>CM066041.1:275652443-280452443 GCA_033557465.1 Ichthyophis bannanicus
CAGGCTCGTTGTCTTCGCATGGTGCAGTTAGCTTCTCAAGCATTGCTAAAGTCTCATCTCACTGCTCGAGAAATGTTACAACTACTAGACAACTGGGGAACCACCGTGCATGTGGTGCCCTATGCTCGCCTCCATATGAGGGCAGCCCAGTGGACTTTATCCACTCAATGGACCCAGGCATCAGGATGCCTGTCAGACAAAATAGCAAACACAAGTCGCCTTATTTTGTCCCTCCAGTGGTGGAAGTCCGCTCAAAACCTGTTGCTGGGGTCCCCTTTTCAACAACCCCTACCCCAAGCAACTCTCACAACAGATGCTTCTCCGATGGGTTGGGAAGCTCATCTGCAAGAACTCTCCACCCAAGGCACCTGGTCTCCACAGGAGACTCATCTACATATCATTCTTTTGGAACTCAGAGCAATCTTCCTTGCTCTTCGAGTGTTCCATACCCTGCTCAGCTACAAGACAGTCCTCATTCAAATGGACAATCAAGTAGCCATGTTCTGTGTGAACAAGCAGGGGGGAACAGGCTCTCTGTCGCTTTGCAACGAAGCTTTGTGACTATGGGCTTTCGCCAGAGAGCATCAGATTCATCTCCTGGCAGTGTATCTTCCAGGCATACAAAACTGTTGGGCAGACAGACTCAGTCGAGTTCTGCTTCCACACGAATGGTCTCTGCATGCAGACTAGGTGACCAAGATTTTTCAAATTTGGGGAACCCCGGACCTCTTTGCAAGTCCGTGGAATGCCAAACTTCCCCGGTTCTGTTCCAGAATTCCAGCTCAGGGGGCTCAGGCCAGGGATGCTTTCCTCCTTTACTGGGGTCAAGACTTCCTGTATGCCTTTCCACCCATTCCCCTAATTCCCAAAACCCTATTCAAGCTTCAGAGACACAGAAGCCATATGATTCTCATAGCTCCACATTGGCCACGGCAAGTGTGGTACCCTCTGCTTCTACATCTCTCTCAGGCTCCCTCCCTGGACTTAGGGTCTTCTCCAGATCTCCTATCTCAGGAGAACGGAATGTTATAGCATCTCAGGGCTTGGTTGCTGAAGGCCTAGAGCTTCATGATCTTAATCTCCCTCAGCAAGTAAAAGATATTCTTTTTGCTTCCAGGAAACCTTCCACAAGACGCTCATATGCTTTCAAGTGGAAAAGGTTTACCATATGGTGTTCGCAAAAGGGTCTTAACCCCCTTGCGATACCTCTGGAATCATTACTGTCCAATGCAGGACTTAAGACTAACTCAGTAAGGGTCCATTTGAGTGCTATTACAGCTTCCTTTAAGCCTCTAAATGGACAGCCTATTTCCTCCCATCCTCTTATAGCAAGATTTATGAGAGGCCTTCTTCTAACTAAGCCTCCCATTAGGCCACCACCGGTGGCATGGGACTTAAACCTGGGTCTTAAACCTGGTTCTTGGGCATCTCATGAAGCCACCCTTCGAACCTTTAGCTACTACCTCCTTAAAATTCCTTTTTTGGAAGGTTATCTTTCTTATTGCAATCACATCAGCACGTCGCATTAGTGAGTTGCAAGCGCTAGTTGCTAATCCACCTTATACAAGGTTCCATCATGACAAGGTAGTCCTTAGGATTTATCCACACTTTATGCCAAAGGTGGTCTCGCCTTTTCATCTCAACCAAGCAGTCTACCTACTTGTGTTTTTTCCAAGGCCTTATGAATCAAATGCAGAGAGGAATCTTCATACCTTGGACTGTAATAGAGCTTTAGCCTTTTACTTACAAAGAACACAGCAACATAGAAGGTCCTCTCAACTTTTTGTTACTTTGGATCCTTCTCATTTGGGACTTCCAGTCTCCAAGAGAACACTATCTAACTGGGTTTCTCAGTGTATTTCCTTCGCCTATCAGAGTAAGAACCTTTCTCTGGAGGGCCATGTCACAGCTCACAATGTGAGAGCCATGGCAGCCTCAATGGCTCATCTGCACTCTGTGTCTATCGACGACCTCTGTCGATCAGCCACCTGGGCCTCGGTTCATACCTTCACATCCCATTACTGCTTGGACAAGGACTCCCGCCGAGATGCCTTGTTTGGTCAGGCTGTCTCCAACACCTGTTCCATACCTAATCAACTCCTACCCACCATCCCTGGTAGGATGCCAGCGATCCATGGGGGGAGGTGGAGCCCTTCTCAGGGACACACAACTTCTTGGGTCTCTCCCTGGCATCTAAAGCTAGGGAGTCCCCATATGTGATGACTACATTCCTGCTTGTTCCTGGAGATAGCATAGTTATTCACCTGTAACAGGTGATCTCCGGGAACAGCAGGAATTTAGTCCTCACAACCCACCCACCTCCCCTAGGAGTTGTATCTCTCTATCTCTTTCCTTTTCCCTCTCTCTCTCTCTCAGCTTTAAAACTCAACTGGAGAGAGGCAGTTGGGAAAGGTGGGAAGGCAGCACGTTGATGCTGTGGGATGCTCCCAAAGGCTTTCTAATTGGACGCTGTGGAGCGTTCCCGCGCAGGCTCCGTCGGTACCGACGATACCCATATGTGAGGACTAAATTCCTGCTGTTTCCGTAGATCACCTGTTACAGGTGAGTAACTATGCTTTATCAGCTTAGACTTCGCTCTTTCCACCTTCCTGCTCCTTATACCTGTAACAAATCACCTGAGTCAGTAACTCAGGCCCCATCTCTGGCCCTGTTCAAATCTTGGCTAAAATCGCACTCCTTTGAGATTACTTTTTGATCCTGATATCCTGTTCACCTCCTATATGTTTCCTTGGCATTCCCCTAAATGTGTCATAGTCCTCTGTTGTATTGTCTGTCTTGACTGTAGCACTCCTCTGTTGTATTGTCTGTTTTGACTGTAGCACATTTAAGGCTAATTGCAGAAAATACTTTTTAACTCATTGTGAAGTCAAGCTGTGGATAACATGAAGAAAGATCTACAAAAGCTGGAAGAATGGTTTAATGCTTGGCAATTGACATTTAATGTGAAGTGCAGTGTCATGCACTTGGGATGCAGAAATCCAAGGGATTTGCATTGCATGGACCAGGAGAATGACCTCAGAGTTACTATTTCTGATGATCTCAAGGTGGGAAAACAGTGTGACAAAGTGGTGGCCAAAGCCAGAAGGATGCTGGGTTGCATACAGAGATGATTTACAAGCAGAAAGGAGGAGGTACTAATGCCACTGTACGAGTCACTGGTGAAGCCTCACTTGGAATATTGTGTTCAGTTTTGGAGACCATATCTCGCAAAGTATATAAAAAGACTGGAAATGGTTCAGAAGAAGGTGACCAAAATGATTTGTAGCCTGCACCAGCAGACATATGAGAAGAGATTTGAAAACCTAAATATAAGAGAGAAGGGATGGGAAATATGATAGACTTTTAAATGCTTAGATTATTAATGAACAAACAAACCTTTTTCAAAGACGGCCAAGCTGCAAAACTAGAGGGCATAACATGAAGCTTCAAGGGGGTAAACTGAAAGACAACATCAGGAAATACTTTTTCACTGAAAGGGTGGTGGATGCTTGGAATACCCTACCGATGGAAGTGGTGGGTGCAAATAGTGACAGAATTCAAATTGGCATGGGTCAGACACAGTGGATTTCCTTTATAGCAACAGGATAAAATTAAAATAACCTTAACTGTCTCTGCTATCGCAACAAATAGGGGTGACCTGCACAGAGCAATGGGTGCACCCCTAAACAGAGGTATAGGGAGGGGGGGACCTGCATGGAGCAGCAGGTGCACCTACTCTTGCTGGGCAGACTAGATTGACCATGATGGTCTTTATCTGTTGTCATATACTATGTTACTATGTTTCCGGAGGATGAAGGGAGAACTGTTAGTGTAGCTTGGTTTAAAGATGTTTGGATATTCCTAGAGGAAAAGTCTATAAACCATTATTAAAGTGGACTGGGGAAATTCACTGCTTACGCTGGGGATAAGCAGAATGGATTCAGCTTCCCTAAAGGTAGACAGACAGGTACCTATGACTTGTATTGGCCACTATTGGAAGCAGGATAGTGGGCTCTATGGACCTTTGGTCTGGCCCAGTATGGCATATGTTATGGTCTTAATTCTGCACCACTGATTGTTTTCACTTGCTTGAAATTTAAGATTTATATCCTGGCTCACTGTGCTTTCTGTCAGGATTCCCCTTCTTATATATCAAACCCGAACTTCCCTTATGTTCCTCCCATCCACTCTGCTCTTACCTCTTTCCTCTTTCTTCCCCCTCTCACCTTTGCCTCGAATGTTCATGCAATTCCGCATTTGTCTACCATGGTCCATACTTCTGTAGCTCAATATCACTCTTTTTATCAAAAGCATTCCTATACATCTAGTTTCACCCACATACTTGGATTGATGGCTGAAGTATTCTATGGTTCTCTTACCTCTCTCCCAGTACTTGCTTCCTTTCCTCTCCCTGCATCTTCCTGTTTCTTTATTGTAGCTTTTCTCTTCTGCCTATTTTTTTTATTTTAAATGTTCCTTCTGGTTGTTTTAAGGGCAATATAAAAATATTAGGAATAAATAAAATTAAACAAATGCAGATTGATTTTTTTTTTCCTGTTAAGAGAATCTAATTCTTCATAGACAAGCAGGAATGAACAGGGCTGACCTGTCCACTAGGCAGGCTAGGTGGCCACCTAGGACGGCAGACCTCAGTGGGCAGCACAACATCCATGGCAGGCTCTTCTTGACAGAAAGTTGTGTCTGAGGGGGGTCAGAAGCATCAGGCCATGTGTGTCAAAGCACATGGCCTGCCATGGGCCGCTTCCACCAGCACTGGCAAGCCAAGCTCCTCCCCCCCGACCCTTCCAACAGAATCTGTGTTGGTGCCACTCAAAAAGGGGGGGCGGCAGAACCCTTGGGCTGGCCCTGGGAGTGAAGTCCTCACGTATGGTGACATTATCTGACGGAGCCAGAGTGAGAACGTTCGCCAGCTACTTTTGGAAGCTTTTGGGAGGTTCCACAGCACCTGTGTGCCCCCCTCCTGCCTACCACCACAGCGCCATCTTGACATCTTGAATAGTCTTCATTATTCCGTGGAGCTCAACAGATGCATTCCAGCCTACTCCGCTTTGTAATTTGTTTTTTCCCCCTCCGGGGATCCTGTGCCTTCCGGTTCTTTCAACAATCACTTGCCGTCGCGGTTTCTCTTTTTTCAGTTGTTTTATTTTATTTTCTGTTCCACGGCATCTCTGCCCACTTAGACACTGGTGCACTGGCTGGGCCCTCCTGCTTCAAAAATTGAGCCATTTGATTTTGCCACAGCTATTTTTCCAGGCAACATGTCCCAAAATCTGGCACTGGGATTCAAAAAGTGTTCCCGATGCACAAGAACCATATTCGCCACGGATACCCATAATTGGTGCTTTCAGTGCATGGGACCCGATGAGCATCGTTGCATCATCACTCCCGATCCCCCCAGTTCGGAAATAGATCCAGCCAGAGACTCATAAGTACTTCAATTTTCTTTCTGATTCAAAAAGCTGGGTTACCAACGTGGAGTCTGAGGACTTGTCAGAAAACAAGTCTCCAGAGCTTCGTTGGACCCCCCTTCACCTTATGAGCAGCGCAAGTCCCCTCCTGAGAATATGACCTTCCAGGTTTTTGTCAGGGATATTGCCACGGCTAAGTGGTGACAGTGCCCGTGCACTGCATCCTACAGAGAGTAAAGATGAGCATGTGGAAGAACTTCCTCGCTGTACCTCCAGTCAGTAGAAGGCTTGACTTCATGTACAGAGTTCAGCAGTTTCCTGGATTCGAGAAGCTCCAGCTTCCGCATAATTCGCTTGGTAGTTGAATCTGCCCTTCAGAGGTCCAAGAGTTCCAAGACTCATTCCTTCGCACCCCCAAGGAGAGAGACTCTGACTTTCGACTCTTTAGGAAGAAGGTATTTTCAGAGTTCCAAGCTCATAGCCTGTACTGCCTCTTACTAGCTCTACATGGGCATGTTTTTGAGGAACATCATGTGGCCTTGCTGATCTCTCCCAGTTTCTCCCTCCAGAGAAATTGGAACAGTATCATTCCCTAGTGGCTTATGGCAAGGACTGCTCAAAGGTCATGGTCCAGGCAATCTATAACATCTTCAAAATGGCATTGAGAGCTTCTACCTTGGGTATTGATGCCTGGAGACTCACCTGGCTTTGGTCCTCAGACCAGGAACAGTCAGTGCAGAACAAGCTTGCTGACATGCCGTGCCGTGGAGAGAACCTCTTCAGAGAACAAGTCGAAGAGAAGGCTGGCTTTATCGAAAAGCAGCATTTCACCCTTCGTAATCTCTCAGGGCGCACATCCGCTTCCGTCTCCTATCACTGGAGGTACCAAGGGGGGGAGCCAGAAAAAGACCTATTACTCTTGTAAGCATAGGTATTTTTCCAGGTCTCAAACCTTCCATCCTAAGCAGGCTCCTTGCCCACAACTGTGACAAGAGAAGCCTCAAAGCCCCGTCTGCTCCTCACCCAAACCCAAACATAGGGTTTTGACTGGTTCCTTCAGAGCAGAGCCAGTCTACAAATACCCTCCGGTCGGGGAAGGCTCACATTTTTTGCCCAGAAAGTGGCCCCTTATAACTTCTGACACATGGGTTCTGCAGATTGTCCAAAGCAGTTACAAATTGCATCTATTTGACCTACCTCCAAATCCCCCCCCCCCCCCCCGAGGGTGCATTGTATCGACCCTCTGCATCAGGAACTGCTTCAGAGAAAGATCACAGCCCTTTTGTGGGTTCTCATGATCGAGCTCATGCAACCGGAGCAGAGAGGGTAAGGGTTTTATTCCAAGTACTTCGTGATTTCCAAGAAGGATACTATCCTATTCTGGACCTAAGAGATCTGAACACATACTTGATAAGAGAAAAATTCAGAATGATTTCTCCGAGGACCTTGCTTCCTTACCTCCAAAAAGGAGATTGGATCTGAAGGATTTGTATACCCACATACAGTGGGTCCCCCTGATTCGTCCAGGGGGGACAGCACTGCCAATACAGAGTATTGTCTTTTGGCCTAGCTTCAGCACCCTGCGTTTTCACAAAGTGACTTAGATAGTAGCAGCTTACCTCCGGATGCCGGGGGTGTTTGTTTTCCCCTACCTGGGCGATTGACTGATCAAGAGTACCACTCAGAAAGGGGTTCAAGAATTAACACTTGACCATTTGGGTGCTGGTACTACTAGGGTTCATTATAACTTACCCCAAGTCTGACCTTCAACTCTCCCAGCAATTAGATTTTATAGGAGCCCTGCTGAATGTGGCTCAGAGAAGAGCCTTCCTCCCACATGCTCAATTTCATAGACCGACAGCACTAGTATGGGAGACTCAATTAGGTCTGCAGGTAACAGCTCGCAGGATGCCTACCGTACTAGGCCACATGGCCTCCATCATGCATGTCACACTCTTTGACACAAGCCACGGGTCAATTCGGGGATCATCTATATGTCACCAATCCTCTTCTTCAGTCACTGCAATGGACGACAATCCACCACAATTTGGTCAGAGGTTTCCCCTTCCAAATTGTTCCACCTCAAAGTTTTGACGACATTCATCCCAGCTGGGTTGGGGAGCTCATCTTGATGGGTTTCACACACAGGGCGATTGGTCCATCCAAGAGTTTCTACCAGATCAACCTCTTGGAATTCAGAGCTGTGGCAAACGCTCTAAAGGCTTTCCAAAATCAGCTGGCCAATCAGATTTTTCTGGATCAGATCGACAATCAAGTTGCAATGTTTTACATTAACAAGCAGAGAGAAACTGGCTCATACCTCCTGTGTTGGGAAGCTGTCAGATTGTGAAAGTTTGCCATTGCACATGAGATGGACTTGAGAGCCACATAGATGCCAGTCGATCAAAACACTCTGGCAGACAGACTGAGTGAAGTCCTCCAACCACACAAATGGACACTGGACAAGGAGATGTTGGCCTGCGTCTTTCAGGAGTAGGGCACCCCCTCGCTAGATCTTTTTGCCACTCTGCAGAATGCCCAAGTGGACCAGTTCTGTTTAGGCTAATATCACACAGCAGGCTAGCCTTGGATGCTTTCCTCCTATGTTTGTGGGGAGGATCTTCTTTGTGTAGCGTTCAATACCTCTCATTTCAAAAACCCTTCTGAAGCTCAAAACAGATGGAGGCATAATGATTCTCATCGCTCCCTACTGGCCCAGATAGCCTGGTTTTCCTCTCCTCCTACAGCTCTCCATGTACTGGATCTGATTTCACAGGATGATGTGGCACCACCAGCATCCAATCCCCTTGGCCCTCACGGCATGTATGTTGAGAGGCTAATGTCTGAGCTCAACCTGCCGGCCAGTGTGACAATGTCCTTTTGGCCTCCAGGAGGGTTTCAACGAGAGAGTCTTATTCCTGTAAATAGAGAAGATTTGCTGTCTGGTGTGAGAGTCAGGCTCTAGATCCTTTAATCTGTCCCACACAAATACTGCTGGAATATTTTTTATAACTGTCAGAGTCTGGACTTACCTCCAACTTTGTCAGGATCCACCTCTGTGCAATTGGAACTTAGCATCAAGATGTGGAAGGGAAGTCCAGTTTGTTACAGCCTTTAGTTTGATTAATGCGGGAGTTGCTTCTCTTGAAGTCTCCCTACAAACCTCCCACAGTGTCTTGGGGCTTCAATGTGGTTCTTGTGCAGCTCATGAAAGCTCCCTTCGAGCCACTCAATTCCTGCCCTCTGGAGTATTTGACCTGGAAAGTATATTGCTTTTGGTGGCATTCACTTCAGCAAGCAGAGTGAGCGAGCGAGCTTCAGGCTCTCATAGTTCATCCACCTTACATGAAATTCCACCATAATAGAGTGGTCTTCCATGCTTGGCCTAAATTTCTTCCAAAAGTGGTTTTGGATTTCCATCTTAGTCGTTTTACCAACATTTTTTCCAAGGCCTCATACCCCAAAGGGGAAGCTGCTGTGCACATGTTGGATTACAAACGAGCCTTAGCCGCCTGCTTGGAGTAGACAAAAGCCCCTAAGTCCATCCAGCTTTTTGTTTCTTTTGACCCCAGCAAGCTAGGGGCTGCCATTTCCAAATGCTATCTTTCAGTTTGGTATCAGACTGCATCTCTTTCACTTATGCCCAGGCAGGCCTGAGCCTTAATGGTCATGTCACAGCTCACATTGTCAGAGCTATGGCTGCATCAGTGGTGACAGCCTATGCTCGGTCTCCATGGAAGAGAGCTGCAGGGCTGCAATGTGGTCTTCTGTCTATACATTCACATCTCACTACTGTCTGGGCGGGGATTCCTGATGGGACAGCAACTTCGGCTAATCTGTACTTCGGAATCTGAGGATTAGAATCCAACTCCCCCATCCCCAGGCCCATTCTATTTTATGTCCAGGCTGCCAAAAAAAAAAAAAAGGGAAGAGATCCATTTCTGTTGTACATTAAGCAGATGAACTGTTGTCTCAGTTGGGCTTGTCTGCATTCTCCCTGGCTTTCGGTAGCCTGTAGCTAGGGAGTCCCATACGTGAGGACTTCATTCCTGGTTGTCCACGAAGAAAAGGTAGCTACTCGCCTGTTGTAGGTGTTCTGTATGGACAGCAGGCATTAGTCATCACAGCCCTCCCACCTCCCCTGGGAGTTGTATTCTACTATAGCTATAGTAACAGACTAGTTCAAGATGGCGTTGCGGCGGCATGCAGGAAGGTGGCGCACAGGCATGGTGGAACCTCCCAAAGGCTTCCAATAATAACTGGGGAGCTTTTCCATTTGGGCTTCGTTGGATGACGACATCCATGCATGAGGACATTCCTACTGTCAACAGAGAACACCTGCTACAAGTCAGTAACTACCTTTTCTGTGCCTTAGGAAACTCCTTGTTATTCCTTGATAGTGATAGCCAGGAGCATGGCTAGTCATAGGCTCATGAGACACTCCTTTTCAATTGGACAGTGCCCTAGGGAGCAGCCTTCTGCTTCCTGCTCCAGCCCAGATCCAATAAGGAAGCATATAGAGAACAGGGGAAAGGGATGAACCTGGAGCAGAGAGAAACAAAGAGCCACTCTGCCTCTTAATCTGCCCATCCTCTAAATGGGAAGAAGTGGGATTGTCACAGATGCTGCAGAACAAAGACCCCCTACTCTCCCTGCTCCAGACCCTTATGCAACATTTGATTTAGTGTGCTGCAGTCATTGAACAGACTCAAATTTGTGCTGCAAAAAAACCACCTACATTTACAATTTTATAAACATCTAAAAATAGAAGACTTAGAAAGCAGATAATACTCCAGTGAGTTGTCTTTGGTAGTACCACTATTTAATATAAATTTGCACAGCTATGCGCCTTTAATAATTTGAATGATATTTGCTAATGTTTCTGTTCTACAACTAAACCTGCTTCCTTTCAGCTCATGAATTAAGGTGATTACTGTAGAAAGGGACTTGTGGGCTGGGGTCTCGGGAAAGATTTAGAGTTTGAGAACAGCTCTTAATTATACTGGTTACATCTTGCAAGACGGGGAGCTTCTGTTTGGAGGAAGTTTGTCCTGATTAAGCATGAGCAATATGTTTGCCATGATGGGAAGGTACATTGTTACTTTATGCAATAACAAATAATACAATCCTAAATTGTCGCCATAGAGAGAACTCATTAATGTAAACTAGAAATCATTAATTGGCAAGTTAATATATGCAGCTCAAAGGTTCTATTTCAAATTTAGAATATTTTTTGTTACTGGAGGAATTTATGAAAGTATGAATTACCTGCAAATTCCATAAGAAATGAAAGGCAGTCTTGTAGGGTCTAATTCTAATCCTTTGACGTATTTTATCATAATTTATTTTTCCCTACAGGCTGGGGAGACATGCCTACTGTTCACACAAAGACTGAAACCTCTTGGGGAGAGCCCCCCTCCCCCTCTGCTGCAATTGATAATGGCACTTCAGCTTGGGGGAAACCACCTAACAGTGGTTCAGGGTGGGGAGATAACTCTGCTGAGTCAGCAGGGACATATGGAAGAGCAAGTGCTCCAGCAGCTGCCCCAGCACTGTGCAAACCAGGTGAGCATATTAAACTAATTTATGGTTTTTAAAAGAATAAGAGAGTTTCAAACATATATTTTGCTTTTCAAGTTTGCCTTGCCATTAGAATGTCCTTTCAGATCGATTTATGGTTTATTTTAGAATTTGCAATTGCAAGAAAAGAAAGACAATTAAACCCCATACCTTACAATGATAATCTCTTCTGAGCACATTGATGATATTTCTGAGTTAACACTTGCTCTGTGGTAGTGATACTATCTTGTGAACCCCAAATGGGGGTACATGATCATTCAGTGAGGTTGTGCAGATCTTGCTGAAATTTTTAATTCCAGATTATCCCCCCAGTCCAATCCAATCCAATCCAAATGTGTGGGTTATGCTCATCCACCAGCAGATGGAGACTGAGAACAACAAGCTCAAACCTCTCTCAAGTAGCTTGTGCTCCCTTGCAGATTCAGTATTTCTCAGTTTCCAGCAGGTGGAAGAACATAGCCTGTGCTGGTTGGTTGGTTGTTTTGGGAGAACCCGGTGGCATCGGCTCCCTCCCCTAGCCACTCCTTGGGACCCTCGGGAGTGGGTAGGAAGCGGCTACACCCTCCTCTCCTTCTCCCAACTCATAGGGGTTGAGCTTTAAGTGCTCCTGCATTGTGTTAAAAACAGGTAAGAGGAAAACCAGCGGAGGGCAAAAACCACGGCCAAACACTGAGATAAAAACAAAAGAACTTTATTGTAGACTGGTTTTCCTCTTACTAGTTTGTAGCAGAAGGCCTCCCTCTCCTGTTCTCCTTGTGTTAAAAACAAAACAAAACAAAAAAAAGGGATTGACAGACATTGTCGTGGAAAGGCAGCGGCAGCACAGCAGGACCACCCAGGATCCAGTGAGTCTCTGGTCCGGAGGGGGGTGTGTGTCTCCTACATGGCGTGCACATGGCCAATTCAAAGCACAACCAATGTGTGGCAGCTGCTGGAGCCTGCTATCTGCAGTTGGACTTTGCTGTGTCTGTGTTAAGGAGAGCGCAGCTGCCACAGAGAGCTTGGCCTTCATCTCTGCAACTTTGGAGGCAGTCATGAAGGGACATTCCAGCCACAATCACCTTGCGGGGAAGG
Source organism: Ichthyophis bannanicus (assembly GCA_033557465.1). Lineage (NCBI taxonomy): Eukaryota > Metazoa > Chordata > Amphibia > Gymnophiona > Ichthyophiidae > Ichthyophis > Ichthyophis bannanicus. The sequence goes on from CM066041.1 coordinate 275,664,527, forward strand.
CCAGAGCACCCATGGTTTGGCAAGAATGGCCGCCATTTTGTCTGCTGCAGCAGGGTGCAGGGAGGCTCCGTTTTTGTAGCCTGTATCCCTGAATGCTCCTGGAGCTATTGGAGGGACCTTGAGCAGTGGGGGACAAGTCCCATTTCTCCCCTGAATTCATGCTTCTGCTGCGCCAGCTTTCCTGATGCAGCAGGGACTTGGGGAGGATTTCCCTCCTTTCTTTGGGGGGGGGGGGGAGACACCCGTGCCAAGAGCGATCCTCCAAGTTCGAAGAGGGGGCTTCAATGGGAATCTTGGGCTCTTTCAGGACTCCAGAGAGTCCGTCAGATTTTTTTTGGAGGATCCGGACCCTGAGGAATTAAAGGAGGGAGGACTCCTCGCCTATCCAGATTCCTTATAAGGGTGAGCTCCATAAGAACATAAGATATGCCATATTGGGTCAGACCAAGGTCCATCAAGTCCAGTATCCTGTTTCCAACAGTGGCCAATCTAGGTCACAAGTACCTAGCACTTCCCCCAAAAGACACAGCTTCCACAATGCTTATACTGGGACAAGAGGTGGATATTCTGAGTCTACTTTATTAATGGTTTATAGACCTTTCCTCCAGGAATTTGTCCAAACCTTTTTTAAACCCATCTGCACTAACCGCTTTTACTACATCCTCCGGTAGCAAATTCCAGAGTTTGATTGCACGTTGAGTCAAAAAATATTTTCTCATATTAGTCTTAAATAGGTTACCCTGTAGCTTCATTGCATGCCCCTTAGTCTTTCTATATTTTAATGGCGTAAACAATCAATCTATCTTTACCCGTTCCACTCCATTAATGTATAGACTTCTATCATATCTCCCCTTAGCCGTCTCTTTTCAAGGTTGAAGAACCCTAACCTTTTATCCTCTCTTTATAGGGGTATCTTTCCATCCCCATTACCATTTTGGTTGCTCTTCTCTGTACCTTTTCTAATAACCCTATATCTTTTTTAAGATATGGCGACCAGAATTGCACACGATTCAGGTACGGTCGCACCATGGAATGATACAGAGGCATTATAATATCCTTTCTTTTATTCTCCATTCCTTTCCTTATGATACCTAGTATTCTTTTTGTTCTCTTGCCGCCGCTGCACACTGGGCGGAGGGTTTTAACATGTTATCCACGATGACGCCTAAATCTTTATCTCCAGGAACAAGCAGGAATGAGTCTTCACATATGGGTACGTCGGTACCGACGGAGTCTGCGTGGGAACGCTTCCCAGCGTCCAATCAAGAGCTTTTGGAAGCATCCCAGCATGCCTGTGTGCTGCCTTCCCGCCTTTCCTAACTGCCTCTCCTCAGTTTTCGTTTTTCCGCGGAGCCGGCAGGACGTCCTCCTGTCACCGCAGAAAATTCTTGTTTTTATTTTTTAGTTTTCTTGTGGTCGCGGCTATCTTCCCGACGCCACCGGTACCGCCGGTGTTTTCTTTTCTTGCCTTGAAAGATTTTTCCTTTTTCACGGGATATTTTTTCTTCATAGTGTCCCACGATCTCTTAAGCCTTTTAGGCCTTCTCTTTTTTTCCTTCATGGAACCGCCAGACACTTTCTGCAAGAAATGTTCAGACTGTGGCGGTACAACTTTATTTTTAGACCCTCTAAGTCGGTGTCTAACCTGCTTGGGTCCTGACAACAATTTGGTAAGAAGAAGTTTTCAACATCGAGGCTCCCTCAATACACGGTTGCCCTCCAACTTCGGGGCACCGTCCCCTTCTTCATCCACACAGGATCAGGTAACCCACAAACAGTCTGTTAAGACTAGCCAGTCCTCGAGTGGTAGGTCTCATGCGCAGCATGTAGACGGCTCCGGCCTTGCCCTCGAGGGCCCACTGGCTTCAAAACCCCGGCGGGAGTCTTCAGTCTCCAAAGCCTATAAGGGGTTTCAGGTTGTTCCTGGGGTTCACCCCCCACAGAACATACCTAAGCCGTGTACGGTGGTGGCATCCGCTTCGAGCGGTACCGATACCCCGGCATCGGCACCGGTGTTGGATGAAACACTCCTCACCAGGGATCGTCATCGGGCGTCCTCGGTACCTTTGGGACCGGTGGATACCCTCCAGATTGACTTTCCATTATCGGTACCAACACCGATACTCCAACCGACGTCGGTACCCTCCAGATGTGCATCGATAGCCTTGCTTCCTTCGATGCCGAGTCTGGAATCGATCTCCAGTCTGGAGGACTGGATACCGACTCGCCTTGGTACGGACTCTCGACGGTACCGAAGGCTCGGTTCCGATGATTCGGATCCGCAACTCTCAGTTCCCCCAACGCCGATTGAGTTGCCACCGGTTCCTCTTCCTTCACCGGTATCAGACACGGTACCGAAGTTGGTACCGATGTACTCATTACCTTCACGGTCGGTGCCTTCCATGTTTCGCTTATCAGGCTCTTTGCCCTCGATACCGAGTTTGGAATCGATCTCTAATCTAAAAGACTGGGTACCAATAGATTTTGGTACCGACACCGATCGATACCGGTGCTTAGGTACCGAGGATAGCGGCCAGAGGTTTTCGGTTACCTCGGTACCGATTGAACTGTCACCGATGACTGCTCCGATGTCTTTGTCGATTTCGACTCCGACATCGGTACCGGTATCAGCATCGGTACCGGTACCCACAGTAGCATCGTCGCCAATTCCTGCCATGCTTTTTTCAACAGGATCACTCCATTCTATACCAAGCTTGGAGTCGATTCTGGCATGGACAATGTGGTAAGGATGGGGGCTGCTCCTGACAGCCAGTACCAGCAACCATCTTTTAAGCACTCCACACTGCACTCTGCAGGATCTTATATTCTTATATATTTGGATAACTCTGTGGATGCTCAGGCTAGCTCTTTAGATCTACCCTGTCCAGGGGAAATTCCTGTTTGGGATCCCTCTTTTCAGAGTTTCCTCCTGGATATAACAAGATCTCTTGCCATTCCTATTCCAGGACATGATCCTGCACAAGGCTTTGTTTCTGCCAAAGCAAAGGACAACATAATGCTTCCTTTGATCATTCCTTGCAGGATCTCCTTCTAGGAATGTGGGAAACACCTTTAAGGGTACCCCACCCCCCAGGGCAACTGATCTTTTATATCAGGTGCCCCCCTCTCCAGGGTTTCAAAAGACTCAACTTCTTCATCATTCCATAGTAGTGGAATCAGCAATGAGGCGGGTAAAGAGTAAGAAAAAGCACTCTTCTTATCCGCCAGGTCGTGAGTCTAAGACACTAGATGCCTTTGGACGTCAAACCTTCCAGACATCTATGCTTTCTGCAAAAATTCTCTCATATATTTTTTATACGAGTCTTTCTCTTGAGGAGGTCACCAAGCAGTTACATCTTTTGACTCCTTTCCTTCCAGATTCTAGGAGTAAAGACTATTTATTCTTCACTGCTTAAGCATATCCAGAATATTTCTTGGTTTCTTTCTCGTGCTTCCCTAGACTCTTTTGAGTCTGTTAGCAGAACCTCTGCTATTGCTATAGGGGCACAACGTAGAGCCTGGCTCCAGTCTTCAGACTTGGACAAATGGGCACAACAACATCTGGGACATACTCCTTGCACTGGAGAAAATCTTTTTAACAAGGAGTCTTTATGTCAGGTTACTCAGTTATCCACTGATTTACCTGTTCCTAAGGTTTGTTCTACACCTACTTCTGTCCCACTAGGTAGGAAATCTCCTACCAAACTTTCTTCCCACAGGATAAGGTGGTTTTATTCATCACTTGCCCATCATACAAATGTTCCCCAACAGGGGAGGCATCGTCCTGGTCTGAAGATTCCAACCTTTCACCAGGCTCAGCAAACCCAGCATCTGCAGGGTTTCTGATCAATCATCATCAGATGCTTGTGACTCTTGGGGTTAGCATCTACAGTTGCTTCTTCTCAATGGAAGCAATCCACCGCTTCATTCTAACCCCTACACATGGATCCCTTTCCAAAAGATATCCATTTTTTTCTATATTTCTATGAGCTGTCAGGATATTCATGCCAATAGGTCACAGGTTTCTCCTCTTTTTCCTGCTAAGAAAAGAGATCTAACCACTATCAAATGATAGTTCCTGTGCCAGCATGTCTCTTTCCTTTCTATAGACTTCCTACTTCGTAAGTCTTCTTCAGCTCCATTCTCTTCACCCTCTTGCCAAGTTTTTCCCCTGTAAGAGGGAATTACTTACTGGGAGGCTTTTTCTTCAGCCTCTCTACTTTTCTCACTTTCCAGTGCGGAGTTTGCCTCCTCTGCTCAATCTTGCTTTGGGGCAGCTTATCAGACATGTCCAGAGTTTCCTACTCCTGTTCGGTCTGTTCTTTTTGTTTTTGAACAGTAAGATTCTTTCTGCTGTCTTGCTAACAACTGCCTATGCAGGAGCTTCAATGTTTGGACCACTGGTTCTTGTCCACAAACAACCAGATTGTCCTCCACTAACATTCTGTCTAGTCTTAGTAGTGGCTTCAAGTCAGTGTTTCACCTCTCTTGGAGATCATCTCACTACAAGCTTTCTAGATTGTCTTCTATTCTGCCATCTTCTTTTTCCTGACTTTGGCAGCATAGTTGGCAGAGATACTGGCTCTCTAACAGCCAGTTCTATCTCCTCATTCTCCTGCATCATGCTCTCTGCAATCTACAGAGAAGCTTTCCACTATGGGCCCTTGCTAGAGAGCATGGGTTTTTTTTTCTCCAACAGCTATCCTAGCTGCTTAGAAAAGGCTTTTCAGTCATGTCTCCCATGACTAGGTTCTCCCTTCTTTTACTATCTCCATTTTTGATATAAAGGACATAGGCCTTCTCTTACGTGAAAGCTCAAGGACTTGCCAGTTCCCTGCTTCGGTCCATAGTTTTCCCAATCGGGGATATGCTCGTCCTCATGGTAAGAACGCATGATACCTTTGCCCTTAAGCAGGTCAACATGGTATCTCATCTCTAGGCGTCTTCTGTCTACTTACCATGCTAGAGTCCTGGAAGACTCGGGACTTGCTAGCTGCACATTGACATTATCCTTTGTTTTTCACGTAACAGTCCTGGTTATTTTTCACTAACTAGCATCCTTGCAGACCATGACCAGGAGGAATAGATTCTCTATATGTCTTCTCAAGTAGGTTCCACCTCCTTGTTAGATGAAGCTTTCCTCTCCACATATCCTATGTGATCACTGTAATCTCCAGGAACAAGCAGGAATGAGCCTTCACATATGGGTACGTCGGTACCGACGGAGCCTGCGCGGGAACGCTCCCCAGCTTCCCAAAAAGGAAAGCTTTTGGGAGCATCCCACAGCGGCTGCGTGCTGCCTTCCCGCCTTTCCTAACCAACTCTCCTCAGTTCTTCTTTGCCGCAGAGCCAGCAGGTCGAGCCCTGTCACTGCTGAAGAAGTTCTTTATTTTATTTTATTTCTTTGGTCGCGTGTCTGCCTTCCCCGACTCCGGACCGGTACCGCCGGTCTTTTCTTTCTTTCTTTAAAAAAAAAAAAAAAAAAAAATCGATATTTTTCCTCACTTGGTGTATTTTTCTTCTTAGGCCTCAGGGCCCACAAGAAAATTTCCCTCATGGAGAAAACAGCCTCCGGGTTCAAAAAATGCACTAAGTATAGCGGTACTATTTCTGTTACAGATACCCATGAATGGTGTCTTAAATGTTTGGGTCCTGAACACTCCATTCCGGATTGTCCGTCCTGCTCTCTTATGTCTAAACGGGGGTTACAGAACCGAGCAGCCAAGCTCCATGTGCTGTTTCCCGCTGATGCACCATCGGTAGCATTGACATCTTCCAGGTCTTTTTCTCCTGATGGATCTCAGGTAACCAAACATAAACCTAGCAGGTCCTCGAAGGGTAGATCTCCCTCTAAGCATCGAGATGCCTCCGGGCTTGCCCTCGAGGATCCTGCACCAGCAAAACAACCCCGGCGGGAAGCTCCGGCTTCCAAAGCTCCTCCTATGGGGTTACAGGTTGACATCGATGGCACGGTCTCGACTGATCACCTGTTAGAATGCTCTGGGGTACCGGCACAATCTCCCGGTACTGACTTCCAGGCATTCATGGCGTCGATGGATCACAATGTTCTGTCTATGCAGCAGGCTATTACGGCCTTCATTCAAGCTGCGACGCCGCTGGTACCGAAACAAACTCCGTTGTCGGTATCGGCTCTGGTACCAGCTCCGGTACCGGCACCAGCACCGATACCGGTACCGACTGCATCGACATCGGCCAGGATACCGGCTGCAGCAGTTCCTTGTCCAGGGCTGCTTACCGGTACCGATTCGGTACCAGGGACGCCCGATATCGATACTGCTCGATAAGCGTATCGAGCGTTGGAAGAGCACCCTGACAGGCGATACTTCGATTCCTCTGATGATTCTGATACATCAGACGAGTCTCCTGAAGTATCCATAGCCCTTCCTGAAGAGCCTTCTTCTCCAAAAAGAAGAATGTCGCCTCCAGAAGACTTGTCCTTTCAAGACTTCATAAGAGAAGTAGCTAAAGGACTTTCTATTTCAGTAACTTCTGAATCAGAGCCTAGAGCTAAAAAATTGGATATTTTAGGCTATTCTACAGCTCCTAAAGAGGCGATCACCTTACCAATTCATGAGATTCTTTATGAACACATGATTGATCTATGGGAGACTCCTCTCACACTCTCTCCTCATTCTCGTAGATTGGACACTATGTATCGTGTCCCTCCTTGTCCTGGATTTCAGAAAACTCAGCTTCCTCACCATTCCATTGTGGTGCATTCAGCTATGAAAAGAGTACAAAGAAGACACTCTTTTGCTCCTCCAGGAAGAGAATGCAGGACCTTGGATGCCTTTGGTAGGAAAATCTTCCAAGCCAGTATGCTTATTGCCAGAATCAACTCATATAGCCTTTACATGGGTATGTTTCTAAAGGAAGTTGCACAAAAACTGCACACTTTCCTCCCTTTTCTTCCAGGGGATAAAAGGGAGGAATTCCTCATTTGGCTTAAGCATACCCAAGACATTTCAAAGTTTTCCAACAGGGCAGCCTTTGACTCTTTTGAAGGTGCCAGCAGAGCCTCAGGCATTGCCATAGCTGCTTGCAGAATTGCTTGGCTCCAGGCTTCTGATTTAGAGCCCTGGGTTCAAGATGGCTTAGGAAATCTTCCCTGTACAGGTGAAAACCTATTTGGCAAAGAATGGCAAATAAAAGCCACTCAAATGGATGCAGAAAACTCTGCTCTGGATAGACTTTCAAAGTCAACCTCCATTCCTGCCAAGAAAAAGTCTTTCTTTAATAAGGGCAGATTTCCTTCTACTTCTGGCCAACAATCTTCTACAGGTCGCTTTGCCACTAAGCGTCAGCAACCTAAACAGGCCAGGCCTAAGCCTACAGGGGCTTCTGCAACTCAGCAGGCCCAACCACCTCAGGGTTTTTGACTTGATGCTAGAGAACTTAGCCTTTCTGGCTCTAAAGCAGCCCGAGCCTCTCAACATTCCAGGAAGGTTGGCTCATTTTGCTACCAGATGGGAGCAAATAACATCAGAGCAGTGGACCCTCTCCATCATAAGAGAGGGCTACAAGCTTTATTTTTCAGACCTTCCTCCCCACACCATGGTGAGACATTTCAATTCTCCCACATCTCTTCTTGACCTTCTAGGTCAAGGGGTAGCTACCCTTCTTGCCCAAGGGGCAATAGAAGAAGTTCCTCTTCTTCATCAAGGGTCAGGGTTCTACTCCCCCTATTTTCTCATTCCAAAGAAGACGGGGGGATACAGACCCATCTTAGATTTCAGAGAATTGAACAAATTTCTATGCAAGGAGAAGTTCAAGATGCTTTCTCTGGGCACTCTCCTTCCATACCTTCAAAGTCAGGATTGGCTTTGTTCTCTAGATCTCAGGGATGCGTACACCCATGTCCTCATCCATCCCTCTCACAGAAGATTCCTACGGTTTCTTTTCCAAGGAAAACATTACCAATACAGAGTTCTTCCTTTCAGTCTGGCCTCTGCTCCAAGAGTGTTCACCAAATGCATGGCAATAGTTGCTGCATTTCTACGAACTCTGGGAATATTTGTCTTCCCATACCTGGACGACTGGCTCATTCGAGCTCCATCTCAGTCAGAGGCCCAGAATTCCTTGAACCGCACAAGGGGCATTCTGCAGTATCTGGGACTTGTGGTAAACCTCCCAAAGTCTCAGCTAACCCCTACTCAGTCCCTAGAATTCATAGGGGCCTGGTTGGATACCACTACTGCAAGGGCCTACCTTCCTCAGGCCCGTTGCCAACGTCTAGTGCAGTTAGCCTCCCAGATTCAGTCAAAGAGCCACTTAACTGCCCGGGAGATGCTACAACTGCTAGGCCACATGGCTTCCACAGTGCATGTGGTACCCTATGCTCGCCTACACATGAGAGCAGCTCAATGGACTTTGTCCACCCAGTGGACTCAAGCTTCAGGTGCTCTCTCAGACCAAATAGCAACCTCCAAACGTCTCTTTTGGTCTCTCCAATGGTGGATGTCCACTCAAAATCTGTTGCTGGGGTCCCCCTTCCAACAGTTGTTGCCCCAAGCAACCCTCACAACAGATGCCTCCCAAACAGGTTGGGGAGCCCATCTACAGGACCTCTCCACCCAAGGCACTTGGTCCCCACCGGAGACCTCCCTTCATATCAACCACTTGGAGCTTCGAGCAGTTTTTCTAGCTCTCAAGGTCTTTCATACCCTCCTCAGCTACAAGACAGTCCTTATTCATACGGACAATCAAGTAGCCATGTTTTACATAAACAAGCAAGGAGGAACTGGCTCTCTGTCGCTTTGCAACGAAGCTTTAAGATTGTGGGCCTTCGCCAGAGAGCATCAAATCCATCTCCTGGCAGTATACCTCCCAGGAGTCCAAAACTCTTGGGCAGACAGACTCAGTCGAGTTCTGCTTCCACACGAATGGTCCCTGCACATGGATCAGGTACTCAGAATCTTCCAAGAATGGGGAACCCCGGACATAGACCTCTTTGCAAGTCCGTGGAATGCCAAACTTCCCCGGTTCTGTTCCAGAATTCTGTGTCAGGGAGTTCAGGCCAAGGATGCCTTCCTCCTCCATTGGAGTCAGGGCTTCCTATATGCCTTTCCACCCATTCCCTTGATTCCCAAGACTGTTCAAACTCCAGAGGGATCAAGGATCTATGATCCTCATAGCTCCACGCTGGCCATGCCAAGTGTGGTACCCTCTACTTCTGCATCTCTCCCAAACCCCGTCTCTGGACTTGGGAGCTGCTCCAGACCTTCTGTCTCAGGAGGAAGGGACTTTGTGGCACTCAAACCCCAAGTCCCTACACCTCAGAGCTTGGTTACTGAAGGCCTAGACCTTCAAGACTGGAATCTTTCTCAACAAGTGAAGGATATCCTCCATGCTTCCAGAAAACCTTCCACCAGGCGTTCTTATGCTTTTAAATGGAAAAGGTTTTCCATTTGGTGTGCTGAAAAGGGTCTTGACCCTCTAGCACTACCTTTAAATTCTCTTTTAGACTATCTCCTGCATCTTTCCAATGCAGGCCTTAAAACAAATTCAGTAAGAGTCCATTTGAGTGCTATTGCAGCATCCCTTAAGCCCATCAATGGACAACCTATTTCCTCTCATCCTCTCATTGCAAGATTCATGAGAGGCCTAACTTTAAGTAAACCTCCCATTAGGCCTCCTCCGGTGGCATGGGACTTAAATTTGGTTCTTGGTCAGCTCATGAAGCCACCTTTTGAACCCTTAGCCACTATCTCCTTGAAATTCCTTTCATGGAAGGTTCTTTTCCTCATTGCAGTTACTTCAGCTCGCCGCATCAGTGAACTGCAGGCATTAGTGGCTAATCCACCTTATACAAGGTTCCATCATGATAAGGTAGTCCTTAGGACAAATCCACACTTTATGCCTAAAGTGGTCTCACCTTTTCATCTTAATCAAGAGGTATATTTACCTGTCTTTTTTCCAGCTCCTCATGCATCCAGTGCAGAGAGGAATCTTCATACTCTGGATTGTAAAAGAACTCTTGCTTTTTACTTACATAGGACACAGCAGCATCAAAAGTCTTCCCAGCTTTTTGTTGCTTTTGATCCTTCTCATTTGGGACTTCCAGTCTCTAAGAGAACACTGTCCATTTGGATTGCTCAGTGTATTTCTTTCGCCTACCAGAGTAAGAACCTTTCTCTGGAGAGCCATGTCACAGCTCATAATGTGAGGGCCATGGCCACCTCTATGGCTCATCTAAATTCTGTGTCCATCTTTCTTAACCAGGGCTCCACACATCAAACAGTAAGTGAGGTTTTGAGGGTTTCTTTGGTGTTTTTTGTTACATTGCTAGCTCTCTGACTGGGAGCTCTTAAAAGGGTTTTGTGTATATATTTTTTTTAAAGCAAGGTTAAATTCATTTTTGCTGTTTTAGGGGAATCTGTACTTGAGCACAGTAGTATTGCTGAACTCTGTAACCCCCTCAGGTTCAGGAACTGCTAACACCTAATCAGGGGTTAGTGGGCCTGTTTCCTGAGTGCAATTGAAGCCTGCATAATAAGGCTGCTTTGCCCTGCCCTTTTGAGGCTTTCTTAACCAGGGCTCCACACATCAACCAGTAAGTGAGGTTTTGAGGGTTTCTTTGTTTGGTGTTTTTTGTTACATTGCTAGCTCTCTGACTGGGAGCTCTTAAAAGGGTTTTGTGTATATTTTTTTTTTTTTTTAAAGCAAGGTTAAATTCATTTTTGCTGTTTTAGGGGAATCTGTACTTGAGCACAGTAGTATTGCTGAACTCTGTAACCCCCTCAGGTTCAGGAACTGCTAACACCTAATCAGGGGTTAGTGGGCCTGTTTCCTGAGTGCAATTGAAGCCTGCATAATAAGGCTGCTTTGCCCTGCCCTTTTGAGGCTTTCTTAACCAGGGCTCCACACATCAAACAGTAAGTGAGGTTTTGAGGGTTTCTTTGTTTGGTGTTTTTTGTTACATTGCTAGCTCTCTGACTGGGAGCTCTTAAAAGGGTTTTGTGTATATATTTTTTTTTAAAGCAAGGTTAAATTCATTTTTGCTGTTTTAGGGGAATCTGTACTTGAGCACAGTAGTATTGCTGAACTCTGTAACCCCCTCAGGTTCAGGAACTGCTAACACCTAATCAGGGGTTAGTGGGCCTGTTTCCTGAGTGCAATTGAAGCCTGCATAATAAGGCTGCTTTGCCCTGCCCTTTTGAGGCTTTCTTAACCAGGGCTCAACACATCAAACAGTAAGTGAGGTTTTGAGGGTTTCTTTGGTGTTTTTTGTTACATTGCTAGCTCTCTGACTGGGAGCTCTTAAAAGGGTTTTGTGTATATATTTTTTTTAAAGCAAGGTTAAATTCATTTTTGCTGTTTTAGGGGAATCTGTACTTGAGCACAGTAGTATTGCTGAACTCTGTAACCCCCTCAGGTTCAGGAACTGCTAACACCTAATCAGGGGTTAGTGGGCCTGTTTCCTGAGTGCAATTGAAGCCTGCATAATAAGGCTGCTTTGCCCTGCCCTTTTGAGGCTTTCTTAACCAGGGCTCCACACATCAAACAGTAAGTGAGGTTTTGAGGGTTTCTTTGTTTGGTGTTTTTTGTTACATTGCTAGCTCTCTGACTGGGAGCTCTTAAAAGGGTTTTGTGTATATTTTTTTTTAAAGCAAGGTTAAATTCATTTTTGCTGTTTTAGGGGAATCTGTACTTGAGCACAGTAGTATTGCTGAACTCTGTAACCCCCTCAGGTTCAGGAACTGCTAACACCTAATCAGGGGTTAGTGGGCCTGTTTCCTGAGTGCAATTGAAGCCTGCATAATAAGGCTGCTTTGCCCTGCCCTTTTGAGGCTTTCTTAACCAGGGCTCCACACATCAAACAGTAAGTGAGGTTTTGAGGGTTTCTTTGTTTGGTGTTTTTTGTTACATTGCTAGCTCTCTGACTGGGAGCTCTTAAAAGGGTTTTGTGTATATTTTTTTAAAGCAAGGTTAAATTCATTTTTGCTGTTTTAGGGGAATCTGTACTTGAGCACAGTAGTATTGCTGAACTCTGTAAGCCCCCTCAGGTTCAGGAACTGCTAACACCTAATCAGGTGTTAGTTCCCTCCCTACCCACCCCGACTCCCACCCACCACTAGTGAGCAGTCTTGCTTTATAGGGCACCTCCCCCTTTATCAAATCACAGTGAATTGGACCAGCACATTTTGAATATAATTAAAGAGCTTTAACTGCTTTTTCTCTGAAAGGACAGCTGCGAAACGAGCTGGTACTTCGTAGATCTCTCTCTTTTGCTTTAACAGATACCTAAGCTCCACAAACAGAACAATGGCTGGGAAAAATCGTATTGCTAAAGCTGTTGCCCCCGTTACAGCTTCTGCCTCGGTCCAGACAGAGGCCTTATTGCCAGTTGAAGAACCAGTTCCATGTGCAGGGTGCCTGCATGCTGAAGCTCTGAGGAAACAAGTGGAGGAACTCAGAGAGGAGGTGGCGAGGCTGAGGAGCATTCAAGACAGTGAGAAGTACATTGATGAGATGCTGCTTGCAGCAACCAGGCTCTCCAGCACAGGAGAAGATGGGTGTCAACAGAATGTCGATGGTTGGACAAAAGTCACCAGAGCCTGCAAAATCACCAATCCAACTTCTCCAGCCCTTGAATTGAAGAACCATTATGCAGCCCTGGAAGTGGAGGAGGTGAAAGCATCCCTGGAAAGGGAAGAACCAGAGTTCAAGTACCCCATAGTTGCAGAATCAGTGACCAGAAGGAAACGAAGGGTAGTGGTGGTTGGAGACTCTCTTCTGAGGGGTACTGAGGCGTCCATCTGCCGACCAGACTTGATGTCCAGAGAGGTATGCTGTCTGCCTGGTGCCAAGATCCAAAATGTTACGGAGAATTTGCCGAGACTCATCAAGCCCACTGACTATTACCCAATGTTGCTAATCCATGTTGGAACAAATGATACTGCCAGGTATACCTCGGAACGTATCAAAAGTGACTTCATGGCTCTGGGACAGAGGGTGAAGCAGGTAGGTGCACAGGTGGTGTTCTCTTCAATCCTCCCTGTTGAGGGTAAAGGCCAAGGCAGAGAGGCTCGCATCCTGGAGATTAATGCATGGCTGCGTGGATGGTGTCTTCGAGAGCGTTTTGGTTTCCTAGACCATGGGATGCTGTTCCAAGGGTTGCAGAGCAGAGATGGCATCCATCTGTCCAAGAAAGGTCAACACATCTTTGGTAGTAGACTGGCTAATCTACTGAAGAGGGCTTTAAACTAGATTCGTTGGGGATGGGTGAAGAAAGCCCCCAGGTAAGTGAAAGCCCCCAGGTAAGTGATACATTAAATACCTTTATGGAAATGGGTAACAGGGGTAACATATGGAAAGCAGTGTGTATTAATGCCCGTAGCATGGGAAATAAGATCTCTGAAGTTGAAGCTTTGGTGGGAGTGGCTGACTTAGATTTAGTGGCAGTTACAGAAACATGGTTCACAGAAAACCATGACTGGGATGTAACCATACCTGGCTATACTTTATTCAGAAAGGACAGGGTAGGAAGAAGGGGAGGAGGAGTAGCACTATATGTAAAAAACTACTATTAAAGCTTTGGAATTACAGAGCTTAAAAGGGAGAGAGGAGGCATTGTGGGTTAAACTAGAAAGAGGGAAAGAGAAATCTATTTGCATTGGTGTGATATACAGACCTCCCTCACAAGAGGAAGAGGTGGACAGAGAGTTAATTGAAGACATACGCAGCATTGCTAGGAAAGGGGAAGTGCTACTGCTAGGAGATTTCAATATGCCAGATGTTGATTGGCACTTTCCTGCTGCAGTATCATCTAGGAGTAAGGAGATCCTGGATTCTCTACAGGGAGAACTATTCAGGCAATTGGTAACAGACCCCACACGTGAAGGGGCCATACTGGACTTGGTGCTTACCAATGGTGAAAGTGTTTCTGATGTTGTAGTGGGAGATCATTTTGCATCCAGTGATCACCAGATGGTGTGGTTCAGTATTAGGACTAGGGCTGTTAGAATCCATTCCAAGGTAAAGATCTTAGACTTTAGGAAGACTAACTTTGCGAAGATGGGCCAATACCTCAGGGAGTCATTAGTGGGATGGGAACAGCTGGGGGATGTAGAACAACAGTGGGCAAAACTGAAAGGGGGTATTTTAAAGGCAACCAACCTTTTTGTTAAAATGGTAAATAAAGGCAAAAGGAACAGGAGACCGCTATGGTTTTCGAAGGAAGTAGCTGAAAAGTGAAGAAAAAGAGGGAGGCCTTCATGAAATACAAGAGATCACAGAGAAAGGAAGACAGGCATCTGTATTTGGAAAAACTTAGAGACGCTAGCAAAGTAGTCAAGAAGGCAAAGATTCAAAAGGAGGAGGAAATAGCCAATGCAATAAAATGGGGAGATAAGACATTTTTCAGATATATTAGTGAGAAGAGGAAGGGCAAAAGTGGTATTGTCAGACTCAAGGGTACAGGGGGGGAATATGTAGAAGCTGATAAGGATAAAGCGGAATTGCTTAACAAATATTTTTGTTCTGTGTTCACAGATGAAGAACCAGGAGCAGGACCTCAGAAAACACCCACAAATAAGAACAGAAGCGAGGGACATCTTGAACAATTTTCAGAAGACTGTGTTCGTGAGAAACTAGCTCAACTTAAAGTAGACAAAGCGATGGGACCGGATGGGATGCACCCTAGAATACTGAGGGAACTTGGGGACGTTCTAGCAACTCCACTGACTGACCTTTTCAATGCCTCGTTGGAGTCGGGAGTGGTGCCAAAGGACTGGAGAGAGGCTCATGTGGTGCCTTTACACAAAAGCGGAAGTAAGGATGTGGTTGAAAACTACAGGCCGGTTAGTTTAACTTCAGTGGTGAGTAAATTAATGGAAACGTTGTTGAAAGAGAAAATAGTGAGGTTTCTGGAGTCCAGCGGATTACAGGATCCGAGGCAGCATGGATTCACCAGAGGCAGGTCTTGTCAGACAAATCTGATTGATTTCTTTGACTGGGTGACCAGGGAGTTGGACCGAGGGAGAGCTCTAGATGTGGTGTATTTAGATTTCAGTAAAGCCTTTGACACTGTTCCTCACAGGCGACTTATAAACAAACTGAGCACCCTAGGGATGGACCCTAAAGTTACTGCTTGGGTTAGAAATTGGTTGGGTGGGAGGCGACAAAGAGTACAAGTAAATGGAGCTCACTCTGAGGAGAAGGATGTTACCAGTGGTGTGCCCCAGGGATCTGTCCTTGGTCCGATTCTTTTTAACATCTTTGTTAGTGATATAGCGGAAGGGCTGTCGGGTAAGGTTTGCCTCTTTGCGGATGATACCAAAATCTGCAATAAAGTAGACACCCAGGAAGGTGTAGATAACATGAGGAGGGATCTAGCTAAGCTTGAAGAATGGTCTAGAATTTGGCAGCTGGGATTTAATGTTAAAAAATGTAAGGTTATGCATTTTGGCTGCAGCAATCCAAGGGAGCAATACAGCATAGGACGTGAAGTACTTTTGTCCACTAAAGAAGAGCGGGACCTAGGCGTAGTTGTGTCCGATGATCTTAAAGTAGCTAAACAGGTAGAAAAGGCGACGGCAAAAGCTAGAAGGATGCTTGGGTGCATACGGAGAGGAATGGCTAGCAGAAAAAAGGAGGTGATAATGCCTCTGTATAAGTCTTTGGTGCGACCTCATTTGGAGTATGGTGTGCAATTCTGGAGACCGCACTTTCAAAAGGATGTGAACAGGATGGAGTCGGTGCAGAGGGTTGCTACTAAGATGATTAGTAGTCTTCATTATAAAGCATATGAGGACAGACTTAAGGATCTTAATATGTACACCTTAGAGGAAAGGCGGGATAGAGGTGATATGATTGAGATGTTTAAATACCTCCGTGGCATAAATGTTCAGGGAGAGAGCCTCTTTCAATTGAAAGTAAGTTCTGCGACGAGGGGACATGGGATGAGGGTGAAGGGAGATAGATTCAGGAGTGATATGCGGAAATATTTCTTTACGGAAAGAGTAGTGGATCCGTGGAATAGTCTCCCAGTGGAGGTGGTAGAGATGAGGACAGTAACTGAATTCAAAAAAGCATGGGACCAACACAGAGGATCTCTAAAGGTAAAAAGTGGACTGTTGTAGTTGTTGTTATGGAAGGACAGACTAGATGGGCCTTGTGGTCTTTTTCTGTCATCATGTTTCTATGTTTCTATCGACCAGATCTGTCGAGCAGCCACCTGGGCCTCGGTTCATACCTTCACAGCCCATTACTGCTTGGACAAGGACTCCCGCCGGGATGCCTTATTTGGTCAGGCTGTCCTCAGACACCTGTTCCATTCTTAAACAACTCCTGCCCTCCTTCCCTGGATGGATGCCTGAGATCCATAGGAGGACGCAGACCCTTTTCAGGGTCTCATATCCTTGGGGATCTCCCAGGCATCTTAGCTAGGGAGTCCCCATATGTGAAGACTCATTCCTGCTTGTTCCTGGAGATAGCACAGTTACTTACCTGTAACAGGTGATCTCTGGGAACAACAGGAATAAGTCTTCACAACCCTCCCACCTCCCCTAGGAGTTGTATCTCTTTTCTATCTTTCCTTTCCTCTCTCTCTCTATTGTCTCAGCTTTAAACTCGAACTGAGGAGAGTTGGTTAGGAAAGGCGGGAAGGCAGCGCGTAGGGGCTTTGGGATGCTCCCAAAAGCTTTCCTTTTTGGGAAGCTGGGGAGCGTTCCCGCGCAGGCTCCGTTGGTACCGACGTACCCATATGTGAAGACTTATTCCTGCTGTTCCCAGAGATCACCTGTTACAGGTAAGTAACTGTGCTCTGTAGGCATATCTCTGTTTAATTGCAGACACCCATATGTAGGCCTACATATCCATATTTATTTTTTGTGTGTATTTTATGCCCTGCCATATCTCACTATAGATATATCCTTATATGTCTGTCTGTCCTATCTATCTATCTATCTCTATCTATCTATCTCTATCTATCTATCTATCTATCTATCTATCTATTGAGATATTTTATTATAGATAGATAAGTATTCACATACTTATCTATCTCACTGTCTATCCTCATATAGCTATATGATTCTGACAGAGGGGCTCTACCCATACCTATGCTATCTAGCAGGTTTGGGGTTCTACACACACAACCACTCCTGTGGTAGTCAACAATTTTTATATCATAACCTAACAGCTTAGGTACCTCTGAAGCTCTCCGTGCCCAATATCTCTCCAAGCTTACCCCAGTTAGGAGAGACATTGTGGATCTTCAGTTAATCACAGGCTTTAATGCCTCAGGCATTTGTCCTCTCTTTTTGGGATACAAGGAGTTCCCACACCCTTTCTCCCCACAAGGACTGTGCCTGTTTGTCCAAATTGGTTAGCCTTCTCTTTTGCTCCTAAGAGTGACTCACTCTGCCACCAAAAGAGCTAGGGTTTTTTGTCATAAAGCCTTCCGCTGAAGGCCCACTGTTTTTGGACTACCCCAGTTTCACTACTGGGGTTACCTATTACCTTTCAAGATTCTGACCTCCACTGGTTTTCCTACAGGATTATTACCTCCACTTACAGTGAGGTCCTCTTCAAGGTTCCTCTACTAGGTTTCCCAGTAGATCCATGAACCTCCATGCTTTTGTGAAATCCTGTCAGGGGAGGTCCATATTGCAATATCCTTTGCAATATTATTGATGACCATCATCATCCACACATGGACTCCTTCTCTGCAGTCCTATGCTAGGTTAGCTGTTCCACAGCATCCTTCTTTCTTCAACTCCTACCCTCCATCCTCAGGATGCCTGGTGTTCTCCGGGACCAAGCAGGAAGTCAGTCCTCAGTTATGGGTGACGTCGGCGCCGACGGAGCCCTCGCGGAGCAATTTCCCCAGCTTTCGAAGAAAGCCTTTGGGAATTGCAGCACGCATGTGCGGTCCCCTTCCCACCCAAGGGTGCCATCTTGCTCAGTCTTCTTTTTTCCGCGGAGCCCTACAGACGTAGTTTGTGATCACCGCTGAAAAAGTTGATTTTTTTCGTTCTGTTTTTCTCGGTTCGACGCCGTGTCCTTTTCCCGCCCGGCCTCGGGCAAAAGACCTGTGAAACTGTTTTATTTTTTTTTTATTTTTAACTTTTTATTGTCAACAACTCCAGCACACATCTACACACAAAGAACAGAGCCAAACAACTTCTAGTCATATGGTAACTAACATCTGCCATAACAATTCCACCCACAATATCAACCGAAGAGTATTCAGGAGCAGCTTAATACAATCACAACACCCCAAACACCAAACCCTCCCTTAACCCCATTACCTCACATGGCCTACTATACAATTGCCTCCTCAAACAACCCTGCACCTTCCACCCCCAGAGTTGTTGGTTTTTATAGTTACATCCAGTCCCCAACCAAGTGGGGTACCCGTGGACGACCACCGCTGCTCCCTCCTCCCCCCACCCGATAACCACCTCCCCCCACCCGATATCCACCTCCCCTCCTCCCTCCCTCCCTCCCTCCCTCCCGCCACCCCCCCTACCCCCATCCACCCCAGCCAACGGATAGCCCCCCACCCCCCCTTCCCCTGACCCTCCAAGCCCGCCAACCCTCCCGTACACCCCCCAGCTGTACACCCCCCAGCTATACCCCCTCCCCCGGCCCCCCCCACCCCTGCCCCCCCCCTAGAACACGATCCAATACACCCCACCTTTCTACAAACCCACTAAATCGCTGCCCCCGTACTGCTGTTAACTTTTCCATAAGAACTATGAACCTAAGGCGCCTTTCAAATTGCTCCACCGAGGGCATCTCCCGTTGTTTCCACACAGCTGCAATCTCACACCGAGCGGCACTCAAACAGACCATCACCACCTTACCCCCCCCCCCACCCTCCCCCTCCCCCACAAGGCCAACAACAGGATAGTGGGCACCAACTCTACCACTATCCCCAATTTCTCCTTAATCCACCCCGTTAGCCACCTCCAATACCCCTGAACCTTCTCACAGCTCCACCAAACATGCCAAAAAGTCCCTATCTCCCCACACCCCCTCCAACACAGGGGAGACACCTCCTTAAATATTTTATGCAAACGTTGAGGTGTATAATACCACCTCAACAGGATCTTGTAGCTATTTTCTCTGGCCCCACTGGAACTCAGTCCCCTCGTGATCTGGTCCCACACCTTCTTCCATTCAATTAAAGTCAAAGTTCTACCCAGGTCCCTCTCCCACTGCTCCATATATTTATGTGTCCCTTCCCCTAACACCGCCTTATATAAACCAGACTATACCTCTGGAACCACGTTTCCCAAACCACATTGCCTCCAACCTTGAGATCTAACCCCCAACCATCCTCCCTATTTTCCGTAGAAACGACCTGAGTTGCACATAGGCATACCGGTCGCCCCTATCGAGCTTAAATTCCTCTTGCACCTCCCCAAAACTCCAGATTGCACCATCCTCTACCAGTTGAAAGCTACATACCAAACCCTTCTTCGTCCAGAGATCAAACCGGCCCCCCTCCCACCCTGGAGGAAAAGCTCTACACCCCCTCCACGGGGTCATCAGCGAAAACTCTGTGTGCCTCCGTACGATGTCCGGACCCCGAACTTTATCCCAAATCCGGACCACCTGACGCATCCCCGGAGATCCCTGCCCCAGTTCCCCCCTCCCCCCCCCCTCGGCGCCCATAGCCAAGCATCCAGGCGACCCCCGCGCACCCTCCCTTTCTCCAAGCCCACCCAGGGACGCTCCTCCCGCCATCCCAGGACATGGGCAAGCTGTGCCGCCCAAAAGTAAGCTTTCAAATTCGGGACCCCCAGCCCCCCTTCCTCCTTAGGAGCATACATCACCTCCCGCGCTACTCGCGGCGGTTTCTGCTTCCAAATGTAGCTAAACACCTTCCGCTGAAGGCCCCGCATCACCCCCTCCGGCACTTCCACTGGCAAGGCATGAAATAAATAAAGCAAACGTGGCAGAACATTCATTTTAATAGCCGCAATTCTTCCCAGCCAGGATATCTCCATCCTCATCCAACCCAGCAGATCATTAGTAATACTGCGAATAAGCCTCGGATAATTAGCAGAAAATAAAGCCTCATACCTGTCTGTAATCTGAACCCCCAGGTACCCCAGGGACCCCTTCACCCACTTCAGCTGGAACATCCTCTTCAATGTCCCCTCCGCCACATCATCTAACCGAACCTTCAGTACCTCGGTTTTATCCACATTCATTTTAAAACCCGAGACTGCCCCATAGCGCTCCACTTCCCTCATTGCCTCCGGCATCAAAACAAGCGGTTTGCCCAGGTATAACAATATGTCATCAGCATACAGAGAAATCTTATGCTCCCCCCCCCCCCGACACAGCCCGCTAATCTGGTCATTCCTCCGTATACATTCCGCCAACTGCTCCACCACCAAAGCAAAGAGCAATGGCGACAGCCGGCACCCCTGACGAGTCCCGCGACCCAGTGCAAAATCCCGGGAATAACACCCATTAACCTTCACCCGTGCCCTAGGACCTTGGTATAAAGCCCCCACCCAAGCCCAGAACTTCGGCCCACACCCCACCTTCTCCAGGACCCGCATTAAGAACCTCCAATGCACTCTATCAAAAGCCTTCTCGGCATCAGTAGACACCAAGAGAAGATCCTCCTGTTCCTGCCGCGCCTCCCAGATCACTCCAATGACCCGCTTTATGTTATCCGCAGCCTGTCGCCCAGCAATAAAGCCCGCCTGATCTACCTGTACAAGCCCCGGCATCCATTCTGCTAGCCTGCCAGCCAGGATCTTAGCTAGCAATTTAACATCAACATTCAATAAGGAGATGGGTCTGTACGAGCTACACCTCCTGGGGTCTTTCCCTGGTTTTAGTAGGACAGTAATCCCCGCTGTCAACATGCCCGTGGACAAGCCCCCTCCCTCTCCTAAGACACCATTGAAGACCCTCTGCAAAAAAAACCCCACCTCCCCCCAAAAAACCTTGTAAAAGGCCCCCGTTAACCCGTCTAACCCCGGCGATTTCCCGCCGGCCAAGCCCTTCACCGCCCTCTCCAATTATTCAGAGGAAATCTCAGCCTCCAACCCCTCAACAACGCTATCCGCTAACTGGTAGGGATATCCCCTCCAAATACTCTATCTCCCCTTCCCGCACACCCCCCCCCCCCCATCTCACTGTAGAACTCTTGATAATATTCTTTAAACCGCTCCTGGATGGCATCATCCCCCCCTATACACTTTCCCATCCTGCCCTTCTATCTGGTAGATGGTCGCTGCCCCTTTTTGCTGCCTTAATTTCCTAGCTAGTATACGACTGGCCTTATCCCCAAACTCATACTGCACCTGCCGCACCTTTTGCAAGAGAAAAGCCACCTTATCGATCTGTAACGCACGCAGTTCGACCCTCACTCTCTCCATCTCCCCCCTATCCCTCCGTGCTCCTGACCCCCGATACCGCTCTTCCACCTCGTGTAATTCCTTCCGCAGGGCCTCTTCCCTTCTTTTCCTCTCCCGTTTCTTCCTCGCCCCCCACATAATAAACCTCCCCCGCACCACCGCCTTCAACCCTTCCCAGACGCCAACCTCCTGCACCTCCCCTGTATCATTAAAACGCAAGTACTCCTTGATAGTCTCCCGTATATCAGCCACCACCGCCCCATCCCTAAGTAAACTTTCATTCAGCCTCCAGAAGATCCCTCCCCCCTTCCCCGACCTTTGAAGAGTCACCACCACCGCCCTATGATCCAACCTGCTGAATGCCCCCATCTTGCACAGCTGTCATCAAGGCCTTATCCAACAGCAACATATCTATCCGGCTCCAGCTGTCGTGCGGAGCCGAGTAAAAAGTAAACTCCTCCCCCCCCCGGATTCAGGGCCCTCCACACATCAACCAAATTAAATTGCTCCATCATCTTTCGGAGCTCTACCCGATTCTTTCTCCCCTCATCTCCCTCCCTCGGCTTACGATCCACCCTCGGGTCCAATACCAAATTAAAATCCCCACTTACCAACAGCTTCCCACCCCCAGCCCCCTCAATGAGACGCCCAACTAAGCGCCAGAACCCCTTTTGCTGCCCATTGGGACCATACACAACCACCACCACCAGGTCCTCCCCTCCCAAATTCCCTTTAATCCCCACCACCCTTCCTTCCCCATCCTTAAAAGATCCTACTACCCGAAACCCACATCCCTCACGTATCAAGAT
Source organism: Ichthyophis bannanicus (assembly GCA_033557465.1). Classification (NCBI taxonomy): domain Eukaryota; kingdom Metazoa; phylum Chordata; class Amphibia; order Gymnophiona; family Ichthyophiidae; genus Ichthyophis; species Ichthyophis bannanicus. The sequence goes on from CM066041.1 coordinate 275,686,686, forward strand.
GGCCACTCCCCCCTTCCGACCACCCTCTTTATTACAGGAAAAGTACTGATGTGGATATTGTCGGTGGCTCATCCTCCCCACCTCCCCCGCCCTCAAGTGGGTCTCTTGTATCAGTACCACATCCCACTGAGCACGCACCACCTCCCAAAAGAGCAGCCCTCTCTTAGTTGGAGAAGTCAACCCATGCACATTAATAGTTCCTATACGCACCATCTAGGAGAAACACCCCTCACTCCAAAACAAAAACCCCCTTTGTGTTCTGAACCCCCCTCACCCTCCCCCCCCCCCCCGAACCCCCTTCCTCCACACCACCCACCTCCAATACCTCAATTCCCCCTCCCGGACGTCTCCACCTATCCCGTCCCACCACCAACCCCCTATGCCACCCACTCCCCCCCTTTCCATCCCCCCACACAGCAGACATCAAATTCCCCCTTCTGGCCACCAACCCCTCCACCCAAAACTCAACACCCCACCTCCCCAGCCTCCCTCTTCCCCCATCAGCCCTATGAGTCCAGTGTCCAAAACCCTTAAGAGAGGAGCTCTAACACCCCTCCCCCGGTACGATACTTGCAGCCAGCAGCAACAATTGGGCTCCCATCTCACGTAGCTGCCTCCGAAGCAACTCTCCGCCGGTCCATGGACAGCCGCTGCAGTCGCTTCCCCCGCTCTCCCGCTCGTTGCCATTGTGCACTTGAGGAACGCTGCGGTTTGCTCGTCTCCGTCGGGGCCTTATGCTGCCGCGCAGCCTCCCCCACTGTAGGCAGCCCCTCGCAGCCCATGTCCCTCAGGGTGGCCCATGCTTCATCCACTGTTTTCACCTTTCGATGCACTCCGTTAACAGATAGCAGGACCCCAAACGGAAACCCACCGATAACGTAGATTTTGTCCTCTCAAATACGCCGTGACTTCTTTCATTGCCCTCCGTCTGTCCAGCGTTCCTTTGGACAAATCATTAAATACTTCGATTTCATGGCCCTCCCAAGCGATACGCCCAAACTTCCGGGCTATGCTCAGAATTTGTTCTTTCATGGGAAAGCTACTCATACATGCTATAATGTCCCGGGCCTGCTTTTCCCGCCGAGGGCCGAGACTCCGGTGAGCTCTTTCAACACCGATTTGCTCCACACTCATGCCAGCCACTTCCCCTCTCTGTAAGATATGGCCGCAGAGCTTCTGAACCACCACCACCACAGTCTCGGGAAGCAGCTTCCTCTGGCACCCCCCGAAACCTCAAGTTATTCCTCCTGGCTCGATCCTCAAGCTCTTCCATTTTCTCCTGAAGCTTATCCTGCTGGGCCTGGAGAGTTTCCTGTACGGCCCCCAGCCCTCGCCTCTCTCTCTCAACCTCCTCCACGTGGCTCTCCAAATCCTCCACGCGGCCGCCCAGAGAACTTATCTCCTGTTGGATAGCTTGCAGGGTATCTGTCACCTCCTTCCTCATCTCCTTAATCTCATGCCGCATCTCAGTTTTAAATTCCTGCAACCATCAGCGAAGGGGCACCTCTTCCACTCCCTCTGTGTCCGTGCCTCCCTCATCTCCTGAATTCACTTTATGCGCCCCCGAATCAGAGCAGGCCGCTGCCGCCGCCGCCAACAGCTCCCGGCGAACATAGGGAGACTGGAAACCCTCCAATTTTTTCTTCGCGGCCATCCGACTGCTGACTGCTACCTTGCTGGCCACTGTGGCAGTAGGGGAACACACCACAAAATCACCTCTTTCGGGATTCGGACGGAGCTAGGCTTTTAGGCTGCCATTAGCTCCGTGACGTCACCGGAAGTCGTGAAACTGTTTTAAATAGGCGTTGAAGCCAAGTGACAGGTCAAAGGGGCAATTTGAAAGGCTCCATCTTTCAAACCAAGGGCTGTGTGAATCACCCAGGAAATTAAAAGATTACCTTAGAAGCACAAGTGAGGACACTGTTTAGCAAGCCAGCCTGTTCTTCTCCCCCCCCTCCCAACCCAACCTGACTCCCACCCACTCCAGGCATAATCTTAGCTTTATAGGCTCCTAAACCTATTAAAGGGGAACTGGCCAAATTTACTTCAGGTTCAGCTGATTATTCTTACCAGGAATAGATTAATTAATCTTGAGGTAAACTTAGTCCCTTAAACTTTTTAGGTACAGTTATATCAGTACAAGTATGCCTAGCAACTTTAACTATTTTTATTTAACATCTTTTTTTATACCGTCTTTCTGCAAGTCAAGACGGTTTACAGGGAACTTAGTGCAAAAACAATAACTTTAATGGTGAGGTGTGCATTACAGCGAATAATAGTTAAAAAGAAATTAACACTAGCAATTTAAATGTAACTTTTTACATGGTGGTGGTGGTGAGTTGCATGTTAGGATGCACTTTTATTCTGTGTTTGGTCCATAGTGTTCAAGGAACAACTGGGTCTTTAAACTTTTCTGGACGTCCATGGTTAGTTGAATTGATCTTATGTGATGTGGTAATGCGTTCCAAATGAAGGGAGCATATAGGGAAAAAGCTCTGCTGTTGGTCCTTTTACTGCTTGTGGATTTGTCTATGGGTATGTCCAGCATGTGTACTGTGGTTGATTTTCTGGGTCTTCCAGAGCTGCTGTTCGTTAGTAAGAGAGCGAGGCTGTCTAATGATTGGCAAGTTAATAGTTTGTGAATGTTGAGGAGGATCTTGTATTTAATCCTGCTTAAGATGGGTTGCCAATGTAACTGAGAAGAGGGATGATCTGAGTCTGTTGGGATGTCGCTATTTTGATTCTTGCTGCGGTGTTCTGTGCTAGTTACATGGGGTATAGCGTGCTCTTTGGAAGACCATGGTAGATGGAATTGCAGTAATCGAATAATGGCGTATTTACTGCCTGACAAACTGTGCGGAAGTCCACTGGAGGAAGGAGTTTGCACAGATGTTTTAGAGTGCGAATCGTGAAGTAGACAGATTTGGTGATGTGGCAAATTTGTGGCCAAAAGGTGAGCTCTTGGTCCACCATGATACCCAGGTAGTTGATTTGGGTTTTTGAATGTGAGTGGGATATTGTTTATCATGATCGTTGTTGGTGGATTGAAATTCCTTTTCCTTGTGATGTGAAGCGTATCAGATTTGTTGTTGAGTGTGTGAGGTTGTGATCTTTAAGCCAGTGATTGATTGCATAGAAACAAGTTTGAGATTTTGGTGTAGTCTGAGGCAGTGGAGAAAGGTGTGAAAAATCATTATATTGTCTGCATATATCAGGTAATTGATGCCATGGTTTCTAATGACGTCAGAGCGGTTGGATGTATATATTAAACAGGATAGAGGAGAAGGCCGATTCTTGTGAGACTCCTTGATTGATGGTGAATGGAGTGACAGTATGGGTGCCAATCTTGACCTGCTGTATGCGGGTTGATAAATAGGAGTAAAACCATTGGAGTGGGTTTCCTTGGATCCCAATATTGTAGAGTCAGTTTAAGAGGAGTTGATGGGAGACAGAATCAAATGCAGATAATATATCTAAGAAAATGAGAATAAAACCTTGTGTTATGATTTCTGTACCCTTGATTAAAGTATTTAATAAAGAGGTCAGGAGTGTTTCAACTGTGGTAAGTGCGGAAACCATGCTGGTGAATGTCTAGAAGGGTGTGCCTGTCCAGATGGTCTTGGAGTTGCTCTTGAACCACTTTTTCAGTGATTTTAGCCACAAATGGGATGCTAGAGATTGGTCTATAAGAGGTAGGGCAGGAAGTGTTGAGGTCAGGTTTTTCTCAGTATGGGGACGTATGGAGGATTGAGTGAGGAGGGTAGTATTCCTTGTGATAATGAGCTGTTGATCATTTTACAGATGTGTATGGTATGAGATGGATTTGTTCCATCTTAATCCAGGAAACTGGGCAGGGGTCGAAGGGGAGAAATAGTTGTGTTTACGGCCTGGAAAAATTAAATTGACTACCTCTGTGGAAGTCAACGATGGAAAAGCTCTAATAACATCAACAAAGACAAAACCTGGAGCTGACTGTGGTACAGATCATCAACTACTAGTATGCAAACTCAAGCTAAACTTGAAAAAGAGCAAACCACTCATGAATGCAGCAAAATATGACCTTGAGAATATACCACTGGAATTTAAAGACTGCCTGCAAAATCGATTTGCTGCTTTAGATACAAATGACAGAGCTCCAGAAGAGTTATGGAATGACATCAAGAAGGTTGTGTTGGAAGAAAGCAAGATGTCTCTACAAAAGGTGAATAAGAAAAAACGGCCAAAATGGATGACAGAAGAAACTCTGAAAATTGCCCAGAAATGCAGAGAAGCTAAAGCCAGAGGAGAAAGAAAGACAATCACAGAACTCAACAGATTTCCAATGTGCAGCAAGACAGGACAAGGAAAAGTACTACAATGACGCATACAAGGAAATAGAAGCAGAAACTATTGGAGGAAGAACAAGATCGGCTTTCCTAAAGCTACGAGAGTTAAAGAAAAAGTTCCAGCCTCGAATTGGAATGTTACAAGATGCTCAAGGTTCTATATTGAATGATGCTGAGAAGATCAAGAAAAGATGGAAGGAATATACAGAGTTTTTATACGATAAAGATCAAGTGGACCAACAGCCGTTTCAACCTGTACCTTATGATCGGGAACCATTGGTGATGAAAGAAGAAGTTGAAGCAGCATTGAAAGCCTTATCAAAGAACAAAGCACCAGGCATTGATAGCATTCCCATAGAAGTATTACAGCAATCTGATGCAGCTGTTACCGTACTTACAAGGCTCTGCCAAGAAATATGGAAGACAACATCATGGCCAACTGACTGGAAAAGATCTGTGTTTATACCAATACTAAAGAAAGGTGATCCCAACTGACTGGAAATTATTGCACAATCGCTCTGATCCTACATGCCAGCAAGATTCTACTAAAGATTATTCAAAAGAGACTACAACCATACCTGGAACAAGAACTACCTGAAGTGCAAACAGGGTTCAGGAAAGGGCGAGGAACGGGAGACTTCATTGCAGATGTGAGATGGATCCTTGAAAAGACTAAAGAATACCAAAAGGATATCTATTTGTGCTTTATTGACTATAGCAAAGCTTTTGACTGTAAACCATGAGAAATTCTAGGCCACATTAAGAAGCATGGGTATACCAGAACACCTGATCGTACTCTTGCACAATCTGTACATTGATCAAGAAGCAACAGTTCGAACGGAACAAGGAGAAACAGAATGGTTTAAAATAAATGTGTAAGACAAGGCTGCATACTTTCCCCCTACCTGTTTAATTTATATGCAGAACAAATCATCAGAGAAGCAGGATTGTATGAAGACAACAGAGGTGTGAAGATTGGTGGAAGACTCATCAACAACCTTCGCTATGCTGATGATACCACATTACTGGCTGAAAGTGAAGAGGATCTGAAACATTTGCTTCTCACTGTCAAAGAACATAGTCTCAAAATGGGCCTGCACCTTAATGTAAAGAAGACAAAGATCATGACAACTGGCATAATCAACAGGTTCATCGTTGAAGGAGAAGAAATTGAAATCGTAAACAACTTTAACCTACTTGGATCAACACTCAATAAAGAAGCAACAAGCAGTCAAGAAATCAGACGACGCATTGCTCTTGGCAGAATGGCTATGAAAGACCTAGATAAGATTCTCAAGAGCAGAGGTGTCTCTCTCCATACAAAGATTTGACTTGTTCAAGCCATGGTATTTTCAATAACATCATATGGATGTGAAAGCTGGACAGTGAAAAAGATAGGAAGAAAATTGATGCCTTTGAATTATGGTGCTGGTGGCGAATGCTGTGTATAAAAAAACACAAAGAAGCGAGCGGTAGTAGGTGGTCACTAGTGCTTTATTGAAATAATAGAAACACCCCAACGCGTTTCGGCACAGCCTTCATCAGGGGGCTGAGGACTGCAAAATACAATAATCAATAAATAAGTAATAACATACTAAAAGAAATAAAAACATAAATAAATATATAACAAAAAGATTAAAAAGTTTTAAAATAAGAACAAACCATATATTAAATAAACAAATGCTCAACGACACATATTAAATAGATAAAGCTATCGTCACAACTAATTGTACAAACAGTGTACAACTAAAAAATTGAATGTGGACAAACAGATATATAACATATATAGATAAAAAATATACTTACAATATATGGAAGTCAAGCAAGCACTGTGGAGCGCACAGCAACGGCTAATGCTTTGTAAAAGCTAGAAATCTTGTCATAAAATAAAGTTAATATGGAAACATTATATACAAAATAAGAATGGCTATGAAAGACCTAGATAAGATTCTCAAGAGCAGAGATGTCTCTCTCCATACAAAGATTCGACTTGTTCAAGCCATGGTATTTTCAATAACATCATATGGATGTGAAAGCTGGACAGTGAAAAAGATAGGAAGAAAATTGATGCCTTTGAATTATGGTGCTGGCGGCGAATACTGTGTATACCATGGACTGCCCGAAGAACAAACCAGTCGGTACTAAAGGAGATCAAACCTAAGCTTTCTTTAGAAGCTCAGATGACAAGACTTCGACTTTCATACTTTGGACACATCATGCGAAGAGAGAGATCATTAGAGAAAGACATTATGCTTGGCAAGATAGAAGGTCAACGCAAAAGAGGAAGGCCAGCAATGAGATGGATCGATACAATAACAGCAGCTACGGGTACCAGTCTGTCAAAAATGAGCCGCCTGACTGAAGACCGAACACAATTTAGGATAAGCTATCCAGAGGGTCGCCATGAGTCGACTCCGACTCGACGGCACTTAACAACATAAAACACGGTTAAGATAGTGGGAAACCAGGACCAAGGAACAAAACAATACTGTAAGAACCAAACCAATGAGATAAAAGGAAAGCATAATATTGATAATAGAGACTTCAATCATAAAAAATTAAAAGAAAACCGAATCATAAGAAATAATAATTCTCCAGGACCAAGCAGGAAGTCAGTCCTCACTTATGGGTGACGTCGGCGCCGACGGAGCCCTCGCGGAGCAATTTTCCCCAGCTTTCAAAGAAAGCCTTTGGGAATTGCAGCGCGCATGCGCGGTCCCCTTCCCGCCCAAGGGTGCCATCTTAGCCAGTCTTCTTTTTTCCGCGGAGCCCTACAGACGTACCCGTCGTGTCCCCGCGAAAAAGTTGATTTTTCTTCATAATTACTTTTTTTTCCTTCGGTTCGACGCCGGTCTTTTTCCCGCCCGGACTCGCGACGCCGGTCACGAGTCCTCTTCTTCTTTTCGGTTTTTCTGACTTAGTCAGTTTTCGTTTCGGTTTTTCCCTGGCAGCCCGGTCCTTTGACCTCGCCGGGGCCCTTTTTCCCCCGATGGCTGCCAGTGGTTTCAAGCGGTGTGGTCAGTGTGACCGAAATATGTCACTAACTGACACACACGACATTTGCCTCCGCTGCCTGGGCCCGGATCATGAAGAAATGATCTGTGGGCCTTGTGGCAAACTTTCCTCCAAAGCGTTGAGAAGTCGGCGGCATCAGCGGGATAGAATCTTCGCTGACCCCAGCCGTACCCGGACCTCGTCGGAGGCCTCCGCGTCCAGGGGTTCCAGCTCGGACCGTCGCCGGAAGTTCCATCGACGGAAGGTGAAACCCGCGAGGGCGGCGTCGGTGGACGCTCCTGGCTCCGCGAGGGCCAGGTCGCATAGCCCCGATAGCCGCCCCGGGTCCTTGGAGAAGGAGCACCTCACGAAGCGACCTCGCCTGGAGTCGGAGCTGCCTGCTCGGGTAAGTCCTGTGGTCCTTCTGGACTCGCCTCCGCAACAGCCGACGTCAGGCCCGACGCCGTCGGGGCCCGAGTCGGGGGCTGCTGGGTCACCTGAGCTCGGACTCAGGTTGACGGCCTTGGAGAGCAGACTGTCTGCCTTCATGGACCAGCAGCGGGCACTGCTCACTGGCTTCGCTGGCGCCGCTGCCCCAACCGCCGGGATGTCAACGTCCAAGTTGACCCCGGAGACCGAGCCGATCCTCGAGTCGATGCGAACTCGAGTCGATCCTCGGTCGAGGTCACCCTCGGCCTCCCGTTCGGGACCGAGGTCGCCGACGCCGACTCCCTCGGCGTCGGGGCGGCAGGCGCCGCGCCCTGCCCGGGCCAACCCCACCGAGTCCTCGTCGGAGTCGGTCTGGGAGTCTGAAGAGGAAGAGTCGCCTGATTCTTTTCGGACTCAGTGTGTCCCCTCGGACTCACCTGAGTCCGAACCTCGGAAGCAGTCCCCCCCGGAGGATGCCCGGTTCTCGGACTTCGTCAGGGATATGGCCAAGGCTTTGGCCTTCCCTGCGGACCCCGAGGAGGAGCCTCGAGCCGAAGAGCTCTCCAGTATGACTCTCCCGCCAGGGAACACTTTACTGTACCGGTTCCTCCCATGCTGGAACGACTACTCTTCCGCATGTGGGACAGTCCGGCCACCTCGCCGGTCCTGAGCAAGCGGGTCGATTCTATCTATCGAGTCCGCAAGAGCCCTGGCTTCCAAAAAGCACAGCTACCACACCATTCCATGGTAGTGGAATAGGCCATGCATCGTCTTAAGAGCCAGAAGATGCACTCCTCGGTGCCTCCTGGCAGGGAGGCCCGTAACCTGGATGGCCTTGGTAAGAAGTGTTTCCAGGGCTCTATGCTCGCATGTCGTGTCCAGACCTACCAGCTATACGTGGGCATGTATCTCCGAGACCTGGCTAAAGAGCTAGCCGGCTTCTCCGCTGGTTTGTCCGAGGAACCCTTGCGGAGGTTCCTGGCCTTGTCCACTGGCATTCGGGAATGCTCAAAATTCATGTCCCGAGCAGCCTATGATGGCTTTGAAGCATCGGCTCGAGTGGCCGCAGCCGGCATCAGTGCCCGCCGACAGGCTTGGCTTCAGTCGTCTGACCTTGAACCCTGGGTGCAGGACAAGTTGGTCGATGTCCCTTGCCGAGGCGAAAACCTCTTTGGCGAGCCCATGGCTGATAAGGCTGCACAAATTGAGACGGAGACTCTCACCAGGACTAGGCTTTCTAGGAAGACCTCCGCCCCTTCCCAGAAAAAGAAGGGCTCGGGAAAGAAGTCCTTTTACCCGAGGAAGGCGGCTGCCTACAAACAGTACCCCCACTATCAGGCCCCTGCAGCTCCCCAACAGGGCCAGCAGGCCAAGGGACGGGGTAACGGGTCCCGTAGGCAGCAAGCCCCCAAGCCTGCACCACCAGCCCCTGCTCCGCAGGGTGGGGGTTTTTGACTCCTTAAGCATAGCCTCTCCCCCCCCCCCCCGCTGGTTCCTCCCAGCACCGGAGGCCGGCTGGTTCACTTCGCCCACAGGTGGTCCAGCATCACCTCAGATGCCTGGGTGCTTCAAGTCGTGCGAGAAGGCTATCTTCTCCACTTCCACCAGGTCCCTCCCTCCTATTTTCCGGGAGAACCTCCACGACCCCCTCTGCACAGGGAATTACTCCTTCAGGAGTTAGCAGGTCTTCTACAGGAACAGGCGGTGGAACCGGTGCCCCACCACCTGAAAGGTCAAGGCTTTTATTCCAGGTATTTTCTAATACCAAAAAGAACAGGAGGCCTCAGACCCATCCTGGACTTGCGCAACCTCAGCAAGTTCCTCGTGCGGGAGAAGTTCAAGATGCTTACCCTTGGAATCCTTCTGCCCTACCTCCAGCAGGGAGATTGGCTATGCTCCTTGGATCTAAAGGATGCCTACACGCACATCCTCATCCACCCAAGCCACCGCCAATACCTAAGGTTTGTGGTGGCAGGAAATCATTACCAGTACAGAGTACTGCCCTTTGGCCTGTCCTCCGCACCGCGAGTCTTCACAAAATGTCTCGCGGTGGTGGCGGCCCATCTCAGGCTTCACGGCCTCTATGTCTTTCCGTACCTCGACGACTGGCTCATCAGAGCAGCGTCCGCTCTGGAGGTCACCAACGCCACGTGCCGCACGGTGACTCTTCTGCAGTACTTGGGCTTTGTTATAAACTTCGCAAAGTCCACTTTGCTCCCCTCACAGGATCTCGAGTTCATCGGCGCAAGGCTGCACACTCCTCAGGCACGAGCGTACCTACCGCTCGACAGGGCTCAACGGCTCATGGACCTAGCCGACCGTTTTCACAGCCAGCCCCTGGTCTCCGCCAGGCGCTTCCTGAGACTACTCGGCCATATGGCTTCCACCGTCCATGTGACCCCCAATGCCCGCCTGAATATGCGGCCTGCTCAATGGTGTCTCCGCCAGCAGTGGCGACAAGCCACAGGCGGCCTAGCAGACCTAGTGCGCGTCTCCGAGCCGCTGATCTCGTCTCTCTCTCCGGTGGTGGCTTCAGCGGCCGAACCTGATATTAGGCATGCCTTTCCAGTCACCTCAGCCGGCCCGGGTGCTGACAACAGATGCATCCCTCCTGGGCTGGGGAGCGCATTGCCAAGGGGCACGTACTCAGGGCCTCTGGACCACGTGGGAGTCTGCTCAGCAGATCAACTTCCTGGAGCTCAGGGCGATCCGCCTGGCTCTCAAGGCCTTCTCCCACCTGACTTCTCACCAGTCTGTCCTTGTCCAGACGGACAATCAAGTTGCCATGTTCTACGTGAACAAGCAGGGGGGCACGGGCTCCTTCCTCCTCTGCCGGGAGGCACAGAAGCTCTGCTCTTGGGCCGTCAGTCACGGCGTTCTCCTCAAGGCAGTTTATCTCCCAGGCCAAGAGAATTGCCTGGCGGACAAACTCAGCAGGATCCTCCAGCCGCACGAGTGGCGTCTGGATCCCTTGGTAGTTCAGAAGCTCTTTCTAAAGTGGGGCCTCCCCACGGTGGATCTCTTTGCCAGTCCTCACAACCGGCAACTTCCTCGCTTCTGCTCTCGTCAGCCACACCCCCTTCGGGTTGCGGCGGACGCTTTTCTACTCTCATGGTCGGGGAGCCTTCTGTACGCTTTCCCTCCCATCCCGCTAGTCTCTCGGACTCTTTTCAAGGTTCTCCGAGACAAAGCCTTCATGATCCTGGTGGCCCCTCGCTGGCCCAGACAGCCGTGGTTTCCGCTCCTGCTGCAATTAGCGGTGGAGGATCCATTCCCTCTGGGGTTACAACCGGATCTCCTCACTCAGGATCAGGGGTCTCTGCTACACCCCAACCTCAGGTCTCTCAACCTAATGGCCTGGCTGCTGAGAGGGTAGTCCTTGCTCCCCTTCTCCTGCCGGCAGAGGTGGAGGAGGTCGTCCTAGCTTCGCGACGACCTTCTACCCGCAAATGCTACGCCCTTAAATGGCGTCGTTTTTCCGTTTGGTGTACCCGATAGTCTCAAGATCCCTTCTCCTGCCCGGTGTCGGTGGTCTTGCAGTACTTGCTTTACCTCTCTAATCTGGGACTTAAGTCCAACTCCGTCAAAGTTCACCTCAGTGCTCTTTCAGCACATCATGTGCCGGTGGACGGCAGACCTCTCTCCAACGACCCTCTCGTAGCGAGGTTTCTCCGAGGTCTCCTTCTACTTAAACCACCTCTGCGCCCGCCAGCGCCTGACTGGGACCTGAATGTGTTTTTACAGCGGATCACCTGTCCGCCTTTTGAACCTATGGCTACCTGTTCTCTCCGTTTTCTTTCTTGGAAAACACTGTTCTTGATAGCCCTCACTTCCGCTAGACACGTAAGTGAATTGCAGGCCCTCGTGTCTGATCCCCCTTACACTCGGTTCTACAAAAATAGGGTAGTCCTACGGACTCACCCAAAATTTCTTCCAAAAGTGGTCTCCCCCTTTCACATCAATCAGGAGGTGGTACTTCCAACCTTCTTTCCCAGACCACACTCCAGCCGAGCTGAAACGGTCCTCCATACCCTGGACTGTAGAAGGGCTTTGAACTTCTACCTTGACCGTACGCGGGAGCACCGTAAAGCTGCTCAGCTTTTTGTGTCTTTTGACCCCAATAAATTGGGGCTCCCGGTCTCCAAGCGTACTCTGTCCATCTGGGTTGCAGACTGTATCTCTTGGGCTTATGGGGCAGCCGGACTCTCCTTGGAAGGTCGAGTCACGGCTCATTGCGTTCGGGCAAAGGCTACGTCAGTAGCTTACCTCCGCTCTGTTCCGCTGGCAGACATCTGCCGGGCCGCTACTTGGTCTTCGAGCCAGACTTTTGCGGTCCATTACTGTCTCGAGAGGGAGTCCCGCAGGGACAGTGCTTTCGGACAGGCAGTCCTCCGTAATCTCTTCGAGGTCTGAGCAACTCCTACCCTCCATCCCGGATGTGGGCTACCGGTGGGTAATAATTCAGCGAAGATTCTTTCCTTCTGTGCTGCTGAGCTAGAGGGAGCTCATTTTTGTGCTTAGGGTCTCCGGTAGCCTTGAGCTTGGGAGTCCCATAAGTGAGGACTGACTTCCTGCTTGGTCCTGGAGAAACCGTAGTTACTCACCTGTAACAGGTGTTCTCCAGGAGCAGCAGGAATCAGTCTTCACAACCCTCCCTCCTCCCCGTGGAGTTGCAATCATCTGCTTTAGTTTTTTTGCAAATTTTTATGCTGTCTTTTTTAGCTATGTCATCTGACTGGCTAAGATGGCACCCTTGGGCGGGAAGGGGACCGCGCATGCGCGCTGCAATTCCCAAAGGCTTTCTTTGAAAGCTGGGGAAAATTGCTCCGCGAGGGCTCCGTCGGCGCCGACGTCACCCATAAGTGAGGACTGATTCCTGCTGCTCCTGGAGAACACCTGTTACAGGTGAGTAACTACGTTATATTAATGATCATAAAAATCAACTCTGGACATGCCAAACACATCTAGAGGTAAGGCAGAAAAAACAAAACCTTTTTAAATGTACCTCTACAAAGAAAAGAATTAAAAACTTCAAAACTCCGTGGAGGAACGTAAATATTAGAACCAAAAAGACTTACAGTTTTAAAAAGGTCATGTGTGACATAAGGGGATAATAAAAAGGGGGGATTATTGATAAACCACACAGCAGCAAGGGGTGACATGAAAAAACAGCAATGACTCTATAATAAGAAAGAAAAAAGGGGGAAAAAGGATGCCTGTAAAAATGTACTTATACGAGGTTCAGCAACGAATTGCCATTGTTAAAAAGTATTATTTTGTGAACTAAATAATAGTAATAAAACCATTGCAGAACATTAAAAACAGCCAATGAGACTTTATAGAACCACAAAATGAAAAAACAAAGGAAATAGCAAAAGTTATCAAAAAATGAAACCTCAATAGAAACAGCCACTCTCAACAAGCAAAGAAAGTGAAAATGGATGAATAATAATATTGCGCTTCGCAAAAAAGCTTTTGGGGGCAGCTGCAGCATTAGTCAATCCATGACAACACGGGCTCCAATGTTTCTTAAAAAATCTTAGACGCTGGCTCTCTTACTGGATACACATCTAAAGTCCCGTTATACAAACTAAAATCATAAGAGCAACCCAATAGCACAAAGATTCTCCAAGTTTTATTGTATAATACTTAAACGATGGTGGAAAAAAACTTGAGAAATTTACCTGTAGTAACAGCAAGCTCATCTTACTAAAAGAACGCCAAAAAATCGTGCCTTTTTCAAGATAAGTGCCCGGATAAACACGTGACTCAATGTCACTGGTGCACCGACCGAATTTTACATGCGAGCCAAACAGCAGAAATAAAAACGTTTAAAGGACAATATTGAAAATAATAACTAAAAATAAGAAAACATAAACGATTGTAGAATAAAAGATCAACTATAACAGAAAAATAATTATATTAAAATGTTTACCCTAAATAAAAAGTGTGATAACTCATGCATGCTTAAAAACGATGTATCCAGATGATATACCTAACAGAATGAGAGTATTATGTTGTTAATTGCAAACAAAACCAGTTACATCTTTTTGTAAAAGATGATAAAAGGACACCTAAAGTAAAATCTTGGTTCAAGCCAAGAGCTGGAAACAATAACTCATAAAGTATGATAGCAGATACATATATAAAAGCAAACCGGTTTCTCAACAGGTCCTTGGTCTCTGCCAGACTCTGCCTGAGGCTTCTTGGCCACATGGCTTCGACAGTGCATGTGACCCCCAATGCCAGGCTCCATATGAGGCCTGCACAGTGGTGCCTTCAGACTCAGTGGTCCCAGGCCACAGGCAGCCTCAGGGACAGGATAAGGGTCTCCAGACAATTCCTGAACTCCCTCAGCTGGTGGTTGCACCCACCCAATCTACTAAAAGGGCTGCCCTTTCAAATTCCTGGGTACACAGTGGTACTGACCACAGACGCCTCCCTGCAGGGTTGGGGAGCTCATTGTCTGAACAAGTGCACCCAGGGCCTGTGGTCTCCTTGGGAGGCTGCACAGCAGATCAATCTCCTAGAACTCAGAGCTATTCTATTAGCACTCAAAGCTTTTGCTCCTACCCTGGCTCATCAATCTGTCCTGGTTCAGACAGACAACCAAGTAGCCATGTTTTATGTGAACAAGCAGGGCGGGACTGGGTCCAGATTCCTCTGTCGGGAGGCTCAGGACCTCTGTTCCTTTGCCCTCAAGCACAACATGCTCCTCAAGGCTGTGTACCTTCCAGGCCAGGACAACTACCTGGCCGACAGGTTAAGCAGGATTCTGCAGCCCCACGAGTGGCAGCTGCATCCTTTAGTAGTTCAGAGGATCTTCCTAAAATGGGGTCTCCCTTTGATAGATCTCTTTGCCAGCCCACTGAACAAGCAACTGCCAAAGTTCTGCTCCAGGCAACCGCATCCTCTGAGAATGGCAGTGGATGCTTTTCTGATTCCCTGGTCTGAGGGCCTCCTGTATACGTTTCCTCCCACGCCCTTGGTGGCCAGAACTCTCCAGGATTCTTCAGGACAAGGCCTCGGTCCTGTTGGTGGCTCCCAGGTGTCCGAGACAGCCTTGATTTCCACTTCTGCTTCAACTGGCGGTGGAGCCCCCACTGCCTCTGGGGTTGCAACCCGACCTTCTCTCACAGGAGCAGGGTTCCCTTCTGCACCCCAATCTCAAAGCTCTCAATTTGATGGCCTGGAGGCTGCAAGGGTAGTTTTGGCTCCCTGGGGCCTACCTCAGGAAGTTGAGGAGGTTGTCCTAGCCTCTAGGAAACAGTCCACTAGGAAAACCTATGCTCTCAAATGGAAAAGGTTTTCTGTGTGGTGTCAGCTACGTACAGAGGATCCTTTCTCCTGTACTGTGCCAGTAGTGCTTCAGTACTTACTGCACTTTTCCAATCAGGGACTTAAGTCCAATTCTGTTCGGGTCCACCTCTCAGCTCTAGCAGCTCACCACTCACTGGTGGAAGGATATTCTCTATCGGTTCACCCCTTGGTGTCCTGCTTTCTCAGGGGCTGTTTTTGCTCAAGCCTCCAATCCATCGTCCTGCTCCTGAGTGGGAGCTGAATGTGGTCTTGCAGCAGCTGACTCGCCCACCCTTTGAGCCGATGGCTACTTGCCCTCTACGCTTCCTGTCCTGGAAGACACTCTTCTTGGTGGCCCTTACCTCGGCAAGGCGAGTGAGTGAGCTTCAGGCCCTGGTTTGTGATAGACCTTACACTCGCTTCTATAGGAACAGGGTAGTCCTTAGGACTCATCCAAAGTTCGTCCCCAAAGTTGTCTCCTTCCACCTTAACCAAGAGGTGGTTCTTCCAACATTCTTCCCTAGGCCTCATGCAAGCCAGGCTGAAGCAGTTCTGCATACCCTGGACTGTAGGAGGGCCTTATCCTTCTATCTTGACCGTACGCAGGGGCATAGAAGGGCTACTCAGCTCTTCGTATCTTTTGACCCTGATAAGTTGGGGTTGGATGTGTCCAAGCGTACCTTGTCCATCTGGGCTGCTGACTGTATCAGCTGTGTTTATAGAGCGGCTGACCTTCCTTTGCAGGGTCGGGTCACGGCCCACCGTGTCAGGGCAATGGTTGCCTCAGTGGCTCATCTCCGCTCTGTGCCCTTGGTAGACATCTGCAGGGCTGCAACTTGGTCTTCAAGCCAGACCTTTGTGGCCCATTACTGTCTGGAGAGGGAGTCCCGTAGGGACAGTGCTTTTGGCCAAGCAGTACTCCGGTTTAGGCAACTCCTGCCCTCTGTTGGGCTACCGGTGGAGGTTGTGTCAGTGAAAAGCCTTTCTTTGATGCTGGGACTAGAGGGAGTCCTCTTGTTCAGCCTGGGTTCCTTGGTAGCCCAGAGCTAAGGAGTCACTCATATGTGAGGACTGACTTCCTGCTTGGTCCTGGAGAAAGAGTAGTTACTCACCTGTAACAGGTGTTCTCCAGGAGCAGCAGAAATTAGTCCTCACAACCCTCCCTCCTCCTCTTGGAGTTGCAGTTGTACATAGTTTATTTTTCATTTTTGTGTGCTGTTCTTAGCTATGTCATTTGACTGAGGTAAGATGGCACCTTTAGGCTGGAAGGGAACCGCGCATGCGTGCCTGCATTCCCAAAGGCTTTCATAGAAAGCTGGGGAAATGCTCCGTTGGGGCTTCATCGGTGTAGATGACACCCATATGTGAGGACTGATTCCTGCTGCTCCTGGAGAACACCTGTTACAGGTGAGTAACTACTCTTTCTGTTAAGCATAGAATGTCAATATTGTTATCTTCAATGAATTCATTGTGTAGGTGAACTTTATTTCTACTGGATCTGTTATTAATTAGACCACATCTGATTGTGCTGTAGTTTTCTGTGTTTTTTGTTTGGTAAGTAGACAACATAAATAGCTAAACAAAACCTTAAAATGAAGATGCAGAAAGCAGTCCAGCGGTGAGATGAGGGCTATCCAGTCTTTTGCATCGAGTGTCACATGTACGATTTTCTCCCAGTTGGTGAGGGGGGGCCTTGCATGTGCACTAGATGGAAGAAGCTTTTTGCCCTCAGGAAATAAGTCCGATCTCTGGAAGCTAGAGTGGCAGACTTGGAGGACACATAAGGAAGACAAGGAGGTATATTGACGAGGCCTACAAGGATGTAGTACTGAAGTCCGACGTCCAGTCTGGCAGCCTCTCAATTGCCATGGAGGAGAGAGGTCGCGTGAAAGGAGAGCATCACCTTGGTGTGGCAGGAAGTGATCCTTTAGCTAAGACCTGTCCTCCAGGTGGTAAAAGCCTCTCACACTGAGGAGGTTTTTCCAGAGCCATGTGCCCATGGGGGAAAGGTTAGCACAGCCGTAATAGTTGGCAATTTGATCATTAGGCATGTAGATAGCTGGGTGGTTGGTGGATGTGAGGATCGCCTGATAACCTGCCTGCCTGGTGTGATGGTAGTGGACCTCATGCACCACCTAGACAAGCTTTTAGATAGTCCTGGGGAGGACTGTGCTGTCTTGGTACTTGTTAGCACCAGTGATACAGGAAAGTGTGGGAGCAAGGTTCTAGAGGCCAAATTCAACCTCTTGGGTAAGAAGTTGAAACCCAGAACTTCCAGGGTGGCATTCTCCGAAATGTTTCCCGTTCCATGCGCAGGACCCAAAAGGCAGGTAGAGCTCCAGAGTCTCAATGCGTGGATGAGATGATGGTGCAAAGAAGAGGGTTTTAGATTTGTTAGAAACTGGGCAATATTCCTGGGAAAGAAGGTGCTTTTCCGGAGGGAAGAGCTCCACCTCAACCAGGATGGTACCAGGCTGCTGACATTAACCTTTAAAAAGGAGGGAGAGCAGCTTCCCTCCCCCCACCCCCCATTTTAAAGAAACTTTATTAAATAATAAAGTACAAGAAATTACAATAAAGTCCCCATCAAGAGGGGAGCTGACAGCAACATTAAGAAAATGAAAATTTAAAAAAACATCAAACATTCAAAACACAAAAGAATACTCATATAAAGAGCACATATAAGCATGGATCCCCATATCAGCATCAAACATACCCTCATTAATATAGGCAGGAAACTCAGAAAATAATTGATTAAATACCTTCAACTATTTTCCTTCCTGGATAAGAAAGCCTCCATTTGTTGTAGTTATTGATATGGAAGGACAGACTAAATAGGCCATGTGGTCTTTATCTGTCATCATTTTTCCATGTTTCTATTTGAACAGGGTCAAAAATCAAATATTAAATGGATTGATAATATACTTTCTCCAGGAACAAAGCAGCAAGTCAGCCCTCACTTATGGGTGACGTCGGCATCGATGGAGCCCGCGCAGAGCAATTCCCCAGCTTTCAAAGAAAGCCTTTGGGATTGCTGCCACGCATGTGTGGCCCTCTTCCCGCCCAAGGGTGCCATCTTGCTCAGTCTCCCTTTATCTGCAGAGCCCTTCATACGCACGTCCTCGTCCCTCAGAAAAAAGTGTTTCATTTTCCGGCCTCTGGCCTACTATTTTCTGGTTGCACCGGTCCTCTACCCATCCTCCTCCTTCCTCCTACCTCTTTTGAGCAAAGCGGACATTTTTTTCCCTAATCTTTGTTGTTGACGGACTTCGCGCCCTTTTTTTCTCCTCACCACTGGCCGCGTGAGTCTTCGATCTCGCGGGGGGCCCTTTTTGCCCCGATGGCCACTGGTTTCAAAAAAATGTGATAGATGCTCCAAGAATGTTGCTTACGGACACTCATGACTGTTGTCTACGGTGTCTCGGAGCCAAAGCCCTGCTCAGCTATAAGCAGAAGTCCGAGGACATTTCCTGAAAGGCTGCCTCGGAATCCCCGGTGGCACCCTCGGTAGTCTTTCCGCCGGTGGGGTCCCCCACCTCGGCTCCACTGTCAAGGCGGCACTCCAACCAGGGGTCCCCTGAAGTTGAGCGGCGTAAGAAGAAGACATCAAAGTTGCTGTCAGGGGCTCCTGACAAGTGCGAGCGCTCCCGCGCTTGGTCGCTTAGCCCCCTTCGGCGTTTCCGAGAGTTGGACAAGGAGCGGCCTCATAAGGTACCTCGAACAGACTCTGAGGCCCCGGGTGAGGGCGCAAGGTCTCTCGAGGGTCATCCCAGCGAGGACCCCTTCTCCTCCTCAACGCCCGACCCGGTGACCCTGGTATCGGCGTCACAGGGCCCCACGCCCACGTGGGAGTCACGTATGCTGGCACTAGAATGTAGCATTTCTTCGTTCATAGCTTGCCAGCAGGCGCTCGTGTCCAGCTTTGCTGGTCTGTGCCTAGAGACCGAGGTTCCCTTGAGAGGGACACCAAAATCCACCCTGGAAACCCCCAAGAGCCATGGGCCTCATGAGGTTCCTCTGCATCGGTCTCGCTCGCCTTCCCGTTCCTTGGGGGTGAGATCCTCCAGGGCCTCTGGCTCCAAACGGGCCTCAGCCTCCGGGCAAGGCGACCAGCTGGAATTGGGCTGGGAATCGGATGGGGATACTTCCCCTGAGACCCGTACCCATTGGAACCTCCCGTTGGACCTGTCCCTGCCTGCCTTTCAGCGGCGTTCGCCACCCGAGGACGACACCTTCTCGGTGTTCGTGTGGGATATTGCACGGGCTCTCAATCTGGCTACCCAGGCAGAGGAGGAACCTCGAGCTGAAGAGCTCGATATCTTGCAGTATGAGTCCCCTCATCGGGAATCTCTTGCTGTCCCATTTCCTCCCATTTTGTCCAGGCTGCTACTCTGCATGTTGGGAGACTCCTGCATCAGTCCCCATCGTGAGTAAGTGCCTCAATACGATGTACAGAGTCCAGCGCGGCCCTGGGTTCAGGAAACCCAACTCCCCCACACCTCCATGGTGGTGGAGTCAGCCATGAGAAAGCAAAAGACCCCGAAGTCACATTCTTTGGTTCCGCTTGGCAGGTAGTCAAGAACCCTCGACGCCCTAGGCCGCAAGGCCTACCAAGGGTCCATGCTCTTATGCCGTATTCAGGCATACCAATTATACACGGGCATGTTTTTATGTGACCTAGCTAAGGAACTTGGGGGCTTCTCCGCGGGTCTGGCAGGCGAACCCCTCAACAGGTTCCGGACCCTCCTCAAGTCCTTTGCGGAGTGCTCAAAATACCTCCCGCGCCGCCTGTGACGGATTTGAATCGTCGGCTTGAATCATGGCCGCTGGCATCGGGGCCCAGCCGCAGGCATGGCTCCAGTCCTCGGACTTGGAGCAGTGGGTGCAGGAAAAGCTCCTGGACGTACCCTGCCTTGGTGAACAGTTCTTTGGTAAACCGATGGAGGATAAGGCCGCCAAGATTGAGACTGA
Source organism: Ichthyophis bannanicus (assembly GCA_033557465.1). Classification (NCBI taxonomy): domain Eukaryota; kingdom Metazoa; phylum Chordata; class Amphibia; order Gymnophiona; family Ichthyophiidae; genus Ichthyophis; species Ichthyophis bannanicus. Next base: position 275,706,704 of record CM066041.1, read on the forward strand.
GTTCGTCACCCATACCCGCCTCTCGCACAAGACCTCCCCTCTTCCTCGAAAGAAACAGCAAACCAAGAAGCTGTTCTTTTCACGGAAGGGCCTACCTTACCAAGCCTACATACCGTACCCACCCACTCCCGCGCCGACCACTGGGATGCAGGGAAAGCCTGGGCCACACGGTCATCACAAACCGAAAGGGCCCAAGGCCCCAAACCCCGGCCCCACCTCAGCCCGCCCAGGGATTTTGACGCCAGCAGCATAGCCTTTTGCCCCCTGGCAGCGCCGCAGCTGGTTGGGGGACGCCTGTCCTCTGCCCCTCAGTGGGCGTCCATCACGTCAGACACTTGCGTCCTCCGAATAGTCCGGGATGGTTGCCATCTCCGTTTGGACAGACTTCCCCCTCTCTTCTCCCCAGCGGAGCCTTCTTGACTCCCCTCGCATCAGTCCTTCCTGCAGCGGGAGTTAGACAACCTCCTCGCCCAGCGAGCAGTCGAGGGTACTGATGCACCTCCGAGGTCGGGGCTTCTATTCCCGGTACTTCCTCGTCCCGAAGAAGATGGGGGGGCCTACGGCCCATCCTTGACCTCCGAAAACTAAACAAGTTTCTTGTGCGGGAGAAGTTCAAAATGCTATCTCTTGGCGTCCTGCTGCCCTTTCTCCAGCAGGTCAACTGGCTATACTCCTTGGATCTCAGGGACGCTTACGACCACATTCTGATGCATCCCCAGCACAGGCAGTTCATGCGCTTCAGGGTGCAAGGGGAGCATTACCATTACAGGGTGCCTCTCCCTGGCTGCTGCCTACCTCAGACAGCAGGGCATATCGGTCTTTCCTTACCTCTACAACTGGCTCTTCACGGGGCCCTCGGCCGGGGAAACCCACCTCACGGCATCACGCACAATCCTCCTTGAGCGTCTGGGATTCTTGGTCAACTACCCCAAGTCCCACCTCGAGCCAGCACAGAACTTGGAGTTTATCGGCACACGCCTTGACACTCAGTGGGCGATCACTTTTCTGCCAGCAGACCGTGTGGCTCGCCCTTGAGCATTGGCGGCCCAGGTCCAGAGCAACACTCAGGTCACAGCACGGACAATGTTGTGCCTCCTGGGGCACATGGCCTCTACCGTCCATGTGGTCCCACATGCACATGTGGACTGCCCAGTGGTGCCTCAGCACTCAATGGAGCCCGACCTCCGGTCGTCTCAGGGACCTCAGTCAGGTCTCCCTCAACCTTCGCAGGGCCTTACTGGTGGCAGGACCCCCGCAACCTTCTTCAGGGACTGCCCTTCCAAGCCCCGTAGCACGAACTAGTGCTGACAACGGATGCTTCCCTGTTGAGATGGGGAGCCCACTGCGGTGCACTGTGCATGCAGTGGCAGGGGCAATGGTCATCTGAGAAGTCTCAACAGCAGATCAACTTGCTCGAGCTTTGGGCGGGCCGATGGACCCTGACGGCCTTCAAGGGCCATCTCCAGGGAGAGTCGGTATTCGTGCAGACTGACAATCGAGTAGCGATGTTCTACATCAACAAGGAAGGGGGCATGGGATCAAGCCTCCTCTGCCGGGAATCGGTCCTCCTCTGCTCCTTCGCCTTCCGTCGCGGGATGACCCTACAAGCGGTCTACCTCCCAGGCCATGAGAACATCCTCGCGGACAAACTCAGCAGGATCCTCTGCTCTCACGAATGGCGGCTGGACTTGGAGGTCACCAGCTGGCTGTTCCATCGGTGGGGGACCCCGACCATGGACCTGTTCGCCAGTCCGGCAAACACTCAGCTCCCCCGCTTTTGTGGCCCAGTCCCACACCCGAGCAGGGAGGCGCGGGATGCGTTCCTCTTGAGGTGGACCTCAGAGATTCTCTACTTGTTCCTTCTCACTCCTCTCATTGCGAGGACACTCCGCAAAGCTCAGCGGGAACAAGCTTAGATACTAGTCACTCCCTCGTGGCCTCAGTAACCGTGGTTCCCACTCCTGCTCCCTCACGTCCGAGCCTTCGATTCCTCTGGGCTATGCCCCTGGCCTGCTGACGCAGGAAGAGGGGAGGGTGCTACACCTGAACCTGGCCTCATTGTCCCTCTCAGCCTGGTGGCTGAACGGGTCACCCTAGCCACACTAGACATCCCGGAGGAGGTCCTCCTTGCGTCGAGGATGGACTCGATGAGGCGAGCTTACACCTTCAAGTGGCGACACTTCTCGGTCTGGTGCTCTGAGCTCCAGATCAACCCTTTCTGGTGTCCTACTTGGTGGGTCCTGCAGTACCTTCACCATCTCTCAAAGGAGGGGCTGAAGTCTGTTAGGGTACACCTGAGCACCATCTTGGCGCATCACTTCCCCGTAGAGGTCAAACCCTTCTCGGAGCATCCCTTGGTCTCCTGCTTCATGTGTGTCCTCTTGCTGTCCAAACCTCCCATCCGGCTTCCTCCGGGAGAATGGTATCTGAACGTAGTGCTCATGCAGCTGTTGCATTCACCCTTCGAGCTGATGGTGACGTGCTCGCTTCGGCACCTGTCGTGGAAGGTGGTCTTCCTGGTGGCTTTGTCCTTGGTCCACCGAGTAAGTGAACTCCAGGCTCTTGCTGAAGCCCCTTACACCAGGTTCTATAGGAACAGGGTGGTCCTCCATACCCTCCCCAAGTTCCTGCTGAAGGTTGTCTCTGATTTTCATATCAATCAGGAGAGTCTTAACGACCTTCTTCCCGAGACCCCATGCCGACCAGGCGTCGGTGGTTTTGCATACACTTGACTGCACAAGAGCTCATGCCTTTTATCTTCAGTGTATCCAGCCGTATCGCAAGTCTGTCCTGCTTTTCGTGACCTACGATCCCAGTCGCCTGGGGCAGGCAGTCACAAAGCACACCCTCTCCATTTGGGTGATGGACTGTATCGCCTTCACTCACGGGAAGGCGGGCGGCAAGCTGGATCAGCAGGTCACCACACATAGCGTCCGAATCAAGGCAGCTTCGGTGGCTTCGTTGCGCTCAGTACCTCTGACGAACATCTGCCAGGCTGTGACCTGGGCTTCGGCAAACACCTTTGCCTCGCACTACTGCCTGGAGAGGGATTCCCGCTGGGACATCGCCTTTAACCAGGCTGTACCCCGTAATCTGTTCGGGGTATAAGCAACTCCTGACCTCCGACCCTTCTCGGTGGCTACTGAGGGTTTTTCCCCAGGGACCCGATGACTTGGGCTCCTTCGGCATCAGCTTCTGCTCACGGCCTCGTGGAGGCATTTTTTGGTTTCAGGTTCGGTAGCCTGTAGCTGGGGAGTCCCATAAGTGAGGACTGACTTCCTGCTTTTTCCTGGAGAAGGCATAGTTACTCACCTGTAACAGCTGATCTCCAGGGACAGCAGGAATCAGTCCTCACTACCCTCCCACCTCCCCTGATAAGTTGCTGGATTTTTATCCTTGCCATCTGCTTGGTAGAGCTCGAGCTAAGAGACCTGACTGAGCAAGATGGACCCTTGGCTGGGAAGAGGACCACGCATGCGTGGCAGCAATCCCAAAGGCTTTCTTTGAAAGCTGGGGAATTGCTCCGCGCGAGTTCCATTGGTGCTGACGTCACCCTTAAGTGAGGATTGATTCTGGCTGTCCCTGGAGAACACCTAAATCAGGGGTGGGGAACCTGCGGCCTTTTGGAGCGTGATGTGCGGCCGCCTGCGGCCTTCTTAAACAAGTTTTCATAATGTTATATATATGACATTGATTAACATGTGTGAACTAATTTTGGCAATATGGCAATTCCGCTAAGAGGAGATTCTCGTTAAAAGCCATTAACTGGCCTCGATAAGGTGGTATCGCTTATCTAATTGGAGGTGATAAAGAAGTCACCCGAAATGTCCGTTGTCGGCGACGTCGGTACAGGGAACTGCCGATAGACACTACACCTGATAACAGATGCTGACAGATGCAGAACTGGCGTGGCGTAACATCAAGCCTTCGGATAAATATATCACGATGAGACTCGGAGGAGAATGCGGAGGAAGAGTAAGAGTTGGATTTTGAATGAAAGAACGCATTAGCGAATCAGTTTGGAGTTGGCGGTGAAGTGTAGTGGTCGCACGTGCGAGTCGAAGTGTGTTGCGTAGAGTGTGCTTCAGCCTTGGCACGTGTAGGACGTAAAACCACGGTACGAGGAGGTACCCGGTGTGTGACATTGAATAAATTCTCAATATTTTCGTTCATATTTATATGTGAAGAAACAAATTCATGATTGCAACAAAAAAAGAATTGGCGCTAGTTTTGAAACCAAAATTTCTTCTCCACCTTCTGGCAACACTGTGGTGACAGTTACTAACTGGCTGGCATAGAGAGTGCAGTGTTTGTGGTTCCTTCCTTCAGAGTGTGTTTGTCACTTGATACATTTTTTTTTTTTTTTTGCTTTCCATCATGTCGAAAAAAATGAAAAGGTCACTGAAAGAAGAACACAGTGTTTAACGATGAGTGGGAATTGCAGTACTATGTTTCTGTGAAGGATAAAATGAGTTGCTCTGTGATTCTGTGATTTCAACGGTAAAAAAATACAATGCACATCAACACTACTTTACTCATAAGGACAATAAATACGTTAAGCTAGAAGGTGAATCCCAAAAGATTGCTTTACAAAAATTGAAAGAAGGGAAGCAAAAGCAGAGGCAGTTATTCCAATCAGTGCAGAGTATCGGAAACGCATCTACAGAAGCTGCTTATAAAGTGGCGTATATACTTGGGGAAAAAAGGTAAGCCATTTAGTGATGCGGAAATTGTAAAAGATTGCATCGTAGAGGTTGTAGGATGCTTAGATCCTGATAAGGTTAACCAATACAAACTACTGCCTCTTTCAAGAAGAACTAATGCTGATCGGCAGCATGAATTAGCACTCAATGTAGTAGATCTACTGAAAGAAATAATCCAAAAAGAAAATGTGTACTTTTCAATAGTGCTGGATGAATCAACTGATTGCACTGACTCGGCGCTGGTATTGTATTTTGTTTCCGCCATAACTAAGGATTTTCGTGTTTACGAAGAGTTGCTTGCTCTGAGCACTCTAAAGAGCAGAACGCAAGGAATCGATGTGTTTAACGATTTTAAAGACAAATGTCATGAATTCGGACTGAATCTGGCTAATTTAGTAAGTGTATGCACAGATGGTGCACCTTCTATGACAGGGAAGAACGAAGGCTTTATTGCACAACTTAGAGGTTTCAAGCCAAAATGATCTTATCTCTCTTTTCATTACATTTTGCATCAACAAAGTCTCTGTGCCAAATCCACTGTTTTAAATGACACTTTGCAGAAAGTTGTAGGAATTGTGAATTACATATATTCGAGCAAATGCAACATCGACAATTTCGTGAGATTGTAATGATGGATAATGAGGTAATTAGTGTTGATTTGCCCTACTATTCAAAAGTGCACTGGTTATCACAAGGACAGGTTTTAGTCAAAGTTTTGTATTTGCGTGAACAAATCAAATTTTTTGAGGAAAGGAATGAACACTGTGAATTATCATGCAAGGAGTTTCATAGCAATGTTGCTTTTCTGTGTGATGACAAAGCAAAATAACTTGAATGTTTCATTGCAAGCTAACACAAAGTCTATATATGATATGTGGCAAGAAATAAAAGTATTCAGAAAAAAATTAACATTTCTTAAATCACTTCTTGGCCGAAATGAGCTTCCGGAAGAGCACTTCTCTCACCTAGTAAAAATGATTAATGAAGAAAAATATTCTTTTGAACGTTTCAAACAATATGAATCAGTTATAGACTCGCTAATCAAGGAATACAATGAAAGGTTCAGAGATTTTGAGAAGCATGACATGACCCTCAAATTGGCTTTTCAACCTCATTTAGTTGATGTATCTGAGGCCCCAGAGAAGCTGCAGATGGCGTTAATTGAGCTCTCAGAAGATTATATTCTGAAGTCGCTGTTTGACAGCAAAAAAGATCCCATTCAAATATAGAAAAATGCCGTTGAATATCCTCACCTCAGGGAACATGCACGATGCTTGCTCTCTTGCTTCTCAACAAGATATCGCTGCGAATCTACATTTTCCTACTTAACACAAATTAAGACATCCTTAAAATCACAAATTACAGATGAACACCTAGAAGACCAGTTAAGACTACGTACATCCACGTTGCAGCCTGATATATCACTTCTTTCTCGCAAAAAACAATCTCAGAAGAGTCACTGAAAGGTAAGCAGCTAGCTTAGTTTAAAATTATATATATATAATTTTTTTTTTTTTAAATTGAAACATTGTTAGTATGCACTCTGCCGTATGGCAGTATAAGATACTTGAAAGGGTTAATTCTGTATAAAAGCTAAATTAGTATTAAATTATTTGCATTTTGCAGTATTTTTTAATTTTTTTATTTTTGAATGTGGAAGGATGTTAGCTCTCATGCGGCCTTCAAATGAGAAAAGGTTCCCCACCCCTGCTCTAAATGATGGTGTATTTACAACACTATCCCTAATAGAATTGGAGAGAGCAGCCTGGGCATCCGAAACATCTCTCTCCAATTTGCTTAGACTAACTGCATCTAGATATTTGAGCATCATGATCTGTAATGATGTGTGGAGGAGTAGCCTAGTGGTTAGAATACTGGCCTAGTAACCAAGCAACCAGGGTTCGATTCCCACTAGCGCTCCTTGTGGCCTTGGGCAAGTCACTTAACCCTCCATTGCCTCGGAAGAAAGGCCTGGCAATCTACTTCCGGTGACACTGCCAAGAAAACCCAGGAGCTTCTGGGTCGCCAGGAGTCAGGACTGACTCGAAGGCACACATTGCATTTTGATCTGTAAATTTATCAACCATTTCCTTTGAAAATTGTGAGACTTGGAACAGAGAAGACTGCAGGGAAAACCTCCGTGCGTGTCAATACTTCCCAAATACCTCGCAGGGAAAACCATCTTTGGAGGAACTAATTCCTCCATAGAACCAAAAAATTAAATACAACCAGCATCTTAATCCTTCCAGGAGTTAAAACTCTGTCCATCTGTGGAGAACTAATCCGGGATCCTAGAGTCCTTACCCCCATCACGGTCCACATCCACAGCAGGGGTTCCAGCTTCAGATACCGCTTCCTGACAGGACGGGGTAGAACCCATCAGAAAACTACTCGGGGACTTGGCAAACCCCACATCACTTAGACATTCCAGTCACAGCCATCTGGAGATGACAATCCTTAGGCCCCATAACTCTCACAGTTTTAGCCGAGGACAATGGAAGCACCTTCTTCCGTTTTCCCATTCGTAGTTTTGATGTTGACTCCTCGGACTCCGAAGAGGCTCCAGAGGGGCATGACTTGCCCCTTGAACATGCTCCTTCAGGCACACGGCCACAGGTTCGCAGCTGCGTTCTGCGGTGGGACGAGGTTTATACTGGCCTAGGGAGGGTGACGTCACTGGGGAACTCTCCACCCTCACAGCAGCAGAGGAATCCAGCAAGAGATGGAGGCAGAGCAATCAGCAACCCTGGCGTTCTGCAGTGGGACAAGGTTTTATATCGTCCCAGGGAGAGTGACGTCAGAGAATCCTTCTCCCTCACGGCGGCACAGGAATCCAGCAACAGATGGAGTCAAAGCAATCAGAAACCCTCCAGGAGATAGAGCAGCTCTTAAACTAGATAATAGGGGAAAACAGACAGTTGTCCAAGAGTGCATGATTCAGAAGGATGTATGTATCCTTGAAGGATACTAGCAAAAGAGGTATATTAAGGCATCCCGACAGAGGTTCCAGTAAAGATAAAAGTAACCCAGATGCCCTTAAGTACAGAGTTGAAAGATTCCAAATTACCCCTATCAACTGATAACCAGATTTATATGAATAAAATACAACCTCTAAAATGCCTGTATGCAAATGCATATGCATGAATTCTAAAAGAATAAGATGGGAGAGTAAGAATATATAGCATTAAATGAAAGGTTAGAAATAATTGGCATCTCAGAGATCCAGTGGAAGGAACACAACCAGTGGGACACACTGATATCTGGGTACCAACTATATTGCAATGAAAGGGTAGATCAAATTGGTGAAGGGTTGCGCTCTATTAGAGAGGATATTGAGTCACACAGGATTTAAAGTTTTGTAGAATCTCTGTGGATGGAAATCCCATGTAAAAAGGGGAAGGCGATGGCAGTGGGGGTGTACTACCGACCGCCTGGCCAGAATGAACAGATGGATGATGAAATGCTGAAAGAAATTAGGGAAGCTAACAAAAGTTACAACACAGTAATAATGGGTGATTTCATTTACCCCAGTATAGACTGGGCCAATGTCCCTGCAGGACAGGCTAGGGAGATAGTTTCTGGATGAAATGACTGCTTCTTGGAGCAGCTGGTTCATGAATCATGCTATTCTGGGCCTAGTCCTTAGTGAAACACAGGATCCAGTACAAGAGAAGGGTTTTGGGACCACATGGTAATAGGGATAGAATGATTGCGTTTGATTTAATAAATGGAGGAAGGACATTAAAGAAAACCACAGTACTACCTTTTTAACTTTCAAAAGGGAGACTATAATAAATTAAGGAGCAGCTGCAAAGGTTAAAGATTTACATCAAGCATGAACGTTGTTTAAAAATACTTTCTCCAGGAACAAGCAGGAAGTCAGTCCCCTTATATGGGTGACGTCGGCACCGACAGAGCCCTCGAAGAAACATCACTGCAGCTTTCAAAGAAAGCCTTTCCTTATCATTCCTCCAGTCCAGTCCCGCACCTCTGGGTAGTACACCTCTTCCAGCAGCTTGGAGACTGAGCATGTCATCTTTTTGATGACACAGGAGTACATATCCCAGCACCTTCCACCAGCTCTAGTTAGCACATTCTCCAAGCAGCTGGAGGAGGTCGTGAGTCAGGGTTCTGACTCACCAAAGGAACAACTTAGGAGGGTAGTTCAGGTTTAGATTTTAATTTCTTTAATTGTTTCTTCCTTGGTGAATTCTTAGTTTTTCCGAAGTTAAGAGATCAAGTGCGCTTTCAAAGTCTGAGGAGTTCCCCCTTCCCCCTCTCTCCCCCGGGGTCTTAATGTAGGGGTGGTGGAGAGTGGAGGAGATCTGACTGCTGCAGTGGCTCCCGAACCCTTCCTTTTGGATGAGAAGTGCACTTTCAAAGTCGAGCCTGCAGTCAGCGGTTTCTCGGCCTGCTCTGTGCTGATGCCAGAGGATAGGGCTGAGCACAATGTGGCCAGAGGTCCTCAAGTGCCGGTCTGCGATGAGTTCACCAGCAGTGGAAGGAGAGAGCGTGAGCAGTTTGAAGGTGTACCAGGCCTAAAGGGGATGCTTCCTATAGCAGGCAGTGTAATTGAGCAGGTCCGTTAGGCTGCTCAGTATGCACGTCGAGCAGCCGCATGGCAGACAGAACGCCTTCAGCAGCACAGGAGCATGAGAAAGGACGTGCCATTTTCCGCAGGTGCAGTGAGGCATCTCCTCTCATTTCCCTGGCAGGGCTCTTTAGACTGCGATTGCCAGAGTGGTGCTGAGCAGGTCGAGGTCTTATTTAAAAAAAAAAAAAAAAAGACAGTTGAAAAGGGGGGAAAGGTTTAGAAACGGCCTTCTCTCTTTCTTTTTTCTGCTTATCTCACTGTCTCTCTGGTAGGTCTACATACAGGAACTCTCCAAATTGACAGGATGCCTGCTAGGCCACAATATCTAGTGCGTGGAGCCAGAACATAAGAACATAAGATATGCCATACTGGGTCAGACCAAGGTCCATCAAGCCCAGTATCCTGTTTCCAACAGTGGCCAATCCAGGTTACAAGTACCTAGCAGTTTCCCCAAAAGACACAGGTTCCACAATGCTTGTACTGGGTCAAGCATTGATATCCTGGGTCCCTTCTTAATAAACCTTTTTTAAACCCAGCTACACTAACAGCCTTTACTACATCCTCTGGTAACAAATTCCAGAGTTTGATTACACGTTGAGTGAAAAAATATTTTCTTTTATTAGTCTTAAATAGTTTACCCTGTAGCTTCATTGCATGTCCCCTAGTCTTTCTATATTCTGATAAGGTAAACAGTCGATCTACGTTTACCCGTTCCACTCTGTTCATTAATTTATAGACTTCTATCATATCTCCCCTCAGCCGTCTCTTTTCCAGGTTAAAGAGCCCTAACCTTTTTAGCCTTTCTTCATAGGAGTATCCTTCCATCCCCTTTACCATTTTGGTGGCTCTTCTCTGAACCTTTTCTAAAATCGCTATATCCTTTTTAAAATACGGTGACCAGAATTGCACACAATATTCAAGGGGGGCAGTCTCTGAAGCGGGCATTTGCTTACCGAGGTCCCCTCTATTGAGCGCGACTTGCAGTCAAGTGGGAGCAGGGAAAGAAGCCCCTCCCTGCCCCAGATGTCTTGGGCCACGATGGAGGCTGAGGCCGGGGGAACGGTGGTTGCGGCAGTGCAGCTACAACCGGCCTCTGACCCCCAACCACTCCCCAGACTGCCATCCTCTCAGATCCTAGGGGACAGAGGAGCTCTGGGAGTTTTTTCTCCAGAGTTTTGTCCCACTTCTGTCTGCACCAGCAAGGGGCAGGGGCTTCCACGCAGGAGCAAAGGGCGATAAGGACTGGCCTGGAGGAGACTGGACCGGTGACAGGGACGTCCAAGTGGGTCAGGAGGATTGAGGTGATCATTCCCCACTGTCAGAGGGCCCAGAAGGGGGAGACCTGGACACAGAATTGGATGGAGGAGAGCGAAAGGGTCATGACAAGAGGGGTGGTGCTCTTGCAGAGTCTCAGTTGTGTGATCAACCGGGCCAAGAGTCGTCTGGTCCCAGCGCAGGAAATAGAGTCCATGGGAGAGCATGTTTGATACCTGGCCGGGGAAGGTCGTCTTGCTGGAGCTCCGGGCACAGTGCTTGTGACGGTTGGTACACAGGTTCCTGAGCATGTCGGAACAGTCGGCCTGGCATTATCTTCAGGTGCTGGGGACTATGGCGGCGAGATTCGATCTGGTCCCATGGGTGAGGGTACACATGAGACTATTACATAGGGCACTGCTCCGCTGCTGGTCTCGCCAGTGCCACCCTTGACAAGAAGGCCTCCCTGCCCTCCAGAGGTCAGGAGTGTATTCAGGTGGTGGCTATGCCCAGAGAAATTAGTGGAGGGCATGCCCCGTTAGTCCGTTTAGTGGTTATCATTGGCGACGGATGCCAGTCTGTCAGGCTGGGGAGCCCATTGTGAGGGTCACATTGCCCAAGGGCGCTGGAGCCTACAGGAAGCTCTTTGGTTGATCAACAGGCTAGAAATGAGGGCGGTAGCCCTCGTGCTACTGAACTTCGAACCATGGTCACAAGGGAAGGCGGTTTAGGTCTTCTCGGACAATGCAACCACGGTAGCCTCCATCAACTGCCAAGGATGCACGGAAATCGCTTCCTCAGAGGAAGGGGCAGAAAGCCTGCTAGCATGGGCAGAGAGCCACCTGCAAGTGTTGTCGGCAACACATATTGCGGGAGTAGACAACGCAACGGTGGATTACCTAAGCTGGGTTCAAGTAGACCCAGCTGAGGGGGTGCTCTGCCAGAAAGTGTTCCTACAGGTGATAAGGAGATGGGGCACTCCAATCATGGATCTCATGGCAAGATACAGAATCCCATCTTTAGCAGGAGATGGGTAAGGATGTCAGAGGGCCTGGACGCCTTGGTGCAGAGATGGCCCACGGAGGGGCTGCTTTGTGTTTTACCTGTGGGCATTCATAGTCAGGATCTGGAAGAGGATTGAGGCCCACTGGGGGTTGGTCATCCTGATCGCCACGGATTGGCCACGACATCCATGGTATGCTGACCAGGTATGGTGCCTGGCGGACCAGCTGTGGCGGCTTCTGACACAAGAGGATCTTTTAACTCAGGGTCTGGTCTGGATGCCTCAGGTGGATAGATTCTCGCTTACGGCATGCCTCTTGAAAGGGCAAGGTTGAGGAAGCAGGGTTACTTGGCTCTCAACCTTACTTAGCGTGTGAAAACAGTTTACTTGTCGTCTTAAGTCCGGGTCTGGCGCATTTTAAGGAGTGGTGTGGAGGTAGAGGATGTCAGCCTCTCGCATGAACCTTCCAGCACATTTTGGCCACCTTGCAGGTGGGGTTTGAGAAGGAGGTTGGCCGCCAGCTCCCTGCTATCGAGGTAGAGTCCAGGGGGCATCGTTGGGGGCTGACCTGAATGTGGCCAGGTTCCTGAGGGTGGTGGGTTTGCCTCAGGCCGCCCCAGAGGGCACTGAACCCACCCTGGGATCTTAACTTGGTTCTGGCAGCCCTTACACAGGAGCCATTTGAGCCATTGAGTTGGGCTTCTCTAAAGGATTTGACCCTGAAGATGCTGTTCCTGGTGACGATTTGCTCTGCGAGGAGGATTTCGGAGCTTCAAGCCCTCTCATGTCAGGAACCATTTTGTTCGTTCTTTCTTTCTTTTTCGAAGAAGCAGTTCGGTACTTGAAGAGGACAGGGGTGGTCTGCAGTTTGGATCATCTGTTTTCTTTGGGGGACCATGGAAAGGAGAGGTGGCATCCAAGGCCTCCATCTCCAGATGTGTCAGAGAAGCCATTGCTTCTGCTTACATGTTGAAGGGTAGGACTGTGCCATTCAGGCTGCAGGCACACTCCACGCGTGCCCAAGTGGCCTCTTGGGAGAAGTATAGCCTAGTCCTGCTGGTGGAGACTTGCAAGGCGGTGACGTGGTCCTCCCTACACACCTTTGCGCAGCATTACCAACTGGACATTCAAGCGGAGGGAGATGCCTGTTTAAGTAGGATGGTTCTTCGGTCTGGCCTTGCGAGTCCCTCCTGGTGATCGAACTGCTCTGCTACATCCAAGAGGTGCGAGCCTGGACTGGAGGAATGATAAAGAGTAATTAGGCCTTACCTGCTAATTAACATTCCTGGAGGAACTCCAGTCCAGTCGCGGATCCCACCCGATTTGAGTGCTGCGAACCCGGCCCTGCGAAGGTATCCTTGGAATGGGGTGGCAGGAGTTGGGGACAAGAAATGAACACCCTTGAGGCAGAGGCAGTAGGGGCAGTCTGGGAGGCTCTCTGGCTCATGAAGCGATGGCGTCGTTTCTGCGGACCACAGCTAAGTCTCCTTCTCGTATGGGGGGCATGGAAGAATTCCTTTTGTATTCGAGGGGGAGAAGTGTAGATAGGCAAACTTTGAATTGTATATAACCAAACAAATTATTTTTTGCTCCTGTGAGTCAGCTTTGCCAATAGGTTACTGGAGCTGGTGGGAGGTGCCAGTGGTATATGTATTCCTGTGTCATCAAAAATATGACATGCTCAGTCTCCAAGCTGCTAGAAGAGGTGCACTGCTCAGAGGTGCAGGACTGGACTGGAGTTCCTCCAGGAATGCAAATTAGCAGCAAAGGCCTAATTACTCTTTGGGAGATGCCACCACGCATGCGTGGTCCCCTTCCCGCCCAAAGGTGCCATCTTGCTCAGTCTCCTTTTTTCTGCGGAGCCCTTCAGACGCTGTCTGACTTTCCCCTTGAAAGAGTTGATTTTTTTTGTGCCCAAATTTTTCAACTCTACTCCGATCTTATACCCACCGATACTCTTCCCGCCTACCGTCCTCGGTGCTTTGGTGTCGAGTTCGATCCATTTTTATAGTCTTCATTCTTATCTTCTGGTGCCTTCACGCCTTTTTCCCTGCTGGCAGCCCAGAGAGTCTTTGACCTTGCAGGAGTACTTTTTTTCCCCCATGGCTACCAGTGGCTTTAAGAAGTGTGATCGGTGCTCTAAAATAATGTCCTTAACCGACACACATGACTGATGCCTCCGTTGCCTCAGGCCGGACCACGACCCAGCAGCCTGTGGTCTCTGCAAAAGGATGTCCAGCAAGGCCCTGAAGAGCCACCAGCAGCAACACGATAAGTTCTTCCCCGAATCCCCAATGCCTCTGAAAGCCAAGGCCTTGTCTAAGGCCCCAACATCTTAGGAGGAACTCTCCGAACTGAGCATTGTCGTGGGTCCTCATAGAGGGGGTCTCCCTCGAGGGAACACAGGAAGAAGAAGAAACCCTCGAAGGCGGCGTCCTTGGATGGTTCCGACCGACTGGGAACCGCACGGTCCTGCAATCCGAGGCGCTCGTCCGAGGTGTCGGAGAAGGAGAGACCTGCCAAGGATCCCCGGAAGGACCCGGCCGTGGACCGGCCTCGGTCCCCAGATACTATCCTCGTCAAGGATTCCCCTTCAGGGGAGCCAGCATTGGGCCCGAGTCCCTCGGTGCCCGCACTAAAGGCTGCGGAACCTTCTGGCTTGGAGTCCAGAATGGCATCCTAGGAGCACAGTTTGTCTGCCTTCATGGACCAGCAGTGGGTACTGTTGTCCGGCACGTCCAGTTCATCCACCCCGATCACCAGGCATTTGACGTCCAAGATATCCCCGGAGACGGAGCCGATCCTTGGCCAGGGTCATGCTCTGCGTCCCACTCAATGGGACCTTGGTCATCCCCAGCGAGTCTACCAGGTGCCGACTGCAGGGTGTTGGGGGCCTCGAAGCCCGCGGAGCAGCCCGCCTACAAGTCATCCTCGGAGTACTCCGAATGGGCGGCCAAGAATGAGGAGTCTCCTGATACCCATTGCCACCACGACGTCCCTTCCGATTCCCCAGTCTCAGAACCTTGGAGGTGGCCCCACCAGAGGACATGGGCTTCTTGGACTTTGTCAAGGACATGTCCAAGGCCATGGCATTCCTGACCGAGTTGGAGGAGGCCCTCTGGCGGACGAGCTGGAGATCCTCTAGTATGAGGCCCCCTCCGTGGGAAAAGCTCATGGTGCACATTCCTCCCATCCTTGAACGGCTCATGCTCTGCGTGTGGGAGACACCAGTGTCTGTGCCATTGGTGAGCAGACAGCTCGACTCGATATATCGGGTCCGCCGGAGCGCAGGCTTCCAGAAGTCACAACTGCCGCACAATTCCATGGTGGTAGAGTCGGCCATGCGTCAGCTGAAAAGTCAGAAGATGCACTCTTCGGTGCCCCCAGGCAGAGGGGCCCTCGGCAGAAAGTGCTACCAGGGCTCGATGTTCATCTGCCAGGTCCAGGCCCACCAGCTGTACATTGGCATGTTCTTGAGAGACCTGGTGAAAGAACTCGCCGGGTTCTCGGCTGGTCTCTCCGAGGAACCTTTGCAGCGGTTCAAGAGCCTGTACAAGACAATCCGTGAGTGCTCCAAATTTGTCTCAAGCAGCCTATGACTGGTTCGAGTCTGCAGCCTGGGTAGCCGCGGCAGGCATCGGTGCACGCCGCCAGGCTTGGCTTCAGTCGTCCAACCTTGAGCAGTGGGTTCAGGACAAATTGGTCGATGTCCCATGTCAAGGAGAGAACCTCTTTGGCAAACCCATGACCGACAAGGCCACCAAGATGGAGACTGAGTTCATGACGAGGACCAGGCTCTCTAAGAAGACCATTGCCCCTTCCTGACGGAAGGGCTTGGGCAAAAAGCCCTTTTACCCGAGGAAGGGGACTGCTTACCGAAACTACCCACCCTATCAGGCCTCCCTGGCTCCCCAACAGGGTCAGCAGGCCAAGGGACATGGGCATGGCCCACGTAAGCAGAAGCCTCCAAAACCCCAGGCACCAGCCCCGGCCCAGCCAGGGGGGAGCTTTTGACTCCTTGAGCATAGCCTCTCTACCCGAAGGAGATCTGCAGCCCACAGGGGGATGTCGACCCGAAGGAGATCTGCAGCCCACAGGGGGATGTCTAGCCCTCTATGCCCAGAGGTGGGGGTGCCCATCACCACCGATTCCTGGGCACTGAGGGTAGTCAAGGAGGTTACCTCCTCCACTTGACTCAGACACCCTCCCCCCCCCCCCCCCCGTTTATTTCCCGGGAGAGCCCCTCAGGTCTCCCCTCCACCGGGACCACCTTCTGAAGAAGTTGGCAGGTCTTCTCGATGGCAAAGTAGTGGAAAGGGTGCCCCACCATCTCAAGGGCAAAGGGTTCTACTCCAGATACTTCCTCATCCCAAAGAGGACAGGGGGCCTGAGGCCCATCCTCGACCTGCGCAACCTCAACAAATTCCTGGTGAGGGAGACGTTCAAGATGGTCTCCCTTGGGACATTGCTGCCATACCTCCAGCAGGAAGATTGGCTATACTTCTCAAGGATACTTATACCCATATCCTTATCCACCCCAACCACAGGCAGTTCCTGTGGTTTGTGGTAGGGGGCAAACACTTTCAATACAGGGTGCTTCCCTTCGGCCTAGCCTCTGGCCTGAGTGTTTTCACAAAATGTCTGGCGGTCATGGCTGCCTTCCTCAGGCTCCAAGGGGTCTTCGTGTTTCCCTACCTGGACGACTGGCTCATAAGGGGAGGTACAGCAGGCCACCGTCTGCACCATCCAGGTTCTGCAACACTTGGGCTTAGTCATAAACTTCCCCAAGTCTCACCTCCTTCTGACATAATGCCCGGAGTTCATCGGGGCAAATCCCGACACCCTCCAGGCAAAGGCCTTCCTGCCCAAGGACCGGGCCGATTGTCTCAGATCTCTGGCTCGAGACATACAGTACCGTCCCTCGGTGCCTGCCCGGCACATTCTGTGTCTCCTTGGGCACATGGCCTTCACAGTCCGTGTCACCCCAGATGCCCCCACATGAGGGCAGGGCAGTGGTGTCTCCGGGACCAGTGGTCTCAGGCCACCTCCGAGACAGGGTTGCGGTGACCTCCCAGTTGGCTTATTCCCTGGTCTGGTGGTAGTGCAGGCATGCTCTTCCAGACTCCCAGCCACTCGAGGGTCCTCACCACGGATGCCTCACTGTTCAGCTGGGGAGCTAACTGCAGAGCCCTCTGCATAGGGCACCTGGTCGCCAGACAAGAGTACCCAACAGATCAACCTCTTGGAGCTCCGAGCCATACATCTCGCTCTGAGGGGTTTTTGTCACCACCTGTGCTACCAGCTGGCCCTGGTCCATACGGACCACCAGGTGGCAATGTTCTATGTGAACAAACAAGGGGGCACGGGGTCCTGTGTCCTTTGCCAGGAGGCACTGGGTCTCTGCTCGTATGCAATCTAACAGGGTATCATCCTGAGGTCAGTGTACCTGCCAGGCCAGGACACTTCCAGTTGCCTCGCTTCTGCTCCAGGGTGGCAGTGGATGCGTTTCTAGTCTCATGGTTAGAAGGCCTCATCTACGCCTTCCCTCTGACACCGCTGATCGCCAAGACCTTGTTCAGGACCATCCACGACAGGGCCTCGCTCATCCTGATAGCTCACAGGTGGCCCAGGCAGCCGTGGTTCCCGCTGCTTCTGCAGTTGTCAGTGGAGGCCCCCAACCCCTTGGGCACCGCCCCAAGACTCCGATCTCTGGAGGGGGGGGCTCTCTCTCGCACTCCAACCTGGGGTTCCTCTCGTTGACAGCATGGCTGCTGAGGGTGACTCTCGCCCCTCTCAACCTTCTGGTTGAGGTCAAAGACATTCTGCTGGCCTCTCGCAAGGACTCTACTACGAAGGCATACGCCCTCAAATGGTGCAGGTTCTCTGTTTGGTGTGCCGATCAGTGGGCTGATCCCTTCTCCTGCCCGGTGGCTTTGGTGTTGCAGTACCTTCTCCACCTCTCTCAATCTGGGCTCGTCTTAACTCCATCTGAGTGCACCTTAGTGCCCTGGCAGCGCACCACCAGCTGGTGGATAGTAAGCCCCTCTCGGTCCAACCTTTGGTGGCCCACTTCCTTCAGAGCTTGCTCCTGTCAAAACCCCTGGTTTGCCCTCTGGCGACCAAATGGTACCTCACCGTTGTGTTAGGGCAGCTCACTCGCCCGCCCTTCGAGCCTCTGGCTACTTGCCACCTTTGCTTCCTCTTTTGGAAGGTGGTTTTCCTGGTTGCACTCACCTCCACTCAGAGTTAGTGAGCGCCAGACCCTTGTGGCAGAAGCGCCCTATACTAGGTTCTACAAGAACAGGGTGATGCTTTGCACATGCCCCAAGTTCCTGCCGAAGGTAGTGTCACCCTTCCACCTTAATCAGGAAGTGGTGCCTTCTTCCCAAGTCCTCACTCCAGTCGGACGGAGATGGTCCTTCACACATTGGACTGTAAGAGGGCCTTATCCTTCTGCATTTAACGTATCTAAGGCCACTGCAAAGCTGCTCAGCTTTTCATCTCCTACGACCACAGTAGGCTGGGGGAGGCGGTGACCAAGCATACATTGTCCACATAGGTGGCAAACTGTATCACCTTTGCATATGGGCAGGCGAGGCTCCCACTGGTAGGCCGCATCATGGCGCACCATGTCCGGGCCATGGCGGCTTCGGTGGCAAACTTGCGCTCTGTCCTGATGGTAAACATCTGCTGGACCGCCACCTGGTCTTCAGTCCATACCTTCACAGCCCATTACTGCCTGGAGAGAGAGTCCCGATAGGACTGTGTTTTTGGCCAGGCCGTGCTTCGTAAACTTTTCAGGGTTTAGGAAACTCCTACCCTCCGATCCTTCTGTGTTCAGTCTACCGGAGCACTGGTTTGATCGAACACAGGGGTCCTACTGTGGTCTGTGGACACGGACCAAATTGCAGCTGCTTGCGGCTCCCCTTAGGGGAATTCTGTTTTTTGCTATGGACTTTCTGTAGCCTGTAGCTGGGGAGTCCCATATGTGAGGACTGACTTCCTGCTTGTTCCCGGATAAAGCGTAGTTACTCATCTGTAACAAGTGTTCTCTGGGACAGCAGGAATCGGTCCTCACAACCCTCCCTCCTCCTCTTGGAGTTGCTGCTGTACCATCTTTTATTTTTGCCGTCTTTTAGCTATGTCATCTGACTGAGCAAGATGGCACCCTTGGGTGGGAAGGGGGCCGCCATGCATGGTGGCATCTCCCAAAGGTTTTCTTTGAAAGCTAGGGGGGATGCTTCCATGAGAGCCCCGTCACTCATATGAGGATTGATTCCTGCTGTCCCGGAGAACACCTGTCACAGGTGAGTAACTATGCTATTTTGGAAGCCTAGTGCAGACATTTTCCACACCTTAAGAAAAGTGGAAGGAAGGCCAAAAAACTGCCAGCATTGTTTAAAGGCGCGGTCAGAGAGGCTGTTGCAGCCACAAAAGCATCTTTCAGGAAATAGAAAAAGGAGCAAAATGACAAAATCGGGAGACAAGATAAGCATTGGCAAGTTAGATGCAAGGCATTGATAATGTAAAGCTGGTCATGGAAGCAAAAACACATTAAAAAAATCCTTTTGAAGTACATTCATAGCAAAAAACCTGTAATGGAGTCAGCTGAACCATTAGATGATACAGGGGTAAAAGGGGCACTAAGAGAGGGCAAGGTAATAGTGGAGAGATTGAATGAATTCTTTGCTTCAGTCTTTACTGAAGAAGATGTAGAGAAGTTACTCATGCCTGAAATGGTATTTAAAGGTGATACATTGGAAGAATTGATTGAAATATCGATACATCGGGAAGATGTATTACAAGTATTTGATAAACTGAAGAGTAGTAAGTCACCTGGACAGGATGATATACATCCAAGGGTATTGAAAGGACTGAAAGATGAGATTGCAGGCCTACTATTAGTAATCTGTGAACTATTATTAAAATCATCTGTAGTTCCTGAACATTGGAGAATGTTCAGTGTAACACTAACTTTTAAAAAAGGTTCCAGGGGACTTTCAGGAAACTACAGACCGGTGATCCTGACACCAGTACTAGACAAAATGGTAGAAACCATTATAAAGGATAAAATTACTTAACATGTACATAGTCATAGTTTAATGGGAGAAAGCCAATATGGATTTAGTCAAGGAAAGAAAGTTTTGTCTTACAAATCTGTTATATTTTTTTGAAGGTGTGAATAAACAGGTAGACCAAGGTGAGCTGGTTGATATAGTGTACCTGGATTTTCAGAAAGCCTTTGACAAGGTCCATCATGAGAGACTCTTGGTGAAATTAAAAAGTCATGGATTTGGAGGCAGTGTTGTATTGCGGATCAGGAGCTGGTTAAAAGATAAAGCAGAGAGTAGGGCTAAATGGCCAATGACACAAAATTATTCAAAGTTATTAAAACCTAAGAGGATTGTGAAAAATTACAAGAGGACCTTGATAAATCGGAAAATTGGACATTCAAATGACATAAAATTTAATTTTGACAGGTGCAAGTTATGCACCTAGGAAAGAACAACCCAAACTACGGTTACACGATGCAGGGTTCCACATTAGGAACCACCACCTAGGAAAAGGATTTAGGTGTCGTCATGGATATGTTGAAACCCTCCGCCCAATGTGTAGCAGCGGCCAGGAAAACAAATAAAATGCTGGGATTCATAAGGAAAGGAATGGAGAATAAAACCACGGATATTATAATGCCTTTGTATTGTTCCATGGTGCGACCACACCTTGAATATTGTGTGCAATTCTGATCGACATTTCTTAAAAAGGATATTGCAGAATTAGAAAAGGTACAGAGAAGAGACACCAAAATGGTAAAAAGGATGGAAGGATACCCCTATGAAGAAAGGCTTAAAAGGTTAGGCTTTTCAACTTGGAAAAGAGATGGCTGAGGGGATATATGATAGAGGTCTATGAATTAATGAATGGAATGGAAGGGGTAAGCATAGATCGGTTGTTTACGCCATCAAAAAGTAGAAAGACTAATAGACACTCAATGAAGCTTCAATGTAACCCATTTAAGGCTTATTTATTTATTTATTTAGCTGTATTTATATCCCGCTTTTCACCGGGTCAAAGCGGTCAATTGGGAGATACATTTAACACGAGGGGATATGACACACACACTAATACTTACAGGGAACATGGGCAATGGAGGGTTAAGTGGCTTGCCCAAGACCACAAGGAGTGCCTATAGGACTAGAAATCCCAGTCCCTCCGGCCTGAGATTGCTGTCCCCAGGTGGGACTTGAACCCCCGGCCCTCCGGCCTGAAGTACCTTGTCCTAACCACTAGGCCACTCCTCCCACGTAAGAGAAAATATTTTTTTCACTCAATGTGTAATCAAACTTTGGAATTCGTTACCGGAGGATGTAGTAAAAGCTGTTAGTGTAGCTGAGTTTAAAAAAGGTTTGGACAAGTTCCTGGAGGAAAGTCCATAAACTGCTATTAAAGAGGACCCAGGTAATCCACTGCTTGCCCTAATACAAGCATTATGGAACCTGTGTGTCTTTTTGTGAAACTGCTAGGTACTTGTGACCTGGATTGACCACTGTTGGAAACTGGATGCTGGGCTTGATGGACCCAATATCTGACCGTATGGCATTTCTTATGTTCTTACGTTTCTGTGCTCTTATGAGGATCTAGCGGGAGAGGGAATGCCATTCTAGTGGGGAGGGGAGGAGATGGGAGTGGGAGATAAAGGGGGGGGGGTTTGGAGGATGGGAATAGGGGGCCAATAAGCTGATCGACTGATTCTGAGAACGGTGGAAGGTGGAGGGGTGAATGAAAGCACAATGATATATTCATATATAACTTGTATATAGTTTCCACACTGTTCGGTATTATACCACATTGTTTGTTCTATACTTTATATGATGTTCCTTGTAAATAAGTTCTGTATTATTGCAATGTTCCATGTAAAACAAACTTGATTTGTTAATTATTGTTAACTGTAAACCGCAACTGAACTCTTGGAAGATGCGGTATATAAATGTGGAAAAAAAAAAAAAAAATGATGATTAAGATCGGGGGAGAGTTAGTGGAGGTGGTAACCTTGAATGAGAATGGGGCTGAATTCCTGTCAGAAGAGATCTTTGTTAGTAAGGGAAGAGAAGAGGTTGAGGGCTGATGTCTTCATGGTCCAAGAAACACACTTGAAGTCTTTTGAGGGGGGTTGTGTGGAAGGTTTTTCCCTCGTTTATTTGGCTGCCAGTAGGGAAAAAACGAAATGAGGTGGGGGGTAGGTATTCTGATCTTGAGGAGATTGCGGGTAGAAGTGCTTGCAGTAAGGCAGAACTTGGGCGTGAGATTTATCACAGAGCGGCTTTGAACGGGAAGGAAGTGAATTTAATTAATATTTATGCCCCTAATAGTGGTCAGGGGGATTTTTTTGAGGTAATATGGCATGTGGTGGAAGAGTTGGGAGGGAGCCGTTGTATACTTGAGGGGGATTTTAATTTAAGTTAATGCCGGGATTGATAATTCTAGTGGGGAAGGTGGAGGGCTTAAGAAGATGAGGCAGAAGATGATGGGAGTCCTTAGCAATTTGAGGCTCGTGGATGTTTGGCACCAATGTCATGGGTGGGGTGACAGAGTATCTTTTTCTCTAAACCCCATGGGATCTATAGTAGGATTGATATTCTATGGGTGAATGCAGAGTTGCTGGCACATGTACAGGATGTGACAATCGAACAGATGTGGTCTGACCATGCCTCAGTAGAGAATGGCGCTTGTGGTGGAGAAGGTAGGTGGTGTCTTGCAATTCTGGAGGCTTAATGAGATATTGCTGGACAGAGTCTACAGGAATATATGGCACAAAATATTGGGGAAGGAATCTCTCTAGGTACAGTTTGGGATGGGTTAAAGGCAGTTATGAGGTGTCATTTCATCACACTGGCAACACACCAAAAGTGGCAGAGGGTAAAACAGGAGCATAATCTTCTGCGACGATTACAAGACCTATGACAGGAGCACTTCAGGACTCAGTCCGGACAAGTCCTGGCTGAGATGGAATTGATGAGTGGGGGACTTGAATACATTGCAAATGCAAAAGAGTGCATAATTTGGAGTGAGTTCAGCAAAGGTATTATGAATGGGATAACAAAGCAGGCAGGCCGGCTTGCACATAAGTTGTGCGCACAGTAGAACCAACAGGTGCTTAAAATATGGAATGCAAAAGGGGAGTTACTCTTTAGGTCAGAAGAGATTAAGTTCACCTTTAAGCAATTCTAGGCACAGCTTTATTTTCCAAAGGTAAAGAACGGGGTGTAGGCGATTGAGTGATATTTGGAGAATTGCAATTTACTATTTCTGGGGAGGGAAGCCTGAGAAAGGGTTAGATAAGATTATAACTAGGGGAGAAGTTTTTGGTAGTCATTAAGGGTCTAAAGGAAGGCAAAGCTCCAGGTTTGAATGGTCTTAGCACAAAATTCTATAAGACCTTCCAGGAGGAAGTGGTGGATGTTTTGGTAGATCTCTTTAATGGGGCGGGAAAGGGAGGGGAACTATACAAATCAATGGCTGTAGCAGGCATCATGATACTTCCAAAGCCGGGTAAAGATGAGACACTATGCAGTTCTTATAGATCTATCTCTCTCATTAATGTGGATGCAAAGATTTTTACTCAAATCCTGGCCAACAGATTACAGTGCTGCCTTCCCTTTTTTATACAAGAGGATCAGACAGGTCTTGTCCCAGGGCAGCAAGCCAGCAATAACATTTGGCGAATGCTGAACTTGATATAGTATGCAAAGCGGGAATGGCAAGATACACTGCTCATGGCAGTAAATGCTGAAAAAGCATTTCACAAAGTAGAATGGGCCTTTGTTCCAAATATTGAAGAAGTTGGGGCTAGGCCCCAAATTTATAGCGTGAGTGGGGGCTTTGTACAAAGTGCCCAAGGCAAGGATCTGGGTGAATGGATGTATTCAGAGGAGTTTGCTCTGGGAAGAGGAACAAGTCAGGGTTGCCCTTTGTCCCTCCCCCCCCCCCCTGCTATTATTTCTAATGTTTATAGAGCCTCTGGTGGAAAGGATTGGGGCAAACCCGGCTGTGACCGGGGGGGGGGGGGGGGGGGGAGGGGAGCATAAGGTGTCCCTATTTGCTGCTGATATTTGTTCACTGCAGAGCCCTTTGGTTTCCATGCCAGTTTTGATGAGAGAACTGGAGCAATATGGAAGGGTTTCAGGCTAAAAACTTAATATCACATGAACTGAAAATTTAGGCATACATTTGGACAAGGAGCTGGAGCAGAGTTTAAGGGTGGGTAAGAACTTCACTTAGGTATTTGGGGATTTAGATGGGTGGTGATTGGAGGGACTTGTACAAGCCTAATTTTGAACCATTACCGGAGAACCTAGACAGGGTTTTGGAAAGGTGGGTGGAGTCTCCTGGTTGGGGAGGTTAGCTGTTTTAAAAATGAATGTGCTGTCCAGCATACTGTTTGTCCCTACTGGTGGAAGTACCGGAAGGGGTATTTTGAAAGCTGCAGAGGAAAATATTGCTTTCCTATGGCGGAAAAGGCCTCCACTGGTTAGACACATTTGGTCAATTCGTAGGACTGAAAATTAATTATGATAAATCGGCGGTGATGGAACCGGCTTCGGATGTTCTGAAGCCAAGAGTTGATCATCCGCTCATACATATTGAAAAAGAGAAAATAAAAAATGTAGGCATCTGTCACTAAATATTTTCTTAATATTAAAGACGCTGTTATGGAGGTGACTCGACAATTGACATTGGCAGGAACTCCCTCTGTCTCTCTTTTGGGTATGGAGTAGCCTAGTGGTTAGAGCAACAGCCTATTACCCAGGATATCTGGATTTGTTTCCCACTGGCACTCCTTGTGGCCTTGGGCAAGTCACTTTACCCTCTTTGCCTCGGAAGAAAAGGCCTGGCGATCTACTTCCGGTCATACCTTGCTGGGTTGCCAGGTCAGCATTGACTTGAAGTCACTTAATATAGCGATTTGAGCATTTTTTAAAAAAAATTCTACAATCATTGTCTTGCTGGCTGACCTGGAGGGACGAGGGTACATTGAAAGCAACAGTTTAGAGGTTTTATGGTGGGCCAGAAACCCAGGATACAGTGGTCCAAGTTGATACTAAGTAAAGAGAGAAGATTGGGAATCCCAAATTTCCATATGTACAACATGGCCTGCCAAATGTGCTATTTGTGGGAACGGACTAAAGGGGAATACAAACTATGCCTTGCAGGACTTGTAGAGGGGTTGGTTTCCCCCCATAGTTTCCTTTTTCTTATCCATCTAAACATGCAGCACTTCATTGCTAAGGTAAAAAGATTACTGGATAATTTGGTGAAGGCAGTGACAGTGGCATGGCACTGGTTTAGGAGGTTACATGAACATAAAGTTAAGAGATCAGGGCAGATTCCTCTCTGGGATAATGGAGAGATCAGTTAGCCTACTCTCAGCACCAGGAAATACTTCTGCAAGAACTTTCTGCCCTTCAGCAGGCCAATGCGGTTGAGCTTGTTCTGCCAGGCTAGAGTGGCAAAGATTTTACTCAATGTATTCCCTATTTTCTTGGTAACCAGAGGAATCCATCTCATCCTAGATCTGAGGCATCTAAACAGGTATTTTGGCCTTGAAGCACTTGGAAAGGTTTACCAGAGCACTCTGCTTCCCTACATTTAAAAGGGAGGTTAGCTGTATTCTCTGGATTTGAAGGATGTGTACACCCACATTCAGATACATTCCAGTTGCACAAAGTATCTGCGTTTTGTAGGGAAGCACCATGTCCAGTATCGTGTACTGATATTTGGCCTCGCATCTGCTTCTCGTGTATTTATAAAATGCCTTACAGTTGTTGCAGCATGTCTATGCAGACCACGGGTGCATGTGTTTCTCTACCTGGATGATTGACTGGTCAAAGAGCACAAATCAGGAAGGCATTGCATAATTACATAAGTTCTGGAGTTACTGGGGTTAGTCATAAACTACCACAAGTTAAATATTAGCCCACCACTCCAATTGGAATTCATTGGAGTCCTTCTAGATATGACTCAGGCGAAAGCCTTTCTTCCTCAAGACAGGCTCACTAGGCCTGTGACTATCATGGAAGAAGTACAAGAGAGTCTTCAGACATCATTGAGAAACCTGTAGCTCTCTGCACATCTCAAAATGAGAGAGGCTCAGTGGACCCTGAGCAGGCAGTGGACGTAGTCCACTCACGGGCTCAGGGACATATTTGTCACACTTCTCTAGGACTTCCTGTCGTGTTGGATGGAGCATTCCAAACTGGCCAAAGGATTACCTTTCTCTTTTATTTTTTTATTTTATTTTATATTTATTGAATCTTACATAATACACAACCAACTATCCTCTTGTTAGGAAAAAGGAACATAACCAGTGAAATAATACACAGGAAAACCAATCAAATACAAAAGGAAATATACAAAAGCTAGATCCCACAAGCCCACAGTTCGGCAGAGGGGGGGTGCTTCATATCATTATTTAAGGAAACAAAACAAACCCCACAAAGGGGCAACAAAGGAAAAATAGGCTAAACCTGACTGCAACGGCATACTACTAATAAAGCATCTAGAACTCAAGGCACACTAGACGGAGAGGAAATTACTTGCCTAGCATTAATAAAAGTTACCAATTCAGAAGGCTTGTAGAAACGTAGTTCACTGAATTGTATTTAACTAGGCACTTGAAGGGAAATTTAAAAAAAAAAAGGGCCCCAGCTGCAAGACACCCGACTTCAATAAAAAAAATCTCTGTGGCGTTTCTGGGTGTGTCCTGCGATATCTGGAAAGACTCTCAACAGCGCAACCAAAGAAGGGGGGACCTGTTTTTTTTTTTTTTAAAAAGCTTAAGAATCCAGTCTCTGTCCACAGACAATGCACAGGTGACACAAACTCTGACTGAGATTCTTCTAACAGTGTGGAGACATTCAGCGTGCCCATCGCCAGGAGTTCCTCCAAGGATTGTTTCTTTTCCGCAAGCAGGTAATAAGTGCGTGAAATAGGAGGAACCGATTCTTTGGGCACTTTCAATACTTCAATCAAATATATGAGTTACACTTCCCCTAGCAGAAATAGCAGAAGATTTAGGGAAATTTATAAACCTCAAATTGGAAGCCCTGGACATATTCTCCAAGGCCTCCATTTTAAATCTTACAGCAGTTAAATCCTTCATTGTATAAATATTAGAATCCTGAACAGAGTCAAGCCTAACAGCATGATCCATGATGATAGATGTCAAACTCTCCATTCCTGATGGTGCACGAAGTTGCTCCTACTGCCTTCCAGCCAAATTTGCTCCCATTTATGTTTTACTCTCTTGTATATCAGTATCTGCCCTGGCATCAGACTATCTCAATA
Organism: Ichthyophis bannanicus; assembly: GCA_033557465.1. Taxonomy (NCBI): domain Eukaryota; kingdom Metazoa; phylum Chordata; class Amphibia; order Gymnophiona; family Ichthyophiidae; genus Ichthyophis; species Ichthyophis bannanicus. The sequence continues at coordinate 275,733,603 of CM066041.1, forward strand.
CTTTCAGACTGACTTCACAAATAGGTTTGGCCTTGTTTTGACTTTTCTCTCTTTGACCTGTAGTTGTATCAAGTATCTTTTGAAACTATTGCCCTCTATTCTTATCCCTTACATTTTCTGACATGAGCCATGTGTTAAAGCTATTTTCATACCCAAGTATTTTCGCTTCAGGAAGTGGCATCCAGTAATACATACATAAATACATAAAACATCCCTAAATATTAATAATTAAAAAGAGGAAGAAATTTAGGAAAACAAAAAAAGTTACTTACCTGTAGCAGCTGTTCTCAGAGACGTCCACGTGGGCCCCTAGGGGCTTCCCACTGGGACCACCCCCCATCTCCTCCTCCTTCTCGGGTCCCAGAAAACAACAATGAGATGACGGGGGTCCAGGAGGGAAGGCGCCCGATAGGCGGTCGCTTGAGGCTCTTTCTTCCCGCCTGGTCCCGAGTCACGTCCGATCAATGGGTTCTAGAGGTGATCAGAGAAGGCTATTCCCTCGAATTTGCAGAACAAATACCTCCGGCCTTTGTCCGATCTCCCTGCGGCTCCTCCTCAAAGAGGGCGGCGGTAGAGGCAACTCTCGCGCGCCTACTAGCGCTCGGGGCCGTGATCCCAGTCCCACCAAACCAGCGCGGCTCGGGTCGGTACTCGATTTACTTCGTGGTACCAAAGAAAGAAGACTCCTTTCGACCGATCCTGGACCTAAAACAGGTCAATCGCTGCCTCAGGGTGCCACACTTCCGGATGGAGACTCTACGTTCTGTCATAGCAGCCGTGAGGGGAGGGGAGTTCCTAACATCCCTCGATTTGACAGAAGCCTACCTGCACATCCCAGTCAGGAAGTCCCACCAACAGTTCCTGAGATTCGCGGTACCAGAAGGCCACTTTCAATTCCAGGCTCTGCCCTTCGGCCTAGCTACGGCCCCCAGGACATTCACCAAGATAATGGTGGTAGTGGCGGCCTTCCTTCGGAAGGAGGGAATATTAGTTCACCCTTACTTAGACGATTGGCTGATCCGGGCAAAGTCCGAAGAGGAAAGTCGCTCGACAACGACCAGAGTGATCCAGGTTTTAGAGGACTTGGGGGGGGGGTCATCAATCGAGCAAAGAGCAGGCTGATTCCCTCCCAGGAACTCGAGTACCTCGGGGCAAGATTCGACACCAACAGCGGCAGGGTGTTCTTGTCACGAACAAGATCGAGGGAGCTAAGACTTCTAGTCTCACAGTTTCTAGCCAGACGAAGCCCCTCGGCGTGGCATTATCTCCAGCTCCTGGGAACCATGGCGGCGGCAATAGAGGTAGTACCATGGGCCAGGGCCCACATGCGGCCGTTGCAGCGCTCACTGTTACGTCGATGGTCTCCCCAACATCATCCTCTCTCTCTGCAGTTACCTTGCGCTCCGCGGACCAAACAGGCACTCCACTGGTGGAGGTGCCCGAGGAACCTGGACCGCGGGATGCCTCTCGAACCCCCACAGTGGTTACTATTGACGACGGATGCCAGCCTGTCAGGCTTGGGAGCACACTGCGGGGACCAGTACGTGCAGGGTCGCTGGACACCGTTGGAAGCGCAATGGCCCATCAACAGACTGGAATTGCGGGCCATCACCCTAGCGCTCAAAGCTATCGAGGCCTTAGTACAGGGAAGGGCAATTCGCGTGCTCTCAGACAATGTCACCGCGGTGGCCTACATCAATCACCAGGGGGGCACCAGCAGCCCCGCCCTCGAGAAGGAGGCAGCCGCCCTCTTCCAGTGGGCGGAAGTCCATCTGCAGGCACTATCTGCTCAGCACGTGGCGGGAACGGACAATGTCACAGCCGATTTTCTCAGCAGGTGCAGAATAGACCACGGGGAGTGGGAACTGGATCAGGAAACCTTCAATCAAATAGTAGCTCGATGGGGACTACCAGTCATGGACCTCATGGCACGGTTCTCATCAGCCAAGGTGGACAGATTCTTCAGTCGACGGAGGGAAAGAATGTCCGAGGGCCTAGACGCCCTATCTCAAAAGTGGCCTTCGGAGGGTCTTCTCTATGTATTCCCTCCTTGGTCTCCCCGTGGTCTATTCTGCACCTGCTGAGAAAATCGGCTGTGACATTGTCCGTGCCCGCCACGTGCTGAGCAGATAGCGCCTGCAGATGGACTTCCGCCCACTGGAAGAGTGCGGCTGCCGCCTCCTCGAGGGGCGGGGCTGCTGGTGCCCCCCTGGTGATTGTCCTCACAACTGTCCCACCTCCCTTTGGAGTTCTATTCCTGCATCAGCTAGTTGTTAAAATGCAGAGAATGGGGTATAATGGCAGTAGATTGGAACAGACTCACAGACACGATGGAACCACTTCAGCAGCTTCTAGAAGCTTGGAGAGGTTTTCTACATGTGGCTGCATTGGTGACATCACCCATATGTGAGGACTTCATCCCGCTGTCCACTGAGAACAGCTGTTACAGGTAAGTAACTTTTTTTGTTTTCCTAAATTTCTTCCTCTTTTTAATTATTAATATTTAGGGATGTTTTATGTATTTATGTATGTATTACTGGATGCCACTTCCTGAAGCGAAAATACTTGGGTATGAAAATAGCTTTAACACATGGCTCATGTCAGAAAATGTAAGGGATAAGAATAGAGGGCAATAGTTTCAAAAGATACTTGATACAACTACAGGTCAAAGAGAGAAGAGTCAAAACAAGGCCAAACCTATTTGTGAAGTCAGTCTGAAAGTATTGAGATAGTCTGATGCCAGGGCAGATACTGATATACAAGAGAGTAAAACATAAATGGGAGCAAATTTGGCTGGAAGGCAGTAGGAGCAACTTCGTGCACCATCAGGAAGGTAATGTTACCATGAATGTAATGTAGCCTGATATATCAAGGCTGCTTCTTAGAAGGGCCAGTTAGATGGCGAATGCCAGTACATAGGGTAATATATTACAAATATGCTGTACTGGTTGACTGGATAGCTTAGTAGGGGAAGCCCCTAAAAGAACAGAATTCCTATAGAGCAGCAAGTCATGACTGACTACCTGAAATGTAGATCAACAAAGAATTGCTACTGTCATTTAAAGTTATGAACCTACCAATCTTGGTACATCGGCAGTAATCCTGTCTGTGACCTGCAGCCCAAGCACGAACTTGAGAAAAATTGGTACACACCTATCTATTACTATTGCATTAAAAAAAAGTTAAGAGTCTCTTTTCAAATGCTGTCGTTTGCATATTGAACTATTGGTCACTTATATAATATATGAATCATATTTACTATGAAATCTTGTTATAAAATGCAGAGCAATCTAGAGTCGCCATTACTGTGTTATCTTAATATGCATTGCATTCAGCATGTTTTCAGGAACTCTAGCTAGTTGTGTTCATAATATCAAAAACTAAAATTTGCTTTCCAGGTATATCTAAATGCCGATATTCAAAGCTGTTATCCAGATAGCCCATGGGGGATTATCCAGATAAGGACATTATCTGACACTGCAGCTAAATATCTCTTAATGTCGCTGAATATCTCCATAGATCATCCTGACACTATCAGGTTATTACAGGAATGGTCTATGAGCGGAGCTAGGTTGGCATGACCACTATACACATAGATGCCAACCTTCTCTGGATAGCAGTGATTCTCCGGGAACAAGCAGGAAATCAGTCCTCACATATGGGTGACGTCGGCGCCGACGTTGCCCTCATGTGGAGCAAATCCCAAACTTTCAGAGAAAACCTTTGGGAATTGCATCACGCATGCGCGGTCCCCTTCCTGCCCAAGGGTGCCATCTTGCTCAGTCTCCTTTTTTTCTGCAGAGCCCTCCAGTCGTTGTCCCACTGTCACCGTGGAAAGTGTTAAAAGTTAAAAATTTGTTTCTATTCCTTACTGGATCGACACCAGTTCCCCTTCCCGCCTTCGGCTCGGTACACCGATATCGAGTCCGGCGTGATTTCTCATTTTTTGTCCTTTGTGACTAGCGTTTGCGCTTTTTTTTTTTTTTTTTTTTTTATTTTTCACTGGCACCCCGGGTCTTCAACCTCGCAGGGGCCCTTTTTCCTCCGATGGCTGCCAGCAGGTTTAAGAAATGTGATCGGTGTGCTAAATTAATGTCCCTCACCGATACACATCACTGCTGTCTCTGGTGCCTCGGGTCTGACCACGACCCGAAGGTCTATGGCCCGTGTAGGAAGATGTCCTCAAAGGCCCTGAGAAGCCACCAGCAGTAGCATGATAGGATTTTTCCTGGGTCCGTACCTTCACGGGCCCGGACCTCGTCTGAGGCCTCTACATCTCGGGGGGGAACACTCCGAGCCCGAGCATCGAAGGGGTCTCCCTCGCGGGAACATCAAAGGAAGAAAAAGCCTCGACGGCGTCGTCGTTGGATGGCTCTGAACGGCCTGGTCCCTCCAGGGACCGGTCACTGAGCCCCGAGCGCCAGACCGGATCCTCAGAAATGGAGCATCCAGCAAAGCTTCCTCGACGGGAGATGGAGTAGCCGAGGCAGGTAACAACTGTCCTCGTAGAGGACTCCCCTCCGGGGGAGCCGGACCCGGTGGCTGCGGAGCCTTCTGACCTCGGTCTCAGAATGGTGGCCCTGGAGCACAGTATTTCTGCCTTCATGGAGGAGCATCGGGCGCTGATTGCCGGTCTCACCAGTTCTTCTGCCCTGACCCACCGGGCCAAGTCGAACCCAGAGGCCGCACCGATCCTCGAGACCATGCAGACTTGAGTCGATTCTTATCCAAGGTCCCTCTCGGCTTCCTGCTCGGGGCCGAGGTCGTCAGGGCAGTCTATGCCGGGGCCAGTCGATTCCTCCTGAAAGGCATCTGGATGGGAGATGGAGGAGGAAGAGTCCCCAGACACCTGTCTGCACAGGGATGTCCTGTCTAAGCCCCCGGTGTCCGTTCCCCCGGTGTCCGATCCTCGGAGAAGGTCCCCCCCCCCCCCCGGAGGACACTAGGTTCTTGGGCTTCGTGAGGGATATGTCAAAGGCTTTGACATTCCCTAAGGAGTCCGAGGAGGATCCTCGAGCCGACGAGCTTGAGATCCTCCACTATGACTCTCCCCCTCGGGAGGCCCTTACTGTACCCGTGCCTCCGATCCTGGAACGACTGATGCTCTGCATCTGGGAGACACCGGCTTCGGCGCCAGTGATCACCAGCAAACGGATCCACTCCATGTATCAAGTCCATAAGAGCCCTGGATTTCAAAAAGCACAATTGCCGCATAACTCCATGGTTGTGGAATCGGCCATGTGCAGGCTGAAGAGCCAGAAGATGCATTCCTCGGTGCCTCCTGGCAGGGAGGCCCGCAACTTGGACGCCCTTGGCAAGAAGTGTTTCCAGGGTTCAATGCTGACTTGTCGAATCCAGGCCTACCAGCTGTACATGAGCATGTACCTGAGGGACCTGGTGAAGGAACTCGCCGGGTTCTCGGCTGGTCTCTCCGAGGAACCTTTGCAGCGCTTCAAGAGTCTGTCCACCGGCATCCGTGAGTGCTCGAAGTTTGACTCGAGCAACCTATGATGGATTTGAGTCGGCCCGGGTAGCTGCGGTGGGCATCGGTGCATGCCGCCAAGCATGGCTACAGTCGGACCTCGAGCAATGGTTCAGGACAAGTTGGTTGATATCCCATGCCAGGAAGAGAACCTCTTTGGCAAACCCATGACCGACAAGGCTGCGGAAATAGAGTCCGAGTACATGACAAGGACACGGCTCTCAAAGAAGACCTCTGCCCCTTCTTGAAAGAAGGGCTCAGGTAAGAAGCCCTTTTACCTGAGGAAGGGTACTGCTTACCGAAGCTACCCCCATTTTCAGGCCTCCCCGGCTCCCCAACGGGCAGCAGGCCAAGGGACAGGGGCATGGCCCGCGTAAGCAGAAAGCCCCCAAACCCCAGGCACCGGCCCCAGCCCAGCCTGGTAGTGGCTTTTGACTCTGACAGCATGGCCCCTCTCCTCACAGGGGACAGGCAGTGAACAGGAGGAAGGCTTGCCCTGTATGCCCACAGATGGACAGCCATTACCACCGATGCCTGGGTCCTGCAGATAGTCCATCAGGGCTGTCTCCTTCATTTGACCCAGGTACCCCCTCCTTATTTCCCAGGAGAGCCTCTCGGATCTCTCCTTCACAGGGACCACCTTCTGAAGGAGTTGGCGGGTCTTCTCGAGGATCAGGCGGTAGAACTGGTGCCCCACCACCTACAGGGCAAGGGCTTCTATTCCAGGTACTTTCTGGTACCAAAAAGAACAGGAGGCCTCAGACCCATCCTCGACCTGCGCAACTTAAACAAATTCCTGGTGAGGGAGAAGTTCAAGATGCTCTCCTTTAGAATATTGCTGCCTTACCTCCACCAGGGAGACTGGCTATGCTCCTTAGACCTAAAGGATGTGTATACTCACATCCTAATACACCCAGACCACAGGCAGTATCTACGCTTTTTGGTGGGAGGCAATCACTACCAGTACAGGGTACTTCCCTTTGGCCTGGCCTCCAACCCCAGAGTATTCACAAAGTGCCTGGCGGTGGTGGCCTCTTTTCTCAGACTTCAAGGAGTTTTTGTCTTCCCCTACCTAGACGATTGGCTCATCAGATCCACTTCAGCCAGAGAGGTCCATCAGGCCACATCACGAACCATCCAGGTACTCCAACATCTGGGGTTTATAATCAATTACTCCAAGTCCAGCCTTGTTCCCACTCAACAACTAGAGTTCATTGGGACAAGACCCGATATCCTTCAGGCAGGGGCCTACCTACCAGCAGACAGGGCAAAGAGGCTTCTGGCCCTAGCACGAGAAGTGAGTTGCAGATCCCAAGTGGTCAGCAAGGCATTTTCTGCGCCTCTTCGGGCACATGGCCTCCACGGTCCATGTAACACCAGATGCCACCTCCACATGTGAACTGCTCAGTGGTGCCTCAGAGACCAGTGGACAGGCCACAGGCAGCCTCAGAGACAGTCACGGTGTCCAGGTGACCAGTACAGTCCCTGGACTGGTGGCTTCAACCATACCACTTGGAAGCGGGGATGCCTTTCCAGGCTCCTCGACACACAAGGATCCTGACCATGGATGCATCTTTGCTGGGCTGGGGAGCCCACTGCCAGGGGCTTTTGTACCCAGGGGGTGCGGTCTCCAAGCGGGAGAACACAACAAATCAATTTCTTGGAGCTCTGTGCCATTCGCCTGGCTCTTCGTGTGTTCTGGCAGACCTTGGCTAACGAGCCTGTCTTGGTTCAGACAGACAACGAAGTAGCCATGTTCTATGTGAACAGCCAGGATGGCGTGGGGTCCCACCTACTGTGTCAGGAAACCCTGGATCTGTGCTCCTTTGCAGTCCGGCATGGCATTCATCTGCAGGCAGTTTACCTGCCAGGCCAAGATGTCGGCTAAGCAGGATTCTCCAGCCCCACGAGTGGCAGCTGGACAAGGGAGTAGTCCTTTGGCTTTTTCAGACCTGAGGACGGCCAGTAATAGACTTGTTTCCGCTCAACCACCAGTTGCCCCAGTTCTGCTCCAGGCAGCTACACCCGCACAGGGTGGCAGCCGATGCATTTCTCATATCATGGTCTGTGGGCCTCCTGTATGCATTTCCCCCGACGCCTCTGGTGGCCAAGACTCTATTCAAGATCCTCCAGGACAAGGACTTGGTCTTCTTGGTAGCCCGAAGGTGGCTGAGGCAGCCCTGGTTTCTGCTTCTACTTCAGCTTGCAGTGGAGGCCCCCATTCCCCTGGGGTCCTCTAAAACTCCTGTCCCAGGAGGGTGGCACTCTCCTGCACCCCAATCTCAACTCCCTCAACCTGATGGCATGGCTGCTGAAAGGAGGGTAGTGCTCGCACTACTCCTCCTTCCAAAAAATGTGGGAAGAGTTCTTGCTGGCCTCAAGGAGGCTGTCTACTACATGGACCTATGCCTTCATGTGGCACAGGTTTGTGGCTTGGTGTGAGGATCAGCATGTAAATCCTTTCTCCTGCCAGGTTGTAGTGGTCTTACAGTACCACCTTCACCTTTCGGATTTGGGCCTTAAGTCCAACTCCGTCAGAGTTCACCTTAGTGCCCTTGCAGCAAGCCACTTCCCGGTGGAGGGGAAGCCTCTCTCTGCACATCCCTTGGTTTCTAGGTTCTTGAGAGGCCTGCTTCTGCTGAAGCCTCCGGGCCGCCCTCCGGTGACCGAATGGGATTTGAATGTGGTTTTAGGGCAGCTTACTCGACCGCCCTTTGAGCCAATGGCAACCTGCCATCTACGCTACCTTTCTTGGAAGGTAGTTTTCTTGGTGGCACTCACGTCGGCTCAGCGAGTGAGTGAGCTTCAGGCCCTTGTGTCGGACAGGCCTTATACAAGGTTCTGTAGGAACCGGGTGGTGCTCTGCACACACCCCAAGTTCTTTCCGAAAGTGGTCTCTTCGTTCCACCTCAACCAGGAGGTGGTGCTGCCTACCTTCTTTCCCAGGCCGCATGCCATTCGGGCAGAGACAGCTCTGCATACCCTGGACTGTAAGAGGGTGTTGACCTTCTATATTCAGCGTATGCAGGGCCATAGAAGGGCTTCTCAGCTCTTCGTATGCTACGACCACAGTAAGCTGGGGATGGATGTTTCCAAACGTACGCTGTTCACCTGTCTAGCGGACTGTATTGGCTGGGCATACAGGGCAGCCGAGCTTCCATTGGAGGGTCGTGTTACAGCCTATCGGGTCAGGGCCACGGCAGCAGGCAGCATCAGTGGCTCATTTCCGCTCTGTACCGCTGGCAGACATCTGCCGGGCTGCCACCTGGTTTTCGGGTCAGACTTTCGCAATCTATTACTGCCTGGATAGGGAGTCCCGACGGGACAGTGCTTTCGGCCAGGCTGTACTCTGTAACCTTTTCGAAGTCTAGTCAACTCCTGCCCTCTGACCCTTCTCTGTCAAGCTACTGGAGTGTTATTCTCTCAGTTAGATTCCTATTGTGGCTGCTGGCAGCTGTCTTAGAGGGAGCCTTTTTTTCAGCTGTGGGTTCTCGGTAGCGTATAGCTGGGGAGTCCCATATGTGAGGACTGACTTCCTTCTTGTTTCCGGAGAAAGCGTAGTTACTCATCTGTAACAGGTGTTCTCCGGGGACAGCAGAAATCAGTCCTCACGACCCTCTCTCCTCCCCTTGGAGTTGCAGTCCTATTATTGTTTTTTGCTAACTTTTGCCGTCTTTTTAGCTATGTCATTTGACTGAGCAAGATGGCACCTTTGGGCTTGAAGGGGACCGCGCATGCGTGATGCAATTCCCAAAGGCTTTCTCTGAAAGCTGGGGATTTGCTCCGCATGAGGGCTCTGTCGGCGCCGATGTCACCCATATGTGAGGACTGATTCCTACTGTCCCCGGAGAACACCTGTTACAGCTTACCTTGTCTGGATAGCTTAGGCTGCCTGAAAAACAGGCCTAAATTGCTATCTTGATAAGCATGTCTGAGAAGAACCATTATCTGGATAAGTTCAGCTACTGGGCACACAATCCAGATATTCAGCAGAAGCCATTATCCAGATACTGCCACTGAGTATCGGCTTTATATTTAAACACTGTGGCTGATTGCCATGGTATTGAAATATTAGCCCTTCTGAATATCGGGCGACAGTTTCCTTTATGCTCATTGGGTCTAGCCATATTGACCAGGATATTACAAAGGCACCATCGGTGGAATTCTTGCCAGGTATGGCGGCATGCCTGTTATTTTTTGACTGGTCCATACAACATGTCATCTGTGAAATTTCTTGCTAAAATAAAGCTCTTTGAGGTATGACATGATGCTCTTTTAGTCTGCTTAAATATAAAGGTTGTTTAACTACATTATATGTAAAGTTTAGTTATTTCAAAGTAGATTTAACTACTCAACCAAGTAGATTTAAATATGGCTCCGTATAAGGGAGAATTTGTTAAATAGATTATTGAAAGACATGCTTTTTTTCTTCTGCCAGCTTCAAAATCTATGCAAGAAGGCTGGGGTAATGGTGGGGATGATATGAACCTCAGTACAAGCCAGTGGGAGGATGAAGAAGGAGATGGATGGAATAATGCTGCTTCCCAAGAAAATAACTCCTCCTGTAGTTCCTGGGGGAATGCCCCAAAGAAAGGACTTCCAAAGGTGAGACTACAAGAAAGGAAGGAATGACTGAGAGAAAATAATTACAATTTACTGAAATCAAAATAGTTGCAAAATAAATAAAAAGCCATTTATTTAAAGTTTGTTTTGATATATCTTTTTTTAATTCTATTGCATTCCCTAGGGCATGAAGACTTCTAGCAAGCAAGATGAGGCCTGGATCATGAATCGTCTGATAAAACAGCTCACAGATATGGGCTTCCCAGTGAGTGTCATCTGTATATTGTGATATCATAGATTTAATTTATCATAAATATATCCTTAGTACATAAGTTACTTGTTTCAAGTCACTATTAGCTTTTATGGGGTTTACCTAAAGTATGGTTGGTAAGGAAAACAGATATTTTTTTACAAATATGTTGTTTTCTGAAATGTTCAGCAAAATTAAAGCTGAATCTTTTGTCATATTCCTCTCTAATAAATTTAGAGTTCCACTGCTAGTATTCTAGCACCTCAGTCTCCATTTAGAGCAGTAAAATGCTGACAAGAAGAACTAGAGTTTATGGGAAGACGTGGTCTAAGATGGAGTGGCTTCATTTCCCATCTTTGGTTTATTGCAGTGCAGTGTGCCTTTGAGTCAAGGCTGACTCCTGGCGACACAGAAGCTTCTGGGTTTTCTTGGCAGGGTGACTGGAAGTAGATTGCCAGATCTTTCTTCTGAGGCAATGGAGAGTTAAGTGACATGCCCAAAGCCACAAGGAGTGTTAGTGTAGGAATCAAACACTGGTCGCTTGATGACCAGTCCAATGCTCTAACCATTAGGCTACTCCACAATTAATTAAGCAGTAATGTTTAACTGGACTAGACACAGATTGATTCCATCGCTCTCCTTCCTCAGGCAGTACAAACAGTCCTTGCACCTGGTTTTAACTTTTGCAGTGCAGTGTGTGCCTTCAAGTCATTGCTGACTCCTGGCAACCCAGCAGCATCTGGGTTTTCTTGGCAGTGTGATCGGAAGGAGATTGTCAGGCCTTTCTTTCAAGGCAGCAGAGGGTTAAGTGATTTGCCCAAGGTCACAGGGAGTGCTAGTGAGAATCAAACCTTGGTCTCTTGGTTACTAAGCCAGCGCTCTAGCCACTAGGCTACTCCTCCACCTTTTCTTGGTTTATTACACTTCCCGATAGGTGGAGAAATATCCTAGTGATTAGAGCAATGGACTGAGAACCAGGGAAACCAGATTTCAAATCCCACTGATCATCTTAGGCAAGCCACTTAGCCTTCTCTTGCCTCAGATAAAACTTAGATTGTAAACCCTCCAGCAACAGCGAAAAAATGTGCTCATATACTACTGAAAAGGTGTAAGCTAAATCTTAAATAAATTAAAAAAACAAAAAATAAATAGCACCCATCTGTTGTGAATTGTTGGCATGAGAAAATCCCTATTCTCCAGGAACAAGCAGGAAGTCAGTCCTCACATATGGGTGACATTGGTGCCGACGGAGCCTCGTGCGGAGCAATTCCCCAGCTTTCAAAAAAAGCCTTTAGGATTGCATCACGCATGCGTGGTCCCCTTCCCGCCCAAGGGTGCCATCTTGCTCAGTCTCCCTTTTACCGCGGAGACCAATGGACATTGAATTCCCTCGCGGAAAAAGTGCGTCAACTCAGAGATTTTTTTCTTCAACCTGGTTCAACACCGATTCCCCTTCCCGCCCGGTTTGGTACACCAGTATCGGATCCGGTCCCTATTTTTTGGTTTTTTCCTTAGTGACTAGCGTTCGCTCCTTTTTTTTCTTTTTCACTGGCGGCCCGGTTGTTTGACCTTCCAGGGACGCTTTTTCCACTGATGGCTGCCAGCGTGTTTAAAAAGTGTGATCGGTGCAAAAAGTTGATTCCCTCACCGACACACATGACTGCGGTCTCCGCTGCCTCGGGGCCGACCATGACCCTGTGGCCCATGCGACAAGATGTCTTCCAAGGCACTAAGAAGTAGGTAGCAGCAGCGTGAGAGGATTTTTTTCCGAGTCTGCATCCACCCGGGTCCGGACCTCATCAGAAGCCTCGATGTCTCGGGAGCTGTCCGACTCCAAGCATCATCGTGGGTCTTCTGAGCAGGGGTCTCCCTCCCGGGAACACCGGAGGAAGAAAAAGCTTGCAAGGGCATCTTCGTTGGATGCCTCTGATAGACCTGGGTCCTTGCGGGCCAGGTTGCGGAGTCCTGACCGCCGCCCCGGGTCCTGGGAGTCGGAGCGGCCTGCCAAAGTACCACGCATGGAGCCGGAGACACCGAGGAAGGTAACAGCTGTTGTCCTCGTGGACTCTCCCCTGGGGAACTGGCATTGGGCCCGATGGCATCGGGACCCGAGCCGTTGGCTGCGGAGCCTTCTGAGCTCGGTCTCAGAATTGGCGGCCTTGGAGCGCAGCATGTCTGCTTTCTTGGAGCAGCAACGGGAACTGATGGCCGGTCTCACCGGTCCATCGGCCCCGACCACCGGGACCTCGACATCCAAGTCGACCCCGGAGGCCGAGCTGATCCTCGAGACTCTTCGAGCTCGAGTCAATCCTCGGCCAAGGTCTCCCTTGACCTCCCGTTCGTGACCGAGGTCGTCAGTGCCAGTGGCCGAAGCCCTAACCCTCGGAGCCCATCGATTCCTTCTTGGAGGACTCAGCCTCGGAAACGAAGGATGAAGACTCCCCGGGCACCTACCGGACCCGGTGCATCCCATTGGTCTCGCCAGGATCCAAACCTCGGAGAAGGTCCCATCCGGAGGATACCCGGTTCTCGGAGTTCGTCAGGGACATGGCCAAGGCCTTGGCATTCCCAGTGGACGCTGAGGAGGAGCCTCGAGCCTAGGAGCTCGACACCCTCCAGTATGATTTTCCCCCCGAAGGAATCCCTTACTGTACTGGTCCCTCCGATGTTGGAATGGCGGCTGTTCCATATGTGGGAATCACTGGCCTCAATGTCGGTTCTTAGCAGGCGGGTTGATTCCATCTATCAAGTCCGCAAGAGCCATGGGTTCCAGAAGGCACAGCTGCCGCACAACTCCATGGTTGTGGAATCGGCCATGCAAAGGCTCAAGAGCCAGAAAACGCACTCCTCAGTGCCTCCTGGGAGGGAAACCCAGAACCTGGACGCCCTCGGCAGAAAGTGCTTCCAGGGCTCGATGCTGTCTTGCCGTGTCCAAACATACCAGCTGTATATGGGCATGTACTTACGGGACCTGGCAAAGGAGATTGCTGTGTTTTCATCTGGCCTCTCCGAGGAACCCTTGCAGAGATTCAAGGCCTTGTCCACGGGGATTCGAGAGTGCTTGAAGTTTGTCTCGAGCAGCCTATGACGACTTCGAAGCTTCGGCCCAAGTAGCCGCAGCCAGCATCGGTGCCCAACGCCAGGCATGGCTAATGTCGTCGGACCTAGAGTTATGGGTACAGGACAAGTTGGTCGATGTCCCCTGCCGAGGTGAGAACCTGTTTGGCAAACCCATGACTGAGAAGGCTGTGGAAATCGAGTCCGAGTACTTGACCCGGACAAGACTATCCAAAAAGACTTCTGCCCCTTCTAAAAAGAAAGGCTCTGGTAAAAAGCCCTTTTTCCTGAGGAAGGGTACTGCTAACCGCAACTACCCCACTCACCAGGCCTCCCCAGCTCCCCAACATGGGCAGCAGGCCAAGGGACAGGGGCATGGCCCGCGTAAGCAGAAGACCCCCAAGCCACAGGCACCAGCTCCCTCACAGCTGGTTGGGTTTTTTTGACAGCCACAGCATGGTCTTTCTCCAGCCAGGGGTGAGACTTGGCACAGGAGGAAGGCTGGCCCTGTATGCCCACAGGTAGCCAGCAGTCACCACAGACACCTGGGTCCTGCAAATAGTCCAAAAGGGCTATTTGCTCCACTTCAACCAGGCACCTCCCTCCTATTTTCCGGGAGAGTCTCTAAGACCTCCTCTACACAGGAACCTCCTCCTGCAGGAGTTGGCCGGTCTTCTAGAGGATCAGGCGGTGGAACCAGTGCCCCACAGCCTACGAGGGCAAGGCTTCTACTCCAGGTATTTCCTGATACCAAAGAGAACAGGAGGCTTTAGGCCCATCCTCGACCTGCACAATTTAAGCAAGTTCCTGGGGAAGGAAAAGTTCAAGATGCTTTCCCTTGGAATTTTGCTGCCATACCTCCGCCAGGGAGATTGGCTATGCTCCTTAGACCTGAAGGATGCCTACACGCACATCCTCATACATCCAGACATAAGAACATAAGAAATGCCATACTGGGTCAGATCAAGGTCCATCAAGCCCAGTATCCTGTTTTCAACAGTGGCCAATTCAGGTCACAAGTACCTAGCAGTTTCCTAAAAAGACACACAGGTTCCATAATGCTTGTATTGGGGCAAGCAGTAGATTACCTACATAAGAACTTAAGAACATAAGATATGCCATACTGGGTCCGACCAAGGTCCATCAAGCCCAGTATCCTGTTTCCAAAAGTGGCCAATCCAGGTCACAAGTACCTAGCAGTTTTCCCAAAAGACACAGGGTCTTCATTGCTTGTATTGGGTCAAGCAGTGATATCCCGGGTCCCTTTTAATAATGGTTTATGGACCTTTCCTCCAGGAACTTGTCCAAACCTTTTTAAAACCCAGCTATACTAACAGCTCTTACTACATCCTCTGGTAACAAATTCCAGAGTTTGATTAAACGTTGAGTGAAAAAATATTTTCTCCTATTAGTTTTAAATAGGTTACCCTGTAGCTGAATTGCATGTCCCCTAGTCTATTTATATTCTGATGACGTAAACAATCAATCTAGGTTTACCCGTTCCACTCCATTCATTAATTTATAGACCTCTATCATATCTCCCCTCAGCCGTCTCTTTGCCAGGTGGAAGAGCCCTAACCTTTTTAGCCTCTCTTCATAGGAGTAGCCTTCCATCCATTTTACCATTTTGGTGGCTCTTCTCTACCTTTTCTAATAATGCTATATACTTTTTAAGATATGGCGACCAGAATTACACACAATATTCAAGGTGCGGTCGCACCATGGAATGATAGAGGCATTTATAATATCCTTTGTTTTATTTTCCATTCCTTTTCTTATGATACCTAGCATTCTATTTGCTCTCTTGGCTGCCGCTGCACACTGGGCGGAGGGTTGTAACATGATCTCCAGAAACAAGCAGGAATGTAGTCTTCACACATGGGGCACCGTCGGCACCGACAGAGCCCGCGTGGGAACACTCCCCAGCATCCAACAGGAATGCTCCCGGGAGCATCCCCCAGCACATGCGCGCCGCCCTACCGCCCCTCAAACCGTCCCTCCTCAGCTCTTTGTTTTTCGTGGAGCCGACAGGATCCATACCCTGTCACCGCAGAAAGTTCCATCTTTAAAATTGTTTTCTTGTGGTCGTGTTTGCCTCAGCACGACGCTTACCGGTACCGCTGGTTCTTTTCTTTTCTTTCCTAAAAAACAAACAGAAAAAAACCTTATACTTTGAACTGTTTCTCTTTAGAAACTTTTCTTTTTCAGTGCTAGGCGCCATTTTGGGCACTAGGCCCCATATTCCTAAAACAAGGAAAAACCAACTAGTGGTTTTAAAAAAAATGTACTAAGTGTGTCGGTACCATTTCCGTCACTGACACCCATGATTGGTGTCTTAAATGGTTAGAACCTGAACATTCTCCATCTGAATGTCTCTCCTGTATGGGGATGACTAAAAGAGGAAGACAGAACCGGGCTGCAAAACTCGGTACCCTCTTTTCTTCGGATGCCAGATCCATTGCATTGACATCTTCAAGGGCCTCCTCTTCCTCCCATGGTTCTCAGGTAACTAAACATAAAAAGCCGGTCCTCAAAGGGTAGATCTCCTAAGCATCGAGAGGCCATTGGCATTGCCCTTGAGGGAACCACACCGGCAAAGCAGCCCAGGCGGCTTCCAAAGCATCAATGGGGCTCCAGGATGTTCTCGAGGCTTCGACCTCGCAAGAAGTACCTGTGCCATGCTCAGGGGTCCCGGCCGTTTTCACCAGTACCCAGGCATCGGCAGCGTCGATAGACCAGAGGTTCCTCGCTATCGAACGCAGCATCGCAGCTCCCCTCTCAGCTGCGGTACCGTTGGTCCAACGAGCACCGGTACCGACATCGGCACTGATGCCGGTACCTACACCAGTACAGACACTGGTACCGGTACCGACTATACCGCTACCGACGGTACCCGGCCCCAGTGGGAATTCTTCCCACGCCACAGACAATATCTCTGATTTGTAGTGGGAGGAAACCATTTTCAGTACATCCATTTGGCCTAGCCTCTGCCCCCAGAGTATTTACCAAATGTCTGGCGGTGGTGGCGGCTTTTCTCAGAAACCAGGGAATCTTTGTCTTCCCGTACCTGGAAGACTGGCTCATCAGGGCCCCGTCGTCTCAGGAGGCCCAACAGGCCACAACCCGAACTATCAACATACTGCAGCATCTAGGCTTTGTCTTAAATCAGGCAAAGTCAACCTTGCTGCCCACACAGAACTTAGTTCATATGGGCGAGACTGGACACCCTTCAGGCAAAGGCTTATCTGCCGTTGGACAGGGCACAGAGGCGTCTGGAGCTAGTGCACCAAATCAGCCACATGTCTCAGATATCAGCAAGGCATTTCCTCCGTCTTTTAGGACACATGACCTCCACAGTGCATGTGACCCCAAACGCCCTGCTCAACATGAGAACAGCTCAGTGGTGCCTCCGGGATCAGTGGACGCAGGCCACGGGCGACTCCGAGACAGGATAAGGGTGCCCAAATGACTACTAAAGTCGTTGGTCTGGTGGCTTCACCTTCCCAACCTGCTCGGGGGAATGCCTTTCCAACCTCCAGTGTACTCAAGAGTCCTGACGAAAGATGCATCCCTGCTGGGCTGGGGAGCCCACTGTGGGGATTCATGCACTCAGGGATTGTGGTCTCCTCAAGAGGGGACTCAACAAATCAACCTCTTAGATCTCCGAGCGATACGCCTAGCTCTTCAAGCCTTCTGCCATGTTCTCTCACATCAGTCTGTTCTCGTGCAGACGGACAATTAGGTGGCTATGTTCTACGTGAACAAACAGGGAGGGACAGGGTCCCGCGTCCTGTGCCAGGAGACACTGGACCTATGCTCCTTTGCCATCAGACAGGGTATGTCTCCCAAGGCGGTTTACCTGCCAGGCCAAGAGATCTGCCTGGCAGACAAATTAAGCAGAATTCTTCAGCCTCACGAATGGCAGCTGGATCTGGAAGTAGCCCAGCAGATCTTCTACTGCTGGGGATATCCGTCCATAGACCTCTTTGCCAGTCCGCAGAATCATCAGTTGCCCAAGTTTTGCTCCAGACAGCCACATCCCCGAAGGATGGCTGCAGATGCATTTCTGATCTCCTGGTCAGTGGGCCTCCTATGTGTTTCCTCCCACGCCTCTGGTGGCCCAAACTCTGTTCAAAATCCTTCGGGACAAGGCCTTGGTCATTCTGGTAGCCCCCAGATGGCCAAGACAACCTTGGTTCCCGCTTCTCCTCCAGCTGGCAGTGGAGACCCCACTCCCTCTGGGGACAAAGCCTGACCTCCTGTCCCAGGAACAGGGCTCTATCTTACATCCCAACCTCAGGTCCCTCAACCTGATGGCATGGCTGCTGAAAGGGTAGTGCTGGCTCCTTTCCTCCTACCTAAGAAAGTAGAAGAAGTGTTACTGGCCTCAAGGAGGCAGTCCACTAGGAAAAACTATGCCCTCAAGTGGCGCAGATTTGAGGTGTGGTGTAACCAGCATAATGAAAATCCTTTCTCTTGCCTTGTACCAGTGGTGTTGCAGTACCTGCTTCACCTCTCTGACTTAGGCCTCAAGTCTAACTCTGTAAGGGTCCACCTGAGTGCTTTGTCGGCACACCACTCATCAGTGGAAGGTCAACCTCTTTCGGTTCACCCCTTGGTGTCCAGATTTCTCAGAGGTCTACTTCTACTAAAACCCCTGGTTTGTCCTCCGGAAACTGAGTGGGATCTGAATGTGGTCTTGCAACAGCTTACTCGCCCACCTTTTGAGCTGATGTCTGCTTTCCATCTGCGCTTCCTCTCCTGGAAGGTACTCTTCCTGGTGGAACTCACATCTGCAAGGCAAGTGAGTGAGCTACAAGCTTTGGTTTCAGAAAGACCGTACACGGTTTTATAGGAACAGGGTGGTCCTACGCACCCACCCTTAGTTCCTCCCGAAGGTAATCTCTCCATGCCACCTCAACCAGGAGGTGGTTCTTCCGACATTCTTTCCCAGACCGCATGCTAGCCAGACAGAGGCGGTTATGCATACCCTTGACTGTAAGAGGGCATTAGCCTTCTATCTGGAGCGTATGAGGGGACATCGAAGAGCTCCTCAGCTCTTTGTCTCTTCTGACCCCAGTAAGCTAGGGCTTCCTATCTCCAAGCGCACGTTGTCCACCTGGGTGGCAGACTGCATCGCCTGGGCGTACAGGGCGGTCGAACTTCTGTTGCAGGGTCGAGTCACGGCCCATCGTGTTGGGGCTAAGACTGCCTCAGTGGCTGTCTTCCGCTTTGTTCCACTGGCAGACATCTGCTGGGCCGCCACCTGGTCTTCAAGCCAGACTTTTGCAGCCCATTACTGCTTGGATGGGGATTCCCGACAAGACAGTGCTTTCGGCCAGGCGGTACTCTGGAACTACGTTGAGGTTTAGGCAACTCCTACTCTCTGGTGTCAGGCTACTGGGGGTGTTGTGTCTCTGCTGGATTCCTATCACAGCTGCTGCGGCTCTATTAGAGGGAGCCATTTTTCAGCTATGGGTTCTCGGTAGCCTATAGTTAGGGAGTCCCATATATGAGGACTGACTTCCTGCTTGTTCCTGGAGAAAGCATAATTAGTCACCTGAAAGAGGTGTTCACTAGGGACAGCAAGAATCAGTCCTCATGACCCTCCCTCCTCCCCTGGAGTTGCAGTCCTCTTATTGATTTTATTATTTTTGCCATCTTTTTAGCTATGTCATTAGACTGAGCAAAATGGCACCCTTGGACGGGAAGGGGACTGCACATGCGTGATGCAATCCCAAAGGCTTTCTTTGAAAGCTGGGGAATTGCTCCGCACGGGGCTCCATCGGGGCCGACGTCACCCATATGTGAAGACTGATTCCTGCTGTCCCTGGAGAACACCTGATCTCCAGGAACAAGCAGGAATGTAGTCTTCACATATGGGCACTGTTCCCTCTAAGCTGTGCGCGTGTGCGCGCGCACACACCTCACCAAGCGAGCGCACATACTTTATAACAGAGCGCACAAAAATTACGGTTCTGATTCTGATAGAAAACAACACAGACGTCTTAAAATTTAAAAGTTGTTGTGTATTTACGGTTTTCACAAGTTCTACAATATTTTCTAGTGCAATCAATGTGGTTTACATACTGTATTCTGACGTGTAGTCAAATTTTAAAGTATATAACTCCGAGTGTCGTTATGTGGCACACAAAAATGTAACCTTCCTTCAAAAGTTGCACAGCTGATATTTTATGTGCACACAGCCTATAGAAAATTAGAGGGAACATTGCATATGGGTATCGTCGGTACCGACGGAGCCTGTGTGGGAACGCTCCCCAGCGTCCAATTGGAAAGCTTTTGGGAGCATCCCTCAGCGTCAACGTGCTGCCTTCCCGCCTTTCCCAACTGTCCGTCTCCAGTTCTTCGTTATCCGCGGAGCCGACAGGTCACACATCCTGTCACCGCAGAAAAATTCCCTTCTTATACTTCTTTTTTGTGGTTGCGTCTGCCTTCCCTCGACGCCATACCGATACCGCCGGTGGTTCTTTTCTTTTTTATAAAAACAAACAAACAAAAAAAAAAACCCCTTTGTTTCTGGAGTCTCTCTCCAGTAATTTTCTTCTGTGGTGCCACGCGCCATTTTGTGCACTAGTTCCAACCTTTTCCCTCAAAATGGAAAAACACTCTTCGGGTTTTAAAAAGTGTTCTAAGTGTGGCGGTACCATCTCTGTCACGACACCCATGAGTGGTGCCTCAAATGTTTAGGTCCTGACCACTATATTTCAGAGTGTGTTGCCTGTGGGATGATGTCAAAAAGGGGCCAGCAAAACCAAGCTGCTAAGCTCAGCACCCTTTTTCCCTTTGATGCAGCCTCCGTGGCAACGACGTCCTCCAGGGCTTCATCCTTCTCCCATGGATCTCAGGTAACTAAACATAAATCTAGCCTCTCCTCAAAGGGTAGATCTCCTCCTAAACATCGAGATGCCTCTGGCGTTGCCCTTGAGGGACTTTCACCGGCAAAATTTCCCCGGCGGGAGGCTTCGTCTTCCAAAGCACTAATGGGGCTCCAGGATGTTCTCGAGGCTTCAACCTCGGCAGAACTACTGGTGCCATGCTCTGGGGTTCTGGCCACTTTAACCGGCACTGATACCCAAGCATCAGCAGCATCGATAGACCAGAGATTGTTGGCTATTGAACGCAGTCTGGCAGCTCTTCTCACAGCCTCAATGCCCATGAAACCGCTTCAGACAATTCATTCGGTACTGGCATCGACTCCGGTACTGGCACCGACTGCATCTACATCGGCAGGTATTCTACCGGGACCGAGTCATGCGTCTCTATCCAGCATCGACAAGTCGGTACCAGACCACTCCGATGCCGACTTCGATGGGTACTGGTACCGTGCCTTGCACGATCACCCGGATCGGAGATACTTCGAATCCTCGAATGAGTCTGAAGACTCCGAAGGCTCTGCCGATACCAGAGTACTTCTTCCTGAGGACTCCTTTTCTCCTCAGCGTAGGATGTCTCCACCAGAGGATATGTCCTTTCAGGATTTTATCCGAGATGTGGCCCAAGGTCTTTCCATCACAGTGGCTCCTGAAAAAGAGCCTAGGACAAAGGAATTAGAAATCCTACAATACCCTAAAGCTCCCAAGGAGGCAGCTACCTTATCTATTCATGAGATCTTGCATGATCTTAAGTTAAGGATGTGGGAAACACCTCTAACCTCATCTCCTCATTCTCGAAGACTCAGCACCATGTATCAAGTTCCTCCTTGTCCTGGGTTTCAGAAGACTCAATTACCACACCATTCCATGGTGGTGGAATCAGCCATGAGACGGATGAAGAGTGCAAAAAGGCATGCATCTAATCCTCCAGGACGTGAGTGTAGGACTCTTCACGCCTTTGGACGTCGATCCTTCCAGACTTCCATGCTTTCTGCTAGGATCAGTTCCTATATCTTGTATATGGGAATGTTCCTTAAGGAAGTCGCAGGAGACTTAGAGCTTATGAGCCCTCTTCCTTCCTGATGATAAAAGGCAAGATTATCTTACTCTTGTTAAACATGCTCAGGATGTTTCTAAGTTTGTGAATCGTGCAGCCTTTGACTGCTTTGAATGCATAAGCAGAACCTCTGCTATTGCCATAGGTGCACGTAGAATTGCCTGGCTCCAGTCATCTGACTTAGAAATCTGGATACAGGACAAACTGGGGAATATACCTTGCACAGGAGAGAATCTCTTTGGCAAGAATTGTCAGGGAAAAGCTAATGAGATAGATGCTGACAATATCACTTTGGATAGATTGTCCAAATCTACAGCTGATCCTGCGAGGAAAAGATTCTCTAAGAAACCATTCTTCAGTAAGAAAAAGAAGTTTTATCCCTCCTTTACCCAGTAGGGACATCGTTCAGGTCAGTCTGCCCAAAAGGGACAGCAGCAACAACTTAGGCAACAAAGGAAGCCAAAAGCAGCTAAGCCTCAACCGGCTCAGCAGCCATCACAGGGGCTTTGACTCCTAGCTAGAGAACTTTGCCTTCCTGGCCCTGAACGGCCCAGAACTCTCCACCGTCCCAGGAAGGTTATGTCATTTTGCCCCCAGATGGTGTCAGATGACAGCAGAAAATTGGACTCTGTCTATTGTACAAGAGGGGTACAAGCTTCATTTCCTCAGCATGCCCCCTTCTACAATAGTAAGACAGTTCAATTCTCAGACCTCTCCCAATGACGGGTTAGGTCAAGAAGTCACAATACTCCTTGCTCAAGGAGCAATAGAAGAGGTGCCCATTCCCCAACGGGGTACAGGGTTTTACTCCCCCTATTTCCTTATTCCAAAGAAAACAGGAGGAGAAAGACCCATTCTATACCTCAGAGAATTGAACAAATTCCTGTTCAGAGAAGTTCAAAATGATTTCTCTAGGAACTCAGCTGCCATACCTTCAGAGTCAGGATTGGCTTTGTTCTCTAGATCTCAAGGATGCGTACACTCATGTTCTCATCCATCCACCTCACTGAAGGTTCCTTCGATTACTGTTTCAAGGGAAGCACCACCAATACAGGGTTCTTCCTTTTGGCCTGGCTTCTGCACCAAGGGTGTTCAAAAAATGCATGGCTGTGGTTGCAGCATTTCTCTGCACCTTGGGAATATTCGTCTTCCCTTAGTTAGACAACCGGCTCATTCGAGCCCCTTCAGAGCCAGAAGCCAGGATAGCTCTGTCTTGCACAATGCACATACTTCAGTATTTGGGACTTGTCATAAACTTCCCAAAGTCCAACCTTGCTCCCACTCAATCCCTAGAGTTTATAGGAGCTTTTCTGGATACCAGATAGACAAGGGCCTTCCTTCCACAGCCCCACTGCCTTCGCATTGTGCAGTTAGCTTCCCAAGCAGTGCTAAAACCTCACCTCACCTCACTGCTCGGAAAATGTTACAGTTGCTAGGCCATATGGCATCCACCTTGCATGTGGTTCCTTATGCTTGCCTCCATATGAGGGCAGCCCAGTGGACCTTATCAACTCATTGGACTCAGGCGTCAGGTTGCCTGTCAGACAAAATAGCAAACTCAGATCGCCTTATTTTGTCCCTTCAATGGTGGCAGTCACCCAAAAACCTTCTGGTGGGGTCTCCTTTTCAGCAACACCCACCCCAAGCCACTCTAACAACAGATGCTTCACAGGTGGGTTGGGGAGCCCACCTGCACGGCCTCTCTACCCAGGGTACCTGGACTCCACAGGAGGTCTATCTCCATATCAACCTCCTGGAGCTCAGAGCAATCTTCCTTGCTCTTCGAGTATTTCACACCCAGCTCAGCTAGAAGACAGTCCTAGTTCAAACGGACAATCAGGTAGCCATGTTCTATGTGAACAAGCAGGGTGGAACAGGCTCTCTGTCGCTGTGCAACGAAGCTTTGCGACTATGGGCCCTCACCAGAGAGCATCAGATTCATCTCCTTGCAGTGTATCTTCCAGGTATTCAAAACTCTTGGGCAGACATACTCAGTTGAGTTCTGCTTCCACACGAATGGTCTCTCCACGCAGACCAGGTGGCCCAATGTTTCAAATTTGGGGAACCCCGGACATAGACCTCTTTGCAAGTCCGCTGAAAGCCAGACTTCCCCGGTTCTGTTCCAGAATTCCGGCTCGAGGTTGTCAGGCCAGGGATACTTTCCTCCTTCATTGGAGTCAGGACTTCCTGTATGCCTTTCCACCCATTCCCCTAATTCCCAAAACCCTGTTCAAGCTTCAGAGAGACAGAGGTCATATGATCCCCATAGCTCCACGGTGGCCACGGCTACCGTGGTACCCTCTGCTCCTACATCTCTCTCAAGCTCCGCCTCTGGAGTTAGGATCTGCTCCAGATCTTCTTTCTCAAGAGGACAGGATGCTGTGGCATCCCAATCCCCAGTCTCTGCATCTCAGGGCCTGGTTGCTGAAAGCCTAGAACTTCACAGTCTTAACCTTTCCCAGCAGGTAATGGATATCCTTCATGCTTCCAGGAAACCTT
Source organism: Ichthyophis bannanicus (assembly GCA_033557465.1). NCBI lineage: Eukaryota > Metazoa > Chordata > Amphibia > Gymnophiona > Ichthyophiidae > Ichthyophis > Ichthyophis bannanicus. Next base: position 275,757,404 of record CM066041.1, read on the forward strand.
CCACAAGACGCTCTTATGCATTTAAGTGGAAAAGGTTTACCATATGGTGCTCACAGAAGGGTCTTTACCCTCTTCCGATACCTCTGGAATCATTACTGGAGTACCTGCTTCATTTATCAAATTCAGGGCTTAAGACCAATTCAATGAGAGTCCATTTGAGTGCTTTTGCAGCTGCTTTCAAGCCTCTAAATGGACAACCTCTTTCCTCTCATCCTCTCATAGCGAGATTTATGAGAGGCCATCTAATGAAGCCTCCCATTAAGCCGCCACTGGTGGCATGGGACTTAAATCTGGTACTTGGGCAGCTCATGAAACCACCCTTTGTACGATTAGCCACTACCTCTTTGAAATTCCTTTCCTGGAAGGTTATCTTTCTCATTGCAATCACATCAGCGAATTGCAAGCGTTGGTGGCTGATACTCCTTATGCAAGGTTTCATCATGATAAGGTAGTCCTTAGGACTCATCCACACTTTAGGCCAAAGGTGGTTTCGCCCTTTCATTTAAACCAAATGGTTTACCTTCCTGTATTCTTTCCAAGGCCTCACGCCTCAAATGCAGAAAGGAACCTTCATACTTTGGACTGTAGAAGAGCTTTGGCCTTTTACTTGCAAAGGACACAGCAAAATAGAAAATCCTCTCAACTCTTTGTTGCTTTTGATCCTAGTCATTTGGGACTTCCAGTCTCCAAAAGGACACTGTCCAGCTGGATTGCACAGTGTATATCTTTTGCCTATGAGAGTAAGAACCTTCCTCTTGAAGGCCATGTCACAGCTCACAATGTGAGAGCCATGGCAGCCTCAATGGCCCATTTTCACTCTGTGTCTATCGACGACATCTGTCGAGCAACTACTTGGGCTTCGGTACATACCTTCACAGCCCATTACTGCTTAGACAAGGACTCCCGCCGGGATTCCTTGTTTGGTCAGGCTGTTCTTCAACACCTGTTCCAGACTTAATCAACTCCTACCCACCATCCCTGGTAGGATGCCAGAGATCCATGGGGGGGAAGTGGAGCCCTTTCACAAGGGCACAGAACTTTCTGGGGCCATCTCCCTGGCATCTGCAGCTAGGGAGTCCCCATATGTGAAGACTATGTTCCTGCTTGTTCCTGGAGATAGCATAATTACTCACCTGTAACTGGTGATCTCCGGGAACAGCAGGAATTTAGTCTTCACAGTCCACCCACCCACCTCTTCTAGGAGTTGTATCTTTCTATCTCTCTCGCTCTTTCTCTTTCCCTCTCTTTTGTCTCAGCTCTAAACTCAATTGGAGAGGGACAGTTGGGAAAGGCGGGAAGGCAGTACACATGCGCTGTGGGATGCTCCCAAAAGCTTTCCTATTGGACACTGGGGAGCTTTCCCGCGCAGGCTCCGTCGGTACCGACGATACCCATATGTGAAAACTAAATTCCTACTGTTCCCTGAGATCACCTGTTACAGGTGAGTAACTGTTTTACTGCCTTCCCGCCTTTCCAACTCTTCCTCTTCAGTTTCTCGTTTTCCGCAGAGCCGACAGGCAGCAAACACTGTCACCACAGAAAAATTTCTTTTTTATGGTCGCGTCTGCCTTCCCGTCTACGCCTATACCAATACTACCGGTGCCTTCTTTATTTTCTTATTTCTGTTCTTCTAAAAAAAAAAAGAAAAAAAAAAGAATAACTTATTTTTTGAGGGTATGTCCCCTCTTGGTGCTAAGCGAAAGATGACCAAAAGAGGCCTGCAGAACAGAGCTGCAAAACTCGTCACCCTCTTTGCCTCGGATGCAATGTCTGTGGCATCGACGTCGTCCAGGGCTTCATCTTCCTCCCATGGATCTTAGGTAACTAAACCAAGGTCTTCCAAGACCGGCCAGTCCTCAAAGGGAGATCTCATTTTAAGCATCGAGATGCTACTAGCATTGCCCTCGAGGAAAACACTGGCCAAACAGCCCCAGCGGGAGGGCTGTGCCTCCACAGCATTAATGGGGTTCCAGGATGTTCCCGAAGATCTATTTGCATCCATTGCCTTCCATTGTATGGAAATAGGTCCATGAATATTCATTAGGGACATCATGAAAACCTGACTGGTCTGCGGCCTTCCAGGACCGAATTGTCCACCCCTGGGCTAGAATAAGCTCTTATGTTGACCACTGTTCCCTCTAAGCTGTGCGCGTGTGCGCGCGCACACACCTCGCCAAGCGAGCGCACATACTTTACAACAGAGTGCACAAAAATTACGGTTCTGATTCTGATAGAAAACAACACAGACGTCTTAAAATTTAAAAGTTGTGATTGTAATTACTAGAAATTTTCCGCTTCATTAAGTAATTGTCTATTTTCATTTAATTTGATTAAAATCAATGTGGTGTACATACTGTGTGCTGACGTGTAGTCAAATTTGAAAGTATATAACTCCGAGTGTCGTTATGTGGCACACAAAAATTTAGCCTTCCTTCAAAAGCTGCACAGCTGATATTTTATGTGCACACAGCCTACAGAAAATTAGAGGGAACATGGATGTTGACATTAGCATATCTGTTGATACAATTACTCAACTTGTCCCTGTTGAAACCCAAGTTGTATTACCTGTTCTTTGTAAAGTTCAATGTATGCTTCAGCCTGCATTGTACAAATTAATGTTATTTGTAAACTGCACAGATTTTAAAGAGCATGGTATAAAAAAGATTTAAATAAATAAAATAAATACGGGTATGTTTCTTGGGAGGTTGCTAGAGATTTGGAACTCATGGCTCCACCTCTTCCCGATTGCAAGAGGGCCGACTTCCTCACTCTGGTCAAACATGCCCAGAATGTTTCTAAGTTCATGAACTGTGCAACCTTTGATTGCTTTGAGTGCATTAGCAGAACCTCTGCTATTTCCATCGGTGCACGTCGCATTGCCTGGTTACAAGCATCTGATTTAGAACAATGGGTGCAAGACAAGCTGGGGAATATTCCTTGCACAGGAGAAAACCTCTTTGGCAAGGATTGGCAAGACAATGCTTCTCAGCTTGAGTCCAAAAACACCACCTTGAACAGACTGTCAAGGATCACAGCCAGCCCAGCTAAGAAAAAGACAGCTTAAGAAACCCTTTTTCAACAAGAAAAAGAAATTCCATCCTTCTTCCACTCAGGCTGTCCACTTCCCAGTCCATTCTCCCCAAAAGGGGCAGCAGCAACCCAAACAGAGGAAGGCCCAAGTCCCCAGAACTCAACCAGCTCAGCAGACACAGCCTCCTCAGGGGCTTTGATGCCTTCCTAGAGAACTTAGTCACCCTACCTTTAAAGGGTCCAGAGCCTCTCACCATTCCAGGCAGACTGTCATTTTGCCGAAAGGTGGCAACAGATAATATCAGAGCAGTGGACTCTCTCCATTGTAACAGAGGGGTACCAACTCCATTTCCACAGTATGCTCCCTCCCACCATCACAAGACAGTTCAATTCTCGGGCCCCCTTAACCACTCTCTTGTGTCAAGAGGTCATCTCGCTACTTTTTCAAGGAGCAATAGAAGAGATACTTGTGTCCCAAAAGGGCATGGGTTTCTATTCCCCCTACTTCCTCATTCCAAAGAAGATGGGGATACAGGTCCATACTGGACATCAGGGAGTTAAACAAGTATCTGTTCGGAGAAAAATTCAAGATGATCTCTCTCGGAACACTTCTTCCTTACATTCAGAGTCAGGATTGGCTATGTTCTCTAGATCTAAAGGATGCATGCACACATATCCTCATTTATACAGATCACAGGAGGTTTCTTCTATTCCTCTTTCAAGGAAGACACTTCCAGTACAGGGTTCTACCTTTTGGACTGGCTTCTGCCCCAAGAGTCTTCACAAAATGCATGGCAGTAGTAGCAGCATTCCTGAGAACTCTGGGGATATTAGTCTTCCCCTACTTAGACGATTGGCTCATCCAAGCATCAACAGCTCCAGAAGCCAGCTCCGCGCTCTCATGTACAATGCAAATCCTACAGTACTTGGGACTGGTCATAAACCTCCCAAAATCTCATCTCACCCCTTCTCAGTCCCTAGAGTTCATAGGGGCTCTTCTCGACACACGGCAGTCAAAGGCTTTCCTGCCACAACCACATTGTGTTCGAATACTCCAGCTGGCCTTTCAAGCAGCTATGAAAACTTTTCTAACTGCTTGAGAGATGCTTCAGCTGCTGTGACATATGGCATCCATTGTCTATGTGGTTCCCTATGCTCGCCTGCACATGCGGGCAGCCCAGTGGACCCTAGCCTCTCAGTGGACACAGGCATTGGGTTGCCTGGGGGACAAAATCAGAAACTCTGCATGCCTCATTTCGTCCCTACAGTGGTGGCAGTCGCTGAAAAACCTTCTCGTAGGGTCTCCTTTTCAGCAACCACTACACCAAGCCACCTTGATGACAGATGCGTCCAAGTTAGGTTGGGGGGCTCACTTGGACAATCTCTCCACTTAGGGTCTCTGGACCGAGCAAGAGGCTTGTCTTCACATAAACCTCCTGGAACTCGGAGCCATTTTCTATGCTTTTCAAGTATTTCAGGACCGCCTGAGCTACAAAACGGTTCTTGTCCAGACCGACAATCAAGTAGCCATGTTCTATGTGAACAAGCAGGGTGAGACGTGTTCTCAGGTGTTGTGCAATGAAGCTCTATGCCTCTGGGCCTTCACCAGAGGCCTTCAAATCCACCTATTAGCGATGTATCTTCCGGGCACACAAAATCTCTTGGCAGACAAACTCAGTCGAGTACTGCTGCCACACGAGTGGTCTCTTCATCCAGAGCAAATGGCTTGAATCTTTCGGATCTGGAGATCTCCAGATATAGACCTCTTTGCAAGTCCTCAGAATGCCAAACTTCCCCGGTTCTGTTCCAGAATTCCGGCTCAGAACTGTCAGGCAAGGGATGCCTTCCATCTCCATTGGGGGTCAGGGTTTCCTTTGTCTACCCACCCATTCCCCTCATTCCCAAAACTCTATTCAAGCTTCAGAGAGACGGGGCCATATGATCCCCATAGCCCTACGCTGGTCACGAGTGACGTGGCATCCACTGCTTCTACATCTCTCTCGTCAAGCCTCTAGTTGGGATGTGCTCCAGATCTTCTTTCCTAGGAGAACGGGACGCTATTGCACCCGAATCCTCAGTCCCTACACCTCAGGGCGTGGCTGCTGAGAGCCTAGAATTCCAGGATATCAACCTTTCTCAACAGGTTAAGGATATCCTTTTGGCTTCAAAAAAACCTTCCACAAGGCGGCCCTATGCCTTTAAGTGGATAAGGTTCTCTATCTGGTGTTCAAAAAAGGAACTTAATTATTTTTCAGTTCCTGTGGAGGTGTTACTGGAGTATCTCCTCCATTTATCATCCTCTGGTCTTAAGACTAACTCAGTAAGGGTCCACCTTAGTGCCACTGTGGCTTTCCACAAGCCCTTTGATGGACAACCTGTCTCCTCTCAACCGTTTGTAGCGCAGTTTGAGAGGCCTACTCTTAACTAAACCTCCCATTAAGCCACCACCTGTGGCATGGGATTTGAACCTTGTCCTCGGGCAGCTTATGAAACCGCCCTTCGAACCCTTAGCCACTACATCTCTGAAATTTCTTTCTTGGAAGGTAATCTTTCTAATTGCCCTCACTTCTGCAAGATGCATCAGTGAGCCACAAGCTTAAGTGGCTGATTCTCCTTATACAAGGTTCCACCATGATAAAATAGTTCTTAGGACTCACCCTCACTTTATGCCAAAGGTGGTTTCGCCTTTTCATTTAAACCAGTCTGTTTACCTTCCTGTATTCTTCCCTCAGCCTCACACCTCTAATGCAGAAAGGAATCTTCATACTCTAGATTGTAAAAGAGTTAAGCTTTTTACCTTTAGAGAACTAAGCAACATAGAAAGGCATTGCCTTTGACTACAGTCATCTTGGATTACCAGTTTCCAAGCAAACTCTTTCTAACTGGATTGCAGATTGCATATCCTTTGCCTATGAGAGTACGGGACTTTCTCTCAAAGGTCATGTCACAGCTTACAATGTGAGAGCAATGGCAGCCTCTATGGACAACCTTCGCTCAGTGTCCATTGATGACATTTGCAGAGCAGCCACTTGGGCTTCGGTACACACCTTTGCAGCCCACTACTGCTTAGACAAGGACTCCCGTCGGGATGCCTCGTTTGGCCAGGCTGTTCTCCAGAATTTCTTTCAGACTTAGAACAACTCCTACCTGCCGTCCCGGGTTTTGATGCCAGAGATCCGTGGGAGGAAGCATGACCCATCTCAACCTGGGTTTCACAGCTTTCTGGGGTCATCTCCTTGGCATCTCTCAGCTTGGGAGTCCCCATATGTAAATACTACATTCCTGCTTGTTGCTGGAGATAGCGTATTTACTCACCTGTAACAGGTGATCTCTGGGAACAGCAGGAATTGAGTCTTCACAACCCAACCACCTCCCCTGGAAGTTGTCTCTCTCTCGCTCTCTCTCTCTCTCTCGCTCTCCTTTTATCTCAGCTATAAACTCAACTGAAGAGAGAGGTTGGGAAGGCAGTGGCGCAGGTGCAGTGGGATGCTCCCAAAAGCTTTCCTATTGGACGCTGGGGAGCGTTCCCGCGCAGGCTGCGTTGGTGCCGACGATACCCATATGTGAAGACTCAAATCTCCAGGAACAAGCAGGAATAAGTCTTCACATATGGTTACGTCGGTACCGACGGAGCCTGCGCGGGAACGCTCCCCAGCGTCCAAAAAGAAAGCTTTTGGGAGCATCCCACACGCATGCACGCTGCCTTCCCACCCATTCACTTCCCTCTCATCAGTTTTCCGTGGAGCCGGCAGGACGTATTCCTGTCACTGCAGAAAATTCTTCTTTTTATTCTTTCTTTCTTGTGGTCGCATCTGCCTTCCCTCGACACCACCGGTACCTCCGGTGCTTTTCTTTCTTTTACTAAAAAATGTCGTCTTTTCTTTACGAAATGTTTTCCTGTTTAGTGCCTGACGGCTTCTAGGCCACTAGGCCTCTATCCTTCCATTATGGAAAAGCCAGCCACTATTCTAAAATGCTCAAAGTGTGGCGTTACAGATATATTTTTATACACTCATTCTTGGTGTCTAAAATGTTTAGGTCCTGACCATTGCCCACTGGAGTGTCTTTCCTGCTGGAGCTCAAACAGAAGAAGTCTTCAGGATCGAGCACAACTCTATGCCCAGTTCACATCGGACTCGATGTCACCAGCCAGAATGTCTTCTTTTTCACAGGATCAGGTAACCAAACAAAAGTATGTAAAGACTAGCCAGTCCTCGAGTGGTAGATCGCCTTCTAAGCATCGAGATGCCTCTGGCGTTGCCCTCGAGGACATTTTGGCAATAAAGCCCCAGCGGGAGTGTTCGGGCTCCAAAGCATTAACAGGGCTTCAGGTTGTTCCCGGGGTTCTTACCTAGATGAACATACCTGGGCCATGCTCGGTGGTTGTGGCCGCTTCGAGCGGTACCGACACCTCGGCATCGGCTGTGGTAATGGATGAAACACTCCTCACCGATGAACGTAGTCTAGCGCTCTCAGCTACTTCGGTACCGCTAGAGTTGCTGCAGACCGTTCCTCGAGTATCGGCTTCGGTACCGGTGTCGGTACCGTCCATGCTTGCTTCGACAGTCTCGCTTCCTTCGATGCTGAGCCTGGAATCGCTCTCTAGCATGGAGGATTCGGTGCCGACCTCGGCCGGTAACGAAGACATTGTTTTAAAGAAAATCCGATGCTTCATCCTTTCAAGTCTTCTGATCTCGATGACTGGGATGAATCCATCAGTACCAAGGCTGAATTCTCAACAATTATAGCCTTTACCCCTCATTTTAGGGGGTCCTCCTCAGGGGAGATTTCTTTTCAAGCTTTTCTGCTTGATATGGAAAAGTTACTTGCCATATCTCCAGGAACAAGCAGGAATGAGTCTTCACGTATGGGTACGTCGGTACCGACGGAGTCTGCGCAGGAATGCTTCCCAGCGTCCAATCAGAATGCTTTTGGAAGCATCCCAACACGCCTGCGTGCTGCCTTCCCGCCTTTCCCAACTGCCTCTCCTCAGTTTTCATTTTTCCGCGGAGCCGACAGGACGTCCTTCTGTCACCGCAGAAAATTCTTCTTTAATTTTTTAGTTTTCTTGTGGTCGCGGCTGCCTTCCCCGACGCCACCGGTACCGCCAGTGTTTCTTTTCTTTTTTTCTTCAATTTATTCCTGTTAGGGAATAACTTTTTCCCTCTTAGTGCCTGACGGGGTTTTCCCGGCCTTCTAGGCCTACCCCTTTTTTCCTCATGGAAACGCCAGCCACTATTCCTAAGAAATGTTCAAACTGTGGCGGTAAAAAACTTATTTTAGACACTCATAACTGGTGTCTATCCTGCTTGGGTCCTGACCACTTTCCTCCGGAGTGTCCCTCCTGCAATAGTATTGTGGGAAGAAGTCTTCAGCATCGAGTTCCCCTCGATACGCGGTCCCCATCCAACTTCAGGGCACCGACCACCTCTTCTACACGGGATCAGGTAACCCAAAAACAGTCTTTTAAGACTAGCCAGTCCTTGAGTGGTAGATCTCATGCACAGCATAGAGATGCCTCTGGCCTTGCCCTCGAGAACACACTGGCTTTAAAACCCCGGTGGGAGTCTTCGGCCTCCAAAGCCTGTGTGGGGTTTCAGGTTGTTCCTGAGGTTCACCCCTCACAGAACATACCTGAGCCATGCTCGGTGGTGGCATCCGCTTCGAGCGGTACCGATACCCCGGCATTGGCAATGGTGTTGGATGAAACATTCCTCACCAAGGATCGTAGTCTGGCGTCCTCGGTACCTACGGGGCCTTTGGATATGCTGCAGACCGACCTTCCAGTATCGGTATCGATACCGGTACCGGTACTAGTGCCGACGTCGGTACCCTCCAGATGTGCATCGATAGACTCGCTTCCTTCGACGCAGAGTCTGGAATCGATCTCCAGTCTGGAGAACTGGGTACCGACTTGCCTTGGTAACGACACCAGATGGTACCGAAGGCACGGTTCCGATGGTCCATGTTCGGCATCGACGGTTCTTTCGATACCGTTAGAGCCGTCACCGGCTGGCCTTCTTCCACCGGTATTGGATACAGTACTGGACTCTGTACCGGTATCCTTTTTACCATCGTTGTAGGTACCTTCCATGCTTCTTTCATCAGGCTCGCTTCCCTCGATACCGAGTCTGGAATCTGTTCCTGGCATGGACAATATGCTACCGACTGTTGCTGGTCCCGACCTCCTACGGTACCGGCAACCATCCTCTAAGGATCCCATACTCCACCATTCAGGATCTTATATTCCTATAAAGTTGAATAGATCCCTGGGTGCCAATGCTAGTTCTTCAACAGATCTAGCCTGTCCAAAAGGATTTCCCTCTGGGGATTTTTCTTTTCAAGCTTTTCTCCTGGATATGGCAAAATCACTTGCCATTTCTATACCTGGACAGGATCCTACACAAGGGAATACAGAATCCCTGTATATTCCTGGGAGAGCAAAGGAGCACATCATGCTTCCTTTGCATCATTCCTTGCAGGATCTCCTTCTATGAATGTGGGAAACTCCTTTAATGGTACCCCCACCTTCTAGGGCAACTGATCTTCTATATCAGGTGCCCCCCTCTCCAGGTTTTCAAAGAACTCAACTTCCTCATCATTCCATTGTTGTAGAATCAGCAATGAGGCGGGTTAAGAGTACTAAAAAGCACTCTTCTTATCCGCCAGGTCATGAGTCTAAGACTTTAGATGCCTTTGGACGCCAAACCTTCCAGGCATCCATGCTTTCAGCAAGAATTCTCTCATATATTTTCTATATGGGTTTATCTCTTGAAGAGGTCACAAAGAAATTACTGTTTTTTGACTCCTTTTCTTCAAGAGCCTAAAAGTGCAGACTATTCCTTACTGGTTAGTCATGCTCAAAATATTTCTAGGTTCCTTACTCGTGCTTCCCTAGACTCCTTTGAGTCTGTTAGCAGAACTTCTGCTATAGCTATAGGGGCACAACGTAAAGTCTGGCTCCAGGTTTCAGACTTGGACAAATGGGCACAAGAAAGACTGGGAAATACTCCTTGCACTGGAGAAAATCTCTTTAACAAGGAATCTTTACTCGAAGTTGCTCAGTTAACCACTGACATTCCTGTTTCCAGAGGCTGTTCTACGCCTTCCTCTTTCCGAGTTGGTAGGAAATGTCCTACCAAACTTTCTTCCCCTAGGGGGAAAAAGTTTTATCCATCTTCTGCCCATCATACAGATGTTCCCAAACAGGGGAAACATCGCCCTGGTCTGAAGAAACCACAACCTCAACAGGATCAGCAAACCCAGCAGTCGCAGGGTTTCAAATAGATCATCATTAGCTCTCTTGGTTGGTGGTTAGAGTGGCAGTCTGCTTCTTTTCACTTGAAGTATCTGCACTAATTTTATCCTAACCTTTTCTAGATATCTCTTCACGAGACATCTTTTCTTTTACTCTAAGAGTCTTTATGATGATCATGCCCATACTTAACAGATTTCTCTTCCTCTTTGGGGGAAAGAGAAGTGACAACTATCAATAATACAGTTTTTTCCCTGTACTGGCATGTATCATCTTACCTTTCAGAGACTTCCTGCATAGTCATTCTCCTTCAACTCTGTCTTACCTCCCTCTTACTACAACATTCGGTTTGTAAGAGTGGCTCTTTTACACTAGTAAGCCCCTATGGTCCGCTACCTATTTCACAGGGGGATTCTCCCTTCCTAGTTGTCTCCCCCTTTATTACCTTAGGGCAGCTCATCAGACAATAGGAAGACCTACTATGTCTGTTTTTTTTTCCCAATCTAAGAAGGGAGGGGAAAAGACATTTTCTTCCACTGCCCTGGTAGTTGCTGCAGATACAGCAATTCCTAGTGGTTAAGCCATTGGTTCTGTTCACCACACAACCAGGGTTTCCCCTCCACTAGCAATCCTTCTAGCCTCAGTGCTAAACCCCAAACAGGTTATTAACCTTGTTTGGAAACCCTATTATCACAGACTGGTTGGTTAACTTCTATTCTTTGCCCCCTTGTCCTTGGCAGAATAGTTGTTACCCACTGACTTTAAACAGTCAGTTTTTTCTTCTAACCAACCTGCAGTATGCTCTCTGCAACTCTACAGAGTAGCTTTGCACTATGGGCCCTTGCTAGAGAGCATTAATATTCTGCCTAGCAGATAACCCCAGCTGGTTAGGAGGGGTTCCCCCAGTCATGTTCTCATAGCTGGTAGGTGTTCCCTACCCTTACCATCTCATCTAAAATCTCTTTTGAGACATAAAACACAGGCCTTTCATCACGTGAAAACCTAAAGAATGGCCAATTCCCTGGCTTTGCCCATATCTCCTTTGGACTCTCGCCAGAGATAGTTTTCTTTCAGTGGCAGTTCAAGGACGCCTGATACCCATCTTGCCCTTATAGGCAGGTCACTATGGTATCTTATTCCGCTGGCGCCCTCCATCCAATCACCATACTGCAGTTCTGGAGAGATCTGGACTTGCTGCCTGCAGACTGAAGTTATCCTCTGCATTTTTCACGTAGGCCATCCTGGTTATTCAAGAGCTCGATTTCTGAAAGGAATCTAGATTCCTTCTTGTCAGGGAGACCATTCCTCTGACTCTGTCAGTCATAACCAGGGAAAGAAGATTCTCTATGCACCTATTCAAGCAGGTATCACCCTTCTTGCTATTAGATGAATCTTTCTCTCTCCCCATATTCCTAGGGGGATCTAGTTCTATAGGCATCTCTCTGTCCACATACCTCTAGACGTGTCTATATGCCTACATATTCATCTGTGTATCTTCTGCCCATACATATCTCTCTCTATATATTTGCATATATACCCTATATGTGTATATATTTAGGAAGATATGTATATATAGTGAGATATATCTTTTAGGTAGATATGTAACCACATACTTATCTATCTGTCTGTTTAGGTTCAGATATCCATACATTCCTATATGATCCTGACAGATGGGTACTACCCCTATCAATGCTGTGCCAGCATACTTAGGGTTCTACACATATAACCACTTCCTGTGGTAATTGACAAACCTTTTCCTTACCTTAACCTTTCACGGTTAGGTACCTCTGAAGCTCTCCATGTACCTTTTTCTTTCCTAATTGACCCCATTTAGGAAAGACATTGCGGAACTTCAGTTAATCTAAAGCTTAGTGCTTCCTAAGTCTGTCCTTACTTTCTTATCAGATACAGGGGTCTCCATACCCTTTCTCTCCTACATGGACTAATTCCATTGCCAGTCCAGATGGGTCAGACTCATTTTTCTTTTGGTCCTAGGATTGTACTGTTCTTGGACCAAAACAGCTTAAGCTTTGTCTAATAGTACCTTCTGCGTCTTCCGCTGAAGCCCTACCTCTTTATACTACCCCAGTTTCCCCTGGGACTATTTCTCACCCTGAGGGGTTCTGACCTCCACTTGCTTTTTTCTACTTTTATTACCTCTACTTCTCAGTGAGGTACTCCTTGAGGTTTTTCACTGGCTCTTCTAACAGATCCATATGAACCTCAGTAGACTTTGCAGTGCCAACAAAGGAGGCCCATATTACAATATTTTACTACTAAATGCTCTCTATACAGGGTCTTCCTCTGTAGAAGTCCTGTTCTAGTTAAGCTGTTCCACAGCACCTTTTCTGTATTCAACTCCTCCCCTCCATCCCCAGGATGCCTGAGGTTCTGAGGAGTAGCATGGCTCTTTCTAGATTCGCAAAATGCTAGGACTCCCTCTGGGCATCTCAGCTTGGGAGTCCCCATATGTGAAGACTTATTCCTGCTTGTTCCTGGAGATAGCACAGTTACTTACCTGTAACAGGTGATATCTGGTAACAGCAGGAATAAGTCTTCACAACCCACCCACCTCCCCTAGGAGTTGCATTTCTCTATCTCTATCTTTCCCTTCCTTGCTCTCTCTCCCTCTTTGCCTCAGCTTTAAAACTTAACTGAGGAGAGGCAGTTGGGAAAGGCGGGAAAGCAGCACGCAGGCGTGTTGGGATGCTTCCAAAAGCATTCTGATTGGACGCTGGGAAGCATTCCCGCGCAGACTCTGTCGGTACTGACGTACCCATATGTGAAGACTTATTCCTGCTGTTCCCAGAGATCACCTGTTACAGGTAAGTAACTGTGCTTTCTATACCTGGTGAAGAATCCATACCAGGAGATTCAGAGACTCTGCAATCCCCCTGGATTTCAAAGGAGGGAATCATGCTTCCTTTGCATCAGATCTTACAGGATCTACTATTAAGAATGTGGGAAACTCCTTTAACGGTATCCCCACATTCTAAGACACTTGACACTATGTACAAGGTGCCACCACCTTCAGGTTTTCAAAAGACTCAACTTCCTCATCATTCTATTGTTGTAGAATCAGCAATGAGGCGTATTAAGAGTGCAAAGAAGCACTCCTCTTATCCGCCAGGTCGTGAGTCTAGGACTTTAGATGCCTTTGGACATCGATGCTTCCAGGCATCCATGCTTTCAGCAAGAATTATCTTATATATTTCACAGGTCTGCGACTAAAAACCTGTCTGAGTATTTTCATCTAATTTCCATGTATTTTGGTGTGCTGAAAACAAATAAAATATTGAAAAAACTCCTAGACATCATGATTTGCCACAACATGCAAAATTGTCTTCAAATTTATCAAATTCTTTCAAATTACTATTAATTAATTCAAATTACTATTAATTAATTCACATAAGTGCATTTAAGATATAAAATGGCAAAAAAACCTTAAAGGGGTTGTCCGAGTTATGTAAAAAAAATATAGCACAGTAAATCTGATGGTCAGCAATATATACATAAGCTAAGTAAGTTTTAATCCATGCTTCTAATGGTAGAAGGGGTTAATCTTTCCTTAAGAATCCAGTGGGAGGGAGACACGGGGCAGATAGCAGCAGCTCCGGTCAGTGCAGGGGGGCGTGGCCAGCACTGTGACGTCTCGTGTACAGACACAGAGCTGCTCTCTCCTGCATGCCACACTTGTGCACGAATCATCATCAGGTTATTGGTTCTAGGCTGTTCACACTTTTTCATCGCAATTCGTGTTAGCTCGTCATTCTTCAACCGTTATGTTATGGCTCCGTGAAAGTGTATTAATTCGCCACAGTTTCTATTTCATCTGTAGTGAATATACAGTGTTGAAGCAACAGCAGAATATGACTCGTATTACAGACTTTGTGAAAAAAGTATACTTTGCATACTTTGGACTAAAAATTGGAGATCAAGATAAAGTCCTGGGCACCTCATAAAGTGTGCAAACGGTGTGTTGAGGACCTCCAAAACTGGTTCAAGGGTAAGAAAAAATCTTTCCCTTATGGGATTCCTATGGTATGGCGAGAGCAAAAGAACCATAGTGATGACTGTTACTTTTGTTCATGCGATGTGAAAGGGTTTAATTCCAAATGGAAGCATTCCATTTCATCCCCCCTTGGAAGAGATACCTAGCTCCCTCCCTCCCTCCCTCCCCACACCCACCCACCCCTGGGATAATCGTAGCTTTATAGGTACTTACACATCTTAAAAGACAGGAGGTGCTCTCAGGTGAAGCTCATTACCCAAATCAGTCATACACTAAGGACCTGAGATTAGTTAAGCTTCAGGTGAGCAAGCTATATTACACGTATTAGGTACAGTTTTATTAGTATAAATATCCATAGCAACCCTTAGTAAGTAAAGAACTTAGATCTAAACACAAACTTAAAACTAAGATGCAGACAGCAGTCCAGCAGCGAGATGGGGGCTTTCCAGTCTTTTGCATTGAGTGTCACATGTATGATTTTCTCCCAGTTGGTGAGAGGTCTTACGTGTGCACTAGGTGCAAGGAGCTCTTTGCTCTCAGGGAACGAGTCCGTTCTCTAGAGGCTAAAGTAGCAGACTTGGAAAGCATAAGACAGACAGAGAGGTACATAGACGAGACCTACAGGGATATAGTCCTGAAGTCCCACCTCCAGTCTGGCAGCATCCCTGTTGCCATGGAGGAGAGAGGTCACGTGACAGGAGAGCATCACCCTGGTGTGGCAGGAAGTGATCCTGTAACTAGGACCTGTCCTCCAGGTGATGTAAAACCCTCTCGCACCGAGGAGGTTTCTCCAGGGCCATGTTCCCATGAGGGAAGGGTTAGGACAGCCGTTATAGTTGGTGATTCGATCATTAGGCATGTAGATAGCTGGGTGGCTGGTGGACGTGAGGATCGCCTGGTAACATGCCTGCCTGGTGCGAAGGTAGCGGACCTCACGTGCCTCCTAGATAAGGTCTTAGATAGTGCTGGGGAGGAGTCAGCTGTCTTAGTACATGTCGGTACTAATGACATAGGAAAATGTGGTAGGGAGGTTCTGGAGGCTAAATTTAGGCTTTTAGGTAGGAAGTTGAAATCCAGAATTTCCAGGGTAGCATTCTCCGAAATGCTTCCTGTTCCACGCGCAGGACCCAAAAGGCAGGCAGAGCTCCGGAGTCTCAATGCGTGGATGAGATAATGGTGCAGAGATGAGGGTTTTGGATTTGTTAGGAACTGGGGAACATTCTGGGGAAAGGAGGGGCTCTTCCGAAGGGATGGGCTTCACCTTAACCGGGATGGAACCAGGCTGCTGGCATTAACCTTTAAAAAGGAGATAGAGCAGCTTTTAAACTAGATATTAGGGGAAAGCCGACAGTCGCCCAAGAGCGGAAGGTTCGGAAGAATGTATCTCTGAAGGATACTACCAAAAGCAGAGAGGATCCACAAAAGAGTAAAGTAGCCCAAATGCCCTCAAGTATGGAGCAGACAGAGCTTAAAGATCCCAAATTGCCCATGTCTAACAATAGCCAAATTAATATGAATAAAATACATTCTCTAAAATGCTTGTATGCAAATGCTAGAAGTCTAAAAAATAAGATGGGAGAGTTAGAATATATAGCACTAAATGAAAGGTTAGATATGATTGGAATATCAGAGACATGGTGGAAGGAGGACAACCAGTGGGACACTGTGATACCTGGGTACAAACTATATCGTACTGATAGAGCTGATCAAATTGGTGGAGGGGTTGCTCTCTGTTAGAGAGGGCATTGAGTCAGAAAGGATTAAAGTTTTGCAGGAAACAAAATCTGCTGTAGAATCTATATGGATTGAAATTCCATATAAAAGGGGGAAGGCAATGGCAGTGGGGGTGTACTATCGAGCACCTGGCCAGAATGACCAAATGGATGATGAAATGCTCAAAGAATTCAAGGAAGCTAACAAAAGTTACAGCGCAGTAATAATAATGGGTGATTTCAACTACCCTGGTATCGACTGGGTCAGTGTCACGTCAGGACATGCTAGGGAGATAAAGTTCCTAGATGAAATAAATGACTGCTTCTTGGAGCAGCTGGTTCGTGAACCGACCAGAGGGGAAGCAATATTAGACCTAATCCTTAGTGGAACACCAGATCTAGTGCAAGAGATAAGGTTGTTGGGGCCACTTGGCAATAGTGATCATAGTATGATCGCCTTTGATTTAATTAGTGGAGGAGGGATAGTAAGGAAATCCACAGTACTACCTTTTAACTTTCGAAAGGGAGACTATGATAAAATGAGGAAAACAGTTAAGAAAAAACTAAAAGGAGCAGTTGCAAAGGTTAAAGACGTACATCAGGCTTGGCTGTTGTTGAAAAATACTATCTTGGAAGCCCAGACCAGCTGTATTCCACGCTTTAAGAAAAGTGGAAGGAAGTCCAAAAAACTGCCAGCATGGTTTAAAGGTGAGGTCAGAGAGGCGGCTGTTGCCAAAAAAGCATCTTTCAGGAAATGGAAAAAAGAGCCAAACGACGAAATCTGGAAACAGCACAAGCACTGGCAAGTCAAATGCAAGTCATTGATAAGGCAGGCAAAGGGAGAATTTGAGAAGAAGCTTGCTGCAGAAGCAAAAATGCGAAGTAAAGACCTTTTCAAGTACATTCGTAGCAAAAAACCTGTGAGAGAGTCATTTGGTCCATTAGATGATAAAGGGGTTAAAGGAGCACTAAGAGGCGACAAGGCGATAGCGGAGAGACTGAATGAATTCTTTGCTTCAGTCTTTACTGAGGAAGATGTAGGGATGTTACCCATGACTGAAGTGGTATTTAAAGGTGCGGAAGAATTGAAGGAAATATTGATACATCGGGAAGATGTATTACAACTATTAGATAAGCTGAAGAGTAGCAAATCATCTGGGCCTGATGGTATACATCCAAGGGTGTTGAAAGAACTGAATTCGAGATTGCAGACCTGCTATTAGTAATCTGTGAACTATCATTAAACTCATCTCTAATACCTGAAGATTGGAGGATCGCCAATGTAACACCAATTTTTAAAAAGGGTTCCAGGGGTGATCCGGGAAACTACAGACCGGTGAGCCTGACATCAGTACTGGGAAAAATGGTAGAAACCATCATAAAGAATAAAATTACCCAGCATGTAGATCAGGGGTCTCAAACTCAAATTGCTTTGAGGGCCAAATGAGGACTTGTAAAGTAACCCGGGGGCCGCACAAGACGCAGGCCTAATTTGCATAAGGGACCTCATTTGCATAAATATTTGCATAATGTTACCATAAACTAACTTTTAGTAAACATGCCTCTTAATGAGCGTATGGATAAAGAAAGACTAAAAGATTTCTACATTACTATAATCCAGTGCCAACCGCCAGGCACATTAGGAACTACTACAAACACTACCCATTTAGAACCCATAGCAAACCCACCGTATCGTAACAGCACTACCAGGACTCACAAAGCACCATACTCTACCTATCAAAAGGCAACACTGCAAATATTAAACCAATACATTTCAGAGAATAACAATACATGACCTACTGGGGAAAGAGAACAAGTGGCAATGTCAAATAGGAATTACATAAACAGAATACCTCAGCTCAGTTACACATGCAGAACATACACCATCACCAAACAAGGAATCAAAATTTAGAAACAGGAAGACAATAATTAAACTGGGAACCCCAAAAGCCAAACTTGGAATGTACAACAACACTGTAGAAATAAAACTATAAATTAATTTCCTCTTGTATTAAATAAAGCACAGACGTTAATGATGCACATTTCCCAGAGCTGACATATTCCAGTTAATTCAAAATAAAGAGATATTTTTCTACCTTTTGTGCATTTTTTTTTTCAGTTGCAATTGTGCCAGCCACTTTCTTCTGGTTTCTTGGTGTCTTCTGCTAACTCTCCATGGTCTGCTGTCCATTTGTACTTTCTTCTCTCTTCTAGTTTTTTTTCCTTTCTCTCTCTGCATCTGCTTTAACATACTAATCTTTTTCCTTTTGCTCTTTCCTCATTCCTATTTCATCCACTCAAATTTTACCCCTCCATTCTCAATCCACACTTACTCACCCAGTACCTGGCCAATTGTAGATTTTTCTTCCCTCCCACACAAAATATTTTTTCCCCTCTCCATTTTACTCTCCCAGCCCTATCCCATTCTAATCCTCCCCCAACATCAGCTCCCTTGTAGTTTCAGCCCCACCCAGCATCTGCTCCCTTCTAGTCCCCGCATCATCAGCCCATTCCAGTCCTATTCTAGCCCCACCATCAGCCCATTTCCTGTCCTTGCTCCCCCCAACTAAGCCCATTTCCAGTCCTAGCTCCCTCCCCTCACAGCCCATTTCCTTTCTAAGCCCCCTCCCCATCAGCCCATTTCCATTCCAAGCCCCCCTCCCCATCAGCCCATTTCCATTCCAAGCCCCCTTCCACTCAGCCCATTTCCATTCCAAAACCCCGTCCCCATCAGTTATTTGCAGTTCAAGCCCCCCCTTCTACTCAGCCCATTTCCAGTCCTAGCAACCCCCCCAGTCCATTACCAGTTCTAGCCCCCCCATAGCCCATTACCAGTCCTAAGCCCCCCAACAGCCCACTTCCAGTCCTAACCCTCCCATCACCCCATTTTCATTCTTAGCCCCCCCATAACCCCATTTTCAGTCTTAGCCCCCCCCAATCAGACCACCTCCAGTCCTAACCCCATCTGCCCATTTCCAGTCCTCGCCCCCCCATAGCCCATTACCATTCCTAACCCTCCCATCACCCCATTTTCATTCTTAGCCCCCCCATCACCCCATTTTTAGTCTTAGCCCCCCCCAATCAGACCACCTCCAGTCCTAACCCCATCTGCCCATTTCCAGTCCTCGCCCCCCCATAGCCCATTACCATTCCTAAGCCCCCCAACAGCCCACTTCCAGTCCTAACCCTCCCATCCCCCCATTTTATTTTTTAGCCCCCCCCCTTTACCCCTTTTTTTGTTTTTTCAACCCCCCAATCAGACCACCTCCAGTCCTAACCCCATCTGCCCATTTCCAGTCCTAACCCCCCCCCCCCCCCCATCAGGCCAAGTAAATAAACTAAAAACAAAACCCTGTCTGCTGCTGCTGCTGCTGCTGCCGCCGCCGCCGTGGTAGCAGCACAATCAGCTGTTCGCGGTCCCTTCTCCTATGCCCGGAAGAGCCCCGAGTCTGCTCCTTTAGCGGTGAGCTTTTCAAGCCGCGAAGAGAGTATTTTCCTCTCGCGCGGCTTGACAAGCCGCGCGAGAGGGAAATATTCTCTTTGCATCTTGAAAAGCCCGCCGCTAAAGGAGCAGACTCGGGGCTCTTCCGGGCTGAGGAGAAGGGACCGCGAACAGCTGATTGTGCTGCTACCACGGCGGCAGCAGCAGCAGACAGGGTTTGTGTTTTTTTTTTTCCTCCGTCGCGGGCCGCACAAAGTTCGGTTGCGGGCCGCATGCGGCCCGCGGGCCGCGTGTTTGAGACCCCGGATGTAGATAGTCATGACCTAATGGGAGACAGCCAACATGGCTTTAGACAAGGAAGATCTTGTCTTACTAATCTGTTATGTTTCTTTGAAGGAGTGAATAATCAGGTGGACAAAGGTGAGTCGGTTGATATTGTGTATCTGGACTTTCAGAAAACCTTTGACAAGGTCCCGCATGAGAGACTTTTGGCAAAACTAAAGAGTCATGGGATAGGAGGCAGTGTACTATTGTGGATCAGGAACTGCTTAAAAGATAGAAAGCAGAAGGTAGGGCTAAATGGCCAATTTTCCCAATGGAGAAAGGTGAATAGTGGTGTACCCCAGGGATCTGTGCTGGGTCCGCTGCTTTTTGACATATTCATAAATGACCTGGAAAGTGGAATAACGAGTGAGGTTATCAAATTTGCAGATGAGACAAAACTATTTAAAGTTGTTAAAACCCAAGAGGATTGTGGAAAATTGCAAGCGGATCTTGATAAATTGGAAGACTGGGCATCAAAATGGCAGATGAAATTTAATGTGGACAAGTGCAAGGTTATGCACCTAGGGAAGAACAACCCAAACTATGGTTACACGATGCAAGGTTCCACATTAGGAACCACCACCCAGGAAAAAGATTTAGGCGTCATTGTGGATACCATGTTAAAACCCCCGGCCCAGTGTGCAGCAGCGGCCAAGAGAGCAAATAGAATGCTAGGTATGATAAGGAAAGGAATGGAAAATAAAACAAAAGATATTATAATGCCTCTATATTGTTCCATGGTGAGACCGCACCTTGAATATTGTGTGCAATTCTGGTTGCCGTATCTTAAAAAGGATATAGCGATTTTAGAAAAGGTTCAGAGAAGAGCCACCAAAATTTTAAAGGGGATGGAAGGATACTCCTATGAAAGGCTAAAAAGGTTAGGGCTCTTTAACCTGGAAAAGAGACGGTTGAGGGGAGATATGATAGAAGTCTATAAATTAATGAATGGAGTGGAACGGGTAAATGTAGATTGATTGTTTACCTTATCAGAATATAGAAAGACTAGGGGACATGCAATGAAGCTACAGGGTAAACTAATTAAGACTAATAAAAGAAAATATTTTTACACTCAACATGTAATCAAACTCTGGAATTTGTTACCGGAGGATGTAGTAAAGGCTGTTAGTGTAGCTGGGTTTAAAAAAGGTTTCGACAAGTTCCTGGAGGAAAGGTCCATAAATCATTATTAAGAAGAGACCCAGGATATCAATGCTTGAACCAATACAAGGATTGTGGAACCTGTGTCCCTTGGGGAAACTGCTAGGTACATAAGACCTAGATTGGCCACTGTTGGAAACAGAATACTGGGCTTGATGGACCTTGGTCTGACCCAGTATGGCATATCTTATGTTAGCTCCGATGAAGGTGAAGTCATACCTGAACCAGATGACGAATCAAGTTCTGACTTTGAAGATGATACAAGACCAAAATTGTTTTCTCAGGAGGAGATGAATGATTTGGTAAGAGACTTGAATCTTCCCAAAGATGCCGCCCAGTTACTTGGATCAAGGCTGAAAAGCAGGAATTTATTGTTGCCAGGAGTGTCATCTTCATAGTTCAGACATCGTGAAAAGGAGTTTGTTCCTTACTTCGCCCAGGAAGACAAGTTGGTTTATTGCATCGATGTCGAAGGTCTGATGGGTCAATTTAAAATCCAATATAATTCAGAGCAATGGCGTCTTTTTATAGATTCTTCAAAAAGAAGTCTCAAAGCAGTTTTGCTCCACAATGGTTTTTACGCTTCCATACCTGTAGGTCATTCCGTATACTTGAAGGAAACCTACGAGAACTTGGAATTGGTTCTTTGTAAACTTAAATATGAAGACCATGGTTGGCAAGTGTGTGGGGACTTGAAGGTCTTGTGCATGCTGCTCGGGCAACAAGCTGGGTATACCAAATATCTTTGTTTTCTGTATCTGTGGGACAGTCGAGACCGACAAAGTCACTGTACCAAGAAGAGTTGGCAGCCGAGGGTGCT
Organism: Ichthyophis bannanicus; assembly: GCA_033557465.1. Taxonomy (NCBI): domain Eukaryota; kingdom Metazoa; phylum Chordata; class Amphibia; order Gymnophiona; family Ichthyophiidae; genus Ichthyophis; species Ichthyophis bannanicus. The sequence continues at coordinate 275,779,160 of CM066041.1, forward strand.
AACAGTTGGTGAAAAAAATGTCCTCCGAGAAACTTTGGTACCTTCCCAAAAGTTCTTCTACCACCTCTCCACATAAAATTGGGATTGATGAAGCAATTCGTAAAATCACTTCCAATAGATGGAGAATGCTTCAAATAACTTGGTCACCAAGTTTCCAGGCCTGTCGGAGGCAAAATTGAAGGAAGGTGCATTCGTCGGACCAGATGTTAGAAGGCTTATAGTTGATCAAGAGTTTGTCAATACCATAACGGATCCTCAAAAAGAAGGGTGGATTGCATTTAAAGAAGTCGTACAGAAAGTTTTAGGCAATAACAAAAATCCTCACTACAAAAAGATCGTCGGACGAATGCTGAAAGCATTTCAAGCTTTAGGTTGCCTGATGAGTTTGAAAGTGCATTTCCTCCAGTCCCACCTTGACTACTTTCCTGAAAATTTGGGAGTTGTGAGTGAGGAACAAGGTGAACGATTCCACCAAGACATTAAAGAGATGGAAAGGAGATACCAGGGAAAATGGAGCATTACAATGATGGCAGACTACTGTTGGATTCTTCAGTGAGACATTCCAGATGCTACTCACAAGCGTAAATGCACCAAGAGCCTCACAAGGAAGAAGAATAGAGTTTAGTGTGTGTAGGTGAGCTCATTTCAGTTCAAAAAAGGATTTTCATGAAAATATTGTAATAAAACCTTAATTTTATAAGTCTCTCTCCATTTATTTTGAGGTATTGCCTTATTTAACATAGTTACCTAAATTGTCAGGAAACGTGATGTCCTATGACAAAATGGAGGTCATTTTCGGATTCAGCGCACCAAAAAACATAAAGATTACATGGAATAACCAAAACAGCTCTCGAAAAAAAATTTTTTTTTGCAGACCTGTGTTTTCTATATGGGATTATCTCTTGAAGAGGTCACAAAGAACTTAAAGCTTTTGAACTCTTTTCTTCAAGAACATAAAAGAGCAGACTATTTCTTATTAGTCAGTCATGCTCAAAATGTCTCTAAGTTCCTTAATCGTGCTTCCCTGGACTGTTTTTAGTCTATTAGCAGAACTTCTGCTATAGCCATAGGGGCACGACGCATGGCCTGGCTCCAAGCTTCAGACTTGGACAAATGGGTACAAGAAAGGCTGGCAAATACTCCTTGTACTGGTGAAAATCTCTTTAACAAGGATGCTTTATTCCAAGCTAATCAGTTAAACACTGATATTGTTGCTTTCAGAGGATTGTCAAAACTTTCCTCTATCCCAGCTACTAAAAAATCTCCTAACAAACTTTATCCCCCTAAGGGGAAAATGTTTTATCCATCTTCTACCCATCATGCAGATGTTTCCAAAGAAGGGCAACATCAAACCAGGCTTAGAAAATCAAAACCTCAACAGGCTCAGCAAACCCAGCAGTCGCAGGGTTTCTGATATTTTATTCATTAAATCTTTTTCCTGTTTGAGGTTTAGAACCAGTAACCTACTTCTTATCAAAAGAAGATCTATAGTTCATCTCATCCTTACTGAGATATCAGTGATACACTGACTCAATCCTCGACTCTAGGCATGAATCTCTTGCCACAAGAGAAATCCATTCTTTTAGCTCCAAGAGCTATTGAGGACAATCATGCCCTACAGGTAACAGGGTTCTCCTCTCCTTTTTGAAGAAAAAAGAGGAGTAACAACTAACAACAAGGTAGGCTATGTCCTTCACCTTGACAGTTTTCCTGTACGAGGATATCTCTTAGTTTTGGACTGCAAGGGGGCTTCAACTTTTCAGGGACTTACCAAATTGTAAGTCTTCTCAACTCTGTATTAATTCTATCCCTCTTAGTCGGGACATTTAGTCTCTAAGAGTGATACTATTCAACTGGAGGGCTTACTTTTTCAGCCCATAGGTATTCTTCAATACCTACTCCAGTAACTGGTTTCCATACAGAGTTTTCTTCCCCTTTACATTCTTCTCAAATATTTCTTTTATCAGACAGTAATCGAGTTTTACCACTCCTAATTATGTCTGTCGGTCCTTTTCCAATCTATAGGACCTAACTTTTCTGCTGCCTTAATAACAGATAATTCCAAGAGAGGTTCCACAGCCCACTTGGACAATTTATCATTGCAGGCAACCGGCCTGTCTACTATTCTTAGCCATCTTCAATTCTTTTTGGCTCCAACAGAATAGATTAGGTTGCACACTGGCAATTAAACAGCCAGATCTCACCTAAGCAACCTACAACATGCTCTCTGCAATTATACAAAAAAGCTCTGCAACTATGGGCCTTTGCTAGAGAGCGTCAGAGCCATTCCTAGTAGGTAGCTTCTAGATGGTTAAAAAGGCTTTGCCCAGTCATGCTCCTACATGCTCCTGGTTTTTTCCTACTCTTACCATCTTCCTTAAATTTCCTTTTAAGGAAAAGGAACCAGGCCTTAGACCACGTGAAAACACAAAGAATTGCTCAATTCTCTGGGTTGTTCCACATCTCCAGTGGAACTCTTACGACAGGGATGCATTCTTTTTCACTGCAGTCAGTCCTTGTCTACTGTTTTCCTTCTAATTCCCAAAACGTCATTGAAGCTTATGCTGAACAAAGAACACATGATACTCATATTGCCCTCATAGAGGGACAAACATGGTATCCCCTTATGTTGCGTTGTCTTCTCCAGCTACTACACTGAAGTTATAGAAGGATCCAGACTTGCTGTCTTAAGACTAAGGATCTCCTCTGCACCCCTTCACGTAGGTCTCCATTCCTGGGTATTCAAAGGCTAGAATTTAAAAAAATCTAGACCTCTCCCTTATAAGTAAGAGCATTCCACTGGTTTCCATGAAACCTTCTCCATGGCTCTCCACTTATAACCAGAAAGAGATTTTTTATCCATATTCTCAAGCAGGTCTTACCCCTTCTTGTTATTAAGTGAATCTCTCTCTCTCTCTCTCTCTCTCTCTCTCTCTCTCCCTAAGTGATGTCACTTAGGATAATGACTTTACATGGAGAGCTTCAGATGTAACGTAACCGGAAAGGTTACTGTAAAAGGTATTTTCTAATTACCATAGAAATTGGTTGTCCATTTAAACCCGTATGGTATGCTGGAACAGCATCAATATGGACAGTCACAAATCTTTCAGAGTCGGAGATTTTATAATTTTATAAAATTATATAATTTTATAAAATTCAGAGTCAGAGATTTTATAAAATCTCTGACTCTGAAAGATTTGTGACTGTCCATATTGATGCTGTTCCAGCATACCATACGGTTTTAAATGGACAACCAATTTCTATGGTAATTAGAAAATACCTTCTTTTACCGTAACCTTTCTGGTTACTTTACATCTGAAGCTCTCCATGTAAAGTCATTATCCTAAGTGACATCACTTAGGAAAGACATTACTGATCTTCAAGAAATTGGAGGCTACACCGCCTACTACAAATATTTTTTTTCTTTCGTTTGGATAAAGGGGTCTTAAAGACCCATCCTTTTTCTACAAGGTGTATTTCTACCTTTTCGTCCAAACCAGTCAGATTTATCTCCTCTTTCCTAGAGCCTTATTCTGCTCCAAGGACAAAGAGCTTTAAACTTTGGCCTGCAGAAGCTTCAGCTTTTCCTCCAAAGTCCAACCTCTTTAAACTCCCCCAGTTTTTCTTCTGGGATTATTTCTAGTCATTAAGGCTTCTGACCTCTGCCTGTTTGGCAAAATTTATTTTCCTCTACTTCACAGTGAGGTAATTTCTTTGAGGATAATCTACTGGCTCTTTGCAGAAGACCCATGCAAATGCATATTAACCTCAATAAACACTTTCGCAATACTTTTGAGTAAGGTCCACATTAGAAAATTGGAATTCAATATTTCCTAACAATTATGGTCTACACAAGGACTCCCCTCTAGACACCTTGTTTAGTCAAGCTGTTCCACAGCACACCCTTTTTTATTCAACTCCTACCCTCCATCCCTTGGATGTCTGAGGTTCTGGGAAATAGCATGGCCCATCCATTAGATTTGCAACATGCTGGGACCTCCTCTAGGCATCTCTAGCTTGGGAGTCCCCATATGTGAAGACTCATTCCTGCTTGTTCCTGGAGATAGCACAGTTACTTATCTGTAGCAGGTGATCTCTGGGAACAGCAGGAATAAGTCTTCACAACCCACCCACCTCTCCTAGGAGTTGTTCTCTCTCTCTCTTTCTTTCTAATTTGTCTACTTCCCTCCTTCGGACTCAGCTACAAACCCAACTGATGAGAGGGAAGTGAATGGGCGGGAAGGCAGCACGCATGCATGTGGGATGCTCCCAAAAGCTTTTTTTTTTTTTTTTTTGGACGCTGGGGAGCGTTCCCGTGCAGGCTCCGTCGGTACCGACGTACCCATATGTGAAGACTTATTCCTGCTGTTCCCAGAGATCACCTGTTACAGGTGAGTAACTATGCTTTTCCTTCCACCCGGGCCTTTTCCTTTTTATAGTAAACTCTATTATCCAACAAGGGACAGCTAATATTGGGTTTTGATGTTACAATGCAGAAATAACCAAGGTAAATATTTATTTGTATATAAATAATTTATTCCTTATCGGCCCAAACCTCTGGATAGTGCACATCTTCCAGCAACTTGGAGACTGAGCATGTTATCTTTTGATGATAGTAGTACTAATAGAGCAGGCACCACCCTTTCTCTCTAGTACACTCAGTCTCCAAGCAGCTGGAGGTGGTGAACCAGAGGACTGGACTCACTGAGGACAACTAAGGAGCTTTTCTGTTTTTTTAGTTAGATAGCTTGGTTTTTTTTTATTTACCTATTTAAGCCTCTGCTGAGAGCTCTTTGTTTTCTTTAGATAGTTTAAAAAAAAAAAGCCACCCAAAATAGACGGTCTGGTCAGAAGAGGCTTCTCCCTCCCTTCCCCCTCCTCCCTTGATTTGGGTTGGCAGGGTGGTGAGCAGGAGGTGGTCTGACCGTGGGATCCTGCGGCTTCCGAGCCCACAATGGGGTGAGGAGTTGGTGGCTAAGTTTGGCTTCATACCAGCAGCAGTCCTAGTCCCCCGGAGGTCCAGTGGTGCCGAACCTTCAGTTCAGGCTGAGCACTGCAGGGCACAGCACAGAAGCACGACGCGGGAGTCTACCTACAGTTCAGTCCGGGAGCTGGTTCTTTGGTGTGGTAAGCTGCCGGGCGTCGCGTGAGCAGAATAGAAGAATCTAATAAATAAATAAAATACAGCTGGGGAACATTGTGCCACGCTTGAAGAGCAGTTCAAAAAGGTGGCATTTTTGCGGCCTGTCTTCCCGCCGAAGGCCTGATCAGTGCAGAATTTTCCCCTGCAAGCTGTCAGCCACTTGGTTAGGCTCGCGGCTGTGCAGGGGATACAGTGCCGAGCGTTTCACTTTATTTTCTTTGGTTTGGGGATCTCTCCCCCCTCCCTCCGGGGAGCGCTTTATTTTTGAATGGTGGTAAAAAAAAAAAAAAAAGCAGGGGGAGCAGAGAGGAGGGGCCATTTCATGTCCTGCTCATTGTGGAGAGCACTGATTTCCTGTTTGTTTCCTGCTCTGTCGGCCCTTACTAGCTGGAGGGAGCTGGTTTCAGGGCTTAAACACTGGTCTTTAGATTGTGGGTATACCCGCTAGACTTCAGTGTCTGGTTTGTAGAACCAGGTAGGGTACCGTTTCAGAGGCAGGTGTCTGTAGGGGATGTGCCCAGGAGGCCACCGCAGTGGAGCTGTCCCTCCAGGATAAGTCTGAACAGGGAGGGCCTCTGGCCCCACCTCCGGATGGGCAGGTGGCCAGAGGGGACCCACCTGTTTCACAAGAGCCTTCTCCCTCACTCCTGTCCATTCTTGGGCCCATCCTCTTCCCAAGGTCTGGTGGAGGTGGATTTTTTTGCCGGAGTCCGTGCTGCTGCTCCACCAGGCATTCTGCTTGGGCCAGGAGGGGTGACGGGGAGTGCCTGCGTCCTTAGCTCAAAGCGAGAAGAGGCCGGAAGTGCTTGGTGTGGAGCCAGGGATCCTGCCGGCTAAGCACCCCAAGCTTGTGGAGGTCGGGCAGGGGACCTCTCCGGTGTCGGAGGGTCTCGAGGGGAGGACTTGGACACGGAAATGGGTGTGGAAGACAAGCTCGAGGAAGGAGAGATCCCGGAACAGGGAGAACAGGCCAGGATAGTTAGGGTCTTCTGTAGGGAGGAGTTGCTGGCGCTTACCATGGAATCATTGAAGACACTTAATATGCCTGTGGGGCCTGCAGCGGAAGAGGATACTCTAGAGCCAGGGGTTCTCAACCCTGTCCTCGGGACCCACCTAGCCAGTCGGGTTTTCAGGATAACCACAATGAATATGCATGGAGAGATTTGCATATAATGGATGCAGTGTATGCAAATCTCTCTCATACATATTCATTGTGGTTATCCTGAAAACCCGACTGGCTAGGTGGGTCCCGAGGACAGGGTTGAGAACCCCTGCTCTAGAGGATCCTATTCTGTGAGCCGTGCAGACAACACAGTCGGTCTTCCCTATTCATAGGGTGGTACGGCAGATGATTCAGGATGAGTGGGATCTGCCAGAGATAGGCTTTCGGGAGACTAGTCTTATGGCGCACCTTTATCAATTGGCAGATCAGGATAGGGAGCTTTTTTGGTCTCTGAAGGTGGACGTGGCAGTCTTGGCTGTCACTAAGAAGACGACTATCCCCGTGGAAGGTGTGATGGCACTGAAAGATGCGCAGGATAGGAAGTTGGATGCTCTGTTCAAACAGGCCTTTGTCAATGCCCTTTCCCTCCAGGCCTCCATCTGTGGAGCTTGGGTGGCGCAGGCCTGCCTCCTCTAGTCCCAGTGAGTACAACAGGGGGACTCTGACCGTGTGGGGGGGGGAGGTGGTAAGCAGCTCGGTTGGAATCTGGAGCGGCTTACCTAGCAGATATTCATTATGGCCTCAGTAGTTGCAGCCCTCTGTTATCTGTGCCTCCATAATTGGGTGGCGGATAGTTCTTTCAAGGCCCAACTCAGTAAGCTGCCCTTCCGGGGCAAGCTGCTGTTTGGAGAGGACCTGGAAAAGTAGGCAGAGACTTGGGAGAGTCTAAGGGCGGGCGACTGTCGGAGGACAAACAGAAGACGAGCAGCGTTTCCTCAACCCCCTGGGGTCAGTAGCGGGAATTCCAGCGTTTTTGATCTACATGCCTGGCTCCTGTCCAGAGGGGACTATTTCCTGCTAGGTCACAAGCATTTCGGGGAGCAGAGCACGGATTCGCAGCCTCCCCGTCCACCGGGCTTAAGAAGTCCCAATGAAGTGAGGGGGGCCCAGGTGGAAGTGCAGCCGGTGGGAGGCCAACTACAGGACTTCTACTCCACCTGGGTCTAGATCACCTCTGATCAGTGTGTATTAGAAGTCGTTCGAGAGTGGTATGCCCTCGAGTTTTCGCAGCTGGTGAGCAGCTCCTTTGTGCAGTCTCCATGCAAGGCGTGGGCCAAGGAGCCAGCAGTACGAGTCACCTTGTTGCGGCTTCTTCAGCTAAGGGCTGTGGCGCCGGTTCCCCCGGACCAGTATGGCTCTGGTCGATACTCCATTTATTTCGTGGTGCCAAAGAAAGACTGGGCCTTCCGCCCAATTCTCAACCTCAAACGTGTAAACCGCTGTCTGCGAGTGCCACATTTTGCATGGAGACCTTGCGATCCATCATTGTGGCGGTCCACAGCGGGAGTTCCTGATGTCCTTCGACCTAATGGAGGCATACTGCACATTCCCATATGGCCTGAACATCAGCAGTTCCTTATGTATGCGGTGCCCATGGGTCATTTACAAGTTCAGGGCGCTGCCCTTCAGGCTACGATGGCTCCATGCACCTTCCCAAGGTAGCAGTGGCGTTACGCAGAGAAGGTGTACTAGTGCATCCGTACCTCGACAACTGGCTCATTCAGGCAAAGTCCAGAGAGGAAAGCGAATGTGCAAGAGCCCAGGTGGTGCAATTCCTTCAGAGCCTCAGTTGGATAGTCATCGTTGCCAAGAGCCAGTTGCGCCTGTCTCAAGTCCTGGAGTACTTGGGGGCACGCTTCAACACACAGGTGGGGAGAGTCTTCCTGCCAGAGCAGGGAGTGTGAGAGCTTCGGCACTTGGTGCGGGAGTACCTTAGGAGATTAGAACCCACGGTCTGGCATTACCTTCAGCTCCTGGGCACCATGGCAGCCACTTTCAAGCTAGTATCTTGGGCAAGAGCACATATGCAGCAGCGGCCAAAGCGACTATTTCCAGATGGATCAGAGAGGCGATCTTGTCAGCATATCTGCTCAGGGGTAAGCAAGTGCCAGTGGGATTGCGGGCGCATTCCATGAGAGCATAAGCGACTTTGTGGGCGGTATACAGTTTGGTTCCGCCGGTGGAAATTTGCAGGTTGGCTACTTGGTCGTGCCTGCATACCTTCGCAAAGCATTATCGCCTGGACCTTCATGCTGCTGGGGATGTCTGCTTCGAGTCAGCAGTGCTATGGGCTGGATGGGAAAGGTCTCTCCCAAAATTCTTAACTGCTCTGTTACATTCCAGAGGTTCGGGACTGGACTGGAGGGGACGATAAGGAAGACAAAATTAGACTTACCTGCTAATTGTTCCTCGAGGAACTCCAGTCCAGTCCCGTATCCCACCCATTTGGCAGTTGGCAGGATTACAGGTCTGTGGTAGAGCGTGGGGATGGTCTGTCTGACGTACAATGCTTGATCACAGTGTCCAATGGGGTCACAGTAAGTTCCCTTATCCTGGGAGGGGGAGGTAGGGGAATTCTCTTCTCCAGGTCAGTGGGGATTTTATTTATTGGTTTAGTATGAGAGTATTCTTTGCTACATTTTCTTAATTACTTATTTGTTGCTCCTATGAGTCTGCTTTGTCAATAGGTTACTGGAGAGAAGGGGCGGTGCCTGCTCTATTAGTTCTTCTTTCATCAAAAGATGACATAATCAGTCTCCAAGCTGCTGGAAGAGGTGCTCTACGCAGAGTTTTGGGACTGGACTGGAGTTCCTCAAGGAACAACAATTAGCAGGTAAGTCTAATTTTGTCATCTTGTGGAGCAAACATTTTTATATGGTAGGCTCAACACAACAAATTTCTTGTCTTTTGCATGTATTGTAATAAACAATGAGAATTCACCATAAGAAAGCATTAAATATATTGCAGAAGTATTTTTATGGTCTTAGTTATATAAATTTCATCATTAATTAACCATGGTTCAGAAAAAGTCATATTTTATTTGAAGTTCTATAAACGTATACTGGAGTGAAAGAGTAGCCTAGTGATTAGAGCAACAGCCTAGTAATATGCAAGAGATCAGAATTCAATTCCCACTTGCACGCCTTGTAACCTTGGGTAAGTCACTTTATCTTCCTTTGCCTTGGAAGAAAAGGCCCAGCAATCTACTTCCAAGAAAACCTACGGGCTGCTGGTTCACCAGCACTTTAAAAAAAAAAAAAAGTACTTTCTGATTGTAAACATTTTTTAATACATGGCTTTATTGTCCTATACAGAGAGAGCCAGCAGAAGAGGCCTTGAAAAGTAACAATATGAATTTGGATCAGGCCATGAGTAAGTAATGATATAAGACAAATGTTTTGGGCAAGGTGGCATAACAAAACATCAACATGCACACATTATTGAAGTAATTTTATAACAGGTTACCTGTATGTGAAGGTCATGTAGGTTACCTGTTTCTATCTTATGTTATAAAGACGCATGGACACTTGTGTCTTTATAAAATACTAGGGCCACGCTGGCAGACATTGCAGCTAATTGCATGGCAGACATTTAGATCTGTGCTCTGCACAAACTGCCCAGAACGCATCTACACCAGCGTCATGTAAAAGTACATGCCAACTTGTCACCACACATACTTTTATGCTCGTAACCCCCAAGGAAATTTTGTAAAATCTATTTGCATGTAGGAAATGTTTATAAAATAACTCTCCATATAACCATGATTATTCCTGTGTAACTTATCAGCTTTCTGAAGGAAAGCTGAGAGTGGATGAAACCGCTATAGGTAAGAGAACATTACTTTGCCGGCAAAGTTTGTAACTTGAAGCTTGGGATAGAGGAAGACTGTGACTTTATTTGGGAAAGTCTGTTTTTTTTCATTAAAAATTGAAACATGTTTTTCAGCTTTAGAGGTTTGGTTTAATTTGTTAGATCTATGTAGGCTCTGAGCAGATAGCAGTTTGCTTTAGAGATTTAAAATCAATTTCTGTTAGATATAGGTAGGCTCTAGACAGGTAATTTATTTTAGAGCCTTTAAATCAATTTCTTAACGGATAAGCAGGATTCGTCCTCATGGGCGACGTCTCTGACAAAGTCTCTCATGGGATCTTCCCCATCACTGTCGTGCCTGAGATCCTCTGTCGTTTCTTTCCACAGAGCTGATCGGACGTCTCTCCTGTTCACATATGAAGATTTCAACAGGTTTTCCTTTATGTGAGTTCTGCCGGCCGCCACCACTTCTCTTCATTTCCCCCCCCCCCCCCCCCGTTAGCCCCATAAATTAGCTTTTTCAGTCATTTTCAAGGTTTCTTTCTTTATTTTTCTATGCTGTTTGACCGCATATAGGTTTCTGGCATACCTGGCTGGGTTTCTATTTTTTTGTTTTGCAATTGAGCCATTTTATTTTCTTCCATCTATTTTTCTGTCTGCTATGTCCCAGAAACTCGCCAGCAAGTTTAAGAAGTGCCTCAGGTGCAACAGGATCATGTCCGTTATGGGCACCTCTAATTGGTATCTGCAGTGCTTGGGGTCTGACCATAACCCTTCCTCTCTTCATTTTGTCATCTGTAACCATGTGATGACTGCAGGGTTGTAAAGAAAAGTGCAGTCTTATCTTTGGTGCAGAAAAGACTGGACCATTGGCATCGGTGACAGACACCGGAGCTGCACTGGGTGCTGATAGAGCATTGTCATCTAGGGACTCTCGAGCTCACTTAAAGCCGAGCACCAGTAGGGATTCCTGGGCTTGGTCCTCTACTGATTATGCTTTGAGGAAGAGGAAAGGATTTGAGGACTGTTAGTGATTAGCAGTGGTGCCAGGAGCACTGGGGAATCCATCAATGTTTGACTCATGAAGCAGTCCCAGCGTAAGGCCTGCTTTTTGCCATGGGAGGGGTTGTGCCAGACTTAGTCTGTGCCCAGTCAACCAGTATTCCCCAGTACATTCCTCAGACGATGGCTACTTCTAAGACCCCATGGCAGCCCTAGAGAATGGAGATGATTATGTCTTTATCTCTGTGAGCTGCTATCTCCGATGGCTCCAAGGCAACAGCATCAAAGCATGAAGCAGATTGATTAAACACTTGTGAACAACCATCTCAAGCCCTAAAGGGGTGACTCTTAATTGTCTTTTTAGTTTTTTGAGTGTCATATTAAACCATGGGGCATTCCTTTTTTCAGAACCATGGGGCATTCCTTTTTTCAGTTTTATTGTCATTGCTATTATGTGGTGATGGGACTGGTTTTCTTTCTGCAGCCATGGAGATAGTTTTGTTCCAAGATTTGATAGATTCCTCAAGATTTGTGGGTGTTAGGGTGAGGTGTGGAATTATTTGATCTAGGAATTCTTCATTGTACTTTATAAATCTCTTAGTTTGTGGGGGTTGTGGTCTTTTAGTATGATATTTGTCTGGATGGTAATATTGAATTTCAGGAGGTAGTTGTCAGACCAGGGGACAGGTATGTTTGAGAGTGATTCAGTGTTATATAAATTGTGGAGTGAGTTTGGTAGGAAGACCATGTCAAGTGTTTTTCCTTTATTATGTGTTTGTTTTGTTGTTGTTTGTTGGAAGTCCAAATTGCTTATTGCATCTAAGAAGTGAGTTGATTGAGTGTTGGGTGTTGAGGGGAGATTAAAATCACCCATTAGTATTACTGGGTTTGTATCTGTGGATGAGGCTAGTAGTTCAATTAGATTGTCAGTATTATCTATGTTGTATTCTGGTGGCCTATATATTAGGCATATTCTTATGTTTTTTATTTTTATAGTTAGCATGCCTCCAAAAGAGCTCGGTTTTTTCGTCATAAAGCCTCCCGCTGAAGGCACATTGTTTTTGGACTACCCCAGTTTTTCCTACTGGGGTTCCCTATTACCTTTCAGGATTCTGACCTCCATTGGGTTTCCTACAGGATTATCACCTCCACTTACAGTGAGGTCCTCTTCAAGGTTCCTCTACTAGGTTCCCAGTAGATCCATGAACCTCCATACTAATGTGAAATCCTGTTGGGGGAGGTCCCTATTGCAATATCCTTTGCAATATTATTGATAACCATCATCATCCACGCATGGACTCCTTCCCTGCAGTCCCATGCTAGGTTAGCTGTTCCACAGCATCCTTCTTTCTTCAACTCCTACCCTCCATCCTCAGGATGCCTGGTGTTCTGGGAGATAGCATGTTCCAGCCGATGACATGCTGGGACTCCAGGCGTCTCAGCTTGGGAGTCCCCATATGTGAAGACTCATTCCTGCTTGTTCCTGGAGATAGCACAGTTACTTACCTGTAACAGGTGATCTCTGGGAACAGCAGGAATAAGTCTTCACAACCCACCCACCTCCCCGGGAGTTGTATCTCTCTCTATCTTTCCTTTCCTTTCCTTTCTCTCTCTCTTTGTCTCAGCTTTAAAACTTAACTGAGGAGAGGCAGTTGGGAAAGGCGGGAAGGCAGCGCGCAGGCGTGCTGGGATGCTTCCAAAAGCTCTTGATTGGACGCTGGGAAGCGTTCCCACGCAGACTCCGTCGGTACCGACGTACCCATATGTGAAGACTTATTCCTGCTGTTCCCAGAGATCACCTGTTACAGGTAAGTAACTGTGCTTTGCCTCCCTGCCTCTGAGGGGTCCCCAACCCCCCAATATTCCGGACAAGTTATGCCACTTTGTCAACAGATGGCATCAGATAACAGCAGAAGATTGGACTTTGTCTATTGTAGGGGAGGGGTACAAGCTTCATTTTCACAGCATGCCCCCTCCTACAATTCTAAAGCAATTCAATTCACAAACCTCTGCAGCCAATCTGCTAGATCACGCGGTCTCCACACTTCTTGCCCAAGGGGCAATAGAGGAAGTACCCATTCTTCGACGGGGTACAGGGTTCTACTCCCCCTATTTTCTTATTCCAAAGAAAACAGGAGGACACAGACCCATTCTAGACCTCAGAGAATTGAACAAATATCTGTTTCGAGAGAAATTCAAAATGAGTTCTCTAGGAACTCTTCTGCCATACCTTCAAAGCCAGGATTGGCTTTGCTCTCTAGACTTAAAGGATGCATACACTCACATTCTCATCCATCCAGATCACAGGAAATTCTTACGTTTCCTTTTCAGGAGAAAACATTTCCAGTACAGGGTTTTTCCCTTTGGTCTGCCTTCAGCACAAAGGGTATTCATGAAATGCATGGCAGTAGTATCTGCATTCTCCTCCAATACTTGGGATTGGTAATAAACTTCCCAAAATCTCAACTAGTTCCTTCCCAATGCCTAGAATTCATAGGTGCCTGTCTAGATACCAGACAGGCAAGGGCTTTCCTTCCACAAGCCCGGTGTCTTCACATAATGCAACTAGCTTCTCAAGCAGCAGGCAAATCCTCCCTCACTGCTCGAGAGCTACTGCAGTTACTGGGACATATGGCATCCACAGTTCATGTAGTCCCATATGCTCGCCTCCACATGCGAGCAGCTCAGTGGACCCTCTCCACACAGTGGACACAGGCCACGGGTCATTTGTCGGACAAAATAATAATCTCTCGACGACTAATTTTGTCCCTCCAATGGTGGCAATCACTAGAAAATCTGACAGTGGGATCTCCTTTCCATCAACCCCTCTTTCAGGCCACTCTAACAGATGCATCACAGGTGGGTTGGGGAGCACACCTGAATCATCTCTCTACCCAGGACACCTGGACTCCACAGGAGGTTGGTTTACACACAAACCTCCTGGAATTAAGAGCAATCTATTTAGCTCTTCGAGTATTCCAGGCCCAGCTCAGCTATAAGACAGTCCTAGTCCAGACGGACAATCAAGTAGCAATTTTCTATGTGAGCAAGCAGGACGGAACAGGCTCTCTTTCGTTATGCAACGAAGCTTTACGACCAGCTTGCTCGAGTGTTTTGAATCTGGGAAACACCAGATATAGACCTCTTTGCAAATCCACTGAATGCCAAACTTCCCCGGTTCTGTTCCAGGATTCCGGCTCACAACTGTCAGGCAAGGGATGCCTTCCTCCTTCACTGGGGTCAGGACTTCCTTTATGCCTTTCCACCCATTCCCCTCATCCCCAAAACACTCTTCAAGCTTCAGAGAGACAGGGGTCGCATGCCAAACGTGGTATTCCCTGCTTCTACATCTCTCTCAAGCGGCACCTCTGGAGTTAGGGCATGCTCCATATCTCCTTTCCCAGGAGAACGGGATGCTATGGCACCCGAATCCCCAGTCCCTGCACCTCACGGCCTGGTTGCTGAAGGCTTAGACCTCCAAGATCTCAACCTGTCCCAACAGGTAAAAGATATCCTTCAGGCTTCTAGGAAACTTTCCACAAGAAGATCTTATGCCTTCAAGTGGAAACGTTTTACTATATGGTGCTCCAAGAAGGGATTAAACCCCCTGGTTATACCCTTAGAATCAATAGTAGAGTATCTCCTTCACTTATCGAATTCTGGTCTAAAGACCAATTCGGTAAGAGTCCATCTTAGTGCCATTGCAGCTTCTTATAAGCCTCTGAATGGACAACCAATTTCCTCTCATCCACTCCTATCAAGATTTATGAGAGGCCTTCTATTAACTAAACCTCCCATCAAGCTACCACCGGTGGCATGGGATCTAAATCTAGTTCTCAGGCAGCTCATGAAGCCGCCTTTTGAACCTTTGGCCACTACAGCCCTTATGTTTTTGACCTGGAAGGTCATCTTCCTAATTGCAATCACCTCTGCCCGTCGCATTATTGAATTGCAGGCTTTAGTGGTTGATCCTCCTTATACTAGGTTTCACCATGATAAGGTTGTTCTTAGAACTCATCCACACTTTATGCCAAAGGTGGTTTCGCCTTTTCATTTAAATCAATCAGTTTATCTTCCTGTATTTTTTCCGAGGCCTCACGCCTCTAATGCAGAAAGAAACCTTCATACTTTGGATTGTAAAAGGGCTTTAGCTTTTTACATACAAAGAACACAGCAACATAGAAAGTCCTCACAAATTTTTATAGCTTTTGACCCTAGTCATTTGGGACTTCCAGTCTCCAAAAGAACTTTATCTAAATGGATTGCCCAATGCATATCCTTTGCTTATGAGAGTAAGGGTCTTCCTTTTCAGGACCATGTCACAGCTCATAATGTGAGAGCCATGGCAGCTTCTATGGCTAATCTCCACTCTGTGTCTATCGATGACATTTGTCGAGCAGCCACCTGGGCTTCGGTACACACCTTCACAGCCCACTACTGCCTGGATAAAGCCTCCCATCGGGATGCCTTCTTTGGCCAAGCTGTTGTTCAAAATCTCTTTCACACCTAAATCAACTCCTACCCACCAACCCTGGTGGGATGCTAGAGATCCATGGGAGGAAGGATTCCCACCTTCTAGGATGGCATCTTCCTGGGGCTATCTCCCTGACATCTTCAGCTAGGGAGTCCCCATATGTGAGGACTACATTCCTGCTTGTTCCTGGAGATAGCGTAGGTACTCACCTATAACAGGTGATCTCCGGGAACAGCAGGAATCTAGTCTTCACAACCCACCCACCTCCCCTAGGAGTTGTCCCTCTATCCTTTCACTCAGCTACAAACTTAACTGAAGAGGGACAGTTGGAAAGGCAGGAAGGCAGCGCACATGTGCTGAGGGATGCTCCCAAAAGCGTTCCTATTGGACACTGGGGAGCGTTCCCACGCAGGCTCCGTCGGTACCGACGATACCCATATGTGAAGACTAAATTCCTGCTGTTCCCGGAGATCACCTGTTACAAGTGAGTAACTGCGCTTTCCCTGTTCTCACCCGAAGTTTGCAGAAGGCTCTCGGAGGGATCTGCCTGTCAGCCACCTTTCACACAGTGCTGTTAAAATAAACCCAGCCTTTGAAGCAGTTTCAGGGGAGTAAAACTAAGCCCGGCGTGGATCCTATGCCTAGGGCTCTCAGGAGGTGAGTACCAAGGCTTGACCTTGTCATTGCCCTTGTTGGAAACTCCTGGTTCTGTCTCGGAAGGACGCAATTCGGGGTAGTCTGCTAGCGACTGTTGGCACTATGTTGGGGTGTCCCACCATTTTCTGCACATATTAGTAACATTTTTGTTTGTTATGCACCTGGGGGGTTTGTGAGTTCTGCCAAAGCAGCTCCAATGCATGCTCCTTCCCTAGCTTCTTTAATATGTTTTCTGTAAAAAGACAGCTAACTTGCGCTTGTGGGCCAACACAGCCTTAATGTGTGCGCTCTGGTGATACCCTAACTCTGTCGTCTTCCAGGAAACATTGTTTGACCTGTGACAAATGAGGAGCCTAATCCTTGGATTCTGGACTCTACCTTTCCTGAATGACAGCTTCTTAGTCGCCTCTGAAGGGCATGCTTTCCCCCTCTCTGCCAGGGAATACAGTTAAGTCCGCCCTTACCTGCCCCATGGCAGGAGGTTCAGGATGACGCTAAGGGTAAGGATGCTCAGCCGGCCAGGGGCTCCGGCGACTATGCTGTGAGCTGCTCTTCATTCTCAAGGGGGTCTGTGGCAGCTGTGCCCCCCCCCCCCCTGGTGTGGTGAGCTTTTTCCGAGAGGAGAGCTTCCAGAGTCTGGATTATCCTCCCTAGAATATTTTTCCTTTTTGCAACAGGTCAGGTCCTTCTGGCATGGAAATTCAGACCCTGCAGCCTCTGAGTGCCCCGGATTCAGTATTGTACTGGGCAGGCTGGAAGCAGAAGCCTTGCTCGATTGCCTTTGGCTAAGCATCCCCGGTGTGGGGCATTCCCTGAAGATGAGGAGCACTTGGGAGCTGTCCGAGATGTTGACTATGCCTCGGACCCAGATGAATCAGTATTGGGCTCCGATGTGGAGGAGGCCCTCCTATCACCTTCAGAAGACTATGAAGAGGCCAGTGTGATCCACCTGTTCTGGAAGAAGGAACTGATGGCATTGATTCCAGGGTCTCATCAACCTTGAATTTGACAGAAGCTTCCAGCATGGAACAGGAGCCAAAAGTATACTCGCTTCTTCAAAGGATATGGAAATCCACTACCTTCTTCCTGTTCCCAGAGGTGATCAAAGATGTGATCCAGTCCGAGTAGGACTCACCTGATTTGCTCTCTAAAGGGCTAAGGGTCTATAAGATGTTCTCCAGGAACAATAAGTAAGTCAACCCTCACATATGGGTGACATCGGCACTGACTGAGCCCACGAGGAGCATTTCCCCAGCTTTCAAAGAAAGCCTTTGGGAATACTACCATGCATATGTGGTCCCCTTCCCACCCAAGGGTGCCATCTTGCTCAGTCTCCTTTTTCCACGGAGCGCAATGGACGTGGTCCTCTACTCTCCCAGAAAAAGTTCTTTAATTCCTTCCCTTTGTCCGGTTTGGTGTACCCGGTTCCTTTCCTGCCTCGAGGTGGCACCACCGGTGCCAATCTTGGCTCCCTTTTTTTTTTCCCCTGTTTCCTTGAGGTTCCACCTCAATCGGCCTTCGTGCCATTTTTCGCCCGGGGGTCCTCGACCCCAGTTGGGTGTGCTCCCACTATGACTCCCGGTGGGTTCAAGAAATGCGTCTGCTGCAGTCAGACTATCTCAGTCACTGATACTCATGACTGCTGCATCCGCTGCCTAGGCCCAGACCACGACAGTTCCACCTGCGACCAGTGCCAGGCCATGACCCCTAAAGCCAATAGGAGGCTGTCTGAGTTGCAGGGGTAGCTTTTCCCAAGGTGTGATTCTGCCCCGGCTTCCTCATCGCCAAGCCCCAAAGCCGGCCCTTCACGATAGGTCTGGGCATCCTCGGAGTCCCGTGGCAGCGGCTCCTTCGGTGCGGTCCCAGACCTAACAAAAAAGAAGGTGGTCCCGAAGGAGGTGCCTCTGATCAAACCTGGCAAGTCCCTCGATGGGTCTCAGGCAACTCATAGCAGTGCCCTCAAAGTCTCGAGACAAAAGTCCTCGGTTGACGGAGACCGTGCCAGGACCCGTGAACCTATAGTCTCCTCGAGGATGCACTCTCTGGAGTGCTGGCATCAGACCCGAGGGCTTCGGTGTCCACACTGAGTGCTGCACAGCCATCGGGCCTAGAGTTCCACACGGCGGCCATGGAACAGAGCCTCTCCTCCATCTTGGCCTTGCAGCAGGTGTTATTGTCGCCCCCCTCCCTCTCCCTCCCCCCCCCCCCCCCCGGCATCATCGGCCCTGACACCGGGCTCCCCAGCCTCGTGGGAGCCTCTGGACATTGAACTGGGCACCAAGCGCCACAGGCCTTGGGCAAATCTTCGGCATCGATCGAGGTCTCGATCACGCTCCTCGGAGTTCTTGTCCTCCCTGGTGAGTTTCTGGTAGTCTGACCCCAGGTCCTCCGGGGAGGCCCGGTTCCTCGGAGCTTCCCCTGGAGCTGACTCCTCGACGCTCTTGGGCTCCGACTGGGAGACTGAGGATGAGCCCTCCCTGGAGATCTCCGGACACTGGGATGTACCCTCCATGTCTCCCCCGGAACGTCTGCGCCACTCCCCGCTTCAGGACGTGGCCTTTCATGACTTCATTCGTGACATGGCCCAGGCTCTTTCGATCCAGACTGAGTCGGAGGAGGACCCGTGCACCGAGGAGCTTGAGATTCTACAATATGAGTTCCCTCCCTAGGATACTCTCATGGTGCCGGTTCCACCCATCTTCGAAAGATTGCTTCTCCAGATGTGGGAGTCCGCAGCCTCTGTGCCAATGGTCAGTCGGCCCTGGACACCATCTATCGCATCCGGAAGGACCCCTGGTTCCCATAAGCCACAACTCCCCCACAACTCGATGGTGGTTGAGTCCTCCATGCAAAAATTGAAGAGTCCAAAAACCTACTCTTCAGTTCCCCCCGGCAGGGAGGCCCGGGCCCTCAGTGCCTTGGGGCGCAAGTGCTACCACGGCGCCATGCTGGGGTGCCGAATACAGGCATGCAAATTGTATATTGGAATGTAACTTAAGTGCCTGATACAGGAACTCTCAGGGTTCTCGGCAAGCCTTGCCAGGGAACCTCTGCAAAGGTCCCAGTCCCTATCAGCAGGCATCCGGGACCGTTCCAAATTCCTCTCCCAGGCTGCCTACAATGGGTTTGGGTCTGCGTCCAGGGTTGCAGCCGCCGGCATCTGTGTCCGGCGCCAGGCATGGCTACAGACCTTGGACCTGGAGCAGTGGATACAGGAAAAGCTCCTGGATGTCCCCTGCATTGGTGAGAACCTATTTGGGAAACCAATGTCTAATTAGGCTGTGGAGATTGAGGCCGATGTGGTGACCCGGCAGAGGCTGTCCAAAAAGACCTCAGCTCTCCCAAAGAAAATTCCTCGGGGATAAAGGGCTACTCCCAGGCTGACCAGTACCAGCCTTTCTTGGGGCAGTCTCACCAGGCCGCAAAGGTAAAGGGCTATGGGCATAGGCCCAGGAAGCCCAAAGCTTTCAAGCCCCAGACACCAGCTCCTACCCAACTGGAGGGTAACTTTTGACTCCCTGGGCTGGGCCTCCCCTCCCCCGGGAGTCCCACCTCAGCCCACAGTGGGTCAATTGGTCTCTTTCGCCCACAGATGGGCCAACATCACCACAGACCAGTGGGTTCTGCAGGTGGTGCAGGGAGGCATATTCCCTCCATCGGCAGGAGAACCCTCCAAACTACTTCCTAGGAGAGCCAACACAGCCTCTCCTCCACCAGACCATGCTCACCACGGAACTCTCAGGCTTGTTCAGGGACAGGGTGGTGGAACCGGTACCCCATCACCTCTGCTGAAAGGAGTTCTACTCAAGGTATTTCCTTGTCCCAAAAAGAACAGGGGGTCTCCAGCCCATCCTGGATCTGTGCAACTTGAGCAAGTTCCTAGTGAAGGAAAAGTTCAAGATGCTCTTCTTTGATACACTGCTGCCCTACCTCTGCCAGGAGATTGACTCTGCTCCTTGTATCTCAAGGATGCTTACACCCACATCCTGATCCACCTCTCCCACAGGCATTACCTGAGATTTGTGGTGGGGGGGGGGGGGCAGCACTACCAGTACAGGGTGCTGCCGTTCGGCCTTGCCTCCTCTCCAAGGGTCTTTACAAAATGCCTGGCAGTCGTAGCCGCCCATGTACGCCTCCAAGGGGCCCACGTCTTTCCTTACCTGGATGACTGGCTCATCAGAGGCAAAACACCTCTCGAGGCCAGGCGGGCCACAAGGCTCACTATCCACACCCTGCAGCATTTGAGGTGGTTCATCAACTACTCCAACCTCTCCCTGGCCCAAAACTTGGCATTCATAGGGGCCTAGCTGGACACTCTGCGGGTCAGGGCCTTTCTCCCTGTAGAAAGAGCCCCACCACCTGATGCAGCTGGCAAGGAACATGTAGAGCTCCAGTTCGGTGTCAGCTCGCCTACTCCTCCGCTTATTAGGCCACATGGCCTCGACAGTTCACGTTACGCCTCTGGCCCACCTACATATGCGGGCAGCCCAGTGGTGCCTCCGTTCCCAGTGGACGCAGGCAGGCTGAGGGACAGAGTGCAGGTCACCCACCAGCTGGCGGCCTCCCTCACCTGGTGGCAGTCCCTACATCACCTCAGGGCAGGGATGCTCTTTCAGGCACCGACCCACCTCAGAGGGTCCTGACGACAGACGCTTCCCTTGTGGGCTGGGGCGCACATTGCAAGGGCCAGTGCACCCAGGGCACCTGGTCTCCAGAGGAATCCCTACTGCAAATCAATCTCCTCAAGCTCAGGGCCATCTTCCTGGCCCTTCAGGCCTTCTGCCAGCTCCTGAGCGACCTCCCGGTCCTCATACAGACGGACAACCAGGTTGCCATGTTCTATGTAAATAAGCAGGGGGGGTACAGGCTCCTACTCCTTCTGTCAGGAGGCAGTGACCCTCCACTTCTTTGCAGTGCGCAACTATATCCTTCTGAGGACGATGTACTTACTGGGCCTGGCGAACAACATCAGGCGTGTCTTTTGGCCTCACGAGTGCTGTCTGGACCCAAAAGTGACTCAGAAGCTTTTCCACCTCTGGGGAAGACCCTGACTGGACCTGTTCGCCTCCCCAGACAACTCACAACTGCCCAAATTCTGCTCTCAGCCATACTGCAGGAGGGTGATGGCGGACGCCTTCCTGATCTCGTGGTCACAAGACCTGCTTTATGCATTCTCACCAACACCTCTGATAGCCAAGTGCCTTTTCAAGATCCAGAGTGAGCACTCCTCAGTAATCCTGATTGCACCCAGGCAGCCCTGGTTCCCCCCTGCTCCTCTCCCTGTCAGTGGCAACCCCATTACCACTGGGCTGGGACCCGGACCTTCTGTCCCAGGAGGGGGGCTCTTTACTACACCCCAACCTGGGGTACCTAATGCTGACATCGTGGCCGCTGAAAGGGTAGCACTGGTCCCAGATAAGGTCGAGGAGATCCTCCTGGCCACCTGGAAGCCATCCACCAGAATTGCTTACGCCTTCAAGTGGAGTAGGTTCTCCGTCTGGTGTGCAGAAAGGAATGAGGACCCATTCTCCTGTCGGGTATAGCTCGTGATGCAGTACTTGCTACATCTCTCTCACTTGGGCTTGAAATCTAGCTCGGTGAGGTGCATCTCAGCGCCATAGTGGCTAACCATCACCCTATAGAGGAGAAGTTCCTCTTAGGCCAGCCTTTGGATTTCAGATTCCTCAGGGGCCTCCTGCTCTCCACGCCCCCTCTCTGCCCTCTGGTAGCAGAATGGGACCTCAATGTGGTGCTCTCCCAGCTCACTATTCCGAGCCTTTGGCCGCCTGCCACCTGAGAAACCTCTCCTGGAAGGTGGCCGCCTTAGTGGCGTTGACGTCTGCTCGCAGAGTAAGCGAGCTGCAGGCCCTGGTGGTGGACCCACCCTATACCAAGTTCTGTATGAACAGGGGGTGCTTCGTATGCACCCCAAATTCCTACCAAAGGTAGTGTCCTTTTTTTTACCTCAATCAGGAGGTAGTTCTCCCCACCTTCTTCCCACGGCTGCACGCCGGCAAGAAGGAGGTCGTCTTGCATACTCCGAATTGCAAGAGGACCCTTTCCTTTCATTTACAGAGGAGCAAGGCCCATCAAAAAGCTCCTTGGCTTTTTATCTCCTATGACCCCAGCAGACTGGGGCTACCTGTGACCAAACAAACGCAGTCTGGATGGCGGACTGCATTGCCCTCGCTTATGAGTGAGCTGACCTCTCTCTGGAGCGCTGGATCACTGCTCATTGTGTGAGAGCTATGGCCACATCGGTGGCCAACCCACATGCAGTGCCGGTGTAAGAAATCTGTATGGCTGCCATGTGGTTTTCAGTCCAAACGTTTGCAGCCCACTACTGCCTTGAGAGTGAGTCCCGTAGGGACAGTGCCTTTGGCCACACAGGGATCAGAAGCATTCTCAATGTATAGGCAACCCCTGCCCTCCAACCCTTCAGTGTTCAGTCTACTGGAGTTATGGTGATGCTTGAATCTGCAGAGTCTCTTGGTAGGGATTCACCTAATGCAACTCATGACCTCCCTGGGGTCGCTGCTGCTGCTGTTGTCGTTTGGGCCCCGGTATCCTGGAGCTTGGGAATCCCATATGTGAGGACCAACTTCCTGCTTGTTCCTGGAGAAAGCATAGTTACTCACCTTTAACAGGTGTTCTCCAGGGGACAGCAGGAATTGGGCCTCATAACCTTCCCTCCTCTTCTTGGAGTTGCCTCCTTTACCTTTTTGTCTTTTGCCTACGCTATGTCATCTGACTGAGCAAGATGGCATGCTTGGGCAGGAAGGGAACCACGCATGTGTGGTGGCATCTCCCAAAGGCTTTCTTTGAAAGCTGGGAGAATGCTTCCGCGAGGGCTCTGTCAGTGCTGACATCACCCATATGTGAGGACTGATTCCTGCTGTCCCCAGAGAACACCTGTTACAGGTGAGTAACTACACTATGTACTCTTCCAGAAGAAGTGCAATGAGTGGTTTGACATTCCCAAGGTGGATGCATAGGTCACAGTAGTTACTAGATGGACCACTGTTCCAGTGGAAGGCAGATTGGCTTTAAAAGATCTTCTGGAGCGCGAGGTTGATTCCTTGCTGAAGAGCAAGTTTGCCATGATGACAAATTCTACAGCACCATCTTGACTTCTCAAGCCCTACTCCAGTGGATTCAGTCTCTTCTACTTCATGATGTTATGGCCTTCCTTTCTGATGCCATGTATGACCTAGTGTGCTTGGCAGCCAGGAATGGTGCTCTGACTACTGTGTCACAGCATTGGATTTGGCTCTGTCACTGGGTGGCGGACACATTCTCCAAAGTCCGGTTGGTTCAACTGGCATGTGATTGGAGCTCCTGTTTGGAACATATTTAGAGAAACTGGTGAAGGACTTAGGCGAGACAAAATCTTACTCGCTCCTGGAAGACATTTCCAGAAGACTCATGAAGTTGGCGAGTGTCCCTTTTGTTGTCAGCCTCCGCCTGACCAGCAAGGGTGCACTGGTTGGATTCCTGGGGTCTTGGGACTATCGTCAATACTGACCTAGTTAACCATTCTTCCCCTCTGCTTTAGAGCCTTGAGCTCATTCTTAGTTCTTTTTGGGAGCACGTGGACCCAGAGACGCAACCCCCTCCAGAGGAGGACCCTCCCTAGCCATGCAATGGAGGTTTGTGGGCCCATTCTCTGTTACCTCCGGTGGGCAGCAGGCTTCACCTTTTCTTTCAGGAACGGTCCTGGGTTTCCAGGGATCGCTGGGTGTTACGCATCATTCAGTTCAGCTGTGTCTTGGAATGTAAGGAGCCTATTCCCAAAGCCTACATAGTTTTCCTTTGTGGGTCTGCAATCAAAGTTCCAAGGTGGTCCGCACCACAGCACAAGTTGCTTCACCTGAAGGTGATGGTCCCCGTTTCCCCAAATGATACTCCATCTACTTTGTAGTGCCAAAAAAGGATGGTTTCTTCTGGTCCATCCTGAACCTCAAATGGGTTAACGAGCACTTGCGCATCCTGCGTATTTAGATGGAAACCTTGAGCTCTGTGATTCAAACAGTGCGCCAAGGAGAATTCTTGGCTTCTCTGGATCTGGAGGAGGTGTATTTTCATATCTCGAGCCAGGCGGATCAGCAGAGGTATCTGCGTTTTGCCTTGCTTGGCTTTCACTATCAGTTCGCCGCCCTTCCTTTCGGGTTCTCCAAGTCCTGGTGGTGGCGGCTGTTGCACTATGGCACCAAGGGATCTGTATCCATCCCTGTCTGGATGACTAGCTCATCCAAGCCTTTTCACCTGTTCCATCTCAGGTGATGGCCCAAGTGGTGTCCTTTTTGGAAAGCCTCAGCTGAGTTAAACTGTTCTACAAATTTTCAAAAATTGTTTGCTTTAGAAATTAAATGTGCTATTTCTTAATGAATTTGATACGCTGAATTTAAATATGATAGTGAAATTGGTCAATTAGCTCCTGTTTCTATGATATGTTGAAGAATTTACATTTTACCACTATGTATGGTGAAAATCGAGCCTAAATCCTTAGATGTAAATCAAAATCTTATTACAAATGAAACTTTGCACAATAACAAGCAGGTTTTTATAAAATAAAGTTAAAAAACATAAGAAAAAACAGAGGAGTAATTATGTCTGCAATTTAACTTTCATTAAGAACATTTGTAAGTACATTCTAGCAAATTTGTTCTCATTCAGTGGCTTCACGACTCTTCCTGATCTGTTTCTTGTACTGAAGCAATGGAATATCCCTTGTCACTATCCAGCAGTAGTCTGCAAGCATTGATTGGCTCCATTTACCCTGATACCTCTTTTCCATGGCTGCAATGTCTTGGTGAAATTGTTCTCCATGTTCATCACTTACTGCTCCACAATTTTGAGGGAAAAAATCTAGATGCGTGTAGAAAATTAATCTTTAAGGACATGTTGCAACCAAGGTTTTTGTATGCCTTGAGAAGATCTTGAACAATCTCTTGATAATTATTTGCTTTGTTGTTTCCAAGAAAATGTTGTGTCACTGATTCAAATGCTGTCTATGCAGCCTTTTCCTTTCCACGCAATAAACGAAGAAATTCGTTATCTTGAAGAAGTGCACGAATCTGAGGGCCAACAAAAACTCCTTCCTTAACTTTGGCATCACTCAGTCTAGGAAATTTACCATTAAGATACCTGAAAGCAGGTTTAGTTTTATCCATCGCCTTGACAAAGTTTTTCATTAGTCCCAACTTGATGTGCAAGGAAGGCATCAGTCTACAAGTGCTGGAAACAGAACATTTTTGCTTCCAGGATCCAGTGACTGATGGAGTGCTTCTGGCGAAATGACAATCTCTAGCACGACTATCCCATTCACACAGGATGCAGCAGTACTTGGTGTATCCACCCTGAAGATCAAGCAAGAGGGTGACCACTTTGAAGTCACCACAGATTGACCATAGATGTTGATCATAGTTCATACATTTCAAAGGTTGTTTCATATTGTCATAAGTCTCTTTCATAAAAGCTGCATGGCCAGTAGGAATTGATGGTAACAAGTTGCCATTCTCCAGGACCAAGCAGGAAGTCAGTCCTCAGATATGGGTGTCATCGACGCCGATGAAGCCCCAGCGGAGCATTTCCCCAGCTTTCTATGAAAGTCTTTGGGAATGCAGGCACGCATGCGCGGTTCCCTTCCCGCCTAAAGGTGCCATCTTACCTCAGTCTCTGTTTTTCCGAGAAGCCCACCGGACGTGTGTCCTGTCATCCCGGATAAAAGTTGATTTTTCTGCGATTTTCGCTTGTTTTTTCTTCCCGGTTCGACGCCGGTTCCCCTCCCGCCGGGTTCGGTACACCGGTATCTAGCCCGATTCTTCTTTTCTGGTTTTTGCCCTTCGTGGCTGGCGTTTGTGCCCTTTTTTGATTTTTCCCTAGAAGGCCGGTCCTTTGACCTCGCGGGGACTCTTTTTTTTCCCTGATGGCTTCCAGCGGTTTCAAGAAGTGTGATCGGTGTAAGAAGTTAATGTCTCTCACCGACACACACGACTACTGCCTTCGGTGCCTCGGTCCTGATCACGACCCTAAGACATGTGGACCATGTGGGAAGATGTCTTCCAAGACACTCCGAAGTCGCCAGCAGCAGAAAGAAAGGCTTTTCTCGGACTCGGCCTCTGGCCGGGCCCGGAACTCGTCTGAGGCCTCAACATCTCTGGATTCGGATCCTGAGCGCTGTCGAACTTCCTTGGATAGGGGGTCCCCGACCGGGAACGCAAGAGGAAGAAGCGGCTCATGAGGGTGTCATCGGAAGAGGTCCCTGGCTCCTCGAGGGCCAGGTCTAAGACCTCCGACCGTCGCCCCGGGCCCGTGGAACAAGAGAAGCCTGCAAAAGTCCCTCGCGTGGAGCCGGAGTCTGCTGGACACGTAAGCCCTGTGATCCTCGAGGACTCTCCTCCCAGAGAGCCGACGTCGGGCCCGGCGCTGCCAGGGCCTGAGTCTGTGGCTGCTGCGTCTCCCGAGCTGAGTCTCAGGATGACAGCCTTGGAGAGCAGATTGTCTGACTTCATGGAGCAGCAGCGGGCACTGATGGCCAGCCTGTCTGGCGCATCTGCCCTGACCACCGGGACGTCGAAGTCTACCCCGGAGCGAGCCGATACTCGAGTCGATCATGGCTCGAAGTCGACCTCAGTCGCGGTCCCCTTCGACCTCCAGTTCGGGACCGAGGGCGTCAACGCCGCTGCCTCCGGCATTGGGGCGGGTGCTCCTGGGTCCCGCGGGGTCGGATCCTGACTCCTCGTCAGACGAGTCCGCCTGGGAGACGGAGGATGAGGAGTCCCCCGACACATTCAAGACTCGGTGCGTCCCGTCGGACTCACCGCAGTCTGAGCCCCGGAGTAGATCCCCTCCGGAGGACACCCGGTTCTCGGAGTTTGTCCGGGATAAGGCCACCGCGTTGGCTATCCCGGCGGACCCCGAGGAAGAGCCTCGAGCCGAGGAGCTCGAGGCCCTGCAGTACGACTCTCCTCCGAAGGAGGCCTTTACTGTCCTGGTTCCTCCGATGCTGGAACGGCTCCTCTTCCGGATGTGGGAGGCACTGGCCTCAGTGCCGGTTCTAAGCAAGCGAGTCGATTCGATTTATCGACTCCAGAAGAGCCCTGGCTTTCAGAAGGCGCAGCTACCACACCATTCCATGGTTGTGGAATCGGCCATGCAACGCCTGAAGAATCAGAAGATGCACTCGGCAGTGCCCCCCGGCAGGGAGGCCCGGAACCTTGATGGTGTCGGTAGAAAGTGCTTCCAGGGCTCGATGCTTGCTTGCCGTGTCCAGTCTTACCAGCTGTACATGGGCATTTACTTGCGGGACCTGGCCAAGGAGTTGGCCGGGTTCTCTGCTGGTCTCTCCGGGGAGCCCTTGCAGAGATTCAAGTCCTTGTCCTCGGGGATTCGGGACTGCTCGAAGTTTATGTCCCGCGCCGCCTACGATGGCTTCGAGGCTTCGGCCTGAGTTGCATCAGCCGGCATCGCGGCTCGACGCCAGGCATGGCTGCAGTCATCTGACCTCGAGCCGTGGGTTCAGGACAAGTTGGTCGAAGTCCCTTGCCGAGGTGAAAACCTTTTTGGCAAGCCCATGGCCGAGAAGGCCGCACAGCTCGAGACTGAGCACCTTACAAGGACAAGGCTGTCTAGGAAGAACTCTGCCCCTTCTCACAAGAAGAAGGCCTCGGGTAAGAAGCCCTTTTACCCAAGGAAGGGCACTGCCTACAAACAGTACCCTCAATATCAGGCTGTCCAAGCTGCCCCCCAGTGTCAGCAAGCCAAGGGGCAGGGTAATGGGCCCCGTAGGCAGAGGACCCCCCAAGCCTCCGGCCCCTGCTTCCACTCAGCAGGGTGGGGTTTTGTGACTTCTTGAGCGTAGCCTCTCAGTCCCTGCTCTCCCAACCCTGCACAGGAGGTTGCCTCGCCGCCTTTGCCCACCAGTGGCCCCACATCACTGGGGACAGTTGGGTGTTGAACATAGTCCATAAGGGCTATGCACTGCATTTTCACCAACTGCCTCCGCCATACTTCCCAGGGGAACCTCCAAGGCCTCCCCTGCACACAGACCTTCTCCTTCAAGAGCTTCAAGGTCTGTTGGTGGATGGGGCGGTGGAGTCTGTGCCTCCCCACTTGCAAGATCACGGATTCTACTCCAGGTATTTCCTGGTGCCCAAAAGAACCGGTGGCCTTCGACCCATTCTGGACCTCAGGAACCTCAAGTTCCTAGAGAAGGAAAAGTTCAAGATGCTTACTCTTGGAACACTTCTGGCCTACCTCCAGCAGGGAGATTGGCTATGCTCCTTAGATCTAAAGGATGCGTACACTCACATCGTCATTCATCCAGACCACAGAAAGTACCTCAGGTTCATTGTGGGAGGAAACCATTATCAGTACAGAGTACTGCCTTTTGGCCTCACCTCCGCTCCCAGGGTCTTTACCAAATGCCTGGCAGTGGTGTCGGCCTACCTGAGAAATCAGGGAATCTTTGTCTTCCCCTATCTGGACGACTGGCTCATCAGGGGTCAGACGTGCCAGGAGGCCAGACAAGCCACCCTCACAACTATTGCTCTTCTTCAAAGCCTGGGGTTTGTAATAAACTTCGCAAAGTCCACTTTGCTCCCCTTCCAGAACTTGGAGTTATAGGAGCAAGGCTGGACTCTCTGCTGGCAAAGGCCTCCATATGAGGCCTGCACAGTGGTGCCTTCGGACTCGGTGGTCCCAGGCCGCAGGCATCCTCAGGGACAGGATAAGGGTCTCCAGACAATTTCTGAACTCCCTCAGCTGGTGGTTGCACCCACCCAATCTACTAAAAGGGGTGCCCTTTCAAATTCCTGGGTACACAGTGGTACTGACCACAGACGCCTCCCTGCAGGGCTGGGGAGCTCATTGCCTGAACAAGTGCACCCAGGGCCTGTGGTCTCCTTGGGAGGCTGCACAGCAGATCAATCTCCTAGAACTCAGGGCTATTCGATTAGCACTCAAAGCTTTCTCTCCTACCCTGGCCCATCAATCTGTTCTGGTTCAGACGGACAACCAAGTAGCCATGTTTTATGTGAACAAACAGGGCGGGACGGGGTCCAGACTCCTCTGTCGGGAGGCTCAGGACCTTTGTTCATTTGCTCTCAAGCACAACATGCTCCTCAAGGCTGTGTACCTTCCAGGCCAGGACAACTACCTGGCCGACAGGTTGAGCAGGATTCTACAGCCCCACGAGTGGCAGCTGCATCCTTTAGTGGTTCAGAAGATCTTCCTAAAATGGGGTCTCCCTTTGATAGATCTCTTTGCCAGTCCACTGAACAAGCAACTGCCAAAGTTCTGCTCCAGGCAACTGCATCCTCTGAGAATAGCAGCGGATGTTTTTCTGATTCCCTGGTCTCCGGGCCCTCCTGTATGCGTTTCCTACCACGCCCTTTGTGGCCCGAACTCTCTTCAAGATTCTTCAGGACAAGGCCTCGGTCCTGCTGGTGGCTTCCAGGTGGCCGAGACAGCCTTGGTTTCCGCTTCTGCTTCAACTGGCGGTGGATCCCCCACTGCCTCTGGGGTTGCAACCCGACCTTCTCTCACAGAAGGGAACCCCCCTTCTGCACCCCAATCTCAAAGCTCTCAATTTGATGGCCTGGAGGCTGCAAGGGTAGTTTTGGCTCCCTGGGGCCTACCTCAGGAAGTTGAGGAGGTTGTCCTAGCCTCTAGGAAACAGTCCACTAGGAAAACCTATGCTTTCAAATGGAAAAGGTTTTCTGTGTGGTATCAGCTACGTTCGGAGGATCCTTTCTCCTGTGCTGTGCCGGTAGTGCTTCAATACTTACTGCATTTGTCCAATCAGGGACTTAAGTCCAATTCTGTTCGGGTCCACCTCTCGGCTCTAGCAGCTCACCACTCACTGGTGGAAGGACATTCTCTGTCGGTTCACCCCTTGGTGTCCCATTTTCTCAGGGGCTTGCTTTTGCTCAAGCCCCTAATCCGTCGTCCTGCTCCTGAGTGGGAGTTGAATGTGGTCTTGCAGCAGCTGACTCGCCCACCCTTTGAGCCGATGGCTACTTTCCCTCTACGCTTCCTGTCCTGGAAGACACTCTTCTTGGTGGCCCTTACCCTCTGCTAGGCGAGTGAGTGAGCTTCAGGCCCTGGTCTGTGATAGGCCTTACACTCGCTTCTATCGGAACAGGGTAGTTCTTCGGACTCATCCAAAGTTCCTCCCCAAAGTTGTCTCCTCCTTCCACCTTAACCAAGAGGTGGTTCTTCCAACATTCTTCCCTAGGCCTCATGCAAGCCAGGCTGAAGCAGTTCTGCATACCCTGGACTGTAGGAGGGCCTTATCCTTCTACCTTGACCGTACGCAGGGGCATAGAAGGGCTACTCAGCTCTTCGTATCTTTTGACCCTAATAAGTTGGGGTTGGCTGTGTCCAAGCGTACCTTGTCCATCTGGGTTGCTGACTGTATCACCTGGGCTTATAGGGCGGCTGACCTTCCTTTGCAGGGTCAGGTCACGGCCCACCGTGTTAGGGCAATGGCTGCCTCAGTGGCTCATCTCCGCTCTGTGCCCTTGGTAGACATTTGCAGGGCTGCAACTTGGTCTTCAAGCCAGACTTTTGCGGCCTATTACTGTCTGGAGAGGGAGTCCCGTAGGGACAGTGCTTTTGGCCAAGCAGTACTCTGGAATCTCTTTGAGGTTTAGGCAACTCCTGCCCTCTGTTGGGCTACCGGTGGAGGTTGTGTCAGTGAAAAGCCTTTCTTTGCAGCTGGGACTAGAGGGAGTCCTCTTATTCAACCTGGGTTCCTTGGTAGCCCAGAGCTAGGGAGTCACCCATATGTGAGGACTGACTTCCTGCTTGGTCCTGGAGAAAGAGTAGTTACTCACCTGTAACAGGTGTTCTCCAGGAGCAGCAGGAATCAGTCCTCACAACCCTCCCTCCTCCCCTGGGAGTTGCAGTTGTACATAGTTTATTTTTCATTTTTGTGTGCTGTTCTTAGCTATGTCATTTGACTGAGGTAAGATGGCACCTTTAGGCGGGAAGGGAACCACGCATGCGTGCCTGCATTCCCAAAGGCTTTCATAGAAAGCTGGGGAAATGCTCCGCTGGGGCTTCATCGGCGTCGATGACACCCATATGTGAGAACTGATTCCTGCTGCTCCTGGAGAACACCTGTTACAGGTGAGTAACTACTCTTTATGCAGCAATACAGCTTTAAGACTTGCTTTGGATGAATCGATGAAGAGCCTCCAATCATCTGCATTGTAATTGATATTGAGAGCTGCCATTAAACCTTTTACATTGTTGCATGCAGCAAGATCACCTTCTTTGAAAAAGAATGACACCAAGTCTTTCTGACGGTCCCGGAAAAAAGAAATTTGAACATCACCAGCCAGAAGATTCCACTGCTGTATTCTGGAACCCAAAAGCTCAGCTTTATTCTTCGGGAGATCCAAATCTCTGACAAGGTCATTCAGTTCACCTTGCGTTATGAGGTGTGGCTCATTAGCAGTGACCAGAAGAAACTCTGGGTCACATGAGGTTGACGGTTCATGACTACAAAATTCTTCCTCTTCCTCACTTGATTCTAATGATGATGATTCTGACATTTTGTGAATCGGCAACCCTTCTCCATGGGGGACTGGGCATATTGCAGATGAATGTTTGGATATTGCACGGTCCACTTACCCTTTCTGGATATGCCTTTCTGAATTGGAGAAACCATGCAGAAGTAGCAATTGCTGACATGATCCTTGGGCTCTCTCCAGATCAGTGGAACTGCAAAAGGCATTGATTGCCTTTTCCCATTCATCCATTGCCTGAGACTTGTTGAACATGTATTGCAGCATATGTGTGGCGCCCAGCTCTTATCCTAATCTCCTATTCTGCAGCCAAAATATGTTGTAGGCTTTCTTAACCGCCACAGTCATATTCTGTTTTTGTGATGTAAAAGTCACTTCACCACAAATATAGCAGAAATTATCTGCATTATTAACACAAGTACGATGCATCCCCAATATGCTGTGATTGACCTATCGACATAAAATAATGCAAACTAATTAATTTTTAATTTTTCTGTGACTAATACACCTTAAGATATATACTGTCAAGTGATGCAAATTTAAATACTGATTGCATCATCTGATTTTGGACAGATATTTCTATTGGTTGCAAGTAGAGATTATGCAATCTCACACAAATGTTGCATAATACACAGTTAATGGCCCCTAATGACTAATTAATAGCATATATCTTAGCAACTAGACCTAATCAGAATTTTCATTATGTTTCTGTGTTCAGCAGCCTTAAATTAGTTTAGAACAGCTGCTTTCATTGCCGAAGCATTTTGGCTGTTGAACAGTGTTATCAATCGAGAAAAGAGCCAGCTTTTGCCTTCCTAATCCTTGGAGTTTTTGGGAGCACGTTTTGACACTCAAGTTGGCAGAGTTTTCCTGCCAGAGGAGAAAGTCAGACTATTGAATAGCTTGGTGATGTTCTGTGTGCAGCAGGTCCCCAGAGTCTGGGATTATCTTCAGCTCTTTGGATTGATGGCAGCGACCATAGAGATGGTCCTGTGGGTGTGTGCTCACATGTGGCTGCTCCAACGGTCCTTGTTGACTTGATGGCCCCCGAGTTCTCAGGAGTTGGAGTGCAGGCTCCTGCTCCCATTGATGGTGAAGGCCTGTGGTGGAGGCGGAAACCCTTTTATCTGAGGAAGGGGCATGCTGTTGGATGATTTCTCCTGGATCCTGCTGGCGATGCAAGTCTATTGGGCTGGGGAGCCCATTGCTAAGACCGTATGGCCCAGGGCCATTGGGACCACAGGGAAGCAGTGTGTTCCATCAACCACCTCAAGGTGAGGGCCATCAGTTTGGCTCTTCTGTATTTCCTGCCCCTGATTGAGTGCCGGACAGTTCAAATGTTTTCCAACAGTGCCACGGTGGTGTCTTATGTCAGTCACAAGGGCGACACAAGAATCACCGGATTGGCCCTGGAGACTGATCTTCTATTTGCCTGGGTGGAAAAGAACCTCCTAGCCTTGTCTGCACAGCACATTGCTGGGGTGGACACTGGAAGTGGACTTCCTCAGCCGGAACTCCCTGAATCCCAAGTGGGAGTTGAGTCAAGAAGCGTTTGAGTTGATTCTGGGCTGTTGGGGTCAACCCGAAATGGATCTGATGGCAACGCGCTCCAATGCCAAAGTGTGCTTCTATTTCAGTTGCCTCACAGAGATGGGGTCCAAGGGTGTTGATGCCCTGAACCAGCTTTCGCCCAGTCAGTTACTGCTGTACATGTTTCCTCCGTGCCCCTGGCGGGATGTGTGATTTGGTGTATAAAGCACCACTCAGGCAGGATTTTTCTGGTGGTGCCATATTGGTCATGGGGAGCGTGATTCGGAGACCTGATGCGGCTCTTTCAAGCATCACCTCTTTGACTGCCTCCATCTTGGGGGTTATTGTGGCTGGGACCGATAGTCCTGGAGAACCCTGCTCACTTCTCGCTTATGACATGGTTCTTAAAAGGAGACTGCTAGCGTGCAAGGGCTACTTTCCAGCAGTAATATCTACTATTCTCCGGGAACAAAGCAGGAAGTCTGTCCTCGCATATGGGTGATGGCATCAACGGAACCTTCATGGATTCACTCCCCAGCTTTCAAAGAAAGCCTTTGGGAGTTAGACCACACATGTATGGTCACCTTTTTGCCCAAGGGTGCCATCTAACCTCAGTCGTCTTTCTTCCACGGAACCCTGCAGATGGTCCTGTCTGTCATCCTCTGTAAAAGTTGATTTTTCTAACCCTTTTCTTTGCATTTTTTTCTCTTTTTGCTGGTAGGTTCCTGATCGTCATCTCGCCACCTGAGTTTGCCTTCACTTCTGCATCATGTTTTTCTCGGGTTCTTTTTCAGGGTGCCAGTCTTTTCTGGTGCCCTCCCTGACTGAGACATCAGAGTTTGACGTTGCGGGTGCAGTCTTCCCCGCTATGTCTTTAGTCAGCTGATTTAAGCAATGCAGCAAGTGTCCCCATACCATGTCCATAACAAACCACCACAGTTGCTGTATCAAGTGCCTCAATGCAGATCGCGATGGCTCCACTTGCCCGTTCTGCCTGCAGATGTCTAGTAAGAGCCGGAGGAACTGTGAAAAACAGCGGGGGGAGCTGTTTGGCTCGAAGACCTTTGCCATGGTACCAGCATAGAGTCTGGAATGGCTGCCCTCGGAGACTGTGTCTGACGACTCTGTGTTCTCCAGGAACAAGCATGAAGTCAGTCCTCACATATGGGTGACGGAGCCCTGGTGCGGAGCAAATCCCCAGCTTTCAAGAAAGCCTTTGGGAATTGCATCACGCATGCATGGTCCCCTTCCTGCCCAAGGGTGCCATCTTGCTCAGTCTCCTTTTTTCCCGCGGAGCCCAATGGACGTTCTATAGTTCCCGAGAAAAAAGTGTTTTAAAGTTAGAAATTAACTTTTCTTATTTTGCCGGCTTGACGACAGTTCCCCTTCCCGCCTTCGGCTCGGTACACCAGTATCGAGTTTGGCTAAAATTTTTCGGTTTTTGTCCTTCGTGACTAGCGTGTGCGCTCTTTTTATTTTTCACTAGCAGCCCGGTCCTTTGACCTCGCAGGGGCCATTTTTCCTCAGATGTCTGCCAGCAGGTTTAAAAAATGTGATCAGTGTACAAAGATAATGTCCCTCACTGATGCACATGACTGCTGTCTCTGGTGCCTCGGGCCCGACCACGACCCAAAGGTCTGTGGCCCGTGTAGGAAAATGTCCTTGAAGGCCCTGAGAAGCCACCAGCAGCAGTATGATAGGTTTTTTCCTGAGTCCATACCCTCCCGAGCCCAGACCTTGTCTGAGGCATCGATGTCTCGGGAACTGTCTGAGCCTGAGCAGCATCGGGTCTCCTCAGAAAGGGGGTCTCCCTCACAGGAACTTTGGAGGAAGAAAAAATTCTTGAAGGCAGCGGCGTTGGACGGTTCCGAACAGCCTAGTTCATCGCGGGACCAGTCGCAGAGCCCCGATCGCTGGCCCGGATCCTTGGAGGTGGAGCGTTCAGCAAAACTTCCTCAAAGGGACCCGGAGCAGCCGAGGCAGGTAACCACTGTCCTCGTTGAGGATTCTCCTCCAGGAGAACCGGTGTTGGGCATGATGGCATCGGGACCCGACCCGGGGGCTGCGGAGCCCTCTGAGCTCGGCCTCAGAATGGTGGCCTTGGAGCGCAGCATGTCTGCCTTCATGGAGCAGCAGCGGGTGCTGATAACCAGTCTCACTGGTCCTTCCACCCTGACCACCAGGCCACCGATGTCCAAGTTGACCTCGGAGGCCGAGCCGATCCTCAAGACCATGCATACTCGAGTCAATCCTCGGCCGAGGTCTCCCTTGACCTCCCGTTTGGGACCGAGGTCATCGGTGTCGGGGTGGTTGAAGCTGAAGCCCTCGAGGCTGGAGCCACTCTATTCCTCTTCGGAAGCATCGGGCTGGGAGATGGAGGAGTTAGTCCCTGGACACCTGCCGGACCAGAGACGTCCCATCTGATTCCCCGGTGTCCGAACCTCAGAAAAGGTCCCCCCCTGGAGGATACTCGGTTCTTGTACTTCGTAAGGGACATGTCAAAGGCTTTGGCATTCCCTGCGGAAGCCGAGGAGGAGCCTCGAGCCGAGGAGCTTGAGATCCTCCAGTATGACTTTCCCCCTCGGGAAGCCCTTTCTCTACTGGTTCCTCCGATCCTGGAATGGCTGATGCGCTGTATGTGGGAGACACCAGCATCTATGCCAGTGATCAGCAGGTGGATCAACACGATATATCGAGCCCGCAAGAGTCCTGGATTCCAGAAAGCACAACTGCCACACAACTCCATGTTTGTGTAATCGGCCATGCGCCAGCTCAAGAGCCAGAAGACGCACTCCTCGGTGCCTCCTGGCAGGGAGGCCCACAACTTGGATGCCCTCAGCAGAAAGCACTACCTGGGTTCTATGCTGACATGCCGGATCCAGGCATACCAGCTGTACATGGGCATGTACCCGTGAGACCAGGCAAAGGAGATTGCCTGGTTCTCGGCTGGTCTCTCCGAGGGACCTTTGCAGCGCTTCAAGACCCTGTCCACTGGAGTCCGTGAGTGCTCAAAGTTCATGACTTGAGCAGCCTATGACGGCTTTGAGGCGTCGGCCCGGATAGCCACGGCTGGCATCAGTGCATGCCGCCAGGCATGGCTACAGTTATTGGACCTTGAGCAATGGGTACAGGACATGTTGGTCAATGTCCCCTGCTGTGGTGAAAACCTCTTCGGCAAACCCATGACTGAGAAGGCTGCTGAGATCAAGTCCGAGTACATGACCAGGACACGGCTCTCGAAGACTTCTGCCCCTTCCAAAAAGAAGGGCTCGGGTAAGAAGCCCATTTTCCCGAAGAAGAGTACTGCTTACCGCAACTACCCCCCATTTCAGGCCGTCCCGGCTCCCCAACAGGGGCAGCAGGCCAAGGCACAGGGGCATGGCCTGCGTAAGCAGAAATTCCCTAGGCACAGGCTCCGGCTCAGCCTGCGAGTGGCTTTTGACTCTCAAGGTATTGCCCCTCCCACCAAAGTAGTAAGGCAGTGCACAGGGGGAAGACTTGCCCTGTATGTCCACAGGTGGCTGGCATCACCACAGACACTTGGGTTCTTCAGATAATTCAGCAGGGCTATCTGCTACATTTGACCCAGTTACCTCCCCCTTACTTTCCAGTGGAGCCTCTCAGGCCTCCTCTTCACAGGGACCTTCTTTTGAAAGAGTTAGCAGGTCTTCTCGAGGATCAGACGGTAGAACCGGTGCCCCACCACCTGCGGGGCAAGGGCTTTTACTCCAGGTACTTCCTGATACCAAAAAGGACTGGAGGCCTAAGACCCATCCTCAACCTGCGTAACTTAAACAAATTCCTAGTGAGGGAAAAGTTCAAGATCTTCTCTCTTGGAATATTGCTGCCTTACCTCCGCCAGGGAGACTGGCTATGCTCCTTAGACCTAAAGGATGCATATACACACATCCTAATTCATCCATACCACAGACAATATCTACGCTTTGTGGTGGGAGGAAACCACTATCAGTACAGGGTGCTTCCCTTTGGCCTGGCCTCCGCCCCCAGAGTATTCACAAAGTACCTGGCAGTGGTGGCCACCTTCCTCAGAATTCAAGGTGTATTTGTCTTCCCCTACCTAGACGACTGGCTCATCAGAGCCACATCAGCTCTGGAGGTCCAACAGGCCACATCTCGAACCATTCAGGTGCTTCAACATCTAGGATTTGTAATAAATTACTCCAAATCTACTCTAGTCCCCACTCAAAGACTAGAGTTCATTGGGGCAAGCCTAGATACCCTTCAGGCAAGGGCTTACCTGCCAGCAGACAGGGCAGAAAGACTCCTGGCCCTTGCACGTCAAGTGAGTCGCAGGTCCCAAATATCAATGAGACACTTCCTGCGACTCCTAGGGCACATGGCCTCCATGGTACATGTGACACCAAATGCCCGCCTCCACATGCAAACAGCTCAATGGTGCCTCGGGGACCAGTGGACACAGGCCACAGGCAGACTTCGAGACAGAGTCAAGGTGTCCAAAAGACTGGTGCAGTCCTTGGCCTGGTGGGCTTCAAATAAACACCTTGGAGGCGGGAGTGGATTTTCAGGCTCCTCTACACATGAGAATCCTGACTACAGATGCATCCTTGCTGGGCTGGGGAGCCCATTGCCAGGGACTTTGCACTCAAGGCGTGTGGTCTCCAGAAGAGAGCACACAGCAGATCAATTTCCTAGAACTTCATGCCATTCGCCTAGCTCTACGAGCCTTTTCTCAAGCTTTGGCTCTGAAGCCCCCAGTTCACCCTCCGGCAACCGAGTGCGATTTGAATGTGGTCTTAGGGCAGCTTACTGGTCCGCCATTTGAGCCGATGGCAATCTGCCATCTACGCTACCTTTCTTGGAAGAGAGTTTTCTTGATGGCACTCACGTCGGCTCGACGAGTGAGTGAGCTTCAGGCCCTGGTGTCCGACAGGCCTTATACAAGGTTCTATAGGAACCGGGTGGTGCTCCGCACACACCCCAAGTTCCTTCCGAAAGTGGTCTCTTCATTCCACCTCAACCAGGAGGTAGTACTACCTACCTTCTTTCCCAGGCCGCATGCCAGTTGGGCAGAGACAGTTCTGCATACCTTGGACTGTAAGAAGGCGTTGGCCTTCTACGTTCAGCATACGCAAGGCCATGGAAGAGCTGCTCAAGTCTTCGTATCCCATGACCCCAGTAAGATGGGGATGGCCATCCCCAAGCATACGCTGTCCACCTGGGTAGCGGACTGTATTGCCTGGGCATACAGGGTGGCCGAGCTTCCATTGCAGGATCGTGTTACGGCCCACCGGGTCAGGGCTATGATGGCATCAGTGGCTCATTTCCGCTCTGTTCCGCTGGCAGACATCTGCTGGGCCTCCACCTGGTCTTTGGGTCAGACTTTCGCAACCCATTATTGCGTGGCTAGGGAGTCCCAACGGGACAGTGCTTTCGGCCAGGCTGTACTGTGTAACCTTTTTGAGGTCTAGGCAACTCCCTATCCCTCCATCCCTTTGGTGTCAGGCTACCGGAGTGTTACTCTCTCAGATTCCTATTATGGCTGCTTGTGGCTCTCGTAGAGGGAGCCTATTTTTCAGCTGTGGATTCTTGGTAGCCTATAGCTGGGGAGTCCCATATGTGAGGACTGACTTCCTGCTTGTTCCTGGAGAAACGTAGTTACTCACCTGTAGCAGGTGTTCTCCAGGGACAGTAGGAATCAGTCCTCACAACTGTCCTTATTATATTTTGTTCTTTTTGCCATCTTATAGCTATGTCATTTGACTGAGCAGGATGGCACCCTTGGGCAGGAAGGGGACCGTGCATGCATGATGCAATTCTCAAAGGCTTTCTTAGAAAGCTGGGGATTTGCTCCGCGCGAGGGCTCCGTTGGCACAGATGTCACCTATATGTGAGGACTGATTCCTGCTGCCCCTGAAGGACACCTGGTACAGGTGAGTAACTGTTTCATGCACACATGCTCTATACAAGCCCCAAGGTTGTGGAGCCTTGGACCGGGGGTAGTACTCAAAGGATCTCCCCTAAAGGTCCAAGACATTGTTGAAGTCGCAGTCCAATCCCAGAGCCAGGGTTAAGACCTCTGGTACCTGACCTCTGAGTCCTTGACCTGACCCCGAGGCCAATTGCTGGGAATGGCCCTCAAAGCTGCCCCAGCGGGAGGAGACTCCCATCACATCAGGGGATCGGGCTCTGTTCTCTGACATGATCACCATTAGTGATTCCTCTTCAAGGGAGCCAGCTTTGGGCTCGATGTTGAAGCCAGGATGGCGGCCTTTGAACACAGCCTTGCTGCCTTCCTCTAAGCAAAGCGGGGCCCGATGCCCGGAGACGCCGGGTCATCAGTGCTGATAAGGCAACCCTCCACTACAAGGACATCACCGGAGAACGTCCAGCTGGTGCTGGAATAATTTGCTCACTCAGAGCCACATCTGTTGGCCTTCCTTTTGAGGCGTCACTCGCCCCCAAGCAACTCTGGGTTGACGCATCAGGCACCTCACCCTCCATTGGTGCCGGCACCTCATCACTCCGATGACCATCTGGGCCTCAAGGTGTCGTCCAGCTTTGAGTCAGGCTGGGAGACTGAAGACGAGGAGTCAGACACCATGTTACAAAGGGATGTCCCTCTGAATCATCTCCCCTTCAGCAGCACTGGAGGTCCCCGCCCAAGGACCTCACGTTCCTTGACTTTGTCCAAGGGATGTCGAAGGCCCTGGCCTTCATAGTGGAACCGGAGGATGAGCGAAATGCTGAGGACTTGGGAGATCCTCCAGTACGAGGCCCCTTTGAGGGAGGCACTGTCGGTACCGATTCCCCCCATCCTGGAGCACTTGCTGTTCAGGATGTGGGAGAGCCCGGTGATGGTGCTCATAGTGAGCTGGCGACTCGTTTCCCATTGTCAAGTTGGCAAGAGCCTCTTCTTTCAGAAGACACAGCTGCCTCACAACTCCATGGTGTTGGATTCGGCTATGCATCGAATAAAGAGTCAGAAGATGCACTCCTTGGTGCCCCTTGGTAGGGAGGCCCACACTATGGATGTCTTTGGCAGAAAGTGCTTCCAGAGCTCAATGCTCGCAGCCTGCATCCATGCTTACCAGCTGTACATGGACATGTACCTGCGGGACCTAGCAAAGTAGCTCGCCGAGTTCTCAGCTGGGCTGGCAGGTGAATATCTTGAATGCTTCCAGACCCTTGTGTTCTCAGTCAAAGAATGCTCCAAATTTCAGACTCCAGCAGCCTCAAGGCTTCAAGTCAGTGACTTGTGTGGCTGCGGTGGGCATTCTCCGGAAACAAGCAGGAAGTCGGTCCTCACATATGGGTGACGGCACCGACGGAGCCCTCGCAGAAGCATCCCCCAGTTTTCAAAGAAAGCTTTTGGGAGATGCCACCACGCATGCATGGTCCCCTTCCCGCCCAGGGGTGCCATCTTTCTCAGTCTCCTTTTTTTTCTGCGGACGCCTTCAGACGTTATCTGGCTTGTCCCTGGAAAAAGTTGATTTTCTGTCGGAGCTTCATACTCCGGTATTGCACCAGTACTCTTCCCGCCTACTGACCTCGTTGCCCCAGCGTCTAGTTCGATCTATTTTTATAGTTTCTGTTCTTTTCTTTTCCTGATGACTTTGTGCCTTTTTTCTCCCACTGGCAGCCCGGAGAGTCTTCGACCTTGCAGGGGTACTTTTTCTCCCCATGGCTACCAGTAGCTTTAGGAAGTGTGATCGGTGTTCCAAAATTATGTCTTTGACTGACACCCACGACTGCTGTCTCCGCTGCCTCGGGTGAGACCATGACCCGGCAGCCTGCTGTCTCTGCAAAAGGATGTCCAGTAAGGCCCTCAAGAGCTGCCAGCAGCAGCACAATAAGTTTTTTTCCCCGAGTCCCTGGTGCCTCCGAAGGCCAGGGCCTCATCTGAGGCCCCGAAATCTCGGGTGGAGTCTTCCAAACCCGAGCCTCGTTGTGGGTCCTCAAAAAAGGCGGTCTCCCTCGAGGGAACCCAGGAAGAAGAAACTCTCAAAGGCGGCATCCTTGGACGGTTCTGACCAGCCGGGTGCTCCCCAGGCCTGGTCCCACAGTCCGAGACTTTCATCTGAGGCGTCGGAGAAGGAGCAGCCTTCAAAGATCCCCCAGAAAGATCCAACCGTGGACCGGCCTCGGTCCCCAGACACTATCCTAGTCGAGGATTCCCCTTCAGGGGAGCCGGCATCTGGCGCAAGTCCCCTCGGTGCCCGCACCAAAAGCTGCAGCGCCTTCTGGTCTGGAGTCCAGAATGGTGGCCCTGGAGCACAGTTTGTCTTCATGGATCAGCAGCAGGTGCTGTTGTCCGGCACGACCGGTCCATCCATCCCAACCACAGGGCCTTCAACGTCCAAAACATCTCTGGAGGCCGCGCCAATCCTCGGCCGAGGTCGCAATCCGAGTCCCGCTCAATGGGACCGCGGTCATCCCCGGCAAGTTTGCCGGGCACCAGCCGCAGGGCATCAGGGGCCCCGAAGCCTGTGGAGCAGCCCTCCTACATCCTCGATGGACTACTCCGAGTGGGTGACGGAGGACGAGGAGTCCTCCGATACCCATCACTACCGCAACGTCCCTTCTGACTCTCCCATCTCGGAGCCTCAACAGTGGTCCCCGTCCGAGGATATGGGCTTCCTTGATTTTGTCAAGGATATGTCTAAGGCCCTGGCATTCCCAATCAAGTCTGAGGAGGATCCTCGGGCAGATGAGTTGGAAATCCTGCAATATGAGGCTCCTCCACGGGAATCGCTCACTGCCCATCCCTCCCATCCTGGAACAGCTGATGCTCTGAATGTGGGAGACACCGGCTTCGGTGCCAGTGGTGA
Organism: Ichthyophis bannanicus; assembly: GCA_033557465.1. Taxonomy (NCBI): domain Eukaryota; kingdom Metazoa; phylum Chordata; class Amphibia; order Gymnophiona; family Ichthyophiidae; genus Ichthyophis; species Ichthyophis bannanicus. The sequence continues at coordinate 275,821,125 of CM066041.1, forward strand.
GCAAACGTCTCGAGTCGATGTATCGAGTCCATTGGAGCCCGGGCTTTCAAAAGTCACAGCTGCCGCATAACTCCATAGTGGTAGAGTCGGCCATGCGTCGGCTGAAAAGCTAGAAGATGCACTCCTTGGTGCCCCCCGGCAGGGAGGCCTGCACCCTGGACACCCTCGACAGAAAGTGCTACCAGGGCTCAGTGCTCTTCAGCCACATCCAGATCTACCAGCTGTACATGGGCATGTACCTGAGAGACCTGGCGAAGGAACTCGCCAGGTTTTCGGCTGGTCTCTCCGAGGAACCTTTGCAGTGGTTCAAGAACCTGGCCAAAGCAGTCCATGAATGCTCCAAATTGATGTCTTGAGAGGCCTATGATGGGTTTGAGTCAGCAGCTCGAGTAGTGGCGACTGGCATCAGTGTATGGCCGCCAAGCTTGGCTACAGTCATCCGACTTGGAGCAGTGGGTTCAGGACAAATTGGTCGATGTCCCCTGCCAAGGAGTGAACCTTTGTGGCAAACCCTTGACCGACAAGGCTGCCGAGCTGGAGACAGAGTTCATGACGAGGACCAGGTTCTCTAAAAAGACCGCTGCTCTGGAGGCAGAGCCTGGAGGAAAGCAAGATGGATGCATAGAGCAGAGCTCCCGAGGGACCCCCTGAAGAATCTGGTGATTGCGCTAGCATTTACAGCGAGAAACAGTCATTCTCCAGCGCAGTCATAGATGTCTGGACCCAAACCAACTCGATTGGAGTTCGCCGGAGGACAAGGCGCGGGTGGGAAGAGATCAAAAACGGAGCCCTCATCTCCACAGAAAATGTCGGCCAAACCGGAATACCCAGAGGCGATCCAGGAGCCTATTGACTGAGGTGCGGGCAATTAAAGAGATAGTAACATCAAATAGCAAATCTCTATCAAATGTGCAGGAAGAGATTGGGATGTTAAAGAATAGCATCGAGACACTTTCACTCTGGCAGAAGGAGACTGAACAAAAATGGCGGTGCAGGAAGAGGGAATGAAGGTGCTTGATAAACAGGCCAAACTCTAAAACACTGCAGAGAGAGCTGGAAGACAACAATCGGTCCTGCCAAAATAATATATGGATCGTGGGTGTCGCGGAAGGCGCTGAAGGGAAAGATATATATGCATTCCTGAACAAGATAATTACAACGGAGTTAAAAATCTCCTTTGAGATGCCTTTTGAAATAGAGAGAGCGCACCGGGTGCCCTCTCAGGCCTCACCAAATAGCAAAGGGCCAAGACTGATCATATTCAAAGTACTGCGCTTCCAGCAAGTAGCTAAAATCATGTAGGCTGCCCATGCAAGATCGCCAGTGGATTTTGAGGGGCATCGGCTGATGTTTTTTCCCAACTTTGCCAAACGTACAGTAGGTAAGAGGAGGAGTTTTCTGGCACTGCAACCTTGGTTGCAGCGGCTGCAAGCAGATTTGGGCTTTTCTACCCGACCAGAATGAGAATTACGCTCCATAATCTGACAAAAACGTTTGATGACCCTGAGGCTCTACACGCTTTCATTGAAGAAAAAGAACTGGAACTGATGCATTGAATGCTCTCAACGCAGGATGGTCAATGAGAAGCTTCAAGTTGAGGATTGATGGTTGCAGAGAGAGAGCTGGTTTGTCAAGCGTAAATGTTAAATGTTAGTAGGGCCTGATCAGATCGGACAAATTGTAAGCAAGGACATGATTATTCAGCACTGGATGGACATAGTTATGTCAAAATAGATAGCGCAATCAATGTGTGAAGTATAGTTTGGTCCCTCTGTGTCTGTTTTGCCCGCTTGGGGCTCACCCATTAGGGACATAGGGAATTTTCCCCTCCAAGGTCCACTGGGTCTGGGTTTAGGGTTTGGGTTGGCTGGATGAATATGGTAAAGATGGTCATTGTAATTAAACATAACTCAAGGGCTGTATATGAGATGGGTAATGCTTCTGGGGGAAAAAAACGTTGTGGGGATCCGGTTTAAAAGGGCTACCTCCTTAGTGGAAATAGTCAACTTGCTAAAATGTGCATTGAAAACTCGATTAGACCAGAAGATGGTAACTATTAAGATTCTTTCATTAAATGTAAAAGGGATTAATATCCCCTAAAATGGAGGAAAATAGTCCTTTATGGACAGCAGGAAAAAAGTGACATTTTATTTTTACAAGAAACACATCTTAATATGAAGGAGTCGTTGAAATTGAACATAAAGCCCTTTAGTTTAGTGGCATTTTCTGCAGATGTTGGTAAACACAATGGGGTGGCTATTTTAATTCCGGAAGTCACTTAACCCGAACGTGGTCCAAACCCGCTCAGAACAAGAGGGAAGGTGGGTTAAGGTCCAACTTAAGATAGGGGGTTTGGAGCTAATCTTAACGAATGTTTATGCCCCCAATGGGGATCACCCAGAACTTTTTGGGAACCTAGCAGAGGTAATACATGCAGAGCCTACAACACCGATTGTTCTGGGTGGGGATTTTAATCTGGTAGTTGACCCATTGGTAGATAGAAAGCCTCCCAGGACAGCTAGGCCCCCCAAGGCACAGACAGTTCTTACTGCCATGTTGCAAGAGGCGGGTTTGGTAGACATATGGAGATTGATGCATCTGATAGACCAGGACTTCACCTTCTATTCTCCCCTGGTTGCTAACATAACAGCTGATATACACACGACCCACATTTCGGATCATGCGGCTGTCTCCATATTGTTGCAGAATGAAAGCTTGAGCCCCTCAGCACCAAGATGGTTCTTTGATAGAGCCTTCCTGGATAATAAGTTTCGCTTAAAGATCCAGTCCGCTATAGCGGAATATTTTCATTTTAATTCCCCGCAAATGACTACAGTGTGGGCTAGATGGGAAGGATTTAAGGCCTCTATAAGGGCCGTCATTACTAGTTTCAGTATTCAACTAGCAAAACAGCATAAAGAGCAAATACAAGTGTTGGACTCGCAGATAAGAGCAGGAGAGCGCATTTTGTTTAAACATACAGATCCAAGTATTCTGCTGCGCTTGCAACGGCTAAGGTTTAAATATAACCAGATTCTCACATCTGAGGCCTCCCGAAACATCAGGAAGGTTTATATTATAGGGAGAATAACAAAGCTGGTCGACTGTTAGCCAATACTTTGAGAGCTCGCAAAGAGGCCGGCAGAATTGCTACCATACGCAATCTTAGGAGCTCAGTTTTGCAGGTGAAGGACTCCGAAATAACGGAAACGTTTAGATCCTTTTTTGCACAGCTGAGTCTGAAAAGGAATGTACATCAGAATCCTTTATACAATTGGTAGACAAGGTTAAGCGGCCAATATTAGATAAGGAGACATCAGAGAGATTAGATAGTCCGATTGCCCTAACCGAAATTCATCAGGCAGTTGAGTCTTTGGCTACAGGGAAGGCTGCGGGCCCCAACGGACTCCCTGCGGAATTTTATAGAGTCTTTGCTAAAGAACTAGGACTGTATTTATAACAATACTATCAGTCATTAATGGAGGAAAGCCCCCTGATAGGAGCATTCACCTCGGCGAATATAATAGTGTTAGAAAAATCAGGAAGAGACCCGCAGGGGTAGGCAACTACCGTCCAATATCTTTATTGAATGCGGATTATAAAATCTATGCAACTGTTCTAGCACGCCGCCTTACGAAGGTAATCTCCATATTAATCCATCCAGACCAATGTGGGTTTGTAGAGGGGTGATCAACAGCAGACAATGCTAGACTTTTATGCCATGTTTTGACTGGGGCGGAGGGCATTGAAGGGTCCGTTAGTGGGTCTATCTTTAGATGCTGAAAAGGCGTTCGGTTGCCTGGAATGGACATTTTTATTTTCCATCCTTGAGTAGTTTGGCTTTGGGGAAGGTATTATTAAGCTAATCAAAATAATGTATGCCCGACCACTTGCAAGTATAAGTGTGAACAACATTCAGTCACGAGATCTGCAACTGGGCCGTGGCACTCGGCAAGGCTGCCCCCATCCCCAATACTGTCCAATCTGGAGCTTGAACCGTTAGCCCTCTTATTGAGACAGAATCCTAGGATGCAGGGCATAGATCTGAAGGGCAAAGAAATTAAATTGTCAGCATACGCTGACGATCTCTTGTTTACTACTCCTGAATCTATACCTCATATTCTGGAACAGATAAATCAATACTCAGAGCTCTCGGGCTACAAGATTAATTGGTCAAAATCGATAGCTTTCCCCCTGAATTCGCAAGTCCACAAAGCAGATCTGATAAAATTCCCATTTGTATGGGAGGCAAGAAAGGTTAAGTATCTAGGGGTGCACTACTGTTATCCTTTAGAGGAGACATTCAGGTTCAATGCAAATGCCTTAATTACCACCATACAAAAGATGACTGCCAAATGGTCCTCTTTGGTTTTGTCATGGTGGGGTAGATTGGAGACAATCAAAATGACGATTGCCCCAAAAGTTAATTATATTTTGGAAATGCTTCCGCTATTCTTGCCAATACAAGTATACCCTACTAGTTGTCTACTTTTCTGAACGATTACAACTTGTAAGAAAATTAATGTACTTCGTTCAGCGATTTAAACTCAACCACATAAAATGCACTGATTCATCCGTCTCACATTTGTGGATAAGGTCTCAGGTAAACTGATAGCACTAAACTCTGGACTTCAACTTCAGTCCTTCTCTTGTGCCAGTTTTTTTCATCAGTGACTTTTTTATCCACATTATGATTAATATTCTTTTAAATGGCAGTTACTTGACAAATATTTAAACATTCTCTTGTAATGAAATTCTCACTTAGCTTAAAGAATTCACATTTGGTCAATCCCGACGCCAACCGCTAGGCACCCAAAGCGTTTCACTATTGTTGGTTTCTTCAGGGAATTGCCTTCTTACATGAACTGATGCTGCCCACGTATCATCCACTGTTGGATGTTTTCTGTTTTAATGTAAACCGCGCTGATGTCTAATAGTGCGGTATATAAGAATTGTTAATAAATAAATAAATAAATCCACGCGCTTTAAACAGTCAAAGCAGTGAAAACTGTCTTTCCCAAGCTGGAAACGCCGCACATCAATACAAGTATACCGGCAGATGGAGAGAATACTAACATTGTTCTTGTGGAACAGTAAACCTCCTAGAATAGCCCTTAAAAAGCTCAAGGCCTGTAAGGAAGACTGGGGAGTGGCTTTTCCGGACTTCCAATGATACCACAGTGCGTTCATGATGAAACGAGGGGCTAGATGGATGGAGCAGGTGACGGATCAGAGCCCAATCTGGTTAACCTTGGAGGAAAAGGAAGTGGCCCCTTTCCCCATGAATTTACTCCCTGGCATGAATTTCAAAGATGACAGGAAGAGATCCCAAATAGTGAGAGACACACAAAGGGCTTTTCAGGGGTTAATTCATACTTTTGTTTTGGAGGAAAAAATCTCCACGCTGCTCCCTCTGTGGTATAACCCCCTTCTTAGGATCCAACGAAAAACATTCGCCTGGAAACAATGGTATTGTAGAAACGTTTGGACCGTGGGTCAATTTATAGAGGGTGGTAAATGGAAGAACTTTAATAAATTACAACAGGAATTCAACCTTCTGGGGTCGCTATATTTTCAATGGCTACAGTTGAGATACTGTGTGGAAAGATCCCTAGGGGACATTAAGTGCTTGAAGGAAGAAGGAGGGTTAAATGTTAAGATCAAACAGGCTCAGGAGTGGCCTCTTTTTTTTTTTTTTTTTTTTCTATAAGGAACTAAACCATAAGCTCCCCACACAGTTAAGTGGCTCGCGACGTGTCTGGGAACAAGATACGGGAATCCATTTATCACAGCAAAGTTGGGGGAAATTTTGGTCAAAACAAGTAAGAACTACCAAATCTGCCTCTATTACCCAAACTCTATTTTTCTTTGCCCATAGGGCTTATCTAACCCCGGTGAGAGTAGCCAAATGGGACAACGCAACTAATAACTGATGTTGGACTTGTAAAAAGGATGTAGGCACTTTTAGACATATAGTCTTTGATTGTGTTAACGTGCAGAACTATTGGACACAAATATGGGAACAAACACAGTTCTTGGCTTTAGAACTCACCTTACCTGGGAGATAATGTTTTTTTGATCAGCTACTGACATTCCCTCGAATAGGGATGTCTCATTTCTGTTAGACTTCGTTGGGAATTGCTTTATATCTTGTAGTGCGTAATTGGAAACATGCGGGGGACCTGCACTGGCAAACATGGTGGAATCAAGTATGTTTGTATAGTAAATTTGAGCAAATACCCCGCAAGGGGTTAAAGCAATCCCCTCTTAGTAAACTTAAATGGAAGGCCTTGATAGAATTTGGAGCTGCGGCACGCTGTTACAATGACTAAAAGTGATACATTGTATGCCATTGTTTAATATGAAAATGTCCAGTTTTGTATTTTGCCACACAGTCCAAAGTGTGATAAGGTGGAAAAACACTTTATTTGAAAATTCAGACCTAGCAACCCGACACAGGCCGTGTTTCGGAGACCTTCATCAGGGGTTGTCTACATAGGTACTAAAGACATAGAAACAAACAATATTAAAAAATCAAATAATAGTGAAAGAACAAATACTCACGGATATTTTTTTTTTATATATAAATTTTTAATATATTTTTTAAAAATATTTCTTATGTAATAGTTTTTTATGAAATTTTCTGATGTAGTTTTTACTAATTTATTTTATTTTATTTTATTGTTTAGTTTATTTGGATTTTACTATGTTTGTTTTAATTATTAATATCATAAGGACCTTTAAAAATTATCTTACAAGCTTTGATATTAAATTATTATTTTTCCCTTAGTTGGGTCTATGAGACCAAGATGTAGTTTTATTTATTTATTTATTTTTTTTATTTTATTATGTTATATTTTTTATATTCTTTTATTTGTTTTTTTTTATATTCTGTTTTTTTATATTCTTTTATTTGTTTTTTTAGCAAAGAATATTTAATTAATGTTTTAGAGTTTTTAAGAACATGAGGACAAAATACCAATACATTTCTATTGCTATATTGTACATTTACAATTAAGTGTTCACTGACGATCTGATGTGTTGAAGGTCCTTATATCAAGAAATCGGTACTACACCTTCGTTTTTAACCTCAAACAATTCCCTTGTGCGTTTTTAACGATAGCTCTATTTTCTTTTAAGTTTTTCTTTTAAGTTTGGTGCAGATGTTCACAAGTATTATAATAGTCTTTACATTTGGCTCTTTGGAGTTTTTTCGGGTCTGGCCACGCCCCCTTTGGTTTCCCGCCTCTGAGATCTTTTAAAGGGTTGCGCATGTGTCGGCGTTTTTGTAGCGAATTACGCTGAGAGTCTAAAGAAATTCTCTCAGTTTATTCACAGTTCGTAAGATTCGGTTTCTGTCGGCGATATAGATTGGTAAGTCCAAAACTCATTATGATGATGGTATATACATGTTGGTAGCCTCTGATCTCACTGGTAGAAAGCAGGAGAGCAGCGATTCTGCACATTTCCTTTTTTCTGAATCTGGTTTTGACAATTTAACACACAATGAATCTCCAATTAAAGTGGCAGATTATTATTCTGGAAATTTGGATGATCTTCTCTTCGTACTGTTTTTTAGAAACTACAAAATGTTTTTTGTTTATTCTTTGGACAGGTCCATTGTTTTTATGAGCCGTCGTTTAAGTAACAGCAATAAGTAGGAGAATAGCGTTTTTTAAACCTCCTTTTAATTTTGTTCTTGGCAATCACATCTTCCACAAGCCTCCGATAAATAGGAAGAATAGTGCATTAGTTCTCTTTTTAATTGTTTTCTGAGTGTCCAGACCCTCCTCTGGCCCCATGTCTTTTTAAAGAATATAGTAAGAGTTTGATGGTTGATAATTACATAGATACAATTCACAATTTTAGTTATTGAGTTCGGCTCCTTTGATCCTGCGATGCAAACTTGGCCCCACTCCATACTGTTTATTAGTACGACTTATTTCTTCATTGACACTGTTAGACTGAAGTTGCAATTAATTCTACTTTCCCCCTTTTCTTTCCCATTGTGATAGATGGTTAATTAGCAATTGTGTCTCTCTCTGTTTGTACTCCTCCCACATCCGACCTATAAGAATGCCTGCTGCGTTCCCCTTTGCGTTTTAGTCTTTAGTTCCCAGTAATTTATGCTCCTAAAATATATACAAGTTATCTCCAATGGTATACATATGCTTTTTCTTATGTCGTCTTCATTTTAGTTTTTTACTTCTTGCATTTACTGTGTGCCATCGTTTCTACATAGAAGCTGTGTTCCTCCTGTGAGGTTTGCATGTCATCTCTACAAATAAGGTAGCAATAATACAAGTGTGATGTTGATCATTTACGCAATTACTGCATTTTATGTGTCTATATGGATTTAGTTGTGGTTTATTTTGTTGTATTTTCTATCACACAATTTTAATATTTATAATTTATTTGTGTATCGTGTTCCAAGCATTTGAGTTTTATTATTTATTATTTATTACTTTTAATTATTTATATGAGACTATTATTATTTAGATTTTATTTATTTTACTAGTTAATATACATTTTATTATTTATTATATTATATATTTATTTCTATTTCTGTATAATAGAGTTAATTGAATATCCGTGAGTATTTGTTCTTTCACTATTATTTGATTTTTTAATATTGTTTGTTTCTATGTCTTTAGTACCTATGTAGACAACCCCTGATGAAGGTCTCCGAAACATGGCCTGTGTCGGGTTGCTAGGTCTGAATTTTCAAATAAAGTGTTTTTCCACCTTATCACGCTTTGGACTGTGTGCCTCTATCACGTGATAATCTGCCCTGTGTTGGACAGTTTTGTATTTTGTACACTTGTGGAATTCAGCAACAACTGTTACACTAGTCTCAACCCATGTAGAACAAGGAGGGAGGGGGTGGATTGTTAGTTCAGTATGTATATGTTAGATGTGAGGGTTGTTTGTAATGTAAGTTAAAATTTTAAATAAAGATGTTAAAAAAAAAAAAAAGACCGCTACTCCTCCCTGATGGAAGGGCTCAGGTAGAAAGTCCTTCTACCCGAGGAATGGAGCTGCTTACAAAACTACGCAATTTATCAGGCCTCCCCAGCTCCCCAACAGGGTCAGCAGGCCAAGGGGCATAGGCATGGGCATGGCCATCGTAAGCTGAAAGCTCCAAAACCCCAGGCCCAGGCACCAGCTCCGGCCCAGCCTGAGAGGAGTTCTTGACTTCTTGAGCATAGCCTCTCTACCCCAAGGGGGAGGTATGGCCCTCTATTCCCAGAGGTAGATGACCATCACCACCGATTCCTGGGCACTAAGGGTAGTCAGGGAGGGTTACTCCCTCCACCTAACTCAGACACCTCGCCCTTATTTCCCAGGAGAGCCCCTCGGATATCCCCTCCACCAGGACCTTCTTTTGAATGAGTTGGCAGGTCTTCTCAAGGACAAAGCAGTGGAATCCGGTGCCCCACCACCTCAAGGGCAAGGGGTTCTACTCCAGGTACTTCCTCGTGCCAAAAAGGACAGGGGGCCTAAGGCCCATGATTGACCTGGGCAACCTCATATTCCTGATGAGGGAGAAGTTCAAGATGCTCTTCCTTGGAACATTGATGCCAAACCTCCAGCAGGGAGACTGGCTATGCTCCTTAGACCTCAAGGATGCTTATACCCACATCCTCATCTACCCCAACCTCAGGCATAGTGGGAGGGCAGGCACTTTCAATACAGGGTGCTTCCCTTTGGCCTAGCCTTGGCCCCAAGAGTTTTCACAAAATACCTGGCGGTTGTGGCCGCCTTCCTCCGGCTCCAGGGGATCTTTGTCTTTCCCTACCTAGATGACTGGCTCATAAAGAGAGGCATGGCCTCAGAGGTGCAGCAGGCCACCACACGCACCATCCAGGTTCTTCAACACTTGGGCTTTGTCATAATTTACCCCAAGTCTCACCTCCTCCCGACGCAGTGTCTGGAGTTCATTGGGGCAAGGATCAACACTCCCCAGTCGAAGGCTTTCTTGCCCAGGGACCCAGCTGACCATCTCAGGACTCTGGCTTGGGACGTACAGTACCAACCCTCGGTGTCCACTCGGCTTCTCCTGCGCCTCCTCGAGCACCTAGCCTCCATGATCCATGTCACCCCAGACACATGCCTTCATATGAGGGCAGCGCAGTGGTCTCAGGCCAAGTGCCGCCTCCAAAACAGTGTTACTGTGACCCACCAGTTGGCGGACGCCCTGTTCTGGTGGCAGTCGCTCCAGCATCGAGGCAGGCATGCCTTTTCAGGACCCAACCCCCTCAAAGGTCCTCTGCACAGACAACTCTCTGCTTGGCTGGCGAGCCCACTGCGGAGATCCCCGCACCCAGGGCAGCTGGTCACCAGACGAGAGCACCCAGCAGATCCACCACCTGGAGGTCCGAGCCATACACCTAGCCCTGAGGGTCTTCTGTCACCACTTGTGTCACAAGCCGGTGCTGGTCCAGACGGACAACCAGGTGGCAGTTTTCTACGTGAATAAACAGGAGGGCATGGGATCTCATACCCTTTGTCGTGAGGCATTGGTCATTTGCTCGTATGCAATCCAACAGGGTAACCTGCTGTGGGCAGTGTACCGGCCAGACCAGGACAACCTGCTGGCTGACAGGCTCAGCAGAGTTCTCCAGACGCACGAGTGGCAGATGGACCCCAGGGTAACCAGTCAGCTTTTCCAGCTCTGGGGGGAACCTATGATGGACCTGTTGGCCAGCCTGGACAACTTCCAGTTGCCTTGCTTCTGCTTCCGAAAGGCCCACCCCTCCAGGGTGGCAGTGGACACGTTCCTTGTCTCATTGTCGGAAGGCCTTATGTACGTCTTCCCTCCTACGCCACTGATCGCCAAGACGTTGTTCAGGACCCTCCGCAACAGGTCCTCGCTAATCCTGATAGCTCCTCGGTGGCCCAGGCAACCGTGGCTCCCGCTGCTTCTATAGTTGATGGTGGAGACCCCCATCCCCTTGGTGACCGCCCCGGGACTCCTATCTCAAGAGGGAGGCTCTCTCCTGCACCCCAACCTTGGGCCCCTGTCACTGACAGCCTGGCAGTTGAGAGGGTGACCCTGGCCCCTTTCAACCTCCTGGTTGAGGTGGAAGACATTCTGCTGTCCTCTCGCAAGGCCTCTACTTGGAAGGTTTACGCCCTCAAATGGCGCAGGTTCTCTGTTTGGCGCACCGAACACGGAGCTGACCCTTTCCATTGCCCGGTGGCTCTGCTGTTACAGTACCTGTTCCATCTCTCCTAGTCTAGGCTCAAGTCTAACTCTGTCCGAGTGCACCTTAGTGCCCTGGTGGTGCACCACCATCCAGTGGATGGTAAGCCCCTCTTGGCCCAAGCGTTAGTGACCCATTTACTTTGGGGCCTGCTCTTATCGAAGCCCCCGGTTTGCCCTCAGGCAACCGAATGGGACTTCAATGTGGTGTTGGGGCAGCTCACTCGCCCACCCTTCGAACCTCTGACTATCTGCCACTTCCGCTACCCCTCTTGGAAGGTGGTTTTCCTGGTCGCGCTTACCTCCACTTGCAGAATTAGCGAGCTTCAGGCCCTTGTGGTGGAGGCACCCTATACCAGGTTCTACAAGAGCAGAATGGTGCTTCGCATGCACCCCAAATTCCTGCCAAAGGTAGTGTCGCCCTTCCATCTCAACCAGGAAGTGGTGCTCCCTACCTTCTTTCTAAGGCCTCACTCCAGTCAGGCAGAAACGGTCCTTCACACCTTGGACTGTAAGAGGGCTTTGTCCTTCTATATCCAACGCATTTGGGGCTACCGCAAAGCTACTCAGCTTTTCATTTCCTATGACACCAGTAGGCTGGGGGAGGCGGTGTCCACGTGTACGCTGTCCACTTTGGTGGCAGACTGTATCACCCTTCCTTATGAGCAGATGAAACTCCTGCTTGAAGGCTGTGTCATGGTGTGCAATCTCAGGGCCATGGTGGCCTCAGTGGCAAACTTGCACTCTGCCCCGATGATAGACATCTGCCGGGCAGCCACCTGGTCTTCAGTCCATTTCTTCGCAGCCTATTACTGCCTGGAAAGAGTCCCAATAGGACAGTGCCTTTGGCCAGGCTGTGCTCTGTAACCTTTTCGGTATTTAGGCAACTCCTACCCTCCGACCCTTCTGTGTTCAGGCTACTGGAGTGCTGGTTTCATTGAACACTGTGATCCTACTGTGGTCTGTGGACACAGACTCAATTGCTGCTGCTTGCGGCTCCCCATGAAGGAGCCATGTTTTGTTATGGGCTTTCAGTAGCCTGTAGCTGGGGAGTCCCATATGTGAGGACTGACTTCCTGCTTGTTTCCGGAGAAAGCGTAGTTACTCACCTGTAACAGGTGTTCTCCAGGGACAGCAGGAATCAGTCCTCACAGCCCTCCCTCCTCCCCATGGAGTTGCTGCTTTACCATCTTTTATTTTTGCCGTCTTTTAGCTATGTCATCTGACTGAATAAGATGGCACCCTTTGGTGGGAAGGGGACCATGCATGCGTGGTGGTATCTCCCAAATGCTTTCTTTGAAAGCTGGTGGGATGCTTCCGTGAGGGCTCCGTTGGTGCCCAATGCTACACATATGTGAGGACTGATTCCTGCTGTCCCCGGATTACACCTGTTACAGGTGAGTAACTATCCTTTAGTGCCCACCGCCTGTCTTGGCTACAGTCCTTGGACTTGGATGTCCTCTGCTGAGGAGAGAACCTCTTCAGCAAACCCATGACCGACAAGGTTGCTGAGTTGGAGTCTGAGTTTATGATCAGGATTAGGCTGTCCCAGAAGTCCACTGACCCTTCCCACTTTAAGGCTTCGGGGAAAAGGTCCTTCCACCCGAAGGCAAAGAAGCCTTACGGGAAATACCCTCAGTTTCTGGCCTATCAGCTTCCCCAACAGGGTCAGCAAGCCAATGGCCAGGGGCACAGCTCCCGTAAGCAGAAAGCCCCCAAGCCCCAAACAGCACCCCAGCTGCAGGGGCTTTTGACTCCTTGGGCATAGCCCATCTTCCCCCCCCCCCCCAAGGGTCGGCCCAAGGCACACAGGAGGATGTCTAGTTTACTTCGCTCACCTCTGGCTGGGCATCACCATCAAAGCCTGGGTTTTGCAGGAAGGTTACCTTCTGCACTTTGACCAGACGCCGCCTCCCTTCTTTCCAGGGGAACTTCCCATGACCTCCCTGCAGAGAGCTCCTGCAGAAGGAACTAGTGTCCCTGCTCGAAGATCAAGCGGTAGAGCCAATCCTTCGGCCCCTCTGGGGCATGAGGTTCTTCTCCCGGTACTTCCTCTTCCCAAAAAAGACAGGTGGCTGTCGAGTTGCCAAGAGCCCTGGCTTTCAGAAGGTGCAGCTGCCTCCCAACTCCATGGTGGTGGAATCAGCTGAATCTGGATCTGCAGGACTTTAATCACTTTCTTGTCAAGGAGAAGTTAAACATACTATTCCCTGGAACATTGCTGCCCTACTTCCAGCAGGAAGATTAGCTATGCTCCTTGGATCTCAAAGATGCTATACCCACAACCTGATTCACTCCTGGCACAGTCAGTACCTCCACTTCATCATTGGAGGCTGCTACTACCAGTACCGGATGCTCCCTTTGACCTCTTCTCAGCCCCCTGAGTGTTCACCAAATACCTGGCGATAGTTGCCGCTCACCTCCTCTTGCTGTGGGAGTTTGTCTTCCCCTATCTGGACGACTGCCTCCTAAAGACCAGCTTGCCAAAGAAAGTGCATCACGCGGCCCACCGCACAATCGGTGTTTTGCAGCATCTGAGGTTTGTGATAAACATCCCAAAGTCACATCTGCTGCCGACTCAACACCTGGAGTTCATAGGACTTCACTCAGGCCAAGCCTTCCTCCCTCTAGACAGAATGCAGCGTCTTGTGATCCTAGCAAAGGAGGGACAGGGTGCGCTCATTGACGTCGGTTTGTGTCCTATTGGGGCACATAGCCTCGACGAATCACATGACCCCGCAGGCCTGTCTACAGATGTGACAGGCCCAGTGGACCCTCGGCTCTCAATGGATTCAGGCCACAAGTCAACTGGAGGATCGGGTCCAGATCACCCATCCTCTGGTGGCCTCTATCACCTGGTGGCAGAGCAGACAGAATCTCTTGGACGGTCTATCTTTCCAGGGCCTGGTAGCCCAAAGGTTTCTGACCATGGACACCTCCAAGTTTGGCTGAGGAGCCCACAGTGACTGTCTCCAGTCGGAGGGCACCTGGACTCAGGAGGAAAGTGCCCTCCAGATCAACCACCTGTAACACAGAGCTGTGACAAATGCCTTTTGGGTATTCCAAGCCCATCTGGTGGGCCAGGTTGTCCTCATTCAGATGCACAACCAAATAGCAATACTTTTTCTCCAGGACCAAGCAGGAAGTCAGTCCTCACATATGGGTGACATCAGCACCGACGGAGCCCTCGTGCGGAGCATTTCCCCAGCTTTCAAAAAAAGCCTTTGGGAATGCAGTGCGCATGTGCGGTCCCCTTCCCGCCCAAGGGTGCCATCTTGCTCAGTCTTCTTTTTTCTGCGGAGCCCGACGGACGTGTGCCTTAGTCACCCGTTTAAAAGTTGCTTTTTTCCTTCATGGTTTTTTGCCAGTTCGACACCGGTTCCCCTTCCCGCCTGGGCACGGTACACCGGTATCGAGCCCGAAGCTGCTTTTTTGTTTTTTGTCCTTTGAGACTAGCATTCGTGCTTTTTTTTTCTTTTTCACTGGCAGCCCGGTCTTTTGACCTTGCAGGGGCCCTTTTTCCCCCCATGGCTGCCAGCGGGTTCAAGAAGTGTGATCGATGTGAGAGACATCAGTTTCTTACACCGACACACACGACTGCTGCCTCCGGTGCCTCGGGCCCGATCATGACCCGATGATCTGTGGCCCGTGCGGCAAAATGTCCTCTAAGGTGCTGAGGAGCCGTCAACATCAACGAGAAAGGATCTTCTCTGACTCCACGTCCGGCCAGGCCCGGACTTCGTCAGAGGCTTCGACGTCTCGGGAGTCCGACCTCGAGCATTGTCGGGGCTCCTCTGAGCGGGGATCTCCCTCATGGGAACAGAAAAGGAAGAAGAAACCCGCGAGGGCGGTGTCGGTGGACGCTCTTGGTCCCTCGAGGGCCAGTTTGCATAGCCCTGACCGCCGTCCCGGGTCCTCAGAGTCGGAGAGGCCTGCCAAATTGCCTCGTGTGGAGCCGGAGTCCCCGAGTCACATGAGTGCTGTTCGTGGACTCTCTCCGGGGGAGCCGACGTCGGCCCCGACGCTGTCGGGGGCTGCTGAGTCTCCTGAGCTCATCCAAGTCGACCCCAGAGGCTGAGCCGATCCTCGAGTCAATGCGGTCTCGAGTCGATCCTCGGTCAAGGTCTCTCTCGGCCTCCCGTATGGGGCCAAGGTCGTCGACGCTGGTATCCTCGGCGTCGGGGCGGATGGCATCGGTGCCCACCCAACTGGAGCCGCTCGATTCCTCATAGGGGTCGGAGTGAGAGACGAAAGACGAGGAGTCCCCAGACACTTTCCGGACCCGGTGCGTCCCATCGGACTCACCGGAGTCCGAGCCTCGGAGAAGGTCCCCCTGGAGGATACCCGGTTCTCGGACTTCTTGAGGGACATGGCCAAGGCCTTGGCCTTCCCTGCGGATCCCGAGGAGGAGCCTCCAGCCGAGGAGCTCATGGCCCTCCAGTATGAGACTCCACCAAAGGAGGCCTTTACTGTACCGGTTCCTCCGATGCTGGAACGGCTGCTGTTACGCATGTGGGAGGCTTCGGCGCCGGTTCTCAGCAAATGGGTTGATTCCATTTATCGAGTCCGTAAGAGCCCTGGGTTCCAGAAGGCACAGCTACTGCACCACTCCATGGTTGTGGAATCAGCCATGCATCGTCTGAAGAGTCAGAAGATGCACTCCTCGGTGCCCCCCGGCAGGGAGGCCCGGAAACTGGATGCTCTCGGTAGAAAGTGATTCCAGGGCTCTATGCTGGCTTGCCATGTCCAGACCTACCAGTTGTACATGGGCATGTACCTCCGAGACCTGGCAAAGGAGATTGCCAGGTTCTCTGCTGGCCTTTCTCAGGAGCCTTTGCAGAGGTTCAAGTCTTTGTCATCGGGGATTCGAGAGTGCTCGAAGTTTATATCTCGAGCAGCCTATGATGGCTTCGAGGCTTCGGCCCCAGTAGTAGCGGCTGGCATTGGTGCACGCCGTCAGGCCTGGCTTCAGTCATTGGACCTTGAGCCATGGGTCCAGGACAAGTTGGTCGATGTCCCTTGCCGGGGTGAGAACCTCTTTGGCAAACCCATGGCTGAAAAGGCTGCAGAAATCGAGACCGAGACTCTCACCAGGACAAGGCTGTCCAGGAAGACTTCTGCCCCTTCTCAGAAGAAGGGCTCGGGGAAAAAGCCCTTTTACCCGAGGAAGGCCTCTGCCTACAAATCCTACCCTCAATTCCAGGTCTCTACAGCTCCCCAACAGGGTCAGCAGGCCAAGGGGCAGGAACATGGGCCCCGTAGGCAGAAAACCCCCAAGCCGCCAGCTCCGGCTCCTGCACAGCAGGGAGCGGGGTTTTGACTCCCACTGCATAGCCTCTCCCCCACAGCTGGCTCATCTCTGCACAGGAGGCCGGCTGACACTGTACGCCCACAGATGGTCAGCTGTAACAGGGGATACCTGGGTACTGAGCATAGTCCAAAAGGGCTAATTGCTCCACTTCAACCAGTTACCTCCCTCCTATTTTCCAGGGGAGCCTCCAAGACTCCCTCTGCACAGGAACCTCCTCCTTCAGGAGTTGGCAAGTCTTCTACAGGAGCAGGCAGTGGAACCGGTGCCTCACCACCTGATAGGACGAGGCTTCTATTCCAGGTACTTTCTGGTACCAAAAAGGACAGGAGGCCTCAGGCCCATCCTAGACTTGCGAGGTCTCGACAAGTTCCTGGAGAGGGAAAAGTTCAAGATGCTTACCCTTGGAATACTGCTGCCCTACCTCCAGCAGAGAGATTGGCTATGCTCCTTAGACCTAAAGGATGCTTATACTCACATCCTCATTCATCCAGACCACAGACAATATCTCAGATTTGTAGTGGGAGGAAATCATTTTCAGTACAGGGTACTTCCATTTGGCCTAACCTCCGCACCCAGGGTTTTTACCTAATGCCTGGCGGTAGTGGCGGCCTATCTCAGAAACCAGGGCATCTTTGTCTTTCCATACCTGGACAACTGGCTCATCAGGGGTCAGTCTCCACATGAGGCCAGACAAGCCACTCTTCGCACTGTCTCTCTTCTCCAGCACCTGGGCTTCGTCATAAACTTCGCAAAGTCCACTTTGCTCCCCTCACATGACCTAGAGTTCATAGGGGCAAGGTTAGATACCTTACAAGCAATGGCTTATTTATTTATTTACATTCTCTTATATAATGCGCTATTTCCCATCAGTGCGGTTTACATGGAACATTTTTACACATTTCAAACTGGTTGATCTGTGTTTACAATTAACAGGTACACGAACTTGGATCGAAACTTGGGTAACTATTTACATCTGTATTATTCAAACTAGATGAGCCTTTTGTTTTGACTAGGTTAGCTAGGTGAGTAGGCACTTGTGGTGCTATCATCAGGATAATGCAGGTTGAAGAGGTAATGTTTCAAAGCCTTCCTAAACTGGGTTAGGTTGGTAATTTGCCTGGGAACAGGGTTCACAGACTGATGGCTCTGGCCCAGCAGTTTCGCAGTGGATCTCTGGTCTCGGCCAGACATTTCCTGAGGCTTTTGGGCCACATGGCATCCACGGTCCATGTAACTCCAAATGCTCGTCTGCATATGCGGCCTGCTCAATGGTGCCTCAGAGCTCAGTGGATACAGGCCACAGGAGACTTAAGAGACAGAGTAAGAGTGTCCAGACTACTAGCGGCCTCCCTACAGTGGTGGCTGCATCTCCCAAACCTGATCAAAGGAGTGCCTTTCCAGGCACCACCACTACACACAGGTGTGACGACCGATGCTTCTCCAAGGTTGGGGTGCACATTGCCAGGGGGCATGTACTCAGGGCCTCTGGTCCCCTTGGGAGGCCACACAGCAGATCAATCTGTTAGAGTTGCGAGTTATTCGATTAGCTCTACAAACTTTCTCTTATGTCCTCTTTCACCAGTCTGTCTTGATTCAGACAGACAACCAATTAGCAATTCTCTATGTGAACAAACAAGGAGGCACAGGATCCATGCTTCTGTGTCAGGAAGCACAGGCTCTGTGCACCTTTGCAGTCAAGCACGGCATGTTTCTCAAGGCTGTTTATCTACCTGGCCAAGAAAATTACCTGGCAGACAGGTTGAGCAGGATTCTACAGCCTCACGAATGGCATTTGAATCCCCTAGTGGTCCAGCAGATCTTCCTAAAATGGGGTCTTCCAACCATTGATCTCTTTACCAGTCCACTGAACCGTCAGCTGCCCAGGTTCTGTTCCAGACAACCACATCCTCTGCGAATAGCAACAGATGCCTTCCTAATCTCTTGGTCTACAGGCCTGCTGTATGCGTTTCCTCCAACGCCTCTAGTGGCCCGAACCCTGTTCAAGGTTCTTCGGGACAGGGCCTCGCTGATCCTGGTAGCCCCCAGATGGCCAAGGCAGCCGTGGTTTCCGCTCCTTCTGCAATTGGCGGTGGACACTCCACTCCCTCTGGGGGTGCAACCCGATCTCCTGTCTCAGGATCAGGGATCTCTCCTGCACCCCAACCTCCAGTCCCTCCATTTGATGGCCTGGCTGCTGAGAGGGTAGTTCTAGCCCCCTTACTTCTACCTAAGGAAGTGGAGGAGGTGGTTTTGGCTTCTAGGAGACAATCCACCCGGAAATCTTATGCCTTCAAGTGGTGTAGGTTCTCCACCTGGTGTGCTCAGCACCAAGAGGATCCATTTTCGTGCCTGGTGCCAGTGGTGCTGCAGTGTATGCTTCACCTGTCGGACCTAGGCCTTAAATCCAACTCTGTTCGGGTCCACCTCAGTGCTCTGTCAGCGCACCACTCGCCAGTGGAGGGCCAGTCTGTCGGTCCACCCCTTAGTGGCCCGCTTCCTCAGAGGCCTGCTTTTGCTCAAGCCTCCGATTCGTCCACCAGCCCCTGAGTGGGATTTGAATGTGGTCTTGCAACAACTTACTCGCCCACCGTTTGAGCCGATGGCTACCTGTCATTTATGCTTCCTTTCTTGGAAGGCGTTGTTCTTGGTAGCTCTTACCTCGGCCAGGCGTGAGTGAACTACAGGCTCTGGTTTCTGATAAACCGTACACACGGTTCTATAGGAACAGGGTGGTCTTACGGACTCATCCTAAGTTCCTTCCAAAGGTTGTCAACTCCTTCCACCTCAATCAGGAGGTGGTTCTTCTGACCTTCTTTCCCAGGCCGCATGCCAGCCCGGCTGAAATGGTCTTGCATACCCTGGACTGTAGGAGGGCGTTGTCTTTCTACATTGACCGTACGCAGAGGGATCGAAGGGCTGTTCAGCTCTTCGTATCTTTTGACCCTAATAAGCTGGGGTTACCCGTCTCCAAGCATACCCTGTCCATTTGGGTAGAAGACTGTATCGCCTGGGCGTACAGAGCAGCCGGCCTCTCCTTGCAGGGTCGAGTCACGGCCCACCGTGTCAGGGCGAAGGCTGCATCAGTAGCTCATCTCCGCTCTGTTCCGTTGGCAGACATCTGCCAGGCCGCTACTTGGTCTTCAAGCCAGACTTTTGCAGCCCACTACTGCCTCAAGAGGGAGTCCCGCAGGGACAGTGCTTTCGGACAGGCGGTACTCCATAATCTCTTTGAGGTTTCGGCAGCTCCTACCCTCCGCCCCTTGTGTTGGGCTACCGTTCGGGGGCGTTCTCAGAGAATATTCTTATCACGCATGCTGAGGCTCTAGACGGAGCTTATTTTTCAGCTTTGGGTTCTCGGTAGCCTAGAGCTGGGGAGTCCCATATGTGAGGACTGACTTCCTGCTTGGTCCTGCAGAAAGAGTAGTTACTCGCCTGTAACAGGTGTTCTCCAGGAGCAGCAGGAATCAGTCCTCACGACCCTCCCTCCTCCCCTTGGAGTTGCAGTCATATTTCATTTTGTTTTTTTGCTGTCTTTTAGCTTTGTCATCAGACTGAGCAAGATGGCACCCTTGGGCGGGAAGGGGACCGCGCATGCGCGCTGCATTCCCAAAGGCTTTCTTTGAAAGCTGGGGAAATGCTCCGCACGAGGGCTCCGTTGGCGCCGATGTCACCCATATGTGAGGACTGATTCCTGCTGCTCCTGGAGAACACCTGTTGCAGGTGAGTAACTACTCTATATCGACCAACAGGGGGGAACAAGCTTGTACCTCCTCTACTGGGAAGTGGTTCGCCTCTGGACCTTTGCCGTGGAGGAGGACATGACCCTCCGGGTGGTCTACCTACCGGGTCAGGATAATCAGCTTCCAGATGGACTCAGCAGAGTCCTGCAGCCCCACGAATGGTGCCTCAACCCAGCAGTGGCTACCTCTCTTGATGTTGGGGGACCCCTGACGGATGTCTTCACCAGCTCCAAGAACACGCAACAGCCATGCTGCTGCTCCCGGAAGTTGACCCTGGAACAGGTAGCAGTAGATGCCTTTTTCCTGTCCTGTTCCAGGAGCCTGTTGTATGCATACCCACCTACTCCTGGTTCTCAAGACCTTACTCAAAGTTCAGTAGGATCAGGCCTCTGTAATTCTCATTGCTCATCAGCGGCCCCGGCAGCCGTAGTTCCCTCTGTTCCGAGCAGCCCCGGGCCAGGCCACGGAATTGCTCGCACTAGAGGACAGGCCTCTTCTCCATCCCAACCTCAAGTCCCTCACCCTGACAACTGGATGTTGAACGGCTAGCCATAGCACACCTCCACCTCTCCCAGGACATGGTGGACGTCCTACTGGCACTGCATAAGGACACAACATGGTGTGCATATGCCTTCATATGGCATAGATTCTCTGTCTGGTGTGCAGACAGGAATCTCAACCTTTTCTCTTGCTCAGTGCGGGATATCCTGCAATATCTTCTGCATCGCTCCCGGGCTTGTCTAAAGTCCAACTCCATCAGAGTGCACCTCAGTGCTCTGGCGGCACATCACCACCTCATCGATGTCCAGCCCATCTCTGTGCACCCTCTTGTATGCCGGTTTATGAAGGGGCTTCTCCTCTCACAGCCTCCTGTCTGCCCACCATTGTGGTGTGGGACCTGAACGTGTCCTCAGGAAGCTGATGGCTCCCCATTTTGAACCTCTGGCTACATGCCATCTCAAGTTCATGTCGTGGAAAGGTAGTGTTCCTGGTAGCGCTTGTTTCAGCCAGGAGAGTTAATGAGCTGCAGGCGTTGGTGACCCACATCCCCTACACCAGGTTCCACAAAAACAGGGTCGTTCTCCAGACTCACCTGGAATTCCTACCTAAGGTTGTAGTCACTTTTCACATGAACCAGTATGTGATCCTTCCCAACTTCTTCCCCAGGCCTCACACATCCCGAGCGGAGGCTTCTCTACATACTCTGGACTGCAGGAGGGCACTTTCCTACTTCCAGAGGACACTGTCCTACTTCCAGAGGACACAGGCCCATCACCGCTTGTCACAACTGTTCATCTTCTATGACATCAACAGGCTCAGGGTTTGTGGTCTTTAAGCGTACCCTGTCTACCTGGGTGGCAGACTACATCTTTCGCCTATGAGCAGGCTGCACGCTCTCTTGACTCTTACCCGTCAAGTCCACCCATTCCTCTGCCCTCTGTTACCTTACACTTTGTAACTCACTACCCACTGACCTGTGCTCGGAATTTCCTACCCACGTTTTAAGACCATGTTCAAAACCCACCTATTCTGCCGTGCATTTGACCTCCCTTCATGACCATCTTTTGCTTGTCTGTCTTCCCTCCCTCCTTTATGAATGTTCCTGTTCTAGTTGCCAAATGGCGTTCCTTTCCTAATCTTTGAGTCTGTATTGTTTATTATGAATTGTTCACCACCCTGCTAATAGAAGGTGTGGTATTTCAAGTAATAATAAACCATGTTGCCGCGCATAATGTGTGAGCCATGGTGGCTTGCCTGCGAGCGCTCTGTCTTCGGTCCATACCTTTGCAATGCATTTCTGCTTGGAGGAGAACTCGTGGCATGATAGCGCCTTCGGCCAGGCAATACTTTATCACCTCTTTGGGGAATAGTGCAACTCTTTACCTCCAGCCCTTTGTGTCCAGGCTACCAGAGAGGTGTTTCCAACGTCAGTGTTGGGGCTGTATCACTACACTTCAAGCCATTCAGCACTCCTTGCTGCCCTTCATGGTTCACCTTTTGGGCTGCCTGTGGCTCCTATAGATTTTTTTCAGTAGCCTGTAGCTTGGGAGTCCTATATGTGAGGACTGACTTCCTGCTTGTTCCCGGAGAAAGCATAATTACTCACCTGTAACAGATATTCTCCAGGACCAAGCAGGAAGTCAGTCCTCACATATGGGTGACGTCGGCGCCAATGGAGCCCTCGTGCGGAGCAGTTCCCCAGCTTTCAAAGAAAGCCTTTGGGAATTGCAGCGCGCATGCGCGGTCCCCTTCCCGCCCAAGGGTGCCATCTTCCTCAGTCTTCTTTCCGCGGAGCCCAACGGACGTAGTTCGTTTTTCCCCGAGAAAAAAGTTGATTTTCCCTGTTTTTCTCTTTTTTCTCCGGTTCGACGCCGGATCCTTTTCCCACTCGGACCGATACGCCGGTATCGAGTCCTTTTTTCTCTCTTTCGGTTTTTGTCCTTTGTGACTGGCGTTAGCACCTTTTTTCTTTTTCCCTGGCAGCCCGGTCTTTTGTCCTAGCAGGGGCCCTTTTTCCCCCGATGGCTACCAGCGGGTTTAAGAAATGTGATCGGTGTAAGAAACTTATGTCTCTTACCGACACTCATGACTGCTGCCTCCGCTGCCTCAGACCCGATCATGACCCGATGATCTGTGGTCCGTGTGGCAAAATGTCCTTGAAGGCGTTGAGGAGTCGGCAGCACCAAAAGGATAGGATTTTTTCTGACTCAACGTCCGTCCGGGCCCGGACCTCGTCAGAGGCCTCGACGTCTCGGGACTCCGGCCCCTTAGCAGCGTCGAGGTTCCTTTGAGCGGGGGTCTCCTTCGCGGGAGCATCGCAGGAAGAAGAAACCCGCGAGGGCGGCGTCGGTGGACACTCCTGGTTCCTCGAGGGCCAGGTCGCATATCCCCGATAGCCGTCCCAGGTCTTCGGAGTTGGAGAGGCCTGCCAAACATCCTCGTGTCGAGATGGAGTCTCCTGGACACGTAAGTGCTGTTGTCCTCGTGGACTTGCCTCCGAGGGAGCCGATGTCGGGCCCGATGCCGTCGGGGCCCGAGTTGTGGGCTGCTGGGTCTCCTTAGCTCAGACTCAGGTTAACGGCCTTGGAGAGCAGTTTCGCTGCCTTCATGGAACAGCAGCGGGCATTGATCGCCGGTCTCGCCGGTGCATCTGCCCCAACCACCGGGACCTCGACGTCCAAGTCGACCCCGGAGGCCGAGCCGATCCTCGAGTCCATGCGGGCTCGAGTCGATCTTCGGCCACGTTCTCCCTTGACCTCCCGTTCGGGGCCGAGGTTGTCGACACCGGTACCCGGGGCGGAGGGCATCGGTGCCAGCCCGACCTGAGCCGCTAGATTCCTCCTCCGAGGAGTCGGGCTGGGAGACGGAGGACGAAGAGTCACCCGACACTCATTGGACTCGGTGTGTCCCATCAGACTCGCCCGAGTCCGAACCTCGGAGACGATCCCCACCGGAGGATACCCGGTTCTCAGACTTCGTGCGGGATATGGCCAAGGCGGATTCCCCGCGGATCCCTCCAGTATGACTCTCCCCCGAAGGAGGCCTTTACTGTTCCGGTTCCTCCGATGCTGGAGCGGCTGCTCTTCCGCATGTGGGAGACCCCCGGCCTCGACGCCGGTGTTAAGCAAGCGGGTCGATTCCATCTATCGAGTCCGCAAGAGCCCCGGGTTCCAAAAGGCGCAATTACCGCACCACTCCATGGTTGAGGAATCGGCGATGCATCGACTGAAAAGTCAGAAGATGCACTCCTCGGTGCCTCCCGGCCGGGAGGCCCGGAACCTGGATGCCCTCGGTAAGAAGTGCTTCCAGGTATCTATGCTTGCTTGCCTTGTCCAGACATACCAGCTCTACATGGGCATGTACCTCCGAGACCTGGTATATAGTTATTGTTCTCCCTGTTAAGAAACTTGTTCATTGTACATCCGAGTTTATTTTTACCTGTTTATTGTAAGCACAAATCACTAAACTGAGATGTGTAGATTCAATGTTTTATTGTAAACCGCACTGATCTTAAATAGCGCGGTATAAAAGAAAATGTAATAAATAATAATAAAATAAAAAGGAGATTGCCGGGTTCTCTGCTGGTCTCTACGAGGAATCTTTGCAGAGGTTCCAGGCCTTGTCCACTGGTATTCGGGAGTGCTCGAAGTTTATCTCTCGAGCAGCCTACGATGGCTTCGAGGCTTCGGCCCGAGTAGCCGGGGCCGGCATCGGTGACCGCCGACAGGCTTGGCTACAGTCATCCGACCTCGAGCCTTGGGTTCAGGACAAGTTGGTCGATGTCCCCTGCCGGGGTGAAAACCTTTTCGGCAAACCCATGGCTGAAAAGGCTGCTGAGCTCGAGACAGAGACTCTCACCAGGACTAGGCTGTCCAGGAAAACCTCTGCCCCTTCTCAGAAAAAGAAGGGCTCGGGGAAAAAAGACCTTTTACCCGAGGAAGTAGTCTGCCTATAAACAATACCCTCATTATCAGGCCTCTGCAGCTCCCCAACAGGGTCAGCAGGCCAAGGGGCAGGGTCAAGGGCCCCATAGGCAGAAGGCCCCCAAGCCACCTACACTGGCCCCTGCTCAGCAGGGTGGGGGTTTTTGACTCAGAAAGCATAGCCTCTCCTCCTCAGCTGGCTTCTCTCAGCACAGGAGGCTGGCTGGCCCACTTTGCCCACAGGTGGTCAGCCGTCACATCAGATACCTGGGTTCTTCATATTGTCCAAAAGGGCTATCTTCTCCATTTTCACCAGGTGCCTCCCTCCTATTTTCCAGGGGAGCCTCCAAGACTCCCTCTGCACAGGGACCTACTCCTTCAGGAGTTAGCAAGTCTGCTAAAGGATCAGGCTGTGGAACCGGTACCCCACAACCTGAGAGGTCACGGCTTTTATTCCAGGTACTTTCTGGTACCAAAAAGAACAGGAGGTCTCAGACCCATCCTAGACTTGCGCAACCTCAACAAGTTCCTGGAGAGGGAAAAGTTCAAGATGCTTACCCTTGGAATCCTGCTGCCCTACCTCCAGCAGGGAGACTGGCTATGCTCTTTAGATCTAAAGGATGCGTATACTCGCATCCTTATTCATCCAGACCACAGACAATATCTCAGATTTGTTGTGGGGGGAAACCACTATCAGTACAGAGTACTACCCTTTGGCCTGTCCTCCACTCCCAGGGTGTTCACCAAGTGCCTGGCAGTGGTGGCGGCCTACCTGATGCTTCAGGGTCTTTTTGTGTTTCCGTACCTGGACGACTGGCTCATCAGGGGCCAATCTTCCCAGGAGGCCAATCAAGCCACCCTTCGCACTGTGGCTCTACTTCAGCACTTGGGGTTTGTCATAAACTTCGCAAAGTCCACTTTGCTCCTGTCCCAGAACTTAGAGTTCATAGGGGCCAGACTGGACACTCTTCAAGCAAAGGCTTTTCTTCCTCTGGACAAGAGCCTACAGGCTGATGGATCTGGCCAGGCAGTTTCGCAGCAATTTCCCGGTCTCTGCCACGCAATTCCTGAGACTACTCGGCCATATGGCTTCCACGGTTCATGTCACCCCAAATGCCCGCCTGCACATGCGGCCTGCTCAGTGGAGCCTTCACACTCAGTGGCATCAGGCCACGGGGAGCCCAGCGGACTCAGTAATGATATCAGGCCTGCTAGTCTCCTCTCTGCAATGGTGGCTTCATCTTCCGAATCTGGTACTCAGAGTGGTTTTTCAATCCCCTCCGCATTCTCAAGTGCTGACAACAGATGCTTCTCTTCTCGGTTGGAGAGCACATTGCCAGGGGGCATGTACTCAGGGTCTCTGGACCCCTTAGGAGGCTGCTCAACAGATCAACTTCCTGGAGCTACGGGCGATACGCCTAGCTCTGAGAGCCTTCTCCCATCTCGCCTCTCACCAGTCTGTACTGGTCCAGACGGACAATCAAGTTGCCATGTTCTACGTGAACAAGCAAGGCGGCACAGGCTCCTTCCTTCTATGTCAGGAGGCACAACGGCTGTGCTCTTGGGCCGTCGCTCACGGAATCCTCCTAAAGGCTATCTACCTCCCAGGTCAAGACAATTACCTGGCAGACAGACTGAGCACAATCCTGCAACCACACGAATGGAGGTTGAACCCGTTGGTGGTTCAGCAGGTCTTTCTCAGGTGGGCCCTCCCCACCATGGATCTTTTTGCCAGTCCTCTGAACCGGCAACTCCTGAGATTCTCTTCCAGACAACCGCATCCTCTCAGAGTAGCAGCGGATGCGTTTCTGATCTCGTTGTCCACAGGCCTACTGTATGCGTTTCCTCCCAC
Source organism: Ichthyophis bannanicus (assembly GCA_033557465.1). Taxonomy (NCBI): domain Eukaryota; kingdom Metazoa; phylum Chordata; class Amphibia; order Gymnophiona; family Ichthyophiidae; genus Ichthyophis; species Ichthyophis bannanicus. Next base: position 275,847,658 of record CM066041.1, read on the forward strand.
GCCACTAGTGTCCAGAACGCTGTTCAAAGTCCTCAAGGATGGGGCTTCATTGATCCTGATAGCCCCCAGGTGGCCAAGGCAACCGTGGTTCCCGCTTCTGCTGCAGCTAGCGGTGGAAACCCCTCTTCCTCTGGGGTTTCAGCACGATCTCCTGTCTCAGGATCAGGGGACTCTCTTGCACCCCAACCTCTAGTCCCTTCATCTGATGGCCTGGCTGCTGAAAGGGTAGTCCTGGCTCCCCTACTACTGCCTCGAGAGGTGGAAGATGTGGTCTTGGCCTCTAGGCGACAATCCACCAGGAAATCCTACGCTGTTAAGTGGCATAGATTCTCCGCATGGTGTGCTCAGCACGGCGAGAACCCCTTCTCGTGCTTGGTAGCGGTAGTGTTGCAATATTTGCTTTACCTCTTCAATCTGGGCCTTAAGTCTAACTCTGTCAGAGTTCACCTTAGTGCTCTCTCAGCGCACCACTCGCCGGTGGACGGTAGGCCTTTTTCCAACCACCCCTTGGTGGCTCGTTTTCTCAGAGGTTGCCTCCTGCTTAAGCCTCCTTTGCGTCCACCGGCCCCTGAGTGGGATCTGAATGTGGTCTTGTAGCGGATTACTTGTCCGCCTTTTGAACCTATGGCTACCTGCCCTCTCCGTTTTCTCTCCTGGAAAACCTTGTTTCTGGTAGCTCTTACCTCTGCTAGGCGAGTGAGTGAACTTCAAGCACTAGTGTCTGATCCTCCTTACACTAGGTTCTACAGGAATAGGGTAGTCTTACGGACTCACCCTAAGTTTCTTCCTAAGGTTGTCTCACCTTTTCACCTCAATCAGGAGGTGGTTCTTCCGACCTTCTTTCCCAGGCCGCATACCAACCGGGCTGAGATGGTCCTGCATACCCTGGACTGTAGGAGGGCGTTGTCCTTCCACCTTGACCGTACGCGGGAGCACCGGAGGGCTGTTCAGCTCTTCGTTTCTTTTGACCCCAATAAGTTGGGGCTTCCTGTCTCCAAGCGTTCTTTGTCCATCTGGGTAGCTGACTGTATCGCCTGGGCTTATGGGGCAGCCGGCCTCTCCTTAGAGGGTCGAGTCACGGCTCATCGTGTCAGGGCGAAGGCTGTGTCAGTGGCTCATCTCCGCTCTGTTCCGTTGGCAGACATCTGCCGGGCCGCTACTTGGTCTTCAAGCCAGACCTTTGCGGCCCATTACTACCTTGAGAGGGAGTCCCGCAGGGACAGTGCTTTCGGACAGGCAGTACTCCATAATCTCTTTGGGGTTTAGGCAACTCCTACCCTCCGGCCCTGGTGTTGGGCTACCAGTCGGGGCGTTCTCAGAGAAGATTCGTTCCTTACGTGCTGACGAGCTAGAAGGAGCTCATTTTTTCCGCTTGAGGTCTCCGGTAGCCTTAAGCTGGGGAGTCCCATACGTGAGGACTGACTTCCTGCTTGGTCCTGGAGAAAGAGTAGTTACTCACCTGTAACAGGTGTTCTCCAGGAGTAGCAGGAATCAGTCCTCACAACCCTTTCTCCTCCCCTTGGAGTTGCAGTCATATAATTAGTTTTTTTGCTAATTTTTTGCTGTCTTTTAGCTATGTCATCAGACTGAGAAAGATGGCACCCTTGGGCGGGAAGGGGACCGCGCATGCGCGCTGCAATTCCCAAAGGCTTTCTTTGAAATCCGGGGAAATGCTCCGCACGAGGGCTCCGTCAGCGCCGACGTTACCCATATGTGAGGACTGATTCCTGCTGCTTCTGGAGAACACCTGTTACAGGTGAGTAACTACTCTTTCTCTGGGCACAGCAGGAATTAGTCCTCACAACCCTCCCTCCTCCCTTTGGTGGTGTTTCCCTTTTTATGTTTGATTGAGCTGTGTCTTCATACTGACGTAAGATGGCACCCTTGGGCAGGAAGGTGACCGTGCATGCGAGGTCTAACTCTCAAAGGATTTCTTTGAAAGATGAGGAGTGAATCCGCGCAGGCTCAGTCAATGCAGATGTCGTCACCCATATGTGAGGACTGATTCCTGCTGTCCCCAGAGAACACCTGTTACAGGTGAGTAACTATGCTTTCTTGGTGCCCAGAGGTGGTCTACCAAGCTAGCATGCATATGGATATGGTGCCTCTTCGAGTGCTGGTGCACTCTGCACTTGTCTCCTGAGGCGGACAAGGTGTTTTTCCTGTTGACCTTTCTGCAGAATGGTATAGACAACGGCCTCTCACTTAGTTCCTTGAAGGTTCAGATGGCAGCTCTGGCCTGTTTCCATGGTCCAGTGGCAGGCAAGTCCTTGGTCTTGCACCTGAATGTCTCACGTTTTCTCCAAAGGGTTTGATGTCTGCATTCCCCCTTTGATCTGTGATCCCTTCCTGGGATCTCTCTCTGGTACTCGGGGCCCTGATGGAGGCCCTCTTTTGAGCCATTGAAGTGCACTATCTTGAAGGATTTGACGCTCTAGACCAGCGATGGCGAACCTATGGCACGCGTGCCAGCTGTGGCACGCGAAGGCCTTGCAGCTGGCACGCGGGAAGGTCCGCAATTTAAGTAAAATTGAAAAAAAAAAACCCTGTCTGCTGCCGCTGTCGGGGCCGCCGCGGCAAAATCGAGCGTGCCGCGGGGCCCCCCTGTACCCGGCAGAGCCTGCCCTCCCCGTAGCAGCTCTCTCTTTGGAGCTGCAATCAGACGCGCCGGCTTGCAGAGCGCGAAGGGAAGAATTTCCCTTTCGCGACTCTGTTAAGCCCGCGGGGCTGATGGGAACTTCCCATCAGCCCCCGTGGGCTTAACAGAGCAGCGAGGGAGAAACTCTTCCCTCGCGCTCGGCAAGCCGGCACGTCTGACTGCAGCTCCAAAGAGAGAGCTGCTACGGGGAGGGCAAGCTCTGCCGGATACAGGGGGGCCCCGCGGCACGCTCGATTCTGCTGCGGCGGCCCCGACAGCGGCACCAGACAGGTTTTCTGTTTTTTTAAATTTTCCCTGGGCTGGGCTGGGCTGGGCTGGGCTGGGCTGGGGGGGTTAGGAGTGGGGCTGGGCTGGGCTGGGGGGTTAGGAGTGGTGATGGGCTGGGCTGGACGGGTTAGGAGTGGTGATGGACTGGGCTGGGCTGGGGGGCGTTAGGAGTGGTGATGGGCTGGGCTGGGGTTAGGAGTGGTGATGGGCTGGGCTGGGGGGGTTAGGAGTGGTGATGGGCGCTGGGCTGGCTGGGGGGGTTAAGAGTGGTGATGGGCGCTGGGCTGGGGGGGTTAGGAGTGGTGATGGGCGCTGGGGGGGTTAAACTAAAAATTGGGTGATGGATTAGGACTGGAAATGGGCTGGTGGGATTAGGACTGGAAGTGGGTTGATGGGGGGTTAGGACGTAATGGGCTATGGGAGGGCTTAAACTAAAAATTGAGTGATGGGGGATTAGGACTGGGAGTGGGCTGATGGGGAGGTTAGGACTGGTAATGGGCTATGGGGGGGCTTAAACTGAAAATTGGGTGATGGGGGATTAGGACTGGAAATGGGCTGGTGGGATTAGGACTGGGAGTGGGCTATGGGGGGCTAGGACTGGTAATGGGTTGGGGGGGTTGCTAGGACTGGAAATGGGCTGAGTGGAAGGGGGCTTGAACTGCAAATAGCTGTTGGGGATGGGGCTTGGAATGGAAATGGGCTGAGGGGAAGTGGGGGGCTTGAACTGCAAATAGCTGATGGGGACGGGGCTTGGAATGGAAATGGGCTGAGAGGAAGTGGGGGGCTTGAACTGCAAATAGCTAATGGGGAGGGGGACTTGGAATGGAAATGGGCTGAGTGGAAGGGGGCTTGAACTGCAAATAACTGATGGGAAGGGGGGCTTGGAATGGGCTCTTAGGGGAGGGAGCTAGGACAGGAACTGGGCTGATGGATGGGCTAGGATAGAACTGAGAATTGGGTGTTGGGGGGAGCTAAGATTGGAAATGGGCTGTGGTGGGGGCTTGGATTGAAATGGACTCATGGAGGGGCTAGAACTGGAAGTAGGCTCATGGGGGGCTTGGATTAGAAATGGGCTGAGTGGAGGGGAGCTAGGATTTAACATGGGCTGATGGGGCTAGGAAAGGACTAGAAATGGGCTGATGGGAGGCTGGTATTGGAAATGAGCTGATGAAGGGACTCGGATAGGACTGGAAATGGATGGGGGAGCTAGGACTGGAAATGGACTGATGAGGGGACTAGAAGGGAGCGGATACTGGGTGGGGCTGGAACTAAAAGGGAGCTGATGTTGGGGGAGATTAGAAGGGGATGGGGCTGGGAGAATGAAATGGAGAGGGGAAAAATATTTTGTGTGGGAGGGAAGAAAAATGTACAATTGGCCGGGTATTGGGAGACTAAGTGGGGATTGAGGATGGAGGGGTAAAATTTGAGTGGATGAAATAAGAATGAGGAAAGAGCAAAAGGAGAAAGATTATTATGTTAAAGCAGATGTAGAGAGAGAATCAAATTGATTCTCTGACAATACAAAGATTCCAACCTTTACAAATGATGTTACATAGTTCAGGCAACTTTATAAAGAGTTTTAGATACTAAAATCTTGTTGTTAAGGTTTAATTGACGTGCTGGCACTTTGAGGAAATTCTTTGGTTTTGTGCGGCAGTTTGGGCACTCGGGCTCAAAAAGGTTAGCCATCACTGCTCTAGACCATCTTCTTAATTATGGTTTGTTCCGCAAGGTGAATCACTGAGCTGAAGACTATCTTGCTGAGATCCTTATCTGTCCTTTTCAGCTGAGGCTGTTTCCATTCAGCCTGTACCTTCCTTCTTGCCTAAAGTACTGTCTCCCTTTCATGTGAGCCAGGTGGTTTACTTGCCCCACTCCTCTAAGGAGCAGTGCTCGGGAAAGGAAAAGGATCTTCACCTTGTGGATGTGCGGAAGGTGCTTCTCCAGTACTTGGAGGTTACGAATCCCCTTCGTAAGTCAAACCATCTTTTTGTGCTGTTTGCTGGCCCATGCAAGGGTGAGGCAATTGCGAAGTCAACCTTGGGGCGCTGGATTAAAGAGGCTATTTCCTCAGCATATCTATTATAGAACCAGCCAGTTCTGGAGGGCTTGCATGCCTATTCTACCCGACCAACCACAAGCGTCCTCGTGGGTGGAGCAGAGCTAGGTGGCCCCTGCAGACATTTGTCAGGCAGCAGCGTGGCATCCCTTTCCACTTTTGTCAAGCATTACCGCTTGGATGTCCACACACGGGTGGACCTTTGGCTCGAGAGTTTTGTGATCTGCTGTGTCTTCTTCCTGCCTAGTGGTAGTGTAGCTTTGGTACATCCCACTTGTCTGGACTGATCTAGCAGGATGATATGAAAGGTGACATTTTACTTACCAGATAATGTCCTTTCCTTGAGTCCTGCTAGACCAGTCTACGGTCTATCTCGGAAACTGTATTGCTCTGTTTTTTTTCTGCTGCAGTACCCTTGGGTCAGCCATGATTCTGTATTTGTCTCTGCAGGCTCATCTTCTGCTGACAGCCTTCTGTTTCTGCTTTACTGTACATAGTTCGCTACTGTTGATTACCCATTGTTGCCCCCATTTGAGGTTGTGTGAGGCTTGCTCTGTATCTCCCCTATGCTTTGGGACAAATACTGAAGGGACCTCTAGTGTTGGAGCTGGATAGAGGCATGGGAGTGATGTCATTGAAACTTGGGCTTTTCATCGGTTCTTTGTCTCCACCAATCTGCTGGTAGGGGAACAAAACCCACTTGTCTGGACTGGTCTAGCAGGACTCAAGGAAAGAACATTATCTGGTAAGTAAATTTCACCACGTGTTTGTTAGAAATGGAGAAGAAGCCCAGGGCCGAAGAATTGAAAATCCTGTAATATTTGGTTACCCTAAGCTCTAGATGCGGATGTGGGAGACTCCCCTTCCTCCCCCCATGCTGCCTGTGAAAAAGAAAGTTGTCTATGTACAGAGTCCAGAAGGCTTCCGTATTTGAGAAGATCCAGCTTCCACATAACTCCATGGTCGTCAGATCTTCTCTCAAAAGAGCAGAAGCTCCAAGTCGCGCCCCTGTGGAGGGAGGCTAGGATCCTTGATTCTTTTTTGAGAAAATGTTATCAGAATGCCATGTTGAGATGACACCTCAAAACAGGGACAGACGGTCAGTAACACTCAACACACTAGTAGTCCCAAAATCCATAACACAATGCACCAAAGCAACAGCAGACAGAGCTTTCAAATTCTGTGCACCAAGGGGTTGGAACAGCCTCCCTCAAGGCATCAGAGCAATCCCGGATCTATTGCAATTCAGAAAAGCCTTGAAACACCACCTCTTCCTCTTGTATTACCCAGTAACCAATGCAGACACCTCAACCACCTCACAGTTCTCCCAAAACCCCTAAGACTGAAACAAGAAGAGTTCATGATTATGTTATAAATTGTAAATAGTTACCCCTGTTATCCAAGTTGTTTATGCCTGTTCAACTGTAAACCCAAAGTACCATCGGAAATGTGTAAATTCTTTGTTCACTGTAAACCGCGCTGATGCTGAATAGTGCGGTATAGAAGAGACTATAAATAAATAAAATGTTCACATCCCTTGCGGCATCCTACCCAGCTTTTCAAAGGCATTTACTTGCAGAACACCAAGCACAGCCTAGAGGAGTTTACAAACTTTCTTCTTCACAATTCCACTCCCTAAAGGGCCAAGGGAAGGAGTGCAGAAAATGCATTGTTCGAACAACTTAATGATATTTTCGATACAGCATCGAGATCCTCTGCAGTGATTATTGGCACCTGAATACAATAATGGCCCCGGGCCACTGGAACAGGAAGAACAGGGGTTTTACCACAGGTATTTCCTGGTGCCAAAGAAAATGGGGAGATTATATCCTATCTAAGAGATATGAACACCTATCTCATTTGGGAGAAGTTCAGAATGCTTTCATTTAGCACCCTGCTTCCCTTCCTCTAAAAAAGAGTTTGATAGATGTTCCCTGAACCTAAAGAACGCACATCCAGATACATCCCAGTCACAGGAAGTAGGGAAATACCATTTCCAGTACCATGTTCTGCCCTTTGGTTTCATGTCCACTCCTCTAATTTTCACCAGATGTCTACCCACAGTCATAGTGTATTTACGCAGACTGGGGTGCATGTGTTCGTCTATTTTTACAACTGGCTTATCAAGAGCACCACTTGGAATACAAGAATCCGTGTGAATAACCATCCAGATTGATGGCGCTACTAGCGTTTGTTATCAACTACCCAAAGTCCAATCTAGGCCCATCTCACCAGTTGGTGTTCATTGAAGTCCTGGTAGACATAACTCTGGCAAGCCTTCCTACACTGGATAGACTTGCCCACTTGGTGTACATAATAGGGGAAGTTCAAGAGAGTCCACAGGTATCGGCAAGAACCATGCTGAAAATGTTAGGCCACAGGGCTTCAACAGCCCATGTAATTCACACGGCATGTCTTCATTTGAGACACCATCAGTTGGCCCTGAGTACTCAATGCTCGCAGATTCAGTGATGATATGTCTGTCGTCAGACCTCTTCAGTATTCTCTTATCTGGTGAGTGGCCGCCTTTAATCTGAACAAGGACTTGCCTTTTCGAGACCCTCTTTACCAAAAATAATTAATCACAGATACATCCAAACTGGGCTAGTGTGACATCTCGATGGGTTCTGCACTCAAGGCTTATGGTCCAACCAGGAGATTCTCCAGTAATTTCCTGGAACGGAGTGCAATTTTGAACTCACTAAAGGCTTTCAGAGATTGTCTTGTGAGGGTTGTCAGTAGCAAATGAATATATATATATATACACATACACACACACAGGGTGGCCCAAAAAAAGAACATCTCATAGCATATAAGTTATTTAAAAATTCAAAAAGACAGATGTAAACGATTGACAAATTTAAAAAAACAAAGATGGCGACCGGAAATTGTCGCAATAAAGATGTTATATAGCTAAAAAAGGTAAATAAGTAAACTAGTTAAGCTTTTATTTTACAAGATGTTCTCACTTTTTTGGGCCACCCTGTATATATAAAACTGTTCGAATAAATATATTTGATAGGTCCAGGGTAATTGCTACTTCCCACTTTTCCCAAGATTATATAGGTCTATCTGGCAAATGAATCATGTGAGATAAAAGGAACTAACCTTGTGTTTATATATAAATTAGACTATCTCCAGGAACAGGCAGGAATGAGTCTTCACATATGGGTATCGTCGGTACCAATGGAGCCTGCACGGGAACGCTCCCCAGCGTCCAATTAGAACGCTTTTGGGAGCATCCCACAGCGCCTGCGTGCTGCCTTCCTGCCTTTCCCAACTGCCTCTCTCCAGTTTTCCGTTTTCCGCGGAGCCGGCAGGACATATTCCTGTCACCGCAGAAAATTCTTCTTTTTATTCTTAGTTTTTTGTGGTCGCATCTGCCTTCCCTCGACGCTACCGGTACCGCCGGTGCTTTTCTTTCTTTTTCCTGAAGAATTTCTTCTTTTCTTAGAAATTTTTTCCTGTTTAGTGCCTGACTGTTTCTAGGCCACTAGACCTCTACCCTTCCATTATGGAAAAGCCAGCCACTATCCTTCAGAAATGCTCAAAGTGTGGCGGTACAGATATTTTTTCAGACACTCATACTTGGTGTCTAAAATGTTTAGGTCCTGACCATTGCCCTCTGGAATGTCTCTCCTGCTGGAGCTCAAACAGAAGAAGTCTTCATAATCGAGCACAACTCGATACCCGGTTCACATCGCTCTCGATGTTACCAGCTAGAATATCTTCTTCTTCACAGGATCAGGTAACCAAACAAAAGTCTGTAAAGACTAGCCAGTCCTCGAGTGGTAGATCTCCTTCTCAGCATCGAGATGGCTTCGGCCTTGCCCTCGAGGACATCTTGGCAGTAAAGCTCCGGCGGGAGTCTTCGGACTCCAAAGCATTAACGGGGCTCCGGGTTGTTCCCGGGGTTCTTACCTCGATGAACATACCTGGGCCATGCTCGGTGGTTGTGGCCGCTTCGAGCGGTACCGACACCCCGGCATCGGCTATGGTGATGGACGAAACACTCCTCACCGATGAACGTAGTCTAGCACTCTCGGCTACTTCGGTACCGCTAGAGTTGCTGCAGACCATTCCTCGAGTATCGGTATCGCCTTCAGTATCGGCATCGGTGTCGGTACCGTCTATGCTTGCTTCGACAGAATCGCTTCCCTCGATGCCGAGCCTGGAATCGATCTCTAGCATGGAGGATTCGGTACTGACTCATCTCGGTACCGACCTCAGGCGGTACCAAAGACATCGCTTTAAAGAAAATCCGATGCTTCATCCTTTTCAGTCTTCCGATCCCAATGACTGGGATGAATCCATCGGTACCAAGGCTGATTTTTCTACAAGTCTAGCCTTTGCCCCTCATTTTAGAGCAGGGGTCTCAAACACGCAGCTCGCGGGCCGAGAGAACATTGTGCGGCCCGCGACGGAGGGAAAGAAAAAAGCCTTGCTTCTGCTTCTGCCGTTGCTGCCGTGGCAGCGGCAGAATCGACTGTCAATTTTTTTTTTTTTAAACCTGGCTTCTGCTGCTCAAGCAGCAAATCAGCTGTGCTGCGCTCCCGTCCTCTCTGCCCGGAGATCCCTCATTGTGCTTCATCAGCGTGTGCTTTTCACGCCGCGAAGAGAGTATTCCCCTCTCGCGAGGCTTGAAAAGTGAATAGGATTAAGCCACGCGAGAGGGAAATACTCTCTTCGCGGCTTAAAAAGCACGCCGCTGATGAAGCACAATGAGGGATCTCCGGGCAGAGAGGAAGGGGCCGCGGGACAGCTGATTTTCTGCTGCAGCAGCAGAAGCCAGGTGTTTTTTTTATTTACCGGGGGGGGGGGGTAGGACTGGAAATGGACTATTGGCAGGGGGGGGGCTGTAGGATTGGAAATGGGCTATTGGCAGGGGGGGTAGGACTGGAAATGGGCTATTGGCAGGGGGGGTTATGACTGGAAATGGGCTATTGGCAGGGGGGGGTTATGACTGGAAATGGGCTATTGGCAGGGGGGAGGTTAGGACTGGTAATGGGCTATGGGGGGGGTTAAGACTGAAAATGGGGTGATAGGGGGTAAAACTGGAAGTGCGCTATGGGGAGGTTAGGACTGGTAATGGGCTATGGGGGGTCTAGGACTGGTAATGGGCTGGGGGGGGTTGCTAGGACTGGAAATGGGCTGAGTGGAAGGGGGGCTTGAACTGCAAATGGCTGATGGGGAGGGGGGCTTGGAATGGAAATGGGCTGTGAGGGGAGGGAGCTAGGATTGGAAATGGGCTGATGGGGGGTAGGATTGGAAATGGGCTGATGGTGAGGCTATGATAGGACTGGAAATGGACTGATGCAGGGACTAGAAGGGAGCGGATGCTGGGTGGGGCTGGAACTAGAAGGGAGCTGATGTTGGGGAGGATTAGAATGGGATGGAGCTGGGAAAGTGAAATGGAGAGGGGAAAAATATTTTGTCTAGGAGAGAAGACAAATCTACAATTGGCCAGGTATTGGGAGAGTAAGTGGGGATTGAGGATGGAGGGGTAAAATTGGAGTGGATGAAATAGGAATGAGGAAAGAGAAAAAGGAGAAAGATTAGTATGTTAAAGCAGATGTAGAGAGAGAATGGAAAAAAAACTAGGAGAGAAGAAAGGGCAAATGGACAGCAGACGATGGAGAGTTAGCAGAAGACATGAAGAAACCAGAAGAAAGTGGCTGGAACAATTGCAACTGAAAAAAAATGCACAAAAGGTAGAAAAATCTCTCTTTATTTTGAATTTATTAACTGGAATATGTCAGCTCTGGGAAATGTGCATCATTAATGTTTGCGCTTTGTTTAGTACAAGAGGAAATTAATTTATAGTTTTATTTCTACAGTGTTGTTGTACATTCCAAGTTTGGCTTTTGGGGTTCCCAGTTTAATTATTGTCTTCCTGTTTCTAAATCTTTTAGTCTTTCTTTATCCATACTCATTAAAGAGGCATGTTTACTAAAAGTTAGCGTATGGTAACATTATGCAAATATTTATGCAAATGAGGCCCCTTATGCAAATGAGACCCCGCGTCTTATGCGGCCCCCGGGTTACTTTACAAGTCCTCATTTGGCCCTCAAAGCAATTTGAGTTTGAGACCCCTGTTTTAGAGAGTCGTCCTCGGGGGAGATTTCTTTTCAAGCTTTTCTGCTTGATATGGCAAAGTTACTTGCCATTTCTATACCTGGTAAAGAATCCCTACCGGGAAATTCAGAGACACTGCAGTTCCCCTGGATTCCAAACTAGGTGATCATGCTCCCTTTACATCAGATCTTACAAGATCTACTGTTAAGAATGTGGGAAACTCCTTTAACGGTATCCCCACATTCTAAGACACTTGACACTATGTACAAGGTGCCACCTTCTCCAGGTTTTCAAAGGACTCAACTTCCTCATCATTCTATTGTTGTAGAATCAGCAATGAGGTGTATTAAGAGTGCAAAGAAGCACTCTTCTTATCCGCCAGGTCGTGAGTCTAGGACTTTAGATGCCTTTGGATGTTGATGCTTCCAGGCATCCATGCTTTCAGCAAGAATTATCTCATATATTTTCTATGTGGGATTATCTCTTGAAGAGGTCACAAAAAGCTTAGTTTTTGAACCCTTTTCTTCCAGAGCATAAAAGAGCAGACTATTCCTTATTAGTCAATCATGCTCAAAATATCTCTAGGTTCCTTAATCATGCTTCCTTGGACTGTTTTGAGTCTATTAGCAGAACCTCTGCTATAGCCATAGGAGCACGACGTATAGCCTGGCTCCAAGCTTCAGACTTGGACAGATGGGTTCAGGAAAGGCTGAGAAATACTCCTTGTACTGGTGAAAATCTCTTTAACAAGGAGGCTTTATTTCAAGCTAATCAGTTGAGCACTGATGCTGTTACTTTCAGAGGATTGTCAAAACTTTACTCTATCCCAGCTAATAAAAAAATCTCATAAAAAGCTTTATTCCCCCAAGGGAAAAAAGTTTTATCCATCTTCTGCCCATTCTGCAGATGTTTCCAAAGATGGGCAACACCACACCAGGCTAAGAAAATCAAAACCTCAACAGGCTCAGCAAACCCAGCAATCGCAGGGTTTCTGATATTTTATTCACTTTTTCTGTGTGAGGTTTAGAACTTGAACCTACTTCTTTTCAACAGAAGCATCTAAAATTCATCTCATCGATGCTGAGATATCAGTCATACATAGACTCAATCCTTGACTCTGGGCATGAATCTCTTGCTACAAGAGAAATCTATCCTTCTAGCTCTAAGAGCTATTAAGGACTATCATACCCCAGAGATAACAGGTTTCTCCTTTTAAAACAAAAGGAGAACTAACAACAGGGTGAACTATACCCTTCACCTTGTCAGTTTCCTGTACGAGGATATCTCATACTTTAACTGCAAGGGGACCCTATCTCTTTAAAGACTTACTAAATTGTAAGTGTTCTCAACTCTGTATTAATTTCTATCTCTCTTAGCCCAGACAATCAACTGGAGGGCTTATTCTCTAAGCCATAGGTTTTTCTTCAATACCTACTCCAGTAAGTAGTTTCCATACAGAGTTTTCTCCCTTTTTGCAGTTCATCTCCTTCTCACATATCTTTTTAAGGCAGCTTTTCGGACAGAAATTGGGTATCACTACTCCAAATTATGTCTGTCGGTCCTCTCCAATCTATAGGACTTAACTTTTATGCTGCCTTAATAACAGATAATTCCAAAAGAGATCCAGAACTCATTTGGACTATTTATTGTTGCAGGCATCAGGTCTGTCTACTATTCTTAGCCACCTTCAGTTCTCTTTGGCTCCAACAGAATAGATTAGGTTGCACATTGGCAATTCAACAGCCAGATCTAAGCAACCTACAACATGCTCTCTGCAATTCTACAACAAAGCTCTGCAACTGTGGGCCTTTGCCAGAGAGCCTCAGAGCTACTCCTAATAGGTAGCTGCCAGATAGTTAAGAAGGGCTTCAGCTGGTAGACTCTGCCAGTCATGTTCCTACATGACTGTTTTTTTCCTACTCTTACCATATTCCTTAAAATTTCCTTTTAAGAAAAGGTAACCAGGGTTTAGACCACGTGAAAGCGTAGAAAATTGCACAATTCCCTGGTTGTTTCACATCTCACTGGAACTTCCACAATAGGGATGCAGTTGGTCCTTATTCACTACTTTCCTTCTAATTTCCTATACTTCATGGTAGCTTATGTTGAACAGGAGAACGCATGATACTCATATTGCCCTCATAAAGAGGCAAACATGGTATCCCCTTATATTGCGTCTTTTTCTCCAGCTACTATTTGAATTTATAGAAGGATCCAGACTTGCTGTCTTAAGACTAAGGATCTCCTCTGCACTCATTCACATACGTCTCGAGACCTGGTTATTCAGGGGCTAGATCTTTTCAAGAAGTCTAATACTATCCCTGTAAGTGAAGAACATATTACCAGTTTCCACAAAACTTTCTCTATAGTTCTTCCATATTTAACCAGAGATTCTCCATCAATATTCTCAAGTAGGTCTTAATCCTTCTTGTTGTTGCGTCAATCTCTATACAACATCTGACTTTGAAAGATTTGTCTACTGTCCATATTAATGCTGCCCCAGCATACCATAAAACTCAATGGACAACCAATTTCTATGGTAATTTACGAAATACCTTCTTTTACCATTACCTTTTAGGTTACGTCACATCTGAAGCTCTACATGTACGGTCATCATAAATGACATCACTTACAAAAGACTTTTACTGATCTTCAAGAAATTGGAGGCTCAACGCCTAGTATAAATATCTTTCTTTTTCATTGGAATAAAGGGGGTCTTAAAGACCTATCCCCTTTTTTCTGCAAAGGGTATTTCTGCCTTTTCATCCAAACCAGTCAGATTATCTCCACTCTTTCCTAGGACCTTATTCTGCTCCAAGGACAAAAAGTTCAATGTTTTGGACTTTACAGAAGCTTTAGCTATTTCTCAAAAGTCCAACCTCATTGAACTCCCCCAGTACTTTCTTCTGGGGTTAGTTCTGGCCATGAGGACTTCTCATCTCTTCCTGTATTGCAAAATTATTTTTTTCGCTCTACTTCACATTGGGGGAATTTCTTTGAGGATAATGATCTGGCTCTCAACCACAGACCCTTATTACCCTCAAGTATTTTTGCAATATTTTTGAGTGAGATCCACATTATTTATTTATTTAGCATACATTTGTATACCGCTGCTTCCAGCGATCAGTAGCGGTTTGATTACAGATATGAATTTGTCAATCGTGACAGGAATTTTTGCAGTATACACACACTGATTTGAAGGAAGAAGCACAGCACACGGTGAAAGGACTCACGGAGAGAAAACAGAATTTACATATGCACATATTTACATATTTACATAACTGCACCCAAGTTTCATTGGGAGGTATCTTTTTACCCCCGGGACTATATCAGATTGTATTGACACTGGAAAAGATGTGTCTTGAGTTTCTTTCTGAAATCCATAAGGTCTTTGATCTCTCTTAGCTCTGGTGGTAGTTGGTTCCAGAGGGCAGGGGCCGAGTAGGAGTATGCTCGTTGGCTAGTACTGGTTGTTACAGATCTGATATCGGGGGGAACGTGGAGTATGTTTGAGTGGATTGTTCACCTGCTTCTGTTGGGTGGTTGCGTGCTGATAAGGGTGGAGAGAAAGGATGGCACTATGTTATGTATAAGCTTGAAGGTGGTTATTAGTGTTTTATATTTTACCCGGGCTGCAATGGGGAGCCAATGTAGCTCGATTAATACAGGTGTAATGTGATCAGTAAGGATCATCATGAAAAAAAACCTAGCTGCTACATTTTGGGCCATTTGGAGAATGTTGAGGGTTTTCTTTGGAAGGCCCTGTAAGATGGCGTTGCAGTAGTCGAGGTGTGTCATAATTAGTGCTTGCGCAACAGACCTGAAATCGTGAGGTTCAGTGATGTTCCGTAGAGGTTGTAGGACTCTAAGTTTGTGGAAAACGGCCTTGTTGGTTTTGCGGAGGTGCTTTTCCATCTTAAGATTGCTGTCCAGTGTTACACCCAGATATTTTATTTCAGACTTCGTGTTGTATGTATTGTTACACAGGGTGACTGACGCAGGAGGGTCAAAGTTTGGTTTTCTGGAGATATACATCACCTCAGTTTTCTTATGGTTGATCGCCATGTTGTTTTGCTGTATCCATTTTAACATCTCGTTTAGGCATGTTTCAAGCTGAGTATAGTTAGGGTTCTCGGTATCCAACTGTGTGTAGAGCATAATATCATCCGCATAAATGTGGTAGTTGATATTGTGTTGTTGGAGAATATTACAGAGGGGTCGCATATAGACGTTGAAAAGGAGTGCCGAGAGAGCGGAGCCCTGAGGGTATGCCTTGCGTTTGCGGGAAAGCTTCTGCTTCTTCGCCATTGAAGTGAACCTGTGGCATTCTGTTGGTTATGTAAGAAGAGAACCATTTCAGGGGGGTTCCCAATATTCCTATTGATTCAATCCTTTGTAGGAGGATTCCATGATGGACTGTATCAAAAGCAGCAGAGATGTCAATGAAAATGAGTATAAACATTTTCTTTTTGTCTTCAAGGCCCTTGAGGAGGTTGTTAAGCAGTGCTATCAACAGCGTTTCCACCCCATGACGTTGTCGGAAACCGTATTGCTGTTCATCTAGGGCAGCGATGGCGAACCTATGGCACGCGTGCCAGCTGTGGCACGCGAAGGCCTTGCAGCTGGCACGCGGGAAGGTCCGCAATTAAGATATGCGGCGCGGCGGGAGGTGAGTGTGCTGGTGTCCAGGGCCGGCCCGTCCATTGAGCAAGAATGTTTTTTGCACAAGGCCCCGCGTTTCAGGGGGCCCCGCGCAAAGAACATTCTGCTTTCCTCAAAATTACATTAAAAGAAAAAGCTGGCTGCTGCCGCTGTCGCCGCGGCAGAATGCAGTGTCCCGCGGGGCCCCCTCTGCCCCGGCTGAGCCCTCTGCCCGGCTTTCAGATTCGCGAAGGGAGAGTGTCTCTCCCTCGCGTCTCTGTTAAGCCCGCAGTGGCTAATGGGAAATTTCCCATCAGCCCCTTTAGACGTGAGGGGTTGATGGGAAATTTCCCATTAGCCCCTGCGGGCTTAACAGAGACGCGAGGGAGAGACACTCACCCTTCGCGAATCTGAAAGCCGGGCAGAGGGCTCAGCCGGCGCAGAGGGGGCCCTGCGGGACACTGCATTCTGCCGCGGCGGCAGCGGAAGCAGCCAGAGAGCCAGCTTTTTTTTTTGGACTGCTAATGGGCTGGGGCTGGGGCGGGGGGGCTGTTAGGACTGCTAATGGGCTGGGGCTGGGGCGGGGGCGGGGGGCTGTTAGGACTGCTAATGGGCTGGGGCGGGGGGGGGGCTGTTAGGACTGCTAATGGGTTGGGGGGGTTAGGACCGTTAATGGGCTGGGGGGTTAGGACCGCTAATGGGGTGGGGGGGGTTTGTTAGGACTGGTAATGGGCTGTGGACTGATGGGGGCTGTCTGGAAATGGGGTGATGGGGGGGTTAGAACAGCTAATGGGCAAAGGGGGGCTGTTAGGACTGCTAATGGGCTGGGGGGTGGGTTAGGACTGCTGGGGGGTGGGGGGGGCTGTTAGGACTGCTAATGGGCTGGGGGGGTGGGTTAGGACTGCTGGGGGGGTGGGGGGGCTGTTAGGACTGCTAATGGGCTGGGGGGGTGGGTTAGGACTGCTGGGGGGGTGGGGGGGTCTGTTAGGACTGCTAATGGGCGGGGGGGGCGTGTTAGGACGGGTAATGGGCTGTGGACTGATGGGGGCTGTCTGGAAATGGGGTGATGGGGGTGTTAGAACTGCTAATGGGCTATGGGGGGTGGTTAGGACTGATAATGGACTATGGGGGGGGCTAGGACAGGAAATGGGCTGATGGGGAGGGGTTAGGACTTGAGGTGGGCTGATGTGGTTAGGACTGGTAATGGGCTGTGGGCTGATGGGGGGGGGTTAGGACTGGCAATGGGCTGATGGGGTTAAGACTGGCAATGGGCTGATGGGGTTAAGACTGGCAATGGGCTGATGGGGGGGTTAGGACTGGTAATGGGTTATAGGGGGGCTTAAACTGAAAATGGGGTGATGGGGGGGTTAGGACTGGAAGTGGGTTGATGGGGGGCTAGGACTGGTAATGGGTTGGGGGGTTGCTATGACTGGAAATGGGCTGAGTGGAAGGGGAGGCTTGAATTGCAAATAGCTGATGGGGAGGGAGCTTGGAATGGAAATGGGCTGTGAGGGAAGGGAGCTAGGACTGAAAATGGGCTGATGGAGCAGCTAGGATAGGACTGGAAATGGGCTGTTGGGGGGAGCTAAGATTGGAAATGGGCTGTGGTGGGGGCTTGAATTGAAATGGACTCATGGAGGGGCTAGAACTGAAAGTAGGCTCATGGGGGGGCTTGGTCTGGAATTGGACTGAGTGGAGGGGAGCTATGATTTGACATGGGCTGATGATGGGGCTAGGAAATGACTAGAAGTGGGCTGATGGGGGGCTAGGATTGGAAATGAGCTGATGAAGGGACTCAGACTGAAAATGGATGGGGGAGCTAGGACTGGAAATGGGTTGATGGTGGGCTAGGACGGGAAATGGGCTGATGCAGGGACTAGAAGGGAATGGATGCTGGGTGAGACTGGAACTAGAAGGGAGCTGATGTTGGGGGAGGATTAGAATGGGATGGGGCTGGGAGAGTAAAATGGAGAGGGGAAAAATATTTTGTGTGGGAGGGATGAAAAATCTACAATTGGCCTGGTATTGGGAGAGTAAGTGGGGATTGAGGATGGAGGGGTAAAATTTGTGTGGATGAAATAGGAATGAGGAAAGAGCAAAAGGAGAAAGATTAGTATGTTAAAGCAGATGTAGAGAGAGAGAATGGAAAAAAAACTAGAAGAGAGAAGAAAGAACAAATGGACTGCAGACGATGGACAGTTAGCAGAAAACATGAAGAAACCAGAAGAAAGTGGCTGGAGCAATTGCAACTGAAAAAAAATGCACAAAAGGTAGAAATATCTCTTTATTTTGAATTTATTAACTGGAATATGAAACCTCTGGGAAATGTGCATCATTAACGTCTGTGCTTTGTTTGGTACAAGAGGAAATTAATTTATAGTTTTATTTCTACAGTGTTGTTGTACATTCCAAGTTTGGCTTTTGGGGTTCCCAGTTTAATTATTGCCTTCCTGTTTCTAAATTGAATGAAATCATTAAAACATTATAAATTGCCAATAAATTGAAATGAAAACCAAAGGATTGTGAATCAAATTGATTATCTGACAATACAAAGATTCCAACCTTTACAAATGATGTTACATAGTTCAGGCAACTTTATAAAGAGTTTTTAGATACTAAAATCTTGTTGTTAAGGTTTAATTGATATGCTGGCACTTTGAGGAAATTCTTTGGTTTTGTGCGGCAGTTTGGGCACTCGGGCTCAAAAAGGTTAGCCATCACTGATCTAGGGTTTCATGTTCATCCAGATGGTCTTGTAGTTGTAATAGGACTGCCTTCTCAATGATCTTTGCCAGGAAAGATATGCTGGAAATGGGACTGTAGGAGGCTGGGTCATCCTTGTTCTCCAGGACCAAGCAGGAATCAGTCCTCACTTATGGGTGACGTCGGCGCCGACGGAGCCCTCGCGGAGCAATTTTCCCCAGCTTTCAAAGAAAGCCTTTGGGAATTGCAGCGCGCATGCGCGGTCGTCTTCCCGCCCGAAGGTGCCATCTTAGCCAGTCTTCTTTTTTCCGCGGAGCCCTACAGACGTCCCCGTCTTGTCCCCGCGAAAAAAGTTGATTTTCCTCTTTATTTTATACTTTTTTCTTTCGGTTCGACGCCGATCGTTTTCCTGCCCGGACTCGCGACGCCGGTCTCGAGTCCTCTTCCGTTTTTTCGGTTTTTCTGACTTAGTCAGCTTTCGTTTTCGTTTTCCCTGGCAGCCCGGTCCTTTGACCTCGCAGGGGCCCTTTTTCCCCCGATGGCTGCCAGTGGCTTTAAGCGGTGTGGTCGGTGTGACCGAAATATGTCACTAACCGACACACACGACTTTTGCCTCCGCTGCCTGGGCCCGGATCATGAGGAACTGATCTGTGGGCCCTGCAGCAAACTGTCCTCGAAGGCGTTGAGAAGTCGGCGGCATCAGCGCGAGAGAATCTTCGCTGACCCCAGCCGTACCCGGACCTCGTCGGAGGCCTCCGTGTCGAAAGGCTCCAGCTCGGACCGTCGCCGGAGCTCCTCCGACCGGGGTTCTCCCTCCGGGGACCATCGTCGGAAGGAAAAACCCGCGAGGGCGGCGTCGGTGGACGCTCCTGGCTCCGCGAGGGCCAGGTCGCATAGCCCCGACAGCCGCCCCGGGTCCTTGGAGAAGGAACACCTCCCGAAGCGACCTCGCCTGGAGTCGGAGATGCCTGCCCGGGTAAGTCCTGTAGTCCTTCTGGACTCGCCTCCGCGACAGCCGACGTCGGGCCCGCCGCCGTCGGGGCCCGAGTCGGGGGCTGCTGGGTCACCTGAGCTCGGACTCAGGTTGACGGCCTTGGAGAGCAGACTGTCTGCCTTCATGGACCAGCAGCGGGCACTGCTCGCTGGCTTCGCTGGCGTCGCTGCCCCGACCGACCGCCGGGACGTCGACGTCCAAGTCGACCCTGGAGACCGAGCCGATCCTCGAGTCGATGAGAACTCGAGTCGATCCTCGGTCGAGGTCGCCCTCGGCCTCCCGTTCGGGACCGAGGTCGCCGACGCCGACTCCCTCGGCGTCGGGGCGGCTGGCGCCGCACCCTGCCCGGGCCAACCCCACCGAGTCCTCGTCGGAGTCGGTCTGGGAGTCTGAGGAGGAAGAGTCACCTGATTCTTTCCGGACTCGGTGTGTCCCATCGGACTCTCCGGAGTCCGAGCCTCGGAAGCAGTCCCCCCCGGAGGATGCCCGGTTCTCGGACTTCGTTAGGGATATGGCCAAGGCTTTGGCCTTCCCTGCGGATCCCGAGGAGGAGCCTCGAGCCGAAGAGCTCGACGCCCTCCAGTATGACTCTCCCGCGAGGGAACACTTTACTGTGCCGGTTCCTCCTATGCTGGAACGACTACTCTTCCGCATGTGGGAGAGTCCGGCCTCCTCGCCGGTCCTGAGCAAGCGGGTCGATTCTATCTATCGAGTCCGCAAGAGCCCTGGCTTTCAAAAGGCACAGCTGCCACACCATTCCATGGTAGTGGAATCGGCCATGCATCGTCTTAAGAGCCAGAAGATGCACTCCTCGGTGCCTCCTGGAAGGGAGGCCCGTAACCTGGATGGCCTTGGCAAGAAGTGCTTCCAGGGCTCTATGCTCGCCTGTCGTGTCCAGACTTACCAGCTATACATGGGCATGTATCTCAGGGATCTGGCTAAAGAGCTAGCCGGATTCTCCGCTGGTCTCTCCGAGGAGCCCTTGCGGAGGTTCCTAGCCTTGTCCACGGGTATTCGGGAATGCTCAAAGTTCATGTCCCGAGCAGCCTATGATGGCTTTGAAGCCTCGGCTCGAGTAGCCGCAGCCGGCATCGGTGCCCGCCGACAGGCTTGGCTTCAGTCGTCCGACCTTGAGCCCTGGGTACAGGACAAGTTGGTCGATGTCCCCTGCCGAGGCGAAAACCTCTTTGGCAAGCCCATGGCGGAAAAGGCTGCACAAATTGAGACTGAGACTCTCACCAGGACCAGGCTTTCTAGGAAGACCTCCGCCCCTTCCCAGAAAAAGAAGGGCTCGGGAAAAAAGTCCTTTTACCCGAGGAAGGCAGCTGCCTACAAACCATACCCCCATTATCAGGCCCCTGCAGCTCCCCAACAGGGCCAGCAGGCCAAGGGACGGGGTAACGGGTTCCGTAGGCAGCAAGCCCCCAAGCCTGCACCACCAGCCCCTGCTCAGCAGGGTGGGGGTTTTTGACTCGCTCAGCATAGCCTCTCCCCCCCCGCTGGTTCCCCCCGGCACCGGAGGCCGGCTGGTTCACTTCGCCCACAGGTGGTCCAGCATCACCGCAGATGCCTGGGTGCTTCAGGTCGTGCGAGAGGGCTACCTTCTCCACTTCCATCAGGTCCCTCCCTCCTATTTTCCGGGAGAGCCTCCGCGCCCCCCTCTGCACAGGGAGTTGCTCCTTCAGGAGTTAGCAGGTCTTCTGCAGGAACAGGCGGTGGAACCGGTGCCACACCACCTGAGAGGTCAAGGCTTCTATTCAAGGTATTTTCTGATACCAAAGAGAACAGGAGGCCTCAGACCCATCCTGGACTTGCGCAACCTCAACAGGTTCCTTGTGCGGGAGAAGTTCAAAATGCTTACCCTTGGAATCCTTCTGCCCTACCTCCAGCAGGGAGATTGGCTATGCTCCTTGGATCTAAAGGATGCCTACACGCACATCCTCATCCACCCAAGCCACCGCCAATACCTAAGGTTTGTGGTGGCAGGAAATCATTACCAGTACAGGGTACTGCCCTTTGGCCTGTCCTCCGCACCGCGAGTCTTCACAAAATGTCTCGCGGTGGTGGCGGCCCATCTCCGGCTTCACGGCCTCTATGTCTTTCCGTACCTCGACGACTGGCTCATCAGAGCAGCGTCCGCTCAGGAGGTCACCAACGCCACGTGCCGCACGGTGACTCTGCTGCAGCACTTGGGCTTTGTCATAAACTTCGCAAAGTCCACTTTGCTCCCCTCACAGGATCTCGAGTTCATCGGCGCAAGGCTGCACACTCCTCAGGCGCGAGCGTACCTACCGCTCGACAGGGCTCAGCGGCTCATGGACCTAGCCGACCGCTTTCGCAGCCAGCCCCTGGTCTCCGCCAGGCGCTTCCTGAGACTGCTCGGCCATATGGCTTCCACCGTCCATGTGACCCCCAATGCCCGCCTGAATATGCGGTCTGCTCAATGGTGTCTCCGCCGGCAGTGGCGGCAAGCCACAGGCGGCCTAGCAGACCTTGTGCGCGTCTCCGAGCCGCTGGTCTCGTCTATCCGGTGGTGGCTCCGGCAGCCGAACCTGATATTGGGAATGCCTTTCCAGTCACCTCAGCCGACCCGGGTGCTGACCACCGATGCATCTCTCCTGGGCTGGGGAGCACATTGCCAAGAGGCTCGTACTCAGGGCCTCTGGACCAAGTGGGAGTCTGCTCAGCAGATCAACTTCCTGGAGCTCAGGGCGATCCGCCTAGCTCTCAGGGCCTTCTCCCACCTGACCTCCCAACAGTCCGTCCTTGTCCAGACGGACAATCAAGTTGCCATGTTCTACGTGAACAAGCAGGGGGGCACGGGCTCCTTCCTCCTCTGCCGGGAGGCACAGAAGCTCTGCTCTTGGGCCGTCAGTCACGGCATTCTCCTCAAGGCAGTTTATCTCCCGGGCCAAGAAAATTGCCTGGCGGACAAACTCAGCAGGGTCCTCCAGCCGCACGAGTGGCGTCTGGATCCCTTGATCGTTCAGAAGCTCTTCCTCAGGTGGGGCCTCCCCACGGTGGATCTCTTTGCCAGTCCTCACAACCGGCAGCTTCCTCGCTTCTGCTCTCGTCAGCCACACCCCCTTCGGGTTGCGGCGGACGCCTTTCTGATCTCATGGTCGGGGAGCCTTCTGTACGCTTTCCCTCCCATCCCGTTAGTCTCTCGGACTCTTTTCAAGGTTCTCCGAGACAAAGCCTTCATGATCCTGGTGGCCCCTCGCTGGCCCAGGCAGCCGTGGTTTCCGCTCCTGCTGCAACTGGCGGTGGAGGATCCAATCCCTCTGGGGGTACAACCGGATCTCCTCACCCAGGATCAGGGGTCCCTACTGCACCCCAACCTCCGGTCTCTCAACCTCATGGCCTGGCTGCTGAAAGGGTAGTCCTTGCTCCTCTTCTCTTGCCGGCGGAGGTGGAGGAGGTCGTCTTGGCTTCGCGACGGCCTTCTACCCGCAAATGCTACGCCCTTAAATGGCGTCGCTTTGCAATCTGGTGTTCCCAACAGTCTCAGGATCCCTTCTCCTGCCCGGTGTCGGTGATCTTACAGTACTTGCTACACCTCTCTAATCTGGGACTTAAGTCCAACTCCGTCAAAGTTCACCTCAGTGCTCTTTCAGCACATCATGTGCCGGTGGACGTCAGACCTCTCTCCAACGACCCTCTCGTAGCGAGGTTTCTCCGAGGTCTCCTTCTACTTAAACCACCTCTGCGCCCGCCAGCACCTGACTGGGACCTGAATGTGGTTTTACAGCGGATCACCTGTCCGCCTTTTGAACCTATGGCTACCTGTTCTCTCCGTTTTCTGTCCTGGAAAACGCTGTTCTTGATAGCCCTCACTTCCGCTAGGCGCGTAAGTGAATTGCAGGCCCTCGTGTCTGATCCCCCTTACACTAGGTTCTACAAGAATAGGGTAGTCCTTCGGACTCACCCGAAATTTCTGCCTAAAGTGGTCTCCCCTTTTCACATCAATCAGGAGGTGGTACTTCCAACCTTCTTTCCCAGACCACACTCCAGCCGAGCTGAAACGGTCCTCCATACCCTGGACTGTAGAAGGGCATTGAACTTCTACCTTGACCGTACGCGGGAGCACCGTAAAGCTGCTCAGCTTTTTGTGTCTTTTGACCCCAATAAATTGGGGCTCCCGGTCTCCAAGCGTACTCTGTCCATCTGGGTTGCGGACTGTATCTCTTGGGCTTATGGGGCAGCCGGACTCTCCTTAGAAAGTCGAGTCACGGCTCATTGTGTTCGGGCAAAGGCCACGTCAGTGGCTTACCTCCGCTCTGTTCCGCTGGCAGACATCTGCCGGGCCGCTACTTGGTCTTCGAGCCAGACTTTTGCGGTCCATTACTGTCTCGAGAGGGAGTCCCGTAGGGACAGTGCTTTCGGACAGGCAGTCCTCCGTAATCTCTTTGAGGTCTGAGCAACTCCTACCCTCCATCCCGGATGTGGGCTACCGGTGGGTGATAATTCAGCGAAGATTCTATCCTTCTGTGCTGCTGAGCTAGAGGGAGCTCATTTTTGTGCTTAGGGTCTCCGGTAGCCTTGAGCTTGGGAGTCCCATAAGTGAGGACTGACTTCCTGCTTGGTCCTGGAGAAAGCGTAGTTACTCACCTGTAACAGGTGTTCTCCAGGAGCAGCAGGAATCAGTCCTCACTACCCTCCCTCCTCCCCTTGGAGTTGCAATCGTCTGCTTATGTTCTTTTGCAAATTTTTATGCTGTCTTTTTTAGCTATGTCATCTGACTGGCTAAGATGGCACCTTCGGGCGGGAAGACGACCGCGCATGCGCGCTGCAATTCCCAAAGGCTTTCTTTGAAAGCTGGGGAAAATTGCTCCGCGAGGGCTCCGTCGGCGCCGACGTCACCCATAAGTGAGGACTGATTCCTGCTGCTCCTGGAGAACACCTGTTACAGGTGAGTAACTACGCTTTGAGTGAGTTGTTCTTTAGGATTGGCCTTATTATAGATTTCACTGCATTAGAAAATTAAGACTCAACATTTTTCTAATATTTATGATTTACACAAGGGCTCCCCTCTGGATACCTTGTTTAGTTAAGCTGTTTCCACAGCACCTCTTTTTTTCTTTTCTAGTTCAACTCCTACCCTCCATCCCTGGGGATGCCTGAGGTTTTGAGGAATAAGCATGGCCCATCTTTAGATTGCAACATGCTGGGCCTCCTCCAGGCATCTTAGCTTGGGAGTCCCCATATGTGAAGACTCATTCCTGCTTGTTCCTGGAGATAGCATAGTTACTTACCTGTAACAGGTGATCTCTGGGAACAGCAGGAATAAGTCTTCACAACCCACCCACCTCCCCTAGGAGTTGTATCTCTCTATCTCTTTCCTTTCCTTTGCTCTCTCTCTCTTTGTCTCATCTCTAAAACTCAATTGGAGAGAGGCAGTTGGGGAAAGGCGGGAAGGCAGCACGCAGGCGCTGTGGGATGCTCCCAAAAGTGTTCTAATTGGACGCTGGGGAGCGTTCCCGCGCAGGCTCTGTCGGTACCGACGATACCCATATGTGAAGACTTATTCCTGCTGTTCCCAGAGATCACCTGTTACAGGTAAGTAACTGCTTTATTGCTGATAGAAAAATAATGCAGATATAGAATGAATTAGTTTTCTGAGGTAGCAAGTTATGTAGCCCTATGATTACAATTACTAAGATAATAAATCGCTGTTTTAGTAACCAGTGTCATTGATTTGCTCTGCACTCAGATGTACAGAAAATTAGCTGTCTGTCTAGGCTCCTCCTTTCCTCCCCAGGAGAATTCAAACCAGTACCTTAGCTTTTGCCAAAAGGACAATTGTGGCTGTGTCCGAGAAGTCATCTCCGGAACGGCACAAAATCTAAAGGATGGCAGAGGTCCAATGCAGACTGCATGCAGTCTGGGCGAGCTGTGTGATAACACAGAGCTTCAGGTCTGTGGGAGAGATTCACTCCTTTCCAAGGTTAGTCCTTGTCCTTGCACACTGTCAGACTTTCCAGCCGGAGGCAGGCAGGCAGTAGGGCTAAAGACTGCAGAATGCTGAGAACGAAGTTCCAAGTGTCAGGGAGCAAAGTTTCTCAAAAGTCCCAAAAAGTAAAAGTGGTGCCCAAAGTGTCTCTCTAAGTAGACTGCATCCCTCTATGGCCAGCATGTAATTCTTCGTCCTGACTTCCTCGTCATGGCACAATGATTAGCTGGTCTCAGATACTGTATGTCATCTTCAGCGAATCAGGTAACAGTTGTCAGGTTGTCATTCTCCAAACAAAAGTCCATGGTGAGAAAAGATGCTGGTATACAGGTTCATACATTGTTGCAAATGCTAGAACCAGTAGGATGAAAATGAGCCTCAGCATAGAGTTCTTTTGCATGTAGTTATAAACAATAACTCCGCTGTATGGTACATAACTTTGCAGAATTGCTTGATGTGCAGGTATAATGCTTGCACAATAGAAAAGAGTTCTGTCTTGTAACAGGAAATCATGTTGCATTGTTCAGGCTTTAGTTCAGAACAGGCCCCATTTATCAGCCCTACAGGCTCACCAACCAAATTGTAATCATTCAGACTGACAATCAACTTGCCATGGTATCATCTGTGTTGGGAATCTGTGGAACTTTGCCATCTCTCATGGGATCCAATCATAAAGGTTCCTTATCGCCCCTCCAGTGCAGTCCAGACATCCGGGTTGTCTGCTCTCACCAGCAGCTCAGAGACTGAGCATAACATCTCTGATGACATCAGTGTTCTTAGGTAGCTGGCACCACCCACCAGCCCCATTAAACTGGAGAGAGCTATCCCAGAGTCTGGGCTCTCTGAAGAGATCACTAAGGAGCATTTTTATTGTTCGGGAACAAGCAGAAAGTCAGTCCCCACATATGGGTGACATCAGCACTGACCAAGCCCTCGCAGAAGCATCTCCCCAGCTTTCAAAGAAACCTTTGAGAGATACACCACAAATGCTTGGTCCCCTTCCTGCCCAAGGTTGCCATCTTGCCTCAGTCTTCTTTTTACCACAGAGCCCTCCGAACACCTGTCCAGTTTCCCCTGGAAAAAGTGTTGTTTTTGATACCTTTTTGTCCAGTTTGTGTACCGGTTCCTTTCCCACCCATGAGCCCGCTCGTCTCAGTATCACTTCTTGGGTTCGTTTTTGTCTTTTTCTTTTTCTCTGGGATCAAGCAGGAAGTCAGTCCTCACATATGGATGATGTCGGCACCGACTGAGCCCTCGCGGAAGCATTCCCCCAGCTTTCAAAGAAAGCCTTTGGGAAGGGAGTGGCTAACTCCTAAGATGGCGACAGGGAGAGTTTGAGCCAAATGCCAAAACGGAAGGGTAGGCTTAAGGCCCTTCCCGCAGAGCCGGCGCCTGCTGCTGTGGATCCGATGGACAAGTTTGTGCGGCTCAGTGCGGACCAGATCGGGGAGATTAGAGCAGGCTTGGTTGCGCCGCAGGAGAAAAGTGTGGCGTTTTCCGCCTCTGAGATATCTCTCTCCCCTGATGGGTTTTCCCCTCTGACAGCCCCGGGCCCTTCGGAGGCTCTTTCGGGGCACGGTTCTCCAGCTCCCCTGGTGCAGGATGAGTCGAAGGATCAGAAGCGGGGTGCTTCGAGAGATAGCGCTGGAGGTCAGCCGTCTGTATTTAAGGCTGCTGATTGTGCCCATGGAGAATTTCACGCTACGGAGGTGAGCGATACAGCCTGCTCTGATTCTGCGAAGAGGGGTGTTTCCCCTTCTGGGCCACCATTTACCTTCACGCTTACTCCTTCTGTGGTGACTTTAGAGACTATTTGGGAAGCTATTACCCAGCTTTCTCAAGCGGTAGTTCAGCAATTGGCCCTCTCGTCTTCTATTACATCTAAACTTGAGGCAAAAGTGTCCGATTTATCTAATGATATGGTGGGAGTGAAGAAGAAAATTGATGTTTCGGATCAGAAGCTTTCTCAAGTTTGACCTCACTTTCTCTTTAATGAAGGATAACATCGGGTTAAAAATGAAGCTGGAGTCTTTGGAAAATGCTACAAGGGCCTCTAATCTTCGGCTACTTAATTTTCCTATGGTTTCTGAGGTAGCACCATTGGAATTATTCAATTATTTGTTTAATTTATGATACTTCAAGATGTTCTATGTATATTTAAGATGTTCTATGTAAAACAAACTTCGATTTGTTAATTGTTGTTATTTGTACACCGCAACTGATCTCTGGAAGATGCGGTATAAAAATTAGTGTTAAATAAAATAAATAAATAAATAAATAAATATCTTCAAGAATCCCTTATGGTACCTGTGGATTTAATTCCTCCTGTACAGAAAGTATTCTTTTTGCCTTTGGGTAAAAAAAGAAGGTAAAACTGTGCTTGGATCATTGGATATGGATTTTCTTAATGTCTCTGCTGTTCTTTGTTCCCCTAAAGAGGATGAAATTAAAACCTCCACCTTGTTAGTGTCCTTAGCTTTGTCTTCGGACAGAGATTGGCTCCTCAAATTGTTTTATAGGAAGAGAGCCAATTTGTTTATGGGTAAGAAAATATCTATCTTTCCAGATGTCTCAAGGGAAACCCAGAAACGTTGTAAAGCTTTTCTTCTATTAAAATCTGGTGTAACCCATTTAGGGGCTTCCTTTTCGTTGAGATTTCCATGTAAATGTATTGTTACTTTTAGATCTCAGAAATATGTTTTCTTTCAACCTGGAGATTTGTCATCATTTATTAGTATGCATTCTGTAACATCTTTGCCCTCCTAGCAGGCTGTCCATCTGTTTAATTTTTGGTCCTAATCCCTGTGGCCTTCTGTTTTATTGAATACTTGTTTCTTATGTTACTGTTGGAATTTTCCTGCCTTCAGTAGTTTATTTTTGCCACTTCCCACTTATGGGGACTAATGATGCTCTTGAGTTTTCTCTCTTTTCTTATGATAGAGCTTTCTTGAATGTGTATTACAAGATGACATCTTTTCTGTAAACATTGTGATTGATGATTAAATTGTAAATTGCATAAATAGAGAAAAAAAAAAAAGAAAGCCTTTGGGAAATGCCACCATGCATGCGTGGTTCCCTTCCCGCTCGGTGGTCTTTTTTCCATGGAGCCCTTCAGACATTCGTCTGGTTTGTCCCCAGAAAAAGTAGATTTTTCTCTCTGAGTTTCATACTCACTTCCAGTATTGCACCGGTACTCTTCCCGCCTGCCTATCTCATTGCCTCAGCGTCGAGTTTGGACCCTTTTTGTAGTTTTTGTTCTTTTCTTTATCTGGCGTCTTCGCACCTTTTTTCCCCACTGGCAGCCTAGAGAGTCTTGGACCTCGAGGGGTACTTTTTTCCCCAATGGCTACCAGTGGCTTTAAGAAGTGCGATCGGTGCTCTAAAATTATCATTGACCGACACACACGACTGCTGTCTCCACTGTCTTTGGGCCAGACCACTACCTTGCGGCCTGCAGTCTCTTCAAGGGGATGTCCGGTAAGGCCCTAAAGAGCCACAAGCAGAAGCACAATACGTTTTTCCCCGAGTCCCTGGTGCCTCCAAAGGCCAGGGCCTCATCTGAGGCCCTGACATCTCGGGTGGAACCTTCCGAGCCTTACTATTGTCGTGTCCTCAGGGGGCCTCCATTGAGGGAACCCAGGAAGAAGAAGAAGCCCTTGAAGGCGGCATCCTTAGATGGTTGACTGGCTGGGTGCACCCTGGGCCCGGTCCTGCAGTCCAAGGCATTCGTCTGAGGCATCAGAGAAGGAGCGGACTGTGAAGGTCCCCCGGAAAAATCCGACCATGGACTGGCCTTGGTCCCCAGACACTATCCTCATTGAGGATTCCCCTTCGGGGGAGCTGGCGTCAGGCCAGAGTCCCTCTGTGCCCGCGCCAAAGACTGTGGAGCCTTCTGGTCTGGAGTACAAAATGACAGCCCTAGAGCGCAGTTTGTCTGCCTTCATGGACCAGAAGTGGACGCTGTTGTCCGGCCCAACTGGTTCATTCGCCCTGACCCCACCAGGCCTTTGACATCCTAGAGGTCCTTCAGCCTTGAGTCGATCCTCGGCCGAGGTCGCGATCCGAGTCCACTTGACCGGGATCGTGGTGATCCCCGGCAAGTTTGCCGGGCACCGGCCATGGGTGTTGGCCCCGAGGCCTGCAGAGCAGCCCTCTTAAGAGTCCTCTACGGACTACTCAGAGTGGGTGACTGAGGATGAGGAGTCCCCCGATACTCGTCGCCACCGCAACATCCCATCTGACTCCCTCATCTCAGAACCTCGACGGCATTCCCTGCCAGAGGACATGGGCTTCCTTGATTTTGTCAAGGACATGTCTTAGGCCCTGGTGTTCCTGACCGAGTCTGAGGAGGACCCTTGGGCGGATGAGTTGGAAATCCTCTAGTACGAGGCCCCTCCACAGGAATATCTAACGGTGCCTATTCCTCCCATTCTGGAACGGCTGGTGCTCCAAATGTGGGAGACACCGGCTTTGGTGCCGGAGCAAACGGCTCGAATAGATGTATCTAGTCCGCCAGAGCCCAGGTTTTCAAAAGTCATAGCTGCCACATAACGCCATGGTGGTGGAGTTGGCCATGCATCAGCTGAAAAGCCAGAAGACACACTCCTCGGTACCCCCCGGCAGGGAGGCCCACACCCTAGACGCCCTTGGTAGAAAGTGCTAACAGGGCTAAATGCTTATCGGCCGCATCAGGCATGTATCCGAGAGACCTTGGGGAAGGAACTCGCTGGGATCTCAGCTGGTCTGTCCGAGGAACTCTTGCAGCGGTTCAAGAACCTGGCCAAAGCTGTCCATGAATGCTCCAAATTCATGTTTAGAGCGGCCTGTGATGGGTTTGAGTTGGCGGCTCGAGTAGCAGCGGCTGGCATCGGTGCATGCCGATAAGCTTGGCTACAGTTCTCCAACCTTAAGCAGTAGGCTCAAGACAAATTGGTCTATGTCCCCTGCCAAGGAGAGAACCTCTTTGCCAAATCCATGACCAACAAGGCTACCGAGCTGGAGACCGAGTTCATGACAAGGACCGGACTCTCCGAAAAGACCGCTGCCCCTCCCTGACGGAAAGGCTCAGGTAAAAAGCCCTTTTACCTGAGGAAGGGAACTGCTTACAGAAACTACTCACCTTATCAGGCCTCCCTGGATCCCCAATAGGGTCAGCAGGCCAAGGGACATGAGCATGGCCCGCGTAAGCAGAAGGCTCCAAAACCACAGACACCGGCTCAGGCCCATCCATGGGGGTTGTTTTTGATTCCTTGAGGATAGCCAATCTACCCCAAGGAGATCAGCAGCCCACAGGGGGATGTTTAACCCTCTATGCCCAGAGGTGGGTGACCACCATTCCTGGGCACTAAGGGTAGTCAGGGAGGGTTACCTCCTCCACCTGACTCACACTTTCCCCCCTATTTCCTGAGAGAGCCCTTCAGGTCTCCCCTCCTCTGGGACCTTGAGGACAAAGCGGTGGAACCGGTGCCCCACCATCTCAAGGGCAAGGGGTTCTACTCCAGGTACTTCCTCGTGCCAAAAAGGACAGGGGGCCTAAGGCCCTTCCTTGACCTGTGCAACCTCAACAGATTCCTGGTGAGGGAGACGTTCAAGATGCTCTGCCTTGGAACATTGCTGCCCTACCTCCAGCAGGGAGACTGGTTATGCTCCTTAGACCTCAAGGATGCTTACACCTGCATCCTCATCCACCCCAACCACAGGGTGGTTCGTAGTGGGGGACAGGAATTTTCAGTACAGGGTGCTAGCCTCGGCCCCAAGAGTT
Source organism: Ichthyophis bannanicus (assembly GCA_033557465.1). Classification (NCBI taxonomy): domain Eukaryota; kingdom Metazoa; phylum Chordata; class Amphibia; order Gymnophiona; family Ichthyophiidae; genus Ichthyophis; species Ichthyophis bannanicus. The sequence continues at coordinate 275,878,770 of CM066041.1, forward strand.
TTCACAAAATGCCTGGCGTTGTGGCAGTCTTCCTCCGGCTCCAGGGGGGGGTCTTCGTATTTCCCTATTTGAACGACTGGCTCATAAAGGGAGGCATGGCCTCAGAGGTGCAGCAGGCCACCGCACGCTCCATCCAAGTTCTTCAGCACTTGGGATTTGTCAAACTACCCCTCCTCCCTACAGAGGGTCTGGACTTCATTGGGGCAAAGATACACTCTCCAGTCGAAGACTTTCTTGCCCAGGGACCGAGCCAATCGTCTCAGGACTCTGGTTCGGGACATACACTACCGTCCCTTGGTGCCCACTTGGCTTCTCCTGCTCCACCTCGGGCACATGGCCTCCACAGTCCACGTTGCCCCCAACGCTGGCCTCCACATGAGGGCAGTGCAGTGGTGTCTCCAGGACTAGAGGTCTCAGGCCACGGGCTGCCTCTGAAACAGGGTTTCTGTGACCCGCCAACTGGCGGATTCTCTAGTCTGGTGGTAGTCTCCCCAGCATCTCGAGGCGGGCATGCCTTTTCAGGCCCCAATCCCCTCAAGAGTCCTCACCACAGACACCTCCCTGCTTGGCTGGGGAGCCCACTGCGGAGATCTCCGCACTCAGGGCAACTGGTCACCAGACAAGAGCACCCAGCAGATCAACCTCCTGGAGCTCTGAGCCATACACTTAGCCCTGAGGGTTTTCTGTCACCACCTGCGTCACCAGCTGGTGCTGGTCCAGACGAACAACCAGGTGGCGATGTTGTACCTGAACAAACAGGCGGGCATGGGGTCTCGTACCCTTTGTCAGGAGGCACTGGTCCTCTGCTCATATGCAGTCCAACAGGGTATCCTCCTGCGGGCAGTGTACCTATTAGGCCATGACAATCTGCTGGTCAGCAGGCTCAGCAGAGTTCTCCAACCGCACAAGTGGCAGCTGGCCCGCAGGGTAACCAGTCGGCTTTCCCGGCTGTGGGGTGTACCCGTGATGGATATATTCACCAGCCTGGACAACTTTCAGTTGCCCCGCTTCTGCTCCCGGCAGCCCCAACCCTCCAGAGTCGCAGTGGACACATTCCTGGTCTCATGGTCGGAAGGCCTCATGTACGCCTTCCCTCCTATACCGCTAATCGTCAAGACGTCGTTCAGGACCCTCCATGACAGGACTTGGCTTATCCTGATGGCCCCTTGGTGGCTCAGGCAACTATGGTTCCCGCTGCTTCTGCAGTTGACTGTGGAAACCCCCATCCCTTTGGGGACATCCCGGGACTCCTATTTCAGGAGGGGGGTGCTCTCCTACACTCCAACCTGGGGTCCTGTCGCTGACAGCCTGGCTGCTGAGAGGGTCACTCTGGCCCCTTTCAACCTTCTGGTTGAGGTGGAAGACATTCTGCTGACTGTTTCCTGCTGTTCCCAGAGAACACCTGTTACAGGTGAGTAACTATGCTTTCTTCGAGGTACCCCTCGACTGTCATTTGTGCCTTTTTTTTTAGCTGAAGGCCTCGGACCCCTGCAGGGCCCCCTTTTTCCCAATGGCCTCCAGCGGCTTCAAAAAATGTGATCGGTGCAAAAAGATAATATCCCTCACCGATCCACATGACTGCTGCCTCGTGTGCCGTGGCCCGGAAGATAATGACTCAGACTGAAAACTTTGCAGGACCATGACCTTAAAGGCCCTTTAAAGCTGTCATCAGCTACAGGAAATTGTTTTCCAAAAGTCCGACTCCATGCCATAGTCACCAGCGACACCTCTCTCCAGGGCCCCCTCTGGTACCTCTGTGTATTGCAGAGTCCAGGCCACCATGGAGTCCCACGGCTGCAGTCCCTCAGAGTGGAAATCCCTGGAGATGGAACGCAAGAAGTCGAAGTTCTTGAAGACCTCCTCAGAGACCATATCTGTGAAAACCATACCGCAATACTACAAAATACTACAAAACACACAAAATATATTTACCCATCACAATTTTGATGATATAATTTGTAAGTACCCATAATGTAAATACGTTCTAACTTTTTACCGTTCAAATGTTATATTACTTGTAAATAGTTCTACCTGTTTTATGTAAAACGACTAGGTATGTACTTCCACATACCATATAATTTACTGTTCATTGTAAACCGCACTTGATACTTGGGAAAGTGCGGTATAGAAATAAGTGTTAAATAAATAAATAAATAAAACCGGAAAATCCCCCTCCATGCCCCACAGTCCCCGGCGTGATTCAGAGTCAGAGTGGATGTGGCCGCTCAGACTGCCCCAAAAGGAGTCGTCAATACTCACCACCAGCCTCAGACACCCGAGGCAATCATAGTCAAGGACTTCCCCTCAACGGAACAGATGCCGGACCCAAAACCCATGTAGGATGGTGGCCTTAGAGTGCATTATCGCTGCCCTATGGCCCAGCAGCAGGCATTCATGTCCAGTTCATATGCCTCAACGATGGGACCCTTGACATCGAGGACCTCCCCGGATGTCGAGCCAATCCTTGAGCACTACTGGCCTCGAGAGAGCCATGGGCACTGGACGAGGTCCCGGTCCTCTCCAGCAAGCACATGTGGCTCGGATCACAGGTCCTCCAGAGCTCTCAGGACCCTCAGCTCGGACTTCGACCGTTGTGACCACAAAGCCTCGGAATTGTGAGGCCCTGTTACTCACAAGAGACCGATTACTAATTATCACTAATTTCCTGTATAGTCCAGATCCAAAAGTCAGTACAGGTGCAATCAGAATCTCTGTTTATTAGATAACTGATGGAACAATACAGGCAGGAGAGGAGAATTTCTGTCAGTCATCAGACATCAGACTCCCTCCTCCCCCTGAGTATAATAATCATGTTACATATATACATTTTTTGCTTCCGTGTATTACTTCCGTATATGCATAGTCTCCACATTCATCCCTCTGTGAGGCCCCCTCTCCTCTCTCCTTCTGTTTCCTGTCATTGACCTTTCTGACCCCTCTGTTCCTGTTTCAACATTCCTCAGGCCTCTGTCTTGCCTATACTCACCAACTGTCAAAAAACCATCTACTGTCTTCAGGGCTAACGGCTCAGCTTATTCTTCTTGCATGGTTTCCTGTGTATGTGTTTGCATGACTATTTCTGGGCCTTCCAGCTCAGTAATATGCAGTGCAAAGATTTATATGATTTTATGCTGGCCTGCTTCTCCTTGCCCACTGTATAGTAGTTTGGTTGACATATTTTTATTAGTGCAGAACAGAATAAAGGCCATTGAGTGATTATGAACTAGGAACATATCCTTATAATCCCTACAGAATCAATCTATGACTTCCAGTCGAGTTGGAAGACCGACGACGAGGAGTCCCTGGACACTCGGCAACAATGAGCATTCCCCCCTCCCCCCGGCATCCCAACGCCACTTCCCACCAGAGGATGTTGACTCCCTCAACTTTGTGCCGGACATGGCTACGGAGCTCACCATTGAGACTGAGGCAGAGGAGGATCCACACACTGAGGAACTGGAGATCCTCCAGTATTGAGTCCCCCTCTGAAGGAGGCCCTCAAGGTGCCCTTTCCACTGATCCTACAATGCCACCATCTCTGCATGTGGGAGATACCGGCATCAGTGCTCATCAGCAGGTGATTCAACTCCATGTGCCAAGTCCGCTGAGGCCCTGGGTTCCAGAAAGCCCAACTTCCCCACAACGCAAGGGTGGTTGAGTCCGCCATTCGCAGATTCAAGAGCCAAAAGACCCACTCCTCAATGCCTTCCAACAGGGAGGACTGGACCCTTGATGCCCTCAGCCAGAAGACTTTTCAGGGCTCGATGCTGACATGTCAGGTCCAGTCCTACCATCTCTACATTGACATATACTTCAAATAGCTGTCGAAGGAGTTAGGTGAGTTCTCAGCAGGCCTTGACAGGGAACCCCTCCAGAGGTTCAAGTTACTGGCCTCGGTGGTCAAAGAGTGCTCTGTCTTGATTATCTTATGATAGCTTTGAGTCGTCAGCCAGGGTGGCCACAGCTGGCATCGGAGCCTGATGCCAGGCATGGCTGCAATCGTCCAACCTTGAACATTGGGTTCAGGACAAACTTATTGATGTCCCCTGCATCGGAGAGAATCTCTTTGAGGTAACCCATGGCACACAAAGCAGCAGAGATTGAGACTGAGTTCTTCACGAGGACCAGACTCTTAAAAAAGATCTTGGTGCAGCCCCGGGAAAGAAGCCCTTCTAACCGAGGAAAACGGGTGGTTTGGCAGCGCCTCAGAGTTCCAAGCCTTCTCGGACCCTCAGCACAGCCAACAGGGACACAGTGCCCATAAGCAAAAGCCCCCCAAATCCCTGGCACCAGCCCTAGCTCAGTCTGGTGGGAGCTTTTGACTCCCTGGATGTGACCACCTTTCCCCCAGGAGCTCCCCTACTGCCCATAGGGGGGTTGCTGGCTCTGTTTGCCCACAGGTGGTCCATCATCACCACTGATACCTGGATCCTACAAGTGGTCCAGGAGGGCTGCCTCCTCTACCTACAGCAGATGCCATCCTCATACTTTCCAGGAGAGCCTGTAAGACCTCTCCTCCACCAGACCCTGCTCCTCACTGAGCTCGCAAGTCTCCTCGAAGGCAGGCGGTGGAGCCCAGTACCAAAACATCTCTGGGGCACCGGCTTCTACTCCAAGTATTTCCTTGTCCCCAAGAGAACAGGGGGCCTCAGGCCCATCCTGCACCTGTGGGATCTGAACAAGTTCCTGATAAGGAAAAAGTCCAAATGCTCTCCCTTCGAACACTGATGCCATTCCTCCAGCAGGGATTTTGACTATGCTCCTTAGACCTAAAGGATGCCTACACACACATCCTGATCCATCCCAGCCACAGAGAATATCTCCAGTTTGTGGTGGGAGGAGAGCACTTCCAATACAGGGTGCTGCCCTTTAGGCTGGCCTTATTGCCAAGGATCTTCAAGTGCTTGCGGTGGTCGAAGCCCACTTCCATGTCCAAGGGGCCTTGTCTTTCCCCGCCTGGATGACTGGCTCATAAGGGGGAGGCACAGCTGCAGAGGCACAATGTGCCACGGGGTGCACCATCAATGCCCTACACACCTTTATCAACTATCCCAAGTCCCACCTTTCTCTGGCTCATCGACTGGAGTTTATAGAGGCTCAACTAGACATCTCCAGGCCAAGGCCTTCCTCCCTCAAGAGAGGTCAGATCACCTCAGGAGGCTAGCTGCAGAGGTACAGCAACACCAGTCGCTATCTGCCCGTCGTCTTCTCCGCCTGTTGGGCCACGTGCCATCTATTCACTTCACCCCATACACCTGACTACACATGAGAGCGGCCAGTGGTGCCTCTGCTCTCAATGGACACAAGCCACAGGCAGGCTCCGTGACAGAGTGAGAGTGACATGCCAGCTGGCGGACTCCCTCAGATAGTGGCAGATCCCTCGTCATCTTCAGGCTGGGATGCCCTTCCAGGCGCCCACCTCCAGAGGTTCCTCACCATAGATGCCTCCTTACTGGGTTGGGGAGCGCATTGCGAGGTCCTCCAGATGAAAGGCAGCTGATCCCAGACGGAATCCCAGATGCAAATCAATCTGCTGGAGCTCTGGGCAATATTTCTGGTTCTCCGAGCCTTCCGCCACCGGCTGCAGCATGAGTCGATGCTGGTCCAGACTGACAACCAAGTCACAATGTTCTACTTGAACAAATAAGGGGGCATGGGGGTCGAACTTCCTCTGCCAGGAGGTGGTAGCCCTCTGCTCCTATGTGACACACAGTGGGATACTCCTAAGAGCGGCCTACCTCCTGTGCCAAGACATTGCCCTGACAGATAAGCTGAGCAGAGTCCTCCAGCTGCACAGGTGGTGGCCTGGATCCCAAAGTGGCCTCCCAGCTTTTGACTTTGGGGTGTTCCCCTGGTGGACCTGTTTGCCATCCTGGACAACACGCAGTTGCCCCACTTCTGCTCTCGCTAGCCGCACACATCCCGGGTGAGAGCAGATGTGTTTCTCACTCCATGGACAGAAGGCTTTCTTTATGTCCTCCTGCCGACACCATTGGTCACCAAGGCCCTCTTCAAGGTCCAGCGTGACAGAGCATCACTAATACTGTTAGCTCCCTGGTGGCCCAGGCAGCCCTGGTTCCCGCTGCTCGTCTCCCTGTTGGCGTTGCCGATTCCCCTGGGCCAAGCCCTGTAACTACTCACAGGACCCAGTCTAGAAACGTGGAAAGCCAAGGAACAGAACTAATTTATTATATCACCATACAGAGGATATTACGCCAAGGATCCGACACAGGCCATGTTTCGTAAAAACGTCCTCAGGGGTGTATTGGCGTGCTCTATGGATAAATTAGCTCATATGTGATATCCTTTAGGAACTTAATAAATAGTAGTAGACTCTAAGGATCTTTTTATATGACTTGCCGTGATGGGTAGTCGTGGACGTGGAAGAGGTTCTTTTGGCTTCTTGTAAAGCCTCTACAAGAAGGATGTACTCCGTGGCGCCAATTCTCAGTGTGGTGTGCTGAAAGATGGGCGAATCTGTTCTCCTGCTCAGTACAAATGGTACTCCATTATCTGCTCCACCTGTCGCAGATGGAACTAAAGTCCAACTTTGTCAAAGTGCACATGAGCGCTATTGCAGCACACCACCATTCCGTTGAGGACAAGCCCGTCTTGGCTCAGCCCCTTATATCTCTATTCTTGCGGGGCCTCATGCTATCCAAACCCCCTATTCGCCCTCCAGCGGCAGAGTGGGATCTCAACCTGGTGCTCTCGGAGCTCACTAAGCTGCCGTTTGATCCCCTGGCTACCTGCCACTTGAGGTACCTCTCCTGGAAGGTTGTCTTCCTTATGACACTCACATTAGCTCGCAGAGTCAGCGAGCTCCAGGCTCTGATGCCAGAGCCCCCTTCGCAAGAACAGGGTGGTGCTCAGCACACACCCCAAGTTTCTGCCGAAGGTGGTGTCCCCATTCCACCTCAATCAGGAGGTGGTGCTCCCCACCATCTTTCCACGGCCTCACACCAGCAGGGCGGAGACCGTCCTCCATACTTTGGATTTTAAAGGGCCCTGTCCATTCATCTACAACTGACTCAGAGCCACCACAAAGCACCTCAGCTTTTTGTATCCTATGACCCCAGTCGTCTAGGGCTCCTAGTGATTAAGTGAACTCTGTCTGGGTGGCAGACTACATTACCCTCGCCTCTGAGTAGGCTGGGATCTCACTGGACCAGATGGTCACAGTGCACCTTGTGAGGGCCATGGGTTACTTCTGTGGCAGACCTGAGTTCTGTACCTGTGACGGAGATCTGCCGGGCCGCCATCTGGTCTTCAGTCCAAACCTTCGCAGTCCCAACAGGACAGCACCTTTGGCCAGGCCATACTCCGTAATCTTTTCAGGGTGTAGGCAACTCCTGCCCTCCAACCCTTTTGTGTTCAGACTACTGGAGTGCTGGCTCCCCACTGCACACTTGGGTCTTGTGAGAGTCTCTCAGTAGGGACTCAACTGCTGCTGTTCACGGCTCACCCTTTGCAGGTTGCCAGGACACTGTTTACAGGTTCTCGGTAGCCTGTAGCTGGGGAGTCCCATATGTGAGGACTGACTTTCTGCTTGTTCTTGGAGAAAGCGTAGTTACTCACCTGTAACAAGTGTTCTCCGGGTTCTCATAATCCTCCCTCCCCCCCCTTAGAGTTGCTCCTTTACCATATTTTTTTTTTAGCTGTCTTAGCTATGTCATTAGACTGAGGCAAGATGGCACTCTTGGGCGGGAAGGTGACCACGCATACATGGGGCATCTCCTAAAGGCTTTCTTTGAAAGCTGGGGAGATGCTTCCACACGGGCTCCGTCGTCACCGACGTCACCCATGTGAGAACTGATTCCTGCTTTCCCTGGAGAACACCCGTTACAGGTGAGTAACTACACTTTATCATTTATTCAACAGACCACAGTCTCTCTTCAAAAGCCCAAGTGCTCTTATAACTAAGCTAGAAAGGACAAGAGTTGTGATGTTGAACTCTTCAGTGACCTAACTTTGGTAGCACTGTGATCATCCTTGAGACCCAAGTAAATCCCAGACAGGAAAGACCTAATTACTTTTGATATCTAATTAATTGCAGCACTTGATTTTTTCCACCCTTTCTTATCCGCTCTAATGGACCAAGTAGCAATTGTTCATTTTGAGAGGTTTTGCTTGATCCTGATTTATTTTAAATGTAGGTTTTTGTTTCTCTTTACAGGTGCTCTGCTGGAAAAGAAGGTGGAAATGGACAAGCGTGGAATGGGAGTGACTGACTATAATGGAATGGTCACCAAATCCCTTGGCTGCCGCCCGCCACCAATCTCCAAAGAGTCTTCCATGGACCGCCCCACATTCCTTGACAAGGTGAGATTTATAACATAAACTTAATTCCTTATCGTCCCTCCAGTCTAGTCCCGAACTCTGCAGTTTATGCTCTTCTTCCAGCATCTTAGAGACCGAGAAACATCACTTCTGTGATGTCACGGGTACATAAGTACAGACACCTCCTTCACACTCCAGTTCTCTCAGTCTCCAAGCAGCTGGAGGATTAGTGAGCCTGGTGGTTCGGGGCTCACTGGAGGAGCAATTAAGGAAAGTTAGGGTTTAATTTAGTTTAATTTAGTTACAGAAAACAAAAGAAGAAAGCTAACTCTTTCTTTATTTCTTTGTACTTTACTACTAGTTGAGGCTGAGCCCCCCTCCCTCCCGCTGATTTTGATGGGGAGCATGGGGCAGCTTAATTTCTGAGCTGTCACCTCCGGGGAAGGAGTCTTTGCGGTGACTGAAGAGCCGGCAGTGAGGGCGGCCCATAGCCAGCACAGAAGAGTCTGCCTGCCAGAGCTATTGGGTCGCGGGCGTCAGTGGGCCTGTCGGGTTTTTTTTTCCGGTGACTGAAGAGCCGGCAGTGAGGGCGGCCCATAGCCAGCAAAGAAGAGTCTGCCTGCCAGAGCTATTGGGTCGCGGGCGTCAGTGGGCCTGTCGGGTTTTTTTTTCCAGCGGCTCTGCTCGGAGGGGGATTGCGGCAGCATCGGCTCCCGATTCGCCCGAAGCGGCAGCTCTCACTTGGCGATTGAGCACTGCAGTACAGGGGCTTCCCTTTGCAGGAGAATTAAGGTACGAAGTTGATTTGTTGATCAGGAAGCAGGGGGGGAGCTGGCAGCGCACTGAGATGCAGCCTGGGAGACCAGGCCGGGCCGCGTGTCAGCTGTGCGGGAAAATGCCGGGTGCAGTCAATGACTACAGATTGTCGTTTTAGACTGAGGGGGAGGCCTCATTTTCATTCCCATTCCCCAGGTCTTGCCTGGGGGGCTTACTTTGAGTGGAATGCTGTAAAAAAAAAAAAAAAAAAAAAATACGTTCAGGGGGTTCCTGTTAGCTGTCCTGGGGCAACTTACTGGGTTAAAGGCATTGTGCTGTTCAGTGAGCCCTCATGAGGTTTGTGGAGCAGTATCTAGGACAAAATGCCTTCTAAGACGCTCTGTTGGCTGTGCGGGGCAAAGAGGAGTGCGGTGTCCGAAGCAGGGGTGTGTAGGAGCTGCAGTTTGGAGTCTGCGGCTATGGGGCAGGGCTCAGAGGTGGCAGTGGAGTCTCCAAGAGGAGTGCCTGCCGTCCTGGTGGAGCCAGGGTCCCCTCTTCTTCCACCTCCAGAGCCGGTGCCTGGATCCTCCGCTACTCCGGATGTACGGGGCTCGCAGCCCCCCGTTAGCTGGAGGGCTGGCAGCGATTTTTTCGCCAGAGTTTGTGGCGGTAATCCAGCAGGCATTCGGATCTACCTCAGGAGCTTCTCTGTCAGGGGGTCACGGATTCTCTGCTGGGGGTAAAGAGACCGGGAACACCTCTGCCTGCGGAAGTTTCAGGTTCAGCGGTGAAGAGGCCCAGAGGTGAGAAGGAGTTGGTCGACTCGGAGGGAGACAGTTCGGAGGACACTGACCTGGATTTGGATGAAGAGTTAGAGGAAGGAGAGATTACAGAACAGGAAGATCAAGCGAGAGTGGTTTGCGTGTTTCGCCGAGAGGAGTTGCCCGCAGTCATTTCAGAGACTCTCAAAGCTCTTGATATGCCCTCCGTTACTGCAGGCCTTTAGAAAGACTCAGAGGACTTTCCTGGTACACAGGGTGATTCGAGAAATGATTCAGGAGGAATGGTACTTACCCGAAACAGCTCTCAAGGAGTCTAGAGTTATGACACGGCTGTACCCTCTCATGGACCAGGATCAGGAGTAGTTTAATTTATTTATTTATTTATTTAACATCTTTTATATACCGCGCTATTTGTTTTCAGTGCGGTTTACAATTAACAGAAGCTGCACAATCAGAAAACACTGGTGTGCTTACATTATAACAGGAAACTTAAACTTGGAACAGAGGGTAATAAAACTATAACTATGTACACACAGTGAAACTATGTACAAACAGCAGTGTAAAAACTGAACTATGTATAAACATATTGGGTTCTTTAGTATTCACGGCAGATTATAGTCGAAATAAGGTAGGACATAAGAGACTTGAGGCAGAATTACTTATGTGGGAGTTGGGGTGAAGAGTGGGAGTTTGTCGGTTTAGGAGTGCTGATGGTCAGATGAGGATTGGGTGCTTGTGCAAAATGGAGAAGGAAGATGTGGTGCTTGATTGCCTTGCGAAATTGAGAGAGGTCTTTAATTGCTCTTATTTCAGGTGTGAGGTCATTCCAGCATTTAGGTGCATAGAAGGCGAAGGTCCTATTCTTGGTTGATTGGGTACATTTGATGGACTCCCTGGGGATAATCAGGGTGTTGTCTGTTGTTGTCCTTCTCGCTCTGTTTTTTGGGGTGAGGGAGATGAGATCATTAAGAGACGTGGGGGCAAGGTTGTTGATGATCTTGAAAATGATGATGAGGATTTTATAGGTTATCCTGCAATGAATTGGTAGCCAGTGTAGTTCCATGAGAGTTGGGGTGATATGGTCTGATCTTGATAGACCACATAGCACTCTAGCAGCCGCGTTCATCGCCAGTTGTAGTGGATTAATGGTGTTTTTGGGGAGACCGTATAAGACGACATTAGCATAATCAAAATGAGGTAGTGTGAGGGCCTGGAAGATGGTCCTAAAGTTGTTCTGAGGTAGCATGGGTCTGAGTTGCCTTAGCGTTCTTATTTTATTGTAGACAGCCTTTGTGACCTTCCGAATGTGTTCCTTAAATTCGAAATGTTGATCCAGAGTAATCCCTAGGTAGCGAATAGAAGGTTTACAGGGGAGATCTGCATCTCTTACTTTTAGAGAGGATGGAGGTGAGAATGCTTTGTTTCTTGATATGAACAGAACTTCGGTCTTCTTGAAGTTTATACGGAGGTGTTGAGCTGCTAACCAGTCTGTGATGGCATTGAAGCATTGAATGAGGTTGGTGAAGTCTGGTTTAAGTCTCCCAGAGTGGATGCAGCTGTATCAGCAGTCACCAAGAAGACTACCATTCCAGAAGAGGGTAGTGCGGCCCTCAAGGATGCCCAGGACCGGAAACTTGAGGCCTTGTTGAAACAGGTCTTTGAGGTAAATGCGCTGTCCTTGCAAGCGTCCATTTGTGGAGCGTGGGTGGCGAGAGCATGTCTTCGCTGGGTGCAGCGTATTCAAGGTGACCAGTCAGAAGATACAACGGAGGAAGCGGCGAGATTGGAGTCCGGAGCGGCCTATCTGGCGGATATTCATTATGACCTTATCAGAGGCCTGTCAGAGTATGTCTTCGGCGGTGGCGGCGGCGAGATGTTATCTTTGGCTACGCAATTGGGCGGCAGACAGCTCGTCTAAGGCTAGGCTTAGTAAGCTCCCTTTCCAGGGGAAGCTACTTTTTGGAGAAGATTTGGATAAGATCGTAAAGGATTTGGGAGAATCCAAGAGCGATAGGCTGCCGGAGGACAGGCAGAAACGGGCGAGCGTCGTCTCTGCCTAAAGGATAGCAGAGGGAGTTTCGGCATTTTCGCTCCCCGAGGTTTGGGCAAAGTCGGAGAGTGCGATTTCCCTATAGAAACCAGGGATTTCGAGGCTTCAAAGGAGCGGGGAGAGGGTTTGTGGTGCCCTCTTCCTCTTCCTCCTCTTCCTCCAATCTCCGCAAGTCCCAATGAAGACAGGGGGACCTGGGTGGAGATTGTTCCCGTGGGGGGTCGTTTGCGGGAATTTTACCCTGCCTGGGTCCGAGTTACCTACAATCAGTGGGTGCTGGAAGTTATTCGAGTGGGTGCTGGAAGTTATTCAAGAAGGGTATGCCTTGGAGTTGCAGTGCCCAGTGACAGATTCCTTCGTGCAGTCTCCATGCAACGCCAGCATCAAGCCCTTGGCGGTGCGGGAGACTGTACAAAGGTTGTTCTCTCTCAAGGCCATAGTGCCGGTACCTCCGGACCAATTAGGCTGCGGTCGATACTCCATTTACTTCATAGTTCCAAAGAAGGAAGGGACGTATCGACCAATTTTGGATCTCAAAAGAGTAAATCGCTGTCTCCACGTGTCTCATTTTCGAATGGAAACCCTGCGCTCCGTCATCGTGGCGGTACGGAAGGGGGAGTTTCTTACGTCCCTGGACCTGGCGGAGGCGTATCTTCACATTCTAATTTGGCAGCAGCATCAGAAATTCCTCAGATTCGCGGTTCCAATGGGCACTATCAATTCCAAGTGTTTCCTTTCGGTCTAGCTACGGCGTCACAGGTGTTTACCAAGGTTATGGTTGTCATGGCAGCGGCCTAGCGAAAGGAAGGCATATTGGTACACCCTTATCTAGACGATTGGTTAATCCGAGCAAAGTCCAGGGAGGAGAGCGAGTCGGCTACAACCAAGGTGGTGGCATTCCTACAAAGTCTCGGTTGGGTAGTCAACATGGTGAAGAGCAAGCTGACGCCGTCTCAGAGTCTAGAGCATCTGGGAGCGCATTTCGATACCAGGGTGGGAAGAGTTCTTCCGCGGAAGCGGGCACTAGCGCTACGGCGGTTGGTCCGCGAGTTTCTCCACAGGCAGCGTCCCACAACATGGCATTACTTGCAGTTGCTCGGGGCAATGGCAGCGACTCTCGAGTAGGTCCCCTGGGCACGGGCCCACATGCGACCATTGCAAAGAGCGTTGTTGAGAAGGTGGTCACATCAGAACGATCTCTTGTCAAAGTGCCTTCCTTGCACCCCGGAAATGTGCAAGGCCCTTCAATGGTGGTTGCGTCTCGGATGTCTCGAGAAAGGAATGCCATTAGAGGCGCCGGTGTGGCTATCGCTGACGACGGATGCACGTCTCTATGGCTGGGGGGCTCACTTTCAAGGAAGGTTCGCTCAAGGCCAATGGAACGAGCTGGAAAGGGGTTCGTCGATCAACAGGTTAGAGTTGAGGGCGGTAGCTCTAGCGCTTCGCGACTTTCATCCTTATCTTCACGGGAATGCCATTCGGGTATTTTCCGACAACGGAACCACAGTGGCTTACATCAACCGTCAAGGAGGAACGAGCAGTGTAGTGCTCGAGACAGAGGCCCAGAGTTTGTTCGAATGGGCCGAAGAAAACCTGGAAGCGTTGTCGGCGGCGCATGTAGCGGGGGTAGACAATGTGCAGGCCGACTTCTTGAGCCGGGTAAGGGTAGACCCGGGGGAGTGGGTCCTTCACCCGGAGGTTTTCGCGATGCTGATGCGGCGCTAGGGGATGCCGGTCATGGATCTTATGGCGACCTTTCAGTCAGCTCAAGTAGATCGTTTCTTCAGCAGAAGGAAAGAGCGGATGTCGGAAGGCCTGGATGCGCTCATTCAAACGCCGGAGGGGCACCTCCTATACGTTTCCTCCGTGGGTGCTAATCAGTCAAGTGCTGCAGCACATCGAAAGGCACAAAGGACAGGTAGTTTTAATCGCGCCGGATTGGCCGAGGAGACCGTGGTATGCAGACCTCCTGAGGCTTTTGGTCGCAGACCCGTGGCAGGTTCCCCTGCGGAAGGATCTGCTGGCTCAGGGCCCCTTGCTCATGCCTCAGGTAGCTAGATTCTCACTTACGGCTTGGCTCTTGAGAGTGCAAGGATGACGACGAAGGGATATTTGGCGGCGGTGATTTCCACCTTGCTGAAGGCTCGTTGTAGGTCGACCTCATTGGCTTATATCCAGGTTTGGCGGATTTTTGAGGATTGGTGTGTGAATAGGCAGATTGTGGCGCTAAAGGCCTCGCTCCCGCAGGTTTTGGCTTTCTTGCAGGAAGGTTTTCAAAAAGGCTTGGCGGCTTCGTCGTTGCGGGTGCAGCTGGCAGCGTTGTCCTGTTATAGGGGCAAGGTTTGAGGAGTAGCACTTGGGGGGCATCCGGATGTGAAGCATTTTTTGAGAGCGGTATCTCTCTTGAGGCCCCCTCGCACACAAGTAGTGCCAGCTTGGGATCTCCCTTTGGTCTTACAGGCGCTGGGGAAAGAGCCGTTTGAGCCACTGTCAAGGGCGTCTTTGAAGGATCTTACTCTTAAGGTAGTGTTCTTGGTAGCTATCTGTTCTGCTAGGTGAATTTCAGAGTTGCAAGCCTTATCCTGTCGGAGGCCTTTTCTCTCCATTTTGGGGTCTAAAGTGGTTTTGAGGCCAGCGTTTCATGTGAATCAGGTAGTTTCTTTGCCGGTGTTTAGCGCAGGCAGCAAAGAACAGCCTTCAGGGCGGTTACATCTGCTGGATGTTCGTCGAGCGTTAAAGAAGTATTTGCGTCAGATAGCCGGCTTCCGTAAATCGGATAGGTTATTTGTTCTCTTTGCGGGTCCTCACAAAGGAGAAGCAGCATCAAAAGCCTCTATTGCGCGATGGGTGAAGGAGGCCATAGCGTCGGCATATCTTCTGGAAGGCAAGTTGGTGCTGGAGGGCCTGAGAGCTCATTCTACCAGAGCTCAAGCGACATGGGCAGAGTGCAGTTTGGTACCTGCGGCAGAGATTTGTAAGGCAGCAACCTGGTCTTTGTTGAATTCCTTTGTTAAGCATTACCGGCTGGATGTGCAGGCGGGCAGGGACACCTATTTTGGATCAGGGTGCTTCAGGCTGATCTACAGGATCCCTCCCGATAAGTGCTATCACTGCTCTGTTACATCTCCAGAGTTTGGGACTAGACTGGAGGGATGATAAGGAAGGTGAAATTAGACTTAACTGCTAATTGTTGTTCCTTAAGGAACTCCAGTCTAATCCCGTAACCCACCCTAGTGAGTCCGGTGGACTATAGCCTGAAGCGTAGGAGTCTTACAGGTAAGCTACAGTTAATGAGATAGGAAGATATAGTTCTTCACGATAGGGTGCGGACTGCGGTGTGTGTGTGGGGAGCCACGTCCATCATGAAGGGGAGGGACGGGCCTCAGCACTTGTCAAACACTGTAAATAAGAGAAAAGAGTTTAAGTACATAGTGTTCTCTTACATCATATTCAGTTTTGGGCGTAGTATGTTTAATGCATTGGTATCTGTTACTTAATTGTTGCTCCGGGGAGCCTGCTTTGTCAATAGGTTACTGGAGTGTGAAGGAGGTGTCTGTACTGTTGGAGCTCCCCCGTGTGGCCAGGCGGTTGCCTAGTGATACGAGAGGGTTCCGATTGTCCTTTGTATAGATTTAGCCCAAATAGCATGTAGTTGTGTCCTTTAAAAGGATTGGAGCCAAGTGCAAAGGTCGCAGGAATATTTCTTTATTTGAGAAATAAGGATTTCCTAACCAAATTAAATTCTTTGGCAAGAATAGTTCTGAAGCTTACAAACATAAAGTTCAGGATACTTCTCCATATAAACACAAGCCTATTGAACAGTCCTTGGCTTGGTTTAGTTTAAACCTTTGTTCCACATATAAAAACTCTTTTTTTCAACAGCAGTCTGCTTTCTGGTCCCCAGGAGGCACTATAAATCTCCACTGTTGCTTTCACATTAGGTATAGCAATATTCCCTGGTCCACCAAGAGACTTTTCAAATGCAGTAGTATTTCTTCCAGTTACAATATGAACTTTTAGCTTCTTCCTGGCTTTCTTATCCATGCAGCTTTTATCAGACAAGCTATCATTAAAAGCCTAGCTAAAAGTTATGGGCTTTTCATAAAATATCCTTGTTAAGAACTTCTGGGTTTTCTCCAGCTAAACAAACCCTATTCAGTTCTTATTCCTTTAACACAGATAGCACATTCAGTAATCAAGAACTCCTGGGTTTTCCTCCAGCTCATTTAAAACCCTGTTCAGTTCTTTTACTCTTCGTAGCTACAGACAGCATGTCTGAAACACTGCTTGCATCAAAACTGTCCCCCAGGTCCATCTCTTCCTCGCTAGGCTCCTTCAGATATCTGCTTTCCTTAGTATCCGCCTGAGAAGCTTTTGTAGGTTGTAAAACCTTCAAGACTTGCTCCCAGCCACGCTTTGCAGAACGTGAGCTTATGGGGGAAGGGCAGGAAAAGGTTTCCCTGTTAAGCAGCTCTTTTAAAGCTTGTAAAGGGCTCACCTTGCTAGTAGTGCTCTTCCTTCCTGTAGGCTCCTTAGAGTGGGAAGGGCTAGGCCATGAGCTTCTGGAGAATATCTCTTCCTCCGAGGAATCCTCCTCTGAGCTCTCCACTGGCCTTCTCAGCTCTCTGTTCCAGCTTTCAAACTGCTTCTGTGCAAGCTGCTTCTGTGTCTCCTGTTTCTCTCGTGTCTGTGTCTGTGACTCCGTCTCTTTCCCTCTCCGTGTCTCCTTCCGTTTGTGAGTGCAACTTCCCTGGCTAAATGTTTGGAGCTGTCCTATGGCTCTTGACTCCGCCCCCAAACCACTCCCATCTCCTCCCTCTGTCTCCATGGGAACAGGGTGTGTCCCTAGGTCTGCACTCCTCTGCAGGGAATCTCTGTCTTTAGTTTGGGTGTTAACCCTTCCTGTGCCTGCAGTTTCCTTAGGAAAAGAAAAAAAAGGCTGCTTTTTCTTTCTTTCTCTGCATTCTGAGCCTGCTTCTCCACCACAGTACTTATGTACCCGTGACATCACAGAAGTGACGTTTCTCGGTCTCCAAGCTGCTGGAAGAGGAGCATAAACTCCAGAGTTCGGGACTAAACTGGAGTTCCTCAGGGAACAACAATTAGCAGGTAAGTCTAATTTCACCTTTTAAAAAATACTGAAACGAGTAAGGGCCGTGAGCCCAGATAGTCTCTTCATCAGATGTGAGCAATGTTCCCTCTAATTTTCTGTAGGCTGTGTGCGCACATAAAATCTCAGCTGTGCAGCTTTTGAAGGAAGGTTCAATTTTTGTGCGCCACATAACGACACTTGGAGTTATATACTTTAAAATTTGACTACACGTCAGAATACAGTATGTACACCACATATTGTAGAACTTGTGAAAACCGTAAATACACAACAACTTTTAAATTTTACGACGTCTGTGTTTTCTATCAGAATCAGAACCGTAATTTTTGTGCGCTCTGTTGTAAAGTATGTGCGCTCACTCGGCGAGGTGTGTGCGCGCGCACACGCGCACAGCTTAGAGGGAACAGTGGATGTGAGAGCTTGTTTATTTAAAAAAAAATAAGACTGAAAATTTCTTCAGAGACCTGGTATGAAACCTTTTGCGATTTTCTGGAAAGTTTACATCTCTAGATTTCCAGCAATATTGTTTTATTAAACTTAGCTACTAAGATATGTTTAACACGTGCTAATTCACTGTTAACAGGCGTTATCGTTAACTAGGTCCCATTGAATAACATGGGGTCTGTGCTAAAATACTGTGCCTTACAGTGAATTAACAAGCATTAATGTTGGCACACCTTAGTAACTAGCCCACTAAGTCTCATTACTGCTCTGTTTTTCTACCACTCTTTCTTGCATTTCTCCATATTAAATTTCATCTGCTACTTATATGCTTATTTCAGCACATTTGCAGGGTCCTCTTGTAGTTCCTCAGTGTTTGCTCAAACTGCTTTGAATAATTTATCTGCAGGTTTAACAGAATTATTCATTGCTCTATTTCCTAGATCATTGATAAACTGTATAAAAAAAATACTTTGGTCTTTGCTGATGGAATCTTTCCATTTGGAAAAAGGTCATTTAATCCTATTTTGTTTTTTATCTTTTAAACAGTTAGTATTTTGACTTCAACCTGAGCGTTTTCAAATAAATATGGTTTGTGGGAAGGGGGATGTATTTATAAGCATTCTAAGCTTTTTGAGCAGAGTAAAATTCTTGTTTTTAATATAGACCTCAGAAATAAAATACACTTTAAAAAAAAAATAGGAGTTCTTTCACATGCTTTGTGAACATTTTGGTGAGTGGATTCAAGTAGCTGTTGAATTATTTACTTCTGAGTAGTTCATATTGCTATATAGAAACACCAAGGAGGTCATTTAAAAGCATCTCCCTGTGTAAATAGCAGCATTTATAGATGTAGATTTCATACATGTGTAAATGTCATTCTCCAGGAACAAGCAGGAAGTCACTCCTCACATATGGGTGACATTGGCGCCAACTGAGCCCGTGTAGAGCATTTTCTCAGCTTTCAAAGAAAGCCTTTGGGAATGCTACCACGCATGCATATTCCCCTTCCCACCCAAGGGTGCCATTTTGCTCAGTCTCTTTTTTTTCCCGCAGAGCCCAATGGATGCACGTCCAGTTTCCCTGGAAAAAATGCTTAAAAATGTAGCTCTTTCTGCTTTGCGTACCAGTTCCTCTTCCCGCCTCGAGCTGATGCTGGGCCCAGTGCTGTGCTTTGCTCTTTCCCTCTTTTTTTCATCGAGGCTTGCCTTGACCAGTGTTCGTGTCATTTTTTGCCTGGGGGTCATCGACCCTGGCCAGGTGTCTCCTACCATGTCTCCCAGTGGGTTCAAAAAATGTGACCGCTGCAGTCAAACCATATTTTGTCACCAACACCCATGACTGCTGCTTACGCTGCCTGCCACCAGACCATGATAGCACCTCTTGCAATCTGTGCCAGGCCATGACACCTAAAACTCATTTAAAAAAAAAGGTTGGAATTGCAAGAGAAGCTCTTCCCAAGGTCTGACTCGGCACCGACCTCCCCGTCGCAGAGTTCCAAGCCCAGCACTTCTCGTGAGACTTGAGCATCCTTGAAGTTCTGCAGCAGCTCCTCCGAGAAGACCTCAGACCCCGAGCGACAGAAGAAACAGTCCTCGAAGCCCATCGAGGTTCCACTGGGGAAACCTGGTAAGATGAGTCGGATGGACTCTGGTGACTCAGAGAAGCATCCCACCAAAGTCCTCAGGAAGGATTTCTCGGCTGGCAGAGACCATACAAGGTTCCTTGAGGTTGTAGTCCTTGTTGAGGACGCACTCGCAAGAGTACCAGTGCCGGCACCCGGCCCAAAATCCTCTGTGCCCATGCTGAAAGCTGCAGAGCCTTCTGGCTTGGAAACCAGAATGGCAGCCATAGAATAGAACATCACTGCTATCTTGGCAATGATGTCAGGTTCGTCCAGATCATCTGCCCTGAAGATCGGGCCCTCGACTTTGGGGGAATCCCCAGTCGTCGAGCCGAGCTCCGAGCATCAACGGCTTCGGGTAAGTCCTCTGCCCCGGTCGAGGTCCCGGTCCCATTCCTCAGGCATCCGGACCTTGCCAGCGAGTTTCCAAGACTCGGACTCCAGGTCCTCGGGGGGGGGGGGGCCCCAGGCCTTTCGGCCAGGCCTCAAGGCATGAAGTCGCAAGGCCTCGGACTCGTCATCTCCACTCGACTCAGAGTGGATAACAGATGACAAGGCCTCCCCAGAAACCAAACGGCATTGAGACATCCCCTCGGACCCATCTGCCCTGGTGCCATTCTCCTCTGGAGGATGTGGCCTTCCATGACTTTGTCAGGGATATGGCCCGAGCCCTCTCGGTGTAAACCGAAGCAGAAGAGGACCTCCGCACCAAAGAACTGGAAATCCTCCAGTTCAAGTCTTCACCCAAGGAAACTCTCATGGTGCTGGTGCAGCTGATCCTCGAGCAGCTACTTAGAATGTGGGAGACCCCGGCGTCTCTGCCGGTGGACATTTGATGCCTCAGCACCATTTACTGTGTCAGGAAGGGGCCGGGGTTCCACAAGCTCCAACTCCCACATAACTCTATGGCTATCAAGTCAACCATGCAAAAGCTCAAGAGCTAGAAGAATTACTCTTTCCCCCCTGGAAGGGGATGCTAGAGCCCTTGACACCCTTGGGCGCAAGTGCTACCAGGACTTTCTCCTCCACCCAGCCTACATGTTTAGCAATTAAGATGGCCACCCCCCATTTCTTCCCTTCTGCCGGGGCTCCATAAACCTTAGCAATGTATCCTGTACATAATTCGCATGTTCAGCCACGGATTGGTGGGTCTCCTGCAACATTATAATCCCAATCTGCTTTCGCCTTAGTTGTTGTAGAACTTTATCTCTCTTTATCGGGGGAGGCCTATGCCACAGATATTCCAGGAGGCTATCTTAGTACCATTACCCATTACACCATCCACAAAAGGATCTCCAAATACAAACAACCATCCTCATTCCATGGTGAGAACCCCCCCAGCCTTGGGTCCCCCCCCCCCCCGCACATTTCCGCCCCATAGCATCAACGCACACTCCCAAACACACTCACATCCGCACACCAACCCTAACAAACCAAGGAAACCAGTCACATACTCATCCCCTTCTATCCCCCATATCCCTGAGCTCTGATAACCCACCCCAAAGCCAAGTTCAAGTTCAGCTCCCCTCCCACCCCCTATCCCCCCTATCCCCGTCGCTACCATCGCCTCTCCTACTCTGCTACCCTCTATACCTCCCTTCCCCCTCCTATTCCCTTCTCCCAACTCCACCCCCACTGTCCTAACCCGTTCCTCGCCGCCCAGCCTAAGCACTGGTCGGTCGACTTCCTATGGTAAGTGGGCCCATCCCCCCCTTTTTGCCGCCCCCCCCTCCGTACGCTCCCAAAATTCAATGCTACATATACCCCCCTGATCAAACCTTATTCCCCAAGTCAACACCCTCCCGTTGAGCATTCCTCTAACCTCCTCACCCCCCACCCCCCGGTGCACTCCATGACCATATATATGCAAATCCAAGAGGTATGTAGCCTCTACACTGTGCTACGAGGCAATGCCCGACCGCCGCCCGATACAGCAGCCCGCTATCGTGCTAGGGTGAAACCCCTCTCCTATCCATGCCCTCGCAGCCCCCAGAAGTATGAAGTACCTCAGGGCCACCCCGTCTGTTAGGTAGAATAAGGCCTACCATTGCGCCTAGACCCAACAGCAATCCCCACCAACCACCTCTTGGGTCAGGGGGCAAGGTGCAATAGGGCAAATGCAAAAAAGAAAGAAATATACACCATGGAAATTGCTTATGCAAGAGAGCCCCCCAGAAGATGTCAACAGTACATATCCCCCAAACAGTGTATCCAACCAACATTGTAATCCATATATAGAAAAAAGGTAGAAAAGATGGACAGGACAAAACAAAACTTTCCCGTCTCTCACCCCCCCCATAAACGAAGCACAGGAGCATGGCGAATTACATCAGTGAACAGTTCGTAAAGCAGAGACATACACCACCTTCTGCACATTAAACATTTCACCATGTGGCACCTCCGGGAGTGCCTGAAAACTAGAACGTGAAGTATAGTCTCAGGAAAGGCAAGTGACCAAAGGGGACCTTTAGTCCAAGGCCCAATGCGGTCACAAGGCCCATCGCCACCATCCCCGTAGGTGAGAGCCACTCCCAAGACTTCTCAGAATCGCGTCCAAGCACGCCAGTATCCTCGGGGAGCTGCTGCTGATACCCTCGTTAGCTGCTCCAAGAAAGCAAGAGCCTCCGCGGGAGTCCCCAAAAAGCGAGCCTGCCCTTGATGATCAACTCAGTCTGGCTGGGTACAGAAGCGAGAGAAACAGTCCCTTACCCGCCAACTGCGCACAGACGGGAGAGAAGGCTTTTTGTTGCTGGCTGACCAATAGTGAGTAGTCTTGAAAGACCAGGATCTGCTCGGAGTCTCCCGCTTGCCTCTGACGGTTGCGGGCCGCTCGTAACACCGCTTCCTTCTGACGGTAATTGAGGAATCTTGCTATCACCGCACGCGGCCGTCGAGCCTGATCCCGCCTGGGGCCCAGCCGGTGCACCCGCTCAAGTGCAATAGGGGTTTCTGCCTCTCCATTCAGAAGTTTAGCCATCCATGTGAGTAGATAACCGGTGAGAGCACTGTCGGTGATATTCTCTGGGATCCCGACAAACCGGAGGTTCTTTCTGCGTCCCCGATTTTCGAGGTCTTCGAGTTTGTCCCCTTGCTGCTTTATAGTGGCCTCCAAAGCCTGCACTTTAGCTGTCAATGATTGCTGTGTATCCTCCAAGCCCGATATCCAGTTTTCCGCGTGTTCCATTCGGTCCGTAAAATCAGTGATACTTTGGGCAACAGAATGTAGTTGATCCTCCAGCTCCCGAAAGCGACCGTCAAGGGCCCGCACTACTGCAGCACTCACGTCTGCCACCATGCTTTGATCACCCTCTGACGCGGGACTCTGAGGCGCTCCGTCCGCCATCTTCAAGTCTGGAACGTGGGCCTTGTCCCTCGAGGGTTTCGCGGCCATCAGGGCACCCCCAAGTCGCGGGGATTGCACTGTTGCAGTCCGCCCACTTTCTCTATTACCCCTCGACTGGGTCAGGGGCATTCAGCTGCTATCAGGCAGGAAATTAGGCCGTTTGGCAGGGTATGGGGCCCGGAGCTGATCCACACACGTCCGATCAGCTCATTACCAAACCGGAAGTCAAAATTTTACATTAAAGAGACATACTGACTGTTAGCTCAGAGCTTCTTAGCAGGATTATGCTTTACAGGTAGAAAAGTTACTCCTCTTCCTTCTAAGTAGATAGAGGAGTAGCAACCATCAATAAGGTCGTCTATGCCTTTACCTTTGACAGTTTCTCCTGTATCAGCATGTCTCATACTATTCAGAGATTTACTCCATCGTAAGTCTTTTTCAACTCTGTCCCTCTTACTAAGACATTTTGGTCTGTAAGAGTGATACCACTTAACTGAAGGCTTATCCCTAAGCCCCTGAGTTTCTTTTCAGAGTTGTCTCCCCCTTGCATTCTTGTTTTGTGGCAGCTTCTCAGACAATGACGGAGTCTTACCACTCCTACTTATGGCTGTGGGTCTTTTTCCAATCTTGGGACCTAAGATTTGTTCTGCTGCCCTAACAATAGTTAGATTGCAGGGACTCTTAGTGGTTAGACCACTGACTTGCTGACCAAGCAACCAGGGCTTGATCTCCAATATCAATCTTTCTGGCCTTAGTACTAAGGGTCCCTTTTCTGGTTTTCTTGTTGCAGACACATCAGCATACCTTCTATCCTTAGCCTTCCCCAATCCTTGGGCTTTGGCAGAGTAGTTCAGGTTACATACTGGCTCTTAAACTGGCTACATACTGGAGTGGAGGAGTAGCCTAGTGGTTGGGGCAAGGTACTTCAGGCCGGAAGGTCGGTGGTTCAAATCCCACTAGAGGACAGCAACCTTGGGCCGGAAGGACTGGGGTTTCTAGTCCCACAGGTGCTCCTTGTGGTCTTGGGCAAGCCACTTAACCCTCCATAGCCCATGTTCCCTGTAAAATAGTTATCTCCAAGTTATAATACCCTGTTCAATGTAATTTCAGTTTGTTCAATGTAAACCGCACTGATGCAGAATAGCGCGGTATATAAGAGAATGTAAATAAATAAATAGCCAGTTTTTTCTTCTAACCAACCTGCAACATGCTCTCTGTATCTCTACAGAGCAGCTCTGCACTATGGGCCCTCCTTGCTAGAGAGCAAATAATTTCAAATGGTTAGGTAGGCTTTACTGGGTTCTTCCCTACCCTTACCATTTCCATTAAAGTCTCCTTCTTCAATAAAGGACACAGGCCTTTAATTAAGTGAAGACCTAAAGAATTATCCAATCCTCTGGGTTGGTTCACATCCCCAGTGGACCCCTTCACCAGGGTTGGTTTTCTTTTAGTAACAGCCAGTCCTTGTCTTGTATTTCCTTCCACCCTCAATTCTTCATGGGGTAATTCATATTGAGCGCAAGAATGCATCATACTCATTTTGCCCTCATAGAAGGGTAAATATGGTATCTCATTTCATTGCATCTTCTTCTCCAGCTGCCATGCTGGAGTTATGGAAGGATCCAGACTTACTGTCTGTGGATTAAAAACATCCTCCATTCCTGATTATTCAAGGACTAGAGTTCTTAGAAGACTCAAGACTTCTCCTTGTCAGTGAGAGCACTCCCTTAGCTCTCCCACTCCTAACCAGGGAGAATGGATTCTCTAAACATCTCCTCAAGCAGGTATTTCCCTTCTTGTTCTTAGATGAATCTTTCTCTCTCCACATATCCCTATATAGGGACATGGATATATATATATATGTATACATGTATATAGGCATATGCATGTCTGTACCCATATATATCTATATATTCATATAAATAGATATATCTGTATTTACCTATCTATATATATATATATATATATTGCAATATATGATAGTAGCTGGCTATGTATCTATATACTTTTTTCTCTGTCTGCCTAGGTTCATATATATATATATATATATATATATATAATATTTCCTATACGGCCCCGACAGATAGTCACTATCCCTTTCAATGCCGCTCCAGCATGCTTAGGGTTCTACATAAACAACCACTTCCCTGTGGTAGTTAAAGGGTTTTCCACCATGACCTTCAGTTTAGGTACATCTGAAGCCATCCATGTACCATCTTCTTTCCTAAGTGACTTCAATTAGGAAGGACATTCTGAATCTTCAGAAAATAGGAGGCTACAATGCCTCATACTTCTGTCCTTCTTTGTTATCGGATATAGGGATCTTCAAAACCCCTCTTCTCCTATAAGAACTATGTCTCTTTAAGGTCAAAAGAGCTTCAGGCTTATCTAATAGGGACTTCCGTGTTTTCCCGCAAAAGTCCTGCCTCATTGAACTACCCCAGTTCCCCCTGGGACTTTTCTCGCCCTAAGGGTTCAAACCTCAACCTGTCTTTTGCACAGTTTATTTACCTCTGCTCTACACTGAGGTACTCCTTGAGAATATTCTGCTGGTTCATATTAGCAGATCCATATGAACCTCCATAAACTTTTTTCAATACCACCAGGTGAGGTCCATAAGGGTATATTGCAGTTCAATATTTACTACTGGATATTATCCACACAGGATCTCCTATCTAGGCGTCCTGTTTGGTCCAGCTGTCCATAGCACATCTTTTTATTCCAACTCCTACCCTCCATCCCCAGGATGCCTGAGGTTCTGTCGAATAGCATGGCCTTTTTCAGATTCGCAGCATGCTGGGACTCCTCCAGGCATCTTAGATTGGGAGTCCCCATATGTGAAGACTCATTCCTGCTTGTTCCTGGAGATAGCACAGTTACCTGTAACAGGTGATCTCTGGGAACAGCAGGAATAAGTCTTCACAACCCACCCACCTCCCCTAGGAGTTATATTTATCTATCTCTATCTTTCCCCTCTCTCTCTCTCTCTCCTTGTCTCAGCTTTAAAACTTAACTGAGGAGAGGCAGTTGGGAAAGGCGGGAAGGCAGCATGCAGGCATGGTGGGATGCTCCCAAAAGCATTCTAATTGGACGCTGGGGAGCATTCCCGCGCAGACTCCATCGGTACCGACGTACCCATATGTGAAGACTTATTCCTGCTGTTCCCAGAGATCACCTGTTACAGGTAAGTAACTGTGCTATGTCTCTCACCGACACCCATGACTGCTGCCTCCGGTGCCTCGGACCCGATCATGACCCGATGATCTGTGGTCCGTGTGGAAAAATGTCCTTGAAGATGTTGAGTCGGCAGCACCAAAAGGAAAGAATCTTCTCTGACTCCGCGTCCGGATGGGCCCGGTCTTCGTCAGAGGCCTCGACGTCTCGGGACTCCGGCCTCGAGCAGTGCCGAGGTTCTTCTGAACGGGGGTCTCCCTCGCGGGAGCATCGCAGGAAGAAAAACCCCGCGAGGGTGGCATCGGTGGACGCACTTGGCTCCTCGAGGGCCAAGTCGCATAGCCCTGAGCGCCGTCCTGGGTCTTCGGAGTCAGAGAGGCCTGCAAACCTCGTGTGGAGATGGAGTCCCTGGGTCACGTGAGTACTGTAGTCCTCATGGACTCTCCTCCAGGGGAGCCGACGTCGGGCCCGATGCCGTTGGGGCACGAGTCGGGGGCTGCTGAGTCTCCTGAGCTCGGACTCAGGTTGACGGCCTTGGAGAGCAGCTTGGCTGCCTTCATGGAACAGCAGCAGGCATTGATCGCCGGTCTCACTGGTGCATCTGCGCCAACCACCGGGACATCGACGTCCAAGTCGACCCCGGAGGCCGGGCCGATCCTCGAGTACATGCGCGCTCGTGTCGATCCTCGGCCAAGGTCCCCCTCGGAGGCCGAGCCGATCCTCGAGTCCATGCGCGCTCGAGTCGATCCTCGGCCAAGGTCCCCCTCGGCCTCCCGTTCGGGACCGGGGTCGTCGACGCCGGTACCCTCTGCGTCAGGGCGGATGGCATCAGTGCCTGCCCGACCGGAGCCGCTTGATTCCTCTTCCGTGGAGTCCGGCAGGGAAACGGAGGATGAGGAGTCGCCCGACACCTTTCGGACTCGGTGTGTCCCATTGGACTCACCGGAGTCCGAGCCTCGTAGACTGTCCCCACCGGAGGATACCCGGTTCTCTGACTTCGTGCGGGATATGGCCAAGGCCTTGGCCTTCCCCGCAGATCCCGAGGAGGAGCCTCGAGCCGAGGAGCTCGAGGCCCTGCAGCTATGACTCTCCCCCAAAGGAGGCCTTTACTGTACCAGTTCCTCCGATGCTGGAACGGCTGCTCTTCCGCATGTGGGAGGCACCAGCCTCGACGCTGGATTTGAGCAAGCGGGTCGATTCCATCTATCGAGTTCGCAAGAGCCCCGGGTTCCAAAAGGCACGATTCCCGCATCACTCCATGGTTGTGGAATCAGCCATGCATCGTCTGAAGAGTCAGAAGATGCACTCCTTGGTGCCTCCCGGCCGGAAGGCCTGGAACCTGGATGCCCTCGGTAAGAAGTGCTTCCAGGGCTCTATGCTTGCTTGCCTTGTCCAGACCTACCAGCTGTACATGGGCATGTACCTTCGAGACCTGGCAAAGGAGATTGCCGGGTTCTCTGCTGGCCTCTCCGAGGAACCTTTGCAGAGGTTCAATGCTCTGTCCTCGGGTATTCGTGAGTGCTCGAAGTTTATCTCTCGAGCAGCCTATGATGGCTTTGAGGCTTCGGCCCGAGTAGCCGTGGCCGGCATCGGTGCATGCCGTCAGGCCTGGCTACAGTCAATGGACCTCCAGCCATGGGTGCAGGACAAGTTGGTCGATGGCCCCTGCCGAGATGAAAACCTCTTTGGCAAGCCCATGGCTGACAAGGCTGCAGAACTCGAGACCGAGACTCTTACCCTGACAAGGCTGTCCAGGAAAACCTCTGCCCCTTCTCAGAAGAAGAAGGGCTCGGGGAAAAAGACCTTTTACCCGAGGAAGTCATCTACCTATAAACAATACCCTCATTTTCAGGCCTCTGTAGCTCCCCAACAGGGTCAGCAGGTCAAGGGGCAGGGACATGGGCCCCGTAGGCAGAAAAGCCCCCACACGACCACCTCCGGCTCCTGCACAGCAGGAAGTGGGGTTTTGACTCCAGTGGCATAGCCTCTCCTCCTCAGCTGGCCCCTATCAGCACTGCTGGCCCTGTACGCCCACAGGTGGTCAGCCGTAACAAGGGATACCTGGGTGTTAAGTATAGTCCAGAAGGGCTATCTCCTCCACTTCCTCCAGGTACCCCCTCCTATTTTCCAGTGGAGCCTCCAAGACTTCCTTTACACAGGGACTTACTCCTACAGGAGTTAGCAAGTCTTGTAAAGGAACAAGCAGTAGAACCGGTGCCCCACCACCTGAGAGGTCAAGGCTTCTATACCAGGTACTTCCTGGTACCAAAAAGAACAGGAGGCCTCAGGCCCATCCTAGACTTGCGGAATCTGAACAAGTTCCTGGAGAGGGAAAAGTTCAAGATGCTTACCCTTGGAATCCTGCTGCCCTACCTCCAGCAGGGAGATTGGCTATGCTTCTTAGACCTAAAGGATGCTTATACTCACATTCTCATTCATCCAGGCCACAGACAATATCTCAGATTTGTAGTGGGAGGAACCCATTATCAGTACAGAGTACTGCCTTTTGGCCTTATATCCGCCCCCAGGGTATTCACCAAGTGTCTGGCGGTGGTAGCGGCCTACCTCAGGGTTCAAGGCCTCTTTGTCTTCCTGCACCTGGACGATTGGCTCATCAGGGGTCAATCCCCGCAAGAGGCCAATCAAGCCACCCTTCGCACTGTCGCTCTGCTTCAGCACCTGGGGTTTGTTATAAACTTTGCAAAGTCCACTTTGCACCCCTCACAGAACATTGAGTTCATAGGAGCACGGCTGGACACCTTTCAGGCAAAGGCATTTCTACCAGTGGACAGGGCCCACAGGTTGATGGATCTAGCCAGGCAGTTCCACAGCAATTCTCTGGTCTCCGCCAGACAATTCCTGAGGCTCTTAGGCCACATGGCATCCACGGTCCATGTAACTCCAAATGCCCGCCAACACATGAGGCCTGCTCAATGGGGCCTCAGGACTCAGTGGCACCAAGCCACGGGAAGCCTCACAGACAAAGTGAGCATGTCGAACCTACTAGCATCTTCTCTGCAGTGGTGGCTTCATCTTCCAAATCTGGTGCAAGGGGTGCCTTTTCAAACACCTCCACACTCTCAAGTGCTGACAACCGATGCTTCTCTTCAAGGTTGGGGTGCACATTGTCAGGGAGCATGTACTCAGGGCCTGTGGTCTCCTTGGGAGGCCGCACAGCAGATCAATCTCTTAGAACTGAGAGCTATTTGTTTAGCCCTGAGGACTTTCTCCCATCTCATCTCTCACCAGTCCGTCTTGGTTCAGACGGACAATCAAGTTGCTGTGTTCTATGTGAACAAACAAGGGGGCACAGGGTCCCGCCTTCTATGTCAAGAAGTGCAGAAACTGTGCTCCTGGGCAGTCAATCACGGCATTCTTCTCAAAGCGGTCTATCTCCCAGGTCAGGAGAATTACCTGGCAGACAGATTGAGCAGGATCTTGCAGCTGCACGAATGGCAGTTGAATCCGTTAGTGGTTCAACAGATCTTCCTGAGGTGGGGGTCTTCCAACCATAGATCTCTTTGCCAGTCCTCTGAACCATCAACTTCCCAGGTTCTGCTCCAGACAACCGCATCCTCTCAGAGTAGCAGCGGATGCGTTTCTCATTCCATGGTCTACGGGCCTTCTATATGCGTTTCCTCCCACGCCTCTAGTGTCCAAGACACTGTTCAAAGTGATCTGGGACAAGGCCTCTGTGATCCTGGTGGCCCCCAGGTGGCCAAGGCAACCGTGGTTCCCACTTCTTTTACAACTAGTGGTGGACACTCCTTTTCCTCTGGGGATGCAACCCGATCTCCTGTCTCAGGAGCAGGGATCTCTCTTACACCCCAACCTCCAGTCCCTCAATCTGATGGCCTGGCTGCTGAAAGGGTAGTTCTGGCGCCCTTACTACTGCCTAGGGAAGTGGAGGACGTGGTCTTGGCCTCTAGGAGGCAGTCCACCCGAAAGTCTTATGCCCTTAAGTGGCGTAGATTCTCTACCTGGTGTACTCAACACAACGAGAATCCTTTCTCCTGCCCTAGTACCAGTGGTGCTGCAATATTTGCTTCACCTATCCAACCTGGGCCTTAAGTCCAATTCTGTGAGAGTTCATCTTAGTGCTCTTTCAGCACACCAGTCCCCAGTGGAGGGTCAGTCCCTCTCAAGCCTTTGGTGGCTCGCTTCCTCAGAGGCCTGCTTTTGCTTAAGCCTCCAGTGCGTCCACCTGCCCCTGAATGGGATTTAAATGTGGTCTTGCAACAACTTATTTGCCCACCATTTGAGCCTATGGCTACTTGCCCGCTGCGTTTTCTCTCCTGCAAAGTGTTGTTTCTGGTAGCCCTTACCTCAGCCAGGCGAGTGAGTGAGCTTCAGGCCCTAGTATCAGATGTACCTTATACTAGGTTCTATAGAAACAGAGTACATAAGAACATAAGATATGCCATACTGGGTCAGACCAAGGTCCATCAAGCCCAGTATTCTGTTTCCAACAGTGGCCAATCTAGGTCATACGTACCTAGCAGTTTCCCCAAGGGACACAGGTTCCACAATGCTTGTATTGGTTCAAGCATTGATATCCTGGGTCCCTTCTTAATAATGGTTTATGGACCTTTCCTCCAGGAACTTGTCCAAACCTTTTTTAAACCCAGCTACACTAACAGCCTTTACTACATCCTCCGGTAACAAATTCCAGAGTTTGATTACACGTTGAGTGAAAAAATATTTCTTTTATTAGTTTTAAATAGTTTACCCTGTAGCTTCATTGCATGTCCCCTAGTCTTTCTATATTCTGATAAGGTAAACAATCGATCTACGTTTACCCGTTCCACTCCGTTCATTAATTTATAGACTTCTATCATATCTCCCCTCAGCCGTCTCTTTTCCAGGTTAAAGAGCCCCAACCTTTTTAGCCTTTCTTCATAGGAGTAGCCTTCCATCCCCTTTACCATTTTGGTGGCTCTTCTCTGAACCTTTTCTAAAATTGCTATATCCTTTTTAAGATATGGCGACCAGAATTGCACACAATATTCAAGGTGCGGTCTCACCATGGAACGATATAGAGGCATTATAATATCTTTTGTTTTATTTTCCATTCCTTTCCTTATCATACCTAGCATTCTATTTGCTCTCTTGGCCGCCGCTGCACACTGGGCCGAGGGTTTTAACATGGTATCCACAAGGACGCCTAAATCTTTTTCTTGGGTGGTGGTTCCTAATGTGGAACCTTGCATCGTGTAACCATAGTTTGGGTTGTTCTTCCCTAGGTGCATAACCTTGCACTTCTCCACATTAAATTTCATCTGCCATTTTGATGCCCAGTCTTCCAATTTATCAAGATCCTCTTGCAATTTTCCACAATCCTCCTGGGTTTTAACAACTTTAAATAGTTTTGTGTCATCAGCAAATTTGATAACCTCACTCGTTATTCCACTTTCCAGGTCATTTATGAATATGTCAAAAAGCAGCGGACCCAGCACAGATCCCTGGGGTACACCACTATTCACCTTTCTCCATTGGGAAAATTGGCCATTGAGCCCTACCCTCTGCTTTCTATCTTTTAACCAGTTCCTGATCCACAGTAGTACACTGCCTCCTATCCCATGACTCTTTAGTTTTGCCAAAAGTCTCTCATGAGGGACCTTGTCAAAGGCTTTCTGAAAGTCCAGATACACAATATCAACCGACTCACCTTTGTCCACCTGTTTATTCACTCCTTCAAAAAAACATAACAGATTAGTAAGACAAGATCTTCCTTGTCTAAAGCCATGTTGGCTGTCTCCCATTAGGTCATGACTATCTATATGCTGAGTAATTTTATTCTTTATGATGGTTTCTACCATTTTTCCTGGTACTGATGTCAGGCTCACCGGTCTGTAGTTTCCCGGATCACCCCTCGAACCCTTTTTAAAAATTGGTGTTACATTGGCGATCCTCCAATCCTCAGGTATTAGAGATGATTTTAATGATAGTTCACAGATTACTGATAGCAGGTCTGCAATCTCAAATTTCAGTTCTTTCAACACCCTTGGATGTATACCATCCGGCCCAGGTGATTTGCTACTCTTCAGTTTATCTAATAGTTGTAGGACATCTTCCCGATGTATCGATATTTCCTTCAATTCTTCCACACCTTTAAATACCACTTCAGTCGTGGGTAACATCCCTACATCTTCCTCAGTAAAGACCGAAGCAAAGAATTCATTCAGTCTCTCCGCTATCGCCTTGTCGCCTCTTAGTGCTCCTTTAACCCCTTTATCATCTAATGGACCAACTGACTCTCTCACGGGTTTTTTGCTACGAATGTACTTGAAAAGGTCTTTATTTCGCGTTTTTGCTTCCGCAGCAAGCTTCTTCTCAAATTCTCTCTTTGCCTGCCTTATCAATGCCTTGCATTTGACTTGCCAGTGCTTGTGCTGTTTCCAGGTTTCATCATTTGGCTCTTTTTTCCATTTCTTGAAAGATGCTTTTTTGGCAACAACAGCCTCTCTGACCTCAGCTTTAAACCATGCTGGCAATTTTTTGGACTTCCTTCCACTTTTCTTAAAGCGTGGAATACAGCTGGTCTGGGCTTCCAAGATAGTATTTTTCAACAACACCCAAGCTTGATGTACGTCTTTAACCTTTGCAACTGCTCCTTTTAGTTTTTTCTTAACTGTTTTCCTCATTCTATCATAGTCTCCCTTTCGAAAGTTAAGGGGTAGTACTGTGGATTTCCTTACTATCCCTCCTCCACTAATTAAATCAAAGGCGATCATGCTATGATCACTATTGCCAAGTGGCCCCAACACCCTTATCTCTTGCACTACATCTGGTGTTCCACTAAGGACTAGGTCTAATATTGCTTCCCCTCTGGTCGGTTCATGAACCAGCTGCTCCAAGAAGCAGTCATTTATTTCATCTAGGAACTTTATCTCCTTAGCATGTCCTGTTGTGACACTGACCCAGTCGATGCCGGGGTAATTGAAATCACCCATTATTATTACTGCACTGTAACTTTTGCTAGCTTCCTTGATTTCTTTGAGCATTTCATCATCCATTTGTTCATTCTGGCCAGGCGGACGATAGTACACCCCCACTGCCATCGCCTTCCCCTTTTTACATGGAATTTCAATCCATAGAGATTCTACAGCAAATTTTGTTTCTTGCAAAACTTTAATCCTTTCTGACTCAATGCCCTCTCTAACATAGAGCGCAACCCCTCCACCAATTTGATCAGCTCTATCATTTCGATATAGTTTGTACCCAGGTATCACAGTGTCCCACTGGTTGTCCTCCTTCCACCATGTCTCTGATATTCCAATCATATCTAACCTCTCGTTTAGTGCTATATATTCTAACTCTCCCATCTTGTTTTGTAGACTTCTAGCATTTGCATACAAGCATTTTAGAGACTGTATTTTATTCATATTAATTTGGCTATTGGTAGACATGGGTAATTTGGGATCTTTAAGTTCTGTCTGCTCCATACTCGAGGGCATTTGGGCTACTTTACTCTTTTTTTGGAACCTCTCTGCTTTTTGTAGTATCCTTCAAGGATACATTCTTCCGAACCATGCGCTCTTGGGCGACTGTCGGCTTTCCCCTATTATCTAGTTTAAAAGCTGCTCTATCCCCTTTTTAAAGGTTAATGCCAGCAGCCTGGTTCCATCCCGGTTAAGGTGAAGCCCATCCCTTCGGAA
This sequence comes from Ichthyophis bannanicus, assembly GCA_033557465.1. NCBI lineage: Eukaryota > Metazoa > Chordata > Amphibia > Gymnophiona > Ichthyophiidae > Ichthyophis > Ichthyophis bannanicus. Next base: position 275,911,988 of record CM066041.1, read on the forward strand.
GAGCCCCTCCTTTCCCCAGAATGTTCCCCAGTTCCTAACAAATCCGAACCCCTCATCTCTGCACCATTGTCTCATCCACGCATTGAGACTCCGGAGCTCTGCCTGCCTATTGGGTCCTGCGCGTGGAACGGGAAGCATTTCGGAGAACGCTACCCTGGAAGTTCTGGATTTCAACTTCCTACCTAAAAGCCTAAATTTAGCTTCCAGAACCTCCCTACCACATTTTCCTATGTCATTGGTACCAACATGTACCAAGACAGCAGACTCCTCCCCAGCACTATCTAAGACCTTATCTAGGTGGCGTGTGAGGTCCGCTACCTTCGCACCAGGCAGGCATGTTACCAGGCGATCCTCACGTCCACCAGCCACCCAGCTATCTACATGCCTAATGATCGAATCACCAACTATAACTGCTGTCCTAACCCTTCCCGCATGGGCACTTGGCCCTGGAGAAACCTCCTCAGTGCGAGAGGGGTTTACATCACCTGGAGGACAGGTCCTAGTTACAGGATCACTTCCTGCCACACCAGGGTGATGCTCTCCTGTCACGTGACCTCTCTCCTCCATGGCAACAGGGATGCTGCCAGACTGGAGGTGGGACTTCAGGACTATATCCCTGTAGGTCTCGTCTATGTACCTCTCTGTCTGTCTTATGTTTTCCAAGTCTGCTACTCTAGCCTCTAGAGAACGGACTTGTTCCCTGAGAGCAGAGAGCTCCTTGCACCTAGTGCACACGTAAGACCTCTCACCAGCTGGGAGAAAATCATACATGTGACACTCAATGCAAAAGACTGGAAAGCCCACATCCCGCTGCTGGACTGCTGTCTGCATCTTAGTTTTAAGTTTGTGTTTAGATCTTTAAGTTCTATATGTACTAAAGGGTGCAATGGATATTTATACCACTAAAACTGTACCTAAGAAGTTTAATATACCTTGTTCACCTGAAGCTTAATTAATCTCAGGTCCTTGGTGTATGACTGATTTGGGTAATGAGCTTCACCTGAGAGCACCTCCTGTCTTTTAAGTTGTGCAAGTACCTATAAAGCTGTGATTTTCCCAGGGGAGGGTGGGTGTGGGGAGGGAGGGAGGGATATAACACTTATTAAAAAAGGGCTGCTACACAGTACCTTGTCCTGTGCTGCTGAGGAAAACTATATTCTGATTTGATTTAAATTATAGCTCTTTGCTGCTACTAGTAGTCTTACGGACTCACCCTAAGTTCCTTCCTAAGGTTGTCTCCTCCTTCCACCTCAATCAGGAGGTGGTTCTTCCAACTTTCTTTCCCAGGCTGCATGCTAGCCGGTCCTGCATACCCTGGACTGTAGGGGAGGGCATTGTCCTTCTACCTTGACTGTATGCGGGAGCACCGGAGGGCTGTTCAGCTCTTCATCTCTTTTGACCGCAATAGGTTGGGGGTGGCTGTCTCCAAGCGTATTTTGTCCATATGGGTAGTGGACTGTATCGCCTGGGCTTACAGGGCAGCCGGCCTCTCGTTGCAGGGTCGAGTCACGGCTCACCGTGTCAGGGCGAAGGCTGCGTCAGTGGCTCATCTCCGCTCTGTTCCGTTGACAGACATCTGCCGGGCCGCAACTTGGTCTTCAAGCCAGACTTTTGCGGCCCACTACTGCCTTGAGAGGGAGTCCTGCAGGGATAGTGCTTTCGGGCAGGCGGTACTCCATAATCTCTTTGGGGTTTAGGCAACTCCTACCCTCCGGCCCTGGTGTTGGGCTACCGTTCGGGGGCGTTATCAGAGAAGATTCTGTTCTTGCATGCTGAGGCTCTAGAGGGAGCTCATTTTTCAGCTTTGGGTCTCCGGTAGCCTTAAGCTGGGGAGTCCCATATGTGAGGACTGACTTCCTGCTTGGTCCTGGAGAAAGAGTAGCTACTCACCTGTAACAGGTGTTCTCCAGGAGCAGCAGGAATCAGTCCTCACAACCCTCCCTCCTCCCCTTGGAGTTGCAGTCATACCCAGTGCAACCGCAAAGCTTCCCAGCTTTTAGTCTCTTATGACTCCAGCCGACTGGGGGAGGTACTGACCAAGCGGACCCTGTCCACCTGAGTTATGTACTGCATTACCCTCGCATACGAACAAGCTGAGCTCCCACTGGACCACCAAGTCACGGCTCACAGCATCAGGGCTATGGTGACTTCTGTTGCAAACTTTCACTCTGTCCCGATGACAGTCATCTAACAGGATGCCACCTTGTCCTTCACACCTTTGCAGCTTACTGCCGAAATTATAGGTCGTCCAGGAGGGTTAACCAGTGACTTATGAATTTTTGGGTTGATGTAAAGTGTAGTCATTATGGGATAGTCTACCATCAAATATGATTTCTCTTTTTCAGTAAGATGGCCCAATTCATATGCAATCAAAATTAAGTTATCAATAGACCTTTTCAGTGGGATAGTGGGGTCATCATCCAACCGGACGTAAAAGGAAGTATCTCTCAACTGCCTGTAAATCTCACTAAGATATTGTGCTTTATCCAAAACAACGATAGCGCCACCTTTATCTGCTGGTTTTATGATGATATTTGAATTATCTTGTAAGGATCTCATGGCCTTCCTTTCTTCAGAAGATAAATTATCATAAAAGGGTTTCTCACGTACCTTAATTTGATTGACTTCTTTAAGAACGACCCTTTATTTTATTTATTTATTTATTTACATTCTCTTATATACCGCGCTATTCTGCATCAGTGCGGTTTACATTGAACAAACTGAAATTACATTGAACAGGGCATTATAAACTTGGAGATAACTATTTTACAGGGAACATGGGCTATGGAGGGTTAAGTGGCTTGCCCAAGACCACAAGGAGCACCTGTGGGACTAGAAACCCCAGTCCTTCCGGCCCAAGGTTGCTGTTCTCTAGTGGGATTTGAACCCCTTTCAAAGGCCTCAATAAGGGGGTCATACCTCGGGGGAGGAATCCATTTCGATTTATTCTTGATTATAGATAAATCAGTATTAGGGGGATCGCCTGTGCCAAAAAAAACTTTTATTCTAATCTTACGAAAAAATGCATATAAGTCTGTGGGTCTCAAAAGGATCATATCTTTTCACAGGAACAAATGAGTCCCTTATTTAAAAGGGATTCTTCATTAGGGGATAAAACATATTTAGATATGTTGATAACATTATTAGTCACCCCTACTCTCGATATTGCCTCTCCGTGGATCTCTCTGATCCCCTGCGACCCCATCCTCGGCCTCGACCACGACCCCTGTGGAAGGTTGGTCCGTATGTTTTGAAATTTTGATCCTGTCTCCATTGTTGGTTTTGAGGTTGCCGTTATTATATTTAATTTTATTGGCTATTATTTGTTCGTCCTCACCCTTTTGAGATTGATTAATTGTTGTATTTATTGATGTATTTGCTACTTTTATGTGTTACATTGATATTATTATGTATTTTATGTAGCCTGCCCCTGAAGAAGGCAACGAAACACGGCCTGTGTCGGGCTTTAGGCTTTTTTATTAATAAAGAACATCCTTCCATCTGCTGTCCGCGTTTTTGACTGGGTGGTTTCATAGCATGTGGACGTGTGCTGTCTGTTGGTACCAGTAGATTTCCTTTAACTATACTAATTTGTTCTTTGCTGTCTTAGCTGTGTCATAGGACTAAGCAAGATGGCCCTTGGGTGGGAAGGGGACCACGCATGCTTGGTGGCATCTCTGAGGCTTTCTTTGAAAGCTGGGGAGAAGTTTCTACATGGGCTTCGTCGGCACTGAAGTCGCCCATATGTGAGGACTGATTCCTGCTGTCCCTGGAGGGCACCTGTTACAGGTGAGTAACTATGCTTTATGCACAGGCAGGCCTGAGCATTGATGGTCATATCATAGCTGACCATGTCAGAGCCATGGCTGCATTGATGGCCAACTTGCGCTCAGTCTTCATGGAAGAGATCTGCAGGGCTGCAACGTGGTCTTCTGTCCACACACATCTCACTACTGTGTCTAGAAGGGGATTACTGATGCAACAACAGCATTGGCCAATCTACTACAGAATCTCTCTGGGGACTAGAATCCTACTCCATCCCCTAAGCTCATTCTATTCTATTTAGGCTACCCAAAAAAGGAAGAGAACACTAATTCTGCTGTACATAGTTCTGTATCTTGAGTTGCTACGGCCTATTGCCTTTGCGCAGGCGGAATGTTGCCCCGCTGGGCTTGTCTGCTTTCTCATGGACTTTTGGTAGCCTGTAGCTAGGACGTTCAATGCTTGAGGATTTCATTCTGGCTTGTCCACGGAGAAAAGATAGTTACTCACTTGTAGCAGGTGTTCTCTGTGGACACACATCCCTACCACCTCGCCTGAGAATTGTATTTTGCTAGAGCTAAAGTATCAGAGTAATTCAAAATGGTACCACAGTGGCAAGTGGAAAGATGGCATGCAGGTGGGTTGGAGCTTCTCAAAAGCTTCCACTAGTAGTTGGGGAGTGTTTCTGCGTGGGCTCCTTTGGATGATGTCACCCATAAGTAAGGATTTATTCCTGCTGTCCATGGAGAACACCTGCTACAGGTGAGTAAATACTCTATACAGTGGGTCTCTAATGTATGCAAATCTGCTTCATGCAAATTCATTGTGGCTGTCTTGAAAACTTGATTGCAAAGCATAAACAACTGTTCATTCAGCCTATTATAAGAGTTACAACATCTTATGACATGTCTCAGCTGATCTCAGATAAACACTTGCACCACACTCCAGTTTCAACGAAACTTCAATTGTCTGCTGGTTCACATCAATGATCTGCTGTTTTTTTTTATATTTATGTCAAAAATTAATGCAGATTGCAAAAGAATACTTAGCTTAGGGGTATAATTTCTTATGGCAGCATAACCCACTAGCGCTTATAATGCTTCTTGAAAATAACAATCTCATCCCAACGCTGATAATTCAGGCACCTCGCGTTTCTCTATAATTGGTTCATCAGGGGATGCTCAAATGCATTCTTAAAATCTAGAAAAACAAGATAACCAAGATGATAAAACTCTTCTTTCTTCGTCTTGCCCAAGAAACACAATCTTATGCTTCTTACAATTAAAAAATAGGAGTAAAGTAGAATAGCAATGCCCCTAAATACCTTTTAGATGATGCTGCTTTTAAACTAGAAAATAGGGGAAAGCCGACAGTCACCCAGGAGCGCACGGTTCGGACAAAGGTATCCTTGAAGGATACTACCAAAAGCAGTGAGGTTCCAAAAGGGAGTATAGTAGCCCAAATGCCCTTGAGTAAGGAGCAGACAGAGCATAAAGATTCCCCATTACCCATGCCTACCAATAGCCAGATTAATATTAATAAAATACAGTCTCTAAAATGCTTGTATGCCAATGCTAGAAGTCTAAACAATAAGATGGGAGAATTAGAATATATAGCATTAAATGAGAGGTTAGATATGATTGCACTCTCAGAGACATGGTGGAAGGAGGATAACCAGTGGGACACTGTGATACCTGGATACAAACTATATCGTAATGATAGAGCTGAACAAATTGGTGGAGGGGTTGCGCTCTATGTTAGAGAGGGCATTGAGTCAGAAAGGATTAAAGTTTTGCAGGGAACAAAATATGCTGTAGAATCTCTATGGATTGAAATTCCATTTATGAAGGGGAAGGTGATGGCAGTGGGAGTATACTATCGACCACCTGGCCAGAATGAACAAATGGATGATGAAATGCTCAAAGAAATCAAGGAAGCTAACAAAAGCCACAACAGAGTAGTAATAATGGGTGATTTCAATTACCCCGGTATCGACTGGGACAGTGTCACAGCAGGACAAGCTAAAGAGATAAAGTTTTTAGATGAAATGAATGACTGCTTCTTGGAGCAGCTGGTTCATGAACCGACCAGAGGGGAAGCCATACTGGACCTAGTCCTTAGTGGAACGCCAGATCTGGTGCAAGAAATAAGGGTGTTGGGACCACTTGGCAATAGTGATCATAGTATGATCATGTTTGATTTAATCAGTGGAGGACAGATAGTAAAGGAATCCACAGTACTACCTTTTAACTTTCAAAAGGGTGACTATGATAGAATGAGGAATATAGTTCGGAAAAAACTAAAAGGAGCGGTTCCAAAGGTTAAAGACTTACAGCAAGCTTGGGTGTTATTTAAAAATACTATCCTCGAAGCCCAGACCAGCTGTATTCCACGCATTAAGAAAAGTGGAAGAAAGTCCAAAAAACTGCCAGCATGGTTTAAAGGTGAGGTCAGAGAGGCTGTTGCTGCCAAAAGAGCAACCTTCAGAAAATGGAAAAAAGAGCCAAATGATGAAAACTGGAAACAGCACAAGCACTGGCAAGCTAAATGCAAAGCATTGATAAGGCAGGCAAAGCGGGAATTTGAGAAGAAACTTGCTACGGAAGCAAAAACACGAAATAAAGACTTTTTCAAGTACATTCGTAGCAAAAGGCCTGTGAGAGAGTCAATTGGACCATTAGATGATAGAGGGGTAAAAGGTGCAATAAGAGGAGACAAGGCTATAGCAGAGAGACTGAATAAATTCTTTGCTTCGGTCTTTACTGAGGAAGATGTAGGGGTGTTACCCAAGACTGAAGTGGTATTTAAAGGTGATACTGCAGAGGAATTGAGAGAAATATCGCTACACCGGGAAGATATATTACAACTATTTGATAAACTGAATAGTAGCAAATCACCTGGACCGGATGGTATACATCCCAGAGTGTTGAAAGAACTGAAATATGAGATTGCAGACCTGTTATTGGTAATCTGTGAACTTTCATTAAAATCATCTGTAATACCTGAAGATTGGAGGGTCGCCAACGTAACACCAATTTTTAAAAAGGGTTCCAGGGGTGACCCGGGAAATTACAGACCGGTGAGCCTGACGTCAGTACCAGGGAAAATGGTAGAAGCCATCATAAAGAACAAAATTACACAGCATGTAGATAGTCATGGCCTAATGGGAGACAGCCAACATGGCTTTAGACAAGGAAGATCTTGTCTTACTAATCTGATCTGTTTTTTTGAAGGTGTGCATAAACAGGTAGACAAAGGTGAGTCGGTTGATATAGTGTATCTGGACTTTCAGAAAGCTTTTGACAAGGTCCCCCATCAGAGACTTTTGGCGAAGCTAAAAAGTCATGGGATAGGAGGCAGTGTACTATTGTGGATCGGGAACTGGTTAAAAGATAGAAAGCAGAGGGTAGGGCTAAATGGCCAATATTCCCAATGGAAAAAGGTGAATAGTGGAGTACCCCAGGGATCTGTACTGGGTCCGCTACTTTTTGACATATTCATAAATGACCTGGAAAAGGGAATAACTAGTGAGGTAATCAAATTTGCAGATGACACAAAACTGTTTAAAGTTGTTAAAACCCAAGAGGATTGTGGAAAACTGCAGGAGGATCTGGATAAATTGGAAGACTGGGCATCCAAATGGCAGATGAAATTTAATGTGGACAAGTGCAAAGTTATGCACCTAGGAAAGAACAACCCACACTATAGTTACAAGATGCAAGGCTCCACATTAGAAACCACCACCCAGGAAAAAGATTTAGGAGTCATCGTGGATAACATGTTAAAACCCTCCGCCCAGTGTGCAGCGGCGGCCAAGAAAGCAAATAGAATGCTAGGTATCATAAGGAAAGGGATGGAGAATAAAACAAAGGATATTATAATGCCTCTGTATCGCTCCATGGTACGACCGCACCTTGAATATTGTGTGCAATTCTGGTCACCGTATCTTAAAAAGGACATAGAGTTATTAGAAAAAGTACAGAGAAGAGCCACCAAATTGGTGAAGGGGATGGAAGGCTACTCCTATGAAGAGAGGCTAAAAAGGTTAGGGCTCTTTAACCTAGAAAAGAGGCGGCTGAGGGGAGATATGATAGAGGTGTATAAATTAATGAATGGAGTGGAACGGATAAACGTGGATAAATTGTTTACGCTATCAGAATATAGAAGGACTAGGGGGCATGTAATGAAGCTACAGGGTAAACTATTTAAGACAAATAGGAGAAAATATTTCTTCTCTCAACGTGTAATCAAACTCTGGAATCTGTTACCGGAGGATGTAGTAAGGGCTGTTAGTATAGCTGGGTTTAAAAAAGGTTTGGACAAGTTCCTGGAGGAAAGGTCCATAAACCACTATTAAAAAGGGACCCAGGATATCAATGCTTGGCCTAGTACAAGCACTGCAGAACCTGTGTCTTTTGGTGAAACTGCTAGGTACGTATGACCTAGATTGGCCACTGTTGGAAACAGGATGCTGGGCTTGATGGACCTCGGTCTGACCCAGTATGGCATTTCTTATGTTCTTATGTTCTTATGTTCTTATACCCCTAAGCTAAGTATTCTTTTGCAATTTGCATTAATTTTTGATATAAATATGAAAAAACCCAGCAGATCATTGATGTGAACCAGCACACAATTGAAGTTTCGTTGAAACTGGAGTGTGGTGCAAGTGTATCTCCAGGAACAAGCAGGAATGAGTCTTCACATATGGGTATGTCGGCACCGACGGAGTCTGCGTGGGAACGCTTCCCAGCGTCCAATCAAAGAGCTTTTGGAAGCATCCCAACACGCCTGCGTGCTGCCTTCCCGCCTTTCCCAACTGCCTCTCCTCAGTTTTCGATTTCCGCGGAGCCGGCAGGACGTCCTCCTGTAACCGCAGAAAATTCTTCTTTTATTTCTTTATTTTTCTTGTGGTCGCGGCTGTCTTCCCAACGCCACCGGTACCGCTGGTGTTTTCTTTTCTTTTCTTGTAAAATCTTCCTTCTCAAGGAATATTTTTCTTCATAGTGTCTCACGGTATCTTAGGCCTTTTAGGCCTCTTCTTTTTCCTTCATGGAACCGCCAGCCACTTTCTCCAAGAAATGTTCACACTGTGGCGGTACAACTTTATTTTTAGACCCTCGAAATCGGTGTCTAACCTGCTTGGGTCCTGACAACAGTTTGGTGAGAAGAAGTCTTCAATATCAAGGTTCCCTCCAGCTTTGGGGCACCGGCCCTTTCTTCTTCTACACAGCATCAGGTAACCCACAAACAGTCTGTTAAGACTAGCCAGCCCTCAAGTGGTAGGTCTCATGCACAGCATGTAGACGGCTCCGGCCTTGCCCTCGAGGGCCCACTGGCTTCAAAACCCCGGCGGGAGTCTTTGGTCTCCAAAGTGTTTGAGGGGTTTCAGGTTGTTCCTGGGGTTCACCCCTCACAGAACATACCTGAGCCGTGTCTGGTAGTGGCATCTGCTTTGAGCGGTACCGATACCCCGACATCGGCACTGGTGTTGGATGGAACACTCCTCATCAGGGATGGTCATCTGGCGTCCTCGGTGCCTTCGGGACCGGTGGATACACTCCAGACTGACCTTCCATTATTGGTACCAACACCAATATTACCACCGACGTCGGTACCCTCCAGACCTGCATCGATAGCCTCGCTTCCTTCGATGCTGAGTCTGGAATCGATCTCTAGTCTGGAGGACTGGGTACCGACTCGCCTTGGTACCGGCTCTCGGCGGTACCGAAGGCTCGGTTCCGATGATTCGGATCCGCAACTCTCGGTTCACTCGAGGCCCACTGAGTTGCCACTGTTTGACCTTCATTCACCGGTATCAGGCACGGTGCCGATGTCCTCATTACTCTTACGGTCGGTGTCTTCCATGCTTTGTTCATCGATGCCCAGTTTAGAATCGCTCTCTAGTCTGGAAGACTTGGTTCCAATATCATTTGGTACCGACACCGACCGATACTGGTGGCTCGGTACCGAGGATAGCACCCGAACGTTTTCGGTTGCCTCGGTACCGATTGAACGGTCTCCGATGACTGCTCCGATGTCTTTGTCAGGCTCGACTCTGACATCTGTACCGGTATCCACAGTACCATCGTGGCCAACTCCTGCCATGCTTTTTTCAACAGGATCGCTCCCTTCTACGCCAAGCTTGGAGTCGATACCTGGCATGGACAATGTGGTAATGTCGGTCGCTGCTCCTGACAGTCAGTACCGGCGACCATCCTTTAAGTATTCCACACTGCACTGTGCAGGATCTTCTATTCCTATATATCTGGATAGCTCTGTCGGTGCTCAGGCTAGTTCTTCAGATCTAACCTGTCCAAGGGAAATTCCTATTGGGGAACCCTCTTTTCAGAGTTTCCTCCGGGATATAGCAAGATCTCTTGCCATTCCTATCCCAGGACATGATCCTGCACAGGTCTCTTTTTCTACCAAAGCAAAGGAGAACATAATGCTTCCTTTGCATCATTCCTTGCAGGATCTCCTTCTAGGAATGTGGGAAACACCTTTAAGGGTACCCCCACCTTCCAGAGCAACTGATCTCTTATATCAGGTGCCCCCCTCTCCAGGGTTTCAAAAGACTCAACTTCCTCATCATTCCATAGTTGTGGAATCAGCATTGAGGCGGGTAAAGAGCAAGAAAAAGCACTCTTCTTATCCGCCAGGTCGGGAATCTAGGATGCTTGATGCCTTTGGATGTCAAACCTTCCAGACATCTATGCTTTCTGCAAGAATTCTCTCATATATTTTCTATATGAGTCTATCTCTTCAGGAGGTCACAAAGCAATTACATCTTTTGACTCCTTCCCTTCCAGAGTCCAGGAGTGCAGACTACTCTTCACTGCTCAAGCATCTCCAGAATATCTCTTGGTTTCTTACTCGTGCTTCCCTAGACTCTTTTGAGTCTGTTAGCAGGACTTCTGCTATAACTATAGGGGCACGACGTAGAGCCTGGCTCCAAGCTTCAGGCTTGGACAAATGGGCACAACACAAACTGGGACATACTCCTTGCACTGGAGATAATCTTTTCAACAAGGAGTCTTTACGTCAGGTTACTCAGTTTTCTACTGACTTACCTGTTCCTAGGGGCTCTTCTGCACCTTCTTCTGTCCCAGTAGGTAAGAAATGTCCTGCCAAACTTTCTTCCCATCGTCCTGGTCTGCAGGGTTCAACCTCTCACCAGGCTCAGCAAACCCAGCAACCACAGGGTTTCTAATCAACCCATCAGATGCTTGTGACTCTGGGAATTACAATCTGCAGTTGTTTCTTCTCAATAGAGACAATCCACTGCTGTCATTCTAAATCCTAAACATGGATCTCTTCCCGAAAGACATCCATCCTTTCTCTATGAGCTGTCAGGATATTCATGCTTCTAGGTCACAGGGTTCTCCTCTTTTCCTTCTAGGGAAAGAGGTCCATCCACTATCAAATGATAGTTTCCTGTGCCAGCATGTCTCCTTTTCCTTTCTATTAACTTACTACTTGTAAGTTTTCTTCAGCTCCATTTTCTTTACCCTCTTACCAGGGTTTTTTCCTCTGTAAGAGTGCTATTGCTCACTGGAGGGCTTTTCTTCAGCCTCTCTAATTTTCTTACTTTTCTAGTGCGGAGTTCTCTTTTCTGAGTTCACTCCTCTTTTTCAATCTTGCTTTGCAGCAGTTCATCAGACACCTCCAGAGTTTCTACTCTTGTATTGTCTGTTCTTTCTGTTTTTCAACAGTACCATTCTGCTGTCTAGCACGCAGCTACCAATATAGGAGCCTTAATGTTTCGACCATTGGTTCTTGTCCACCAGTAACCAGATTTGTCCTCCAATAACATTCTGTCTAGTCTTAGTAGTGACTCCAAGTCAGTGCTGTCATCTGTCTTGGAAACCTTTTCACTACAAACTTGTTGGATTGTTTTCTCTTTCTACCATCTCCATTCCCATGGGTTTGGCAGCATAGTTGACATAGCTACTGGCTTTTCTGAAGCCAGTTCTATCTCCTCATTCTCCTGCATAATGCTCTCTGCAATTCTACAGAGAAGCTCTCTACTATGGGCCCTTGCTATAGAGCATTGGGGGGGGGGGGGGGGGGTTAGCCAACAACTATACTAGATGGTTGAAAAAGGGCTTTTTTCAGTCATATCTTCCATGACTAGAAAAGTTCTCCTTTTTTACTATAAAGCACATAGGCCTACTCTTACGTGAAAGCTTAAGGAGTTGCTAATTCCCTTCTTTGGTCCATAGTATTTCCAATAGGGAAAATGTTTCCTCCTTCCAGCTCCTCGTCATGGTAAGAATGCATGATACCTTTTTGCCCTTTAGCAGGTCACCATGGTATCTCATTCCTATGCGTCTTCTGTTCACTTACCATGCTAGAGTTCTAAAATACTCAGGACTTGCGGGCTGCTGACTGATGTCATCCTCTGCTTTTCACGTAACCATCCTGGTTATTCTACTACCTAGCATCCCTGTAGCCATAACCAGTGGGAATTGATTCTCTATATGTCTTCTCAAGTAGGTTCCACCTTCTTGTTCTTAGATGAATCTTTCCTCTCCACATTTTTTCCTATGTGAATGCCTTGTGGACATATTTCTGTCTGCTTCTTGCAGACTTCAATATAGAGGTGTGTGTGTATATATATATATATATATATATACATATTCATACCTATAGCACACATCTTACAGATGTCTGTCTATCATGTGTGAGTATTTATGCCCTTCATATCTCACTATAGATATATTCTCATATTATCTATATGTTATATGTATATATATATATATATATGTTGAGATATTCTGCTATCGGTAGATATGTATTCTGCTTTATCTACCTGGCTGTCCAGGCTCATATAGCCATATGATTCTGACAGAAGGGTTTTACCCATACTATGCTATCCAGCATGTTTTGGAATCCTACACTCACAACCACTTGGTGATAGTTAACACCTACCATAACCCTAAGGTTAGGTACCTCTGAAGCTCTCCATGTCCAATATCTCTCCCAGCTGACTTCAGTTAGGAGAGAGATTGCGGATCTTCAGTTACTCACAGGCTAACACCTCCGGCGTTGTCCTTTCTTTTGGGATACAAAAGGTTCCCATACCCTTTCTCCCCACAAGGACTGAGCCTGTTTGTCCAAATCGGTTAGCTTTTCTCTTTTGTTCCTAAGAGTGAGCCACTCTTTTGCCAAAAGAGTTGGGGTTTTATCATAAAGCCTTCCGCTGAAGGCCCGCCATTTTTGTACTACCCCCAGTTTTTCCTACTGGGGTTCCCTGTTCCCTTTCAGGATTCTGACCTCCATTATGTTTCCTACAGGTTTCCTACCTCCACTATAGTGAGGTCCTTCTTGAGGTTCCTCTACTGGGTTCCCCAGTAGATCCCATGAACCTCCATACTTCTCTAAAGTCCTGTTAGGGGAGGTCCCTATTGCAATTTATTTCTTTGCAATATCATTGATGACAATTATCATCCACACATGGACTCCTTTTCCGCAGTCCTATGCTAGGTTAGCTGTTCTACAGCACCTTTCTTTCTTCAACTCCTACCCTCCATCCTCAGGATGCCTGGTGTTGTGCAGGATAGCATGTTCCAACCTATAACATGCTGGGACTCCAGGCATCTTAGCTTGGGAGTCCCCATATGTGAAGACTCATTTCTGCTTGTTCCTGGAGATAGCACAACCCACTCACCTCCCCAGGAGTTGTATCTCTATCTATCTTTCCTTTCCTCTCTCTCTCTCTCTCTTTGTCTCAGCTTTAAAACTTAACTGAGGAGAGGCAGTTGGGAAAGGCGGGAAGGCAGCACGCAGGCGTGGTGGGATGCTTCCAAAAGCTCTTTGGACGCTGGGAAGCGTTCCCGCGCAGACTCCGTCGGTACCGACGTACCCATATGTGAAGACTTATTCCTGCTGTTCCCAGAGATCACCTGTTACAGGTAAGTAACTGTGCTTTATCTGAGATCAGTTGAGACATGTCATTATAAAATGTTGTAACTCTTATAATAGGCTGAATGAACAGTTGTTTATGCTTTGCTATTGAATAGTATTCATTCAGATACAACTTGACCCATAGTGTGTTGAAAACTTGATTGGCTAGGTTGACCTTCAGGGCAGGTTCGGGAAACACTGTTTGTTATTGCTGTACTACAGCCTGCTCATTAAGTGTTTATTTGCAGCCTTGTGTATCATAAATGTTACTGGAGATGTTACTTAGGAGGGGATAGTAGATCTCCTGTCCCCCAACTACTGTATGTTTTTTTTCCAAAAAAGGGAGGTGGGAAAACAAAAAGGAACAATTTTTACTCTTGAGGCCAGTAACTGCATCAGCAGGGGAACCAATTGCATGCATGTAAAGCATAAAGTAAACAAAAATGACATATCTTAATCCTGTCTGTCTTTTGTCTTTTCTTTGTTTTACCCTTACTTTCTTCATTGCTCATGCTTTTTAATTCTTTTTTTTTATCCATACTCATTTTTATCTATTTTATTTCCTTGGGAAACTGTGTTTTGCTTTGTCTGTTGCTGGACACTGCACACAGCTCACCCTTTCTTTCTCCAATCAGGATGGCGGCCTAGTGGAAGAGCCCACTTCTTCACCATTTTTGCCTTCACCAAGCCTGAAACTCCCCCTTTCAAACAGTGCACTCCCTAATCAGTCCTTGGGCGGGATTGCCACAGGGCTGGGCATGCAAAACTTGAATTCTTCTAGACAGGTGAGTTTGTGTAGTATTTTTCTCCATCAATTTTAAATGTCATGTATTTTACTTTCATAAATGTTGCAAATATGACTTTGCTAGGTAGAAAATCCTGTAGCTTCTTCATGTTTGTACTATATTCTATCTTAGTGTGCGTCATTTCATCTTTCTTATATTGACCGATATAGGGGTTTTTTGAGGGGATATGAGGTGGTATGGATTTACCGGCACCTTTTTTCATTGTCTGCTGAATCTGGCCAATGGTCCTTAATGAGAGTCTAGCCCTTTTTTTCCTAGAAAAAATGTACTGTACAATAGGGAAGGCTATAATCAAAGGGATTGCCACAGGTAAAACAAAATTTGATAATTGTCCACCCTCAATGCAGGCAAAAATACTTATATTTCACAATGTCAGTAATTTGCCCTGCATTGCTCAGAGGTATTCTTGGGGATAGGAAAGTTATGCAACAATACACAGAGTTCATGTAACTAGAACTGTGTGCTTTGTTTCCAGTGGAATATTAAATTCTGCAGCTCTGTATTTTTAAGAGGGGGACGACTCCAGAAATACCTCTCACGCTTTAGAATGTCATTAGCCAGCAGAGCTCAACTTCGGTATTCAGTATTTTATCGTTCATTGGTCCAAAACCCTTCATTTTGCAAATATTTTAAACCTTGTAAACATATTTTATAGCTTTATAGTGCTCATTTTAAAAAAATCTTCAGTGTTCAAAACCCCATGGCAGGATGCAGGGTTTGGACCATGCGGCTTCCCCTGCATTCGATCATTCCTTCATGGTATTTTTGCCTAGTGCTTCGGGCCCAGATGTCGCCACTACCCATTTAGTTTCTTGGTAATCTGGGCAATCCGGATATTCATTGCCGAGGCCCGGTTATGATCTTGATGTTGAATATCCAGGTTTAAATTTCAGTGGTGACGGCTAGCCACTGAAACCGTGTTAAGTGCTGCCACTGAATGAGTTAATGCACCACATCATGCTAACTGGCACATGAATGCACTTAACGCCACCTCAATGGGTGGCACTAAGTGCACTCATGCTAACAGCTACCTTTGCAGTTAGCACTCACCCAGAACACCTGCATCGGAACCTCATCCCTGTCAGCTGCATCAAGAGACTTCTGTACTTTTTTGTGGTACCATCGAGTACTTCTCTTTTTTGCCTTCCCATTGCTGACTCGACTCCCCGTTGATTCTGCTCCCGTTCCTATTTTTCTTTTCTTATTTTCTTAAATTTTTTTCATTGTTTCTTGTATCTCGTCGAGCTTAAGGCCTATGTCTTATCCGTACCCCACTGCACAATTTGACTTTGCCTCAGTCCTTTTCCAGAAATGGAAAAGCCCCAGAGTGGTTTAAAAAAAATGCTTGAAGTGTTCCAGTACCATTTCCATCACCAATGAGCATAGCTGGTGCCTCAAGTGTTTAGGCCCAGACTACGATGTAGATTCCTGTCTCTCCTGTCACTACATGACTGCCAGAGGTAGAAAGAACTGGGATAAACAGAAGGCTAAACTGTTTCCAACAGATTCTGCTCCTTTGGTTCCCTCCTCAGGGGGCATCGACTCCATCTAAGTCCTGCCATACCTCTAGATCACCACTTAGTCAAAAGGACAAGCATCGATCTGAGTCTTCAGTGCAAAAGAAGAAAAAGACATTGATAGCATCGAGATTGACCTCGAGGTCAGCATAGGATACCAAGCATTGGCACCAACACTCCTCTCAGTCTGATACAGACCAGCCAGGGAAGCAGCCCTGATGGGAGGCCTCGCCTCCGAAGCCATAAATGGGCTTGGGGATATACCCCCGAGGAACAATCCTCGGCAGAGCCCCTGATGCCGGCATCTAGAGTTGTGGCCCACACAATCATGTTCGGAGCCGCCACTCCTCTGGTACCGATGCTCGATGACTGGGTCATCGCCATTGAAAAGAGCATTGCTGCGCTCCTGGCAGTAGTGACACCGTTAGCATCGGGGCTATCGCAATTGGCACTGGTTCCACCGGCAGCCTCTCGATACCCTTTCGCAGGCATCACCTGTGTCACATCGGTCCGTAGAGCAATCAGTATGGAGGTCTTCAGTACCGCCGCTCTCGATACCTTGACATCTAAACACCCTCCCATCGAACAGCAGAGTTAGAGGGCCTCTGATTCTGTGCCGTAGGCCTCCAATTCGAATCCATCTATTCCAGTACCAACAGCGATGTGCCATCAGATCCATCTCCTCTCTATGAGCATTGAAGGTCTCTGCCCTAGGACGTGTCCTTTTTAAGATTTTATTAAGGACATGGCAGCTGCCCTGGACGGATCGGTGGCTACAGAGACAGAATCCAGAGCAGAGGAGCTGCACATTCTCCAGGATCCATTGGCACTGAAGGAGACTGCAACCCTTCCAGTGCATAGCTCTTTGAAGCTACTGACTCCTCATCAGAGGTTAGTTCCCTCCCTACCCCCCAACTCCCACCCACCCCATGTGAGCAGTCTTGCTTTATAGGGCATCTCCCCAATTAGCTACACACAGGGACTTGGAAAAGCACATTTAGAACACACTTAAGAGGTTGACTGCTTTTTCTCTGAAAGGACAGCTGGGAAACAGGCTGGTACTTTCGTAGGTCTCTCTTTTATGCTTCAACAGGTACCTAATCTCCCAACAACTGAATAATGGCTGGGAAAAAATCATATCGCCAAAGCTGTTGCATCCGTTACAGCTTCTGCCTCTGTCCAGACAGATATCCCACTGCCAGTTGAAGGACCAGTTCCATGTGCAGGATGCCTGCATACTGAAGCTCTCAGGAAAAAAGTGGAGGAGCTCAGAGAAGAGGTGGTAAGACTGAGGAGCATTCAAGACAGTGAGAAGTATAGATGCTTCTTTTAACATCCAAGCTCTCCAGCAGAGGAGAAGATGGAAGCCTACAGAATGATGAAGTTCAGATACAGGTCACCAGGGCCTGCAGAATTACCAATCCAACTCCTCCAGCCCTTGAATTGAAGAACAATTATGCAGCCTTGGAAGTGGAGGAGGTGAAAGCATCCCTGGAAAGGGAGGAACCAGAGTTCGAGCACCCCAAAGTTGCAGAATCAGTGACCACAAAGAAGCGAAGGGTAGAGAGATGGTTGGTGACACTATTCTGAAGGGTACTGAGGCATCCATCTGCCAACCAGGCTTGATGTCCAGAGAGGTATGCTTTCTGCCAGGTGCCAAAATCCGAGATGTTATGGGAAGTTTGCAGAGAATGATCAAGCCCACTGACTATTACCCGATGTTGCTCAGCCATGTTGGCACAAATAATACTGCCAGGTAACCCTCTGAGCATATCAGAAGTGACTTCATGGCTCTGGGACAGAGGGTGAAGCACACAGGGGTGCAGGTGGTGTTCTCTTCAATTCTCCCCATTGAGGGTGAAGGCCAAGGCAGAGAAGCTTGCATCCTGGAGATGAATGCATGGCTGCATGGATGGTGTCATCGAGAGCGTTTTGGTTTCCTGGACAATGGGATGCTGTTCCAAGGATTGCAGAGCAGAGATGGTGTCCATCTGTCCAAGAAGGATTGATGTGTCTTCAGTAGCAGACTGGCTAACCTACTGAAGAGGGCTTTAATCTAGATTCGTTGAGGATGGGCGAAGAAAGCCCCCCGGGTAAGTGAAACATTAAATACCTTAAAAAAAATAAGTAAAAAGGGTAACATCTGGAAAGCAGTGTCTATAAATGCCTGTAGCATGGGAAATAAGATCCCAGATGTTGAGGCTTTTATGGGAGAGGCTGACTTGGACTTAGTGGCAGTAACAGAGACATGGTTCGTGGACAACCGTGACTGCGATGTAACTATACCAGGCTATATTTTATTCATCAAGGACAGAATAGGAAGAAGGGGAGGAGGAGTGGCACTATATGTAAAAAAATAATATTAAAGCTATGGAAATACATGGCTTAAAAGGGAGAGAGGAGGCATTGTGGGTTAAAGTAGAAAGAGGGAAAGAGAAATCTATTTGCATTGGTGTGATATACAGACCTCCTTCACAGGGAGAAGAGGTGGACGGAGAGTTAATTGAAGACATACACAGCATTGCTAGGAAAGGGGAAGTGCTACTGATAGATTTCAATTGTCACATCCCTGCTGCAGTATCATCTAAAGTAAGGAGATCCAGGATTCCCTACAGGGAGAACTATTCAGTCAACTGGTAACAGAATGCACACGTGAAGGGGCCATACTGGACTTGGTGCTTCCCAATGGTGAAAGTGTTTCTGATGTTATAGTGGGAGATCATCTGGTATCCAGTGATCACCAGATAGTGTGGTTCAGGACTAGGACTAGGGCTGATAAAAATCCTTTCAAAAGCAAGGGTCTTAGACTTTAGTAAAACTAAATTTGCCAAGATGGGCCAATACCTCCGGGAGTCATTAGCGGGATGGGAACAGCTGGGGGATGTTGAAAAACAATGGGCAAAACTGAAAGGGGATATTTTAAGGGCAACCAACCTTTTTGTTAAGATGATAAATAAAGGTAAAAAGAAAAGGAGACCACTATGGTTTCCGAAAGAAGTAGCTGATAAGATGAAGAAAAAAGAGAGGCCTTCATAAAATACAAGAGATTACAGAGAGAGGAAGACAGGCATCTATATTTGGAAAAACTTAGAAAGATAGCAAAGTAGTCAGGAAAGCAAAGAGTCAAAAAGAGGAGACAAAAGCCAGTGCAATAAAATGGGAGGATAAGACATTTTTCAAATGTTAGTGAGAAGAGGAAGGGCAAAAGTAGCACTGTCGGATTCAAGGGTGAAGAGGAGGAATAATGTAGAAGCTGATGAGGATAAAGTGGAATTGCTTAACAAATATTTCTGTCCTGTGTTCACAGATGAACCAGGAGCAGGACCTCAGAAATCACCCACAAACAGGAACAGAAGTGAAGGGCATCTTGAACAATTTTCAGAAGACTGTTCGTGAGAAACTAGCTGAACTTAAAGTAGGCAAAGCGATTGGACCAGATGGGGTACACCCAGGAATACTGAGGGAACTTGGGGACATGCTAGCAGTTCCACTGACTGACATTTTCAGTGCCTTGTTGGAGTCTGGAGTGGTGTGAGGAGGGATCTAGCTAAGCTTGAAGAATAGTCTAGAATTTGGCAGCTGAGATTTAATGTTAAAAAATACAAGGTCGTGCATTTGGGCTGCAGCAATCCAAGGAAGCGATATACTGTAGTATTAAAGGGTGAAGTACTTCTGTCCACAAAAGAAGAATGGGACCTAGGCATGATTGTGTCTGATGATCTTAAAGTAGCTAAGCAGATAGAAAAGGTGACAGCGAAAGCTGAAAGGATGCTTGGGTGCATAGGGAGAGGAATGGCCAGCAGAAGAAAGAAGGTGATAGTGCCTCTGTATAGGTCAGTGATGGCTAACCTTTTTGAGCCCGAGTGCCCAAACTGCCGCACAAAACCAAAGAATTTCCTCAAAGTGCCAGCACGTCAATTAAAGCCCCATTTGCATAAGGTGCTTCATTTGCATAAATATTTGCATAATGTTACCATACACTAACTTTTAGTAAACATGCCTCTTAATGAGTATATGGATAAAGAAAGACTAAAAGGTTTCTACATTACTATAATCCAGTACCAACCGCCAGGCACATTAGGAACTACTACAAACGCTGCCCATTTAGAACCCATAGCAAACCCGCCGTATCCTAACAGCACTACCAGGACTCACAAAGCACCATACTCTACCTATCAAAAGGCAACACTGCAAATATTAAACCAATACATCTCAGAGAACAACAATACATGACCTACTGGGGAAAGAACAAGTGGCAATGTCAAATAGGAATTATATAAACAGAATACCTCAGCTCAGTTACACATGCAGAACAGACCATCACCAAACAAGGAATCACAATTTAGAAACAGGAAGACAATAATTAAACTGGGAACCCCAAAAGCCAAACTTGGAATATACAACAACACTGTAGAAATAAAACTATATATTAATTTCCTCTTGTACTAAACAAAGCGCAAAAATTAATGATGCACATTTCCCAGAGCTGACATATTCCAGTTAATAAATTCAAAATAAAGAGATATTTTTCTACCTTTTGTGCATTTTTTTTCAGTTGCAATTGTTCCAGCCACTTTCTTCTGGTTTCTTCGTGTCTTCTGCTAACTCTCCATCTGCTGTCCATTTGTCCTTTCTTCTGTCTTCTTGTTTTTTTTTTTCCATTCTCTCTACATCTGCTTTAACATACTAATCTTTCTCCTTTGGCTCTTTCCTCATTCCTATTTCATCTACTCAAAATTTACCCCTCCATCCTCAATCCCCACTTACTCTCCCAATACCCGGCCAATTGTAGATTTTTTATCCCTCCCACACAAAATATTTTTCCCCTCTCCATTTTACTCTCCCAGCCCCATCCCATTCTAATCCTCCCCCAACACCAGCTCCCTTCTAGTTCCAGCCTCACCCAGCATCCATTCCCTTCTAGTCCCTGCATCAGCCCATTTCCAGTCCTAGCAGCCCCCCAACCCAATACCAGTCCTATCCCCCCCTCATCAACCCACTTCCAGTCCTAGCCCCCCCTCACCCCCATTTTCAGTTTAAGCCCCCCCCTATAACCCATTACCAGTCCTAACCCCCCACTTCCAGTCAGCCCCCCATAGCCCATTGCCAGTCCTAACCCCCCATCAGCCCACAGTCCATTACCAGGCCTAACCCCATCAGCCCACCGCCAGGCCTAACCCCGCCCCCTCAGCACATTTCTTGTCCCAGCCCCCCCATAGCCCATTATCAGTCCTAAACCCCCCCATAGCCCATTACCAGTCCTAACCCCATCAGACCACCTCCAGTGTTAACCCCCCATCAGCCCATTTCCAGTCCTAACCCCACCCAACAGCCCACCTCAAGTCCTAACCCCTCCCCATCAGCCCATTAGCAGTCCTAACCCCCCCCCCCTAGCCCATTAGCAGTCCTAACCCCCCCCCTAGCCCATTAGCAGTCCTAACCCCCCCATAGCCCATTACCAGTCCTAACCCCCGATCACCCCATTTCCAGACAGCCCCCAACAGCCCACAGCCCATTAGCAGTCCTAACCCCCCCTAGCCCATTAGCAGTCCTAACCCCCCTCCTAGCCCATTAGCAGTCCTAACCCCTCCCTAGCCCATTAGCAGTCCTAACCCCCCCTCCTAGCCCATTAGCAGTCCTAACCCCCCCTAGCCCATTAGCAGTCCTAACCCCCCTCCTAGCCCATTAGCAGTCCTAACCCCCCCCCAGCCCATGAGCAGTCCTAACCCCCCCCTAGCCCATTAGCAGTACTATCCGCCCCTCTCTACCCCATTAGCAGTACTAACCCCCCCTCACCCCATTTACAGTCAGACCCCATCCGCCCACAGCCCATTAGCAGTCCTAACCCCCCCTAGCCCATTAGCAGTCCTAACCCCTCCCTAGCCCATTAGCAGTCCTAACCCCCCCCCCTCCTAGCCCATTAGCAGTCCTAACCCCCCCCTAGCCCATTAGCAGTCCTAACCCCCCCTCCTAGCCCATTAGCAGTCCTAACCCCCCCCCCAGCCCATTAGCAGTCCTAACCCCCCCCCTAGCCCATTAGCAGTCCTAACCCCCCCTCTCTAGCCCATTAGCAGTCCTAACCCCCCATCACCCCCATTTCCAGACAGCCCCCATCAGCCCACAGCCCATTAGCAGTCCTAACCCCCCCGAGCCCATTAGCAGTACTAACCCCCCCTCCTAGCCCATTAGCAGTCCTAACCCCCCCCAGCCCATTAGCAGTCCAAACCCCCCCCCTGCCCATTAGCAGTCCTAACCCCCCATCACCCCATTTCCAGACAGCCCCCATCAGCCCACAGCCCATTAGCAGTCCTAACCCCCCCTAGCCCATTAGCAGTCCTATCCCCCCCTCCTAGCCCATTAGCAGTCCTAACCCCCCCCTTCCTAGCACACTAGAATTCCAAACCCCCCCCCAGCCCATTAGCAGTCCTAACCCCCCCCTAGCCCATTAGCAGTCCTAACCCCCCCCCCTCCTAGCCCATTAGCAGTCCTAACCCCCCCCCCTCCTAGCCCATTAGCAGTCCTAACCCCCTCCTAGCCCATTAGCAGTCCTAACCCCCCCCCCCAGCCCATTAGCAGTCCTAACACCCCCCCCCCCCCGGCAAATTTAAAAAAAAGAAAAAGAGGGCTCTGGCTGCTGCCGCGGACGCGGCAGCATGCAGTGTCCCGCGGGGCCCCCTCCGCCCGCTAAGCCCCTCTGCAAGGGCTTTCAGATTCGCGAGGGAGACAGCGTCTCCCTCGCGTCTCTTGTTAAGCCCGCAGGGGCTAATGGGAAATTTCCCATCAGTCCCTCGCGTCTAAAGGGGCTGATGGGAAATTTCCCATTAACCCCTACGGGCTTAACAGAGACGCGAGGGAGACGCTGTCTCCCTCGCGAATCTGAAAGCCCTTGCAGAGGGGCTTAGCGGGCGGAGGGGGCCCCGCGGGACACTGCATGCTGCCGCGTCCGCGGCAGCAGCCGGAGCCCGCTTTTTCTTTTTTTGCGGACCTTCACGCGTGCCAGCTGCAAGGCCTTCGCGTGCCACAGCTGGCACGCGTGCCATAGGTTCGCCATCGCTGGTATAGGTCATTGGTGCAGTCTCTTTTGGAGCAATTCTGGAGACCACACCTTCAAAAAGATATAAACAGGTTGGAGTCAGTACAGAGGGTGGCTACTGAAATGGTTAGTGATCTTCGTTATAAAGCATATGAGGACAGACTTAAGTATCTTAATATGTATACTTTAGAGGAAAGGTGGGATAGAGGTGATATAATTGAAATGTTTAAATACCTCTGTGGCATAAATGCACAGGAGGCGAGCCTCTTGATTGAAAGCAAGCTCTGCTACGAGTGGACATAGGATGAAGGTGAAAGAAGTTAGATTGAGGAGTAATATTCGGAAATATTTTTTTACGGAAAGAATGGTAGATGCGTGGAATAGTCTCCCAGTGGAGGTGGTAGAGATAAGGACAGTATCTGAATTAAAAATAGCATGGGACAAATACTGAGGATCTCTAAAGGGAAAAAGGGGACTGTTGTAGTGATTGACATGGTATGTGGTCTTTTTCTGCCGTCATGTTTCTTGAGAAACTTGATGGCTTGGATATGGGAATCTCTCATGTCAACTCCTGCAGTCACTAAGATGCTTGATAATCTTTACAGAGTCCCTCTTTCTCCAGGGTTTCAAAAACCTCAACTCCCTCACCACTTTTATCAGGCCAATGCAGAAAGCCGGCCCTAGACCTGCGCTGGATTAATTAACATTCCTGACAACGCTCACATTTTAACGTGCTATGCAGGAAGGTAGGATATGCAAATGCCCACCGTGTTAATCCTGCACATGCAAATTAGCCATTGCAGCGTTAAACTTGGAGAGCAAGCCAAACAGATGCACACAAGAAGTCTGCTCTAATTTGGCTTTCTCCAGGACCAAGCAGGAAGTCAGTCCTCACATATGGGTGACGTCGGCACCGATGGAGCCCTCGTGTGGAGCATTTCCCCAGCTTTCAAATAAAGCCTTTAGGAATTGCAGCGCGCATGCGCGGTCCCCTTCCCGCTCAAGGGTGCCATCTTGCTCAGTCTTCTTTTTTCTGCGGAGCCCGACGGACGTAGTTCGTTTTTCGCCGAGGAAAAAGTTGATTTCCCTGTTTTTTGTACTTCTCTGCTCTGTTCCGTTGGCAGACATCTGCCGGGCCGCTACTTGGTCTTCAAGCCAGACTTTTGCGGCCCATTACTGCCTTGAGAGGGAGTCCCACAGGGAAAGTGCTTTCGGACAGGCAGTACTCCATAATCTCTTTGGGGTTTAGGCAACTCCTACCCTCCGGCCCTGGTGTTGGGCTACCGGTCGGGGGCGTTCTCGGAGAAGATTCCTTCCTTCTCCAGGACCAAGCAGGAAGTCAGTCCTCACATATGGGTGACGTCGGCGCCGACGGAGCCCTCGTGCGGAGCATTTCCCCAGCTTTCAAAGAAAGCCTTTGGGAATTGCAGCGCGCATGCGCGGTCCTCTTCCCGCCCAAGGGTGCCATCTTGCTCAGTTGTCTTTTTTCCGCAGAGCCTGATGGACGTAGTTCGTTTTTCCCCGAGGAAAAAGTTGATTTTCCCTATTTTTCTCTTTTTTCTCCGGTTCGACGCCGGATCCTTTTCCCGCTCGGACCGATACGCCGGTATCGAGTCCTTTTCTCTATTTTTCGTTTTTTGTCCTTTATGACTGGCGTTCGCGCCTTTTTTATTTTTTCCCTGGCAGCCCGGTCTTTTGACCTAGCAGGGGCCCTTTTTCCCCCGATGGCTACCAGCGGGTTTAAGAAATGTGATCGGTGTAAGAAACTTATGTCGCTTACCGACACACACGACTGCTGCCTCCGTTGCCTCGGACCCGATCATGACCCGATGATCTGTGGTCCATGTGGCAAAATGTCCTCGAAGGCCTTGAGGAGTTGGCAGCACCAGAAGGATCAAATTTTTTCTGACTCCGCGTCCGGCTGGGCCCGGACCTCGTCATAGGCCTCGATGTCTCGGGATTCCAGCCCTGAGCAGCGTCGGGGTTCCTCTGAGCGGGGGTCTCCTTCGCGGGAGCATCGCAGGAAGAAGAAACCCGCGAGGGTGGTGTCAGTGGACGCTCCTGGTTCCTCGAGGG
Source organism: Ichthyophis bannanicus (assembly GCA_033557465.1). Classification (NCBI taxonomy): domain Eukaryota; kingdom Metazoa; phylum Chordata; class Amphibia; order Gymnophiona; family Ichthyophiidae; genus Ichthyophis; species Ichthyophis bannanicus. The sequence continues at coordinate 275,937,088 of CM066041.1, forward strand.
CCAGGTCGCATAGCCCCGATAGCCGTTCTGGGTCTTTGGAGTCGGAGAGGCCTGCCAAGCATCCTTGTGTCGAGATGGAGTCTCCTGGACACGTAAGTGCTGTTGTCCTCGTGGACTCTCCTCCGAGGGAGCCGACGTCGGGCCCGACACCGTCGGGACCCGAGTCGGGGGCTGCTGGGTCTCCTGAGCTCGGACTCAGGTTGACGGCCTTGGAGAGCAGCTTCGTTGCCTTCATGGAACAGCAGCGGGCACTGATCGCCGGTCTCACTGGTGCATCTGCCTCGACCACCGGGACCTCGACGTCCAAGTCGACCCCGGAGGCCGAGCCGATCCTCGAGTCCATGCGGGCTCGAGTCGATCCTCAGCCACGGTCTCCCTTGATCTCCCGTTCGGGGCCGAGGTCGTCGACGCCGGTACCATCTGCATCGGGGCGGAGGGCATCGGTGCCCACCCGACCGGAGCCGCTCGATTCCTCCTCCGAGGAGTCGGGCTGGGAGACGGAGGACGAAGAGTCACCCGACACTCATCGGACTCGGTGTGTCCCATCGGACTCGCCCGAGTCTGAACCTCGGAGACGATCCCCACCGGAGGATACCCGGTTCTCGGACTTCGTGCGGGATATGGCCAAGGCCTTGGCCTTCCCCGCGGATCCCGAGGAGGAGCCTCAAGCCGAGGAGCTCGAGGCCCTCCAGTATGACTCTTCCCCAAAGGAGGCCTTTACTGTTCTGGTTCCTCAGATGCTGGAGCGGCTGCTCTTCCGCATGTGGGAGACCCTGGCCTCGACGCCGGTGTTAAGCAAGCGGGTCGATTCCATCTATCGAGTCCGCAAGAACCCCGGGTTCCAAAAGGCACAGTTACCGCACCACTCCATGGTTGTGGAATCGGCCATGCATCGACTGAAAAGTCAGAAGATGCACTCCTTGGTGCCTCCCGGCCGGGAAGCCCGGAACTTGGATGCCCTCGGTAAGAAGTGCTTCTAGGGCTCTATGCTTGCTTGCCATGTCCAGACTTACCAGCTCTACATGGGCATGTACCTCCAAGACCTGGCAAAGGAGATTGCCGGGTTCTCTGCTGGTCTCTCCGAGGAACCTTTGCAGAGGTTCCAGGCCTTGTCCACCGGTATTCGGGAGTGCTCGAAGGTTATCTCTCGAGCAGCCTACGATGGCTTCGAGGCTTCTGCCCGAGTAGCCGGGGCCGGCATCGGTGCCCGCCGACAGGCTTGGCTACAGTCATCCGACCTCGAGCCATGGGTCCAGGACAAGTTGGTCGATGTCCCCTGCCGAGGTGAAAAACTCTTTGGCAAACCCATTGCTGAAAAGGCTGCAGAACCCGAGACCGAGACTCTGACCAGGACTAGGCTTTCCAGGAAAACCTCTGCCCCTTCTCAGAAGAAGAAGGGCTCGGGGAAAAAAGACCTTTTACCCGAGGAAGTCATCTGCCTACAAACAATACCCTCATTACCAGGCATCTGCAGCTCCCCAACAGGGTCAGCAGGCCAAGGGGCAGGGTCAAGGGCCCCGTAGGCAGAAGACCCCCAAGCCTCCAACACCGGCCCCTGCTCAGCAGGGTGGGGGTTTTTGACTCAATCAGCATAGCCTCTTCTCAGCTGGCTTCTCTCAGCACTGGAGGCCGGCTGGCCCACTTTGCCCACAGGTGGTCGGCCGTCACATCAGATACCTGGGTTCTTCATATAGTCCAAGAAGGCTATCTTCTCCATTTTCACCAGGTACCTCCCTCCTATTTTCCAGGGGAGCCTCCAAGACCCTCTCTGCACAGGGACCTACTCCTTCAGGAGTTAGCAAGTCTGCTAAAGGATCAGGCTGTGGAACCGGTGCCCCACCACCTGAGAGGTCACGGCTTTTATTCAAGGTACTTTCTGGTACCAAAAAGAACAGGAGGCCTCAGACCCATCCTAGACTTGCGAAACCTCAACAAGTTCCTGGAGAGGGAAAAGTTCAAGATGCTTACCCTTGGAATCCTGCTGCCCTACCTCCAGCAGGGAGACTGGCTATGCTCCTTAGATCTAAAGGATGCGTATACTCGCATCCTTATCCATCCAGACCACAGACAATATCTCAGGTTTGTTGTGGGAGGACACCACTATCAGTACAGAGTACTACCCTTTGGCCTGTCCTCCGCTCCCAAGGTGTTCACCAAGTGCCTGGCAGTGGTGGCGGCCTACCTGAGGCTTCAGGGTCTCTTTGTGTTTCCGTACCTGGACGACTGGCTCATAAGGGGCCAATCTTTCCAAGAGGCCAACCAGGCCACCCTTCGCACTGTGGCTCTGCTTCAGCACTTGGGGTTTGTCATAAACTTCGCAAAGTCCGCTTTGCTCCCGTCCCAGAACTTAGAGTTCATAGGGGCCAGACTAGACACTCTTCAAGCAAAGGCTTTTCTGCCTCTGGACAGGGCCCACAGGCTAATGGATCTGGCCAGCCAGTTTCGCAGCAATTCCCTGGTCTCTGTCAGGCAATTCCTGAGGCTCCTCGGCCATATGGCTTCCACGGTTCATGTCACCCCCAATGCCCGCCTGCACATGTGGCCTGCACAGTGGAGCCTTCACACTCAGTGGCATCAAGCCACAGGGGGCCTAGCGGACTCAGTGACGATATCCGACCTCCTGGTCTCCTCTCTGCAATGGTGGCTTCATCTTCCGAATCTGGTGCTCGGAGTGGTTTTTCAATCCCCCTCCGCATACTCAGGTGCTGACAACAGATGCCTCTCTTCTCGGTTGGGGAGAACATTGCCAAGGGTCATGTACTCAGGGTCTATGGACCCCTTGGGAGGCTACTCAACAGATAAACTTCCTGGAACTACGGGCAATACGCCTAGCTCTGAGAGCCTTCTCCCACCTCGCCTCTCACCAGTCTGTACTGGTCCAGATGGACAATCAAGTTGCCATGTTCTTTTTGAACAAACAAGGGGGCACAGGCTCCTTCCTCCTTTGTCAGGAGGCACAACGACTGTGCTCTTGGGCTGTCAATCACGGAATCCTTCTCAAGGCTGTCTACCTTCCAGGTCAGGAAGATTGCCTGGCAGACAGACTAAGCAGGATCCTGCAACCACACGAATGGAGATTGAATCCATTGGTGGTTCAGCAGGTCTTTCTCAAGTGGGGACTCCCCACCATGGATCTTTTCTCCAGTCCTCTGAATCGGCAACTCCCGAGATTTTGCTCCAGACAACCGCATCCTCTGAGTGGCAGCGGATGCGTTTCTGATCTCGTGGTCCACAGGCCTGCTGTATGCGTTTCCTCCCACACCACTAGTGTCCAGAACGCTGTACAAAGTCCTCAGGGACAGGGTTTCCTTGATTCTCATAGCTCCCAGGTGGCCGAGGCAACCGTGGTTCCCGCTTCTGCTACAGTTGGCGGTGGACACGCCTATTCCTCTGGGGTTTCAACCCGATCTCCTGTCTCAGGATCAGGGGACTCTCTTGCACCCCAACCTCCAGTCCCTTCATCTGATGGCCTGGCTGCTGAAAGGGTAGTCCTAGCTCCCCTACTACTACCTCGAGAGGTGGAAGATGTAGTCTTGGCCTCTCGGCGTCAATCCACCAGGAAATCCTACGCTCTTAAGTGGCGTAGATTCTCCGCATGATGTGTTCAGCACAGCAAGAATCCCTTCTCGTGCTTGGTAGCGGTTGTATTGCAATATTTGCTCTACCTCTCCAATCTGGGCCTTAAGTCTAACTCTGTCCGAGTTCACCTTAGTGCTCTCTCAGCACACCACTCGCCGGTGGACGGCAGACCTCTTTCCAACCACCCTTTGGTGGCTCGTTTCCTCAGAGGCCTTCTTCTGCTTAAGCCTCCTTTGCGTCCACCGGCCCCTGAGTGGGATCTGAATGTGGTCTTTCAGCGGCTTACTTGTCCGCCTTTTGAACCTATGGCTACCTGCCCTCTCCGTTTTCTCTCCTGGAAAACTTTATTTCTGGTAGCTCTCACCTCTGCTAGGCGAGTGAGTGAACTGCAGGCACTAGTGTCTGATCCTCCTTACACTAGGTTCTACAGGAATAGGGTGGTCCTCCGGACTCACCCTAAGTTTCTTCCTAAAGTTGTCTCACCTTTTCACCTCAATCAGGAGGTGGTTCTTCCGACCTTCTTTCCCAGGCCACATGCCAACCGGGCTGAGATGGTCTTGCATACCCTGGACTGTAGGAGGGCGTTATCCTTCTACCTTGACCGTACGCGGGAGCATCGGAAGGCTGTTCAGCTTTTCGTATCTTTTGACCCCAATAAGTTGGGGCTACCTGTCTCCAAGCGTACGTTGTCCATCTGGGTCGCTGACTGTATCGCCTGGGCTTATGGGGCAGCCGGCCTCTCGTTGGAGGGTCGAGTCACTGCTCATCGTGTCAAGGCGAAGGCTGCGTCAGTGGCTCATCTCCGCTCTGTTCGGTTGGCAGACATCTGCCGGGCCGCTACTTGATCTTCAAGCCAGACTTTTGCGGCCCATTACTGCCTTGAGAGGGAGTCCCGCAGGGACAGTGCTTTCGGTCAGGCAGTACTCCATAATCTTTTTGGGATTTAGGCAACTCCTACCCTCCGGCCCTGGTGTTGGGCTACCGGTCGGGGGCGTTCTCAGAGAAGATTCTTTCCTTCTGTGCTGACGAGCTAGAGGGAGCTCATTTTTTCGCTTGGGGTCTCCGGTAGCCTTGAGCTGGGGAGTCCCATATGTGAGTACTGACTTCCTGCTTGGTCCTGGAGAAAGAGTAGTTACTCGCCTGTAACAGGTGTTCTCCAGGAGCAGCAGGAATCAGTCCTCACAACCCTCCCTCCTCCCCTTGCATTTGCAGTCATATGATTTGTTTTTGCTAATATTTTTGCTGTCTTTTAGCTATGTCATTAGACTGAGCAAGATGGCACCCTTGGGCGGGAAGAGGACCGCGCATGCGCGCTGCAATTCCCAAAGGCTTCTTTGAAAGCTGGGGAAATGCTCCGCACGAGGGCTCCGTCGGCGCCGACGTCACCCATATGTGAGGACTGATTCCTGCTGCTCCTGGAGAACACCTGTTACAGGTGAGTAACTACTCTTGCTCTCCGAGCACCAGTGGCTAATTTTGCATTTTTTTCCTTCTGTCATCCCTCTGCTTCCTGGCTATTTAGATAGAATATGAAAACAGTAGGGTTATCCACACACAGCAATGTCTTATCTAACCGGATGACAGACTGATGAACGGCAAGGTACCAGAATACCAGAAAACCGGTTTCACTTCCGCTTTTTCTTTTGGCACAGCCCAGCAGTGTTTTGATGGCCCTGGGAGCTTTGCCCAATGCCTGCTCATCTAGGGAGAAGATTATCAAGTGATTGGGGAAAGCACCCGGTGCCATCAAAATACTGACGGGAGCAGCATTAGAGGTTTACTTCTAATCAGACCCTACAGTTAAAATTTTGGTGCTATGGCTGGTTGCAAAATTATCTATGCCTGTCTCTGTATCAGGCGTAGCCATGATTTGCATAGCAGCCCAGCAGATTAAAATACTTTTAAATAATGAGTATTCATTTAAATACGTGTGGCGTTGCTGGTTGCTAGTTTTTGCGCATGAGTTTGTCTATTTCCTGCATAGGAAGGATCTTAAAAATGTGCTTAAACGTGGCCTTATGGGCTCCTAAAACCCACGCTAGCTTTCTGCATCGGCCTGTATAGTAGTTGAGTCTGCCATGAGAAGGATTAAAATCCAAAAGTACCGCTACTCTGTTCCTCCTGGAAGGGAGGCCAGGACTCTCGATGCCTTTGCGAGAAAGGCCTTCCAGGCAACAACGTTAGCTTCCAGAATAGATTCCTACATGCTACTGTATATATGGTATGTTCCTTAGGGATGTCTCGAGGGATCTAGCAGAATTTACCACCTTGCTGCCTCCTGATAAACAGGCAGTTCATCAAGTTTTAGTTACACATGCCTAGAACACTTCAAAATTTCTAACAAGGGCAGCCTTTGATGCATTTGAGGCCAACAGCAGGGCAGCTGCAGCCTGCATTGAAGCTAGATGAACAGCCTGGCTTCAGGCATTTTATCTGGAATAATTTGTCCAAGATAAGTTAGTTAACATTCCATGCAGTGGTGAGAACCTTTTTGGCCAGAGGTGGATGGAAAAGGCAGATGAGATAGAGATGGATGACCTCACCATGAAGAGGCTTTCTAGAAAGAGAGCAGATCCTTTTAAAAAAGACTGCCATCAAAAAACCCTTATTCCGAAAGAAGAAACGTTACTATCCACCGTATCATTCCTCTTCCTCCTGTTCTGCTCTACAACAAGAGGTAGCAGGGCCAAAAACAACCCAGGAAACACAAGATTACCAAACCACAACCTGCTCCTCCTGCTCAACCATCTCAAGAGTTTTTGACTCCTACCTTGGGAGCATGGCCAATCCTCCCAGGATCCCAAGGAGACTGGTGCATTTCGCACACTGCTGGAGCAACATCACCTCAAAAGCCTGGACTTTACATCTAGTAAGCCAAGGTCTACAGTTGAAATTCAGAGATCTTCCACCCATTCATTTTGTAGGCCACCCTGCTTATATCTCCATCAAACTACCTTGTTGCAACAAGAGATCCACTTTCTACTACTTCAGGGGGCAATAGAGGAAGTACCTCTCTCTCAATAAGGCCTAGGGTTCTACTCCTGATATTTTCTTATCCCAAAGAAGATGGGAGGTCACAGACCTATAGTAGATCTCAAAAATCTCAACAAATTCTTGGTCAGGGAAAAATTCAAAATTATTTCTCTGGGTACCCTTCTTCCTTACCTTCAACCAAATGATTGGCTTTGCTCCTTAGACCTAAAGGATGCTTATATGCACACCCTCATTTACCCAGATTACAGAAAGTTCCTCAGATGTGTTTTTCGGAACAATCATTACCAATATCGGGTCCTTCCCTTCGGTTTAGCCGCGGCACCCTGAGTATTCACAAAGGGTGGTTATTCTGAACCATGAATAGCGGGGATGGATGTCCCAACCATCCCCATTATTTGTGTGGCTGCAGGCCCACAAATAACTTCCCTGCCTGTTGTACAGGGAAGTTAGGGGTAGGGAAGAGGCGGGCAGTGGGTAGTCACCGGCCCTGGAAGTTCAGAGCCGATTCTAATGTTGGCCCTGTATGTCCAGGGCTGGCGAATTGGCCGGGGAGGTTATTCCACCCCCCCGGAGTTGAATAACCTCCCTGAACGTTTTTTGTTGGAGGGTTTTTTGAGTCTGGGCACGGAAGGGGCTGGGAGGGACAAAGTTAATCTCCCGCAGCCCGACCCTATCCTAAGGAGGCTGGATCGGAGTTCTGGCTGCGGGGAATTAACTTTTTGGGGCAGCGGCCAACATCGCAGCTTTTAAATGGAGTCGTGCCATGGCAACATGACACCATGGCACCGCGGCTCCATTTGAAAGCCCTAGCTGAGTTAGCCGGCAGTGCCTGCACGTGCATGCCAGAACTGAATCGCAATCCCGGCCTGCACATACAGTGCTGTTTACAGTTCTGATCCGGCGGGGCAGGACGTGCCCACAAGATCAGAATCGTGATCTCCTTCGTACATCCGGCTCAACCCGGACGTACAAAGGAGATCTACATCGTGAATAGAATTGGGCCCAAAGTGTCTGGCTGTGGTGGCAGCCTATTTTCGAACTTTGGGGATCTTTCTGTTCCTCTGCTTAGATGATTGGTTGCTAGTCACTGCTACCCTAAAAAAAAAAAAAAAAATCAACATCCTACAGAAGTTAGGATTTGTTATAAATTATCCAAAATCACACCTCACTCCAACTCAAAATCTAGAGTTCATAGGAGCTCATCTAGACACAATCCAAGCCTGAGCTTTTCTGCCAGACGACAGATGTGCCTAACTAATAACCTTGGCCTCACAAGTCCAACAACAAGCGTCAATATTCCTATGCCTTCTAGGTCACATGGCCTCCGCAGTCCATGTCGTCCCATATGCCCATCTGAACATGAGACTAGGACAATGGACTCTCTCACAGCAGTGGAAGCAGTCCACAGACCATCTCACAGAATCCATCATCATCACTCCTCAGATGAGGTCAGCCCTTCAGTGCTGGTACAAACCGCACAACCTCCTTGTAGGGTTTCCTTTTCAAAGGTCTGTACCACAGTGTACCCTGACGGCCAATGCATCAAAGCTAGGTTGGGAGGCTCACTTGAAGGGTCTTACGACCCAGGGCCTATGAAGTACTCAAGAGAATCTCCTACACATCAATCTCCTCAAACTCGGAGCAATCTTCAACGCCATCAAAGTCTTCTCTGCCCAACTCAGGTGCCGCTCAGTCCTTATCCAGATGGACATCCAGTTGGCCATGTTTTATATAAACAAACAGGGAAGGACAGACACTCTCTCCTTATGCAGAGTCCATCCATGTGGAACTTGGCAATCTCTCAGGGAATTCACCTCCATACAGTATACCTTCCAGGAACAGAGAATTCCTTAGCCAGCCATCCGACTGAGTCACATCCTCTATCCACATGAGTGGAGACTGGAACCTTAAGTAGCACAACTCTTGTTCCATCTTTGGGGTATGCTGATAATCAACCTCTTTGCTTCTGGCAACGCTCTTTCTGCTCGAGTATCTCATCCTTTCGCAGGGAGAGCTCGGATGCATTTCTATTTCACTGGGGACGGGATCTTTTCTATGCTTTTCCTCCTTTCTCCCTCATAGCAGACACACTATTCAAACTTCGAGCAGCCAGGGGAATGATGATCCTCATTGCCCCTTACTGACCCAGACAACCATGGTTTCCTCTGCTTCTTCAACTAGCTTGGAAACCTCCCCTCAACCTCGGTTACTCTCCCCAACCTTCTCTCTCAGAAACAGGGGACCCTCCTGTACCCCAGGCTCAAGACACTTGAGTGCGTATCCTCTCACACCTAGGCCTCCAAGAGGTGGTTTTACGAGTTCTCCCATCTTCCAGAAAAGATTCCATCAGATTCCAAAGATTCTTAAGTTTTCAAGTGGCGTAGATTTACTATTTGGTGTTCACAGGAAGCCCTAGACCCTTACACATGTTCAGTTCCGGATCTACTTCTATACCTGCTCCACTTGTCCTACTCTAGCCTAATGAGGAAGGAGTGGCTCAGTGGTTGGGACAGGTTACCTCAGGCTGGAAGGCCGGGGGTTCAAGTCCCACATGGGGACAAGCAACTTCAGGCCGGAGGGACTGGGGTCTCTAGTCCCATGGCCACTCCGTGCGGCCTTGGGCAAGCCACTTAACCCTCCATTGCCTCAGGTACACTTAGATTGTGAGCCCTTCGGGGACAAGGGAATAAAAAGTACCTGTTAGTATACATGTAAACCGCACTGATTCTAAAGAGCGCGGTATAAAAATAAATAAATAAGACCAACTTTGTGAGGGTACATTTACCTGTCATTGCGGTCTCCCACCATACTTTGAAAACTGGCCTATCTCCCCGCCCCCCTTCCCGTGGTGGCTAAATTCATGAAGGGTCTATTCCTGACCAAACTGCCTCTTTGCCCACCACCCACAGTGTGGATTTAAATGTTCTTGCACAGCTCATGCGCAGTCCTTTTGAACCCCATGGCGGCGTCAGCCTCTTTAAAATTCTTAACATGGAAAGTTCTTTTTCTCATTGCAGTAACATCTGCCCATAGGGTCAGTGAACTGCAGGCTTTGGTGAACTATGCTCCATATACTACATTCCACCAGGACAAGATGGTCCTTCAGACACATCCTACGTTCTTACCAATGGTTGTCCACTCCTTCACCTCAACCAATACATCTCTTTCCAAGGCCTCATAGCTCCCCTACTGAGGCCAAACTACATACACTGGATTGTAAAAGAGCATTGTCCTTCCTCCTGGACCGTAGTAAGGCTTATCAGCCATCTTCTCAGCTATTTGTCTCCTTTGACCAAAATCATCTGGGGCTACCAGTTTCCAAAAGAACATTTTCTAACTGGTTAGCAGACTGCATATCTTTCACCTATACGCAAGCTTGTCTATCTCTTCAGCACTATGTCACTGCCCATAATGTCTGGACCATAGCTACCAATGAAGGTAACCTCCATTCCATCCTTATTTTGGAAATCTGCCAAGCTGCTACTTGGTCTTCACTTCATAACATTGCAGTGCACTATTGCCTGGACAAGGGCTCTAGAAGTGATGCTCAACTTTGTCAATCTGTTCTATGTAATCTTTTCAAATTTAGACTACTTGCCCTTCGCCCACTGGACTACCTTGCAAGGAGTGCTCCGAACGAGCTGAGTCTGTGCGATCCTTGTTGCAACCTCTGGTTGCGCCAGGACTCTTCTCTTGCTTGGCAGTCTGTGCCTAGGGAGTCCTATATGTGAAGACTGACTTCCTGCTTGTTCCTGGAGATAGCATAGTTACCTGTAACAGGTGATCTCCGGGAACAGCAGGAATCGGTCTTCACAACCCACCCATCTCCCATTCAAGTTGTCCCATTTTTTCCTTTTAATCTCAATTTGTCTCCATTATACACCTGATTGAGGGGGACCAGGAGTGAAGGCGGGAAGGCAGCCACGCATGCGTGAGGAATGCCCCCAAAAGCTTTCCTATTAGATGCTGAGGACTCTTCCCGCGCCGAACTCCATCAGTGCTGAGGTCACCCATATGTGAAGACTGATTCCTGCTGTTCCGAGAGATCACCTGTTACAGTGCATGTCTTGGTGGGGATGTGCATTTCATTAGTTATGCACCTACACTGCAACTCTACCCTGGCACTACAGGAACATCATAAAGGGCGGTATATCAAGTGCCATAACCATAACCATTACCTGGGCTCAGGAGCTGTGTATACATTCTCTAGTCGGTGTAATTCACTTATGCAGAAATACCTTGCTAAATGTGATCTTTGTCATGAGGAGATTCTACAGAGTACCACAGCTTTGAAATGCGCTGGTTACATCCAGAACCAGCAGACGTCTGGCATCATTCAACTGGTAGTACTGGCACAATTCTAGAGTTCTTGGACCTGCATAATGTTGTTTCTTCCTAATGGGAGAATGATCTGTGTCCCCTCTTTATGCTCTGTGTTTAGCTCACTGAGGGCCATGTGCTTGTCTGCCACTAAGGGCACATGTTCCACATTTATCCTAGGTTGTGCTTGGCAGAAGATGCTCTGTCCCCCTCTACAGATGGCTCGCTCTGTGTGCACGTCTTCACTTTTTCTGGGCACAGTACCATCAGGGTGGACTCTGTCGTGTTCAGAGGATTGCAGGCCCTGTGCAAACTCCATGCCTTGCTCCAGAAGGTGCACACATAGTACACCCTCCACGTTGCCTGGGGGCTGCACACTCTGACTTTGGGAGATATGTGTTCAATTAGACCCCTAGCTCTTGTTCATCAGGAGATGTGCTCCATATGCATCTCTGTGGTGGTTGCTCTGTATAGACTCCAGAGTCTGTTCTGTATATGGTACATCCAGTAGACACTGCTATTCGCAGAGAGGAGACTGCATGTTCTCTGCATTGCAGATCTTGGTCTGCCATGGGCATCCTCCATATCTTTTTTTCAGCGTGGATGGTGTTGCATGCTCTAGAACACCTTCTGGTATCTTGTGTTCAGTAGGCAATCCAAATGGGGCCCTGGTGATTGCAGGCACAGTGTGCATTCCTTGGCTGGATCCTAGTGGGGGCGCTTTTGTTTTTATTCCATGGTGTTGCTCACGATGAGCCATGGCTTGTGCATGCTCCTTGGTTGATTCTGGGAGCGCATTCTAACAGCACTCCTTGTTGAGTTCTGTTGATGGCATCCTAAGGGTGCACATTTTGGAAGTGTGGTGAAACCTTGCTTTATGCAAACTTTCCTACCCACCTAAGAGACAATCTTTATTTTATAGGCTCTTAAGTCAGCTAAGATGAAAGAAGGGAAACTTTTCACTTTCACGTTTAGATAGTTATTTTCATCAGAAAATTAGTAGGCCTTAGATATAAATTAATTTGAGATCCTTGCAGTTTGATTTACTAAAACTTGCAATACTGCCCTTCGCAACAACAAAGCAGTGTACATTAAAACAATTAAGGAAGAAGGAAAGGAATGCCATAAAATCATAGTAAAGAGGAAGAAGAGAAATGCAATAAGAGTACAGAGAGGAGGAGGAGGAGGGGAAAGAGTCATGAGCAGGAGGAAGAGGAGGCAGATTTCTGAGCAGCCTGTGAAGACAGGTTGAAGGCTAACTGAAACACATAGGTCTTGAGAAGAGATTTGAATTTAGGGAAAAAGAATTCCAATTGGAGATCATTGGAGAATGAATTCTAAAGGCTAAGACCCAGAGAATAGAAAGAGGAATGTCAGCTTGATTCGTAATGAGCCACAGAGTAGAGGGGCCACCTGAAAGGAGAGCATCACCTTGTGGCAGGAAGTGATCCTGCTGTCTTGGTACATGTCGGTACCAATGACATAGGAAAATGTGGTAGGGAGGTTCTGGAGGCTAAATTTAGGCCTTTAGGTAGGAAGTTGAAATCCAGAACTTCCAGGGTAGCATTCTCTGAAATGCTTCCCGTTCCACGTGCAGGACCCAAAAGGCAGGCAGAGCTCCGGAGTTTCAATGCATGGATGAGACAATGGTGCAGAGATGAGGGTTTGGGATTTGTTAGGAACTGGGGAACATTCTGGGGAAAGGAGGGGCTCTTCCGAAGGGATGGGCTCCACCTTAACCGGGATGGAACCAGGCTGCTGGCATTAACCTTTAAAAAGGAGATAGAGCAGCTTTTAAACTAGATAATAGGGGAAAGCCGACAGTCGCCCAAGAGCAGATGGTTCGGAAGAATGTATCCTTGAAGGATACTACCAAAAGCAGAGAGGTTCCAAAAAAGAGTAAAGTAGCCCAAGTGCCCTTGAGTATGGAGCAGACAGAGCTTAAAGATTACAAATTACCCATGTTTACCAATAGCCAAACTAATATGAATAAAATAGTCTCTAAAATGCTTGTATGCAAATGCTAGAAGTCTAAAAAATAAGATGGGAGAGTTAGAATATATAGCACTAAATGAGAGGTTAGATATGATTGGAATATCAGAGATATGGTGGAAGGAGGACAACCAGTGGGACACTGTGATACCTGGGTACAAACTATATCGTAATGATAGAGCTGATCAAATTGGTGGAGGGGTTGCGCTCTATGTTAGAAGATAATTGAGTCAGAAAGGATTAAAGTTTTGCAGGAAACAAAATTTGCTGTAGAATCTCTATGGATTGAAATTCCATGTAAAAAGGGGAAGGCGATAGCAGTGGGGGTGTACTATCGACCACCTGGCCAGAATGAACAAATGGATGATGAAATGCACAAAGAAATCAAGGAAGCTAACAAAAGTTACAGCGCAGCAATAATAATGGGTGATTTCAATTACCCTGGTATCGACTGGGGTCAGTGTCACGGCAGGACATGCTAGGGAGATAAAGTTCCTAGATGAAATAAATGACTGCTTCTTGGAGCAGCTGGTTCATGAACCGACCAGAGGGGAAGCCATATTAGACCTAGTCCTTAGTGGAACACCAGATCCAGTGCAAGAGATAAGGGTGTTGGGGCCACTTGGCAATAGTGATCATAGCATGATCACCTTTGATTTAATTTATTTATTTTATTTAGTATACATTTGTATACCGCTACTTCCAGCGATCAGCAGCGGTTTGATTACAGATTGGAAATTGTCAAATCATGACAGGAAATTTTTTTTTTTGAGGTATAAACACATTGATTAGACAGGAAAGCACAGCACACAGAGAACTATTTTTACAGGGAACATGGGCTATGGAGGGTTAAGTGGCTTGCCCAAGACCACAAGGAGCACCTGTGGGACTAGAAACCCCAGTCCATCCGGCCCAAGGTTGCTGTCCTCTAGTGGGATTTGAACCCCCGACCTTCTGGCCTGAAGTACCTTGCCCCAACCACTAGGCCACTCCTCCACTCCTTAATTAGTGGAGGAGGGATAGTAAGGAAATCCACAGTACTACCTTTTAACTTTCGAAAGGGAGACTATGATAAAATGAGGAAAAAAGTTAAGAAAAAACTAAAAGGAGCAGCTGCAAAGGTTAAAGACTTACATCAAGCTTGGGTGTTGTTGAAAAATACTATCTTGGAAGCCCAGACCAGCTGTATTCCACGCTTTAAGAAAAGTGGAAGGAAGTCCAAAAAACTGCCAGCATGGTTTAAAGGTGAGGTCAGAGAGGAGGCTGTTGCCAAAAAAGCATCTTTCAGGAAATGGAAAAAAGAGCCAAATGACGAAACCTGGAAACAGCAAAAGCACTGGCAAGGGGGTAAAGGGGGGAATGAGGCAGCCATGAGGCTCTTATCAGCCTGACCCTTCCCCCAAGCCATGAGGTAATCAGCCTGCTAAGAGAAGGCATTGAGATTTCAGTAGACACCCTTCCCCCACTCCAGGTCTGAGCACAGTATCCCCTAGCCCAGAAACCAACAGACCAGAGCCACAATAACCACATTTAAAGCTCTCAATTTATTTATTTTTATTTATTTATTTATTTATGCTTATTTCTATACCGCTTTTTCCAAAGATCAAAGGCGGTTTACAGGTAACATTTAGTGAACATGGTTTTACATAGAACATCGTTTTTTTTTGTTTTTTTTTCTGCATCCCATTAAGCAAACTTATAAGCAAGGAATCTCAAAAAGTCACTCACAGAAAAGGACACTCAAATAAATTAAGGACTCCTAATGATTTTATAAAAGCAAACAAACTAACTAATAACAGAGCCTTCTCACATGCGGCCCCCCTCATCTGGAACTCCATCCCGGAGGACCTACGATCTACAACAGAAATTATAGAATTCCGCAAAAAAACTGAAAACCTATCTCTTTGCCATGCACTACAACATCATAGATAATCCATTGATCATCCCAGAAAAAGGCTAAATTACACTCAACTAAGTAAAGCTAAACCTCATAACTTAACAGATATTACACCCACTTGTAAATAACTATGATTTAAATCTAAAGAGCTTACAAACCTGTAATTGTACATAGTTCTTAACCTTGTTCTTGTTCTGTTATGTATTTAACCATTACATTGTTCTGTTATGTATTTAACCATTACATTGTTCTGTTATGTATTTAACCATTACATTGTTCTGTTACGTATTTAACTATTACATTGTTTACTGTCAAAAATTGTTCCATGTAAAACAAGCCCTTGCTTTGTTGACTGTTGTTCAATTGTAAACCGCATCTGAACTCTGGAAGATGCGGGATATAAATGATTGTTAAATAAATAAATAAATGTAAGGCATTGATAAAGCAGGCAAAGGGAGAATTTGAGAAGAAGCTTGCTGCAGAAGCAAAAACGCGAAATAAAGATTTTTTTCAAGTACATTCGTAGCAAAAAACCTGAGAGAGAGAGTCAGTTGGTCCATTAGATGATAGAGGAGTTAAAGGGGCACTAAGAGGCAACAAGGCGATAGCGGAGAGAATGAATGAATTCTTTGCTTCGGTCTTTACTGAGGAAGATGTAAGGATGTTACCCATGACTGAAGTGGTATTTAAAGGTGTGGAAGAATTGAAGGAAATATCGATACATCGGGAAGATGTATTACAACTATTAGATAAACTGAAGAGTAGCAAATCACCTGGGCCGGATGGTATACATCCAAGGGTGTTGAAAGAACTGAAATATGAGATTGCAGACCTGCTATTAGTAATCTGTGAACTATCATTAAAATCATCTCTAATACCTGAAGATTGGAGGATCGCCAATGTAACACCAGGGGGGAAACTACAGACCGGTGAGCCTGACGTCAGTACCGGGAAAAATGGTAGAGACCATCATAAAGAACAAAATTACTCAGTGTGTAGATAGTCATGGCCTAATGGGAGACAGCCAACATGGCTTTAGACAAGGAATATCTTGTTTTACTAATCAGTTATGTTTTTTTGAAAGTGTGAATAAACAGGTGGACAAAGGTGAGTCGGTTGATATAGTATATCTGGACTTTCAGAAAGTCTTTGACAAGGTCCCTCATCAGAGACTTTTGGCAAAACTAAAAAGTCATGGGATAGGAGGCAGTGTACTACTGTGGATCAGGAACTGGTTAAAAGATAGAAAGCAGAGGGTTGGGCTAAATGGCCAATTTTCCCAATGGAGAAAGGTGAATAGTGGTCTACCCCAGGGATCTGTGCTGGGTCCGCTGCTTTTTGACATATTCATATGTGAGCTGGAAAGTGGATTAATGAGTGAGGTTATCAAATTTGCAGATGACACAAAACTATTTAAAGTTGTTAAAACCCAAGAGGATTGTGGAAAATTGCAAGAGGATCTTGATAAATTGGAAGACTGGGCATCAAAATGGCAGATGAAATTTAATGTGGACAAGTGCAAAGTTATGCACCTAGGGAAGAACAACCCAAACTATGGTTACACGATACAAGGTTCCACATTAGGAACCACCACCCAGGAAAAAGATTTAGGCGTCATTGTGGATAACATGTTAAAACCCTCGGCCCAGTGTGCAGCGGTGGCCAAGAGAGCAAATAGAATGCTAGGTATCATAAGGAAAGGAATGGAAAATAAAACAAAAGATATTATAATGCCTCTATATCGTTCCATGGTGAGATTGCACCTTGAATATTGTGTGCAATTCTGGTCGCCATATCTTAAAAAGGATATAGTGTTATTAGAAAAGGTTCAGAGAAGAGCCACCAAAATGGTAAAGGGGATGGAAGGATACTCCTATGAAGAAAGGCCAAAAATGTTAGGGCTCTTTAACCTGGAAAAGAGATGGCTGAGGGGAGATACGATAGAAGTCTATAAATTAATGAATGGAGTGGAATGGGGAAACGTAGATCGATTGTTTACGTTATCAGAATATAGAAAGACTAGGGGACATGCAATGAAGCTACAGGTTAAACTATTTAAGACTAATAAAAGAAAATATTTTTTCACTCAACGTGTAATCAAAACTCTGGAATTTGTTACCAGAGGATGTAGTAAAGGCTGTTAGTGTAGCTGGGTTTAAAAAAGGTTTGGACAAGTTCCTGGAGGAAAGGTCCATAAACCATTATTAAGAAGGGACCCAGGATATCAATGCTTGACCCAGTACAAGCGTTGTGGAACCTGTGTCTTTTGGGGAAACTGCTAGGTACGTATGACCTAGATTGGCCAGTGTTGGAAACAGGATACTTGGCTTGATGGACCTTGGTCTGACCCAGTATGGCATATCTTATGTTCTTATATCCTGTAGCTAGAACCTGTCCTTTAGGTGATATATCTTTTTGCACTGAGGGTGTCTGCAAGGGCATGTGCCCATGAGGGAAGGGTTAGGAGGGCCATTATAGTTGGAGATTCAACCAGTAGGCATGTAGGTAGTTTGGTGGCTGGTGAAGTGAGGCTTGCCTGGTAACTTACCCGCCTAGTGCGAAGGTAGTGGATCTTATGTGCCACTTAGATAATGTTTTAGGCAGTGCTGGGGAGGAACCTGCTGTCTTAATACATTTTGGTACCAGTGATTTTGGAAAGTGTGGAAGGGAGTTTCTGGAAGCCAAATTTAGACTTTTAGGTAGAAAGTTTGAAATCATGAATGTCCAGGGTAGCATGCTCATAAATACTTCCTGTTCTACATGCAAGATTCAAGTGGCAGGTAGAGCTCCGGAGTCACATTGTGTGGATGAAACTGTACAAGGAAGAGGGCTTTAAATTTGTAAGAAACTGGACAACATTCTGGGGAAGAGGGGAGTTTCTGAAAAGATAGCTTCCACCTTAACCAGCGTGGAACCAGTCTGCTGACATTAACCTTCAAAAAGGAGATAGAGGAGCTTTAGATGATGTGGGAAAGCCGACGGTTGCCCAGGAGCGCCTGGTTCAGAATGATAAATGTTTGAAGGGTGCTAGTAAAATAGGGACGTTAGGACATCCTGATAGAGAGGTTCCAATAAAGGTAAAAGTAACCTAGATGCTTTTAAGTATATAGTAGGCGGAGTTGGAAGATTCCAAATTGCCTCTATCAACTGATAACCAGATTGTTAATATGAACAAAAAACAAATTTTGAAATGCCTATATGCAAATGTTTGAAGATGGGAGAGCTGCAATATATAGCACTGAATGAAAGGTTGGATATAATTGGAATCCCTGGAACCTGATAGGAGGAGGTTAACCAGTGGGACACTATGATGATACCTGGGTGCAAACTGTATTGCAATGAGAGGGCAGATGGAATTGGTGCAGGGATGGCACTATGTTAGAGGGGATCGAGTTAAACAGGAAACATTTTTTCAGGAAACAAAATACATTGTAGAATCTCTGTGGATAGAAATTCCATGTAAAAAGGGAACTGGAATGGCAGTGAGGGTGCTCTACCGTCCGTCTGTCCAGAATGAACAGATGGATGCCAAAATGCTAACAGAATTATGGGAGCTAGTAAAGTTTATAACACAGTAATAATGGATGATTTCAATTACCCTAGTATCAAAAGGGTCAGTGTCACATTTGAACATGCTAGGGAGCTAAAGTTTATAGATGAAATAAATGACTGCTTCATGGAGCGACGGCTTCATGAACCAACACAAAGGGAAGCTATTTTAGACCTAATCTTTATTGGAACCCAGGATCTGGTGCAAGAGTTAAATATGTTGGGACTACTTGGCAATAGTGATGATAGCATGATTACATTTGATTTAATAAATGGAGGGAGGACAGCATGGAAAAACCACTATGCTAGTGTTTAACTTTCAAAATTGATACTGATAAAATGAGGAAAATGTTTAAGAAACAAACAAAAGGATTAACTGCAGAGGTTTACATCAGGCCTTGGTGGTGGTAAAAATATCTTGGAAGTCCAGACCAGATGTATGCTACTTTTTAAGAAAGTGGAAAAAAGGCCAAATGACTGCTGGCATGATTTAAAATTGAGGTCAGAGACTTGCAGCCAAAAAAGCATCTTTCAGAAAATGGAAGGAGGAGCCAAATGACAAAAACAGGAAACAAGCACTGGCAAGTTAAATGCAAAGCAATGATAAGGCAGGCAAACAGAATTTGGAAAGAAGCTTGCTGTGGAAGCAAAAGCTCATAATAAAAATGTTTTCAAATACATTTGTAGCAAAAAACCTGAGTCAAGTTGGACCTTTAGATAATAGAGAGGTAAAAGAAACTAAGGGAGGAAAAGGCCATAGCGAAGAGCCAGAATGAATCTTCTTTACTGAAGATGATGTAAGGAAGTTACCCATGCCAGAAATTATATTTGAAGATGATGTATCAGAGGAGTTGAAACGGATCTCAAAAATGGAAGATGCAATACGGTCATTTTATAAACTAAAGAGTAGCAAATCACCTAGACCAGATAGTATACATCCCAGAGTGCTGAAAACTCAAAAATGAGATTACTAATAGTAGGTCTGCAATCTGTGAACTAACATTAAAATAATCTGTAGTACCTGAAGAGTGTAACGTGGCCAATGTAATGCTAGTTTTTAAAAAGGATTCCGGGGATGATCTGTGAAACTACAGACTGGTAAGTCTGAGGCAAGGAAAGTCTTGTCTCACTAATCTGCTGTATTTTTTTGAAGGTGTGAATAAATCAGTAGATGTAGGGTAACTGGATTTTCAGAAAGCCTTTGACAAGGTCCATCATGAGAGACTCTTGAGGAAATTAAAAAGTCATGGGATAGCAAGCAGTGTATTATTGTGGATTGGCTAAATGGTCAATTTTCTACTTTTTAACATATCCATAAATGACTTGGAAATAGGAACAGTGAGTGAGATGATCAGATTTGGAGATTTTATTTTATTTTTATTTATTTGAACAGTTTTCTATACCGCCCCTTGCAATGATCAGAGGCGGTTTACATAGAACAGTTAATGTTACATAGAACAATAATTAATCTATATAGAGAGAACATTTAACATGCCATCTATACCCAGGAAGAGTATAGTGGAGGTTGGATAATATAACTATATACATATATACATAACTGAATTCACACAGTGTGTGATGAAAGAGGTGACTGGGGGGGGGGGGGCGGGTCATCCTGGGAGTGAGTGCTAGGCAGTAGTTAGGTTGTTGGGTTGCAGATGACACAAAATTATTCAAAATTGTTAAATCACAAGAGAATTATTAACAATTGAGAAATTACGAGACTGGTTATCCA
The DNA here is from genome assembly GCA_033557465.1 of Ichthyophis bannanicus. Lineage (NCBI taxonomy): Eukaryota > Metazoa > Chordata > Amphibia > Gymnophiona > Ichthyophiidae > Ichthyophis > Ichthyophis bannanicus. Next base: position 275,957,154 of record CM066041.1, read on the forward strand.
AATGACAGATGAAATTTAATGTGGACAAGTGCAAAGTTATGCACTTAGGGAAGAACAACCCAAACTACAGTTACAGGATGCAAGGTTCAAGGTGACTCTGTGGATAATACTTTGAAACCCTCTGCTCAGTGTGTAACGATGGCCAAGAAAGCAAACTGAGTGCTAAGATTTATAAGGAAAGAAATGGAGAATAAAACCAAGGATATTATAATGCTTCAGTATTGCTCCATGGTGCAACCACATCTTAAATATTGTGTGCATTGCTGGTTGCCATATCTAAAAAAGGATATAGTGGAATTAGAAAAGGTATAGAGAAGAATGACCAAAATAATAAAGGAGATGGAAGGATACTCTTACGAAGAAAGGCTTAAAAGATTAAGGCTGTTCAACTTGGAAAAAAGAAGGCTGAGGGAAGATATGATAGAGGTCTATAAAATAATGCGTGGTGTGGAAAGGTAAACATAGATCAGTTGTTTACGCCTTCAAAACCTAGAAAGACTAGGGGACATGCAATAAAGATAGTATTAAAGGCTAATCAGAGAAAATATTTTTTCTCTGAATTCGTTGCCAGAAGATGTAGTAAAAGATGTTAGCGTAGATAGGTTAAGAGTTTTGGACAAGTTCAGGGAGGAAAAGTCCATTAACCATTAGTAAAGTGGACTGGGGAAATCTACTGCTTATTCCTGTGATAAGCAGCATGGAATCTGCATACCTTTTAGAAACTTGACTGGTCTTATGATCTGGATTGGCTACTGTTCGAAACATGATGCTGGGCTTGATGGACCTTTGTTCTGACCCAGTATGGCATATCTTATATTCTTATGTACTTTCTTTGCCTAGCAGTGATGGTAGTTCACTCCCAATGCACTCTATGCCTGACATGGACTGTTGTACACCCTGGGATTTGTTCTATGGTTGGCTCTGGAAGATGTAGACTCGCTCTTTTCCCCCACTGATGGTAGCCAGTCTGAAATGGTAGAACAGCCCTTTCATGTGCTGAAGGGGCCTTCCCATGGACAATCTCCCGTGACTTCTAATGACAATGGATGCCAACTTGATCAGATAGGGAGCTGACTGCCTGGGTCTTGAGGGCCCAAGGTCGCTAGAACAAGCGGGAGGTGGCTTTGCCCATCAGTCGGCTGGAGGCGAGGGCCATTCACTTGACTTTCTAGCATCTAATAACATAAGAACATAAGATATGCCATACTGGGTCAGACCAAGGTCCATCAAGCCCAGTATCCTGTTTCCAACAGTGGCCAATCTAGGTCATATATACCTAGCAGTTTCCCCAAAAGACACAGATTCCACAATGCTTGTACTGGGTCAAGCATTGATATCCTGGGTCCCTTCTTAATAATGGTTTATGGACCTTTCCTCCAGGAACTTGTCCAAACCTTTTTTAAACCCAGCTACACTAACAGCCTTTACTACATCCTCCGGCAACAAATTCCAGAGTTTGATTACACGTTGAGTGAAAAAATAGTTTCTTAGTCTTAAATAGTTTACCCTGTAGCTTCATTGCATGTCCACTAGTCTTTCTATATTCTGATAACGTAAACAATCGATCTATGTTTACCCGTTCCACTCCATTCATTAATTTATAGACTTCTATCATATCTCCCCTCAGCCGTCTCTTTTCCAGGTTAAAGAGCCCTAACCTTTTTAGCCTTTCTTCATAGGAGTATCCTCCATCCCCTTTACCATTTTGGTGGCTCTTCTCTGAACCTTTTCTAAAATCGCTATATCCTTTTTAAGATACGGCGATTAGAATTGCACACAATATTCAAGGTGCGGTCTCACCATGGAACGATATAGAGGCATTATAATATATTTTGTTTTATTTTCCATTCCTTTCCTTATGATACCTAGCATTCTATTTGCTCTCTTGGCCGCCGGTGCACACTGGGCCGAGGTTTTAACATGTTATCCACAATGACGCCTAAATCTTTTTCCTGGGTGGTGGTTCCTAATGTGGAACCTTGCATCGTGTAACCATAGTTTGGGTTGTTTTTCCCTAGGTGCATAACTTTGCACTTGTCCACATTAAATTTCATCTGCCATTTTGATGCCCAGTCTTCCAATTTATCAAGATCCTCTTGCAATTTTCCACAATCCTCTTGCAATTTTCCACAATCCTCTTGGGTTTTAACAGCTTTAAATAGTTTTGTGTCATCTGCAGATTTGATAACCTCACTCGTTATTCCACTTTCCAGCTCACATATGAATATGTCAAAAAGCAGCGGACCCAGCACAGATCCCTGGGGTACACCACTATTCACCTTTCTCCATTGGGAAAATTGGCCATTTAGCCTACCCTCTGCTTTCTATCTTTTAACCAGTTCCTTATCCACAATAGTGCACTGCCTCCTATCCCATGGCTCTTTAGTTTTACCAAAAGTCTCTGATGAGGGACCTTGTCAAAGGCTTTCTGAAAGTCCAGACACACTATATTAACCAACTCACCTTTGTCCACCTGTTCATTCACTCCTTTAAAAAAACAACAGATTAGTAAGACAAGATCTTCCTTGTCTAAAGCCATGTTGGCTGTCTCCCATTAGGCCATGACTATCTTACATGCTGAATAATTTTATTCTTTATGATGGTTTCTACCATTTTTCCCGGTACTGACGTCAGGCTCACCGGTCTGTAGTTTCCTGGATCACCCCGGAACCCTTTTTAAAAATTGGTGTTACATTGGCGATCCTCCAATCTTCAGGTATTAGAGATGATTTTAATGATAGTTCACAGATTACTAATAGCAGGTCTGCAATCTCATATTTCAGTTCTTTCAACACCCTTGGATGTATACCATCCGGCCCAGGTGATTTGCTACTCTTCAGTTTATCTAATAGTTGTAATATCCAAAACTTCATTAAAGAATATCATTCTCAATCTCAACACCACAACTTCTTATCTCGACCCCTGCCCAGTAATCTGGATAAAAAACACACTCCCAACTCTTTTATCCTTCATACTCCCCTTGGTCAATCTATCACTACTCCAAGGTTACCTCCCACCCGCACTTAAACATGTACAAATCAGACCAATCCTGAAGAATAACTCACTTGACAAAACTTCCCCAAAATCTTACCGACCTATCTCAAGTATACCTTTCTTAGCAAAAGTCATTGAAAAAACTGTACAAATACAGACACAAGATTTCCTTGATTCATCCTACCCTCTTGACGACCAACAATATGGATTTCGTCCCATGCACGGAGTCGAAACTCTTCTGACTGTTCTAACTGATACACTCCTAAGAGGAATAGACAACCACAAAAAAGCCTTCATCCTCTTATTTATCGACATTTCAGCCGCTTTTGATAGTGTTCACCACTCAATAATGCTTAACAACTTAAGACACATAGGTATATACTCTACAGCTCATAAATGGTTCACCTCTTATCTGAGCAATAGAACCCAAAATGTCAGAATAGGCGTTCAAACATCAGAATCATATAAATTTGAAACAGGTTTACCACAAGGCTCTGCGCTCTCAGCTCTTCTATTCAATATATACATAAAACCAGTTTGTGACATCTTTAAAAAATATGGTGTACTCTATCATCTTTATGCAGATGATATTATGATGTACATCCCTTTCACAATTCCTAACATACCGTTGCAACTCCTATCAGATTGTTTTAATGAAATAACTTCATGGCTAAATGCCCACAATCTTCAAATAAACCAATCAAAAACCGAAGTACTAATAGTCACTAAAAATCAAGATTACACCCCACCAACACATATAACACTTCAAAACCAGGAAATTAAAATAAAAAATGAAGTAAGATACTTAGGTGTCATTATAGATAAACATCTTACATTAGATACCCATATCAGGAACACCACAAAGAAAATTTATTTCAAATTCAAAACGCTTAAACAACTTAGACCGCTTGTATACATACATGATTTCATCAGTATAATCCAAGCCACCATAACCCCCCACTTTGACTTTGCTAACCTTATATTAGGTACATCAAAAAATAACATTAAAAGACTTCAAATTGCACAAAACTCAGCAGCTAGGATTATAACGGAAACACACTCTCATCAACATATAACACCAATACTAGCTTCACTTCACTGGCTACCAATTCAAAGCCGGATAGAATACAAAACACTAATAACTGCTTTTAAAACACTATTTGATATGGCACCAGACACATTAAGTAACTTAATTACCAAAGAACATTCAAAACCTACTCAAAGAAAAGCTCAACTGAACAAACTCAAAACCCCCAAAGACTTCATAAAATCAAATAAATCAACAAACAACAGAGCGTTCTCACATGCAGCCCCAATAGCCTGGAATGCCCTCCCTGTCGAACTAAGAATGTTAACAGAGATTAATGAATTCCGCAAAAAATTGAAAACACACCTTTTCACAATACACTACAATAACATAGACCAACCCTCAAAAGAATTAGATAATGGCTAATCACTTTCTACTCAACATCTCACTATAACTTTCTGCTCAACATATCACTACAATAGAAAAGATAAACCACCCCACCTGAATCTGAACCACTCATTATGACTATACCTCACATAAAATGTAAATGTATATATAATGTTTATAGTGTTGCACTGTTCTGTGCCAATCTGTTTAACATATTCTATTAACTTTACATTGTATATAGTTATGACGTTTCATGTAAAACAAACAATGTTTTGTTGACTGTTGTTATTTGTGAACCGCAGCTGATCTCTGGAAGCTGCGGTATATAAGTGCTTGTTAAATAAATAAATAAATAAATAAAATAAATATATCTTCCCGATGTATCGATATTTCCTTCAATTCTTCCACACCTTTAAATACCACTTCAGTCATGGGTAACATCCCTACATCTTCCTCAGTAAAGACCGAAGCAAAGAATTCATTCATTCTCTCCGCTATCGCCTTGTCGCCTCTTAGTGCCCCTTTAACCCCTCTATCATCTAATGGACCAACTGATTCACAGGTTTTTTGCTACGAATGTATTTCGAAAAAGTCTTTATTTCGCGTTTTTGCTTCCGCCTCAAGCTTCTTCTCAAATTCTCCCTTTGCTTGCTTTATCAATGCCTTACATTTGACTTGCCAGTGCTTGTGTTGTTTCCAGGTTTTGTCATTTGGCTCTTTTTTCCATTTCCTGAAAGATGCTTTTTTGGCAACAGCAGCCTCTCTGACCTCACCTTTAAACCATGCTGGCAGTTTTTTGGACTTCCTTCCACTTTTCTTAAAGCGTGGAATACAGCTGGTCTGGGCTTCCAAGATAGTATTTTTAAACACCCAAGCTTGATGTAAGTCTTTAACCTTTGCAACTGCTCCTTTTAGTTTTTTCTTAACTATTTTCCTCATTTTATCATAGTCTCCCTTTCGAAAGTTAAAAGGTAGTGCTGTGGATTTCCTTACTATCCCTCCTCCACTAATTAAATCAAAGGCGATCATGCTATGATCACTATTGCCAAGTGGCCCCAACACCCTTATCTCTTGCACTAGATCTGGTGTTCCACTAAGGACTAGGTCTAATATGGCTTCCCCTCTGGTCGGTTCATGAACCAGCTGCTCCAAGAAGCAGTCATTTATTTCAGATAGAGAGTGGTTATTGAAATTATTTTATAAAAAACGTTCCACTTTGTTTTATGGTAAAAAGGTTCTTGCTTTCCCTGATGTGGCCCGGGAAACGCAGAAGCGGAGGAGGGCTTTTCTTTTATTAAAGCCTGGGGTGTTATCTTTAGGTGTTTTATTCACTCTTCGTTTTCCCTGCAAGTGTTTAGTTACCTATAAAGCACAGAAGTATGTGTTCTTTTCTCCTGTTGATCTTTCTACCTTTTTGAGTTCTCATTTGTTGGTTGCTTCCACTCCGGGAACACAGACTCCATCATAAGTTTAAATACTCCTTGGTGCACTGTCTTCATTTGTTTTCTTGATGTAGGTATTCTTTGATTAATTTTGTGGTAAGTTCCTCCCCACTTTGAGGACTACTTTTTGATCCTTGCATTCTCCAGGACCAAGCAGGAAGTCAGTCCTCACTTATGGGTGACGTCGGCGCCGACGGAGCCCTCGCGGAGCAATTTTCCCCAGCTTTCAAAGAAAGCCTTTGGGAATTGCAGCGCGCATGCGCGGTCGTCTTCCCGCCCGAGGGTGCCATCTTAGCCAGTCTTCTTTTTTCCGCGGAGCCCTACAGACGTCCCCGTCTTGTCCCCGCGAAAAAGTCGATTTTCTTCATTATTTTATTCTTTTTCCTTTCGGTTCCCGCCCGGACTCGCGACGCCGGTCTCGAGTCCGCTTACTTTTTTCGGTTTTTCTGACTTAGTCAGCTTTCGTTTTCGGTTTCCCTGGCAGCCCGGTCCTTTGACCTCGCAGGGGCCCTTTTTCCCCCGATGGCTGCCAGTGGGTTTAAGCGGTGTGGTCGGTGTGACCGAAATATGTCACTAACCGACACACACGACTTTTGCCTCCGCTGCCTGGGCCCGGATCATGAGGAACTGATCTGTGGGCCCTGCAGCAAACTGTCCTCAAAGGCGTTGAGGAGTCGGCGGCATCAGCGTGAGAGAATCTTCGCTGACCCCAGCCGTACCCGGACCTCGTCGGAGGCCTCCGCGTCGAAAGGCTCCAGCTCGGACCGTCGCCGGAGCTCCTCCGACCGGGGTTCTCCCTCCGGGGACCATCGTCGGAAGGAAAAACCCGCGAGGGCGGCGTCGGTGGACGCTCCTGGTTCCGCGAGGGCCAGGTCGCATAGCCCCGACAGCCGCCCCGGGTCCTTGGAGAAGGAACACATCCCGAAGCGACCTCGCCTGGAGTCGGAGATGCCTGCCCGGGTAAGTCCTGTAGTCCTTCTGGACTCGCCTCCGCGACAGCCGACGTCGGGCCCGACGCCGTCGGGGCCCGAGTCGGGGGCTGCTGGGTCACCTGAGCTCGGACTCAGGTTGACGGCCTTGGAGAGCAGACTGTCTGCCTTCATGGACCAGCAGCGGGCACTGCTCGCTGGCCTCGCTGGCGCCGCTGCCCCGACCGCCGGGACGTCGACGTCCAAGTCGACCCCGGAGACCGAGCCGATCCTCGAGTCAATGAGAACTCGAGTCGATCCTCGGTCGAGGTCACCCTCGGCCTCCCGTTCGGGACCGAGGTCGCCGACGCCGACTCCCTCGACGTCGGGACGGCTGGCGCCGCACCCTGCCCGGGCCGACCCCACCGAGTCCTCGTCGGAGTCGGTCTGGGAGTCTGAGGAGGAAGAGTCACCTGATTCTTTCCGGACTCGGTGTGTCCCATCGGACTCACCGGGGTCCGAGCCTCGGAAGCAGTCCCCCCCGGAGGATGCCCGGTTCTCGGACTTCGTTAGGGATATGGCCAAGGCTTTGGCCTTCCCTGCGGATCCCGAGGAGGAGCCTCGAGCCGAAGAGCTCGACGCCCTCCAGTATGACTCTCCCGCGAGGGAGCACTTTACTGTGCCGGTTCCTCCTATGCTGGAACGACTACTCTTCCGCATGTGGGAGAGTCCGGCCTCCTCGCCGGTCCTGAGCAAGCGGGTCGATTCTATCTATCGGGTCCGCAAGAGCCCTGGCTTTCAGAAGGCACAGCTGCCACACCATTCCATGGTAGTGGAATCGGCCATGCATCGTCTTAAGAGCCAGAAGATGCACTCCTCGGTGCCTCCTGGAAGGGAGGCCCGTAACCTGGATGGCCTTGGCAAGAAGTGCTTCCAGGGCTCTATGCTCGCATGTCGTGTCCAGACTTACCAGCTCTACATGGGCATGTATCTCCGGGATCTGGCTAAAGAGCTAGCCGGATTCTCCGCTGGTCTCTCCGAGGAGCCCTTGCGGAGGTTCCTAGCCTTGTCCACGGGCATTCGGGAATGCTCAAAGTTCATGTCCCGAGCAGCCTATGATGGCTTTGAGGCCTCAGCTAGAGTGGCCGCAGCCGGCATCGGTGCCCGCCGACAGGCTTGGCTTCAGTCGTCGGACCTTGAGCCCTGGGTACAGGACAAGTTGGTCGATGTCCCCTGCCGAGGCGAAAACCTCTTTGGCAAGCCCATGGCGGAAAAGGCTGCACAAATTGAGACTGAGACTCTCACCAGGACCAGGCTTTCTAGGAAGACCTCCGCCCCTTCCCAGAAAAAGAAGGGCTCGGGAAAAAAGTCCTTTTACCCGAGGAAGGCGGCTGCCTACAAACAGTACCCCCATTATCAGGCCCCTGCAGCTCCCCAACAGGGCCAGCAGGCCAAGGGACGGGGTAACGGGTCCCGTAGGCAGCAAGCCCCCAAGCCTGCACCACCAGCCCCTGCTCAGCAGGGTGGGGGTTTTTGACTCGCTCAGCATAGCCTCTCCCCCCCCGCTGGTTCCTCCCAGCACCGGAGGCCGGCTGGTTCACTTCGCCCACAGGTGGTCCAGCATCACCGCAGATGCCTGGGTACTTCAGGTCGTGCGAGAAGGCTACCTTCTCCACTTCCATCAGGTCCCTCCCTCCTATTTTCCGGGAGAACCTTCGCGCCCCCCTCTGCACAGGGAGTTGCTCCTTCAGGAGTTAGCAGGTCTTCTGCAGGAACAGGCGGTGGAACCGGTGACCCACCACCTGAGAGGTCAAGGCTTTTATTCAAGGTACTTTCTGATACCAAAGAGAACAGGGGGCCTCAGACCCATCCTGGACTTGCGCAACCTCAACAAGTTCCTTGTGCGGGAGAAGTTCAAAATGCTTACCCTTGGAATCCTTCTGCCCTACCTCCAGCAGGGAGATTGGCTATGCTCCTTGGATCTAAAGGATGCCTACACGCACATCCTCATCCACCCAAGCCACCGCCAATACCTAAGGTTTGTGGTGGCAGGAAATCATTACCAGTACAGAGTACTGCCCTTTGGCCTATCCTCCGCACCGCGAGTCTTCACAAAATGTCTCGCGGTCGTGGCGGCCCATCTCCGGCTTCACGGCCTCTATGTCTTTCCGTACCTCGACGACTGGCTCATCAGAACAGCGTCCGCTCAGGAGGTCACCAACGCCACGTGCCGCACGGTGACTCTGCTGCAGCACTTGGGCTTTGTCATAAACTTCGCAAAGTCCACTTTGCTCCCCTCACAGGATCTCGAGTTCATCGGCGCAAGGCTGCACACTCCTCGGGCACGAGCGTACCTACCGCTCGACAGGGCTCAACGGCTCATGGACCTAGCCGACCGCTTTCGCAGCCAGCCCCTGGTCTCCGCCAGGCGCTTCCTGAGACTGCTCGGCCATATGGCTTCCACCGTCCATGTGACCCCCAATGCCCGCCTGAATATGCGGTCTGCTCAATGGTGTCTCCGCCAGCAGTGGCGACAAGCCACAGGCGGCCTGGCAGACCTAGTGCGCGTCTCCGAGCCGCTGCTCTCGTCTCTCCGGTGGTGGCTCCGGCAGCCGAACCTGATATTCGGAATGCCTTTCCAGTCACCTCAGCCGACCCGGGTGCTGACCACCGATGCATCCCTACTGGGCTGGGGAGCACATTGCCAAGAGGCACGTACTCAGGGCCTCTGGACCACGTGGGAGTCTGCTCAGCAGATCAACTTCCTGGAGCTCAGGGCGATCCGCCTAGCTCTCAAGGCCTTCTCCCACCTGACTTCCCAACAGTCCGTCCTTGTCCAGACGGACAATCAAGTTGCCATGTTCTACGTGAACAAGCAGGGGGGCACGGGCTCCTTCCTCCTCTGCCGGGAGGCACAGAAGCTCTGCTCTTGGGCCGTCAGTCACGGCATTCTCCTCAAGGCAGTTTATCTCCCGGGCCAAGAAAATTGCCTTGCAGACAAACTCAGCAGGGTCCTCCAGCCGCACGAGTGGCGTCTGGATCCCTTGGTAGTTCAGAAGCTCTTCCTCAAGTGGGGTCTCCCCACGGTGGATCTCTTTGCCAGTCCTCACAACCGGCAGCTTCCTCGCTTCTGCTCTCGTCAGCCACACCCCCTTCGGGTTGCGGCGGACGCCTTTCTGATCTCGTGGTCGGGGAGCCTTCTGTACGCTTTCCCTCCCATCCCGCTGGTCTCTCGGACTCTTTTCAAGGTTCTCCGAGACAAAGCCTTCATGATCCTGGTGGCCCCTCGCTGGCCCAGGCAGCCGTGGTTTCCGCTCCTGCTGCAACTGGCGGTGGAGGATCCAATCCCTCTGGGGGTACAACCGGATCTCCTCACTCAGGATCAGGGGTCCCTTCTGCACCCCAACCTCAGGTCTCTCAACCTCATGGCCTGGCTGCTGAGTGGGTAGTCCTTGCTCCCCTTCTCCTGTCGGCGGAGGTGGAGGAGGTCGTCTTAGCTTCGCGTCGGCCTTCTACCCGCAAATGCTACGCCCTTAAATGGCGTCGCTTTGCAGTCTGGTGTACCCAACAGTCTCAGGATCCCTTCTCCTGCCCGGTGTCGGTGATCTTGCAGTACTTGCTGCACCTCTCTAATCTGGGACTTAAGTCCAACTCCGTCAAAGTTCACCTCAGTGCTCTTTCAGCACATCATGTGCCAGTGGACGGCAGACCTCTCTCCAATGACCCTCTCGTAGCGAGGTTTCTCCGAGGTCTCCTTCTACTTAAACCACCTCTGCGCCCGCCAGCGCCTGACTGGGACCTGAATGTGGTTTTGCAGCGGATCACCTGTCCGCCTTTTGAACCTATGGCTACCTGTTCTCTCCGTTTTCTGTCTTGGAAAACACTGTTCTTGATAGCCCTCACTTCCGCTAGACGCGTAAGTGAATTGCAGGCCCTCGTGTCTGATCCCCCTTACACTAGGTTCTACAAGAATAGGGTAGTCCTACGGACTCACCCAAAATTTCTGCCTAAAGTGGTCTCCCCTTTTCACATCAATCAGGAGGTGGTACTTCCAACCTTCTTTCCCAGACCACACTCCAGCCGAGCTGAAACGGTCCTCCATACCCTGGACTGTAGAAGGGCATTGAACTTCTACCTTGACCGTACGCGGGAGCACCGTAAAGCTGCTCAGCTTTTTGTGTCTTTTGACCCCAATAAATTGGGGCTCCCGGTCTCCAAGCGTACTCTGTCCATCTGGGTTGCGGACTGTATCTCTTGGGCTTATGGGGCAGCCGGACTCTCCTTAGAAAGTCGAGTCACGGCTCATTGCGTTCGGGCAAAGGCCACGTCAGTGGCTTACCTCCGCTCTGTTCCGCTGGCAGACATCTGCCGGGCCGCTACTTGGTCTTCGAGCCAGACTTTTGCGGTCCATTACTGTCTCGAGAGGGAGTCCCGTAGGGACAGTGCTTTCGGACAGGCAGTCCTCCGTAATCTCTTTGAGGTCTGAGCAACTCCTACCCTCCATCCCGGATGTGGGCTACCGGTGGGTGATAATTCAGCGAAGATTCTATCCTTCTGTGCTGCTGAGCTAGAGGGAGCTCATTTTTGTGCTTAGGGTCTCCGGTAGCCTTGAGCTTGGGAGTCCCATAAGTGAGGACTGACTTCCTGCTTGGTCCTGGAGAAAGCGTAGTTACTCACCTGTAACAGGTGTTCTCCAGGAGCAGCAGGAATCAGTCCTCACTACCCTCCCTCCTCCCCTTGGAGTTGCAATCGTCTGCTTATGTTCTTTTTTGCAAATTTTTATGCTGTCTTTTTTAGCTATGTCATCTGACTGGCTAAGATGGCACCCTCGGGCGGGAAGACGACCGCGCATGCGCGCTGCAATTCCCAAAGGCTTTCTTTGAAAGCTGGGGAAAATTGCTCCGCGAGGGCTCCGTCGGCGCCGACGTCACCCATAAGTGAGGACTGATTCCTGCTGCTCCTGGAGAACACCTGTTACAGGTGAGTAACTACGCTTTACCGTATATTTTGTAATACTTCGTATTATGTTGATTTCTTTGCAAGTGTCACATTCTGTACAAGTTTTGCTTGGTTTATTGTTAAAAATGCATAAATAAAAAAAAAAAAGCAAAGGCGATCATGCTATGATCACTATTGCCAAGTGGCCCCAACATCCTTATCTCTTGCACTAGATCTGGTGTTCCACTAAGGACTAGGTCTAATATGGCTTCCCCTCTGGTCGGTTCATGAACCAGCTGCTCCAAGAAGCAGTCATTTATTTCATCTAGGAACTTTATCTCTCTAGCATGTCTTGCCATGACACTGATCCAGTCGATACTGGGGTAATTGAAATCACCCATTATTATTACTGTCCTGTAACTTTTGTTAGCTTCCTTGATTTCTTTGAGCATTTCATCATCCATTTGTTCATTCTGGCCAGGCGGTCGATAGTACACCACCACTGCCATCACCTTCCCCTTTTTACATGGAATTTCAATCCATAGAGATTCTACAGCAAATTTTGTTTCCTGCAAAACTTTAATCCTTTAAGACTCAATGCCCTCTCTAACATAGAGTGCAACCCCTCCACCAATTTGATCAGCTCTGTCATTACAATATAGTTTGTACCCATGTATCACAGTGTCCCACTGGTTGTCCTCCTTCCTCCGTGATATAGTCCGAGGCAGCGTGGTTCGGCTCTTCTCAGACAACACCATGGTAGCGGCCTGTGTCATTTGGCAAGAGGGCATGAAGAGTTCCTGGGTCTCACAGGAAATGACCCTCCTTTTCACATGGGTGGAGCGGAATCTGTTGGCCCTTTCAGCATAGTATATTGTGGAAGTGGACAATGTGGAAGCAGTCTATCTCAGTTGTCACCCCCTCAATCTCAAACAGTGAGAGTTGTGCTAGTTAACATTCGAGAGGCTCCTAAACATTTGAGGTTGACCCGAGATGGATCTCATGGCGACGTGGGCCAGTGCCAAGGTACGACGGTTCTTCAGCCGCTGCAAGGAGACAGACTACCAAGGCCAAAGCAGGTTATGCTGTATGTATTTCCTCAGTGGCCTCTTGTAGGACGGGTGCTTCACTGTGTCGAATGCTATATTAGTCCATTGGTGCTGGTGGCATCAGACTAGAAGAGGAGGCCGTGGTATGCGGATCTGATGTGCCTCTGGTAGGGGCTGCCTCTACAGCTCCCGTTGGTGCGGGGGGCTCCAGAGTCAGGCCCCAATCCTGCAGGATGATCCAATTCCCTTCTTGCTTATAGCCTGGCTCTTGAGAGGCGATGCTTAGATTGTGAGCCCTTCGGGGACAAGGAAAAACAATATATACAATACCTGAATGTACACCACTTTGACTTGTAGAAAAGTGATATATAAGCCTAGTTAAATAAAATAAAAATAAACAAATACTCTCCTGCTGTGGTTGCCACGCTCCTAAAGGCTAGGAGAGGTTCCACTTGTCTTGCCTCTGCACATTTGGCATCTATTTGAGCACTGGTGCTGGAAGCAACAAGTCTGTCCTAGTGCTGTGGACTTGCTGGCCCTTCTCTCCTTCCTCCAGGATGGTTTTGACAAGGACCTGTCCCTTGATTCGCAGAAGGTTCAGGTGACAACTTTGGCTTGTTTTAGAAGGCCAGTGGCGGGGCACTCCCTGGCCTCGCATCTTGATATGAGCAGAATTTTGAGGGGAGTTAAGCATCTGTGTCCTCCCCTATACTCTGTGGTTCCTTCTTGGGATCTCCGTTTGGTTCTTCAGGCCTTAGTGGTTGTGCCATTTGAGCCCTTATGGAAGGCTATACTTCAAGGTTTTGTTCCTTAAGACTGCCTTTTTGGGCACAACCTGTTTGGTACATCTCAGAGTTCCAGGTTCTGTCGTGCTGAGATTCCTGTCGGTCCTTTTTGGGGGAGGTGGTCAGTTTGCCTGCATTCTCTAAGAAACAATGCCAGGGGAAGGATAAGGATCTTCATCTGGTAGACATTAGGAAGGTGCTTCTCTGATATCTGAAGGTTACCAATTCCTTCCATAAGTTCGACAGACCTTTTTGTCCTTTATGCAGGCCCGCAAAAGGGTAAAGTGGCCATGAAATCTACCATGGCCCACTGGATAAAGGAGGCGATAGTTTCTGCCAATCTCTTGCGAAGCCAGTTGGTCCTGAATGGTTTACATGCTCATTCCACATGGGCTCAGGCTTCCTCCAGGGAGGAGCACAGTTCAGTCACTTCCATAGACGTCTGCTAGGCGGCAGCATGGTCATCATTTTCCACTCTGTTAAGCATTACCATTTGGATGTCCACATTTGGGCATACATGGCCTTTGGTGCAGAGAACCTGAAGTCTGCCATATCTTCCTGCCAACTGGAGACGTAGCTTTGGTACGTCCCATTTATTTGGACTGGCTTAGCAGGACGATATGGAAGGTGACATTTTACTTTCTGGATAATGTCCTTTCCTTGAGTCCTGCTAGGCCAGTCCAGGAGCTGCCCCTCGGGTCTGGTCTGGTCTGTTCTGCTGGAATCTGCTATGTACTGGTATGACCTGATCTTTATCTTTATTGGCAAATGTGATATACCGCGCCTTCACAGAGTATCGGGGCGGTGTACAACATACAAAGTAGCTGCAGCAGGAAACAGAAAGGAACTCCATTATATGATCTAATCTGGTCTGAGCTGATGATATCTGCTGTGATTTGTGATTGATCAACTATTTTCTGCAGCTTACCCTGTGGGCCTCATCCCTCTTGGTTGATTTTCAGCCTGTAGAGCTACTGTATATTATTCTGTTCTTGGACTTTTAGTCCTTGTTACCGTCATTGGGGCTTCTGAGGCCAGGGGTTCTTTTCCATGGCTTGGGTATGAATACTGAGGTTGTTTGCCCTCCAGTTGCTTCCGATACAATATAGGATGAGGTCATCAGAAGACTGGATTTTTCTCTCTCTCTACCTCTGCTGGTAGGGGAATACAGCCCACTTGTCTAGGCTGGCTTAGCAGGATTCAAGGAAAGGGCATTATCTAGTAAATAAAATGTCATCATATCCTGCAGTTTGTGTTACAATCTGTGTATGATTTCAAATGATGGACAATCTGCATTTGTGTATGAATGCATTTTTTCATTTCCAAAGCATTTGAACAGGTAATGCATTTTCCACATCTACCATGACCTACTCTGTCATTACTAATGATAGGTATCTTGCTAAAATACTGTGACTTCACTAAAATGTTTGCAGACCTTTCCTCTTCTGAAATACAAACCTCATAAGTTGATTCAGAGAGCCCGTAAGAGGGCATTAAATGTGAATTGTGATCTTTTAATGAAGTCGCAAAAATTGGAGGAATTGTCTCAAACAGTTTGTATTCTATTTTAGTGCAATGATGCAAACTTAGCAATTAAAAAAAAATCATTCAGTGTCATTGGCCCATTTTACAGATTCATTCTGTTTTTTCCTTCATTCACATGGTTTGTGTTATTTCTATTTGCCGTTTTATTCTGCTGAAATAAAACGCAAAAAAAATAAAAAATATACATATATATATGTATTGTAGTGGATTGATATTTTTATATTAACTTTATTTCATATGTGTTCTTTCCATGCAGATACCGAGTGGCAATCTGGGTATGTTTGGCAATAGCGGAGCAGCACAAGCCAGGACCATGCAACAGCCGCAGCAACCGCCAGTGCAACCTCTTAACTCATCCCAGCCTAGTCTTCGTGCTCAAGTGCCTCAGTTTCTCTCCCCTCAGGTTAACTTGAACTTTACAACACTAAGGGAGTGATTTTAGAAGTATATCCACATGTGGCGATAAAAATACATTGTATAAATGCGATTTTAGAAAGCTGTTTACATGCGGAGATCCACATCATGTAGAAATGCCAAGGGGGTGTTGAAGGGAGTGATTTGGGTATGCCCTGGGCAAGTCAAAAATCTGCAGATGTATTCCTTATTGCCTTCTCGTTTCTCTGGGCCAGTCCAGGGAACGATAGGGTTGTCAATCCCCTTCGGCAGCTGAGGACTGTATACTAAAAGTTTTGCTAACACCCTAAGCCACTCTCCCTGGCTGCACTGCTCCAGTCTTACAGTCCTCAGCAGCTGAACAGGACGTCGGGTCTCTGATTCTCCCTACTAATGGAGCAGATAATTCTGTGAATGGGGGTAGTATTTAGCAAATTGGCTCTGGCTGGGCTCAATATATGCTATATTTCCCTAACAAACACTGCACTGCATTAATGAATGTAGCCCGGAGATCCGGTGTTGCGGATATACGCAGCGTGTGAGACAGAGCCTGCCTTACATTTGCTGGTCTCTGTGGCTTTAAGGAGGTTTGTCCTGGGAGCCCCAGGATCCACCCGTCCTTTCAAAGAGTCGTGATCTCCGGCTCCCGCTAGTGCGGGTAAGCGGAGACGCGAAGGAAAGCACTACCCTCAGGTATGTGAGTTTTTTATATACAGGAATTAGGTGTAGGCTGTTTTATTGCCAGTCGGGGTTACTTTCTACAGCGTGGACTCTGCGTCAGAGTGTCTGTGCTTAGTGTGGAGCTGCTGCCTGCAGTTCGCGGTTCCTGTCGGGGGCGGTTTTTCGTGGCTAGCGGTTCCCTTTTCAATTTGTTTAGCAGTTTATTGCGTTTCTGGCTGGTACTTATGGAGGGCAAGTCTGGTCATAAAGATGTGGAGAAGCCACAGGTTACCTCGGGAAAGGCGGCCATGTTGGGGGAGCCGACCATTTCTCCCGCGGGTCAGATTAAACACGTTAAAAGAAAATCTAAGTCGCATAAAGACTCTTCTGCACCTATAAACTCTACACACCCCTTGCCTGAAGCTCAGGCAGAGGTTTCTTCTTTATTTTTGCCAGATTTCATTCTGGCGTTGCATAAGGCCTATTTACTAAAAACTTCACAGGTGTTTAGTCCCTCAGTTGGTGCTTCTAGTGGGGACAGTTTGAAAACTGATTTGGCTGTGATGGATCCCGGAGAGGGTCCTTCCCAGACAGTGGCCTCAGTTGGAACTGGCTTGGACAACGCAGAGCCGCAGATCCCGGCGCCTCCAGGAGTGGAGGATGGGGAGATCCTCTCTGAGGCAGGCATTGACTCTTGGCCTATGGAGCTAGGGGAAGGTGAACTTACATCGGGTGAGGACCCGAATGTGTTTAGGGTTTTCCGGAAGGAGGAGCTGGGAGCTCTTATTACGCACTCCTTAGCTGCATTGAATATTGTTATGCCCTCTGCACCACACGAGCCATTGGAAGATCCATTATTGCAGCAATTTAAGACAGAGCAGCGCTGTTTTCCGGTTCACCGTGTGATCAAGCAAATGGTGGAGTCTGAGTGGGAGTTCCCGGAGGCTACTCTAAGGAAGGTCCGTCCGTGGAGGGAGCTAAGTTGGAGTCCGCTGCAGCTTACCTCGTGGATGCCTTCTATGACTTGGTTCGGATCTCCGCGAAATCCATGGCTTCAGTGATTGCGGCCAGACGTTTCCTTTGGCTAAGGAACTGGGCGGCGGACACTTCTTCCAAATCTCGACTCAGCAAGCTCCCCTATAAAGACAAGCTGCTTTTTGGAGAAGCCTTAGAAAAGATTAAGGATCTTGGGGATTCCAAGGGGGGCCGTTTGCCAGAGGATCATCCTAAGGCTCCTAGGCAAGGTATGCTGCCACGCGGTCAAGGTAGGGATTCTCGCCGGTTCCGGGGGGCTCGATTTGCTCCCTATCCTAAACCTCATTTCGGACCTCGCAATCAGTCCTTTCGGGGTGCTAGGGGGTTCGGCAGAGGTTATTTCAGTGCACAGCAGGGCTCAGCGAAAAAGCCTCAATGAAGGTTGGCTGGTCCAGGTGGAGAGACCTGTAGGAGGTTGCTTACAGGGGTTTCTCTCGGCCTGGACCTCAATAACTTCCGACCGATGGATGCTAGAGATCATGTGAGAAGGGTACGTGCTGGAATTTGCGCACCCGTTACGGGAGGCCTTCATGGTGTCTCCTGGAGGTACGGGTCAGAAAAGGCAAGCTGTAAACGACACACTTCGGCGGTTGTTACAGCTTCAGGTGGTGGTGCTGGTGCCCCAAGACCAGTGCGGTCTAGGTAGATACTCGATTTATTTTGTGGTTCCCAAGAAAGACGGTTCCTTTCGACCCATTCTCGATCTCAAGCACGTAAATCGCTCATTGAAGGTAACTCTTTTTCGGATGGAGACGCTGAGGTCCGTTATTCGAGCGGTAAGGCTGGGGGAATTTCTCTCGTCCATAGATCTCATGGAAGCGTATCTTCACATTCCAATCAGAGCAGATCATCAGCGTTTTTTGAGATTCACGGTGCCCATGGGCCATTTTCAGTTTCGAGCTTTGCCGTTCGGTCTAGCGACGGCGCCTCGAACGTTCACGAAGGTTATGGTAGTAGTGGCAGCCTCGCTGCGGAAAGAAGGTATTCGGGTGCACCCTTATCTAGACGATTGGTTGATCAGAGCAGGGTCTCTTCCGGACTCGATGGCAGCGACCGCTCGAGTAGTGCAAGTCCTGGAACAGCTCGGTTGGGTAGTCAACCTTTCCAAAAGTCGTCTGCTGCCGGGTCATCAGCTTACTTACCTCGGGGCGTTGTTCGATACGAAGGTGGGGTCGGTTTTTCTCCCCGAGAACAGGGGTGTTGAAGATCTTGCATCAAGTGCAGGCGTTCTTGCGGCAGCCGGCTCCTTCGGCATGGAGATACCTACAGCTCTTGGGTTCCATGGCAGCGACTCTGGAGCTGGTTCCGTGGGCCAGGGCGCATATGCGACCTCGGCAGCAAGCCTTACTGTCCAGGTGGTCTCCGCAGCTTCAGTCTCTCTCTCAAAGGTTGGTCTGTCCAGAGGTGGTGCGTCACAGTCTGAGTTGGTGGTTGGACGCCGCTCATCTGCGGGCAGGGGTTCCGTTGGAGGATCCCAGTTGGGTGTTACTCACCACAGACGCCAGCTTGTCAGGCTGGGGAGCTCATTGTCAGGCTCGCATAGCTCAGGGACTGTGGTCAGTGCTGGAAAGCTCTTGGTCGATCAATCGTTTAGAGCTCAGAGTGGTACGTCTCGCACTTCAACACTTTCAGTCCTTAATCGAGGGCAGAGCAGTTCGAATTTTCTCCGACAATGCAGTGACGGTTTTGTATGTCAATCGGCAGGGCGGTACAGGCAGTGCGGCCTTGCTAGAAGAGTGTCAATAGCTAATGAGCTGGGTGGAAAATCATCTCCTGGCCTTGTCAGTGGCGCATGTAGCAGGAAAGGACAATGTGCAGGCGGATTATCTCAGTCGGAATGTTCTGGATCCCAGAGAATGGGAATTGAACGCAGCAGTGTTTCATGGCCTGACCTAGCGCTGGGGACAACCGGTGATGGATCTGATGGCTACCCTTTCCAATGCCAAGGCGTCTCGTTTTTACAGCAGACGCAGGGAGCGCATGTCGGAGGGTCTGGATGCTCTAGTTCAGCCCTGGCCATTAGATCACCTTCTGTACGTGTTCCCTCTGTGGCCTATGATCAGCCGAGTCCACCGCATTGTGGACCACAAGGGGAGAGTGATTCTCATCGCGCCGGATTGGCCCAGGAGGTCGTGGTATGCGGATCTGGTTCGACTTTTAGTGGATTCTCCGTGGCGACTACCGGACCGTTGCAATCTTTTGCATCAGGGTCCGATTTTAATGCCACAGGTGGATCGCTTCTTGCTTATGGCTTGGCTCTTGAAAGGGAACGGCTGAGACGCAAGGGCTACTCGTCTCCAGTGATAGACACCATGTTGAGTTCGCGAAG
Organism: Ichthyophis bannanicus; assembly: GCA_033557465.1. NCBI lineage: Eukaryota > Metazoa > Chordata > Amphibia > Gymnophiona > Ichthyophiidae > Ichthyophis > Ichthyophis bannanicus. Next base: position 275,976,646 of record CM066041.1, read on the forward strand.
GCAGTCTACTTGGTTAGCCTATGTTCGCATTTGGTGTGTATTCGAGTCTTGATGTTCAAAACGTACCATTCGTCCGTTTTCGGCGGTGTTGTCCCACATCTTGTCTTTTCTGCAGAGTGGTCTGGATAAGGGTTTGGCGCTGAACACTCTCAAAGTTCATTTAGCTGCGTTAGCCTGCTATAGAGGTGCGGTGCAGGGCCGTCGGCTGACTGCGCATGTAGATATACGGCGATATTTCCGAGCGGCCGGCATTCTCAAGCCTCCGTTCCGGCAGGTGCTGCCGGCTTGGGATTTGAACGTCGTTCTGGAGGCCTTAACGCAGCCTCCGTTTTCGTCAACGTTGGCTGGGGGGTTGAAGGAACTTTCCTGGGAAACGGCGTTCCTGGTCGCGTTATGTTCTGCGAGGAGAATTTTGAATTTGCAAGCGCTGTCGTGTAGGGAGCCTTACCTACAGTTTTTGGCGGAGAAGGTGGTACTATGTCCGGTACCCTCGTTTCTCTCTAAGGTAGTTTCTGCCTTTCACATAAATCAGTCAGTTTCCTTGCCGGTGTTCAGACCTCTCAGGCTCTCCGTTGGATGCAGCGCTCAAAAGCTTAGATCTCGGCAGAGTATTGAAGAGGTACCTCAAGGCCACTAAGACTTTCCGTAGATCGGATAGATTGTTCGCTCTTTTCGGGTGGTCGCGTAAAGGGATGGCAGCATCGAAAGCGTCCATTTCCAGATGGATAAAGCAGGCCATAGTGTCTGCTTATGAGGCCAGGGGAAGGTCGCCTCCTGACTGCCTCAAAGCCCATTCTACAAGGGGTCAAGTGGCGTCCTGGGCAGAATATGCCGCAGTTCCTCCTGTAGATATTTGTAGAGCTGCCACTTGGTCTTCATTGCATACTTTTACGAGACACTACAGATTGGATGTTCACGCCAGGGAGGATGCACAAGTTGGAGCTGCGGCTATTGTCGCGGGGCTCGCCGGTCCCTCCCAACTTTAGGTACTGCTTTGGTACTGCCCTATCATTCCCTGGACTGGCCCGGAGAAACGAGAAGGAAGGAGAAATTAGACCTTACCTGCTAATTGTCTTTCCTTGAGTTCTCTCCGAGCCAGTCCAGGGCCCACCCATGGTTTTTGTGTATTTCATGCTACGTTTACCTGGGTTCATGATTACTTATAAGTGCGGTGCTTCTGGTGGGTGTGGATTTTGGGGCTTCCTCGAGTTTGCTGAGGAGGTTAGATTTCCGAAAAAAAAAAAAACCCTAAAAAGAGATTTGCGGCACATTGATTGGTGCATGAGTGGTGTTTTTGTCCTGGGAAATGGGCATGGTTCTTTGTTTTTTAGTTTTCACTGTTAAGTTGTTAGCTGCTTTGGCAATAGGAGACTGGAGCAGGGCAGCCAGGGGGAGTGGTGTTAGTAAAACTTTAGTCCTCAGCTGCTGAAGGGGATTGACAACCCTATCGTTTCCTGGACTGGCCCGGAGAGAACTCAAGGAAAGACAATTAGCAGGCAAGGTCTAATTTCTCCTTTTACATAGTGTCACCAGTAGTCGGCCCGTAGCCTAGGCATACGGGATAGATGGCCTGGGGACCCTTTATCGAAATACTGGAGCAATGCTTTAGGCTTGCATTGCCTCCTGGGAGTTGTAGTATTTTTCCCTTTTTCAATAAGATGCAGTTGTGGTGCGAGTGGTACAGGCAATGACAGGCTTTTAATTCCCCTCCCGGGGCGGATTCCAACAAAAAATAACTCAGGACAAAAAGGCCATACACTCTGGCACAAAATAAGAAAGGAAATAATAACAGCTTCTCAACTTAAATCCAAAGTTTCATGGTATTTACAGCATACAGTCACTTTATATAAGCAAGGAAAATCCTGTGCTCTTCAACGGCCAGTTCAAACAGCTTTCAGATCACCTGGCTCAGCACAGAGAAATTATATCATCTGTAACCATTAAAGTACAGTCCATTTGGTTATCTGATACTTCTTCTTCCTGAGGGTCAATCAGCATTGATTCATGCTGATTCTCTGGTAAGCAAAACTTCTGCTTGGTAAACAACGTTTCCAAACTTCCACCCTCTATCTGTTCCTGAGACTTCTCTATCAAGCCCTCCGTGAGATAGGGTTCAGCATTACCATATATCTTAGAATAGCAGAGAGGAGAGTCACACCCTTTAGGGTTTCTATAAGAGAACTTCTTATAACCACTTTTATCCTTATAGTAATTAGACAGCCTACCTTCTGGCTTTGAGACAGGGGAAAATCCGTGCACAGCTTTGTCAGCAAGGGGTTTAAACCTCAGAGGTTTTCCTCTGAACTTTGGCTTCTCAACCTCTTCTTCTGACATGCAAATGTCCTCCACAGAATACCTTTCATTCCCTGGAACTTGCAAGTGCTTCCCAGATAGCTTTACCAGTAACGTTTCCCTCTGTGTGCCTTCCCAATAGGACAATTGCCTGGAGTTCTTGCCACAGGGTTTTTGGGCCCTGCTCCTCCAGTTATTCCTGCTGGTTACTTCCTGTATTAATCTATCACTCTCAGAATCACAATCCTCTGAGTCACTCATGTATTTTCTCTCGTGCTTCCTTCCACACTGAAACACAAGTTGCTTCTGACTCTCAGACTTCAGCTCTCAGCTTTTCTAGCTGGGTCTGTCCAAGCTCTCTCGCTCTCTCTCTCTCTCTCTCTCGTTCTCCAGTTCCTCTGCTCCTTCTGCTCTTTGCTTCCCTTGCTTCCTTTGCTGCCTCTCACACTGAAACTCTAATGAGCCTTTCTTATATGTCTGGTTTGGAGCTAATCTAGCCCTTCCCCCTCTCAGGTGAAAACTATTGGGCTCAGGAGATGGGGATTGTTTGCTAGCTGGGCGGGGCTGCTGCACTCGTGGCTGGGTTTGTTTATATTGCTCGTGGCAACTGGGAGTCCTGTGCTTTGCCTTCCTGTCAGCAACAGACCTACTTCTCTCAGGTTCCTCTGTTTTCATGACAAAGGACGTCTCTTCCCCATTACAATAGCGAATCCACATGTATGGCCAAAGATTTTTGTTGGGATTGACACCTGCTCTACGGCATGTATAGATTTTTCAAAAGTGCTTGTTCTCGGTGAACAGGCAGGAAGAAGTCCTCATGTATCCCCTTTGTGGGAATGCTTGCCAGCTTCCACTGGAAGCTTTGGGAGCCTCCATCACATACGCGTGCCTGCCTTCCTGCCTACCGTGGTGCCATCTTAGTTCACATTTTCCGCAGAGCTCCATGGATGTGTTCCTTAGCACTACCGGGAAATGCTATAATTGTGGGCCCTTTGTGTTTTCTTGCTATTTTTCCTGTCAGTGTTTTCCGCCTGTCTTAGGGGCGCTGACCATCATCGGGGCTTCTTTTTCCTTCACTTTTTTGCTTTTTCGCCTGGGAGGTTTTTCCATCTCTTTTTCCAGGGCTTTTGTACTGCTCACCAGCATTGAGCCCTTCGACCTTGCAGAGGCCGTCTTTCCGGCAATGTTGAAGCTGGCCAGTGGCTTTAAAAAGTGCACTCTGTGCGCAAGCACCATCTCCGTGACTGACCATCACCCTGACCACGAGCCATCTACCTCCACTCTGTGCCTTCAGATGACTAAGAAGGAAGGGCCTCAAGGGCTAGGGGAAGCAACATAAGCAGCATGAGTCCCTCTTTGGGCCATCAAACTCTGTGTTCTCGGCACTCGCATTGACATCGACATAGGCATTGACTCCCTTGCGGGGCTCCTCCTAGGCCTCAGTATCACGCAATACCTGTGCTTATTCGGAGCCAAGAGGAGCGGGCAGCATAGAATGGAGGCTCTCCATTGACATCCAGTCAGAGCCTTGGAAGGACTCTGCATCTGCCTCATCAATGTCGAAGGGGGTAGCCAGAGACTGCCAAGCACAGGCATCGATGCCGGAGCCCCTTTTGGCGTGATGTCAAGGACAATGGCTGTGAGCAACATTCAAAGGTGCCCCAATGGGAGAAATAGACTCCCAAGGCCCCAGAGGGCCAACAGCAATCTCCTGATGATCTTACCATCGTGGAGTACCCAAGACAGGAACCAGAGTCAATGACCAAGGTCATTGTGCTGGCCCCGATGCCCTCAGAGATCACAGTGCTTGCTGAGCGCCTATCAGCCCTCGAGGCGCACATGGTGGCTCTCTTGGCTGCATGGGCCCCGGTGGCCCCAATGCCCGCAATGGTGTCGCCACCAGCCGTGCAGCCTATTCTCAAGACCTATGCCCTGTCCACTGAGCTGGGGATGTCGGGTCGGAGTCCACCCCAGCCCAACCACAATTTCCATGTTCAGTGTCTCCAACTCTGATGCCCCTGAGTACTGGTGCTTGGGGCAGGACCACCAACAGCCCCCATCTTTGCCAGAGCAGAGCCGATGCCGGGAGGAGACCAGGAGATACTTTGACTTCACCTCGGAGTTGGACTCCAATGGATGGGAGACAGAGGAAGAGTCACCAAGAGGAGTCCCCAGGCATCCCCTTGGAGCCGTCCCCGCCATATGAACATTGGAAGTCGCCCATGGAGGACATTTTCTTCCAGGATTTCATCCTGAATATGGCAAAAGCAATTCCCTTCTCTCTGCAGGTGGAGGATGAGCCGAGGGGGGAGGAACTGGAGATTCTCCAGGACCAAGCAGGAAGTCAGTCCTCACATATGGGTGACATCGACGTCGATGGAGCCCTTGCGGAGCATTTCCCCAGCTTTCCATGAAAGCCTTTGGGAATGCAGGCACACATGCGCGGTTCCCTTCCCGCCTAAAGGTGCCATCTTGCTCAGTCTCTCGTTTTCCGTGAAGCCCACCGGACGTGAGTCCTAGTCATTCCGGAAAATTGTTTGATTTTTTGCGATTCTTCGCTATTTTTCTTCTCCAGTTCGACGCCGGATCTCCAGGAACAAGCAGGAATGAGTCTTCACATATGGGTACATCGGTACCAACGGAGCCTGCGCGGGAACGCTCCCCAGCTTCCCAAAAAGGAAAGCTTTTGGGAGCATCCCACAGCGCCTGCGCGCTGCCTTCCCGCCTTTCCTAACCGCCTCTCCTCAGTTCTTCTTTGCCGCGGAGCCAGCAGGTCAAGCCCTGTCACCGCTGAAGAAGTTCTTTATTTTATTTTATTTCTTTGGTCGCGTGTCTGCCTTCCCCGACTCCGGACCGGTACCGCCGGTCTTTTCTTTCTTTTTTTAAAAAAATATATATATATATCGATGTTTTTTCCTCACTTGGTGTACTTTTCTTCTTAAGGCCTCAGGGCCCACAAGAAAATTTCCCTCATGGAAAAACCAACCTCCGGGTTCAAAAAATGCACTAAGTGTAGCGGTACTATTTCTGTTACAGATACCCATGAATAGTGTCTTAAATGTTTGGGTCCTGAACACTCCATTCCGGATTGTCCGTCCTGCTCCCTAATGTCTAAACGGGGGTTACAGAACCGAGCAGATAAGCTCCATGTCCTGTTTCCCGCTGAGGCACCGGCAGTAGCACCGACATCTTCCAGGTCTTCTTCTCCTGAAGGATCTCAGGTAACCAAACATAAACCTAGCAGGTCCTCGAAGGGTAGATCTCCCTCTAAGCATCGAGATGCCTCCGGGCTTGCCCTCGAGGATCCTGCACCAGCCAAACAACCCCGGCGGGAAGCTCCGGCTTCCAAAGCTGCTCCTATGGGGTTACAGGTTGACATCGATGGCACGGCCTCGACAGATCACCTGTTAGAATGCTCCGGGGTACTGGCACAATCTACCGGTACCGACCTCCAGGCATTCATGGTGTCGATGGATCAGAATGTTCTGTCCATGCAGCAGGCTATTTCAGCCTTCATTCAAGCTGCGGCGCCGGCGGTACCGCAACGAGCTCTGTTGTCGGTATCGGCTCCGGTACCGGCACCAGCGCCGATGCCGGTACCGACGGCATCGACATCGACCAGGAAACCGACTGCTGCGGTTCCTTGTCCAGGGCTACATCTCGGTACCGATCCGGTACCGGGGACGCCCGATGTCGATACCGCTCGATACGCGTATCGAGCGTTAGAAGAGCACCCTGACAGGCGATACTTTGATTCCTCTGATGATTCTGATACATCAGATGAGTCTCCTGAAGTATCCATAGCCCTTCCTGAGGAGACGACTTCTCCAAAAAGAAGAATGTCTCCTCCAGAGGACTTGTCCTTTCAAGACTTCATAAGAGAAGTAGCTAAAGGACTCTCTATTTCAGTAACCTCTGAATCAGAGCCTAGAGCAAAAAAATTAGATATTTTAGGATACTCTAGGGCTCCTAAAGAGGCAGTCACCTTACCAATTCATGAGATTCTTCATGAACACATGATTGATTTATGGGAGACTCCTCTCACTCTCTCTCCTCATTCTCGCAGGTTGGACACTATGTATCGTGTCCCTCCTTGTCCTGGGTTCCAGAAAACTCGGCTTCCTTACCACTCCATTGTGGTGCAGTCAGCTATGAAGAGGATAAAGAGTACAAAGAGACACTCTTCTGCTCCTCCAGGAAGAGAATGCAGGACCTTGGATGCTTTTGGTAGGAAAATCTTCCAGGCCAGTATGCTTATTGCCAGAATCAACTCATATAGCCTTCATATGGGTATGTTTCTGAAAGAAGTGGCAGAAAAGCTGCACACTTACCTCCCTTTTATTCCAGAAGATAAAAGGGAAGAATTCCACATGTGGCTTAAGCATACTCAGGACATCTCCAAGTTTTCAAACAGGGCAGCCTTTGACTCCTTTGAAGGTGCCAGTAGAGCCTCAGGCATTGCCATAGCTGCTCGCAGAATTGCTTGGCTCCAGGCTTCTGATTTAGAACCCTGGGTTCAAGATGGCTTAGGAAATCTGCCCTGTACAGGTGAAAATCTGTTTGGCAAAGAGTGGCAAATTAAAGCCACTCAAATGGATGCAGAGAATTCTGCTCTGGATAGACTTTCAAGGTCTACCTCCATTCCTGCCAAGAAAAAGTCTTTCAAAAAGCCTTTTTACAAAAGGAGCAGATTTCCTTCCACATCTGGCCAACAATCTTCTACAGGTCGCTTTACCGCTAAGCGTCAGCAACCTAAGCAGGCCAGGCCTAAGTCTATAGGGGCTGCTGTAACCCAGCAGTCCCAACCCCCTCAGGGTTTTTGACTTGATGCTAGAGAACTTAGCCTTTCTGGCTTTAACACAGCCAGAACCTCTCACCATTCCTGGAAGGTTAGCTCATTTTGCTCCCAGATGGGAGCAAATCACATCAGAGCAGTGGACCCTCTCCATCATAAGAGAGGGCTACAAACTTCATTTCTCAGACCTTCCTCCCCACACCATGGTGAGACACTTCAATTCTCCCACATCTCTTCTCGACCTTTTAGGTCAGGAGATAACTACCCTTCTTGCCCAAGGGGCAATAGAGGTTCCTCTTCTTCAACAAGGGTCAGGGTTCTACTCCCCCTATTTTCTCATTCCAAAGAAGACAGGGGGATACAGACCCATTCTAGATCTCAGAGAATTGAACAAATTTCTATGCAAGGAGAAGTTCAAGATGCTTTCTCTGGGCACTCTCCTTCCATACCTTCAAAGTCAGGATTGGCTTTGTTCTCTAGATCTCAAGGATGCGTACACACATGTACTCATCCATCCAACTCACAGAAAATTCCTACATTTTCTTTTCCAGGGAAAGCATTACCAATACAGAGTCCTTCCTTTTGGTCTGCCCTCTGCTCCGAGAGTGTTCACCAAATGCATGGCAATAGTTGCTGCATTTCTACGCACTCTGGGAATATTTGTCTTCCCATATCTGGACGACTGGCTCATCCGAGCTCCATCTCAATCAGAGGCCCAAATTTCCCTGGACCGTACAAGGCGCATTCTGCAGTATCTGGGACTGGTAGTAAACCTCCCAAAGTCCCAGCTCATCCCTACTCAGTCCCTGGAATTCATAGGGGCCTGGTTGGATACCACCACTGCAAGGGCCTACCTTCCTCAGGCCCGTTGCCAACGTCTAGTGCAGCTAGCCTCCCAGATTCAGTCAAAGAGCCACTTAACTGCCAGGGAGATGCTACAACTGCTAGGCCACATGGCTTCCACAGTACATGTGGTACCCTGTGCTCGCCTACACATGAGAGCAACTCAATGGACTTTGTCCACCCAGTGGACTCAAGCTTCAGGAGCTCTCTGACCAAATAGCAACCTCCAAACGTCTCTTTTGGTCTCTCCAATGGTGGATGTCCACTCAAAATCTGTTGCTGGGGTCCCCCTTCCAACAGTTGTTGCCCCAAGCAACCCTCACAACAGATGCCTCTCAAACAGGTTGGGGAGCTCATCCACAAGACCTCTCCACCCAAGGCACTTGGTCCCCACAGGAGACCTCTCTTCATATCAACCACTTGGAGCTTCGAGCAGTGTTTCTAGCTCTCAAGGTCTTTCATACCCTCCTCAGCTACAAGACAGTCCTTATTCATACGGACAATCAGGTAGCCATGTTTTACATAAACAAGCAAGGAGGAACTGGCTCTCTGTCGCTTTGCAACGAAGCTCTAAGATTATGGGCCTTCGCCAGAGAGCATCAAATCCATCTCCTGGCAGTATATCTCCCAGGAATCCAAAACTCTTGGGCAGACAGACTCAGTCGAGTTCTGCTTCCACACGAATGGTCCCTGCACATGGATCAGGTACTCAGAATCTTTCAAGAATGGGGAACCCCGGACATAGACCTCCCAATAGAATGACCTCCCAATAGAATGACCTCCCAATAGACCTTCGCGTCATAAATGACCTCTATCAGTTCAGGAAAGAGCTAAAAACTTACCTCTTTACTGAACACTTTGAAATCCCATATTCCCCCAAAACACCTCCATAACCATGGTATTACACACACGAACCCCCTTGCTCAAAACTAAACAACTCACCCCCCCGTCTGAAACCCCATACACACCCCCGATTTACGTCATAAAAGGAAATAAATTCCAAAATATACACAAAACACAACCACTGTAAATATCCAATGTAAATAATTTAATGGTTGTTTGTATTACTAATACATCTTGAAGTTGAAGTTTTGTTCAATGTAAATAGTTAAACTTAACTGTTCATTGTAAATAGTTGAATCTGATTGTTCAATGTAAATGTATACATCTGTGTACAATTGTTAAAATGTTCCTTGTAAACCGCCCTTGATCGCTGGAAGGGGCGGTATAGAAAAATATAGATAAATAAATAAATAAATAGACCTCTTTGCAAGTCCGTGGAATGCCAAACTTCCCCGGTTCTGTTCCAGAATTCCGTGTCAGGGGGTTCAGGCCAAGGATGCCTTCCTCCTTCATTGGGATCGGGGCTTCCTGTATGCCTTTCCACCCATTCCCTTGATTCCCAAGACTCTGTTCAAACTCCAGAGGGATCAAGGATCTATCATCCTCATAGCTCCATGCTGGCCACGCCAAGTGTGGTACCCTCTACTTCTGCATCTCTCCCAAGCCCCCTCCATGGACTTGGGAGCTGCTCCAGACCTTCTGTCTCAAGAGGAAGGGACTTTGTGGCACCCAAACCCCAAGTCCCTTCACCTCAGAGCTTGGTTACTGAAGGCCTAGACCTTCAAAACTTGAATCTTTCTCAGCAGGTGAAGGATATCCTCCATGCTTCCAGGAAACCTTCCACCAGGCGTTCCTATGCTTTTAAGTGGAAAAGATTTTCCATTTGGTGTGCTGAAAAGGGCCTTGACCCTCTAGCACTACCTTTAACTTCTTTGTTAGACTATCTCCTGCATCTCTCCAATGCAGGACTTAAAACAAATTCAGTAAGAGCCCATTTGAGAGCTATTGCAGTATCCCTTAAGCCCATCAATGGATAACCTATCTCCTCTCATCCTCTTATTTTAAGATTCATGAGAGGCCTAACTTTAACTAAACCTCCCATTAGGCCTCCTCCGGTGGCATGGGACTTAAATTTGGTTCTTGGTCAGCTTATGAAGCCACCTTTTGAACCCTTAGCCACTACCTCCTTGAAATTTCTTTCCTGGAAGGTTATTTTCCTCATTGCAGTCACTTCTGCTCGCCGCGTCAGTGAACTGCAGGCCTTAGTGGCTAATCCACCTTATACAAGGTAGTCCTTAGGACAAATCCACACTTTATGCCTAAAGTGGTCTCACCTTTTCATCTTAATCAGGAGGTATATCTACCTGTCTTTTTTCCAGCTCCTCATGCATCCAATGCAGAGAGGAATCTTCATACTCTGGATTGTAAAAGAGCTCTTGCTTTTTACTTACATAGGACACAGCAACATAGAACGTCTTCCCAGCTTTTTGTTGCTTTTGATCCTTCTCATTTGGGACTTCCAGTCTCTAAGAGAACACTGTCCAATTGGATTGCTCAGTGTATTTCTTTCGCCTACCAGAGTAAGAACCTTTCTCTGGAGAGCCATGTCACAGCTCATAATGTGAGGGCCATGGCCACCTCTATGGCTCATCTAAATTCTGTGTCCATCGACCAGATCTGTCGAGCAGCCACCTGGGCCTCTGTTCATACCTTCACAGCCCATTCCTGCTTAGACAAGAATTCCCGCCGGGATGCCTTGTTTGGTCAGGCTGTCCTCAGACACCTGTTCCATTCTTAAACAACTCCTGCCCTCCTTCTCTGGATGGATACCTGAGATCCATAGGAGAACGCAGACCCCTTTCAGGGTCTCATATCCTTGGGGATCTCCCAGGCATCTCAGCTAGGGAGTCCCCATATGTGAAGACTCATTCCTGCTTGTTCCTGGAGATAGCACAATTACTTACCTATAACAGGTGATCTCTGGGAACAGCAGGAATAAGTCTTCACAACCCACCCTCCTCCCCTAGGAGTTGTATCTCTTTTCTATCTTTCCTTTCCTCTCTCTCTCTGTTGTCTCAGCTTTAAACTCGAACTAAGGAGAGTTGGTTAGGAAAGGCGGGAAGGCAGCGCGCAGGCGCTGTGGGATGCTCCCAAAAGCTTTCCTTTTTGGGAAGCTGGGGAGCGTTCCCGCGCAGGCTCCGTCGGTACCAACGTACCCATATGTGAAGACTTATTCCTGCTGTTCCCAGAGATCACCTGTTACAGGTAAGTAACTGCTTTCGCCTCTCGCCGGGTTCGGTACACCGGTATCGAGCCCGATCTTCTTTTTTCGGTTTTTGCACTTAGTGGCTGGCGTACGCCCTTTTTTCCTTTTCCCTGGAAGGCCGGTCCTTTGACCTCGCGGGGACTCTTTTTTTTCCCCGATGACTTCCAGCGGTTTTAAGAAGTGTGATCGGTGCAAGAAACTGATGTCTCTCACCGACACACACGACTGCTGCCTTCGGTGCCTCGGTCCTGATCACGACCCTAAGACGTGTGGACCATGTGGGAAAATGTCTTCCAAGGCACTGCGAAGTCGTCAGCACCAAAAGGAAAGGCTTTTTTCTGACTCGGCCTCCGGCCGGGCTCAGACCTCATCTGAGGCCTCGACATCTCGGGAGTCGGATCCCGAGCACCGTCGTGGCTCCTCGGACAGGGGGTCCCCTGACCGGGAACGCAAGAGGAAGAAGCGGCTCGCGAGGGCATCGTCGGAAGAGGTTCCTGGCTCCTCGAGAGCTAGGTCTCAGACCCCTGACTGTCGCCCCAGGCCCGTGGAACAGGAGAAGCCTTCCAAAGTCCCTCGACTGGAGCCGGAGTCTGCTGGAAACGTAAGCCCTGTAGTCCTCGTGGACTCTCCTCCCAGGGAGCCGACGTCAGGCCCGGCGCTGCCGGGGCCCGAGTCAGGAGCTGCTGAGTCTCCTGAGCTGGGTCTCAGGTTGACAGCCTTGGAGAGCAGACTGTCTGCCTTCATGGAACAGCAGCGGGCATTGATGGCCAGCCTGTCTGGCGCATCTGCCCCGACCACCGGGACATCGACTTCGAAGTCGACCCCGGAGACCGAGCCGATACTCGAGGCCATGAAGGCTCGAGGTCTCCCTCGACCTCCCGTTTGGGACCGAGGGTGTCGACCCCAGTGCCTTCGGCATCGGGGCGGGTGCTCGCAGGCCCCGTGAGGTCGGACCCCGATTCCTCATCGGACGAGTCCGAATGGGAGACGGAGGACGAGCAGTCCCCCGACACCTTCAAGACTCTGTGCGTCCCATCGGACTCACCGCAGTCTGAACCCTGGAGTAGATCCCCTCTGGAGGATACCCGGTTCTCAGAGTTCGTCCGGGATATGGCCACTGCGTTGGCTATCCCTGCGGACCCCGAGGAGGAGCCTCGAGCCGAGGAGCTCGAGGCCCTGCAGTACGACTCTCCTCTGAAGGAGGCCTTTACTGTCCTGGTTCCTCCGATGCTGGAATGGCTCCTCTTCCGGATGTGGCAGGCACCGGCCTCGGCACCGGTTTTAAGCAAGCTGGTCAATTCGATCTATCGACTCCGGAAGATTCCTGGCTTTCAGAAGGCGCAGCTACCACACCATTCCATGGTGGTAGAATCGGCCATGCATCGCCTGAAAAGTCAGAAGATGCACTCTGCGGTGACCCCTGGCAGGGAGGCCCGAAACCTCGATGGTTTTGGTAGAAAGTGCTTCCAGGGCTCGATGCTTGCTTGCCTTGTCCAGTCTTGCCAGCTCTACATGGGCATGTACTTGCGAGACCTGGCCAAGGAGCTGGCCGGGTTCTGTGCTGGTCTCTCCGGGGACCCCTTGCAGAGGTTCAAGTCCTTGTCCTCGGGGATCCGGGAATGCTCCAAGTTTATGTCCCGCGCTGCCTACAATGGCTTCGAGGCTTCGGCCCGTGTTGCGGCAGCTGGCATCGCGGCTCGACGCCAGGCATGGCTGCAGTTATCGGACCTAGAGCCATGGGTTCAGGACAAGTTGGTCGATGTCCCTTGCCGAGGTGAGAACCTTTTTGGCAAGCCCATGACCGAGAAGGCCGCACAGCTCGAGACCGAGCACCTCACAAGGACAAGGCTATCTAGAAAGACTTCTGCCCCTTCTCACAAGAAGAAGGGCTCGGGTAAAAAGCCCTTTTACCCGAGGTAGGGCACTGCCTACAAACAGTACCCACAATATCAGGCTGCCCAAGCTGCCCCTCAGGGTCAGCAAGCCAAGGGACAGGGTAATGGGCCCCGTTGGCAGAGGACCCTCAAGCCTCCGGCCCCTGCTCCCACTCAGCAGGGTGGGGGTTTTTGACTCCTTAGGCATAGCCTCTCCGTCCCTGCTCTCCCAACCCTGCACAGGAGGTCAGCTCGCTCTGTTTGCCCACCAGTGGCCACTCATCACTGGAGACAGTTGGGTGTTAAGAATAGTCCACAGGGGCTATGCACTACACTTCCAACAACTGCCTCCTCCATACTTTCCGGGGGAGCCTCCAAGGCCTCCCATGCACACAGATCTTCTCCTTCAGGAGCTACAAGGTCTGTTGGTGGACAGGGCAGTGGAACCTGTGCCTCCCCACTTACAAGGTCAAGGGTTCTACTCCAGGTATTTCCTAGTACCCAAAAGAACCGGTGGCCTTCGACCTAATCTAGATCTCCGAAACCTAAACAAGTTCCTGGAGAAGGAAAAGTTCAAGATGCTTACTCTTGGAACCCTTCTGCCCTACCTCCAGCAGGGAGATTGGCTATGCTCCTTAGATCTAAAGGATGCGTATACTCACATCCTCATTCATCCAGACCACAGAAAGTACTTCAGGTTCATTGTGGGAGGAAACCATTATCAGTACAGAGTACTACCTTTTGGCCTCACCTCTGCTCCCAGGGTCTTTACCAAATGCCTGGCAGTGGTGGCGGCCTACCTGAGAAATCAGGGTATCTTTGTCTTCCTCTATCTGGACGACTGGCTCATCAGGGGTCAGACGTGCCAGGAGGCCAGACAAGCCACCCTCAGAACTATTGCTCTTCTTCAAAGCCTGGGGTTTGTAATAAACTTCGCAAAGTCCACTTTGCTCCCATCCCAAAACTTGGAGTTCATAGGGGCAAGGATGGACTCTCTGCTGGCAAAAGCATTCTTGCCAGAAGACAGAGCCCATATGTGAGGACTGATTCCTACTGCTCCTGGAGAACACCTGTTACAGGTGAGTAACTACTCTTTCTCCAGTACTCTGCTCCAAAGGAGGCTGTCACGGTGCCATTGCACTGGATTCTACAGGGACTCTTACTTTGCATGTGGGAGAACCTGATGTCTGTGCCGTCCATCAGCCACCGACTAGACTCTATGTACTGGGGTGCAGAAGGTTTTAGAAGCCACTATCATCGCACCACTCCCTGGTCATGGAGTCCACAATGCGACATGTCATAAGCTCCAAAACCCATTCGTCTGTGTCCCCTAGCAGGGAACTGAGGACCCTGGATGGGTTTGGTAGGCTCTGCTTTCAGGGATCCATGTTAATCACCCGAGTCCTGTCGTACCAGCTTTACATGGGGAAGTTCTTAAAGGACATGGAAGACCTGCGTGATCTCAGCGTCCTCATCCCACCTGAGTTCTTAGAAGCCTTCCATACCCTGGTGGGCCATGGGAAGAACGTAACCAAGTATGTGAGCAGAGTGATAGCGGTGGGCATTGGGGTGTGCCGGCTAGCTTGGCCCCAGTCTTCAGACTTGAAGCAGTGGGTCCAGGACAAGCTGGCAGGCATGCCATGCATGCCATGCACAGGTGAAAATCTCTTTGGCAAGCCCATGCAAGAAAGGGCAACAGAGATTGAAACTGAGCAGGTGACCATTTCCCACCTCTCATGCAAGATGGTGAACCAGGCCATGAAGAAGCATCAAGGGAAGAAGCCTTTCTAAAGCCAAAGCACTGGTATTATATATTATATAATAATTATTATATATATTATATTATATATATCAGAGCCCCTGGGGAGCTCAGTCCAAGGTGCAGACCCAGCGACAGCCGCGTCTGGCTAAGCCACAGAAGGCCCAACCCACGCCCTAGCTGCAGCCAGGGGTGGGTTTTGACCAATGTTCCCTCTAACTTTCTGTAGGCTGTGTGCGCATAAAATATCAGCTGTGCAGCTTTTGAAGGAAGGTTAAATTGTTGTGCGCCACATAGCAACACTTGGAGTTATATACTTTAAAATTTGACTACACGTCAGAATACAGTATGTACACCACATTGATTTTAATCAAATTAAATGAAAATAGACGATTATTAAATGAAGCAAAAAATTTCTAGTAATTACAATCAGAACTTTTAAATTTTAAGATGTTTGTGTTTTCTATCAGAATCAGAACGGTAATTTTTGTGTGTTCTGTTGTAAAGTATGTGCGCTCGGCGAGGTGTGCGCACACGCATAGCTTAGAGGGAACAGTGGTTTTGACACCTTCCTTGGGAGCATAGCCAGTCGCTCGATCGTCAGGAGGGTGCCCCCTAGGTGGGCGGTTGGCTTGTCTCCTTCAAACATAGGTGGCCCCTCATCACCACGGACACCTTTGTGCTGCAGATAATGCAGGACAGGTATCTGCTGCACTTCGTCCAGCTCCCACCTCCATTCTTCTCAGGGGAATACCCTTTCGACCCACATCACCGTGGTCTTCTCCAGGCAGAGGTCGCTACCCTGCTGGCCGAACTGGCCATCGAGCAAGTGCCCCTGGATCAAGTGGGGAGGGGATTTTAGTACCGTTAGTTCCTCATCCCCAAGAAGACAGGGGCACCATCCTGGAACTCGGGGACCTGAACCACTTTCTCGTCCGGGAGAAGTTCAAGATGGTCTCACTGGGAGCCTTGTTTCCATATTTTCTCAAGGGTGATTGGCTCTGTTCCTTGGTTCTGAAGGATGCGTACACACACATCCCGATCCACCCTTCACACCGAAAATATCTGCACTTCATGCTGGGCAGCCAGCATTTTCAGTACCAGGTGCTGCCTTTCAAGCTGGCATCAGCCCCCAGGGTTTTCCCCTACTTAGACAACTGGCTCATAAAGGCCTCCATGCTAGATGGCATGCAGCTCTCAGTGCATCAGACGATACAGGTGCTCGAGCGACTCAGGTTTGTGGTCAACAGCCGTTGCAGTAGCTCAAGTTTATCAGGGCCCTCCTGGACACCATGCAGGCCCGAGCCTTTCTTCCAGATGACCGCCTACAGCGGCTCACAGAGGTGGTCTCTGCCATCCTTCAGAAGCAGTACACAATGGTGTGAAGAATGCTGCGCATGTTAGGCCACATGGCCTCCACAGTGCACCTTATCCCGATGACCAGTCTGAGAATGCGCCAGGCTAAATGGATTCTGAGCACCCAGTGGAAACAAGCCCTTTTCACACTAGCTTTTTACCACCTTTTTTAACAATAAAGATACAGGATCTTAGCAAGGATATTAATTCATGTACTTCCGGCCCTATATCACACTCTGATTTGAAAAATGATGAAGAAACCAGGCATCTGTCTATTGACCTTTTAAATGTCATTCCGTCTTTTAAGCCATGCTAGTCTTGAATAAGATACTTTAATTCAGAGGTCTCCAATTCCAGTCCTGGAGAGCTGCAAACCAGTCAGGCTTTCAGGATATCCCTAATGAATATGCATGAAATATATTTGCATGCACTGCCCCATTGTATTCAATTTTATCTCATGCATATTCATTAGGGACATCCTGAAAGCCTGACTGATTTGCGGTCCTCCAGGACTGGAATTGGAGACCCCTGCTTTAATTTTTAAAGCCTACTACTTCCCCAGCAGGCCCATTACCCTTCCTGCTTGCTGTAGGTGAACTCTGTAACAGTATTCCACTTATTATTCAGCTAATTTATTCAAACCTTACCAGTAGTTCAGTACTAGGCTATTGGAAAGCGGCATGGATTCAGCCTTTGCTAAAGTCCAGTTCCTGATCGTGTCCCCAGTCTAGTCCCGAACCTCTGGGTTGCCCATCTCATCCTGCAGCTTGGAGACTGAGAAACTCTTTCTTTTGTGACATTACTGGTATATCCTCCCGGAGTCCGCCTCCTGCCACCAGTTACCTCAGTCTCCCAAGCAGCTGGATGGATGGGGAGCCCAGAGGCCCGGGCTCACTGGAGAAACAATTGAGAATTGTGGGATCTAGTTTAACTTTGGCCATAGGTTTTAGTTTATTTAAAATGGGGAGTCTTCTTTTTTAAGGTGCTGTGCCTTTAAGTTTGCAGCAGTCCGACTCTCTCGTCCTCCCCCCCCCACCCCCTTCTCCTCCCTCCTTTCCAGTTGGGGGGCTGATTGCCCAGCGGAGAGTGCCTGGTGGGAAGCATCTCCGGTGCTCCGTTTGGGTAGAGAATCACATCGGGGGAACTTGGAGCAGAGCCTAGCCAGTGCCGCACAGAAGTGCTTGCCTGTTAGCGCGCCTGGCGGCTCTTCCCCATCGCATGACGGCTGCAGCATAGACTCAGAGGAGTGAGGATTGCAGCCTTCTCCTGTGCGCTTGATTGGCTCCGGGGCCGGCGGCAAGCGAAGTTCGTGCATAAAAGTCCTGCTAGCTTGCTCTGCCGTCGGCGCAGGTAAGGGGGCATTGTAGGAGTGATTTTTTGACTCGGCGCGTTTTGGCGCGAAGAGGGCTTTGGGCCTAGACGCCACGTCGGAAAGGCAGGCGCCGGAGCTGTAATCTTCATTTTCAGTGGGGCTTCCGTCCGAGCAGGGGGAACCTCTGGGGGTGTTTTCTCCTTTGTTCCTTAAGGAGTTCTTAGTGGTGCTGTAGTTGACGGTAGGAAAAAAAAAAAAAAGAGGAAGTGAGTCAGTGGAGTTTTCTCTGCTCAGGGCCTGCTGTGCTCTGCAGGCCCGGCTGCCAGGCTTAGGGGAGGAACGGGCTAGGAGGGCAGAGAACAGGTCGGCTGTCTTAGGCGGCAATGCTTTCCAAGCCCCTCAGTGTCTGGTTTGTGGGGCTCGAAAGGGCACAGACTCAGGAGTTTGTAAAGCCTGTGTGAGAGAGACTTCGGCTATGGAGCACTCCTGGGAAGAGCAGGAGGGGGCTCCGGGGGACGAAGCGGAGGGCTCGGCCTCGCAGGCATCTGAGGTGGTATGGGAGGAGCCGGTGGCTGGGCTGTCTTCCATCTCGGGCGCTCCCTCCTCTCAGCTGGCTCTGCCCAAAGAGCTGACGTCCATCTTTTCACAGGAGTTTGTTGCGCTGCTGTATCAAACGGTGTTTGGTAATGCGCAGCAGCAGAAGGGTACAACGGACGCAAGCAGAGCAAAGAGGCACGCGATGCACCTACAGGTTGAAGAACCCTCGCATGGGGCCAAGAGGCCGCGTGCCAAGGGGGAGGGGGGAGAGCCTTAAGTGGCTTCCGAGGGTCTGCTGTCTGATGAGGAAGTCCACAGTGTGGACTTAGAAGAAGAGCTGGAGGAAGGTGAGCTTTCTGAAAGAGAGGATCAGGCGAGAGTGGTATGAGTCTTCAGAAGAGAGGAGTTACCGGCGCTTATCGTAGAGACGCTAAAGGTGCTCAATATGCCGGTCCCAGGTTCAGCGGAAGATGAGGTGTTGGAGGATCCTTTGTTACGGGTGTTCAGGAAGAATCAAAGAGCGTTCCCGGTGCATAGGGTATTTCAGGAGATGATTCAGGAGGAGTGGAACGTTCCAGAGGCTCCTCTGAAAGGTGCCCGAGTTATGGGCTGTCTTGTATCCTTAGTTGGACCAGGATAAGGAGGTGTTTAATTCGCCCAAGGTGGATGTGGCCGTCTCGGCTTTAACCAAGAAGACTACCATTCCCATAGAGGGGAGTGCGGCCCTCAAGGATGCTCAGGACAGGAAGTTGGACGTGTTGTTAAGACAGGTGTTTGAGGTGAATGCTCTATCGCTCCAGGCGGCTATTTGCGGAGTGTGGGTGGCGAGAACATGCCTGCGCTGGTCGCAGCAGGTGCAAGGTGGGCAGCTGACTGAGTTGACGGGAGAGGCATCCAGATTAGAGTCGGGTACTGCCTACCTGGCGGACATTGATTATGATCTCATGCGCGGTTTGTCAAAAAGCATGGCGTCGGCAGTTGCAGCATGGCGTTACCTGTGGCTGCGCAATTGGGCGACAGATAGCTCCTCTAAGGCTAGATTAAGTAAACTTCCCTTCAAGAGGCGCCTGTTTGGCGAAGATTTAGAGAAGCTGGTTAAGGACCTAGGGGAGTCCAAAGGAGGTAGATTACAAGAGGACAAGCCTAAGCCAGGCCGTGCGAATCCAGCAGGCATGGGGCAGCAACGGGATTTTCGCCAGTTTCGGTTCCAGAGGTTCAATTCGGGGCAAAGAGGACAGTTCCTCAATAGGAACCAGGGGTTTCGGGGGTTTCGCGGAGCGGGAAGGGGTTTCGGGCCCTCCTCCTCCGCTTCCCTCAACCTCAGAAAGCCACAATGAGAGAAGGGGGACACGGACACCCTTGCTTCCCGTAGGGGGGCGTTTGCAGGAGTTTTATTCTGCCTGGGGTCCGAGTCACGTCAGATCAGTGGGTCCTAGAGGTCATCTGAGAGGGCTACGCGCTGGAGTTTTTACGTCCGGTGACGGATGCCTTTGTGCGGTCTCTCAGCAAATCGGTCGCCAAGTGCGCGGCCCTGCGGGAGACGGTGCAAAGGTTACTAAATCTCAAGGCGATAGTTCCGGTGCCGCCAGACCAGTGCGGCTGCGGTCGGTACTCCATCTATTTCGTCGTGTCGAAAAAGGACGGAGGGGTTCGTCCGATCCTAGACCTCAAGGGAGTGAATCGTTGCCTTCGGGTGTCACACTTTCATATGGAGACGCTGCGGTCCGTTATAGTGGCGGTGCAGAGGGGCGAATTCCTCACGTCCCTGGATTTGTCGGAGGTGTATCACCATATTTCCAAAAGACCGGATCATCACAGGTTTCTAAGATTCGCGGTGCCATTTGGACATTTCCAGTTCTAAGCATTGCCTTTCGGGCTAGCGACTGCCCCGAGGACTTTCACGAAGGTCATGGTAGTGGTAGCGGCGGCCTTAAGGAAGGAAGGAATCCTGGTGCATCCTTACCTAGATGATTGGCTGATCTGGGCAAAGTCGAAGGCCGAGAGCAAGACGGCTACGGTCCGAGTGGTATCCTTCTTGGAAAGTTTAGGGTGGATAGTCAATATGGCAGAGTCAGTTAGTTCCATCGCAGAGTTTGGAATACCTAGGAGCTCGTTTCAACACTCGTATTGGGAAAGTATTTCTAACAAGGCAGCGGGCGCAGGTGCTTCGGAAGTTAGTCGAGAGGTTCTTGCGGTACAAGGCTCCCTCAGCATGGCATTACCTCCAACTGTTGGGCACCATGGCAGTGACAATAGAGACGGTGCCGTGGGCAAGGGCTCACATGAGGCCATTACAAAGAGCGTTGCTCTGCTGGTGGTCGCATCAGCAGGATCCGTTGTCACGGAAGCTGCCATGCCCGGAGGACGCCCGTCAGGCTCTACAATGGTGGCTGATTCCCGAATCCTTAGAGCGCGGGACGTCTTTGGAGACTCCAGCCTGGGTGGCCTTGATGAGACGCCAGCCTGCTGGGCTGGGGAGCTCACTGTCAAGGCAGGTTCGCCCTGGGGCAGTGGACGGCTCTAGAGAAAACGTGGTCAATCAACCGGTTGGAGTTAAGGGTGGTGTCTCTGGCCCTGCAAGAGTTTCGGGCTTCCCTCGTGGGAAGAGCGGTCTGAGTTTTTTCCGACAACGCGACGGCGGTAGCCTATGTCAACAGGCAAGGGGGAACCAGCAGCGTAGCGCTGGAAGCCGAGGCCGAAGTCCTGTGCAGTTGGGCCGAAACAAATCTTTTGGATCTGTCAGCAGCACATGTAGCAGGAGTGGACAATGTGGAGGCCGATTTTCTCAGTCGGGTAAGGGTGGATCCAGGGGAATGGGTCCTGCATCCCGAGGTGTTCGAGATGGTGGTGTGCAGGTGGGTCTCGCCGGTCATAGACCTCATGGCTACTTTCGCATCAGCAAAGGTCAGCCACTTCAGCAGGCGCAGAGAAAAGATGTCGGAGGGATTGGATGCCCTCATTCAGGACTGGCCGGAGGGGCAGCTGCTGTATGTCTTCCCTCCATGGGTTCTGATAGGAAGAGTGCTGCACTGGGTAGAGAGATTCAGAGGTCAAGTAATTCTGGTAGCGCCAGATTGGCTGCGCCGGCCCTGGTACGGGGACCTGGTAAAGTTGTTGGTGGCAAAACCCTGGCGGCTTCCCTTCCGAGCAGATCTGTTAACTCAGGGGCCTCTGTTCATGCCTCACATGGATCGGTTCTCGCTTACGTCTTGGCTCTTGAGCAGGCGCGGCTGAAGTCCCGGGGGTATTCAGCGGCGGTCATTACTACCTTGTTGAAAGCCAGGAGGCGGTCTACTTTGCTAGCTTATGTTCGAATCTGGAGGATCTTCGAAGCTTGGTGTCTAGACAGGAATTGTGAGACCTTGAAGGCTTCCATCCCCCAGATCCTGGAGTTCTTGCAAGATGGTTTCGACAAAGTGCTAGTGCCGCATCGTTGTGTGTACAGGTAGCAGCGTTGTCATGCTATAGAGGTCTTTTGGAGGTCAGACTCTCGGGAACCAGCGGGATGTTAAACGGTTTTAAGGGCGGTGGGGCTCGTGAGGCCACCATGCAGACAGATCTTTCCCAAGTGGCATCTGCCGTTCGTGTTGGACATGCTGGAGTGGGAGCCCTTCGAACCACTAGGTCGAGCGTCGCTCAAGGACCTCACGCTAAAGGTGGTGTTCCTGGTGGCCGTCTGTTCGGCTAGAAGAGTTTCGGAGCTGCAAGCGCTATCCTGTAGGGAACCCTATCTTTCCTTTTTTTGCGGCAAAGGTAGTTTTGCGGCCGGTGCCGGCTTTTCTCCCAAAGGTGGTCTCGGCGTTTCACGTGAATCAGGAGATTTCACTGCCGGTGTTCACCGAGAGCACGGAGAGCCCTTCGCCGAGAAAGTTGCATCTCTTGGATGTCCGGCGAGCATTAAAGAAGTATCTTAGGCGGACGGCGAGTTTTCGTAAGTCGGATAGACTTTTTGTTCTGTTCGCAGGACCGAGAAAGGGAGAGGCGGCGTCGAAGGCGTCCATTGCACGGTGGATTAAGGAAGCCATTGCGTCAGCTTATGTGTTGAAAGGTAGGATGGTGCTGGAAGGGCTTCGAGCCCACTCCACTAGGGCTCAGGCCGCTTCTTGGGCGGAAGTTAAGTTGGTGTCTCCGGCGGAGATTTGTAAGGCGGCGACTTGGTCGTCTTTGCATTCATTTATGACTCACTACCGGCTGGATGTGCAAATGGCAGAGGAGGCCTCTTTTGGATCAGCAGTGCTTCAGGCTGGTCTTCCAGGTCCCTCCCGTGGTTAATGTTTTTTCACTGCTCTGGTACGGACCCAGAGGTTCGGGACTAGACTGGGGGACACGATCAGGAAGGTGAAATTAGGCTTACTTGCTAATTGTAGTTCCTGGAGTGGAACCAGTCTAGTCCCGTTTCCCTCCCAAGCGTTCGTATGCGAACAGGGGCCTGAAGTGTCAATGTGAATCACAGGTAAGCACTGTTTTAATGGTGGAGTTCCAGGTTCCGGAAGGGGGCCTTGCTTTCCGACTGGACATTTTCTTTGGGGGGGCACTTTCCTTTCTTTCGGGTGAGGGAGTGGCCTGGTCAGTTTTAAAGTCACAGTAGTTAAGGGGGGTTTCTTTCCCTCTGTAGCATCAGTTGATAGGAGTAATGGGTTTCAGCTCTTGGTAGTTATTGCTATTAGTTAAATTCTTACTTGTTGCTCCGGTGAGTCTGCTTTGTCAATAGAGTACTGGTGGCAGGAGGCTGACTCCAGGAGGATATACCAGTGATGTCACAAAAGAAGGAGTTTCTCAGTCTCCAAGCTGCAGGATGAGATGGGCAACCTAGAGGATCGGGACTAGACTGGTTCCACTTCAGGAACTACAATTAGCAGGTAAGCCTAATTTCACCTTTAGATCTTGATATTGTTCATTTATGGAAGAGGGGCAGCAGAACACATTTTAGGTTGGTGGGGCCAAACAAACTTATCTCCAGCTGCAGTCCAAAGCTCTTTAATTGCTTATGATATGTTGGGCAGTATATTGGTAGGCCTTTAGCCCCAATTGCCAACCCCATTCCGCTGCTTATGCTGGACATTGTGTGACATATGTAAGAATTTGCAGACACACTCCCTCCAGAGAAGGCCGAGCAATTCTAGTCACTGGTAGACCCTGGTAATATTTGGGGAAGAGATCCAGGGGAATTATATATCTTGAGGGGTCGGATGTCTGGAGAGTTGGGTACCTTGATGGGGTGTTGGGAGGGATTGGATGTGAGAGCCAGGCGTTGGCCTTTGCACCTGCCCCTTCAAGCAGCACTTATTTTGGTCTGAGGCCAGCTATAAATGTCGACGTCTTAGATATTTTTAATTCATAATGGATTCCCTTTGGCAAACTAAATGTGATGTGCATCACCAAGTCTAAATAATCACCTTTCTGAAATTGCATATTTTTATTTATCAACACTTTCATACTGCCGTATCTACCAATCATGGCGGTTTACATAGAAACAAGTATAACAAGGAACATTAACTTTACATAGAACGTGTGTTGGATGACCTACTAGATTAAAACTTTACAAGTGTGAACAAAATCACCTATTAACATAGCAGGTAGTAAAATATAATTGTAAGTGTCCAAAAGCTGTTGAGGTGGTTATGTGACTAAGCCAAAGTCTTCCTGGAATAGCAGTGTTTTTAGTCTTCGGCAGAAGTCTGCAACATCGGATAGTGAGCGGAGGTCAGAGGAAAGAGCATTCCAGGTGATGGGTCATAGCAATAAAAGGCTCTGTTAGAGGCTGTGCTGTTAGTGTGGGTGATTGTTGAGGGTACTGTGAGTAGGCTGCTGTTAGCACTTCTGTGGGTTCTTTGGGCATGTGACTTGGTGAGTAGACTGCAAGGTATGGGCAAAAATGTTTAATATTGTCTTGAAGATCGTTAGAGCCACTTTATATTTCACTTTGTTGCGTATTAGAAGCTAATGAAACTGATTTAAGATGGGCGTTAAGTGGTCTTGTCTTGAGGCATCCATGATGAGCCTTGCTGCTACATTCTTTGCCAGCTATAATGGTTGTAGCATATTCACATCTATTCTAGTCTACATATGTAAATGCTGCTATTGACCTGGGGGGATGCTTCTAAAATAACCATTTGTTTGTCAAACACCCTGCCTTCCTCAGTTTTCTTGGTTTGCAAACAAAATTTTGACATATTTTGAACATGTAAAATGCTAAATGAGTAGGAAGGGACAGACAGTGAACAGGGACAAATTCCATACCAGCTATGCTCAACTGCATATACAAACCACTTTTTTTGTTGAAGGTACAAACTGTATCCAAATGAGTTTTAATTTTTGCATGTAATGATTTCAATTGGCATTTCAATTTTCTAAAGCTTACAGTGAAAATGTTGTGGTGATATATAACTAATAGCTGTTACAGGGCTACAAGATCATCATGGCATGCAGTGTATCTTATTCCCTCATCCTTTCAGGAAACTGATCTTATGATGATGCTCCAGTTCAAGCTAGATTCTAGATGGTAAAGCTATATGCGAGTAGCAGTAATACATTTCAGTATATATCATTTTGTCTCTCTTCAGAAAATATAATTTGTAACTGAATCTGTAATGTTTGTCCCCAAGCAACCCCCCACTTAGGACTCCCAATCACCCAGAAAGGCAAGTCATTCTAACATCCAAGTCCTTGCCCCCCCCCCCACCATACACAGTGGTCTAACCCCAACCCTCCCCCACCCCCCAAAACTCCTTACCCTGGGTGTTATTCAGGGCATCCCTTGTCTCTAGTGGTCTTCGGCGCAAGAGTGATCTTCTGCTTCTGCTTTTAGTTATTTTGCAATTTTTTATACTGCTAAATCTACAAGTCTAAGCGGTTCACATAAGAACAAAATGGCCAACGTTACGGCTAATAAGATAACCGAAGAACATAGTAACTGGTTAACTAGAATAAATTACTACATTTGCACACGTTTCAACATAATGCAAGGGAAGGGGGTGAATTATGGTTAGATGGTCAGTGGACCCAGTAAGAAACGTGGAATGCAATGAAAAGACGTGAGGTAATGAACTTTTATTTCTTTATTCTTTATACCGGTGGCTGAAGTGGAATAAAGAAAGAAAAGTTCATTACCTCACGTCTTTTCATTGCATTCCACGTTTCTTACTGGGTCCTTTGTGCACGTGGAATCGTGCTTCTTTGTTGGTTCCTAGATGGTCAGTGGTCCATTAAATCTGATCAGCTATGTTGGATCAGTGAAGTGTCCATGAAAGAGGTGTGTTTCCAGTTTCTTTTCTGAAGGTTGCTAAATCATCCGTGGCACAAAGGTCATCCGGTAGTGCATTCCAGAGAGTTGGACAAACAGGGAGAAGGCTCTCTTGGACATGGTGTGATTGGTCTTAGTAATTATTGATGGAGTGTGTAGAGTGTTAAGGGTATGTTCTCTTCTGGATCTGTTGCTGGGTGTTTTCTCTGTGAGGGATTGGAGGTAAATTGATGACTGGTCATGATTGATTTTGAAGATTGTGAGCAGGGCTTTGTACTTTACTCGCTCCAATATGGGTAGCCAATGTAGTCGTTTGAGTATTGGGGTGATGTGTTCAGCTATGGAGGCATTGCATAGGATCCTTGCTGCTGTATTTTGGGCTAGTTGGATTGGGTGGAGTGTGCATTTAGACAGGCCTTGGAACATTGCTGCCATACCTCCAGCAGGGAGATCGGTTGAGGTGGAAGAGATTCTGCTGGCCTCTCTCAAGGCCTCTACTAGGAAGGCTTACACACTCAAATGGCGCAGGTTCTCGGCTTGGTGTGTCGAGCATGGGGCTAACCTGTTCTCCTGCCCGATGGGACTGGTGTTAAAGTACCTTCTCCACCCCTCTCAATACAGGCTCAAGCCTAACTCTGTCCAAGTGCAGTTTAGTGCTCTGGAAGCACACCACCATCCGATGGATGGTAAGCTACTCTGTCCAACCTTTGGTGACCCGTTTTCTTTGGGACCTGCTGTTGATGCCCCCGGTTCGCCCTCCGGCAACGGAATGGGACCTCACCGTAGTCTTGGAGCAGCTCACTCACCCACCCTTCGAGCCTCTGGCTACCTGCCACTTTCGCTGCCTCTCTTGGAAGGTGGCTTTCCTGGTTGCGCTCACCTCCGCTCAAGAGAGTCAGCGAGCTTCAGGACCTTGTGGCAGAGGCTTCTTATACCAGGTTCTACAAGAACAGAGTGGTGCTTTGCATGCATCCCAAATTCCTGCAGAAGGTAGTATTGCCCTTCCATCTCATCCAGGAAGTGGTGCTCCCTACATTCTTTCCAAGATCTCACTCTAGTCAGGCAGAGACGGTCCTTCACACCTTGGACTATAAGAGGGCTTTGTCCTTCTATATCCAACGCACCAGAGCCATCACAGAGCTGCTCAGCATTTCATCTCTTACAACCCCAGTAGGCTGGGAGAGGCGGTGATCAAGCGTACGCTGTCCACCTGGGTGGCAGACTATATCGCCCTCGCCTATGAGCAAGCGGGGCTCCCGCTGGAAGGCCGTGTCACGGTGCACTGTGTCAGGGCCATGGCGGCCTCGGTGGCAAACTTGTGCTCTGTCCTGATGGTGGACATCTGCTGGGCCGCCACCTGGTCTTCAGTCCATACCTTCACAGCCCATTACTGCCTGGAAAAAGAGTCCCGACGGGACAGTGCCTTCGGCCAGGCTGTGCTCCATAACCTTTTCGGGGTTTAGGCAATCCCTACCCTCCAACCCTTCTGTGTTCAGGCTACCGGAGAGCTGGTTTCATCAGACAACCGCGGTCCTACTGTGGTCTGTGGAGACACACTCATTTGCTTCTGCTTGCGGCTACCCATGAGGGAGCCTCTATTTTTGCTATGGGCTTTCGGTAGCTTGTAGCTGGGGAGTCCCATATGTGAGGACTGACTTCCTGCTTGTTCCTGGAGAAAGCATAGTTACCTGTAACAGGTGTTCTCCGGGTACAGCAGGAATCGGTCCTCACAACCCTTCCTCCTCCTCTTGGAGTTGCTACTTTACCATCTTGTTTTTGCTGTCTTTAGCTATGTCAAAGTTTGGTTGCCATTCACAGGACATCATTGCAGTCTCTGGAGCGTTGAAACAGGGCGTTCATTGTTGTTCACGTCCTAAACGCAGTGCTGTGTCCACTGATACCACATTCCTCTGCAATGGAATATAGTTTGCGGAGGTCATCTCTTCATATAAGTGCACAAATGTGTTTGCGCTGTTGAATTTGCATTTCTGGGTAAAATACTACTGTTCACACAGTGACAAGACTACACAAATGGTTTTCACATAAATTCTAGGTTAATTTTGTGTGAGGCACATTGTTGTGTGCTTTTGCACATAATTTTAATAAGGATTCACATTTTAGTAAACCTTCACTGAGTAAAACGGAAGAGTGGTCACGAGAGAGATTTTTTTCCTCAAGACAAACCTTCCAACATATAAATAAATTATCTTTTCATTATAGTGCTCAGCCATTTCTGCTCTATTTTGTTGATGTCGTCTGACTGA
The DNA here is from genome assembly GCA_033557465.1 of Ichthyophis bannanicus. NCBI lineage: Eukaryota > Metazoa > Chordata > Amphibia > Gymnophiona > Ichthyophiidae > Ichthyophis > Ichthyophis bannanicus. Next base: position 276,004,030 of record CM066041.1, read on the forward strand.
GCAAGATGGCACCCTTGAGCGGGAAGGGAACCATGCATGCGTGGTGGCATCTCACAAAGGCTTTCTTTGAAAGCTGGGGGTTTGCTTCCACGAGGGCTCAGTCGGTGCTGACGTCACCCATATGTGAGGACTGATTCCTGCTTTTCCTGGAGAACACCTGTTACAGGTGAGTAGCTACGCTATACAAGGAGCATCTGTAGTATAACTCAGGATCTGGGAGGCCAAAGCCTCCCTGCAGTTTCATTCGCATCAAAATTCCTCCAGCTAACCCGTGGCCTACGATCTTGCCATAGGAAGCCTGCTATAAGCCGTTGAAGTGTCTTAAAAAATGTTTGCGGTATGGCGATCAGGAGCTGCGTGAATAAGAACAAGAGTTGGGTAGGAGCAACATTTTAATTGTGTTGATTCTCCCCAACCAGGAGACTGAAGCAACCTGCCACAAAATTGTCAGATCATACTCTCTGTAGGAGGGGGCTGTAGTTGAACAAATATAGTCTAGACAAGTCCTGATGGACAGTGATCCCTAAGTATTTAAACTGCTGCACTGATAGGAGACCACCACAAGAAATTACGTGATATACAAGGAAGTAGCATGGACTTCTGTTTGTTGATTGTAAAACCCGAGAGGTAAGAAAAATAGTCCAACTCTTTCATAACAATGGGGAGCATCTTTGAGGGGTCTCGAAGATAGTGTGTTGTCTGCATACAGTGATACTGTATGCCAATGAGAGGCCAAGAGGGATACCTATTTCCTCTTCCTTTTGCCGAATATGCGCTGCCAAGGGTTCAATGGCAAAAGCAAATAACAGGGAGGATAAGGGGCAGTCCCTCTGCCAAGATGAAATGGAGCCGATATGAATCCATTTATCATTACCGATGCTTGGGGGAGGGCATACATATCTCCAACCCATCTCATAAAAGAGAGACTGAATCCAAAGGACTGGAGGACCTCTAACAAGCATGGCCATTCAATCTTATCGAAGGCCTTTTCTGCGTCTAGCAATAAATATAGCATATTTTCTGGCAAGATAGAAGGTCAATGCAAAAGAGAAGGCCAGCAGTGAGATGGATCGATACAATAACAGCAGCTATGGGTACCATTCTGTCAACAATGACTGACTGAAGACAGAACACAATTTAGGACAACTATCCAGAGGGTCGTCATGAGTCGACACCGACTCGACGGCACTTAACAACATTTTCTGTCAAGACTACAAAGACTATGCAGAGCATTAATCAGTCTCCGTACATTTTCAAAACCAAGGAGTGGAGTGGCCTAGTGGTTGGGGCAAGGTACTTCAGGCCGGAAGGTCGGGGTTTCAAATCCCACTAGAGGACAGCAACCTTGGGCCAGAAGGACTGTGGTTTCTAGTCCCACAGGTGCTCCTTGTGGTCTTAGGCAAGCCACTTAACCCTCCATAGCCCATGTTCCCTGGAAAATAGTTACTCCAAGTTATAATGCCCTGTTCAATGTAATTTCAGTTGTTCAATGTAAACCGCACTGATGCAGAATAGCGCAGTATATAAGAGAATGTAAATAAAATAAATAAATATCGCTGCTTTATAAAGCCCGTTTGATTAGGATGCACAACTTCTGTATGACAGAGTCCAGGCAGCTAGATAAAATCTTAGCGAATATTTTGTAATCTGTATTCAGAAGGGATATGGGCTGATAATTGCTGCACAACAGTGGGTCTTTACCCTCCTTGGGAATTACTGTGATATGAGCTTGATAGAAAGATGCCGGCAACCGTTGTTGAGATAAGATATCATTGAAAACTTGCACAAGAACCGATGCAAATAGATCTGGCATTGTCTTATAAATTTCAGCAGGAAGGCAATCTGGACCTGCCGCTTTCGAGTTTTTCAATTTCTGCATAGCCACATGCACTTCTGCTAACGTGAAGGGACAGTCCAGCGCTTCCCTAAGCTCTGAAGACAGTTGAGGTAACGCCGCCTCCTTCAACCATTTACGTATAGAGGAGGCATCTGCTATTAGTGTGCTAGAGTACAGATCCTGATAGAATTTCGCAAATATAGTAGTCATTTCTTTGGCATTTCTAATGGGGGTTCCATATGCATCAGATACGGCTGAGATACGATGTTGTTGCCTTGTCTTTTTAACTATCAAAACAACCCTCAATTCAGTGATTAATATCAAAAATTGGAAAAAATCACCAAAATAACCCCCGTGAAAATTCATATAGCAATAATAATTATTTTTGTCGGATGTTGCAGGAAAGGAACATATATTAAGATATTATGTCCACCACACAGTCACATCCATTTTAATCAAATTTTATAAAACAAAAAACTCCGCTACTTAGCTGGATTCAGACACTAGCTGGATTGTAGAAAGTAAAGTTCAAACTCCGGCACGACGTGCACGTTTCGGGTCCAAAACCCTGTTTCAAGTGCTGCCATACTTCAAACCAACCGCCATCAAACGCTGAAATCAGCTGTTTCATTAAAAGAGTCAGGAAACTTCAATGAATGGCTGCACCTTGCTGTCAGTCACATCAGGCTACCAATGAAACTACAGGGACAGCCCATTTCATAAGGGAAGCCCTGTGATCATCAGGTAACGTCAGTGAATACTAAGCCAATCAATTTCTCTGTTGAGACCATCAGGTTGTACCGTTCGTAGTTGGAAAATCCAACGTTGTTCACAACTTTGTAATCTATTAACACGATCACCACCTCGAGGGTCTATGGGAATGTAATCAATAACAGACCACCGTAGGTCCTGAAAGGTATGGCCAAAAGCAAGGCAATGTTCAACCATTGGAGCTGTCTCGATCTGTTGTCTCAAACGAGAGGCATGTTCACTTATTTGAATTTTAACCATCCGAGTCGTTCTGCCCACATACACCAAAGGGCAAGGACAATAAATCCAGGTACACCACAAAAGAAGACATGCAGTTTGTTTCCCACCGTCTCTTAAAGTGCCAATCAGTGCCTGGTAAAGTCCATTCAAGACCCGTGAAGGCCAAAGAACAATAGTTACAACTGCCACAGATGCTATGACCAGTATGTGAAAAGGGGGGCAATGGAGATCTATCCACCAGAACGGCAGAACGAGCCACCATGTCACCCACATTGGCACCTCGCAGGAACGCCACCATTAAAGGTGTCTGAAAACAAGAATGCAATGCCAAAACTGGCCAATATTTCCGGAGAATGCCCACAACATCTTTACTGGATGTCATATATGGTAAAATCCACACCAAAGGTGCTGACACATGTTGAGTATTCTTATCAGATGGTTTATCGAACAAAAGCCATTCACGATGGGTATATAACGCCCGATGATAGGCTAGTCTTACCACCTTGGCCGGGTAACCCCTGTCCAAAAGACGACCACTTAAATCTGCAGCATGCAATTTAAAGTCCAACAAAGAAGAACAAATACGTCGTAGTCGCAAAAACTGTCCATATGGAAGGCCTTTTTTCAAGGGACTAGGATGGAAACTTTGAAATTGAAGTAAACTGTTGCGTTGTGTCGGCTTTCGGTACAACAAAGTTCGAAACTGACCATCCTCAACAAATACAGTGACATCCAGGAAATCAATCCGGTGGGCGGCGATATGTGCTGTGAATGTCAGGTTAGATTTAATATCATTGAGCCAGGACAAAAACTCTTGTAACTTGTCAGATGATCCGATCCACAAAAAGAAAATATCGTCCAAAAGACGCTTCCAAAAAGGGATATTTTGGAAGTGCAAAGAATGGTAAAGATATTTCTCCTCAAAATCCGCCATATACAAAGTTGCGGTAGACGGAGCTGCAGACGCCCCCATAGCAATCCCAAAAATTTGTTGATAATACCGCCCTTGGGACAAAAAATAATTTCAAGATAGAACTAATGTAATTAAATCCATCAATCCATCAGCTCTTAGGGCTTTGGACACTGGAGGCTTCTCTTTACAGTTGACATCCCTGGCAACCCTTCTTAATTGGCAGACTGGCATGCAGAGCAGTCCATGTATGAGACCCCTTCTTCACAAGGTAAATCTGGCTCCCCCAATTCCATTGGTTCACTCTCTGGCTCAGATTCAGATAGCTTACTTGACGGCCTTCTGTTATGGTTAAAGCTGTCTCTGGCAAATACGTAGTGCTCCTTATTAGCTAAGCTTCTGGGACTCAGACCTTGATCAAAGCCTGTAATAGCTTCACTTCTTACATGCTCTGGCCACCATCTAGCACGTCCTGTTCTCCAATTAGTGCTTCTGGCTCTTACTGCTCAATTCCTTGAGTAGGCAAAACTTCTGCTCTCTCTCTCTCTCTCTCTCTCTCTCTCGTCAGCAGTTGCAGCACCCTCAGGTCTCAGGAGTCCTTCCAGTTCCTCTCCACGTGTTCTGCTTGTGCCTCCTCATCTTCCTGGTCTCTCTGACCTAACTGAGCTAAACTTAAACCCCTCAGGCTCCTGCTCCACCCTCTCCCCTCTCAGGTGAGAGAGATCAAACTCCCTCGAGGCAGCTGAGTGATTAGGGGATGCAGTGATGTAAGGGTTCCTTACCCTGGGCCTGTATTCCCTATCCTTTCCACCACTAGGGGCACTCTGTTCCTTATTGTAGCCAGGAATTACCTGCTTTCTAGGAGCAAATGGAGTTTTAAGTCCTGGACCTTTTAAAATGGGTCCCTTTATTAAGGTAAATTACTTCTTTTTACCCCTCTCTTCTTGGTCCTGATAAGCTTCCTTATCACACTCTACATTCCGCTAGTTCAGTTATATTCTCCAGGACCAAGCAGGAAGTCAGTCCTCACATATGGGTGACGTCGGCGCCGACGGAGCCCTCGTGCGGAGCATTTCCCCAGCTTTCAAAGAAAGCCTTTCGGAATTGCAGCGTGCATGCGCGGTCCCCTTCCCGCCCAAGGGTGCCATCTTGCTCAGTTGTCTTTTTTCCACGGAGCCCGACAGATGTAGTTCGTTTTTCGCCAAGTAAAAAGTTGATTTCCCTGTTTTTGTTGTTCTCCTTCGGTTCGACGCCGGATCCTTTTCCCGCTTGGGCCCGATACGCTGGTATCAAGCCCACTCTCTCTTTTTCTGTTTTTTGTCCTTCGTGACTAGCGTTCACGCCATTTTTTCTTTTTTCACTGGCAGCCCTGTCTTTTGACCTCGCAGGGGCCCTTTTTCCCCCGATGGCTGCCAGCGGGTTTAAAAAGTGTGATCGGTGTAAGAAACTTAAGTCTCTTACCGTCACACATGACTGCTGCCTCCGCTACCTCAGACCCGATCATGACCCGATCTGTGGTCCGTGAGGCAAAATGTCCTCGAAGGCGTTGAGGAGTTGGCAGCACCAGAAGGATAGGATCTTCTCTGACTCCGCGTCCGGACGGGCCCCGACCTCGTCAGAGGCCTCGACGTCTCGGGACTCCGGCCCCGAGCAGCATCGGGGTTCCTCTGAGCGGGGGTCTCCTTCGCGGGAACAGCGCAGGAAGAAGAAACCCGCGAGGGCGGCGTCGGTGGACGCTCCTGGTTCCTCGAGAGCCAGGTCGCATAGCCCCGATAGCCGTCCCGGGTCTTCGGAGTCGGAGAGGCCTGCCAAGAAACCTCGTATCGAGATGGAGTCTCCTGGACACGTGAGTGCTGTAGTTCTCGTGGACTCCCCTCCAGGGGAGCCGCCGTCGGGGCCCGAGTCGGGGGCTGCTGGGTCTCCTGAGCTCGGACTCAGGTTGACGGCCTTGGAGAGCAGCCTCGCTGCCTTCATGGAACAGCAGCGGGCATTGATCGCCGGTCTCACCGGTGCATCTGCCCCGACCACCAGGACATAGACGTCCAAGTCGACCCCGGAGGCCGAGCTGATCCTCGAGTCCATGCGGGCTCGAGTCGATCCTCGGCCACGGTCTCCCTCGGCCTCCCATTCGGGACCGAGGTGGTCGACGCCGGTACCCTCGGCGTCAGTGCGGAGGGCATCGGTGCCCGCCTGACCGGAGCCGCTCGATACCTCCTCCGAGAAGTCGGGCTGGGAGACGGAGGACGAAGAGTCACCCGACACCTATCGGACTCGGTGTGTCCCATCGGACTCGCCGGAGTCCGAACCTCGGAGACGATCCCCACTGGAGGATACCCGGTTCTCGGACTTCGTGCGGGATATGGCCAAGGCCATGGCCTTCCCCGCGGATCCCGAGGAGGAGCCTCGAGCCGAGGAGCTCGAAGCCCTCCAGTATGACTCTCCCCCGAATGAGGCCTTTACTGTACCGGTTTCTCTGATGCTGGAGCGGCTGCTCTTCCGCATGTGGGAGACCCCGGCCTCGACGCCAGTGTTGAGCAAGTGGGTTGATTCCATCTATCGAGTCCGCAAGAGCCCCGGGTTCCAAAAGGCACAATTACCGCACCACTCCATGGTTGTGGAATCAGCCATGCATCGACTGAAAAGTCAGAAGATGCACTCCTCGGTGCCTCACGGCTGGGATGCCCGGAACCTGTATGCCCTCGTTAAGAAGTGCTTCCAGGGCTCTATGCTTGCTTGCCGTGTCCAGACATACCAGCTCTACATGGGCATGTATCTCCGAGACCTGGCAAAGGAGATTGCCGGGTTCTCTGCTGGTCTCTTCCGCAGAGGTTCCAGTCCTTGTCCACTGGTATTCGAGAGTGCTCGAAGTTTATCTCTCGAGCAGCCTACGATGGCTTCGAGACTTCGGCCCGAGTAGCCGGGGCCGGCATCGATGCCCGCCGACAGGCTTGGCTACAGTCATCCGATCTCGAACCATGGGTACAGGACAAGTTGGTCGATGTCCCCTGCCGAGGTGAAAACCTTTTTGGCAAGCCCATGGCTGAAAAGGCTGCAGAACTCGAGACCGAGACTCTGACCCGGACTAGGCTGTCCAGAAAAACCTCTGCCCCTTCTCAGAAAAAGAAGGGCTCGGGAAAAAAGACCTTTTACCCGAGGAAGTCATCTGCCTATAAACAATCTTTAAGGACTAGAAAGAGGGGCTGTTACTTCTGGAGAGAGATCTGCAACTGTGAGTATATACTTCTGGTAATTTTCTAAAAGGAATTCTTTGTATTAAAGCTAATTAATCTGTGAACCCACTATTTTTGTTAAATCAGTCAGGGCCTAGTAGCAGCAGTTTAAGTTTAAATTTAAAACACAGAGGAGAACTTTCTGGTTACATTTCATACCCAGCAGAGAGTTTGTAGTTTAAATTTAATGGTCACTCAGGGCCTAGTAACAGCAAAGTACTTTTAGTTTAAATTTAAAACACAGAAGAGAGCTTTCTGGTTACATTTGGAACCCAGCAGAGAGCTTGTAGTGTAAATTTAATAGTCACTCAGGGCCTAGCATCAGCAAAGTACTTTTAGCTTAAATTTAAAACACAGAAGAGAGCTTTCTTAAATTTAGAACCCAGCAGAGAGCTTGTAGTTTAAATTTCATAAGAAGTTAGAGCCTAGCAGCAGCTAAGAGCTATAATTTAATTCAAATCAGAATATAGCTTACCTCAGCAGCACAAGACAGGGTACTGTGTAGCAGCCCTCTTTTAATAAGTGTTATTTCCCTCCCTCCCCTGGGATAATCGTAGCTTTATAGGTACTTACACATCTTACAAGACAGGAGGTGATCTCAAATGAAGCTCATTACCCAAATCAGTCATACACTAAGGACCTGAGATTAGTTAAGCTTCAGGTGAACAAGGTATATTACACGTATTAGGTACAGGTTTATTAGTATAAATATCCATAGCAACCCTTAGTAAGTAAAGAACTTAGATCTAAACACAAACTTAAAACTAAGATGCAGACAGCAGTCCAGCAGCGGGATGGGGGCTTTCCAGTCTTTTGCATTGAGTGTCACATGTATGATTTTCTCCCAGTTGGTGAGAGGTCTTATGTGTGCACTAGGTGCAAGGAGCTCTTTGCTCTCAGGGAACGAGTCCGTTCTCTAGAGGCTAAAGTAGCAGACTTGGAAAGCATAAGACAGACAGAGAGGTACATAGATGAGACCTACAGGGAAATAGTCCTGAAGTCCCACCTCCAGTCTGGCAGCATCCCTGTTGCCATGGAGGAGAGAGGTCACGTGACAGGAGAGCATCACCCTGGTGTGGCAGGAAGTGATCCTGTAACTAGGACCTGTCCTCCAGGTGATGTAAAACCCTCTCGCACCGAGGAAGTTTCTCCAGGGCCATGTGCCCATGAGCGAAGGGTTAGGACAGCCGTTATAGTTGGTGATTCGATCATTAGGCATGTAGATAGCTGGGTGGCTGCTGGACATGAGGATCGCCTGGTAACATGCCTGCCTGGTGCGAAGGTAGCAGACCTCACACGCCACCTAGATAAGGTCTTAGATAGTGCTGGAGAGGAGTCTGCTGTCTTGGTACATGTCGGTACCAATGACATAGGAAAATGTGGTAGGGAGGTTCTGGAGGCTAAATTTAGGCTTTTAGGTAGGAAGTTGAAATCCAGAACTTCCAGGGTAGCATTCTCTGAAATGCTTCCTGTTCCACGCGCAGGACCCAAAAGGCAGGCAGAGCTCCGGAGTCTCAATGCGTGGATGAGACAATGGTGCAGAGATGAGGGTTTTGGATTTGTTAGGAACTGGGGAACATTCTGGGGAAAGGAGGGACTCTTCCGAAGGGATGGGCTTCACCTTAACCGGAATGGAACCAGGCTGCTGGCATTAACCTTTAAAAAGGAGATAGAGCAGCTTTTAAACTAGATATTAGGGGAAAGCCGACAGTCGCCCAAGAGCGGATGGTTCGGAAGAATGTATCTTAGAAGGATACTACCAAAAGCAGAGAGGTTCCACAAAAGAGTAAAGTAGCCCAAATGCCCTCAAGTATGGAGCAGACTGAGCTTAAAGATCCCAAATTACCCATGTCTAATAATAGCCAAATTAATATGAATAAAATACATTCTCTAAAATGCTTGTATGCAAATGCTAGAAGTCTAAAAAATAAGATGGGAGAGTTAGAATATATAGCACTAAATGAAAGTTTAGATATGATTGGAATATCAGAGACATGGTGGAAGGAGGACAACCAGTGGGACACTGTGATACCTGGGTACAAACTATATCGTAATGATAGAGTTGATCAAATTGGTGGAGGGGTTGCTCTCTGTTAGAGAGGGCATTGAGTCAGAAAGGATTAAAGTTTTGCAGGAAACAAAATCTGCTGTAGAATATATATGCATTGAAATTCCATGTAAAAGGGGGAAGGCAATGGCAGTGAGGGTGTACTATCGAGCACCTGGCCAGGATGACCAAATGGATGATGAAATGCTCAAAGAAAACAAGGAAGCTAACAAAAGTTACAGCACAGTAATAATAATGGGTGATTTCAACTACCCCGGTATCAACTGGGTCAGTGTCACGGCAGGACATGCTAGGGAGATAAAGTTCCTAGATGAAATAAATGACTGCTTCTTGGAGCAGCTGGTTCATGAACCGACCAGAGGGGAAGCCATATTAGACCTAGTCCTTAGTGGAACACCAGATCTAGTGCAAGAGATAAGGTTGTTGAGGCCACTTGGCAATAGTGATCATAGCATGATCGCCTTTGATTTAATTAGTGGAGGAGGGATAGTAAGGAAATCCACAGTACTACCTTTTAACTTTCGAAAGGGAGACTATGATAAAGTGAGGAAAACAGTTAAGAAAAAACTAAAAGGAGCAGTTGCAAAGGTTAAAGACGTACATCAGGCTTGGCTGTTGAAAAATATTATCTTGGAAGCCCAGACCAGCTGTATTCCACGCTTTAAGAAAAGTGGAAGGAAGTCCAAAAAACTGCCAGCATGGTTTAAAGGTGAGGTCAGAGAGGCTGTTGCCAAAAAAGCATCTTTCAGGAAATGGAAAAAAGAGCCAAACGACGAAACCTGAAAACAGCACAAGCACTGGCAAGTCAAATGCAAGGCATTGATAAGGCAGGCAAAGGGAGAATCTGAGAAGAAGCTTGCTGCGGAAGCAAAAACGCAAAGTAAAGACCTTTTCAAGTACATTCGTAGCCAATAACCTGTGAGAGAGTCAGTTGGTCCATTAGATGATAAAGGGGTTAAAGGAGCACAGAGGCGACAAGGCGATAGCGGAGAGACTGAATGAATTCTTTGCTTCAGTCTTTACTGAGGAAGATGTAGGGATGTTACCCATGACTGAAGTGGTATTTAAAGGTGCATAAGAATTGAAGGAAATATCGATACATCGGGAAGATGTATTACAACTATTAGATAAACTGAAGAGTAGCAAATCACCTGGGCCGGATCGTATACATCCAAGGGTGTTGAAAGAACTGAAAAACGAGATTGCAGACCTGCTATTAGTAATCTGTGAACTATCATTAAAATCATCTCTAATACCTGAAGATTGGAGGATCGCCAATGTAACACCAATTTTTAAAAAAGGTTCCAGGGGTGATCCGGGAAACTACAGACCGGTGAGCCTGACATCAGTACCGGGAAAAATGGTAGAAACCATCATAAAGAATAAAATTACTCAGCATGTAGATGGTCATGACCTAATGGGAGACAGCCAACATGGCTTTAGACAAGGAAGATCTTGTCTTACTAATCTGTTATGTTTTTTTGAAGGAGTGAATAATCAGGTGGACAAAGGTGAGTCGGTTGATATTGTGTATCTGGACTTTCAGAAAGCCTTTGACAAGGTCCCTCATGAGAGACTTTTGGCAAAACTAAAGAGTCATGGGATAGGAGGCAGTGTACTATTGTGGATCAGGAACTGGTTAAAAGATAGAAAGCAGAGGGTAGGCTAAATGGCCAATTTTCCCAATGGAGAAAGGTGAATAGTGGTGTACCCCAGGGATCTGTGCTGGGTCCGCTGCTTTTTGACATATTCATAAATGACCTGGAAAATGGAATAACTATGGTTACACTATGCAAGGTTCCACATTAGGAACCACGACCCAGGAAAAAGATTTAGTCGTCATTGTGGATACCATGTTAAAACCCTCGGCCCAGTGTGCAGCGGCGGCCAAGAGAGCAAATAGAATGCTAGGTATGATAAGGAAAGAAATGGAAAATAAAACAAAAGATATTATAATGCCTCTATATCGTTCCATGGTGAGACCACACCTTGAATATTGTGTGCAATTCTGGTCACCGTATCTTAAAAAGGATATAGCGATTTTAGAAAAGGTTCATAGAAGAGCCACCAAAATGGTAAAGGGGATGGAAGGATACTCCTATGAAGAAAGGCTAAAAAGGTTAGGGCTCTTTAACCTGGAAAAGAGACGGCTGAGTGGAGATATGATAGAAGTCTATAAATTAATGAACGGAGTGGAACGGGTAAACGTAGATCGATTGTTTACCTTATCAGAATATAGAAAGACTAGGGGACATGCAATGAAGCTAAGCTACAGGGTAAACTATTTAAGACTAATAAAAGAAAATATTTTTTCACTCAACGTGTAATCAAACTCTGGAATTTGTTACCAGAGGATGTAGTAAAGGCTATTAATGTAGCTGGGTTTAAAAAAGGTTTGTACAAGTTCCTGGAGGAAAGGTCCATAAACCATTATTAAGAAGGGACCCAGGATATCAATGCTTGAACCAATACAAGCATTGTGGAACCTGTGTCCCTTGGGGAAACTGCTAGGTACATATGACCTAGATTGGCCACTGTTGGAAACAGAATACTGGGCTTGATGGACTTTGGTCTGACCCAGTATGGCATATCTTATGTTCTTATGTTCAATACCCTCATTATCAGGCCTCTGCAGCTCCCCAACAGGGTCAGTAGGCCAAGGGGCAGGGTCATGGGCCCCGTAGGCAGAAGGCCCCCAAGCCACCAACACCGACCCCTGCTCAGCAGGGTGGGGGTTTTTGACTCAGAAGGCATAGCCTCTTCTCCTCAGCTGGCTCACATCAGCACAGGAGGCCGGCTGGCCCACTTTGCCCACAGTTGGTCAGCCGTCACATAAGATACCTGGGTGCTCCCTATAGTCCAAAAGGGCTATCTTCTCCATTTTCACCAGGTACCTCCCTCCCATTTTCCAGGGGAGCCTCCAAGACTCCCTCTGCACAGGGACATACTCCTTCAGGAGTTAGCAAGTCTGCTAAAGGAACAGGCTGTGGAACCGGTGCCCCACCACCTGAGAGGTCATGGCTTTTATTCCAGGTACTTTCTGGTACCAAAAAGAACAGGAGGCCTCAGACCCATCCTAGACTTGCGCAACCTCAGCAAGTTCCTGGAGAGGGAAAAGTTCAAGATGCTTACCCTTGGAATCCTGCTGCCCTACCTCCAGCAGGGAGATTGGCTATGCTCCTTAGATCTAAAGGATGCTTATACTCACATCCTTATTCATCCAGACCACAGACAATATCTCAGATTTGTTGGGGGGGGGGAAACCACTACCAGTACAGAGTACTGCCCTTTGGCCTAACCTCCGCTCCCAGGGTGTTCACCAAGTGCCTGGCGGTGGTGGCGGCCTACCTGAGGCTTCAAGGTCTTTTTGTGTTTCTATACCTGGACGACTGGCTCATAAGGGGCCAGTCTTCCCAGGAGGCCAGTCAAGCCACCCTTCGCACTGTGGCTCTGCTTCAGCACTTGGGGTTTGTCATAAACTTCGCAAAGTCCACTTTGCTCCCGTCCCAGAACTTAGAATTCATAGGAGCAAGGCTGGACATTCTGCAGGCGAAGGCTTTTCTGCCAATGGACAGAGCCCACAGGTTGATGGATCTAGCCAGGCAGTTTCACAGCAATTCCCTGGTCTCCGCCAGGCAATTCCTGAGACTTCTCGGCCATATGGCTTCCACGGTTCATGTAACCCCCAATGCCTGCCTGCACATGCGGCCTGCTCAGTGGAGCCTTCAAACTCAGTGGCATCAAGCCACAGGGAGCCTTGCAGACTCAGTATAAATATCCGCCCTGCTCGTCTCCTCTCTGCAATGGTGGCTTCATCTTCCGAATCTGTTACTCGGAGTGGTTTTTCAATCCCCTCCGCATTCTCAAGTGCTGACGACAGATGCTTCTCTTCTAGGTTGGGGAGCACATTGCCAAGGTGCATGTACTCAGGGTCTCTGGACCCCTTGGGAGGCTGCTCAGCAGATAAACCTCCTGGAGCTATGGGTGATACACCTAGCTCTGAGAGCCTTCTCCCACCTCACATCTCACCAGTCTGTACTGGTCCAGACGGATAATCAAGTTGCCATGTTCTACGTGAACAAACAAGGAGGCACAGGCTCCTTCCTTTTCTGTCAGGAGGCACAACGGCTGTGCTCTTGGGCCGTAAATCACGGAATCCTCCTCAAGGCTGTCTACCTCCCAGGTCAAGAAAATTACCTGGCGGACAGACTGAGCAGCATCCTGCAACCACACGAATGGAGATTGAATCCGTTGGTGGTTCAGCAGATCTTTCTCAGGTGGGGCCTCCCCACCATGGATCTTTTCGCCAGTCCTCTGAACCGGCAACTCCCGAGATTCTGTTCCAGACAACCGCATCCTCTCAGAGTAGCAGCGGATGCGTTTCTGATTCCGTGGTCCCAAGGCCTACTGTATGCATTTCCTCCCACGCCACTAGTGTCCCGAACACTGTTCAAAGTCCTCAAGAACGGGGCCTCAATGATTCTGATAGCCCCCAGGTGGCCGAGGCAACCGTGGTTCCCACTTCTGCTGCAACTGGCGGTGGACACTCCTCTTCCTCTGGGGATTCAACACGATCTCCTGTCTCAGGAACGGGGATCTCTCTTGCACCCCAACCTCCAGTCCCTTCATCTGATGGCCTGGCTGCTGAAAGGGTAGTCCTGGCTCCCCTACTACTGCCTAGAGAGGTGGAAGACGTAGTCTTAGCCTCTAGACGACAATCCACCAGGAAATCCTACACTCTTAAGTGGCGTAGATTCTCCGCATGGTGTGCTCAGCGCAGCGAGAATCCCTTCTCGTGCTTGGTAGCGGTAGTATTGCAATATTTGCTTTACCTCTCCAATCTAGTCCTTAAGTCCAACTCTGTCAGGGTTCACCTCAGTGCTCTCTCAGCGCACCCCTCACCGGTGGACAGAAGGCCTCTTTCCAACCACCCTCTGGTGGCTCGTTTTCTCAGAGGTCTCCTCCTGCTTAAGCCTCCTTTACGTCCACCAGCCCCTGAGTGGGATCTGAATGTGGTCTTACAGTGGATTACTTGTCTGCCATTTGAACCTATGGCTACCTGCCCTCTCCGTTTTCTCTCCTGGAAAACCTTGTTTCTGGTAGCTCTTACCTCTGCTAGGCGAGTAAGTGAACTTCAGGCACTAGTATCTGATCCCCCTTACACTAGGTTCTACAGGAATAGGGTAGTCTTACGGACTCACCCGAAGTTTCTTCCTAAGGTTGTCTCCCCTTTTCACCTCAATCAGGAGGTGATTCTTCCGACCTTCTTTCCCAGGCCGCATGCCAACCGGGCTGAGATGGTCCTGCATACCCTGGACTGTAGGAGGGCGTTATCCTTCTACCTTGACCGTACGCGGGAGCATCAGAGGGCTGTTCAGCTCTTCATTTCTTTTGACCCCAATAAGTTGGGGCTACCTGTCTCCAAGCGTATTTTGTCCATATGGGTCGCTGACTGTATCGCCTGGGCTTATGGGGCAGCCGGCCTCTCGTTGGAGGGTCGAGTCACGGCTCATCGTGTCAGGGCGAAGGCTGCGTCAGTGGCTCATCTCCGCTCTGTTCCGTTGGCAGACATCTGCCGGGCCGCTACTTGGTCTTCAAGCCAGACTTTTGCGGCCCATTACTGCCTTGAGAGGGAGTCCCGCAGGGACAGTGCTTTCGGACAGGCAATACTCCATAATCTCTTTGGGGTTTAGGCAACTCCTACCCTCCGGCCCTGGTGTTGGGCTACCGGTCGGGGGCGTTCTCAGAGAAGATTCCTTCCTTACATACTGACGAGCTAGAGGGAGCTCATTTTTTCTGCTTGAGGTCTCCGGTAGCTTTAAGCTGGGGAGTCCCATATGTGAGGACTGACTTCCTGCTTGATCCTGGAGAAAGAGTAGTTACTCACCTGTAACAGGTGTTCTCCAGGAGCAGCAGGAATCAGTCCTCACAACCCTCCCTCCTCCCCTTGGAGTTGCAGTCATATGATTTATTTTGCTAATTTTTTTGCTGTCTTTTAGCTATGTCATCAGACTGAGCAAGATGGCACCCTTGGGCGGGAAGGGGACCGCGCATGCGCGCTGCAATTCCCAAAGGCTTTCTTTGAAAGCTGGGGAAATGCTCCGCACGAGGGCTCCATCGGCGCCAACGTCACCCATATGTGAGGACTGATTCCTGCTGCTCCTGGAGAACACCTCTTACAGGTGAGTAACTACTCTTTATGCAAAGTGTTATTCCATTCAAAAATAAGGGTGAATGGGAACCCCTATCGATATTTCACTGCTTTTTTTCTGCAAAAGAAGCGTTAAGGGTTTAAAGGTTTTCCTGCGCTCCATGATGTACTGTGAGAGATAGTGAAAGATTTGAATTTTGTGATCTCAGAAGCTGTTATTGCGTTTACCGTGTAGGCTCCGCATGAGCATCACTTTGTCTTCAAAGAAACTAAAACAGGCAATTATGGGCCTAGGGTGCGGTGTGATTTCACTTTTTAATGCCCAGACTTCGGTGTGTGCTTTCCAACTTGACTGGACCCAGTGTTGTAGGTACACAGAAAGCATAAAGCTCTTGTATAAGGTCCACTGTATTTTCCCTGTCTCCTGATTGTTCTGGTATTCCTAGTACTCTGTTACATCTTCGCTGGCGGTTTTCGAGGTCATCGTATTATTTCTTCATATATTTAGTTAGGAGGTCAAATTTATGTAGCTTTGACTGAAAGACAGCAGTAGTGTCGATCTGCTCCCCTAGGTTGATTTCATTTTGAGTGACTCTATCATCAAAAGACTTGAGATCCGCTCTAGTATCACTCACTGCCTTCAAGAGATGAAACAGAATGAGCCGCAACTCTTGCAGGATGTCTACCAGGTCTGCTTTTGTCACTGGTGGCGAAGAGTTTGGAGCCGGTCCTGATGGCGGGCGTGAGGTTCCACCTGATTCAGTTACAGGAGGTGTGGAGGAGCCAGAATCCTTCGCCCATGCATACTTTGAGAGGGCCCCTGCATATGACTTGGCATTAGACATGCTGTTATACTTTTTCTCACCCCAAGACGAAACAGCAAGCGATCTATAATTTTTCAGACACACTGGCCTAAAATAGCCACAGGAGGGAGCTTCTGCACTGCTATAGCCCTGCCTTGTGAAGAGAGATCAGCTCTTTCTCGAGGTTAATCTTATCTGCCAGTGCACCGTACTGGCTAATGGCTAATGTAAAGGCAGTTTTACATGGATGTGATCCAATGCCCTGTTCCTTAGCGTCCCTCCATTCTAGTCCCGAACCTTAGAAGTTGTGTACGTCCTCTCGCAGCTTGGAGACTGAGCATGTCACAATCTTGCTGACACCAGTATAAGTAATCCAGGGACCGCCTCCTTGCTCCAGTTCTCAGTCTCCAAGCAGCGGTAGGAGGTGTGAGCCTAGGGGTCAGGGACTCACTGAAGGAATCATTAAGTAGGATTGGTTTGGAAAAAAAAGAAAAGAAAATGGAATTGGATACGGTAAGGCAAATAGAGGCAAGAAAGAAAGGAGAGAAAAGGTTTTAACTCACGGTAAGGGGCTACTGCCCCTTTAAATCGGCGATTGCAGCCTTCAATTAATTTAGAATTCAATTGAGGAAATGTGTTACCCCCCTTCTCCCACCTCTCTGAAAAGGTGTGAGCAGTGCAGAGCGGAGTGAGGGAGTAGCGTGTAGGGCCTCCGGTTTTCAGATCCCCTGAGGTGGAACACCTTCTGAAACCTTCTGAGGATCGCCGCTCGATGTCTACAGGGCTGAGAAGAGCTGCGGAAGTGTGTTTCGGCTCTGGACAGGCCGGCGGTGCTGGCGTACGATCGCCAAACAAGCGGGCAGAAGCAAGGGGGCTGAAAGGGGCTCTGTCGGGGTCCCGGAGGTAAGCGGAGCGAAGAGCAGTGGAAGGCAGCCTGTTTAAGGGCGAAGAGTGCGAGTATCCCGGCGGCCATTTTAGGACCGCGTGGTTTTGGGCGCGGGAGCTGTGCCGTTTTCATGTTTCAGTGACTGGGCAGGTTGGTACGCGGGGAAGAACTGGGGCTTGAGTGTAGCTGATGGCAGTGTGAGTTATTGGTACTGTTTGGTGTGGTAATTGGAAAAAAAAACCCCAAGAAAGATCTGAAACGGGCACATAGCTCTTGATGCCTTCTAGGCCTCGCTGCCTGTTGTGTGGGGTCCGGAGAGGGACCATTTTGGAGGCAGGGGTGTGCACACGAGGCTGCGCTATCTGGTATGGAAGTACGGAGTGAGGCAGAAGGGGCTAAGGAGGTGTTCGAGGTGGAGGACTCCCTGGCCCCTCCAGCGTTACCGCAAGAGCCGATGCCAGGTCCGTCGTCAGCTTCAGAGGTCCCGTTGGCCCAGGCTTCCATGCAGGGAGGTCTAGGGGCCATTTTTTCGCAGCAGTTTTTAGAGCTGCTACAGCAAACCCTTGGCAGGGCTGGCAGTGATATAGCCGGTGGAGTGGAGGAGAATGCCACAGGGGTCAAAAGCAAGGGGGTGCCGCTGGACAAGGGGTCGGGTGGCGTCCCAGTTAAAAGGGCCAGGTTGTCGGAGGACGGAGTAGACCTGGACGGGGTCCTAGAGGAGCAGTCAGAGGTCTTGGAGGACTCGGACGGGGACCCGGAGTTGGAGGAAGGAGAGTTGGCCGAACCTGAAGACCGGTCAAGGATTGTCAGGGTATTCAGGAGAGAGGAGCTGACTGCACTCATTGCGGAAACTATGAAAGCATTGAATATGCCGACCGCGGAGCAGGGGGTGGATGCTTCGTTGGAGGATCCATTATTGCAGGCAGTATGGAAGTCTCAGGGTGTTTCCGATTCATAGAGTTTTTAAGGAAATGATTCAGGAAGAATGGGATATGCCTGAGGCTAGCCTCAAGGGTTCCAGGGTGTTGAACCGGCTGTACCCGTTGCAAGTGTCGGATAAGGATCTATTTAAAGCTCAGAGAGTGGATGCAGCCGTGTCGTCGGTGACTAAGAAGACTACCAATCCGGTAGAGGGTAGTGCAGCTCTTAAGGATACCCAGGATAGGAAGTTAGACTCGCTGTTGAGGCAGGTATTTGAGGTGAATGCTCTTTCCATGCAAGCTTCGATTTGTGGGGCTTGGGTTACAAGGGCGTGCCTAAGATGGACCCAAAGGCTGAAGGGTTTGCAGGCAGAAGAGGCAGCCAAGGAAGCGGCTCGATTGGAATCAGGAGCCGCGTATTTGGCAGATAGTCAGTATGATCTTATAAGACGATTAGCAAAGAGTATGGCGTCAGTTGTGGCCGCTAGGAGGTCCTTATGGCTGCGTAATTGGGCGGCAGATGTGGCGTCCAAAGCCCGACTAGGGAAGCTCCCCTTTAGAGGTAAACTTCTCTTTGGGGAAGATCTGGAGAAGTTGGTGAAGGATTTAGGAGAGTCCAAGGGGGGCAGGTTGCCGGAAGATAAGCAGAAACTAGGGCGTCCGGGGATGCCTTTGAGAAGTCAGCAACGAGAGTTTCGGTATTTTCGACAATCAAGGTTTGGTCAGTTTCAGAGGAAGTTTTCAGTACAGAGCCTCGGGATTTCGGGGCTTTAGGGGAGCAGGCAGAGGTTTTGGGACCGCCGCCTCCTCACCAAGCCTTAAGAAACCGCAATGATGTGAGGGGGGTCCAGGCTGGAATCATTCCCGTGGGAGGTCGTTTAAGGGGAGTTCTTTCCAGCGTAGGCCCAAATTACCTCAGACCAGTGGGTGTTGGAAATCGTGCAAAGAGGTTATGCGCTCGAGTTTCAACGTCCAGTGGGAGGTGCGTTTGTACAGTCTCCCTGCAGGACTCGAGCAAAGCGGGCAGAGGTGCGGGAGACCTTGGGGAGGCTACTAGCGCTAAGAGCGGTGGTGCCGGTACCAGAAGATCAGTACGGCTGCGGTCGATACTCCATATATTTCGTAGTGCCAAAAAAGGAGGGCACCTTGAGGCCTATTCTGGACCTCAAAAGAGTAAACAGCTGCTTCAGGGTGTCGCATGGGAACACTGCGGTTAGTGATAATGGCGGTTCGGCAAGGAGAGTATCTCACGGCGCTAGATCTTTCGAAGGCGTATCTACACATACCGATCAGAGCAGAGCATCAAAGGTTTCTTCGTTTCGCGGTGCCCATGGGGCATTTTCAGTTCCAGGCAATGCCGTTTGGATTAGCGACCACTCCAAGGACGTTCACCAAGGTCATGGTAGTGGTGGCGGCAGCGTTGCGAAAGGAAGGAGTATTGGTGCATCCTTATCTGGACGACTGGCTGATCAGAACGAAGTAGGAAGAAGAGAGCGTAGTGGCAACCAGATGAGTGGTTCCGTTTTTGCAATCACTGGGTTGGGTGGTGAACCTAGCGAAGAGCAAGTTGCAGTCGTCGCAGGACTTGGAATTTCTGGGGGCTCGGTTTGACACAAATGGCAGGGTGTACCTGCCGCAGCTAAGAATCGACAAATTAAGGTGCCTAGTTCGCGCCTTCCTGAGCAAGAGGGATCCCTTGGCGTGGCAATACTTGCAGGTATTGGGGACGATGGCAGCCACGCTAGAGGTGGTGCCATGGGCCAGAGCTCACATGAGACCGTTGCAGAGGTCTCTGCTCAGGAGATGGTCACATCAGTCCGATCAGTTGTCCAGGAGACTGGTCTGTCCGCCGGAGGCAAGGCAGTCTCTACAGTGGTGGTTTGCTTCCGAGGTGTCTGGAAAAGGGGATGCCTCTAGAGTCTCCAGTCTGGAAGGCATTAACGACCGATGCAAGCCTGTTCAGCTGGGGGGCGCACTTCGAGGGGCATTATGCACAGGGCCAGTGGACAGAACAGGAGAGGACGTGGTCAATCAACAGGTTAGAGTTGAGAGCGGTCACTCTAGCTCTGAGGGCCCTTCATCGGTGGCTGGGGGGGAATGCTGTCCGGGTGTTGTCGGACAACGCCATGACGGTGGCTTACATCAATCGGCAAGGCGGCACAAGCAGCGTGGCCCTCGAGGAGGAAGCGGACGAGTTACTTCGGTGGGCCGAGTCGCATCTGGAAGCTTTATTGGCAGGACATGTGGTGGGAGTGGACAATGTGACCGCCGATTTTTTGAGTTCAGTAAAGGTGAACCTAGGAGAGTGGGTACTCAGGAGGTGTTCGATTTGCTGGTGCAACGCTGGGGAGCTCTGGTGATGGACCTCATGGTGACGGGCGTATCAGCAAAAGTGCAAAGATTCTTCAGCAGACGACGAAAAAGGATGTCAGAAGGGCTGGATGCCCTGATACAAAGGTGGCCAGCGGAGCAGCTTCTATACATTTTCCCACCGTGGGTACTGATAGGGCGAGTGTTGCAGCGCATAGAGAGACACAGGGGGCTCATAGTTCTGGTGGCGCCAGACTGGCCAAGGAGGCCTTGGTATGCAGACTTAATGCAGCTGCTAGTGGAGTCCCCGTGGAGGCTACTGATAAGGAAGGACCTGTTGTCGCCGGGTCCGTTGATAATGCCGCAGGTGGATCGGTTCTCGCTTACGGCTTGGCTCTTGAAAGGGCAAGGTTAAGAGCCATGGGGTACTCGGCTGAGGTGATTGCAACGCTGTTAAGATCTAGGAGGAGGTCCACGTCGTTGGCGTATATCCGGGTCTGGCGGATTTTCGAAGCTTGGTGTGATGACAGACGGATTAGGGCATTAGGGGCGTCTGTACCGCAGTGTCGTTTTTGCAGGATGGTTTCGATAAAGGGCTGGTGGCAGCTTCTCTTAAGGTGCAGTTGGCAGCGCGCTCTTGTCGAGGAAAGGTAAAAGGGAGGTCACTGGGAACGCATCCAGAGGTGAAGAGATTTTTGAGAGCGGCTTCGCTTTTGAGACCGTCACGCAGGGTTTCAGTTCCCGTCTGGGATTTGAAAGTTGCCCTGGAGGCGCTGGCTCGGGAACCATTTGAGCCCTTAGCGAAGGCGACAATGACGGACCTTACCCTAAAGGTGGTGTTTTTGGTTGCTATCTCTTCGGTTAGGAGGATTTCAGAGTTGCAAGCATTGTCGTGTAGAGCGCCTTTTTTGGTTTTTGAGGGCAACAAAGTGGTGTTGAGGACGGTGCCCTCGTTTTTACTGAAGGTAGTGTCATCTTTTCACGTGAATCAGGTGGTGTCGTTGCCAGTGTTTCAGAAGGCAAGGACAGGCAAGGATGGGGTTCAGCTACATAAGTTAGATGTTGGCAGAGCCTTAAAGTATTTGCAGAGGACAGTGTCGTTTCGTAGGACAGACAGATTGTGTTATTTGGTGGTTCGAAGCGAGGTGAGCAGGCGTCTAAGTAAGTCTATTGCTAGGTGGATTAAGGAAACGATAGCTTCAGCCTATCTGTTGAAAGGTAGGGTGGTTCCAAAGGTTTTGAAATCGCATTTGACAAGGGCACAAGCTGCTTCATGGGCGGAGTTTAGTTTGGTGCCGGCAGTGGAAATCTGTAAGGCAGCAACGTGGTCGTCATTGCATACATTTGTGCAGCATTACAGGATTGATGTTCAAGCAGAGAGAGACTCTAGTTTTGGAGCGGCGGTGCTTCAGGCTGGTCTAGCAGGGCCCTCCCGTTAAGGTGTTACTGCTCTGTTACATCTTCTAAGGTTCGGGACTAGACTGGAGGGGGATGCTAAGGAAGGTGAAATTAGACTTACCTGCATCCCTCCTTGATCTTGGCTGCTGACGACACCCTGAAGCAAAGGAAGTAGTATTGCCAGGTCTGCGACTGTACGGCGTGGGTCATTAGTTCAGGGGGGAAATGCGGAACGGAGGAGGTACTTTCCTCTGTGTTAAGGTTAGAGTACAAGTAAAAATAAACATATATATATATATATATATATATATATATATATATATATATATATATAAATAAAATAGGGGGAATTTTTCTCCTTTACTTCATGGCTCGGGTTACCACTTATTTGCAGTTTTTGAATGTTTATAGTTACTTAATTATTGCTCTGGTGAGTCTGCTTTGTCAATAGGGTACTGGAGCAAGGAGGCGGTCCCTGGATTACTTATACTGGTGTCAGCAAGATTGTGACATGCTCAGTCTCCAAGCTGCGAGAGGACGTACGCAACTTCTAAGGTTCGGGACTAGACTGGAGTTTCTTAAGGAACAACAATTAACAGGTAAGTCTAATTTCACCTATTTGTTTTGCAACGTACCTCATTTATCTGCCTGCGCTCTTGTAAGCTGGCTGCTCCTGCTTCTTTCGTTTGTTTGGGGTTTTTTTACTTTTGCATTACTGTTTTTACCAGCTGCTCCTTTCACTCCATTTTTGTGTCTCCTCCCTGCTTTCTCTGGTTTCCCCCTTCACTTTTGTTGTTAGTCTCTCTCCCACTTTCCTCGTTATGAGATCCACTCAGTGACCTGGATGTCAGTCTCTACTACAGCTCAATTGCCTGGTATATTGCTGCAGTCTCACTCTGTGCTGCTATATTTGTTGGTGACAGGCAGCTATAAGATCTGTTCACGTACGGTGAGCAGGCTGTCTTCTAGATGCACCGAACTCAGCTCATGCATCCCCACCAATTTAAATGGCTTCGGGAATAATCTCTCCCACAACGCCTCTCTGGATACTGGAAATGACTGATTCTCCAGGACCAAGCAGGAAGTCAGTCCTCACATATGGGTGACATCGGCGCCGACGGAGCCCTCGCGGAGCAATTTTCCCCAGCTTTCAAAGAAAGCTCTTGGGAATTGCAGCGCGCATGCGCAGTCCCCTTCCCGCCCAAGGGTGCCATCTTAGCCAGTTGTCTTTTTTCCGCGGAGCCCTACAGACGTGGTCGTCTTGTCCCCGCTGAAAAAGTTGATTTTTCGTGATTTATTTTCTCTTTTTTCTTCGGTTCGACGCCGGTCTCTTTCCTGCCCGGACTCGCGACACCGTTGCGAGTCCTTCTCTTATTTTTCGGTTTTTCTGATTTTCTGTCAGTTTCGTTTTCGGTTTTTCGCTGGCAGCCCGGTCCTTTGACCTTGCAGGGGCCCTTTTTCCCCCGATGGCTGCCAGTGGTTTCAAGCGGTGTGTTCAGTGTGACAGAAATATGTCACTCACTGACACACACGATCATTGCCTCCGCTGCCTTGGCCCGGATCACGAGGAACTGATCTGTGGGGCCTGCAGCAAAATGTCCTCCAAAGCGTTAAGGAGTCGGCGGCATCAGCGGGAACGAATCTTCGCTGATCCCACCCGTACCCGGACCTCGTCGGAGGCATCGGCGTCCAGAGGCTCCAGCTCTGAGCATCGCCGGAGTTCCTCCGACAGAGGTTCTCCCTCCGGGGATCATCGACGGAAGGCGAAACCCGCGAGGGCGGCGTCGGTGGACGCTCCTGCTTCCGCGAGGGCCAGGTCGCATAGCCCCGATAGCCGTCCCGGGTCTTTGGAGAAGGAACATCTCCCGAAGCGACCTCGTTTAGAATCGGAGATGCCTGCTCGGGTAAGTCCTGTAGTCCTTCTGGACTCGCCTCCGAGGGGTCCGACGTCGGGCCCGACGCTGTCGGGGCCCGAGTCGGGGGCTGCTGGGTCACCTGAGGTCGGACTCAGGTTGACGGCCTTGGAGAGCAGACTATCTGCCTTCATGGACCAGCACCGGGCACTGATCGCTAGCCTCGCTGGCGCCTCTGCCCCGACCGCCGGGACGTCGACGTCTAAGTCGACCCCGGAGACCGAGCCGATCCTCGAGTCCATGCGGGCTCGAGTCGATCCTCGGTCGAGGTCACCCTCGGCCTCCCGTTCGGGACCGAGGTCGTCGACGCCGAATCCCTCGGCGTCGGGGCGGCCGACGCCTCCGCCCGCCCGGACCGACCCCACCGATTCCTCCTCGGAGTCGGCCTGGGAGTCTGAAGAGGAAGAGTCACCTGATTCTTTTCGGACTCGGTGTGTCCCCTCGGACTCGCCTGAGTCCGAACCTCGGAAACAGTCCCCCCCGGAGGATGCCCGGTTCTCGGACTTCGTCAGGGATATGGCCAAGGCTTTGGCCTTCCCTGCGGATCCCGAGGAGGAGCCTCGAGCCGAAGAACTCGATGCCCTTCAGTACGACTCTCCCGCCAGGGAGCACTTTACTGTACCGGTTCCTCCCATGCTGGAACGACTACTCTTCCGCATGTGGGAGAGTCCAGCATCGTCGCCGGTATTAAGCAAGCGGGTCGATTCCATCTATCGAGTCCGCAAGAGCCCTGGCTTCCAAAAAGCACAGCTACCGCACCATTCCATGGTGGTGTAATCGGCCATGCATAGGCTTAAGAGCCAGAAGATGCACTCCTCGGTGCCTCCTGGCAGGGAGGCCCGCAACCTGGATGGTAAGAAGTGTTTCCAGGGCTCTATGCTTGCTTGTCGGGTCCAGACCTACCAGCTCTACATGGGCATGTACCTTAGAGACCTGGCTAAAGAGCTAGCCGGATTCTCCGCTGGGCTGTCCGAGGAACCTTTGCGGAGGTTCCTAGCCTTGACAACTGGTATTCGGGATTGCTCCAAATTCATTTCTCGAGCAGCCTATGATGGCTTTGAAGCATCGGCTCGAGTGGCCGCAGCCGGCATCGGTGCCCGCCGACAGGCTTGGCTTCAGTCGTCTGACCTTGAACCCTGGGTGCAGGACAAGTTGGTCGATGTCCCCTGCCGAGGTGAGAACCTCTTTGGCAAGCCCATGGCTGAGAAGGCTGCACAAATCGAGACGGAGACTCTCACCAGAACTAGGCTCTCTAGGAAGACCTCCGCCCCTTCCCAGAAGAAGAAGGGCTCGGGAAAGAAGTCCTTTTACCCGAGAAAGGCGGCTGCCTATAAACACTACCCTCAATATCAGGCCTCTGCAGCTCCCCAACAGGGTCAGCAGGCCAAGGGACGGGGTAACGGGTCCCGTAGGCAGCAAGCCCCCAAGCCTGCACCACCGGCCCTGCTCAGCAGGGTGGGGGTTTTTGACTTCATCAGCATAGCCTCTCCCCCTCAGCTGGTTCCTCCCAGCACAGGAGGCCGGCTGGTTCACTTTGCCCACAGGTGGTCCAACATCACATCAGATGCCTGGGTGCTTCATGTTGTGAGAGAAGGCTATCTTCTCCACTTCCACCAGGTCCCTCCCTCCTATTTCCCGGGAGAACCTCCACGACTCCCTATGCACAGGGACTTACTCCTTCAGGAGTTAGCAAGTCTTCTTCAGGAACAGGCTGTGGAACCGGTGCCCCACCACCTGAGGGGTCAAGGCTTCTATTCCAGGTATTTCCTAATACCAAAAAGAACGGGAGGCCTCAGACCCATCCTGGACTTGCGCAACCTCAACAAGTTCCTCGTCAGAGAGAAGTTCAAGATGCTTACCCTTGGAATCCTTCTGCCCTACCTCCAGCAGGGAGATTAGCTATGCTCCTTGGATCTAAAGGATGCCTACACGCACATCCTCATCCACCCAAGCCACCGCCAATACCTAAGGTTTGTGGTGGCAGGAAATCACTACCAGTACAGAGTACTGCCCTTTGGCCTATCCTCCGCACCACGAGTCTTCACAAAATGTCTTGCGGTGGTGGCGGCTTATCTCCGGCTTCACGGCCTCTATGTCTTTCCGTACCTAGAGCATCAGAGCATCGTCCTCTCCGGAAGTCACAAAAGCCACACACCGCACTGTGACTCTTCTACAGTACTTGGGCTTTGTCATAAACTTCGCAAAGTCCACTTTGCTCCCCTCGCAAGATCTCGAGTTCATCGGCGCAAGATTGCACACTCTTCAGGCACGAGCTTTCCTGCCTCTCGACAGGGCTCAACGGCTCATGGACCTAGCCGGCCGTTTTCGCAGCCAGTCCCTGGTCTCAGCCAGGCGCTTCCTGAGACTACTCGGCCATATGGCTTCCACCGTCCACGTGACCCCCAATGCCCGCCTGAATATGCGGCCTGCTCAGTGGTGCCTTCGCAAGCAGTGGCAACAGGCCACGGGCGGCCTAGCCGACTTAGTGAGCATCTCCGGCCCGCTGGCCTCTTCTCTACAGTGGTGGCTTCATCGGCCGAACCTGGTGCTCGGAATGCCTTTTCAGTCTCCGCCGCCGGCTCAAGTGCTGACAACCGATGCGTCTCTCCTAGGATGGGGAGCGCATTGCCAAGGGGCATGTACTCAAGGTCTCTGGACCACGTGGGAGTCTGCGCAGCAGATCAACTTCCTGGAGCTCAGAACAATCCGTCTGGTTCTCAAGGCTTTCTCCCACCTGACTTCTCACCAGTCTGTCCTTGTCCAGACGGACAATCAAGTGGCCATGTTCTATGTGAACAAGCAGGGAGGCACGGGCTCCTTCCTTCTCTGTCGCGAAGCACAGACGCTCTGCTCTTGGGCCGTCAGCCACGGCATTCTTCTCAAGGCAGTTTATCTCCCAGGCCAAGAAAATTGCCTGGCGGACAAACTCAGCAGGATCCTCCAGCCGCACGAGTGGCGCCTGGATCCCTTGGTAGTTCAGAATCTTTTTCTGAAGTGGGGCCTCCCCACGATGGATCTCTTTGCCAGTCCTCTCAACCGGCAACTTCCTCGCTTCTGCTCTCGGCAGCCGCATCCCCTTCGAGTAGCGGCGGATGCTTTTCTGCTCTCATGGTCGAAAGGCCTTCTCTATGCCTTTCCTCCCATACCGCTAGTCTCTCGAAGTCTTTTCAAGGTTCTCCGAGACAAAGCTTCCATGATCCTGATAGCTCCTCGGTGGCCCAGACAGCCGTGGTTTCCACTCCTGCTGCAACTAGCGGTGGAGGATCCGTTCCCTCTGGGGTTTCAACCAGATCTCCTAACACAGGATCAGGGGTCCCTACTGCACCCCAACCTCAGATCTCTACATCTGATGGCCTGGCTGCTGAAAGGGTAGTCCTTGCTCCCCCTTCTACTGCCGGCAGAGGTGGAAGAGGTCGTACTAGCTTCCCGGCGACCTTCTACCCGCAAATGCTACGCCCTTAAATGGCGTCGCTTTTCCGCTTGGTGTGCCCAGCAGTCTCAGGATCCCTTCTCCTGCTCGGTGTCGGTGATCTTGCAGTACTTGCTCTACCTCTCTAATCTGGGACTTAAGTCCAACTCCGTCAAAGTTCACCTCAGTGCTCTTTCAGCACATCATGTACCGGTGGACGGCAGACCTCTTTCCAGCGACCCTCTCGTAGCGAGTTTCTCCGAGGTCTCCTTCTACTTAAACCACCTCTGCGCCCGCCAGCACCTGACTGGGATCTGAATGTGGTTTTACAGCGGATCACCTGTCCGCCTTTTGAACCTATGGCTACCTGTTCTCTCCGTTTTCTTTCTTGGAAAACCTTATTCCTGATAGCTCTCACTTCCGCTAGACGCGTAAGTGAATTGCAGGCCCTCGTGTCTGATCCCCCTTACACTCGGTTCTACAAAAATAGGGTAGTCCTACGGACTCACCCTAAATTTCTTCCAAAAGTGGTCTCCCCTTTTCACATCAATCAGGAGGTGGTACTTCCGACCTTCTTTCCCAGGCCACACTCCAGCCGAGCTGAAATGGTCCTGCATACCCTGGACTGTAGAAGGGCGTTGAACTTCTACCTTGACCGTACGCGGGAGCACCGTAAAGCTGCTCAGCTTTTCGTGTCTTTTGACCCCAATAAATTGGGGCTCCCTGTCTCCAAGCGTACTCTGTCCATCTGGGTTGCTGACTGTATCGCTTGGGCTTATGGGGCAGCCGGACTCTCGCTAGATAGTCGGGTCACGGCTCATTGTGTTCAGGCGAAGGCTACGTCAGTGGCTTACCTCCGCTCTGTTCCATTGGCAGACATCTGCCGGGCCGCTACTTGGTCCTCGAGCCAGACTTTTGCGGTCCATTACTGCCTCGAGAGGGAGTCCCGCAGGGACAGTGCTTTCGGACAGGCAGTCCTCCGAAATCTCTTCGAGGTTTGAGCAACTCCTACCCTCCATCCCGGATGGGGGCTACCGGTGGGTAATAATTCAGTGAAGATTCCTTCCTTCTGTGCTGCTGAGCTAGAGGGAGCTCATTTTTTCTGCTTAGGGTCTCCGGTAGCCTTAAGCTTTGGAGTCCCATATGTGAGGACTGACTTCCTGCTTGGTCCTGGAGAAAGCGTAGTTACTCACCTGTAACAGGTGTTCTACAGGAGCAGCAGGAATCAGTCCTCACAATCCTCCCTCCTCCCCTTGGAGTTGCAATCATCTGCTTTAGTTTTTTTTGCAAATTTTTATGCTGTCTTTTAGCTATGTCATCTGACTGGCTAAGATGGCACCCTTGGGCGGGAAGGGGACCGCGCATGCGCGCTGCAATTCCCAAAGGCTTTCTTTGAAAGCTGGGGAAAATTGCTCTGCGAGGGCTCCGTCGGCGCCGACGTCACCCATATGTGAGGACCGATTCCTGCTGCTCCTGGAGAACACCTGTTACAGGTGAGTAACTACGCTTTTTCCTGCCACTGCACAGCTCATCTGCATGCCAATGATGCATTCCACTTCTATGGCCCACCTCAGCGTTTCCCGGCTCTGACAAAGTGACTCAAACCGCGGCACTGTGCATCTTCCCCATGTTGGGTTTTTGTCTCAACTTCCCCTCCTCTTTTTTTCCTTTTTCGTGTATTTTTTAAATTTATTCATTTATCACCTGGCATATCAGCTGCTCTCCTTCGTTTTCAATACCACTGGCCAAGTCTTGTGATCCGGGAGTCACGATGTACACTGTGAGTCTCTGTTCGTTTTCTGTTGTACTTTTCCTTTTTGTTTTCCTTCCCCCGGACCCGCAGCAACGAAACCGGCACTCGATCTATTCACCCCACCTGCAGTTGTTTAGCAGTGTGATCGGGGAATGCCTTCAGCCGCTTCATCCCCAGGATTTATAGGTCCCATCTACCGGCAAGCACATGAAGGGTTTAAAGCGCAGGAGAAGCTCCCGTTATCTCAATTGGAGGTGTCAGACCATTGATATACCAGTTTGGAGAGGGTGCCAACATCCAGGTTCACTGCAGCGGATTTATCATCTCATTCTGGGATATTCTGTTGCCGACATTGCTCTGTCTGGTGAGTAGCCATCAGTTGGGTTAGAGGCTGGAGGAGCCAGATTATTTTGTGGCTATCTTCGTTGGGCTCACTAGTGCCCCCCTGATTTGAACTATTTTAAAGTAGTGCCACACAATCCCATTGTTGCAGGATTAGGTTATATTGGACAGAGTCAAAGGTTGCCTTGATTTTGAGAAAAATCAGTATGAATTCATTAGGGTTGTCAGCAATGTTCCCTCTAATTTTCTGTAGGCTGTGTGCGCATAAAATATCAGCTGTGCAGCTTTTGAAGGAAGGTTAAATTTTTGTGCACAATATAACGACACTCGTAGTTATATACTTTACAATTTGACTACACGTCAAAATACAGTATGTACACCACATTGATTGCACTAGAAAATATTGTACAAATTCTGAAAACCGTAAATACACAACAACATTTCAATTTTAAGATGTCTGTGGTGTTTTTTTTCAGAATCAGAACCGTAATTTTTGTGCGCTCTGTTGTAAAGTATGTGCTCTCGCTCGGCAAGGTGTGTGCACGCGCACAGCTTAGAGGGAACAGTGGTTGTCAGTAAGGGCAGTTATTAGAGTTTCAACCCTGTGGTGAGGTCAAAATCCATATTGCTGAGGGTCAAGTGGGAAGTGAGTGTCAATATGGTCCTGGAGTTGACTTTGTGCAATCTTTTCTATTCTTTTTGGTCAGGAATGGCAGGCTAGTGATGGGCCTGTAAGAGCTTGGCTGTTTTTTGTCAAGGTCTGTCCCTTTTATTATTGGGTGGATGGACACATTTTTTAGTTCTGCTGGCAAATATCCTTGGTGGAGTGATAGTCACAATTTTGAGTATTGTAGGGATCAGTTCTGCTCTTGCAATATTGACCTAGCTCACTGGGCAGGGGTCCAGTGGGAATGTGGTAGTGTTAACGTTCTTGATTCTTTCCAGTTGTTCAGATGATGTAGTAACAAATGAGTCCTATGTGATTTTGTTTTATTCAGGGTTTTGGCTTAAGTATGTATGGTTTGTGCTAGTTCTATTCTAAGGGCGGGCTTGACTTTGGAAGTGGTCTGCCATGAGTTGCAATGATAGATCTATCTCTTTTTCCTGTTGTGTGGGGTTCCTTATCGTTGTCTTGATCAAGTCAAATAGCTCTCTGGGCCTGTTGAGGGAGCATTATAGGAGCTTGGAGAAGTACTCCTTTTTTGCTTTGTATGTTGCTGTCTGATTTTCATGTAGTTTGGACATGTATGTGTCAATGTTGTCTGCGGATTTACAGCATCGCCATCATCTTTCTAGTAGTCTGAGGTTGTATTTCATGACTTTTAGTTGTATGGTGTACCATGTACTGTATTTTGTCTGCGTATGATCGCTGGAGCTTGTTGTTTTATGGCTATATTGCTTATTGTCCGGTTCCAATTCTGGATGAGTGTCGAGGTTGTCTGAGTTGTGGTTGATTTGTGGCATGATTTTTTCTAGGAATTCTCTCTTTTCCAGGTGGTGGAATCTGCATGTTGAGGCTTGAGTGTGAAGATCTGTTTAAATATCTGGCCTGAATGGAAGAAGGGATTGCTTTGTGGTCAGACAATGGGACCATATATGTTGTGGGTGGGGAGAAGTTGATGGTCCTGAGTATCTGCTGTGGAGCGAATATCAGGTTGAGTATGTTTCCTTTGTTATGTGTTGGTTTATTGATGAGTTGCGTGTATTTGAGGGCGTCCATGGCATGTGGAAATGCCTTGGTTGGCAAGACATCCAAAAATGGCTTTCACCACTAGCCGAAGTCTTGAGGTGGCCAAGTGTAGCCTTGTTATCGGCAGTCATGACAGCTAGCATGCAGCAATATCTTGTGGGCTAGCTGTCACCAGCCAACATGCCAATATTCTGCCATGATTCCGCCCTGTTGAGTTCAAAGCAGTTATCATGGAACTTTTACCACCCTGTCTGCTTCTATTGCACAGTAGTGATTACCATGGACTGCGCTGATGCTTTGCATGTGTTAACCATAACTGCACTTAGTAAACATTCCCCAAAGAGATGTATATCACAACTCTGAGATCTACATTTTATACTCGTATTCTGACGTGACTTTCCATGATGATGGTCACTTCAAATGCAGTTGTGGTAACACAGTTATCGTATAAGATTCTCTCATGTAGATCTATATGCAGAAATGCAGAGCAAAAAGCTCTCCACCATATTGGCAGCCATGAGATTTTTAAAAGAAAATTCCGCAAGGAAGTTACCATGAAAAATTGGCTTACAGGCTCAGGATTAAGCTAAAATTTGATTTGTAGATACTTCCTTTTTTCTTTTCATCTTCTCTGAATATAGATAAGAACAGAAGCGAGGGACATCTTGAACAATTTTCAGAAGACTGTGTTCGTGAGAAACTAGCTCAACTTAAAGTAGACAAAGCGATGGGACCGGATGGGATACACCCTAGAATACTGAGGGAACTTGGGGCTGTTCTAGCAACTCCATTGACTGACCTTTTCAATGCCTCGTTGGAGTCGGGAGTGGTGCCAAAGGACTGGAGAGAGGCTCATGTGGTGCCTTTACACAAAAGCGGAAGTAAGGATGTGGTTGAAAACTACAGGCCGATTAGTTTCACTTCGGTGGTGAGTAAATTATTGGAAACGCTGCTGAAAGAGAAAATAGTGAGGTTTCTGGAGTCCAGCGGATTACAGGATCCGAGGCAGCATGGATTCACCAGAGGCAGGTCTTGTCAGACAAATCTGATTGATTTCTTTGACTGGGTGACCAGGGAGTTGGACCGAGGGAGAGCTCTAGATGTGGTGTATTTAGATTTCAGATAAAGCCTTTGACACTGTTCCTCACAGGCGACTTATAAACAAACTGAGCACCCTAGGGATGGACCCTAAAGTTACTGCTTGGGTTAGAAATTGGTTGGGTGGGAGGCGACAAAGAGTACAAGTAAATGGAGCTCACTCTGAGGAGAAGGATATTACCAGTGGTGTGCCCCAGGGATCTGTCCTTGGTCCGATTCTTTTTAACATCTTTGTTAGTGATATAGCGGTAGGGCTGTCGGGTAAGGTTTGCCTCTTTGCGGATGATACCAAAATCTGCAATAGAGTAGACACCCAGGAAGGTGTAGATAACATGAGGAGGGATCTAGCTAAGCTTGAAGAATGGTCTAGAATTTGGCAGCTGGGATTTAATGTTAAAAAATGTAAGGTCATGCATTTGGACTGCAGCAATCCAAGGGAGCAATACAGTATAGGAGGTGAAGTACTTTTGTCCACTAAAGAAGAGCGGGACCTAGGCGTGGTTGTGTCTGATGATCTTAAAGTAGCTAAACAGGTAGAAAAGGTGACGGCAAAAGCTAGAAGGATGCTTGGGTGCATACGGAGAGGAATGGCTAGCAGAAAAAAGGAGGTGATAATGCCTCTGTATAAGTCTTTGGTGCGACCTCATTTGGAGTATGGTGTGCAATTCTGGAGACCGCACCTTCAAAAGGATGTGAACAGGATGGAGTCGGTGCAGAGGGTTGCTACTAAAATGATTAATGGGCTTCATTATAAAGCATATGAGGACAGACTTAAGGATCTTAATATGTACACCTTAGAGGAAAGGCGGGATAGAGGTGATATGATTGAGATGTTTAAATACATCCGTGGCATAAATGTTCAGGGAGAGAACCTCTTTCAATTGAAAGCAAGTTCTGCTACGAGGGGACATGGGATGAGGGTGAAGGGAGATAGATTCAGGAGTGATATGCGGAAATATTTCTTTACAGAAAGAGTAGTGGATCCATGGAATAGTCTCCCAGTGGAGGTGGTAGAGATGAGGACAGTAACTGAATTAAAAAAAAGCATGGGACCAATACAGAGGATCTCTAAAGGTAAAAAGTGGACTGTTGTAGTTGTTATGGAAGGACAGACTAGATAGGCCATGTGGTCTTTTTCTGTCATCATGTTTCTATGCTCATACTAACTCTGCTTCTTCTGTGACCTATGATTTTCTAGATTGTGCTTTCTCATCTCCGTTACTTAGATAAAACTAAGAAGTCTGTGTTTAGCCACTGCCACCTTGAAATCTGTTTTACCCTCTACAACTTGCTTCATATGTGCATTATCCTTTCTGTGAAAAATGTTTCCTAAAATTGCTCCTAAGTCTACCCCCCCCCCCTTGCTACTTTGAATTGAAGGATTTCTTTATTCTGCATTATTAATACCTTTCAAGTATTTGAATGTTTATCATATCTCCCTTGTCTCTTCTGCCCTTTAGGGTTTGCATAATAGAGTTCTTTAGCTTCATCTCATAGGGTTTTGGTACAGACCATACATCATTTTTGTATCCCTCTTCTGGACTGACCATACTGGGTCAGACCAAGGTCTATCAAGCCCAGTATCCTGTTTCCAACAGTGGCCAAACCAGGTCACAAGTACCCGTCAAGTTCCCAAAAAGGTACACAGATTCCATGTTGCTTATCCCGGGGTAAGCAGTGGGTTTTCCTGGTCCTCTTTAATAATGGTTTATGGACTTTTCCTCCAGGAACTTGTCCAAACCTTTTTAAAACACAGCTACACTAACAGCTTTTACTATATCCTTTGGTAATGAATTCCAGAGTTTGATTATGCGTTGAGTGAAAATATAATTTCTTCTGTTATTTAGTTATTTATTTATTTATATAGACAGATTTGTATACCACCTTATCCTACAATCAAAGTGGTCACATCACAATTGGAGGGTTACATTTAACATGAGGGTACTTTACAACCTTATACAAAGGTACTTTACAACATTATACAATGAATTCGTATGTCTAGTTGTGATGAGTGAGTATCGAGTTGCTGGAGGTAGTTGCATTACCGTTCGGGTGGAGACTGTTGTCTGTCTGTTAGTCTTAAATGGACCACATTTCTAATATCCCCATTCTTGATGAGAAAGGGGGCAGGATTGACAGTTGAGATGTGTTAAAGAACTGTGATTTTGTATTCATGCAATGATGTGTTTTTTATTTTACAGGTTCAAGCACAGCTTTTGCAGTTTGCAGCAAAAAACATTGGTCTCAATCCTGCACTATTAACCTCGCCAATTAATCCTCAGCATATGACGATGTTGAACCAGCTCTATCAACTGCAGCTGGTAAGTATTAGAGGTCTAGTATCTAGACTTTGGTATGTGCTCAAAAAAATTGGAGAAATTGTCTCTGGCCATTCATAACAATCTAGAGTCAGACGAGACAGCTATTCATACAACAAACACAGGAACGTTAGCAACCAGAAATGAAAGGCTAATTTGTCCATATTAAGTGACCAAAATCCACCTTTTCTGTCCAGCCTATCCTTAAACTCTCTACCCTACCTGTGTATCTTCTCCCCAGTGTGTTTTACTTTCTCTGCCCCTCATTTCTCTTTCCTTCTCTTAATCTATTTGTAAACTTAGTGCCATGTTTAATAAGGAGTATTTTGGAAGCCAAAAAAACCAGGAAGGCAGTAAAGTTTACAAAAAAAGGGGGTTTGCAGCGCAGACTCTTCCTTGGATTGTCTTGCAGTCTCCTGTGATCTCTTGGATTTGGACTCTTTCAGAAGGTCTGAAGAGATCACCCTCTCTTTACCTCCAATTGCTTTTTGCTATCTCTGAAAAAGGAAAGCTCTGAATCACAGGTAAGTGATGGTGGCTCAGCATGTCAGCTAGGACAGAGGTTCCCAACTCCAGTCCTGGAGGGCCAAACACCATTCAGGTTTTCAGGCTGTCCTTAATAAATATGCATGAGATGCATTTGCATGCACTGCCCCCATTGTATTCAAATATATCTCATGCATATTCATTAGGGACACCCTGAAAACCTGAGTGGTGTTTGGCCCTCCAGTACTGGAGGTGAGAATCTCTGAGCTAGTGCATTCAGCCTGACTTGTGAGTAGACAGGTGGACGTGATCCATGGAGGGTTGGCACTTAAAAGGGAAATATCACTTCCATTACCGTGTACTGCCTTTTGGCCTCATATCTACTCATGTATTCACAAAGCATCTTTTGCAATAGTAGCGGCATTACTATGCATACTGAGTATGTGTTTCCCTACTTGGATGACTGGCTGGTCAAGAACACCAAGGAGGAGCTCAGAATTGTACATTTCACCATCTGTGTACTGGAGATTCTCTGGGAACAAGCAGGAAGTCAGTCTTCACATACAGGTGACGTCATTGCCGACGGAGCCTGCGCAGAGCAAATCCCAGCTTTCAAAGAAAGCTTTTGGAAGTTGCTACCACGCATGCGTGGTCCCCTTTCTGCCCAAAGGAGCCATCTTGCTCAGTCTCCTTTTTTCCGCGGAGCCCATCAGACGTAGTCTGTCCCTGTCCTGGAAAAAGTTGATTTTCTTCTTCCTTTTTTTC
Source organism: Ichthyophis bannanicus (assembly GCA_033557465.1). Taxonomy (NCBI): domain Eukaryota; kingdom Metazoa; phylum Chordata; class Amphibia; order Gymnophiona; family Ichthyophiidae; genus Ichthyophis; species Ichthyophis bannanicus. Next base: position 276,039,307 of record CM066041.1, read on the forward strand.
TTTTCCGGTCTAGCACCGGTACCTTTCCCGCCTGCCCCCGGTACCTGGGTATCGGGTCAGCCCTTTTTCTTTTTGATTTTTCTTTTTGGGCGTCTCTGCCCTTGTTTTTCCCTCGCTGGCAGCCCAAAGGGTCTTTGACCTTGCTAGAGTCCTTTTCCCCCCATGGCTACCAGTGGGTTCAAAAAATGCGATAGGTGCGGAAAGATTATGTCCCTCACTAATACGCAAGACTGCTTCCTCCGGTGCCTCGGCCCGGACCACGACCCAGCAGTCTATGGCCTCTGCAAAAAGATGTCCTTGAAGGCCTTGAGAAACAGCCAGCAGCAACATGAAAACATTTTTCCTGATTTCCCCCGTGCCTCAGAGCCAGGACCTCGTCTGAGGCCTACACGCCTCAGGAGTAGCACTCCGAACCTGTGCGTCATCGAGGGACCTCAGAGAAGGGGTCTCCCTCGAGGGAACCAAAAGGAAGGAAAAAATCCTCGACGGGCGCGTCTCTGGATGGTTCAGAACGGCCCAGTCCCTCGCGGGGCCGGTCGCAGAGCCCCGAGCGTTGGCCTGAGGCATCGGAGAAGGAGCACCTAGCCAAGGTTTCCCCGGAAGGACCTCGTCGTGGACCAGCCCTGGCAAGTGCATCCTATCCTAGTTGAGGACTCCTCTCCGGGGAACCGGCTTCGGGCCCGAGTACATCGGTGCCCAAGCCAGATGCTGCAGAGCCTCCTGAACTGGTCCAGGATGGTGTCCTTGGAGCACAGGATCACTACCTTCCTGAAGCAGCAGCGGGCGCTGGTATCCGGCACGTCCAGTTCCTCTGCCCCGACCACTGGGTGCTTGACGTCGAAGTTGACCCCAGAGGCCGAGCTGATCCTTGAAGCCCTGCAGGCCCGAGTAGTTCCTCGGCCGTGGTCCCGCTCAGTCTCCCATTCTTCGGGACCGAGGTTATCGCCGGCATGCCAGTGAGCGCCGGACCCCTTGGGGCCCGGGGAATGCCACCCATCTTCCTTGGAGGCCTCCGCTTGGGAGTCCGAAGACGAGGAGTCGCCGGACACTCAGTCAATGAGATGTTCTATCCGATTCCCCAGTATCGGAACCTCGGAGAAGGTCCCCTCTGGAGGACATGGGCTTTTGGGACTTCTTTCGAGACATGTCTAAGGCTTTGGCTTTCCCAATGGAGTCTGAGGAGGGATCCTTGAGCAGATGAACTCAAGATCCTCCAATACGAGGCCCCCCCTTGGGAGACAGTCAACGATGCCCATCCTTCCTATCCTGAAATGCATTATGCTCCGCATGTGGGAGATATCGTCTTCGACACTGGTGATCAGCAAGCGGCTGGACTCGATGTATCTGGTCCGCCGGAGCCCTGGGTTTCAAAAGTCACAACTGCCGCGCAATTCCATGGTGGTGGAATCGGCCATGCGTCGACTGAAAAGTCAAAAGACACACTCCTTGGTGACATCCAGCAGGGAGGCCTGCATCTTGGATGCCCTCGGCAGGAAATGTTACCAGGGTGCAATGCTGAATTGTCGGATGCAGGCCTATCCAGCTGTACATGGAAATGTACCTGAGGGACCTGGTGAAGGAGGTTGCCGGGTTCTTGTCTGGTCTCTCTAAGGAGCCTTTGCTGCGCTTCAAGGGCCTACCTAGAGCCATCGGTGAATGCTCAAAGTTCATGTCTCCGGGAGGCCTACGACGGCTTCGAGTCAGCGGCCAGGGTAACTGCAGTGGGCATCGGTGCATGCCGCCAAGCCTGGCTAGTGTCATTGGACCTCGAGCAATGGATTCAAGACAAGTTGGTCGATGTCCCATGCCAAGGGGAGTACCTCTTTGGCAAACCCATGACCGACAAGTCCACCGAACTGGAAACAGAGTTCATGGTGAGGACTAGGCTCTCTAAGAAGACCTCTGCCCTTCCCGAAAGAAGGGCTCTGGTAAAAAGCCCTTCTACCCGAGGAAGTCCACTGCTTACTGAAACTACCCTCCTTATCAGGCCTCCCTGGCTGCCCAGCAGGGGCAGCAGGCCAAGGGACAAGGGCATGGCCCGCATAAGCAGAAGGCTCCCAAGCTCCGGCCCAGCCGGGGGGGAGCTTTTGACTCCTGCAGCATGGCCCCTCTCCCTACCGGAGCTTGGCAGACCACAGGAGGTCGGCTCACCCTGTATGCCCACAAGTGGGGAGCTATCACCACCAATGCATGGGCATTACAGGTGATCAAGGATGGTTACCTCCTCCGCCTAGCTGAAGTGCCTCTGCATTATTTCCCCGGAGAACCCCTCCGACCTCCCCTTCACCAGGACCTTCTTTTGAAGAAGTTGGCAGGTCTTCTCGAGGACTGAGCAGTGGAACCAGTGCCCCACCATCTCAGGGGCAAGGGGTTCTACTCCAGGTACTGCCTCGTGCCAAAGAGGACAGGGGGCCTAAAGCCCATCCTCGACCTGCGCAACCTCAACAGATTCCTGGTGAGTGAGAAGTTCAAGATGCTCTCCCTTGGAACATTGCTGCCTTACCTCCGCCAGGGAGACTGGCTATGCTCCTTAGACTTAAAGGATGCTTATACACACATCCTAATCCACCTGAGCCACAGGCAATACTTACGTTTTACATTGGTGGGCCATCATTTTCAATGCCAGGTGCCTTCCCTTCAGATTCGCCTCGGCCCCCAGGGTATTCACAAAGTGCCTAGCGGTGATCGCCGCCTTTCTCAGGCTTCAGGGGATCTTTATCTTCCCCTATCTCGATGACTGGCTCATCAGGGGTACCACAGTCCCCAAGGTGCAGCAGGCCAAGGCACGCACTATCCAGGTCCTTCAGCATTTGGGTTTCGTTATCAACTATCCCAAGTCCAGCCTTCGCCCTGCTCAAGAGCTGGAATTTATTGGGGCAAGGATCAATACCCTTCACTCCAAGGCCTTGCTACCTGCAGACAGGGTAGGCAGGCTCATGGCACTGGCCAAAGACGAACAAAGCACAGGGAGCGAGGGTGTAAAAGGTCACCAATTTATTGACACAATAGCCCCAACGCGTTTCGGCAGGAATGCCTTCTTCAGGGGGCACACATCTTAAAATAAAACACAGAATGAAAACAATAAAACACGAGTAACATAAAAATAAATAAAATCAATCAATCAAATAAATAGATGGATAAATAGCTCAGACATTCATAAAAAACATATGTAACTTAAAAAGCAATCATTTAAACCAGCAATGAAACCTTGCTAGATAAATTTAGACATATACAATCACAACAAACAGAAATAATGAAGATTACAAACATCACACAATGTTAATACATGCAAATTAATAATCGTTAAAACAATAAAAAGAAAGGAATCTTAGATTAATTTTTAAAAAACAACAACCTAAATGGAACACAAGTCAGTACATATATAATGTAATAAACAACGGAGGAAGAGCAATTACTTACTGAAGGCAACGTATGACTTAGTCTTTAAAAAGACTTTATGCAGAAATCCTGCAAACAGTGCTGATTATAGTATGATCCCAGAGCCAGAGGGACGAGGAAACATTCGTCAAAATAGGAGAGATAGAGACAAAATGTCCATTAACCTTTATGAGGTCTTGGCAACTTCTGCCCTCCGACCCTTCTATGTTCAGGCTACCAGAGTGCTCATTCCTTTGAACGCAGAGGATTTCATTGCAACGGTTTGCGGCTCTCGATGAGGGAGCCTTTTTTTTGGGGGCTATAGGTTAATGGTAGCCTGTAGCTGGGGAGTCCCATATGTGTGGGCTGACTTCCTGCTTGTTCCCGGAGAAAGCGTAGTTACTCACCTGTAACAGGTGTTCTCCAGGGACAGCAGGAACCAGTCCTCACAACCCTCCCTCCCTCCCCTTGGAGTTGCAGTCCTTCTATATTTAGTGTTTTCGGGGGTTTTTTGCCGTCTTTAGCTATGTCATTTGACTGAGCAAGATGGCTCCTTTGGGCAGGAAGGGGACCACACATGCTTGCTAGCAACTCCCAAAAGTTTTCTTTGAAAGCTGGGGATTTGCTCCGTCGGCGTCGACATCACCCATATGTGAGGACTGATTCCTGCTGTCCCCGAAGAACAGCTGTTACAGGTGAGTAACTACGCTTACTGGGGTTCGCCATCAATTACCCCAAATCAAACTTGAGCCTATCACCCCAATTGTAATTATGCTAGGCCAGGGTTCTCAAACGTGCCTCCCAGCCAGCTGGGTTTTCCGGATATCCACATTGAAGATACATGAGTGAGATTTGCATACAATGGAGGCAGTGCATGCAAATCTCTCAATCCATATTCATTGTAGATATCCCGAAAACCTTACTGGCTGGGAGACAAGTTTTGGAACCCCTGTGCTAGGCATTTTTCAGGCAAAAGCTTGGTGACCATCTTAGAAAAAATAGAACAGCGGACATCAGCGAGAAACATCTTGGGCCATATGGCTTTGATAGTTCTTGTTGTTTCCTTGTCACATCTCAACTTTGAGACAATTTCAGTGGACCCGGTGCACAAAGTGGACACAGGCAACTCACAGATTTAGAAATGTCATTCTCCATAAACAAGCAGTAAATAAGTCCTCATGGGTGACATCACCGACTGAGCCCCGCACGGAACGTGCCCCAGCTTCCAAAGCTTTTGGGAGGAATGCCGTGCATGTGCGCCTGCCTTCCCTGCCAGCCACTGCGCCATATTCTCCAGTTTTCTTTATTCCGCGGAGCCTCTAGGATGTGTTCCTGCAGTCCAGAAAAAAGTTTGAATTTCTTGCCCTTGTGGCTGAGGTTTCGCTCATTTTTTCATCCGCCTATTGTCAGCCTTTTTCTTACCTTTCAGATGTTTTTTTGCGCCTTTTAACGTTTTCTTCTTCGGGGCCGCCTTCTTCCCACGGCCATTTTTCAGTTTGATTTTGCCGAGGTGATATTTTTTGGCATGTCTAAGCTGGTTAGCAGTTTTAAAAAAATGCACCAAATGTGCAAGACTATTTCTGCCACTAGCCATCATAATTGGTGCTTGCAGTGCCTTGCACCCGACCGCCAGCCAACATCCTGCAAGCTCTGCTTGCAGATAACGTGTTGAGGACTGAAGAGTTGGGAAAAGCAGAGAGTCCCTCTTTGGCTCATTTGATTCAGCATCCTCAGCCCCGACCCCCTCGTCCATGCCTGAGATGACCAAGGGAAAATCAGAGGACTCAGTCAGAGCAGAAGGGTTTGAGCAGAGAGGGGCACAAGGAGAAAATCAGTGTGCAGCGCCATCGCTGCCCCTCTTGGCGTGAGACGGACAGCGAGGGGCCGGTAACAGCCAACCAAGCTTCCCCGGCAGGAGGATCTGACCCAGATGGTGGAGTCCATTCCCAATGCCCAGGAGGGCAGCCTGATGTCTCCCGATGCCCAAATCATCATGGAGTCCTCAGCTGAGGGGTCACCGGCATTGTCCGTGCCTGCAGCATTAACGTCCTCATCAGTGGTAGTTCTGGAGGAATGCCTACAAACCTTAGAAGCTCACTTGGCATTGGTGGAAGCCCTGCAGAACGCATCATCACTGCACTCCTTCCAGTCTATCTTGGAGACTCATGCCCTACCCATCGCAGCTGGGACATTGGGTGTGAGATCAGTATCAATGCCGGTGGCTGGAGCCATCTTCCTTTCCAGTGTCTCAGGTTCTGAAGCCCCATCACATCGCTATCAGCATGCCGTGTGCAAGGGAGACCAACATCCACCCTCTCCTGAGTTGTGCATTCGGCGCTTGGAGGAGACTCTGCGTAACTTTGATTTCCTTTCAGAATCCAAATCAGAATGGTAAACCAAGGTGGAATCAACTGTGTCGGATCTTCGGGCCCAGGATCTCCCATCCCCTGCCTCTGGAATTGGAAGAAGCTGTCCCCGGAAGACATGTCCTTTCAGGGATCTGGCCAAGGCCATCCCCTTTTCTCTGGAATAGGAAGAGAAACAGAGGGGGGAGGAATTCAAACTACTCCAATACCCCTCAGCCCATCGTGAGGTGGTGATGTTTCCCATCCACCATGTCCTGCAGAGGCTGCTTCTGTGGCTGTGGGAGGCGCCGCTTAAGCTCCTGGCCGTCAGCCACCAGGTCCAAAAGGCCCCAGGGTTCAAGAAACATAAATTACCCCACAATTCCATTGTCTTTGAATCTACTTGAAGCATGCAAAGAGTGCCAAAACACACTCCTCAGTGCCACCCACACGGGAGGCAAGGACCCTGGACTCCTTCAGGAGGAGGTGCTTCCAGGGTTCCATGCTGATAGCCTGGATCCTGGTCTATCAGACTTACATGGCCATGTTCCTCAAGGATGTGATGCTGGACATCAAGGACTTCACTTCCCGAGGACCATTGCAAGGCCTTGTGACTCACGGCAAGGATTGCTTGATGTTTATGGTCTTGGGGCGCCTATGACACCTTCAAATTGGTAAGATGGTGGCCATGGGGATTGCCACATGACGGATGGTCTGGTTGCCGTCCTCTGGCTTAGAACAGTAGATCCAAGACAAGATTGTCAACATCTCCGTTAGCATGAAAACCTCTTTGGGAAGCCCCCCACTCTCAGCAGAGGGAGAAAACCCCAAAGGCACAACCCGCTCTCCAGCCCATGCCAGGTGCGGGCTTTTGATGGGATCTTCAGGAGCATAGCCAGCTGACCGCATCTGCTGAGCTCCCGCTGCAGGTGGTGGGGCGGCTCATCCACTTTGCCCACTGGTGTCATCTCAGACACCTGGGTGCTACAGATCATCCAAAATGGCTATTGGTTGCAGTTCACCCAGCTGCCACTCCCTTACAACTTCAGGGAGTACCCCCTGGACCCCGCACACCAGAGCCTTCTGTAGACAGAGGTCGTGGCTTTGTTGGCTGACCTCACCACCGAACCAGTTTCCCCAGCTCAGATCAGGTAGGACTTTTACTCCAGATACTTCCTGTTCCCCAAAAAGACTGACAGGTTCTGCCCCATTCTGGATCTACGCAACCTCAACCGGTTCTTGGTGTGTGAAAAGTTCAAAATGGTCTCATTGGAGATGCTGCTCCTGCTCCTCCTTTAAGACAACTGGCTATGCTGCTTGGATCTGAAGGATATGTACATGCATATTCTGATCCACCTGCGTCACAGACAGTACCTTCAGTTTGTACTGGGAGGCCAGCACTGTCAGTACCGGGTGCTACCCCTTTGGGCGGGCCGCAGCCCTAGGGTCTTCACGAAGTGCTTGGCAGTCGTGACCATCTTCCTTCGGAAAAGGCCTCATGCCAGCCAGTGTATGGCAGTACACCGAGCTCACCATTCAGGTGCTTTTGTAGGACTCTGCATCATGACCAACTATCCAAAGTCTCACCTCCAGCCGGTACAGCAACTGGAGTTCATCTGGACCATCCTCAATACCACTCGAGAGCTTTTCTGCCAGCAGACCACCTGCAGTGTCTCATTGAGCTGTTGGGCACATTACAGCGCCACCCCACAGCCATCGGAGCTCGTGCTTTTTTGAAGCATACTCTGCTAGATGCTCTGTTATCTAACACATAGTTGCGACGGCGCTATAATTCCTACCATAGGATCGCGTCCACATCTTAAAGATTCACCCTGGTTTAGATCCTCCACTGTTGAAACTCTAGCTATTTGCCTTTTTAACTTCACTATATGGTAACCTGCTTATGGTACCTGTTGATGATTTTAACCCCCTGAGGAAGGCAATCTGCCGAAACGCGTTGGGGAATACCAATAAAGCCATTGTGTCATCACCACTCTTGCTCCTTGTGTCCCTTGAGAGCAAGAATCTCCATCAGATCAACTTCCTCGAGCTCCAGGCCATTGCAAATGTTCTTCGCACCTTTCGGACGCACCTGGAGAATCAGGTGGTCCTGATCCAGACAACCAGGTGGCCATGTTCTACGTGAAGAGTAGAGGGGCATGGGCTCATACCTCCTGTTTTGGGAGGCTGTTCAGGTTTGCCTTGCTCCATGGCATGGATTTCAGGGTAATGTATTTGCCCGGCGAAAGCAACAGCCTAGCATTTCGCCTCAGCCGGGTTCTTCAATCACATGAGTGGTCCCTCAAGAAGGGAGGTGGTGGACCAGATCTTCCGGGAGTGGGCACTCCCTATGTTGACCTCTTCACTATGGCACAAATGCTCAGGTAGCTTGGTTCTCCTCCCTGATACCAGCCAGCGATTGCTTGGCTCCTGACGCCTTCCTTGTCCACTAGGGGAAAAGCCTGCTTTATGCCTCCTCTCATTTCCACTCGTGAAGACTCTCCTGAAACTCCAGGCTGGCATCAACATCGCTCCCTACTGGCCTCAACAACCGTGGCTCCTGCTATTGATGCAGCTCTCGCAGAGGGAACCTCTTTGCCTGGGCTCCGACCCAGAACTCATCTCGCAGGAGAATGGCTCCTTGTTGCATCCCAACATCTGCTCCCTGGTATGGATGCTGAGCAGATAGCCCTCAAGGGGCTTGCCCTCCCCAAGGACGTTAGCGAGATTATATAAATACGTTCTCTGGGCAGTTCATCCTTCACGCTACCATAAGTTAAATTGTAGTTCTCTAATTGTGTTCCTTGTACATAATGTTTGTATTCAGTTTTGCACCTTTGTTCAATGTACTTGCCTTGTTAGTTTTCTGTAAACCACCTAGACTTTGAGATTAGGCAGTATAAAAACCACTTAAATAAATCCTGCTAGCAGCCTACAAGGAGTCAACGCGTAAGGCCTACACATTCAAGTGACGGCGGTTTGCAGTCTGGTGCGCTGATCGGGCACTGGACACCTTTGTCCTGTGGACCAACTGTTAGAGTACCTCTTGCACCTCTCCAACTCTGGGCTCAAGTGCAACTCGGTATGGGTTCACCTCAGCACGATAGGAGTGTTCCATTGTGGCTGCGAGGGGAAGCCCATGTCGGCTCAACCTCTGGTGCGCCGATTCATGTGGGCCTTGCTTCTTTTGAAGCCTTCATTTAAACACCCCCCACCCCCCCAAGGTTGCTTGGGATCTGAACAGTGGTTCTCTGCCAGCTTATGCGGGCTCCGTTTGAGCTGCTCGATGCATGTCTGCTGAAGTTCTTGACCTGGACAGTCCTCTTCCTAGTGGCAGTCACGTTGGCTCGGCAAGTAAGTAAGCTCGAGGCTCTGGTCGCACACCCTCCATACACCAGGTTCACCAGAATCTGGTGGTGCTCCGCACGCATCCGTTTTTTTTGCCAATGGTGGTCTTGGCTTACCACCTCAATCAGTCCATTGTGCTTCCAATGTTTTTTTCCCGGCCTCACGCTAATCACAGTGAGGCAGCGTTGCACACGCTGGATTACAAGCATGCATTGGCCTTCTACTTGGAGTGCACGAAGGCGCAGTGTCAGTCCTCTCAGTTCATCTCCTTCAAACCATAATATGCTAGGTGTCGCTGTTTCAAAGCACACACTGTCCCTTTGGTTCACAGATTGCATTGCCCTTGCACATTCCTTGGCTGGTCCAGCCTTGAGGGTCATGTCACGGCTCAATGTCCATGCGATGGCTACATCGGTATCATCCTCCATTCTCTCTCTGCAGAGGAAATCTGCAGGGCAGCAACATGGTCTTCAGTCCATGCCTTCATAGCTCATTACCATCTAGATGGGGATTCCTGACGGGACAGCAATTTTGGCTAGGCTGTGCTCTAGCATCTCTTTGGGTCTTGAGGGTCAACTCCTGCCCACCGCCCCTTTTGTCCATCCAGGCTACCTGCTCAAAATTCCCTTAGTTGATGTCAACTGTGGCTATTGCATTAGATGAGTCCCTCAAAGGGACTTCCTCTCTGGTCTTCCTGGCATCTCCAGTTTTCAGTCGGGCTATTCTTTTTCCATGGGTTACGGTAGCCTGGAGCTCAGGAGTCCCATACATGAGGACTTATTTCCTGCTTGTTCACAGAGAAAGCGTAGTTACTCACATGTAGCAGGTGTTCTCTGTGAGTAGCAGGAATAAATCTTCACAACCCTCCCACCTCCCTGGGGAGTTGTTTTTTTGGCTCCTGCTATGTGGTCATGCTGGAAAAGATGGTGCCACGGCAGGCAGGGAAGACAGGCACGCATGCGCGACATACCTCCCAAAAGCTTCCTTTGGAAACTACGGTGCGTTCCATGCAGGGTTCCATTGGCAACATTACCCATACGTGATGACTTATCCCTGCTATTCACAGAGAACACCTGCTACAGGTGAGAAACTACGCTTTTCTGTCCCTCCTCCCCTCTGGTACTCCCTATCCTGGTGGGTCGATCATTCCAATCTGGCCAAAGGTCTACCATTTCAAAATCCTCCCTACCAAAAGTTGCTCATGACAGATTTGTCCAGGGTAGGCTGAGGAGCCACATGTAGATGAGTTGCATATGGGGAATTTTTTCTACCCAGGAAAGCCTCCATCAGATCAATTTTCTGGAACTGAGAGCAGTCTCAAATGCTCTAAAGGCTTTCAGAGATCAGTTGGCCAACCAAATTGTCATGATTCAGATGGATAGTCAGGTAGTAGTCCTACAACAAATAGGGAGGAAAGGGATTGTGTATATATATACAGGGTGGCCCAAAAAAGTGAGAACATCTCGTAGCATATATGTTATATAAAAATTCAAAAAGACAGATTAAACGATTGACAAATTTAAAAAAAAAAAAGATGGCAACCGTAAATTGTCGAAATAAAGACGTTATACAGCTAAAAAAGGGTAAATAAGTAAACTATTTAAGCTTTTAATTTATGAGATGGTCTCACTTTTTTTGGGCCACCCTGTGTGTGTGTGTGTGTGTATATATATATATATATATGTATATATATATGTATGTATATGTATATATATATGTATGTATATATATATGTATGTATATACGTGTGTGCGCACAGCATTTTGTACATAGTCATAATATGTTAACTGTATATAGTTTTAAAGGTTAATTGTACATAGTTTAAAAGTTTAATGTAAAGTTTCCTGTGATGATCCATGTAAACCACCCTTGATCTCTGGAAGGGGCGGTATATAAAAGCTTGTTAAATAAATAAATACCCACCTGGGGGAACAATCAGGATGTGAAACTAACATTTCTCAAGAGATGACTCCCAGGGCCATGTATCTGTCCTGCAAAGACCATGCCCTGGCAGACAGATTGAGCAGTAACCTGCAACCTCATGAATGGATCCTGAATCAAGAAGTAGCTCAGACCATCTTTCAAGAGTCGGGCACCTCCTCACTACATTTATTTACCACTCCTCAAAACAGACAAGTGCCTCAGTTCTGTTCCAGATGGGGACACAAGGAAAACTGGCGTCAGATGCCTTCCTTCTCCATTGGGGGGAGGATCTTCTGTACATATGTCCTCCTATACTTCTGATAGCGAAGACTCTTCTGAAGCTCACCTAGAATTTTAGGTAGTGCAGACTATAAATGTTAAATTTTAAGTAAGTATTCCATATTGTCCTGCTAGTCCAGTCCAGACAAGTGGGTTGTGGTGTTCTACCAGCATATTGGTGGCAACAAAGAACCAATGAAAAGCCCAAGTTTCAATGACATCACTCTTATGCCTCTATTCGCCTTGGCCACCAGATGTCCCTCAGTATTTCTCCAAAAGATGGTGGATGGATTGTCTCCTCTCTGAAGAAAATCTGAGGATTGACAGTAAGAGATTGAGTAAACACTCGTGATTGACCACCCCAAGCCCAAAAGGGATTACTCTCTCACCTGAGTGCAACGTGGAAGGCTCCACTAGAATGCTCTCTTTTTGGTAGCCATAGGAGGAGGGAAAATTGGTTGCTCCACGCCCTTATGATAAGGACTGTGGAGCAGCCAGAAATTGAAAGGATTTGGAAGAATCTGGGAAAGTACAGCAGTCTTACACAACCTCAGCGCCCCCTCCTCCTCCTTTCCCCCTGCTCTCTCCTGAAGATTGCAGAAGGCTCTAAGAGGGATCTGCCTGCAAGCTACCTCTCCTGGAAGGTGGTTTTCCTGGTCGTGCTCACTTCTGCACGAAGGTTAAGCGAGCTCCAGGCCCTGGTGACGGAAATGCCCTACACCAGGTTTTACAAGAATAGGGTGTTTCTCCGCACTCATCTGAAATTCCTTCCGAAGGTGGTGTCCTCCTTCCACCTCAACCAGGAAGTGGTTCTCCCTACCTTCTTTCCCAGACCGCAGGCCAGTCGGGCAGAGACGGTCCTCCATACCTTGGACTGTAAGAGGGCCTTGTCCTTCTACATACATCGCACTCAGGGCCACTGAAAAGTCTCTCGTTTTTCATTTCTTACGACCCCAGTAAGCTGGGGGAGGCGGTGACCAAGCCTACGCTGTCCACATGGGTGGAGGACTGTATTGCCCTTGCCTATGGCAACCTCAGTAGCTAACCTGCACTCGGTCCCACTAGCAGACCTCTGCCAGGCTGCCACCTGATCTTCAGTCCATACTTTCACAGCTCATTACTTCCTGGACAGTGCGTCCCAACGGGACAGTGCTTTCGGCCAAGCCGTGCTCGCTAACCTTTTCGGAGTCTAGGCAACTCTTACCCTCCAACCCTTCTGTGTTCAGGTTATCGGAGTGCTGGTTTCATCGAACTCAGGGATCCTGTTGGCCTGTCTATACAGACACAATTGCTGCTGCTTTTGGCTCTCCCTGAGGGAGCTCTATTTTCGCTTTGGGCTCTTGGTAGACTGTAGCTGGGGAGTCCCATATGTGAGGACTGACTTCCTGCTTGATCCTGGAGAAAGCATAGTTACTTACCTGTAACAGATGTTCTCCGGGGACAGCAGAAATCAGTCCTCACAACCTTCCCTCGGAGTTGCAGCAGTACCATTTTTAATATGTTTTGCTGTCTTTTAGCTATATCATCGGACTGAGCAAGATGGCACCCTTGGGTGGGAAAGGGACCACGCAAGCGTGGTAGCAATCCCAAGGGCTTTCTTTGAAGGCTGGGAATTTGCTCCACGCGGGCTCCGTCAGTGCCAACATCACCCATATGTGAGGACTTATTCCTGCTGTCCCCGGAGAACACCTGTTACAGGTGAATAACTACACTTTTTGCGCGTTGGAGTCGCCATGAAATAGATCTGATGGCGACCCACCTCAACGCAGAGACGGGGTCTGGTGTCGACATCCTGACCCAGCCTTGGTCAAGTCAGCAACTGCTGTACGTGTTTCCTGCATGGCCCCTCGTGGGGCATGCGATTCAGCATATAGTGTTACCCAGGCAGGATTGTTCTGGTAGCGCTAGATTAGCCGCAAAGAGCATAGTTTGGAGATATGATGCAGCTCCTGCAGGCGCCTCCTCTTCCACTGCCTCTATCTCAGGAGCTATTGCGACAGGGACCCTCAGTAAAAGCTCAGTTAACAAAAAAAAAAAAAAAGTTTTGTTCATGCTAGCCACTTGCAGCATGTTTGTTTTATTGTTCTTGAGGAAACCTGCAGCTAGGAATTCCCAAGTATAAGGACTTATCCTACTTGCCCATAGAGAAAACAAGCTTACTTACCTATAGTAGGTATTCTCCATGGACAGCAGAATAAGTTCTCACTACCCTATTTACACAGACTGAGTTCCTTAGGCATGACGGCAGCAGATCAGAACAGGCGCGCATACACGGAAAATGTTCTAAAAGCTTCTGGAACTGTCGCTGAGAGTTCCTGCTCTTGCTCCATCAATGGCTTTCTCCAAATGTCTGGACATATCCTGTCAGAGGACACCTGCTATAGGTGAGTGACCTCGTTTTCCTGCATCAACCTCAGCCCAACTATATTTCCACATTTAAAAATGTGTTTTGTTGGTCCCAGCATATATACTTTTACCTATAAATAGTTTGGCAGTTTTCAGACTGCCGGTTATGCAAGCAAATAGCTTTTGGAATTTGCATTTCAATTTTAGTCATACAACATAAGAACATAAGATATGCCATACTGGGTCAGACCAAGGTCCATCAAGCCCAGTATCCTGTTTCCAACAGTGGCCAATCTAGGTCATAACTACCTAGCAGTTTCCCCAAAAGACACAGGTTTTCACAATGCTTGTACTGGGTCAAGCATTGATATCCTGGGTCCCTTCTTAATAATGGTTTATGGACCTTTCCTTCAGGAACTTGTCCAAACCTTTTTTAAAACCAGCTACACTAACAGCCTTTACTACATCCTCTGGTAACAAATTCCAGAGTTTGATTACACGTTGAGTGAAAAAATATTTTCTTTTATTAGTCTTAAATAGTTTACCCTGTAGCTTAGCTTCATTGCATGTCCCCTAGTCTTTCTATATTCTGATAATGTAAACAATCGATTTACGTTTACCCGTTCCACTCCGTTCATTAATTTATAGACTTCTACCATATCTCCCCTCAGCCGTCTCTTTTCCAGTTTAAAGAGCCCTAATCTTTTTAGCCTTTCTTCATAGGAGTATCCTTCCATCCCCTTTACCATTTTGGTGGCTCTTCTCTGAACCTTTTCTAATAACGCTATATCCTTTTTAAGATACGGCGACCAGAATTGCACACAATATTCAAGGTGCAGTCTCACCATGGAACGATATAGAGGCATTATAATATCTTTTGTTTTATTTTCCATTCCTTTCCTTATGATACCTAGCATTCTATTTGCTCTCTTGGCTGCTGCTGCACACTGGGCCGAGGGTTTTAACATGTTATCCACAATGACACCTAAATCTTTTTCCTGGGTGGTGGTTCCTAATGTGGAACCTTGCATCATGTAACCATAGTTTGGGTGGTTCTTCCCTAGGTGCATAACTTTGCACTTGTCCACATTAAATTTCATCTGCCATTTTGATGCCCAGTCTTCCAGTTTATCAAGATCCTCTTGCAATTTTCCACAATCCTCTTGGGTTTTAACAACTTTAAATAGTTTTGTGTCATCTGCAAATTTGATAACCTCACTCATTATTCCCTTTTCCAGGTCATTTATGAATATGTCAAAAAGCAGCGGACCCAGCACAGATCCCTGGGGTACACCACTATTCTCCAGGACCAAGCAGGAAGTCAGTCCTCACATATGGGTGTCATCGACGCCGATGAAGCCCCAGCGGAGCATTTCCCCAGCTTTCCATGAAAGCCTTTGGGGATGCAGGCACGCATGCGCGGTTCCCTTCCCGCCTAAAGGTGCCATCTTACCTCAGTCTCTCTTTTAACGAGAAGCCCACCAGACATATGTCCTGTCATCCCGGATAAAAGTTTGAATTTTTTCGGCGATTCTCGCTATTTTTTATTCTCCGGTTCGACGCCGGTTCCCCTCCCGCCGGGTTCGGTACATCGGTATTGAGCCCGTTTCTTTTTTTTCGGTTTTGTGCCCTTCGTGGCTGGCGTTCGCGCCCTTTTTCGCTTTTTCCTTGGAAGGCCGGTCCTTTGACCTCGCGGGGACTCTTTTCTTTCCCCGATGGCTTCCAGCGATTTTAAAAAGTGTGATCGGTGTAAGAAGTTGATGTCTCTCACCGACACATGACTGCTGCCTTCGGTGCCTTGGTCCTGATCACGACCCTAAGACGTCTGGACCTTGTGGGAAGATGTCTTCCAAGGCACTGCGAAGTCGCCAGCAGCAGAAAAAAAGGCTTTTCTCTGACTCAGCCTCCGGTCGGGCCCTGACCTCGTCTGAGGCCTCGGGATTCAGATCCCGAGCCCTGTCGTGGCTCCTCGGACAGGGGGTCCCCCAACCGGGAACGAAAGAGGAAGAAGCGGCTCGTGAGGGCGTCGTCGGAAGAGGTGCCTGGCTCCTCGAGGGCCAGGTCTAAGACCCCCAACCGTCGCCCCGGGCCCGTGGAACAAGAGAAGCCTGCCAAAGTTCCTCGCATGGAGCCAGAGTCTGCTGGACACATAAGCCCTGTAGTCCTCGAGGACTCTCCTCCCAGGGAGCCGATGTCGGGCCCGGCGCCACCGGGGCCCTAGTCGGTGGCTGCTACGTCTCCCGAGCTGAGTCTCAGGATGACAGCCTTGGAGTGCAGACTGTCTGCCTTCATGGAGCAGCAGCGGGCACTGATGGCCAGCCTGTCTGGCACATCTGCCCCGACCACCGGGACATCGACGTCGAAGTCGACCCCGGAGACTGAGCTGATACTCGAGACCATGATGGCTCGAGGTCGACCTCGGTTGGGGTCTCCCTTGACCTCCCGTTCGGGACCGAGGGCGTCGATGCCGGTGCCTCAGGCATCGGGGCGGGTGCTCCAGGGCCCCGCAGGGTCGGATCCTGACTCCTTGTTGGACGAGTCCGCCTGGGAGATGGAGGATGAGGAGTCCCCCGACACATTCAAGACTCGGTGCGTCCCGTCGGACTCAACGCAGTCTGAACCCTGGAGTAGATCCCCTCCGGAGGATACTCAGTTCTCGGAGTTTGTCCGGGATATGGCCACCACGTTGGCTATCGCAGCGGACCCCGAGGAAGAGCCTCGAGCCGAGGAGCTCGAGGTCCTGCAGTATGACTCTCCTCCGAAGGAGGCCTTTACTGTCCCGGTTCCTCTGATGCTGGAACGGCTCCTATTCTGGATGTGGGAGGCACCGGCCTCGGCGCCGGTCTTAAGCAAGCGGGTCGATTCGATCTATCGATTCCGGAAGAGCCCTGGCTTTCAGAAGGCGCAGCTACCACACCACTCCATGGTTGTGGAATCGGCCATGCATCGCCTGAAGAGTCAGAAGATGCACTCTGTGGTGCCCCCCGGCAGGGAGGCCAGGAACCTCGATGGTGTTGGTAGAAAGTGCTTCCAGGGCTCGATATTTGCTTGCCGTGTCCAGTCTTACCAGCTGTACATGGGCATGTACTTGCGAGACCTGGCCAAGGAGTTGGCCGGGTTCTCTCCTGGTCTCTCTGGGGAGCCCTTGCAGAGATTCAAGTCCTTGTCCTCGGGGATTCGGGACTGCTCCAAGTTTGTCCCGCGCCGCCTACGATGGCTTCGGCCCGAGTTGCGGCAGCCGGCATCGCGGCTCGACGCCAGGCATGGCTGCAGTCATCGGACCTCGAGCCGTGGGTTCAGGACAAGTTGGTCGATGTCCCTTGCCGAGGTGAGAACCTTTTTGGCAAGCCCATGGCCGAGAAGGCTGCACAGCTCGAGACAGAGCACCTTACAAGGACAAGGCTCTCTAGAAAGATCTCTGCCCCTTCTCACAAAAAGAAGGGCTCGGGTAAAAAGCCCTTTTTTCTGAGGAAGGGCACTGCCTACAAACAGTACCCACAATATCAGGCTGCCCAAGCTGCCCCTCAGGGTCAGCAAGCCAAGGGGCAGGGTAATGGGCCCCGTAGGCAGAGGACCCCCAAGCCTCCGGCCCCTGCTCCCACTCAGCAGGGTGGGGTTTTTTGACTCCTTCAGCAATAGCCTCTCCGTCCCTGCTCTCCCAACCCTGCCTCGCTCTGTTTGCCCACCAGTGGCCACTCATCACTGGAGACAGTTGGGTGTTAAGCATAGTCCAAAAGTGCTAGGGACTACACTTCCACCAACTGCCTCCTCCATACTTTCCAGGGGAGCCTCCAAGGCCTCCCCTGCACACAGATCTTCTCCTTCAGGAGCTCCAAGGTCTGTTGGTAGACAGAGCGGTGGAGCCTGTGCCTCCCCCCTTGCAAAGGTCAAGGGTTCTACTCCAGGTATTTCCTGGTACCCAAAAGAACCGGTGGTCTTCGACCTATTCTGGATCTCAGAAACCTCAACAAGTTCCTGGAAAAGGAAAAGTTCAAGATGCTTACTCTTGGAACACTTCTGCCCTACCTCCAGCAGGGAGATTGGCTATGCTCCTTAGACCTAAAGGATGCGTATACCCACATCCTCATTCATCCAGACCCACAGACAGTACCTCAGGTTCATTGTGGGAGGAAACCATTATCAGTACAGAGTACTGCCTTTTGGCCTCACCTCCGCTCCCAGGGTCTTTACCAAATGCCTGGCAGTGGTGGCGGCCTACCTGAGAAATCAGTGAATCTGTCTTCCCCTATCTGGACGACTGGCTCATCAGGGGTCAGACATGCCAGGAGGCCAGACAAACCACCCTCAGAACTATTGCTCTTCTGCAAAGCTTGGGGTTTGTAATAAACTTTGCAAAGTCCACTTTGCTCCTCTCCCAGAACTTGGAGTTCATAGGGGCGAGGTTGGAGACTCTGCTAGCAAAGGCATTCTTGCCAGAAGACAGAGCCCAAAGACTAATAAACTTAGCAAACCAGTTTCTCAACAGGTCACTGGTCTCCGCCAGACTCTGCCTGAGGCTTCTCGGCCACATGGCTTCGACAGTACATGTGACCCCCAATGCCAGGCTCCACATGAGGCCTGCACAGTGGTTCCTGCGGACTCAGTGGTCACAGACCCCAGGCAACCTCAAAGACAGGATAAAGGTGTCCAGACACTTGCTGCACTCCCTCACATGGTGGCTACACCCACCCAATCTGTTGAAAGGGGTACCTTTTCAGACTCCTGCGTTCACAGTGGTCTTGACAATGGATGCCTCCTTGCAAGGCTGGGGAGCTCATTGTCTAGGCAAGTGCACCCAGGGCCTATGGTCTCCCTGGGAATCTGCACAGCAAATCAATCTCCTGGAACTCAGAGCTATTCGGTTAGCCCTCAAGGCTTTTTCTCAAACCCTGGCTCATCAGTCTATCCTAGTTCAAACAGACAACCAGGTAGCCATGTTCTACGTGAACAAGCAGGGCGGAACTGGGTCCAGGCTCCTCTGTCAGGAGGCTCAGGACCTTTGCTTGTTTGCTCTCAGACACAACATGCTCCTCAAAGCAGTATATCTACCTGGCCAGGAGAACTACCTGGCGGACAAGTTGAGCAGGATTCTGCAACTCCATGAGTGAAAGCTCCATCCTTTGATAGTTCAAAAGATTTTAATGAAATGGGGACTTCCGTCCATAGACCTGTTTGCCAGTCCTCTGAACAAACAGCTGCCAAGGTTCTGCTCCAGGCAACCGCATCCTCTGTGAGTAGCAGCAGATGCTTTCCTGATTCCCTGGTCTCAGGGCCTCCTGTATGCGTTTCCTCCCACGCCCTTGGTGGCCCGAACTCTGTTCAAGATTCTTCAGGACAAGGCCTCAGTCCTGCTGGTGGCTCCCAGGTGGCCCAGACAGCCCTGGTTTCCACTTCTACTTCAATTGGCAGTGGATCCCCCTCTGCCTCTGGGGTTGCAACCCGACCTTCTCTCTCAGGATCAGGGTACCCTTCTGCACCCCAATCTCAAAGCTCTCAATTTGATGGCCTGGAGGCTGCAAGGGTAGTTTTGGCTCCCTGGGGCCTACCTCAGGAGGTTGAGGAAGTTCTTCTAGCCTCTAGGAAACAATCCACTAGGAAAACCTATGTTCTTAAATGGAAAAGGTTTTCAGTGTGGTGTCAGTTACGTACAGAGGATCCTTTCTCCTGTACTGTACCAGTAGTGCTTCAGTACTTATTGCACTTATCCAATCAAGGTCTTAAGTCCAATTCTGTTCAGGTCCACCTCTCAGCTCTAGCAGCTCACCACACTCTGGTGGAGGGACACTCTGTCGGTTCACCCTTTGGTGTCCCGGTTTCTCAGAGGCTTGCTCTTGCTCAAGCCTCCAATCCGTCCTCCTGCCCCTGAGTGGGAGTTGAATGTGGTCTTGCAACAACTGACTCGCCCACCTTTTGAGCCGATGGCTACTTGTCCTATACGCTTCCTGTCCTGGAAGACACTCTTCCTGATAGCCCTTACCTCAGCTAGGCGAGTGAGTGAGCTTCAGGCCCTAGTCTGTGATAGGTCTTACATCAGAATTTATAGGAACAGGGTGGTCCTCAGGACTCATCCAAAGTTCCTCCCGAAGGTTGTCTCCTCTTTCCACCTCAACCAGGAGGTGGTTCTTCCAACATTCTTCCCTAGGCCTCATGCAAGCCAGGCTGAAGCAGTTCTGCATACCCTGGACTGTAGGAGGGCCTTATCCTTCTACCTTGACCATACGCAGGGGCACAGAAGGGCTACTCAGCTCTTCATCTCTTTTGACCCTAATAATTTAGGGTTAGCTGTGTCCAAGCGTACCTTGTCCATCTGGGTGGCTGACTGTATCACCTGGGCTTACAGGGCGGCTGACCTTCCTTTGCAGGGTTGGGTCACGACCCATCGTGTGAGGGCAATGGCTGCCTCAGTGGCTCATCTCCGCTCTGTACCATTGGTAGACATCTGCAGGGCTGCAACTTGGTCTTCAAGCCAGACCTTTGCGGCCCATTACTGTCTGGAGAGGGAGTCCCGTAGGGACAGTGCTTTTGGCCAGGCAGTACTCAGGAATCTCTTTGAGGTTTAGGCAACTCCTGTCCTCTGTTGGGCTACCGGTGGAGGTTGTGTCAGTGAAAAGCCTTTCTTTGATGCTGGGACTAGAGGGAGTTCTCTTGTTCAGCCTGGGTTCCTTGGTAGCCCAGAGCTAGGGAGTCACCCATATGTGAGGACTGACTTCCTGCTTGGTCCTGGAGAAAGAGTAGTTACTCACCTGTAACAGGTGTTCTCCAGGAGCAGCAGGAATCAGTCCTCACAACCCTCCCTCCTCCCCTGGGAGTTGCAGTTGTACATAGTTTATTTTTCATTTTTGTGTGCTGCTGTTAGCTATGTCATTTGACTGAGGTAAGATGGCACCTTTAAGCGGAAAGGGAACCGCGCATGCGTGCCTGCATTCCCAAAGGCTTTCATGGAAAGCTGGGGAAATGCTCCGCTGGGGCTTCATCGGCGTTGATGACACCCATATGTGAGGACTGATTCCTGCTGCTCCTGGAGAACACTTGTTACAGGTGAGTAACTACTCTTTCACCTTTCTCCATTGTGAAAATTGGCCATTTAGCTCTACCCTCTGCTTTGTCTTTTAACTAGTTCCTGATCCACAATAGTACACTGCCTCCTATCCCATGACTCTTTAGTTTTGCCAAAAGTCTCTGATGAGGGACCTTGTCAAAGGCTTTCTGAAAGTCCAGATACACTATATCAACCGACTCACCTTTGTCCACCTGTTTATTCACACCTTCAAAAAAGCATAACAGATTAGTAAGAGAAGATCTTCCTTGTCTAAAGCCATGTTGGCTGTCTCCCATTAGGCCATGACTTTCTAAATTCTGAGTAATTTTTTTCTTTATGATGGTTTCTACCATTTTTCCCGGTACTGACGTCGGGCTCACCGGTCTGTAGTTTCCCGGATCACCCCTGGAACCCTTTTTAAAAATAGGCGTTACATTGGCGATCCTCCATTCTTCAGGTATTACAGATGATTTTAATGAAAATTCACAGATTACTAATAGCAGGTCTGCAATCTCATATTTCAGTTCTTTCAACACCCTTGTATGTATACCATCCGGCCCAGGTGATTTGCTACTCTTCAATTTATCTAATAGTTGTAATACATCTTCCCGATGTATTGATATTTCCTTCAATTCTTCTGCACCTTTAAATACCACTTCAGTCATGGATAGCATCCCTACATCTTCCTCAGTAAAGACCGAAGCATAGAATTCATTCAGTCTCTCCGCTATTGCCTTGTCGCCTTTATTTCGCGTTTTTGCTTCCACAGCAAGTTTCTTCTCAAATTCTCCCTTTGCCTGCCTTATCAATGCCTTGCATTTGACTTGCCAGTGCTTGTGCTGTTTCCAGGTTTCATCGTTTGGCTCTTTTTTCCATTTCCTGAAACGGGTTCAGTGGTGGACACTTATTAAAAGAGGGCTGCTGCACAGTACCCTGTTCTGTGCTGCTGAGGTAAGCTGTGACCAACTTCCTGGGTGATTAACAGTCCTTGCTTGGCTAGGAGGAGTCTTTCAAAATGGCCTCTTGACCTGCCACCTGGTGTTAACACCTATTGAAAAGGTTTCACAGGTCTCTTGCCCCCTAGGTAGAAGGCCTCTTTGTAAAGGTCTCTAGAAGACTTTATTTGTTGCTCAGAGTACTAGCACTGTTTTGCCTTTTATGCTAAGTTATATTCTGATTTGATTTAAATTACAACTCTTTGCTAGGCTCTGACTTATTATGAAATTTAAACTACAAGCTCTCTGCTGGGTTCTAAATGTTCCCTGTAAAATAGTTATCTCCAAGTTATAATGCCCTGTTCAATGTAATTTCAGTTTGTTCAATGTAAACCGCACTGATGCAAAATAGCGCGGTATATAAGAGAATGTAAATAAATAAATTTAAGCAGAAAGCTCTCTTCTCTGGCTTAAATTTAAACTAAAAGTACTTTTCTGATACTAGGCCCCGAGTGAGTATTAAATTTAAACTACAAGCTCTCTGCTGGGTTCCAAATTTAACCAATTGGTGATATAAAACCATTCATATCTTTAAACTAAAATAAAAATGTGTACTGGTAATAGATACAGAAATCATAAACAAGTTCACCCTGTGGCATAGTGAACAGAGCATGGAGATTAAAGATCCTATTCAGTGTTCCTGTCCATCTCCTGGCATCTGACCTTGAGCAAATCAGTTGTGTACCCAGTTGTTCACTCTAGTTTGGAAGCTCTTTGGGGTGGTAGGTTCATAACCATTTTATTTCTTACAGCACAATGTAAATATACATCTGTTAATTATTTTCACCTACATAATTGAGAAAGTTTTCAAACAGTGATTGTGATCACTTCAGCATTGGCTAGAAATCTATGTAAGAATCTCTCAGTGGTAATATGGCCTTAAAATCTGTTTACTTTAAACTGTAGGCATACCAACGTTTACAAATCCAGCAGCAAATGTTACAGGCTCAGCGTAATGTTTCCGGACCCATGAGACAACAGGAGCAGCAAGTAAGTGAACTCGCCATCTTAGCTATCCCTTTTCCTGCAACAGTACTGTCATCTCCATTCTTCCGATGCCTCCCCAGTTAATGATGGTGTAATTGTTTTCCTGTAATCAATAAAAGCACAGTGTTCTACTTTCTCATACTCTTTATTAAAAGGATTTCAAATATCTCTGATTACAAGGATCACCATAATGCAAAAGTGGATCATGTGACCACACGTTGACAAGTGGAACAATGATTTTTATTGAAAAGTCTATTATATTCTTCTGCATGTTCACAGTACTATTGTACTCTGGTAGACCTACAGCTTCCATTTCCTTTTTTTCTGTTGGTCTAGTTGGATGTATTCTAGCAGATTCTGTGTTTTTTTTGCTTAGGTACACATGATTTGCCTTTTTGCCTCAGTAAGAAATGTTATTGCTTTTTCCTTCTAGTTCTCTAGTTAGGTGTACAGCTCTTGGAAGTATGTTTGAAAGTTTATTTTTCATCTTTCAAACATTCTTCCAAATCACACCTCCTTGCCCCCTTTGAATTTTCAGCAGACCTCCAATTACAGTAGTTTTCGCTCTTGGATATCCTTTCTCTGAAAAACTTTTGTATCAATTTCTTGTTGTCCCTCTAGACCAGTCCAGTTGCATGGGTTTACGCTCTCTTACCATTTGCTGGAACCTGTAAACCGTTGTTTTGATGATGATCACCCTATATAGGGTCCTGTGTAGCCCACAGCATTTGTCAGTCTTCAGCAGATGGTAGTTGAAGTAGATCAGTGCAGCCTGCATTATCTGAGGGCAGTTAGAGAGAACCGATATAATTATATAAAAGTTTGATTGGCTGTAAGTGGTTGCATTTAAATTGGTCCTGCTCAAGTAAGACATCTAGAGCCAGCTGATTCTGTTTTAAGAAGCTTGTGGATGCAAAATCCATTGGTCCAGGTACCTCCCCACCATGTTCCCTCCCACTGCCGTTGTGGAAAACAAGCCTGTGGTGCTATTCATCTCTGCTTTTGGAAGGGGACCAATGCACTTGTTTTGGTGTTAGCCGATAAGGAATTTTGTTTTCTTTTTCTTTCAACTTTATCGTCCCTCCAGTCCAATCCTGAACTTCTTGGAGACTGAGCATGTCATCTTTTGATGACACCAGTATTAATACCAGAGGGACCGCCCCCAAACTCCAGTATGCTCAGTCTCCAAGCAGCTGGAGGAGGTAGTGAGCCAAAGTTCTGCACTCACTGAAGGGACAGTTAAGGAACTTATGTTTAGGCTAGAAATTCTTTTTCTTTGTCTGCCTTTGAAGAAGCTGGCTGTTTTTTGTTTTCCAAAAAAAAAAAAAAAGTAGAAGATTGTTGGAGCCAGTGCAAAGCGAGTGGCTTAGAAGAAGGACCTCCCCCCCCCCACCCCATGGCTCTTCGGGGATTAGTTGGAGGAGGCATGGCTCCCGGGGGATACCGGTGGCTCCCAAACCCGTCAACGGGTAGGAAGAATCAATATAATTCCTTAAAAGTTTGATTGGCTGATAAGTGGTTGTATTTAAATTGGTCCTGCTCAAATAAGACACCTAGAGCCAGCTAATTCTGGTATAAGGAACTTGTGGATGCAAAATTAATTTGGTCCAGGTACCTCCCTGCCATGTTCCCTCCCACTGCTGTTGTGAAGAACAAGCCTGCGGTGCTGTCCATCTCTGCTTTTGGAAGGGGACCATTGCACTTCTTTTGGTGCTAGCCGATAAAGTTGAAAGAAAAAGAAAGCAAACAAAGCACAGAAATTTGGCTGCCCTGAGAACAGGAGAAAAGAGTTCTGACATCCTGGAGACAGCAAATGTAGGCAGGGATATGTCAAGCGATGTGGGGAACTCCATGGAGCCCTGGTGGTGATTCATGAAGAGCACACCCTTGAATTGGCTCACCCTCTTTCTGTGCCTATTTAGAGTCTCTGTGCAAGTCCATGCAGAAAGCAGGGGCAGTTGAATTCACGCTCGACAGGCTTTTGGGGTTTGGTTATTTTGTGGTGCCCAAAAAGGAAGGTACCTTCATCCTATTCTGAACCACATTTTTGCAAGTGCCACATTTCTGAATGGAAACCCTAAGGTCAGTCATGGTGGCTTTCAGAGAGGAGAGTTCTTAATATCCCTGGATCTAATGGAAGCGTATTTGCACATTCTCCATGAACAAGCAGAAATGAACCCTCGGGTGTGGGTGAAGTCCTCTAATGGAGCCCCAGAAAAACGCTCCCCAGCTCCTATTGGAAGCTTTTAGGAGGCTCCACCATGCCTGTGCACCTCCTTCCCGCCTGCTACTGTGGCGCCATCTTAAAACCAGTCTTCATTTTTTTACAGAGCCCTCTGGAAACATTCTGGTTTTCTCCGCTTGGTAATTGATTTTTTTTTTCCACCGTGGAGGATCCTGCACCTTCTGGTTTCACTCAGCAATTCCCTGCTGGCGTGGTTTTTCTCTTTTCCCTTTGGTTTTTTTGCTCGTGTTGGTGGTTTCATTTTTTTCTTTTTCTGTGGCACCTCAGCCCCCTTAGGCACCGGCTGGTCCCTTCATTTGAAATTGAGCCATTTGATTTTGTTGCGGCTATCTTTCCAGACAACATGCCCCAGAAACTAGCTAGCGAGTTCAAAAAGTGTTCTCGGTGCACTAGGACCATATCCGACACAGAATACCCATGGCTGGTCCCTTCAGTGCCTGGGGACCTGATCATCAGCTCTCTTCTTGCAATTTGTGCTTGCAGATGACAAAAAGAGGACTCAAAGGTCGAGAGAAGCAGAGCGAGTTATGTTTTGGTGCTCTCAAGTCTGATCCATCATCATCTGCATCAGAAACACTGGTCTCAGTGGCTTCAAAGGCTGCATCCGATGGTGGTGGTGAATCGACATGGAGGAGTTCTCGAGCCCACTCAGAGCTGAGCAACCTTGGTGTTCCGGAGCATCGGCCATCAATCGATCTCCACTCGAAGATGAGGAAGAATTCAGCTTCATTGATGTCAGAGTGATTGAACTGAGCACAGAGTGAAGACTCCGGTGCATCAATGTCAGAGCCTATTGAGGCATGGTATTGAGAGCAATGAGGGTCCACAAAAGCACCCCTTGAAGCTGCCCCGAAGGGAGTAGAACTCATCCTCCAGAACATCGGAGAGGCATCGACAGCCTGGGAGAAGACTTTGTTCAGGACCCTCCGCGACAGGGCCTCGCTTATTTTGATAGCTCCCAGGTGGCTCAGGCAGCCGTGATCCCGCTGCTTCTGCAGTTGGCAGTGGAGGCCCCCATCCCCTTGGGCACTGCTCTGGGAGTCCTGTCTCAAGAGGGGGGCTCTCTTCTACACCCCAACTTGGGGTCCCTCTCATTGACAGCGTGGCTGCTGAGAAGGTGACTCTCGTCCCCCTCAACCTTCCAGTTGAGGTTGAAGACATTCTGCTGGCCTCCCACAAGGCCTCTACTAGGAAGGCGTACGCCCTCAAATGGTGCAGGTTCTCTTTTTGGTGCACCGATCATGGGGCTGATCCCATCTCCTGCCCAGTCGCTTTGGTGTTGCAGTACCCTCTCCACCTCTCCCAATCTGGGCTCAAATCTAACTCCATCCGAGTGCACCTTTGTGACCTGGTGGCGCACCACCACCCGTTGGATGGTAAGGCCCTTTCGGTCCAACCTTTGGTAACCCGCTTCCTTTAGGGCTTGCTCCTGTCAAAAAAGACCCCGGTTCGCCCTCCGGCGACCGAATGGGACCTCAACGTGGTGTTGGGGCAGCTCACTCGCCCGCCCTTCGAGCCTCTGGCGACTTGCCACCTTCGCTGCCTCTCTTGGAAGGTGGTTTTCCTAGTTGCGCTCACCTCCACTCGCAGAGTTAGCGAGCTCCAGGCCCTCGTGGCAGAGGCGCCCTACACCAGGTTCTACAAGAACAGGGTGGTGCTTTGCATGCACCCCAAGTTCCTGCTGTAGGTAGTGTCGCCCTTCCACCTTAATCAGGAAGTGGTGCTTCCTACCTTCTTCCCAAGACCTCACTCGAGCCGGGCAGAGACTGTCCTTCACTCTTTGGACTGTAAGAGGGCCTTATCCTTCTACATTCAATGCACCCAAGGCCACCGCAAAGCTGCTCAGCTTTTCATCTCCTATGACCCCAGTAGGCTGGCAGAGGCCATGTCCAAGCATACTCTGTCCACTTGGGTGGCGGACTGTATTGCCTTTGCTTATGGGCAGGCGAGGCTCCCACTGGAAGGCCGCGTCACGGCACACCATGTCTGGGCCATGGTGGCTTCGGTGGCAAACTTACACTCTATCCTGATGGTGGACATCTGCTGGGCTGCCACCTGGTCTTCAGTCCATACTTTCGCAGCTCATTGCTGCCTGGAGAGAGGGTCCCGATGAGACAGTGCCTTCGGCCAGGTTGTGCTCCGTAACCTTTTCGGGGGGTCTAGGCAACTCTTACCTTCCAACCCTTCTGTGTTCAGGCTACCAGGCTGTGTTCAGGCTGGTTTCATTGTACACAGGGGTCCTACTGTGGTCTGTGTGCACGGACTAAAATTGCTGCTGCTTGCGGCTCTCCTTGTGGGAGCCCTTTTTTTGCTATGGGTTTTCGGTAGCCTATAACTGGGGAGTCCCATATGTGAGGACTGACTTCCTGCTTGTTCCCAGAGAAAGCATAGTTACTCACCTGTAACAGGTGTCCTGGGCAGCAGGAATCAGTCCTCACAGCCCTCCCTCCTCCCCTTGGAGTTGCTACTGTACCATCCTTTATTTTTGCCGTCTTAGCTGTCATATGACTGAGCAAGATGGCACCCTTGGGCGGGAAGTGGACCGTGCATGTGTGGTGGCAACTCCCAAAGGCCGCCTTTAAAAGATGGGGGAATGCTTCCGCAAGGGCTCCGTCGGTGCCGATGTCGCCCATATGTGAGGACTGATTCCTGCTGACCCCGGAGAACACCTGTTACAGGTGAGTAATTACGCTTGGCAGTCACTTCAGCACTCTGAGTGAGCGAGCTTTCAGGCTCTAGTAGTTCATCTATCTTACACCGAATTCCATCATAATAGAGTGATCCTCTGTACTCATCCTAAATTCCTTCCAAAAGTGGTATCAGATTTCCATCTTAATCTGTCAATTGTTCTTCCAACATTCCTCCCGAGACCTCATGCCCTCAAAGGGGAAGCTGCATTGCACATGTTGAACTGCAAGCAAACCTTAGCCTTCCATTTGGAGCGGACAAAAGTTCATAGAAAGGCCATCCAACATTTTGTTTCTTTTGAGCCAAGCAAGCTAGAGTCTGCTGTTTCCAAATGCTCTCTTTCAATTTGGGTAGCAAACTGCATGTCTTTCACTTATGCCCAGTCCAACCAAGGAGCACTGTACCATGTTATGTGACAGAACCCAGTCTATGCTACGTGGTGATCAACCAAGAAACCTTTATTAGTAACTCTAAACCTGAAAGCCCGACACAGGCCGTGTTTCGTATTACCACTTCTTCAGGGGATACAGGTTTGCTGCAAAAACACAAATACATAACACATATAATACTACTAAGATAAAAGTAATCATAAACAAATATATAATAAATTAATGTAAAAATTGAAATAAATATTAAATATAAAATAATAATCTTGTAGAACCAATAAGAGAATACATATTACATAATAAATTAATTAAAAATGAAAAATAGTTGTGAACAGGGTGTGTAATATTATTTATACATAATGTCAATATGTCCCTCCCGCCCATACAGATCCTGTAATTGAGACATTTGAGAGAATAGTCTTGAAGGAAGTTAGAGAAGTATACAAACAATCCAATAAAAAAAAGTTTTTTAACCTCACGAGAGGAGAGAATGAAGCACTCAAAGCATTACAAAAGAATGACCAGATAATTATCAAACCGGCAGATAAAGGTGGAGCGATCGTGGTGCTGGATAAAAATAAGTATATTGCAGAAGTTAATAGACAATTGAGTGACCGGTCCTTTTATGTTCGGTTGAGTAATGATCCTACAGAGACATTAAAAAGAAGCATAGACAGTTTGATAATCACAGCCTTTGAAATTGGATACATTACTAAAAAAGAACGAGATTTTTTGATTGTACCCGCTCCTATCATTCTGACTATATACGTAAATCCAAAAATTCACAAATCCATGACTGATCCCCCAGGACGCCCTATTGTTTCGGCAATAGGGTCCCTCATGGAACCCATTTCTAAGTTTTTAGATGTGTTATTACGTCCCTTCATAGTTGAGATGTGGTCCTATGTTAGGGACTCGACCCAAGTCATTGAGATTTTGTCAACATTTCAAGAGCTAAGTAGTAACATTATATTAGTCACGTTAGACATAGAATCCCTATATACTAACATCCCGCAGGCAGAAAGCCTAGTGATTATGGAAGAGTATTTGTTAAAAAGGACTGCATCTAGACGTATACCCACAGCATTTCTTATGGCAATTGCAAAGTTTGCCTTATGTGAGAATTATTTTTGTTTTAGGGAAATTTTTTACAAGCAAATAAAAGGCGTAGCCATGGGGTCATCAATGGCACCAGATGTTGCCAACTTATATATGTTTAAATTCGAAGAGACTTTCCTGAAGGAACACATGTACAAAGACAGTATAAAATTATGGATACGCTATATAGATGATGTTTTAATTATATGGGACGGGGATGTTGATAGGCTAGGAACATTCAATACATGGATCAACAGCTTAGATATGAATCTTAGATTTCAGATTACGTATGATACGCAACAAATTCCATATTTAGATCTACTAATTAAGAAGGGAGATAAGCGATTGATTCACTACTATGTATAGAAAACCTACAGACCGGAATCACCTGTTACATTTTAACAGTTTTCACAATCCGGCCCTGAAAAGGAACTTGCCAGTAGGGCAATTTTATCGAGCCAGGAGGACTTGTACCACTTTACACGATTTTGAGACGCATGCCAAAATAATGAGAAATAGATTTAAAGCTTGAAAGTATCCAGCACAACACATTGAGCAGGCGTATCGTAGAGCTAAAGATACACCTCGGGACACGTTGCTTCAACAACACCATGAGAAGAAGGAAGTAGGGATGGTTTGCCCATTACTTTTCTCAAGCTATTCCAAACAAGTTACAAGAATTTTGAAAAAAGAATGGCATCTCATACAGACATTACCAGGATTTGAGGATACCACGGTTACGATAGCCCACAAGCGGAATGTCAATTTGAGAAATATGCTTGTGCCATCAGCACTCACTGAACGGAAATTTTTATCTAGATACAAGGGCCAATACCAATGTGGACGTTGTTCAGTGTGCACGCATGTGATGCCAGTGCGAGATAAATTCATACACCCTATTACAAAACAAACATTCAGAATAGATGATTTTTCTAACTGCGAATCATCCCACGTAGTGTATGTCATAATCTGCCCCTGTAATAAGATTTATGTAGGGAAGACCATTAGGAGTGTGAGGACGCGGATTGTTGAACACAAAAGTTGCATTAAGAGAGGTGTTCTTGAGAAACCACTTGTAGAGCACTGGCAAGAGATGAAACACCGTGTCAGTGAATTGAAGTTTTTTGTGATCAAAAAAGCCAAACTTAATTGGAGAGGAGGAGACAATGACAAGATGTTACAGCGGTTGGAACAAAGGTACATTTTTCAATTAGGGTCCCTGGCACCACATGGTTTAAATATGGAAAGAGATTTATCAGTATTTTTATGAAGAGTACCTGCTAACGAAGGGAGGGAGTCCTGAGAATACATGAACTGGTTAAGTTTTAATATTTTTATTTCAATTTTCTTTCTGGTATTATGTTTATGATTGATTTTTATTATTTTTATGATTGATTTTTATTATTTTTATTTATGAGTTATTATTTTTAGTTATTTTTATTTATTATAATTTTTATCATTTTAATTCTATTTTTAGGTATAGTATTTACGATTTTTATTTATTATAATTTTTATCATTTTAATTCTATTTTTAGGTATAGTATTTACGATTTTTATTTATTTATTTTTTAATTAATTTTTATTATTATTTAACATGCATTATCTTTTATATATTCTTTTAAATTTTAATTTTTAAATTTTTATTTGTATTTTTTATTTTTTCTATTTATATTTATTTTTATTTTTATTGTTATTACTGATCTTGGTTTATGATTATTAAATTTATTTTATTTTATTATTTTAATTTATTTTTTATATTTTTATTATTTTTATTTTGGTAATGAGTATTATTATTTTTAATAAGATATTTTATTTTATTTTTATTTTGTTTTAGTTTTTATTCAGCTATAACTATTTTTAATTTTCTATTTATAATGATTATGAATTAGTATAGATTATTACTATAAGTAAGTTCATCAAAGGCATAAATTTCTCTGTAACAATAGACAATTTCTTACTAAGTAATTCTTGAGGTGCAATAAACATATACAGTTGGCAGGACAACTTGATAATCATTATAATAATTACCCATAATGGAATATAGGAGTTGCAGTCACTAAAGATACGTTTAGTTGACCATCATTAACCAAAAATATTATGTACAACATAGGGCGCTGGGATTCATATGAAGAGGGTAGTAAAGGTAATCTCAATTCCTAACACTGAGTGAAGGAGATATAGTATGAACATGCTTCGTTTAAAGAGTCAAGGAGTTCAGATGATGACGTAATTGACTAGTATACGTCATTTTTCCCGCGGGTTACTAAAGCGCAAGTGCGGGCGTTTTAGAAGGCATATGTTTTCCCGCGCATAGTTGAAAGTTTGCTCCCTTGGACAGTGTGACAGGAGGCGCCTGAAAGGTTGGTGGTTTTATTTACGTTAGGATAAAAAGATGAGATGAGTTTAGATCGGTGCATATTGGGCAATGATGGGATTGATATTGAAACATAACCAGAAGTTTAAGATCGTAGGAGACAGCGCTAATAGAATACTGTTATTATCGGGATGCGGGTGTTAACAGTGCAGCGAAATCACGTCGGATAATTGCAGATAACAAAAGGTTGCGATTTAGTAACAAGGAAGCGCATTAGTAATCCACTTTTATAGATATGATGGTTTCACTCTAAGTCATCACTCCTCCACAGATTTATTATGATTTAATAGAGACAATCGTTTTATTAACGTACAACATGCAATGTCATTGAAATGCTCCTGGTTAAAACAGAAGTAATACTAAACGCACAAAGGGATAGAATCTTTTAGAAAGTAAATTTCTCCTAAATTTCAGTTATGAGTTTTCCTCAATATTGTGATGCTCGCGCCCCTACCAGGCGTTTGCCTAGTAGGGACGGCTGGCCATCTGATATCCCTTTCTAGGATTTTTGTGTAGTTGTGTCCGAAAGGAAGAGCCAAGTGGTTAATAAAGTGCACAGGAAATTTTATTCGGTTTCCAGGCTGGTAAGTGGTGAACATAAAATTCTTCAAGCATAACCTTTTTTCAGACAAAAGAAAATACAGGATACTTCTCCAGAAATCAAAAGGTCCAAAATATTATAACCTGGAACAAAACTCACAGCAGTTTCTGTTCCTCACTGCAATTGCTTAACATTATAAAACAAAAGCATTTGTAAAACTCTTCACACAGTGGATGGGTTATCAGCTTCAAGCCTGCTGTTGCCACACACACACAAACAGTTTCAGCTGTTTGGGCCTTCACTGAGGTTCTGCAGTTTTAGCTTCCTAGGAGAGATTCTTAACCCTTTTCCTTCAGGCTTACTCCTCTCTTCCAGCTTCTGAAACTGTCTTTAAATTGCAACAGCCTCTTTTATATTCCACTGTTTCTAGCTCACATTACTAGTGTATCTTAGTGCACAGCTCACATTCCATCTCAGAGACCTCAGACTCAACAACACTTTCCTCAGGGCCTACCTCCATGCTCTCAATTGAGCTACAGCTGGGTGCTTCCTGAAAGTGCTCTGGTGTCTTTTCCTTAAGAGTCTTCACAAGATTAAACAGTCTCTCCCACTGCCTGGCCTTGCCTTCTCCAGGCCGGTCTCTTGGGGGTCTTTCCTGTTTAACTTTCCTCGTGAGATATTTCTTGCTGTGCTGAGCCTTCTGGGGTATGATAGTCTCCTCTGAGTCAGAGCAAGAACTATCCTGCTGGCAATGCTTGTTCCCTGCGTACCTTTCTTGGCTGCCTCTATAGTGGTTCCTCCTTTTGCTGCTCTCCTTGGCTGCAAAGCTTCTCCTCAGCTTGGCCCCAGATCTTTCCGGTCTGTGCCTTCTGGGAACTGGACTCGAACCTGGGCTAGGCCTGGAACTGCAGCTGCCGCTTGTGCTTGCTCTTGCACTCCTCCTGGACCTTCTTCTCAAAGCCCCTTCCAAACTCAAACTGGCTCTCTCTCTTGTGTTTGTTTTCCCTCTGTTAACTGCTGAGCAGGGCAACTCCCTTCCTGGCTCCTCCCACCTGGACCTCCTACTCCTATGCAGGGTTGTCCTGTGGTCTGTGATTGGTTTACCCTTAGCTCTGCCCCCTAGGTTCCTTTCAGGGCTTCTAGTATGGAGTATGTGGTTTTGTGCGCCCATCCCCCGCAAAGAAGAAAAATCCTTCTTTTTTTCAGTTTTCCCTAGCTGGGCTGCACCCTCCTTACCACAATATGTTACGAGTGCTGTGGATTAAAAGGTTTTTAGGTGAGATGTCTCCTGCTGGGTGATTCGTTTCAGCCAACGTCATACATCTGATATATTTTTAACTATAGGTTTGACGGTAAAATTTCTTCGTTACAAGATTCTGTTCAGTGAATAGACCATGGTTCAATGATAATGAGCTGCACATAGAGAAGGGTATGGCAAGTTTTAGACATATTATAACAAACTCTCAGATAATGTCATAAGGTTGAGGTTTTCACAATAGATTTTATTCCTCTATTGTTATAGAAAGCAAGCGCATACTCACCCGTGGAGAAGAGGTTGAACGCCT
The DNA here is from genome assembly GCA_033557465.1 of Ichthyophis bannanicus. Lineage (NCBI taxonomy): Eukaryota > Metazoa > Chordata > Amphibia > Gymnophiona > Ichthyophiidae > Ichthyophis > Ichthyophis bannanicus. The sequence goes on from CM066041.1 coordinate 276,072,844, forward strand.
CTGTAGTGCATAATAGCACAGAGACAAGGGTATGGCTACACTCTTGCATACGAATCATTGTAGTTAAAAATATGTTTATCTCTACATTGGCACGTTGTTCCGCTCACTCACTTCCTGCTCCTAAGCATTAGCACACAGTGGTTACACATAGCATGGTATCCATATCTGGTTGGAGTTGATTTTAATGGTTTTATAATTATCTGTCACACATTTTATTTATATATTATTTTGCATTATTTGTCTTTATACATGGTTTTGACATTATGTATAAATAATATTACACACCCTGTTCACAACTATTTTTAATTTTTAATTAATTTATTATGTAATATGTATTCTCTTATTGGTTCTACAAGATTATTATTTTATATTTTATATTTATTTCAATTTTTACATTAATTTATTATATATTTGTTTATGATTACTTTTATCTTAGTAGTATTATATGTGTTATGTATTTGTGTTTTTGCAGCAAACCTGTATCCCCTGAAGAAGTGGTAATACGAAACACGGCCTGTGTCGGGCTTTCAGGTTTAGAGTTACTAATAAAGGTTTCTTGGTTGATCACCACGTAGCATAGACTGGGTTCTTTCACTTATGCCCAGGCAGGCCTGACCTTTGATGGCCATGTCACAGCTATGGCTGCGTCGGTGGCCAACTTACTTTCTGTCTCCATGGAAGAGATCTGCAGGGCTGCAACATGGTCCTCTGTCCACACATCCACATCTTACTACTGTCTAGAAGGGCACTCCCAAAGCAACAACAACTTCGGCCAGTCTGTACTCCAAAATCTGTTTGGGAATTAGAATCCAACTCCATCTCCCTTAGGCCCATTCTATTCTGTCTCGGCTACCAAACAAAAAAGGGGGGAAGAGAGAATTGCTCATATTGTACATCATTGGTTCCGAAATTTGGGGTCAGGACCCCAAATAGGGTCACTTCATCAGTGGATGGAGTCTCAGAAACATGGCCATTTCCCCTTCTCTGGACTTATGCCAATTAGTGGTAGTCACTGTGACTTATGCCAAGTAGTGGCAATCACCAGTCAGCATATGGCCTGTGAGCCAGTGAACATTCATAGGCCCTTGCCCCTTCCAGCTTCCTGTTAGATTGGAAATCCATGCTGAGTACAGGGATCTGAAAGCACACATTGCACACTGACACAAGGGACCCTTTGCTGCTGCTGTTGCCACTACTGTTGCTGCTGCTACCTTCCTGCTTTAGATGAGTGGAGGGGAGGAGGAGGAGGCTGGAGATCTGCTATTTTGACTTCATCATCTGGGGTCATGTGACTTTTCACTTGTTAAAATGGGGTCATATGGGATAAATGTTTGAAAAGCACTGTTGTATATAGTTGGTCTGTTGACTGCTAAAGCCTGCCTGTTGCCATTATGCAAGTGGGTTGTTGCCCCTGTAGGGCTTGTCTGCATACTTCTCGGTTTTCGGTAGCCTGTAGTTAGGGAGTCCCATATGTGAGGACTTATTCCCGCTTGTCTGTGGAGAAAATATAGTTACTCGCCTGTAGCAGGTGTTCTCTGTGGACAGCAGGAATAAGTCCTCACAACCCTCCCACCTCCGTGAGGAGTTTTATTCTGCTACAACTATGCTATCAGACCGGTTTGAGATGGCGCTGTGCAGCGGGCAGAAAGGAGGCACACAGGCTTGTTGGAGCCTCCCAAAACTTTCAATAGGAGCTAGGGAGTGTTTCCGTGTGGGCTCCGTTGTAGGACATCACCCATACGTGAAGACTTATTCTTGCTGTCCACGGAGAGCATCCGCTACAGTGAGTAACTACCTCTCCCTATTTGGGAAGAGCACCAGTAGTACTTCGCTTTGTGATTTTGTGGCACCATTTTTAATTCCGGGCCCTACCATTTGATTTGGCCACCATTCCCACAATGACTTTGAAGTTTATGATGGTAGTGGCAGTGGCCCTTCGGAAGAAGGGGGGGGTGGGTTGTTTCACCCATGCCTGGGCAACTGGCTAATTCAGTCAGTCATATCAGGAGAACAAGAAAACAGTGATGGTGTGTTCATTTCTGGAGGCCATGGTATAGCAATTTGCTGAGGGAACCAGTGGTGTTTCCAGAGATAGCAACTCTCCTAGAGCAAGGGCCGATCCGGATGGCAGAGATGATCCAGATGGGTTGGTTCTCTCTTATGGCCTGGCCCATGAGAGGGCAAGATTTTTGAAGAGGGGATTTTCAGGTGTTGTGATTTCCACTTTGTTGCAGTCTTGGAAGAAATAAACCTTTCTGACATATGTTCAAGTTTGGAGAATATTTGAGGTCTGGTGTCAGGATAGCAGCATAAGGACCTTGCTCTTCTAGATAGCCTTGCTTTCCTTCAGGATGTTCTGGAGAGAGGACTGGCCTTGAATTCCTTAAAGGTTCAGGTGGCAGCATTTGCCTGTTAGAGAATTTAATACAGGGATGTTCAGTGACAGCTTAACCAGATGTCACTCACTTCTTGTGCAGAGTAAAACATTTGAGGCCACCTGCATAGAGCATCATCTCTCCATGGGACCTCAGTCTGGTTTTTGTGATGATTTACTTCCTTTGAGCTGTTGCAGCAGGCCTCCCTTAAGGATATAACCCTGAAAGTGGTGTTTTCTCTTAGCCATTTGCTCAGCCAGGAGGATTTCAGAGTTGCAGGGTCTGTCGTGTAGGAAGCCCTTCTTTGTGTTTTCAAAAGTGAAGGTAGTTATTCAGCCTGTACCTTTGTTTTTTCCCAAAGTGGTGTCTAGTTTCCTTGTGAATCAAGCGGTCTGTTTTACAGTTTTTGATCCAAAAGCAGAAGCGAAGTGTCTGGAGTGCTGCACCATTTGGATATTGAGAGAGCTTTGATGTATTATCTGCAGAGGACAGAGGAGTTCCTTAGGTCCAGCTCATCTTTTTGTTCTATTTGCTGAGCCCAGGAACAGTGAAGTAGCCTCTGAAGCTTCTATTGTCTATGGATCAAAGAGACCATAGGGTCAGCATACATGGTTTGCAGTTGAGCAGCTCCCACTAAGCTGAAGGCTTACTCGACCAGGGTGCGAGCTTTGTCTTGGGCAGAACATGGGTTAATTCTTCCACAGGATTTTTGTCGAGCAGCTACTTGGGCGTCCCTGCATTCCTTTATGCACACTATCTATGGGATATTCAGTATTCAGCTAGAAAGATGCGGCCTTCGGAGGAAGAGTTTTGAAGACTGCTTTGATCAGTTTCCCCTTTGTGTGAGTACTGCTTGGGTACTTCCCATGCATCTGGACTGGTTTGGAGGGACGATGAGAAAAGAAAAATTAGGTTTTACATGCTAATTTTCTTTCCTCGAGTCCCTCCAGACCAGTTCAAACCCACTCTGGGTTATTCTGTGTCTGGATAGTGGGTTTTTTTTTTCTGAAGAAATATGTGTCAAGAGTTAAAGCCTCAAGTTTGCTAGTCTCTGTTGGCTTAGAATATGTGTATTTCAGAGGCTGTACTGTGTACTGTTGATCCCTCTTGCATATGGGCGTGGGGGTAAGGAACATTGTTTATACTCTGCTTTGTTAGAGAACTACTGGTTGTCTGTGGACTGCACAGGACCGTAAATAGCAGTGTATCTCCAAACCAGTCTGGATGCATATATTTATCCTCTAACAGCAGATAGAGACTGAGAACTGCTGGTTTGATGATGTCACCATATATAGCAGTGTTTCTCAAGCCGGTCTTGGTGTATCTTCTAGCCAGTCTAGTTTTCTTCATATCCAGAATTAATATGCATGAAACACATTTATTTATTTATTTAGACAGACTTATATACCACCTTATCCTTTATGCAAATCTCTCTCATGCATGTTCATTATAGTATCCTGAAAACCAGACTGGCTAGAGGGTACACCAAGACCAGCCAGAGAAACACTGCTATATAGGGTGACATCAAACCAATGGTTCTCAGTCTCTGTTGTTAGAGCATAAACCTATGCATCTATAAGGGACTTCAGGAAAGATAGTTGGCAGGTAAGATCTACTGCTTGAGGCGAGAGATAAGTTGGTGTTCCTGATCGGTCCTCCAGTTTAGTCCTCCACAATCGGGTAGTGCACCTCCTCCTGCAGCCTGGAGACTGGACCAATCAAATCTTCCGTAGTATATATGCAGACGGAGCTCCCAGAAGCCCCCAGTGTGTCCAGTCTCCTTGCAGCTTGAGGACGTGTGTGCCCTGCCTGGGCACACTTAGTGACACTTGGGGGAGCAACATTAGTTAGTTCTTTTATGGGGTTTTTGCTTTCTCTCCTTATTTCATTACCTTTTCTTTCCTAGGTAGCTGTCTCTTTAAAAAAGAAAAAAAAAAAAAAGGCTTAGACACAGGGGACCTCCCGGGGTGAGAAGCCAGTCCTGCATTGGGCCCCTGTCTTCCTCCCGGTGTATTTGGACAGCCTCGGTTGAGCTCTCCCCTAGACTGTACGGGGAAGAGCCATACCGGGTCCAGCATTGCCTTTCCATCTGAATTGCTGGCTGTATCCTGTGCTGTTTTCAGAGCTGGTAGGACTTTTCTGTTACTTATTTTAATCGGGTGCTGCAGTTCACTCCCGGTGCTATTTTCTGTGGGTCTCTCAGCTCCCCAGCGTCCCGATTTCCTGCTGTGGGCTGGAATTTTGTTTTTTTCTAATTTGCCCTTCTTTTGGGTCCGTTGTATTTATTTTCATCTTTCTCCGGTTACCTTGTATTTTCGCGCCCTTTTTTTACCGCGGGAGCTCAAACGGCGGCCATTTTGAAGTTTTTAAAAGGGAACTTCTCAGTTTTTAACACTTGTGCACGGGTTCCCCTGGCATTTTTGGGTTTTTTTATGCTGGCGATTTTGCTCAGGACAGTCCTGGGAATCTAGGGAGTATTTTATTTTCTTTAAAAAAAAAAAAAGTTTAATTCCAGTCCTTATTTTCATCGGGTTAGTCCCTTTGGTGTGGGCTTGACCTGATTTTGCTCCCTTCTCTTCCGCTTGCCGGGAGGTTGCCAACAGATGGCTACCAAACCGCAGTGCGTAATTTGCGGGTCCCGCAGAGGTGCGGTTTCTGACTCTGGCATCTGCAGGGGCTGTGCCTCAGCTTCTTCAGACCTGGAACATTCACTTGAACTGAAGGAGCTGCCTGTCCCTACTGACGCTTCTGTAGCGGGGGAGAGTGTACCTTCGTCGGGCGTTCTCCCGTCTGGTTCGGTACCGCTGTCTAGTGGGGGTGTCCCTGAGTTGCAGCATGCGGCTGTAGCAGCGCCACCTGTAGATTTTTCCCCAGATTTCGTTCTCCTCATGCATCAGGCTTTCCGCTTGAGTCGGTCCGGTCAGCTGCCGGAGGCTTGGCCCGCGTCCCTTTCCCCTTGCTCCTCGGGGGAGGTTCAGCGCGCTTCTCAGCCAGCCGCCAAAAGGCTCAAGTTTGTGGACCACGATCAGGACACCCTTTGTTTTCCTGATGTTGAGGCGGAGGGTGATCCTGAGACGGAGGCTGATGAGCTAGAGGACGGGGAGATCCCGGAGCCAGAAGATCAGGCTCGGATTATTCGCGTGTTTCGTAGGGACGAGCTGGTCCCTTTGATCACGGAGTCCCTTCAAACCCTTAACCTAGCTGTGGTTCGGCCTCTGGAGGAGGAGGGTCTCGAAGACCCTCTCATTCAGGCGGTCAGGGACGCCCAAGTGGTGTTCCCTGTACACCGGGTCGTTGAGCAAATGATCCACTCGGAGTGGGAACAACCCGAATCCGGTTTGAAGGGTGTTCGGACCATGCATCGTCTTTACCCCTTAGCCGACAAGGACAAGGACTTGTTTAAGTCACCGCGGGTGGATGCTGCGGTGTCGGCGGTGACTAAGAAAACCACCATCCCGGTTGAGGGCGCCGCGGCCTTGAAGGATGTTCAGGATAAGAAGGTTGATAATTTGTTGAAGCAAGCCTTCGATACCAACACCTTGTCCCTACAGGCCTCCATTTGTGGGGCGTGGGTTGCCCGGGCTTGTTTACGTTGGTCTCAGCATCTGCGCTCGGGTTCCGGACTGGACCAGCAGGGGTTGCTGGAAGCTACCCGCATGGAGTCCAGATCGGCTTACTTGGCGGATCTGCTTTATGATTTGATCCGCTCCTTGGCTAATAGTATGGCCTCCGTGGTGGCGGCACGTCGGTCCATCTGGTTACGTAACTGGGCGGCCGACGGTTCTTCCAAGTCTCGCCTTAGTAAGCTGCCCTTTAAGGGCAAATTGTTGTTTGGTGAGGCTCTGGATAAGTTGGTAAAAGATCTCGGTGAGTCTAAGGGAGGTAGGCTGCCGGAAGATAAGCCTAAACTCAATAGATCGTCCCCCTCGGTGCGCGGTCAATTTCGGGATTTTCGCAGGTTTCGTTCTTCCCGACTGTGGTCATCTCAGCGCGGTCGCTTTGGAGCCCGTTACCAGGGGTTTCGTGGTTTCAGAGGGGCAGGACGAGGCTTCTCCGGAGCCGCCTCTTCCTCGTCCTCTTCCTTTAATCGCAAGCCACAATGAAGCGAGGCCGGCTCTAGAGGGAAGTCCGGTTATCGGGGGTCGTTTGCGCGATTTTCTTCCTTCTTGGGCCCAGATTACGTCAGATCAATGGGTGTTACAGATTATCGAAGAGGGTTATGCGCTGGAGTTTGCCTGCCCGCTTCGCGATTCCTTTGTAATGTCTCCCTGCAAGGGAGAGCAAAAGAAGCGGGACATCCGCGTGACTCTGGATCAGCTCCTCTCCCTGGGGGTGGTGGTTCCCGTCCCTCCCTTGGAAAGAGGTGCCGGTCGCTACTCCATTTATTTTGTGGTTCCCAAAAAGGACGGTTCTCTTCGCCCAATACTGGATCTCAAAGGCGTGAATCGCGCTCTCAAGGTACCGCACTTCCGTATGGAGACTCTGCGGTCAGTCATTGTCACGGTACGGCGAGGAGAGTTTCTGACATCCCTCGATCTATCCGAGGCCTATCTTCACATTCCCATCCGATCGTCTCATCAACGGTTTCTTCGCTTCGCATTTTCATGGGGCCACTTCCAATTTCGGGCCCTGCCGTTTGGTCTCGCCACGGCTCCCCGCACCTTTACAAAGGTGATGGTAGTGGTCGCGGCGTCCTTGCGCAAGGAAGGCATCCTAGTTCACCCGTATCTCGACGACTGGTTGATTCGGGCAAAGTCCAGCCCAGAGTGTGTGCAGGTCACGAACAGGGTGGTGGCTCTGTTGCGATCTCTCGGCTGGGTGGTGAACGAACGCAAGAGCTGTTTGTGCCCGACTCAGGAACTCGAATACCTGGGAGTACGCTTCGACACGGCGCGGGGCTTAGTAATTTTGCCGGAGCGCCGTGTCCTAGCGTTGCAGAGCCTCGTCCGTCTCTTCCGGGGGATGCCCGCTCCATCCGCGTGGTGGTACCTTCGGCTACTCGGCACGATGGCGGCGACCCTGGAGGTGGTGCCCTGGGCCCGCTAGTCCTATTAGTCAACCACATTGCAACATCTAAATCATGTTTTATATCACTGTATATATTATTTAAGTCAATCTGTACATAGTTCCCCCAGTTGTCCTATGTTGAATCTTCCTGTTCAATGTAAAACTCAATGTTACTTGTATGCATTGTAGTATGTTCTTGTTTCAATGTACACCGCACTGATTGAAATAGCGCGGTATAGAAGAATTGTTAAATAAATAAATAAATATGCGTCCGCTCCAGAGTGCTCTTCTGCGTCGTTGGTCCAACCAGTTTGACTCGTTGAACATGAGACTACCTTGTCCGAAACAGGTTCGCCGTTCGCTCCGGTGGTGGCTTTCCTCCAAGAACCTGACGCGGGGGATTCCCTTGGAGCCTCCCCTTTGGGTTCCGATCACAACGGATGCCAGCCTTTCCGGTTGGGGTGCACACTGCGAAACCCGCTTCACGCAGGGGAACTGGTCTCCCCTGGAAGCCTCTTGGTCGATCAACCGGCTCGAGTTGCGGGCGGTGCGGCTAGCCCTCTTCGCCCTCGAAGCCCTGGTCCTTGGTCGGCCAGTGTGGATTCTCTCGGACAATGCGACCACGGTAGCTTACATCAATCGCCAAGGGGGCACCGGCAGTGTAGCCCTGGAATCGGAGGCGACGGCTTTGTTCAATTGGGTGTAGACTCGTCTTCCGGCGATCTCAGCAGCCCATATCGCGGGCGCAGACAACGTTCAAGCAGATTTTCTCAGCAGAGTGCGGGTGGACCCCGGAGAGTGGGAGCTCAACCCGCAGGTTTACGCGCAAATAGTTCATCGGTGGGGTCCGCCCATCATGGATCTCATGGCAACGTTACAGTCGGCCAAGACGGGGCGCTTCTTCAGCAGGCGACGAGAGCGCATGTCCGAGGGGATCGATGCCCTCATTCAGCCGTGGCCAACGGCCGGTCTTCTTTATGTATTTCCTTCATGGGCTCTGATCGGCCGAGTCGTTCAACGCATCGAGGCCCACAGGGGTCGGGTGTTGTTGGTGGCCCCGGATTGGCCCAGGAGACCCTGGTATGCCGACCTGGTCAGGCTCCACGACGGCGTTCCTTGGCTTCTGCCCGCGTTGCCAGATCTTCTTCTTCAGGGGCCCTTGCGGATGCCCCAAGTGGGTTGATTCTCGCTTACGGTTTGGCCATTGAGAGGGCTCGGTTAAGAAAGAAGGGTTACTCTACTGCGGTGATTGCTACTCTCCTGCGGGCACGAAAAACGTCCACCTCTCTTACTTATGTGCGGGTTTGGAGAATCTTTGAAGACTGGTGCTCCCGGCGAGGGATCCGGGCAGCGACGGTTTCCGTGCCCGTCGTTTTAAGTTTTCTCCAAGATGGTTTTGATAAAGGTCTGGCTGCTAGCTCCCTGAAAGTCCAGTTGGCGGCAATCGCCTGCTATCGCGGCAAAGTTTTGGGCCGTCCCCTTGGGTCTCATCCAGACGTCCGTCGTTTTCTTACGGCGGTTTTTCATTTGCGGCCTTCCCGCAGGATCTTCGTACCTCCATGGGACTTGAAGCTCGTGCTGCGGGCCCTGGTTCGCGAACCTTTTGAGCCCCTGCGTAGGGCGTCTCTGAAAGACCTCACGCTGAAGACGGTTTTTCTCGTGGCCATCTGCTCGGCGCGGCGTATTTCTGATCTCCAAGCGCTGTCCTGCAGGGAGCCCTTTTTGTCCTTTTCCCAAGATCGGGTGGTTCTTCGTCCGGTTCCTTCCTTTTTGCCTAAAGTGGTTTCTCCTTTTCATGTGAATCAGGCAGTGTTTCTCCCGGTACTACCTTCTGGCTCCGCCAAGGCTGCGGACAAGGGGCTTCACTGTCTAGATGTTGGTCGCGTGCTTCGTCGCTACTTGAAGGTTACCGAATCTTTTCGTAAGACCGACCACTTGTTCGTGCTCTTCGGAGGTGCACGGAAGGGGGAGGCGGCGGCTAAAGCCTCCATTGCCCGATGGCTCAAAGACGCGATCGCCTCCGCTTATCTGTTGCAGCAGCGGCCGATTCCAGAGGGGATCCGAGCTCACTCCACAAGGGCTCAAGCGACCTCTTGGGCGGAGTATAGCCTGGTTCCGCCAGCGGACATCTGTAAGGCGGCTACTTGGTCGTCGTTACATGCTTTCAGTAAACACTATCGCTTGGATGTGTCAGCCGCTCGGGATTCCTGTTTTGGTTCGGCGGTTCTGCGCGCCGGATGGCAAGGTCCCGCCCGGTGTTGACTGCTCTGTTACATCCCGATTGTGGAGGACTAAACTGGAGGACCGATCAGGAAATGAAAATTACACTAACCTGGTAATTGTAGTTCCTGGAGGGTCCAGTTTAGTCCTCCTTCCCTCCCGAGTATCAGCTGGTTTAGTGCGGCGCGCTTTCCGAACGGGTTGGCCCTGAGACGGTTTCCTCTTTTTCGTTCGGTCCTTTTTTGCGGCCGCGCTCTTTGTCAGTGCTATTCCTTCTATCGGATTTTCAGTCAGCTCTCTTGGAATTTTGACTGTGGGCTGTCTTTTTGCTACCGGAGCGTTGCTAGAGGCGCGGTGCAGTGTTCTGGCTTCCTCGTTTGGGGAGGGGGCTGATAGCTTATTGGGGGGAACGAGTTTCTTCTTTAGTATGCATTTTTTTTTCTCTTACTCTAATGTGTTGCTTCGTTAAGTTTGCTTTGTTACTAGTACACTGGGGGCTTCTGGGAGCTCCGTCTGCATATATACTACGGAAGATTTGATTGGTCCAGTCACTAGGCTGCAGGAGGAGGTGCACTACCAGATTGTGGAGGACTAAACTGGACCCTCCAGGAACTACAATTACCAGGTTAGTGTAATTTTCATTTACTCGCCTGATCCCTGCCCCCCAAAATGGAGAGATCTCCCCAGAGCTCTAGTCAAGGAACAGGGGGACCCCTCACTCAAAACACCAGTCAGGTGTTGCCCCAAAAATAAAGCAAGCAACATACTACCAGTCTAATTTAAAAAGCTTTGCAATGCTGTTTATATGCAACAAAACTTGTAGCAGTTTAATTATGTAGACTGGGAATCTAAGATAAAACATACAGACCCCTGACACTGCAAACTGGACCGGCACAGTATTAAATGTCAGTATATATTCTGGAAAAAAAACAGGAGATGCAAGGTGATTACACACCATAGAGAAAAAAAGAAGCAGCAAGAACCATAGTGCAGTCTGTAACACCAAAATAAAATTATAACTAATTTTATTCTGGTGTTACAAATTGCGCTGTCGTTATTGCTTTTTCTTTTTTGCATCCAAATAAACTCCTCCTGCAACAATGGGTGCAGAGCAGAACTAGAACATTTCCCTATAGAACTCAACATACAAAAAAATGTAATTCTGATGTCTTCCCATAGGAAGCTTTTGGAAGGTGCTCCATGCATGCATGCGTGCTGGTCTTCCCACTCAAAGGAGCCATCTTTACAGGCGTCTTTTTTTCCCGTGGAGCACTCTAGACATCGTCCGTGTCCTGGAATTTAATTAATCCCTTTTTCGCTACTTTTTGCTAGTTTTCATTATTTCAGATCGTGTGGTGTCCAGCGTCTTCCTGTCATCTCCGGGAACATTGGTACCTTGGCGCCACGTTTTTCTCAGGGGGTGGGGTTCTCCTTCCATTTTTTTCTTTTCGGTTAGTAGGATTTTCCTTTCACACTGCCCTGGTCGGTGAGGACATTGGAGTCCTTTGACTTAGCGGAAACAGTCTTCCCTTCCATATCAAAACTGTCCTGTGATCCAAGATGGCGGAGGAGTAAGACGCCGAGTCATAGTGCTCTGAACCAGCTCCTGCAGTTTCCTTTCGATGGGGAGGAAAAGAAAACAACGTACCCAAAAACCCCCTGGGGCTTCGACCCCATCTGGAGGTTTGGTGCAGTCGTCGATAGCTGGTTTTTGCCTTCCCTCGACGTCCATGGCTTCGGCGGATCCTGTGGGTGCTGCACTGGATCTGAGCTCTGAAGGGGTGATTCTAAGCCCCGTTCAAGCGCCCCCAGCTCAGCCTGGACTACCTCTCACGGAGGGGCAGCTTTGCAGAGATTCTCCGGTTCTGGGGATATCGGCGTCTGCAGGGGTTTCCTCCGTGAAGAGAGAGCCGACGGCAGTGGGTGGAGGAGCTGCAGTAGGAGGGTGTTTTTCCTCCCCTATTGCCAGCAATGAATCGGATCAGCTGACCCCTAGCCTACTCGGTATTCAGGAGTCCAGGTTACCTGGGGTTGTTGAAAAACCGGCGCGTGTAACTTTAGATAGCTTGTGGGAGGCTATCTCGTCCGTCCAGCAAACCCTTCTCCCCTTAGTGAATTCGTTTTCTCAGCAACTAGTGGATATTAATGCTCGTTGTTCCTCGATGGACTCGGAGGTTTTGGCTCATTCGTCTAGGCTTTCTTACCTGGAATCTAAGGTGGAAGGACTTGAGAACCTTAGAGCTGTTAATGAGAAAGACCGGACAGTTCAGGCAAGGAGAATTGAATTTTTGGACAACTGTCTTCGTAAGAATAATCTGAGATTTTTGAACTTTCCTCGGTCTCCTCTGATAGCTTCTATGGACTTGGTCTGCAAATTTTTTATTGAAGTTTTGCAGATGCCGACTGAATCGTTGCCTCCAGTGGTGAGAACTCAATATGTTTCGATATCTTCAATAGAGCCTGAGTTACAGCGGGCCCCTGGTGCGGATCACGATCAGCCTCAGTTGGATCTGTCAGCTTTTTTAGAGAGCTCCTTGGAGGTGGTGACCAGCAGGGCGACTTTATTAGTTAATTTTGCCTTTGAGTCAGATAGGAACACTGTTCTTAAATTATATTTTCGTAAATTGTCTGTTACGCAGTTTATGGGCTCAAAAATTTTGATTTTTCCTGATTTGGCTAGAGACATGCAGAAGAGGCGAAAGGCGTTCCTGGCTTTACGCCAGAGAACGGTAGCCTTGGGAGCGCAGTTTAAGTTAAGATATCCTTGTAAATGTATGGTTAATTTTCAATCCAGGCAGTATATTTTTTTTGAGCCCAGACAGCTCTCACAATTTCTTGATGCTAGGGAAGAGGGTGGGGGTCGGGAAGCTCCCATATCGGCTGCCATGTAATATATTCTTTGCTCCTTTGATGTCTTTTTTTTTTCTTCTTGAGTGTTGTTCACTTATGTGTTTATTTCTTTTTCTTGGATCTTATGGTTGGTTTGTATATTGTGGTCTATGCCAGGTTTTTTTTTTTTCTTGTTTGTAGAGGATGGTTATAATGGTTCTCTACAGTGGGTTCTTTTTCTTTATTTGTTAATTCTGATTCAGATTTCAGATTTGTATTATCTGGATTATATTGTAAAATTGATAAATACTAAAAAAAAACAAAAAAAAAAACTGTCCTGTGGTTTCAAGAAGTGCACCCAGAGTGACCAGACCATTTCCATCATGGACTGCTACATGGTTCCTTCAATGCCTTGGGCCAGACCATGAGCCCTCGGACTGCGCTCTCTGCTTGCAGATGATGTGCAAGGACCTTTAATAACCAAGAATGGCAGCAGTAATTGCTGTTACTTATTGAGGCATCAACATCGGACTAGGCATCAATGCTCTTGAAGGCTCCCGCCAAGCCTTCAGCTACACACGGAGGCCAGGCCCATTCGGAGCCGAGGGGTCGTGGGGCACAGGAACGGTGGCTCTCCTTTAAGGAGCACCACCAGAAGGACTGGACTTCGACCCCATCAGTGTTAAATTGCGATGCCGAGCCAAGGTCAGAAGCTCATGGGCATGGACGTCAAAGCCCTCGACATGACTGAGTGCAAGAGAGTGGCACTCCAAGCTGTCCCAGTGGGAGGAGTTGCCTCCTGAGGCCCTGGAGGGCTTTTATAGGAGGCCATTATCGAGGAGTCCCTGCCGAGGGAGTCAGTATCTGCACCAGAAGCTACAGCGCAGACTCCAGCGGCAGTAAAAACCTCAATCCTCACAGAGAGGATGCAGGCCCTTAAGCATAGCCTCACTGCGTTTATGACCCAGCAGGCTGCCAGGGACCTGATGACCTCAGGTTCCTTGGCACCAGTGATGGCCCCATCTGGGTGCCTCAACTTCAAAGACGCAAAATAAAGACTTTTTCAAGTACATTCCTAGCAAAAAACCTGTGAGAGTCAGTTGGTCCATTAAATGATAGAGGGGTTAAAGGGGCACTAAGAGGCGACAAGGCGATAGTGGAGAGACTGAATGAATTCTTTGCTTCGGTCTTTACTGAGGAAGATGTAGGGATGTTACCCATGACTGAAGTGGTATTTAAAGGTGCGGAAGAATTGAAGGAAATATCGATACATCGGGAAGATGTATTACAACTATTAGATAAACTGAAGAGTAGCAAATCACCTGGGCCGGATGGGTGATTGAAAAGAACTGAAATATGAGATTGCAGACCTGCTATTAGTAATCTGTGAATTTTCATTAAAATCATCTGTAATACCTGAAGATTGGAGGATCGCCAATGTAACGCCTATTTTTAAAAAGGGTTCCAGGGGTGATCCGGGAAACTACAGACCGGTGAGCCTGACGTCAGTACCGGGAAAAATGGTAGAAACCATCATAAAGAAAAAAATTACTCAGAATGTAGAAAGTCATGGCCTAATGGGAGACAGCCAACATGGCTTTAGACAAGGAAGATCTTCTCTTACTAATCTGTTATGTTTTTTTGAAGGTGTGAATAAACAGGTGGACAAAGGTGAGTCGGTTGATACAGGGTATCTGGACTTTCAGAAAGCCTTTGACAAGGTCCCTCATCAGAGACTTTTGGCAAAACTAAAGAGTTATGGGATAGGAGGCAGTGTACTATTGTGGATCAGGAACTGGTTAAAAGATAGAAAGCAGAGGGTAGGCTAAATGGCCAATTTTCCCAATGGAGAAAGGTGAATAGTGGTGTACCCCAGGGATCTGTGCTGGATCCGCTGCTTTTTGACATATTCATAAATGACCTGGAAAGTGGAATAACGAGTGAGGTTATCAAATTTGCAGATGACACAAAATTATTTAAAGTTGTTGAAACCCAAGAGGATTGTGGAAAATTGCAAGAGGATCTTGATAAATTGGAAGACTGGGCATCAAAATGGCAGATGAAATTTAATGTGGACAGTGCAAAGTTATGCACCTAGGGAAGAACAACTCAAACTATGGTTACACGATGCAAGGTTCCACATTAGGAACCACCACCCAGGAAAAAGATTTAGGCATCATTGTGGATAATATGTTAAAATCCTCGACCCAGTGTGCAGCGGCGGCCAAGAGAGCAAATAGAATGCTAGGTATCATAAGGAAAGGAATGGAAAATAAAACAAAAGATATTATAATGCCTCTATATCGTTCCATGGTGAGACCGCACCTTGAATATTGTGTGCAATTCTGGTAGCCGTATCTTAAAAAGGATATAACGTTATTAGCAAAGGTTCAGAGAAGAGCCACTAAAATGGTAAAGGGGATGGAAGGATACTCCTATGAAGAAAGGCTAAAAAGGTTAGGGCTCTTTAACCTGGAAAAGAGATGGCTGAGGGGAGATATGATAGAAGTCTATAAATTAATGAACGGAGTGGAACGGGTAAACGTAGATCGATTGTTTACGTTATCAGAATATAGAAAGACTAGGGGACATGCAATGAAGCTACAGGGTAAACTATTTAAGACTAATAAAAGAAAATATTTTTTCACTCAACGTGTAATCAAACTCTGGAATTTGTTACCGGAGGATGTAGTAAAAGTTGTTAGTGTAGCTGGGTTTAAAAAAGGTTTGGACAAGTTCCTGGAGGAAAGGTCCATAAACCATTATACTGGTCAACATTGAAATCGTTACTGACTTTAAAAGGCCCTAATCTGTAGTATCTTGGTGAGCTGAACACAAATATAACATTAAAAAAATTTTATTGGCTCTCGTTTTGAAGATATTGCATGTACAGTCAAACCTCGGTTATCGGTTGCCCCGGTTTTCGTCGGTTTCGGTTTTCGACGTCTTTTCCCCACTCAGATGTTGTCTCGGTTTTCGTCGATAGCCTCGGTTTTCGTACAGCCTCCCCCCCCCCCCCCCGATTCACCGATCGCGTGTGCCTGCAAACAGAGTACTGTACACTGCCTGCCCAGTCCCGGCAGCATTACCCCCCCCCCCCCCCGGACTCACCGATCGTGTGTGCGTGAAGATCTGGAGGGGCAGACTTCAAACCCAGCTGTTGCGTGTGCCTGCCCAGGTGAGCAACATCCTCGAGCCAGACATGGTGTGGTACAATGGAAGGATTGCAGAGAGGAAGGCCCCGATCTCTCCACCGCCTGCCTGTTCTCTGGAGCGCCCCCTCAGGCTCGGAGGTAGCAGGAGATGTTGAATGAATGTGGCAGGCAGTTCTTTCTCTTGCGGGGTATGCTGTTGAGACGGAGTCAGCGATCACATTGGTGTCCTAAGGTACTGTATCTGTGTGTTTGCTGAGAGAAGTGACAGGAGCTGTTCTACTGCTGGCTCAGACTTCGGGAGCTCGTGCTGCTGCAGCCATTGCCACATGGCTCTGGAACGCATGCTGAGCGGGAGAGTGGTGTTTCCGGTGGCTGTGGCTGGTGCCTTTTTTTTTTGTTGATCCTTCTTTTTTTTTTCTGTTTTCTTTAAAAATTTGAGGATGTTTTTTTGCTGAAGAATCTTGACTGTGCTGTTAACCTTTCTCCCTTCACAGCAGTTTAAAGAATTTGTCTGCCAAAAATACCTCTGCAGCACCATCTTGTGGCCAGAAGTGGGATTGACTCTCTTCCTGATTGCAAATTGCTAAAAGTTCTCATTGTGCCTTGACACAGACTTTGAGGGGAGCAGTGATCTGAAAATGGTCTGTATCAAACTCGTCCGCCTGCTTGCGTGACTCGGCCACTCATTTCCCGGAATCCAGCGCCCATACAAAGTGCGTTTGTGATTCAGTCTGCCTTTGTTTCTCGTTGAGTGAGCATCACCCCGCATTCATTGAGTGTGACTGCTAAATAAGCCACCATGGGGCCAAAGAAAGTTCCGAATGCCAACCCTTTGATAAAGAAGGTGAGAAACACGATAGAATTCAAGAAAGAAGTCATAGCAAAGTATGAAAGTGGCGTACGCGTGGCCGATCTCGCCAGGATGTACAGGAAGTCTGCATCAACGATCAGTTCCATGCTGCTGAAGAAAAACGAAATTAAGGAAGCTGATGTTGCGAAAGGAG
This sequence comes from Ichthyophis bannanicus, assembly GCA_033557465.1. NCBI lineage: Eukaryota > Metazoa > Chordata > Amphibia > Gymnophiona > Ichthyophiidae > Ichthyophis > Ichthyophis bannanicus. Next base: position 276,089,434 of record CM066041.1, read on the forward strand.
TGAATGCGCTAACGAAACAGAGATCGCAAACAATCGAAGATGTTGAGAAGTTGTTGTTGGTGTGGATCAACGAAAAACAGTTAGCGGGAGATAGTGTTTCAGAGGCGATAATTTGTGAAAAGGCAAGGCTGTTGCATGCAGATCTTGCAAAGAAAATGCCTGGAACGAGTGCTGATGTTACTGAATTTATGGCCAGCAGAGGCTGGTTTGAGAAATTTAAGAAGCGAACTGGCATACACAGTGTGGTAAGGCATGGCGAGGCTGCAAGTTCGGACAAACTTGGGGCCGCAGAATTTGTTGATGAATTCAAGGAGTACGTAGAGGCTGAAGGATTCCTCCCCCAACAAGTCTTCAATTGTGATGAAACAGGCCTCTTTTGGAAGAAAATGCCAAAGAGGACCTACATCATGCAGGAGGAAAAGGCACTGCCAGGACACAAGCCTATGAAGGATAGGCTAACTCTTTTGTTGTGTGGTAATGCTAGTGGGGATTTCAAAGTGAAGCCTTTACTGGTGTATCACTCTGAAAATCCCCGAGTGTTCAAGAGAAACAATGTTATCAAGAGTAAATTGTGTGTCATGTGGAGGGCTAACAGTAAGGCATGGGTCACGAGGCTAATTTTCATTGAGTGGGTCAATGAAGTGTTTGGCCCGAGTGTGAAGAAATACCTCCTGGAAAATCAATTGCCACTCAAGTGCCTCCTGCTAATGGACAATGCTCCTGCTCATCCTCCAGGCTTGGAAGACCAATTGTTGGAGGAGTTTAGTTTCATCACAGTGAAGTTCCTGCCCCCTAATACCACTCCTCTCATCCAGCCCATGGATCAGCAGGTCATTTCAAACTTCAAAAAACTCTACACCAAAGCACTGTTTCAAAGGTGCTTTGAAGTGACCTCGGACACTGAATTGACCCTAAGAGAGTTCTGGAGGGATCACTTCAATATCCTCAATTGCATAAGCCTTATAGATAAGGCTTGGCAGGGGGTAACTTCCAGGACGTTGAACTGTGCTTGGAGAAAATTGTGGCCAGAATGTGTCCTCGAAGAATTTTGAAGAAGGGTTTGAGGCTCACCCTGATGACCCTACGCCTGTTGTGCAATCTATTGTGTCTTTGGCGCAGTCCATGGGGTTGGATGTGAGTGGCCAGGATGTGGAAGAGTTGGTGGAGGACCACAGGGAAGAGCTAACCACTGAAGAGCTGCAAGACCTTCAAGTGGAACAGCAACAGATGGTAGCTGAGGAAATTGCTTCAGAGGAGGAGGAAGAAGAGAGAGAAGAGAAGGTGCCTTCTTCAGTGATTAAGGACATGTGTGCAAAGTGGAGTGAATTGCAAAGTTTTGTGGAGAAATTTCACCCTAACAAAGCTGTTGCAAGCCGTGTCTGCAACATGTTCAATGACAATGCCTTGTTCCATTTTAGGCAAATCTTAAAGAGACGCCAGAAACAGACCTCTCTGGACAGATTTTTTGTGCGACAGGGGTCCAGTGACTCTCAAGCTGGTCCTAGTGCCAGTAAAAGACAAAGAAGGGAAGTAACCCCGGATAGGGCCTTGATACCTGAGGTCCTTATGGAGGGGGATTCCCCTTCCAAACAATAACCTCTCCTCCTCCCTCTCCCCTCAACAAGAGTCTTCAATAAAGTTAAATGTGATGTTAAATGTTCATTTATCCATTTCATTAGTCATTTATATGTATTTCTCATTGTTTTCTGTATGTAAAAATATAGTTATTCTCTATAAAATGTACTTTTTGTCAATATTTTTGGGTGTCTGGAACGGATTAATTGAATTTACATTATTTCCTATGGGAAATCTTGCTTCGGTTTTAGTCCGTTTCGGTTTTAGTCAGACTTTTTGGAACGGATTAATCATGAAAACCGAGGTTTGACTGTAGTTCATTTTTGACGTTTCACCGTGTAAATTTATCCAGTAGGACATCAACAACATCCCAAATAAGCCTTGAATGATGTAATATTGCATCACATTGCATAATACCAGCATGCACACATCATCCATATTTGATTGCATCATTTTCTGATGCAATGCAATGCAATACTACTGCCAGACGGCTGCTGAAGCCATCTGACGTCAGCAGTGTACTATACGCAGTCAGAAAGGAAAGTACTCTGGTATTCTGTTCCGATATTGAAAGCCTCGTGAATGCCTTAAAAATCACTCATGACCCACAAGACTGGAGACTATTTATAGACTCTTTGAAACTGAGTCTGAAGGCTGTGCTTTTGAACAATGGAAACCGTCTTCCATCTATTCCAGTAGCCCATGCCGTCCACATGAAAGAGACATACGATAACTTAAAGCATCTACTGACTTCCACTCCTTTCGCAATCAGTCTAAGTTACTTACTCTAGTTCACAGGGCTCTTCACACTAGTACTCCACAATACCTGGCAGACCTTATTACATTCCACACCCCCAGACACACTCCCCGCTCCTTCCACCTTAACCGCCTTAATCTCCCTTCCCCCTCCCTCGCTCACCTTCAATCCACCTGCTCTTCTGCTTTCCATCGGCCCTGCACTCTGAAATTCACTCCCCACCTCCCTCCGGTTAGAACCCCATCACGCCACCTTCAAGCGAGACCTAAAAATCCAGCTCTTTTCCTTGGCCTATGACCTTCCCTCCCCTCTTGTCTGATCCTGTCCCCTACATATAGTCCTCTATCCTACATATAGTCCTGTATCCTTTCTCTCGTTCTATTATATCAACAATTGTAACTTCCTTTCCTCCTTTCTGGCCCTGTGCCTGTTTCTAATTGTTTGTGAATTGTAAACCACTCTGATTAAAGTAGGATGTTATATCAAATAAATAAACATAAACATACAGCTGGCACCTCTGTGGTGACTTGAAGGTAGTTGCCTTTTTAATGGGACTGCAGCAGGGATATATAAAATACATGTGTTTCTTATGTGAGTAGGATAGCCAGGGCAAGGGATTGGCACTACTTGCGGAAGGAATGGAATCAGACAAAATATAACAGTTGGAGAGAAGAATATCCAGCACCCAGCTCTGGTTGAGGCTCACAAAATCCTGCTACCACCCCTTCACATCAAACTAGGTTTGATGAAAAACTTCGTGAAAGCCATGGACCGCACTTCACCAGCTTTCCAGTACCTGCATGAAAAATTCCCTCAACTCAGCGAAGTAAAGATTAAAGAGGGAGTTTTTGTGGGTCCTCAGATTTGAGAGCTCTTCAAAGATGACCGGTTCAACAACTTTCTGCAGGGTGATGCGAAACAAGCATGGAATGCTTTTCGCCTATTGTCAACAAACTTTCTCAGGAATGTTAGGGCAGAAAACTACAAGGAACTAGTAGAAGACATGCTGATGCAGTATCAGAAACGTGGCTGCAATATATCTCTAAAGATCCCATTTCCTTGATTCCCATCTCGATTTCTTTCCTGACAACTGTGGTATGGTTAATGATGAACAGGGCGAACATTTTCACCAGGATCTCACAACGATGAAGCAAAGATACCAGGGAAAATGGTCCACTACAATGCTGGCTGACTACTGCTGGACACTCCCCTGAGAAGCTCCCGAACAGCTGTACAAGAGACAGGCGAAAAAATCTAAGTAGTAGTCTATGACTTGGTTTTTTACAGGTATTAACCGAAGGCCTATTATATTTACTGTTGACATGCATTTCATGATGTAAACATTAATTCTTGTAGATTACAAAAAAACTAGAGCCAACTTTGCAGTTTCACTGTCATATTTGTGTTTAGCATATAAAAATTGATAAGAAATGACTTTTTATTTTAGTAACATGACTTTTGTAAAAATTTGTTTACCAGTGTTATTAAGAGGGACCCAGGATATCAATGCTTGACCCAGTACAAGCATTGTGGAACCTGTGTCTTCTGGGGAAACTGCTAGATACGTATGACCTAGATTGGCCACTGTTGGAAACAGGATACTGGGCTTGATGGACCTTAGTCTGACCCAGAATGGCATATCTTATGTTCTTATGCAGCCCATTCTGAAGGTACATGCTCTCTCGGGCGGTTCCTCTGAGCACTCGAGGTCCCTCTTGGTGCAGCGGATGTCCCCCCAGAGTTCATCGGGTTCAGACAGATGGGAGCCGAGTGCCATCAACGCATTCACCATTCACAGCAGTACTTCGAGTTCCACTTGGACTCTGGGAGACAGAGGAAGAATCTCCGGAGACCGTTTGTCGCGGAGATTCTTCAGTCCCTCGCCCCCTCCCCCCCATATGAACTGAGGTGGTCCTCCCCCCGAGGACACCTCTTTCCTCGAGTTCGTGTGGGACATGGGGAAGGCTTTGCCCTTCACTATTGAGGCAGAGGAAGAGCCTTGGGCAGGGAAATCTTCCAGTACCCAACTCCCCCTAGAGAGTCTATCTACCTGATACTGAAACGGCTTCTCTTTAGAAAGTCAGACACCATTTACGGTGCCAACAGTCAGCCGACGCCTCCATTCCATGTATCAGGAGCACAAGAGCCTTGGATTTGAAAAAGCAGAACTCCCTCAAAACTCCATGTCGGTGGAATCAGCCATGCGCCAGATTAAAAGTTCCAAGATGCACTCCTCTGTGCCCCCGGGTAGGGAGGCACGCACCATGTGGATGGCTTTGGTAGGAACTGCTACCAGGGCTCGATGCTGGTGGCTCAGTTCCAGGCATACTAGTTATACATAGGCATGTACCTGCATGACCTATCAGGGGATCTTGCCAGTTTCTCAGCTAGCCTGTCAGGGGACCACCTTGAGTGCTTCCAGAGCCTGGTGGGAAAAACAAAGGAATGCTCCAAGTACATAACCCAAGCGGCCTACGACTGGTTTGAGTCCATGGCTAGGGTGACCACAATAGGCATTGGTGCCCACTGCCTGGCATGGCTACAGTCCTCATTTCTTAGAACAATGGATTCAGGCAAATCCATGGCAGAGAAGACCACAGAGTCGGAAACTGAGCAGCTCACAATGAACAGGTTCTCAAGAAGGACCGCTGTCCCTTCCAGGAGAGAGGCTTCAGGGAAAAAAGTCATTTTACTCTAAAAAGAAAAGGTCTATGGTACTTACACCCTGTATTACTTGTACCAGCCATCCCAAGAGGGGCAATAGCCTAAGGACCAAAACCAGAGGCAGCAGCGCAGTCCTAAAGACCCAAAACCTCCACCAGCGCCACATCCCCAGCCAGGCAGGGGGGTTTGACTCCTGGCTTCAGATCATGGCCCTTTATCCCCTCCCAGTCTCCATCCTGCCACAGGTGGGGGGTACTGATACACGTTGCCCACAGGTGGCCCAGCATAACAGACGCCTGGGCACTGCAGTTGGTCTGAGAAGGCTACCTGCTGCACTTCAGTCATTCCCCCACTTTCTTTCCAGGGGAGTACCCTCTCAAGCATCACCATCACGTACTCCTCCAGGAGGTACAGGCCCTCTTGGTAGAACAGGTGGTGGAACTCGTTCCACCATCCCAAAGAGGACAGTGTTTTTCTGACACATCTTTGATCTCTGCAATCTCAATCGCTTCCTAGTAAAAGAAAAGTTCAAGATGATATCCCTTGGAACATTGCTGCCCTACCTTTAGTGGGAAGATTGGCTGTGCTCCTTGGATCTCAATGATGCCTACACACATCCTCATCCCATCCCCCTGCACCATCAGTACCTCCACTTTATGCTCAGCGGACAGCACTATCAGTCCAGTCTTCCAATTTATCAAGGTCCTCTTGCAATTTTTCATATTCTTCTTGTGTTTTAACAATTTGAATAGTTTTGTGTCATCTGCAATTTGATCACCTCACTTGTTCCCATTTCCAGGTCATTTATGTATATGTTTAATAGCAGAGGCCCAGCACAGATCCCTGGAGTACTCAACTATTTACCCTTCATTGAGACAATTGACCATTTAGCCCTACTCTCTGCTTTCTAGCTTTTTTAACCAGTTCTTGATCCACAATAGTACACTGCCTCCTATCCCATGACTTTTTATTTTTGCCAAGAGTCTCTCATAAGGACCTTGTCAAAGGCTTTATGAAAATCCAGATACACTGTATCAACTGGCTCATCTTTGTTTACTTGTTTATTCACATCTTCAAAAAAACATAACAGATTAGTAAGACAAGACAATGCACTAAGTTAGGGCATGGTAAACCCCCCAAATTAGCATAGATGGTGGCGTAGATTGTGCTGATGGTGGCATATCTAGCATGTCCCCCTGCAGTTAACATGGGGAGATGCACCTCAACGCACTAACTGGCTAGCACATCTAATGTGGGTGCACTTTACTGCCAGCCACTGAGGAGACAGAAAGTATACTCGCATTAATGACAGCAATCACACTTAGCATGCAACAGTGACAGCCATGCTAACCACAATATGTCATCAGTGCCCAGTCACTGTCCCTTTCCACGCTAATGTTTAGCGGGGATTTTTACCGCGCTGTCGGCGTGGTGTATTTAGCATGCAGTAAACTCTGTGCTAACCATTAATGCCGTTTAGTGAACAGGCCCCAATATTCCTAAGCAGTTTATAGTACATATAAGAAATGAAGATATCAAGACAAATCAAACAAAACATAAACCAAATATAAAAATGAAGACAAAACAGTGAAATTAAATACCAACAATAGCCTTGCTACAGCACATTCCCAAATGCCTTGGCAAAATAAGTTGCTTTTACTTGTTTACGGAAATCACAAATATTGCTAATCACTCTGCTTCTGGTATTTCATTCCAAAGCCTAGGATTAGTAAAAGAAACTAATCTGCTCTGAAATTCATTTCACAAAGCTATAGGGAAAAGGACAAGCAAGGAGCCCTTGGTCTTGAGATCTTAGTAACCGTGCTGGAGTATAAAAGACGGGGACAAAATCTATAGACAGAAAAGAAGTTAAGCCCAATAGAAACATGACGGCAAATAAAGACCATACAGCCTATCCAATCTGCCTCTCCATACCATCTGTTAAGCTGTACAATCCCTTCTTTACCTTCGACATCCTCTGTTGTATGCTTTCTAGAATTTGAATACAGACCTAGTGTCTACTACCTCCACTGGAAGACTTTTCCATGCATCTACCACTCTTTTTGTAAAGACATATTTCTGCAAATTACTCCTGAATCTTATCTTCTTTCACCTTCAACCTATGCCTTCCTGTTGCAGATCTTTCTTTTAATTGAAAGACTCTCCTTCTGTGCATTTATGCCAAAGAAGTATTTAAATGTCTCTATCTCCCCTCCCCCACCTTTCCTCCAGTATACATATTGAGATATTTTAATCTCTCCCCATATTCCTTATAACCAAGACCACTGACCATTTTGGTAGGCAACCTCTGCACAGACTCCATCTTGTTTATATCCTTCTGAAGGTGTGATCTCCAGAATTGCACACAATACTCCAAATGAGGTCTCACCAAACTTATACAGAGGCACTACCACCACCTCCTTCCTGCTGGCCATTCTTCACCCTATGTACCCAAGCATCCTTCGGCTTTTGCATTCACCTTTTCTACCTGTTTGGATACCTCAAGATCATTAGACCCCAGGTCCCCACTCTTCTTTCGTGGACAGAAGAACTTTACTTCCTATACTAGATTTTTGCAAGCCAAATGCATGACTCTGCATTTTTAGCATTAAATCTGAGCTGCCAAATTCTAAACCAAGCTTTTGCTAGATCCTTTCTCATGTTATCTACATCTTCCTGAGTGCCTACTCCATTGCAGATTTTGGGATATCATCCGCAAAGAGGCAAACCTTACTACCCAATAGCTCTTCTGCAATATCACTTACAAAAGTGTTAAAAAGAATCGGACCAAGGAAAGATCCCTGCGGAGCACTACTGGTAACATCCTCCTCAGAGTGAGCTCCATTTACCTTGTACCCTTTGTCACCTTCCACTCAACCAATTTCTAACCCACTTTAGGATCCATCCCTAGGGCGCTCAATTTATTTATAAGCCACTTGTGTGGAACTGTAGCCTAGTGGTTAGAGCACTGACTTGGTAACCAAGAGACCAGGGTTCCCATTAGCACTCCTTGTGACCTTTGGGTAAGTCACTTAACCCTACATTGCCTCAAAAGAAAGGCCTGGCAATCTACTTCCAGTCACACTGCCAAGAAAACCCAGGAGCTGTTGAGTCGCCAGGAGTCAGCATTGACTCGAAGGCACACATTGCATTGTGCGGAACAGTATCCAAGGCTTTACTGAAATCTAAGTACACCCAGGGCTGGCCTGTCTATTAGGCAAGCTAGGTGGCCAAGCTGGGTAGGTGGCAGCAGTGGCACACACAACCAGCTATGCAGCCCCCCCTTCCCAGCTGTCGACGATTCTGTTTGGTGGGGGAGGTGGGCAATGGCGGCAGCATCTGCTTTATGCAATACTGCCAGTGCCCACCTCCCAAGACTGAATCAGTGGCAGCTGAGGGGGGAGAGGGGGTAGCAAGACCGTGGTTTCTGCTTAGGACGGCAGAAACCCTTGGGCCGGCCCCGAGTACACCACATCTAGGACTCTACCTCAGTCCAACTCTCTGGTCACCAAGTCAAAGAAATTAGATTTGTCTGATAAGACCTGCCTCTAGTATAACCATGCTGCCTCAAATCCTGCAATCCATTGAATTCCAGAAACTTCGCTATCCTCTGTTATAGCAGAATTTCTGTTAATTTATACACCACAGAGGTCAGACTAACCAGCCTGTGTTTCCGAACCTCATCCTTACTTCCTTTTTTATGTAGAGGGATCGCATGTGCCTTTCTCCAGTGCTCTGGAACTACTCCTGACTCAAAAGAAGCATTGAAAAAGTCAGATAGTGGAATGACCAGAACCTCCCTAAGTTCTTTCAATGTCTTGAAAAACATCACCACCACTTCAAATCAAACCCTCCAAAGCAACCAGTGCAAAGAGCATAATAATGGTGTAATGTGGTCATGAAGCCTAGCTCTGGAAATCAAGCAAGCTGCTGCATTTTGAATTACCTGTAATGGACTAATATAAGAAGCCAAGAGCGCACAAGAAAGGATGTTGAAATAATCAATAGACAAGAGTACTTATTTTGTGTCTTCAAATTAACAATAAATCTGGTAGTGTGACAGAATGCACCATTTTGGTAGTAGATCTACATCTCATTTCATTGGTACCAGTCATAGCTGACCTTAGACATGTGAAAGTTTACCATATTGAGGTTATTGTGATGCTGGTTCTCAGTCTAGGGTCAGCCTCCCTTGAGGAGATTGGCAACTCTGTGACTTGCAGTTATTCATATGACATTATTTTCTAGGAGTCTCCTGTTTGAATGGTAGGTTTGTGATGTCCATGCTCCGTAAACTTTTCAAAGGGTAGAACCCAAAGTGTGCTTTCAGGCGGTCTTCCCTGTTTTTAAAAAAGACAAAAGGTAGTTTTGTGTTTTTCTCCATTTTTGTTGAAGATGACCCTTAACCAAAGTGTCATGTTTGTGTGAAACACTGTGAATCCACTTTTCTTCAGAGAAAACAAAATTGCTGTAAATTAGATTCATTGTCTTGCTTGTAAAACAAATCTATCATATATAAAATGCACAATCAGGATTTTGTAACACAGTGCCCGAATACAAAGTCTGTCTTTTCCAACAGCAATACATGGGTAGTGATTATGCACTTTTTATCACTTATTCTGCATTACTAAATAGTTGCATGTTTCTTTGTCATCAGGTTGCACGTACAATCAATAACATGCAGCAGCAGATCCAGCAGCACCAGCGCCAGCTGGCCCAGGCTTTGCTTATGAAGCAGCAGCCACCCCCACCGCATCCTTCTCTACACCCTTCTGCAGGCAAATCAGCCATGGACAGTTTCTCACCCCATCCCCAGGCACCCAGCCTATCTGACCTGCAGACCAAAGAGCAGCAATCTTCACCTAACACCTTTGCTCCATACCCTCTTGGTAAGTTCCCTGTCACATAAAGCACTCTGGAAAAATCATGAAACAAACTGCAGTGAAGACCTTTTATAATGCAGTATTTTTCAGGAAAGAACTATTGTAGAAAGCAGTATCCCCTGGTTTTTTCTCCAGTATATATTCAGATGCATGTGTCTCTCACAGGTAACACTGTTCATACTTTTATTATATTCTATTTATGAATTATGTTCTCTTGCAGTCTAGTTGACTAAAAATTAGTGCATAGCTGAGTCTAAAATGAAAGTGGACAAGTATAGTACATTAAGAACTATTAGCTATGCAGATTTGGGGATCCCCCGTTCTAGGAATGATCAATGAGCAATGGATCTGTTTGGTATGGACCTTGGACCTTGGTCTGACCCAGTATGGCACATCTTATGTTCTTATGGGTATTTCCAAGTGATTCAGATTGACCAGTACTGATGACTGGGCTCACTGAATCATTGCTCTGACTCAACATAGCACTTCTTATGTGATAGCTTAATTTAAAATTGCCTGTTATACCAAAGATTAGTGTTTTCACTATTATAATGCAAGACGCCAACAACAACAAAAAAACTACTTCAGAAACGTTTCTTACATCTCCACTGTGTTCAGGAAAGGGTTTAGAATAGGGTTGAACAAGACACTGGCTAGGAGCTCCTGGAGTACACTATAGCATAAAATATAATAAAAGGTTTAATAAATTTATGCCACCCTGGTTCAGAACATCTAAGCAGTTTATAATAAAAATTATATCAATAAATGAAAACAGCTAATTAAATTATTCTACTGTACATTTCTGTTCTTGTTCCATGCACATAATGTTTGCCTTTGCACCATGTTCTATGTATTTTCCTTGTTCTCTGTAAATCACATAGACTTTAAGATTAGGCAGTATACAAACCACTTAAATAAATAAATCCCAGTTGAAAATGCTTAGTATCTAATCATTAAAGATGGAATTCATTTTAGAAGCAGCATTTTTACTGATGTTTTTAATTGAAAGGGAAATGCTATTTTTGAGTATATAGGAGTATAAAGGATTTAGCTGAATCTCCAGGAACAAGCAGTAATGTAGTCTTCACATATGGGTATCATCGGTATCGACGTAGCGTCCAATTAGAAAGCTTTTGGGAGCATCCCACAGCGCCTGCGTGCTGCCTTCCCGCCTTTCCCAACTGCCTCTCTCCAGTTCTTCGTTTTCCGCGGAGTCAGCAGGTCGTTGTTCCTGTCACCGCAGAAAATTCTTCCTTATTACTTTCTTTTTTTTGTGGTCGCGTCTGCCTTCCTCGACGCTTTACCGGTACTGCTGGTTTTTCTTTATTTATTTCTGTTCTTTTTAAAAAAAAATATATATATATATATTTATATATATATATACACACACACACACACACACACACACACACTCTTAGTATTCCCATTTTTCCCAGGTGCACGCGCCATTTTGGGCCTCAGGCCCAAACGTTTTTCCTACAATGGAGAAACCTTCAGGTTTCAAAAAGTGCTCCAAGTGTGGCGGTACCATCTCCGTCACCGACACCCATGAATGGTGTCTGAAATGTATAGGTCCTGACCACTCCATCACGGATCGTTTGTCCTGTGCCATGATGTCTAAAAGAGGTCGGCAGAACCGAGCTGCTAAGCTCAGTACCCTGTTTCCCTCTGATGCAGCTTCGGTGGTATCGGCGTCTTCCAGGGCTTCGTCTTCCTCCCATGGATCTCAGGTAACTAAACATAAGCCCAGCCAGTCCTCAAAGGGTAGATCTCCGTCCAAGCGCCGAGATGCCTCTGGCGTTGCCCTTGAGGATTCTGCACTGGCAAAATTACCCCAGCGGGAGGCTTCGGCTTCCAAAGCATTATCAGGGCTCCAGGATGTTCTCGAGGCCTCGCCCTCAGCAGAACTACTAGTGCCATGCTCTGGGGTACCGGCTGTCTTTTCCGGTACCAACATCCAGGCATCAGCAGCGTCGATAGACCAGAGGTTCCTGGCTATTGAACGCAGTCTTGCGGCTCTCCTTGCGGCATCGACACCCTCAGAACCGCGTCAGACAGTTCAGCTGGTACCGGCACCGACTCTGGCACCGGTACCGATAACATCGACATCGGTGTCTGCATTGCCGGCACCCAGTCACCCGATGCCCTCCGGTACCGATACACCGGTACCGATTCCCCCCGGTACCGACTAAGGTCGGTACGGGTATCGGGCTCTACAGGAGTATCCGAACAGAAGGTACTTAGAGTCCTCAGAGGAATCTGAGGATTTCGACAGTTCTGTCGATGCGGGGGCACTTCTTCCAGAGGAGGAGTCCTCCCCTAAACGCAGGATGTCTCCTCCAGAGGATATCTCCTTCCAGGATTTTATCAGGGAGGTTGTTCGGGGTCTCTCCATTACTGTGGCTCCTGAAACAGAGCCCAGAGCAAAGGAGCTGGAAATTTTACAATATCCCAAAGCTCCTAAGGAGGCAGCTACTTTACCCATCCATTAAATCTTGCATGATCTCATGCTCAGAATGTGGGAGACCCCTCATACCACCTCTCCTCATTCTCGCAGACTTGACACTATGTATCGAGTCCTCCTTGTCCTGGTTTCCAAAAAACTCAGCTCCCTTACCACTCTATTGTAGTGGAGTCAGCTATGAGAAGGATCAGAAGTGCAAAGAGACATGCCTCTAATCCCCCAGGACGTGAGTGCAGAACTTTGGATGCTTTTGGACGTTGTACCTTCCAAGCTTCCATGCTTTCTGCCAGGATCAGTTCCTATATTTTATATATGGGAATGTTCCTGAAGGAAATCACAGGAGATTTAGAGGTTTTGAGTCCTCTTCTTCCTGAGGATAGGAGACAGGATTTTCTCAATTGGTCAAACATGCCCAGGATGTTTCCAAATTTGTCAACCGTGCAGCTTTTGACTGTTTTGAGTGCATAAGCAGAACCTCTGCCATTGCCATAGGTGCACGTAGAATTGCCTGGCTCTAGGCATCTGATTTGGAGCTCTGGGTACAAGACAAATTGGGCAGTATTCCTTGTACTGGTGAGAACCTGTTTGGCAATGATCGGAAGGAAAAGGCCAATGAGTTGGATGCTGACAACTCCACCTTGGACAGATTATCCAAGGGCACAGCTGATCCTGCAAGAAAGAAATCTTTCAAGAAACCATTCTTTTCCAAAAAGAAAAGGTTTTATCCTGCTTATTCCCAGCAGGGACGCTCTGCAGGTCAACCTGTCCAGAAGGGTCAGCAACCATCCAAGCAAAGACTGCTAAGCCTCAACCGCCTCAGCAGTCTCAGCCTCCACAAGGCCTTTGACTTGCAACTAGAGAACTTGGCCTTCCTGGCTCTAAATGGACCAGAGCCTTCCACCATTCCAGGAAGGTTATGTCACTTTGCCCCAAGATGGGGGCAAATAACAGCAGAGCATTGGACACTCTCCATCATAAAAGAGGGGTACAAGCTTCACTTCTTGAGTATGCCCCCTCCCACAATAGTAAAACAGTTCAATTCTCAGACCTCTCTCATCAACCTGTTACATCAAGAGGTCACCATACGTTTTGCCCAGGGGGCAATAGAAGAAGTACCCATTCATCAACAGGGTATAGGGTTTTACTCCCCCTATTTCCTTATCCCAAAGAAAACAGGGGGATACAGACCTATTCTGGAGCTCAGAGAATTGAACAAATTCCTGTTCAAAGAGAAATTCAAGATGATTTCTCTAGGAACTCTGCTGCTGCCATACCTTCAGAGTCAGGATTGGCTTTGTTCTGTAAATCTCAAGGATGCGTACACCCATGTTCTCATCCATCCAACTCACAGAAAGTTCCTTCGGTTCCTTTTTCAAGGAAAGCACTACCAATACAGGGTGCTTCCTTTTGGCCTGGCCTCAGCTCCAAGAGTGTTCACGAAATGCATGGCTGTGGTAGCAGCATTTCTCCGCACTCTAGGCATATTCGTCTTCTCCAGGACCAAGCAGGAAGTCAGTCCTCACATATGGGTGACATCGACGTCGATGGAGCCCCTGCGGAACATTTCCCCAGGTTTCTATGAAAGCCTTTGGGAATGCAGGCACGCATGCGCGGTCCCCTTCCCGCCTAAAGGTGCCATCTTGCCCAGTCTCTCTTTTTCCGTGAAGCCCGTTGGACGTTTGTCCTAGTCCTCCCGAAAAATAGTTGGATTTTTTTGCGATTCCTTCGCTGTTTTTTCTCCGGTTCGACGCCAGTTCCCCTCCCGCCGGGTTCGGTACACCGGTATTGAGCCTGATCTTATTTTTTCGGTTTTTGCCCTTCGTGACTGGCGTACGGGCCCTTTTTTCTTTTTCCCTGGAAGGCCTTTCCTTTGACCTCGCGGGGACTCTTTTTTCCCCGATGGCTTCCAGTGGTTTCAAGAAGCGTGATCGGTGCAAGAAACTAATGTCTCTCACCGACACACACGACTGCTGCCTTCGGTGCCTAGGTCCTGACCACGATCCTAACATCTGTGGACCATGTGGAAAGATGTCCTCCAAGGTGCTTCGAAGTGGTCAGCACCAAAAGGAAAGGCTTTTCTCCGACTCGGCTTCCGGCCGGACCCGAACCTCGTCTGAGGCCTCAACATCTCGGGAGTCGGATCCCGAGCACCGTTGGGGCTCCTCGGACAGGGGGTCCCCCGACCGGGAACGAAAGAGGAAGAAGCGGCTCGCGAGGGCGGCATCGGAGGAGGTCCCTGGCTCCTCAAGAGCTAGGTCTCGGACCCCCAACAGCCGTCCCGGGCCCGTGGAACAGGAGAAGCCGCCAAAAGTACCACGTGTGGAGCCGGAGTCTGCTGGACACGTAAGTCCTGTAGTCCTTGTGGACTCTCCTCCCAGAGAGCCGACGTCGGGCCCGGCGCCGCCGGGGCCCAAGTCGGTGGCTGCTGAGTCTCCTGAGCTGGGTCTCAGGCTGTGACAGCCTTGGAGTGCAGATTGTCTGCCTTCATGGAACAGCAGCGGGCACTGATGGACAGCCTGTCTGGCGCATCTGCCCCGACCACCGGGACATTGACGTCGAAGTCAACCCCGGAGACCGAGCCGATACTCGAGACCATGAAGGCTCGAGGTCGACCTCAGTCTCGGTCTCCCTCGACCTCCCGCTCGGGACCGAGGGTGTCGATGCCGGTGCCTTCGGCATCGGGGCGGATACTCACAGGCCCCGCGCAGTCAGAGCCCGATTCGTCATCGGACGAGTCCTCCTGGGAGACGGAGGATGAGGAGTCCCCTGACACCTTCTGGACTCGGTGCATCCCGTCGGACTCACCACAGTCTGAGCCCCGGAGTAGATCCCCTCCGGAGGATACCCGGTTGTCGGAGTTCGTCCGGTATATGGCCACTGCATTGGCTATCCCTGCGGATCCCGAGGAGGAGCCTCGAGCCGAAGAGCTCAAGGCCCTCCAGTATGACTCTCCTCCGAAGGGAGGCCTTTACTGTTCCGGTTCCTCCGATGCTGGAACGGCTCCTCTTCCAGATGTGGAAGGCACCGGCCTCGGCACCGGTTTTAAGCGGGTCGATTCCATTTATCGACTCCGGAAGAGCCCTGGTTTTCAAAAAGCGCAGCTACCACACCATTCCATGGAGGTGGAATCGACCATGCATCGTCTCAAAAGTCAGAAGATGCACTCCGCAGTGCCCCCTGGCAGGGAGGCCCGGAACCTGTATGGTTTTGGTAGAAAGTGCTTCCAGGGCTCGATGCTTGCTTGCCGTGTCCAGTCTTACCAGCTGTACATGGGCATGTACTTGCGGGAACTGGCTGGGTTCTCTGCTGGTCTCTCAGGGGAAACCTTGCAGAGGTTCAAGTCCTTGTCCTCGGGGATACAGGAATGCTCTAAGTTTATGTCCCGCGCTGCCTACGATGGCTTCGAGGCTTCGGCCTGTGTTGCAGCAGCCGGCATTGCGGCCCGACGCCAGGTGTGGTTGCAGTCATCGGACCTCGAGCCTTGGGTTCAGGACAAGTTGGTCAATGTCCCTTGCCGAGGTGAGAACCTTTTTGGCAAGCCCATGACCGAGAAGGCTGCACAGCTCGAAACCGAGCACCTCACGAGGACAAGGCTGTCTAGAAAGACTTCTGCCCCTTCTCAGAAAAAGAAGGGCTCGGGTAAAAGGCCCTTTTACCCGAGGAAGGGCACTGCCTACAAACAGTTCCCACAGTACCAGGCCTCCCACGCTCCCCCACAGGGTCAGCAGGCCAAGGGGCAGGGGATTGGGCCCCGTAGGCAGATGGCCCCCAAGCCTCCGGCTCCTGCTCCTACTCCTACTCAGCAGGGTGGGGATTTTTGACTCCTTAGGCATAGCCTCTCCGTCCCTGCTCTCCCAACCCTGCACAGGAGGTCAACTTACCCTGTTTGCCCACAGGTGGCCACTCATCACTGGAGACAGTTGGGTGTTAAGCATCGTCCACAAGGGCTATCTGCTACACTTCCAGCAGCTGCCTCCATACTTCCCAGGGGAGCCTCCAAGGCCTCCCCTACACACAGATCTTCTCCTTCGGGAGCTCCAAGGTCTGTTGCGAGACAAGGCAGTGGAGCCTGTGCCTCCCCACCTCCAGGGTCAAGGGTTCTACTCCAGGTACTTTCTCGTACCAAAAAGAACCGGTGGCCTCCGGCCTATCCTCGACCTCAGAAATCTCAACAAGTTCCTAGAGAGAGAAAAATTCAAGATGCTTACTCTTGGAACACTTCTGCCCTACCTCCAGCAGGGAGATTGGCTATGCTCCTTAGATTTAAAGGATGCGTACACTCACATCCTCATTCATCCAGACCACAGAAAGTACCTCAGGTTCATTGTGGGAGGAAACCATTATCAGTACAGAGTACTGCCTTTTGGCCTCACCTCTGCCCCCAGGGTCTTTACCAAATGCCTGGCAGTGGTGGCGGCCTACCTGAGGAATCAGGGTATCTTTGTCTTCCCCTATCTGGACGACTGGCTCATCAGGGGTCAGACGTGCCAGGAGGCCAGACAAGCCGCCCTCCGAACTATTGCTCTTCTTCAAAACCTGGGGTTTGTCATAAACTTCGCAAAGTCCACTTTGCTCCCCTCCCAGAACTTGGAGTTCATAGGAGCAAGGCTGGACTCTCTGCTGGCAAAGGCTTTCTTGCCAGAAGACAGAGCCCAAAGACTGATAAACTTGGCAAACCAGTTTCTTAACAGGTCACTGGTCTCCGCCAGACTCTGCCTGAGGCTTCTTGGCCACATGGCTTCGACAGTACATGTGACCCCAATGCCCGGCTCCATATGAGGCCTGCACAGTGGCAGTGGACACAGGCCACAGGGAGCCTCAGAGACAGAATAAGGGTGCCCAGACCATTCCTGAACTCCCTCCGCTGGTGGCTGCACCCACCCAATCTACTTCAAGGGGTACCTTTTCAGACACCAGGGTTCACAGTGGTGTTGACCACGGATGCCTCCCTGCAAGCCTGGGGGGTCATTGTCTGGGCAAGTGCACCCAGGGCCTCTGGTCTCCCTGGGAGGCCACGCAGCAGATCAGTCTGCTGGAACTCAGGGCTATTCGTTTAGCCCTCAAGACTTTCTCTCACACCCTGGCTCATCAATCTGTCTTAGTTCAGACAGACAATCAGGTAGCCATGTTTTATGTGAACAAGCAGGGGCGGCACTGGGTCCAGGCTTCTTTGTCAGTAGGCACAGGACCTTTGCTTGTTTGCTCTCAGGCACAACATGTTCCTCAAGGCTATATATCTCCCTGACCAGGAAAACTACCTGGCAGACAGTTTGAGCAGGATTCTGCAGCCCCACGAATGGCGCTCCATCCCTTAGTGGTTCAGAAGATTTTCCTGAAATGGGGTCTTCCATCCATAGATCTGTTTGCCAGTCCATTGAACAAACAGCTGCCAAGGTTCTGCTCCCGGCAATCGCATCCTCTGCGGCTAGCATAAGAACATAAGAACATAAGATATGCCATACTGGGTCAGACCAAGGTCCATCAAGCCCAGTATTTTGTTTCCGGCAGTGGCCAATCTAGGTCATATGTACCTAGCAGTTTCCCCAAGAGACACAAGTTCCACAATGCTTGTACTGGGTCAAGCATTGATATCTTCGGTCACTTCTTAATAATGGTTTATGGACCTTTCCTCCAGGAACTTGTCCAAACCTTTTTTAAACCTAGCTACACTAACAGCCTTTACTACATCCTCCGGTAACAAATTCCAGAGTTTGATTACACGTTGAGTGAAAAAATATTTTCTTTTATTAGTCTTAAATAGTTTACCCTGTAGCTTCATTGCATGTCCCCAAGTCTTTCTATATTCTGATAAGGTAAACAATCTATCTACGTTTACCCGTTCCACTCTGTTCATTAATTTATAGACTTCTATCATATCTCCCCTCAGCCGTCTCTTTTCCAGGTTAAAGAGCCCTAACCTTTTTAGCCTTTCTTCATAGGAGTATCCTTCCATCCCCTTTACCATTTTGGTGGCTCTTCTCTGTACCTTTTCTAAAATCGCTATATCCTTTTTAAGATACGGCGACCAGAATTGCACACAGTATTCAAGGTGCGGTCTCACCATGGAAAGATATAGAGGCATTATAATATCTTTTGTTTTATTTTCCATTCCTTTCCTTATCATACCTAGCATTCTATTTGCTCTCTTGGCCGCCGCTGCACACTGGGCCGAGGGTTTTAACATGGTATCCACAATGACGCCTAAATCTTTTTCCTGGGTGGTGATTCCTAATATGGAACCTTGCATCGTGTAACCATAGTTTGGGTTGTTCTTCCCTAGGTGCATAACCTTGCACTTGTCCACATTAAATTTCATCTGCCATTTTGATGCCCAGTCTTCCAATTTATCAAGATCCTCTTGCAATTTTCCACAATCCTCTTGGGTTTTAACAACTTTAAATAGTTTTGTGTCATCTGCAAATTTGATAACCTCACTCGTTATTCCACTTTCCAGGTCATTTATGAATATGTAAAAAAGCAACGGACCCAGCACAGATCCCTGGGGTACACCACTATTCACCTTTCTCCATTGGGAAAATTGGCCATTTAGCCCTACCCTCGGCTTTCTATCTTTTAACCAGTTCCTGATCCACAATAGTACACTGCCTCCTATTCCATGACTCTTTAGTTTTGCCAAAAGTCTCTGATGAGGGACCTTGTCAAAGGCTTTCTGAAAGTCCAGATACACAATATCAACCGACTCACCTTTGTCCACCTGTTTATTCATTCCTTCAAAAAAACATAACAGATTAGTAAGACAAGATCTTCCTTGTCTAAAGCCATGTTGGCTGTCTCCCATTAGGTTGTGACTATCTACATGCTGAGTAATTTTATTCTTTATGATGGTTTCTACCATTTTTCCCGGTACTGACGTCAGGCTCACCGGTCTGTAGTTTCCCGGATCACCCCTGGAACCCTTTTTAAAAATTGGTGTTACATTGGCGATCCTCCAATCTTCAGGTATTAGAGATGATTTTAATGATAGTTCACAGATTACTGATAGCAGTTCTGCAATCTCATATTTCAGTTCTTTCAACACCCTTGGATGTATACCATCCGGCCCAGGTGATTTGCTACTCTTCAGTTTATCTAATAGTTGTAAGACATCTTCCCGATGTATCGATATTTCCTTCAATTATTCCGCACCTTTAAATACCACTTCAGTCAAGGGTAACATCCCTACATCTTCCTCAGTAAAGACCGAAGCAAAGAATTCATTCAGTCTCTCCGCTATCGCCTTGTCGCCTCTTAGTGCTCCTTTAACCCCTTTATCATCTAATGGACCAACTGACTCACAGGTTTTTTGCTACGAATGTACTTGAAAAGGTCCTTATTTCGCGTTTTTGCTTCCGCAGCAAGCTTCTTCTCAAATTCTCTCTTTGCCTGCCTTATCAATGCCTTGCATTTGACTTGACAGTGCTTGTGCTGTTTCCAGGTTTCGTCGTTTGGCTGTTTTTTCCATTTCCTGAAAGATGCTTTTTCGGCAACAACAGCCTCTCTGACCTCACCTTTAAACCATGCTGGCAGTTTTTTGGACTTCCTTCCACTTTTCTTAAAGCGTGGAATACAGCTGGTCTGGGCTTCCAAGATAGTATTTTTCAACAACACCCAAGCTTGATGTACGTCTTTAACCTTCGCAACTGCTCCTTTTAGTTTTTTCTTAACCGTTTTCCTCATTTTATCCTAGTCTCCCTTTTGAAAGTTAAAAGGTAGTACTGTGGATTTCCTTACTATCCCTCCTCCACTAATTAAATCAAAGGCGATCATGCTATGATCACTATTGCCAAGTGGCCCCAACACCCTTATCTCTTGCACTAGATCTGGTGTTCCACTAAGTACTAAGTCTAATATGGCTTCCCCTCTGGTCGGTTCATGAACCAGCTGCTCCAAGAAGCAGTCATTTATTTCATCTAGGAACTTTATCTCCCTAGCATGTCCTGACGTGACACTGACCCTGTCGATACCGGGGTAATTGAAATCACCCATTATTATTACTGCGCTGTAACTTTTGTTTGCTACCTTGATTTCTTTGAGCAGATGCTTTTCTGATTTCCTGGTCCCAGGGCCTCCTGTATGCGTTTCCTCCCACGCCCTTGGTGGCCCGAACCCTATTCAAGATTCTACAGGACAAGGCCTCGGTCCTGCTAGTAGCTCCCAGATGGCAGAGACAGCCTCGGTTCCCACTTCTACTTCAACTGGCAGTGGATCCCCCACTGCCTCTGGGGTTGCAGTTCGACCTTCTCTCTCAGGATCAAGGTTCCCTTCTGCACCCAAATCTCAGAGCTCTCAATTTGATGGCATGGAAGCTGCAAGGGTAGTTTTAGCTCCCTGGGGCCTACCTCAGGAAGTTGAGGAGGTTCTCCTAGCCTCTAGAAAGCAGTCCACTAGGAAAACCTATGCCCTGAAATGGAAAAGGTTTTCTGTGTGGTGTCAGCTACATACAGAAGATCCTTTCTCCTGTGCTGTACCAATAGTGTTTCAGTACCTACTGCACTTATCCAAGTCCAATTCTGTTCGGGTCCACCTCTCAGCTCTAGCAGCTCACCACTCACTAGTGGAGGGACACTCTTTGTCGGTTCACCCCTTGGTGTCCCGGTTTCTCAGAGGCTTGCTCTTGCTCAAGCCTCCAATCCATCGTCCTGCTCCTGAGTGGGAGTTGAATGTGGTCTTGCAGCAACTGACTCGCCCACCTTTTGAGCCGATGGCTACTTGTCCTCTCCGCTTCCTGTCCTGGAAGACACTCTTCTTGGTAGCCCTAACCTCGGCCAGGCGAGTGAGTGAGCTTCAGGCCCTGGTCTGTGATAGGCTTTACACCCGCTTCTATAGGAACAGGGTAGTCATTAGGACTCATCCTAAGTTCCTCCCAAAGGTTGTCTCCTCCTTCCACCTCAACCAGGAGGTGGTTCTTCCGACATTCTTCCCTAGGCCTCATGCAAGCCAGGCTGAAGCAGTTCTGCATACCCTGGACTGTGGGAGGGCCTTATCCTTCTACCTTAACAGTACGCAGGGGCATAGGAGGGCTACTCAGCTCTTCATATCTTTTGACCCTAATAATTTGGGGTTAGCTGTGTCCAAGCGTACCTTGTCCATCTGGGTGGCTGACTGTATCACCTGGGCTTACAGGGCGGCTGACCTTCCTTTGCAGGGTCGGATCACAGCCCATCGTGTCAGGGCAATGGCTGCCTCAGTGGCTCATCTCCGCTCTGTACCGTTGGTAGACATCTGCAGGGGTGCAACTTGGTCCTCAAGCCAGACCTTTGCGGCCCATTACTGTCTGGAGAGGGAGTCCCGTAGGGACAGTGCTTTTGACCAGGCAGTACTCCGGAATCTCTTTGAGGTTTAGGCAACTCCTGCCCTCCAGCCCTCCATTGGGCTACCGGTGGAGGTTCTTTCAGTGAAAAGCCTTTCTTTGATGCTGGGACTAGAGGGAGTTCTCTTGTTCAGCCTCGGTTCCTGGTAGCCCAGAGCTAGGGAGTCACCCATATGTGAGAACTGACTTCCTGCTTGGTCCTGGAGAAAGAGTAGTTACTCACCTGTAACAGGTGTTCTCCAGGAGCAGCAGGAATCAGTCCTCCCCTGGGAGTTGCAGTTGTACATAATTTATTTTACATTTTTGTGTGCTGTTTTTTAGCTATGTCATTTGACTGAGCAAGATGGCACCTTTAGGCGGGAAGGGGACCGCGCATGCGTGCCTGCATTCCCAAAGGCTTTCATAGAAAGCTGGGGAAATGCTCCGCAGGGGCTCCATCGATGTCGATGTCACCCATATGTGAGGGCTGATTCCTGCTGCTCCTGGAGAACCCCAGTTACAGGTGAGTAGCTACTCTTTCCCCTACTTAGACGACTGGCTCATTCGAGCCCCATCAGAGCCAGAGGCCAGAGCTTCTCTATCTTGCACAATGTGTATCCTTTAGTATTTGGGTCTAGTCATAAACATCCCAAAATCCAGTCTAATTCCCACTCAGTCTCTAGAATTTATAGGAGCTTTGCTGAATACCAAAAAGGCAAGGGCCTATCTCCCCCCGGCCCGTTGCCTTCGCATGGTGCAGTTAGCTTCTCAAGCAGTGCTAAAACCTCACTGCCCGAGAAATGCTACAACTACTAGGCCACATGGCATCCACAGTGCATGTGGTTCCTTATGCTGGCCTCCATATGAGAGCAGCCCAGTGGACTTTATCCACCCAATGGACCCAGGCATCAGGGTGCCTGTCAGACAAAATAGCAAACACAAATCGCCTTATTTTGTCCCTCCAATGGTGGCAGTCCACTCAAAACCTGTTGCTGGGGTCCACATTTCAACAACCTTTACCCCAGGCAACTCTTACAACAGATGCTTCACCAATGGGTTGGGGAGCTCATCTACAAGACCTCTCCACCCAAGGCACCTGGACTCCACAGGAGACTCCTCTACATATCAGTCTCTTAGAGCTCAGGGCAATCTTCCTTGCTCTTCAAGTGTTCCACACCCTGCTCAGCTACAAGATGGTCCTCATTCATACGGACAATCAAGTAGCCATGTTCTACATGAACAAGCAGGGGGGAACAGGCTCTCTGTCACTTTGCAACGAAGCTTTGCGACTATGGGCCCTTGCCAGAGAGCATCAGATTCATCTCCTGGCAGTGTATCTTCCAGGCATACAAAACTCTTGGGCAGACAGACTCAGTCGTGTTCTGCTTCCACTCGAATGGTCTCTACATGCAGACCAGGTGGCCAAGATTTTTCAAATTTGGGGAAACCCCGGACATAGACCTCTTTGCAAGTCCGTTGAATGCCAAACTTCCCCGGTTCTGTTCCAGAATTCCGGCTCAGGGATCTCAGGCCAGGGATGCTTTCCTCCTTCACTACGGTCAAGACATCCTTTATGCCTTTCCACCCATTCCCTTAATTCCCAAAACCCTGTTCAGGCTTCAGAGAGACAGAGGACATATGATTCTCATAGCTCTACATTGGCCACGGCAAGTGTGGTACCCTCTGCTTCTACATCTCTCTCAAGCCCCATCCCTGGAGTTAGGATCTGCTCCAGATCTCCTGTCTCAGGAGGACAGAATGTTATGGCATCCCAATCCCCAGTCTCTGCATCTCAGAGCTTGGTTGCTGAAGGCCTAGATCTTCATGATCTTAACCTCCCTCAGCAAGTAAAGGATGTCCTTGCTGCTTCCAGGAAGCCTTCCCCAAGACGCTCTTATGCTTTTAAGGGGAAGAGGTTTACCATATGGTGTTCGCAGAAAGGTCTTAACCCCCTTGCGATACCTCTGGAATCATTACTGGAGTATCTCCTTCATTTACCCAATGCAGGACTTAAAACTAACTCAGTAAGAGTCCATTTGAGTGCTATTGCAGCTTCTCTCAAAACCTCCTAAATGGACAACCTATCTCCTCCCATCCTCTTATAGCAAGATTTATGAGAGGCCTTCTTCTAACTAAGCCTCCCATTAGGCCACCACCGGTGGCATGGGACTTAAACCTGGTTCTTGGTCAGCTCATGAAGCCACCTTTCGAACCCTTGGCTACTACATCATTGAAATTCTTTTCTTGGAAAGTTATCTTTCTCATTGCAATCACATCAGCACACCGCATCAGTGAGTTGCAAGCACTAGCAGCTGATCCACCTTATACAATGTTTCATCATGACAAGGTAGTCCTTAGGACTCATCCACACTTTATGCCAAAGGTGGTCTCGCCTTTTCATCTTAATCAAGCCGTCTACCTGCCTGTGTTCTTTCCAAGACCTCATGCATCAAATGCAGAAAGGAATCTTCATACTTTGGACTGTAAAAGAGCTTTAGCCTTTTACTTGCAAAAAACACAGCAGCATAGAAAGTCCTCTCAACTCTTTGTTGCTTTTGGGACTTCCACTCTCCAAGAGAACACTGTCCAACTGGATTGCACAGTGTATTTCTTTTGCCTATTAGAGTAAGAACCTTCGTCTGGAGAGCCATGTCACAACTCACAATGTGAAAGCCATGGCAGCTTCAATGGCCCATCTACACTCTGTGTCTATCGACGACATCTGTCTAGCAGCCACTTGGGCCTCGGTTCATACCTTTACAGCCCATTACTGCTTAGACAAGGATTCCCGCCGGGATGTCTTGTTTGGTCAGGCTGTTCTCCAACACCTGTTCCATACCTAATCAACTCCTACCCGCCATCCCTGGTTGGATGCCAGAGATCCATGGGGGGAAGTGGAGCCCTTTCACAGGGGCACACAACTTCTGTGGTCTCTTCCTGGCATCTAAAGCTAGGGAGTCCCCATATGTGAAGACTACATTCCTGCTTGTTCCTGGAGATAGCATAGTTACTCACCTGTAACAGGTGATCTCTGGGAACAGCAGGAATTTAGTCTTCCCAACCCACCCACCTCCCCTAGGAGTTCTATCTCTCTATCTCTCTATCTCTCTTTCCCTTTCCTTCTCTCTCTCTCTTTGTCTCAGCTTTAAAACTCAACTGGAGAGAGGCAGTTGGGAAAGGCGGGAAGGCAGCACACAGGCGCTGTGGGATGCTCCCAAAAGCTTTCTAATTGGATGCTGGGGAGCGTTCCCGCGCAGGCTCCGTCGGTACCGACGATACCCATATGTGAAGACTAAATTCCTGCTGTTCCCAGAGATCATCTGTTACAGGTGAGTAACTATGCTTTAGCAGGACCTCCTAACTTTATATGGTTTTTGCTATCTGGTTAGTGGCTGAATATCACCACTAATCAGAAAGCAAAAGTGTGGGCAGCGAAACGAGATATTCATCTCGGTACACCGGATAGACTCTGGCACTGAATGTCTGGTTTAATTTCAACGGTGGTGACTAGGTGTTTTAAAAATTGCTAACCGCTGCCACTGAATTTCAGCCCCATAAATTTTATTGTGCCAAGGGTCGGGTTATTTTGGACCTTGTATCTCTGAATTGCTGGAACACAATACCAACTTTCAGATCGCTGACTAGAATGCTACAATCCATTGTGCCACTGAGGAAGCGTTTGAAAATATCAGGAGTGGTGATGAAAACTGTTGGGTAATGTCATGACCACATACATTTTTTTCTCCTTTTTCTTTTTTTGCCTAATATTCAAATGTTCTTTCATAAAAATGGCCCCTTATAAAAAAAAAAAGCGCAGCAGTATTTAACTTACTGTCAAGCAGGATAAAAAGGAAGGAATTTTTGGGGAGAAGGGATGATTAATTTAAATAAATCAGTTTGGTAGTAATCTAAACCAGGGTTTCCTAACTGGTATGCCTTCAGAGCCTGATTAGATGTTCTATGGGGAAAAGAAACTACCACTACTTGATATTCAGGTCCAGACCAGCACATTGGTTCTACTCTCAGTACCTTGCAGCAACAAGAGAAGACCAATGGTAGCTTTTAAATGTGCAGAAATAATCTTTCTTAAATATTTGTCTGGTCATGCAGGCATCTCTCCCTCCTAGATACAGCATGAGTCCTGGACTATGGGAACTAATAGGCAGCCTGTTGGGTACAGATAGATCTTGCTTTGTGCATCTCACACACTGCACACAGCACCACCTCCTCTTCTTCTTTGAGTCCTGCCAGCCTCTGGTAGAGCGTTCAGTGCTTCCCTAGCTTTTTTTTTTTTTTGACCATATGAGTCTTATGCCATGTCCATACCGCCTGCTACAAAAAGGATGGTGTGCCGCACAACATATTTGAAAATGTGGGGGTGCCTTGGGCTTGAAAAAGTTGAGTAACATTGATATAATTAAGTCTTCGTAGACAAGCAGGAAATAAGTCCTCACGTATGGGTGACATCTGATGGAGCTTGCGCGGGAGTAATCCGCAGCTCCTTCTAGATGCTTTTGAGAGACGACTCTGTGCATGCATGTCATCTTCCCGCCTGCTGCAGCAGCACCACCATCTTAACTCAGTCTTTGTTTTTCCGTAGAGCCCATGGATGTACTATTGCTACCACTTCATTTGGTAAACTTTGTGGTGCCTTTTTCAGTGTGTGTTTGGGGTTTTTTTTCTGATCTTTTGACCTCTGCCTGCTTGCCAGTTTTCTCTCTTTTAGAATCCTTAGCTAGAGTCTTCAGATATTTAAAGTTTCCTTTACTTATCATCCCTCCAGTCCAGTCCCGCACCTCTGGGTAATCAACCTCTTCCAGCAGCTTGGAGACTGAGCCTGACATCTTTTGATGACATCAGTGTTCTTAGGCAGCTGACACCACCCACCAGCCCCCAGTAAGCTCAGTCTCCAAGCAGCTGGAGGACGTAGTGAGCCAGGATGCTGGACTAACTGAAGGGACAACTAAGGAGTGGAAAGTTAGATTGGAGGTTTTTTATTTTCTTAGGTTAGATTAAACTTGTCCTTTCAGTAAAAAAAAAAAAAGGTAGGTAGGAACAGCTGGTTTTTAATGCTGTGGGGACCCGTGTAAAAAAGAAATAGAAGGTATCAAACGAGAAAGTGAGGTTCTCTTCACCCCCCCCCCCCCCCCCAGCAACAAAGGAGGGGGGTTCGTGGCTGTGAGTCTAGCCGAATTTCAGGAGCGGCTCCCGAACCTGTGACTGCGTGAGGAGTCTGATGAGCAAAAGCCTGCAGACAATTTTCTTTGTACTCTCTGCCTCGAAGCCAGAGAACAAAGGCTGAGCGCAAGGCAGGAAACTGGCAGTAGCGTCTCCATTTTCAAGGAGAGAGTTCAGTTCAGGCCGGTGGGGAAAGTAGTGGCTCTGTCTAAACCCCCCGGGTGTGTTGACAGCATGCTGCTGTAAACTGTGGCTAACAGTGTTTTTTTGCAGCGCAGGAAAAGTGCCATTTTGAGCTAGCATTTCCTTTTTTCAATGCAGGAACAGCTGAGGGGGGAGCTCATCAAATGTCGGGTGGGAAACTCCGCAGTTCGTTGTTTTTGTGCCGGTGCCTCTTTTGAATGCGTCTAATTAAAAAAAAAAGAGAGAGAGAGAGAGAATTGTGTGAATTACTGATAGCACTAGGTGAGTTTGAAGCAGGGATTTTCTCTCCTAGCCCACGAGTTTTCAGTACCAGATAACCAGAAGGGGGTGGTCAGCACAGAAAAGGGACCATGCTGGCAAGGCCACAGTGTGTAGCATGTGGGGCCCAGAGGGGGGTCTGTCTTTGACGCGGGCATTTGCCACAGTTGCGAGAAGGAGACTCGGTAGAACAGGATCGGCATGATGGCGCGAAATAGATAATTGGATGCGCGGTCTCCTTGGGAGTACCGGAGAGTACTTTGCAGGCCCAGGAGGGGTAGAACTTAACAGTGGTGGAGATCGGGTTTCGGGTACCATGCCTCCTCTGCTAGAGCCATATGGTAGGGACCACACCTCTCCCAGACCTTCCACATCCCAGGGTCTAGGTGGCGGATGTGCCGCAGGTGGTTTTTCCCCGGAATTCGTTTTGCTAATGCATAAGGCATTCTGCATATGACAACGAGGGATGAAGAGCCTCTCTTCAGCGCAGGAGCAGAGCACAAAAAGGCCTGTGGACGCACGTGTCTCAAGACTGGATGCAGAAACATCCAAAAGGTATAAGCCAGCGGGAGACTGGGGTGAACCATCCCCATTGTTGGAGGAGCCAGAAGAATTGGACCTGGACACAGAGTTGTATATGGAAGGAGAATAGCTAGAAGAAGGAGAGATTCCTCAGGAGGACGAATCACGAATTGTCAGCCGCGTGGAGTTGGCGATGCTCATTGTGGAATCTTTAAAGACACTTAATATGCCCACAGGGCTTCCGGTGGAGGAAGAAGTGCTAGAGGATCCGCTACGCCAGGCAGTTTGGAAGATGCAGAAGGTATTTCCAGTGCACAGATTGGTCAAGCAGATGATCCAGGATGAGTGGGATCTTCTGGAGGCTGGGCTCGGAGTGTGGACCATGGCCTGGCTCTACTGGAGCAGGAGCAGGAAATGCTCCGCTCTCCAAAGGAGGATGTGGCAGTTTCAGCCGTAACTAAGAAAACAACAATCCCGGTAGAAGGCAGTACAGTGCACAAGGATGTCCAGAATAGAAAATTGGAAACCTTTTTAAAGTAAGCCTTTAATATCAATGCCCTTCCGTTTGTGGAGCATGGGATGCCAGTGCTTGCCTGCGCTTGGCGCAGGTGGTTTTTAGAACCTGGGGAGTCCGTTCCAAATCAATCAGGGGCAGCAGCCAAACTGGAATCAGGGGCTGCATATCTCGTGGACGCCTACTACAATCTCAGAGGTCTATCCAAGATTATGGCCTCAGTGGTGGCGGCTCGCTGCTATTTCTGGTTGCGCAATTGGGCAGTGGATAGCTCCTCCAAGTCCCGTCTTAGCAAGCTTCCATTTAAGGAGAAACTTCTGTTAGGAGACAATTTGCAAAAATTAGTCAAAGACTTGGGAGAGTCAAAAGGACGTCGCTTCCCTGAGGATAAACAGAAGCAGGGCCGCAGTGTAACTCCTGCTCGGGGTCAGCTGCAGGACTTTTGCCAGTTCGGTTTGTTTTGCTCCTTACCAGAGAGGTCAGTTCCCCTCACGAGGTTAGTGGTTTTGAGGAGCAGGGCGCAGCTACTATAGCACCTCCTCACCCTCGGGGCCTACGAAATCATAATGAATTGAGGGGGTCCAGGTGGAGGTGCAGCCCGTGGGAGGTCAGCTGCAGGAGTTTTACCCTGCCTGGGCCCAGATCACATCCGACTAGTGGGTTCTAGAGGTCATCCAGGAGGGCTATTTGCTGGAATTTGCCATACCAGTGGACCCATCCTTTGTTCAGTCCCCCTGCAAGGCGTGCAACAAAAATGCAGCTGTAAGAGACACACTCTGGCAGGGCTTCTACAGTTAGGGGCTGTCGTTCTGGTTCCCAAGGACCAGTGCTGGTTAGGTTGATACTCAGTTTGTTTCATGGTGCCCAAAAAGGAGAGCTGCTTTCGACCTATTCTCGACTAAAGCGCGTGAACTGGTGTCTGCAAGTACCCCGTTTTCACATGGAAACATTGCGGTCTGTCATAGCGGCGGTGAGAAGCGGAGCGTTCTTGATCTCCCTCGATCTCGAGGCATATTTACACATTCCGATCCGACCAGAGCATTAGCAGTTTCTCCACAGTACCGATGGGGCATTTTCAGTTTCGAACATTGCTTTTTGGATTGCCAACAGCCCCTCTTATCTTCATCAAAGTCATGGTGGTTGTGGGTCCTGGTGTACCTGTACCTCAATGATTGGCTTATTCGAGCCAAGTCCAGCAGCAAAAGCGAACAATCAACGGCAAGAGTGGTGGAGTTCCTGCAAAGTCTCGGATGGGTGATCAAAGTGAGCAAGAGTCGTTTGGTGCAATCCTAGGAACTCGAGTACCTGGGGGCGCACTTTAACACATGCAGTGGGAAAAGTGTTTCTTCCAAAGCAGCGAGAACAGGGACTGCGGCAGCTTGTGTGTCAATTCCTGCGGATGTCTGATCCGATGGCCTGGTATTATCTGCAGGTGTTAGGGACCATGGCAGCAACGCTTGAAGTGCCTTGGGCAAGGGCGCACATGAGACCGTCGCAGAGAGCACTGCTTTGCAAGTGGTCACACCAGAGGCATCCCTTGTCACAGCATCTGCTCAGCAGTGACCAGGAAAGCGCTCAGGTGGTGGCTCCGTCCCGAGGATTTGGCGGCAGGGATGCCCTTCGAGTCCCCATGTTGGATCTCACTGACAATGGATGCCAGTCTATCAGGTTGGGGAGCCCCCTATGACGGACACATTGCTCAGGGGCAGTGAAGTCTGCAGGAAACAGTTTGGTTATTCAACAGACTAGAAATGCGAGCGGTCGTCCTCGCACTGCAGAGGCTCTGCCCGTGGCTGCAGGAGAAGGCCCGTCAGTCTTCTCGGACAATGCAACCGTGGGTGGGCCTACTTCAAATCGGCAAGGAAGCATGGGCAGTGTGGTCTTGGAGGCAGAGGCTAACGTGGGCAGAAGAACATCTTCAAGCATTGTCAGCAGCAGCACGTTGCGAGATCCGACAACGTGACAGCGGACTACCTGAGCCAAGTGCATGTGGACCCTGGGGAGTGGACGCAATGCCAGGAGGTCATCTTGCAGGTGGTGAAGAGATGGGGCACACCGATCATGGATCTAATGGTGACGTTTGCAACAGCCAAAGCGAGCCAATTTTTCAGCAGATGAAGAAAAAAATGTCGGAGGGCCTGGACGCCCTGGTGCAGAGGTGGCCCACAGAGTGCATCCTATGTTTTTCCTCTTTTTCCTCTGTGGGCACTCATAGGCCACATCGTACAGCAGATTCAGGCTCACTGGGGATTGGACATTCTGATTGCCCCGGACTGGCCAAGGTGCCCATATGCAGATCTAGTGCAGCTGAAGGCGGACCAGCCTTTGCATCTGCCAGTCTGGGTGAATCTTGACCCAGGGACCAGTGCAAATGCCTCAGGTGGATTGATTCTCGCTTACCGCTTGTCACTTGAAAGGGCTCGGTTGAGGAGGCGCGGCTATTCAGAACCGGTGATCGCAACAGGACTTGAAGGACTACAAAAAGGGACTGCTACTTCTGGAGAGAGATCTGCAATTGTAAGTATTGACTTATGGGAATTTTTCTAAATCTTGGGGAAAAGGAATTTTTAGACTAAAGCTGAGCAATCTGTGTAAATTAGAATAGTGTGTTTGTTAAATCAGTCAGGGCTACTATCAGCAAAGAGCTTTCAGTTTAAATTTAAAACCCAGCAGAGAGCTACTAGCTTAAATTTAATACTACTTCAGGACCTAATATCAGCAAAGAACTTTAATTTAAATCAAATCACTTAGCATAAAAGCAAAAGCAGGGTCAGTATTCTTTGACCAATAAATTGTTTCTAGAGATCTTTACAAAGAGGCTGGGCAAGAGACCTGTGGACTTGTTTTAAATAGGTGTTAAAGCAAAACTCCCTCTATCAGCAAAGGCTGTGTGGATCACCAGGGAAATTGGTCACAGATTACCTTAGAAGCACAGGACAGGGTACTGTGTAGCAGCCAGCTTTTAATAAGTCGTCTTTCCCTCCATCCTTGACTCTTACCCACCCCTTGGATAATCGTAGCTTTATAGGTGCTTAAATCTCTTAAGGAGGAGGTGGTGCCATATTCACTCAGATGCAGCTGTTTATCCTCATCAGGCATACATTAAGGACCTTAGATTAATTAATCTTGAGGTGAACAAAGTCCATTAAACATATTAGGTATAGTTTTATCAGCTAGTATAAGGATCCCCAGCAAACCCCTAAGTAAGTGAACCACGTAAATACCTAAACACAACCTTAAAACTAGATGCAAACAGCAGTCCAGCAGCGAGATGGGGGCTTTCCAGTCTTTTGCATTGTGTGTAACATGTATGATTTTCTCCCATTTGGTGAGGGGTCTTACATGTGCATTAGGTGCAAGGAGCTCTTTACTCTCAGGGAACGAGTCCGATCTCTGGAGGCTAGAGTAGCAGACTTGGAGGACATAAGAAAGACAGAGAGGTACATAGACAAGACCTACAGGGATGTAGTACAGAAGTCCCATCCCCAGTCTGGCAGTATCGCTGTTGCCATGCAGGAAAGAGCGCACATGACAGGAGAGCATCACCCTGGTGTGGCAGGAAGTGATCCTGTAGCTAGGCGCTGTCCTCCAGGTGATGTAAAACCCTCTCGCACTGAGGAGGTTTCTCCAGGGCAATGTGCCCACGAGGGAAGGGTTAGGGCAGCCGTTATAGATGGTGAGTCGATCATTAGGCATGTAGATAGTTGGGTGGCTGGTGGACGTGAGAATTGCCTGATAACATGCCTGCCTGGTGCGAAGGTAGCAGACCTCACATACCATCTAGACAAGGTCTTAGATAGTGCTGGGGAGGAGTCTGCTATCTTGATACATGTCAGTACCAATGACATAGGAAAGTGTGGTAGGGAGGTTCTGGAGGCCAAATTTAGGCTTTTAGGTAGGAAGTTGAAATCCAGAACTTCCAGGGTAGCATTTTCCCAAATGCTTCCAGTTTCATGCACAGGACCCAAAAGGCAGACAGAGCTCCAAAGTTAAAATGTGTGGATAAGACAATGGTGCAAGGAAGAGTATTTTGGATTTGTTAGGAACTGGGCTGCATTCTGGGGAAAGGAGGGGCTTTTCCAAAGGGATGGGCTCCACCTTAACCGGGATGGAACCAGGCTGCTGGCATTAACCTTTAAAAAAAAAAAAAAGGAGAGAGAGCAGCTTTTAAACTAGATAATAAGGGAAAGCCAACAGTCGCCTAAAGGCGTATGGTTCAGAACTATGTATCCTTGAAGGATACTAGCAAAAGAGCATATTGACAAAGAAGTTCCAATAAAGACAA
Organism: Ichthyophis bannanicus; assembly: GCA_033557465.1. Taxonomy (NCBI): domain Eukaryota; kingdom Metazoa; phylum Chordata; class Amphibia; order Gymnophiona; family Ichthyophiidae; genus Ichthyophis; species Ichthyophis bannanicus. Next base: position 276,122,027 of record CM066041.1, read on the forward strand.
AAGTAACCCAAATGCCCTTAAGTAGAGTAGACGGAGCTTAAAAATTCCAAATTACCCCTGTCTACCAATAACCAGATTAATATGAATAAAATATGCCTCTGAAATGCTTGTATGCAAATGCTAGAAGTCTAAACAATACGATGGGAGAGTTAGAATATATAGCACTAAATGAGAGGTTAGATACGATTGGTATCTCAGAGACATAGTGGAAGGAGGATAACCAGTGGGACACTGTGTACAAACTATATCATAATGACAGTGCAGATCAAATTGGTGATGGGGTTGCACTCTGTTAGAGAGAACATTGAGTCACAAAGGATTAAAGTTTTGCAGGAAACAAAATTCACTGTAGAATCTCTATGGGTTAAAATCCCATGTAAAAAGGGGAAAGCGATGGCAGTGGGGGTGTACTGTCGATCGCCTGGCCAGAATGAACAAATGGATGATGAAATACTCAAATCAGGAAAGCTAACAAAAGTGTACAGCATAGAAGTAGTAATAATGGGTGGTTTCAATTACCCCAATATCGACTGGGTCAGTGTCACGGCAGGACACGCTAGGGAGATAAAATTTCTAGATGAAATAAATGACTGCTCCTTGGAGCAGCTGGTTCATGAACCGACCAGAGGGGAAGCCATTTTGAACCTAGTCCTTAGTGGAACATAAGATCTAGTGCAATGGATAAGGGTGTTGGGGCCAATTGGTAATACTGATCATAGCATGATCGTGTTTGATTTAATAAATGGAGGAAGGACAGCAAGGAAAGCCACAGTACTATCTTTTAACTTTCAAAAGGGAGATTGATAAAATGAGGAAAATAGTTCACTTTTGCAACTGCTCCTTTTAGTTTTTTCTTAAAGATTTACATCAAGCTTGGGTGTTTAAAAATACTGTCTTGGAAGCCCAGACCATCTGTATTCCACACTTTAGGAAAAGTAGAAAGAAGTCCATAAAACTGCCAGCATGGTTTAAAGGTGAGGTCAGAGAGGCTGCTTTGCCAAAAAAGCATCTTTCAGGAAACGGCAAAAGGAGCCAAATGAAACAACATAAGCACTGCCGAGTTAGATGCAAGGCATTGATAAGGCAGGCAGAGAGAGAATTTGAGAAGAAGCTTGCTGTGGAAGTAAAAACATGTAATAAAGACTTTAAGTACATTCTTAGCATAAAGCCTGTGAGAGTCAGTTGGACCATTAGACGACAGAGGGGTAAAAGGGGCACTAAGACAGGACAAGGCCATAGCAGAGAGACTGACTGAATCGGTCTGTACTGAGGAAGATGTAGGGATGTTGCCCTACATCTTTAAATGGTATTTAAAGGTGATGCCACAGAGGAATTGAAAGAAATATTGATACACCGGGAAGATGTATTACAACTATTTGATAAACTGAAGAGTAGGAAATCAACTGGACCGGATTGTATACATCCAAGACTGTTGAAATAACTGAAATATGAGATTGCAGACCTACTCTTAGTAATCTGTGAACTATCATTAAAATCATCTGTAATACCTGAAGAATGAGGGATGGCCAATGTAACGCCAGTTTTTTAAAAGGGTTCCAGGAGTGATCTGGGAAACTACAGACTGGTGAGCCTGACGTCAGTACCAGGAAAAATGGTAGAAACCATTATAAACAACAAAATTACTGAACATGTAGATAGTCATGGCTTCATGGGAAACAGCCAACATGGCTTTTGCCGAGGAAGGTCTTGTCTTACCAATCTGTTATGTTTTTTGAAGGTGTGAATAAAACAGGTAGACAAAGGTGAGTCAGTTGATATAGTGTATCTGGATTTTCGGAAAGCCTTTCATAAGGTCCCTCATGAGAGACTCTTGGCGAAATTAAAAAGTCTTGGGATAGGAGGCAGTGTACTATTGTGGATCAGGACCTGGTTAAAAGATAGAAAGCAGAGAGGGTAGGGCTAAATGGCCAATTTTCCCAATGGAGAAATGTGAACAGTGGAGTACCTCAGGGATCTGTGCTCTGTCCGCTGCTTTTTAACATATTCATAAATGACCTGGAAATGGGAATAACGAGTGAGGTAATCAAGTTTGCAAATGACACAAAATTATTCAAAGTTGTTAAAACCCATGAGGATTGTGAAAAATTGCAAGAGGACCTTGATAAATTGGAAGACTGGGCATCCAAATGGCAGATGAAATTTAATGTGGACAAGTACAAAGTTATGCACTTGGGAAAGAACAACCCAAATTATGGTTACACGATACAAGGTTCCACATTAGGAACCACCACCCAGGAAAAAGATTTAGGCGTCATCGTGGATAACATGCTGATACCCTACGCCCAGTATACAGTAGCAGCCAAGAAAGCAAATAGAATTCTAGGAATCATAAGGAAAGGAATGGAGAATAAAACAAAGGATATTATAATACTTTTGTATCGCTCCATTGTCCAACCGCACCTTGAATATTGTGTGCAATTCTGGTCGCCATATCTTAAAAAGGATTCAAAAATTATTAGAAAAGGTTCAGAGAAGAGCCACCAAAATAATAAAGTGGATGGAAGGGTACACCAATGAAGAGAGGCTAAAAATGTTAGGGCTCTGCAACCTGGGAAAGAGACGGCTGAGGGGAGATATGATAGAGGTCTATAAATTAATGAATGGAGTGGAACGGGTAAACTTAGATCGATTGTTTACGTCGTCAGAATATAGAAAGACTAGGGGACATGCAATGAAGCTACAGTGAAACCTATTTAAGACTAATAAGAGAAAATAGTTTTTCACTCAACGTGTAATCAAACTCTGGAATTCATTACCAGAGGATGTCGTAAAGGCTGTTAGTGTAGCTGGGTTTAAAAAAGGTTTGGACAAGTTCCTGGAGAAAAGCTCCATAAACCATTATTAAAGGGACCCGGGAAATCTACTGCTTGCCCCAATGCAAGCACTGTGGAACCTGTGTCTTTTGGGGAAACTGCTAGGTACTTGTGACCTAGACTGGCCACTGTTGGAAACAGGATACTGGGCTTGATAGACCTTAGTCTGACCCAGTATGGCATATCTTATGTGCTTAGCATTAGTAAAGGCCTGGAAAAAGTCCACTTTTCTGTCTTATATCCGGGTCTGGCGCATCTTTTAGGCTCAGTGTGGAGACAGGCAATATCATCCGTTCTTAGCTCCAGTACCAGATGTGTTAGCCTTTCTGCAAACAGGCTTTGAGAAGGGCTTGACCCCTAGTTTCTTGAGGGTGCAAGTGGCAGCCATTTCTTGCTATCGGGGCAGGATCTAGGGAGTTTCATTAGGAACACACCCGGACGTGTTACGGTTCCTGAAGGCAGTGAAGCAGATCCATTCACCTCTGCGCTCAATCGTTCCCCCATGGGATCTCAATTTGGTATTGATGGCTCTGTTAAGGGAGCCTTTGAGTGTCTCTTCGCTAAAGGATTTGACGCTTAAGACGGTGTTTCTGGTGGCGATTTGCTCAGCCTGGAGAATTTCGGAACTCCAAGTTCCCTCATGCAGGGAGCTCTTCTCTCTATGTCAAAGGAGAAGGTGGTTCTCAGGCTGGTGCCTTCCATTTTGCACAAGGTAGTCTTGATTTTTCACTTAAATCAGCCAGTTTCCCTGCCAGTGCTATCGAGCACGCAGGGGGAGCCACAGAGCTGCAGTTGCATCTCTTAGATGTATGAAGAGTATTGCGGGGTTATTTGAAGAGAACAGCTCAGTTTTGTAAATTTATGTATTTTATTTAACTGTGCTTTTAGACTGCTTTTCATCAGGTCAAAGTGGTTTACAAAAAAGGAGGGATATAGTAAAACATACTATAATATATATACATGGGGAGTCAAAGCGTTTACAAAAAAGGGGGGGGCATACAGTAGAACATGCTATAACACACATACATGGGGGGGTTACCATCATCAAGGGGGTTCAAACATATACATTTCAGATGAACAATCATCTTATTTACAGTTTGTCTGCTTCTGGGTCTGTTTGTCCATGTACTGTTTGCAGGTCCGCGCAAAGGGGAGGCAGCAGCCGAGGCTTCCATTGCTATCGTGTCAGCTTATGTGTTGAAGGGAAAGGTGGTGCCAGCAGGGTTGTGGGCTCATTTGATCAGGGCTCAAGTGACCTTGTGGGCGAAGTATAATATGGTACTGTTGGCCAAGATTTGTAGGGTGGCCATGTGGTCCTCCCTGCACATATTTGCAAAACAGTATCGTCTGGATGTGCAAGCGGCAGAGGACGCCAGATTCGGGGTGGCAGAAATTCAGGCCAGAATTACGGGCCTCTCCCATCGATAGAACTGCTCTGTTATATCCGAGAGGTACGGGACAGGACTGGACTGGAGGGACGATAAGGAAAGTTAAATTAGACCTTATCTGCTAATTGGCATTCCTTGAGTAACCAGTCCAGTCCCGGAACCCTCCTTGATTAGTATTCAGCTATGCAACCCTGGGCCTGAAGAAAGTTACCGACGATTTTATGGTCCAGGGCATTACTAGAAAACAGTGACGGCAGTTGAGGCAGTTACATCCTGACAGGAGGGCTGTCTTTTTGTTTTTGCCTTATGCTCTAAGAATTTAATTTGTCCGATTTGGGGCAGGTTTATTTGTCCATTCTTGGAGTCTCTTCAACTATGCAAGGGGGGGTTCAAAGTTAGATAGAATTTGTTTATAACGTTCGGCTACTTATTTGTTGCTCCTGTGAGTCTGCTTTGTCAGTAGGTTACTGGGGGCTGGTGGGTGGTGGGTGGTGCCAACTGCCTAAGTACACGTCATCAAAAGATGACAGGCTCAGTCTCCAAGCTGCTGGAGGAGGTTGACTACCTAGAGGTGTGGGACTGGACTGGAATTATTCAAGGAACGCCAATTAGCAGGTAAGGTCTAATTTAACTTTATTTTCTTCGTTACTGTTGCCCCCTTAGATGTAGGTGCTTTGGCTTTGTATTTAAACTAATTTCTCTTTTGTAAAATCGAACCATTTGATTTCACTGTGGCTATTTTTCTGGCCTCTGTCACAAACGTTTGCCAGTGGGTTTAAGAAATGTTCCAGGTGCTCAGGGACCATATCCGTCACAGATATTCATAGCTGGTGCCTGAGTCCTGATCATCATTGTAATTTGTGTTTGCCGATGACAAAAAGAGGAGCTCAAGGGTCGAGAGAAACAGGGCAAATCCATTTTTGGCTCTCACAAGTCCGATCCATCAGCATCGGCTGCACCAGTCTCAGTGGCATCAAAGGCTGCTTCAGATGCTGGCGGTGCATAGACATCGAGGAACCCTCTGGCCACTCAGAGCTGAGCACCCATAGTACTCTGAGCATTGGACCATCGATCAATATTCTCCCAAAAGTAAATAAGGCTTAGTCTTCATCTTCATAGATGCCGAAGGGCGATCACGCCAAGCATTGAGTGGAGGCTCTGGTGCATTGACGTCAAAGCCTTTCCAAGGCATGGCATTGAGAGCAAAGAGGTTTCACAGGAACATCCCTCTAAGCAGCCCCGAAGAGAAGAGAACTCATCCTCCAGGACACTGGAAGGGCAGTGCCACCCTACCGTATGCCGATACCAAGCAGCTGATTCACCCTCTCAGAATCCAGGAATATTGGCCGATGTTGCTAAAGCCCCGCAGCCTTCGGAGACGGCAACCATGAGGAAGCGTCTTCTGAGGTCTCTCGAGGAACCCATCATGATGCTGTTTGCCATGCAGCATGTCAGTGCCTCGATATCTGCTGCATCGACATCTGTAGCAGTCCAGCCAATCCTTTAGAAGCATATGTTGCCTGCGAGAGAGACATCAACATTGGGTCATCAAAGGGCCCTGACACCAGAGCCAGCCCAGATGATCTCTCTTTCTAGTGCTTCAGGGTCCAGTGCTCCCCTGAAGCCTAGAATGTCATTGGTGCATAGTTGCTCCTGAAGGAGTTCCCAATCCCAAAAGGGCAGGAGAGCGATCTAGACTTGAGACTTAGAAATATGTTGATTTCTTTTCTGAGTCTGACTGAGAGATGTAGAATCTAAGGACTTGTCAGAGGACAGCTCCCCAGAACTTCCATCAAACCCTCCTCCTCAAGAAAGGCCCAAGTCACCACCTGAAGATATGACTTTCACAGATTTTGTCAGGGATATAGCGAAGACCATACCATTTTCTTTAGAGACTGAGGATAAGCCCAGGGCAGAAGAACTGGAAATCCTTCAGTACTCCTGTGCCCTTAAGGAAGCGGTGACAGTGCTCATGCATCACATCCTTCAGAGAGTGCAAATGAGAATGTGGGAGAATCCCTCATTGTACCTCCAGTTAGTAGAAAGCTTGACTCCGGCATGTATCGAGTTCAAAAGGCTCCCGGGTTTGAGAAGCCCCAGCTTTCTCAGCATTCCTTGGTGATCGAATCCGCCCTAAATAGCTCACAATAGGACTACAAGTGCAGTCTCAAGTTTATTGTTCATAGTTACTTGAATTGTTACATGTATTTGATCTTGTTGTTTACTGTAAATCGCATTTGATCTCTGGAAAAGGCAATATATTTCTCCAGGACCAAGCAGGAAGTCAGTCCTCACTTATGGGTGACGTCGGCGCCGACGGAGCCCTCGCGGAGCAATTTTCCCCAGCTTTCAAAGAAAGCCTTTGGGAATTGCAGCGCGCATGCGCGGTCCTCTTCCCGCCCAAGGGTGCCATCTTAGCCAGTCTTCTTTTTTCCGCGGAGCCCTACAGACGTACCCGTCGTGTCCCCGCGAAAAAGTTGATTTTTTCTTCAGAATTTCTCTTATTTTCCATTCGGTTCGACGCTGGTCTTTTTCCCGCCGGACTCGCGACGCCGGTCTCGAGTCCTCTTCTTATTTTTTGGTTTTTCTGACTTAGTCAGTTTTTCCTTTCGGTTTTTCCCTGGCAGCCCGGTCCTTTGACCTCGCCGGGGCCCTTTTTCCCCCGATGGCTGCCAGTGGTTTCAAGCGGTGTGGTCAGTGTGACCGAAATATGTCACTAACTGACACACACGACTTTTGCCTCCGCTGCCTGGGCCCGGATCATGAAGAAATGATCTGTGGGCCCTGCGGCAAAATGTCCTCCAAAGCGTTGAGAAGTCGGCGGCATCAGCGGGATAGAATCTTCGCTGACCCCAGCCGTACCCGGACCTCGTCGGAGGCCTCTGCGTCCAAAGGTTCCAGCTCGGACCATCGCCGGAGTTCCTCCGACAGGGGTTCTCCCTCCGGGGACCATCGTCGTAAGGTGAAACCCGCGAGGGCGGCGTCGGTGGACGCTCCTGGCTCCGCGAGGGCCAGGTCGCATAGCCCCGATAGCCGTCCCGGGTCCTTGGAGAAGGAGCATCTCACGAAGCGACCTCGCCTGGAGTCGGAGCTGCCTGCTCGGGTAAGTCCTGTGGTCCTCCTGGACTCGCCTCCGAGACAGCCGAAGTCGGGCCCGACGCCGTCGGGGCCCGAGTCGGGGGCTGCTGGGTCACCTGAGCTCGGACTCAGATTGACGGCCTTGGAGAGCAGATTGTCTGCCTTCATGGACCAGCAGCGGGCACTGCTCGCTGGCTTCGCTGGCGCCGCTGCCCCGACCGCCGGGACGTCGACGTCCAAGTCGACCCCGGAGACCGAACCGATCCTCGAGTCGATGCGAACTCGAGTCGATCCTCGGTCGAATTCACCCTCGGCCTCCCGTTCGGGACCGAGGTCGCCGACGCCGACTCCCTCGGCGTCGGGGCGGCAGGCGCCGCGCCCTGCCCGGGCCGACCCCACTGAGTCCTCGTCGGAGTCGGTCTGGGAGTCTGAAGAGGAAGAGTCGCCTGATTCTTTCCGGACTCGGTGTGTCCCCTCGGACTCACCGGAGTCCGAGCCTCGGAAGCAGTCCCCCCGGAGGATGCCCGGTTCTCGGACTTCGTCAGGGATATGGCCAAGGCTTTGGCCTTCCCTGCGGATCCCGAGGAGGAGCCTCGAGCCGAAGAGCTCGACGCCCTCCAGTATGACTCTCCCGCAAGGGAACACTTTACTGTACCGGTTCCTCCCATGCTGGAACGACTACTCTTCCACATGTGGGAGAGTCCGGCCACCTCGCCGGTCCTGAGCAAGCGGGTCGATTCTATCTATCGAGTTCGCAAGAGCCCTGGCTTCCAAAAAGCACAGCTGCCACACCATTCCATGGTAGTGGAATCGGCCATGCATCGTCTTAAGAGCCAGAAGATGCACTCCTCGGTGCCTCCTGGCAGGGAGGCCCGTAACCTGGATGGCCTTGGCAAGAAGTGTTTCCAGGGCTCTATGCTTGCGTGTCGTGTCCAGACCTACCAGCTATACATGGGCATGTATCTCCGAGACCTGGCTAAAGAGCTAGCCGGATTCTCTGCTGGTTTGTCCGAGGAACCCTTGCGGAGGTTCCTGGCCTTGTCCACTGGTATTCGGGAATGCTCAAAATTCATATCCCGAGCAGCCTACGATGGCTTTGAAGCGTCGGCTCGAGTGGCCGCAGCCGGCATCGGTGCCCGCCGACAGGCTTGGCTTCAGTCATCTGACCTTGAGCCCTGGGTGCAGGACAAGTTGGTCGATGTCCCCTGCCGAGGCGAAAACCTCTTTGGCAAGCCCATGGCTGAAAAGGCTGCACAAATTGAGACGGAGACTCTCACCAGGACTAGGCTTTCTAGGAAGACCTCCGCCCCTTCCCAGAAAAAGAAGGGCTCGGGAAAGAAGTCCTTTTACCCGAGGAAGGCGGCTGCCTACAAACAATACCCCCATTATCAGGCCCCTGCAGCTCCCCAACAGGGCCAGCAGGCCAAGGGACGGGGTAACGGGTCCCGTAGGCAGCAAGCCCCCAAGCCTGCACCACCAGCCCCTGCTCAGCAAGGTGGGGGTTTTTGACTCACTAAGCATAGCCTCTCCCCCCCCGCTGGTTCCTCCCAGCACTTCGCCCACAGGTCGTCCAGCATCACCTCAGCTGCCTGGGTGCTTCAAGTCGTGCGAGAAAGCTATCTTCTCCACTTCCACCAGGTCCCTCCCTCCTTTTTTCCGGGAGAACCTCCACGACCCCCTCTGCACAGGGAATTACTCCTTCAGGAGTTAGCAGGTCTTCTACAGGAACAGGCGGTGGAACCGGTGCCCCACCACCTGGAGGGTCAAGGTTTTTACTCCAGGTATTTTCTGATACCAAAGAGAACAGGAGGCCTCAGACCCATCCTGGACCTGCGCAACCTCAACAAGTTCCTCGTGCGAGAGAAGTTCAAGATGCTTACCCTTGGAATCCTTCTGCCCTACCTCCAGCAGGGAGATTGGCTATGCTCCTTGGATCTAAAGGATGCCTACACGCACATCCTCATCCACCCAAGCCACCGACAATACCTAAGGTTTGTGGTGGCAGGAAATCATTACCAGTACAGAGTACTGCCCTTTGGCCTGTCCTCCGCACCGCGAGTCTTCACAAAATGTCTCGCGGTGGTGGCGGCCCATCTCCGGCTTCACGGCCTCTATGTCTTTCCGTACCTCGACGACTGGCTCATCAGAGCAGCGTCCGCTCTGGAGGTCACCAACGCCACGCGCCGCACAGTGACTCTTCTGCAGCACTTGGGCTTTGTTATAAACTTCGCAAAGTCCACTTTGCTCCCATCACAGGATCTCGAGTTCATCAGCGCAAGACTGCACACTCCTCAGGCACGAGCATACCTACCGCTCGACAGGGCTCAACGGCTCATGGACCTAGCCGACCGTTTTCGCAGCCAGCCCCTGGTCTCCGCCAGGCGCTTCCTGAGACTACTCGGCCATATGGCTTCCACCGTCCATGTGACCCCCAATGCCCGCCTGAATATGCGGCCTGCTCAATGGTGTCTCCGCCAGCAGTGGCGACAAGCCACAGGCGACCTAGCAGACCTAGTGCGCGTCTCCGAGCCGCTGCTCTCGTCTCTCCGGTGGTGGCTTCAGCAGCCGAACCTGATATTCGGAATGCCTTTCCAGTCACCTCAGCCGGCCCGGGTGCTGACGACAGATGCATCCCTCCTGGGCTGGGGTGCGTATTGCCAAGGGGCACGTACTCAGGGCCTCTGGACCACATGGGAGTCTGCTCAGCAGATCAACTTCCTGGAGCTCAGGGCGATCCGCCTGGCTCTCAAGGCTTTCTCCCACCTGACTTCTCATCAGTCCGTCCTTGTCCAGACGGACAATCAAGTTGCCATGTTCTACGTGAACAAGCAAGGGGGCACGGGCTCCTTCCTCCTCTGCCGGGAGGCACAGAAGCTCTGCTCTTGGGCCGTCGGTCACGGCATTCTCCTCAAGGCAGTTTATCTCCCAGGCCAAGAGAATTACCTGGCGGAGAAACTCAGCAGGATCCTTCAGCCGCACGAGTGGCGTCTGGATCCCTTGGTAGTTCAGAAGCTCTTTCTGAAGTGGGGCCTACCCACGGTGGATCTCTTTGCCAGTCCTCACAACCGGCAACTTCCTCGCTTCTGCTCTCGTCAGCCCCACCCCCGTCGGGTTGCGGCGGACGCTTTTCTACTCTCATGGTCGGGAAGCCTTCTGTATGCTTTCCCTCCCATCCCGCTAGTCTCTCGGACTCTTTTCAAGGTTCTCCGGGACAAAGCCTTCATGATCCTGGTGGCCCCTCGCTGGCCCAGACAGCCGTGGTTTCCGCTCCTGCTGCAATTAGCGGTGGAGGATCCATTCCCTCTGGGGTTTCAACCGGATCTCCTCACTCAGGATCAGGGTTCTCTGCTACACCCCAACCTCAGGTCTCTCAACCTAATGGCCTGGCTGCTGAGAGGGTAGTCCTTGCTCCCCTTCTCCTGCCGGCAGAGGTGGAGGAGGTCGTCTTGGCTTCGCGACGACCTTCTACCCGCAAATGCTACGCCCTTAAATGGCGTCGCTTTTCCGTTTGGTGTACCCAACAGTCTCAGGATCCCTTCTCCTGCCCGGTGTCGGTGATCTTGCAGTACTTGCTGCACCTCTCTAATCTGGGACTTAAGTCCAACTCCGTCAAAGTTCACCTCAGTGCTCTTTCGGCGCATCATGTGCCGGTGGACGGCAGACCTCTCTCCAGCGACCATCTCGTAGCGAGGTTTCTCCGAGGTCTCCTTCTACTTAAACCACCTCTGCGCCCGCCAGCGCCTGACTGGGACCTGAATGTGGTTTTGCAGCGGATCACCTGTCCGCCTTTTGAACCTATGGCTACCTGTTCTCTCCGTTTTCTGTCTTGGAAAACACTGTTCTTGATAGCCCTCACTTCCGCTAGACGCGTAAGTGAATTGCAGGCCCTCGTGTCTGATCCCCCTTACACTCGGTTCTACAAAAATAGGGTAGTCCTACGGACTCACCCTAAATTTCTTCCAAAAGTGGTCTCCCCTTTTCACATCAATCAGGAGGTGGTACTTCCGACCTCCTTTCACAGGCCACACTCCAGCCGAGCTGAAACGGTCCTCCATACCCTGGACTGTAGAAGGGCTTTGAACTTCTACCTTGACCGTACGCGGGAGCACCGTAAAGCTGCTCAGCTTTTTGTGTCTTTTGACCCCAATAAATTGGGGCTCCCGGTCTCCAAGCGTACACTGTCCATCTGGGTTGCGGACTGTATCACTTGGGCTTATGGGGCAGCCGGACTCTCCTTGGAAGGTCGAGTCACGGCTCATTGCGTTCGGGCAAAGGCCACGTCAGTGGCTTACCTCCGCTCTGTTCCGCTGGCAGACATCTGCCGGGCCGCTACTTGGTCTTCGAGCCAGACTTTTGCGGTCCATTACTGCCTCGAGAGGGAGTCCCGCAGGGACAGTGCTTTCGGACAGGCAGTCCTCCGTAATCTCTTTGAGGTCTGAGCAACTCCTACCCTCCATCCCGGATGTGGGCTACCGGTGGGTGATAATTCAGCGAAGATTCTTTCCTTCTGTGCTGCTGAGCTAGAGGGAGCTCATTTTTGTGCTTAGGGTCTCCGGTAGCCTTGAGCTTGGGAGTCCCATAAGTGAGGACTGACTTCCTGCTTGGTCCTGGAGAAAGCGTAGTTACTCACCTGTAACAGGTGTTCTCCAGGAGCAGCAGGACTCAGTCCTCACAACCCTCCCTCCTCCCCTTGGAGTTGCAATCGTCTGCTTTAGTTTTTTTGCAAATTTTTATGCTGTCTTTTTTAGCTATGTCATCTGACTGGCTAAGATGGCACCCTTGGGCGGGAAGAGGACCGCGCATGCGCGCTGCAATTCCCAAAGGCTTTCTTTGAAAGCTGGGGAAAATTGCTCCGCGAGGGCTCCGTCGGCGCCAACGTCACCCATAAGTGAGGACTGATTCCTGCTGCTCCTGGAGAACACCTGTTACAGGTGAGTAACTACGCTAAATGCAAATAAATAAATAAAAAATAAGGGGATCTAAAAGTTCCAAGATTCACTCTTCAATGCCCCCAGGGAGGGAAGCTCGGACGTTGGACTCTTTTGGGAGAAGGGTTTTCCAGAGTTCCATGCTTATGGCGCGCATGGCCTCTTATGGGCGTGGTTTTAAAGGACATCATGAGTAGCCTAGCTGATCTGTCCCAATATCTCCCTCCAGAGAGATTGGAACAGTATTGTTCCCTTAAAAGACATGGTAAGGACTGTTCCCAAAAGCTTCTTGAAGGAGCTGGGAATTACTCCTGTGCAGACTCAGTTGGATGACATCACCCATACATGAGTACTTTTCCTACTCTCCACGGAGAATACCCGCTACAGGTGAGTAACTACCTTTTACTATCCAGTTATTGCCAACTACAGCCTTCAGAATGTTTCCTGTGGTACAGCTGCATCACGGGTCATTGGGCTAGGAGACAAACCACATCCTAACTATAGCTCAGTCCCCATCTTCTAGCCTTTATCAAGATAATGTTACTCACCCTTCAATGGAACTTTGAGACAATTCAGCAGTTTTCAAATTGCAATTAGTGCTGTTTTTGCAGTCTCAAGAAAAAAATTAGCACAAGCCAAGTTGAAAAAAGATCTCTATACAAGGATAGTCCAGAAAAGAAGGTGCTACTTATGAAAAAAAACATTTGCAGCACTCTACCAAACGTCTGATTTACTAAGGCTTTCCCAAATTTTGCCATGGGGAAAACTTAATAAATCAAGCTTTCTGAAAGATGTGAATGAATAGTATTTCTTTCACTTCCCTCATCTTTTGCTGCTTTTGATGTTGGAATAAAGTTTCAGTTCTGAATTGAGTATTTTTATTGACGATTGACAGATAATAGGTACAATTAAGGAAATGTACTTGGAAACAAGTATCTTTCATATTTAGAAATGGTGGTGGTAGCTTTTCCTATTTTCCTACCCTATTTCTGGGTATTGAACGTTGACTGATTACAGTCCCACCACAACACCTCTGACCCGTTTTTGGCAGAATACTGCAAAGGTTTGGCATTGTCCTATAGTCCACAGCACTTGGTATTCTCCATGGACGAGCAGGATGAAGTCCTTGTGTATGGATGATGTCACTGACGGAGCCCTCATGCAAAGCATTTCCTAGCTCCTTCTAGGAAGCTTTTAAAAGCTTCACAGTGCATGCATATGTCTTCCCCCTGTCATTGCTACACCATTTTACCTCCGTGTCTTTTTCACTATAAAGCACGTTGGATGGCATTTTTGATCTGTTGTTAATTGATCATTTGTCAGTTACAAATGTTTTTCTTGACTCCTCTTTGAGTTTTTCTCATTCCATTCCTGCGGCTGCATGTGTTGTGCACTTTTTTATCCCTTTTAGTATTCTTTAGACCAGTGGTTCTCAACCCAGTCCCCTGGGCACACCCCTTCCAGTTGGATTTTCAGGATATCCATAATGATAAGCATATGAGATATTTGCATGAACTGGCTCCTTGGTATGCAAATCTGTCTCACGCATATTCATTGGAAATATCCTGAAAACCCGACTGGATTGGGATGTGCCCAGAGAACTGGGTTGAGAACCTCTGCTTTAGACATATTTTTTGGTCATTTTAAAAAACTATTTTGGTTTTTGTTTTGTTTTTTTGCTTTGTTTGCCTGCTGAGGTTCCAGATGGTCCGGTCATTTTTCATCATAGTCATTTGATTTTATAATGGCTATTTTTTTCATCTGACATATCCCAAAATCTCTCCAGTGGTTTTAAAAGTGCTCAGGGACCATATCTCTAATGAATACCTATGATCGGTGCTGAGGCCTGGCCATAAGCCCCCTGCCTTGTGATTTGTGCATATAGATGACAAAAATAGGGCTTCAGGTTCTTGAGAAACAGCACAATTATATTTTTGGTGCTAAGTCCGAACCACTGACTTCGATACCTGCGGCATCAATCTTGATGGTTTCAAAGGTTATACCGGACACGGGCGGAGCATCAGTTTCGCAGGGTCCTTGAGGTCAATCAGAACAGAGTTCCTGTAGGTCGGCCAGGCATCACTTATCTACTGATGTTCATGCAAATGAGGAAGGATTTGTTCTCAGCTTCATTGTTATCGAGAACTAAAGACATTGAACATCAGGCAGAGGCTTTACTGCATCGACGCTGAGGTTCATTGGCGTGTGATTCTGAAAGCACTGAGGGCTTGTGAGCTTGACCCTTGAAGCAGCCCCAATGTGAGGATAGTGTATTCTCTTTGCCATTGGAGGGGCAATGCCAGCCTTCACTAAGCCAAAACCAGTCTACCAATAAACTTTCAGATTCCAGGAACATCAGCTGACACTGCTGTGCCCTCCATGCTTTTGGAGATGGCGTCCACGGAGAAGCAGCTCTTGAAGAGTATCAAGGAGAGAACATTGATGATCTTTGACATAAAAGGGTTCCAGTAGCATCGAACATGGTGCATCAAGATGTCTGTCCCATTCTCAAAATTCATTGCCTGCCTGCAGTGGAAGCATAGTCTTCATCAGAGCATCAAAGGGCCTCAACACAGATACCTGACTGGCCAATATCACTGTACAGTGCATTGGCACTTCTATAGGAGCTAGCCATCCAGGCAGAGACTCAGAAGTCATTTGCATACCTCTCTGAGTCAGATTCAGACTGATGGGTATTTGAGGACTACTCTGAATACTTGTCAGAAGGCAAATCTCCAGAACTCCCTTCTGATCCCTCTCCACCTCATGAGAGACTAAAGTTCTCTCTTGAAGAATTATTGCTCTAAGATTACGTTAGAGATATGGCTAAAGCCATAGCATTTTCTTTAGAAATGGAGGAGGAGCCTAGGACAGAAGAATTGGATATCCTCCAATATTCCACTGCCTCCAAAGAAGTAGCGACAGAACCTGTATAATGTATCTTTCAGAAGTTATAAATGAGAATGT
Organism: Ichthyophis bannanicus; assembly: GCA_033557465.1. Lineage (NCBI taxonomy): Eukaryota > Metazoa > Chordata > Amphibia > Gymnophiona > Ichthyophiidae > Ichthyophis > Ichthyophis bannanicus. The sequence continues at coordinate 276,137,222 of CM066041.1, forward strand.
GGTAGACCCTCCTGTACCTCATAAGAAGGTCAACTCTATGTACAGAGTCCAAAATGCTCCTAGACTGATACTTAAAGCTGCTGCACCACTCCATAGTTGTTGAATCTGCTCTCAGAAAAGCCAAAATATCTCTCTCTCTCTCCTTGGTGCTCCCAGGGGGGAGGCTTAGACTTGAGGGGGTTTTTTGGGGAGAAAGTTATTTCAGAACGCCATGCTCATGTCCTCCATAGTGTCCTACCTAGCTCTTCATGGGCATGCACTTATGGAACAACATGTGCAGCCTTGAAGATATGTTTGTTTTTCACACTCCAGAGATACTCAAACACCATTGTTGTCTCGTGAGTCAAGGTGTGCGGTAAATTCATCGTCCATGCAGCATATATTTTTGATACCACATTGAGCACTTCCTCAGTGAGTACTGACTCCTGGAGACTCTCATGGCTCCCAGCCTCATTTATAACCTAGTGTTCAGAAACAGCTTGCTGACATGCTTTAAAGATGATCTTTTCAGAAAGAAAGTACAATAAGCTGGTGCCATGATCAAGCAGCATTTTGACACTCTTGGAATACTCTTCAGCACACCACCTACCTGACCTAAGCAAAGAGGTTTCACAGTGAAAGTAAGAGGAAATTCTACTACTCGTGCAGATTATAAGTATTTCACTACTTTCCATTATACTCTATCCAGGCAAACTCCTCATGCCTGACCTCATCAAGAGAAGCCTTAAAAAGCCCAGCCAGCATCCCAGCAAAACCAGGGATGAGGTTTTGACTGCCTTCTTAAGAACATAGCCTCTCTTCCTGTGCCTTACTCAGGCAACCTACCAGTTGGAGGAAGGCTCATTTTCTCTTTTCCTTGGAGGTGGCCCCTTGTAACCTCAGACTCTTGGGTATTAAAAACAGTCTGAGAAGGGTACAGACAGTCTGTACTCTTTCCAAAGTGTCCACTGAGAGGCTATTCCATTTCCCTTCAGCATCAGGAAGTGGATAATCAACAAATCTCCATCCTTTGATACGAAAATGCAATCAAGCCCATTCCACCAGGGCAGGAAGGGCAAGATTTTTATTCATGGTACTTTCTGTTGTCAAAAAATGATGGGAGGCTTCTACCCAATCCTAGACCTCAGAGGCCTGAACAAGTTTCTAGTCAAAGAAAAAGTTCAGGATGGTTTTCTCCTAGCACCTTTCTCCCTTTTCTTCAAAAGGAGGATTAGCTATGTTCTCTAGATCTAAGGATACTTACTTACCTCCTGTGACTGGGCTGTGTCTGAATGTGGGTATCTGAGATGCATAGTAGGGAAACTATTCTTCCAGTAATGTGTGCTGCCTTTTGACCTCATAGCAACTCCTCAGGTATTCACAAAATGCCCCAGCATCATAGCAGCGTTTCTATGCAGACTGAGAGTGCATGCATTTCCCTACTTAGACAACTCCTTTCTCTAGAGCCCCAATCCGTAGGGCATTCAAGAATCTGTACACATCACCATCTGGATGTTAGACCTACTCAGGTTCATCATCAATTATCCCAAATCCAAATTAAGCCCGTCACAAAAATTGAAATTCATAGGAGCTCTGCTAGACGCTACTCTAGTAAAAGCTTTTTTACCACACAGCAGACTTACCCGCTTGGTGGCGATTGTGCAGGATGTTCAGATGAGTCAGCAGACATCTGCATGTACCATATTGAAAATTCTGGACCACACGGTCTCAACACTTCACATCACTCCCTTGGCACATCTCCACATGAGAACATCTCAGTGGACCCAGGCCTGGCCAAGGGTCTGCCTTTCCAAATTCCATCCTACCAAAAGTTGTTCGTGACAGATGCATCAAAACTGGGCTGGGGAGCTCATCTCTATGGGTCCCGCACTCAAGGTACTTGGCTTGCCCAAGAAAGCCTCCATCAAGTCAATTTCTTGGAACAGAAAGCAATGGCAAATGTTCCAAGGGCTTTCAAAGATCAGTTGGCAAATCAAATTGTCATGACTGAAGCTACTAACCAAATAGCCATGTTTTATATTCTAAAACAGTGAGGAACTGGATGGTATCCTCCTGCATTGGGAGACAGTCAAGATGTAGAATGTTGCCATCTCTCATGAGATGAAACCAGAGCTACATAATGTGCCTAGCAAAGAAAATACCTTGGCAGATAAGCTGAGTCAAGTCCTTCAACCTCACAAATGGATCCTTGATCAGAGCATGGCCCTCTCTATCTTTCAGGAGTGGGGCATAAATAGACCTCTTCACCACTCCTCAGAATGCCCAGTTGTCTCAGTTCTGCTCCAGGGTGGGGACATATATCAAACAAGCTGCAGATATTTTCCTCCTACATTAGAGGGGAGGGTCTTCTATACGCATATTCTCCTATCATTCTTACTATCTAGACCCTCCTGAAACTCAAGATTGACGGAAATATGATGAATCTTATCACTCCTTATTGGCCCTGGCAGCTGGAGTTCCTTCTCCTCCAGGAGCCGCTTTGCCTAGGTCATGCACCAACTAGTTTTGCAGGATGGTGAAACAGTGTTGCATCCCATCAAGTCCCTAATTCTCATGGCTTGGATGTTGAGAGGTTGACTTTGTTCTCCAGGACCAAGCAGGAAGTCAGTCCTCACATATGGGTGTCATCGGCGCCGAGGAAGCCCCAGAGGAGCATTTCCCCAGCTTTCTATGAAAGCCTTTGGGAATGCAGGCACGCATGTGCGGTTCCCTTCCCGCCTAAAGGTGCCATCTTACCTCAGTCTCTTTTTTTCCGAGAAGCCCACCGGACGTGTGTCCTGTCATCCCGGATAAAAGTTGATTTTTTTCGGCGATTCTCGCTGTTTTTTCTCCCGGTTCGATGCCGGTTCCCCTCCCGCTGGGTTCGGTACACCGGTATTGAGCCCGAATCTTCTTTTTCGGTTTTTGCCCTTCGTGGCTGGCGTTCGCGCCCTTTTTTGTTTTTTCCCTGGAAGGCCGGACCTTTGACCTCGCGGGGACTCTCTTTTCCCCGATGGCTTACAGTGGTTTCAAGAAGTGTGATCGGTGTAAGAAATTGATGTCTCTCACCGACACACACGACTGCTGCCTTCGGTGCCTTGGTCCTGACCACAACCCTAGGTCGTGTGAACCATGTGGGAAGATGTCTTCCAAGGCACTCTGAAGTCGTCAGCAGCAGAAAGAAAGGCTTATCTCGGACTCAGCCTCCGGCCGGGCCCGGACCTTGTCTGAGGCCTCGACATCTCGGGATTCGGATCCCGAGCGCCGTCGAAGCTCCTCGGACAGGGGGTCCCCCGACCGGGAATGGAAGAGGAAGAAGCGGCTCGCAAGAGCGTCGGAGGAGGAGGTCCCTGGCTCCTCGAGGGCCAGGTCTAAGACCCCCGACCGTCGCCCCGGGCCCGTGGAACAAGAGAAGCCTGCCAAAGTTCCTCGCGTGGAGCCGGAGTCTGCTGGACACGTAAGCCCCGTAGTCCTCAGACTCTCCTCCCAGAGAGCCGACATGCCCAAGTCGGTGGCTGCTTCATCTCCTGAGCTGAGTCTCAGGATGACAGCCTTGGAAAGCAGATTGTCGGCCTTCATGGAGCAGCAGCGGGCACTGATGGCCAGCCTGTCTGGCGCATCTGCCCCGACCACCGGGACATCAACTTCGAAGTCGACCCCGGAGACCGAGCCGATACTCGAGTCCCTCATGGCTCGAAGTCGACCTCGGTCGAGGTCTCCCTCGACCTCCCTCTCGGGTGCTCCAGGGCCCCGCGGGGTCGGACCCTGACTCCTCGTCGGACGAGTCCGCCTGGGAGACGGAAGATGAGGAGTCCCCCGATACGTTCAAGACTCGTTGCGTCCCATCGGACTCACCGCAGTCTGAGCCCCGGAGTAGATCCCCCTCCGGAGGATACTCGGTTCTCGGAGTTCGTCCAGGATATGGCCACTGCCTTGGCTATTCCGGCGGACCCCAAGGAAGAGCCTTGAGCTGAAGAGCTCGAGGCCCTGCAGTATGACTCTCCTCCGAAGGAGGCCTTTACTGTCCCGGTTCCTCCAATGCTGGAACGGCTCCTCTTCCGGATGTGGGAGGCACCGTCCTCGGCGCCGGTTTTAAGCAAGCGAGTCGACTCGATCTATCGACTCAGAAAGAGCCCTGGCTTTCAAAAGGCACAGCTACCACACCATTCCATGGTTGTGGAATCGGCCATGCATCGTCTGAAGAGCCAGAAGATGCATTCTGCGGTGCCCCCCGGCAGGGAGGCCCGAAACCTCGATGGTGTCGGTAGAAAGTGCTTCCAGGGCTCGATGCTTGCTTGCTGTGTCCAGTCTTACCAGCTGTACATGGGCATGTACTTGTGGGACCTGGCCAAGGAGTTGGCCGGGTTCTCTGCTGGACTCTCCGGGGAACCCTTGCAGAGATTCAAGTCCTTGTCCTCGGGGATTCGGGACTGCTCGAAGTTCATGTCCCGCGCCGCCTACGATGGCTTCAAGGGTTCGGCCTGAGTTGCGGCAGTCGGCATCGTGGCTCGACGCCAGGCATGGCTGCAATCATCGGACCTCGAGCCATGGGTTCAGGACAAGTTGGTCGATGTCCCTTGTCGAGGTGAAAACCTTTTTGGCAAGCCCATGACCGAGAAGGCCGCCCAGCTCAAAACAGAGCACCTTACACGGACAAGGCTGTCTAGAAAGACCTCTGCCCCTTCTCATAAAAAGAAGGGCTCGGGTAAAAAGCCCTTTTACCCGAGGAAGTGCACTGCCTACAAACAGTACCCTCAATATCAGGCTGCCCATGATGCACCCCAGGGTCAGCAAGCCAAGGGGCAGGGTAATGGGCCCCGTAGGCAGAGGACCCCCAAGCCTCCGGCCCCTGCTCCCACTCAGTAGGATGGGGGTTTTTGACTCCTTGAGCATAGCCTCTCAGTCCCTGCTCTCCCAACCCTGCACAGGAGGTCGCCTCACCCTCTTTGCCCACCAGTGACCCTCATCACCGGGGACAGTTGGGTGTTGGACATAGTCCACAGGGGCTATGCACTGCATTTTCACCAACTGCCTCCTCCATACTTTCCAGGGGAGCCTCCAAGGCTTCCCCTGCACACAGAGCTTCTCCTTCAAGAGCTTCAAGGTCTGTTGGTGGACAGGGCGGTGGAGCCTGTGCCTCCCCACTTGCAAGGTCACGGATTCTACTCCAGGTATTTCCTGATCCCCAAAAGAACCGGTGGCCTTCGACCCATTCTGGACCTCAGGAACCTCAACAAGTTCCTAGAGAAAGAAAAGTTCAAGATGCTTACTCTTGGAACACTTCTGCCCTACCTCCAGCAGGGAGATTGGCTATGCTCCTTAGATCTAAAGGATGCGTATACCCACATCCTCATTCATCCAGACCACAGAAAGTACCTCAGGTTCATTGTGGGAGGAAACCATTATCAGTACAGAGTACTGCCTTTTGGCCTCACCTCCGCTCCCAGGGTCTTTACCAAATGCCTGGCAGTGATAGCGGCCTACCTGAGAAATCAGGGAATCTTTGTCTTCCCCTATCTGGACGACTGGCTCATCAGGGGTCAGATGTGCCAGGAGGCCAGACAAGCCACCCTCAGAACTATTGCTCTTCTTCAAAGCCTGGGGTTTGTAATAAACTTTGCAAAGTCCACTTTGCTCCCCTCACAGAACTTGGAGTTCATAGGAGCAAGGCTGGACTCCCTGCTAGCAAAGGCTTTCTTGCCAGCAGACAGAGCCCGACGACTGATAAACTTAGCAAACCAGTTTCTCAACAGGTCACTGGTCTCCCCCAGACTCTGCCTAAGGCTGCTTGGCCACATGGCTTCGACAATGCATGTGACCCCGAATGCCAGGCTCCATATGAGGCCTGCACAGTGGTGGCTTCGGACTCAGTGGTCACAGGCCACAGGCAGCCTAAGAGACAGGATAAGGGTGTCCAGACAATTTCTGAACTCCCTCAACTGGTGGCTGCACCCACCCAATCTACTACAGGGGGTGCCTTTTCAGATTCCTGGGTACACGGTGGTACTGACCACAGACGCCTCCCTGCAGGGCTGGGGAACTCATTGTCTAGGCAAGTGCACCCAGGGCCTGTGTTCTCCTTGGGAAGCTGCACAGCAGATCAATCTCCTCGAACTCAGATTTATTTGATTAGCACTCAAAGTTTTCTCTCCTACCCTGGCTCATCAATCTGTCCTGGTTCAGACAGACAACCAGGTAGCCATGTTTTATGTGAACAAACAGGGCGGGACGGTCCAGAATCCTTTGTCGGGAGGCTCAGGACCTTTGTTCATTTGCCCTCAAGCACAACATGCTCCTCGAGGCTGTGTACCTTCCAGGCCAGGACGACTACCTGGCCGACAGATTAAGCAGGATTCTGCAGCCCCACAAGTGGCAGCTGCATCCTTCAGTAGTTCAGAAGAACTTCCTAAAATGGGGTCTCCCTTTGGTAGATCTCTTTGCCAGTCCAATGAACAAGCAACTGCCAAAGTTCTGCTCCAGGCATCCGCATCCTCTGAGAATAGCAGCAGATGCTTTTCTGATTCCATGGTCTCAGGGCCTCCTGTATGCGTTTCCTCCCACGCCCTTGGTGGCCCGAACTCTCTTCAAAATTCTTCAGGACAAGGCCTCGGTCCTGCTGGTGGCTCCCAGGTTGCCGAGACAGCCTTTGTTTCCTCTTCTGCTTCAACTGGCGGTGGATCCCCCACTGCCTCTGGGGTTGCAACCCGACCTTCTCTCACAGGAGCAGGGTTCCCTTCTGCACCCCAATCTCAAAGCTCTCAATTTGATGGCCTGGATGCTGCAAGGGTAGTCTTGGCTCCCTGGGGCCTGCCTCAGGAAGTTGAGGAGGTTGTCCTAGCCTCTAGGAAACAGTCCACTAGGAAAACCTATGCTCTCAAATGGAAAAGGTTTTCTGTGTGGTGTCAGCTACGTACAGAGGATCCTTTCTCCTGTACTGTGCCAGTAGTGCTTCAGTACTTACTGCACTTATCAAATCAGGGACTTAAGTCCAATTCTGTTCGGGTCCACCTCTCAGCTCACCACTCACTGGTGGAGGGACATTCTCTGTCATGTCACCCCTTGGTGTCCCGCCTTCTCAGGGGCTTGCTTTTGCTCAAGCCTCCAATCTGTCGTCCTGCCCCTGAGTGGGAGCTGAATGTGGTCTTGCAGCAACTGACTCGCCCACCTTTTGAGCTGATGGCTACCTGTCCACTACGCTTCCTCTCCTGGAAGACGCTCTTCCTGATAGCCCTTACCTCGGCTAGGCGAGTGAGTGAGCTTCAGGCCCTGGTCTGTGATAGGCCTTACACCAGGATTTGTAGGAACAGGGTAGTCCTTAGGACTCATCCCAAGTTCCTCCTAAAGGTTGTATCCTCTTTCCACCTCAATCAGGAGGTGGTTCTTCCAACATTCTTCCCTAGGCCTCATGCAAGCCAGGCTGAAGCAGTCCTGCATACCCTGGACTGTAGGAGGGCCTTATCCTTCTACCTTGACCGTACGCAGGGCATAGAAGGGCTACTCAGCTCTTCATATCCTTTGACCGCAATGTTGGGGTTGGCTGTGTCCAAGTGTACCTTGTCCATCTGGGTGGCTGACTGTATCACCTGGGCTTACAAGGCGGCTGACCTTCCTTTGCAGGATAGGGTCACGGCCCATCGTGTCAGGGCAATGGCTGCCTCAGTGGCTCATCTCCGCTCTGTGCCCTTGGTAGACATCTGCAGGGCTGCAACTTGGTCTTCAAGCCAGACCTTTGCGGCCCATTACTGTATGGAGAGAGAGTCCTGTAGGGACAGTGCTTTTGGCCAGGCAGTACTCCGGAATCTCTTTGAGGTTTAGGCAACTCCTGCCCTCTGTTGGGCTACCGGTGGAGGTTGTGTCCTTGAAAAGCCTTTCTTTGCTGCTGAGACTAGAGGGAGTTCTCTTGTTCAGCCTGGGTTACTCGGTAGCCCAGAGCTTGGGAGTCACCCATATGTGAGGACTGACTTCCTGCTTGGTCCTAGAGAAAGAGTGGTTACTCACCTGTAACAGGTGTTCTCCAGGAGCAGCAGGAATCAGTCCTCACAACCCTCCCTCCTCCCCTTGGAGTTGCAATTGTACATAGTTTATTTTTTCATTTTTGTGTGCTGTTCTTAGCTATGTCATTTGACTGAGGTAAGATGGCACCTTTAGTCGGGAAGGGAACCGCGCATGCGTGCCTGCATTCCCAAAGGCTTTCATAGAAAGCTGGGGAAATGCTCCGCTGGGGCTTCATCGGCGCCAATGACACCCATATGTGAGGACTGATTCCTGCTGCTCCTGGAGAACACCTGTTACAGGTGAGTAACCACTCTTTCTCTCACAATCTGCCTGTTGGTGCCAAAGTCCTCTTGGCTTCCAGGAGGGACTGCACATGGAGGTCTTATACTTTAAAATGGAAGAGATTTGCCGTCTGGTGTAAGGGAAAGGCCTTAGATCCATTCTCATGCCCCCACAAAAAAACTGCTTGAATACTTTCTATATTTGTCTGAATCTAGCTTGAAGTCCAACTCAGTAATGGTTCACCTCAGTGCAGTTGGAGCTCATCACTGTCATGTAGAAAGTAGACCCATCTCTTTAAAGCCCTTAGTAATTTGGTTTATGCAGGAGTAGCTTCTTCTAAAACCTCCTCTGAATTCCCCTGTGATGATTTGGGATTTCAGTGTGGTCTGAAGTTCATGACCTAGTGGCAGTCACTTAAGCAGCGGGAGTTAGTGAGCTCCAGGCCCTAGAAGCTGATCCACCCTACACACAATTTTTCAATAGGGTTGTTTTGCACACCAATCCAAAATTTCTTCCGAAAGTGGTGTTGGACTTCTACCTTAGTGAGTCATCCTGCCAACCTTTTTTCCAGGACCCCATACTTACAAGGGGCAAAGTGTGTTGCACACTTTGGACTGTAATAGAGCCTTAGCCTTCTTGGAGCACACTAAAGCCCATGGAAAGTCTGCCTAACATTTTGTTTATTTCACCCAAGCAAGTTAGTCACTGTCATCTCCAAACACACACTTTCAATTTGGCTTGCTGACTGCATCTCTTTTGCTTATGCCCAGACAGACTTAAGCCTTGAGAGTCATGTCACGGCTCATAATGTTCGAGCAAGACTGCTGTCGATAGCCCACTTATACTCAATCTCCATGGAAGAGATTTGCAAGACTGCAGTGTGGACTTTTGTCCACACATTTACTTCTCATTGTCTGGATGGGAATTCCTGATGTGACAGTATATTCAGCCAATCAGTTCTTCAGAATCTGTTGAGGGATTAGAATCCAATTCCATTTCTTTGTTCAGGCTGCCTCAAAAAATATATATAATTAAATCAAATGTTCCAAAGGGCCTGTTGCCACCAAAAACATGCGTTTCTCATGTGCCTTCTGTTCTGGCACACAATTCATTCACCTTTTGTTGTTTAGAGGCAGCCTGTAGCTAGGGCCGCCTATACATGAGGACTCCATCCCTTCTTGTCCATGGAGAAAACAGTTACTCATCTGTAGCAGGGGTTCTCCTTGGACAGCAGGATAAGTCCTCACAACCCTCCCATCGTCCCTTGGAGTTGCATTCTACTCAGCTTTATAACTGATTAAGGTAAAATTGTATGGCGACAGCAGGTAGGAAGATGCGCGCATGTCCATTGAAGCTTTCCAGAAGCTTCTAGGCGGAGCTGAGAAATGCTTACAGCTCAAGGACTTGGTTGATAATGTCACTCATACGTAAGGACTTACTCTGCTGTTCACGGAGAAAACCTGCTACAGGTGAGTAACTTGTTTTCCCTGGTTTCCATTCAGGTACTGACGAGGCCTGATCCTGCTTAGCTTCTAAAATCTAGCAAGTTCAGGCTCTCCCAGGCCAGGGTTTCTAGAGATTGGAAATCATAACAAACGTTAATTGAAAATGGAAATTAGATTTCAATGACATCAGGCACAGTAAAAACCTTAATTATATCCATTTTGAATGGAGACCAGATATATGGTCTCTCTCCTTAGTTTATCATTTTGATAGTAGTCTCAATAAATACCCTTGAAAGGCCATCTTTTGTCCCGCCCTCCCCCCTAAAATGTCAGAATATCTAACATGTCTGATTCCCCATGCAGTCGCTGGACTGAACCCGAACATGAATGTAAACAACATGGACATTACTGGTGGTTTATCAGTGAAGGACACTTCTCAGTCCCAATCTCGCCTTCCTCAATGGACACACCCCAACTCAATGGATAATCCATCCAGTGCTGCCTCTCCACTTGACCAGAACCCTAGCAAGCACGGTACGTCATGTCAACTTTTTTTTTAAAATTATTATTTCCTTTTTTGTTTTGTTTTCTATTTGTTTTATTAGGACTTCAGGGCCCATTATTATTCATTTAAAAAGCAGACTAGTGCCCTTTATTGAAATGATTAGACCCAGATCAGTTAACCAAATTAATCAGCCGCACATGCCCTATATTTCTATCATCTGTGCAGAATAACTGAACATTCAGATGCAGGTCTGTAGCAGAATACATCTTTTAGCAGTAATACTGTTTAAAAGTAATTTATTAAAAAACATATTTCTACATATTTTACAAAGTAGGAACCACTGAAACACTGGTCTGCCTCCAATGTACTACTTAATCTCCAGGAACAAGTGGGAAGTCAGTCTTCACATATGGGTGACGTTGCCACTGACAGAGCCCTGTGCGGGAACACTCCCCAGCATCCAATAGGAATGCTTTTGGAAGTGTTCCTTCACGCATTTGTGGCTGCGGTCCCACCTTCACTCCTGGTCTCCTCGGTCATCTTTTTTCTGTGGAACCATTGGGACCTTGTCCCTGTCAACCGCATCAAGAGACTTCAAAATTTTTTCATTAGTACTGTCGAAGTACTTGGGTTGCCTTCCCATCGACCGGCTCGATTCCCCGTCAGTTCCAGTTCCCGTTTTTCTTTTTCTTTTAGATATTTTTAGCTTATTTTCAGTTTTTTTCTCACAAAACTTTATTTGAGGCCTACAGCTTCCTCGGGCACCATTGCCTAGTTCAATTTTGCTCCATACTGTTTCCAAATATGGAGAAGCCCTGGAGTGGTTTCAAAAAATGCTCCAAGTGTTCCAGTACAATTTCTATCACTGACGAGCATTCTTGGTGCCTAAAATATTTAGGCACAGACCATGATGTCAATTCTTATCTCTCCTGCTGCCATATGATTTCTAGAGGTAGAAAGAACTGGGACAAACAGAAGGCTAGGCTGTTTCCTATAGGCTCAGCTCCTTCTGTGCACTCCTTAGGGGCGCTGACTCTGCCAAAGTCTTCCCATGCGCCTAAGTCCTCACCAGCAAAGGATAAGCATCGCTCGGAGTCACTAGTGCTTAAGAAAAAGAAGATATCAGCCTCAGCATTGAGATCCTCGACTTCCAGGTCGGCTTCGTCACAGTCATTCATCGCACTCCGATGCAGACCGTCCAACAAAGCTACCCCGGTGGGATGTTTCATACTCCAAAGCCCCACAGGGGGGTTCAGGGATGCCCCCAAGGTTCAATTCTTGGTGGAGCCCCTGATACCAGCATCGAGAGCTGTGGTCCACACAGCTGTGTTCAGGGCCACTCCTCCCCCTGGTACCATTATGGGATGACCATTTCATCGCCATAGAGCCCAGCATCGCTACGCTCTTAGCAACAATAACTCCAATGACATAGAGTACTCCGATGCCGACGATGGCCACAGAGCTCGACATGCTTATGCAGGCATTCCCCTGCATTGCATAGCTCCACAGAGCAGCCGATGCCGAGGTCCTCTGCACCACCGCATCCGATGCCCTCAACATCGAAGCAGCAAAGCTCTCAGCCTTGAAAGTATCGAGCATCAGATAAGGATTACTTTGACTTCCTTCCGGACTCTGATTCCGAATCTAAAGCCGCCGAGATGGAATCCATTGATTCCTATACCCATAGGGACATGCTGTCAGATCCATCGCTGCCCTATGAACATCGACGTGCGCCACCCAAGGACATGTCCTTTCAGGACTTTATTAAAGACATGGCAGCAGCTCTCGATGTTTCAGTGGCTACTGAAATGGAGCCAAGAACTGAGGCGCTTGATATTCTCCAATATCCATCAGCACCGAAGGAGGCTGCTACCTTCCCGGTGCATAACATCTTAAAGAACTAGTGGCTCGGATGTGGGAGTCCCCCATGTCAACCCCTGCAGAGAGTAAAAGGCTTGATACCCTTTATAGGGTGTCTCCCTCCCCAGGTTTCCAGAAGCCACAGCTCCCTCACCACTCCATGATAAAAAGCCAGAAAAATCATTCCTCAGTGCCTCCTAGAAGAGAAGCCAGGAACCTGGATGCCTTGGAAAGAAGCTACCATACTAGCCTCTGGGTTAGACTCCTATATGCTCTATATGAGCATGTATCAAGGGACTTTAGCGTTTAGCACTCTGCTGCCTCCTGACAAGCAAGCAGCTCATTAAGTCTTAACACATGCCCAGAAAACATCAAAGTTTTTAACAAAGCAGCATTTGATGCCTGTGAGCTCAATAGGTCTGTTGCAGCCTGCATTGGGGCTAGCAGAACAGCCTGGCTCCAGGCATCTGATCTGAAACAGTGTGTGCAGTATAGGTTAATCAGCATCCCCTGTAATGGTGAGAACCTGTTTGGCCAGAGATGGAGGGAGAAAGCCGGAGAGATAAAGACTGACGACCTCACCATGAAGACAGGGAAGACAGCAGACTCTTCTAAGATGACGACTGCCACTAAAAAAAAAAAAATTTCTTCCCAAAGAAGAAACTGTTTTATCCACCATATCATTCCTATTCTGGCTACTCTGCCACACAACACCAGCAGAGACAGCAGGGCTAGAAAACCGAAGGTTACTAAGCCACAGCCTGCAGCTACTATTCAACCTTCTCAGAGCGTCAGACTGCTTCAAAAGCAGCATGAACAATTCTTCCTTGATCCCAGGAAAATTGGTGCATTTTGTACACCGTTGGATCAATATCACTTCAGAGCCCTGGACTTGACATCTACTCAGTCAGGGCCTGCAGCTGATATTCAAGGATGTTCCTCCCACTCCCTTTGTGAGACAACTCTCCTTGGATCTCCATCATTTCTCCTTGCTTCAGCAGGAGATTCTCTCACTGCTAAAACAAGGGGCAATAGAAGAGGTTCCCGCATCTCAGCAGGACCTGGGATTCTACTCCCGATACGTCCTAATTCCAAAAGACGGGAGGCCACAGGCCTATACTAGATCTCAGAAATCTCAACAAATTTCTCATCAAAAAGAAATTCAATATGATTTCTCTAGCTACTCTTCTGCCATCCTCCAACAAAATGATTGGCTATGTTCTCTGGATCTAAAGGATGCTTATACACATATCCTGATCCACCCAAGATACAGAAAGTTTCTCAGGTTTGTATTTCAGAACAACCATTATCAGTACCGAGTCCTCCCCTTTGGAGTGGCCTCAGCACCCAGAGTCTTCACAAAGTGTGTGGCTGTTGTAGCAGCCTACCTTCGAACTTTGGTGATCTCTCTGTTCCCCCTACTTAGACGACTGGTTGCTAATGGCAGATACCGCTTCAGCAGTCACCTCTGCTCTAAATCAAACCATCCATGTCCTCCAGGAGTTAAATTTCATCATAAATTATCCAAAATCGCATCTCACTCCAATCCAGGACTTCAAGTTCATAGGAGCTTGACGACACGGTAAGAAGCCAAGCTTTTCTGCCAGAGGACAGATGCCTCTGTCTGACTGCCTTAGCCACAGAGGTCCAGCAACAATTATCAGTTATAGCCAGAACATTTCTACGCCTCTTAGGCCACATGGCTTCCACAGTCCATGTCATGCCCCATGCCCGTCTCAACAGGAGGATCGGGCAGTGAACTCTCTCACAGCAATGGAAGCTGTCTACAGGTCGCCTATCAACATCGCTCCTCAGATGAGAAAGGCCCTTCAGTGGTGGTGCACACCACAGATGCTGGTCGTAGGTCACCTTTTCAGAAGTCTGCACCGCAGTATACCCTAGTAACCAATGCTGGGGAGCCCATCTCAATGGGCTTACAACACAAGGCCTCTGGTCTACTCAGGAGGCGCTCCTCCAGATCAATCTTCTCGAGCTTAGGGTGATTTTCATTGCTATCAAAGTCTTCTTTCCCCAACTCAGGGGACAGTCTCTTCTCATATAGACGGACAACCAGATGACTGTGTTTTATATAAACAAGCAGGAGGCAACAGGCTCTCGCCCCTATGTACAGAGGCCATTCGCCTTTGGAACTGGGCAGTTCCTCGAGGAATACATAGTAACATAGTATATGACGGCAGATAAAGACCAGTATGGTCCATCTAGTCTGCCCAACAAGGTGGCAAGAGTAGGTGCACCTGCTGCTCTGTGCAGGTCACCCCTCCCCATGCCTTTGTTTAAGGGTGTACCCACTGCTCTGTGTAGGGCACTCCTGTTGAGATATGAGATAGTTATGCTTATTTTGATTTTATCCTGTTGCTATAAAGGGATCCACTGTGTCTGTCCCATGCCATTTTGAATTCTGTCATTGTATTTGCCACCACCACTTCCATCGGGAGGGCATTCCAAGCATCAACCACCCTTTCAGGAGCAGAGAATCACTTAGCCGACAGACTATGCCAGATCCTCCATTCATACAAGTGGAAGCTGAAACCTCAACTAGTGCAGAACTTGTTCTACCTCTGGGGGACGCTGCTACTCGACCTCTTTGCTTCTCCTTTCAACGCCCAACTACTTCGTTTTTGCTTGAGGATTTCTTCCCCTCACAGGGAGACTTCGGATGCGTTTCTCATCCACTGGGGACAGAATCTTGTCTATGCTTTCCCTCCCCTTCCACTCTTAGCAAAAACACTCTTCAAACTTCAGGCCGACCGGAGAGAAATGATTCTCATTGCCCCTTATTGGCCCAGACAACTATGGTTTCCTCTGCTTCTTCAACTTGCTCAAGCGCCTCCCCTCAGACTGGGTAATTCACCAACCCTACTCTCTCAGGAACAGGGGATCCTTGATGGTGTGGAGGCTGAGCACTTTGTCCTCTCATGCTTAGATCTCCAAGAGGACGTATTGCATCTCCATCTGGTGTTCACATAAAACACTATATTCTTTCACATGTCCCACTCTGGACTTACTCCAATTTCTGCTCCAGTTGTCCTCCTCTGGCCTTTAGACAAACTCAGTGCGAGTGCATTTATCCGCCATTGCAGCCTCCCACCAAATTTTAGAGAACCGCCCTATCTCGGCACACCCTTTAGTGGCCAGATTTATGCGGGGCCGCCTTCTGACCAAACCGCCTTTCCACCCACCACCCACGCCATGGGATTTAAAGGTTGTTCTCGCACAGATCATGCTCACTCCTTTTGAACCGATGGTTTCAGCTTCTTTAAAGTTTGTAATATGGAAGCTTCTTTTTCTCATGGCAGTCACTTCAGCTTGAAGATTCAGTGAACTGCAGGCTTTCGTGAGCTGTGCTCCTTATACTACATTTCACCATGACAATGTAGTCCTTTGCACACATCCAAGTTCTTACCGAAGGTAGTCACCACTCCTACCTGAACCAATTTGTCTCGCTACCAATGTCCTTTCTAAGGCCTTATACCTCTGGCTGAAACTAGACTTCATACCCTAGAGTGTAAGAGAGCGTTGGCTTTTTATCTAGACCGTACTAAGACCTATCGCCAATCCTCTCAGTTCTTTGTCTTTTGACCAGCGTCATCTAGGGGCACCTGTATCCAAGAGAACACTTTCAAACTGGCTAGCGGATTGCATATCTTTCGCTTATTCGCAGGTTGGGCTGTCTCTACCACACCGTGTTACAGCTCATAATGTCAGAGCCATGGCTACCACTCTCCAGTCTCTCCCTATCTCAGAGATCTGCCAAGCGGTGACATGGTCTTCGCTGCACACCTTCAAAGCACACTATTGCTTGGACTCCAGAGCTGGTGCTTAATTTGGACAGACTGTTTCTGCGTAACCTTTTTCAAATTTGGACAACTTTCCAATCGCCCCTCTGACTACCTCACGAGGAGTGCTCCGAACGGGCTGAGTCTGTCGGATCCCTGCTGCAACCTCTGGCTGCACCGGGACACCTCTGTCTTAGCCTAGGAGTCCCATACGTGAAGACTGACTTCCTGCTTGTTCCTGGAGATAGCGTAGTTACTCAGCTGTAATAAGTGATCTCCAGGAACAAACAGGCATGTAGTCTTCACATATGGGTATCATCAGTACCGATGGAGCCTGCGTGGGAATGCTCCCCAGCATCCAATAGGAAAGCCTTTGGGAGCATCCCACAGCGCCTATGTGCTGCTTTCCTGCCTTTCTACCTCTCTCACTTCAGTTCTTCGTTTTCCGCGGAGCCGATAGGACGTGTACCCTGTCACCGCAGAAAAGGTTTTCTTATTCTTTTGTTTTTTTGTGGTCGCGTCTGCCTTCATTTGACGCCTGCCGGTTCTCGTTTCCTCTTTTTCAAAAAAAACCAAAACCTAGCTTTCTAAAAGATTTTTTCTTTCAGGGGCCTCTCCCCTTTCGGTGCTAAGCA
Source organism: Ichthyophis bannanicus (assembly GCA_033557465.1). Classification (NCBI taxonomy): domain Eukaryota; kingdom Metazoa; phylum Chordata; class Amphibia; order Gymnophiona; family Ichthyophiidae; genus Ichthyophis; species Ichthyophis bannanicus. The sequence continues at coordinate 276,153,720 of CM066041.1, forward strand.
CCATTTTGGGCACTAGGCCCACTTTTCTTCAAACATGGAGAAGCCAGCTAGTGGTTTCAAGAAATGTTCTAACTGTGGCGGTACTATATCCGTCACTGACACCCATGATTGGTGTCTTAAATGTTTAGGTCCTGAACGTTGTCCATTGGAGTGTCTCTCCTGCAGAAAGATGACCAAAAGGAGTCTGCAGAATAGAGCTGCAAAACTCGGTACCCTTTTTGCCACGGATACAATGTCAGTTGCATCGACGTCTTCCAGAGCTTCATCTTCCTCCCATGGATCTCAGGTAACTAAACGTAAGTCTTCCAAGACTAGCCAGGCCTCAAAGGGTAGATCTCCTTCTAAGCATCAAGATGCCACTGGCATTGCCCTCGGAAAGTTCACCGGCAAAACAGCCCCGGTGGGAGTCTTCGGTCTCCAAAGCATTAACGGGGCTCCAGGATGTTCCAGAGGCTTCCACCTCTGCAAAACTACTGGTGCCATGCTCTGGGGTCGTGGCCGCTTCCACAAGTACCGACTCCCAGGCATCGGCAGGAGCGATGGATAAGAGAATCCTCGCTATCGAACGCAGTCTAGCGACCCTCTTAGCAGCTTCAGTACCACTAAGACCGCTACAGATGGTTCCACAGGTATCGGTACTGATATCAGTGCCGGTACCGAATACACCTGCCTCGGCAGGTATGCTTCCGCCCATGCTGAGCCTCAAGTCTATCTCAGGCATCGAAGGGCCGGTACCGAGACACCCCGATACCGACTTCGAGCGGTACCGGTACCGAGCGTTGCACAAACACCGGTCACTTAGATACTTCGAATCTTCCGATTCTGATGACTCTACCAGAGGATCCAACTCCTTCTCCTCAACGCAGAATGCCTCTTCCAGAAGACATGTCCTTCCAGGATTTCATACGTGATTTAGCCAAAGGTCTTTCAATCACGGTGATTCCAGAAAAGGAACCTAGGGCAGAAGAATTAAGAATTCTACAATATCCCATGGCTCCTAAGGAAGCAGCTATGCTTCCCATTCACAAGATCTTACATGATCTTATGTTAAGGATGTGGGAGACTCCTTTAACGGTGTCTCCACATTCCCGACGAAGCTGTCCTGGCTTTCAAAAGACTCAGTTTACCACACCATTCAATGGTAGTGGAATCAGCCATGCATAGAATTAAGAGTGCTAAAACGCATTCTTCTAATTCTCCAGGTCGGGAATCGAGGACACTCGATGGTTTTGGGCGTTGATGCTTCCAATCCTCCATGTTATCAGCCAAGATCAGCTCCTACATTCTTTATATGGGTATGTTCCTGGAAGAAGTCGCATGTGACAGAGCTCATGAGCCCTAATATGTCTGAGGACAAAAGGGAAGTTTTCCTTACCCTGGTCAAGCACACCCAGAATGTCTCTAAATTCATGAACTGTGCAACCTTTGATTGCTTTGAATGCATAAGCAGAACCTCTGCTATCTCTATAGGTGCATGTCGTATTGCCTGGCTTCAGGCATCAGACTTAAAGCAGTGGATCCAAGACAAGCTGGGAAACATTCCTTGTACAGGAGAAAATCTCTTTGGCAAGGACTGGCAGGACAAGGTTAATCAGCTTGAATCTGAAAATACTACCTTGAACAGACTATCAAAGTCTACAGCCAACCCAGCAAAGAAAAAGTCATTCCAGAAACCCTTTTTCAACAAGAAAAAGAGGTTTTACCAATCATACCCCCATTTGGGTCACTGTCCAGTTCATGTTCCCCAAAAGGGACAATAACAGAACAGACAACAAAGAAAGCCGCAAGCTCAAGGAGCTCAACCGACCCAACAGAATCAGCCTCCTCAGGGGCTTTGACTCTTACCTAGAGAACTTAGTCATTCTGCCCCTGAAAGGACCAGAACCCTTAACCATTCCAGGCAGGTTATGCTATTTTGACAAAAGATGGCAACAAATAACATCAGAAAATTGGACTCTGTCCATTGTACGGCTGGGTTACAAGGTTCACTTTCTCAACATGCCCCCGCCTACAATAATAACAGTTCAATTCTCAGGTCCCTGCCATCGGCCTCTTGTGGCAGGAGGTCACATCACTTCTCGCTCAAGGAGCAATAGAAGAAGTACCCATATCCCAACAGGCTACTGGGGTTCTACTCCCCCTATTTTCTTATTCCAAAGAAAACAGGGGGACACAGAGCTATACTGGGCCTCAGAGAATTAAACAAATATCTGTTCTGAGAAAAGTTCAAAATGATCTCCCTCGGAACACTCCTACAATACCTTCAGAGTCAGGACTGGCTATGTTCTCTTGATCTAAGAGATGCGTACACGCATCCATTCAAATCACAGGAAGTTCCTTCGATTCCTGATCCACGGAAGACACTTCCAGTACAGAGTTCTTCCTTTTGGTCTGGCTTCTGCCCCAAGAGTCTTCACAAAATGCATGGCAGTGGTAGCAGCATTTCTGAGAACTCTAGGAATATTCGTCTTCCCTTACTTAGACGATTGGCTCATTCGAGCATCAACAGCTCCAGAGGCCAGCTTCGCTCTTTCTCAAACAATGAGAATCCTTCAATACTTGGGATTGGTAATAACCCTCCCAAAATCTCATCTCACCCCCTCTCAATCTCTCGAGTTCCTAGGGGCTCGTCTAGAGACACAGCTTTCAAAAGCTTTCCTGCCACAGCCGCACTGTCTACGTATAATACAGCTGACATCCCAAGCAGTCATGAAGGTCTTCCTGACTGCTCGGGAGATGCTTCAGCTTCTGGGGCATATGGCATCCACTGTCCATGTGGTTCCCTATATGGCATCCATTGTCCATGTGGTTCCCTATGCTCGCCGCCTTATGCGAGCAGCCCAGTGGACCCTATCCTCTCAGTGAACACAGGCCTTGGGTCGGCTAACGGACAAAATCAGAAACTCCACACGTCTAATTTCGTCCCTGCAATCACTGAAAAACCACCTCGTAGGCTCTCCTTTCCAGCAGCCTCTGTGCCAAGCCACCCTAACAACAGATGCGTCCAAGTTGGGTTGAGGGGCCCACTTGCAGATCTCTCAACTCAGAGTCTCTGGACCCCACAGGAGACTTCTCTTTACATAAACCTCCTAGAGCTGAGAGCTATTTTCAATGCTATTCAAGTATTTCAGGCCCATCTCAGCCACAAGACAGTTCTGGTCCAAACCGACAATCAGGTAGCTATGTTCTATCTGAACAAGCAAGGCGGAACGGGCTCTCTGTCGGTATGCAACAAAGTTTTGCGACTTTAGGCCCTCGCCAGAGAGCTTCAAATCCACCTTCTTGCGGTATACCTTCCAGGCATTCAAAATTCATGGGTAGGCAAACTCAGTCGAATACTGCTGCCACAAGAGTGGTCTCTCCACTCAGACCACCTTACTCGAGTGTTTCAAATCTGGAGAACACCAGATATAGACCTCTTTGCAAGTCCACAGAATGCCATACTTCCCCGATTCTGTTCCAGAATCCTGGCTCACAACTGTCAGGCAAGGGATGCCTTCCTACTTCACTGGGGTCAGGACTTCCTCTATGCCTTCCCACCCATTCCCCTCATTCCCAAAACTTTATTCAAACTTCAGAGAGACAGAGGTCGTATGATACTTATCGCTCCACGTTGGCCACAGCAAACGTGGTATCCTCTGCTTCTGCGTCTCTCTCAAACCACTCCTCTGGAGTTGAGAAATGCTCCAGATCTCCTTTCCCAGGAGAACGGATCCTTACTGCACCCAAATCCCCAGTCCCTGTATCTCAGGGCCTGGTTACTGAAAGCCTAGATCTCCTGGATATCAACCTCTCTCAGCAGGTAAAAGATATCCTTCTGGCTCCCAGAAAACCTTCCACGAGGCATTCCTACGCTTTTAAGTGGAAAAGATTCTCTGTCTGATGTTCACAAAAGGGACTTAACCCCCTTTTGCTACCTGTGGAGTCACTACTGGAGTATCTCCTCCAACTATCCACTTCTGGTCTTAAGATCAATTCAGTGAGAGTCCATCTTAGTGCTATTGCTGCTTTTCACAAACCTTTTGATGGACAACCTATTTCCTCTCATCCATTTGTGTCCAGGTTCATGAGAGGCCTACTCTTAACAAAACCTCCCATTAAACCACCACCGGTGGCATGGGATCTAAATCTTGTTCTCGGGCAGCTCATGAAACCACCTTTTGAACCCTTAGCCACTACAACCCTAAAGTTTCTTTCATGGAAAGTCATTTTCCTAATTGCTATCACTTGGGCAAGACGCTTTAGTGAACTGCAGGTTTTAGTGGCTGACCCTCCTTATACAAGGTTCCACCATGATAAAGTAGTCCTCAGGACTCACCCTCACTCTATGCCAAAGGTGGTTTTGCCTTTTCATCTAAACCAGTTGGTTTATCTTCCTATATTCTTCCCTAGGTCTCATGACTCCAGTGCAGAACGGAATCTTCACACTTTGGATTGTAAAAGGGCCTTAGCCTTTTATCTTCAAAGAACTAAGCAACAGAGAAAATCTTCTCAGCTTTTTGTTGCTTTTGACTCTAGTCATTTGGGACTTCCAATTTCCAAAAGAACTTTATCTAAATCAGTGGGTTCTTAACCTTTTTTGTACCGTGACCCCTTTTACCATTGGTCAACTTGTGGTGACCCCCAATGATAAAATCAAATGCGTCTCTCTTCCTTTACCGTTAACGCATTGTCGCTGTAATCATTTGTTGAATTAATATATTATAGGCCTTTGCAATATGTTTTTATTTATAAAATTTACTTATTTAAACCACAATAATTAATCACAATAACAAGTAACAATATTTGATTTTAAAATTATGATGATTTTGTAGTCAAATCACTAATATGAAATAAAATTATTTTTTCTACCTTTGTTGTCTGACCAATTTATTCTCGGATCATGCTGGTCCCGATCTGAGGCTTCTGCTTTCCTGTCTTCTCTTAGCTCTCTTTCTGTGGTCTATGGTCCATCTGCCATTTCTTATCTCTTCTTTCGTTTTCTTCACTTCTTTCCATCAGCCTATTTCCAGTCCCAGTAACCATCCCCAGTATCAGCCCCTTTTCAGTCCTCACTCTCAGTACCTTCCAATGTCAACTTGCATTCCCATGACTGCCACTGGTGTCCATTCCCTTCCAGTCCCCCTCCTTCCCCACTGAGCAGTCCCTTCTAGTACAAATACCATGGCAGACCCTCTCAGATCCACTCTCTTCCAGTTCCATTCTCCCATCCCCTCGTATCAGCTCATTTGTAGCCTTAGCCCCCAGTTTTCTTCCAGGGCCAGCAGCTCTGTCCTCCCCTCCCCACAATCAGCCCATTCCCAGTCAAAGCCCCCCAATCAGCTCGCTTCCAGTGCTAGTTCCCCCCCACCCCATTACCAGTGCTAGCCTCCCCTAATCAGCCCAATACCAGTCCTACCCCCCCCCATCAACTCATTACCAGTCCTAGCCTCCCCTAATCAGCTCATTTCCAGTGCTAGTCCCTCCTCAACCCCATTACCAGTGCTAGCCTCCCCTAATCAGCCCATTACCAGTCCTACCTCCCATCAGCCCATTTCCAGTCCTAACCTCCCCAATCAGCTCATTTCCAGTGCTAGCCCCCCATCAGTCCATTACCAGTCCTACCCCCCTATCAGCACATTACCAGTCCCAACCCCCCCCCTTGATCAGTCCATTTCCAGTCCTAGCCTTCCCTAATCAACCCATTACCAGTCCTAGCCCCCCCCCATCTGCCCATTATAATCCTAACCCGCACTCTCTCTCCCCTCTGTCCAGCATTTATTGCCTGTCTGTACAGTATGTCCCCCTGTATCTTCCCTTTGTCCATGTCAGCCCCCCCTCCCTCCCGCCATCCATCCATCCATGTCAGCCACCCCTCCCTCCCTCTCTCCATTTCAGCCCTCCCCTCCCCTCCTTCCCTCCATCCATGTCAGCCCCCCTCTCCCTCCCTCCCTCTCTCCATCCGTCCATGTCAGCCCCCCTGTCCATGTCAGTCCTCCCTCCATCCATCAATGTCAGCCCACCTCCCTCCCTGTCAGCCCCCTCCTCTCTCCATGTCAGCCCCCCTGTCCATGTCAGACCCCTCCCTCCATCCATCCCTCCATGTCAGCCCTGTTGCAGGTTCCCTGCCCCCTTCTCCCCTCTCCCTGTCTGCCTGCTACTGCCCTGCTGTTCTTCTACAGCCACGGCTCCCTGTCTCTTAGGGAACCGCGGCTATACCTGTAAAACAGTTGCGGAGCCTTTCCGTCTCTCGACGGGCTCCGTGCAGCATTGACCCGCCTCCAAAGGAAGTGGTAAATAACTTCCTTTGAAGGCGGGACAATGCTGCACGGAGCCCGTCAAGAGACAGGCTCTGCAATAGTTTTACTGGCGTAGCCGCAGTTCCCTAAGAGGCAGGGAGCCACGGCTGCATTAGAAGGGACTGGGAGGTGGTGAGTGTGCCGCTGCCGAGAAGCAGACTCGGCAGCGGCAGCAATTGGGTGCCTTTTTTTTTTTTAACGGCGGAGTGAGGTAAGGCGAGGCGATCCCCGCTAAATCCTGTGGCGACCCCCGTGGGGGTTGCGACCCACAGGTTGAGAACCGCTGATCTAAATGGATTGCAGATTGCATATCCTTTACATATGAGAGTAAAGGACTTTCTCTCGAGGGCCATGTCACAGCTCATAATGTGAGAGCCATGGCAGCCTCGATGGCTAATCTTCGTTCTGTGTCTATTGACGACATCTGTAGAGCAGCTACTTGGACTTCGGTGCATACCTTCACAGCCCACTACTGCTTAGACAAGGACTCCCGTTGGGATGCCTCGTTTAGCCAAGCTGTTCTTCAGCATCTCTTTCATACTTAATACAACTCCTACCCGCCGGTTCCAAGTTCGATGCCTGAGGTCCATGGGAGGAAGCATGACCCATCTCATCTGGGTTCACAACTTGCTGGGGTCATTCCCTGGGCATCTATAAGCTGAGGAATCCCCATATGTGAAGACTACATTCCTGCTTGTTCCTGGAGATAGCGTAGTTACTCATCCGTAACAGGTGATCTCTGGGAACAGCAGGAATTTAGTCTTCACAACCCACCCCCCTCCCCTAGGAGTTGTCTCTATTTATCTCTCTTTCTCTACTCCTCTCCTTTGGTCTCAACTATAAACTCACCTGAAGTGAGAGAGGTAGAAAGGCGGAAAGGCAGCATGCAGGCGCTGTGGGATGCTCCCAAAGGCTTTCCTATTGGATGCTGGGGAGCGTTCCCGCACAGGCTCCGTCGGTACCGACGATACCCATATATGAAGACTAAATTCCTGCTGTTCCCAGAGATTACCTGTTACAGGTGATTAACTACGCTATCTCCAGTAACAGCCGGAATCAGTCTTCACAACCCATCCACCTCCCCTTCAAGTTGTCCTTTTTTCATTACTGTTCTACAAAAATTATTATTTCTCTGCTATTCACCTGACTGAGGAGACCAGGAGTGAAGGCGGGAAGGCAACCACGCATGTGTGGAGGAACGCTCCCAAAAGCATTCCTATTGGATGCTGAGGAGTGTCACCGCGCTGGGCTTCATCGGTACTGATGTCACCTATATGTGAAGACTGATTCCTGCTATTCCTGGAGATCACCTGTTACAGGTGAGTAATTATGCTTTTGTTACTGTTCTGTTGGTACTGTGACCCTTGCTGAGTCTTTTCAGAGGGTCTGATCTACATAAACAGTATTCTGATAAGAGCCCATCATGGCTGGAGGCCAGCTGAGATTGCAAGAACCCAGATTCATTCGCTTAGAAATGGTGAAGAAACAACTTTGTCTCTGGAAGCATTTACAGTATCATATAAGAGCTGAGTATTTCGAAATAGCTGCCCTGGAGCAACTTGCATATGTACAATGATATGCCTGTCCAAATGGTAAGGAGAGACAATATGGCTACATCTTCAGACTGTTTAGCAGAAGTATTCCTTCAGAAGGAATAACTTAATTATCAAATGGACACCAGCTTAAAAAGTGTAATTAGAAACCATCATTGGGGAAGGGGGGGCGTCCAAAAGTTATGATATAATATAGAGCCAATTACAAGCTAATATGGATGAATACACCATATTTAGCGATGATTAAGAATATAAGTGTAGTGGGGGATATTCAGTGGCAGCGGCTAGCTATCACTGCTGAAACTAACACCTGGATTTTCAATGCCAAGAGCCATATCCAGCCATTGTCATTGAACATCCCGGGTTAGCCAGAGAAGCAGGAAGCTAACTGGGCAGTGGCAATATTCAGCCACTGCTAAGTTGGCTTCTGCAACTTAGGTCACCCTTTCAGGTGCCTAACATTCATTGTAGAGCGATAATAGGGCAGTGGCTCTTTATCACCGCTGCCCAGTTATTGCTGGGTGCCGCCTCTGCTCTGCCCACGGAAGGCCCTAGTGCTTGCCGGTGACCATGATTATCACGATTAGCAGATCTGTTAATTGTGTTGAATATCAAACACCCTCCCTCTCCCCCCACCACCTCCGTAACTTACATCTTGCTACTCTTAGTGTGGGGATCATTTGCAGTGAAGGAAAAATATTTAACATCAATACTGCTCAAGCATGTTTAACTTTGGCCCTTTCAAAGCAGCAGTATTAGCTAGGTCATTAAAAATAGCAGCTTATTTGTGCCTTAATTCTGTTACATGATCGTTTAGTTTTATTCCTTATTTGTATTTCTTTTAACATACATTCCTTTTGTAATACATCTTATATTTTGAGGGTTTTGAGTTTGTCTTTTTTGGGGAAAATGGTATGTACCTACATCCTCACTTTTATTCCATTTCTTTGCAAGTCATTCTTCAGTTCATGCTATATTCATTTTTTTCCATGTGTCAGTATGATGCCTGCACTGGGTTCTGATGAGGATCAGCAGAACAGCACCTCAATTTGCTTGGATTTGTAATAATGCAAGTGGTTAATTAGACACTTAAAAAAAAAACCTCAGCATATTGATTCCTTCCTTATTTCAGAAGGAAAAGAGTGAAGGGATGTTTTGTTTCTTTTAACACAATTGCTGTGTGTTTTCTATTGATGATTTTGTTGATAGGGCAGAAAACATTTACTCAAGCATCCTGCAAATGCAGATTTTTTTTTCATTGTCATGCTATAAATTGTACAGTAAAACATTGTAACCAGGAAGTTAACACAAACACGCTCCCATGTGTTTAGGAAAGACATTTATGCTCTTTTTTTAATAATATAAGAGTATATATTTATACTATTTGATATACCACCCTCCTCAATTAATAAAATATCAAAGTGGTTTACAGCATCATGGAAGCAACTGAAACGAACAAACATAATAAAGTAGTATACTGATTTACCTAAAATAAGTAATAAATCATAAAAACAATTCATTCCAAAAGCATTATGAAACCAATAAGGGCGGAGATAAGTAGCCCAACATAAAAAAAAAAAAATTAACGCAACTGAACATACGGAACACAAGGAGATAGAATTAAAAATGGTAGCCAGCTTCAACTAATTTGATAGGCTTGAAATTAATGTTCAAAGTATATCTGGTTTAAAGTATTTGTAATTAATATGTATGTTGAGAAAATAATTCTCATCATCATATACAATCTTTTTTCCCATCTAGGTAAATTATTTTCACATTTGTAAATTGATGTATCAGAGAACACTTATGTTTCCCATTTCTTAACTACATGCTGCATTTGACTGTGTAAAAGGTTCACAGAGAAATTGCTCTTGATAGTAGGATAGGATAAATATAAAACCTATTTAGCCACTCCTGAAGTTGGATTGTGCCAGCAAATCTAAAGATACAGAGAGTTTGTTTCACTGATCTTGCCCTCCCCTTTGAAAGGGAGCTCAGTTTCACTGCTTTTACCTGCAGCCTAGAAAGATAGCCAGTGTCTCCCTCAGGAACTATATATATATATATATATATATATATATATATATATATATATACCATGTGCATCAGCAAAGAAAAGCCAATTTTCCAAAACACTGGAAATCTGAATCTAATAAATTTGACTATTAAGGAAAAAAAACCTTGTTTTCCCTCCTCCCCAAACGTCTCACTTCCATCCAAGATAATAAACAAAAGTGCAAAATATTTTTGATTGGTATCCAAGGCAATATTTGATTTCATATGGCATGGATTTAGAGTCCTGTAGTTCAAGCAAAAGAAAGTTTAACATGGCACAGCCCCTTGTAGTGTCTTGGGAAATCAACTATCCATTTGTTATTAGGCTAGAGTTAACAACAGAGTATTTTCAGTACATGTATAGGGCATTGTCAGTTTGATGCTCTTTATCTGCTTTGTTTAATCCTATAACTTTTCATGACAGGTGCTATGTCTGGAGGTTTAAGCATTGGTCCTCCAGGCAAGTCCTCCATTGATGACTCTTACAGCCGGTACGATCTGATCCAAAATAGCGAATCACCAGCTAGTCCTCCAGTAGCTGTTCCTGAAAGCTGGTCGCGTGCCAAACCTGATACTGATAAAATATCTAATGGCTCTAACATCAGCTGGCCACCAGGTAAGATGACAAAGCTAATGTGTATGAGAAAATACTATGGGCAAGCCTTTATGGTAGAGAAATTTAGAGGTACTATTTGAGGACAGCAATGAAATTGGTAGATCAGTTATCAGTGAAAGTCTTATACAGAGGGTAGTTTGTCTATTTTTACAAAGGAACGCATGATTATATTACCTGTCTCTGTTAACTAGTTTTGCTGTTTATGCCTGTTCCTTGTTGATTGTTTATTATACCTGTTCTATGTAAAGTTGCTTGACTTTTCCCGTTTCTGGTAAACCGCATTGATACTAAATAGTGTGGTATAAAAAAGCTAATAAATAAATAAATTCAGATATAAAAGTACCATATGTAAAAAAAAAAAAAAAATACAACTTTTACCCTATTAATGCAATTAGAAGGGAAATGGGGAGTGGGGCATGATTACTCAAGCAAAGATAGAGGTGATCCTAAGATGATGAGCCCTGAGTATCCCAGCTAGGGATCTGTAATTATTTCAGATGTTTTTATTTTGCATTGTACTGTGTGATTTGTGAAATCTCCAGGAACAAGCAGGAATGTAGTCATCACATATGGGTATCGTCGGTACCGACGGAGCCTGCGCGGGAACGCTCCCCAGCGTCCAATCAGAAAGCTTTTGGGAGCATACCACAGCGCCTGCGTGCTGCCTTCCCGCCTTTCCCAACTGCCTCTCTCCAGTTCTTCATTTTCCGCAGAGCCAGCAGGTCGTGTTCCTGTCACCGCAGAAGAATTTCCTTATTTCTTTTTCTTTATATCTTTTTGTGGTCGCGTCTGCCTTCCCCGACGCTCTACTGGTACCGCCGGTCTTTCTTTTCTATTCTTAAAAAAATATATATATATATATATATGTTTTTCTTCAGGTGCACCCGCCTTTTTGGGCCTTAGGGCCAAAAATTTTCCTTAACATGGAAAAACCTGCCTCAGGTTTTAAAAAGTGCTCAAAATGTGGCGGTACCATTTCCGTCACCGACACCCATGAATGGTGTTTGAAATGTTTAGGTCCTGACCACTCCATCACAGATTGTGTGTCCTGTGCTTTGATGTCTAAAAGAGGTCGACAGAACCGAGTTGCTAAGCTCAGTACCCTGTTTCCCTCTGATGCGGCTTCGGTGACATCGACGTCTTCCAGGGCTTCCTCTTCTTCCCGTGGATCTCAGGTAACTAAACATAAATCCAGCCGGTCCTCGAAGGGTAGATCTCCTTCTAAGCATCGCGATGCCTCTGGTGTTGCCCTCGGATTCTGCACCAGCAAAATTATCCCGGCGGGAGGCTTCGGCTTCCAAAGCACTATCATCGGGGTTCCAGGATGTTCTCAATGGCTCGGCCTCGACAGATCATCTGGTGCCATGCTCTGGGGTACCGGCGGTTTCCACTGGTACCGACTTCCAGGCATTGGCAGTGTCTATGGACCAGAGAATTCTGTCCATAGAACGCAGTCTAGCGGCTTTCCTTGTGGCATCGACGCCCTTGGTACCGCGACAGACAACTCCACCGGTATCGGCACCGGTACTGATAGCATCGACATCGGCATCGGTGTCTGCTATGCCGGTACCCTGTCCTCCGATGCCCACCGGTACCGATTCCCTGGTACCGGTTATTCCCGATACCGATTTTGCTCGGTACGGGTATCGGGCTCTGCAGGAGCATCCGGACAGACGATACTTCGATTCCTCAGAAGAATCTGAGGACTCTGAAAGTTCTGTCGATGCAGCGATGCTTCTTCCACAGGACTCCTCCTCCCCTAAACGCAGGATGTCTCCTCCAGAGGACATGTCTTTCCAAGACTTCATTCGAGAGGTGGCTCGGGGCCTGTCTATCACTGTGGCCCCTGAGACAGAGCCAAGGGCCAAGGAGTTGGATATTTTACAATATTCCAAAACTCCTAAGGAGGCAGCTACCCTACCCATTCATGAGATTCTATATGATCTCATGTTGAGGATGTGGGAAACACCTCTTACCACCTCTCCTCATTCTCGTAGGTTAGATACTATGTATCGTGTACCTCCTTGTCCTGGCTTCCATAAAACTCAGCTTCCTCACCACTTTATTGTGGTGGAATCTGCTATGAGAAGGATTAGAAATGCAAAAAGACATGCCTCTAATCCTCCAGGACGTGAATGCAGAACTCTGGATGCTTTTGGACGTAGAGTCTTTCAAGCTTCCATGCTTGCTGCAAGAACAGTTCCTATAGTCTCTACATGGGAATGTTCCTAAAGGAAGTTACTGATCATCTAAAGACTTTAAGTCCTTTCATCTCTGAGGATAAAAGGCAGGAATTTCTCACTTGGCTCAAACATGCCCAAGATGTCTCTAAATTCTCCAACCATGCAGCCTTCGACTGCTTTGAATGTATAAGCAGAACCTCGGCTATTGCCATAGGTGCACGTAGAATTGCTTGACTCCAAGCATCTGATTTAGAGCTCTGGGTACAAGATAAATTGGGAAATATCCCTTGTACTGGTGAGAACCTGTTTGGTAAAGATTGGCAAGAAAAAGCCAATGAAATGGATGCTGAAAATTCCACTTTGGATAGACTATCCAAGTCTACTGCTGATCCTGTTAGGAAAAAGTTGTTCAAGAAAACACCTTTTTCTAAAAAGAAAAGATTTTATCCTGCTTATGGTCAGCAGGCATCTTCTACAGGTCAGTTTTCAACCAAACGTCAGCAACCACCCAAACAGAAGAAAGCAAAGGCTGCTAGGCCTCAACTGGCCCAGCAGTCTCAGCCTCCTCAGGGCCTTTGACTTTCAGCTAGAGAACTTAGCCTTTCTAGCTCTGGAAGGACCAGAACCATCCACCATTCCAGGAAGGTTGTCATTTTGCTCCCAGATGGGGGTAAATAACAGCAGAGCATTGGACACTCTCCATCATAAAAGAGGGGTACAGACTTCATTTTTCAAGCATGCCCCCTCCCACGATAGTGAAGCAGTTCAATTCTCCGACCTCTCTCATCGACCTGTTAGGTCAGGAGGTTACCATCCTTCTTGCCCAAGGGGCAATAGAAGAAGTTCCTCCTCATCAACAGGGCACAGGGTTCTATTCCCCTTATTTTCTTATCCCAAAGAAAACAGGGGGATACAGACCTATCTTAGATCTCAGAGAATTGAACCAAATTCCTTGTCAAAGAGAAGTTCAAAATGATTTCTCTCGGAGCTCTGCTTCCATACCTTCAGAGTCAGGATTTGCTTTGTTCTCTAGATCTCAAGGATGCGTACACCCATGTTCTCATCCATCCAACCCACAGAAGGTCCCTTCGGTTCCTGTTTCAAGGAAAGCACTACCAATACAGGGTGCTTCCTTTTGGTCTGGCCTCTGCACCAAGGGTGTTCACGAAATGCATGGCTGTGGTAACAGCATTTCTACGCACTCTGGGAATAATCGTCTTCCCTTACTTGGACGACTGGCTCATTCGAGCTCCAACACAGTCAGAGGCCAAGACCTCTCTATCCTGCACAATCTGTATCCTTCAGTATTTAGGGCTGGTAATAAACATCCCAAAATCCAGTCTAACTCCTACTCAGTCTCTAGAGTTCATAGGAGCCTTGCTGGATACCACAAAGGCAAGGGCCTATCTTCCCCAGGCCTGTTGCCTTCACTTGGTGCAATTAGCTTCTCAAGCAGTAATAAAACCCTTTCTAACTGCTCGAGATATGTTAGTTACTAGGCCAAATGGCATCCACCGTGCATGTGGTACCATATGCTCGCCTTCACATGAGGGCAGCTCAGTGGACTTTATCCACCCAATGGACCCAGGCATCAGGTTGCCTGTCAGACAAAATAGGAAACACAAGTCGCCTCATTTTGTCTTTCCAGTGGTGGAAGTCCACTCAAAACCTGTTGCTGGGGTCCCCCTTTCAGCAACCCCTGCCCCAAGCAAATCTTACAACAGATGCTTCTCCAGTGGGTTGGGGAGCTCATCTGCAAGACCTCTCCACCCAAGGCACCTGGACTCCACAAGAGAGTTGTCTACATATCAATCTCTTGGCGCTCAGAGCAATCTTTCTTGCTCTGCGAGTGTTCCACACCCTGCTCAGCCACAAGACAGTCCTTATTCATACAGACAATCAACTTTGGGGAACCCCGGACATAGACCTCTTTGCAAGTCTGTGGAATGCCATTCTTCCCCGGTTCTGTTCCAGAACTCCGGCTCAGGGAGCTCAGGCAAAGGATGCTTTCCTCCTTCACTGGGGTCAAGACTTCCTGTATGCTTTTCCACCCATTCCCCTAATTCCCAAAACCCTTTTCAAGCTTCAGCGAGACAGAGGCCACATGATTCTCATAGCACCACATTGGCCATGGCAAGTGTGGTACCCTCTGCTTCTAAATCTCTCTCAAGCTCCCTTTCTGGAGTTAGGGTCTGCTCCAGATCTCCTATCTCAGGAGAACGGAATGTTATGGCATCCCAATCCCCAGTCTCTGCATCTCAGGGCTTGGTTGCTGAAGGCCTAGATCTCCAAGATCTTCATCTTTCTCAGCAAGTGAAAGATGTTCTTTATGCTTCCAGAAAACCTTCCACTAGACGTTCTTATGCTTTCAAGTGGAAGAGGTTTACTATTTGGTGTTCTGAAAAGGGTCTTAACCCCCTTGCCATACCCCTGGAATCTTTGCTGGAGTATCTCCTCCATTTGTCTTATGCAGGCCTTAAAACAAATTCAGTAAGAGTCCATTTGAGTGCTATTGCAGCTTCCCTTAAGCCTCTAAATGGACAGCCTATTTCCTCTCATCTTCTTATAGCGAGATTCATGAGAGGCCTCCTTCTAACTAAGCCTCCCATTAGACCACCTCCAGTGGCATGGGATTTGAACCTGATTCTTTGGCAGCTCATGAAGCCACCCTTTGAACCTCTGGCTACCACCTCCTTGAAATTCCTTTCTTGGAAGGTTATCTTTCTCATTGCAGTCACATCAGCGCGCCGCATTAGTGAACTGCAAGCACTAGTAGCTAATCCACCTTATACAAGGTTCCATCATAAGGTAGTCCTTAGGACTCATCCACACTTTATGCCTAAAGTGGTTTCGCCTTTTCACCTCAACCAAGAGATCTACCTACCTGTCTTTTTTCCAGGACCTCATGCATCAAATGCAGAGAGGAATCTTCATACCCTGGATTGTAAAAGAGCTCTAGCTTTTTACTTGCAAAGAACACAGCAGCATAGAAAGTCCTCTCAACTCTTTGTTGCTTTTGATCCTTCTCATTTGGGACTTCCAGTCTCCAAGAGAACACTACCTGGATTGCTCAGTGTATTTCTTTCGCCTATCAGAGTAAGAACCTTTCTCTGGAGGGCCATGTCACAGCTCACAATGTGAGAGCCGTGGCAGCTTCAGTGGCTCATCTAAACTCTGTGTCTATTGACGACATCTGTCGAGCAGCCACTTGGGCCTCAGTTCATACCTTCACAGCCCATTACTGCTTGGACAAGGACTCCCGCCGGGATGCCTTGTTTGGTCAGGCTGTTCTCAAACACCTGTTCCATACCTAATCAACTCCTACCCACCATCCCTGGTAGGATGCCAGAGATCCATGGGGGGAAGTGGAGCCCTTTTCAGGGACATACAACTTCTGGGGTCTCTCCCTGACACCTAAAGCTAGGGAGACCCCATATTTAATTTAATTTAAATAACAGTTTCTTATTTCTCCAGGACCAAGCAGGAAGTCAGTCCTCACTTATGGGTGACGTCGGCGCCGACGGAGCCCTCGCGGAGCAATTTTCCCCAGCTTTCAAAGAAAGCCTTTGGGAATTGCAGCGCGCATGCGCGGTCGTCTTCCCGCCCGAAGGTGCCCTCTTAGCCAGTCTTCTTCTTTTTTCCGCGGAGCCCTACAGACGTCCCCGTCTTGTCCCCGCGAAAAAGTTGATTTTCCTCTTTATTTTATACTTTTTTCTTTCGGTTCGACGCCGATCGTTTTCCTGCCCGGACTCGCGACGCCGGTCTCGAGTCCTCTTCCGTTTTTTCGGTTTTTCTGACTTAGTCAGCTTTCGTTTTCGTTTTCCCTGGCAGCCCGGTCCTTTGACCTCGCAGGGGCCCTTTTTCCCCCGATGGCTGCCAGTGGCTTTAAGCGGTGTGGTCGGTGTGACCGAAATATGTCACTAACCGACACACACGACTTTTGCCTCCGCTGCCTGGGCCCGGATCATGAGGAACTGATCTGTGGGCCCTGCAGCAAACTGTCCTCGAAGGCGTTGAGAAGTCGGCGGCATCAGCGCGAGAGAATCTTCGCTGACCCCAGCCGTACCCGGACCTCGTCGGAGGCCTCCGTGTCGAAAGGCTCCAGCTCGGACCGTCGCCGGAGCTCCTCCGACCGGGGTTCTCCCTCCGGGGACCATCGTCGGAAGGAAAAACCCGCGAGGGCGGCGTCGGTGGACGCTCCTGGCTCCGCGAGGGCCAGGTCGCATAGCCCCGACAGCCGCCCCGGGTCCTTGGAGAAGGAACACCTCCCGAAGCGACCTCGCCTGGAGTCGGAGATGCCTGCCCGGGTAAGTCCTGTAGTCCTTCTGGACTCGCTTCCGCGACAGCCGACGTCGGGCCCGACGCCGTCGGGGCCCGAGTCGGGGGCTGCTGGGTCACCTGAGCTCGGACTCAGGTTGACGGCCTTGGAGAGCAGACTGTCTGCCTTCATGGACCAGCAGCGGGCACTGCTCGCTGGCTTCGCTGGCGTCGCTGCCCCGACCGCCGGGACGTCGACGTCCAAGTCGACCCCGGAGACCGAGCCGATCCTCGAGTCGATGAGAACTCGAGTCGATCCTCGGTCGAGGTTGCCCTCGGCCTCCCGTTCGGGACCGAGGTCGCCGACGCCGACTCCCTCGGCGTCGGGGCGGCTGGCGCCGCACCCTGCCCGGGCCGACCCCACCGAGTCCTCGTCGGAGTCGGTCTGGGAGTCTGAGGAGGAAGAGTCACCTGATTCTTTCCGGACTCGGTGTGTCCCATCGGACTCTCCGGAGTCCGAGCCTCGGAAGCAGTCCCCCCCGGAGGATGCCCGGTTCTCGGACTTCGTTAGGGATATGGCCAAGGCTTTGGCCTTCCCTGCGGATCCCGAGGAGGAGCCTCGAGCCGAAGAGCTCGACGCCCTCCAGTATGACTCTCCCGCGAGGGAACACTTTACTGTGCCGGTTCCTCCTATGCTGGAACGACTACTCTTCCGCATGTGGGAGAGTCCGGCCTCCTCGCCGGTCCTGAGCAAGCGGGTCGATTCTATCTATCGAGTCCGCAAGAGCCCTGGCTTTCAAAAGGCACAGCTGCCACACCATTCCATGGTAGTGGAATCGGCCATGCATCGTCTTAAGAGCCAGAAGATGCACTCCTCGGTGCCTCCTGGAAGGGAGGCCCGTAACCTGGATGGCCTTGGCAAGAAGTGCTTCCAGGGCTCTATGCTCGCCTGTCGTGTCCAGACTTACCAGCTATACATGGGCATGTATCTCAGGGATCTGGCTAAAGAGCTAGCCGGATTCTCCGCTGGTCTCTCCGAGGAGCCCTTGCGGAGGTTCCTAGCCTTGTCCACGGGTATTCGGGAATGCTCAAAGTTCATGTCCCGAGCAGCCTATGATGGCTTTGAAGCCTCGGCTCGAGTAGCCGCAGCCGGCATCGGTGCCCGCCGACAGGCTTGGCTTCAGTCGTCCGACCTTGAGCCCTGGGTACAGGACAAGTTGGTCGATGTCCCCTGCCGAGGCGAAAACCTCTTTGGCAAGCCCATGGCGGAAAAGGCTGCACAAATTGAGACTGAGACTCTCACCAGGACCAGGCTTTCTAGGAAGACCTCCGCCCCTTCCCAGAAAAAGAAGGGCTCGGGAAAAAAGTCCTTTTACCCGAGGAAGGCAGCTGCCTACAAACCATACCCCCATTATCAGGCCCCTGCAGCTCCCCAACAGGGCCAGCAGGCCAAGGGACGGGGTAACGGGTCCCGTAGGCAGCAAGCCCCCAAGCCTGCACCACCAGCCCCTGCTCAGCAGGGTGGGGGTTTTTGACTCGCTCAGCATAGCCTCTCCCCCCCCGCTGGTTCCCCCCGGCACCGGAGGCCGGCTGGTTCACTTCGCCCACAGGTGGTCCAGCATCACCGCAGATGCCTGGGTGCTTCAGGTCGTGCGAGAGGGCTACCTTCTCCACTTCCATCAGGTCCCTCCCTCCTATTTTCCGGGAGAGCCTCCGCGCCCCCCTCTGCACAGGGAGTTGCTCCTTCAGGAGTTAGCAGGTCTTCTGCAGGAACAGGCGGTGGAACCGGTGCCACACCACCTGAGAGGTCAAGGCTTCTATTCAAGGTATTTTCTGATACCAAAGAGAACAGGAGGCCTCAGACCCATCCTGGACTTGCGCAACCTCAACAGGTTCCTTGTGCGGGAGAAGTTCAAAATGCTTACCCTTGGAATCCTTCTGCCCTACCTCCAGCAGGGAGATTGGCTATGCTCCTTGGATCTAAAGGATGCCTACACGCACATCCTCATCCACCCAAGCCACCGCCAATACCTAAGGTTTGTGGTGGCAGGAAATCATTACCAGTACAGGGTACTGCCCTTTGGCCTGTCCTCCGCACCGCGAGTCTTCACAAAATGTCTCGCGGTGGTGGCGGCCCATCTCCGGCTTCACGGCCTCTATGTCTTTCCGTACCTCGACGACTGGCTCATCAGAGCAGCGTCCGCTCAGGAGGTCACCAACGCCACGTGCCGCACGGTGACTCTGCTGCAGCACTTGGGCTTTGTCATAAACTTCGCAAAGTCCACTTTGCTCCCCTCACAGGATCTCGAGTTCATCGGCGCAAGGCTGCACACTCCTCAGGCGCGAGCGTACCTACCGCTCGACAGGGCTCAGCGGCTCATGGACCTAGCCGACCGCTTTCGCAGCCAGCCCCTGGTCTCCGCCAGGCGCTTCCTGAGACTGCTCGGCCATATGGCTTCCACCGTCCATGTGACCCCCAATGCCCGCCTGAATATGCGGTCTGCTCAATGGTGTCTCCGCCGGCAGTGGCGGCAAGCCACAGGCGGCCTAGCAGACCTTGTGCGCGTCTCCGAGCCGCTGGTCTCGTCTATCCGGTGGTGGCTCCGGCAGCCGAACCTGATATTGGGAATGCCTTTCCAGTCACCTCAGCCGACCCGGGTGCTGACCACCGATGCATCTCTCCTGGGCTGGGGAGCACATTGCCAAGAGGCTCGTACTCAGGGCCTCTGGACCAAGTGGGAGTCTGCTCAGCAGATCAACTTCCTGGAGCTCAGGGCGATCCGCCTAGCTCTCAGGGCCTTCTCCCACCTGACCTCCCAACAGTCCGTCCTTGTCCAGACGGACAATCAAGTTGCCATGTTCTACGTGAACAAGCAGGGGGGCACGGGCTCCTTCCTCCTCTGCCGGGAGGCACAGAAGCTCTGCTCTTGGGCCGTCAGTCACGGCATTCTCCTCAAGGCAGTTTATCTCCCGGGCCAAGAAAATTGCCTGGCGGACAAACTCAGCAGGGTCCTCCAGCCGCACGAGTGGCGTCTGGATCCCTTGATCGTTCAGAAGCTCTTCCTCAGGTGGGGCCTCCCCACGGTGGATCTCTTTGCCAGTCCTCACAACCGGCAGCTTCCTCGCTTCTGCTCTCGTCAGCCACACCCCCTTCGGGTTGCGGCGGACGCCTTTCTGATCTCATGGTCGGGGAGCCTTCTGTACGCTTTCCCTCCCATCCCGTTAGTCTCTCGGACTCTTTTCAAGGTTCTCCGAGACAAAGCCTTCATGATCCTGGTGGCCCCTCGCTGGCCCAGGCAGCCGTGGTTTCCGCTCCTGCTGCAACTGGCGGTGGAGGATCCAATCCCTCTGGGGGTACAACCGGATCTCCTCACCCAGGATCAGGGGTCCCTACTGCACCCCAACCTCCGGTCTCTCAACCTCATGGCCTGGCTGCTGAAAGGGTAGTCCTTGCTCCTCTTCTCTTGCCGGCGGAGGTGGAGGAGGTCGTCTTGGCTTCGCGACGGCCTTCTACCCGCAAATGCTACGCCCTTAAATGGCGTCGCTTTGCAATCTGGTGTTCCCAACAGTCTCAGGATCCCTTCTCCTGCCCGGTGTCGGTGATCTTACAGTACTTGCTACACCTCTCTAATCTGGGACTTAAGTCCAACTCCGTCAAAGTTCACCTCAGTGCTCTTTCAGCACATCATGTGCCGGTGGACGGCAGACCTCTCTCCAACGACCCTCTCGTAGCGAGGTTTCTCCGAGGTCTCCTTCTACTTAAACCACCTCTGCGCCCGCCAGCACCTGACTGGGACCTGAATGTGGTTTTACAGCGGATCACCTGTCCGCCTTTTGAACCTATGGCTACCTGTTCTCTCCGTTTTCTGTCCTGGAAAACGCTGTTCTTGATAGCCCTCACTTCCGCTAGGCGCGTAAGTGAATTGCAGGCCCTCGTGTCTGATCCCCCTTACACTAGGTTCTACAAGAATAGGGTAGTCCTTCGGACTCACCCGAAATTTCTGCCTAAAGTGGTCTCCCCTTTTCACATCAATCAGGAGGTGGTACTTCCAACCTTCTTTCCCAGACCACACTCCAGCCGAGCTGAAACGGTCCTCCATACCCTGGACTGTAGAAGGGCATTGAACTTCTACCTTGACCGTACGCGGGAGCACTGTAAAGCTGCTCAGCTTTTTGTGTCTTTTGACCCCAATAAATTGGGGCTCCCGGTCTCCAAGCGTACTCTGTCCATCTGGGTTGCGGACTGTATCTCTTGGGCTTATGGGGCAGCCGGACTCTCCTTAGAAAGTCGAGTCACGGCTCATTGTGTTCGGGCAAAGGCCACGTCAGTGGCTTACCTCCGCTCTGTTCCGCTGGCAGACATCTGCCGGCCGCTACTTGGTCTTCGAGCCAGACTTTTGCGGTCCATTACTGTCTCGAGAGGGAGTCCCGTAGGGACAGTGCTTTCGGACAGGCAGTCCTCCGTAATCTCTTTGAGGTCTGAGCAACTCCTACCCTCCATCCCGGATGTGGGCTACCGGTGGGTGATAATTCAGCGAAGATTCTATCCTTCTGTGCTGCTGAGCTAGAGGGAGCTCATTTTTGTGCTTAGGGTCTCCGGTAGCCTTGAGCTTGGGAGTCCCATAAGTGAGGACTGACTTCCTGCTTGGTCCTGGAGAAAGCGTAGTTACTCACCTGTAACAGGTGTTCTCCAGGAGCAGCAGGAATCAGTCCTCACTACCCTCCCTCCTCCCCTTGGAGTTGCAATCGTCTGCTTATGTTCTTTTGCAAATTTTTATGCTGTCTTTTTTAGCTATGTCATCTGACTGGCTAAGATGGCACCTTCGGGCGGGAAGACGACCGCGCATGCGCGCTGCAATTCCCAAAGGCTTTCTTTGAAAGCTGGGGAAAATTGCTCCGCGAGGGCTCCGTCGGCGCCGACGTCACCCATAAGTGAGGACTGATTCCTGCTGCTCCTGGAGAACACCTGTTACAGGTGAGTAACTACGCTATACCGCACCTTCCATATGTGATGACTACATTCCTGCTTGTTCCTGGAGATAGCATAGTTACTCACCTGTAACAGGTGATCTCCAGGAACAGCAGGAATTTAGTCCTCACAACCCACCCACCTCCCCTAGGAGTTGTATCTCTCTATCTCTTTCCTTTCCCTCTCTCTCTCTTTGTCTCAGCTTTAAAACTCAACTGGAGAGGCAGTTGGGAAAGGCGGGAAGACAGCACGCAGGCGCTGTGGGATGCTCCCAAAAGCTTTCTGATTGGACGCTGGGGAGCGTTCCCGCGCAGGCTCCGTCGGTACCGACGATACCCATATGTGAGGACTAAATTCCTGCTGTTCCTGGAGATCACCTGTTACAGGTGAGTAACTATGCTTTATGGGCCTACAATCAAGAATAATGGTCTATATAAAATTTCTATACTGCCTTCCTTTCCCAGATTTATTCAAAGTGATTTATAAATGGTTTTGGAGTTTACTTAACAGCTTATTTAAATACCTATATGGAGAATATAAAAAATAAAAGTTCTCTATGAAATATGAGCCCAAATTTGGGATACAGATTAACTTGTAAACTTCTCAATTGGAAGTCCATGATTTGGTTTGTCATAGACAAGCAGGATGAAGTCCTTACAAATTATGATTTGACGAGAGGTTATAAGTACTATTGTGAAGTTGTATTTGAGGAACAATATTTTGCTTTAGTAATTGATTATGAAATTCTGATAACATTTTATCATTATTGACTGTATTTTTGCTTCTTATGCCCACAGAGTTTCACCCTGGAGTGCCATGGAAAGGTCTGCAGAATATTGACCCAGAAAGTGATCCTGATGTCACGCCAGGGAGTGTCCCAACTGGCCCTACAATTAATACCACCATCCAGGATGTAAATCGCTATCTTCTCAAGAGTGGCGGTACAGTACCAGAAAATAAATATTATACTTTATTCTCCAACTGATGGCCCCCACCTTTCTACTCCTTCCTTCTTTTTTCTTTAATTTTATTATTTATTTTTCTGTCACTTCATGCTATTCTTTTTTGAATGGTAATTTCCACTGAATTTGACTCCACATCAATAAAAACAGGTGTGGATATGCTTTTAGGGGAGAGGGGATCTCTCTAGTGAAGAAGTAAAAAAATTTAAAAAGTCAATATCAATCATGGCATGTAATTCACAAAAGTGATTTTTTTTATTTCAGTTCTTTAAAGCTGTAAGAAACTATATAGATAGGTTTGGAAAGAAAAAACAGAAAGGAATTATGGCGAGGCCAAAACCCAAAATATTAAGGAAAAATGAAATAGCTTTGCAAGTTCAGGTGAAATACCATAACAGCAATCAGCTGATACCAGTATTGTATAAATAAATTTATTCCTGTCAACTAATGCATTTGGTAGCCCACATTCATTTATAGAACTGAGAACTCTTTCTCCAAAATCATGATAGTTTCAGCGGTGACTCTGTGGTGCAAGGGCATGTGTGCACACCCTTAGCTTGACGACTGGCTTATTTGCACCAGATCACAGTCTGAAGTGGTTAAGGTGACTGAGTAGTCCAGTTTCTGGAAGGCCTCAATTGGGTCATAAATCAAGTAAGAGTCACCTGGAGCCCTCTCAACATGGTTCAGTATATGTGTCAATCTTCTTGCCCCACCGAGAGACTATTCAAGTTTCTGGCGCAATTGGTGACCTTCCGGTGAAGAGTGAGCTCCCAAGGGAGCATCATCTCCTGGGCTCAATGGCGGCTGCCCTTGAGTTAGTCCCTTCAGCAAGGGCTCACATGAGGCCGCTCCAAAGGTCCCTTTTGTCGCATTGGTTGCCTCACTCGCAAAACATTGAGATTAGACACCTCCCCCTCCTCCTGCCATCAGTAGCGTCCAGCCTGGTTGGTAGTCTCAGCCCGCCAGTTTTGAACAAGGGAATGCCTCTGGACGATCCTCAGTGGCTCATTCTGACCAGATACTAATCTGTTCAGCTGGGGGTTTTATTGCGAGGGGCAATCTGTGCATAAGCACTGATCCAGTTGCAAATCAGCTTGACCCATCAATCTCCTCAAAGCATGTGCCATTTGCCTAGTCTTGACATTTCTGGCATTTGATCACAGGCTTAGCGGTCTAGATCTTCAGACAATGCCACAGTGGTGGCATGTGTCAACAACCAAGGTGGCACCAAGTGTGCGGGAATGGCTGTCTTGTTTCCATGGGCAGAGCAAATTCATCAGATGCTGTCAGCGCAGTACATTGTGGGAATAGACAATGTAGAGGTGGATTTCCTCAGTCATCACACCCTCTATTGCAGGGAGTAGGAGCTGGTGCCATCCATGTTGGGGCAGTCCTTGGATGGTGTCCTGATCCAAGGCCAAAGTGGAGAGCTTCTTTAAGTCAATGCAAAGAACTGGGCACCCAGAATGTTGATGCCTTGGTTCAGCCATTGTTTCAGAAGCCACTTCTCTACATGTTTCCGCTGTGGCCTCTTTTCAGACAAGTGATACACTGGACAGAGCTTGATTCTAGTAGTATTGGACGGGCGGCAGAGACTTTTTTTCCCGGACCTGATGCAACT
Source organism: Ichthyophis bannanicus (assembly GCA_033557465.1). Taxonomy (NCBI): domain Eukaryota; kingdom Metazoa; phylum Chordata; class Amphibia; order Gymnophiona; family Ichthyophiidae; genus Ichthyophis; species Ichthyophis bannanicus. The sequence continues at coordinate 276,178,217 of CM066041.1, forward strand.
CCTGGTTAGGATGTTTCTTTGCCTTCCACAGGGACCCATCCTGATAGAAGATCCAACTTCCTTCTCACTATAACTTGGTCCTTGAGAAGCAGTGCTTAGAGAGCAAAAGCTATTCTCAGGCCATGATATCCACCCTTTTGAAGGCAAAGCGACATTTCACTTGTCTCGCCTATGTGTAAGTGTGGTACATCTTTGAGAGCTGGTGTCGGGAAAGCCACTTGCTCCCTAAGAGAATAGATTTGCCATCCTTGTTGGCTTTCCTACAGGACGGTTTTGAAAAAGGTCTGCCCCTCAGTTCCTTGAGGGTATAGGTTTTCGAGGACCAGTAGCCGGCAGCTCCAAAGCCTTGCACCTGGATGTGGTCCACTTCCTTAGTAGGGTGTGCCACTTACGTCCTCCCTTGCAATTGGTTATCTTGCCATGAAATTTGGGTCTCGTTCTTTGGGCCCTGTTGTTTGCCTCCTTTGAATCGTTGAAGTGGACTTATCTTCTGGATCTTTCCCTCAAGATGTTTTTTTAGTCATCTGTTCAGCTTTTGCTTTCAGAGTTGCAGGCGCTCTCATGTAGAAATCCTTACCTGTTCTTCTCAGAGGAGGTAGTGTCTATCTGGTCAGTCCCTTTTTTCTTGCCCAAGGTGGTCTCAGCCTTTTTTGTCAGTCTGCCTTCTATCCTTTTCGGTGGAACAGTAAAAGGGAAAGGACAAGGATCTTCATTTATTTGATGTTCACAGGGTACTTCTCAGGTATCTGAAGGTCATTATTTCTTTTTGAAAGTCAAATTGTGCTCTTTTTAGGGCCACGACACTTAAGGATAAGGCTGCTTCTAAGGCTACCTTGGCCCATTGGATAAGAGACTGTGTTCTCAGCCTATCTTTTGTAGAATTGTTTTGTCCTGGAGGGATTGTGGGTGCACTCTACTCTTGCTCAAGCCTCTTCCTGGGCATAGCGCAGTTTGGTTGCCCGTATTGACATTTGCAAGGCGGTGACTTGATTGTTTCTTGCAACATCTGTCAAGCACTACCACTTGGATGTCCAAGCTAGGGTGGATGCAGCCTTCGGTGCATTGATTTCAAAGGCAGTTGTCGTCTTCCTGCCCAATGTTGTAGTAGTTTTGGTACTTCCTACTTGTCTGGACTAATCTGCAAGGTGAACTAAAAGGTGACATTTTACTTACTAACCATAATAAATATGCATGAGAGAGATTTGCATTCAATGGAGGGTGCGTGCAAATTTCTCTTTTGCATATTCATTGCGGTTTCAATACGAACTATAGTATAAGTTTCGAGGTAAGGTGAGATCCAGAGATTTTTTGTTTTGTTGGAAAGGTCCATAAACAATTATTAAAGGGGACCCGGGAAATCCACCGCTTGCCCTGTGTGCCTTTTGGGAACCTAAAGCAAACACAAACGAGCGAAGGTATGGAGGTCACAAGTGCTTTATTCAATTAAAAAGCCCCAACACCTTTCAGCTATGCCTTCATCAGGGGGCAAGGAACTGCAAACAATGCAAAATAAATGAAGGACTAATAATGGCAAGAAATTTACATAATAAAAAACATTTATTTATTTATTTGTGTGGATTGGCCACTGTTGGAAACAGGATACTGGGCTTGATGGACCTTTGGTCTGACCCGGTATGGCATTTCTTATGTTCTTATCCTGAAAACCTGACTGGCTAGGTATATCCTAAGGACTGTATTGAAAACTTCTGCTCTAAGTTAATAGCAATTTATGTCCATGTAAGACACTAATTATGGGTGGTTGAAACATTTAAAGTCTGTTGATGGCAGTTTGTCATCGTTTTCCTACCTTTCTTAAGCAAAGGTTGACTGTTCTCCACAGCTACTGGATCAAGAACAGAGCTCTGTTTTTATCTTATTTTTGATAAGAACTGCTTTAGGATTTTACTACTGTGGGAAAGTACCTGTAGAAGGATGGCAAGGGTTGGCAAAGGTAGCATGAGAAATGCTTTAGTGTATCTAGTCAAGGCTGCCAGATTTTAACTCTGCCCTCCTATCCCCCTCCCCCCCCCCCCTTGTACATCATCCTGACTAGGAGAGCAGCATGCCTTGGAGAGAGATCACTTGGTGCAGAGCATCATCTTGGTGTGGCAGGAAGTGATCCTGTAGCCAGGACCCACCTGAGGGAATGCAATATCCTCTCTTACCAAAGATGTGTCTCCTGGGGCTTCTACCCAGGAAGAAAGAGTTAGGGCAGCCGTTCTAGTTGTCAATTCAATCCTTAGGCATGTAGATAACTGTGATGCGTGCGAGGATCACTGGTCACTTATCTGGCTGGTGCAAAGGTGGCAGACCTCACGCATAATCTAGTTAGGATTTTAGACAATGCTGATTAGACGGCTGTCCTGGTGCATGCTGGTATCAATAATAAAAGAAAATGTGCAAGGGAGTTTTGGAAGCCAAATTTAAGCTTTTAGGTAGTGTTGAAATTCAGGACCTCCAGGGTAGCATTCTCAGAAATAGTTTATGGTTTCATTGATATTTATTATACTGCCTTTCAGTAAATTAAAGCAGTTTATAATATGCTAGAATAGGAAATGGAAAAGAACTCCATTGATTGATAGCAGAAAAAAGGATAGATAGAAGAATAGGAAAAATTTCAGACAGGATGACTGTAAAGCAAGATTGCTTAACTGTAACAGGCGTCCTCCATAAACAGCAGGAGAATACATCCACACACTCTGATTACGTCCTCCAACAAAGCCAGTGAGTGTGGAGCTCTCCTCCAGCTAATAGGATGTCTGACGACTTCTTGGGCTGTGCTGCTCCTTCCCGCTCTTCCCGCATTCTCCTATCACTAGCCAGAACATCCATAGCCTAAAACCAGGTCTAAGGTGATTAGTCCACAAACATTCTGCTTTCTTAATTCTCTTTTTGCAGAGAAGGTGGGGGAGGGGATGAATATAGATATATTATCCTGCTGTCTACAGAAAACACCTGTTACAGGTAAGCATCCTCGCTTTCTTCGTAGACAGAGAGGATAATACATCCACAATCCCTGGTGACTCCAGAGCTTCAGACCATGCTTGTGGTTCTATTTCTAATGATCCCGTGGTATTCTGGTTGGTAGTGCTTAGATGATGAAGGCAGAAAATTAGGTGGCAAAGAGATTTTTCAGGATTGCTTATCCGAAAGCAGTATCTTGGCTGGAAGTTTGTTCCAAACAGTGGTGTTTTGCAAAAGTATGGATGATTTCCACATGGCAGCTTTGCAAATGTTTATTAAGAGGACATTTCTCAGATTTGCTGTTGAAATTGCTTTAGCTCTTAGCTAATGTGGGCTCCACTGTACCTGAGGGATATAGATTTGTTTCAGTATAACAGACGTTATTCAGTCAGAGAGCCATAAGGACAAAGTTTATTTGGAAGTTGGATTGCCAGGATCTGCTGAATTATAGATGAGAAAATGTTGGGATGTTTTCCTTAGATCTTTGGTAGCTTGGAAGTAGTAAAGAAGGGCACACCTGCAGTCCAAGATGTGCAGAGAGAATTCCTAAGTTACTGCATCAGAAAAAAAAGAAAACAAGATGGATAGAATAATGGTTTGATTCATATGAAAATTCGAGACTACTTTTGGAAGGTAGGATGTGTTTGGAGAATCCTCAAGTTGTGTGCATGGAGAGTAATTTACGAGCACTTGCAGCTTACTAATTCTTGTGGTAGATAAGTTAGCTACCAGAAAAACTGTTTTCCATGTTATGTAAAGGCAGATGTTGCTGCTCTTCTAATATTTCAGTGAAGCAAGTTCTAAAGGTTTAGGTCTCACGCAGTAGATGGAGGTCTTCTGAGGGGCTTTATGTTCATTAGACCCTACATGACCCTAGAGCAGGGGTCTCAAACTCAAATTGCTTTGAGGGCCAAATGAGGACTTGTAAAGTAACCCGCCGGCCGCATAAGATGCGGGGCCTCATTTGCATAAATATTTGCATAATGTTACCATACAAAGCGCAGACTTTAATGATGCACATTTCCCAGAGCTGACATATTCCAGTTAATAAATTCAAAATAGATATATTTCTACCTGTTGTGCATTTTTTTCAGTTGCAATTGTTCTAGCCACTTTCTTCTGGTTTCTTCGTGTCTTCTGCTAACTCCATCGTCTGCTGTCCATTTGTCCTTTCTTCTCTCTTCTAGTTTTTTTTCCATTCTCTCTCTACATCTGCTTTAACATACTAATCTTTCTCCTTTTGCTCCTTCCTCATTCCTATTTCATCCACTCAAATTTTACCCCTCCATCCTCAATCACCACTTACTCTCCCAATACTCGGCCAATTGTAGATTTTTCTTCCCTCCCACACAAAATATTTTCCCCTCTCCATTTCACTCTCCCAGCTCCATCCCATTCTAATCCTCCCCCAACATCAGCTCCCTTCTAGTTCCAGCCCCACCCAGCATCCGCTCCCTTCTAGTCCCTGCATCAGCCCATTTCCAGTCCTATCTTAGCCCCACCATCAGCCCATTTCCTGTCCTAGCTCCCCCCCACTAAGCCCATTTCCAGTCCTAGCAACCCCCCCCAGTCCATTACCATTTCTAGCCCCCCCATAGCCCATTACCAGTCCTAAGCCCCCCAACAGCCCACTTCCAGTCCTAACCCTCCCATCACCCCATTTTCATTCTTAGCCCCGCAATAGCCCATTACCAGTCCTAACCCACCAATCAGCCCACCTCCAGCCCTAGCCCCCATTTGCCCTCCAGTCCTAGCCCCCAGCATAGCCCATTACCAGTCCTAACCCCCCCCCCCGCTGCCATTAGCCCACTTCCAGTCCTAACGCCCATATCCCATTTCAGTCTTAGCCCCTCCGTAGCTCATTACCAGTCCTAATTCCCCCCCATCAGCCCACCTCCAGTCCTTCCTAACCCCCATCAGCCCATTTCCAGTCCTAAACCCCCCCCCCCCATCAGCCCAAGTAAATAAAATTTAAAAAACAAATCCTGGCTTCTGCTGCTGCCGCTGTCACGGTGGCAATGGCAGAATCACCTGGCAATTAGAAAAAAAAAACTAGCTGCTTCTGCTGCTGCTGCTGCTGCAGCCGTGGCAGTGGCAGAATCAGCTGTCCCGCGGCTGCTTCTCTGCCCAGAAGAGCACTGAGTCTGCTCCATCAGTGGCGGGCTTTTCAAGCCGCGAAGAAAGTATTTCCCTCTCACGCGGCTTAAGCTTATTAACTTTTCAAGCCGCGCGAGAGGGAAATACTCTCTTCGCGGCTTGAAAAGCCCGCCGCTGATGGAGCAGACTCAGGGCTGTTCTGGGCAGAGGGGAAGGGGCCGCGGGACAGCTGATTCTGCCGCTGCCACGGCTGCAGCAGCAGCAGCAGAAACCAGTTGTTTTTTTTTAATTGACAGTTGATTCTGTCGCTGCCACAGCGGCAGCAGCAGAAGCCAGGGTTTTTTTTTTTTTTGTTTCCCTCCGTCGTGGGCCGCACAAAGCTCTCTCGGCCTGCGGGCCACGTGTTTGAGACCCCGGCCCTAGAGATTAACGGATGGGTGGAGAAGGGTTTTCCATCCACTTTTTTATAGTAAATGGCAATTGCTGCAAGATGAATTTTTACAGAGGATATCTTGATACCTGTCTAGAGAGGTGAAGAAGGTAGGAGAGGACTTGGCCTGTCAGACAAGTTGAGAGTTATTGATTATGGGTCACAGTCCATTCTACAACTACTACTATTCTCCAGGAACAAGCAGGAAGTCAGTCCTCACATAGGAGTGACATCGGCATCAATGGAGCCCAGGCGTATTCACTCCCCAGCTTTCAAAGAAAGCCTTTGGGAGTTAGACATGCACGGTCACCTTCCCGCCCAAGGGTGCCATCTTACCTCAGTCTGCTTTTTTCCATGGAGCCCTGTAGATATCCTATCTGTCATCCCCAGTAAAAGCTGATTCTCCAGGACCAAGCAGGAAGTCAGTCCTCACATATGGGTGACGTCGGCGCCGACGGAGCCCTCGCGGAGCAATTTACCCCAGCTTTCACAGAAAGCCTTTGGGAATTGCAGCGCGCATGCGCGGTCGCCTTCCCGCCCAAGGGTGCCATCTTAGCCAGTCTTCTTTTTTCCGCGGAGCCCTACAGACGTACCCGTCGTGTCCCCGCTAAAAAAGTTGATTTTCGTGAGTTTTACTCGTTTTTCAATTCGGTTCGACGCCGGTCGTTTTCCTGCCCGGACTCGCGACGCCGTTGCGAGTCCTTCCCTTATTTTTCGGTTTTTCTGATTTTAGTCAGTTTCGTTTTCGATTTTTCCCTGGCAGCCCGGTCCTTTGACCTTGCAGGGGCCCTTTTTCCCCCGATGGCTGCCAGTGGTTTCAAGCGGTGTGGTCAGTGTGACAGAAATATGTCACTCACTGACACACACGATAATTGCCTCCGCTGCCTGGGCCCGGATCATGAAGAAATGATCTGTGGAGCCTGTGGCAAAATGTCCTCCAAAGCGTTGAGGAGTCGGCGGCATCAGCGGGATAGAATCTTCGCTGACCCCAGCCGTACCCGGACCTCGTCGGAGGCCTCGGCATCCAGAGGCTCCAGCTCTGAACATCGCCGAAGCTCCTCCGACAGGGGTTCTCCCTCCAGAGACCATCGACGGAAGACAAAACCCGCGAGGGCGGCGTCGGTGGACGCTCCTGGCTCCGCGAGGGCCAGGTCGCATAGCCCCGACGGCCGTCCCGGGTCTTTGGAGAAGGAGCACCTCCCGAAGCGACCTCGCCTGGAGTCGGAGTTGCCTGCTCGGGTAAGTCCTGTGGTCCTTCTGGACTCGCCTCCGAGAGGTCCGACGTCGGGCCCGACGCCGTCGGGGCCCGAGTCGGGGACTGCTGGGTCACCTGAGGTTGGACCCAGGTTGACGGCCTTGGAGAGCAGACTATCTGCCTTCATGGACCAGCAGCGGGCACTGATCGCTAGCCTCTCTGGCGCCGCTGCCCCGACCGCCGGGACGTCGACGTCTAAGTCGACCCCGGAGACCGAGCCGATCCTCGAGTCCATGCGAACTCGAGTCGATCCTCGGTCGAGGTCACCCTCGGCCTCCCGTTCGGGACCGAGGTCGTCGCCGCCGCCGACTCCCTTGGCGTCGGGGCGGCCGACGCCTCCGCCTGCCCGAGCCGACCCCACTGATTCCTCCTCGGAGTCGGTCTGGGAGTCTGAAGAGGAGGAGTCACCTGATTCCTTTCGGACTCGGTGTGTCCCCTCGGACTCACCTGAGTCCGAACCTCGGAAACAGTCCCCTCCGGAGGATGCCCGGTTCTCGGACTTCGTCAGGGATATGGCCAAGGCTTTGGCCTTCCCGGCGGATCCCGAGGAGGAGCCTCGAGCCGAAGAGCTCGACGCCCTTCAGTACGACTCTCCCGCCCGGGAGCACTTTACTGTACCGGTGCCTCCCATGCTGGAACGACTACTCTTCCGCATGTGGGAGAGTCCGGCCTCGTCGCCGGTATTGAGCAAGCGGGTCGATTCCATCTATCGAGTCCGCAAGAGTCCTGGCTTCCAAAAAGCACAGCTACCACACCATTCCATGGTGGTGGAATCGGCCATGCATCGGCTGAAGAGCCAGAAAATGCACTCCTCGGTGCCCCCTGGCAGAGAGGCCCGTAACCTGGATGGCCTTGGTAAGAAGTGTTTCCAGGGCTCTATGCTGGCTTGTCGTGTCCAGACCTACCAGCTATACATGGGCATGTATCTCCGAGACCTGGCTAAAGAGCTAGCCGGATTCTCTGCTGGACTGTCCGAGGAACCTTTGCGGAGGTTCCTAGCCTTAACATCTGGTATTCGGGAATGCTCCAAATTCATGTCCCGAGCAGCCTATGATGGCTTTGAAGCATCGGCTCGTGTGGCCGCAGCCGGCATCGGTGCCCGCCGACAGGCTTGGCTTCAGTCGTCTGACCTTGAGCCTTGGGTGCAGGACAAGTTGGTCGATGTCCCCTGCAGAGGTGAGAACCTCTTTGGCAAGCCCATGGCTGAAAAGGCTGCACAAATCGAGACGGAGACTCTCACCAGGACCAGGCTTTCTAGGAAGACCTCCGCCCCTTCCCAGAAAAAGAAGGGCTCGGGAAAAAAGTCCTTTTACCCGAGAAAGGCGGCTACCTACAAACACTACCCCCAATATCAGGCCCCTCCAGCTCCCCAACAGGGTCAGCAGGCCAAGGGACGGGGTAACGGGTCCCGTAGGCAGCAAGCCCCCAAGCCTGCACCACCAGCCCCTGCTCAGCAGGGTGGGGGTTTTTGACTTCCTCAGCATAGCCTCTCCCCCTCAGCTGGTCCCTCCCAGCACCGGAGGGCGGCTGGTTCACTTCGCCCACAGGTGGTCCAACATCACTTCAGATGCCTGGGTGCTTCAAGTCGTGCGAGAAGGATATCTTCTCCACTTCCATCAGGTCCCTCCCTCTTATTTTCCGGGGGAACCTCCGCGACTGCCTCTGCACAGGGACTTACTCCTTCAGGAGTTAGCAAGTCTTCTTCAGGACCAGGCTGTGGAACCGGTGCCCCACCACCTGAGAGGTCAAGGCTTTTATTCCAGGTATTTCCTAATACCAAAAAGGACAGGAGGCCTAAGACCCATCCTGGACTTGCGCAACCTCAACAAGTTCCTTGTGCGGGAAAAGTTCAAGATGCTTACCCTTGGAATCCTTCTGCCCTACCTCCAGCAGGGAGATTGGCTATGCTCCTTGGATCTAAAGGATGCCTACACGCACATCCTCATCCACCCAAGCCACCGCCAATACCTAAGGTTTGTGGTGGCCGGAAATCACTACCAGTACAGAGTACTGCCCTTTGGCCTGTCCTCCGCACCGCGAGTCTTCACAAAATGTCTCGCGGTGGTGGCGGCCTATCTCAGGCTTCACGGCCTCTATGTTTTTCCGTACCTCGACGACTGGCTCATCAGAGCGTCGTCCCCTCCGGCAGTCACCAATGCCACACACCGCACGGTGACTCTTCTGCAGTACTTGGGCTTTGTCATAAACTTCACAAAGTCCACTTTGCTCCCCTCACAGGATCTCGAGTTCATCGGCGCAAGACTGCACACTCCTCAGGCTCGAGCTTTCCTGCCTCTCGACAGGGCTCAACGGCTCATGGACCTAGCCGGCCATTTTCGCAGCCAGTCCCTGGTCTCCGCCAGGCGCTTCCTGAGATTACTCGGCCACATGGCTTCCACCGTCCACGTGACCCCCAATGCTCGCCTGAATATGCGGCCGGCTCAATGGTGCCTTCGCAAACAGTGGCAACAAGCCACCGGCGGCCTAGCCGACTTAGTGCGCCTCTCCAGTCCGCTGGCCTCTTCCCTACAGTGGTGGCTTCATCGGCCGAACCTGGTGCTCGGAATGCCTTTTCAGTCGCCTCAGCCGACTCAAGTGCTGACGACCGATGCTTCCCTCCTAGGCTGGGGAGCTCACTGCCAGGGGGCATGTACTCAAGGTCTCTGGACCGCGTGGGAATCTGCTCAACAGATCAACTTCCTGGAGCTCAGAGCTATTCGTCTGGCGCTCAAGGCTTTCTACCACCTGACTTCTCACCAGTCCGTCCTTGTCCAGACGGACAATCAAGTTGCCATGTTCTACGTGAACAAACAGGGCGGCACGGGCTCCTTCCTTCTCTGCCGAGAAGCTCAAAAGCTCTGCTCTTGGGCCGTCAGTCACGGCATTCTTCTCAAAGCAGTTTATCTCCCAGGCCAGGAGAATTGCCTGGCGGACAAACTCAGCAGGATACTCCAGCCGCACGAGTGGCGTCTGGATCCCTTGGTAGTCCAGAAACTCTTTCTGAAGTGGGGCCTCCCCACGATGGATCTCTTTGCCAGTCCTCTCAACCGGCAACTTCCTCGCTTCTGCTCGCGTCAGCCACATCCCCTTCGGGTAGCGGCAGATGCATTTCTGCTCTCATGGTCGGAAAACCTTCTCTATGCTTTTCCTCCCATCCCGCTGGTCTCCTGAACTCTGTTCAAGGTTCTCCAGGACAAAGCGTCCATGATCCTGGCGGCTCCTCGCTGGCCCAGACAGCCGTGGTTTCCACTCCTGTTGCAATTAGCGGTAGAGGATCCGTTCCCTCTGGGGTTTCATCCGGATCTCCTAACACAGGATCAGGGGTCTCTGCTACACCCCAACCTCAGATCTCTCAATCTAATGGCCTGGCGGCTGAAAGGGTAGTCCTTGCTCCCCTTCTCCTGCCGGCAGAGGTGGAAGAGGTCGTCCTAGCTTCTCGGCGACCTTCTACCCGCAAATGCTACGCCCTTAAATGGCGTCGCTTTTCCGTTTGGTGTGTACAGCAGTCTCAGGATCCCTTCTCCTGCTCGGTGTCGGTGATCTTGCAGTACCTGCTCTACCTCTCTAATCTGGGACTTAAGTCCAACTCAGTCAAGGTCCACCTCAGTGCTCTGTCAGCACACCATGTGCCGGTGGACGGCAGACCTCTTTCCAGCGACCCTCTTGTAGCACGGTTTCTCCGAGGTCTCCTTATACTAAAAACCACCTCTGCGCCCGCCAGCACCTGACTGGGATCTGAATGTGGTTTTACAGCGGATCACCTGTCCGCCTTTTGAACCGATGGCTACCTGTTCTCTGCGTTTTCTTTCGTGGAAAACCTTATTCCTGATAGCCCTCACTTCCGCTAGACGCGTCAGTGAATTGCAGGCCCTCGTGTCTGATCCTCCCTTCACTCGGTTCTACAAAAATAGGGTAGTCCTACGGACTCACCCAAAATTTCTTCCAAAGTTGTCTCCCCTTTTCACATCAATCAGGAGGTGGTACTTCCAACCTTCTTTCCCAGGCCTCACTCCAGCCGAGCTGAACGAGTCCTGCATACCCTGGACTGTAGAAGGGCATTGAACTTCTACCTTGACCGTACGCGGGAGCACCATAAAGCTGCTCAGCTTTTTGTGTCTTTTGACCCCAATAAATTGGGGCTCCCGGTCTCCAAGCGTACCCTGTCCATCTGGGTTGCTGACTGTATCGCTTGGGCTTATGGGGCAGCCGGACTCTCCTTAGAAAGTCGAGTCACGGCTCATTGTGTTCGGACGAAGGCTACGTCAGTGGCTTACCTCCGCTCTGTTCCGCTGGCAGAAATCTGCCGGGCCGCTACTTGGTCTTCGAGCCAGACTTTTGCGGTCCATTACTGTCTCGAGAGGGAGTCCCGCAGGGACAGTGCTTTCGGACAGGCAGTCCTCCGAAATCTCTTCGAGGTTTGAGCAACTCCTACCCTCCATCCCGGATGGGGGCTACCGGTGGGTAATAAGTCAGCGAAGATTCCATCCTTCTGTACTGCCGAGCTCGAGGGAGCTCATTTTTGTGCTTAGGGTCTCCGGTAGCCTTAAGCTTGGGAGTCCCATATGTGAGGACTGACTTCCTGCTTGGTCCTGGAGAAAGCGTAGTTACTCACCTGTAACAGGTGTTCTCCAGGAGCAGCAGGAATCAGTCCTCACAACCCTCCCTCCTCCCCGTGGAGTTGCAATCATCTGCTTAAGTTTTTTGCACATTTTTATGCTGTCTTTTAGCTATGTCATCAGACTGGCTAAGATGGCACCCTTGGGCGGGAAGGCGACCGCGCATGCGCGCTGCAATTCCCAAAGGCTTTCTGTGAAAGCTGGGGAAAATTGCTCCGCGAGGGCTCCGTCGGCGCCGACGTCACCCATATGTGAGGACTGATTCCTGCTGCTCCTGGAGAACACCTGTTACAGGTGAGTAACTACGCTTTTTTCTAACCCTTCTCAGCGTTGTTCTCTTTTTGCCGGTTGGTTCCCGATCACCTTCTTGCCGCCCGAGTCGGCCCTTGCCTTGGCATCGCATTTTTCTCTGGTCCTTTTTTCAGTGTGCAGGTCTTTTCTTATGCCCTCTCTGACCGAAACATCTGAATTTGATCTTGTGAGTGCCGTCTTACCCGCTATGTCTTCGATCACACAGATTTATGGCAAATGCCCCGGTATCATGTCCATAACGGACCGCCACAGTTTCTGTATCAAGTGCCTCAGTGTAAATCATGTTCCTTATCGTCACTCCAGTCCAGTCCCTTCACTTCTGGGTTACGCAACCCTTCCAGCAGCTTGGAGGCTGAGCCCAACCTTTTTGGGGAATGGAGCGGTATAAATACCACTGGGACCACCCACCCACTCCAGTATTCTCAGCCTTCAAGCAGCTGGAGGGTTCCGTAAGCCTGGGGCTTACTGGAGTCCTACTTTGATTTTCTTAATTTCCTTAATTTTTCCTAATTTTTGCTTAATTTTACTTCAGTTATTTAATTTTGCCTTTATTTCTTTAGCGTTTTTGGGGGCTCTGCTCCTTTAAGAATTGCCTCTCTCTCCCTCCCCCCCCCCCGGCTCCGACGCGGCTCGCAGAACAAAGCCTCGGGTCTGCAGCAGCGAGGAGGTGCTCTGCTCTACGCAGCTTCCTGCACTTCTAGCTCTGCCGTCTTCGGGGGAAACAGCCTCGCGCCGAAGCCCTGAAGGTGGCTGAGCGCTAGAGGCTGCAACGACAACCGGAGGGAAGCCAACCATTCCGGCCCGACGCTGCTGACCGCGGAGAAGAACCGTGCGGTGCCCAGGTTATCTCACGGTGCGATCAGACGGCGATCGCACTCGTGCTTCAGAGGGGGCTCAGCGCCAGAGTCCTTTTTCCCCGAGCAGGCTCCACGTGGTGAGGCCTACCACGTGTAGAGCCCTCGGGTGGTATCCGCAGCATCGGGCCCAGGATCTTCAAGCTACAAACAGCAAGTACCTCCCTTAGGGGACAAAGGAGTGTTAGCCACTAATTTTAATTAATTTCGATTTAATTTTAATTAATTTCGAGTTCATTTTTTTTGATTTATGCTCGATTTCGATTTTGATTAATTTATTTAACGTTAATTTTAATCGCTATTAACTTATTGCAGCCCAATTGGGTTTGGTTTAAGGTAATCCGTTTAAATCTCCTAGGGGTATTTAAAGGAATTGTTTCCTAAGGGAAATTGGGCTTTGGTTGCAAGGGCCTCAAAGATAAGCCCCAACCTTTCCCCATGGCTTCTAAGCCACGCTGTCCTTCATGTGGTACGCGCAGGGGCACCTCCGCAGAGGCAGGAATCTGCAGGAGCTGCGCCGCAGTGGCTGCATCAGTAGAACAGGAGATATTGCAGCCTTCCCAGGGATCATCAGACCCTCTAGTAGGGGATGGGGGGTCCCAGGGTTCGATCTCTACCCCCTCGGAGCTACCCACGCCTCCCCTACTCCCTCCGCCCCCACCCTCGAGGGCAGGAGGGGACGGAGAATTTTTCTCCCCTGACTTCATCCTTTTACTCCATAAGGCCTACTGCCTGCGCAAGCAGGGCCTAGGAGCAGAGGAGGTTACCACACCAGTGGAAGAAAGATCAGCCAGGCTCCTCGGGGCTATCAACCCGGAATCTAGCATCCCTTCTAAGCATCAGTGTCTGGAGAGGGAAGACCACCTACCGTCCTTTTCCCAGGGGGCTCCGGAGGAGGATGGCTCGGTGAAGGACTTGGATGAGGACGAGGAGGAACTGGAAGAAGGAGAGATCCCGGAAGAAGATCAATCTCGGATAGTTAGGGTCTTTAGGCGAGAGGAGCTTCCGGCGTTAATTAATGAATCCTTAAAAGTACTCAATGTGGCCTCAGATATACCATCGCAGGAGGAGGCATTGGAGGACCCCTTAATACAGGCCATTAGGAGATCCCAGAAGGTCTTCCCGGTCCACAGGGTAGTGCGCCAGATGATCCAGGAAGAATGGGACCAACCGGAATCCAGTTTAAGGGGAGTCAGAACCATGTCTCGCCTATACCCTCTCCCAGAGACAGATAAGGAACTGCTAAAATCGCCCAGGGTGGATGCAGCGGTATCTGCAGTCACTAAGAAAACGACTATCCCAGTTGAGGGCAGTTCAGCCTTAAAAGACGCACAAGACAGGAAGCTGGATACACTCCTGAAACAAGCCTTTGATGTAAGCGCCCTCGCATTGCAGGCCTCCGTGTCAGGAGCTTGGGTAGCTCGAGCCTGCTTAAGATGGGCTCAGCAGCTTCAGTCAGAGGACTCTTCGGCCGAGATCCAGGCGAACTCAGCCAGAGTGGAATCCGGCGCAGCCTACTTGGCGGATAGTCAGTATGACCTCATCAGAAGCCTAGCCAAAAACATGGCCTCGGTGGTGGCGGCTAGACGTTATCTGTGGCTACGTAATTGGGCAGCTGATGCTTCCTCGAAGGCACGCCTAAGTCGGCTCCCTTTTAAAGGGAAACTCTTATTTGGGGAGGATCTGGAGAAGCTGGTCAAAGATCTGGGCGAGTCTAAGGGAGGTAGACTCCCAGAAGATAGACCAAGACAAGGCCGCCCCCAAGCCCCAGTACGCACACAGCCTAGGGAGGCGCGGAGATTTCGAACAGCCAGATCAAATCCCTTTTCCAGGGGCCGGTTTCCCTCTAAGGGACAAGGTTTCAGAGGTTTTCGAGGGGCAGGTCGGGGATTTGGGGCTTCCTCCTCCTCCTCCTCCTCCTCCTCCTTCTTGGGCCCTAGGAAACAACAATGAGGTGTCGGGGGTCCAGGGGGAAGGACGGCCGGTAGGCGGCCGCCTGAGGCTGTTTCTCCCCGCCTGGACCCGTGTCACGTCCGATCAATGGGTCCTAGAGGTGATCAGAGAAGGTTATGCACTAGAATTCACAAAGCAAATCCCACCAGCATTTGTTCAGTCGCCCTGTGGCGCTCCAACAAAAAGGGCAGCAATCGAGTCTACTCTTGCCCGTCTAATAGCCTTAGGGGCGGTAATTCCAGTACCTCCAGACCAGTGCGGATCCGGTCGGTACTCGATTTACTTTGTGGTACCAAAAAAGGAGGGTTCCTTTCGGCCAATCCTAGATCCTAAAACAAGTCAACCGCTGCCTCAGGGTACCTCACTTTCGGATGGAGACCCTACGTTCAGTCATAGCGGCCGTGAGGGGAGGGGAGTTCCTCACTTCCCTCGACTTGACGGAAGCCTACTTGCACATCCCGGTCAGGAAGTCCCATCAACAATTCCTGAGATTCGCAGTACCAAGAGGCCACTTTCAGTTCCAGGCCCTGCCCTTTGGCCTAGCCACGGCTCCCAGAACGTTCACCAAGGTAATGATCGTAGTGGCGGCCTTCCTAAGGAAGGAGGGAATATTAGTACACCCCTACTTGGACGACTGGCTGATCCGCGCAAAGTCGGCACAGGAAAGCCATTTGGCAACGTCCAGAGTGATTCAGGTCCTAGAGGAGTTGGGGTGGGTCATCAACCGGACAAAGAGCAGGTTGACTCCCTCTCAGGAACTCGAGTACCTCGGAGCAAGATTCGACACCTTCAGGGGCAGGGTATTCCTGTCACGGTCAAGATCAAGGGATCTAAGAGTTCTAATCACGCAGTTTCTGGGCAGACGAAATCCCTCAGCGTGGCATTATCTCCAAGTTCTGGGAACTATGGCGGCATCAATAGAGGTGGTGCCATGGGCCAGGGCCCACATGCGGCCGCTGCAGCGGGCGCTATTGCGTCGTTGGTCTCCCCAGCATCAGCCCCTCTCAATGCAGTTACCTTGCGCTCCGCGGACCAAACAGTCCCTCCAATGGTGGAGGTGTCCGAAGAACCTGGACCGCGAAATGCCCCTCGATCCCCATCAGTGGTTGCTGTTGAAGACAGATGCCAGCCTGTCAGGCTGGGGAGCGCACTGCGAGGACCAGTTCGTCCAGGGTCGCTGGTCACAGTTGGAATCACAGTGGCCCATCAACAGACTGGAATTGCGGGCCGTCACTCGGGCTCTCAAGGCATTCAGGATATTAGTGCAGGGAAAGGCAATTCGCGTTCTCTCCGACAATGTCACCACGGTGGCCTACATCAACCACCAGGGAGGCACCAGCAGTCACGCCTTAGAGAAGGAGGCGGACTCTCTTTTCCAGTGGGCGGAATCCCGACTACTGGCTCTCTCAGCGCAGCATGTGGCGGGCGAGGACAACGTCACTGCCGACTTCCTCAGCAGGTGCAAGATAGACCACGGAGAGTGGGAACTAGAACAAGAGACCTTCAACCAGATAGTAGCCCTTTGGGGTCGCCCAGTCATGGACCTCATGGCACGGTTCTCTACAGCCAAGGTGGACAGATTCTTCAGCCGAAGGAAGGAAAGGATGTCCGAAGGGTTAGATGCCCTGTCTCAAAAGTGGCCTTCGGAGGGCCTTCTCTATGTATTTCCCCCTTGGGCTATGATCGGGAAAGTTCTCCAACGGGTAGAGTCTCACCAGGGCTTGGTAATCCTCATAGCTCCGGATTGGCCTCGCCGCCCATGGTATGCCGATCTGATCAGACTGCTCGCCGACCATCCTTGGCGGCTTCCTTACAAAAGGGACCTGCTGAGGCAGGGTCCGGTCCAGATGCCTCACGTGGATCGGTTCTCGCTTACGGCCTGGCTATTGAGAGGGCGCGGCTTCTAAAACGAGGCTACTCAGGAGCAGTAATCTCGACTCTGTTGAAGGCCAAAAAGCGCTCGACCTGTCTTTCTTATGTAAGGGTTTGGCGCATCTTCGAAGCTTGGTGCGCGGAGCATCGTCGGAAGCCACTTTCGGCCTCGGTCCTGGAGATTCTGGACTTCTTGCAAGCAGGTTTCGAAAAAGGTCTGGTGCATAGCTCCTTGCGGGTTCATTTGGCGGCTATCTCTTGCTATAGAGGAAAGGTCCGGGGTAAACCCTTAGGGGCACACCCGGACGTCTCCAGGTTCCTAAGAGCGGTTAGTCGGTTACGTCCGCAACGGAGATCGGTCATCCCTCCTTGGGATCTTAACTTAGTGCTAAATGCCTTGATCGGGGAACCCTTCGAGCCAGTGAAGAGAGCCTCCTTAAAGGATTTAACTCTAAAGACAGTCTTCCTGGTCGCCATCTGCTCGGCCAGAAGGGTCTCAGAATTGCAGGCGCTTTCCTCCCAGCCCCCCTTCCTGTCCTTCCTCAAGGACAAAGTGGTTCTGCGTACAGTGCCGTCCTTTTTACCCACGGTTATCTCTCCTTTTCATGTGAACCAGACAGTTACCCTACCAGTCTTAGCGTCCAAGGGGCAGGAAGGTAGAGACGACAGGCTGCGTCTACTAGACGTCCAGAGGGCCTTGAAACGTTACCTCTCTCGCACAGCGCCATTCCGAAAGTCCGACCGACTATTCATCCAGTTTGGAGGGCCGCATAAAGGTGAGGCGGCGGCCAAGGCTTCCATCTCCAGGTGGATCAGAGAGGCGATTGCCTCCGCTTACATCCTGAAGGGGAAGGAAGCAGGTTCCGGTGGGGCTGCGGGCCCACTCCACTAGGGCTCAGGCGGCCTCTTGGGCGGAATTTTCCCTGGTACCTCCGCTGGACATCTGTAGGGCAGCGACTTGGTCATCGCTGCATACCTTCTCCAAGCACTATAGGCTGGACGTGCAGAGTGCAGCGGACGCCCGGTTCGGGCTAGCGGTTCTTCAGTCCGGTATGCCGGAACCCACCCAGGGGTGAACTGCTCTGGTACTTCCCAGAAGTGAAGGGACTGGACTGGAGTGACGATAAGGAAATAGTAATTAGATCTTACCTGCTAATTGCTGTTCCTGAAGGAACGACAGTCCAGTCCTCAGGCTGTTCCCAGGCCTCCTCTCCTTTTTTTTCCCTTTACATATAAAAAAAAAAAAAAAATGATTTCAATATATATGCCTGTTGCATAGGTTTGAGTTTTTATTTTAGGTTACGTTATGGAGTTTTCAGTAGAAGTTAGTTAGATCTGCTTTTTCAATCGAATACTGGAGTGGGTGGGTGGTCCCAGTGGTATTTATACCGCTCCATCCCCCAAAAAGGTTGGGCTCAGCCTCCAAGCTGCTGGAAGGGTTGCGTAACCCAGAAGTGAAGGGACTGGACTGTCGTTCCTTCAGGAACAGCAATTAGCAGGTAAGATCTAATTACTATATAACGCCACTTGCCCACTCTGCCTACAGACGTCCAGCAAAAACCGGAGGAATTGTGAAAAGCAGCAGGAAGAGCTGTTTGGCTCGAAGGCCTCTGTCGCATAGAGTCTGGAATAGCTGCCCTCGGAGACTACGTTTGACGGCTCGGTGTCACGCGCACGTGTTTGATCCGAGCCCAAGGATGCAGAGCCTCAGACTGGGGGTTGTCGTCTGATCGTCTGATTATCTCCCACGCTGGTCCAGAACATCATCCAAGTCTAAGTCGAATCCCAGAGCAGGGGGGTAAGACCACAGATACCCAGCCTCCTCAACCCGACGCTGAGGGCGATAGCCGGGAGCGGCCCTCGAAGGTGCCCCGATGGGAGAAGACTTTCACCATGTCGGGGGGATCTGGCTTTGTCCGCTGACATGATCACTAATTGGTGATTCCCCTTCAAGGGAGCCGGCTTTGGGCTTGATGCCTTTGAGGCCTGAACCAGTCACTGCGGAGCCTACTGACATTGAAGCCAGGATGGTGGCCTTGAAACACAGCCTGGCTGCCTTTCTCGAAGCACAGCGGGTCCCGGAGCCTCTGGTTAGTCTGTGCCGACAACAGGACCCTCCACTGCGAGGACCTCCCCAGAGGATGTCCAGCCAGTGCTGGAATGATTAGCTTGCTTGAAGTGTCAGCCTCATGTTTGAGGTGTGACTCTCCCCAAGTACTTCTGGATCGGCACATTGGGCACCTCTCTCTCCATCAGCACCAGCGGCTCATCGCTCCAATGACTGTCCGGGCCTTGAGGTCTCGTCCGACTCAGTTGGGCTGGGAGATAGACGATGAGGCGCCCGACACCATGTTAAGTAGGGATGTCCCCTCTGAACAGTCTCCTCCGTCAGCAGTGCTGGAGGCCCCACCCGAGGAACTCACTTTCCTTGACTTTGTCCAGGGGATGTCAAAGGCCCTGGCTTACGTAGCGGAACCAGAGGATGAGCCCCATGCTTAAGACTTTGAGATCCTCCAGTACGAGACCACTCCAAAGGAGACACTGACAGTGCCGATTCCCCCCCATCCTGGAGCACTTGCTGTTCAGGATGTGGGAGAGCCCGGTGACTGTGCCAGTAATGAGATGGTGACAAGTACAAGTAATGAGACAGTGACTTGATTCCCAGTATTGAGTTGGCAAGAGCCCCGGCTTTCAAAAGACACAGCTGCCTCACAGCTCCATTGTGGTGGAGTCGGCCATGCGTCAAATAAGGAGTCAGAAAACACACTCCTCGGTGCCCCCTGGTAGGGAGTGCCCGCCCATGGATGGGTTTGGCAGAAAGCCCTACCAGGGATCAATGCTCTCGGCCCACATCCAGGCTTACCAGGTGTATATGGGCATGTACTGAGGCACCTGGTGAAGGAGCTCACTGGGTTCTCAGCTGGGCTGGCAAATGAATCTCTCGAGTGCTTCCGGACTCGAGTGGTCTCTGACTGCTTCGAATCCATGGTTTGTGTGGCTGCGGTGGGCATTAGTGTCTGCCGCCTGGCTTGGCTACAGTCCTCTGAGCAATGGGTACAGGACAAACTGGCTAATATCCAATTGACCAGGACTAGGCTGTACCAGAAGACCGCTGATCCTTCCTGCCAGAAGGCTTCAGGGAAAAACCCCTTCCATCCAAAGGTGAAAAAGGCTTACAGAAAATACCCCCAATTTCCAGCCTGTCAGGCTCCCCAATGGGGTCAACAGGCCAAGAGCCAGGGGCACGACCTCTGTAAGCAGAAAGCCCCCAAGCCCTAAGCAGCAACCCAGCCACAGCTTGGGGGGAGGAGCTTTTGACTCCTTGGGCATAGCCCATCATCCCCTGAGGATCAGGGCCCAAGGCACATGGGAGGACATCTGGTTCACTTTGCTCACCTCTGGCCGGGGATCACTACCAATGCCTGCGTGGTACAAGAAGGTTACTTTCTGCACTTCGACCAGACGCCGCCTCCCTTCTTTCCAGGGGATCTTTCCATGACCTCCCTGCATAGAGAGCTCCTGCAGAATGATCTAGAGTCCCTGTTCGAGGATCGGGTGGTAGAGCCTGTCCCTCGGCCCCTCTGGGGCACGGGGTTCTACTCCTGGTACTTCCTCATCCCAAAAAAGACAGGAGGCCTTCGGCCCATCCTGGATCTGTGGGATCTAAACCGCTTTCTGGTGAAGATGCTATCCCTTGGAACATTGCTACCCTACCTCCAGCAGGGAGATTGGCTATGCTCCTTGGATCTCAAAGATGCCTATACTCACATCCTGCTCCATCCTCGGTACCGTCAGTACCTCTGCTTCATCATCGGAGGCTGCTACTACTAGTACTAGGTGCTCCGCTTCGGCCTCTCCTTGGCACCCTGGTGTTCACAAAATGCCTGGCAGTAGTCACCGCCACTGTTCCCTCTAAGCTGTGCGCGTGTGCGCGCGCACACACCTCGCCGAGCGAGCGCACATACTTTACAACAGAGTGCACAAAAATTACGGCTCTGATTCTGATAGAAAACAACACAGACGTCTTAAAATTTAAAAGTTATGATTGTAATTACTAGAAATTTCCCGCTTCATTTAGTAATCGTCTATTTTCATTTAATTTGATTAAAATCAATGTGGTGTATATACTGTATTCTGACGTGTAGTCAAATTTTAAAGTATATAACTCCAAGTGTCGTTATGTGGCGCACAAAAATTTAAC
This sequence comes from Ichthyophis bannanicus, assembly GCA_033557465.1. Lineage (NCBI taxonomy): Eukaryota > Metazoa > Chordata > Amphibia > Gymnophiona > Ichthyophiidae > Ichthyophis > Ichthyophis bannanicus. The sequence goes on from CM066041.1 coordinate 276,198,771, forward strand.
CTTCCTTCAAAAGCTGCACACAGCTGATATTTTATGCGCACACAGCCTACAGAAAATTAGAGGGAACATTGGTCACCGCTCACCTTGGCTTGCTGGGAGTCTGTCTTCTATCTAGATGACTGGCTCCTAAAGGTTGCTCGCCAGTGGAGGTATCTCATGCAGCCCACCGTACCATCAGGATGCTGCAGCATCTGGGGTTCATGATCAACTTTCCCAGAGTTGCATCTGCTCCCAACTCAGTGCCTGGAGTTCATAGGAGCCCTTCTGGATGCGACCCAGGCCAGAGCCTTCATCCCTCTAGACAGGACGCAGTGTCTGGTGACCCTAGCAAAGGAGGTACAGGGTCGCTCATCGGTGTCCACCCATCTTCTGCTGCACCTATTGGGGCACATCACCTCAATGGTCCACATGATTCCACAGGCCCGTCTATGGATGCGACAGGCCCAGTGGACCCTAAGCTCTTAATGGACTCGGACCACGGGCCAAATGGAGGATCGGGTCCTGATCACCCAGCCTCTGGCAGCCTCTCTTGCCTGGTGGCAGAGCTGACAGAATCTCATGGCCGGCCTATCCTTCCAGACCCTGCTGGCCCAATGCATTCTGACTACGGACACCTCCAAGCTTGGCTGGGGAGCCCACTGCAATTGTCTCCAGTCACAAGGTGCCTGGACTCTCGAGAGAAAAGTGCCCTCCAGATCAACCTCCTGGAACTCGAGAGCTGTGACAAATACCCTTCAAATGTTCCAGTCCCACCTGGAGGGCCAGGTTGTCTGCGTTCAGACAGACGACCAAGTAGCGACATTTTACATCAACAAGCAGGGTGGAATGGGCTCATATCTCCTCTGCTGGGAGGTGGTTCGCCTCTGGACCTTTGCCGCAAATAAGGACGTGACCCTCCAAGTGGTCTACCTACCGGGCCACGACAATCTGCTCCCAGATCAACTCAGCAGAGTCCTTCAGCCTGACGAATGTCGCCTCATCCCAGCAGTGGCCACTTCCATCTTTTGATGTTGGGGGACCCCGACATTGGACCTCTTCGCCAGCCCCAAGAACACGCAGCTGCTGTGCTTCTGCTTCCAGAGGCCGACACCGGAAGAGATGGTGGCAGATGTCTTTCTCACGTCCTGGTTTGGGAGCCTGCTGTATGCATACCTGCCTACTCTCCCAGGACCTTGCTCAAGGTTCAGTCGTACCGGGCCTCAGTAATTCTCATTGCTTCTCGGTGACCCCAGCAGCCATGGTTCCTTCTGCTCCTACAGCTGCCCCATGCAGCCCTGATATCCCTGGGCCAGGCCCCGGACCTGCTTTTGCAGGAGGACGAGACTCTTCTCCATCCCAACCTCCAGTCCCTTGCCCTGATGGCGTGGATGCTGAACAGCTGGCCATAGCACACCTCCACTTCTCCCAGGACATGGAGGATGTCCTACTGGTATCGTGCAAGGACTCAACACGGCACACATATACCTTCAAATAGTGTAGATTATCTGGTACGCAGACGGGAATGTCAACCCTCTCTTGCTTGGTGCAGGAATCCTGCAATATCTTCTGCACCTCTCCTGAGCTGGTTTAATGTCCAACTCCATCAGAATTGCACTTCAGCGTCCTGGCAGCACATCATCACCTCTTCGATGGCCTGCCTGTCTCTGTGCACCCCCTTGTGGGCTGTTTTATGAGGGGTCTTCTCCTTATGCGGCCCCCCCCTCCCCGTCCGCCCACCACTGGTGGCGTGGGACCTGAACGTCCTTGGGAAGCTGATGACTCCACCCTTTTGACTCTCTGGCTCTGTGCCATCTCAAGTTCTTGTGGAAAGTAGTGTTCCTGGTAGCACTCACTTCAGCCAGAAGAGCCGGTGAGTTGCAGGCATTGGTGGCCCACGCCCCCTACTCCAGGTTCCATAAAAACACAGTCATTCTTTGGACTCACACAAAATTCCTGCCTAAGATGGTGTCTGCTTTTCACATGAACCAGGAGGTGGTCCTTCCCACCTTCTTACCCAGGCCTCACATATCCTGAGCAGAAGCCTCGCTATATACCCTGGATTGCAAAAGGACGCTATCCTTCTATCTCCAGAGGAGACAGGCCCATCACCACTCATCACAATTCTTTGTTTCCTATGACATCAACAGGCTCAGGGTTGCGTTCTCTAAGCGTACTCTGTCTACCAAGGTGGCAGATGGCATCTCTTTTGCCTATGAGCAGGCTGGACTCTCTCTAGAATGTCATGTTACCGTGCATAATGTGTGTGCCATGGCAGCCTCGGCCACTTACCTGCACATTGTCCCCCTGCAGGACATTTGTCAGGCCGCCACTTGGTCTTTGGTTCATACCTTCGCAGCACATTACTGCTGGGAGGAGAGCTCACGGCACGATAATGCCTTTGACTAAGCAGTACTTTGTCACCTCTATGGGGAATAGTGCAACTCCTTTCCTCCAGCTCTTTGAGTCCAGCCTTCCAGAGAGGTGTTTCCAGTATCAATCTTGGGGCTGCATCACTGGACTTCAAGCCATTCAGCGCTCCTTGCCGCCTTTCACAGTTCGCCCTTTGGGTCGTCTGTGGCTCCTACAGGTTTTTTTGGTAGACTGTAGCTTGGGAGTCCCATATGTGAGGACTGACTTTCTGCTTTTTCCTGGAGAAAACAATTACTCACCTGTAACAGATGTTCTCCAGGGACAGCAGGAATCAGTTCTCACAACCCTCCCTTCTCCCCATGGAGCTGTTTTTCTTTTTTTTTTCTTTGATTGAACTATGTCATCATACTGAGGTAAAATGGAACCCAAGAAGATGAAAGCTGGGGAGTGAATCTGCGTGGGCTCCATCGATGCAGACGTCACCCATATGTGAGGACTGATTCCTGCTGTCCCCGGAGAGCACCTGTTACAGGTGAGTAACTACACTTGACTACTACTACTAATCATTTGTATAGCGTTGCAAGGCGTACGCAGCATTGTACATATAGATGAACAACACGGTCCCTGCTCATCAGAGCTTATAACACTGGTCAACAAATTTTTACAAAAGTCATGTTACTGAAATAAAAATAGTCATTTCTTATCAATTTTTACATGCTGAACACGAATATGACAGTGAAATTGCAAAGTTGGCTCTAGTTTTTTTGTAATCTACAAGAATTAATGTTTACATCACGAAATGCATGTCAATAGTAAATATAATAGACCTTCGGTTAATACCTGTAAAAAAACAAGTCATAGACTACTTCTTAGATTTTTTCGCCTGTCTCTTGTACAGCTGTTCGGGAGCTTCTCTGGGGAGTGTCCAACAGTAGTCAGCCAGCATTGTAGTGGACCATTTTCCCTGGTATCTTTGCTCCATCGTTGCGATATCCTGGTGAAAACGTTCGCCCTGTTCATCACTAACCATACCACAGTTGTCAGGAAAGAAATCGAGATGGGAATCAAGGAAATGGATCTTTAGAGCATATTGCAGCCAAGTTTCTGATACTGCATCAGCATGTCTTCTACTAGTTCCTTGTAGTTTTCTGCCCTAACATTCCCGAAAAGGTTTGTTGACACTAGGCAAAAAGCATTCCATGCTTGTTTCGCATCACCCTGCAGCAAGTTGTTGAACTGGTCATCTTTGAAGAGCTCGCGAATCTGAAGACCCACAAAAACTCTTTGCTTCGCTGAGTCGAGGGAATTTTTCATGCAGGTATTGGAAAGCTGGCCAAGTGCAGTCCATGGCTTTCACAAAGTTTTTCATCAAACCTAGTTTGATGTGAAGGGGTGGTAGCAGGATTTTGTGAGCCTCAACCAGAGCTGGGTGCTGGATAGTCTTCTCTGCAACTGTTACATTTTGTCTGCGATTCCATTCCTTCTGCAAGTAGTGCCAATCCCTTGCTCGGCTATCCCACTCACATAACACATGTATTTTATATATCCCTGCTGCAGTCCCATTACTACTACTATTTAGCACTTATAAAGCGCCACGCACGCAGCGCTGCACAGATAACCTACAAGAGGTAGCCAACATACAAGAGACAGTCCCTGCCCATCAGAGTCATGCTCATCGGAGCTTACAATCTAGTTAGAAGAGTACAGAGCCTTAGTCAGTTAGAAGGGTACAGAGCATTAGTCAGTTCTGCGGAAGGTACGGTGTGGTATAGTTTGGTCTATAGTTTGGTCCTAAATGTTGACGGGGGTTAGGGTAAGATGAGGATGGAAGTCAGGATCTGAATGCAACGGTGAAGAGGTGGGTCTTCAACCTGGATTTGAAGAGGGCCAGGGAGGGTGCCTGGTGCACAGACGCAGGTAGGCTGTTCCAGGCGTATGGTGCAGCAAGGTGAAAGGAGCGCAGTCGGGAGTTCACGGTGCAGGTGAAAGGCATTGATAGAAGTAATTTGTTGGCGGAGCGCAAGTTTCGAGCGGGGACGTAGGGAGAGATAAGAGATAAGAGGTATTGAGGGGCCATAGAGTGAATACATTTATAGGTCAGCAGGAGAAGCTTGAATTGGATGCGGAATAGGACAGGGAGCCAGTGAAGTGACTTGAGAAGAGGAGTAATGTGGGCATGTCGAGCAGCATGATTTTGTATAGATTGAAGGGGAAGGAAGTGGCTCATGGGGAGACCAGCAAGGAGTAGGTTGCAGTAGTCGAGGTGAGAGGAGATTAAGGAGTAGATAAGCGTTTTGGTAGTGTGTTCAGAGAGGAAGGGGTGGATTTTGCTGATGTTGTAGAGAAAGAAGCGGCAGGTCTTAGCTACAAGCTGGATATGAGCGGAGAAGGAGAGAGAGGTGTCAAAGATAACCCCTAGATTGCGGGCCGAGGGAACAGGAAGGGTAGATCCATCCACCTGGACTGAGAGAGGGGGAAGTGGGGGGGAGGAGTTGGGTGGAAAGACAAGGAGTTCAGTCTTGGCCATGTTCAGTTTCAAACGGTGATGAGACATCCAGGCAGCGATGTCCGAGAGACAGGCAGAGATCTTGGACTGGGTTGCCGGAGAAATATTAGGTGTAGAGAGGTAAATTTGGGGGGAGTCGGCATAGAGATGGTACTGAAAGCCATGGGAGGAGATAAGCGCTCCGAGGCCTTGGGTATAGAGAGAGAAAAGGAGAGGGCCCAAGACAGATCCCTGAGGTACACCTACCTGGAACGGGGTAGGGGAGGCCACCAGAGCATACACTGAATGAGCGATGGGAGAGGTAGGAGGAGAACCAGGATAGTACGGAGTCCTTGAAGCCAAGCGAGGAGAGGGTGGTGAGGAGAAGGTTGTGATCAATGGTATAAAAGGCAACAGAAAGGTTAAGAAGGATGAGGATAGAACAGAGGCCCTTAGATTTGGCCAGGAACAGGTCGTTGGTGACTTTTGTGAATGCCGTTTCAGTGGAGTGTAGGGGATGGAAGCCGGATTGTAGTGGGTTCAGGAGGGCCTGGGAGGTGAGGAAGTCGAGGCAGCGACGGTGGACTGCTCGTTCTAATAGTTTGGATATGAAGGGAAGGAGGGAGATGGGTCGATAGAGGGGCATCAAGTGAGGGTTTCTTGAGGAGGGGTGTGACAACAGCATGTTTTGAAGTCAACGGGGACAGTTGCAGTGGAGAGAGAAAGGTTGAGGATATGAGTGATGGAGGGGACAATGGTGATGGAGATGGAACGTAGGAGATGGGTGGGGATAGGGTCTGATGAACAGGTGGTGGGTTTGAAGGAGGAAAGAAGGAGTGTGGTTTCTTCAGAGATCGGAGGGAATGAGGAGAGGTTGGGGGGAGTATGGAGGGGGAGGAGGTGGGGGTAGATGGGGGGTAGGGAATTGGAGGGTAATTTTGTGAATTTTGTCGTGGAAGTAGTCGGCTAGGGTTTGGGCAGAAAGGGAGGGTGGGATTGGGGGCGGGGAGACCTTGAGGAGAGAATTGAGGGTATTTAAGAGACGGTGAGGATCAGAGGCAAGGGAGTTGGTCAGACGGATGTAATAATCTTGTTTGGCAAGTGCCAAGGCTGACTGGAAGGAGCCAAGCATGAATTTGAAGGGCATTAAAAGGGCAGCTACCTTCAAGTCACCACAGAGGTGCCAGCTGTACTTGTTATAGTTAATGGAAGTCAGCAGCTGCTTTAAGTTATCGTATGTCTCTTTCATGTGGACGGCATGCGCTACTGGAATAGATGGAAGGCGGTTTCCATTGTTCAAAAGCAAAGCCTTCAGACTCAATTTCGAAGAGTCTATAAATAGTCTCCAGTCTTGTGGGTCATGAGTGGTTTTTAAGGCATTCATGAGGCTTTCAATATTGGAACAGAATACCAGATTACTTTCCTTTCCGACTGCGTACAGTACACTGCTGACATCAGATGGCTTCAGCAGCCGTCTGGCAGTAGTATTACATTGCATCAGAAAATGATGCAATCGACTCTGGATGATGTATGCATGCTGGTATTATGCAATGTGATGCAATATTACATCATTCAAGGCTTATTTGGGATGTTATTGATGTCCTACTGGATAAATTTACACGGTGAAACGTCAAAAATGAACTGCATGCAATATCTTCAAAACGAGATCCAATAAATTTTTTTTAATGTTATATTCATGTTCAGCTCACCAAGATACTACAGATTAGGGCCTTTTAAAGTCAGTAACGATTTCAATGTTGACCAGTGTAATCTAACCAAGACAAAACACATAGTGAAACTGGGGACTAGAGTATGGTAAGATATACATCTCTTTTGTAGTGGACAAGAGAGTGAGTAGCATCAGGATCCAAAAGCAGCTTCAAAGAGGTGGGCTTTTAGCCTGGATTTGAATAGGGCTAAAGAAGGAGCCCGATGCACCAACTCAGGCAGTTTGTGCCAGGCATCAACAAAGTGTTTCCATTTGCTCTGATACGATTTTCTCAATGGTTTCCTGGGGCTAAAATGATGCTTTGGATGTCATGAGATAGTGGCGTACTACTCTGTAATTTCCAAAATTTCAGAGAGAGGCTGCAGTGATTTAGATTGCTCATGCAAAGATAGGTTCTGATCTGCATAGGTTTATGGCCTAGAGGAATTGGAGGTTCCATGTTTAAAGGCAAGAAGATTGTAAAACCAGATTTGTCCGGGCCAGCTGGGTACAACTAGAATGATCTGGGATTTGTGCGAGACTCCTCTAGATAAGGCAAAATGGAGGAAAAGTATATAGAAGGCCTTTGTTCCATGGAATTGTGAAGGCATCAGTGTCATTCTTCAAGTCGGCAAAACAATGTGACGTGGTAGTCAAAGCCATACAGAGAAGAATAATCAGCAGAAAAAAAGATATTAATACCACCAGGGATCATTTTATTGTGGGGCTTGGCCCCTGATAGTATTTTGATGGCATCAGGTGCCTTTCCCGATGCCATCAAAATATTGTTGGGGGTGGGATTGGGGCTGCTGGACCACCAGGGATCATTTTATTTTGAGGCCCAGCCCTGACAGTATTTTGATGGCATTGCGGGCTTTTTCCAATGCCTGATCATCTGAGGAGGAGATAATCTAGGCATCGGGGAAAGCACCCAGTGCCATCAGGATACTGTTGGGGGCACGCATTAGAGGTTTACTTCTACTCAGACTCTGAAGTAAAACTTTTGACGCTGTGGCTGGTTGCGAAATCCTCTATGCCTGTCTCTGCATCGGGCGTAGCTATGATTTGCATACTAGCCCAGCTGATTATAATAGATTTAAATAATTCAAATTCATTTAAATACGTGTTGCGTTAGCTGGGCATTAATTTTTCTCCCGGCATTTGTCTGTTTCCTGCATTTGCAGGATCATTAAACGTGCCATTAGGAGCTTGTAAAGCCTGCACTAGTTTTCTACATAGGCCTGTAAATATTTAAAGATCTGTATCATATCTCCCTTGTCCTTCCTCTCCTCTAGCATATACATATTTAGGTCTTGAAGTTGCTTCTCATATGTCTTCTGGCGCAGGCTCCAAATCATTTTGGTCACCTTCCTCTGAACAGTTTCCAGTCTTTTTATATTCTTTGTGAGATATGGTCTCCAAAACTGAACATAATATTCCAAGTGAGGCCTCATCAGCGACTTGTACAGTGGCATTAGTGCCTTCTCCTTTCTGCTGGCAATTCCTCTCTGTATGCAACCCAGCATCCTTCTGGCTTTGGCCACTGCCTTGTCACACTGTTTTGCCACCTTGAGATTCTCAGAAACAATCACTGAGATCCTTCTCCTAGTCCATGCACACCAACCTCTCGCCCCCTGTCACATACAATTCCCTTGGATTTCTACATCCCAAGTGCTTGACACTGCACTTCTTTACATTAAATCTCAACTGCCAAGCATTAGACGATTCTTTCCAGCTTTTGTATATCTTTTCTCATGTTATCCACTCCCTCAGGGGAGTACACTCTGTTGCAAATTTTCATGGCATCTGCAAAAAGACAGACTTTTCCATTCTGTCCTTCAGCAATATCGCTCACAAATACATTGAACAGTCCCGGCCCTAGGACCGATCCCTGGGGCACGCCACTAATCACCTTCCATTCATCAGAGTGAGTTCTGTTTACCATTACCTTCTGTTTACCATTACCTTCTGTTGTCTGTTAGTCAAACAATTTCTGCTCCAGTTCACCACCTTGGGACCCATCCCCAGGCTGTTTAGTTTATTGATAAGTCTCCTATGAGGAACAGTATCAAAACCTTTGCTTAAATCTAGGTAGATCACATCTATTGCTTTCCCTTGATCTAGTTCTCTGGTCACTCAGTCAAAGAACCCAATCAAAATTGTTTGGCATGATCGTCCTTTGGAAAAACCATGTTGCCTCGGATCATGCAACCTATTGGTTTTTGAGAAAGTCCACTATTCTCTCTTTCAGGAGTGCTTCCATTACTTTTCCCATTACCGAGGTAAGGCTTACTGTCCTGTATGCTGTCACTTCTTCCCTATTACCTATTTTGTGAAGAGGTACCACATCAGCCCTTCTCCAGTCCTGTGGAACTTTTCCTCTCTCCAAAGTTCTATTAAAAACATCCTTTAAAGTCCGCACAAGAACATTTCTGAGCTCTTTCAGTATCCAGGGATGTATACCATCCACTCCCATGGCCTTGTCTACTTTCAGTTTTGCAAGCTGTTCAAACACATCATCTTTTGTGAATAATGTAGTACCTTCTCCTTTCCCATTTGTATATTTGTCAATCACAGGTGGTCCTTCTCCAGGATTTTCTTTAGTAAAATGTAGTATTTGTTTAGCATTTTTGCTTTTTTATTGTCCCTTTCCATGAATCTGTTCAATTCCACTTTTGATCTTCCTCTTCTCCTGAATATACCTGAAAAAAGTTTTGTCGTCACACTTTAGATCTTTAGTCATCTTTTCTTCTGCCTTTGATTTTGCTATCCTTATTTCTCTTTTTGTCTCCTTTAGCTTTATCCTGTATTCTTTTCTGTGTTCCTTTTCTTTGCATATTTCTGAATTTTGTGAAAGCTGTGTTTTTTGCCTTTATTTGTGCAGCCACTTCTTTGGAGAACCCAATAGGTTTCTTTTTCCTCTTGTTTTTATTTACTTTCCTTACATATGTATCTGTTGTCCCTTTCATTGCCTCCATTAGTTTAGCCCACTGCAGTTCCGCTTCCCTTACCACCTCCTACCCTGCCGACTCCTTCAGGAAACTTGGCCATTTTTACTGAAGTCGGCGTTTTTGAAGTCTAGGACTTTGAGCTTGTTGTGATTGGACTCTGCCTTGGTTTTTATCTCAAACCACACCGTGTAATGATTGCTGCTGCTCATATGGGCACACACCCGGACATTTAACACACTATCTCCGTTGGTGAGTACTAAATCCAGCATCGAACTTTCCCTAGTCGGTTCCATCACCATTTATCTAAGAAATGTATTTTGGAAGGCATCCACAATTTTTTTTGCTTCTTTCCAGATTTGCAGAAGAAATACTCCAGTCCGCATCGGGTAGTCATCTAATATAATCACTTCCCCCTTCATGGCTACCTTTGCAATATCAATAATTAAGTCTGTTTCCATTTCTTCGGTTCGAGTTGAAGGCCTGTAGACTACATTAGTATGGATGATCATGCCATCTCCTCTTTCCAACACAATCCACAGAGCTGCTGCTTTTTCCCATATCCCCTGCATTTCAGTGGAATTTGCGAGATGCTTTGGTGCACACTACCCTGCGAGCTTGCCCCCCTGGGGACCAGACTGGACATTCTGCTTGTGGACATTGTGCCTATTGTTCGGGCTCTTTGCAAGGACCCCTTTGGATTGACCCTCGGACACAGCAGCAATGGTCCTTCCCTCATACTACGTCCTTTGATTCCTCCTATGTGGTCTATTTGATCTGCTGTCCATGTGGGTTGGTTTATATAGGACGGACAATTCGCCCTTTAAGGGTTCGGCTGTCGGAACATGCCTCTCGGGTTCGTACCCGTACGCTTTCAGCCCCACTTGTTCAGCATTTGATCTTTTGTGGCCATAATTTTGAGGACCTGCGATGGAGGGCCATTGATCAAATTTTACAGAATCCAGCCGTGGGAGATCGCGTTCGGAAGCTACAATTTGTGGAACAACGTTGGATCTTCCGTCTTCATACAGTGACCCCACATGGTTTGAATTTGGAGTTGGACTGGCCTAGTTTACTATGAGATTTTGTATTTCACACCTCTCTCCTTGGATTGGTTGGCTGTATGGGATGACGTCAGACGCCGTGTTTAAAAAGGTCTGCTTTTTGAAGTTTTCTATTCCTTTTCATGTTGACGGCTATTTGATTGGTGATGACAGTGTTGGCCTGGCGCAGGGCGGATTAAAATGTGAGCCCGAAACACAGGACTGTGTCGTGTCTCTCACCTTGATGATTTTTGCCGTGGCAGTTAAGTATAAATGAACCTTTTGCTATGGTTTTACTGCTGGTTTGAATAAAAGGGACTGTTATTTACCGATGTCCGGGAGTCTGCTGTGGTGACCCCGGTACAGGGTATCATACGGTCCGACAAAAAAACAGAAACAGAACTTAAGCTTATATTGGGATTTCTCTTTAAGGAAAATTGAGAAGACACTGTGTTTTTTCCTCTCTTTTGTGGATTTACTATTTGGAGCTGGGTGAGGTTTGGCTCCTGGGCTTGGCGATTTTGCCTTTGTGTTTGGATTTAATATTGGTTTTGACATATAGGGCTGCTCCTCTTCCTTTTCTGCCTTCTGTCTCTTCTAAATAAATTATAGCCAGCTATGCCTATATCCCATTCATGTGACTCATTAAACCATGTTTCTGTAATGGCCAAAATGTCCAAGTCCATTTCCACCATTAGGGCTTCTAGGTCAGGAACTTTGTTGGCTAGGCTTCAAGCATTTGTGTTCATTGCTTCCCAGCATTTGTTGACTGGCTAGCCTGTATTTTGCATAGATTTTGTTCTACACGCCTCTTCCCACTTGCCATTGTTGTGTGGGTTAATAGTTTGGCTGTTTCCGTTGTTGCTGTTTTTGCTTGGAGTGACGTCCTGAACTTGTTCTTCTCCAGGAACAAGCAGGAAGTCAGTCCTCACTTATGGGTGACATCGACACCGATGGAGCCCATGCGGAGCAATTCCCCAGCTTTCACAGAAAGCCTTTGGGTTTGCTGCCATGCATGCGTGGTCCTCTTCCTGCCCAAAGGTGCCATCTTGCTCAGTCTCCCTTTTTCCGCGAAACCCTTCGGGGACACGTCCTCGTCCCTCGGAAAAACTTTTCTTGACTTCAGCCCTTTTGGCCTTTTTTCCGGTAGCACTGGTCCTCTCTCATCCTCCCCTTAGCCCCTGCTCCCACTGTGGGCTAGGAGATCCCTTTTTTGACACTTTTTAGTGTGTTTTCTTTCGGGCCCTTTTTTCCCCGACCGCTGGCCTTGAGGGTTTTCGACCTCGCAGGGGCCCTTTTTGCCCCCATGGCCACCAGTTTTAAGAAATGTAACAGATGTTCCAAAAATAGGTCGCTCACAGACACCCACGACTGCTGTCTATGGTGTCTGGGGGCTGACCACAACCCGGAGCTCTGCTCACTTTGTAAGAAAATGTCCGCTGAGGCCTTGCTAAGCCGTAAGCAAAAGTCCGACATTTTCCACAAGGCAGCCCTGGGATCCCCGGTGGCACCTCGCCCTACTGATCCACCGTTGGCGGGGTCTCCCCTAGTGACCCAGCCCCCCAGGCATCACTCCAATCAGGGTTCACCCGAGGTGGAACGGCAAAAGAAGAAGACGACCTCGAAGTCGCTATCGGGTGCTCCGGATAAGCGCGAGTGGTCTCGCGCTCATTCCCTTAGCCCTTCCCAGCGTCAGACAAGGAGCGGCCTCGAAAGGTATTGACCCCCTCTCCTTCTCCACACCAGACCCGGTAACCCCAGCGTCGGTGTCGCAGGAACCCACTCCCGAGTGGGAGTCCCATATGCGGGCACTGGAGCACAGCATTTCTGCTTTCCTCACTGCCCAGCAGGTGCTTTTACCCAGCACGGCTGGCTTGCGCCCGAGACCAAGGGTCACCCAACTGGGGTCCCGAAAACTGGTACAGGTGATTTGCTACTCTTTAGTTTATCAAATAGTTGTAATACATCTTCCTGGTCTAGTGATATTTCTTTCAATTCTTCTGCAGAATCACCTTTAAATACTACTTCAGTCATAGGTAACATCCCTACATCTTCCTCAGTAAAGACCGAAGCAAAAAATTCATTCAGTCTTTCCGCTATAGCCTTGTCCCCTCTTACTGCCCCTTTTACCCCTCTATCATCTAATGGACCAACTGACTCTCTCACAGGTTTTTTGCTACAAATGTACTTGAAAAAGTCTCTTTTATGCGTTTTTACTTCCACAGCAAGTTTCTTCTCAAATTCTGGCTTTGCCTGCCTTATCGATGCCTTGCATTTAACTTGCCAGTGCTTGTGCTGTTTCCAGTTTTCATCATTTGGCTTTTTTTCCATTTCCTGAAAGATGCTTTTTTGGCAACAGCCTCTCTGACCTCACCTTTAAACCATGCTGGCAGTTTTTTGGACTTTCTTCCACTTTTTTTAAAGCGTGGCATACAGCTGGTCTGGGCTGCCAAGATAGTATTTTTAAACAACACCCAAGCTTGATCTTTATCTTTATTTACACGATTTGATAGACTGCCCAGGCCGAAGCATCAGGGCGGTGTACAATACAAAAATAAGGCTGCTAGAAACAAAGTAAGAAAGGGAACGCCAAAAGTCGATAGGACAGAGAGAGACAGATTAAAGGTAGAGAGGAGGAAAAGCCCAGGGGGGGCAAGAGGGCAGGAGGACGGGGGGGGGGGCGAGAAAGAAAGGAAAAAAAGGGGAAGCGGACCAACGAAGGGAGAGTTATGGAGGGTGGAGGGCGAGGCTGGGGGAGAAGATGATGTAAGTCTTTAATGTTTGCAACTGCTCCTTTTAGTTTTTTCTTAACTATTTTCCTCATTTTATCATAGTCTCCCTTTCGAAAGTTACAAGGTAGTACTGTGGATTTCCTTACCATCCCTCCTCCATTAATTAAATCAAAAGTGATCATGCTATGATCACTATTGCCAAGTGGCCCCAACACCCTTATCTGTTGCACCAGATCTGGTGTTCCACTAAGGACTAGGTCCAGTATGGCTTCCCCTCTGGTCGGTTCATGAACCAACTGCTCCAAGAAGCAGTCATTTATTTCATCTAGAAACCTTATCTCCCCAGAAAGTCTTATTGGAAGAAGATATCAGTCCCATGAGTTCTGAGGTAGTCATGGAGTGGAAGGAGGCCCAGACATGCGAAAGCTGAGAAGCAGGGGGAGGAGAGACAGGAGGAGGAGAAGAGATAGGTGGAGGACAGTGAGGCAGAGACACTCTGAGATCCAAAATCATCTTATTATATAAAACTGCAAGTTGAGAAGGAGGAGGGAACGATGAAGGTGGAGCAGGATCAGAGTCTAATCAGAGGGATGTGAGGGACCTAAGGACTGTGTATAAGTGTCGAGTCTGGTTGGGTGCAGAAGAAATGGCTGTGGGAAAAGTAAGTCTGCTTGGCCTTATGAACTTGTGATCGGTAATGAGTATGATTGGCTTTGAAATTGGACAGGGTGGTTGGGGAAGGTGATTTTCCCCAAAGGCGTTCTGCGTGTCGAAGTTGAGTGCGGAGAAGACTGAGACCATTGTGGAACCAAGGTTGTGAGGGGCGATGACTTATGGGACGTGGTTTGAGGGGAGCCAGATGATCAAAGGCAAGAGAGAGACAGGAAGACCAGTTGGAGGCTTGTGAGTTTGAAGAAAGAGAGAAGTCTGAAGGCAAGAGATCTTCGGATGGGAAATTCTGGAGAGTAAGGGCGGTAATGCGACGGGAGAGACGCTGAGCAGTAGGAGAGGGTGGATGGGGAACCTGCGGAGGGGGCACAGACTGAGACGAAGAGGGTAAACAGTTGAAAGTCAGGCAGTAGTGATCCGTACAAGGGAGAGGGGTGGCATGAAGAGACTGTATATGAAAGGGAAGAGAAACTGGAGAGAGGAGGAAGTCAAGAGTATGGCCTGCTGAATGGGTAGGAAAGGAAACATGCTGAAAGAGAGAGAGATCCTGAAGAAGTGATCATCAGCAGTGGAAATTCTTTGTACCCCCTTCTCAGCAGCAGCCAACATCCCCCCATGCTACCGTCTTAAGTTAATAACCTGTAATGTGGCTGAGGCTCTATTGCTCCAGTGAACAGAAACTGATCTGTGGGTCCAATCCAGCAATTATATTGATTGAATGGCAAGCCAGAGAACAATAATATTGTGTATTTGTCACACAATGAAAGTAGATTTCATTCTCTGAATTAAAATATAGGTACCGTGTTTCCTTTTAGAAAATATTTTGTTCTCTAACTTTGAACACAAGATTTATAGGCTTGACAGTGAAGACTTTGGTCCATAAGCAATCCATAGGAACGAGTATGGGGAGAGAGCAGAGAAGAGCTCTCTAGGACAAGCCCTGAGGGTTCACCATCTGATAGTGGGTAAGCTGCAGAGGTGGGTCCACCACATTATACGAAAGAGATGAAAAAATAATGGAGAAGAGTCCCAAAATCCAAGCGAGAACAGCATATTAAGGTGGTTATCAACATTGTCAAAAGCAACAGATAGGTCACAAAGAACGAAGATCAAGTAAATGCCCTTATATTTGGCCAAGAACCAGGTCACTGGAGACTGACAAAAGCTGTTCCTGTGAAATGTAGAGGACAGAAACCAGATTGGATAGCATTCATAACAGCTTGAGATGAAAAAGGTCAAGACAGCAGCAGTGAAACAGCACGTTCAAGTAGTTTGAAAAGGGGGGAGGGGGAGAAGAAGCTAATTGGAAGAGAAGGTAATATCCAATGAAAGTTTTTTGAGGAGCAGTGTAACTACAGCATGTTTGAAGGCAATAGGAACGGTTGTAGTGGAATGTGATAGGTTGAAGAAATGACAAATGGAAACAACAGCAGGGGGGGGGGGTATATTGCTGAGTAGTTGTGTGAGAATGGGATCAGAGGAATAGGTAGTGGGTTTGGCTGAGGAGAGATGTGCAGTTTCCTCCTCTCTGATTTTAGAAAAGGAAAGAAAGGGTGGCAGTAGTCGAAGGATGTGAGATTGAATCAGGGGAAGAGAAGATGAAGGTGATATGGAGAACTCGAGACTAATCATGTGAACCTTGTCACAAAAGTAGTCAACCATAGGGCAGAAAGTGAAGCAGGGGTAGGAGTCAGAGGCACTTTGAGGAGAGAGTTGAGTATGACGGAGAAACAGTGAAGCTAAAAGGCAAGAGAGTTGGTCAAATGTGCATAGTGCTTTTGCTTAGCAAGTGCAATAATAGACAGAAAAGAGGTTGACAAGAATTTGAAGTGTATGAAGTCAGTATAGGATTCTAGACAAAGGCACTCGGAGCGGGCACAGGAACAAAGGTAGCGAATTCTGAAGGTCAGCCAAGGCTCTGAGGTATAGTGCATTATACTAAATATGAACAGGAGAAATGAGAGCATCCAAAGCACTGGAGAATACAGTGTTATGGAAAGAGGCCACCTCATCAACAGACTCATGTAACATAGTGGTTGAGAGAGGAGATGTGACAGCAGTGGAAAAAATGCAAGGGTCTAGAGCCTGAAGATTCCTAAACATATTGGTGGAGATTGCAGACTCTGGAGGGGAGTAGTTAAGTATGAAAGATAACAGATGATGGTCAGACAGGGAAGAATTGAGGTGGTTTGAGAGAGCTAGCAGTTGGAAAAAGACAAAGTCAAGCTAGCGGTCATGCTGATGAACAGGGGCAGTAGAACACAGATAGCTAGAATGGAGAGATTAAAGCAAGGAGGTCTGAGGCATAAAGTTCAGAGGGGTATCATCTATGTTAAAATCCCCAAGAATGAGAGAAGGGGGAAGATTGTTCAAGAAAGGAGAGCTAGGAGTCACAGTGAGGAAGGAGGAAGAGGACTTGGCAAAGGATTGATAAATTCCAGCTACCCAGAGAGCTAGTGGAGTAAATTTGTTACCGGAGGAAGTGGTAAAAACCTCTTAATATAGCTTGGCTTATTTTTTTTTTATTTTTTATTTTTTATATGCATATCAATAAGTATAACACTTGAAAAGCAAAGCACTCTCAGGAAAACAACATAATCTCCAGGAGCAAGCAGGAATGTAGTCTTCACATATGGGTATCGTCGGTACCGACGGAGCCTGCGCAGAAACGCTCCCCAGCGTCCAATTAGAAAGCTTTTGGGAGCATCCCACAGCACCTGTGTGCTGCCTTCCCGCCTTTCCCAACTGCCTCTTTCCAGTTCTTCGTTTTCCGCGGAGCCAGTAGGTTGTCGTTTCTGTCACCGCAGAAAATGTTTTCCTTATTCCTTCTTTTTTGTGGTCGCATCTGCCTTCCTCGATGCTACGAGTATACCGGTACCGCCGGTTCTCTTTTCTTTCTTTCTTAGTTTACAAAATAAATATATATATTCTATTTTTCCAAACTTTTCTTCCCAGGTGCATGCGCCATTTTGGGCCTTAGGCCCAAAATTTCCTCCATTATGGAAAAACCCGCTTCGGGTTTCAAAAAGTGCACCAAGTGTGGCAGTACCATCTCCGTCACCGACATTCATGAGTGGTGTCTTAAATGTTCAGGTCCTGACCACTCCATCTCCGAGTGTATGGCTTGTGCCATGATGTCTAAGAGGGGTCGACAAAACCGAGCTGCTAAGCTCAGCACCCTTTTTCCCTCTGATGCAGCTTCTGTGGCATCGACGTCTTCCAGGGCTTCATCTTACTCCCATAGATCTCAAGTAACTAAGCATAAGTCTAGCCGGTCCTCAAAGGGTAGATCTCCTTCCAAGCATCGAGATGCCTCTGGCGTTGCCCTTGAGGGTTCTGTACCGGCAAAATTGCCCCAGCGGGAGGCTTCGGCTTCCAAAGCATTATCGGGGCTCCAGGATGTTCTCGAGGCCTCAACCTCGGCAGAACTACTGGTGCCATGCTCTGGGGTATCGGCTGCTTCCGGTACCGATACCCAGGCATCGGCAGCGTCGATAGACCAGAGTTTCCTGGCTATTGAACACAGTCTGGCGGCTCTCCTTGTGGCATCGACACCCTCGGAACTGCGTCATACAGTTCAACCGGTACCAGTACCGATAGCATCGGCATCGATGTCTGCTTTGCCGGCACCCAGTCATGCGATGCCTTCCGGTGCCGATACACCGGTACAGATTCCCCCGGTACCGACTTCGGTCGGTACGGGTATCGGGCTCTTCAAGAGCATCCGGATAAAAGGTATTTCGAATCCTCGGAGGACTCCAAGGATTCTGACAGCTCTGCCGGTACCGGGATACTTCTCCTGAAGGAGCCTTCCTCCCCTAAACATAGGATGTCTCCTCCAGAAGATATCTCCTTTCAGGATTTTATCAGAGATGGCTCGAGGTCTGGCCATTACTGTGGCTCCTGAAACGGAGCCCAGGGCTAAGGAGTTGGAGATTTTACAATATCCCAAAGCTCCTAAGGAGGCAGCTACTCTGCCTATCCATGAAATCTTACATGATCTCATGTTGAGAATGTGGGAGACACCTCTTACCACCTCTCCTCACTCTCGCAGACTGGATACCATGTATCGAGTCCCCTCCTTGTCCTGGTTTCCAGAAAACTCAGCTTCATCACCACTCTATTGTATTGGAATCAGCTATGAGAAGGATCAGGAGTGCAAAGAGGCATGCCTCTAATCCTCCAGGACGTGAGTGTAGAACTTTGGATGCCTTTGGACGTCGTATTTTCCAGGCTTCCATGCTTTCTGCCAGGATCAGTTCCTATATTTATATATGGGAATGTTCCTTAAAGAAGTCACAGGAGACTTGGAGATTTTAAGCCCTCTCCTTCCTGATGACAAGAGGCAGGACTTTCTCACACTGGTTAAACATGCTCAGGATGTTTCTAAGTTTGTCAATCGTGCAGCTTTTGACTGTTTTGAGTGCATAAACAGAACCTCTGCCATTGCCATAGGTGCATGTAGAATTCCCTGGCTCCAGGCATCCGATTTGAAGCTCTGGGTGCAGGACAAACTGGTTAATATCCCTTGTACAGGTGAGAACCTATTCGGCAAAAATTGGCAAGAAAAAGCCAATGAATTAGATGCTGACAACTCCACTTTGGATAGGTTATCCAAAGCCACAGCTGATCCTGCGAGAAAGAAGTCTTTCAAGAAGCCTTTCTTCTCAAAAAAGAAGAGGTTTTATCCCTCTTATTCCCAGCAGGGACGTTCTACAGGTCAGCCTACCCGGAAAGGTCAGCAACCACCTAAACAAAGGAAAGCAAAGACTGCTAAGCCTCAACCATCTCAGCAGTCTCAGCCTCCACAAGGCCTTTAACTTTCATCTAGAGAACCTAGCCTTCCTGGTCCTCAATGGACCAGAGTCTTCCACCATTCCAGGAAGGTTATGCCATTTTGCCACCCAGGTGGGAGCAGATAACAGCAGAGCATTGGACACTCTCCATTATAAGAGAGGGGTACAAGCTGCACTTTCTGTGCATGCCCCCTTCCACAGTGGTAAGACAGTTCAATTCTCAGACCTCTCTCATCAATCTGTTAGATCAAGAGGTCACTATGCTTCTTGCCCAAGGGGCAATAGAAGAAGTACCCATTCATCAACAGGGTACAGGGTTTTACTCCCCCTATTTCCTTATCCCAAAAAAAACAGGGGGATACAGACCTATCTTAGACCTCAGAGAATTGAATAAATTCCTCTTCAAAGAAAAATTCAAGATTTCTTTAGGAACTCTGCTGCCATACCTTCAGAGTCAGGACTGGCTTTGTTCTCTAGATCTCAAGGATGCGTACACTCATGTTCTCATCCACCCAACTCACAGAAAGTTCCTTCGGTTCCTTTTTCAAGGAAAGCACTACCAATACAGGGTGCTTCCTTTTGGCCTGGCCTCAGCACCAAGAGTGTTCACGAAATGCATGGCTGTGATAGCAGCCTTTCCCCACACTCTAGGGATATTCGTCTTCCACTACTTAGATGACTGGCTCATTCGAGCCCCATCAGAGTCAGAGGCCAGGACCTCCCTGTCTTGCACAATGCTTATCCTTCAGTATTTGGGTCTTGTCATAAACGTCCCAAAATCCAGTCTAACTCCCACTCAGTCTCTAGAATTCATAGGAGCTTTGCTGGATACCAAAAAGGCAAGGGCCTATCTTCCCCAGGCCCGTTGCCTTCGCATGGTGCAGTTAGCTTCTCAAGTAGTGCTAAAACCTCATCTCACTGCCCGAGAAATGCTACAACTACTAGGCCACATGGCATCTACCGTGCATGTGGTGCCTTATGCTCGCCTCCATATGAGAGCAGCCCAGTGGACTTTATCCACTCAGCGGACCCAGGCATCAGGGTGCCTGTCAGACAAAATAGCAAACACAAATCGCCTTATTTTGTCCCTCCAATGGTGGCAGTCCACTCAGAACCTGTTACTGGGGTCCCCATTTCAACAACCCTTACCCCAAGCAACTCTCACAACAGATGCTTCACCAATGGGTTGGGGAGCTCATCTGCAAGACCTCTCCACCCAAGGCATTTGGACTCCACAGGAGACTCATCTACATATCAATCTCTTGGAGCTCAGAGCAATCTTCCTTGCTCTTCGATTGTTCCACACCCTACTCAGCTATAGAACAGTCCTCATTCATACAGACAATCAAGTAGTCATGTTTTATGTGAACAAGCAGGGGGGAACAGGCTCTCTGTCACTTTGCAACGAAGCTTTGCGAGTATGGGCCCTCGCCAGAGAGCATCAGATTCATCTCCTGGCAGGTACCGTCCAGGCATCCAAAAATCTTGGGCAGACAGACTCAGTCGAGTTCTGCTTCCACACAAATGGTCTCTACATGCAGACCAGGTGGCCAAGATTTTTCAAATTTGGGGAACCCCGGACATAGACCTCTTTACAAGTCCATTGAATGCCAAACTTCCCCGGTTCTGTTCCAGAATTCCAGCTCAGGGTTCTCAGGCCAGGGATGCTTTCCTCCTTTACTGGGGTCAAGACTTCCTTTATGCCTTTCCACCCATTCCCCTAATTTCCAAGACCCTGTTCAAGCTTCAGAGAGACAGAGGCCATATGATTCTCATAGCTCCACATTGGCCACAGTAAGTGTGGTACCCTCTGCTCCTACATCTCTCTCAAGCTCCCTCCCTGGAGTTAGGATCTGCTCCAGATCTCCTGTCTCAGGAGGACAGAATGTTATGGCATCCCAATCCCCAGTCTCTGCATCTCAGGGCTTGGTTGCTGAAGGCCTAGATCTTCATGATCTTAACCTCCCTCAGCAAGTAAAGGATATCCTTTATGCTTCCAGGAAGCCTTCCACAAGACGTTCTTATGCTTTCAAGTGGAAAAGGTTTACCATATGGTGTTCGCAGAAGGGTCTTAACCCCCTTGCGGTACCTCTGGAATCATTACTGGAGTATCTCCTTCATTTATCCAATACAGGACTTAAAACTAACTCATTAAGAGTCCATTTGAGTGCTATTGCAGCTTCTTTCAAGCCTCTAAATGGACAACCTATTTCCTCCCATCCTCTTATAGCAAGATTTATGAGAGGCCTTCTTCTAACTAAGCCTCCCATTAGGCCACCATCGGTGGCATGGGACTTAAACCTGGTTCTTGGTCAGCTCATGAAGCCACCTTTCGAACCCTTAGCTACTACCTCATTGAAATTCCTTTCTTGGAAAGTTATCTTTCTCATTGCAATCACCTCAGCACACCGCATCAGTGAGTTGCAGGCACTAGTAGCTGATCCACCTTATACAAGGTTCCATCATGACAAGGTAGTCCTTAGGACTCATCCACACTTTATGCCAAAGGTGGTCTCGCCTTTTCATCTTAACGAATCGGTCTGCCTACCTGTGTTTTTTCCAAGGCCTCATGCATCAAATGCAGAAAGGAATCTTCATACTTTGGACTGTAAAAGAGCTTTAGCCTTTTACTTGCAAAGAACACAGCAACATAGAAAGTTCTCTCAACTCTTGGGCCTCTGTTCATACCTTCACAGCCCATTACTGCTTGGACAAGGACTCCCGCTGGGATGCCTTGTTTGGTCAGGCTGTTCTCCAACACCTGTTCCATACCTAATCAACTCCTACCCATCATCCCTGGTAGGATGCCAGAGATCCTTGGGGGGAAGTGGAGCCCTTTCACAGGGACACACAACTTCTGGGGTCTCTCCCTGGCATCTAAAGCTAGGGAGTCCCCATATGTGAAGACTACATTCCTGCTTGTTCCTGGAGATAGCATAGTTACTCACCTGTAACAGGTGATCTCCGGGAACAGCAGGAATTTAGTCTTCGCAACCCACCCACCTCCTAGGAGTTGTATCTCTCTATCTCTTTCTCTTTCCCTCTCTCTCTCTCTTTGTCTCAGCTTTAAACTCAGCTGGAGAGAGGCAGTTGGGAAAGGCGGGAAGGCAATGCTCCCAAAAGCTTTCTATTTGGACGCTGGGGAGCGTTCCCACGCAGGCTCCGTCGGTACCGACAATACCCATATGTGAAGACTAAATTCCTGCTGTTCCCGGAGATCACCTGTTACAGGTGAGTAAGTATGCTATATGGAAATAAGGTTCAAAAGGAGAAAGCATAAGCGATAAATCAGCCCACAATACAGGGGAAGCATTATTTCTAAGAGGAATTATAATGGAAAAAGTAAAGTGAGAGAGGAGGCACATTTATATACATTTACAAGCCTCAGTTCACAGGAGTAGAAATCTGAACAAGAAGAAGCCTAGAATTAAGAAATAATCTGAGCTGTGAGGGTTCAAAATATAAATATCTAACATTATTCAACCAAATTAAACATTTACAAGGAAACTGCAGCACAAACATGGCACCTAAATCCTGAGCCTCTTTGCAGATAGCAATAAACTTCTTCCTCCTCTCTTGAGTAGATTCTGTTAAATCAGGAGAGATCCAAAGCTTAGCCCCCATAAGCAGCTGAGATCTATACTTCAAAAATAATCTTAAAACATGATCCCAGTCTTGAGGAAAAACAAATGTTACCAATAAAGTTCCACGCTGAGGAATCTCTGACTTGGAGCTCTCAAAGGCAGGCAGAGCCAAAGGATCAGATAACTTTGGTGCAGGTCACAGAAAAGAATTGCCAGATCCTAAGGATTTTTTTCTTCTCCGGGAACAAGCAGAAAGTCAGCCCTCACATATGGGTGATGTTGGCATCGACTGAGCCCACACGGTAATGTCTCCCAAGCTTTCATTGAAAGCCTTTGAAAGATCCACCACGCATGCATGGTTGCCTTCTGCCCAAGGATGCCATGTTGCCTCTGTCTCCTTTTTTCCGTGGAGCCCATCAAACGTTTGTCGGCACCTTGGAAAGATTTTTTTCCCTTCATTCTGTTTTTTCTTCTCCCGGTATGCGTACCGGTGCCTTCTCGCCTCCCGAGATCACTGCCACCATGGCACCACGTTTTTCTCGGATCCTTTTTTCCTTTGGGGGTTTTTCTCTCACTGTGCGAGAACTCTCATGACCTCCCTGGCCATGACTCTTGTTTGACCTTGCAGGCATAGTTTTCCCTGCTGTTTCCTCAGCCAGTGGGTTTAGGCAGTGCGACTGCTGCTGGCACACCATGTCCCTCATGGATCCACATGACTGCTGCCTTCTGTGCCGACCATGTGATGACTCCTGTGGACTCTGTCAGCAAATGAGCAAGGGACCGAGGAACCGTGAGAATCCATATTTGGCAAGACCTCCATTTCAGCCCCAGCATCGCTTGCAGAGCCGGTGCTTTTGGGGGCCGCCACGGTGGTCTCAGCCTCGTGTAACGGCCGTGCCCAGTATGAGCCCTGAGGTCGGGGGGCATCAGACTGGGGATCATCCTCTGAGGGCTATCCCCCGAAGAGCTGGACGTTTTCAGTGTCATCAGGCGATGAGGCTGGAACTGTGGGTGTAAGACCCACACTCACCGGCTTTGGAGCCCTTGGTACGATGCTAAGGGAGATGGCCGGGAGCAACCCTCCAAGCTGCCCAGGCAAGATTAAACACCATTGGTGTCGGGAGATCAATCCCCATCTCCCAAGCCCATCCTCGTTGAGAACACATCTCCACGATGCTGGCTTCCAGCCCGAAGTCCTCTGTGCCCACGGCGGTGGCTGCAGAGCCTTCTGGCCTCGAGGTCAGAATGGTGGCCCTCAAGCACAGCCTCACTGCCTTCCTGGCCCAGCAGCAGGGGCCAATGCCCGGTCAACAGTCCCGATCAGTGGCACGTCCACCACGAGGGCATCTCTGGATGTTGTGGAGCCTCAAGCGCCATCTGCCTCAAGACTATTCCCAGCATTGGTCTCTCTCCCATTAGTGGTGGAGGATTTCCCCTGCCAATGCTTCTGGATCCCTCATGTGCCAGTGACCCGGTGAGGTTACTATGCCCAGAGGATCCTCAAGGTCTCCTCCGACTGAGACAGAATGAGAGATCAACAACAAGTCTCCCGATACTCACATCCATCGGGATGTCCCTTCGGACCCCTTGGTCACCGCCACACTTCCTCACCCGAGGACCTTTTCCTTCTTTGAGTTTGTCAGGGACATGGCGAAGGCACTGGCCTTCACTACAGAGTCCGAGGAGGAGCCTCGGACGGAGGACTCAATATCCTCCAGTACGAGGCCCCTCTGAAAGAGGCACTCGTGGCAGTGCAGTCCCCCCCCCCCCCCTCGATCCTGTAACGGCTCATCTTCCGTATATGGGAGTCCCCGGCCTCAGGGCTGAACATGAACAGGCATCTCGATTCCATGTATCGAGTCTATAAGAGCCCTGGGTTCCAGAAAGCGTAGCTGCTTCATAATTCCATGGTGGTGGAGTCGGCCATGCACAGGATCAAGAGCCAGAAGATGCACTCCTCAGTGCCTCCTGGCAGGGAGGCCCACACCATAGATGCCTTAGGCAGAAAGTGCTACCAGGGCTCGATGCTTGTAGGCCGGATCCAGGCTTTACCAGCTGTGCATGGGTAGATACCTGCAGGACTTGGTAAGGGAGCTTGCTGGGTTCTTGGCTGGGCTGTCAGAGGAACTTCTTCAGCAGTTCTAGACCCTGACCTCAATGGTCAAGGAGTGCTCCAAGTTCATCACTCATGTGGCCTATGATGGTTTTGAGTTGGTGGCCAGAATAGCTGCAGTGGCAATTAGTGCCCGCCACCAGGCCTGGCTACAATCCTCCAAATTGGAGCAATAGGTTCAGGGGGAGAATTTCTTCAGCAAGACCATGAGAGATAAGGCTGCCGCATTGGATTCCCAGTTCCTGACCTGGACCAGGCTCTCCAAAAAGACCGCTGACCCTTCCTGACAGAAGGCTTCAGGGAAGAAGTCCCTTTACCCAAAGAACCTACCCCCAGTACCCAGCCTTCCCAGCACCCCAACAGGGCTAGCAGGCCAAGGGACAGGGGCATGGCCCACATAAGCCTAAGGCCCCCAAGCCCCAGGCGACATCCCAGCCACAACCTGGAAGGGTCTTTTGACTCCTAGGGCATAGCCTTTCCTTCCCCGAGAGGTCTAGCCCCACAGCACGCTTTGTTCTATGCCAGCCGTGATCCAGCATCACCACCAACATTTGCTAGGGCATAGCCTCTCCTTCCCCGAGAGGTCTAGCCCCACAGCACACTTTGTTCTATGCCAGCCGTGATCCAGCATCACCACCAACATCTGGGCCCTGCAGGTGGTAGGAGAGTGTTACCTCCTCCATTTCGATCAGACGCCTCCTTCGTTCTTTCCAGGGTGGTTCCCAGTGATTCCCCTTCGAGACCTATTCCAGCAAGAGCTTGCCGGGCTCCTGGCCAACAAAGTGGTGGAACTGGTCACGCCCCACCTTAGGGGCTAGGGGTTCTACTCCCAGTTCTTCTTGGTTCCCAAGAGGACCAGCGGCTTTTGCCCTATTCTGGATCTTCTAGATCTCAACAGGTTCCTGGTGAAGAAGTTCAAAATGTTCTCCCGTGGAATGTTGCTGCCCTACCTCCAGCAGGGAGATTGCCTATGCTCCTTAGATCTCAAAGATGTATACACACACATCCTTATCCATCTATGCCACTGGCAGTACCTATGCTTCGTCATTAGAGGATGCCATTGCCAGTAAAGGGTCCTACCCTTCAGCCTGGCTTCAGCCCCAAGGGTGTTCACTATGTGCTTGGCTGTGGTCGCCACCTACCTGCAGCTGCAAGGGGTGGTGTTCTTCCCCTACCTGGGTGACTGGGTTGTCAAGGGCAGCACCACTGTCGTAGTCCATCTCACTCTGGAGCACCTGGGGTTTGTCATGAACTACCTACCGCAAGTCCTACTTGCAGCTAACCCAACGCCTGGAGTTCATAGGTGAACTGCTAGACACTGTCCACATCAGGGCCTTCCTCCCCCTCGACAAAGCCCAGTCCCTAGCGGCCCTTGCAAGGGGGGAGGTTCAGGGTTGAAACTCAGCCTCTGCCTGGCTCATGTTGCACCTCCTAGGGCACATAGCCTTGATTGTGCACATCACAACTGATGCCCATCTCCACATGCATCCAGCCCAGTGGGCCCTCTGCTCCCGGGCGACGGGGCATCTGCAGGACAGGGTGACCATCACTAGTCTCCTCTCAGAGTCCTTTGGCTGGTGGCAACGGCCACGGAACCTGCTGGTGGAGATGCCCTTACAGGCTCCAATCCCTCGGGTCCTCCCCACAGATGCCTCCAAGTTGGGCTGGGGGCCCACTGCAGTAACCTTCACACTCAGGGCCTGTGGTCTGGGTCAGAGAGCCTCCAACAGATCAATTTCCTAGAGCTCCAAGCCATTACTTACACTCTCCAAGCTTTTCAGCATCACCTGTGGAACCAATCTATTCTGGTCCAGACAGACAACCAGGTGGCTAGGTTCTGTGTCGTCAAGCAAGGGGGCACGGGTCATCCCTCCTGTGCTGAGAAGTGGTCAATCTCTGCATTTTCACCAATGAGAGTGGGATGCTCCTCAGGACTGTGTACCTCCCCGGCCAGGACAGACTGAACTGGGTTCTTCAGCCCTATGAGTGGCAGCTTGACACGCGGGTAGCCAGCCAACCAACGGTTACATCACTGGGGCTTTCCTGTGATAGATCTCTTTACCAGCCCGGCCAATGCTCAGTTGCCCCACTTCTGCTCCAGGGCACTGCACCCCTCCCAAGTGGTGACCACTGCGTTTCTCATCCCATGGATAGAAGACCTTCTCTATGCCTATCCTCCCATGACCACTCATTGCTAAGACCCTTGTCAAGGTCCAGCTCGACTGGGCCACCCTGATCCTCATAGCCCCCCCCCCACCCCCCCCAGTGGCCCAGGCAGCTTTGGTTTCCTCTGCTCCTCAGCCTATCTTGGGCACCGCCAGTCCTCCTGGGGTGTGCCCTGGACCTGTTCTCCCAGGAAGATGGTGCTCTCCTGCATCCCATCCTGGGGTCCCTGGTCCTGATGGCCTGGCTGCTGAAAGAGTAGCCCTGGCCCAGTTCGACTTGCCCAGGGAGGTGGAAGAGATCCTGCTGGCATCGCACAAGGGTTCCACCTGATGAGTGTATGCCTTCAAGTGGCATCGCTTCTCGGTTTGGTGTGCGGAGAGGGATGCCAACCCCTTTTCCTGTTCGGTCCAGCTGATGCTGCAGCACCTGATGCAGCGGTCCAGCTGATGCTGCAGCACCTGATGCAGCGGTCCAGCTGATGCTGCAGCACCTGATGCAGCGGTCCAGCTGATGCTGCAGCACCTGATGCAGCGGTCCAGCTGATGCTGCAGCACCTGATGCAGCGGTCCAGCTGATGCTGCAGCACCTGATGCAGCGGTCCAGCTGATGCTGCAGCACCTGATGCAGCGGTCCAGCTGATGCAGCGGTCCAACACTGGTCTGAAGTCTATCTCCATCAGGGTACACCTTAGTGTACTGTCAGCGCACCATAACTTCATGAAGGAGAAGCCCCTCTCTACCCAGCCTCCTGTGGCTCACTTTCTGAGGGGCTTCCTGCTCTCTTGACCACCCACTCAACTGCCGCCAGTGGCATGGGATCTCAATGTGGTCCTCTCGAAGTTTATCACCCCACCGTTTGAGCCACTGGCTTCCTGCCACCTCAGTTATCTGTCCAGGAAGGTGGTCTTCCTCGTGGTGCTCACATTTGCACACAGGGTTAGAGAGCTCCAGGCTCTGATGGCTCATGCCCTCTGTCGGGTTCCACAAGAATAGGGTCATCTCCGGACACACCCAAAGTTCCTGCCTAAGGTGGTCTCTCTGTTTCACCTTGGCCTACTATTTGGAGCAGACCAAGCCTCATTGCCACTCCTTGTAAGTTTTCATTTCCTACAACACTAATCGCCTGGACATAGCAGTCTCCAAGCGTGCTGTGTTCACATGGGTAGCAGACTGCGTTGCCTGCACCTAGGGCAGGCCGGTCTTTCTCTGGAGCATCACAGCACACAGCATCCAGGCCATGGTGACATCTGTAGCGAACCTCCGCACATTTCCCTTTGTGAAGATGATCTGGGCCATCACCTGGTCCTCAGATCACACCTTCGCAGTGCATTACTGCCTGGAGGAGGAGTCCCCGGCGGGACAGCCCCTTTGACCAGGCAGTACTCAGTCTTCT
This sequence comes from Ichthyophis bannanicus, assembly GCA_033557465.1. Taxonomy (NCBI): domain Eukaryota; kingdom Metazoa; phylum Chordata; class Amphibia; order Gymnophiona; family Ichthyophiidae; genus Ichthyophis; species Ichthyophis bannanicus. The sequence goes on from CM066041.1 coordinate 276,226,756, forward strand.
ATTTGGGGTTTGAGACAACTCTTGCCCTCTGGCACAAAAGGGCCACTGTGGTGGTGGCCTAGTCTGATTGTGGCTCCAAGACATTTGTTCTGTAGACCAGGAAAAAGTTGTCTATTCAGACAGATAAAAGTTAGGGAATGTTTATGGAGCCAGGAAGCCTAGGAATATCCCCACCCTAGCCCCTAATGGCTCCCATGTGTCATCATGAGCTGCAGCAGGTCCCACCCGGGATGATCTTAGTGGGCTTGCCACCTTCACTGGTTTTACCAGAAGTGAACTTATATCACATCAGTATGGATTTATTTATTTATTTATTTAGCAAGCATTTGTAGCCCGCTCCTTCCAGCGATCAGAAGCGGGTAGGATTACTATTGTGAAACTGCCGAATCAAGGCAGGTACAAATTTTGTTTACATACAGATTGTCAGAAAAGCACATCATACAGAGTTAACACTTCTTAGCTATGGGGGAGTTCATTTACATATATACATAAAAACATATATACAGGATAATCTTCTTGGACTGTCGAATCAAGGCAGGTACAAATTTTGCTTACATACAGATTGTCAGAAAAGCACATCATACAGAGTTAACACTTCTTAGCTATGGGGGAGTTCATTTACAGATATACATAAATACATATATACAGGATAATCTTCTTGGACACAGTGGTCAGGGGCTGCTCCATCTGTGGGTTTAGTTCAGGTTGAAATGTGATTGGAAAATGTGCGTTTTGAGTTTCTTTCTGAAGTCTAGAAGGTCATTGCTAGCTCGTAGTTCTGGTGGGAGTTGGTTCCACAGTGTTGGCGCCACATATGAGAAAGCCCTGTGGCTGGTGTTAGTTTTGGCAGATCTTATATCTGTTGGAGTGTGAAGGATGTTGGAATTGTGGATATGGATATGGATATGTCCCAGAGTGAGAATTCCCATTATCATTAGCCTAAAGGTTAGAGCAGTAGGCTGAGAACCAAAGAAGCCAGGTTTGAATCCCACCGCTGCTCCTTGTGATCTCAGCCATCACTTAACTCTCCATTGCCCCAGGTTCAAACGTAAATTGTAAACCCTCTGGGTATAGGAAACTACCTACTGTACCTGAATGTAGTAACTCAACTTGAACTACTGAAAAAGGTGGAAGCCAAATCCAGTTTGGATAGGGAGCAGTGAAGTGACTTAAGAAAAGGGGTGACATGAGCATAGTGACACTGGCAGAAGATTAGCTATGCAGCTGAGTTTTGAACAGATTGAAGTGGAGCGAGATGATTCAGAGGAAAGCAAGCGAAGAGGAGGTTGCAGTAGTCTAGACAGGAGGTGACTAGAGAATGGATAAGGGTCTTGGTAGTGTATTCAGAAAGGAAGGGACAAATTTTGCCAGTGTTATAGAGAAAGAAGCGACTGGTTTTAGCTATCTGTTGGATATGTGTGGAGAAGGAGAGGGAGAAGTTAAAGATGATCCAATGTTGTGAGCTGAGGAAAGCGGGACGAGTAATGTTATCCACAGAAAAGGGGGGGGGGGGGAATGGGCTTAAGGGAAAGATAAGGAACTCAGTTTTGGTCATGTTCAATTTCAGATTGCGGTGAGACATCCAGGCACTAATGTCAGGCAGAGATCCGGGCCTGGATTCCCAGAGAGATTTCAAGTGCAGAGAGAGAAATCTGAGAGTCATGTATGGACCAAGTGGGGGGGGAGCTAATTCCGTTGCCAGACAGATTGCCACCCTCCTCCTCTGTGCAAGAGGGGAACAAAACCTCACAAACTAGCACATATATACAGGGAGGACCTACCACCTCCTCCCAATAGACACACCTCATGCAGATTATACTCGTACCTGGCACAATAGTCTCATAGATTTTTCTTACAAAAAAATTTATTTATTTCTTATATCGCAGAAGCAAGCATACAGGAAGCGTAACAAAAACTATCTAACTACAAAGTAATTTGGAGAATTTCCCTCACCGTCTTCTTACAAGTTTACAGCTATAAAGTAATTAAGAGAGTTCCTGTCCATCGACAGATCCTAGCACAGTGAAAGAGTAGGACATATGGTTCCTAGCTACACTCAAAGATAAACTAAGGAAAACCTTTCACACAGTACAAAGAATCAGAATCATACCCACTCGCTTATTAGCAGACATGCAGTGGAAATTTACAAGCCACCTTCTTCAGAAAATGGGGTGTAAATTCCCGATCTTTAAAAGTTCTGTCCCGTTATATAGTTTTTCTTTTCCAATTAGTCCCTTTGCTTTCAATTCCAGGCATCTGGAGTCTGTCTTCCATTCCTTCCGTTGTCCTGTCATATCTGCACTCCCATTCCTGATGACCTGTTGACCCTTTATAGCCTTGTGTATAACCATTTGCTCAGGCCTTTGTCAGATTTATTCCCTATTATCTGACCCTTTTCACCCTTATTCAATTTTTTCACCTAGTTTGTCTTTCCATCCCTTATTTTCAAGAAATATAGAAAATATATCTTATTAGTTCTCTGATATCTTCTGACAGTTTCCACACTAGGCTCCATGCCAAACTAGCATACCCATGCTAATGATGCCTTCTCTCTCGTGCTCTGTAGATAAGTGTATTTTTTCTCACATTTCTTCCATCTAATGTCACCAAATACATCTAGCACCTCACGGAGCACATCCAATGCAAATGCCTGCAATTTGGACTGTCAACCCTTTTCTGGCTCTCACAGTCATCAGTGTAGAGATGGTACTGAAAACCATGGGATGAGATGAGTGCACCAAGGGACTGAGTGTAGAGATCCAAAGCTCTGTCCCAAGACAGAGCCCTGGACCTTTCTGAGGCCTATTTCCATATTCCAGTCGGGGGGAGGGGGGGATCAGCAGCAGTTCCTTTGATTTGCAGCTCTGGGCAAGCATTTTCAATTTCAGGCTTTGCTGTTGGGCCTTCACATGGTTCCTTAGAACTTTTCAAAGATGCTAGTGATAGTGGCCACCTTCCTTTGGTGCAAAGTTATTATGGTTCCATCCTTATCTGAATGACTGGCGAAGGACAGCTATGTTGCGACTTCCAGGGCAGGGTAATCTGGAAGGTGGTTGGGTGTTCAGTCATGCCGAAAGCAAGTTGACCCCTTCCAAGTCCCTGTAGTGCCTGGAAATCTTGTTTGATATATGAGCCGGGGAGGTTTTCCTCACACACAAGCTATTTTATCAAGTTGTAGGCCCAGCCACAACTTCATTCTCCTGCAGCCCCTTTCACATGGGATTACCTGCAGTTTCTGGGGTCTGTGGCAGCGATGCTGGAGCTGGTGCCTTGGATGAAGGATACACATGAGCACTTTGCCGGCCTTGTTGATGTCTTGTCAGTTGGCCCCAGTCGTAGGATTTTGACCTTCATCTTCCCCAGTGCCAGCAGGATTGTGATCACTTCAGGTGTGAATTTGTTGGACTGGCGGGCATGCATTGTCTGGGATATGTGGTTCAGGGTAACTGTTCCTATTGGGGCAATATGGTCCATTAACAGATTGGAGACCTGTGAGTTATTTTGTTAGCCGTGCTTCATTTTCTGTCCCTGGTGCAAGGGACAGTGCTACAAATCCTCTTTGACAATATGCTGACAGTGGCAATAAGGAGCAGGCCGGTTGCACAGGAAGCAAGGCTGCTATTCCAGCATAGCGCAACTTGCACAGGATTTCAAGGTCATTGAATAAAGGAGCATTCCAGAGGCCTTTACTTATTTTGATGGCCATGTTGCAGAAAATCAAAGACCAGTGGAAGAAGAGAGCAGGGCTCCAGTGGGATCGATGTCCTGATTCAGCGCTGACCTCTAGATGATGTTCTTTGTGTTTCCCCAGTGGCCCCTAATAGGCAGGGTGCTGAAAAGGATAGAAGATCACTTTTCATTGGTTATTCTGTTAATATCAAACTAGGCTAGAAGGACTTGGCATGCAGATCTGGCCACTGAGGTTGTGGGCTGTTGGAACAGGGTCGGATCCTTATGGATGAGCCAAGTCCCTTCTGGTGTATGGCCTGGCCCTTGAGAGGGTGAGGTTGTGCAGGAAGAGGTATTCCACAATGACAATTACAACATAGCTGAAAACCTGCAGAGGTTTGACGACCTTGCCCTATGGCCATGTCTAGTGACTATGTGAAGACTGGTGTCGGGAGTTGAGCATTGTCTCCCTTGCAGGTGAACATGTTCTGTAATGGGGGGAGGTGGGCAGGAAGAAGGCTCTTTGGCCAAGCATCCTGATGTGGCCTGCTTCTTGCGGGGTATCAAGTATGACCACCTTGATTGAAGGATAAGGTGGCATATAAATCTGTCTAAATAAATAAATATTCACCTACTATTTAGGTTTCTGATACTTTAATGGGATCTTAATTTGGTCATATGGGAGGAGTGGCTCAGTGGTTGGGACAGGTTACCTCAGGCCAGAAGGCCGGGGGTTCAATTCCCGCATGGGGACAAGCAACTTCAGGCCGGAGGGACTGGTGTCTCTAGTCCCATGGCCACTCCTTGTGGCCTTGGGCAAGCCACTTAACCCTCCATTGCCTCAGGTACACTTAGATTGTGAGCCCTTCGGGGACAAGGGAATAAAAAGTACCTGTTAGTATACATGTAAACCGCACTGATTCTAAAGAGCGCGGTATAAAAAATAAATAAATAAAAGAAATATTGAATGACCCTTTTCAAGCTTTTGAAGTATGCCAGTTGAAAAAAATTGACTTTCAAGATGATTTTTTTGGTGGCAAATCTGTTCCACCTGATGTATTTCAGAGCTTCAGGTCTTGCTTTATCATGGCCCATACATGCTTTTTTTTCTTGGGACTGTCACTTTTTGCCCCATTCTCTCCTTTTTGCCAAAAGTGGTTTCACCTTTTCATTTGAACCAGGAGGTTTCTCTTCCAGCTTTTTCTAAATAGATGTGTGCAGGAAAGACAGGGAGTTTGATCTATTGTATGTACATTGAGTTCTCCTTCTGTACTTGAAGAGTACTAATTTCTTTAGGAAGACAGACAGGTTTTGGTCTTGTCTGGAGATCTGCAGAAAGGCGAAGCAGAATCCAAGTCGTTCTTGTCCTAGTGGATGAGGGGGATAATAGCTTCAGCCTGTCTGCTCAAGAGCCATCAGGTATCTGAGGAATTGTGAGATCATTCCATGCAAGCTCAGGCCTCTTCCTGGGAAGAAGTCACATGAGAAGACATTTGTAGAGCCGCTGCATAGTCCTCATTGTATTCTTTTGTCAGGTGTTACAAGCTAGATGGGCGAACTAAAGAAGACTACCTTTGGAGCTGGTGTTCCCAGGGCCGCCTTGGCCTCCTTCCGCCCAAAGTAGTAGGGAACTGGAAACTTCCCATGGTTCTGGACTGGGAAGGAGGAGAAATTTGGTCTTACTTTATAATTGCCTTTCCTTGAGTCCTGTGAGATAAGTCCAGGACCTTCCCAGGAAGTCTGCATTTTTGTATTATATGTATGATTTTCTAGGTTGAGGTTTTTTTCCTGGGAAAGAGATGCTACAGAAAGAGGGGACTAGTTTGGATGGTTCCTTTTTCTTTAAGAACAAGTTCTGAAAATTTTTTCTTCGTGGCTACTTTTTTTTTTTTTTTGTTGCATTGCAAGTTCATACATTGGCATGTGTTTTTGTGGCATCTCTCGTTTATACTTCTAATGATGTCACTGCAAAGAAGTGTATTCTCTTTCTCCATCTGTTGGCAGGGTAGCATAAACCTATGCATCTGGATTGATATAACAGGAGTCGAGAAAAGGGAATTAGCAACTCGGATCAAATTTCTCCTCCTCAAAAACTACACCAGTCATTTTTCTTTAAAAATGGCATACGAGGTTACATCATTCAGAAAATGCTTTATAAAATTACCCCCAAAATGAAGAGATGTATCTGAACCTTAACATAAGTACCAAGTTATGGGACTGAATTAGGATGTTCACATTTAGCTTACTTCAGGTCTAGAATTTTTTTTTCTAACACAATTGCATGTTTTGTGTTTTTATAGGTAAATTGTCAGACATCAAGTCTACATGGTCCTCCAGCCCGATCTCTCATACTCAAGCCTCATTGTCTCATGAACTGTGGAAGGTACCTAGAAATACTACTGCTCCAACAAGACCACCTCCAGGCTTAACCAACACCAAGCCATCTTCTACCTGGGGTGCCAGTCAACTTGGCTGGACCAGCTCCTACTCCTCCGGTATGGTATCAGTCCTGTATTTTATCATTTACAGTATTTTTAATGTAATTTCATATTATCAATATGTAGACAAAAGCTAGATTTTTAAGAAAGTTAATTGTCAGTGATTATGATGTATAGTGCAGGGGATTGTTTATGCTTTGTCTAATCTGATATGCCTGAGGAAGTCATAGGCAAAATATGAAGTTGAATGAGTAAATATATTTATAACTTGTGTCCTTTTGATGTTTGGAGCAATAGGTTTAGTACCACAAGATATTGTGTAGCTTAGCCTTCTCAATGTGCTATTAGCACTAGCCAGTCACTTAGATAAAATCAGAATGAGAGGCACAACCATCCAATACTTGAACTGTTAGTTTTATTTATGCCCTTTTTTAGCCATGTTTTTAGTCTTGCATTTGCTTCCTCCTTTGAGTTTGGATTGTGCCATGAATGTATCTGACATCTTTTTTTCTTGTACATTCTAGGTTCTGCTTGGAGCACTGACAGCTCGGGAAGAACAAGCAGCTGGTTAGTTCTCCGTAACCTCACACCCCAGGTAACTAGAACATCAGTGCTTACTCATACAAAGAGCAACAAATTTCCTGTGTTATAAGAGATAGAGGGAATGGCCTTTGGCCCCTTTTATCCAGTAACTAAGTGAATTTAATATCTTGTTACAGCAGCATAGTACCTTTGATGTAACGTGGAAGCAGATTACTTTCAAATCCACTTGTCTAACCAACCTATTACAAGCACTTTACTCTTGTAAGTTGGTTTCACCCTGTCATTCATAAGCTGTGTAAATAAAATCTTGTTTCAAATGAATGGCATTTATTTTAATGTCCCTGTATTGTAAATTTGAACTGCTATGAAAACGGGAAGATTTGGTCTGCATAGAGTAGCAGTTCATTTTTCAACTTGATAAGCTAATAGTATTTCTGGAAATAATGTTTTAGGGTTGGAAGAGCTGCTTCCTTCTAATGGAAAAGAGCATGCTTCATATAAACAGAACATAAGAGCACATAAAGATTAAGAGACTCACGTAGTGTGTGTAGTCCTAATTTGATATCAGAGAGCTAACCCAGTCGTGGGCTTTACCTTTGCTTCCTCACTTGAAAGGCCCCTCTCTGCTCATTTCATGCCTTCTGGAATTTTGCTACTCTTCTGTTTAAGATTTGTGAACCATCCTTATGGAGAAATTCACCCAAGGCAGTGTACAGCAGATAAGCTGGACATAGGCAACTTACATTGTACTAACACTGTCTATGACTATACTAAAATGACATAATAACGTAGTTACGCACCTGTAACAAGTGTTCTCTGGGGACAGTAGGAATCAGTACTCGCATATGGGTGATGGCATCGACTGAGCCAGCGCGCTAATCACTCCCCTTTGGGAGTTGCACCTTGCATGCATGGTCACCTTCTCGCCCAAGGGTGCCATTTTACCTCAGTATGTTACAATAGCTTAAGCATAAAAAGAAAACAAATCCACGGGGAAGAGGGAGGGTTGTAAGGATTGATTCCTGCTGTTCCTGGAGAACACCTGTTACAGGTGAGTAACTACGCTTTCTCCAGGAACAAGCAGGAAGTCTGTCCTCGTATATGGGACTCCCCAGCTACAGGCTATTGAAAAAAACCTATAAAAAGCCATGGGCGACTGAAAAACAGTGAGCCGTCAATGGTAGCAGAGAGCGATGAAAGAACTAAAGTCCTAAGATACAACCGCAGTTTCAGGGATGGAATCACTTCTCCGATAGCCTGGCTGTAAGGGCCAGAGGGAAGGAGTTGCACTATTCCCTAAAGAGATGATGGAGTACTGCCTGGCCAAAGGTGCTGTCACACCATGAGTTCTCCTCCAGGCAGTAATGAGCTGTGAAGGTATGGACTGAGGACTATGTGGCAGCCTGGCATATGTCTTGCAGAGGAACTGAGCGCAGATGTGCCACTGAAGCTGCCATGGCACGCACATTATGGGCGGTGACATGACGCTCCAAGAAGAGTCCAGCCTGCTAGTAGGCAAAGGAGATGCAGGTCGCCACCCAGGTGAACAGGGTGCGCTTGTAGACAGCAATGCCAAGCCTCTTTGGGTCTTAGGAAACGAAAAGTTGCTTTCAACGGCGGTGGGTCTTCATCTGCTCGAGGTAGAAGGTCAGTGCCCTCTTACAGCCGAGGGTATGGAGGGAGGCTTCTGCCCAAGATGCATAAGGTCTAGGGAAGAAGGTGGGGAGAGCCATCTCTTCGTTGAGATGAAAAGTAGATAACACCTTTGGTAGAAACATAGGATGGGTGCATAGTACCACCCTATTCCTGTGAAATCTGGTATATGGGGTGTGAGCCCACCAACTCCTACACTCACTGACTCGCCGGGCAGAAGTGAGCGAGATAATAGACATCTTTCAAGGAAAGGAACTTGAGGTGAGCAGAAGCAAGCTGTTCAGAGGGAGGCCCGTGTACAACTGACGTGGGCCACAAGCATCAAGCCCTGGTAGCATTTCTTACCAAACCCATCCATACTGCAGGCCTTCCTGCCCGATGACACCAAAGAAGAGCGTCTTGTGGCTTTTAATCTGATACATGGCCAACTCCACCATCATGGAGTTGTGTGGCAGCTGTGGCTTTTCAAACCCCAGGGCCCTTACGGACTCAATACTGGGAATCGAGTTGCTTGCTCACAATAGGCACCATCAACGGGGCTTCACACATCCTGAAGAGCAAACGCTCTAGAATGGGCAAGACGGGCACCCTCAGTGCCTCCCTTGAGGGTGGGGGGGGGGGCATTGTACTAGAGAATCTCCAGATCCTCAGCACGAGGCTGTCCTCTGGCTCAGCCACAAAGGACAGAGCCTTAGACATCTCCCTGATAAAGTCGAGGAATACAAGGTCTTCGGGCGGGGACCGTCTCCACTCCTGTGGCGGGGAGGGATCCAACGGGACATCTCTAGGCAGCTGGGTATCGGGCAACTCGTCCTCTGTCTCCCACTCTGAGTCAGAGAGCGCCTCAAGAACTCGATAGACATTGGCACAATGCCCCAATGGAGGTGTCATTGGGAACAGAGGGGTCCAACGCCCCAATGCAGAAGCACTCTGGGGAGAGACCCAAGGCTGCGCCTGGGAAGAAGAGTGCTGTGGCTCGATTTGGAGCACATGCTTCTCAAGCACCAGCTGGAAAAGGCCCCAACGTCTGCACTAAGGACCCGGGGAGACAGGGCATCGGGCTGCACTGTGAGTACAGGAAGGCAGCGAGGCTGTGCTCCAGGGCTGCCATCTTGGCTTTGAGACCAGGTGGCATTGTAGCCAGCAGTTCGGGCACTGAAGGAATCGGGCCCGGAACTAGCTTCTCCGATGTTAATGGGTTTGTCCTCCTGCTGGGGCAGCTTCGGGGGCCGCTCCTGGCCATCGCCCTCTGCCTCACATCGAGGGCTTTGGGGCCAATGACCAGAGGTCTTAACCCCATCTCCGGCCTTGGACTTAGACGCTGACTTGGGTGAAGATCTTACCTTTATAGGGGAGGTCCTTGGAGGATGATCCCTGATCCAAGGCTCAAAGATCAATTCCCACTTAGACTCATGGCTCTTCCGACTCTTACTTGACATTTGCAGGCAGAGTGGGCAGGTAGAGTGGTCATGATTCACACCAAGGCAGTGAAGGCAGCAGCTATAATGGTCCATGATGGACATGGTACAGGAGCACTCCACACTGCTTGAAGCCACTGACTGATAACATAGCAGGAAAGACGGATCCCGTGAGATCAAACTCAAACGCCCCGATCAGTGTGGGTGCGAGGGAAAAACCCGCGCACCGAAAAAAATAAAAAGGATCCGAGAAAAACGACGCCAAGGCGAAGACGATCCCAGGTGAAAGGAAGGTGAAAAACACCCAGGAAAAATAAAGAAAAAAATCAACTTTTTACCGAGTGAACAGAAGGGATATCTGCTGGGCTCTGTGGAAAAAAGAAGACTGAGGTAAGATGACACCCTTGGGCAGGAAGGTGACCACACATGTATGGTGTGACTCCCAAAGGCTTTCTTTGAAAGCTGGGGAGTGATTACCATGCAGGCTCCGTCAATGCCAACATTACTCATATGTGAGGACTGACTTCCTGCTTGTTCTCGAAGAAATGAGCATAATACAGAATTATAACAATGAGGTGAACTTGAAAATAGATAAAGTAAATGATAGTAAAAATATACTGTACACATATGAAGTGGCATTTTAATAAGGGCAACCAGGTGCAATCTGGGACTTTCAGGGCAAAACGTGCAGGAAAACGCCGGGGACATCTGCTTCAGCTTGATTTTAGAAGCATAGATACCCCTGATGTGGACGTCTATGCTGGCGTCTATATAGATGTCCCCGCTACAAGCACTTGGGACAGGGGCTCTCATGCTAGTTTACATATGGGGACAACCATCGACATGGCAAAACAAAAACAAGAGCCCTCATTCCCCATCAAAATGGAAAATATTGGAGATGTGAGTGTACCACTTCTTCCACACCCGCCAGATATTTAGCTGGCAAAATTAGCACTTTATGGTGCTTATTTGTGCCTGCAGCAGATATAAAACTTGAATGCGGCTTGGGACGTGCAGTACATTTCTGAAATCGAGTGAGGATGCCTGTGTTCAGATGTCCAAAGCAGGAAGAGGGTTTCTAAAATAACCCCCCAAAAGCATCACAGAAAACATTCATACGAGTATAATAATTTTGTTAACATAATACAAATTTTATTTATTTATTTAGTCAGATTTAATATACCGCTTTATCATTAAATCAAAGCGGTTAGCACATCAAACAATCAAGAGGGGGGGTTATAGTGTGAAAACATGCAGTGGAAACATCGGCATGAGTAGGGTGGGAGGGGTGGGAGAGATTAATTTGAATTATATACAAGTGAGCTATGTACAGGACTATATACAGTTAGTATGGGTTGCAGGGTTGGCTAAGGCAGAGTCTGGTTCAGGTGATGTCCTTTGTAGTGTTCGATGAAGAGTTTTGTTTTGAGCATCTTTGGAGTGGAGGAGTGGCCTAGTGGTTGGGGCAAGGTACTTCAGGCCGGAAGGTCGGGGGTTCAAATCCCACTAGAGGACAGCAACCTTGGGCCGGAAGGACTGGGGTTTCTAGTTCCACAGGTGCTCCTTGTGGTCTTGGGCAAGCCACTTAACCCTCCATAGCCCTTGTTCCCTGTAAATAGTTATCTCCAAGTTATAATGCCCTGTTCAATGTAATTTCAGTTTGTTCAATGTAAACCGCACTGATGCAGAATAGCGTGGTATATAAGGGAATATAAATAAAATAAAATAAATAAATTTCTGAAATCTTTGAGGTCTGTGGCTGATCTCAGATCGTCAGGGAGAGAGTTCCACAGGATGGGTGCCACCAGGGACAGTGCTCTTCTTGAAGTGTCCTGTCTTGATTTGGTTAATTCTCTTGGGGTGGTGATGGTGTCTGCGGTTCCCTTTCTTCTGGGTCTGGTGCATAGGTCAGCTTTGATGAGAGGTTGCAGGCTGTCGGCTGAGATGTTTTGTCTTATTTTGAATATGTTTAGGATAACTTTGTATTGGATACGAGAGCTGATTGGGAGCCAGTGGAGGTGGTACAGGATGGGTTTAATGTGGTCGTGACCTGAGCAGCCTGTTATTATGCGGGCGGCAGTGTTCTTTGCCAGCTGCAGTGGTCAGAGGGCCTGTTTTGATAGCCCGAGGTAGATGGGGTTGCAGTAGTCTAGTGTGGGAGTGATGAGAGCTTGACAGACTGTACGGAAGTTGCGAGAATGGGTTTGAGGCGCCTGATGGTTCTCATTTTGAGGTAGGCGCTTCTTGTGGTTCTGGCAATGTGGGCTTGTAGGTTCAGGTCCTTGTCTAGAGTCACTCCGAGGTATCTCACTTCAGACTTTACTGTTATTGTGATGTCGTTCAGTTTGATGGTAGGTGTAATTGAGAAGGTGGGGTTTCTTGAGATGAATAGTGCTTCTGTTTTGTTGTGGTTTATGGATAGATTGTTTTCTAAGAGCAGGTTGTCATTTGCTGGAGACAATTGGGCTAGGTTGGAGTAGTCTGGGGTGTCCAAGTTGATTGGGGTGAATATCATGATGTCGTCAGCGTAGATGGTGTATTGAATCACGTGGCTTTTGATGATGGAGCAGATTGGTTGTAGGTATAGATTGAATAGCAGGGCGGAAAGGGATGAGCCTTGTGGGATGCCCTGGGTGGCTCTCAGAGGCTGGGAGGTATCTGAGCTGCATTTGACTTGTAACATTTTAATAGGTAGCAAAGGGGGACATTTTGAATAGGAATGTGCTTTTGTTCCAAACAAAAGTCGGGATCTCCACAATACAGGAAATGACTATATTGTCATTTCTCTGTGGACAAGCAGGAATGAAGGAGTCACATATGGGTGACACTGACGGAGCCACGTACGTGAACACTACCCAGCTTCTATTGGAAGCTTTTGGGAGGCTCCACCATGCCAGCACACCTATCTTCCCACTTGCCACGACATAATCTTCTTTAGTCTTCGTTTTCCACAGAGCCCAGGAGCACAGTTCCAGCCTCTCTTCTGGTGCTTTTTCTGGTAACTTTTTCTCATTTTTCCCACAGCTTGGCTGGGCCTCTGGTCATCATCTAGCCATTTGATCTTGCCAGACATGTCCCAGAGACCAGCCAGCTGGTTCAAGAAATGGATCAAATGTGCCAGGATCATCTTGGTCACCAACAAGCACAGTTGTTGCCTCCAGTGTCAGTTTCCTGATCACCAGTCCTCTTCTAATTTGTGCTTGCAAATGACACGGGAGAGGGCCTGAAGGGTTGAGAAAAGCAGCAAGAATCCCTTTTTGGCCAGGCAACACCAACATTGGTCTCGATGGCTTCTCTAGGATCTGCCGAAGGTGCATAGACATTGAGAAGTTCCCAGGCTCAATCAGAGGCCAGCGCCTGTAGGGCCCCGGAACATAGGCCATCCGTCAGTCTCCACATGGAATCGAGGAAGGACTTGACCTCTGCTTTGAAGGGGGACTCTTCCAAGCACCAGGCAAAATCTCTTTGTCCATCGACATTGGAGCCCTTCCCAACGTGATATTGAGAGTGATAGTCACGAACAGCCTGCCGAGGTGCCTCGGAGAAAAGAATTGACCTCCTGAGTTTTGGAGTGCTCCAACAGTCTCCCAGCGACCGGGGCCAGAGACATTTGTCAAAGCTGCTCAGGCCCCAAGGCCTTCGGAATCAACATCCATAGAGGTACACCTCCACATGCCAGAGGCCCACATCGCATTAATGCTGATAAACAGCTGTCTGGTCTTTCGGTGCCCAGGGCATTGTCATCAACTGTTGTGCAAGCCAGTCCTTGAAACGTACGCTCTGCCTGCGGAAGCACTGCCATAGGGTCAGCGAAGAGATCAGACGCCGGTCTCTGGCAGGGCCATCTCTCTTTTGAGTGTATCGGGTTCCAGTGTCCCGATGAAGCCCAGAAAGCACTTGATGCATCATCGATCCTGTTGATTCTCCTACTCCCCTCAAGACCAGAGGGAGCTCCAGGCAGAGTCTCGGAGGTACTTTGACTTCCTCTCTGAGTCTGACGCTGATGGCTCGGTGACCAATGTGCAATCGGAGAATCTGTCGGAGGTCAGGTCCCTTGAGTTCCATCAGACTCCCTCCCCTCCATACGAATGGCAGAAGTCTCCTCCAGAGGACATGTCCTTCCAGGATTTCATGAGGGATTTGGCCAAGGCCATCCCCTTTTCACTGGAGATGGAGGATGAGCCCAGGGCAGAGGAGTTGGAGATCCTCCAGTACTCCTCGATGCCTAAGGAAGCGGTGACTCTTCCAGTGCACCAAATCCTACAAAAGTTACAAATGAGGATGTGGGAGAATCCCCTTCTTTGTGCCCTTGGTCAGTAGGGGAGGCTGTTTTCGATGTACTGAGTTCAGAAGGCCCCAGGATTTGAGAAGCCTCAGCTTCCACACCACTTCTTAGTGGTAGTGCCCGCCCTAAAGAAGATTAAGAGCACCAAAACGCATTCCTCGATGCCCCTGGGTAGGGAGGCTCGGACTTTGGACTCCTTCAGAGGGAGGTGCTTCCAGAGCTCCATGCTTGTGACTAGAGTACATTCTTACCAGCTCTATATGAGCATGTTCCTGAAGGACATCATGCATGATCTCTTCGACTTGTGTCCATTCCTCCCTCTGGAGAAACTGGAGCTTTGCCATGGCAAAGACTGCTCGAAGTTCCTGGTCAGGGCAACGTACGACGGTGTCTCAAGCAGTGGCTGTGGGTATTGGAGCCCGCCAGCTTGCCTGGCTTCTGTCTTCCGATCTGGAGCAATCTGTGCTAAATAAGCTTGCGGACATGCCGTGCTGGGGAGAGAAACTCTTCAGAGAGCAGGTGAATGAGAAAGCTGAAGTCATAGAGAAGAAGCACATCACCCTCACTAGACTCTCGAGATGCATGTCCGATCCCTATCACAGGAAGAATTGGGGTGACCAGAAGGCGGCCTACTCCCCTGTAACCCCAGGTATTTTCCTAGTCCTCAAGCCTCCCATCAAAAGACACAAGCTCCTCGTCTGCAACATCGAGAGAAGCCCCAGAAGGCTGAACCTCAGCCCTGCAACCCAAGCCGGGGGCAGGGTTTTGACTGGTTCCTTCAGAGCATAGCCAATTTGCCAGTTCCCACATAGGGGAACCCTCTGGTGGTGAGACAGCTCACTCTCTTTGCCCATAACTTTGTGCTCATGGGGGCTACAAATTGTCCAAAGTGGCTGCATGTTGCACTTCGCCTCTTTGCCCCCCGAGGGTGTATCCCCTCGAGCCTCTGCATCTAAAACTCTTTCAGGAGGACATCTCCACCCTTCTGGTTGATCTCGCCATCAAGCCCATGCCTCTGGAGCAGATCGGATGGGGATTTTACTCCAGGTACTTTCTAGTTCCAAGAAGACGAGGGCGGGTTTGGCCCATTCTGAACCTCAGAAACCTCAACACATTCCTGGTGCGAGAAAGGTTCAAGATGGTCTCTCTAGGGACTCTGCTCCCTTATCTTTGGAAGAACAATTGGCTATGCTCCCTGGATCTAAAGGGTGCATATACCCACATACTGATCCATCCCGCTAACAGGAAATATCTCAAATTCATCCTGGGAGGACAGCACTTGCAGTACCAAGTGTTGCCCTTCAGACTGGTCTCAGTGCCCCAAATCTTCACAAAGTGTCTCACAGTGGTAGCAGCTTGCCTCAGAACACTAGGGTTTTTGTCTTCCCTTATGTGGACGATCGGCTTATAAAAGGCACCACTCCAGATGGAGTCCAGCATTCAACGCAGTTGACCATCCAGGTGCTAGAGCTGTTGGGTTTCGTAGTCAATTACCCAAAGTCCCACCTTCAGCCCACCCAACAACTGGAGTTAATAGGAGCTGTCCTCGACACGACTCAAGCAAAGGCCTTTCTTCCGCTGGATCGACTTCAGTGATTGACCGTCTTGGTCCACGATTACCAGCGGAGATGTCAGACCATGGCTCGTGGGATGCTGACCGTGCTCGCCCACATGGCCTCCATGGTGCATATCACTTCTATGGCTCGTCTGTCAATGAGAAGCTCAATGGATACTGAAAACTGGGATCAGGTGGCAGTCACCATACCTTTTGTCCAGTCTCTGCACTGGTGATTGGACCATTGGAACTTGCTCAAGGGTCTCCCTTTTCAGAGGCTGCCACAGCAGATGATGCTGACAATAGATGCATCTGAGCTTGGTTGGGGGCACATCTGGATGGCCTCCATACTCAAAGCATCTGGTCCAAACAGGAGCGCCTACACCAGATCAATTTCTTGGACTTACGAGACTTAGCAAATGTCCTCGGGGCTTTCCGGGACTGCCTGGCCAACCAGATTGTAATGATTCAGACCAAAAATCAGGTTGCAATGAACTACATAAACAAGCAAGGGGATACGGGTACATATCTCCTGTGCTGGGAGGCAGTCCGGTTGTGGAAGTTTGCTATCACTCTCGGTATAGAGTTAAAGGCCACATATCTGCCAGGGAAGCAGATTACCCTGATGGACCAACTGAGCTGCAGAATGGACTCTGGACAGGGATGGAACACACAAAGCAAGAGGTATAGTGGTCACTGCGCTTTATTAATAAAACACCCCAACGCGTTTCGGCAACGCCTTCCTCAGGGGGCTGAGAATATTGAATATATCGTGTATCGATTGAAGCGCACAGGAAAGTGTGACTTAGAAGCAATATAAATGGTTGAGTGTGCTTGCTAGCTACCATTCACAAGACCATAGAAAAGATCGGGTTGTGAATGGTAGCTAGCAAGCACACTCAACCATTTATATTGCTTCTAAGTCACACTTTCCTGTGCGCTTCAGTCGATACACGATATATTCAATATTCTCAGCCCCCTGAGGAAGGCGTTGCCAAAACGCGTTGGGGTGTTTTATTAATAAAGCGCAGTGACCACTATACCTCTTGCTTTGTGTGTTCCATGGTTGGTTGCAAGTAGGTGCTCCTCCTTCTGGTTTGTGCCCTCTGGACAGGGATGTCATGTTCTGGATCTTTCGGAAGTGGGGTACACCCTTGATAGATCTGTTCACCATTCAGCACATTGCTCAAGTGGATCGGTTCTGTTCCAGGGTTGTCTTGCATGACAGGATGGCTCTGGAAGTTTTCCTTCTGCACTGAGGGGGGAGGGCCTGCTATACACATATCCCCTCCCCTATATCTCTCATAGCGAAAACCTTGCTGAAACTCCAAGCCAACTGGGGCATGATGGTCCTCATTGTACCGCATTGGCACAGGCAGCCATGGTTCCCCCTTCTGCTTCAACTCTTCCAGTGGGAATCTCTGTGATTAGGCTCTGCCCCAGACCTTATATTTATGTATTTATTTAACAGGCTTTTTATACTGCCTTATCGTTAATTCAAAGTGGTTTACATAGACCAACATAGAAGCATACTTTTACATGGAACAGGTATTGCAACTTGGAAGATCACATGGGGCAATTAATACATTTAGCTATATACAGGTGCACTGCAGCAGTGCAAGGTATAGCAGGGTTGCCTAACAGAGATCAGGAGGTTGTTGTATCTGTGTCAGGCTGTTGCTCTTCTAAGGTGGGACCACAGTATTCACAGAAGAGGTGGGTTTTTATGGCTTTCCTAAAGTCCATTAGCTCTTTAATTGCGTGTATTGCGGTGGGACGATTGTTCCAAAGTTGGGGGGCATACATGGAGAAGGCTCTACTACAGGTGGATTGTTTCACTGTTCGGAAGCTTGGTGAGATTTCCAGGATGGTGTTGTCTGCTTCTCTTCTTGTTCTGGTTGGATGTGCTTTTGAGATCAATGGTTGAAGGGCCGGTGGGGATAGGTTGTTTAATATCTTGATTATGATGAACTTGTATTTGATGCGTGAATTGATAGGGAGCCAGTGTAATTTGTGGAGAGTAGGGTTTATATGGCTGTATTTAGCAATTCCAGATATAACTTTTGCAGCTGTGTTTTGGGCTAGCTGGAGGAGGAAGTAGGGGTTTCTTGGGTAATCCATGGTAGATGACATTGCAGTAGTCTGTTATGGGTGTTACTACAACTTGACACACAGACCTGAAATCGCTGCTGGATAATAATGGTTTGAGTTTGTGTAAGGTTCGCAACTTGATAGGCTGATCTGGTTGTTCTCTTTATGTGAGGTTGAAAGCTGAGATACGTATCGAAGGTTACTCCAAGGTATTCAACTTCTTGCTTGTTGATGAGGGTATGATCTAGGATTTATATAGAGTCTGTGGGGGAGAATTTAGTGTTTCTGATGATATGTATCAATTCACGTTTTTTGAAATTTGTATAAAGGTTCTGTCCTTTGAGCCATTTTGAAATTGACTCGAGGCATGCTGTGAATTGTGAATAATCTGGATGCTGTATTGCTTTATTATGTTGCATACTGGTTGGATGTATATATTGAATAATAGTGCGGAGAGGGCCGAGCCTTGTGGAATGCCCTGGTATTGTGGGAAAGGTTTAGACTGGTTGTTTTTGGTTCTGACTTGCTGGTTGCAATGGGAAAGGTAGGAGGTAAACCAGTCTAATACTGTACCCTTAATTCCTGTATCTTGGAATCTTTGTAGCAGAGTATTGTGATTAACAGAGTCAAAAACCGCAGTGATATCTATGAAGCATAGGACAAATCCATGAAGTATGTTGTCTATGCCTGGAACCAGGGTGTCCAATAGAGATGTAATGAGTGTTTCTACACTGTGATCTTGTTTGAATCCATACTGGTGGAAGTTTAATGGGGCATTTGTTTGTGGTCCTGAAGTTTGTTGTACTATTTTCTCAATAATTTTGGTTACAAATGTGAGACTGGGATATAGGGCGGAAGGAGTTTGGGTCTCTTACTGAGATGGTTCTTGATGATAGGTCTGATAGACGCTCGCTTGAGCTGCGGGGGGAAGTATCCTTGAGTGAGTGAGGATTCAGCAAACATTGGTAGGTACGGTATTAGATATTCCCTTGTTTGCTTGATCCAAACAACTGGACATGGATCTATGGGTGAAGTTGTTGTGTTGATATTAGATATGATGGAGTCGAGCTGTTTTCTTGTTTGGATTTGCAATGTGTGCCAGGCTTCGTCTCTGTTGTATTGTGAGTTGATTGGACTTAGTTGGTTTTTTAAGTGGTTCTTATGTATATTTTTGCTGTATAATGTCTGCCATATCTTGTGGGGATATGGAGTTTGAGTCATCCGGTTGCACTGGATCCTTTGTTAGTCCATTCACAATAGCGAAGAGCTCCCTTGGTTTGTTGATGGAGTTCCTTATTAGGTTTGAGTAGTATTCCTTTTTGCAATTATTTATTTTGTTGTTGTAAAGGTCTTGCATTTCCTTGTATGTATCTTGCTAAGTGGTCTTGGGTTTTGGTTCGTCGCCATACTCTTTCCATTATATCACAGGAGGACAGAGGATGCTGCACCCCAATGTCAGATCCTTGGCCCTCACTGCATGAATATTGAGAGGCTAGTCCTGGCAGAGTTTAACTTGCCTGATGGCATAACAGATATTCTGTTGGCCTTTAGGGGAGGGCCTTGATGAGAAGGTCTTATGCTTTCAAATGGAAAAGATTTGCTTCCTGGGGCGCAGCACAGGCACTGGATCCTTTCAACTGTTCCCTCAACAGACACCTCGGAGTCGGGTCTCAAATCCAATTCTGTCAGGGTCCACCTCAACACGATTGGGGCCTAGCATCGTGGGCTGGAGGGGAAGTCCATATCTATTCAGCCTTTAGTGGTTCGCTTCATGTGAGGCTTGCTCTTCTTGAAACCTCCCTTTAAGCCTCCGGCGGTGGCTGGGGCCTCAATGAGTTACCTCCCTTTGAGCCATTCTATTCCTTCCCTTTGAAGTTTTTGTCCTGGAAGGTCTTGTTTCTGGTGGCAGTTACTTCAGCTTGCTGTGTTAATGAGCGCCAGGCTCTAGTAATTCATCCACCATACACTAAGTTTCATCATAATAGAGTGGTCCTGCACACTCACCCTCAATTTCTCCCAAAGGTGGTAATTGGCTTTCCATGTTAATCAGCCAGTCGTTCTGCTGACATTCTTCCCAAGGCCTCATGCTCATAGAGGGGAAGTGGTGTTGCACATGCTGGACTGCAAGCGAGCCTTGGCCTTCTACCTAGAGCAGACAAAGGTCTATCAAAAGTCCATCTGGCTGTTTGTCTCTTTTGACCCCAGCAAGCTAGGGGCTGCTGTTTCCAAAGGCACTCTTTCAATTTGACTGGCAGACCTCATCTCTTTTGCTTATGCCCAGGCTGGCCTGAGCCTTGATGGTCACACCATGGCTCATGACGTCAGAGCCATGGCTACATCGGTGGCCAACTTGCATTCTGTCTCCATGGCAGAGATCTGCAGGGCTGCAATGTGGTCTTCTGTCCACACATTCACATCTTACTACTGTCTGGATGGGTATTCCTGACATGACAGCAACTTCAGCCAATCTGTACTCCAGCATCTGTTTGGGGATTAGAATTCAACTCCATCCTCCCAAGGCCCTACTGTCTGTCCAGGCTACCAAAAAAACCCAAAACTCATGAATGACACCATAGGGCAAAGAAGCTGAGTTCCCCTTTGGGGACTACCAGTGCTGTACATAGTTGATTCTCCAGTTCTTAGTTCAGCTTGCCCCTGTTAGCCTTCTCAGCTTCCTTGGTTTTTGATAGCCTGTAGCTTGGGAGTCCCATACGTGAGGACTTCATTCCTGCTTGTCTACAGAGAAAGGTAGTTATCCTGTAGCAGGTGTTCTCCATGAACAGCAGGAATAAGTCCTCACAACCCTCCCACCTTCCTGAGCAGTTGTATTCCTACAGCTTTGTTATCATACTGGAGAAGATAGTGCTGTGGCAAGCGGGAAGACAGGCATGGTGGAACCTCCCAAAAGCTTCCAGTAGAAGCTGGGGAGTGTTCCCATGTGGAGCTCAATCGATGACGTCACCCATATGTGAAGACTCATTCAGGCTGTCCATGGAGAACACCTGCTACAGGTGAGTAACTACTTTCTCCTGGTTTCCACCAATAGTGTGCCCTATTGTGCAATACTGCACACACACACACTTTTTTAGAGGGTGCACTATTATGCAATAATGATATGAGATGGAAAAATACTAAAATAAAATAATGAAATGAAATGAAAATTTTAGGGCTGCACACCCCTAATATTGAGACATGTGAGTAATACAAACGCATTGGGTTAAATAAAAATGGGTGGATGCAGTGAAGATAAATCATTTTAATATGTCATGCGGAACTGATCTCAGGAGGCACCTTGAAGGCTAGACCTGTATATTGTGACTGGCTGGGAAAAGAACTGGGTTTTTACCTACTTTCTGAAGTAGAGATAACCTTGAATTAGACACAGCCCCTCTGAGTGAGTTCCATAGAGTGAAGTCTGCTCTTAAAGAGTCGCTGACAGGTGGCATATTGTGTCATGTCCTTTGGTGAGGGGAGAGTTAGGAATGCTCCTTGGGAGAATCTTAAGGGCCTCAAAAGGTATGTAGAGGGATAATCTATTCTTCAAGTAATCCAGCCCATTTTCCTCTAAGGGCCTGGAAGGTGAGAAACTTCTAAATTTGGCCCTATAGTGTTCTGCTATCCAAGGCAGTTTAGTAAGAGTGTGATGTCATACTGCGCAGCTCTCTGGTCTTCAGTGGGAGCCAGTTCCATGTAACCACCACCCTTTCTGCAAAGAAATATATCTCCAGGAACAAGCTAGAATCAGTCTTCACATATGGGTGATGTCAGCACCGATAAAGCCCGGCATGCGAACTCTCTCCAGCGTCTAATAGGAAAGCCTTTGGGAGTGTTCCTCCACGCATGCATGGTCGCCTTCCTGCCTTAGCTCCTAGTCTCCTCAGTCATTTTTCCGCGGAGCCATCGGGACCTCGTCCCTGTCAGCCCCCTCAAGAGACTTCTGTATTTTTTGTGGTACCGTCTAGTACTTCTCTCTTTTTGCCTTCCCATTGCCGACTCGACTCCCCATCAATTCTGTTCCAGTTCTATCTCATTTTACTTTAAAAAGAGTGTGTTTCACTTTTTTTGTTAAGGTCTTCGGCCTACCCCTTCATCATAACAAAACAATTTGACTTTGCCTCGGTCCTTTTCCCAGAAATGGAAATGCCCTGGAGTGGGTTTTAAAAATGCTCGAAGTGTACCAGTATCATTTCTATCACCAACGAGCATAGCTGGTGCCTCAAGTGTTTAGGCCCAGACCACCATGTAGATTCCTGTCCCTCCTGTCGCCACATGACTGCCAAAGGTAGGAAGAACCGGGATAAACAGAAGGTTAAAGTGTTTCCAACAAACTCAGCTCCTTCGGTGCCCTCCTCGGGGGCGTCGACTCCATCTAAGTCCTCCCGTACCTCTAGATCGCCACTTAGTCAAAGGGACAAGCATCAAGCTGAGTCTCCAGTGCATCGCTCCGTGGACCAACCACTACCAAGGTCTTTGGTGCTACTGCACTCGATACCCTCGACATCGAAACACCCTTCCTCCGAGCACCGGAGGTATAGAGGCCCTGATAGAAAATACTCTGATTCTGTGCCAGAGGCCTCAAATTCCGAATCCATTGATTCCGATACCAACAAGTATGTACCATCAGATCTGTCACCTCCTTATGAGCATTGGAGGTCCCCGCCCAAGGACATGTCTTTTCAAGATTTTATTAGACATAGCGGCTGTCCTAGATGTATCTGTGGCTACGAAGACAGAACTCAGGGCAGAGGAGCTGCATATTCTACAGTATCCATCGGCACTGAAGGAGGTGGCAACCCTCCCGGTGTATAACATCTTGAGAAATTTCATGCTAGGATGTGAGAATCTCATATGTCAACTCCTGCAGTCACCAAGAGGCTTGATACTCTTTACAGAGTCCCCCCTCCTCCAGGGTTTCAAAAAGCTCAACTTCCTCACCACTCTATGGTAGTGGAGTCTGCCATGAGAAGGATCAAAAGCCAAAAGAACCACTTATTTATTTTATTTATTTATTTACATTCTCTTGTATACCGCGCTGTTCTGCATCAGTGCGGTTTACATTAAACAAACTGAAATTACATTGAACAGGGCATTATAACTTGGAGATAAATATTTTACAGGGAACATGGGCTATGAAGGGTTAAGTGGCTTGCCCAAGACCACAAGGAGCACCTATGGGACTAGAAACCCCAGTCCTTCCGGCCCAAGGTTGCTGTCCTCTAGTGGGATTTGAACCCCCGACCTTCCGGCCTGAAGTACTTTGCCCCAACCACTAGGCCACTCTTCCATTCCACTTACCTGTTCCTTCTGGAAGAGAGGCCAGGACCCTCGATGCTTTTGACAGAAAGACATTTCAGGCAACTATGTTAGCCTCCAAAATAGATCCTACATGCTATATATGGGCATATTCCTCAGGGATGTCTTGAGGGATTTGGCAGAATTTACCACCTTACTAGCCCCTGACAAACAGGCAGCTCACCAGGTTTTCGTCACACATGCCCAAAACACTTCAAAAATTCTAATAAGGGCAACCTTTGAGGCTAACAGCAGGGCTTCTACAGCCTGCATTGGAGCTAGAAGAACAAGCCTGGCTTCTTCCAGATCAAGTTAATCAACATTCCATGCAGTGGGGAGAATCTTTTTGGCCAGAGATGGAGGGGATAAAGCAAGTGAAGAGGCTTTCTAGAAAGACGACAGATTCTTCTAAAAAGACTGCCACCAAAAAACTCTTCTACCCAAAGAAGAAACATTACTATCCACCCTATCACTCCTACTCTGCTCCACAACAACAGAGACAGCAGGGCCAAAAACAACCCAGGAAACCGAAGGCTACCAAACCACAGCCTGCCCCTACTACTCAACCAACTCAAAATATTTGACTCTTTCCTAAGGAGCATGGCCAATTCTCCCATGACTTCTCTACTTCCTTCCAAGATCCCAGGGAGACTAGTCCACTTCGCACACCACTGGAGAAATATCAAAAGGCCAGGGTCTACAGATGAAATTAAGAGATCTTCCACCTATTCATTTTGTTGGCCAACCCTCCTTAAATCTCCATCAAACCACCTTGTTAAGACAGGAGATCCACTCTCTACTAATGCAGGAGGCAGTAGAGGAAGTGCCTCTTTCTCAACAAGGCCTCGGCTTCTACTCCCGATACTTTCTTATCCCAAAGAAGACAGGAGGCCACAGGCCTATACTAGATCTCCGAAATCTCAACAAATTCCTTGTCAAGGAAACTTCAAGATGATTTCTCTGGGTACCCTTCTTCCTTACCTCCAACCAAATGATTGGCTTTGCTCCTTAGACCTAAAGGATGCTTATGCTCACATACTCATCCATCCAAATTACAGAAAGTTCCTCAGATTTATATTTCGGAACAATCATTACTAATAGAGTCCTTCCTTTCGGTTTGGCTTCGGCACCCAGAGTTTTCACAAAGTGCCTAGCTGTGGTGGCAGCCTATCTTTGAACTTTGGGAATCTTTCTGTTCTTCTACTTAGATGATTGCTTGCTAAGGGAAGATACCACTATGGCAGTCACTACTGCCCTCAAATAGACTATTCACATCCTACAGGAGTTAGGTTTTGTCATAAATTATCCAAAATCGTACACCACTCCAACTTAAAACCTAGAGTTCATAGGAGCTCGACTAGACATGATTCAAGCTTGAGCATTTCTGCTGGACAACAGATGTGCCCAACTAATGTCCTTGGCATCACAGACACCAAGAAAAAACAGCACACTGCCTCGTAGACAAGAGAAACAGTACAGAAAACATAGGCAGGTATGAACCACTCACGATTTCCTTATTAATCCATATATTTCTTTATTGATCCATATATCATAAGGGAGGCCAGACCCGACACATTCATGTATGTAGTTTTTATTTATTGTTTATTATAATGTGTTTTTAGAGTAAGGTGTGCCTAACCCCTGAAGAAGATTCTTTCGAAACACGGCCTGTGTCGGGTCTGGCCTCCCTTATGATATATGGATCAATAAAGAAATATATGGATTAATAAGGAAATCGTGAATGGTTCATACCTGCCTACGTTTTCTGTACTGTTTCTCTTGGCATCACAGATCCAACAACAGACGTCAATAACAGCCAGAGCATTCCTATGCCTCCACAGTTCATGTTGTTCCATATGCTCATCTCAACATGAGAATAGCACAATGGACTCGCTCATGGCAGTGGAAGCAGTCCACAGACCACCTCTCAGACTCCATCACCATCACCCTTCAGATGAGGTCAGCCTTGCAGTGGTGGAGCAAACCACACAACCACCTCATAGGGTTGCCTTTTCAATGGTCTGTACCATAGTGCATCCCTGATGACCGATGCATCAAAGCTAAATTGGGGGGCTCACCTAAACGGTCTTACGACCCAGGGCCTATGGACTTCACAAGAGAATCTCTTACATATCAATCTCCTTGAACTCAGAGCAATCTTCAATGCCATCTGGGTCTTCTTTGCTGATCTCAGGGGCCGCTCAGTCCTCATTCAGACGGACAACCAGGTGACCATATTTTATGTAAACAAACAGGGAGGAACGGGCTCTCTCCCCTTATGAAAAGAGACCATCCGCTTGTGGAACTGGGCAGTCTCTCAGGAGATTCACTTTCATGCAGTGTATCTTCCAGGAACAGAGAATTCCTTAGCCAACAGACTGAGTTGCATCCTCTATTCACACAAGTGGAGGTTGGAACCTCAAGTAGCTCAACACTTGTTCCAGCTTTGGGGGACACCAATAATCAACCTCTTTGCTTCTCCTGTCAACGTTCAACTACCTCGGCTTTGCTACAGTATCTCTTCCCCTCACAGGGAGAGCTCGGATGTGTTTTTCCTTCATTGGGAACAGCATCTCCTCTATGCTTTCCCTCCTCTTCCCCTTAGAGCAAAAACACTATTCAAACTACGAGCCGACAAGGGAATGATGATCCTCTTTGTCCCTTACTAGCCCAGACAACCCTGGTTTCCCCTATTTCTTCAACTTGTTCGGAAATCTCCCCTCAACCTCTGTTGTTCTCCCAACCTTCTCGCTCAGGAACAGGGGACCCTTCTGCATCCCAAACTCGAGACACTTTGCTTAACGGCTGGCTGCTGAGCGGGTGTCCTCTCACACCTACGACTCCAAGAGGAGGTTTTACAGGTTCTCCTGTCTTCCAGAAAAGATTCCGCCAGATGCTCTTACGCTTTCAAGAGGTGCAGATTTACCATTTGGTGTTTACAGAAAACACCTAGATCCTTACACATCTTCAGTCCTGGATCTACTTCTATACCTGCTCCACATATCCTCCTCTGGTCTTGGGACCAACTCTGTAAGGATGCATTTATGTGCCATTGGGCCTCTCACCATTTGTTGGAAAATCGTCCGATATGGACACATCCCCTTGGTGGCTAGATTCACGAGGGGTCTTCTCCTGACCAAACCGCCTCTCCGCCCACCACTGTGGGATTTAAATGTTTTTCTTGCACAGCTCATACACAGTCCTTTTGAACCCATGGCATCAGCCTCTTTAAAGTTCTTAACATGAAAGTCCTTTTTCTCATTTCAGTCATCTCCGCTCATAGGGTCAGTGAACTGCAAGCCTTGGTGGACTATACTCCATATACCACATTCCACCATGACAAGGTAATCCTTTGGACACATCCTAGGTTCTTACCAAAAGTCGTCACCACCTTCCACCTGAACCAATCCATCTCACTACCAGCGTTCCTTCCAAGGCCTCATACCTCCCCGGCTGAGGCAAAATTGCATACTCTTGATTGTAAAAAAGCATTGGCATTTTATCTGGACCATACTAAGGCTCATCGCCAGTCCTCTCAGTTATTTGTCTCTTTTGACCAGAGTCATCTGGGGCTACCAGTCTCTAAGAGAACAAACTGGCTAGCAGACTGAATATCTTTTACTTATTCACAAGCTGGTCTATCTCCAACACCATGTCACTGCCCATAATGTCTGAGCCATGGCTACCACTCTAGTTAAACTCCGTTCTGTCTCTTTCTGAAATCTGCCAAGCAGCTACCTGGTTTTTACTTCATACCTTCACAGCGCTCTATTACCTGGACAGGGACTCCAGAAGTGATGCTCAATTCGGTCAATCTGTTCAATGTAATCTTTTGCAAATTTACACAACTTGCCCTCTAAACTACCTCATGAGGGGTGCGCTGAACAAGCTGAGTCTTTTAGATCCTTGCGACAACTTCTAGTTGTGCCGGGACTTTTCTCTCGCTCGTCTCTCTGTGGCTAGGGAGTCCCATATGTGAAGACTGACTTCTTCTTGTTCCTGGAGATAGAATAGTTAGTCACCTGTTACAGGTGATCTCCGGGAACAGCAGGAATCAGCCTTCACAACCTGTCCACCTCCCCTTCAAGTTGTCCCATTTTTTCTTTTTATTATTATTTTGTCTCTGCTATACACCTGACTGAGGAGACTAGGAGCTAAGGTGGGAAGGCAACCACGCATGCATGGGGGAACACTCCCAAAAAAACATAAGAAATGCCATACTGGGTCAGACCAAGGTCCATCAAGCCCAGTATCCTGTTTTCAACAGTGGCCAATCCAGATCACAAGTACCTGGCAGGTACCCAAAGTCCACAGCTTCCACAATGCTCATCCTGGGTAAACTGTTAAATCTATAGTTACAATCTAATAGTTTAATATCCGTTCTATGTAACTTGTTGTTCCATGTAAACTGCCCCTGATTTCTGGAAGGGGCGGTATAGAAAAACTGTCCAAATAAATAAATAAGCAGCGGATTTCCCGGGTCCCCTTTAATTATGGTTTATGGACCTTGCCTCCAGGAACTTGTTCAAACCTTTTTTAAACCCAGCTACACTAACAGCTTTTACTACATCCTCCGGAAACAAATTCCAGAGTTTGATTACGCGTTGAGTGAAAAAATATTTTCTCTTATTAGTCTTACATTGGTGTAGCTTCATTGCATGTCCCTCTAGTCTTTTTACATTTTGATGGCATAAACAATCTATGTTTAGCTGTTCCACTCCATTCATTAATTTATAGACCTCTATCATATCTCCCCTCAGTCATCTCTTTTCCAAGTTAGAGCCTAACCTTTTTAGCCTCTCCTTATAGGGGTATCCTTCCATCCACTTTACCATTTTGGTGGCTCTTCTCTTTACCTTTTCTAATTCTGCTATATCCTTTTTAAGATACAGTGACCAGAATTGCACACAATATTCGAGGTGTGGTTGCACCATGGAACGATGCAGAGGCATTATAATATCCTTTCATTCTCCATTTCTTTCTTTTCTTTATCATTCCTAGCATTCTATTTGCTTTCTTGGCTGCCACTTCACATTGGGCAAAGGGTTTCAAAGTGTTATCCACGATGACGCCTAAATCTTTTTCCTGGGTGGTGGTTCCTAATGTGGAACCTTGCATCATGTAACCATAGTTTGGATTGTTCTTTCCCAGGTGCATAACTTTGTATTTGTCAACATTAAATTTCATCTGCCATTTAGATGTCCAGTCTTCCAGTTTATCAAGATCCTCTTGCAATTTTTCATAATTCTCATGGGTTTTAACAACTTTGAATAATTTAGTGTCATCTGCAAATTTGATTACCTCACTCATTATTTGTATTTCCAGGTCATTTATGAATATGTTAAAAAGCAACAGACCCAGCACAGATCCCTGGTATACTCTACTATTCACCTTTCTCCACTGGGAAAATTGTCCATTTAGCCCTACCCTCTGCTTTCTATATTTTAACCAGTTCCTGATCCACAATAGTACACTGGCTCCTATCCCATGACTTTTTAATTTTGCCAAGAATCTCTCATGAGGGACCTTGTCAAAGCCTTTCTGAAAATGCAGATACACTACATCGACTGACCCACCTTTGTCTACCTGTTTATTTACAGCTTCAAAAAAGTGTAACAGATTAGTAAGACATTACCTTCCCTGGCTAAAGCCATGTTACATGGCTGTCTCCCATTAAACCATGACTATCTACATATTCAGAAATTTTGTTCTTAATGATCGTTTCTACCATTTTTCCCGGTACTGACATCAGGCTTGCCAGTCTGTAGTTTCCCGCATCACACCTGGAACCTTTTTAAAAATTGGCGTTACATTGGCTATCCTCCAATCTTTAGGTATTACGGATGATTTTAATGATAGTTCACAGATTAGTAATAGTAGGTCTACAGCTTCTTATTTCAGTTCTTTCAACACCCTTGGATGTATACCATCCAGTCCAGGTGATTTGCCTCTCTTCAGTTTATCAAATAGTTGTAATATATCTTTTCAGTTTATTGCTATTTCTTTCAATTCTTCTGTTGCATCAGCTTTAAATACCATTTCAGGCATGGGTAACTTCCCTATATCATCTTCAGAAAAGACTGAAGCAAAAAATTAATTCAGTCTCTTGCTATGGCCTTGTCTCTTCCCCTTAGCGCCCCTTTTAACCCTCTATCATCCAGTGGTCCAACAGACTCTCTCAGAGGTTTTTTGCAATGAATGTATTTGAAAAATGTTTTATTATGCGTTTTTGCTTCCACAGCAAGCTTTTTTTCAAATTCTCTCTTTGCCTGCCTTATCAATGCCTTGCATCATACTTGCCATTGCTTATGTTTTCAGTTTTCGTCATTTGGCTCCTTTTTCCATTTCCTGAAAGATGCTTTTTTTGGCTACAACAGCCTCTCTGACTTCACCTTTAAACCACGCTGGCAGTTTTTTGGACTTCCTTCCACTTTTCTTAAAGCATGGAATACAGTTGGTCTGGGCTTCCGAGATGATAGTATTTTTAAACAACATTCATGCTTGATGTAAATCTTTAACCTTTGCAGCTGCTTCTTTTAGTTTTTTTTCTTAACTGTTTTCCTCTTTTTATCATACTCTCCCTTTTGAAAATTAAAAGGTAGTACTGTGGATTTCCTTGCTGTCCTTCCTCCATTTATTAAATCAAACGCGATTATGCTATGATCACTTTGCCAAGTGGCCCCAACACCCTTATCTCTTGCATCAGATCTTGTGTTCCACTAAGGACTAGGTCCAAGGTGGCTTCTCCTCTTGTTGGTTCATGAACCAGCTGCTCCAAGAAGCAGTCATTTATTTCATTTAGAAACTTTTATCTCTCTAGCATGTCCTGCCGTGACACTGACCCAGTTGATACCGGGATAATTGAAATCACCCATTATTATTACTCTGCTGTAACTTTTGTTAGCTTCCCTGATTTCTTTGAGCATGTCATCATTCATTTATCCATTCTGGCCAGGCGGTCGATAGTACACCCCCACTGCCATCGCCTTCCCCTTTTTACATGGAATTTCAATCCATAGAGATTCTACAGTGTATTTGGTTTCCTACAAAACTTTAATCTTGTGTGAATGAATGCCCTCTCTAACATAGCGTGCAACCCCTCCACCAATTTGATCTACTCTATCATTGCGATATAATTTGTACCCAGGTTTCACCCTATCCCACTTTTTGTCCGACTTTCATCATGTCTCTGATATTCCAATCAAATCTAACCTCTCATTTAGTGCTATATATTCTAACTCTCCCATCTAATTTTTTAGACTTCTAGCATTTGCATACAAGCATTTTAGAGACTGTATTTTATTCATATTAATTTGGTAGACATGGGTAATTTGGGATCTTTAAGCTCTGTCTGCTACATACTCAAGGGCATTTGGGCTACTTTACTCTTTTTTGGAACCTCTCTGCTTTTGGTAGTATCCTTCAAGGATACATTCTTCCAAACCATCCGCTTTTGGGCAACTGTCAGCTTTCCCCTATTATCTAGTTTAAGCTGCTCTATCTATATATATTCTAACTGCCATCTTAT
Source organism: Ichthyophis bannanicus (assembly GCA_033557465.1). Classification (NCBI taxonomy): domain Eukaryota; kingdom Metazoa; phylum Chordata; class Amphibia; order Gymnophiona; family Ichthyophiidae; genus Ichthyophis; species Ichthyophis bannanicus. The sequence goes on from CM066041.1 coordinate 276,257,228, forward strand.
TTTTTTAGGCTTCTAGTATTTACATACAATCATTTTAGAGGCTGAATTTTATTCATATTAATCTGGCTATCAGTAGGCAGGGGTAATTTGGAATCTTTAAGTTCTGTCTGCTCTGTACTTAAGGGCATTTGGGTTAGTCTTTATTGGACCTCTCTGTCAATATGCCTTAATTCAATTTTTTGCTGGTATTTTTCAAGGATACATCCTTCTGAACCATGTACTCAGGGGGTTATCTAGTTTAAAAGCTGCTCTATCTCCTTTTTAAAGGTTAATGCCAGCAGCCTGGTTCCATCCCGGTTAAGGTGGAGCCAGTCCCTTCAGAAAAGCCCCTCCTTTCCCCAGAATGTTGCCCAGTTCCTAGCAAATCCCAAATCCTCATTCTTGCACTATTGTCTCATCCACACATTAAGACACTGGAGCTCTGCCTGCCTTTTGGGTCCTGCACGTGGAACGGGAAGCATTTCAGAGAATGCTACCCTGGAAATTCTTGATTTCAACTTCTTACCTAAAAGCCTAAATTTGGCATCCAGAACATCCCTACCACACTTTCCTATGGCATTGCTACCAACACATACCAAGACAGCAGACTCCTCCTCCACAGCACTATCTAAGACCTTGTCTAGGTGACGCATGTGGTCTGCTACCTTCGCACCAGGCAAATATGTTATCAGGCGATCCTCACGTCCACCAGCCACCCAACTATCTACATGCCTAATGATCGAATCACCAACTATAACGGCTGTCCTAACCCTTCCCTCGTATTGTGCTTTCTCAACTGATGAAATCGCTCTTTGAACCGGACTCTGCTCATTTAAAATTAATTTCATGGAAGACTTTTTCTAACAATTATGCCAACAAGAAGGATAAGTGAATTATAGGCTCTGTTCATTATTCCCCTTCTGCCCAAATTTAACAAGGGCAGTATTGAGGGCATCCAAAATGTTTACAAAAATGTTTTTCTGAATTTCATATTGGCCAGTCTATAATGTTAGGTGCCATTGAGTTGGTGTTGACTCATGGCAACCCTCTCAATTGTTGACCTAAACTGTGTTCAGTCTTCAGTCAGACAGCTCATTGTTGACAGAGTGGCACCCATAGCTGTATCAATCCATCTCATTGCTGGCCTTACTCTTTTGTGTTGACCTTCTGCTTTGCCATGCATGATGTCTTTCTCTAATGGTCTCTCTCTTCGCATGATGTGTTTGAAGTATGAAGTGTTTTGTCCTCTGAGCTTATGTTTGATCTCCTCTAGTACTGACTGGTTTGTTGTTTGTGCAGTCCATGATATACACAGTATTTGTCGCCAGCACTATAATTCAAAGACATCAATTTTCTTCCTGTCTCTCTTTTTCACTGTCCAAATTTTGCATCCATATGATATTGAAAATACCTTGGCTTGAACAAGTCGAATCTTTGTATGGATTTGCTGCTTTAGATACAAATGACAGAGCTTCAGAAGAGTTATGAGATGACATCAAGAAGGTTGTGTTGAAGAAAGCAAGCAGTCTCTACAAAAGGTGAAAAAAAATTCTGCCAAAATGGATGACTGAAGAAACTCTGAAAATTGCCCAGAAACAGAGAGAAGCCAAAGCCAGAGGAGAAAGAGAAGCAATCACAGAACTCAACAGAGATTTCCAATGCACAGCAAGATAAGACAAGGAGAAGTACTGCAATGACACATGCTAGGAAATAGAATCGGAAATTATTAGAGGAAGAGCAAGATCGGCTTTCCTAAAGCTACGAGAATTCAAGAAAAAATTTCAGCCTCGAATTGGAATGCTACAAGATGCTCAAGGATCCTTGTTGAATAATGCTGAGAAGATCAAGAAAAGGTGGAAAGAATAAAGAGTTATTATACCATGAAGATCAAGTGGACCAATGGCCATTTCAACCTGTACCTTATGATCAGGAACCATTGATGATGAAAGAAGTCATTGACGCAGCATTGAAAGCCTTATCAAAGAACAAAGCAATCTATAATGCAGCTAAGATTTTTCTAAAACCACAGAAAAGTGAGGTGGTTCCCCTAGCATTGACTGCAGGCGCACTATACTACACACTTCCCTGATGAGCATGGAATCTCCAGGAACAAGCAGGAATGTAGTCTTCACATATGGGTACCGTCGGTACCAACAGAGCCTGCTCCTCGGGGTCCAATTGAAAAGGTTTTGGGAGCACTCCACTGCACCTGTGCGACTGCCTTCCTAACTCCCTCTCTTCAGTTCTTTATTTTCCGTGGAGCCAGCAGGAAGCAAATCCTGTCACTGCAGAAAAACTTTCTTTTTGTGGATAGCGCCTCTGCCTTCCCATCAACACCAATACCATTGAAGACATCACTGATTACCTTATTCTTTTCTTTTCGTTCTTTCTTTAACTTTCTTTAAAAAAAAAAAAAAAAAACTGGCATAGACGCCCTTTTTTAGACCTTAAGCCTACAATAGCCTCCATATCCTTGAAGGCATGGAGAAACCAATTAGTGGTTTCAAGAAGTATTACAATTATGCCAGCACTATCTCGGCGACTGACACACGTGACTGGTGTTTAAAATGTCTCGACCCAGATCACCAGCCAAAAGACGGTCCCCTCTGTCAGAAAATGGCACGGAGAGGCCTTCTGCACCAAGGGTGTTCACAAAATGCATGGCTGTGGTAGCAGCATTTCTCTGCACCCTGGGAATATTCTTCTTCCCTTACTTAGATGACAGGCTCATTCAAGCTCCTTCAGAGCCAGAGGCCAGGGTTGCTCTGTCTCGCACAATGCGCATCCTTCAGTATTTGGGACTTGTCATAAACTTCCCAAAGTCCAACCTTGCTTATAGGAGCTCTTCTGGATACCAGACAGACAAGGGCCTTCCTTCCACAGCCCCGCTGCCTTCGCATTGTGCACTTAGCTTACCAAACAGTGCTAAAACCTCACCTCACTGCTCGGGAAATGTTACAGTTGCTTCCCTGGTTCTGTTCCATAATTCCGGCTCAAGGTTGTCAGGCCAGGGATGCTTTCCTACTTCATTGGGGTCAGGACTTCCTGTATGCCTTTCCACCCATTCCCCTAATTCCGAAAACCCTGTTCAAGCTTCAGAGAGACAGAGGTCATATGATCCTCATAGCTCCACGTTGGCCACGGCAACTGTGGTACCCTCTTGCTCCTACATCTCTCTCAAGCTCCGCCTCTGGAGTTAGAATCTGCTCCAGATCTTCTTTCTCAAGAGGACGCGATGCTGTGGCATCCCAATCCCCAGTGTCTGCATCTCAGGACCTGGTTGCTGAAAGCCTAGAACTTCATGGTCTTAATCTTTCCCAGCAGGTAAAGGATATCCTTCATGGTTCCAGGAAACCTTCCACAAAATGCTCTTATGCATTCAAGTGGAAAAGGTTTACCATATGGTGCTCGCAGAAGGGTGTTAACCCTCTTGCGATACCTCTGCAATCATTACTGGAGTACCTCCTTCATTTATCAAATGCAGGGCTTAAGACCAATTCAGTGAGAGTCCATTTGAGTGCTATTGCAGCTTCCTTCAAGCCTCTAAATGGACAACTTATTTCCTCTCATCCTCTCACAGCGAGATTTATGAGAGGCCTTCTTTAACGAAGGCTCTCATTAAGCCACCACCGGTGGCATGGGACTTGAATCTGGTTCTTGGGCAGCTCATGAAACCACCCTTAGAACCATTAGCCACTACCTCTTTGAAATTCCTTTCCTGGAAGGTTATCTTTCTCATTGCAATCACATCAGCACATCGCATCAGTGAATTCCAAGCGTTGGTGGCTGATCCTCTTTATACAAGGTTCCATCATGATAAGGTAGTCCTTAGGACTCATCCACACTTTATGCCAAAGGTGGTTTCGCCCTTTCATTTAAACCAAGCGGTTTACCTTCCTGTATTCTTTCCAAGGCCTCACGCCTCAAATGCAGAAAGGAACCTTCATACTTTGGACTATAAAAGAGCTTTGGCCTTTTACTTGCAAAGGACACAGCAACATAGAAAATCCTCTCAACTTTGTTGCTTTTGATCCTAGTCATTTGAGACTTCCAGTCTCCAAAAGGACACTGTCCAGCTGGATTACACAGTGTATATCTTTTGCCTATGAGAGTAAGAACTTCCTCTTGAAGGCCATGTCACAGCTCACAATGTGAGAGCCATGGCCGCCTCAATGGCTCATCTTCACTCTGTCTATCGACGACATCTGTCGAGCAGCTACTTGGGCTTCGGTACATACTTTCACAGCCCATTACTGCTTAGACAAGGACTCCCGCCGGGATGCCTTGTTTGGTCAAGCTGTTCCAGACTTAATCAACTCCTACCCCACCATCCCTGGTAGGATGCCAGAGATCCATGGGGGGAAGTGGAGCCCTTTCACAAGGGCACACAACTTTCTGGGGCCATCTCCCTGGCATCTGCAGCTAGGGAGTCCCCATATGTGAAGACTACATTCCTGCTTATTCCTGGAGATAGCATAGTTACTCACCTGTAACAGGTGATCTCCGGGAACAGCAGGAATTTAGTCTTCACAACCCACCCACCTCCCCTAGGAGTTGTATCTCTCTTTCCCTCTCTCTTTTGTCTCAGCTTTAAACTCAACTGGAGAGGGACAGTTGGAAAGGCGGGAAGGCAGCACGCAGGCGCTGTGGGATGCTCCCAAAAGCTTTCCTATTGGACGCTGGGGAGCGTTCCCGCACAGGCTCCGTCCTTACTGACAATACCCATATGTGAAGATTAAATTCCTGCTGTTCCCGGAGATCACCTGTTACAGGTGAGTAACTATGCTTTCTCCAGGACCAAGCAGGAAGTCAGTCCTCACTTATGGGTGACGTCGGCGCCGACGGAGCCCTCGTGGAGCAATTTTCCCCAGCTTTCAAAGAAAGCCTTTGGGAATTGCAGCGCGCATGCGCGGTCGTCTTCCCGCCCGAGGGTGCCATCTTAGCCAGTCTTCTTTTTCCGCGGAGCCCTACAGACGTCCCCGTCTTGTCCCCGCGAAAAAGTCGATTTTCTTCATTATTTTATTCTTTTTCCTTCGGTTCGACGCCGATCTTTTTCCCGCCCGGACTCGCGACGCCGGTCACGAGTCCTCTTACTTTTTTCGGTTTTTCTGACTTTGTCAGTTTTCGTTTTCGATTTTTCCCTGGCAGCCCGGTCCTTTGACCTCGCAGGGGCCCTTTTTCCCCCGATGGCTGCCAGTGGGTTTAAGCGGTGTGGTCGGTGTGACCGAAATATGTCACTAACTGACACACACGACTTTTGCCTCCGCTGCCTGGGCCCGGATCATGAGGAACTGATCTGTGGGCCCTGCAGCAAAATGTCCTCAAAGGCGTTGAGAAGTCGGCGGCATCAGCGTGAGAGAATCTTCGCTGACCCCAGCCGTACCCGGACCTCGTCGGAGGCCTCCGCGTCGAAAGGCTCCAGCTCGGACCGTCGCCGGAGTTCCTCCGACCGGGTTCTCCCTCCGGGGACCATCGTCGGAAGGTGAAACCCGTGAGGGCGGCGTCGGTGGACGCTCCTGGTTCCGCGAGGGCCAGGTCGCATAGCCCCGACAGCCGCCCCGGGTCCTTGGAGAAGGAACACGTCCCGAAGCGACCTCGCCTGGAGTCGGAGATGCCTGCTCGGGTAAGTCCTGTGGTCCTTCTGGATTCGCCTCCGCGACAGCCGACGTCGGGCCCGACGCCGTCGGGGCCCGAGTCGGGGGCTGCTGGGTCACCTGAGCTCGGACTCAGGTTGACGGCCTTGGAGAGCAGACTGTCTGCCTTCATGGACCAGCAGAGGGCACTGCTCGCTGGCCTCGCTGGCGCCGCTGCCCCGACCGCCGGGACGTCGACGTCCAAGTCGACCCCGGAGACCGAGCCGATCCTCGAGTCGCTGAGAACTCGAGTCGATCCTCGGTCGAGGTCACCCTCGGCCTCCCGTTCGGGACCGAGGTCGCCGACGCCGACTCCCTCGGCGTCGGGGCGGCTGGCGCCGCGCCCTGCCCGGGCCTACCCCACCGAGTCCTCGTCGGAGTCGGTCTGGGAGTCTGAGGAGGAAGAGTCGCCTGATTCTTTCCGGACTCGGTGTGTCCCATCGGACTCACCGGAGTCCGAGCCTCGGAAGCAGTCCCCCCCGGAGGATGCCCGGTTCTCGGACTTCGTTAGGGATATGGCCAAGGCTTTGGCCTTCCCTGCGGATCCCGAGGAGGAGCCTCGAGCCGAAGAGCTCGACGCCCTCCAGTATGACTCTCCCGCGAGGGAACACTTTACTGTACCGGTTCCTCCTATGCTGGAACGACTACTCTTCCGTATGTGGGAGAGTCCGGCCTCCTCGCCGGTCCTGAGCAAGCGGGTCGATTCTATCTATCGAGTCCGCAAGAGCCCTGGCTTTCAAAAGGCACAGCTGCCACACCATTCCATGGTAGTGGAATCGGCCATGCATCGTCTTAAGAGCCAGAAGATGCACTCCTCGGTGCCTTCTGGCAGGGAGGCCCGTAACCTGGATGGCCTTGGCAAGAAGTGTTTCCAGGGCTCTATGCTCGCATGTCGTGTCCAGACTTACCAGCTATACATGGGCATGTATCTCCGGGATCTGGCTAAAGAGCTAGCCGGATTCTCCGCTGGTTTGTCCGAGGAACCCTTGCGGAGGTTCCTGGCCTTGTCCACTGGCATTCGGGAATGCTCAAAGTTCATGTCCCGCGCAGCCTATGATGGCTTTGAAGCATCGGCTCGAGTGGCCGCAGCCGGCATCGGTGCCCACCGACAGGCTTGGCTTCAGTCGTCAGACCTTGAGCCCTGGGTGCAGGACAAGTTGGTCGATGTCCCCTGCCGAGGCGAAAACCTCTTTGGCAAGCCCATGGCGGAAAAGGCTGCGCAAATTGAGACTGAGACTCTCACCAGGACCAGGCTTTCTAGGAAGACCTCCGCCCCTTCCCAGAAAAAGAAGGGCTCGGGGAAAAAGTCCTTTTACCCGAGGAAGGCGGCTGCCTACAAACAATACCCCCATTATCAGGCCCCTGCAGCTCCCCAACAGGGCCAGCAGGCCAAGGGAAGGGGTAACGGGTCCCGTAGGCAGCAAGCCCCCAAGCCTGCACCACCAGCCCCTGCTCAGCAGGGTGGGGGTTTTTGACTCGCAAAGCATAGCCTCTCCCCCCCCGCTGGTTCCTCCCAGCACCAGAGGCCGGCTGGTTCACTTCGCCCACAGGTGGTCCAGCATCACCGCAGATGCCTGGGTGCTTCAAGTCGTGCGGGAAGGCTATCTTCTCCACTTCCACCAGGTCCCTCCCTCCTATTTTCCGGGAGAACCTCCACGACCCCCTCTGCACAGGGAATTACTCCTTCAGGAGTTAGCAGGTCTTCTGCAGGAACAGGCGGTGGAACCGGTGCCACACCACCTGAGAGGTCAAGGTTTTTATTCCAGGTATTTTCTAATACCAAAGAGAACAGGGGGCCTCAGACCCATCCTGGACTTGCGCAACCTCAACAAGTTCCTTGTGCGGGAGAAGTTCAAAATGCTTACCCTTGGAATCCTTCTGCCCTACCTCCAGCAGGGAGATTGGCTATGCTCCTTGGATCTAAAGGATGCCTACACGCACATCCTCATCCACCCAAGCCACCGCCAATACCTAAGGTTTGTGGTGGCAGGAAATCATTACCAGTACAGAGTACTCCCCTTTGGCCTGTCCTCCGCGCCGCGAGTCTTCACAAAATGTCTCGCGGTGTGGTGGCGGCCCATCTCCGGCTTCACGGCCTCTATGTCTTTCCGTACCTCGACGACTGGCTCATCAGAGCAGCGTCCGCTCGGGAGGTCACCAACGCCACGCGCCGCACGGTGACTCTTCTGCAGCACTTGGGCTTTGTTATAAACTTCGCAAAGTCCACTTTGCTCCCCTCGCAGGATCTCGAGTTCATCGGCGCAAGGCTGCACACTCCTCAGGCGCGCGAGCATACCTACCGCTCGACAGGGCTCAACGGCTCATGGACCTAGCCGACCGTTTTCGCAGCCAGCCCCTGGTCTCCGCCAGGCGCTTCCTGAGACTACTCGGCCATATGGCTTCCACCGTCCATGTGACCCCCAATGCCCGCCTGAATATGCGGCCTGCTCAATGGTGTCTCCGCCAGCAGTGGCGACAAACCACAGGCGGCCTAGCAGACCTGGTGCGCGTCTCCGAGCCGCTGATCTCGTCTCTTCGGTGGTGGCTTCGGCAGCCGAACCTGATATTCGGAATGCCTTTCCAGTCACCTCAGCCGACCCGGGTGCTGACCACGGATGCATCCCTCCTGGGCTGGGGAGCACATTGCCAAGGGGCACGTACTCAGGGCCTCTGGACCACGTGGGAGTCTGCTCAGCAGATCAACTTCCTGGAGCTCAGGGCGATCCGCCTGGCTCTCAAAGCCTTCTCCCACCTGACTTCTCACCAGTCCGTCCTCGTCCAGACGGACAATCAAGTTGCCATGTTCTACATGAACAAGCAGGGGGGCACGGGCTCCTTCCTCCTCTGCCGGGAGGCACAGAAGCTCTGCTCTTGGGCCGTCAGTCACGGCATTCTCCTCAAGGCAGTTTATCTCCCGGGCCAAGAGAATTGCCTGGCGGACAAACTCAGCAGGATCCTCCAGCCGCACGAGTGGCGTCTGGATCCCTTGGTAGTTCAGAAGCTCTTCCTAAAGTGGGGCCTCCCCACGGTGGATCTCTTTGCCAGTCCTCACAACCGGCAGCTTCCTCTCTTCTGCTCTCGTCAGCCACACCCCCTTCGGGTTGCGGCGGACGCTTTTCTGATTTCATGGTCGGGGAGCCTTCTGTACGCTTTCCCTCCCATCCCGCTAGTCTCTCGGACTCTTTTCAAGGTGCTCCGAGACAACGCCTTCATGATCCTGGTGGCCCCTCGCTGGCCCAGACAGCCATGGTTTCCGCTCCTACTGCAACTAGCGGTGGAGGATCCATTCCCTCTGGGGGTACAACTGGATCTCCTCACTCAGGATCAGGGGTCTCTACTACACCCCAACCTCAGGTCTCTCAACCTCATGGCCTGGCTGCTGAGAGGGTAGTCCTTGCTCCCCTTCTCCTGCCGGCGGAGGTGGAGGAGGTCGTCTTAGCTTCGCGACGCCCTTCTACCCGCAAATGCTACGCCCTTAAATGGCGTCGCTTTGCCCTCTGGTGTACCCAACAGTCTCAGGATCCCTTCTCCTGCCCGGTGTCGGTGATCTTGCAATACTTGCTACACCTCTCTAATCTGGGACTTAAGTCCAACTCCGTCAAAGTTCACCTCAGTGCTCTTTCGGCACATCATGTGCCGGTGGACGGTAGACCTCTCTCCAGCGACCCTCTCGTAGCGAGGTTTCTCCGAGGTCTCCTTCTACTTAAACCACCTCTGCGCCCACCAGCGCCTGACTGGGACCTGAATGTGGTTTTGCAGCGGATCACCTGTCCGCCTTTTGAACCTATGGCTACCTGTTCTCTCCGTTTTCTGTCTTGGAAAACACTGTTCTTGATAGCCCTCACTTCCGCTAGACGCGTAAGTGAATTGCAGGCCCTCGTGTCTGATCCCCCTTACACTCGGTTCTACAAAAATAGGGTAGTCCTACGGACTCACCCAAAATTTCTTCCAAAAGTGGTCTCCCCTTTTCACATCAATCAGGAGGTGGTACTTCCAACCTTCTTTCCCAGACCACACTCCAGCCGAGCTGAAACGGTCCTCCATACCCTGGACTGTAGAAGGGCTTTGAACTTCTACCTTGACCGTACACGGGAGCACCGTAAAGCTGCTCAGCTTTTTGTGTCTTTTGACCCCAATAAATTGGGGCTCCCGGTCTCCAAGCGTACTCTGTCCATCTGGGTTGCGGACTGTATCTCTTGGGCTTATGGGGCAGCCGGACTCTCCTTAGAAAGTCGAGTCACGGCTCATTGCGTTCGGGCAAAGGCTACGTCAGTGGCTTACCTCCGCTCTGTTCCGCTGGCAGACATCTGCCGGGCCGCTACTTGGTCTTCGAGCCAGACTTTTGCGGTCCATTACTGTCTCGAGAGGGAGTCCCGCAGGGACAGTGCTTTCGGACAGGCAGTCCTCCGTAATCTCTTTGAGGTCTGAGCAACTCCTACCCTCCATCCCGGATGTGGGCTACCGGTGGGTGATAATTCAGCGAAGATTCTTTCCTTCTGTGCTGCTGAGCTAGAGGGAGCTCATTTTTGTGCTTAGGGTCTCCGGTAGCCTTGAGCTTGGGAGTCCCATAAGTGAGGACTGACTTCCTGCTTGGTCCTGGAGAAAGCGTAGTTACTCACCTGTAACACGTGTTCTCCAGGAGCAGCAGGAATCAGTCCTCACTACCCTCCCTCCTCCCCTTGGAGTTGCAATCGTCTGCTTATGTTCTTTTTGCAAAATTTTATGCTGTCTTTTTTAGCTATGTCATCTGACTGGCTAAGATGGCACCCTCGGGCGGGAAGACGACCGCGCATGCGCGCTGCAATTCCCAAAGGCTTTCTTTGAAAGCTGGGGAAAATTGCTCCGCGAGGGCTCCGTCGGCGCCGACGTCACCCATAAGTGAGGACTGATTCCTGCTGCTCCTGGAGAACACCTGTTACAGGTGAGTAACTACGCTTTACTCACAGATGATCTCCGGGAACAGCAGGAATTTAGTCTTCACGACCTGCCCTCCTCCCCTAGGAATGTTTAGGGTTTTATTTGCTCTCTTCTCTTAGCTACAAACAGCTGAAGAGAGGGAGATGAAAAGGTGGGAAGGCAGTTGCACAGGAGTATTGGAGTGCTCCCGAAAGCTTTCCAAGCAGACGCTGGGGAGTGTTCCCATGCAGGCTGTCAGTACCAACATCACCCATATGTGAAGACTAAATTCCTGCAGTTACCGGAGATCACCTGTTACAGTTGAATAAACTATGTTCCCTTTCTTACTTGTGAAGCCCTGCGTACGCCTTGTAGTGCTGTACAAATGATAAGAAGTAAAGGTAGTAGGTATTTTTGTCTTACAACGTAAACAGTTCATCAAAATTTGTTTTCCAGCTGTAGTAAAGTATTAATGTCATACCTGCAGCTCAGGAGTTCCTATGTAGATGATTTATATCCTTCTTAATGATAGAGAAAGTTGGTTCTTTGTAGGCAGCATGATATAATCGGACCCATGATCCTGCCCACTTTCTCCAAGCAAGCAAAGCGAGCTGTGTAAAAGGCTTTGAGGCAGGACTGAACATGCATGCTCAGGGGAAACCAGTTTGATTTTTCTGAGCGTTGAGAGAGCTGATCCATCTTGGTGCCACTAGATGACATCACCCACTTGTGACTGATTATATCCTGCTGTCTATGGAGAACAGCTGTTAAAAATAAATAAATAAATAAATAAAACTGTGCTTATTCACATACTAATTCTGAATCAGTCTTATTTCTACTTTGTGAATTGTCTCTCAAGAAATGTGGAATTGTTTAATTTATTCCCTTTTTATCGCATCAAAAAAAAAGGTTTCAATTAAACAAGGATTGAATTACACTTGTGGTTCACAACCTTTCTCTTAGCATTGTATGTTCATAAACCTGCTTAATACTAAACATTAATCTCTGCACAAAAAATTATATCACAAGTAATTTTCTGAATACATTCATACTTTAATTTTTGAAATGTTTATGAATGATTTAACACACTTATTTCCAGGCCATGTTTAATATATTCTTACTTGTCACCTTTTTTAACTAGATTGATGGCTCCACATTACGCACGCTGTGTTTGCAGCACGGCCCTCTGATTACATTCCACCTGAACCTAACTCAAGGGAATGCTGTGGTTCGATACAGTTCCAAGGAAGAAGCAGCCAAGGCCCAGAAGTCTCTGCATATGTATGCTTCTCCTCATTGTTTTCTGCTAGTTTAAGCAGGCTCGGAGTCTTTATACATTTCAATAATTTAAGTAATTCACATTCTCATGTCTTACCATAGGCATTAATTGCTCTGCATTTGTGAAAAAGCTATAACAGTGGGCACTGAAATATTTATCCACTGTTGACAATGGCATTCTGTATGCTTTATGATTATTTAACTTTCACACTACTTATTTATTTTTTACAGCCCATTTAAGCATGTGAAACATGGGTAGAACTTCAAGGAAAGGAAGGAGAGACAATAGCAAACTTAGCTTATGGAACAGACACCCTTCTAATATCTGTCACATATCTAATAAGAGCTAATCAATGAGATACCCACCTCCCATGATATTGTGATCATAGAAAAATAAAGTTTCTATCAGCCAATTAACCAGCTTTACATAGATATTATGGGGCATATTTACTAAGCTGTGCTGTGCATTCGCTGCAATAGCCGGGGATTATCTGTCAGGGGCATGCACAGCATTTCCCCAGCAGATAATATGGTGAAAAAGCCGAGAATGCGGAAGGAAGGAAAGGGCAGGAGAGATTAAGACAGATGATCTCACCCTGAAATGCCTGTCCAGGAAAGACAGCTGACCCATCCAAGAGGGAGGTTCCTCCCAAGAAGTCTTTCTGTTCTAAAAAGAAAAGATACTATCCTTCTTACCCACCTTCAGCTGCCTACTAGCCTCAGCAGAGGCAGCAGGGCCCTTGCCAACCAAGGAGAAGCTCAAGGCTCCTAAGTCTCAACCAGCTGCACAGGCACAACCTGCAGCTGGTTTTTGACTCTTTCCTAGACAGCATTGCCAGTCTGCCTCTGGAAGGTCCCCAGCCCCTCCACATAGCAGGCAAACTCTGTCACTATGCCCACAGGTGGCGCCTCATAACATCCAAGCAGTGGAGACTTCAGCTTGTCCAAAAAGGTTATCAGCTTCACTTCAAAACCTTACCCCCTCCCCCCCCCCCCAACTGGCTTCATAGGGGTTATCCCACCACCCCCTTCAAAGCACTCTCTTAAGAAAAGAGGTGAACCACCCTGTTGTCCCAGGGTGCCATAGAGAGAGTTCCTGCTCCTCAAGAAAGAATGGGCTTCTACTCTCCATATTTTCTCATTCCAAAGAAAACAGGAGGATTCGGACCCATCTTGGATCGCAGAGAACTAAACAAATTCAAAATAGTTTCCCTAGGAACTCTTCTTCCATACCTCCAGAGACAAGATTGGCTATGTTCTCTAGCCCTAAAAGAGGCGTAATGCATTTACTAATCCATCCATCGCACAGACAGTATCTGCGCTTCATGTTGCAGGGAAACCATTATCAATACTGGGTTCTCCCCTTCGGTCTAGCCTCTGCCCCAAGGGTCTTCACCAAATGCATGGCAGTAGTCGCTGCCTACCTACACACCTTGGGGATATTTGTCCTCCCTTAGATAACTGATAACTGGCTGATCAGGGGAGAATTCCCCTCAAGAGGTAAGTCTCTCCCTTCATTGTACCATCCCGGTACTTCAACACCTGGGATTTGTCATAAACTTTCCAAAGTCTCACCTCACTCAAACCCAATGACTGGAGTTCATTGGCGTACTCTTAGATATTCAACAGGCCCGAGCTTTCCTCCCACAAGATCATTGTGCCCACCTCATCGAGTTGGCAAGAGAGGGGGATACAAGAGCAAAACAGAGTATCAGCTCAAGAGATGCTAAGGCTACTAGGACACATGGCCTCCGCAGTCCATATCATCCCCTACGCTCGATTACACATGCGACAAATGAAATGGACCCTGTCTTCCCAATGGATGCAAGCGAAGGGTCGACTCAGAGACAAGATCCACATCACCATTAAACTGATCAAAATCCCTTCAGTGGTGGTGTCTCCCACAGAACCTACTCGTCGAGACAACTTTTCAGATACCTCCACCAGTCATGGGGAGCCCCACTCATAGATCCTTTTTGCCACTCCGCAAAACACACACTTCCATGCTTCTGCTCCAGGGTTCCGTCACTGTCCAGACAGGCTCCGGACGCCTTCCTTCTCCACTGGGGACAAGGACTGCTTTATGCATTCCCTCCCATCCCCTTGATACCCAAGATGCTGTTTAAACTACAGGCATGATTCTGATAGCTCCCTTCTGGCCCTGTAAACCGTGTTTTCCTCTGCTTCTTCGTCTTGTGCAGACTCAGCCTCTCAGCCTGGGATGTGCGCCCGATCTCCTCTTTCAGGACCGTGGGATGCTCCTCCATCCCAATCTGCACTCAATACACCTGATGGCATGGCTGCTGAAAGGCTAGCACTCACCTACCTTAACCTACCACAGGCGGTCAAGGATGTCCTAGCATCTCGTAAGAATTCCATCAGACAATCTTATACCTTGAAATGGCATAGGTTTGCCCTCTGGTGCTCCCCAAAGGACATTAACCCTTTTTCTTGCCCGGTGGAGTCTCTTTTACAATATCTCCTCCACTTATCCTTGACAGGTCTTAAGAGTAACTCAGAGTAAACCTCCGTGCCATTGCAGCTTTTCACAGACCAGTAGACAGACAGCCTATCTCCTCACAACCCTTAGTAGCACGCTTCATGCGGGGTCTCCTGCTGTCCAGGCCACTCATTAAACCACCTCTGGTGGCCTGGGATCTGAATGTGGTTTTTGTGCAACTCCTAAACCCACCCTTTGAACCTTTAGCCACCACCTCACTGAAGTTTCTATCCTGGAAGATCATCTTCCTTGTTGCCTTCACTTCAGCTCGCTGCATCAGTGATCTGCAAGCTGTAGTGGTGCATCTCCCCTATACTCTGTTCCACCATGACAAGATAGTTCTCTGTACTCATCCACACTTCCTTCCAAAGGTGATTTCCTCTTTCCATCTCCCGATTTTCTTCTCTAGACTACATGCGTCTTGGGCTGAAGCAGCACTGCACACCTTAGACTGCAAGCGAGTGCTAGATTACTACTTGGATAGAACTAAGGATCACAGACAATCCTCTCAATTATTTTTCTCCTTTGATCCTAGTCACCTAGGTCTACCAGTGACTAAATATGCTCTATCCATGTGGATAGCAGATTGCATTTCTTTTGCTTATGCACAGGCAGGACTCTCTTTGGAGGGTCATGTCACTGCTCACGATGTGCAGTCTATGACAACCTCAGTAGCCAATCTCCATTCAGTATCCATTGACGAGATCTGTCAGGCAGCTACTTCATCCTCCATTCATACATTTGTGAAGACTGCATTCCTGCTTGTTCCTAGAGAGAACGTAGTTATTCACCTGTAACAAGTGATCTCCGGGATTAGCAGGAATCAGTCTTCACAAACCGCTCTCCTCCCCTAGGATTTCTGTGGTTCTTTTATTTTCCTCCTCTTCTCAGCTACAAAATCAACTAAGGAGAGGAGCCCTTGCTTGGATAGAGGGAGTCTTGGGTTCTAAATTTAACCAGAAAGCTCTCTGCTGTGT
Organism: Ichthyophis bannanicus; assembly: GCA_033557465.1. Lineage (NCBI taxonomy): Eukaryota > Metazoa > Chordata > Amphibia > Gymnophiona > Ichthyophiidae > Ichthyophis > Ichthyophis bannanicus. The sequence goes on from CM066041.1 coordinate 276,272,491, forward strand.
TTTAAATTTAAACTGAAAGCTCTGTGCTGCTACTAGGCCCTGACTGAGTATTAAATTTAAACTTAAACTGAAAGCTACCTGTTGTATTTTTTATTTAACTAAAAGCTATTTGCTGATACTAGGCCCTGACTGATTTAACAAATACACTGGAGTCACAGATTAATCAGCTTTAATCTAAAGAATTCCTTTTTCACCAAGATTTAGAAATATTCTCCAGGACCAAGCAGGAAGTCAGTCCTCACATATGGGTGTCATCGGTGCCGATGAAGCCCCAGCGGAGCATTTCCCCAGCTTTCCATGAAAGCCTTTGGGAATGCTGGCACGCATGCGCGGTTCCCTTCCCGCCTAAAGGTGCCATCTTACCTCAGTCTCTTTTTTTCCGAGAAGCCCATCGAACGTGTGTCCTGTTCTCCCGGATAAAAGTGATTTTTTTCTTCGGCGATTTTCGCTATTTTTCTCCGGTTCGACGCCGGTTCCCCTCCCGCCGGGTTCGGTACACCAGTATCGAGCCCGTTTTCTTCATTTTTTGGTTTTTGCCCTTCGTGGCTGGCGTTCGCACCCTTTTTTCTTTTTTCACTGGAAGGCCGGTCTTTTGACCTCGCTGGGGCTATTTTTTCCCCGATGGCTTCCAGTGGTTTCAAAAAGTGTGATCGGTGTAAGAAAATTGTCTCTCACCGACACACACGACTGCTGCCTTCGGTGCCTCGGCCCTGACCACGACCCAAAGTCGTGTGGACCATGTGGGAAGATATCTTCCAAGGCACTAAAGAGTCGACAGCATCAAAAGGAAAGGTTTTTCTCGGACACTGCCTCCGGCCGGGCCCGGACCTCATCTGATGCCTCGACATCTCGGGATTCCGATCCCGAGCGCCGTCGAAGCTCCTCGGACAGGGGGTCCCCCGACCGGGAACGTAAGAGGAAGAAGCGGTTCGCGAGGGCGCCGTCGGAGGAGGTCCCTGGTCCCTCGAGGGCCAGGTCTAAGACCCCCGACCGCCATCCCGGGCCCGTGGACCAAGAGAAGCCTGCCAAAGTTCCTCGCGTGGAGCCGGAGTCTGCTGGACACGTAAGCCCCGTAGTCCTCATGGACTCTCCTCCCAGAGAGCCGCCGCCGGGGCCCGAGTCGGTGGCTGCTGCGTCTCCCGAGCTGAGTCTCAGGATGACAGCCTTGGAGTGCAGACTGTCTGCCTTCATGGAGCAGCAGCGGGCACTGATGGCCAGCCTGTCTGGTGCATCTGCCCCGACCACCGGGACGTCGACTTCGAAGTCAACCCCGGAGACCGAGCCGATACTCAAGATCCTCGTGGGTCGAGGTCTCCCTCTACCTCCCGTTCGGGACCGAGGGTGTCGACGCCGGTGCCCCCGGCGTCGGGGCAGGTGCCTCGGGGCCCTGCGGGGTTGGACCCTGACTCCTCCTCGGACGAGTCCGCCTGGGAGACGGAGGCTGAGGAGTCTCCCGATACTTTTAAGACTCGGTGCGTCCCGTCTGATTCACTGCAGTCTGATCCCCGGAGTAGATCCCCGCCGGAGGACACTAGGTTCTCGGAGTTCGTCCGGGATATGGCCGCTGCCTTGGCTATCCCTGCCGATCCCGAGGAAGAGCCTCGAGCCGAGGAGCTCGATGCTCTGCAGTACGACTCTCCTCCGAAGGAGGCCTTTACTGTCCCGGTTCCTCCGATGCTGGAATGGCTCCTCTTCCGGATGTGGGAGGCCCCGGCCTCGGCGCTGGTTCTAAGCAAGCGAGTCGATTCCATTTATCGACTCCGCAAAAGCCCTGGAATCGGCCATGCATCGTCTGAAGAGCCAGAAGATGCACTCTGCGGTGCCCCCCCCCCGGACAGGGAGGCCCGCAACCTCGATGGCGTCGGTAGGAAGTGCTTCCAGGGGTCGATGCTTGCCGTGTCCAGTCTTACCAGCTGTACATGGGCATGTACTTGCGGGACTTGGCCAAAGAACTGGCCGGCTTCTCTGCTGGTCTCTCCGGGGAACCCTTGCAGAGATTTCAGACCTTGTCCTAGGGGATTCGGGAATGCTCAAAGTTTATTTCCCGCGCCGCCTACGATGGCTTCGAGGCTTCAGCCCGAGTAGTGGCTGCCGGCATCGCGGCTCGATGCCAGGCGTGGCTGCAGTCATCGGACCTCGAGCCATGGGTTCAGGACAAGTTGGTCGATGTCCCCTGCCGAGGTGAGAACCTTTTTGGCAAACCCGTGACCGAGAAGGCCGTTCAGCTCGAGACAGAGCACCTTACCCAGACAAGGCTGTCGAGGAAGACCTCTGCCCCTTCACATAAGAAGGGCTCGGGTAAAAAGTCCTTTTACCCGAGGAAGGGCACTGCCTACAAACAGTATCCTCAGTATCAGGCTGCCCAAACTGCCCCCCAGGGTCAGCAAGCCAAGGGCCAGGGTAATGGGCCCCATAGGCAGAGGACCCCCAAGCCTCAGGCCCCTGCTACCACTCAGCAGGGTGGGGGTTTTTGACTCCTTGAGCGTAGCCTCTCTTCCACTGCTCTCCCCACCCTGCACAGGAGGTCGCCTCGCCCTCTTTGCCCACCAGTGGCCCCTTATCACCGGGGACAGTTGGGTGCTGGACATAGTTCAAAATGGCTATGCCCTCCATTTTCACCAACTACCCCCACCATATTTTCCAGGGGAGCCTCCAAGGCCTCCCCTGCACACAGACCTCCTTCTACAAGAGTTTCATGGTCTGTTGGTGGACGGGGCGGTGGAGCCTGTCTCTCCCCACTTGCAAGGTCACGGATTCTACTCCAGGTATTTCCTTATACCCAAAAGAACCGGTGGCCTTCGACCCATTCTGGACCTCAGAAACCTCAAGTTCCTAGAGAAAGAAAAGTTCAAGATGCTTACTCTTGGAACACTTCTGCCCTACCTCCAGCAGGAAGATTGGCTATGCTCCTTAGATCTAAAGCATGCGTACACTCACATCCTCATTCATCCAGACCACAGAAAGTACCTCAGGTTCATTGTGGGAGGAAACCATTATCAGTACAGAGCACTGCCTTTTGGCCTGTCCTCCGCTCCCAGGGTCTTTACCAAGTGCCTGGCAGTGGTTGCGGCCTACCTGAGAAATCAAGGCATCTTTGTCTTTCCCTATCTGGACGACTGGCTCATCAGGGGTCAGACGACCCTGGAGGCCAGACATGCCACCCTCATCACCATTGCTCTGCTTCAAAAGGTGGGCTTTGTCATAAACTTCGCAAAGTCCACTTTGCTCCCCTCCCAGAACTTGGAGTTCATAGGGGCAAGGTTGGATTCTCAACTGGCAAAGGCATTCTTGCCAGAAGACAGGGCTCACAGGCTGATGGACGTGGCAAAGCAGTTTCTGAACAGGTCCCTGGTCTCCGCCAGACTCTGCCTCAGGCTTCTGGGTCACATGGCTTCCACAGTACATGTGACTCCCAATGCCAGGCTCCATATGAGGCCTGCACAGTGGTGCCTTCGGACTCAGTGGTCTCAAGCCATAGGCCACTTACGAGACAAGATAAGGGTGTCCAAACCCCTTTTGGCCTCCCTCAGCTGGTGGCTCCATCCACCCAATCTACTCAAAGGAATGCCCTTCCAAATGCCAGAATACTCAGTGGTCCTCACCACCGACGCTTCTCTAAAGGGCTGGGGGGCTCATTGTCTGGACAAGTGCACCCACGGCCTCTGGTCTCCCTGGGAGGCAGCCCAACAGATCAATCTGCTGGAGCTTCGGGCTATCCGCTTGGCGCTCAGAGTTTTTTCTCCAGCCCTGGCTCACCGCTCAGTCTTGATTCAAACAGACAACCAGGTGGCCATGTTTTATGTGAACAAGCAGGGCGGCACTGGGTCCCAGATCCTTTGTCGAGAGACTCAGGACCTTTGTTCCTTTGCCCTGAAGCACCACATGCTTCTCAAGGTGGTGTACCTCCTGGGCCAGGAGAACTGCCTGGCCGACCGGTTGAGCAGGATTCTGCAGCCCCAGGAGTGGCAGCTGCATCCCTTGGTAGTTCAAAAGATCTTCCTGAAGTGGGGTCTCCCTTGGATAGATCTCTTTGCCAGTCCACTAAACAGGCAGCTACCCAAGTTCTGCTCCAGGCAACCACATCCTTTGAGGATCGCACCAGATGCTTTTCTGATGTCCTGGTCTCAGGGTCTCCTGTATGCGTTTCCTCCCATGCCCTTGGTGGCCCGAACTCTGTTCAAGATTCTTCGGGACAAGGCCTCAGTCCTGCTGGTAGCTCCCAGATGGCCGAGACAGCCTTGGTTTCCTCTTCTGCTTCAGCTGGCGGTGGATCCCCCACTGCCTCTGGGGTTGCAACCCGACCTTCTCTCTCAGGAGCAGGGGTCCCTACTACACCCCAATCTCAAGACTCTCAATTTGATGGCCTGGAGGCTGCAAGGGTAGTCTTGGCTCCCTGGGGCCTGCCTCAGGAAGTTGAGGAGGTTGTCCTAGCCTCTAGAAAACAGTCCACTAGGAAAGCCTATGCTCTCAAATGGAAGAGGTTTTCTGTGTGGTGTCAGCTACATACAGAGGATCCTTTCTCCTGTACTGTGCCGGTAGTGCTTCAGTACTTGCTGCACTTATCCAATCAGGGACTTAAGTCCAATTCTGTTCAGGTCCACCTCTCAGCTTTAGCAGCTCACCACTCACTGGTGGAGGGACATTCTTTGTCAGGTCACCCCTTGGTGTCCCGCTTTCTCAGGGGCTTGCTTTTGCTCAAGCCCCCCATCCGTCGTCCTGCTCCTGAGTGGGAGCTGAATGTGGTCTTGCAGCAACTGACTCGCCCACCCTTTGAGCCGATGGCTACTGCGCTTCCTCTCCTGGAAGACACTTTTCCTGATAGCCCTTACCTCGGCTAGGCGAGTGAGTGCTTCAGGCCCTGGTCTGTGATAGGCCTTACACCAGGATTTATAGGAACAGGGTAGTCCTCAGGACTCATCCAAAGTTCCTCCCTAAGGTGGTCTCCTCTTTCCACCTCAATCAGGAGGTGGTTCTTCCAACATTCTTCCCTAGGCCTCATGCAAGCCAGGCTGAAGCAGTCCTGCATACCCTGGACTGTAGGAGGGCCTTATCCTTCTACCTTGACAGTACGCAGGGGCATAGAAGGGCTACTCAGCTCTTCGTATCCTTTGACCCCAATAAGTTGGGGTTAGCTGTGTCCAAGCGTACCTTGTCTATCTGGGTGGCTGACTGTATCACCTGGGCTTACAAGGCGGCTGACCTTCCTTTGTAGGGTAGGGTCACGGCCCATCGTGTCAGGGCAATGGCTGCCTCAGTGGCTCATCTCCGCTCTGTGCCCTTGGTAGACATCTGCAGGGCTGCAACTTGGTCTTCAAGCCAGACCTTTGCGGCCCATTACTGTCTGGAGAGGGAGTCCCGTAGGGACAGTGCTTTTGGCCAAGCAGTACTCCGGAATCTCTTTGAGGTTTAAGCAACTCCTGCCCTCTGTTGGGCTATCGGTGGAGGTTGTGTCCTTGAAAAGCCTTTCTTTGCTGCTGGGACTAGAGGGAGTTCTCTTGTTCAGCCTGGGTTCCTCGGTAGCTCAGAGCTAGGGAGTCACCCATATGTGAGGACTGACTTCCTGCTTGGTCCTGGAGAAAGAGTAGTTACTCACCTGTAACAGGTGTTCTCCAGGAGCAGCAGGAATCAGTCCTCACAACCCTCCCTCCTCCCCTTGGAGTTGCAGTTGTACATAATTTGTGTTTTTACATTTTTGTGTGCTCTTCTTAGCTATGTCACTTGACTGAGGTAAGATGGCACCTTTAGGCGGGAAGGGAACCGCGCATGCGTGCCAGCATTCCCAAAGGCTTTCATGGCAAGCTGGGGAAATGCTCCGCTGGGGCGTCATCGGCGCCGATGACACCCATATGTGAGGACTGATTCCTGCTGATCCTGGAGAACACCTGTTACAGGTGAGTAACTACTCTTTCCCAGAAGTAAATATTTACAATTGCAGATATCTCTCCAGAAATAGCAATCCCTTTTTGTAGTCCTTCAAGACTATTTATATATCTACATTTGCTGCTCACCTGTCTAAAAGTCTAAGCATATTCTGGAAACATACACAATGAAACACACAACTTAAAATTATATTAATCTTTCCCTTACAAAAGTTGTTTATAATCATAAAATATACAATGAAACATAAGCAACACCACAAAACAAAGGGTTAAACATAACCAACACTACAAAACAAAGGGTTAACTTTTAAGAATATATGTATATATTTATCCTTAAACCATAGGAGTGCTAACCTTCATGACATACATATGTATTGAAATCTGCAGATACTTAAGATTACATAGATACTTATCTTCCTTCCTTGGGTAGTCAAATGTACAACCAATAATATGTGCTTTACAGTCCTTTAAGATTCACAAAGGTGCTGTTAGTAGTTTAATTTTAACTGCCAACAGAAGCTTAGCATTGTGTTGCTAGTTCCGCTATATTTTTAGAGAACTTTGTATCAGTTTGTATTTACAGTACATTTTATTTTTAAGGTGTGTCCTGGGAAATACCACCATCCTTGCTGAGTTTGCGGGTGAAGAGGAAGTTAACCGTTTCTTAGCACAAGGCCAGCCACTGCCACCCACCTCCAGTTGGCAGTCCAACACTGGAAGCAGTCAGACCCGCATTGGCTCCACAAGCAGTTCTCATCCATTGGTGCGGAATGACACAGGCCACTGGAATACCCCATGCCTGGGTGGCAAAGGGAGCAGCGATTTGCTTTGGGGAGGGGTCCCCCAGTACTCAAGCAGCCTTTGGGGCCCGCCTAGTGCAGACGATAGCAGGGTTATCAGAAGCCCAACACCTTTAAACACCCTTCTTCCAGGTGACCTTCTCAGTGGAGAATCTTTGTAAAGGAAGTGACAAACACAATTAAACCTAACAATCATCAGCACTAAAAGGAAAAAGAAATTAACCCTTTCCAGTCCAGGGCGTCATGAAGAACCCAGCTTTAATAGATCAGACTGGTCAGCCCTTGTTAGTACCTCTGTCCAATATCTAATCTGAAAACTCCTGCAGAAGTCCTTGTGAACTGTTAAGTGAAACAGTATGGGCTTTATTTTTGGTCCGTGTCACAGCTAATTACATGTGGTTGTGGTTATTTTTTTTTTGTCGTCGTTGTTTCCTGGCTTTTTATTTTATGTTGTTTGTCTGTAAGGTGTACAAAAAAGTATAAAAGCTGCTTAGACTAGTACTATGAAGAAGGGCACTTTTCAGATTATGGGCCGGAAAGGGTTATTTTATGGAATTGTGATGGGTTAAAAAAGGGGTGGGGGGGGGGGGACAAATGAAAGCCTATTTAAGTGAGCCTGGGACTATTATGCACATTAACAGAGGCAGACCCAATAATCAGAAGGGGATGGAACATGATTTATAAGCATATGGCACTGGTACAGAAGAGAAGAGGCATTAGAAATGGTGACTAGGAACTTGCAAAGACTGAAAAAGGCGAGAGAGTTCTGCATTCACCATCCCCATGGGTCTGCCTATGCACATTATTACCCTTCTTTTATTGCTTTTGTCACATTTTTTAAATCCCCAAAATGATTAAAAAAAAAAAAGTAAAAACAAAAAAAAAAGACATATCAGACATGCAGATACTTGAATCCAGCAGGTCAATAATACACAATGTGAACGCTTTTTACAGCTGACTGATTACACTTCCATGTTGGCATGAACACACAAACGGAGGCTCTAGGAAATGTTTTTGGATTTTCTTTTATCATTCATTCTGTATGATTGTACATTTTAACAGAGGTATGTATGCGGGAGTGTATGCAGTTTAAAAAAGGATGACATTTATTTTTGTCCTTATGTTCAATATATGCTTTTTATTTGCTCATTGGTCAAAAAAAAGTTTCTTTAGCTTCTAGCTTTGCACTGGTTGACCGCAGCCCTTCCTGTAGCTCAATCCTGCAATTGGAAAAAAAAATACTTGTGTTCAGAGGGGCTGGCGGCAATTCATGTGTAAATGTTTACTCAAGGACTTAATTGCATTTAAAAAGAATTTACAATGTGTATCTCTGGAGAATAACATGTCTATCTACCTTTTAACGGCTTTTTATTGTGGACTAATGCAAGAAAAATTATTACCGGAGTATTGCACCATTTTGGGAAGGGTTGGGGGTTTCCATTCAGAATATAAAAACAGAAAAAAAAGGACAATTCTGCTCTTGTTGAACCAGTGGCCATAGATACTTTTAAAGAGTTGGATGGTTCCCCCCTGCAAGCAGGACTACAAACAGCACTTGGGACAATGTAGGTTTGGACTGCTGTTGGAGGAGCCAGCAATTTTGGCGCTCACTTGTTTACAAACTTTTTTTTTCTCCTCCGGACTTTAAAATAATAATTTAAAAAAAAGAATTAAAAAAAAAACCTTCCATCATTTAAAGAGACCTATTTTAAAATGAAGATATGCGACTTCAGAGCTCGGGGATTTGAACAGTGTTTGTTGTTGCTGAATCCTTTTCTTTGGCCATTGCTGTGTACTATAAATATATATTATTTTTGTTTGTTTTATTGGGGGGATTGTCATTTAAATTTTTGTGCTCCTTATCTTGTGGGGGGTAGGGGGCAACCGTTTTTTTTTGTTTTGTTTTTGTTATTTTACGATGATCATTATCTTGCACATGGTGGAAGATGTCTCAGGAAATAGGCAACGTTTCCAGAGGAGCAACCTCCACATAACCATTTCATTGTATTTTTAAGAAGAAGAAGAAGAAAAAAAAAGAAAAAATACCCAACTCTAGCACTGAAGATATTAAAGAGTAAAAACAAAAAAAGACACACAGAGGATACCAATTCTAATCTGTAGCAGTTACATAATTACCAAATAATGGACTTGAAGAAAAAACATTTTAAGAGTGTTTTATATATGAAAAAATTGCTTTATGTTAAAACAAAAAAATGTTCATTTTTGTTTTGATTGTTTTGGAAGGAAGGCGAGACAATGAAAGAACATACCATTGTGGTGTGTTTAAAAAAAAGAAACAAAAATTATGAACAATGCATTTCCCTGCCTGCTTGGATCAGGACACTTGTGCATTACATTTTTTTGAAAAATTAGCTTTTTAATGGTTTTAGCGAATTAGTAAAAGGATCCTGTAAGATTGCTAATCAACAGAAGCTGGTTTGAAAAAGGATCATGAACTATGCACAAGCTGAGTTCAAGATGTGTTTCGGTTTATTTTCTAAAGTTTTTCATAGGGTATTTAGCTTAAAACAAGTTTTTCCTCAGAGTAATTACATCTCACATTGCCATTGCAAGCATTCTGTATATGTGTGTGTGTGTATGTGCATCTGTGCATAAATACATACACACACATATATTTATAGCACTGCATTCTGAAATGTTGCTGAAAGTATGTGACCTGCCTGAGGTGAGAATACCTAAGATATTCTTGCCACACGTATGCCATAAAGCTGTTAAAACATTCAGTTTCACCAGCAGGAAGCATCATAGGGACAATTTGCATATCTGGTTGTTAAATCAGCCCATAACAGAACAGGTTTAACAAAGGCTGAGAACATCTTGAAGCAGCTGGCCTACATTCAGATGGCAACAGAAAACTGGATAAATAGCCTTCTACTCTCCGTGTGAATTTCAAGAAATTGAACAAGTAATAGACTTAACTATGCTGTAATCCCACAACTCAGAGAAAGTTAATCTGCACCATTCTGAATGTCATAAAGCCATGTCTTGCTTGTTAATGTTTTCAGGTGGTCATGACATAGTTCATACTTATATATACATATATCCAAAATATATACATATTTGTGTGTATCTGTGTGAGTGTGTATATATATATATATATATATATATATCTCACACACATACATACACACACGCCAATACACAGTTTTCCATGCTGAAGATTAGTATTGAGTTGTAGAGAAATACTCCTAACATATTAAGATGGGAGATGGAAGTTTAAACTTCTTTATGTATTTCAATTGTTTTGCCTTTTATTTTGAATTTAAGATGTCTGTAACTCTGAGATTAAAAAAAGAGTTTGTGGCTTTTAAATGTAATTTCTCCTCATAGAATGTGATTGTTAAAGACTTGCACCAAAAGTTGCTTTCAGAACTATGAAGCTTCTTGGAAACATAATAAATTGCAGTTTTTCTTGACTGTTCAATGCATTTGTATTTTCTCCTTTTCCTATGAATTGTTAATAGAACTCTGACAGTGAATGTGTGCGAACAGATTGTATTATAGTAGTTGTGAAATTTTGTATCATAAAATCATATTTTCAATATTTTTTAAATTTAATCTGTCACGCTATATTCTTAAAAAGGGTGTGTCTAAAAGAGGCTTGAGAAAGCGTAGTTACTCACCTGTAACAGGTGATCTCCGGGAACAGCAGGAATTTAGTCCTCACATATGGGTATTGTCGGTACCGATGGAGCCTTCGCGGGAACGCTCCCCAGCGTCCAATAGGAACGCTTTTGGGATCATCCCTCAGCACATGCGCGCTGCCTTCCCGCCTTTCCAACTGTCCCTCTTCAGTTAAGTTGGTAGCTGAGTTAAAGGATAGAGGGAGAGAGAAAAGAGAGAGAGAGAGACAACTTCTAGGAGAGGTGGGTGGGTTGTGAGGACTAAATTCCTGCTGTTCCCGGAGATCACCTGTTACAGGTGAGTAACTACGCTATCTCCAGGAACAAGCAGGAATGTAGTCTTCACATATGGGGACTCCCCTAGCTGAAGATGCCAGGGAGATATCCCCAGGAAGGTTCCACCGTCGAAGGTGAGAATCCTTCCTCTTATGTATCTCTGGCATCCCACCAGGGTTGGTGGGTAGGAGTTGCTTTAGGTTTGAAAGAGATTTTGAAGAACAGCTTGGCCAAAGAAGGCGTCCCGACGGGAGGCTTTATCTAGGCAGTAGTGGGCTGTGAAGGTGTGTATCGAAGCCCAGGTGGCTGCTCGACAAATGTCATCGATAGACACAGAGTGGAGATTAGCCATAGAAGCTGCCATGGCTCTCACATTGTGAGCTGTGACATGGTCCTGAAGAGGAAGACCCTTACTCTCATAAGTAAAGGATATGCATTGGGCAATCCATTTAGATATAGTTCTTTTGGAGACGAAGTCCCAAATGAATAGGGTCAAAAGATACAAAAAGTTGAGGACTTTCTATGTTGTTGTGTTCTTTGAATGTAAAAGGCTAAGGCCCTTTTACAATCCAATGTATGAAGGTTTCTTTCTGCATTAGAGGCGTGAGGCCTCGGGAAAAAATACAGGAAGATAAATTGATTGGTTTAAATAAAAAGGCAAAACCACCTTTGGCATAAAGTGTGGGTGAGTTCGAAGAACAACCTTATCATGTTGAAATCTAGTATAAGGAGGATCAGCCACTAAAGCTTGCAATTCACTAATGCGACAGGCAGAGGTGATTGCAATCAGGAAGATGACCTTCCAAGTCAAAAACCTAAGGGGCTGTAGTAGCTAAAGGTTCAAAAGGCGGCTTCATGAGCTGCCCGAGAACTAGATTTAGATCCCATGCTACCGGTGGTGGCTTGATGGGAGGTTTAGTTAATAAAAGGCCTCTCATAAATCTTGATAGGAGTGGATGAGAGGAAATTGGTTGCCCATTTAGAGGCTTATAAGAAGCTGCAATTGCACTACGATGGACTCTTACCGAATTGGTCTTTAACCCAGAATTTGATAAGTGAAGGAGATACTCTAGTATCGATTATAAGGGTATGACCAGGGGATTTAAACCCTTCTTGGAGCACCATATAGTAAAACGTTTCCACTTGAAAGCATTGTACAAGACAGTGCAGTGCTGGCCTCTGTCACTGTGGAGGCTCGGATGAGCCAGTCGTCTAAGTAAGGGAAGACAAAAATCCCCAGGGTTCGTAGAAATGCAGCTACTACTGCCATGCATTTCGTGAATACCCTTGGTGCTGAAGCCAGACCAAAAGGAAGAACCCTGTACTGGAAATGTCTTCCCCTGAAAAGGAAACGTAAAAATTTCCTGTGATCTGGATGGATAAGAATGTGAGTGTATGCATCCTTTAAGTCTAGAGAGCAAAGCCAGTCCTGGCTTTGAAGGTATGGCAGAAGAGTTCACAGAGAAATCATTTTGAATTTCTCTCGAAACAGATATTTGTTCAATTCTCTGAGGTCTAGAATGTGTCTGTGTCCTCCTGTTTTCTTTGGAATAAGAAAATAGGGGGAGTAGAACCCTGCACCCTGTTGAAGAATAGGTACTTCCTCTATTGCCCCTTGGGCAAGAAGTCTGGAGACCTCGTGATCTAGCAGATTGTCTGCAGAGGTTTGTGAATTGAACTGCTTTAGAATTGTAGGAGGGGGTAAGCTGTGAAAATGAAGTTTGTACCCCTCCCCTACAATGGACAAAGTCCAATCTTCTGCTGTTATCTGATGCCATCTTTTGACAAAGTGGCATAACCTGCCGGGAATATTGGGGGGTTGAGGACCCCTCAGAGGCAGGAAGGCAAAGCTCTCTAGGAAGGAGTCAAAGCCCTTGAGGGGGCTGAACCTGGAGAGCTGGTTGGGCTCTCGGGCCTTTTGGTTTCTTTTGTTGTCTAGTTTGTCCCTTTTGGGCAACCTGACCTGGAGTCTGAGTCTGGTGGGTATAGGAAGGATAAAACTTCCTCTTTTTGCTAAAAGAGGGTTTTTTTTATAAGGCTTCCTTTTGGCTGGAGTGCCTGTAGACTTTGACAATCTATCTAAGGTAGAATTGTCAGCATCTAACTCGTTAGCATTCTCCTGCCAGTTCTTGCCGAAGAGATTTTCTCCAGTGCAAGGAATGTTGCCTAACTTGTCCTGTACCCAAGTCTCCAAGTCTGATGCCTGTAGCCAGGCAATCCGTCGTGCGCCAATGGCAATAGCAGAGGTTCTGCTGATGCATTTGAAGCAGTCAAAGGCTGCACGATTGACAAACTTGGAGACATCCTGAGCATGCTTAACCAGAGTAAGAAAGTCTTCTCTTATCTGGGAGAAATAGGCTCATAGGTTCCAAGTCTCCTGGGATTTCTTTGAGGAACATTCCCATATATAGGATATATGAGCTGATCCTAGCTGAAAGCATGGAAGCTTGAAAAGTTCTGCGTCCAAAAGCATCCAGAGTCCTGCATTCACGACCTGGAGGATTGGATGCATGTCTTTTTGCACTTTTCATCCTACGCATGGCTGACTCCACTACCATTGAATAGTGTGGCAGCTGAGTTTTCTGAAATCTAGGACATGGTGGGACTCGATACATAGTATCAAGTCTCCTAGAGTGAGGAGAAGTAGTCAGAGATGTCTCCCACATTCTGAGCATCAAGCTATGCAGAATTTCATGGATAGGCAGAGTAGCTACCTCCTTAGGAGCTTTAGGATATTGGAGGATTTCCAATTCCTTTGCTCTGGGTTCCTCTTCAGGAGCTACTGTGATTGAAAGACCTTTAGCCATATCACGGTTGAAATCCTGAAATGACATGTCCTCTGGAGGTGACATTCTGCGTTGGGGAGAAGAGGGATCTTCTAAGAGAAACCCTCTAGTGCCAGCAGAATTGTCAGAGTCTTCGTAATCGGAGGAATCGAAGTATTCCTGACCCCGATGTTCCTGCAAACCACGATCCCGGTACCGATTGAAGTCGGTACCGAGGTGACCCGGTATCACTTTATCCACTCCAGCCGGAGGTAGAATGGGAAGAGTTACCATCAGGGCCGGTACCGTCGGTACCGGCATCATCGGTGTCGGTAACGGCATCAGTGTCGATGTCAGCACCGGTGCCCTTGGGACCACCAGTACCGCAGCTGAGAGAAGAGCTGCGATACTGCGTTCGATAGCAAGAAATCTCTGGTCTATCGACGCTGCTGTTGCCTGGGTGTCCTGTACCGGTAAGAACAGCCGGAGCCCCTGAGCATGGCACAGGTAGTTCTTGCGAGGTTGAGGCCTTGAGAACATCCTGAAGCCCCATCGATGCTTTGGAAGCCGAAGCCTCCTGCCGGGCCTGTTTTTACCCCTGCTGTTCACTCAAGGGCAATGCCAATGGCCTCTCGATGCTTAGCAGGAGAGCTACTCTTTGAGGACCGGCTTTTGTGTTTAGTTACCTGAGATCTATGGGAGGAAGAAGAGGCCCTTGACGATGTTGATGCAATGGATCTGGCATCTGAAGAAAAGAGGGTACCGAGCTTTGCGGCCCGGTTCTGTCTTCCTCTTTTGGTCATCCCCATGCAGGAGAGACATTCAGTTGGAGAATGATCAAGTCCTAAACATTTTAGACACCAATCATGGGTGTCAGTGACGGAAATGGTACCGCCACACTTAGTACGTTTTTTAAAAACCACTAGTTGGCTTTTCCATGATTTTGGAAAAATGGGGCCTAATGCCCAAAATGGCGCCTAGCACCAAAACAGGAAAGTTTCTGAAAAGAAACAGTCAAAGTCTGGGGGGGGGGGGGGGGGGTTGTTTAGGAAAAAAGAGAAAATAACCGGCGGTACTGGTAGGCGTCGTGCGGTAGGCAAACACGACCACAAAAGAATAATTTTAAAGACAGAATTTTCTGCGGTGACAGGGAATAGGTCCTGTTGGCTCCGCGGAAAACGAAGAACTGAAGAGGGACAGTTGGAAAGGCAGGGTGCATGTGCTGAGGGATGCTCCCAAAAGCTTTCCTGTTGGACACTGGGGAGCGTTCCCGCGCAGGCTCCGTCAGTACCGACGATACCCATATGTGAGGATTACATTCCTGCTTGTTCCTGGAGATAAGAGTATAGCGGATGTACTTTGTTTGAAATAGTACAGGAATCTAATCTGTCATAGGTTTGGATTATGGGGCTGATCATATTGCAGATTTTGACCAAAAAGAAACTGAAGGATCTCCATGGACAGCAGGATAAATCAGCCACACATATGACATCTGAGTTTGCTGTCCCCAGCCCCAAGAGTCTAGAAAGACTGAGCATGCGTGAGCCCCTCCCTCTGGTGTAACAGTTCATCCTTCTCCTCAGTCTCTTTCAATTTACAATCAAGTTTGGATGTGGTGCTCCTATTTGCATACTTAGCTGGGTTTTTTTCCCAGTATTTAGTGCCCCTCCACCTCCGAAGTCTGCCATGATCTTGACTGCCGAGTCTCCCTCTGTTAATTTCTTTCCAGAACCACCAATTGTAACAGCTGAGCCCAAAAGAACAACCTCATTAAAACCATTTAAGGAGGAAAACATCTCAAGGAACAAGCAGGAATGTAGTCTTCACATATGGGTATCGTCAGTACCGACGGAGCCTGCGCGGGAACGCTCCCCAGCGTCCAATAGGAAAGCTTTTGGGAGCATCCCACAGCTCCTGTGTGCTGCCTTTCCCAACTGTCCCTCTCCAGTTCTTTGTTTTCCGTGGAGCCGACAGGTCTCACATCCTGTCACCGCAGAAAATAATTCCCTTCTATTCTTCTTTTTTGTGGTCGTGTCTGCCTTCCTTTGACGCTACACAGGTACCGCTGGTGGTTCGTTCTTTTTCTTCCAAAAAAAAAAAAAACAACCCTACCTTATGGAGTCTTTTCCAGTTATTTTCTCCTCAAGTACCACGTGCCATTTTGGGCACAATGCCCAACCTTTTCCTTTAAAATGGAAAAACCTGCTTCGGGTTTTAAAAAGTGTTCCAAGTGTGGCGGTACCATCTCCGTCACCGACACCCATGAGTGGTGCCTCAAATGTTTAGGTCCTGACCACTCTATTTCGGAGTGTGTTGCCTGTGGGATGATGTCGAAAAGGGGCCGGCAGAACCGAGCTGCTAAACCTAGCACCCTTTTTCCCTCCGATGCAGCCTCTTTGGCATCAACGTCTTACAGGGCTTCGTCTTCCCCCCCATGGATCTCAGGTAACTAAACATAAATCTAGCCGGTCCTCAAAGGGTAGATCTCCCTCTAAGCATCGAGATGCCCTTTAGGGACTTTCACCGGCAAAATTGCCACAGCGGGTGGCTTCGGTTTCCAAAGCACTAACGGGGCTCCAGGATGTTCTCGAGGCCTCAACCTCAGCAGAACTACTGGTACCATGCTCTGGGGTACCAGCTGCTTCATCCAGCACCAATACCCAAGCATCGGCAGCGTCGATAGACCAGAGATTCTTGGCTATTGAATGCAGTCTGGCAGCTCTTCTCATGGCCTCGATGCCCCTGAAACCGCTTCAGACAATTCAACTGGCACCGACTCCGGTACCGACTGCATCGACATCGGCAGGTATTCTACCGGAACCGAGTCATGCTTATTCATCCGGTATCGACAAGTCGGTACCGGACCCCTCCGATGCCGACATTCGATCGGTACCATGCCTTGCACAATCACCCGGATCAGAGATACTTTGAATCCTCGGATAAGTCTGAAGACTCTGAAAGCTCTGCCAATACTAGAGTACTCTTCCTGAGGATTCTTCTCCTCAGCGTAGGATGTCTCCACCAGAGGATTTTATCAGCATTTTATCCGAGATGTGGCTCAAAGTCTTTCCATCACAGTGGCTCCTAAAAAGAGCCTAGGGCAAAGGAATTAGAAATCCTACAATACCCTAAAGCTCCCAAGGAGGCAGCTACCTTACCTATTCATGAGATCTTGCATGATCTCATGTTAAGGATGTGGGAAACACCTCTAACCACATCTCCTCATTCTCGAAGACCCGACACCATATATCGAGTTCCTCCTTGTCCTGGGTTTCAGAAGACTCAGCTGATGGAATCAGTTATGAGAAGGATCAAGAGTGCAAAAAGGCATGCATCTAATCCTCCAGGACGTGAGTGTAGGACTCTTGACGCCTTTGGACGTCGAACCTTCCAGGCTTCCATGCTTTCTGCTAGGATCATTTCCTATATATTATATATCAGAATGTTCCTTAAGGAAGTCACGGGAGATTTAGAGCTTATGAGCCCTCTCCTTCCTGATGATAAGCAGGATTACCTCGCCCTTGTCAAACATGCTCAGGATGTTTCCAAGTTTGTGAATCGTGCAGCCTTTGACTGCTTTGAGTGCATAAGCAGAAACTCTGCTATTGCCATAGGTGCACGTAGGATTGCCTGGCTCCAGGCATCTGACTTGGAACTTTGGGTACAGGATAAACTAGGGAATATTCCTTGCACAGGAGAGAATCTCTTTGGCAAGAATTGGCAGGAAAAAGCTAATGAGATAGATGCTGACAATATCACTTTGGATAGATTGTCTAAATCTACAGCTGATCCTGCAAGGAAAAAAATCCTACAAGAAACCATTCTTCAGTAAGAAGAAGTTTTATCCTTCCTATACCCATCAGGGGCATCGTTTAGGTCAGTCTGCCCAAAAGGAACAGCAGCAACAACCTAAGCAATGAAAAACAAAAGCTGCTAAGCCTCAACCGGCTCAGCAGACTCAGCCTCCACAGGGGCTTTGACTCCTATCTAGAGAACTTTGCCTTCCTGGTCTTGAACGGCCCAGAGCCTTCCACCATTCCAGGAAGGTTATGTCATTTTACCCCAAGATGGGGGCAGATAACAGCAGAAAATTGGACTCTGTCTATTGTAAGAGAGGGGTACAAGCTTCATTTCCTCAGCATGCCCTCTCCTACAATGATGGTGGTTGTTAAGTGCCGTCGAGTCGGAGTCGACTCATGGCGACCCTCTGGATAGCTATCCTAAATTGTGTTCGGTCTTCAGTCAGGCGGCTCATTGTTGACAGACTGGTACCCGTAGCTGCTGTTATTGTATCGATCCATCTCATTGCTGGCCTTCCTCTTTTGCGTTGACCTTCTATCTTGCCAAGCATGATGACTTTCTCTAATGATCTCTCTCTCTGCATGATGTGTCCAAAGTATGAAAATCGAAGTCTTGTCATCTGAGCTTCTAAAGAAAGCTTAGGTTTGATCTCCACTAGTACAGACTGGTTTGTTCTTCGGGCAGTCCATGGTATACACAGTATTCGCCACCAGCACCATAATTCAAAGGCATCAATTTTCTTCCTGTCTATCTTTTTCACTGTCCAGCTTTCACATCCATATGATATTGAAAATACCATGGCTTGAACAAGTCGAATCTTTGTATGGAGAGAGACATCTCTGCTCTTCAGAATCTTATCTAGGTCTTTCATAGCCATTCTGCCAAGAGCAATGCATCGTCTGATTTCTTGACTGCTTGTTGCTTCTTTATTGATAGTTGATCCAAGTAGGTTAAAGTTATTCACGATTTCAATTTCTTCTCCTTCGATGATGAACCTGTTGATTATGCCAGTTGTCATGATCTTTGTCTTCTTTACATTAAGGTGCAGGCCCATTTTGAGACTATGATTGTGAGAAGCAAATGTTTCAGATCATCATCACTTTCCGCCAGTAATGTGGTATCATCAGCATAGCGAAGATTGTTGATGAGTCTTCCACCAATCTTCATACCTCTGTTGTCTTCATACAATCCTGCTTCTCTGATGATTTGTTCTGCATATAAATTAAACAGGTAGGGGGAAAGTATGCAGCCTTGTCTTACACCTTTGCTTATTTTAAACCATTCTGTTTCTCCTTGTTCCGTTCGAACTGTTGCTTCTTGATCAATGTACAGATTGTGCAAGAGAACGATCAAGTGTTCTGGTATACCCATGCTTCTTAATGTGGCCCAGAGTTTCTCATGGTTTACACAGTCAAAAGCTTTGCTGTAGTCGATAAAGCACAAATAGATATCCTTTTGGTATTCTTTAGTCTTTTCAAGGATCCATCTCACATCTGCAGTGATGTCTCTCGTTCCTCGCCCTTTTCTGAACCCTGCTTGCACTTCAGGTAGTTCTTGTTCCAGGTATGATTGTAGTCTCTTTTGAATAATCTTCAGTAGAATCTTGCTGGCATGTGGGATCAGAGCGATTGTGCGATAATTTCCACAGTCAGTTGGATCACCTTTCTTTAGTATTGGTATAAACACAGATCTTTTCCAGTCAGTTGGCCATGATGCTGTCTTCCATATTTCTTGGCAGAGCCTTGTAAGTACGGTAACAGCTGCATCAGATTGCTGTAATACTTCTATGGGAATGCAATCAATGCCTGGTGCTTTGTTCTTTGATAAGGCTTTCAATGCTGCTTCAACTTCTTCTTTCATCACCAATGATTCCAGATCATAAGGTACAGGTTGAAACGGCTGTTGGTCCACTTGATCTTTATCATATAAAAACTCTGTATATTCCTTCCATCTTTTCTTGATCTTCTCAGCATCATTCAACATAGAACCTTGAGCATCTTGTAACATTCCAATTCGAGGCTGGAACTTTTTCTTTAACTCTCGTAGCTTTAGGAAAGCTGATCTTGTTCTTCCTCTAATAGTTTCTGCTTCTATTTCCTTGCATGCGTCATTGTAGTACTTTTCCTTGTCCTGTCTTGCTGCACGTTGGAAATCTCTGTTGAGTTCTGTGATTGTCTTTCTTTCTCCTCTGGCTTTAGCTTCTCTGCGTTTCTGGGCAATTTTCAGAGTTTCTTCCGTCATCCATTTTGGCCGTTTTTTCTTTTTTACCTTTTGTAGAGACTTCTCGCTTTCTTCCAACACAACCTTCTTGATGTCATTCCATAACTCTTCTGGAACTCTATCATTTGTATCTAAAGCAGCAAATCGATTTTACAGGCAGTCTTTAAATTCCAGTGGTATATTCTCAAGGTCATATTTTGCTGCATTCATGAGTGGTTTGCTCTTTTTCAGCTTTAGCTTGAGTTTGCATACTAGTAGTTGATGATCTGTACCACAGTCAGCTCCAGGTTTTGTCTTTGTTGATGTTATAGAGCTTTCCTTATCGCTTCTCCGGGCCAGTCCAGGGAAAGGTAGGGTTGTCAATCCCCTATAGTGACTGAGGACTGAAGACTTCAAGCTTTTCTTGTGATGTGAAGCCACTCCCCCTGATGTTAATCAAGTAGTCTTTCAGTCCTCAGTGACTAGAGAGGATCGAACTTACCTTCTCCCTCAAAGTACACCTCTGGTTTCTTTCTTATCCCTTTTTCTTTTCATGATTTTTTTTGATTGGCTCTAGCAGAGCTGATCTTCTATAGTCCTTTACTATTTTTTTATTTTTAAAGCTGCCACTTTAAGAACGCCGGGGACGTCGAGGGCTTATTTAGACAGTGTGAGGTAGAGCCTGCCTCTCTCACTGTTTCCGTCTCCCGCTGCAGAGTGATACTGGGGGCCCCAGATTTCTCCTCTGTATTGCCCGTGGTCAGTGTGCCGGTAGTCCCGCTAAACAGAGCATCTTCCTGCCTGGTACAGTTTTGCTGCTGCGGTGAGTTTTTTCTCTTTTCTTTAACAGTGTGGGATTTTTTTCGGCGATTGGGACCGCGGGCTTAAAGGAAGTTTCCTGTCAGTTTTTGTTTTTTCTGTTTTAATCGGCTGGCTGGTTCCTTTTCCGATTGCAGAGATTTTTGGGGAATGGCTGAGAAGCCTTTGCTTATTTCGACGGAGCCTTCTCCTCACGCCGAAAAGGCGGGAAAATCGGCCATTTTGCCGGCGTCGAGCAGTGCTCTAGCAGAGCCACCAAAGCCTCACAAAAGAAAATCAAAGTCATCTCGAGCGGCGGTTTTGCAGGAAAAACCATCCCCAGCTCCCACTTTGCCTCAGGGGGACATCAGCTCATTTTTTTCGCCGGCATTTATACTAGCTATGCACAAGGCATTTCTGATGCAGTCTGCTGAGCCTCCGCTGCTTCCTTCTCTTTCTAATTCTCTGCCAGTTCCCATTTCATTGCCAATGCCTGATGATCCAGGTGAGGGATCTTCTCAGGTACAGGATATGGTTCAGGATCCCTTAGATCCTTTATTATCTCAGGCCCTGCTGGGACAGGAACAGGGGGATTCAACATCTCTTTCAGGACATCCTGGGGAATTGGAGATAGAGGAATTGGAGGAGGGGGAGATAGCTCCAGGGGACGACCCTAATGTTTTCAGGGTATTCCGAAAGGAAGAGCTTTCTGCCCTCATTTCACAGTCTTTGGCGGCGCTCCATCTCTCCTTTCCAGCGTCTTCTCAGGAACCCTTAGAGGATCCTTTGCTACAGGGTTTTAAAACTGAGCAGAGGTGTTTTCCCTTACACAGAGTGATCAAACAGATGATTGACTCAGAATGGGAGTGTCCGGAGTCGTCTTTACGTGGCAGTCGAGCGTTAGCTCGCCTGTACCCACTGCCTCAAGACATAAAAGACTTATTTCGCATGCCAAAAGTGGATGCAATTATTTCTGCGGTAACTAAAAAGACTACCATTCCGGTGGAAGGGGCTGCGGCTCTTAAGGACCTTCAAGATAGAAAATTAGAGATTCTCCTCAAACAGGCCTTTGATTCTAGTGCCTTGGCTCTACAATCTGCTATCTGTGGAGCTTATGTCTCTCGCGCATCCATTCGTTGGTTGCAAGGCGATGCTTCTCCTACGGCTCCAGAGGCAGTTCCCGATGCCCCTAAACTAGAATCCGCCGTGGCTTATATGGCAGATGCCTTTTATGATTTGCTACGAATTGCAGCTAAGACCATGGCCTCTCTGGTGGCTGCCAGATGTTTTCTTTGGTTACGCAATTGGTCGGCGGATGTTTCTTCCAAGTTGAGAATTAGCAAATTGCCTTATCAAGGTAAATTGCTTTTTGGGGAGGCTTTGGAAAAGATTAAGGATTTGGGGGACACTAAGGGCGGTCGTTTGCCTGAGGACAAACCCAAGCCTTCCCGGGTGGTTCCTGCCGGCAGAGGCTTCGGACGGGAATCCCGTAGGTTTCGAGGGGCGCGCTTTGCGCCCTATTCCAGGGGCCGTGCTACCTTTCGTGGACATTCCTTTCGAGGAGCCCGAGGATTTGGCAGGTCATACTTTGGTGCTTCCCAGCCCTCAACTAAAAAGCCGCAATGAAGGTCAGTTGGTCCAGTCGCTAATTCCGGTGGGAGGACGCCTACAGGACTTTCTAGCGGTCTGGACCACCATTACCTCAGACAAATGGGTGTTAGAGGTCATCCGCGACGGTTACGCGCTCGATTTCGCCTGCCCGTTGTTACCAGCCTTTGTAATGTCTCCCTGTATTCCCGGTCGGAAAAAGCAAGCTATTGTGGAAACGCTAGGTCGCCTGTTGCAGCTCAGAGCTATCGTTCCTGTACCCCGGGACCAATACGGTTGCGGTCGATACTCGATTTATTTTGTGGTTCCCAAGAAAGACGATTCTTTTCGTCCCGTTCTGGATCTCAAAGGGGTCAACCGCTCCTTAAGGGTGCCTCATTTTCGCATGGAAACCCTCCGGACTGTGATTCGGGCAGTACAGCCGGGGGAGTTTCTCTCGTCCATCGATCTCACGGAAGCGTATCTGCACATTCCCATAAGGCGCTCGCATCAACGTTTTTTGCGCTTCGCTCTCCCAATGGGTCATTTCCAGTTTCTGGCGTTACCATTCGGTCTAGCTACGGCTCCGCGTGTTTTCACAAAACTTATGGTGGTTGTGGCGGCAGCGCTCCGGAAGGAAGGGATCAGAGTGCATCCTTATCTCGACGATTGGTTGATCAGAGCCGACTCGCACTCTGCATCGGTTCAAGCGACGGCTCGAGTAGTTCAACTTCTCGAGCAGCTCGGCTGGGTGATCAACCAAGTCAAAAGTCAACTGCAACCACAACAGCAGCTGACTTATCTCGGAGCATTTTTCAACACCGCAAAGGGGAAAGAGTTTTTGCCCGAAGTTCGGGTGGAAAAGCTGCTACGACAGGTTCGAGCTTTTCTCAGCTTCACGGCGCCGTCGGCTTGGACGTATTTACAGCTGTTGGGTTCCATGGCGGCGGCGCTGGATCTTGTTCCGTGGGCCAAGGCTCATATGCGCCCCTTACAACAGGCGTTGCTTACCCGATGGTCTCCGCAGCTTCATCCCCTCTCTCAGCGTCTTCCCTGTCCCGAGAGCGTCCGTCACAGTCTACACTGGTGGTTAGTTCGGGGGCACCTCACGGCGGGAATGCCCTTACAGGACCCCTCGTGGGTGTTACTGACCACAGATGCCAGCCTCTCGGGGTGGGGAGCTCATTGTCAGTCCCTCATTGCACAGGGAACTTGGTCCACAATGGAGAGCTCCTGGTCCATCAACAGGCTGGAGCTTCGAGCGGTTCGCTTAGCTCTGCTTCACTTCGCAGAGGGGCTCCAGGGGAAGGCGATCAAGATTTTTTCCGACAATGCTGTAACCGTCGACTATATCAATCGTCAGGGCGGGACGAAGATTCCTTCCCTCCTATCCAAATGCCAACAATTGATGAATTGGGCAGAAAACAATCTCCAAGCCATATCCGCGGCACATGTCGCGGGCAAAGAAAATGTACAGGCGGACTTTCTCAGCCGTCATCTCCTCGATCCAGGGGAATGGGAGTTAAATGCGGCAATCTTTCATCAGCTAACGTTGCGTTGGGGCCAGCCAGTGATGGATCTCATGGCCTCCTACAGCAATGCCAAGGCCAGCCGTTTTTTTCAGCAGGCGCAGGGAACACATGTTGGAGGGCCTCGATGCCCTGGTTCAGCCCTGGCCACTCGATGTACTCCTATATGTGTTCCCACCTTGGCCAATGTTGAGTCGAGTTATTCAGCGCATAGCGAGTCACCGGGGGAGGGTGATTCTCATTGCTCCCGATTGGCCTCGTCGTCCTTGGTATGCCGATCTGGTTCGACTACTTATAGCTCCGCCGTGGCTCCTTCCAGTCCGCGTCAACCAGTTGCATCAGGGTCCCATTCTCATGCCGCGAGTGGATCGCTTCTTGCTTACGGCTTGGCTCTTGAAAGGTCTCGCTTAGAGGGCAGAGGTTATGCGAGTTCTGTTGTGAATACCCTTCTACAATCTAAACGTCCAGGAACTTCGTTGGTGTATGTTCGCGTATGGTGTCTTTTTGAGGCTTGGTGCAAGCAGCATGAGGTGACACCTATGGCTTCTACCGTGCCTCATCTTCTTCTCTTTCTGCAACAAGGTTTAGATAAAGGGTTGGCTCTCAGTACCCTTAAGGTGCATGTCGCGGCGCTATCTTGTTTTAGAGGATTAGTTCAACGTCGCCGTCTTTCCGCTCATCCGGATGTTCACTGCTTTCTACGAGCGGCACAGATTATCCGTCCTCCTAGGCGGGCTATCGTGCCTCCTTGGGATTTAAATATTGTCTTGGATGGTTTGTCCAGATCCCACTTGAAGTCCCTCTGCGCTCAGCAGATTCGAGAGTGTTCTTGGAAAACAGCCTTTTTGGTGGCTTTGTGTTCCGCTCGCCGCATTTCCGACTTGCAGGCCTTATCTTGCCAGGAGCCTTATCTGCAATTTTTGCCGGAGCGAGTTGTGTTAAGGACAGTTCCCTCTTTTTTGCCTAAGGTGCTGTCGGTGTTTCATGTTAACCAATCAATAACATTGCCAGTCTTTTCGGAGTGCGATGGATCGCCTATTGATCGAGCTCTTAAGCATTTGGATCTTGGCCGAGTGTTACGAACGTATATTAAGCTTTCTCGGCCGTGGCGAAAGACGGACAGACTTTTTGTCCAGTGGGCCGGTCCACGGAGGGGACAGGCGGCGTCAAAAGCTACTATTGCTCGTTGGGTTCGCTCTGCCATTGCAGCGGCTTATCAGGCTCAGGGGATTTCCCCGCCTGAAGGACTCAAAGCTCATTCGACCAGAGCTCTCGCAACATCCTGAGCGGAATTTGCTTTTGTTCCTCCAGTGGATATCTGCAGAGCGGCGACTTGGTCTACGCTGCATTCGTTCACTAGGCATTACCGCTTAGATGTCCAGGCTAGGGACGATGCCAGAGTGGGAGCATCAGCTCTTATCGCCGGTTTGGCGGGTCCCTCCCATTCTTAGGTACTGCTTTGGTACTGCCCTACCTTTCCCTGGACTGGCCCGGAGAAGCGATAAGGAAGATGAAATTAGTTCTTACCTGCTAATTGTCTTTCCTTGAGCTTTCTCCGGGCCAGTCCAGGGTCCCACCCTGTTCGCTATCTGCTCCGTTTGTACTCGGATTGGTGTTTCGCTTTCTCAGGCCTTTAAAGAATTACTTCGTCTGTATCTTCTGAAGGAGGATGCTTAGGGGCCTCTAGTATTCATTCTACACCACTCGCAGCTATTATAGCTTCCTATGTAAATAAATGTATATAAAAAAAAAAAAAGGATTTTTTAATACTTGTTGGTTTTTTGCAAGGACTATAGAATGTTAGCACTATGTTCTGGGTTAATCTGCTGTGTTTAGTTTCTTTCTGTTTAGTCGCTTTGTCAGAAGGAGACTGCTTGATTAACATCAGGGGGAGTGGCTTCACATCACAAGAAAAGCTTGAAGTCTTCAGTCCTCAGTCACTATAGGGGATTGACAACCCTACCTTTCCCTGGACTGGCCCGGAGAAAGCTCAAGGAAAGACAATTAGCAGGTAAGAACTAATTTCATCTTTCCATCGTTGACTTCCACAGATGTAGTCAATTTGATTTTTATACAATCCATTGGGTGAAGTCCATGTGTACAGTCGCCACTTGTGTTGCTGGAAGAAGGTGTTTGAAATGAATAGATCGTTGGTCTTGCAGAATTCTATCAGTCTTTCTCCAGCTTCATTTCTGTTGCCAAGTCCATATTTTCCAACTACTTTGTCTTCTTTGTTGCCAAACTTTGCGTTCCAATCACCCATGACTATCAGGATATCCTGTTTGCATGTTCTGTCAATTTCAGCTTGTACTTGTTCATAGAACTATTCAATTTCATTCTCTTCTGCAGCTGTTGTTGGGGCATATACTTGAATTATAGTTGTGTTGATAGGCATTCCTCGTAGACGAATAGAGATTAAGCGTTCGCTGACTGCATTGTATTTCATTACAGTTCTTGCAAGTTTCTTCTTTATTATAAATGCAACACCATTTCTTCTTTGTCTTTCATTTCCAGCATAGTAGACCATGTGATCTTCTGATGCAAAGTGCCCAATGCCAGTCCATTTCAGTTCACTGACACCCAAAAGATCAAGTTGTACACGTTCCATTTCATTCTTGACCACCTCCAACTTCCCTTGGTTCACGCTTCGTACGTTCCATGTTCCAATGTGTAAGACATCTTTACAGCTTCTGACTCTCATTTCATGCGCAGCTACATCAGCAGTCAGACGTCCCGAGGGCTTTGATCCAACCACATCATAAATGCTGGTTTTACTCTGAAAAGTCTTCAGCTCTTCCCCAGTAGCTAGTTGAGTGACTTTCAACCTGGCGGTCTCATCTTCCAGCACTACAGCACAATTTGTTTTGTTGTAACTGTCCATTGGGTTTTCATGGCAAGATACAGAAGTAGATTGCCGGGCCTGCCTTCCACGCAGTTTAAGTTTGGTGGGGTTGCTGTTGTCACAGAAATGTGATCCTCCGCCGTCAACACTATCCCATTCTGCTGCTGCCCAGATGGGTGGTTTGTCTTGGTCTGGCATCTCAGCTGAGACCTGTCCATCTTGGGAGACCCTGCCAGTAGTTAAACAACCGATAGTTTAGCTCTCAGCATCACTGATGCACACAAGCCCTCACAGCACGACAAGCTGCAAACCAAGTGAGGGCCTACAATGGTAAGACAATTCAAATCTCAGACCTCTCTCAACGACCAGTTTGGATTAGAAGTATAGTGACCTCTTGACCTAGGGGCAATAGAAGAGGTACCCATTCTCCAACAGGGTACAGGGTTCTACTCCCCTTATTTCCTTATTCCAAAGAAATCAGGAGGGGACAGACCCATTAGACCTCAGAGAATCGAACAAAGAGAAGTTCAAAATTATATCTCTAGGAACTCTGCTGCCATACCTTCAGAGACAGGATTGGCTTTGTTCTCTAGATCTCAAGGATGCATACACTCATGTTCTCATCCATCCAACTCATCGAAAGTTCCTTCGCTTTCTATTTCAAGGGAAGCACTACCAATACAGGGTTCTTCCTTTTGGCCTGGCCTCGGCACTAAGGGTGTTCACAAAATGCATTGCTGTGGTGGCAGCATTTCTTCGTACCCTAGGAATATTCGTCTTCCCTTACTTAGACGACTGGCTCATTCGAGCCCCTTCAGAGCCAGAGGCCAGGGTTTCTCTCTCTCGCACAATGCGCATCCTTAAGTATTTGGGACTTGTCATAAACTTCCCAAAATCCAACCTTGCTCCTACTCAGTCCCTAGAGTTTATAGGAGCTCTGCTGGATACCAGACAGACAAGGGCCTACCTTCCACAGCCCCGCTGCCTTCGCATTGTGCAGTTAGCTTCCCAAGCAGTGCTAAAACCTCACCTCACTGCTCAGGAAATGTTAAAATTGCTAGGCCACATGGCATCCACCGTGCATGTGGTTCCTTATGCTTGCCTCCATATGAGGGCAGCCCAGTGGACTTGATCCACTCAATGGACTCAGGCGTCAGGTGCCTGTCAGACAAAATAGCAAACTCAGATCGCCTTATTTTGTCCCTCCAATGGTGGCAATCACCCTATAACCTTTTGGTGGGGTCCCGTTTTCAGCAACCTCCACCCTAAGCAACTCTAACAACAGATGCCTCACAGGTGGGTTGGGGAGCCCACCTGCAAGGCTTCTCTACCCAGGGTACCTGGACTCCACAGGAGACCTATCTACATATCAGTCTCCTGGAACACAGAGCAATCTTCCTTGCTCTTCGAGTATTCCACACCCAGCTCAGCTACAAGACAGTCCTAGTTCAAATGGACAATCAAGTAGCCATGTTATATGTGAACATGCAGGGCGGAACAGGCTCTCTGTTGCTATGCAACAAAGCTTTGTGACTATGGGCCCTCGCCAGAGAACAGATTCATCTCCTTGCGGTGTATCTTCCAGGCATTCAAAACTCTTGGGCAGACAGACTCAGTCGAGTTCTGCTTCCACACGAATGGTCTTTCCATGCAGACCAGGTGGCCAAAAGCTTCCAAATTTGGGAAACCCCGGACATAGACCTCTTCACAAGTCCACTGAATGCCAAATTTCCCAGGTTCTGTTCCAGAATTCCGGCTCAGGGTTGTCAGGCCAGGGATGCTTTTCTCCTCCATTGGAGCCAGGACTTCCTGTATGCGTTTCCACCCATTCCCCTAATTCCCAAAACCCTGTTCAAGTTTCAGAGAGACAGAGGTCATATGATTCTCATAGCTCCACATTGGCCACGGCAAATGTGGTACCCTCTGCTCCTACATCTCTCTCAAGCTCCACCTCTGGAGTTAGGATCTGCTCCAGATCTCCTTTCTCAGGAAGACGGAATGCTGTGGCATCCCAATCCCCAGTCTCTGCATCTCAAGGCCTGGTTGCTGAAAGCCTAGAACTTCACGGTCTTAACCTTTCTCAGCAGGTAAAAGATATCCTTTATGCTTCCAGGAAACCTTCCACAAGACGCTCTTATGCTTTCAAGTGGAAAAGGTTTACCATATGGTGCTCGCAGAAGGGTCTTAACCCTCTTGCGATACCTCAGCAATCATTACTGGAGTATCTCCTTCATTTATCTAATGCAGGGCTTAAGACCAATTCAGTGAGAGTTCATTTGAGTGCTATTGCAGCTTCTTTCAAGCCTCTAAATGGACAACCTATTTCCTCTCATAGCGAGATTTATGAGAGGCCTTCTTTTGACTAAGCCTCCCATTAAGCCACCACCGGTGGCATGGGACTTAAATTTGGTTCTTGGGCAGCTTATGAAAAACCGCCTTTTGAACCATTAGCCACTACCTCCTTGAAATTCCTTTTCTGGAATGTCATCTTTCTTATTGCAATCACATCAGCACGTCGCATCAGTGAACTGCAAGCATTGGTGGCTGATCCTCCTTATACAAGGTTCCATCATAAAGTAGTCCTTAGGACTCATCCACACTTTATGCCAAAGGTGGTGTCACCTTTTCATTTAAACCAAGCGGTTTACCTTCCTATATTCTTCCCAAGGCCTCATTCCTAAAATGCAGAAAGGAATCTTCATACTTTGGATTGTAAAAGGGCTCTGGCCTTTTACTTACAAAGGACACAGCAACATATTTATTTTATTTCTTTTTTATACTGTGCTCTTTAGAATCAGGCGGTTTACATGTATACTAACAGGTACTTTTTATTCCCTTGTCCCCGAAGGGCTCACTATCTAAGTGTACCTGAGGCAATGGAGGGTTGAGTGGCTTGCCCAAGGCCACAAGGAGTGGCCATGGGACTAGAGACCCCAGTCCCTCCGGCTTGAAGTTGCTTGTCCCCATGCAGGAATTGAGCTTCTGGCCTGAGATAACCTGTCCCAACCACTGAGCCACTCCTCCCTCAAGGGACATAGGAAGTCCTCTCAGCTTTTTGTTGCTTTTGATCCTAGTCATTTGGGACTTCCAGTCTCCAAAAGAACACTGTCCAACTGGATTGCACAGTGTATATCTCTTGCCTATGAGAGTAAAAACCTTCCTCTGGAAGGCCATGTCACGGCTCACAATGTGAGAGCCATGGCAGTCTCTATGGCTCATCTTCACTCTGTGTCTATGGACGACATCTGCCGAGCAGCTACTTGGGCTTCGGTTCATACCTTCACAGCCCATTACTGCTTAGACAAGGACTCCCGCCGGGATGCCTTGTTTGGTCAGGCTGTTCTTCAACACCTGTTCCATACTTAATCAACTTCTACCCACCATCCCTGATAGGATGCCAGAGATCCATGGGGGGGGGAGTGAAACCCTTTCACAAGGGCACATAACTTCTGGGGTTTCTCCCTAGCATCTTCAGCTAGGGAGTCCCCATATGTGAAGACTACATTCCTGCTTATTCCTGGAGATAGCATAGTTACTCACCTGTAACAGGTGATCTCCGGGAACAGCAGAAATTTAGTCTTCACAACCCACCCACCTCCCCTAGGAGTTGTATCTCTCTGTCTCTTTCCCTCTCTCTTTTGTCTCAGCTTTAAACTCAGCTGGAGAGGGACAGTTGGGAAAGGCGGGAAGGCAGCACGCAGGCGCTGTGGGATGCTCCCAAAAGCTTTCCTATTGGATGCTGGGGAGCGTTCCCGTGCAGGCTTTGTCGGTACTGACGATATCCATATGTGAAGACTAAATTCCTGCTGTTCCTGGAGATCACCTATTACAGGTGAGTAACTATGCTTTTTAATCTGACTACTTTCATATGATCATATGAGTGACCATCTACCAACAATCCATTTCATTCATAATTCAAAAATCCCAGTGAACATTTTACCTTTAAAATGGAAAACAGTCAAGACCATCACGTTATCTCCCCTGAGCCAGCAGATGTGAGATGGAGAAAACACTAGAAAAATGCTGTGGCATCCCTGCTAGCACCTACTCAGTACAGCTAGAGGCACTCTTCAGTATTTTCTCTGTCTCAGCAGATGATGGTTGATTTTTAAACAGCTCCAGGACTAAGGCTGCTGCTCCGTGCTGGAGGGATGGTTGGCAGATCAGCAGTCCCAGGGGCGTGTAGGAGACGCCCCCAGGTCGGACTGCTCTTCAAGGGTGGAGGGGGCAACTTCTGACCAAGAGGGTCAGTACAGTTACCAGAAAAGTCTGCAAAAGGGGTGCCTGGCCTTAGTTCCGGTTTCTTTTATTTAAATGTTCTTCCTTTATTTAAAAAAAAATTAAAATAAAAATTACAATGACAGCCTTGCCTTAAGCACAGCTGTGCCTTGGCAGAGAGTCGTGAAGGGTCAGCATTCCACTCTATGCCACAGGCAGGCCTCTGAGGTTGCAGCACTGCAGTTGCTCCTCTATCCCCTCTCCTGCAGCCCTGAAGTTGGGTTGGCAGTGTGGTGAGACAAACCTACAGTACTCACTGCAACTGTGAGTAGAGTATTTGCCTGGTCTGCGATTCCACAAAGGAACGTTCTCTCGGGGAGCACTTCAGGCCTGTTTTCCCACCGTTTCCTATTGCCGTCTGCTGTGCACGCCTGTGAGGAGGCCATGTCGAGCAAGGCACCATGCTGATGCAGCAAGCAGTGCTGGGGGCTGGTGGACCGCATATGCACTGTCCTTTTGAACCGAAGGACATGTCCAAGGATTCCGCAGGCAAGTCTCAGGATTTGAGGGAGAGATCCCACTCTAAATGCCAAGACTCTTCCGGGACCCCATCTGACTCCGGACATCAGCTCAGGCATCACCAATAGGAGGATTTGTCCTCCAAAGCCTTTGTGGGGAATCAGGAGGCACCAGAGGCCTCGACCTCTGGAGAACTCCCGATGCCTTGCTCTGGTACGGTGGCACCAAGCCCCATTCTTACATTGGACCAGACACAGGTAACCACTTTGAGCCAGCGGATAATGTCCTTGGAGAGGACTTTAGCAGCCCTCCTCGCTGCTTCGGTTCCTCTAACACTGACAGTTGGGGGACCGCATGCTGGAGCATCGACATCGGTGGCCCCATCAACTCCAATTCAGGCTTTGGCATCAGTAAACCTTCAGCACAGACACACTCGACATCAACAACAGAGGCCTCTGTACCAACACTTATATCTGTATCAGCCACAGAGATCCATGGGGAACTGCCTCAGTTTGGGAACCCAAAGGTATCGAGGAGCATCGACACTGTTCATGCCACCGCTGGCATCGTTGATACTCACTGGTGTTAGACTCTGATACCTCCATTTTCGACCACTGCTCCTTTGATTTCACAGACTTCCATGACATCGCCTCCGAGCCTTCACCTCTGTCCATTAGTACTTGCAGAAAATCTTCTCCTGAAGACATGTCTCTTCAGGAGTTTATCCAAGATATGGCGGCAGGGATATCGATTCCGGTGGCACCGGAACAGAGGGCGGAGGAGCTGGAGATACTCCAGTACTCCACAGCCCTGAAGGAGGCCGCAATCTTCCCAGTATACTGGCTCCTCCACAACTTGATGCTTCAGATGTGGGAGACTCCTAGCGGTATCTCCAATTAGCCATCAGCTGGATACCATGTACAGGGTTACTGGAGTTTCCTGGTTTTCAGAAACCACAACTTCCACACCACTCTATGGTAGTGGAATCGGTAATGCATCGCATCAAAAATGGCAAAACAACTGTTCCATACCTCCGAGGAGAGAATCCAGGAATCTCGATTCTTTTGCCTGACAATCCTTTCAAGCATCGATGCAAGCCAGCTGAATCAACTCTTACATCCTCTATATGAGAATGTTCCTTAAGGAACTTAATAAAGACTAGGAAGGTTTCCTTCCATTCCTCCTGAGGAAAAGAGATCTGCTTTCCATGCTGTACTGGCACATAGCCAAAATGTATCAAAGTTTGTGAATAGAGCAGCATTCGATGCCTTCAAATCCACCAGTAGGGTCTCATCCATTGCCATCAGTGTATGCCGGTTAGCTTGGCTCCAAGCAACCGACTTGGAACAATGGGCCCAGGACAAGCTTGGCAATATCCCCTGTACTGGAGAGAACAGGCTGGAGAGATGGAAACAGATGATACCACCCTGAAACAGCTCTCCAGAAAGACCGCTGATCATACAAAGAAGAAGGTAGCAGCTAAGAAACCCTTCTACCCAAAGAAGAGGAGGTTCTTCCCCTCCTATTCTCAACCGGCTTATCAGACCCAGCAGAAACAGGGTCCTAAACAAGCTAAAAAGCCCAGGTTAGCTAAGCCACAGCCAGCCACCCAGGCACCAGCAGCACCCAGTTTTTGACTGCCACCTAGGGAGCACAGCCAGTCCTCTCCTGCACATTTAGTAACACACCACCATCCCATTTCTCACATTGATAGCACTATCACCACAGAACAATGGACCCTATCCATAGTTCACAAGGGTTACCAACTAAATTTTCAGAAACTTCCACCTCACCACTTCAGGGGAAATTTCACCACCCAACCACCCCTAGATGTCCTGCTCAATGCTTGAAGTCGTCAATCTCCTTTCCAAAGGAGCCACAGAAGCAGTCCCTCAAAACCAACTGCTAAAAGGCTTCTACCCCCCCCCCCCTACTTCCTCATTCCAAAGAGGTCAGGGGGCTACAGGCCCATTCTCAACCTCAGAGAGCTAAACAAGTTCCTTATAAAAGAAAAATGCAAAATGATCACTCTGGGAACCCTACTTCCCTACCTACAGGAATATGACTGGCTCTATTCCCTAGGCCTGCACCCATATTCTGATTCGTCCAGATTACGGACAGTATCTTTGCTTCACCTGTCAGGGCACCCATTATCAATACAGGGTCCTTCCCTTGGGCCTTTTATCTGCACCAAGGGTCTTCACAAAGTGCATGGCCATAGTGGCAGCATATCTTCGAAACAACAAAGTCTTCGTCTTCCCTTACTTAAATGATTGGCTAATAAAGGCAAACTCTCCTGGAGAACTCTGCTCATCTCGTCAGCAAACCCTTGCATTATTGCAATATCTGGGATTTGTAATTAACATCCCAAAGTCCCAGCTCGCTCTGACTCAAAGATTAGAGTTCATAGGAGCTATAGTGGATGCTCAACAATCCATAGCCTTTCTCCCTATGTACTGCATAAGCAAATTGCTGGACCTAGCCACCCACATGCACCAACAACAGACTGCCACAGCTCGAGACTTCCTGCGCCTCTTGGGCCACATGGCATCTACAGTACATGTGGTACCTTATGCGAGACTCCAGATGTGACTAACACAATGTACCCAAACCACAGGGAACCTACAGGATATTGTACAAGTAACACATCCTCTGTCCGAATCACTCCTCTGGTGGTGCACCCCACAAACCTTCTTGTAAGGTCACCTTTTCGGATGCCCCAAACTCAACATACCCTGACTACAGATGCATTCAAGCTCGGTTGGGGAGCCCATTTATTTAACAGTTTTTCTATACATCAAACATCACAATTACAGAGAATTGTTTTACATTAAACAGGGAATACAACGGAGTTAAGTAAGAGAGGAATTATGTAAAGGGGAAGAGCTAATTACATGTAGAGATGGACCGTTTTATGGGGAGGAATGATTAGTTCGGCTTAGCTGTCCTTCTGTGTTGTATGTTAGCGCTTAGAATATGTTTTGTCATCAGGTCCGTAGTATTCTCTGAATAGGTGTGGTTTTAGTTGTTTTTTTAATTCGGTGATGGATTTTGCTGATCTTATATTTTTTCCAGGAACAAGCAGGAAGTCAGCCCTCACTTATGGGTGACGTCGGCATCGACGGAGCCTGCGTGGAGCAATTCCTCAACTTTCAAAGAAAGCCTTTGGGATTGCTACCACGCATGCGTGGTCTTCTTCCTGCCCAAGGGTGCCATCTTGCTCAGTCTCCCTTTTTCCGCGGAGCCCTTCGGACACACGTCCTCATCCCTCGGAAAAAAGTTTTGTTTTCCTCGCCTTAACACGCTATATCTCTTTTTTTC
The DNA here is from genome assembly GCA_033557465.1 of Ichthyophis bannanicus. Taxonomy (NCBI): domain Eukaryota; kingdom Metazoa; phylum Chordata; class Amphibia; order Gymnophiona; family Ichthyophiidae; genus Ichthyophis; species Ichthyophis bannanicus. The sequence continues at coordinate 276,306,669 of CM066041.1, forward strand.
TGGTTGCACCGGTCCCCTACCCATCTTCCCCTTGCTCTCTCTTTGAGCTTGCGGGATTACCTTTTCTAAATTTTTTCTTCCCGGGCTTCATGCCCTTTTTTCCTTCCAACCGCTGGCTGCATGGGTCTTCAACCTCGCAGGGGCCATTTTTGCCCCCATGGCCACTGGGTTTAAAAAATTTGATAGATGCTCTAGGAACATGTCGCTTATAGACACTCATGACTGCTGTGTCTGTGAGCCAACCATGACCCAGAGCTCTGTCCGCTGTTTAAGAAAATGTCCTCTTAAGGCCCTGCTCAGCCGTAAGCAGAAGTCCGCAGACGTTTTTCGAAAGGCTGCCTCGGAGTCTCCGGTGGCACCCTCAGTTGTCTCCCCTCCAGTGGGTTCTCCCTCTGCGGCACCGCGTTCCAGGTGGCATTTGGACCAGGGGGTCCCCCGAGGTGGAACAGCGCAAAAAGAAGGCCTCGAAGTCGCTGTCTGGGGGCGCCGACAAGCACAAGCGCTCCCGTGCCCAGTTGCTTAGCCCCATTCGGCGTTCCTGAGAGTCGGACAAGGAGTGGCCCCGCAAGGTACCTCGCAGAGAAAAGGAGGCCTCCAACGAAGGCGCCCAGTCTCCTGAGGGCCATCCCGTTGAGGACCTCCTTGACGCCTGATCCGGTGACCCCGGTATTGGCGTCCCAGGGCCCCATGCCTACATGGGAGTCCCGTATGCTGGCGCTAGAACGCAGTGTTTCTGTGTTCATTGCTCACGGCCAGCTTCGCTGACTTGCACCCGGAGACCGTGGGTCCCTCGCGTAGGATGCCCAAATCCGTCCAGGAAACCCCCAAGATACACGGGCCTCGTGAGGGTCCTCGACGTCAATCTCGCTTGCTCTCCCATTCTTCGGGGGCAAGATCGTCCAGGGCTTCTGGCTCCAGGTCATCGGACAGGGCGAACCGCCCTGCTTGGATCCCTCGACCGATTTCTCGGTCTGGGAATCTGATGGGGACACATCCCCGGAGATGCGCACCCACCAGGATCTTCTGTCGGACCCCTCGCCACCTGGTCTGCAGTGGCGTTGACCACCTGAGGGCGCCTCCTTTTTGGTGTTTATTCGGGACATGGCTCGGGCCCTCAACCTGGTCACCCAGGCCAAGGAAGACCCTCATGCTGAAGAACTCGATATTCTTCAGTACGAGGCCCCGCCCAGGGAATCCCTCACCGTGCTGGTGCTGCAGATCCTCTCCCGGCTATTGCTCTGCATGTGGGAGGCCCCAGCCTCAGTCCCCATTGTGAGCAAGCGCCTTGACACAATCTACAAGGTGCAGCGAGGGCCAGGCTTCCGTAAGACTCAACTTCCACACACCTCGATGGTGGTGGAATCAGCCATGAGGAAGCAGAAAAGCCTGAAGTCCCACTCCTCGGTTCCGCCAGGCCAAGAGTCCAGAGCCCTTGTTGCCTTGGGCCATAAGGCCTATCAAGGTTCCATACTCTCCTGTCTCATCCAGGCATACCAATTATATATGGGTATGTTCCTCCGCGACTTGGCAAAAGAATTTGGAGGTTTCTCCGCGGGCCTCGAGGGCAAGCCCCTCGACAGGTTCCGCATCCTGTTGAAATCAGTGGCGGATTGCTCCAGCTATATTTCTCGAACCTCCTATGATGGCTTCGAGACATCGGCTTGGGTGGCAGCTGCGGGCATCGAAGCCCGCCGCCAGGCTTGGCTCCAATCTTCAGATTTGGAGCAGCGAGTGCAGGAGAAGCTCCTGGACATACCCTGCCTTGGCGAACAACGTTTTGGTAAGCCGATGGAGGAGAGGGCTGCGGAGATTGAGATGGAGTATGTCACTAGGACCCGTCTCTCCTGCAAAACTTCTACGCTGCCTCGGAAGAAGCAGCCTGCCAAGAAGCCCTTTCACAGGAAAGGCCTCCAGTACTGCCGCTACCTGCCATACCTGGCTACCCCCATGCCGACCACTCCCACGCCAACCACTCCCACGCACTGGAAGCGTGCCCAGGGTCACCGTAAACCAAAGGACCTGAAGGCCCGACGCTGGCTCCCCCACAACCTCCTCAGGGGTTTTGATGCCAGTGGCATGGCCCCTCGCCCTCTGGCGGCGCAGCAGTCAGTGGGGTGGACAGCTGTCCTGCTTCGCCCCGTCATGGGCGCTTATCACCTTGGACGCCTGGATCCTCCAGGTCATCCAGGAGGGTTATCGCCTCCACTTTGACAGGCTCCCACCCCCTTTCTCCCTGGCGGAACCTCCTTGATTCCCCACACACCAGCTCTTGCTGCAGCAGGAATTACACTCCCTCCTTGCTCAATGGGCAATCAAGAGGGTCCCTCCCCACCTTCAAGGTCAGGACTTTTATTCCCGATACTTCCTCATCCTGAAAAAGACAGGGAGTCTGCGGCCCATCCTCGACCTCCGCAAGCTAAACATGTTCCTGGTGCGGGAGAAATTCAAGATGTTATCTCTTGGCGTGCTGCTGCCCTTCCTCCAGCAGGGCAACTGGCTATGCTCCTTGCATCTAAAGGACGCTTACGCCCATATCCTGATCCACCCCCAACACAAGGCAGTACCTGCGTTTCAGGGTGCAGGGAGAGCATTTCCAGTACAGAGTGCTCCCCTTTGACCTTGCATCCACCCCACTGGTCTTCACGAAGTGCCTCGTCGTAGCTGCTGCTCACCTTCAGTGCTGGAGCATGTCAGTGTTTCCCTACCTCGATGACTGGCTCGTTACGGGCTCCTCCGTCGAGGAGGCCTGGCAAGCGATGTCACGCTCTGTCATCCTCTTGGAGAGTTTGGGTCAACTACCCAAAATCTCACCTTGAGCCGGCACAGGCTCTCGAGTTCATCAGGGCGCACCTCGATACTCGGTAGGCCATGGCATTCTTGCTGGTGGTTTGCTACACCCGCCTCCAGGCTCTGGCGGCTTGCGTCCAGAGCACCCACCAGGTCACCGCTCGGTCCATGCTATGTCTCTTTGGCCACATGGCCTCAACCGTGCATGTGGTTCCTCACTCCCGCCTACACATGCAGACGACCCAGTGGTGTCTCAGCTCCCAATGGAGTCAATCCCTCGGACACCTCAGGGACTCCGTCAAAGTACTTCCCGACCTTCGTTTGTCCCTGAACTGGTGGCAAAACCCCTGCACTCTCCTGCGGGGATCGCCCTTCCAGGCCCCACAGCATGATGTGGAACTGACCATGGATGCTTCCCTGTTAGGGTGGGGAGCCCATTGCGGGTCTCTGTACACACAGGGGCAGTGGTTGCCGCTGGAGGTTCAACAGCAGATAAACCTGCTTGAGCTCCGGGCCATCCGGTGGGCCCTGAGGACCTTTGAGAATGTCCTCAGCAGGAAGTCGGTGCTGGTGCAGACCGACAAGTGGGTAGCGATGTTCTACATCAACAAGGAGGGGGGGCACAGGGTCACGCTCCCTCTGTAGCGAAGCAGTCCTCATCTACTCTTTTGCCGCCTGGCGGAGGATGTCCCTCAACGCGACGTACCTCCCGGGTCAGGAGAATGGCCTGGCGGACAGACTTATCAGAATCCTTCCCCCCCCACAAGTGGCGCCTAGATCCCAGAGTGGCAGGCTGGCTGTTCCTACACTGGGGCACTCCAGCGATAGACCTCTTCGCCAGCCCCCAGAACACACAACTCCCTTGCTTCTGCGGCCCGGTACCGCACCCGGGCAGGGAGGGCCCTGATGCATTGCTCCTGGACTGGTTCTCCGGTCTCCTATATGCATTCCCTCCTTTCCCCTACATTGCAAGGACTCTGTTCAAGGCTTAACAGGATGGGGCATCGCTGATTCTCGTGGCCCCCTTGTGGCTTCTTCAGCCTTGGTTCCCACTCCTGCTCCGGCTGTCATCCGAGCCTCCAATCCCCCAGGCTCTGCCAGGAACTTGTTCACGCAGGAGGGGGGTCAGGTACTACGTCTGAATCTACCCACCCTATCCCTCACAGCCTGGTGGCTGAACTGGTCTCTCTGGCCCTTCTGGAAGAGGTCGAGGAAATCTTCCTTGCCTCGTGGAAGGACTCCACTAGGCGAGCTCATGCCTTTAAGTGGAAACGCTTCTCTGTCTGGTGCTCGGAGCACTAGATCAACCCCTTCTCATGCCTGGTTCGTTGGGTTCTCCAGTACCTTCTCTATGTATAGAGGGAAGGGCTGAAAGAGTGCCATATTGGCTAATCATCTCCCTATTGAGGGAAAGATTTTCTCGGGGCAACCACTAGTCTCCCGCTTCAGGTGGGGCCTTCTGTTATCCAAGCCACCCATCTGTATCCCTCCAGTGGAATGGGACTTGAATGTGGTGCTCACGCAGCTCACTTGTCCACCCTTTGAGCCAATGGCAATGTGTTGGCTCTGGCATTTTTCCTGGAAGGTGGCCTTCCTGGTGGCATTGACTTTGGCTCGCTGAATCAGTGAGCTTCAGGTGTTCATGGCTGGTGCCCCTAACACCAGGTTTTATCGGAACAGGGTGGTCCTCTGGACGCATCCTAAGTTCTTACCCAAGGTCGTGTCGGCTTTTCATCTCAACCAAGAGATGTGCTCCTGACCTTCTTCCCGAGGCCCCATGTAGATCAGGTGTCAGTGACCCTCCACACCCTCGACTGCAAGCGGGCCCTCACCTTCTACTTGCAGCGTACCCAGACTCATCGCAAGTCTGACCGGCTCTTCATGACCTACAATCCCAATAGGCAGGGGCAAGCAGTCACCAAGCGCACCCTCTCTGTTTGGGTGGTGGACTGCATCGCGTTCGCTTATGCGAAGTTGGGTGTCCCTCTGGATCGTCGAGTCACTACATGTGGGGTCTGAGCCAAAGTGGCCTCGCTATGCTCTGTGCCCATGATGGACATCTGCCAGGCAGCAACCTGGTCTTCTATGAATACCTTTGCCATCCACTACTACCTGGACAGGGAATCCTGCTGGGACAGCGCTTTCGGCCAGGCTGTACTCTGTTTGGGGTATAAGCAACTCCTGCCCTCCGACCCTTCTTCACTGCTACCGAGGGTTTTGCCCTGAGGACTTGGGCTCCTTCGTGCTTCTGCTTACATCCTCGTGGAGGCATTTTTTGGTTACAGGTTCAGTAGCCTGTAGCTAGGGAGACCTATAAGTGAGTACTGACTTCCTGCTTGTTCCTGGAGAAAGCATAGTTACTCACCTGTAACAGGTGTTCTCCAGGGACAGCAGGAATCAGTCCTCACTACCCTCCCGCCTCCCCTGATGAGTTGCTGGATTTTTGTCTTTCCCTTGCCATCTGCTTGGTAGGGCTCGAGCTAAGGGACCTAACTGAGCAAGATGGCACCCTTGGGTTGGAAGAGGACCACGCATGCGTGGTAGCAATCCCAAAGGCTTTCTTTGAAAGCTGTGGAATTGCTCCATGCAGGCTCTGTCAGTGCTGACGTCACCCATAAGTGAGGACTGATTCCTGCTGTCCCTGGAGAACACCTGTTACAGGTGAGTAACTATGCTATCTGGTAGAGAGTTCTACATTGATGGAGTATACAAGGAGAATGCTCTGTTGCTGGTCTGCCGTGTGGTTTTGGTCCCGAGCGGGTGGATGTTCAGGAGGTTCTGATTGGAGGCTCTTCTTGAGTATGTTGTGATTAGCTCAGAGAGGTAAGGAGCTGAGAGGTGGTGAAGGATCTTAAAGGTGGTAGTGATGGCTTTGTATTTTGCTCAGTGTGGTGGTGGGAGCCAGTGTATGTTTTTTAGGATTGGTGTTATATGGTTTAGATTCCATCTCAACACAAGGTCGGTGGACAGCCCAGGGATCAACCCAACAAATCAACCTCTTTGAACTTCGAGTTGTCATGCATGCCCTCCAAATTTTCCAGCACCACCTCTCCAACAGCCAAATCCTTGTCAGGACGGTTAATCAGATGGCAAAGTTTTACATAAACAACAAGAGGGGATGGGCTCTTTTCCTCTCTGCCAGGAAGCCTGCCACCTATGAAACTTCACCATTCTCCATCACATGCACCTTTGTGCAGTTTATATTCCAGGAGAGATCAATCACCTGGCGGACAAACTAAGTCTGATCCTACACCCACACGAGTGGACACAAGACCTGAAGACAGTGGCAGAAGTCTTCCAAGCCTGGGGAACCCCAGTAATAGATCCCTTTGCCATCCACAGAACTCTCAACTTCCACAGTTCTGCTCCAGGATACCATCCAAATTCAGTCTGGCATCAGACACCATCATGATTCACTGGGGTCGGGGACTGCTTTATGCATTTCCCCCATATCCCTGATCCCAAAGACTCTTTTCAAACTACAAGCAGACATGGGATCTATGATCCTCATAGCCCCCTTGCTGGCCCCATCAGCCTTGGTTTCCCCTCCTGCTTCAGCTTAAAGATCCCAAATTACCCATGTCTAACAATAGCCAAATTAATATGAGTAAAATACATTCTCTAAAATGCTTGTATGCAAATGCTAGAAGTCTAAAAAATAAGATGGGAGAGTTAGAATATACAGCACTAAATGAAAGGTTAGATATGATTGGAATATCAGAGACATGGTGGAAGGAGGACAACCAGTGGGACACTGTGATACCTGGGTACAAACTATATCGTAATGATAGAGCTGATCAAATTGGTGGAGGAGTTGCTCTCTATGTTAGAGAGGGCATTGAGTCAGAAAGGATTAAAGTTTTGCAGGAAACAAAATCTGCTGTAGAATCTATATGGATTGAAATTCCATGTAAAAGGGGGAAGGCAATGGCAGTGGGGGTGTACTATCGAGCGCCTTGCCAGAATGACCAAATGGATGATGAAATGCTCAAAGAAATCAAGGAAGCTAACAGTTACAGTGCAGTAATAATAATGGGTGATTTCAACTACCCCGGTATCGACTGGGTCAGTGTCACGTCAGGACATGCTAGGGAGATAAAGTTCCTAGATGAAATAAATGACTGCTTCTTGGAGCAGCTGGTTCATGAACCGACCAGAGGGGAAGCCATATTAGACCTAGTCCTTAGTGGAACACCAGATCTAGTGCAAGAGATAAGGTTGTTGGGGCCACTTGGCAATAGTGATCATAGCATGATCGCCTTTGATTTAATTAGTGGAGGAGGGATAGTAAGGAAATCCACAGTACTACCTTTTAACTTTCGAAAGGGAAACTATGATAAAATGAGGAAAACAGTTAAGAAAAAACTAAAAGGAGCAGTTGCAAAGGTTAAAGACGTACATCAGGCTTGGCTGTTGAAAAATACTATCTTGGAAGCCCAGACCAGCTGTATTCCACGCTTTAAGAAAAGTGGAAGGAAGTCCAAAAAACTGCCAGCATGGTTTAAAGGTGAGGTCAGAGAGGCTGTTGTTGCCAAAAAAGCATCTTTCAGGAAATGGAAAAAAGAGCCAAACGAAACCTGGAAACAGCACAAGCACTGGCAAGTCAAATGCAAGGCATTGATAAGGCAGGCAAAGGGAGAATTTGAGAAGAAGCTTGCTGCGGAAGCAAAAATGCGAAGTAAAGACCTTTTCAAGTACATTCGTAGCAAAAAACCTGTGAGAGAGTCAGTTGGTCCATTAGATGATAAAGGGGTTAAAGGAGCACTAAGAGGCGACAAGGCGATAGCGGAGAGATTGAATGAATTCTTTGCTTCAGTCTTTACTGAGGAAGATGTAGGGATGTTACCCATGACTGAAGTGGTAGTTAAAGGTGCAGAAGAATTGAAGGAAATATCGATACATCGGGAAGATGTATTACAACTATTAGATAAACTGAAGAGTAGCAAATCACCTGGGCCGGATGGTATACATCCAAGGGTGTTGAAAGAACTGAAATACGAGATTGCAGACCTGCTATTAGTAATCTGTGAACTATCATTAAAATCATCTCTAATACCTGAAGATTGGAGGATCGCCAATGTAACACCAATTTTTAAAAAGGGTTCCAGGGGTGATCCGGGAAACTACAGACCGGTGAGCCTGACATCAGTACTGGGAAAAATGGTAGAAACCATCATAAAGAATAAAATTACTCAGCATGTAGATAGTCATGACCTGATGGGAGACAGCCAACATGGCTTTAGACAAGGAAGATCTTGTCTTACTAATCTGTTATGTTTTTTTGAAGGAGTGAATAATCAGGTGGACAAAGGTGAGTCGGTTGATATTGTGTATCTGGACTTTCAGAAAGCCTTTGACAAGGTCCCTCATCAGAGACTTTTGGCAAAACTAAAGAGTCATGGGATAGGAGGCAGTGTACTATTGTTGATCAGGAACTGGTTAAAAGATAGAAAGCAGAGGGTAGGGCTAAATGGCCAATTTTCCCAATGGAGAAAGGTGAATAGTGCTGTACCCCAGGGATCTGTGCTGGGTCCGCTGCTTTTTGGCATATTCATAAATGACCATGGAAAGTGGAATAACGAGTGAGGTTATCAAATTTGCAGATGAGACAAAACTATTTAAAGTTGTTAAAACCCAAGAGGATTGTGGAAAATTGCAAGAGGATCTTGATAAATTGGAAGACGGCATCAAAATGGCAGATGAAATTTAATGTGGACAAGTGCAAGGTTATGCACCTAGGGAAGAACAACCCAAACTATGGTTACACAATGCAAGGTTCCACATTAGGAACCACCACCCAGGAAAAAGATTTAGGCGTCATTGTGGATACCATGTTAAAACCCTCGGCCCAGTGTGCAGCGGCGGCCAAGAGAGCAAATAGAATGCTAGGTATGATATGGAAAGGAATGGAAAATAAAAGATATTATAATGCCTCTATATCGTTCCATGGTGAGACCGCACCTTGAATATTGTGTGCAATTCTGGTCGCTGTATCTTAAAAAGGATATAGCGATTTTAGAAAAGGTTCAGAGAAGAGCCACCAAAATGGTAAAGGGGATGGAAGGATACTCCTATGAAGAAAGGCTAAAAAGGTTGGGGCTCTTTAACCTGGAAAAGAGACGGCTGAGGGGAGATATGATAGAAGTCTATAAATTAATGAACGGAGTGGAACGGGTAAACGTAGATCGATTGTTTACCTTATCAGAATATAGAAAGACTAGGGGACATGCAATGAAGCTACAGGGTAAACTATTTAAGACTAATAAAAGAAAATATTTTTTTAACTCAACGTGTAATCAAACTCTGGAATTTGTTACCAGGGGATGTAGTAAAGGCTGTTAGTGTAGCTGGGTTTAAAAAAGGTTTGGACAAGTTCCTGGAGGAAAGGTCCATAAACCATTATTAAGAAGGGACCCAGGATATCAATGCTTGAACCAATCCAAGCATTGTGGAACCTGTGTCCCTTGGGGAAACTGCTAGGTACGTATGACCTAGACTGGCCACTGTTGGAAACAGAATACTGGGCTTGATGGACCTTGGTCTGACCCAGTATGGCATATCTTATGTTCTTATGTAGCTGACATGGACTCCTCCGATTCCATTGGCATCCAAACCGGATCTCCTCTCCTAGGACAACGGAACAGTCTTGCATCCCAATCTGCAATCTTTCCGACTGACAGTGTGGATGCTGAGAACATGATGTTTCAACATCTACCACTAGCAGCAGCCATGAAAGATGTCATCCTTTCCTCCAGAAAGCCCTCCACCAGGACAACATACTTTTTCAAATGGCGTACATACATGTCTTGGTGCTCTCAAAATAACCACAATCCCTTTGACGTGTCAGTACCCATGCTTCAATACCTTTTGCATTTATCCCCTCCAGGAATCAAAACTAATTTGGTTCAGGTGCACCTCAGTGCTATTTCAGCTTTACATACACCTGTGGAGGGTTGACCCATCTCCACAGTATCTCTAGTGGCACGTTTCAGGAGGAGCCTCCTCCTCCTCATCAAGCCAACCCTTCAACCACCCCCAGTAGCGTGGAATCTTAATGTGGGATTGGCTCAACTCCTCAAGCCTCCATTTGAGCCCTTAGCAACCACACACCTGCGATACTTATCTTAGAAAGTTTTATTCCTTATCGCCCTGACCTCAGCCAGGCTCATCAGTGAGCTGCAGGCTTAGTGGTGTATTCACCATGAATACTAGATTCCTTGTCGTCTCTCTGGGCCAGTCCGGCACTTGAGGGTTGTCAACCTTCTCCAGCAGCTGAATGCAGAATCTTTTCTGAGAACTAGTATCTGGCTCCACCTACTGGCTCACCTCAGTCTTTCAGTCCTCAGCAGCTGGAACGGACGTTAGGTTATCTGGCTCCCGGTGCACGGTGTGACAAAGGCTAGCATTCCGGTCAATTTCTGTTTTTGTTTCTGGTCTTGGAGTCCTTTGCTCCGGTTTGACTTGAGTTGCAAAGCCCTAGCAGGGTTTTGTTGGGGTTCAGTGCGGCTCTTGGCTCAGCCAGAGCACAGCCTCGTGTGCGCGTCCTGCTGGGGCAGAGCCTGTCTCAATTGCGGGTGCGGTGCCCGGAGGGACTGTTTTCGGCGCGGCGGGGAGCCCCCCGCAGCCGACCGATTCTCTCTGGCTCAAGTCAGACCTCCCCCGCTAGCAGCGGGAGCGCAGGTCTGAAGCACATCGCTCGATCACGCGATCTCCTCCGGCACCAGGCTGACCGCTCTCGCTAGCAGCGGGAGTGCGGGGTTTCAGCTACAAGGTCAGTGCCATCCTAGAAGTCTCACGAGGCAGGTTAGTCTGATTGATTTTTGGGCTTTTCGGTGGTTCCTCAGTTTTAGACGCTGAAGTCTGGTATCGCTGTCGCGGGTCTTGGGGTTAGTTTGTTGGGCCGGTTGTTGCTTGCTCCTCCCGCCCGCCTGGATGGCAGGCCTGAATCGAGTGTTTCTCTCAAGGCCGTTCAGGGAGTGCCTGAAATGGCGGGAAAGGCGGCCATTTCTTCTAAGGCGCTGATTTCAGAGGCACATTCAGAGAAGCCGACTAAAAAGAAGTGCAAGTCCAAAAAGCCGGCTTTGGTGGAGGACCGCTCCTTCACTGCCCGTGGCAGCAGCTCAGAGCACGTTACAGTCGGTGTTTTTGGCAGATTTCATTTTGGAGATGCATCGTGCTTACTGTCTGAAGCAGCAGCAGTTTCAGGAGGCAGAGCCTGTCTCTCTACCTGCCTCAGGCCCGGAGAAAGATCTTTCCTCCTTGGACCCGGGGGAGGGCTCTTCCCAATCGGTCCGCGGGGCGCCAGGGGTTCCCGATAGCTTCGGGTGTTCCTACCCGGCACCCTCACCCATGGAAGGTGGTGATCTTTTGGCAGGATCAGAGCTGGATCACTGGCTGGTGAATTTAGAGGATGGTGAGTTGGGGGATTCGGATGATCCAAGTCTTTTTAGGGTGTTTAGGAAAGAGGAATTGCCTGCTTTAATCACCTAGACGTTGACAGCCTTGAATATTGCACTGCCAGCGGTGCAGGACCAGCCGTTGGAGGATCCCCTGCTCCAGGGGTTTAAGACGGATCAGAAGTGCTTTCCGGTCCACAGGGTAATGAAACAGATGGTGGAGTCCGAATGGGAATGCCCAGAGGCCACCTTGCGGGGGGCCAGAGCGATCGGTCGTTTGTAACCCTTGCCACAGGAAGAGCAGGACTTGCTGAAAATGCCCAAGGTCGATGCCCTTGTCTCGGCAGTGACTAAAAAGACCACTATTCCCGTGGAGGGCGGAGCGGCTCTCAAAGATTTACAGGATAGGCGGCTGGAGACTCTGCTCAAGCAGACCTTTGAAACGTGCGCCTTGGCGCTCCAAGCGTCTATCTGTGGGGCTTATGTCTCCCGGGCATCCATTCGATGGATCCAGGGTGCCTCCTCTGCCACTGCGGAGGCCGATGAGGGGGCAAAGCTGGAGTCAGCCGCAGCGTATTTGGCCGACACTTTCTATGATCTAGTGCGGATGTCGGCGAAGTCTATGGCTTCTGTCATCGCGGCCCGCCGCTTTTTATGGCTCCGCAATTGGGCGGCGGACGTTTCCTCTAAAGCGCGGCTTACCAAGCTACCGTACAAGGGTGCGCTCTTGTTCCGGAGCTGCCTTAGAAAAGATTGTTAAAGACCTGGGGGATTCCAAGGGCGGTCGCCTCCCAGAGGATCGCCCTAGGGCCCAGAGGCTCAGTGGGGGTCTCAGAGTCCTCTCCAGGGATTCTCGTAGATTTCAAGGTTCGAGATTTGCTCCTTATGCGCGAGGGCGTTTTGCGGCGCGTGGCCAGTCCTTTCGTGGAGCTCGGGGGCTCGGCAGGGGTTATTTCGCAACCCAGCCGCATACGAGCAAAAAGCACCAATGAAGGGACGTTGGTCCAGATGGAGGTTCCGGTAGGAGGTCGGTTGCAGCGATTTCTTTCCGTCTGGACTATCACCACCATGGACCAATGGGTCCTGGAAATAATCCGGGACGGTTACGCTCTCGAGTTTGCCCAACCGTTGGTGGAGTCTTTCGTGATGTCTCCCTGTGGATCGCAGGTCAAGGCGCGGGCGGTGGCAGAGACGCTTCAGCGTTTGGTGCGGCTGCGAGCGGTGGTACCCGTTCCGTCCGACCAGTGCGGCTTAGGTCGGTACTCGCTTTATTTCGTGGTTCCCAAGAAGGAAGGTTCCTTCCGTCCGATTTTGGATCTCAAGCACGCCAACCGCTGTCTGCGCGTCCCGCACTTCCGCATGGAGACTCTACGTTCCGTGATTGCGTCAGTGCAGCCGTCCGAAGTCCTTATCCATATTCCCGTGCGGCAAGAGCATCAACGATTTTTGCATTTTGCGGTGCCCATGGGGCACTTCCAGTTTCAGGCCCTGCCGTTTGGGCTCGCTACGGCGCCTCGGACATTCACAAAGGTGATGGTGGTAGTGGCGGCGGCACGGGCTGCTGGTGCATCCTTATCTGGACGACTGGCTGATTCGAGCGCCATCGGTGGCAGAGTCGCTGGTGGCGACAGCGAAAGTGGTCTCGCTTCTGGAAAGCCTTGGCTGGGTCATAAACCGGGCCAAAAGTCAGCTGGTGCCGGTGCAGCGGCTGTTGTATCTAGGGGCAGTGTTCGACACGAACGTCGGCGCAGTGTTTCTTCCGGAAGCTCACATTCAAAAGATCTGGAAGCAGATCAGGGCCTTCTTACGGCATGGCACTATTTACAGCTGCTCGGGTCCATGGCAGCGACCTTGGACCTTGTTCCCTGGGCTCAAGCGCACATGCGACCGTTACAACACTCCCTGCTAACTCGGTGGTCTCCACAGCGTCACTCGTTGGACCGGAAGTTATGTCAGACGCCGGAGGCGCGCAACAGTCTGCAGTGGTGGTTGAATCCGGTTCATCTTCGGGCAGGCATTCCCTTGCGGCAGCCGGACTGGCTGCTTCTCACGACGGATGCCAGCCTAGTAGGTTGGGGGGCCCATTGTCAATCCCAGTTCGTGCAGGGAGAGTGGTCTCAGTTGGAAGCCACGTGTTCCATCAATCTTTTGGAACTCAAGACTATCCGTCTGGCTCTGCTCGCTTTTGCTTCTCTGGTCGAGCAGAAGGCCGTGCGAGTGTTTTCCGACAACGCGATCACAGTTTCGTACGTCAATCGTCAAGGGGGGACGGGCAGTGCGTCCCTCTTAGAAGAGAGCCTGCGGTTGATGACCTGGGCGGAGTCGCACTTAGTGGCCCTGTCAGCAGCGCATGTAGCGGGTCGCGACAATGTGCAAGCAGACTATCTCAGTCGGCGTGTCATAGATCCGGGAGAATGGGAATTGAACGCGGAGGTTTTTCGCGAGCTGTCCTGACGTTGGGGTCAGCCGGTGATGGACCTTATGGCCACGTTCGATAATGCCAAGGCGGAGCGGTTTTACAGCAGGCGCAGAGATTTCATGTCGGAAGGCCTGGATGGTCTAGCGCAGCCGTGGCCGGCGGGAGTTCTGCTGTATGTGTTCCTGCCCTGGTCTCTGATAGGCAGGGTCATTCGGAAGGTGCAGTGTCACGATGGCTCTCTGATTCTGGTAGCCATGGATTGGCCCAGGAGAGCTTGGTACGCAGATCTGGTCCGACTCCTTCTCGACAAGCCCTGGCGGTTGCCAGCCCGATCAGACCTGTTGAGGCAGGGGCCACTCTTCATGCCGGACGTGGATCGCTTCTCACTTACGGCTTGGCTCTTGAAAGGCACAGGTTGAGGAGTAGAGGATATTCGTCTGTGGTGGTCTCCACTCTGTTATGGGCACAGAGGCAATCGACTTCGGTGGCGTATGTTCGCGTTTGGCGTGTCTTTGAGCGCTGGTGCGCGCAGCGGAGTTTGCTTCCGCTCAAAGCTCTCATTCCAGACATTTTGGCTTTTCTCCAGGACGGTCTCGATAAGGGGTTGGCACTTGCTACCCTCAAGGTGCAGTTGGCGGCACTAGCATGTTTTTGGGGTAAGGTGGAGGGGGTGCTCCTCGCCTCTCACCCGGATTGGTACGTTTCTTACGAGCGGTACGGAACATCCGTCCCCCGGTGCGTTCCGTGGTGCCAGCCTGGGATCTCAACTTGGTACTCGAGGCTTTAGCAAAGCCTCCGTTTGAACCTTTTAAAGAAGTCTCCCTCAGGGACCTCTCCTGGAAGACTGTTTTCCTGGTGGCCTTATGTTCTGCGAGGCGCGTGTCGGATCTTCAAGCGCTGTCTTGCCGCGAGCCTTTTCTTCAGTTTTCGCTGGAGAAGGTGACCTTGAGGCCGGTTCCATCTTTTCTTCCCAAAGTGGTCTCCAGTTTTCATGTGAATCAATCTATCTTTCTGCCGACCTTTCCGGTGCGGGAAGGCAAGCCCATTGAGGCGGTACTCCGCAGCTTAGATTTAGGCAGAGTGCTCAAACGATATTTGCGCTGTACAGCAGTGTTTCACAAGACGGACAGGCTGTTCGTTCTGTTTGGAGGTCCTCGAAAGGGGGAAGCGGCCTCCAAAGCCTCCATCGCTCGTTGGGTGAAACAGGCCGTGGTGGCGGCATATCAGGCCAGTGGGCGGACGCTCCCGGAGGGCTTCCGGGCACATTCCACGCGTGGTCTGGCAACGTCCTGGGCGGAGTTTGCCTTGATTCCACCCGTTGATATTTGTTGGGCGGTGACGTGGTCTTCGCTGCACACTTTTTCAAGACATTATAGATTGGATGTTCAGGCTCGCAGAGATGCTATGGTGGGGGCGTCAGCCGTTATTGCGGGGCTAGCGGGTCCCTCCCTGGGATAGATACTGCTTTGGTACTACCCTCAAGTGCCGGACTGGCCCGGAGAGACGACAAGGAAGAAGAAATTAGACCTTACCTGCTAATTGTTTTTCCTTAAGTTCTCTCCGGGCCAGTCCGGGACCCACCCGATAAATGGTCTTCCTGTTTCAGTTCAGGTTCTTCCGTGGATCTTCTGGCCGGGTTCGTTGTCACTATTCGCAGTGGAGCGCTAGGAGGCGACTTCGTTGAGTCTGTGTGGGCGTGTCTGCTCTGAGATGGTGCTCGCTCGGTTTCAGGGGGTCCACGATCCCAAACGCGACAAAAAAAAAACAACAACTAAACTAAACAGAGGATGAGCCTCTGCAATTCTGTTTTCTGAGACAGTCTGGTTTCCTTTGCGGGTCAGTATGACCCGGTTGAGGCAGGCTTGGTTCCCGTGAGGATCTTTTTGTTTTCTTGGGGTTTTGTGTTTTTTGGTTTTTCGGTTCTTTATCCCCTGCTTATCACGTTTAGACTGAGGTGAGCCAGTAGGTGGAGCCAGATACTAGTTCACAGAAAAGATTCTGCATTCAGTTCTCAGCTGCTGGAGAAGGTTGACAACCCTCAAGTGCCGGACTGGCCCGGAGAGAACTTAAGGAAAGACAATTAGTAGGTAAGGTCTAATTTCTTCTTTCATCACAGCAAAGTTGTCCTTTGCACACATCCCCACTTTTTAACTAAAGTGGTGTCACCTTTCCATATTAATCAGTTAGTGCTCTTTCCGGTATTCTTCCCAAGACCTCACACATCTTGTGCAGAAGCAACCCTGGGATTGCAAAAGAGCTCTAACCTTTTATCTCCAAAGGATGCAGGATATCAGAAAATCCTCTCAGTTATTTGTGTTCTTTGACCCTAATCGCCTAAGTCTCCCAGTAACAAAATGCACGCTGTCCAGATGGATAGCAGATTGTATTTCATTGACTTACGACAAAGCAGGACTTACCCTTATTGAGCATATTACTGCTCATAATGTCCGAGCCATGGCAACATCGGTGGCCAATCGATGAGATTTGCCGGGCTAGTACATGGTCCTCCATCCATACTTTTGTTGCCCACTACTGCTTGGACAAGGACGCCTGCCGGGATGCAGCCTTTGGCCAGGAGGTCCTTTAACATCTGTTTGAAACATAGAACAACAACTACCCCACACCACCCTACCCTTCTTGCCAGATCTCCTTGGCGGGAAAGTCTAGATTCAGATTACCTTGTCCACTTTTCTGACCCAGTCCAACTCTTCAGAGATCCGGAAGCCAGGTAGTCCCATATGTGAAGACTACATTCCTGTTTGTTCCTGGAGGTAGCGTAGTTACTCACCTATAACAGGTGATCTCTGGGAACAGCAGAATTTAGTCTTCACAATCCATCCTCCTCCCCTTGGAGTTGTAGGGTTGTTTTTTGTTTTTCACTCCTGTTCAGCTACAAACTCAACTGAGGAGAGGTAGTAGGGAGAGCAGAAAGGCAGCAGCGCAGGCACAGTGGAGTGCTCTCAAAGGCTTTCCTATTGGTAGTTGAGGAGCTTCCCCTGCAGGCTCTGTTGGTACCTGATGTCACTCATATGAATAAGAACATAAGATATGCCATACTGGATCAGACCAAGGTCCATCAAGCCCAGTATCCTGTTTCCAGCAGTGACCAATCTATGTCATACGTACCTAGCAGTTTCCCCAAAAGACACAGGTTCCTCAATGCTTGTACTGGGTCAAGCATTGATATCCTGGGTCCCTTCTTAATAATGCTTTATGGACCTTTCCTCCAGGAACTTGTCCAAACCTTTTTTGAACCCAGCTACACTAACATCCTTTACTACATCCTCCGGTAACAAATTCCAGAGTTTGATTACACGTTGAGTGAAAAAATATTTTCTTTTATTAGTCTTAAATAGTTTACCCTCTAGCTTCATTGCATGTCCCCTAGTCTTTCTATATTCTGATAACAAACAATTGATCTACGTTTACCTGTTCCACTCCGTTCATTAATTTATAGACTTCTATCATATCTCCCCTCAGCCGTCTCTTTTCCAGGTTAAAGAGCCCTAACCTTTTTAGCCTTTCTTCATAGGAGTATCCTTCCATCCCCTTTACCATTTTGGTGGCTCTTCTCTGAACCTTTTATAATAACGCTACTGTATGTTGTTGCTTGTACTGTTGCTTATCTCCTGCTTGCTTTGCATATCTGCAATCTCTGCTGTCTCCTTTCCCCAGGTCCTCCTGCCTTACTGCTGCCAAACAAGACTCACTGTCCCGCCTCCTGGACGTGACGCGGACACGTGCACATCTAGGTCTCCTGCCTTACTGCTGCCAATCAAGACTCATTGTCCCGCCTCCCGGACGTGATGCGGATGCGTGCAACGCGTCCGCATTGGCATCTAGGTAGACAAATGGATTTAAAGACCTTAGCAGCGGTGTTTCGCGCACAAGGAGCAGGACGTGCTCCTTGGGGCGACGACGGGGTCATTCAGAGCCATCAGCCTGCTAATATTACTCACAGTCTCCGGTTACCCCTGCTCCTTGCCTTCTGCGTGGTAAGCCTGTCTCCCCTGCTTGGCTACTTGCCTCCTCCGCCCACTCTCTCACCACCAGCTCTCGAGCCTTTTCTTAACATTAGCATGGCTGCCATCCCCGTGTTCTGGGGCCATCGCCCACTCGCGTCCAATTTCGTACCTTTAGGTGTCAACTCCCATAATATATCCAACCTTCTTCCATGCCTTTCCCCCAAACCACCTTCAGGCTCCCCCCTTCCAGTCCCTGTATCCCCCCGTCTGGTTAACCCTTTCTTTCGCTCTTCTCAATTGCCGATCCCTCCACGCCAAGACCCATTTAGTCCATGATCTCCTGACACACCATTCCTTAGATGCCCTGTTTATCACGGAAACCTGGCTCCATGAGGGGGAGGATGGACTGCTTCATTGCTGTCTCCCCCCTGGCTATTCTGCCCTACACACACCCCGCCTCCGTCGCACAGGTGGAGGGGTGGCCATTATAAGTCCTCTCTTCCGTTTTCACTGTCCACTCCTTCCCCACATTATCCTGAATCCCTCCTCCTTCGCTTGGGGTCCTCCACCCCGGTGTATTTTCTCCTTCTTTATGCCCCTCCCTCCTTGAGTACGGATCTCTTGGACTCCCTACTCCTTTCCCTTTCAGATTCTACCCTCCTCCTCTCACCTGGTTGTATTGGGCGAATTTAATATTCACCTCACTACCCCAACTCGCCCTCGTGACAAGATATTTTCTGCCCTCCTGAGCGATCTTTCTTTTACCCAGCACGTGACCTGTTTGTCATGCTTCCGGTCATACCCTGGACCTGATTCTTGCCTCCGCTTTCTCTCCTTTCCTCCCATCTGATATCCAAGCACTCCCACTTCCCTGGTCTGATCATCACTGCCTCTTATTTTCTTTCCTTTTCCCCACCCTCCCAGCCCCCTATACATCTGCCATTATGGACCCTCCCTTTCGGGCCCTTAAACGTCATCTCACCCCACTGACCCTTGAACGCTTCCCCCCGGCTGATTCCCTTCTCCCCTTGGGGTTTGCCTCCTTCACGGTGGATCAACAAGTAGACTCTTGGACTTCCACTCTCTCCGCTGCTCTTGACACTCTTGCCCCACTCCGTCCTATTTCCATCTGTCCCTCCTCCCGTCACCCTTGGTACCACCCTGGTCCATATCTGCTTCGTTCACATCTTCGCTGTGCCAAACGTCGGTGGCGGAGGAAGCCTTCTAGTGCCTCCATAGCCACGTTCCGCCAGCTGCACCACCGCTACCGCACCAAAATAGCCTCTACAAAGAAATCCTACTACTCACAGCTCATAACCTCCTCCTCAAATTCCTCTAGGCGCTTATACCAGGTCCTTAAATCTCTCTCATCCTCTTCCACCTCTCCGCCCACCATCTCTTCCGTTCCTTCCGCCCCTAGCCCTACCACCCTTGCAACTTTCTTTTCTGATAAGGTTCAATCTCTCCGCTCCTCCTTCCTTTCCTGCTCTTTGCCTCTTTCTCCCCCTCCCTTTCCTTCCTCTCCTTCTATCATCCACTCTCCCCCTCCCTCCCGTACCTTCCCCCACACTTGGTGCTCTTTTAGTCTTATCACCCCCGCCGAACTCATCAAAGCCATTTCCTCTTCTCACCAAACCACCTGCCCTCTCGATCTGCTTCCCTTTTCTTGGTTTCTTAACTCCTCACTCCGTCTTATTCCATTTGCCCTGACTATGCTTAACGCTAGCTTGGCCACTGGCCACTTCCCTTCCAGCTGGAAACATGCCATTCTCTGTCCTCTTCTTAAAAAACCCACACTGGATCCTGCCATTCCTGGTAACTGGCGTCCGGTAGCCAACCTTTCCTTTCTCTCTAAGATTCTGGAAAAGCTTGTTTTTTCTCAACTCGCCACTCACCTTGATTCCACTTTTTCTCTCCACCCACGCCAATCAGGCTTTTGCACTGGTCACAGCACTGAGACTATTCTCGTTGCACTTCTCTCTGAAATTCACCGCTCCCATGACCAAGGTGACCTTTCTCTTGTTGTTTCCCTGGACCTCTCCTCTGCCTTTGATGTCGTTGATCATCGCACTCTTCTCTCACGCTTGTCTGATCTTGGTATCTATGGCACGGTTCTGCAATGGTTCCGTTCCTTCCTCTCCTCTCGCTGTCCACACAGACTCTGGTGCCTCACCCACAATCCCACTGCACTGCAGTGTGCCACAGGGTTCTATTCTTGCTCCCCTTCTCTTTAATGTCTTCCTCGCCCCCCTCACCTTTCTTATCCAACAGTCTGGGATTTCCGCCTATATCTATGCAGATGACATCCTCTTGGTCTATCACACCTCCTCCCTGGCACCTGATCTCTTCCCGCTCAATACATGTCTTGATCTCATCGCTTCCTGGTTTAACCAGAATTTCCTTCATGTTAATCCCTCCAAATCCTCTGCCATCTGGTTTTCCTTCCGTGCTCCTTCTCCCACTTTGTCACCCCTTATGTCTGCATGCCCTATTCCCCTTGTGCCCACCCTTCATTACCTAGATGTCACTTTGGACTCCTCTCTCTCTTTCCACCAGCGTATCTCCACGGTGGTGTGTACTTCTTTTTTTCACCTTCGTAGGATTAGGTCTATTCGACCATTCCTTTCTACAGCTGCTGTCACCACCCTTGTTCTTTCTCTGGTAATCACCCGTTTAGACTATTGCAACTCTGTTTTCGCTGGTCTCCCTTGCCGTCAAATACGCCGTCTTCAGTTAGTCCAGAACACTGCCGCCCGCCTGATCACTCATACCCCTACCACTGCTCACATCACCCCTACTCTCCTTTCCCTCCATTGGCGTCCGATCAACGTTAGATTTATCTATAAACTTCTTATCATCACGCACAAGATCCTTTATACTAACACCCCTCACTACGTGGCCGATGATATCCACCTTCAGCCGACCCCTCATCTTCTCCGTTCTGCACATGGAAATCGCCTCTTTCTTTCTCCCTCCCTCCCCCCCCTCCCCCCCCCTCCCCCCTCCCCAGCCCATCTTGAAATCACTCACCATTCTGCTTTCTTTTACCTTAGTCCCGCCCTTTGGAACTCTCTCCCTCACCCTCTCCGCATGGAGCTCTCTCTCACCCATTTCAGAGCACTTCTTAAAACACACCTCTTTCAACAGGCCTATGGCCTTCCTATTCCTGCTGGTGGCTCTGACCCTTCCTCGTCGGGATCCCCAACACTAGTATCATAATAACACTCTCTGTCCCTGTTTCTGCAGGTCCTCTCCCTTCATCCCCACCTTCGCCCTTCTTACGTTTCTCACCTCTGTATTTTCCTGTCACACTCCTTTACTTTGCTCCTCTTTCCTGTCCAATTAATGGCGTTCTTTTCGATTTTCTGTAGCCAATAGTGTTTTATTGTATACCGCTCTGATGCTTCCATAAGGGCGGTTTATCAAATCCCACAAAAAGAATCCTTTTTAAGATACAGTGACCAGAATTGCACACAATAGTCAAGGTGCGGTCTCACCATGAAATGATAAAGAGGCATTATAATATCTTTTGTTTTATTTTCCATTCCTTTCCTTACGATACCTAGCATTCTATTTGCTCTCTTGGCTGTCGCTGCACACTGGGCCGAGGGTTTTAACATGTTATCCACAATGACGCCTAAATCTTTTTCCTGGGTGGTGGTTCCTAATGTGGAAACTTGCATCGTGTAACCATAGTTTGGGTTGTTCTTCCCTAGGTGCATATGTGAAGACTAAATTCCTGCTGTTCCCGGAGAACATCTGTTACAGTTGAGTAACTACTCTACCCTATCCTTCAGGGGGCCAGGGTACCAGCCAGGGCTTTCCCTTTCCACCTGAACTTCAGCAACTGGTCAAGAAGGAATGGGATGTGCCTGATGCCTCCTTGCAGCCAGCATGTTGACAGGGCGAAATCTACACCTCGTCCCCGGAGGTCCTTCAATGTTGGTTGTGCTATCTTAAGGTGGACTTGGTCACAGTGGTGACCAAGTGGACAACTCTTCCAGTAGAGGGTGGTGTGGCTCTCCAAGATAGCACAGTTACTTACCTGTAACAGGTGATCTCTGGGAACAGCAGGAATAAGTCTTCACATATGGGTATCGTCGGTACCGACGGAGCCTGCGCGGGAACGCTCCCCAGCATCCAAAAGGAAAGCTTTTGGGAGCATCCCACAGCGCCTGTGCGCTGCCTTCCCGCCTTTCCTAACTGCCTCTCTCCAGTTCGAGTTTTAAGCTGAGACAAAGAGAGAGAAAGAGGAAAGGAAGATAGAGAGATACAACTCCTAGGAGAGGTGGGTGGGTTGTGAAGACTTATTCCTGCTGTTCCCAGAGATCACCTGTTACAGGTAAGTAACTGTGCTATCTCCAGGAACAAGCAGGAATGAGTCTTTACATATTGGGACTCCCCAGCTAGAGATGCTAAGGAGATCCCCAAAGTTGTGAGTCCCTGAGAAGGGCTCTACCTCCCCCTATGGATCTCGGGCATCCAACCAGCGATGGAGGGTAGGAGTTGATTAGGTATGGAACAGGTGTTTGAGAACAGCCTGACCAAACAAGGCATCCCGGCGGGAGTCCTTGTCCAAGCAATAATGGGTTGTAAAGGTATGAACCGAGGCCCAGGTGGTCGCTCGACAGATTTGGTCGATGGACACAGAATTTAGATGAGCCATAGAGGCTGCCATGGCCCTCACATTATGAGCTGTGACATGGCCCTCCAGAGAAAGGTACTTACTCTGGTAGGCGAAAGAAATACACTGAGCAATCCAATTGGACAGAGTTCTCTTAGAGACTGGAAGCCCTAAATGAGAGGGATTGAAAGCAACAAAGAGTTGAGAGGACTTTCTATGTTGCTGTGTCCTTTGTAAGTAAAAAGCAAGCGCTCTCTTACAATCCAGGGTATGGAGATTCCTCTCTGCACTTGATGCATGAGGTCCTGGAAAAAAGACAGGTAAATATACCTCCTGGTTCAGATGAAAAGTTGAGACCACTTTAGGCATAAAGTGTGGATTGGTCCTGAGGACTACCTTGTCATGATGGAACCTTGTATAAGGAGGATTAGCCACCAAGGCTTGCAGCTCACTGATGCGGCGAGCTGAAGTGACTGCAATGAGAAAAATAACCTTCCAGGAAAGGAATTTAAAGGAGGTAGTGGCTAAGGGTTCAAAGGGTGGCTTCATAAGCTGGCCAAGAACCAAATTCAAATCCCATGCCACTGGAGATGGTCTAATGGGACGTTTAGTTAAAAGAAGGCCTCTCATGACTCTTGCTATAAGAGGATGAGAGGAAATAGGCTGTCCATTGAGAGGTTTAAGGGATGCTGCAATAGCACTCAAATGGACTCTTACTGAATTCGTTTTAAGGCCTGCATGGGATAAATGCAGCAAATACTCTAGTAAAGAATTCAGAGGTATTGCAAGAGGGTTAAGACCCTTCTCTGCACACCAAATGGTAAACCTTTTCCATTTAAAAGCATAGGAACGTCTAGTGGAAGGCTTTTTGGAAGCATGAAGGATATCCTTCACCTGCTGAGAAAGATGCAAATCTTGAAAGTCTAGGCCTTCAGCAACCAGGCTCTGAGGTGAAGAGACTGGGGATTTGGGTGCCACAACGTTCCCTCCTCCTGGGACAGGAGGTCTGCAGCAGATCCCGAGAGATGCAGAAGTAGAGGGTACCACACTTGGCGTGGCCAATGTGGTGCTATGAGGATCATAGACCCCTTGTCTCTCTGAAGTTTGAACAGTGTCTTGGAAATTAGGGGAATGGGTGGAAAGGCATAGAGGAAGTCTTGCCCCCAATGAAGGAGGAAGGCATCCCTGGCCTGAACTCCCTGAGATGGAATCCTGGAACAGAACCGGGGAAGTTTGGCATTCCACGGACTTGCAAACAGGTCTATGTCCAGGGTTCCCCAAATTCGGAAGATCCTGGCTATCTGGTCCCCATGGAGGGACCATTCGTGTGGAAGCAGAACTCGACTGAGTCTGTCTGCCCAAGAGTTTTGAACCCCTGGAAGATACACTGCCATGAGATGAATTTGATGCTCTCTGGCGAAGGCCCACAATCTCAAAGCTTCGTTGCCAGTCCCGCCCTGCTTGTTCACGTAGAACATGGCTACTTGGTTGTCCGTGTGGATGAGGACTGTCTTGTAGCTGAGCAGGGTGTGGAAGACTCTGAGAGCTAGAAAAATTGTTCTGAGTTCCAAGAGGTTGATATGTAGAGATGTCTCCTGTGGAGACCAGATGCCTTGAGTGGAGAGATCTTGTAGATGAGCTCCCCAACCTCTTGGAGAGGCATCTGTTGTAAGGGTTGCTTGGGGTAACACCTGTTGAAAGGGGGACCCCAGCAGATTTTGAGTGGACTTCCACCACTGGAGAGAGCAAAAGAGGCGACTGGAGGTTGCTATTTTGTCTGACAGGCACCCTGATGCCTGGGTCCTTTGGGTGGACAGAGTCCATTGAGCTGCTCTCATGTGAAGGCGAGCGTAAGGAACCACATGCACAGTGGATTCCATGTGGCCTAACAGTTGTAACATCTCTCGAGCAATTAAATGGGATTTTAACTGAATCTGTGAGGCTAACTGCACCAAGCATAGGCAACGGGCCTGGGGAAGATAGGCCCTTGCAGTTGTGGTATCCAGCAAGGCCCCTATGAACTCTAGAGACTGAGTAGGGGTGAGATGAGATTTTGGAATGTTTATTACAAGTCCCAGTTACTGAAGAACACGCCTTGTGCAGGCTAGGGAAGTCTGGGCCTCTGACTGGGATGGAGCTCGGATGAGCCAGTCGTCCAGATATGGGAATACGAATATCCCTAGAGTGCGTAGAAATGCAGCTATTACTGCCATGCATTTTGTGAACACTCTTGGTGCAGAGGCCAGACTGAAAGGAAGCACTTTGTATTGGTAGTGCTTTCCTCGGTAAAGGAACCTTCTGTGTGTTGGATGGATGAGGACATGGGTGTACGCATCCTTGAGGTCTAGAGAACAAAGCCAATCCTGACTCTGAAGGTATGGAAGGAGAGCACCGAGAGAAATCATCTTGAACTTCTCCTTGTATAGAAACTTGTTCAATTCTCTGAGATCTAGTATGGATCTGTAGCTCCCTGTTTTCTTTGGGATAAGAAAGTAGGGGGAGTAGAACCCTGAGCCCTGCTGAAGAAGGGGTACTTCTTCTATTGCCCCTTGGGCAAGAAGGGTAGCAATCTCCTGACCCAGAAGGTTGAGGCGAGATGCTGGAGAATTGAACTGTCTCACCATGGTGTGAGGAGGAAGGTTTAAGAAATGAAGCTTGTACCCCTCCCTTATGATGGAGAGGGTCCATTGCTCTGCTGTGATTTGTTCCCACCTGGGAGCAAAGTGAGCTAACCTTTCTGGAATGGTGAGAGGCTCTGGTTCTTTTAGAGCCAGAAAGGCTAAGTTCTCTAGTTGAAAGTCAAAGGCCCTGAGGAGGCTGAGGCTGTTGGGCCGTAGCAGCCCTTGCAGCCTTAGGCTTGGCCTGCTTAGGTTGTTGCTGTCGCTTTGCAGCAAAACGACCTGCAGAAGATGCCTGTTGACCATAAACAGGATAATATCTCCCCTTTTTGGGAAAAAATCCCTTTTTAAACTACTTTTTCTTAACAGGAGCAGAAGTAGACTTTGAAAGTCTATCTAAAGCAGAATTTTCAGCATCCATCTGAGTGGCCTTTGCTTGCCAATCTTTGCCAAACAGGTTTTCACCTGTACAAGGAAGATTTCCTAGTCCATCCTGGACCCAGGGTTCCAAATCAGAAGCTTGTAGCCAAGCAACTCTGCGTGCACCTATGGCAATAGCTGAGGCTCTGCTAGCACACTCAAAAGAGTCAAAGGCTGCACGGTTAGAAAACTTGGAAACATCCTGGGCATGTTTAAGCCAGGTGAGAAACTCCTCTCTTTTATCTTCTGAAACAAAAGGAGATAAAGTTTGTAGGTGATCTGTAACCTCTTCTAGAAACATCCCCATATAGAGACTATAGGAGTTGATTCTAGCAACAAGCATATTGGCCTGGAAAATTCTCCTGCCAGAAGCATCTAAGGTTCTGCATTCTCTTCCTGGACGATTGGATGAGTGCCTTTTTGCACCCTTTATCCTCTTCATAGCAGACTCCACCACAATAGAGTGGTGAGGAAGCTGAGTTTTATGAAAGCCAGGACAAGGAGGAACACGGTACATGGTGTCCAACCTACGAGAATGAGGGGAGGTGGTGAGAGGTGTCTCCCATATACCCAACATGTGATCATAAAGGATCTCATGAATTGGTAAAGTAGCTGCCTCTTTAGGAGCCTTAGGATATTGCAAGATATCCAATTTTTTGGCTCTAGGCTCTGCCTCAGGGGCCACTGAAATGGAGAGGCCCCTGGCCACTTCCCTAATGAAGTCTTGAAAAGACAAGTCTTCTGGAGGAGACATTCTTCTTTTTGGAGAAGAGGGCTCCTGAGGAAGGATTACCGATGCTTCGACAGAGACCTCTTATTCATCAGAGTCTTCAGAGGAATCGAAGTATCGCCTATCTGGATGCTCCTGCAGAGCCCGATACGCGTATCGAGTGGTATCAACATCGGGAGTAATCGGTACCGATGGGCATCACAGAACAGGGTACCGCTGCAGTCGACACCGAAGCCGATGTCGATGCAATTGGTACCGGCACCAGAACCGATATCTGTGCCAGAACCGGTACAGACAACGGAGTTTGTTGCGGTACCGGAGGCGTCGCAGCTTGTATGAATGCCATAATGGCACACTGCATGGTTGTTCCGCTCACTCACTTCCTGCTACTAAGCATTAGCACACAGTGGTTACACATAGCATGGTATCCATATCTGGTTGGAGTTGATTTTAATGGTTTTACAATTATCTGTCACACATTTTATTTACATATTATTTTGCATTATTTGTTTTATGCATGGTTTTGACATTATGTATAAATAATATTACACACCCTGTTCACAACTATTTTTAATTTTTAATTAATTTATTATGTAATATGTATTCTCTTATCAGTTCTACAAGATTATTATTTTATATTTAATATTTTATTTCAATTTTTACATTAATTTATTATCTTTTTTATGATTACTTTTATCTTAGAAGTATTATATGTGTTATGTATTTGTGTTTTTGCAGCAAACCTGTATCCCCTGAAGAAGTGGTAATACGAAACACGGCCTGTGTTGGGCTTTTAGGTTTAGAGTAACTAATAAAGGTTTCTTGGTTGATCACCACGTAGCATAGACTGGGTTCTGTCACATATGGCTAATGTCATTGATGGAGCCTGCACAGGAACGCTCCCCAGCTTCCATAGGAAGCTTTTGGGAGGACCATCGCACATGCATACCCTTCTTCCTGCCCAAAAGGAGCCATCTTACCTCAGTCTTCTTTTTTCCACGGAGCTTGTCAGACATCCATCTGTCCCAGGAAATCAGTTGTTTCCCTTTGGATTGATTTGTTCCATTTTTCGGTACGTTTTTCCCTGTCATGCGCTTGTCAAACTTCCTGCCTGTTCCCAGGAATGTCTGTGCCTCGGCACCACATTTTTCTTGGGTTCTTTTTTGCTGCATGGGTATTTTTCTCACACCTTCCCGCTCAACTGAAATGTTGGAATCTTTTGACTTTGCAGAAGTAGTCTTCAGCAACATGTCAAAGCCGGCCCGTGGCTTCAAGACGTGCTCCCAGCATGGCCGGACCATCTTGTTGACAGACCGCCATAACTGGTGCCTTCAATGCCTCAGGCCCAACCTCTGCTTGCAGATGATGTGCAAGGGCCTCAGAAATCGAGAGGCAGCAGGAATCGCTGTTTGGGTCCTCTGCATCGATGCCTTCAAAGGCCTCTGCTGCTGAAGCTTCAGCTTCAGCTTCATGGAGGGATTGTGCTTACTCAAAGCCAAAGGGCTTCGGGGCATCAGACCGGCGGCCCTCATTTGATGAAGGTTGGCTCAGGAAGGATTGGACCTCTGCCCCTTCAAAGTCGAGGGGTGATGCTAAGAGCTGGGATAAGTACCTTGGACACGCATTGAAGGCCCCCTCGATATGATTCAGAGGTGAGGGCCGGGAACGGCTTCCTAAGCTGCCCCAGTGGGAGGAGTTGCCCCCCAAGGCCCAGGGGGGCTCTTGTGTGACTCCCGACATGGTCGCTATCGTCTAGTCCCTGAAGAGGAAACAAGCAACAGAGACTGCAGTTGCTGCCCCAGTTCCCACCACTTCATGCTTCTGGCTGAGCACATGCAGGCCCTCAAGCGCAGCCTGGCTCTGTTGCTGGCTGCCTGAAACCCGATGCCCTCTAGTTCCTCCATGCCGAGGGCAGCCCCGGGTAGCCTCCCCTTTGGAGGTGCAGCTCATCCTGGAGGCCCATGAGTTTGTGAGGGACATGGCCAAAGCCTTGCCCTTTACTATCAAGGAGGAGTTGGAGATTCTCCAATATCCTTCCCCTCCCGAGGAGGCTATTATGGTCCCTGTTCACTGGATCCCAAACTGGCTTCTGTTCCACCTGTGGGAGACTCCACTCACCATGCCCCCGGTGAGTGGATTCCATGTACCAAGTCCACAGGAGCCCTAGATTTGAAAAAACATAGCTCCTGCACAATTCCATGGTCATGGAGTCAGCCATAAGAAATATTAAGAGCACTAAGACCCATTCCTTCGTGCCTCCACCCAGGGAGGATCAGACCCTGGATAGCATAGGCAGATGTGCTACCAGGGTTCCTTGTTGGTGGCCCACATCCAGGCCTATCAGTTTTACATGGGCATGTGTCAGACAAATCTGATTGATTTCTTTGACTGGGTGACCAAGGAGTTGGACCGAGGGAGAGCTCTAGATGTGGTGTATTTAGATTTCAGTAAAGCCTTTGACACTGTTCCTCACAGGCAACTTATAAACAAACTGAGTACCCTAGGAATGGGCCCTAAAGTTACTGCTTGGGTTAGAAATTGGTTGGGTGGGAGGCGACAAAGAGTACAAGTAAGTGGAGCTCACTCTGAGGAGAAGGATGTTACCAGTGGTGTACCCCAGGGATCTGTCCTTGGTCCGATTCTTTTTAACATCTTTGTTAGTGATATAGCGGAAGGGCTGTCGGGTAAGGTTTGCCTCTTTGCAGATGATACCAAAATCTGCAATAGAGTAGACACCCAGGAAGGTGTAGATAACATGAGGAGGGATCTAGCTAAGCTTGAAGAATGGTCTAGAATTTGGCAGCTGAGATTTAATGTTAAAAAATGTAAGGTCAAGCATTTGGGCTGCAGCAATCCAAGGGAGCAATATAGTATAGGGGGTGAAGTACTTTTGTCCACTAAAGAAGAGCGGAACCTAGGCGTGGTTGTGTCTGATGATCTTAAAGTAGCTAAACAGGTAGAAATGGCGACGGCAAAAGCGAAAAGGATGCTTGGGTGCATACGGAGAGGAATGGCTAGCAGAAAAAAAGGGGGTGATAATGCATCTCTATAAGTCTTTGGTGCGACCTCATTTGGAGTATAGTGTGCAATTCTGGAGACCGCACCTTTAAAAGGATGTGAACAGGATGGAGTTGGTGCAGAGGGTGGCTACTAAAATGATTAGTGGTCTTCATTATAAAGCATATGAGGACAGACTGAAGAATTTTAATAATGTACACCTTAGAGGAAAGGCGGGATAGAGGTGATATGATTGAGATGTTTAAATACCTCCATGGCATAAATGTTCAGGGAGAGAGCCTCTTTCAATTGAAAGCAAGTTCTGCTACGAGGGGACATGGGATGAGGGTGAAAGGGGATAGATTCAGGAGTGATATGCGGAAATATTTCTTTACAGAAAGAGTAGTGGATCCATGGAATAGTCTCCCAGTGGAGGTGGTAGAGATGAGGACAGTAACTGAATTCAAAAAAGCATGGGACAAACACAGAGGATCTCTAAAGGTAAAAGTGGGACTGTTGTAGTTGTTGATATGGAAGGACAGACTAGATAGAAATATGATGACAGAAAAAGACCACATAGCCTATGTGTCTATCTAACAGTTCTGGCTGGTGACCTAGCTGATTTTTTGGCTATCCTTCCAGACAAATGGATTGAGCGCTACCATGGTCTTGTCTCCAAGATCGAGTGCTCCAACTACATGACCTGAGGGGCCTATCATGGGTTTGGGTTAGTGGTCCAGATAGCCACTGTGGACATCGGGGCTCGCTATCGGGCTTGGCTGTAGTCTTCTGATTTAGAACAGTGGTTACAGGGCAAAAAAAGTTTAGTTTTGGTGCTATGATATCTGTAAACTGTCCTGAATTAATGACAGGGTGATATAAAAAAAACCTGTTAAATAAAATAAATAAGTTAGCAGATATTTCCTGCCAGGGTGAAAGCGTAGTTACTCACCTGTAACAGGTGATCTCTGGGAACAGCAGGAATTTAGTCTTCACATATGGGTATCGTCGGTACCGATGGAGCCTGCGCAGGAACGCTCCCCAGCGTCAAATAAGAACGCTTTTGGGAGCATCCCTCAGCACATGCGTGCTGCCTTCCCGCCTTTCCAACTGTCCCTCTTCAGTTAAGATTGTAGCTGAGTGAAAAGGATAGAGGGAGAGAGGAAAGAGACAGAGATAGACAGACAACTCCTAGGGAAGGTGGGTGGGTTGTGAAGACTAAATTCCTGCTGTTCCCGGAGATCACCTGTTACAGGTGAGTAACTACGCTATCTCCAGGAACAAGCAGGAATGTAGTCTTCACATATGGGGACTCCCTAGCTGAAGATGCCAGGGAGATTGCCCCAGAAAGGTGCCACCCTGGAAAGGTGGGAATCCTTCCTCCCATGGATCTCTGGCATTCCACCAGGGTTGGTGGGTAGGAGTTGAATTAGGTCTGAAAGAGATTTTGAAGAACAGCTTGGCCAAAGAAGGCATCCCAACGGGAGGCTTTATCCAGGCAGTAGTGGGCTGTGAAGGTGTGTACCGAAGCCCAGGTGGCTGCTCGACAAATGTCATCGATAGACACAGAGTGGAGATTAGCCATAGAAGCTGCCATGGTTCTCACATTATGAGCTGTGACATGGTCCTGAAGAGGAAGACCCTTACTCTCATAAGCAAAGAACATGCATTGGGCAATCCATTTAGATAAAGTTCTTTTGGAGACTGGTTGTCCCAAATGACTAGGGTCAAAAGCTATAAAAAGTTGCAAGGACTTTCCATGCTGCTGTGTTCTCTGTAGGTAAAAGGCTAAGGCCCTTTTACAATCCAAAGTATGAAGGTTTCTTTCTGCATTAGAGGCGTGAGGCCTCGGAAAAAATACAGCAAGATAAATTGATTTAAATGAAAGCCGAAACCACCTTTGGCATAAAGTGTGGATGAGTTCTAACAACAACCTTATCATGGTGAAACCTAGTATAAGGAGGATTAGTCACTAAAGCTTGCAGTTCACTAATGCGACGTGCAGAGCTGATTGCAGTTAGGAAGATGACCTTCCAGGTCAAAAACCTAAGGGTTGTAGTGGCTAAAGGCTCAAAAGGCGGCTTCATGAGCTGCCCGAGAACTAGATTTAGATCCCATGCCACCGGTGGTGGCTTAATGGGAGGCTTGGTTAAGAGAAGACCTCTCATAAATCTGGATAGGAGTGGATGAGAGGAAATTGGTTGTCCATTCAGAGGCTTATAAGAAGCTGCAATTGCACTAAGATGGACTCTTACCGAATTGGTCTTTAGACCAGAATTCGATAAGCGAAGGAGATACTCTAGTATTGATTCTAAGGGTATGCCAAGGGGGTTTAATCCCTTCTTGGAGCACCATATGGTAAAACGTTTCCACTTGAAGGCATAAGATCTTCTTGTGGCAAGTTTCCTAGAAGCCTGAAGGATATCCTTTACCTGTTGGGACAGGTTGAAATCCTGGAAGTCTAAGCCTTCAGCAACCAGGACGTGAGATGCAGGGACTGGGGATTCGGGTGCCATAGCGTCCCATTCTCTTGGAAAAGGATGCCCTAACTCCAGAGGTGCAGCTTGAGAGAGATGTAGAAGGAGGGGGATACCACGGTTGGCATGGCCATCGTGGCGCTATGAGAATCATGCGACCCCTGTCTCTCTGAAGCTTGAAGAGAGTTTTGGGGATGAGGGGAATGGGTGGGAAGACATAAAGGAAGCCCTGACCCCAGTGACGGAGGAAGGCATCACTTGTCTGACAATTGTGAGCCGGAATCCTGGAACAGAACCAGGGAAATCTGGCATTCAGTGGACTTGCGAAGAGGTCTATGTCTGGAGTGCCCCAGAGATGAAATATCTTTGCCACCTGGTCCAGGTGGAGGGACCACTCGTGAGGCAGCAGTACTCGACTGAGTTTGTCTGCCCAAAGGTTTTGAATGCCTGGAAGATATACCACTAGAAGGTGAATTTGATACTCTCTGGCGAGGGCCCACAGTCGTAAAGCTTCGTTGCATAACGACACAGAGCCTGTCCCGCCCTGCTTGTTCACATAGAACATTGCTACTTGATTGTCCGTCTGGACTATTTATTTATTTATTTTATTTAACAGTATTTCTAAACCGCCTTATCTTAATAATCAAGGTGGTATCACAGCAAGCAATCAGGTAAAGTGGGAGTGTTATACATGCAGTGAGGGTGAAACTTAGTTGTGTGTGGGCTGTGTTGTGTGCTAGATTTGTTTGAGCTATGTACAAAGTGGGCTATCTACAGTGGTGCTAAGACACATTTTATATACATACTGTGTTAGGAGGTATGGTGTGCTGTTATACATTCTCTTAGGTTATGTGATGTGTCCATAGTGCTCTATGAACAGCATGGTTTTCAGCTGTTTTCTGAAGTCTTTGAGGTCTGGAGTTGCCCTTAAATCGTCCGGTAGATTGTTCCATATTGTTGGAGCAGCCATGGAGAGTGCTCTGTCTGTTGTGTCCTTGCGTGTGTGCTTGTATTCATTTGGTGTACTGACTCGGTTGCATGTTTGTCTTCTTCTAGGACGTGTGCTGGTTTCTGGTTGTATGAGCGTGTGGAGGCTGTTGGCTGATGTGTGCTGTTTTATCTTAAATAGGTTTATGATAGTCTTGTATCTGATGCGTGCACTGATTGGGAGCCAGTGTAAGTCCTTTAAGGTAGGTGTGATGTGCTCCTGCCTTGCAGCTCCGGATATGATTCGTGCTGCAGTGTTTTGTGCCAGTTGGAGTGGTTTGAGGGCTTGTTTCGGTAGTCCAAGGTATATCGGATTGCAGAAGTCCAGTATTGGGGTTATCAGTG
This sequence comes from Ichthyophis bannanicus, assembly GCA_033557465.1. Lineage (NCBI taxonomy): Eukaryota > Metazoa > Chordata > Amphibia > Gymnophiona > Ichthyophiidae > Ichthyophis > Ichthyophis bannanicus. The sequence continues at coordinate 276,339,434 of CM066041.1, forward strand.
CTTGACAGACGGTACGGAAGTGTTCTGGGGCGAGGAGTGGTTTCAGTCTCCTGATGATTCGCATCTTGTAGTAGGCTTTTTGGATTGTTTTGTCAATGTGTGGTTTGAGATTGAGTTTATTGTCCAGAGTAACCCCAAGGTATCTCACCTCTGATCTTATCGGTATCGTGGTGCTTTGTATCTTTGTTTGGTGGGTATATGAAGCTTTGGTTCCGCGTGATGATTAAAGCTTCGGTCTTGTTGTAGTTTATTGCGAGGTTGTTGTTTTGGCACCAACTCGTCATTTGGGTAAGGCAGTCTGTTATCTTAGAAAAGTCCGGGTTGTCGATTGATATCGGGGTGTATATCATGATGTCGTCTGCGTATATTGTGTATTGAATGTTGTTCTCTTTCATAATGTTGCATATTGGTTGGATGTAGATGTTAAATAGGAGTGCTGAGAGTGCGGATCCTTGCGGTACTCCTTGTTGGACATTTATGGGTCGGGAGGTGTCGTGTCCCACCTTGACCTGTAGCTGTCTTTCGGTTAGGTACGAGTGGAACCATTTCAATGTGATACCGTGTATACCAGTGTTCTTTAGTCTCTCCAGGAGCGTATTGTGGTCAACTATGTCGAAAGCTGAGGAGATGTCGATGAAGATCATTATAATTCCCTTCCTGGTGTTGTCAATTATTCTTATGATGCTGTCGAAGAGGTAGATCAGTAGAGTTTCGACTCCATGGTTGGGACGAAATCCGTGTTGGTGGTCGTCGAGTGTTTCGTGTTCGTCGATGTGTTCCTGAAGTTGTACCTGAACCATTTTTTCGATTTTTGCAAGGAAGGGTATGCTGGAGATTGGTCGGTATGCAGCTGGATCTTTTTTGTCGAGAGTAGTTTTCTTTGTGATTGGTCTTACTAAGGCAAGCTTTAGTTGCTTTGGCATGAGTCCTTGAGTGAGTGAGTCGTGAACCATTTTATGAATGGTTGGGATGAAGCTTGATTTGGTGGCTTTGACCCATGACACTGGGCATGGGTCTGTAGGAGCAGTGCTTGTGTTGATTGTGGAGATGATGTGGGATATCTGTTCTGTTCAGGGTGAGTAGAATGTGCCCCAGGTTTTGGGGTGTACGTTCGTTCTGGTGGTTCCACTGGGAGTTGTTCGCTCTGTGGAGTGAAATTTGTCTTTGATGTGGTCGGCGAATTTCTGTGGATCAACTTGTACTTCCCCTTCTGTTGCTTGCTCTTTTGTGAGGTTCTTTACTAGGACTAGGACTGTCTTGTAGCTGAGCTGGGCGTGGAATACTCGAAGAGCTAAATAGATTACTCTTAATTCCAGGAGGTTTATGTGTAGACCAGCCTTCTGTGGAATCCAGGTTCCCTGGGTAGAGAGATGATTCAGGTGTGCTCCCCAACCCACCTGCAATGCATCTGTTGTTAGGGTGGCCTGAAAAAGGGGTTGATGAAAAGGAGACCCCAGTGTCAGATTTTCTAGGGATTGCCACCATTGGAGGGACAGAATTAGTCGTTGAGAGTTTATTATTTTGGCCGATAAATGACCTGTGGCCTGTGTCCACTGTGTGGATAGGGTCCACTGAGCTGCTCGCATGTAGAGGCAAGCATATGGGACTACATGAACAGTGGATGCCATATGTACCAGCAACTGTAGTAGCTCTCGAGCAGTTAGGGAGGATTTCCCTGCTGCTTGAGAAGCTAGTTGCATTATGCAGAGACACCTGGCCTATGGAAGGAAAGCCTTTGCCTGTCTGGTATCTAGACAGGCCCCTATGAATGCCAGGCATTGGGAAGGAACAAGTTGGGATTTTGGGAAGTTTATTACCAACCCCAAGTATTGGAGGATTCGCATTGTGCGAGACAGTGCAGTGCTAGCTTCTACAACTGTAGGGGCTCGAATGAGCCAGTCGTCTAAGTAAGGGAAGACGAATAGCCCCTGGGTTCGTAGAAATGCAGCTACTACTGCCATGCATTTCGTGAAGACCCTTGGTGCTGAAGCTAGATCAAAGGGAAGAACCCTTTACTGGAAATGTTTTCCCCTGAAAAGGAATCGTAAGAATTTCCTGTGATCTGGATGGATCAGAATGTGTGAGTGTATGCATCCTTTAGGTCTAGAGAGCAAAGCCAATCCTGGCTTTGAAGGTACGGCAGAAGAGTTCCTAGCGAAATCATTTTGAACTTCTCTCGAAACAGGTATTTGTTCAATTCTCTGAGGTCTAAAATGGGTCTGTGTCCCCCTGTTTTCTTTGGAATAAGAAAATAGGGGGAGTAGAACCCTGCACCCCGTTGAAGAATGGGTACCTCCTCTTTTGCCCCCTGGGCAAGAAGTGTTGAGACCTCATGATCTAGCAGATGGTTTGCGGAGGTTTGAGAATTGAATTGCTTTAGAATTGTAGGAGGAGGCATGCTGTGAAAATGAAGTTTGGACTTTGTCCATTGTAGAAGGGTACAATCTTCTGCTTTTATCTGATGCCATCTGTTGGCAAAGTGGCATAACCTGCCTGGGATATTGGGGGCCCTCCCAGAGGCAGGAAGGCTAAGCTCTCTAGGAAGGAGTCAAAGCCCTTCAGGGTACTGAACCTGCAGAGCTGGTTGGGCTCTGGGGCCTTTTGGCTTCTTTTGTTGTCTAGTTTGTCCCTTTTGGGCAACCTGACCCTGAGATTGACTCTGCTGGGTATAGGAAGGATAAAATTTCCTCTTTTTGCTGAAAGAGGGTTTTTTATAAGACTTCTTTTTGGCTGGAGTGGCTGTAGATTTTGACAATCTATCTAGAGTAGTATTGTCAGCATCCAACTCGTTAGCCTTTTCCTGCCAGTTCTTGCCGAAGAGATTCTCTCCTGTGCAAGGAATGTTGCCTAACTTGTCCTGTACCCAAGTCTCCAAGTCTGATGCCTGAAGCCAGGCAATCCGTCGTGCGCCAGTGGCAATAGCAGAGGTTCTGCTGATGCATTCAAAGCAGTCAAAGGCTGCACGATTTACAAACTTGGAGACATCTTGAGCATGCTTAACTAGAGCAAGAAAGTCATGTCTCTTGTCATCTGGGAGAAATGGGCTCATAAGCTCCAAATCTCCTGTAACTTCCTTGAGTCACATTCCCATATACAGTATATATGAACTGATCCTAGCTGAAAGCATGGAAGCCTGAAAGGTTCGGTGCCCAAAAGCATCCAGAGTCCTGCATTCACGACCTGGAGGATTAGATGCATGCCTCTTTGCACTTTTCATCCCACACATGGCTGACTCCACCACCATTGAATGGTGTGGCAGCTGAGTCTTTTGAAATCCAGGACATGGGGGAACTTGATACATAGTATCAAGTCTCCTAGAGTGAGGAGATGTAGTCAGAGGTGTCTCACACATTCTGAGCATCAAGTTATGCAGAATTTCATGGATGGGCAGAGTGGCTGCCTCCTTTGGAGCTTTAGGATATTGGAGAATTTCCAATTCCTTTGCTCTGGGTGCCTCTTCAGGAGCTACCGTGATTGAAAGGCCCTTGGCCATATTACGAATAAAATCCTGAAAAGACATGTCCTCTGGAGGTGACATTCTGCATTCAGAAGAAGAGGGATCCTCTGGGAGAAGCCCTCTAGTACCAGCAGAATTGTCAGAGTCTTCGGAATCGAAGGATTCGAAGTATTCCCGACCACGATGCTCATGCAAAGCACTGTCCCGGTATCAATCAAAGTCGGTACCGAGTTGATCCGGTACCGACCTGTCGATTCCAGCCAAAGATGGCGTGGGAAGAATTCCCACCGGGGCCGGTACCATCGGTACTGGTGCCGGTGCCCATTGGACCAATGGTACCGCAGCTGAGAGAAGAGCTGCGATCGATAGCGAGGAACCTCTGGTCTATTGACGCTGCCGATGCCTAGGTATCGGTACCGGAGAAGACATAAGAACATAAGAACATAAGATATGCCATACTGGGTCAGACCAAGGTCCATCAAGCCCAGTATTCTGTTTCCAACAGTGGCCAATCTAGGTCATACGTACCTAGCAGTTTCCCCAAGGGACACAGGTTCCACAATGCTTGTATTGGTTCAAGCATTGATATCCTGGGTCCCTTCTTAATAATGGTTTATGGACCTTTCCTCCAGGAACTTGTCCAAACCTTTTTTAAACCCAGCTACACTAACAGCCTTTACTACATCCTCCGGTAACAAATTCCAGAGTTTGATTACACGTTGAGTGAAAAAATATTTTCTTTTATTAGTCTTAAATAGTTTACCCTGTAGCTTCATTGCATGTCCCCTAGTCTTTCTATATTCTGATAAGGTAAACAATCGATCTACGTTTACCCGTTCCACTCCGTTCATTAATTTATAGACTTCTATCATATCTCCCCTCAGCCGTCTCTTTTCCAGGTTAAAGAGCCCCAACCTTTCTAGCCTTTCTTCATAGGAGTAGCCTTCCATCCCCTTTACCATTTTGGTGGCTCTTCTCTGAACCTTTTCTAAAATTGCTATATCCTTTTTAAGATATGGCGACCAGAATTGCACACAATATTCAAGGTGCGGTCTCACCATGGAACGATATAGAGGCATTATAATATCTTTTGTTTTATTTTCCATTCCTTTCCTTATCATACCTAGCATTCTATTTGCTCTCTTGGCCGCCGCTGCACACTGGGCCGAGGGTTTTAACATGGTATCCACAAGGACGCCTAAATCTTTTTCTTGGGTGGTGGTTCCTAATGTGGAACCTTGCATCGTGTAACCATAGTTTGGGTTGTTCTTCCCTAGGTGCATAACCTTGCACTTCTCCACATTAAATTTCATCTGCCATTTTGATGCCCAGTCTTCCAATTTATCAAGATCCTCTTGCAATTTTCCACAATCCTCCTGGGTTTTAACAACTTTAAATAGTTTTGTGTCATCAGCAAATTTGATAACCTCACTCGTTATTCCACTTTCCAGGTCATTTATGAATATGTCAAAAAGCAGCGGACCCAGCACAGATCCCTGGGGTACACCACTATTCACCTTTCTCCATTGGGAAAATTGGCCATTTAGCCCTACCCTCTGCTTTCTATCTTTTAACCAGTTCCTGATCCACAGTAGTACACTGCCTCCTATCCCATGACTCTTTAGTTTTGCCAAAAGTCTCTCATGAGGGACCTTGTCAAAGGCTTTCTGAAAGTCCAGATACACAATATCAACCGACTCACCTTTGTCCACCTGTTTATTCACTCCTTCAAAAAAACATAACAGATTAGTAAGACAAGATCTTCCTTGTCTAAAGCCATGTTGGCTGTCTCCCATTAGGTCATGACTATCTATATGCTGAGTAATTTTATTCTTTATGATGGTTTCTACCATTTTTCCCGGTACTGATGTCAGGCTCACCGGTCTGTAGTTTCCCGGATCACCCCTCGAACCCTTTTTAAAAATTGGTGTTACATTGGCGATCCTCCAATCCTCAGGTATTAGAGATGATTTTAATGATAGTTCACAGATTACTGATAGCAGGTCTGCAATCTCAAATTTCAGTTCTTTCAACACCCTTATTTATTTATTTATTTAACATCTTTTATATACCGCGCTATTGTCATCAGCTCGGTTTACATGGAACAAAAATATGCATACATAGAACTGAAAATGCATTTTACAAGTAACAGGGATTTGTAAACTTGGGAATAACAAGGTAAAACTATGTAAAAACTAGCTAACTATTTACAGAAGATTCAAGTACGTTAGTCAAATCTGGATGTATCAATTGGGATAAATGGTATGGTCGGGAAGTATCTGTAAAATGCTTTCTTGTGCAAAAAATTAGATTGGGAAATAGCTTAGGAAGAGATGATGTTTGAGGCTTTTTCTGAATTGCGTTAGGCTGTTGATAATTCTCAGTTCTAGTGGGAGGGCATTCCAGGCAATTGGGGCATGGATACTGAAGGCTCTTTTAGTTGTTTCCTTAGTATATCTGACTGTTTGTTTAGGGATTATTAGTGTATTTATTGCATTTGACCTTCTAGATCTATTAGGGGCCTGTGGGTGTAAAAGGTTGGTAATGGTTTCTGGTGCTTGGTTGTTTATGGTTTTGAATGTAGTGATTAATATCTTGTAGTGGATTCGTGCTTTGGTTGGTAGCCAGTGGAGTCTCTTTAGGATTGGGGTTATGTGGTCCGTCTTTGATACTCCTTCGAGTACTCTGGCGGCAGTGTTCATCGCCAGTTGGAGAGGATTTAATGTTGCTTGAGGGAGTCCATATAGAATTGCATTTGAAAAGTCAATGTGAGGCATTATCAGGGCTTGGTAGATGGTTCTGAAATCTGAGGGTTCCAGTAGTGGTCGCAGGTGGCGTAAAGTGCGTATCTTATGATATATTAGTTTTGTTATGTTTTTTATATGGGCTTTCATATTGAGGCGCTGGTCAAGGGTTATACCTAGGTAACGTAGTGTAGGTTTTACTGTTAATTCCTTATCATTTATCTTTAAGGAGGTAGGGGGTGTGAAGTTTTGATTCCTTGTTATAAACATCACATCAGTCTTACTATGGTTGATTCTTAGATTTTGGGAGAAGAGCCATTCTTCTACTGCTTCGAAGCATGTTATCAATGGTGTATAATCGGGTTGATTGATGGAGAATGGCATGTATAGTAGTATGTCATCTGCATATGCTAAACAGGTGACATTAAAGGAACGAATAAGGTCACAAATGGGTTGCATGTATATGTTAAACAGTAACGCTGACAGAGAAGAACCTTGCGGTACCCCCTGATCCTGAAGGAATGGTTCAGAAGTAGTTTCGTCGATTCGTACTTGTTGCCAACGGTTCGTTAGATAGGATGTACACCAGTCTAGTGCGGCCCCAATTATTCCTTTTTCCTTAAGACGGTTAATAAGTATTTGATGGTTTACTGAGTCGAATGCAGCTGAGATGTCCATGAATATAAGTATGAATCCTTGGTGAATGTTATCCATTCCTGTGATTAGAGTGTTGAATAGTGTGATGAGGAGAGTCTCAACTCCGTGAGCTTCTCTAAAGCCGTGTTGTGCAGGGTCAAGTGGGGCTTCAGAGTCTATGTGTTGTTGTATTTGCCTTTGGACTACTTTCTCAATTATCTTCGCTAGGAGTGGGATACTGGATATTGGCCTGTAGGATTCTACTTTTAGAGGGTCTAATTTGTTGTATTATAGTAATGGTCTAATTGAGGTTTGTTTGAGGCTTTGAGGAAAGGTTCCAGTTGAGAAAGATTGCTCGAAGATATTCTGTATAAAGAAGCTTACTTCATGTTTGAGATTTTTTATCCAGGCTGCAGGGCAAGGATCGCTTGCGGCGGTGGTGGCATTTATTGATGCGATAGTATTTTCAATTTCTTTGATTGATAGTGTGTTAAATTTAGTTAGTGTGGTTGATTGTGAATATTTATCATTCTTTGTTGGTCCAGAGGTACAAATGTTGGAGGTTTTAGTCATCTTTGACTTTAGGTATATAGCATATTCTTGAGGGTGTATTTCATGTATTTGTTGAGGTGTCGGTTCCTTTGCCATTGTTCTTACGATGTTGAAGAGATCATGATGTTTATTTAAAGATTTCTTTAGTAGGTTAGTATGGTATTGTTTCCTTCGATCTGCTATTTCTTGACGGTGCTTTTCTAAGTATTTGCAGTACTCTGTGTATGCTTCATTAGATCGTGATCTTCTCCAATATTTCTCGAGTTTCCGAAGATGCAGGAGGGATGTTCTTAGCTCCTTGGAATACCAAGCTACATGTGTCCGTTGGTTGGTCTTTTTCGCTATGTTTGATGGTTGCGAGTTGAATCTGAGAGCTTGCTCCCATGTGTTGACTAGATTGTCCAAGTCGAGTTTAGACGCTTGTAGTGTTGGGAGAAGATTATTAAGTATTTCCTCTTTGCTAAAGGGGCGAAACCTCCTTGATGTCGGTTTATCATGAGTAGGTTTGGGGTTAGTTGGATTGGAAGAGTTGGGAATTTTGAATACAATTAGACTGTGGTCAGACCATGGTACTGGTATTATGGATAGGTCATAATTATGGTTGGTGTCTGATATAGCTTGAGGGACGAATATCAGATCAAGGATGTTTCCCAGATTGTGAGTGGGGTCATCGACTATTTGGTTGTAACCAAGGTTATCAATTGCTTCTATAAATGCTGTGGTTTGCGAGTCCTGAAGGGAGGGAAGGTTGAAATCTCCCAGTATCCAATTATATAGTTTTGGCTTTTCTGTGTTGCAGGCAAGGTCAACTATCGATGGCAGATCATCAGCTGAAGATGTTGGAGCTCTATAAACTAGGCTGATTGAGTGAACATTGTTTGATATATTTAGTACATTTAGGTGTGCTGAACTAATACTGTTGTTCATTTGAAACTGTAGTTGGTTGTTAGAGATAATAAGTACTCCGCCTCCTCTTTGTTGGTTCCTATGGCATGTGTGAATAGAGAATCCTGGCGGTAACATCTGGTTAAGAATTACATTGTCGGAATCTGTTAGCCAGGTTTCTGTGATCAACAAGATGTCAAGGTTATGTGTAGTGATGAGATTAGTTATCAGAGGCCATTTTGTGCGAATGGACCTTATATTGATAAGAGCACAGTGTAATGGCGGATAGTATTGTTGTTTTGGTTTAGGTTTTTTGGTAATCTGGAGGGCAATATGAAGTAGGTGTGAGTGATATGTGTGGTTAGATTGTTCTATACCATCCGGCCCAGGTGATTTGCTACTCTTCAGTTTATCTAATAGTTGTAGGACATCTTCCCGATGTATCGATATTTCCTTCAATTCTTCCACACCTTTAAATACCACTTCAGTCGTGGGTAACATCCCTACATCTTCCTCAGTAAAGACCGAAGCAAAGAATTCATTCAGTCTCTCCGCTATCGCCTTGTCGCCTCTTAGTGCTCCTTTAACCCCTTTATCATCTAATGGACCAACTGACTCTCTCACGGGTTTTTTGCTACGAATGTACTTGAAAAGGTCTTTATTTCGCGTTTTTGCTTCCGCAGCAAGCTTCTTCTCAAATTCTCTCTTTGCCTGCCTTATCAATGCCTTGCATTTGACTTGCCAGTGCTTGTGCTGTTTCCAGGTTTCATCATTTGGCTCTTTTTTCCATTTCTTGAAAGATGCTTTTTTGGCAACAACAGCCTCTCTGACCTCAGCTTTAAACCATGCTGGCAATTTTTTGGACTTCCTTCCACTTTTCTTAAAGCGTGGAATACAGCTGGTCTGGGCTTCCAAGATAGTATTTTTCAACAACACCCAAGCTTGATGTACGTCTTTAACCTTTGCAACTGCTCCTTTTAGTTTTTTCTTAACTGTTTTCCTCATTCTATCATAGTCTCCCTTTCGAAAGTTAAAGGGTAGTACTGTGGATTTCCTTACTATCCCTCCTCCACTAATTAAATCAAAGGCGATCATGCTATGATCACTATTGCCAAGTGGCCCCAACACCCTTATCTCTTGCACTACATCTGGTGTTCCACTAAGGACTAGGTCTAATATTGCTTCCCCTCTGGTCGGTTCATGAACCAGCTGCTCCAAGAAGCAGTCATTTATTTCATCTAGGAACTTTATCTCCCTAGCATGTCCTGTTGTGACACTGACCCAGTCGATGCCGGGGTAATTGAAATCACCCATTATTATTACTGCACTGTAACTTTTGCTAGCTTCCTTGATTTCTTTGAGCATTTCATCATCCATTTGTTCATTCTGGCCAGGCGGACGATAGTACACCCCCACTGCCATCACCTTCCCCTTTTTACATGGAATTTCAATCCATAGAGATTCTACAGCAAATTTTGTTTCTTGCAAAACTTTAATCCTTTCTGACTCAATGCCCTCTCTAACATAGAGCGCAACCCCTCCACCAATTTGATCAGCTCTATCATTTCGATATAGTTTGTACCCAGGTATCACAGTGTCCCACTGGTTGTCCTCCTTCCACCATGTCTCTGATATTCCAATCATATCTAACCTCTAACACTTATTAAAAAAGGGCTGCTACACAGTACCTTGTCCTGTGCTGCTGAGGAAAACTATATTCTGATTTGATTTAAATTATAGCTCTTTGCTGCTACTAGGCTCTAACCTATTATGAAATTTAAACTACAAGCTCTCTGCTGGATTCTAAATTTAACCAGAAAGCTCTCTTCTGTGTTTTAATTTGAAACTAAAAGTACTTTGCTGATGCTAGGCCCTGAGTGACTATGAAATTTAAACTACAGCTGTCTACTGGGTATGAAAGGTAACCAGAAAGTTCTCTTCTGTGTTTTTAAATTGAATCTTAAACTGTTGCTACTAGGCCCTGACTGATTTAACAAAAAAAAATAGTGGGTTCACAGATTAATTAGCTTTAAAAGAAAAAAAATTCCTTTCAGAAAAATTCCCAGAAGTATATACTCACAATTTCAGATTTCTCTCCAGAAGTAACAGCCCCCCTTTCCAGTCCTTCAAGACGGCCGGAAACCCTGAGCATGGCACAGGTAGTTCTTGCGAGGTCGGGGCCTCAAGAACATCCTGGAGCCCCATTGATGCTTTGGAAGCCGAAGCCTCCCGCCGGGGCTGTTTTGCTGGTGTGGTTCCCTCAAGGGCAATGCCAATCGATGCTTAGCAGGAGAGCTACCCTTTGAGGACCGGCTTTTATGTTTAGTTACTTGAGATTCATGGGAGGAAGAGGACGCCCTTGAAGATGTCGATGCAATGGATCTGGCATCCGAAGAAAAGAGGGTACCGAGCTTTGCAGCCCGGTTCTGTCTTCCTCTTTTAGTCATCCCCATACAGGAGAGACATTCAGATGGAGAATGTTCATGCCCTAAACATTTAAGACACCAATCATGGGTGCCAGTGACAGAAATAGTACCGCCACACTTAGTACATTTTTTAAAACCACCAGTTGGTTTTTCCATGTTTTAGGAATATGGGGCCTAGTGCCTAAAATGGCACCTAGCATCAAAAAGAAAAGTTTCTGAAGAGAAACAGCTCAAAGTGTAAGGGTTTTTTTTTTGGAAAAGAAAAGAACCGGCGGTACCGGTAAGCGTCGTGCGGCAGGCAAACGCGACCACAAGAAAACAATTTTAAAGATGGAATTTTCTGCCGTGACAGGGTATGGATCCTGTCGGCTCCACGGAAAACGAAGAACTGAAGAGGGACAGTTGGAAAGGCAGCGCACATGTGCTGAGGGATGCTCTCAAAAGCGTTCCTATTGGATGCTGGGGAGCATTCCCACGCAGGCTCCGTCGGTACCGACGATACCCATATGTGAAGACTACATTCCTGCTTGTTCCTGGAGATAACGGCTTCGGCAAGCCAATGGAGGACAAGGCTGGAGAGCTTGAATGTGAGCCATGAATTGGCTTTCCCACAAGATGGGGGACCCCTCTATAAGAAGAAATCTTTCTACCCCAAGAGGAGAAAATACTACAGGGTTACATACCATATTGTGGCTCTTACCAGGGGCAGCAGCGCTGCCCCAAAAGTCTCAGCCTGCACCACAACTGCAGCCGTGAGGAGGATTTTGACTCCTTTCTAAGGCGCATGGTGTCCCTTCCTGTTCTAGAGTGTGTTCCACCTCAGATGGGAGGGAGTCTGATGTTAATTGTTGGCCACCTGTAGGTGAAATGAATCAGATTCTTGGGCCCTCAAGATAGTCTGGGACAGGTACCTGTTGCACTTTGATCAACTTCCTCCACCTTTCTTCCCAGGGAAGTACCCCTTCTATCCTTCCCATCAAAATCTCCTCCAGAAGGTTTAGGCTCTCTTGATTGACCTGGCTGTCAAACTTGTCCCTTCTTTGCAGCTAGGAAAGGGGTTCTACTCCCATTACTTTCTGGTTCCCAAAAAGATGGGAAGTTTCAGGCCCATCTTTAAAACATAAGATATGCCATACTGGGTCAGACCAAGGCTATCAAGCCCAGTATCCTATTTCTAACAGTGGCAATCTAGGTCATAAGAACCTAGCAGTTTCCCCAAAAGACACAGGTTCCACAATGCTTGTATTGGGTTAAGCAGTGATATCCCAGGTCCCTTTTAATAATGGTTTATGAACCTTTCCTTCAGGAACTTGTCCAAACCATTTTTTTAAACCCAGCTACACTAACAGCTTTTACTACATCCTCCGGCAACAAATGCCAGAGTTTGATTACACGTTGAGTGAAAAAATATTTTCTCTTAATAGTCTTAAATAGGTTACTCTGTAGCTTCATTACTTGTCCCCTAGTCTTTCTATATTCTGGTGACAAACAATTGATTTACATTTACCTGTTCCACTCCATTCATTAATTTATAGACCTCTATCATATCTCCCCTCAGCCATCTCTTTTCCAGGTTGCAGAGCCCTACCCTTTTTAGCCTCACTTCATAGGGTTATCCTTCCATCCCCTTTACCGTTTTGGTGGCTCTTCTCTGTACCTTTTCTAATAACGCTATATCCTTTTTAAGATACAGCGACCAGAATTGAGCACAATATTCAAGGTGTGGTCGCACCATGGAACAATACAGAGGCATTATAATATCCTTTGTTTTATTTTCCATTCCTTTTCTTATGATACCTAGCATTCTATTTGCTCTCTTGGCTGCCACTGCACACTGGGCTGAGGGTTTTAACATGTTATCCACAATGACACCTAAATCTTTTTCCTGGGTGGTGGTTCCTAATGTGGAACCTTACATCATGTAACCATAGTTTGAGTTGTTCTTTCCTAGGTGCATAACTTTGCACTTGTCCACATTAAATTTCATCTGCCATTTGGATGCCTGGTCTTCCTGTTTATCAAGATCCTCTTGCAATTTTCCACAATCCTCATGGGTTTTAACAAGTTTAAATAGTTTTGTGTCATCTGCAAATCTGCTAACCTCACTCGTTATTCCCATTTCCAGGTCATTTATGAATATGTTAAAAAGCAGCGGACCCAGCACAGATCCCTGAGGTAGTCCACTATTTACCTTTCTCCATTGGGAAAATTGGCCATTTAGCCCTACCCTCTGCTTTCTATCTTTTAACCAGTTCCTGATCCACTATAGTACACTGCCTCCCATCCCATGACTTTTTAGTTTTGCCAAAAGTCTCTGATGAGGGACCTTGTCAAAGGCTTCCTGAAAGTCCAGATACACAATATCAACCGACTCACCTTTATCCACCTGATTATTCACTCCTTCAAAGAAACATAACAGATTAGTAAGAGAAGATCTTCCTTGTCTAAAGCTATGTTGGCTGTCTCCCATTAAGCCATGACCATCTGCATGTTCAGTAATTTTGTTCTTTATGATGGTTTCTACCATTTTCCTTCTGAGGGAAGAGTTCAAGATGGAACCTTGTTGCCCTACCTCCAATGGGAAGACTGGCTATGCTCCTTTGATCTCAATGTTGCTTATACTCGCATCCCCGTTCATTCCCTTCATCGGCATTATCTCCACTTAATGCTCAGTGGACAGCACTATCAATACCTAATGTTACCCTTTGGCCTTGCCTCCCCTCCCCTCCCCTCCCCTCCCCTCCCCCAGGGTCTTCACAAAATGCTTAGAGGCAGTTGTTGCATTCCTCCGGATGCTGGGCAATTTTTGTCTTCCCCTACCTGGACGACTGGTTAATCAGAGGCTGGACACCAGATGAGGTCTGGCAGTCTGCAAGGATCAGCATTCATCTGGGCTTTGTCATCAATTACCCCAAGTCTCACCTGCAGCCCACTTAGTGCCTAGATACCACCAGGGCTCAGGCCTATCTACCCGAAGATCGAGCTCATTGGCTTAGCCTGAATTATAAAGCAGCCTGCGTGTTCTCGGCTATATGACACCTACAGTACATGTCACTCTGCTAGCTTGTCTACAACTGAGGCAAGCACAATGGACACTGCATGCAGTGGTGCCACGTGAGGGGTTGCCTCAGTGACTCCCTGTCTTGGTGGCTACAGCCACAAAACCTGCTCAAGAGGCTTCCCTTTCAGGCCCTCCCTCATCAGCGGGTTCTAACAACAGATGCATCCAAAGACGAGTTGGGGGGACGTTCTCAATGGCCTTTGCACATAGGACTCTGGATGGTAGGGGAAAGCCATCATCAGATCAACTTTATGGCGCTCCATGCCATTTCCAATGTGCTCAGGGCTTTTTGGGAGCAGTTTGCCAATCAAGTGGTCCTCATCCACACCAGCAACCAGGTAGTGATGTTCTACATCAATGAATATGGGGGGGGGCCATGGGTTTATACCTTTTCTGCTGAGAAACCATGCATCTCTGGAGGTTTGCCATGTTTCTCTAAGCGGTGTATCTGCTGGGGAAGCTTAATATCCTGGTAGATCACAGCAGCAGAGTCCTTCAACTGCACAAGTGGAGCCTCAAGAGGCATGTTACCAGCCACATTATCCAGATGTGGGGCACCTCGAGCATAGACCTCTTTGCATCACTGGACACTGCCCAGGTGCCACAGTTCTGTTCTAGGATTCACTGAAGCAGTGTGTTAGCTCCTGCTACTTTTCTGCTGGACTGGAACGAGGGCCTGCTTTTTATGCCTATCCACCTGTAATAGCGAAGGGCCCGCAACCCCAATAATACCCGGAGTCAATGGACGAGGATTCAACTCCCTTTTATTGTATATACAGTCTCAGCACTGGCATACAAAATGTCTGAGCACAGAGCTCAGAAAAATGACAGTTTATATACTTTTCTTCTCCAGTCTAATACAGGCAAAACTCCTCATTGGCCACAGTGGCCCACTTACTCTCATCCAATAGACATATCTGACCGGGCTCAGGACTCGCTCCCCCTGCTTGGGTCTTACTAGCCACGGGTCAGCAACTAGACATAACACTAAACATAATACTTCTGCTAAAGTATACAGTATATTTCACTACTCTTGCAAGGTCAGTTAGCCACAAAGATAGTGGAAGGCATATCAGAAGCATTCTCATCAAAAGCAAAACAAAGCGAGGCCAAACAAAGCAAGGTTAAGACGTGTTTCTAATAGCTACTGGTGATTTCTGTAATATTCCAGGCACATATCTCTAGCCCTGGCTCAAAATTCTAAACAATCAAAACGCTAGACAAAATATTCTTACACTGTTCAGCTTCTCTACTATATTTTCATCCTAATTACGAGGTCAGTGCACAGATACAGTGGAGGACATTCCTACTAAAGCAGACATCTGGCTTACCTAAACAATAAACAGTAAAAGTTTTAATTCTCTTATCTCCAGGAGAGCAGAACATGTTATCAAACCAGAATAGAACAGTATTTCTTTCTAACAGCTCACAGCATTCTATAATTTTCCAAAATCAGCAATAACATTTTAAAGCAGGAGAAAAAGGGCTTCAGACCTAGCTCTGCTACATGCTAGGCCATCGCCTATCACATTCCCTCCTTTTGATTATTCACATCCACAAGTGAGGAAGGGTGAGAATCTAATCACACAAATAGCAATAATACTTCAGACCATAGTAGAGGGATCACTGTGTGGTACAGGGTAATAATCCCATGAGGCTAATATATGTGCCGCTGCCTTGCGGTCAATAATACTATCGATAATAGAGTTCAGCATGCGCAAGCATAAAGGCAGGAAACATGGGATACATATGCAAATAGCCACAATCAAGAATACAAGTATAACAAGTGTTTTCAGGCCGCCTAGGCTGGAAAACCAAGAACCAAACCAGCCATCTAGTTGCAAGCCATGCCATGTTTGGACTGGGACATACGTTTGCTTTCTCATGTGGTTGGCTATGTCTTCTACAACCTGTCCTTCATTATCTATTTGTAAGCAGCAGTTTGTTAAATTCAATTTTCCACAAACTCCTCCTTCAGCTGCAAGCAGGTAATCTAAAGCTAAGCGGTTCTGGTAAATGGCTGTACGCATCTGTGTGGCTTGTTTGGCTAACAAAGTTAGTGCTCTACTAGTTTCATTGGTTATAAATTTCAACAGCTTGCAAACGTATAATACGATCTAACATATATATAGGGGTGCGGTAGCCTCAAGAACCATCTTGTGCCCAGGTAGCTGGGCCATAGTAAGAAACAATGCGCTCTGGTGGCCATTCTTCAGAGGATGCATCCCATTTGTCCCATTGGCCAATTCTCAGAGCTTCACGTGTCTGTCGGCTTTTATATACAGGGAACCCCAATTGTTCTCCATGGGAAAGGGGCAAAAGAAAGAAAGATGGCCGTATTGTTCCAATAACACACGCTCCTCCCCAGTTAGCAGGGAGTTTAGCATATGCTCGGGTGCCACAAATCCAATATAGTCCAGGTGGAGCTTGCCAAGTGCTGTGTGTAGCCAGATCAGTCCATATCCTGGCCAAATAAGGAAAGATGATCAGAGGATTAGAAGGTTCTGGAGTATTGGCACCTGACCACCAAGAAGTCATTCCCGTAGTGGCATTATAATATTTCTGGTTCAGGCAGACCAATTGTCCTACCAATGCAGTCAATTGCAGTCCTGCTCGTACAAAACACAGTCTACCCACTATGGAGTGGGCTAGGATCCATTCATTGGTAGTATTGTGTACATCAGTCTGGTTATATGGCACAGAATAGTTCAGTTCTTGTGCTTCCCAAGGCCACTGGTCTCCCATTTGAGTTCCTCCACAGAAGAGACAGTCCGAGACATGGAGGCTGGATGCCACAGCTCCAGCCAGTTCAATGAATAAATTCTGCGAAGTGTGGGGAACAACAAATTCTGCTTTCATGGCCTCATGGAAGGTATGATGTATGCGATATGGTGAGGAAACATGAGTCTTTACATTCAGCTGGATGTATATGATGGTTCCAGGATCAGCTCCACCTCCTGCTACGCGCAGGCCAAATCGAAATCCTTGCTTCCACTGGCTGGGATCGAAGATTTGAAGTTGTAGAGGATTGCAAGCACTTTTCTTGAACTGTTCAGGTTTCAGTAAAGGTAATCTTTCTAGCAGCGCTTTGCGATTGTCTCCAGTCTGTCCTGTAGGGCTACCAGACCAGGTAGCATAGTACACACAATCCCATTTCAGACAGAAGTAATCTGCTTCCGTTGATCTGCTGTAGGTTGTTGGGGAATGTATCCCAGTGCATACTCCCCAGTTGTACGCACCTTCAGGACACATATATTTCTCATCATAATAGGCTTGCTCCCATGATCCACACCTGTAATAATTATTTCTGTTAATCAAGTCACATCAAAATATAGGTACGCAGGTTGATTGGGATCAGAAAGTTGACTCGTAGCATTGATAAGGGTTCCATCTTCATCATTCCATCTTAATTCTAAGACGGAGTAAGATGGATTCTGTCGTGGTGTAAAACAAGTACGAGTCTTTCCCTTAGTGCAAACATTCAGTTCGGTACCATTATAAATACACCGGCTGACTATGCCAGTGCAAGTATAGTAAGAGTGGTAAAGTAGAGTCTGGGTGACTTGCATTCCAGTTCGGGTGGTGGTTATACAGGCTGCACAAGGGGGCAAGGCAAGAGTGGTTCTTAAAAGTCCTAGGGCTACCGCAAGAAGGAAATAGCAGCAATTGGTAATCATCATGATTATAGTCTCTGATGATTACTGTAGTAGATGATGGTTGATTGAGGTTGATAGGGTCTGGAATGTAGTTAATGCAGAACTGAAGAACGTCTCTGTGATGTTCAGAAACAAGTTGGCAACGTTCTCTACGATGATGGATCTCTTCTTCGCAGTGTGATTCGCAACGGTGATGCAGGATTAGCGATCGAAGTCCAGGGGTGACTCTCAGGAACTGTTGCTGGTTTCACTCGACTGTGGTGGATCCAGGAGTCGATCTCTGCCACTTTCACTGCTGTTGGGGTTGATAGCAAAACGATATATGGGCCTTTCCAATGAGGCGCCAATGGTGTCTTCTTCCACTCTTTTACCCACACCGAGGCTCCAGGCTTGAAAGGGTGCAAGGGTTCGGTTAGATTGATAGGCAACTGGTCCTGCATCCAGGTATGAAGACCCTGCAAAACAGAACTTAAAGCCAGCAATTCTTGCCTAGTGATTTGCGCTCCAATTTGATTCATATCTGCCCTTATCCCCTGAATTATAGGCGGGGGCCTCCCATACAGGATCTCAAATGGGGATACTCCTAATGGCGTGATGGGTGCTGACTGTATTCGGAGAAGGACAATGGGGAGAGCTTGGGGCCACTTCAGGTGGGCTTCCTGACAAAGTTTGGATAACTGAGACTTCAGGGTCCGGTTCATTCTCTCTACTTTCCCTGAACTCTGGGGCCTATATGCTGTGTGTAACTTCCATTGTATCTGCAGGGCATGGGCTAGCTGCTGAGTTACTTGTGACACAAAGAAGGGCCCATTGTCAGACCCCATGGTCAGTGGTATTCCGAATCTGGGGATGATCTCATGAAGTAAGGCCTTAGTGACCTCTGGCCTTCTCAGTTCTGGTGGGAAAAGCTTCCACCCATCTAGAAAAGGTACAAACTAGGACTAACAAGTAGCGATATCCATTCGCTCGTGGCATTTCTGCAAAGTCTATTTGGATATTTCCCATGGGGGTAACTCCCACTGACTGAATTCTTGGGGGTAGGACAGGACCTTGGCGGGCATTGTTTTTGGCACAGGTCACACAGCTTTGGGCTACTGAGGTGGTTAAAGGTCCTAACAGTGAGATATAGAAATATGGCTTCAGAACTTCGGCCATCTTAGTTTTACCATAGTGTGTGGCCTGATGAAAAGCTTGGACAAAAGCAGGGCCTAATGCTTCAGGAATTACAGTCATACCAGGGGTTGAGCTCCCTTCGGGCGGTGGCAACACAATCCACCCAGTGTCGGATAATTTTCCCCCCTCCTTTTGACAATAATGGTCCATCTCCACTTTGGTTTATCTGGGGGTCCATGCACTAAGAGGTACTGGAAATATGGCTGCTTGAATTGCGGCATTTGGGGTGGTAATTTGTCCTGCAATGGCTGCTTCTCGGGCAGAGGCATCAGCAAATCTGTTTCCTCGGGACACTTCTCCATCTCCAGGTCTGATGGCCTCGGCAATGCATTACAGCAACGTGTTTAGGGGCCCAAACTGCTTCCAACAAAGTCAATATTTCTGGGCCATACTTGACAGACTTGCCTCCTGAGGTGATCAATCCACGTTCTTTATACAGGGCCCCATGGGCATGTAGTGTTGTAAAAGCATATTTAGAGTCTGTATACACATTCAGACTGATTCCGGCCCCGATTCTGAGTGCACGTGTGAGGGCTATCAATTCAGGCTTCTGCGCTGAGGTTCCTGGAGCTAAAGCTGATGATTCTACTACCATGTCCAGAGTCACTACTGCATATCCAGCACATCGCTGTCCTTCAATTATGAGGCTACTCCCATCCACGAAGAAAGTTCTGTCTGGGTCACTCAAGGGAATATCAGTCAAATCTGGGCGACTTGAATATACAGTGTCCATTACTTCTAAACAATCATGGTCAGGAGGGCCTGGCCCAATTGGTAATAGGGTAGCTGGGTTCAGCGTTTGGCTAACACTCAATTGCAAGTTAGGATTCTCACATAGCATACTTTGATACTTCAGCATTTGGGCGTTGGTGAGCCAATGGTTTCCTTTCTGCTCCAGCAGGGTTAAAACAGAGTGTGGTACAGTGACTTGAAGATTTTGTCCTAAGGTGAGCTTGTCAGCTTCGCTCACTAAGAGGGCTGTGGCTGCTACAGCTCTCAGGCAAGGTGGCCAGCCTTTGGCAACAGGATCCAATTGTTTCGACAGGTAGGCTACAGGTCGCTGCCAAGACCCAAGAGGCTGGGTCAAGACTCCCAATGCGTTTCCACTTGATTCATGGACATACAGACGAAATGGTTTCTGCACATCTGGCAGGCCCAAGGCTGGGGATGACCAATGCTGTTTTCAGTGATTTGAATGCTTTATCGTATTCTGGGCCCCATTCCAGGGGAGATCGTTCCATTCCTTGTGTGACTTGGTACAAGGGCTTCGCCATGAGCGCAAAATTTGGTATCCATATGCGGCAGTAGCCTGCAGCTCCCAAGAAAGCTCGCACCTGTTTCCTAGTAGTGGGGGTTGGAATGCGGCATACTGCTTCTTTTCGCTCAAGTCCTAACTTCCGGGTTCCTTTGGACAGATGGAACCCTAAGTATTTCACTTCTGTCTGGCACAGCTGCGCCTTGGCTCTGGAAACCTTGTATCCAGCTTCATTCAAAAGGTGCAAGAGATCACTTGTAGCTTGTATACAATCAGATTTGTTGTTGGTGGCTATGAGCAAATCATCTACATATTGGAGCAAAATTCTTTTTCCCAGAATTACAGAGTAGCTTGACAGATCTTGACTGAGGGCTGCACTGAAGATAGTGGGTGAGTTCTTGAATCCTTGTGGTAATCGAGTCCAAGTGAGTTGCCCTCGTCGTCCTGTGGTAGGGTTTTCCCATTCAAATGCAAACAAAAGCTGACTGGCCTCTGCCAGGCGTATACAGAAAAAGGCATCTTTTAAGTCCAAAACAGTAAAGTGAGTGGCTTCTGCTGGAATCAGTCCCAGGAGGGTGTAAGGATTTGGTACTACTGGATGTATGGTTTCAACTGCACTGTTCACTCGACGTAGATCCTGCACTGGACGGTAGTCTCCTGTCCCAGGCTTCTTGATTGGGAGAAGGGGGGTGTTCCAGGGTGATTGGCATTCTCTTAGAAGTCCGTACTGCAATAATTTCTTCAGGTGGCGATGAATGCCTTCAATTGCTGGTCTTGGGAGGGGATACTGACGCACATGCACTGGTTCTGCTCCGGGTGTCAAGGTAACAAGCACAGGAGCTATATTCTTTGCTAGGCCAGGTGGATTATTCTCTGCCCATACCTCCAGGTGGGGCTGCAATGCTGGTAAGTATACAGGAACTTGCTGTTTTTGATGGAGGAAAATAGAACCGCCATTCTTCTTCTCGGGGGACAGTTAACACCATCAGGCCAGCAGTCTTTGAGTTTATAGTCATTTCCATTTTTCCCCCTTCAACGAAAGATATCTGTGCTTGTAGCTTTGCAAGCATGTCTCGGCCCAAAAGGGGAACTGGGCATTCAGGCATGTACAGGAACTGGTGTGTTATCTGCTGCCCCCCTAGTTCACAGGTGCGGTTCTGTAGGAAAGGTCTTGTGGTTCTAGTTCCAGTAGCTCCCACAATTGTAACAGATCGAGAAGACACAGGGGTCACAGGCTTGGCTACTACTGAATGTTCAGCCCCCGTGTCTACCATAAAGTCCATATGCTGGTCTCCAATCTTTAATTTGACCATAGGCTCCTGGAGACCCAAGAAGAACTTGGAGCCCGGTCTGGCCTAGTCCTCATCATCCATGAAATAGCCCTCGGCGACTATTCCTTCCATGGCAGTCTCATTCTGCTGAGTCTGTTGAAACTGTGCGCGCTGCATCCCCCCTCGCTGCTGGAATTGCCCCCCCACTCTCCTGGTGCTCCCACGTCCCCTCCAGGGGGTGGAGCCACGTTTCGGGCACGTATCCTTCCAATGTCCTTCCTCTTTACAATAAGCGCACTGATTTGCGCCTAAGGGGGGCCGAACGCTCCCTCGGCCCCTTCCTCGCCCTCTGGCTCTTCTGTTAGGATATCCTCCTCCGCATCCTTCCACTAGTGCTGCAGCGAGCAAATCCACTTTTCTCCTCATCCTTCTGTCACTTTCCCTTTTACATTCTTCATCACGATTCACATATACCTTTTGCGCGACTTCCATTAGCTGTGCTGAATTCATGCCTGCAAATCCTTCTAATTTCTGAAGTTTTCGCTTTATGTCTCCCTGGGACTGACTCACAAAAGCAGTATTCACCATGCGTAAATTTTCATCAGCTGCTGGGTCATATGGGGTGTAAAGTCTATAGGCTTCAGATAATCGTTCATAGAAAGCAGCCGGACTCTCATCTGGGCGCTGAAGAACTTCTGCTACTTTCCCAATATTCATAGCTTTCTGACCTCCCTTCCGCAGGCCCTGTAGTAAAGCCTGGCGAAACCGGGTGAGGGCTTTTTCTCCCACATCGCTATTTGGGTCCCACTTGGGATCTTTGTTAGGAAAATCTGCAGCTGCTGCCTGCTGGAGATCTAGATTCTGGTCTCTCCCAACTACAGGGTTCTCCTCCAACCATTTAGTGGCTGCCCGCACTATCCATGCCCGCTCCTCCGTAGTAAAGAGGGTAGCCAGGAGCTGGCGACAATCAGACCAGGTGGGCTGATGGGTTTGCATAATACTAGTCATTAACTCTGTCAATTCCTGGGGCTTGTCAGTATAGGAAGCATAATGTGTTTTCCAGTTTAATAAATCTGTTGTGGAAAAAGGTACATAAACTAAACTGGTTGGTCCGGGCACAACCTGACCCTCTTCATTTTTGAAAGGTAATCCTGGGACCTGCTGCAGTGGCATTTGGCGGGCTTCTTTCTGGCCTTTTTTCCGGGATCTGAGGGCGTCCCGCAGCTTAGTGGATCTGGAGGTGTCTTTGCTACTGGTATCTGGTCTGGTGGATGGCTCTGGTCTGGCATCTGACTCTCCACTAGCGGATTCCTCAGGGGGTGACTGCTCCTCATCAGAGTACTGCTCAGGACTAGGGCTGCGACTTCTATGAGGAGGGGTCTGCTCTTCAAGCTTTGGAGGTGGATGCTCAGGGGGAGGCACTTCGGCTGGAGGCACGCTTACCACCTCCGGCTCTACTCGGGGTACTGGCGGGGGTACTCGGGGTGGAGCTGACGGGACTGGGGTATACAGAAAGGCAGGTGGATATGCTGGAACCTCTGGGGGCTCTGGCTCTGCATAAATCGGAAGCTTCTCTGCCTTATCAGGGACTCTTGTGGTAGTGGCTAACATAATCCTTTTCTGTCCCTCACTGCAACTCTTCATCCAGGGGGGCTGCTTCTCACATATGCCTAACCAGGAGTCTATATAGGAAAACTGTTCAGGACTATAGCTGCGTACTATCTTGTGCACCCGGGACACAGTTTGGATATCAAAAGTACCTTCTGGTGGCCACCCGGCATCTAGCGCTGGCCACACTCTGCTACACAATATTTCTAAACGGGGTGCTGTCATTTTGATCCCATAATCACCACTAAAACCTTTCTTAAAATTTGTGATCATACAGTTTAACAGAGTTTGCACAGACTCTGCCCCTCCCATGATGACGCACAACGTATAAGACAGCAAACAGAAAGGGTAGGTGGAATGGCTACGGGTAAGGGGTCCGTGTAGCCCACAGAACAATGAGGGGGACAAACAACAGACGCTTCCTCCTGTTCGCGACTTGAACGCGGTCGCCCAGTCAAGAACTGCGCTACTGAGGAGTCCGCTCTCGCTTGGCCTGTATTGCAAAGCCTCTCAAACACACTTCACACAACCAAACATGCTAGCATTTCCCAAATTCCAAAATTCCCGGGCTAACTGACTAAACCAGAATTACTGAAACAGAAAGGGCTGATGGGTTCGCCCCACGCACTACTTGCAGGGGTACTAGGATCGCCCGTGGAAGTTGATCAGACTTCCCTTTACCTTACCAGATTTGTCTCGAGACTTTCCCAAAGCTATCTGACTAAAAACCAGAAAAATCAGTACTCACCGGATCCGGTAGCTAATGCGCTGCGCAGCCCGTTCCACCTGTGGTTGAATCCTGGACTCCCCTCAACCAGGGTTCGAGGTGTTGGCCAGCTGGACCCGGCAGGCTGCCGAGGCAGGGTGGAACCCTCCGATACAAGGGACCAGCGGCGCCTGGGATCCTCTCTGCTGTCGGTCGGCTGCGGTCCCAGCCGGACCAAACCTAGAGGTGGTAATACGCGGTAATATTCGCTTGCGTTCAATTCGTATTACGTTTCCCGGCCAATGCACCAAGAAACTGTAATAGCGAAGGGCCCGCAACCCCAATAATACCCGGAGTCAATGGACGAGGATTCAACTCCCTTTTATTGTATTTACAGTCTCAGCACTGGCATACAAAATGTCTGAGCACAGAGCTCAGAAAAATGACAGTTTATATACTTTTCTTCTCCAGTCTAATACAGGCAAAACTCCTCATTGGCCACAGTGGCCCACTTACTCTCATCCAATAGACATCTCTGACCGGGCCCAGGACTCGCTCCCCCTGCTTGGGTCTTACTAGCCACGGGTCAGCAACTAGACATAACACTAAACATAATACTTCTGCTAAAGTATACAGTATATTTCACTACTCTTGCAAGGTCAGTTACCCACAAAGATAGTGGAAGGCATATCAGAAGCATTCTCATCAAAAGCAAAACAAAGCGAGGCCAAACAAAGACAAGGTTAAGACGTGTTTCTAATAGCTACTGGTGATTTCTGTAATATTCCAGGCACATATATCTCTAGCCCTGGCTCAAAATTCTAAACAATCAAAACGCTAGACAAAATATTCTTACACTGTTCAGCTTCTTTACTATATTTTCATCCTAATTACGAGGTCAGTGCACAGATACAGTGGAGGACATTCCTACTAAAGCAGACATCTGGCTTACCTAAACAATAAACAGTAAAAGTTTTAATTCTCTTATCTCCAGGAGAGCAGAACATGTTATCAAACCAGAATAGAACAGTATTTCTTTCTAACAGCTCACAGCATTCTATAATTTTCCAAAATCAGCAATAACATTTTAAAGCAGGAGAAAAAGGGCTTCAGACCTAGCTCTGCTACATGCTAGGCCATCGCCTATCACACACCAATACCTCTGGTGACAAGGACTCTCTTCAAGCTCCAAGAGGACAAGGCTACCATGATCCTCATTGCTCCACACTGGCCCAGACAGCCATGGTTCTCTCTCCTCCTCCGGCTGTTTCAGAGGCAGTCACTTTGGATTGGTTCCAACCTGGCTCTGATCTCCCTGGATGAGGGAACTCTGCTTCACCCTGACATCTGCTCCCTGGCTCTCACGGCATGGATGCTGAGCACATAGTTCTCACAAAACTCCACCTACTGGCCGATGTAGAGAACATCCTCCTGGCTTTGCATAAGGACTCCACACAGCGTTCCTACACCTTTAAGTGGCGTAGATTCTCTCTGTGGTGCACAGATAAGGCACTGAACCCCTTCTCTTGCTTGGTGGAGGCATTGCTGCCCTTCCTGCTCCACCTGTCCAACCAGGGCCTCAAATTGAACTCTGTAAGAGTGCATCTCAGCGCAGTGGCAGCCTACCATCATAGGGTGGATAATAAACCCATTTCTGCATACCCCCTTGTCAGTCATTTCATGAGAGGCCTCTTGCTGTCTCAGCCTCCAATTAAGGTCCCATGCTACAGGGAGGGGATTAACGTAGTACTCAGGCAGCTTCTCTCTGCCCCTTCTGAGCTACTCAGCTCCTGCCCGCTCAAATATCTCACCTGGAAAGTTGTCATCTTAGTGGCACTCACCTCTGCATGCAGAGTTAGTGAGCTCCAAGCGCTAGTGGTGCATCCTCTGTACATGAGATTTCATAAGAATAGAGTGGTCCTCTAGACTCACCCTAAGTTTCTCCCTAAAGTAGTCTCTGCCTTTCACCTCAACCAGTCAGTGGTGTTGCCCATCTTCTTTCCTAGACCTCACGCCAACAGGGCAGAGGCTTCCTTGAACTGCAGGAGAACGCTCACTTTCTACCTGCAATGAATAAAAGCCTGCCACCATTCTTCTCAGCTTTTAGTCTCCTTTGACCCCAATAGGTTGGGTGTAGAGGTCTCTACGCTGGAAATCTGTAGGGCTGTGACATGGTCCTCTGTCCACACCTTCACAGCCTACTACTGTCTGGATGGAGATCCCCAGTGTTGCAGTAACTTCAGCCAAGCCATACTCCAGCACCTGTTTGGGAACTAGCTCAACTGCTCCCTCCAGTCCTTCTGGCCATCCAGGTTACTGTAGAGTCATACTGATGTTGATGTCCAAGCTGAACACTGACTCTAGGAACCTTACAGTGATTTCTCATGCTGCCTTTCTTGGTTCTTTTTTCTGGTTGTCCCGTTGGGCTTTTTATAGTTTGTTTGTTTTTTTTGGTAGCCTGTAGCTTGGGAGTCCCATATCTGTTTTTCTTCTGCATTGACATAATCCGATAGTTCAAGTGCTACAAATTTGTTGGATAGGGCGATTTGGAATTCTTATCTGAGTGCCAGATCCCTCAGACAAGCCCAGTTCAATTTGGCTGGTGGAGATGCCTTGCGCTTTGCCCGTTGTAATCACAGCTGTACCTTGGCACTGAGGTAGTGGTCAGATCCACAGTCTGGCCCCCTCTTTGCATGTACATCTTTGAGCGATGATCAGAATCGAGAGCTGATCAGGATGTAGTCCAGAACGGCCGAGTCTTCGCCAGATGGGTTGTACCATGTAAGCTGGTGTTTGCGAGGGTGCTGAAAGTGACTGTTCCCACTACCAGGTTGTTTTTGATGTTGGACACAGCCATGGATTTCGGATGAGTGCCTGGATCTGGTGGATAAATGGAAACAAATCAAACACGATGACTTTGAGTAGTATTGGCCACTGAACAAAGAGGTCAGACAGAAGATGAAGGCAGAACGAGAAGCCTACTGGAATGATGTTGCAGCCAAACTGGAAGAAGCAGCATCCAGGCATGAGTACCAGACTCTATATCAGACCCTTAGGAAACTGAGTGGCAAAACCAAGTCGGCCAATGACAACATCAAGAAAGCAGACGACATCTTCGTCAGCTCCCCTGGTGAATGCCTGCAACGGTGGAAAGAATTCTTCCAAGAGCTATACAACCACGATCCTCCCCATCGACCTGTTGGGAGAATTTATTCCTTGACAGTGAGCCAACAGTCAATGAAGTGAAGTGTACAATAACATCATTGAACAACGAAAAGACGTCCGGAGTGGACCAAGTCACTGCCAAAATCATCAAAGTTGGGAGAGACATCCTGCTGCAACAGCATCATGTCCTTCTAACACTCATCTGGTGCATGGAACGAGTTCCATCAGCATGGAAGAAAGCTGCCATCGTGCCAATCCTAAAGAAAGTTCTTACATTTCCAGCTATCGCCTACCATGGCGTCAGCCTCCTTTCAATCGTTGGCAAGGTGTTCATGAAGATCATTTATTTATTTTATTTATTTATTTAACTATTTTCTTCTATACCGCCCCTTCCAGAGATCATAAATCAAGGCTGCAGGAACATCGTAAACAGAGCAGCCGGGAAGAGCAAGCAGGATTTAAGCCATATCGGGGCTGCACCAATCAAATAGTCACCATTCATCAACTGGTGGAGGAAAGGATCAGGTGTGGAAAGCGAACCATTATTGTCTTCATTGACTTCAAATCCACATTTGACTGTGTTCATTGACCTGCCCTCTGGAGGGTACTAGAGAATGAACATGTGCCACTGAAGATCATCCAACTTCTCCGAGCATTATACAATGGCTCAACCATAAGAAATGCTATATTGGGTCAGACCAAGGTCCATCAAGACCAGTATCCTCTTTCCAACAGTGGCCAATCTAGGTCATACATACCTAGCAGTTTCCCCAAAAGACACAGGTTCCACAATGCTTGCACTGGGTCAAGCACTGATATCCTGGGTCCCTTCTTAATAATGGTTTATGGACCTTTCCTACAGGAACTTGTCCAAACCTTTTTTAAACCCAGCTACACTAACAGCCTTTACTACATCCTCCGGTAACAAATTCCAGAGTTTGATTACACGTTGAGTGAAAAAATATTTTCTTTTATTAGTCTTAAATAGTTTACCCTGTAGCTTTATTGCATGTCCCCTAGTCTTTCTATATTTTGATAACAAACAATCGATCTACGTTTACCCGTTCCACTTCGTTCATTAATTTATAGACTTCTATCATATCTCCCCTCAGCCGTCTCTTTTCCAGGTTAAAGAGCCCTAACCTTTTTAGGCTTTCTTCACAGGAGTATCCTTCCATCCCCTTTACCATTTTGGTGGCTCTTCTCTGAACCTTTTCTAATAACGCTATATCCTTTTTAAGATACGGCGACCAGAATTGCACACAATATTCAAGGTGCGGTCTCACCATGGAACGATATAGAGGCATTATAATATCTTTTGTTTTATTTTCCATTCCTTTCCTTATGATACCTAGCATTCTATTTGCTCTCTTGGCAGCCGCTGCACACTGGGCCGAGGGTTTTAACATGTTATCCACAATGACGCCTAAATCTTTTTCCTGGGTGGTGGTTCCTAATGTGGAACCTTGCATCGTGTAACCATAGTTTGGGTTGTTCTTCCCTAGGTGCATAACCTTGCACTTGTCCACATTAAATTTCATCTGCCATTTTGATGCCCAGTCTTCCAATTTATCAAGATCCTCTTGCAATTTTCCACAATCCTCTTGGGTTTTAACAACTTTAAATAGTTTTGTGTCATCTGCAAATTTGATAACCTCACTCATTATTCCACTTTCCAGGTCATTTATGAATGTCAAAAAGCAGCGGACCCATCACAGATCTCTGGGGTACACCACTATTCACCTTTCTCCATTGGGAAAATTGGCCATTTAGCCCTACCCTCTGCTTTCTATCTTTTAACCAGTTCCTGATCCACAGTAGTACACTGCCTCCTATCCCATGACTCTTTAGTTTTGCCAAACGTCTCTGATGAGGGACCTTGTCAAAGGCTTTCTGAAAGTCCAGATACACTATATCAACCGACTCACCTTTGTCCACCTGTTTATTCACACCTTCAAAAAAACATAACAGATAAGTAAGACAAGATCTTCCTTGTCTAAAGTCATGTTGGCTGTCTCCCATTATGCCCTGACTATCTACATGCTGAGTAATTTTATTCTTTATGATGGTTTCTACCATTTTTCCCGGTACTGACGTCAGGCTGACCGATCTGTATTTTCCCGGATCACCCCTGGAACCCTTTTTAAAAATTTGTGTTACATTGGTGATCCTCCAATCTTCAGGTATTAGAGATGATTTTAATGATAGTTTGCAGATTACTAATAACAGGTCTGCAATCTCATATTTCAGTTCTTTCAACACCTTTGGATGTATACCATCCAGCCCAGGTGATTTGCTACTCTTCAGTTTATCTAATAGTTGTAATACATCTTCCCGATGTATCGATATTTCCTTCAATTCTTCCGCACCTTTAAATACCACTTCAGTCATGGGTAACATCCCTACATCTTCCTCAGCTGCGTGTGGATCCGAAATGAGCTATCCAAGGAATTTCCTATCCATACTAGAGTTGGCCAGGGAGCTGTCGCCTCATCCCTACTTTTCAATATCGTGATCGACACAATAATGAGGAAAATAAGTGTAGTTACTCACCTGTAACAGGTGTTCTCCGGGGACAGCCGGAATCAGTCCTGGCATATGGGTGACACCGACATAGTCCGCGCAGAGCAAATCCCCATCTTTCAAAGAAAGCTTTTGGGAGTTGCTACCATGCATGCGTGGTCCCCTTCACACCCAAAGGAGCCATCTTGCTCAGTCTCCTTTATTCCGCGGAGCCCATCAAACATAGTCTGTCCCTGTCCTGGAAAAAATGTAATTTTCTTCTTGTCTTACTGGCTGTTTTCTTTACTGGTTAGCACCGGTACCCTTTCCCACCCGACCCCGGTATCGGGTCAGCCCTTTTTTTTCTTTTTCTTTTCTCTCTTTCGATTTTTCCTTTTGGGTGTTCCCCACCTTTGTTTTTCCCTCGCTGGCAGCCCAAAGGGTCTTCGACCTTGCTGGGGTCCTTTTTCCCCCATGGCTACCAGTGGGTTCAAAAAGTGCGATAGGTGCGGAAAAATGATGTCCCTCACTGATACACACGACTGCTGCCTCCAGTGCCTTGGCCCGGATCACAACACGGCGGTCTGTAGCCTCTGCAAAATTATGTCCTCAAAGGCCTTGAGAAGCCGCCAGCAGCAGCATTGAAAATTTTTCCCCGATTCCCCCATGCCTCCGAAAGCCAGGACCTCATCTGAGGCCTCCATGCCTCAGGAGGAGCACGCTGAACACAAGCGTTGTCAAGGGACCTCAGAGAGAGGGTCCCCCTCGAGGGAACCATAAAGCAGGAAAAAATCCTTGATGGCGGCATCTCTGGATGGTTCAGAACGGCCAGCTCCCTCATGGGGCAGATCACAGAGACCCAAGTGCCAGCCCGAGGCATCTGAGAAGGAGCGCCCAGCCAAGCTTCCTTGGAAGGTCCCGGCCGTGGACCGGCCCTGGAAAGTGCATCCTATCCTAGTCAGGGACTCCCCTCCAGGGGAACCGGCTTCGGGCTCGAGTACATCGGTGCCCAAGCCGGATGCTGCGGAGCCTCCTGAACTAGTCCAGGATGGTGTCCTTGGATCACAGGATCACTGCCTTTCTGAAGCAGCAGCGGGTGCTGGTATTTGGCACGTCCTGTTCCTCTGCCCAGTCCATCAGGTTTTTGACGTCAAAGTCGACCCCGAAGGCTGAGCCGATCCGCAAAGCCCTGCGGGCCGGAGTAGATCCTTGGCTGCGGTCCCGCTCGGTCTCACGTTCCTCGGGACGGAGGTCATTGTCACCGGCAAGCCAGCGAGCACCGGAGCAGATGGCACTGGACCCCTCAGGGCCTGAGGAATGCCACCTGTCTTCCTCGGAGGCCTCCGCTTGGGAGTCCAATGACAAGGTGTCCCGTCCGATTCCCCAGTATCGGAACCTCAGAGGACATGGCTTTTCAGGACTTTGTTCGAGACATGTCCAAGGCCTTGGCTTTCCCAACGGAGTCTGAGGAGGATCCTCGAGCAGATGAACTTGAGACCCTCCAATATGAGGTCCCCCTTCGGGAAACCCTCACAGTGCCCATCCCTCGTATCCTGGAACGCCTCAAGCTCTGCACATGGGAAACTCTGGCATCGACGCAGGTGATCAGCAAGCGGCTGGACTCAATGTATCGGGTCCGCCAGAGCCCTGGGTTTCAAAAGTCACAACTGCTGCATAATTCGATGGTGGTGGAATCGGCCATACATCGACTAAAAAGTCAGAAGATGCACTCCTCGGTGCCACCCGGCAGGGAGGCCCGCACCTTGGATGCCCTCAGCAGTAAATGTTACCAGGGTGCAATGCTGAATGGCCAGATCCTGGCCTACCAGTTGTATATGGGCATGTACCTGAGGGACCTGACAAAGGAGATCGCCAGGTTTTCAGCTGGTCTCTCCGAGGAGCCCTTGCAGCATTTCAAGGGCTTATCCACAGCGATCGGTGAATGCTCCAAATTCATGTCTCGAGCGGCCTATGATGGGTTTGAATTAGCGGCCAGGGTAGCCACGGCCGGCATCGGTGCACACAGCCAAGCCTGGCTACAGTTGTCAGACCTCGAGCAATGGGTACAAGACAAGTTGTCCTATGCTGCGGGGAGAACCTCTTCGGCAAACCCATGACCAACAAAGCTGTTGAACTGGAGACCGAGTTCATGACGAGGACTAGGCTCTCTAAGAAGACCTCAGCCCCTTTCCGAAAAAAGGGCTCGGGTAAAAAGCCCTTCTATCCAAGGAAGTCAACTGCTTACCGGAATTACCTCCCCCCTTATCAGGCCTCCCCAGCAGGGGCAGCAAGCCAAGGGACAAGGGCATGGCCCACATAAGCAGAAGGGCTCCCAAGCCCCAGACTTCGACCCCGGCCCAGCCCGGGGGGGAGCTTTTGACTCCTGCAGCATGGCCCCTCTCCCAACAGAGGCTTGGCAGCCCACAGGAGGTCTGCTTACCCTGTATGCCCACAAGTGGGGAGCTATCACCACCAATGCATGGGCATTGCAGGAGATCAAGTAGGGTTACCTCCTCTGCCTAGCCAAAGTGCCCCCGCATTATTTCCCCAGAGAGCCCCTCCGGCCTCCCCTTCACCAGGATCTTCTTTTGAAGGAGTTGGCAGGTCTTCTTGAGGACCAAGCATTGGAACCAGTGCCCCACCATCTCAGGGGAAAGGGGTTCTACTCCAGGTACTTCCTCGCGCCGAGGACAAGGGGCCTAAGACCCATCCTTGACCTGCGCAACCTCAACAGATTCCTGGTGAGGGAGAAGTTCAAGATGCTTTCCCTTGGAACACTGCTGCCTTACCTCCACCAGGGAGGTTGGCTATGCTCCTTAGACCTAAAGGATGCTTATATACATGTCCTAATCCACCTGAACCACAGGCGATACCTACACCTTGCGGTGGGGGGGCCATCATTTTCAATACAGGGTGCTTCCCTTTGGCCTCGCCTCGGCCCCCAGGGTATTCACAAAGTGCCTAGCGGTGGTCGCTGCCTTTCTCAGGCTTCAGGGAATCTTTGTCTTCCCCTATTTCAATGGCTGGCTCATCAGGGGCACCACGGCCCCCGAGGTGCAGCAGGCCATGGCATACTCTATTCAGGTCCTTCAGCACTTGGGTTTCGTTATCAACTATCCCAGGTCCAGCCTTCGCCCGACTCAAGAGCTGGAATTTATTGGGGCATGGATCAATACCCTTCACGCCAAGGCCTTCCTACCTGTAGACAGGGTAAGCAGGCTCATGGCGCTGGCCAAAGACATAGTGCCGTCCCTCGGTGCCAGCAAGGCACCTGTTACACCTCCTCGGGCACATGGCCTCCATGGTCCATGTCACGCCAGATGCCCACCTCCACATACGAACTGCGCAGTTCCTGACCTGGTGGCTATTGCTCCTCCACTTGCAAGCGGGGATGCCTTTTCAGGCCCCTCATCACTCGAGGGTCCTCACCACAGATGCCCCCCTGCTGGGCTGGAGAGCCCACTGCCAGGGGTACTGCACTCAGGGCATTTGGTTCCCAGACAAGAGTGCTCAACAGATCAACCTGTTGGAATCGTGTGTGATCCATCTCGCCCTAAAGGCATTCTGGTGGTCCCTGAGCCACAGGTCCATCCTGGTTCAGACTGACAACCAGGTCGTCATGTTCTATGTGATCAAGCAAGGGGGCATGGGGTCCCGCGCCCTCTGCGGGGAGGTCCAATACATGACAAGGCATTCTCCTCAGGGCAGTGTACCTGCCGGGCCAGGACAACTGGCTGGCCGACAGACTCAGCAGGCTGCTCCAGCTGAATGAGTGGCAGCTAGACCCGGAGTTGGCCTGCGGGCTTTACCAGATCTGGGGGGATCCGGTGATGGACCTGTTTGCCAGCCTGGACAACCATCAGTTGCCCCGCTTCTGTTCCTGGCAACCACACCCTTCCAGGGTGGCCACCAGTGCCTTTCTAATCTCATGGTCGGTGGGTCTTCTGTATACGTTCCCCCCCAACACCTTTGATTGCCAAGATCCTGTTCAAGAGTCTTCGCGACAGAGCTTCAGTCATTCTGATAAGCCCCATGGTGGCCTCGGCAACCATGGTTCCCACTCCTCCTGCAGCTAGCGGTGGAGACCCCCATCCCCCTGGGAACAGCTCTACAGCTCCTCTCCCAGAAGGGGGGCTCTCTCCTGCACCCCAACCCCAGCTCCCTTTTGCTGATGGCGTGGCTGCTGAGAGGGTGTCACTAGCTCTGCTCCTACTTCCGAAGGACGTGGAGGATGTTCTGCTGGCTTCAAGCAGAACATCTACCAGACGGGCTTACGCCTTTAAGTGGCGCAGGTTTGCACTTTGGTGTGCGGCACGGGGGGCCGACCCCTTTTCCTGCCCAGTGGTTATAGTGTTGCAATACCTTCTCCACCTCTCCAACCAAGGGGCTCAAGTCCATCTCAATGCCCTAGTCTAGTCCCTCTCGGCTCACCCAATGGTGTCCCGGTTCCTTAAGGGCCTACTCCTGTCTAAGCCCCCGGTCCGGCGACCGTATGGGATCTTAACGTAGTGCTGGGGCAGCTCACCCTGCCACCTTTCGAACCGATGGCCACGTGTCATCTCCGCTATCTCTCCTGGAAGGTGGTGTTCCTTATCGCACTCACTTCTGCCCGAAGGGTGAGCGAGCTTCAGGCACTCATGGTGGACAGGCCTTATACCAGGTTCTACAAGAATAGGGTGGTGCTTCGCACACACCCCAAGTTCCTTCCGAAGGTGGTGTCCTCGTTCCACCTCAACCAGGAGTTGGTCCTCCCTACCCTCTTTCCCAGACCGCACACCAGTCAGGCTGAGGCAACCCTCCATACCTTAGACTGTAGGAGGGCCTTATCCTTCTACATTCAATGTACTCAAGGACACTGGAAAGCATCCCAGCTTTTCGTTTCCTATGACCCAGTAAGCGGGGGCAGGTGGTGACCAAGCGTATGCTGTCCACATGGGTGGCAGACTGTATTGACCGGGCCTATGAGGAGGCAAAGCTTCCATTGGTGGGCGGTGTCACGGCTCACAAGGTCAGGGCCATGGCAGCCTCAGTGGCTCATCTGCGCGCCGTTCCTCTAGCAGACATCTGCCGAGCCGCCACCTGGTCTTCAGTTCATACCTTCGCAGCCCATTACTGCCTGGATAGGGAGTCCCAATGGGACAGTGTCTTCGACCAGGCTGTACTCCGTAACCTTTTTGAGGTCTAGGCAACTCCTACCCTCCGACCCTTCTGCGTTCAGACTACCGAAGTGCTAATACCTTGGATGCAGAGGTTTTCATTTTGGCTGCTTGCAGCTCTCGAGGAGGGAGCCCTCGTTTGGCTATGGGTTCATGGTAGCTTGTAGCTGGGGCGTCCCATATATGAGGACTGACTTCCTTCTTGTTCCTGGAGAAAGCATAGTTACTCACCTGTAACAGGTGTTCTCTGGGGACAGCAGGAATCAGTCCTCACAACCCTCCCTCCTCCCCTTGGAGTTGCAGTCCTTCTATATTTAGTGTTTTGTGGGGGGCGTTTGCCGTCTTTAGCTATGTCATTTGACTGAGCAAGATGGCTCCTTTGGGCAGGAAGGGGACCACACATGCATTGTAGCAACTCCCAAAAGCTTTCTTTGAAACCTGGGAATTTGCTCCGTCGGCGTCGACATCACCCATATGTGAGGACTGATTCCTGCTGTCCCCGAAGAACAGCTGTTACAGGTGAGTAACTACGTTTACTGGGGTTCGCCATCAATTACCCCAAATCAAACTTGAGCCTATCACCCCAATTGTAATTATGCTAGGCCAGGGTTCTCAAACGTGCCTCCCAGCCAGCTGGGTTTTCTGGATATCCGTATAGCAATCATAAAAGCCATTTAAACCCCCGAAAAAGGAGCCTGTGAACTGAAATTAAAATACAGAGGGGATCGAATGATAACACGAAATGCCAACCCATGGATGACTACAAATTGATAAATAAATAGATAAAATTTAAAAAGTCCCAGTTCACGGGCTCCTTTTTCGGGGGTTTAAATGGCACAGCGCATGTATAGGCGTTCTTTATAACTATCACATGGAACAACCGATGGGCCAAGTCCTCATGTTTTTAACTTTTTATTATTTATATGTTTATTTGTAGTTGGCCTTTATGATTGATATACGGAGTATCTGATGTTCTTACTACTTTTAGTCTTTTAAGTATTCTTAATTTTTTCGCGCAAGGCGCCTACGTGCTTAGGATATGTTAAAGGGTGGTTACACTAAGACATGGTTGTTTTATTTAACCTTTGGGACTTCCTACAATTTCTAGACTTTTTAAATGTCTGCATTTAATTTAATTCAATTTTGTATTCGGTGCGATTCACTTGATTTCCGTTTATTTTAGTTTGCGTTTTTCCCGCCCTGGGGGGTTTAAATGGCACAGCGCATGTGCAGACGTTTTTCACGATATACTTGATCTCTTCGTGAGCGCTTGTCATATGGAGGGTTTGGGATTTTAACTCTTGGGTTTTTAAATTTTATATCACTTTTAATATTATATCATTTATTATTTATCTTGTAGTGTGTAGGTCATGTTCTTATAGGGTTTAATATTTGATGTGGTTTTGATTAATCGATGGATGCACCTCGTTCTACTTTAGCCTATGCAAGGCTCTGACTTTAGATTTGTCCAACGTACCCCCCGAGCCTCAATTGTCTTAAGTTCAGTTTGTAATGTACATAGTAACATGAGACATAATTATATATCACCTTTTATTGTTATCATCTTTATTGATATTTTTTAAGGTGGCATTTTTTGTGTTTATAGTATAGTTGTTCATTCCTTTATCACATTGATTCAATATATAACGAGTCAGACCATCTATTTTGGTTCCCTTTGTTTACAGATTATTATTAACTTATACCTGTCATCTTTTTGTGATTCCTTTTAGTAAAGTCTGAAGGTGGATTCTAGGGCTACATAGTTACACAAAACAACGTGGTATTAGCGATTGACCTTATATACTCATAAGGTATTTGCACTTATACATTCCTGTTGTAGTGACAGGTTTGATTTTATTATTTATGTACAATCTTATGGTTTTTGATAAGCACAGTAAATAGATAAAATTATTAGTTTTTTAGTGGAGTCTCCCTCCTCTCAGGGTTTTATTAATTTTTTTAATTTTTTTTTTAATTTTTTATTTTAATTTATAGTTAAGGTCACAATTGGTTGATTGGTTTTAGATTTTTATAATTTGTAACGTTTTATTCATGTATATGTGTACAAATAGTGATGTATTCTATCCCAACTGATTCACTCCTGTTTTCCTCGTCTCTTCTTTAGTTTCCCATTAGCTTATCATTGGTGTTTCTCTTTTTGAAAACAGTTTAAGGGTTGTTTATGTATATTTATGTATAAAATACCCATTGTGAATATTTTTATGACCGCATG
Organism: Ichthyophis bannanicus; assembly: GCA_033557465.1. Classification (NCBI taxonomy): domain Eukaryota; kingdom Metazoa; phylum Chordata; class Amphibia; order Gymnophiona; family Ichthyophiidae; genus Ichthyophis; species Ichthyophis bannanicus. Next base: position 276,375,920 of record CM066041.1, read on the forward strand.
CACTTTATAGTTATATTGATTAATGTACCTTTATGTTTATACGTATATGGTTGTTATATGTGTTTTATGAAATTAATAATTGATTAAGATGTTACACTTATTATTTTTTGGCTATCCTTGTTTTTATTGTTTAATTTTGTTTCAATTTGATTTCAACTTGTATGCTCTTATTAATTTACTATTCTTATTCATGTTTTATCTATTTATTTATTTATTTATTTAATAGTGAGCCAAATACCCCTGAGGAAGTATCTTATGAAAACACGGCCAGTGTCGGGTTTATTGGCACACTCGTCCTTTTAAAAATAATAAAGGCTGCTTCTGCCCCTGCTGCCATGTTTCTAGACTGTTTTTTGTGTTGGTTGCTTTCGTGGCAGCCTGCTGTTTTTTTGGTGGACCTGTTATCTACAGCAGGTTTTCCCCCTGGAAAGATGTTCTCAGCTTTGGGGAGGATGTATTGGAGAAACTTGTATCTCAAGAACTATTGTTTAATCATGATGAAGATAACACTGATGATACATATACCCAATGGGAAGATATAGTACGTCTGACACAAAAGTTGGTCAAAGAAGAACTACACGCAGCCTACCTCCTCGAATGCTGTAAATCCAAAATCATACCAAGAGCACCGAGGATGAATAAGGCTCCAGGACTTTATCAAAGTGAACAAGGGTTTGTAAACTGTTGGAATGCCATATTAAATAAGTGTTCGTTAGATTTGATGATTTTATTAATAACTACAGCAAATAAGAAATCTGAATTGTATAAAGTAGAATTAGATGAGAAGCTGAGTGAGTTAAAGAAGTGTGATAATAATTTTGACAAAGTGCATGTAGATTATGATAGAAATATTGTGCAATATAAGAAGGAAATAGAGTAAGAAAATGGAGAAATTCAGGAGAGACAAGGAAGATTACCGAGTCGGGTATGTATACCATTGGTGCAGAAAAGTGGATAATGATAGAATTTGGGTGAAAAGGAGATCCACATTTTTTGATCGCAAGGATAGCACAATAGAAGAACTTGACAGGGGTATCCCTATGGAACAAAAGAAGAAAAGAAGCAGGAGTGAATCAGTGGAAAATCATGATGCGTCAGCATCGCTGTTTTCAACCCAACAAGACAGGTTTGAATATCAAAAGGAAAAAGGGAAAGAAAAGAATAAAAAATTTTTAAACATAGACCAATTGTGGAAGGGAGGCGGCTGGGATTCTTCCCGTCTTCGCCCGCCACCACTACTGGATCAGGACAGAGGGCAAGGTCAGAATCAAGATCGGATGTACAACGATTACAATCCCTACAGACGTCGAGGTTGTGGTCGGGGCAGGGGACGAGGGAGAGGCAAGTGATCACTCACACGAGAGGGGTCTTTGAAGTATGATAACGTTATAAATATTTATGTTAGTCCCTCACGTCTGAAGAGATTTCAGTATTGAATAAGGGTTTGTCATTTCTCCCCATAAAAAGTATGATCCTTTTGAGACTCAAATAGATTTATAAAAAATTTTTAGGAAAATTCGTATCCATCATTTTTTTTTACTAATCAGACGCAGCCCACAGATAACATATCTATTATTAGTAGGAAGTCCAGGTGGATCCCCTCTTTGCAAACGAACCCATTATTGAAGCATTTGAACGTGTTGTGTTACAAAAAGTTGGGGGGATTGTTGAAGATAGCACAGTTACTTACCTGTAACAGGTGATCTCTGGGCACAGCAGGAATAAGTCTTCACATAAGGGTATCGTCGGTACCGACGGAGCCTGCGCGGGAACGCTCCCCAGCGTCCAGAAAGAAAGCTTTTGGCAGCATCCCACAGCGCCTGCGCGCTGCCTTCCCGCCTTTCCTAACCGCCTCTCTCCAGTTTGAGTTTTAAGCTGAGAAAGAGAGAGAGAGAGGAAAGGAAAGATAAATAGAGAGATACAACTCCTAGGGGAGGTGGGTGGGTTGTGAAGACTTATTCCTGCTGTTCCCAGAGATCACCTGTTACAGGTAAGTAACTGTGCTATCTCCAAGAACAAGCAGGAATGAGTCTTCACATATGGGGACTCCCCAGCTAGAGATGCCAGGGAGATCTCCAAGGTTGTGAGTCCCTGAGAAGGGCTCTACCTCCCCCCATGGATCTCGGGCATCCAACCAGGGATGGGGGGTAGGAGTTGATTAGGTATGGAACAGGTGTTTGAGAACAGCCTGACCAAACAAGGCATCCCGGCGGGAGTCCTTGTCCAAGCAGTAATGGGCTGTAAAGGTATGAACCGAGGCCCAGGTGGCCGCTCGACAGATTTGGTCGATGGACACAGAGTTTAGATGAGCCATAGAGGCTGCCATGGCCCTCACATTGTGAGCTGTGACATGGCCCTCCAGAGAAAGGTTCTTACTCTGGTAGGTGAAGGAAATACACTGAGCAATCCAATTGGACAGAGTTCTCTTAGAGACTGGAAGTCCTAAATGAGAGGGATCAAAAGCAACAAAGAGTTGAGAGGACTTTCTATGTTGCTGTATCCTTTGTAATTAAAAAGCCAGTGCTCTCTTACAATCCAGGGTATGAAGATTCCTCTCTGCACTTGATGCATGAGGTCCTGGAAAAAAGACAGGTAAATACACCTCCTGGTTCAGATGAAAAGGTGAGACCACTTTAGGCATAGAGTGTGGATTAGTCCTGAGGACTACCTTGTCATGATGGAACCTTGTATAAGGAGGATTAGCCACCAAGGCTTGCAGCTCACTGATACGGTGAGCTGAGGTGACTGCAATGAGAAAAATAACCTTCCAGGAAAGGAATTTCAAGGAGGTAGTGGCTAAGGGTTCAAAGGGCGGCTTCATAAGCTGCCAAGAACCAAATTCAAATCCCATGCCACTGGAGATGGTCTAATGGGAGGTTTAGTTAAAAGAAGGCCTCTCATGAATCTTGCAATAAGAGGATGAGAGGAAATAGGATGTCCACTGAGAGGCTTAACGGATGCTGCAATAGCACTCAAATGGACTCTTACTGAATTCGTTTTAAGGCCTGCATGGGATAAATGCAGCAAATACTCTAGTAAAGAATTCAGAGGTATTGCAAGAGGGTTAAGACCCTTCTCTGCACACCAAATGGTAAACCTTTTCCATTTAAAAGCATAGGAACGTCTAGAGGAAGGCTTTCTGGAAGCATGAAGGATATCCTTCACCTGCTGAGAAAGATGCAAATCTTGAAAGTCTAGGCCTTTAGCAACCAGGCTCTGAGATGAAGAGACTGGGGATTTGGGTGCCACAACGCTCCCTCCTCCTGGGACAGGTCTGGAGCAGATCCCGTCCAGAGAGGGAGTTTGAGAGAGATGAAGTAGAGGGTACCACACTTGGCGTGGCCAACGTGGAGCTATGAGGATCATAGACCCCTTGTCTCTCTGAAGCTTGAACAGTGTCTTTGAAATTAGGGGAATGGGTGGAAAGGCATAGAGGAAGTCTTGCCTCCAGTGGAGGAGGAAGGCATCCCTGGCCTGAACTCCCTGACACGGAATCCTGGAACAGAACCGGGGAAGTTTGGCATTCCACGGACTTGCTAAAAGGTCTATGTCCGGGGTTCCCCAAATTCGAAAGATCCTGGCTATCTGGTCCCCAAGGAGGGACCATTCGTGTGGAAGCAGAACTCGACTGAGTCTGTCTGCCCAAGAGATTTGAACCCCTGGAAGATACACTGCTATGAGATGAATTTGATGCTCTCTGGCGAAGGCCCACAATCTCAAAGCTTCGTTGCAAAGCGACAGAGAGCCAGTCCTGCCCTGCTTGTTCACGTAGAACATGGCTACTTGGTTGTCTGTATGGATGAGGACTGTCTTGTAGCTGAGCAGGGTGTGGAAGACTCTGAGAGCTAGAAGAATTGCTCTGAGCTCTAAGAAGTTGATATGTAGAGATGTCTCCTGTGGAGACCAGATGCCTTGGGTGGAGAGATCTTGTAGATGAGCTGCCCAGCCTTTTGGGGAGGCATCTGTTGTAAGGGTTGCTTGGGGTAGTAACTGTTGAAAGGGGGACCCCAGCAGCAGATTTTGAGTGGACGTCCACCACTGGAGGGACCAAAAGAGGCGACTGGAGGTTGCTATTTTGTCTGACAGGCAACCTGATGCCTGGGTCCATTGGGTGGACAGAGTCCACTGAGCTGCCCTCATGTGAAGGCGAGCGTAAGGAACCACATGCACGGTGGATGCCATGTGGCCTAACAGTTGTAACATTTCTCGAGCAGTTAAATGGGTCTTTAACTGAATTTGAGAGGCTAACTGCACCAAGCGTAGGCAACGGGCCTGGGGAAGATAGGCCCTTGCAGTTGTGGTATCCAGCAAGGCCCCTATGAACTCCAACGACTGAGTAGGGGTGAGTTGTGATTTTGGGATGTTTATTACAAGCCCCAGATACTGAAGAACACGCCTTGTGCAGGCTAGGGAAGCCTGGGCCTCTGACTGGGATGGAGCTCGGATGAGCCAGTCGTCCAGATATGGGAATACAAATATTCCTAGAATGCGTAGAAATGCAGCTACTACTGCCATGCATTTTGTGAACACTCTTGGAGCAGAGGCCAAACCGAAAGGAAGCACTCTGTATTGGTAGTGCTTTCCCTGATAAAGGAACCGAAGGAACCTTCTGTGTGTTGGATGGATGAGGACATGGGTGTACGCATCCTTGAGATCTAGAGAACAAAGCCAATCCTGACTCTGAAGGTATGGAAGGAGAGCACCGAGAGAAATCATCTTGAATTTCTCCTTGCATAGAAACTTGTTCAATTCTCTGACATCTAATATGGGTCTGCATCCCCCTGTTTTCTTTGGGATAAGAAAATAGGGAGAGTAGAACCCTGAACCCTGTTGGAGAAGGGGTACTTTTTCTATTGCCCTTTGGGCAAGAAGGGTAGCAATCTCCTGACCCAGAAGGTCGAGGAGAGATGTTGGAGAATTGAACTGTCTCACCATGGTGTGAGGAGGAAGGTTTAAGAAATGAAGCTTGTACCCCTCCCTTATGATGGAGAGGGTCCATTGCTCTGCTGTGATTTGTTCCCATCTGGGAGCAAAATGAGCTAACCTTCCTGGAATGGTGAGAGGCTCTGGTTCTTCTAGAGCCAGAAAGGCTAAGCTCTCTAGTTGTAAGTCAAAGGCCCCGAGGAGGAGGAGGCTGAGGCTGTTGGGCCGTAGCAGTTCTTGCAGCCTTAGGCTTGGCTTGTTTAGGTTGTTGCTGACGCTTTGCAGCAAAATGACCTGCAGAAAATGCCTGGTGACCATAACCAGGATAATATTTCCCTTTTTTGGGAAAGAAAGCCTTTTTGAATAACCTTTTTCTAGCAGATAGACTTTCAAAGTCTACTTCTGCTCCTAAGGCAGAATTTTCAGCATCCATCTGAGTGGCCTTTGCTTGCCAATCCTTGCCAAAAAGGTTTTCACCTGTACAAGGAAGATTTCCTAATCCATCCTGGACCCAGGGTTCCAAATCAGAAGCTTGTAACCAAGCAAGTCTGCGTGCACCTATGGCAATAGCCGAGGCTCTGCTGGCACTCTCAAAAGAGTCAAAGGCTGCACGGTTAGAAAATTTGGAAATATCCTGGGCATGTTTAAGCCAGGTGAGAAACTCCTCCCTTTTATCTTCTGAGATAAAAGGAGATAAAGTTAGCAGATGATCTGTAACTTCCTTTAGAAACATCCCCATATAGAGACTATAGGAGTTGATTCTGGCAGTAAGCATATTGGCCTGGAAAATTCTCCTGCCAAAAGCATCCAAGGTTCTGCATTCTCTTCCTGGAGGATTAGATGAGTGTCTTTTTGCACTCTTTATCTTTTTCATAGCAGACTCCACCACAATAGAGTGGTGAGGAAGCCGAGTCTTATGAAAGCCAGGACAAGGAGGAACACGGTACATGGTGTCCAACCTGCGAGAATGAGGGGAAGTAGTAAGAGGTGTCTCCCATATGCCCAACATGTGATCATAAAGGATCTCATGAATTGGTAAAATAGCTGCCTCTTTAGGAGCCTTAGGATATTGTAAAATATCTAATTTCTTGGCTCTAGGCTCTGGTTCAGGGGCCACTGAAATAGAGAGGCCCCTGGCCACTTCCCTAATGAAGTCTTGAAAAGACAAGTCTTCTGGAGGAGACATTCTTTTTGGAGAAGAGGGCTCCTGAGGAAGGAGTACCGATGCTTCAACAGAAGCCTCTGATTCATCAGAGTCTTCGGAGGAATCGAAGTATCGCCTGTCTGGATGCTCTTGCAGAGCCCGATACGCGTACCGAGTGGTATCGACATCGGGAGTGATCGGTACCGATGGGCATCACAGGACAGGGTACCGCTGCAGTCGACACCGAAACCGATATCGATGCAATCAGTACTGGCACCGGAACCGATATCGGTGCCGGAACCGGTACCGACAACGGAGTTTGTTGCGGTACCAGAGGCGTCGCAGCTTGTATGAATGCCGTGATGGCACGCTGCATGGTCAGAATATTCTGATCCATCGACGCAACTAATGTCTGGATGTCAGTACCAGTGGAAACCACAGGTACCCCAGAACATGGCAACAGGTGATCGGTCGAGGCCACGCCATCGATGTTAAACTGTGACCCCATAGATGAAGCTTTGGAAGCCGGAGCTTCCCGCTGGGGTAATTTTGCCGGTGCAGGATCCTCGAGAGCAAGCCCGGAGGCATCTCGATACTTAGAGGGAGAACTACCCTTCGAGGACCGGCTGGACTTATGTTTGGTTACCTGAGATCCATGGGAGGAAGAAGCAGCCCTGGAAGATGTCGATGCCACCGAAGCTGCATCAGAGGGAAACAGGGTACTGAGCTGTGCCGTTCGATTCTGTCGACATCTTTTAGACATCATGGAACAGGACTCACAATCGGTGATGGAGTGGTCAGGACCCAAACATTTTAGACACCAGTCATGGGTGTCGGTGATAGAAAGAGTACCGCTGCACTTCGTGCACTTTTTAAACCCGGAAGCGGGCTTTTCCATGAGGAAAATTCTTCTAGGCCTAAGGCCCAAAAGGAAAAAATTGCACAGAAGTGGGAAACGGTAGTTTTTTGTTTGTTTTTTTTTAAAGAAGAAAAGACCGGCGGTACCGGTCCGACGTCGAAGGCGGCAGACGCGCGACCAAGAAATAAAGAAAAATAAAGAACATCTTCAGCGGTGACAGGAACACGACCTGCTGGCTCCGCGGAATAGAAGAACTGGAGAGAGGCGGTTAGGAAAGGCGGGAAGGCAGCGCGCAGGTGCTGTGGGATGCTCCCAAAAGCTTTCTTTCTGGACGCTGGGGAGCGTTCCCGCGCAGACTCTGTCGGTACCCATATGTGAAGACTCATTCCTGCTTGTTCCTGGAGATAAGAGGTCACCATTTCAAAATTTGACACAGGGAGAGAAATGTGCTATTAAGTCTTTACAAGAAAATACTAGAATTGTTATCAAACCTGCTGACAAAGGGGGTGTGTTAGTGGTTTTAGACAAAAATAAGTATATACAAGAAGTAAATAGCTTACTGATAAGTCTTTTTATTTTCGATTGGATGGTGATCCAACAGACAAATTAAAAAGTAGTATTGATAATTTGGTTTTGAATGCTTACGAAATAGGACATATTACTATGAAGGAGAAAGAATTTTTAATAGTGGACAAACCTATTACACCGACAATCTACATCATTCCAAAGATACATAAATCCACCAGGCCGACCCATTGTGTCAGCTATTGGTTCTCTGTTAGAACCTCTTTCTCAGCTGCTAGATGTAATCCTACGTCTGTTTGTCACAAAAATGTGGTCTTATGTCCGTGACTCTTCCCATGTAATAGAAATCCTTTCTTCATTTCAGGATCTTAGTCCTAACTTAATATTGGTAACAGATGTGGAATCACTGTATACAAATATACCGCAATCTAAGGCATTGGATATTATTGAACAATGCCTTTTATCTAGACATGGATCATAAGAGTATTCCTACCACATTTCTTTTAACGTTGGCTGAATTTGCAATATGTAAGAATTTTTTCTGTTTTGGAGAATTATTTTACCAACAAATTAAGGGGGTTGCCATGGGGTCCTCCATGGCCCCTGATATTGCCAATCTGTATATGTTTCAGTGTGAAGAAACTTTTTTGAAGGATCATTCATTTAAAGATGAGGTTTTGCTAACGATTCGTTACATTGACGATATTTTTATACTTTGGGATGGCTCTACAGAACGTCTGTCTGAATTTAACATATGGATTAATGCATTGGATGAAAACCTGCGTTTCCAGTTAACCTATGATCCCATACAGATACCCTATTTGAATCTTTTGGTCAAAAAAGAAGGAAAGAAAATCATCACTACATTATATAGAAAGCCCACTGACAGAAATCAGCTATTGCATTTTTCTAGTTTTCACAATCCTGCTTTGAAAAAGAATTTACCCGTGGGACAATTTCTAAGGGTCAAAAGGGCGTGCACGACGGCACAAGACTTTGAGCACTATACCAAAGATATGAAAGAAAGATTTAAGATACACCAATACCCAATCCATTGCATTGAGAAAGCATACAAAAGAGCCCGTGATGAGCCTCGTGAATCGTTGCTTAAGGTACAGGATAAGAAAGGACAACCAAATAGGAGTGGAGGAGTGGCCTAGTGGTTGGGGCAAGGTACTTCAGGCTGGAAGGTCGGGGGTTCAAATCCCACTACAGGACAGCAACCTTGGGCCGGAAGGACTGGGGTTTCTAGTCCCACAGGTGCTCCTTGTGGTCTTGGGCAAGCCACTTAACCCTCCATAACTATTTTACAGGGAACATGGGCTATCTCCAAGTTATAATGCCCTGTTCAATGTAATTTCAGTTTGTTCAATGTAAACCGCACTGATGCAGAATAGCGCGGTATATAAGAGAATGTAAATAAATAAATAAATAAATAAATATGGTGTGCCCCCATTTATATTCATTGCAGTCATACAAAATTACAAAGATACTTAAGAAAGAATGGCATATTATACAGAATATTCCAGGCTTTCAAAACATTTCACTAACAATAGCCCATAAAGCATAGTTACTCACCTGTAACAGGTGATCCCCGGGAACAGCAGGAATTTAGTCTTCACATATGGGTATCGTCGGTACCGACGGAACCTGCGTGGGAACACTCCCCAGCGTCCAATAAGAAAGCTTTTGGGAGCATCCCACGGCGCCTGCGTGCTGCCTTCTCGCCTTTCCCAACCGCCTCTCTCCAGTCGAGTTTTAAAGCTGAGACAAAGAGAGAGAGAGAGAGGGAAAGATAGATAGAGAGATACAACTCCTAGGGGAGGTGGGTGGGTTGTGAAGACTTATTCCTGCTGTTCCCAGAGATCACCTGTTACAGGTAAGTAACTGTGCTATCTCCAGGAACAAGCAGGAATGAGTCTTCACATATGGGGACTCCCTAGCTGCAGATGCCAGGGAGAGACCCCAGGGTTGTGTGTCCTTGAAAAGGGCTCCACCTCCCCCAATGGATCTCTGGCATCCAACCAGGGTAGGTTGGTAGGAGTTGACTAGGAATGGAACAGGTGTTTGAGAACAGCCTGACCAAACGAGGCATCCCAGCGGGAGTCCTTGTCCAAACAGTAAAGGGCTGTGAAGGTATGAACCGAGGCCCAGGTGGCCGCTCGACAGATCTGGTCGATGGACACAGAGTTTAGATGAGCCATTGAGGCTGCCATGGCCCTCACATTGTGAGCTGTGACATGGCCTTCCAGAGAAAGGTTCTTACTCTGGTAGGCGAAAGAAATACACTGAGCAATCCAGTTGGACAGTGTTCTCTTAGAAACTGGAAGTCCTAAATGGGAAGGATCAAAAGCAACAAAGAGTTGAGAAGACTTTCTATGTTGCTGTGTTCTTTTAGGTAAAAGGCGAGAGCTCTTTTACAATCCAAAGTATGAAGATTCCTCTCTGCACTTGATGCATGAGGTCCTGGAAAAAAGACAGGTAAGTATACCTCTTGGTTCAGATGAAAAGGCGAGACCACTTTGGGCATAAAGTGTGGATTGGTCCTGAGGACTACCTTATCATGATGGAACCTTGTATAAGGAGGATTAGCCACCAAGGCTTGCAACTCACTGATGCGACGTGCTAAGGTGACTGCAATGAGAAAGATGACCTAAGAAAGAAATTTCAAGGAGGTGGTGGCTAAAGGTTCAAAGGGTGGCTTCATAAGCTGGCCAAGAACCAGATTTAAGTCCCATGCCACTGGAGGTGGTCTAATGGGAGGTTTAGTTAAAAGAAGGCCTCTAATGAATCTTGCTATAAAAGAGGATGAGAGGAAACAGGCTGTCCCATTGAGAGGCTTGAGGGACGCTGCAATAGCACTCAAATGGACTCTTACCGAATTCGTTTTGAGGCCTGCATGGGAAAGATGCAGAAGATACTCTAGTAAAGAATTCAAAGGTATTGCAAGAGGGTTAAGACCCTTCTCTGAACACCAAATGGTAAATCTTTTCCATTTGAAAGCATAGGAACGTCTAGTGGAAGGCTTTCTAGAAGCATGAATAATATCTCTGACTTGCTGAGAGAGATGGAAAACTTGAAGGTCTAGGCCTTCAGCAACCAGGCTCTGAGATGGAGAGACTGGGGGTTTGGGTGCCACAACGTTCCGTCTTCCTGGGAGAGAAGATCTGGAGCAGAGCCCAACTCCAGGGACGGAGCTTGAGAGAGATGCAGAAGTAGAGGGTACCACACTTGGCGTGGCCAATGTGGTGCTATGAGGATCATAGAACCTCGGTCTCTCTGAAGCTTGAACAATGTTTTGGCAATTAGGGGAATGGGTGGAAAGGCATAAAGGAAGTCTTGACCCCAGTGAAGGAGAAAGGCATCCTTAGCCTGAACTCCCTGACACGGAATCCTGGAACAGAACCGGTGAAGTTTGGTATTCCACGGGCTTGCAAATAGGTCTATGTCCGGGGTTCCCCAAATTTGAAAAATCCTGGCTACCTGGTCCCTGTGGAGGGACCATTCGTGTGGAAGCAGAACTCGACTGAGTCTGTCTGCCCAAGAGTTTGGAACGCCTGGAAGATATACTGCCATAAGATGAATCTGATGCTCTCTGGCGAAGGCCCACAGTCGCAAAGCTTCGTTGCAAAGCGACAGAGAGCCAGTCCCTCCCTGCTTGTTCACAAAGAACATGGCTACTTGGTTGTCCGTGTGGATGAGGACTGTCCTGTAGCTGAGCAGGGAGTGGAACACTCTGAGAGCTAAGAAAATTGCTCTGAGTTCCAAGAGATTGTTGTGTAGCGAAGTCTCCTGTGGAGACCAGATGCCCTGGGTGGAGAGATCTTGCAGATGAGCTCCCCAACCCATTGAAGAGGCATCTGTTGTAAGGGTTGCTTGGGGAAGTGACTGTTGAAAAGGGGACCCCAGCAATAGGTTTTGAGAGGACTTCCACCACTGGAGAGACCAAAAAAGGCAACTGGAGTTTGCTATTTTGTCTGACAGGCAACCTGATGCCTGAGTCCATTGGGTGGACAAAGTCCATTGAGCTGCCCTCATGTGAAGGCGAGCATATGGAACCACATGCACAGTGGATGCCATGTGGCCTAAGAGTTGTAACATTTCTCGAGCAGTTAAAAGGGGCTTTAACTGTATTTGGGAGGCTAACTGCACCAAGCGCAGGCAACGGGCCTGAGGAAGATAGGCCTTTGCAGTTGTGGTATCCAACCAAGCCCCTATAAACTCGAGGGACTGAGTAGGGGTGAGATTGGATTTTGGGATGTTTATTACTAGTCCCAAATACTGAAGGACACGCATTGTGCAGGTTAGAGAAGTCTTGGCCTCTGCTTGAGATGGAGCTCGAATGAGCCAGTCGTCCAGATATGGGAAGACGAATATTCCCAGAGTGCGTAGAAATGCAGCTACTACTGCCATGCATTTCGTGAACACCCTTGGTGCAGAGGCCAGACCAAAAGGAAGCACCCTGTATTGGTAGTGCTTTCCTTGAAAAAGGAACCGAAGGAACCTTCTGTGAGTTGGATGGATGAGGACATGGGTGTATGCATCCTTGAGATCTAGAGAACAAAGCCAGTCCTGACTCTGAAGGTATGGAAGCAGAGCACCGAGAGAAATCATCTTGAATTTCTCCTTGAATAGAAATTTGTTCAATTCTCTGAGATCTAAGATGGGTCTGTAGCCCCCTTATTTCTTTGGAATAAGAAAATAAGGGGAGTAGAACCCTGTGCCTTGTTGAAGAAGAGGTACTTCTTCTATTGCCCCTTGGGCAAGAAGGATGGCAATCTCCTGACCTAAAAGGTTGAGGAGAGATGTTGGAGAATTGAACTGTTTCACCATGGTGTGAGGGGGAAGGCTTAAGAAATGAAGCTTGTACCCTTCCCTTGTGATGGAGAGTGTCCATTGCTCTGCTGTGATTTGCTCCCATCTGGGAGCAAAGTAAGTCAACCTTCCTGGGATGTTAAGGGGCTCTGGTCCTTCCAGAGCTAAAAAGGCTAAGTTCTCTAGTTGCAAGTCAAAGGCCCTGAGGAGGCTGAGGCTGCTGGGCCGTGGAAGGTCTAGCAGCCTTTGACTTGGCCTGTTTAGGTGGTTGCTGACGCTTTGCAGCAAAACGACCTGCAGAAGATGCCTGCTGACCATAAGCACGATAATATCTTCCCTTTTTGGAAAAAGATGTCTTTTTAAACAATCTTTTCTTAACAGGAGTAGACTTTGAAAGTCGATCCAAAGCAGTTTTCAGCATCCATCTGAGTGGCCTTTGCTTGCCAATCCTTACCAAAAAGGTTTTCACCTGTACAAGGGAGATTTCCCAATTGATCTTGGACCCAGAGCTCCAAATCATAAGCTTGTAGCCAAGCAATTCTGCGTGCCCCTATGGCAATAGCCGAAGCTCTGCTTACACACTCAAAAGAGTCAAAGGCTGCACGGTTGGAAAATTTGGAGACATCTTGGGCATGTTTGAGCCAAATGAGAAACTCCTGTCTTTTATCCTCTGAAATGAAAGGGGTTAAAGTCTGCAGATGATCTGTGACTTCTTTTAGAAACATTCCTATATAGAGACTATAGGAATTGATCCTAGCAGCTAGCATAGCAGCTTGGAAAACCCTTCGGCCAAAAGCATCCAGGGTCCTGCATTTACGCCCTGGAGGATTAGATGAGTGTCTTTTGCCCTCTTTATCTTCTTCATGGCAGACTCTACCACAATAGAGTGGTGAGGAAGCTGAGTCTTGTGGAAGCCAGGACAAGGAGGGACACGATACATGGTGTCTAACCTGCGAGAATGAGGAGAGGTGGTGCCTCCTTAGGAGCTTTAGGATATTGTAAAATATCCAACTCCTTGGCTCTGGGTTCTGACTCAGGGGCCACTGTGATAGAGAGGCTCCTAGCCACTTCCCTAACAAAGTCTTGAAAAGACAAGTCTTCTGGAGGAGACATTCTTCGTTTAGGTGAAGACGACTCCTGAGGAAGAAGTATCGATGCTTCTACAGAACCCTCAAACTCAGAGTCCTCAGAGGAATCGAAGTATCGCCTGTCTGGATGCTCCTGTAAAGCCCGATAACCGTATCGAGTGGGATCGACATCGGGAGTAATCGGTACCGGTTCGGTACCGATGGGCATCATAGGACAGGGTACCGTTGCAGTCGACACCGAAGCCGATGTTGATGCAACCGGTACCGGGAGCGATGCCGGTACCGGAGCCGGTACCAGCAACGGGGATTGTTGCGGTACCGGAGGCGTCTCAGCCTGTATGAAAGCCGTTAAGGTACGCTGCATGGTCAGAATCTTCTGATCCATCGACGCCACCAAAGTCTGGATGTCGGTACCAGTGGGAGCCAACGGTATCCCAGAACACAGCAACAGGTGATCTGTCGAGGCCGAGCCATCGATGTCAACCTGTGACCCCATAGATAATGCTTTAGAAGCCGGAGCTTCCCGCCGGGGTAATTTTGCCGGTGCGGAATCCTCGAGGGCAAGCCCGGAGGCATCTCGATGCTTGGAGGGAGATCTGCCCTTCGAGGACTGGCCATTGCCTGAGATCCATGGGAGGAGGAAGAAGCCCTGGAAAACGTTGATGCTGCCGAAGCTGCATCAGAGGGAAACAGGGTACTGAGCTTGGCTGCTCGGTTCTGCCGACCTCTTTTAGACATCATGGTACAGGACATACAATCCGTGATGGAATAGTCAAGTCCCAAACACTTTAGACACCAGTCATGGGTGTCGGTGACAGAAATAGTACCGCCACATTTTGTGCATTTTTTAAACCCAGAAGTGGGCTTCTCCATGAGGAAAATATTTTTAGGCCTAGGTCCCAAAAACTGAAAATGCACAGTAAAGATAAAGCGTTTTTTTTTTTGAAAGAAAGAAAAGAAAGACCGGCGGTACCGGTCCGACGTCGAAGAAGGCAGACGCGACACAAAAGAATAAAGAAAAACTAAAGAACAACTTCTGCGGTGATAGGAACATGACCTGCTGGCTCCGCGGAAAAGAAGAACTGGAGAGAGGCGGTTGGAAAGGCGGGAAGGCAGCATGCAGGCGCCGTGGGATGCTCCCAAAAGCTTTCTTATTGGACGCTGGGGAGCGTTCCCGCGCAGGCTCCGTCGGTACCAACGATACCCATATGTGAAGACTCATTTCTGCTTGTTCCTGGAGATAGAGTTTTATGAAGTTCTGTTGCTGAGATGGGATGGAAGGAGGACCAAGTATAGACCAAAGACAGATTAGAGGGGGGGGAGGCTGGAGTGGAGACATCAAAATGGGGAGCAGATGAAGAGAGGCGAAGAGTTGGGGACAGGGGGGTAGGGGAATCGAGAAGGAGGAATGCAGGTGAAGTATCTTATCTCTGAAAAAGGAGACAAGCAGTGTAGGATCTGGAGAGTCAGTATGAAGGGATGGGCGAGTGGATGTTGCAGATAGAGTGTGGAGGATGGAGTAGAGCTGTCTGGAGGATATGAAGGATGTGGAAATGAGGGATGTATAATACGATTGCTTGGCGGAATGGACAGCTGAGTGGTAATAGGAATGAAGATGACAAAAGTGTGCAAGGGAGTCTGGTGAAGGTCGCTTGGACAGGAAAGCACAGTTACTTACCTGTAACAGGTGATCTCTGGGAACAGCAGGAATTAGTCTTCACATAAGGGTACGTCGGTACCGACGGAGCCTGCACGGGAATGCTCCCAAGCATCCAATCAGAAAGCTTTTGGGAGCATCCCTCACGCCTGCACGGTGACTTCCCGCCTTTCCCACTTCCTCTCCTCAGTTGAGTTTCATAGCTGAGACAGAAGGAGAGAAAGAGGAAAGGAGATAGATAGATACAACTCCTAGGGGAGGTGGGAGGGTTGTGAAGACTAATTCCTGCTGTTCCCAGAGATCACCTGTTACAGGTAAGTAACTGTGCTATCTCCAGGAACAAGCAGGAATGAGTCTTCACATATGGGGACTCCCTAGCTGTGGATGCCAGGGGAGATCCCATAAAATGCGAGTTCCTGGAACAGGACGGCATTTCCCGAACCTGGATCCCCAGCATCCCCTGAGGGATGGGGGGTAGGAGTTGAACAGGGAAGAGCTGCAAGGAACAGCAATCTAAAGACTACAGGAGAGAGGAGTCTTTAGAAAGTATGTCGAGTATCATTAAATATTTAATGAACTAGTACAATATAGAGCTTACCTACTGGATTGTAGGAAGTAGAAGTGTGATGGAGTGTACTGAAGATGCAGTAGCGGAATCTTCAAGGTAACTTCACAGCAGTGAGGATGAAGTTCCAAACCAGGAATGGGCAGGTGATCCAGGTGTCAACTGGGGCAGGAGAAGAACGGCAGGTCTTCAATGGAAAGCTTTATGGGAAAAGCTGAAAACTCTTTTAGGTACAGAGTTAACAACATTGAGGACTAAAAGAAGAAGACTGACCGATCTGGAGAATTAGCCCAGTCCGGAAGGGAAGAGGGGGTATGGAAAAAAGCCCCTATTCCCAAGGAGAACAGAAGTGTACTCAGAAATACTGAAGATGTACACTGTCATTCCTAGCTGGTAAGAGATAGGAAGACAATGAAGTTTGATACTTCATGGATAGGGAGATCTATAACAAAAATAGAAGCTGCTGACGTCACAGCAGTAATTGTGTGTATAACCGCTCCCACTTACTGAGCCGTATGAGAATAGGCAAGTTGACTGTCTGGACCCCTTAAGAAGGTAAACTTGATAGCACAGACAGTTAGGGAGATAGTAGGTAATACCTAGTGTCCTATGGACATCTCCCAAAGGGCATATATATATATGGAGATACATACATGTCTATATATATGTGCTGTGATATATAGATATATAGAGGTATAGATAGATAGATAGATACAGATGGGCATGGTTTATGCCCATACAGATTACAAAAATATGTATGTATAGGACATATACATACAGGAATATGACTCTGAGAATACATGCCTGCAACTGAACCACAGAAAAACAAACATTCACATGGGGAATGTGATGGGAAAAGATTCATCTAATAATAAGGGGGTGAAAACCACCTGAAGATATATAGAGAATCTATTTCCATGGTGCAGGAATGTATTTCAGTGGAATAACCAGTATGGTTGTGTGAAAAACAGAGGATAATAGCAGTCTGGTAAGAGGACGTCAGGAGTACTTTAGGACTCTGAACAGCACACAGGAGAGCAGGGCTCCTGCAAGGATCAGTCAGTACACAGGGAGCAGAAGCAGTGGACGACCCAGTTGCTTAGTATAAATTCAAAAAGCTTTATTGAAGATCCCCGACGCGTTTCGGCTTACGCCTTTCTCAAGGGGAGAGTTGCTTACAAAAAATAATAATAATATATATTACATTAAAAACAAGTATAAACAACATTGTAAAAGGCAACCGGGACACATTTATATAAAGCAATAATTGCTTAGCAAATAACGCATAACGTGTATTAGAAACAAACATAGTAAAGAATAATAAATAAATAAATAAATTAAAAATAAAAAAGCAAATTATAGCAATAAGTAGAAAATAATGTTAGTAAAAATTATGATGGAGAATTGTATTATTAAGGTACATAATTAAAATATATAATAAAAAATATATATATAATAAATGCTAAGAATTAAGAAGAAACACATAATAAAAACACATAAATGGAAGAACATAAGAAACCAGACGCAGGGCAGGAAACTAGTCTAAGATCAGAAAAATACTCACTGGATCATACACTGAGATATCGTTAAGAGATGAGGGACATTAAGGTCCTCAATTTCCTACTATAGAGATGTAAAGAAAAATAACAAGTTATTTAGACGTAACAACTCAAGTAACAGGATACTGAACAGCAAAGGGAATATTAAAGTGAATGTACAGAGTGGTCAAAACTGTTTCAAAAGGGGGTCAAAATTAGTATTATATGACAAGAAAACTATAAACTCTTTTTTTTTTTTTTTTTTTTTGTGTTGCTCATATAAAGAAGACCGTTATGTTTTAAAAGGTAAAGTACTTAGGCTGTTGTTGTGCCGTTCATGCAAAAGAAGCTAATATAATCAAAAGCATTCATACTATGAAAATCTAATCTTGTGAAAGCAAGAAATGTGTATATGTATTCTTAATCCTACTTACAGCGGGTACAGAGGTGGCAAACCCCGTGCTTTGTAGTAGAATCTATGATGACACTGTGTAAACAAACGGTGACGACTCGTTAAATGTCAAACCGGCAGTGCTGGTTGAAACATAGCATTACCACCACATTATGAAAATACCTGCTGAGAAAAGTGTAGGCACTAAGGTAAGGTTCTGAACGATCCCTTCTGAGTAGCAAAACAATCCGGCAGAGTAACATGTAGAACGTTATTCCAAGTGAAAAACAAGGCTCCTTTGAGACTTGTTATAAGGACGCTAACTTTCGCGCCAAAAGGGGCGTGGCTAACTTTGTCCAATCCCCGAAGGGTTGTTCTAGTAGGGAAAAGTTAATTGAAGTATTTGTGTAATCAATGTTAATGGTGTTTAAAACTAATGTGAGAATGTTGATAAAAAAATGAGTGATGATAAAAAATGAATAAATCGATTGGCCCGATTTTCAAAGGAGAATTACTTGAAGAGCACCAGTTGCTAAAATTGAAGATATGTACTAAAATATGTAAAGGCTGTTGACCTTACATAATCAATGGTTAGTGGTGTTTGGAATAACTCAATTCTTAAAACTGTAATGTGAGAGTATTAAACGAAACATGAATCGATTGGCCCGGTTTCTCAAAAAAAGGATACTGAAAGAGAACCAGCTGCTCCGATTGAGATATATATTAAAAGTGTGTTGAGGCTGTTGACCTTATATAATTACTACCTTAGTAATTAAAAATTTTTAAAATTAACGGCTCAAATTAAAATTAACATCTGCAATGTGTGTCAAAGTGCTCTTCTTGTGAAGATTTAAAAGTGAATTAAACCATGTGGGCCATATCATGTAGCCTGATGGACTCAGGCAAAATGTTGAAGAAACCATAAAACCACTGATGGTTAAAATTAAGTGTAACATCATATACAACAAATTGATTAATATTACATAATTAATAATAAATTATATATAATTAAAATATTTGTGTAATCAATGTTTAATGGTGTTTAAAGATAACCCAACTCTTAAAAATGTAATGTGAGAATCTTGATAGAAAATGAATCGATTGACCCGATTTTCAAAAGAGAAATACTTGAAGAGCACCAGTTGCTAAAATTGAAGATATGTACTAAAAATATGTAAAGGCTGTTGACCTTACATAATCGATGGTTAGTGGTGTTTGAAATAACTCAATTCTTAAACTTGTAATGTAAGAGTCTTAAAAGAAACATGAATCGATTGACTCGATTTTTCAAAAAAGAGAGATACTAAAAGAGAACCAGCTGCTCCGATTGAGATATATATTAAAAGTGTGTAAAAGCTGTTGACCTAATATAATTACTATCTTAGTAATTAAAAAATATATTAAAATAACAGCGCAATTTAAAATTAACATCTGCAATGTGTGTCAAAATGCCCTTCTTGTGAATATTTAAAAGTAAATTAAACCATGTGGATCATAACATATAACCTGAAGGACTCAGACAGAAATGGTGAAGAAACCATAAAAACATTGGTGGTTAAATTAAGTACAACATCGTGTACAAAAAATTGATTAATATTACATCATTAATAATAAATTATATATAATTAAAATATTAAAAATTAAAAGGTCAAAAAATAAAAATAAAGTAAATTAATATTAAAATAAAAATAAAAATAAAAATAAAAATGTTAAATATTAATAATGATAAATAGTGATATAATAAAATCATAGAAAATAAAATCCATAAAATTATGATTAAACCAAGATAGTAGACTAAAAAATAAAATATTAAAATATTAAAATAATTAATTATTATTATTATTACTATTAACAATAATAATAATGATTAAAAAATCAAAAGAGATAAAAACCATAAAAATAATGTAATAATAATAAAAAATAAATAAATAAATAAAAAACTAAAAAATCATAATAGAACCAAACAACTAAAAAATCTCTAATAAATAATTGAAAAAATGGAAATAAAAATAAAAATAATAATGATAATAAAATTGTGTTTAATATATGCACCTATATAAATAAATGCATTAAAAAATACATTAAAAATAAAAATAAAAACCAGTAGGTATGGTGATACCTCTGTATATAGTGTATTACAAACATTTTGTTCCTGAAAAACCGAGGTGCACAAAACTGGTGAACCGACACGTAAAAACATAATATGTGAATTGGACTGGAAGGTCAAAGAAACACCGACAAATCAACCTCTTGATTGAGACCATTAGGTTCTAAACTGTTGAATTCATATATAAATCTCTGCTCTAACTTAAGAAGCGACTTGTCTACATCTCCACCTCTCCAGTGTGGAATGACCACTTTCAAAACTACATATTTAAGGTCCTGTACAGAATGGTTCATTTTGAGCCAATGGGCAACTAATGGGCGATCAGGAACACTTCGTTGGAGGCAACTTCTGTGCTCTATAATACGAGTACGCACCTGTCGCTTTGTTTTGCCAATGTAGACTAGATTGCAGGGACATAAGATCAAATAAATAACATTTTCTGTTTTACAATTAGAAAATGTGTGGAGGTATACCTTGTGATGGGTGGTGGGATGCTCAAAAATATTTTTTGCTAAGATAGTGTGTGCGCACACAGAGCAGTTCCCACATTTGTAATGACCTTTTGTGCTTAATGGAGGCTTTTTATATGTTAAGGCTGAAGGGACCAAAATGTTAGCTAAATTTGGATTGCGTTTATAAGCTATCATTACTCTTTTGGATGCAAAGGTGGGCAAGGATGTCAATAATTGCCACTCTTGTTTTATAATCTTAGTGATTTCACTAGAGTAATTAGAAAAGGTAAGGGGGCATACAATTCGATCTGTCACTGTTTTTCGATCTTTTTTAATTAGAAGCGAATTACGGTCCACACTACAAGCCTTAAAAAAGGCCTTCTTAATACTCTTCTTAGGATAGCCACGTTCCGTAAATCTATGGTGCATTTCTGACACATGTTTGTCGAAATCTGTTTCATTAGTACACAGTCTTCTGATTCTCAGGAACTGACTAGTAGGAAGGTTGTATTTCAAGGATGTATTGTGGAAACTATTGTAGTGTAACAAATTATTGCGGTCGGTAGGTTTGCGATATAAGTCTGTAATGAATCGATCTTTACCTTTTTTTATTAGAATATCTAAATAGGCTATCTCCTTTATGCTGTATTGTCCCTCGAATTGTAAATTGGAGTCCAAACTATTGAGCCACTGGGAAAAAAGTTGTAAAGTGGTTTCGGTGCCGTCCCAGATTGAGGACATCGTCAATGTATCTCTTCCAGAGTCGTATCTGCGCTTTAAAAGGATTAAAAGGCAAAAATTGTTTCTCAAATTCAGCAACATATAAGTTTGCAACATCAGGCGCCATCGAAGACTCCATAAGAGACCTCTTCCAGTTCAGAAAAGAATTAAAGACCTACCTGTTCACTGAACACTTCGAAGTCCTCTACTACCCCAAAGCTAGCTCCACAACAAACGTGGTCACACATGCACAAACTCCCTTAATCCAAACAATGTAAACACAAGCCTGCCCCCCCTCCACACACACGCCCCAAGACGACATAAAAAGGAACTAAATTCCAACACCTACACCAATATCTGACCCACACAACACACACACCACACACTGTAAATATACATTTGTAAAAAGTTAGATGTGTTTGCTTTAATACCTACAAAGTTCTTGCTTTAATACCTAAAAGATGTTTCTGCTTTTTGTTTTTCCTTTCATACCTACAAAGTTTATATTACTGTTCAATGTAAATAGTTGATTTCTATTGTTCTATGTAAAATGTATACAAACTGTGTACAAGACTGTTAACCTGTTATATGTAAACCGCCCTTGATCTCTGGAAGGGGCGGTATAAAAGAAATAGTTAAATAAATAAAAATAAAAATAAATAAATAAATAAAATAGCGACCCCCTTAATTTGTTTGTAAAAGACCCCTTTAAAAGAGAAATAATTTTCAGTCATGGCAAGGCTAGCAAGTTGCGTAAGATAAAAAGTGGGAACACGGACGGGTTTCTCTCTTTGTATTAACGTATTGGCTAATACTTCCAGAGCAGCTGCTTGAGGGATATTGGTGTACAAAGAATTTATGTCTAAGATGACCAGTAATAGCTTTTCTTCGTATCCTGAAAAATCCTGCAATATGTTGATGATGTGTGTTGAATCTCGCACGTATGAGTCTGCTAATATAACGAATGGTCGAAGAAAAATGTCTAAGAATTTTGAGATAGGTTCTAGAAGAGAACCGATAGCCGAGACTATTGGTCGTCCTGGTGGGTTCTCTAGGGATTTGTGTACTTTAGGGATAATATAGATGGTGGAAATGGTTGGAGATGAGACTTTAAGGAATGACAATTCTTTTGGAGTTAAATAACCCGCTTCTCTGCCAATATATAAAAGTGTATCAACCTTTTGTTGTAGACTTTCCGTTGGGTCATCATAAATCTTTTCATAAAATTCTTTGTCAGAGAGTTGGCGCATGAGTTCATTTATGTACGTAGCTCGATCCTGTAAAACTAACGCTCCACCTTTGTCGGCAGGTTTTATTATAATCTCATTATTGTTACGTAGATCATATAATGCTGTTTTTTCTGCCTTAGAGAAATTATAATATGTCTTTCTTTTCTTTTTATATAGTAGTTGGACTTTGGATAGTACGACCTGCTCATATGCTGTAATAAGTGGGTCAACGTGTGCTGGAGGCATCCAGGTAGATGGTTTCTTGATAACCGATTTGTCATCATTGGTGATATCAGAGTTATGGAAGTAATTCATAATTTTGAGCTTACGAAATAACTTAAATAATTCTACGTGTGTGCTAAATTGGTCGTGATTTTTGGTAGGTACAAAGGACAAACCTTTGGCAAGGACCTGTATTTCAATATCAGTGAGGTGGTGTTTGGAAAGATTAATTATCCCATTCACAAGTCCCAGTCCAGACGCCTCTTGGACATGAGGGGATGGTCTCTGTCCCTCTCTCGTTGGGGCTGGGACTGATACGTTTTGGAATATTGGTGAGATCTTTGAGGGTACGGTTGATATCTTCGACCACCTCCCCTCCAGAGAGAGTCCATTTGAAAACCCCGTTGTGGACTGTGGCGTACTTGGCGAGTGGAGGGGGGGACTCCAGAAAACAGAGACCCAGAGGGGGTCTAAGGTTTCTGCAGGGGCTTCTCCAGTGTGTCGTCGGCTTCTTTTCTGACTCCTCTCTAAACTGGGGGAATGGGAGGGTGATCTATTGCGAGTTTTATTGTGGTTTCTCGAGTCATTTCTATACCGTGGTTTGGGAGAACGAGGGAGATGTGGGGGATGTGTAGTTTGTGGTTTTCTATAGAGGGTACTCCTTGGTCGAGTTTTGAAACCTGAGCCATCGTGTGTCCAGTAGTAGACTGTGTTCAATTTATAATCTTCCTCATCTCTTTTTAGTTTATTAATCTTAATGTCTTTTATTTCCTTTTTCTATTCTGTAGTGTTGCGGTCAAATTTCCTTTTCTCTGCTTCAAAGTTGGAATCTTGTTTTTTGAGTTTATCTATAGATGCATCAATGGAGGGCTTAAGAACTTCTGCCCTGCGTCTGGAGGTAGTTACAATTAAAATCATTAAATCAAGTGAACATTTGTTCAAAATTTTTATCCAGTCTGCCATAAAGGTGTTGTCGTCTCGAAACATGCCCGGTGCCTTTTGGACTCTAAGACCTCTCGGGATGATTTTTCTCCGGCAGTACTCTAGAAGTGACGCTGCATGAAGGTCTTCCCTAATGGGGTCTTCGATGGCGCCTGATGTTGCAAACTTATATGTTGCTGAATTTGAGAAACAATTTTTGCCTTTTAATCCTTTTAAAGCGCAGATACGACTCTGGAAGAGATACATTGACGATGTCCTCAATCTGGGACGGCACCGAAACCACTTTACAACTTTTTTCCCAGTGGCTCAATAGTTTGGACTCCAATTTACAATTCGAGGGACAATACAGCATAAAGGAGATAGCCTATTTAGATATTCTAATAAAAAAAGGTAAAGATCGATTCATTACAGACTTATATCGCAAACCTACCGACCGCAATAATTTGTTACACTACAATAGTTTCCACAATACATCCTTGAAATACAACCTTCCTACTAGTCAGTTCCTGAGAATCAGAAGACTGTGTACTAATGAAACAGATTTCGACAAACATGCGTCAGAAATGCACCATAGATTTACGGAACGTGGCTATCCTAAGAAGAGTATTAAGAAGGCCTTTTTTAAGGCTTGTAGTGTGGACCGTAATTCGCTTCTAATTAAAAAAGATCGAAAAACAGTGACAGATCGAATTGTATGCCCCTTACCTTTTCTAATTACTCTAGTGAAATCACTAAGATTATAAAACAAGAGTGGCAATTATTGACATCCTTGCCCACCTTTGCATCCAAAAGAGTAATGATAGCTTATAAACGCAATCCAAATTTAGCTAACATTTTGGTCCCTTCAGCCTTAACATATAAAAAGCCTCCATTAAGCACAAAAGGTCATTACAAATGTGGGAACTGCTCTGTGTGCGCACACACTATCTTAGCAAAAAATATTTTTGAGCATCCCACCACCCATCACAAGGTATACCTCCACACATTTTCTAATTGTAAAACAGAAAATGTTATTTATTTGATCTTATGTCCCTGCAATCTAGTCTACATTGGCAAAACAAAGCGACAGGTGCGTACTCGTATTATAGAGCACAGAAGTTGCCTCCAACGAAGTGTTCCTGATCGCCCATTAGTTGCCCATTGGCTCAAAATGAACCATTCTGTACAGGACCTTAAATATGTAGTTTTGAAAGTGGTCATTCCACACTGGAGAGGTGGAGATGTAGACAAGTCGCTTCTTAAGTTAGAGCAGAGATTTATATATGAATTCAACAGTTTAGAACCTAATGGTCTCAATCAAGAGGTTGATTTGTCGGTGTTTCTTTGACCTTCCAGTCCAATTCACATATTATGTTTTTACGTGTCGGTTCACCAGTTTTGTGCACCTCGGTTTTTCAGGAACAAAATGTTTGTAATACACTATATACAGAGGTATCACCATACCTACTGGTTTTTATTTTTATTTTTAATGTATTTTTTAATGCATTTATTTATATAGGTGCATATATTAAACACAATTTTATTATCATTATTATTTTTATTTTTATTTCCATTTTTTCAATTATTTATTAGAGATTTTTTAGTTGTTTGGTTCTATTATGATTTTTTAGTTTATTTATTTATTTATTTTTTATTATTATTATTACATTATTTTTATGGTTTTTATCTCTTGATTTTTTAATTATTATTATTGTTAATAGTAATAATAATAATTAATTATTTTAATATTTTAATATTTTATTTTTTAGTCTACTATCTTGGTTTAATCATAATTTTATGGATTTTATTTTCTATGATTTTATTATATCACTATTTATCATTATTAATATTTAACATTTTTATTTTTATTTTAATATTAATTTACTTTATTTTTATTTTTTGACCTTTTAATTTTTAATATTTTAATTATATATAATTTATTATTAATGATGTAATATTAATCAATTTTTTGTACACGATGTTGTACTTAATTTAACCACCAATGTTTTTATGGTTTCTTCACCATTTCTGTCTGAGTCCTTCAGGTTATATGTTATGACCCACATGGTTTAATTTACTTTTAAATATTCACAAGAAGGGCATTTTGACACACATTGCAGATGTTAATTTTAAATTGCGCTGTTATTTTAATATATTTTTTAATTACTAAGATAGTAATTATATTAGGTCAACAGCTTTTACACACTTTTAATATATCTCAATCGGAGCAGCTGGTTCTCTTTTAGTATCTCTCTTTTTTGAAAAATCGAGTCAATCGATTCATGTTTCTTTTAAGACTCTTACATTACAAGTTTAAGAATTGAGTTATTTCAAACACCACTAACCATCGATTATGTAAGGTCAACAGCCTTTACATATTTTTAGTACATATCTTCAATTTTAGCAACTGGTGCTCTTCAAGTATTTCTCTTTTGAAAATCGGGTCAATCGATTCATTTTCTATCAAGATTCTCACATTACATTTTTAAGAGTTGGGTTATCTTTAAACACCATTAAACATTGATTACACAAATATTTTAATTATATATAATTTATTATTAATTATGTAATATTAATCAATTTGTTGTATATGATGTTACACTTAATTTTAACCATCAGTGGTTTTATGGTTTCTTCAACATTTTTGCCTGAGTCCATCAGGCTACATGATATGGCCCACATGGTTTAATTCACTTTTAAATCTTCACAAGAAGAGCACTTTGACACACATTGCAGATGTTAATTTTAATTTGAGCCGTTAATTTTAAAAATTTTTAATTACTAAGGTAGTAATTATATAAGGTCAACAGCCTCAACACACTTTTAATATATATCTCAATCGGAGCAGCTGGTTCTCTTTCAGTATCCTTTTTTTGAGAAACCGGGCCAATCGATTCATGTTTCGTTTAATACTCTCACATTACAGTTTTAAGAATTGAGTTATTCCAAACACCACTAACCATTGATTATGTAAGGTCAACAGCCTTTACATATTTTTAGTACATATCTTCAATTTTAGCAACTGGTGCTCTTCAAGTAATTCTCCTTTGAAAATCGGGCCAATCGATTTATTCATTTTTTATCATCACTCATTTTTTTATCAACATTCTCACATTAGTTTTAAACACCATTAACATTGATTACACAAATACTTCAATTAACTTTTCCCTACTAGAACAACCCTTCGGGGATTGGACAAAGTTAGCCACGCCCCTTTTGGCGCGAAAGTTAGCGTCCTTATAACAAGTCTCAAAGGAGCCTTGTTTTTCACTTGGAATAACGTTCTACATGTTACTCTGCCGGATTGTTTTGCTACTCAGAAGGGATCGTTCAGAACCTTACCTTAGTGCCTACACTTTTCTCAGCAGGTATTTTCATAATGTGGTGGTAATGCTATGTTTCAACCAGCACTGCCGGTTTGACATTTAACGAGTCGTCACCGTTTGTTTACACAGTGTCATCATAGATTCTACTACAAAGCACGGGGTTTGCCACCTCTGTACCCGCTGTAAGTAGGATTAAGAATACATATACACATTTCTTGCTTTCACAAGATTAGATTTTCATAGTATGAATGCTTTTGATTATATTAGCTTCTTTTGCATGAACGGCACAACAACAGCCTAAGTACTTTACCTTTTAAAACATAACGGTCTTCTTTATATGAGCAACACAAAAAAAAAAAAAAAAAAAAGAGTTTATAGTTTTCTTGTCATATAATACTAATTTTGACCCCCTTTTGAAACAGTTTTGACCACTCTGTACATTCACTTTAATATTCCCTTTGCTGTTCAGTATCCTGTTACTTGAGTTGTTACGTCTAAATAACTTGTTATTTTTCTTTACATCTCTATAGTAGGAAATTGAGGACCTTAATGTCCCTCATCTCTTAACGATATCTCAGTGTATGATCCAGTGAGTATTTTTTCTGATCTTAGACTAGTTTCCTGCCCTGCGTCTGGTTTCTTATGTTCTTCCATTTATGTGTTTTTATTATGTGTTTCTTCTTAATTCTTAGCATTTATTATATATATATTTTTTATTATATATTTTTAATTATGTACCTTAATAATACAATTCTCCATCATAATTTTTACTAACATTATTTTCTACTTATTGCTATAATTTGCTTTTTTATTTTTAATTTATTTATTTATTTATTATTCTTTACTATGTTTGTTTCTAATACACGTTATGCGTTATTTGCTAAGCAATTATTGCTTTATATAAATGTGTCCCGGTTGCCTTTTACAATGTTGTTTATACTTGTTTTTAATGTAATATATATTATTATTATTTTTTGTAAGCAACTCTCCCCTTGAGAAAGGCGTAAGCCGAAACGCGTCGGGGATCTTCAATAAAGCTTTTTGAATTTATACTAAGCAACTGGGTCGTCCACTGCTTCTGCTCCCTGTGTACTGTACTTTAGGACTCTGACATGTCCGAAGGACAAGAAAACGCATAGACTAAGATACCAGGAGGACCCAGTCAAGGGACTCAGAGGTATCATGTACAGTAAAAGAGTATGCGTTGTCCAAGTGGAGTAGAAAAGATAATGCCAAGCTGTAAGGAAAAAAGGGGAACTCCTTGGACATTCACGCAGAAAAATATTGTCTTCTGTATCACAATAGGAGACAAGAGGGTATAAAGAACCTATATAGCCATGAATGACTATATAAGCTTTTCCTATTATATGGAAAACCCTCAGAGACAAAGTTCAATGCTCTACAGCAAGGGCCCATAGTGGAAAGCTTCTCTGAAGATTGCAGAGAGCATTATGCAGGAGAATTATGAGATAAACTGACAGCGGTCAGAGGTGCTGCCACATCCTAGGTAAGGATATGGCAAGAAGAAGATAACCTGCAGTGAGTAGTATCATGCAAGATAGTTGAAAGTAACTCGCAAGAAACATTAAAGTAAGCACTGGAAGTTTTGCTTGTACAGCAACTAAACAAAAGAGCAGAGGGGATCCCCCTGTATATATGGAGGAGTGGCCTAGTGGTTGGGGCAAGGTACTTCAGGCCGGAAGGTCGGGGGTTCAAATCCCACTAGAGGACAGCAACCTTGGGCCGGAAGGACTGGGGTTTCTAGTCCCACCAGTGCTCCTTGTGGTCTTGGGCAAGCCACTTAACCCTCCATAGCCCATGTTCCCTGTAAAATAGTTATCTCCAAGTTATAATGCCCTGTTCAATGTAATTTCAGTTTGTTCAATGTAAACCGCACTGATGCAGAATAGCGCGGTATATAAGAGAATGTAAATAAATAAATAAAAACAGGGAGAAAAACAGACAGAGGGAGTGGAGATATTCCCGTCCCTGTCTGATGAGTTGTTCAGAGCATGCATTGAAGGATAGCAAAAAGTCTACACTGGAAAGAAAGAGAAGTGTTTCAGTATGGTACCAACTCGAGCAGGGGAAACCCTGGAAGAGAGGGGCTTGGAAGGTGACGTACCATATGGTAAGTCAGCTGAAGGAAAAAATGTCCCTGTGGGGACAGAAACTATCATGGGATAATTGTAATCTCCCTTTATAATAAAAAGAAAGGGAGAATTCTGTAACCCATGGACAAAAATATCCGAATAGCTTAGCATACTGAAAAGAAAAACCAGTGTAGGGTTTGGAGAAGAACTTCTGGTAAGAAGAAGTTAACTGTAGATTGCAACATACAGGAACCTATGGTTGCTGGTGATGATTAGCCTGGTTAGAGTCTGGAGACTTCAGACGAGGATGAGATGTCCCTTGCTTGGGTACATCTGGAGGATGGGCAGAGGAAGGATGAAACTTTCTTTTCCTAGGGAAAGGAGGTTTGGTAGGACATTTCCTACGCCCTGGGGAAAAAGAAGGCTTAGGACGGTATCCAGAACTAGGAAAGTCAGTGGAGCAATGAGCAACCTGACGTAAAGCCTCTTTATTGGAGATTTTCTCCAGTACAAGGAGAATTACCCAGTGTATGTTGTGCCCATCTGCTCAAGTCTGAAGCCTGCAGCCAGGCTGTACGACGTGCTCCAATGGCAATAGCAGAGGATCTGCTAACAGACTCAAAAGAGTCTAGGGAAGCACGAGAAAGGAATATCTCTTGGTTCCTGCTATGATTGAGAAGCAAGGAATAGTTAGAGGCCTTAGGTTCTGACAAAAAAGGAGACAAAAGAGAGAATTTCTCTGTGACCTCCTGAAGTGTCAGACTCATATAAAAAATATATGAAATAATTCTTGAAGCCAGCATAGAAGTTTGGAAGGTTTGACGTCCAAAGACATCAAGTGCTTTAGATGCACGACCTGGCGGATAAGAAGAATGCTTCTTCTTGCTTCTTACCTTCCTCATTGCTGATTCCACTACAATGGAATGATGTGGAAGTTGGTTTTTCTGGAACCCTAGAGAGGGAGGTACCTGATACAGAACGTCAATGGCTGTAGAAGGCAAAGGAACCTTTAAGGGTGATTCCCATATCCTCAGAAGAAGATCCTGTAAAGAATGATGTAAAGGGAGCATTATATCTTCCTTTTTTGCAGGATCTTGATCAAGAGAAAAACCAGGAATAGGAATGGCAAGGAAGGTTGCCATGTCAAGGAGAAACTTCTGAAAAGAAGGATTTCCAATAGGAAATCATCCTGGGCAAGCTGAGGTTGAAGGAGCAGCTTGAGCACCAGAAGATATACTGGACTGGTGCAGAAAAAGAATCCTGCTCGATGGACTGTGATACTGACAGTTCTGATTTGAAGCATTTAGTACTGCATCGTCAGTGCCTGGTATCGATTCCAAACTAGGCATAGAAAGGATCGATGGCACCGATGGAACTGCAGGAATCGATCCCGACACCGGTACCGGTATCGGAGAGAATGTCATCGAAGCAGTAATCGAGGGCTGCTGAAGCGGTACCGAGGTAACCAGGGAGCCTTGGTGAATATCCTCGGTACTGCGTAGCCGGAAACGACATGGATCGGTTCTGAAACGTGTCGGTACCAAGTCATCTAGACTGGATATTGATTCTAGACTCGGCATCGAAGCGAGCGAGTCTATCGATGCATGTCTAGAAGGTACCAACGTTGGTGGTGGCGTTGGTGGTGGTATCAGCGATGCCGATACATGAAAGTCAATTGGAATCTCATCGAACGGCACCGAAGGTACCGAGGACGTTCAAAGACGATGCCCGGCGACGAGAGGAACACTCGACACCGGCACCGATGTCGGGGTGTCGGTACCGCTCGAAGCCGGTACCAACCCCGAGCACGGTGAAGATATAGGAAAGTCAATCTGGGTCGAATCGAGCGGCCCCGAAGGTACCGAGGATTCCAGATGACGATCCCAGGTAAAGAGTGGAACACTCGATACCGATGCCGATACCGGGGTATCGGTACCGCTTGAAGCCGGTACCAACCCCGAGCATGGCTGGGAAACAGGAAAGCCAATCTGGGTCGTATCGATCGGCCCCGAAGGTACCGAGGACACCAGATGACGATCCCTGGTGAAGAGTGCAGCACTCGACACCGATGCCGGGTTATCGGTACCGCTCGAAACGGATACCACCCCCTGGCACGGCTCAGGTATGTTCTGTGAGGGGTGAGCCCCAGGAACAACCTGAAACCCCGTGAATGCTTTGGAGCCCGAAGACTCCCGCTGTGGTTTTATTGCCAATGGTATCTTGAGGGCAAGGCCGGAGCCATCATCATGCTGTGCATGAGACTTACCCTTCAAGAATTGGCTAGTCTTAACAGACTGTTTGAGGGTTACCTGATCCTGGAGAGAAGAATAAACCGGTGTCCTCACCTCAGGAGGAAAAACAGCATCGAGGGAAACTCGAAGAAGGGAAGGTCTTCTCCCAATAATACAGCCTGATGGATCAGGGAAAAAAGGGTCAGGACCCAAACAGGTTAGACACCAAGCATTGGAGTCTAAAAAGAAAACCATGTTTCCACAGTGAAGACACTTCTTAGGGGAAGAAGGCTCCATGATGGAGAGGCCTGGTAGGCCCAAAAGTTAAAACAAAAAACTGAGGAGAAATATTTCTCTAAGTTTAGAAGAGGAAAAGAATAAAGCACCGGCGGTACCGGTATCGGCGGGAAATACAGCCACGACCACAAGAAAACAAGAATTTTAAAGTAAAAAATTTCTGCGGTGACAGGAGGACGTCCTGTTGGCTCCGCGGAAAAACGAAAAACTGAGGAGAGGCAGTGGGAAAGGCGGGAAGTCACCGCGCAGGCGCGAGGGATGCTTCCAAAAGCTTTCTGATTGGATGCTGGGGAGCATTCCCGTGCAGGCTCCGTCGGTACCGACTACCCATATGTGAAGACTCATTCCTGTTTGTTCCTGGAGATAGGTAACATACAGAAGAGAGCAGAGGGAGAGAGGAGAGTAATCAGGAAGGAGAGGAGTGCAGATCATAGGCGAGCTGAGAGAGGTGAGTTTTGAGGAGGGATTTGAACCGGGATAGTGAAGGCTCTGCATGTAGGGAGGTAGGTAGGGAATTCCATAGTGCAGGGGCAAGAAAAAAGAAAGCAGAATATCATGTTTGTTCCAGACATGCTCATGAGACAGAGGGAAGAGCCAGACACGGTGGTTATGAAGAGACCGGAGGAGATGAGGGGTATGAAAATGAAGATCAGCTAAATACTGTGGGAGACCTGTATGGAGTGTCTGGTGTGCTATAATGAGTACTTTTTAGTTAATGCGGTATTTTACGGGAAGCCAATGAAGACGGATGAGGGTGGGTGTAATGTGATCATGGTGAGAGGAGTATGTCAGGATCCTAGTTGCTGTATTTTGAACAAGCTGAAGACTGTGTAATTGGAAGAGGGGAAGACCTGCAAATGCACTGTTGCAATAATCCAGTCTGGAAATCACTAAAGAAAGCAGGAGGGTAGTGAGGGAGTGTGTGTCTAGGGAAGGGTGAAGGGCATGGATCTGATGCAGAAAAAAGAAAGAGCGCTGGACCAGAGTGGAAGAATGGTCGTGGAATGTTAGGGAGGAGTCTAGGGTGACACTCAGGTAGTGCATAGAGGAAACTTAGGGAATCAAAGGGTGAGAAAGAAGTGGAGCTAGTGAAGGCTGGGAGGTGGTGAGAGCAGTGCATTTGGAGGGGTTGAGATGCAGATCATTGTTAAAAAGCCAATCAGAGACAAAGGACAGACAGGTGTTCACAGGAGTCAGATCAGGACAGTGTGGTAAAGAAGACAGATATCGTTGGCGTAAAAATATGCTGAGATGCTGAATTGTTAGATTAACAGTGCGAGGGGGGCCAGGAAAATACTGAAAAGGAGGGAGGTCAGGACTGAACCATGGGGATCACTGCAAGGTAAAGGGAGAGGGGGGGGGAGGCTGAACCACATAGTACAGAAAAGGAGCGAGAGGAAAGAAAGGACTGAAACCAACAAAGTACAGTGCCCCGTAGTCCACAGTCCGAAAGGTGAGAAAGCAACAATGTGTGAACCACTAGGTTAAAAGCTGAGGAAAGCTCTAGGGAAACTGCAAGGGGGATGTTACTATGGTCATGTGCTGTGTGGATTTCATTAAGTAGGGATAATATGATGGTCTCTGTACTATGGCTGGGATGAAAACCGGATTGGCGGGGGTGTAGGAAGTGAACAGAGTTGAGATGGGAAGACAGCCGTGCAAAGACTAGTTTTTCGAGACTTTTAGAGAGAAACGGAAGGTTTGAGATAGGGCGCCAGTTAGCAAGAATGTCAGGAGCGAGAGGGAGCTTCTTAAGGATGGGGCGAATAAGGGCATGTTTCCATTTGGAGGGAAAGACGCCTGAGATGAGACTACAGTTGAAAATGGTGAGTACATAGGGAAGGAGGCATAGGGAGGATTCTGAAATCCATGCTGAGGGTATGGAGTCGGCTGGTCAGGAAGATTTGAGAGCCTTCAGCAGGGCGGACGCAGTGATGGGAGAGCAGGAGCGCCAGGACTGGGAAAGGGAGAGGGGTGAGGAAGGTTGGGGGAGGTAGAGGTACTGTGCTGTAGTTCTCACTTTTTCTTTTAGTTCCTTGGTGTGTGAGTATCTTGCATTTCCTTTGTTTTTACGGAATATATATTTACATTAATAGCATACTGGTCCACTGCGCAGTTTCAGCAGTTATGTTGGGGTTGCCAAGCTCTTCTTGGTATTTATGTTGGAGAGGGAGGTGTTGTGTTGGGATCATAAAGTCCCTCTTGTTTTTCAGCGTGTAGGACGTACTGTGAAGGGGTCACTGAGCCTCTCTTTGTTTTTCAGAGTGTGAAGTACTGTATTGGGGTGCCAAGTCACTCTTATTTTTGTGGAAGTGGGAAATGCTGCATGGGTGCTGTTGAGCCCCTCTTGTTTGACATATTTAGCAACATGTTTTCCAGGCTCTGCACTGGTAAACATGAACATAAGAAATACCATACCGGGTCAGACCAAGGTCCATCAAGTCCAGTATCCTGTTTCCAACAGTGGCCAATCTAGGTCATAAGTACCTAGCAGTCTTCCCAAAAGACACAGGTTCCTCAATGCTTGTATTGGGTCAAGCAGTGATATCCTGGGTCCCTTTTAATAATGGTTTATGGACCTTTCCTCCAGGAACTTGTCCGAACCATTTTTAAACCCAGCTACACTAACAGCCAGTAACAAATTCCAGAGTTTGATTACACATTGAGTGAAAAAATATTTTCTTTTATTAGTCTTAAATAGGTTACCCTGTAGCTTCATTGTATGTCCCCTAGTCTTTTTATATTCTGATGACGTAAACAATCAATCTACGTTTACCCGTTCCACTCCATTCATTAATTTATAGACTTCTATCATATCTCCCCTCATCTGTCTCTTTTCCAGGTTAAAGAGCCCTGACCTTTTTAGCCTCTCTTCATAGGAGTATCCTTCCATCCACTTTACCATTTTGGTGGCTCTTCTCTGCACCTTTTCTAATAACGCTATATCCTTTTTAAGATACAGCGACCAGAATTGCACACAATTAAACTTGCCAATGATAATCATCCCTATAGCGCCTCTCCTTAAATAATTTTGTAAAGATCCGTTTGACTGCAGCTGATCTTGCTGCCATTGTAGGGAATTGCTTAGTCGGCCTTATGGTAAAGCCAGCACTGAAGACCTCCTCAACAAAAACCTATCTAAATTAGAAGAGATTTTTTTATTTTTATTTAACATTTCTTATATACCGCCTTTCATGATATCAAGGCAGTTTACATTGAACAACTGAAATTACATTGAACAGGGCATTATAACTTGGAGATAACTATTTTACAGGGAACATATTCTATAAGCAGTGAAGTTTCTGCCACTGGTAGATGGCATATATCTTTACCAGTGTTTGCCAGAATAATTAGGCAGATTGTAGATAAGAGTTTTTGAACATGCTCAACCAATGTATGCACTGTACACTGCCAGTCCTCACAGACCAAACAGATCTCATCAAGAAACTTTAAAAAAAACGAGGCCAGGGTTTCATTGGTATTTAAAAGCACTAGATGGTGCTGTGGATCAATATTTCTTCCTAGATCTTCCCATCCTGTCATAATTCTCACTTTAAAGGTTTGTTGTTGTTTTGGGGGGGTTTTTTTGTTTTTAATATAAATACCTTCCCCTATTCTCTGCCTCCCCCCACCTAAAAAAATATCACTGCACAAAAGCAACTACACATGAATGCACCTTTGGATCAGTTCATCCTTTGCCTGTTTGATGCACTTTTCCCCATGGCATATGGTACTAGCCCTCTTGTCTCTCTGCCCGTCCAATGCATGATAATTTTGCCCTTTTTTAAATTAAAAATTTTGCCAAATCGTCACTCACTCCTGCAATTCTTTGAAATTACTCCTTTTCACTGCCTCGGGTGTAACCAACCAGATTGATTTTTGGGATACCCCTAATGAATAGTCATGAAGTACATTTAGGGCATCTTTTACTAAAACCCACTATGGTTTGTCATCAACACGCTGATCTCATGCACGTTAATTGCAAAGGCTGCTGGTTAGCTGTCAGGTTTGTCTAATGTGTGCTCCACTATGGCTGGGTGACTTAGCGACTCCTATAGAAGTGTCATCATGTGAATGAATATTGGACAATACTTTGCTGCAAAGCGCATGGCAATAGCCCAGGCTCTCACAATACTATGCTTACTACAGCCATGCGCCACTCATTCCCAGCCCCATACTGCGATTGCCAATATATATACATTTTAGTGTGCCATGGTAGACACCATCGCGCGTTAGTATTCCCGTGCCAGTTGTCTCATGTTAAGATGCCCATTAACCACTTACAGTGCCTCAATTTTACTTAAAATACATCTCATGCATATTTGGAATGGTGTGTGGCACACTAGGGCCATCAAGTCAAACAGTTCTGCCCTGGGGCATCGACCCTGCTGGTGATCTGTGCCAGGTGTGAAAAAAAGAGAAATTAGATTTACCTGCTAATTGTAGTTCCTTGAGGAACTCTTCAGTCCTCCACCTCTGGGTAGTGTCACGCCCTTGCTCCTTGCATTCAGCATGGAGGGTCGTGGTTATAATAGAAACTTTCCCTTTTCCGCCTTCTCTGACTGGTTCCCCCGCAATGCTTCTTGGGAAATGTAGTTTAACTGCTACACATACGGCTTCAGGTAGAAAAAAAACTTGTAGTTTGGCTCTTTTGGTAAAGCAATGACAGGAATTTATTAAACTCAAATGCAAGGTTCATAAATTACCTCTTTCAGGATTATTTCTCCAGGTTTCTTTCAAAAACACAACAGGACATAAGCAAAAGGTCAAAACAAAATATCAGCTTACAGTATTCTTCAGCTCAAAAGCAAAAACCCCTTTAACAGCAAGGCTTCCAGCTTTCTCTAGCCTTGCTGGTTAAAGCACAAACACAAACAGCTTTCTTCAATGGCAGTTTTCTTTCTTTTCAGTTCCAAACATTTTCAGGCTGTATTCCTCTTTATAAGCAAAGCAAAACTTCCAACAGGAATAAACTTTCAATAAGCAAACAAAGCTCTACTCAGGTTTTCTTAGGAACATTCAAAGCAAAACAAAAGCTTTTTTCCTCTCACTGTTAGGTTGGCTTCTTGCAGTCTCACTGCACAGGATAGCAGGTGTTTAACAAGCACAATTATACAGCTTCAGCTTGTTCTCACTTCTCAGCAAACATTTCCCCTCTTTAACACAGGGAATTCACAAAACATCTTCCTTGCTTTTCAAGGTTACCTTGCTCTGGAGAGTTTTCTTTTATTTGGCTTTCCTTCAACCCCTCTGTAGCTAAGGCTTGGCACAAAGAGCAACCCATGAATATATCTTCCTCATTCAAAGCTGCATCAGGCTCTCCTAGTTGAAATGGTTCTCTCTCTCATTCTAGCTCACTGGGCTTAGCTGACAGCCTCTCATTAGAGCTGAGAGTGTCTCCTGCAACTCTGCACTGCTCAGTATGGGACAGGCTTCTAAGGCTTGTACCTGTGCCTTGGCTTGTAGCAGCTTCTCCTCTCTTGTGCTCTGTACCTCTCTCAGGCTCTTTCCAGCACTCTCCTCTCCTGCTGTTCCTGCTCCTGTTCCCGTTGCTCTCCTTGCTAACCTTGCTCTCCTTGCTAACTCCTGTACATTCTAACCTAGGGTTAAATCTCCAAGGTTCCAGCCCCACCTCTTCTCTTCCCAGGTGACGGAGATCAGCTTGCCCTCTGGCACCTGGGTAATCAAGGAGCTTACTGACGTAAGGGTCTTTTACCTTGGGTCTGTATTCACTCTCCCTTACTCCACTAGGGAAACTCTGAAACCTGCTCCAGCTGGGGATTTTCTGGTTTCTAGGTGTGGTTGTGGTTTTATTTCTCTGACCTTGTAAAATAGGTCCTTTTTTAGGGTGAATTCTTTGGTTTTTTTCACTTTCTCCTAACTCAGGATGAGCTTCCTTACCACAGTAGCGTACGTCCTCCTGCAGCATAGAGACTGGGCATGTCAAAACTGTGATCTCACTGGGCATATCCTGCTGGTCTCTCTCATCCTCCCCAGTGTACTATTAACAAAGCAGACTCAAAGGAGCAACAAATAAGTAGCTAATGCATTAAATTCAACTCTGAACCTCAACTTAACTACTAAATTTCTTTCTAATAAAGAGAAACTATCTAACTGTCTTCTTCTTCAGGGACTCCCCTAATAGATACTGAAAGCAAAGTAAGAAAACACAAGAAGAAAGGCTAGAATAGGAGAAACCCCGCAATTCCAACAGAAGTAGTGGAGTGGAGGAGTGGCCTAGTGGTTGGGGCAAGGTACTTCAGGCTGGAAGGTCGGGGGTTCAAATCCCACTAGAGGACAGCAACCTTGGGCCGGAAGGACTGGGGTTTCTAGTCCCACAGGTGCTCCTTATGGTCTTGGGCAAGCCACTTAACCCTCCATAGCCCATGTTCCCTGTAAAACAGTTATCTCCAAGTTATAATGCCCTGTTCAATGTAATTTCAGTTTGTTCAATGTAAACCGCACTGATGCAGAATAGCGCGGTATATAAGAGAATGTAAATAAATAAAATAAAAAAAGTAAGGGTTCATATACCTCAAGTGCCTGACCATCCTCCCAAACCAACTGACCTGTGGGCAAACCATCCCCGGGAGGGAATGAGGACTGAACTGGAGTTCCTCAAGGAACTACAATTAGCAGGTAAGTCTAATTTCTCTTTCCTTATTGTTCCAGCAATTCAGTCCTCCACCTCTGGGATGTAACAGAGCAGTAATCATTGGGAGGGACCTGCCCACCCGGATCACAAGACCACCAACCCGAAACAGGCATCGTTCGCAGCCTGAACATCCAGGCGATAGTGCTTACTGAAGGTATGGAGAGACGACCAGGTGGCCGCTCTGCAAATGCAATGCACCCCCCAGCCTGCGAGGCTCGCATCCATCAACACCGGGAGCCATTGTGGATGCTCTAGCGGCATGCCCGCCGCCAGGCTTTCTAGGCAGAGCCACCACCGAAGGGATTGCCTGACCCGCTGTGGACACGTCTGTTCAGGGAGTCGATCTGGTGCGACCACCGCCGCAGTAAAGACCTCTGCAATGGCCTCATGTGGGCCCTGGCCCACAGAACTACCTCCAGTGTTGCCGCCATCATTCCTAGAACACATAGGTAGCTCCAGGCCGACGGAGCTGGAGTACAAGGAACTTGCGCACCAAGAGTCTCAGGGCCTGAGCTCTCTGAGCCAGAAGAAACACTAACCCCCTGCGCGTGTCGAAGCACATTCCCAGGTATTCTAGATCCTGAGACGGAACCAAGTGGCTCTTGGAGACATTGACTACCTAGCCAAGACCCTACAGCAACCTCACTACTTTGTCTGTCACCTGCATGCTCTCGGCCTTGGATTTTGCTCGAATCAACCAATCGTTGAGATAGGGATGCACTAGGATACCTTCCTTTTGCAATGCCGCCGCTACCACCACCATCACCTTGGTGAAGATGCGCAGAGCCGTCGCCAACCCAAAGGGTAAGGCTTGAAACTGAAAGTGTCCCCAGGGGAGAGCGAACATATGGAATTTCTGATGTGACGGTCTGATAGGGATGTGCAAGTAAGCCTCGGTGAGATCTAACGTCGTCAAGAACTCCCCCTGTCACACTGCCATGATTACTGATAGCAGAGTTTCCATTTGAAAGTGCGGCACTCGGAGGCAGCGATTCACTCCTTTTAGATCTAGAATAGGGCGAAGCGCCCCGTGCTTCTTGGGTACTATGAAATAAATAGAGTAGCGACCGGCACCGCAATCCCCCTGTGACACCGGCACTACAGCTTCTAAGTGTAAAAGACAATCTACTGTTTGCCTCACCGCGAATGTCTTTTGATGCTCCTTGCAAGGCGAAGGTACGAACGAATCTAGTACTGGACGAGCAAATTCGAGAGCATAACCTTTGCGTATTATCTCCAGCACCCATTGGTCAGAAATTATTTGGACCCAGGCAGGAAGGAAATCCCGAAGACGTCCCCCAACCGGCTGAATTCCTACCCGGGCCCGCCTCACTTCATTGTGGCTTCCGCACCGACGTGGTTGAGGAAGCTGCAAAGCCTCTGCCTGCTCCTCGAAACTCACGGGACCTTGACGGAAATCTTCCTCTTTGAAAGCCTCCCAAGCAAGAGGTACGAACCCTTCTGAAGTCCCTAACTGCCCTCAAGAGCTCGAGGGAGATCTGCCCTGCTTAGGCTTATCCTCCGGCAACCTTCCGCCTTTGGACTCACCCAAGTCTTTACCAAACTTGTCCAGATCTTCCCCAAACAACAATTTCCCCTTAAAAGGAAGCTTACTGAGACATGACTTAGAAGAACCATCTGCCACCCAATTCCTTAAGCACAAGTGACGGCGTGCGGCTACCAAGGAAGACATACTATTCGCCAAAGTCCTAATCAAATCATAATGGAATCCGCTAGATATGCCGAACCGGATCCAGACGCGTCACCTCTATCAGGTGCTCCTGCGCCTGTGGATCGGACTGCTGCAAACGTTGGGACCAGCGGAGGCAAGCTCTTGCCGCCCACACCCTGCAGATAGAGGCCTGCAAGGCGAGGGCATTAACCTCAAAGGCCTGCTTTAGCTATCCATCCACCTTTCCATCCAAAGCTGCGCTACCTTCTACCGGGATTGTCATCCTCTTTGTAACCGCTGATACCGCTGCATCTACCCACAGAGAGTGAAACCTTTCCTTTTCTTTGTCAGCTAAGGGGTAGAGCCTATTCATCGCTCTAACTCCCCTGAGTCCCGCTTCTGGTAAATCCCATTCATTTTCGATCATCCGGTCAACCACCCCATGGACGGGAAACAGCGCCTGCGTGTGTCGCACTGCCTGAATGAGAGGATCTTCCAGACCTTCCTCCTCTGAAGGCTGGACGGGAGCTAGTTTGAGCGCCTGGAGAGATTCCGTAATGAGTGTGGTAAGCGCCTCTCTTCGAAATACTCGAATGAGTCTCGCCTGATCTTCAGGGTCCGGGATCTCTCCTTCTTCCAGCTCTTCCATTCCAGACTCCTGATCCAACTCTACATCTTCCTCATTAAGCCACTCTGAAACCAAGGACTGATCTTCTTGAGTACGAGCCCTCTTGGGCAGCCTCACCACATTAGCCACCATCTCTTGCCTGGGCTGTTGAACTGGTACCGGTAGTGGCATAAGACCTGGCATGAAACCTTGCTGACGCAGACAATACACCTGATGCATTATCAGCACAAAGTCCGGGGAAAAAGCCCCAAGGGCCGCCCCTGGCCCCATTGGCGTCCCAGCACTAGATGGTCATGCTGGGCTTTCCAGGAGAGGCCCCGACTGACCCTCCTGCAGCGACTCGCCTTCAACCCTTGCCGACAAGCAAGGGGCTCCTTCGGTAGCTGAACTTTGAAGCTCCTGCTCCATACTTGATGATGTTGCAGCGCAGCCCTGACAAACTCCTGTGTCCGAGACCACGCCTCTGCATGTGCCACACAGCAGGCACTGCTGTTGTGAAGGCATTAGCCACCGGGTCCCCTGCACTGACTTCCAGCAGAGAAAACCCACTGGCGCTAACAAACCTGTCTACCAGCAACTTAATCCAAATAATGAAAGAAAAGGCTCCTCTTTTTTTTTTTCACACCCGAGGGTGACCCAAAACCCCCCCAAAGGAAACCAATAAAACAAAATAAAACAAAATTTAATTAGGGCCTCTGCGTCTAGGCAGGGAGCTGTGTATCCCCTTCTATTAGCCTAGCCTTCCTTTCCTGCTTGGCCTAGCGCGCTGCCGTTGCCTCGCGGTTAAAAGCGCGGGAAGACACTGACTCCCAGGCCGTCAGGCCTTTTTGGTGCCAAAACGCCAGATCTTCACTCGCCAACCTGCGCACCACTCAGGCACTCACCTCCTTGCCATCCTCAGACCACCCCGACAGCAGCTCTCTCTCTGCTGCGCCGGTCCGCCCTGCAGTCCTGCAATCCGCGCCGCCGCAAACCATTGGAGTGAGCCGCGTCCGCAGAGAGGCTGCTGCTTGAGCTTTGGCTGCCGCTTCTCTTCCCCACGGGAATCCGGGTGCGATGGGGCCAGACGGACGTCCACTGCACAGCTCCCCTCCGTTCCAACTAGGAGGGGAGGGCAGACCAATGCACTTCAGCCGGAATTAAGCGGGAAGAGAAGAATCCCCCCAACCAGTCTAACCCCTTTTTTGGTACTAGAGTGTTTTTTGTTTTTTGGTTGTTTTTAAAGAGACAGTCCTACCAAATTAACAGAAATGACAGGGAATAAAGAAATAAAGTTTAAATCTATCCTAATCTGCTCCTTATCTGTTACTCTAGTGAGCCCAACACCTAGGCTCACTATGTCCTCCTGCTGCATGGAGACTGGACACACTGGGGATGAGAAGAGAGTCCAGCAGGATACACCCAGTGAGGTCACATTTTTGACATGCCCAGTCTCCATGCTGCAGGAGGAGGTGCACTACCCAGAGGTGGAGGACTGAACTGGAGGAACGATAAGGAGAAAACACTTGCTCTAGCAACCCTTCTGCAACAACATGTTTGGTTCTGTTATGCTCTCTAGGTAACCCATCTTTCTCTCAGCATGAATTCGGTTCTGATGCAGTTGCATTTTGCTATGTTAGTTATGTATTTAAAGGTTTCCACTGCAACTTTGAGCTTATATATTTCTTAAAATATCAAATACCTTCTGAAAGAAAAGTGTCAGAGTGCTGGCGATTTTTAGATATGTGCTGCTTTTACTACAAGATCAATTGTGTGTATATTACTTAACCTGTTTTGGACCAGCGTATGTTTTACATACATAAGGTTTCCATACTTACTACTCAACTGTTTACTAATTAATGGTTACAAATTCAATGGAACTATGTTTAGCTCTTATTGTTATGTCAAAAAACGTTATATACAGATTTTTTATCTGAGATCTAGTTAGTTTAATAGGTATTCGAAGTTTGCTGATTTTGACGATACTGGCAGCTCAACATAAAAAGATCACAAAAAATAGTAAGTAGCTTATAATGCTGTAATAGCTACTATTTTGCAAATAAAAGTATTTATAGACTTTAGAAAATAGGTTTAGATAACTGTAAGTTACTTAGTGTCAGAGTTATTGGTGCGTATATCGGCCTTGTATGTTTTTCATACGCTGGGCTAATATGTTGTTGAAACTAATTGCTGTCAAGCATTCTGTTCTAGGTGTTTCAATGGTGCAATATCGACGCACTGCAACAGAAGTGTTTTCACGTGTATCATATTCTGCCATCAGAATGGACTGTTGACAAACTATAATTATATCATAATAAAGTGTTTTAAATGAAAACTGCAGTTTCAATAGTATCAAACAGTATGTTTATGTCAATGAATATTGGAACTGAATCCTATGTTTTCTGAAGACGGACAATATACTATATTGGACCAGTGTATGAAAAACATACACTACGTGAAACTTCTATTTTCTGCAAAGTTTTAATGTTTTTTATTATTGCCGGTATTTCATAGTTGTTTGAGTGTAACAAATCTAATAAATCATCCAGAACAGAGAAAGAATATGCGAGCTGTCTAAAATGGGTTAATTATATTATACTTCCACTTTGGCAGAGACTCAGCGGCACATATCTGGTTAGCAACACCTGTTAATGCCACCGTATATCCTTAGACCACCAGATAATGGGTGGAGCAGGGGTAGAGCCAGAGATTATCCTCCATATGTCGTTAAAGTACCCTCATGTTAAATGTAACCCTCCAATTGTGATGTGACCACTTTGATTGTAGGATAAGGTGGTATACAAATCCGTCTAAATAAATAAATAAATATAGCAAATAGCAGTAGCACTAATCTCTATCCAGGCTATCGGTGCCGAATATCCAGAAAGATGCTGACTGCTGCAGCTCAATATTGAGACGACTGTTCTTAGTGGATTCCAATAACACATTGCATGTCTTGCACAAAAACAGACTTGACAGTAGGACTGTTCATGTAAAATGTGGGTCACTGTCAGATATTGGGCGTAATGGTGTATCCAAGAAAATCTAGAAAGGAAATGTTCCTATTAATAGATGCTGATCAGCATAGATACACAGGTACCACATCTTGATTTAAAAGTATGTGTGTGCCCATTCTCCCTGCAGGTAAAACAATATACTGATGGCTCTTTGAGTCTCCGGCTGTCGGGATCTATCGATTTGCTTTGAAAATTACTGCTCTTTGCCATGACCCAGAAGCTATTGGCCAAGGCAACCGCCTTGCCTAATGGTTGAACCACCCTGTGCAGGGGGAGGAATCTTTTTAAAAGGCCTTTTTATGAGGGTTAACAGAGGTCGAAGAATTTTAAAAATTACCTAAGTCATCATGGGGTCGATTTTCAAAAATGATTCTTTGTAGGTCAATGGAGTTCCAGTCCTGACCCTTTCCAGATAATTTCAAAGAGGGGTCTTCTCTTGAGTAAAGTTTGTATTCTGACGACAGCATGTTCCCTTTCCTTCTGAGGTGAAGATGTGGGCAGGCTAGAGAAAGTAAGCACAGAGATTTAATTTTAAAATCCCCACATCGGTTTTTCACCGTTTCCAGCCCACAGGGAGTTTCTCTTTAAAATATCAGCTTACAAGCTCTCAGATATAAAGTTCCTAGCACTACAGGGAGGCCAATGTAAGGGTTCCAGGGGTGATCTGGGAAACTACAGACGAGTGAGCCCAACGTCAGTACTGGGCAAA
Organism: Ichthyophis bannanicus; assembly: GCA_033557465.1. NCBI lineage: Eukaryota > Metazoa > Chordata > Amphibia > Gymnophiona > Ichthyophiidae > Ichthyophis > Ichthyophis bannanicus. The sequence goes on from CM066041.1 coordinate 276,419,683, forward strand.
ATGGTAGAAACCATTATAAAGAATAAAATTACTGAACATACAGATAGTCATGGTTTAATGGGAGAAAGCCAACATGAATTTAGCCAAGGAAAGTGTTCTCTTACTAATATGTTATATTTTTTTGAAGGTGTGAATTAACAGTTAAGACAGAGGTGAGCCAGTTGACATAGTGCATCTGGATTTTCAAAAAGTCTTTGACAAGGTCTCTCGTGAAAGACTCTTAGCGAAATTAAAAAGTCATGGGATAGGTGCAGGTGTACTATTTTGGATCAGGAACTGGTTAAAAAATAGAAAACAGAGGGTAGGGCTAAATGGCCAATTTTCTCAATGGAAAAAGGTAAATAGTGGAGTATCTCAGGAATCTGTGTTGAGTCCACTGCTTTTTAACATATTCATAAATGACCTGAAAATGGGAGTAACGAGTGAGGTGATCAAATTTGCAGATGACACAAAACTATTCAAAGTTGTTAAAACACAAGAGGATTATGAAAAATTGCAAGAGGACCTTGATAAATTGGAAGACCGGACGTCCAAATGGCAAATGAAATTTAATGTGGACAAGTACAAAGTTATGCACCTAGGAAAGAACAACCCAAACTATGATTACACAATGCAAGGTACTACCTTGGAAACCCCCACCCAGGAAAAAGATTTAGGTGTCATCGTGGATAATATGTTGAAACCCTCTGCCCAGTATGCAGCAGTGGCTAAGAAAGCAAATAAAATGATAGGAATCATAAGAAAAGGAATGGAGAATAAACAAAGGATCTTATAATGTCTCTGTATCATTCCATGGTGTGACCACACCTTGAATATTGTGTGCAATTCTGGTTGCTATATCTTAAAAAAGATATAGCTAAATTACAAAAGGTACAGAGAAAAGTCACCAAAATGGTAAAGGGAATGGAAGAATGCCCCTATGAGCAAAGGCTTAAAATGTTAGGGCTCTTCAACTTGGAAAAAAGACGGCTGAGAGGAGATACAATAGAGGTCTCTAAATTAATGATAGAATGGAACAGGTAAAAATTGTTTGGTTGTTTACACCACCAAAAATTAGAAAGACTAGGGGACACAATGAAGCTACAATGTAACCTATTTAAGACTAATAAGAGAAAATATTTTTTCACTTAACACGTAATCAAAGCCTGGAATTCATTACCAGATGATGTAGTAAAAGCTGTTAGTTGGACAAATTCCTGGAGGAAAGGTCCATAAACCATTATTAAAGAGGACCCGAGAAATCCACTGCACACCTTGGGAGAAGCATTGCAGAACCTGTGTACCTTTTAAGGGAACCTGCCTGGTACTTGTTACCTAGATTGGCCACTGTTGGAAACAGGATACTGGGCTTGATGAACCTTGGTCTGACCAAGTATGGGATTTTTTACATTCTTATGTACTGGGCAGAAAGTGAAGGAGGAGGAGGAAATCTATGAAACACTCCTTCCCTCTTCCTCTAATCTACACCAAGTCTGGTGTAAAGATATTAGGTATCCTAGGCAAACCTCATCCCTTGCACCCTCGCCCTCATTGCTGCTGCCCCTCTCCAAGACCTGCAGTAGTGGCAATGGCCTCAAACAGCCCTGCAACACTTACCTTAAGCTTCCACTATTGTGAGGCTGACTACCTAGTTTGCTAGATGGTTGGGCTGGCCCTGGCTGCAAGCCTCTCAGCAGTCTGGGTGATGTGGTAGATACTGAAAGGGCCTTTGACAGGGTGGAAAGCATAGTTCCTCACCTGTAACAGGTGTTCTCCAGGGATAGCAGGAATCAGTCCTCACATATGGATGACGCCGGCACCGACAGAGCCCGCGCAGAGCATTTCCCCAGCTTTCAAAGAAAGCCTTTGAGAATGCTGCCACACATGCGTGTTCCCCTGCCACCTTACTTAGTCAGGTGCCACAGCTAGACCCCCCCACCAAGATGATGACAAAATCAACAGAACCGCAAGGGGAGGAAGGACGGCTGTGAGGACCGATTCCTCATGTCCCTGGAGAACACTTATTACAGGCGAGTTAACTATGCTTTCTCCAGAAACAAGCATGGTCAGTCCTCACATATGGGACTCCCTAGCTACAGCCTACTAAGGACCTGTAGGAGAAGGCACGGTGGAGCCATAAGCAGCCGCAGAGAATCTGAAGGCAGACCTGAAGACCCCAAGTCCAGGGAGAGCCAGTCTCTGGTAGCCTGAACAAGAAGGGTCGGAGGGCAGGAGTTGCTTAAACCCCGAACAGATTAAGGAGTAAGTCTAGCTGAAGGAGCTCTCCCGATGGGAATCCCTCTCCAGGCAGTAATGCGCCACGAAGGTGTGAGCGGAGGACCAGGTGGCGGCCCGGCAGAATTATCCATCCAGGGGCACCGAGTGGAGGCTGGCGACCGAGGTCACTATCGCTTGGACATAGTGTGCCATGACCCAACGGTCCAGTGGCAGCTCAGCCTGGCCTGGGTGAAGGTGATGCAGTCTGCCTCCCAAATAGACAAGGTCTACTTTGTGATCACTTGTCCCAGGGGCTGGAATCATAGGAGATGAAAAGCTGGCTAGCTTTTGCGATGTCCCTGGGTCCGTTGCAAGTAAAAGGTCAGGGCCCTCTTGCAGACCAGGGTATGGAGGACAGCCGATGCTGGGTTGGTGTGGGGCTTCGGGAAGAAGGTGGGCAACACCACCTCCTGGTTGAGATGCAAGTCTGAGACCACCTTCAGAAGGAAATTGGGGTGGGTGCGAAGAACCACCTTGTTCTAGTAAAACTGGTGTATGGGGCCTCAGCCATCAAGGCCTGGAGCTCGTTGACCCTGCAGGTGGAGGTGAGTGCCATCAGGAAGGTGACATTCCAGAAAAGTGCCACAAGGAGCAGGTGGCCAGGGGCTCAAATGGCAGCTTGGTTAGCTGCGTGAGGACCACGTTGAGGTCCCATTCTGCCAGGGACGGGCAGATAGAGGGTTTGTAGAGGAACAAATCCCACATGAAACGAGAGAAGAGGGGCTGCCCGAGAGGGGTTTGCCCTCAATAGGGTGGTGGTTCACCGAGATCGCGCTCAGGTAAACCCTGACCGAGTTAGACTTCAGCCCAGACTGTGAGAGATGGAGCAGGTATTGCAGGACCGAGGGCACCGGGCAGGAGAATGGGTTCACATGTTGCTCTGAGCACCATACCGAAAACCTGTGCCATTTGAAGGTGTAAGACCATCTCATACAGTCCTTGCGGGAAGCCAGCAAGATTTCTTCAACTTCCTTGGGAAGGCGAAGGGGTGTTAAGGAGACCTGTTCAGCAGCCAGGCTGTCAGGGACAGGGACCCTAGGTTGGGATAGAGGAGCAAGCCTTCCTCCTGTGTTAGAAGCCCTGGTGAACTCCAGAGAGGGACCGGGGGTTGCGTCGAGAGACTGACAAGCAGGGGGAACCATGGCTGCTGGGGCCATGAGAATCACTAAGGCCCATCCCGCTGGACCTTGAAGAGTGTCCGAGGTATCAGCAGCGTGGGCAGACCAGTCACCCATGAGAGGAGAAAAGCGTCAGCAGCCACCCGGGCCGGGTGCGGATGGGGATCGCAGAACCGAAGCTGAGTGTTGGATGGGCTGGCAAAGAGGTTGAGGTCTGGGGTACCCCAGAGCCGGAACAGCCACTGCACTGTCTCACTCCTGTGGCTGGAGGACTCTGCTCAGCCAGTCTGCCAAGGCATTGTTCTGGCCTGGCAGGTAGACAGCCCTGAGGAGGATGTCCTGGGTCACCACATACGAGCAAAGGGCCACCACCACCTGGCAGAGGCTGTAGGAGCCGATGCCAACTTGTCTGTTCAGATAGAACATGGTGACTTGATTGCCCATCTGCAAGAGCACCACATGGTACTGCAGCCAGTGTCGGAATGTTCTCAGAGCTAGGAAGATGGCTCAGACCTCCAGCAGATTGATCTGCTGTTGACTCTCCGAGAGACCAGACCCCCTGGGTGCGCAGCTCCTTGCAGTGGGCTCCACAGCCTGAGAGGGAGGCGTCCGTTGTCAGGACTTTCTGGGGAGGCAGGATCTGGAAGGGCATGCTCCGGAGCAGGTGCTGTGTGTCCTGCCACCAGATCAAGGACTCCACCAGCTGCGGTGAGACCAAGATGGGATCCTGGAGCCGACCTGTAGCCTGGGTCCACTGAGTGTGGAGACACCACTGTGCCTCCCGCATAAGGAGATGGGCATCTGGCACAGCGTGGACCGTGGAAGCCATGTGGCCCAGGAAGCGAAGCATCGACCGAACCGAGATAGTGTGGCGACTTTGCACCTTGGAAGCCAGGGACACAAGGTGGTTTGCCCTGTCCAGGAGCCCTGGCCTGAAGGGTATCCAGGTGGGCCCCGATGAACTCCAGGGATTGCACTTGAGTGAGATGGGATTTTGGGTGGTTTACCACGAAACCCAGGTGCTGCAGAAGCCAGATGGTGTGGCCAGTGGCCTCTAGGGCCTCCGAGGCTGTGTCTCCCTTTACGAGCCAGTCGTCTAGGTAAGGGTAGACAAAGGCTCCTTGGAGACGGAGGGAGGCAGCCTCCACTGCGAGCACTTGGTGAAGACCCGTGGTGCGGAGTGGGAAGTACTCTGTATTTGTAGTAATCGCCCCTGACCACAAACCTCAGGTACTGCCTGTGACTGGGATGGATAAGTATGTGACAGTGTAAGCATCCTTTAGATCCAAGGAGAATAGCCAATTGCCCAGCTGAAGGTAGGGTAGTGTTCCAAGGGAGAGTATCTTGAACTTCTCCCGCACCAGGAATTTGTTCAGGTTCCTCAGGTCGAGGATGGGCCTGAGATCTCCTGTTCTTTTCAGGACAAGGAAGTATCTGGAACAGAACCCCTTTCCTTGTAGGTGAGGTGGCATTGGTTGTACCACCCCATCCCTGAGGAGGCCTATGAGCTCCTGAATCAGCAGGGCCTGGTGCAGAGGAGGCTGCTGGGGCTCTCCGGGAAAGTAGGGGGGAGGAGTCTGGTCTAGAGGGAGGAGATCACCACCGACTCATGGGTTCTCCAGGTAGTCGAGGAGGGCTATGGACTTGCACCGGTGGGCGAAGTGGACTAACCTACCCCCCCCCCTTCGGCAGCTGGACGTCCAGCGGTCATGAGGCTATGCCAAAGGCATCAAAATCCCAGAATCCACCTGTGCCAAGGCTGGAGACTGAGTCTTCGGTCCTTTGGGCTTGTGAGATCCCTGGCCAGTACTCTTACCCTGACCACCTCACGACGGGGTTTGCATGGCTGGGTACGGGGGGGGGGTATCCCCTGTAGGGCTGGCATTTCCTGTGGAAGAAGGGTTTCTTCCCTTGCAGCTTTTTCCTAGGAAGGGCAGAGGTCTTCCTGGAAAGCAGAGTACGGTTGACGTACTCTGTCTCAATTTCAGCCGCTTTGTCCTCCATAGGCTTACCAAAGATTTGCTCCCCAAGGCAAGGGATATCGAGGAGCTTCTCCTGAACCCACTGCTCCAAGTCGGAGGACTGGAGCCAAGCCTGCCGGTGTGCACAGATGCCGGCTGCTGCCACTCGTGCAGAGGTCTTGAAGCCGTTGTAGGCAGCTCAAGAAAGGTATTTGGAGCACTCGCCGATGGACTCTGAAAGCACCTGGAAGCGCCGGAGGTGGTCCTGCATTGAGGCTGGCCGCAAAACCTCTGAGTTCCTTGGTAAGGTCCCAGAGGAACATACCAACAGAGTTGGTAGACCTGGATGTGGCAGGCTAGCATGGAGTTTGATTTAAGCCTGGATTGTGAGAGATGAAGAAGGTACTGCAGCACCATCTGCACCGGGCAGGAGAACTGGTTTACCCATTGTTCCACACACCACATTGAGAATCTGCACCAATCTGTTCTTCGCCTGTAAGATGATCACCTCTGCATGAACATAGTTCATTCCCCTCACATAGTCAATCCCATATTTATCTCTGTTCTATTCTCTTGTTTAATGTAAAACAATTCCTCTGTGATTGTTATGTTTGATATAAACCGCTTTGGATAAAGGCAGTATAGAAAAATTGTTAAATAAATAAATATTTAAGGCATAAGCCCTCCTAGTGGAGGTCTTGCAGGAGGCCAGCAGGATCTCTTCCACTTCTTCCGAGAGGTTGAAAGGGGCTAAAGGTTACTTTTTTTTTTAGCAGCCAGGGGTGCAGGAGGGAGCCCTCCTCCTGAGACAAGAGCCCTGGGGAATCAGAGCCTCCACTGACAATCAGAGGAGCAGCGGGAACCACAGCTGTCTAGGCCTGCAAGGGGCCACCGTGGAGCCACCAGGATCAGCGATGCTTTGTCACGAAGAGCCTTGAGGAGTGTCTTGGCAACCAATGGCGTGGGTGAGAAGGCATACATGAGGCCTTTCGATCATGGAATGGGAAATGCATCTGTCGCCACCTGGGACCAGTGGAGCTGACGGGGGCAACTGATGGTTGTCTGGGCTGGCAAAAAGGTCCATCCATGGGGTCCCCCAGAGTCAGAAGAGTCGGGTGGTTACTCTGAGGTCCAATTGCCATTCGTGCGGTTGGAGGACCCTGCTCAGTTTGTCCGCCAGGGTGTTGTCCTGTCTGGTAGGTATATTTCTATGTTTCTATCAGAGGATCTCTAAAGGAAAAAAGGGGACTGTTGTAGTTGTTGATATAGAAGGACAGATTAGATAGGCCATGTGGTCTTTTTCTGTCATCATATTTCTATACAGCCCGTAGGAGTATTCCCTGACGAACTGCATAGGAGCAGAGTGTCAGCACTTCACGGCAGAGGGTGTGAGACCCCGTGCCCCCCCTGCTTGTTCATGTAGAACATTGCCACTTGGTTGTCCATTTGGATCAGAACAGACTGGTGCCTCAGGCAGTCGCAAAAAGCTCAGAAGGCTAGATATATTACCTGAAGCTCCAAAAGGTTGATCTGCTGGTTGCCTTCGACTTGTGACCAGCTGCCCTGGGTGCAGAGTTCCTCGCAATGGGCTCCCCATCCCAGCAGGGAGGCATCTGTTGTGAGGACCCTTGTGATAAGGAAGCTTATCATAGCTCAGGGAATAATGACAAAAGTGGAGAATTTACTCTGATCAAGGGACCTGTGCTGGCAGGTTATAGAAATAAGACAGCTTGTTTCCCTAAAAGACTACATGTTCCAGAATGCACTAGTATGCAGAAAGTCCCTAGGGGAGCTAGAATGGAAAAGCATGAGTCTAATCAGAGAAAGCATTATGTCATCCCTAATCAAACAGCCTCTAGAAGAATGCTTAATCCAAAACACCTGAAGACTGCAAGGGTGGAGTTGCAATCTAAGCCCTTTAAAACTAAAGGGGAATCTTCAGGGAGGGAGAAGGAGGAGACGGAGATGAAGTCAGAGAACAGAAGGAAGAACAACCGGAACCCGAAGGAACAAGGACAAGGAAGCAGACGGTCCAAGAGAGGAGCTCAGGGAAGTACCTATGCCTGGAGAGATACCTGGAGGAAAGGATCAGAGGACTGGAGAAAGCCAGAGGTCTGTAGATCCACAGCCAGGGACCCTCAAGCAACACCTAGGAAGAGGTCTGTTGCATATAAGGAGCCCAAATACCTCTTGGAGGACTTCTGGAGAAAAGATCCTGATGTCCAGAGATACCAACTGGAGGACAGGACACAGAAGCTCTATTGCATACTGGCCAGAATACCAGAAGAAGCAGCCTGACGCTTGCCTGGATTCAGGTAGGAACTGTGAACATTTCTCTAGCTTTGAGCAGTGCAAACAGCAGGGAAACAGTTTCTCTCCGTGTAGAGGTCAGTTCCTAAAGCCCTCTGAGTCAGACGGAGAAACAGAACCTATGCAATTTCAAGAGCAAGGGTCAATATCTGATACAGAAGATAATTATATGGACTGTTCTTTGAGTAGGTTATTTTAGGAAAATCCTAAATATCAGAGCAAACATCAAAAGGAAACATTCTGAATATTGGCATCCCATAAAGTTTTGTTGAAAAGAAAAAGCTTTTGGGAAAGTTTTGCACGTGTGCTGAAATCAAGCTACTGATTGCAATTAATTGTCACCTGTTGGTGGAGGAGAGCCCAGCACAAGCCATGCACACGTAGGATTAAAAAGTTCTTTGCTGTATGGAGAAAGTGAGCTATGTTTTAGTATAAAGAAGTTTTCCTCTTTGATTTGTTTTTCCCCAGCACTGCTAAGGAGTTTATTAGCAGTGGCTGAAAGAAGCCTTTCTGTTCCATAAAAGACTTTGATTCTTATTTGCATAAGATATTTCAGTTGCCTTAATTTGTGTTGAATAAACCCTGGAGAAGTTATCTGGATGGTGTTACCAAGCATATCTGTGTGTGGGATAATCACCCCATAAATAAACTCTAATTTTGTCTACACTCGACCAACTACAAGAGTTTTCATTATTTTAAAAAGGCAAGCTTTGTGTGAATGGACTTCAATAACCACAATCCTTTGCAAGACAGTTAATTTGCATACTTGCCAAGATGGTGGTACCTTCATAACAAGCACCCCCTTTTTACACCCTTCAAGGATGGAGTTTGGAAGGGCATCTCTGCTTGAAGGTGTTGTGGATTTTGCCACCAAGTCAGAGATTCAACCAACTGGTGGGTCAGAGACCCTGTCTTGGAGTTGGCCCGTGGCCTGTGTCCACTGGTCTTGAAGGCACCACTGAGCGACCCTCATCTGCAGACGGGCATCTGGGATGACATGGACCGTGCAGGCCATGTGCCCGAGTAGGTGCAGCAGGAGCCAAGCCAACACCGAGGAACAGTGTTGTAAGTCTGTGGCTAGTGTCCCGAGACGGTCGGCCCAGTCAAGAGGGAGGAAGGCCTTTGCCTGATCAGGGTCCAGCTTTGCCTCTATGAACTCCAGACATTGTGCCGGGAGGAGATGGGACTTGGGGTGGTTTATCACAAACCCCAGATGCTGTAGGACGTAGATGGTGCGTGCCGTAGCTTGCTGCACCTTAGCAGCCATGCCTCCTTTTATGAGCCAGTCGTCCAGACAGGGGAAGACAAATACCCCCTGGAGGCGGAGCTAGGCGGCCACTACTGCCAGGCATTTGGTGAATACTCTGGGGGTGGATGCCAAGTTGAAGGGTAGTACCCTGTACTGGTAGTGACCTCCCCCCACCATGAAGCAAAGATTCTGCCTGAGGCTGGGGTGAATGAGGATGTGGGTATAAGCATACTTCAGATCCAAGGAGCATAGCTAATCTCCCTGCTGGAGGCAAGGCAGCAATGTTCCAAACAGAGAGCATCTTGAACTTCTCCCTAACCAGGAACTTGTTCAGGTTCCGCAGGTCCAGGATGAGCCTTAGGCCCCCTGTCCTTTTTGGCATGAGGAAATACCTTTGCCCCTGAGATGTTGGAGTACTGGTTCCACTGCCTTGTCCTCGAGAAGGCCTGCAAGTTCCTGCAGTAGAAGGTCCTGGTGGAGGGGAGACTTGGGGGGGGGGGGGGAACTCTCCTGGAAAGAAAGGGTGACTGTGCCAGGTGAAGGAGGTAGCCCTCCTTGATCACCCGAAGTGCTCAGGAATTGGTGGTAATGGCTGGCTACCTGTGGGCATAGAGGATCAGACGTTCCCCTGTGGGCTGCTGTCCTCCTTGGGGTAGAGAGGCTATGCCCAAGGAGTCAAAAACTCCCCCCCAGGCTGGGCAGAAGCTGATACCTGGGGCTTGGGAGCCTTCTACTTACAAGGGTCTTGCCCATGTCCCTTGGTCTGCTGACCCTGTTGGGGAACTGGTGAGGCCTGAAATTGGGACATGATTTTTGCACACCGATTACACTTCATAAAGCCACTGGTAGCCATGGGGGAAAAAAGTACCCCAGCAAGGTCGAAGACCTGTTGTGCAGCCAGTTGGAAAAACGTGCAAAGGCGCCAGGAGGAAAATAATATCTATGGACCCGAGACTCTATGCTAGGGCAGCAGACTCAGGGGTGGGAAGATTACCAGTGCACAACCGGAGCAGAGTATGAAACTCGGGGCAATCAACTTTTTCTGGGGGAAAGCAGACAGATGTCTGAAGGGCTCTGCGGAAAAATGGAGACTGATCAAGATGGCACCCTTGGACGGGAAGGGGACCATGCATGTGTGGTGGAATCTCCCAAAGGCTTTTTTTGAAAGCTGGGGAGATGCTTCCATGAGGGCTCTGTCGGCACCAACATCATCCATATGTGAGGACGGACTTCCTGCTTGTTCCCGAAGAAAAGGCTGCACTGCACAAATGGTTATTGCCTGTCACTGGAAGAAAGAAGGAGTCCAAGTATTCATGATTCAATCAGTAAGGCCGGAGAAATGATCTCCTTTGATAAGGTGAACATTATGGTTGACCTCTGCTGGCAGGAATCATGCACTGCCAGCAGAGCCTCACAGATCAGGCTGGCTGTACCTTTTGGAAAAAAAATAGAGAAAGGCGGCACATGTGGTCCCTTTACACAAAAGCAGAAGTAAGGATGAGGTTAAAAACTACAGGCCGGTTAGCGTAACCTCTGTGGTAAGTTATTGGAAACGTTGCTAAAAGGGAGGATAGTGAGATTTCTAGAGTCCAATGGATTGCAGGGTCCAAGATGGCATGACTAGAGGCAGGTCTTGTCAGACAAATCTGATCAATTTCTTTGAGTGAGTGACCAGAGAGTTGGACCAAGGAAGAGCCCTAGATGCAGTGTACTTAGATTTCAGTAAAGCCCTTGACACCATTCCGCACAGGCAACTTATAAAACAAACAAACTGAGCACCTTAAGGATGGACCCTAAAGTGACTCATGAGAAGGATGTTACCAGTGGTGTGCTGCAGGGATTTGTCCTTGGTCTGATTCTTTTTAACATCTTTGTTAGTAATATTGCGGAAGGACTGTCAGGTAAGTTTTGCCTCTTTGTGGATTATACCACAATCTGCAATAGGACACACATCCAGGAAGGGGTAGCTAACATGAGAAGGGATCTAGCTAAGCTTGAAGAATGGTCAAGAATTTGGCAGCTAAGATTTAATGCTAAAATTCAGGGTCCTGCATTTGGGCTGCAAAAATCCAAAGAAGCGGTAGTGTAGTGGGGGCAAGTACTTCTGTCCAAGAAAGAAGAGCGGGACCTGGGCATGATTGTTTCTGGCTAGATAGGTAGAAAAGGTGGCAGTGAAAGCCAGAAAGATGCTTCAGTGCACAGGGAGAGGAATATCCATCAGAAAAAAAGGAGGTGATAGTGCCTCTGTATGAGTCTCTGGTGCGGCCTCATTTGGAGTATTGTGTGCAATTCTGGAGACAGCACAGTTGCTTACCTGTAACAGGTGATCTCTAGGAACAGCAGGAATAAGTCTTCACATTTGGCCTGCGCGGGAACGCTCCCCAGGGTCCAAAAAGAAAGCCATTGGGAGCATCCCACACGCATGCGCGCTGCCTTCCCGCCCATTCACTTCCCTCTCATCAGTTGGGTTTGTAGCTGAGACTGAAGGAGGGAAGAAGACAAATTAGAGAGAGAGAGAACAACTCCTAGGGGAGGTGGGTGGGTTGTGAAGACTTATTCCTGCTGTTCCCAGAGATCACCTGTTACAGGTAAGTAACTGTGCTATCTCCAGGAACAAGCAGGAATGAGTCTTCACATATGGGGACTCCCAAGCTAGAGATGCCTAGAGGAGGTCCCAGCATGTTGTAAATCTAATAGATGGGCCATGCTATTTCCCAGAACCTCAGGCATCCAAGGGATGGAGGGTAGGAGTTGAATTAGAAGGGGTGTGCTGTGGAACAGCTTAACTAAACAATGCGTCTAGAGGGGAGTCCTTGTGTAGATAATAAATGTTAGTAAAAATTTAATTTCAATTTTCTAATATGGACCTCACTCAAAAGTATTGCGAAAGTATTTGTTGAGGGTAATATGGTCTGGTGCTAAGAGCCAGTACATTATCCCCAAAGGAATTACCTCACTGTGAAGTAGAGGAAAAATAAATTTGCAATACAGGGAGAGGTCAGAAGCCTTAATGGCTAGAACTAATCCCAGAAGAAAAAAAACCGGGGGAGTTTAATGAGGTTGGACTTTGGAGGAGAAGCAAAAGCTTCTGTAGGTCAAAGTTTGAAGCTCTTTGTCCTTGGAGCGGGATAAGGCTCTAAGAAAGAGAGGAAGTAAATCTGACTGGTTTGCAGAAAAAGGATGGGTCTTTAAGACCCCTCTATGGAAGTGAAAGAAACAAACATTTGTAGTTGGCGCTGTAGCCTCCAATTTCTTGAAGATCAGTAATGTCTTCCCTAAGTGATGTCACTTAGGATAATGACTTTACATGGAGAGCTTCAGATGTACCATAACCGGAAGGTTATGGTAAAATAAGGTAGTTTCTAATTCCTATAGGAATTGGTTGTCCCTTAAAACGCTATGGTATGCTGGAACAGCATTAATATGGACAGTAACAATCTTTCAGAGTCAGATATATGTGTTTATATAAAGAGAGATTCACTTAACAAGAAGGGGTCAGACCTGCTTGAGAATGTGGATAGAGAACCCCTTACTGGTTACACGTGGAAGAACCATGAAGAAGGTTACATGGAAACCAGTGGAATGTTCCTAGTCAGAAGGAGAGGTCTAGATTTCTTAAAAAAAAAAAAAAAAAACTAGACTTTGAATAACCAGAAATGGAGACCTACGTGAAGGGGTGCAGAAGAGATCCTTAGTCTTAAGACAACAAGTCTGGATCCCTCTATAACTTCAGTGGAGAAAAAGACACAATATAAGGGGATACCATGTTTGCCCCTCTATGAGGGCAATATGAGTATCATGCATTCTTTGTTCAGCATAAGCTCCAATGAAGTATTGGGAAGTAGAAGGAATGCAGTAGACGAGGACCGACTGCAGTGAAAAGGAACGCATCCCTGTTGTAAGAGTTCCACTGGAGATGTGGAACAACTCAGGGAATTAAGCAATTCTTTATGCTTTCACGTGGTCTAAGCCCTGGTTCGTTTTCCTTAAAAGGAAATTTTAAGGAAGATGGTGAGAGTAGGAAAAGAACAGCCATGTAGGAGCATGACTGGGCAAAGCCTTTTTAACCATCTGGAAGTTACCCACCAGGAATGGCTCTGACGCTCTCTGGCAAAGGCCCATAGTTGCAGAGCTTTGTATAATTGCAGAGAGCATGTTCTAGGTTGCTTAGGTGAGATCTGGCTGTTTAATTGCCAGTGTGCAACCTAATCTATTCTGTTGGTGCCAGAAAAAAATTAAAGATGGCTAAGAATAGTACAGGCCGGTTGCCTGCAAAGATAAATTGCCCAAGTAGGTTTTGGAACCTGTCTTGGAATTATAAAGCAGCAGAAAAGTTAGGTCGCATAGATTGGAAAAGGACCGACAGACATAATTAGGAGTGGTGAAACTCAATTATGGTCCGATAGCTGCCTTAAAAGAAAATATTTGAGAAGATTGCAAAGGGGAAGGAAACTCTGTATGGGAACCACTTACTGGAGTAGGTATTAAAGGAAATCCTATGGCTTAAAAAGTAAGCCCTCCAGTTGAATAGTATCACTCTTAGACAGAATGTCTCTACTAAGAGGGATAGAAAGTAACACAGAGTTGTGAACACTTACAATTTGGTAAACTTCTAAAACAGGTAAAGCCCCCCTGCAGTCAAGAGTATGAGATATCCTTGTACAGGAAAACTGACAAGGTGAAGGGCATAGCCTACCTTGTTATTAGTTGCTACTCCTCCTTTTCCTTCAAAATGGAGAGTAGAAACCTGTTACCTGTAGGGCATGATTATCCTCAATAGTTCTAGGAGCTAAAAGAACGGATTTCTCTTGCAGCAAGCGATTCATGCCTAGAGTCGAGGATTGAGTCAGTGTATCACTGATCACTCAGTAAGGATATTTCTGTTGATAAGAAGTAGGTTAGCGGTTCTGAACCTCAAACAGGAAAAAGATTTAATGAATAAAATATCAGAAACCCTGCGATTGCTGGGTTTGCTGAGCCTGTTGAGGTTTTGGTTTTCTTAGCCTGGTATGATGTTGCCCTTCTTTGGAAACATCTGCATGATGGGTAGAAGATGAATAAAACTTTTTCCCCTTAGGGGGATAAAGTTTGTTAGGAGATTTTTTACTAGCTGGGATAGAAGAAAGTTTTGACAATCCTCTGAAAGCAACAATATCAGTGTTTAACCGATTAGCTTGGAATAAGGCATCCTTGTTAAAGAAATTTTCACCAGTACAAGGAGTATTTCCCAGCCTTTCTTGTACCCATTTGTCCAAGTCTGAAGCTTGGAACCAGGCCATGCGTCATGCCCCTATAGCTATAGCAGAGTTTCTGCTAATAGATTCAAAACAGTCCAGGGAAGCACAATTAAGGAACTTGGAGACATTTTGAGCATGACTGACTAATAAGAAATAGTCTGCTCTTTTATGTTCTTGAAGAAAAGGGTTCAAAAGCTTTAAGTTCTTTGTGACCTCTTCAAGAGATAATCCCATATAGAAAATATATGAGATAATTCTGCTGCAAGCATCGACATCCAAAGGCATCTAAAGTCCTAGACTCATGACCTGGCGGATAAGAGGAGTGCTTCTTTGCACTCTTAATACGCCTCATTGCTGATTCTACAACAATAGAATGATGAGGAAGTTGAGTCTTTTGAAAACCTGGAGAAGGTGTCACCTTGTACATAGTGTCAAGTGTCTTAGAATGTGGGGATACCGTTAAAGGAGTTTCCCACATTCTTAATAGTAGATCCTGTAAGATCTGATGCAAAAGAAGCATGATCACCTCCTTTGGAATACAGGGGAATTGCAGAGTCTCTGAATCCCCTGGTATGGATTCTTTACCAGGTATAGAAATGGCAAGTAACTTTGCCATATCAAGCAGAAAAGCTTGAAAAGAAATCTCCCCTGAAGAGGACCCCCTAAAATGAGGGGTAAAGGCTAGAATTGTTGAAAATTCAGCCTTGATACCGATGGATTCATCCCAGTCATCGAGATCGGAAGACTTGAAAGGATGAAGCATCGGATTTTCTTTGAAGTGATGTCTTCGGTACTGCCCAAGATCGGTACCGAATCCTCCATGCTAGAGAGCGATTCCAGGCTCGGCATTGAAGGAAGCGAGTCTGTCGAAGCAAGCATGGACGGTACCGATACCTGTGCCAATGTCAATACCGGTACCAGTACCAAAGCCGATACCGATACTCGAGGAACGGTCTGCAGCAACTCTAGCAGTACCGAAGTAGCTGAGAGCGCTAGACTACGTTCATCGGTGAGGAGTGTTTCATCCATCACCATAGCCAATGCCGGGGTGTCAGTACCGCTTGAAGCGGTCACAACCACCGAGCATGGCCCAGGTATGTTCATCAAGGTAAGAATCCCGGGAACAACCTGAAGCCCTGTTAATGCTTTGAAGCCCGAAGACTCCCGCCGGGGCTTTATTGCCAAAATGTCCGAGGGCAACGCCAGAGGCATCTCGATGCTTAGAAGGAAATCTACCACTCGAGGACTGGCTAGTCTTTACAGACTTTTTTTTGGTTACCTGATCCTGTGAAAAAGAAGATATTCTGGTTGGTGACATCGAGTCCGATGTGAACCGGGTATCGAGTTGTGCTCGATCCTGAAGACTTCTTCTGTTTGAGCTCCAGCAGGAGAGACACTCCAGTGGGCAATGGTCAGGACCTAAACATTTTAGACACCATGTGTACCGCCACACTTTGAGCATTTCTTAAGGATAGTGGCTGGCTTTTCCATAATGGAAGGATAGAGGCCTAGTGGCCTAGAAACCATCAGGCACTAAACAGGAAAAATTCCTAGAGAAAAGAAGAAATTTTTTAGTAAAAAGAAAGAAAAGCACCGGCGGTACCGGTGGCATCGAGGGAAGGCAGACGCGACCACAAAAATCTAAGAATAAAAAGAAGAATTTTCCGCGGTGACAGGAATACGTCCTGCCGGCTTCCCGGAAAACGGAAAACTGATCAGAGGGAAGTGAATGGGCGGGAAGGCAGCGCGCATGCATGTGGGATGCTCCCAAAGGCTTTCTTTTTGGACGCTGGGGAGCGTTCTCGCACAGGCTCCGTCGGTACCAACGTACCCATATGTGAAGACTCATTCCTGCTTGTTCCTGGAGATCGCACCTTCGAAAGGATATAAACAGGATGGAGTCTGTGCAGAAGGTGGCTACTAAAATGGTTAGTGGTCTTTGTTATAAAGCATAAGAGGATAGACTTAAAGATCTTAATATGAATACATTAGAGGAAAGGCAGGATAGAGGTGATATAATAGAGATGTTTAAATATGTCCATGGCATAAATGCACAAGAGTTTCTTTTGATTGAAAGCAAGCTCTGTTTCGAGGGGACATAGGATGAGGGTGAAAGGGGACAGATTCAGGAATGATATACGGAAAGATTGTTAGATGCGTGGAATAGTCTCCCAGAGGAGGTAGTAGAGACGAGGACAATATCTGAATTCAAAAACCATGGGGCAAACGCATAAGATCTCTAAACGAAAAGAAGGGACTTTAGCATTTGATATAGGAGGACAGACTAGATAGGCAATGTGGTCTTTTTCTAACTTCATGTTTCTATGTTTCTAAGTTGATCAGTTTTATTTCATTTCATTTTCAAAACAAATTTAAATGAAATCACATCCTTATGGCGTACTGTGTATAATTTTGGAGACTCGTATGTATTCGTCCCAGAAGGAAGCTCCTTAAAATGGTCAGTGGTCTTCATCATAAAGCATATGGGGATAGATGGAAATCAAGAGGAAAACATGGTGATAAGGAGGGAAATATTAAAGCTCTTTTCACAGGTAAAGCAGGGGTCTACCCTCAGAAATGGCCCACCCCATATATGGGTAAATGTATATAGGTACAGCCTGTACGCATGCTTAAATTCACTGGCTATTGGAGAAGACATCTGAGGGCAGCATTGTGGAGGGATTTGCACTTATTCATATTACTCTGAAAAAAGTGACAGCTGCTACTACTGATCATTTGTATAGCGCTACAAGGCATACGCAGCACTGTACAGGCACATGCAAAAGACGGTCCCTCCTCATCACAGCTTACAATCTAGTTAAGACAGACAGACAACACAACAGCTGAGGACAAGAATACATCTAGGGGTATGGTAAGGAAGCACATAGGAAACTGAGTGGATCAGGATCCAAAGCAACCTCGAAGAGGAGTTTTCAGTCTGGATTTGAAAAGGGCCAGAGATGATGTACAGACTCAGGTAGTTTGTTCCAGGCATAAGGAGCAGCAAGGTGAAAGGACTGAAGTCTTGACTTGGCAGTAGAGGAGAAGGGCACATACAAAAGCGAGCCGCCAGAAGACTGGAGTTCCCAAGGAGGGGTGTAGGGTGAGATAAGAGAGGGAAGGTAGCGAGGAGCAGCAGAATGAGTGCACTTACAGGTCAGTAGGAGAAGTTTGAAGTGGGTGCAGAAATGGATAGGGAGCCAGTGAAGCGACTTGAGAAAGAGGGGCAGTATGAGCATATCGAGGTTAACTGAAGAGTTTTAACTATCAGTTGGATGAGTGTCGAGAAGGAGGAGGAGTAGTCAAAGACAACCCCAAGGTTGTGAGCTGAGGAAACAGTAGTAAAGTGTTATCCACAGAGATTGAGAAAGGAGGAAGTTGGGTTAAGGGGAAAAAATAAACTCGGTTTTGGCCATGTTCAATTTCAAATGGTGATGAAACATCCAGGCAGCAATGTCAGATAGGCAGGCAGAGATCTAGGACTGGATTGCTGGAGAGATTTCAGGTGTAGAGAGGTAGATCCGTGTAAAAATGGTACTGAAAACTATGAGAGGTGGTAAGTTCACCAAGGGACTGGATATATAGAGAGAGCAAAGGAGTGCGCCCAAGAGAGTATTCTCAATTAATTCATTCATTACAGAGGTCAGACTAACAACTACTACTACTACTATTACTCAGCACTTGTATAGCGCTACTAGTCATAGGCAGCACTGCACAGACTTGTAAGAGACAGTCCCTGCTCATCAGAGCTTACAATCTAGTCAAGACAAAACACAGGTGTAGGCAGGGATAAAGCAAGGGAGAGAAAAAGGGATCAGGTGAGTCAAAATCCAAAAGCAGCAGCGAAGAGGTGAGCTTTCAGCCTGGATTTGAAGAGGGTTAGAGAAGGTGCCTGGCGTACAGACACAGGTAGTTTGTTCCAGGCGTAAGGCGCAGCAAGGTGAAAGGAGCGAAGTCTGGAGTTAGCAGTAGAAGAGAAGGGCACAGATAGAACCAGTTTGCTAGAAGAGCAGAGTTCACGAGGGGGGTTATATGGAGAGATAAGAGATGAAAGGTACTGAGGAGCCGCAGAGTGAATGCATTTATAGGTCAGCAGGAGAAGTTTGAACTGGATGCGGAAATGGACAGGAAACCAATGAAGTGACTTGAGAAGAGTAGTAATATGGGCATGACGAGGCTGGCAGAAGATGAGCCGCGCAGCAGAGTGTTGAATAGATTGAAGGGGAGAGAGATGATTCAAAGGGAGACCAGCAAGGAGTAGGTTACAGTAGTCGAGACGGGAGGTGATTAAGGAGTGGATAAGCGTTTTAGTACTATGTTCAGAAAGGAAGGGGCAGATTTTTCTAATGTTATAGAGAAAGAAGCTACGAGATGGATGTGTGTGGAGAAAGAGAGAGGAGTCAAAGACAACCCCCAGATTGCCGGCCGAGGAAACAGGAAGGAGTACAGAGTTATCCACAGAGACTGAGAAAGGAGGAAGAGGAGGGGAGGTTTTAGGGGGAAAGATGAGAAGTTCAGTCTTGGCCATGTTCAATTTCAAGCGGCAGTGAGACATCCAGGCAGCAATGTCAGAAAGGCAGGCAGATATCCGGGTCTGGCTTGCCGGAGAGATTTCAGGCGTAGAGAGGTAGATCTGGGGGAAGTCAGCATACAGATGGTATTGAAAGCCATGGGAAGAGATGAGCGCACCAAGGGACTGGGTATAGAGAGAGAAAAGGAGCGGACCCAAGACAGATCCTTGGGGTACACAAACTGGGAGCCGGGTAGCAGAGGAGGAGGAGCCACCAGAACACACACTGAAAGAGTGATGGGAGAGATAGGAGGAGAACCAGGATAGTACAGAGCCCTTGAAACCAAGTGAGGCCAGGATATCGAGGAGAAGGTTGTGGTCAACAGTGTCAAAAGCAGCAGAGAGGTCAAGAAGGATGAGGACAGAGTAAAGGCCCTTGGATTTTGCCAGGAACAAGTCACTGGAGACTTGCAAGAGCCGTTTCAGTAGAGTGTAGAGACTAACCAGCCTGTAGTTCCCAACCTCATCCTTAATTCCAGTTCTGTGTAGAGGGGTTATGCCCTTCTACTAACAGATATGCATATAACTTTGAAAAAAGTGGCAAAGTGCAAATCTCTCCACAATGTCATCCTCAAATGTCTTCTCAAACAGCCAGTAAACTGGTTCCAAATAGCAGCAGATGACACAGGACCAATTACCGAGAGCATCAGGCAGGCAGGTATCCCCTTAACATCTGTAGGTACAGATTATGCTGCTGTTTCTGTCACACTAGGCATCACAGTCACCCAGGCTTTTTCAGAACAGTTCAAGATGTGCACCCTAAATCCACATGGTGGCAGCAGGCTGCAGGCAAGGCTCAAAGTGAAGCACATTTCTAAGGCATCACACTGCCACTACCCAGCAGTACCTGCTAATAGCCACACTATGCTATGTGATAGTCCCTCTGTTGCAATACAGCCAGATACTGCCCCTCACCCAGCCATGACTGCCAGGGACGCACCTGAAAATCAGGACCAGTGCAAGGATCCTCTGTATCCTAGATGAACATTCAGCTTTAAGACCCCCTGAGATTTTGATAAACTCAACAGTCATGATCATCCTAACACCCCCCCCCCCTCCCCAGAACAATCCTGGGTAACTGGACATATTCAAAGCAATTTAACCAGTTTGCAGACTTGCAACTGGTTAAACCACAGTCAGAAGGATATTCTGCACCATTAAACCATTTATTGCCATTGAATATCCTGCGTTACCTGGTTTGTACGGCCCAACACTAGCCAGCTAGTGCCAGGGCATTCCGGGGGCAGCACTAGAGTTAACCAATCAGCCATGGTTCAAAATACAATGGGGCATGTTTCCTAAATGTTAATGCACGTTAACTTTCATTAGCACGCATTAACCTTTAGCAAACATGCCCCAGTGTGCTTCATACCAGCAGGAAAATGTGAATATTCCTACAGCCAGTCTATGCTGTGCCAGCTCACTCTTTCAGTTTAGTTATCCGTTACTGTTCTTTAATCACATATTACTTTAAACAACCTCTTATCCATGTCTAGGTGTGCATCCTCACATACTCGCCCTATTGTAGGATTTATAACTCAGGCAGGAAGTAGCACGTGCATCCACACTTCCTATAGTCAAGGTTGATGCAAGGATATTGGGTGCCATAGGTAAAACTATCATCTTGTTCCCCTTTGACAATTATAAAATGAATGTAACTACCCCATCCTCACCCTTCGCAGAATGCTCCTGTAAAAACCATAATTAGACATCAATGGGTTGATATTCCAAAGCACTGACCACAAATAAATATTTTTTAAAAATCGCTAGCTGTTCTATGAATAAATTTGTCCATTTTATTTGCAAAACAGCCAAGTGTTTTCCTTTGAAAAAAGCCATGATTTAGGAGCAGGGGTGAGGGCAGGGAAAGAAAGAGAACAAACATTGGGGGATTAAGGGGGATATCCCCTCAATCCTTCTGTAAAGGGTTGGCCAAAATAAGCACTTTTAAATACCAATTTGTGGTAGGGAGCAGGTAAAAATCTGGATGTGATTAATTTCGGGCTTACAAATGCATTCCTTATATGAAAGGGAGAATACACATGTAGACTTTTGTCCCGTCCAGGACATGCTCCCAGCACACACACAACCCCCCCCCCCCCCCGCCCCCCAATGAAATTTCAACGCGGAATGAACAACCATTTGTAAACTGGGCCCTCTCTAAAATGATGATTTACACTTGTCTATGCCGGATTATTCAGGTGTAAAACTCAAATAAAGCTTCTAGAATAGCTCATTGAGGCATAAACTTATCCACCTAAGTAGTTCCACTTCCAAGAACTATTTGGGATAGATATTTTTTGCTTTATAAAGTTGTTATATGCATTCATCTGCCTCATATTAACAGCTACTCATGCAATCAGCACCACTGCCAACTGTTAAATGCGTTTTCATTTTGACCTCTATATGTCTAAGTATTGATGAGTAAACATTTCAACAGGACGTGTAAAATCATATCTGGATTTTTATGTAGTACTTATGTATAACTGCTGCTTAATATATGTATAAACATATATTTCAAGTTAAATGGCTGGCTGAATATCTATTTAAATACTAATTTTTGTTTTGTGTACAAATACATAAATAGTTTCCAAAATATATTTGCATTAATACATAGTTGTTTAATACACCTGGATAAATAGGCTCTCCCTGCAGGTAAAGCACAGTTACTTACCTGTAACAGGTGATCTCTGGGAACAGCAGGAATTAGTCATCACCTATGGGTACGTCGGTACCGACGGAGCCCGCGCGGGAAAGCTCCCCAGCTTTTCAGATTAAAAGCTTTTGGGGCCTCCCACTGCACATGCGCGCTGCCTTCCCGCCTTCCTGACCAGCTCTCGTCAGTTCGAGTTTAAAGCTGAGACAATAGAGAGAGAGGACAGGAATATAGATAGATAGAGATACAACTCCTAGGGGAGGTGGGTGGGTTGTGATGACTAATTCCTGCTGTTCCCAGAGATCACCTGTTACAGGTAAGTAACTGTGCTATCTCCAGGAACAAGCAGGAATAAGTCATCACCTATGGGGACTCCCTAGCTAAGATGCCTGGGAGATCCCCTTTCCAAGGGTAAACCATCTTCGCATGGATCTCAGGCATCCATCCAGGGAAGGTGGGCAGGAGTTGTTTAAGTATGGAACAGGTGTTTGAGGACAGCCTGACCAAACAAGGCATCCCGGCGGGAGTCCTTGTCCAAGCAGTAATGGGCTGTGAAGGTATGAACCGAGGCCCAAGTGGCTGCTCGACAGATCTGATCTATGGACACAGAGTGAAGATGAGCCATAGAAGTGGCCATGGCTCTCACATTGTGAGCTGTGACATGGCCCTCCAGAGAAATGTTCATACTCTGGTAAGCAAAAGAAATACACTGAGCGATCCAATTGGAAAGTGTACGCTTGGTGACTGGAAGTCCCAAATGAGAAGGATCAAAAGCCACGAAAAGTTGGGAAGACTTTCGATGTGGTTGAGTCCTGTTGAGGTAAAAGGCAAGAGCTCTTTTACAATCCAGAGTATGAAGGTTCCTCTCTGCACTGGATGCATGAGGAGCCGGGAAAAAGACAGGTAGATATACCTCTTGATTAAGATGAAAAGGCGAGACCACTTTGGGCATAAAGTGGGGATTCGTCCTAAGGACCACCTTATCATGATGAAACCTAGTATAAGGTGGATGAGCCACTAAAGCCTGCAGTTCACTGATGCGGCGAGCCAAAGTGACTGCAATAAGGAAAACAACCTTCCAGGAAAGAAATTTGAAGGAGGTAGAGTCCAAAGGCTCAAAAGGTGGCTTCATAAGCTAACCTAGAACTAGGTTCAAATCCCATGCTACCGGAGGAGGTCGGATGGGAGGTTTAGTTAGAGTCAGGCCTCTCATGAAACGTGCAACAAGAGGATGAGAGGAGACAGGTTGTCCATTTATAGGTTTTAAGGATGCTGCAATAGCACTCAAATGGACCCTTACTGAATTTGTCTTAAGGCCTGCATTTGAAAGATGCAGGAGATAGTCCAAGAGGGAATTCAAAGGAAGTGCTAGAGGGTCAAGACCCTGCTGAGCACACCAAATGGAAAAACGTTTCCATTTGAAAGCATAAGAACGCCTCGTGGAAGGTTTCCTAGAGGCATGAAGGATATCTGTCACAGGTTGAGAAAGATTAAAGTCTTGAAGACTTAGGCCTTCAGTAACCAAGCTCTGAGATGTAGGGATTTGGGTGCCACAAATTCCCCTCCTCCTGAGACAGAAGGTCTGGCGCAGCTCCCAGGTCCAGGGAGGATCCCTGGGAGAGATGCAGAAGTAGAGGGAACCACACCTGGCGTGGCCAGCGGGGAGCTATGAGGATCATAGTCCCGTGATCCCTCTGGAGCTTGAACAGAGTCTTGGATATTAGAGGAATGGGTGGAAAGGCATAGAGGAATTCCTGACCCCAATGCAGGAGGAAGGCATCGTGGGCCTGAGCTCCCTGACACTGAGTTCTGGAACAGAACCGGGGAAGTTTGGCATTCCACGGACTTGCAAAGAGGTCTATGTCCGGGGTCCCCCATTCCTGAAAGATTCTGCGTATCTGGTCCATATGTAGGGACCATTCGTGTGGAAGCAGAACTCGACTGAGTCTGTCTGCACGAGAGTTTTGAACTCCTGGAAGATACACTGCAAGAAGGTGAATTTGATGCTCTCTGGCGAAGGCCCATAATCTGAGAGCTTCGTTGCAAAGCGACAGAGAGCCTGTCCCTCCTTGTTTGTTTATATAGAACATGGCTACCTGATTGTCTGTCTGAACTAGGACAGTCAGGTTGACAAGGAGGGTATAGAAGACCTTGAGGGCAAGGTAAATTGCTCGCAGTTCCAGGAGGTTGATATGAAGGGTGGCCTCCTGTGGAGACCAAGTGCCCTGAGTGGAGAGGTTCTGAAGATGAGCTCCCCACCCTGTCTGGGAGGCATCTGTTGTGAGGGTTGCTTGGGGCAACAAAGGTTGGAAGGGGGCCCCCCAACAACAGATTCTTGGTGGATGTCCACCATTGGAGGGACCAAAATAGACAGCTTGAGGTGAGTATTTGGTCGGAGAGCGCTCCAGATGCTTGAGTCCACTGGGTGGCCAAGGTCCATTGAGCTGCTCTCATATGCAGACGAGCGTAGGGCACCACATGTACCGTGGAGGTCATGTGGCCCAGAAGTCGCAGCATTTCCCGGGCTGTCAAATGACTGCTGGACTGAGCTTGGGAGGCCAAACTCAGCAGGCGTTGGGCCCTGACCTGAGGCAGGTAGGCCCTTGCAGTGATGGTGTCTAACTGGGCCCCTATGAACTCGAGAGACTGAGTAGGGATTAGTTGAGACTTGGGAAGGTTTACTACCAGTCCTAGATACTGCAGAAGACGCCTTGTGCGGTCCAGGGAAATTTGGGCCTGGGACTGAGAGGAAGCTCGGATGAGCCAGTCGTCCAGGTATGGGAATATGAAAATTCCCAGGCCTCTTAGAAAGGCAGCTACGACTGCCATGCATTTGGTGAACACTCTTGGAGCAGAGGCTAGACCGAAGGGGAGTACTCTGTACTGGAAATGTTTTCCCTGAAACAGAAATCGAAGGTATTTTCTGTGGGATGGGTGGATGAGTATGTGTGTATACGCATCCTTTAGGTCTAGAGAACAAAGCCAATCCTGACTCTGAAGGTATGGAAGGAGAATGCCCAGAGAAAGCATTTTGAATTTCTCCTTGAAAAGAAATTTGTTCAATTCTCTCAGATCCAGAATTGGTCTGAAGCCCTCTGTCTTCTTTGGTATTAGAAAATAAGGGGAGTAGAATCCCGTCCCCTGTTGAAGAAGAGGGACCTCCTCTATTGCCCCCTGGGCAAGGAGGGAGGAGACTTCCTGACCCAAGAGGGCCAGGAGAGATGGGGGAGAATTGAACTGCCTCACCATAGTATAAGGAGGAAGGTCGGAAAAATGGAGTTTGTAACCCTCTCTGATGATAGAGAGGGTCCATTGCTCTGATGTAATTTGCTCCCATCTGGGAGCAAAGTGAGCTAACCTTCCGGGTATGGTGAGGGGCTCTGGTTGTTCTAGAGCCAGAAAAGTTAAGTTCTCTAGGGGCAAGTCAAAACCCCTGAGGGGGTGGAGCCTGCTGAGGCGTAGCAGACGCCGCAGGCTTTGACCTTGCCTGTTTAGGTTGCTGACGTTTAGCAGCAAAACAAGGCTGAGAGGATTGTTGGCCAGTATTTGTGGAAAATCTGGACTTCTTGTAATAAGGTCTCTTAAAAGACTTCTTCTTGGCAGGAGTGGAGGTAGACTTAGAAAGTCTATCTAAGGTGGCATTTTCTGCATCCATTTGAGTGGCCTTAATTTGCCACTCCTCACCAAATAAGTTCTCACCTGTACAGGGCAGATTTCGTAAGCCATCTAGGACCCAAGGTTCTAGATCAGAAGCCTGGAGCCAAGCAAGACGTCGGGCTGCTATAGCAATGCCCGAAGCCCTACCAGCACCCTCAAAGGAATCAAAAGCTGCCCTGTTGGAGAACTTTGAAATATCCAAAAGGTGTTTCACTAAGGAAATGAACTGCTCCCTCTTATCCTCAGGGATAAAGGGGGCAAAATGCCGAACTTTTAGAGCGATTTCACTGAGAAACATGCCCATGTAAAGATTATAGGAATTAATCCTGGCTATAAGTGCTTTGGAGGCCGGAACCTCCCGCCGGGGTTTTTTGGCCTGGGCAGAATCCTCGAACTCAGAATTGAGAGCCTCTCGATCTTTAGAAAGAGATTTGCTTTTAGAGGATTTGCCCACTGGAGTTTTGGTTACCTGAGATCCATCCGGAGAGGAAGACCTGGATGACTGTGATGCTTCTGAAGGAAACAGAACATGGAACTTGTTGGCCCGGTTCTGCAATCCACGTTTCGACATCTGGGAGCAGGATGGGCAGTCCGGTATGGAATGGTCAGGTCCTAAACATTTAAGACACCATTCATGGGTGTCTGTAAGAGGAATGACAGCACTGCACTTGGTACACTTTTTAAAACCAGGAACTGGCTTCTCCATGAGGAGAATTTGTGTAGGCCTGAAGGCCTAACAAAGTACCAAGCTGTGCTGAAGAAAAGAAAAAATATTTATTTTTTTTTCAAAAGAAAGAGAGACCGGCAGTACCGGTTTCAGAATGGGGAAGGCAGGTACGCGGTCTAAAGAAAACAATAAAATTAACAATTTCTTCAGCGGTGACAGGAACACGACCTGCTGGCTCCGCGGAAAAAAAGAAACTGACGAGAGCTGGTCAGGAAGGCGGGAAGGCAGCGCGCATGTGCAGTGGGAGGCCCCAAAAGCTTTTAATCTGAAAAGCTGGGGAGCTTTCCCGCCCAGGCTCCGTCGGTACCGACGTACCCATAGGTGATGACTTATTCCTGCTTGTTCCTGGAGATAGGCACGCACTGATGGTTTTTGTGTGGCTGCAAAGACCTATTGCTTTGCTATGACTGCAGATGTTCTTTGCCATTATCCAAAAACTGCCACCCTAGGTAACTGCCTTGTTTCTTTAATGATTAAGCCGACCCTGCCTCTACTACCTCGTGCAGAATGTGGATTGCATGAGCCCAACAGTGTGTTCATCAGCTGCTGGATTCTCCTCTTGCTGTGATCATTTAACATTTCACCCAGAATTCATTCATAGAAATCAATAATGGTAACAATATGTACGAATGGTGGCTTAAATTCCACTCAAGCAGGGAGGCCCAGGGAAGGTGGGGGCACAACTTTTGGGGATTAATCTTCCATACCCTGGGGCCCCCTTGATTTGAACTTCTGTTTCTGGGGACTAAGTCATTATATGAAAAAAAAAGAGGCAGGGGAATTAATAAGTCCATTAGCTAAATAAATGTTAACCATATTCCCAATTGGCAACGCAGAGGAGGGTACGTATAACAGAACCAAATGGTAGTAGACAGACATACAGCAAACAGTTAACAATTTACCTTACTCATACTGACACCCCCCTCTTATATATACACAATAAGCAAGACCATGTGTCCCCATTTACTGACCTACCAAAATGGACTTCCACCATATTCTAAGGCAGAGGTACTCAAATCCAGTCCTGGAGGGCTGCAAACCAGTCAGGTTTTTGGGATATCCCTAATGAATATGCATGAGATATTTGCATGCACTGCCTCCATTGTATTTGAATCTCTCATGCATATTCATTAGGGATATCCCAAAAACCTGACTGGTTTGCAGCCCTCCAGGACTGGATTTGAGTACCTCTGTTCTAAGGAAATGACTATTAGTTCAGACATGATCATTCCATTTGTGCTGGGCACTTGGGTTCTTATCTAGCAGAATGTCAATGATTTGCCATTTTTCTTACCGAAGGTGCAACTGAACTGGACTGAATAACTTAAAGCACATAGTGACATGTATAGTGGTTGAATATCACTGGGGAGGGGGGATTTTAAAAGTGCTGTTTGTGCTGTGGATGTCTGCAAACGGGCACGCAGATGTCCAAATCACAGACAACTCACCGGAGGCATTTTAGAAGCCAGCTCCGGAGACGTCCCCAGTATGACGACATTCAAGCTGGGAATGAGATATGATGGAGTGTCAGGGGCATTTCAGACAGGATAGACGCAGGAAGCCGTTTTTAGATAAGGCTATCACGACACCTCACAATCAAAGAACATAATCTCAAAATGGGCCTGCACCTTAATGTAAAGAAGACAAAGATCATGACAACTGGCATAATCAACAGGTTCATTGTTGAAGGAGAAGAAACTGAAATTGTGAACAACTTTAACCTACTTGGATCAACTATCAATAAAGAAGCAACAAGAAGTCAAGAAATCAAGACGCATTGTTCTTGGCAGAATGGCTATGAAAGACCTAGATAAGATTCTCAAGAGCAGAGATGTCTCTCTCCATACAAAGATTTGACTTGTTCAAGCCATGGTAACATCATATGGATATGAAAGCTGGACAGTGAAAAAGACAGACAGGAAGAAAATTGATGCCTTTGAATTATGGTGCTGGCGGCGAATACTGTGTATACCATGGACTGCCCGAAGAACAAACCAGTCGGTACTAGAGGAGATCAAACCTAAGCTTTCTTTAGAAGCTCAGATGACAAAGACTTCGACTTTCATACTTTGGACACATCATGCGAAGAGAGAGATCATTAGAGAAAGACATCATGCTTGGCAAGATAGAAGGTCAACGCAAAAGAGGAAGGCCAGCAATGAGATGGACTGATACAATAACAGCAGCTACGGGTACCAGTCTGTCAACAATGAGCCGCCTGACTGAAGACCGAACACAATTTAGGATAGCTATCCAGAGGGTCGCCATGAGTAGACTCCGACTCGACGGCACCCACCCACACACCAGCAGGAGCATCCATGTCTATTTATGTTCCAGGGCACAAATAGGCATCAGAAAAGCTCCCATTCTGGTATCACAACAGATGGAGGGTATAGAGAAGGAGGTAAACAGATCTCTCCTATACGGTTTTATCAGTTAGAGAAAAGTGACAGGGAACGAGGGCACATGGTTTTATGTTGGCACACCAATGAACATCTCTGCATGCAAATACTAAGCATGGACATGCATACCACATTGGGTGGATGATCCTGCCCCAGATTTTGGAGTGGACACAGATATAGCCACTGCTGCAGCTGTCTATCTTTTATCTTTATCTTTGTTCCAACAAGTCTTTGACCTCCCCCTCTGAGTCTTTTTGTTTGTTTACAGTTTTGATTTTACTGTTGTCTTTCCCTCTTTCCTATTTTTTATGGCGTTCTGTTTCCTTAGTTTAATAGCGTAGACCTTTTATTGTAAACCGCTCTAATGTCTTGACGAGAGCAGTATATAAAATGCAGAAATAAAGATGTCTGTCAGATGTCCAAGTTTCTAAAAAATTCAGGCTGAAACTTGAACGTCTCCAGCACTTTCCTGGACCTCTATGAAATGGAGGCATAAGTCTGAAAGACGCATGTTGAATAGGCGTGAGCGCTTACACCAGCCCTAGATGTACATGTCTGTGCCGAGATCTGTAAAGAGCGTGCGGAAGTTATAGTATTGTATAACTTTTCTACTTTGATTTGGCTTGGGGTGGAGCTTTGGCAGAGAATAAGTAGTACACAAAAGTACACACCATCAGCCCGAAGCATGTACTTACAGAATAGTTGCTAAATTAGGTGTGAAAGGGCTCATCCACGCATGCAAATACTGAAAATAAAATTAACTATGGGCATTGATGCCGCGTATCTTTAGACAGCTTCTTATAAAATTACCTCCTGGGAGTTTACCTGATCATCTGAGTAATTCGGTGTAAAATAGTGGGAGACTGGGGAAAGGAGACACAATACATTCAGAAACACACACACACACACACACACAGAATTCCCCTACTACTTCTGCCTCTTCTATTGCCCTCGATGTAGCAAACACTTTAGTCGTTTTATTGAATGAATCTTATATTAATAGTATAAAATATCCACTAACTGCTACCGCGGCTTTGTATACAAGCCCCACAGTCTTACAATGGGTGGTCTGGATTGTCCAACTGATCTTTGGCTACTACTCAAAGGGTTGAATTAACACAAGTTTAAACTTCCAAGTTGCAGCATCCATCCTTAAGGGCCCGATATTCCTAAAAAGCAGGGTTCCAAACTGTACATCTTATTTTGAGACACACTTAGGAGCCTAAGTTTTCAGTTGAAAATGCATCCTAATTTAGGAGATTAAACATTTATGCCTTTAACTATAGGTCTGCCATTCATTTCCTAGATTTATGATTCTAATTTAAGTACCTGGGACTGAAACAAAATCAGTGCAACTCTACTTTTCCTTGTTTTAAATCCACCCCCATTGTCACCTTCTTTGTATACTTCTATATTTAGGAGTTTAATGAAATTAAAATATTTAGGCACTCAGGCCTAGTAAATTTTCAAAGAGGAAAATTTAGGAGCATAACTGTGAAACGTTAGGGAATGATGTTCAAAGGATTTATGCTCCTAATTATTTAGAAATATTAACTCTTTAAAAAAAAAAGCGCTGAAAGTAGTCAACCTGCAATAAATGACATAAAACAGTAAAATAAGGCCAAAAGGAATAAAAACAAAACAAAAACTGTGCTAATTGAAAATGGGAAGAAAGTTACTGGAAAGACTAGGAAATGAAAAAGTTACTTCCAGTGACAGTTCAGCCACTAAAAAGTGTGATATCAGATAAAAAGAAACACCCCAGGTCAATCAATCGTAAGGAGGCAGACACATGCACTGACCTCTGCAATTTATTAGTAGAGAGACTTTCTGATGCCAATACATACATCTTCAGCATCAGTCTTGTAAACAAGTGTCAAGCACCTCTGCACAACAGGAAACGCTTCAACCCCTTACCCTTCACACTGTACCCCTCCCGCCCCCAACCCCAGCCCAATTCACTGCTTCACAGTCCCGGGCTCGGAGTCTTAGAACCGGCTGATCTTTGCACTTCTAGTTCGCTTGTAGCCTAACCCACAGCCGAAATTCTCCCGTTTTCAGCTAAGTCTGGCTCTGCAGTTTAAAGAGATCTGCTTCATGAAGAAGTCCGTGATTCCGATTTGCTTTACATCGCACGGCACCAGCGCGCTGTAACCTGTTTTCCCTCGTCTCGATTGACCCTGAAAATCCTTTTTGTTGTTGCTTTGTTTTCACATTCTTCACCTGCGTCCTTGTCTCTTTGATCGCTAGTTTTGCGCCTACAAGCCCAAGCAGAGGTAGCAGCCGAGTGGGTGCACGAGTATCCCCCAATCGTGAGCACCGCTTACCCCAGAAATGGGGGCTGGTCTACGCTACCTCCAAGTGCACACGTCTGGGGGTTCAGTCCCTCCCCCTCTTCTCTAGCAGATGCTGCAGCTATTGGTTTTGTTCATAGGGGGTCTGGAGGTGCCCCTCTCCTTGGGTAAAGTCTCCCGCCTCCTGTGCAGAGCCGGGCTCCAGCGGCTCGGTAGATCCACCTGCCTCAGGAGCTGCCGGAAGACCTCCAGCACCTGCCGGTTCTCCTTCGCCGAGGCTTCCACATGGCGGCTGCCCCAGTCCCCTTCCACGGTGGCCAGCGTTTGCTCGGCCGAGACCTGCCTCTGCCCCTCGCGGTCCGCCTTGTTGCCCACCACCACTATGGGGACGAACTTGTCCTCCCGCAGGCTCAGGATCTCCTCCCGCAGGCTCTTCACGCTCTCGAACGACTCGGCGTCCTCGATGGAATAGACCAGGGCGAAGGCGTTGCTGCTGCGGATGCACAGCTCCCGCATGGCCGGGAAGGAGTAGCTGCCGCTGGTGTCCAGGATCTCGAGGCGGATCTTCAGGCCGCCCGGCTCCTCGTACTCCCGGCTGTGCAGCTCCTCCACCGTCCTCCTGTGCTTAGGATCGAAGGTATCGAGCAGGAAGCGGTGGATCAGGGACGTCTTGCCCACCCCGGCTGCCCCCAGGAACACCAGCCGCACCTGCTGTTGCTGCTTGTTCGGCACCGCCAGAGACATGTCACAGGCCTGCCCTGGTCCTTGGGAAGAGGGCAAAACGCTTTACTGGCAGCGCAAATCTGCGCACGTGCTACTCGCTCGTAGTAACTTCTGCGCTCAATCGAATTCTCCGCTTCTCATTTATTCCTTCTCTCGTATGTGACATCACGCCGGTTCTACCAATCAGATGGCTTTATGATGAAAGGCTGCCGGAGGTGCGGGAAGGGGAGGATGAGACCTGTCTGAAATCTACATT
Organism: Ichthyophis bannanicus; assembly: GCA_033557465.1. Classification (NCBI taxonomy): domain Eukaryota; kingdom Metazoa; phylum Chordata; class Amphibia; order Gymnophiona; family Ichthyophiidae; genus Ichthyophis; species Ichthyophis bannanicus. The sequence goes on from CM066041.1 coordinate 276,451,099, forward strand.
TTCCGATCAGGCTGCTGGCACAGCGACACCGGGGATGTGCGGCTGGTGGCTTCCGTCGAAACTGAGACAGGTCCCATCGCCTTAGCAACCAGTAATCTCCCAGTCGCCGGCAGTCCCTTCCCAACCTGATTGTTAACAGATGTTCTAAGAGCATTTCTTTTTCTTTTATTTACAAGCAAACAAAAATAGGTAAATACAGGTCCCAAAAATAAGAACCAAATCATCAAATAACTACCAACAGCATATCCTACATAAAAGGAAATACAACCTGAGAAAACAGTCCACACCGCGAGGGAGCAAACCCCAAATGGGTGCAGAGATAAATAGAATATTATAGTCAGATTAAAATTAAATATATTAAATTATTAAAATTAAATATACGAAAATAAACAGGGAATAGCCGGTTCAGGCCAGACACTACTTACTAGCTAAAAAATTCTCCAAAAACAAAGGATTAGTAGAAACATACCCCCCCCCCCCAATGTTAACAGACTTTTACAGGGTAAAGGAAGAGAACAAAACAAAAGACCCCCCCCCCCCTGCAACCAAAACCTTCCCTTCAGCTGCAGGAAGGACTTCCTCCTCAACTGAGTGTAAGGGGACACATCTAGGAAAGCAGCTATCTTCTGTCAGCAAAAAAGAAACTCACTCTTGTGGAAATAGGCTTTTAAAAAATATATTTTATCTACTTCAGAGGCTAAGGTTATGATCAGGGTGGCACCGAAGAATATTACTTCATCTGAAGATTCAAGGAAAGTAATCAAATCAAGTTCTGATATCTCTCCTTCATGGGCCCCCCCCACCAGCCAAAGTCTCCAAGGGGGATGAAAGATAATACAAACCAGTAACCACAATCTTTTCTGGCTCAGAGAACAATAAAACCTCTTTACAGTATATATGAAATAATATTAAAGGAGACAGCAACAGACACTGAGGAAAGTTTAATCATCTTATTTTTTTGCTCTCATAGAATCCTCTAACATTTCTAAACACTGATACACTACACAGGAATCTTTTATACCCAGCGCCCCAGCAGACTGGAACGAGCCCACTTGCCCCTCCAGCCTATCTAGGTGCTGGGCAGTCAAAACAAATTGTGATCCATAGCTTGAATCTTAGAAACTGCTTGCTCAGAAAAATTAATAGTTTGTTCCGTAAAGCCTTGCAACAAATTAGTTTTTGATACTTCCCTCCAGATGTCCACCAATGTGATATCCGCCACACCAACATCTGAGAGCGTAGGGGGGCATCCCAGGGTGAATAATCACCTTTACTTCTTCTGGAGAGCTTGCAAGAGAAGCCTGCAGTGGATCCAACAAAGAGGCCTGTTCCACAGCCAAACCAGGATCCATTAAGGGGCCACACGGTCCCCATCTGTTACCTCCATAGTCGAGCCAGGATTCGGAGGTGTCAGCTATAGGACTTAAAGAAGTCCCAGATGACAATGAGGGGGATCCAGCTGGGTTAAACTCCAAGAGTCACCATTGACCCAGAAAGCACAAATACATGTGATTCCAAAGGCCCAGGAACAACTTTGGGCATTGATGACAATGTTATATCGGACTACTTCTTTGATGGCTTGATTTTCTTCTTCCTCCCCCTCTCCATGGGGCATTTCAAATGGCATTCTAGGGCCCTCAGGCCCCAAATGGGCACCAAAGGCGCATATTCCTTTGCTCATGCATCCCTTCGGGCATGCGACCGCAGCCACGAAGAACTGCATGGTCTTTTGAAGTGTTCCAGGGTGCCCAGAGAAGATGCCAGCAGTAGGGGTGCCCTGTCCCAGGAACCTTCTCCCAAATCACAATGCTAATTCCTGTAACGCTGAAACAGTGAGGCTCCGCAACCAGCAAGGTGTGCTCCCTCGGCTTTTGGTTTTTATGCTTCATAATGCGTCCGTTCTTCCCCACTCCGTGTGTAGCAAAATGTCTCTGCAACATCTTAGAAAGAATTAAAGGTCAGGTCAATTTAATTAGATCTAGACTTTTCATTCATAACAGTTCTGAATATGGGGGGAAAGGTTGCCTGCATCTATTATTATGTTTATGTTGATTAATCTAGAATTGTCCTGTGTATGAGCAGGAAGGCAACATATAATCTTAAAAAGCATAAGAAATATAAAAAGGGGGAAAACCAAAATAGAGCAAGACAAGGAAAACACACCATTTAAATTAATGCAGTGTAAAAACGTGTATCTAAAAAGACAGATAGTCGGGCTGCGGGGAATTAACTTTGTGGAAAGCTGCTGGCATCACGGCTTTTAAATGGAGCCGCGGTACCATGACAACAGGACACCATAGCGCCACAGCTCCATTTAAAAGCCCTGGCTGAGTTAGCCGAGCTAGCGCTGTACATGCAGGTCGGGACTGAATCGCAGTCCCAGCCTGCACGTACAGTGCTGTTCGCGATTCTGATCCCACAGGGCTGGATGTTGCCCATGGGATCAGAATCTCCTTTGTACGTCCTCGTCAGCCTGGACATGTAAAGGAGATCTATGTCTTCAATGGAATCGGGCCCACGGGAAGGGGGGAGGGGTGGAAAATCCAAGATGATTTAGCTGCCAGCCCGCACCCATATGAAATTCCTAAAAGGCCAATCAGGAAGTGCAGGCAGAAGTAAGTGGGTCTTAAGAAATTACCAAAACTTAAAAAAAAAAAAAGTATTGGGTGCAATATTCAAAGGGATTAATACTGTTAGAGTGGCTAACCAAGTAATCCCTCTAGCTAGGATATTCAGAGGCACTAAAATGGGGCTATTCAGCAGCTGAGTATCCCCCGACTGCAACCACTGCATGCCCTAATACTAACCAGATAGCACTGGGCCATTCTGGAGGCGATCCAGGGGCGGCACCCAGCCATAACCAAGCAGTGGTGATATTGAGCTGCTGCCCGGTTATGGCAAAGTAGGCGCTGCAAACGCTGGCCTTTCACTGCGGAAGCTAACTGGGCAGCAGCTGAATATCACTGGCGCAGCGAGCTAGTTTCCTGCCAATCTAAGCAATCCTAATATTCAATGCTGGGGCCTGATATGACCCCAGCATGGCTGTACCAAGGTCTGTCAGCAGTGCGGCCACACAGGATGCAAGCATAGAAGGGGCACCAAAGTCATTCCTGGGCTTCCAGAAAGCCCAAAAAGATCAAGTTCCTGTGTGAGACTGGATGGAGGTGGGGCACCAGGTTCATGAGGCAAACAGGGCACATTTCTGGCTTGGTACAGTCCTGGACCCCAGCACTGAATATCCGTGTTTATGTTTCAGTGGCTGCTGCTGAATATCTCCCCCTCCCCCCTTATCGGTATCAGAGGGAGGAAGCTCTTAAATGGGAGAAAGGCTTATCTGTAATCTTTGTATTGCCTATGAGGTTGGTAGACAGAGCAGTGAAAGTTGGGATGACTGGCTAGGATAAAAAGATAGTATTTAGCTTCTGTATTAATTTTACATCTAAGGCATGATAAGTCAAAAGAATAATTTTGTACTGTGTTCTATAAACTATGGATGACTAATGCTGTTCTTGTAAAAGAGGAGCTGTATGAGAATAACAGTTTGCAGCATAAAAAAGCCTAATTACCATATTCTGAATGGTTTGAAGCCTTTTGAATTGCAATAATTAAGTTTGTGTAAAATATGAGAGTGAAGACGACATTTAAGATCTTTCTGTTCCATTAGATGGCGAAAAGCTCAAATCTTTTCTTAATGAAAAGAAAGATCAGAAAACAAGGCAAGAGACATGTCGGAAAAGTAAGATGAGTATCTAAAATACGTAATATTTGTAACAGAAATGAGATCAAATTCACAGCACAGGCTAAAGAAATGCTCTGCAGCGCCCTCTGCCTTATCAGAGAAATCTATGATCTAATTACAGCCATTAGCAACTAAATTCTTCCCTCCTCCCCCAGTCCCCTGTATAAGGCCCCTCTTGTTCATACCCAGCACAGTCTTATGGCTGCAGGAGCCTTCACCTTATCTGTATAGCATCTCCAGAGTCAGGCTGCCAGTCTGTTTCAGTGGTTCTTTAAAACATACAGCAACATAGAACAAGGAAGGTGGAGAGAGAGAGAGAGAGAGAGAGAGAGGGGGGGGGGGGAGCGACCTCTAAGAGCCCTGTGTCTCAAAGACATACTCACAGACAGGACGAAGAGAGCACCAGTAAACAAGAGTTGAGACACAGGCAGGGGGAAGACAGAGAAACTTAGAACATGACAACTTAGTCAGTCTGCCCCAGTTCTACAATCCTTTCTATCCCTCAAAAGATTCTTTATACTTTGTCCCATGTTGTTTTCTTATTAGGAAAGGAACAGAAATCAAAATATGGAATATTGTAATGCCTCTGTAGCGGTCCGTGGGGCAACCACACCTTGAATATTGTGTATGATTCTGGTTGCTGTATCTCAAAAAAGATATAGTGGAATTAGAAAAAGTACAGAGAATCCATCAACAGACCAAGGGAACTATTCTCCATTGTCCAAAACTTAACCAAGAACACATACAACTCCAGTCATGAAGCTAACGATATATCTCCTCAAACCTTAGCTGATCACTACATAAATAAGTCAAAAATATATAATGTCCCACCAATTGCACAAGCCATCTCTTACCAACCTCTACCAGATACTTGGAATGAATTCTACCCCATAACCAAAAGAAACACTTAAGAATATTATGTTAAACCTAAACACTAAAACTTCTCACCTAGACCCCTGCCCTATAACTTGGATAAAGAATACCCTTCCAACATTATCCCCTTTCATTCTACCTTTAATTAATCTCTCACTAAACCAAGGCTACCTCCCGCCCATACTAAAACATGCTCAAATCCGACCAATACTAAAAAACAATACTCTGGACAAAACATCACCGAATTCATACAGACCCATCTCAAGTATACCTTTTATGGCCAAACTCACAGAAAAGGTTGTTCAAACCCAAACACAGGAACACATCGACACATCAGCTCCCCTTGATGACCAACAATATGGCTTTCGCCCCGGTCATGGAGTAGATACACTCTTAACAGTTCTCCTTGACACCCTAGTAAGAGGAATTGACAGTCTTAGAAATGCATTCTTACTACTTTTTCTGGACATATCTGCAGCATTTGACAGTGTTCACCATACACTAATGCTCAACAGGCTCAGACAAATAGGTGCCAACTCAACAGTACATAAATGGTTCACTTCTTACCTATCTAACAGAACTCAAACTGTCAGGATCAACACCCAAACCTCTAACACATACAAACAGGAAATAGGCCTCCCCCAAGGATCTGCCCTCTCTGCTCTCCTTTTTAATATTTATATACAACCAATTTGCAACATCTTCAAAAATTTCAAAATCCAATATCACATATATGCAGATGATATCATGTTGTACATTCCTTTCACAATCCCTACGCTTCCACTTCAACTATTAACAGATTGTTTCAATGAACTAGCAACTTGGTTAGAAGCCCACAACCTTCATATTAACCATTCCAAAACTGACATATTGATTGTAACAAAAAACAAATCTTACACCCCCCTACCCACATTACACTTCAGAAACATGACATTTACATAAAAAATGAGATAAAATACCTAGGGGTAATCTTAGATACACACCTTACTATGAACACCCACATAAGAAACACTACGAAGAAAATATATTTTAAGCTCAAAGTACTAAAACAACTACGCCCACTGGTCCACCTGCATGACTTCCTGAGCATCATTCAAGCCATTATCACACCGCATTTTGACTTTGCCAACCTCTCTCTACTAGGCACAACTAACCAAAACATCAAAAGGCTCCAACTGGCCCAAAATGCTGCAGCCAGAACCATAATGAAGGTACACCCATTTGAGCACATATCACCCTATCTAGCCGAACTACATTGGCTCCCTATTCAATGCAGAATAAACTATAAATTAATAACCACCTTTAAAGCTTTAAATAACACTGCCCCAGCTACTCTAAACAAACTACTCACTAAAGACACACCCCAATCTGCTCAGAGAAGAGGCAACGCCAATAAAATAAGGATTCCAAAAGAGTTCACAAGGACTAAAAAAACAACAAATAAAAAAGCGTTCTCTCATGCAGCCCCTATACTCTGGAACTCCCTACCTGATGAAATCAGAGCCTTAACCGATCTTAAAGATCTACGCAAAACATTAAAAACTCACCTCTTTATCTCCCACTACGGTCCACTTGCGAATTCTCAACACCAAAATGAGAAAGGATAATACATAACACATTGAGCTTAACACCACAATGTCCCATGAAATTATGACCTCAAACACTGTCTACGACGTTGTTTATAAATAACTGCCTTTCTCATTGAAATCCATTCTTGTTGACTGTACATAGTTGATTGTACATAGTTCGCCAAAGTTTAGATGTACATAATTTCATGCAATGTTTAATGTAAAAACAGATATGTTATCCTGCTTCCTTGACTGTTATATGTAAACCGCACCTGATCACTGGAAGGTTGCGGTATATAAAAGATTGTTAAATAAATAAATAAGAAGGGTGACCGAAATGATAAAGGGAATGGAATGAATCGCCTGAGGAAAAACTAAAGAAGTTAGGGCTCTTTAGCTTGGAGAAAAGATGGCTGAGGGAGATGCAAAATCTTGAGTAGAGTGTAAGGGATAGAAGCAAATCTCTTGTTTACTCTTTCAAAAGGTACAAAGACTAGGGGACACCATGAAGTTACAAAGTAGCATATTTAGAACAAATAAAAGAAACAGTTTCTCTATCAATGCATAGTTCAGCTTTGGAACTCATTGGCCGAGGATGTGCTAAAAGTAGTCAGCACAGCTGGGTTAAAAAAAAGGTTTGGGCAAATTCTTGGAGGAAAAGTCCATAAATAGACATTAAGCACTGGGAAAGGCTAATGGGGATAAATAGCATGGAATCTGGCTATTTTTTGGATTATGCCAGGTACATATGACCTGGATTGACCACTGATTGAAACAGGATACTGGGCTTGATGGACCTTTAGTCTGAGTATGATAATTCTCATGCTCCGATATGGTCATTTCCCATGCATAGGAACATAAGTCATACTGTGTCAGACCTAAACGTCTATCGAGCCCAATATCATTTATCCAACAGTGACCGATTCAGGTCACAAGTTCCCAGTAGGATCCCAAGAAGTAGATCCATTCCTTATTGCTCATACCCAGAGATGACTGGTGGCTTTCACAAATTTACGCAAGTGTGTAACCCCTTTTTAAAGCCAGGTATGCTAACTTCTTTGATCACAGGCCAGACCCACAACTAGGTAGCTTAGGCAGTCACCTAAGGCAGCAGCTTTTGGGGGGGAAGGGGGGGGAGGGGGGGGAGGGGGGGGGGAGGGGGGGGGGAGGGGGAAGGGGGGGGAGGGGGGGAGGGGGGGAGGAGGGGGGGAGGGGGGGAAGGGGGGGGAGGGGGGAAGGGGGGGGGGGAGGGGGGGGAGGCGGGGGAGGCGGGGGGGGGGGGGGGGGGGGGCGGCCGGGGGGGGGGAGGGAGGGGGGGGGGGGGGGGGAAGGAGGGAGGGAGGGGGGGGGAAGGGGGGGGAAGGGGGGGGAAGGAGGGAGGGAGGGGGGAGGGGGGCAGCAAAAAAACAGCTACAGAGAAAGCAACAGCAATGGAGCCTAGCAGCCACACAAACTCAAAGAATTTTCAGTGCATAGTTTTACCGGCAAATTTCCAAAAAAGTCTATTTATCCTTGGTAAGTGGCTTTTTTATATATATATTTTTTTATTATTTATTTATTCAATTTTCAAATCATTACACAAGAAAACAAACTTGTTACGAAAAGGAAACTCATATAAACCAAAATAGAGGGAGGAGGTAATCCTCCAACCCAAACTACCCAACAAAATCAAATATAAGAACTTATTCACCACTATTATGAAGAGCCAGACAAACAAAAGGAAAAAATCCTAAGGAAAAAGAACATGTTTTCTTGTGTAAAGAACACGTACTGGTGCGATAATCTTACTATATGAGATCCTAGTTTCCAAATGGGGATCTGTCAAGGATTCCCAGACTCAGGAGGCGTACTAACACTTTTACTAACAACAAACTGAGTTCAATGAGAGGTATCAAAAAATATATAATTAACACCCTGATATTTTATCAAACATTTACATGGATAACGGAGGAAAAATAACCCCCACCCCAGTTGCAGAACCTTAGGACGCAGCAGCAAGAACTGCTGTCTGCGTTTCTGGATGGCCTTAGAGACATCTGGAAACATATGAATAGGAGCTCCCATAATACCTTTACGCTTTGCAGCAGGAAAATAGAAAACCCTAGCAAGGGGAGGAATTGATTCTAATGGCATCTTTAACATAGAAGTGAAATATGGATGCAAAAGCTCCTTCGGGGGAACAGTAGGCACTCTTGGAAATTTAAGGAGACACAAGTTCCTCTTCCTTACTGAGTTCTCTGACGACTCAATCTTCAAATGAATATTTGAAATATCTTTAGTCACAGTACCTGACACAGCGGTAACATCCTCCACTTTCACCTCTGAGACACTCTAGTTATTACTGCAGCCACTGTTTGCTTCTGGTGTTCCAGAGCAGGAGCATAACCAGAAAACAAGGATTGAAAAGAAGCAAACTGGGAGAGAAACGAGGACTCTAATGCCTGTAGTTTCAAGCGTGATAACTATCGGCTTCTGCAACATGGGTTTCAGCTGCTGAGTATCAGAGACCAAACGGCACATTCGCCCTCCACCAGCATTCCAGTCGAGTCTCCCAGCTTATGAGCAGAGTCGACCAATGATGTATCCATGTGGGGAACAGAAGGCGTCGCTGGAGCTGACCTCAACTCCGGACTCAAGATGACATCAGGCTGAGAGACACGATGAGCCTCCTTCCGCTCTCACCATCCCCAGCGAGCCTTCCTGCTCCGGAGTTCTCACACTCGCACCGGCAGGTCGGATGAAAGCATTGAGCGGCCCCCTTAACCCCAGGTACACTCCTTGAAGGCTCCCAGACTCTGGCTTTCCGCTTACAAGGCATGCTTGTACACAGGTAATAACTGATATAACGCCAGGAAGAGAGCCGTTGGGAGCTGGGTTAGCACGTGTCCGCAATCTTGACTCCTCCCACTTTGTAAGTAGCTTTTTGAAATCTCCCTTCTTATGTATAATTTTACAAAACACAGTTTAATATTTAGAATTGTGATGTTGAAACATACCTTTTTATAGGATTGATTTGGGAGGGATGGTGTTGAGAGGATTATGACGAGTTTAATAATCAAAATCATAGAGGGGAAGATGCTGCTAGGGTTCTAAAAGTTAATTGCCAAAGGACACGAGGCTGACGTTTTGCCTTAGGTGCCTACAACCTTGCACCCACTTCTTGATCACATCTTCTGGCAACACATTCCACAACTTAATTGTATTTTCAGTAAAAGAATGCACTTAAAACAATTGGCGAGAGTATTGTCTATTCATTTCATGGAGCGTCTTAGTATTATGTATAAAAGAAAGATTAGACCATAAAAATCTACCACCACATATGATCCAATCTTTCTTTTGTGTATTGTTAAATTTTTGGTCCTGCTTTTTTGAGTATAGTAATATTTTTGTGTCTTAGTATTATTTAATATAAAATTTAATATTATTTTATAAGCTACTGTGAATGATCTATTGATCTACCAATGTAAATAGTTAACTGTATATACCTTGTTCACATGTTCAATATGTTAAATGTAATATGTTAAAAGTAAACTGTTCCATGTACTATGTTGTTACCTTGTAAACTGTGCTGATCTTGAACAGTGCGGTATAAAACCAACTAAATAAATAAATATGGTAGATGATCATATATAAAGCGTAGCTACTCACCTGTAACAGGTGATATCCGGGAACAGCAGGAATTTAGTCTTCACATATGGGTATCGTCGGTACCGACAGAGCCCGCGCAGGTACGCTCCCCAGCGTCCAATGGGAACACTTTTGGGAGCATCCAACAGCACCTGCGTGCTGCCTTCCCGCCTTTCCCACTGTCCCTCTTCAGTTGAGTTTATAGCTGAGAAAGGAGAGAGGGAGAGAGAGAAAGAGAGAGATAGAGAGAGACAACTCCTAGGGGAGGTAGGTGGGTTGTGAAGACTAAATTCCTGCTGTTCCCGGAGATCACCTGTTACAGGTGAGTAACTATGCTATCTCCAGGAACAAGCAGGAATGTAGTCTTCACATATGGGGACTCCCTAGTTGAAGATGCCAGGGAGATGGCCCCAGGAAGCTGCAACCCATTGTGAGATGGGCCATGCTTCCTCCCATGGATCTCTGGCATCCCGCCAGGGATAGTTGGTAGGAGTTAAATTAAGTCTGAAAGAGATGTTGAAGAACATCCTGGCCAAACAAGGCATCCCGGTGGGAGTCCTTGTCTAAGCCGTAGTGGGCTGTAAAGGTATGTACCAAAGCCCAGGTGGCTGCTCGACAGATGTTATCAATAGATACAGAGTGAAGGTGAGGCTGCCATAGCTCTCACATTGTGAGCTGTGACATGGCCTTCAAGAGGAAGACCCTTACTCTCATAGGCAAAGGATATGCATTGTGCAATCCAGTTAGACAGAGTTCTCTTGGAAACTGGAAGTCCAAGACTAGAATAAAAAGCAATGAAGAGTTGAGAAGACTTTCTATGTTGCTGTGTTCTTTGTAGGTAAAAAGCTAAAGCTCTTTTACAGTCCAAGGTATGAAGGTTTCTTTCTGTATTGGAGGCATGAGGCCTCAAAGAAGACAGGAAGGTAAACCGCTTGGTTTAAATGGAAAGGGGAAACCACCTTTGGCATAAAGTGTGGATGAGTCCTAAGAACAACCTTATCATGGTGAAATCTTGTATGAGGAGAATCAGCCACTAGAGCTTGCAATTCACTAATGCGGCATGTGGAGGTGATTGCAATTAGGAAGGTGACGTTCCAGGAAAGGAATTTCAGAGATGTAGTGGCTAAAGGCTCAAAGGGCGGTTTCATGAGCTGCCCGAGAACAAGATTCAAATCCCATGCCACCGGTGGTGGTCTAATGGGAGGTTTTGTTAATAGAAGACCTCTCATAAATCTTGTTATAAGTGGATGAGAGGAAATAGGTTGTCCATTTAGAGGCTTTTAGGAAGCTGCAATAGCACTAAGATGGACTCTTAGTGAATTGGTCTTAAGACCAGCATTTGATAAAATGAAGGAGGTACTTCAGTACCGATTCCAAAGGTATTGCAAGGGGGTTAAGTCCCTTTTGAGAATACCATACGGTAAACAGTTTCCACTTAAAGGCGTATGATCGTCTTGTGGAAGGTTTTCTAGAAGCCTGTAGGATATCTTACCTGTTGAGAAAGGTTGAGATCCTGAAGGTTTAGGCTTTCAGCAACCAGGCCCTGAGATGTAGGGACTGAGGATTCGGGTGCCATAGCGTCCCGTTCTCTTGGGAGAGAAGATCTGGAGCACACCCCAACTCCCGAGGTGCAGCTTGAGAGAGCTGTAGAAGCAGAGGATACCACGTTTGCCATGGCCAACATGGAGCTATGAGAAACATACGACATCTATCTCTCTGAAGCTTGAATAGTGTTTTGGGGATGAGGGGAATGGGTGGGAAGGCATAGAGGAAGTCTTGACCCCAGTGAAGGAGGAAGGCGTCCCTTGCCTGACAATCTTGAGCCAGAATTCTGGAACAGAACCAGGGAAGTTTGGCATTCAGTGGAATTGCAAAGGAGGTCTATGTCTGGGGTTCCCCAGATTTGAAATATTTGGGCAACCTGGTCTGAGTGGAGAGACCATTCATGTGGCAGCAGTACTCGGCTGAGTTTGTCTGCACAAAGGTTTTGAATGCCAGGAATATATACTATGAGGAGGTGAATTTGATGCTCTCTGGCGAGGGCCCATAGTCGTAAAGCTTTCTTGCATAATGACAGAGAGCCGATTCCGCCCTGCTTGTTCATGTAGACATGGCTACCTGATTGTCCATCTGGACTAGGACCATCTTGTAGCTGAGCTGGGCTTGGAATACTCGAAGAGCAAGGAAGATTGCTCTGAGTTCCAGGAGGTTTATGTGAAGACAAGCCTCCTGTGGAGTCCAGGTACCCTGTGTAGAGAGATCGTGCAGGTGGGCCCCCCCATCCCACCTGTGATGCATCTGTTGTTAGAGTGGCCTGGAATAGGGGTTGCTGGAAAGGAGATCCCCACCAGAAGGTTCTCCAGTGATTGCACCATTGGAGGGACGAAAGAAGACGTTGTGAGTTTGTTATTTTGTCCGACAGGCGACATGTGGCCTATGTTCACTGAGTGGATAGGGTCCACTGGGCTGCTCGCATGTGGAGGCGAGTATAGGGAACCACATGTACAGTGGATGCCATATGTCCCAGTAGCTGGAGCATTTCTCGAGCAGTCAGGTAAGTCTCCCCTGCTGCTTGGGAAGCTAGCTGCACTACGCACAGACTTCGGGGCTGTGGAAGGAAAGCCCTTGACTGTCTGGTATCTAGATGATCTCCTATGAATTCTAGGGACTGAGTAGGAGCAAGATGGGATTTTGGGAGGTTTATGACCAATCCCAAATATTGAAGGATTCGCACTGTGAGAGACAGAGCAGAGCTGGCTTCTGGAGCCGTGGGGGCTTGAATGAGCCTGTCGTCTAAGTAAGGGAAGACAAATATCCCTAGAGTTCGCAGGAATTCAGCTACTACCGCAATGCACGAATACTCTTGGTGCCGAAGCCAGACCAAAGGGAAGAACTTTGTATTGGAAGTGTTTTCCCTGGAAAAGGAACCGCAGGAATTTCCTGTGATCTGGATGGATGAGAATATGAGTATATACATCCCTTAGATATAGAGAACAAAGCCAATCCTGACTTTAAAGGTATGGCAGACGAGTTCCTAGAGAGATCATTTTTAATTTCTCTCGGAACAGATATTTGTTCAATTCTCTGAGGTCTAAAATGTGTCTGTGTCCTCCTGTTTTCTTTGAGATAAGAAAATAGGGGGAGTAGAACCCTGTACCCTGTTGTAGAATGGGTACTTCTTCTATTGCTCCTTGAGCAAGGAGTGTTGCGACCTCCTGACCTAAGAGATTGTTGACAGCGGTCTGAGAATTGAACTGTCTTACGATTGTAGGAGGGGGCATGCTGTGAAAATGAAGCTTGTACCCCTCTCGTACAATGGACAGAGTCCAATTTTCTGCTGTTATTTGGTGCCATCTGTTGGCAAAATGACACAATCTGCCAGGGATGGCTAAGGGTTCTGGACTGTTCAGGGGCAGGAAGGCTAAGTTCTCTAGACAGGAGTCAAAGCCCCTGAGGAGGCTGAGTCTGTGGAGCTGGCTGAGCTCTCAGCCCTTTTGGCTTCTTTTGTTGTCTAGTTTGTTGCTGTTGTCCATTTTGGGCAGCCTGAACTGGACCGTGCCCCTGCTGGGCATAAGAAGGATAAAACATTTTTTTGCTGAAAAGGGGGGTTTTTATAGGATTTCTTTTGGGCTGGGTTGGCTGTAGATTTTGACAATCTATCCAGGGTAATATTGCCAGCATCTATTTCATTAGCCTTTTCCTGCCAATTTTTGCCAAAGAGATTTTCTCCTGTGCAAGGGATATTTCCCAATTTATCTTGTATCCAAAGTTCTAAGTCGGATGCCTGAAGCCAGGCAATCAGACGTGCACCAATGACAATAGCAAAGGTTCTGCTGATGCATTCAAAGCAGTCAAAGGATGCACGGTTTACAAAGTTGGAAACATCCTGAGCATGTCTGACAAGAGTAAGAAGCCATGTCGTTTATCATCAGGAAGAAGGGGGCTCATAAGCTCCAAGTCTCCTGTGATCTCTTTGAGGAACATTCCCATATATAGGATACAGGAGCGGATCCTGGCTGAGAGCATGGAAGCTTCGACACCCAAAGGCATCGAGAGTCCTGCATTCACGGCCTGGAGGATTGGAAGCATGCCTCTTTGCACTCTTCATCCTATGTATAGCCGATTCCACTGCCATTGAATGGTGTGGTAGCTGAGTTTTTTGGAAGCCAGGACAAGGTGGAACTCGATACATTGTATCGAGCCTCAGAGAGTGAGGAGATGTGGTGTTTCCCACATCCTCAGCATAAGATCATGTAAGATCTGATGAATAGGCAGAGTAGCTGCTTCCTTGGGAGCCTTAGGGTATTGAAGGATTTCTAATTCTTGTGCCCTAGGTTCTTTTTCAGGAGTTACCGTGATTGCAAGGTCTCGAGCCACATCACGAATAAAATCCTGAAAAGACATGTCCTCTGGAGGAGACATCCTGCATTGAGGAGAAGAAGATGGTTCCTCCGGAAGAAGTACTCTGGTATTGGCAGAGTCATCAGAATCGGAAGATTCAAAATATCTCCAATCCCGATGTTTGTGCAGAGCACGGTACCAGTATCGATCAAAGTCGGTATTGAGGAGTCCCGGTACCAATCTGTCAATACCAGAGATAGACTCAAGACTCGGCATGGGGGGTATACCCATCGGTACCAGTGCCTGTTGAACCGTCTGTAGCGGTTTCAATGGTACCGAAGCCGTGAGAAGAGCTGCCAGACTGCGTTCGATAACAAGAAACCTCTGATCGATGCTGCCGATGCTTGGGTGTCGATACCGGTGGAAGCGGCCGGAACCCCAGAGCATGGAACCAGTAGTTCTGCCGAGGTGGAGGCTTCGAGAACATCCTGGAGTCCCATTAGTGTTTTTGGAAGCCGAAGCCTTCCACCGGGGCTGTTTGGCCGGTGAAGTTTCCTCAAGGGCAACGCCAATGGCCTCTCAATGCCTAGAAGGAGATCTACCCTTTGAGGACTGGCTAGACTTATGTTTAGTTACCTGAGATACATGGGAGGAAGATGAGGCTCTGGAAGACGTCGATGCAATGGACATTGCGTCTGAGGCAAAAAGGGTACCGAGTTTTGCAGCTCTATTCTGCAGGTCCCTTTTAGTCATCTTCCTACAGGAGAGGCACTCCGATGGAGAATGGTTAGGACCTAAACATTTAAGACACCAGTCATGGGTGTCGGTGATGGATATGGTACTGCCACACTTAGAACATTTTTTTTTTTTTTTTTTAAACCAGTAGCTGATTTTTCCATTTTTAAGGAAAATGGGCCTAGTGCCCAAAATGGCACCTAGAACCGAGGAAAAAAAAAATTCTGAAGAAAAATACCTCAGAAACTATAAATTTTTTTAAAGACGAACCGGTGATACCAGTAGGCGTCAAACGAAGGCAGACGCGACCACAAAAAATAAAGAATAAATTTTCCGCAGTGACAGGGTATGCAACCTGTCGGCTCCATGGAAAACGAAGAACTGAAGTGCGACAGTGGGAAAGGCAGCACGCAGGCGCTGTGGAATGCTCCCAAAGACGTTCCTATTGGACGCCGGGGAGAATTCCCAAGCAGGCTCCATCGGTACCGACGATACCCATATGTGAAGACTACATTCCTGCTTGTTCCTGGAGATATACTAAAATGACCCATCCAATTTGCCCAGTAATGTAGTTAGGGTTGTAATTGCTGCTCTGTGCAGTTTACCTCCTTCCACCCCCCTCCCCCCAACTTTCTCAAATCATCCAAAAAGTCATTCCAGTGCTGTTTTGAGCTGAGGTGCTCAGTGCTTTCATCTCTGATGATCTCACTCCTTTTTCAATTCTATCACTATTACTATTGTCGTCTCCACCACCTTCTCTAGGAGGACATTTCAGGAATCCACCACACTGTCCATGCAAACAGTTTCTCAGTCTACATTCCTTCTGTGCCCAAATTTAGGCATAGACAACCTGGACAATTGCCTATAGAGTCACATTTCCAAGGCACCAAATAACAAGAGACAAAGAAGAACTAATGCTTTCTTTAGGGCAATGTGCACCATGACCTTCCTCAATTCCTCTTCTGGCTCTCCAATCTATACTACTCCCCCATCACCCCATGGTCTCTGGGATCTAATGTCTGGTTTCACCTATGGGTGCCAAAACCATAAATTCAAGCCTGCACCCTTCATCTCATGTTCATTAGTTCTACAGCTTCCTTTCCTTTGGACAAGTGAACTTCTTGTTTAATTCTTTGAGAAGTATTGATGCACATCCGTCTCATATCTCCCTTGTGCTTCCTCTGCTCTAGGATATACATAAATTTAGGTCAAGTCTCTTCTTGTATGTCTTCTGGTGCAGACACTGCACCATTTGACCATTTTCCTCTGGACCACCTCTTGCCTCTTTATATCCTTTTTGAGATATGGCCTTCAAAACTGAACACCGTACTTCAAGTCCTCACATCCCCTTTCTGCTGGTTCTGCCCCTCTATGCAGTCCAGCATTCCCCTGGCTTTAGCTACCAGCTTGTCATGGTTTTTCTATCTTGAAGGTAAACAACTGTTCCCTCTTTACTTATTCCACCTTACTCATGATGTTATAGACTTTGATACCATAGCTAATATATAAATCCACAAGTTAGAGGACAACACTTCATAAGTTATACCATACCATCAAACCCAAGATTATCCTCTAGTCTAAATGTTGTTTGTTGGACCAGTATTATGCAGGAGTAACCACCACATTTAATTTCGTCCTTTGTATTGAATCAAAAGGGGTTTTTTTCCTACTACATTTACTCCAGTGTATTCAAACTTTTTTTTTAAGCTTATATGTAAATATCCTCATATTTCAAACTTCAATCAGACACAAAAATATTTTTCAAACAATGTTCACATTAATCACGTTCCGCATCAGTGAATCATTAGCAATTATCTTAAGGGATTCATTGTAACATGGTCTTCATCCTGCAGACTTTCCTGCCAAATCTTTCTGGTTTGTAGCCCTCTTGATTAAAGAAAAAAGAAAAAAAGGACTATAAAAATGTGGTAGTATACTGGTTATTCCCACATAATATGGGTCCAAAACATTATTTAAAGGGTAATTTGGGGTTCTTGATGTGATGCAATTTATAGACTTCTAGCCAGTGTATATTTCCTAGCAAAAAAAGTGCCAGTACTCATATGCAAGGCTCTTTCATTAACATACGAGGACCATGGGTCAAATTTTATCAAGCAAAATGGTGCCAGTACGCCATACCCTCTTAAAAAAGCTCTGCTTCTATCATATCTTTTATGAGCTTCTTTCCAAATTACACCTATCAACTGATTACCAGATTAATGTGAATACAATACAACCTCTAAAATGCCTGTATGCAAATGCTAGAAGAAAAAAAAAAGGGAGACCTAGAACATATAGCACTAAATGAAAAGGTTAGATATGATTGGCATCTCAGAGATCTGATGGAAGGTGAACAAATGGGACACTGATACCTGGGTACAAACTATCTCACAATGACAGTGTAGATCAAATTGGTGGAGGAGTTGTGCTCTATGTTAGAGAGGGCATAAAGTCATATAGGATTATAAAGTTTTGCAGGAAACCAAATACACTAAAAAGGCTAGGGGACATGCAATGAAGCTACAAGGTAACCTATTTAAGACTAATAAGAGAAAATATTTTTTCACTCAACGTGTAATCAAACTCTGGAATTTGTTACCTGAGGATGTAGTAAAGGCTGTTAGTGTAACTGGGTTTAAAAAAGGTTTGGACTAATTCCTGGAGGAAAGGTCCATAAACCATTATTAAAAGGGACCCAGGATATCACTGCTTGACCCAAAACAAGCATTGAGGAATCTGTGTCTTTTGGAGATACTGCTAGGTACGTATGACCTAGATTGGCCACTGTTGAAAACAGGATACTGGGCTTGATGGACCTTGGTCTGACCCAGTATGGCATATCTTATGTTCTTAATTTCTCTCTATGGATAGAAATTCCATGTAAAAAACGGAAGGCGATGGCAGTGGGGGTGTACTACCATCTGCCTGGCCAGAATGAACAGATGGATAATGAAATGCTAAAAGAAAAATCAGGGAAGCTAACAAAAGTTAAAAACACAGTAATAGGTGATTTCAATTACCTTGGTATCAACTGGGTCAGTGTCACAGCAGGACATGCTAGACAGCTGTTTTTTATTTGTATTTATTTTCTTTTATTTAAGCTTATTTCTATACTGCCTTTCTACAATTCAAAGCAGTTTACATACAACAAATTTGTGACGGTATGCCTGGATGACCAACTATTTGTTTCTCGGAGCAGCTGGTTCGTGAACTGACAAGAGGGGAAGCTATTTTGGACCTAGTCCTTAGTGGAACATGGGATCTGGTGCAAAAACATAAGGGTTTCGGGGACACTTGGCAATAGTGATCACAGCAATGATCACATCTGATTTAATACATGGAAGAAAGATGGCAAGGAAATCCACAGTACTACCTTTTAACTTTCAAAAAGGAGACTATGATAAAATGAGGAAAAATAGTTAAGAAAAAACTAAAAGGAGCAGCTGCAAAGGTTAAAGATTTACATCAAGCATGGGCGTTGTTTAAAAATACTATCTTGGAAGCCCAGACCAGATGTCTTCTATGCTTTAAAAAAAGTGGAAGGATACTCCTATGAGGAGAGGCTTAACAAGGTTGGGGCTCCTCAACTTGGAAAATAGATGGCTGAGAGGGGATATGATAGAGGTCTATAAATTAATGAATGGAGTGGAATGGATAAACAATCAGTTGTTTACGTCACCAAAAAGTAGAAAGACTAGAGGACACACAATGAAGCTACAGTGTAAACCATTTAAGACTAATAAGAGAACATATTTTTTTTTACACAACTTGTATTCAAACTCTGGAACTCATTCCCGGAGGATATAGTAAAAGCTGTTAGTGTAGCTGGGTTTGAAAAAAAAAAGTTTGGACAAGTTCCTGGAGGAAAGGTCCATAAACCATTATTAAAAAGAGGACACGGGAAATCCACTGTTTGCCCTGAGACAAGTATTGTGGAACCTGTATGCCTCAGGTACTTGTGGACTAGCTTGGCCACTGTTGGAAACAGGATACTGGGTTTGATGGACCTTGGTCTGACCCATTAAGGCATTTCTTATGTTCTTATTAGAGAATCCCCCAGTGAGAATCCTTCCCTTTACCCCCTCCCCCCATGCTCCAGACCATGTCAACAACATGGTCCCAATGTTTTGAGTCCTTAGTTAGTGTAGCTGGATTTAAGAGAGGTTTGGACAAGTTTCTGGAGGAAAAGTCCATAAACCATTATTAAAGAGGACCGGGGAAATCTATTGCTTAACCCATTGGACAAGCAGCATGGAATCTGTGTACCTTTTGGGAACCTGACATGTACCTGTGACCTGGATTGGCCACTATTGGAAACAGGATACTGGGCTTGATGGACCCTTGTCTGACCCAGTATGGCATATCTTATGTTCTTATAATTGATAAATCCAGTTCAAAAAATGTGTCAGATCAGATTGTGCAATCTGGAAAAATAAAATGCCTCAACAGGGCTATAGCAAGGGCTGAGCAAGTAGTGTAAGTACAGAAGGGGCACTGACATCTTCACTGGGCTTCCAGGAAGCCTGAAAAGAACAAGTTCCTGCATGGGGATGGGGGGGGGGGGGGGGGGGCGCAAGATGCCAGGTTCATGAGTTGCATAGGGTGCATTTCTAGCTTGGTATGGTCTTGCTCCCCAGAAAAGTAGCCCAGTGCATTTTTATGTAAGAAGCAGTGGCAGCTTGTGTAGCACAGAAACATTGATACAATGAAATGTTAAACTGCCCCTTCCCTGCTTTCCCAGTCACAGATACACAAGGATTGGAAATAATTCCATAAGGCATGTTCTACATACTTTCTCCACTCCCACCCCTAGAGCTGCCACACTCCTCTCTTTGATTGGGGTGCTCTTAATGATTCAGATGCATGTTTTCATTTTCATTTTCTTTGTTGTAAATTCTATTGTGAAACATGCCGACTGATCCTCATATCTTCCTTAGTGGTTACTATGTGTATTGCCAATTAGTATCTATTGCCATGGGACATTGATGCCTGTGATAAAACCCATCTTTTGAAATCCATTGACCGTGACATATAATGATTACTGTTTAATTCAATCCATCTTTTCCCTCTCCTATCCAGGTCAAAAACACACAAACACGCACATATGAGTTGGGAAGAATTCCATGAGCCACGTTCTTTATGCTTTTCCTACTTGTTAATTTCTTCAGGAGTCTTGCAGTAGGAATATTGTCAGTGTATCTGGATTTTCACAAAGTATTTATCAAACAGCTTGCCCTTATTCACATGTTCATTAATATCTTCAAAAAATGTAAAATTGGGAAAGGGAAGTTTTGCCTTACCAAATCCAGGTTGGGTCTTCCCCTTTAAGAAGGTACTGCAGCCAGGGGTGGCCAAAGGGTGATGCAGGGCCATATGCCAAGACAAATTGTGGGGCTTAATTTGCATATCCAGACCACCTCATTTGCATGCATTTAATTTATTTTAAAATGTATATGTTGCCCATCTAAAATTTTAGGTAGCTTTCAAAGGAGCCCTTCACAAACCTTTTTATTCTCCTGGCAATGGACTTAACACACACAGTAATATTTAGTAAACATTCCCCTAAGTGCCACTGCACCAGTAGAAATAAATGGTTCTCCTTGGACAAGCAGGATTAGTCAGCCACACCTGGTGACGTCCTCCGACGGCACCATATACGGAAGCACTCTCTAGAGCTCAGAACCTTTTTGAGCATGAGCCAGAGGCCCAACCCACTAGCCCACCCCTAGCTGGCCAGTCTTTTTTCTTCAGCCGTGCTTACAGCACGCTTTTCCTGCTCTCTCTACAGCCAAAGATTCAAAAGAACATTTGGAAGGCACTTACCTTGAAAAGATCCCAGTGGAGGAATAGCCCAGTGGTTAGAGCAACTGCCTAATACCCAGAAGGGTCAAGGGTTTGATTCCCACCACAGGCAAGTTATTTAAAATGCCAAAACCAGGCTTCAACCGGAAAATGAGCAGCACCGATTCCCACAAGGTCTTTCTGCACTGCTTTGGGGCCAACCACCAGGTATCTGACTGTCCTCCTTGTGCCAGCATGTCCCCCAGAGCCCAACGATCAAGAGGCCATGCTCTACAGGACTTCCTTGCCTCCAGACAGTCTCCTTTCTCCCCTCTCCTATGGCTGCTGCTCTGCCACTGATCTGGGATGTGCCTCCATCCTCTATCGTGCTGTCCTGGGGACCTGTGCCACTGCACCAGTAGAAATAAATGGGTGTTGCTGCACTTAGCACACATTAACATTTGTGAATGCACATTAACTTTCAGTAAACATGCCTCTTAATGAGTGTTTGAACACCATTTGCAAGGGCATTGAGGATAAAGAGACTACCAGATTTCTACATTTACTCCACTGGATACTCCAGTGCCAGCTGCCAGGCACTTTTTTAATTTAATTTTTTTTTCTTTTTAGGTCTGTCAAGTCAAACCAAGGTCCATCAAGCCCAGTATCCTCTTTCCAAAAGTGGCCAATCTTAGGTCGCATGTACCCTGCAGTTTCCCCAAAAGAATCAGTTCCACAATGCTTGTATTGGGGCAAGCAGTGGATATTCTGGGTCCACTTTAACACTAGAAGCCCCAAAGTGCGTCAACTGACGCAAATGCATCTTCGAAGGTTTATACCAGCGCCACTGCTAGAACCATGTCAGTTATGTAATGACGTCACATACTGCACATAGTAAACAAATAAGTAACTTCAAATTAATTCACATCTGCATTTCAAGCTCAACGCAGTCGTCAGGATAATACGTCAATTGACGCACTTTGGGATTTCTAGGTAAAATGCCTTTTTGGGGCTTCTAGTGTTTTTTAATAATGATTTATGGACCTTTCCTCCAGGAACTTATTCAAACCTTTTTTTAAACCAAGCTACACTAACAGCTTTTACTATATCCTCCAATAGCAAATTCCAGAGTTTGGTTACATGGTGAGTGAAAAAATATTCTCTCTTATTAGTCTTAAATAGGTTACCCTGTAACTTCACGGCATGCCCCCTAGTCTTTCTATATTTTGATGGCGTAAACCATCAATCTACGTTTACCTGTTCCACTCCATTCATTAATGTATAGACCTCTATCATATCTCCCCTCAGCCGTCTCTTTTCAAGGTTGAAGAGCCCTAACCTTTTTAGCCTCTCTTCATAGGGGTATCCTTCCATCCCCTTTACCATTTTGGTGGCTCTTCTCTGTACTTTTTCTAATAACGCTATATCCTTTTTAAGATACAGCGACCAAGATTGCACACAATACTCAAGGTGCGGTCGCACCATGGAACGATGCAGAGGCATTATAATATCCTTTGTTTTATTTTCCATTCCTTTCCTTATGATACCTAGCATTCTAATTGCTCTCTTGGCCACCGCTGCACACTGGGCAGAGGGTTTTAGCATGTTATCCACAATGACGCCTACATCTTTTTCCTGGGTGGTGGTTCCTAATGTGGAACCTTGCATCGTGTAACCATAGTTTTGGGGGGGGGGGGTGTTTCTAGGTGCATAACATTTCACTTGTCAACATTAAAATTTCATCTGCCATTTGGATGTCCAGTCTTCCAAATTATCAAGATCCTCTTGCAATTTTCCACTATCCTTATGGGTTTTTAACAACTTTGAATAGTTTTGTCTCATCTGCAAATTTGATACCTTCACTCATTATTCCCATTTCTGGGTCATTTATGAATATGTCAAAAAGCAGCGGACCCAACACAGATCCCTGGGGTACTCCACTATTCACCTTTCTCCATTGGGAAAATTGACCATTTAGCCCTACCCTCTGCTTTCTATCTTTTTTTTTTTTTTGTAATTTAGATTTTTATTAGCACACAAAACATACATTACTTAACATTAAACCCCCACACCCAACCAGAAGATACACAAGTTTTCACTACCCTTATACATTCTAAAATTCTCCTGCACCGTTAACATATGCCCTCTCAAGGTATATACCTTTAATCTAACTACACATCATGAGATCCCATCCATAGCTACCATTCCACATATTCATCTCCATTGACTAGTTGTCCATGGGCACTGGTGAACCGCATTAACTATAAAGCAATCTTCAATGTCACCCAATCGTTGATGCGGTTATTGGCTAGCATAACATAGCATATTAAACTCATTTGATGCTCTCTAAACTATGCAGTGTGCATTTATTTCCTAAGGCATAAATGTTTTCGATTTTAGATAGCACTTACACAGACATTGATAAAAAGAAAAACTATCCTCATTACCTCACTGGGTTTTCACTAACATAACACAAACTTTCCATTTTCCTGTACAATTCGCTAATCAGTGTCCGAAAACAACCCTCTCACCTCACCTACAACTCCACTCTATTATCTTCCCTTTTACCCCCTCCCCCCTCCACGCCCCCTGATACACTAATCCAAAGCTGTTACCCATAATCCGCTAAATCCACACTCCTGCTTCCCCATTCTACCACCCTCCCCCCTCTTCCTTCACCACCCCTATCATCCAGGACTGCCTACCTAACCAACCCCACACTCCCACCCACTGCTTCTCCACTTTCTCCACCTTCCCCTTCTTCAACCCTGTTAACCTATGCATTAGATACAACTCTGCCAGCCGCCGAGCATAATTACGTATGGGTGGCATTACCCTACTCTTCCAATGCAATGCAATTTCGCAGCGTGCTGCTATTATGCATTGCCCCACTATACTCCAGTTGTCTTCTCCCTCCACGTTCTGCTTTAACAATAGACATAACTCCGGCGTAAGAGGAACCCTTGAACCGGAAATGTGCCCTATAATATCTCCTATTATCTCCCAGTACTGATGAACAACTGGACACGTCCACCACATATGCAGCCAGGTTCCAGTCTCTCCACAATTCCGCCAGCACTCATCCGACCCACACACTCCCGCTTTATACAGACGGTCCGGCGTCACATACCATCTAGACAGCACTTTCCACCCATTCTCTCGCAGGGACGCGGCTATAGATGCCCGCGCTATGCCCTGAACTATCCGCTCCCACTCTTCTAAATCCCATGAAACCCCCAGCTCTTTCTCCCAAGCCTTCATATAGCTCAGTTTCTCCTCCCCTCTCTCTGTCAGCCCCTTATAAATTCGGGAGATAACCCCCTTCCTGCCCAATGACCCCAAACAGCTGCCTTCAAACCAACCCGCTTCCTTTATAATATCCTGCCAATGCCTTCTCTCCCTGACATAGGACCCCAGCTGAAGAAAATAGTACCTATCACTCTCTCTTAACCGATACAAATCTCTTATACCCTCGAACTCTCCTACCCCGTCCCCCAATAGGATCTGGGACATTTGTCTCAAACCCTGTTGCTCCCACCGTTGCAAAACCGCCACTCCCGGGCCTTTACCCTCTTCGCAACAGGCCCTTAGCAACATCACACGCGACCATCTCTTTTCTCCTATTAACAGCTTCCTATGCAACTGCCACAGCCCCAGAGAATGACCAACCAGCGGATATCTCCCCTTATTACCCTTCCCTCCCCAGACCAGTCTTTCCAACTCACCCGATCTCAATCCCACTTCTTCCATCACCACCCAATGCTTATGCTGTTCCCTTAACCATGAATACACTGCCCATAGCTGTGCCGCAAGATAATACCTCCTAAAGTTGGGCACTCCCATCCCCCCTTCCATCCTCGCCACCTGTAATGTCCTGGCCGCCACCCTAGGTCTCTTGTACCCCCATATAAACCCCTCTACTTGCTTTTGCAACCTCTTTAATGCCTTTATAAGGATCTCAACTGGTAGCACCTGAAAATAAAAAAGAAACTGGGGAAGTAGCATCATTTTTATCATCACCATTCTTCCCTGCCAAGAAACAAACCCCCTATTCCATACCACCAGCTGTGCCCCTACTCGCTCAAAGGCTTTCTTATAATTCAGCTCATAGAGATCCTCGATATCCCTCCCTAATTGCACTCCCAAGTATCTAATAGACCGTGTTGCCCACCTGAATTGGAAAGTTCGCTGTAGGTGCCGCTGCCCCCACTGACAGGTTTAAAATTTCCGATTTACCCCAATTAATCCTGAAGCCCGCCAATTCCCCATATACCTGAATCTCCCTCATAAGCGCTGGCACCGACTCCATTGGCTGCGTGAGCATCAATATAATATCATCAGCAAACATAGCCAGTTTATATTCTCTCCGCCCCACAACCACCCCCTTAATATCTAATCCCCTTCGGATCTTCTCCGCTAACGGTTCCATGGACAGAGCAAACAGCAGCGGTGAAAGGGGGCAACCCTGCCTCGTTCCCCTACCCAATGGGAAAAATTCTGAATAACCCCCATTAACTCTAACGCACGCTTGGGGCCCCCGCATACAACGCCTTTATCCAAGCCAAAAATCCCTGACCAATCCCCATATGATCCAAAACTGAAAACAAGAATTGCCACAATACTTGATCGAACGCTTTCTCTGCGTCAAGCGAAAGGAGCATTGCCGGTTCTGATACATGTTTCGCAGACCAAATTACATTTAAAATCTTCCTCACATTATCCGCCACCTGCCTCCCCGGTATAAACCCCGCTTGATCCTCATGCACTAACTTCCCCAATATTCTGTTAAGCCTCCCCGCTAGAACTTTAGCCAGCAGCTTCGCATCTACGTTAATCAGAGAGATGGGTTGATACGACGCACAGTCTTGGGAATCCTTGCCCTCTTTAGGAATCAATGTAATCCCCGCCCACCCCATCGTCTCCGCCAACTTCCCCCCCTCCCTTGGAAGATTAAACAAACTCATTAGCGGCTTCACTAACACTCTCTGGTATTTTTTATAAAAGCTGGCTGTTAGCCCATCCAACCCAGGGGCCTTATCTGGTTTCAAGCCCCTGATTGCCACCTCAACTTCCTCGGCCTGTATTTCTCTATCCATCGCTTCCCTATCCCCTTCCTCCAATTTCGTACGCCCTGCTGTCAACCAAGTACTCCCTCAGCACTTCCTCCAGCCTCTCCGATTTTGCTTCATACAACCTCTTGTAATAATCCACAAATTCCTCTCTGATCTTCTGCTCGTCTTTCTACCCCTCCTCTACCCCTGATCTGTGTAAACAGTGCCCTATTCCGCTTCTGCTTTATTCTTTGCGCCAAGTATTTCCCTGCTCTGTTCCCTCCTTCAAAGAATTCTTGGCGCAGCAATTGTAGCCGATATTGAATTTCCTCCGCTTCCATCGCATTCAGTTGAGCCCTGGTCGCCAACACCTCCCCCCGATACTTCCCACTCATCTCTTGGGCATCAAGCTCTTCTAACCGCATCAGCTGCTGCCGCAAATGAAGGCACTTCCCCTCCCTTTCCCTCTTTAGTCTCGCCCCCCATTTAACCAGAATTCCTCTCACCACCGCCTTGAATGCATCCCACACCATTCCCTTCTGCACTTCTCCATTATCGTTATGGGCAAAATATGCTGGTATCGCCTCTTCCAACTCCTGCACTACCCTACCATCTCCTAATAAAGCCTCATTCAGCTTCCTGTACCGCCGCCCCTTACTCTCTCCCCGACACCGCAGACTCATAATCACCAGTGCATGATCCAACCAGGTGATGGGCTCCATCTCTCCGTCTTTAATCCTGCCCGCTATCTCCTTCCCTACCCAGATAGCATCAATCCTAGAATACGTACCATGCACCGCTGAGTAGAAGGAATACTGTCGCCTACTGGGATGAAGCAACCGCCACGCATCAATCAAGTCATTGTCTCTCACAAATCTCTGATAGCGCTTCCTATCTGCGCCCCTCCCCACCCCCCTCCCGGTCGAGTCTCTACCTACCTCCCAGGTCATATTAAAGTCCCCTCCACAAATTGTCGCTCCTTCCCCCAGGGTGTTCACTTTCCTGTCCACTTCTTCCCAAAAAAACCTCTGCGTTCCTGTGGGCGCATACACATTAATCACACAAAACCACTCATCTCCAATCTTCATTCTCACCATTAAATATCTAACCCCTCTATCTCGACTTGTGTTTTCTATTTTGTCTGACAGGCATCCTGATGCCCGAGTCCACTGAGTGGATAAAGTCCACTGGGCTGCCCTCATATGAAGACGGGCATAGGGGAGCACATGCACAGTAGATGCCATGTGGCCTAGCAGTTGTAGCATTTCTCAGGCAGTGAGGTGAGGCTTTAGCACTGCTTGAGAAGCTAAATGTACCATGCGAAGGCAGCGGGCCTGGGGGAGATAGGCCCTTGCCTTTCTGGTATCCAGCAAAGCTCCTATTAACTTAAAGACTGAGTGGGAGTTAGACTGGATTTTGGGATGTTTATTACCAGACCCAAATACTGAAGGATACGCATTGTGCAGAATAGAGAAGTCCTGGCCTCTGATTCTGTTGGGGCTCGAATGAGCCAGTCGTCTAAGTAGGGAAAGACGAATATCCCTAGAGTGCGGAGAAATGCTGCTACCACAGCCATGCATTTCGTGAACACTCTTGGTGCTGAGGCCAGGCCAAAAGGAAGCATCCTGTATTGGTAGTGCTTTCCTTGAAAAAGGAACCAAAGGAACCTTCTGCAAGTTGGATGGATGAGAACATGAGTGTATGCATCCTTGAGATCTAGAGAACAAAGCCAATCCTGACTCTGAAGGTATGGCAGCAGAGTTCCCAGAGAAATCATCTTGAATTTCTCTTTGACCAGGAATTTGTTCAATTCTCTGAGGTCCAAGATAGGTCTGTATCCCCCTGTTTTCTTTGGGATAAGGAAATAGGGGGGAGTAAAACCCTGTACCCTGCTGATGGATGGGTACTTCTTCTAGTGCCCCTTGGGCAAGAAGCATAGTGACCTCCTGACCTAACAGGTTGATAAGAGAGGTCGGAAAATTGAACTGCCTTATCATTGTGGGAGGGGGCATGCTTGAAAAATGAAGCTTGTACCCCTCTTTTATAATGGAGTGTCCAATGCTCTGCTGTTATCTTCCCCCTTCTGGTGGCAAAGTGACAACCTTCCTGGAATGGCAGAAAGCTCTGGTCCACTGAGAGCCAGGAAGGCTACGTTCTCTAGCTGAAAGTCAAAGGCCTTGTGGAGGCTGAGACTGCTGGGACGGCTGAGGCTTAGCAGCCTTTGCTTTTCTTTGTTTGGGTGGTTGCTGACCTTTCTTGACAAGCTGACCTGCAGAACGTCCCTGCTGAGAATAAGCAGGATAATACTTTTTCTTTTTAGTAAAGAATGGTTTCTTAAAAGTTTTCTTCCTTGCAGGATCAGCTGTGGACTTGGACAATCTATCCAAGGTGGAGTTGTCAGCATCCAACTCATTGGCCTTTTCCTTCCAGTCTTTACCAAACAGGTTCTCACCAGTACAAGGAATATTTCCTAGTTTGTCTTGTACTCAGAGCTCCAGATCAGATGCCTGGAGCCAAGCAATTCTACGTGCACCTATGGCAATGGCAGAGGTTCTGCTTATGCACTCAAAACAGTCAAAAGCTGCAGAGTTGACAAATTTAGAAACATCTTCGGCATGTTTGACCAATGTGAGAAAATCCTTCCTTCTATCCTCAGGAAGAAGAGGACTCAAAGCCTCTAAATCATCTGACTTCCTTCAGGAACATTCCCATATATAGACTATAGGAACTGATTCTGGCAGAAAGCATGGAAGCTTGGAAGACTTGACGTCCAAAAGCATCCAAGGTTCTGCACTCACATCCTGGAGGATTAGAGGCATGCTTCTTTGCACTCTTGATCCTTCTCATAGCTGATTCCACTACAACAGAGTGGTGAGGAAGCTGAGTTTTTTGGAACCCAGGACAAAGAGGGACTCGATACAGAGTATCCAGTCTATGAGAATGAGGAGAGGTGGTAAGAGTGTCTCCCACATTCTTAAAATGAGATCATGCAAGATCTCATGGATGGGCAGGGTAGCTGCCTCCTTAGGAGTTTTAGGATATTGTAAAATTTCCAACTCCTTTGCTCTGGGCTCTGTTCAGGTGCCACAGTAATAGACAGACCTCGAGCCACCTCCCTGATGAAATCCTGAAAGGAAATGTCCTCTGGAGGAGACATCCTGCGTTTAGGGAAAGAAGGCTCCTCTGGGAGAAGTATTCCCGCATCGACAGAACTGTCAGAATCCTCAGATTCTTCTGAGGACTCGAAGTACCTTCTGTCAGGATGCTCTTGAAGAGCCCGATATCCGTACTGACTGAAGTCGGTACCGAGGGGAATCGGTGCCGGTGTAATGGTACCCGAAGGCATCGCCTGACTGGGTACCGGCAAAGCATATGTCGATGCCGATACTGTTGGTACTGGTACCGATACTGGTGCCGGAGTCGGTGCCGGTACTGGTTGAACTGTCTGATGCGGTTCCAAGGGTGTCTATGCCGCAAGGAGAGCCGCCAGACTGCGTTCAATAGCCAGAACCCTCTGGTCTATCGACGCTGCCGATGCCTGGATGTCGGTACCAGAGAAGACCGCCGGTACCCCAGAGCATGGCACCAGTAGTTCTGCCGAGGTCGAGGCTGCGAGAACATCCTGGAGCCCCGATAATGCTTTGGAAGCCAAAGCCTCCCGCCAGGGCAATTTTGCCAGTGCAGAATCCTCAAGGGTAACACCAGAGGCATCTCGATGCTTAGAAGGAGATCTACCCTTTGAGGACCGGCTAGACATATGTTTAGTTACCTGAGATCCACGGGAGGAAGACGAAGCCCTGGAAGACTTGATGCCACCGAAGCTGCATCAGAGGGAAACAGGGTACTGAGCTTGGCGGCTCGGTTCTTTCGACCTCTCTTGGACATCATGGCACAGGCCTTACACTCCGAGATGGAATGGTCAGGACCTAAACATTTCAGACACCACTCATGGGTGTCGGTGACGGAAATGGTACCGCCACGGTGCACTTTTTAAAACCCGAGGAGGGTTTTTCCATTATGGAAAAAATCTTGAGCCTAAGACCCAAAATGGCGCATGCACCTGGAAAAAAAAGGAAAAGATTTTTTTTTTTTTTGAAAAGAAAGAAAGAAAAAACAGCGGTACCGATAAAGCGTCGAGGAAGGCAGATGCGACCACAAAAAAAGAAGGAAAACTTTCTGCGGTGACAGGAACACGACCTGCTGGCTCCGCGGAAAATGAAGAACTGGAGAGAGGCAGTTGGGAAAGGCGTGAAGGCAGCACGCAGGCGCTGTGGGATGCTCCCAAAAGCTTTCTAATTGGATGCTGGGGAGCGTTCCCACGCAGGCTCCGTCGGTACCAACGTACCCATATGTGAAGACTACATTCCTGCTTGTTCCTGGAGATCAACCGACTCACCTTTGTCTACCTGTTTATTCACACCTTCAAAAAAACCATAACAGATTAGTAAGACAAGATTTTCCTTGGTTAAAGCCATGTTGGCTGTCTCCCATTAAGCCAAGACTATCTACATGTTCAGTAGTTTTGTTCTTTATGATGGTCTCCGCCATTTTTCCCGGTACTGACATCACGCTCACTGTTTTGTAGTTTCCCGGATCACCCCTGGAACCCTTTTTAAATATTGGCGTTACCTGAAGATTGGAGGATGGCCAATGTATTACAGATGATTTTAATGATAGTTCACATGTTACTAATAGTAGGTCTGTAATCTCATATTTCAGTTCTATCAACACCCTTGGATGTATACCATCCGGTCCATGTGATTTGCTACTCTTCAGTTTATCAAATAGTTGTAATACATCTTCCCGGTGTATCGATATTTCTTTCAATTCTTCCGCAGCATCTCCTTTAAATACCATTTCAGTCATGGGTAACATTCCTACATCTTCCTCAGTAAAGACCAAAGCAAAGAATTCATTCAGTCTCTCCACTATGGCCTTGTCCCCTCTTAGTGCCCCTTTTACCCCTCTATCATCTAATAGTCCAACTGACTCAACAGGTTTTTTGCTACAAATGTACTTGAGAAAGTCTTTATTATGTGTTTTTGCTTCCACAGCAAGCTTCTTCTCAAATTATCTCTTTGCCTGCCTTATCAATGCCTTGCATCTAACTTGCCAGTGCTTGTGTTTCCAGTTTTCATCATTTGGCTCCTTTTTCCATTTCCTGAAAGATTCTTTTTTGGCAACAGCCTCTCTGACCTCACCTTTAAACCATGCTGACCCAGCTGCCTCTGGGTTTTCTTGGCAATGTATCACCGGAAGTAGTTTGCCAGGACTTTTTCTTCCGAGAAAATGGAGGGTAAAGTGACTTTCCCAAGAGTGCCAGTGGGAACTGAACCCCTGATCTTCTCGGTACTAGGCAGTTGCAGTAACCACTAGGCTACTCCTCCATTCCACCAGGCACATTAAGAGTATTATAAAAGCTGCCCATTTGGAACCTACAGCAAACCTGCCCTATCATAACAGCACTACCAGGACTCACAAAGCACCAAACCCTACCTATCAAAAGGCAACACTGCAAATATTAATCCAATACATCTCAGAGAATACCAATACAACTCCTACTGGGGAAAGAGAACAAGTGGCACTGTCAAATAGAAACTACAAGAACAGAATACCTCAGCTTGGTTGCACATGCAGAACACAGACCATCACCAAACAAAGATCAAGGGTCACAATTTAGACACAGGAAGACAATAATTAAACTGGGAACCCCAAAAGCCAAACTTGGAATGTACCAGAACAGTGGAGAAATAAAACTATAAATTACCTCCGTGGCATAAATGTTCAGGGAGAGAGCCTCTTTCAATTGAAAGCAAGTTCTGTTATGAGGGGACATGGGATGAGGGTGAAAGGGGATAGATTCAGGAGTGATCTGCGGAAATATTTCTTTACAGAAAGAGTGGTGGATCTATGGAATAGTCTCCCAGTGGAGGTGGTAGAAATGAGGACAGTAATTGAGTTCAAAAATGCATGGGACAAACACAGAGGATCTCTAAAGGAAAAAAGGGAACTGTTGTAGTTGTTGATATGGAAGGACAGACTAGATAGGCCATGTGGTCTTTCTGCCATCATGTTTCTATGTTTCTAATTAATTTCCTCTTGTACTAAAGAAAACTCAGACACGTTAGCAATGCACATTTCCCAAAGCTGATATATTCCAGTTAATAAAATCAAATTTAAAAAGTATTTTTCTACCTTTTGTTGTTTGGGCATTTTAATTTTTCAGTTGCAATTTCTCCAGTCGCTTTCTTCTGCTTTCTTTGTGTCTTCTGCTAACTCTCCATTCTCTGCTGTCCATTTATTTTATTTATTTATTTTATTTTATTTAAACGGACTTGGTATACCGCTTTATCATGAAATCAAAGCGGTTGGCACAGCAAACAATCAATGAAGGGTGTGGTTGTCATTAGCATGCAGTGCGAGAAATGATACAGTGTGCTGCGTGAGTGCGTGTGGATGATTTTGATGTGAGCTATATACAGTGTGCGCTTAAGGTACATATTTACAGATACATATTTACATGGATGGCTTTGCTATCTTAGGAGTCATTCTGTGAGGTCCTTGAAGTAGTCTGTGAATAGTTCAGTTTTAAGCAGTTTTCTGAATTCTTTGGTGTTGTTTGTTGCTCTGAGGTGGTCGGGGAGAGAGTTCCACATGGCGGGGGCTGCCATTTGTCCTTTTTTTCTCTTCTATTCTCTCTACATCTGCCTACAACATACTGATCTTTCCCCTTTTGCTCTTTCCTCCATTTCTTTCTTTATTCCTTTTTAATCCACTCAAATTTTATACTGGTGCCAATGGGTATTGGAGAATATCAAGCTCATCAGCTCTTGGCTCCATTTCAATAGCCACTGAAACATCGAGAGCTGCCACCATGTCTGTAATAAAGTCCTGAAAAGGACATGTCCTCGGGCGGTATTTTTTGAAACCACTCCAGGCTTCTCCATATTTGGAAACAGTATGGAGGCAAAAATCGAACTGGGCAATGGTGCCCAAGGAGGCCATAGGCCTCAAACATAGCTTTGTGAGAAAAAGCTAAAATAAGTTAAAATATCTAAAGAAAAATTAAAAAAAAAAAAAAACGGGAACCAGAATTGATGGGGAATCGAGCTGATTGATGGGAAGGCAACTCACGTACTTTGATGCTACTTAGTGAAAAAATTTTGAAGTCTCTTGACACAGCTGACAGGGATAAGGTCCCAATGGCTCCATGGAAAAGAAAAGTGAAGGTGGGAAGGCAACCATGCATGCGTGGAAGAACGCGCCCAAAAGTATTCCTATTGGATGCTGGGGAGTGTTCCCGTGCCAGGCTCCATTGATGGCATCACCTATATGTGTAAGACAGACTTCCTACTTGTTCCTGGAGATAGGATCTTTGCAAGTCGCTGCTGGGGTTTGCGACTCCTGCATGGAGCCGTCATGGCATGGTGCGAAAGGGAAACAAACACTCTCCCTTCGCCACGGCTCTGCAAAACTGAGCCAAGGCAGAGGGGAAACCGGCACTGCAGGCTCTCCAAGGGGGGGGAGGCGCTCCTCATTCTGCCGCTGCCGCCGATGGAGCGGCAGCGGCAGCTCCTTCTTAACCCAGAGGGTTTTATTAGTTTTTCAATTTCCCTGGGTTGCGGGGGGGGGGGGGGGGACTAGGACTGGAAATGGGCCATCGGGGGAGGGCTAGAACTGGAAATGGACTGATGTGGGGGGTTAGGAATGGAAATAGACTGATTGGGAGGGGGGCTAGGACTGGTAATGGGCTATCGGGGGGGGGGGTAGAACTGGAAATGGGCTGATGGGGGGGTTAGGACTGGAAATGGGGCTGATCGGGAGGGGGGCCAGGGCTGGAAATGGGCTGATCAGGAGAGGGCTAGAACCAGAAATGGACTGATGGGGGTTTAGAACCAGAAATGGACTGATCAGGAGGGGGGCTAGAACTGGAAATGGGCTGATCGGGAGAGGGACTAGAACTGGTAGTGGGCTATCAGGGGAGGGGCTAGGACTGGAAATGCACTGATGGGGGTTTAGAACTGGAGATGGGCTGATGGGGGGGTTAGGACTGGTAATGGGCTATGGGGGGGACTAGGACAGGAAATGGGCTGATTGGGGTGCTAGGACTGAAAATGGACTTATTGGAGGGTACGACTGGTAATGGGTAGATGGGGGGCTAGCAGTGGAAATGAGTGAGGACTGGTAATGGGCTGATTGGAGGGCTAGGACTGGAGTGGGTTGATAAAAGGGGATAGGACTAGAAATGGGCTGGGAGAGGAAATGGGCTAATAGGGGAGGGGAGGAGAGTGCTGCTGGCCCTGGAAGAAAACTAGGGGCTAGGGTACAAATGGGCTGATGCGGGGGGGATGGTAGAATAGGACTGGAAGGGAGCAGATACTGAGAGGGTCTGCCAGGGGAAGGAGGGGGCAGGAAGGGAAATGACACAGGGGAAGGAGGGGGCTGGAAAGGAGCTGACACCTGGGATATACTGAAGGGGGACTGGAAAGGAGCTGACACTTGGGGATGGGAGTGGTAGGTGGCTGGGTAATGGGGAGGAGGTTGGAAGGGAGCTGACATGCGAATGGCACTGGAAGGGGGATGGACAGAGGGTAGGGTGACTGTAAGGGAGCTGACTGGGGGGTGGCACAGAGTGGACCTGAGCTGATACATGGGATGGTATTTGGACTAGAAGGGGCTGGACACCAGTGGCAGTCATGGGAATGCAAGGCGGTTGACATTGGAAGGTACTGGGAGGGGAGAACTGGAAAGGGGGCTGATACTGGGGAGGGTTACTGGAAATGGAAAATGGGCTGATGGAAGGAAGTGAAGAAAACAAAAGAAGAGATAAGAAATGGCAGATGGACCATAGACCACAGAATGAGAGCTAAGAGAAGACAGGAAAGCAGAAGCCTCAGATCGGGACCAGTATGATCAGAGAATAAAATGGTCAGACAACAAAAGGTAGAAAAAATAATTTTATTTAAATTTTAGTGACTGGATTTTGTGCTATTTTACACAGTATTGGGAACTGCATCTCTTATTTATCTGATGTTGCACTGCATGTGGACTCTGGCTTCTTGGGGTTCAGTTTAAAGTTTGTCTACATATTTTTATTTTAACTTTAGATTGTGGTTACTTCTTCTGTACTTGGTGAGGGTCGATGTTGTGAGTGTGTGACTGAGGTCAGGTGTTCTGTTAACATGGAGTTTTTACATAAAGATCTATACTGTACTGTAGTAATTTAACTTGTTCAGCTTTTCAAATAGGTGTATGGATGTTCCAGGGCCCACTGTAGTATTTACAGTGATGCTTTTTTTGGATGGGCTCCTTATGTGAGTTTTGGAAGTTTGTGCTGATATATGATATGATATGATATATGGTAGGTTTGCTCTTTGTTGCAGGGTTTTTTATTAGTTCACAATATGCCTGGTACTGGAGAATAGTGGTGGTGGCTGTTAGTGAGATGATCAGAATCAGTTTTTTTTTATTTAAATATTGAGTTCTGTGGGTGAATGTCCTGGTTCTGCTCTGCACCTACTGTGGATGCAAAATATATGTTGAAAAAGAAAAAGCGAGAACCATAACGCAGTTTATAACCAAATAAAAATTAGTTATAATTTAGTTTTATGAACTGTGCTGTTGGTTCTTGCTGTCTTCTAATTCCTTGGTGTGCAAAAAGGACCGTACCTAGCCCTGTGCAAGCAGTGCAGCCGCACAGGGTGCAAAGGCTTGGGGGGTGCATTTCGGCTGTCTGCTGTTGCCCTGCCACCGCTGGCAGGACAATAGCAGGCAGCCAAAATGTGCCCCCAAGCCTTTTCGCAGCACTTTAAGCAGGTCTGATCCCTCTGTCCTCTGACACAATGTCAAAGCAGAGAGGGACAGATCTGTTCAAAGTGCCGGTGCCTTTCAGATCGGGCGCATGCCCCCTCTCCTCCTACCCATACCTCCGTCCAGCACTGCCTGCTCTTTCCCTGCTGCCGCCCTCTGTTTTTTTCACGGCGGCGCCGGAAGCAGGGAAAGAGCAGGCGGCGCTGGACGGAGGGATGGTGAGAGGGGGGCGTGCACCCGAGCTGCAAGTTGCACAGGGCGCGATTGCAGCTCGATACGGCCCTGTGTGCAAACATCTTGCATTTCCTCCATATAATCTAATCGGCTTTTTGGTTTGGTTTAGTCTCTGATTGGATTTCAAAAAAAGCCCCGCCCCCTCTAAGGTGGGGGGGGGGGGGTGCGCCATCTTATTCTTTGCCTCAGGCAGCAGATTGCATTGAGCCGCCCCTGATGCTGGTAACCCTATTTGTATTCCATTGCAGTGGATGGGGCATGGTTTAACACATCCATTATCATATAAAATTACAAACTACCACTGAACTAACTGTAAATCCTACATGTATGTAATTCATATACTGTACCAATTCAAATATATTGTATATAGTTTTTAACCATATGTATCACCATATGTGTTCCTTATTATGTAAATAGTTTGAGTTATGAAGTTAATGTTACCTTTTTTACACGTTCAATGCTCCACACTACTGTTTTATGTAAACTGCTAACTTTGCAGAGTTAAATGTTTGATGTGAACCGCTGCTGATCACCGGAAGGAGCGGTATAGAAATGAGTTCAAATAAATAAAATAAATAAATAAATGGTGAGAGGATGGCTTGGATTACTTTGTGGAAATCCGATTCAGATAGGTTGTGGTGTAAATAGCAAGAACCCCGATTTTGAAGAAAGATTTTGTGCCATGCTTGTGATGCTTTGACGTAGATTGGGATATTGGTCAATTATGCTGGTATTTGATTTCAATTTTGGTGGGTATGGATTCAAGGTTGAGTGTTAAGTGATGCAGGTGTGATGAAGGATTATTTTGTGTAACAAACATTGCTTCTGTTTTTGTTTTTTTTTAAAGAATCGATTGGATATCTGTTCTTTTCTTCAATTGTTGGTGGTGCTTCATGGCTACCCAGGGAAGGGTGAGTAAAGGGTCCGAGGGGAGCAACAGAGGGATAAAGTCCTGTTGGGAGATCCATTTTTAAGCTGATGTACATAAGAAACTAATGTATGTTTCCTGTTTTGCTCTTCTTTCTTTTATTAATAGAGAAATTGAAACATAATTGATTTGAAGGTGTGGGTTGAAAACCAATCGGCAATATGTGAAAGCATTCAAAAATTACTGATGTGTGATCTTTGATGATATCAAAAGGGAATATAAAGTAAGATGTTATCAGCATGTATGTCAAACTTTCTGCTTGTTGAGGATAACATAAATGGGTTGTACGTAGATGTTGAATAATGGAGCTGATAATGTAGATCCTTGCGGGACTTCTTGAGTTAGAGGTATAGATTTAGATTCAATTTTCAAAAGCCACCTTGGGTAAAAAACTAGTTATCCAAGTAAAATACCTGAGTCTGCCCACAGTCAGAATGCAGATTCACACTTTCTTACCATGTTTCCCCATCTAAACCTGATCATCCAGCCATGGATTTTGCCAAACCCACATTCATATATCCACTTCTGTTTTAGAACCTCAGTGAGGAGTGTCTGGTCCATTTTGATCAATAAAGAGCAATCCATCTCTGTCCTACATATCTGGAAACCGTTTCAGTTTTGCATTTTCATGCAGTCGAGAATGAACAATCAATACATTCTGTGACCAGTAAATGCTGTGATGTGTCCAGAAAGATAGGATTGTATGCGTCATTGTGCCTCAAGTTATCACATAATGCTTAGACAAGAAGAGTCTGTATTAGTATCTTGCAGGCATTAGTAAGGGTCTGTCAATGGTTTACAGGAGTAGAGCCAGAAAGAGAGTCAGGGCAGCTGAAAGAGAAAAGGCAGAAGTCCATCTGACGTCTGTGAAGCAATAGGATAGTGGCAGGCAGGAGCTGGGTGGGCTGAATGCCAAAAGCCTCAGAAAAAAAAAGAGAACACTGCAGCAACCAAGTCTAAATGTAACAGACTAAGAGGAATGAAGCCTCTAATTCTTATTGGTGCCTTAGCGATAATTTCTGCCTTTGTTAGTATATTGGTACGTGTTAGTTTCAGGGACAGCCCTATCCCTGTGCAAGTTGTAAGGTAAAAGTGCTTATGCAAAATGTGTTCTGAGACTGGGAGGCACTAATAGTAAGGTGATATGTTGTTTTTAAGACTCAAGTCAACATCGAT
The DNA here is from genome assembly GCA_033557465.1 of Ichthyophis bannanicus. Lineage (NCBI taxonomy): Eukaryota > Metazoa > Chordata > Amphibia > Gymnophiona > Ichthyophiidae > Ichthyophis > Ichthyophis bannanicus. The sequence goes on from CM066041.1 coordinate 276,488,962, forward strand.
TCCTGGCAACCCTGTTGATGTCCATGTTGCAACTATCCCCTGGGTTTTCTTGGCAAGGTGTGATTGGAAGTACATTCCCAGGCCTTTCTTCCACATAGTAAAACTACAGCACCTGGTAATCCAAGGTGGTCTCCCGTCCAAGTACAAACCAGGCCTGGCCTGGCATGATATAATTCAGCCTATATAGCCCTGGGTGTTGAGTGGGGATTGGCCTTTCTTATCCCTCTTTTCTGCCATGACTCAGAGAAAGGAATGCTTGGAGTCTGGGTCATTGGGACCCTATTACCAAAGCAGCTAAGGGACAAAGAAAAAGATTCCATATCCCTTTTCTCCACTCCAGAGGAGCGGCTGAGGCTTGTGGGTATGCTGCTAAAATCTTTTTAGATGGTGGTCCTTGGATTTTGGAGCAGGCATATCATGAGCAAACAATTTTCCAAAGATGGGGAAGCTATAAAACTACAGGACATGAATGATGCTGAAAAGGATGAAAATTTAAAAGCAACAACAGGAAATTACCTTTTCACTGAAAGGGTGGTATATGCTTGGAATGCCCTCTTACTGGAGATAGTGGAGACAAAAATGGTGACTGGATCAGGAACTAATTAAGAGACAGAAAGCAGAGGGTAGGCCTAAATGGGCAATTTTCCCAATGGAAAAAGGTGAATAGTGGAGTACCCCAGGGATCTGTGCTGCATCTGCTGCTTTTTAACATTCATAAATGACCTGGAAACATGAATAACGAGTAAGGTTATCAAATTTTCAGATGACAAAACTATTCAAAGTTGTTAAAACCCATGAGGATTGTGTAAAATTACAAGAGGATCTTGATAAATTGGAAGACTGGGCATCCAAATGGCAGATGAAATTTAATGTGGGCAAGTGCAAAGTTATGCACCCAGGAAAGAACAATCCAAACTATAGTTGCATGATGCAAGGCTTCATATTACGAACCACCATTCAGGAAAGCATAGTTACTCACCTGTAACAGGTGATCTCCGGGAACAAGCAGGAATTTAGTCCTCACATATGGGTATCGTCGGTACCGACAGAGCCTGTGCGGGAACGCTCCCCAGCATCCAATTAGAAAGCTTTTGGGAGCATCCCACAGCGCCTGCGTGCTGCCTTCCCACCTTTCCCAACTGCCTCTCTCCAGTTGAGTTTTAAAGCTGAGACAAAGAGAGAGAGTGAAAGGGAAAGAGATAGATAGAAAGATACAACTCCTAGGGGAGGTTGGTGGATTGTGAGGACTAAATTCCTGCTGTTCCGGGAGATCACCTGTTACAGGTGAGTAACTATGCTATCTCCAGGAACAAGCAGGAATGTAGTCTTCACATTTTTTTAATTATTTTTATTTAGCTGTATTTATATCCCGCTTTTCACTGGGTCAAAGCGGTCAATTGGGGGATACATTTAACACGAGAGGATGAGAGACACATACGCTAATACTTATAGGGAACATGGGCAATGGAGGGTTAAGTGGCTTGCCCAAGACCACAAGGAGTGCCTATAGGACTAGAAATCCCAGTCCCTCCAGCCTGAGATTGCTGTCCCCAGGTGGGACTTGAACCCCCGGCCCTCCGGCCTGAAGTACCTTGCCCTAACCACTAGACCACTCCTCCACATATGGGGACTCCCTAGCTTTAGATGCCAGGGAGAGACCCCAGAAGTTGTGCGTCCCTGAGAAGGGCTCCACTTCCCCCCATGGATCTCTGGCATCCTACCAGGGATGGTGGGTAGGAGTTGATTAGGTATGGAACAGGTGTTGGAGAACAGCCTGACCAAACAAGGCATCCCGGCGGGAGTCCTTGTCCAAGCAGTAATGGGCTGTGAAGGTATGAACCGAGGCCCAAGTGGACAGATGTCGTCGATAGACACAGAGTGCAGATGAGCCATTGAAGCTGCCATAGCTCTCACATTGTGAGCTGTGACATGGCCCTCCAGAGGAAGATTCTTACTCTGATAGGCAAAGGAAATACACTGAGCAATCCAGTTAGTGTTCTTTTGGAGACTGGAAGTCCCAAATGAGAAGGATCAAAAGCAACAGAGAGTTGAGAGGACTTTCTATGTTGCTGTGTTCTTTGTAAGTAAAAGGCTAAAGCTCTTTTACAGTCCAAAGTATGAAGGTTCCTTTCTGCATTTGATGCATGAGGCCTTGGAAAGAACACAGGTAGGTAGACCGCTTGGTTTAGATGAAAAGGCGAGACCACCTTCGGCATAAAGTGTGGATGAGTCCTAAGGACTACCTTGTCATGATAGAACCTTGTATAAGGTGGATCAGCTACTAGTGCTTGCAACTCACTGATGCGACGTGCTGATGTGATTGAAATTCCTTTCTTGGAAGGTTATCTTTCTCATTGCAATGAGGCAGTAGTTAAGGGTTTGAAAAGTGGCTTCATGAGCTGACCAAGAACCAAATTTAAGTCCATGCCACAGGAGGTGGCTTAATGGGAGGCTTAGTTAGCAGAAGGCCTCTCATAAATCTTGCTATAAGAGGATGGGAGAACATAAGAACATAAGATATGCCATACTGGGTCAGACCAAGGTCTATCAAGCCCAGTATCCTGTTTCCAACAGTGGCCAATCTAGGTCATACGTACCTAGCAGTTTCCCCAAAAGATACAGGTTCCGCAATGCTTGTACTGGGTCAAACATTGATATCCTGGGTCCCTTCTTAATAATGGTTTATGGACCTTTCCTCCAGGAACTTGTCCAAACCTTTTAAAACCCAGCTACACTAACAGCCTTTATTACATCCTCCGTTAACAAATTCCAGAGTTTGATTACACATTGAGTGAAAAAATATTTTCTTTTATTAGTCTTAAATAGTTTACCCTGTAGCATCATTGCATGTCCCCTGGTCTTTCTATATTCTGATAACGTAAACAATCGATCTACGTTAACCCGTTCCACTCCGTTCATTAATTTATAGACTTCTATCATATCTCCCCTCAGCCATCTCTTTTCCAGGTTAAAGAGCCCTAACCTTTTTAGCCTTTCTTCATAGGAGTATCCTTCCATCCTCTTTACCATTTTGGTGGCTCTTCTCTGAACCTTTTCTAATAACGCTATATCCTTTTTAAGATACGGCAACCAGAATTGCACACAATATTCAAGGTGTGGTCTCACCATGGAACGGTATAGAGGCATTATAATATCTTTTGTTTTATTTTCCATTCCTTTCCTTATGATACCTAGCATTCTATTTGCTCTCTTGGCTGCCGCTGCACACTGGGCCGAGGGTTTTAACATGTTATCCACAATGACGCCTAAATCTTTTTCCTGGGTGGTGGTTCCTAATGTGGAACCTTGCATCGTGTAACCATAGTTTGGGTTGTTCTTCCCTAGGTGCATAACTTTGCATTTGTCCACATTAAATTTCATCTGCCATTTTGATGCCCAGTCTTCCAATTTATCATCAAGATCCTCTTGCAATTCTCCAAAATCCTCTTGGGTTTTAACAACTTTAAATAGTTTTGTGTCATCTGCAAATTTGATAACCTCACTCGTTATTCCACTTTCCAGGTCATTTATAAATATGCCAAAAAGCAGCGGACCCAGCACAGATCCCTGGGGTACACCACTATTCACCTTTCTCCATTGGGAAAATTGGCCATTTAGCCCAACCCTCTGCTTTCTATCTTTTAACCAGTTCCTGATCCACAGTAGTACACTGCCTCCTATCCCATGACTCTTTAGTTTTGCCAAAAGTCTCTGATGAGGGACCTTGTCAAAGGCTTTCTGAAAGTCCAGATACACTATATAAACCGACTCACCTTTTTCCACATGTTTATTCACACTTTCAAAAAAACATAACAGATTAGTAAGACAAGATCTTCCTTGTCTAAAGCCATGTTGGCTGTCTCCCATTAGGCCATGACTATCTACATGCTGAGTAATTTTATTCTTTATGATGGTTTCTACCATTTTTCCCGGTACTGACGTGAGGCTCACCGGTCTGTAGTTTCCCGGATCACCCCTGGAACCCTTTTTAAAAATTGGTGTTACATTGGCGATCCTCCAATCTTCAGGTATTAGAGATGATTTTAAGAAACATAGAAACACGATGACAGAAAAAGACCACATGGCCTATCTAGTCTGTCCTTCCATTAAATTTTAATGATAGTTCACAGATTACTAATAGCAGGTCAGCAATCCTATATTTCAGTTCTTTCAACACCCTTGGATGTATACAATCTGACCCAGGGGATTTGCTACTCTTCAGTTTATCTAATAGTTGTAATACATCTTCCCGATACATCGATATTTCCTTCAATTCTTCCGCACCTTTAAATACCACTTCTGTCATGGGTAACATCCCTACATCTTCCTCAGTAAATAGGGAGGAAATAGGTTGTTCATTTAGGGGCTTGAAGGAAGCTGCAATAGCACTCAAATGGACCCTCACTGAGTTAGTCTTAAGTCCTGCATTGTGTAAATGAAGGAGATACTGCAGTAATGATTCCAGAGGTATGGCAATGGGATTAAGACCCTTCTGCGAACACCATATGGTAAACCTTTTCCACTTGAAAGCATAAGAGCGTCTTGTGGAAGGCTTCCTGGAAGCATAAAGGAAATCCTTTATTTGCTGAGGAAGGTTAAGATCATGAAGATCTAGGCCTTCAGCAACCAAGCCCTGAGATGCAGAGACTGGGGATTGGGATGCCATAACATTCCATCCTCCTGAGACAGGAGATCTGGAGCAGACCCTAACTCCAGGGAGGGAGCTTAAGAGATATGTAGAAGCAGAGGGTACCACACTTGCTGTGGCCAATGTGAAGCTATGAGAATCATATGGCCTCTGTCTCTGAAGCTTGAACAGGGTTTTGGGAATTAGGGGAATGGGTGGAAAGGCTAAATCACGCAAATGTACATCACAACGAGCAATTTCTTTGGCTGCCCCTTTGATTTGGAACTCTCTCCCTCCTGATTTACGTGCAATTGATGTTTTAAGTGACTTTCGTAAGCAATTAAAAACTTTACTTTTCATTGAGCACTATGGATCAACAAATGACTAAGATATCATCTATTGTATATACTTTATAAATAATCCACTATATTGTTAACCCTTGTTATTTTTCCTACATTACCATATGTTGTCATGTCTATACTGTTTATGTTTCCCTTGTTTATACCTTGTATTTCTTGTGACCGCTTTGATTGAAGGAAAAGGCGGTATAAAAAAAACTTGTTAAATAAATAAATAAATACAGGAAGTCTTGACCCCAGTAAAGGAGGAAAGCATCCCTGGCCTGAGCCCTCTGAGCCACGGTTCTGGAACAGAACCAGGGAAGTTTGGAATTCCACGGACTTGCAAAGGGGTCTATGTCCGGGGTTCCCCAAATTTGAAAAATCTTGGCTACCTGGTCTGCATGCAGAGACCACTCGTGTGGAAGCAGAACTCGACTGAGTCTGTCTGCCCAAGAGTTTTGTATGCCTGGAAGATACACCGCCAGGAGATGAATCTGATGCTCTCTGGCGAGGGCCCATAGTCGCAAAGCTTCGTTGCAAAGCGACAGAGAGCCTGTTCCCCCCCTGCTTGTTCACGTAGAACATAGCTACTTGATTGTCCATATGAATGAGGACTGTCTTGTAGCTGAGCAGGGTGTGGAACACTCGGAGAGCAAGGAAGATTGCTCTGAGCTCCAAGAGATGAGATATGTAGATGAGTCTCCTGTGGAGACCAGGTGCCTTGGGTGGAGAGGTCTTGCAGATGAGCTCCCCAACCCATCGGAGAAGCATCTGTTGTGAGAGTTGCCTGGGGTAAGGGTTGTTGAAAAGGGGACACCAGCAACAGGTTTTGAGTGGACTTCCACCACTGGAGGGACAAAATAAGACGACTTGTGTTTGTTATTTTGTCTGACAGGCATCCTGATGCCTGGGTCCATTGAGTGGATAAAGTCCACTGGGCTGCCCTCATATGGAGGCGAGCATAGGGAACCACATGCACGATAGATGCCATGTGAACTAGTAGTTGTAGCATTTCTCGGGCAGTGAGATGAGGCTTTAGCACTGCTTGAGAAGCTAACTGCACCATGGAAGGCAACGGGCATGGGGGAGATTGGCCCTTGCCTTTCTGGTATCCAGCAAAGCTCCTATGAACGCTAAAGACTGAGCGGGAGTTAGACTGGATGTTTGGATGTTTATTACCAGACCCAAATACTGAAGGATACGCATTGTGCAGGATAGAGAAGTCCTGGCCTCTGACTCTGTTGGGGCTCGAATGAGCCAATCGTCTAAATAGGGGAAGATGAATATCCCTAGAGTGCGGAGAAATGCTGCTACCACAGCCATGCATTTCGTGAACACCCTTGGTGCTGAGGCCAGGCCAAAAGGAAGCACCCTGTATTGGTAGTGCTTTCCTTGAAAAAGGAACCGAAGAAATCTTCTGAGTTGGATGGATGAGAACATGGGTGTACGCATCCTTGAGATCTAGAGAACAAAGCCAATCCTGACTCTGAAGGTATGGCAGCAGAGTTCCCAGAGAAATCATCTTGAATTTCTCTTTGACAAGGAATTTATTCAATTCTCTGAGGTCCAAGATAGGTCTGTATCCCCCTGTTTTCTTTGGGATAAGGAAATAGGGGGAGTAAAACCCTGTACCCTGCTGATGGATGGGTACTTCTTCTAGTGCCCCTTGGGCAAGAAGCATAGTGACCTCCTGACCTAACAGGTTGATGAGAGAGGGCGGAGAATTGAACTGCCTTATCATTGTGTGAGGGGGCATGCTCGAAAAATGAAGCTTGTACCCCTCTTTTATGATGGAGAGAGTGTCCAATGCTCTGCTGTTATCTGCCCCCATCTGGGGGCAAAGTGACACAACCTTCCTGGAATGGTGGAAGTCTCTGGTCCAATGAGAGCCAGGAAGGCTACGTTCTCTAGCTGAAAGTCAAAGGCCTTGTGGAGGCTGAGACTGCTGGGACAGCTGAGGCTTAGCAGTCTTTGGTTTTCTTGGTTTGGGTGGTTGCTGACCTTTCCGGACAAGCTGACCTGCAGAACGTCCCTGCTGAGAATAAGCAGGATAAAATCTTTTCTTTTTAGAAAAGAATGGTTTTTTTGAAAGATTTTTCTTGCAGGATCAGCTGTGGACTTGGATAATCTATCGAAGGTGGAGTTGTCAACATCCAACTCATTGGCCTTTTCCTGCCAATCTTTACCAAACAGGTTCTCACCAGTACAAGGAATATTTCCCAGTCTGTCTTGTACCCAGAGCTCCAGATCAGATGCCTGGAGCCAAGCAATTCTACGTGCACCTATGGCAATGGCAGAGGTTCTGCTTATGCACTCAAAACAGTCAAAAGCTGCACGGTTGACAAATTTAGAAACATCTTGGGCATGTTTGACCAATGTGAGAAAATCCTTCCTTCTATCCTCAGGAAGAAGAGGACTCAAAGCCTCTAAATCATCTGTGACTTCCTTCAGGAACATTCCCATATATAGGACTATAGGAACTGTTCCTGGCAGAAAGCATGGAAGCTTGGAAGACTTGACGTCCAAAAGCATCCAAAGTTCTGCACTCACGTCCTGGAGGATTAGAGGCATGCCTCTTTGCACTCTTGATCCTTCTCATAGCTGATTCCACTACAATAGAGTGGTGAGGAAGCTGAGTTTTCTGGAAACCAGGACAAGGAGGGACTCGATACGAGAGTGAGGAGAGGTGGTAAGAGGTGTCTCCCACATTCTTAACATGAGATCATGCAAGATCTCATGGATGGGCAAGGTAGCTGCCTCCTTAGGAGTTTTAGGATATTGTAACATTTCCAACTCCTTTGCTCTGGGCTCTGTTTTAGGGGCCACAGTAATGGACAGACCCCGAGCCACCTCCCTGATAAAATCCTGAAAGGAAATGTCCTCTGGAGTAGACATCCTGCATTTAGGGGAGGAAGGCTCCTCCGGGAGAAGTATCCCCGCATCGACAGAACTGTCAGAATCCTCAGATTCCTCTGAGGACACTTAAGTACCTTCTGTTGGGATGCTCTTGAAGGGCCCGATATCCGTACCGACCGAAGTCGGTACCGAGGGGTAACGGTACCGGAAGGCATCGCATGACTGGGTACAGACAATGCGGACACCGATGTCGATACCGGTGCCGGAGTCAGTGCTGGTTGAACTATCTGACGTGGTTCCAAGGGTGTCGATGACGCAAGGAGAGCCGCAAGACTGCGTTCAATAGCCAGGACCCTCTGGTCTATCGACGCTGCCGATGCCTGGGTGTCGGTACCAGAGAAGACCGCCGGTACCCCAGAGCATGGCACCAGTAGTTCTGCCGAGGCCGAGGCCTCGAACATCCTGGAGCCCCGATAATGCTTTGGAAGCCGAAGCCTCCCACCGGGGCAATTTTGCCGGTGCAGAATCCTCAAGGGCAACGCTAGATGCATCTCGATGTTTAGAAGGAGATCTACCCTTTGAGGACCGGCTAGACTTATGTTTAGTTACCTGAGATCCACGGGAGGAAGACGAAGCCCTGGAAGACGTCGATGCCACCGAAGCTGCATCAGAGGGAAACAGGGTACTGAGCTTGGCAGCTCGGTTCTGTCGACCTCTCTTGGACATCATGGCAAAAGCTATACATTCCGAGATGGAATGGTCAGGACCTAAACATTTCAGACACCACTCATGGCTGTCGGTGACTGAGATGGTACCGCCACACTTGGTGCACTTTTTAAAACCCGAAGAGGGTTTTTCCATTGTGGAAAAAATCTTGGGCGTAAGGCCCAAAATGGCGCATGCACCTGGAAGAAATGGGAAAAAAGTACTAAGAATTTATTTATTTTTTTTTAAAGAAAAGAAAGAAAGAAAGAAAGAAAAAAACGGCGGTACCGGTTAAGCGTCGAGGAAGGCAGACGCGACCACAAAAAAGAAGGAAAATTTTCTGCGGTGACAGGAATACGACCTGCTGGCTCCGCAGAAAACGAAGAACTGGAGAGAGGCAGTTGGGAAAGGCGGGAAGGCAGCACGCAGGCGCTGTGGGATGCTCCCAAAAGCTTTCTAATTGGACGCTGGGGAGCGTTCCCGCACAGGCTCCGTCGGTACTGACGATACCCATATGTGATGACTACATTCCTGCTTGTTCCTGGAGATAAACATTTAGGCATCATTGTGGATAACATGTTAAACCCTCCACCCAGTGTGCAGCGGTGGACAAGAGAGCAAAAAGAATGCTAGGTATCATAAGGAAAGGAATGGAGAATAAAACAAATGATATTATAAATGTCTCCTTATCATTCCATGGTGTGACCGCATCTTGAATATTGTGTGCAATTCTGGTCGCCGTATCTTAAAAAAGGACAGACTAGATAGGCCATGTGGTCTTTTTCTGTCGTCCTTTTTCTGTTTCTATGTTATCAGAAAAGGTACAGAGAAGAGCCACCAAAATGGTAATGGAGATGGAAGGATACCCCTATGAAGAGAGGCTAAAAAGGTTAGGACTCTTCAACCTTGAAAAGAGACGGCTGAGGGGAGATATGATAGAGGTCTACAAATTAATGAATGGAGTGGAATAGGTAAACGTAGATAGATTGTTTACGACATCAAAATATAGAAAGATTAGGGGGCATGCAATGAAGCTACAGGGTAGCCTATTTAAAACTAATAAGAGAAAACATTTTTTCACTCAATGTGTAATCAAACTGGAATTTGCTACTGGAGGATATAGTAAAAGCTGTTAGTGTAGCCGGGTTTAAAAAAAGGTTAGGACAAGTTCCTGGAGGAAAGGTCCATAAACTATTATTAAAGTGGACCCAGAATATCCACTGCTTGTCCCAATACAAGCATTGTAGAACCTGTGTCTTTTGGGGAAACTGCAGGGTACTTGTGACCTAAGATTGGCCACTGTTGGAAAAAAAGATACTGAGCTTGATGGTCCTTGGTCTGACCCAGTGTGGCATATCTTATGTTCTTTATGGGGTGGGATAAACAGAGGATCCCTATACTGGAAGGCAGCCATTCCTGCTTAAATGACCTTCACGCTTTATCTTTATGAGGGGTTTATTACAAGTAGTATAGCAGGGTAGCTGTCAAAAAATGGCAGTTCCAAACCAAAATAAAAAGCATAGAGTGAGGGGTAACCTGCACAGAGTGGTAGTTATAACCCTAAACACCTTGCTGAGCACATTAGATGGGCCATGCTGATCTTTATCTGCCATTATTTACTATGTTCCTCAACTTGAGCTGCTGCGACTGAGCAGGTAATAGGTAACTACATTTTTCAGGCTGTGTGTCTATGATCCCTAGAATTACATTTGGTCTCTGATGTTCCATGCTCTTGGGTGGCTCTTAAGGCTTTATTAAACAGGAGAATCTCAGTGTTCAAGTGAATCCTCCCATTCATACCTGGAATCTAATGTAGACCTTTCACCAGCCTCTCTCTTTCTCCTCAGCAACTAGTGGACGACTCCTACAATTTCTCCCCCTTCCTCCTCTCTTTCATGCACCACTTAGGTAAGCTCCTTAATCTTCTACTTTTAGAGCAAACAGTCTCTAGATAAGAGGTCCTAAAAATTGCAGAAGATTCCTTTTTACTTTCAGAAACAGAGGTAAGCCAAAAATACTCTCATAATAGAAAGGAAAACTAAGGTTCTTAGGCTGTCATTAAGAAAGATGATTAGCCTTTATTGCTTTCACACTCTAAGGCAATTACAAGATTTTTAAGTACATGGGACAACTGCCTATTCCTCTAACTCAAATATACAAAAAGCAGGCTCAACCGAGCTCCGAAACCCAAACAAAAACTAGCTATATCTCAAGGCATTACTTCAATGCAATGCAATGTGTGCCTTCGAGTCAGTCCTGACTCCTGGCGACCCAGAAGCTCCTGGGTTTTCTTGGCAGTGTCACCGGAAGTAGATTGCCAGGCCTTTCTTCCGAGGCAATGGAGGGTTAAGTGACTTGCCCAAGGCCACAAGGAGTGCTAGTGGGAATCGAACCCTGGTTGCTTGGTTACCAAGCCAGTGTTCTAGCCACTAGGCTACTCCTCCACTCAGCTATATCTCAAGGCATTACTTCAGCATCCTTGAAATGACCGATTGCTACAGCAAAGATCCAGGGTGGGGACAAAATTTTTGATCACATGACCCTCATAAAAGTATTAAAGCCAGATTCCCTGGGATATACTTTCCTATATATAGATGACTTACGATTTGATTAAGCTCCATCCATAAATCAGTCTACAGCTCCTTCAGTCTATCCAGACAAGATCCTGTTTTCTTTTCCTGCAGGAGATCTCTCAAAGCTTTGCCTTTCAGTTCATCAGTCAGGATGGATCTCCGAGCACCTCTCACCTCTATCCCGAGAAAGATCTTTCCCCATAAAGGTGTCCGCATATCTTCTACTGCTGGAACCTACTTATTGTAACCCAAAAGCAATACGCAAGATTGTACTAACACTAACCCTATTTTAGGGCCTGGATTATAACATTCCAATTTAGCAACCAGGTCTTGAATAAGATCACGGATGGTATATAGAATATGGGGCCCATTCAGTCTACCGATATTTCCTTCCTGTGGCAATACCAGATACATTTACTTAATCTCTGGCTCTCTCTATTAAAAAATAAGAACTTATAAATGGACGTTGGAAAAACACCAATTAGGAATTTGTGATTTTGATGGAATAGTAATTCAGCCAAACCAACCCTTTGCTCAACATTGCTTGGAGAAAGGACTGCTAACGTCCTAAAAGCTTCCATCTTAAAAAACAAAACAAAACCTTTAGTCTTCTAAGCCCTATCCGGTTTCTTGTAAACCAAATTTTAAATTTCTCCCTTTGTCTTGCTCCATTAGGGAAGACTAGACGGTCACCTAGGGCAGCAGTTTTTGAGGGGCAAAGAGCAGCAGCCGTCAAAGCAAAACCGAGCCTGAAAGCCCCACAAACTCAAGAGAAGCATTAGCACATTCTTCTACCTGCAGGGTGAGCGGGCACGCACATACAAAACAAATTTTAATATTTAAAAATATGACGTGGAATTTTAGAAGGGACATCCAAGTTCAATCTGGGATGTTTTATGCCAGAACGTCTGAGGGGGGAAAAAAACAAAAATACAGGCATGTACAGGTGCAGACATGATTTCACAAAAGTGTCCGTATCTGAAATGGATGTCTGTGGGGACATCTACAGTACATAGACATCCCCAGAATCACATTTCAATACCTGCACATCTAGGATTGTCTAATGGTCAGAGCAATGGGCTAAGAACAGGGCAGCCAGGGTTCAAATCCCACTGCTGCTATCGTTGACATTGTGCAGAGTACTGGTGATGATGGAATGCTATCTTCTCTACATCCTCTGGATATTTTTCAGCCAAAAACAGGCACTTTCACGATATTTGCTCCAGGCATGAATAAGTATAACAAATGCAACTCCGGATGCACGGGATGCTTCTGGATTCAGGCAGTGGCGTCCAGGTTCCTGGGAACACCCCAACCACAACTTCATCATGCCCCCTTTCAGACATGAACATCGTCACGCTGGGGGATGTCCCTAGAGCTGACTTCTAAAAATGACGAGACATCTCTATGCCCGTTTTCAGATGTCTAAAGCACAAATTGGGCTTCTAAAATTCCACCCATGATGTTCAATTATGCATTTTTACAGGATTGTTGTAGGAGGGGTTGGTATTGAGATGTTCATGATTTTTGTATTTCAATTATCAAAATCTTGGGGGGGGGGGGGGGGCATAAGGCGAAAAGTTCGGCCAAGGTGCACAATATCCTTGCACCAGCCCTTCAATCGTTTTCCATTCAAGCATTTCTCAAATCAGCCATTGCAGTGATTTGTCTTGACAGGAGGGATCTTTCTGGCAAAGGCAAGAAAGGAGATTGCCCAGTCAGGTGCTGGAAGGGAATCTGAGGGCTCTTGTTAAGCTATTTATGAAACAATATAACTTCAAACTGAACACGCGTCTCTTGATCAAATATTGTCAGCACATCACTAGAGACTTTCGTGGCCTAAATGCTTGTCAGAAACTAGAAGACAAATGCATGTGGACTCACCCTGCATCTAAATATAGGCATACTGCCCAGAGGCTCTGCACTTTTGAAGCATTCAGCTCATCTCTTCCGCATAAGAAGAGACATACTATTACCCGGCGGTATCCCTCCACTTTTTTTAATCTCATCTAGGCTAACTAATGAGCAGCAGTCTTCAGACTGAAAAATAAAATGCACAGATCACAGTTCCCTAGAGAACCCAATGCAAGTTTGCCATCTTCCAGCCATTAGGTTTTGTTGCTGTATAATGGCTGTGACAGCCCCCCCCCCCCTTCCCACTGGCAGGGGAGAAGGGGAGAGGGGGGGAAATGTAGTTTCCATGGTCCTGGCTGGCCTGAAGGGCAGGAGCTAGATATGGCAACTGAGCAGAGGTTTCCCCACAAGGCAGTAAATGCCATAATTGTCAGAATCTTTTTCTTTTCTTTTTTTTTTTCTTTTTTTTTAGTGGGGGGGCAACAGTGGATTAAGGTTCTTCAAACATGTGATCTATTGCAGTGCTTCTCAACCAGTGATAAAAAGGTAGGTGTGTGGTTAGGTGTGGGCTCACGAGGGTCTTGTACCAGAAAATAATCCTATGCTTCCTATGCCAGCTTTTCCCCTTAGAGACAGCTTATGAAAGGAGGGGAAGGGTGAGCCTGGAGCAGATAAGAGCAAGGAGGAGCTGCCTGGCTCCCTAATTTGCCCCTCTTCTCTGTCATTCATGGTGTGAATGAAGCAGACTGTAGAGCAAAGGAGAATCCTTTCTTTCCCTGCTGCAACTTCTTTCTCATAGGAGGTAGAAAAATGAATTTAAAATTTCAATTTGTGATTACAATATGGAAAGCAGTGATCTAGTAGCCGTTTGGCTCCTAGAGCAAAATGAATATTCTGGAATACAACTAGAATCTCAGACTCAAACATATTTTCTGCATACAGGTTGCATGTTGGAAATAGATTGTGTTTTTTTCTGGTGCATAATTAATTCTCTTGTAAGTAGGACATATTTGCCAGTCCTGAGATTTCTGTATTCGACCCAAGAATATTTTGCAGTAACAAAACAAAAAATATGTTTTTAGGTACTGTTTGAGAGTAGATTACTATAATCTTCCATGGAGACTGCACTGAGCTTCCCCCATCTTCCCATCAAGCTGAACTACTTGCTTAATACTAGCAGCATAGACTCAAATGTCCCAGATTTACCCACCATAAGTCTGGTGGTCTTACCTCTCTTCTTCCCTCCCACTGGTAAAGAGGAGAGCAACATGTCTTACCCATGTGCATCTTTTGCATATTCATGCATCAGATTTTATTTAACTAGGCTTATATACCGCTTTTCTACCAGTCAAAGCATATACATTCAGCTACTGTATATATATATTTTTCCTTGTCCCTGAAGGGCTCACAATCTATGTTTTTGTACTGAGGCAACGGAAGTTTAAGTGGCTTGCCCAAGGCCACAAAGATTGAAGCCAGCAGAATGAGATCCATACAGGTAAAATGCTCTCCTGCTAGTGGGAGGGACTGGGAGAGAGGATCATGAGCCTGGTGTGCCATGAGGATTAAAGCACCTCAAAAAAGGTGCCATAGAACTAAAAACGGTTGAGAAACACAGAACTACGGGATGGTGAGTAGTGTACCGGAGGTGAAATTACCTCAACGAAAAGGCAGGAATCCTCTGAGTCACATATGCAAAATGTACTCAGCAGGTGTGATTTCCCAGCTGCTCTGACCTTTATTTACAAGAGAAAAGTGATTAAACAGGTTGTTCTTTCTGAAGAAGCCAAGCTAATTCTCAGTTACTGTACCACAGCTTCAAATGAAATGTCTTTATTCTGAGCTGCACCCTCTTCTCCTTTGCTTCATAGCTCCAGGGCAATCGCTCTAGGGCAAAAACATGCCAGCACCTTCTACTGTGGCCATGTTACTGCCTAGATTGTATTTTGTGACTCTTATGTTTAAGAAAAACTCTTGGCATTCAGATTTCCGAGTCTATGAGTCAAAATGCTCCCCCACTATAGAAAGTCCAGAAGGAATGAGTGGCATACACCTCCTAGGCAACATTGGGGGACATATTCAAAGCAGGTTAGCCACCTAGCAGGACCTAACTAGCTAAACTGCGTGGATCTGGATAGAGCCACAGACCTTAGGAAAGATGCCCAGTTCGTGTGCGGATCGGGGGCAGTCCTCATCGCAATTCTGTCAGCGACAATATTAAGCCGTTAACTGGATAGCTAAACCGGATAAAAATTAGGACAGCCTTTGACTTGTCCTAACTTTATTTGGATTGCACTTGAATACTGCCGCTGACTAGATGGCGACCATGCTGTCTGGCAAAACTGAATACTAAGCGCCAGACAAGTTCCGCTAATGAATACTAGTTTAGTTGAAGTGGCAGTGGCCCAGCAAGTGAAACGTGCTTGGCTATCACTAAATATTAGCCTCACTTTAAGTAGGCACCTCTTTATAAAAATTACCACAATCTCCATGTCTAAAACGTCTATCTAAAGCATACAGAAGATTCAAATTCACATTTTCACAAAGAACATACGTTGAGGTAATTTAATATTAATCATAATGAAAACAGTATATTTCATACTTGTTTTTATATCAGCACAAAATGTAAACACTGGAAGAGTGCACGCTTTATGCTTTGCAGAGAGCATATTTTCACCAATGGTGCATGTGGAATATCTATGGACGTGCTGGGTTAGCTGTTGGGTGAGGGTGAAGAGTGCCATGGATCAGAATGAATAAGTAAGTGGAAGGAGGAGTTATGGCTGGCAGTGGGGTGCTGATTGACTGGATGGGTGGAAGGGCTAAGTGAGTGAGTAGGGGTGGGGGTGTGGGTGTGCAGGGGGGTGGTATGCGCATGTGGCTGGAAGTTTGAGTTGGGCTATGGAGGAAAGAGTTGGATGTGTCTTGGTGAGAGATGCAACTGTGCAGGAGGGTAGTGGTAATGAGAAGTGTACCTTGTGTATTAGTGTGGGGCTTGGGGAGTCTGTGTGAATGCAAAGGGCCAGAGCTATAGGTGCACAGAAGTGTGGGATGTGCCTGTATATGCACCTATAAATACCACGGCTTTAGGAGATGTGCCTATTAGTGCAGAGGTACAAGTGTGGATGAGGGAAGAACAGCAGAGGTGTGAATGCAAATTACCTCCTCCATTCTCTTTCCTACCGCTTCCTACGCTGTCAGTAAGTGATTTTGGCTGGGAGGAGCTGGAGATCACTGCCGTGGCTTTGGCCTGATTTTCACAAGCAAGACCTAGGGACATCCACTGACACCACCCTGCACCATGGTGGCTTTGGCCGATCAGACCCAGCAGAAGCCGGGGACTCCTTTCAGCAAATCAAGCTAATTTTTTATGGAATGCAAACAGATATGTATGGACAGACAGATGGACTGCCCTTGACAATAGGTGGTATCATCTGATGCAGAAACTAACACCCACTTAGGAGGAGATATTCAGTGATGGTGGTTAATGCGGTTTCAGCGGCTAGCTAGCTATCACCACTGAAACTTAAACCAGGATATTCAGTGCCAAGATCATATCCAAATTGCCCGGAATGCCAGGAAGCTAACCAGACAGCGACAGTACTCAGCCGCTGCCCCGTTAGCTTCCTAGACCAACCTGTGCTGTGCCTTGCTTTTGCCGCTTTGCCATAACTGGGGCAGTAGCTCAATATCGTCACTACACGGTTATGGCCGGTTGCCAGCCCCGAATGCTCCCCGGTTAGCATCAGGGCACGCGGCAGTAGCACCCAGGGATAGCCAACGGCACTAGTTGTGTTAGTGCCGCTGAATATCCAGGATAAGGGGATTAATGTAGTCAGCATGTCTGCTAACCATGCTAATCCCGTTGAATATCGGGCCCTTAGTCACCACACAAGCATCATAAGTAAAGCACAGTTACTTACCTGTAACAGGTGATCTCTGGGAACAGCAGGAATAAGTCTTCACATATGGGTATCGTCGGTACCAACGGAGCCTGCCCGGGAACACTCCCCAGCGTCCGAAAGGAAAGCTTTTGGGAGCATCCCACAGCGCCTGCGCGCTGCCTTCCCACCTTTCCTAACCGCCTCTCTCCAGTTCGAGTTTTAAAGCTGAGACAAAGAGAGAGTGAGGAAAGGAAAGAAAGAGAGAGATACAACTCCTAGGGGAGGTAGGAGGGTTGTGAAGACTTATTCCTGCTGTTCCCAGAGATCACCTGTTACAGGTAAGTAACTGTGCTATCTCCAGGAACAAGCAGGAATGAGTCTTCACATATGGGGACTCCACAGCTAGAGATGCCTAGGAGATCACCCAGGTTGTGAGTCCCTGTGAAGGGCTCTACCTCCACCCATGAATCTCAGGCATCCAGGAAGGGATGGAGGGTAGGAGTTGGTTAGGTATGGAACAGGTGTTTGAGAACAGCCTGACCAAACAAGGCATCCCGGCGGGAGTCCTTGTCCAAGCAGTAATGGGCTGTGAAGGTATGAACCGAGGCCCAGGTGGCCGCTCGACAGATCTGGTCGATGGACACAGAATTTAGATGAGCCATAGAGGCTGCCATGGCCCTCACATTGTGAGCTGTGACATGGCCCTCCAGAGAAAGGGTCTTACTCTGGTAGGCGAAAGAAATACACTGAGCAATCCAATTGGACAGAGTTCTCTTAGAGACTGGAAGTCCTAAATGAGAGGGATCAAAAGCAACAAAGAGTTGAGGACTTTTTATGTTGCTGTGTCCTTTGTAAGTAAAAAGCGAGAGCTCTTACAATCTAGGGTATGAAGATTCCTCTCTGCACTTGAAGCATGAGGTCCTGGAAAAAAGACAGGTAAATAAACCTCCTGGTTCAGATGAAAAGGTGAGACCACTTTAGGCATAAAGTGTGGATTAGTCCTAAGGACCACCTTGTCATGATGGAACCTTGTGTAAGGAGGATTAGCCACCAAGGCTTGCAGCTCACTGATGCGGCGAGCTGAAGTGACTGCAATGAGAAAAATAACCTTCCAGGAAAGAAATTTCAAGGAGGTAGTGGCCAAGGGTTCAAAGGGTGGCTTCATAAGCTGGCCCAGAACCAGATTCAAGTCCCATGCCACTGGAGGTGGTCTAATGGGAGGTTTAGTTAAAAGAAGGCCTCTCATGAATCTTGCTATAAGAGGATGAGAGGAAATAGGCTGTCCATTGAGAGGCTTAAGGGATGCTGCAATAGCACTCAAATGGACTCTTACTGAATTTGTTTTTAAGGCCTGCATGGGATAAATGCAGCAAATACTCTAGTAAAGAATTCAGAGGTATTGCAAGAGGGTTAAGACCCTTCTCTGCACACCAAAAGGTAAACCTTTTCCATTTAAAAGCATAGGAACGTCTGGTGGAAGGCTTTCTGGAAGCATGAAGGATATCCTTTACTTGCTGAGAAAGATGCAAATCTTGAAGGTCTAGGCCTTCAGCAACCAGGCTCTGAGGTGAAGAGACTGGGGATTTGGGTGCCACAACGTTCCGTCCTCCTGGGACAGGAGGTCTGGAGCAGAACCCAAGTCCAGGGAGGGAGCGTGGGAGAGATGCAGAAGTAGAGGGTACCACACTTGGCGTGGCCAATGTGGTGCTATAAGGATCATAGACCCCTTGTCTCTCTGAAGTTTGAAGAGTGTCTTGGGAATTAGGGGAATGGGTGGAAAGGCATAAAGGAAGTCTTGCCCCCAATGGAGGAGGAAGGCATCCCTGGCCTGAACTCCCTGACACGGAATTCTGGAACAGAACCGGGGAAGTTTGGCATTCCACGGACTTGCAAACAAGTCTATGTCTGGGGTTCCCCATATTCGAAAGATCCTGGCTATCTGGTCCCCATGGAGGGACCATTCGTGTGGAAGCAGAACTCGACTGAGTCTGTCTGCCCAAGAGTTTTGAACCCCTGGAAGATACACTGCCATGAGATGAATCTGATGTTCTCTGGCGAAAGCCCACAATCTCAGAGCTTCGTTGCAAAGCGACAGAGAGCCAGTTCCGCCCTGCTTGTTCACGTAGAACATGGCTACCTGGTTGTCCGTGTGGATGAGGACTGTCTTGTAGCTGAGCAGGGTGTGAAAGACTCTGAGAACTAGAAAGATTGCTCCGAGTTCTAAGAGGTTGATATGTAGAGATGTCTCCTGTAAAGACCAGATGCCTTGAGTGGAGAGATCTTGAAGATGAGCTCCCCAACCTCTTGGGGAGGCATCTGTTGTAAGGGTTGCTTGGGGTAACACCTGTTGAAAGGGGGACCCCAGCAACAGATTTTGAGTGGACTTCCACCACTGGAGGGACCAAAAGAGGCGACTGGAGGTTGCTATTTTGTCTGACAGGCAACCTGATGCCTGGGTCCATTGGGTGGACAGAGTCCACTGAGCTGCTCTCATGTGAAGGCGAGCGTAAGGAACCACATGCACAGTGGATGCCATGTGGCGTAACAGTTGTAACATCTCTCGAGCTGTTAAATGGGATTTTAACTGAATTTGTGAGGCTAACTGCACCAAGCGTAGGCAACGGGCCTGGGGAAGATAGGCCCTTGCAGTTGTGGTATCCAGCAAGGCCCCTATGAACTCTAGAGACTGAGTGGGGGTGAGATGGGATTTTGGAATGTTTATTACAAGTCCCAGATACTGAAGGATACGCCTTGTGCAGGTTAGAGAAGTCTGGGCCTCTGACTGGGATGGAGCTCGGATGAGCCAATCGTCCAGATACGGGAATACAAATATCCCTAGGGTGCGTAGAAATGCTGCTACTACTGCCATGCATTTTGTGAACACCCTTGGTGCAGAGGCCAGACCAAAAGGAAGCACTCTGTATTGGTAGTGCTTTCCTTGATAAAGGAACCGAAGGAACCTTCTGTGTGTTAGATGGATGAGGACATGGGTGTACGCATCCTTGAGGTCTAGAGAGCAAAGCCAATCCTGACTCTGAAGGTATGGAAGGAGAGTACCTAGAGAAATCATCTTGAACTTCTCCTTGTATAGAAACTTGTTCAATTCTCTGAGATCTAATATGGGTCTGTAGCCCCTGTTTTCTTTGGAATAAGAAAATAGGGGGAGTAGAACCCTGAGCCCTGTTGAAGGAGGGGTACCTCTTCTATTGCCCCTTGGGCAAGAAGGGTAGTAATCTCCTGACCCAGAAGGTCGAGGAGAGATGTCTGAGAATTGAACTGTCTCACCATGGTGTGAGGAGGAAGGTTTAAAAAATGAAGCTTGTACCCCTCCCTTATGATGGAGAGGGTCCACTGCTCTGCTGTGATTTGTTCCCATCTGGGAGCAAAGTAAACCAACCTTCCTGGAATGGTGAGAGGCTCTGGATGTTCTAGAGCCAGAAAGGCTAAGCTCTCTAGTGGTATGTCAAAGGCCCTGAGGAGGCTGAGGCTGTTGGGCCGTAGCAGTCCTAGCAGCCTTAGGCTTGGCCTGTTTTGGTTGTTGCTGTCTCTTTGTAGCAAAACGACCTGCAGTAGATGACTGCTGACCATAAGCAGAATAATATTTCCCTTTTTTGGGAAAAAATCCTTTTTTGAACAACCTTTTCTTAAAAGGAGCAGAAGTAGACTTTGAAAGTCTATCTAAAGCAGAATTTTCAGCATCCATTTGAATGGCCTTTGCTTGCCAATCTTTGCCAAAAAGATTTTCACCTGTACAAGGAAGGTTTCCTAGTCCATCTTGCACCCAAGGTTCCAAATCAGAAGCTTGTAACCAAGCAACTCTGCGTGCACCTATGGCAATGGCCGAGGCTCTGCTGGTACCTTCAAAAGAGTCAAAGGCTGCACGGTTGGAAAACTTGGTAATATCCTGGGCATGTTTGAGCCAGGTGAAGAACTCTTCCCTTTTATCTTCTGCAATAAAAGGAGATAAAGTTTGCAGGTGATCTGTAACTTTTTAGAAACATCCCCATATAGAGACTATAGGAGTTGATTCTGGCAACAAGCATACTGGCCTGGAAAATTCTCCTGCCAAAGGCATCTAAGGTTCTGCATTCTCTACCTGGAGGAGCAGAAGAGTGCCTTTTTGTACTCTTTCTTCATAGCAGACTCCACCACAATGGAGTGGTGGGGGAGCTGAGTCTTATGAAAGCCAGGACAAGGAGGAACACGATACATGGTGTCCAACCTGCGAGAATGAGGGGAAGTGGTGAGAGGAGTCTCCCATATGCCCAACATGTGATCATAAAGAATCTCATGTATTGGTAAAGTGGCTGCCTCTTTAGGAGCCTTAGGATATTGTAAAATATCTAATTTTTTTGCTCTAGGCTCTGTTTCAGAGGTCACTGAGATGGAGAGACCCCTGGCCACTTCCCTAATGAAGTCTTGAAAAGACAAGTCCTCTGGAGGAGACAGACAGACATTCTCCTTTTTGGAGAAGAGGGCTCCTGAGGATGAATCACCGATGCTTCGACAGAGACTTCTGATTCATCAGAGTCTTCAGAGGAATTGAAGTATCGCCTGTCTGGATGCTCCTGCAGAGCCCAATACACATACCGGGTGGTATCGACATCGGGAGTGATCGGTACCGGATCAGTACCGATGGGCATCACCGAACAGTGTACCGCTGCAGTCGACCCCGAAGCGGATGTCGATGCAATCGGTACCGGAACCGATGTCGGTACCGGTGCTGGGGTCGGTACCGGCAACGGAGTTTGTTGCGGTACCGAAGGCGTTGCAGCTTGTATGAATGCCGTTATGGCACGCTGCATGGTCAGCATATTCTGATCCATTGACGCAACCAATGTCTGGATGTCGGTACCAATGGGAACCACCGGTACCCCAGAACATGGCAACAGGTGATCGGTCGAGGCCGAGCCATCGATGTCAACCTGTGACCCCATAGATAAAGCTTTGGAAGCCGGAGCCTCCCGCCGGGGTAATTTTGCCAGTGTGGATTCCTCGAGGGCAAGCCCGAAGGCATCTCGATACTTAGAGGGAGATATACCCTTCAAGGACCGGCTGGATTTAAGTTTGGTTACCTGAGATCCATGTGAGGAAGAAGCAGCCCTGGAAGACGTCGATGCCACCGAAGCCGCATCCGAGGGAAACAGGGTACTGAGCTTAGCTGCTCGATTCCGTAGACCTCTTTTAGACATCATGGAGCAGGACTCGCAATCCGCAATGGAGTGGTCAGGACCTAAACATTTTAGACACCATTCATGGGTATCAGTGCCACTGTACTTCGTGCATTTTTTAAACCCAGACGCGGGCTTTTCCATGAGGAAAAAGTTCTAGGCCTAAGGCCAAGAAGAAAATGCACTGAAGTGAGGTAAACAGTAGTTTGTTTTTTTTTATTAGAATAAAGAAAGAAAAACCCGGCGGTACCGGTCCAGCGCTGAAAAGGCAGACGCGCGACCAAAGAAATAAAATAAAATAAAGAAATTCTTCAGCGGTGACAGGAACACGACCTGCTGGCTCCGCGGAAAAGAAGAACTGGAGAGAGGCGGTTAGGAAAGGCGGGAAGGCAGCGCGCAGGCGCTGTGGGATGCTCCCAAAAGCTTTCCTTTTGGACGCTGGGGAGCGTTCCCGTGCAGGCTCCGTCGGTACCGACGATACCCATATGTGAAGACTCATTCCTGCTTGTTCCTGGAGATTACAGTTTACACCTGTGAAATAATGTCCTCCATAAATGGAGAAAGTAAAATACAACCCAAAACAAAAAGGGTCCATAAACACGGACAGTAAGAAATACTACTGAGGAGAGCTGGGCCCTGGAGAGAGAGTGTTCCAAGTTTCTTCAGGTAGTGAAATTAATCATTACACAGACCATCCCTCACCCACAAGTGCGGCTACATATGTGGAACAACTACGGTGACATCGGTAGTAATACGACCTTTCCTGCACCATCCTGCTAATGTGTCAGAGCCATCTACTGGAGAAAGCAAATCAAATTAAGAGCAATGGAGATGGGTGCATAGCATAATGTCCTAAGGATCTGTACTGGGACCAGCATGTGCTCGTTAATTAATGATCTTTGAATTGGAGCAATGAGTGAGATGATCACATTAACAGGTGATATATCTACTTTGAATAATTTATGTAAGATGAACAAACTGTGAGGTGGTGGAGGACAGCACTTTTAGCTATACTGGGAGGGTTGTAGTGGGGAAAGAGCTGGGAAGTCATGTGAAGATAAGATATGGGGGTAGGGAGAGTTTTTGTTGCCTGTGGGCAATTATATGCTCATCTATCCAGAGGAGATGGATCTCAGTTGGGTACCCTGGATGGGTCAACTTGATCTTTTGTCTGCCATAGTTGAATATGACATTATGAATTGCACGAGGATCTTGACCAGGGGACCAAGCATACAGCATGGACAAATGTTAATCCTAAACTGGGGGGGGGGGGGGGGGGGCCCATTTAAAAAGCTATATCCTAGAATCTATGGCTACTGTACCCAAGTAAAAAGAGGTTTTGAAAAATTGTTCACCCTCCCCACACATAAAAATGTTTTTGTGGTATTGCACACAGAGGATGTACGATGCGAGTAATCTTTGTATCAAGTACGAAGAGTCAAGCTGCATCCTGACCAAACAAAACTGGTATAGAATAATTTTGTGCCATCCAGAGTGATAAAAGCAGCTAAATGACTGCAGCACTTTTGATATGTTGTAGTGCTTCAACATGGCAAGAGCCTCGGGATGGCCAATGCAATTCTTAAGCAGAACATCATGGGAGTGGGAAGAGGGGCAGAAGTGGCCGAAGTTACTCCTTCACAATTTGGATCCTGGCTATCAGGTAAGATGGGACATCTAGGAAGGAGGGCAGAGACTAGTTCTTGCATGTTTAGTTTGGAGAGGGGTATGGGGGAGGAGAGGGAACAAAGAAAGAAAATGAGGAATTTTCTCATTTCATTTTAAATGAAAGAATCTAAAAATGCCTTTGTAGACTCAAATGCGAGCTCCAGGGAATTTTCTTCTGTAAAAGAAAGGAAAGTACAAGACACTGCCTAGGTTGGAGCACAGAAGTGGAAAATGCTGGCATGCTTTGTCCCAATAAGATTACCCCATGTTTGCTATCGAAGCCATTGAACAAAGGAGAAGTGGGTGCACTTCAGAATAAGATTTCACTTAAAACTACTGTACAATAGCTCAATTGCCCCAAACAGGAACCGAGAATCCTTTACTGTCATGGCTTTCCATGAAAGGTCAGGTCAGGTACTGTAGGGCACCACACCCACTAAGTACATCTACCTTTACGGCATGTCAGACAGGAATGACTCAGAGAGGATTCCTGACTTCATGTGTGACTCAGAGGATTTTTCTCTTCACAGCAAGGGAGGCCAGTCCACAACATCATCCGATTGGAATGCACTGTTCAACATAACATGAACAAAAAAAAATAACAAAAAACTCCTGACAATTTCGTTTGTCATTTCTAATCCAAAATGACACAAAAGTTTATTGAAGCTCACCTCTTGATAATATAGATCAGGGAAAGCATGCATCAGAAGGATTATAACCCAATTTTGAATCTCCAATAAACAGGGCTTAATTTGAGCCAGAACAGGGTTCTGGCACTTCTCCAGCTTAGAAAGCGATGTCACTCTGCCTGGAGCAGAAGTTGATGGGAGCCACATGGTCGTTTCATTATCATTTAGTTTTTGATCCAAACATTGCATGAAAAACCTGAAATTCTGATTTTTTTCCCCACTTCTAACTGTTGTCATGGCCTGACCAACCAGTGACCCTGGAATTAGGGAACAAGAATCTTACAGAATGAGTTATGTCTCCAGGGGAAAGTCCTTTGGAATAAGCGTCTATAACAGAGGTCAATAGATTCACGAGGTAAAAAAAGCCAGTTAGCATTTTCTATAGAGTTCAAAATCAAGCAAACTTTGGGTCAATCAGGAAACAGGAACTAAGATCACCAAAAAAACAAAGACACAGTTAAAGGTAGGCAGTCTGTAGCCTGTCCTTCCTACAGATATACGAGGGGGTACCCAAAAAAAACCAGGAATTTTTTTTTTAAAAGCTATTTATTTCAAATTCTTTACAAAACAACCTTATCCCCTTCAAAATACTCTCCATTACAACTGATACATTTGTCCCACCGGTGCTTCCACTGTTCGAAACATTTTTTGTAGTCATCTTTAGAAATGGCTGACAGCTCCTCTCTCCTTTTTTTCTTGACTTCTTCAATGTTGTCAAATCGGTGTCCTTTCATGCCCCTTTTCATGCGTGAAATAAGAAAAAGTCGCACGGAGCCAGGTCAGGCGAGTAAGGTGCGTGGGGCAGCGGAACCATGCCATTTTTAGCCAAAAACTGTCTAACAGAGATGGCTGTGTGTGCAGGTGCGTTGTCGTGGTGGAAGAACCAGTCTCCTGTCTGCCACAAATCGGGTCTTTTTTGACGAACACTGTTGCACAATCTTCTTAAAACTTCCAAATAAAAGGTTTGATTGACGGTCTGACCTGGGGGAACAAACTCTGAATGAACTATCCCCTTGGCATCAAAAAAGCAAATCAGCATTGTTTTGATGTTTGATTTGACTTGACGACATTTTTTTGGACGGGGTGACGATGACGTCTTCCATTGGCTTGACTGTTGCTTTGTTTCTGGGTCGTAACCATAGCACCATGACTCATCACCTGTAATGACCTTTGACAGAAAATCTGGATAAGTTTCAAGCTGTTGTTTCAAAACACGACATGTTTCAACTCGATGTTCCTTTTGATTGTCAGTCAGAACCCGAGGAACAAACTTGGCAGCAACCCTTTTCATTCCCAAATCTTCCGTTAAAATTCGCTGAACCGAGCTCCAAGATAACCCACTAATCTCTGACAGTTGATCAATTGTCTGACGGTCTGTGAGCACAAGCTCTCTAATTTTTTCAATATTTTCATTGATTCGGGCAGTTGATGGACGCCCAGAACGAGGTTTGTCATTAATCGACATGTCGCCATTTTTAAACCGAGCAAACCACAGGTACACTTGACTTTTTCCCATAGCGTCATCTTGATAAGCTGTTTTCAACATTAAAACAGTTTCAGCAGCATTTTTACCGAGTAGAAAACAAAATTTCACAGCTGCACGTTGTTCACTTAAACTTGTCATCATAAAAAAACGAAACAAGAACAAAACAGCGCTAGCAAAAACAATCACTGCAGATGAACAGAACAAGCCAGGTCGACAACACAGGCGGCACTGAACTGACAATGAGTTGCACTATAAACGCCTAGCGGCAGAAATGCGTACTACACAAGCTCCGCCCACGGCAATGTTATTCCTGGTTTTTTTTGGTACCCACTCGTAATAACGCCTCCTGCAAGTCCCTTGCCTTTCAACCCAATGGTTACTGGTTCAAAGTCAGGTTGTGATGACAGTGGGGAAAAATGCCAGAACTGTTAACAAAAGTAGGAGAAAAAACACAATTTGCTTTACTTTTATTTGCCTGAAACCTCTAGTAACCTTTCAGCTGTTTGTTTGTTTGTTTGTTTGTTTGGGCCACAGCTACCTCTAAATTAACAAAATTGCCCTGAAATGAGAATTACCACCACAACAAAACAAAATGAAAATGTATTAAAAACAAAAAAAAAATTCTTGTTTTGCCTGCATACCCTTATTGTTTTGTGCCTCTCACTCTGCACAACTTGGGAGCATGACCAGGTGCAGCAGCTACTAGCCACTTCTTCTGCGTTTACACGGCTTGGTGGAGACCTGTGTTCTACTGCAGTGCCCCGAGTCCCGTCTGGTCTGTGCCAGCTTCAGAGTCTAAATGCTGGGATGCAGCAGCTTCTGCTGGGAGGTGGGAGCAGGGGAGCTAATCCTTATCCAAGTATCTACTTGAGCCTACCACAGGAGAGGGATAAGGGCAGGAGGGAGGATGAGGTGAAAATATAAGAAATGATTGTGCTGGGGGACAAGGAGAAATAGAGAGAACATAATCGCGCTGTGGGGCAGGACTGAAATGGTGGACATCTGCCAGGAAAAGGGGCGACATTGATTAGTCTGAGATAATGAATGCAGCATCTTAATTTGTACATACCGGCTTCCTTTTTATCCCCAAATGAAGCACTGTGTGTGTCGGGGAGGGATGTCACTTCTGACCCTGGCCATGCCCACAGGTCACTTCCAGCCAGAGTCCCACCCACAATCCATTTTATTTTTGTCAACAAAAGAAGCCCTCCTGATGAGATTTCGCAGTCCCTGGAGAGGAAGGTAAAATAGTTCCATAGCCACGGAGCCAAAAATGTGACAGTTATGTAATTAGTTATTTCAAAAGAAATCATCACCGGCAAATGTAATAAGTGAATTCTGGTTATACGACTGAAAAAAAAAGCTACCACTTGGATAATGGAGGAGGTTGTTGTCGTTGTTCTTGTTGTCCATGTTAAGTCTTCAGTCAGGCAGCTAATTGTTGATATTGTATTGATCCATTGCATTGCTGGTCTTCCTCTTTTGCCTAAGGTTACCAGATGTCCCCAATTTAAGAGCTGCGTCCCCAACTCCCACCTATAATGGCAGCCTCCTGTCACCAATTTCAGCAATGGGGACAGATGGGGTAGAAAAAGATTTTACATCCACTATTTTTATATTTTTCCCCACTGTATGTGGCAAATGCATCACTGTTTCTGTTTCTCTGTTGATTTTACTACTTGGAGGTGATATTTTTGCTGTCATGGGATAGATGAGAAAGGACAAGATAAGGATTCCTCATCCCTCCTCCATCTCTGGTTGCTCAAACCTAGAACTAAGATGTCACTTCCTCCCTCTCACCATACACAATTCCAATAAGCATCCCAGATCTTCCTGCAAAAAATATGATAACCTTAACCCTGCCAAGCACAATGTCTCTCTTCACATGTGTCCAAAGTATGAAAGTCAAAGTCCTGTCATTTGAGCTTCTAAAGAAAGCTTAAGTTTCATCTCTTCTACTACCAACAGGTTTATTCTTCAGGCAGTCGATATGTACAGTATACTTCACTAGCACCACAATTCAAAGGCATCGATTTTCTTCATATCTTTTTTACAGTCCAACTTTTGCATCCATATGTTGTTATTAAAAATGACATGGCTTGGACATATCAAATCTTTGTGTGGCGAGATACATCTCTGCTCTTGAAAATCTGTGTCATAGCAGGACATGCTAGAGAGATTTAAAATTTCTAGATTAAACAAACAACTGCTTCTTGGAGCAGCTGGTTCATGAACCAACAAGAGGGGAAGCTGTTTTGGAACTAGTCCATAGTGGAACACAGGATCTGGTGCAAGAGATAAGGGTTTTGGGGCCACTTGGCAATAGTGATCACAGCATGATCATATTTGATTTAATAAATGGAAGACAGATGGCAAAGAAATCCACAGAACTAACTTTCAAAAGGGAGATCTTGATAACATGAGGAAATTAGTTAAGAAAAAAAACTAAAAGGAGCAGCTGCAAAGTTAAAGGTTTACATCCAAGCATGGGTGTTGTCTAAAAATTCTATCTTGGAAGCCCAGACCAGATGTATTCCACGTTTTAATAAAAGTGGAAGGAAGGCAAAAAAAAAAAAAAAAAAAACTACCTGCATGGTTTAAAGGCAAAGTCAGAAGCTGTTGTTGCCTAAAAGGTATCCTTCAGGAAATGGGAAAAGGAGCCTAATGACGAACATTGGAAAGTTAGATGCAAGGCAGGCAAAGGGAGAATTTGAAAAGAAGCTTGTGGTGGAAGCAAAAACACAAAATCTTTTTCAGGTCTCTTCATAGCAAAAGCCCTGTGAGAGTCAGTTGGACCATTGGATGATAGAGGGGTAAAAGAGGCACTAAGGGAGGACAAGGCCATAGCAGAGAGACTGAATTCTTTGCTTCTGTGTTTACTGAAGATGATGTAGGGAAGTTACCCATGCCTGAATTGGTATATAAAAGGTAATGTAGTGGAAGAATTGAAAGAAACATTGATAAATCAGGAAGATTTGATCAACTGAAGAGTAGCAAATCACCTGGACCAGAAGGTATACATCCAAGGGTGTTGAAAGAACTAAAATATGAGATTGCAGACCTACTATTTAGTAATCTGTGAGCTATGATTAAAATCTTCTGTCGCACCTGAGGACTGAAGAATGGCCAATGTAATAACAATTTTTAAAAAGGGTTCAGAGGTGATCCGGGAAACTATAGACAGATAAGCTTGACTTCAGCACTGGGCAAAATGGTAGAAACCATTATAAAGAATAAAGTTACTTTACATTAGATAGATTTCTCCCATTAAACCATGGCTAACATGGATTTAGCCAAGGAAGGCCTTGTCTTACTAATCTGTTATATTTTTTAAAGGTGTGAGTAAACAGGTAGACAAAGATGAGCTAGTTGATATAGCCTATCTGGATTTTCAGAAAGCCTTTGACAAGGTTTCTCATGAGAGACTCTTGGCAAAATTAAAAAGTCCTGGGATTGGAGGTAGTGTAGTATTGTGAATCAGGAACTGGTTAAAAGATAGAAAGCAGAGTGTAGGGTTAAACTGTCAATTTTCTCAATGAAGAAAGGTGAATAGTGGAGTACCCCAGGGATCTGTGTTGGATCCACTGTTTAACATATTCATAAATAACCTGGAAAATAGGAATAACGAATGAGGTGATCAAATTTGCAGATGACAAAATTATTCAAAGTTGTTAAAACATAAGAGGACCTTGAAAAATTGGAAGGCTGGACGTCCAAATGGCAGATGTAATTTAATGTGAACAAGTGCAAAGTTATGCACCTAGGAAAGAATAACCCAAATGATAATTACACTTACCTGGTAATTGTAGTTCCTTGAGTGAAGACAGTTCAGTCCTCCACCTCTGGGTTGTGCACCTCCTCCTGCAGCCTGGAGACTGGACTTGCCAAAGCGTTGACGTCACTGGATAAGATCTGGTGCACACTCCCCTCCTCTCCAGTGAACTATTGACAAAGCACACTCAAAGGAGCAACCAATAAGTAGCCAATAAGGAATAATATCAACCTAAGCAACTATAACTATCTAAAAAACATGGAACAAACGTTGCTCAGTACCGGTCCCTGCAAACCCCCTCATAGAAAGAACGGAGACAGACAGAAAACACGACAGTAAGGAGTAGGACCTACCTGTGACTGAATCAGGCGATCCAAGAGAAAACACATCTCCCCTAGTAGTCCGGGCGGGAAGGAGGACTGAACTGTCCTCACTCAAGGAGCTACAATTACCAGGTAAGTGTAATTATCATTTCCTTATCGTTCCTACAGTTCAGTCCTCCACCTCTGGGATGTAACAAAGCAGTGTTCAACGGGAGGGGACTTCCATCGCGGCACGCAAAACCGCGGAACCGAAGGAGGCGTCCCCCGCCGCCAGCACGTCCAGACGATAGTGTTTACTGAACGTGTGAAGAGAAGACCACGTCGCTGCTTTGCAAATGTCCGCCGGGGGAACCAAGCCGATCTCCGCCCAAGAGGCCGCCTGTGCTCTAGTAGAGTGTGCCCGCAAGCCCGACGGTACCGCGCGTCCCTGAAGAAGATACGCAGACGCAATGGTTTCCCTAATCCATCTAGAAATGGAAGCTTTAGCTGCCGCCTCACCTTTGCGAGGTCCGCCGAACAGCACGAACAGACGATCCGATTTACGAAAGGACGCGGAGACCTGCAAATAACGCCGCAACACCCTCTTAAGATCCAACCGACGTAACGGTTCCGCCGAAGAAGAGTCCCTCCCAGAGGAAAGCACCGGGAGGGAGACTCTGATTAAGGTGAAACGGAGAGATGATCTTAGGCAAAAAGAAGGGCACCGGACGCAGGACCACCTTCTCTTTTGAAAAAAACAGAAATGGCTCTCTACAAGAAAGCGCTTGTAACTCCGAAATGCGCTGCGCAGAACAGATGGCCACCAAGAACACCGTCGTCAAGGTTAGATCCTTCACCAATCGCCGAACTCAAAGGCTCAAAGGGTTCCTTAAACAACGCCCCCAAGACCAGATTGAGGTCCCATGGAGGCACCAGAACCTGACGACAGGGCCGCAGCTTCGATACCGCCTTTAGAAAACACAACACATCCGGGTGCGCTCCCAACGAGACATCCTGCACCTTGCCCCTATAGCAGGCCAAGGCCGCTAATAGTACCCTCAAGGACCTCGCTGCCAATCCCTTGTCGAAACCGTCCTGTAGGAAGTTCAAGACCACTGGCACGGAAGCCGTAGCCGCGCGAATCTGCCGCCTCAAACACCAATCCTCAAAAACGCGCCATACCCGAACATAAGCCAATGACGTTGACCTCTTCCTGGCGCGCAACAGCGTCGCCACCACCGAGCCTGAGTAGCCCTTCTTCCTCAACTTCGCCCTTTCAATGGCCAAACCGTAAGCGAGAATCGATTCACTTGAGTCATCCGAAGCCGTCCTTGGAGTAAGAGATCTTCCGAATCCGGCATCCTCCACGGCTCGCCGTCCAGCAGACGGACCAGGTCCGCGTACCACGGCCGCCGCGGCCAGTCCGGAGCCACCAGCAACACCCTTCCGGGATGAGCCTCGATGCATTGCACCACGCGACCTATCAAGGCCCAAGGCAGAAAAACGTAGAGGAGGCCGTGTCTCGGCCACCGCTGGATCAAGGCGTCGATCCCTTCCTTTCCTGCCGCCTGCTGAAGAAGCGGCTCGCCTTTGCGGACTGGAAGGTTGCCATGAGATCCATAATCGGGGGTCCCCATCGACGGACGATCTGAGCGAACACCTGGGGATTGAGCTCCCATTCCCCCACGTCCACCTGGACCCGGCTGAGAAAATCCGCCGTCACATTGTCCTTTCCCGCAATGTGTGCCGCGGACAGCGCTGGAAGACTCTGCTCCACCCAAGAGAACAGCAACTCCGCCTCCTCTTCCATGGCTACGCTGCCGGTCCCTCCCTGACGGTTGATGTAGGCTACCGTTGTGGAGTTGTCCGACAGCACTCTGACCGCCCGACCGACCACCACTGACTCGAAGGCCTGGAGCGCCAGCAAAACCGCCCTCAGCTCCAGTCGGTTGATGGACCAACCGCCCTGCTGGGCGGACCACAGGCCCTGCGCATACTGATCGCAGCAGTGGGCTCCCCAGCCCGTGAGACTCGCATCAGTCATCAGCGGAACCCAGACAGGCTGTTCCAGGGGCATGCCCGCCCGAAGCGTCGCGGGCACGAGCCACCACCGCAACGCCTGCCGGACCCGCGGAGAATAGGGAAGACGCTTGCTCAATGAGTCTGACTGGTGGGACCAGCGGCGGAGAAGCGCCCGCTGCAAGGGCCGCATGTGACCCCGAGCCCAGGACACCACCTCCAGGGTCGCCGCCATTGTCCCGAGCACGCGCAGGTACTCCCACGCTGAGGATGCCTTGGCTGTGCGGAATCTGCTGACAAGACTCTGCAGGCCCAGGACCCGGTGATGAGGCAGAAATACCGTCCCCGACCAGGTGTCGAACCGCACCCCCAGATACTCGAGCTCCTGGGTCGGAGCAAGATGACTCTTGGCCGGGTTGACTACCCATCCGAGATGCTGCAAAAACTGCACCACTCTGTTTGTCACTCGCACACTCTCTGCCTCGGACTTTGCCCGAATCAACCAGTCGTCGAGATAGGAGTGAACCAAAATGCCTTCTTTTCGCAACGCCGCCGCCACCACCACCACCACCACCACCATAATCTTGGTGAAGGTACGCGGAGCCGTAGCTAGACCGAAGGGTAATGCTTAAAATTGAAAATGCCCCCAGGGGAGAGCGAACCGGAGAAACCTTTGGTGACCCTCTCTGATCGGAATATGAAGATACGCTTCCGTGAGGTCTAGGGAGGTCAAGAACTCCCCTTTTCGCACCGCCACAATAACGGAACGCAAAGTTTCCATCCTGAAGTGTGGCACCCGCAGACAGCGATTTACGCCCTTCAAATCCAGAATGGGACGTAGGGACCCATCCTTTTTGGGCACCACAAAATAGATTGAGTACCGACCCAACCCGTAATCTTCCAACGGAATGGGCCGGACGGCCCGCAAGCGCAACAGGCGATCGAGGGTCTGACGAATCGCCAGGGCCTTGCTCTGATTTCTGCAGGGAGACATCACAAAGGAATCTTGGGCCGGATAGGCGAACTCCAGAGCATACCCGTCGCGGATGATTTCTAACACCCACTGGTCCGTGGTGATCTGGGTCCAAGCAGAAAGAAACTCCCGCAGCCTTCCCCCCACCGGAGCGCTTTCCACCGGGACCCGCAAACCTTCATTGGGGCTTTCTGCCAGTCGAGGAGGAGGAGGCTCCTGCGAATCCTCTACTTGCCCCCCTAAAGCCCCGAAAACTCTGGCCCTTGTATGGAAATCTACCTCTCTGGGCGCCGCCCAGTCGAGACGTCCGAAACCGTTGAAAATTCCCGGACTGGCCCCGAAAGGACGGCGCAGCCCTACTTGGCTTGGGTTTGTCCTCCGGGAGCCTGCCGCCCTTGGACTCACCCAAATCCTTTACCAGCTTATCCAGATCCTCTCCAAAGAATAACCTGCCCTTAAAGGGCAGTTTACTCAGACAGGATTTAGAAGAGCCATCTGCTGCCCAGCTCCGCAACCACAGGGAGCGGCGCGCCGCCACTAAGGAAGCCATGCTATTAGCGAGGGCCCTAATCAAATCATAATAAACATCTGCCAGATACGCGGCACCGGATTCCAAGCGATCCAGCTCCGCCGTCCCCTCCTGGTCCAATCCAGAGGACTATCGCAGCCGCTGAGACCATCGGAGGCACGCTCTGGCCACCCAAGCTCCACAAATAGAAGCCTGCAATGACAAGGCGTCGGCCTCAAAGGAGTGTCTCAAAAGTCCATCCACCTTCCTATCCTGTGCATCTTTTAAGGTGGCACTACCCTCCACAGGGATAGTGGTCTTCTTGGTAACCGCCGAGACCGCCGCATAAATTCGGGGGGGGATTTAAAAATGGTCCTTGTCCTTCTCAGCCAGAGGATAGAGCCTGTTCATCGTCCTGATACCGCGGAGCGCAGCCTCGGGCTGATCCCACTCGTCCTGTATCATCTTCTCCACCACCCTGTGGACCGAAAAAACCACCTGGGTCTGCCTCTCCGCCTGGATGATGGGGTCCTCCACCCCCACCTCCTCCGTCGGAGAAACAGCCGCCAAGTTCAACATCTGGAGGGACTCGGTGATAAGAGCAGTGAGTTCCTCCCTGCGGAAAATCCGGACAATTCTGGCCTGATCCTCCGGCTCTGGAATCTCCCCCTCTTCGAGATCTTCGATATCCGCCTCCAAATCGCGGTCCTCCGCATCTGAATCGATCGCCTCCCTGAAGGAAGGGGAGAGTTTGCGTGTCCGAGATCTCTTAGATGGCCTGGGGGACGCTGAGTGGCCACCAGCTACGGTGGCCTGAGGGGCGGCCGAAGACCTATCCCCTGTCTCCGGCAAGAGCCCCTGGTGTTGTCTGCAGAACGCTTGGTGCATGAGCAAGACAAAGTCGGGGGAGAAACCTCCAAACGGAGAAGGGGACTCCAGGGCTGGAAAAGAGGCCGGAAGCCCAGCTGCAGCCTCCTGGGGAGCCCCCGACGAGGAAGCCAACGCCAAGTCATCCTCGGGGACCACTGCCGCCAGCTGGAGATCCTGGCACGGCTTGGCCTCTATCTGCCGTTCCATGCTGGCAGACCCCGAGGCACAAGCCCTGCAAACCCCGGATTCCGCCACCGTACCTCTGTGTGAACCACAGAGGATGCACTGGGGCCGGGACGCCATCCAAGAGACCCCACTCTTGAAAGGGAATCTTGGGCTCTGTAGCTTCTCACAAACGCAAGCCTGCTTCCTTTAACCTCTGTTTCTGGTTTTTTTGGGGTTTTTTTTGCTGTGTTCTAAAATGAAAGGACAGCAAAAAAAGGAAGTCCTCTCGACGCAGACCGGGTCAAATTGAAGAAAAAAAAGGAAATAAACAAGAAACAAAAGGAAAAGATCTGAAACAAGTCAAAGCGCAGAGCTGACTGGAGCCGCGGTGAAAAAAAACGCACCCGAAGCTAAAATGGCCGCCGGCAGCTGAGCGCGGCAGAAAAGGGTGCCAAAATTCTCCGCGTGAGCAGAGGGAGCAAACAAGGCGTCCCGCTCTGCTGCGGGCCAGGGCAACGATCCCCCCAAACCCCACCGAAAGGGGGGATGCCCTTCACAGAAACTTATGTGGCTTCCACGGTGCTCCAGCTAGCGGGACTGCTGTACAGCTGAGCAGTCTCCCGCCAGCGAGCCTCTCGCGTAAACGCTGCTGCCCGCAAATGCAGACCGGCTCCCTGACCTCGACAAGGACGCCGTTCCGGTCCTGCTCAAGGGCTCTCCCCCGTGCAGTCCAGGGAGAGAGACCTGAATATGAGCCCACAGCCCTGGAGATCAGAGGCAGGCAGGAACCGGCAGCTGAGGCAGTGCTTGTTCACGGGTCCCACGTTTTGTGTTTTTTTTTTTTTAAAGGAACAGTACCTCCCCAAAAAGAAAAGAAAGGTAGTGGGAAAGAAAATCCAAAATTCCAACTAAACTACCCCTAACTAACTACACTAAGGCTCCTTATGAGTTCCTCAAGTGAGCCCAGCACCTAGGCTCACTAGATCCTCCTGCTGCATGGAGACTGGACACACTGGAGAGGAGGGGAGTGTGCACCAGATCTTATCCAGTGACGTCAACGCTTTGGCAAGTCCAGTCTCCAGGCTGCAGGAGGGAGGTGCACAACCCCGAGGTGGAGGACTGAACTGTAGGAACGATAAGGAAACTGTGGTTACACAATGCACGGCACCAGCTTAGGAACTACCACCACCACCCCCCAGGAAAAAAGATTTAGGTGTCATCATGGATAATACATTGAAACTCTCTGCTCAGTGTGCAGCGGTGGCCAAGAAAGCAAATAGAATGCTAGGAATCATAAGGAAAGGAATGGAGAATAAAACAAAGGATATTTTAATGCCTCTGTATTGTTCTATGGTGCGACCAGACCTTAAATATTGTGTGCAATTCTGGTCACCATATCTTAAAAAGGATATAGCTGAATTAGAAAAGGTACAAAGAAAGTGAAAAAATGGTAAAAGGAATGGAAGGATACCCCTATGAGGAGAGGCTTAAAAGGTTGGAGCTCTTCAACTTGGAAAAGAGACGGCTGAGGGAGGAAATATTAGGGGTCTATAAATTAATGAATGGAGTGGAACAGGTAAATGTAGATCGGTTGTTAACACCATAAAAAAGTAGAAAGACTAGAGGATACACAATGAAGATACAATGCAACCCATTTAAGACTAATAAGAGAAAATCTTTTTTTTTTTTTTTTTTTTTTAAACTTAACGCGTAAGCAAACTCTGGAAATGGAAAAAGGAGCCAAATGACGAAAACTGTAAACATCATAAGCACTGGCAAGTTAGATGCAAGGCATTGATAAGGCAGGCAAAGAGAATTTGAGAAGAAGCTACAACTGTACGTTTAAATTCTGCCAATTAACTACAGATGCCGTTATCTTTATTTAATTTTAATTTCAAGGGGGAACAAACAAACAGCAGGGGATTAAGGAGGATAACCCCCTCAATCCCTCCTGTAAAGGGCTGGCCAAACCAAGCACTTTTAAAAAGCATAAAAATATCAAGGAACAGGTGTAAATCCAAACATCCAGTGGAGGTGGTAGAGATGAGGACAGTAACAATTAAAAAAAAAGCATAGGACAAACACAGAGGATCTCTAAAGGTAAAAAAGGGACTGTTGTAGTTGTTGTTAAGGAAGGACAGACTAGATAGGCCACGTGGTCTTTTTCTGTCATCATATTTCTCTGTTTCTATGTTTCTAACATGAACCACTGCAATCATACAAATATATTCCCTAACTGAAATGGGGAATACAATGTTGATTTTTGGCCTGCTGGGCCACTCAACATGTCCCCTTACAACTTCTACGCGCAAGGACATCCATGTGTAAAATTCAGCCTTTTCTAAAATGGACATTTCCACATGGATTCTACTGGCACTCCTTGTGACCTTGAGCAAGTCAATCATTTTACCCTCTCTTGCCTTGGAAGAAAACACCTGGCAATCTACTTCTGGTCATACCTTGCCAAGAAAACCCAGGGACTGCTGGGTTGCTAGCAGTCAGCACTGACTTGATGGCAATTTTTAAAACAATGCAAGACTATACACCATGTAAATTGTGAATCAGGCTTCTAAAATAACCCCCAAAAGCGATAAAAGTAACACAGCTGACAGAGAACCCAGCCACAGGGGGACTACATCAGCTTACAAAATTTCTGTATAACTAATCAAGATAAAAATCATCTGTCTTTCTTCCCTGCCCCTCCAGTTCCTTTTGAAAGGTGCTGATTTTTTTAGACTGACTTTCCCAACAAGTTTAGCTTGCTTAATTTCATGCCCATTATAAGTAATCACTAGGATTACAGCAACAGACAGGCCTCTAATTTCACAACCAAAATAAGAAAAGATTTCAAGACCTTTCTACAGATCTGTGATTGCAGAGACTTTGCTAATAGCTTTATTACAGTTAGATTAAGAAAAACAAACGTATAGATGAATGCAAGAACAAACATGGCTTGCTCCTATCCTCTCCTCGAGTCTGATAGCTTTGAAACAAGGTTTATATGCTACCATTTATTCAAAGCCTTCGCCTGTTGATTAAACAAAAAGAGTTTGCTAATCCTTTGTTTGCAAAGCGTCAGATACAGATATACTTGTTAAAAAGCACATAGATTTGGCCCGACTGCTTTCCTCACCAGTGGCCCATATATTTCTCAGTCTCATAAAAACGATATGGAATTCAGCTCACCCCAGTGCAAGAAATGTGGGAGCTGCATAAAATGACTCTTATTACCATTAGGAGAATTTTAACAGTTCTCGGTAATAATATGGGTTGCGCTCTCACATCAGGTCTTCCTTGGGCCAGTCAGGGCTAGGAATGCTGCCGATGTAACACTCACAGCCCCTAAGTGGGAGGGAGTCTCCAGTCAGTGGCATAAGTTCTAATGAGGGGTCCCAGCAAAATTTTGCAGAAGGCCCCCCATTGTTGGGGGCAAGAGTGGAGGCGATTGCCTAGTTCACCTAATGGTAGCACCAGCCCTGCCTAATGCCACAGTGACACCTCTTTGAGCAGCGCTCGCACATGGCCCTAAACTAGGAGTTCTCAGCCCAGTCCTCAAAAACACACAACATTCGTTGTGGATATCCTGAAAACCTGACTGGCTAGGTGTGTCCTCAGGACTGGGTTGAGAACTACTGCCCTAAACTAAGCAGGAGCAGGCTCCTCTTTGGCCTGGGTTGAGCACTTTCAAAGTCTGGTGCCCTAGGCAGCTGCATATTGCAATGCAATGCAATGTGTGACTTTGAGTCAGTCCTGACTCCTGGCGACCCATATTAGTGTATGCCTAAATCCAGACCTGTGTGGAGAATTCCAAACATAAAGATACAAAGCACCACGATACCGATAAGATCGGAGGTGAGATACCTTGGGGTTACTCTGGACAGTAAACTCAACCTCAAACCACACATAGACAAAACAATCCAAAAAGCATATTACAGGATGCGAATCATCAGGAGACTGAAACCACTCCTCGCTCCAGAACACTTCCGTACAGTCTGTCAAGCACTGATAACCCCAATACTGGACTTCTGCAATCCGATATACCTCGGACTACCAAAACAAGCTCTCAAACCACTACAGCTGGCACAAAACACTGCAGCTCGAATCATATCCGGAGCCGCAAGGCAGGAGCACATCACACCTACACTAAAGGACTTACACTGGCTCCCAATCATTGCTCGCATCAGATACAAGACTATCATAAACCTATTTAAGATAAAAGAACACACATCAGCCAACAGCCTCCACCTGCTCATACAACCGGAAACCAGCGCACGTCCCAGAAGAAGTCAAACACGCAACCGAGTCAGCACCCCAAATGAGTACAAGCACACACGCAAGGACACAACAGACAGAGCTCTCTCCATGGCTGCTCCAACAATATGGAACAATCTACCGGACGATCTAAGGGCAACTCCAGACCTCAAAGACTTCAGAAAACAACTGAAAACCATACTGTTCATAGAGCACTATGGTCACATCACATAAACTAAGAGAATGGATAACAGCACTCCAATCCTCCCAAACAACTGAATATATATAAAATATGATTCTAGCACCACTGTAAATAGCCCACCCTGTATATAGCTCAAACAAATCAAGCACCCAACACATCCCTCACACAACTAAGTTTTATCCTCACTGCATGTACAACACACACACTTTACCTGATTGCTTGCTGTGATACCACCTTGATTATTAAGATAAGGCGGTTTAGAAATACTGTTAAATAAATAAAAATAAATAAAAATAATTCCCATATAGTATCTCACAAGAGCTTCTGCCAAACCCCCAGCCTCTTGTAAAATAACTGCAGGTGTACATCTTTCCAAGATTATAGGGAAAAGCAAATATAAAAATCTGCCCAGAGGGAAAAAATTGTCATGTACCCCCAAAATATGGGAGGTACACTAGCAGCTTTTTCAAATTGCTGCTTCTGAGCTGCACAAACAGCCCTTGCAGCACCACCAGCTCCTCCTCCAACCCCGATTTCCCCCCAACAGATCCAATTTCTTCCCCAACTCCCCCCCAAGGCATCTGATCCCACCAATCCAAACCCACGCCAATAAGGAACCTTTCAATGGCATCTCCCCATGAGATTAGCGCTACGGATCATGGGTGCAATTTTGGAACCAGCTGCCATAAAGCATGTGAGGGCATGGACATTACTCCTGCTCCCACTAGACACCAGAGACTCTGCAAAGCTGGGGAGGGGGATGGGGGAGACATCAGATGTGTCGGGGTGATTGAGAAAGGGGAAGATAGACTCGGAGGGAGTCACCAACCTAGACATCGTAAGTTGCTCCTTCCTTCAGGCGCTTATACATGCAGAGCCAGCCAGTCCATTGTGCGAGAATGTTGTTCGCACAGAGCCCTGGGCTTCAGGGGGCCTTGCACGAATTTCATTCTCACATGGTGTTCTTTGCAATGCCAGCTTCAGAAGGAGCCAGGGAGGCCTGCCCAAGGCCCCGGCTCACCACTGCATAGCCATCAGCGTGAACAACAGCGTTTTCGCTCAAGCTGACAGCTGTGTTCTCGTGAAGCACATGTGTGCCGGAAAATGCCCTGAAGCCGCACAGACAGGCATAGGGGCTCTTCAGGGGGGGGGGGGCTAGGATTGGAAATGGGCTGATGGAGAGCTGGAATAGCACTGGAAATGAGATGATGTTGGGAAAGAACTAGAAGGGAGTGGGGCTGGTGGAATGCGGATGGAGAGGGGAAAAAGCATAGTTACTCACCTGTAACAGGTGATCTCCGGGAACAGCAGGAATTTAGTCTTCACATATGGGTATCGTCAGTACCAACGGAGCTCGCATGGGAACGCTCCCCAGCGTCCAAAAGGAAAGCTTTTGGGAGCATCCCGCAGCGCCTGCGTGCTGCCTTCCCGCCTTTCCCAACTGTCCCTCTCCTGTTGAGTTTAAAGCTGAGACAAAAGAGAGGGAAAGAGAGAAAGCGATAGATAGAGAGATACAACTCCTAGGGGAGGTGGGTGGGTTGTGAAGATTAAATTCCTGCTGTTCCCAGAGATCACCTGTTACAGGTGAGTAACTATGCTATCTCCAGGAACAAGTGTTGAATGGCGTTCCTTTCCTTTCTTTAATTTTCCAGCAGCCTGCTTTTATTGTACACCGCTCTGATACCCCGGTTTGGGCGGTTTATCAAGCCTCATAAATAAATAAGCAGGAATGTAGTCTTCACATATGGGACTCCCTAGCTGCAGATGCCAGGGAGAAGGACCCAGAAGTTGTGTGCCCTTGTGAAAGGGCTCCTCTTCCCCCCATGGATCTCTGGCATCCTACCAGGGATGGTGGGTAGGAGTTGATTAAGTATGAAACAGGTGTTGAAGAACAGCCTGATCAAACAAGGCATCCCGGCGGGAGTCCTTGTCTAAGCATTAAAGGGCTGTGAAGGTATGAACCAAAGCCCAAGTAGCTGCTCGGCAGATGTCATCGATAGACACAGAGTGAAGATGAGCCATAGAGGCTGCCATGGATCTCACATTGTGAGCTGTGACATGGCCTTCCACAGGAAGGTTATTACTCTCATAGGCAAAAGATATACACTGTGCAATCCAGTTGGACGGTGTTCTTTTGGAGACTGAAGTCCCAAATGACTAGGATCAAAAGCAACAAAAAGTTGAGAGGACTTCCTATGTTGCTGTGTCCTTTGTAAATAAAAGGCCAGAGCCCTTTTACAATCCAAAGTATGAAGATTCCTTTCTGCATTTGAGGCATGAGGCCTTGGGAAGAATACAGGAAGGTAAACTGCTTGGTTTAAATGAAAAGGTGACACTACCTTTGGCATAAAATATGGATGAGTCCTAAGGACTACCTTATCATGATGGAACCTTGTATAAGGAGGATCAGCCACTAATGCTTGCAATTCACTGATGCGTCGTGCTGATATGATTGCAATAAGAAAGATGACCTTCCAGGAAAGAAATTTCAAAGAGGTAGTGGCTAATGGTTCAAAAGGTGATTTCATAAGCTGCCCAAGAACCAAATTTAAGTCCCATGCCACCGGTGGTGGCTTAATTGGAGGCTTAGTTAAAAGAAGGCCTCTCATAAATCTCGCTATGAGAGGATGAGAGGAAATAGGTTGCCCATTTAGAGGCTTGAAAGAAGCTGCAATAGCACTCAAATGAACTCTCACTGAATTGGTCTTAAGCCCTGCATTAGACAAATGAAGGAGATACTCCAGTAATGATTCCATAGGTGTCGCAAGAGGGTTAAGACCCTTCTGCGAGCACCATATGGTAAACGTTTTCCACTTGAAAGCATAAGAGTATCTTGTGGAAAGCTTCCTGGAAGCATAAAGGATATCCTTTACCTGCTGAAAAAGGTTAAGAACATGAAGTTCTAGGCTTTCAGCAACCAGGCCCCGAGATGCAAGAGACTGGGGATTGGGATGCCACAGCATCCCGTCCTCCTGAGAAAGCAGATTTGGAGCAGATCCTAACTCCAGAGGCGGAGCTTGAGAGAGATGTAGGAGCAGAGGGTACCACATTGGCCGTGGCCAATGTGGAGCTATGAGAATCATATGACCTCTGTCTCTCTAAAGTTTGAACAGGGTTTTGGGAATTAGGGGAATGGGTGGAAAGGCATACAGGAAGTCCTGGCCCCAATGGAGGAGGAAAGCATCTCTGGCCTGAGAACCCTGAGCCAGAATTCTGGAACAGAACCGGGGAAGTTTGGCATTCAGCGGAATTGCAAAGAGGTCTATGTCCGGGGTTCGCCAAATTTGAAAAATTTTGGCCACCTGGTCTGCATGGAGAGACCCTTCATGTGGAAGCAGAACTCGACTGAGTCTGTCTGCCCAAGAGTTTTGAATGCCTGGAAGATACACCACAAGGAGATGAATCTGATGCTCTCTGGCGAAGGCCCATAGTCGCAAAGCTTCATTGCAGAGCGACAGAGAGCCTGTTCTGCCCTGCTTGTTCACATAGAACATGGCTATTTGATTGTCTGTTTGAACTAAGACTGTCTTGTAGCTGAGCTCAGTGTGGAATACTCGAAGAGCGAGGAAGATTGCTCGGTCTCCTGTGGAGTCCAGGTACCCTGGGTAGAGAGGCCTTGCAGGTGGGCTCCCCAACCCACCTGTGAGGCATCTGATAGAGTGGCTTGGGGTGGGGGTTGCTGAAAAGGGGACCCCATCAAAAGGTTTTGGGGTGATTGCCACCATTGAAGGGACAAAATAAGGCGATCCGAGTTTGCTGTTTTGTCTGACATGCAACCTGACGCCTGAGTCCATTGAGTGGATAAAGTCCACTGGGCTTCCCTTATATGGAGGCGAGTATAAGGAACCACATGCACGGTGGATGCCATGTGGCCTAGCAACTGTAACATTTCCCGAGCAGTGAGGTGAGGTTTTAACACTGCTTGGGAAGCCAACCGCACAATGCGAAGGCAGCGGGCCTGTGGAAGCTATGCCCTTGTCTGTCTGGTATCCAGCAAAGCTCCTATAAACTCCAGGGACTGAGTAGGAGCAAGGTTGGATTTTGGGAAGTTTATGACAAGACCCAAATACTGAAGGATGCGCATTGTGCGAGAGAGAGCAACCCTGGCCTCTGGCTCTGAAGGGGCTCGAATGAGCCAGTCGTCTAAGTAAGGGAAGACGAATATTCCTAGGGTGCGAAGAAATGCTGCCACCACAGCCATGCATTTTGTGAACACCCTTGGTGCAGAGGCCAGTCCAAAAGGAAGAACCCTGTATTGGTAGTGGTTCCCTTGAAACAAAGCGAAGGAACTTTCGATGAGTTGATGGATGAGAACATGAGTGTACGCATCCTTGAGATCTAGAGAAAAAAGCCAATCCTGACTCTGAAGGTATGGCAGCAGAGTTCCTAGAGAAATCATTTTGAACTTCTCTTTGAACAGGAATTTGTTCAATTCTCTGAGGTCTAGAATGGGCCTGTGTCCTCCTGTTTTCTTTGGAATAAGTAAATAGGGGGGAGTAAAACCCTGCACCCTGTTGGAGAATGGGTACC
Source organism: Ichthyophis bannanicus (assembly GCA_033557465.1). Classification (NCBI taxonomy): domain Eukaryota; kingdom Metazoa; phylum Chordata; class Amphibia; order Gymnophiona; family Ichthyophiidae; genus Ichthyophis; species Ichthyophis bannanicus. The sequence continues at coordinate 276,532,408 of CM066041.1, forward strand.
TCTTCTATTGCCCCTTAGGTCAAGAGGTCACTGTGCTTCTTGCCCAACTGTTCATTGAGAGAGGTCTGAGAATTGAACTGTCTTACCATTGTAGGAGGGGGCATGCTGAGGAAATGAAGCTTGTACCTCTAACAATAGACAGAGTCCAATTTTCTGCTGTAATCTGAACCCATCTGGGGGCAAAATGACATAACCGTCCTGGGATGGTGGAAGGTTCTGGCCCGTACAGGGCTAGGAAGGCAAAGTTCTCTAGATAGGAGTCAAAGCCCCTGTGGAGGCTGAGTCTGCTGAGCTGGTTGAGGCTTAGCTGCTTTTGTTTCTTTGTCTAGGTTGTTGCTGCTGTCCCTTTTGGGCAGACTGACCTAAAACGATGCCCTTGCTGGGTATAGGAGGGATAAAACTTCTTACTGAAGAATGGTTTCTTGTAGGATTTTTTCGTTGCAGGATCAGCTATAGATTTAGACAATCTATCCAAAGTGATATTGCCAGCATCTATCTCATGAGCTTTTTCCTGCCAATTCTTGCCAAAAGGATTCTCCCCTGTGTAAGGAATACTCCCTAGTTTATCCTGTACCCAAATTTCCAAGTCAGATGCCTGGAGCCAGGCAATCCTACGTGCACCTATGGCAATGGCAGAGGTTCTGCTTATGCACACAAAGCAGTCAAAGGCTGAACGATTCACAAACTTGGAAACATCCTGGGCATGTTTGACAAGGGCGAGGTAATCTTTCCTCTTATCATCAGGAAAGAGAGGGCTCATAAGCTCTAAATCTCCTGTGACCTCCTTAAAGAACATTCCCATATATAAAATATAGGAACTGATCCTAGCAGAAAGCATGGAAGCCTGGAAGGTTCGACGTCCAAAGGCGTCAAGCGTCCTACACTCACGTCCTGGAGGATTAGATGCATGCTTTTTTGCACTCTTTATCCTTCTCATTGCTGACTCCACAACCATGGAATGGTGTGATAATTGAGTCTTCTGAAACCCAGGACAAGGACGAACTCGATACATGGTGTCAAGTCTTCGAGAGTGAGGAGATGTGGTTAGAGGTGTCTCCCACATCCTCAATATGAGATCATGCAAGATCTCATGAATAGGTAAGGTAGCTGCCTCCTTGGGAGCTTTAGGGTATTGCAGGATTTCTAATTCCTTTGCCCTAGGCTCTTTCAGGAGCCACTGTGATGGCAAGACCTCGCGCCACATCTCGGATAAAATCCTGAAAGGACATATCCTCTGGTGGAGACATCCTAAGCTGAGGAGGAGAAAAAGAATCCTCAGGAAGAAGTACTCTGGTATCGGCAGAGCCTTCAGAGTCGTCAGACTCATCCGAGGATTCGAAGTATCTCCGATCCGGGTGATCGTGCAAGGCACGGTACCAATCAAAGTCAACATCGGAGGGGTCTGGTACCGACTTGTCGATACCAGATGGATAGGCATGACTCGGTCCCGGTAGAATACCTGCCGATGTCAATGCAGTCGGTGCCGGTACCGGTTGAATTGTCTGAAGCCGTTTCAGGAGCATCGAGGCCGTGAGAAGAGCCGCCAGACTGCGTTCAATAGCCAAGAATCTCTGGTCTATCGACGCTGCCGATATTGGGTATCAGTACCGGATGAAGCAGCTGGTACCCCAGAGCATGGCACCAGTAGTTCTGCCAAGGTTGAGGCCTTGAGAACATCCTGGAGCCCTGTTAGTGCTTTGGAAGCCGAAGCCTCCCGCCGGGGCAATTTTGCCGGTGAAAGTCCCTCAAGGGCAACGCCAGAGGCATCTCGATGCTTAGATCTACCCTTTGAGGACTGGCTAGATTTATGTTTAGTTACCTGAGATCCATGGGAGGAAGATGAAGCCCTGGAAGACGTCGATGCCACAGAGGCTGCATCGGAGGGAAAAAAGGTGTTAAGTTTAGCAGCTCGGTTCTGCCAGCCCCTTTTCGACATCATCCCACAGGCAATACACTCCGAAATAAGAGTGGTCAGGACCTAAACATTTGAAGCACCACTCATGGGTGTCGGTGACTGAGATGGTACTGCCACACTTGGAACACTTTAAAACTCGAAGCAGGTTTTTCCATTTTAAAGGAAAACGTTGGGCCTAGTGCCCAAAATGGCACGTGGCACCTGAGGAGAAAATAACTGGAAAAGACTCCAGAAGAAAGGTTTTTGTTTTGTTTTTTTTTCTAAAAAAAAAAGAAAGAACCACCAGCGGTACCGGTGTAGCGTCGAAGGAAGGCAGATGCAACCACAAAAAAAGAATAGAAGGGAATTATTTTCTGCGGTGACAGGAAGTGCGACCTACCGGCTCCACGGAAAACAAAGAACTGGAGAGGGACAGTTGGGAAAGACGGGAAGGCAGCACGCAGGCGCTGTGGGATGCTCCCAAAAGCTTTCCTATTGGACGCTGGGAAGCGTTCCCGCGCGGGCTCTGTCCGTACCAATACCCATATGTGAAGACTGCATTCCTGCTTGTTCCTGGAGATTATATTTTGTGTGGGAGGGAAGAAAAACCTATAATTGGCCAGGTATTAGGAGAGTAAGTGGGGATTGAGGATGGAGGGGTGAAATTTGAGTGTATGAAAGGAATAAAGAAAGAAATGGAGGAAAGAGCAAAAGGGGAAAGATCAGTATGTTGTAGGCAGATGTAGAGAGAGAATGGAAAAAAAAATCTAGAAGAAAAGCACAAAATGGACAGCAGAGAATGGAGAGCTAGCAGAAGACACAAAGAAACCAGAAGAAAGACTGGAGGAATGCAAATGAAAAATAAAATGCCCAAACAAAAAAGGTAGAAAAAGGGTAAATTAGACTTACCTGCTAATTGTTGTTCCTTAAGGAACTCCAGTCTAGTCCCGAACTACAGAGTTGTCTACTTCTCACAGCAGCTTGGAGACTGAGAAACGTCATGTCTTTTCTGATGTCACCGGTATAACCTGTCTGGATCCGCCTCCTCTGGTCAGTAACCTATTGACAAAGCAGACTCACCGGAGCAACAAGCAAGCATCAAATATGTACAAAAACCGTACCTAAAGTGTATCTACCAACTCTGAACTACCAGAAGGGAAGGTCTATCGCCTGTCAGACGGCTGCCTAGGGTGAGAACTTACACAATCTTGACGATGCATATATTCATATGATTCTTGCAAGGTATTGTGGGTATTGTAGTTCATTCACTCCCAAACACAGCTGATGACAATAATTTGAGTTGTGAAACCAAGTGGTAAGATCAATAAAATACTTCTTTTATTGATGGGGTTTAATTCACCCAGCACATGTATGCTTGATAGCACTATAAATGAGGTTACTTGCTTGCAGTGTTTAAAATGGATAACAAAAAGTCACAAAGTAAACCAGAAACAACCTTCAGCTTGTCAGGCAATTAGCTAATGTTTTCTTAGCAAATAATTACCAAATACAAAAGGCACAAAGAAAAGAATAAACTTTGCTGGTTAGGTTAACTTCTGCTTATTTTCCACGCCGATCTCAGCAGTGATTCTCCCTTGCTCACACACACAATCAGGTGCAGCCCTAATTACTATCAATGGACCAGCTGAAAGCCTTTAGCTGGCTGGCTGCTACTGTGTGAGCCCAAATCCTGCTTTAAGAGCTGTTTGCAGTGGAAATAAAGAACAAAGTTAGGTTTCTTTGTGATGGCTGATGTGTTTGCTCATAGAAAGCTAGCAAAAGCATTTAGATAGAGAACAGTCCATATAAATAGTTTCATCTGCTGTATCTCCCTCTTCATCAACAATCATAGGGTCAATATCATACATTGGCACAGATGAGTCTTTCATTAAGGCACTATCATGAGAATGCTTATTCCCTTGCTGCCATTCTCTATTATAGATAGGGTCTGGATCAGTGTTCATACCTGAGCCTCTCCTGCTATCATTATTTCTCTCTGTATAGCCTGGCCAATATGTAATCCAATTCTGATGTCCAGCCTTCCAATCTTGATCCCTGGACACTGGATCTTCTCTCACATACCTTCTGGCCTTGGTCTGAAAGTCCCTTCCACATGCAGTCTTCTCTCTTCCAGGTAGCCACTGGTGATTCCTATCTCTGCCACTCCATTCCTCTGGCTGAATCCAGTCCAATGGACTCTGCTGGCTTTTGGAATACCTCCCAGTATGAGTACTGCCTTGGAATCTCCCAGACCTTCCAATGGCCTTTCTTCTCTTCCTTCCAGAGAGTTTCCTTCTCTCTCTATCTGCTTGGCTTGGCTTCTGTTTCTCCAGGTGATACTGGTGCTTGTAGCCGTTGCTGAAGCTCTCCCCTCTGTATCTCTTCCTCCCTCTGTTCTTGAAACTCTTTCCTGAAGAATAAGCTCTATTCTTATCCTGTTCTAATGTGTGCTGCTCCCTAACACAGAGCAGCTGTCTTGAATCAGGCCCTGCCCTTTGAGATGAGTGCTTAGGGATTACCTCATAGCTCTCTTGATTGCACACACATTTTCTCCCTTCAGCCCCTCTCATGGCTGCTGGAAACCTGGTGCATTCTGGGACTGGTAGTCTTTTATGTGAAAACTCTGTTTTCTCACTTCTACCAGAACTGACAGGTTGCTTGTTCAGAGTCACATCATCTTTTCTATAGCTCCTACCTGAGCTATGATAAGCTTCCTTATCACACGCCCTTGTCAGACCCCTCCCAGCACTAAGGAACGCCCCGGAACACTGGTACTGAGGCATCTTCCCAAATCTTGTAGCTATAACAGAAGCCCGAGAAAAAAGTAACCCCCGGAGGACATCCCGGGTAGCTTACTTGTCATCAGCGCCATTCTTCTTCTTCAGGCCACCGAAGACAAACCCACATCCTGGGCGGGATGCGGGACTAGACTGGAGTTCCTTAAGGAACAACAATTAGCAGGTAAGTCTAATTTACCCTTCCTTAACGTCCCTCCAGTCTAGTCCCGAACTATAGAGTATGTACCAGAGCAGTACAGGAAATCAATGGGAGGGAGCAGAAACCCCCGCCTGAAGAACCGCTGCATCAACACAGGCATCTCCCTGCGCCTGAACATCCAGTCTATAATGACGGACAAAAGAGTTTAAGGAAGACCAGGTGGCAACCTTACAAATGTCCAAGGCTGGGACATACTAGACCCAATCTAGAAATGACCCAATGACCCAATCTAGAAATGCCCTCACACTGCAGTGTAGATCGATTATGTATATAGTTAACCCAGTTATCCAAGTTTGTACTCCTGTTCAATGTAAAACCTGACAGTTTGTCGTTATGGTCGTTGTTGTTATGATGTAAACCGCGCTGATTCTAAATAGCGCGGTATATAAGAAACTGTAATAAATAAAAATAATAAAAAAATACTGAAATTCCACCCAGGAGGCTGCCTGAGCCCTAATGGAATAAGCTCTCAGTCCGCACGGAACCGCCTTACCGCTGAGGATATACGCGGACGCTATGGCCCCTTTGATCCACCTGGCAATGAAGCTTTTGAGGCTGCCTCCCCTTTCCGAGGACCGCCAAACAAGACAAATAATCTATCAGACTTGCGAAAACTCTCTGTCCGATGGAGATACTTCTTCCAAGCTCGCCGAACATCCAACAAATGCAATCTCTCCGCATGGTCTCCACCCTGCCTGACTGTAAACGCCAGCAATGAAATCACCAGATTAAGATTTATTTCTTTTTATTTATTATATTCTCTTATATACCGCGCTATTCCGCATCAGTGCGGTTTACATTGAACAAACTGAAGTTACATTGAACAGGGCACTATAACTTGGAGATAACTATTTTACAGGGAACATGGGCTATGGAGGGTTAAGTGGCTTGCCCAAGACAAGGAGCACCTGTGGGACTAGAAACCCCAGTCTTTCTGGCCCAAGGTTGCTGTCCTCTAGTGGGATGGAACGCTGAGACTACCTTAGGCAAAAAGGACGGCACCGGTCACAACACGACCTCGGAGGTCGAAAAACTCAGAAAGGGCTTCCTACAAGATAAGGCCTGTGATTCTGAAATCCTCCGAACCGAACAAATAGCGACGAGAAAAACCACCTTAAGGGTAAGGTCCTTCAAAGAGGCCCTCGATAAGGGCTCAAATGGCTCCTTTTCCAACGCCTGCAACACCAAGGGGAGATGCCAACTGGGCACGACCGGCCTGCGCACTGGCCTCAGCAATGAGACCGCCCGCAAAAACCGTCTGATATCCAGATGACTGCCAATATGCTGACCCCCTATCTTTCCTCTGTAACATGTCAACGCCGCCACTTGCACCCGCAAGATCGCCACCGCTAAACCTTTCTCCAGCCCATCCTGCAGAAAGGCTAACACCTGTGTAATGGACGCCTTTAGTGCGTCGCCCTGCTTATCCAAACACCAGGCCTCAAATACCTGCCAGACACGGACATACGCCAGGGATGTGGATCGCTTCCTCACCTTCAACAAAGTGGAGATTACCGCAGGCGAATAACCTCTCCTCCTCAGCCTCGCCCTCTCAAGAGCCAAGCCGTAAGCGAGAACCGATCCACCTGAGGCATGAACAGAGGCCCCTGAGTCAATAGATCCGGACGACACGGCAGCCTCCAAGGCCTGTCCACCAGCAGGCGCTGAAGATCCGCATACCAGGGCCGCCGAGGCCAATCCGGCGCAATGAGAACCACGGGTCCTCTGTGCCACTCGATGCGCTGAACCATCCAACCGATTAACACCCACGGTGGAAACACGTACAGCAGACTCTCTATCGGCCACTCCTGAATGAGAGCATCCAGACCTTCCGACATCCTCTCTCTCCGCCTGCTGAAAAACCAATTCGCCTTGGCAGAGTGAAACGTTGCCATGAGATCCATTACTGGCGCTCCCCACCGGCACACCACCATGTTGAACACCTCCTGATGAAGAACCCATTCTCCTGAATCCACATTCACCCGACTCAAAAAATCTGCCTGCACATTGTCCACCCCCGCCACATGCGCGGCCGACAATGCCATCAGATTCAACTCGGCCCACTCGAACAACTGCTCGGCCTCTGCCTCCAGCGGAACACTGCTTGTCCCTCCTTGCCGATTGATGTAAGCCACTGCGGTTGCATTGTCGGAGAACACCCGCACCGCTGACCTCTGCAGATACGGCTGAAACTGCGCTAGTGCTAATATTACCGTTCTCAACTCCAGCCGATTGATCGACCAAGACTGCTCCTCCTCGGACCATCGCCCCTGAGAGAGGCGCCCCTGAAAGTGGGCTCCCCAGCCGGAGAGGCTGGCATCCGTCGTCAAGGGCTGCCACCCCGGAGCCTCCAACGGCATCCCCTGTTCCAGACAACCGGGGCACAGCCACCACTGCAGGGCTTTCCTCGTCTCCGGCAAACACGGCAGTCGTCTTGTAAGCGGATCTTCTTGATGAGACCGAGGAAGCAAAGCTCTCTGCAGCGGCCTCATGTGAGCCATTGCCCACGGCACCAGCTCCAGCATAGCTGCCATGGTTCCGAACAACTGCAAATACTGCCATGCCGTGGGGGCCTGCCTGCATAAAAATTCCCGCACCAGGCAGCGTAACCCGACCGCCCTCAGTCGCCGCAAAAATACTCTTCCTTCCTTCGTATCGAATCGAGCTCCCAAGTACTCCAGGTCCTGCGTCGAAGTCAACTTGCTTTTCGCCACATTGACTACCCAGCCGAGACTCTGCAAGAGAGAGACACCACCTTGTCCGTAGCCGCCTTGCTTTCGGGTTCTGACTTTGCGCGGATCAACCAATCGTCCAAATACGGGTGCACTAGAACCCCCTCCTTTCGCAACGCCGCCACCACCACTACCATGACCTTCATGAACGTTCGCGGCACGGTAGCTAGACCGAAAGGTAAAGCCCGGAACTGAAAATGACCTAGGGGTACCGCAAACCTGAGGAATCTCTGATGCTCCTCCCTGATCGGGATATGGAGATAGGCCTCGGACAGATCCAGGGACGTCAGCCACTCCCCTTTCCTGACTGCCACAATGACCGACCATAAAGTCTCCATGCGAAAGTGCGACACCCGCAGGCAGCGATTTACGCCTTTGAGATCGAGAATCGGACGAAAGGTCCCCTCTTTCTTTGGGACCACGAAGTAAATTGAGTATCGACCTAAACCGCATTGGCGAGGGGGCACTCGCACCACCGCTCTTAAGTCCAACAGCCTCTCCACCGTCTCCTTGACAGCGGCGGCCTTGGCTGGCGCCTTGCACGGAGAGCGCACAAACAGATCTCTGACTGGGCGCTGCAACTCCAGGGCATAACCTTCCCGAATAACCTCCAACACCCACCGATCGGACGTAACTTTGGCCCAGGCCTCGTAGAAATCCTGCAGCCAACCTCCCACGGGAACCGCTACCTGAGCCCGCCAACCATCATTGTGACTTTCTAAGATTGGAGGAGGAGGAGGAAGCCCCAAACCCCCTCCCTGCCCCCCGAAAGCCCCGAAATCCCTGGCTCCTGTAGGGAAAACGGCCTCTCTGCGTCTGACCAAACCTAGGGCCCCTGAACCGACGAAAGTCCCGCTGCTGGCCTTTTGACGGCAGCCCTGACCGACCAGGCTTCTGCTTATCTTCCGGAAGCCTACCTCCTTTAGAGTCACCAAGGTCCTTCACCAACTTATCTAGATCCTCTCCAAAGAGTAGCTTCCCCCTAAAAGGCAGCTTACTAAACCTAGCCTTAGAAGAAGCGTCTGCCGCCCAATTGCGGAGCCAGAGGTATCTTCGAGCCGCCACTGCGGAAGCCATGCTCTTCTAAAGCGCCCGGATGAGATCATAATGGATATCTGCGAGGTAAGCAGTACTAGACTCCAGTCTGGCCGCTGCCCCGGAGCTGTCCACATCATCGCGGACTGGTACTCTCTGCGACCAGCGGAGACAGGCCCTTGCCACCCAGGCCGCACAGATCGCAGCGTGCAACGCTAGAGTATTGATATCAAAACTCTGCCTCAATAAGGCATCCAGCTTTCTGTCCTGAACATCCTTGAGAGCCGCACCGCCTTCCACTGGGATCGTGGTCTTCGTCACCGCTGACACCACTGCATCAACCTTGGGAGACTTAAACACCTCCTGATCCTGTTCCACTATAGGGTAGAGACGGCCCATCACTCGGGATCCTTTAAGGGACGCCTCCGGTGCGTCCCACTCTTCTTGTATCATCTCCCTAATCACTCTGTGCACAGGGAACGCCATCTGTGTTTTCTGGAAGACCTGCAGCAACGGATCTTCCAGGGTAGCATCCTCCGGAGGAGCCAGCACCGGCATGTTTAGCGCCTTCAACATCTCCGCTATGAGAGCCGGGAGCTCTTCTCTCCTAAACACTCGGACGACCATAGCCTGGTCCTCGCTCTCTGCGATCTCACCTTCCTCTAGCTCGTCCTCCATGACATCACGGTCTCCGTCCTCCAAGCGAAGATCATCTGAAGCTGCTCCCAGGCCCTCCATGAATTCCGCCGTCCGGGGCTGCTTCGACGCGGCTGGAGCCCCCCCTGTACTCAGGAGTGAACCAGGCCGCTTGCTCCCCCGTCCGCCATCAACGGAGGGCGCCCCCAGACCTCCTCGTGCCCCCCCCCCCCCCCCGAGGGCCTGCTGTATGAGGGCAACAAATTGTGGAGAAAAAATTGCTGCTAAGCCCCCCGGTAACTGCTCCTGCTGTGCTGGAAGATCCGGGGCTGACGAGGGCATGTATGCGCAACAGTAAAGCCTGGGTGGATGGTCACTGAAAAAGATTGATCTAAGATGTGCATAGCACAACCCATGGTGTGAAAGGATGCTGCTGAAGAATCTGGAGTGATGACTGGTGTCATGATCTGAGGGACTAATCTCTGAATTATTGCTAGATCTACGAGAAGCAGTTGGCCACTGCTGGAAAAGGTAGTGCTTACAAGAATAATTGGTAAAGTCTTGCTCTCTGTACACATTTTTATTGAGGCTAAGCAAAGGTAAACAATGTCACATGATTTTGTATGACTATTTCTTCCAATGAACAAGATGGAGCTCACCTATGGACCAGATGTGCCTAGGACTTTGAAAGAATATCTGCAAAATGAAGCCTATTGTAGAAGATTATTCCGGAATTGGACATGTTTCAACTACTGCTCTTTAGTAATGATTCTTTCTAGAATCACAGGGAGGACTGTAGGGATGGACAGATAAAGGGATACCAGAATCCCCAATATGTAATTGAAGATGGATGAATTTCTTGATACAAAATGTGTTTAGAAGTTTGACTTTTCACCTACTTTCTTAAATAGAATAGGATGTCATGATCATGAGTTCTCTGTGTAACCGTCTTTAAAATAGATGGAACAGTGTTAACTAAGCATAACGCCTGTGAACTGTGCAACCATAGTTCATTGTACAGTCAGCTGGAAGTCCCTGCTGACACAACATAATTTTTGCAACTTTTGCAATTAAACAATTTTGTCATAATTAAGTGAAATTCATCTAATATACTGTAATCAGATCTTACTCTGTAAAAAGAACTTTGGCGACACCTTGTGTTATTTCATGGTTATAATAAATGATTGTTACTTCCTCTTTTTCTCTAATAAAAAGGAGCTTTTAGGAGGAGAACTTTGAATTCGGCAGGCGTGGAACTATGCGTGTCCATAGACCGTCTGTTGCCGTCTTCCCTCTGAGCTCAAAGAAAATAGCACTTTGTGTGTGTGTGATTGTGTTCTGTATTACTCTCTGCCTGTCTCTCACTACTGATGGACCAGAGACCTAAAGAGCCGTGGTATTGTGGTCAGATCATGGAGTTTTCTTCAGGTTCTAGCAGCGTCTCCCTGTCAGACTGCTCCTGCAAGTCCCCCAGGGACCCTTGGACTGTCGCCCCATCCTGCAACGTGTGCTCCATAGCCCTAGCTTAGTGCACACACCGCTTACAAATGCCTGCTTCAGAGAGAGACCCTCTCTTAGACCCGCAGAGCAGACAATGAGGTCGAGATGGCATCCCGAATCAAACCACCACCTCTCAAACACCTTGCCAATGCTACCCCCAACAAACTGGCTTTTTTTTTTTTTTGTAAAGCTCACACTGGTAGGCTCAGCTCAGCAGACCTCTCCTGTAAATATCTCCTGAAAACGAAGCTCCCAACGGGTGCAGACTGACTGAACCCGACTGAATCAGGCAGCACTGCGTTTTCCTGTGCAGCGCGCCACGCGGCACGGTCTGCCGACCCGAATCGGTGTTGCCTCCCAATAAGCTCTCCGCCGAATCCCTGGAGTTTAAAAGGAGATCGCGAAAGGCTCCCTCTTACCTGCAGCCTCTGCTTTAGACTTGCCGTCGACGCAGCTGCAGGCTCCGATGCTGCAAACAAACCCCAGCATGGAGAAGCCGTTCCGGCGCTCTGCAGTGATCGCGTCTCTGACTTCGGGCTCTAAGCGCTGGCAGGCATCACTTCTGCATGCGCTAGAGACCCGAATCCTCAGGGAGCACCCTCCCCACCCGGGCTCCCCAGACCGAAGTCTTGCCCAAGTAAAGGTTACAAGCCCACCGGGTGGGCAGCAGAGAAGAGAGATATGAATCGCAAGGGGGGGGAGAAGAGAGGGAGAAAGAGGAAACACCTCAGCACCGGCACTCCTGTCTTTAAAAAATAAAAAAAAAATAATATCCTAATCAAACAAAACAGGTAGAAAAGAAATCCTTAACTACTCTAAACCCAAAACTTAATTGTCCCTCCACGTGAGCCAGGGCACCCGGCCCACCGAACCTCCAGCTGCTTGGAGACTGAGAGAACTGACCAGAGGAGGAGGATCCGGACAGGTTATACCGGTGACATCAGAAAAGACATGAAGTTTCTCAGTCTCCAAGCTGCTGTGAGAGGTAGACAACTCTATAGTTCGGGACTAGACTGGAGGGATGTTAAGGAATACTTTTTTATTTTGAATTTATTAATTGGAATATATGTCAGCTCTGGGTAACGTGCATTGCTAACATCTTTGCATTTTTGTTTAGTACAAAAGGAAATTAAAGTTTTATTTCTCCAGTGTTGTACATTCCAAGTTTGGCTTTTGGGGGTTCCCAATTTAATTATTGTCTTTCTATTTCTAAATTGTGATCCCTTGTTCTTTGTTTGCTGATGGTCTATGTTCTGCACGTTGTCAGACGGCTGCCTGGGTGAGAATCTTCACAGTCTTGTCAAGTGCATATATCTATATGATTTGCAAGGTATTGTGGGCAATGTAGTTCACTCACACCAGACACAGCTGCTGACAATAATTTAGTTGTGCTCTTGGGTAAAGCCAATAAGATATTTATTTATGGGGTTATTTCTCCCAACACAGATATGCTTGGTAGCACATAAATTAGGTTACTTGCTTTCAGTGTTAACTTGGAAAAACAAAGTCAAAATCAGGAAAACAACAAATGAAAAGCCACAAAGAAAGAAACAAACTGTTCTTTTCAGGTTAACTTCTGATTACTTCCCACATAGATACAGAAGTGATTCTCTCCTAGCTCACAAGCAATTAGGTAAGGCTTAATTGCTAGCAGTTACCAGCTGAAACCCCTTAGCTGGCTTGCCTTCCACTGTGTGGGTCAAATCCTGCTTCAGGAGCTTTTCTGAGTAGATTAAAGAACAAATTTGTATTTCTTTGTGATGGTTGCTGTACTTTATAACAGAAAGTTACCAACGGAGTTTAGATAGAGAGCAGTCCATATAAACAGGATCCTCATCTGCTATTATTCCCCCTTGTTCAACAAGCATGGGTTCAATATCATGGATTGGCACAGATGAATCTCTCAATGGAGCACTTTCAGAAGAATACTTGTTTCCCTGCTGTCTTTCAAGGTTATAGCTAGGGCATAGATCAGTGTTCATACCTGAGCTTCCATTGCTGTTAGAGTTCCTCTCTATATAGCCTGGCCAGTATGTAGTCCAGTTCTTATGTCCAGCCTTCCAATCCAGATCCCTGGACACTGGATCTCTCTTCACATACCTTCTGGCACGGGTCTTAGGGTCCCTTCCACGTGCAGCCGTCTCCCTCACAGGTAGCGTCTGGAGATTCCTAGCTCTGCAGCACCATTCATCTGGCTTTCCCCAGTCCAATGGTGTATGCTGGCCCTTGGAATACCTCCCAGTATACGTACTGCTTTGGACTCTTCTAAACCTCTCAAAGGCTTTTCTCCTCTTTCTTCCAGAGGGTCTCTTTCCCTCTCTGTCCGTCCGGTTTGGCTTCTGCTTCTGATAATCCTTCAGATGAAACTGATGATCCTTCTCTGTATATCCAAGGTGATCATGAAGATGGTCATCTGTAGAATAAACTCTACTCTTATTCTGCTTAGATGAGTGCTCCTCCCTAACACAGCGCAGCTGTGCTGAATCAGGCCCTACCCTTTGAGATGAGTGCTTAGGGATTACCTCATAGCCCTCCTGATTGAACACACGTTTCCCCACTTCAGCTCCTCTAATGGCTGTTGGAAACCTGGTGCATTCTGGGACTGGTAGTCTTTTATGAGAAAATTCTGTTTTCTTATTTCTACCAGAACTGACAGGTTGCTTGTTCAGAGTCACTTCACCTTTTCTATAGCTCCTTCCTGAGCTATGATAAGCTTCCTTATCACAACGTGTAACTGAACCAAGATATTCTGTTCATGTAGTTTCTATTGTGTTCATGAGAAACTAGTTGAACTTAAAGTAAACAAAGGGATGGGACCGGATAGGATACCCCCTAAAATACTGAGGGAACTTGGGGACGTTCTAGCAGCTCCACTGACTGACCTTTTCATTGCCTCGGAGTCAGGAATGGTGCCAAAGGACTGGAGAGAGGCTCATGTGGTCCCTTTACAGAAAAACAGAAGTAAGGATGTGGTTGAAAACTACAGGCCGGTTAGTTTAACTTCGCTGGTGAGTAAATTATTGGCGACGCTGCTGAAAGAGAAAATAGTGAGGTTTCTGGATTACAGGATCTGAGGCAGCATGGATAGACCAGAGGCAGGTCTGGTCAGACAAATTTGATTGATTTCTTTGACTGGGTGACCAGGGAGTTGGACCAAAGGAGAGCCCTAGATGTGGTGTATTTAGATTTCAGTAAAGCCTCTGACACCGTTCCTCACAGGCAACTTATAAACAAACTGAGCACCCTAGGGATGGGCCCTAAAGTTACTGCTTGGGTTGGAAATTGGTTGAGTGGGAGGCGATAGAGTACAGGTAAATGCAGCTCACTCTGAGGAGAAGGAGGTTACCAGTGGTGTGCCCCAGGAATCTGTCCTTGGTCCGATTCTTTTTAACATCTTTGTTAGTGATATAGCGGAAGGGCTGTCGGGTAAGGTTTGCCTCTTTGTGGATGATACCAAAATCTGCAATAGAATAGTCGCCCAGGAAGGTGTAGATAACATGAGGAGAGATCTAGCTAAGCTTGAAGAATGGTCTAGAATTTGGCAGCTGAGATTTAATGTTAAAAAATGCAAGGTCATGCATTTGGGTTGCAGCAATCCAAAGGAGCAATATAGTATAGGGGGTGAAGTACTTTTGTCCACTAAAGAAGAGCGGGACCTAGGTGTGGTTGTGTCTGATGATCTTAAAAAGTAGCTAAACAGGTAGAAAAGGCGACAGCAAAAGCTAGAATGATGCTTGGGTGCATAGGGAGAGAAATGGCCAGCAGAAGAAAGGAGGTGATAGTGCCTCTGTATAAGTCTTTGGTGATACCTCATTTAGTGCAATTCTGGAGACCGCACCTTCAAAAGGATATAAACAGGTTAGAGTCAGTACAGAGGATGGCTACTAAAATGGTTAGTAGACTTCATTATAAAGCATATGAGGACAGACTTAAAGATCTTAATATGTACATCTTAGATGAAAGGCGGAATAGAGGTGATATGATTGAGACGTTTAAATACCTCTGTGGCATAAATGCACAGAAGGAGAGCCTCTTTTGATTCAAAGCAAGCTCTGCTACGAGGAGACATGAGATGAGGGTGAAAGGGGATAGGTTCAGGAGTGATATGCATAAATATTTCTTTACGGAAAGAATGGTGGATCCGTGGAATTTATTTATTTTATTTAACAGTATTTCTATACCGCCTTATCTTACAATCAAGGTGGTATCACAGCAAAACAATCAAAAGAAGTGATAGTGTTTTTCATGCAGTGAGGGTTATATCGTGATCTGTGTGTAAGATGTGTTGTGTTTGAGATTAGGTTGAGCTATGTACATTGTGCGCTATGATACATCGTGTGCTATAATACATTCTACTATACATTTAGTGTTAAGTGAATAGTCTCCCAGTGGAGATAGTAGAGATGAGGACAGTATCTGAATTCAAAGCAGCATGGGACAAACACAGAGGATCTCTAAAGGAAAAAACGGGGACTGTTGTAATGGCTGATATGGAATGACAGACTAGATAGGACATGTGGTCTTTTTCTGTTGTCGTGTTTCTATTTGACAATGCCACTTGTTCTCTTTTCTGGTAGGAGATGTATTGTTATTCTCTGAGATGTATTGGTTTAATATTTGCAGTGTTGCCTTTTAATAGGTAGGGTTTGGTGCTTTGTGAGTCCTGGTAATGCTGTTATGATACGGCAGGTTTGCTATAGGTTCTAAATGGTCAGTGTTTATAGTACTTCCTAACGTGCCTGGCAGTTGGCATTGGAGTATAGTAATGTAGAAATCCGGTAGTCTTTCTTTATCTAGACACTCATTAAGAGGCATGTATACTAAACGTTAGTGCATGTTAACATTGTGCAAATATTTATGCAAATGAGGCCCCACAATGAGTCTCCAACATGGCCCCCCACCCCCCTTGGGCTGCCCCTGTATGCATGCCTCGGGGCAGTTATAAATGTCAACTTTTTTTTTTTTTTTTTATAGACATGGATTCCCCTTGTGAAATGGATAATCCACATCTATATTGTAGGCCTGCCGAAATCACTCTTCCTCCCTGCCTTCACCACACCTCCAGGAAATTAGAAGTGCAGATGATTGCCACATTTAAAAAGGCTTCTGTTGTAAATGCAAAATGCAATGTGTGCCTTTGAGTCAGTCCTGACTCCTGGTGACCCAGAAGCTCCTGGGTTTTCTTGGCAGTGTCACCGGAAGTAGATTGCCAGGCCTTTCTTCCGAGGCAATGGAGGGTTAAGTGACTTGCCCAAGGCCACAAGGAGTGCTAGTGGGAATCGAACCCTGGTTACTTGGTTACCAAGCCAGTGTTCTAACCACTAGGCTACTCCTCCACTCCTGTTGTAAAGAAACACATGTAAATGTTGCCAGTTAGACAGTGGGGGTGGAGGCATGCTTCTAAAATATCCCCTTATTTAGACTTGATTTTTGGGGTATCCCTGTAATAAAATGCATTTGTATTAAAAGAATCAGGATGTAAACAGAGTTAGAACATAAGA
The DNA here is from genome assembly GCA_033557465.1 of Ichthyophis bannanicus. Taxonomy (NCBI): domain Eukaryota; kingdom Metazoa; phylum Chordata; class Amphibia; order Gymnophiona; family Ichthyophiidae; genus Ichthyophis; species Ichthyophis bannanicus. The sequence continues at coordinate 276,548,703 of CM066041.1, forward strand.
TATGCCATACTGGGTCAAACCAAGGTCCATCAAGCCCAGTATCCTGTTCACAACAGTGGCCAAAATAGGTCACAACTACCTCACAGGTTCCACAATGCTTGTACTGGGGCAAGCAGTGGATTTCCCGGGTCCCCTTTAATAATGCTTTATGGGCCTTTCCTCCAGGAACTTGTCCAAACCTTTTTTTAAACCAAGCTACACTAACAGCTTTTACTACATCCTCCAGTAACAAATTCCAGAGTTTGATTATGCACTGAGTGAAAAAAATATTTTCTCTCATTAAATCTTAAATAGGTTATGCTGTAGCTTCATTGCTTGTCCTCTAGTCTTTTTATATTTTGATGGCATAATCGACCTATATTTACCCATTCCACTCCATTCATTAATTTATAGATCTCTTATCATATCTCCTTTCAGCCGTCTCTTTTCCAGGTTGAAGAGCCCTAACCTTTTTAGCCTCTCCTCATAGGGGTATACTTTCATTCCCTTTACCATTTTGGTGGCTCTTCTCTGTATTTTTTCTAATAACGCTATATCCTTTTTAAGATACAGCAACCAGAATTACACACAATATTCAAAGAGCGGTCGCACCATGGAACGATATAAAGGCATTGTAATATCCTTTGTTTTATTCTCCATTCCTTTCCTTATGATACCTAGCATTCTATTTACTCTCTAGGCCGCTGCTGCACACTGGGCAGAGGGTTTCAACGTGTTATCCACAATGACACCTAAATCCTGGATGGTGTGGTTCCTAATTTGGAACCTTGCATCATGTAACCATAGTTTGGGTTGTCTTTCCTAGGTGCATTAACTTTGTACTTCTCCACATTAAATTTCATCTTATTATTTTAAACATTTTATATACAGTCTTTCTACCATCTAAGACGGTTTACATGGAACTAAACATATAACAGTGTGGATACAGCTGTTTTGCAGAGAACAAAAACTTCTTGAAAATAAACAGGAGTGTTCAACAGTCAACTTTAACTTTTTACATGTTTACAGAGGGGAAGGTCAGTGAAGGGCATCTTTCATTTGAATGTCCAGTCTTCCAATTTAAGTCCTCTTGCAATTTTTCACAATCTTCATGGGTTTTAACAACTTTGAATAATTTTGCGTCATCTGCGTTTCTCATTTCTTGCAGCTAGGTTTGAAGACCTTGGGGCATTTTCCCTCTATCTACCCAAATTATGTAAATTGTTTTTTCTATTTTTTGGATATCCATCAGGCCTACTCTCACCCCCCAGTAAAAGAGGTTCATTACATATGTAAATGTCTTTATCTAGTCTCCTGTCACTATTTTCTTCCCCTCCTCAGTAACAACTTGCCTGAATATTGGCGCTAAGGCTTCTCTTCTCTTATTCTTCTGTTATTTTCTACTTTCATCTATTTTGAAAGACCAATTAAACAAAGGGTTAAAAATCTCCTTCCAAGTTCATGTTTCAGTTGTTTGTGCTATATCCAAAAGGTCAGCTTAACCATTCGGTGGACTCAGCCGTCACTTAGTGAGTAAAAGAGCAGCTTTGTTTTTCTAGGACTGTTGCTTTAAGAAAGGTTAGTGAACCGCTTTGTATCTGTATGACAGACAGATTTTTAGGAACTAAAAAAATGGAGAAAGCTGTGCAGGATATAAACCATGCCCATTGGCATTCTCCACTAAAAGGCGTCTTACTGAATCAAATTCAGATAATACTGTTCATCCAGGGTCACATTCACAGGCAGGGCTAGCTCAAGCATTAGACAAGACTTGGAGCAGAAATGTCCGAGGGCAAAGAAACATTAGATCTTGACAGAGCCCTCAGCACATTATTTTACCTTCAGGGAGAATAGGCGCACACATACTGTACATACAAAGCTTAATATGGATGCCCAATTATGTATTTTTTGTAGGATTATTGTGGAGGGGAGGGGGATGCCTAGGGTGCCTTGTACTGGCCTTACAAACGGGCAATAAAATGCTGAACTCTAGAGTACATGGGCACATCTGCATGCACGTCTTGCCCAAATCTTTGCCAGTGATCTTCTCCTACTGTCTACTTTCTCTGGAATCCAGAGTTGCCTTGCCATTGTGCTGCTGTATTTAAATGGTCTGAGGGACTTTGACGAGCCCTTCCTTCCATGCTTTTCTTATATTTCACCCTGAATTAGGCAAGCAGTGCACTGCTGTACATGCTCGCTTCCAGAGATCGCAGGTCAGCTTGCCTTTGTTTCTTGTATGGAAAGCTGTGCAGCTGCTGAAAGCCTATGATTCAATACTAGTACAGAATTTCCAGCTCAGCAAGCAGGGCTCAGTTCCGCGGGCTCAATTTTCACAGAGGTCATAGAGGATGGCAGTCAAGAACCAATTGGCATGACCAGTACAAGAGCATGAGATGCTGTAGGCAAGCCTTCAGCCTTGCAACCCTCTTAATTAACTTGAAGGCCTTTGGCACCCATTCCTACCTTGAGATTTTTATAAATAAACTCAATTATGATCACCCCTCCCAGAAGGAGACTGTAAAAAAATATATAACATATGCACTCACATAATGAGAGCCATTTCCAAAAGCCATTCCCCTGGGTAGATGTTTTATTTTAAACTCCCCACTCTCCTTGGGGGGTAAAGATATACGCTGATGATTCCTTCAGTTTGTGTGGCGGCTGGGATCTATTATTTGCTTTGACTGCAGCTACTGTTTGCTACCCCTCTCCCCAAAAGCTGTCACCCAAGGAGACCATCTAGTCTGCCTAATGGTAAAGTCACCCCTGCCAGTTGTCTTGGAAAGAGCCTTATGCAATACAGATTTTTCCATAGGCACTACGGTGTACTTTCATTTTACAAGACAATGTTTCTGTCAAATCTCAGCTCCTCATCCCTGATGATCAAACTCACATATTCCCCAACCTTATCCCTGAAGTCCAAATGGGGCAGGAGTGACCTCCTGTCCCAACAGTATTGTACTCTGGACTGGTTTTTCAGGTGAGCAGTATGCAGAAGTCTTCCCAGAGTCCTGGCACTAGAGGTCACTGTAGCAAAACTGAACAGTGTCACTGAGGCAGAGTCTTAGGGATCTTGGCTTCAGCTAGACCAAAGCCCTAGTCTTTGCACTAAGCCTGTGCATCTAACGCCAGCCCTGGCATACTGGGGATTATGCTCTCCCTATTTATTTCCCTATTCCTTATTTCCCAGGGATGGTTAAGTTAGGAAAGGGAACCAAGGGGGTAGAAGGGATGCAGGGAGATCCAAAATAAAAAAAAAAGTTTAAATAAGTGTGTTGGTCAGCTTTTAGTGTAAAATATGGGTGCCCAGGATTGTAAATCCAGTCCTGCTCTTATCCCAGTCTGTGTGCTAGTGCTCTCTCTGCTATTAGCCTCCTTGCAGCCTCCAATTATATCTGGGAACATACCAAAGCCTGGTATGCCATTTTATACTGCTTAATCTTGCCTTTGCTATGCCACAGCTCTATATCAGTCAGCTTTGTCCTTTCCCTTGTATGGTCTACTGTGCTTCCAGGCAGGACTGGTGCAAGGTTATTGGGCACCCTAGATGAAGCTTCGGCTTATGTACCCCCCCCCCCATGTCATTTTGATAATTAAGATAATAAGATCATTCCAACACCACCTTCTCGCACAACAGTTCAGTAAAAATGCCTAATTGGATATCATACTTGTAAACGTTGTGGCAATTTCTCCAAATTTTTTATTATACATTCTCTTATATACCGCGTATTCTGCATCAGTGCAGTTTACATTGAACAAACAAATTACATTGAACAGGGCATTATAACTTGGAGATAACTATTTTACAGGGAACATGGGCTATGGAGGGTTAAGTGGCTTGCCCAAGACCACAAGGAGCACCTGTGGGACTAGAAACCCCAGTCCTTCCGGCCCAAGGTTGCTGTCCTCTAGTGGGATTTGAACCCCGACCTTCCGGCCTGAAGTATCTTGCCCCAACCACTAGGCCACTCCTCCACTCCACACAGCTAGCTGGGTTAGCTTTGTGCATACCATGACGGTCATGGACCTCACTCCTAAGCTTTGTATGTATGTGTGTGTGTGTGTGTTCATGCTTCCTGATGAGGGCTCTTGTTTTTGGGGCTGTCAGAATCTATTGTTTTACTTCAACAGCTGCTGCTCTTTGCTACACCTCAGAAGCTGCTGGAGGAGTGGCCTAGTGGTTGGGACAAGTTACCTCGAACCACTGACCTGAGGTAACTTGTCCCAACCACTAGGCCACTCCTCCAGCAGCTTCTGAGGTGTAGCAAAGAGCAGCAGCTGTTGAAGTAAAACAATAGATTCTGACAGCCCCAAAAACTCAAGAGCCCTCATCAGGAAGCATGAACACACACACACACACACACACACATACATACAAAGCTTAGGAGTGAGGTCCATGACCGTCATGGTATGCACAAAGCTAACCCAGCTAGCTGTGTGGAGTGGAGGAGTGGCCTAGTGGTTGGGGCAAGATACTTCAGGCCGGAAGGTCGGGGTTCAAATCCCACTAGAGGACAGCAACCTTGGGCCGGAAGGACTGGGGTTTCTAGTCCTACAGATGCTCCTTGTGGTCTTGGGCAAGCCACGTAACCCTCCATTGCCCATGTTCCCTGTAAGTATTAGTGTATGTGTCTCTTATCCCCTCGTGTTAAATGTATCCCCCAATTGTGTTGTGACCACTTTGATTGAAGGATAAGGTAGTATACAAAACTGTCAAAATAAACAAACTTAGTCTTACCCAATGGTTGGGTTGGTTCTGCATCCAGGCCTCCTTCCCTACCAGTTGCTTATTTAGCTCATGGCATGTTATATTCAAGAATAGGTATTTCCCATCCCCTGAGGGCTTACAGTCTGAGGCAATGGAGAGTTCCCAAGATCACAAGAAACATCAGCAGGACGTGAATGCTGGATTTTCCTTCACTCCATCTGCCTTTACCACTGCATTGGCAATCAATCCCAACTATGCAAAAATATCACCAGGATTTAGGCATCACTTCTGTTGAGGCTATTGCAGGCATTCACCAGCTTCTCCATATCAAGGAGAATTTCCTCAGAGTTCTCGTTATTCCAACTTTAGCTCATGAGCACTGCTCTTTGATTTACTTGAATCTGGAAAAAGTGGTTTTCTTAAATCTTGATGAGCATTAGCTGCTATGGAAATTTGTTTCAGAATAACCTGCATGCAAGGCTGCAAAAGATCTTCACTTACAGAAGTCAATTCAGCAATACAAATACTGGATGGGAGCTAGGATATATTTTGATGTCTGAATGGCATTTGGTTGTCCTTCTACCCACAAGGAGAAAACCAAACAATTAGATTCTAATCCTATAAAGATGTAATTTATAAAAAAAAATGAAGTATTCAGATGACACACCCTGCTAGCCCAGTACCCCGTCTCCGATGGTGGCAAACAGTGCTGCACAAAGGAGTCCTGTATGCAAGGGGGTGCGGTGCATTATCCATGTACCAGCATACCCTACTAGTCATGATTTAAGGATGCATGCAACACACAATAATACGTGATTTATGTTAGGCATAAAATTTAAAATTATATTAAAATGGAGACAGCAGAGAGATCTGTATTGATGTCATATCAGCTAAGTTATCACAAAATATGTATACAGCATCTATAGATGAGATCAAAGCAAGCTGTGAAACTGCATACTTGTTAAAGCCACAAGCTATCAGACCTCTTAAAGAATTGCAGAACTGACACTGCATGGAATCTGTGACCACAACCAAAGGTTTTTAGCATAGGTAGATAAACACTACCCACTCCTAGCAGTAAACACCACAGTAGTGTAGCCAGAACTCAATTTTTGAGACTGCCCAGGCTTTTCATGTGTAGGTAATAAGCATAAAGCCTCCACCCCACCCCCTCAGTGGCTTATATCACTGACTCATGGCAGCTGGACCGTTCTGCTTTCCTTTCCAGGTGAGCACAGCATGTGCACGGAAACCTTGCAGGTGCTACATCCTATTCATGAAGTAGAGGAGTAGACTAATGGTTAGAGCTGTGGGCTAGAACCAGGGAAGCTAGTGCTCAAATCCCATTTCTGCCCTGTGTGATCTTGGGCAAGTCACATAACCCTCCACTGACTAAGATACAAGTTTAGATTGTAAGACCTCTGGCGCTAGGAAAATGCCTACGGTACTTGAATGCAAAGTATCTTGAATTTCTCGAGGAAAGGGCTGAACTAAATCCAGTCCTTAACGTCCATGAGCGTGATGTGCCCCCCTAGGAGGTTTTAACCTGTGCACCATGTTGGGCCTCTTCTGCAGGTGGGGCTTTGGGATCCCTGCCAGCCGTGGCAATTCAAGGTTGGCTTGGGCCCCCTCAAGGCTCACCCGTGGCTACAGCCCTGCTCCACAGACCACCTTGCACCTCTCCCAACCCCGAGCTTATAAAACTTTGCAGTCAAAGCTGTTTGAAGGTCAGGGTTTCCTCTTCAGGACTTCGCAGGAAGAGGCAGGTTTCACCACTGAGTTATGCAATTTAAGTGTTGGGTCCCTCAAAAATTAAAGCGTCTGAGAAAAAAAAAAGGTCAGAGCTGGGAAATGCCTTATTGGGTGGTGGGGTGTGAATGGATATTTAACAGGAAATCTGCTTTATGGGTCTGGTGAGAAGCAATCTGCAGTACTACTGAGCTGAATTCTCTGGACATGAATCACAGACAAGAAAATCCCTAGAAGCCGTTTGTTAAAAACTTAGATTTCTCTCTCTTTCCCTCTAAACCAATGAGCTTTGCTCCGTTTTAAAGCTACTTTAGATTGTGCGTTTTCAGATTTGTTATTTATACTTTTAAAAGTATCCTCCTCAAGCCTGCTTGGCTGCGATATGGTTCTCTATACACGGTATGTATGATTTATAAAAATTACGACAGCAAATACAATTAAATTCTGAGAAACAGCCTTTAAATAAATTAGCTTGGGGCAAGTTATGCGGGTTATGAGATCTCGCCCTTTCCGTCAGGCGAACTAGAAATTTTTTTTCTTTCCACTAAAAACATTCAACGCAAAGCCTCGCTGTAGTCAGAAAAACACCATGTAGGAGGAAGCGCGCGGGAACGGAATAGTTTGAAGCTCTACGAGCTTTTTCAAGACGACCTGGGCCATGGAGATTAACACCTTCTTTGCGTTTTGTTACTAATCGAAAGAGCTTCTTTTAAATGAACTGCAAGCTTAGAATTTATACTGGGCAGAACATTTGAAAACATAAACCAAACCGAGTCCTAAATGAATTGTAAAATTGTGCCTAAAGAAGAAAAACGCTAGACCTATTAAATTAGATTATTGAAATAATAATAATAATGATGACGATGTTAAGAGACTTCAGGACTTACTTGGTGCAAGAGAAGCAAGCCTCGCCTGGGGTGGGCGAAGTAGTGCTCATTTCCATGAAACCGGTTTCTCCTGTGCGTGGGGTTTGCACAGCGGCTCATACTGAGCTAATCAGCTTCTCCTCCTCGTGGCTACTGGCAGAAGAAGTACAAGCCGAGCTTAAAGTTAGACGCCGTCTTTAAATGAGTCAGTTACCAGCCTGCCAAGCAAGGCCTTTGTGCCGCATCTCCTCAGTCTTTGCGAAATGAAAAGAGGTCATTTGAGAGGTCCTTACACCTCTTAGGTTAGCTCTCTATAACGTGTTGAGCGGAGACTCATTTGCATAATGTTAACGTGCCCTGACCTTTAGTAAACATGCCTCTTAATGAGTGTCTAAAGACTACCAGATGTCTACATTACTATACTCCAGTGCCAACCGCCAGGCCCATTAGGAAGTACCACAAACACTGCCCATTTAGAACCCATAGCAAACCCACCGTATCATAACAGCACTACCAGGACTCACAAAGCACCAAACCCTACCTATCAAAAGGCAACACTGCAAATATTAAACCAATACATCTCCTACTGGGGAAAGAGAACAAGTGGCACTATCAAATAGAAGCTACATGACCAGAATACCACAGCTGGTTACACATGCAGAACATAGACTGTCACTAAATAAAGAATAAGGGGTCACGATTTAGAAATCAGAAGAAAATAATTAAATTGGGAACCCCTAAAGCCAAACTTGGAATGTACAACAACACTATAAATTAATTTCTTTTTGTACTAAACAGAAATGCAAAGATGTTAGTGATAACACATTTCCCAGAGCTGACATATTCCAGTTAATAAATTCAAAATAAAAAAGTATTTTTCTACCTTTTGTTGTTGGTATTTTTCAGTTGCAATTGCTCCAGTCACTTTTTTCTGGTTTCTTCGGGGGAGGGGGGGCAAGGGGGCAGGACTGGAAATGTATTTATTTATTTAACATTTTTTATATACTGCCTTTCATGATATCAAGGCAGTTTACATTGAACAAACTGAAATTACATTGAACAGGGCATTATAACTAGCTATTTTACAGGGAACATGGGCAATGGAGAGTTAAGTAGCTTGCCCAAGACCACAAGGAGCACCTGTGGGACTAGAAACCCCAGTCCTTCCGGCCCAAGGTTGCTGTCGTCTAGTGGGATTTGAACCCCAAACTTTCTGGCCTGAGGTAACTTGCCCCAACCACTAGGCCACTCCTCCCTCCATGGGCTGATGCTGGGGGATGGGGGACTGGGACTGTAAGGAAGTGAATGCTGGGAAGGACTGGAAGAGAATTGATACTGGGGGGTTAGGACTGAAAATCGGCTGGAGATGGGGGGGCTGGGTCTAGAAGGAACCTGATGCTGGGAGGGACTGGAGGAGGACTAATACTGAGGGGTTGGGACTGGAAATGGCCTGGGGATGGGGGATTGGGACTGGAAGGGAACTGATGCTGGTAAGGACTAGAGGAGGACTGATACTGGAGGGCTAGGACTGCAAATGGGCTGATGCAGGGGATGGGCGAATGGGACTGGAGGGGAGTGGATGCTAGGAGGGGCTGGAACTAGAAAGGAGCTGATGCAGGGGGAGGACCAGAAGGGGATGGGGCTGGGACTGGCGGGGAAAAAAAAGAAGCTGGAGGAATGAAGATGGTGAGGGGAACAGATATTTTGTGTGGGAAGGAAGAAAAATCTATGATTGGCTGAGCATTGAGAGAGTAAGTGGGTAATGAGGATGGAAGGGTGAAATTTGAGTGGATGAAAAAGGAATAAAGAAAGAAATGGAGGAAAGAGCAAAAGGGGAAAGATCAGTATGTTGTAGGCAGATGTAGAGAGAATAAAAGGACAAATGGACAGCAGAGAATGGAGAGTTAGCAGAAGACACAAAGAAAGCAGAAGAAAGCGACTGGAACAATTGCAACTGAAAAATAAAATGCCCAAACAACAAAAGGTGGAAAAAAACTATTTTATTTTGAATTTATCAACTGGAATATGTCAGCTGTGGACATCCATATGAGTGCATCTCGCCACTTTCGTGGCTTTCCATGACCGGGATGGCGGCGGCTCATAGTCTTCCGCTTCATGAAAGGACTGGTGAACCTCTGGCTGCCAATCAGGGTGCCCATGCCACACTGGGACCTTAATATTGTCCTTAATCAGCTCATGGAGGAACCCTTCGAACCTCTGTAATCAGCAGATCTGAAATTTGCCTCCTGGATAACCCTTTTCTTTATAGCAGTCACATCTGCACAATGGATCGACGAACTACAAGCATTAGTGGTGCACCCGCCATAACCTCTTCTCACCCAAGACTGGACCACCCTCAGGATGCACTCCAAATTTGTTCCCAAGATAACGTCTGCCTTCCACTCAACCAGGCCATCGAGCTTTCCTGCTTCCACCCGGAGCTCCTGAGGAACAGCGGCTCCACACCCTGGATTGCGTCAGGGCCCTATGCATCTACATGCTCCAGACAGCTCCCCTGTGACAAGGAATTCAACTCTTCATTTCCTACGATCCCAATGAACTGGTCTGCCCTGTCTCCAAGAGGACTCTCTTCCTATGAATCTCTGCCTGCATCGCCTACCGCCTGGAACAAGCAGGATCTCAAAACTCACCAAGAATAAATGTGCACCAACTCAGGACGCTGGCTACCACCATCACCAACCTGTGCGATGTCCCTGTGGCCAACATCTCAAAGCTGCCACATGGTCCTCCCTCCGCATGTTCCAGAGGCACTACTGCCTTGACCTTGCAACACAGACGTCTACATCCTTTGGAAAGTCAGTCCTAGCCACTGCAGAAGCTGCAGACCCACAGGCCACCTCGATGGTGAGCTGTGCACATGGCGCTCTGGACTTGACTTGAACTTGCTGGACTTGAACTTTGACACAAGTAACGCTGCCTACCTCGCTGTTACACACAATACACACTGTTACACTGAGTACTGTATGTTCTCATCTGCACTGTGCCACTTACGCCGCACTGGCTTAAAAAGTTATTGTTTCACTTTCCTGCCCTACTGGGCTATGCATGGCTTCACTTGCACTGCACTGTTGTTCTTACACTGCACTGTTGTTATTTGCAATATTGTTGTTATTGCTCTTTGTTGTTGTCCCTCTTGCACCTTACTGCTGTCCTATGGGGCACAATAAATGTTATGAACCGTGAACACATCTTCCTTGCTTGCCCAGGCCTTCAGCCTCCCTTCTTCCATAGTGCTTCCCAGCTAGGGAGGCACAAGGTTTGACTGACTCATCCTGTAACAGGAGTTCTCCATGGACAGCAGGATAAGTCAGCCACACGCTCCTGCCCAACCTCCCCTAAAAAAGTCAGCCTCCAACCCGGGCGCCCACCTCCTAGCAGCAAAGGCTCTGCTAGGGACATTCTGGCTAGCTAGGGGCAGGCCAGTAGGCGGGGGCTACTGGCTCATGCTCAGAAGGGCAAAACCTTCTGAACTATAGAGAGTACTTCCATCTTGGTGCCGTCGGATGACGTCACCAGGTGTGGCTGACTTATCCTGTTGTCCACAGAGAACTCCTGTTACAGGTAAGTAACTTCACTTTTCTCATTGTTCTAATGTATTATGCTGACATTTGGTCATTTTACTATGGTTAGGCTGTTAACTCATGTAAGTTGTTTTTATCAAGCTATATCTATTGTACATTGCCTTGAGTGAATCTCTTCATAAAAGTGATTAACAAAAATGCCCAAAATGTGACATTTATTTTATCTTCTCACAAATTTTTAGCAATTCTGAACAACATTTTCTAGAAAAATGTCATCTCCATTTTCTCCCTCCTAAAATTCACTGTTGTCAGATCCTATCTGATGGCTGAACAAATGTCCTATGCCAGGCATCTACAATGCTGCCAACCCACTCGGTCTTCAAAAGAACCTCTCTATTGCATTGTGGCTATTTAAAGACTTAAAAAAAAACAGTGAAGTGCTGCTCTTGCAATCACACACAGAAAGGACTGGCCACCCAGGTTTCATAACCCCTGCAGACTGTTTTTTTTAAGTAAAAGTAAAAATAAGCCCAAGAGCCACTTGAAGGTATAAATTCTGGGTACAATATTTGTATGTCAAATACAGCTGAAATTAACCGGATAGAATGTTCCTGACTGACGTGGTAGACAGTACAGTATGATAATTAGTGGTTTAAATAAATTGAAACAGTGTTCCAAACAGATGATATTTTCACAATATAAATATGCCACAAGCAAATGTTGAGCATAACTGTTTGTTTTCTTCATTTTTGGATCAGTCACCTCTTTGGTTTGTTTTTGGATTCCAAATTCAGATCATTTTGCTTCCATTTAAATCAATGGAGCAAGCAAGCTTGCACTCTAACTGTGGTGTTTCCATCCATTTTTAGTCCGATTTGCCGGTTGCTGAAGCAACATCACTTCAAGGCATCGAGCGCCATGTAGATCCCATGGCACCAAAAGAGGGGCAAAAGGCTCAAAGGAAGACTGAAAGCTACCATGAGAGGGATGAAGAGGCACCAGTATTGGCAGGAAAATCCCATGGGGAGAAGGGTAAAGTGGCATCATCATCTTTAGTATGCAGATCCCAAATCTTCTGAACATTCTGCAAGGAAGCACCAACAGAAGTGGGTTAGTCAAAGGTTTGTGGAGAAATGAGCCCATCTGAGGAGTGCACGAAGGACTAGCCAAGAACACAAAATAAGAAATGCCATGTTGGGTCAGACCAAGGTCCATAAAGCCCAGTATCCTGTTTCCAACAGTGGCTAATCTAGGTCACAAGTACCTGGCAGGTTCCCAAAAAGTTACACAGGTTCCACAATATTTGTCCTGGGCTCAGCAGTGGATTTCCCAGATCCTCTTTAATAATGGTTTATGGACCTTTCCTCCAGGAACCTTGTCCAAACCTTTTCTAAACCCAGCTACCCTAACAGTCTTCACTACATTCTCTGGCAACAAATTCCAGAGTTTGGTTACGCATTGTACGGGTTAAGGACGGGGTTAAGGACTAATTTGTGGCTTACTTAATTTGGCTTACTTTAATAATAATGTTGGAAGCTGTGATCCCACCCCGAAGAACTGATTAACTTCTAAATGGCACAGAATATAAGCATGTGAGCTATGACTGGAAATATACAGAATCCCTGCTGAAAAGCATGTAGGATTCTACACTCTGGGCAGGAATGTGCAGAGAGTAGGCCTCATGAAGCAGACGCCAGCCAGAACAAAGCTGATGATACAAGCTCTGAAGAACTGAAGATAAGGAAAATGGCAGGGTGTGGAACAGAGTGTGGATGGACAGAACCTAACTGACCTTGAACAGCACAGCACATATTTACATCATAATAAAGAAGGGGTCCCGGGACAAGAAACTGCAAATACATGCAGAATTCTCTGGAAACTTATATGATTGCACCCTTGCCTGACTGAAAATACGAGTTCCAAGAAATGGAAAGGCATGCACAAGGGGGTTGTGACCAACTGATAAGCTGACCTTAGGCAAACCCTGAAATACCAACTGTTTAGTAATCTGTTGCTTGGTGATAAACATAGGTGGGGTCTCACTGGCCGAAGTTCTCTGACTTAGCAGGTTTTGCTGTTTTTTTGCAAGTTTGGCCAATGACGTCAGTAATTCAAGCAGAATTCACTGGGACAGAGAATGTATATAAGAGAGTGCCCAGAGAGCTTCAGCGGGCAGCCTTCTTGCCCCCACCACTGTATTGGAGGTTAAGAACGCTGTCCGCACCTGGGTCCCTCAGACAGACACTTGTGTATCTGTGCTTGCAGTTTTTGCTTGTACTGAATAAAGGATTGTTGACAAGTGACTGTGCTTTTAAATCCTGGTGTACGGCTCCCAGGTACTCAGGCAATCTTGAGGAAAAATTAGAGATCCTTTTGTAGGTCTGACCCTGCCTACAAATTGGCACCCGAACAGGGACGCTATATTGATGCCGAACTTAGTGCGTTGAGTGAAAAAAATATTTTTTAAATCTAAAATGGGTTACATTGTAGCTTCATTGCGTGTTCTCTACTTTTTGACGGCATAGACAACTGATCTATGTTTACCCGTTCCACTCCATTCATTAATTTATAGACCTCTATCATATCCCTCCTCAGCCGTTTCTTTTTCAAGTTGAAGAGACCCTAACCTTTTAAGCCTTTCCTCATGGGGTATCCTTCCATCCCCTTAATCATTTTGGTTGCTTTTCTTTGTACCTTTTCTAATTCTGCTATATCTTTTTTAAGATACGGCGACCAGACTTGGCACACAATATTTGAGGTGCGGTCTGTCAGACGGCTGCCTGGGTGAGAATCTTCACAGTCTTGGCAAGTGCATATATCTATATGATTTGCAAGGGATTGTGGGCAATGCACTTCATTCACACCAGACACAGCTGCTGACAATAATTTAGTTGTGCTCAAGTGTTAAAGCCAATAAGATATTTATTTATGGGGTTATTTCTCCCAACACAGATATGCTTGGTAGCACATAAATCAGGTTACTTGCTTCCAGTGTTTAACTTGGAAAAAAACAAATCAAAATCAGGAAAACAACATTCAAACTTGTCAGGCATTAGCTAATGTTTTCTTAGCATATATCAAACAACAAACCAAAAGCTACAAAGAGAAAAAAAACTGTTCTTTTCAGGTTAACTTCTTATATCTTCCCACATAGATTCAGAAGTGATTCTCTCCTAGCTCACAAGCAATTAGGTAAGGCCCAATTGCTAGCAGTTATCCAGCTGAAACCCCTTAGCTGGCTTGCTTTCTACTGTGTGGGTCAAATCCTGCTTCAGGAGCTTTTCTGAGTAGATTAAAGAACAAGTTTGTATTTCTTTGTGATGGTTGCTGTACTTTATAACAGAAAATCACCAAAGGAGTTTGGACAGAGAGCAGTCCATATAAACACATTCTTCATCTGCAATCATTCCCCCTTCTTCAACAAGCATGGGTTCAATATCATGGATTGGCACAGATGAATCTCTCAATGGAGCACTTTCAGGAGAATACTTGTTTCCCTGCTGTCTTTCAAGGTTATAGCTAGGGCATAGATCAGTGTTCATACCTGAGCTTCCATTGCTGTTAGAGTTCCTCTCTATATAGCCTGGCCAGTATGTAGTCCAGTTCTTATGTCCAGCCTTCCAATCCAGATCCCTGGACACTGGATCTCTCTTCACATACCTTCTGGCACGGGTCTTAGGGTCCCTTCCACGTGTAGCCGTCTCTCTCACAGGTACCGTCTGGAGATTCCTAGCTCTGCAGCACCATTCCTCTGGCTTTCCCCAGTCCAATGGTGTATGCTGGCCCTTGGAATGCCTCCCAGTATACGTACTGTTCTGGACTCTTGTAGACCTCTCAAAGGCTTTTCTCCTCTTTCTTCCAAAGGGTTTCTTTCCCTCTCTGTCCGTCCGGTTTGGCTTCTGCTTCTGATGATCCTCCTGATGATGAAGATGATCAAGCTCAAGCTGATTCTCAGGATAATGAGGATAATTCTCTGTAGAATAAACTCTACTTTTATTCTGCTTAGATGAGTGCTCCTCCCTAACACAGCGCAGCTGTGCTGAATCAGGCCCTGCCCTTTGAGATGAGTGCTTAGGGATTACCTCATAGCCCTCCTGATTGAACACACGTTTCCCCACTTCAGCTCCTCTAATGGCTGTTGGAAACCTGGTGCATTCTGGGACTGGTAGTCTTTTATGGGAAAATTCTGTTTTCTTATTTCTACCAGAACTGACAGGTTGCTTGTTCAGAGTCACTTCACCTTTTCTATAGCTCCTTCCTGAGCTATGATAAGCTTCCTTATCACAGGTCGCACCATGGAATAATAAAGAGGCATTATTATATCCTTTGTTTTATTCTCCATTTCGTTCCTTACAATTCCTAGCATTCTATATGTGTTCTTGGCCGCCACTGTACACTGGGCGGAGGGTTTGAACTTGTTATCCATGATGACACCTAAATCCTTTTCCTGGGTTTTAGTTCCCAATGTGGAACCTTACATTGTGTAACCATAGTTGAGTTGTTATTTCCTAGGTGCATAACTTTGCACTTATCAACATTAAATTTCATCTGACATTTGAACGTCCAGTCTTCCAATTTATCAAGGTCCTCTTGCAATTTTTCACAATCCTCTTGTGTTTTAACAACTTTGAATAATTTTGTGTCATCTACAAATTTGATCACCTCATTCATTATTCCCATTTCCAGTCATTTATTAATATGTTAAAAAGCAGCGGGTCCAGCACTAGTCACCTTTCTCCATTGAGAAACTAGCCATCTAGCCTTACCCTCTGCTTTCTATCTTTTAACCAGTCCCTGATCCACAGTACTACACTGCCTCTAATCCCATTACTTTTTAATTTCGCTAAGAGTCTCTCATGAAGGGCTTTGTCAAAGGTTTTCTGAAAATCCAGATACACTATGTCAACCGGCTCACCTTTGTCTACCTGTTTGTTTACGCCTTCAAAAAAATATAACAGATTATTTATTTATTTATTTAGTGTCTCTTTTATACTGAGCTATTTAAATCAGTGCGGTTTACATACAAGAGTAACTTATACAGTGCGGCCTAGGCTGTGCTGTATTTACAATGAAACAGGTGCTGTAACTTGGACATCGCTAGGGTAACTATTTACAGGTCGGATATCAAGTCAGGTCTGCGCCAGGCTATCGTTGGGTCGAGACTATATACATGCTGGTATTTACAAGGTGTGCATGGTCGATAGTGGCACCAATGGGTGTGGTTGCCTCATCTCGTGCTGGGTGTGCTAGTGGGGCAAACCTGGTGGTAGAGGGTGGCAGTTTGTGGGCTGTCATCATAGTAGTGCTTGAGGAAGAGGTGGTGCTTTAGAGCCTTCCTAAATTGGGCAAGGTCGGCGATAGCCCGGATGTTGGGCGGCAGGGCATTCCAATCTCTGGGTGCATAGAACCTAAATGCCCTGTTTATTGTTGCCTGGGTGCATTTTGTTACTGCCTTCGGGATTACCAGTGTGTTGACCGCTGTGGATCTTCTGGGGGAGGATTAGCTCTGTGACGGAGGTGGACAGCTTGTTGATGGCCTTGAAGGTCATTAATAGAGTTTTAAATGCGAGTCTGCAGTGGATGGGGAGCCAGTGGAGGTGTTTCAGGATTGGTGTTACATGATCATTCCTGGAAGCACCGTGTAGAATTCTAGCCGCGGCATTCTTTGCGAGTTGGAGTGGATTCAAGGTGGTCTGCGGGAGTCCTTGTAGAATTGCGTTGGCGTAATCGAAATGTGGGATTACCAGTGCTTGATAGATTGTCTGGAAGTCCTCTGGATCTAGCATGGGACGGAGATGCTGTAGTGTCCGAATCTTGTGGTAAACTGCTTTTACTGTGTTGCTTATGTGGGCCTTCATATCCAGATGTTGATCTAATGTGACTCTTAGGTAACGGATTGTGGGTTTGATTAGCAGCTCAGCTTCTTTGATCTTTAAGTAGGCGGGAGGGGTGAAGCCTTGGTTCCTCGTAACGAAAAGGACGTCTGTCTTTTTGTGGTTTATTCTGAGGTTTTGCGTGTGGAGCCAGTTGGATACGGCATCAGAGCAGTTTGTTAGTGGGGAGAAGTCCAGCTGGTCCGTTGAGAATGGCATGTAGAGCAATACATCATCGGCATATACCAGGCAGGCGACATTGAAAGATCGGATAAGGGCACAGATGGGCTGCATGTAGACAAAACCTTCCTTGGCTAAATCCATGTTGGCTTTCTCCCATTAAACCATGACTATCTACATGTTCAGTAATTTTGATCTTTATAATGGTTTCTACCATTTTGCCTGGTACTGATGTCAGGCTCACCAGTCTAATTTCCCAGATCACCCCTTGAAACCTTTTTAAAAAATGACATTACATTGGCCATTCTCCAGTCTTCAGGTACTACAGATGATTTTAATAATGGTTCACAGATTACTAATAGTAGGTCTTCAATGTCATATTTCAGTTTTTTCTACAACCTTGGATGTATACCATCTGGTCCAGGTGATTTACTACTCTTCAGTTTATCAAATATATAATGTAATATATCTTCCCGGTTTATCTATATTTCTTTCAATTCTTCTGATGCCTCATCTTTAAATACCATTTCAGGCATGGGTAATTTCCCTACATCTTCCTCAGTAAAGACAGAAGCAAAGAATTCATTCAGTCTCTCCGCTATGGTCTTGTTTTCTCTTAGTGCCCCTTTTACCCCTCTATCATCTAATGGTCCAACTGACTCACTCAAAGTTTTTTTGCTACGAATGTACTTGAAAACTTTTTTAAAATGCATTTTTGCTTCCACGGCAAGTCTTTTTTCAAATTCTCTCTTTGCCTGCCTGATCAATGCCTTGCATCTAACTTCCCAGTGCTTGTGTTGTTTCCAGTTTTCATCATTTGCCTCTTTTTTTTTCCATTTCCTGAAAGATGCTTTTTTGGCTACAACAACCTCTCCGACCTCACCTTTAAACCATGCTGACAGTTCTTTGGCCTTCCTTCCACTTTTTTTTAAAGAATGGAATACATCTGGTCTGTGCTTCCAAGATAGTATTTTTAAACAACGCCCATGCTTGATGTAAATCTTAACTTTTGCAGCTGCTCCTTTTACTTTTTTCTTAATTATTTTCCTCATTTTATCGTAGTCTCCCTTTGAAAGTTAAAAAGTAGTACTGTGGATTTCTTTGCTGTCCGTCATCTATTTTTTAAATAAAATACGATCATGCTTGACTCACTATTACCAAGTGGCCCCAACACCCTTATCTCTTGCACCAGATCCTGTGTTCCACCAAGGACTAGGTCCAAAATAGCTTTTCCTCATCCATTCATGAACCAGCTGCTCCAAGAAGCAGTCATTTATTTCATCTAGAAACTTTGTCTCCTTAGCTTGTCCTGCCATAACATTGACACAGTCAATACCGGGGTAATTGAAATCAACCATTATTTTACTGCATTGTAACTTTTGTTAGCTTCCCTGATTTCTTTTAGCATTTCATCATCAATTTATTCATTCTGGTCAGGTCGTCAGTAGTATACCCCCACTACCATTGCCCTCCCCTTTTTTACATGGAATTTGTATTCATAGAGATTCTACAGTGTATTTTGTTTCCTACAAAACTTTAATCCTGTGTGACTCAATACCCTATCTAACATAGAGCGCAACCCCTCCACCAATTTGATCTACTCTATCATTGTGATATAGTGATATGATGGAGGCATGCCCTGGGTGGAGCAAGGGCGTTGCACATTTGGGTGTGATTTTTCAGAACTGCACAAGCATGTCTAGCCCTGGTCTATGCCATATGCCTACTCTTGACCACTAATAAGGTGCAAAAAGTGCTCTTTTCATGGCTGCAATACTTCCAGGGGGAAGAGCAAAATGTGCTTTCATCGCTGTGGTTACTACTTCCTGGTTAAAGAAACCTGCCCGCAAATGCAAATTTCAAACATTGCAAGTCTGAGTATCTGAAATGGCAGAACAGGACATGTTAGTCTCATAACATGGATACCATGGCTTAGGTATCTTTATCTTTTTCACAATTGATATTCCGCCCAAGCAAGAGCATTGAGGCGGTTTACAATAGTAATAAAAAACTTAGCTGCAAAATTAGAAAGTAGAAAGGAATGCCAATAATGAACAGGACAGAGAAAGAGTAGTTACTCACCTGTAACAGGTGTTCTCCAGGAGCAGCAGGAATCAGTCCTCACATATGGGTGACGTCGGTGCCGACGGAGCCCTCGTGCAGAGCATTTCCCCAGCTTTCAAGGAAAGCCTTTGAGAACGCAGCACACATGCGCGGTCCCCTTCCCGCCCAAGGGTGCCATCTTGCTCAGTCTGATGATATAGCTAAAAGACAGCAAAAAAATCAAAATGAATGATATGACTGCAACTCCAGGGGAGGAGGGAGGGTCATGAGGACTGATTCCTGCTGCTCCTGGAGAACACCTGTTACAGGTGAGTAACTACTCTTTCTCCAGGACCAAGCAGGAAGTCAGTCCTCACATATGGGACTCCCCAGCTCTAGGCTACCGGGAACCCTAAGCTGAAAAAATGGCTCCCTCTCAAAAGCCTCAGCATTCGTGATAAGAATATCCTCTGAGAACGCCCCTTACGGTAGCCCAACACAAGGGCCGGAGAGTAGGAGTTGCCTAAACTTCAAAGAGATTATGGAGTACCGCCTGACCGAAAGCACTGTCCCTTCGGGACTCTCTCTCCAGGCAGTAATGGGCTGCAAAAGTCTGGCTTGAAGACCAAGTTGCAGCCCGGCAGATATCTGCCAATGGAACAGAGCGGAGATGAGCTACTGACGCGGCATTCGCCCTGACATGGTGGGCCGTGACTCGACTCTGCAAGGGGAGGTCAGCTGCCTTATACGCCCAGGCGATACAATCTGCTACCCAAGTGGACAATGTATGCTTGGAGACAGGTAACCCCATCTTATTAGGGTCAAAGGATACGAAGAGCTGAGTAGCCCTTCAATGCCCCTGCGTACGTTCTATGTAAAAAGACAACGCCCTCTTACCGTCCAGGGTATGCAAGACTGTTTCAGCCCGGCTGGTATGCGGCCTGGGAAAAAAGGTCAGAAGAACCATCTCCTGGTTGAGGTGGAAAGAGGAGACCACTTTTGGAAGGAACCTGGGATGGGTCCTTAGGACCACCCTGTTCCTATAGAACCGTGTGTACGGTCTATCAGAAACCAGAGCTTGTAGTTCACTCACACGTCTGGCCGAGGTAAGAGCCACCAGGAAGAGCGCTTTCCAAGAGAGGAAGTGCAAATGGCAAGTAGCCATTGGCTAAAACGGTGGGCGAGTAAGTTGCTGCAAGACCATGTTCAAATCCCACTCAGTCGCCGGTGGACGAACCGGAGGCTTGAGAAGAAGCAGACCTCTGAGAAATCGGGACACCAAGGGGTGAACCAACAGAGACTGTCCTTCCACCGGTGAGTAGTGCGCTGACAGAGCACTGAGGTGGACCCGAACAGAGTTAGACTTAAGGCCTAGGTCTGACAGCTGAAGTAGATACTGCAGTACTACTGGCACAAGGCAAGAGAAAGGATCTTCATTGCGCTGAGCACACCATACCATAAACCTATGCCACTTGAGGTCATAGGACTTTCTGGTGGACTGCCTCCTAGAGGCCAAGACCACCTCCTCAAACTCCTTAGGTAGATGTAAGGGAGCTAGCACTATCCTTTCATCAGCCAGGCCATCAACTTGAGGGACCTGAGATTGGGGTGCAGAAGGGAACCCTGCTCTTGAGACAGGAGATCGTGTTGCAACCCCAGAGGGAACGGAGTTTCCACCGCCAACTGCAGCAGAAGTGGAAACCACGGCTGCCTCGGCCATCTGGGGGCCACCAGATCACTAAGGCCTTGTCCCGGAGAATCTTGAACAGAGTTCAGGCCACCAGGGGCATGGGAGGAAATGCATACCGGAGGCCCGTAGACCAAGAGATCAGAAAAGCATCTGCTGCCATCCTCAGGGGATGCGGCTGTCTGGAGCAAAACCTGGGCAGCTGACGGTTTTGTGGACTTGCAAAGAGATCGATGTATGGAAGTCGCCAGTGGAGGAAGATCTGGTGGACCACCAATGGATTCAACTGACATTCGTGAGGCTGGAGAATCCTGCTTAGCTTGTCTGCTAGGAAATTCTCCTGACCAGGTAGATAAACTGCTTTGAGAAACATGCCTTGTTTGACTGCAAAGGAGCAAAGGGCCAGTGCCTCCTGACATAGAAGCCTGGACCCCGTGCCCCCTTGTTTGTTCACATAGAACATTGCCACCTGATTGTCCGTCTGAACTAGGACAGACTGGTGAGAGAGGGCATGAGAAAATGTCTGCAGAGCTAAGCTATGGGGGAGTTAGGACTGATAATGGGTTATGGGGGGGCTAGGACAGGAAATGGTCTGATGGGGTTAGGACTGGTAGTGGGCTGTTGGGGGGTTAGAACTGGTAATGGGCTATGGGGGGTTTAAGACTGGTAATGGGCTGTGGGCTGATGGGGGCTGTCTGGTAATGGTCTATGGGGGAGTTAGGACTGATAATGGGCTATGGGGGGGCTAGGACAGGAAATGGTCTATGGGGTTAGGACTGGTAGTGGGCTGTTGGGGGGTTAGAACTGGTAATGGGCTATGGGGGGTTTAAGACTGGTAATGGGCTGTGGGCTGATGGGGGCTGTCTGGTAATGGGCTATGGTGGGGGGCTAGGACTGGTATTGGGTTGGGGGGTTGCTAGGACTGGAAATGGGCTGATGGGTGGCTAGGACTGGAAATGGGCTGATGCAGGGACTAGAAGGGAATGGATGCTGGGTGAGGCTAGAACTAGAAGGGAGCTGATGTTGGGGGAGGATTAGAATGGGATGGGGCTGGGAGAGTAAAATGGAGAGGGGAAAAATATTTTTTGTGGGAGGGATGAAAAATCTACAATTGGCCAGGTATTGGGAGAGTAAGTGAGGATTGAGGATGGTGGGGTAAAATTTGAGTGGATGAAATAGGAATGAGGAAAGAGCAAAAGGAGAAAGATTAGTATGTTAAAGCAGATGTAGAGAGAGAATGGAAAAAAACTAGGAGAGAAGAAAGGACAAATGGACAGCGGACGATGGACAGTTAGCAGAAGACACGAAGAAACCAGAAGAAAGTGGCTGGAGCAATTGCAGCTGAAAAAAAATGCACAAAAGGTAGAAAAATATCTCTTTATTTTGAATTTATTAATTGGAATATGTCAGCTCTGGGAAATGTGCATCATTAACGTCTGCGCTTTGTTTAGTACAAGAGGAAATTAATTTATAGTTTTATTTCTACAGTGTTGTTGTACATTCCAAGTTTGGCTTTTGGGGTTCCCAGTTTAATTATTGTCTTCCTATTTCTAAATTGTGATTCCTTGTTTGGTGATGGTCTATGTTCTGCATGTGTAATTGAGCTGAGGTATTCTGTTTATGTAATTCCTATTTGACATTGCCACTTGTTCTCTTTCCCCAGTAGGTCATGTATTGTTATTCTCTGAAATGTATTGATTTAATATTTGCAGTGTAGCCTTTTGATAGGTAGGGTCTGGTGCTTTGTGAGTCCTGGTAGTGCTGTTATGATACGGCGGGTTTGCTATGGGTTCTAAATGGGCAGTGTTTGTAGTAGTTCCTAATGTGCCTGACGGTTGGTATTGGATTATAGTAATGTAGAAATCTTTTAGTCTCTCTTTATCCATACACTCATTAAGAGGCATGTTTACTAAAAGTTAGTATATGGTAACATTATGCAAATATTTATGCAAACGAGGCCCCGCACCGAGTCTCCGCACATGGCCCCACACCCCCCTTGGGCCGCCCCTGCTCTCTACACACTCTTCAAAGAATTACCTCTTATATGTGTGCTTTCTGCCCCACCTAGTAAGAATATTCTTGTGATACTGTAGCACCTACACAATGTGCCAGAATTTGCTAATGGAGTGTGTAATGACTCTTACATCCACAAAGAGTGTGTGTGTGTGAACCCAGTGTCCTGCCTTGCCTCTGCCAGACCACTGCTCTTTTCTGCAGCACCTATAACCTCAGGGCCTGTTATGCAGCTGGTCTACGGATAGCCAAAATTAGGACAGCTGTGGAGATTACCCAGCCTTGTGGGCACTTATCTGGTTAGCAGACTGAAAATCACTGCTAACTGCTGGCACTGCCCTTATTCTGCCCACAGACTACCTGGGCACTTTCTGCACCGTGCCATGGTAGCTAGAGGAGATGTTCAGTGGCACTTATATCTCAACAAATAGGGGTGATCTGCACAGAGCGGTGGGTACCCCCCTAGACAAGGTCGTAGGGAGGGGTAATCTGCATGGAATGGTGGGTACACCCCTAGACAAAGGCATGGGGAAAGGGGACCTGCACGGAGCCACAGGTGCACCTACTCTTGCCTCCTTGCTGGACAGACTAGATGGACCATGCTGGTCTTTATCTGCCGTCATATACTATGGTACTATGAATATCCCTCTCAGCTATCTGGTTAGCAGGTTCTGCTAACAAGATAAACCTCTTTGAATATTGGGCCCAGTTTTCTTGTTTGTTTTTTTTGGGTTTTTTGACACACAGACTGAATCAGGCAGCCCAGCCTCTCTCTACCTGTGCCTGAGCCCTGAGTTGTTCCATTATTGCTTTTCTTCGGTGTTAGGTTGATATTTCCAGTCTTTGCCTGTCTTTTAAAGTTTTCTAGCCTGCAGTTTAACAAGCCACTTTGATCCCCTGAAACTCGGAAAAGAAATGTAGTTTTCTATTTTCAGTTTCCTGCTGACATCATTAGCCATAGCATTTGGAAGAAGTGAGGTCAGGATGGGATAAGGTTT
This sequence comes from Ichthyophis bannanicus, assembly GCA_033557465.1. Lineage (NCBI taxonomy): Eukaryota > Metazoa > Chordata > Amphibia > Gymnophiona > Ichthyophiidae > Ichthyophis > Ichthyophis bannanicus. The sequence goes on from CM066041.1 coordinate 276,572,344, forward strand.
GCTTGGCTGCTTGTGAAAAAGTTTCAACTAACATGATTGGTGAAGTGACTCCTGCTTCTTTCATCCCCAACAGAGCTGACCCAAGAGTCAATTCAAGGTGTTGACACTATAGGTAAACATTAAGCCTTAAGCCCCCTCCCCTCTCCAGCTGTCAGAATCTATTGTTTCGCTTTGAATGCCCTGCTCCCTGCTTGCCTTCCCCTCCCCCCATTCAGAAGCTGCCATTCTAGACAGCTGCCTGGTTTGCCTAATGATTGGGCCAGCTCTGCTCTGTCTGGCTAAACAGAGAGGCTCTTTTCATGGCCCTGTAGACTATAATGGATTCAAAGCAAATCATTTTCATATCATGCGTCATTTGGTTCATTTAAAGGATCTCAACTGAAAATGACCTCATTTGTTTGTTTCTTTACCATTTAGTTTTTTTATGTTTAAATCTATTTATTGTTAACCAACTTTCCCAGCATGTGCGTACTCTTACACAGTGCAGCGAGAATATAAACTCTTTGTTTCTTAATTTTTCCCAATTTTATGTTTCTATATTCCCCTCTCCCCCTCCCTTCCTCCCCGCCATGTGATTACATCTTATATTTGTCATTGGTTCATTCCAACAATGAGCGAATACACCCAGATCATAATGTATATATCCGAAGTCTAAAGCAGCCCATATTATAGCAAATAAGTTACATTCGTTGATCTATTCTCCTCCTATCTCTTACTAACACACACAATGATTATCAATCTTATTTTGTGTTAATACCAACAACTTGGCTTCTACTGTTTTGTTTCCTGTATCAAGATAGGAGCCAACCATCCCTTCCCGGGGTCCCCTCCTTCACCTTTTGTGGATACAAACCTTTCTTCCTTTACTCCGTTATTCTGGTTGCCCCAAGTATCATTATGTGAGTCATATCGCTTCCCCCCATGATGTCACTGATGTCACTATTGTGGCATACTCCCCCATTGACCTGGTATTTGCCATCTGGGAGGGCAAAGTCGGGCGCCTACTGTGTGTCCTATCCTCCCATCCCTCCATCCTATCTCCCCCTGTCCTCTCTCACCCTCTGCCTCTGGAGCTCACAGCGAAGGGAACTCTCCCTGTGCCTGTGGTCCATCAGCTACAGAACATTGAGAATTCGGCTCCTTTCTTTTGGAGTCGATGTCTGGATGTATGGGCCCCACTCCTCTAAAAATTTGTCTCAGCCAATCATTCCTCCTTTCCCCAACATGGTCAATTAATATATATGAATGCAGCACTTTCTTCCATTTCCCCAATGTAGGCCCCGCCTGGATCAGCCAACTACACAAAGTGAGACGATGTGTGAGCAATAGGGCTCGGCTCAACCAGCCCCTGTGTTTCCTTGAGACCACTTCGATATTATGTACTAGGCCTAGGACCACAGTCTGTGGCCGGACGGGTATAGTAAAATCTAATAAGAGCCCCAAGTATCCATACAGTTCTTCCCAAAAAAAGGTCATCACATATGTCCCAGAGTAGCTCTATTACGGCCACATCTAGGACAGCCTGCTCTGAACGCTCTATGTAGGGGCAAAATGGCTCCTCTAATATTTTATATTGCATTTCTCTAAGGTCAACATTGGGACTAGATTGTGGAATCTGCTTGAGCGCAGTCCTGATGGACTCTCCCGAGGGATCTACATTCAAATCTTGAGACTAGAGGGTCGCTATCGCTGCCTTTGTCTGTTCTTTTTCCAAGGCTAGGTATTCTTTGTGAAGAGTAGTTATGTGTGCTTGGGGTGATGTAGCTGCATACAGTAATTCCTGTGGACCTGAAAATTGCATAACATGTCAACAGGCGCTAACTCATATTGCTTCCACAGCTCGTCAAATGGCAAGACTGTGCCTTCCGCATCAATAACCTTTTCAACAGCCATGATACCCTTTGATTCCCATTGACCAAAGGCCTCTCCCTCCATGCCCGGCAAAAAGGCACCATTATCATATAGAGGGAGTAAAGGTGTGGACAAAGGGTTTCCCTGACATCTCCAGCAGGTTAGACACCACACCCATTGCATTGCCTTAAAAAACACATGCTGGTGGAGTACCCTAGAGAGAGTGGCTGCCAGTGCATGCAAAGGTAGCGGAATGTCAAAAGAGAGGCTATCTCTTGCTCCAGCTGTAATGGGGTGAAGGCCGCTGTCGAGCTGAGACAGTCCTGCAGATTCCGCAATAAACTTGCATTATTATATTGGTGGATGTCTGGTATTCCCTTCCCGCTGCAATCCCAAGGCTGCTGTAAAAGACAAAGTCAAATTTGGGGCCTCTTATCTCTCCAAAGGAACTGGTTCGACAATCATTCCAGGTGTTGCGATTTGCTCTGAGACACGAGAAGGGGAAGCACCTGTAGCCATAAAGCCACTGGGAGAATACAACCATCTTATACAACGCTATTCGCCCTCCTAGGGAGAGGGGAGGATCCCTCCACCGAACTAAGCTTTCTTGCATATGGGATAGAAGCACCTTCACATTCAAATCATATAGTTTCCCAGTTTCCGCAGGCATTAGAATACCCAGATATTTGAAAGCCGTTGAGGCCCATTTAAGAGGAACACTACCTGTCCATTCACAGCGAACCCTCTGGGGTACAGATAGGGCCTCCAATTTGTCTAGGTTTAATTTGAGTGACAAAACAGAGCTGGTACCAAAGACTGGCAGATTTGCAGGTATTGATAACCCTTCTTTTATTGACCCCAACACATTTCGGCCACTGGCCTTCTTCAGGGGGATATGGGCAACAAAAACCTAAAAAAATAAAACAATGTAAGAATAAAAACATATCATAATATGTAAATAACATCATTAAAATAATGTATAAATACTGTTATAAAAAATGAAATAAAACCAAGGATGAAACACAATCAATAAAGAATAAAATATAGTAAAATTACACACATCAATAAATCACATTAAAAAGTATATGAATACATTAAAAATGTGTGAATGCATTAAAAATGTGCAAGGCTGACAAAAGCTGGTGTCCATGTAACCTATAAATATGTAGTTAAAACACTAACAAGGACACATTGTATATAAATTACATCTTAGTATAAAGACATTATGACATCAAAATACATCATAGATATAGCATAACTCGTAAACATATAAAATGTGTATAAAAGTGTACTATATTTTATATATTACAGATAGTCAATAAAGAAAACACCATAATATAAAATCATAAAAAGTGATAAATGTGAGATGAGGACGCCACAAATAAATAAATTGTAAAAATACCTTTAAAATCCTGACTGGTGTAAAAGACAAATTTGTCATTTAAAATCCTTAATACCTAGGGCAATTTGTCACTAAAAGAACTGAAGCATAAAAACCATTAGCTAGGTAAGAGGGGTACCACTGAGAGAGAGAGAGAGAGAAAAAGGCTATAAAAACTAAAAGAAAAATGCACAAATACTGATAATAAACAAACAATAAAACACAAATAGAGTAAATACTAAAGGACGCAGTGAGGGGACATGAAGTTTATGTCTCAAGGACATGGAGGAAGCCTTACAAATAAGTCAAGTGTTTACATTGAAAAGTGGAAAGATGTGTTGTGGACACTGATAAGTCAGGCATTTGTGTTGAAAACTGGGAAGCTGTGTAGTGGACAATCTTTTAAAATTGTATATATGTAAAAAACAATTATCAATAGTTAAAAACAATGTATATTCTTTTAAGATATATCGTCAAAACTAGGAACCCTGATTGTTAGTGAACATTTGATAAATAGTATTAAAGCATTGTAAAAATAGACTGAAAAAAAGGGGGGAAGAAACGAAAACTGCCCTCTTTGTGCTAAATTGCAAAATTGATCATCTACAAACGAGAGCTACCATTGGAGAGTAGATAAGGGATTGCAAGAGTGCTTCTTTCAATAATATGATATGTCAAAAACGTGTATAAATAATTGTAATAATAAACAAGAGTTAGCCCCGCGGGGACATGGTTTATGCAGGAGCTTCATTGAAGAATGGGTATCGTGGGCTTGTTCAAGTACAAAAAATATATAAGGCTTGCATAGATGATATATTGAAATCTTAAACTACTTTAAAATACATTCTTTGTTTAAAAAAATTATTGTAACAGAGGAAGTGATTTATTTAATAAAACAACACTATTTATCCGAACTTAGGGATCCTTAACCAAAGTAACACTTTGGCAGGATATACAAACCATGTTAAATTTAAAAACCACAAAATTCCTCCTTCCCTATACACCCCCCCCCCTGCATGCCCCGTATTTATTCAAGTAGCAACTCAAGTGTAAGTACAAAGAGGAGAGGGAATAGAGAACAGCCCTGCCGAGTCCCACCTCGAAGGGGGAAATCAGACATCAAAGAGACATTCACCAATATTTGCCCAAGTAGGTTTGAGTATAACAGCTGTATTACATCAAGGAAGAATCCATCAATTCCCATCAAGCACCCTAGACATGTATGACCAGACAACACAATCAAATGCTTTTTAAGCATCAAAGCTGATCAGCAATGCTGGAACTTCAGCTATCTCTGTCATGTGAAGGGAGCAGAGAATCCTCCAGATATTTTTAACTACATATCGACTGTGCACAAATCCAACCTGGTCCTCATGCACAAGGTGGGGCACAAACGATGATGGTTGTTCTGCCATGATCTTGGCAAGCAATTTAATATCCACATTCAAAAGAGATATTGGCCAATATGAACCAGGCATTAACGCATAGGTTTTCAACCCAGTCCTCGGGGAACCCTAGGCCAGTCCGGTTTTCAGGATTCCCACAATGAATATGCATAAGATAGATTTGCATGTTCTGTCTTCATTGTATGCAAATCTTTCTCATGCATATTCATTCTGGGAATCCTGAAAACCTGACTGGCCTAGGGTTCCCCGAGGACTGGGTTGAAAACCCTGAAACGGATCACGATCTGTCTTGGGGAGAACAGTAATAATTGCTCTATTTGCCTCATATGGGAAGGTTTGTGTCTCCTCACCAAATCAGTGAAATAAGCCGTTAGCGCACTCGCCACTTGAGGCGTCATCATTTTATAAAATTCCCCCCCTAAACACATCAGGTCCTGGAACATGACACAGATATAATGCTTTAATTGCATTTGCGACTTCCATGGCATGGATTGGGGCATTAAGGACATCCTGCTAATCTGTTGTTAAGCCTGGAACTTGGATCCAGCTTAAAAAAACTTGTTCCTCTTCCCCAGCATCAGGGTCTGCTTCATACAGAGATGTAATAAGTCCGAAAAATTCCATCTTTTTGGCTTACGTGTTTCTAATCTGGCCTCCCACATCACGGAGGGCCCCCACATGTTGTCCCCTACTAGCCTTGATAAGGCCTGACAACAATTTCCCCAGTTTATTCCCAAATTTTGTCGGCGCGCCAGGGCAGGTGGGACATAAAAATTTTAATATTAAGCTAGGAGAGTCTTTTAAGGGCCAAATGGCACTTGGTCCTTGTAGTTTTTAGCTCCAATCTTTAAAGAAACCATTAAAGCAGAGTGGTGGGTAAAAGAAGGCTTTTATTCCCTTTACACAGTGGTTCCAATTGTTGGGTTACAACTCAAAGTAAATGTCCTTAATTCAGGTAAGAAAGAAAACTCAGGTTTAAAGCAAAACTGTTGAACTTCACAGGAATAGCAGTGCTTAGTCAATTAAAGAATGCTCGGTTGGCAATTCAAGCAACTCACAAGTCTGGCAAAAACTCTATGCTACCAGATACACAGAGAGTACAATCCATTTCCTGGTCTGATAATTCTCCTGCCAGTTCCACTTGCATTGGCTCATAATCAGATATGTCTGACTCTGTATCCCTAGTTTCTTGGGAAACACCTCCAGGGGTTTTGTATATCTCTTGCAGTACTTGCCAATGTCCTTGGCCTAGCCTAGGGCGTCAGCCACGTGCTGTATTAGGATTAAATGTGTTCTCTCTTCTTAGAAGTTTTATAGCAGCTTTACCATAGTCTTTCACATCAGCACAATGGACCTACTCTTATCCTTGAAGAGTTTTCTGCTTTTTGGAGCTCATGTATGATAAATTGTGCCCAGGGACTGCAGTAGACCGAGCTACAGTACATGTCCTCTGTTTGTGGCTCATTCTTTAAGTCTAGTTGGCAGCCAGGGGTAGAGGTCATTCACCTATCACTTAGTTAAACATTAGTCACCATATGTCAGCTTTCAGCCTGCTGTGTTGCACAGATGGAGTGATACACGAGGTTTCTTGGGTTACCTACTGAAGGGTTCCAAAGAAAAGGTGAGTCATGCAGGCTGGAGGCAGCAAGATTGTAAAGAGTACATCGAGGAAAGCAGCCTAAGTGGGTCAAATCCATACATGGATAACTGTATGCAAACTAAGGAAAAACATTACAGCAAGAAGGAGAAGAAAGTGAAGCATGAACTCTCCCTCGTGTGAAATGAGGCTCAAGGACCAAGGGAATGAGTGCATTAATTCTTCATGGCTGGAGAGCAGAAGCTGGGAGCATGGACTGGCTCATTAATACTGCAGGTTTGATCATTTCCTGCCCTCACTGTCTTTGGACTTTAGAATTTAAATGTGAGCCTCCCCAGGGGTCTAAAACTCTGCTTCTTGAGAGCTGCAGACCAGTCTGGTTTTCTTGTTTTCCCTAATGAATATGAAAGAGAGCTGCACGCTTAGTACTTCCATGTATGCAAATCTCCATCATACTTGTTAAACAGGAGTAAAGGTAAATAAAAACAAAACAAACAGAAAGAATATAAGGTGATACCTTTTTATATTGGACTGACAATCCAGGCTTTGACTGCTTTTCAAGAGCTAAAACCTTCTTCCTCAGATGAGGATAGAATAAGCAAAAAATGTCAGAATATATGTGAATTATAAAAGCATTCCAGTAACAGCTGAAACATAGAAAAATGACGACAGAAAGAGACCACATGGCCTATCTAGTCTGTCCTTCCATATCAACCACTACAACCATCCCCTTTATTCCTTTAGAGATCCTCTCTGTTTGTCCCATACTTTTTGAATTCAGATACTGTCCTCATACCTACCACCTCCACTGGGAGACTATTCCACGGATCCACCACTCTTTCTGTAAAGAAATATTTCTGCAAAGTATGCGTAACACATTAAAAGCCAAAACACACTACTGTTTTGTCATCTTCTGGTCGTTCGTCCAACTCTCCTTCTACCACCTTTTCTCCTACACACTCATTGGAATGTTTTTCTAATTCATTCATTCATTTATTTTATTTATTTATTTGGACAGTTTTGTATATTTATTTATTTATTTAGACAGTTTTGTATATTTATTTATTTAGACAGTTTTGTATATTTATTTATTTATTTAGACAGTTTTGTATACCACCTTATCCTTCAATCAAAGTGGTCAACAAGACATTTATGTTCTAATATTGTTTTTTGCTTATTCTTTCCTGAGCTGAGGAAGGGGGGTTTAGCTTCAAAGGTTAGCCAATAAATGTATTACATTAGTCAAATGAAAAAGGTCACTTTTATAATCCTTTTAGTTTTCTTTTTTTAGTGCTGTCGGGTCAGTGCTGATTCCTGGGGATCCAGCTGCCTCTGAGTTTCCTTGGCAATGTATCCCAGACATAGATTGCCAGACCTTTCTTCCGAGGCAATGGAGGGTAAAGTGACCTGCCCAAGGCAGTTGCTTTAACCACTAGGCTACTCCTCCACTTTATTTCTTTTATTTGTTATATTATATTATTTGTATTATATCCTTTTATTTTTCCACTTTATTATTAACCTTTATTTCTATATATTCAAATGGACGAACACGGCAACCACACTATTGCATTTATTAGGGAAATCCTGATTGGTTGGCAGCCTTGGAGAACCAGAGTTTGTATCCTGTGGTTTAAACTTACTGGTAACCTGTTCTTTTCAGTAAAGAGCTCATAAGAGGGAGGGAGTGTCTTAGTAGCTGGGGCAAGTTGCCTCAGGCCAGAGGTTCAAATCCTGCTGGAGGACAGCAACCACGGGCCGGAGGGAGTGGGGTTTCTAGTCCCACAGGTGCTCCTTGTGGCCTTGGGCAAACCACTTAACCCTCCATTGCCTCAGGTACAAAAACAGTTTGTGAGCCCTTCGGGGACAAGGGAAATATATACCATACCTGAATGTACACGGCTTTGACCTGGTGAAAAGCAGCATAAAAGCATTATTAAATAACTAGACGATCCACTTTGTATAAATGTGTGAGGTAAGGCTTTGGGGCCCCCACCAGTTATCTAGGGCTCCTTTTAAAATGCACATGTGACCTATGGCAAGAAAGATTGGTTGCTTTTAATGTACTTATAGAGCTCTGTGTAGATTTTAGATGTTAAGGGAGGAAATAGTCAAAGCAATTTATGTGGGTAAATCTGCAAAAAATGACAGGCTGATCAGCCCCCCTCCCTGCTCTCTGCAGGTGCATATGTATTCACACTGCATGCAATTACCCACTGGGTGGCGACTGGTCAGGGGAGAAAAGTTACATTTTTAGATCATGTGGTCCCATCGTCAGCTTCAATGCAGACACAGAGCAGGTGGGCACTTTGCACCTATGTTGTATTTGCTGGCCAAAATTTCAAAGTTAAACTCGCTGAGAAGTTTCCGTTTTTGAAAATAAGTTTGCAGTTTACAGGTGACTGAAATCTCCTCCCTACCCTCCTCCCCCACCTGCTTTTATTATTGCACTCTAAGTAAATAGGACAACAGATCAGAACATGCAACAGCCTTGGTATTGCAGCACTCCAAGACTAAGCCACAGTGCTCTGTACACAGTTCCGCTGTATTGCTATCACCCAGCAGAAATCTTTCTAGCAGCCTCACAGCTTTGTTCATGCACCTCCATTCAGGTTATTTTAATAGCTTGTCCTGCTCCAGAAACTGAATTACCATTGTTCTGTCACTATACATTAACTGAAATCATTACTCCTAATTTCCACCGTTGAAGTTTCTTGAGGACGGGCCAAGAACAGGGTCAAACTAGTGCCAGCCTGCAATTATTGAGACCATTAGTGTTGCACTTGAGGTGTCTGGCAGATTCAAACTCTGGTCTCTAAAGAGGAAAGGCTAGACCTCATCATTTCAGAAGAAAAAATATGCGTCAGGGTAACTTGTTGGTTGAAAGTTCTTCTCTTTTATTCTCCAAACAGGTCACAGCTTTAATTAGCTAAACAGCATTCAAACTGTACCTCACCCATAAGTCCAAAGGAGAGGCAAACTCAACTGCAATAAAAAGAGCCCAAAAAATCAAGCAGAGGAAAATGGAACTAGTAGTAGCTGATCACATGAATCTATTTCACAAACAAAATATTAAAAACAAAATACACCTTAAAACCAAACTAGTCCAGTTGGAGTTGCCTTTTGTAAGTGGTCCAGAAATCCACTAGAAATTTAATCAATAAGCCAACCTGTTTGACATGACTGTATCATAGGCCCGCAGACAATACACATAGAACTGGACTGCTGATACTGGATAAAGGTGGACATGAGCTTGAGAGCAACAGAAACTATATCAAAGTGACAAATTGAAACAAAACAAAACAAAACAGGTTGGAGAGGGAATAGAATAGAACAGAACAGAGGGAAATTTTTCGAGCCTCCTGTGGTATTACTTGGAGGTGTGACTAAAGACAGTATACCCAGAAGATGCACTTCAGTAGTCTGGCAAGGTAGATAGATACATTTCAAAAGCGGTATGCTATAATTAGCCAGTTGGCTAGGGTCTACATTCCTTGCTCCCAGGCGCTCCTAGCCACCATTACCTAATACCAGCTATCCAGTTCTATGCAAACTGTCTATAGGCCCCTGCTGAAAGCAGTCATGCTGAAGAATGTCTGGCTATTAATTATATTTCTACTGCCACTCAATTGTTGGACTGTTAAAGAAATTTAACTACTGGACTGGTTTGTTCTTTAATCTGTGTCTTGTTTTTAATAGTTTGTGAAATAAATTTAATTTGGTCAGCCCCTTGCTGGTCTCCCTCTGAGTCATCTCTCTTGCCTTAAAGCTGTTCAAAACTCTGCTGCATGGCTAATCTTCCGCCAGCCCCAATATACTCATATAACCTTTCTTCTCAAATCACTTCATTGGCTCCCCTTCCATTTCTGTATCCACTACAAACTTTTCTTTCTGACCTATAAATGCATTCATGCTATTGCTCCTCACTACCTCTCCTCTGTCCCTACACCCCCCTCCTTATGAACTTGATCTTCCTCTGGCTAGCTTCCCTCTATGGATGCCCTTCTCTTCAACAGCCATTTCCAGACTTTGATCCGTTCACCTTGCTGCTCCTTATGCCTGGAAGAAACTACCTGTATCTTTACATCAGGTTTCATTTCTCCCCCTTTTCAAATCCATGCTAAAGGCTCACCTCTTTGAGGCTGCTTTTAGATCTTAATCTTTTGTTCTCCTTCTGTCTCAAGTCTGGCACTTCCTACTGCTGATCTCACAAGATTAACTGGCTAAAGTGTTGACTGCAAGGTTTAAAGTTGATCACAGTATCATGCAGAAGAAACTTAGCAACGGATTTCTGTATAACAGGTTCTCACAGGCTAGCTCATTTACTGAAACTACATCCCAAGTCACCCACGCTTTTACTTCAGGAGATAGTCTCCTGGAATTAGAGATTCTCACCACTCCGTGTGAAGGACGTTGGAGGCCTACAATCAGGCTCTGTGTCTAAACATGCTGGGATCCACACAGACATTTGGGAAATTCCGTTTCAGGCAGGCTTGGAGCCCAAGGTAATTGCCCCATTTACATCACCATAACACCAGCCCTGCCTGCTTTGCAGGGTTCCCAAACACCCCCCACATCCACACAGTTCTACCATATGTCTTCCCATTTCAGCTAGAAATTCCAAAGAGACTTCCTTTTCTGTATGCTCTCTTTGGAGGAGGCTTGAACATCCAAGCATAGCAGAAAATCCTAAAAATTATATACTTTTCATGACCACGAGCCCAGGAATCCCTCTCTAGGTACAGTCTAAGGAACAGTGTAATTTACTGTATAGCAGGCCTGTTTACAACACCTTCTATTTGGCATTGTAAAATTTTGCCTGATGTTGAACAAATGGACACCATTCCTGTAGAAACTAGGGTAGTCTGTATTGGTGCGGGAATTTAGGTACTACACCTCTCTGAAGGGGTGCCCTTAGTTGCTTGTTTTCTTCAGCTTCACTTCAACAATTTCAGGTGAATGTAACAGCAATGAGGGACAAGGCACAGCCATGTTATACATGCATCCTTGAACAAGGAAGTGATGATGAAGAGATTCCATTTGACTGTCCTTATGAGTTGGACTCATAACCCAAGTTGCTGCTGCCCTATTAATTGTGTATGGGTATTCCATCTTGTCCTTTGACTGCAGAAGGAGGAAGAATTGGACCCAGCATATGCTGCATTAACCAAGCCAGCAAATATCCATGTTATTGCATGCAAAGGCCAGATGGGTGCAAAATGGCTCAGAGGACAAATGAATGTCCAACAGTCCAAACCATCCCTCTTGTGTTTCAAGACAAAGAGGCATAAACACTAAAGTATAAGCATTCTGACTCTCAACAGGTCACATGTACATTCTACAAACAGATGAACATTACTACTGCTACTGAACATTTGTATAGTGCTACAAGACACATGCAGTGCTGCACAGACACGTAAGAGATAGTCCCTACTCATTAGAGATTACAATCTAGTCAAGACAGACAACACAGAAGCTGTAGACAGGGATAAAATTAGGGGGAATGGTAAAGAAGCAAGGAGATCAGGTGAGTCAGGATCCAAAAGCAGCAGCGAAGAGTTGAGTTTTCAGCCTGGATTTGAAAAGGGTCAGATCAGGGGCCTGGCGTACAGACACAGGTAGTTTGTTCCAGGCAGAAGGTGCAGCAAGATGAAAGGAGTGAAGTCTGGAATTAGCAATAGAAGAGAAGGGCACAGATACAGTAGAAGCAGTTTGCCAGAAGAGCGGAGTTGCCGAGGGAGGCTGTAAGGAGAGATAAGAGAAGAAAGGTAGCGAGGAGCTGCAGAGTGAATGCACTTATAGGTCAGCAGGAGAAGTTTGAAATGGATGCAGAAACGGATAGGGAGCCAATGAAATGACTTGAGAAGAGGGGTAATATGGGCATGATGAGGCTGGAGGAAGGTTAGCCGCACAGCAGAGTGTTGAACAGATTGAAGGGGAGAGAGATGATTCAAAAGGAGACCAGCAAGCAGCAGGTTACTGTAGTCAAGATGGGAGGTGATTAAGGAGTGGATATGCGTCTTAGCAGTGTGTTCAGAAAGGAATGGGCGGATTCTGTTGATGTTATAGAGAAAGAAATGGCAGGTCTTAGCTATCAGACAGATGTGTGTGGAGGAGAAAGAGGAGTAAAAGACAACCCCAAGGTTGTGAGCCAACGAAACAGGGAGGAGTAGAGAGTTATCAACAGAGGCTGAGAATGGAGGAAGAGGAGAGGAGATTTTAGGGGGAAAGAAAGCGTAGTTACTCACCTGTAACAGGTGTTCTCCAGGAGCAGCAGGAATCAGTCCTCACATATGGGTGACGACGGAGCCCTCGCGGAGCAATTTTCCCCAGCTTTCAAAGAAAGCCTTTGGGAATTGCAGCGCGCATGCGCGGTCTCCTTCCCGCCCAAGGGTGCCATCTTAGCCAGTCTGATGACATAGCTAAAAGATAGCATAAAAATTTGCAAAAAAACTTAAGCAGATGATTGCAACTCCAAGGGGAGGAGGGAGGGTTGTGAGGACTGATTCCTGCTGCTCCTGGAGAACACCTGTTACAGGTGAGTAACTACGCTTTCTCCAGGACCAAGCAGGAAGTCAGTCCTCACATATGGGACTCCCAAGCTTAAGGCTACCGGAGACCCTAAGCACAAAAATGAGCTCCCTCTAGCTCAGCGGTACAGAAGGAAGGAATCTTCACTGAATTATTACCCACCGGTAGCCCCCATCCGGGATGGAGGGTAGGAGTTGCTCAAACCTCGAACAGATTTCGGAGAACTGCCTGTCCGAAAGCACTGTCCCTGCGGGACTCCCTCTCAAGGCAGTAATGGACCGCAAAAGTCTGGCTCAAAGACCAAGTAGCGGCCCGGCAGATGTCTGCCAACGGAACAGAGCGGAGGTAAGCCACTGACGTAGCCTTCGCCCGAACACAGTGAGCCGTGACTCGACTTTCTAACGAGAGTCCGGCTGCCCCATAAGCCCAAGCGATACAGTCAGCAACCCAAATGGACAGAGTACGCTTGGAGACCGGGAGCCCCAATTTATTGGGGTCAAAAGACACAAAAAGCTGAGCAGCTTTACGGTGCTCCCGCGTACGGTCAAGGTAGAAGTTCAATGCCCTTCTACAGTCCAGGGTATGCAGGACCATTTCGGCGCGGCTGGAGTGTGGCCTGGGAAAGAAGGTCGGAAGTACCACCTCCTGATTGATGTGAAAAGGGGAGACCACTTTTGGAAGAAATTTTGGGTGAGTCCGTAGGACTACCCTATTTTTGTAGAACCGAGTGTAAGGGGGATCAGACACGAGGGCCTGCAATTCACTTACGCGTCTAGCGGAAGTGAGGGCTATCAGGAATAATGTTTTCCAAGAAAGAAAACGGAGAGAACAGGTAGCCATAGGTTCAAAAGGCGGACAGGTGATCCGCTGTAAATCCACATTCAGATCCCAGTCAGGCGCTGGCGGGCGCAGAGGTGGTTTAAGTAGAAGGAGACCTCGGAGAAACCTTGCCACGAGAGGGTCGCTGGAAAGAGGTCTGCCGTCCACCGGCACATGATGTGCTGAAAGAGCACTGAGGTGAACTTTGACGGAGTTGGACTTAAGTCCCAGATTAGAGAGGTAGAGCAAGTACTGCAAGATCACCGACACCGAGCAGGAGAAGGGATCCTGAGACTGCTGGGCACACCAAGCGGAAAAACGACGCCATTTAAGGGCGTAGCATTTGCGGGTAGAAGGTCGCTGAGAAGCTGGACGACCTCTTCCACCTCTGCCGGCAGTAGAAGGGGAGCAAGGACTACCCTTTCAGCAGCCAGGCCATCAGATGTAGAGATCTGAGGTTGGGGTGTAGCAGGGACCCCTGATCCTGTGTTAGGAGATCCGGTTGAAACCCCAGAGGGAACGGATCCGCTACCGCTAATTGCAGCAGGAGTGGAAACCACGGCTGTCTGGGCCAGCGAGGAGCGATCAGGATCATGGAAGCTTTGTCTCGGAGAACCTTGAAAAGAGTTCGAGAGACTAACGGTATGGGAGGTAAGGCATACAGAAGGCTGTTCGACCATGAGAGTAGAAAAGCATCCGCCGCTACTCGAAGTGGATGCGGCTGACGAGAGCAGAAGCGAGGAAGTTGCCGGTTGAGAGGACTGGCAAAGAGATCCATCGTGGGGAGGCCCCACTTCAGAAAAAGTTTCTGAACTATGAAGGGATCCAGGCGCCACTCGTGTGGCTGGAGGATCCTGCTGAGTTTGTCCGCCAGGCAATTTTCTTGGCCTGGGAGATAAACTGCCTTGAGAAGAATGCCGTGGCTGACGGCCCAAGAGCAGAGCTTCTGTGCTTCTCGACAGAGAAGGAAGGAGCCCGTGCCTCCCTGTTTGTTCACGTAGAACATGGCAACTTGATTGTCCGTCTGGACAAGGACGGACTGGTGAGAAGTCAGGTGGGAGAAAGCCTTGAGAGTCAGACGGATTGCTCTGAGCTCCAGGAAGTTGATCTGCTGAGCAGACTCCCACGTGGTCCAGAGACCTTGAGTACAAGCCCCTTGGCAATGCGCTCCCCATCCTAGGAGAGAAGCATCGGTCGTCAGCACTTGAGCCGGCTGAGGGGACTGAAAAGGCATTCCGAGCAGCAGGTTCGGCCGATGAAGCCACCACTGTAGAGAAGAGGCCAGCGGGCCGGAGACGCGCACTAAGTCGGCTAGTCCGCCCGTGGCTTGTTGCCACTGCTTGCGAAGGCACCATTGAGCAGGCCGCATATTCAGGCGGGCATTGGGGGTCACGTGGACGGTGGAAGCCATATGGCCGAGTAGTCTCAGGAAGCGCCTGGCTGAGACCAGGGACTGGCTGCGAAAACGGCCGGCTAGGTCCACGAGCCGTTGAGCCCTGTCGAGAGGCAGGAAAGCTCGTGCCTGAAGAGTGTGCAGTCTTGCGCCGATGAACTCGAGATCTTGCGAGGGGAGCAAAGTGGACTTTGCGAAGTTTATGACAAAGCCCAAGTACTGCAGAAGAGTCACAGTGCGGTGTGTGGCATTTGTGACTTCCGGAGAGGACGATGCTCTGATGAGCCAGTCGTCTAGGTACGGAAAGACATAGAGGCCGTGAAGCCGGAGATAAGCCGCCACCACCGCGAGACATTTTGTGAAGACTCGCGGTGCGGAGGATAGGCCAAAGGGCAGTACTCTGTACTGGTAATGATTTCCTGCCACCACAAACCTTAGGTATTGGCGGTGGCTTGGGTGGATGAGGAAGTGCGTGTAGGCATCCTTTAGATCCAAGGAGCATAGCCAATCTCCCTGCTGGAGGTAGGGCAGAAGGATTCCAAGGGTAAGCATCTTGAACTTCTCCCTGACGAGAAACTTGTTGAGGTTGCGCAAGTCCAGGATGGGTCGGAGGCCTCCCGTTCTTTTTGGTATTAGGAAATACCTGGAATAGAAGCCTTGACCCTTCAGGTGGTGGGGCACCGGTTCCACAGCCTGTTCCTGGAGAAGACTTGCTAACTCCTGAAGGAGTAAGTCCCTGTGCAGAGGGAGTCGTGGAGGTTCTCCCGGGAAATAGGAGGGAGGGACCTGGTGGAAGTGGAGAAGATAGCCTTCTCTTACGACCTGAAGCACCCAGGCATCTGAAGTGATGTTGAACCACCTGTGGGCAAAGTGAACCAGCCGGCCTCCTGTGCTGGGAGGAACCAGCTGAGGGGGAGAGGCTATGCTGATGAAGTCAAAAACCCCCACCCTGCTGAGCAGGGGCCGGTGGTGCAGGCTTGGGGGCTTGCTGCCTACGGGACCCGTTACCCCGTCCCTTGGCCTGCTGACCCTGTTGGGGAGCTGTGGAGGCCTGATATTGAGGGTAGTGTTTATAGGCAGCCGCCTTTCTCGGGTAAAAGGACTTCTTTCCCGAGCCCTTCTTCTTCTGGGAAGGGGCGGAGGTCTTCCTAGAAAGCCTAGTTCTGGTGAAAGTCTCCATCTCGATCTGTGCAGCCTTTTCAGCCATGGGCTTGCCAAAGAGGTTCTCACCTCGGCAGGGGACATCGACCAACTTGTCCTGCACCCAGGGTTCAAGGTCAGACGATTGAAGCCAAGCCTGTCGGCGGGCACCGATGCCGGCTGCGGCCACTCGTGCCGATGCTTCAAAGCCATCATAGGCTGCTCGAGACATGAATTTGGAGCATTCCCGAATACCAGTTGTCAAGGCTAGGAACCTCCGCAAAGGTTCCTCGGACAGCCCAGCGGAGAATCCGGCTATCTCTTTAGCCAGGTCTCTGAGATACATGCCCATGTAGAGCTGGTAGGTCTGGACCCGACAAGCAAGCATAGAGCCCTGGAAACACTTCTTACCGAGGCCATCCAGGTTGCGGGCCTCCCTGCCAGGAGGCACCGAGGAGTGCATCTTCTGGCTCTTAAGCCTATGCATGGCCGATTCCACCACCATGGAATGGTGCGGTAGCTGTGCTTTTTGGAAGCCAGGACTCTTGCGGACTCGATAGATGGAATCGACCCGCTTGCTTAACACCGGCGACGATGCCGGACTCTCCCACATGCGGAAGAGTAGTCGTTCCAGCATGGGAGGAACCGATACAGTAAAGTGCTCCCTGGCGGGAGAGTCGTACTGAAGGGCATCGAGTTCTTCGGCTCGAGGCTCCTCCTCGGGATCCGCAGGGAAGGCCAAAGCCTTGGCCATATCCCTGACGAAGTCCGAGAACCGGGCATCCTCCGGAGGGGACTGTTTCCGAGGTTCGGACTCAGGTGAGTCCGAGGGGACACACCGAGTCCGGAACGAATCAGGTGACTCTTCCTCTTCAGACTCCCAGGCAGACTCCGAGGAGGAATCGGTGGGGTCGGTTCGGGCGGGCGGAGGCGTCGGCATCGACGACATCGGTCCCGAACGGGAGGCCGAGGGTGACCTCGACCGAGGATCGACTCAAGCCCTCATGGACTCGAGGATCGGCTCGGTCTCCGGGGTCGACTTAGACCTCGACGTCCCGGCGGTCGGGGAAGAGGCCCCAGCGAGGCTAGCGATCAGTGCCCGCTGCTGGTCCATGAAGGCAGATAGTCTGCTCTCCAAGGCCGTCAACCTGAGTCCGACCTCAGGTGACCCAGCAGCCCCCGACTCGGGCCCCGATGGCGTCGGGCCCAACGTCGGACCCCTCGGAGGCGAGTCCAGGAGGACTACAGGACTTACCCGAGCAGGCAACTCCGACTCCAGACGAGGTCGCTTCGGGAGATGTTCCTTCTCCAAAGACCAGGGACGGCTATCGGGGCTATGCGACCTGGCCCTCGCGGAACCAGGAGCGTCCACCGATGCCGCCCTCGCGGGTTTCACCTTCCGATGATGGTCCCCGGAGGGAGAACCCCTGTCGGAGGAACTCCGGTGACGGTCAGAGCTGGAACCTCTTGACGCCGAGGCCTCCGACGAGGTCCGGGTACGGGTGGGATCAGCGAAGATTCGTTCCCGCTGATGCCGCCGACTCCTTAACGCTTTGGAGGACATTTTGCTGCAGGCCCCACAGATCAGTTCCTCGTGATCCGGGCCAAGGCAGCGGAGGCAATTATCATGTGTGTCAGTGAGTGACATATTTCTGTCACACTGAACACACCGCTTGAAACCACTGGCAGCCATCGGGGGAAAAAGGGCCCCTGCAAGGTCAAAGGACCGGGCTGCCAGCGAAAACCCGAAAACAAAACTGACAGAAAATCAGAAAAACCGAAAAATAACAGAAGGACTCGCAACGGCGTCGCGAGTCCGGGCAGGAAAAAGACCGGCGTCGAACCGAAGAAAAAATAGAAATAAATCACGAAAATCAACTTTTTCAGCGGGGACACGACGGGTACGTCTGTAGGGCTCCGCGGAAAAAAGAAGACTGGCTAAGATGGCACCCTTGGGCGGGAAGGAGACCGCGCATGCGCGCTGCAATTCCCAAAGGCTTTCTTTGAAAGCTGGAGAAAATTGCTCCGCGAGGGCTCCGTCGGTGCCGATGTCACCCATATGTGAGGACTGACTTCCTGCTTGGTCCTGGAGAACTAAGTTTTGGCCATGTTCAATTTCAAGTGGTGATGAGACATCCAAGCAGCAATGTCAGAAAGGCAGGCAGAGATCCGGGTCTGTATTGCCGGAGAGATTTCAGGTGTAGAGAGGTAGATCTACTGAATAATCCTTTTGGAAAGAAGCAGGTAGTAGCTCTACTTTTTCGTACAGAGCAAGTAATTTTTTTATTTATTTATTTAAAAATATTTATATACCACCTACTTACAAAGTTCAAGGCAGACAAGAAACATACACATTAAAATCATAACCAACAAACAATAAAACATTACATTTCAAGGGAGTTAAAAAAAACTGTGGAAAGAAATACAACTAAAACATATTAAATCATAAAGCATGCACAAATTATCAGGTAGTTGATTCCACAATCTTGGCACAAAATGCTTAAAAGAATGAACATTTTATTTTTTATTTTTATTTAAACTTATTTCTATACCACCTTTCTACAATTCAAAGTGGTTCACAGTTAACAAATGTGTAATATGGGCCTGATCAGCACACTGTTTTACATGAAACAGGAACAGTAAACAGTACAATATAGTTTAACAGCTTAACATCCACTATTTACAGTTATAGTTCTGCTGGTTATATTGGTTAACTTATGTACAGATTAAAGGAGAATTTGTCTATTGTGCCCTTAGAGTGCATTTTAAGGTGGCTGGTTTTCTGAGTGCATATCAGTGCTGTAATACATTCAGAAAGAGGTATGTTTTGAGCTTCTTTATGAATTCCAAATAGCCTATAATTTCTCTTAGTGCTGGTGGAAGGGAGTTCCAATCTGGGGTCAAATAATGAAAAGGCTCAGTTGCAGGTAGACTGCTTGTTTTTGATCTTCTGGGTAGGGATCTGTAGGAGGTTAAAAGGTGGAGGTTCTTCTGGACCACTCAGTTTTGGATTTGGCAATGAGAGGCAGAAGGCAGCATGCAGATTCGCTGTGTAGGATTTAGAATGTTATGGTGAGGGCTTTGAATTCAATTCTGGCAGTCATGGGAAGTCAGTGAAGCTGTATAAGCAATGGGGTGATGTGGTCATGATGAGGGGCTCCTGCGATTATCCGTGCAGCCATATTCTAGGCCAACTGTAATCTTTGGAGGGTGTGTTTGGGGAGGCCTTGATAAATGATGTTGCAATAGTCCAGGAGAGGTGTAACTAGAGCCTGGTAGACAGTACGGAATAGGTCTGTAGAGAGAATGTGGCGGAGGTTCCTCAAGGTTTTTAGCTTTTGGTAAACAAAGGATGTTGTTCTCTTTATATGTGCTTGGAAGGTTAGCTACTGGTCAAGTGTTATGCCAAGGTATTTGATCTCAGATTTGATTCTGATTTCTGTGTCGTCTAGTCTCAATGTTTGTGGAAGGCAGAAAGTTGGATCGGTATAAGGCTTCTGTTTTCTCATTGTTGATGTGTAAATTGTGTCGGGTGAGCCATTCCTTTGCATCTTTGAAACAGTTTTGGAGGCTGATGAGGTCAGGAGAGAGGAGGTTAATAGGTGTGAAGATGATTATATCGTCAGCATAAATTTGATATTGAATGTTGTGGTTACTGAAGATCTGGCATAGCGGTTGTATGAAAATATTAAAGAGGAGGGCTCAGAGGCTTGATCCCTAGGGAATTCCTGTTTGTTGAGTGACTGGGGTTGATTCTGACTTGCTGCTTTTAAGATTCTACATAAGATTGGAACCAGGTAAGAGTGATCCCTTGGAGTCTGATTTCTACGAGCCTTTGAAGTAGCAGGTTATGAGGGATGGAGTCAAATGCTAAGGCGATGTCTAGGAATAGGAGAAGGAACCATTTTTTTGCCTTTTTTAATCCTGCTATGAGGGTTTCCACCCCATGATGTTGTCTGAATCCATGGCTGTAGGTCGAGTGGGGCATTTTCTACAAGGTGTGCGAGTACTATTTTTTTTTTTTGAGGATCTTCGCAACAAATGGGATGTTGGATATAGATCTATAAGACTTTGGGCATGTTGGGTTGAACTTGGTGCTCTTTATTAGAGGACAAATTGACGATTGCTTCAGAGAGGTGGGCACTTGCCCTAGGGACAAGGAAGCGTGGATGATCTTCGTTAGATAGGCACTGAGTTGGGGGTAGGTTGTGTTGGGGGCCTGGATTATGTCTTCCACGTTACGGAGTGATGGGAGGTCAAATTGTGACCACCGCTTCTGAGGTGTGGTAGTGTGGTCAGATTCAGTTGAGGAATGGATCATTGGAGAGGTGTGGATAGCTGTTTGGAGATTAAATAAATGGTAAATTTATGAGGACAGATGTCTTCTTGTGCTCTTCCTTTGGATGGTTCCTTTAGGAGTGTTTTCGCTGTGGCAAATATTTCTCATGGTTTATTTATCACTTTGTTGATTATATTGGTATGGTATTCTTTTTTCCGCTTGAGTGTTTCCTCATTGTAACGTTTAAGTAGTTCTAGATAGGTTGTGTGGAGAAGTGGATCTCTAGAGGTTCTCCATTTGTGTTCTAGGCATCTTAATTCACTTTTTTGCTTCTGCAGGGGGGCTGAGAACCATGGGGCCCTTGTCCTGGGTTTCCCTGTATATCTTTTTGGATGAGTGAGAGCAGCATTTGATAGGGTTGTGTTCCAGTCTTGGATTAGGTTGTCAAAGTCAGCCTTCGATTCTGCTATAGTACCAAGTTGCGGGATCCAAAAAGGGTCAAAGTCACTTCTGCAGATGACTGGCTAACCTACTGAAAAGGGCTTTAAACTAGACTCATTAAATGGATAAAGAAAGCCCTCAGGTAACTAGCAGTCCTTAGGTAAGAAACATTTTATATCTGTGGAAATGGGTAAAAAGGGCAATGACTGGAAAGCAGTGTGCATTAATGCCTGTAGTACGGGAAATAAGATCCTAGATATTGAGGCTTTACTGGAAGAAGCTGACTTGTATGTAGTGGAGGTTACGGAGACATGTTTCATGGACAACCATGACTGGGACATAATTATACTGGGCTATACTTTATTCAGGAAGGACAGGGTAGGAAGAAGGGGAGGAGGAGTGGCACTATATGTAAAAAATAATATCAAAGCTACATAATTACAGGGCTTATAAGGGAAGGAAGCAGAATTGTGGGTTACATTGGAAAGAGGGAATGGGAAATTAATTTACATTTGTGTAATATACAGATCTCCATCACAGGCAGACATGTATAGAGATTTTAATTAAAGACAGTTGCAGTATTGCCATGAAAGGAGAAATGCTATAGATAGGCAATTTTAATATCCCAGAAGTTGATTGGCACATCCCTGCTGTAGTGTCATTTAGAAGTAAGGAGATCCTGGATTCTCTACTGGGAGAATTATTCGAGCAACTGGTAGCAGAACCCACACGTGAAGGGGCCATACTGGTCTTGGTGCTTACCAATGGGGAAGGTGTTTCTGATGTTATTGTGGGACATCATCTCACATCCAGTGATCACCAGATGGTGGGGTTCAGTATTAGGACTAGGGCTGATTTTATTTTATTTATTTATTTATTTATATTCTCTTATATACCACGCTATTCTGCATCAGTGCGGTTTACATTGAACAAACTGAAATTACATTGAACAGGGCATTATAACTTGGAGATAACTATTTTACAGGGAACAAATACACTGATAAAGTGCATTGAAAAGTGAGGGCCCTAGCCTTAAGGAAAACTAGCTTTGCCAAGATGGGACTATACCTCAAGGAGTTGTTAACGGGATGGGAATAGCTGAGAGGTGTAGAAAGCAATGGGCAAACTGAAAGGGGATATTTTAAGGGCAACAAGCTTTTTTGTTAGTAAGGTAAATAAATGTGAAAAGAAAAGGAGACCACAATGGTTCTCAAAAGAAGTAGCTAAAAAGATGAAGAAAAAGAGGGTCTTTCATAATATACAAGAGATCACAGAAAGAGGAAGACAAGCATCAATATTTGGAAAAACTTACAGAAGCTAGGAAAGCAGTCAGGGAAGCAAAGATACAAATAGAAGAAAAAATAGCCAATGCAGTAAAATATGGGGGGGGGGGGGGGGAGAGGGGGGAGACCAGATTTTTTCACATATGTTAGTGAGAAGAGGAACTGCAAAAGTGGTACTGTCAGACTCAAAGGTGAGGGGGAGGAATATATAGAAGCTGATGAAGTTAAAGCAAAATTTCATAAGAAATAACATAAGATATGCCATACTGGGTCAGACCAAGGTCCATCAAGCCCAGTATCCAATCTAGGTCACAAGTACCTAGCAGTTTCCCCACAAGACACAGACTCCACAATGTTTGTATTGGGGCAAGCAGTGGATATTCTGGGTCCACTTTAATGTTCACAGATGAAGGAGCAGGAGCTCAGAGAACACCCACAAATAGGAACAGTAGTGAAAGGTATCTTGAAGGATTTTCAGAAGACTGTGTTTGTGAGGAATTAGCTAAACTAAAAGTAGACAAAGCAATGGGGCCAGATGGGATACATCTCGGAGTATTAAAGGAACTTGGAGAACTTTTAGTGGCTCCAATCTTGGTGCACTACAATCCAGCCTGGTTTTCAGGATGTCCCTAATGAATATTCATGAGGTATATTTGCATACAATAGGAGGCAGTGGATGTAAATATTTATTTTAGTTAACAATTTTTCTATACTGCCTTATCTTGAATCAAGGCGGTTTACAAAAATATACCTCATGAATAGTCATTAGGGACATCCTGAAAACCAGGCTGGATTGTGGTGCACTAGGACTGGAGTTGGCCACCCCTGGTATAGGGGTTGAAGTACTGCTGCCCATGAAAGAAGAGCAGGACCTGGGTGTGACTGTTTCTGATGATCTTAAGGTGGCTAAACAAGTAGAAAAACAAACAGCAAAACCAAGAAACTTGGGTGTATAGGGAGAGGAATGGCCAGAAGAAAAAAAGGAGGTGATAGTGCTTCTGTGTAAGTCTTTGTTGAGATCTTATTTGGAGTATTGTGTGCAATTCTGGAGACCGCACCTTCAAAAGGATATAAACAGGATGGAGTCTGTGCAGAGGGTGGCTACCAAAATGGTCAGTGGACTTTGTCATAAGGCATATGGGAACAGACTTAAAGATCTCAATTTGTATACTTTGGAGGAAAGGTGGGAGAGAGGAGATATGATAAAGGCGTTTAAATACCTCTGTTGCACAAATGCACAGGAGGAGAGCCTCTTTCACTTGAAAGAAAGCTCTGCAACAAGGGGTATAGGATGAAGGTGGAAAGGGGATAGACTCGGGAGTAATATGCAGAAATGTTTCTTTATGGAAGAGTGGTAGATGTGTGGAACAGTCCCTGTTCAAGTAGTAGGGACCAGGACAGTATCTGAATTCAAGAAAGCAGCATAGATCTCTAAAAGAAAAAGGGACTATAATAGTTAATATGGAAGGGCAGACTGGATAGGGCTATATGGTCTTTTTTCTGTCATCCTGTTTCTGTTTCCTCCCTGCTCCCTCCATCATGCTCCTAGTTCTGAAGTCGCTCTGCATATTAACTATCTGAACTTAGTTCTCACCATGGAAACTGGTTGCCCAGGGAAGAGAAAATACACAATGGGCACTTTAACAAGAACAGTCAGACAGCATTAATGAGAGAGAGGGCTGACTGAAGTGCATCAACTGACAGTTTGCTGATAAGGTATGATTAACCTGAGGAGGACTGGGACAGGACTTAATCCGAAGTGTCCAGCTGGGCAATATAACCTGTCTCTCTTGGGGTCAATTCTCCAAATGGGGTAGTTTTGTGCATAATCTATACTTTAAAAAACTCCATCAATAAACCATTAAAAATTTTAGTACCAGCTTTGCTCCCAACAGTGTTTACAAAAATAAAGGAGACAAAGACCTCAGTGGCCACATTCTATGCTTCAAGGGTCTTGCAAAGGGATTTACTTATTGCCGCATAACATCACCGGTCCTAAATAAACTCTATCAGTCATTAGTATACACAATATTCTTGGTAGCTACTGGGACATGCTAAGCCCCTGGGTACAATGAAACAAGGATCTTCGTTGGGTGATAAGTACTGAGAGTCAGGGCTGGCGCAAGATTTGGTTCAAGGTGTTGGCACCAGAGGCTAACCTTAAGCCATATGCCCTCCCTGGCTATCAGAATATATTGTTTAGTTTTGAATGCCCTGCTCTTTGCTGCCTCCCCCGCCCCCCCGAAGCAGCCACCATAGGCAACTGCCTAGTTTGCCTAATGGCTGAGCCAGCCCTGCTGCATGCCAGAAGTACTGAATCTACAAAGAGAAAAACACCTTCTAACCACAAGGCTACTTTTCAAGTGTAGCTTGAAGCCAAACATCTATATATAAGTTGTTCTCCTGTAAACCGCGGTATTTAAAACCAAATAAATAAATAAATACCACAGAGGGGAGAGCAATAAGGAATAAGAGCTAAACATTGAACATTTGAAGAGGTACCCCCGGAGGGGTTGAGAGTTCTGAACAATAGTGTAATTTTTGAAATATTTTTTAAGAACACAATGAAAAAAATGAGTGGATATACAGAATAATGATTAACAAGATGTGAAAGAAAAGTAAATAGAATATTGTATATACTGCTGACTGAAGGAGTTTGTTTAGAGGGAGGGGAGGGGGTAATAAGGCTAAATAAACCATGAAATGAAAGGCAAGAATAGTGACTCCAAAATAGCCATATCCCCAATAGTAAATAAACAAAAAGCTTAGCCCCCTCCCTCTCTGATCTAGAGCTATCCGCTAATCCTACTTACAAGATACCTTGAAAAATGGTTAGATTTTAGGAGCAGCGCAAGAAAGCTGTTGCCTGCATTTCATTTTTCCACTGATCCTTTTATGCCACTGTTTTTAGGTCTGACAATTTATTTTGTAAATCTACACAATTTGGAATCTAATAAATGCCATCCATTAGTATATTTTTTTTCTCAGTGATCCATAAATGTAGATCTGATTTTGCCCTTAAATTTAGCTATGTGTCTATTACAATGCTTGTGGTACTGATTGAGAAAATGGAGGCCCATGAACCCTAATTTAAATTAGACTCCTACAAATGCGGAGCAAAATCATAGGATGGGCACATTTAAAAAGACATTTCCATGCGTAAAATTGTGCATTATGTCCATAAGGGTCTAATCACAAAACTGTCCTTTGTGGGTTTATTTTTAATTGTCCTTATTTGTAACATGAACTCTGTCTATGAAATGCTTTAACAGTATTTCCTAGCGGTATTATATTTAAATCCAAACTCATGCCTGGTCATCACCAAAGGGGCTGTTATCCCTTTAGCAGGTCTAAAATAAAAGGGTTATATTAGAAACCCTAATTGTGATTTAAGCATGTATAAGCAACCATATACATGTGCAATCATGGCTATATGTAAAAAGGATGACATTTAAATGTAAGTGACTGCACTGCTTCCAAAGTAGATGGGGGCGTGTGGGGAGCGTGGCCTGGGCAGGACAAAAATCCATACACGATCTCCCATTTCATGCAGGGCAATCCCATGTAAGCCCAAAATTTTCCACATGCAAATTTACACCTCATATGGATTTAAAAAGTGCTCCTTTTGGCTAGCCCCACTCCAAATGGAAATGGGGCAAGAGAGTGTACTCTCTAATGGCCCAGGTGCATATGTAACCTGTGCTTCTTGTGAAATGTCAGTTGTTGCACATATTGGTTGCTGGGTTTCCCCATTGATTTTATTTCCCACATTTATCTTTCTGAAATCGCTCCTCCCACAACCTGTGGATGTGTAGTTTATAAACGGTACCATGTTTAGCAGAGCTGTTTCTAAAATACCAGCACAATTGTAAATGTGGTGGTCTGGACATCTCTGTTCTGATAGCCATGTCCTGTTTAAAACGTACCTTTGAATGTATAGTTTATCTGACAAGCCACTAAATATTGCTGCTCTCCAGCTGACGATCTTTGTGTCCTGCTTTCACTCTGTCCCCCTCCTTTTATTGACTATAAGGCCATTTGGGAATATTGGCCATTTGGGAAGATTTTTAAGCCTAATACACTCCATATAATAGAATTATATGTTCAGTGGTTGCAGAAGAGCATATAACTCACTTCTGAATAAGGTTTAGTATATTCTGAGTTTGGGGAGAAGCAGTTCCAAAGCAGTAGGAACAAATTTTAATTTGTTAGAGGCTGTTGCTTTATTGTAGACTAACAATGAGGTAATGACCTTAGTGGTCTCCAGTGAGAAGGAATTTAAGATTATTCTTTAAGCAGAAATTGGTAGATTTTTCATTATCGTAGGATACAATTTTTTTCCTGAGGTCTTTCCAAAGACTGTATTGGGAACAGAGCCAGCCCAACCACTAGGCAAACTAGGCGGCAGCCTAGGGCAGCAAAAGCTGCCCATTCAAAGCTAAATAATAGATTTTGACAGCCAGAAAGGGGAGGGGGCAGCAGGCAGAATTATGTGACTTTGTTCCTAGCATAGTGTCAGGCTGGTTCACCATACCTATTTGAAGTGGAATACAGTTGAAGATATATATACCCTTTAATGAAGGCTGATAGGGCCAAAACAGTGTCAGTGTAGGGGTTTATAGCAATAAAGACTATTCCACATATAGAGAGTCTGACTTCTAGTGTCTAGTGTCCATATACAAGAAAGAGATAATCCCTGCTCATCAGAGCTTTTAGTCTCAAGACAGCACAGTAACTGGGGACTAGGGTAAGTCTGCAATGCATTATTGGAGGAGTGAGTGGAGGAGTGGCCTAGTGGTTGGGGCAAGGTACTTCAGGCCAGAAGGTCGGGGGTTCAAATCCCACTAGGATAGCAACCTTGGGCCGGAAGGACTGGGATTTCTAATCCCACAGGTGCTCCTTGTGGTCTTGGGCAAGCCACTTAACCCTCCATAGCCCATGTTCCCTGTAAAAGAGTTATCTCCAAGTTATAATGCCCTGTTCAATGTAATTTCAGTTTGTTCAATGTAAACCACACTGATGCAGAATAGCGCAGTATATAAGAGAATGTAAATAAATAAATAAATAAATTATGTGCCATTCAGTCTGTGCTGACTCCTGGTGACCCAGAAGTCCCTTGGCTTTCTTGGCAAAGTGTGACCAGAAGTAGATTATCCTCCACTGCCTTGGAAGAAAGGCCTGGCAAAGTGACTTGCCCAAGGAGTGCCAGTGGGAATATAACCCTGGGTCTTTTGGTCATCAGAGTGCTGTTCTAACCACTAGGCTGCTCCTCCTCCACTCTAGGGAATGGTAAAGATACAGACAGGTGGTGAACAGGAGAATAAGGGGATCAAAATCCAAAAACAGCCTCAAAGAGATGTTTTTTTTAGTGTGGCTATAAATGACAAATGACAACTGGCATAATCAACAGGTTCATCGTTGAAGGAGAAGAAATTGAAATTGTGAACAACTTTAACCTACTTGGATCAACTATCAATAAAGAAGCAACAAGCAGTCAAGAAATCAGACGACGCATTGCTCTTGGCAGAATGGCTATGAAAGACCTAGATAAGATTCTCAAGAGCAGAGATGTGTCTCTCCATACAAAGATTCGACTTGTTCAAGCCATGGTATTTTCAATAACATCATATGGATGTGAAAGCTGGACAGTGAAAAAGACAGACAGGAAGAAAATTGATGCCTTTGAATTATGGTGCTGGCGGCGAATACTGTGTATACCATGGACTGCCCGAAGAACAAACAAGTCGGTACTAGAGGAGATCAAACCTAAGCTTTCTTTAGAAGCTCAGATGACAAGACTTCGACTTTCATACTTCGGACACATCATGCGAAGAGAGAGATCATTAGAGAAAGACATCATGCTTGGCAAGATAGAAGGTCAACGCAAAAGAGGAAGGCCAGCAATGAGATGGATCGCTACAATAACAGCAGCTACGGGTACCAGTCTGTCGTCAATGAGCCGCCTGACTGAAGACCGAACACAATTTAGGATAGCTATCCAGAGGGTCGCCATGAGTCGACTCCGACTCGACGGCACTTAACAACAACAACATAAATAGGGCCAAAGTACATCTCCACTCTCCCCTTTTTCTTTCTCCAACAGACCAGCATTGCCCCTGACCCACCCCAACAGCACATCATCTCTCCTCCCCTCCAGCAACACTGCATCACCCCTCTCCAATGTGGCAGGAGCCACAACTGTGCAAACTCAGGAACACCTTATTTCATGTAAGCTGCGCTCCTTCCTCGGGTCCCAGCAGCTTTGGGCACCTATGATGTCATTTCCAGTGCATGGAAATACACCAGAAGTGAAATCAGAGTAAGCGCCGCTTGCTGCTGGAACTCGAGGGAGCAGCACAACGTACATAAATTGAGGTGTGCCGGGATTTGCGGGGCTTTGGCTTGTGCCACAGGTCTTTCCTTGTGTCAGCATGCCTCCCTCTTGGAGTCATCACTGCATTGCCTTGTGCAACCAGAGGCTCCAACTTCCACCTGACCAGCCCACAGGGTATGTCCAAATGCTCAGTAGGGCAATTAGCCACTGCAGTCCAGAACACTTGCTTTAGGGCAGAGCTTTTTCTTAAGTATCCTAGAAAATGCCTTGTTAAATGTTGTTAGAGACTGTCCATCTGCAAACCATTGATAGCATTTTTGCAGAGTAAGGAGACGCCCGGAACAAGTCTGTGTTCTTTGGTCTGGCAGGTGGTGATTAATGTTGGCATTTTTATCATTGGCACTAGATAGTGAAGTTATTTTATTTCACCTTTGTTTTTCCTCTTTATCTGTTTGCCTTTGTTTATTGTCTCTCCTCCCAATGACTGGGGATTTGTATTGCTATGCAAAGCATGGACTTTAAAAAAAATTCCTTTAATATTGAGATGACTATTGCCTAGAACTGTATCTTCTTATGCCTCTTTCAGATATTGAGTTGTAAAAAAACAAAAGGTTCAGAATACCAGTTTTCAAGCATAAAGATGAAAATGTAAAAAAAGGGAAAATGAAATCTCTTTGTGGAAATTTCTGTGTCCATCACAAAGAGAAAGATCTGCTTGAATGATGCTAACTGTAACCCTGCCACAATTTGAGAAATGAGGTGGTCCATCACGATTCCAGGTCTCGCTCCAATCTTTCCAAGAATTACCAGCATTTGGTTTTTGTCCTAATGCATGTGGGCTAACACTGACATAGTAGATGTTGGGCTTGTCATTAGTAAAACACAAATCCATTAGTCATTGTATAACTGCCCTTTACAGTACAGAAACCACACTATAGGTACAAGGTATTTAACTCTTGCAGACATGGTAACCATCCACTGCAGTAATTAAGGACTCTCTCCCAGACTTCTTTAGCAAAATACACAGCATTAAAAAGTCAATACCAGGAATTAGCAGGGACAGGTTTTGTTTAGCCGTAATGTGCATTCAACTCTGTTGACCCCCATGAAAACTGACTTTTTCTTACCTCCGAGAGCTTAGCTGATACCATTATGGTCACTTACTGAGCAAATGGAGATGGTCCCATGGCATCTTGGTACTACAGCAAAAGACTAGGAGTGAGGAACTAGGGGAGTGCCAGTCAGGGGTAGAGGGATTAAGTACATGTGGTCCCTTTACAGAAAAGCAGAAGTAAAGATGTGGCTGAAAACTACAAGCCAGATAGTTTAACCTCTGTCGTGAGTAAATTATTGGAAACACTGATGGAAGAGAAAATAGTGAGGTTTCTGGAGTCCAATGGATTATCAGATCAGAGACAACATGGATTCACCAGAGGCAGGTCTGATTGATTTCTTTGACTAGGTGACCAGAGTTGGAACAAGGGAGAGCGCTAGATGTGGTGTGCTTAGATATCAATAAAACCTTTGACACCATTCCACACAGGAGACTTATAAACAAACTGAGCACCCTAGGGATGGATCCTAAAGTTACTGCTTGGGTTAGAAATTGGTTGAGTGGGAGGCGACAAAAGGTACAGGTAAATGGAGCCCACTCTGAGAAGGATGTTACCAGTGGTGTGCCCCAGGGATCTGTCCTTGGTCCGATTCTTTTTAACATCTTTGTTAGTCATATAGCGGAAGGGCTGTCGGTTAAGGTTTGCCTCTTTGCGGATGATACCAATATCTGCAATAGAGTAGACATCCAGGAAGGTGTAGATAATGAGGTAGAAATCCAGGCAGGGCTGAGAGCTGGAAGGGTTAAGTGAAGATGATACACCCCTCTTGATGAAGTCATACCCTGGTACATGTTTGTCCCTCCCCTATTCCTTTGCTTTGCTAGAGATAAGAGTACAGTAGACTTTCTCCAATCGGGACTATACTGTAATAAAGTGACCAATCATGAAGAAATGCTGTAATAATCTGATAAGAAGTCTATATAATCTCTCTGAGCCCTCTGGTGGGGGCCCAGAATTTGGAAAAACTATTTTCTCTGGGTCTGTGCACATTAAACCGTTGTTTTCTTCTAAGACTCCTTGGGTGTTTCTTTCTTCACTCGTTTATCTGCTACATGTTTGGTTCCCTGACCCGGCTGAGACAGCGAGATAAGAAAGAAAAGGTTATCTTGCTACCTCTAGGTTCAGTCAGTTTGAGCCAGGCTGGTGGCGAATGCAGGAGGGAATACAAGGCGCCACCAGACCAGTTGTTCTGGGAAGTATTCCTTCCTGATTCGCCTCTGCCGCTGGCTTTATCCTAAGAACCCGCTCTGGGGTCTAGGAAACAACCCATTCAACTCCGGAGGACATCTGAGTGGGGTAAGTGATAACGGGGTCTGTCTCTGTCTGCAGTTGAGAAATATCAGTCCTTCCTATGGGGAAAAGGAGAGCGTGATCACCTCTCGAGGGAATCGCCCTAATACCCTGAGCTGAGCTGAGCTGAGGGAAACCGCGTTCCTAATAGACTGTGTTTTCTATGGAATTGGGAGGCTGTCTATGTGTTGGTCTGTGTTTGAGTTATGTTTTTGGCACAAGCAGAGGCTTGTGCAGTGAGCATAGACTCCTGATTAGTGCAGTTCCTGGCCAGGCGACCGCGCCCAGGTTGGGGAAAAATGGCAAAAGCGCCATTTTGTTAGGGTGTGGTGAAAGCACCATCTTGTTAGTTACCCTTCTTGAGACTAGAGCAGCCGGATTCCTTTCCCTCTGTGTTTTCAATGCCTGGAAGAAAGATATGGGGGGATCAGAAACAAAATGCAGCCCCTTAGAGTGTATGGTAAAGCATTTCAGGAAGGGATTCTCTGCAGATTATGGAGTTCGTATGACTCCATCCTTGTTAAAGAAATATTGTGAGCATGAGTGGCTAGCTTTAATACTGATTGGCCCTGAGAAGGAACATTTGATTATGACTTGGTTAGCCGAGTGCACCAAGTTGTGGTAGCTAAACATCCTGAACAATTCCCTTATATTGATTCCTGGCTGGATGTTTGTCGGCAGAGACCTAAATGGCTCAGGAGATGCTACAGGGAACACTGTCGCATACTTTTGTCTCATAGCCCACAGGAAAAGCAGCCTAAATTAAAATCACAATTGCCCATTTAGTACAGGAGCCAGAGACAGAAGAATTCCCCCCCTTTTCCTCCTCCCAGGAAGATTTCTGTGACTTCAGCTAGGTCGGCAGTCTCAGCAGGGAATTAGGCTAGTTCTCCCCACCCCTCTCAACAGATACTACATTCTCTGACAGTCATCAGAGCAGTGAGGGAAGCATACAAATGCCAGTTTCAGATACAGACTTGCCCAGCACTTCAGAAAGTTGCCCGAGTCCCAGATCTGAAGAATGTCAGTTCCACGTTCGTACACCCTCCCCTCCCCCCCCCATACTAGAGCACTGAGACCTCATTTGGGAGCCCTAGCGAGAAGCGCTGAGAGACTTTCCTGACTTAAAACCCCACTGGGCGGCAAACAGTGATGCAGGCTGCCTTGCTCTGAATTGTTATCATCGGGCTCTCCTTGAAGGCTTTAAAAGGGGGGCCAGAAAGTGA
Organism: Ichthyophis bannanicus; assembly: GCA_033557465.1. NCBI lineage: Eukaryota > Metazoa > Chordata > Amphibia > Gymnophiona > Ichthyophiidae > Ichthyophis > Ichthyophis bannanicus. The sequence continues at coordinate 276,604,427 of CM066041.1, forward strand.
TGAATGTAGGGAAAATATCTGAGGTACTGCAAACCCCTGATGAGAGCCCTGGCCAGTTTTATGAAAGACTCAGTGAATCTTTCCGTGTTTACACTTCATTTGACCCCGAAGCACTTGAAAACCAGCGGATGGTGAATACAGCGTTTGTGGGACAATCACAGGGGGACATTCGAAGGAAACTTCAGAAGCTTGAGGGCTTTGCTGGAATGAATATAACCCAGCGGATGGAAGTTGCTATGAAAGTATTTGTGAACAGAGATCAGGAGATCAAGCGCGAGTATGAACGAAAGGTGAAAAAGAAAGCTGATATGTTAGCAGCGGTGCTAGTCGAGGACGAGTTGAGGACAAGAAAAGTCGACGTGGGAACCGAGAAGCTGAGGCCGGGGTAGAGGAACCTGGCGAGGATCATTGGAGCAAGGACTATTGGAATGAGATTAATGTGCCTATTGCAGAGAAATGGGCCACTGAAAAAAAGAAAAAATGAATGTCCCAATTGTGTCAGGCAATATTCCCTGCCCCGAAGAGAGGTTGAGAGCATTCATAAACATCTCCAGCAACTACTTAAGTCTGTTCTCCTGAAAACCATGCCAATCACCCTGGAATACCCCTTTGCTGCCAGTTCAAAAACCAGGTACTGATGATTACCAACCTGTGCAGGACCTACGGAAGGTCAATGAAGCTGTTGTTACCATTCACCCTGTTGTGCCAAACCCCTACAATTTACTGAGTTTGATTCCTGCACAAGCAACCTGCTTCACTGTTCTGGACTTAAAGGATGCCTTTTTTCTGCTTGAGATTGGCCACTCCTAGCCAGCCACTGTTTGCATTTGAATGGGAAGACCCTATTACTGGCAGTAAGGGTCACTTGACATGGACAAGGTTACCCCAAGGATTCAAAAACTCCCCCACGCTGTTTGGGGATGCACTTAATCAAGATTTGCATCAGTTCCAGTCTTGCCCTTCTCAACGCATGTTGCCACAATACATTGATGATATACTCATTGCTGCTGTTTCCCGGGAAGAATGTCTAACTGCTACTTCAGAACTTCTACACCTACTTTGGATGTCTGGCTATCGGGTGTCCCGAAGTAAGGCACAATTGTGCCAGACTGAAGTCAGATACTTGGGATTCCATGTTGCCCAAGGTCTTCGAAGATTGGGCTCTGAGCGGAGGGAGGCTGTTTGTTCTATTCCTGAGCCACAGAATCGCAGGCAGTTAAGAGGCTTCTTAGGGGCTGCCGGTTTTTGTCGAATCTGGATACCCAGCTATGCAGTGTTGGCAAAGCCCCTGTATGCAGCTACAACAGGGGGAGAACGAGATCCTTTTGACTGGGGCCCGGACCAAAAGGAGGCCTTTCAGAATATGAAGAAGGCTTTGATATCAGCCCCCAGTCTAGGACTGCCCAACGTGGAAAAACCATTCCATCTGTACTTCCATGAAGAAAGGGGGATGGCAGTTGGTGTCCTCACTCAGAGCCTAGGTTCCTGGCAATGACCGGTGGCTTATCTGTCCAAACAGCTGGATCCAGTAGCAAGAGGGTGGCCTTCTTGTCTCCGCACAATAGCAGCAACAGCTCTCTTGGCAAGAGAGGCTGATAAATTGTCCCTTGGGCAAGAACTGTATGTTAAAGTGCCGCATGTAGTACTGACACTGATGGAGTACAAAGGCAATTATTGGTTTACCAATGAGCTGATGACAAAACACCAGAGCATGCTGTGTGCGAATCCTCGGGTTCACTTGGAGATAGTGAAAACACTCAATCCTGCTACTCTACTCCCTGTAGCACCTGGGCTACCTGAACATGATTGTATCCAGGTTATGGATGAAGTGTACTCCAGCCGTCTGGATTTGAAGGATTTACCGCTGGCCTCTACTGATATTCAATACTTTACCGATGGCAGCAGTTTCATGGAAAATGGACAGTGGAAGGCCGGATATGCTGTGGTCACTCCTGGGGTTGTTGTGGAGGCTGAGCCCTTACCTTTAGGGACTTCTGCCCAGAAAGCTGAACTCATTGCCCTTACTCGAGCCCTCCAGTTAGCTGCAGGTCTGAAGGCAAACATTTTCACTGATTCTAAGTATGCATTCACTACACTCCATGCCCATGGGGCCCTCTATAGAGAGAAGGGACTCATAAATTCAAGCGGGAAATCTATAAAGTATGGGAGGGAGATTTTAGAGTTACTAGAGGCTGTGTGGGCACCAGAAGCAGTGGCTGTTGTTCACTGCAAGGCACACCAGTGAGGACACACTCTGGTCATCCAGGGTAACCGCAAGGCAGATAGGGAGGCCAAGTTAGCAGCCCAGCAAGGAATAGTCCCAGTAAGTGTTCAAGTCCCCCTGTTTCCAATTCCTATGTCAGAGTGGGACCCACGTTATACCAGGAAAGAGATGGATTTCTTCACTCAGGAAGGGGCTACTCTCACTACTGCTGGGTGGTTGCAGTTAGTGGGAGATCCACCCCGATGTGTTATCCCCGAGAGTCTAGCACCTGCTTTTGTCCAACGATTTCATGAGACCACCCACTTAGGCAAGACCTCCATGCACACCATTCTACAGTCTTATTTCTATGTCCCACATCTGTCTGCCTTAACGGCAGCTGCAGCACGTCGCTGTCTCCAATGTACCAGGAATAACCCCTGCCAAGGGCCTCTACCCCCAGTTTCCATACAGGCGGTTGGTGATGCCCTTATGGAGAATATTGTAGTTGATTTCACTGAGTTACCCCGAGTAAGGGGTTATCAATATCTGCTGGCAATAGTATGTACATTTTCAGGATGGGTTGAGGCCTACCCTTGTAGAATAGAGGCAGCCCGAGAAGTTACAAGGGCCCTGTTGAAAGAGATAATTCCTAGGTTTGGCCTTCCCCTTACTATAGGGTCAGATAATGGCCTTGCATTTGTTGTTAAGTGCCTTCAGGACCTTTCTAAGGCCCTCCAGATCACCTGGAAACTTCACACTGCTTACCGCCCACAGAGTTCGGGAAAGGTGGAAAGGATGAACCAAACTCTGAAGCTCCAGCTGTCTAAACTCTGTCAGGAAGCTCATCTTAAGTGGGATCAGGCTTTGCCGAAAGCCCTTCTCCGGGTCCGGTCCTCTCCAACTCGGACCTTGGGAATATCCCCTTATGAAGTACTGTATGGTCGACCACCACCCATTGTTCAGGGCCTTAAGGGAGACCTAAAGCAGATAGGTAATGAACTTACGAGACACCACCTACTGGCATTGGGATCTGTTTTTCAGTCTTTGAACAGGTAGATACAAGAGCAACTGCCTATCTCTTTGTCAGAGCCGCTCCATCCCCACCAGCCGGGAGATCGTGTGTGGATTAAGGAATGGAAACGTGAGCCACTGTGCCCTACCTGGAGAGGTCCTTACACAGTTCTCCTAGCCACACCGACTGCAGTCAAGGTCGCAGAGGTTACCCCATGGATTCATCATACTCGTCTTAAGAAAGCTGTTCCTGACTTGGATGATAAATGGACAGCGCACGAACATTCTCAGGATCCCTTACGCCTCACGCTGCGGAGAACCAGGTAATCAGCAGACAACAGAGCCCTGCGCTAGCCGCATACCGGAAGCCGGCTAGTCTATGCACGGCAGAAGCTTGAGGAGTCATCTTCAGATACTGTTAGTGGGACATAAGCTCCATGGTCGGTATGCACCTGCTCATGTTGACTTTTGTTCTGGCATTCATGTGGGGCTTTCCCTTGTTGGCCTCAGGAACTATAAATGTAGTAACACTACTTGCTGGGACTGCTTTGAATACTTCGAACGTTTGTGTACGCAGCTCATCGCAGCCTGGAGTTTTAATCAACATGCCTTATTACTGTACCCACTACTTTGTGTGAAATGCAAACGTTTACTGTAATGCATAATCTGAACTGCAAACAGTCAAAGCTAACCTTTTCTACATTTTTCTACTTCATTGGTGTTACTCGTCCTACCTCAGCCTATTTTAACAAGGCCTCTTTCTCCTTGCAAGTTGTCTCCACGCTTAAAGCTACAGATTGCTTTATTTTTGTAAATGCCACTAAAGGGGGTTTTTAATTTTAATTTAAATTTAATTAAACAGTTTCTTATATACCGCACCTTCCAGAGATCAGGTGCGGTTTACATAGAACAACAATGTAACAGGTCAACATCTGTTAATACAGGGAACAATTTGAAACAACTTATATTACATTACATAGAACAGCTTTAAACCATAACATCTTAAATTACATTACTTGAAACAATATGAACTGTTTACGTGGAACAGAGAGAAAACTATATACAGCTGTAAGTGAAACATGGTTGAGTCGTAATATATAAGCATTTGTGTTTCAGATCCTATGTCAAGACCGAATTGACTTAAGAGGACTGGCCTTGTATTATCCGTTTTCTTGTTGGGTAGGTGTGTTTGATAGATGTCCGTAGTGTGAGGTGAACAGGTGTGTTTTAAGTTTTTTGCGGAATTCGATGATCTCTGAGAGAGATCTAATTTCGTCTGGAAGGGCATTAATGTGTCTAACACTGTATTATCATGCAAGTCTATTACGAAGGTATCTTATGCTTCCTCAGAAATGTATCTTCCCTTAGGATGGTTTTTGTTATGTGGTAAAACTGCTTACACTTATGTTCCCATAAACGCTACTGGAGGTCCTTACACTTTTGGCAGACTTACTACTGCTGCTTCCTCTCATACCCCTAGTAAGGTTAGTTCCCACTCGCGCTATCCTCGATTAAAACCTATGCCCCCTACCTGTAACTCCAATGTGGAACCTTATATTTATTTTATTTATTTATTTATTTTTATTTATTTACATCTCTTATATACCGCACTATTTGCGATCAGCGCGGTTTACATAGAACAAACAATATCCGACAATAAACAAGAGTCAGGTCATTACAATGAACAGGAGCAGTAACTTGGATAACAGGGGAAACTATCTACATATGTGGAACATTGAACAAGGTAACTGTATATATGAGAGATGGAGTTATTGTGTGTTGCTCATACATGGTGGCTGGGGACAGACAGCGCTGGGACTGGCAATATCCATTGTAGGAGCAACTGGGTTAGCTTTACACAACGCTATGGAAGTAAGCCGTAATCCTTGTTCCTTGGCCAAATCCATTAATCTTACCTCAACCATCCTAGCCACTATGAATCATGAGATGTCTGGTCTGCGGATGGCGATTCTGCAGAATAGGATGACCATTGATCTTCTGCTCCTACGCTTAAATCATGACTGTGAGGAATTTGAGGGTATGTGTTGTTTTAATCTCGCTGATGAGAGTGTTTCCATTGAACGCTCTATTCAAGACCTACGTGATCTAGCTAATCAAATCACCGCCCCTTCTATAGGTGCTGGGTGTTTGCGGAATGGTTCAATTGGTTAGGTGGACTTAAAACCCTAGTGGTAGGGGTTCTCCTTATTCTCCTGCTATGTGTCATCCTACCATGCTGTATCCCTATCCTTATCCGATTTATTACCGCCACCATTGAGACCATGGTGGAGCGGAAAACTGCTGCCCATGTGATGGCGGTATGCAAATACAAATCCCTTCCACAGTCAGATCAACTGCTATGAGGAAAAATTGGCCTCCTTCACTACAAGGCAAATTTTTCCCTTAAAAAGTGGGGAATGAGGTAGAAATCTAGGCAGGGCTGAGAGCTGGAAGGGTTAAGTGAAAAGGATACACCCCTCTTGGTGAAGTCATACCCTGGTACATGCTTGTCCCTCCCTTATTCCCTTGTCCTGCTGCTCTCTCTGCTTGCTAGAGATAAGAGTACAGTAGACTTTCTCCAATCGGGATTATACTGTAATAAAGTGACCAATCATGAAGAAATGCTGTAATAATCTGATAAGAAGTCTATATAATCTCTCTGAGCCCTCTGGTGGGGGCCCAGAATTTGGAAAAACTATTTTCTCTGGGTCTGTGCACATTAAACCGTTGTTTCCTTCTACGACTCCTTGGGTGTTTCTTTCTTCACTCGTTTATCTGCTACAATAACATGAGGAGGGATCTAGCTAAGCTGGAGGAATGGTCTAGAATTTGGAAGCTGAGATTTAATGCTAAAAAATGCAGAGTCATGCATTTGGGCTGCAACAATCCAAGGGAGCGGTACAGTGTAGGAAGTGAAGTACTTCTGTCCACTAAAGAAGAGTGGGACCTGGGCATGATTGTGTCTGATGATATTAAAGTAGCTAAACAGGTAGAAAAGGCGACGGCAAAAGCTAGAAGGATGCTTGGGTGCATAGGGAGAGGAACGGCCAGCAGAAGAAAGGAGGTGATAATGCCTCTGTATAAGTCTTTGGTGCAACCTCATTTGGAGTATGGTGTGCAGTTTTGGAGACCACACCTTCAAAAAGATATAAACAGGATAGAGTCGGTACAGAGGGTGGCTACTAAAATTGTTAGTGGTCTTCATTAAAAAGCATATGAGGACAGACTACTTTGTACAAAGTTTAATGGTTTCACTGTTTGTAATATTGTTCTCTGTAACTGGTGTTGTTTATTGTAAACCGCCCCGATCTCTGGAAGGGGTGGTATAGAAAAACATCTTAAATAATAAATAAATGTATGTATGTACACTTTAGTGGAAAGGCAGTACAGAGGTGATATGATTGAAACATTTAAATACCTTTGTGGCATAAATGCACAGGGGGAGAGCCTCTTTTGATTGAAAGCAAGCTCTGCTACAAGGGGACAAAGGATGAAGGTGAAAGGGATAGACTCAGGAGTAATATGTGGAAATATTTCTTTACAGAAAGAGCGATAGATGCATGGAATAGTCTCCCAGTAGAGGTGATAGAAACAAGGACAGTATCTGAATTCAAAAAAGCATGGGATAAACACAGAGGGTCTCTGAAGGAAAAAAGGGGACTGTTGTAGTGGTTGATATGGAAGGGCAGACTAGATAGGCCATGTGGTCTTTTTCTGCCATCGTGTTTCTAAATACCTCCCTTTGAAGCTTGCCACTTAGATTATGCAAACCCTATAATTTTGTAAAGCACATTTAGAATTTAAAAAACAAAACAAAAACATAATACATATAAAATAATTTCAGTTGTTTGAAAGTCACATAATCACTATTTTAAAATTAAAAATAAGAATCTTTCCCCTTTCTGGTTTCTCCCCACTCTTTCCCTGCTTTCTTTTTATTTAAGTTTCCTTCTGATGTGCTGATAATCTGTTTCTCTTTCTTTCATCCTTAAGCACATCACACTGCCTCATTCTCCTGCACCCCATACTTTATTTTTACCTTTTCACACTTCTGTCTTAGTCACCCCAGACTTTCCTGTCCTGTAATACTCATGCCCAGCTGTCTACCCTTCTCAACTTTCCAGCTGTTTCCCTCTTGCGCTCTCTGACCCTCTGCCCTCTTTTCTAACTTCTAGGGATGTGTATTCATTTGAAACATTTCCCATGTCATTTCATGTTTTTAAACGGAAATAGAACTCTCCCCGCCCCAATATTTTGTATTTTTTTAATTGCTTGATAGTGTACCCTGTTTGATTAAAGGTGCACCCTATTAAGCAATAGGGCACACCATATATTTAAAATATTTAATATATCATCTTCATTGCAAGCATCATTCAGAATGGTTTAATGTAAACCAATCGAGTCAATACTTTCCTCCAAATCACTTCATCATCCATAGCGAACATCGCTTTAACCCCTTTCTTAACTCTTAACAGATCGGTCTCCTCCCTTAATTTTCCAACAATGCATTCCCTCACTCTGCACCAACTACACTAAAGGGCATGTTTACTAAGGTAAGCGCCAGTAGCGTGTGATTGTGATGCCCATGGGCATGAAGCATCTTTCTGGTTGGAGGGGCCAGATAAGCCAATCTCCAGCCCTGCCCAAGAGCTGATGCCGTTTTGGGCAAAATATTGGTGGGGCCATGGCCCCCGTGATCCACTTCACTCCGCTGCCTATGGTGCCACCAAATTAGTGTGCAGGCCTGCACTAATGTTTTTGGTAGGTGGTCTGCATCCATTCCCTGCAGATAGCAAAGTGCTAAGGTGCAGCACCGCTCCAACTGGCACATCGGTGCACTTAATGCCGCCCGTTGAAGAGATCTTAAGTGCATCTGTGTTACGAGCAACGGGTATGATTAGTGAGTGCCCATAACACCTGTGCTAACCATGATGTGCCATCAATGCTCGCTTATACCCCTAACCTGCCTAATTATGCACTAACTAGTTAACATGGGATTTTTAGTGCAGGGCCCCATGCTAAATGTTAATGTGGCACCCATAGAGCTCATCAACACTTCCATTCATGGTTAGCATGCTTTTAGTAAACATGATCCTAAATGTCTTGGCTCTCTACATTGTCTCGTGAATAAATATCAGCTGGGAACCTCTATAACAGGGGTGTCAAACTCAAATACACAGTGGGCCAAAATGTAAAACTTGAACAAAGTCGCGGGCCAGCATTGAACAAATGAACCTTTTAATATGGACCCAAACAAGATTTGCTTTAATATTGAATATGAAGCAACACTTATTACTATACAATTTATAACTTAATAGTTCAGATATGCAAAAACCAATTTCAAATAAAAAAAAACATCAGTGACATTCATTTATTAAATAAGATTTAAATAATAATAAATAATAATTTTTAAAATAAAATAACAATAATAAAATTAATCAACCATTCAAGCCCATGTCTTGGAGTAGCAAGAAAAAGTGCATAAAGAAAACGTTAATTATTGCTCAGTTTGCTGCACACTGATCTAATCTGATGTGCCCAAGCCAGATACCTGGCATCTCTTCTTGGATGATAGTTCATCAATGTCTGGGCTCAGGCTTTGAGCTGAGGAAATCCTCAGTATCGAGCGAAGGTGTTCATCAGTCAGACGTCTCCTGTGAGATGTTTTGGTCATCTTCATCGAGGAGAAAAGTTGCTCACATAGATAAGTGCTGCCGAACATGGAGAGCATCTGAGCAGCTTGGGTGCGGAGCTGAGGCATTGTGTCAGGGATGAACTGTGGAAACTGGGCGGCGCCCACAGCATCATACTTTGACTTCAGCGTGTCATTACACTGGAGTTCAATTAGCTCCATTTGGAGGTTGGTTGGTGCGTTTTCCACATTAACTGCAAAGGGATTACTGAGCAGTTCAAACCTACATTTCTGGACATCAAAGTCGGCAAATCGCCGGCTAAACTCAGCGCCGAGTACACTGAGTTTTTCAGCAAACTGTGCGCATGGGAACAAGTTGGTAAAGAACTGCGTTTTCATGGTTTGGCAGCAGGGAAAATGGCCAAGGTTTCCTTGCAGCATCTGATTCTCCCACAGGCACAGTTTAGTTTTAAAAGCCCTCACTGCAGCGTACATGTCTGTGATGATGCGCCCCCGCCCCTGAAGCTGCAGGTTCAGCGCATCGAGATGGCTCGAGATGTCACACAGAAAGGCCAGCTCACACAGAAACTTTTTCTCCCGAAGCTCTGCTGTGTCCTTCCCTTTGCTTTCCAGAAACTGACATATTTCCTCATGCAGCTCAAAACATCTATTCAGTACTTTTCCTCGGCTTAACCATCTCACCTCTGTGTGATATGGCACGTCTGCGTATTCCGAACCACACTCCTCCAGAAAAGACTTAAACTGGCGGTGATTCAGACCTTTGGCTCTTATAAAGTTAACTACTTGTGTTACTGTGGTCATAACATGTTCCATCTTTAGGGCTTTGCCACACAATGATTCCTGATGTATGATGCAGTGATAAACAGTTAGTTCACCTGCACAGTTCTCTTCCTGCATCTTCTCCCGGACCCTGCCCACCAGTCCACTTGTTTTACCGCACATCGCTGGCGCACCATCTGTCGTTAATCCCACGAGTTTATCCAACGGCAGCTTTATTTCAGTTACGCATTTGGAAACCTCCTCAAAAATTTCCTTTCCTGTGGTTGTGCCATGCATTGATTTGAATCCCAATAGCTCCTCCGTAACACACATATTTGAGTCCACTCCACGGATGAAGACTGACAGCTGAGCAGTATCAGATGCGTCGCTGCTCTCATCCACAGCAAGGGAGAATGCAACAAAATCTTTTCCCTTTTCCAAAAGCTGGTCATACAGATTGGTGGCAAGATCACATGTGCGATCAGCTACTGTGTTTCTGCTCAGGCTCACGTTTGAAAAGGCTTGCTTTTTCTCTGGGCACACGATGTCACAAACTTTCAACATGCACTTTTTCACAAACTCTCCCTCATTAAAGGGCCGGGCTGATTTTGCGATCTCTGCTGCCACAATATAACTAGCCTTTACAGCAGCCTCACTTTGTGATGTGGCTTTTTTGAACATATTCTGTTGTGAAACCAAACTTCTTTTCATCTCCTCCACTTTCTGGCTCCTTTGAGTCATGTCCAGGTCCTTGTACTTGTCATGGTGTTTTGTTTCATAGTGTCGTTGAATGTTATACTCCTTAGTTATAGCCACGTTGACTCCACAAATCAGACAAACAGGTCTGTCTTTTACATATGTAAACAAATATTCTGTCTCCCACCTGTCCAGAAAGTTCCTGTTGTCTGCCTTTCTTTTTGCCATTTTTGGGAAGGGGTTCCACAGTGACAGTTGTAGCTTGAGATCGCTATGACTTCTGTCACACAGGAGAGGGCGTTTCTGGGACCTGTCCTGATTGACGCGCCAAAACAACAGCAAGGCATTATGGGATTTGTAGTATTAGCGATGAATGAATGCGCTGTATAATACCGGTGGGCTAGCTCTAGTAGTCATTTGGTATAGCCTCGCGGGCCAAATATAATTACACTACGGGCCAAATTTGGCCCGCGGGCCAGAGTTTGACACCTATGCTCTATAAAGTTCCCTTGGGTGGATTGCAAATTTAATTTTATTTTTTTTAAGAACAGAATGTCTTAATCTGTTCTTTTTTTAAAAACAAGGATTTTGCATTTCTCTTTTGCTTTTAATATTAACAATAATAATGTTAATAGAAAGCCAAAGTAATGTTGTCAACAGGAACTGGCACTTTTGTGCTCTTCCCTCCCAACAGAAACCTGTTTTTTTTGTATTGAGCAATAGTGCACACCATTGATGGCTTTGCCCCCGAAATGAAAAAACAAACAAACTTGTAAATGACATGGGAAACTAAACAAAATGAAAATTTATGCCTGCACACCCCTACTAACTACCCTGCTCTAATCTTTAGCTTCTCTCTAACTCACTCCTCTCCTTCTCCATAGCTTCTCTTTGCCTCTCCCTCTTTCATCCTCTTACCACTTTCCTCCATTTCTTCTGTCTCCCTGTCCCCCTCTCAGAGAGCTACCATTAGGTGAACTAGGCAGTTGCCTAGAGAACCAGCCCTCCAGGGGTACCTGCTGCTGCACATTGCTGCCTCTCTCAGAGGCTGGTAGCAGTGGCAAAAGCCACAAAACCGTGATGCAGCACTTACCCACTGTCTCTAGGGTTTCATCACGGCTTCTCTCCTGCACAGGCTGCTACTTCCAGCCCCCTCCGATGCAGACTTCTGGATTTAATGGATGCGGCTGACTTGGATTTAGTAGCAGTTATGGAGACATGGTTCACAGACAACCATGACCGGGATGTAAATATACTGGGCTATACACCTTCTATAGGAAGGACATGGTAGGAAGAAGGGTAGGAGGAGGAGTAGTACTATATGTAAAAATATAATATTAAAGCTATAGGATTACAGGGCTTAAAAAGGAGCAAGGAGGCACTGTGGGTTAAACTAGAAAAAGGGAAAGGGAAATCCATTTGCACTGGTGTGATATACAGATCTCCTTCACAGGGAGAAGAAGCGGACAGAGATTTAATAGAAGACCTATGAAGCATTGTCATGAAATAAGAAGAACTACAGCTAGGCAATTTCAATATGTTGGATGTTGACTGGTACATCCCTGCTGCGGTGTCATCTAGAAGTAAGGAGATCCTGGATTCTCTACAGGGAGAACTATCCAATCAACTGGTAACGGAACCCACATGTGAAGGGGCCATACTGAACTTGGTGTTTACCAATGGGGAAAGTTAATCGTGGAAAGTGACATTGAAAAAGTGAAATTGCTAAACAAATACTTCTGCTCAGTTTTTACTAAAGAAAATCCTGGAGAAGGACCACCTGTGACTCCCAAATATAAAAATGGGAATGAAGTAGATACCACACCATTCACAGAAGATGATGTGTTAGAACAACTTGCAAAACTGAAAGTGGACAAGGCTATGGGACCCATACCAGGATACTGAAAGAGCTCAGAGAGGTTCTTGCAGGGCCATTAAAGGATGTTTTCAACAGATCTTTAGAAACAGAAGTTCCTCAGGACTGGAGAAGGGCCAATGTGTGGTATCTTTTCACAAAAGTGGCGACAAGGAAGAAGTGACAAACTACAGGCCCGTGAGCCTTACCGCGGTGGCGGGAAAAGTAGTGGAGGCACTCCTGAAGGAGCAAATAGTGGACTTTCTCAAAACCAACAGATTGCATGATCCAAGGCAACATGGTTTTATCAAAGGACGATCTTGCCAAGCAAATCTGAGTTCTTTGACTGGATGACCAGAGAACATCATCAAAAACTCTGAGCTATATTAAGAAGTATGCTTATATCAGAACACACCCGAGAGTTCTTACGCACAACCTTTACATTGATCAAAAAGCAACAGTTTGAATAGAACAAGGAGAAACAGAATGGTTTAAAGTCAGCAAAGGTGTATGTCAAAGTTTCACACGTTTTCCCCTACCTGTTTAATTTATATGCAAAACAAACCACAGAGAAGCAGGACTGTATGACAACAGAGGTGTGAAGACCGATGGAAGACTCATCAACAACCTTCGCTATGCTGACGATAACACATTACTGACAAAGCAAAGATGATCTGAAACATCTGCTTAGCAAGTTCAAGGAACATAGTTTTAAAATGGGCCTGCACAAAGATCCTGACAACTGGCAAAATCAATAACGTCATCTTTGATGGAGAAGAAATAGAAATAGTTGAAAACTAATCTGCTTGGATCAATAAGCAATAATGAAACAGTCAAGAAATCAGACAACGCATTGCTCTTAGCAGAAAGGCTATGAAGGACCTATATATTATCTTCAAATGCAGAGATGTGACTCTGCATACAAAGATTTGACTTGTCCAAGTCATGATATTTTCAAAAATGTCATATGGATGTGAAAGTTGGAAGGAAGAAAACAGGCACCTTCTAATTATGGTGCTGGTGAAGAATACTGTGTATACCATGGACTGCTCAAAAAGCAAATTAATCTGTACTATAGATCAAACCCGCTAAGCTTTCCTCAGAAGCTCAAATGACAAGACTTCAGATTTCATACTTTGGATTCATCATGCAACCAGAAAGATCATTAGAGAAAGACATGCTTGGCAAGGATGAAGATTAAAGCAGAAGAGGAAGGCCAGCAATGAGATGGATCGCTACAATAACAGCAGCTATGGGTGCCACTCTATCAACAATGAGCTGCCTGACTGAAGACTGAACACAGTTTAGGACAACTATCCAGAGGATCGCAATGAGCTGACATCGATTTGATGACAATTACTGGCAATCTACTTCCGGTGACACTGCCAAGAAAACCCAGGAGCTTCTGGGTCGCCAGGAGTCAGGACTGACTCGAAGGCACACACTGCATTTTTACCTATTCAGAACATTCAGTACTTAAATGCTGTGTCAGTCAGCCAGGTCATTTTAAATATCACCCAGATCCTTTGTGCGTTTATCTTATTGCCTCCCTACCTGGACGGATTGATTTTTTCCCCAGTCAAAGAAATGGAAAAATATTAGAAAAGAGCAGTGTAAAAGCCCATGCCCACCCACCTCCTTTCCCTTTCTTGTCCTTTATCTTTTCTTTACATTTACATTTTACATACATTCTCTTATATACCGCGCTATTCTGCATCAGTACGGTTTACATTGAACAAACTGAAATTACATTGAACAGGGCATTATAACTTGGAAATAACTATTTACAGGGAACATGGGCTATGGAGGGTTAAGTGGCTTGCCCAAGACCACAAGGAGCACCTGTGGGACTAGAAACCCCAGTCCTTCCAGCCCAAGGTTGCTGTCCTCTAGTGGGATTTGAACCCCCGACCTTCCGGCCTGAAGTACCTTTTCTTCTCTTTTTTTTTAATTAATTAATTTATTTAGCTAGGCTTATATACCACTTTTCACTCAGGTCAAAGCGGTTTACAAAGAACAAAAATAATTTATCTTTTATTTCCTTTCCTTTCCCCCTTTCTCCTTCTTTTCTGGCAGCCATTATACTTACGCTTACCATGCAAGCATGTGATTTGGTTGTGGACTACTGCACTGCTCAACTCTTCCGCTGCATCTAGGGAATTAGGGGTGTGCTTTCATTTGAAACAAAAGCAGAGATCCTAATGTCAGTGATGCACACTCTTTCACAAGTGTGTACACTATCAACGGGATAGGGAGCACAGTTTAAAAAAAAAAAAAAGATAACCCCCCCCCCCAAAAAAATATTTTGCGTGTTTCAGGCCGTTGCCTGCCACACACTGCTCTCAGTGATCCTCCTCACTCACTCTTAGCCAGCAGCTACAATCCTGTCAGCGCCTCTGCTCACCTATTCCTAGGCAAGTTGGATCTAAGCTGATCATTATTGGGCGAGTCACTCGGCTCTTTTGCTGCCCTGGACCATGCCAGAAAGGGGCTTCAGTACAAAAAGCACCATGAGGTATGCTGCGATTTGATAAGGCTTTCTGGCACAGCGACCCCCCTCCCCCACCCACTTTCCCTTGTGCTACATTTTATTGCAGGGTCACTATTTAGTTAGCATTTTATGAGTTAAACCCTCAAAACTGGCAATTGGCAAAACGTATCTGGAAAGCATGCAGCAATTGCAGCTTGTTCTTCTGTACTCTACCTCCAACTTCACTTTACAGTCTGTTAACAAAGGAAACAGGTTTAAGTGTGCTGCAGAGACCGTAATGACTAAGAGAGCCTGTGTACTGAAAGCCTTCATCTTGGACAATGAATGACTGGCAAGGGCAGGCTTGCTGTCTACCCATTACCATGAAAACCAGTTGCAATGGAGCCAGGCAGTGTGCAAGGGATGGCAACAGGGCTGTTTTTAATGGGGTTTTTTTTTGTCTTTTCTCTTTGCAAATAGATCAGTCTGTATTATAAATGAAATTTGTATATCTAGACGTTTAGAGCTCATAAATTAAGGCATTCATTTTCCAGCTAATTATGGTTTTAGGGTACAAAATACTGGTATGTTGGTATTCTCGTGCCACGGGTTCTATTGCTGGGTACCTTTTCTGGTGCATCAAATGTGTACTATGCTCATGTCACTTAGGAGTCATCAGCTCAGAAAAGGCACAAAAACTATGCACAGGTTGCAAAACAAGCCAAGGGAATGGTGAAAGAGTATCAGGGAAACTGATGTTGATGTTTCCATTAAAAGCTATTTAATTATTTTTTTTTTATTGCATGGGGGGTATTTTATCAGAGTTAATCGATTAAAACTGAAAATCAGAAGCCCTGTTTATAGATCAAAAACACATCTATCCTTCTCCTATAATGCATCATGATACCCAAAGAGTAAAAACATGGGCTGGCTTCTGTTGGGGTGACTACCATAGTATTTTTAAATTCTATTTTATATCCCCTAGTAATTTAACCTATATCTGTTTCATGATGTGACTTAGCAATGACTAATTGGTCTGCCCTACTGACTGCACAGAGGAACAGTAATATCATTTGAAAGCAATAATTATTATGGTGCTGATTTTTAACCTAATCATAATAGTGACAGTGTGCACAAGAGAAAACTGATCCAGGTCCTCTGCAGGGCAGTGCTCAGTAGCGTCCCTGAGACACCAGATTGACATTTCTAAAGTATATGATATGCATGAATAGATTTTGCCTAAACAAATTCTGTATCATCATCTCTGGTAATGAATTACATGGTGCTAGAGAAGTCAAGGAAGGATCCTCACATTCCTAAAAGGGTCTCCACTGCAAGCAAGGTAATACTGTGTGGCCCTGAATACAAGCTCTCTCTCTCTCTCTGCCTGAGAGCTCTTAAAGGGGTTTTGATTTTCATTTTTAATAGCTAATTCTTTTTCTGCTGTTTTGCAAAAAGGGACTTTTTTGTGTTCTTGGATAAAGCTATTTCTTCTGCTGTTAGAGTTATTTTTTTCCTCCTTTAACCTTCAAGTTCAAAGGGTAAGCAAGTTCTTTGAAGTCACTGACCTCATCAGGTAACATGTTAGATCCCTCCCTTCCCACCCCAGCTTCCATCACCTCCATGCGAGAATTCTTGCTTTATAGGGAAACTCCCCAATTAGCTTGTTGACAAACAATTTGCCGTTCTTCAAGGAGCTTTGATTATGTAATCTTACAAAGGGAACACATTAATTTATATACTTCAGACACATATTAAAATTTACTAGTGTAAAGTATTATCTAGTAAGGAAGCAGGACTACACACAGGGACACAGAACAGCGCTATTAGAACTCACATAAAACGTAGTTACTTACATGTAAAATATGATCTCCGAGAACAGCAGGAATCAGTGTTCATGTATGGGTTACATCAGCACCAAAGGAGCCCGGTGCAGGAACACACCCCAGCATCCAATGGCAATGCTTTTGGGAGTGTTCCTCTATGCATGTGTGGCTGCCTTCCCGCCTTCTCTCCTGGTCTCCTCAGTCAGGTGAATAGCAGAGAAATAAAAATCTTTGTAGAACAGGACGAGAAAAAAGGGGACAACTTGATAGGGTTGTGGGACGGGTTGTGAAGATTGATTCCTGCTGTTCCCAGAGATCATCTGTTATAGGGGAATAACTATGCTATCTCCAGGAACAAGCAAGAAGTCACATATGGGACTGCCTAGCCCAAGACAACTGAGCGAGAAAAGAATCCTGGTGCAGCTAGAGATTTCAGCAGGGATCAGACAGACTCAGCTCGTTCAGAGCACTCCTCACGAGGTAGTCAGATGGAAAAGATGTCTAAATTTGAAAAAGGTTACGCAGAACAGCTTGTCCAAATTGAGCATCAGCTCTGGAGTCTTTGTCCAGGCAATAAGTGCGCTGTGAATGTATGAAGGGAAGACCATGTTGCTGCTAGGCAGATCTCTGAGAAAGGGACAGACCGGAGATTAACTATAGTAGTAGCCATGGCTCTGACATTATGAGCTGTCACACTGTATGGAAGAGACAGCCCAGCCTGCGAATAAGCAAAGGATATGCAATCTGCTAGCCAGTTTGAAAGCGTTCTTTTGGATACTGGTGTCCCCCGGATGACTTTGGTCAAAAGAGACAAACAACTGAGAGGACTGGTGATAGTCCTTAGTACGGTCTAGATAAAACGCCAATGCTCTCTTGCAATCTAAGAATAAAGGTAGAGTTTATTTTACAGAGAATTATCCTCATCCTCGGATTCAGCTTGGAGATCCTCAGCTTGGACATCTTCATCATCTGGAGGATCATCAGAAGCAGAAGCCAGTGCGGACGGACAGAGAGGGCAAGAAACCCTTTGGAAGAAAGAAGAGGAAAGCATTTGGGAGGCCTAAAGGAGTCCAGAGCAGTACGTATACTAGGAGACCTTCAAAAGGCCAGCATACACCATTGGACTGGGGAAAGCCAGAGGAATGGTGCTGCAGAGCTAGGAATCTCCAGACGGTACCTGTGAGGGAGACGGCTGCACGTGGAAGGGACCCTACGACCCGTGCCAGAAGGTATGTGAAGAGAGATCCAGTGTCCAGGGATCTGGATTGGAAGGCTGGACATAAGAACTGGACTACATACTGGCCAGGCTATTTAGAGAGGAACTCTAACAGCAATGGAAGCTCAGGTATGAACACTGATCTATGCCCTAGCTATAACCTTGAAAGACAGCAGGGAAACAAGTATTCTCCTGAGAGTGCTACATTGAGAAATTCCTCTGTGCCAATCCATGATATTGAACCCATGATTGTTGAAGAAGGGGGAGCGGTCTTAGATACAGGCTGTGAATATATGGATTGCTCTCTGTCTAAACTCCTTTGGTAATTTACTGTTACAAAGTACAAGAACCATCACAAAGAAATACAAACTTGTTCTTTAATCTACTCAGAAAAGCTCCTGAGTAGGATTTTTAGCCACGCAGTAGAAAGCAAGCCAGCTAAGGGGTTTCAGCTGGGTAACTGCTAGCAATTGAGCCTTACCTAATTGCTTGTGAGCTCTGAGGGAATCACTTCTGAGTCTATGTGTGAAGATATAAGAAGTTAACCTGAAAAGAACAGTTTTTCACTTCTTTGTGGGTTTTGCTTGTTGTTTAGAGCACTGCTAAGAAAATATTAGCTAAAGCCTACAGAAAAGACCAGTTTGTTACCAACCAGGTCTTTATTCTTTTGCTTTGATTGCCTGACAAGTTCAGCTGTTGTTTTCCTGATTTTGTTTTTCTAAGTTTAACACTGAAAGCAAGTATCCTGTTTTATGTGCTACCAAGCATATCTGTGTTGGGAGAAATAACCCCATAAATAAATATCTTATTGGCTTTACATGCTGCACTCAATGGTGATGACATGGTCATCCGATAATAGTACCAGGGAAGGAGTGGCCCCAGACACAGCTGTGTGGGCCACAACTCCTGATGCTGGTATGCGAGGCTCCACCAAGGATTGGACCTTGGGGGCATCCCCGAATCCCTGTGCTTTTAAGGGTGACACCTCCCGCCGGGGTTGCTGCAATGACTGTATGCATCAGAATGCGATGAATGATAGTGACGATGACAATGCTCAGTGTCCGAAGCAGACGCTGACCTGGAAGTAGCGGACCTTAATGCCGAGGCCGATGTTTTCTTTTTCTTAAGCACTGGTGACTCCGAGTGATGCTTCTTCTTTGCTGGTGAGGACTTGGACGCATGGGAAGAGTCAACGCCCCCGAGAAGTGTACAGAAGAAGCTGAGTCTGTAGGAAACAGCTAAGCCTTCTGTTTGTCCCGGTTCGTTCTACCTCTAGAAGTCATGTGGCAACAGGGGGAACAAGAATCAACATTGTGGTCTGTGCCTAAAGATTTTAGGCACCACAAATGCTCATCAGTGACAGGAATTGTGCTGGAACACGGAGCATTTTTTGAAACCACTCCAGGGTTTCTCTATATTAGGGAATAATATGGAGGCAAAATTGAACTGAGCAATGGTGCCTGATGAGGCTGTGAGCCTTAAACAAAGTTTAGAAAAAAAATGAAAATAAAGTAAAAAATTATATAAACGAAAAATAAAAATGGGAACTGGAATAGATGGTGAGTCGAGTCGGCTGATGGGAAGGCAATCTAAGTACTTTGACGGTACTAGCAAAAAAATTTTTGAAGTCTCCTGAAGCGGCTGACAGGGACAAGGTCCCGATGGCTCCGTGGAAAAAGTGACTGAGACCAGGAGGGAAGGTGGGAAGGCAGCCATGCATGCGTGGAGGAACGCTCAGAAGAGAATTCCTATTGGTTGCTGGAGAGTGTTCCCATGCCGGGCTCCGTCGATGCAGACACCACCCATATGTGAATAGTGACTTCCTGGCTTGTTCCTGGAGATAAGAGATTTGCTGCTTTTTCTCTTACAGGAAAACTGAGGAAAAGTTAGGGACTTTAGTAGGTCTCTCTCATTTACTTCAATAGGTACCAAAGCTCCACCAGCTGAATGATGGCTGTGAAAAATCGTATTGCCAAAGCTGTTGCCCCGTTACAGTTTCTGCTTCTGTCTAGACAGCCAGCCAACCCAAAGCCCTCATGAAACAAGCGGAGGAACTCTGAGAAGAAATGGCGAGGCTGAGAAGCATTAGAGACAGTGAGAAGTACATTGATGAGATGCTTCTTAAAGCATCCAAGCTCTCCGACAGAGGTGAAGATGGGATTTATTTATTTATTTATTTTTATTATTTATTTAACATTTCTTCTATACCGCGCTATTAAAATCAGTGCGGTGTACATCGAACAAAACATACTACAATGCATACAAGCAACATTGAGTTTTACATAGAACAGGGAAAGAAACATAGGACAACCGGGGTAACTATTCACAGGGTAACTATTTACAGGTTACAGTAGTATTGTCACCAGTACTTTAAGCTAATTTGGTATCATCTTCATTTTGTGTGGGAGGGACAGGCGTAAAAAGTGGTGGGTGGGCAATAGTATAGGCTAGCCATTTTCTGGTTGTAATAAGGTGCTGTGGTAGCTGAGACATGAGGGAAGTTTACCCGATGTGTGGGTGTCAGGGTTGGTGTCAGGGTAGCATATTGTGAATAGGTGGTGTTTCAAAGCTTTACGGAATAGGATTAAGCTTTTGATGCCACGGATTTCATGTGGAAGGGCATTCCAATTTAGGGGAGCGAATATAGAGAAAGCCCTGTTGGAGGTGGTCTTAGTACATGACGTCATCATCTTGGGGACTATTAAGGTGTTCATTGCAGTGGATCTCCTGTCTCTGTTTTCCAGGGTGCTGTGAATTAGTTTGCTAATCGGTGTAGGTGGGTAGTTATTCAGGGCTTTGAAAGTAAGGACTAATGACTTATATTGGAGTCTGGCGTGTAACGGTAGCCAATGCAGATTTTTCATGATTGGTGTTATGTGGTCGGTTCTTGATGATCCAGAGAGAACTCTTGCGGCTGCATTCATAGCCAGGCGGAGCGGATTTAAAGTTGATTGAGGGAGGCCGTGGAGGACGATGTTCGCAAAGTCCAGGTGTGGGAGGACTAATGCCTGAAAGGTTGTCCGGTAGTCATTGGATTCCAGTAGGGGGCGGAGGTGACGTAATGTTCTGATCTTGTGATATATAGACTTTGTAACGTTCTTCACATGTGTGGTCATATCTAGGTGCTGGTCCAATGTGATGCCAAGATATCTGATTGTAGGTTTGGACTTCAATTCTACATCGTTGACAAGTAGCGATGGGGGGGGGTGTGAATTTACGGTTCTTTGTAACAAAAAGGACATCAGTTTTACTATGATTGATCCGAAGGTTTTGTGTCAGTAGCCAATCAGCTACTGCTCCGAAACAATTGATTATTGGGGAGAACATCGGTTGGTCAGTTTTGAACGGCATGTAGAGGAGGATGTCGTCTGCGTAAGCCAGGCATCGTACGTTGAAAGATCGGATCAAATCACATATCGGCTGCATATATATATTGAACATTAATGCCGATAAGGACGATCCTTGAGGTACCCCCTGGGACTGCAGGAATGGTTCCGAGGATGTATGACCTGTTTTTACTTGTTGCCACCTGTTGGATAGGTAGGATTTACACCATTCAAGTGCTGTGCCTTGAATCCCCTTTTCCTTCAAGCGTTGCAGAAGTATGTCATGATTCACAGAGTCAAAGGCGGCAGAGATGTCCAGGAAGATGAGGACAAATCCTTGTTGAATGCTGTCCATTCCAGTGACCAATTCGTTGAATAGGGTTGTGAGGACTGTGTCGACGCCATGCGCTTCCCTGAAGCCGTGTTGTGACGGGTCTAGTGGAGCTTCAGTGTCGATATGGAGCTGGAGTTGTTGTTGAGCAGCTTTTTCTATGATTTTTGCAAGTTGGGGGATGCTCGAGATTGGCCTAAAAGATTCGACTTTGGATGGGTCAAGTCTGCTATTTTTTAGTAGAGGCTTGATGGAGGTTTGACTTTCTCTCCCCTCAAGCCCTTCTGGATCCCTGCAATCTGGCTTTCATCCTTTAAATTCTACTGAAACAGCTCTTGCCAAAGTCTCCAGTTACCTGTTCTTGGCAAAATCAAAGAATCTTTACTCAATCCTCATCCTTCTTCACCTTTCTGCTGCTTTTGATACTGTTGTACTCCTCCTTCTCCTTGACACCTTGTCCTCACTTAGTTTTAAGGGCTCTGTGCTATCCTGGTTCTCTTCTTATCTCTCCCATCGCTCGTTCAGTGTTTGTTCTGGTGGATTATCCTCTACTTCTATCCCACTCTCAGTTGGTGTACCCCAAGGATCTTTCTAGGGTCCATTCCTTTTCGCGCTCTTTATACCCAGTCTCTTGGTACACTCATCTCCTCCCATGGCTTTCAGTATCATTTTTATGCTGATGACTCTCAGATCTCTCCGGCAATCCAGGCCCAGATCTCTGCTTGCCTATCTGTCATTGCTGCTTGGATATCTCACTGCCATTTGAAACTGAACATGGCCAAAAGTAAGCTTCTTATTTTCCCCTTAAACCTACCTCCCATCTTCCTCCTTTCTATGGCTAAAGCTCTTCTATTCCCTGTTTCCTCAGACCACAACCTTGGGGTTCGATCTTTGACTCCTCCCTCTCCTTTTCCACACACATCCAATTGATAGCTAAAACCTATCATTTCTTTCTCTATATCATCAGCAAAATTTACCCCTTCCTTTCTGAATACACTAAGACACTTATCCACTCTTTAGTCACCTCCCGTCTAGACTACTGAAACCTCCTCTTTGCTGGTCTCCTTCTGAATCATCAATCTCCCCTTCAATCTGTTTAAAACTCAGCTGCCCAGCTAATCTTCTGCCCTGATATGCTCTTATAACCCCTCTTTTCAAGTCACATTGTTGGCTCCCCATCCATTTCTGTATCTAGTTCAAACTTCTCCTATTGACCTATAAATGCATTCATTTTGATGCTCCTTAATACCTTTCCTCTCTCATCTCTCCCTACACTCCTCCTCGTGAACTCTGCTCTTCTGGTGGATTGCTGTGCCCTTTTCTTCCACTGCCAACTCCAGACTTCGATCCTTTCACCATGCTGCTCCTTATGTCTGGAACAAACTACCAGAATACACATCAGATTTTATCCCTGGCCCTTTTCAAATCCATGCTAAAAATTCATCTCTTTGAGACTGCTTTTGGATCCTGATCTGCTTAGTTTTTATGCGTCTCCTTACCTTTCCCTAGTTTTATTCTTGTCCTCAGCTGTTGTATTGTCTCTCTTGACTTGATTATAAGCTTTGATGAGCAGGGACCATCTTTACATGTATCTGTGCAGCGCTGCGTACGCCTTGTAGCGCTATATAAATGAACAGTAGCAGTAGTAGTAGATACTACAGAATTTAGAGAGTTAGACACAAGTCAGCAGAGCCTGCAGAATTGACAACCCAAATCCTCCAACCCTGGAAGTGGAGAAAGTGAAAGCATCCCAGGAAAGGGAAGAACCAGAGTTCAACCACCCCAAATTTGCAGAATAGCTGACCACAAGGAACTAAAGGGTAGTGGTGGTTGGCGACTCTCTTCTGAGGCCTCCATCTGCTGACCAGATTTGATGTCCAGAGAGGATTTTGCCAGGTGCTAAAATCAGAGAGCTTGCTGAGACTTATCATGCCTGACTATTATCCAATGTTGCTCATCAATGTTGGCACAAATGATACTGCTAGATATCCTTCCGAGCATAGCAAAAGTGACTTTATGGCACTGGGACAGAGGGTAAAGCAGATGGGTGCGCAGGTGGTATTCTCTTCAATTCTCCCCATTGAGGGTAAAGGCCGAGGCAAACAAGCTTGCATCCTGGAGTTGAGTGCATGGCTGTGTGGATGGTGTCATCAAAAGCATTTTGGTTTCCTGGACCATAGGATGATTTTCCAAGGGCTGCAGAGCAGAGATGGTGTCCATTTATCCAAGAAGGGTCAAAGTCTCTTTCGCAGCAGACTGGTTAACCTACTGAAGGATTTAAACTAGGTTAATCGGGGATGGGTGAAGAAAGTCCCCAGGTAAGTGAAAGCCCCTAGATAAGTAAAACATTAAATACCTCTATAGAAATAGGTAAAAGGGGCAACATCTAGAACAGGGGTCTCAAACTCAAATTGCTTTGAGGGCCAAATGAGGACTTGTAAAGTAACCCGGGGGCCGCATAAGACGTGGGGCCTCATTTGCATAAGGGGCCTCATTTGCATAAATATTTGCATAATGTTACCATACACTAACTTTTAGTAAACATGCCTCTTTAATGAGTATGGATAAAGAAAGACTAAAAGATTTAGAAACAAGAAGACAATAATTAAACTGGGAACCCCAAAAGCCAAACTTGGAATGTACAACAACACTGTAGAAATAAAACTATAAATTAATTTCCTCTTGTACTAAACAAAGCGCAAACATTAATGATGCACATTTCCCAGAGCTGACATATTCCAGTTAATAAATTCAAAATAAAGAGATATTTTTCTACCTTTTGTGCATTTTTTTCAGTTGCAATTGTTCCAGCCACTTTCTTCTGGTTTCTTCATGTCTTCTGCTAACTCTCCATCGTCTGCTGTCCATTTGCCCTTTCTTCTCTCCTAGTTTTTTTTCCATTCTCTCTCTACATCTGCTTTAACATACTAATCTTTCTCCTTTTTCTCTTTCCTCATTCCTATTTCATCCACTCAAATTTTACCCCTCCATCCTCAATCCCCACTTACTCTCCCAATACCTGGCCAATTGTAGATTTGTCTTCTCTCCCAGACAAAATATTTTTCCCCTCTCCATTTCACTTTCCCAGCTCCATCCCATTCTAATCCTCCCCCAACATCAGCTCCCTTCTAGTTCCAGCCCCACCCAGCATCCGCTCCCTTCTAGTCCCCCCATTAGTCCATTTCCAGTCCTATCCTAGCCTCACCATCAGCCCATTTCCAATCCTAGCCCCCCCTCAGCCCATTTCCAATCCTAGCTCCCTCCCCTCACAGCCCATTTCCATTCCAAGCCCCCCTCCCCATCAGCCATTTGCAGTTCAAGCCCCCCTTCCACTCAGCCCATTTCCAGTCCTAGCAACCCCCCCCCAGCCCATTACCAGTCCTAACCTCCCCATAGCGCACTTCCAGTTTTACCCCCCATCACCCCATTTTCAGTCTTACCCCCCCATAGCCCATTACCAGTCATAACCCCCCTGCCAATAGCCCACTTCCAGCCCTAACCCCCATTACCCCATTTCAGTCAGCCCTTCCATAGCTCATTACCAGTCCTAACTCCCCCCATCAGCCCACCTCCAGTCCTTCCTAACCCCCACCTGCCCATTTCCAGTCCTAGCCCCCACCATAGCCCATTACCAGTCATAACCCCCCTGCCAATAGCCCATCTCCAGTCATAACCCCCCCCTGCCAATAGCCCATCTCCAGTCATACCCCCCCCTGCCAATAGCCCATTTCCAGTCATACCCCCCCCTGCCAATAGCCCATTTCCAGCCCTAAACCCACCCCCCCGCCAATAGCCCAATTCCCGTCCTTCACACCCCCCCCCCAGCCAATAGCCCATTTCCAGTCCTACACCCCCCCCCCAGGTAAATTAAAAAAAAACCTGGCTTCTGCTGCTCAAGCAGCAAAATCAGCTGTCCTGCGGCCCCTTCCCCTGTGCCCGGAGATCCGAGTCTGCTCTATCAGCGGCGTGCTTTTCAAGCCGCGAGGAGAGTATTCCCCTCTCGCGCGGCTTGAAACCGCGCGAGAGGGGAATACTCTCTTCGCGGCTTGAAAAGCACGCCGCTG
This sequence comes from Ichthyophis bannanicus, assembly GCA_033557465.1. Classification (NCBI taxonomy): domain Eukaryota; kingdom Metazoa; phylum Chordata; class Amphibia; order Gymnophiona; family Ichthyophiidae; genus Ichthyophis; species Ichthyophis bannanicus. Next base: position 276,629,837 of record CM066041.1, read on the forward strand.
ATAGAGCAGACTCGGATCTCCGGGCACAGGGGAAGGGGCCACAGGACAGCTGATTTTGCTGCTTGAGCAGCAGAAGTAAGTTTTTTTAAAAATTTGACAATTGATTCTGCCGCTGCCACGGCGGCAACGGCAGAAGCCAGGGTTTTGGGGTTTTTTTGTTTTCCTCCGTCGCGGGCCGCACAAAGTTGTCTCGCGGGCCGCCGCATGTTTGAGACCCCTGATCTAGAAAGCTGTGTGCATAAATACCTGTAGTATGGGAAATTAAAGCCTCAACATCTTGGATCTTATTAAAGAGGCTGACTTGAATTTAATGGTGTTTACAGAAACATGATTCACTGACAACCATGACTGAGATGTTACTATACCAGGATATATTTACTCAGGAGGGAAGGGTAGAAAGAAGGGGAGGAGGAATGGCACTATATGTAAAAAATCATATTAACACTATAGAATTGCAGGGCTTAAAGGGGAGCAAGGAGGAACTGTGGATTAAATTAGAAAGAGGAAACAGAAAATCCATTTGCATTGGTGTGATATACAGATCTCCTTCACAGGGAGAAGTGGTGGATGGAGATTTAATAAAAGACATACGCAGTGTTACTGATAGGTGATTTCAATATGCTGGATGTTGATTGGCACATCCCTGCTGTGATGCCATCTAGAAGTAAGGCGATCCTGGATTCTTTTCAGGAAGAACTATTCCAGCAACCAGTAACAGAACCCACATGTGAAGGGGCCACACTGGGGAAAGTGTTTCTGATGCTATAGTGGGAGATCATCTTGCATCCAGTGATCATCAGATGGTGTGGTTCAGTATTAGGACTAGGGCTGATAAAGTCCATTCAAAAGTGAGGGTCTTAGACTTTAGGAAAACTAACTTTGCCAAGATGGGATAATACCTCAAGGAGTCGTTAGCGGGATGGGAACAGCTGAGGGATGTAGAAAAAGCAATGGGCAAAACTGAAAGGGGGTATTTTAATGGCAACAAACCTTTTTGTTAGAAAGGTAAATAAATGTAAAAAGAAAAGGAGGCCCCTGTGGTTCTCAAAAGTAGTAGCTGAAAAGGTGAAGAAAAAGAGTGTAGCCTTCATAAAATACAAGAGATCACACAGAGAAAGGAAAACAAGCAGTATTTGGGAAAATTAAGAGAAGCTAGGAAAGTAATCAGGAAAGCAAAGAAACACAAAGAAGAGATAGCCAATGCAATAAAACAGGGGGAGAAGACATTTTTTTTAGATATGTTAACAAGATAAGTGCAAAAGTGGTATTGTCGGACTCAAGTGTGAAGGGGAGGAATAAGTAAAAGCTGATGAGGATAAAACGGAATTGCTTAACAAATATTTTGTTCTGTTCACAGATGAACAGAGGGGAGCAGGCCCTCAGAAAACATCCACAAATAGGAACAGAAGTGAAGGGGATCTTGAACAATTTTCAGAAAACAAACGAGAGAAACTAGCTAAACTAAAAGTAGACAAAGCGATGGGGCCAGATGGGATACATCCAAGAATATTGAAGAACTTGGGGATGTTCTAGCGGTTCCAGTAACTGACCTTTTTCAATACTTTTTGAGGGTTGAGAGTGGTCCCAGAGGAGTGGAGAAAGGCACATGTGGTCCCTTTATACAAAAGCGGAAGTAAGGATGAGGTTGAAAACTACAGGTCAGTTAGTCTGACCTCTGTGGTGAGTAAATTAATGAAAATGCTGCTAAAACAGAGAATAGTGAGCTTTCTGGAGTCTGGTGGCTTGCAGGATCCAAGGCAGCATGGGTTTACCAGAGATAGGTCTTGTCAGACAAATCTAATTGATTTCTTTGACTGGGTGACAAGAACATTGGACCAAAAGAGAGCCCTAGATGTGGTGTACTTGGATTTCAGTAAAGCCTTTGACACCATTCCACATAGGTGACTTGTGAATAAATGAACAATCTAGGGATGGACCCTAAAGTGACTGATGGGGTTAGAAATTGGTTGAATGGGAGGTGACAAAGTGTACAGTTAAATAGAGCTCATTCCAAGGAGAAGAATGTTACCAGTGGTGGGCCAAAGGGATCTGTCCTTGGTCCGATTCTTTTTAACATCATTGTTAGTGATATCGCAGAAGATGTTTCGGGTAAGGTTTGTCTCTTTGCAGGTGATAACAAAATCTTCAATACAGTAGACATCCCAGTAAGGAGTAGATAACATAAGGAGGGATCTAGCTAAGCTTGAAGAATGGTCAAGTATTTGGAAGCTGAAATGTAATGCTAAAAAATGCAGGGTCATGCATTTGGGCTGCAACAATCCAAGGGAGCAGTACAGTGTAGGGGGTGAAGTAATTCTGTCCATGAAAGAAGAGCAGGACCTGGTGTGAATGTTTCTGATGATCTTTAAGTGGCTAAACAGGTAGAAAAGGCAACTGTGAAAGTCAGAAGGATGCTTGGGTGCATAGGGAGAGGAATGGCTAGCAGAAAAAAAGGAGGTGATAGTGCCTCTGTATAAGTCTCTGGTGCAACCTCATTTGGAGTATTGTGTGCACTCCTGGAGACTGTACCTTCAAAAACATATAATCAGGATGGAGTCATTGTAGAGGGTGGCTGCTAAAATGGTCAGTGATCTTCGTAATAAACCATATGTGGACAGACTTAAAGATCTTAATATATGTTAGAGGAAAGGCAGGATAGAGGAGATACAATAGAGATGTTTAAATACCTCTGTAGCATAAATGCACAAGAGAAGAGCCTCTTTTGATTGAAAGTAAGCTCTGCCATGAGTAGGCATTGGATGAGGGTGAAAGAGGATAGACTCAGGAGTAATATGCGGAAATATTTCTTTACAGAAAGAGTGGTAGATGCATGGAATAGTCTCCGAGTGGTGGTAGTAGAGACGAGGCAGTATCTGAATTCAAGAAAGCCTGGGACAAATGCAGAAGAACTCTTAAGGAAAAAAGGGACTATAGTATTTGATATAGAAGGACAGACTAGATAGGCCATATGTTTTTTTTCTGCTGACATGTTTCTATGTTTTACAACAAGGTGAGCAGACACTGTCTAAGCCCAGTAGTGGCATGTGGTGACCTTCAGAGTACAGGATTCATTAAATGCATGGAAATGTTTTGGGCCTGGCAGCAGTGGGTATAAACTGATGTAGTAAGACAATGTCAACATCAGCCTGCTGGTGGTGCAGGACCAGGAGGTGCGATGCTATGAGAGGATGAGGCTGGGCTGAGAAAGATGAACTTTTGCCAGCCTCCCTTTTCCTGCAGACCTTTGGTGACTTGTGCTTTGGAGCAGGTGGTGGCATCACAAAAGCCACAGCTATGAATGAAATTAAAAAAAGAAAAATGACAGTACATACCTGTCTGAAGCAACATGTGTTCTGAAAGCAGTGGAGTGCAGGCGCTGCTTGCCTGAGGATGAGATTTGGTAGGAACTGGGGAGGGCTTACTATTACAGAGCTGACTAATCTCATCTGACTCATGTTGTTGGAGTGCAAGTGTGTGAAGTTTGAGAGCATGTGCATGCATTATGGCCAAGCTCCTTGGGAATTCACCGAATTCCTTGAATGCCTTTTAAAACGCTCCTCTTATTGTATAACCACTTAAAAGTACAAAACTGGCTAACATTTGCGTTTTTATGTAGGAGAGGGTTTTTTAAGACTTCAGTATGATACAGAGAAGATTATAGACTATGCTGATGTCTCTGTAAATTGCAGGTTCTGTCCTTGTGTGTATGTGTGTCTCCTCCCCCTTATAACTTCTGAGCAATTACATCTAGCTCAACCACACTTTAGGGGCCCGATAGTCAGCATGGAAATTACCCATTGTAAAGCGGCTACCCTTCACCTCTGAACCTAAGACCCAGATGTTCAATGCCAGGTCTATATCTGGGTCAGCTGGATAGCATGAAAGCTAACCAAGCAACGTCGATATTCAGCCACTATCCAGTTAGTTTCTATGGTGAACATTAGGCTAGCCTTCAAGGTGCCTAACTTTTGTCATGTAAGGATAGCCAGGCCATGGCTGAATATTGCCGCTGCCTGGTTATCCCCAGGTGCTGCCTCTACTCCGCCCCCACAGCACCTCATTGATAGCCAGCTAGCACTGGGGCATTCAATAGTGGCACCTGGGGAAATTCAGCAGCCCAGTGGTAGAACCGCTGAATATCCCAGTCACTGCAGTTAGAGGGTCTGCCAACCACATTAATCACGTTAAATATTGGACCATGTATTTTTATTATTGCATTTATTAATCACATCACTCATGATGACTCAAAATCATTTACAATATAACATTAAAAACAGTCTACTACAGTGTGTGTGACATACACTTATGCATAGGTCCATACAGGAAGTGGCATACTAATATAGTAAAAAATGGCAGATAAAGACCAGAATGAATCATCCAGTCTGCAAAGTAAGGTGTTTAGGGTCGGAATCTCCACTCCATGCAAGTTACCCCCCTGCTTTCTGACTAGGGAAATCATGCACAAAGCATAACCTGCTTAGACTTGTGAGCAAAAGGCATGGATTAGCATCTAACTCAAATCAGTGACATTTGGGCAGGGTTTTTTTTTTAAACAGAAAATTTCTAAGCATCTTGGGATTTGTCCCATTTTGTTAGTATAAGGTGAAATTAGTTCTTGAGACTGAGCATGTCACAGCATGTGACCTCAGCATAGATGATCTACTGGCACCTCCCATCAGCTCCAGTATCCTTATTGACAAAGCAGACTCACAAGAGCAATCATTAAGTCGCACTATTACCTTATCTTTCATTTCTTCTTTTTTTTTTGTAGAAAGGAAAGGAACACAGCAACAGGCAGGAAATAGATATTAACCAAAACAATCACCTACCTTACCTTATTTTCTAACTGCCACCAACGTTTCGCCCTGGGTGGGAAGTTTGACGGTTTTCTGCAAGGCACCATAGCGATGGCTCTCCACTCCCTACCGGACCTGTTTTTCCCTGATGTAAGTCTTCAGGCCCGGGAACACCATCCACTTTGAGTATGAAAGGAAAGAATCTGGGAGAGTCTGGGACTGGGCTGGAATAACTCAAGGAAAGACAATTAGCAGGTAAGAACTAATTTCACCTTCCTTATCGTTCCTCCAGGCCAGTCCCCACTTGTGGGATGTATCATAGCAATATCACTTTCGGGAGGAACCTGCAAGCCCAGCCTGAAGCACTGCTGCTCCAAATGGAGCATCCCCGCTGCTTGTACATCCAAATGATAGTGCCACACAAAGGTGAGCAATGACAACCACGTCTCCACCTTACAAATTTACACAGGCAGCACCAGACTGGATTCTGCCCCTGACGCTGCCTGCACCCAAGTGGAATGCGCCCGCAGACCTTCAGGCACTGTCCTATGGCGTAAGAGATACACTGACGAAATTCCCTCTTTCACCCAGCACACTATGGAGGCTGCCTCTGTTATGCATAGGCCTCCAAACAAGGCGAACAGGTGGTCGGACTTGCAAAAGGACTCAGTCTGCTTCAGGTAGTGGCAGAGCACCCGTCAGACATCCAAGAGCCACAGCAGTGGGTCATCTACCCCCACAAACCCCAGCAACGTGACTGACTAAGATGAAACCCCGACAACACTTTAGGCAGGAAGGCAGGCACTGGTCTCAGCACCACCTTCTCCTTAGCGAGACAGAGAAATGGCTGCCTACAAGACAATGCCTGGAGCTTCAAAATCCTCTTGGCCAAACACAAACACATTGCCACCAAGAAGACTGCCTTCAAGGTCAAATCCTTCATTGCACAGGCCCCCAGCAGCTCAAAAGGGGCTTCTGTTAACAAAGACAGCACCAAATTGAGGTCCCATGGAGGCACAATGGCCCTGACCGGTGGGAAAAGGTGCTTCACCGGCCGCAAAAAACACGCCACATCCAGGTGCGATGCAATGGAACCCACTTGCACCTTTCCAAAATAACATGTAATGGTTGCCACTTGCATATACAAGGAACTGCAGGCCAGTCCCTTGTCCAGATCGGCTTAAAGACAGGCTAGGATCTCAGGCACCGAGACCAAGAGTGGTAGGCAGCCTCAGTCTGAACACCAGATCTCAAACACTCTCCAGATGTGAACATAGGCCAGGGAAGTGGACTACTTGTGGGCCCTCAACAGGGTAGAGATGACCATGGGTGAGTAACCTTGCAGTTTGTCAACTGAGCTCTTTCAAGAGCCAAGCCATAAGCGAGAACCAATCTGCCTGAGGCATTCTGATCCAGGGCCGGCCCATCCATTGAGCTAGAATGTTGTTCGCACAGGGCCCCACATGAACATCATTCTGCAGGTTTTTCAGGGCCAGCTTCAGAGAGAGCTGAGTAGGCCAGAGGCCCCGGTTCCCCTCTGCACAGTTCTGGAGTGAAGAGCATTGTGCTTCTTCACTCACGCTATGTTCATGTGAAGCAGACTGTGCTAGGAAATAGGAAATGACCTTTAACCTTTCCCGGCACAGTGGGTTTCACGAGAATACAGCGCAAGTGAAGGAGCACAATGCTCTTCACTCCAGCACTGTACAAAGGCTAGCCGGAGCCTCTGACATCCTTGGCTCCCTCATATGTTGCTCAGACAGGCGTGGTGTTCTTCAGGTGGGGGCTAAGATAGGACTGAAAATGGCTGATGGTGGGCTAGGACTGGAAATGGCTGATGGGGGCCTGGATTGGAAATGGGCTGATGTGGAGCTTGGAATGGAAATGGGCTGATGCAGGGGGATGGGAGAATGGGACTAGAAGGGAGCTGATGTTGGGATAGGACTGGAAGGAGATGGGACTGGGAGAGTGAGTAGGGAGAAGGGAAAAGATATTTTAGGTGGGAGGGAAGAAAGAAATCTACGATTGGCCGGGTATTGGGAGAGTAAGTGGGGATAGAGGATGGCAGGGTAAAATTTGAGTGGATGAAAAAGGAATGAAGAAAGAAATAGAGGAAAGAGCAAAAGGGGAAAGATCAGTATATAAAAGCAGATGTAGAGAGAGAATGGAAAAAAAAAAGGAGAGAGAAGAGAGGACAAATGGACAGCAGACAATGGAGAATTAGCAGAAGACACGAAGAAACCAGAAGAAAGTGACTGGAGCAATTGCAACTGAAAAATAAAATGCCCAAACAAAAGGCATAAAAAATACTTTTTTATTTTGAATTTATTAACTGGAATATGTCAGCTCTGGGAAATGTGCATCACTAACGTTTTTGCGTTTTGTTTAATACAAGAGGAAATTAATTTATAGTTTTATTTCTCCAGTGTTGTTGTACATTCCAAGTTTGGCTTTTGGGGTTCCCAATTTAATTATTGTTTTCCTATTTCTAAATTGTGATCCCTTGTTCTTTGTTTGGTGACTGTCTATGTTCTGCATGTGTAACTGAGCTGAGGTATTCTGTTCATGTAGTTTCTATTTGACAGTGCCACTTGTTCTCTTTCCCCAGTAGGGGATGTATTGGTATTCTCTGAGATATATTGGTTTAATATTTGAAGCATTGCTTTTTAATAGGTAGGGTTTAGTGCTTTGTGAGTCCTGGTAGTGCTGTTATGATACAGTGTGTTTGCTATGGGTTCTAAATGGGCAGTGTTTGTAGTACTTCCTAATGTGCCTGGAAGTTGATACTGAAGTATAGTAATGTAGAAATCTGGTAGTCTTTATCCAGAAACTCATTAAGAGGCATGTTTACTAAAGGTTAGGGCACATTAACATTATGCAAATATTTATGCAAATGAGGTCTCACAATGAGTCCCCGCACATGGTCCTGCGCCTCCCTTGGCCACCCCTGTACTGATTGGCCCCTGCACCAGCAAGTCTGAGTGAACTGGGAGTCTCCAGGGCCAATCCACTGTCAACCTGACAAGATCAGCATACCATGGCCTTCTTGGCCAATCAGATACAATGAGCACTACAAGACCCTGGTGTGCCAGTATCCGCTGCACTATCCTTCCTATTAGGGCCCATGGTGGAAATACTTACAGGAGGCACTCCACTGGCCATTGTTGTGCCAATGTGTCAAGCTCCTCCAACATTCTCTCCCGGTGCCTATTGTAAAACCAATGCGTCTTGGCATTCTGACATGTGGCCATCAAATCCATGACTGGGTGCCCTCACGGGTGCACTATCTGCTAACCAATCTCAATCACTACCCAAACTAAGAACATATCCTGTTATGTATACTTGTAAATACTCTTGTAAATACTCTTGTAAATAGTTGCAGAAATGACGTCCCATGTTTTATCCAAGTTCTCTGACCTTGTTCTCTGTAAAACCTAACAGTTTGTTGTTATGGTATGTTGTTATATTGTGAACCGCGCTGATTCTGAATAGAGCGGTATATAAGAGCCTGTAATAAATAAATAAGAGCCTGTAATAAATCATTGAGAGTCCACTCTCTGGGATAGAGGTGGACCCAGCTGAGAAAATCTGCCTGGGCGTTGTCACTGGCGGCCACATGGGCCACCGAAAGAGCTTGCAAGTTGTCCTCTGCCCAGCCAGCAGGGGCACTACCTCATCCTCTAGCTGCATGTGCCCCTTGTTGATTGATATATGCCACTGTGGTGGCATTGTCTGAGAGTACTCTCACCGCCTTGCCCTGGAGAATGGGCTGGAAGGCCTGAACCACCTGATACACCACTCTCATCTCCAGCCGATTGATTGGCCATCCACTCTCTTACGCCATTCACAAGCCTTGGGCTATCTGTATCTCGCAGTGGACCCCCCAACCAGACTGACTGGCATCTGGCATTACCAGAACTCACTGTGGCACCTCTAGAGGCATGCCTGTCCACAATTTGTCTGCTCGGAGCTACCACCTGAGTGACCTCTGCACTGACCCCAGACAGGGCAATACCTGAGACAATTCGTCGTGCTGGGGTGACCATCACCTCAATAGTGCCCACTCCAACAGCCTCATGTGTGCCCGCGGCACCAAATCGATGGTTGCTGCCATCAAACCCAGTACCTGTAGCAACTCAGTACCTGTAGAACCCAGTACGGGTGCAGCCCGGTGGAGAAAACTGCAAACCTGCATCTGCAGCATGACCATTCTTTTGCCTGGAAGAGACACCTTGTCCAAATCTGTCTGAAACCTGGCCCCCAGATACAACAGATCCTGGGATGGTTGGAGTCAGCTCTTCGGCCTATTGATGACTCAGCCAAGAGTGCAGGATGGTGATGAATCTCTCCATGACCTGTCTGTTCTCCTCCTTGGACTTTGCCTGAATCAGCCAATCATCCAAGTAAGGATAGACCAGGATACCTTCTTATTTGAGCTGCGCCACCAACATTACGATCACCTTGGTGAACGTGTGGGATGCTATTGCGAGCCCAAACTGCAAGGCTTGAAACTGGAAATGTCCCATTGGTACTGCAAAGTGGAGGAACTGCTGATGCTCTGGTCAAATTGGAATGTGTAGGTTTGCCTTTGTGAGATCGAGAGAGGACAGAAACTCTCTTGCCCTGACTGTCATGATGATGGAGCACAGCCTCTCTATGTGAAACCAAGGCACCCTGAGACACCGATTAACATACTTGGGGTCCAATATGAGATGGAAGGAGTCCTCCTTTTTGGAAACCACAAAATAAATGGAGTTATCGACCACACTCTTGTCGGTTGGCTGGACCTCCACTACTGCACTTAGATTGACTAGATGTTGCAGTGTATCTCTCATGGCCTCTAACTTCCTCAGCGCTCTACATGGAGATTGGACGAAGACCTCCTAGAAACACAGAAATATGACGACAGAAAAAGACCACATGGCCTATCTAGTCTGTTCTTCCATAACAACTACAACAGTCCCCTTTTTACCTTTAGAGATCCTCTGTGTTTGTCCCATGCTTTTTTGAATTCAGTTACTGTCCTCATCTCTGCCACCTCCACTGGGAGACTATTCCACGGATCCACTACTCTTTCCATAAAGAAATATTTCCGCATATCACTCCTGAATCTATCTCCCTTCACCCTCATCCCATGTCCCCTCGTAGCAGAACTTGCTTTCAATTGAAAGAGGCTCTCTCCCTGAACATTTATGCCACGGAGGTATTTAAACATCTCAATCATATCACCTCTATCCCGCCTTTCCTCTAAAGTGTACATATTAAGATCCTTCAGTCTGTCCTCATATGCTTTATAATGAAGACCACTAATCATTTTAGTAGCCACCCTCTGCACCGACTCCATCCTGTTCACATCCTTTTGAAGGTGTGGTCTCCAGAATTGCACACTATACTCCAAATGAGGTCGCACCAAAGATTTATACAGAGGCATTATCACCTCCTTTTTTCTGCTAGCCATTCCTCTCTGTATGCACCCAAGCATCCTTCTAGCTTTTGCCGTCGCCTTTTCTACCTGTTTAGCTACTTTAAGATCATCAGACACAACCACGCCTAGGTCCCGCTCTTCTTTAGTGGACAAAAGTACTTCACCCCCTATACTATATTGCTCCTTGGATTGCTGCAGCCCAAATGCATGACCTTACATTTTTTAACATTAAATCCCAGCTGCCAAATTCTAGACCATTCTTCAAGCTTAGCTAGATCCCTCCTCATGTTATCTACCCCTTCCTGGGTGTCTACTCTATCCTGTACTGGATGGGCAAATTCGAAAGTGTATCCCTCACTGATGATCTCTAGCACCCACTAGTCGGTGGTTATCTTGGCCCAAGTGGCATAGAACTCCTATAGCCAGCCTCCTAGAGGCACTACCTCCACTTGAACCTCCCTGGTTTCATTGTGGTTTCTTGGTGGCTGCAGCGGTAGAAGAGAAGAAACCTCTGCTGGCCCCTTGAAACCCTTGAAAGAACTGTCTCCTGGTGAGATACTTTCTCCTCTGGAACAGAGCAATCACCACCAACTGGAAACGTCTGAAGTTTCTAGACTGACACCTACCCGGGACAGCAGAGCACACTGGCTGTAGCTTATCTTCAGAAAGCCTTCCTCCTTTGGGCTCCCTGAGATCCTTCACCAACTTCTCCAAGCCCTCTCCAAACAGCAGCTGCCCCCAAAATGCGAGCTTACTCAGCTGTGTCTTCAAAGAGACCAAATTATGCAGCCACAATTATTGGCGGGCAGCCACTGCTGAGGCCATTCCCTTGGACAGCCCCATGATGAGATCATAAAATGCATCTGCCAGGTATGCTGCTCTCGATTCCAACTTTGCAGCCTCTGGCGGCAGCAGTCTGGTGTCCCCTGCATTGTCTAACAGTGACTTCACCCAGCACAAACATGCGTGTGCCACAAAGGCCCCCCAGACTGAAACCTGCAGAGATAGGGCATTAACATCAAAGGCCTTCCTCAGCAGGGATTCTAACTTCTTGAGCTGAATATCCTTAATAGCAGAAGCACCCTCCACCAGGATGGTGGTCTTCCTTGTTGCAGCTGAGACCACTGTGTCCCAAGCAGAACATATCCTTAGCCTGATCTGGGAGAGGATTCAATCAGGAAAGCAACTGTGTCCCCTTCAGATTCGCCTCCGGCATGTTTTGTTCATCCTGAATCATTTGTTTGACAACGCGATGAAAGAGGAACACTGTCTCTGTCTTCCATACTGCTTGGAACAAGGGGTCTTCCAGTGGATTCTCATCCTCAGGCACCTTGAGATCCATATCGAGGGCTTTGGAGGATTTCACAATGAACGGCACCAATTCCTCCTGCCGAAACATATGCACGATACAGGATTCCTCCCCCCTGAGGTATCTCCCCTTTCTCAAGCTCCATCTGCTCAGACTCTACTGCAGCCTCCCCTTCCGGGTCCTCCAGCTCACCCGAATGGACCAATCCAAAGTTCTCCCAAGGATCAACTTCCACTCGCCTCCTGCTGACTTCGAGCTCCCCTTCCGAAGGGACCCCCACCGGGGTGCTTGCCCACTTCTGTCCCTTGCCACAGGGCTCTAGCCCCCCAAAGATGCCCGCTTTGCTGCATGCAAAAAGCCTGGTGCATCAGGATGACTAACTGGTATAAAAGCTCCCTGGAGCTTCCCCCTCCCCCCAGGGGCTCTGTGGACGTGAAAGGCTTGAGAGAGCCAGGAGCCTTCACTCTCTGTTCCTGCCCCTCCTCCTTACCCCTGGGCAAGGAGGAAGAGTCCCTCTTTCTCTGGGGTCATCTGGCCCCTGCTCTTCTGAAACATCCTGCAGGCCATGCTGCAGCAACCTGGACTCTTCCTCGCAGTCACGGCAGAACCCTGTAGCAGAGACTGCCATCTTGTGGGAACCACAACTGAGGCATCCCTGCTTAGAAAGCATCAGGCTTCTTTTCAGGAAATGCTGATGGACCTCCTTCCATGGACAGACTAGGCCCATGCTACCTCTGCTCTGACCACCTCACTGCCCCCATGCTATGCTGCTTGCGCTTTTTTTTTCTCTCAACTGGGAGAAAGAAATTCTACAGATTGCTCCAGGCCCCTCCATCAAAATAAAAAAAAAAAACACAGTGGAAGGCTAGCCCCAGAATCCGCCTACCCCTGGAGCTGTTTCACCATGTGGCTGGGCCTGCACTGCAAATGGCAGCTGTTCCTGCTCAAATCAGGATGAGCCAAAGTCACCCGCAGGTCCTCCGTGCTACTGTGGCTGGCTAAAAGTGAAACTGCGTGGTCCTGGGACTGCTCTGAGCTGTGCGAGTGGGCAACCCCTCTGCTCGCACTGCAAAACTGGTGTGGAGAGCCTCCCGGATGACTCGCCGGCTGAAGAAAGCTCTGGTGGCATCAGGCCATTGCAAAGTGCACCAAATCTTCCTTGGGGCAAACCCTTAAAAAAAATATATATATCCTACCGTTTACCCCCTCAATGCTGGCAGGCTGTAGCAATGGGGAGAAATCCCTTCCCCTTAGCTTCCTGTCTATCCCGGCTTACCTTCTGCTGTAGCTGTTTTGGGGTTTTTTTTTGCGTTTGGCAGAGCTTTATCTGCCAAAAAGATTTAGTTATCTGAATTTAATTTGCTTGTAGAGTTTAACTCAGCACACTTAGACTCCGGTAATCTGCACCTGCCTTATTTGTTTCTCTCAGCGAGTCTCTACCATGTAGTCACATCTCACTAGCTGCTTGGAGACTGAGATACTGGAGCTGATGGCAGGTTCCAGTAAACTATCTATGCTGAGGTCACAAGCTGTGACATGCTCAGTCTCCAAGCTGCTGGTGAGAGGCGACTACCAATGAGTGGGGGGACTAGACTGGAGGAATGATAAGGAAGTGCTTATATTTACATTTATACATAGGTCCATATAGGCACTGAGAACATACTTCTTCCATACCTTACTTCTCTTCCTTAGAGCTGCTCACATCTTCGCTCATTTAATTCTAGGTCTTGTTTCCAAAACTTATAGCTTAGGAGTTAAGTGTGATGGTAACTAAGAGGCACATTCTAATCTGCCCGTGCAGTCCCCTGTGCGGCCGATCAGAATTGGGACGCCCAGAGGTAGACCAGATTCTGATCCCACTGGGGCTAGACGTGCCCATGGAATTAGAATCAGATCTACAGCCTGAACGTGCAGGCCGGGCCCCGATTCTGATTGGTTTGTATGCCCAGCCACATGCCTGGCTACCTCAGTCAGGATCCTGAATGGAACCGCAGTGCCATGGTGTCCCATCGCCATGGTAGCATGGCTCCATTCAGGAGCCATGAATGCCAGCCGCTGCCAATTTCCTTCTTTCCCCACAGCCAAATCCTCAATCTGGCCTCCCATGGCCAGGGTCTGGCTGTGGGGTACTTACTTGACCCCCCTACTTTTTTGATTTGGCCGGCAGCATGATCCCCCAACATCCAGGGAGACTTATTCCACTTCTGCAGTGGAATAAGTCCCCCCCCCCCATCTATGTTCACAGCCCTGGACGTATAGGGCTGACCTCATAATTGGCCCTTTACATCCTAGCCCCCCCATGCCCTGCCCTCACTCTACCTTAGAAACACTGCCTCCCACCCCCATCTAGGCCTCCCGTTACAAATGCGCTGTTCGTACAGGGAGGCATTAGCTGGGGCCAAGCAAGGGAGTGAATAGCGGGAATGGACATCCAAACAGGACATCCATCCCTGCTATTTGCTGTACAGAATGACCCCCTAAGTACTTGGAACCAACCCATTCTTTTAAAGTTGTGTGACCTCTGACTGTGGGTTCCTTGCGTACTTAGGTCATCCAGGGCAAGGATTAAGAGAAGAGAACTAGGTTAAACTGATATGCCTGGTAGGACCAATGATTTAGCAACAAGAGCACACACCAGACTTATCTGCTCACCATTCTTTTTATCTTCCTTTCTCATATTTCTTATCTTGTTCTAATATTTTCATTCTTTCACCACCACTGGAGACCAAAGACAATGTGACCGTGTGCTAACAAATATTTAGCTTCAAAAACAGAGTGCTGGCACTGGCTTCACTACCACTGGTCTGTTGTGTGTTCCAGGATTGGGGGTTTCCAATACATTGAACTCTAGTAATATATTGCAGACCACAGTTAATTATTCACAATTCTCTTTACTGACATTAAAAAAACCCAACAACCCCCCCCCCCCCCCACCTCAAGCAAGATGATGCTGCAGGGAGGCTTCTTGGTTAAATCATTTCCTTCTGTGCACATTAGCTGCACTGCAGAGATTTTCTGAAAAAAATGCCTGCCTGTGGTTTGACTTACTTGAAAAATAGATATTCTTTCAGCAGCTGCTGTTAATCGCCTATTTTATAAGTTGTGGAAGAGTATGGGGCTAGTGAATTTTATTCACTGCAAATTGTGTGGCATTTTAATATTAGGATCAGAGTTAAAATATGATACAGTCATGGGATAATGAGGCGCCTGATTGAAGACTGAATACAGTTTAGGACAACCCCCAGAGAGTCACCATGAGTCAATACAGACTCTATGGCACTTAACAACACTATGGGACCTACTGCCTGCAGAAAATAAAGAAAACTTGAGAATAGCCATAAACCTGGCTGGAAGCAAGAAGGGTGAAACGAGCTGAGTGCTTCTCTTCTAGAAGCTGAAGGAGCTACATTAATGTGAAGAGAGGCAAAGAACTAACTCACAAAGAGAGAGCCAATGAAGGGAAGGGAAGTGAAAGCATCCATTTTAGCTGCTACTGAAAAAAAGACGGCAGGGACAGTGGCAGTGCAGGAACTGTTAAGCATGTTTCTAGGCTTTTCTTCTAGCTCTGAGGATGCTCAAACATGTCAGGTAATGTCACCCATTGTGTGGCTGATTTATATCCTGCTTGTTAAATGAGTTTTGTAAGCAACTTATCAAGCGTACATGTAGGGAGGCATAGAAAGAGGTATCCCAAGCACATCCCTCCCTCCCTCCCCCCATACACATACTATATAATAGGCCAATGGTGTTGGTCTGTGTTGGGTGACCAATATATACATGCATAGGCTGCATATAAGCACCACATGTAGGTCAGCATAGAGATAGCAGTCCAGGAACCAGCAGGAGAGATGGTCCAACAGCAGTGGGCTATAGGGGTGGTGGAAATGGTCATGGCCTAATCAGGTGAGACTGCAACACTGTAGAAGTGAGCACAGGCTCAGATTTGGGAATAGACCATATAGCTAACTGCTCTTGGTGCCAAATTTTGATAGGCACTAGAGTGTTGCTTTTGCTGCCATGCCTCAGTCTGAGCTTGGTATTGTCGTCCTGTTGCAAGACCTGATCCCTGAGCAGCAATAGCACCACAGGAAACTACAGTACAGTAGCAAAATTTAATGTGCGGCTTGCAAGCCCTACAAAACACCAACCCCTTGCATGGGTTCCATGGTAAGAAGAGGCTCTTTAAGAGAAGAGGGTGTGATGTGGTGCTACACAGCCTGCCAGTTATGAAGGCTGGCTGGCCCTATGCTGAATTTTGTTACAAGAGTTGCAGCTATAGGGAGATTGCGAAAAGATAGTGGCATAGCTTAAGAGGAACAAACAGTGGGAGAAAGTGGAGGCTGTGCCCCTCCTTACCACCATCGCCTGTGGGTGAAATACAGTCTCTATCTGGGTGACATGCGATTGTAAGTTTAATAAAATCTTGTTTGAGAAAATATGCCTCTCAAAAACAATCTGAACTAAATCCTGAAGGACTTTTTTTCAAAAGATACATGGCAAAGTCAAAAACAACTCTGTCTAAATGTTTGTAGAGGTTGGGAAATAATAAAGGAATGGGCAGCCTTCAATGCTTAGCTCTGTGCTAATGTTCCATGGCTTCTGTTTTATAGAATAAAGGAATGGGCAGCCTTCAATGCTTAGCTCTGTGCTAATGTTCCATGGATTCTGTTTTATAGAATGCTTTCTGCATAGCACAGGGGTCAACATCAAAGTGACTTCATTAAGATGTATGAAACAGTTAGCAATGCATAGTAGTAATGTCAAACAGTCTGCTCTTATTTTGATCCTATTAAAACAATGAGACTGCTGAAATGTTCTGTTTTGAGACAGGCAGTCAAAATCAACATGATTAAATAATGCTCTCTTTCTTACTGCCATTTTAAAAATGGATCCCAGCTGACCAATCCCATACTATCCTGATTTCCACTCATCTCGGGGTCATTGTGGATTCTTTTGTCTTTTCACGATCACATTAGTGCTGTCATTAAGCGCTCATTTTTCTTTCCGCCAGATCAGGTCCATTCATTCCTTTCTCTCCCTCAGCACTTGCCACCCTTCTTATGAGCCTTGACAACTGCAGTGTCATCTATGCCAGTCTTCCTAAGTACGAACTCAAAAGATTACAAGTCATCCAGAACTCTGCCATCCGGATGCTCAGTCCTGCTTCCAAGTTTGACCACATCACACTTCTTATGAATCATCATTGGCTTCTCATCCAATTTAGAATTCAATATAAAATTTTGATTCTGACCCACAGGGCCCTCCATTCTGGTTTTCCTTCCTCTTGCTTCCCTCATTCTTTTTCATACCTTTTATCGGGTTCTTCAGTCACCTTCAGCAGCCCTCTGCTTTCCAGGGCTCAACGAGAATCTACTAGACACTCTGCCTTCTACTTTCTGGCTCCCGAACTCTGGAATGATCTACCTCCTGACTACATCTTGCGCTTTCTTACCCCCAGTTCAAGTCCTCTCTAAAGACAGCATAATTACTCACCTGTAACTGGTGTTCTCCAGGGACAGCAGGAATCAGTCTTCACTTATGGGTGACAATCGGCACCGACTGAGCCCGCACAGAGCAATTCCACAGCTTTCAAAGAAAGCCTTTGGGATTGCTGCCATGCATGCATAGTCCTCGTCCCGCCCAAGGGTGCCATCTTGCTCAGTCAGGTCCCTTAGCTCGAGCCCTACCAAGCAGATGGCAAGGGAAGGATAAAAATCCAGCAACTCCCCAGGGGAGGTGGGAGGGTAGTGAGGACTGATTCCTGCTGTCCTTGGAGAACATCTGTTACAGGTGAGTAACTACACTTTCTCCAGGAAAAAGCAAGAAGTCAGTCCTCACTTATGGGACTCCCCAGCTACAGGCTACCAAACTCATAACCAAAAAACACCTCCGTGAGGTCATGAGCAGAAGCCGATGCCCGAATGAGCCCGAATTCTCAGGCCCTCGGGGCGAAGCCCTCAGTAGCCGTGAAGAAGGGTTGGAGGACAGGAGTTGCTTATACCCTGAACAGATTATGGAGTATGGCCTGGCTGAAGGCGTTATCCTGACGGGACTCCCTCTCCAGGCAGTAGTGTGCAGCGAAGGTGTTCACTAAAGACCAGGTCACCACAAAGCAGATGTCCCGCAAGGACACTGAACGCAGCGAGGCCACCTTGGCTTGGACACCGTGTGTGGTGACTCGTCGATCCAACAGGGCACTCGCTTTCGAATGGGCAAAGGCAATGCAGTCCGCTACTCAGAGAGGGTGTGTTTAGTGACTGCCTGCCCCAGTCGATTGGGATCATAAGTCACAAAGAGTCAGCAAGATTTGCGATGAGCCTGGGTGCGCTGCATATAGAAGGCAAGGGCCCTCTTGCAGTCGAATGTATGCAAAGCCGCCGACGCCTGGTTGGCATGGGGTTTCGGGAAGAAAGTCGGTAAGACTAGCTCCTGATTGAGATGGAAATCCGAGACAACGTTCGGCAGGAACTTGGGGTGGGTACGGAGGACCACCCTATTCCTATAAAATCTAGTATAAGGGGCTTCAGCCATGAGAGCCTGGAGCTCACTGACTCGGTGGGCTGAGGTCAGAGCCACCAGGAAGACCCCCTTCCAGGATAGGTGCCAAAGCTAACATGTCACCATCGGCTCGAAGGACGAACATGTAAGCTGCATGAGCACTACGTTCAGGTCCCATTCTGCCGGAGGAGGCCAGATGGGATGTTTGGAAAGCAAGAGACAACACAAAGTGGGAGATCAAGGCCTGCCCTGAGAGGGGTTTTCCCTTGACAGGGAGGTGATTCACCGAGATGGCGCTCAGGTGCACCCTGACAGTTTGACTTCAGGCCTTCCTTCAAGAGATGGAGGAGGTACTGAAGGACCCACCGAGTGGAGCAGGAAAATGGGTCAATCTGGAGCTCAGAGCATCAGACCGAGAAGTGTCACTACTTGAAGGCGTAAGCTCGCCTAGTTGGTTTTCCTCGACGCGAGGAGGATCTCCTTGATTTCCTCTGGAAGGTCCAGCGGGGCTAGGGAAACCTGTTCAGCCGCCAGGCTATGAGGGATAATGAGGCCAGTTTGGGTGTAGTACCCACCCCTCCTCCTACATTAGCAGGCCCGGGGCACAGCCCAGGGGGACTGGAAGCTCAGACGACAGTCGGAGCAGGAGCGGGAACCACGGCTGTCGAGGCCATGAGGGGACTATGAGGATCATCAACGCCCATCTTGCTGAGCTTTGTGGAGGGTCCTCGTGATGAGAGGAGTGGGATGGAACACACAGAGAAGGCCAGAAGACCAGCTCAGAAGGAACGCATCCGGGCTTTCCCTGCTCGGGTGCGGTACTGGGCCACAGAAGTGGGGAAGCTGTGCTTTTGACGGGCTGGCAAATAGGTCCATGGTCGGAGTTCCCCACCGATGGAACAGCCAGCTGGCCACCCCTGGGTCCAGCTGAGTTTGTCCATGAGGACATTCTCCTGGCCCAGGAGGTAGACCGCTCTGAGGGTCATCCCCCGACGGAAAGCAAAGGAGCAGAGGAGGACCGCTTCCCGGCAGAGGGGGGCGTGATCCTGAGCCCCCCCTTCTTTATTGATGTAGAACATCGCCACTCTGTTGTCGGTCTGCACGAGCACCGACTTTCGCCTGAGGTGATCCTTGAAGGCCCTTAGGGCCCACCAAACCACCTTGAGCTCGAGCAAATTTATTTGCTGTTGAGACTCCTCGAGCAACCATTGTCTTTGCGTGCACAACACACCGCAGTGGACTCCCCACCCCAGCAGGAAGGCATCCGTAGTCAGCACTAGCTCGTGTTGCGGTGCCTGGAAGGGAAACCCCCCGGAGAAGGTTGCGGGGGTCCTGCCACTAGTCCAAGGACAATCAAAGGTTGTGAGAGACCCGGATGGGATCCCTGAGGTGGCCGATGGATGGGATCCACTGGATGCTGAGGCACCACTGGGCCGTCCGCATGTGCAGGCGGGCATGGGGAACCATATGGATGATAGAGGCCAAGTGCCCCAGGAGGCGCAGCATAGTCCGGGCCGTCACCCGAGGGGTGCTCTGGACCTGGGCTGCCAGGGCTTGGAGGTGGTCAGTGCAGTTCACTGGCAGAAAAGCGGTTGCCCGCCGAGTGTCAAGGCATGTGCCAATAAATTCTAAGGCCTGCACTGGTTTGAGGTGGGACTTGGGACAGTTGACCAAGAAGACCAGGTGCTTGAGCAGGATCGTGTGCGATGTCACCAGGCAGGTTTCCTCGACCGAGGATCCCGTGACGAGCCAGTCATCGAGGTAAGGGAAGATCAGTACGCCCTGTCGCCTAAGGGAGGCGGCGACCGTGGAGAGGCACTTCGTGAAGACCCACGGGGCAGATATGAGGCCAAAGGGGAGTACCCTGTACTGGAGTGCTCCCCCTGCACCCTGAAGCGCAGGTACTGCCTGTGCAAGGGGTGTATCAAAATGTGCGCGTAAGCATCTTTTAAATCTAAGCAGCATGGGGGATCATGTGAGCACATGAGCGGGTGAGGAGGTTCCTCGTTGCGCTCCTGGGCCGCCCCACCGATTCTATCTATACATCTTACAGAAAACTCCTGAGGATTGGGGGAGTGGGTGGCTAAGATAGCCCTGAGGATTGTTCAGAAGATTGGGAGTGCTTGGCCTGGCGCTGAAGTAGTGGCAATGCGATCGGCGGTGAAAAAAAAGAAAGCGCATGTAGCCCACACCTCGAGCTTGCAGCATGCCGGACTCCCCGGGGAAGGAGTGTGTAGAATCTGGCTCAGAAGAAACAGCGCAAGAGGTAGTCAAGCTGCTCAAACCGAAGTTTGACATTGTAATGAAGAAAGGAGAGACTTTTGCTGAAGTAACACGCAGAGTGGAGGAGGTTGAGCACCAAGTGATGGCATTGGAGGACAGTGAGTTGCTATTGGAACAGGACACTCAAAAACATCAAAAACAGATTGATGCGCTGTTGTTAAAGGTGGATGATCTCAAGAACAGATCCAGGAGAAATAACCTGCGACTCGTGGGAGTGCCAGAGACATGGTCAGAACAACAACTATCAGGCCTGTTTGAAGTGTGACTGCCGAAAGAACTGGGCTTGGTAGACATACAAGGCAAAATCAGGGTGGAAAGAGCACATAGGCTTGGACAACGGATGGAAGTGAGCAAGTGTGATGTGGACCCAAGCAGGAGATTTCTCGTTTTGCACGCAAAATTATATACCAAGGAACTTTGGGTAGGTAACATCTATGCCCCAAATGTGTATGATCATAGTTTTTTTAAGTCCCTGTTGGGATTTATTAAGAGAGCAGGGGGGGAGAAAGCTGTCACGGCAGGAGACTAATTGTCCGCATGATCCGAATTTGGATAAATCAGAGAAAAATGGAAAAGGGGCTTGGTCCAAAAAAGGTATTGGGTACTTGTGTAGGATGGGTGACATGGTGGACGTTTGGCGTGCCCTGCACCCTGGGTTGCGAGAATACACTAACCATTCTAGAGCCCATTTGACTTGGTCTCGAATTGACTATATTTTGGTGAGCAAAGGAGGGCTTGCACAGATTGCCCAGGCAGGTATTGAACCAGTGGTGGTATCGGATCATAGTATGGTTTGGGTGACTTGGGATGGCCGTAGCCCGTCAAAAACAGGGTGGCAGTTCCCTACATATCTATGGGAAGATAAGAATTTTAGAGTATATTTACAGTGGGACGAATACACACTGTTTAATGATATTCCCCCCAATGCTCGCCTCTCTTGTTCTGGGAGGTCAGCAAAGCTGTAATGAGGGGGGCTATTATCACATATACTATCCAAAGGCGTAAGCATTTAGATTGTAACCTCTTGGTACTGGAACGTATCTTGCAGGAGTTTCAAAGGAAACACAGCAGGACAGGAGATAGGACAACACAACAGGAGCATACCAGAATCCAAGCGGCTCTTAATGAATTGCTTCAGAGACGGGCCACTATGTCCCTGCAATATTATAAGCATTAGTTATATAAGTACAGAAATAGGTCGGGGAGGCTTCTGGCTAAGGTGGTTAGAGATCCAGGGGGCACATGTTTTGTCCCAGTCCTCAGGAGTGAGTATATTATATCATCAACCACGCTAGATAGCAGCTATCCTTAGAAACGTTTATGCCAAGTTGTATACAGAGGAGGAGAGAGAGATTATGGGAAGGGCCGAGAGTTTTTGAATAAACTGGGCCTCCCTAAACTAAAAGAGGACCACCTGCAGGTGTTAAATGCTCCCATGTCGGGGGAAGGGGGGATTCAGAAAATGATTCGGACTGGGAAACTTCACAAGGCCTCTGGGCCTGATGGCTTTGGGTCAGAGTATTACTTGAACTTAAACTCACTCCTACACTAGTGGCAATGTATGAAACAGTACTTCAGGATGGGTGCTTCTCCAGGGATATGAGATGTGCAGACATCACCGTAATTCCAAAGGAGGGGAAGGATCTATAGGACCCAGCCTCATATAGGCCCATATCATTGATAAACTTCAATATAAAAATTCTGGTCTCGATTCTAGCAGGTAGGTTGAACCCAATACTGCCCTTGTTGATTGATTTGCGGCAGGTGGGTTTTGTTCAGGGGCGAGATGCTACCAAGAATATTGCAAAACTGATCCTGGGGATGGAGTATTGTATAAAGGAGGAAGCCTCACTACTCTTAGTAAGCTTAGACGCTGAAAAAGCGTTCAACAGAGTGGCTTGGAAGTACTTATGGAATGCACTGCATAGCTTTGGCTTTATGGGCACCTTTTTGTAGTGGGTCCAAGTTCTTTATGCAACCCCTCAGGCAAAAGTGAGCGTGAATGGAGTCTTTTCAGATCCCTTTACATTGGAAAGAGGTACAAGGCAGGGCTATCCTCTGTCACCTCTTTTGTTCATAATCTCCTTGGAACTCCTTCTGCGGGCAATTCAGAATGAGGCCCAGATAGTGGGTGTGAAGATGGGGAGGGAGGAGATGAAGTTAAGTGCATTTGCTGATGATGTGCTCCTGTGCCTAACCGAGCCGCAGACGTCATTGACACAGACGCTCCAGTTGATTAATCAGTTCGGTACTTTCTCTGGACTCAAAATTAATGCTGTTAAGTCAATGGCTTTAGATGTGGGTGGAAGAGTCAGACAAGGCTGGGTGGGTGCATTTCCGTTGACTTGGGCGACAAATTCAATCCGATACCTGGGTATTCAACTACCAGATGCCCCTGAGAAATTATATAAATGTAATATACCTGGAGAGTGCTCGGGCGACCTTTTGCAGATGGGCTGCTCTACCTTTATCTTTGAGAGGGTGGATAGCTTTGTTCACTATGGTGGTTTCCCAGATTGTTGTATGTACTCCGCCTCCTACCTATATGGGTGTTAGCCAACGATTGGGAGTGTTTTGAAAGGAGTCTTAGCTGTTTTTTTGTGGAGGGGTAGACATGCTTGTATCCCCCCGAGGGCCTTGATGAGATGTTGGGAGGAGGGGGGACTAGAATTTCCTTCAGTATGTAACTATAACCTCCGATATATGGTAAGACATATCTCAGGGCTCCTGAGGGTAGAAGGGGGATGCGCTCCAGTGCATCAACTAAATTGGGTATGTGCCCCATACCATAGCTTGTACATATTACACTCTGATAGTCAAAATTTATCAGCAAACAGGCAGGGAGGGATATACATGGGGGCCCTGACAGCAGCATGGCAGGCCTTATGTGTGCAGTATAGATGGGATTGGAAATACTCTCAATTGCTCCCCTTAGTGGGGAAACCAGACTTCCCTCCAGGTTTATTACCAGCCATGGTCTTCCAAAGGTAGGCCCAAAAGGGCATAATCTGTATTGGAGATATATGCAGCGAGGGAGGAGAGGGTATTGATAGTGCGCACTTAAGGTCTGAAAGCTATCACTTATATAAGCATGAGTTTTATGGTTACCTTCAAGTACGACATTATAGCAGTGAAATATTGAGAAAGGTCCCCGTGTTTCTTGGAACTAGGGGCCCAGGACACCTTATCATGGAAATGGTGGGGAAAGACACTTGCATGGGGGGAGGTAGGAATCTAGTACGTCCAATGGGGGACCAGAAATATCTTTCCCTGCTGGCACAGAGATGGTGTATGTAGGGGGTTACACCGGAGCTCTTGCAAAGCACATTTGTAAAAATTCCCTCTGGAGTGAAGTGGGTCTACCTGCAAGAACTTCAATATAAATTCTTATGGAGAGCATATACAAACGATAAATGGGCATTTAAAGTTGGGTTAAAGGAGGATGACAAATGTAGATGGTGTGGGATAACAATGGGGACTATACTGCATAAATTTTGGGAATGCCCCTCAGTACAGAACTTGTGGCTTCAGCTATGTACCAGGATGGCTGGAATGTTGGAGATGCAAGCCATCCACCGGATGGATGTCTGTTTATGTCACAGTTGGGAGAAGGCAGATCAAAGGGTAAGCATCCAACAAAGATCACTCCTTGAAAGAGGTTTTTTTAGTAGTTAAGAAGGTACTGTTAGGTCATTGGATTGAGGTGTCTGGGAGCAGGCACTGTTAGATCTAATGCAGATGGAGAGGTTAACAGCAAAAAAAACTTGGAGGCAAGCATTGGGAGATCTTCACAGAGCTTTGGATGCCAGTTGTGAACATTTTAACCACAAAGGAGTGAAGTGCAATGCTGAATATATGAAGGATCTGTGCCCTTCACTCGCTTTCTACAACCTCAAGGGGAGTAGTAGAGGATGGGTAAAGTGAAAATGGACAAAGAGGGGGTCAAGCTAGAATTTAGGAGGGTATCAAGCCGGGGGGGGGGGGAGGGGGGCTGGGGTGGGTTGAACAGGGGGGGGGCAGGTAAGGTGAGTGGGTGAAAATGAGGGGAGAGAGTAGGGAGATACGATTGCTGAATATGGGCAAAGGGGGGAAGAGGGTTAGGATGTTTTAGTTATAGTTCTCATTTGATTCTACAGACTATCCCCTTCACACTCCTGCCTATTAAGATTGTTGTTTAATACTGGTACTGTTAATGCTAGTAGGAGATATGTGGAAGAAACACTGATTGAAATGTTGGGATAGCACAGTTACTTACCTGTAACAGGTGATCTCCGGAACAGCAGGAATTAGTCTTCACATGTGGGTACGTCGGCACCGATGGAGCCCGCACGGAAAATGCTCCCCAGCATCCAATCAGAAAGCCTTTGGGAGCATCCCCCGCGCCTGCGCGGTGACTTCCCGCCCTTCCAACAGTCTCTCCTCAGTTGGGTTTCATAGCTGAGACAGAAGGAGAGAAGAGGAAAGGAAATAAAAAAGATACAACTCCTAGGGGAGGCGGGTGGGTTGTGAAGACTAATTCCTGCTGTTCCGGAGATCACCTGTTACAGGTAAGTAACTGTGCTATCTCCAGGAACAAGCAGGAATGAGTCTTCACATGTGGGGACTCCCTAGCTAAGGGTGCCAGGGGAGATCCCATAAAATGCGTATCCCGGAACAGGACGGCATTTTCCAACCTGGATCCCCGGCATACCCCGAGGGATGGGGGGTAGGAGTTGAGTAGAGCAGAGCTATAGAGGAACAGCGAAACTAAAGGGAAAAGTCTTTAGAAGGCATGACAAGCATCATTAAAGAAAATTTAATGAACTGGCACAAAGTAGAGCTTACCTACTGGATTGTAGGAAGTAGACAGTAGATGTAGTAGCGGAATCTTCAAGGAAACTCCACAGCAGTGAGGAGAAGTTCCAGACTGGAATGGGCAGGAGACCCAGGTGTCCACGAGGGCAGGAAAAGATCGGCAGGTCCCCACAGGGAAGCTTTTACGGGAAAGCTGGGACTCGTTCAGGCACAGAGTCAAACAGTGAGGACTAAAAAAGGAGACTGACCGATCTGGTAAATTGGCCCAGTCCGGGAGGGAAGAGGGGATGGAAAAAAAGCCCCTATTCCCAAGGAGAACCGAAGTGAACTCGGGAATACTGAAGACGCACACTGTCTTTCCTAACTGGCAAGAGATAGGAAGACATTGAGGGAAGGCTGCATAGACAGGGAGACGTATAACAAAAATAGAAGCTGTTGACGTCACAGCAGTAATGGTTAGAATAACCAGTCCCAGTCACTGAGTCATATAATAACAGGCAAGGTGACTGTCTGGACCCCATAGAAAATTAAACCTAAGCACCGACAGTCATGGGGGATAGGCATGACATAGGGCGCTATGGACATCTCCTGACATGCGTATATCTATATCTATATCTATATCTATATATATATATATCTATGGAAGGCATACATGTCGAAGCATGTGAGAGTAGATATGCCTAGCCAAGGGTGATATATATACATATACCTACGGGGAGGATAGGTATAGATACACAGCAAAAACGGGGTGGTTACGCCACCCAGGCGTAAAAAAACAGGTATGCGCCTACGGACATGAAATAATCTTAAGAAGACATGCCTGCCACTGAAAAAACCTTCACATGGGGAATGTGATGGTCCAATAATAGGGGTGAACCCACCGGAAGAGATATGGAGACTCCATTTTTGTGGAACAGGGGTATATTCCGGTCAGAATGGCTCCGTGTACATTCACGCAAAGGAACTTGTCTCTTGTAAGAAAAAACCGACAGCAACTGAACAAAACAATAGAGGGAATTCTCCTGTATGAAGACAGAGAAAAAACAGGCAAGATAGCGGAGACTCCGTCCCTGTCGGATGAGTTGTTCAGAATATGCATTGAAGGAAGACAACCAGACTACGCTGGAAAGAAAAAGAAGTATTTCAGTATGGCACCAACTCAAGCAGGGGAAACCCTGGAAGAGAGGGATCAGGAAAGTGACCCACCATGTGGTAAGTCCGCTGAAGGAAAGATGTCCAAGTGGGGACCAAAACTATCCTGGGATAGTTGTAACCTCCCTTCATGGTAGAAGAATGGGAGAAGTCTGTGACCCATGGAGAAAGTATCCCAAGAGCATAGCATACTGGAAAAAAAGAAAAAACCCAGTGTAGGGTTTGAGAAAGAAACTTCTGCAGAGAAGAAGTTAACTGTATGGTGCACCATGCCGGAACCTATGGGCGCTGGTATGGGTAGACTGGTTTGAGCCTGGAGACTTCAGGCTAGGAGGAGACGTCCCTTGCTCGGGTACACCGGGGGAATGGGCCGAAGAAGGGTGAACCCTCCTCCTTTTTGGGAGAGAAGGGTTCGTAGGATATTTCCCACGTCCCGGGGAAAAGGAGGCTTGGGATGGTTTCCATAGCCAGGGAAGTCAGTGGAGCAGCGAGCAACCTGACGTAAAGCCTCCCTATTGAAGAGATTTTCTCCAGTACAAGGAGAGTTACCCAGTGTATGTTGTGCCCATCTGTTCAAGCCTGAAGCCTGCAGCCACGCATTACGACGTGCTCCAATGGCAATAGCCGAGGATCTGCTAACAGACTCAAAAGAGTCTAGGGAAGCACGGGAAAGAAACCAAGAGATGTTCCTGCTATGATTAAGAAACAAGGAATAGTCAGAGGCCTTAGGTTCTGACAAGAGGGGAGACAGAAGAGATAATTTCTCTGTGACCTCCTGAAGTGTTAGACTCATAAAAAATATATGAAATGATTCTGGAAGCCAACATAGAAGTTTGGAAGGTTTGACGTCCAAAGGCATCGAGTGCTTTAGATGCACGACCTGGCGGATAAGAAGAGTGTTTCTTCTTACTTCTGACTTTCCTCATCGCTGATGCCACTACAAGGGAATGATGCGGAAGCTGGTTGTTCTGAAACCCCGGAGAGGGGGGCACCTGATACAGAACATTCATGGCCGTAGAGGGCGCAGGAACCTGCAAAGGTGATTCCCAAATCCTCAAAAGAAGGTCCTGCAAGGAAAAAAGGTTTCTGCGGTTACAGGAGGTACGTCCTGTAGGCTCCGCGGAAAAACGAAAACTGAGGCGAGACTATTGGAAGGGCGGGAACTCACCGCGCAGGCGCGGGGGATGCTCCCAAAGGCTTTCTGATTGGATGCTGGGGAGCATTTTCCGTGCGGGCTCCATCGGCGCCGACGTACCCACATGTGAAGACTCATTCCTGCTTGTTCCTGGAGATAGTTTGTTACTGTTATGGTGAGTGGACTTTAGATTGTATAGAATTCTATGCAAAAAACAATAAAAAAAAGAGTTGAAATTAAATCTAAGGAGCATAGCCAGTCACCCTGCCGGAGGAAGGGCAGCAGAACGCCAAGGGATAACATCTTGAACTTTTCCTGCACCAAGAACTTGTTTAGTTTTCGGAGGTTGAGGATGGGCTGCAGACCCCTCCATCTTTTTCAGGATGAGGAAGTACCGAGAATAAAAACCCCGACCTCAGAGGTGTGCTGGTACCCTTTCGACTACATGTTGTGCGAGGAGGTTGACTAGTTCATGCTGCAGGAAGACCTGACGCACGGGGAGTCGAGGCGGCTCCACCGGGGAGAAGAGAGGGGGGGGGGAAGTCTGTCTAAGCAGAGGCAATAGCAGTCTCAGATTACCCAGAGGACCCAGGTGTACAAGGTAATGAAAGGCCACTGAGGGGCAAAGGAGGACAGGCATCCCCCCCACCAGCTGCTGTGTTGCTGGGGGGGTGAAAGGCTATGCAGGTGGCGCCAAAACCACTGTGAGGGTTGAGGTGGTGCCAGGGTTTGGGCCTTGGGCCCTTTCGGCTTACAGTGACCCTGGGGCCTGGGCTTCCCTTGTGCTGCAGTTGCCAGCGTGGGAGTGGGTGGGTACGGTGGGTGGCCCCGGTAGGGCAGGCCCTTCCTTGGAAAGACAGGCTTTTTAGTTTGCTGTTTCTTTCGAAGGAGGGTGGAGTTCTTGCGTGAGAGACTGGTTTGGGTGACGAACTCAGTCTCTATCTCAGCAGCTTTGTCCTCCATCGGTTTGCCAAAGAGCTGCTCACCGAGGTAGGGTACATCCAGGAGCTTCTCCTGTACCCACTGCTCCAAGTCCGAGGATTGGAGCCTTGCCTGGCGACGAGCCCCAATTCCAGCGGCCGCCACTCGAGCTGAGGACTCTAATCCATTGTAGGCGGCACGAGAGATGTACTTTGAGCACTCCGCGACGGACTTTAACAGGTTCTGGAACCTATTGAGGGGTTCACCCTCGAGGCCTGTGGAGAAACCCAAGCTCCTTGGCCAGGTCGCACAAGAACATGCCCATATATAGCTGGTATGCCTGAATACAGCAGGAGAGCATGGATCCCTGGTAGGCTTTGCGGCTTAGGGTGTCAGGGCTCTCCACTCCCTGCCCAGAGGAATCGAAGAATGTGACTTTGGGCTCTTTTGTTTCCTCATGGCTGATTCCACCACCATGGATGTGTGAGGAAGCTGGGTTTTTCGAAACCCAGGGCCGCGATGGACCTTGTACATGGCGTTCAGGCATTTACTCACAATGGGAACAGAGGCAGGTGCCTCCCACATGTGGAGTAGCAGCCTGGATAGGATGGGAGGAGCCAGGACAGTAAGAGATTCCTGAGGTGGGGACTCATACTGAAGAATGTTGAGCTCTTCAGCTCGAGGGTCCTCCTCAGCCTGGGTGGCCAGGTTGAGAGCCCATGCCATATCCTGGACAAACACCAAGAAGGTGGTGTCCTTGGGTGGCGAGCACCGCTGAAATGCAGGTGGTGAGGGGTCTGACGGAAGGTCCCGATGGGCCCGGTTTTCCAGAGAGGTATTCCCATCGGACTCCCAATCCAAGAAGTCGGATGAGGAATCCGATCCTGGCTGGTTGCCCCATCCTGCAGCTGAGGTTTACTTGGAGCCGGAGGTCCTGGAGGATCTTGCCCTGAGGAATGGGAAGGCAAGCGAGACTGACACCGAGGACCCTCATGAGGCCCACATCTCTTGGGGGTTTCCTGGGGAGATTTTGGTGTCCCACACAAGGGAACCTTGGTCTCTAGGCGCGGGGCAGTGAAGCTGGCTGTGAGCGCCTGCTGGGACGTGATGAATGCAGAAATGCTGCATTCTAGTGCCAGCATGCAGGACTCACATGCAGGCGTGAGGCCCTGCGATGCTGACACCGGGGTCACTAGGTCAAGTGTCGAGGAGGAGAGGGAGTCTTCGCCAGGACAGCCCTCAGGAGACCAGGTGCCATCGCCGGAAGCCTTTGTATCTGTATGAGGTACCTTGCGGGGCCACTACTTGTCTGACTCTCGGGAACGCCAACGGGGGCTAAGCGACTGAGCGTGGGAGCACTCGCACTTGTTGGAGGCCCCCGACAGCAACTTCGAGGCCTTCTTCTTTTTACGCCGCTACACTTCAGAGGACCCCTGGTCGGAATGCCACCTTGAGCGTGGGGCCAAGGTGGGGATCCCACCAGAGGAGAGACAACTGAGGGCACCACCGGGGATTCTGAGGCGGCCTTCCTGAAAATGTCTTAGGACATCTGCTTACGACTGAGCAGGGCTTTGGAGGACATTTTCTTACAAAGCGAGCAGAGCTCCGAATCATGGTCGGCCCCGAGACACCAAAGATAGCAGTCATGGGTGTCCGTAAGCAACATGTTCTTGGAGCATCTATCGCATTTTTTTAATCCGGTGGCCATAGGGGCAAAAATGGCCCCCGCGAGGTCGAAGACCCATGTGGCCAGCGGTTGGGAGAAAAGAGGGTGCAAAGCCCATTAGCAGTAAGAATGTTAGGAAAAACGTCCCCTAATTGCTCAAAAAGGATAGAGCAGGGGAAGGACGGGTAGAGGACCGGTGCAACCAGAAAAGTGATAGACCTGAGGCCGAAAAACGAAACACTTTTTCCCGAGGGACGAGGATGGGCGTCCGAAGGGCTCTGCGGAAAAAGGGAGACTGAGCAAGATGGCACCCTTGGGTGGGAAGAGGATCACACATGCGTGGCAGCAATCCCAAAGGCTTTCTTTGAAAGCTGGGGAATTGCTCCACACAGGCTCCGTCGGTGTCAATGTCACCCATAAGTGAGAACTGACTTCCTGCTTGTTCCTGGAGAACCAGCTGTTTCATATTGCTTTTTCCGTGTCATCTGACTTTGCCACTGCCTGATTCCATCTCTTCTCTCTCCTCCTTTCCCTGCCTTTCATCATTCTTTGTGAGATTGGCTGTCCTATTTAATTTGTAGTTGATTTTCCTTTTATTTTAATGTTATTGTAAACCAGCTTGCTGCTTTAATTTGGCGGTATATCAAATTTTTAATGAACTTAAACTAGAAAGATAAGTAAATCAAACATATCAGTTGTCATTAGTTCTCCAGCAGGTGTCTTGTGTAGGAACTCTAGCATAAACCACTCAACATCAATCTCTGAAAATACTATAGAAATAGCTGTACTATGACTGGAACCTCTACAGATTGCTCTTGATTTCCACCACTCTCACAATGCATGGGGTTAGCAGGAGCAAGATTCAGAGAATGCTAGTGCCACCTACTGTTTACTTGAGACAAATTCCACATACTCTAAAGTATTTGTCAGTATTCATCCTGGTTAAGGCCCAGGAGCCAGGTGGCAGGCCCCTGACCTTTCCATGTACACCTGTCCCCACCCTCCCTTTCTGGAGGCTTGTCGGCAGAAGACCTATGGAAGAGTTATTTTGTTTTCTTCCAGAGGCAGTTGAGAGCCATATGCTGCCCATCTTCCACACTATTTCTAGAAGAATGAGCAGAACGCGATGCTGGGAAATAAATGAAACAGCTGTTCGAGAATGGTGCTGCCTGCAAACCTCCAGAGAAGGTATAAACAATATTTTAAAAGTAGGCATACATAGGTGTTTCTGCTTGAACATGTTTCTTTATGTTTATCCTGTGAGAATTCTTTTCTGTACAAGCTGTCTTGATTCAATGTAAAAAGTCAATAAATATAAAATAAAAATTAAAAAAGTAGGCAGATGGGCTGGTTTGAAGGAGATTGCAAGGGGGTAGAAAGGTGGAGGCTGACTGGTAGGGGAAGAATGTGCGGGTTGAGATTGGCTGAAATGGGGTTGAAGGAGATTGTGTGGGAAAGAGGAGCTGGATGTGGGGAACATGGTAGCAGAGATAGGTTAGGGTACAGGGATCAAATGTGTGTGGTAAAGACAGGCTTAGGGAAGAAGGGACGTTTGCAATTACACAAGATGATATATGTGAGCAACTGAAATGATCGAAGCACTGGAGGGCAAGTCTGGCTCTGACATTGATGGAGGACTTCCCTGCTTACCCAGCATACCAGCAGTTAAACTGCTGTACTTGGCTATCACTATTTTAGCCAAAAAAGCCCCAACTTAAAAAAACTAATGAAGCTAGTTGATATTATCTGTAATAGGGCAACATCCATCTGCAAAAGTCAGAATAGCTTATCGACTTACTGAATGTAAACTCTGGACAATAAGGGCCAGATATTCAAAAAAGCCGACTTCTAAATTTAGGCTCTTAAATTTGTACCCTTTTCAGCTACACTTAGGAGCCTAAGTTTTCAGCTGAAAATTCATCCTAATTTAGGAGCTTCAAATTAATGCTCCCAAATTTAAGCCTGCCATTCATTTGCCTAGATTTATGAGCCTAATTTAGGTGCCTAGTGCTGAAAATCAGTGCTAAGCTCTTAACTTCTTTTCCCACCCTAAATCCACCGCCATTGTCACACACATTTTATGCTTCTAAATTTAGGTTTAGTGACATTTTAGGAAAACATTTAGACACTCAGTCCTAGACAAACCAAAAGAGCCAGTGCGTAGAATGGAGGTAAAACAAAACCTTTATTGTAAAACCCCAACAAGTTTCGGCCGTACCGGCCTTCTTCAGGGGGTGCAAGCCTCAAAAAACAAAGCATATATAAAATAAATAAATAAATCATAATATCTGATGTATAGAAAGACCATTGAAAATAATAAACATATAAAAGGCAATAAGCACATAAAACTGTAATATCAAGAAATAGTGACATAAAAACCATAACTAATCTCATAAGGAATACAATAGGAAAAGCCACTATCAGGTACCACAACGCCAAGCAATTGCAGTGTCACAAGGGACAGTGCTCGGTGGACAAATTAAGCTAATATCTGTATGTGTGAGGGATGAGGACGACATGATTGGCTAAACATGAAATACTGGAAGCTGATAAACTCCTAACCTTTACAATACTATCACTGGGGAAGAGGAACCAGTGTTGAAAAATACATCTTCTAAAGCCACAAACAAGCTGGCTCTAGAGGTTAGTAGTGTAGTTTTGTATCCTGAAGCCATCAACATTCAAGCACTAAGGGCTGAATACTGTAGTTCTATGTTGGAAAACACACATAAAAAATCATGATTACTGCCACTGTATGTTGTAGTGTATTGCGATAAAAAATGAAGGGAAAACATGAAACTAACTTGCCTGCAATCCATGTGAAATCGCAATTCTGCCAAAAGCTAAGAAGAGAGACAGAAGAACTGACAGTCTTTTTATACCGATGCTCAGTTTCATACCAAAGGAAGGTCAAAGTTCAAAAGGAGCACCCATAAAATAGAATGTCAAAACAATAAAATTAATAATAGTACCTTCCTTATCGTCCCTCCAGTCTAGTCCCAAACCTCTGGGTTTAAGCATCTCCTCCAGCAGCCTGGAGACTGAGCCTGTCACTCTTTTTGGTGACACCAGTATAAATAGTCCAAGGACCGCCTCCTTGCTCCAATAGTCTCAGTTTCCAAGCATCTGGAGGAGTTGTGAGCCTAGGAGGTCCAGGGCTCACTAGAGGAATGATTAGGAAGATGGTAGGGTAGTTGGTAGTCAGTTAGGTTAAATTACACTAAATTAAGTTATTTAAATTGAAATTAAAAAAAGAAAAAGTGACATATCCCTTTAAATTTGTAAAGTTATGGTTCTCTTTGCCAGTATTTGAGCCATTGCTGAAAGCTCAGGCTGCCCCCCATCTCCCCCCTTCCTGGACGCCACGGCTTGTTTCAAGGAGGTGTGAGGGAGTTGTGCATGGGGTCTCCGGCTCCCGAACCCGCTGATCGGGTGAGGAGCTGTTGAGTGATGGTGAGCAGTTTTCTGTCAGCGGGCGGTTCTTCTGCAGCGGAAGTCTCTGAAGGGGCTTGATTCCCAGCACCAGAAGCCACAGAGAGAAGGGCGGTGCGCGGGGGTCCGCAGAGGTCAGCGATTTTCATCACAATGGCGTATTTGCAGGTATGGGCCGCATAGGACGCAAGGCGCCGACTAGTGGTGTGAGCTTAGGAGGAGGCAGGCTTTGGGGTGTAGGCAGGCCCGGACCACGCGGCGGCAGCGTGGGAAAACCGTGCAGGACTACAACTTCATCAAGCAATATAGGAGAGGAAGTTAGAGTTCGGAGAAGTCAGGATTGTTGTAAAGCAGTCTAGGGCTGCATTTCTGAAAGGCCTTGGTGTGCAAAAAAAAAGTTTTTTTTTCCTGGATAGCGCAGAGAATCCATTGGTGCGGTTCTGACTGACAACATCATGCCTTCTAAGCCCCAGTGCTTTATGTGTGGGGCCAGAAGAGGGTCGGTCTCTGAGTGGGGGTGTGTAGAGCTGTGCTCAGGAAGCGGCATCGGGAGAGATAGCAGAGGATACTGGAATGGAGGTGCACAGGGGAGAGGCGTCTGGCTCTCCTGAGACCCGTTCTCCCACCGTACCACCCCTGGAGCTGGCGCCGGGACCTTCCACGGCAACAAATGCCTCCACTTCAACACTGGTTCCTCTTCCCCAGTGATAGTATTGTTGTTGCAAGGGGGGGGGGTTGGTGGCAATATTCTCCCATGACTTTATGATGCTGCTCCAGCAGGCACTTGAAGGGAAGCGCGGGACTGCTGAGGCAGAGGGAGAGCGGGGATTGAAGCGCTCGGGGACTCCCCTAGACATGGGAGCGGTTAGCACCCCACTTAAAAAGCCTCAGACAGTGAGAGACAAGACAGGACAGGTCTTAGACTTGGAGGACCAGTCGGAAGATTCGGAGATAGAGCAGGCCCTGGAGGAAGGTGAGAATGCGGAGCAAGAGGACCAGGCGAGAGGAGTTGTCAGCGCTTATTCGGAGTCGCTGAAAGCA
The DNA here is from genome assembly GCA_033557465.1 of Ichthyophis bannanicus. NCBI lineage: Eukaryota > Metazoa > Chordata > Amphibia > Gymnophiona > Ichthyophiidae > Ichthyophis > Ichthyophis bannanicus. Next base: position 276,664,289 of record CM066041.1, read on the forward strand.
TTGAAAAAGCCGACCATGGAGCAGGCAGAGGATGCCTCATTGGAGGATCTGTTATTTCAGGTGGTTTGTAAGTCCCAGAGAGCTTTTCCAGTACATAAGAGTATTTAGGGAAATGATACAGGAAGAATGGGACATGCCAGAGGCAGGGATGAAAGGTTCCAGAGTGATGGCACACCTTTACCCTTTGCAGGAACCGGATAAGGATCTTTTTAGGTCTCCTAAGGTTGATGCAGCGGTATCTGCAGTTACTAAGAAAACGACGATTCCGGTGGAAGGCAGTGCCGCGCTTAAGGATACGCAGGATAGGAGGCTAGACACTTTGTTAAAACAGGTCTTTGATGTCAATGCACTTTCCATGCATGCTTCCATTTGTAAGGCATGAGTGGCAAGGGCTTGCCCGCAATGGTCACAAAGGCTTAAGGGAATGCAGGTAGAAGAGGCGGTCGAGGAAGCGGCCCGAATAGAGTCAGGGGGGGCTTATTTGGCAGATGTTCAGTATGACCTTATTCGAGGCCTTTCAGAAAGTATGGCGTCGGTTGTGGCAGCGCGCAGATATCTATGGCTGCGTAACTGGGTGGCAGATGGGGCCTCTAAGGCAAGACTAGGTAAGCTCCCTTTTCGAGGTAAACTACTCTTTGGAGAGGATTTGGACAAATTAGTTAAAGATCTCGGAGAGTCTAAGGGCGGAAGATTGCTGGAGGACAAGCAGAAGCAGGGTCATCCTCTGGCGCCTTCCAGGAGTCAGCAGAGGGAGTTTCATAGATTTCGGCCACAGAGATTTGGTCAGTTTCAGAGGGGACGGTTTCAATATAGGTCCCAGGCGTTTCGGGGTTTCAGAGGAGCGGGTAGAGGTTTTGGAACCTCCTCGGCCCCGAACATCAAGTCGTCACAATGAAGAGAGGGGGGTCCAGGTGGGGTTTGTACCCGTGGGAGGTCAGCTAAGGGAGTTCTACCCTGCCTGGGCCCAAATTACCTCAGATCAGTGGGTGTTGGAGGTAATTCAAAGCGGATATGCTCTCGAGTTCCAATGTCCAGTGCGGGACGCCTTCGTTCAATCTCCATGTCAGACGAAATCACGGCCGCGGGCAGTGCGAGAAACTTTGGAAAGGTTGCTAGCTCTCAAGGCGGTGGTGCCGGTTCTGGCGGACCAGTGCGGATGCGGTTGATACTCCATATATTTTGTGGTGCCAAAGAAGGAAGGAGCTTTGAGGCCGATCCTGGATCTCAAAAGTGTAAACAGGTGTCTCAGGGTATCGCACTTTCACATGGAAACGCTGAGATCGGTCATTGTAGCGGTCTGACAGGGAGAGTATCTCACTGCATTGGATCTCTCGGAGGTGTATCTGCACATACCGATCCGGTTAGAGCATCAGCGATTTCTCCGGTTCACGGTTCCCATGGGACATTATCAATTCCAGCCGTTGCCGTTCGGTTTGGCAACAGCGCCGCGGACCTTCACCAAAGTAATGGTGGTGGTGGCGGCAGCAGTGGCTTTACGCAGGGAAGGGGTATTGGGTGCACCCTTACCTGGACGATTGGTTGATTCAAGCAAAGTCGAAGAGCAAAAGCAAAGTTGCTACCCGCCGAGTTGTGCAATTCCTGCGGAACTTAGGGTGGGTAGTGAATGTAGAATACAGCAAGTTGGAATCGTCTCAGGAGTTAGAGTACTTGGGAGCTCGCTTTGACACGGAAAGAGGCAGGGTGTTTCTGCCACACCTCAGGGCCCAAAGGCTAAGGCAGCTTGTAAGAGCCTTCTTGCAGAGAAAGGCTCCCTCGGCCTGGCATTATTTGCAGCTATTGGGAACGATGGCAGCCACGCTCGAGTTGGTGCTGTGGGCCAGGGCACACATGAGACCGTTGCAGAGAGCTCTGCTCAGACGGTGGTCGCATCAGTCCGATCAGTTATTGAAAAAGCTGACCTGCCTTCTGGAGACAAGACAGTCTCTGCAGTGGTGGCTAGTCCCAGGATGTCTAGAGAGGGGGATGCCTTTGGAGTCACCCGAGTGGAAACCGTTGACGACTGATGCAAGTCTGTTCAGCTGGGGGGCGCACTTTGAAAGTCAGTTTGCCCAAGGTCAGTGGACCGGGCAGGAAAGGAGTTGGTCAATCAACAGGTTAGAATTAAGGGCAGTCACTCTAGCACTAAGAGCCTTTCAGCAGCAGCTACAAGGGGAAGCGATTTGAGTGTTCTCGGACAACGCCACTGCAGTGGCCTATATCAATCGCCAAGGGGGCACTGGCAGCGTGGCTCTTGAAGAGGAGGCAGAGGTACTCGTAAGTTGGGCCGAATTACATCTGGAGGCCTTATCGGCGGCACATGTAGCAGGGGTGGACAATGTGACAGGCGATTTTTTGAGTCGAGTCAAGGTGGACCCAGGAGAGTGGGTCCTCCATCAGGAGATCTTTGAGTTACTGGTACATTGCTGGGGCTCTCCGGTGATGGATCTCATAGTGATGTTCGCTTCAGCAAAGGCAGGAAGATTTTACAGCAGAAGGAGAGAACGGATGTCCAAAGGGTTGGACGCTCTGATGCAGAGGTGGCTGGAGGATCAACTCTTGTACGTGTTTCCACCATGGGTGCTAATAGGTCGGGTTTTGCAGGCATAGAGCGACACAAGGGGCAGGTGATCCTAATTGCGCCAGATTGTCCAAGACGACCATGGTATGCCAACCTGGTACGTCTCCTGGTGGAGCCTCCATGGAGGCTGCCGGTCAGGAGAGATCTACTAGTACAGGGTCCATTGAATACGCCTCAAGTGGATCAGTTCTCGCTTATGGCTTGGCTCTTGAAAGGGCAAGGTTGAAGGCCAAGGGTTACTCGGCAGCAGTAATTTCTACCTTATTGAGGTCCAGGCGTAGATCTACATTGGTGGTGTATATCCGGGTTTGGCGGCTGTTCGAGTCATGGTGCGAGCATAGGCAGTTGGTGGCATTAAGGGCCGCCGTTCCACAAGTGCTGGCCTTTTTACAGGATGGTTTAGATAAAGGACTGGCGGCAGCATCTCTATGAGTTCAGGTGGCAGCTCTCATTATCACGGGAAAGTACAAGGCATGGCGCTTGGATCACTTCCGGATGTTAAGAGATTCTTAAGAGCGGCATCTCTATTGAGGCTGCCTTGCAGAGCACCGGTACTGGTATGGGATCTCAACCTGGTACTCTAAGCGTTGATACGGGAGCCTTTTGAGCCATTGGCTACAGCGACTTTAAAGGATCTTATGCTTAAAGTGGTGTTTTTGGTGGCTATTTCTTTGGCAAGGAGAATTTTGGAATTGTAGGCTTTGTCATGTAGGGAGCCTTTTTTATCCTTCTATGACCAGAAGGTAGTTTTGAGGACGGTTCCTTCCTTTTTACTGAAGGTGGTGTCGATGTTTCATTTGAATCAGGTGGTGTCTTTGCCAGTGTTCGAGAGAGGTGGCAAGGGCAGGTCCAAGGGTCAACTACATCGGTTGGATGTCAGTCGGGGATTACAGACATATACAGAGAACGGCTAGTCTCCATAAGATGGACAGATTGTCTGTCTTGTTTGGGGGCTGAGACAAGGTAAACCAGCGTTGAAGTCTTCCATTGCTAGGTGGCTTAGGGAAGCAATCGAGTCGGCGTACTTATTGAAGGGCAAGGCAGTGCCCAAGAGCTTGAGAGCTCACTTGACCAGGGCACAGGCGGCTTCCTGGGCAGAGGCCAGTTTGGTGCCAGCAGTAAAGATGTGTAAGGTGGCAACTTGGTCGTCATTGAATTCCTTTGTCAAGCATTACAGAATTGATGTTCAAGCGGGTGAGGACGCTAGGATTGGATCAGCGGTGCTTCAGGCTGGTCTAGCAGGTCCCTCCCGTTAAAGTTTTCACTGCTCTGTTACAACCCCAGAGGTTCGGGACAAGACTGGAGGGATGATAAGGAAGGTGAAATTAGACTTACCCTGCTAATTGTTGTTCCTTGAGGAACTCCAGTCTAGTCCCGCATCCCTCCCTGATATTGGGTTTTGGACTGTGGCCTGAAGCAAGGTAAGATTTATCAGTTGGCTGAGATAGTGGATTTATGGACTGCAGTCCATTACGGGAGCGGGGGGTGAGAAGGGTTTTAACAGAAATGGCACTGCCTCCTAGGGGGAGACAGTGTCAATCCTAAGCAGGAGAATCAATAAGGCTTACCTGGTAGGTTGCCAGGTAGCTTGTATAGTTATATAAGAGACATACAGTTAAAGTTTTAACATAACGATATCTGCTTACTTATTGCTCTGGTGAGTCTGCTTTGTCAATAGGTTACTGGAGCAAGAAGGCAGTCCCTGGACTATTTATACTAGGTCAAATGCAAGGCATTGATAAGGCAGGGAAAGAGAGAATTTGAGAAGAAGCTTGCTGCGGAAGCAAAAACGTGAAATAAAGACCTTTTCAAGTACATTTGTAGCAAAAAACCTGTGAGAGAGTCAGTTGGTCCATTAGATGATAAAGGGGTTAAAGGAGCACTAAGAGGCAACAAGGCGATAGCGGAGAGACTGAATGAATTCTTTGCTTCAGTCTTTACTGAGGAAGATGAGCGATGTTACCCATGACTGAAGTGGTATTTAAAGGTGCGGAAGAATTGAAGGAAATATCGATACATCGGGAAGATGTCTTACAACTATTAGATAAACTGAAGACTAGCTAATCACCTGGGCCGGATGGTATACATCCAAGGGTGTTGAAAGAACTGAAATATGAGATTGCAGAACTGCTATCAGTAATCTGTGAACTACCATTAAAATCATCTCTAATACCTGAAGATTGGAGGATCGCCAATGTAACACCAATTTTTAAAAAGGGCTCCAGGGGTGATCCGGGAAACTACAGACCGGTGAGCCTGACGTCAGTACCGGGAAAAATGGTTGAAACCATCATAAAGAATAAAATTACTCAGCATGTAGATAGTCACAACCTAATGGGAGACAGCCAACATGGCTTTAGACAAGGAAGATCTTGTCTTACTAATCTGTTATGTTTTTTTGAAGGAGTGAATAAACAGGTGGACAAAGGTGAGTCAGTTGATATTGTGTATCTGGACTTTCAGAAAGCCTTTGACAAGGTCCCTCATCAGAGACTTTTGGCAAAACTAAAGGGTCATGGGATAGGAGGCAGTGTACTATTGTGGATCAGGAACTGGTTAAAAGATAGAAAGCAGAGGGTAGGGCTAAATGGCCAATTTTCCCAATGGAGAAAGGTGAATAGTGGTGTACCCCAGGGATCTGTGCTGGGTCCGCTGCTTTTTGACATATTCATAAATGACCTGGAAAGTGGAATAACGAGTGAGGTTATCAAATTTGCAGATGACACAAAACTATTTAAAGCTGTTAAAACCCAAGAGGATTGTGAAAAATTGCAAGAGGATCTTGATAAATTGGAAGACTGGGCATCAAAATGGCAGATGAAATTTAATGTGGACAAGTGCAAGGTTATGCACCTAGGGAAGAACAACCCAAACTATGGTTACACGATGCAAGGTTCCACATTAGGAACGTCCACCCAGGAAAAAGATTTAGGCGTCATTGTGGATACCATGTTAAAACCCTCGGCCCAGTGTGCAGCGGCGGCCAAGAGAGCAAATAGAATGCTAGGTATGATAAGGAAAGGAATGGAAAATAAAACAAAAGATATTATAATGCCTCTATATCGTTCCATGGTGAGACCGCACCTTGAATATTGTGTGCAATTCTGGTCGCCGTATCTTAAAAAGGATATAGCGATTTTAAAAAAGGTACAGAGAAGAGCCACCAAAATGGTAAAGGGGATGAAAGGATACTCCTATGAAGAAAGGCTAAAAAGGTTAGGGCTCTTTAACCTGGAAAAGAGACGGCTGAGGGGAGATATGATAGAAGTCTATAAATTAATGAACGGAGTGGAACGGGTAAACGTAGATCGATTGTTTACCTTATCAGAATATAGAAAGACTAGGGGACATGCAATGAAGCTACAGGGTAAACTATTTAAGACTAATAAAAGAAAATATTTTTTCACTCAACGTGTAATCAAACTCTGGAATTTGTTACCGGAGGATGTAGTAAAGGCTGTTAGTGTAGCTGGGTTTAAAAAAGGTTTGGACAAGTTCCTGGAGGAAAGGTCCATAAACTATTATTAAGAAGTGACCGAAGATATCAATGCTTGACCCAGTACAAGCACTGTGGAACTTGTGTCTCTTGGGGAAACTGCTAGGTACATATGACCTAGATTGGCCACTGTTGGAAACAGAATACTGGGCTTGATGGACCTTGGTCTGACCCAGTATGGCATATCTTATGATCTTATGTTCTTATGTACTGGTGTTACCAAAAAGAGTGACAGGCTCAGTCTCCAGGCTGCGAGAGGAGGTGCTTAAACCCAGAGATTCGGGACTAGACTGGAGTTCCTCAAGAAACAACAATTAGTAGGTAAGTCTAATTTCACCTTGTGTCACATAAAATCCTTTATTTAATGGCGCTAGAATTGACTGTCTATAATGAATGCAATGCCTACATGGGAAAACACACTGCAAAAAGGAGGGACTTTAAATATGGGTCAAACCAGTGCTCATGTGTAAAAGTGCTAGAGATAAATAACCGCGCTGTGGCAATCGTGAAACACACTCATAAAACTGAAGATGAGACCAAAGGAGGATAATGGGGGCCTTCATGCCAAACCATAAAATCAGCAGGAAACAGATAAAAAAAAGCAGCATCCCAGTGATCTGTAAAGCTATCATATGTGACCTAAGTCAAGGGACGGCAAGACCCTTGCTCCCAATAAAAACAAAGAATGGGACGTAAAGATAAATTGCATTGAAATCATGCATACGTAAGAGTTCCATAACACGGAGCATTAAACTCTGTTAAAAAAAACCTCATGAATCTAATTTAAAAATACAAAACAAAAACACATGAATCAGATTTTAAAAGAGGCAACAAAACATGTTAAAAGGATACAGAAAAATAAAAACCTTAACCGAACCATAATTAGTAAATTGACAATGTAAAAACTACTAAGTGCCATCTGGAATAAAAACCAAATTAAAACCAAAATGAAAATGAAAGGAAGCACCAAAAGTGGAGGCTCATGGAAATGTGTCAGAGCTCCAAACAAACCAACCTGGTACTATGGGAACTGAATGAACTCAGCCAGAGTACATAACAACATAAGAACATAAGCTATGCCATACTGGGTCAGACCAAGGTCCATCAAGCCCAGTATTCTGTTTCCAACAGTGGCCAATCTAGGTCATATGTACCTAGCAGTTTCCCCAAGAGACACAAGTTCCACAATGCTTGTACTGGGTCAAGCATTGATATCTTCGGTCACTTCTTAATAATGGTTTATGGACCTTTCCTCCAGGAACTTGTCCAAACCTTTTTTAAACCCAGCTACACTAACAGCCTTTACTACATCCTCCGGTAACAAATTCCAGAGTTTGATTACAAGTTGAGTGAAAAAATATTTTCTTTTATTAGTCTTAAATAGTTTACCCTGTAGCTTCATTGCATGTCCCCTAGTCTTTCTATATTCTGATAACGTAAACAATCGATCTACGTTTACCCGTTCCACTCCGTTCATTAATTTATAGACTTCTATCATATCTCCCCTCAGCCGTCTCTTTTCCAGGTTAAAGAGCCCTAACATTTTTAGCCTTTCTTCATAGGAGTATCCTTCCATCCCCTTTACCATTTTGGTGGCTCTTCTCTGAACCTTTTCTAAAATCGCTATATCCTTTTTAAGATACGGCGACCAGAATTGCACACAATATTCAAGGTGCGGTCTCACCATGGAACGATATAAAGGCATTATAATATCTTTTGTTTTATTTTCCATTCCTTTCCTTATCATACCTAGCATTCTATTTGCTCTCTTGGCCGCCGCTAAACACTGGGCCGAGGGTTTTAACATGGTATCCACAATGACGCCTAAATCTTTTTCCTGGGTGGTGGTTCCTAATGTGGAACCTTGCATCGTGTAACCATAGTTTGGGTTGTTCTTCCCTAGGTGCATAACCTTGCACTTGTCCACATTAAATTTCATCTGCCATTTTGATGCCCAGTCTTCCAATTTATCAAGATCCTCTTGCAATTTTTCACAATCCTCTTGGGTTTTAACAACTTTAAATAGTTTTGTGTCATCTGCAAATTTGATAACCTCACTCGTTATTCCACTTTCCAGGTCATTTATGAATATGTCAAAAAGCAGCGGACCCAGCACAGATCCCTGGGGTAACACCACTATTCACCTTTCTCCATTGGGAAAATTGGCCATTTAGCCCTACCCTCTGCTTTCTATCTTTTAACCAGTTCCTGATCCACAATAGTACACTGCCTCCTATCCCATGACTCTTTAGTTTTGCCAAAAGTCTCTGATGAGGAACCTTGTCAAAGGCTTTCTGAAAGTCCAGATACACAATATCAACCGACTCACCTTTGTCCACCTGTTTATTCACTCCTTCAAAAAAACATAACAGATTAGTAAGACAAGATCTTCCTTGTCTAAAGCCATGTTAGCTGTCTCCCATTAGGTTGTGACTATCTACATGCTGAGTAATTTTATTCTTTATGATGGTTTCTACCATTTTTCCTGGTACTGACGTCAGGCTCACCGGTCTGTAGTTTCCCGGATCACCCCTGAAACCCTTTTTAAAAATTGGTGTTACATTGGCGATCCTCCAATCTTCAGGTATTAGAGATGATTTTAATGATAGTTCACAGATTACTGATAGCAGGTCTGCAATCTCATATTTCAGTTCTTTCAACACCCTTGGATGTATACCATCTGGCCCAGGTGATTTGCTACTCTTCAGTTTATCTAATAGTTGTAAGACATCTTCCCGATGTATCGATATTTCCTTCAATTCTTCCGCACCTTTAAATACCACTTCAGTCATGGGTAACATCCCTACATCTTCCTCAGTAAAGACCGAAGCAAAGAATTCATTCAGTCTCTCCGCTATCGCCTTGTCGCCTCTTAGTGCTCCTTTAACCCCTTTATCATCTAATGGACCAACTGACTCTCTCACAGGTTTTTTGCTACGAATGTACTTGAAAAGATCTTTATGTCACCTTTTTGCTTCCACAGCAAGCTTCTTCTCAAATTCTCTTTGCCTGCCTTATCAATGCCTTGCATTTGACTTGCCAGTGCTTGTGCTGTTTCCAGGTTTCGTCGTTTGGCTCTTTTTTCCATTTCATGAAAGATGCTTTTTTGGCAACAGCAGCCTCTCTGACCTCACCTTTAAACCATGCTGGCAGTTTTTTGGACTTCCTTCCACTTTTCTTAAAGCGTGGAATACAGCTGGACTGGGCTTCCAAGATAGTATTTTTCAACACCACCCAAGCCTGATGTATGTCTTTAACCTTTGCAACTGCTCATTTTAGTTTTTTCTTAACTGTTTTCCTCATTTTATCATAGTCTCCCTTTCGAAAGTTAAAAGGTAGTACTGTGGATTTCCTTACTATCACTCCTCCATTAATTAAATCAAAGGCGATCATGCTATGTTCACTATTGCCAAGTGGACCCAACACCCTTATCTCTTGCACTAGATCTGGTGTTCCACTAAGGACTAGGTCTAATATGGCTTCCCCTCTGGTCGGTTCATGAACCAGCTGCTCCAAGAAGCAGTCATTTATTTCATCTAGGAACTTTATCTCCCTAGCATGTCCTGACGTGACACTGACCCAGTCGATACCGGGGTAATTTATTTATTTAGTTTATTTATTTATTTTTCTTATATACCGTGCTATTCGATATCAGTGCGGTTTACATGGAACATCAAGGTATTTTACGGTGGGGGATTACACCATAATTACAAATAACAGGGATCTCAACTTGGATAACCATATTAACTATTTACACATATATTTACAGGGAACATGGGCTATGGAGGGTTAAGTGGCTTGCCCAAGACCACAAGGAGCACCTGTGGGACTAGAAAACCCAGTCCTTCCGGCCCAAGGTTGCTGTCCTCTAGTGGGATTTGAACCCCCGACCTTCCGGCCTGAAGTACCTTGCCCCAACCACTAGGCCACTCCTCCACAGCACTCCACTCCTCCACTCCAGATTCTACAGCAGATTTTGTTTCCTGCAAAACTTTAATCCTTTCTGAGTCAATGCCCTCTCTAACATAGAGCTGATCAGATTGGTGGAGGGGTTGCGCTCTATCATTACGATATAGTTTGTACCAAGGTATCAGTGTCCCACTGGTTGTCCTCCTTCCACCATGTCTCTGATATTCCAATCATATCTAACCTTTCATTTAGTGCTATATATTCTAACTTTCCCATCTTATTCTTTAGACTTCTAGCATTTGCATACAAGCATTTTAGAGAATGTATTTTATTCATGTTAATTTGGCTATTGTTAGACATGGGTAAATTGGGATCTTTAAGCTCTGTCTGCTCCATACTTGAGGGCATTTGGGCTATTTTACTCTTTTGTGGAACCTCTCTGCTTTTGGTAGTATCCTTCAAGGATACATCCTTCCGAACCATCTGCTCTTGGGCGACTGTCGGCTTTCCCCTAATATCTAGTTTAAAAGCTGCTCTATCTCCTTTTTAAAGGTTAATGCCAGCAGCCTGGTTCCATCCCGGTTAAGGTGAAGCCCATCCCTTCGGAAGAGCCCCTCCTTTCCCCAGAATGTTCCCCAGTTCCTAACAAATCCAAAACCCTCATCTCTGCACCATTGTCTCATCCACGCATTGAGACTCCGGAGCTCTGCCTGCCTTGTGGGTCCTGCGCGTGGAACAGGAAGCATTTTGGAGAATGCTACCATGAAAGTTCTGGATTTCAACTTCCTACCTAAAAGCCTAAATTTTGCCTCCAGAACCTCCCTACCACATTTTCCTATGTCATTGGTACCGACATGTACCAAGACAGCAGACTCCTCCCCAGCACTATCTAAGACCTTATCTAGGTGGCGCGTGAGGTCCACTACCTTCGCACCAGGTAGGCATGTTACCAGGCGATCCTCACGTCCACCAGCCACCCAGCTATCTACATGCCTAATGATAGAATCACCAACTATAACGGCTGTCCTAACCCTTCCCTCATGGGCACATGGCCCTGGATAAACTTCCTCGGTGCGAGAGGGTTTTACATCACCTGGAGGACAGGTCCTAGTTACAGGATCACTTCCTGCCACACCAGGGTGATGCTCTCCTGTCACGTGACCTCTCTCCTCCATGGCAACTGGGGTGCTGCCAGACTGGAGGTGGGACTTCAGGACTATATCCCTGTAGGTCTCGTCTATGTACCTCTCTGTCTGTCTTATGTTTTCCAAGTCTGCTACTTTAGCCTCTAGAGAACGGACTTGTTCCCTGAGAGCAAAGAGCTCCTTGCACCTAGTGCACATGTAAGACCTCTCACCAACTGGGAGAAAATCATACATGTGACGCTCAGTGCAAAAGACTGGAAAGCCCCCATCCCGCTGCTGGACTGCTGTCTGCATCGTAGTTTTAAGTTTGTGTCTAGATCTTTAAGTTCTTACTTACTAGGGGTTGCTATGGGTATTTATACCAATAAAACTGTACCTAATACGTTTAATATACCTTGTTCACCTGAAGCTTAATTAATCTCAGGTCCTTAGTGTATGACTGATTTGGGTAATGAGCTTCACCTGAAAGCACCTCCTGTCTTTTAAGATATGTAAGTACCTATAAAGCTATGATTATCCCAGAGGTGGGTGGGTGTGGGGAGGGAAATAACACTTATTAAAAGAGGGCTGCTACACAGTACCCTGTCTTGTGCTGCTGAGGTAAGCTAAATTCTGATTTGATTCAAATTATAGCTCTTAGCTGCTGCTAGGCTCTAGCATCTTATGAAATTTAAACTACAAGCTCTCTGCTGGGTTCTAAATTTAACCAGAAGGTTCTCTTCTGTGTTTTAAAACTAAAAAGTACTTTTCTGATGCTAGGCCCTGAGTGATTATTAAATGTACACTACAAGCTCTCTGCTGGGTTCCAAATGTAACCAGAAAGCTCTCTTCTGTGTGTTAAATTTAAACTAAAAGTACTTTGCTGTTACTTGGCCCTGAGTGACTATTAAATTGAAACTACAGGCTCTCTGCTGGGTATGAAATGTAACCAGAAAGTTCTCCTCTGTGTTTTAAATTCAAACTTTAATTGCTGCTACTAGGCCCTAACTGATCCAACAAAAAAACAGTGGGTTCACATATTAAGTAGCTTTAATACAAAGAATTCTTTTTAGAAAATTACCAGAAGTATATACTCACAGTTGCAGATTTCTCTCCAGAAGTAACAGTCCCCCTTTCTAGTCCTTCAAGACAGTACAGCAGGACCATCCATAAAAGCATATTAAAAACACAGCAAATAAGACCACCTAAAGAGCATATAAAACTGCAAAGGTATCCGACAAGATTATGCTTATAAATAAATAGAAGAGGACACACAGAATCTAATAAGAGCCATCATAAAACCATAATAAATCAATACATATATAAAATCTAATGTATGCCGCGCTTAGTAAGCAAAAAGGCAACTAAAACCATTAACTAAAACTAAAAATAGGGAAAGTCAGGCTAGCTGAAGGACCAAAAACAGCAGACCATCTAAAAAAAAATCACAGGGGGTGCCATGGGTACAAGCTCCTCGAAAAATGAAACCATAAAAAGTGTAAAACTACTAAAACCAACAACAAAGTATAAGTGGAGCATGTGGTCAAGAGGGCAAATGCTCTAAAAACTGCTCTCAAAATACTGTAACTAAAAAATGTGTTACCAAAAGAGGTGGAAAAACATAATGGAACTGATAACCATAAAAAAACATGAGTGGGGTAGCAAAGTGACATAATGGATATACTGGCCTTGTATATTTCATGAAAAATGAAATGCTGAACAGGACAAAGGAAGGGGGAGGTGGAAAAAGGGGGGGGGGGGGGAGAGCCCTAGTAAATTTTCAGAGGTCAATTTAGGAGCCTAACGCTCAAAGTTCAGAGTATAAATTTTTTCAATATTGGGCCCTAATTTTTTTTTTATATCCTCAAAAAAGAAATGCTTAGTTTGTTTTAAAGCAATTATCTGTATTACTTAGTTTCCATTTATTCCTTTACAGTAACATTTTCTTCTGCATGCAGCAGTAGCTGTCCTTGTTTGCAGTCATATCAAGGGCTGTGCATGTGGTACGGCCACTCAGGGCACAAGTACAGAAAGAGGGCCGATATCATCATTGGGCTTCCAAGAAACTCAAAAAGAGTTACTGTATGTGGTTGGGGCAGAGGGATGCACCAGATTCATTAGTTGCACAGGGTGCATTTCTAGCTTGGTACGGGGTCCTGCTTGTTTGACACTTAGAGAGACAGGTCAGTGTTCAGCAACACTCATCTGGTTAGAAGCACTAGTTATTTGGATAAATACCAAAGACTGGGATATTCAGCAACACTATGGATAGTGCTGCTATGTGAAAAACTACTACAGTTTCACCACTGAATCAGCCTGATCTCAGAAGCTAAGCAGGGTCAGGCCTGGTTAATATTTGGATGGCAGACATTTTACTCAGTGAGTATTAAATTTTGCTATTATGTATCCCAGCCTCCTTTTTAGGTTTTCTGAAAGCAGAAGAAAGTCTTTCAAAGGCACAGTACCATCCAGTGGTGGCACTTTGACAAAGGAAGGAAGGAAGAAAGAATCAGCCTTGGTAGAATGTGGTTGGGAGTGGGCAGCCGATGAAGAATATTCAGGTACAATGTGTCAGTTCTTTAGCTCTGTAGACTAACACTGTAAAGTACAGTTAGAAATTACAAGTCATGAAATTAAATGTGCTGTGTTATGATCTGCTATTAATACAGTACCTTCTGTTATATCTCAAGTTTTAAAATCCTTTGACTTAAAGAAGCACCTACTTTATCTACCATGAAATGACAACTGGATAGGAGAGTCAGTAGCAAAGACACTGGCTAGAACATATAAGGCTTATTTTAGAGGAGATGTGGAGGTCAGAAGTGAGATTTCAATGTGGCAATGTTTATAAGTTCAAAGGTATTTTAGAAAAGGGCTTTGCTAAAAGTGAAGCCGTTTCTAAAATATCATATAGGAAGGTACAGGTGGAGCCAGGGGAGCCATTTTACAACCTTAAGACAATTGGGAAAAATTAACTTAACTGTCTCTTATATCTGAACAAATAGGGGTGACCTACACAGAGCGGTGGGTACACCCCTAAACAAATGCATGGGGAGGACTGACCTGCACGGAGTGACAGGTGCATCTGCTCTTGCCACCTTGCTGGGCAGACTAGATGGACTATACTGGTCTTTATCTGCTGTCATATAATATGCTATGTTACTATGTATAAAGGCTGTCAATTAACTACAGGAGCCACTTTTAAATCTAAACTTGGAGTGAGAAAAACAGAGGGGCGGGGGGGGGGGGGGGAGGGGAATTAAGGAAGATAACCCCCCTAAAGTCTTCTTACAAACCTTATCTGTACCACTATTATTACTTATAGTTTATATAGCACTACAAGGTGTACACGTCTCTAATCATAGGAGCTTACAGTCAAGAGAGATGACACAACAGTCAGGACAAACAATACAACTGGGGACTAGGATATATGTAGGGGAAGGGGAAGAAAACACATAGAAAGTGAGCAGGAGACTAAGGGGATCAGGATCCAAAAGCAGTCTCAAAATGAGGAGTTTAGGGCCTGGATTTGAACAGTGCCACAGAATGAGCCTGACGTATTGGCTCAGGTAGTTTGTTCCAGACATAAGGAGCAACAAGGTAGAAAAGATCGAAGTCTGGAGTTGGCAGTGGACGAGGGCACAGATACAAGGGATCTGCTAGATGAGCGGAGTTCTTGAGGAAGGGTATAGGGAGAGAACAGGAAAAGTAGTGAGGAATAGTCGAAAGTTTAAACAGGATGCGGAAACTGATAGGGAGCCAACAAAGTGACTAGAGATGAGAGGTGACATGAGCATAGCTCAACTTTATCCTCCCTCCTCTTAATATTTTTATCCAGCCACTACGCACAATACAAAACCACAACATCCTCTACCATCTCTATGCCGATGATATCTTAATCTACAAATCATTCACTATCTTTAACCCTGACTACTCTACAATTGTGCTCTGCCTCACTGCTGTCATCCAATGACTCAGCCATCAAAACATGCACATCAATCCTAACAAATTGAAAGTCCTCTTCATAACCAAGAACCTCTCATTCTCCCCACCACCCTCAATCAACGAAGCCAACCTAACTCTGCAAGTAAAAGACCTTGGCACAGTCCTAGACAAGAATTTAAACTTCCACGCACACATCAAACAAGTCACTAAAGCAGCTTACTTCCATATGAAGACAGTTCAAAAGCTTCAACCCTTTCTGGAACAAGCCGACTTCATAAATGTCTGTCAAGCCTTCATCACCCCAATTCTCGACTATGCCAACATATCAGGGTCTCCCAAAATCCACCTTACTCCCCCTATAACTTGCACAGAATACAGTCACCAGAATCATCACAGGTACCAGTCAACGAGCACACATAACCCTAGTCCTGAAGCAACTACACTGGCTCTCCGTCTACATGAGAATCAAATACAAAGTTGCCGTGACCATCTTCAAGACCCTTCATGCCTGTCAGCAAGCATCCTTCAACATCTCACTCTCGGACCGCCCAATAACAGATCCAGGAGAAAGGTCAGCCACAACCTCCTAACAGTCCCAACTGCATTCTCTCGATCCAACCTATCTACCTCCAGCAGAGCCTTCCCATTCTACACACCCACCATCTAGAACTCCCTCATCCCAGAAATACACTCTTTAACGGACATTGGAGAGTTTTGCCGCAAACTAAAGACTCATCTGCTCCTGGAACATTTTGGACCTGTCACGTAGTCTCATATCTTAGCTCCCCTATGTTTTTCTCACTCCATGTACAATAATCTCCCACATCCCCTGTTCAATGCAATGTTCACACGTTTTTCTCTTGTTAACAGTTATGTTCCATGTATAGTTCTTCGTGTTCTTGTTCCCTGTACACCGCTGTGACTGGTAGATACAGTGGTATAGAAGTATTGCTAAATAAACTAAATAGCAATACTGGTGGAAGATTAGCCGTGCAGCTGAGTTCTGAACAGATTGAAGTGGGGAGAGAGGATTCATTGGAAGACCAGCGAAGAGATTGCAATAATCTAGACAGGAGGTGACTAGAGAATGGGTAAGGATCTTAGTAGTATGTTCAGAAAGCAAGGGACAAATTTTGCCAATAAGCGACAAGTGGATGTGTATGGAAAAGGAGGAGTCAAAGATGACCCCCAAGGTTGCAAGCCGAGGAAACAGGTAAAGTGTTATCCACCCATTGCGCAGTGTCCTTAGTCCTAGATGCTTCCTCTTCTTTGGGTGGGATTTGGTGAATAACCAATCCCAAGACATCTTACCGATGCTTACCTCTGAGTGAGCTCAAGGACTTCTTGATGTGGGTGCAGCTCCTGAGGCCATGGAGACTGATGATACTGATGCTAAAGTTGATAGACTGGTCTTATCCATGCCAAAAAATGTTTTGCACTATTATTCATACCCTTGCTCTCACCTTTTTGTCATTTGTAAACACATGCTACAAAATAAGAGAGCTCATGCAGGCATAAACTGTGATTGTTACAGACAACATCCTGCTGCACAGAGAACACTTTTTCAACCCGCTGGAGAGTTTCTGGGACATGCCATTGGGAAAAACAGCAGCAGCAAAATCAAACAACTTGATTGTGAGAAACTAAACCGAACCAGGGTGCCTGAGACCTAAATATAGCCTATATTGGTAATAGAAAGAAAGGAAACCTGTAAATAGCTAAAAGTCCTGACTGGGGGGATGAAAAGGGTATAAATATGGCAGTAACAATGGCAGAAAGAAAAATAATTTAAAAAATACCAGTTGTAGAAAGCAATGAAGAAAATACTGTGGGACTGGTGCGTCTGGTGGGGTCCACAGAGAGAAGACTAGAGAGAGGAGGCGGCAGCAGGCAGAAAAGATGTGCAGGTGCAATGGAGCATTCCAAAAGTTTCTAGAATAAGCTGGGAGAGGTTTCTTGGATGGCTCTCCATCAGTGAAATCACCCACATGAGAGCACTTATTCTGCTTGTACATGGAACCCCCCCTCCTCCCTTTATCAAATCCTGCTTAATCCTGGCTGCTAAAGTTAAATATATTTGGTTTAATTATACTACTGAAAAGTTAAACAACAAATAACCAAATTTCAGATGGGTTTTGGTGCACTTTATAGAAGCTTTGTATTAATTCAGTGGTAGATTAATTTCCTTGTTTACATTAGAAAACTATAGATGCCAGAATTGTGAATTTGTAACAGCAACTCAATATGGTTTTCAGGACAAAATATGCATAACATTTACAAACATTATCTTTTACAGTACGTGCATAACATCTATTGATCCTAAATTTTCATAACACATCCCAGAACTGTTACACAAATTCTTGAATCAAGTTCCAGGGCCAGTGCAAGCGTAATGGGACACTATAGTCAAACCTTCAGCCTTACCCCCCCCCCCCCCACACACTCTTTGCTGAGATTGATACACCCCCATTCCACAACACTTCTATAAAAATACGTATTTGGACATCATTTTAAATATTAAATTTTGCTGTGTGTGTATGTGCCCACTCTCCCTGCAGGTAAAAGAACGTGCTGATGGTTCTTGGAGTGTGTGTGTGGCCATCAAGGGTCTATTGCTCTTTGCTGCCCCTTTAGTAGCTGCACTCCTAGGCGATTGTCTAGTCTTGCCTAATGATTGGGCCTGCTCTGCCAAGTGGAAGACAGAAGTGGTAGGGCTAACAGAGAGCAACCATTTGAGGTTAAAAAACAAAACAAAAAAACGACCCCCCCTCATCTAGAATTTGCAAACTGAGACCCCTGTAAGCGGTACCTCTGAAATTTTGAACTCGAGGGTGTCTATTTTTACGGCATGGACAGCTGCTCAGTAGGCAAGCGAATAAAAGAGCATCAACTCAATTCATAATCAACTAGATGAAAAGCTTTTAGTTACTACTGATCTACTGCAGATGTTAATTATTAAATATTTAGTGTGCAACACTATTGGACATACATGGTGTTGTACAGTGTTAAGTATTCAGGTACAATATATCCCTTCCCCAAACAGCTTACAATCTGAGGCAGTGGGAGATAAAAAGGTATTTACTCAGCTGTAACAGGTGTTCTCCGTGGACAGCAGGAATAAGACCTCACATATTGGTGACGTCCCCATCAGAGTCCTGCATGGGACTGCTCCGTAGCTTCTATTGGAAGCTTGTGGGAGGCTGCACCACACCTGTGCACCTCCTTCCTGCCTGCCACCTTGATGCCATCATCGTCAGTCTGATAACATAGCTGTAGCAGAAAACCTCTCCTTGGGGAGGTGGGAGGATTGTGAGCTTATTCCTGTTGTCCACAGAGAACACCTGTTACAGGTGAGCAATTACACCTTTTTCTGTGGACAAGCAGGAAGTAAGTACTCATGTATGAAATTCCCAAGCTACAGGCTACCAAAACAGAGGAGGTCACCGAGAAGCCTTACAGGGGGCAACATGAACCACAGAACATGCAAAATCAACTATGTACAGAGAAGGCAATCTCACCACATCTTTTCTGCACCCTGCAGCATTTCTTTCTCTCATTAACTCATTTGTTGATTTGTTTTTTGTAGCCTGGACAGACAAAGGCATTGGGGGGATGGAGTTGTACTGTAATCCCCAAACAGGTGCCGGAGTACAAATTGGTTGAAGTTACTGTTGCATCTGGAATCCCCTTCCAGGCTGTAGTGAGATGTGTATTGTGGAATGAAGCCCACATTGCAGTCCTGCAGATTTCCTCTTTGGAGACAAAGCACAAATTGGCCGTCGATGCAGCCATATCTCAGACATTGTGAGCTGTGACATGACCATCAAGGCTCAGGCCCTTCTGGGCATAAGCGAAGTAGATGCAGTCTGCAATTAAACTGAAAGAGAGCATTTTGAAATGGCAGCTTCCAGCTTGCTGGGGTCAAAAGAAACAAAAAGTTGGATGGACTTCCTATGGTCCTTTGTCTGCTCCAAGCAGAAGGCTAAGGCCCGCTTGCAGTCCAACAGGTGCAATACCGCTCCCCCTCTGTGGGCGTGAGGCCTAGGAAAAAATGTATGTAGTATTATGAACTGGTTGAGATGGAAATCCGAAACCATCTTTGGAAGGAATTTAGGATGCATTCGAAGAACCACTCTGTTATCGTGGAATCTGGTATATGGTGGATGAACAACTAGAGCCTGAAGCATGGTCACTCGGTGTACCGAGGGTGACAGCCACCAGAAACAAGATATTCCAGGTCAAGAACTTTAGAGGACATGAGTCAAATGGCTCAAAGGGAGCTTTCATGAACTGTGCCAGTACCACATTGGGATCCCAAGCTACATGGTGGGCTTGTTTGGAAGTTTCGAGAGAAGCAGCACTTGCATGAAGCAAGCAAAGACTGTGCACAGAGGTGGATTCTCCATCTACCCCACGACGGTATGCCCCAATTGCACTGAGGTGAACTCTGATGGAGTTGGACTTCAGGCCCAAGTCAGAGAGGTATAGAAGATACTCGGGCAGACTCCTCATGGAATGGACGAAAGGATCCAGGGCCCAGCCTTCACACACCAGACAGAAAATCTCTGCCACTTAAAGGCATAAGACCTCCTCGTTGAGGCCTTCCTCGAGGCCATCAGAACATCAGTTATGTTGTCAGGCAGATGGAACTCTGACAGAACTAGCCTCTCAAGATTCATGCCATGAGGGCCAAGGACCAAACACTGGGATGTAGCATCCTCCAGTCATCCTGTGAGATGAGGTCTGGAGCATGGCAGAGCCGGAGGGGTTCCTGCATGGAGAGCTGCAACAGGAGCAGGAACCAGGGCTGTCTGGGTCAGTAAGGTGCGATGAGTATCATTGTACCTCCATTTGTCTTGAGCTTCTTTAGGGGTTTTGTTGTGAGAGGTATTGGAGGGTAAGCATAAGACGACCCTCTCCCCCTGTGCAGGAGGAAAGCGTCCGATACTGATCCGCTGTGGGATCCTGCTCTGGAGCAGAACTGATCTACCTGGGCATTTTGTGCAGTGGCAAAACAGGTCTATTGAAGTTGTGCCCCACTTTTGAAAGATGCAGGCCAATACATCTCTGTTCAGCGGCCATTCATGTAGCTGAAGGACCCAGTTCAGTCTGTCCTAGAGTGTTTTGGTCTCCGTGCAGAAAAGTGGCAATCAGTTACATTCCGTGAGCGATGGCAAACCTCCACAACCTGACTGTCTCCTAGCACAGGAGATAAGACCTAGTGCCCCCCTGCTTGTTGATATAAAACAAAGCGAATGAGGACAATGTGGCTGGCCTGCTGAACCCAGAAAGCCTTTAGAGCATAAGCCTTTAGAGCATTTGCTATGGCTCAATTCCAGGAAGTTGATCTGGTGAAGGCACTCTTGGCCGGACCAGACACCCTGAGTGTAGAAGTCATCAAGATGAGCTCCCCGTCCCAATCTGAATGCATGTGTCATCAAGATCTTCTGAGGAGAGGCCTTCTGAAAGGGGAGACCCTTGAGGGGCTGTTCACTGATGCAGTGATTGTACCGGGGACTGGTGACATATACTGGATCCCACAGGTGACCCATGGCCTGGGACTACCGAGTTCACAGTGTCCATTGAGTGTCTCATCTGAAGACATGCCAAGGGTGTAACATACAATGTAGAGGCCATGTGACCTAGAATGGTCAGCATCCTGTGAGCCGTAACTGACTAAGTAAAGTGTCCCGAACCAAAGCTGTCAGCATTTGAAGCCAGTATTGCGGCAGGAATGCCCTAAGAGTTGTGTTGAGCAGGCTCCTATGAACTCCAGCTGCTGGGTGGGCTGAAGGTGAGACTTGAGGCAGTTGATCACAAACCCCAACAGCTCCAATACCTGAATGGTCTGTCGGGAGGAATCTCGAACTCTCTCTGATGCATTTTATGAGCCAATTGTACAGGTAAGGGAGACAAACACCCCCCCGTGTTCGGAGGTAGGCTACCACTAACGCAAGACATTTTGCGATGACTCCAGGGGGGGGGGGGGAAAATCAAGGCTAGGCCAAAAGGCAGCACTTAATATTAAAAATGTTGCCCTCCCAGAATGAATCGGATACCCCGATTCATCCTGCTCACAGGAAGTATGTGGCTATACACATCTTGGGGTGGAGGAGTGGCCTAGTGGTTGGGGCAAGGTACTTCAGGCCGGAAGGTCAGGGGTTCAAACCCCACTAGAGGACAGCAACCTTGGGCTGGAAGGACTGGGGTTACTAGTCCCACAGGTGCTCCTTGTGGTCTTGGGCAAGCCACTTAACCCTCCATAGCCCATGTTCCCTGTAAAATAGTTATCTCCAAGTTATAATGCCCTGTTCAATGTAATTTCAGTTTGTTCAATGTAAACCGCACTGATGCAGAATAGCGCGGTATATAAGAGAATGTAAATACATAAATAATAAATCTTTTAGATCCAGAGATTATAGCCAATCTCTTCTTTGAAGGTACAGGAGCAGGATGCCTGGAGAAATTATCCTGAATTTTTCCCTCACCAAGTTTTTAGGTCGCTGAGATCCAGGGTGGGACAGAAACCTCTCGTCTTCTTGGGAAGCAGAAAGTACTTGTAGTAAAAGCCCCGCCCCACTTGTTCCTGCGGAACAAGCTCAATAGCTCAGTTAGCCAAGAGGGTGGAGCTTTCCTTCTAAAGCAGTTCCTGATGTGGAGGAAGGGGTGTGTGCGTCTCTAGGCAATACACCCTTGAGGAGCCAGCTTGGAGGTAGTTCGGAGAGGTGCAATCTGTATCTGCTCTGGATAATTTGTAACATCCAGGAGTCCGAGGTTATGAAGGGCCATCTCTGAGCAATGAGCGTGAACCTTCCCCCGACCAGAGGGTTCAGTACGGCGAGCCCTGCTAGACTGGCTATGCTCCAAAGGAACCAGTCAAAACCCTACCCTAGGCTTAGGCTGCAGGGCTGGTTGGGCCTTCTGTGGCTTCTCTCTGCGTTGGTGCTGGTGGGGGGCCTGCTGATTTTGCTGGGAGGTCTGTGGTCCAGGCAATTATCGGCATCTACGGGCGTAGATGATCTTCTGGCCCCCCTTCCTTGGTACCCCCCGTACAGTAGGCAGATTCAGATGTGTGCCTGAAGAGTCTGGTAAACATGATATGCTGCTTCTCTATAATTCCAGCCTTCTCTTCTACATGTTCACCAAATAGATTTTCACCGCGGTATGGTACATCCGCCAGTTTATTTTGAATAACCTGTTGCAAATCAGAGAACTTGAGCCAGGTGAGTCTCCAGGCCCAATGCCTACTGCAGCCACTCTTGACGCAGTCTCAAAGGCGTCATAGGTCACCTGGACCAGGAACTTTGAGCAGTCCTTGCCATGGCTCACTAGGGTGCAAAACTGCTCCAATTTCTCAGGTCCTGCATAATGTCTTTGAGGAACATGCTCATGTAGAACTGGTAGGCAGCCACTTGGGTAACACGCACTGAGCCCTGGAAACACTTCCTCCTCCCAAAAGAGTCCAAGGATAGAGCCTCCCTTCCTGGGGGCGCCAAAGAATGAGTCTTGGTACTCTTATGTGTATGGTGTGCTGAAGGAGGGGGGTAATTTTCTTTTAACTCCATTGTATTTTTAATTGTTGTAAACTATCTTGAATGCTTGTGCATCTGGCAGTCTAAAAATGTTTTAAAATAAATACATTACACCTCTTCAGGGTGGACTCAACCACTAAGGAGTGGTGCAGTGCTGAAGATTCTCAAAAACAGGAGCTTTCTGCACCCTGTACATTGAGTCAAGTTGTCTATTCACTGGCAGTACCATGAGGGGCCTCTTCCACATCCTCATCTGTACCCTCTGCAGGATGCGATGTACGGGCACCGTCACCGCCTCTTTAGGCACCGAGGAGTACTGCAAAATTTTCACCTCCTCTGCTCTAGGTTTATCCTAAGTCTCCAGAGAGAATGGTATGGCCTTGGCCATATCCCTCACGAAATCCTCAAAGGTCATGTCCTCAGGGTGAGACCTCTGATGCTAATGGGGTGGGGAAGGGTCTGATGGGAGCTCTGGGAACTTGCACTCTCTGAGAAGAAGTCCTACAATTCTACATCAGTTACCAGTCATCTGAGTCAGACTCAGAAAAGAAGTCGAAATACCTCTAGACCCTGTGCCTGGAGGTCCCTTCAGCATCAAGGGGAATGGGAGCTTCTCAGAGAACACCAGTACTCCGAAGTCTGCCTGGGCTTGGAGGGTGCATTGGACCCCAAGATGCTGGAGGGGGAAATTGGCTGAGCCGGAACAGACATCCGATCCCTTCGATGTCCAGAAGTCGATGCCACTGATGGGGGCAGGGCATGAGTCTCCAGAATCTGTTATACGATGGTCAATGCTGAGGCCTCTGTGCGTTGCATTGCAACCAGGGTTGCCATGCGATCCTCTAGAACCTTTAGGAGTCGTTTCTCCATGGCTGCCAATTCTGAAGGCTCAGAGGCCTGAGTAACTTCGACCAATGTACCCGGTACCTGTGTGGGAGTATTGGCAGCTTGGGCTTAACTATCGGGAGGCTATTGGTGTCCCTCTGAATCCTTGAGAGATTGGGCAGTCCTCTCTGTGTGGTACCTTCTGAGGAGCACTCATGCAGCCCACCATCACGTTTGACACCCTGTCACGAAGGGCTTGATGCCGATGCACTTGGGCCTTTTCTCGATGCTTGGTCCAAGCACCCTGCAACGTCCATGGGGCAATGTCAGCTCCCTCCTCACTGGGAGGCTGACTGATGACCTAGGGCAGTGTGTGTGCTTGCCTCTGACTGAACTCGAGTGCCCCTCGAAGTCAACACCCTTCAGACATCCTAAACAGCCTTCGAAGACATGGAGGCCGATGACTTTAATGCTGAAGACAATGGATTATGCTGTAGAGTGCCAAAAAGTTTTCAAGACCTTTGAGCCTCTCTTTGTCATCGGGTCCCAGGCACTGGAGACAACAATTGTGTTTGACTGTGACCAAGATGGTCCAAGCACAACTTGGCACACTTCTTAAACCCGCTGGTTGTTTTTTAGGGACATGTCTGAAAAATAGCCATGGCAAAAATCAAACAGCTCGATGGTGGAGAGCTGAACTGGAGAACAGATGGTGCAGCTGGGTTGGAAGTTGAAAAATACAAAAAGGAGAAAAAGCAAATGAAAAAGAATACGACAGCAGGCAGGAAAATTCAAGGCAAGAAAAATGAAAGCAAGTAAGCAACCCCGAAGGGAAGAAGTGATTACTGATGGAGAGAGTGTGCTGGACCACATCCATGGGGCTCTGCAGAAAACGAAAGACTGAAGATGATGGCACCACAGCAGGCGAGGAGGCGGCACATAGGCACGGTGGAACCTCCCAAGAGCTTCCAAAAGAAGCTGGGGAGTGTTTCCCAGCTGGGTTCTGTCAGAGAATCACCAATATGTGAGGACTTGATTTCCTGCTTGTCCACGGAGAAAATGACTTGCGCAAGGTCACAACACGTCCCCATGGCAGAAGCGAGAATTGAACCCTGGCTTTCCCAATTCTCAGTCCTTTGCACTAACCACTTCTCCAGAAAGAGATTTGATATGGAACTCAACCATTCTGCATTTCGAAAATATTTCCCCTCATTCTCATCAACAAGAAAATCATAAGGATGCCCCCCCTCCATTCTTAATTATTCATAGTAAATCGGACCAGCTTTTGCATAGAGTGACCAGGCACAGTGATAATGTGGGGGTGATTCTTTTCCCCAGTGTGCTGATAATCGATAAATGTAATAAGTCACCTTTTTAAATCACCAGCAATGTCTTTCTGAAAGAAGAAAATAACTTCCCAAAATACACACTGCACACTTAACCAGGTTCACATTTATTAGTAACAATTAAAAAAATCTTTTAAAGACTATTTCTTTTAGTACTATTACCAGAGTGAGGTAATAAGTTTACAAAACATTTACAGAATTAAATATGCAACCACTAAATAGCAGAACAAAAAGTGGGAAAAGAAATTGAATGGTTAAACAGAAAACCAATAAAAACAAATGGTGGTAGCAGATATATAAGCACAAGTTCAATAGAAGCGCGGTGGAAGAAAACCAGTTATCGGGATCCTAATACTTAAATAGTCAGTGACCAAATTATTAGATTAGCCACATGAACTAAGCATTTTTCCTGGACACAAGAGGGGAGAAACCCATAGATAACATTTTGACCTTAGATCATGGTATTTTCTCTTAAAGGCAAAGGGACATTTCTTCTGATTGATATCCATACAGTTTGAAAGTATTCAGCCAGAACCATCATTTTCTTTAATTTTATACTTATCAACCTGTCATGGATTGGATATTAAATAGCATCTGTTAAATGTAATTAGTAAAATTCATAGACACAAACTAACCTTTTACATGTCTATATCTTATGCTGCCTGACTGCTCATTAATACAGAGTAAAAAGGCAAGAATATTGCCTCAGTACCTGTTAGAGATACATAACAGATGCAATCTGACAATGCTGGCTCAATAAAACATTCATTTGAGCTGCTTAGAAAATTAGAAATGCTAACAATTTTACTGCTACATAGCTACTGTTTTACTCTTCCAATGCAGGATAGGCTGTGGGAATAAGAGTAGTCTTTTGTAGAACTGGAGTCTTAATGGTACTTCTCTTTAAATACCTCTGGCTATTTGTGTCCCTATGTGCATTAAGAGAACGCATTTTTTTTGCAAAGGAACAAGACAACATGCTTTCATATCACATGCCGTTTTTAGTTGTCCATTTCCCTGAACATATCTGTGCAGATAAAACAGTTACTCACCTGTAACAGGTGATCTCCGGGAACAGCAGGAATCAGTCTTCACATATGGGTGAACGTCAATGACAGAGCCCGCATAGGAACACTCCCCAGGGTCCAACAGGAAAGCCCTTGGGAGCATTCCACTGCATCTGCGTGCCTACCTTCCCAACTTCTCTCCTCATTTGAGTTTGTAGCTGAGAAGAATAATAAAATAAAAGAACCCTACAATTCCTAGAGGAGGAGGGCAGGTTGTGAAGTCTGATTCCTGCTGTTTCCAGAGATCAGGTGAGTAACTATGCTATCTCCAAGAACAAGCAGGAATGCAGTCTTCACATACGGGACTCACTAGCTCGCAGGTACTAGACTGATATTGAGGGGAGTAGGGGGGAGAGCAATGCGATCCCTGAGGTAAAAATTTGTAGCCAAAGAGTCTGAAAGAGTTGTGGACCACTGGATTCTATTCCAGAAGGAGATACTTCCTCAATGATAGGCCGGTATCTTGAAAAGTTCGGGACGGAGGGTAGGAGTCCCAGAGGTGCTGAAGTACAGCTTGGCCAAAGACGGTATCCAGACAGGAGTCTCTGTCCAGATAGTGGTATGCAGCAAAATTATGAATGGAGGACCATATAGCTGCTTGACAGATGTCCTCAATGACTACTGAATGGAGATTGGCTATAGAGGTTGCCATAGCCTGCACATTATGAGCAGTGACATGACCCTTCAAAGAGTGCATTTCTTTTGCTTTTGCATAAGCAAGAATCTGCTATCCATCTAGAAAGGGTGTTTCATCACCGGTAGACCCAGGAGACTAGGATCAAAGGAAATGAATAATTGAGATTTGTGATCTTTAGTTCTATCCAAGTAGTAGGCCAGCACTTGCTTGCAGTCTAACGTGTGTTGCGCTGCTTCAGCCCGAGACACATGTAGTCTAGGGAAGAAAATCTGGAGGATTACAGACTGGTTTAGATGGAAAGAGGAAACCACCTTCGGGAGGAAGTGTGGATGGATACAGAGAAACACTTTATTATGGTGGAACAGAGTATGGGGGGGGGGGATTCATCACTAGAGCTTGCAGCTCATTAATGCAGCAAGCTGAAGTGAGGGTAATAAGGAAGATGACATTGCTAGATATAAACTTCAGTGAAGTGGTGGCTAAAGGTTTGAAAGGTGGCTTTAGAAGTTGCGCCAGAACCACATTCAGATCCCAGGCCACTGGAGGTGGCTTAACTGGTGGCTTGGACAGCAGGAGAACCCGCATGAAGCATGCTACTAAGGGGTATGAGGAAACAGGCTGTCGATCTGTGAGAGGCCCCAATGGCACTAAGGTGAACTCTCACTGAGTTACTTTTAAGACCTGTCAAGGGTAAGTGGAGGAGATATTGCAGAAGTGACTCCACTGGCAAGAAAAGGGGTCAATGTCCTTCAGCCATGCTGTCAGGCATAGGGAGTGAAGACTGGGATGAAAGAGTATCCCGTGGTCCTGAGAGAGGAAGTCAGGTGCACATCCCAGGTTGAGTGGCTTGAATTTGCGCGAGGTGAAGAAGTAGAGGAAACCACGACTAATGGTGCCAGAAGGAGTCTATGAGAATTGTCAAGCCTCTGTTGGTTTGTAGGTTGAACAGTGTCTTGGGTATTAAGGGGATGAGAGGAAATGCATAGAGCAGTCCCTGTCCCCAAAGGAGAAGGAAAGTGTCCGGGGCCTGTCGGTACACAACAGAACCCTGGAGCAGAAGTGTTGAAGCTGTGTGTTTTGCAGAGTGGCTAAAAGATCTAGGAGTAGGATTCCCCACATTTGGAAGATCCGAGCAGCCGTCTCCCAATGCAAGGTCCATTTGCATGGACAAAGGATATATGGCTTAGCCTGTCTGCTAGGACATTGAGTTCATCCAGGAGGTACACCACTCTGAGGTGAATGCAGTGAGAGATGGCAAAGGACCATAGGCGAATCGCTTCCTCGCAGAGGGGTGGGACCCTGTTCCCCCCGTTTGTTCATGTAGAACATGGCAACTTGGTTGTCCATCCTGATTAGAACAGGTTGCTCTGAAAGTCGGGGTTGAAAAACCCGAAGAGCATTTGTCAGTGCCCATAGTTCTAGCAGGTTGATCTGCAAGGCAGGTCGTATGATCTATATGGTCAGGTCGTTCAGATGCGCACCCCAACGGCAGCTTGGAAGCATCCGTCAGGGTGCATCAAGGTGGAGGAATCTGAACAGGTGACCCCAAGAGTAGGTTTTGTCAGAACCACCATCACTGAAGGGATTTGATCAGTTGAGGAGTGATATGGATCTTGTCTCTGAGATGCCCCTTTGCTTGTGTCCACTGAGAAAACATCCATTGCACTTGTTGCATGTGTAAACGAGCGTAGGGGACGACATGGACCATGGAGGCCATGTGTCCTAATAGTCGTAGCATCTTTCGAGCTGTTACTCAGCTTTGCTTCTGTACCTCTTTTTCCAGCTCAATAAAGTGGGCACAGAGATCCTGTGGGAGGAAAGCTCAGGCCTATTCAGTGTCTAAGAGCGCTCCGATGAACTCCAGTCGTTGGGTTGGAGTGAGGTGAGAGTTTGGGAAGTTTATGACAAAGCCCGGGTGTTGGAGCACCTTGATGGTGCGATGGAGGGAGAGTCTCTCCTGATCAGTCAATCATCTAAGTAAGGAAAGACGAATACCCCCCAAGGTGCGTAGGCAGGCAGAGGCGACTGCCATGCATTTTGTGAAGACCCTTGGGGCAGAGGCTAGACGAAGGAGAGAACCCGGTATTGATAATAGTATCCTTGAAACATGAAGCGCAGATACCAACTGTGCAAGGGACGGATCAATAAATGTGTGTACGCCTCTTTTAGGTCTAGAGAACATAGCCAATCGTGTCTCTCTAGAGATATGGGAGAAGAGTTCCTAGGGAAATAATTTTGAATTTTTCTCGGACCAGGAACTTTAGTTCTCCAAGATGGGCCTAAATCCTCCTGTTTTCTTTGGAATGAGAAAACATGGAGAGTAGACGACCATCCTTTCTTGAGGAGGAGGAACTCTTTCTATGGCACCCTGGGACAACAGAGTGGTCACCTCTTCTTTTAAGAGAGTGCTTTGAAGGGATTGTGTGGGATAATCCCCTGGGAGGCTAATGTGGGGTAAGGTTTATAAGTGAAGCTGATAACCTCTTTGGATAATCTGGAGTGTCCACTGCTCTGATGTTATGAGGTACCACCTGTGAGCATAGCGACAGTCTGCTTGGGGCATTTTCTACAAATGAGTTAATTTTGCGGATACCATGACAGTCGTGAACCTCACTTTTAACTAGGGTATGTTAAGTATGATCTTAGTCTCTCAAATTTACTGCTAATGCTCGGCGTAATACTTGCATGGTGCCAAAGAGAGCTTCCTTCTGGAGTTCTGTCAGGATGCGCCTGCTATATGGAGGGGCTAGGAGCCCTCTAGGGGCAGATTGGCAATGCTCTCTAGGAAGGAGTCAAAAAACAGTTGCAGGTTGTGTCTGTGCAGCTGGTTGAGGCCTAAGAGGCATGGGCTTCTTGGGTTGGCGAAAGCCCTTCTGAGGATGCTGAGATTGATAGGCAGCAGAAGGCAGGTAAGAAGGATATCATCTCTTCTTCTTAGAATAGAAAGATTTCTTGGGAAGAGCCTCTCTCTTGGATGCATCAGCTGTTTTCCTGGAAGAGCGTTTTAGGGTGAGATCATCTGGTTCAATCTCCTCTGCTTTTGCCCTACAATCTTTGTCAAAAAGGTTTTTCTAGTACATGGGATACTGGCCAGTTTATCCTGGACCCATTGCTTGAGATCTGATGCCTGTAACCAGATGCCAGTTCATTCTGCGAGCCCCAGTGCAGACTGCTGGAGCTCTGCTTGTTGATTCAAAGGCATCAAGAGAGGCCCTGGTAAGAAACTTAGAAATATTTTGGCCCTGCTTGATGAGTGTCTGGAATGCACTCCACTTATCCTCAAAGTTTCCAGATCCCTGGTGACATCCTTCAAAAACATGCCCATGTACTGCATTGTAAGAGTTGATTCTAGAGGCCAACATGAATGCTTGGAAGCATCGATGCCAAAAGGCATCAAGTGCCCTCGAGTTCTTGCCAGGTGGCATGGATGAATTGTTCTTAGAGCTCTTTATTCGGTGCATTGCCGATTCCACCACCATTGCGTGGTGGGGGAGCTGAGGGTTTTGGAAGCCTGGGCACTCTGTACATGGTATAGAGTCTCTTGCTGACAGGCGGAACCGTGAGCAAGGCCTCCCACATGCAGAGCATAAGATCCTGCAGGATGCAATGCACTGGTAATGTAGTCGCCTCCTTGGGCATGGGAGAGTATTGGAGTATCTCCAATTCCTCTGCCCTTGGTTCCTTTTCTGAGGCTACTGTGATGGCAAGTCCTGCTGCCATGTCACATATGAAGTCCTGAAAGGATATCTTCTGGTGGGGAGCAATACCATTCTTTAGGCAGTGAAGGGTCCAAATGGATGTCTGGAAGTTCTCAGGAATCGAGTGATCCCCATCAGGTTCTAAAGAACTGGAATCAAAGTATCGGCAGTCTTGGGTTCGACCTTGATGCTTCATGGACATCAAAGGTCAATGTCGATACCAATACTCGGAGGTATCGGAAGGGAGTCATGGCAGCTTGAGTCTGTTGGATACCGGGGGTATCGATTGGTTCCAACGAAGGTATTGACCTCGGGGGTTCAGACGATGCTGGTTTAAGGGTTGGCATTGGGGCAGATACACCTGGCTGTAGGCTCTGCATCTAAGCCTGCACTCCTGGAGCTCTCGATGTTATCAGTACCGAAGCTGCCAGGAGTGTTGCCAAACTCCTCTCGAGGGCCAGTGTGCGCTGGTCTAGGGAGATTGATGATATTTAGGTGGAATCACCTATGGGGCTCTGAGCCACTGTGCCAGAACAAGGAACCAATAGCTCTCTGGAGGTCAATGCTTCGGGAGCATCCCAGAGCCCCATTTCTGCTTTGGAGGACAGATCCTCCCACCAGGGCTGTTTGGCTGGCCAGTCTGCATCAGAAGCGCCTCTAGGGGAGTCGTGATGCTTATGCTGTGTCTTCTCTCTGGTCTTGGTATCAGTCTTCGATGCAGATGCAGAGGACTTGGGAGCAGCCAGAGACAGACAGACAGACTTTTATGTTTGGATTTTGAAGAAATCCGAGAGCCATGAGAGGAAATTGATGCCCTTGAAGTTGAAACCATTGAAATAGAGTCCAAGGTGAACAACAATCTGTACTATCGGGCTCGGTTCTTTAGGCCTCGCTGTCATTTGCTGGCACAAAAGGACAAGAATTGGGCCCAAACATTTTAGATTCCAGTCATGTTTAGCAATGACTGATATGGTACTTTTTTTTTTAAACCACTAATTGTTTTTCTCCATGCCTCAAAAAAGTTATCGAGATTTACGATAAGGTTATGGAGGCCTAGAGGACTAGTTTAGCAGTGAAAACCACATTGAAAAAGAAGAGAAAAGGAATAGGAATTTTGAAAATTGAAAAAGAAAGAATCATCAGGACCGGTGTCGAATTTGACAGAACTGGCATTGACGGGAAGGCAGAAGCATGATGTTTCACACACAAAAAAAAAAAAATGTTTTTCGGCAGTGATAGGACGATGTGTCCAACTAGCTCCGCGGAAAAGGAAGAACCGAGGAGTTGGGAAGGCAGGCATAGTGGAGTACTCCCAAAAGCTTTCCTATTGGATGCTGAGGTGCATTCCCACACAGGCTCAGTCGGTGACGTTTACCCATATATGAAGACTGCATTCCTGCTTGTTCCTGGTGATAGCTGCTGTATAAACACTGGTAGGATTTGGCACTAGTAGTGTATCCCAATGGCATTAGCTGGATGTATCAAGATGAAAAAAAACCTCCTGGGTTCCCAACACAACAAAAACAAGGTTAAAAATAGTGGATCCAACCATGTGGAATGAAGCCCGTATTTATAGAAAAAAAGCCCTTAGACCTAGAATATGGCTGATATTTATGTTTGATGGAAGAAGCACAAATTAAATCTTAAAATAATTTTATTAATTCTTTTAGTGCATTATAGTAGAGCGTTAGGTCTAATTTGGCTGTGGTAAAGACTGCCCTTGAGAGCAAGGACCTAGTCTTAGCAGCCACATGCATAAAAGCAGATTTCCAATTTTGAAATATTTGTAAATGTACTTTTTCTGGACATATTTGCTTAAGTCTGTTTCTGCAAATTCCCTATGTCCCCATTCAAGTGCTACAATCCCTTGTAGACAAGGGCCAACTTACAAAGCTGACGTTGCATTTATAACCTCCAATTTTTTTGCCATTATAATCTAAGTAAAATGATCGTTATGGTCCTGGTCCCAGTTGTTGAGAAAGGCTATGTGGAGCAGGTTTGCAGGTGCCTAATGGCAGTAAGATCCTGGATTCCAATACAAGAAAACTAAGACTACATAAGCCAGGAAATGACATCATTCAGGCTGGTACATAAACTGTCTGTCATCCCAATTATTCTACGCTGAAGTATTCTGCATGTCTGCATATCGATAATAATGTTTCTAGGCACTTTTAAATGATGCCTTCATGGTAAACTGCTAGCACAGACTTCAAATAAGTTAAGGAACGTATTAATTTCAATTTGTTTCTCTGCATGCATACGTTATGAATATAAATATTTTATGCACATAAAATCAGTTTTAGGGACAAAAACAAAATGAAACATTTTTGCCATGCACACCCCTACCAATAAGTTGTACTATAATTTTTTGGGACACAGTCTACCATCCCAAGGACTAGAAAGCAGAGCCTAAAATATATATCTCTGAAAATCTGGCCTTTGACTGTGAAATGGTAAGAACAAACCTGGGAGGAAACCGAGAATGTACAGAGGAAGCCAACTAATGGCAAAGTAAGTATTAGAAGAAGGAGAGTTGCTATTTTATGGCATAAAATTTTCTTCTCTCCCCTATTTTTGTAAATGCAATTATCAGAGCTTCCTACCAGACAAAGTGCTGGAGTTAGAGCTACTGTGTGACCAGCTGAGATCACTAATGTCTCTTTCCTTCCTTAAGCTTGGAGTATGCCATCTCCATAGCAAAACCCCAGAGGCCTTGCCAATCTTGAGAGACAGCAGACCAACCTGAGTCTGGTCTGAACAAAGGGGACTAGCTGTAGTAGCCATTTTTTATTCCAATGATTAATGCACATTTTAAAACAGACTAAAAGATGCATCAAAATCTTTTTTTTTTTTTTTTAAAGTAGGATGTGCAGTTTCATCTTCCATCTAGTAAACTAACAGGCCTTGCGCCTTAGTTCTATGATCTGATTTGTGCTTTTGCATATATCTTAGCTAAATCCTCATGCTGGTGCTCTGTTTCAAGGCTGCAGTATTAAGCTTTGTGCTTCAGGAACAAAAATAGTAGGTTACATGGTGATCTCCTTAAAGAGGCCATGCCCGGAACAGACTTGTTCACACAATAGAAGAAACATTTGGATTGATTTCCTTTTCAAAGGTTCAGTTTGATTTCAAACTTAGCCTATCATCTCAGAGAAACAAGTTCTCAGATAAGACTTTTCATAGTTTAGCAAATCTGTCATAAGATTAGCTTGGAATTAGGGAATGCTGACTAAAGAAAAAAAATAGAAAGGTTAAAGAATAAAACTCATTACTAAACAAAGCACCTGGTTCTGCAGTCTCTGTCCATACTGCCTATTTGTCACTGACAAGATCTCAACAGCAAGCCATTCTTTTTACCCAAGGGCATGCTCTTCCACTGAGTCTCACCACTGCTTACAAGGACCAGCTCAGGAAGAAACCAAAAGGATTTTATGGCATGCTCTCTAATGCATACTTTTACTGTATTAAAATATACACAACCCTATAACAATGGGACATGTTAAAGATGAGATTAGAAAAACGTCTTTACATTGAATTGCATTTACCATTCAGTATGTTCCACAGCTCCCTTCTAACAGTGATCAGAATACTTTAGTACATAAACAAGCACTTTATCCTTGAGCCTGTGTTCTAGTTAGTACGAGTTTATGGCTTCGATAGCAACAGATGGTGAATGAAGTGTACTGTGTCTATACCACTGCTGCAGCATTCAGAAAGGAGAGGCGGGTTTTGAGGTGTAATGCTCTTTCACAGACAAGTATCTTCATATGCTGTACCCATAATTGCAAAGAAAACCCATAAAATGCTAGCCAAGGGAAACCTCTTTAAAAAGTTCTCGGTGGATATTTGCTCCAGCACAAAAGCCCTTCATCCCGATAGCATCAGAATGCATTATAATAGCACGTTTCATACAGACATTTATTGCAGTCCTTGAAGAAGCCTGTAAGTTTTCAAGTTTAGGGTTTGTTTTGAGGAGGGGTGAGAGAGGCGGCATATTTCCTTCGACTTGGTAAAGTAGTTCAGAAATGGCTCCTGTTGGAAACTTTGGCCACCGATAAGTGATTAACAGTTGTGCTCAGATTTCAGGCTTCAGTCTCTTGTATCTCAGTGCTGGTTGGATATAAATATGCATGTTCCTTAATGTGCATTTCAGCACAGTGGCATGTTTTAGTGCATTATGTCCCATTTGTTTCCACCCCCCCTCCCCAACTCCACCAACAATCTGGTCCAGCCTGGTTGTGTGGAGATTCAAGATACTGTCGCGCAAGGTTTTTTTTTGCCAGGCACTTTGAGAGTCCTGCTCCCCAAGGGCTGATGGGATTCAGGCACCATTATGGGCGATGACTGTGTCATGGTGTGGAAGTGGCAGCACTCTCAGAGGAGAGTACTGCCCCACACTCCCGCACAGAGGAAAGGCGCCAAGAAGGTGGCCATTTAAGGAAGGGAAGAGGGCGTAAGGTGTATAGAGTAGAAAAATGATGGCCCCAGAAGGAAGGGGCTTGGGTGAACCTGAGGACCCCATCTGGACCAGCCTTCGGGTCTGGGCTAGGTGTGGCAAGGGCAAGCCCATGCTCAGCTATTTGTAGGGGCTCACTGTAAGAAAAAAAAACACAAGAAGACAAAGAACATTTATACATCTGTCATGGCTCAAGGGCTAAAAATACTTTCAAACCCTTCATGCCAAAAAAGTCAACCTTTTCCAGCACAATCATAAACAATAAGTTGTGACCCTAGGCTAGCATAGTATTTGAAATACTGTTTGTAAAAAGGTCTCAAAGAGACCCTTTTTTAAGACAAACATACCGGGAAGCTACAGGCAGCCAAAAATAAATGCAGGTCAGTATTTTATAGTTTTACTGGAACAGAAAAAAAGCTTACTCATGCAAGGGATGATGGTGCCAGCATGTGGGGATAGCATTCAGTCACCCTTCTCTATTCTTTTAAGATTTGTTAGTGATGAAGTGCTGAGAAGAAATAATTGGTAATATGGTTGTACAGACATGGTTATTACAAAAATAATGGAGCCCCTCCATGCAAGGAATAAAACAAAAAACAAATAAATCCCACAAATGCTCATGGGATTTTTCATGGGATTAGTCTTGGTCCTAAATGTTTAGCTTTTTAAAATCTGAGGATTTTTTCCCTCTTTAAAGGAAGATACATACTTTTCCTTTTCTAAAGAGCCCTTTTGTATTTCATTTCAAAAGTGTTATGCAAGCATGCTAAAAAAAAATTCAATGGCTACGGCGTTAATGTGTTGGAGGTTACACACTAGGCTTTTTAGAAAACAAAAAAACACCCAAAAAAGCAAAACACACAGACACAGAAACCATGAACACAAAAACCCAGCTCTCCCCTCCCCCATGTCGAGAACATGAAATAATATATTTTGAATGGAGGCTGCTGCTGCAATGGATTCAAGCTGACAAGCATGGATCTTGCTTATCCTGAATATGGTTTTTATTGGTCCTGCTTCAGCACTACCTGGAGACCATAGAGCTGGAATGAGATTGGCTTGAAGAGGTGGTGCCAGCACTGAGCTGAGAGAATCCACTGTGGCTCGATTCCAAACTTGTCATGGAGCCCCTGGGATAGGGGAGAGAGAAAGAAAGGGTAAATTCTTACTGGTTTGCTTTCCTACATTGTCCCTTTTACGTTCAACTGGCTTTCTGGAGAGGTCTTGCTGATCCAGTATAGGTAATGCCCCATGCACTGAACATTGCTAGTACTGCAACAGTGTTAATCCAAATACCAAACGTGGTCCTACAAGATTAAAAATAACCTGGACTTTTCCTTTTCCATGTCAAAATTGGGCTCCCTTTATATTGTGCGCTGGAGATTTCTTCTCTTTCCTTTTTTAATTTTCTTTTATTTATTTGTGAACTCTCCATGGTTATCGTGCAAGTGTTTTGTCACTTGATTTATTTTCGAAACTTATAAAGAATTAAAAAAACTAACCTGGACATTTCCAACAGCTAGATTTAGTCAGCAATTAAATGAACACTAGCTTACTGAATCACGCATCCTTACTATTCCCACACTCAAACACTACAATAATGCCACATAGTAATGCAGAAATAAGGCCCAAAAGAAAAGGTGCTCAATGTCATCTTACTGAACCTAAATATCTACAGAAGACAATGCTAAACCAATCAAAGGTTAAATCTATTTCCAGTCAGTCAGATGATAGCTTAGAAATATGTAAATTCATTTGAGATGATTTTGGTAACTTTTTTAACGAGTGACTGTGGCAGTAGCACCAGTTTTTCAGATAATTGCTACCATCACAATAAAAGAAATTCTAGCAAGGGTGCTATTGCCTTCAGGCCCCGTGTTCTAACCTACTAGATCTGTATGAAATTAATGTGAACATTCTATTGTGTATGTAAGTTTCTTCCATTCAAACCAATTAAGATGCCATCATGAACATCGGCAGCTAGTGGCCGTCTCTGCAATACATTGAAAACCCCAAAATAAGATGCAAACCCCTCCCCAAAAAACCAGCTCGGTTGTCCGAGTTTCCTGCATTACATGAACTAACATATACTCTATGTGAAGTAATGGACTGACGGGTGCTGCCATCCTCCTGAAAACTATTCTTCTGTAACAGGTCAGTGAAGATAATATCTGAGACCAGTTTTGACCATAATTGCTTTGCATTTTAGGGTTTTATCCTCTGAAAATATCAAATTACAAAATGAAAAG
The DNA here is from genome assembly GCA_033557465.1 of Ichthyophis bannanicus. Taxonomy (NCBI): domain Eukaryota; kingdom Metazoa; phylum Chordata; class Amphibia; order Gymnophiona; family Ichthyophiidae; genus Ichthyophis; species Ichthyophis bannanicus. Next base: position 276,701,151 of record CM066041.1, read on the forward strand.
TATCTGGGAAGCTACCTAATCCTCAGCAAGTTAAGCCCTGCACAGTTCTTAGTAGCACACCGCTTACTGTCTGTTTGAACATGTAAGTCATGCTCCTAGATTTATAACATATCGCCATTACTATATTTTATATGGGGCAAATTTATGCACATGACATGAATTTAAGCTATACACACAAAGATCTTCAATAAGCTTTTTTCTTTTTTTTTTTTTTTAATGCCATCAAGTCAGTGCTGACTCCTGGAGACCCAGCTGCCTCTGGGCTCTCTTGTCAATGTATCTCCAGAAGTAGATTGCCAGGCCTTTTCCTCCGAGGCAATGGAGGGTAAAGTGACTTGCTCAAGGTCACAAGGAGTGCCGGTGGGAATCTAACCCTTGATCTTCTGGGTCTAGGCAATTGCTCTTACCACTACACAACTCCTCCACTTAAGACATTATACCATTATTAACAATTAACATGAAAGCGTAGTTACTCACCTGTAGCAGGTGATCTCTGGGAACAGAAGGAATTTAGTCTTCACATATGGGTATCATAGCTACCGGCGTCCAATAGGAAAGCGTTTGGGAGCATCCCACAGCGCCTGCGTGCTGCCTTCCCGCCTTTCCAACTGTCCCTCTCCCGTTGAGTTTATAGCTGAGACAAAAGAGAGAGAGGGAGAGAGAAAGAGAGATATAACTCCTAGGGGAGGTGGGCAGGTTGTGAAGACTAAATTCCTGCTGTTTCCGGAGATCACCTGTTACAGGTGAGTAACTACGCTTTTTCCAGGAACAAGCAGGAATGTAATCTTCACATATGGGGACTCCCTAGCTGCAGATGCCAGGGAGATGGCCCCAGGAAGTTGTTAGGCCTTGTGAAAGGGCCATACTTCCCCCCATGGATCTCTGGCATCCTACCAGGGACTGTGGGTAGGAGTTGATTAAGTCTGAAAAGGGTGTTGAAGAACAGCCTGGCCAAACAAGGCATCCCAGCGGGAGTCCTTGTCTAAGCAGTAGTGGGGCTGTGAAGGTATGTACCGAAGCCCAAGTAGCTGCTCGACAGATGTCGTCGATAGACACAGAGTGAAGATGAGCCATTGAGGCTGCCATGGCTCTCACATTGTGAGCTGTGACATGACCTTCAAGAGGAAGGTTCTTACTCTCATAGGCAAAGGATATGCAATGAGCAATCCAGTTAGATAGAGTTCTTTTGGAAACTGGATGTCCCAAATGACAAGGATCAAAAGCAACAAAGAGTTGAGAAGATTTTCTATGTTGCTGTGTCCTTTGCAAGTAAAAGGCCAAAGCTCTTTTACAGTCCAAGGTATGAAGATTCCTTTCTGCACGGGAGGCATGAGGCCTCGAAAAGAATACAGGAAGGTAAACCGCTTGGTTTAAATGGAAAGGCGAAACCACCTTTGGCATAAAGTGTGGATGAGTCCTAAGAACTACCGTATCATGGTGGAACCTTGTATAAGGAGGATCAGCCACTAACGCTTGCAATTCACTGATGCGACGTGCTGATGTGATTGAAATGAGGAAGATGACTTTACAAGAAAGGAATTTCAAAGATGTAGTGGCTAATGGTTCAAAGGGCGATTTCATGAGCTGCCCGAGCACCAGATTTAAGTCCCATGCCACCAGTGGTGGCTTAATGGGAGGCTTTGTTAAAAGAAGGCCTCTCATAAATCTCGCTATGAGAGGATGAGAGGAAATAGGTTGTCCACTTAGAGGCTTGTAAAAAGCTGCAATAGCACTAAGATGGACTCTTACTGACTTTGTCGTGAGACCCGCATTTGACAAATGAAGGAGATACCCCAGTATCGATTCCAGAGGTATCGCAAGAGGGTTAAGATCCTTCTGCGAGCACCATATGGTAAACTTTTTCCACTTAAAGGCATACGAGCGTCTTGTGGAGGGTTTCCTGGAAGCATGAAGGATATCCTTTACCTGTTGGGAAAGGTTAAGATCCTGAAGTTCTAGGCTTTCAGCAACCAGGCCCTGAGATGCAGAGACTGGGGATTCAGATGCCAGAGCATCCCGTCCTCTTGGGAGAGAAGATCTGGAGCAGATCCCAACTCCAGAGGCGGAGCTTGAGAGAGATGTAGGGGCAGAGGGTACCACGTTTGCCGTGGCCAACGTGGAGCTATGAGGATCATATGACCTCTGTCTCTCTGAAGCTGGAATAGGGTTTTGGGGATGAGGGGAATGGGTGGGAAGGCATATAGGAAGTCCTGATCCCAGTGGAGGAGGAAGGCGTCCCTTGCCTGACATCGAGCCGGAATTCTGGAACAGAAACGGGGAAGTTTGGCATTCAGCAGACTTGCAAAGAGGTCTATGTCCGGGGTTCCCCAAATCTGAAATATTTGGGCAACCTGGTCTGCATGGAGAGACCATTTGCGTGGAAGCCAAACTCGACTGAGTTTGTCTGCCCAAGAGTTTTGGATGCCTGGAAGATACACCGCAAGGAGATGAATCTGATGCTCTCTGGCAAGGGTCCATAGTCGCAAAGCTTCGCTGCATAGCGACAGAGAGCCTGTTCCACCCTGTTTGTTCACATAGAACAGAGCTACCTGATTGTCTGTTTGAACTAGGACTGTCTTGTAGCTGAGCTGGACTTGAAATACTCGAAGAGCAAAAAAGATTGCTCTGAGCTCCAGGAGGTTGATGTGAAGACAGGCCTCCTGTGGAGTCCAGGTACCCTGGGTAGAGAGATCGTGTAGGTGGGCTCCCTATCCCACCTCTGATGCATCTGTTGTTAGGGTGGCTTGGGATAGGGTTGCTGGAAAGGAGACCCCACCAGAAGGTTTCTGGGTGATTGCCACCATTGGAGGGACGAAATAAGACGATATGAGTCTGTTATTTTGTCCGACAGGCAGCCTGTGGCCTGTGTCCACTGAGTGGATAAAGTCCACTGGGCTGCTCGCATAAGGAACCACATGCATTGTGGATGCCATGTAGCCTAGCAATTGTAGCATTTCCCGAAGAGTGAGACAAAGTTTGAGCACTGCTTGTGAAGCTAGTTGTACTATGCGAAGACAGCGGGGTTGCGGAAGGAAAGCCCTTGTCTGTCTGGTATCCAGATGAGCTCCTATGAACTCTAGGGACTGAGTGGGAGCAAGATTGGATTTTGGGAGGTTTATGACCAGTCCCAAATACTGAAGGATTTGCATTGTGCGAAACAGAGCAGAGCTGGCTTCTGGCACTGTAGGGGCTCGAATGAGCCAGTTGTCTAAATAAGGGAAGACGAATATTCCCAGAGTGCGGAGAAATGCTGCTAACACAGCCATGCATTTTGTGAACACTCTTGGCACAGAAGCCAGGCCAAAGGGAAGAACCTTGTATTGGTAGTGCTTTCCTTGAAACAGGAATCGGAGGAATCTCCTGTGATTTGGATGGATGAGAATATGAGTATACACATCCTTGAGATCTAGAGAACAAAGCCAATCCTGACTTTGGAGGTATGGCAGCAGAGATCCTAGAGAGACCATTTTGAACTTCTCTCGGAACAAATATTTGTTAAATTCTCTGAGGTCTAAAATGGGTCTGTGTCCCCCTGTTTTCTTTGGAATAAGGAAATAGGGGGAGTAGAACTCTGTAACTCTGATGAGGAATGGGTACTTCCTCTATTGCTTCCTGAGCAATGTGACAAAGCGTAGTTACTCACCTGTAACAGGTGTTCTCCAGGAGCAGCAGGAATCAGTCCTCACTTATGGGTGACGTCGGCGCCGACGGAGCCCTCGCGGAGCAATTTTCCCCAGCTTTCAAAGAAAGCCTTTGGGAATTGCAGCGCGCATGCGCGGTAGTCTTCCCGCCCGAAGGTGCCATCTTAGCCAGTCAGATGACATAGCTAAAAAAGACAGCATAAAAATTTGCAAAAAGAACATAAGCAGACGATTGCAACTCCAAGGGGAGGAGGGAGGGTAGTGAGGACTGATTCCTGCTGCTCCTGGAGAACACCTGTTACAGGTGAGTAACTACGCTTTCTCCAGGACCAAGCAGGAAGTCAGTCCTCACTTATGGGACTCCCAAGCTCAAGGCTACCGGAGACCCTAAGCACAAAAATGAGCTCCCTCTAGCTCAGCAGCACAGAAGGAAAGAATCTTCGCTGAATTATCACCCACCGGTAGCCCACATCCGGGATGGAGGGTAGGAGTTGCTCAGACCTCAAAGAGATTACGGAGGACTGCCTGTCCGAAAGCACTGTCCCTACGGGACTCCCTCTCGAGACAGTAATGGACCGCAAAAGTCTGGCTCGAAGACCAAGTAGCGGCCCGGCAGATGTCTGCCAGCGGAACAGAGCGGAGGTAAGCCACTGACGTGGCCTTTGCCCGAACGCAATGAGCCGTGACTCGACTTTCTAAGGCGAGTCCGGCTGCCCCATAAGCCCAAGAGATACAGTCCGCAACCCAGATGGACAGAGTACGCTTGGAGACCGGGAGCCCCAATTTATTGGGGTCAAAGGACACAAAAAGCTGCGCAGCTTTACGGTGCTCCCGCGTACGGTCAAGGTAGAAGTTCAACGCCCTTCTACAGTCCAGGGTATGGAGGACCGTCTCAGCTCGGCTGGAGTGTGGTCTGGGAAAGAAGGTTGGAAGTACCACCTCCTGATTCAAGTGAAAAGGGGAGACCACTTTAGGCAGAAACTTTGGGTGAGTCCGTAGGACTACCCTATTCTTGTAGAACCGAGTGTAGGGGGGATCAGACACGAGGGCCTGTAATTCACTTACGCGCCTAGCGGAAGTGAGGGCTATCAAGAACAGCGTTTTCCAAGACAGAAAACGGAGAGAGCAGGTAGCCATAGGTTCAAAAGGCGGACAGGTGATCCGCTGTAAAACCACATTCAGGTCCCAGTCAGGCGCTGGCGGGCGCAGAGGTGGTTTAAGTAGTAGGAGACCTCGGAGAAACCTCGCTACGAGAGGGTCGTTGGAGAGAGGTCTGCCGTCCACCGGCACATGATGTGCGGAAAGAGCACTGAGGTGAACTTTGACGGAGTTGGACTTAAGTCCCAGATTAGAGAGGTGTAGCAAGTACTGTAAGATCACCGACACCGGGCAGGAGAAGGGATCCTGAGACTGTTGGGTACACCAGACTGCAAAGCGACGCCATTTAAGGGCGTAGCATTTGCGGGTAGAAGGCCGTCGCGAAGCCAAGACGACCTCCTCCACCTCTGCCGGCAAGAGGAGAGGAGCAAGGACTACCCTCTCAGCAGCCAGGCCATGAGGTTGAGAGACCTGAGGTTGGGGTGCAGTAGGGACCCTGATCCTGGGTGAGGAGATCCGGTTGCACCCCCAGAGGGATTGGATCCTCCACCGCCAGTTGCAGCAAGAGCGGAAACCACGGCTGCCTGGGCCAGCGAGGGGCCACCAGGATCATGAAAGCTTTGTCTCGGAAAACCTTGAAAAGGGTCCGAGAGACTAACGGGATGGGAGGGAAAGCGTACAGAAGGCTCCCCGACCATGAGATCAGAAAGGCGTCCGCCGCCACCCGAAGGGGGTGAGGCTGACGAGAGCAGAAGCGAGGAAGCTGCCGGTTGTGAGGACTGGCAAAGAGATCCACTGTGGGGAGGCCCCACCTGAGGAAGAGCTTCTGAACAATCAAGGGGTCCAGACGCCACTCGTGCGGCTGGAGGACCCTGCTGAGTTTGTCCGCCAGGCAATTTTCTTGGCCCGGGAGATAAACTGCCTTGAGGAGAATGCCGTGACTGACGGCCCAAGAGCAGAGCTTCTGTGCCTCCCGGCAGAGGAGGAAGGAGCCCGTGCCCCCCTGCTTGTTCACGTAGAACATGGCAACTTGATTGTCCGTCTGGACAAGGACGGACTGTTGGGAGGTCAGGTGGGAGAAGGCCTTGAGAGCTAGGCGGATCGCCCTGAGCTCCAGGAAGTTGATCTGCTGAGCAGACTCCCACTTGGTCCAGAGGCCTTGAGTACGTGCCTCTTGGCAATGGGCTCCCCAGCCCAGGAGGGATGCATCGGTGGTCAGCACCCGGGTCGGCTGAGGTGACTGGAAAGGCATTCCCAATACCAGGTTCGGCTGCCGGAGCCACCACCGGATAGACGAGACCAGCGGCTCGGAGACGCGCACCAGGTCTGCTAGGCCGCCCGTGGCCTGTCGCCACTGCTGGCGGAGACACCACTGAGCAGGCCGCATATTCAGGCGGGCATTGGGGGTCACATGGACGGTGGAAGCCATATGGCCGAGCAGTCTCAGGAAGCGCCTGGCGGAGACCAGGGGCTGGCTGCGAAAGCGGTCGGCTAGGTCCATGAGCCGCTGAGCCCTGTCGAGCGGTAGGTACGCTCGCGCCTGAGGGGTGTGCAGCCTTGCGCCGATGAACTCGAGATCCTGTGAGGGGAGCAAAGTGGACTTTGCGAAGTTGATGACAAAGCCCAAGTGCTGCAGCAGAGTCACCGTGCGGCACGTGGCGGTGGTGACCTCCTGAGCGGACGCTGCTCTGATGAGCCAGTCGTCGAGGTACGGAAAAACATAGAGGCCGTGAAGCCGGAGATGGGCCGCCACGACCGCGAGACATTTTGTGAAGACTCGCGGTGCGGAGGACAGGCCGAAGGGCAGTACTCTGTACTGGTAATGATTTCCTGCCACCACAAACCTTAGGTATTGGCGGTGGCTTGGGTGGATGAGGATGTGCGTGTAAGCATCCTTTAGATCCAAGGAGCATAGCCAATCTCCCTGCTGGAGGTAGGGCAGAAGGATTCCAAGGGTAAGCATTTTGAACTTCTCCCGCACAAGGAACTTGTTGAGGTTGCGCAAGTCCAGGATGGGTCGGAGGCCTCCTGTTCTCTTTGGTATCAGAAAATACCTTGAATAGAAGCCCTGACCTCTCAGGTGGTGTGGCACCGGTTCCACCGCCCGATCCTGCAGAAGACCTGCTAACTCCTGAAGGAGCAACTCCCTGTGCAGAGGGGGGCGCGGAGGCTCTCCCGGAAAATAGGAGGGAGGGACCTGATGGAAGTGGAGAAGGTAGCCCTCTCGCACGACCTGAAGCACCCAGGCATCTGCGGTGATGCTGGACCACCTGTCGGCGAAGTGAACCAGCCGGCCTCCGGTGCTGGGGGGAACCAGCGGGGGGGGAGAGGCTATGCTGAGCGAGTCAAAAACCCCCACCCTGCTGAGCAGGGGCTGGTGGCGCAGGCTTGGGGGCTTGCTGCCTACGGGACCCGTTACCCCGTCCCTTGGCCTGCTGGCCCTGTTGGGGAGCTGCAGGGGCCTGATAATGGGGGTATTGTTTGTAGGCAGCCGCCTTCCTCGGGTAAAAGGTCTTTTTTCCCGAGCCCTTCTTTTTCTGGGAAGGGGCGGAGGTCTTCCTAGAAAGCCTGGTCCTGGTGAGAGTCTCAGTCTCAATTTGTGCAGCCTTTTCCGCCATGGGCTTGCCAAAGAGGTTTTCGCCTCGGCAGGGGACATCGACCAACTTGTCCTGTACCCAGGGCTCAAGGTCGGATGACTGAAGCCAAGCCTGTCGGCGGGCACCGATGCCGGCTGCGGCTACTCGAGCCGAGGCTTCAAAGCCATCATAGGCTGCCCGGGACATGAACTTTGAGCATTCCCGAATACCTGTGGACAAGGCTAGGAACCTCCGCAAGGGTTCCTCGGACAAACCAGCGGAGAAGCCGGCTAGCTCTTTAGCCAGATCCCTGAGATACATGCCCATGTAGAGCTGGTAAGTCTGGACACGACAGGCGAGCATAGAGCCCTGGAAGCACTTCTTGCCAAGGCCATCCAGGTTACGGGCCTCCCTTCCAGGAGGCACCGAGGAGTGCATCTTCTGGCTCTTAAGACGATGCATGGCCGATTCCACTACCATGGAATGGTGTGGCAACTGCGCCTTTTGAAAGCCAGGGCTCTTGCGGACTCGATAGATAGAATCGACCCGCTTGCTCAGGACCGGCGAGGAGGCCGGACTCTCCCACATGCGGAAGAGCAGTCGTTCCAGCATAGGAGGAACCGGCACAGTAAAGTGCTCCCTCGCGGGAGAGTCATACTGGAGGGCGTCGAGCTCTTCGGCTCGAGGCTCCTCCTCGGGGTCCGCAGGGAAGGCCAAAGCCTTGGCCATATCCCTAACGAAATCCGAGAACCGGGCATCCTCCGGGGGGACTGCTTCCGAGGCTCGGACTCCGGAGAGTCCGATGGGACACACCGAGTCCGGAAAGAATCAGGTGACTCTTCTTCCTCCGACTCCCAGACCGACTCCGACGAGGACTCGGTGGGGTCGGCTCGGGCAGGGTGCGGCGCCAGCCGCCCCGACGCCGAGGGAGTCGGCGTCGGCGACCTCGGTCCCGAACGGGAGGCCGAGGGCGACCTCGACCGAGGATCGACTCGAGTTCTCATCGACTCGAGGATCGGCTCGGTCTCCGGGGTCGACTTGGACGTCGACGTCCCGGCGGTCGGGGCAGCGACGCCAGCGAAGCCAGCGAGCAGTGCCCGCTGCTGGTCCATGAAGGCAGACAATCTGCTCTCCAAGGCCGTCAACCTGAGTCCGAGCTCAGGCGACCCAGCAGCCCCCGACTCGGGCCCCGACGGCGTCGGGCCCGACGTCGGCTGACGCGGAGGCGAGTCCAGAAGGACAACAGGACTTACCCGGGCAGGCATCTCCGACTCCAGGCGAGGTCGCTTCGGGAGGTGATCCTTCTCCAAGGACCCGGGGCGGCTGTCGGGGCTATGCGACCTGGCCCTCGCGGAGCCAGGAGCGTCCACCGACGCCGCCCTCGCGGGTTTTTCCTTCCGTCGATGGTCCCCGGAGGGAGAACCCCGGTCGGAGGAGCTCCGTCGACGGTCCGAACTGGAGCCTTTCGACAGTGAGGCCTCCGACGAGGTCCGGGTACGGCTGGGGTCAGCGAAGATTCTTTCGCGCTGATGCCGCCGACTTCTCAACGCCTTCGAGGACAGTTTGCTGCAGGGCCCACAGATCAGCTCCTCGTGATCTGGGCCCAGGCAGCGGAGGCAAAGGTCGTGTGAGTCGGTGAGTGACATATTTCGGTCACACCGACCACACCGCTTAAAGCCACTGGCAGCCATCGGGGGAAAAAGGGCCCCTGCGAGGTCAAAGGACCGGGCTGCCAGGGAAAAAACGAAAACGAAAACTGACTAAGTCAGAAAAACCGAAAAAAAAACCGTTAGAGGACTCGAGACCGGCGTCGCGAGTCCGGGCGGGAAAACGACCGGCGTCGAACCGAAAGAAAAAAGGATAAATACAGAGGAAAATCAACTTTTTCGCGGGGACAAGACGGGGACGTCTGTAGGGCTCCGCGGAAAAAAGAAGACTGGCTAAGATGGCACCTTCGGGCGGGAAGACTACCGCGCATGCGCGCTGCAATTCCCAAAGGCTTTCTTTGAAAGCTGGGGAAAATTGCTCCGCGAGGGCTCCGTCGGCGCCGACGTCACCCATAAGTGAGGACTGACTTCCTGCTTGGTCCTGGAGAATGAGAGCTGTGTGGAAGAGATGGAATGTGAGGAAAATGAGGAATACACCTTTAAGAGCAGAGATAGCCAAGGTTTCCATAGTGACCACAAGCTAGAGGAACATGCAGTAGCTGAAGCTGAGCCCTGCCCAAGCCATGACGTAGGAGCAAGCTTGAGCTCTAGTGAGATGAGAGAAATTTTCAGAAAGCAGGGTGTGGTCGCTGCAAAGCACTGTTTTAAACCTGCTTCAGTGAGTTGTAGGAAAGCGTGGCTGAGAGAGAAGCCGGTAGAGCAGCTGGAAGCGTGGCTGAGAGAGAAGTCGGTAGAGCAGCTGAAGGCGTGGCCGAGAGAGCAGCCGAGGAATGCTGACTCAAGTTCAGGAGGAGCACTGGAACCAGAGGATTCAAAGGTTGTTTATGTACATGTACAAAACATATTTATGTACACCTGCTCGTTTATGTAAAATGTATATATGTAATTAGTGCCCATATCCTATACAGAACCCCCTTGTGTGATGTGCCTACCCTCCGAATCAACCTGTACGCACCCAAATTTTACTGTACTGATTTGACAGTTCTCCTTATGTAATCAGACCGCTGCTGATCGCTGGAAGTAGCGGTATATAAATGTTTGCTAAATAAAATAAATAAAAAAAAGGTGAAGCCTGGTTCAAAGCAGCACAGAGAGGAGAAATCTGGAAAGTTTTACTCCACCGTGGGAAACAGTTCTGACTACAAGAAAAGCAGTTCTTGCTTAGAAGGTACGTCTGCTTCAGTGCTTAGCAGAACTTTGGCTGAAGACGTTGTTAGAGAACTGAAACTAAGTGCAGAACAAAATGCTCAAGGAAACCATGCAGGCAAGAGGACAGTGAAAGCTGTTACAAACAAAAGTAATCAGAGTTCAAGTAAAGACAGAGAGACAGACCTGAACGCTGTTGAGTTATTGGAGAAGCTGTTTCAGAATAGGAAGGCTCATTCCCAAAGCACTGCTGGTTGTGACCAGAGGGAGCAGTTCTTAGGAGAGCTTCACAAGTTTCTGTATAACAGTAGGCTTGAACCTATTGCCAAAAGCCTGGAGAAAGATAAGCAAAGTGCAGATTAAGAAGATATGCAAGTTGATGTTTATGAGAGAGTTCCAGAGTGTGACGAAACAGAGATGGACTGTTCTTTTTGTAAAGCAGAAAGCTTAAACATGTGCTAGCCTTGAACTGTGGAAGGAAGTTTATACAGCATATTTGTTTAGCTAATGGAGAGCTGAGAGCGTCTGTGAGAAAGAAAGAATTTCCACTGAAACCTGAGGGTTAAATTCATCAGCCTTGGATAAAAGAGAAAAAGAATTTACCTGTTGTAAATACCAGCAGTAGCTGTGAAACTGTTTGTGCTGAAGAATGCTATGAACAGCTACTGTGCAAAGAGTCTAATTGAGTTCTGATGTTCCAGCCACATTTTTGTTCCTGGTGATTTTCATTTGGAGAAATAATCCTACTTTGCATAGCGTTTGTGAATTTTGATGCGAGAGGGGAAACCCAAAAATAAATATCTTTGTTTTGCCTTAAAAACCCCGAGTGGTCATACTACTTTGTCTTCAAGTAATATAAGAACTACAAGTCCCAGCAACCCCTGCTGGAAGAAACGTCTTGTGACATTACTTAAGGGCAAATAAGGCAGGCCTTTTGCTTATCAGCCTTTGGCCTAGGCAGGGGGTCCGACAGAGTGGCGTAGTTGCTACGGATTATTCGCAGTGCGCATGTGCGTGGATTTCCAAGCCAGGAGTAGCGCTGGAGTCAAGGCTGCAGAAAAACAGTACAGTGAAGGGCATCAGGACTGAGTCTGAGTATCTGGAAGATTGCAGAGACCGTCGGTTGTGCAAAGCCTGAAGCTACACTGGTACCAGGTAATTCGTACCTAACTGGGGTTAGCTAAGGATACCAGTAGTGGGGTGTATTGCTTTAGCCTGAGGAAAGAAAGGAATACTGCATTGCATAGTGTGGTATCGCACTTGGGTGGTGTTTCCTGTCTGTTTTGTTATTTCAGAGCAGGAGTACCATGGAGGCCAAGGACATCCTCCAATGGATGGCATCTCAGTTCGAGCGGCAGAGACAGCTATCATTGGAAGCCCAGGAGCGATCGGCCGCCAGAATGCAGGCTCAACAGCAACCACTGCTAGAATTGCTGGAGGCGTGGATGAAAACCCTGAAGAAGGAGCCAGATCCAACTGCAACTCCACCAGGTTCAGCAGGATTGTATCAAGCTGGTACACTTGGACTATCGTCCAGTGGGACATTTAGCTTTGGTCAGCTAACCGACAAGGACGATATAGATGACTTCTTAGAAGCCTTTGAACGTGTGGCTCACATAATTGGATGGCCTAAAGACCAATGGGCGGTGCGTTTGGCCATGTCACTCACCGGCGAGGCCTTGGCAGCGTACTGGGCCATGCCAGCGTCTCTCGCCAACAATTATGATGAGGTCAAAAAAGCCATTAGGGACAGGTTAGGTCTAACACCCTTGGTGTACCACCGTTTATTAAGGAGCACGAGGCTAAAACCCGGTGAAACACCCAGAGCGTTATGCCAGCGTGTGAAAAGTCTGGTCATAAAATGGTTAGCCCCAGAAGGGAAGACAGTTGAAGCGGTGATTGATAGCATCATTTTGGAACAGTTCATGGCCGCTGTACCACTAAGTGTGCGCACCTTCCTGATTTTGCAAAATTGCCAAAACACCCAGGAAGCCACTTTGCTTGCGGAACGTTTCATGGAAGCGGAGTCAGCTGCGCAAGACAAAGGCAGTGCTTCCAGTAAGGCAATTCAGGCTTTATCAGAAAGGAAAGAAAGGCCGCGAGATGAAGTTGCCAAAGTGTGTATGCCTATGTGTAGAAACAAATGTGTGAAAAGAACATGCTTTAGGTGTGGAAGCGATAGTCACTTGCAGAGGGAGTGCAGAGTGAAAACAGCAATGATAACAGGTGACCCAAAGAAGATCAAGGAAGGGTTTTTCTCTTGTCAGTAACAGTGCAAGGGGTGGAGACTAACGCTTTACTAGACTCTGTATCGAACCAAAGCATGGTATCCAGAAAGCTTTGGAAAAGGATAGAGGCCCAGAGTAAGGCAGTACCCTGCCAACCCAATGAAACCGTGAAAATTAGGTGCATTCACGGGGCAGCATCCTCGTACCCCGTCTACAGAGTCCTAATAAAAGGATTGGGCGTAGAAAAGGAGATCCCGGTAGTAGTAATACCTAGGTTGCCCCAGGAATTGGTATTAGGCAGGGATTGGCCACAATTCCAGAAAGGTCTCAAACAGGGTTTGCAGCCGAAGGAAGGGATGATTTCTACGAGGTCCCAGACAAAGTCTAGAGGAGGAGGAAGAATCCCCAGAGGGAGAGTTAGAGGATCTTCCATTCCACGAAGATCTGGTAACTACCCCGGTAGCTAAGGATAAAAAGGGTAAAGGAGAGAAACGACAAGAGAGGCGGACCCGCTCCCAGAGCAAAGCTGAGATACAGGCTGGACAGGAGTTGCCTTGGATCCCAGCCGAATTGGTGAATAAATTTCCCTCTTTTGCGAAAGAGCAGCAGGCAGATCCAGCTCTCACACAGGCCTTCAAGTATGCCCAAGATGGGAGGGACACCCTGCCAAGGTTCTTTCTAGACGGAGAAATTTTGTATAGAGGTGGTTTGGATCCAGGCACAGGAAACCAACGTAAACAGCTTGTAGTGCCTACTACATTTAAAAGCCTAGTATTAAGACTTGCTCATGACCACCCCATAGGAGCGCATAAAGGGATTCAGGGAACACTGGACCAAATATTGGCACGCTTCTATTGGCCAGGTGTTTTTAGGGAGACCGTGAAGTTATGTGAGGCTTGTCCATCATGCCAAAGGGTCACCTCAGTGCGGCCAACAGAAGTACCAATGGTACCCGTACCGGTAATCACGGAACCCATTCGTAGGCTGGCCATGGACATAGTGGGCCCCATGATAAGGACGCCTCGGGGATTCCAGTATATATTGGTCATGGTGGACCAAGCCACAAGGTTCCCCTGGGCAGTTCCCTTATGTAGTATTTCTGCAAAAACAGTGGCGGCAGAAATGATATAACTGTTTTGTGAGGTAGGATTCCCTCGAGAAGTATTGACCGACAGGGGCAGCAATTTTATGTCCAAATATTTAGCCCAGGTCTGGGACGCCTTTGGAATTAGACATGTAAAGACCGCAGCCTACCATCCACAGTCAAATGGACTGGTGGAAAGGCAAAATCAGACATTAAAGAAAATGTTAAGACAAGCGTTAGAAGGGAAAATGACGGAGTGGGACACCATGATTCCCATCGTGTTGTATGCTTGTAGGGAAAGAAAACAAGCATCTCTAGGAATCTCTCCGTATGAATTAATGTATGGGCGACCCCCGAGAGGTATCCTAGATGTCCTCCGGGAACAGTGGGTTGAACCCGGAATAGAAGAAGTAGGGGTGCCCCAGTTCTTGAGAGATTTAAGAAGCCAACTGACACGAACCGCCCAGAGGGCGGAAGAAAATTTAAAGGCCAGTCAGCAGAAACAAAAAGGCTACTATGATCGCAATACCAAGCCTCGCCAGCTGAGTATAGGTGAAAAGGTAATCGTAATGGTGGCAGGAGCCGTCCCAAACTTTGAAAGCCAATGGAAAGGGCCCTTCAGAGTGGTTGAGCAAGTAGGCCCTGTGACATATTCAGTAGAAAACAGGAGAGGCCGCCGACAAATTTACCACGTCAATGTGTTAAGGCCTTGGCACGAGAGGGTAGCACTAGCACATTTGGCCACGGTTGACTATAGGCCGCAGAAAGGAAAAAGCAACACCAACATTCCGGTGAGAATTACGTGCTGTGAGGATAGTATTAAATCAGCCCGTAATATCTTAAGGGGGGGAATGTGTAACAATGAGAGCTGTGTGGAAGAGATGGAATGTGAGGAAAATGAGGAATACACCTTTAAGAGCAGAGATAGCCAAGGTTTCCATAGTGACCACAAGCTAGAGGAACATGCAGTAGCTGAAGCTGAGCCCCACCCAAGCCATGACGTAGGAGCAAGCTTGAGCCCTAGTGAGATGAGTGACACGTGCAGGAAGCAGGGTGTGGTCTCTGCAAAGCACTGTTTTAAACCTGCTTCAGTGAGTTGTAGGAAAGCGTGGCTGAGAGAGAAGCCGGTAGAGCAGCTGGAAGCGTGGCCGAGAGAGCAGCCGAGGAATGCTGACTCAAGTTCAGGAAAAGCACTGGAACCAGAGGATTCAAAGGTGAAGCCTGGTTCAAAGCAGCACAGAGAGGAGAAATCTGGAAAGTTTTACTCCACCGTGGGAAACAGTTCTATTTATTTATTTATTTAGCTGCATTTATATCCCGCTTTTCACCAGGTCAAAGTGGTTGGGGGATACATTTAACACGAGGAGATATGAGACACATACACTAATACTTACAGGGAACATGGGCAATGGAGGGTTAAGTGGCTTGCCCAAGACCACAAGGAGCACCTGTTGGACTAGAAACCCCAGTCCTTCTGGCCCAAGGTTGCTGTCCTCTAGTGGGATTTGAACTACCGACCTTCCGGCCTGTAGTACCTTGCCCCAACCACTAGGCCACTCCTCCCCCCAGTTCTGACTACAAGAAAAGCAGTTCTTGCTTAGAAGGTACGTCTGCTTCATTGCTTAGCAGAACTTTGGCTGAAGACGTTGTTAGAGAACTGAAACTAAGTGCAGAACAGAATGCTCAAGGAAACCGTGCAGGCAAGAGGACAGTGAAAGCTGTTACAAACAAAAGTAATCAGAGTTCAAGTAAAGACAGAGAGACAGACCTGAACGCTGTTGAGGTTATTGGAGAAGCTGTTTCAGAATAGGAAGGCTCATTCCCAAAGCACTGCTGGTTGTGACCAGAGGGAGCAGTTCTTAGGAGAGCTTCACAAGTTTCTGTATAACAGTAGGCTTGAACCTATTACCAAAAGCCTGGAGAAAGATAAGCAAAGTGCAGCTTATGAAGATATGCAAGTTGATGTTTATGAGAGAGTTCCCTAGTGTGACGAAACAGAGATGGACTGTTCTTTTTGTAAAGCAGAAAGCTTAAACATGTGCTAGCCTTGAACTGTGGAAGGAAGTTTATATAGCATATTTGTTTAGCTAATGGAAAACTGATAGCGTCTGAGAAAGAAAGAATTTCCACTGAAACCTGAGGGTTAAATGCATCAGCCTTGGATAAAAGAGAAAAAGAATTTACCTGTTGTAAATACCAGCAGTAGCTGTGAAACTGTTTGTGCTGAAGAATGCTATGAACAGCTACTGTGCAAAGAGTCTAATTGAGTTCTGATGTTCCAGCCACATTTTTGTTCCTGGTGATTTTCATTTGGAGAAATAATCCTACTTTGCGTAGCGTTTGTGAATTTTGATGCGAGAGGGGAAACCCAAAAATAAATATCTTTGTTTTGCCTTAAAAACCCCGAGTGGTCATACTACTTTGTCTTCAAGTAATATAAGAACTACAAGTCCCAGCAATCCCTGCTGGAAGAAACGTCTTGTGACATTACTTAAGGGCAAATAAGGCAGCCCTTTTGCCTATCAGCCTTTGGCCTAGGCAGGGGGTCACGACAGCAAGTAGCATTGTGACTTCTTGACCTAAGACTGTCGAGAGAGGTCTGAGAATTGAACTTACAATTGTAGGAGGGGGCATGCTGTGAAAATGAAGCCTGTACCCCTCTTGTACAATGGAGAGAGTCCAATTTTCTGCTGTTATTTGGTACCATCTGCGGGCAAAATGACATAACCTGCATGGGATGGTCGAGGGTTCTGGACCGTTCAGAGGCAGGAAGGCAAAGTTCTCTAGAGAGGAGTCAAAGCCCCCTGAGGAAGCTGAGCCTGCTGAGGTGGCTGAGGTTTTGCAGCTTTTGGCTTCTTTTGTTGTCTAGGTTGTTGCTGTTGTCCCTTTTGGGCAGTCTGACCTGGACGGTGTCCCTGTTGTATATAGGAAGGATAAAACTTTTTTCTTATTGAAAAATGGTTTCTTAGAGGATTTTTTCCTTGCAGGATCGGCTGTATATTTGGACAATCTATCCAAGGTGATATTGTCAGCATCTGTTTCATTAGCCTTCTCCTGCCAATTCTTGCCAAAGAGATTTTATCCTGTGCAAGGAATGTTTCCTAATTTATCCTGTACCCAAATTTCCAAGTCAGATGCCTGAAGCCAGGCTATCTGACGTGCACCAATGGCAATAGCAGAGGTTCTGCTTATGCACTCAAAACAGTCAAAAGCTGCACGATTTACAAACTTGGAAACATCCTGAGCATGTTTGACTATAGCAAGATAGTTTTGACTTTTGTCATCAGGAATGAGGGGGCTCATAAGCTCCAAGTCTCCTGTGACCTCTATAAGGAACATTCACATATACAAGATATAGGAACTGATCCTAGCTGAGAGCATGAAAGCTTGGAAGCATCGACGCTCAAAGGCATCGAGAGTCCTACATTCATGACCTGGAGGATTGGATGCATGTCTCTTTGCACTTTTCATCCTTCTCATGGCTGATTCCACCACCATTGAATGATGTGGTAATTGAGGTTTTTGAAAGCCAGGACAAGGTAGAACTCGATACATGATATCGAGTCTTCGAGAATGAGGAGATGTGGTTAAAGGTGTTTCCCACATCCTTAGCATAAGATCATGTAAAATCTCATGAACAGGCAGAGTAGCTGCCTCTTTGGGAGCCTTAGGGTATTGGCGAATTTCCAATTCCTTTGCCCTAGGCTCTTTTTCAGGAGCTACTGTGATGGAAAGGCCTCGGGCCACATCACGGATAAAGTCCTGAAAGGACATATCCTCTGGCAGAGACATTCTGCGCTGAGGAGAAGAGGAATCCTTGGGGAGAAGTACTCTTGTATCAGCAGAGTCGTCGGAGTCCTCAGACTCAGAGGATTCAAAATACCTCCGATCCCGGTGATCGTGCAAAGCATGGTACCGGTATCGATCAAAGTCGGTATTGGGTTGTTCCGGTACCGATCTGTCGATGCCGGAGACATATGCATGACTCGGTATGGGTGGCATACCCACCGATGCTAATGCAGTCGGTACCAGTTCCTGTACCGGTGTCGGTACCAGTATCATTTGAGGTGTCTGAAGCGGTTTCAACGGTACCAAAACCGTGAGAAGAGCCACTAGACTGCGTTCAATAGTAATAAATCTCTGGTCTATCGACGCTGCCGATGCTTGGGTGTTGGTACTGGTAGAAGCAGCTGGAACCCCAGAGCATGGCACCAGTAGTTCTGCAGAGGTTGAGGCCTCGAGAAAATCCTGGAGCTCCGTTAGTGCTTTGGAAGCCGAAGCCTCCCGCCGGGGCAGTTTTGCCAGTGAAAATTCCTCAAGGGCAATGCCAGGGGCATCTCAATATTTAGAAGGAGATCTATCCTTTGAGGACCGGCTAGATTTGTGTTTAGTTACCTGAGATCCATGGGAGGAAGATGAGGCCCTGGAGGACGTCGATGCAACAGACGCCACATCTGAGGGAAAAAGGGTGCTGAGTTTAGTAGCTCGGTTCTGCTGGCCCCTTTTTGACATCATTCTGAAATAGAGTGGTCAGGACCTAAACATTTGAGACACCAATCATGGGTGTCAGTGACGAAAATAGTACCGCCACATTTAGAACATTTCTTAAAACCTGAAGTAGGTTTTTCCATTTTTAAGGAAAAAATTGGGCCTAGTGCCAAAAATGGCACCTAGCACCAAGGAAAAAAAGTTTCTGAAGTAAAACACCTCAGAAACTATAATTTTTTTTTTTTTTAAAGAAGAAAGAAAGAACCAGCGGTACCGGTATGGCATGGAAGGAAGGCAGACACGACCACAAAAACAAAGATTAAAGACAAAATTTTTCTGCAGTGATAGGGTATGTGACCTGTCAGCTCCGCGGAAAACGAAGAATTGGAGAGGGACAGTTGGAAAGGCAGGAAGGCAGCACGCAGGCACTGTGGGATGCTCCCAAAAGCTTTCCTATTGGATGCTGGGGAGCATTCCTGCGCAGGCTCCATCGGTACCGACGATACCCATATGTGAAGACTACATTCCTGCTTGTTCCTGGAGATAGTAAGTTCATGGTGGCCAGCCTTGAGGAATAAACTCCATT
Source organism: Ichthyophis bannanicus (assembly GCA_033557465.1). Lineage (NCBI taxonomy): Eukaryota > Metazoa > Chordata > Amphibia > Gymnophiona > Ichthyophiidae > Ichthyophis > Ichthyophis bannanicus. The sequence goes on from CM066041.1 coordinate 276,719,665, forward strand.
TGCTTACAATTCTAAAATATCTAATTGTGTCCAAAATAAAGATAGAGCAGCTTTCCTTTAGGTTTAAATCAGATGGTACAACTAGCAGGTATTTTCGTTAGGCTAGAAGAATTTTAGTTTAGTTTATGGTAAGAGTTCAGTAAAGACTTTTTACAATGCCTTTCAGAAAAAAAAAGCAATAAAGTAGTTTATAACATAAAAGCATACTATACTCTGAGCTACGAGAAACAGAAAAAGAACAGAGAGAGCAGGAAGCCCTCTTTACCTGAAATCTTCTGACCCAATGACTTCTGTATAGTACATCACTTTGCACTTGTGAGAAGAAACTTGCAGCGAGGCAAGCACATCATCCACCCGGGGCAGGCTTGTGGTTGCGCAGGCAGGCATGCTCTGAAATTTCCATTGCAGGATATAAAACCCAGGCCATCGAGTGACATGGGATCCCTGTAAGCAGCAGAAACAAGTCAGCGTCTCAGAGATTCCCACAAGCAGACTTTTTGGCAACAATATCTTAGTTTCAAACAGCAGCTTTGTTCAAGACATCCCTTTCCTTTTTTTATACACGCATGTATCCAGCTGCTGTGTGTTGCCGAAGATGCAACTTTTCTGATATGGGAAAGAAAGGTGTCAAACCAAACAGGTAAAACATTCATAAGCTTTTCATTTAAGGCGGGGCATGGTGGTGGTGGGGGGGGGGGATGAGGGTAAGAGACTCATGCTGACCAGCTCAGGTTTCATATATTCTTTAAAATGCAGCAATGGCTATTAATACATTAGTGTTCTCTCTGTAAAATTGAAGGGTTTAAAGTTTCACTGAATTGAAATCAGCAGTATTAAGAGGCTTCTGTATAAGAACTAAGACTTTCAGCACAGGATAGTACTGGCTCAACAATTCTGGTAGCTGCATTATCCATTCCATGAGTGGCTGAACCTATATTTCTGTATTGTTTTATAGTCATTTACAATAAAGTCCAGTGGAATTCAATTTAATAAACTGACATTTATATAGTTCATTAAACCGGGATAGAGTCTATAAATGGAGATCATAGGACATGCATTAAGTAAAGAAAACTTATGAGTGATGAAAAACCATGAGGAGGCACGGGAACCAGTTATGATGAAATATTTATAGGGATGTGAGCGCTTGTTTAATGGAAACTCCAGTTAGGCCACAAATGCATTTAAGAGACCATGCAACTTTAAGCCTACTACCCTGAATCAGACTTGAACCAGTGACCTGGATTAAGAGTAAATTAGACTTACCTGCTAATTGTTGTTCCTTGCGGAACTCTAGTCAAGTCCCGGAACCATAGAGTTGTGAACCTCCACCAGCAGCTTTGGAGACTGAACATCTTCATCTCTTTGATCATCCAGCTATATGCAGCCCCAAGGACCGCCCACACATCAGTACCTATTGACAAAGCATACTAAGCAGAGCAACAAATAAGTAGATATAACACAGTGGAAAAAAGGATCCTGACCCTAAAGTTCCCACTACGAGCAAAAATTCTCTCTTTTTTTTTTTTTTCTTTCTTTTTCCAATTGCGTAAGAACAACCTCCCGCCTACGGGAAGGCGGACCAGAATGGCCGTGGCGACCCTTGTGCAAAACGCATGCAACAAGAGGCGCCACCGCTCACCCCCAAGATTTGACCCCGAAAGGAAACTAAGGAGTGCTGCAAGCAGAGGAGCTCTGACCGAAAGTATAGAGAACAAAAACCCTGGCAGACTCCTATAATGAATGTACCTTCTTGGCTGGCAGCGAGAACAGATAGACAGGGAGGGATCCGGGACTGGACTAGAGTTCCGCAAGGAACAACAATTAGCAGGTAAGTCTAATTTACTCTTCCTTAGCGTCCCTCTAGTCCAGTCCCGGAACCATAGAGGATGTAACAGAGCAGTAAATCTCAACGGGAGGGCCTCGCTAGTCCAGCCTGAAGCACCCGAGACCCAAACCGCGCATCCGCCGCCGCCTGCACATCCAGACGATAGTGCTTAGCAAAGGTGTGCAAGGACGACCACGTCGCCGCCCGACAAATATCCACCGCCGGTACCAAGCTCACTTCTGCCCAAGACGCCGCCTGCGCCCTAGTCGAGTGAGCCCGAAGCCCAGCAGGAACCATCCTGCCGTGTAAAAGGTATGACGACGAATTCACCTCTTTCAACCAGCGGGAAATGGAAGACTTAGACGCCGCTTCCCCCTTGCGCGGACCGCCAAATGCGACAAATAGGCGATCAGACTTACGGAAGGCCGCCGTTTCCCTCAAATACTGACGAAGAGCTCGACGGACATCCAACACGTGCAAGGAGTTATTCGCGTGCTTGCCCCTTTCCTTGGCAAACACCGGGAGAGACACCACCTGATTCATGTGAAACGCCGAAACTACCTTAGGCAAAAACGTGGGAACCGGTCGCAATACCACCTTGTCGGCAGAGAAAGACAGATAGGGTTCCCTACACGAAAGAGCCTGCAACTCCGAGATCCTGCGAGCTGACGAGATCGCTACCAGAAACACCGTTTTCAACGTCAAGTCCTTCAACGAAGTTTGCGCCAAGGGTTCAAACGGCGAAGCCACCAGAGACCTCAACACCAAATTCAAGTCCCACGAGGGCACTAAAGCCCTGCACGGAGGACGCATAAGCAACACCGCTCGCAAGAAGCGCTTCACGTCCGCATGGGACCCCAATAACTGGCCCTGAACCTTGCCTCGAAAACACGCAAGAGCTGCAAGTTGGACCCTCAACGAACTGGCCGCCAGGCCCTTGTCCACCCCTGCTTGCAAGAAGGAGAGGGGATCTGAGGAACGGAGGTCCGCAAAGGCCGCAACTCGCGAGCCGCACACCAGCTCTCAAAAATACGCCAGACCCGGACATACGCTAGCGACGTAGACCGACGCCGCGCCCGCAACAAGGTAGCAATGACCTCCAGAGAATAACCTTTGGCTCTCATTCGCGCCCTCTCAATAGCCATGCAAGAATCGAGCCACCTGAGGCATCTGCAGCGGCCCCTGCCGAAGGAGATCCGGCCGAGGAGGAAGGAGCCACGGATCGGCCACACTCAACCGCACCAGATCCGCATACCAAGGCCGACGAGGCCAGTCCGGGGCAATCAGAACCACGGGACCCGGATGCCGTTCGATCCGCTGTACCAGGCGACCCAGCAGAGCCCACGGAGGAAAGACATAGAGCAGCCCGTACCTTGGCCACCTTTGTGCCAATGCATCGAGGCCTTCCAACATGCGTTCCCGACGCCTGCTGAAGAACCTTTCGACCTGCGCGGACTCGAAGGTCGCCATGAGGTCCATTATCGGCAGACCCCAACGACGGACCAGCAACGCAAATACCTCGGGATGTAGAGACCACTCTCCGGGGTCTACCCTGCGACGACTCAGAAAGTCCGCCTCCACATTGTGAACCCCCGCGATATGCTGGGCCGACAGACACTGAAGATGCCGTTCTGCCCAATCCAGAAGCAGATCCGCCTCCGCTTCCAATGCCGCGCTGCCTGTGCCTCCCTGGCAATTTATGTAGGCTACCGTGGAGGCATTGTCGGATAGCACCCTGACCGCCGCTCCCTGCAGCCAAGGCTGAAACGCTGTCAGAGCCAACCACACGGCTCTCATTTCCAGTCGGTTGATGGACCACCGGCTCTCCCGCGAGGACCATTGGCCCTGAGCAATCTGGCCCTCGCAATGAGCCCCCCAGTCGCTCAAACTGGCATCAGTCATCAGCAGACGCCAGACGGAAGACTCCAAGGGCATACCGTTCGCCAGAGAGCGCCAACGCAACCACCAGCGAAGGCTGCGCCGAATCCCCAAGGGGCAAACTAACTGACGAGCTAGCGAGTCGGACTGATGACACCATCGACGCAGCAGCGCTCGCTGCAGGGGCCGCATGTGCGCCCTTGCCCACGGAACTACCTCGATGGTCGCCGCCATCGTGCCGAGAAGCTGAAGGTATTGCCAAGCCGAGGACGCCCGTCTCGCTAGAAACTGCTCCACCAGCCGCCTCAGGGCCCGCGCTCTGTGCACTGGGAGAAAAACCTTCCCGTTGCCGGTCTCGAAACGCGCCCCCAAATACTCCAAGGTCTGCGAGGGAAGAAGGCTGCTCTTCGCCCGATTGACCACCCAGCCTAACGACTGCAAAACCTGTACGACCCGCGCCGTCGCCCGGAGACTCTCCTCCCTCGACTTCGCCCGGATCAACCAGTCGTCGAGATAGGGATGCACGAGGACACCCTCCTTCCGCAGGAACGCCGCTACCACCACCATGATCTTCGTGAAGACCCGTGGCGCCGTCGCTAGGCCAAAGGGCATGGCTTGAAACTGAAAATGGCCCATTGGCAGCGCAAACCGCAGAAATCTTTGATGTTCCCGGCGAATGGAAATGTGCAAATAGGCCTCCGTAAGGTCTAGGGACGTTAGGAATTCCCCCTCGCAGACCGCCGCTATGACCGAGCGCAGCGTTTCCATGCGAAAATGCGACACCCGGAGGCACCGATTCACTCTCTTTAAATCCAGGATTGGTCGAAAGGTGCCCTCCTTTTTCGGCACTACGAAGTAGATGGAGTATCGACCAGACCCTAACTGCCCCTCCGGCACGGGGGCGACCGCCCGGAGCCGAAGCAGCCGGGAAAGTGTATCGGATACGACTCGTCGTTTCCAGGGAGCGCTGCACGGGGACATAACGAAGGAATCGAGCACCGGTCGATGTAGCTCGAGTGCATATCCCTCTCGTATCACTTCTAACACCCACCGATCGGATGTGATAGCGGCCCAGTCAGGGTAGAAATCCCGCAGTCTGCCCCCTATGGGAATCACCGCCACCAGAGCTGGCCTCGCTTCATTGTGACTTTTTGGGGACCTGCGCCTGGAAGGAGCCAAAACCTCTACCTGCCCCCCGAAATCCGCAGAAACTCTGTCCGCGCCCCAGATATCTGGAACGCTGGGACTGACCAAAGCGGGAGGCACGAAACCTCTGAAAAGGACTGCTGAGACCCCCGGAAGGTGAAGGTCGGCTTCCCCTGCTTGGGCTTATCCTCCGGAAGCCGACCCCCCCTTAGAATCCCCGAGATCTTTTACCAACCTATCTAAGTCCTCTCCAAATAACTGCCTGCCCTTAAACGGCAGCTTACTAAGGCGAGCTTTAGAAGAGCCATCAGCCGCCCAATTGCGCAACCAAAGAGAACGACGCGCCGCTACCACCGACGCCATGCCGTTAGCTAACCCCCTAATGAGGTCATAGTGGATATTCGCCAAATAAGCGGTACCAGACTCCAATCTGGACGCCGCGGCCTCTTGTTCCGCCGACTGGGGCCCCTGGAACTGTTGAGACCAGCGGAGGCAGCCGCGCGCCACCCAGGCCCCGGCCACCGCCGTCTGCATTGACAGGGCAGCAACATCAAACGCCTGTCTCAACAAGCTATCAACTTTTCGATCCTGCGGGTCCTTCAACGCCGCAGCACCTTCCACCGGGATAGTAGTCCATTTAGTAACCGCGGAAACTTCCGCGTCCACCTTCGGCGAACGAAAGAGCTCTCTATCAGCCTCCGACAGAGGATACAATTTAGGCAACAGTCTAGCCACGCGCAAAGCGGACTCTGGACTGTTCCACTCCTCCTGGATCATAGCTTTAAAAACCCTATGGAGCGGAAAGACTCTGTGGGAAGTGCGCACCGCCTGCATCAAGGGATCCTCCAACTTGTCCTCCGCAGTGGCATCTTCCACGGGTATGTTCAATACCTTGAGGGTTTCGGCAATCAGTGCCGGAAGTTCCTCTTTACGAAATACACGCACTATTCTACTACTCTGCTCGTCGTCCAACAACTCGCCGTCTTCTAAATCCTCCGCAGACTCCAGCTCGAGAGCCTCCCCCAGCCCCTCATGGAACTCGTCCCCAGGAGGCGCAGAATCCGCAACACTCGGGGGCCGGCTCTTCTTTTGTGGACCAGTGTCTCCCTCTACTGAAAGTGGACGCTTTAGCCCACGGCGGGGCAGGACCGAGCCTCCCCCCGCCGGCTGCAAGAGAGCCAGAGCCTCCTGCATGAGAGAGAAAAAGGCGGGTGGAACTCCCAGGGATCCCTCCTGGACGCCCCCCGCCAACAGGCGCTCCGGCACTGCAGAAATCCCCGGACCAAGGACAGTCTCTGCCTGCTCTGATGTCCCTTCTGTAGATACAGGTGGGAGATCTGCACTGGAGCCCTCCAGAGGGTCCTCCATGCCAGCACCCACAGCAGAACAAGTGGCATAGACTCGGGCTTCCAAATTACTACTTCTATGAATGCCACAGACCAGACACCGAGGACTAGGAGGCATGGCTATGCACACAGCCCTTTGCCAGCAAAGCAGGAACACCTTGCTGAAGCAAACAGAGCAGAAAAAAAATCGTGATTTTAAAAGTGCTCAAAAACGCTCCATATTGCAGGATTAGATAGAGCTGGAGTCAATTAGCTGATATCTGACCAAGAAATGCAAAAACGAAGCTCCTATCCCTAAAAAAAAACACGAAGAAAAACAACTTTGAAAAAAATCCAAAATGGCCGCCAGACCCGATCCCGCCAAAAAAAGGACCAGAAGAAATACCCAAAAGGTCTAAAACACTCCCCAGAGCTGATTCCAGGCCACCCCAAGGCCTCCACCACTGCCTTTAGAAAGAAAAAGCTTCAAACTCTACTCACCCACACACAGGAGTGGAGGGGGGGTCTAAACACTGAGAGTGCTGTCCAGCGTGCCTGTCACAAGCTCTGAGTAGCAGTTATCAGAGTCAATAACAGATAATAACTGCTCAGGGCAGCTCGGGGAACCCCTAAATCAGTCAGGGGACCCTCAGAGCCTACTGCTGTATTCAATTGCTGCCTGTAATTGTCTTCAACCTTCTCCTCACCCACCAAGGGGGTTCGGTAGAAAGGAGACCTGTGTAGCTCCCCTGCTTGTTTGACCTATGGGGAGACTGACAGAGAGAGACAGAGAGAAAAAAAAAACAGATTAGAGAAAGACAGAAGGGACACAGTCAAAGATTTCCTCCACAGCAGCAGCCCAGCACCTAAATCTAGAAAATAATAAAACACTAAAGCTCAGCTTATTTGTTCCTAAGGAGCCCAGTTCTGGGCTCTGACTTCCAAGCTGCTTGGAGACTGAGATACTGATGTGTGGGCGGTCCTTGGGGCTGCATATAGCTGGATGATCAAAGAGATGAAGATGTTCAGTCTCCAAAGCTGCTGGTGGAGGTTCACAACTCTATGGTTCCGGGACTGGACTAGAGGGACGCTAAGGAACGGCTCTTATCCTTGACATCCAATTATATAACATTCTGTATAAACCATTTACTGCACCAGGTCCACTTTGCTCCCTGTTAAGATTACCTGCACACTTTCTCCCTCTTTGCAGGATAGCGGTGACTCTACCATGCTGTAGTCCCGCCCAAGCTGCCATGCTTTATCTATGAGCTGCACGTTATTGCCACCAAGTGATGTGATGCTGTGGGGAGCGAGGGTATCTTTCTTAGGAGGCTGTGGCGCTCTCTTGGAGTGAAAAATGTTAAAAACAATGTCGCCTTTGCATACATCAAAATCCCATGTGATTACTGAGGAAGCTTCCACAATTTGAATCAAAATCTGCATAAAGGAAAAAACACATCTTCAATGAAAAGGTGATAAGATATCAATAGAAAGTGTGTTCTTAAGCCTGTGAACCTACACTAGATTTCATATGAAATGCTTTTTATTAAAAATTTTAAAAGTGACATGATGTGGCAGAATTGAATGCTTTTCAAAGATGTCAATAAGTCGTCCAGAGAGAGAGAGAGAGAGAGAGAGAGAGAGAGACTGACTAGTAGATGCCAGGGAAGGTACAAAGTGGTTACATCTATCTCTTTGGCTAGGACCATTCTTACTATGCCTCTGGAGTTAGGGAGCAGAGACGTAGCCTAGTGGTTAGAGAAGGAGACTGGAAACCAAGATGACCATGGTGCAAATCCCACTGATACTCCTTGTGGCGTTGGGCAACCCACTTAACCCACCATTGCCTCAGGTACAAACTTAGATTGTATGCCCTATGGGAACAGAGAAATACCTACTGTACCCGAATGTAACTCACCTTGAATTACTACTGGAAAGGCACAAGCTAAATACAAATTAAATGAAGTAGACAAGTTGCTGACAAGTCCCTAAATATGCTAGGGTGACTCCATAGAAACAGGACGGAAGAAAAAGGACCACATGGCCTATCTAGTCTGCCCTTCCATATCAACTATAATAGTCCTCTTTTTTCCTTTAGAAATCTTGTGTTTTGTCCCATGCTTTTTTGAATTCAGATACTGTCCTTGTCTCTACTACCTCCACTGGGAGACTATTCCATGTATCTACCACTCTTTCTGTAAAGAAATATTTCCGCATATTACTTCTGAATCTATCCCTTTTCACCTTCATAGCGCAGTTACTCACCTGTAACAGGTGTTCTCTGGGGAGAGCAGGAATCAGTTCTCACATATGGGTAACGTCGATGCAGACAGCCCTGCGCGGAAGCTTCTCCCCAGCTTTTAAAGAAAGCCTTTGGGAGATGCACCCTGCATGCGTGGTCCCCTTCCCGCCCAAAGTTACCATCTTGCCTCAAATGACACAGCTAAAGACGGCAAAAATAATAAGAAAGCAACTCCACAGGGAGAAGGGAGGGTTGTTAGGACAGATTCCTGCTGTCCCCAGAGAACACCTGTTACAGGTGAGTAACTATGCTTTCTCCGAAATCCTGTAGAAATGCCATGGGTGAACCATGAGCAGCAGCAAGTGAGTCTTAAGGAGACAGACTCTCAAGAGACCTAAGTGTCCAGTGAAAACCAGTACTCCGGTAGCCTGAACACAGAAGGGTCAGAGGGCAGGAGTTGCCTATACCCTGAACAGATGACGGAGTATGCCTTGACCGAAGGTGCTGGCCCATCAAAACTCCCTCTCTAGGCAGTAATGAGCTGCACAGGTGTGGACTGAAGATCAGGTGGTGGCCCGGCAGATGTCCAAGAGGGACAGAACGTAGATTTGCCACAGATGCCACATGGCCCTGAAGCTGTGTGCAGTGACCCAGCGCTCCAGCGAGAGCCCATCCTGCTCATAGATGAGGGCCATGCAGTCCGCCAATCAAATGGACAGAGTTCAATTGGTCACCGCTTGCCCCAGTCGATTGGGATCATAGAAGGCTGAGAGGTTTTGCGGTGGCTCTGGATACATTGGAGGTAGAAAGACAGGATCCTCTTACAATTCAGGGCATGCAGTACGGTCTCAACCCAGCTGGTATGAGGCCACAGAAAGAAGGTGGGATGCACCACCTCCTGATTGAGGTGGAATGGGGACACCACCTTTGGAAGAAACTTGGGGTGCATGCGGAGCACCACTCTGTTCTTATAGAATCTTATGTACAGCAGATTCGCCACTAGTGCTTGAAACTCACTGACCCTGCGAGTGGATGTGAGCAACACTAGGAAGAAAACCTTTCATGAGAGGTATCGCAGGTGGCAGGTAGCCAGTGGCTCGAATGGTGGCTCAGTGAGCTTGAAAAGCACCACACTGAGGTCCCACTCTGTTGCTGGAGGGTGGATGGGGGGCTTGGATAGCAGGAGACCCCGCAGGAAGTGGGTCATGAGGGACTGGACAGAGGGGCTTGCCTCGATAAGGTGGCGGTGCACCTCTAAAGCACTGAGGTGCACCTTGACCGAATTGGACTTCAGTCCTGCCTGCGACAGATGGAGAAAATATTGCAGTACAGGTTGCCCAGAGGACGAGAACAGGTTGCCTTGTCGTTCTGCTCACCATATTGAGAATCTGTGCCATTTGAAGGTGTAGACCTGTCTCATGGAGACCCTATGGGAGGTCAGGACCTCTTCTACCTCCCCCAAGAAGTTGAAAGGGGTCAAGGCTTCCCTTTCAGTAGCTAGGCCATTAGCGACAGGGACCCCAGATTGAGGTGAAGGAGGGAGCCGCCCTCCTGCGACAGTAGCCTCGGGGCATGCCCCAGGGGGACCCGGGTCACTGCGGACAAGCAGAGGAGCAGCGGGAACCACGGTTGTCTGGGCCACCAGGGGGCAATCAATATCAGCGATGCCCCATCGTGCTGAGTCTTGAACAGGGTTTTGGCTATCAGTGGTGTGGGCGGGAAGGCGTACAGCAGTCCCTCCGTCCACAGGATGAGGAACATATCTGCTGTCAACTCTGAGGGGTGCAGTTGGTGGGAGCAGAATCGGGACAGCTGAATGTTGGTAGGGCTCGGGAAGAGGTCCATCAGAGGAACACCCCAGAATTGGAAGAGCCAAGAGGCCACCCTGGGATCCAGCCGCCACTTGTGCGGCTGGAGGACCCTGCTCAGCTTGTCTGCTAGGACGTTGAGCTCACCCTGGGAGATACACTGCCTACAGAAGCATCCCACTGCGGAGCACGAAGGAACAGAGAGCCACCGTCTCCTGACAGTGAGCACAGGACCCTGTGCCTCCCTGCTTGTTCATGTAGAACACTGTCACCTGATTGTCCTTTTGGACCAGCATGGACTGGTGCTGCAGGCAGTGGTGGAAGCCTCAGAGGGCCAGAAATAAGGCCCAAAGCTCCAGCAAGTTGATCTGAAGTTGGCTCTTTGACTGTGACCAGCTGCCCTAGGTGCAGAGATAGTCAGGCAGAACCAGAAGGCCTCTCTGCTCCCCATCGCAAGGCCAGTTGGGCCTGGACTCACCACTGGCAACAGCAACATACAAAGAAATCACCTCCAGGTACACGGACACACACTGACCATCCCTCCAGCTCCTGATTGCCATTGGGGTAGGAAGCAGGAATCGGAAGGCCTCCCTGTCCCCCACAAGGCCAATCAGGCCCGGACTCACCATCTGCAGCAGTAACTTACAAAGAAAGTGCCCTTAGGTGGGGACCCTATCAGTGCGGAAGAATGCCGATGAACCAATATCTCTGATCATCCAACGGCCATTCTGAACACAAGATGAACATTGGACCAGCACAGCCAGCTGGCCGGTAAGCCCAGCCCACTGCCCCAACACTCCACTCCCAGTCACAGACTAACTCTACCACTTGAGGAGCGACACAGCCCAGACACATCTACAAAAATGCCTCAGTCCACAAGAAGATGCCAACCTCTGAGAACATGCGGACTACCAGAATTACCAACCATGCTGGCGATATATGTAACTATGTACACCCTATGTAACTTTCCCCTCCTAACCACTGCCCACTACACCTCCTCACTCCAACACTACCTAATGCTCACCAGACCCAACACCACTAAATAACGCCTCTACAAGCACACAATACTGATTCAAATCACCAACACCTTCACCCTCTCATTACAACCATCAAATCCTCCACACTAACACTCACTTGTGCACTCATAAATGTGAGAGCCATCAGGTATAAAATCACCACCATCAGAGACCTACTCACTGACTACAAATTAGACATCCTTTGTGTATCAGAAACCTGGACTGCTGACACAATGTTCTCCTCAACTTACTCAGACAAGAGTGATACTCCATCTTCAACTGCCCATGAAGTTATTATAAAGGCAGAGTCCTATTCATAACCAAATCACACCTTCACTTTTGACTCTTCACAACAGAGAGCACAGAGTAAACAGATACTATCACCATCACAAATAATAAACTAACCCGTCTCCTTATCTACAGGTCTCCCTACCAACACACCATCCGACTTCTCCAATATATTAGAAAAACTCTGGAAAATAGAGAAACCAACAAAGACCTTCTTGTCTTGGAGGACCTCAACCTCCCTTCACTGCAATGAAAACAAGCAGAAACATTCATCACAGCCATGGCTGACCTGGGTTTCACACAGAACATAACCTCCACACATAAAAAAGATAACATCCTTGACCTGATATTCACTCCTACCCCCACAACCCACTCCCAACCCCCACTTACTATACAAACGCCTTCTTCCTTCCCCTCAACCACCTAATACCCCACACCACACACCAACAGCCCCACCACACTCTTTCCTAGATGACATCATACCAAACCTTGAGATAGACTCAGAAGACCCAACTACGCTCACAAACCACCGGAACCATATCATAAGAAAAGCAGCCAAGATGCCAATAAGCCCACCCAAAGCAACCAAAAAGTCCAAAAACCTCCATGGTATACCCAAGGCCTACGACAGCTGAAAACCCAACTCTGAAAGCTTGAGAGAAAATGACGGAGAACAGCACTCGAGGAAGACTGCAAAAACTACCTAAATCTGCTACGGGACTACCATGCAACCAGACAAAGCTAAGCAGTAATATCATACAAATCTTATCAACTCATTGATTAACCGCCCTAAAGAACTCTTCGACCTTGTCAAATGGCTCACAAACCCCCACAACCCACCATTCAGTCCCTGCTCTCAACCACCAACTGGCAGTCCACTACAAGCAATCCCACTCACCACCCCACCCTGCCCAATGGACCACCCTCCACGCTATCACCATAGACACCTTCACCTACCTGCTGGACTGCCTTCCACCCCATCACCAGAGATAACATCAAATTCATCCTAACGACAATCAACACCACCACCTCCCCCCCCCATGATCTCTGCCCTGCCAACTGGATCAAAGCAGCAAAGATGGATCTCAGCCCTATACTCACAAGAATAACCCAAGCAGTATTACAAGAAAAAAACGGATTCTTTTTCCGGGGGAATCAGACATGTTCGGTGGGCTTCATGGAACAAAGGAGGCTGTGGCAAGATGGCACCCTTGGGCAGGAAGGGGACCACACATGCGTGGTGCATCTGCCAAAGGCTTTCTTTGAAAGCTGAGAAGCTTCTGCACAGGGCTGCGTCGGCACAGACGTCACCCATATGTGAGGACTGACTTTCTGCTTGTTCCTGGAGAAAGAGTAGTTACTCACATAAGAACATAAGATATGCCATACTGGGTCAGACCAAGGTCCATCAAGCCCAGTATTCTGTTTCCAACAGTGGCCAATCTAGGTCATATGTACCTAGTAGTTTCCCCAAGGGACACAGGTTCCACAATGCTTGTATTGGTTCAAGCACTGATATCCTGGGTCCCTTCTTAATAATGGTTTATGGACCTTTCCTCCAGGAACTTGTCCAAACCTTTTTTTAAACCCAGCTACACTAACAGCCTTTACTACATCCTCTGGTAACAAATTCCAGAGTTTGATTACACGTTGAGTGAAAAAATATTTTCTTTTATTAGTCTTAAATAGTTTACCCTGTAGCTTCATTGCATGTCCCCTAGTCTTTCTATATTCTGATAAGATAAACAATCAATCTACGTTTACCCGTTCCACTCCGTTCATTAATTTATAGTCTATCATATCTCCCCTCAGCCGTCTCTTTTCCAGGTTAAAGAGCCCTAACCTTTTAAGCCTTTCTTCATAGGAGTATCCTTCCAACCCCTTTACCATTTTGGTGGCTCTTCTCTGAACCTTTTCTAAAATCGCTATATCCTTTTTAAGATACGGCGACCAGAATTGCACACATTATTCAAGGTGCGGTCTCACCATGGAACGATACAGAGGCATTATAATATCTTTTGTTTTATTTTCCATTCCTTTCCTTAACATACCTAGCATTCTATTTGCTCTCTTGGCCGCCGCTGCACACTGGGCCGAGGGTTTTAACATGGTATCCACAATGACGCCTAAATCTTTTTCCTGGGTGGTGGTTCCTAATGTGGAACCTTGCATCGTGTAACCATAGTTTGGGTTGTTCTTCCCTAGGTGCATAACCTTGCACTTGTCTACATTAAATTTCATCTGCCATTTTGATGCCCAGTCTTCCAAGTTATCAAGATCCTCTTGCAGTTTTCCACAATCCTCTTGGTTTTTAACAACTTTAAATAGTTTTGTGTCATCTGCAAATTTGATAACCTCACTCGTTATTCCACTTTCCAGGTCATTTATGAATATGTCAAAAAGCAGCAGACCCAGCACAGATCCCAGGGGTACACCACTATTCACCTTTCTCCATTGGGAAAATTGGCCATTTAGCCCTACCCTCTGCTTTCTATCTTTTAACCAGTTCCTGATCCACAATAGTACACTGTCTCCTATCCCATGACTCTTTAGTTTTGCCAAAGGTCTCTGATGAGGGACCTTGTCAAAGGCTTTCTGAAAGTCCAGATACACAATATCAACCGACTCACCTTTGTCCACCTGATTATTCACTCCTTCAAAAAAACAGATTAGTAAGACAAGATCTTCCTTGTCTAAAGCCATGTTGGCTGTCTCCCATTAGGTCATGACTATCTACATGCTGAGTAATTTTATTCTTTATGATGGTTTCTACCATTTTTCCTGGTACTGATGTCAGGCTCACCAGTCTGTAGTTTCCCGGATCACCCCTGGAACCCTTTTTAAAAATTGGTGTTACATTGGCGATCCTCCAATCTTCAGGTATTAGAGATGATTTTAATGATAGTTCACAGATTACTAATAGCAGGTCTGCAATCTCATATTTCAGTTCTTTCAACACCCTTGGATGTATACCATCCGGCCCAGGTGATTTGCTACTCTTCAGTTTATCTAATAGTTGTAATACATCTTCCCAATGTATCGATATTTCCTTCAATTCTTCCGCACCTTTAAATACCACTTCAGTCATGGGTAACATCCCTACATCTTCCTCAGTAAAGACTGAAGCAAAGAATTCATTCAGTCTCTCCGCTATCGCCTTGTCGCCTCTTAGTGCTCCTTTAACCCCTTTATCATCTAATGGACCAACTGACTCTCTCACAGGTTTTTTGCTACGAATGTACTTGAAAAGGTCTTTACTTCGCGTCTTTGCTTCCGCAGCAAGCTTCTTCTCAAATTCTCCCTTTGCCTGCCTTATCAATGCCTTGCATTTGACTTGCCAGTGCTTGTGCTGTTTCCAGGTTTCGTCGTTTGGCTCTTTTTTCCATTTCCTGAAAGATGCTTTTTTGGCAACAGCCTCTCTGACCTCACCTTTAAACCATGCTGGCAGTTTTTTGGACTTCCTTCCACTTTTCTTAAAGCGTGGAATACAGCTGGTCTGGGCTTCCAAGATAGTATTTTTCAACAACAGCCAAGCCTGATGTATGTCTTTAACCTTTGCAACTGCTCCTTTTAGTTTTTTCTTAACTGTTTTCCTCATTTTATCATAGTCTCCCTTTCGAAAGTTAAAAGGTAATACTGTGGATTTCCTTACTATCCCTCCTCCACTAATTAAATCAAAGGCGATCATGCTATGATCACTATTGCCAAGTGGCCCCAACAACCTTATCTCTTGCACTAGATCTGGTGTTCCAGTAAGGACTAGGTCTAATATGGCTTCCCCTCTGGTCGGTTCATGAACCAGCTGCTCCAAGAAGCAGTCATTTATTTCATCTAGGAACTTTATCTCCCTAGTATGTCCTGACGTGACACTGACCCAGTCGATACCGGGGTAGTTGAAATCATCCATTATTATTACTGTGCTGTGACTTTTATTAGCTTCCTTGATTTCTTTGAGCATTTCATCATCCATTTGGTCATTCTGGCCAGGCGCTCGATAGTACACCCCCACTGCCATTGCCTTTCCCCTTTTACATGGAATTTCAATCCATATAGATTCTACAGCAGATTTTGCTTCCTGCAAAACTTTAATCCTTTCAGACTCAATGCCCTCTCTAACAGAGAGCAACCCCTCCACCAATTTGATCAGCTCTATCATTTCGATATAGTTTGTACCCAGGTATCACAGTGTCCTGGAGAACACCTGTAACAGGTGTTCTCCAGGAGCAGCAGGAATCAGTCCTCACATATGGGTGACGTCGGCATTTCCCCAGCTTTCAAAGAAAGCCTTTGAGAATGCAGCGTGCATGCGCGGTCCCCTTCCCGCCCAAGGGTGCCAACTTGCTCAGTCTGATGACATAGCTAAAAGACAGCAAAAAACAAAATAAATCAAATGACTGCAACTCCAAGGGGAGGAGGGAGGGTTGTGAGGACTGATTCCTGCTGCTCCTGGAGAACACCTGTTACAGGTGAGTAACTACTCTTTCTCCAGGACCAAGCAGGAAGTCAGTTCTCACATATGGGACTCCCCAGCTTAAGGCTACCGGAGACCCAAGCTGAAAAAATGAGCTCCCTCTAGAGCCTCAGCATGCAAGAAAAGAATCTTCTCTGATAACGCCCCCGAACGGTAGCCCAACACCAGGGCCGGAGGGTAGGAGTTGCCTAAACCCCAAAAAGATTATTGAGTACCGCCTGCCCGAAAGCACTGTCCCTGCGGGACTCCCTCTCAAGGCAGTAGTGGGCCGCAAAAGTCTGGCTTGAAGACCAAGTAGCGGCCCGGCAGATGTCTGCCAACGGAACAGAGTGGAGAAGAGCCACTGATGCAGCCTTCGCCCTGACACGGTGAGCCGTAACTCGACCCTGCAAGGAGAGGCCGGCTGCTCTGTAAGCCCAGGCGATACAGTCGGCTACCCATATGGACAAAGTATGCTTGGAGACAGCTAACCCCAACTTATTGGGGTCAAAAGAGCTGAACAGCCCTCTGGTATTCCTGCGTACGGTCAAGGTAGAAGGACAACGCCCTCCTACAGTCCAGGGTATGCAAGACCATCTCAGCCCGGCTGGCATGAGGCCTGGGAAAGAAAGTTGGAAGAACCACCTCCTGATTGAGGTGGAAGGAGGAGACAACCTTTGGAAGAAACTTAGGGTGAGTCCGTAAGACTACTCTGTTCCTATAGAACCTAGTATATGGTGCATCTGATACTAGGGCCTGAAGCTCACTCACTCGCCTTGCTGAGGTAAGAGCTACCAGAAACGCTTTCCAGGAGAGAAAGCGCAAAGGGCAAGTAGCCATAGGCTCAAATGGTGGGCAAGTAAGCCGTTGCAAGACCACATTTAAATCCCATTCAGGGGCAGGTGGACGCACTGGAGGCTTAAGCAAAAGCAGGCCTCTGAGGAAGCGAGCCACCAAAGGATGGCCGGAGAGAGACTGACCCTCCACCGGTGAGTGGTGTGCTGAAAGAGCACTAAGATGAACTCTAACCGAATTGGACTTAAGGCCAAGGTTGGACAGGTGAAGCAAATATTGCAGCACCACTGGTACCAGGCATGAGAAAGGATCCTCATTGTGTTGAGTACACCAGGTAGAGAATCTACGCCACTTAAGGGCATAAGACTTTCGGGTGGACTGCCTCCTAGAGGCCAAGACCACGTCCTCCACTTCCCTAGGCAGTAGTAAGGGTGCTAGAACTACTCTTTCAGCAGCCAGGCCATCAGATTGATTGACTAAAGATTGGGGTGTAAGAGAGATCCCTGCTCCTGAGACAGGAGATCTGGTTGCATCCCCAGAGGAAGAGGAGTGTCCACTGCTAGTTGCAAAAGAAGTGGGAACCACGGCTGTCGTGGCCATCTGGGGGCCACCAGAATTACAGAGGCCCTGTCCCGGAGCACTTTGAACAGTGTCTGGGGCACTAGAGGCGTGGGAGGAAAGGCATATATGAGGCCTGTAGACCACGGAATGAGAAACGCATCCGCTGCTAATCTGAGAGGATGAGGTTGTCTGGAGCTGAACCTGGGTAGTTGACGGTTCAGAGGATTGGCAAAGAGATCTATGGTTGGAAGACCCCATCTCAGGAAGATCTGTTGAACCACTAAAGGATTCAACTGCCATTCGTGCGGCTGCAGGATCCTGCTCAATCTGTCCACCAGGTAATTCTCCTGACCTGGGAGATAGACCACTTTGAGAAGAATGCCTTGATTGGTTGCCCAGGAGCACAGTTTCTGTGCTTCCTGACATAGAAAGCGGGACCCTGTGCCCCCTTGTTTGTTCACATAAAACATAGCAACTTGATTGTCCGTCTGAACCAAGACGAACTGGTGAGAGAGGAGATGAGAGAAAGTTCTCAGGGCTAAGCGGATAGCTCTCAGTTCTAAGAGATTGATCTGCTGTGCGGCCTCCCACGGAGACCACAGGCCTTGAGTACATGCTCCTGGCAATGTGCACCCCAACCTTGAAGAGAAGCATCGGTTGTCAGCACCTGAGAGTGTGGAGGTGTCTGAAAAACACCCCTTGCACCAGATTCTGAAGATGAAGCCACCACTGTTGAGAAGACTCTAGGAGTGTGAACACCCTCACTCTGTCCGTGAGGTTTCCCGTGGCTTGGTGCCACTGAGTTCTGAGGCCCCACTGAGCTGGCCTCATGTGTAGACAGGCATTTGGAGTCACATGGACTGTGGAAGTCATGTGGCCTAAGAGCCTCAGGAATTGTCTGGCGGAGACCAGAGAACTGCTGTGGAACCGACTGGCCAGGTCCATCAACCTGTGTGCCCTGTCTATGGGCAAAAAGGCCTTTGCCTGAAGGGTGTCCAGTTTTGCTCCTATGAACTCCATGTTCTGTGAAGGATACAAAGTGGACTTTGCGAAGTTTATAACAAAGCCCAGATGCTGCAGCAGAGCGACAGTGCGGAGGGTGGCTTGATGGGCCTCTTGTGGGGATTGACCCCTGATAAGCCAATCGTCCAGGTATGGAAAGACAAAAAGGCCTTGAACCCTGAGGTAGGCCGCCACCACCGCCAAGCACTTGGTGAATACCCTGGGGGCGGAGGTTAGGCCAAAAGGCAGTACTCTGTACTGGTAATGGTTTCCTCCCACTACAAATCTGAGATATTGTCTGTGGTCTGGATGAATGAGGATGTGAGTATAAGCATCCTTTAAATCTAAGGAGCATAGCCAATCTCCCTGCTGGAGGTAGGGCAGCAGGATTCTAAGGGTAAGCATCTTGAACCTTTCCCTCTCCAGGAATTTGTTTAGATTCCGCAAGTCTAGGATGGGTCTGAGGCCTCCTGTTCGTTTTGGTACCAGAAAGTATCTGGAATAGAAGCCTTGACCACTCAGGTGGTGGGGCACCGGTTCCACTGCCTGTTCCTTTACAAGACTTGCTAACTCCTGCAGGAGTAAGTCCCTGTGCAGAGGAAGTCTTGGAGGTTCCCCTGGAAAATAGGAGGGGGGTACCTGGCGGAAGTGGAGGAGATAGCCCTTATGGACTATACTTAGTACCCAGGCATCCCTTGTTACGGCTGGCCACCTGTGGGCGTACAGGGCCAGCTGGCCTCCTGTGCTGATAGGGGCCAGCTGAGGAGGAGAGACTATGCCACTGGAGTCAAAACCATGCTCCCTGCTGTGCAGGAGCCGGAGCTGGTGGCTTGGTGGTTTTCTGCCTACGGGGCCAAGGTCCCTGCCCCTTGGCCTGCTGACCTTGTTGGGGAGCTACAGAGGCCTGAAAATGAGGGTACTGTTTATAGGCAGATGACTTCCTCGGGTAAAAGGTCTTTTTTTCCCTGAGCCCTTCTTCTTTTGAGAAGGGGCAGAGGTTTTCCTGGACAGCCTTGTCCGGGTAAGAGTCTCGGTCTCGAGTTCTGCAGCCTTTTCAGCCATGGGCTTGCCAAAAAGGTTTTCACCTTGGCAGGGGACATCGACCAACTTGTCCTGCACCCATGGCTCGAGGTCCGATGACTGTAGCCAGGCCTGACGGCGTGCACCGATGCCGGCCATGGCTACCCGGGCTGAAGCCTCAAAGCCATCATAGGCTGCTCGAGAGATAAACTTCGAGCACTCACGAATACCCGATGACAGAGCATTGAACCTCTGCAAAGGTTCCTCGGAGAGACCAGCAGAGAACCCGGCAATCTCCTTTGCCAGGTCTCGAAGGTAGGTCTGGACATGGCAAGCAAGCATAGAGCCCTGGAAGCACTTCTTACCGAGGGCATCCAGGTTCCGGGCCTCCCGGCTGGGAGGCACCGAGGAGTGCATCTTCTGACTCTTCAGACGATGCATGGCCGATTCCACAACCATGGAGTGGTGCGGTAATTGTGCCTTTTGGAACCCGGGGCTCTTGTGGACTTGATAGATGGAATCAACCCGCTTGCTCAAAACCGGCGTCGAGGCCGGCGCCTCCCACATGCGGAAGAGCAACCGTTCCAGCATCGGAGGAACCGGTACAGTAAAGGCCTCCCCTTTGGGGGAGAGTCATACTGTAGGGCCTCGAGCTCCTCGGCTCGAGGCTCCTCCTCGGGATCCACAGGGAAGGCCAAGGCCTTGGCCATATCCCGCAAGAAGTCCGAGAACTGGGTATCCTCCGGTGGGGACCATCTCTGAGGCTCGGACTCCGGCGAGTCGGATGGGACACACCGAGTCCGAAAGGTGTCGGGTGACTCTTCAACCTCTGTTTCCCAGCCGGACCCCTCGGAGGAGGAATCAAGCGGCTCCGGTCAGGCAGGTACCGATGCCATCCGCCCCGACGCCAAGAGTACCGTCATCAACGATCTCAGTCCCGAGCGCGAGGCCGAGGGAGACCTTGGCCGAGGATCAACTCGAGCGCGTATGGACTCGAGGATCAGCTCGGCCTCTGGGGTCGACTTGGACGTCGATGTCCCGGTGGTCGGGGCAGATGCACCAGTGAGACCAGCGATCAGTGCCCGCTGCTGTTCCATGAAGGCAGCCAAGCTGCACTCCAAGGCTGTCAACCTGAGTTCGAGCTCAGGAGACTCAGCAGCCCCCGACTCGGGCCCTGATGGCATCGGCCCGACGTCGGCTCCCCTGGAGGAGAGTCCACGAGGACTACAGTACACACGTGACCCGAGGACTCCATCTCCACATGAGGCTGTTTTGCAGGCCTCTCTGACTCCGAAGACCTGGGACGGCGCTCGGGGCTATGCGACTTGGCCCTCAAGGAGCCAAGTGCGTCCACCGACGCCACCCTCGCGGGTTTTTTCTTCTTGCGATGCTCCCGCAAGGGAGACCCCCTCTCAGAGGAGCCTCGGCACTGCTCGGGGCCGGCGTCCCGAGACGTCGAGGCCTCTGACGAAGTCCGGGCCCGTCCAGACGTGGGGTCAGAGAAGATTCTTTCCTTTTGGTGCTGCCGACTCCTCAACGCCTTCGAGGACATTTTCCCACACGGACCATGATCGGGTCCAAGGCACCAGAGGCAGCAGTCATGTGTGTCGGTGAGAGACAAGTTTCTTACACCGATCACACTTTTTAAACCCACTGGCAGCCATCAGGGGGAAAAAGGGCCCCTGCGAGGTCAAAAGACAGGGCTGCCAGTGAAAACAGAAAAATGGCACGTACGCTAGTCACTAAGGACAAAAAACGAAAAAAGAAGTGCGGGCTCGATACCGATGTATCGGACCCAGGCGGGAAAGGGAAACCGGCGTTGAACCAAAGAAAACGGGTCCACGCAGAACAAAATCAACTTTTTCCTTGGGTGAAAACGAAACACGTCCGTCGGGCTCCGTGGAAAAAAGAAGACTGAGCAAGATGGCACCCTTGGGTGGGAAGGGGACTGCACATGCATTCCCAAAGGCTTTCTTTGAAAGCTGGGGAAATGCTCCGCACGGGGGCTCTGTCGGCGCAGACGTCACCCATATGTGAGGACTGACTTCCTGCTTGGTCCTGGAGAATATATATTCCCTCGTAGCAGAGCTTGCTTTCAATCAAAAGAGGCTCTCCTCTTGTGCATTTATGCCACAGAGGTATTTAAACATCTATTATATCTCCTCTATTCCACCTTTCCTGTAACATATGCATATTAAGATCTTTAAGTCTGTCCCCATATACTTTATAATGAAGATCGCTAACCTTCTTAGTAGCCACCCTCTGCACAGATTCCATTGTCTTTATATCCTTTTGAAGGTGTAATTTCCAGAATTGCACACAATACTCCAAATGAGGTTGCACCAGAGACTTATACAGAGGCACTCTCACCTCTTGTTTTCTGTTGTCCATTCCTTCTTGACTCTAGTCCCTTATAGGAGACATCAAGCTGTTAGAAATCAGCAGGCGCATGGCTGAAGGGATGGGATCCTTTGGGGGCACTGAGGGGTTAAGTTTGCTTCCTCCTCTTCTCCAGTTCTTTTGGAGTTTGAGGCAGGACAACTAAAGGGAAATGCAAGGGCAAAGTGAAAGCGTACCCTAAAAGGATACTCCAGTTAAAGACCCAATGCCTATGAAACTGTTGGCAAGAAAGGAAGCTGGAGATGTTATTTATTTCTTACCCTATTAGAGACCTTGAGCCCTTGTTCCCCCCATCCAATGGAAGGTGCCAATTCATCAGATCCTCATCACCCAGTGGCAAATACCACTCAAAGAGGATGACACTCGGGCAGGAAAACAGCGAGCCATGATGTGCAGGCAGGCGCAGCTCCCTCAGGCAGAAGGTTTTGGGAGAAGATGCAGCATGCAGAATACTTCACTCTGACAGTGTTGCAATGCCGCCTCCTAATTACCACATCTGGCCTAGCAGGAGGAGAAATACTTAAGCACATTATCTGCTAGCGTAGGGCTAAGTTTTATGATAAAAGCAGCAGGATTTCATAGCTCTTATCAGATTTGGCCCTTCAGCAGCAGGAGATTATGCAGTTAAGTGCTTATTGTGCTGTCAGGCCAGATGGGTTAACTGAAGAACAGAATCGGGAGGTGGCATGCAACATGGCCTGGGGAGGGGAGGGGGGAGAAAAAAAAGTGTAACCTTGAATCTACCACTGCTGCAGACACCTTCTTCAGAGCAGGCCTCCCCTACTCACCATGCACCTGACATCCCAGGGTCCTTGCCATAAACACCCTTCAAACGGCATCCACCCCATCCCTCTTATGTATGCCGGAGGAATTAAAGTTCCATGCTCTCTCCACCTCAGCCATCTCACCCACAGCAGACAGCCCCCTCTACACATCCCTGCTCCAGATGCTCACCACACACCATCTCCATCCTCCCAGTACTTTCCCAGCTGTTGCTATATCAGTCAAAAGAAGAAGAAAGGCAACCCCTTCCATATACCCACTCATGAATCTTCAAAGGAGGTCCCTTTCCCTTGCTTCCACATCAGAGGGTATGACCTGTGCTGGTATTGAGAGCCCTCTGCAAAATTTCTACTTGGAGCCCAAAATATGAACTTATGCCACTCTTGCTACCTCATTAAGGAGATGGGAACTACATAGCCTACACACCCCAAATAACAATACAAAAGGGAGATGTACATGTTGGGATTTCAGGGGTGGGAAAGATGAACAACAAACTTTTCTCCGAGGTTGGGAGATTCATATGGTGTCTATCAAGGAATGATGATGAAGGGGCAATTTTTCTTCCTTCACCAGCCCTGTAGATTTCCAGTGTCGAACTATGGAACCTTATTTTGTACTTGGGAGTTACACTATCTGAATGTTTGACACAGCTCTGCAAAATTCTGTGTCAAAGTTTTCATGCCACAATTGGGAGAGTGTCATGATCAGGTAACTAAGGGTAAAGAATGGAAGCTTAGGAGGCTGCTAATACAACCTTGGTTAAGAACAAATCTCGAATACAATGTAAAGTGGAGAATTGGGAAAATACATTTTCCCCGATAAGGCTTAAAAATGATTTTTTTGATGTTTTAAAATTGGCCCGTGATTCTTTGCTAATTAACTCTAAAGCTCATTATTATGTCCTTAACTCTCTCTTTGTCAGGGAAACCCAGCAGACACAGGTGTAGACTGGCTGGCTTCCCCCTCTAGAATCTAACCTGAGCTACTTGAGACATTTCTAGAAGAGACATCAAACAGAGCTACCATAGTTGCTTCCTTTGTTGTTTGGATCAAGACTATTTTGAAGCTTTGAGGATTTGTGATTCTCTTATGGAAGGACAGACTAGATAGGCCATGTGGTCTTTTTCTGTCATCATGTTTCTATGTTTCTTTCATGGTCAGAAAGTTACCTTTCCTGATTTATATCCCTGGTAACTCAGGCTAGAAGAAAGGAATTCATTTTGATTCACCCACAGGTAAATTCTTTGGGGAGTTTTCTTAAAATTTAAATTTCCCTTAAAATATATTAGAAAGTATTGATGAAAGACTTATGTTTTTGTAGATCCTTTTCATTGAACAGCTTTATGTGGCAAGTTACTCCATAGCTCTAAGGATGCACCTAAAGATCGTACCTCTGGCTCTTCCTCTTTGAGGTGAAATTGGTTTATAATGGCAAATACATGCACACAGTCTTAAGTGAATTTCTTGCTGCATTTTCCTTTTTGCTTTCTTCTCTCTCCTCCAGTTGAGGACTGTTGGACAATCTATACAATTGAATATATATTTTTTTGCTTCTGTTAAGGATCTCTCTCTTATCTTGGTCATTGTGAATATGATTCAAATAACTCTTATGGGATATTTTATTACTGGACAGTTTTGTTCAGATGCACGAATGGCACAGTTTAAGCAACGAAAAAATATTCAAAATTAGACAATTTGTCTATATAGAAAATATACGTTTCCATAGCTTGTCTGTGGCAAAACCAATCTATTTTCTGTGAGAAGCTCACAGCTGTCCACCTATTACTCTAACAATAAAATCCTTGGGAACAGCTATTTACTCGCTAATTACATGGCAGCAGTAATAAATTCCCTGGAATTGAGCTTTCTATCGCTTTACTATTTGCACTCTTACTTAAAATTACTATTACAATGTATATTAATGAGTAATAATACTTTGATTGAAGGATAAGGTGGTATACAAAACTGTGTAAATAAATAAATAAAATAATAAGGCCAGCAAACAAGGCGCAGGTGAAACCATTTTACTAAACTTAAAGCATCTCTAAAAATGATTACTATGACAATTTAAAAAAAGGTTAACAAAGAAATTGCAGATTAACAAAATCAACCCTATTAACTCACTACACATTAAGAGTCTCTGGACGTTGTTCTCAGCCAGAATTAAATACAGCCTAGAACATTTGAGTGACATATGTTTGATTTCCAGTGGCCACATACCTATATAATCAAAGTTGGTAGTCAAAGCACTTTATATTTCTTGCTAGTACCCTGGATACAAACCCAGATTATGCCCAAATAGTAAGACTAAAATTGAAACCAGTTCTCTTTAATGGCAATGTTCCCACAAACACCTCTGGTGGTAGATATTCAGGCTTGGCTTCAGGCTGGCTTGGGGGGGGATGGGATGGGTGGGGGAAGAAGGGGGAAGAGGAAGAAAATGGCATGGAGGTAGTTTTCACAGGACTCAAGAAAGGGAGACCTAGTCATCGATCAAGAGTGACACCTGTGTCTACACATGTACCAGGTTCTGAAGGGAGCCGTAGTTTGTGGTCCCTGGCCAAGGATTAATGCTATGGAGGCTAGGCTAGGATAGGAGGAATATATCTTACCCTCCCCCCATACTCCGCTAGAGCAAATTAATTTCACATTATTATAGATGCTGGTTTCAATGGCATTAGAAGCCCGAAGAGCAGGAGGAAAATCGAGGCCCAAAAACCCCTAAACCTTGTTTTCAAAAATGTGTTCTGTTATCATGAAATCCATGGAATTTACTGCTAGTGTAGGTATTGAGAGTTGATTTAAAAACCAAATGTTATCTCCAAGCGACACTTGCCAAATAGTAACCGTTGGCGATATCTAAGATCTTTATATTCGGAGGGATTCTAGAGGTTATAATCAAACATTTGAAAATATTTCTCCATGCATAGGATGGAATCCTAGATATGTGGAGACATTTCTAACAGAACACAGAAAAAATGGAAATTACACTAACCTGGTAATTGTAGTTCCTGGAGGGTCCAGTTTAGTCCTCCACAATCGGGTAGTGCCCCTCTTCCTGCAGCCTGGAGACTGGACCAATCAAGTCTTCTGTAGTATATATGCAGACGGAGCTCCCAGAAGCCCCCAGTGTACTAGTAACAAAGCATACTTAACGAAGCAACACATTAGAATAATATACAAAATGACATAATAAAAATGACATAATTAAGGAACAATTTGTTTCCCCCCACAAACATATCCAACTTTCTCCCCAAACGAGGAAGTCAGAACACTGTATTGCGCTGGAACAGACGCCCCAGAAATCAAAACACAGCTCCGTATCAGAAATCTCAGGAGCTGACTGAACACCTGAGAAAGAAAGAGCCATAGCCAAAAACGCGGCTGCAAAAAAAAAAGGTTCGAACGGCAAGAGGAACCGTCTTATGATCCACCGTTCGGAAAGCGCGCTGATTATATCAGATAGTCGGGAGGGAAGGAGGACTAAACTGGACCCTCCAGGAACTACAATTACCAGGTTAGTGTAATTTCCATTTCCTGTTCGGTAATCCAGTTTAGTCCTCCACAATCGGGATGTAACAGAGCAGTCAAGACCGGGCGGGACCTTACCATCCGGCACGCCGAACCGCCGAACAAAATAGGAATCCCGAGCCGCTGACACATCTAAACGATAGTGTTTACTGAAAGCATGCAGAGACAACCAGCGGCCGCCTTACAGATATCTGCTGGCAGAACTAGGCTATACTCCGCCCAAGAGGTCGCCTGAGCCCTAGTGGAATGAGCCAGTAGCCCCTCCGGAATAGACCGCTGCTGCAACAGATACGCAGACGCGAACGCTTCCTTGAGCCATCTTGCAATGGAGGCCTTAGGCACCGCTTCCCCTTTACGTGCACCACCGAAGAGCACGAATAGCCGGTCAGCCTTCCTAAAAAATTCGGTAGCCTTCAAATAACGACGAAGTGCACAACCCACATCGAGACGGTGAAGACTTTTGTCCGCCGACCCGACAGAGTGCGAAGAAAGAACTGGAAGAAACACTGCCTGATTCACATGAATAGGAGAAACCACCATTGGCAAAAAGGAAGAGACCGGGGAAAAAGACAAAAAAGGTTCTCGGCAGGACAACGCATGTAGATCTGAAATACGCCGTGCCGAACAGACGGCTACAAGAAAAACCGTCTTCAGCGTAAGATCTTTCAGAGACGCCCTACTCAGGGGTTCAAAAGGTTCACGAACCAGGGCCCGCGGCACTAGATTCAAGTCCCACGGAGGAACGAAAATCCTGCGGGAGGGCCGCAAATGAACAACAGCCGTAACAAAACGACGTACGTCCGGATAAGAACCGAGGAGAAGGCCTAAAACTTTGCCTCGATAACAAGAGATAGCCGCCAACCGGACTTTCAGGGAACTAGCCGCAAGGCCCTTATCAAAAGCATCCTGAAGAAACTTAAAACGACGGAAACGGAAACCGTCGCCGCCCGGACTCCACGCCGGGAGCACCAGTCTTCAAAGATCCCCCAAATCCGAACGTAAGTAAGAGAAGTGGACTTTTTCCTCGCCCGCCGTAGGGTAGAAATCACCGCGGGGGAGTAACCCATCTTTTTCAGCCGAGCCCTCTCAATGGCCAAACCGTAAGCGAGAATCGACCCACGTGGGGCATCCGCAAGGGACCTTGAAGAAGAAGATCCGGCCGCGCAGACCGGAGCCAAGGAATGCCGTCGCGCAACCGGACCAGATCGGCATACCGGGGCCTCCGAGGCCAATCCGGGGCCACCAGGAACACTCGACCCCGATGGCCCTCGATGCGCTGAACGACCCGGCCGATCAGAGCCCATGGAGGAAAGACATAAAGAAGACTGGACGTTGGCCACGGCTGAATGAGAGCGTTGAGCCCCTCGGACATGCGCTCCCTTCGCCTGCTGAAGAAGCGTCCTGTCCTGGCCGATTGAAATGTCGCCATGAGATCCATGATGGGCGGCCCCCACCGACGAACTATTTGCGCGTAAACTTGCGGGCTTAGCTGCCACCCTCCGGGGTCCACCCGCACTCTGCTGAGAAAATCGGCCTGACCATTGTCTGCGCCTGCAATATGCGCTGCCGGGATGGCCAGAAGACGAGACTGCACCCAATTGACCAAGGCCGTCGCTTCTGAATCCAGGGCCACGCTGCCGGTGCCCCCTTGGCGATTGATGTAAGCTACGCTGGTCGCCTTGTCCGAGAGGACTCGCACCGGCCGGTCGAGAACTAGGGCTTCGAGGGCCAAGAGGGCTAGCCGCACCGCCCGTAATTCGAGGCGGATTGATCGACCAAGAAGTCTCCAGGGGAGACCATTCCCCTTGAGCGAAGCGGGTCTCGCAGGGAGCCCCCCAGCCGGTTAAGCTGGCATCCGTTGTGAACGGAACCCAAAGTGGAGGCTCCAGGGAATCCCCGCGTCAGGTTCTCGGAGGAGAGCCACCACCGGAGTGAACGGCGAACCGCCCTTGAGCAAGGCAATCTCCTGTTCAACGAGTCGAACTGGTTGGACCAACGGCGCAGCAGAGCACTCTGCAGCGGGCGCATGTGGAAGCGCGCCCAGGGCACCACCTCCAAGGTTGCTGCCATTGTACCGAGGAGCTGCAGGTACCACCATGCAGACGGAGCGGGCATCCCCTTGAAGAGTCGGACCAAGACCGAATGCGGCGCTCCGGCAGGCACACCAAGCCCCGTGCTGTGTCGAGGCGCACTCCCAGATACTCGAGATCCTGCGTCGGGCACAGACAACTCTTGCATTCTTTCACCACCCAGCTGAGGGACCGCAGCAGAGCCACCACCCTGCTCGTGACGTGCACACACTCCCGACTGGACTTTGCCCGAATCAACCAGTCGTCGAGATACGGATGGACCAGGACGCCCTCTTTGCACAAGGCCGCCGCGACCACTACCATCACGTTTGTGAAGGTGCGGGGGGCCGTGGCGAGACCAAACGGCATGGCCGGAAATTGGAAGGGGCCCCACAGAAGAGCGAAGCGGAGAAACCGTTGATGAGACGGCCGGATGGGAATGTGTAATGTGGTCTTCAGCGGCTGTGGAAGATCCTGCAGCAGGGGCTCTGAGGAGGGGGGAGATAAGGTGCTGAGGGACCCAGCTAGCAACGCAGTGGTCATGGGGAAAACCTCCGGGATGCAGCGTGCAGGTGGAACACAAGCAAGCTATTAATGTACCCTTTGGCTGAGTACATTTCAGCTATAATACAGCCAGAGAAAAAGGCATTGTAGAGACTTAAACCACCTTTCCTCTTCTTGTGTGGGGTTTTATTTCTTTCTTTTTTTTTTTTTTTTTGCATTGAAAACAAAAAGCAAGGAAGGCTCAGGTAAACCCAAGACTCTTCAAGAAACGGATTGTGAAACTCCACGTGCCTCCACAGCATGATTAAATGTGTGGAAACTGCTGTTTAGAGCTGTTTCCTCTAAAAAGAAACACTGAAGAGAAAAACAAAACAGCCGCTGGTACCGAAAAACTGCCAGGTATTCACAGAACTGAGAAGGGAACTGGCAGTCATTCACTGTGCTGGCATAGAGAAACTTTCAAAGTCAGGTTAAGGCAATTACAGTGACTGAAAGTAGGGAAATTAGAGCGGGATCCCTCCGCTGCCATTCAGACCTCCATGGTAGGGGCTGAAAGGTGTTTCTGGGGAGGGATGTAGAAGCGCAATCCAGCCGTAGGAAAATTACAGTGAGCATGCTTAATTAGGCCGAGCCCAAAACAGACAGGATCCAAAACACTGACTTAAAACCTCAACCAAATGGTATATTGAATAAGACAGGTACAATAATCAGTAGGACGTACAAAGTAACCCGGCTGCAGTTTGGGGACTAAAAATTTAAAATAGGAACTTCAAAACTCAGAGGCAGCCGGTCCGGATACAGCTGAAATCATCCCAGAGCAGCTGAGGCGAGGAAGAAAAAACAAAAACAGAGTACTCACAGTTTTCATACAAAAAATGATACCTGAACTTCCTGGAGGTATCCAAACTCTCGTGGTAAAGACTCAGTGCAGCGTAAAGCCAATGGAGAGCTCCCCTGAAGCCAAGCTCCGGAGTTCCCAAGGTCATCTGGGGAAGCAAGATGCTGGGGGAAGAGCAGAGCGGATGCATGAGGTCCCTGTGTCTCGTCTGACAGCCTATGCAGCGTAACCGGAATAAGGCACAGGGAGAACTAAAAACAAATAACTGTGTCCCGCAGGAACAGGCATTCAACAATATTCCCCATAATAGGTAATGCCTCAGCCAGCCTTCTTTGTTGGGCACAGTGGGGAATGTAACCCATGAGCCCTGCACCCTTCGTCAGTGACTCAGCATTGTACTGTGGCTCTGAATTGCATACTGTTCTCTATCCATGCCTTCTGTACTTTCTATCCCTTATGTTCATACATAGGCAGAGAAAAAAGTAACCTCTGCACAACTGACAGCTAGCAAGTGTTGTGGAAAAAAAAACTGAAACAGCAATATAGCTGTGAGAAGCCAGCAGAGAAGCAATCTGGCTTCCCGCCCAAAACTGAGGCTCATTAGCTATTCAAAATGGCCGCCAGCAAAAATAAAACACAAAGAGAGTGAATTAAAACCCCCAAAAACTAAGGAATTAACTTAAAAAGTCAAAGGAGAAGGTGGGAGGGTTGCAGGCATAAGAGAAATGCCTAAAATCGCTGAAAAATCAAGAAAAATCAATCGAGTTACCACAGAGCTACAGACAGCAGTGGGAGAAAGACATTCCAGGTCTGAAGAAACTGAGGTGCAGCCCCTGCAGATGCCAGAGTCAGTCACTGCACCTCTGCGGGACCCGCAAATCACGTATTGGGGTTTGGCATACATGCTAAGGCAACCTCCGCTCAGCGGGAAAGAATGGAACAGAACCAGGGAAGCCCACACCAAAGGGACCAACCCTATGTAAAACAGTACAGACTGAAATTTAAAACGTTTTTTTTTTTTTTTTTCTTTTTTACAGACAAAACACTCCCCAGAATCCTAGGGGTGCCCTGAGCAAAATCGCCAGCAAAAGAAACCCCAAAAATGCAAGGGGAACCCGTGCACAAGTGTTAAAAAGTGCCTTTAAAAAGCACACTTTAGAAATTCAAAATGGCCGCCGCACTTTTTCACCCGCGGTAAAAAAGGGCGCGAAAATACAAAGGTAACCAAATAATATGGAAAAGAAAGAAAACGACCCTCTAATACAGGGCAAGCGAAAAAAATCAGGAAAAAGTGCAATTTGGGAGCCAGGGGAGCCGACAGAGCCTCTGACAATGCAAACAAACAGGGAGCTGAAAAGTTAAAGCAAGGAAAATTCCTACCAGCTCAGGAAACAGCAAGGAACTCGGCCAACTTCTCCAAGTGACAGGCAATGCTGAATCAGGTATGGCTCTTCCCCGTACAGCCTAGGGGAGAGCTCAACCCAGGGTTCAGAAATTCCCAGGCACGAAGGCAGGAGCCCAAGCAGGTCTGGCTTCCCCCAGGATGTCCCCTGTGCAATGCTTTTTTTTTTTTTTAAAGATACAGCTACCTAGCAAATAAATGGTAAATAAATGGTAAATAAAGGACCAAAAACAAAACCCCAAAAGAACTAACTAACTAGTGTTGCTCCTTCAAGTGACACTTAGTGTGCCCAGAAAGGGCACAGAAGTCCTCAAGCTGCAAGGAGACTGGACACACTGGGGGCTTCTGGGAGCTCCGTCTGCATATATACTACAGAAGACTTGATTGGTCCAGTCTCCAGGCTGCAGGAGGAGGGGCACTACCCGATTGTGGAGGACTAAACTGGATTACCGAACAGGAACATGCAATAAAGCACAGAAAATAACTTGCAGCAAAGAGGGTGATAATGAAATAAGGGCAGGCCCAGGAGCTCAGGAAGCAATATACTGTGCACTGCCATGCAGAAAATCCATGGTTTCATTTATGAGGCAGGTTTATAGCTCCCCAGGTCAGCTAGGAGTGCTGCAGAGACAGCATTCACAGCCCTTGGGGGTAGGTAGGAGGGGGGAGAGAAGGAATCATGATCATTGCTTAAAAGCGACAACTAGTGGTAAGGTTCATGGCCTATAAAATTTCAGGGTTCCCAACCAAGGACCAAACATTTGAATAACCAGATAAGGTTGGGGGGGGGGGGGGTAGAATAAAAAATTGGGGGAAAAAAAATCCTACGGAGCTGTGAATGAGGGCTTGTCATGCTAGATCCCAGCTCTGATTCTAAGACTGAAGTAAAAAAAGAGAAGGAAATTTGAGTCCAAAAAATAGGGGTATGGTAACCTGCATGGGGCAGCGGTTACAAGTTTGAACAGGAATGATAGGATTGCACAGGGCCTCCAAGACAGCACTGGGATGAACTGAATGAAGGGCATGTGGCTGACACCAGAACTTCAATGAGCATGGGAAGACCACGTTATTTTCTTCTCATACAGCCTCATCTTTGCCCCTGTGAGTAATATTACAAAACATGGTGATAAGAAACAGGAGGTGGCCTTTGTTTTGGCTTAGCTGTTGGTCTTAGATGGATGAAAGGTGAAGATGGCAAGGTCTGAAATGCATCTACCAGTGATGGTGGCTAACACTAACGGATTAAGGGCATGCTTGGGATAAATGACGATGGGCGAAGGAAAAGGGTTGTGAGGACAGGTGAGGGAAGTTGATGTCGGGCTACATATGGGAATTTATATGCACCTTGACCCAAAGTGGCAAACTGGACAGGCCATTTTGGCTTTATCTGCCATCATCTACTATGTAAAAACTACTTTGCTTTTGTGATATCAACTATTCATATCTACAATGTGCAAAATATGTGCTCTCTCTCAAAGGCGGATGTAAAGATTTAGGGTTTACGCATCTGTACCTCATGAGGAGAACCCTTGAAGATGCTTGCTGATTGATAGATTGTTTCTGTCCACAACCTGATGTCATCATTCTCCAGCTCCTCTGGTGTCCTGTACAGAGACTTGGGAACTAGACCACCCTCTGGGACATCACACTGAAAATGGAATCAAAGCACTGAACATAAACCACACTGAACGACTTTTGATCTTTTGGTGGGATGCTACTTTTGCAGAGGAACCATAGTCACCAATGGCAAGGGACCTCTAGGACTGTAAAGGTTGAACAAAATATTTAAAGTTTACAATCATATTTATTTTAAATTTAAGCAAATGCATTTTGCTTTGGAAGAAAATATTCGCACAGTGGCTGCTGAACTGTTCTCTTTGAAGAAGAAAATACATAAGAAATGACATACTGGGCCTTTAACAATGAACTGGATCTATAACAATAGTTTCATATAAATTATCAATACAATTTGTTAAAAATGTAAATGTCCGTGTCTTATTTGTATTCGGCTCTTTTTTTTAATTCTCAATTGCACCCTTATAACTTATAACCATAAAGATGGGAGTTAAACTCTCTCATGTTTAAGTCAACTGCATTAAAAAAAGTTGTTACTTTAAGTTTTATGATGTCTCAGAGAAAAAAGCATAGTTACTCACCTGTAACAGGTGTTCTCCAGGGACAGAAGGAATCAATCTTCACATGTGGGTGACGTCGGTGCCGACGGAGCCCTCGTGCAGAGCAAATCCCCAGCTTTCTAATAAAGCCTTTGGGAATTGTATCACGCATGCGTGGTCCCCTTCCCGCCCAAGGGTGCCCATTTTAGTCAGTCAAATGACTTAGCTAAAAAGACGGCAAAAATTAGCAAAAACAATATTAGGACTCCAAGGGGAAGAGGGAGGGTCGTGAGGACTGATTCCTGTTGTCCCTGGAGAACATCTGTTACGGGTGAGTAACTACGCTTTCTCCAGGAACAAGCAGGAAGTCAGTCCTCACATGTGGGACTCCCCAGCTATAGGCTACCGAGAACCCACAGCTGAAAAATAGGTTCCCTCTATGAGAGCTGCAAGCAGCCACAATAGAAATCTAACAGAGAGTAACACTCCGGTAGCCTGACATCAAAGGGTAGGAGTTGCCTAGACCTCAAACAGGTTAAGGAGTACAGCCTGGTCGAAAGCACTGTCCCGTTGGGACTTCCTGTCCAGGCAGTAATGAGTTGCAAAATTCTGACCCGAAGACCAGGTGGCAGCCTGGCAAATGTCTGCCAGTGGAACAGAGCGGATATGAGCCACTGATGCGGCCACAGCTCTGATCCGGTGGGCCGTAACACGACCCTGCAACGGAAGATCAGCCGCCCTATATGCCCAGGCGATGCAGTCTGCTACCCAGGTGGACAGCGTATGTTTGGAGACGACCATCCCCAGTTTACTGGGGTCATAAGATAGAAGGGCTGAGCAGCCCTTCTATGACCTTGTATATGCTGAAGGTAGAAGGCCAACGCCCTCTTACAGTCCAGGCTATGCAGCACTGCCTCTGCCCGACTGGCGTGCGGCCTGGGAAAGAAGGTAGGCAGGACTACCTCCTGATTGAGGTGGAATGAAAAGACCACTTTCGGAAGGAACTTGGGGGGAGTGCGTAGCACCACCCTGTTCCTATAGAACCTTGTATTAGGCCTATCGGACACAAGAGCCTGAAGCTCACTCACTCTCCGAGCCAAGGTGAGAGCCACCAAGAAAACCACCTTCCAGGAAAGGAAGCGTAGATGGCAGGTTGCCATCGGCTCAAATGGCGGACGAGTAAGCTGTCCTAAGACCACATTCAGATCCTACTTGGTTGCCGGAGGGCAAACCGGGGGCTTCAGCAGAAGGAGACCCCTCAGGAACCTGGACACTAAGGGATGTGCGGAAAGGCGTTTTCCTTCCACTGGCAAGTGGTGTGCCACCAAGGTACTGAGGTGAACTCGAACTGAGTTGGACTTAAGGCCCAAATCTGAGAGAAGGAGAAGATACTGCAGCACCACTGCAACCTGGCAGGAGAAAGGATTTTCTTTCTGCTTTTCGCATCATACCCCAAACCTATGCCACTTAAAAGCATAGGTCCGTCTAGTTGACTGCCTCCTTGAGGCCAGCAAAATGTCTTCCACTTCCTTGGAAAGTAGTAATGGTGCAAGAACTACCCTTTCAGCAGCCACACCATGAGGTTGAGGGGGCGGAGGTTGGGGTGCAGAAGAGTGCCCCTCTCCTGAGAGAGAAGGTTGGGATAGGATCCCCGAGGGATTAGGACCTCCACTGCCAATTGAATTAGAAGCGGAAACTAAGGCTGCCTCGGCCATCTGGGGGCTACCAGAATGACCAAGGCCTTGTCCTGGAGAATTCTGAACAGGATGTTGGCCACCAGAGGCGCTGGAGGAAACGCATAGAGGAGGCCCACAGACCATGAAATGAGAAAGGCATTGGCAGCCACCCTGTCTGGGTGTGGCTGTCTGGAGCAAAACCAGGACACTTGGAAGTTGTGTGGGCTTGCAAAGAAATCCAGGGTCGGCTGTCCCCAGACTTGGAAAAGCCACTGGGCCATGCTTGTATCCAGCTGCCATTCGTGGGGCTGGGGAGTCCTGCTCAGCCTGTCGGCTAAGTTGTTTTCCTGGCCTGGTAGATAAACTGCTCTCAGATGCATGCCGTGCTGGACTGCAAAGGAGCATAGGTCCAGAGTTTTCTGACACAGCAGGTGGGACCCCATGCCTCCCTACTTGTTCACAAAGAACATGGCTACCTGGTTGTCTGTTTGTATTAAGACAGGCTGATGAGCCAAGGTTTGGCAAAAAGCTCTCAGAGCTAGGTGAATGGCACGAAGTTCCAGGAAATTGATCTGTTGCATGCTCTTGTGTGGAGACCACACGCCCTGTGTGCAGAACCCCTGGCAATGGGCTCCCCAGCCTTGTGTGTTGAGGAGTCTGAAAGGTCACCCCCGCCTCCAAGTGTTGTGGTTGAAGCCACCAAGTTAAGGACTGCACTAGCCTTTTGGAGACTGACTCTGTCTCCGAGTTTGCCTGTGGCCTGTGTCCACTGGTCCCTGAGGCACCATTGAGCTGTTCTCATGTGGAGGCAGGCATTTGGTGTCACATGGTACCGTGGAGGCCATGTGCCCCAGGACGCACAGGCAGTGTCTTGCTGAAATTTGGGACCTGCGATTCACTTGATGGGTAAGGCCCAGAAGTCTCTGTGCCCTGTCTTCTGGCAGGTAAGCCCTTGCCTGACGCGTATCTAATCTGGCCCTAATAAACTCTAGTTGTTGAATGGGAACTAGTGTAGACTTGGGGTAATTGATTACAAACCCTAGATGCTGAAGCAACTGAAGGGTGCGAGATGTGGTCTGCTGAGCCTCCAGAGCTGATAGGGCTCTGATTAGCCAATCGTCCAGATATGGAAAGACGAATCCTCCTTGGATTCTGAGGAAGGCCGCCACCATCGCCAGACATTTTGTAAATACCCTGGGGGCGGAGGCTAGGCCAAAGGGAAGCAATCTGTGGTTTCCCCCCACCACAAAGTGAAGGAACTGCCTGTGGTCTGGATTAATTAGGATGTGTGTATATGCATCCTTTAGGTCTAAGGAGCATAGCCAGTCTCCCTGGTGGAGGTAAGGCAGCAATATTCCAAAGGAGAGCATTTTGAACTTCTCCCTCACCAGGAATTTGTTTAAGTTTCGCAGGTCGGGGATGGGCCTTAGGCCTCCTGTCCTTTTTGGGATCAGGAAGTACCTGGAATATAAACCCCTGCCCTGCAGGTGGTATGGCACCGGTTCTACCGCCTGGTCCTTGAGAAGACCTGCCAACTCCTTCAAAAGAAGGTCCCGGTGAAGAGGAGAGCGGATGGGCTCCCCTGGAAAGTAAGGGGGAGGCACTTGGCTGAAATGGAGCAGATAGCCCTGATGGACTATCTGAAGAACCCAAGTGTCTGTGGTAATGGCTTGCCACCTGTGGGCATACAGGGCAAGCCTTCCCCCTGTGCGTTGCCTTTCTCCTGGGGTGAGAGGGGCTATGCCTGGAGAGTCAAAAGCCATTAACAGGCAGGGCCGGGGCCAGGGCCGGAGCCGGTGCCTGGGGTTTGGGGGCTTTCTGCTTACACGGTCCATGCCGCTGTCCCTTGGCCTGCTGCCCCTGTGGGGGAGCCTGGGAGGCCTGATATTGGGGGTAGCTTTGGTAAGCAGCACCCTTCCTCGGGAAAACCCAAGCTCTTCTTTTTAGAAGGGACAGACGTCTTCTTCGAGAGCAGTGTCCTGGTCAGGTACTCGGACTCGATCTCAGCAGCCTTCTCAGTCATGCG
Organism: Ichthyophis bannanicus; assembly: GCA_033557465.1. Classification (NCBI taxonomy): domain Eukaryota; kingdom Metazoa; phylum Chordata; class Amphibia; order Gymnophiona; family Ichthyophiidae; genus Ichthyophis; species Ichthyophis bannanicus. Next base: position 276,756,364 of record CM066041.1, read on the forward strand.
TTTGCCAAAGAGGTTCTCACCCTGGCATGTGACATCGACCAACTTGTCCTGAACGCATTGCTCAAGGTTCAACGACTGTAGCCAAGCTTGGCGGCATGAACCGATGCCAGCTGCAGCTACCTAGGATGACGCCTTGAAGCCGTAATAGGCTGCTTGAATCATGAACTTCAAGCACTCACGGACTCCAGTGGACAAGGTCTTGAAGCGCTGCAAGAGTCCCTCGGAGAGACCAGCCGAGAACCCGGCAATCTCCTTTGCAGGTCTTGCAGGTACATGCCCATGTACAGCTGGTAGGCCTGGATCTGACATGACAGCATAGAACCCTGGAAACACTTCCTGCTGAGGGCGTCCAAGTTGCGGGCCTCCCTGCCAGGAGGCACTGAGGAGTGCATCTTCTGGCTCTTGAGCCAGCGCATGGCCGATTCCACAACCATGAAGTTGTGCGGCAGTTGTGCTTTCTGGAACCCAGGGCTCTTGCAAACTCGGTACATCGAATCGAGTCGAGTCGCCTGCTGATCACCAGCAGATGCCAGCGTCTCCCACTGCAAAGCATGAGTCTCTCCAGGATCGGAGACACTGGTACAGTAAGGGCTTCCCGAGGGGGGAAGTCATACTGGAGGATCTCGAGGTCCTTGGCTCGAGGCTCCTCCTCGGACTCCGTAGGGAATGCCAAAGCCTTTGACATATCCCTTACGAAGTCCAAGAACTGAGTGTCCTCCGGGGGGGACGACCTTCTCCGAGGTTCAGACACCAGGGAATCGGAGGGGATGTCCCTGGTTCGGCAAGTGTCCAGGGACTCTTCCTCCTCAGTCTCCCAGCCTGAGGCCTCCGAAGAGGAATTGAGCGGCTCCGGCCTTCGGCTTCGACCACCCTGATGCCGGTGGAATTGGCGTTGGTGACCTCGGTCCCAAACGGGAGGTTGAGGGAGACCTCGGCCGAGGATCAGCTCGAGTACGCATGGTCTCGAGGATCAGCTTGGCCTCCGGGGTCGACTTGGTTGTCGAGGGCCCAGTGGTCGGGGCGGAAGGACCAGTAAGGCCGGATATCAGCGCCCGCTGCTGCTCCATGAAGGTAGACATGCTGCTCTCCAAGGCCACCATTCTGAGACCAAGCTCAGAAGTCTCTGCAGCTCCCGGGGGAGAATCCACAAAGAAGATAGCAGTTACCTACCTTGGCTGGTCCCATTCCCTTCAAGGAAGTTTTGCAGGATACTCCAACTCCGAGGATCTGGGCCAGCAGTCGGGGCTCCACGACCGGTCCCGGGAGGAACCAGGCCATTCGGAACCACCCAACGCCGCCGCCTTTGAGGATTTCTTCTTCCTCCGATGTTCCCGCGAGGGAGACCCCCTTTCTGAGGACCCCCGATGCTGCTCTGGCTCAGACAGTTCCCAAGATGTCAAGGCCTCAGATGAGGTCCGGGCTCGAGAGGGTATAGACTCACCAAAAATCCTATCATGTTGCTGCTGGCGGCTTCTCAAGGCCTTAGAGGACATTTTCCTACACGGGCCACATCCCTTCGGGTCGTGGTCTGACCCGAGGCACTGGAGACAGCAGTCATGTGTGTCGGTGAGGGACATTCATTTTGTACACCGATCACACTTTTTAAACCCGCTGGTAGCCATCGGGGGAAAAAGGGCCCCTGCAAGGTCGAAGCCTTGGGCTGCCAGGGAAAAAAGAAAAAAAGCGCGAATGCTAGTCACTAAGAACAAAAAATGAAAAACAGGACCGGACTCGATATCAGTGTACCGAAATGAAGGCAGGAAGGGGAACCAATGTCGATACGATGGAAGTAGAAAAGAATTTCTACGTTTTATGAACTTTTTCCTCGGGAACTACAGGACTACATCCGTTGGGCTCCATGGAAAAAAGGAGACCGACTAATATGGCACCCTTGAGAAGGAAGGGGACTGTGCATGCGTGATGCAATTCCCAAAGGCTTTCTTAGAAAGATGGGGATTTGCTCCGCATGAGGGCTCCGTCGGCGCCAACGTCACCCACATCTGAGGACCGACTTCCTGCTTGCTCCTGGAGAACAGTGTTTTATCCAGAATGCAATGAAGAATCAACCATATACAAAAAAAAGATGCAGTTTCAAAAACTATATGGTGAAATTTTACTTACCGTATTTCCTTTCCTGGATCCTGCTAGACCAGTCCAGACTAGTGGATTATATCCCTCTGCCAGCAGATGATGGAGGTAGAGAAAGAACCAATCAGAAGCTTCAGTGACATCACAGTTTCAGGATGACATTGGCAAAGCAAGAGAACTTCAGAACAGCACTCAGAAAAAGAGAACCTCTTCAGCAGGCTAAACAAAATAAACTACTGAACAAACATGCAACTATATACAAGGCAGCAGAGCCACCAGATTCAGCAGAAGCACCAAACAGCCGAGCTAAAGACAAGGTTGATTCTGAATGTTGGCAAGGCTGGTTCTCAGAGAGTGGGTGGGTCCTCGACTGGTCTAGCAGGATTCCAGGAAAGGAAATTAACGGTAAGTTAACTTTCACCTTCCAAATTATCCTGTTGGACCAGTCCAGACTAGTGGGAAGTACCATAGCTACACCACCTAAGGGCGGGAAGAGCCAGCTGCTACCAAAACAGTGGCTCCAAATGGACCAACTCATGCGCTTGGAGGTCCAAGCAATAGTGCTGGGCAAAGGTTGACAAGAACAAACAGGCCGCTGCCTGGCAAACGTCAATAGGAGCAACCCAACAGCATTCCGCCCAAGAAGTTGCCTGCCCTCGCGTAGAATGAGCTTTAAAGACCTGCACGAACAAGCTTACCCTGTAAGATATAACCAACTCAATGGCCTGCTTGATCCACTGCACGATGGTATGCTTAGGAGCAGCAGCTCCTTTATGGGAGCCAGACAAAGACAACAAAAGTGATCAGAGAGCCGAAAGGAATTAGCAACCTTCAGATAACAGCGCAAGGAACATGCAACATCTAACAAGCAAAGATCAATGGAGCCTGTAGAAGACTCCTCCTCCGGAAAGGATGGGTGTAAGATGGACTGATTTACATGGAATTATAGGGTGAAACTCGAGGACACAGATCCAGTCTTTTGGGAGTTTTGCTATTCGCACTTATGGTGTTTCAGTTAAGTGTTTTCTTTTAAATGCATTTAAAAAAATTGACAAACACTCCAAGTCTATGAATGATATTTTACAGGGCTTCAGTGGTTCAGAAATTACTCGTTTATGAATTTCACTCCCAGGTCTGAGGCTCCTATAAACTCATGATGTACCCATAGGTTGCTTTTTATACTCCTGAACCGGGCAGTAGTGCATAAATGTTTGAATGTATACACTGTCTAGGTTTGTATATGTTCCTCCTCAGCTTAAATAAGGCTCTATAGTTCTCTTTATTTTAGTTTGTAAGGAGTGAGAGTCATTGGGATTTAGTTGAGTTTGTAGGTTATATGGAAGGCAGACAGCACTTTCAGTAAAAAGGAAGGCACTGTCCTGAGTGTCACCCCTTCCGCAGAAAAAGGATAAGATGGTGTTCCTGGCAGGAAAGCACCTGCAGCTCAGAAACACACCGGGCCGACATAATGGCTATCAAAAAGGCAGTCTCGAGGTCCAAGTACTTCATAGTGACCCTCTTCAAGGGCTTTAAGGATGGCTGTTTGAGCACCCTGAGAACCAAAGACAAGTCCCAAGAAGGGGACAAGTAGACGAACTAGAAGATGCAAAGCGCGTAGTCCAAGCAAAAAAATGCCTGATTTCTAAATGGGAGGCAAGCACTCCAGCAGGGCCATGAAAACAGGCAAAAGCTGCCACCTGCACTTTCAAAGAATTCAAGGCAAGGTCCCTGTCAAAGCCATCCTGCAGAAAGGACAGGAAATCAGATATTTGGGCTCACCACGGCAAAACCACATGGGCAGAGCACCAAGATTTGAATAAATGTCAAAATCGAACATAAGCTAGAGACATAAAAGGGCATCGTACTTTAAGCAAAGTAGCCACAACTTCAGCCGAGTATCCTTTATGAGCTAGATGACACCTTTCAAGAGCCAAGCTGAAAGAAAGAGTAGGGAGCAGGATCGTCCACGATGACTGGTCCCAGCCCCAGCAAGAGCTGAGCTTCAGAGACTCCACTGCTAGGAGAAGAACCAGGTCTGCATACCACAGGCAATCTGGTGCCACCAGAATCACCCGACCCGGATACGTCTCTATATGCTGGAGAACCTGGCTGATCAAGGCTTATAGAGGAAAGACATGGAGGATCAGCGAGAGAGGCCAGGTCTGGACCAGCACATCTAGACCCTGAGATTTTGGCTCCCTCCGATGACTGAAAAAGTCAGGGGTCTTGGCATTGGCTGAGGTAGCCATCAAGTCCAGAGCGGGACCACCTCACCGGTTCACAATGTATCTGAATGCCCACTGAGAGCATTCCCATTCGCCCGGTTCGAGAAGATCACAAGTGAGAAAAACTGCCTACATGCTAACTATTCTGGTGATATGCTGTGCTAACAACGCTTGCAAATGACCCTCGGCCCAAGGAAATAGGAGATGCGTCTCCAAGACTACCCCTGGGCAACTTGTTACGCCCTTGTCTGTTGAGATAAGCCACAGTCATGGCATTGTTGGACAGGACTCTAACTGTCTGCAAGTGAAGTAGTCAGAAAATGGCAGAATACCAAGCAGACTGCCCGCGCTTCCAACCAGTTGATGGATCAACCGGACTCCGGGTGGGACCATGTTCCTTGTGCCGTCTATCACAGACAATGGGTGACCAACTGGAAAGACTGACATCAGCAATCAGAGCTACCCAATATGGACTCTCCAGGGTCATCCTCCGCATCAAATTATCCCAAAATAGCCACCAGTGAAGACTGTAATGAACAGAGGGAGGAATAGGAAAACTGATGATGTAATTCTGCGAGCAAGGGGACCAACGGGACAGTAAGGAAAGCTGAAGTGGACGCATATGCACCGAAGCCCAGGAGACCACATCCAAGGTAGCCGCCATAGGTCCTAAGATTTGCAGATAATCCCACACCCAAGGAGCTGGTAAAGCTGGAAGGGATAAAGCAGACTGTAGAACTTGACACCTATCCTGAGTTAGAAACACTCTTCCTACCTGGGTATCAGAGGGCCCCAAGAAACTCAAGGGTCTGAAACCAGTGTAAAGAACTCTTGGCATGGATGACCACCCAACTAAGGCTTTCCAAGAAGGAGAGGGGACCCATGTCACCGCTCCCTGCGCCTCTGCGAGACTTTGCTCTGATGAGCCAATCATCCATGTAAGGATGCAAAACTCTCCCCTTACAACACAAGGCAGCTGCAACCACTACCATGACCTTTCAGGAGTGAGGAGCCGTGGGAAGACCAAACAGCAGGGCTCGAAACTGGAAGTGACATCCCAGTATCACAAAGTGAAGGAAATGCTACTGATCCTCTCGTATAGTAATATGGAAGGAGGCCTCCGCAAGGTCTAGGAAAGCTAAGAACTTGCCTGCGCAGACCGCTTGAAGCACAGACCAAGGTCTCCCTGCGAAAACACAGCATGCAGACAGCGACTGACCCCTCGTAAATCTAGGATGGGTCGGAAGAAACAGTCCTTCTTGAGCATGATGAAGTAGATGGAATAGAGGCCAGATCTGACCTTGGAGGAGGGAACCGGACAAATTGTCTGCAGATGCCATTGAGAGTCTCTCACACTGTAGCCCTCTTGCAAGCTGACCCTCCCTGATGGGTCTGGCACAGTCAAGAACATAACCCTGGGATATTATGTTGAAGACTCATCATCTATCTGTCGCAACCTGGGCCCATTTGTGTCAAAAGAGGTGCATCCGCCCGCTGACTTGCAGCACCCCAGAACAGAGCCCGGACCAGTCAGCAGGAGGCATGTGTGCAGCCCCGGAGAACTTTTTGCAAGAGGAATAACACAGGTACACTACCAAAAAACTGCCTCCAGTTTTGCAACTGATTCCTATAGATTTTGGGGTGCTGAATTCAGGAAAAATAGCCAAAATGTTCCATCACGTCACGTTTTCTTGCAAAATTAGATTTCTTACCCATATAAGGAATGTTCACATAATTTCTTTTTAGCCGACTGCAGTTTATTTTCTTGGCCCAAAATAGAGGTTGTAATGGTTAACTAACTAGAAACACTCCCTCATGATATTTTAGAGTGTTTTGTATTCATTTTATACATTAACAGAACAATTGGGAGGCGGGGGGCTAAATCCAGTACTCGCGCTGGCGCATGTTCTTTCCTGTTCGCCTCGCCTCGTTCGCTCGCTCAAACATGGTGGTTGCGACATGAACGTTCCTGTCAAATTTCAGTTTCTTGCAAGTTCATTATTACCTTTTGTTTGCTCAGTCGTAATCCAGCTTTATTCCGAAGTGGTTCACTACAGTTGTAGTTTGCAGTGCTGTGTATTTGTGATGGCTCACAGAGCCAGAGGTTGCGTCAACTCTCCGGACAGTTTTTGTTTTATTTGTGGGGAATATACCGTGAAAAAGCGGCAGAGGAACATTTCTGCATTTATTAAAAAAGTATATTTCGCCTATTTCGGTTTGAAGTTAGGCGATCAAGACAAACCGTGGGCTCCTCACAAAGTGTGCAAGACATGTGAGGAAGATCTACGCTTATGGATGAAAGGTAAAAAACAAGCATTTCGTTTCGGAATACCTATGATGTGGCGTGAACAAAGAGACCACAGCAGTGACTGCTATTTTTGCTCTTGCATTGTGAAGGGATACAACTTAAAAAATAAGAACGTAATAAGTTACCCCAACCTTCCCTCAGCAATTAGGCCTATGCCTCATAGCAACGAAGTACCTGTGCCTGAACCACCAAAATCTTTGGATCATATTTGTGTGGACGGTTCTGATCATGATGAGACTCATCAGATGGCTTTTCCCGATGAGTCCAGTACTTCCGAGTTTGAAACTGAACCAGATCCGAAACCTGAACTTTTCTCTCAAGCTGAATTGAATGATTTAGTCCGGGATTTAGGACTCCCAAAAGATGCTGCCCAACTGCTAGGTTCTCGGCTTAAACAGAAAAATCTATTGTCACCAGGAACAACTTTTTATTGGTACCGCAACCGCGAGACACAATTTTTGAAGTATTTCAGCAAAGAGGAAGATTTGGTATTTTGCAACGATATATACGGAGTGATGGAAAAGTTTAAACTCAAGTATGATCCTGCTGAATGGCGGCTGTTCATTGATTCGTCAAAAGACAGCATAAAAGGTGTTCTTCTTCATAATGGCAACACATTCGCTTCAGTTCCTATTGCTCACTCTGTTATTCTTCAAGAAAAATACGAGAATTTGGCCCTGATTCTTCAGAAGATTCGTTATGATGAGCATAAGTGGATGATTGGTGGAGACTTTAAAATTCTATCCATGCTATTAGGGCAGCAATCCGGTTTCACCAAATATCCCTGCTTCCTTTGCTTGTGGGATAGCTGGGCCCGCGACCTACACTGGGGGAAAAAAGACTGGCCAATTCGGGAGTATTTGAGACCCGGTGAGAAAAATGTTCTTCATGAGAGCTTGGTACCTCGTGATAAAATTCTATTACCACCTCTCCACATTAAGTTGGGTCTCATTAAGCAATTCATCAAGTCCCTTCCAAAAGATGGTGAGTGCTTTCGGTACCTTTGCTCAAAGTTCCCCCGACTTTCTGAAGCAAAGCTAAAGGAAGGAGTGTTTGTTGGCCCTGATATAAGGAAACTCATTTCAGATGGAGCATTCGCTGAAACGATGTCTGAGAAGGAAAAAGAAGCCTGGGATTCCTTCAAGGATGTTGTTCTCAAATTCTTGGGGAACAGGCGGGATGAGAACTATAAGGATATTGTTGCCAGGATGCTCAATGCCTTCAAAGAACAAGGCTGTAACATGAGCCTGAAAGTCCATTTCTTGCACTCCCATGTGAACTACTTTCCCGAAAACTTGGGGGCGTACAGTGAAGAACAAGGTGAAAGGTTTCACCAGGACATCAAGGACGCAGAGAGAAGGTACCAAGGAAGATGGAACACCACTATGATGGCTGATTTCTGCTGGTTGCTGCTGCGGGAAACCCCAGATGAAAAATACGCCAAGCAGCGCACCAAGAGAAGCATTCGGGGGAAGAAGAAACGGGCCCACCAGGAGATTGATTGACCCAAGAATGACTTTAAAATCTAAACTGTGTTGACAAATATCGTGTTTTTACTAAACTTTGAAATAAAAATTTGCTAGTTATTACCACAGTGTCGGATCTCATTTATTAGAATTTTATTTTCACACCATCGGGTGTTTGTCTTCATGTATTGCAATGGTGCGGTTTGCGTTTTCTATTCTTACATACATACCTGTACAACATTTTTTGCACATTTCTTTGCTTTGTTTTTTGTCTAACCTCGCTCTTATATGCTCAATGTTTGTACACATGTATGTGGCTGTTTTAAGTGCAGACAATTTTGCTACCATCACAGTGTGTTTTGTTGACATTACTCTATTCTTATGTGCTGCCTTGTTACAATTTTCTTTATTCTTATTTGAATAACTACTAAACAATTAGTATAAAGAATTCATCCAAGAAACTTTTATCTCGATCACTCAATCTGAAACGTTCACCTCAAACTGCTAACCCAATGTAGCAAAAAATCTGTACGTGATGGAGCAAATTGGTTACCAGATTTGGATTCAGCGCACCAAAAAACGTAAAAATCAATCGAAACATTAGAGGCAGTTTAAAATTTTTTTTTAGTGTACCTGTGTAATTATCCTTGAAAGGGCTGGCCACTTGATTTGGGTGTTGAGTAAGATCGTTTGCTGGGCCCATAGCAGCACAAATCTCGAAAGTGCACTCTGGAGGAAGATGAAGACAATATCCCGGTGCCCAACCGATAAGATTTGGATTTTTCTTCGGGCAAATGCTGAGGATTAACCTCATCAAAATCTTTGACAAGCTTATCCTGATCCTTCCCAAATAGGAGCCTGCCCTTGAACGGGAGCTTGGCCAGGTGGGCTTTGCAGGCCGCATCAGCGTTCCAATGATGAAGCCAAAAACCAATGCCTTGCCACTGTAACAGCTGCGACCGACTGCGCTGCCAACTGAAGGAGGTCATAGAGGGCACCAGCCAAAAAAGGCAGGCACAGATTCCAAATGGGCTGAAGAGTCCTGTGGTAGGAATTTAATCCGTCTGGGATGGTGGTGTGCTTAGTAACTGCCGCCACCAGGGCATCCACCTTAGGAAAGCGGAGCCACTTATCAAGGTACACAGGTGACCAGACACAAAAATGGCCCAGATGCCTAGCTGAGTGCAAGGAAGCATCAGGAGAGTCCCATACTCCAGGGAAACCATCTGCTGCAGCTGTAAAGGAAAAGGGAAAGCTCTAGACTGCTCACAAATGTCTCTAAGAATGGGATCTGACAGAGTTGGATTGGGTGGAATCCTGCTCTAACAGAGGGTCAGCAATATGGAGGGACTCCACAATTTGAGAAATAAGAGCCGGCAGCTCTTTCTTATGAGAGACGTACAGCATAGGAGTCATCCTGAAGATCACCATTCTCTTCTGGAGGTGACAACTCCTCGTCTTCACGGTCAAACTCACTGACCAGACTCTTATCCTCAGAAACTGGCTCCTCTGAGGGATTCCACTCTCCAGGAGACCTCCTTGGAGGGCCACTCCTCCTGAGCAGGCAAGGTAGAGCTCACTTGCTTTCTGGATGATGAGTCCTTGGATGCTGACAGACCAGAAGGCCCTGGAGAAGGAGCTTCAGAAAGAATGGCCACAGAGTCAGAATGCCAAAGATCACAGGCTTGATGGAACAAGAATAAATTGGGAAAAATTGGACTCCCTCCAAGAGGTTGCACTTGTTCCGGCAAAAGAACAGGAGTAAGAGAAACATCTCTCAATGGGGCCAGCATGAGGAGGCCAAAGGAGAAGCCACGCCTGAACTTTGTGCCCTCCCCTGGTCAGAAGCACAGGAAGTTCAGAGACTGCCTATCAAAACCCGGCACTTGTGGCCACAATGAAGACAGCACTGAAGAGAATAGGGTATCTGACAAAAAAAAAATAAAAGTGATATGCTGCTGTTTCACAGAGAAGAGGAGCAGGTATGCCAAAAACAAGAGCAGTGATGGCCTTCTATACACTTGCAGCACGAGAAACTGAACACAGAAAACCCCGACAGAAAAGCTCCTCTCTGGAGGAAGGAGTTTGGGTTCACTGCCGAGGGCTGCTCAGGGTCAGCCCGTCCATTAGGCGAGTTAGGTGGCCACCCAGGGCAGCCAGTCCAGGCAGACAGCGGCAGACATGACCGGCCGCACCGCCCCCCCCCCAGCTGCTGCTGATTCCATCCCCCACAGCTGCTGCTGATTCTGTTTGAAGGGGGAGGCGGGCAGTGGCAGCATTTCAAAAAGTGGCAGCAAAAAGCTATCACTTTTTGAAATACTGCCACTGCCTACCTCCTCTTCTCGAGATGGGAATCGGCAGCAGCTGGGGGGGGGGGGGGCAGTGTGGCAGGCAGCTGGGAGGGGGGGTGGGCGTTGTGGCCAGGGTTAGGCCAGCCCTGACTGCCCTGCTCCTCTTGAGCAGACACCCGCCCCCTCCAGACAGCTCAAACTGATCCATCTGATCAGGAGCACACCAGAGAAATCTCTGGAAACACCAGAGGGACACCTCTTGTGTGCCCTGGGGATGTCAGATACCAAAAAACAGCTACACTGGACTCACTCTCAAAGTGACCACCAGGAGCAGAGTAGCCGAAGTCCACCATCTGATGAGATAGAAAAAATACTGAAGCTATCGCTTAGGGGAGGCACATATATGTGCCAGTGATGTCGCCACTGAAGCTTCTGACTGGTTCTCTCTCTGTCTCCATCATCTGCTGGCAGGGGGATATAATCCACTAGCCTGTACTGTCTAGCAGGATGACTTGGAAGTAGCATTTACAAATGCAGATTCATAGGACCAGAAGTAGTAAAAATTGTGTTCTGTTCTTGAAGATGGAGACAATAAATTTGCTTTGTAAACGCATTAACCCAGCTCTTACCAGGCACTCTCCACTAAGGAAATCGGGGATAATTTCTTTATCAATATAATCCACCAGTCCCCCAGGTCCTTGATAATCATTTCCTGCATAAATTAAGAATTTCTTTCTGGTGTTATCATCTATGAATGGGCTAACCTGAAAGCAAGAGAAAAATAAAACCAATTAGAATCCAGTAGCCTAAAAAGCTCTCCAACTTGAAAGGCACATTTTGCCATATTCTATTTATTTATTTATTGAGCTGTATTTATATACTGCCTTTCTCTGGGTCAAGGAGGTTTACATGTAACCGAGATGTAACTTACATTGAAACGTTAGTATCAAACCATGTACATCATGCAATCAAAGAGCTTTTGGCTCTTAACTATATACAGGTTTGATTATATACAACAGTAGTGCTAGGCGGATGTGCGTTGTTCTTCAGTGGGGGGGTGGGGGGGAGGAGTCACTGTTGCTGAAATGTTCAGTAAACAGATCTGACTGTTTGCGGAAAGTCTTGAGGTCCATGATGTTCCTAAGCTGGTCCAGCAGTCTGTTCCATATGGAAGGTGCATAAAGTTGGAAGGCTCTTCTGCACGCCTGTTGGTTTTATTTGGTTCTGATGTGGATGTGGAGGGTATTCATTGCCTAGGTCCGTCTAGATCTGTGTGGTTATGAGGGCTGTATAAGTGATCGTAGGTGTGTGTGTGTGTGTGTGTGTGTGTGTGTGGGGAGGGGGGTCTGAATGAATTGCTTTGTGAATTAGCATGATGGTTTTATATGTTATGCGGCTCTTCAGGGGGAGCTGGTGAAGCTGTTTTGAGTATTGGGGTGATGTGTTCTTTTCTCGTTGCTACTTGTAGGATTCTTGCTTTTGAGTGGAAAGCTGTCTGGAGAGGTAGGAGTGTGGATTGCGGCAATCCTTGGAAGATGGCATTGCAGTAGTCCGGGGGAGTATTATTGATGCTTGGAGTACAGTATGGAAGTCATCTGGTCCTAGGAGTGGTCAGAGGCACTGAAGTGTCTTCGCTTTGAAGTAAATTGTTTGGGTGGTTTTGTCTATGTGCGTTTTGAAGGTTAAGCGTTGGTCGTTGGTGATTCCTAGGTATTTCATTTTGGTTTTGGCTTTAAATTATGACATTGTTCAGTGTTATCGTGGGGGTGGGGGGTGAATGAAGTATCTCTTGCTATGTAGAGGGCCTCTGTCTTGTTATAGTTTATTTGCAGATTGTCGTCTGTTAGCCATTTTATTACTTTGGTGAAGCATTCTTGGTGGACTGTTATTTTGGGTCGGTGTGTGTCAATGGGTCCATAAATCATAATGTCATCAGCATAAACATGGAGGTTTAGGTTGTGTGTCTTATGATTGTGCAGAGTTGTCACAGGTATAGGTTGAAAAGCATAGCGGAGAGGGTGTATCCCTGTGGGACGCCTTGGGTTTGCTTGTATGGAGTGGAGGAGTTGTTTCCAATTCTTATCTTTTCATATCTGTCGGTGAGGTAGGATGTGAACCATTTGTGGAAAGTTCCCTGTATTCCAACTGTGCGAAGACAACGTAATAGTATTTGGTGGCTCACTGTGTCGAAGGCCGATGAAATGTCTAGGAAGATTAACAGGAAGCCTTGATTGACCAGTTACATTCCTTGCGTTAGAGTATTTATTAAGGTGGTTAATAATGTTTGTGCTGTGGTTGAAAGCCATGTTGCTGGGGATCTAGGAGATCATGTCTGTCAATGTGTTCTTGTAATTGGTGCACTGTTTTCTCTATGAACTTTGCTGCAAAGGGCAGGCTTGCAATGGGCTGTTTGATGCCAGGTTTGATGTATCCAGGATTGGGTTTTACAGCATAGGATGAATAGAGATTTTTAGGCTTGTGGGCATGGTTCCTTGTTGAAGTACTGCTTGTGTGAATTTGGGGATTATTCCACTGAGGTCTTATTTGGTTACCTTCATCCATGATGTAGGGCAGGGATCCAGTGGGGAGGTTGTTGTGTTCAGGGTGGATATGGTGTTCTCTGACTTTCGTTGATATGATTGAAGGAGCTCCAGGTACCTATGTGGTTATCTACAGTATTGGGTGAGGTGTTGATATTTGATTGCGGTTGTAGCTGTTTGTAGTGTTGGGCAAGTTGTTGGTGGGTGATCTTGATTTCTTGGTTGCCAGTGGATGGTGTTTTTGTCAGCTCTTTCACAATGAAGAAAAGCTCTCCTGGTCAGCTGATTGCAGTGTTTAGTAGTTTGGTATGGTGTTCTCATTTTACTTTGTCCCTTTCAATATGGTATTCCTTCATCAGCAGTAAATATTGTGCTTTGTCTCTTTCTTGTTTTGTTTTTTGCCATTTTCTTTCATGTTTGCAGAGTTGTCTCTTTAGGTGTCGGAGGGTTTTGGTATACCAGTCAGTCTTGGGTTGCTTCATGTGTGTATTTGTATCTGCTGTCGGTTGGTCTTTGAGTTGTTGGGGGTGATTGGAACACCACCATCAGAAAATTGGCAATTTTCAATGAGCAGCTCTGGGTCAGTGGAGTCTATAGGCAGTGGTTCGAGAGTTTCTTTGATGAAGTTGTCCTTAACGAATGGTTTAAAATCTTCTGATTGTTGGTTGGGACTTGTACACCCTTGTGGGAGTGAACTCAATGAGTTTGTGGTCTGACCAGGCGACTGGATGGACTTGTATACAGTGGTGGGGGGGGGGGGGAGAGGGCGCTTATTTGGGCGTTATGGCTACTGAAGAATAAGTCTAATGTGTTTCCTTTTGTGTGTGTAGGAGTGTTTACTAGTTGTGTTAGGTCCATCGCTGTCATGGCTTGAAGGAAGGACTGTGCATGGTTTTGGTGTAGCGAGGGGAGGTTGAAGTCTCCCAGAACTAGTAGTTCCTTTCCTGTTCTTGCTGCTGTTATAATTGTGTCCAGTATTGTTGATAGGTCACTGGTGTTGGAGGTCGATGTCCTGTATATGAGGCAGACTATGGTCACTTTGTTGGAAACGGTGATGGTCAGATTCATTGGTGCTGTTTGCTTGGAACCGGAGGTTGATGTTTTTCCTGCCTATGACCATCACTCCGCCTCCTCTTCATTGGGTTCTGGGACAATGGTATATGTCATATCCGTTTGGTGTGAGCTTGTTCAGGAGTATGTTTGTTTTTGTAATCCATGTTTCAGTAATACAGGGTATGTCCAGATTTTTGGATTTCAAGAGGTCATTGATGATTTGAGTTTTGTTTTGGATGGATTGGGAGTTTATTAGGGCACATTGTAGGGAGTGTAAGTGTGGAGTTGAGTGGCATTGGGGTGGTTTGGGGTGTGGAGTTTTTTTATGTGCATTAGTTGTCTTGTGGTTCGGTGAGTGTTGTGTGGGAGATGAGAGTTCACTCTGCTAGACAGTTGGTTTTTGTTCCATAGCAGGGGTGCTGTGGTGGTTGGAGAATTGTGTGCTGTGGTAAGCAGCAGGAGCGCTAGCAGCAGGTAAAGCAGAGGGTGAGCATGTTGGGTAGTTTACCTTCTGGCTGTTGTCATTATTGGTGCTCTTTGTCTGAAGACTGTATTGTGCGTGTAGGTGTGTATTTGTGGTGATAACATATTAAAGAAAGAGTGCTAAATTATGTATTACATGATAGTACCACTAAAGTTCCTTTGGTTGTTTAACTATATTGTGGATTAAAAAATTGAATATAAAATTTTAAAAATGCATTTCTTTTTGATCATTTGAGTTTGCAGATTATGAAAGTTACTAGATTGGGAGCACCAGGGATTAAACAGTAAATTAGTTTGCTTCCTTATCTTGACATGAATTACACTTAGTTTCAATTATGTAAACTGAATATTCTTTTTTATTCCCCCCTCCCAGCAGTCACTGTTGTACCCCTCTTCTCAGATGGTATGCTTGGGTAGTTCAAAGATAACCCAAAGGCCGCCTCCAAGGGGTGCCCTTAGCACTGCTTTTTGGGTGGCTGATTCTTTCCTTCTTTCTTGAGTCCAAGTTTACCACTTTCATAGCATGCTCTGGTCCAGCACTATGATGAGAAAGCTAGCTACTCACCTGTAACAGGTGATCTCCGGGAACAGCAGGAATTTAGTCCTCACATATGGGTATCGTCGGTACCAACGGAGCCTGCGTGGGAACGCTCCCCAGCGTCCAATAAGAACGCTTTTGGGAGCATCCTTCAGCACATGCGCGCTGCCTTCCCGCCTTTCCAACTGTCCCTCTTCAGTTAACTTTGTAGCTGAGTGAAAGGATAGAGGGAGAGAGGAAAGAGAGAAAGAGAGAGAGAGACAACTCCTAGGGGAGGTGGGTGGGTTGTGAGGACTAAATTCCTGCTGTTCCTGGAGATCACCTGTTACAGGTGAGTAACTACGCTATCTCCAGGAACAAGCAGGAATGTAGTCCTCACATATGGGGACTCCCTAGCTGAAGATGCCAGGGAGATAGCCCCAGGAAGGTGCCACCGTCAAAGGTGAGGATCCTTCCTCCCATGGATCTCTGGCATCCCACCAGGGTTGGTGGGCAGGAGTTGGTTTAGGTTTGAAAGAGGTTTTGAAGAACAGCTTGGCCAAAGAAGGCATCCCGACGGGAGGCTTTATCTAGGCAGTAGTGGGCTGTGAAGGTGTGTACCGAAGCCCAGGTGGCTGCTCGACAAATGTCATCGATAGACACAGAGTGGAGATTAGCCATAGAAGCTGCCATGGCCCTGACATTATGAGCTGTGACATGGTCCTGAAGAGGAAGACCCTTACTCTCATAAGTAAAGGATATACATTGGGCAATCCATTTAGATAAAGTTCTTTTGGAGACTGGAAGTCCCAAATGACTAGAGTCAAAAACTATAAAAAGTTGTGAAGATTTTCTATGTTGCTGTGTTCTTTGTATGTAAAAGGCCAAGGCCCTTTTGCAATCCAAAGTATGAAGGTTCCTTTCTGCATTAGAGGCGTGAGGCCTCGGAAAAAATACAGGAAGGTAAATTGATTGATTTAAATGAAAAGGCGAAACCACCTTTGGCATAAAATGTGGGTGAGTTAGAACAACCACCTTATCGTGATGAAACCTAGTATAAGGAGGATCAGCCACTAAAGCTTGCAATTCACTGATGCGACGGGCAGAGGTGATTGCAATTAGGAAGATGACCTTCCAGGTCAAAAACTTAAGGGCTGCAGTGGCTAAAGGCTCAAAAGGCGGCTTCATGAGCTGCCCGAGAACTAGATTTAGATCCCATGCCACCGGTGGTGGCTTGATGGGAGGTTTGGTTAATAGAAGGCCTCTCATAAATCTTGATATGAGTGGATGAGAGGAAATTGGTTGTCCATTCAGAGGCTTATAAGAAGCTGCAATTGCACTAAGATGGACTCTTACCGAATTGGTCTTTAACCCAGAATTCGATAAGTGAAGGAGATACTCTATTATCGATTCTAAGGGTACGACCAGGGGGTTTAATCCTCTCCTGGAGCACAATATAGTAAAACGTTTCCACTTGAAGGCATAAGATCTTGTGGAAAGTTTCCTAGAAGCTCGAAGGATATCTTTTACCTGCTGAGACGGGTTGAGGATCCTGGAGGTCTAAGCCTTCAGCAACCAGGCCGTAAGGTGCAGGGACTGGGGATTTGGGTGCCATAGCGTCCCGTTCTCCTGAGAAAGGAGATGTGGAGCGTGCCCTAACTCCAGAGGTGCCGCTTGAGAGAGATGCAGAAGCAGGGAACACCACGTTTGGTGTGGCCATCGTGGTGCGATGAGAATCATGCGACCCCTGTCTCTCTGAAGCTTGAAGAGTGTTTTGGGAATGAGGGGAATAGGTGGGAAAGCATAAAGGAAGTCGTAACCCCAGTGAAGGAGGAAGGCATCCCTTGCCTGACAGTTGTGTGCTGGTATCCTGGAACAGAACCGGGGCAGTATGGCATTCAGTGGACTTGCAAAGAGGTCTATGTCTGGACTGCCCCAGAGATGAAATATCTTTGCCACCTGGTCTAGGTGGAGTGACCACTCGTGAGGGAGCAGTACTCGACTGAGTTTGTCTGCCCAAAGGTTTTGAATGCCTGGAAGATAAACCACTAGAAGGTGAATTTGGTGCTCTCTGGCAAGGGCCCATAGTCGTAAAGCTTTGTTGCATAACGACAGAGAGCCCGTTCCGCCCTGCTTGTTCACATAGAACATGGCTACCTGATTGTCCGTCTGGACTAGGACTGTCTTGTAGCTGAGCTGGGCGTGGAACACTCGAAGAACTAAATAAATTGCTCTTAATTCCAGGAGGTTTATGTGTAAATCTACCTCCTGTGGAGTCCAGGTGCCCTGGGTAGAGAGATGATCCAGGTGTGATGCCCAACCCACCTGTGATGCATCTGTTAGGGTGGCCTGAAAGAGGGGTTGATGGAAAGGAGACCCCACTGTCAGATTTTCTAGTGATTGCCACCATTGGAGGGACAAAATTAGTCATTGAGAGACTGTTATTTTGTCCGACAAATGGCCTGTGGCCTGTGTCCACTGTGTGGAGAGGGTCCACTGAGCTGCTCGCATGTGGAGGCGAGCATATGGGACTACATGAACTGTGGATGCCATGTGTCCCAGTAACTGCAGTAGTTCCCGAGCTGTGAGGGAGGATTTGCCTGCTGCTTGGGAAGCTAGCTGCATAATGCGAAGACACCTGGCTTGTGGAAGGAAAGCCCTTGCCTGCCTGGTATCCAGACAGGCTCCTATGAATTCTAGGCATTGGGAAGGAACTAGTTGAGACTTCGGGAAGTTGATTTCCAATCCCAAGTATTGGAGGATTCGCATTGTATGAGACAGTGCAGTGCTGGCCTCTGCAACTGTGGAGGCTCGAATGAGGCAGTCGTCTCAGTAAGGGAAGACAAAAATCCCCAGGGTTCGTAGAAATGCTGCTACTACTGCCATGCATTTCGTGAACACCCTTGGTGCTGAAGCCAGACCAAAAGGAAGAACCCTGTACTGGAAATGTCTTCCCCTGAAAAGGAAACGCAAGAATTTCCTGTGATCTGGATGGATGAGAATGTGAGTGTATGCATCCTTTAAAGTCTAGAGAGCAAAGCCAGTCCTGGCCTTGAAGGTATGGCAGAAGAGTTCCTAGAGAAATCATTTTGAATTTCTCTCGAAACAGATATTTGTTCAATTCTCTGAGGTCTAGAATGGGTCTGTGTCCCCCTGTTTTCTTTGGGATAAGAAAATAGGGGGAGTAGAACCCTGTTCCCTGTTGAAAAAATGGGTACTTCCTCTATTGCCCCTTGGGCAAGAAGTGTGGAGACCTCGTAATCTAGCAGATTGTCTGCAGAGGTTTGTGAATTGAACTGCTTTAGAATTGTAGGAGGGGGTATGCTGTGAAAATGAAGTTTGTACCCCTCTCCTACAATGGACAAAGTCCGATCTTCTGCTGTTATTTGATGCCATCTGTTGATAAAGTGGCATAACCTGCCCGGAATATTGGGGGGTTGGGGACCCCTCAGAGGCAGGAAGGCAAAGCTCTCTGGGAAGGAGTCAAAGCCCTTTAGGGGGTTGAACTGGAGAGCTGGTTGGGCTCTCGGTCCTTTTGGTTTCTTTTGTTGTCTAGGTTGTCCCTTTTGGGCAAACTGACCTGAAGTCTGACTCTGCTGGGTATAGGAAGGATAAAACTTCCTCTTTTTGCTAAAAGAGGGTTTTTTATAAGGCTTCCTTTTGGCCGGAGTGGCTGTAGACTTTGACCATCTATCTAAGGTAGAATTGTCAGCATCTAACTCGTTAGCCTTTTCCTGCCAGTTCTTGCTGAAGAGATTCTCCCCCATGCAAGGAATGTTGCCTAATTTGTTCTGTACCCAAGTCTCCAAGTCTGATGCCTGCAGCCAGGCAATCCGTCGTGCACCAATGGCAATAGCAGAAGTTCTGCTGATGCATTCAAAGCAGTCAAAAGCTGCACGATTGACAAACTTGGAGACATCTTGAGCATTCTTAACTAGAGCAAGAAAATCTTGTCTCTTATCATCTGGGAGAAATGGGCTCATAAGTTCCAAGTCTCCTGTGACTTCCTTATGGAACATTCCCATATATAGGATGTATGAACTGATCCTAGCTGAAAGCATGGAAGCTTGAAAAGTTCTGCGTCCAAAAGCATCCAGAGTCCTGCATTCACGACCTGGAGGATTGGATGCATGCCTCTTTGCACGTTTCATCCTACGCATGGCTGATTCCACTAGCATTGAATGGTGTGGCAGCTGGGTTTTCTGAAATCCAGGACATGGTGGAACTCCATACATAGTATCAAGCCTCCTAGAGTGAGGAGAAGTAGTCAGAGGTGTCTCCCACATTCTGAGCATCAAGCTATGCAGAATTTCATGGATAGGCAGAGTAGCTGCCTCCTTGGGAGCTTCAGGATATTGGAGGATTTCCAATTCTTTTGCTCTGGGTTCTTCTTCAGGAGCTACTGTGATTGAAAGACCTTTGGCCATATCACGGATGAAATCCTGAAAAGACATGTCCTCTGGAGGTGACATTCTGCGTTGGGGAGAAGAGGGATCTTCTAGGAGAAACCCTCTAGTGCCAGCAGAATTGTCAGAGTCTTCGGAATCGGAGGAATCAAAGTATTCCTGACCTCGATGCTCTTGCAAAGCACGATCCCGGTACCGATCGAAGTCGGTACCGAGGTGACCCGGTACCGCTTTGTCCCCTCTAGCCAGAGATGGCATAGGAAGAGTTCCCACTGGGGCCGGCACCATTGGTACTGGCATTGCCGGTGTTGGTACCGGCATCGGTGTTGATGTCGGCACCGGTGCCCTTGGGACCCCAGTACCGCAGCCGAGAGAAGAGCTGCGATACTGCGCTCGATAGTGAGGAACCTCTAGTCTATCGATGCTGCCAATGCCTGGGTGTCGGTACCGGTAAGGACGGCCGGAATCCCTGAGCATGGCACAGGTAGTTCTTGCGAGGTTGAGGCCTTGAGAACATCCTGAAGCCCCATCGATGCTTTGGAAGCCGAAGCCTCTCGCCGGGGCTATTTTGCCGGTGTGGTTCCCTCAAGGGCCATGCCAATGGCCTCTCGATGCTTAGCAGGAGAGCTACCCTTTGAGGAACGGCTCTTATGTTTAGTTACCTGCGATCCATGGGAGGAAGAAGAGGCCCTCGACGATGTCAATGCAATGGATCTGGCATCTGAAGAAAAAAGGGTACCAAGCTTTGCGGCCCGGTTCTGTCTTCCTCTTTTGGTCATCCCCATGCAGGAGAGACATTCAGTTGGAGAATGATCAGGTCCTAAACATTTTAGACACCAATCATGGGTGTCAGTGACTGAAATGGTACCGCCACACTTAGTACATTTTTTAAAACCACTAGTTGGCTTTTCCATGATTTAGGAAAATGGGGGGCCTAATGCCCAAAATGGCACCTAGCACCAAAAAGGAACATTTCTGAAAGAAACACTCAAAGGGTTTTTTTTTTAAAAGAAAAGAAAAGAACCGGCGGTACCGGTAGGCGTCGTGCGGTAGGCAAACGTGACCACAGAAAGAGGTTTAAAGATGGAATTTTCTGCAGTGACAGGGAATAGGTCCTGTCAGCTCCGCGGAAAACGAAGAACTGAAGAGGGACAATTGGAAAGGTGGGAAGGCAGTGCGCATGTGCTGAGGGATGCTCTCAAAAGCGTTCTTATTGGACGCTGGGGAGCATTCCCGCGCAGGCTCCGTCGGTACCAACGATACCCATATGTGAGGACTACATTCCTGCTTGTTCCTGGAGATAGCTACATTTTGTAAGCTGAGTCACAGCGCCAGCCCACTGAGTACAGTTTTGTTCATGAAAGATCATTATCATAAATATGTATAGTTTTACAGTGTACCACTGTTCTGTGATATCTCAGTGACAAGTTTATCCACTGGGCTGATCCAATGGCTAATGCTCTGTGCTGCCACATGGATGGAGCTGGGCTCAGTTCTTAAGTCATCTCTTTCATTTCCTGGGCCACCTGGGTTTGTGGAGGTTGCAGAGACAGCATTTACAGCTCTTGGCAAGGCTGGAATCCCAGTTAATGTACAACTGTGACACCTAGTGGCCAGACTTAGGTCCATCATTGCAAGGCTCTTGAGTGAGCACTGATGCATGACCTGCAGCTGAAATGAATTGGCTGAGTGGGAAGTACTTATTTATTTATATTTATTTAACCAGTTTTATATACCACCTTTTCCTTCAATCAAAGTAAAAAAAAAATCCCTAGGCTGATGTGAATGAAGATCCATAGCATGCCAATGTATTAAGAAAATAATTTCTGACTGAGCTGGCAGCCAAAAAGAGCAATAAGACACTGCTGGACCAAACACAATTAAAGGGCCTGATATACAACACCGCTATAGTAAAACTGAACTTAATGCTGATCTATTATTATGTTCAAGTGTTTCAATTCAACATCAAACTAAAGCTTTAAACTGAACAAAATATTCTAGTAATACGAAACACGAACATTTTTAGAACAAGTATATTTTGGCATTGATCAGATCTGACAGTATTCTTGCAAACTCTTCCCATAGGTTTTTTTATTATTATTAGGATATCAATATTTGTCATTTACACATAGTACTTAGGCCTGGTTCAATAGAACCAAAAGCTTTACAAGACCATACTGAATGTTTGTGTGCTGCAGTTTTTATATCCTCCAGTCCCCCTTCTGCCTATAGCTGAAACAGCTAAACCTTACTGCGCCAAACTGTAGAGATAGGTTCAGACTTTCCCACTTTTCAAATCTGGAGAGTGATCTGGATGGGGAGAGTGGTAGAGGAAGAGCAAAGTTGCTAGTGTTTTCAAAAAAATACATGTGATTTCTGTCTCTCTCTTCCTCTGTAACTTTGAAATGGATGGGCCTAGTTCTACTGAACTTTGTGGAGAGGTATGTTTTCAGAAAGAGATTTTTCCACCTTTCAAAGTTGGTGAGCGATTTGGAGGAGGGGGATGAGTACAGGAGATAGCAAAGTTGGTAGCTTTGATTCAACGGCCCATGCATTTCTTTTGAAATGTTATCTTGAATATCATCCTTTCTACTTGATTTAAGGCTGCACAAAATGCCCTAAACTCAAGTACTCAACATCTCTAAAAACCTACCAGTGTCCAAAGGACTGGGAATACTCTGGGAGCTCGAAGGATAAGAAGGCGGCCCAGGGTCTCTGGGTAATTAGCTTCAACTACTTCAATGATCCTAAGCAAGGCTTTCACACCAGGTCTCCATAAATGCCTCATGTTCAATCCTTCAAGGTCCACTAGGCAAGTCCAAGAGCTGTGAAAATGATATAAAGCAGCAGACTTTATAAATCCTAAAATGATGTTCTGAAACCAAATTTTAAAATCAGAATTACACATTTACCATGGATTGCCCCTCTTAAGCAAGATCTTAAAACTCCTGTTAAAGTAAAACTTGGATTGCTTCAGTATTTGCTCAGTAAGATAAGCAGAGTTGCTTACCTGTAACAAAGATTCTAGGCAACAGAATCATGCAGCCCACCCAGATCTGCTCTCCCATTAGAGACTGAGGGAGCTTGAGGTAAGCCCAAAGTGTATATGTGCATGCATGCATGCATGTATGTGCGTGTGTGGTGGGGGTGAGGGGAGGGGGGTACTGTTGCAAAGCCTCTTTTTCTAATTCTGACCAAACCCTCAGATCCTGATGAGCCTGTCAGATCAACAGGTCTGGAGACTTTAGTGCACCTGGCGAAGTCATGTTCAGATATACTTATCTTTATTAATAGTTTATTTCTTTTTTTGACCACTGAGGAGAGCAGAAGGCATCTCCTTGGATCCCAAAAATGAAACAAACCAAGGGATATCAGATTGTTCTAGGCTCTTAAGAGCAGATCTGTTTGGGTTGCATCAGTGATTACATTATCACTGGTGTGACGGCATGTATCCTGCTTGTCTGCAGAAACACTAAGGACCACAACCAAGCCCCTTGGATGATGAAAAACCTGTACAGCATTTCCTGTTACAAATTAAGGGAAGGAAATGCCATTGTCTGTAGAGAGGTGCCAGTTACATTGGGATCTTTACCATTATTTCCCCACATTTTCTTTTAAAGTATTGTAATTTTGAGATCAGCATTTAAGAACATAATTGCAAGTCACTTAACCTTCCACTGCCTCAGAAGAATCCAAGTTATCACTGTCCCTTTTCATGTACATTACCAAGTTTACGCTACAATGTAAACTGCTTTGACTAAAATGATAAAGTGGTATTAAAAAAAACCCCTGTTAAATAAATAAATAAATATACTGGGTCAGACCGATGGTCCATCAAGCTCAGTATCCTATTTCCAACAGTGGCAAATCTGTGATTCAATGAGCAATAGAGGATAGCCCCCTCACAAAAGACTTGCCCTTTCCTTTTCCTTACTGCTTTAGACAAACTATAAAATAAATTGACTCAATCTGCCTTGCTATCATTTTCTTCATCTTAAACCTAATAATAATCCGAACACAGGGATTTACCTAATAGGCCGACCAAATACTTTGGTATTTTCTTCACAGCGTCTTAGTCCTTCCTCATTTATGGACAGCACCTGTCAAAGGGATGTTTGTGTTACCAAAAGTTTAAACTTTCTCATAGTTAGAAACTGAGCAGTCCCCTTTCTGAATTATTTTTGCTCAACCAATTGATTTCTAGATACAGCCTTCTTGCAGGATGGACTATGCTCAAGTTCAGCAAACATTTTTCTGCAAAAATCTTTAGAATTTTAATAATCTGTGACCCCATCTGAAAATAACTTAAGGACATAAGATATTCCAAACTGGGTCAGACCAAAAGGTCCATCAAGCCCAGTATCATGTTTCCAACAGTGGCTGATCCAGGTCACAAGTACTTGTCAGGTTCCCAAACGGTAGACAGATTCCACGCTGCTTATGTGGTCTCAATGTGCTACAATAATTTTTAATCCAGAGTTGCCAAATTACCCAGGAGTGATATTTTTTGCTAGTTCTAGTTTTAAATTTGCATTGGAATGCAATATGGTATTTGTATCCCTGAGTTTACCCACTGGAAGCAGTGCTGCGGGTCCCATAATGCATCAGAATGAGATTGTCAGAAACCCAGGACTAGTTAAAATTGTACTCCTAGAACTGGACAGCTTGGCAACTCTGTTAATCCAATATTGTGGTTTTATATATGGTCAATGCAGTAACTTCATTCTGCTTATAGAACTCCTCTTCCTATTTACTTTCCGAGTCATTGGTACTATGACTGACTTTAGGAGGACAGAACTTGCTATCATTCACTCTTTCAGGCTGTAAAGAAATCATAAAATTGCCCTCATTTCCAGCACAAAATCACATAGTCCTCCATGATCACTTCCTCTTATGCCCCTATATCTATGAGATTCTCAGCCTAAAGACCGTCATTGTAAGTCACTATTATGGATGTAATCAATTCTAAATAAATTACATTGTATAAACTCTAGAACAGTGGTTCCCAACCTGTGAACCATGGACTCCTGTAAGTCCACGGGATAGAGAATAAAGAAAAAAACGAGGATGATGAGAATTGGTTTGGGATGGGGATGGGGATGGGGGGAGAGAGAGTTTGAGACTGGTGAGGACTGGCTGAGAGAGAGAGACTGGATGAGGAAGGGAGATAAAGGTATCCAGTGGGGACAGACATGCCAAAGGCTGGAAATCTCTACTCTAGAACCATATATCCATCACGTCACAGATTTATGGACATCGTTGGGAGAACATCATGGATCTTCCCATATGGGATGCTGGATTCCAACTTGCAGATACAATATCATTCCAAAATAAGATGGTATCAGATCTCGGATGTTTTCCATCCCATTCACTTTTCTATTCTGACACCTTAAAATTATTTTTCTTCAAATTATATAGACATTTCTTTCTTCAAAAAAAAAAAAAAACTTGCTCCACAAATTGAAGAAGCTTTTCTCCACATTGATCAATCTGTTAAACTGTGTGAATTAAAATATTTTCTGCAGACTCAGATTTTCCACTACCTATTAAATTTCTATAGCATTTCCAGATAAAGAAAGTGCTGTGCAGATATATGTTAGAGCATCACTGCTCAGTGGAACTTTACAATCTAGTCAAGACAGATGAGTTAAAGTGCAAGTCTGAAATCAAATATTTTTTATTTATTTGAACATATTTTTATACCGCTCCTTCCAGCGATCAGGAGCGGTTTACATCATAACAGGCTACCTGAAAAACTTTTACATGGAACAGTATTCAAGAACTTTATACAATGAACAATGTAGAAGAGGTAAACCCTCTAACTATTTACATATCGTGGAACTGAGTGGAGCCACTTCTATTTACATCGCTATGTACAGAATAATAGGGTTCATAGATGATATTCTTATTCAGGGCAATAGATGCTATTGGTGGATAACTTTCAAATGAGCAGTTAAAAAGGAAGGTTAGTACTAATAATTTCTTTACATTCACTGGAAAGACAGTATGGGCTTATATACTGTTTTACACCAAGGAAAACTACTTGCTTGTGTGTGTTGGTTTAATATTTCCTTAAAGTCTTTTTTTTTTTTATAAAAGGAGGAAGTAAACTAGCGATTAAAACAATGTGTTGAAAATCAGGGCTAAAACTCTGCCTCTGAAACCAACACTCATTGTGAGCTTCACTAAATCAATCAGCTTCTCTCTCATTGCTTCAGGAACCCACTTAGGTGATAAACTTTGGGTGTGAGGTTTCACTGTACATGAATGCTTACCACCATGCTACAGTGCTGCGCATATCCAATAGCACTATAAGTAAGTGCTATTAAAAAGGTGATTTGTATTAGCTTATGTGACTTTGCATAGTGCTCTAAACGGGATATGAAGGGATGATTTGTTTGAGGTATATTTCTGGTGTAGACACGAATGGGTGCATGCCTAGCAGTGCCCGCGCTGCATAGGATAACATGGGGTAGAATCCTTCTCCCCTTCCTCATTGGCAGGGAGGAAAGGGGAGACCCTGAACATCTCATGTCTAGGGAGGAGTGGCTCAGTGGTTGGGACAGGTTACCTCAGGCCGGAAGGCCAGGGGTTCAATTCCCACATGGGGACAAGCAACCTCAGGCCGGAGGGACTGGGGTCTCTCTACACCCATGGCCACTCCTTGTGGCCTTGGGCAAGCCACTTAACCCTTCATTGCCTCAGGTACACTTAGATTGTGAGTCCTTTGGGGACAAGGGAATAAAAACTACCTGTTAGTATACATGTAAACTGCACTGATTCTAAAAGAGCACGGTATAAAAATAAATAAATAAATAAAAAGATGTAAATCTGGCCCCAATTCTGGGCATGGATTCTTGATCCCGTGGAAACGATGGACTTAGATCAACCCCTATTCCAAGCAGGAGGAAACTAATAGGCCTCACATCTAAAAATAAGGTTCTGCTAGTATTAATGCTTTAAATATCCAAGCTTGCTTCTTCCAAATTCCATACTGTGCACTGATTAGATGACCCATTTCAGTCTCTAAACTGTAATCCCTATAAACTCTACTACAGCAGGGAAAAAAAGAATGCTAAAAATACCAAACTTGACTTGGAAATCACAGTAATTTCCAATTAGATCTTTAATTTGAATAACTAGATATGCCTTTTATTTAATTATGCTTTTATTTAGTGCCCTATTCAGGGCACTACAGAAGATATACACTAACAGAAGAATGGTACCAGAAAATAAGTAAGCTTAACAGTAGAAACTGAAGTTTGTATGTAAAAATAAAAAGGCAGTTACTCACCTGTAGCAGGTGTTTTCCGTGGACAGCACAAATAGGTCCTCACCTATGGGTGACATCCCTGAACGACCCCACGTGGAAGCTTTTGGGAGGCCTCTCCATGCCTGCATGCCTCTCCTTCCTGCCTGCGCCATGGCATCATCTTGATAACATAGCTGTAGCAGAAGACAAATCCTCGGGGAAGTAGAAGGGTTGTGAGGACTTATTCCTGCTGTCCATGAAGAACACCTGCTACAGGTGAATAAGTACTTTTTCTCAATGAACAAGCAGGAATGAGTCCTCATGTATGGGACTCCCAAGCTACAAGCTACCGAAAAGGTGTAGTTGCTCATCTGTAACGGGTGTTTTCCGGGAACAGCAGGAAAGCACAGTTACTTACCTGTAACAGGTGATCTCTGGGAACAGCAGGAATAAGTCTTCACATATGGGTATCGTCGGTACCGACGGAGCCTGCACGGGAAAGCTCCCCAGCGTCCAAAAAGAAAGCTTTTGAGAACATCCCACAGCGCCTGCGCGCTGCCATCCCGCCTTTCCTAACCGCCTCTCTCCAGTTCGAGTTTAAAAGCTGAGACAAAGAGAGTCAGGAAAGAAAGATAGAGATACAACTCCTAGGGGAGGTGGGTGGGTTGTGAAGACTTATTCCTGCTGTTCCCAGAGATCACCTGTTACAGGTAAGTAACTGTGCTATCTCCAGGAACAAGCAGGAATGAGTCTTCACATATGGGGACTCCCCAGCTAGAGATGCCTGGGAGATCACCCAGGTTGTGAGTCCCTGGGAAGGGCTCTACCTCCACCCATGAATCTCCGGCATCCAGCCAGGGATGGAGGGTAGGAGTTGGTTAGGTATGGAACAGGTGTTTGAGAACAGCCTGACCAAACAAGGCATCCCGGCGGGAGTCCTTGTCCAAGCAGTAATGGGCTGTGAAGGTATGAACCGAGGCCCAGGTGGCCGCTCGACAGATCTGGTCGATGGACACAGAATTTAGATGAGCCATAGAGGCTGCCATGGCTCTCACATTGTGAGCTGTGACATGGCCCTCCAGAGAAAGGTTCTTACTCTGGTAGGCGAAAGAAATACACTGAGCAATCCAATTGGACAGAGTTCTCTTAGAGACTGGAAGTCCTAAATGAGAGGGATCAAAAGCAACAAAGAGCTGAGAGGACTTTCTATGTTGCTGTGTCCTTTGTAAGTAAAAGGCAAGAGCTCTTTTACAATCCAGGGTATGAAGATTCCTCTCTGCACTTGAAGCATGAGGTCCTGGAAAAAAGACAGGTAAATAAACCTCCTGGTTCAGATGAAAAGGTGAGACCACTTTAGGCATAAAGTGTGGATTAGTCCTGAGGACTACCTTGTCATGATTGAACCTGGTATAAGGAGGATTAGCCACCAAGGCTTGCAGCTCACTGATGCGGCAAGCTGAAGTGACTGCAATGAGAAAAATAACCTTCCAGGAAAGGAATTTCAAGGAGGTAGTGGCTAAGGGTTCAAAGAGTGGCTGCATAAGCTGGCCAAGAACCAGATTCAAGTCCCATGCCACTGAAGGTGGTCTGATGGGAGGTTTAGTCAAAAGAAGGCCTCTCATGAATCTTGCTATAAGAGGATGAGAGGAAATAGGCTGTCCATTGAGAGGTTTAAGGGATGCTGCAATAGCACTCAAATGGACTCTTACTGAATTCGTTTTAAGGCCTGCATGGGATAAATGCAGCAAATACTCTAGTAAAGAATTCAGAGGTATTGCAAGAGGGTTAAGACCCTTCTCTGCACACCAAATGGTAAACCTTTTCCATTTAAAAGCATAGGAACGTCTAGTGGAAGGCTTTCTGGAAGCATAAAGGATATCCTTTACTTGCTGAGAAAGATGCAAATCTTGAAGGTCTAGGCCTTCAGCAACCAGGCTCTGAGGTGAAGAGACTGGGGATTTGGGTGCCACAACGTTCCCTCCTCCTGGGACAGGAGGTCTGGAGCAGATCCCAAGTCCAGGGAGGGAGCTAGAGAGAGATGCAGAAGTAGAGGGTACCACACTTGGCTTGGCCAATGTGGTGCTATGAGGATCATAGACCCCTTGTCTCTCTGAAGTTTGAAGAGTGTCTTGGGAATTAGGGTAATGAGTGGAAAGGCATAGAGGAAGTCTTGCCCCCAGTGGAGGAGGAAGGCATCCCTGGCCTGAACTCCCTGACACGGAATTCTGGAACAGAACCGGGGAAGTTTGGCATTCCACGGACTTGCAAACAAGTCTATGTCTGGGGTTCCCCAAATTTGAAAGATCCCGGCTATCTGGTCCCCATGGAGGGACCATTCGTGTGGAAGCAGAACTCGACTGAGTCTGTCTGCCCAAGAGTTTTGAACCCCTGGAAGATACACTGCCATGAGATGGATTTGATGCTCTCTGGCGAAGGCCCACAATCTCAGAGCTTCGTTGCAAAGCGACAGAGAGCCAGTCCCCCCTGCTTGTTCACGTAGAACATGGCTACTTGGTTGTCCGTGTGGATGAGGACTGTCTTGTAGCTGAGCAGGGTGTGGAAGACTCTGAGAGCCAGAAAGATTGCTCTGAGCTCTAAGAGGTTGATATGTAGAGATGTCTCCTGTGGAGACTAGATGCCTTGGGTGGAGAGGTCTTGCAGATGAGCTCCCCAACCCTTTGGAGAGGCATCTGTTGTAAGGGTTGCTTGGGGTAGCAACTGTTGAAAGGGGGACCCCAGCAACAGATTTTGAGTGGACTTCCACCACTGGAGGGACCAAAAAAGGCGACTGGAGGTTGCTATTTTGTCTGACAGGCATCCTGATGCCTGGGTCCATTGGGTGGATAGAGTCCAATGAGCTGCCCTCATGTGCAGGCGAGCATAGGGGACCACATGCACGGTGGATGCCATGTGGCCTAACAGTTGCAACATCTCTCGAGCAGTTAAATGGGACATTAACTGAATCTGGGAGGCTAACAGCACCAAGCGTAGGCAACGGGCCTGGGGAAGATAGGCCCTTGCAGCGGTGGTATCCAGTAAGGCCCCTAAGAACTCTAGAGATTGAGTAGGGGTGAGATGAGATTTTGGGATGTTTATTACAAGTCCCAGATACTGAAGGATATGCCTTGTGCAGGCCAGGGAAGCTTGGACCTCTGACTGGGATGGAGCTCGGATGAGCCAGTCGTCCAGATATGGGAATACAAATATCCCTCGAGTGCGTAGAAATGCAGCAGCTACTGCCATGCATTTTGTGAACACCCTTGGTGCAGAGGCGAGACCGAAGGGAAGCACCCTGTATTGATAGTGCTTTCCTTGGAAAAGGAACCGAAGGAACCTTCTGTGTGTTGGATGGATGAGGACATGGGTGTACGCATCCTTGAGATCTAGAGAACAAAGCCAGTCCTGACTCTGGAGGTATGGAAGGAGAGTACCAAGAGAAGTCATCTTGAATTTCTCCTTGCATAGAAACTTGTTCAATTCTCTGAGATCTAATATGGGTCTGTAGCCCCCTGTTTTCTTTGGGATGAGAAAGTAGGGGGAGTAGAACCCTGAGCCCTGTTGAAGAAGGGGTACTTCTTCTATTGCCCCTTGGGCAAGAAGGGTAGCAATTTCCTGACCCAGAATGTCGAGGAGAGATGTTGGAGAATTGAACTGTCTCACCATGGTGTGAGGGGGAAGGTTTAGGAAATGAAGCTTGTAGCCCTCCTTTATGATGGAGAGGGTCCATTGCTCTGCTGTGATTTGTTCCCATCTGGGAGCAAAGTGAGCTAACCTTCCTGGAATCGTGAGAGGCTCTGGATGTTCTAGAACCAGAAAGGCTAAGTTCTCTTATTGCAAGTCAAAGGCCCTGAGGCGGCTGAGGCTGTTGGGCTGTAGCCATCCTAGCAGCCTTAGGCTTGGCCTGTTTCGGTTGTTGCTGTCTCTTTGTAGCAAAACGACCTGCAGAAGAGGCCTGCTGACCATAAGCAGAATAGTATCTGCCTTTTTTGGGAAAAAAACCCTTTTTGAACAACCTTTTCTTAAAAGGAGCAGAAGTAGACTTTGAAAGTCTATCTAAAGCCGAATTTTCAGCATCCATCTGGGTGGCCTTTGCTTGCCAATCTTTGCCAAAAAGGTTTTCACCTGTACAAGGAAGGTTACCTAGGCCATCTTGAACCCAGGGTTCCAAATCAGAAGCCTGTAACCAAGCAACTCTACGTGCACCTATGGCAATAGCCGAGGCTCTGCTGGCACCTTCAAAGGAGTCAAAGACTGCACGGTTGGAAAACTTGGAAACATCCTGGGCATGTTTGAGCCAGGTGAGGAACTCTT
This sequence comes from Ichthyophis bannanicus, assembly GCA_033557465.1. Lineage (NCBI taxonomy): Eukaryota > Metazoa > Chordata > Amphibia > Gymnophiona > Ichthyophiidae > Ichthyophis > Ichthyophis bannanicus. The sequence goes on from CM066041.1 coordinate 276,787,304, forward strand.
CCCTTTTATCTTCTGAAATAAAAGGAGATAAAGTTTGCAGGTGATCTGTAATCTCCTTAAGAAACATCCCCATATAGAGACTATAGGAGTTGATTTTGGCAACAAGCATACTGGCCTGGAAAATTCTCCTGCCAAAGGCATCTAAGGTTCTGCATTCTCTTCCTGGAGGAGAAGAAGAGTGCCTTTTTGTATTCTTTATCTTTTTCATAGCAGACTCCACCACAATAGAGTGGTGAGGAAGCTGAGTCTTATGAAAGCCAGGACAAGGAGGAACACGATACATGGTGTCCAACCTGCGAGAATGAGGGGAAATGGTGAGAGGAGTCTCCCATATGCCCAACATGTGATCATAAAGAATCTCATGTATTGGTAAAGTGGCTGCCTCCTTAGGAGCCTTAGGATATTGTAAAATATCTAATTTTTTGGCTCTAGGCTCTGTTTCAGGGGCCACTGAGATGGAAAGGCCCCTTGCCACTTCCCTAATGAAATCCTGAAAAGACAAATCTTCTGGAGGAGACATTCTCCTTTTTGGAGAAGAGGGCTCCTGAGGATGGATCACCGATGCTTCGACAGAGATCTCTGATTCATCAGAGTCTTCAGAGGAATCGAAGTATCATCTGTCTGGATGCTCCTGCAGAGCTCGATACGCGTACCGTGCGGTATCGACATCGGGAGTGATCGGTACTGATGGGCATCACAGAACAGTGTACCGCTGCAGTCGACACCGAAGTGGATGTTGATGCAATCGGTACCAGCACCAGAACCGATATCGGTACCGGTGCCGGAGTCGGTACCAGCAACGGAGGTTGTTGCGGTACCGAAGGCGTCGCAGCTTGTATGAATGCCGTGATGGCACGCTGCATGGTCAGAATATTCTGATCCATTGACGCAACCAATGTCTGGATGTCGGTACCAGTGGGAACCACCGGTACCCCAGAACATGGCAACAGGTGATCGGGCGAGGCCGAGCCATCGATGTCAACCTGTGACCCCATAGATAAAGCTTTGGAAGCCAGAGCCTCCCGCCGGGGTAATTTTGCCGGTGCGGATTCCTCGAGAGCAAGCCCGGAGGCATCTCGATACTTGGAGGGAGATTTACCCTTTGAGGACCGGCTGGACTTAAGTTTGGTTACCTGAGATCCATGTGAGGAAGAAGCAGCCCTGGAAGACGTCGATGCAACCGAAGCTGCATCCGAGGGAAACAGGGTACTGAGCTTGGCTGCTTGATTCTGTAGACCTCTTTTCGACATCATAGAACAGGACTCACAATCCGTGATGGAGTGGTCAGGACCTAAACATTTTAGACACCATTCATGGGTGTCGGTGACAGAAATAGTGCCGCTGCACTTCGTGCATTTTTTAAACTCAGAGGCGGGCTTTTCCATGAGGAAAAATTTCCTAGGCCTAAGGCCAAAGAAGAAAATGCACTGAAGTGAGAAAACAGTAGTTTTTTTTTTATTTTTAGAATAAAGAAAGAAAAGACCGGCGGTACCGGTCCAGCGTCGAGAAGGCAGACGCGTGACCAAAGAAATAAAATAAAGAAATTCTTCAGCGGTGACAGGAACACGACCTGCTGGCTCCGCGGAAAAGAAGAACTGGAGAGAGGCGGTTAGGAAAGGCGGGAAGGCAATGTGCAGGCGCTGTGGGATGTTCCCAAAAGCTTTCCTTTTGGACGCTGGGGAGCGTTCCCGCGCAGGCTCCGTCGGTACCGACGATACCCATATGTGAAGACTCATTCCTGCTTGTTCCTGGAGATTCAGTCCTCACATATGGGTGATGTCGGTGCCGATGGAGCCCTCGCAGAAGCATCTCCCCAGCTTTCAAAGAAAGCCTTTGGGAGATACCACCACGCATGTACGGTCCCCTTCCCGCCCAAGCATCTCCCCAGCTTTCAAAGAAAGCTTTTGGGAGATGCCACCATGCATGCGTGGTCCCCTTCCAGCCCAAGGGTGCCATCTTGCTCAGTCAGTTGACATAACTAGAACCGAAAAAGAGGATGGCAAAAATACAGCAACTCTATGGGGAGGAGGGAGAGTTCTGAGGACTGATTTCTGCTGTCCCCAGAGAACACCTGTTACAGGTGAGCAACTACGCCTTCTCCGGAAAACTTGCTGTTCCCTTTATCTGTGTTTGAGATAACATCAAGGTCGGTTGTGACTCTGAGGAATTTGTTTTAGAATTGTTTTTTCGGATCAGTTTGATCCCAGTCTCAGTATAAGGTTTTAATTTAAATGAGAAAAGTACATTTTGGTTAAGGGGAATATTTGCATTCCAGATATCCACCAACTTTTTCATGTCAAAGTTTTGTTTGAATGTCTGCTTTCTGAACGATAAAAGGATCCTTAAATTTTCATCAAGATTGCTTGAGTACATGGGAGCCATACACAGGATTTTAAAAGAACTCAGATCTCAGTCACTTGTCAAAAAGTCTGTTTATTTGAACAAGCAAACTCCATTAAGCACAGGAAAAGATCTGTCTTAGGGATCTGAGTGTGGGCAACACTTTCCTCCTACACCCCTTCTCAGAGGTGGGAGAGACAATGTTGCCCCACGAGTCCTGCAAGTGCCTCTTCTTATATACCTGTTCTCCGTCAAACTCTGTCCCAAAGTTCCAGTGAATTCTGCTTGAATTACTGACGTCATTTGCCAAACTTGCAAAAGCCAGAGCAAACCTTACAAAAAACTTGCAAGGTCAGAAAAACGTCTGCCAGTGCTCTTCCCTCAGACCCCTCCTATGCTTATCGCCAAGCAACAATTTATCACCAAACAGTTGGTATTTCAACAAAATCTGCATTTTCAAAGTCTGCTCAGGGTCCACTTATCAGCTGATCACAGCCCCCTTGTAAATGCCTTTTCATTTCTTGGAATTCCATCTTCTGACACTGTGTTCTTCAGGGTTTCAGAGTATGGCTCAACTGACAGTTTTGTTTTTCTCAGTTTGTCAGCTTCGGGGCCTGTATTCCTGTTTTCCTAGTTTCACATTCTCTTGTACACTTCTGCACGAAAGTGTGGTTCACCAGGCTCTCCCATGCAAGGCCACAAAATACTCTGTTTCATAACCCACATGCGTGTCTTGTTTCAATCATATGTTGCTGTGTATATTTTCAGGCAGGTAAGGGCAGGCAAATAAGGGTGCAATCATACAAAGCAAACCCATAGAGCAGGCTTGAAATCCACACTTAGATTATCCCTTCAGGAACAAGCAGGAAGTCAGTCCTCACACATGGGACTCCCTAGCTACAGGCTACCGAGAACCTGTAGAAAGCCACAGTCAAGCCATGAGCAGCAGCACATGAGTCCGAAGGCACACTCTGAAAAGACCCCAGTGTCCAGGGAGAACGATCACTCCTGTAGCCTGAACAGGAAGGGTCGGAGAGTAGGAGTTGCCTAGACCCTGAAGCCACTTAACCCTCCATTGCCCATGTTCCCTGTAAAATAGTTATCTCCAAGTCATAACGCCCCCTGTTCAATGTAATTTCAGTTTGTTCAATGTAAACCGCCTTGATATCATGAAAGGCAGTATATAAGAAATGCAAAATAAATAAAAATAAATTATGGCGTACAGCCTTGCTGAAGGCACTGTCCTGTGGGGACTCCCCTCTCCAAGCAGTAGTGAGCTGTGAAGGTGTGGACTGAAGACCAGGTGGCGGCATGGCAGACGTCTATCATGGGGACAGAGCGCAAGTCAGAGAAGAGCCACCAAAATGGTAAAGGGGATGGAAGGATACTCCTATGAAGAAAGGCTAAAAAGGTTGGGGCTCTTTAACCTGGAAAAGAGACGGCTGAGGGGAGATATGATAGAAGTCTATAAATTAATGAACGGAGTGGAACGGGTAAACGTAGATCGATTGTTTACCTTATCAGAATATAGAAAGACTAGGGGACATGCAATGAAGCTACAGGGTAAATTATTTAAGACTAATAAGAGAAAATATTTTTTCACTCAACGTGTAATCAAACTCTGGAATTTGTTACCGGAGGATGTAATAAAGGCTGTTAGTGTAGCTGGGTTTAAAAAAGGTTTGGACAAGTTCCTGGAGGAAAGGTCCATAAACCATTATTAAGAAGGGACCCAGGATATCAATGCTTGACCGAGTACAAGCATCGTGAAATCTGTGTCCCTTGGGGAAACTGCTAGGTACGTATGACCTAGATTGGCCACTGTTGGAAACAGAATACTGGGCTTGATGGACCTTGGTCTGACTCAGTATGGCATATCTTATGTTCTAAGTTTGCAACAGAGGTCACTATAGCCCCGACGCTGTGTGCCATAACCTGTCGCTCCGGCGGGAGCCCTGCTTGTTCATAGGCAAGGGCTATCTGCCACCCAGGTGGACATAGTCCGCTTGATTACCGCCTCCCCCAGCCGACTGGGGTCATAGGAAATGAAAAGCTGGGAGGCTTTGCGGTGGCCCTGGGTATGCTGCAAGTAGAAGGACAGGACCCTCTTACAATTCAAAGTATGGAGGATGGCCGCCATCCTGTCAGCGTGAGGCCATGGAAAGAAGGTGGGAGCACCATCTCCTGATTGAGGTGGAACCAGGACACCACCTTTGGAAGGAATTTAGGGTACGTGCAAAGCACAACCCTGTTCTTATAGAACCTGGTGTAGGGTGGCTCTGCCACCAAGACTTGAAGCTCGCTGACCCTGTGAGCGAATGTGAGTGCCTCCAGGAAGACAACTTTCCAGGAGAGGTACCATAGGTGTCAAGAAGCCAGGGGCTCGAATGGCAGCCCAGTGAGCCGTGACAGTAGCACATTAAGGTCCCATCCTGCTGGAAGTGGACGGATGGGGACTTCGAGAACCAAGTAATGAGGGGCTGTGCAGAGAGGGGTTTGCCCTCAAAGCGGTGGTGCACTGAAAGAGCACTCAGGTGCACCCTGATGGAGTTAGACTTGAGTCCAGCCTGTGAGAGATGAAGCAGGCAAGAAAATGTTTTGACCCATCGCTCTGTACATCACACCGAGAATCTAGGAGGACCTCCCCCACCTCCATCGGGAGGCTGAAGGGAGCCAAGGCTACCATTCAGCAGCCATGCTGTTAGTGCTACAGACTACAGATTGGGGTGAAGGAGGGAGCCGTCCTCCTGAGTCAGTAATCCCAGGGCATTCCCCAGAGGGACTGGTGGCTCTGTTGATAGATGGAGCAGCAGCGGGAACCAAGGTTGCCTGTGCCCCTCAGGGCTACCAGGATCAGCAATGCCTTGTCCAAAAGGACCTTGAAAAGGGTCTTGGCAACCAGTGGTGTGAGCGGGAAGGTGTTCAGGAGGCCCCCTGACCACGAGATGAGGAAGGCATTCGCTGCCACCCAGGATGGGTGAGGCTTGCAAATGCAGAAGCGGGGCAGCTGAGCATTGGCTGGGCTGGCAAAGAGGTCCACTAGTGGGGTGCTCCAGCCGAACAGCTCTTCTGCCTCTGATCTGGGGTCTAGCTGCCATTTGTGTGGCTGTAGGACCCTGCTCAATCTGTCCGCCAGGGCATTGTCCTGGCTCGGCAGGTACACCGTCCTCAGGAGCATTCCTTGACTGATCACATATGGGCAGAGGGCTACTGCCTCCTGGCAGAGAGTGTAAGACCTTGTGTCTCCCTGCTTGTTCAGGAAGAACATCATGAACTGGTTGTCTGTCTGAACCAGCACAGACTTGTGCTGTAGGCGGTGGTGAAAAGCTTTGAGCACCAGGAATATGGCCCTGAGCTCCAGCAGGTTGATCTGCTGTTGGCTCTCTGCCCTGGACCAGTTGTCCTGCGTGTGGAGGACCCAGCAATGGGCTCCCCAGCCCAAGGAGGCATCCGTCGTCTGTAGGTGCTGTGTGGCTTTCCACCAGATGAGCGACTCTGCCAACAGGCGGATCACGCACACCCTGTTCCGAAGCTGGCCATGGCCTATGTCCTCTAGGAGCGGAGGCCCCCCTGGGCTACCCTCATATGAAGATGGGCTTCGGGGACAACATGGACTGTCGATGCCATGTGGCCGAGTAGACGGAGCAGGGAGTGAGCTGACACAGAGTGGGGGCACTGTATTCTCTGGCCAAAGCTATGAGGTCCCACTTTCCCTCTGCTCTGTGTCAGGAGGAGCTGGAACAGCCATCGGAGCCAACGCCACGTCGGAGAAGAGCCTTCCCTGCACGGAGAGATCAGCAGCGGCAGAGTAAGGCAACAAAAGGCAATCGGCCTCACAAAAGAGCCCACCAGAGAAGGTGATCGCTAGCTCCACCCACCCAGCGCCTCACCGAGCTTCTTTACCCAATCGGGGCCGCGCTCTCCCTTTAAAAAGAGAGCGCCAAAGGAGCAAGATCCTCTTTCCCTCTGCTCTGTGTCAGGAGGAGCTGGAACAGCCATCGGAGCCAACGCCACGTCGGAGATGAGCCTTCCCTGCACGGAGAGATCAGCAGCGGCAGAGTAAGGCAACAAAAGGCAATCGGCCTCACAAAAGAGCCCACCGGAGAAGGTGATCGCTAGCTCCACCCACCCAGCGCCTCACCGAGCTTCTTTACCCAATCGGGGCCGCGCTCTCCCTTTAAAAAGAGAGCGCCAAAGGCGCACCCGCGCAAGAGGGCCGCGCAAGAGGGCCCTTTGGCACGGCCCTTAGGCTAAGGCACTCAAGGAATTCTCCAAATCGGTATCGGTGACACGGAAAACATCAAATCGAAAACCCAACTACATCTCTCACCCTCTGGTACCGCTGGAGCTCCCCTACGGTCGAGCTTGCGTACCTTCAATCGATCCACCAGCTTCTCGATCACAGCAAGTATTTCCTACCTGACTTTTACTGTTGACTATTGCCTGTTTTACTGTTGCCAGTAATCTCAACCATTCATAACTACTACCTGAATTACTGTTGCTAGTATCACCTACACAACCTCTGTTACCAGTAACTTTTGAAAACTACTGCCTGCTTCATACTGTTGCAAGTAATCTCATCCATATCCACTGTCTGATTTTTACTGTTGCCAGTAATCTCATTTATGTATAACTATAATGTCTGATTCACTTACTACTGTCTGACTTTTACAGTTGCCATTACCTCCTGCATAATCTCTATTGCCTGTAATTACTGAAAACTACTGCCTGATCTTTTCCTCCATAATCTCTCTGACCAAATAATCACCACCACCAGTAATAGAACCGGATATTGTTACATTTAACTACGAAACACACTCCACTACATAAAGCTCACCAAGCAGTACCTTGACACTGAACATGACACTCACAAAAACCATGATTCTAAAAATAACCTACAACTTTATATTATTGACAATCCTAATCGACCTAACACTTAGCTTATCTACTAAAAACCACATGGCAATCCCCATAATACGAACACCCAGAAATAACTACCATATTGCCCACACAAACCCATACCACCAGGCAAAAATAAACTACCACCGACTTATACAAATAAAACAAACTGATTTACAACAAATAAGAAAAGAAAACAGCATCAAAAACACCAATTCACTATCATGTATCCTTATCAATGCACGCTCAATGAAAAATAAACTTCCCATAATTAGCGATTTAATAACAGACCTAAAACCTGACATTTTATGCGTAACTGAGACGTGGCTATCTGAAACGGATACAGTCTACTTAAACCAACTTAACACTGATGACTATGATATAAACTTTACCCACAGACCCAACAAAAAAGGAGGTGTACTTATCATGACGAGAAAGATATTAAATGCCAAATCAATAAGATCTAATATAGCCAATAACATTGACACTCTCATCATAAAGACTAACAATCTTAGAATCTGCCTAATATACAGACCCCCTGACCAAAAAGCAGATAGCCTAGATCCACTTATTGAATTTCTGGGCTCATCTACCGATCAAGATCCTATAATCATGCTAGGTGATTTTAACCTCCCCTCACTTCCAGTATCGGAATCCAACCTTTTCCTAGAAACCATAGCTGACATGGATTTTCACCAGATAATCACCACAACAACACACATAAAAGGAGGCACACTAGACCTTATACTTCTCCCAAACACAATCTTCTAACTATTCAACCCAGATTCTATAGAATGCACACAAATTCCTTGGTCTGATCATTACATCATTAAAACAAAACTCACATTCCACACCAATAGCACCAAAAACCACTCAAGAAGTGATCCCACCACAAAATTTAAAAGATTTAACGAAACTGAATTCCTAGATACAATAATACCCCACCTCGTGTCTCCCCCAACGGATTTAGATGAAGCTATCAAAAACTGGCATGACACAATAACCGATGCAGCTAAATCCGACCGATGTAACAAGAAACCCACTAACTCAAAAAAAGCTCCATGGTTCAACAACACGCTAATACAAATGGAGACAGCTAAGAAAATCAGAACTCAAATGGCGTAAAACCAAACTAATTATACATAAGGAAATATATAATAACCTTCTTACAAAATACAAGGACACCATAGATAGCACAAAAAAAACTTACTATGCAGCAATCTTATCAAAATCCTATAACAGACCACGAGAGCTATTCTCCATTGTTAGAAATCTCACTAATAACCCTCAAACACTTAACAATGAAATTACTGACATATCAGTACAAACTTTAGCTGACTACTATCAAAATAAATCCACACAACCTATAATGGCCATAGACAAAAATAATGTAGCCTATCATTGCTCAAAAGAATGGTCAGACTTTCACCCCACATCTAAAGAATCACTAAAGAACATTATTTCCAACCTCAACACTACCACCTCCTTCCTTGATCCATGCCCTGTAACATGGATAAAAAGTACACTTCCAATATTAATCTCTTTCATCCTCCCTATAGTCAACCTCTCATTACTCCAAGGTTACCTCCCTCCTAAACTCAAACATGCACAAATCCGCCCAATTCTCAAGAACGGTATTATGGACAAAACATCACCAAAATCGTATCGACCTATTTCAAGTATCCCTTTTTTAGCTAAAATAATAGAAAAAGTGGTACAGATCCAGACACAGGAATACCTAGACTCTTCCTACCCACTCGATGAACACCAATATGGTTTTAGACCTCAGCATGGAGTTGAATCACTTTTAACAGTCTTAATCGATACACTCCTTAAAGGGATTGATAATCACAAAAAAGCATTCATACTCCTATTTATTGACATATCAGCTGCATTCGATAGTGTACATCACACTATAATGCTTAATAACCTAAAACAAATAGGTATAAATGCCACGGTACACAAATGGTTCACCTCATATTTACATAATAGAACGCAAAATGTAAGAATAGCTAATCAGACATCTACCATATATAAACAAGAAATCGGTCTCCCACAAGGCTCGGCACTATCAGCCCTCCTATTTAATATATATATAAAACCAATTTGTGACATTTTCAAAAAATTCGGTGTACTCTATCATCTATACGCAGATGATATTATGTTATACATTCCATTCACCATCCCTGATGTACCGATAAAACTCCTAACAGATTGCCTTAACGAAATCACAACCTGGCTAAAAGCGAAAAACCTCCACATAAACCATTCAAAAACAGAAGTATTAATTGTAACAAAAAACCATTCATACGTCCCTCCAACCCACATAACAATACAAAACCATGACATCGTAATAAAAAATGAAATAAGATACCTAGGAGTCATATTAGATACACACCTTACGATGAACACTCACATTAGAAACACTATAAAGAAAATCTACTTCAAACTCAAAATACTCAAGCAACTACGCCCCTTAGTACACTTACAAGATTTCATTAATATAATACAGGCAACCATAACCCCGCACTTTGATTTTTCCAACCTAATCCTCTTAGGTATAACGAAACAAAACATCAAAAGAATACAACTAGCACAGAACGCAGCAGCTAGAATTGTAATGAAAGCACACTCATTCCAGCATATTACTCCAATATTAGCAACCCTGCATTGGCTGCCAATACAAAGCAGGATAATATATAAGACCACAATAACCACATTTAAAGCTCTCAATGGCATGGCTCCAATCCCATTAAGCAAACTTATAAGCAAGGAATCTCAAAAAGTCACTCACAGAAAAGGACACTCAAATAAATTAAGGACTCCTAATGATTTTATAAAAGCAAACAAACTAACTAATAACAGAGCCTTCTCACATGCGGCCCCCCTCATCTGGAACTCCATCCCGGAGGACCTACGATCTACAACAGAAATTATAGAATTCTGCAAAAAACTGAAAACCTATCTCTTTGCCATGCACTACAACATCATAGATAATCCATTGATCATCCCAGAAAAAGGCTAAATTACACTCAAGTAAAGCTAAACCTCATAACTTAACAGACATTACACCCACTTGTAAATAACTATGATTTAAATCTAGAGAGCTTACAAACCTGTAATTGTACATAGTTCTTAACCTTGTTCTGTTATGTATTTAACCATTACATTGTTCTGTTATGTATTTAACCATTACATTGTTCTGTTACGTATTTAACTATTACATTGTTTACTGTCAAAAATTGTTCCATGTAAAACAAGCCCTTGCTTTGTTGACTGTTGTTCAATTGTAAACCGCATCTGAACTCTGGAAGATGCGGGATATAAATGATTGTTAAATAAATAAATAAATAAAATGAGGTGCATGCTCTGTCTAGTGGGAGGAAGGCCTTGGCCAGGAGTGTCCACTCGAGCCCCTATGAATTCCAGATCCTGTGTAAGGGTCAGGTGGGACTTGGGGCAGTTTATCACAAACCCTAGGTGTTGTAGGCCCATGTTCTGCTGCACCCCTGCGGCCGTGTACCCTTTTATGAGCCAGTCGTCCAGATAAGGGAAGGCAAAGGTGCCCTTGACAGAGAAAGGCTGTCACCACTGCTAGGCATTTGGTGAAGACTTTGGGTGCAAAGGCTAGACCGAAAGGTAAGCACCCTGTACTGGTAGTGGTCACCCCTGATCATGAATCTGAGGTACTGCCTATGGCTAGGATGAACTGGAGGTATGGCAGCAATATTCCAAGGGAAAGCATATTGAACTTGTCCTGCACCAGGAATTTGTTTAAGTTTCACAGGTCTAGGAGAGCCTTAGGCCCCTGGTTCATTTTGGAACTAGGAAGTACAGTGAGTAGAACCCTTGCCCCCCCCCCCCCTAAGTGATTGGGTACTGGTTCCACAGCTTTGTCCATGAAAAGACCTGCAAGTTCCTGCAGTAGCAGGGCACAGTGCAGGGGAGTCAGAGGGCTCTCTTGGGAACAATGGAGGAGATGTTTGGTCCAGGTGAAGAAGGTAGCCTTCTCTGACTACCTGGAGTGCCCAAGCGTCGGTGGTGATGGCAGGCCACTGGTAGGCAAAGTGGACCAGACCCCACTGTGGGCAGCTGACCTCCTGAGGGTGGAGAAGCTATGCCCTGGGAATCAAAAGCTCCTCCTAGGCTGTGCAGGAGCTAGCGTTTGGGGCCCTTCTGCTTGCGGGCCCCGAATCTGTTCCTTTGGCATAGTGGCCCTGATGAGGAGCTGGAGGAACCAGATACTGCGGGTATCCCCGGTAAGCCTAACTCTTCCTTGGGTATGGAGGCTTTTTCCCCGGGGTTTTCCTCCTGGGGAGGGTAGCAGTCTTCTTGGAGAGTCGAGTCCTCATAAGGGACTCTGATTATCTCCGCCCCTCTCTCTGCCACGGGTTTGCCAAAGAGATTTCCTCTTTGGCATGGGACATCGATGAGCTTGTCCTGCACCCACTGCTCCAGATCAGACGACTGCAGCCATGTCAGGCATTGGGCACAGATGCCCGCGGCATCTATCCTTGCAGCTGACTTGAAGCCATTGTAGGCTGCCCGAGTCAAATACTTTGAGCATTCCCCAATGCCCTTGGTCAAGGTTCCAGAATTGCTGCGGTGGTCATCCCCAAAGCCAGTGGAGAAGCCAGTAAGTTCCTTTGTCAAGTCCCGAAGGTATATGCCGATATAGAGCTGGTATGCTTGGATCCAGCAGGCAAGCATAGAGCCCTGGTAGTACTTTCTACCGAGGGCATAGAGAGTATTGGCCTCCTTGCCTGGGAGCACCGAAGAATAAATCTTCTGGCTTGAGCCGACACATGACAGATTCCACTACATAGAGTTATGGGAAAACTGTGGTTTCCTGAAGCCGGGGCCTCGCCGGACTTGGTACATCATATTGAGTCGATAGCGGACTATGGGCACCGATGTTGGCATCTCCCACATGCGTAGAAGTCTCTTGAGGATGGCAGGGATGGGAATAGTCAGTGCCTCTTTCAGCGGGGAATCGTACTGGAGAATCGCTGGCTCCTCTGACTCCGTGGAGATGGCCAGTGCCCTCAACATGTCCTGCACAAAGTCTAGGAACAAGCTGTCCTCAGTTGGTGACAGATGCCGGGTCGCTGGAGGAGACTGGTCCGATAGGACATCGCGCTGTTTACAAGTGTGCAGTGATGTCTCATCCTCGGACTCCCAGTCAGAGTAATTGGTGGAGAATTGGGTGCCAGGTTGGGCATGCGGAGCAGGACACGGGTCGGGCGGCTGATGGATCACGGTGGCTTCATGGCAGGAGCAACGAGCACTTGCCAGTGAGAATCTCATTCCCGAGGAGTGGGACCATGATAGAGACCTTTGCCAAGGATTAACTCGAGGCGGTCGGCTCACAAGGATCTGCTTGACAACCGGGAAAGTCCTCGATGTTGAGGTCCCGGTGGTCTGGGCAGATGGACCGGCTGAGCGGGGCATTGGTGCCTGCTGCATGGCAAGGAAGGCAGACAAACTGCGCTCCAATGCCACCATTCTGGTTTCCCATTCAGGAGGTGTCGCAACCTTCAACCAAACGCCGGGGATACCGGGTCCGGTGTTGGTGAGGAGAGGGAGTTCTCGGGTGTCCAATGCTGATCGCCGGAGGCCTCTGAATCTTTCCAGGTGACCTTGGCTGGCCACTCCCCCTCCTCGGGTTCTCTGCGCGGGTTGCAGGACGTAACGCCAGGCTTGCCCTAGTCCAGTTCTGAGGATTTTTTTCCTTCTTCTGTTTGCACTCTGGGGACCCCCAGTTGGATGCCCCATGGCCCCGACTGGTAGCAGAGGGATCACTGCACAACTCCCAGGATTCGGATAGAGCCCTGAAGCGTAGAGTCACTGGGGACGCCAAGGCAGATTCTGACCATTTGAAGAGCTTGTCGTGCATCTGCTGACAGAGTTTGATGGCCTTAGTGGGCATCTTTCTGCAAAGGCTGCAGGCCTCTGGGTCGTGGTCTACCCCTAGACACTAGAGGCAGAAATCGTGCATGTCGGCGAGGGACATATTTTTTGTGCACCAATTACACTTTTTAAAGCCACTGGCCATCGGGAAAAAAAATACTCCAGCGAGGTCGAATATCTAAGGAGTGGCCAACAGTGGAAAAAAGGTACAAATCTGCGCCGAGGGAAAAACTACAAAAAATGGGTCCGAGCTGCGATGCCGGGGCAAGCAAGCTTGGAGGCGGAAAAGGAACCGGTCGCAACTGGAGAAAAAAAGGAAACACCTTGCTGAAAATTCAATCAATTTTTTCCGGGGAAATCAGACACATGTCCAGTGGGATCTGTAGAAAAAAGGAGACTGAGCAAGATGGCATCCTTGGGCAGGAAAGGGACCACACATGCGTGGTGGCATCTCCCAAAGGCTTTCTTTGAAAGCTGGGGAGATGCTTCTGCAAGGGCTGTGTCGGCGCAGACGTCTCCCATATGTGAGGACTGACTTCCTGCTTGTTCCCGGAGAACAGAGGAGAAAACAGAGAAGCCCAACAGGGGCAAAACTCAACTGTGGTATGGCAACAGGCCTTAATGGTCAAGAGACCAACTATGTAAAAAAGCAATGATTCTCTCTTCCCTTTTTTTTGGTAGCCTGGACAGAAAAGAATAGGCCTAGGGGGGATGGAGTTGGATTCTAATCCCCAAGTAGATTCCTGAGTACAGATAGACCGAAGTTGCTATCGTATTGAGAATCCCCATCTAGGCAGCAGTGGGATGTAAATATGTGGACTGAAGACCATGTTGCAGCCCTGCAGATCTCTTACATGGAGACTGAGCACAAGTTGGCCACCGACACAGCTATAGCTCTGACATTACAAACAGTGACATGACAATCAAGGCTCAGGCCTGCCTGGGCATAAGCAAAAGAGATGCAGTCTGCCAGTCAAACTGAAAGAAAGCATCTGGAAATGGCACCCCCTAGCATATTAGGGTCAAAAGAAACCAAAAGCTGGATGGACTTTCTATGGGCTTTTGTCTGCTCGAAGTAGAAGGATAAGGCTCGCTTACAGTCCAACATGTGCAACTTAACTTCTCCTTTGTGTGCACAAGGTCTCGGGAAAAATGTTGGAAGAACTGACTAATTAAGATGAAAATCTGGTACTTCTTCTGGAAGGAATTTAGGATGAGTATGAAGGACCACTCTATATGGTGGAATTTGGTGTAAGGCGGATGAACTACTAGAGCCTCAAGCTCGCTCATTCTGCGTGCTGAAGTGACCGCCCCAGAAATACCATCTTCCAGTTCAAGAACTTCAGAGGACAGAAATTGAGCAGCTCAAAGAGCTTTCATGAGCTGTGCAAGAACCACATTGAGGTCCCAAGATACTGCGGGAGGTTTCAAAAGAAGCAAGCTCTGCACAAAGCAAACAGCTAAAGGCTGTGCCAAGATGGACTTTCCTTCCACACCTCGATGATATTCTCCAGTCGCACTGAGGTGGGTCCTGACGGAGATGGACTTAAGTCCAGACTCAGAGAGGTGTAGAAGATATTCAGGCAGTTTTTGTGCGAAACAGGTGAAAAGATCTAAGGCCTGGCCATCACACCAGACAACAAACCTCTTCCACTTGCAAGAGTAAGACTTTCTCCTAGAGGCCTTCCTGGAGGCCAAAAAAGACATCAGTTACACCCTCCAGCAGGTTGAGCTCAGACAACATTAGCCTCTCAACATCCACATCATGAGGGTCAAGGACCGGTTGTTGGGGTGCAACATCGTCCCGTCTTCCAGCATTATGAGATCAGGCATGTGGCCGAGCCATAGCAGCTCCTGACTGGAAAGTTGTGGCAGGAGAGGAATCCACAGCTGTCTGGGCCAGTAGGGAGCGATGAGAATCATCATACCGCCGTCTGATTTGAGCTTCGGGGGGGGGGGGGGGTGTCTTTGCAATGAGAGGTATTAGAGGATAAGCATATGGAAGAATCTTCCCCTCAGTGAAGGAGGAAAGCATCTGATGCTAGTCTGCTGTGTGACCTTACTCAGGAGCAGAACTGATCGATATGGGCATTCTGTGGGGGTGGCAAACCGATCAATCGAGGCGGTTCTCCATTCTCGAAAGATATAAGTCACAACCTCTGTCCAGTGTCCACTTGTGTGGCTGGAGGACTCTACTTAGCTTGTATGCCAGAGTACTTTGCTCACCTGGCAGGTATGTGGCTCCCAAGTCCATCCCCTGCATGATGATGAACTTCCACAACGTGACCGCTTCCCAACATAGGAGGTACGAACTCCTTCCTCCCTGCTTGTTGATGTAGAACATGGTGACCCGACTGTCAGTTCGAATCATAACAATTAGGTTGGCCAGTCAATCTCGGAAAGCCTTTAGAGCATTCGCCACTGCTCTTAATTCCAAGAAATTTATCTGACAGACTTCCTTGGATGGATTAATCGCCCAAGGTGTGCAACCCATCGAGATGAGCTCCCCATCCCACCTTGGTCTGTCATCAGAACGTTTTGGGATAGAGCAATTTGGAATGGAAGACCCTTGAGCAAATTGCGGTGGACTGTACACCATTGTAATGTTATAATGACTGAACAAGAGGGGCAGTAACATACAGATGATCCCTTAGTCGACCCGTGGCCTGGGTCCATTGAGTCCTCAGAGTCCACTGAGCTTGCCTTATCTGGAGGCGTGTCAAGGGCATGACGCACTGTGGAGGCCATTTGGCCTAGTATAGTCAATATCTTGTGAGCTGTTACCTGCTGACTCACTTGAATTTACCACAAACTTTAGTAGTCCCAACATCCGAATGATCAAACGTGTTAATTCTTGGACTCCTTCTGGAGTGGCACTCTTGATCAGCCAATCATCCAGATAGGGGAATACAAACACTCCCAGTGTCCATAGGTAAGTCACTACTACCACGAGGCACTTTGTGAAGACACAAAGAGCTGAGGCCAGGCCAAAAGGCAACACACTGTAATGGAAGGGTCTCCCCAGGACAAATCTGAGATACATCCCACTCACAAGAAGTATCTGTATGTGGGTGTAGGCATCCTTGAGATCCAGGAAGCATAGCCCAATCTTCTTTTTGAAGGTAAGGAAGCAGGATGCCTAGAGAAATCATTCTAAACTTCTCGGAGGTTATGAGGGGCCACCTTTGTGCAAAAAGAGTGAGCCTTCCTCTGACCAGAGGGTTTTCCTGTGGAGCATAGCCAGTCAAAACCCCACACCAGGTTTTGGCAGAGGAGCCGGCAGGACCTTCTGCAGCTTCTCTCGATGCTGCTGCTGGTGAGGGGCCTGCTTGGGTTGGAAGGTCTGGGGTCCAGGAAAGTACCTAAGCCTGCGAGGGTAATAGGTCTTTTTCTGATTTCTCCCTTGATACCTCCTACAAGAGAAGGCATGCTCAGACGTGCACCTGGAGAGCCTGGAAAGAGTATGCTGCTTTTTGATATTGCCAGCTTTCTCTTCGACCTGTTCCCCGAATATATTCTCTCCATGGCACAGGATATCTGTCAGATAGTTTTGCACTGACTGTTCCAAGTCTGATGACTGGAGCCAAGCGAGTCTCTGGCCACACAGGCAACGAGCATGGAACTCTGGAAATATCTTCTCCTCAAAGAGTCCAATGTCCAAGCCTCCCTCTCCCTGGGTGCACTGAGGAATGAGTCTTGGTACTCTTGATTCTCGTTAGGGTGGATTTGACCACCAAGGCATGATGCAGAAGCTGAGACTTCTTGAATCCGGGAGCCTTTTGAACTCTGTACATAGAGTCAAGCCTTCTATTAACTGGAGGTACAGTGAAGAAGTTCTCCCACATTCTCATCTTTACCCTCTTCAGGATGCGGTGCATGGACACCAACAACGCCTCCTTAGGGGCAGAGGAGTACTGTAGGATCTCGAGCTCTCTGCCCTGGGCTCATCCTCAGTCTCCAGAGAAAAACAGAAAAAGACCACATGGCCTATCTAGTCTGCCCTTCTATATTAAATACTATGGGATCGCCTAAGCCATATCCCTCACAAACTCTTGGAAGGTCATGTTCTCAGGAGGGGACTTAACCTGCTCATGAGATGGAGAAGGGTCTGACGGGAGCTCAGGGGACCTGCCCTCAAACAAATCTTCCAATTCCACATCTGTGACATAGCCTTCTGAGTCAGACTCAGAGAGGAAATCAAAGTACTTCTGAGTCTCTGCCTGGATCATTCTCCTGCTTCGAGGGGATCGGAAGCTCCTTCAGGAGCAATGATGCACCAATACCTTTCTAGATCTCGAGGGCGCATCGGACCCAGAGATACTAGATAGCGATATAGGCCAGGTAGGCACCAGTGTCTAGGACCTTTGATGCACCGGTGTCTGCGCGTCTCCCATAGGCTTTCGAGGATCGGCTGTATGGTGGCAGATATCGATGCAGCCGACATTGAGGCCCCAGGATGCTGAACCGCCAATAGCGCCAAAATGCGCTGAGCACTTGAAGAAGGCGCTTCTTCATGGCTGCCAATTCCGAAGGCTGCAGGACCTGAGCAACTTTGACCGATGTACCTGGTAGGTGTAAAGGGATATTGGCAGCTGGGTCTCTGGCTGTCTGTGCCCTTCTGAAATCCTGGAGGATAAGAACATAAGAACATAACATATGCCATACTGGGTCAGATCAAGGTCCATCAAGCCCAGTATCCTGTTTCCAACAGTGGCCAATCTAGGTCATACGTACCTAGCAGTTTCCCCAAAAGACACAGGTTCCGCAATGCTTGTACTGGGTCAAGCATTGATATGAGTTCACCTCCCTTTGAGGGGCGCTCACGCAGATCCCTCATCGCTCTTGACACCATGCCTCATAGGACTCTGACGCCAATGCACCAGAGCTTTCACACAATGTTCAGCGTAGTTACACCTCAACATCAAAGTTGAATCCTGCCTCGCCTTCGGGTGGAGATCGATCAATGGCCAATGCACTGGGGCATGATGAAGGCTTGGCTCTGATTGAGCTTGAGAGCCCCTCGGTTTCAATGCACCGCCAACGTCCGATAGAGCCTTGGAAGCCCTAGAGACTGATGCAGTTGATGCAGATGATGATAGATTGGACTTCTGAGCACCAAAAAGTGATTTGCATTGCCTCTCACGACCCCTGAGTCCTCTTTTTGTCATCTCTGAACACAAATTACAAGAAGAGGGCTGATGATCATGTCCCAGGCACTGTAGGCACCAATTGTGGGTATCTGTGACCAATATGGTCCTAGAGCACCTGAAACACTTCTTGAACCTGCTGGCAGGTATCTGGGACATGTCATTTAGAAAAATAGCTGTGACAAAGTCGAATGGCTCAATGATGAGGGCTGAGTCATGCCAGAGCATAGACACTGGCAGAGTAAAGATGTCGTGGCAAGAAGAAAATGAACAATCTAAGGAGAAAAACGGTAAAAGGGAGGAGAGAATCGCAATGAAAGCAAATGGAACAAAAACCTGGTGCAAAAAAAACCTGTGAGGGGAAAATAGAGTTTACTAACTGAGGTATATGGAACGTGTCCATGGGGCTCCGCGGAAAACAAAAGACTGAATCAAGATAGCACCGCGGTAGCAGGTGGGAAGGAGGTGCGCAGGCACTATGGAGCCTCCCAAAAGCTTCCAACAGAAGCTGGGAAGCATTCCCATGCGGGGCTTTGTAAGGGACATCACCCATATGTAAAGACTCATTCCATTCCTGCTTGTTCATGGAGAACTGCTGATACCAGATATTTATACAATTAAGACTTTCCTGGGACTAAGCTGTTTATAAATTTTCCTTTGATAATCAACACCCAAGCTACTAACATATATATTAGAGTGCTTGGATCCAAAATTAATTTGTAGCTCAAAGACAGACCCAAGGCCTGACAGATGCATACTGAATGTCTATTGCCAGTATACCACAACAAACCGTGGTAGCTATACCTAATATAATTTTCATATTTCTTGACACCGCTGTTCTTGACACCCAAAGTTACGACCCAATTTAACTGTAAATTTCCAGAGGTAATATATCTTTCTGTATATAGCTTGTATATAGTTTACCATGTTGTCTCCAAGTTACTGACCCTGTTATAATGTAAGCAAAAGACCCTGTTATAATGTAAGCAAAGGACTGTTCTAATGCGAAATTTGTTATCTGTAAACCGCGCTGATACCAAAGAGCGCGGTATATAAAAACTGTAAAATAAATAAATAAATAAAATAAATAAATAAATATATACTTAATATTTGCATTTAATTTCAACAGAGCAGTGAAGTTTTTTTTTTTTTTTACTATTGGTGATAAGGTTTACAACTTATAGTAAAGCGGTTAGTTTTTTTTAATCCATGCATTCTCATATGTGTGTCTTGACTAGATGTAAGTTCCATACTGGAGAATGGTCTCTTCAGAGCTTCTAAAGTAAGCTGAAAAAGTATGTAAATAAAACATGCAAATCAGCACTAATAATCAAACAAGATGCACTATACCGAGAATGTGGCGGGAGGGGGGAAGACTGAGTCTTCATAGTGGTACCTGGTGTAAACAAGCTGGACAGAAATGTAAGCATTTATAGTGAATCTTATTTAGTGATTCCATGCAAAATGGTTATACTGGTTAAGGAGGGATTTTAGTACTTACATGGCGAAGAAGAGACTCTTCTCCCAGAGCTCTCACCAGCCCTTTTGTGTCCATCTGTCCCAGTCTTAGCACATAAAGTGGGCGACCATCTGAAAACAAAATTCAGAACTATTAAAAAAATAAAACAAAAGACAACCCCCCACCCAAAAACAAAATCCCTCTTCATAGTTAATACATATTTTTCCCCATTCATAATCCATATTGGGTTGTATTTAATGTAGCACAAGCAAAAATCATATTTAAAAAAGTCTACTGGCTCAATAGTCATGCAGACGGGCTCCAGCCAAAACACCAATTCACATTAGTCCAAAGACGAGGGAGGAAATTGTGGCCATTGCTTTAAAGGTGACACCTAGAGTTCAGATTCACTGCAGGGCTCCGAAGGCGCCCTTGTGCATGGTACCTGGTCCTAGACTGTTGCTACAATTACCAGAAAGAACAGTTACTTACCTGTAACAGGTGATCTCTGGGAACAGCAGGAATAAGTCTTCACATATGAGTACGTTGGTACCGACGGAGCCTGTGCGGGAACGCTCCCCAGCGTCCAAAATGAAAGCTTTTGGGAGCATCCCACACGCATGCGGGCGCGCTGCCTTCCCGCCCATTCACTTCCCTCTCATCAGTTGGGTTTGTAGCTGAGACCGAAGGAGGGACGTAGACAAAGGAGAGAGAGAGAGAGAGAGAGAGAGAGAGAGAGAACTCCTAGGGGAGGTGGGTGGGTTGTGAAGACTTATTCCTGCTGTTCCCAGAGATCACCTGTTACAGGTAAGTAACTGTGCTATCTCTAGGAACAAGCAGGAATGAGTCTTCACATATGGGGACTCCCAAGCTAGAGATGCCTAGAGGAGGTCCCAGCATGTTGCAAATCTAATCGATGGGCCATGCTATTTCTCAGAACCTCAGACATCCAAGGGATGGAGGGTAGGAGTTGAACTAAAAAGGGTGTGCTGTGGAACAGCTTGACTAAACAAGGCGTATAGAGGGGAGTCCTTGTGTAGATCATAAATGTTAGTAAATATTGGATTCCAATTTTCTAATGTGGACCTTAGTCAAAAGTATTGTGAAAGTATTTGTTGAGGCTAATATGGGTCTGGTGCTAAGAGCCAGTACATTATCCTCAAAGAAAATACCTTACTGTGAAGTAGAGGAAATAAATTTTGCAATACAGGCAGAGGTCAGAAGCCTAAATGGCTAGAACTAATCCCAGAAGAAAAAACTGGGGGAGTTTAATGGGGTTGGGCTTTGGATGAGAAGCTAAAGCTTCTGTAGGCCAAAGTTTGAAGCTCTTTGTCCTTGGAGCAGAAAAAGGCTCTAGGAAAGAGAGGAGATAAATCTGACTGGTTTGCAGATAAAGGATGGGTCTTTAAGACCCCTCTATCCAAATGAAAGAAAGAAACATTTGTAGTAGGCGCTGTAGCCTCCAATTTCTTGAAGATCAGTATTGTCTTCCCTAAGTGATGTCACTTAGGATGATGACTTTACATGGAGAGCTTCAGATGTAACGTAACCAGAGAGGTTACAGTAAAAGAAGGTAGTTTCTAACTACCATAGAAATTGGTTGTCCATTTAAAACTATATGGTATGCTGGAACAGCATTAATATGGACAGTAACAAATCTTTCAGAGTGAGATATGTGTATTTATATATACATATACACATATACATATCTATTGTCACCAGCAGGGGCTGGACTGTAGCATAGGCTAACAGCCAGACTGCTGGGCCTGACCTTTCTTATATAAAGTTGTAGTTGTGAGTCAAGTGGTCAGGTTTTTCAAAAGGATTTTTATTCCCCTCCCGGGGTTGGATTTTCAAAAAGGTTATAATACAAAAAAAACTCAGGATACAACCATACTTCTGGTAAACTGAAGAAAACTTAAACATAGCATCTTGCTTCAACAGAACTCAAATCACAGTATAAAGCTTATCCGATATGCTAGCTGTCTCTTCTTAGCTTTCTCAGCACTCACGAAGCACTCTTATCCTGGCTTCAGCATAAGGAGGAAACCATATCGGATAACAGCGTACAATCCATGGCTTCATCACATGGGCTTTCCATACCAGCCTCTGTAATCATAGGCTCACACTTTGCTCTATCATTTACAGTATTTTCATTAGAACAGAAAGTTTGCACCTTTCTTAGTCCCGTATCTCTATCAGTGCTCTATGAACAGCCTTCTTCACAGCAGGGCAAATAGCTGTCATAAAGCTGGTAATAGCAGGAAGGAGAAACACCTTTCTCTGAGTAAGCTTTATCCTTAAAACTTTTAAACTTCCTGCCTTTTACATTTGGCTGTAAACCATAACACTGTTCTCTTCTATTATGTGTGGATTTCTTTCTTGGAAATCTTTTGCAGGGTTTCACTGGCACACACTCTTCAGGGTCAGACATACACACATCTTCAATAGCATTTCTTTCCCTCTCTAGGGTTTGTAACTGTTTTAAGCTGCCATGCTTTTCAGATACATACGGTTTGCCTTCCACTGCCTCCCATTCATTCAGCACAGCCCGGTGCTTAGGAAATTCAAGCTGCGTCAGAGGTAAGTGCTTCTTACAGCTGACCTCTCTGTGGGAAACTCTCTGTGTTTCTTTCTGTGAATTCCTTTGTGGCTTCCTGCTAGAAGTTCCAGGCAGTTCTGACTCTGTGTCTGTATTTCCTGAATATTCTGAGCTTTCTTCTGAGTCTTGCAAGTCTCTCGTGTCTTGCAAGTTTCTCGTGTCCTGCCAGTCTAACTCTGACTGCACTGAGCATTTTTTATACAGCTTCTTGGGCGTTCCCTTGCACAGGTAAAAGCCGTTTTCATCAGCAGCTGGGGAATGCTTACTAGCTAGGCGTGACTGCAGACCTCGTGTCTGAGTTTGTTTACGTTGCCTATGGTAACTGGGAACCTTGTGACTTGCCTGCCTGTCAGAATCTAAACTGCAAACAGCAGATTTCTGTGCTTCTGAGGCAGAGGGCAGATCTTCCGTGTTACTATATATATCTATATATCTATATATCTATATATCTATATATCTATATCTATATATATATATATATCTTACCCAGTCCATACGCTCAGGCATCTGTGCTCCTTACTGGATCCGAACGATTTCTGGACTATATACCAAGCACTAATCTTACCCCATTTCGACTTTGCCAATGCCATCTTACAAAGGTCTCCCTCAATCTACACTGAGCCCGTTACAGCTGGCCATGAATGCTGCAGCAAGGGTCCTCCACGGAGCTTCCAGAAGTGACCACGTGACTCCCATCCTGAAGCAGCTTCACTGGCTCCCCATACACGGAAGGCTTATCTTTAAGACCTTACTCCTCACATTCAAGGCCATCAATGGCCTCTCATCTTCTTCACTTACAGAACTCACTTACAGAACTCATTCACACAGTGCCTCCCAACAGATCTAGAAGAGCAACAGCTGTAAACTCGCTAATAACCCCGAAGGCCTTGACAAAATGCAACAGTACAACGGCAAATAGGGCCTTCAGTCTTTGCGTCCCCAGATGCTGGAATGATCTACCACCCGACATTCGTGCCATTGTAGACCTAACTCAGTTCAGGAAGGCACTCAAATATCACCTTTTCCTCCGATACTACCCAGTCAGCAATGAAACCTAGGTAACCCCACCTAAGAAAGTAACCATATGTTAATTCTGATACAGTGTCAGCACCCCGCCTGCAGATTTATGTGCATATTTTACTCATGTTATCTTAGCCTTTACTCATGTTCTTTGTAAATATTTATGTATATAGTTCATCCATGTTATCCAAGTTTGTACTCCTGTTCTCTGTAAAACCGAACAGCTTGTTGTTCTGGTCAGTTTGTTATAATGTAAACCGCGCTGATATCGAATAGTGCGGTATATAAGAACTTTAGATAGATATATAGATCTCTCTATCTCTATATATAAATAAATATATATATATATATATATAAATAAATATATATATATAAATATATATAAATAAAGAGAGACTCAATAACAAGAAGGGATAAGACCTGCTTGAGAATGTGGATAGAGAACCCCTTACTGGTTACACGTGGAAGAACCATGAAGAAGGTTACATGGAAACCAGTGGAATGTTCCTAGTCAGAAGGATTTCTTTAAAAAGTCTAGACTTTGAATAACCAGAAATGGAGATCTACATGAAGGGGTGCAGAGAAATCCTTAGTCTTAAGACAACAAGTCTGGATCCTTCTATAACTTCAGTGTGGAGAAAAAGACGCAATAAAAGGGAATACCATATTTGCCCGTCTATGAGGGCAATATGAGTATAATGTGGTCTTTGTTCAGCATAAGCTCCAATGAAGTATTGGGAATTAGAAGGAATGCACTAGACAAGGACCAACTGCAGGGAAAAGAAATGCATGCCTGTTGGAGAAGTTCCACTGGAGATGTGGAACAACTCAGGGAATTAAGCAATTCTTTATGCTTTCATGTGATCTAAGCCCTGGTTCATTTTCCCTAAAAAGAAATTTTAAGGAAGATGGTAAGAGTAGGAAAAAACCGGTCATGGGGGAGCATGACTGGGCAAAGCCTTTTAACCATCTGGAAGTTACCCATCAGGAATGGCTCCGACGCTGTCTGGCAAAGGCCCATAGTTGCAGAGCTTTTTGTAGAATTGCAGAGAGCATGCTGTAGGTTGCTTGGGTGAGATCTGGCTGTTTAATTACCAGTGTGCAACCTAATCTATTCTGTGGGAGCCAAAGAATTGAAGATGGCTAAGAATAGTAGACAGGCTGGGTGCCTGCAACGATAAATTGTCCAAGTAGGTTTTGGAACCTGTCTTGGAATTATCTGTTATTAAGGCAGCAGAAGAGTTTAGGTCCTATAGATTGGAAAAGGACCGACAGACATAATTAGAAGTGATAAAACTCAATTATGGTCTGATAAGCTGTCTTAAAAGAAATATTTGAAAAGATTGCAGAGGGGAGAAACTCTGTACGAAATCACTTACTGGAGTAGGTATTGAAGACAATCCTATGGCTTAAAAGGTAAGCCCTCCAGTCAAATAGTATTACTCTTAGAGTGAAAGTCTAAACTAAGAGGGATAGAAAGTAATACAGTCAAAAGTATGAGATATTCTCGTACAGGACAACTGTCAAGGTGAAGGGCATAGCATACCTTGTAATTAGCTGTAACTCCTCTGTTTACTTTAAAAGGAGAGGAGAAACCTGCTACCTGTAGGGCATGATTATCCTTAATAGCTCTAAGAGCTAAAAGAATGGATTGCTCTTGGCAAGAGATTCATGCCTAAAGTGGAGGATTGAGCCAGTGTATCACTGAACTCTAAGTAAGGATGAGAAGAACTGTAAATACTTCTGTTGTTAAGAAGTAGCGGTTCTGAATCTCAACAGGAAAGAGAGATTTAATGAATAAAATATCAGAAACCCTGCGACTGCTGAGTTTGCTGAGCCTGTTGAGGCTTTGGTTTTCTTAGCCTGGTATGATGTTGTCCTTCTTTGGAAACATCTGCATGATGGGTAGAAGATGAATAAAACTTTTTCCCTTTAGGGGGATAAAGTTTGTTAGGAGATATTTTACTAGCTGGGATAGAGGAATGTTTTGACAATCCTCTGACAGCAACAATATCAGTGTTTAACTGATTAGCTTGGAATAAAGCATCCTTGTTAAAGAGATTTTCACCGGTACAGGGAGTATTTCCCAGCCTTTCTTGTACCCATTCGTCCAAGTCTGAAGCTTGGAGCCAGGCCATGCATCGTGCTCCTATGGCTATAGCAGAAGTTCTGCTAAAAGACTCAAAACAGTCCAGGAAAGCATGATTAAGGAATTTGGAGACATTTTGAGCATGACTGACTAATATGAAAAAGTCTGCTGTTTTATGTTCTTGAAGAAAAGGGTTCAAAAACTTTAAATTCTTTGTGACCTCTTCAAGAGATAATCCCATATAGAAAATATATGAGATAATTCTTGCTGAAAGCATGGATGCCTGGAAGCATCGACGTCCAAAGGCATCTAAAGTCCTAGACTCACGACCTGGCGGATAAGAAGAGTGCTTCTTTGCACTCTTAATACGCCTCATTGCTGATTCTACAACAATAGAATGATGAGGAAGTTGAGTGTTTTGAAAACCTGGAGAAGGTGGCACCTTGTACATAGTGTCAATTGTCTTAGAATGTGGGGATACCATTAAAGGAGTTTCCCACATCCTTAATAGTAGATCTTGTAAGATCTGATGCAAAGGAAGGATGATCACCTCCTTTGGAATCCAGGGGAATTGCAGGGTCGCTGAATCCCCTGGTAGGGATTCTTTACCAGGTATAGAAATGGCAAGTAACTTTGCCATATCAAGCAGAAAAGCTTGAAAAGAAATCTCCCCTGAGGAGGACCCTCTAAAATGAGGGGTAAAGGCTAGACTTGTTGAAAATTCAGCCTTGGTACCGATGGATTCATCCCAGTCATCGAGATCGGAAGACTTGAAAGGATGAAGCATCGGATTTTCCTTAAAGCGATGTCTTCGGTACCGCCCGAGGTCGGTACCGAGACGAGTCGGTACCGAATCCTCCATGCTAGAGATCGATTCCAGGCTCGGCATCGAAGGAAGCGAGTCTGTTGAAGCAAGCATGGACGGTACCGACACCGATGCCAATGTCGATACTGGTACGGGTACCGAAGCCGATACTCGAGGAACAGTCTGCAGCAACTCTAGCGGTACCGAAGTAGCCAAGAGCGCTAGACTATGTTCATCGGTGAGGAGTGTTTCATCCATCACCATAGCCGATGCTGGGGTGTCGGTACCGCTCGAAGCGGCCACAGCCACCGAGCATGGCCCAGGTATGTTCACTGAGGTAAGAACCCCGGGAACAACCTGAAGCCCTGTTAATGCTTTGGAGCCCGAAGACTCCCGCCGGGGCTTTATTGCCAAAATGTCCTCGAGGGCAAAGCCAGAGGCATCTTGATGCTGAGAAGGAGATCTACCACTCGAGGACTGGCTAGTCTTTACAGACTTTTGTTTGGTTACCTGATCCTGTGAAAAAGAAGATATTCTAGCTGGTGACATCGAGTGCGATGTGAACCGGGTATCGAGTTGTGCTCGATCCTGAAGACTTCTTCTGTTTGAGCTCCAGCAGGAGAGACACTCCAGTGGGCAATGGTCAGGACCTAAACATTTTAGACACCAAGTATGAGTGTCTGAAAATATATCTGTACCGCCACACTTTGAGCATTTCTTAAGGATAGTGGCTGGCTTTTCCATAATGGAAGGATAGAGGCCTAGTGGCCTAGAAACAGTCAGGCACTAAACAGGAAAAATTTCTAAAGAAAAGAAGAAACTCTTAGTAAAAAGAAAGAAAAGCACCAGCGGTACCGGTGGCGTCGAGGGAAGGCAGATGCGACCACAAAAAACTAAGAATAAAAAGAAGAATTTTCTGCGTTGACAGGAATACGTCCTGCCGGCTCCGTGGAAAACGGAAAACTGATGAGAGGGAAGTGAATGGGCGGGAAGGCAGCGCGCATGCGTGTGGGATGCTCCCAAAACATCTCCCATGGCCTAATGGGAGACAGCCAACATGGTTTTAGACAAGGAAGATCTTGTCTTACTAATCTATTATGTTTTTTTTAAAGTGTGAATAAACAGGTGGACAAAGGTGAGTCGGTTGATATAGTGTATCTGGACTTTCAGAAAGCCTTTGACAAGGTCCCTCATCAGAGACTTTTGGCAAAACTAAAGAGTCATGGGATAGGAGGCAGTGTACTACTGTGGATCAAGAACTGGTTAAAAGATAGAAAGCAGAGGGTTGGGCTAAATGGCCAATTTTCCCAATGCAGAAAAGTGAATAGTGGTGTACCCCAGGGATCTGTGCTGGGTCCGCTGCTTTTTAACATATTCATAAATGACCTGGAAAATGGAATAACGAGTGAGGTTATCAAATTTGCAGATGACACAAAACTATATAAAGTTGTTAAAACCCAAGAGGATCTTGATAAATTGGAAGACTAGGCATCAAAATGGCAGATGAAATTTAATGTTGACAAGTGCAAAGTTATGCACCTAGGGAAGAACAACCCAAACTATGGTTACACGATGCAAGGTTCCACAGGAAAAAGATTTAGGCGTCCACAGGAACCAGGAAAAAGATTTAGGCGTCATTGTGGATAGCATGTTAAAACCCTCGGCCCAGTGTGCAGCGGCAGCCAAGAGAGCAAATAGAATGCTAGGTATCATAAGGAAAGGAATGGAAAATAAAACAAAGGATATTATAATGCCTCTATATCGTTCCATGGTGAGACCGCACCTTGAATATTGTGTGCAATTCTGGTCACCGTACCTTTAAAAGGATATAGCGTTATTAGAAAAAAGGTTCAGAGAAGAGCCACCAAAATGGTAAAGAGGATGGAAGGATACTCCTATGAAGAAAGGCTAAAAAGGTTAGGGCTCTTTAACCTGGAAAAGAGACGGCTGAGGGGAGATATGATAGAAGTCTATAAATTAATGGACGGAGTGGAACGGGTAAACGTAGATCGATTGTTTACGTTATCAGAATATAGAAAGACTAGGGGGACATGTAATGAAGCTACAGGGTAAACTATTTAAAACTAATAAAAGAAAATATTTCTTCACTCAACGTGTAATCAAACTCTGGAATTTGTTACCAGAGGATGTAGTAAAGGCTGTTAGTGTAGCTGGGTTTAAAAAATGTTTTGACAAGTTCCTGGAGGAAAGGTCCATAAACCATTATTAAGAAGGGACCCAGGATATCAATGCTTGACCCAGTACAAGCATTGCGGAACCTGTGTCTTTTGGGGAAACTGCTAGGTACGTATGACCTAGATTGGCCACTGTTGGAAACAGGATACTGGGCTTGATGGACCTTGGTTTGACCCAGTATGGCATATCTTATGTTCTTATGTTCAAAAGCTTTCTTTTTGGACGCTGGAGAGCATTCCCGCGCAGGCTCCGTCGGTACCGATGTACCCATATGTGAAGACTCATTCCTGCTTGTTCCTGGAAATAGGGCATATTGGGGGTGGGGGATACAAATGAGGTAAAATCTCTAAGTAGGTAAAAATGAATGCTCATAGCATTAGAACCTGGCCTTAGTTCTGACAGAGTTGGAAATATAAATCAGCAAGAAAAATATAGTAACATAGTATATTACGGCAGATAAAGACCAGTATGGTCCATCTAGTCTGCCCAAAAATGCCAGATTTATTTTATAATTTATATATAATTCTCTCTCATCCTATTAGACCAGTCCAGACAAATAGATTATGTCCCTCTGCCAGCAGATGTTGGAGATAGAGAACACTAGAACTTTCCAGTGAAATCATCGTTGGTATAAAGGAGTAGTGCAGATAGAGCACATGTCCGTATTCTTTGTCACCAGAAGTGGTGGTGACTGGACTGGTGCAGCTTTGTTTTTCAGGCCACAGTCTGAGGGGTGTTCTCCCAAGTGGAGGAGGGTCTCTTCTACTCCTAGGGTGTCAGTCTTTGGGCAGCTGTCCCTGGTTGACGGTGACCCTTATCTTTCAGGGTACAGTTTTGTCTGCTAGTCAAAGAATTAATTAGACTTACCTGCTAATTGTTGTTCCCTAAGGAACTCTAGTCCAGTCCCAGAACCATAGAGTTTAGAATCTCCTCCAGCAGCCTTGGAGACTGAATGACATCACAGCTCTTCTCTCTCTGGTATAAATAGGCAAGGACCGCCCCCCTTCCACCAGTACCTATTGACAAAGCAACTCAGCAGAGCAACAAATAAGTAGATAAAGAACAAGATAAACTAAAACTTTGGCTAGAATCTAAAAACCTGCGCATATTCTAACCTTCTCTTCGACGAAGGACCCTGTAGAAATGCCAAAAACGTAGAAACAAAAACGCGCTTCTGCGGGGTTCCCATTGTGGCTCCACTCCGCGTCCTCCGGAACCCCACTCCTCTTCCGGAGACATCCTCTCCAATTTGACCCCTTTTACTAAGATACAATGGACAACAGCTTCAGGCTGCATACCCTGGGAGGGGTCCGGGACTGGACTAGAGTTCCTTAAGGAACAACAATTAGCAGGTAAGTCTAATTCTTCCTTTTCGTCCCTCTAGTCCAGTCCCAGAACCATAGAGGATGTAACAGAGCAGTGCACATCAACGGGAGGGACCAGAAAACCCAGCCTGAAGCACCGCTGAGCCAAAACGAACTTCCTCCGCCGCCTGCACATCTAACCGATAGTGCTTTGAGAATGAATGCAACGATGATGAAGTCGCCGCTCTATAAATGTCCGCGACCAAAACCGAACTGTACTCCGCCCATGACGCCGCTTGTGCCCTGGTCGAGTGCGCTCTGAGACCTTCTGGAACTATGCTACCTTTCAAAAGGTAAGCCGAAGCAATAGCCGCCTTTAACCAGCTAGAAATGGACGCTTTCGCTGCCGCTTCACCCTTCCGCGGCCCCCCAAAAGCCACAAACAATCTGTCAGTCTTCCGAAATGGCTTCATCCGCCGAAGATACTTCCGAAGAACCCGACGAACATCTAGGGGATGTAACCTGCCTTCCGATTTCTCCTTTTGCTGCTTAGAGAATACTGGAAGCAACACCACGTGATTGACATGAAAGGCCGAGACCACCTTCGGCTGAAAGTCCGGCACTGAGCGTAGCACGACCTTATCATGGAAGACAAATAAGGTGCCCTACAGGAAAAAGCCTGTAACTCCGAAATCCTCCTTGCGGAACAAATAGCTACCAGAAATACCTTCTTTAACACGAGATCCTTCAGGGTGGCGATGCTTAGCGGCTCAAACGGTAGCTCCAGCAAAGCCTCCAATACCAGATTCAGCTTGCATGTTGGCACCGAACAGCGTACCAACAGACGAAGACCGCTCTCAGAAAAAGCCTAATGTCACTGTTAGATCCTACCGGCTGACCGAGCACTTTCCCCCATAACAGGAAATCGCCGCCCACTGCACTCGTAAGGAACTGGCCGCCAATCCCTTCCGCACTCCATCCTGCAAAAAGGAAAGGACCTGCAAAATCGAAGCCCACAACAGCTGAATATTATGCTCCACACACCAAGCTGCAAAGATCCTCCAGACCCGGACATACGCCAGCGAGGTGGAACGCCTGCGTGCCTTTAGCAAGGTAGAAATGGCCGCCGCCGAATAACCCTTAGCTGTCATCCTAGCCCGTTCAAGAGCCAAGCCGTAAGCGAGAACCGACTCACCTAGGGCATGCGCAACGGACCCTGCCATAGGAGCTCCTCCCGCTGCGGTAACTACCACGGATCGTCTACTAACAGCCATACCAAATCTGCATACCACGGCCTTCAGGGCCAATCAGGCGCAATCAGAATCACCCGACCGCGATGTCTCCCAACGCGCTGCACCACCCTGCCCATGAGGGCCCAAGGTGGAAAAAACATAAAGGAGAACTCCCTCTGGCCACCTTTTCGCTAATGCATCTAGCCCCTGACATCCGTTCCCAGCGCCTGCTGAAAAACCTTGCTACCTGCACTGACTCGAAGCTCGCCATGAGAGCCATTACCGGAACTCCCCAACGCCTCACCAGAAGAGCAAACACCCCCGGATGTAGCACCCACTCCTCGGGGTCTACTCTGCAACGACGGAGGAAATCCGCTTTGAGATCGTCTACGCTGGCCACATGTTGAGCCGCGAGAGCCTAGAGATTGTGTGCGGCCCACACCCACAGCTGACCCGCTTCAGCTTACAGTGTAGCACTTCCTGTGCCCCCCTGCCTTTTCATGTAGGCCACCGTTGTCGCATTGTCTGACAAGACTCGGACCGCCTCCCGACCGAGAGTGTCCTGAAACTCTGGTAGCTCCAGAAACACCGCTCTCATCTCCAACCTGTTGATGGACCGAGACGTCTCCTCCTGAGACCAACGACCCTGGGCAAACCTGCCTTCGCAATGAGCCCCCCCAACCCAGGAGGCTCGCGTCTGTCGTGAGCAATCCCCAGGACGGCAGTCCTGTGGCATGCCGTCTTCCATATTCTCCGTTCTCAACCACCATCGCAGCTCATGACACACATTCTGAGGGCAAACTAACCTCTGCGATTGGTCGCATCAGTCGGATGTCCTATGACGGAGAAGCACCGCCTGTAACGGCCGCACGTGCGCTCGGGCCCACGCAACCACTTCTGTCGTGGCTGCCATTGTTCCCAACAACTGCAGGTGCAGCCATGCTGCTGTAGCCGGACTCGAAAAGAAACGCCTGATGAGTTGTCGCAGACCTAGCGCCCGGGCCCTGGGCAGGAACACCTTCTCCTGCTTTGTTTCGAAGCGCGCCGCAAGGTACTGCAGGGACTGCGATGGTACCAACCTGCTCTTTGCAAAGTTGACTACCCAGCCCAGGTCTTCGAACATCTGGACCACCCGGGCCGTCGCTGCCGAGCTGCCCTCTCTCGACTTCGCTCGGATCAACCAATCGTCCAAATATGGGTGCACCAGTACTCCCTCTTTGCGGAGCGCCGCTGTCACCACCACCATGACCATGGGAAACGTCCATGGTGCCGTTGCCAGCCCAAAGGGCAGAGCTTGAAATTGGAAATGTCCCATGGGTACCGCAAATCTCAGCCACTTCTGATGCTCTTGCCGAATCGGGATGTGCAGGTAAGCATCCGGGAGATCTAACAATGTCAGGAACTCCCCGGTCTGGACCGCTGCCAGCACGGAACGCAAGGTCTCCATCCGAAAATGGGTAATCCGGAGACAACGGGTCACCCTTGTCAGAGCCAGGATCGGGCGAAATGTGCCCTCCTTCCTTGGCACTACGAAATAGATGGAGTAGCGACCGGAACCGCACTGCTCCGCGGGCACCGGCAGCACCGCCTCAAGCTGCAGCAGCCGCTGTAGCATGTCCTGGACCGCCTGCCTGTGCCCAGGGCTGAGCAGGGAGAATGGACAAAAGAACCTACGATGGGTCGATGGAGTTCTAATACGTACCCCTCTCGCATGACCTCCAGGACCTACTAATCTGACTTAATTCGGACCCAGGCAGGGTAAAACTCCCGCAACCGATCTCCCCTGGGAACTACCCTCTCCTGAGCCCGCCTTATCTCATTGTGTCTGTTTTGTGGCCGAGGACTGGAAAGGAGCGAACCCCCGGCCTGCTCCCCTGAATCCTCGAAACCCCTGACCCCTAAGCGGGAACTTCCCCCGCTGGGACTGTCCATAACAGGGAGAACGAAAACTACGAAAGTCTCTCGGGACCTCCCCGAATCCCGCAGAACTGCAGCCCTGCTTCGGCTTGTCCTCTGGGAGACGTCCTCCCTGCGACTCCCCGATGTCTTGGACCAACTTATCTAAATCCTCCCCAAATAAACGTGTACCCCCAAAGGGTAACTTGCTAAGCTGAGCCT
This sequence comes from Ichthyophis bannanicus, assembly GCA_033557465.1. Lineage (NCBI taxonomy): Eukaryota > Metazoa > Chordata > Amphibia > Gymnophiona > Ichthyophiidae > Ichthyophis > Ichthyophis bannanicus. Next base: position 276,820,425 of record CM066041.1, read on the forward strand.
TAGATGAACTGTCCGCCGACCAAGTTCTCAACCAGAGATACCTCCGAGCTGCTACTACGGAGACCATCCCCTTAGCCAAGTCGCAGAGGAGATCAGAATGAAAATCCGCCAAGAATGCGGTTCCCGACTCCAGTCGCGTGGCATCTTCAAGCTGCCCTTCCAGATGGTCTCCTGCAACCTCTGGGACCACCTCAAACAGCCATGTGCCACCGAAGCCGGTCTGCATGGACAGCGCGCAAACATCGAACACCTGCTTCAACAGAGTGTCTAACCTCCTGTCCTGGTGGGTACACAAAAAGCAAGAGACGATTCGTCAGGATGATAGATATTGGTAATATTTATTGGACAAACCCCGATGCGTTTCGGCAAAGCCGCCTTCCTCAGGGGGTATACAGCTAAAAACATTAAAAATAAATACAATAATGCTTTAATAATACAAAAAGCCCCATGTGGGATAAAACTCAAACAGATAACATTAAAACCCATAAACAAAATAACATAACATGCACCCGATGTTGCTAACTTGTATGTAGCACAGTTTGAGAAACTATTTTTGAACACACATCCCTATTCATCGAATATATTACTTTGGAAACGGTATATCGATGATATCCTTATAATATGGGAAGGGACTGAGACTGTGCTCAATGAGTTTTTCCGCTGGCTCAATACCCTGGACCAAAATTTACAATTTGAAGGGTCTTTTAGTATGAATGAGATCTCATATTTAGATATATTGATAAAGAAGGGTGATGAGGGTTTTGTGACGGACTTTTATCAGAATCCTACGGACCGCAATACCCTTTTGAGGTATGATAGTGGACATAATCCATCACTAAAAAACAACCTACCAATTAGTCCGTTTTTGAGGGTGAAGAGATTATGTACCAATACTTCTGATTTTGAACACCAAGCAGCTAAGATGCATCAAAAATTCTCTGAACGTGGATATTCGGAAAAATGTATTAAAAAGGCATACTTAAGAGCTTGTGTGACAGATAGATCAACTTTATTAAAAAAGAAAAAACGTATGGAGAATAAAGACAGAGCTGTCTGTGCTCTGACATTTACTAGTCTGTCTAAGGAGATTGTTTCCATCCTTAGACAGGAATGGTATCTGCTCAGTTCAATTCCGTCCATAAAATCTAAACAACTTATGGTGGCTTATAAAAGGAACCCCAATTTATCTAACATATTGGTCCCCTCCGCTTTGACTAGATATAATCAGCCCCCGAAGATAAAGGGCCATTTCAGTTGTGGAAACTGTTCGGTTTGTCTCCATACGATTACTGTGAATAATTTCTTCACTCATCCCATGTCTAATCATAAGATATATTTGCAAAACTATACCAACTGTAGGACATCGAATGTGATATATTTAATTATGTGTCCATGCAAGAAGATATACATTGGCAAAACTATTAGAGAGATACGTATATGCATTATTGAGCATAGGAGCAATATCACAAGAAAGGTCCCGGACAAACCTTTGGTAGCCCACTGGATTACTGCTGAACATAAAGTTAGTGATCTTAAATTTCTAGTTTTGAAAAAAGTGACCCCACATTGGAGAGGAGGTGACATTAATAAGGCTCTTTTAAAACTTGAACAGAGATATATTTATGAATGTAATAGTTTAGAGCCTTCAGGTTTGAATCAGGAGATTGATTTATCTGTTTTTTTGTAGACATTATCAATACATATATTTGTTTCTGTCTGTTTTTATACTCTGTAATGGTTCACTGATATGGTGACATATATACATTCCAGTATGAGGTTGTTGTTACCTTTGCTACTCTTTGCGACCTTGTATGTCATTATTTATGACGTGGTTTTATTGTTCTTAAGTTTACCAGTGTTTTAATTATTTATTTATTCTATTGTTCATTGGACACACTTCTTTTATGTATTGCATGTTATTTAATTGTTTATTAGAGTTTTTATGTATTACCTTTTATTAATATTTATTATGCAGACGATTTTTATCATGTAAGCTCTTAGAACACGAGTCTATGGTCTTCAGTATTATCCGTTCTTTTTTACCGTGATCAATGCAAGTATATCACCACGGCTTGAGCTCCGCCCCACCAGTCTCGGTTTAGTTTTTGGCGCAAACTTCAATAGCATTTTTTAGTTGCTTTTGAGCACTCCTGCTTTTTCAATGGCATTGAAGGCTGTGCTGGCTTGTTTTTTGACACGTTGAATGTTCTCGTAATTGTTTAATTGATATTGTAGCTTCAAGGTATGTCTTCATCATTTTACATTGCTTTGTTTTTAAATATTCCTTTTTTCCTATTAAATTATTGGCTCACTCACTATATATCTTATTTACAAAATTATCGTGCTAGTATGCATATAAGTTATGTACCCTGCAACTTTTTCTTTTACGTGGTTTCACTTTTAGGTCATACTGACTTTACACAAGCTTGTTTTGGTTCTGCACGTTGTACTTTGCACAGAGTTTTGGTCTTCAGCACGAGTTATTAATCTCCCTAAGCGTAAATTAATAAAAAAAAAATTTTTTATGTGGGAGTCTCCCTATCGTTCACAATCCACCATATTAAGCTATGTTTCCTCTTTTTTGGTTTTCGAGTACTTGCCATGCTCCTTTGCTCACAGTTTATATATTTAATATCAAGGTTTCAGTTTCACTTGTTTTCTTTTTCTTTTTCCATTTGAGTGTTTTTTTAGTAACGCTTGGCACGGTTTGATATCAGTTCTCTTTTTTATCGCGATCAATTCAACTATATCACTATGGCTTGAGCTCCGCCCTTTCAGTCTCTTTTTTGACGCAAATTTCGATAGCGTTTTTTAGTTTGCCTTTGAGCACTCCTACTTTTCCACTGTCATTGAAGGCTGTGCTAGCTTGCTTTTCGACACGCTGATTGTTTCTGCAATTGTTTATATGATTTTTGTAGCTTCAAGTTATGTCTTCTTATTACATTGTCTTGTTTTTTTAAAATGTTTTATTCCCTATTAAATTATTGGCTCACTCACTATTCCTCCTATTTAAGGGATTACTGTGTTAGTATGCACATAAGTTCATGTACCCTTACGGGGTTTCACTTCGGATTGTTTCTAGGTTAGATTGATTGTACACAAGTTTGTTTTGGTTCTGCACGTTGTTCTTCGCGTATAACATTGGTCTCGAGAACGGGTCATTAATCTCCCTAATTGCAAATTAATCTCTGTGGTGGGAGTCTCCCTATCGTTCATAATCCAACCTATTAAGCTATGTCTCCCTTTTTTGCTTTTCGAGTACTTGCCGGGCTCCTTTGTCCACAGTTTTTATATTAAATATCAAGGTTTAGTTTCACTTGTTTTCTTTTTCTTTTCTTTTTCCATTTAAGTGTTTTTTAGGGTGGATTCTTTAGCCATTTAGAATCCTATTATGGTTTGGTCAAGTTTCATTTCCACATATTTATACCACCCGGGATATTGAGAGCACATGTTCATCTTCTTTACTGTCCACCTTGTTTGCAACTGCTCACCTTTTATATCGGGTCCACGCATGATATGATTGAATTATCATTTATTGTGATCTCCTGGCCACAAGAAGGAGTTGTCTATCTTTTTACCACAAGTTTCACTATTAAATAGTTTATTTTCTAATTGAGATTAATTGATTATTATTCTTTCTTGTCCTCCTCTCCCATTTAGCTATACTATTGAAGTCTGCATTACTGCTCCAGTAGTTTCACTAGTATCTGTTTTATTACTCTGTTTTGCTCTGCATATACAGTTTTTACTGTAAGTATACCATCTACTTATATGTTTTTGTATTTATATATAGATGATTATAATTTTTCCATTTTGTACATGTTTGTAACATGTTTTAGTTCCATAGTGCATTACTCGTATTTTGTCAGATGTCCTTTGGGTTTCCTGACTATTATTATTATTTTTATTGTTATTGTAGATTTCATGTCCATATTTTTAATTTACTGGTTTAATGACATGTCTCTGTTCCTGCGCCTGTATATATTTATTATTGTTTAGCATGTTATGTTATATTGTTTATGGGTTTTAATGTTATCTGTAAGGCGCGGGACCCTCCGAAGTGGCCCTACACCTTTTAGCCACCAGAGAACTGTTCCCCTAACCGACCAGAGAGGCCGAGCGCTTCTGACTCTGGGGTCCGTGAGGAAGAGCCGACATCGCGGGCTGAAGGAAGGCAAAAGCCTGCTGCCTCAAGGCAACGAAGTTTGGCGGAATCCCGGTCACCTCCCCCGCCTGTCCCTGCTCCTGTGACCCGGCGGAGCCGCCACCCGAGGAGGGCCCCGGCACTGGCTCCTCAGGATCTAGAGACGGAGATAACAGTGCCTCAGCACCTGTACGAACAGCCTTCCGGCCTGTTAGGGGCTGTCCCGGCTCTCCGTCCATTTGCTGCGCCTCTAGGGAGCAAGGGACACAGACTCCTGATTCCAGCACTGAACTTTTCCTCCTGCCGCACACTAGACAGCGTGGAATTGCAGGCATAGCAGCCGCCTCAAAGAACTGCTCTAAACCACCCCGGGAACTCCCCCTCCCCCCCACTGGCCCTGACCGCCAGCCCCGGAAGGAAGGGCTCTCTCCAGGTTGGAGCCGTGCAAAAAACAGCCTAGATACACCTGCTCAATATTTCAATAAGGGAAAAGTACAGCATAGCTCGTTTCCCTTTGAACGTCTCTTTTTTTTTTCCCCAACAGGCCAATGCTCTGTAAGCACCTGATGAGCCTATAGCAGGTCTGCAGCAAATGAGGCTTAAAACGCTTCCAAAAAGCCACTATAAAAAAACCGTGGTTTTCAAAATGGCCACCGGGACTTTTCCCGCACAGCAAAAAAGTGTCCGGAGGGCAGAGAACTCCTTTATGAGAGCCCCTGCTGAGGCAGGGACTTCCCTCTCAACTCCCCTCCAAGAAACAAGTAAAAGAAAATTCAAAAAGAAAGAAAAAAAACGCCGTTAAAGTCGGCGAGACCTACTTACAGTTCCCTGCTTCAACCTGAGGTGTTGCAATGAGGCAGACACGCGCTGGAGCTCAGCCTGCTCGTGGCTTCGGCTCCGACGGTGCTCCCACCACCAATCTCACTGTCCCTTATAGATGGCTGGGGCTAAGCCTTCCACCTGCTCCTCACCTTTGCTTGCGGGTTCGGGAGCAGGGAGGCTACTTCTTCTGCTCTGTAAAGCTGCTCCTTCTCACCAAGGGGCAGCCCCCCCCCTACGAGAGGGAAAATTGAGGGAGAAAGGAGGAAGCAGGACTGGAGCCAGAGGGAAGAAAAAAGTGGCTATTTATTTTAGAAAGGCAACCAAACAAAAAGCATCAAGAATTAGAAAAGGAAAACAAAGAAAAAATTCCTAGCTCTGCCTATTTGTGCTGGGCCTATCCCTAGGCCCAGAATCTCCTCAGCTGTTTGGAGACTGAAGTACTGGTGGAAGGGGGCGGTCCTTGCCTATTTATACCAGAGAGAGAAGAGCTGTGATGTCATTCAGTCTCCAAGGCTGCTGGAGGATATTCTAAACTCTATGGTTCCGGGACTGGACTAGAGGGACGAAAAGGAACAGGCCTTATTGGTTGACTCCCAGGTGGCTGCGGCTCCTGGATGAAGGCCCCCCAGGTGCAAGTGAGATCCACCCCTGTGGGGCAGCTTGGCCCCACTCACCACTTACCCTGGGTCTCTCCTTGTTTATCTGGGCCTTAATCATTTGGGGCTGTCTGGAGCAATGGTTCACAAAAGACCTTGCCCTACTAAAAAAGCAACTACGAAAACAGGAAAGAATCTGGAGAAAAACAAGATCAAATGATAACAAAACCAAATACATAAACATACTTAATAGCTATAAAAATGCAATCAACAAATCAAAAAGGGACTACTATGCCAAAGTAATAAATCTCGCCCTTAACCGACCAAGAGAACTCTTCTCAATTGTGAAAACACTAACAAAAATACACAACACAGAACCTAACCAGGACACGATAAATGTACAAACCCTAGCATCACACTTTGCTGAAAAACTAAAGGAAAAACCCCATACCCCAACCATAATAAAATCAAATAACGACAATAACTACCAATGGACAACCTTTCACATGGTTGAACGAAATCACCTGCTTAAAATTATTACAATGATCAACACCACAACCTCCCCACTCGACCCATGCCCGGTATCATGGATCAAAGCTACTAAGGACTTCCTTGCGGAAAACATAGAATACATAGTGAACCAATCACTATCTCAAGGCATTATGCCCAACACCTTAAAACTCTCCTCGATCCGCCCTATCATAAAAAACAACAAACTAGACCCAAAAGACCCAAACTCGTACAGACCAATAGCTAGCATACCACTCATTGCCAAAATAATAGAAAAAACCATACAACTCCAATTACAGGACCATATTGATGAACACAAACTCCTTGACTCTCATCAGTTCGGATTTCGCCCCTTCCATGGAGATGAAACTCTCCTAATCGCCCTGATGGACCTCCTCATCAGAGGCACTAATGACAATAATCAAGGTTTCCTACTCCTCTTCATAGATCTATCTGCCGCATTTGACAGCATCAATCATAACACACTCATCAACAGACTAGAAAATTTAAAAATAGGAGGGACTGTCCTTGAATGGTTCAAGTCATACACCTCACATAGATTAATACGGGTCCAAATGGGTCAAGAAACATCTGAAACTTTCCCTCAAGGTCAGGGTATCCCCCAAGACTCAGCCCTCTCCGCCCTCCTTTTCAACCTGTACTTACAACCCATTACAAATATATTCAAAAAACATAAAATCAACCATTTTATATATGCGGATGACATTATGCTAGCCATCCCCATAAACTCTAACAACCCCAACTATGACAACCTACTCATATGCATGAATGAGACCACCACATGGCTCAAAGACAACCATCTAAGCATCAACCTTAAAAAGACAGAAGCAATGTTCGTAACAAGAAAGCCAGACGCCGATTACAATTACCCAGCAACAATCTCAATCAGCAACACACCTATACCTGTTAAAAAGGAGGTAAAGTACCTGGGACTAATATTGGACCACTCCCTCACCATGATTCCCCACATAAAACAGACAGTAAAAACGATATTCTATAAACTCAAGACAATACAACACCTAAGACCCCTACTTGACACACATGATTTTAGATCAGTAGTCAATACCCTCATCACCCCCCACTTTGACTATTGTAATAGTCTCCTAATTGGTTTACCACTAAAGAGCATCTACCTACTACAAAGAGCCCAAAACATATGCGCCAAGATGATCACAAAAGCTAAAATAACAGACCATGTCACCCCAATACTGTTAGACTTGCATTGGCTCCCAATAAGTAGCCGAATAAAATACAAAATCCTCCTAACTACCTTCAAACTCCTTAATAACATCTCTCCCTCACATTTGTCTACCCTAATACACCCCCATCAGAAACTAGAATGCGCAGACAAAACGCAATCCATTCCCTCAACATAAAAACAACCATCAGAAAAACTAAAGCAACTACAAGTGATAGGGCCTTCTCCTTCGCTGCCCCCACTCTCTGGAACGATCTACCACTAACCATTCGCATGATAAAAGACCTTTACCAATTCAAAAAAGAACTTAAAACCTACCTTTTCACAAACCATTTTGAAATCCCCTATCAGAGAGCCTCTCCCCAACAATCACAAAAACACATCCACAGCACCCAAGATAGGACAAACGACTAACACAAGAAAACCTTACACTACATTACTTACACACTTTACCCAACACGCAAAAGTCTTACCCAATCTGTTGTTTTTACTGCTCTTGTAAATAACCTTTTGTAATTTAGTTCTGTTATGTTTTATGTATTATTACCTGTATATAGTTAAAACCATGTTCCATATAGTTAATGCCATGTTCCATGTAAAGTATACAAAAGTATACAAAATTTGTTAACTGTTCAATGTAAACCGCCCTTGATCTCTGGAAGGGGCGGTATAGAAGAAACTATTAAATAAATAAATAAAGTTGATGAGGGATCTGCCACTATCTGAGGGAGTCTGCCAAATGACGGGTCACTCTCACTCTGTGCCGTAGCCTGTCCGTGGCTTATGTCCACAGAGTGAAGGCACCACTGGACCGCTCATGTGTAGTCGAGCGTATGAGGTCACATGAACCATGGAGGCCATGTGACCCAGCAGGCAGAGGAGAAACTGGGTGGGGAGATACCGGCGTCATCGCACCTCTGCGACTAGCCCCCTGAGGCGTTCTGACCTTTTATCTTTATTCGCAATATTTGATTTACCGCCCTTGCCGGAGCGTCAGAGCGGTGTACAATAAAACTTTCTGGCTACTGGAAGAAAAAAGGGGAGGAAAAGAATGCCAATGGAAAGTGGTAGTAAAGGAAGAAGGAAGAATAGAGGGGGATAAGGAGACAAGCATGAAACACAATTGACGACAAACAAAAGGGGGGGGGGAAGGGGAAGGGAAGGGGAAGGGAGAAGGGGTAGGCACAGGGCTACATGGGAAGCTGAACCTATTGACCTGTAGTGGAGATAATGGGAGAAGACTCCGATTGGGGGAGGGATATCGTAAGCTTGGCAAAAGAGGTGGGTCTTAAGGAGTGTTTTAAACCGGGGGAACAAGGATTCTGTGCGGAGAGAGTGAGGAACGGAATTCCATAGGGTGGGGCTTAAAAAGAAAAATGCAGAGTGACGAGTGAGTTCGAGATGGGCCTGTGAAGGAGGGGGAAGGAAGAGACGATTTCCATGTATCAAGCGGAGGAGAGGGGGAGTGGGCTGAAGACGGATAAGGTCAGCCAGATACTGGGGTGTGCTGGTGTGGAGAACTTTGTGGGTAATGGTGAGAATTTTATAGATAAACCTGACCTTGATCGAAAGCCAGTGGAGGGAAAGAAGACAAGGTGTGACATGATCATGAGGGGATGAGTGAGTGAGGAGACGTAGAGTAGTTACTCACCTGTAACAGGTGTTCTCCAGGAGCAGCAGGAATCAGTCCTCACATATGGGTGACATCGACGTCGATGGAGCCCCCTGCGGAGCATTTCCCCAGCTTTCCAAGAAAGCCTTTGGGAATGCAGGCACACATGCGCGGTCCCCTTCCCGCCTAAAGGTGCCATCTTTGCCAGTCTAGCTATGTCATAACAGCACTTAAAAAGCAAAACAATAAACTATGTACAACTGCAACTCCAAGGGGAAGCGGGAGGGTTGTGAGGACTGATTCCTGCTGCTCCTGGAGAACACCTGTTACAGGTGAGTAACTACTCTTTCTCCAGGACCAAGCAGGAAGTCAGTCCTCACATATGGGACTCCCCAGCTTCAGGATACCGGGGACCCAGAGCTGAAAAATGAGCTCCCTCTAGCCACAGCATCAGAGAAAAGGATTTCATTGGACTATACCTCCACCGGTAGCCCAACCAGAGGGCTGGAGGGTAGGAGTTGCCTAAACCTCGAAAAGATACCGGAGCACTGCCTGACCGAAAGCACTGTCCCTACAGGACTCCCTCTCCAGGCAGTAATGAGCTGCAAAAGTCTGGCTTGAGGACCAAGTTGCAGCCCTGCAGATGTCTGCCAATGGTACAGAGCGGAGATGAGCTACTGAGGCAGCCATTGCCCTGACACGGTGGGCCGTGACCCGACCCTGCAAAGGAAGGTCAGCTGTCCTGTAAGTCCAGGTGATACAGTCAGCCATCCAGATGGACAAGGTATGCTTGGACACAGGCACCCCCAAGTTATTGGGGGTCAAAAGATACGAAGAGCTGAGTAGCCCTCCTATGCCTCTGCGTACGCTCAAGGTAGAAGGATAAGGCCCTCCTACAGTCCAAGGTATGCAGGACTGTCTCAGCCCGGCTAGCATGGGGCCTAGGGAAGAATGTTGGAAGAACCACCTCCTGGTTGAGATGGAAGGAAGAGACAACCTTAGGGAGGAACATAGGATGAGTCCTAAGGACTACCCTGTTCCTATAGAAGCGAGTGTAAGGCCTATCACAGACTAAGGCCTGAAGTTCACTTACTCGCCTGGCCGAGGTTAAGGCTACTAGAAAGAGAGTTTTCCAAGGAAGGAAGCGAAGATGGCATGTAGCCATCGGTTCAAAAGGTGGGCGAGTTAATTGCTGCAAGACCACATTCAACTCCCACTCAGGGGCTGGTGGACGGATAGGAGGCTTGAGCAAAAGCAAACCCCTGAGGAACCTGGACACCAATGGGTGCACCGACAAGAAGTGTCCCTCCACCAGTGAGTGGTAAGCTGCTAGAGCGGAAAGGTGTACCCGAACAGAATTAGACTTAAGGCCCTGATTGGACAAATGCAAGAGATATTGAAGCACCACTGGTACAGTGCAGAAGGGGGGATCTGCCTGGTGTTCAAGACCACAAGGAGAATCTCTTCCATTTCAGGGCATAGGTTTTCCTGGTGGATTGCTTTCTAGAGGCTAATACCACCTCTTCCACTTCCTGAGGCAGGCCCCAGGGAGCTAACACTACCCTTGCAGCCTCCAGGCCATCAAATTGAGAGACTTGAGATTGGGGTGTAGAAGGAAACCCTGATCTTGAGATAGGAGATCGGGCTGTAACCCCAGAGGCAGCGGGGTGTCCACTGCCAGTTGAAGCAGAAGTGGGAACCAGGGTTGTCTCGGCCATCTGGGAGCTACCAGAAGCACCGAGGCCCTGTCCCTTACAATCTGAGAAAGGCATCCGCTGCTACTCTTAGGGGATGCAGTTGCCTGGAACAGAAACTGGGTAACTGGTGGTTCAGGGGACTGGCAAAGAGATCTATGGTTGGAAGTCCCCATTTCAGAAAAATCTGTTGAGCCACTAATGGGTGCAGCTGCCATTCGTGGGGCTGCAGAATCCTGCTCAACCTGTCTGCTAGGAAGTTCTCTTGACCTGGCAGGTAGACCGCCTTGAGCACCATGCTGTGTTTGAGCGCAAAAGAGCAAAGGGCCTGTGCTTCCTGACACAGGATTCTGGATCCCGTGCCCCCTTGCTTGTTCACATAAAACATGGCCACCTGATTGTCCATCTGTACCAGAACAGACTGGTGAGCCAAGGTGTGAGAGAAGGCCTTGAGGGCTAAGCGAATGGCTCGAAGCTCTAATAGGTTGATCTGCTGAGTGGCCTCCGCAGGAGACCACAGGCCCTGGGTGCACTTGTCTGCACAATGAGCACCCCAGCCCTGCAGAGAGGCATCCGTGGTCAACACCACAGTGGGGACAGGAACTTGAAAGGACACCCCCCGTAGTAAGTTGGGGGGGGGTGTAGCCACCACTGAAGGGAGTCCAGGAATGACTTGGACACCTGCACTCTGTCCGTGAGGTGTCCTGTGGCCTGCTGCCACCGAGTCCTGAGGCACCACTGGGCCGGCCGCATATAAAGACGAGCATTGGGGGTCACATGCACTGTTGATGCCATGTGGCCCAGAAGCTGCAGGCAAAGCTTGGCAGACACCCTTGGCACAGTGAGAAAATGGTGTGCCAAGGTGATGAGCCTCTGTGCTCTGTCCTTTGGCAAGAAGGCCTTCGCCTCCCTGGAGTCCAGCCTTGCTCCTATGAACTCTAGGTTCTGGGAGGGGAGCAAAGTGGACTTTGCAAAGTTTATGACAAAGCCGAGGTGTTGCAGGAGGGACACCACTCTGGAGGTGGCCTGTCTGGCTTCCTGGTAAGTCTGACCCCTGATAAGCCAGTCGTCCAGGTAGGGGAAGACAAATACCCCCTGATTCCTGAGGTAGGCCGCTACTACAGCCAGGCATTTTGTGAAGACTCTTGGTGCGGAGGTGAGGCCAAAGGGCAGTACCCTGTACTGGTAATGGTTTCCTCCTACAATGAACCTGAGATACTTTCTGTGGTCTGGATGAATGAGGATGTGAGTGTACGCATCCTTTAGATCCAAAGAGCATAGCCAATCTCCCTGCTGGAGGTAGGGCAGAAGTGTTCCAAGAGTAAGCATCTTGAACTTTTCTTTCACTAAGAACTTGTTGAGGTTCCTGAGGTCGAGAATGGGCTGGAGGCCCCCTGTTCTCTTTGGTACCAGGAAGTACCTGGAGTAGAACCCTTGCCCTTTCAGGTGTGGAGGGACAGGCTCCACCGCCTTGTCCAGAAGCAGGCCTTGAAGTTCCTGAAGGAGAAGGTCTGTGTGTAAGGGAGGCCTTGGAGGCTCTCCTGGGAAGTAAGCAGGAGGGAACTGTTGGAAATGGAGCATATAGCTCTTGCGGACTATGCTCAGAACCCATGCATCTCCTGTTACTGGTGGCCACCTGTGGGCAAACAGGGCCAGACGACCTCCTGTGCAGAGAGGGGACAGCAAAGGAGGAAAGGCTATGCTTAGGGAGTCAAAAAACCCCTCCCTGTTGTGTAGGTGTAGGAGCAGGAGCAGGAGCCGGAGGCTTGGGGGTTGGCTGCCTACGGGGCCCACGTCCCTGCCCTTTGGCCTGCTGCCCCTGTTGGGGAGGCCTGGTAATGAGGGAAAGGTTTGTAGGCAGCCGCCTTCCTCGGGTAAAAGGACTTCTTACCCGAGCCCTTCTTTTTCTGAGAAGGGGCAGAGGTCTTTCTGGACAGTCTGGTCCGAGTAAGGTGCTCGGTCTCGAGCTCAGCAGCCTTCTCGGCCATGGGTTTGCCAAAAAGGTTCTCACCTCGGCAAGGGACATCGACCAACTTGTCCTGAACCCAAGGCTCGAGGTCCGATGACTGCAGCCATGCCTTGCGTCGGGCGGCGATGCCAGCTGCCGCTGCTCGGGCCGAAGCCTCGAAGCCATCGTAGGCCGCTCGGGACATGAACTTAGAGCAGTTCCGGATGCCTGTAGACAAGGACTGGAACCTCTGTAAAGGTTCCCCGGAGAGGCCAGCCGCGAACCCAGACATTTCCTTGGCCAGGTCCCGAAGATACATGCCCATGTACAGCTGGTAAGACTGGACATGGCAAGCAAGCATCGAGCCCTGGAAGCACTTTCTGCCGAAAGCATCCAGGTTCCGGGCCTCCCTACCGGGAGGCACCGCAGAGTGCATCTTCTAGCTTTTCAGACGATGCATGGCCGATTCCACCACCATGGTATGGTGCGGCAGCTGCGCCTTCTGGAACCCAGGGCTCTTCCTTAGGTGATAGATGGAATCGACTCTCTTGCTCAAAACCGGCACCTCCCACATCCTGAAGAGGAGCCGTTCCAGCATCGGAGGAACCGGCACAGTAAAAGCCTCCTTTGGAGGAGAGTCATACTGGAGGGCCTCGAGCTCTTCGGCTCGAGGCTTCTCCTCGGGGTCCGCGGGAATGGCCAAGGCCTTAGCCATATCCCTGATGAACTCCGAGAACCTGGTATCCTCCGGAGGGGACCTACTCCGGGGCTCGGACTGCGGTGAGTCTGATGGGACGCACCGAGTCCAGAAGGTATCGGGGGACTCCTCGTCCTCCGTCTCCCAAGCAGACTCATCCGAGGAGGAGTCGGGGGACTCCGACCGCGTGGGTCTTGGTGGCACCCGCCCCGATGCCGAAGGCACCGGCGTCGACGCCCTCGGTTCCGAACGGGAGGTTGAGGGTGACCGCGACCGAGGACGACCTCGAGCCTTCATGGTCTCGAGTATCGGCTCGGTCTCCGGGGTCGACTTCGACGTCCCGGTGGTTGGGGTAGATGCACCAGCGAGACTGGTCATCAGTACCCGCTGCTGCTCCATGAAGGCAGACAATCTGCACTCCAAGGCTGTCAGCCTGAGTCCCAGCTCAGGAGATGCAGCAGCTCCCGACTCAGGCCCCGGCGGCGGCGCCGGGCCCGACGTCGGCTCCCTCTGAGGAGAGTCCACAAGGACTACAGGACTTACATGTCCGACGGACTCCGACTCCACACGAGGCATTTTGGTCGGCTTCTCCGGCTCCAAAGGCCCAGAGCGGCGGTCAGGGGTCTGAGACCTGGCCCTCGAGGAGCCAGGGACCTCTTCCGATGCCACCCTCGCGAGCCGCTTCTTCCTCTTGCGTTCCCAGTCGGGGGACCCCCTGTCCGAGGAATCCCGGCGATGCTCGAGATCTGACTCCCAAGACGTCGAGGCCTCAGATGAGGTCCGGGCCCGGCCAGAGGCAGAGTCCGAAAAAATCCTTTCCTTTTGATGCTGTCGGCTGCGTAGTGCCTTGGTAGACATTTTACCACATGGGCCACAGGACTGAGGATCGTGGTCCGGGCCCAGGCACTGAAGGCAGCAGTCGTGTGTGTCGGTGAGAGACATGAGTTTCTTACACCGATCACACTTTTTGAAACCACTGGAAGCCATTGGGGAAAAAAGAGCCCCCACGAGGTCAAAGGACCGGCTATCCAGGGAAACAGAAAAAAAGGTGCGAACGCCAGCCACGAAGGGCAAAAACCGAAAAACGGGCTCGATACCGGTGTACCGAACCCGGCGGGAAGGGGAACCGGCATCGAACTGGGGAAAAAGCGAAGAATCGCTGAAGAAAAAAGTCAACTTTTCCAGGCGACTAGGACAAGCGTCCGACAGGCTCCACGGAAAAAGAGAGACTGGAAAAGATGGCACCTTTAGGCGGGAAGGGGACTGCGCATGCGTGCCTGCATTCCCAAAGGCTTTCTTGGAAAGCTGGGGAAATGCTCCGCAGGGGGCTCCATCGACGTCGATGTCACCCATATGTGAGGACTGACTTCCTGCTTGGTCCTGGAGAAGCAGCAGTGTTTTGGACAAGTTGAAGACGCCTAAGTTGATAGCAGGGGAGGCCTGCCAAGAACGAATTACAATAGTCAAGGCGGGTGACTACAAGAGAAAGAACCAAGGTAGTAAGGGAAGACAGGGGAAGAAAGGGACGAATGGCTCTGACCCTGCGAAGATGGAAAAAAGAACTGCAAACAAGTGTGGAAATGTGTTGGTGAAAGGAAAGTGAAGGGTCCAGAGTAACACCAAGGTAGCGGAGGGTGGAGACAAGAGGGATAGGGAGGGTGAACATAGTAGGGGAAATGGATGGAGTAGAGGCAGGCCTTGGCCTGAGGGTGTCTAGCTGAGCCCCTATAATCTCCAGGCATTGAGCCAGAGTGAGGTGGGACTTGGGGTAGTTTGACAAACCCTAGATGCTGTAGGGCATTGATGGTGTGCCCTGTGGTGCATTGTGCCTCTGCGGATATGCCTCCCCTTATGAGCCAGTCATCAGGTAAGGGAAGATAAAGGCATCTTGGAGAAGGAGGTGGGTTGCGACCACAGTGAAGTATTTGGTGAAAACCCTTGGCGATAAGGTCAGCCCAAAGGGCAGCACCCTGTATTGGTAGTGCTCTCCTCCCACCACGAACCAGAGGTATTTTCTCTGGCTAGGATGTATCAGGATGTGTGTATAGGCATCCTTTAGGTCTAAGGAGCATAGCCAATCTCTCTACTGGAGGAATGGCATCAATGTACCAAGGGAGAGCATTTTGAACTTTTCCCTTATCAGGAACTTGCTCAGGTCCCACAAACCCAGGATGGGCCTTAGGCCTCCTGTTCTCTTGGGGACAAGGAAATACCTGAAGTAGAAGCCGGTACTCCCAAGATGTTTTGGCACTGGGTCCACCGCCTTGTCCTTGAGGAGACATGCGAGCTCAATGAGGAGAGGTCATGAGCTCTCCTGGAAAGTAAGAGGGCAGCGTCTGCTGAAGGTGGAGAAGGTTGCCCTCCTTGACCACCTGTAGGACCCAGATATCAGTGGTGATGATGGATCACCTGTGGGCAAACAAGGCCAGCTGCCCCCCTATGGGCTGTAGGGGACCTCCTGTTCAGGGAGTCAAAAGCTCCCCCCCCCCCCCGACTGAGCCGATGTCGGCACCTGGAACCTGGAGGTCTTTTGCTTACGGGGGCCGTGCCCCCATCCCTTGTACTCTTGGCTGTGCTGCAAGGATGAGAAGGCCTGGAACTGTGAGACATTGCCAAAGCCACCTTTTTTTCTCAGGAAGAAGGGCTTCTTCCCCAGGTCCTTATTTTGGGGCTGTACAGAGGTCTTTTTGAGAGTCTGGCCCTCATGAGGAACTCATTCTCGATCTCTGCTGCTTTGTCTGCCATGTTCCCATCAGCCCCCGCGGGCTTAACAGAGCCACGAAAGGGAAACTAGTCTCCCTTTGCGCTCTGAAAGCTGGTGTGACTGCGGAGAGGGAGCTGATGCAGGGAGGGCAGGCTTTGCTGGGCAGGGGAGCCCCACGGGACACTCAATTCTGCCACGGCCGCAGTTTTTTTTATTTTAAATTTTCCCTGGGCTGGGGGGGTGGGCTTAGGACTGGAAATGGGCTAATGGGGTTAGGACTGGAAGTGGGCTGATGGGGGGTTAGGACTGGTAATGGGCTATGGGGGGGCTAAGACTGGAAGCGGGCTGATGGGGATTAGCACTGGTACTGGGCTATGGGGGGCTTAAACTGAAAATTGGGTGATGGGGTTAGGACTGGAAATGGGTTGATGGGATTAGAACTGGGAGTGGGTTGATGGGGGCTTAGGACTGGTAATGGGCTAAGTGGAGGGGGGGTTTGAACTGCAAATAGCTGATGGGGACGGGGGCTTGGAATGTAAATGGGCTGAGGGGAAGGGGGGGCTTGAACTGCAAATAGCTGATGGGGAGGGGGACTTGGAATGGAAATGGGCTGAGTGGAAGGGGGGCTTGAACTGCAAATAGCTGATGGGGAGGGGGGCTTGGAATGGAAATGGGCTGTGAGGGGAGGGAGCTAGGACAGGAAATGGGCTGATCGAGGGGCTAGGATAGGACTGGGTGTTGGGGGAGCTAAGATTGGAAATCGTGGGGGCTTGGATTGAAATGGACTCATGGAGGGGCTAGAACTGGAAGTAGGCTCATGGGGGGCTTGGATTGGAAATGGGCTGATGGTGGGGCTACGAAAGGACTAGAAATGGGCTGATGGGAGGCTGGTATTGGAAATGGGCTGATGGGGGGCTAGGACTGGAAATGGGCTGATGGGGGGCTAGGACTGGAAATGGGCTGATGGGGGGACTAGAAGGGAGCGGATACTGGGTGGGGCTGGAACTAGAAGGGAGCTGATGTTGGGGGAGATTAGAATGGGATGGGGATGGGGCTGAGAGAGTGAAATGGAGAGGGGAAAAATATTTTGTGTGGGAGGGAAGAAAAATCTACAATTAGCCAGGTATTGGGAGAGTAAGTGGGGATTGAGGATGGAGTGGTAAAATTTGAGTGGATGAAATAGAAATGAGGAAAGAGCAAGAGGAGAAAGATTAGTATGTTAAAGCAAATGTAGAGAGAGAATGGAAAAAAACTAGACATGAGAAGAAAGGACAAATGGACAGCAGACGAGGGAGAGTTAGCAGAAGACAAAAAGAAACCAGAAGAAAGTGGCTGGAACAATTGCAACTGAGAGGCATGTTTACTAAGGGGCTTGTTTACAAAGCCGCGGTAGCGTTTTCCGATCGTTATCAGAGCCGTGGCCCATTGATTTCAATGAGGCCGCGGCTCCGATAACGATCAGAAACCGCTACCGCGGCTTTGTAAACAAGCCCCTAAAAGTTAGTGTATGGTAACATTATGCAAATATTTATGCAAATGGTCCCTTATGCAAATGAGGCCCCACACCCCCCTTGGGCCACCCCTGTTTCCAGACACTGCTCCTTCAGTTACCTAGGTCCACATCTCTAGAAATTCCTTCCCCTTACTCTCCACCAGGAACAAGTCTATGAAAAGTTTGAAAAAGCCCTTAAGACATGGTTTTGTCAACATGCCTTCCCTGAATCTCTCGCCAGCTGATCCTATCCTTTCTCTTCTCCTGCCCTAGGACAAGGCCCGCACTATTATTTCTTCTCGCCCCCTCCGCCTTTCCTTGCAGAAATGTACTCCACTTTTTCCCATCTCTCATTGTTCTACAGTACTTTGTGATGGCTCTTATCAAACACTGGGAAAGGGAAAAGAAAAACAAACAAAAAAGAAAAGAAATTGTGGTCACAGGAGGGTTTCAGGGTCCATCCCTACATTGATTTCTGGCTCATTTGGGCCAAATCACAGTTGGGTGGTCTCTGTCTGTGTGGTTCAGTGCTTGGAGAAGCTTGGATGGGTAATGCAAAGAGCAACTTAGTTCCCTCCCAGCTAAATGAGTACTTAAGGGGCCTGCTTTGAGACTCTCCAAGGCAAGTTTGAGTCATGTAGGACTGGTTTCTAAAGATCCTAGCACAGATCCATTCCTTTTAGGCTCAACGCGCACTCAGAGTGTGGGATTACCTGCAGTTCTTGATGTCTATGGAGGCCATCCTGGAACTTTGCATCTTGGGTGCAGGACCACATGCAGCCGCTGCAGTATTCTCTCCTTCCCAGTGGTTTCCTGTGTCTCAGAACTTCAATTTTAACCGCCTTCTGTTCCCTCCGGAGTTTGGCTTAGTGGACCTTTCATAAACATCTTTGCAGGGGATAGAATTATATCTTCCCTGCTGTGGGCAGCTCTGACCACCAATGTGAGCCTCTGGCTTGGGGAGGGGGTGGCCAAATATGGCCCCTGCACTGAATATTCAGGCATAACCTAAAGTCGTGATGCTGTCCTGAATTTATATTCTAACTGAAAATGATAACCAGTGGTGTTTTAAATTGTTTCTCCCGTTTTGATCAATGTTTTGCTCTCGTCCATAAGAAGAGATGCTTGCTAAGAAGGGGTTACAATAGCCAGTTCTGTATATCACTAGGGCACGGATCAAGGTTTTAAAAATTTATCATCAAGGAATGATTTCAGAGCCCTAATCAACTGAAGAACACAGGAGGATTCCTTTACTAAGGAAGATGAGGTCCAAAGAACAGACAACTGCCAAGAAATAGGCCCAAAAAGAGACCGACGACTTCAGAGGAATAGGAACACTTTCAATGCAAAGTTAAAAAGAAAGAACATCCTTATTCTTTGTAAATCATATAGATTCCAATTTCTGTAGATTTAACTCCAGGCTGTTAGACCACACCCAGTTGCCTATCGCATGCAAGGACAGAATACAATTAGCCTGCAAGCGAGTCCCAGGTGTCATGTGCAATAAGCAACTGTCATCTGAAAAAAAATATGCTGAAACCCAATTCCTGACTAACAGTAGCAAGAGGAGCCAAAGTATATATTGAGGTTTTGTGCCTTTTTGTATGAAATTAAGTCTGGAAACAGTACTGCTGCTATTAGCTGCAGTGTTATAGAAATGATTTTTTATTCAACATGTTTTATATACCGCATTATCATTAAATCAAAGCGGTTTACATTGAACAAGAACAGAATTCAAATGAGTTAGGATTTTACATAGAACTTAGGCAGGGCACATGTAACTTGGATTTAAAAGGGGAGAGGTAAACAGTCAGAACATGTGTGGTAGTAAGTCTTGTGATGTTTAGTGCTCTGCATTTGTGTCAGGTCCATAGTCTTCTATGAAGAGGTGTGTTTTCAGCATCTTACACAGGACCTGTATTGTTTGGGCTGATCTTATGATATGCAGAAGTGTTGGTAGTAATAGGGGACAAAGATCTATAAAAATAAAGTTCTAATCTTGCTTCTGCCACTGACCATCTCCCATTGCTTCTGGTATCTACTTGGATTCGAAGCTCACTAAGGGTACACAGCAACTGTGCTTATACGAGTATATAAGTTGCTCATCTGTAGCAAGTGTTCTCTGTGTACAGGACGTATAGTCCTCACAATGAGCGATATCACTGATGGTAGCCCCCGCGCGGGAACCTCTCTCAGGTCCTTCTAGTAGCTTTCGGAAAGACATTCTTCAGAGACAAGGTGCAGGAAGCTGTTACCATGATCAAGAAGCACTCTGACAGCCTTAAAACTCTCTCCAGGCGCACTTCTGACCCAGCCTCCATTTCATCTCTGAGGTTTCACAGTGGGGGACAGCGAAGATCTTATTACACTCATAGGTGTAGGCATTTCCCTGCGTTCTGCTCTGCCTAGTCCAGGCAACCTACTCGTACCCAATCTCGACAGGAGAAGATCCAGAAATCCCCTCTTGTATCCCAACCAAAATAGGGGGGTGGGGTTAAGAACATAAGATAAGCATACTGGGTCAGACCAAGGATCCATGAAGCCCAGTATCCCGTTTCCAACAGTGGCCAATTCAGATCAAAAGTACCTGTCATGTTTCCAAAAAGGTACACAGATTCCATATTGCTCATCTCAGGGTAGGCAGTGGATTTCCCTGGTCCTCTAATAATAGTTTTGGATTTTTCCTCCAGGAACTTGTCCAAACATATTTTAAACCCAGCTACACTAACGGCTTTTTACTACATCCTCTGGTAATGAATCCCAGAGTCCTGAAAGGCCCCTAGAGAACATGGCCAATATCCCTGTATCTTATTAGAATGATCTTCCAGTCGGACAGAGGCTTATTCTGCTCAGAGGTAGCCCTTCGTAACCTCCAACTCTTGGGTTCTCAAAATAGTCTGCATACAGTATAGACAGACTATTCAAAAAACACCCTCCAAACTGTCCAAGGGACCATTCCATTTCCCCTCGGCATCAGGAAGCTCTTCAAGAACAATCCATGCATGCACATTGAACCTGTTCCAGACTGAGGCAAATGGTATGGCTGTGGCAGGCAGGAAGGCACGAGCATGCGCGATATTACCCTTCTGAATGCTTCTAGGAGCCGAGAGAGGTTCCCACGTAGGGTTCCATTGGCAACACCACCCATGTGTGAGCACTTATCCTGCTTGTCCTTGGAGAAAAGGTAGCTACTCACCTGTAGCAGGTGTTCTCCATGGACAGCAGGAATAAGTCCTCAAGTATGAGTGACTTCACCAACGGAGCCCTGCTTGGGAATGCTCCTCAGCTTCTATTGGAAGCTTTTGGGAGGCTCCACTGCGCCTGCGTGCCTGTCTTCTCACCTGTTGCAGCACCATCTTCTCCAGTATGGTAACAAAGCTGGGAGGGTTGTGAGGATTTATTCCTGCTGTTCATGGAGAACACCTGTTACAAGTGAGCAAATAGAAATTACACTTACCTGGTAATTGTAGTTCCTGAAGGGACTCCAGTTTAGTCCACCACGTCTGGGTTCTGCACCTCCCTCCTGCAGCTTGGAGACTGAGCATGTCAAAATCATGACATCACTGGTAACTGCTGGTAACTCCCATCATCCCCAGTGAACTATTGACAAAGCAGACTCAAAGGAACAACAAATAAGAAGCTACAATTTAAAATCAACTGAATCAACAAACTTGATTGAAAACTAACTCTTAAATTGTGCACAAGAAGGACAATGTCCTCTTTTATATTTATGTATTTATCATTATTTTGGTTACTTTCTTGCTTCCCCTTAGCCTTTACTTTCCCTGTTCCACCCCCTAAACTGAGTAAGAGAACAGGAAAGTAACAGTACAGATAGCCATACTCACTGCGATCCATAGACCGAAAGGACTTCTCCACTCTTTGAAACTGATTGTCCTCAGCATCTGAAATGAGACTCTGAACTGATCACACCTCCCCCCCTCCCCCCCCGGGGAGGGAATGAGGACTAAACTGGAGTCCCTTCAGGAACTACAATTACCAGGTAAGTGTAATTTCTATTTCCTTATCGGTCCTCCAGTTTAGTCCTCCACCTCTGGGATGTAAAAGAGCAGTAATTATTGGGAGGGACTTCACCACCCAGATCGCAACACCGCCGACTCAAAACAGACATCATTTGGTGCCAGAACGTTGAACCGGTAGTGTTTATCGACTGTGTGCAGCGATGACCAAGCGTCCACCCTGCAGATCTCCACCGGCAGAACCTAACAATGTTCCGGTCAGGGCGCTGCTTGCACTCTAGTAGAGTGAACTCGTAACCCCGCTGGGACTTGACATCCTTGCCAATATACATAAATATACCGACGCAATAGCTTCGCGGCCCCCTTTGAAGCCAGACGCTTTTGCTACTGCTTCCCCTTTACGGGGACGTCCAAACCGGACGAAAAAGTGCTCAGACTTGTGAAAAACCCCGAAACCTTTAGCTATCGCCGCAACACCTTCTTTATGTCTAAGTGGCGCCAACTACGGTCCGAGACGCTCTCCTCTGCCGATCCTAAAACCAGGAAAGAAACCTATAGTTGATAGAGTCAAATCATTCACTAAAGCCTGGCGTAAGGGTTCAAAGGGATTCTTAGTCCATGCCGCTAACACCAAATTGAGATCCCCCGGCAGCACTAATCTACTGCGAGCGGACCGAAGCCTAGACACCACTTTAATAACACGGAGAACATCGCCATGCGCGTCCAGGACCACTGCTTGCCTTCCACCTCCGAAGCAAGCCAGGGCTGCTAACTGAACTTCGAAAGAGCTGGCTGTCAGTCCCTTCTCAAAACCCTCTTGTAGGAACCGTAACATGATGGGAACAGAGGCCTGCGCTGCGCGCACCAGTCGACGCGAACACCAGTCCTCAAATATACGCCAGATGCGCCCATTAGCAAGGGATGTGGATTTTTTTTTTTTGCCTCGACGTAAGGTCGAAATGACTTCTGCCGAGGAACCCATCTACCTTAACCTCGCCCCTTTCATTGGCCAAACTGTAAGCGAGAACCGATCCACCTGAGGTATTCGAGGCGGACTCTGGAAAGACAGATGTTCCATCGTCAGCCATCTGCACTGATCTCCTCCTAACCGTTGAACTAGAACCACATAACACAGGCATCTTGGCCATCCTGGGCCACTAACGGAACTGTTCCTCGATGGGCCTCAAGACACCGAAGCTCTCACCCTATGAGGGTCCACTGAGGGAAACCATAGAAATGTAGTGAAGCCCACTCACGTTAAATGTAACGCCTAAGTGCGACGTGATGTAACCACTTTGATTGAAGGGCAAGGCGGTATCGAAATTTGTCCAAATAAAAATAGAAAAGACCCGACAACTGCCCATGCTGAATCAGAGCGTTGAGCCCTTCCGACATCCTCCCTCAATGCCTGCTGTAGAAATGATTTTCCTGCGCTGATGGAAAAGCCACCTTGAGATACCTAATCGGACGCCCCTATCTGCGGTCTATGTGGGCAAAGACTCCCAGATGAATCCTCCATTCTCTGGCATCCACCCGAACTGTACAGAGGCAGCCTGCTGCCACATTGCCCCTTCCTGCAGTGTGCGCCGCCGAGACCATAAGAAGGCTGAGTTCCACCGAAGCGAACGCTCCTGCTTCCTCTCTGAAGACCACGGGCCCGTTCTGTCTTGCCTGTTGATGAAAATCACAGTCGCGGAATTGTCCGAAAGCCCCCGAACTGCCCGTCCGTTACCGTGGCCTCGAAGGCCTGTAGCGCCAGAAGCACTGCTCGCAGCTCGAGATGGGTGGGCGATCATCGGCTCTCCTGACTTGACCAAGCCACATGCTCGAAGGTTTCCCCGGACTGTGCTCCCTCACCCGTGAGACTTGTGTTCGCCCAAACCTGGGCGCCACTGCGGCTGTTCCACGGCAGAGCCCGCTCCCAGATGTCCGGAACCATCCACCCTAGAGGGAACCTCCTGACCGGAGTGGACTGGGAAGATGCTTGCTCAGCGAACCGCGTGGGTGGGACCAACGGTGCAGCCGTGCTCTTTACAATGGCCGCAAGTGAAATCTGGCCCAAGGAACCCTCTCCAGGATCGGCACCATTGTCCGCGAAGGTAGCTCCAGGTCAATGGTACCGGGGCGAATAATAACTTGCGTATCAATTGTGGAAGACCTTGAGCTCGCTGCTCCGGCAAGAACACACATCACACCGGGCGTCGACGGCCCCAGGCATTCGAGCATCCGGGGTGTAACCGACCGGTTCTCGGCTGGATTGACCATCCCCACCGAGACCCCACAGGGGCCACACCACCGTGCACGTACCTACTGGCTATCAACCTCGGACTTCAACCGAATCCCCCGGTCGTTGAAATATGGGTGTCCTAAAACGTTGTCCATTCTCGTACACTCTCGACCATGGACTGTGGTCTAATCACCCAATCGTCGAGGCAAGGGAAACTAAAGTTCCTCCTTTCCACAAGGCCAACGCAACCCCCCCCCCCCCCAAAACCTTGGTGAAGTTGCACGGGACCGTTGCCGACCCGGAGGGTTATTTCGTTCACGGTTAACTCCAGTTGGATTAGAGTATCTAAACACAATTCTTCAAAAGACTAACTTCCGAGGTCTCAGTTCAACAAAAGCAAGGCCTCGTAGACTTCCGTCATAAAAAAGCCAATTGCTCAATAACATCAGTGACCTCAATGGAAATTTCAACAGTTCCCTTAATACACAGTGAAATGCTCCTTTCTTATTATACCACTAGCAGCTTCAAACTTGACACAAAAACAACGCAAAGAAATGCCATTCTTCCCGCTGTGTAAATACGAGCAAGCAGACCCCTTTTACACAGCGGGAAGAATGGCATTTCTTTGCGTTGTTTTTGTGTCAAGTTTGAAGCTGCTAGTGGTATAATAAGAAAGGAGCATTTCACTGTGTATTAAGGGAACTGTTGAAATTTCCATTGAGATCACTGATGTTATTGAGCAATTGGCCTTTTTATGACGGAAGTCTACGAGGCCTTGCTTTTGTTGAACTGAGACCTCGGAAGTTAAAAAAGTCTTTTGAAGAATTGTGTTTAGATACTCTAATCCAACTGGAGTTAACCGTGAACGAAAAAACTGTTATGATTACTGTATAGTCATCGTTCAGGCAACAAGGGCTATTGTATTTTTGACCCGGAGGGTTAGCCTAACCTTGAAAGATAAGCCCAGGAAGGCAATTCTAGCAACTTCTGATGAGCTGCCCTAATTTAAACGTGTAAATATGCCTCTGTAAGTTTGAGGGATGGGGCAAACTCCCGTGGCAGAACCGCCCCCCCCTACCAGACGCAATGGTTCCATACTAAAGGAAACATCCAAAGACAGCAAATTACCTCCTCCAGATCAAGCAAGAACTGAGAGGTCCTTCTTTCCTTTGGAACCCGGAGACCAGTAGAACGGTGCCCGACACGAAAGAAAAAGAAAATTGGTATGGGTCTGGCCTAACCGCCCCTAAGTGCAAGCCACGATCCTACCAGGTTACTGACTGACCATAAATAACTGTAAAAGATCGAAAGCAGAGGGTTGGGCTAAATGGCCAATTTTCCCAATGGAGAAAGGTGAATAGTGGTGTACCCCAGGGATCTGTGCTGGGTCCGCTGCTTTTTGACATATTCATAAATGATCTGGAAAGTGGAATAACGAGTGAGGTTATCAAATTTGCAGATGACACAAAACTATTTAAAGTTGTTAAAACCCAAGAGGATTGTGGAAAATTGCAAGAGGATCTTGATAAATTGGAAGACTGGGCATCAAAATGGCAGATGAAATTTAATGTGGACAAGTGCAAAGTTATGCACCTAGGGAAGAACAACCCAAACTATGGTTACACAATGCAAGGTTCCACATTAGGAACCACCACCCAGGAAAAAGATTTAGGCGTCATTGTGGATAACATGTTCAAACATGCAAAGAAATCAAGGAAGCTAACAAACGTTACAGCGCAGTAATAATAATGGGTGATTTCAATTACCCTGGTATCGACTGGGTCAGTGTCACGTCAAGACATGCTAGGGAGATAAAGTTCCTAGATGAAATAAATGACTGCTTCTTGGAGCAGCTGGTTCATGAACCGACCAGAGGGGAAGCCATATTAGACCTAGTCCTTAGTGGAACACCAGATCTAGTGCAAGAGATAAGGTTGTTGGGGTCACTTGGCAATAGTGATCATAGCATGATCGCCTTTGATTTAATTAGTGGAGGAGGGATAGTAAGGAAATCCACAGTACTACCTTTTAACTTTCGAAAGGGAAACTATAATAAAATGAGGAAAACAGTTAAGAAAAAACTAAAAGGAGCAGTTGCGAAGGTTAAAGACGTACATCAAGCTTGGGTGTTGTTGAAAAATACTAACTTGAAAGCCCAGACCAGCTGTATTCCACGCTTTAAGAAAAGTGGAAGGAAGTCCAAAAAACTGCCAGCATGGTTTAAAGGTGAGGTCAGAGAGGCTGTTGCCAAAAAAGCATCTTTCAGGAAATGGAAAAAAGAGCCAAACGACGAAACCTGGAAACAGCACAAGCACTGGCAAGTCAAATGCAAGGCATTGATAAGGCAGGCAAAGAGAGAATTTGAGAAGAAGCTTGCTGCGGAAGCAAAAACGCGAAATAAAGACCTTTTCAAGTACATTCGTAGCAAAAAACCTGTGAGAGAGTCAGTTGGTCCATTAGAAGATAAAGGGGTTAAAGGAGCACTAAGAGGCGACAAGGCAATAGCGGAGAGACTGAATGAATTCTTTGCTTCGGTCTTTACTGAGGAAGATGTAGGGATGTTACCCATGACTGAAGTGGTATTTAAAGGTGCGGAAGAATTGAAGGAAATATCGATACATCGGGAAGATGTCTTACAACTATTAGATAAACTGAAGAGTAGCAAATCACCTGGGCCGGATGGTATACATCCAAGGGTGTTGAAAGAACTGAAATATGAGATTGCAGAACTGCTATCAGTAATCTGTGAACTATCATTAAAATCATCTCTAATACCTGAAGATTGGAGGATTGCCAATGTAACACCAATTTTTAAAAAGGGTTCCATGGGTGATCCGGGAAACTACAGACCGGTGAGCCTGACATCAGTACCGGGAAAAATGGTAGAAACCATCATAAAGAATAAAATTACTCAGCATGTAGATAGTCACAACCTAATGTGAGACAGCCAACATGGCTTTAGACAAGGAAGATCTTGTCTTACTAATCTGTTATGTTTTTTTGAAGGAGTGAATAAACAGGTGGACAAAGGTGAGTCGGTTGATATTGTGTATCTGGACTTTCAGAAAGCCTTTGACAACGTCCCTCATCAAAGACTTTTGGCAAAACTAAAGAGTCATGGGATAGGAGGCAGTGTACTACTGTGGATCAGGAACTGGTTAAAAGATAGAAAGCAGAGGGTAGGGCTAAACGGCCAATTTTCCCAATGGAGAAAGGTGAATAGTGGTGTACCCCAGGGATCTGTGCTGGGTCCGCTGCTTTTTGACATATTCATAAATGACCTGGAAAGTGGAATAACGAGTGAGGTTATCAAATTTGCAGATGACACAAAACTATTTAAAGTTGTTAAAACCCAAGAAGATTGTGAAAAATTGCAAGAGGATCTTGATAAATTGGAAGACTGTGCATCAAAATGGCAGATGAAATTTAATGTGGACAAGTGCAAGGTTATGCACCTAGGGAAGAACAACCCAAACTATGGTTACACGATGCAAGGTTCCACATTAGGAACCACCACCCAGGAAAAAGATTTAGGCGTCATTGTGGATACCATGTTAAAACCCTCGGCCCAGGGTGCAGCGGCGGCCAAGAGAGCAAATAGAATGCTAGGTATGATAAGGAAAGGAATGGAAAATAAAACAAAAGATATTATAATGCCTCTATATCGTTCCATGGTGAGACCGCACCTTGAATATGGTGTGCAATTCTGGTCGCCGTATCTTAAAAAGGATATAGCGATTTTAGAAAACGTACAGAGAAGAGCCACCAAAATGGTAAAGGGGATGGAAGGATACTCCTATGAAGAAAGTCTAAAAAGGTTAGGGCTCTTTAACCTGGAAAAGAGACGGCTGAGGGGAGATATGATAAAAGTCTATAAATTAATGAACGGAGTGGAACGGGTAAACGTAGATCGATTGTTTACCTTATCAGAATATAGAAAGACTAGGGGACATGCAATGAAGCTACAGGGTAAACTATTTAAGACTAATAAAAGAAAATATTTTTTCACTCAACGTGTAATCAAACTCTGGAATTTGTTACCGGAGGATGTAGTAAAGGCTGTTAGTGTAGCTGGGTTTAAAAAAGGTTTGGACAAGTTCCTGGAGGAAAAGTCCATAAACCATTATTAAGAAGTGACCGAATATATCAATGCTTGACCCAGTACAAGCACTGTGGAACTTGTGTCTCTTGGGGAAACTGCTAGGTACATATGACCTAGATTGGCCACTGTTGGAAACAGAATACTGGGCTTGATGGACCTTGGTCTGACCCAGTATGGCATAGCTTATGTTCTTATGAACCCATCCGCCTCCTATGCCTTATCTGTCCAAGTACATAATTTTGAGTATGCGGAAACTGCCTGTTTCCCCAGAACTGTAGCTCTTACCTCTATGTGCAACATTTTATTGAATTATAGAATTATGATTTTAAAAACACTCTGAAATTTGCCAAGCAACCATAAAAGTCTAATAGATTAGGTCTTTCTCCCCTATCTACATAAAGCCACTGTGCACTGAATAATTTTGCATCTTAAATAGAGGGACGGTCCTTGCCCCGATCCTAGCAAACTGACACATTCCCAAAATCATTTAATGTTTCATACTAAAACTACCAGCTAATTATCAACCGTTTAGGTCACCTGACCAGGCCCACAGCACCCTGAGTTTTGTGCTGCCACCACGACTTATGTGGTGAAGTCGTTCCCACATGCCTGCCTCAAGTCAATGTGCGCTGCACTAGGCTTGAAGTGCAGAACCGCAGGAATGCCGAAGAATTACGTGAAAGTCACACCCCTTGATACCCTCCTATATCAGGGACAGGCATGGGATGGACAGGAACACTCCCTCAAACTGGCCCCGGTTACGTAACCGGATCTCCAGCATTGTGCCTGTCTAGTGATTCAGGCACAAGCAGTCGAAGAAATAAAAGAAAATCAATCTCATTGACTGCAACTGACTCCCAAGAGGCGTCCTGCTTTATTCTCCAGTGTCTGCCTGCCCCCGGCATGCCAAACACCACTGGGGAGTAGTCACCTGCGCACCTGCCTAAGCAAACCACACGCCTAAATGCTGCTGGTTGCCATGAATCTGAGGGCTATGGACCTTTGATTGGGAGGTATTGAAGAGACCAGCATTGCAAGAAATTTTGTCTACCCCCTCTGATCCATCTAATGCGCTTCGCACCCCTCCGTGCCTGCCCGTCTGTATTAGAGGGGAAAATAAAATTTAACTCCTGGCCGCAAACCTGGCCACGGGCTTGGGGCACAGAGGCTACAGGCCAAGACAGCGGTAAGCAGTATTAGCTCTAAATGGACCGAGTCAGATCTTCTATCTGCCTGTGCAGTGACAGACGACCCTCTAAGGCAAGAAAATCTTTTTTTTTTTTTTTTTTTTTAAGTTCTCCACCAAGCCAAGGTCTGGAAAACCTTCAAATTTAGTTAAGTAGTACCCCTTTGAAGCTGAAAGAAGGGACCCAATCAATCAATCTAATCCAAATAAATAATGAAATTGAACAAATTTTGCCATGCGTGACTAAAAGAAATAAAAACGCTGCCTTAATACGCGGCCTGTCCACGCCATGGCAAACGCGCGGGAGAGGAACCGGTCACCGCAACTGCCATGCCGGCCAGCCGCCGTCAAAGCCCGATGCCGAGACCCGGACATTTAAATCTATCAGAGCTCTGCCAAAATATAAAAACAGATTGAAGGAAGACTTTTGTCCTTTCCATTTTATTTTACGAACTGCAAATCAAAAGAATCTTCCCGCTAAACTGAGGGGTCCCGTAAACAAAATAAATAAAATAAACACCACAAGTAAAATAAATAATGCTTTCTCTCTATAACATGGCCCTTCGCAGAACATGGGCCGCTGCAAACTGCTGCCACGCTGCACCCGCAAGGGTAGAAAATGGCACCCACCCCTGCCAGGCTTGCACTGGCGCCAAAACTCAGGTTGCTAAAATGTCGCCAAACTCCCTTTCTGTGCCCGAAGGCCTTACCTGCACTGTTCCCTCTAAGCTGTGCGCGTGTGCGCGCGCACACACCTCGCCGAGCGAGCGCACATACTTTACAACAAAGCGCACAAAAATTACGGCTCTGATTCTGATAGAAAACACAGACATCTTAAAATTTAAAAGTTTTGATTATAATTACTAGAAATTTCCCGCTTCATTTAGGAATTGTC
The DNA here is from genome assembly GCA_033557465.1 of Ichthyophis bannanicus. Classification (NCBI taxonomy): domain Eukaryota; kingdom Metazoa; phylum Chordata; class Amphibia; order Gymnophiona; family Ichthyophiidae; genus Ichthyophis; species Ichthyophis bannanicus. Next base: position 276,850,253 of record CM066041.1, read on the forward strand.
TATTTTCATTTAATTTGATTAAAATCAATGTGGTGTACATACTGTATTCTGACGTGTAGTCAAATTTTAAAGTATATAACTCCGAGTGTCATTATGTGGCGCACAAAAATTTAACCTTCCTTCAAAAGCTGCACACAGCTGATGATATTTTATGCGCACACAGCCTACAGAAAATTAGAGGGAACATTGCTTACCTGTGGTGTCGAACTTGAAGGAACGCCGCAGCTAGGGCGAAAGGAGACAGACTCTCCAGCTGCGATGCCGCCCAACTCAGCCATGAGCGGCCATCATAGCGAGAGCTGCTCTGCTGGCACAATAAGTGAAGGACTCATCCCGCCGCTGCAGAAAGCCGCCTTCACTGTCACCCACACCAAGTGCTGGTATGTCCTGTGGAGCTCTCCCCCGTACCGTCCAGGGTGAGAGATCCAAATCGGCAAGTCCCCAGAACAATGAAAAATAAAGGTGAAAGCCAGCTATACCGGAGTTCTTTTAAAGGGACAGCTCCTCCAATTTAATTAATTAACTAATAATTCAAAATAGGGAACAAAATTAAATGACAATAAAGTCAGCAAAATAAGTAAATGAAGTTAAACAAAAGCAATTAAAGGAATTATATTAAATAAATCAATTAAAGTAAATTAAAACTAGATGATTTAAGGTTGACAAACTCTAAACCCTGCCTAAATTTCTCCTTCTCTGTTCAAGTGAGCCTAGCAGTTAGGCTCACTACGTCCTCCTGCTGCATGGAGACTGGACACACTGGGGATGATGGGAGTTACCAGCAGGCTACATCCAGTGATGTCATGATTTTGACATGCCCAGTCTCCAAGCTGCAGGAGGTGGTGCACATCCCAGAGGTGGAGGACTAAACTGGAGGACCGATAAGGAACTACTTTTTCTCCGTGGACAAGCAGGAATGAAGCCCTCATGTATTATGGGACTCCCAAGCTACAGGCTACTGAAAGACAAAGAGGCCAAGAAGCCCAAAAGGGGCAAACTGAACTAAGAATTGGAGAGTCAACTATGTACAGCACTGGTAGTCCCCAAAGGGGAACTCGCCTGATTCAGCTTCTTAACCCTACAGTTCCATTCATTATCACTCATGCTCTTTGCTTTTGTTTTTTTGTAGCCTGGATGGACAGTAGGACCTTGTGGGGATGAAGCTGGATTCTAATCTCCAAACAGATACCGGAGTACAGATTGGCCGAAGTTGCTGTCACATTGTAAATCCCCATCCAGACAGTAGTGGGATGTGAATGTGTGGACAGACTATCACGTTGCAGCCCTGTAGATCTCTTCCATGAAGGCCAAATGCAAGTTGGCCACAGATATAGCCATGGCTCTGACTTTATTTGCTGTGACATGACCATCAAGGTTCAGGCCAGCCTGGGCATAAGTAAAAGAGATGTAGTCTGCCAGCCAAATTGAAAGAGTACTTTTGGAAATGGCAGCCACTAGCTTGCTGGCGTCAAAAGAGAAACAGCTGGATGGACATTCAGTGGAACTTCGTCTGCTCTAAGTAGAAGCCCAAGGCTCATTTGCAGTCTAACATGTGCAGTGCTGCTTCCCCTCTAGAGGTGTGAGGCCTTGTAAAGAAAGTCGGCAGAACGAATGACTGATTAAGATGGAAAGCAGATACCCCCCCTCTGGGAAGAATCGACGATGAGCGTGCAGGACCACTATTATGATGGAACCTGGCATATGGATGAGCCAATAGAGCCTTGAGCTCATTAATGTGATGTGTGCTGAGGTAATTGCCACCAGGAACAAGACCTTCCAAGGTCAAGAACTTCAGAGGGCAGGAATAGAGCAGCTCAAAAGGGAGGTAACATGAGATGTGCCAGAAGCATAAGACCTCCTCATTGAGGCCCTCCTAGAAGCCAGCTTAACATACGTTAATCTGTTGCGCAGGCTCCAACAAGACTAGCCTCTGAACATCCACACATTGAGCGCCCAGGATCTGACATTGGGGTGGAGCATCCTCCCGTCCTCCTGTGATATAAAGTCTGGGGCAGAGCCCAACCGCAGAGGTTCCCACCAGGAGAGCTGAAGCAGAAAAGAAAACCACAGCTGTCTGGGCCAATTATGGTACGATGAGGATCATCATACCCTTGTCTATCTAGAGTTTCAGCAGGGTCTTTGCTATGAGAGATATGGGAGGATACAGGTATAGCAGGCCCTTCCCCCAGCATAGAAGAAAAGCATCCGGTGCCAGCTGCTGTGCAAGATGACCCTGGAGCAGAACTGATCCACTTGGACATTGTGCTGAGTGGCGAAAAGATCTATTGAGGGGGTACCCCATTTCCAAATGATCCAGGCCATGACATCCCTGTCCAGATCCATTTGTGTGGCTGGAGAGCATAGCTCAGCTGGTCTGCCAGGGTGTTCTGTTCCCCTGGTAGATATGCGGCCCTTAACTCCATACCCTAAGTGATGGCAAACTTCCACAGCAGGACCGCCTCCCAACGCAGGAGATACAAACCTGTGCCCCCATGCTTGTTTATGTAGCACATTGCGACCTGATTGTTTGTCTGAATCCGTACAATCTGGTTGGCAAAGTGATGCCAGAAAGCCTTGAGGCCATTCGCTATGGCTTGTAAAGCATAGTTACTCACTCGGAGAGAGAAAAATCAACTTTTACCGGGGACAAGCCAGACAACGTCTGAAGGGTTCCGTGGAAAAAAGAAGACTGAGCAAGATGGCACCCTTGGGCGGGAAGGGGACTACGCATGCATGGTGGCATCTCCCAAAGGCTTTGAAAGCTGGGGGGATGTTTCTGCAAGGGCTCCATTGGTGCTGACATCGCCCATATGTAAGGACCGACTTCCTGCTTGCTCCAAGAGAATTCCAAGAAATTGATCTGGTGCAAGCTCTTCTGTTTGGACCAGATGCCTTGAGTATGGAGGTCATCAAGATGCATTTTGGGGAGACTGCTAGGTACTTAAGACCTAGATTGGCCACTGTTGGAAACAGAATACGGGGCTTGATGGACCTTGGTCTGACCCAGTATGGCATCTCTTATGTTCTTATGTTCCCCAACCCAGCTTGGATGTGTCTGTTGTCAGTGTCTTCTAGGGTGGTGCCTTCTAAAAAGTGAGAATCTTGAGCAGGGTCTGATGATCCAACCACCAGTGCAGGGACTGGACAAGAGGTAGAGTGACCACCACCTAGTTCGAAGGTGGCCGGTGGCCTGTTTCCACCGAGTACTCAGTATCCATTGAGCTTGTCTCATTGACAGATGAGCCATGGGAGTGGCATGCACTGTGGAGGACATGTGGCTGAGCACAGTCACTGTGGAGGACATGTGACCATAAACTGTCATCTGACGACTCCGCTGGGTATAGCAGACCAAAGCCATCGATCTTTGGAGTCGTCCAGCAGGAGAAAGGCCTTTGCTTGAGTCAAGGACAGCCCTGATGAACTCCTGTTATTGGGTGGGCTGAAGGTGGGACTTGAGGATTGCAGTCAGTTACCCAAACAGCTCTAGCACCTGAATGGTCAACCGTGTTGACTGCAGGACTCTGTCTGGAGTAGGGCTTTTTATGAGCCAGTCGTTCAGATAAGAGAAGACAAAAATCCCTAGTGTTCTGAGAAAGCATAGTTACTCACCTGTAACAGGTGATCTCCGGGAACAGCAGGAATTTAGTCTTCACATATGGGTATCGTCGGTACTGACGGAGCCTGCGCGGGAACGCTCCCCAGCGTCCAATTAGAAAGCTTTTGGGAGCATCCCACAGCGCCTGCGTGCTGCCTTCCCGCCTTTCCCAACTGCCTCTCTCCAGTTGAGTTTTAAAGCTGAGACAAAGAGAGAGAGAGAGAGGGGAAAGAGAAAGAGATACAACCCCTAGGGGAGGTGGGTGGGTTGTGAAGACTAAATTCCTGCTGTTCCCGGAGATCACCTGTTACAGGTGAGTAACTATGCTATCTCCAGGAACAAGCAGGAATGTAGTCTTCACATATGGGGACTCCCTAGCTTTAGATACCAGGGAGAGACCCCAGATGTTGTGTGCCCCTGAAAAAAGGGCTCCACTTCCTCCCATGGATCTCTGGCATCCAACCATGGATGGTGGGTAGGAGTTGATTAGGTATGGAACAGGTGTTGGAGAACAGCCTGACCAAACAAGGCATCCCGGCGGGAATCCTTGTCCAAGCAGTAATGGGCTGTGAAGGTATGAACCGAGGCCCAGGTAGCTGCTCGACAGATGTCGTCGATAGACACAAGAGTGTAGATGAGCCATTGAAGCTGTCATGGCTCTCACATTGTGAGCTGTGACATGGCCCTCCAGAGGAAGATTCTTACTCTGATAGGCAAAGGAAATACACTGAGCAATCCAGTTACATAGTGTTCTCTTGGAGACTGGAAGTCCCAAATGAGAAGGATCAAAAGCAACAAAGAGTTGAGAGGACTTTCTATGTTGCTGTGTTCTTTGTAAGTAAAAGGCTAAAGCTCTTTTACAGTCCAAAGCATGAAGATTCCTTTCTGCATTTGATGCATGAGGCCTTGGAAAGAACACAGGTAGGTAGACCGCTTGGTTTAGATGAAAAGGCGAGACCACCTTTGGCATAAAGTGTGGATGAGTCCTAAGGACTACCTTGTCATGATGGAACCTTGTATAAGGTGGATCAGCTACTAGTGCCTGCAACTCACTGATGCGACGTGCTGATGTGATTGCAATGAGAACGATAACCTTCCAAGAAAGGAATTTCAAGGAGGTAGTAGCTAAGGGTTCGAAAGGTGGCTTCATGAGCTGACCAAGAACCAAGTTTAAATCCCATGCCACAGGTGGTGGCTTAATGGGAGGCTTAGTTAGCAGAAGGCCTCTCATATCTTGCTATAAGAGGATGGGAGGAAGTTTGTCCATTTAGGGGCTTGAAGGAAGCTGCAATGGCACTCAAATGGACCCTCACTGAGTTTTAAGTCCTGCATTGGATAAATGAAGGAGATACTCCAGTAATGATTCCAGAGGTACCGCAAGGGAATTAAGACCCTTCTGCGAACACCATATAGTAAACCTTTTCCACTTGAAAGCGTAAGAGCGTCTTGTGGAAGGCTTCCTGGATGCATAAAGGATATCCTTTACCTGCTGAGGGAGGTTAAGATCATGGAGATCTAGGCCTTCAGCAACCAAGCCCTGAGATGCAGAGACTGGGGATTGGGATGCCATAACATTCTGTCCTCTTGAGATAGGAGATATGGAGCAGATCCTAACTCCAGGGAGGGAGCTTGAGAGAGATGTAGAAGCAGAGGGTACCACACCTGCCGTGGCCAAATGGCCTCTGTCTCTCTGAAGCTTGAACAGGGTTTTGGGAATTAGGGGAATGGGTGGAAAGGCATACAGGAAGTCTTGACCCCAGTAAAGGAGGAAAGCATCCCTGGCCTGAACCCCCTGAGCCGGAATTCTGGAACAGAACCGGGGAAGTTTGGCATTCCACGGACTTGCAAAGAGATCTATGTCCGGGGTTACCCAAATTTGAAAAATCTTGGCCACCTGGTCTGCATGCAGAGATCACTCGTGTGGAAGCAGAACTCGACTAAGTCTGTCTGCCCAAGAGTTCTGTATGCCTGGAAGAAACACTGCCAGGAGATGAATCTGATGCTCTCTGGCGAGGGCCCATAGTCGCAAAACTTTGTTGCAAAGCTACAGAAAGCCTGTTCCCCCCTGCTTGTTCACGTAGAACATGGCTATTTGATTGTCCGTATGAATGAGGACTGTCTTGTAGCTGAGCAGGATGTGGAACACTCGAAGAGCAAGGAAGATTGCTCTGAGCTCCAAGAGATTGATATGTAGATGAGTCTCCTGGGGAGTCCAGGTGCCTTGGGTGGAGAGGTCTTGCAGATGAGTTCCCCAACCCATCGGAGAAGCATCTGTTGTGAGAGTTGCCTGGGGTAAGGGTTGTTGAAATGGGGACCCCAGCCATAGGTTTTGAGTGGACTTCCACCATTGGAGGGACAAAATAAGGCGATTTGTGTTTGCTATTTTGTCTGACAGGCATCCTGATGCCTGGGTCCATTGAGTGGATAAAGTCCACTGGGCTGCTCTCATATGGAGGCGAGCATAGGGAACCACATGCACGGTAGATATCATGTGGCCTAGTAATTGTAGCATTTCTCGGGCAGTGAGATGAGGCTTTAGCACTGCTTGAGAAGCTAACTGCATCATGCGAAGGCAACAGGCCTGGGGGAGATAGGCCCTTGTCTTTCTGGTATCCAGCAAAGCTCCTATGAACTCTAGAGACTGAGTGGGAGAGACTGGATTTTGGGATGTTTATGACCAGACCCAAATACTGAAGGATACGCATTGTGCAGGATAGAGAAGTCCTGGCCTCTGACTCTGTTGGGGCTCGAATGAGCCAGTTGTCTAAGTAGGGGAAGATGAATATTCCTAGAGTGCGGAGAAATGCTGCTACCACAGCCATGCATTTCGTGAACACTCTTGGTGCTGAGGCCAGGCCAAAAGGAAGCACCCTGTATTGGTAGTGCTGTCCTTGAAAAAGGAACTGAAGGAACTTTCTGTGAGTTGGATGGATGAGAACATGGGTGTAAGCATCCTTGAGATCTAGAGAACAAAGCCAATCCTGACTCTGAAGGTATGGCAGCAGAGTTCCTAGAGAAATCATCTTGAATTTCTCTTTGAACAGGAATTTGTTCAATTCTCTGAGGTCCAAAATAGGTCTGTATCCCCCTGTTTTCTTTGGGATAAGGAAATAGGGGGAGTAAAACCCTGTACCCTGTTGATGGATGAGTACTTCTTCTATTGCCCCTTGGGCAAGAAGCATAGTGACCTCTTGATCTAACAGGTTGATGAGAGAGGTCTGAGAATTGAACTGTCTCAATCATTGTGGGAGGGGGCATGCTCAAAAAATTAAGCTTGTACCCCTCTTTTATGATGGAGTGCGTCCAATGCTCTGCTGCTATCTGCCCCCATCTGGGGGCAAAGTGACACAACCTTCCTGGAATGGTGGAAGTCTCTGGTCCAATGAGAGCCAGGAAGGCTACGTTCTCTAGCTGAAAGTCAAAGGCCCTGTGGAGGCTGAGACTGCTTTCCTTTGTTTGGGTGGTTGCTGACCTTTCCGAACAGGTTGACCTGCAGAACGTCCCTGCTGGGAATAAGCAGGATAAAACCTTTTCTTTTTGGAAAAGAATGGTTTCTTGAAAGATTTCTTTCTTGCAGGATCAGCTGTGGCCTTGGATAATCTATCCAAGGTGGAGTTGTCAGCATTCAACTCATTGGCTTTTTCTTGCCAATCTTTGCCAAACAGGTTCTCACCAGTACAAGGAATATTTCCCAGTTTGTCTTGTACCCAGAGCTCCAGATCAGATGCCTGGAGCCAAGCAATTCTACGTGCACCTATGGCAATGGCATAGGTTCTGCTTATGCACTCAAAACAGTCAAAAGCTGCACGGTTGACAAACTTAGAAACATCCTGGGCATGTTTGACCAATGTGAGAAAGTCCTGCCTTCTATCCTCAGGAAAAAGAGGGCTCAAAACCTCTAAATCTCCTGTGACTTCCTTCAGGAACATTCCCATATATAAAATATAGGAACTGATCCTGGCAAAAAGCATGGAAGCTTGGAAGGTACAACGTCCAAAAGCATCCAAAGTTCTGCACTCACGTCCTGGAGGATTAGAGGCATGCCTCTTTGCACTCCTGATCCTTCTCATAGCTGATTCCACTACAATAGAGTGGTGAGGAAGCTGAATTTTCTGGAAACCAGGACAAGGAGGGACTCGATACATAGTATCCAGTCTACGAGAGTGAGGAGAGGTGGTAAGAGGCGTCTCCCACATTCTTAGCATGAGATCATGCAAGATGTCATGGATGGGCAAAGTAGCTGCCTCCTTAGGAGCTTTGGGATATTGTAAAAATTTCCAACTCCTTTGCTCTGGGCTCTGTTTCAGGAGCCACAGTAAAGGACAGACCTCGAGCCACCTCCCTGATGAAATCCTGAAAGGAAATGTCCTCTGGAGGAGACATCCTGCATTTAGGGGAGGAAGGCTCCTCTGGGAGAAGTATTCCCGCATCAACAGAACTGTCAGAATCCTCAGATTCCTCTGAGGACTCGAAGTACCTTCTGTCCGGATGATCTTGAAAAGCCTGATTCCCGTACCGACCAAAGTCGGTACCGGGGGGAATCGGTACCAGTGTATCGGTACCGGAAGGCATCACATGACTGGGTGCCAGCAATGCGGACACCGATGTCGATGCTGTCGGTACAGATACCGATGCTGGTGCTGGAGTCGGTGCCGGTTGAACAGTCTGACGCGGTTCCGAGGGTGTCGATGCCGCAAGGAGAGCTGCCAGACTGCGTTCAATAGCAAGGAGAGCTGCCAGACTCTGGTCTATCGATGCTGCCGATGCCTGGGTGTCGGTACCAGAGAAAACAGCCGGTACCCCAGAACATGGCACCAGTAGTTCTGCCGAGGTCGAGGCCTCGAGAAAGTCCTGGAGCCCCGATAATGCTTTGGAAGCCGAAGCCTCCCGCCGGGGCAATTTTGCTGGTGCAGAATCCTCAAGGGCAATGCCAGAGGCATCTCGATGCTTAGAGGGAGATCTACCATTTGAGGACCGGCTCGACTTATGTTTAGTTACCTGAGATCCACGGGAGGAAGACGAAGCCCTGGAAGACGTCGATGCCACTGAGGCTGCAACAGAGGGAAATAGGGTACTGAGCTGGGCAGCTCGGTTCTGTCGATCTCTCTTGGACATCATGGCACAGGCCATACATTCCGTGATGGAGTGGTCAGGACCTAAACATTTAAGACACCACTCATGGGTATTGGTGACGGAGATGGTACCGCCACACTTGGTGCACTTTTTAAAACCCGAAGCGGGTTTTTCCATTGTGGAAAAAAAGTTTGGGCCTAAGGCCCAAAACGGCGCATGCACCTGGAAAAAATGGGAAAAAAGTACTAAGTATTGTTTTTTTTTTTTAAAGAAAAGAAAGAAAGAAAGAACAGCCGGCGGTACCAGCAAAGCGTCGAGGAAGGCAGACGTGACCACAAAAAAAGAAGGACAATAAGGAAAATTTTCTGCGGTGACAGGAACACGACCTGCTGGCTCCGCGGAAAACGAAGAACTGGAGAGAGGCAGTTGGGAAAGGCAGGAAGGCAGCACGCAGGCGCTGTGGGATGCTCCCAAAAGCTTTCTAATTGGACGCTGGGGAGCGTTCCCGTGCAGGCTCCGTCGGTACCGACGATACCCATATGTGAAGACTACATTCCTGCTTGTTCCTGGAGATAGGCTGCTACTATTGTGAGGCACTTTGTGAAGACTTGAGGTGCTGATGTCAGTCCGAAGAGCAGCACTTTGTACCAAAAGTGCTGACCTCAGAGGATGAAAGTGTAGTTATTCACCTGTAGCAGGTTTTCTCCGTGAACAGCAGGAATAAGTCCTCATGTATGGGTGATGTCACCGACGGAGCCCCACATGGAAAGCTCCTCAGCTTCCAAAGTTTGGAAGCTTCTGGGAGGCCCACTTCGCATGTGCATCTGCTGCCCCCGTCCGCCGCGGCACCCTATTTTCCAGTATGATCACATAGCAGGAGCCAAAAAGGTAACTCCCCAGGGAGGTGGGAGGGCTTTCAGGACTTATTCCTGCTGTTAACAGAGAACACTACTACTACCTACTACCACTACTGAGCATTTGTAAAGCGCTACCAGTCATACGCAGCGCTGTACAGATATGTAAGGGACAGTCCCTGCCCATCAGAGCTTACAATCTAGTCAAGACAAAACACAGAAGGTGTAAGCAGGGATAGAACTAGGGGAAAGAAAAGGAGATCAGGTGAGTCAAGATCCAAAAGCAACAGCGAAGAGGTGAGTTTTCAACCTGGATTTGAAGAGGGTTAGAGAGGGTGCCTGGCATACAGACACAGGTAGCTTGTTCCAGGCGTAAGGTGCAGCAAGGTTTATGTTTATGTTTATTAGATTTGATATACCGCTGAGGAAAATACATCACAGCGGTTTACATGGTAAAAATAGGCTCAGAAAGGAAAGGAAGTTACAATATGAGACAGGAAAGCAAACGAGCAGAGTCATACAACAGGACAGGACGGGGAGAGGAAGGGAGGACAGAGAAGAGCGGGTCACACAAAGGGATCGGACAGGTCGAAGGCACGGGCAAAGAGGTGAGTCTTGAGGTCTTTCTTAAAAGTAGAGTGTTCAGATTCAAGTCGGATAGAGGACGGCAGGGAATTCCAGGGCGGGGGCCAGGAAGAAAAATGCAGATGAGCGGGTGGACTGGAGTCGAGCAGCGGAGGGTGAGGGAAGGTAGAGGCGGTTGAGGTGGAGAGAACGGAGAGAACGAGCGGGGGCATGTAGGCGTACAAGATTGGACAAATACTGAGGTGTGCGGGTGTGAATGACTCGGTGAAGGTGAAAGGAGCGAAGTCTGGAGTTAGCAGTAGAAGAGACGGGCAGAGATAAAAGTAGTTTGCTAGAAGAGCGGAGTTCCCGAGGGGTGTTTTAAGGAGAGATAAGAGAAGAAGGGTACTGAGGAGCCGCAGAGTGAATGCATTTATATGTCAGCAGAAGCAGCTTGAACTGGATGCGGAAACAGATAGGGAGCCAATGAAGTGACTTGAGAAGAGGAGTAATATGGGCATGACGAGGCTGGCGGAAGATTAGTCTCGCAGCAGAGAGTTGAACAGATTGAAGGGGAGAGAGATGATTCAGAGGGAGGAGACCAGCAAGGAGTAGGTTATAGTAGTCAAGACGGGAGGTGATCAAGGAGTGGACAAGTGTTTTAGTAGTGTGTTCAGAAAGGAAAGGGCGTATCTTGCTAATTTTATAGAGAAAGAAACGGCAGGTCTTAGCTACGAGCTGGATATGTGTGGAGAAAGAGAGAGGAATCAAAGACAACCCCCAGATTGCGGGCCGAGGAAAAAGGAAGGAGTACAGAGTTATCCACGAAGACTGAAAAAGGAGGAGGAGGAGGGGAGGTTTTAGCAGGAAAGATGAGAAGTTCAGTCTTGGCCATGTTCAATTTCAAGCGGCGGTGAGACATCCAGGCAGCAATGTCAGAAAGGCAGGCAGAGATCCGGGTCTGGATTGCCGTAGAGATTTCAGGCGTAGAGAGGTAGATCGGGGAGTCATCGGCATACAGATGGTACTGAAAGCCATGGGAAGAGATGAGCGCACCAAGGGACTGGGTATATAGAGAGAAAAGGAGCGGACCCAAGATAGATCCTTGGGGTACACCAACTGGGAGCGGAGTAGCAGAGGAGGGTGAGCCACCAGAACACACACTGAAGGAGTGATGGGAGAGATAGGAGGAGACCTAGGATATTACAGAGCCACTAAAACCAAGTGAGGACAGGGTATTGAGGAGAAGGTTGTGGTCAACAGTGTCAAAAGCAGCAGAGAGGTCAAGAAGGATGAGGACAGAGTAAAGGCCCTTGAATTTTGCCAGGAACAAGTCATTGGAGACATTGGCAAGAGCCGTTTCAGTAGAGTGTAGAGGACGAAAGTCAGACTGTAAGGGATCCAGGAGGGCATGAGAGGAGAGGAAGTCGAGGCAGCGGCGGTGAACCGCATGTTCGAGTAGTTTAGAAATGTAGGGAAGGAGAGAGATGGGTCGATAGTTAGAAGGACAGGTGGGATCAAGTGAGGGTTTCTTGAGGAGAGGTGTGACCACAGCATGCTTGAAGTCTGCAGGGACTGTTGCGGTGGAGAGCTTCCACGTTCACTGTTGCACTCTGCATCACATGGGCGCACTTCATGTTTTCTACTACACGCGTGCACTTTTCACATTCTGGCACATGTGCTGGCACTACCTCCAAGTGTTGCTCGGCGTGAACATGTCATGGTACACCGATATGAAATTCTGCCCATGGGAAAGTGTCACCCTGAAGTTGATCTGTGTCTCGGCCTTCCCTTCCACCACAGCGCTGACAGCTTGGGAGGCACCAAGTGTGGCTGACTCATCCTGCTTGTCCTAGGAGAAAGCGAGGTTACTTACCTGTAAACTGAGGTTCTCCGTGGACAGCAGGATAAGTCAGCCATACATACCCACCCTCCTCCCCTGGGAAGGGGTCGGTCTCAGGACCGGTGCCCGCCTCCCAGCGGCAAGGGCTTAGCTAGTGACAAACTGGCTAGCTAGGGGCGGGCCTGGGGGGTGGAGCCAGTTGGCTCATGCTCAGAAGGTATATGAGTCCATGCCCCCCTGCTTGTTCTCATAGAACATGGCTACTGGGTTGTCTGCCTGAACCAGGACCACCTTATTTGCCAGATGTGCTCGGAAGGCATGGAGAGCATTTGCAATGGCCCGGAGCTCGAGGAAGTTGATCTGATGGAGACTCACACTCTCAGAAAATAGGCCCAAAGTGCAGAGACCGTCCAGGTGTGCACTCCAGCTGAGCTTTGAGGCATCAGTCATGAATAATCTGCAGGGTGCTGCTGGTTGGAATGGAAGGCCCTGATGCAAGTTTTTGGATATGAGCCACCACTCCAGGGACTGCGTGAGAGGCACAGTGACAACCACTCTGTCCTGCAGGCAGACTGAGGCTTGCTGCCATCGCATTCACAAAGTCCACTGAGCTTGCCAAATGCAGAGGTGGGCCTGGGGAGGGGGGGGGGGTGACATGCACCGTGGCTGCCATGTGACTTAGGGCTTGCAGCAGCCCATGGGTCGTAATGTGGTGTTGGTGCTGCAACGCACCCACCACTTTGATGAGACTCTGCAGGTAGTCCACCAGCAGAAATGCTCTTTCCCGAGTGGTATCAAGGAGGGCCCCGATGAACTCCAGTTGTTGCATCAGCTGGAGATGGGACTTTGGAGAGTTTATCATGAAGCCGAGCTCTTCAAGAACCTGAATGGTGAGCTTGGTGGACTGAGTATGCTGGACAACGTGGGACCCTTTATGAGCCAGTCGTCCAGATACGGGAAGACAAAGACCCCCAAGGTCCAGAGAAAAGCAATCACGACTGTCAGACACTTCGTGAAGACTTTGGGGCTGCAGCCAACCCGAAGGAAAACACCCGACACTGGTAGTACCGGCCTCCCCCCAGCATGAACAGGCTGATGTGGGTGGATCAGAATGTGCACATTCACATCCTTCAGATCCAAGGAGCACAGCCAGTCATCTTGGAGGAGGAATGGGAGCAGCATCCCCAAAGAGATCATCTTGAACTTTTCACGCACCAGGAACCGGTTGAGGTTTTGCAGATTTAGAATGGGGTGGAACCTGCCGGTCTTTTTGGGGAACAGGAAGTACCTGGATTAGAAGCCTTGTCTGAGGTGGGCTGGAGGAACCAGCTTGATGGTGAGGTCGGTCAGTAAGGCCATGACTTCTGTCTGCAGCAGGCTCCGGTGTGTGAAGTCCATGGGGTATTCCCTGAGATTGTAAGGAGGTGGCTGATGAGTGAAATGCAGCCAATAGCCGCTGTGGACAATCTGCAGCACCCAGGTGTCCAATTGACCAGGGGCCACCGAATGGCAAAGTGGATGAGCCTCCACTCCATTTGTGGGAGGACCTCTGAGTGCAACGGTTAACTGGCTCCAGAGGTGCTCCTGAGGACACCAACAAAACCCCACACCCTTCTTGGGCTGGGGGGCAGACTGTGCCTTTGGGGTTTTCACCCTCTGCTGTGAGCAGGGAGTCTGGGCCTTGGGCTGCATCTGCAACTGTGACAGAGCATACCAGCATGGGAAGAAAGCCTTCTTGGCCTGTTTCTTCCACACGGGGTCTGCAGTCTTTCTGGAGAGTCTGGTGAGCTTCACCTGCTCCTTCCTCCAGCTCCTTGGCCTTTTCCTTCAGAGGCTTGCCGAAGAGGTTCTCACCCCGACATAGGACTTTGGTGACCTTGTCCTGGACCCACTATCCAGGGCTTGCGATGATCCTCAGACATGAAGGGGGCAAAGTCCTCCATGTTGAGCACGATATCCTTGAGGAACTTGGCCATGTAAGTCTGGTAGGCCAGGATCTAGGCTATGAGCATGGAACCCTGGAAACACTTTCTCCCAAAGGAGTCCAGGGTCCGTGCCTCCCGCGTGGGCAGCACAGAGGAGTATGCTTTAGCACTTTGCCCATTTTGACCATAATGGAATTGTGAGGCAGCTGAGGCTTCTTGAACCCCGGGGCCTTCTGGTCGTGGTACAGGGAGTTCAGCTGGTGATTGACGACTGGCTGTGAAAGTGGTGCCTCCCACAGTCGCAGCAACAGCCTCTGCAGGACATGGTGGATGGGGACCATCACCACCTGAGGGGAGCCAAGGGGTACTGGAAGAGTTCCAGTTCTTCTGCCCTCTGTTCCTCCTCTGCTTCTAGGGAAAATGTGATGGCCTTGGCCAGGTCCCACACAAAATCCTGGAAGGACACGACTTCCGGGGGTGACTTGCGCCAATCCGGAGAGGGTGAAGGTTTGGATAGGAGGTCTGTGGCCCGAAGGTCCGCAGCCATCGATTCTGCCTCAGATTCCCATTCTGATTCAGACTTCAAGAGGAAGTCAAAGTAATGTTGAGTTTCCTCAGAGCGCCGACTGCGCAGCTCAAGAAGAGGGTGGACATCAGTTGTCCCCCTTGTGCCTGGCATGCCAATGCCCCTGTGCCTCGGACTGACATACTGGAGAGAGAGATGGCACCAATCTCTCATCTGATGTCTCAGCTGCAATAGGCAGGGCAAGAGTCTCCATGTTCAGCTGGAAGGAGTGCAGTGATGGCGCATTCTGTGCCACAAAGCCTTTGTTCTGCAGAGCTTCCACCACTCATAGGCGTTCCTCCAGAACCACTACCGATGAGGATGTCGTTGCTGCAGCTATCGCCAGTGACCCCTCTGGTGGGGACTCCATGACGACTGGGTCATCGGGAGACATTCAGCTGTCCTCTTAGGCACTGGGAATGGACTCCGCCTTCTGGATCGGGTCCACCCGCCGGGAAACCTTGGCCAGCCGCTCCTGGCCCTCACTGACCATCTTGCATCGAGGGAGGCTGTGGTAGTGCTACATGAGATTTTCTCCTTGTGCTTCTCTTTTGATGTCTATGAGGTCTCTGCAGAGGGTTTCCCCTCTCTGCCCAAACTCTTCTACTCAGACTGAGCCCTCTTCTCTTTCCCTTTAGCCACCTGAGAAATGGACAAGGGAGTTGGGGCAGAGGTTACTGAATCAAATGGCCAAAAGAGGACTCTTTCTGCTTTCCCCAGCCCTTCAGGCCTCGACACGTCATGTGCAGGCAGAGCTTGTAGGACACTGGCTCGTGGTCTGGCCCAAGGCATTTTAAGCACTAATTGTGGAGGTCCGTGGCAGAGATGGTCTTACTACATTTGGTGCATTTCTTAAAGCTGCCTGCTAGCTTAGACATGCCAAAACATACAGCCTTGGCAAAATCAAATTGAAAAATGGCTGTGGGCAAGAAAAGGAACCTCAAAGGGGGGAGAACACACCAAAAGGCGCAAATAAAAAGAAAAAAAACCCACACCCAAAGGGTAAGAAAAAATGCTAACTGATGAAAGACGGGTGACAAAAAACGAGCAAAAGCTCAGCCATAAGGGCAAGAAATTCAAACTTTTTTCCGGACTGCAAGAACATTCCCTAGAGGCTCAGTGGAAAAAATGACTGGGGAATATGGCGCCGCAGCAGGAAAGGCAGGCACACATTTGTGATGTACCTTCCAGAAGCTTCCAAAATTTGGAAGCTGGGGAGTGTTCCATGTGGGGCTCCGTTGGTTTCATCATCCATAAGTAAGGACTTATTCCTGCTGTTCATGGAGAATCTGAGATACTTCCTGTGGGTAGGATGGATCAGTATGTGAGTATACATGTCCTTTTGATCCAAGGAGCATAGCCAATTGTCTTCCTGAAGATAAGGGAAGAGCAGAGTATCTAGAGATGCTATCTTGAATTTTTCTTGCATCAGAAAGGTGTTGCGGTTTCTGAGGTCCAGGATGGGCCGAACTCCCCCACCCATTTTTTTGGAGATCGAAAGAACATGAAGTAAAAACCATGCCCGATCTGCTCCTGGGCTCAATAGTGAGGTAAGTCAGAAAGGCAGAGATTTCCTTCCGAAAGAGGTCCAAATGCAGAGAGTCAAGAGGATATGCCTTCGGAGGGCAGTAAGGTGGAAGCTCTGCAAGGTGCAACATGTAACCGCTTTGGACTATCTGTAGCACCCATGAACCTGAAGTTATAAGGGGCCACACCTGTGGGCAAAAAGAGTGAGCCATTCCCCTCTGTGGATATCAGAAGATTGGATATGCTCTGGAGGAACCAGTCAAATCCCTGCCCCCAGCTTGGGTTGTGGGGCAGGCTGAGCCTTTTGAGGCTTCTCCCGATGCTGCGGACAAGGAACCACAGTCTTTTGCTGGGAGGTTTGAGGACCAGGAAAGTACCTGCACTTACGCGGGTACTAGGTCACCTGACCACTACCTTGATACCTCCTGCGATAAGCAACGGGATCGGATGTGCGTCTCAAGAGCCTGGTGAGGGTAATGTGCTGCTTCTCTATGATACCAGCTTTCTCCTACACCTGCTCTCTCCCTGGCACGGCACATTCGCAAGCTTATTTTGCAGATTTTTCCAGGTCAGAAGACTGAAGCCAGGTGAGCCTGAGGGCTCCAATACCCACTGCTGCCACTCTGGAGAAAGTCTCAAAGGCGTCGTATGTTACCCTGACCAGGAACTTTGAGCAGTCCTTGCCATGGCCCACCAGAGCATGAAAATGCTCTAGTTTCTCCAGGGGAAGGAACGGCATCATGTATGTCATCCTTCAGGAACATGCTCATGTACAGCTGGTAAGAGTGTACTCTAGCCATGAGCATGGAGCTCTGAAAGCACCTCCTTCTGAAGGAATCCAACGTCTGAGCCTTCCTACCCGAGGGCATCGAAGAATGAGTCTTGGTGCTCTTAATCCTCTTTAGGGCAGATTCCAGCACTAAGGAGTGGTGCGAAAGCTGAGGCTTCTCAAATCCAAGGGCCTTTTGAACCCAGTATATCGAGTTCAGCTTCCTATTGATCGATTGCACAGTGAGGGGGTTCTCCCACATTCTCATTTGCAGCCTTTGTAGGATTCAGTGCACCAGCAGAGTCATTCCTTCCTTAGGAGCCAAGGAGTACTGAAGGATCTCCAACTCCTCCACCCGAGGCTCATTCTCCATCTCCGTGAAAATGGGATGGCCTTGGCCATATCCCTCTCCAAGTCCTGGAAGGACATGTCCTCTGGAGGAGACTTACGGCATTCATGCAGAGGGGAGGGGTCTGATGGAAGCTCAGGAGTCCTGCTCTCCAACAGTTCTCCAAGTCCACATCAAACAACCAGCCATCAGAGTCAGACTCTGAAAGGAAGTCGAAGTATCTCCAAGACTGCCCAGAACTCCCTCTAGCTTCGAGGTGAGTGGGAGCAGACGGGATCGATGATGCATCGAGTTCTTCTGGGGTTTCGTCAGGACACTGGAGCCCAATACACTCAAAAGAGAGATGGCCTCATCAGGAACTACCGTTGGATTTCTTTGAAGCCCCATGTCTATGCCTTCACAAGCAGTGCGTGCATCTCAAGGATCGGCTGCACAATGCTCAATGATGATGCCCTGAGCAATGAAAGACCAGCCAGCTGTTTCTCCAGCTTCAATGCGATATGGGCTTCGAGTGCCTAAAGGCATTCCTCCATGGCTGCCAATTCCAAATTTATTTTATTTATTTATTTATTTACATTCTCTTATATACCGCGCTATTCTGCATCAGTGCGGTTTACATTGAACAAACTGAAATTACACTGAACAGGGCATTATAACTTGGAGATAACTATTTTACAGGGAACATGGGCTATGGAGGGTTAAGTGGCTTGCCCAAGACCACAAGGAGCACCTGTGGGACTAGAAACCCCAGTCCTTCTGGCCCAAGGTTGCTGTCCTCTAGTGGGATTTGAACCGCCGACCTTCCGGCCTGAAGTACCTTGCCCCAACCACTAGGCTACTCCTCCACTCCAAAGACCTTGGGGCAGCTTCGACCAATGTTTCCATCATCCCTGCAGGGGTATCGGCATAACTTCTGCTGTTGGGAGACAGTCTGTGCCCTTCCAAAATTCTGGGGAGTCGATTCCTCTCTCTAGGGTTCCTTGGCAGGCCATTCACAGACATCGCATCTTCAAGGGCTCTGATGCCGATGCACATGGGGCTTAGCTCTGTGCTCGGAAGGATCCCACCTTCGATGCCGATGGAGCAGAGGTCAAGTCCTCCTTCGATTTCATGTGGAGACTGACCAATGGCCAATGCTATGGGCCACTATGGGCGCTTTGCTTTAATTGAGTCCAGGAACCTCTCAATGTTAATGAACCATCATTGGATCCTAAAGGAGCCATTGAAATTGATGCAGGTGCCAAAGATGCTGAATCAGACCTGTGGCCAAAGAGGGATTCTCTCTTCTTCTCTCAATCCCTCGACAAGCACAGGCCCTCGACAAGCACAGGCCCTCGACAAGCACAAATTGCAAGAAGAGGGTTGCGATAGGGACCCAGACATTGGAGGCACCAATTATGATTGCTGGTGACTGAAATGGTCCTAGTATATTTGATGCATTTCTTGAATCCGCTGGCTGGTTTCTGGGACATGTCTGGGAAAATGGCCATGGCTAGATCAAAACAGCTCTAGATGATCTGAGGCCCAGCTGAGCTCGCAGGAAAATAAAAAAATAAAAAAGGTACCGAAAAAGCAACAGAACTGAAGGCGGAACCACGATTGACTGACCCGATGCTAATGATGGCAGGCAGAAAGTGAAATAAGCACAAAAAAGACCCTTGAAGGGGGAAAAAAACTAAACATTTACCGACAGACAACCGATTCACATCTGTGGGGCTCCACGGAAAACGAAAACTGGAGAAGATGGTGCCACGACAGGTGGGAAGACAGGCACGCAGGCGCGGTGGAGCCTCCCAAAAGCTTTCATAGAAGCTAGGGAGCGTTCCCAAGCGGGGCTCTGTCGGTGATGTCACCCATATGAGAGAACTTCATTCCTGCTTGTCCTGCTACACTATTGTGTTTTATTTATTTATTTATTTAATGAGTCACCAGAACAGCGCAGGGAGGACACAGCCATACCACTTAAAAACAAAGAAACTGTTTATTTCGTAAAACCTTCAAAAGGTACAGACCCGACTTGGCCAAGTTTCGGCTGTCAGCCACTTAAGAGTCAATTGCACATATACTTCAGTGGCAGTCAGGATATTGTAACAAATAAAATCTGATCTCCCGCAGGCAGAAAGCACAGTTACTTACCTGTAACAGGTGATATCTGGGAACAGCAGGAATAAGTGTTCACATATGGGTATTGTCGGTACCGACGGAGCCTGCGCGGGAACGCTCCCCAGCGTCCAAAAGGAAAGCTTTGGGAGCATCCCACAGCGCCTGCGCGCTGCCTTCCCGCCTTTCCTAACCACCTCTCCTAACCACCTCTCTCCAGTTCGAGTTTTAAAGCTGAGACAAAGAGAGTGAGGAAAGGAAAGAAAGATAGAGAGATACAACTCCTAGGGGAGGTAGGTGGGTTGTGAAGACTTATTCCTGCTGTTCCCAGAGATCACCTGTTACAGGTAAGTAACTGTGCTATGTCCAGGAACAAGCAGGAATGAGTCTTCACATATCGGGACTCCCCAGCTAGAGATGCCTGGGAGATCACCCAGGTTGTGAGTCCCTGGGAAGGGCTCTACCTCCACCCATGAATCTCAGGCATCCAGCCAGGGATGGAGGGTAGGCGTTGATTAGGAATGGAACAGGTGTTTGAGAACAGCCTGACCAAACAAGGCATCCCGGCGGGAGTCCTTGTCCAAACAGTAATGGGCTGTGAAGGTATGAACCGAGGCCCAGGTGGCCGCTCGACAGATCTGGTCGATGGACACAGAATTTAGATGAGCCATAGAGGCTGCCATGGCCCTCACATTGTGAGCTGTGACATGGCCGTCCAGAGAAAGGTTCTTACTCTGGTAGGCGAAAGAAATGCATTGAGCAATCCAATTGGATAGAGTTCTTTTAGAGACTGGAAGTCCTAAATGAGAGGGATCAAAAGCAACAAAGAGCTGAGAGGACTTTCTATGTTGCTGTGTCCTTTGTAAGTAAAAGGCAAGAGCTCTTTTACAATCCAGGGTATGAAGATTCCTCTCTGCACTTGAAGCATGAGGCCCTGGAAAAAAGACAGGTAAATAAACCTCCTGGTTCAGGTGAAAAGGTGAGACCACTTTAGGCATAAAGTGTGGATTAGTCCTGAGGACTACCTTGTCATGATGGAACCTGGTATAAGGAGGATTAGCCACCAAGGCTTGCAGCTCACTGATGCGGCGAGCTGAAGTGACTGCAATGAGAAAAATAACCTTCCAGGAAAGGAATTTCAAGGAGGTGGTGGCTAAGGGTTCAAAGGGTGGCTGCATAAGCTGGCCAAGAACCAGATTCAAGTCCCATGCCACTGGAGGTGGTTTGATGGGAGGTTTAGTTAAAAGAAGGCCTCTCATGAATCTTGCTATAAGAGGATGAGAGGAAATAGGCTGTCCATTGAGAGGTTTAAGGGATGCTGCAATTGCACTCAAATGGACTCTTACTAAATTTGTTTTAAGGCCTGCATGGGATAAATGCAGCAAATACTCTAGTAAAGAATTCAAAGGTATTGCAAGAGGGTTAAGACTCTTCTCTGCACACCAAATGGTAAACCTTTTCCATTTAAAAGCATAGGAACGTCTAGTGGAAGGCTTTCTGGAAGCATAAAGGATATCCTTTATTTGCTGAGATGGATGCAAATCTTGAAGGTCTAGGCCTTCAGCAACCAGGCTCTGAGGTGAAGAGACTGTAGATTTGGGTGCCACAACGTTCCCTCCTCCTGGGACAGGAGGTCTGGAGCAGATCCCAAGTCCAGGGAGGGAGCTTGAGAGAGATGCAGAAGTAGAGGGTACCACACTTGGCGTGGCCAATGTGGTGCTATGAGGATCATAGACCCCTTGTCTCTCTGAAGTTTGAAGAGTGTCTTGGGAATTAGGGGAATGAGTGGAAAAGCATAGAGGAAGTCTTGCCCCCAGTGGAGGAGGAAGGCATACCTGGCCTGAACTCCCTGACACGGAATTCTGGAACAGAACCGGGGAAGTTTGGCATTCCACGGACTTGCAAACAAGTCTATGTCTGGGGTTCCCCAAATTCGAAAGATCCTGGCTATCTGGTCCCCATGGAGGGACCATACGTGTGGAAGCAGAACTCGACTGAGTCTGTCTGCCCAAGAGTTTTGAACCCCTGGAAGATACACTACCATGAGATGGATTTGATGCTCTCTGGCGAAGGCCCACAATCTCAGAGCTTCGTTGCAAAGCGAAGAGAGCCAGTCCCCCCCTGCTTGTTCACGTAGAACATGGCTACTTGGTTGTCCGTGTGGATAAGGACTGTCTTGTAGCTGAGCAGGGTGTGGAAGACTCAGAGCCAGAAAGATTGCTCTGAGCTCTAAGAGGTTGATATGTAGAGATGTCTCCTGTGGAGACCAGATGCCTTGGATGGAGAGGTCTTGTAGATGAGCTCCCCAACCCTTTGGAGAAGCATCTGTTGTAAGGGTTGCTTGGGGTAGCAACTGTTGAAAGGGGGACCCTAGCAACAGATTTTGAGTGGACCACCACTGGAGGGACCAAAAAAGGCGACTGGAGGTTGCTATTTTGTCTGACAGGCATCCAGATGCCTGGGTCCATTGGGTGGATAGAGTCCACTGAGCTGCCCTCATGTGCAGGCGAGCATAGGGGACCACATGAACGGTGGATGCCATGTGGCCTAACAGTTGTAACATCTCTCGAGCAGTTAAATGGGACTTTAACTGAATCTGGGAGACTAACTGCACCAAGCGTAGGCAACAGGCCTGGGGAAGATAGGTCCTTGCAGTGGTGGTATCCAGGAAGGCCCCTATGAACTCCAGAGATTGAGTAGGGGTGAGATGAGATTTTGGGATGTTAATTACAAGTCCCAGATACTGAAGGATACGCCTTGTGCAGGCCAGGGAAGCCTGGACCTCTGACTGGGATGGAGCTCGGATGAGCCAGTCGTCCAGATATGGGAATACAAATATCCCTAGAGTGCGTAGAAATGCAGCAACTACTGCCATGCATTTTGTGAACACCCTTGGTGCAGAGGCCAGACCGAAGGGAAGCACCCTGTATTGATAGTGCTTTCCTTGGAAAAGGAACCGAAGGAACCTTCTGTGTGTTGGATGGATGAGGACATGGGTGTACGCATCCTTGAGATCTAGAGAACAAAGCCAGTCCTGACTCTGGAGGTATGGAAGGAGAGTACCAAGAGAAGTCATCTTGAATTTCTCCTTGCATAGAAACTTGTTCAATTCTCTGAGATCTAATATGGGTCTGTAACCCCCTGTTTTCTTTGGGATGAGAAAGTAGGGGGAGTAGAACCCTGAACCCTGTTGAAAAAGGGGTACTTCTTCTATTGCCCCTTGGGCAAGAAGGGTAGCAATCTCCTGACCCAGAAGGTCGAGGAGAGATGTTGGAGAATTGAACTGTCTCACCATGGTGTGAGGGGGAAGGTTTAGGAAATGGAGCTTGTAGCCCTCCTTTATGATGAAGAGGGTCCATTGCTCTGCTGTGATTTGTTCCCATCTGGGAGCAAAGTGAGCTAACCTTCCTGGAATGGTGAGAGGCTCTGGATGTTCTAGAGCCAGAAAGGCTAAGTTCTCTAGTTGTAAGTCAAAGGCCCTGAGGAGGCCGAGGCTGTTGGGTTGTAGCAGTCCTAGGAGCCTTAGGCTTAGCCTGTTTCGGTTGTTGCTGTCTCTTTGTAGCAAAACGACCTGCAGAAGAGGCCTGCTGACCATAAGCAGAATAGTATCTGCCTTTTTTGGGGAAAAAACCCTTTTTGAACAACCTTTTCTTAAATGGAGCAGAAGTAGAATTTGAAAGTCTATCTAAAGCCGAATTTTCAGCATCCATCTGGGTGGCCTTTGCTTGCCAATCCTTGCCAAAAAGGTTTTCACCTGTACAAGGAAGGTTACCTAGGCCATCTTGAACCCAGGGTTCCAAATCAGAAGCCTGTAACCAAGCAACTCTACGTGCACCTATGGCAATAGCCGAGGCTCTGCTGGCACCTTCAAAGGAGTCAAAGGCTGCACGTTTGGAAAACTTGGAAACATCCTGGGCATGTTTGAGCCAGGTGAGAAACTCCTCCCTTTTATCTTCTGAAATAAAAGGAGATAAAGTTTGCAGGTGATCTGTAATCTCCTTAAGAAACATCCCCATATAGAGACTATAGGAGTTGATTCTGGCAACAAGCATACTGGCCTGGAAAATTCTCCTGCCAAAGGCATCTAGGGTTCTGCATTCTCTCCCTGGAGGAGCAGAAGAGTGCCTTTTTGTACTCTTTTATCTTCTTCATAGCAGACTCCACCACAATAGAGTGGTGAGGAAGCTGAGTCTTATGAAAGCCAGGACAAGGAGGAACACGATACATGGTGTCCAACCTGCGAGAATGAGGGGAAATGGTGAGAGGAGTCTCCCATATGCCCAACATGTGATCATAAAGAATTTCATGTATTGGTAAAGTGGCTGCCTCCTTAGGAGCCTTAGGATATTGTAAAATATCTAATTTTTTGGCTCTAGGCTCTGTTTCAGGGGCCACTGAGACGGAAAGGCCCCTGGCCACTTCCTTAATGAAATCCTGAAAAGACAAATCCTCTGGAGGAGACATTCTCCTTTTTGGAGAAGAGGGCTCCTGAGGATGGATCACCGATGCTTCGACAGAGACCTCTGATTCATCAGAGTCTTCAGAGGAATCGAAGTATCGCCTGTCTGGATGCTCTTGCAGAGCCCGATACGCGTACCGGGTGGTATCGACATCGGGAGTGATCGGTACCGATTCGGTACCGATGGGCATCACAGAACAGTGTACCGCTGCAGTCGACACCGAAGCGGATGTCGATGCAATCGGTACCGGCACCAATATCGGTACCGGCAACGGAGTTTGTTGCGGTACCGATGGCGTCGCAGCTTGTATGAATGCCGTGATGGCACGCTGCATGGTCAGGATATTCTGATGCATCGACGCAACCAATGTCTGGATATCGGTACCAGTGGGAACCACCGGTACCCCAGAACATGGCAACAGGTGATCGGTTGAGGCCGAGCCATCGATGTCAACCTGTGACCCCATAGAAAAAGCTTTGGAAGCCGGAGCCTCCCGCCGGGGTAACTTTGCCGGTGCGGATTCCTCGAGGGCAAGCCCGGAGGCATCTTGATACTTAGAGGGAGATTTACCCTTCGAGGACCGGCTGGATTTAAGTTTGGTTACCTGAGATCCATGTGAGGAAGAAGCAGCCCTGGAAGACGTCGATGCAACCGAAGCTGCATCCGAGGGAAACAGGGTACTGAGCTTAGCTGCTTGGTTCTGAAGACCTCTTTTAAACATCATGGAGCAGGACTCACAATCCGCAATGGAGTGGTCAGGACCTAAACATTTTAGACACCATTCATGGGTGTCGGTGACAGAAATAGTGCCACTGCACTTCGTGCATTTTTAAACCCAGAGGCGGGCTTTTCCATGAGGAAAAATCTCCTAGGCCTAAGGCCAAAGAAAAAAATGCAACGATGTGAGAAAACAGTATTTTTATTTATTTTTTTTTTTTTAGAATAAAGAAAAAACCGGCGGTACCGGTCCAGCGTCGAGAAGGCAGACGCGCGACTAAAGAAATAAAATAAAATAAAGAAATTCTTCAGCGGTGACAGGAACACGACCTGCTGGTTCCGCAGAAAAGAAGAACTGGAGAGAGGCGGTTAGGAAAGGCAGGAAGGCAGAGCGCAGGCGCTGTGGGATGCTCCCAAAAGCTTTCCTTTTGGACGCTGGGGAGCGTTCCCGCGCAGGCTCCGTCGGTACCGACGATACCCATATGTGAAGACTCATTCCTGCTTGTTCCTGGAGATAGGAAGGATCTTTGCTGCGATTGTATTTCCTCTTCCTCTTCTGCCCGTAGGGGATAGGATCCCCGTGGGCAGCCTGCTATCATGATTTTTGCCGGGGCCGGTGCCCTGTCTCCCACCCCTTTCCAATGCCTGTTTCATTTCAGTCATTAAAAGAAAACAAACTTGTACTGGTGTTGCAATGCTGGCTAGAGTCTGGCAAAGAATATTATAAATTATAACAAAGCAGATATAACTAAGATATTAATTTATAAAGGGATTCAAAAGTGCTTTCCCATGGTGCAAAACATGTGGGCTTGGGTCAAACCTTTATCATGGTGATGCCAGCCTCCTGCATAGTAATCCTGTAGTACTTGGGGGGGGTTCCATGTCTCTAGGAGGTAGTCCACTTGGTGCTGTTTACGCCACGTTAAAGACTGGCATAGGATCTCCCGAGCCTTGTCAATGTTGAAGTCTCGAGCACGTAAAAATCGTAAGATATGTTCATCCTTTGGGATCTACAAATATATAAGAATTAAATACATCTGGTGATTTATTGATGCCACAAAACCCAGCTTCTTCATATACTAATTTTGTCTAGTATCTAAATTACATAAACATCTATGGAAAAAAATGTATCAGTTTATGTAAACATTCTCTGCACAAGGCAAACAGCTGATCAAATCTGCATTAAATTTCCTTCATTTCCAAAATGCCCTTTAAATTATTCCTCCTTTCCACTTACTTTTAGTTGTATGCTAAAGGGGTTATTTTAGAAGCCCTATTTGTGTTTTTAAACATGGATGTGATGGCAGAAAAATGTGCAAACAGAATCCACGTTTGAAAAGCGATTTCAGAAAAGCTGCAATTTACATGTTTATACTGTGGGGCATGTGCATCTCTAAATGTTTCAGATGGAGGTGTTCCTAGGAGCAGTTTAGGGTATGCCCAAAAAAACAAACAAACCCCCCCCCAAAAATAAATGAGCATCTCCCATTCATATGGGGGTTATACATGCGTGACTGCTGTTGCCTATGTACAGATTTATACCCGTTCCTTGACATGAACAAATTTTTAATAAGTGCTATTTTCTCCACTGCCTTTTGCACATATATGTTTCTGAAATCGTGTCCCCCCCTCCCCACGTCTGTGTAAGTATTTCATAAAGGTCTCCATCTTTAGTAGAGGTCCACCAAAGGAGCACTACACCACGTCACTATAAGACACCCAGTACAGAAAACGTGGTTGAAGTAAGAAGGATTCTTTTATTGATTATTAATAGCCCAAATTGCCCGACACAGGCCGTGTTTCGACTTCACTTCATCAGGGGCTTTTAGGCGTGCTACATCCATAAATACATAAACATAAATATCATAAAACACAATCATCATCAAAAATATTAACACTCAAAAATTTACCTAATAAATAATTAAAAAATTAAAAAATAGTGACGTGGTGTAGTGCTCCTTTGGTGGACCTCTACTGCAAGCATGTTTTCCCCATGGAAGGATACTCTTAGTTTTGGAGATGAAGCGCTTCAAAAGCTTTTACCAAAAGAATCATTGATGGATTCGTCTGAAGATGATGTAGATGATGTGTGGGTACAATGGGAAAATACGGTCCTCCTTACCCAGAAAATGGTAAAAGAAGATATGCATGCTGCTTATCTCCTAGAGTGCTGCAAGGCAAAAATTATCCCAAGGGGACTGAGAATGAAGAAAGCTCCAGGACTATACCTCAATGAAGGTGGTTTCATTAGATGCTGGAATGCTATATTAAACAAATGTTCTTTGGATTTAATGATTTTATTGATAACAACCGCTAACAAAAAATCGGAAATATTGAAAACTGAGATTGATGAAAAGCTGACGGTCTTGAAAGGGTGTGATACCAATTTCAGTAAAACACATGCAGACTATGAAAGGAATATTCAACAATTTAAGAAAGAAGTTAAAAATAAAAAAGTTGATAAGTTCAAGAGAGATGAAAATGATTATAAAACAGGATGTGTGTACCACTGGTTTAAGAAGACAGAGAATGATAAGATTTGGATAAAGAAAAGGCCATCAATGTTTGATCGTAAAGAAGATATTAGAGAAGATGACCATAGGGATGAATCCTTGGAACAAAAAAAAGAAGAGGAGCAGGAGTGAGTCGGTGGAGAATTTGGATGCCTCTGCATCCCTGTTCTCTACCCAAGAGAAATCTAGATCTCAAAGAGTGAAAGAACATAAGGGTAATAATAATTTTTTCAATATGGATGCATTATGGAAAGGAGGGGGCCGGGACGGGTCTCAGTCACGCCCATTAGCAAGAGAACAAAACAATTATTATGATCAGGAACGAGAGCCGAAATACAATACAATCCACAGAGAGGACGGGGGAGAGGTCGGGGTCGCGGAAGGTGGACCTCAGACAGATCCCGAGAAAGGAAATATTAGAGAGTTCTATACAGGATGTCATTAATATTTCTGGATATACATTAACAGATGAGCTTTCAGTTTTAAATAAAGGGTTATCGTTTGTACCTAAAAGGAAACCTGACTCATTTGAACTTCAAGTTGATTTATACAAATTCTTTAGAAAAATACGTATTAAATATTTTTTTTATGAATCAACCAGCAAATGCAGGAGATGGATCAATCATCAGTAAAAAATCGTCCTGGGTTCCCCCACCTCAGACAGATCCAATTATCAAGGCCTTTGAAAAAGTTGTTACAAGGCAGGTAAATGATATTTGTAAAGGTATGAGGTCTGGTTATTATAATCCTACTAAAGGTGAGAACGAGGCCATAAAATCCTTACAAAAAAATAACAAAATCATTATTAAGCCTGCTGACAAAGGGGGAGCCATAGTGGTGCTTGACAAATCTATGTATATACAGGAGATAAATAGGCAATTAAGTGATAAATTGTTCCATCTTTGCTTGGATGAAAATCCCACAGATAAATTGAAGAAAAGTATTGATAATTTGATTCTCACGGCATTTGAGATTGGGTACATTACTAAGAGAGAAAGAGATTTTTTAATTGTACCAATGCCAGTGATTCCGACAATTTATGTGAACCCTAAGATACATAAGTCAATGACAAATACGCCTGGTCGCCCCATAGTGTCGGCTATAGGGTCCTTGATGGAACCTATTTTGCAATTTCTAGATGTATTGTTGCGGCCTTTTGTGACCCAAATGTGGTCCTATGTTAGGGACTCAGCTCATGCTATTGAGATTTTATCACAATTTCAAGAACTAAGTAGTGAAATTGTGTTAGTTACATTAGATGTAGAGTCCCTATACACTAATGTTCCGTAAGCCGAAGCATTAGAAATTATGGAAGAATGTTTTCTTAAAAGGACAGGCCATAAACGAATCCCCACAGCTTTCCTTATATCCATAGCAAGATTTGCATTATGTGAGAATTATTTTTGTTTTAGGGAAATTTTTTTCAAACAAATTAAGTGGGTGGCTATGGGGTCATCAATGGCGCTGGATATAGCTAATTTATATATGTTTCAGTTCGAAGAGAAATTTTTGAAAGCACATAAGTATAAGACGTACATCAAACTTTGGGTTCGCTATATTGATGACGTGTTGATTATTTGGGATAGGAATATAGATACCCTTACTGAATTCAATTTATGGATTAACAGCTTGTATATGAATTTAAAGTTTCAATTAACTTATGACCCCCAGCAAATTCCATATTTGGATTTAATTATTAAAAAAGAAGGTAGGCAATTTGTAACATCATTATACAGAAAACCAACAGATCGTAATCAGTTATTACATTTTGATAGTTTTCATAATCCTGCACTGAAGAAGAATTTGCCAATAGGGCAATTCCTTAGAGCCAACATGCAACCAACATGCAAGATTTTGAAGTCCAAGCCCATATTATGAAACAAAGACTTGTGGCGAGGAAATATCCTATTTGACATATTCATACAGCATATTACAGAGCGAAATATACACCTCGAGAGACTTTATTAAAGCCACATGGTAATACAAGAGATGTGGGAATGGTATGTCCATTGTTATATTCAGTATATTCTAAGAAAATCATGGAGATTTTGCAAAAAGAATGGCATCTCATTCAAACATTACCTGGATTTCAAGATGTTACAATTACAGTGGCACACAAACGTAATATTAATTTGAAGAACCTGTTAGTACCATCTGCACTAACTGAATGGAGGTTTCTTCCTAAATACAAAGGTCAATTTTTATGTGGGAAATGTTCAATATGCCCTCTTGCAATGCCAATACGAGATAAATTTATACACCCTATGACAAAAGAGGAGTTTAAAATAGAAGACTTCTCAAATTGCGACACTACTCATGTGATTTATGTCATACAGTGCCCATGTGAGAAGTTATATGTGGGGAAGACCATCAGGAGTATAAAAGTATGAATAATTGAGCACAAGAGTTGCATAAGAAGAGGAGTGGGGGAAAAGCCTCTTGTGGCCCATTGGCAAGAGATGGCGCATAAAATTAATGATATAAAATTTTTCGTAATAAAAAGAGTAAAGCTCTACTGGAGAGGAGGAGACATTAATAGAATAATGAGGCTAGAACAAAAATATTTATTTGAAAATAAAAATTTCAATCGATGGTTATTGGGAACGATCTGTCTTTGGACAGTAAGAGAGGCTGGTATTATACCTAGCAACTAATGACTCGTGAAGAATGATGTCAGTTTTCCCGCTTTTAACTACAGCGCAGATGTGGGTGTTTTTTAGTGACAGAAGTGAAGGTTAAAATATCAGACATGCGGCTGAGGTACAGCGATGTCTGAAGTTTACCTAATAAGTTATTCAACATGATAAGGTAATTTTTTGAAGAGCCATTGCTTAGCAGTATGTAAAAGTTTTTTTAAAGACAATCTTACAGCGAAAGTTATCGCGGGCATATGTGCAGCCCCCGCGGTTTGTAAACGTATAGAAGAATGTGGGTGGTTTTAGATGCACAAACTTTTTTATGGATGGTTATACACATGTGGTGGTATGTAATGATCAGATTGTAGTACTGATATGCTTTGTGTCAGTCCTCTTGTGGAACAGTATTAAAGGAATATTCCACAATTTTTATGTGAAAGTTCTATGGATGAGAACATGGTGAAGTTTTTTTGAAATTGAGAGATGTAGTTTTCTTGCTCACTTCTGCTCCTACGTTAGGTTTAAGAATATTAGTATAACAAACCTACAAAAATGGATGGTTCAACACATACTTTTGCTCCTGGGTTTTGAAATAAGACCGTGTGAGAAAATAATTCATTTCTCTTTTTCCTCCATTTAGTATATACAGCTATTGCGTTGAACTTGTCAAACAATTAAGGTATATATATGAAATTTATAGACACCTTTTCATGAATCGTCAGTTTTATTACATTTTACTTTATTTTATTTATTTATGAGTTATTTGTTATTATTCACGTATTTATAAGCTTTAATTTTATGATTTATATTTCCAGCATGATCATATTAATTTGTGTGTTTTTAAATGTAAGTATGATGGGATATTTGAAACGGACTTATTCTATACTGTTCAATTCAATCATGTTATAGGTCTTTTACGTCATGCATTTGACCTATTTCATGTTTATATTTCATGTATATAGTTCAACCCCCCCTGTTATCCAAGTTTATACCCCTGTTCGATGTAAAACCAAACAGAAGTGTGTTTTGGTCATTTTGTTATACTGTGAACCGCGCTGATGCCGAATAGTGCGGTATATAAGCAACTGTAATAAATAAATAAATAAAATAAATAAATATGAGGGTATATAGCCTGAAGTTTTTTAGTGGTTTAATGTATGCTTTTTAATTTTTTAATTATTTATTAGGTACATTTTTGAGTGTTAATTTATATTTTTGATGTTTGTGTTTTATGATATTTATGTTTATGTATTTATGGATGTAGCACGCCTAAAAGCCCCTGATGAAATGAAGTCGAAACACGGCCTGTGTCGGGCAATTTGGGCTATTAATAATCAATAAAAGAATCCTTCCTACTTCAACCACGTGTTCTGTACTGGGTGTCCATCTTTAGTAGAGCAGTTTCTAAAATACCAGCACAAATCTGAACATTGTGACCTGGACATTTCAATTCTGATCTCCATGTCCTATCTATAATGTGCCTTCATACTTCTAATCAACTGTCAATATTTCATCAAGTCAGATTACTGTTATATCAATGAAAGATAAGAGACAATCTCACGAAAAACTCTTCAATGTTAGGGGAAGAGTGATCAGCAGAAGATTTTATACAGTCTGGATAAAGTTTTGGACTTGTGAATATTGATGTCATACATTAATTGTGTGATCATCATTTTGGTCTTTCCTTAGGTGTTATGTTTATCTTTGGTTCCCTTTTTCATCTTCTCTATTGTTTTTTATGTCTTTATTATCAATATGTGGAATACCGTATTTTGAGTTGTAATTGTATAATTCACTTTACGATGAATAAAGTATTTGAATTCAAACATGATCTAGTAGGGAGGAGAGCACAGTTGACAATGGCAAGCATTTTCCGAGTTTGCACTTATATCTAGGTTTCAATCTACACCCAGGTTTTTACTTCAGCAATGAATGTGATATTTCCAGAGTCTTAAGGTATGAAATGGTCTAAAAAGATCCTGTATTGCTGCACAATGATATGCTGTAACTTTTGATAGCTTGAATGAATAGATGGATGATGAAATGTTAAAATAAATCAGGGAAGCTAACAAAAGTAATAACACAGTAATAACGGGTGATTTTAATGATCCAGTTGATACTGGGGTAAGTGTCACAGCAGGACATGCTAAGGTGATAAAATTTCTAAATGAAATAAATGACTGCTGCTTAGAGCAGCTGGTTCATGAACAGACAAGAGGGAAGCTATTTTGGACCTAGACTTTAATAGAACACAGGATCTGGTGCAAGAGATAAGGGTTTTGGGGGTCACTTGGCAATAGTGATTATTGCATGATCACATTTGATTTAATAAATGGAGAAAGGACAGCAAAGAAATCCACAGTACTACTGTTTAACTTTCAAAGGGGAGACTATGACAAAATGAGGAAAAGAGTTAAGAAAAAAAACTAAAATGAGCAGCTGCAAATGTTAAAGATTTACATCAAGCATGACCACTAAAAAGCTGCCAGCATGGCTCAAAGGTGAGGTCAGAGAGGCTGTTGTAGCCAATAAAGCATCTCTCAGGAAATGGAAAAAGGAGTCAAATGATGAAAACAGGAAACACAAGTACTGATAAGTTAAATGCAAGGAATTGGATAAGGCAGGCAAAGAGAATTTGAAAAAAAGCTTGCCATGGAAGTAAAAATACATAATAAAAACCTTTTCAAGTATAATCGTAACAAAAAACCTGTGAAAGTCAGTTGGACCATTAGATGATAGATGTAAAAAGGGCGCTAAGGGAGGACAAGGCCATAGCGGAGAGGCTGAATGAATTCTTTGCTTCGGTCTTTACTGAAGATGTAGGGAAGTTAACCATGCCTGAATTGATATTAGAAGAATTGAAAGAAATATCGATAAACCAGGAAGATGTATTGTAACTATTTGATAAAACTGAAGAGTAGCAAATCACCTGGACTGGATAGTACAATCCAAGGGTGTTGAAAGGACTGAAATTTATTTATTTAGACAGTTTTGTATACCGCCTTATCCTTCAATCAAAGCGGTCACAACACAATTGGGGGATACATTTAACACGTGGGGATATGAGACACATACACTAATACTTACAGGGAACATGGGCAATGGAGGGTTAAGTGGCTTGCCCAAGACCACAAGGAGCATCTGTGGGACTAGAAACCCCAGTCCTTCCGGCCCAAGGTTGCTGTCCTCTAGTGGGATTTGAACCACCGACCTTCCGGCCTGAAGTACCTTGCCCCAACCACTAGGCTACTCCTCCCTACTCCTGAAATACGAGACTGCAGACCTACCACCAGTAATCTGTGAACTATCATTAAAATCATGAAGATTGGAGACTGGCCAATGTAATGCCAATTTTTAAAAAGGGTTACAGGGGTGATCCGGGAAACTACGGACCAGTGAACCCAATGTCAGGACCAGGAAAAATGGTAAGAACATTATAAAGAATAAAATTACTGAACATGTAGATAGTCATGGTTTAATGGGAGAAAGCCAACATGGATTTAGAGAAGGAAATTCTTGTCTTACTAATCTGTTATATTTTTTGAAGGTGTGAATAAACATATAGACAAAGGTGAATCGGTTGATATAGTGTATCTGGATTTTCAGAAT
Source organism: Ichthyophis bannanicus (assembly GCA_033557465.1). Classification (NCBI taxonomy): domain Eukaryota; kingdom Metazoa; phylum Chordata; class Amphibia; order Gymnophiona; family Ichthyophiidae; genus Ichthyophis; species Ichthyophis bannanicus. The sequence continues at coordinate 276,883,352 of CM066041.1, forward strand.
GCCTTTGACAAGGTCCCTCATGAGACTCTTTGTAAAATTAAAGAGTCATGGGATAGCAGGCAGTGTATTATTGTGGATCAGGAGCTTCTTAAAAGACAAAATAAAACAGAGAGCAGGGCTAAACTGCCAATTTTCTCAATAGAGAAAGGTGAACAGTGGAGTAACCCAGGGATCTGTGCTGGGCCCGCTGCTTTTTAACATTCGTAAATGACCTAGAAATGGGAACAAACGAGGTGATCAAATTTGCAGATGACACAAAATTATTCTTGTTAAAACACAAGACTGTGAAAAATTGCAAGAGGACCTTGATAAACTGGAAGACTGGATGTCCAAATGGTAGATGGAATTTAATGTGGACAAGTGCAAAGTAATGCACCTAGGAAAGAACAACCAAAACTATGGCTACACAATGCAAGGTTTCACATTAGCAACCACCACCTAGGAAAAAGATTTAGGCGTCATCATGGATTTGAAACCCTCCGCCCAGTGGGCAGCGGCGGCCAAGAAAGTAAACAGAATGCTAGGAATCATAAGGATAGGAATGGAGAATAAAACAAAGGATATTATAATGCCTCTGTATCATTCCATGGTGTGACCGCACCTTGAATATTGCGTGCAATTCTGGTTGCCATATCTTAAAAATGATATAGCAGAATTAGCAAAGGTACGGAGAAGAGCCACCAAAATGGTAAAGGGGATGGAAGGATACCCCTTATGAGGAAAGGCTTAAAAGGTTAGTAGGGCTCTTAAACTTGGGAAAAAGACGTCTGAGGGGAGATATGATAGAGGCTATAAATTAATGAATGGAGTGGAATGAGTAAATGTAGATTGGTTATTTACACCATCAAAAAGTAGAAAAACTAGGCAACACACAATGAAGCTACAATGTAACCCATTTAACAGTAATAAGAGAAAATATTTTTTCACTCAGTGCATAACCAAACTCTGGAATTCATTACTGGAGAAAATAGTGAAGGCTGTTAGTGCAGCTGGGCTGAGAAAAGGTTTGGACAAGGTTCCTGAAGGAAAGGTCCATTAACAATTATTAAAAGAGGACCCAGAAAATCCACTGCTTACCCCGGGACAAGTATTGTGGAACCTGTGTACCTTTTTGGGAACCTTCCAGGTACTTGTGACCTGGATTGGCCACTGTTGGAAACAGGATACTGGGCTTGATGAACCTTGGTATGGTATGGCATTTCTTATGTTCTTATATATTACCATGCAGAGGACCTAGGTTTGATTCTTATGTTATATTTTTTGCTCTTTGAATAAGTGGAGACAGGTGATACTATGCAGGCAGTGGAGGGGGGGGGGGAGCATGACCAGAGAGTCACAGACATTACTCATTGGCTTTACCTAGAGGCTAAATGTAAGACTCATGATTGTATTGGCCTCAAATGAGGATTGTAACTACTGTGCTGAGTTGGGAGGAGATATAAAAAAGGAAAAATGTCTCCCAGTAATTACAAAAAGGCGGCTTATAGCATCCTAGCACAACAGAGGCTGGTTCCAATCGAGAAACAAACTGAAGAACAGGAGAGAACCGCTAGATCAATAGAACACACAAAGCCACAAACGGAAACTGTGCAATGAGTTGGTTTCTCACTGAGCTGGCAAACCAGACACTTAGATCATTTTTACTAACCAGAATGTGACCATAAAAAGTTATTCACACACACACACACTTTACAATCATACAAGTCTCACAATGTATTTTTGTTAATTGGTTGAATGACAGTCTTTCATAATGACATCTCTCTAAAAGAAGAGAATGATCACATATGAAACCATATTATTTACAGTGGTGTGCAAAAGTCTGGAATCACTTGTAAATTTGACGTTTTTTCAACTTCGTGACCTTATATCTTAATTTATTTTTCCTCCCAGTGGCTTTTTCTGTATATCTCATGATAAGTGATAGATTTGGCTATTAGGGCCAACTTTTAGTATTGGTTTGGCCCTTATTTTCTGAGTTTGTTCCCCATAGTTGTCCTGTTGATAGATTTTCTGTGAAAATCGCGTAATGTACATCGTTGGCCAATGATATATTATTGTAAGTATGCTTTAAAATATTATGGACGCACGCCAGGTTTCCTTCAAATTGATGTATGTGCCCTTGAAAAAGGCCGTTTTTGTGTGTCAGTGATGGCTCAGTATTTGATGGGCCACACTTTGTTCTTGATCACCTGACTGCAACTTGTCGGCATTGAATGAACCAGTCTGACAAGGTGATCGTTGGTGACAACGCGGTTCCAAGCTGCAATGACTCACTCAATCAGCTCACGCTTTGATGTCGGATGCCTCTTGGATATTTCCAAGGCCATCTTGTGCCACAGGTTCTCGAGTGGATTCAGATCTGGAGACTGGGCAGGCCAGTCCATTGACTTGATGTTGTTCTGCTGCTTCCAGCTGATCACCTGTCTGGAGTGATGGCAGGGTGCATTGTCATCACTGGAACAGGAACTGGCCAGGAAACAGCTGGTGTGCTGATGGCACCATGCACTTTTGCAGTATGGTGATGTACTTGGCCCCATTGACCATTCCATCGACGATGTGAAGACGTCCAACGCCACTGGCAGCCATGCAGCCCCAAACCATGACCTTCAAAGGATGCTTCACAGTGAGGTTGAGACACTCAGGCTTATATTCCTCTCCAGGAAATCTCCTCACATAGGTGTGGGCCTGGTTACCAAACAGGCAAAAGGTTCTTTCATTGCTGAATAGCACCTTTTCCCACATTTCAGTTGACCAGGTTGAGTGCTTTCTTGCCCACACGATCCGGTTGCACCTTTGTATGTCAGTCATCAGTGGCTTATTCCGTGCTTTGCAGCCCCGGAGACGAACTGTTGATGAGCTGACACTGACCTCACTCTTGTCTGACCACTCTCAAAGTAGCTGAGGAGAGGTCAACTTGCGATTAGTCAGTGAAATGCGTCATAGTTCGCGATCCTGGCGTGATGTTGATGCACGTTGTGGTACCGCAGAGCCTATTCATGAAGAAAAAAGGGTTTTAAATCCTGAAAAAAGATTTTATCATCAGCTGCAATATTATGAGGAGCCCAATAGAGGGAGCAGGAGTGACCTTCCAAGGCCCAGAGAACTGCACCTCAGAGCTGATGAGGTAATGCAACCTAACAGCCAATGGAGAAAAGGGGGAGTTCCCCTGAAGAAAGGCTGGGAGCTTGAAAAGGAGGAACTAGGACAAGTTAAAAGGAGACCAGGGAGAGAGAGACCAAGGGGAGGCATACCAAGGAAGGCCTACCAAAAGGAGGCATACCAAGAAGAGGCTTATCAAGGAAAAGCAGACCACGGAGAGTCACACCACAGAGAGCTTCTGGAAAGGAACCAAGAAGGAGAGCACCATAAGGAGTGTCCAGAGCACCAGAGAGGAAGGAGTTCCTGGCAGGAGGGCATAGTGAATCCGAGGCCACAGAGTTCCAGGAGTCCTTGGTTAAGAGGTACTGGAAAGAAAGGCACAAGGGGAGAAATAAACCCCAGAGTTTGGTGTGAAGAACCGGCAGCAGTAAATGCAAGACACAGTGAGCATTATCTGAGCAAGGATGAAGTCTTTGCTGCAAATGGTAATATTCCTTATTCAAATGGTAAAAGGTGTGAATGTGAGAGAGTGGTGACTCTGCATGAAGGCCAGCTGGAGTGTGAAAAGCCTACTGCTCAAGACAGGCTGAACTACAGCAGGACCAGGACGTGGGGCTCAACTAAACAAGGTAAAATACCTTTTTATTCTGATAAGCAATATAAGTTAAGAAGACAGGAAACACAAGATACTGGACTATATCCTCCCTATCAAACTGTTTGTGAAACAGGGCACAAGCCCTTGGTAAAAAGACTGTATAACATAAGGCAGCCTGCAAGGGGAAGTAACTGCCATAACAAACACTCACATGGGCGCGGCCCTGACTTGAATGCTGAACATTGGAAGCTAGTAAATGTGTTATATGAGAAACCTCAGTACACTCCTCAAGAGTTTACTGACACTGATTCACAGCTGTCTGATACTCAGCCCATGCAGGTGGAATTCAATGAAGACCCACCTGAAACCCCGATGGACTGTAGCTACTGTCAGGCAGGTAGCCTAAAGTCTGTGCATGAAACATAAAACAGTAGCGAATGCCTGTAAAGTTTGTTTATGCCAAGTATTGTGAAGTAACAGTTAAACAAAGCAAGTGTGAATATATTTTCTTTTTGTTGCCTGAAGCAAGGTTTCTTTCAGTTTGTTGAAGTAGTCTCCCATAACTTGAACCATTGTGCTTAAAGGGAAATAAAGCCTTATTTTCCCTACATTCTGGCTAGTGTGTTCTCTTGAACGTTGGCCCCCGGTAGGTCCTGGGAACATTACCAAGACCTCTTACAGAAGGACCAAATTCAAAAATATATAAAAAACTCTCATGTCCATCTGACCTGCCCATACCAACCTTGGCCTCTGGGGCGGCAGCATGACAACGTGGATGACCTGAACGAGGCTTGTCCACCACTGAACCCATTTCTTTCTTCTTCTGTACAATCTTAACAGTGCTCTGACTGCAGTCAACTTTCCTGGCTATCTGACGGCTTGAAAATCCTTCCTCGCTCATAAAGGACACACAAACACACTCCTCCAACGTCAGGGTCGAGTCATCTTCATGGTCGATCCAGAAAGCTTATGAAATTCAAAAATTCCGTGCATTTTTATAGCTGCACTGTTGGCTAGATATCTGCATTGTGATTGGTTAGTGAAACCAGCATCCTGATTGGTCAAAAATAACGTGTGCATATTGGATAATCTCGATCCAGTTTTGACACAGGATCCACAAAAATCGCAGTAGCTATCTCCCAGTGTCTGTAAAGTATTTAAATTGGAAGCAAGAAATGCAAAAAAAGTCAACTCTAATAGCCAAATGTATATCTCTTTTAATGTGGCAGAAAGATGAATATGCTGGGCTAACACAAACTTTAAAAAAACCCAGAAAGTATGAAAAACACAAAACTCACAAGTGATTCCAGACTTTTGCACACCACTGTAAATACTTAAGCTGCATGACAAATGGTTGCTATGATAAAAGTGTGAAAGAGCTGAATTTAGTCATATGTATGGAAAGAGGTAGCGAGTGCTGCAAGAGGCACTTGCCAACAAATAGGAGTAAATGCATAAGAGCTGGATTAGTACACGTTGGTAGCCCCCTCTAGTCTTTTCTCATATCTGTCTGAGGCAAGAGCACTTTAAAGGACTTGAGCTCTTGAATGCAAAGCGAAATAAGGTCAGGATGCTAATTAGCTGCTTACTTTGCCTTTGTGTGTCTCCTGGAGCCACTGTCGTAGTCTGATGAGACAGCTTTCTTGTAGTGGTGTCAGATCGCCTAGATATCGCTTGATGTAGTCTGCGTCTAACTTATCTATAAAAAATAAAGTTATACAACATTACTAGAGCCATTGATTGCTCTCAGATTTCTTCAGTGTAAGTAGTGCAAGAAGAGAGAATACAATAAAATCATATTTGTTGCTGCAGCAATTCCTATGGGTTCTTTTTTCAGCATAAAGAAATATATAGCGACCATTCATTGAAAACAATATTTTGTATTAATTTACACTTCTTGATTATAGGAATTGGTTACATGCTGTCCAGGAAATTTCAGTGCTCTGGAACCTGGTGGTCAGGAAAAGCACCACAGCCAGGACTTTGTTACAGCTGTTAGTTCCACTTCTGTTGCAGTTCCTATTAGAGGGAAATGATTGTGCAACTCCTCAAGTGCAAGTGGTTGATGGACACATCAAAGCAGGGGCGGCCCAAGGGGGGGTGCGGGGCCATGTGGGGAGACTCGGTGCGGGGCCTCATTTGCATAAGTGGCCTTATTTGCATAAATATTTGCGTAATTTACCATACACTAACTTTTAGTAAACATGTCTCTTAATGAGTGTATGGATAAAGAAAGACTAAAAGATTTCTACATTACTATAATCCAGTGCCAACCGCCAGGCACATTAGGAACTACTACAAACACTGCCCATTTAGAACCCATAGCAAACCCGCCGTATCCTGACAGCATTACCAGGACTCACAAAGCACCATACTCTACCTATCAAAAGGCAACACTGCAAATATTAAACTAATACATTTCAGAGAATACTGGGGAAAGAGAACAAGTGGCAATGTCAAATAGGAATTACATAAACAGAATACCTCAGCTCAGTTACACATGCAGAACATAGACCATCACCAAACAAGGAATCACAATTTAGAAACAGGAAGGCAATAATTAAACTGGGAACCCAAAAAAAGCCAAACTTGGAATGTACAACACTGTAGAAATAAAACTATAAATTAATTTCCTCTTGTACCAAACAAAGCGCAGACATTAATGATGCACATTTCCCAGAGCTTTCATATTCCAGTTAATAAATTCAAAATAAAGAGATATCTTTCTACCTTTTGTGCATTTTTTTTCAGTTGCAATTGCTCCAGCCACTTTCTTCTGGTTTCTTCATGTTTTCTGCTAACTCTCCATCGTCTGCTGTCCATTTGTCCTTTCTTCTCTCTTCTAGTTTTTTTTCCATTCTCTCTCTCTACATCTGCTTTAACATACTAATCTTTCTCCTTTTGCTCTTTCCTCATTCCTACTTCATCCACACAAATTTTACCCCTCCATCCTCAATCCCCACTTACTCTCCCAATACCCGGCCAATTGTAGATTTTTCATCCCTCCCACACAAAATATTTTTCCCCTCTCCATTTTACTCTCCCAGCCCCATCCCATTCTAATCCTCCCCCAACATCAGCTCCCTTCTAGTTCCAGTCTCACCCAGCATCCATTCCCTTCTAGTCCCTCATCAGCCCATTTCCAGTCCTAGCTCCCCATCAGCCCATTTCCAGTCCTAGCTCCCCATCAGCCCATTTCCAGTCCTAGATCCCCCATCCATTTCCAGTCCGAGTCCCTTCATCAGCTCATTTCCAATCCTAGCCCCCCAACAGCCCATTTCTAGTCATTTCCTAGCCTCACCATCAGCCCATGTCAAATCCTAGCTCCCCTCCACTCAGCCCAATTCCAGTCCAAGCCCCCCCATAAGCCTACTTCCAGTTCTAGCCCCTCCATGAGTCCATTTCAATTCAAACCCCCACCACAGCCCATTTCCAATCTTAGCTCCCCCCAACAGCCCATTTCTAGTCCTATCCTAGCCCCTCCATCAGCCCATTTTCAGTCCTAGCTCCCTTCCCTCACAGCCCATTTCCATTCCAAGCCCCCTCCCCATCAGCTATTTGCAGTTCAAGCCTCCCCTTCCACTCAGCCCATTTCCAGTCCTAGCAACCCCCCAACCCATTACCAGTCCTAGCCCCCCATCAACCCACTTCCAGTCCTAACCCCCCATCACCCCATTTTCAGTTTAAGCCCCCCCCTATAACCCATTACCAGTCCTAACCCCCCATCAGCCCACTTCCAGTCCTAACCCCATCAGCCCATTTCCAGTCAGCCCCCCATAGCCCATTGCCAGTCCTAACCCCCCCCATCAGCCCACAGCCCATTACCAGTCCTAACCACATCAGCCCACCTCAAGTCCTAACCCTTCCCCATCAGCCCATTTCCTGTCCTCGCCCCCCCATAGCCCATTATCAGTCCTAGCCCCCCATAGCCCATTATCAGTCCTAACCCCCCCATAGCTCATTACCAGTCCTAATCCCCCCCAACAGCCCACAGCCCATTACCAGTCCTAACCCCTCCCCATCTGCCCATTTCCTGTCCTAACCCCTCCCCATCAGCCCATTTCCTGTCCTAACCCCCCCATAGACAATTACCAGTCCTAACCCCCCATCACCCCATTTCCAGACAGCCCCCATCAGCCCACAGCCCATTACCAGTCTTAACCCCCCCATAGCCCATTACCAGCCCTAACCCCCCCCGCCCAACAGCCCACAGCCCACCTCAAGTCAAGTCTTAATCCCCTCCATAGCCCATTACCAGTCCTAACCCCCCCCATCGGCTCATGGAAAATTTAAAAAAAAAAAAAAAAGCTGGCTGCTGCTGCTGCTGCTGCAGCAGCAGAATGGAGTGTCCCGAGGGGCCGCTTTCAGATACGCAAAGGGAGAGTGTCTTCCTCGCGTCTCTGTTAAGCCCGCAGGGGCAGATGGGAAATTTCCCATCAGCCCCTGCTTCCCATCAGCCCCTGTGGGCTTAATAGAGACGCGAGGGAGATACTCTCCCTTCGCGTATCTGAAAGCTGGCGCAGAGAGGCTCAGCTGGGCCGGGAGAGCTCAGCAGGGCAGAGGGGGCCACGCGGGACACTCCATTCTTCTGCTGTTGCTGCGGCGGCAGCGGCAGCAGCCAGCTTTGGTTTTTTTTATTTAATTTTTAAAAAAGCAGCATGTTCTTTGCGCAGGGCCCCCTGAAACGCGGGGCCCTGTGCAAAAAACATTCTTGCTCAATGGACGGGCCGGCCCTGCATCAAAGCCCCCATACCATTGAACAGATATAGAAATTAAAAATGAACTTTGCTCAAGAGGTTAGACTATTCTTCCATAGAAAACAGCTGTAAACCTGAGAAGCTAAAAAGTCAAGATATGAATACTGGATGAAAATCTCCATTGTCGAGTGTGCTTACAGACCTCTACAGCACAAACTCAAGAGCCTTAGGAAAAGTAAGATTTGAGAAAACTGTCTTCCAAAGGAACTACTCCTAAAGTGCAGATAATTTGAAAGGTAATAAATATTGGAGTGCAAATCACCTTTAAGGCACAGAAGCAAATGGAGTTTGGCTATATTGAGGCAAAAGTTGGCTTTTGCATTACTGAAATATAGAAGCCAAAGTAGAGTCCAACTGCTCCTTATTCTGGAAAAACGACAATGAACCTGGTAGAATATAGACTAACCTTTTTATTAAGGTATGAGAGCCCACTTAATCAGATGCAGCCTTGCATTATATGAAGCTGAAGAATTTGCTCCATAAAGTTAAGAAAAAAAAAAAAACTAAAACAAGTTTGCAGAGTGAATAAACAGCTTCTCACTGCAGCTTGAAAGAAAAAAAAAAGCTATTGTGAATTGTTGGCAGTTGATAGCTACTTGGCTGCCAGATTGAAAAGTTGAAAACTCGTAGCTTGGGTGGGTCTTCGGAGGCAGCCTGTGACCAGATCACGTCAGCCACATGTGTGAGTCCAGCTAAGTACTTACACATGGGAAACTTTGTTCCCACGTATGTTGATATGTAAAGCACCGAGAATGTTTGGAATGTATCTGTGGCTTAGGAAACTTGAATGTAGCATAAAATAGCCACAACTTGATTTAAACCAACTATCATTAGCAGAGAGGATTTTCAGGTATTTTGAAGCCAAATATTTAAAAAAAGGGGAGTGGGCATTCTATTACTCAATTCTTTTATTGACAATGCTGTGCAAGCAGGGCTGGCTCCAGAGTTGGTTCAAGGTGTTGATGCCCTAGGAAAACCTTAGGTCTCCCCCAACCCCGACTGTCAAAATCTATTGTTTTATCTTTGAATGCCCTGCTCTTTGCTTTCCCGTCCCCCACACAACCTGATTTGGCTGATTGTTAGTAAGAGCTATAAGAGAAATACAGAATCTTGTGGGTTCTGAGCTCCAGATATTTCTCTGACCCTCTAACACATAAGCATGCTGTCAAAATTACACTTTTTCCAATCACGCCATGATTTCATAAATTAGTTGCTTAATCTACTTCAACCTTTTGGGTTATGCGGACACCTTAATCTAAAAAGTTCTGGGACCCTCAATTATTTTCTCCACCACTCTTCCTGCATTCCCTGTCCTCAGCACCATACCTGTTCCCACTAATCTCTTTCTTCTCACCCTCCCTTCAGCCAGGCCCCACTAGTTATCTCCTCCCAAAGCCAGTTCTCACCACTCTCTCTCTTCCTACCAACCAATCCCCACCTGCCTCAAAATGTTTTCTGTATCTTACAGATCTCCTATAATGGTCTCATGGACTTCAGGTAGGGAAAGAGTAGTTACTCACCTGTAACAGGTGTTCTCCAGGAGTAGCAGGAATCAGTCCTCACATATGGGTGACGTCGGCGCCGACGAAGCCCCTGTGTGGAGCATTTCCCCAGCTTTCAAAGAAAGCCTTTGGGAATGCATCAAGCATGCGCGGTCCCCTTCCCGCCCAAGGGTGCCATCTTGCTCAGTCTGATGACATAGCTAAAAGAAAGCAAAAAACAAAATAAATCATATGACCGCAACTCCAAGGGGAGGAGGGAGGGTTGTGAGGACTGATTCCTGCTGCTCCTGGAGAACACCTGTTACAGGTGAGTAACTACTCTTTCTCCAGGACCAAGCAGGAAGTCAGTCCTCACATATGGGACTCCCCAGCTTAAGGCTAGCGGAGACCCAAAGCTGAAAAATGAGCTCCTTCTAGAGCCTCAGCATGCAAGAAAAGAATCTTCTCTAATAACGCCCCTGAACGGTAGCCCAACACCAGGGCCGGAGGGTAGGAGTTGCCTAAACCCCAAAGAGATTATGGAGTACCGCCTGCCTGAAAGCACTGTCCCTGCAGGACTCCCTCTCAAGGCAGTAGTGGGCCGCAAAAGTCTGGCTTGAAGACCAAGTAGCGGCCCAGCAGATGTCTGCCAACAGAACAGAGCGGAGATGAGCCACTGACGCAGCCTTCGCCCTGACACGGTGAGCCGTAACTCGACCCTGCAAGGAGAGGCCAGCTGCCCTATAAGCCCAGGCGATACAGTTGGCTACCCATATGGACAAAGCACGCTTGGAGACAGCCAACCCCAACTTATTCAAGGTAGAAGGATAATGCCCTCCTACAGTCCAGGGTATGCAAGACCATCTCAGCCTGGCTGGCATGCGGCCTGGGAAAGAAAGTCGGAAGAACCACCTCCTGATTGAGGTGGAAGGAGGAGACCACCTTTGGAAGGAACTTCGGGTGAGTCCATAAGACTACTCTGTTCCTATAGAACCTAGTATATGGTGCATCCGAAACTAGGGCCTGACGCTCACTCACTTGCCTTGCTGAGGTAAGGGCTACCAGAAACAACGCTTTCCAGGAGAGAAAGCGCAGAGGGCAAGTAGCCATAGGTTCAAATGGTGGGCAAGTAAGCCATTGCAAGACCACATTTAAATCCCATTCAGGGGCAGGTGGACGCACTGGAGGCTTAAGCAAAAGCAGGCCTCTGAGGAAGCGAGCCACCACAGGATGGCTGGAGAGAGACTGACCCTCCACTGGTGAGTGGTGTGCTGAAAGAGCACAAAGATGAACTCTAACAGAATTGGACTTAAGGCCTAGGTTGGACAGGTAAAGCAAATATTGCAGCACCACTGGTACCAGGCATGAGAAAGGATTCTCGTTGTGTTGAGTACACCAGGTAGAGAATCTACGCCACTTAAGGGCATAGGACTTTCGGGTGGACTGCCTCCTAGAGGCCAAGACCACGTCCTCCACTTCCCTAGGCAGTAGTAAGGGTGCTAGGACTACCCTTTCAGCAGCCAGGCCATCAGATTGAGTGACTGGAGATTGGGGTGTAAAAGAGATCCCTGCTCCTGAGACAGGAGATCCGGTTGCATCCACAGAGGAAGAGGAGCATCCACCGCTAGTTGCAAAAGAAGTGGGAACCATGGCTGTCGGGGCCATCTGGGGGCCACCAGGATTACAGAGGCCCTGTCCCGGAGCACTTTGAACAGTGTCTGGGGCACTAGAGGGGTGGGAGGAAAGGCATATAAGAGGCCTGTAGACCACAGAATGAGAAACGCATCTGCTGCTAATCTGAGAGGATGCGGTTGTCTGGAGCAGAACCTGGGTAGATGACGGTTCAGAGGACTGGCAAAGAGATCTATGGTTGGAAGACCCCATCTCAGGAAGATCTGTTGAACCACTAAAGGATTCAACTGCCATTCGTGCGGCTGCAGGATCCTGCTCAATCTGTCTGCCAGGTAATTCTCCTGACCGCTTTCAGAAGAATGCCGTGACTGACTGCCCAGGAGCACAGTTTCTGCGCTTCCTGACATAAAAGGCGGGACCCTATGCCCCCTTGTTTGTTCACATAGAACATAGCAACTTGATTGTCCGTTTGAACCAAGACGTACTGGTGAGAGATGAGATCAGAGAACGTTCTCAGGGCTAAGCGGATAGCTCTCAGTTCTAAGAGATTGGTCTGCTGTGCAGCCTCCCAAGTCGACCACAGGCCTTGAGTACATGCTCCTTGGCAATGTGCACCCCAACCTTGAAGAGAAGCATCGGTTGTCAGCACCTGAGAGTGTGGAGGTGTCTGAAAAAACACCCCTTGCACCAGATTCGGAAGATGACGCCACCACTGTAGAGAAGACTCCAGTAGTGTGGACACCCTCACTCTGTCCGTGAGATTTCCCGTGGCTTGGTGCCACCGAGTCCTGAGGCCCCATTGAGCCGGCCTCATGTGTAGACGGGCATTTGGAGTCACATGGACCGTGGAAGCCATGTGGCCTAAGAGCCTCAGGAATTGTCTGGCAGAGACCAGAGAATTGCTGTGGAACTGACTGGCCAGATCCATCAACCTGTGTGCCCTGTCTATGGGCAAAAAGGCCTTTGCCTGAAGGGTGTCCAGTCTTGCTCCTATGAACTCCATGTTCTGTGAAGGGTGCAAAGTGGACTTTGCGAAGTTTATAACAAAGCCCAGATGCTGCAGCAGATAAGCCAGTCGTCCAGGTATGGAAAAACGAAAAGGCCTTGAACCCTGAGGTAGGCCGCTACCACCGCCAGGCACTTGGTGAATACCCTGGGGGCGGAGGTTAGGCCAAAAGGCAGTACTCTGTACTGGTAATGGTTTCTTCCCACTACAAATCTGAGATATTGTCTGTGGTCTGGATGAATGAGGATGTGAGTACAAGCATCCTTTAAATCTAAGGAGCATAGCCAATCTCCCTGCTGGAGGTAGGTCAGCAGGATTCCAAGGGTAAGCATCTTGAACTTTTCCCTCTCCAGGAACTTGTTTAGATTCCGCAAGTCTAGGATGGGTCTGAGGCCTCTTGTTCGTTTTGGTACCAGAAAGTACCTGGAATAGAAGCCTTGACCCCTCAGGTGGTGGGGCACCAGTTCCACTGCCTATTCCTTTACAAGACTTGCTAACTCCTGCAGGAGTAAGTCCCTGTGCAGAGGAAGTCTTGAAGGCTCCCCTTGAAAATAGGAGGGGGGTACCTGGTGGAAGTGGAAGAGATAGCCCTTCTGGACTATACTTAGTACCCAGGTATCCCTTGTTATGGCTGGCCACCTGTGGGCATACAGGGCCAGCCAGCCTCCTGTGCTGATAGGGGCCAGCTGAAGAGGAGAGGCTATGCCACTGGAGTCAAAACCACGCTCCCCTGCTGTGCAGGAGCCGGAGCTGGTGGCTTGGGGGTTTTCTGCCTACGGGGCCCATGTCCCTGCCCCTTGGCCTGCTGACCCTGTTGGGGAGCTACAGAGGCCTGAAAATGAGGGTACTGTTTATAGGCAGATGACTTCCTCGGGTAAAAGGTCTTTTTCCCCCGAGCCCTTCTTCTTCTGAGAAGGGGCAGAGGTTTTTCTAGACAGCCTTGTCCGGGTAAGAGTCTCGGTCTCGGGTTCTGCAGCCTTTTCAGCCATGGGCTTGCCAAAGAGGTTTTCACCTCGGCAGGGGACATCGACCAACTTGTCCTGCACCCATGGCTCAAGGTCCGATGACTGTAGCCAGGCCTGACGGCGTGCACCAATGCCGGCTGTGGCTACTCGGGCCAAAGCCTTGAAGCCATCATAGGCTGCTCGAGAGATAAAGTTCGAGCACTCACGAATACCCGATGACAGAGCATTGAACCTCTGCAAAGGTTCCTCGGAGAGACCAGCAGAGAACCTGGCAATCTCCTTTGCCAGGTCTCAAAGGTACATGCCCATGTACAGCTGGTAGGTCTGACACGGCAAGCAAGCATAGAGCCCTGGAAGCACTTCTTACCGAGGGCATCCAGGTTCTGGGCCTCCCGGCCGGGAGGCACCAAGGAGTGCATCTTCTGACTCTTCAGACGATGCATGGCCGATTCCACAACCATGGAGTGGTGCAGTAATTGTGCCTTTTGGAACTCGGGGCTCTTGCGGACTTGATAGATGGAATCGACCTGCTTGCTCAAAACCAGCATCAAGGCCGGCGCCTCCCACATGCGGAAGAGCAACCGTTCCAGCATCGGAGGAACCGGTACAGTAAAGGCTTCCTTTGGGGGAGAGTCATACTGTAGGGCCTCGAGCTCCTCTGCTCGAGGCTCCTCCTCGGGATCCGCAGGGAAGGCCAAGGCCTTGGCCATATCCCGCACGAAGTCCGAGAACGGGATATCCTCCGGTGGGGACCTTCTCTGAGGCTCGGACTCCAGCGAGTCCGATGGGACACACAGAGTCCGAAAGGTGTCAGGTGACTCCTCATCCTCCGTTTCCCAGCCGGACCCCTTGGAGGAGGAATCAAGATGCTCTGGTCGGGCAGGCACCGATGCCATCCACCCCGACGCCGAGGGTACTGGCGTTGACGACCTCGGTCCCGAGCGGGAGGCCGAGGGAGACCTTGGCCGAGAATCGACTCGAGCGCGCATGGACTCAAGGATCGGCTCGGCCTCCGGGGTCGACTTGGACGTCGATGTCCCGGTGGTAGGGGCAGATGCACCGGTGAGACCAGCGATCAGTGCCCGCTGCTTTTCCATGAAGGCAGCCAAGCTGCACTCCAAGGCCGTCAACCTGAGTCTGAGCTCAGGAGACTCAGCAGCCCCCAACTCAGGCTCAGACAGCGTCGGGCCCGACGTCTGCTCCCCTGGAGGACAGTCCACGAAGACTACAGTACTCACGTGACCCAGGGACTCCATCTCCACACGAGGTTGTTTTGCAGGCCTCTCCGACTCCGAAGACCCGGGACGGCGCTGGGGGCTATGCGACTTGGCCTTCGAGGAGCCAAGTGTGTCCACCGACGCCGCCCTCGCGGGTTTTTTCTGCTTGCGATGCTCCCGCGAGGGAGACCCCCTTTCAGAGGAGCCTCGGTGCTGCTCGGGGCCGGAGTCCCAAGACGTTGAGGCCTCTGACGAAGTCCGGGCCCGTCCGGACGCGGAGTCAGAGAAGATTCTTTCCTTTTGGTGCTGCCGACTCCTCATGAAAATGAAACACGTCCGTTGGGCTCCGTGGAATAAAGAAGACCGAGCAAGATGGCACCCTTGGACGGGAAGTGGACCGCGCATGCGCGCTGCATTCCCAAAGGCTTTCTTTGAAAGCTGGGGAAATGCTCTACACGGGGGCTCCGTCGGCGCCGACGTCACCCATATGCGAGGACTGACTTCCTGCTTGGTCCTGGAAAAACTCTGGTCTACTTTCTTAGCTTAAAGAACCAAAGAAAGCAACTTCTAAGTCATTGCATAGTAAAAGCAAAAATTACAAAAGTTCAGGGTTTTCTTTTCTGTGCTAATGTCAAACAAGCAGCCTTCAGATGAATGATTTCTGCTGATGTGCTCCTTTTTCAGTCTCTCCAGCTTTGTCCTCTTCTGGCTTCCCAAAGATGTTCTCCCCCAGCAAGGCATGTCTGCTAACATCCTGGACCTACTGTTCCAGGTCAGATGCCTGGAGTCAAGTGAACCGGCACGCCCCGGATGCCCAGTTGCAACCCTGCTGGTTGACGCATTGTAGGTCACCTCGACCATGGAGCTTGTCCTTGCCATGGCCCACAAGGGTGCAAAAGGAGTCTAGGCGTTCTAAGAGATGTGTGAACTGAAGTAAGCCAGGCCCAGCATGTCTTTGAGGAACATGCTCATGTACAGCTGGGTACGAGAGGACCCTGGCCACCAGCATGGAGCCCTGAAAGTACCGCCTTCCAAAAGAGTCCAAAGTTCTCACCTCTCTACCCGGGGGCAACAAGAAGAGTCTTATTGCTCTTGATCCTCTTCATGACCAATTCCACTACCATGGAGTTATGTGAGAGCTAAGGTTTCTTGAATCCAGGGGTCTTCTGGACCCAGTACATTGAGTCCAGCCATTATCTGATCACTGGCTCATTGAGATGTTTTTCCAACATCCTCAGAAGTGTTTACAGAATTCAATTCATGAGCATAGTCACGGCCTCCTTGGGGTCCAAAGGATCTCCAGCTCTTCTGCTCTAGGCTCATCCTCAGATTCCAGGGAAAGTATGGCCTTGGCCATATCTCTCAAAGTCCAGGAAGGACGTTTTCCAGGGGCGACTTCCACCATTCATACAAAGAAAGGTCCGGGGACCCCGGGTCGGACACCACAGATTCCTTCTTGGTCTCCCAGCCATAAGAGGCAGACTCCAAGAGGAAGGTGAAATAGTCTCTGGTCACACAGAGAGGCAGGTCACTGGTGGGACCGACGGTGCACAGAGTGCTTCCACGGTTGCACTGAGACATCAGACCCAGATATGCTGGAGGGGGATATGGCTGTGGGAACTGGCGTCGATTCTGATCGGTTGGCCCGATGTGCCTGCATTGGCAGACAGTACATGGGTCTTGAGAATCGACTGAATGGACTGCGGTGGTGATGCCTGGGGCACCGAAGGACCAGCCTGCTGCTTAGCCAATACTGTTGTCACATTGGTCTCAAGGGCTTGAGGACATTCTTCCAAAACTGCCATCTCTGAAGGTATCAGGGCTGGAATCATGACTTTGGCCACCAATTCTGGCAACCCCGTAGGGGACTCCACGATGGTAGGGACATCAGGAGATATCCGGCGGCCCTCCAGGACCCTGGGAGTCTATTCCTCCTGCCAGGCCAGCATAGCAGGCTGTTCTCAACATTGCGTCGGGAAGGGCTCTGATGACTATGCACATGGGCCAAGTACCAGTGCTTGGATGCCCCCTTCGATGTCAGTCAATGAGGAGGCCGTCCTCCATTCCGAGAGAAGGTCGATGGAGAGCCTCCATTCCAGGCCACCACGGCCCCTTAGTTCAGAGTATGCTTGAACACCCCCTCAAGGACTATGTCTCTGCAGAGCCACATGAGGACATCGATGCTGATGCTGAATTAGATGGCCTGAAGAGGGACTCCCTCTGTTTCTCCCGGCCCTTCAGGCTCCTCCTTGTCATCTGCAGGCACATATTACAAAAAGCGGAGTGGTGGTCAGGACCAAGGCATTCAAGGCACCAATTGTGCCGGTCAGTGTCTGAGATGGTCCAGGCACACTTGGTGTACTTCTTGAAACTGCTGGCTGGCTGGCTTGGACATGTCTGGGAACACGGCCCTGGCTACGTCAAACAGCTAGATGATGCCAGCCAGAGTAAAAATAAACAAGAAAATGAAATCAAGCATCTGCCCTGGAGCCACTGCTATTGGTGACAGGTGGTAAGATTTTCTTTTACAAAAAAATAATCCTCACGGGGATAGAAAAACGAGACTTTCCAATGGTAGCAGAGACATGTCCTAGGGGCTCCATGGAAAAAAAGATGACTGGAGAATATGGCGCCATGGCAGGCATGCAGGCAGGTGCACATGTGCGGCGGAGCCTCGCAAAAGCTTTCAAAGGAAGCTGGGGAGCATTCCTGCAGTGGGGATCCATCAGAGACATCACCCATATGTGAGGACTTATTTCCTGTTTGTCCATGGAGAAAGAAACAATTTTGTTTGCTGGTTCCACTCCACTCATTTTATAGACTTCTAATAATATCCCTCAGCTCTTTCTTCTCTAAGCTAAAGAGCCCTAACTTCTTAAAGTCATTTCTCTTAGGGATATTCTTCTATCCCCTTTATCATTTTGGTTGTCCTTCTTTATACGTTTTCTTATTCCGCTATATCTTTTTATAGATGTGGCCACCAGAACAGAACATAATACTCAAAGTGTGTTCACACAATGGAGCGATAGAGGCATTATGATATTCTTGTTTTATTCTCCATTCCTTCCCTTACAATTAAGAATTATACTAGCTTTCTTGGCCGCTGCTGCATATTGAGCAGAGGATTTCAATGAATTATCCACAATGCCGCATAGATCCTTTTTCCTGGATAGTGACGCCCAATTTGGAATCTTGCAATGTATAGCTATAGTTTGGGTTGCTCTTTGCACTTGTCTACATTTAATTTCGTCTTCAAGTTTCTCAAAGTTCTAATACAATTTTTCACATATCCTCTTGTGATTTCACAATTTTGAATAATTTAGTCATTTACAAATCTGATTAACTCACTCAATTTGTGGTTTCGTGGAACCCTTTTTTAAACATTGGCATTGTACTGGCCACTCTCCAATCTTCCAGTATTATAGACAATTTAGGAGAGAGTTTACAAATTTTGAGTTATTTCAGCACCCTGGGATGCAACACTATCTAGTCTGGTGATTTGCTATTCTTTTTGTCAAATTCCCATATTACATCTTCCATGTTCACTGAGATTTGCTTCAATTATTGTTTCATCATCTTTAAATATAATTTCTGGCATATGTTATATCCCTTAGATCACCTTCGGTAAAGACTCAAGCAAATGATTTAATTTAGTATCTCTGCTAAAAGGCCCTATCCTCCTTCGCAAATGCAATGCAATATATGCCTTTGAGCCAATGCCGATGCCTAGTGACCCAGAAGATCCTGTGTTTTCTTGGCACTGTGACCGTAAGTAGATTGCCAGGTCTTTCTTCTGAGGTTACCAAGCCAGTACTCTAATCACTAGGTTACTCCTCCACTCCTTAGAACCCCCCCACCCCCTTTACCACTCTATCATCTAATGGTTCAACCGACTCCCTCAGAGGTTTTTTCCTTCGAATGTACTTGAAAACGTTTATTATGAGTTTTTTCTTCCATGGCAAGCTTCTTTTAAACTTCTCCCTTTGCCTATCTTATCAATGCTTTGCATCTTACCTGCCAGTGTTTAGGCCATAATAACAGCGTATGACGGCAGATAAAGCCCAGTATGGACCATCTAGTCTGCTCAGTAAGGTGGCTAGAGTGGTTGTAACCACTGCTCTGTGCAGGTCACCCCCTCTATTTATTGAAGTATAAAAGATATTTAAGTTTTGCTTTGATTTCATCCTCTTGCTATATAGGGATCCACTATATCTTCCCCATGCCATTTTAAATTCCGTCACTATATTTTTCTCCACCACATTCATAGGGAGGGCATTCCAAGCATTCACCACCCTTTCAGTGAAAAAAATATTTCCTAATGTTGCTTTTAAGTTTACAGTCTTGTAACTTCATCGTATGCCCTCTAGTTTTAGTTTCCCCTTCTTTGAAGGTTTGCTTGTTCATTAATATCTTTACATATTTAAAAGGTCTGTATCATATCTCCCCTGTCCCCCCTCTCCTCTAGGGTATACATATTTAGGTCTTCCAAGTCTCTTATCACATGTCTTCTGGTGCAGGTTCCAAATAATTTTGATCGCCTTCCTCTGAACCTTTTCAAGTCTTTTTATATCCTTTGTGAGATATGGTCTTCAAAACTGAACACAATACTCCAAGTGAGGCCTCACCAATGACTTTTACAAGGGCATTAATATCTCCTCCTTTCTGTTCGCTATTCCTCTCTGTATGCTGCCTAGCATCCTTCTGGCTTAGACTAATAACTTGTTGCATTGTTTCGCATCTTGAGATCCTCAGACGCCATCACTCCGAGGTTCCTCTCCTGGTCCATGCACACAAACCTCTCACCCCCTATCGCATACAATTCCTTTGTATTTCATCCCAAGTGCATGACTCTGCACTTCTTCGCATTAAATCTTAACTGCCAAGTATTAGACCATTCTTCCAGCGTTTGTAGATCTTTCCTCGTGTTGTCCACTCCCTCTGAAGTGTCCACTCCGTTGCAAATGTTCATGTCATCTGCAAAAAGGCAGTCTTTTCCTTTCAATCCTTCCACAAGATCACTCACAAATAAATTGAGCAGTATCAGTCCCAGGACAGATCCCCGAGGCATGTCACTACGAACCTTCCTTTCTTCTGAGTGAGTTCTGTTTACGACAACCTTCTGTCATCTGTCAATTGACCAATTTCTGATCCAATTCACCACATTGGGACCTATCCCCAGGCTACTCAGTTTATTGATAAGCCTCCTATGAGAAAGTATCCAAGGCTTTGCAGAAATCTAGGTAGATCACATCCGCCGCATGCCCTTGATCTAGTTCTCTGGTCACTCAGTCAAAGAACTCAATCAGATTTGTATGGCATGATCTTCCTTTGGTAAAACCATATTGCCTCGTATCATGCAAGCCATTTGTTTCTAGAAAGTCCACTATTCTTTCTTTCAAGAGCACTTCCATTACATTAAGTTAAGGCTTACTGGCCTATAGTTTGTCACCTCTTCCCTATTATAACTTTTGTTTAGAGGTACCACATCGGCCCTTCTCCAGTCCTGCAGAACCTCTCCTGTCTCAAAGGAGCTATTAAAAATATATTTTAAAGGCCCTGCCAGAACCTCTCTGAGCTCTTTCAGTATCCTGGGATGTATCCCATCCGGTCTCATGGCCCTGTCCACTTTGCTTTGCAAGCTGTTCAAAAACAGACCGTTTCCCATTTTCCTTCATTTGGATCCTTTTTCCTTTTTTTGAAAGGTTTTTTTTTTGTTATAACCACATCTCTCACCTCATCTTTAAACCATGCCAGCAGTTATATAGCTTTCCTTCCACCTTTTTTAAAGCATGGAATACATCTTGTCCCTGTTTCCAAGATTGTACTTTCAAACAATGTCCAGGTCTGATGTAAACCCAAACTTTGCAGTTGATCCTTTTAGTTTTTTTTCCTTACTCTGTTCCTCATTTTACCACAGAATTTCCTTGTCATCTCTCCATTAAATTAAATTTGATCATCTTATGATCACTATTGCCAAGTGGCCCCAACACTGTTAACTCTTGCAGCAGATCCTGTGTTCCAATAAAACGTAGTTACTCACCTATAACAGGTGATCTCTGGGAACAGCAGGAATTTAGTCTTCACATATGGGTGACGTCAGCACCGATGGAGCCCGTACGGGAACACTCCTCAGCATCCAATAGGAAAGCTTTTGGGGGCATCCCACTGCGCCTGCGTAGCTGCCTTCCTGCCTTTCCAACTCTCCCTCCTCAGTTGAGTTTGTAAGCTGAGATAAAAGGAGAGAAGGAGAAAAAGAAGACGACCTACAACTCCTAGGGGAGGAGAGTGGGTTGTGAAGACTAAATTCCTGCTGTTCCCGGAGATCACCTGTTACAGGTGAATAACACCACTATCTCCAGGAACAAGCAAGAATGTAGTCTTCACGTACGTTTGGATACTGGAAACCCCAGGTGACTCGAGTTAAAGGAGATGAAAAGTTGGGAAGCTTTTCTGTGCTCTCGAGTTCTCTGGAGATAAAAAGTCAAAGCGCGATTGCAATCCAGACTGTGAAGGGTTGCTTCTGCCCTAGAGGAATGAGGTCTAGGGACAAAGACAGGAAGGTAGACCGACTGGTTTAAATGGAAGGGTGAAACCACCTTCGGCATAAAGTGAGGATGAGTCCTAAGGACTATCTTATCATGGTGGAATCCTGTATAAGGAGGGTCAGCCACCAAAGCCTGGAGCTCACTAATGCATCTTGCTGAAGTGAGGGCAATAAGGAAGGTGACCTTCCACGTGAGAAACTTCAGTGAGGTAGTGGCTAGAGGTTCAAAGGGCGGCTTGAGAAGCTGTCCTAAAACATTAAGATCGCATGCTGCTGAAGGGGGCTTAATGGGAGGTTTGGTTAAAAGAAGACCCCTCATGAAGTGTGCTACAAGCAGCTGAGAAGAGATGGGTCGGTCATCTATGGGTATGTGAGAGGCCGCAATTGCACTTAGGTGTACTCTTACCAAATTGGTTTTGAGTCCAGAAGAAGATAGGTGGAGAAGATACTCAAGTAATGCCTCCACTGGAGCTGAGAAGGGGTTAAGATCCCTCTCAGAACACCAGAGTGTGAATCTACCCCACTTGAAGGCGTAGGAACGCCTGGTGGATGGCTTCCTAGAAGCCAAGAGAATGTCCTTAACCTCCTGGGAAAGGTTAACATCCTGGAAGGCTAAGCCCCTCAGCAGCCATGCGGTGATATGGAGGGACTGCGGATTGGGATGGAGCAACATCCCCTCCTCCTGAGACAGAAGATCTGGATTAGACCCCCGATCTATGGGTTGAGTCTGAGACAGACGTAGAAGCAGAGGATACCATGGTTGTCATGGCCAGCATGGGGTTATGAGTATCATGTAGCCCCTGTCTCTCTGGAGTTTGAAAAGAGTCTTGGGAATGAGGGGAATGGGAGGGAAGGCATATAGGAAGCCTTGACCCCAGTGGAGGTGAAAAGCATCCATCTGCTGGCTGTCCGGTACAGGAGTCCTGGAGCAGAAGCGAGGAAGCTTGGCATTCTGAGGACTTGCGAATAGGTCTATTTCTGGAGAGACCACTCGTGGGGTAGAAGAACGACTCGGTTTGTCCGCCAAGACATTGTGTTTGCCCGGAAGATACACTGCATGCAGGTGAATGCGATGCTGTATGGCAAAAGACCACAGATGCAAGACCTCACTGCAAAGGGTCCAAGAGCCTGTTCTGCCCTGCTTGTTCAAGTAGAGCATGGCTACTTGATTGTCTGTCTGGACTAGGACTATGCGGAGTCGAAGATGGTCCTGGAACACACAACATTGTGAATGGCTCTGAACTCCAGCAGATTTAGGTGGAGTTGTGACTCCTGATGAGACCAAAGCCCCTGAGTGGAGAGATTGCCCAGATGAACTCCCCAGCCCAATTTGGACGCATCCGTCGTCAGGGTACATTGATGTGCTGGCATCTGAAAAGGTGACCCTACCAGGTGGTTTCCTGGGGATTGTGGAGAGACGAGATTAGGCAGGTAAAAACCATTATTTTGTCTCCCAGGTGACCTGATGCCTGGGATACTGGGAAGCCAGTGTCCATTGAGCTGTGCACATATGTAGACGAGCATATGGAACATGCACCTTTGATACCATATGACCCAGAACTTGTAGCATTTCTCGAGCACTGAGAAAGTTCTTGAGGCATTTATTTATTTATTTATTTAACAGGTTTTTTTATACCGCCTTTTCCTTAAATCAAAGCGGTTACAAAGACATACAAAGGCTAAACATAAGTAAGGGAAGTGAAAAATGGGATACATAACATCGTGAACTATTACAAAAAACACAATATAGAGAGGTTACAATTAATATGAGTTAGTTAGGTGTCATAGCCGTAGTGCTCAATGAAAAGAACAAACTTTAGTTGTTTTCGGAATTCCTTCAGTTCCTCAATTGATCGTAGGTCGGGGGGGAGAGTGTTCCATATTAGAGGGGCCGATAAGGAAAGAGCTCTTTGTGAGGTGAGTTTACAGACTTTAGTGTAGCTACTTGGGGTGCTGAGGGTGTCAGCTGTGGTTTTCCTTCTAGGTCTTTTGCTGGTGTTGGGGAATAAGAGGGCTTGGAGACTGATTGCTGAAGTCTTGTGTCTGATTTTGAATATATTGATGATCAACTTGTATCTGATACGGAGGCTTATTGGGAGCCAGTGGAGTTCTTTAAGGATTGGGGTGATGTGTGCCTGAGTTGAAGAGCCAGCGATTATTCTGGCAGCTGTGTTCTGAGACATCTGAAGTGGCTTGAGTGAGCGTTTCGGGATTCCGTTGTAAATAGGGTTACAGAAGTCAAGAATTGGAGTTATTAGAGCCTGACAGACTGAGCGGAAATGTTGTTGGGAGAGAAGGGGCTTCAGGCGTCTAATTATTTTCATTCTGTAGTAAGCGCTTCTAACAGTTTTTCTGACGTGAGATTGAAGGTTGAGTCGCTTGTCAAGGGTTACTCCAAGGTATCTTACTTCGTCCTTTAAAGGTATTGTTGTATTTTTAAAATTAATAAAAGGTGGGGGGCTGAAGTCAGTGTTTCGAGTAATGATGAGAGCCTCTGTCTTGTTATGGTTCATGGCCAGGTTATTGAGCGTAAGCCAGGCAGACATGTTGTCGAGGCAGTTGGTAATCTTGTTATAATCGGGGCTGTTAAGGTTGATTGTCGTGTAAATCATTATGTCATCAGCATAAATAGTATAATCTATTTGATGGACAACCATGATGTTGCAGATTGGCTGGATAAATATGTTAAATAGAAGAGACGAAAGCGCAGAACCTTGGGGAACACCTTGTTTAATCTTAGTGGGTAGAGAGGTGATGTTGTTAATTTTTACCTTGAACTGCCTATCAGTTAAGTAAGATTTAAACCAACTAAGGCATGCCTGAAATGCTAACTGATTGAGTCGAGCGCAGCAGAGCTGGGGCAGATATGCCTTTGATTGCTGAGTGTCTAGGAGAGCCCCTATAAACTCTAGGGTTGGAGAGGGGACGAATTAGGATTTTGGAAGATTTATTGCAAATCTCAAGTGTTGCAGCACCTGCATGGTGCACGAGAGGGAAAGGCTGGCCTCTAGAGAGGTGTTTGTTCGAATGAGTCAGTAGTCTAAGTAAGGGAAGACAAATATCCCGAGTCCTTAGGAATGTGGCTACTACCGCCATGCATTTTGTGAAAACTCTTGGGGCAGAAGCGAGGCCAAAAGGCAGGACTCTATATTAATAATGTCTCCCTTGGAACATGAAACATAGGAACTTTCTGTGCTGTGAGTGAATAAGTATGCGAGTATATGCCTCCTTTAGATCTAGAGAACAGAGCCAATCCTGACTGGAGATAGGGGAGAAGGCCCCCTAGGGAGATCATTTTGAACTTCTCCCATAGCAGGTACTTGTTCATTTCTTTGAGGTCCAGAATGAGCCTGTACCCTCCTGTTTTCTTTGGAATGAGGAAGCATGGAGAATAAAAGCCCATTCCCTGCTGGAATGGTGGAACCTCCTCTATTGCTCCCTGTGAGAGAAGGGAGGTGACCTCTTGCAGCAACAGAGCAGTGAGAGGGGGCTGAGAGAAAAACTCTCTTGGAGGAGTCCGGGAGGGTAGACTTTGTAGATGAAGCTTGTATCCCTCCCGTACTATGGATAGTGTCCACTGCTCTGATGTGATAAGATGCCACCTGTGGGAAAAGTGACAGTCTGTCGGGGATGTGGACGGGATCTGGAATCTCCAGAGGCAGAACGGATATGTTCTCCAGAAAGGAGTCAAAGTCTCTGAGGAGGTTGGGTCTGCTGAGGTGGCTGTGACTTAGGAGTCTGAGCCTTCTTTTGCTGCTGTGATGGCTGCTGCTCCTTCTGAGGAGCATGGTGTTGACACTGTACAGCAGGGGTGTAAGAAGGATAGTATTTCTTCTTTTTATTGAAAAAAAGCTTTCTTTGCTGTTTTTTTCCAAGCTGGTTTGGCAGTAGATCTAGATAGCATATTAAGAGTGGTGTTCTCGGATTCTGAGAGGCCTTGTCCTGCCAATCCTTGCAGGTGCAAGGGATATTACCCAGCTTATCTTGAACCCACTGTTCAAGATCCAATGCTTGGAGCCAAGCAATCCTACATGCATCGATGCATATGGATGAAGTTCTACTGATGCACTCAAAAGAGTCAAAAGTTGCCCTGTTAAACTTTGAAACATTCTGAGCATGCTTTACAAGGGTGAGATAATCTGTTCTCTTGTCATCAGGGAGAAGAGAAAGCACAGTTACTTACCTGTAACAGGTGATCTCCGGGAACAGCAGGAATTAGTCCTCACATATGGGTATGTCGGTACCGACGGAGCCTGCACGGGAAAGCTCCCCAGCCTTTCAGATGAAAGGCTTTTGGGGCCTCCCACTGCACATGCGCGCTGCCTTCCCGCCTTCCTGACCAGCTCTCCTCAGTTCGAGTTTATAGCTGAGACAATAGAGAGAGGAAAGGAAGATAGATAGATAGAGATACAACTCCTAGGGGAGGTGGGTGGGTTGTGAGGACTAATTCCTGCTGTTCCCAGAGATCACCTGTTACAGGTGTAAGTAACTTTGCTATCTCCAGGAACAAGCAGGAATAAGTCCTCACATATGGGGACTCCCTAGCTAAGATGCCTGGGAGATCCCCCTCCAAGGGTAAACCATCTTCGCATGGATCTCAGGCATCCATCCAGGGAAGGTGGGCAGGAGTTGTTTAAGTATGGAACAGGTGTTTGAGGACAGCCTGACCAAACAAGGCATCCCGGCGGGAGTCCTTGTCCAAGCAGTAATGGGCTGTGAAGGTATGAACCGAGGCCCAAGTGGCTGCTCGACAGATCTGATCTATGGACACAGAGTGAAGATGAGCCATAGAAGTGGCCATGGCTCGCACATTGTGAGCGGTGACATGGCCTTCCAGAGAAATGTTCTTACTCTGGTAAGCAAAAGAAATACACTGAGCAATCCAATTGGAAAGTGTACGTTTGGTGACTGGAAGTCCCAAATGAGAAGGATCAAAAGCCACGAAAAGTTGGGAAGACTTTCGATGTGGCTGAGTCCTGTTGAGGTAAAAGGCGAGAGCTCTTTTACAGTCAAGAGTATGAAGGTTCCTCTTTGCACTGGATGCATGAGGAGCCGGGAAAAAAACAGGTAGATATACCTCTTGATTAAGATGAAAAGGCGAGACCACTTTAGGCATAAAGTGGGGATTCGTCCTAAGGACCACCTTATCATGATGAAATCTGGTATAAGGTGGATTAGCCACCAAAGCCTGCAGTTCACTGATGCGGCGAGCCGAAGTGACTGCAATAAGGAAAAGAACCTTCCAGGAAAGAAATTTCAGGGAGGTAGATACCAATGGTTCAAAAGGTGGCTTCATAAGTTGACCCAGAACTAGATTCAAGTCCCATGCTACCGGAGGAGGTCGGATGGGAGGCTTAGTGAGGGTCAGGCCTCTCATGAACCTTGCAATAAGAGGATGAGAGGAGACAGGTTGTCCATTTATAGGTTTTAAGGATGCTGCAATAGCACTTAAATAGACTCGTACTGAATTCGTCTTGAGGCCTGCATTGGAAAGATGCAGGAGATAGTCCAGTAGAGAATTCAAAGGAAGTGCTAGAGGGTCAAGACCCTGTTGCGCACACCAAATGGAAAAACGTTTCCATTTGAAAGCATAGGAACGCCTGGTAGAGGGTTTCCTAGAGGCATGAAGGATATCTTTCACTGGTTGGGAAAGATTAAACTCATGAAGGCTTAAGCCTTCAGTAACCAAGCTCGGAGATGTAGGGACTTGGGGTTTGGATGCCACAAAGTCCCCTGCTCCTGAGACAGAAGGTCTGGTGCAGCTCCCAGGTCCAGGGAGGAGCCCTGGGAGAGCTGTAGAAGGAGAGGGAACCACACTTGGCGTGGCCAGCGTGGAGTAATGAGGATCATGGATCCGTGATCCCTCTGAAGTTTGAACAGAGTCTTGGGAATCAAAGGAATGGGTGGAAAAGCATACAGGAATTCCTGACCCCAATGTAGGAGAAAGGCATCGTTGGCCTGAGCTCCCTGACACGGAGTTCTGGAACAGAACCGGGGAAGTTTGGCATTCCACGGACTTGCAAAGAGGTCTATGTCCGGGGTCCCCCACTCCTGAAAGATTCTGCGTATCTGGTCCATATGCAGGGACCATTCGTGTGGGAGCAGAACTCGGCTGAGTCTGTCTGCCCGAGAGTTTTGAACTCCTGGAAGATATACTGCCAGAAGATGAATTTGATGCTCTCTGGCGAAGGCCCATAATCTGAGAGCTTCGTTGCAAAGCGACAGAGAGCCCGTCCCTCCTTGTTTGTTGACATAGAACATGGCTACCTGATTGTCTGTTTGGACTAGGACAGTCAGGTTGACAAGGAGGGTGTGGAAGACTGAGGGCAAGGAAGATTGCTCGCAGTTCCAGAAGGTTGATGTGAAGGGTGGTCTCCTGAGGAGACCAGGTGCCCTGAGTGGAGAGGTGTTGGAGATGAGCTCCCCACCCTGTTTGGGAGGCATCTGTTGTGAGGGTTGCTTGGGGCAACGAAGGTTGGAAGGGGATCCCCAGCAACAGATTTTTGGAGGATGTCCACCACTGGAGAGACCAAAACAGTCGTTTTGAGGTGAGTATTTGGTCTGAGAGCAGTCCTGATGCTTGAGACCACTGGGTGGCCAAGGTCCATTGAGCTGCTCTCATATGAAGACGAGCGTAGGGCACCACGTGTACCGTGGAGGCCATGTGGCCCAGAAGTTGCAGCATTTCTCTGGCTGACAAGTGACTTCTGGACTGAGCCTGGGAGGCCAAGCTTATTAGCCTTTGGCCTCTGACCAGAGGGAGGTAGGCCCTTGCAGTGGTGGAGTCCAATTGGGCCCCTATGAATTCCAGAGACTGAGTAGGGATGAGTTGGGATTTGGGAATGTTTACCACAAGTCCCAGATATTGAAGAATACGCCTTGTGCGGTCCAGAAAAATCTGGGCTTCTGACTGAGATGGAGCTCGGATGAGCCAGTCGTCCAGATATGGGAAGACAAAGATTCCCATGCCTCTGAGAAATGCGGCTACGACTGCCATGCATTTTGTGAAGACTCTTGGAGCAGAGGCCAGACCGAAGGGTAGTACTCTGTACTGGAAATGTTTTCCCTGGAACAGAAATCTTAGATATTTTCTGTGGGATGGATGGATGAGTATATGAGTGTACGCATCCTTGAGATCTAGAGAACAAAGCCAATCCTGACTCTGAAGGTATGGAAGGAGAAGGCCCAGAGAGAGCATTTTGAATTTCTCCTTGAATAGAAATCTGTTCAATTCTCTCAGATCTAGGATAGGTCTGAAGCCCCCTGTCTTCTTTGTTATGAGAAAGTAAGGGGAGTAGAAACCTAACCCCTGTTGAGGAGGAGGAACCTCCTCTATTGCACCTTGGGCAAGGAGAGAAGAGACTTCCTGACCCAACAGGGTCAGAAGAGATGGGGGAGAACTGAATTGCCTCACCATGGTATGGGGAGGAAGGCTGGAGAAATGAAGTTTGTAGCCCTCCCTGATAATAGAGAGGGTCCAGTGCTCTGATGTGATTTGTTCCCATCTGGGAGCAAAATGAGCTAGCCTTCCAGGAATGGTGAGGGGCTCTGGTTGTTCTAGAGCCAGAAACGGCAAGTTCTCTAGAGGCAAGTCAAAACCCCTGAGGGGGTTGAGCCTGCTGGGGTGTAGTGGACACTGCAGGCTTTGACTTTACCTGCTTAGATTGTTGACGCTTAGCCGCAAAGCGAGGCTGAGCAGATTGCTGGCCAATATTTGTGGGAAATCTGGCCTTCTTATAGTAAGGCCTTTTAAAAGACTTTTTTGGCAGGGGTAGAAGTAGACTTGGAAAGTCTATCTAGAGTGGCATTTTCTGCATGCATTTGAGCAGCTTTAATTTGCCATTCTTCCCCAAATAAGTTCTCACCGGTACAGGGCAGATTCCTGAGGCCATCTACAACCCAGGGTTCTAAGTCAGAAGCCTGGAGCCAAGCGAGACGTCGGGCTGCAATAGCAATTCCTGAAGCTCTGCCTGCAACCTCAAAGGAATCAAAGGCTGCCCTGTTGGAGAACTTGGAGACCTCTGAAAGTTGTGTCACCATAGAAAAGAAGTCCGCCCTTTGATCATCAGGGATAAAGGGGGCAAAATTCTGTATCTTTAGGGCAAGTTGCCCAAGAAACATGCCCATATAAAGGCTATAAGAATTGACCCTGGCTATAAGCATACTAGCCTGGAACATCTTTCTTCCAAAAGAGTCCAGGGTCTTACATTCTCGCCCTGGAGGGGTAGAAGAATGCCTTTTAGGACTCTTTATTTTCTTCATGGCAGACTTCACCACAATAGAGTGGTGAGGCAGCTGAGTTTTCTGGAACCCAGGAGGAGGGGGGACCTGATACATGGTGTCCAACCTACGGGAATGGGGAGACAGTGTTAAAGGAGTCTCCCACAAATCCATCAAGTGTTCTTGAAGGATTTCATGGATAGGCAGAGTGACTGCCTCTTTAGGAGCTTTAGAGTATCCTAAAATATCCAATTTTTTTGATCTGGGTTCTTTCTCAGAAGATGTAGCAATAGATAGTGCTTTAGCTACATCAACAATGAAATCCTGAAAGGATAAATCCTCTGGAGGAGACATCCTCCTCTTTGGAGAAGAGGGCTCCTCAGGAAGAGTAAGCTCAGCAGAGTCATCAGAGGAATTGAATTCATCAGAAGAATCTGAGTATTCCCTCTGTACTTCCAATGTACGATACGCATACCGATCGGTATCGACATCGGGCGTATCGGGCATGGGATCGGTACCGTGCGGAACCGATCGACGCTTGGAAGTCGATGGTCTCGGTTCCGGTGTGGATACCGGAACCGGGGCCGGTACCGATGGAATCGGTACCGAGGGCGTCGCAGCCTTCATGAATGCCAGAACGGCCTGCTGCATGGTCTGGACAGTATTGCCCATAGACGCCACTACTGCCTGGATGTCGGTACCGGTATGGGCCGGTACCCCAGAGCAGTCCAACAGGTGATCGGTCGAGGCCGTGCCATCGATGTCAACCTGTGACCCCCTGATTGCTTTGGAGGCCGGAGCCTCCCGCCGGGGTTTTTTGGCCTGGGCAGAATCCTCGAACTCAAAATTGAGAGCCTCTCGATCTTTAGAAGGAGATTTGCTTTTAGAGGATTTGCCCACAGGAGTTTTGGTTACCTGAGATCCATCCGGAGAGGAAGACCTGGATGACTGTGATGCTTCTGAAGGAAACAGCACATGGAGCTTGTTGGCCCGGTTCTGCAAACCACGTTTAGACATCTGGGTGCAGGAGGGGCAGTCCGGTATGGAGTGGTCAGGTCCCAAACATTTGAGACACCATTCATGGGTGTCTGTGACAGAAATGACAGCACTGCATTTGGTACATTTTTTAAAACCAGGGACTGGCTTCTCCATGAGGAGAATTTGTGTAGGCCTTAAGGCCTAACAGTTACCAAGCTGTGCTGAAGAAAATAAAAAAGTCTTTTTTTTTTTTTTTTTTATAAAGAAAGAAAGAGACCGGCGGTACCGGTTTCGGTATGGGGAAGGCAGGTACGCGGTCTAAAGAAAACAAACAAATTTCACAATTTCTTCAGCGGTGACAGGAACACGACCTGCTGGCTCCGCGGAAAAAGAGAAACTGAGGAGAGCTGGTCAGGAAGGCGGGAAGGCAGCGCGCATGTGCAGTGGGAGGCCCCAAAAGCCTTTCATCTGAAAGGCTGGGGAGCTTTCCCGCGCAGGCTCCGTCGGTACCGACGTACCCATATGTGAGGACTTATTCCTGCTTGTTCCTGGAGATAAACCATTAACTCCAAATCCTTAGCCACCTCTCTAAGGAACAGACCCATGGAGGCCTGAAAACAACACTTACCAAAGGTATCTAGGGTCCTCGATTCCCTACCTGGAGGGTTTGTCTCTTAGGCACTCTTTGACGCATTGCTGATTCCACCACCATGGCAATTGCATCTTCTGAAAACCAGGACACTCCAGTACCAAGTACATGGTATTGAGTTGTCGGGTATGTGGATAGATAGTAAGGGGTGTCAACCACATACAAAGCATAAGGTCGTGAAGTATGCGATGGATAGGGAGCATAGCAATCTCCTTCGGGGCTGTAGAGTATTGCAGAATTTCAAGTTCTTCGGCCCGAGGATCTTTCTCAGATGTCCCCGTTATGGACAAACCCCGAGCAATATCGCAAATAAAGTCTTGAAAAGACATGTCCTCTGGAGGGGACAAGCGACATAATGGAGACGGAGATGGGTTTTCCAGGACAGTTCTCATGTCCCAGGTATCGGCCGATTCATAATCCGGTGAATTGGAATCCAAAGACTCAAAGTATCGACGGGTAGAGTGTTCCCGCTCTGCACGTACTCAATACCGATCAAAATGGTAGCTGAGGCTTGCAGTGTCGGAACCTCGGTACTGGAAACGGATGCAAGGGCCAGCATGGGCGGTAGCGTGTTAAATGGCAAAAAAGTCGGTGCAGGTTGTGTCGGTACCGGAGCCAGTACCGATGCCTGTGGAACAGACTGTATACGTTTTACTGGTGCCGAGGTTGCCAGTAAGACTGCTAAGCTCTGCTCGATGGCCAGGATACATTGATCCATGGAGCTTGTCGATGCTTGGGTATCTATACCGAAGTTGCGGGACACGATTCCTGAGCATGGCACCAGGAGCTCTCCAGAGGTGGAGGCCTCGGGAGCATCCTGGGACCCCACTAAGGCTTTGGAGGAAAGGTCCTCCTGCCGAGGTTGTTTGGCCAGTGTGAACCCCTCCAGGGCAACATCTGAGGCATTTTGACGCTTAGGAGATCTACCCTTAGAGGGCCAGCCAGTCTTTGAGGAAGACTTAGGTTTCGATACCTGAGATCCTTGGAAGGAAGACAAAGCTCTCGATGTTGATGCTAAAGATACTGCATTGGAGGTAAAGAGGATGCCTAGAGCTTTGCAGCTCGATTCTGTAGGCCTCTCTGTCATCTTCCTACAAAGAGGACATTCTGATGGTTGAGGATCCGGTCCTAAGCATGTTAGACACCAGTCATAGGTGTCTGTGGCCGAAATGGTACTGCCACATTTGGAACACTTCTTAAAACCACTGGATGGTTTTTCCATTTTGTCTGTGACAAAAGGGGAGGCCTAAGCCTAAGATGTGCCATTGATGTGCCTGAAGGAAAGAAATAATTATTTTCCTCACAGAAGATTTTTTTTTTTTTTAAGAAAGCAAGCAAGCACCTACGGGGATTGGTACCAGTGTAGACGGGAAGGCAGACTGTGACCCAGTAGCTCCCCAGGAACCGATGGACACAGATAAGCATCCGGTGGTAGAAGCCGGTACTGCAGGAGAAAGCAGGGATTTCTCTGCAGAAAGAAAAAAACTTGGAACTAATCAAGCAGAACAGCTCACCTCGGGGGAAGGGAGTAGTAAAGCTCTTGATTGGGCACACCCCAAGAGGAGGCGGGCAGTGCAAGCTAGAAGCACCTGGTTAAATAGTCTGAAACCAGGAAGTGAAAGAGAGCAAAAGAAACTAGGAGAGCCACAGAGGCTAAGAGAGAAGCCAAGAGAACAACAGGGACGGAGAGAATTTCCAGAAGGAGAAACAAGAGTTTCAGAGGGAAAGTCTGGAAGGAAATATCTTTGCTGCTGTGATTCCTCCAATAGTCTGCAACTAGCAGGGAGCGTGGTGGAAGACTCAGAAGAGGAAAGGAACTGCTGAAGGCAGAATACTTTCAGAACGCTGAGAGATCCAAGGCTACAGGACCAGGCAGAGCTATGGAATAAAAGGCAGAAGGACAAAGAATTCTTCAAGGGAAAGCTTCTATACAAGGTACCCAGTGGGGGAGAAGTAGTGGATAAGTGTTATGCTCCAAAGCCAGAGAGAGTGTGCCCTAGTTTTAAAAGCCAAGTCAGACAAAATGGTGGCAGCTGTTTTCATCAAGGAGAAGCTTTGAATAAAAGTGAATATTCTTACAAGCTAGCTGAAGAACCTAGCCAGGAAAGGGCTGACGTCAGTGCTTTTAAATGTCTCTTTAAAGACTCTCCCATTACTGCTAAGTATCTAAGCACAGCGCCCACGTGTAGAGAAAGGTGGGGAGATAACGTTAGCAGCACATTGAATGTTTGTTTTCCTGACACAAACAAATATGCTAATCAGCCTGAGATAGAGAGGCTCAGCAAACAATTGCTCACTGGAGAAAAGGAACGCCAGCTAAGTGAAGGGAAGTCACCAGCTGAATCACTTCTCCACGAGTTCAGAGAGTTTTTAGAACATAAGGCAAGTTTTAACTACAGTGCTCCAGAACCAGTTACTGGCTGTAAAGAAGGAATGCGTATTTCCAATTCTCTGCCTTCCTCAGAAGAGGATATGTTAATGGACTGTTCTACATGCTTAATTGAGAAAGACAATTAAGGGGAAAAGTTTACCTGTTATATGAAGCAATATAGCAGAGGCACTTAACTCGTCCTATACAAGAAGCTGGTAGAAAGTGAATGAGTCATTGTACCAGTGATTGCTATAACAGGAGGACTACTGTTGTAGGAACTTTTCTGTCTCACTCTTTTTGATTGGATCACATGAAGTGAATGTGAATTCCTGAATATAGCACAGCATTGCAAGTCTGTTTAGCAAGTTTCTTTACTCTTGTTTTGGATTTATACTTCTGCACCGTCTGTACCATTTGAACTGCACAACTGGCAAATAAACCTCATGAAAAATAAATTTCTCTTTGCCATGCCTTACTGCTCGAAGCACTAAACACAACTACAACTAATTGCCTCCAGGGCATCACAAGGCAACCCCTCCTTAAACCCCCAAGGTTAGGGAGCGGGCGGCGTGATAAGACGCAACCTAAAAAAATAAGAAAGGATGAATTTTCTGTGGTGACAGGAAATGCTTCTTGTCGGTTCTGCGGAAAATGAAGAACTGAGGAGGGAGAGTTGGAAAGGCAGGAAGAGAGCTACGCAGGCGCAGTGGGATGCTCCCAAAAGCTTTCCTATTGGATGCTACTGGAGTGGAGGAGTGGCCTAGTGGTTGGGGCAAGGTACTTCAGGCTGGAAGGTCGGGGGTTCAAATCCCACTAGAGGGCAGCAACCTTGGGCCGGAAGGACTGGGGTTTCTAGTCCCACAGGTGCTCCTTGTGGTCTTGGGCAAGCCACTTAACCCTCCATAGCCCATGTTCCCTGTAAAAGAGTTATCTCCAAGTTTTAACGCCCTGCTCAATGTAATTTCAGTTTGTTCAATGTAAACCGCACTGATGCAGAATAGAGCGGTATATAAGAGAATGTAAATAAATAAATAAATACTGGGGAGCGTTCCCGCATGGGGTCCGTTGGTACCGATGTCACCCATATGTGAAGATTACATTCCTGCTTGTTCCTGGAGATCGACTAGGTCTAAAATAATTCCCTCTCATGTTGGTTCCTGAACCAGTTCTCCATAAAGCAGCCATTTATTTAATCTAGAAACTCTCTTTGACATTGATCCAGTTACTAGGGTAGTTGAAATTATTATTGTATTCTCAATTTTGTTAGTATTTAATCATTCTGGCCAAGTGTACAGTAGTATAATTTCACTGTTATTCTCTTCCTTTTTCACATGGAATTTCTATCTATGAAGATTCTATAGTGAACTTTGTTTATTGCAAAACGTTTATCCTGTTAGTCTCAATGTACTGTTTAACATATAGTGCCACCCCTCCACCAACTTGTTATACCTTATGATTATGATATAATTTGTCCTCTGGTATCAGTGTCCCATTATTTATCTTCCTTCACCCAGGTCTCTGAGAAACCAATTATATCTTTTTCTTTATGCAGTGCTATATATTCCAACTCTCCCATCTTAATTTTTAGACTCCTAACATTTGTATACAGCCATTTCAAAGTATCTCTTTAGTTCATATTGATTATCTGCTTATCATCTAAAAGGAGTAATCTGGAATCTTTCACTCTGCTTTTTACTTAAAGGTACCTGCACTACTTTTACCTTTATTGCAACCCCTCTACTCTTATGCTTTCAAAATGAATTAGCTACACATTTATTTTACTTCCTGTAAAATGAAACAAGTATTTGTCTCTGTATGTTTCAGCAGACAAAGTTTTGACTAGAAACACAAACCTAGTTGATCAAATAAAAGACTATAAAATGTACTTGCAAGGTTCTGGAAGAATATAATAGTTTTGAATGGTCAAACTTTTCTTTCCAACTAATCAAATCTAACAAACAAGCCTTTAAAATGTCATATTTGTAATGGTTTCTGTTATTGTGGCCCCACAAGAAAAAGCTTTTGAAAATAAATCCTTAACATTTTTGTTGACCAGACACAGATCATGTTTATCATATAAATGATATATTTCACTTAGCCTCCAACTTTTCAGAATCCGTACCATCTGGTGTTCCAGTCATGGCCTCAGTCGGGCTACCAGAAGCACTCAGAACATCCTTACAGCTCATGCTCTCCTTGCTTGCAATAAGTGGTATATTCATAGCTGGAGAAACAGGCCTTCCTGAGTTTGAAATGGTTGCGTCAGAAGCATGTGTAACAGCAGGCGTCCAGCGCAGCATAGATGAGATACCTTCTTCTTCCATCTGCTTCAAGTAATACTCAATAATTTCTTTCCCCTTGGAAAAATAAGTATTTTACAGTGAGCATGTGTTTAATGCAACAGGTATCTGTCAAGATGCCCTAACCAGGAAAAATGAATGCAAGAAAAAAAAAAAAGGGGGGGGGGGGTGGGGGGGATAGAGAAGAAATGTTTTAACAGAACAAATAAAAATAGCTTTTCTTGTAATCTGCTTTCTTGCAGGATAACAAATGTAAGAACCAGTCAAGTTGCCCTGTCTTTTTTTTTTTTTTTAATCTATAACCACCCCATAGAATTATGGCAGAAGAATAGCACGGTATCCTTGTGCATATCCATAAAATGCTTTCAATGCCTCTCAAGAAAAAAATGTTTGGTACAAAGATTTACATGCATTCCTGTCTTTCTAGTACAAAAATGTTTTGAAGAGCATTTCTAATAATTACTTTAGAAGTGTATATGTATGTAGAGACGAGATGTTCAAAGCAGTTATTTTACCTACTTGAGGAAAACATTGTGGGCCCAATATTCGAAAGGCGTTTATACAGTTTACAGACCAGGAAGCCATGTAAATACTTTAACTGGGGATATTCAATGGCATGTACATGGTTAGTACCACTGAATATCCCCTCTTAACTCCCCTACGCACCCTGATGCTATCCGGTTAGCATCAGGGTGCGTAGGGGACAAAGAGCTAACCAGGCAGCAGTGATATTGCATGCTGCCCAGTTAGCTCCTACGCCTTAAAGATAGGCAAGGGTTTAGCTACTGCGGCTTTCGGCTTCTGCAACTATCCCTGGATATGCAATGCCAGGGCGCATATGATCCAAGCGTTGAACATCCAGGGTTAAGGGTCGGTGGGGGCAGGGCTATGCGCCATAGGGGCACATAGCCTACCCAAATCAATTTTGGGCCCTGTGTGTCTAGTAAAACAGGAGGGCAGCCTTAAACTGTACCTCTTAACTGCTTTTTGAATACTTCTATATTCTTATGATAAAAATGTAGAGTATGTTATATAGATCAGTGAAAAACTCTTACTGCATTTTGAATTATATTTTTAGGGGCATTTCCCCAAGTTGCATGGCTGTCTATTTGTTGCTTTCTATATACATCTTGAAAGTAAAAAGCTTCACACTGCACAAAATCATTAGATTCCTAAATCAGCTCTCTATGATGTTTTGTAACTAGCTACTTAGCATTCTGTCAGTGGGGCTCGATAAAATTACGTTTTATAATTTATTCACAAGTTTCAACAGTGGACTTCTTTTGTAAAATCACAAAACAAAAATGTCTTTCTTGAAACCAGCCCCCTCATAAACCTCTGCCACAAACAGAGCAAGATTCAAAGATTTTCAGATCTAGAGTTTCGCATAGAACCTTTTTAATGTTGCTAGTGTATTGTTTCATCGCAATCTTCTCCACTGTACTTTCGAAACCAAAAAAGGATTTGATATCCAGACTTGCAGACTGTTC
Organism: Ichthyophis bannanicus; assembly: GCA_033557465.1. NCBI lineage: Eukaryota > Metazoa > Chordata > Amphibia > Gymnophiona > Ichthyophiidae > Ichthyophis > Ichthyophis bannanicus. The sequence continues at coordinate 276,920,656 of CM066041.1, forward strand.
AAAGCATGTCCAGTCTTCATTGTCTGGGTGAACCTGCCAAGAGGGGAGGAGCAAGACATTTGCAACTTGATTTACTTTTCACACGAAAGACACAGATCAATAGCTTTTGTTACTATACACAAAACCTTCATTTTTCCTTTGAGTCAGAGGTGGCATTTTATTCCATAGTAATTTTAACCTAATTAGGGATGTTCTGCAAATCAAATTACTATAAATAAATAGAATGACTGAACACTCCAAACCTCAATTTTAACCAAAGAGTTTGATCGCGGCATCCATCAAATCAGATCTTCACTATCTTGCTGGTGATATTTTTGTAATTACACGGAAATAATTGATTTCACAAAGGATGTTGTCAGAGTAAAATAAAATTACATTAAGGGGGGGGGGGGGTCATTTTAGAAGCCCTCTTCATGATTTGCATGTCTGAAAACGTCCATTCAGTGGTGGAAATCACATGGTTGTACCCCAAGCCATTTTAGAAAGGGCCAAATATGCACATATCTGGCATAATAATTTCCAAGTCACATGGGGGTGTGTCAGGGTACTATCCAAGGTAGGCCAATAGAAATACATGTGTGCACCTGATTTTAGACCTGCCTTGCACGTCTCAGTTTGCTGTTGAAGATGTCCATGGCTACATCTGTTCCAGAGCACAAATTCAATTCTAAAAAGTGCTTGTTTTTGCAAACCAACAATTGTAGGGTGAAGAGGGAATGTTCCCCCCTCCCAATATTTTTGATACCTTCAAAAGAATTCCTGCTTATAAGTAAATAGGCATTTTGCCTGACATCTGTGCCGCTGCTCATCCCCATTTACAAAATGACAGGCCAGAATATATATATAGGGTGAGGGATACAGTGACGTGTTTTGAAATAGGGTCACAGGTACATCTGTTTCCAGAATGGCAGACATTTCTAAATAGAGTGTAAACTTGCATGTGCATGACCCATTACACTGCATGTCCCATTTTCACTTTTAGCTGTGGACACATGCATCTTTCAGGGTAAGGAAAGCACAGTTACTTACCTGTAACAGGTGATCTCTGGGAACAGCAGGAATAAGTCTTCACATATGGGTACATTGGTACCGACGGAGTCCGCGTGGGAACGCTTCCCAGCGTCCAATCAGAAAGCTTTTGGAAGCATCCCAACACGCCTGCGCGCTGCCTTCCCGCCTTCCCAACTGCCTCTCCTCAGTTAAGTTTTAAAGCTGAGACAGAGAGAGAGAGAGAGCAAGGAAGGGAAAGATAGAGAACGAGAAATGCAACTCCTAGGGGAGGTGGGTGGGTTGTGAAGACTTATTCCTGCTGTTCCCAGAGATCACCTGTTACAGGTAAGTAACTGTGCTATCTCCAGGAACAAGCAGGAATGAGTCTTCACATATGGGGACTCCCAAGCTCAGATGCCCGGAGGGAGTCCTAGAATGTTGCAAGTTTAGAACGAGCCATGCTATTCCTCAGGACCTCAGGCATCCTGGGGATGGAGGGTAGGAGTTGAATACAGAAAAGAGCTGTGGAACAGCTGGCTAGAACAGGGCTTCAAAAGGGGAAGACCCTGTATCGAGGGCATTTAGTAATAAGATATTGTAATCTGGGCCTCCCTTGATGGCATTGCACAAATGCACCGAGCTACATATGGAACTGATAGAAGAGCCAGTGAATGTGCTCAAGGGGTACCTCACTGAGAAGTAGAGGTAATAAAGTAGAACAAAAAAACAAGTGGAGGTCAAAACCCTTTAGGGTGAGAAAAAAATAGCCCCAGAGGAAAACTGGGGTAGTATAAGAGGTAGAGCTTCAGCGGAGACGCAGAAGGTACTATTAAGGAAAGCTTAAGCTGCTTTGGTCCAAAAATAGTATAAATGTAGGACCAAGAGAAAAATTTAGTCTGACCCAACTGGACTGGGGTTAGAATCAGTCCATGTAGAGGAGAAAAGGTATAGAAACCCTTGTATCTGATAAAAAGGTAAGGACAGACTCAGGAGCGCTAAGCTTTAGAGCAATGGAAGCTCCGCAATGTCTTTCCTAACTGGGGTCAATTAGGAAAGAAAGGTACATGGAGAGCTTCAGGAGTACCTAAACCTGAAAAGGTTAATTACCACAGGAGTGGCTCTAGGTGTAGTCCCCTAGGTATGCTGGTACAGCATTGATAGGGTTAGTGCCCATCTGTCAGGATCATAAAGGAATGTCAGGATATCTGATCCTAACAGCCAGATAGATAAGTAGATGGATACAGATCTATCTAATAATATATCTCATCATATGTAATAATATATATGTAGATTTAAATATATACACATATTGGGTATATATGCATATATCTATAAAGATAGATATATATATATAGGCAGAAGACACACACATACATATACATATATACATATACATACATATACACATATACATACATATATATACCTATACATACATATACCTACATATACCTATACATACATATACCTATACATACATATACCTATATGAATAGGCAGGCATATGGAGACATGTCTCCAGGTATATGGATGGAGAAATGTCCAGAGAACCCCATCCCCCCTTATTAGGGAGAGAGAGAAATGTATCTAATAGCAAGAAGGTTGATACCTGCTTGAATAGATAAAATAGGAAAAATCCTCTTCTCCTGGTTATGACTGGCATAGTCAGAGGAAAGGTGTCCCTAACAAGAAGGCGGCTTAATTCTTTGCAGAATTTGAGCTCTTGAGTAACCAGGATGGCCTACGTAAAAAAGGCAGAGGATAACAGCAGTCTGCAGACAGGAAGTCCAGATATCTCCAGAATTGTAGTATGGAGATTGGATAGAGGAGGCCTCAGGAGGAAGATACCCTAGTGATCCGCCTATGAAGGCAAGATGGGTATTAGGTATCCTCTAGCTGCCAGTGAAGAATTTATCTCTGACGGGAGACCCCAGGAGATATGGGCCAAGATAGGGAATTGGCCCTTCTTTAGGCTTTCACGTAATGAAAGGCCTGAGGCTTATGCCTCAAAAGATTTTTAAGATAAGATGGAAAGGGTAGAAAATACCTGCCAGGCATGAACATGACAGGGGAAACCCCTTTTAACCATCTGGGGTTATCTGCTAGGCAAGATACTAATGCTCTCTAGCAAGGGCCTATGGTGCAAAGCTACTTTGTAGAGTTGCAGAGAGCATGCTGCAGGTTGGTCAGAAGAAAAAACTGGCTGTGGAAAGCCAGCAGGTAACCAGCTATTTTGCCAAGGGCAAGGGGCGAAGAATAGAAGTTAACCAACCAAACTGTAATAATAGGGTTTCCCAAACTAGGTTGATACCCTGTTTGGGACTTAGCACTGAGGCTAGGAGGATTGCTAGTGGAGGGGAAACCCTAGTTGTGTGGTGAACAAAACCAGTGGTTTAGCCACTAGAAATTGCTGCATTTGCAGCAACTATCAGGGCAGCATGGAGAATTTCTTTTCCCTCCTCTTTTAGAATGGAAAAAAGAAACAGACATGGTAGGACTTCCTATTGTCTGAGGAGCTGCCCTAAGGTAACAAGGGGGAAGACAACTCCAGAAGGGAGAATCCCCCGGTAGAACAGGTAGAGGAACAAAAAGGGCTTACCCATGTAAAATAGTCACTCTTACAAACTAAACGTTGTAGTAAGAAGTAGGTAAAACAGAGTTGCAAGAGACCAACTATGGAAGAAGTCTCCGACAGGTGAGATGATACATGCCAATACAGGGAAAACAACTGTCTATTGATAGTTGTTACCTCTCTTTCCTCCAAGAGGAAGAGGAAATCTGTTAAGTATGGGCAGGATCATCATAAAGACTCTTAGAAAAGATGTCTCATGAAGAGATATCTAGGTAGGTTAGGATAAATTTAGTGCAGATACTGCAAGTGAAAAGAAGCAGACTGCTACCCTAACCAGCAACCAAGAGGGACAATGATCTATTTGAAACCCTGCGACTGCTGGGTTTGTTGACCCTGTTGAGTTTGTAGATTCTTCAGACCAGGGCGATGTTTCCCCTGTTGGGGAACATCTGTATGATGGGCAGAAGATGGACAAAACCTTCTCCCCCTAGGGGAAGAAAGTTTGGTAGGACATTTCCTACCTACTGGGAAAGAAGGTGGCATAGAATAGCCCCTGGAAACAGGAAAGTCAGTGGATAACTGAGTAACCTGGAGTAAAGACTCCTTGTTGAAGAGATTTTCTCCAGTGCAAGGAGTATTTCCCAGTCTTTCTTGTGCCCATTTGTCCAAGTTTGAAGCTTGGAGTCAGGCTCTACGTCGTGCCCCTATAGCAATAGCAGAAGTTCTGCTAACAGACTCAAAGGAGTCTAGGGAAGCACGAGTAAGAAACCTAGAAATATTATGAGCATGACTAACCAGTAAGGAATAGTCTGCTTGTTTGGGCTCTTGAAGACAAGGAGTCAAAAGATGTAATTTCCTTGTGACCTCCTCAAGAGATAGACCCATATAAAAAATATATGAGAGAATTCTTGCTGAAAGCATGGATGTCTGGAAGGTTTGACGTCCAAAGGCATCTAGTGTCTTAGACTCACGACCTGGCGGACAAGAAGAGTGCTTTTTATTACTCTTTACTCGCCTCAATGCTGATTCCACTACAATGGAATGATGAGGAAGTTGAGTCCTTCGAAAACCTGGAGAGGGGGGCACCTGATATAGGAGATCAGTTGCTCTGGAAAGTGGGGGTAGCCTTAAAGGAGCTTCCCACATCCGTAGAAGGAGATCCTGCAAAGAATGATGCAAAGGAAGCATTATGTTCTCCTTTACTTCGTTAGGAACAGAGAGGTATTCTGTATTCCCTTGTGTAGGATCTTGTCCAGGAATAGGAATGGCAAGTGATTTTGCCATATCCAGGAGGAAAGTCTGGAAAGAAAGATCCCCAGAGGGAACTTCCCTTGGATAGGCTAGATCTGATGAAGAACTAGCGTTGGCACCGAGGGATCTATTCCAGTATATAGGAATAGAAGATCCTGAATGGTGCAGTATGGGATCCTTAGATGGTGGTCGCTGGTACTGTAGGTCAGAACCAGCGACAGTTGGTAACAGATCGTCGAGCCTGAAGAGAGAAGCATGGAAGGTACCGACAGTAATGGTACTGTGGATATCAGTACCGATCTCGGTACCGTATCTGATACCGGCGGAAGAATACCAGCCGGTGGCAATTCTAATGGTGTCGGAGGAACCGAGAGTTGCGGATCTGAAGTATCGGAACCGAGCCTTCGGTACCGACGGGAGTCGGTACCAAGGTGAGTCGGTACCCAGTCCTCCAGACTGGAGATTGATTCCAGACTCGGCATCGAAGGAAGCGAGTCTATCGATGCACGTCTGGAGGGTACCAACGTCGGTACTAGTATCGGTGTCGATACCGATACTGGAAAGTCGGTCTGAAGCGTATCCACCGGGCCCATAGGTACCGAAGACATCAGACGACGATCCTTGGTGAGGAATGTTTCATCCAACACCAGTGCCGATGCCGGGGTATCGGTACCGCTCGAAGCGGATGCCACCACCGGGCATGGCTCAGGTATGTTCTGTGAGGGGTGAACCTCAGGAACAACCTGAAACCCCACACAGGCTTTGGAGGCCAAAGACTCCCACCGGGGTTTTGAAACCAGTGGATTCTCGAGGACAAGGCTATAGGCATCTCTATGCTGTGCATGAGAAGTGCCGCTCGAGGACTGGCTAGTCTTAACAGACTGTTTTTGGGTTACCTGATCCTGTGCAGAATAAGATATGGTCAGTGCCCTGAAGTTGGAGGGGGACCGCGTGTCGAGTGGAACTCGTTGTTGAAAACAACTTCTCACCATACTGGTGCCCGAGGGCTCCGGAGGAAAATGGTCGGGACCCAAGCAGGTTAGACACCAATTGTGAGTGTCTAAAAATAAAGTTGTACCGCCACAGTTTGTACATTTCTTGGGGAAAGTGGCTGGCGGTTCCATGAGGAAAAATGAAGAGGCCTAGAAGGCCTGAGAACCGTGAGACACTAACCAAGAAAAATATATTCCTTAAGAAAAGAAAAAAATCACCGGCGGTACCGGTGGCGTCGGGGAAGGCAGCCGCGACCACAAGAAAAACTAAAAAATAAAAGAAGAATTTTCTGCAGTGAGAGGACGACGTCCTGCCGGCTCCGCGGAAAAACGAAAACTGAGGAGAGGCAGTTGGGAAGGCAGCGCACAGGCGTGTTGGGATGCTTCCAAAAGCTTTCTGATTGGACGCTGGGAAGCGTTCCCGCGCGGACTCCGTCGGTACCGACGTACCCATATGTAAAGACTCATTCCTGCTTGTTCCTGGAGATAAGCCTATTTTAGAAGGCACCTACAGGTACCTAACCTTTTCTGCTGCCCACCTCCACTAAATAGCAGATGTTCTGACTTGGACATCCTAAATAGTCCATCTAAAATGTGCCTTTAAAGCAGCAAATACAGAGATGGTTATAACACTTTAGTATCCGCATTTGCTCCGATTTACAGTTCAGTGGAATGGTACCTCCCTAGCAGTACATGCAATCAGAAGGACTGGTTAAAGCAGCATTTGGATTAAGAACTTGAGTGGTAAGTTGTGTTAAAGTGTTATGTTTAGAGTTTTGGCCTTTATTTCATTATTTTCTATATACTTTTTATGCTTATCAGCTTATTTTATTGTAATGCGTTTTGGGCAATTTTTGGAAAGAGTATGCAAACCAATTTTAAACAAACCGAAAAATGCTGATTAGAAAAATATTTGAATGCTTATAAGGTTTCTAGAGACCCTCAAGAGCAATGGATTCACTTTCATTGCAAAAGTTTTTTTTTACAGTTTCTGTATTCTGGGCTGGTTCTGGTGTGGGTGGCACTCTGAGTGCAGGGTGGGACATGCTCTTTTATCTGGCCACACCCCTCCTAGAGGGGGCAGGTTGGGGGCTATGAGGTGCCTCTACATTTGCATGTGCTCAGGATGAAGGGGGCAATCTGGATTGCCAGGTGGTTATGTAGTACAATCAAGGCAACTGCCCTGTTTGTTTTACTCTAAAGATAAACACATTTTTAAATGCAATTGGGGCGACCACACCTTGAATATTGTATGCAATTCTGGTCGCCGTATCTTAAAAAGGATATAGCGTTATTAGAAAAGGTTCAGAGAAGAGCCACCAAAAGGGTAAAGGGATGGAAGAATACCCCTATGAAGAAAGGCTAAAAAGGTTAGGGCTCTTTAACCTGGAAAAGAGACGGCTGAGGGGAGATATGATAGAAGTCTATAAATTAATGAACGGAGTGGAACAGGTAAATGTAGATCGATTGTTTACATCATCAGAATATAGGAAGACTAGGGGACATGCAATGAAGCTACAGGATAAACTATTTAAAACTAATAAAAGAAAATATTTCTTCACTCAACGTGTAATCAAACTCTGGAATTTGTTACCGGTGGCTGTTAGTGTAGCTGGGTTTAAAAAAGGTTTGGACAAGTTCCTGGAGGAAAGGTTCATAAACCATTATTAAAAAGGGGCCCAGGATTTCACTGCTTGACCCAGTACAAGCATTGTGGAACCTGTGTCTTTTGGGGAAACTGCTAGGTACTTATGACCTAGATTAGCCACTGCTGGAAACAGGATACTGGGCTTTATGGACCTTGGTCTGACCCAGTATAGCATATCTTATGTTCTTAACTGACAGACAGTCAGTGTGATTTACACACGAGATACTGCTGCTGGAAATCTGCACAAAATTCTTCAAAATGCTGCATTTTTTGTGTGATTTGAATTCTTACATATTCTATTTTAAATTAAGTATCACTCAAAACCAATATGCTTTGAAATTTTGACAAAACATGCAGAATTTTGCATAATTTATGATTTGCACATCTGAAATTGTCCACTCAGTCTTGTCTCGCTAATCTCTTAAATAATGAATAAACAGGTAGATAAAGGTAAGCCAGTTGATATAGTGTATCTTGATTTTCAGAAAGCTTTTGACAACTATTACTAAACACAAGCACTAGACCTAGAAGATGTAACAGATTGGACACAATCCTGATTCCTAGTACCTACACCAAAACCACTCGATTCACATGCGTGACAGCCCTATCCCTTGCAGCTGCCCTCTAGAACTCCCTCCCTAATGACTTGAGGGCCACCACCGATGCCAAAGACTTCAGGAAGAAGCTGAAAACCTTCCTCTTCAGAGATCACTTTGGGCCATCACCTAATGCACAGCACCCCGCCCCCCCCCCCACCGTCCTCACAAGGAACCCCCTTCCCAGACAACACTTGCCCCCTATTCCAGGACACTCACTTGTAAATAATGAATATACGCCACTTTGTAAATAAGTTACTACTAAGTACCTCCCGCATATCCCCCTCCCTCCTTACTATGCCAAGTAATGTTTCTCGAGTTGCTATGTAAACTGCTTTGATTGCAGGAGAAAGTGGTATAGAAAACCTGTTAAATAAATAAATACTACTGATCATTTGTATAGCACTACAAGCATACACAGCACTGTACAGACACATATAAGAGACGATCCTTGCTCATCAGAGCTTACAATCTAATCAAGACAGCACACAGCTGAGAACAAGGGCACATCTAGGGGAAAGGTTAGGAAACACATCGGAGACTAGGTGGATCAGGATCCAATACGGGCTTTGAAGAGTTTTCAGCCTAGATTTGAAAACGGGCCAGAGATGAAGCCTGACAGACAGACCCAGGTAGTTTCTTCTAGGCAGCAAGGTGAAAGGATCGAAGTCTGGAGTTGGTAGTAGAAAAGAAGGGCACAAATAGAAGTGTTCTGCCAGAGGAGGGGAGTTCACAAGGAGGGGTGCAGGGAGAGATAAGAGAGGAAAGATAGTGAGAAGCAGCAGGATGAGTGCACTTATAGGTCAGTAGGAGAAGTTTGAACTGGATACGGAAACAGAGAGGGAGTCAGTGAAGCAACTTGAAAAGAGGAGTTATATGAGCATATCGAGTCTGGTAGAAGATTAGCCGCGTAGCTGAGTTTTGAACAGATTGAAGGAGAGAGAGATGATTCAGAGAGAGACCAGCAAGGAGAAGGTTGTAATAGTCTAGGTGGAAGATCACTAAAGAGTGGATGAATGTCTTAGTAGTGTCTTCAGAAAGGAAGGGGCAAATTTTGCTGATGTTATAGAGAAAGAAATGACAGGTTTTAGCTATCAGTTAGATGTGTGTGGAGAAAGAGAGGGAGAAGTCAAAGACAACCCCAAGGTTGCAAGCTAAGGAAACAGGGTGAGACCTTTGGTAAATTAAAAAGTCATGGGATAGGAGGCAGTGCACTACTATGGATTAGGGACTGGTTAAAAATAGAAAACAGAGTAGGGCTAAATGGCCCATTTTCTCAACGGAAAAAAGTAAATAGTGGAGTACCCCAGAGATCTGTGCTGGACCTGCTGCTTTTTAAAATATTCATAAATGACCTGGAAATGGGAATAAAGAGTGAGGTGATCAAATTTCCAGATGACACAAAATTATTCAAAGTTGTTAAAACACAAGAATATTGTGAAAAATCACAAGAGGACCTTGATAAATTTGGAAGACTGGCCGTCCAAATATCAGATAAAAGTTAATGTGGGCGAGTGCAAAATTATGCACTTATGGAAGAACAACCAAAACTATGGTTACACGATGCAAGATTCCACATTAGGGACCAACACCTAGGAAAAGGATTTAGGCGTCATTGTGGAAAACATGTTGAAACCCTCTGTCCAATGTGCAGTGGCAGCCAAGAAAAAGCGTAGTTACTCACCTGTAACAGGTGTTCTCCAGGAGCAGCAGGAATCAGTCCTCACTTATGGGTGACGTCGGCGCCGACGGAGCCCTCGCGGAGCAATTTTCCCCAGCTTTCAAAGAAAGCCTTTGGGAATTGCAGCGCGCATGCGCGGTCCTCTTCCCGCCCAAGGGTGCCATCTTAGCCAGTCAGATGACATAGCTAAAAAAGACAGCATAAAAATTTGCAAAAAAAAACTAAAGCAGATGATTGCAACTCCAAGGGGAGGAGGGAGGGTTGTGAGGACTGATTCCTGCTGCTCCTGGAGAACACCTGTTACAGGTGAGTAACTACGCTTTCTCCAGGACCAAGCAGGAAGTCAGTCCTCACTTATGGGACTCCCAAGCTTAAGGCTACCGGAGACCCTAAGCACAAAAATGAGCTCCCTCTAGCTCAGCAGCACAGAAGGAAAGAATCTTCGCTGAATTATTACCCACCGGTAGCCCACATCCGGGATGGAGGGTAGGAGTTGCTCAGACCTCAAAGAGATTACGGAGGACTGCCTGTCCGAAAGCACTGTCCCTGCGGGACTCCCTCTCGAGACAGTAATGGACCGCAAAAGTCTGGCTCGAAGACCAAGTAGCGGCCCGGCAGATGTCTGCCAGCGGAACAGAGCGGAGGTAAGCCACTGACGTAGCCTTTGCCCGAACGCAATGAGCCGTGACTCGACCTTCCAAGGAGAGTCCGGCTGCCCCATAAGCCCAAGAGATACAGTCCGCAACCCAGATGGACAGAGTACGCTTGGAGACCGGGAGCCCCAATTTATTGGGGTCAAAAGACACAAAAAGCTGAGCAGCTTTACGGTGCTCCCGCGTACGGTCAAGGTAGAAGTTCAATGCCCTTCTACAGTCCAGGGTATGGAGGACCGTTTCAGCTCGGCTGGAGTGTGGTCTGGGAAAGAAGGTTGGAAGTACCACCTCCTGATTGATGTGAAAAGGGGAGACCACTTTTGGAAGAAATTTTGGGTGAGTCCGTAGGACTACCCTATTTTTGTAGAACCGAGTGTAAGGGGGATCAGACACGAGGGCCTGCAATTCACTTACGCGTCTAGCGGAAGTGAGGGCTATCAAGAACAATGTTTTCCAAGAAAGAAAATGGAGAGAACAGGTAGCCATAGGTTCAAAAGGCGGACAGGTGATCCGCTGTAAAACCACATTCAGGTCCCAGTCAGGCGCTGGCGGGCGCAGAGGTGGTTTAAGTAGAAGGAGACCTCGGAGAAACCTCGCTACGAGAGGGTCGTTGGAGAGAGGTCTGCCGTCCACCGGCACATGATGTGCTGAAAGAGCACTGAGGTGAACTTTGACGGAGTTGGACTTAAGTCCCCGATTAGAGAAGTATAGCAAGCACTGCAAGATGACCGACACCGGGCAGGAGAAGGGATCCTGAGACTGTTGGGTACACCAAACGGAAAAACGCCGCCATTTAAGGGCGTAGCATTTGCGGGTAGAAGGTCGTCGCGAAGCTAGGACGACCTCCTCCACCTCTGCCGGCAGGAGAAGGGGAGCAAGGACTACCCTCTCAGCAGCCAGGCCATTAGGTTGAGAGACCTGAGGTTGGGGTGTAGCAGAGACCCCTGATCCTGAGTGAGGAGATCCGGTTGGAACCCCAGAGGGAATGGATCCTCTACCGCTAATTGCAGCAGGAGTGGAAACCACGGCTGTCTGGGCCAGCGAGGGGCCACCAGGATCATGAAGGCTTTGTCTCGGAGAACCTTGAAAAGAGTCCGAGAGACTAGCGGGATGGGAGGGAAAGCGTACAGAAGGCTCCCCGACCATGAGAGTAGAAAAGCGTCCACCGCAACTCGAAGGGGGTGTGGCTGACGAGAGCAGAAGCGAGGAAGTTGCCGGTTGAGAGGGCTGGCAAAGAGATCCATCGTGGGGAGGCCCCACTTCAGAAAGAGCTTCTGGACTACCAAGGGATCCAGGCGCCACTCGTGCAGCTGGAGGATCCTGCTGAGTTTGTCCGCCAGGCAATTTTCTTGGCCTGGGAGATAAACTGCCTTGAGAAGAACGCCGTGATTGACGGCCCAAGAGCAGAGCTTCTGCGCTTCCCGACAGAGAAGGAAGGAGCCCGTGCCCCCCTGCTTGTTCACGTAGAACATGGCAACTTGATTGTCCGTCTGGACAAGGACGGACTGGTGAGAGGTCAGGTGGGAGAAGGCCTTGAAAGCCAGGCGGATCGCTCTGAGCTCCAGGAAGTTGATCTGCTGAGCAGACTCCCACGTGGCCCAGAGGCCCTGAGTACGTGCCCCTTGGCAATGTGCTCCCCAGCCCAGGAGGGATGCATCTGTCGTCAGCACCCAGGCCGGCTGAGGTGACTGGAAAGGCATGCCGAGTACCAGGTTCGGCCGATGAAGCCACCACTGGAGAGATGAGAACAGCGGCTCGGAGACGCGCACTAGGTCTGCTAGGCCGCCTGTGGCTTGTCGCCACTGCTTGCGGAGACACCATTGAGCAGGCCGCATATTCAGGCGGGCATTGGGGGTCACATGGACGGTGGAAGCCATATGGCCGAGTAGTCTCAGGAAGCGCCTGGCGGAGACCAGGGGCTGGCTGCGAAAACGGTCGGCTAGGTCCATGAGCCGTTGAGCCCTGTCGAGCGGTAGGAACGCTCGGGCCTGAGGAGTGTGCAGCCTTGCGCCGATGAACTCGAGATCCTGTGAGGGGAGCAAAGTGGACTTTGCGAAGTTTATAACAAAGCCCAAGTGCTGCAGAAGAGTCACCGTGCGACGTGTGGCGTTGGTGACCTCCGGAGCGGACGCTGCTCTGATGAGCCAGTCGTCGAGGTACGGGAAGACATAGAGGCCGTGAAGCCGGAGATGGGCCGCCACCACCGCGAGACATTTTGTGAAGACTCGCGGTGCGGAGGACAGGCCAAAGGGTAGTACTCGGTACTGGTAATGATTTCCGGCCACCACAAACCTTAGGTATTGGCGGTGGCTTGGGTGGATGAGGATGTGCGTGTAGGCATCCTTTAGATCCAAGGAGCATAGCCAATCTCCCTGCTGGAGGTAGGGCAGAAGGATTCCAAGGGTAAGCATCTTTAACTTCTCCCGCACGAGGAACTTGTTGAGGTTGCGCAAGTCCAGGATGGGTCTGAGGCCTCCTGTCCGTTTGGGTACTAGAAAGTACCTGGAATAAAAGCCTTGACCTCTCAGGTGGTGGGGCACCGGTTCCACTGCCTGTTCCTGTAGAAGACCTGCTAACTCCTGAAGGAGTAATTCCCTGTGTAGAGGGGGTCGTGGAGGTTCTCCCGGAAAATAGGAGGGAGGGACCTGGTGGAAGTGGAGAAGATAGCCTTCTCTCACGACTTGAAGCACCCAGGCATCTGAGGTGATGCTGGACCACCTGTGGGCGAAGTGAACCAGCCGGCCTCCGGTGCTGGGAGGAACCAGCGGAGGGGGAGAGGCTATGCTTAAGGAGTCAAAAGCCCCCACCCTGCTGAGCAGGGGCTGGTGGTGCAGGCTTGGGGGCTTGCTGCCTACGGGACCCGTTACCCCGTCCCTTGGCCTGCTGGCCCTGTTGGGGAGCTGCAGGGGCCTGATAGTGGGGGTATTGTTTGTAGGCAGCCGCCTTTCTCGGGTAAAAGGACTTCTTTCCCGAGCCCTTCTTTTTCTGGGAAGGGGCGGAGGTCTTCCTAGAAAGCCTAGTCCTGGTGAGAGTCTCCGTCTCGATCTGTGCAGCCTTATCAGCCATGGGCTTGCCAAAGAGGTTCTCGCCTCGGCAGAGGACATCGACCAACTTGTCCTGCACCCAGGGCTCAAGGTCAGACGACTGAAGCCAAGCCTGTCGGCGGGCACCGATGCCGGCTTCGGCCACTCGAGCCGAAGCTTCAAAGCCATCATAGGCTGCTCGGGATATGAATTTTGAGCATTCCCGAATGCCAGAGGACAAGGCCAGGAACCTCCGCAAGGGTTCCTCGGACAAACCAGCGGAGAATCCGGCTAGCTCTTTAGCCAGGTCTCGGAGATACATGCCCATGTATAGCTGGTAAGTCTGGACACGACACGCAAGCATAGAGCCCTGGAAACACTTCTTACCAAGGCCATCCAGGTTACGGGCCTCCCTGCCAGGAGGCACCGAGGAGTGCATCTTCTGGCTCTTAAGACGATGCATGGCCGATTCCACTACCATGGAATGGTGTGGTAGCTGTGCTTTCTGGAAGCCATGGCTCTTGCGGACTCGATAGATAGAATCGACCCGCTTGCTCAGGACCGGCGAGGAGGCCGGACTCTCCCACATGCAGAAGAGTAGTCGTTCCAGCATGGGAGGAACCGGTACAGTAAAGTGTTCCCTGGCGGGAGAGTCATACTGGAGGGCGTCGAGCTCTTCGGCTCGAGGCTCCTCCTCGGGATCCGCAGGGAAGGCCAAAGCCTTGGCCATATCCCTGACTAAGTCCGAGAACCGGGCATCCTCCGGGGGGGACTGCTTCCGAGGTTCGGACTCAGGTGAGTCCGAGGGGACACACCGAGTCCGAAAAGAATCAGGTGACTCTTCCTCTTCAGACTCCCAGACCGACTCCGACGAGGACTCGGTGGGGTCGGCCCGGGCAGGGCGCGGCGCCTGCCGCCCCGACGCCGAGGGAGTCGGCGTCGGCGACCTCGGTCCCTAACGGGAGGCCGAGGGTGACCTCGACCGAGGATCGACTCGAGTTCGCATGGACTCGAGGATCGGCTCGGTCTCCGGGGTCGACTTAGACGTCGACGTCCCGGCAGTCGGGGCAGCAGCGCCAGCGAGGCCGGCGAGCAGTGCCCGCTGCTGGTCCATGAAGGCAGACAGTCTGCTCTCCAAGGCCGTCAACCTGAGTCCGAGCTCAGGTGACCCAGCAGTCCCCAACTCGGGCCCCGACGGCGTCGGGCCCGACGTCGGCGGTCTCGGAGGCGAGTCCAGGAGGACCACAGGACTTACCCGAGCAGGCAGCTCCGACTCCAGGCGAGGTCGCTTCGAGAGGTGCTCCTTCTCCAAGGACCCGGGACGGCTATCGGGGCTATGCGACCTGGCCCTCGCGGAGCCAGGAGCGTCCACCGACGCCGCCCTCGCGGGTTTCACCTTCCGACGATGGTCCCCGGAGGGAGAACCCCTATCGGAGGAACTCCGGCAACGGTCCGAGCTGGAACCCCTGGACGCGGAGGCCTCCGAGGTCCGGGTACGGCTGGGGTCAGCGGAGATCCTATCCCGCTGATGCCGCCGACTTCTCAACGCTTTGGAGGACATTTTGCCGCAGGGCCCACAGATCATTTCTTCATGATCCGGGCCCAGGCAGCGGAGGCAATTGTCGTGTGTGTCAGTTAGTGACATATTTCGGTCACACTGACCACACCGCTTGAAACCACTGGCAGCCATCGGGGGAAAAAGGGCCCCGGCGAGGTCAAAGGACCGGGCTGCCAGGGAAAAACCGAAAATGAAACTGACTAAGTCAGAAAAACCGAAAAAGAAGAAGAGGACTCGTGACCGGCGTCGCGAGTCCGGGCGGGAAAAAGACCGGCGTCGAACCGAAGGAAAAAAAGAGTAAATTATGAGTAAAAATCAACTTTTTCGCGGGGACACGACGGGTACGTCTGTAGGGCTCCGCGGAAAAAAGAAGACTGGCTAAGATGGCACCCTTGGGCGGGAAGAGGACCGCGCATGCGCGCTGCAATTCCCAAAGGCTTTCTTTGAAAGCTGGGGAAAATTGCTCCGCGAGGGCTCCGTCGGCGCCGACGTCACCCATAAGTGAGGACTGACTTCCTGCTTGGTCCTGGAGAACAGAGTGCTAGGTATCATAAGGATTGGAATTTATTTATTTAGAAGGATTTAGTATACCGCCTTATCGTTATCAAGGCGGTGTGGCACATCAATCAAAATCAATAATAAAGTGTGGTTTGTAGCATGCAGTGTGTGAGAACTGAGAAGTGTAGTGTGTGGGGCAGTGCGTTAGATTGTATCGGTGAACTATTTACATAATGAACTATATACATATATACAAAATGGGGCTGTTTGAGAGGCGTGCTAGGATTGAGATTCTGTAATGTCTTAGGGGTAGGATCGTGATCCTGTAATGTCTTGAGGTAGAAAATTTATGTGAGGTCCTTGAAATGTACTGTAAATAGATCAGTCTTAAGAAGTTTTCTGAAGTCCTTGAATATAAATGGAGAATAAAACAAAGGATATCATAATGCCTCTGCACTGTTCCATGGTGCAACTATACCTTGAATATTATGTGCAATTCTGGTTGCCATATTTTAAAAAGGATGGAAAAGGTACAAAGAAGAGTCACCAAAATGGTAAAGGGGATGAAAAGATACCCCCTATGAGGAAAGGCTAAAAGCTTAAGGCTCTTCAACTTGGCAAAAAGATGACCGAGGGGAGATATGATAGAGGTCTATAAAATATTGAATAGAGTGAAATGTGTAAATGTAGATCGGATGTTTACTGCTTCATAAAGAAGACAGATTAGGGCACATGCCATGAAGTGTAATCAAACTCTGGAATTCGTTACTGGAGGATGTAGTAAAAGCTGGTAGTGTAGCTGGTTATAAAAAAAAAGGTTTGGACAAGTTCCTGGAGGAAAAGTCCATAAACCATTATTAAAGAGGACCAGGGAAATCCACAGCTTACCCCAGGGATAAGCAGCATGGAATCTATGTACCTTTTTGGGAACCTGACAGGTACTTGTAACCTGGATTGGCTGCTGTTGGAAAGACGATAGGTTTCTGACCAAATATAGCATCGCTTATGTTCTTAAATTAGACCTTTTAACACAGAAGTTTGAATTTTGTTTGCAGAATTCCAGCAGGAGTAATGAGATAAAGGTTTAATTGCATAGCCTGCCCCCTCCCGCCTATCCCAGATTTTCAATGCCAGGGTCATATGCAGCCCTGCCATCGAAAATCCAGGTCTCGCCGCACAACCTGGAAGCCGCAGGAGTTAGCCAGGTAGCACTGATTTTCGATGCTACCTGTTTAGCCCCTGCCCCTGAAAGATAGGAAAAATCTCATCTATCTTTAAGACGCAGAGGGCTAAGCGGGTAGCTTTGAAAATCAGTGCTACCTGGTTAGCCCTTTCCTCCGCCCCTAACATGCCCCGATGCTAACCGCATTGCATCTGGACACGTTAGGGATTTATCCGGGATTTTCGAAGGGCACTACCCATGTAGGTGCCCTTCGAAAATCCCGAATATGGCTTTTACATGGGTAACTAGAGCAGTTACCTTGTGTAAATGCCTTCGAAAATCAGGCCCCAAGTTATTAATGTCCCTGTTTAATGTACATTAGCAAGTTTAAGTTACTACATAAATCGTTTTGACTGAAATGATAAAACGGTATAAAATACCTGTTAAATAAATAAGTAAATAGATGTCCCATACTGCAACAATATTCAACAGTTTTTATATACCGCCTTCTCCTTAAGTCAAGGCGGTTTACATAAACCCGAACTGCTTACATTATAATGCTTCAATAGGGGTGGGGGTAATATGGCATGCAGGGTAACTTAACAGAATCACAGTAACTTATATACAAGTTGTGTAATGTCAACGGGGATCATGTGTTGGAGTCACGTTTATAATTATTCAGTGTCCAGAGTCTGATACCAGTGGGGGTGGTCATTCTGCACTGCATTATGTGATGTTACCAAAGTGCTCTATGTACAGTAATGTCTAATCTTTTCCTGAAGTCCTTAGTATCATGTAAGGCTCTGATGTCTTCTGGGAGGGAGTTCCATAAGGCTGGTGCATATTGTGAGAGCACCCTATTAGATGTGGTCTGTTTGGATTTGGAGTAATCATTGGGTGTACGAAACATGCTCTTATTGTTTATCCTTCTCGGTCGGCCTGTGCCACAGAGCTGGCCTTTCAGTTTGTAATTCAATTTGTCACAACCAGGACCAGTACAAAAGGAATTAAGTGCCCTAGACAACCTTTCAATCTTATGCCCCCACTCCTTCCACGCCACCTTCCTCAAGACTTTGATAAAGGAACAATTATGATTGTTCTGGGAGGGGTGGTATTGAAACAATCTTGTAAAAACGCATAACTAGGCACAACAGGTTTTTAATATTACACTTTTTTGCATATATGTACATAATGAGGGAATATCGCCTTATTTTGTCCCTCCAATGGTGATAGTCCACTCAGAACCTATTGCTGGGGTCCCCATTTCAGCAACCCTTACCCCAGGCAACTCTCACAACAGATGCTTCACCAATGGGTTGGGGAGCTCATCTGCAAGACCTCTCCACCGAAGGCACTTGGACTCCACAGGAGACTTATCTACATATCAATTTCTTGGAGCTCAGAGCAATCTTCCTTGCTCTTTGAATGTTCCACACTCTGCTCAGCTGCAAGACAGTCCTTATTCACGCAGACAACCAAGTAGACATGTTCTATGTGAACAAGCAGGGAGGAACAGGCTCTCTGTCGCTTTGCAACAAAGTTTTGCAACTGTGGGCCCTCGCCAAAGAGCTTCAGATTCATCTCCTGGCAGTGTATCTTCCAGGCATACAAAAATCTTGGGCAGACAGACTCAGTCGAGTTCTGCTTCCACACGAATGGTCTCTACATGTAGACCAGGTGACCAAGATTTTTCAAATTTGGGCAACCCCGGACATAGACCTCTTTGCAAGTCCGTTGAATGCCAAACTTCCCCGGTTCTGTTCCAGAATCCCGGCTCAGGACTCTCAGGCCAAGGATGCTTTCCTCCTTCACTGGGACAAGACTTCCTTTATGCCTTTCCACCCATTCCCCTAATTCCCAGGACCCTATTCAAGCTTCAGAGAGACAGAGGCCATATGATTCTCATAGCTCCACATTGGCCTCGGCAAGTGTGGTTCCCTCTGCTTCTACATCTCTCTCAAGCTCCCTCCCTGGAGTTACGGTCTGCTCCAGATCTCCTATCTCAAGAGAACTGAATGTTGTGGCATCCCAAACCCTAGTCTCTGCATCTCAGGGCTTGGTTGCTGAAGGCCTAGCTCTCCATAGTCTTAACCTCCCTCAGCAAGTAAAGGATATCTTTTATGCTTTCAGGAAGCCTTCCGCAAGATGCTCTTATGCTTTCAAGTGGAAAAGGTTTACCATATGGTGTTCGCAGAAGGGTCTTAACCCCCTTGCGGTACCTCTGGAATCATTACTGGAGTATCTCCTTCATTTATCCAATGCAGGACTTAAGACTAACTCAGTGAGAGTCCATTTGAGTGCTATTGCAGCTTCTTTCAAGCCTCTAAATGGACAACCTATTTCCTCCCATCCTCATAGCGAGATTTATGAGAGGCCTTCTGCTAACTAAGCCTCCCATTTGGCCACCACCTGTGGCATGGGACTTAAACTTGGTTCTTGGTCAGCTCATGAAGCCACCTTTCGAACCCTTAGCTACTACCTCATTGAAATTCCTCTCTTGGAAGGTTATCTTTCTCACTGCAATCACATCAGCATGTCGCATCAGTGAGTTGCAAGCACTAGTGGCTGATCCACCTTATACAAGGTTCCATCATGACAAGGTAGTCCTTAGGACTCATCCACACTTTTATGCCAAAGGTGGTCTCGCCTTTTCATCTAAACCAAGCGGTCTACCTACCTGTGTTCTTTCCAAGGCCTCATGCATCAAACGCAGAAAGGAATCTTCATACTTTGGAGTGTAAAAGAGCTCTAGCCTTTTACTTACAAAGAACACAGCAACAAAGAAAGTCCTCTCAACTCTTTGTTGCTTTTAATCCTTCTCATCTGGGACTTCCAGTCTCCAAGAGAACACTGTCAAACTGGACTGCTCAGTGTATTTCCTTTGCCTATCAGAGTAAGAATCTTCCTCTGGAAGGCCATGTCACAGCTCACAATATGAGAGCCATGGCAGCAACAATGGCTCATCTACACTCTGTGTCTATCGACGACATCTGTCGAGCAGCCACCTTGGCCTCCGTTCATACCTTCACAGCCCATTACTGCTTGGACAAGAACTCCCGCCGGGATGCCTTGTTTGGTCAGGCTGTTCTCCAACACCTGTTCCATACCTAATCAACTCCTACCCACCATCCCTGGTTGGATGCTAGAAATCCATGGGGGGAAGTGGAGCCCTTTCTCAGGGACACACAACTTCTGGGGTT
Organism: Ichthyophis bannanicus; assembly: GCA_033557465.1. Classification (NCBI taxonomy): domain Eukaryota; kingdom Metazoa; phylum Chordata; class Amphibia; order Gymnophiona; family Ichthyophiidae; genus Ichthyophis; species Ichthyophis bannanicus. The sequence continues at coordinate 276,940,480 of CM066041.1, forward strand.
TCTCCCTGGCATCTAAAACTAGGGCGTCCCCATATGTGAAGACTACATTCCTGCTTGTTCCTGGAGATAGCAATAGTTACTCACCTGTAACAGGTGATCTCCGGGAACAGCAGGAATTTAGTCTTCACAACCCACCTACCTCCCCCCTAGGAGTTGTATCTGTCTATCTCTTTCTCTTTCCCTCTCTCTCTCTCTCTCTTTGTCTCAGCTTTAAAACTCAACTGGAGAGAGGCAGTTGGGTAAGGTGGGAAGGCAGCACGCAGGCGCTGTGGGATGCTCCCAAAGGCTTTCTAATTGGACGCTGGGGAGCGTTCCCACGCAGGCTCCGCCGGTACCGATGATACCCATATGTGAAGACTACATTCCTGCTTGTTCCTGGAGATAAGCATGTACTAATGGCTCTGAGTTTGTGTGGCTGTTGAGATCTATTGTTTAACTGCTGTTGCTCTCTGCCGCCCCCTTTGAAGCTGCTGTTCTAAGTGACTACCTGGTCTTGCCTAATGGATTGACCCTGCTCTTATTACAAAGTATCTAACGGAGACAAAAAAGCGGGAATGTGCATGTATGCTGATGGAAAAGGTGAAAGGTGATAAGAACATAAGATATGCCATACTGGGTCAGACCAAGGTCTATCAAGCCCAGTATCCTGTTTCCAACAGTGGTCAATCTAGGTCATACGTACCCTAGCAGTTTCCCCAAAAGACAAAGGTTCCACAATGCTTGTACTGGGTCAAGAATTGATATCCTGGGTCCCTTCTTCATAATGGTTTATGGACCTTTCCTCCAGAAACTTGTCCAAACCTTTTTTAAACCCAGCAACACTAACAGCATTTACCACATCCTCAGGTAACAAATTCCAGAGTTTGATTACACGTTGAGTGAAAAAATATTTTCTTTTATTAGACTTAAATAGTTTACCCTGTAGCTTCATTGCATGTCCCCTAGTCTTTCTATATTCTGATAATGTAAACAAATCGATCTACGTTTACCCATTCCACTCCGTTCATTAATTTATAGGCTTCTATCATATCTCCCCTCAGACGTCTCTTTTCCAGGTTAAAGAGCCCTAACCTTTTTAGCCTTTCTTCATAGGGGTATCCTTCCACCCCCCTTTACCATTTTGGTGGCTCATTTCTGAACATTTTCTAATAATGCTATATCCTTTTTAAGATACGGCGACCAGAATTGCACACAATATTCAAGGTGCGGTCTCACCATGGAACGATACAGAGACATTATAACATCTTTTGTTTTATTTTCCATTCCTTTCCTTATGATACCTAGCATCCTATTTGCTCTCTTGGCCGCCACTGCACACTGGGCCGAGGGTTTTAACATGTTATCCACAATGACGCCTAAATCTTTTTCCTGGGTGGTGGTTCCTAATGCGTAACCTTGAATCGTGTAACCATAGTTGGGGTTGTTCTTCCCTAGGTGCATAACTTTGCACGTCTCCACATTAAATTTCATCTGCCATTTTGATGCGCAGTCTTCCAATTTATCAAGATCCTCTTGCAATTTTCCACAATCCTCTTGCGTTTTAACAACTTTAAATAGTTTTGTGTCATCTGCAAAATTGATAACCTCACTCGTTATTCCACTTTCCAGGTCATTTATGAATATGTCAAAAAGCAACGGACCCAAGCACAGATCCCTGGGGTACACCACTATTCACCTTTCTCCATTGGGAAAATTGGCCATTTAACCCTACCCTCTGCTTTCTATCTTTTGTTCCTGATCCACAATAGTCCACTGCCTCCTATCCCATGACTCTTTAGTTTTGCCAAAAGTCTCTAATGAGGGACCTTGTCAAAGGTTTTCTGAACGTCCAAATACACTATATCAACTGACTCACCTTTGTCCACCTGTTTATTCACACCTTCAAAAAAACATAACAGATTTGTAAAACAAGATCTTCCTTGTCTAAAGCCATGTTGGCTGTCTCCCATTAGGCCATGACTATCTACATGCTGAGTAATTTTATTCTTTATGATGGTTTCTACCATTTTTCCCGGTACTGACGTCAGGCTGACCGGTCTGTAGTTTCCCGGATCACCCCAGAACCCTTTTTAAAAATTAGTGTTACATTGGCGATCCTCCAATCTTCAGGTATTAGAGATGATTTTAATGATAGCTCACAGATTACTAATAGCAGATCTGCAATCTCATATTTCAGTTCTTTCAACACCCTTGGATGTATACCATCTGGCCCAGGTGATTTGCTACCCTTCAGTTTATCTAATAGTTGTAGTACATCTTCCCGATGCATCGATATTTCCTTCAATTCTTCCACACCTTTAAATACCACTTCAGTCATGGGTAACATCCCTACATCTTCCTCAGTAAAGACCGAAGCAAAGAATTCATTCTGTCTCTCCGCTATCGCCTTGTCGTCTTAGTGCCCCTTTAACCCTTCTATCATCTAATGGACCAACTGACTCTCTCACAGGTTGTTTGCTATGAATGTACTTGAAAAAGTCTTTATTTCAGGTTTTTGCTTGCGCAGCAAGCTTCTTCTCAAATTCTCCCTTTGCCTGCCTTATCAATGCCATGCATTTGACTTGCCAGTGCTTGTGCTGTTTCCAGGTTTCGTCGTTTGGCTCTTTTTTCCATTTCCTGAAAGATGTTTTTTTGGCAACAGCCTCTCTGACCTCACCTTTAAACCATGCTGGCAGTTTTTTGGACTTCCTTCCACTTTTCTTAAAGCGTGGAATACAGCTGGTCTGGGCTTTCAAGATAGTATTTTTCAACAATACCCAACCTTGATGTAAGTCTTTAACCTTTGCAACTGCTCCTTTTAGTTTTTTCTTAACTGTTTTCCTCATTTTATCATAGTCTCCCTTTCGAAAGTTAAAAGGTAGTACTGTGGATTTCCTTACTATCCCTCCTCCACTAATTAAATCAAAGGCGATCATGCTATGATCACTATTGCCAAGTGGCCCCAACACCCTTATCTCTTGCACTAGATCAGGTGTTCCACTAAGGACTAGGTCTAATATGGCTTCCCCTCTGGTCGATTCATGAACCAGCTGCTCCAAGAAGCAGTCATTTATTTCATCTAGGAACTTTATCTCCCTAGCATGTCCTGCCGTGACACTGACCCAGTCAATACCGGGGTAAATGAAATCACCCATAATTATTACTGCGCTGTAACGCTGTTAGCGTCCTTGATTTCTTTGAGCATTCCATCATCCATTTGTTCATTCTGGCCAGGTGGTCGATAGTACACCTCCCACTGCCATCGCCTTACGCTTTTTACATGGAATTTCAATCCATAGAGATTCTACAGCAAATTTTGTTTCCTGCTAAACTTTAATCCTTTCTGACTCAATGCCCTCTCTAGAGTCAAACCCTCCACCAATTACGATATAGTTTGTACCCAGGTATCACAGCGTCCCACTGGTTGTCCTCCTTCCACCATGTCTCTGATATTCCAATCAAATCTAACCTCTCATTTAGTGCTATATATTCTAACTCTCCCAACTTATTTTTTAGACTTCTAGCATTTGCATTAAAGCATTTTAGAGACTGTATTTTATTGGTAGCCATGGGTAATTTGGGATCTTTAAGCTCTGTCTGCTCCATACTCGAGGGCATTTGGGCTACTTTACTCTTTTTTGGAACCTCTCTGCTTTTGGTAGTATCCTTCAAGGATACATTCTTCTGAACCATCCGCTCTTGGGCGACTGTCGGCTTTCCCCTATTATCTAGTTTAAAAGCTACTCTATCTCCTTTTTAAAGGTTAATGCCAGCAGCCTGGTTCCATCCAGGTTAAGGTGAAGCCCATCCCTTCGGAAGAGCCCCTCCTTTCCCCCAGAATGTTCCCCAGTTCCTAACAAATCCAAAACCCTCATCTCTGCACCACTGTCTCATCCACGCATTGAGACTCCGGAGCTCTGCCTGTCTTTTGGGTCCTGCGCGTGGAATGGGAAGCATTTCGGAAAACGCTACCCTGTAAGTTCTGGATTTCAACTTCCTACCTAAAAGCCTAAATTTAGCCTCCAGAACCTCCCTACCACATTTTCCTATGTCATTGGTACCGACATGTACCAAGACAGCAGACTCCTCCCCAGCACTATCTAAGACCTTATCTAGGTGGCGCGTGAGGTCCGCTACCGTCGCACCAGGCAGGCATGTTACCAGGCGATCCACACGTCCACCAGCCACCCAGCTATCTACATGCCTAATGATCGAATCACCAACTATAACGGCTGTCCTAACCCTTCCTTCATGGACACATGGCCCTGGAGAAACGTCCTCGGTGCGAGAGGGTTTTACATCACCTGGAGGACAGGTCCTATTTACAGGATCACTTCCTGCCACACCAGGGTGATGCTCTCCTGTCACGTGACCTCTCTCCTCCATGGTAACAGGGATGCTGCCAGACTGGAGGTGGGATTTCAGATCTATATCCCTGTAGGTCTTGTCTGTGTAGCTCTCTGTCTTTCTTATGTTTTCCAAGTCTGCTACTCTAGCGTCTAGAGAACGGACTCGTTCCCTGAGAGCAAAGAGCTCACCGCTCACCAACTGGGAGAAAATCATACATGTGACACTCAATGCAAAAGACTGGAAATCCCCTATCTTGCTGCTGGACTGCTGTCTGCATCTTAGTTTTAAGCTTGTGTTTAGATCTTTAAGTTCTTTACTTACTAAGGGTTGCTATGGATATTTATACTAATAAAACTACCGAATACGTCTAATATACCTTGTTCACCTGAAGCTTAATTAATCTCAGGTCCTTAGTGTATGACTGATTTGGGTAACGAGCTTCACCTGAGAGCACCTCCTGCCCTTTAAGATGTGTAAGTACCTATAAAGCTACGATTATCCCATGGGTGGGTGGGTGTTGGGGAGGGAGGGAGGGAAATAACACTTATTAAAAGAGGGCTGCTACACAGTACCTTGTCCTGTGCTGCTGAGGTAAGCTATATTCTGATTTGATTTAAATTATAGTTCTTTGCTGATGCTAGGCCCCGAGTGACTATTCACTTTAAACTACAAGCTCTCTGCTGGGTTCCAAATTTAACCAGAAAGCTCTCTGCTGGGTTTTAAATTTAAACTACAAGCTCTCTGCTGGGTTCCAAATTTAACCAGAAAGCTCTCTTCTGGGTTTTAAATTTAAACTAAAAGTACTTTTGCTGATGCTAGGCCCCGAGTGACTATTCAATTTAAACTCCAAGCTCTCTGCTGGATATGAAATGTAACCAGAAAGTTCTCTTCTGTGTTTTAAATTTAAACTTAAACTCCTGCTACTAGGCCCTGACTGATTTAACAAAAAATACTGGTTCACAGATTAATTATTCTTTATTCTTTATTGGCAACATTTGATATACCGCCCATTACTTTGTGCAACAACTACTGAGGAGTGCTGTATAACACTTTTGGAGATGGCTGCATTCTTATTTCTGAAGTACCTAGTTTTCAAATGTCCTTTGGGCATTTTATATAAAATTGTATCCTTCTGATGCTTCATAATAAAAACTTACATAGGATCAAAAAAACAGTTTAAACAAACAGACCCTCTATCAGTGTACACTGAAGACAATAAGTTTAGCACAGCATCAATTATTCCAAAAATCAAACAAGAAAACCATAATATGTCAGCACTTCCCCAATAAAAAACTGAAAGTTGATTTTAGCATTCTTTAAGCAGAAAGAAAGTTCTCATGATGTAATTTGTAACATACTTTTCCAAAGAGGCTACTCCCAGGAATCTAAAGAATGATTTTAATTTGCTGATTTCTAAACTCTGTATTATGGGCCAGATATTCGAAGCCTTTTACACAGTTTGCAGACCTGCAAACCGTGTAAATACCATTAAGCGGATACCACCATTACATGCCCCAATGCTAACCGGTTAGCATCAGGGCGTTCCAGGGGCAGCACCCGGGGATAACTGGTCAGCAGCGATATTCATCCGCTCCCTTGGTGGCAAAAGTTAGGTACAGAAAAGGCTGTAATAACTTTCGTCACTGAAGCTAACCAGGCAGCGGCTGAATATCACTCACCACTGCCAGGTTAGCTTCTTGATTTACTACTACTACTACTACGCATTTATAAGGTGCTACCAGGCGCACACAGCGCTGTACAATGAAAACACAAAAAGACAGTCCCTGCTCAAAAGAGCTTACAATTTAAAAAGACAAAGCAAGAAAAGATAAGAACAAGGGCAAAGAGACAAGAGCAGGAGAGACAGGACAAAGGAAAGAGGTAAGAACAAGTGTAAGAGGAAGAAAGAAAGAAAGAAAGGTGAAATAAAAGAGGGGAAGGAAGGAGAACAGCAAAATCAAAAGCCAAAGACCGAGGCGAAAAGATGAGCTTTTAACTTGAGTTTGAAGAGGGGCAAAGAAGATACCAAACGTATAGACAAAGGAAGTTTATTCCAAGCGTAGGGAGCAGCAAGGTGAAAAGAGCGGAATCTGGAGTTGGCAATAGAGGAGAAGGGCACAGCAAGAAGCAACTGGGAAGAAGAACGGAGTACACAAGGGGAGAAATAGGGAGAAATGAGAGAAGAAAGGTACTGAGGAGCCACAGAGTGAATGCACTTACAGGTCAGAAGGAGAAGCTTAAAGTGAATACGGAAATGAATAGGGAGCCAGTGAAGAGATCTGAGGAGAGGAGTGATGTGGGCAAAACGAGGCGGACAGAAAATCAAACGGGCAGCGGAGTGCTGAATAGACTGAAGAGGGAAGAGATGAGACTGAGGGAGACCAGCAAGGAGGTTACAATAATCAAGGTGGGAGGTGATTAGGGAATGGATGAGGGTTTTAGTAGTGAGCTCAGAGAGAAAGGGGCAGATTTTGCCAATGTTGAAGAGAAAGAAGCGACAGGTCTTAGCGACGAGTTGGATATGAGAGAAGAAAGAGAGTGACGAGTCAAAAATAACATCCAAATTGCGAGCAGATGAAACAGGTTGAGAACAGAGACTGAAAAAGAAGAAGGAGAAAGGGAAATTTTAGGAGAAAAAACGAGAAGTTCAGTCTTGGCCATGTTCAATTTCAGGCGACGATGGAACATCCAGGCAGCAATGGCAGAGAGACAGCAAGAGATCCGGGACTGGAAAGCAGAAGCAAGATCAGGAGCAGAGAGATAGATTTGGGAGTCATCAGCATAGAGATGGTACTGAAAACCATGAGAGGAAATAAGTGCACCAAAGGATTGGGTATAGAGAGAAAAAAGAAGGGGACCCAAGACAGAACCCTGGGGGATACCAACCGAGAGCGGGGTAACAGAGGAGGAGGAGCCACCGGAACATACACTAAAGGAGCGATGGGAGAGATATGAGGAGAACCAGGAGAGAACAGAGAACAGATATGATGGTGAACCTGGATATTCAATGCCAGTGGCTGGATATTTTCCTGGCATTCAATATCCATGTTTAGTGTTCAGCAGTGGCGGTTAGCTACTGTAATTGCATTAGCCGTCGCCACTGAATATCAAGCCCTATATGATTAGCCCACCATGCAGAGGACCTGGGTTTGAATCCTGTGTCAAGTCTTCCATTGTCTAGGTTGGATGGGGATGCAGAGATTGCAGTATTCCGAGCACCAGGGGGTTCTTGCAATGGTGAACCTAATGGCCAGAATTAGGGCCCAGAATGGGAGCCTATGGCACCCAACCACAACTAGTTGCTAGAATAATGGGGCTAAGTGAGCTGGGAAGGGAATATATAATAAAGGGGGGGGGAACCCAAGAAAATGACAATTCATGGCACCAGGTCCCAGCCTTCGTTCTTGTTACTTCCCCTTTTCCTTCTCCCAAAACAAATGATAGGAACTCAAAAATTGATCTCATCTGCATAATCCATCCGGCCTCTCATTTACTTCAGCAGATACCAAAGCTCCATCAACTGAACGGTGGCTAGTTAAAATCATACTACCAAAGCCGTTGCCCCTGTTACAGCTTCTGCCTCTGTCCAGACAGACAGACAGCCTGATGCCAGTCGAGAGATCATGTGCAAAATGCCTTCAAGCTGGAGCCCTCATAAAACAACTGGAGGAGCTCAGAGCAGAGGTGGCGAGGCTGAGATGCATTCGAGATAGGAAGTAGTACATTGATGAGATGCTTCTTGAAGCATCCAATCTCTCTGCTAGAGGTGAAGATGAGAGGCTACAGAAAGTTGGACACGAGTCACCAGAGCCTGCAGAATTGACAATACAACTCCTCCAGCCCTCGAATTTAAGAACCAGTTTGCAGCCCTCCGGGGGCTGCATACTGGTTCTGCATAGTGGAGGTGGCAAGAGCATCCCAGGAAAGAGAAGAACCAGAGCTCAAGCAACCCAATGTTGCAGAATCGGGGACCATAAGGAAGCAAAAGAGTGGTGGTTGTTGATTCTTTCTGAGGGGTTTTGAGGCATCCATCTACTGACCAGACTTGTTATACAGTGAGAAGTGCTGTCTGCCAGATGCTAAAATCTGGGATGTTATGGAGAGTTTGCCAAGACTCATTAAGCCTATTGATTATTATTTGATGATGCTCATCCATGTCAGCACAAATGATACTGCTAGCTATCCCTCTGAGCATATCAAGAGTGACTTCATGGCTCTGGGACAGAGGGTGAAGCAGATAGGTGCACAGGTGGGGTTTTCTTCAATCCTCCCTGTTGAGGGTAAAAGCCGAGGCAGAGAAGCTCGCATCCTGGAGATGAATACATGTCTGTGTGGATGGCGTTAAGAGCGTTTTGGTTTCCTGGACCATGGGAGGATTTTCCAAGGGCTGCAGAGCACAAATGGCATCAACATATCTAAAAAGGGTCAAAGTGCCTTTAGTAGATTAGCCAATCTGCTGTGAAAGAGGGCTTTAAACTAGATTCACTGGGTATGGGTGAAGAAAGCCCCCAGTTAAGTGAAAGTCTTCAGGTAAGTAAAACTTTAAATATCTCTGTAGAAATAGATAAAAGTGAAACATCTGGAAAGCAGTATACATAAATACTCACAGTATGGGAACTAAGATCCCAGATGTTGAGGCTTTAATGGACGAGGTTGACTTTGATTTAGTGGTGGTTACAAAGACATGGTTCACAGACAACTACGACTGGGATGTAATTATATGAGGCTATATTTTATTCAGGAAGGACAGGGTAAGAAAAAGGGGAGGTGGCGTGGCATTATATGTAAAAAATATTAAAGCTATAGAACTACAGGGCTTACAAGGGAGCGAGGAGGCACTGTGGGTTAATTAGAAAGAGGGAAAAGGAAATCCATTTGCAGTGGTGTGATATACAGATCTCCTTCACAGGGAGAAGTGGACAGAGATTTAATAGAAGACATGCACAATATTGCCATGAGAGGAGAAGTGCTACTGATGGGCGATTTCAACATGCCGGATGTTAAATGGCACATCACTGCTGCACCGTCATCTAGCAGTACAAAGATCCTGGATTCTCTACAGGGAGAACTGGGAGAACTATTCCGACAACTGGTAACAGAACCCGCAAATGAATGGGCCATACTGGACTTGGTGCTTAGCAATGGGGGAAGTGCATCTGATGTTATAGTGTGAGATCATCTCGCTTCCTGTGATCACCAGATGGTATGGTTCAATATTAGGACGAGCTGATAAAGTCCATTCAAAAGCGAGGGACTTTAGGAAAACTAACTTTGCCAAGATGGGACAATACCTCAAGGAGTCATTAATATGACAGGAACAGCTGGGAAATGTAGAAAAGCAAAGGGCAAAACTGAAAGGGGATATTTTAAGGGCAACAAACCTTTTGTTAGAAAGGCAAATAAATGTAAAAGGAAAAGGAGGCCACTATGTTTCTCAAAAGAAGTAGCTGAAAAGGTGAAGAAAAAGAGGGCGAGGAAAGAAAAATTTGCAAAAAGAAGAGGAAATAGCCAATGCTATATAAGGGGGGGGGGGGGGACAAGACATTTTTCAATTATATTAGTGAGAGGAGGAAGTGCAAAAGTGATATTGTCAGACTCAAGGGTGAAGGGAGGAATATTTAGACGCTGATAAGGATAAAGCAGAATTGCTTAACAAATATTTTGTTCTGTGTTCACAGATAACGTGCCCAGAGCAGGATCTCAGAAAACACCCATAAATAGGAACAGAAGTGAAAGAGATCTTGAATGATTTTCAGAAGACTCTTCATGAGGAACTAGCTAAACTAAAAATGGACAAAACGATGGGGCCGGATGTGATACATCCGAGATCATCGAAGGAACTTGGGAAAGTTCTAGAGGCAACACTGTCTGACCTTTTCAATGCTTCTTCAGAGTTTGGAGTGGCCCCAGAGTTCTGGAGAAAGGCACATGTGGTGCCTCCACACAAAAGCGGATGAGGCTGAGAATGAAAGGTGATTAGTCTGACCTCTGTGGTGAGCAAATTAATGGAAATGCTGCTGAAACAGAGGATAGTGAGGTTTCTGTAGTCCAATGGTTTGCAGGATCAGAGGCAACATGGGTTTACTAGAGGCAGGTCTTGTCACCGACTGGGTTAGAAATTGGCTAAGAGGAAGGCAACATGCTGAGAAGGATGTTACCAGTGGTGTGCAGCAAGGATCTGTTCTTGGTCTGATTCTTTTTAATGTTTTTGTTAGTGATATTGTGGAAAGACTGAAGAGTAAGGTTTTTGCTTCTTAGCGGAGGATACCAAAATCTGCAATATATATATATATATATATATATATATATATATATATATATATATATATATATATATATATATATATATATATATATATAGACACCCAGAAAGGAGTAGATAACATGAGGAGGGATCTAGTTAAACTTGAAGAATGGTCGAGAATTTGGCAGCTGAGATTTAATGCTAAAAATTGCAGGGTCATGCATTTGGGCTGCAAAAATCCAAGGGAGCAGTACATTATAAAGGAGTGAAGTACTTCTGTCCATGAAAGACAAGCGGGACCTGGGTGTGATTGTTTCTGATGATCTTAAACTGGCTAAATAGGTAGAAAAGGTGACAGTGAAAGCCAGGAGGATACTTGGATCAATAGGAAGAGGAATGACCAGCAGAAAAAAAGGAGGTGATAGTGCTGCTGTATAAAAGTCTCATTTGGAGTGTTGTGTGCAATCCTGGAGACCACACCTTCCAAAAGATGAAAAGTGGATGGAGTCTATGCAGAGGCTGGCTACCAAAATGGACAGTGGTCTTCATTATAAACCATATGATAGACTCTGAGATCTTAATATGTATATGTTAGAGGAAAGGATAAAGGAGATATGATAGAGATATTAAAATACCTCTGTGGCATAAATGCACAGAAGAGCCTCTTTCAAATGAAAGTAAGCTCTGCAACAAGGATGAGGGTGAAAGGGATAGACTCAGGAGTAATATGTGGAAACATTTCTTTTTGGAAAGAGTGGCAGATGCGTGGAATAGTCTCCCACTGAGGTAGTAGAGACCAGGACAGTATTTGAATTTAAGAAAGCATGGGACAAATGCAGAAGATCTCTAAAGGAAAAAAAGGGACTATAGCAGTTGATATGGAAGGGCAGACTAGATAGGCCATATGTTTTTTCTGCCGTCATGTTTCTAAAAATTTAAAACAAAAACCTAAAAAACCTTGCTCTAACTTAAGACAAATGTCCCACAAAGTAAATCTTGCAGACCATGTAGATATAAATACTAAAACTGACTGAAAAGATGGTATAAAATATGCCATAGATAACAGCACTCACCGAATAACAGCAATGCTCACTAATGACAACCCTGTTTGAGAAGGTTTCATTGTAGGCATCTATATGCAAAGTTCGCTCTTGTCTGTTCAAGGAGTTCTTCTGGACGAAGTAAACATAATCTACTCCTGCAATCTGGAAAAAACAATCCTTCAATGTTTATTACATACCAGGGGGGCCAATTTACTAAAGGTTTTCTCCTTTTTCTTGTCTATGGGAAAAAGCCTTGATGAATTGAACTCTAAGGGGCATGTTTACTAAACCTCATGCCGGTAGCGCATGTGTGAGCCACTTTACTAGTGTGGGGCTGTGGGCTAACTATAGGGGTCTGGGTAAACATATACCCTGAAGTTCTCACACGCCAACATGGTAAAACAGCTGCAGGTGCAACTAACGCCACCCACTGAAGTGGCATTAGTTGCACCCTCACTACTTGCAACAAACACATGCAACAAACACCAGCTGCACCACCACGGGAACACCCCCATCTTTCCTAGTCACTGACCTGACACGTGCTAACTTAAGGTAGTGTGGGTTTTTGGCATGCAGCACCATGCTACTTTTTAGTGTGGTGTCAAAAAAAAGCATAGCTACTCACATGTAGCAAGTGTTCTCCAAGAATAGCAGGAATCAGTCCTCACATATGGGTGACATCTGCACTGACGGAGCCCGCATGGTGAACACTCCCCGGGTTTTAAAGAAAGCCTTTGGGAGTTCGACACCTTCCCGCCATTTTACCTCAGTATGAAGACATATGTAGCTTATTCAAGCAGGAAAAAGAAAACCTCCAAGGGTTGGAGGGAGGGTTGTGAGGACAGATTCCTGCTGTTCCCAGAGAACACCTGCTACACATAGCTACACTTTCTCCGGGAACAAGCAGGAAGTCAGTCCTCACATATGGGACTCCCAAGCTATAGGCTACTGAAAAACCTGTACCTGAAAAATTGAACTGTGAATGACAGCAGAGAGCGCTGAGTGGCCACAAGACCCCAGGGACGACCACAGCTTCGACCAGGGAATCAATTCTCCAGTAGCCTGGACATATATTTTATTTATTTATTTAAAAGGATTTATATACTGCTTTGTCCTGAAATCAAAGTGGTTTACACTTCAAACAATCAAAAATCAGCATTAGTAGGGGTAGGCATGCAGTGTTAACATGGGTGAGTATTTGTGTGAGTGAAGGTGATGATTTCTTGGTGTGCTATTTACAGGATGAGCTATGTACAAGGGGTTATATATAGGGAGGGTGGTGGAGCACATAGGGGGTCAGGCGGATTGGTAGGTAGCCATGGGGCCATAGGACAGTTTGTGATGTCACTATAGTGTTCAATGAAGAGAGTAGTTTTGGGCTGCTTCCTTAAGTCCTTGAGGTCTATAGTTGATTGTTGATAGTCGGTCGTCCGGGAGGGAGTTCCAGGCGGTTAACATTCAACCCCATGCGGTTTAAATTAACATTAACTTATACAAAGAACTTTCAATTGTAAACAGTAACATCATATTTTAAGAACTTGCATAGACTTGTAGAAGGGCCAGAGGATAGGAGTTGCATTATTTAAGAGGGAGGAGTGGCTCAGTGGTTGGGACAGGTTACCTCAGGCAGGAAGGCCGGGGGTTCAATTCCCGCATGGGGACAAGCAACTTCAGGCCGGAGGGCCTTGGGTCTCTAGTCCCATGGCCACTCCTTGTGGCCTTGGGCAAACCACTTAACCCTCCATTGCCTCAGGTACACTTAGATTGTGAGCCCTTCGGGGTCAAGGGAATAAAGAGTGCCTGTTAGTATACATGCAAACTGCACTGATTCTAAAGAGCGCGGTATAAAAAAATAAAAATAAATGATTCCCCAAAACGATTATGGAGTACCGCCTGGTCGAAGGTGCCGTCATGCCAGGAATCCTCCTCCAGGCAGTAATGAGTTGCGAAGGTGTGAATACAGCTCCAGGTGGCGGCCCAGCAAATCTCCAGCAGGGAGAATGAGCGCAGATTCACCACAGAAGCTGCCATAGTCCACACATTATGGGCCATAACATGGCGCTCGAGAGAGAGACCAGTCTGCTCATAGGCAAAAGAGATGCAGTCCACCACCCAGATAAACAGGGTGTGCTTAGAGACCGCAATGCCAAGCCGGTTCAGGTCGTAGGAGATGAAGAGCTACAAGGAGCGGCGATGAGTCTTAGTCTGCTTGAGGTAAATAGCCAGCGTCCTCTTACAATTCAAGGTGTGGAGAGTGATCTCCGCCCTGCCCACCTGAGACCAAGGAAAGACGGTGGGGAGAACCACCTCCTAGTTGAGATGAAAGGGGGAGACCACCTTAGGGAGAAACTTAGAGTGCGGGCAAAGGACCACACTGTTCCTATGAAACCTGGTGTAGTAGGGGGCATGAGCCACCAACACCTGCAGCTCACTTACTCTGTGCGCAGATGTGAACACCACAAGGAAGATCACTTTCCAGGAAAGGTACTTGAGGTGACAAGAAGCAAGCGGTTCGAACCACAACCACATTCAAATCCCATGCTGCTGCAGGCAGGCGGGTGAATGACAGGCAGATAGAGCAAAAAACCTCTCATGAAGCAGCCCACGAGGATGGTCGGATAAGGATTGCCCCTCAGATGATGGTGTGCCGCAGCGCACTGAGGAGTCCCCTAAGCGAGTTAGACTTCAGGCCAGCATTGGAAAGGTGCAACAAGTACTGCAGCACTGTTGGGACAGAGCAGGAGAAAGGGTTGAAGCCCCCCTCAGCACAGATCGAAAACCTGCACCACTTGAAGGCGTATGCCTGCCTGGTGGAATCCTTGAGGGGGATGCAAGCAAGCCTATCTAGCACACTTATCAGCACACCGTGAATTAACATACTCCAAAAAGGAAAGAATTCCATACTGAGATTCTTCGCCGCTCCCTAAGTAAGCCCAGGGATCTTTTCAACCTAGTGAAATCAATAACCAAGGAACCTTCCTCCCCTCATCATGAACCAATACAACCCCATTTGTTTGCCAACCACCTCCAATCAAAAGCCATCAAAACAGACATAGCCCCGAGAACCACACTAAGAAATACTCCCGATCAACAACCACTGCTTACAGAACTAACTTCCCCTTCTGCGGGAGACATCGAAAACACTATTGCATCTATCAACACTACTACCGCACCGAACGACCCATGCCCAGCGCACTGGATTAGGACAATGCTAACAGAACTCAGCCCGATCATAGCCAGGATCACAAGCCTATCCTTCTCAACAGGAACATTCCTGTCTTCTCTGAAGCACATGTCCATACGCCCACTTCTCAAAAACAATAGTTTAGATCCACAGGTCGACTCATACCGACCGATCTCAAGTATCCCTCTACTTGCCAAAATAATTGAGAAAAATGTCCAAAGACAGATTCACCAGCACATAGACAGCACAGCCCCTTTAGATGACTGCCAGCACAGGTTTCGAGAAGCTCACGGCGTAGAAACACTACTCACCACACTAACCAATACCTTATCCAGAGGAATAGACAACATCAAGAAAGGATTCGCACTGATCTTCCTTGACATTGCCGCAGCATTTGACTCTGTCAGTCACACTCAACTCCTCAGATGCCTCCAGGGTAAGGGAATTCAGGGCTTGGCGTGGGATTGGTGTAAATCATATCTAGATGACCGATGGCAACATGTAAGGATGGGAGCCAACTCCTCTGATCCGTTTCAACAAACCCAAGGAGTACCCCAAGGCTCATCCCTATCCGCACTATTATTTAACATTTACATGCAGCCTATCTGTGAAATCATTTGATCCTTTGGAATCTCCTGCTTGATCTATGCAGATGATGTCCTCCTGTTTACGCCATTCGACGTCTTGCATCCTGACTTCACTGCCTTAGTTAACTGCTTCAACACAATCACAGACTGGCTCCTCGAACAGAACCTTCGTATAAACTTCAAGAAGAGGGAGGTATTGTTCATCACAAAGAACAGAAACCTTTCCCCACCTAAAACATTAAGGGTCAGAGACGCAGAGCTCCCAAGTAAGTCCACGATACGCTACCTGGGTATTACGCTTGATCAACGTCTTGACTTTAAAGCGCACATAAGCAATACCGTCAAGGCTATATATTTCAAGATTAAGATGTTACGTCACCTAAGACCAATGCTGGCACATGAAGACTACCGGACAGTATTCCAAGCCCTGTTAATTCCACTTTGACTATGCGAACATCATTCTACACGGGATCCCCAAGAGTTCCCTAAACCAGTTGCAGCTTGCAATGAATGCCACGGTACGTGTCCTCTGTGGAGTATCAAGAAGAGACCATATAACCCCTACCTTAAAAGGACCTTCACTGGCTACCAATAGAAGGCAGAATCACCTACAAGGCACTACTCATTACGTTTAAAGCCATCAATAGGATATCCCCCTCGTCCATCACTGCACTCATTACCCACACCCCCGACAATAGGTCAAGAAGGTCAAAAGGCGCCCACACTAGTAATCCTGATTGAAGTGACGAAATGCACACAAACAACCAGAAGCAGAGCATTCTTTTTCTACGCTCCAAGGTGTTGGAATAATCTCCCGTCCAATATCAGATCAATCAAAGATCTCACACAATTCAGGAAAGCCATTAAACATCATTTATTCCTATTATATTATTCGCAATCCAACTGTACCCCTACACCTTGTACAAACACAACCACCCAACAGCTTGAAGAATGTAAAAGCGACACTAGTAAGCTGTCATTGTTCAGATGTAAACAGTTCAATGTTACGAATCCTAGTTACTATGTCCTGTTCGATGTAAGCACAAGGCACCTCCCCTGCCTTGTGCAAAATTGTTAACTGTAAACCGCACTGATGTCAAATAGCGCGGTATAGAAAAGCTAGAAATAAATAAATAAATGACATCCTCCACGTTCCTGGGCAAGTGGAACTGTGCCAGGGCTACCCTCTTAGCAGCCAGGCCATTAGGGTGAGAGCTTTGAGGTTGGGGTGCAGGAGAGCACCGTCCTCCTGCAAGATCAAGTCCGGAGTGTATCCCCAGGGAAACTGAGGGTGCTTAGGAAAGACGGAGGAACATGGAGAACCATGGATGCCTTGGCCACCTGGGAACTACGAGAATTAAAGTGGCCCGGTAGAACTGAACCTTGAGAAGGGTCTTGGAGATCAGGGGGATAGAAAGGTACGCATAGAGGTGGTCCTCTGTCCACGAAATGAGGAACATGTCGGCTGTCACTCGAGATGGGGCCAACAACCTGGAGCAGATGCGCAGCAACTGGGAGCTGCTGGGGCTGACAAAGAGATCCATCAAAGGACAGCTGCACATCCAAAAGATACCGCTGGCCATCAGAGGATCCAGCTGCCATTCATGGGGCTGCGGGATCCTGCTGAGTTAGTCCACCAGTAGATTGTCCAGTCCGGAGAGGTACACTGCTTGAAGGAGCATACTGCTCTCATTCGCAAAGGTGCAGAGGCGAACTGCTTCCCAGCACAGGATATATGACCCAGTTCCTCCTTGCTTGTTGACATAAAACATCGCCACTTGGTTGTCTGTCTGGACCAGAACAGCCTGGTTCTCCAAGTGGTGTCCGCACACTCGCAGGGCATTCGCAACTGCTCAGAGCTCGAGAAAGTTGATTTGATGGAGACTCCTCTGCCTATCAGATGCCCTGGGTCCGTTGGCCATCACAGTGGGCCCCCCAGCCCAGTTTGGAGGCATCTACGATGAGGATCCTCTGAGATGTTGGGGCCCAGAAAGGCATCCCCGCCATGAGGTGCAGCAGTTGCTGCCACCAGTTGAGGGACAGAGAGGTGCCATCACACAAATCCTGTCCTCCTGGCACTCCACTGCCCAAGTCTAGGATCTTAATATGTAAACTTTAGAGGATAGGCAGGACAGAGGTGATATGACTGAGAACTTTAAATTCCTCCATGGCATAAATGCACAGGAGGATCCTGTTTCGATTGAAAGCAAGCTCTGCTATGAGGGAACATAGGATGAAGGTGAAAGGATAGACTCAGGAGTAATATGCGGAAATGTTTCTCTACGGAAAGAGTGGTAGATGCGTAAAATAGTCTCCCAGTGGAGGTAGTACAGATGAGGACGGTATATGAATTCAAAAACGCATGGGACAAACACAGAGGATCTCTGAAGGAAAAAAGGGGACTGTTGTAGTGGCTGATATGGAAGGACAGACTAGATGGGCCATGTGGTCTTTTTCTGCCGGCATGTTTCTAATATTTTATGAGTGCAGAGAGTCCACCGGGTCTGATGTATGCAGAGCAGAGTGTTGCATGTGATGTGCACTGTTGAGGCCATGTGCTCCAGGAGGTGCAAGATGAGGCGGGCCAAGGCAGTCGAGCAACCTTGCACCTCTTTGGCAAGGGCTGCCAGGCGCCAAGCCCTATCCAGAGGGAGGAAGACCCTGGCCAGGATGGTGTCCAGAAGGGCCCCATGAACTCCAAACGCTGCATATGTGACTTAGGGTAGCTGACAAATCCCAAATGCTCAAGAATGAGAATGGTGCGACATCCCGTCTCACGGACTTAGTCTGCAGAGCCTCCCTTGACGAGTCAGTGGTCCAGATAGGGGAAGACAAACACCCCTTGCAGCCAGAGGTAGGCTGCGAACACCACCAAGCATTTTTATGAACACTCTTGGGGCAGAAACCAGTCCAAAAGTGTAGGACCCTGTATTGGTAATGGCGGCCTTCGATGGCAAAGCAGAGGTACTGCCAGTGACAAGGATGGATCAGAATGTGGGTATAAGCAATGTTCCCTCTAATTTTCTGTAGGCTGTGTGCGCATAAAATATCAGCTGTGTGCAGCTTTTGAAGGAAGGTTAAATTTTTGTGCGCCACATAACGACACTCGGAGTTATATACTTTAAACTTTGACTACACGTCAGAATACAGTATGTACACCACATTGATTTTAATCAAATTAAATGAAAATAGATGATTACTAAATGAAGCGGGAAATTTCTAGTAATTACAATCATAACTTTTAAATTTTAAGACGTCTGTGTTGTTTTCTATCAGAATCAGAGCCGTAATTTTTGTGCGCTCTGTTGTAAAGTATGTGCGCTCGCTCAGCGAGGTGTGTGCGAGCGCACATGCGCACAGCTTAGAGGGAACATTGGGTGTAAGCATCTTTGAGATCCAAGGAGCATAGCCAATTTTCCTACTGGCGATAAGGCAGCAATGTTCCAAGGGAGAACATTTTCAACTTCTCCTTCACCAAGAACAGATTGAGATCCCGCAGATCTAGGATGGGTTAAAAGCCACCAGTCTTTTTAGGAGGCAGAAAGTAGCGGGAGTAGAACCTCTCACCCCTTAGAGGTGGTGAGACAGGCTCCATCACATTGGATGTGAGAAGGCCTGCGAGCTCTTGCTGCAGAAGAGGAGTCATGGGAAGTTCTCCAGGGAAGAACGGAGGGGACACCTGCTCAAAGTGGAGCAGGTAACCTTCCCTCACCATCTGGAGGGCCCAGGCATTGGTGGTTATGATGGTCCACTGGTTGGCGAAGGTAGTCAGATGTCCTTATGTGTGCTGCAGCACTCGACCATACATGGGAAAAGAGGCCATGCCTAATGAGTCAAAAGTTCTCCCCTAAGTTGCAGCTGTGACACAGGCTGAGATTTGGGGGACTTAGGCTTGTGAGGGCCATGTCCCTGACCCTTAGACTGCTGACGCTGTGGGAGAATTCAGTAGACTGGATACTGGGGGTAAGTTCCATAAGCCTTCCTCTTCTTTGGGTAGAAGGACATTTTCCCCAAAACCTTCTGTCGGGAAAGGTCAGCGGTCTTCCGGGAGAGCCTGGTCATATACTCAGACTCCAACTCTGCGGCCTTGTCCATCATGGGCTTGCCAAAGAGGTTCTCTCCTCAGCATGGGACATCAACCAATTTGTCCTAAACCCATTGCTCCAGGTCTGAGGACTGTAGCCATGCCAGGCAGTGAGCACTAATGCCCACCGCAGCCACTTTAGCCACGGACTCAAAGCCATAATAGGCCACTCAAGTAACATATTTGAGCACGCCTTGACCATCAATACCAAGGTCCGGAATTGCTGAAGAGGTTCTTCGGACAATCCATCTGAGAACTCGGGCAAGCTCCTTTGCCAGGTCTCTCAGGTAAATGCCTATATACAGCTGGTAAAGCACAGTTACTTACCTGTAACAGGTGATCTCTGGGAACAGCAGGAATTAGTCATCACATATGGGTACGTTGGTACCGACGGAGCCTGCGCGGGAAAGCTCCCCAGCCTTTCAGATGAAAGGCTTTTGGGGCCTCCCACTGCACATGCGTGCTGCCTTCCCGCCTTCCTGACCAGCTCTCTTCAGTTCGAGTTTAAAGCTGAGACAATAGAGAGAGGAAAGGAATATAGATAGATAGAGATACAACTCCTAGGGGAGGTGGGTGGGTTGTGATGACTAATTCCTGCTGTTCCCAGAGATCACCTGTTACAGGTAAGTAACTGTGCTATCTCCAGGAACAAGCAGGAATAAGTCCTCACATATGGGGACTCCCTAGCTGAGATGCCTGGGAGATCCCCTTCCAAGGGTAAACCATCTTCGCATGGATCTCAGGCATCCGTCCAGGGAAGGTGGGCAGGAGTTGTTTAAGTATGGAACAGGTGTTTGAGGACAGCCTGACCAAACAAGGCATCCCGGCGGGAGTCCTTGTCCAAGCAGTAATGGGCTGTGAAGGTATGAACCGAGGCCCAAGTGGCTGCTCGACAGATCTGATCTATGGACACAGAGTGAAGATGAGCCATAGAAGTGGCCATGGCTCGCACATTGTGAGCGGTGACATGGCCTTCCAGAGAAATGTTCTTACTCTGGTAAGCAAAAGAAATATACTGAGCAATCCAATTGGAAAGTGTACATTTGGTGACTGGAAGTCCCAAATGAGAAGGATCAAAAACCACGAAAAGTTGGGAAGACTTTCGATGTGGCTGAGTCCTGTTGAGGTAAAAGGCGAGAGCTCTTTTACAGTCAAGAGTATGAAGGTTCCTCTCTGCACTGGATGCATGAGGAACCGGGAAAAAAACAGGTAGATATACCTCTTGATTAAGATGAAAAGGCGAGACCACTTTAGGCATAAAGTGGGGATTCGTCCTAAGGACCACCTTATCATGATGAAATCTGGTATAAGGTGGATTAGCCACCAAAGCCTGCAGTTCACTGATGCGGCGAGCCGAAGTGACTGCAATAAGGAAAAGAACCTTCCAGGAAAGAAATTTCAGGGAGGTAGATACCAACGGTTCAAAAGGTGGCTTCATAAGTTGACCCAGAACTAGATTCAAGTCCCATGCTACCGGAGGAGGTCGGATGGGAGGCTTAGTGAGGGTCAAGCCTCTCATGAATCTTGCAATAAGAGGATGAGAGGAGACAGGTTGTCCATTTATAGGTTTTAAGGATGCTGCAATAGCACTTAAATGGACTCGTACTGAATTCGTCTTGAGGCCTGCATTGGAAAGATGCAGGAGATAGTCCAGTAGAGAATTCAAAGGAAGTGCTAGAGGGTCAAGACCCTGTTGCGCACACCAAATGGAAAAACGTTTCCATTTGAAAGCATAGGAACGCCTAGTAGAGGGTTTCCTAGAGGCATGAAGGATATCTTTCACTGGTTGGGAAAGATTAAACTCATGAAGGCTTAAGCCTTCAGTAACCAAGCTCGGAGATGTAGGGACTTGGGGTTTGGATGCCACAAAGTCCCCTGCTCCTGAGACAGAAGGTCTGGTGCAGCTCCCAGGTCCAGGGAGGAGCCCTGGGAGAGCTGTAGAAGGAGAGGGAACCACACTTGGCGTGGCCAGCGTGGAGCAATGAGGATCATGGATCCATGATCTCTCTGAAGTTTGAACAGAGTCTTGGGAATCAAAGGAATGGGTGGAAAAGCGTACAGGAATTCCTGACCCCAATGTAGGAGAAAGGCATCGTTGGCCTGAGCTCCCTGACACGGAGTCCTGGAACAGAACCGGGGAAGTTTGGCATTCCACGGACTTGCAAAGAGGTCTATGTCCGGGGTCCCCCATTCCTGAAAGATTCTGCGTATCTGGTCCATATGCAGGGACCATTCGTGTGGGAGCAGAACTCGGCTGAGTCTGTCTGCCCGAGAGTTTTGAACTCCTGGAAGATATACTGCCAGAAGATGAATTTGATGCTCTCTGGCGAAGGCCCATAATCTGAGAGCTTCGTTGCAAAGCGACAGAGAGCCCGTCCCTCCTTGTTTGTTGACATAGAACATGGCTACCTGATTGTCTGTTTGGACTAGGACAGTGAGGTTGACAAGGAGGGTGTGGAAGACTGTGAGGGCAAGGAAGATTGCTCGCAGTTCCAGAATGTTGATGTGAAGGGTGGTCTCCTGAGGAGACCAGGTGCCCTGAGTGGAGAGGTGTTGGAGATGAGCTCCCCACCCTGTCTGGGAGGCATCTGTTGTGAGGGTTGCTTGGGGCAACGAAGGTTGGAAAGGGATCCCCAACAACAGATTTTTGGAGGATGTCCACCACTGGAGAGACCAAAACAGTCGTTTTGAGGTGAGTATTTGGTCTGAGAGCAGTCCTGATGCTTGAGACCACTGGGTGGCCAAGGTCCATTAAGCTGCTCTCATATGAAGACGAGCGTAGGGCACCACGTGTACCGTGGAGGCCATGTGGCCCAGAGGTTGCAGCATTTCTCTGGCTGACAAGTGACTTCTGGACTGAGCCTGGGAGGCCAAGCTTATTAGCCTTTGGCCTCGGACCAGAGGGAGGTAGGCCCTTGCAGTGGTGGAGTCCAATTGGGCCCCTATGAATTCCAGAGACTGAGTAGGGATGAGTTGGGATTTGGGAATGTTTACCACAAGTCCCAGATATTGAAGAATACGCCTTGTGCGGTCCAGAGAAATCTGGGCTTCTGACTGAGATGGAGCTCGGATGAGCCAGTCGTCCAGATATGGGAAGACAAAGATTCCCATGCCTCTGAGAAATGCGGCTACGACTGCCATGCATTTTGTGAAGACTCTTGGAGCAGAGGCCAGACCGAAGGGTAGTACTCTGTACTGGAAATGTTTTCCCTGGAACAGAAATCTTAGATATTTTCTGTGGGATGGATGGATGAGTATATGAGTGTACGCATCCTTGAGATCTAGAGAACAAAGCCAATCCTGACTCTGAAGGTATGGAAGGAGAAGGCCCAGAGAGAGCATTTTGAATTTCTCCTTGAATAGAAACCTGTTCAATTCTCTCAGATCTAGGATAGGTCTGAAGCCCCCTGTCTTCTTTGTTATGAGAAAGTAAGGGGAGTAGAAACCTAACCCCTGTTGTGGAGGAGGAACCTCCTCTATTGCCCCTTGGGCAAGGAGAGAAGAGACTTCCTGACCCAACAGGGTCAGAAGAGATGGGGGAGAACTGAATTGCCTCACCATGGTATGGGGAGGAAGGCTGGAGAAATGAAGTTTGTAGCCCTCCCTGATAATAGAGAGGGTCCATTGCTCTGATGTGATTTGTTCCCATCTGGGAGCAAAATGAGCTAGCCTTCCAGGAATGGTGAGGGGCTCTGGTTGTTCTAGAGCCAGAAACGGCAAGTCAAAACCCCTGAGGGGGTTGAGCCTGCTGGGGTGTAGCAGACACTGCAGGCTTTGACTTTACCTACTTAGATTGTTGACGCTTAGCCGCAAAGCGAGGCTGAGCAGATTGCTGGCCAGTATTTGTGGGAAATCTGGCCTTCTTATAGTAAGGCCTTTTAAAAGACTTTTTTGGCAGGGGTAGAAGTAGACTTGGAAAGTCTATCTAGAGTGGCATTTTCTGCATCCATTTGAGCAGCTTTAATTTGCCAGTCTTCCCCAAATAAGTTCTCACCGGTACAGGGCAGATTCCTGAGGCTATCTACAACCCAGGGTTCTAGGTCAGAAGCCTGGAGCCAAGCGAGACGTCAGGCTGCAATAGCAATTCCTGAAGCTCTGCCTGCAACCTCAAAGGAATCAAAGGCTGCCCTGTTGGAGAACTTGGAGACCTCTGAAAGTTGTGTCACCATAGAAAAAAAAGTCCGCCCTTTGATCATCAGGGATAAAGGGGGCAAAATTCTGTATCTTTAGGGCAAGTTGTCCAAGAAACATGCCCATATAAAGGCTATAAGAATTGATCCTGGCTATAAGCATACTAGCCTGGAACATCTTTCTTCCAAAAGAGTCCAGGGTCTTACATTCTCGCCCTGGAGGGGTAGAAGAATGCCTTTTAGGACTCTTTATTTTCTTCATGGCAGACTTCACCACAATAGAGTGGTGAGGCAGCTGAGTTTTCTGGAACCCAGGAGAAGGAGGGACCCGATACATGGTGTCCAACCTACGGGAATGGGGAGACAGTGTTAAAGGAGTCTCCCACAAATCCATCAAGTGTTCTTGAAGGATTTCATGGATAGGCAGAGTGACTGCCTCTTTAGGAGCTTTAGAGTATCCTAAAATATCCAATTTTTTTGATCTGGGTTCTTTTTCAGAAGATGTAGCAATAGAAAGTGCTTTAGCTACATCAACAATGAAATCCTGAAAGGATAAATCCTCTGGAGGAGACATCCTCCTCTTTGGAGAAGAGGGCTCCTCAGGAAGAGTAAGCTCAGCAGAGTCATCAGAGGAATTGAATTCATCAGAAGAATCTGAGTATTCCTTCTGTGCTTCCAATGTACGATACGCATACCGATCGGTATCGACATCGGGCGTATCGGGCATGGGATCGGTACCGGGCGAAAGCCTGAATCCGGCATGCGGAACCGATCGACGCTTGGAAGTCGATGGTCTCGGTTCCGGTGTGGATACCGGAACCGGGGCCGGTACCGATGGAATCGGTACCAAGGGCGTCGCAGCCTTAATGAATGCCAGAACGGCCTGCTGCATGGTCTGGACAGTATTGCCCATAGACGCCACTACTGCCTGGATGTCGGTACCGGTATGGGCCGGTACCCCAGAGCAGTCCAACAGGTGATCGGTCGAGGCCGTGCCATCGATGTCAACCTGTGACCCCATGATTGCTTTGGAGGCCGGAACCTCCCGCCGGGGTTTTTTGGCCTGGGCAGAATCCTCGAACTCAAAATTGAGAGCCTCTCGATCTTTAGAAAGAGATTTGCTTTTAGAGGATTTGCCCACAGAAGTTTTGGTTACCTGAGATCCATCCGGAGAGGAAGACCTGGATGACTGTGATGCTTCTGAAGGAAACAGCACATGGAGCTTGTTGGCCCGGTTCTGCAAACCACGTTTAGACATCTGGGTGCAGGATGGGCAGTCCGGTATGGAGTGGTCAGGTCTCAAACATTTGAGACACCATTCATGGGTGTCTGTGACAGAAATGACAGCACTGCACTTGGTACATTTTTTAAAACCAGGGACTGGCTTCTCCATGAGGAGAATTTGTGTAGGCCTTAAGGCCTAACAACAGTTACCAAGCTGTGCTGAAGAAAATAAAAAAGTCTTTTTTTTTTTTTTTTTTTATAAAGAAAGAAAGAGAGACCGGCGGTACCGGTTTCGGTATGGGGAAGGCAGGTACGCGGTCTAAAGAAAACAAACAAATTTCACAATTTCTTCAGCGGTGACAGGAACACGACCTGCTGGCTCCGCAGAAAAAGAGAAACTGAAGAGAGCTGGTCAGGAAGGCGGGAAGGCAGCGCGCATGTGCAGTGGGAGGCCCCAAAAGCCTTTCATCTGAAAGGCTGGGGAGCTTTCCTGCGCAGGCTCCGTCGGTACCGACGTACCCATATGTGAGGACTTATTCCTGCTTGTTCCTGGAGATGCCTGAATACAGGCCACGACAGGTCATGAGCATCAAGCCCTGGTAACATTTTTTTTTTTTTTTTTTAACCAAAGTCGTCCATAGTGTGGGCCTCCCTGCCAGGGGTCACTGAGGAGTGTCTCTTCTGGCTCTAGATCCTGTGCATGGCTGACTCCACTACCATGGAAGTGTGTGATAGCTGTGTCTTCTGGAATCCAGGACCCATGCGGACTCGATACATGGAACTGAGCTGCTTGCTCACAACAGGAACCATAAACGGTGACTCCCACATCCTGAGCATCAGAAGTTCCAAAATGAACGGGATGGTGAATGGGCAGGATCTTGAGGTCCTCTGCCCTAGGCTCCTCTTCAGACTCTGTGGTAAAGGCCAGGGCTTTTGCCATATCCTAGACAGTCGAAGGAGAGGTCCTCGGGCAAGGACCCTCTGGCACTCCTATGGAGAAGATAGGTCTGAGGGAACGCCCCGGTGTCGCCGGGTATCTGGGGACTCATCGTCTCCCATTGAGTCGGAATCCGAGGACACCTTGAGAACTCGGCGGGTATCTTTTTCACGCCTGGCCGAGGACATCAACAGTGTCCTGGAGCTCTGAAGTGGAGGCATTCATGAGGGAAACCCAAGGCCTCGAGCGGGATCAGGAGCAGTGCCGGGAATCCACCTGAAGTAGATGCCACTCCAGCATTGGCTGGATCTCCTCAGGTGACGTTCTTGCAGTGGAGGGACCGATCGTTGGGCTGGAGGACCCAGAGGAACTGGACATCAGGCCCCATTGCTTAGCCAAAAAGGCAGCAAGGCTGTGTTTCAAGGCTGCCTTCCTGACCTCAAGGCCAGAAGGCTCTGCAGCCAATGGCACAGGCACCAAAGGTATCAAGCTGTTGAGGGGGTTTCCTCAATGATGATGGCTTCTGAAGACCGATGCCAATCCCCTGATGCCACTGGAATCTCCTCTTGCCAAGGCAGCTTCGGAGGCTACTCCCAGCCGTAACCCTCGGCATCATGCTGAGGAAGCCAATGCCTGTGACTGTGAGGCTTACCCCCAGTTCAACGATGCCACAGGCGAGTCCGGTCCTTCCGGGGACAGCCCTCTGCAGACAGACAATCTCAGGTTCAATGCCCTGTAATCTCGAAGCTCTGAGTGGGTGCGGCCGCCTGGTGAGGTCTCCACGGATGTTGATTCCGCGCTCAAAGCTGGGGCAGGAGAGAAGGTCTTGAGGCCAAACAGCGTCTCCCGCTGCCTTTCATGATAGCTGCGACTCTTGCTTGTCATCTGAAGACAGTGGTCAGCTCTGAGGCACCGCAGGCAGCAGTCGTGGGACATGATGTGCCCACAATGGTCGAACTGCTTAAAACCATTATCTGAAGACACGGAGGGGGAAAATGGTATCCACGAGATCAAACTCCAAGGTCCCGGCTAGGGAGGGTACAAGAAAATCCCACACACCGAAGGACAGGAAAAAAAGAAAAAAAAAAACATAGTAATAAAAAAAAAAACCCAAACACATGATGCCGAGGCAGCAGTGGTTCCAGGAACAGAGGTGGTGATGGTACGTGACTGGAGAAAGTAATACAGAAAAAAAACAAAGAGGAAACACGTTTTTTCCAGGGTGTAGACGAAACGTCCAATGGCTTCTGTGGAAAAAATAAGACTGAGGTAAGATGGCAGAAAGGTGACTGTGCAAGCGCTGTCTAACTCCCAAAAGCTTTCTGTGAAAACTGGAGAGTGTTCAACACATCAGCTCGGTCAGTGCTGATGTCACTCATATGCAAGGATCAACTTCCTGCTTGTTCCTGGAGAATCACAAGCTAAATCCTGTGCTATTGGGTAGCACGCCTTAGTAAACACGCCCATAAATGCACTATCTGCATATGTTCAAAAAGGTACCCCTATACTATGAGGCACTTGTGCACCCAAAGCATCACAAAAAAGTGTCTAGGTAAAGCATAGTTATTCACCTGTAACAGGTGATCTCCGGGAACAGCAGGAATTTAGTCCTCACATATGGGTATCGTCGGTACCGACAAAGCCCGCGCGGGAACGCTCCCCAGCGTCCAATCAGAACGCTTTTGGGAGCATCCCACAGCGCCTGCGTGCTGCCTTCCCGCCTTTCCCAACTGCCTCTCTCCAGTTGAGTTTTAAAGCTGAGACAAAGAGAGAGAGAGGGAAAGGAAAGAGATAGAGAGATACAACTCCTAGGGGAGGTGGGTGGGTTGTGAGGACTAAATTCCTGCTGTTCCCAGAGATCACCTGTTACAGGTGAGTAACTATGCTATCTCCAGGAACAAGCAGGAATGTAGTCATCACATATGGGGACTCATTAGCTTTAGGTGCCAGGGAGAGACCCCAGAAGTTGTGTATCCCTGAAAAGGGCTCCACTTCCCCCCATGGATCTCTGGCATCCTACCAGGGATGGTGGGCAGGAGTTGATTAGGTATGGAACAGGTGTTTGAGAACAGCCTGACCAAACAAGGCATCCCGGCGGGAGTCCTTGCCCAAGCAGTAATGGGCTGTGAAGGTATGAACCGAGGCCCAAGTTGCTGCTCGACAGATGTCATGAATAGACACAGTGCAGATGAGTCATTGAGGCTGCCATGGCTCTCACATTGTGAGCTGTGACATGGCCCTCTACTCTGATAGGCAAAGGAAATACACTGAGCAATCCAGTTAGAAAGTCCTCTTGTTGCTTTTGATCCTTCTCATCTGGGACTTCCAGTCTCCAAGAGAACACTATCTATGTTGCTGTGTTCTTTGTAAGTAAAAAGCTAGAGCTCTTTTACAGTCCAAGGTATGAAGATTCCTCTCTGCATTTGATGCATGAGGTCCTGGAAAAAAGACAGGTAGGTAGACCTCTTGGTTTAGATGAAAAGGCGAGACCACCTTAGGCATAAAGTGTGGATGAGTCCTAAGGACTACCTTGTCATGATGGAACCTTGTATAAGGTGGATTAGCTACTAGCGCTTGCAACTCACTAATGCGGCGTGCTGATGTGATTGAAATGAGAAAGATAACCTTCCAAGAAAGGAATTTTAAGGAGGTGGTAGCTAAAGGTTCGAAAGGTGGCTTCATGAGCTGCCCAAGAACCAGGTTTAAGTCCCATGCCACCGGAGGTAGTCTAATGGGAGGCTTAGTTAGAAGGAGGCCTCTCATAAATCTTGCTATGAGAGGATGAGAGGAAATAGGCTGTCCATTTAGAGGTTTAAGAGAAGCTGCAATAGCACTCAAACAGACTCTTACTGAATTTGTCTTAAGGCCTGCATTAGATAAATGGAGGAGATACTCCAGCAAAGATTGCAGAAGTATCGCAAGGGGGTTAAGACCCTTTTCCGAACACCAAATAGTAAACCTTTTCCACTTGAAAGCATAAGAGCGTCTAGTGGAAGGTTTTCTGGAAGCATAAAGAACATCTTTCACTTGCTGAGAAAGATTAAGATCTTGGAGATCTAGGCCTTCAGCAACCAAGCCTTGAGATGCAGAGACTGGGGATTGGGATGCCATAACATTCCGTTCTCCTGAGATAGGAGATCTGGAGCAGACCCTAACTCCAGGGAGGGAGCTTGAGAGAAATGTAGAAGCAGAGGGTACCACACTTGCCGTGGCCAATGTGGTGCTATGAGAATCATGTGGCCTCTGTCTCTCTGAAGCTTGAAGAGGGTTTTGGGAATTAGGGGAATGGGTGGAAAGGCATACAGGAAGTCTTGACCCCAGTAAAGGAGGAAAGCATCCCTGGCCTGAGCCCCCTGAGCCGGAATTCTGGAACAGAATCGGGGAAGTATGGCATTCCACGGACTTGCAAAGAGGTCTATGTCCGGGGTTCCCCAAAGTTGAAATAATCTGGTCACTTGGTCTGCATGCAGAGACCACTCGTGTGGAAGCAGAACTCGACTGAGTCTGTCCGCCCAAGAGTTTTGAATGCCTGGAAGATATACTGCCAGCAGATGAATCTGATGCTCTCTGGCAAGGGCCCATAGTCGCAAAGCTTCGTTGCAAAGCGACAGAGCCCGTTCCCCCCTGCTTGTTCACACAGAATATGGCTACTTGATTGTCTGTATGAATGAGGACTGTCTTATAGCTGAGCAGGGAGTGGAACACTCGCAGAGCCAGGAAAATTGCTCTGAGTTCCAAGAGATTGATATGTAGACAACTCTCTTGCAGAGACCAGGTGCCCTGGGTGGAGAGGTTTTGCAGATGAGCTCCCCAACCCTTTGGAGAAGCATCTGTTGTGAGAGTTGCTTGGGGTAAGGTTTGTTGAAAGGGGCACCCCAGCAACAGGTTTTGAGTAAACCTCCACAATTGGAGGGACAAAATGAGGCGACTTGTGTTTGCTATTTTGTCTGACAGGCACCCTGATGCCTGGGTCCATTGGGTGGATAAAGTCCACTGAGCAGCCCTCATGTGGAGGCGAGCATATGGAACCACATGCACGGTGGATGCCATGTGGCCTAGTAATTGCAACATCTCTCGAGCAGTTAGATGGGGCTTTAGCACTGCTTGAGAAGCTAACTGCACCAAGCCAAGGCAACGGGTCTGGGGAAGATAGGCTCTTGCCCTTGTGGTATCCGGGAAAGCTCCTATGAACTCTAAAGACTGAGTGGGAGTTAGACTGGATTTTGGGATGTTTATTACCCGCCCTAAATACTGAAGGATACGCATTGTGCAGGATAGAGAAGTCTTGGCCTCTGACTGTGTTGGAGCTCGAATGAGCCAGTCGTCCAAGTAAAGGAAGACGAATATTCCTAGAGTGCGGAGAAATGCTGCTACCACAGCCATGCATTTCGTGAACACCCTTGGTGCTAAGGCCAGACCAAAAGGAAGTACCCTGTATTGGTAGTGCTTTCCTTGAAAAAGGAACCGAAGGAACCTTCTGTGGGTTGGATGGATGAGGACATGGGTGTACGCATCCTTGAGATCTAGAGAACAAAGCCAATCCTGACTCTAAAGGTATGGTAGAAGAGCTCCGAGAGAAATCATTTTGAATTTCTCCTTGACAAGGAATTTGTTCAGTTCTCTGAGATCTAAGATAGGTCTGTAACCCCCTGTTTTCTTTGGAATAAGAAAATAAGGGGAATAGAACCCTATGCCCTGTTGATGAAGAGGTACTTCTTCTACTGCCCCTTGGGCAAGAAGGATGGCAACCTCCTGACCTAACAGGTTGATGAGAGAGGTCGGAGAATTGAACTGCTTCACTATTGTATGAGGGGGCATGCTTGAAAAATGAAGTTTGTACCCCTCCTTTATGATGGAGTGTGTCCAATGCTCTGCTGTTATTTGCCCCCATCTGGGGGCAAAATGACATAACCTTCCTGGAATGGTGGACGGTTCTGGTCCTTCCAGAACCAGAAAGGCTAAGTTCTCTAGCTGAAAGTCAAAGACCCTGAGGAGGCTGAGGCTGCTGGGCCGGTGGAGGCCTAGCAGCCTTTGCTTTCTTCTGTTTGGGTGGTTGCTGACGTTTGCTTGAAAACTGACCTGCAGAAGATGCCTGCTGACTAAGCAGGATAAAATTTTTTCTTTTTAGAAAAAGATGTTTTCTTGAACAACTTCTTTCTAACAGGATCAGCAGTGGACTTGGATAGTCTATCCAAGGTGGAATTTTCAGCATCCATTTCATTGGCTTTTTCCTGCCAATCTTTACCAAAAACAGGTTCTCACCAGTACAAGGGATATTTCCCAATTTATCTTGTACCCAGAGCTCTAAATCAGATGCCTGGAGCCAAGCAATTCTACGTGCACCTATGGCGATAGCCGAGGTTCTGCTTATACACTCAAAGCAGTCAAAGGCTGCACGGTTGGAGACTTTAGAGACACCTTGGGCATGTTTGACTCAAGTGAGAAAGTCCTGTCTTTTATCCTCAGAAATGAAAGGACTTAAAGTTTGTAAATTATCTGTGACCTCCTTTAGGAACATTCCCATGTAGAGACTATAGGAACTGATTCTTGCAGCAAGCATGGAAGCTTGGAAGACTACGCCCAAAAGCATCCAGGGTTCTGCACTCACATCCTGGAGGATTAGAGGCATGTCTTTTTGCACTTCTGATCCTTCTCATAGCTGACTCCACCACAATAGAGTGGTGAGGAAGTTGAGTCTTATGGAACCCAGGACAAGGAGGAACTCGATACATAGTATCCAATCTACGAGAATGAGGAGAGGTGGTAAGAAGTGTTTCCCACATGCTCAACATGAGATCATATAGAATTTCATGAATGGGTAAGGTAGCTGCCTCCTTAGGAGTTTTGGGATATTGTAAAATTTCCAACTCCTTGGCCCTTGGCTCTGTTTCAGGGGCCACAGTAATGGACAGGCCCCGAGCCACCTCCCTGATGAAGTCTTGGAAGGACGTCCTCTGGAGGAGACATCCTGCGTTTAGGGGAGGAGGACTCCTCTGGAAGAAGCATCGCTGCATCGACAGAACTTTCGGAATCCTCAGATTCTTCTGAGGACTCGAAGTATCGTCTGTCCGGATGCTCCTGTAGAGACCGATACCCGTACCGACCAAGGTCAGTACTGGGAATAACCGATACCGGAGCATCGGTACCAGGGGGCATCGGAGGACAGGGTACAGGCAGAGCAGACACCGATGCTATCGGTACCGGTACCGATGCCAGTGCCAGTGCCGGTACCGGTGGAGTTGTCTGTCGCGGTACCAAGGGCGTCGATGACGCAAGGAAAGCCGCCAGACTGCGTTCCATAGTCTGAATTCTCTAGTCCATGGACGCCGCCAATGCCTGGATGTCGGTACTGGTGGAGACCACCGGTACCCCAGAGCATGGCACAAGGAGACCTGTCGAGGCCGAGCCATCGAGAACATCCTGGAACCCCGATAATGCTTTGGAAG
Organism: Ichthyophis bannanicus; assembly: GCA_033557465.1. Classification (NCBI taxonomy): domain Eukaryota; kingdom Metazoa; phylum Chordata; class Amphibia; order Gymnophiona; family Ichthyophiidae; genus Ichthyophis; species Ichthyophis bannanicus. The sequence continues at coordinate 276,972,688 of CM066041.1, forward strand.
CCGAAGCCTCCCGCCGGGGTAATTTTGCCGGTGCAGAATCCTCGAGGGCAACGCCAGAGACATCTCGATGTTTTATTCCCCTGTTACCTGTAACTTGGACAAGTTCTCTAAATCTGAGTGTATTTTGTTTAATGTAAACCGCACTGATGTCAAATAGCGCGGTATATAAGAGCTGTTAAATAAATAAATAAAGGAAATCTATCCTTCGAGGACTGGCTGGATTTATGTTTAGTTACCTGAGATCCACGGGAGGAAGAAGCAGCCCTGGAAGACATCGATGCCACTGAAGCCGCATCAGAGGGAAACAGGGTACTGAGCTTGGCAGCTCGGTTCTGCCGACATCTTTTAGACATCATGGCACAGGACACACAATCCATGATGGAGTGGTCAGGACCTAAACATTTTAAACACCATTCATGGGCGTCGGTGACGGAAATGGTACCGCCACACTTGGTGCACTTTTTAAAACCTGGAGGCAGGTTTTTCCATGTTAAGGAAAATGTTTTTGGGCCTAAGGCCCATAAAAGGCGCGTGCACCTGAAGAAAAGAAAAAAAGAATTTTTTTTTTTTTACAGAAATAAGAAGAGAAAGACCAGCGGTACCGGTAGAGCGTCGAAGAAGGCAGACGTGACCACAAAAAGAAATTTTCCGCGGAGCCAGCAGGTCGTGTTTCCTGTCACCGCAGAAGAAAGAAGAACTGGAGAGAGGCAGTTGGGAAAGGCGGGAAGGCAGCACACAGGCGCTGTGGGATGCTCCCAAAAGCGTTCTGATTGGACGCTGGGGATCGTTCCCGCGCGGGCTCCGTCGGTACCGATGATACCCATATGTGATGACTACATTCCTGCTTGTTCCTGGGAGATCAATTTTTAAGTAAACATGTAAAAATCCATGTTTACATGCCATGTGACTGCTTCTTAATACTCCGTTTTACCAATCTTGTGATTCAAATGTTTTCCTTGTAAATTTTTAGGGTGCCAATATTAAACTTGTCTTTAAAGTCATGTGCACGTGCAATTGTATGACTGCTCTCCTTAAGAATGTATAACAAGATAATTTAATTTGTACAACAGAAGCAAGTGGGAAGATAAATAGAAATTACACTTACCTGGTAATTGTAGTTCCTGGAGTGACTCCAATTTAGTCCTCCACCACTGGGTTGTGCACCTCCTCCTGCAGCTTGGAGACTGGACAAGTCAAACTCGTGACATCACTGTATGTAACCTGCTGGCGACGCCCATCAGCCCCAGTGAACTATTGACAAAGCAGACTCAAAGGAGCAACAGATAAATAGCTGTACATAAACTACAAACGTATCAACAAACTAGTGTAAATGGTAACTCTGAACACTTGAATTCACAGGGAGAATATTACGTAACACTTCATTTTGTGTTAATTATACATTGCTACGATCTTGCATCCCCTCATTCTTTACTTTCCCTGTACCCCCCACTGAACAACAGAACAGGGAAATAGAATAGTACTGATATCCATGCTCACTGCGATCCAGAAATCGAAGCAAACTCATTCACTCTTCGATATCGATTCTCCTCCGCTTCTAGAAGAAAGCGCTGAACTGAATACACCCCCAGGCGGGAATGAGGACTAAACTGGAGTCACTCCAGGAACTACAATTACCAGGTAAGTGTAATTTCTATTTCCTTATCGTTCCTCTAGTTTAGTCCTCCACCACTGGGATGTATCAGAGCAGTAATTATTGGGAGGGACCGTTTAATCCGGATCGCAACACCGCTGACCCGAAGCAGGCATCGCCAGCTGCCAGAACGTCGAGCCGATAGTGTTTGCTGAAAGTGTGCAGTGACGACCAAGTAGCCGCCTTACAAATCTCTACTGGCGGAACCAAACCATGCTCTGCCCAAGACGCCGCTTGTGCTCTGGTAGAGTGAGCCCGTAACCCTTCCGGCACTCGACGTCATTTCAAAATATATGCTGATGCAATAGCCTCCCAAACCCACCTGGAAATTGAGGCTTTGGCCACCGCTTCCCCTTCACGGGGGCCTCCAAACAGAACGAAAAGCTGTTCGGATTTGCGAAATGACTCTGAAACTTTTAGATATTGGCACAAAGTTCTCTTTATATTTAAACGTTTCAAACTACGGTCCAAGCTGCTGTCGTCCGCTGAGCTTAAGACCGGTAACGACACCGACTGGTTCAAATGAAATGGAGAAACTATCTTGGGCAGAAAGGACGGGACTGGCCATAACACCACTTTTTCTCTGGAAAATACTAAAAACAGCTCTCGACATGACAATGCTTGAAGTTCCGAAACCCATCTAGCCAAACAAATGGCCACCAAAAACACTGTCTTCAGAGTTAAATCCTTCACCGAAGTCTGACGCAGAGGTTCAAAGGGTTTCTTAGTCAAAGCCCCGAGCACTAGGATGAGGTCCCACGGGGGTACCACAATTCTGCACGCAGGGCACCAAAGCACAATATCCCCATCTCACATGTACATAGTTATCTATTCAAATTTCCGCACATGTAGATAGTTTCCCCTGTTATCCAAGTTGATTGCTCCTGTTCTTTGTAATGACCAGACTCTTGTTTATTGTCAGATACTGTTTGTTTTATGTAAACCGCGCTGATCGCAAAGAGTGCGGTATAGAAGAAATGTAAATAAGTAAAATAAAATAAATAAATAAAATAGACACCGCCCTAAGGAAACGGAGAACATCGCCGTGCACACCCAGGGCCACCCCTTGCACCTTGCCTCTATAGCAAGCTAGGGCCGCTAACTGAACCCGCAATGAACTAGCTGCGAGACTCTTTTCAAAACCATCTTGTAGGAAGCTCAATACTACAGGAACGGAGGCAGTCACTGCGCGAACCTGATGTCGCGAACACCAGTCCTCAAAAATACGCCAGACACGAACATAAGCTAGGGAAGTGGATCTTTTCCTGGCTCGGAGTAATGTAGCAATGACCGCTCCTGAGTAACCATTTCTCCTTAGCCTCGCCCTTTCAATGGCCAGACCGTAAGTGAGAATCGATCCACCTGAGGCATCCGCAATGGACCCTGACACAACATATCCTCCGTCGGTGGTAATCTCCACGGATCTCCGTCTAGTAGTCGAACTAGGTCTACATACCATGGATGCCTCGGCCAATCCGGAGCCACCAATAGTACTCTTCCTGGATGGGCCTCGATGCGCTGAACCACTCGTCCTATGAGTGCCCAAGGCAGGAAAACAGAGAAATCCCGTTGACGGACAATTCTGAATGAGCACATCGATCCCTTCCGAATCTGTTCTCGGTGTCTGCTGAAGAAACGACTCGCCTTTGCTGACTGAAAGGTCGCCATGAGATCTATAATCGGATGTCCCCATCTGTGCACTATTTGGGCAAACACTTGCGGATGGAGCTCCCATTCTGCGGCATCCACCTTAACCCTGCTGAGATAGCCGGGAAAGACAATGTGATGGCGGACTATGTGCGCCGCCGATATTGCCTGTAGCCGGGGCTCTACCCACCGGAACGCCGCTTCCGCCTCCTCTTCTATGGCTACGCTTCCTGTTCTGCCCTGCCGACCGTCGCGGCGTTGTCTGACAGCACTCTCACTGTCCGGTGTTGTACCGCGGCTTCGAATGACTGCAGCGCCACAGCTACTGCTCGAAGCTCGAGATGGTTGATGGACCATTGGCTCTCTTGAACCGTCCACGTACCCTGTTCGAACAGATGTTCACACTGCACTCCCCAACCTGTGAGACTCGCGTCTGTCACCAGTGGAAGCCACTGTAGCTGTTCGAAGGGCAAGTCCGCCTCCAGATGATCCAGACCCATCCACCACTGAAGGGAATTCCTGACTTGGGGGGGGGGGGGGGGGGGACAGGGAAGGCGCTTGCTTAACGAATCGTTCTGATGCGACCACCGGCGGAGGAGCGCCCTTTGCAATGGTCGCATATGACACCTGGCCCAGGGCACCACTTCTAGGGTTGCTGCCATTAGCCCTAACACCCGTAGGTAACCCCATGCCGACGGTACCGGAGTGGCCAGGAATTGGCGGACTTATTGCCAAAGGACTTGAGCTCGACAGGCCGGTAGGAACACCGCTCCTGTTCGAGTGTCGAAGCGTACTCTCAAGTATTCCTGATTCTGAGATGGCACCAAATGACTCTTGGCTGAGATGACCACCCAGCCTAGCTCCTGCAAGAACGTTACCACTCTGTCACCCATACACTCTCTGCTTCGGACTTTGCCCAAATCAACCAGTTGTCGAGATAAGGGTGTACCAGGATACATTCCTTTCGCAACGCCACAGCCACCACCACCACCACCACCATGATTTTGGTGAAAGGGCGCGGAGCCGTTGCTAAGCCGAAGGGCAATGCCCGAAACTGAAAATGCCCCCAAGGAAGGGGGAATCTCAAGAACCTTTGATGGGCTGCTCTGATAGCAATATGCAGATACGATTCTGTGAGATCGAGAGAGGTCAGGAACTCCCCCTGATGCACAGCTATGATCACCGACGGCAATGTTTCCATCCGAAAGTGAGGCACCCGTAGGCAACGATTTACCCCTTTGAGATCCAGAATAGGCCGGAGCGACCTGTCTTTCTTTGGCACCATGAAATATATGGAATACTGACCCACGCCGTACTCTTCCGTGGGCACTGGGGACACCGCTCCTAATTGTAGGAGGCGATCTAGCGTTTTCCGTACCGCTAAAGTTTTTTGTGGACCCCTGCAGGGGGAGAGTACGAAGGAGTTGAGCACCAGACATGCCAATTCCAGTGCATATCCGTCTCAAACTATTTCTAGCACCCACTGATCGGACGTTATTTGGGTCCAGGCTGGAAGAAACTCCCGAAGATGCCCTCCTATCGGTTGGCTTCCTACCTGGACCTGCCTCGCTTCATTGTTGTTAAGTGGCCATTGCTGAGGCAGACGCGAAGCCCCTACTTGCTCCACAAAAGCCCCGAAATCCCTGGCCTCTTGAAGCAAATCTTCCTCTCTGAAAACCTCCTGAGCGTGATGTTCGAAATCTCCTGAAATCCCTAAACTGACCCCGGGAGCTGGGCATGAATTTCCCCTGCTTAGCCTTGTCTTCTGGCAGCCTACCGCCCTTGGACTCTCCCAAATCCTTGACCAGCTTATCCAAATCTTCTCCAAACAGTAGCTTACCCTTAAAGGGAAGCCTACTGAGACGTGACTTAGACAATCCGTCGGCCGCCCAATTCCGCAACCAGAGGGACCCTGCTGCAGCTACCACGGAAGCCATACTATTTGCCAAGGCTCTGATCAAATCATAGTGTACATCTACTAAATATGCTGACCCAGACTCCATTCGAGCCGCTTGCATCGAACTGTCCGGCTCCAGATGAGAATCCTGGCGTAAGTGTTGGGACCAACGAAGACATGCCCTTGCCACCCAAGCCACAAAGATGGAAGCTTGTAAGGCTAAGGCGTTAGCCTCAAAGGTTTGTTTCAACAAACCAGCTACCTGCCTGTCCTGTACGTCTTTCAAGGCAGCGCTGCCTTCCACTGGAATGGTCGTTTTCTTAGTCACCGCTGACACCGCTGCATCTACCCGTGGTGACCTGAACTTTTCCTTATTTTTATCTGCCAAATGGTAGAGAGTGTTCTTTGTTCTGACCCCCCTGAGCCCCGCTTCTGGTTGGTCCCATTCATCCTGTATTATCCGATCTACCACCCGATGAATGGGGACCACCACCTGGGATTGCCTCACAGCTTGGATGAGAGGGTCCTCGATCTGCTCCTCTTCCACTGGCTGTGCCATAGCGAGATTGAGCGTCTGAAGCGATTCAGAAATAAGTGCCACCAACTCGTCCTTACGAAAGACTAATAATTCTTGCCCGATCCTCCGGCTCCTGAATTTCGCCTTCCTCCAACTCTTCTGGTCCAGACTCCGGCTCAAACTCCGCCTCCTTCGGATCTGGCCAGTCCAATTCTGAGAAAGAATGGCCAACGGACCGAGCCCTCTTAGAGGGCCTCGAACAAAGGGGATCGCTCTCCTCCCCCTTGGCTTGCTGTTTCGCAGCGGAAGGAGGCAAGGGTCCAGGAACCTTCCCCTGTCTTCTCAAACAGAAGGCTTGATGCATGATTAATACAAAATCAGGGCAGAAATCTCCGAGCGGAGACTCCGTAGCAACTCCAGTTTGCGCTGGGGCCTGGCCCGAAGGGCCACCCGAGTGGGATCCGGCCTGGGTCTCCAGCAAACCCTCTCCTTCAGCCGCTGCGGCGCCCCCACAAGCCTCCTGAAGTCCTCTCTCTTCCATTTGCTGCTCCACACTGGTAGACATAGTAGTGCAGCCACGACAAATGCCAGTGTCAGACACAGTGCCCCTGCGAGTACCGCAGACCACACACTGCGGGCGAGAGGACATCAGTGCTGAACCCCCCCCCCCCCTGCAGCTCTCTGTGCTCTGCCTAACTAAAGTAAAACCGATGTCTTCCCTTTTTTTTTTTTTTTTTTTTTTTAAATCCACAATAAAGACCAAGCTCTGATGACCATAGCAGGCTTGCAAAACTTAATACTTGCGAACTGAGCCCCACAGGTAAATAAAAAACCCCGGGGAATCAGCTGTCGTCTCTGCCGCGGCCTCTGAATGTATCCTGCTGTTTGGACGCAGGAAGTGCAGGGAAAATGGTCACGGTTCTCACAGGACCCGATTTGGCGCCAAAATGTGCACAATGACAGGGCCCGCAGTCACGAGCGCCAAGCCCCCCCCGATGCCTGCTTCAACGGCACACCACTGCACAGACGAAGGAGAAAAACCCGTTCCTTACCGCTGAAGGGCAGACCTGCAAGCCGTGACACCGCGACGCCCTGCTGTGAGTGACGTCCGCGGCGAGGGCTAAATGCCGGTCGAGTGAAGGCACTGCTGCTTCTGCTCTTCGTGGTACTGTATCTTCCCGATCAGCGCTCACTGCAAGCGCGAATGCGAGGGAGATGGGCAGACAGAGCTTCTCCCCGTACAATACAATCTAGGGGAAGAGATCTATACCTCTTCCTGACCCCAAATCTAGTAAAGCAGAAGTGGAAGCAGAGACTGTAGCCAGCTAATTAACCTGTGCCTTTTTTTTCTTTTTTTCTTTTTTTTTTTTTAAAGACGCAGCTACCTATCAAATCAAAGAATTAAATTGAAAAATTTAAACCAAATTAACCTAACTATAAGCTCCTTATATGTTCCTCTAGTGAGCCCAGCACCTAGGCTCACTACATCCTCCTGCTGCATGGAGACTGGACACACTGGGGCTGATGGGAGTTGCCAGCAGGTTACATACAGTGATGTCACGAGTTTGACTTGTCCAGTCTCCAAGCTGCAGGAGGAGGTGCACAACCCAGTGGTGGAGGACTAAACTGGAGGAATGATAAAGAAGTGGTCTTACTACATGTCCCTTCCTAATTTGTCAGAAGGGCTTTACGATTTTGGTGTCCCCCTCAGAATCAGTAACCAAACCATGTAACTTGTTGAGCACCCAAACTTCTTTTTACAGATGTAACTCCTGCAAAGAGCATGTAATAGTCAGAAAAGGTGACTTCTCAAAGTTGTTTTTGTTAAAAACAAAACAAAAAAAACCCCTCCCTTTAGAACTCAAGGTAAGGACATTTTACTTACCAGATAATGTCCTTTCCTTGAGTCCTGCTAGACCAGTCCAGACAAGTGGGTTGTGTTCCCCTTACCACAGACTGGTGGAGACAAAGAACCAATGAAAAGCCCAGGTTTCAATGACATCACTCCTATGCCTCTATACGTAGCTACTACTATTACTACTACTGAGCGTTTGTATAGCGCTATAAGACGTATGCAGCGCTGCACAGACATTTAAGGGACAGTCCCTGCTCAGAGCTTACAATCTAGTCAAAAGAGACAACACAGTAGGTTGTGGTCAACATTATTGTTGGTACCCTTGCATTTTAGGTATGTTGTGTACAATATCTTGAGAAAGAACTGGAAATATTTCAACTGTATGTTATCATAATATTTTAATAGTATGTTCAAAGGTATACAACAACAAAAAAAATGTCTGTGCAACTTAGACATAGTAATTTCTGAGAACAAAACAAAATATGACCTGGACAAGATTAATGCCACCCTTCACTAATATTTGGTTGCACAACACTTGGCAGTGATGACAGCTCCAAACGTTTCCTGTAGCCATCTATAAGTTTCGTACATCTGTCTGATGGTAGTTTCTCCCACTCTTCAACTGCGATTTGTTCGCAGCTCATGAACATTTCCAGGATTCCTTTTACCTATGGCAGATTTCAGCTCTTTCCAAAGGTTCTCGATTGGATTGAGATCAGGACTCATTGCTAGCCAGTTTAAAACAGTCCATTTGTTCCTTTTTAACTATTCTTTTGTATTTTTAGATTATTTTTGGGTCATTGTCCTGCTAGAGGACCCATGACCTTTGACCCAGACCTAGCTTTCTGACACTAAGTAGAGCGTAGTTACTCAACTGTAACAGGTGATCCCCAGGAACAGCAGGAATTTAGTCTTCACATATGGGTATCGTCGGCACCGACAGAGCCTGCGCAGGAACACTCCCCAGCGTTTAATAGGAAATTGTTTGGGAGCATCCCACAGCGCCTGCGTGCTGCCTTTCCGCCTTTCCAACTGTCCCTCTCCAGTTGAGTTTATAGCTGAGACAAAAGAGAGAGAGAGAGAGAGAGAGAGAGAGAGAGAGAGAGAGAGAGAGAGAGAGAGAGAGAGAGATAAACAACTCCTAGGGGAGGTGGACGGGTTGTGAAGACTAATTTCCTGCTGTTCCCAGAGATCACCTGTTACAGGTGAGTAATTACGCTATCTCCAGGAACAAGCAAGAATGTAGTCTTCACATATGGGGACTCCCTAGCTGCAGATGCCAGGGAGATGGCCCCAAGACGTTGTCAGCTCTTGTGAAAAGGCCCCACTTCCCCCCCATGGATCTCTGGCATCCTACCAGGGACGGTGGGCAGGCGTTGATTAAGTCTGAAAAAGTTGTACAGCAGCTTGGTCAAACAAGGCATCCCGGCGGGAGCCCTTGTCTAAGCAGTAGTGGACTGTGAAGGTATGTACCGAAGCCCAAGTAGCTGCTCGACAGATGTCATCGATAGACACAGAGTGAAGATGAGCCATTGAGGCTGCCATGGCTCTCACATTGTGAGCGGTGACATGGCCTTCAAGAGGAAGGCTCTTGCTCTCATAGGCAAAGGATATGCACTGTGCGATCCAGTTGGACAGTGTTCTTTTCAAAACTGGAAGTCCCAAATGACTAGTATCAAAAGCAACAAAGAGTTGAGAAGATTTTCTATGTTGCTGTGTCCTTTGCAAGTAAAAGGCCAAAGCTCTTTTACAGTCCAAGGTATGAAGGTTCCTTTCTGCACTGGAGGCATGAGGCCTCGAAAAGAATACAGGAAGGTAAACCGCTTGGTTTAAATGGAAAGGCGAAACCACCTTTGGCATAAAGTGTGGATGAGTCCTAAGAACTACCTTATCATGGTGGAACCTTGTATAAGGAGGATCAGCCACTAACGCTTGCAATTCACTGATGCGACGCTCTGATGTGATTGCAATGAGGAAGATGACCTTCCAGGAAAGGAATTTCAAAGATGTAGTGGCTAAATGGTTCAAAGGGCGGTTTCATGAGCTGCCCGGGAACCAGACTTAAGTCCCATGACACGGTGGTGGCTTAATGGGAGGCTTTGTTAAAATAAGGCCTCTCATAAATCTCGCTATGAGAGGATGAGAGGAAATAGGTTGTCCACTTAGAGGCTTGTAAAAAGCTGCAATAGCACTAAGATGGACTCTTACTGAATTTGCCTTGAGACCCGCATTTGACAAATGAAGGAGATAATCTAGTATCGATTCCAGAGGTATTGCAAGAAGGTTAAGACCCCTTCTGTGAGCACCATATGATAAACCTTTTTCACTTAAAGGCATATGAGCATCTTGTGGAGGGTTTCCTAGAAGCATGAAGGATATCCTTTACCTGTTGGGAAAGGTTAAGATCCTGAGGTTCTAGCCTTTCAGCAACCATGCCCTGAGATGCAGAGACTGGGGATTTGGATGCCACAGCATCCTGTCCTCTTGGGAGAGAAGATCTGGAGCGGATCCCAACTCCAGAGGCGGAGCTTGAGAGAGATGTAGGAGCAGAGGGTACCACATTTGTCGTGGCCAACGTGGAGCTATGAGGATCATATGACCTCTGTCTCTATGAAGCTTGAATAGGATTTTGGGGATGAGGGGAATGGGTGGGAAGGCATATAGGAAGTCCTGACCCTAGTGGAGGAGGAAGGCGTCCCTTGCCTGACAACATCGAGCCAGAATTCTAGAACAGAACCGGGGAAGTTTGGCATTCAGCGGACTTGCAAAGAGGTCTATGTCTGGGGTTCCCCAAATCTGAAATATTTGGGCAACCTGGTCTGCATGGAGAGACCATTCGTGTGGAAGCAGAACTCGAATGAGTTTGTCTGCCCAGGAATTTTGAATGCCTGGAAGATACACCACAAGGAGATGAATCTGATACTCTCTGGCGAGGGCCCATAGTTGTAAAGCTTCGTTGCATAGCAATAGAGAGCCTGTTCCACCCTGCTTGTTCACACAACATGGCTACCTGATTGTCCGTTTGAACTAGGACTGTCTTGTAGCTGAGCTGGGCATGAAATACTCAAAGAGCAAGGAAGATTGCTCTGAGCTCCAGGAGGTTGATGTGAAGACAGGCCTCCTGTGGAGTCCAGGTACCCTGGGTAGAGAGATCGTGCAGGTGTGCTCCCCATCCCACCTGTGAAGCATCTGTTAGGGTGGCTTGGGATAGGGGTTGCTGGAAAGGAGACCCCACCAGAAGATTTCTGGGTGATTGCCACCATTGGAGGGACAAAATAAGACGGTCTGAGTTTGTTATTTTGTCCGATAGGCAACCTGAGGCCTATGTCCACTGAGTGGATAAAGTCCACTGGGCCGCTCGCATATGGAGGCGAGCATAAGGAACCACATGCATGGTGGATGCCATGTGGCCTAGAAATTGTAGCATTTCCCGAGCAGTGAGACAAGGTTTGAGCACTGCTTGGGAAGCTAGTTGTACTATGCGAAGACAGCGGGGCTGTGGAAGGAAAGCCCTTGTCTGTCTGGTATCCAGATGAGCTCCTAGGACTGAATGGGAGCAAGATTGGATTTTGGAAGGTATGTGACCAGTTCCAAATACTGAAGGATTCGCATTGGGCGAGAAAGAGCAGAGCTGGCTTGTGGCACTGTAGGGGCTCGAATGAGCCAGTCGTCTAAGTAAGGGAAGACGAATATTCCCAGAGGGCGGAGAAATGCTGCCACCACAGCCATGCATTTTGTGAACACTCTTGGTGCAGATGCCAGGTCAAAGGGAAGAACCTTGTATTGGTAGTGCTTTCCTTGAAACAGGAATCAGAGGAATCTCCTGTGATTTGGATGGCTGAGAATATGAGTATATGCATCCTTGAAATCTAGAGAACAAAGCCAATCCTGACTTTGAAGGTATGGCAGCAAAGTTCCTAGACAGACCATTATGAACTTCTCTCGGAACAGATATTTGTTCAATTCTCTGAGGTCTAAAATGGGTCTAAGAACATAAGAACATAAGATATGCCATACTGGGTCAGACCAAGGTCCATCAAGCCCAGTATTCTGTTTCCAACAGTGGCCAATCTAGGTCATATGTACCTAGCAGTTTACCCAAAGGACACAGGTTCCACAATGCTTGTATTGGTTCAAGCATTGATATCCTGGGTCCCTTCTTAATAATGGTTTATGGACCTTTCCTCCAGGATCTTTTCCAAACCTTTTTTAAACCCAGCTACATTAACAGCCTTTACTACATCCTCTGGTAACAAATTCCAGAGTTTGATTACATGTTGAGTGAAAAAATATTTTCTTTTATTAGTCTTAAATAGTTTACCCTGTAGCTTCATTGCATGTCCCCTAGTCTTTCTATATTCTGATAAGGTAAACAATCGATCTACATTTACCCGTTCCACTCCGTTCATTAATTTATAGACTTCTATCATATCTCCCCTCAGCCGTCTTTTCCAGGTTAAAGAGCTCTAACCTTTTTAGCCTTTCTTCATAGGAGTATCCTTCCATCCCCTTTACCATTTTGGTGGCTCTTCTCTGAACCTTTTCTAAAATCGATATATCCTTTTTAAGATACGACGACCAGAATTGCATACAATATTCAAGGTGCGGTCTCACCATGGAACGATATAGAGGCATTATATCTTTTGTTTTATTTTCCATTCCTTTCCTTATCATACCTAGCATTCTATTTGCTCTCTTGGCCGCCGCTGCACACTGGGCTGAGGGTTTTAACATGGTATCCACAATGACGCCTAAATCTTTTTCCTGGGTGGTGGTCCTAATGTGGAACCTTGCATCGTGTAACCATAGTTTGGGTTGTTCTTCCCTAGGTGCATAACCTTGCACTTGTCCACATTAAATTTCATCTGCCATTTTGATGCCCAGTCTTCCAATTTATCAAGATCCTCTTGCAATTTTCCACAATCCTCTTGGGTTTTAACAACTTTAAATAGTTTTGTGTCATCTGCAAATTTGATAGCCTCACTTGTTATTCCACTTTCCAGGTCATTTATGAATATGTCAAAAAGCAGCGGACCCAGCACAGATCCCTGGGGTACACCACTATTCACCTTTCTCCATTGGGAAAATTGGTCATTTAGCCCTACCCTCTGCTTTCTATCTTTTAACCAGTTCCTGATCCACAATAGTACACTGCCTCCTATCCCATGACTCTTTAGTTTTGCCAAAAGTCTCTGATGAGGGACCTTGTCAAAGGCTTTCTGAAAGTCCAGATACACAATATCAACCGACTTACCTTTGTCCACCTGATTATTCACTCCTTCAAAAAAACATAACAGATTAGTAAGACAAGATCTTCCTTGTCTAAAGCCATGTTGGCTGTCTCCCATTAGGTCATGACTATCTACATGCTGAGTAATTTTATTCTTTATGATGGTTTCTACCATTTTTCCCGGTACTGATGTCAGGCTCACCGGTCTGTAGTTTCCCGGATCACCCCTGGAACCTTTTTTAAAAATTGGTGTTACATTGGCGATCCTCCAATCTTCAGGTATTAGAGATGATTTTAATGATAGTTCACAGATTACTAATAGCAGGTCTGCAATCTCATATTTCAGTTCTTTCAACACCCTTGGATGTATACCATCCGGCCCAGGTGATTTGCTACTCTTCAGTTTATCTAATAGTTGTAATACATCTTCCCGATGTATCGATATTTCCTTCTGTTTTCTTTTGAATAAGGAAATAGGGGGAGTAGAACCCTGTACCCTGATGGGGAATGGGTACTTCCTCTACTGCTCCTTGAGCAAGGAGCATTGTGACTTCTTGACCTAAGAGATTGTCGTGAGAGGTCTGAGAATTGAACTGTCTTATAATTGTAGGGGGCAGGCTGTGAAAATGAAGCTTGTACCCCTCTCGTATAATGGACAGAGTCCAATTTTCTGCTGTTATTTGGTACCATCTGTGGGCAAAATGACATAACCTGCATTGGAATGGTTAAGGGTTCTGGACCCTTCAGGGGCAGGAAGGCGAAGTTCTCTAGAAAGGAGTCGAAGCCCCTGAGGAGGCTGAGCCTGCTGAGCTGGCTGAGATTTTGCAGCTTTTGGCTTCTTTTGTCGTCTAGGTTGTTGCTGCTGTCCCTTTGGGCAGTCTGACCTGGACGGTGTCCCTGTTGGGTATAAGAAGGATAAAACTTCTTTTTCTTATTGAAAAATGGTTTCTTAGAGGATCTTTTCTTTGCAGGATCGGCTGTAGATTTGGACAATCTATCCAGTGTGATATTGTCAGCATCTATTTCGTCAGCCTTCTCCTGCCAATTCTTGCCAAAGAGATTTTCTCCTGTGCAAGGAATGTTTCCTAATTTATCCTGTACCCAAATTTCCAAGTCAGATGCCTGAAGCCAGGCGATCCGACGTGCACCAATGGCAATAGCAGAGGATCTGCTTATGCACTCAAAACAGAAGAGGTACTTATGCCACTGTACAAGTCACTGGTGAGGCCTCACTTGGAGTACTGTGTTCAGTTTTGGAGACCGTATCTTGCAAAGGATGTAAAAAGACTGGAAACTGTTCAGAGGAAGGCGACCAAAATGATTTGGAGCCTGCGTCAGAAGCCTTATGAGAAGAGACTTGAAGACCTAAACATGTACACTTTACTTTGGAGGAGAGGAGGGACAGGGGAGATACGATTCAGACCTTTAAATACTTAAAGGGAAATAATGAACAAACAAACCTCTTCCAAAGACGGGGAAGCTGTAAAACTAGAGGGCATAACAGGAAGCTGCAAGGTGGTAAATTGAAAGGCAATGTCAGGAAATACTTTTTCACAGAAAGGGTGGTGGATGCTTGGAATGCCCTCCCGATGGAAGTGGTGGGGGGAAAACACAGTGACGGAATTCAAAATGGGATGGGACAGACATAGTGGATCCCTTTACAGCAACAGGATAAAATCAAAGTAAACTGAACCATCTAATTTCTCAACATATAGGGGTGTCCTGCATGGAGTGGTGGGTTCACCCCTAAACAGGGACGTGGGAAGGGGTGGCCTGCATGGAGCGGCAGGTGCACTTACACTTGCCATCATGCTGGGCAGACTAGATGGACCATGCTGGTCTTTATCTGCTGTTATTTACTATGTTACTATGATTAACAAACTTGGAAACATCCTGAGCATGTTTGACAAGAGTGAAATAGTCTTGTCTTTTGTCATCAGGATGAAGGGGGCTGATAAGCTCCAAGTCTCCTGTGACCTCTTTAAGGAACATTCCCATATACAAGATATAGGAAATGACCCTAGCTGAGAGCATGGTAGTTTGGAAGCATCGAGAGTCCTGCATTCACCACCTGGAGGACTGGATGCATGTCTCTTTGCACTTTGCATCCTTCTCATGTCTGATTCCACCACCATTGAATGGTGTGGTAATTGAGTTTTTTGAAAGTCAGGACAAGGTGGAAGTCTTCGAGAATGAGGAGATATGGTTAAAGGTGTTTCCCACATCCTTACCATAAGATCACGTAAGATCTGATGAATAGGCAGAGTAGCTGCCTCTTTGGGAGCCTTAGGGTATTGGAGGATTTCTAACTCCTTTGCCCTAGGCTTTTTTTCAGGAGCTGCTGTGATGGAAAGGCCTCGGGCCACATCACGGATGAAGTCCCGAAAGGACATATCCTCTGGCGAAGACATTCTGCGCTGAGGAGAAGAGGAATCCTCGTGGAGAAGTACTCTGGTATCGGCAGAGTCTTCAGACTCATTCGAGGATTCAAAATCTCTCTGATCTCGGTGATCATGCAAAGCATGGTACCGGTATCGATCAAAGTCTAAAATCGGGTTGTTCAGGTACCGGTCTGTCGATGCCAGAGAGAGACACATGACTCGGTATGGGTGGCATACCCGCCGATGTTGATGCAGTCGGTACCGGTATTGGTTGAGGTGTCCTGAAGCGGTTTCAATGGTACCGAAGCCGTGAGAAGAGCTGCTAGACTGCATTCGATAGCAAGGAATCTCTGGTCTATCGACGCTGCCGATGCTTGGGTGTCAGTACTGGTAGAAGGAGACAAAACCCCAGAGCATGGCACCAGTAGTTCTGCCGAGGTTGAGGCCTCGAGAACATCCTGGAGCCCCGTTAATGCTTTGGAAGCTGAAGCCTCCCGCCGGGGCAGTTTTTCCGGTGAAAATTCCTCAAGGTCAACACCAGGGGCATCTCGATACTTAGAAGGCGATCTACCCTTTGAGGACCGGCTAGATTTATGTTTAGTTACCTGAGACCCATAGGAGGAAGATGAAGCTCTGGAGGACGTCGATGCATCAGACGCCACGTCTGAGGGAAAAAGGGTGCTAAGTTTAGCAGCTCGGTTCTGCCGGCCCATTTTTGACATCATTCCACAGGAGAGGCACTCTGAAATAGAGTGGTCAGGACCTAAACATTTGAGACACCAATCATGGGTGTCGGTGACGGAAATGATACCGCCACATTTAGAACATTTCTTAAAACCTGAAGCAGGTTTTTTCCATTTTTGAGGAAAAATTGGGCCTAGTGCCCAAAATGGCGCCTAGCACCAAAGAAAAAGGTTTCTGAAGTAAACCACTTCAGAAACTATAGTTTTGGGGTTATTTTTACTAACTGATTATAGTAACTGTCTGTTACTATAATCTAGCCTCGACCTTTACTCTTCTCTCTTCTTTCCTATCACACTATGGCGTTCCTTTCCCAACTTTCTAAGCAGCCTTTTTGTATTTTGTAAACCGCTCAGACGCTGTCATGATGGGCGGTCTATTAAGTTATCAATAAACAAACAAAGAACCGGCGGTACCGGCATAACGTCGAGGGAAGGCAGACATGACCACAAAAACAAAGATTAAAGACAAAATTTTCTGTGATGACAGGGTATGGGACCTGTCGGCTCCACAGAAAACGAAGAACTGGAGAGGGACAGTTGGAAAGGCGGGAAGGCAGCACGCAGGCGCTGTGGGTTGCTCCCAAAAGCTTTCCTATTGGATGCTGGGGAGCGTTCCCACACAGGCTCTGTCGGTGCAGACGATACCCATATGTGAAGACTACATTCCTGCTTGTTCCTGGAGATCACATGTCACTCCAAAATACATTGGTAGTCCTCTGACTTCATGATTCCTTTAATACGTTCCAGGCCTCCAGTTCCTGAGGCAGCAAAATAGCCCCAGAACATTATGGAGCCTCCACCATATTTAACTGTAGGAAGGGTGTTGTTTTCCCTTATAAAGCTTCACCTTTTCACCTGTAAATGTATCGCTGGTCTGCATTGCCAAAGAGCTCAAGTTTGGTTTCATCTGTCTACAGAACATTTTCCCAGAAGGTTTGTGGTTTCTCAAGGTGGGTTTGGGCAAAGATCAAGTGAATCCAGAAGAAAAAGAGAGAATCACAAAAATGGTTCACTAAAGACATTGCCCTGCTAAAAAGACAATTGCGTAAACAAGAAAAAACCTGGAGAAACATCAAATCACACGATAACAAAACCAAATATATAAACTTACTTAATAAATACAAAGAAGCAATCAACAACTCAAAAAGAGATTACTATTCCAAACTAATAAATCTTGCTCTCAACCGACCAAGAGAACTCTTCTCAATCGTGAAAACACTAACAAAAACACATAACCCAGAACCGAACCAGGACATTATAAACGTCCAAACCTTAGCATCTCATTTTGCTGAAAAACTAAAGGTAAAATCTTGCTCCCCAACCATCACGACAAAATCTACACAGGCCAGTAACAATGAATGGACAACATTTCACAAGGTTGATCGTAAACACATCCTTAACATCATAACAATGATCAACACCACAACCTCACCGCTTGACCCATGCCCAGTGTCATGGATCAAGTCTACTAAGGAATCCCTTGCAGAAAACATCCAATACATAGTAAACCAATCACTCACACAAGGAACCATGCCCAACACCCTAAAGCTCTCCTCGATCCGTCCCATAATAAAAAACAATAAACTTGACCCAAAGGACCCCAACTCCTACAGGCCAATCGCCAGCATACCGCTAATCGCTAAAATAATAGAAAAAAACATACAACTCCAACTACAGGAATACATAGATGAGCATAAACCACTTGACGCGCATCAATTCGGATTCCGCCCCTTCCACGGAGTTGAAACCCTCCTAATCGCCTTAACAGACCTTCTCATCAGTGGTACTAATGAAAATAGCAAAGGTTTCCTCCTCCTCGTCATAGACCTATCTGCTGCATTTGACAGCATTAATCACAAAACACTCATCAACAGACTAGAAAACCTAAAAATAGGAGGAACTGTCCTTGAATGGTTCAAATCATACATTTCAAACAGATTCATACAGATACAATTAGGCAAAGAAACATCAGAAACTTTCCCTCAAGGTCAGGGTATCCCCTCAAGGATCAGCACTCTCTGCCCTCCTCTTCAATTTATACCTCCAGCCAATTACAGACATATTCAAGAAGTATGAAATCAACCATTTCATATACGCGGATGATATCATGCTCGCCATCCCCATAAACACCAACAACCCCAAATACGATAGACTACTCCAATGCATGAATGAGTCCACCATATGGCTTGAAAACCACCTAAGCGTCAATCTCAAAAAAACCGAAGCAATGTTCATAACGAGAAAACCTGACACTGACCACAACTACCCTACTACAATCACAATAAATAACACACCAATACCTGTTAAAAAGGAGGTAAAATACCTTGGAATAATCCTGGACCAATCACTCACCATGATCCCACATATAAAACATACAGTAAAAACCATATTCTATAAACTCAAGACAATCCAACACCTGAGACCCCTACTCAACACACATGACTTTAGATCAGTGGTCAACTCCCTCATCACCCCCCACTTTGACTACTGCAATAGTATTCTAAATGGCCTACCACTAAAAAGCATATACCTCCTCCAAAGAGCCCAAAACATATGTGCCAAGATGGTCACAAAAGCTAAACTAACAGACCACGTGACCCCAATACTATTAGACCTTCATTGGCTCCCCATAGGCAGCCAAATAAAATATAAAGTTCTTCTGACTACCTTTAAACTCATCAACATCTCCCCCTCCCATCTACCCTAATACAACCCCCATCAGAAACTAGAACACGAAGACAGAACGCAACCCACTCCCTCAACATAAAAACAAATTTCAGAAAGACCAAAGCAACGACAAGTGATAGAGCCTTCTCCTTTGCTGCCCCTACCCTCTGGAATGAAATCCCATTAACCCTCCGCACGATAAAGGACCTTCACCAATTCAAAAAAGAACTAAAAACATACCTTTTTACAAAACACTTTGAGATCCCCTACCAACAAAAAACTTCTCCAATACAATCACAGAAACACATCCACAGTTCTCAAGACAGAACAAATGATTAAACAGAAGAAAGACACTTACTCTACTTTACTATACCCAACAGGCAAAGACTTACACAAACGGTTATATGACTATTGTAAATAACTACCGGTAACTCAATTATGTTATGCTCCAAGCATTATGACCTGTACATAGTTTGAAAAATGTTATTCTAGTTAAAGTTCAAAACATGTTCAATGTAACAAAACGTGTATATAGTCAACACATGTTCCATGTAAAATATACGGAAGTATATTTATTTTTGTTCAATGTGAACCGCCCCTGATCTCTGGAAGGGGCGGTATAGAAAAAACAGTTAAATAAATAAAATAAATAAATATGTCTGTCTTTGAGCAGTGGTGTCCTCCTTGGCCCTTGCCCATGAAGTACTTCTTTGTTTAGTGTGATGTATGGTGCGGGTTGAAACCACCACCACTTCAGATTGCTCCAGGTCAGCCTTAAGCTCTTTGGATGTTGCATGTGATGTTGTTTCCAACAGTTCGCACTAACCTTTGAAGACTTCTTGGATTAATTTTCCTTTTCCCACCACGTCCTAGGAGGTTTTTGACAGTTTCATGAAAACAAAACTTAACATTGCGAACTGCAGATTCAGGAATCCCAAGGTCTTTGAAGATGGCCTTGTACCCCTTTGAAGTTTGATAATGGCTTTTCTGACGTTCTCAGGCAGTTCTTTTGTCTTCACCATTGTGAAAATGGAACAGGGAGTGAATGTGACCATTTTGAACATTATATAGCCATCGTTTGTTGGTTGATTCAAGTCATGTGAATGCTGACAATTGATCACAGATGCACCTAATTTTTATTACATTGGGAATGTGATTCTTCTGTTCAAACATTTGAATTGTTTATAAGGGTGCAAATAATCATGTCCTGGCAATATCTCAGTTTTATACTATTTCCTACTATTTCCTTTTTAATTGATTTTGTTTTATTTGATTCTTTGTGTGTCAAATATGTATGCATATATAGTCCATTTCACTACCCACTTTAAGGAGATATTGGACATTTAAGAGTTGAATTGCAAGGGTGGCCAATAATATTGATTACAACTATATCTGCTTCAGCCACTAGAGGCCCCTTCAGTATTCATCCCAAAGCAAATGGGGGATACGAAGCAAGCCTCATACAACCTCAATGTGGGCAACAATGAGTTAACAGTAGAGAACTATGTACAGAAAGGCAGAAATAGAAGACTGTCAGTAGAAGATGAGCCTGCAGAGCCAAATACAGAATCATGGTGGACCCAATGGTACCGCATCAGTAGAACAGAGCACATACAGTTTCAGGGGCGGCCCTGGACTGGTCTAGCAGAAATCAAGGAAAGGATATTATCTAATAAGTGAAATGCTACCTTCCATATCCTCCTGCTAGACCAGTTCAGACAAGTGGGATGTACCAAAGCTACAACACCACTGGGTGAGAAGACAGCAGCTCGCAAAACACTTGAGCCGAAAGCAGTGTCCACTCACGCATGGACATCCAAGTGGTAATGCTTGACAAATGTGGAAAGTGATGCCCACATTGCTGCCTGACAAATGTCTGCAGGGGTTATCAAGCTCTGCTACACCCACGAGGATGCTTGTGCTTGGGTAGAATGGGCACGCAAACCCTTCGGAACTGGCCAGTTCCGTAAAAGATGGATATTATCTCAGCCTCCTCAATCCAGCACCCCAAAGTAGACTTGGCCACTGCTTCACCCATGTGTGGGCCAGCAAACAGCACAAAAAGATAATCCAACTTACGAAAAGAATTCATAACCTCCAAGTACTGGAGAAGCACCCTCTGGACATCCACAAGATGACGATCCTTATCCTAGCCCTGACACTGCTCCTTAAAGGAGGGCAGGCAAACCACCTGGTTCACGTGAAAGGGAGACAGCACTTTAGTCAAGAAGGAAGATATAGGCCGAATGGAAATGGCCTCAGTTGAAAAGGACAGATAAGGATCTCGGCAAGACAGAGCAGCTCAGAGATCAAACTTGCAGAACAAATTGCGACCAAGAAGACAGTCTTGAACATCAAATTCTTCAAGGTAGCATGCTCCAATGTTTCAAAGGGGGCCATCATCAGGGCCCTGAGCACCAGAGACAGTTCCCAGTAAAGGTAAGGGGAGGACACAGATGTCAAACCCCTTGGAGAAAATGTGAGACATCCGGGTGCAAGGCCAAGGACTTGCCTGCCACCGAGCCACTGATAACAGGCCAAAGCTACCACCTGCACCTTTAGGGAGCTAAGTGAGGCCCTTCTCTAGGCCATCCTGCAGAAAGGCCAACAGGGAGGAAACCCTGGCCACATCAGGAGCCAAGTGCCACGCACCGCATGAGCAGAGGTGTCAAATCCGTACATATGCCAGGTTGGTAGACCTCTTCTGGGCACCAAGTATGGTAGAGATTATTGCTGGAGACCCACCTTTACTACGCACTAGCAGCCTCCTATAAAGAGCCATGCCGTAAGCAAGAAAGGAATCGGATCCTCCAGGACAACACGTCCCTGCCGCAATAGCCCCCGAGACAGAGGCAGCTGAAGAGAAGGCTCTTGAAGAAGCCGCATCAGATCTCCAAACCACGATCTCCACACCTAATCCGGTGCTACCAGAAGAATCTTGCCCTGGCGGCGCTCTACACACCGAATCACATGCCCCATCAGGGGCCCACAGAGGAAACACATTTAGCAGCCGCTGACTGTTCTAAGGCTGGGTCAGGGCATCGACACTCTCGGATCCCATCTCCACGTGGCAAATTTAGAAGTGGCACACTTTGGCACTGGAGTGGGTCACCATCAGATTCATTTTGGGGTGACCCTAGCAGTGCAGAATCAATTGAATAGCCTCTTAACTCAATTTCCACTCGCCGGGATTGAGAGTGCCTTCTGAGGAAGTCTGCTTCAACATTGTCCACTCTGCCAATGTGCTGAGCTGACAAAGCTAGGAGGTTCTTCTCTGCTCAAACAAACAGGGCATCTATCTCCAGGGCCACTCTGGTGCTTCTGTGCCGCCCTCCCGAGAGATATAAGCCACTACCATGGTACTGTCTGAAAACAATCAAACTGTCTAGCCCTCAACCAGGGGCCGGACATGCATAAGAGCCAACCTGATGGCCTTTGCTTCAAGGCGGTCGATGAACCACACGGCTTTCCTGCGATTCCAATGGACCTGAGCTGTCCAGTCTCGACAATGGGCTCCCCAGCTCAAGAGACTGGCATCGATTGTCAGCAGGATCCAGGAGAAATTGTCCATTAGTATGCCCTTCCTCAGATGGCTGGGTAGCCACCACCACTACTGCAGGCTGGACCTCATCCTCAATGTGAGCAGAAACCTGTGCTCGAACTCCTGAGAACTCAGGGTCCATCGAGTCAGCAAGGACTGCTGGAGCAGCTGCATGTGAGCACGCATCCAAGGGACTATCTCTATGGTCACAGCCATCAATCTAAGGAGCTGAAGATAATCCCAGACTCTGGAGTCCTATTGCGCACAGATCACCACCAGGCAATTCCACTGTTTTCTGACCAACTTTCTCCTCTGGTACGAAAACTCTGCCTGCTCGAGTGTCGAAACATGATCCCAAAAACTCTAAGGACTGGGAAGGTAAAAGCTGGCTCTTTTACTGATTGCATCACCCAGCCGAGGCTTTCCAAAAAGGACACCACTCGGGACGTCATCTGAGGTGCTTCTGACAGGAAACGGGCTCTGATAAGCTAGTTGTCTACATAGGGATGGACACAAATCCCTTGGCACCGCAGCCACTACCACAATGATCTTTGAGAATATCTTTGGGGCGGTGGAGAGCCCAAAAGGAAGGACAGCGAACTGATAGTGAGAGCCAAACATGGCAAAAATGCAGATACTTTTGCTGATCTGCTCAGATCAAGATATGAAAATACACCTTGGCCAGATCCAGAAAAGCCAAAAATTCCCCTTGGCACACTGCTTGAATCACAAAGCATAAAGGTTTCCATCCAAAAGCATAGGACACACAAATGTGCATTGACCCCTTTGAAGTCCAGAATGGGCTGGAACGAACCATCCTTCTTTGGCACCATGAAGTAGATAGAGTATGGAAGGACAGACTAGTTAGGCCATGTGGTCTTTTTCTGTCATCATTTTTCTATGTTTCTATCTTCTCTTGCCCCACTCATCTAGGGGGACGGGCATCACCACCTTTAGGCAACACAACTTGACCAAGGTGGTCCACACCACAGCACCTTTGATTGCAGACGCACAAGGGGAAACAATGAAGGCATCAAGAATTAGCTCCTGCATTCCAGGACATGGCCGAATTGAATGGTGTCTAGCAGCAGCGATTCTTTGTAAACCGGGCCCATTCCTTAAAGAAGAGGCAAAGCCTGCTGCCCACTGGAGGCATCATGGAATGGGCTCCCAAACCTTCACCGGGAGGGTCCTCCTCTGAATGGGGCTGAGTTCCTGGGTCTAACAAAAGGACTGAGAATGAGCCTGAAGCCCTGACGCAGAGGGGAAGAAGCGACTATCTTCGCTACTGCCCTGGAAAACCTGAGATTCCCGGGAATCCGGCCAGCGCACTCTTGGTGGTCGGGCAGAGGCTGACGAGAAAGGGGCACCAGCCCGCTTCACAGGCCCCTTGGACCTGTCTTCCAGAAGACCTAGCTCCTTCACCAGTTTCTCCAAATCCGTTCCAAATAGGAACTTCCCTTAAAGGCCAGTTGAGCCAAATGGGCTTTGGAGGACGTGTCCGCCACCCAGTGATGAAGCCAAATCCACATGACACTGTCGTCAAGCCGCCATCCCTGGCCGCCACGCGTACCTGGTCATACATGGCATAAGAAAAGAAGGTCATAGCCGATACCAATAGAGAAGTACTGTAGTATCATCAGATAGAAGAGACTGAATCCACTGGAGCAGGGCTCGAGATGTCAAGCTGGTACATATCACCAACTGTAGAATAGCTGCCACCATGGCAAGCTGGCTCTTCAGCAAAGATTGACCTTGGAGGTCCAGAAAGAGTAGTTACTCACCTGTAACAGGTGTTCTCCAGGAGCAGCAGGAATCAGTCCTCACATATGGGTGTCATCGGCGCTGATGAAGCCCCAGCGGAGCATTTCCCCAGCTTTCTATGAAAGCCTTTGGGAATGCAGGCACTGTGACAAGGCAGAGGGTTTAAAACCTAGAAATAAGGCTTTAAAACAGTTTCTTTCCTCAGAAGCTGGCAGTGAAACAGGTCAGGAAAGGGTTAAAGCTCTAGCCCAGAAAGGTTCTCTGTACAAGAGAACACAGAGAGAGCTACTCCCCTCCCCAGCTCCATGACAACCCAGGGAGCTGACGTAGGAGAGAAAGGGGCGGAGTCAAAGCTGATAGGGCAGCCCCGTTCACTTAACCAGGAAGGAACAGTTAGTGAGAGGATGGAGACGGAGACTGGGACAGAGGCAGAGAAGTGGAGGGAAGTTCGAGGTTCAGCTTCAGTTGGGGATTCAGACTCTGATTTGAATCAAAGCAGAAAGCTGAGGACCGGAGGAAGCAGGAAAAGGAGCTGCCATTACCCGGACAGCACAAGGTGCTTGCAGAGTGGCCAGCCAGACGGCAGAAAGTCAGAGAGGTCTCTGGAGAGGCGTCTGGAAAAGCTTCCAGGAAGGAACTACCTCAGGACAAGCAAAAAGGAGAAACAGGTTAGAAGTTACTTTAAACCGGGGGAGCAGAGTTTGGAAACTTTACCCCGAAGAGACAGAAGTACTTCCTTGGAGTCTTCTTTAGAAGCTACAGTCACAAGTGGGAGGTTGGGCAGAAGGAAAGTGCCATTTGTAAAACTGCAAAGAGATTCCCAAGGCAGACAGCGTGTCAGGAGCTCCAGTTCTGAGTACAGCCCAGCTGCTTGTAAGCATTCAGCTAATTGCAGGCTACAGAGCAGAACATTAGAGTCAGACCCTGCTGAGCAACTTGCTATACAGGAGCTGGCGAAGCAGTACCAAGACAAATATTTACCTCCTAACCAAAGTGTGAATCTTAGACATGCCAGGAGAAAGGTGAGCCCTTTTAATACTGTTTTTAAGGGGGCTGGTAATTCTAAATCCTTGCCTGTACCCAGAAGGTTAAATGCTACTAAGTGGAAGCAGCTTAATGCACTCGTAGAGCAGTGGAAGTCTATGGACTTACCTAAACCTAAATATAAGGACATATCAGATTCTGAAGTGGAGCCGATGCAAACTGAAGCACCTCTATTAGAAGACAGTTGTTCCGATATGGAATGTGGTTTCTGCCGGAGAGAGTGAAAAGCTGAACAAGTATTTCTAGTAGTAAGTGCTGAGAAAGCTTAATGGTTTTATTTGAGTTTTATACGGAGAAAGGCAGCGCTCTGCCTGAGTGAAAGCTCAATACTAATTATGCAGCTGTGAAAGTAAATGCAACGCTGTGAAGTTTCCTTTGTTTGGACCTAGTACCTGAAAGCAATACTTGTACTTGGAAAAGCAGTCTATTTAAAAGCTGGGAAAGAAGTTTAAGAAGCTATTTGTGTTTGAAACAATTGCCTGAGAAGTATCAGAAAGACTTTGTTACCATTCATTCTTTATTTGGCACAAAAAGTACCAACATCTTGTTTCTGTGTTTGGGGAAGTAGTTATATGAAAAATTCCTGTGCGACAATAAACTTATTGTTACCCCCTTTAACCTTGGCTGTGGTTTACTTGGCCACCAACTACACGGATACCAGGCTGCAGCATTTACAAGGTCTTTATAAATATTGTGGTCCCGCCTGTCAGCCCTTCTAGGCAACTACCTATATACCCTAGAGGAGGAAGGTGGGTGGTGACAGCACGCATGCGCGGTTCCCTTCCCGCCTAAAGGTGCCATCTTACCTCAGTCAAATGACATAGCTGAGAACAGCACACAAAATTGAAAAATAAACTATGTACCACTGCAACTCCAAGGGGAGGAGGGAGGGTTGTGAGGACTGATTCCTGCTGCTCCTGGAGAACACCTGTTACAGGTGAGTAACTACTCTTTCTCCAGGACCAAGTAGGAAGTCAGTCCTCACATATGGGCGACTCCCAAGCTCTGGGCTACCGAGGAACCCAGGCTGAACAAGAGTACTCCCTCTAGTCTCAGCAGCAAAGAAAGGCATTTCAAGGACACAACCTCTGCCGGTAGCCCCACAGAGGGCAGGAGTTGCCTAAACCTCAAAGAGATTCCAGAGTACTGCTTGGCCAAAAGCACTGTCCCTATGGGACTCCCTCTCCAGGCAGTAATGGGCCGCAAAAGTCTGGCATGAAGACCAAGTTGCAGCCCTGCAGATGTCTACCAAGGGCACAGAGCGGAGATGAGCCACTGAGGCAGCCATTGCCCTGACTCGGTGGGCCGTAACCCGACCCTGCAAAGGAAGGTAAGCCGCCTTATAAGCCCAGGTGATACAGTCAGCTACCCAGATGGACAAGGTACGCTTGGACACAGCCAACCCCAACTTATTGGGGTCAAAGGAGATGAAGAGCTGTGTAGCCCTTCTATGCCCCT
The DNA here is from genome assembly GCA_033557465.1 of Ichthyophis bannanicus. NCBI lineage: Eukaryota > Metazoa > Chordata > Amphibia > Gymnophiona > Ichthyophiidae > Ichthyophis > Ichthyophis bannanicus. The sequence goes on from CM066041.1 coordinate 276,999,083, forward strand.
GCGTACGGTCAAGGTAGAAGGATAAGGCCCTCCTACAATCCAGGGTATGCAGGACTGCTTCAGCCTGGCTTGCATGAGGCCTAGGGAAGAATGTTGGAAGAACCACCTCCTGGTTGAGGTGGAAAGAGGAAACAACCTTAGGGAGGAACTGGGGATGAGTCCGAAGGACTACCCTGTTCCTGTAAATCCTGGTGTAAGGCCTATCACAGACTAGGGCCTGAAGCTCACTTACACGCCTAGCCGAGGTAAGGGCTATCAGGAAGTGTGTCTTCCAGGAGAGGAAGCATAGTGGACAAGTAGCCATCGGCTCAAAAGGTGGGCGAGTCAGTTGCTGCAAGACCACATTCAGCTCCCACTCAGGGGCAGGAGGACGGATGGGAGGCTTGAGCAAAAGCAAGCCCCTAAGAAAGCGGGACACCAAGGGGTGACCAGATAGAGAATGTCCCTCCACCAGAGAGTGGTGGGCTGCTAGAGCTGAGAGGTGGACCCGAACAGAATTGGATTTAAGGCCTTGATTTGACAAGTGCAGTAAGTACTGAAGGACTACTGGCACAGTACAGGAGAAAGGATCAAATGTACGTAGCTGACACCACACAGAAAACCTTTTCCTTTTGAGAGCATAGGTTTTCCTAGTGGACTGTTTCCTAGAGGCTAGGACAACCTCTTCAACATCCTGAGGCAGGCCCCAGGGAGCCAAGACTACCTTTGCAGCCTCCAGGCCATCAAATTGAGAGCTTTGAGATTGGGGTGCAGAAGGGAACCCTGCTCCTGTGAGAGAAGGTTGGGTTGCAACCCCAGAGGTAGTGGAGGATCCACCGCCAGTTGAAGCAGAAGAGGAAACCAAGGCTGTCTTGGCCACCTGGGAGCCACCAGCAGGACCGAGGCCTTGTCCTGAAGAATCTTGAAGAGAGTTTGGGCTACCAAGGGCGTGGGAGGAAATGCATACAGGAGGCCCTGAGACCAGGATATCAGAAAAGCATTCGCTGCTATCTGCAGAGGATGCGGGAGCCTGGAGCAGAACTTTGGCAGCTGCTAGTTCATGGGGCTGGCAAAAAGATCTATCAAAGGGAGACCCCATTTCAGGAAGATCTTCTGAACTACTGAAGGATGCAGCCGCCACTCGTGGGGCTGCAGTATTCTGCTTAATCTGTCTGCCAGGTAGTTGTCCTGGCCTGGAAGGTACACAGCCTTGAGGAGCATGTTGTGCTTGAGGGCAAAACAACAAAGGTCCTGAGCCTCCCAACAAAGGATCCTGGACCCAGTTCTGCCCTGTTTGTTCACATAAAACATGGCAACTTGGTTGTCTGTCTGAATCAGGACAGACTGGTGAGCCAGGGTAGGAGTGAAAGCTCCGAGTGCTAACCGAATAGCTCTGAGTTCTAGGAGACTGATCTGCTGTGCAGCTTCCCAGGGAGACCACAGGCCCTGGGTGCACTTGCCCAGACAATGAGCTCCCCAGCCTTGCAGGGATGCATCTGTGGTCACCACTACTGTGTACCCTGGAATGTGAAAAGGCACCCCCTTCAGAAGATTGGGTTGGTGAAGCCACCAGGTGAGGGAGTGCAGAAACGGTCTGGACACCTTTATCACAGGAAGTACCTCAGGTTCATTGTGGGAGGAAACCATTATCAGTACACAGTGCTGCCTTTCGGCCTCACCTCCGCCCCCAGAGTCTTTACAATATGCCTAGCAGTGGTGGCGGCCTACCAGAAAAATCAGGGAATCTTTGTCTTCCCCTATCTAGACGACTGGCTCATCAGGGGTCAGACGTGCCAGGAGGCCAAACAAGCCAAACATTCCGGACTCTGGAAGCTCTCCTCTTGGAAAAGGCTCCCCAACACCAAGGGGCATAGCCGTCACAGATTCCCTAGAGGATGAAGAGCGGCTCACAGTATGGTTGCCACAGCCACTGGCCAACTGAGCATCCTTATCCTTAGAGCCATCCTACACCTCCTGTCCTGAGGCAGGCAAGGGTGGACTAACTGTACCCCCCACCCCCCAGCTGAGAGGGGAAAGCATGGCCTCCAGGGGCTACTAAGAAGCTGCCATACAGGAAAGGCAGAGTCCAGAATCCAAGATGAAGCTCCCTGCCTGCCATAGGTTAAACAACATTTCTTGAAAGAAAGAGTTAGGGTAAGTATCATGAGAGCGAGCAGTAAGGCTGCATTGGCCCGCAAGCATGCATTAACTTCTCTTTTACACAACGCTCATTAAAGGCGCTAGGGAAGGAGGGCGCATTGGAACTGCTTGGGTGGGATGTACATTAGGACCACATGACCCCCAGGTGCACAATAGGCAAAAACATTACTAACACGTGCAGAAAATGACGGGGGAACCCTCAAACAGCACCAACAGTCGCTAGCAGTTCCCCCCAAATTGCATCCCTCTGACACAGAACCAGGAGCTCCCAGCAAAGACAAAAACAAGGTCAAACCTTTGTACTCACCACCATAGAGCCCCAGGTGTAGGATCTGTGCCAGAATCAGCTCTACTCTCCTGAATGCTTCACTGGCTGGGTTTATTTTAACAGCACTGTGTGAAAAGTGGCTGACAGGCAGATCCCTTTGAGAGCCTTCTGCAATCTTTGGGAGAAAGCAGGGGGGAAAGGAGGAGGGGGGCACGCTGAAATTGTGTGAGGTTGCTGAACTCTTCCAGATTCTTTGAAAATCCTTGCAATTTGTGACTGCTCAACAGGTCCTTATGATAAGGCATGGAGATGAAACAATTTTCCCTCCGATAGTTACCAAAAAGACTGCAGTTTAGTGGAGTGCCTCCCAAGTCACGCTCAAGTGAGTGTGTTACCTTTTTAGGGCTTAAGGTGGTCGTTCATGAGCATTTAATCAATCTCTTTTCCTCTCAATCTTTAGATTTTTCTACAGAGAGGAGAAAATCCATCCATCATCTGCTGGAGACAAAAATACTGAAGGGACCTGAGGTGGATGAGCAGATAGAGACACAGGAGTGAAATCACTGAAACCTGGGCTTTTCACTGGTTCTTTGTCGCCACCAATCTGCTGGTAGGGGAATACAACCCACTTGTCTGGACTGGTCTAGCATGACGATATGGAAAGATTTTAGCACTCTGAAAAGCCAAAAGCAGCATTATATAATCTCTACAGGCTACATCTGATATCAAAGGTTTTCCTATATGTTCCCAGGCATGCCTCTAATGTTAGTGAATCTGCTTTTATTGCTTACCTTCTTCAATAATCTTGGGGCATCTACATCCAATTTACAGCGTCTTTCTACAATGTGAACAGCCTCATCATCGCTCTTGAATTCATTTACAATGTCACTGGCCACAAACATGGGAATAAGAGGGCAAGTGGGAAATCGCCTTTCATATGCCTGTGAAGATAAGAAACACTTATTGAATCCAAGAAACTTTACTGCACACTGCTGTGCAACTGCATTGTTTACTGTAACAAAATATACAATGTGGCTTAGAGCATCCCTCTACAAGACAATGCAAAAAAGAACCACCAAAAAGTCTTTGGATATGACAGATTACAAAACAAATATTCCTCGCGGTTTGTTTTGTTGTTTCAAAAGGGCTTCCTACTTCTCTGTTGCAAGATATCATTCTATAAAATGCAGATCTAGTTCTGAACTGTAAAACATTTTCTGCTAGCAGCAAGGAGATTTAAAATAGCTTTTAAAAGCTGTCTGGGCTTCCCCCCCTTTTAAAAGCCAAAAATGAGGGCACCCTTATATAAGGGAGGAGGATGGGTCAAAGGAGACCTATCAGCTCAGGCTTTGCTGAGGAAGATACTCAAAACTAAAAATTTTCCCATGTTAAGATTTTAGACAGTCCATTTATATATAGCCCAGCTGACAAAAGGCAGGTATCTTGCTTCCTGATGGCATCTCAGTTAAATATAGATCTACTAGAATGGAAATATTTTATTTCTATAGTACCTGCAATATGATAATTCAAAGAGAGGATGTAAAAGTGAAAGTATTGCTAGTGGGAGGACAATTGCACAGCTATTCACAAGGCTATTTACCACAGTAAGTGCTTTTCCTCAATACGGCTGCAAAAATGGATGCTGTTCCACTGTGCACACATTTTTAGTGGCATTAAGTGATTTTACTGTACATGTGTTTTGATCAGGGGAGGAAAAAATGCTCATTAATTGCATTTTCAACTTTACATGTGCTGTTTTATATAGCATAATGCACCCAAACAAAAAGGAGGTCTGAACGTCCATGGGTACTTTGTTTTGAAACTTGTTGCATAAAGTACATACATTGGCTTTCAAACTTGGGACAAAGTACTTACTGTAAAAGCAAAACATTATATGCTCTTAACAACAACTAGTGAATCAAATAGAACATATCGCCTTACTGCACCAAAGCTTAATATTTGCTCAATGCAAGCAAGATCAAATCTTTTTTAGGCTAATGAATGTTTTGAGATGTAAACCTCAGGTGTGTGTGTGTGGGGAGGGGGGGGGGGGATTAACAGTCCAAGATACTGGCTTCTTAAAACATTAGTAAACAGAATGGCTCTCTTTCTAGGTTTGTATAGCGTAGTTACTCACCTGTAACAGGTGTTCTCCAGGAGCAGCAGGAATCAGTCCTCACTTATGGGTGACGTCGGCGCCGACGGAGCCCTCGCGGAGCAATTTTCCCCAGCTTTCAAAGAAAGCCTTTGGGAATTGCAGCGCGCATGCGCGGTCCTCTTCCCGCCCAAGGGTGCCATCTTAGCCAGTCAGATGACATAGCTAAAAAAGACAGCATAAAAATTTGCAAAAAAAACTAAAGCAGACGATTGCAACTCCAAGGGGAGGAGGGAGGGTTATGAGGACTGATTCCTGCTGCTCCTGGAGAACACCTGTTACAGGTGAGTAACTACGCTTTCTCCAGGACCAAGCAGGAAGTCAGTCCTCACTTATGGGACTCCCAAGCTTAAGGCTACCGGAGACCCTAAGCACAAAAATGAGCTCCCTCTAGCTCAGCAGCACAGAAGGAAGGATCTTCGCTGAATTATTACCCACCGGTAGCCCACATCCGGGATGGAGTGTAGGAGTTGCTCAGACCTCAAAGAGATTACGGAGGACTGCCTGTCCGAAAGCACTGTCCCTGCGGGACTCCCTCTCGAGACAGTAATGGACCGCAAAAGTCTGGCTCGAAGACCAAGTAGCGGCCCGGCAGATGTCTGCCAGCGGAACAGAGCGGAGGTAAGCCACTGACGTGGCCTTTGCCCGAACGCAATGAGCCGTGACTCGACCGTCCAAGGAGAGTCCAGCTGCCCCATAAGCCCAAGAGATACAGTCCGCAACCCAGATGGACAGAGTACGCTTGGAGACCGGGAGCCCCAATTTATTGGGGTCAAAAGACACAAAAAGCTGAGCAGCTTTACGGTGCTCCCGCGTACGGTCAAGGTAGAAGTTCAATGCCCTTCTACAGTCCAGGGTATGGAGGACCGTTTCAGCTCGGCTGGAGTGTGGTCTGGGAAAGAAGGTTGGAAGTACCACCTCCTGATTGATATGAAAAGGGGAGACCACTTTTGGAAGAAATTTTGGGTGAGTCCGTAGGACTACCCTATTTTTGTAGAACCGAGTGTAAGGGGGATCAGACACGAGGGCCTGCAATTCACTTACGCGTCTAGCGGAAGTGAGGGCTATCAAGAACAATGTTTTCCAAGAAAGAAAACGGAGAGAACAGGTAGCCATAGGTTCAAAAGGCGGACAGGTGATCCGCTGTAAAACCACATTCAGGTCCCAGTCAGGCGCTGGCGGGCGCAGAGGTGGTTTAAGTAGGAGGAGACCTCGGAGAAACCTCGCCACGAGAGGGTCGCTGGAAAGAGGTCTGCCGTCCACCGGCACATGATGTGCTGAAAGAGCACCGAGGTGAACTTTGACGGAGTTGGACTTAAGTCCCAGATTAGAGAGGTAGAGCAAGTACTGCAAGACCACCGACACCGGGCAGGAGAAGGGATCCTGAGACTGTTGGGTACACCAAACGGAGAAACAACGCCATTTAAGGGCGTAGCATTTTCGGGTAGAAGGCCGTCGCGAAGCTAGGACGACCTCCTCCACCTCTGTCGGCAGGAGAAGGGGAGCAAGGACTACCCTCTCAGCAGCCAGGCCATTAGGTTGAGAGACCTGAGGTTGGGGTGTAGCAGAGACCCCTGATCCTGAGTGAGGAGATCCGGTTGAAACCCCAGAGGGAATGGATCCTCCACCGCTAATTGCAGCAGGAGTGGAAACCACGGCTGTCTGGGCCAGCGGGGGGCCACCAGGATCATGAAGGCTTTGTCTCAGAGAACCTTGAACAGAGTCCGGGAGACTAGCGGGATGGGAGGGAAAGCGTACAGAAGGCTCCCCGACCATGAGAGCAGGAAAGCGTCCGCCGCAACCCGAAGGGGGTGTGGCTGACGAGAGCAGAAGCGAGGAAGTTGCCGGTTGTGAGGACTGGCAAAGAGATCCAACGTGGGGAGGCCCCACTTTAGAAAGAGCTTCTGAACTACCAAGGGATCCAGACGCCACTCGTGCGGCTGGAGGATCCTGCTGAGTTTGTCCGCCAGGTAATTCTCTTGGCCTGGTAGATAAACTGCCTTGAGGAGAATGCCGTGACTGACGGCCCAAGCGCAGAGCTTCTGTGCCTCCCGGCAGAGGAGGAAGGAGCCCGTGCCCCCCTGCTTGTTCACGTAGAACATGGCAACTTGGTTGTCTGTCTGGACAAGGACGGACTGGTGAGAAGTCAGGTGGGAGAAGGCCTTGAGAGCCAGGCGGATCGCCCTGAGCTCCAGGAAGTTGATCTGCTGAGCAGACTCCCACGTGGTCCAGAGGCCCTGAGTACGTGCCCCTTGGCAATGCGCTCCCCAGCCCAGGAGGGATGCATCTGTTGTCAGCACCCGGGCCGGCTGAGGTGACTGGAAAGGCATTCCGAATATCAGGTTCGGCTGCTGAAGCCACCACCGGAGAGACGAGATCAGCGGCTCGGAGACGCGCACTAGGTCTGCTAGGCCGCCTGTGGCTTGTCGCCACTGCTGGCGGAGACACCATTGAGCAGGCCGCATATTCAGGCGGGCATTGGGGGTGACATGGACGGTGGAAGCCATATGGCCGAGGAGTCTCAGGAAGCGCCTGGCGGAGACCAGGGGCTGGCTGCAAAAACGGTCGGCTAGGTCCATGAGCCGTTGAGCCCTGTCGAGCGGTAGGTACGCTCGTGCCTGAGGAGTGTGCAGCCTTGCGCTGATGAACTCGAGATCCTGTGAGGGGAGCAAAGTGGACTTTGCGAAGTTTATGACAAAGCCCAAGTACTGCAGAAGAGTCACCGTGCGGCGCGTGGCGTTGGTGACCTCCAGAGCGGACGCTGCCCTGATAAGCCAGTCGTCGAGGTACGGAAAGACATAGAGGCCGTGAAGCCTGAGATGGGCCGCCACCACCGCGAGACATTTTGTGAAGACCCGCGGTGCGGAGGACAGGCCAAAGGGCAGTACCCTGTACTGGTAATGATTCCCTGCCACCACAAATCTTAGGTATTGGCGGTGGCTTGGGTGGATGAGGATGTGCGTGTAGGCATCCTTTAGATCTAAGGAGCATAGCCAATCTCCCTGCTGGAGGTAGGGCAGAAGGATTCCAAGGGTAAGCATCTTGAACTTCTCCCGCACGAGGAACTTGTTGAGGTTGCGCAAGTCCAGGATGGGTCTGAGGCCTCCTGTTCTCTTTGGTATTAGAAAATACCTGGAATAAAAGCCTTGACCTTTCAGGTGGTGGGGCACCGGTTCCACCGCCTGTTCCTGTAGAAGACCTGCTAACTCCTGAAGGAGTAATTCCCTGTGCAGAGGGGGTCGTGGAGGTTCTCCCGGAAAATAGGAGGGAGGGACCTGGTGGAAGTGGAGAAGTCTTCAGACTCCCAGACCGACTCCGACGAGGACTCGGTGGGGTCGGCCCGGGCAGGGCGCGGCGCCTGCCGCCCCGACGCCGAGGGAGTCGGCGTCGGCGACCTCGGTCCCGAACGGGAGGCCGAGGGTGACCTCGACCGAGGATCGACTCGAGTTCGCATCGACTCGAGGATCGGCTCGGTCTCCGGGGTCGACTTGGACGTCGACGTCCCGGCGGTCGGGGCAGCGGCGCCAGCGAAGCCAGCGAGCAGTGCCCGCTGCTGGTCCATGAAGGCAGACAGTCTGCTCTCCAAGGCCGTCAACCTGAGTCCGAGCTCAGGTGACCCAGCAGCCCCCGACTCGGGCCCCGACGGCGTCGGGCCCGACGTCGGCTGTCGCGGAGGCGAGTCCAGGAGGACCACAGGACTTACCCGAGCAGGCAGCTCCGACTCCAGGCGAGGTCGCTTCGTGAGGTGTTCCTTCTCCAAGGACCCGGGGCGGCTATCGGGGCTATGCGACCTGGCCCTCGCGGAGCCAGGAGCGTCCACCGACGCCGCCCTCGCGGGTTTCACCTTACGTCGATGGTCCCCGGAGGGAGAACCCCTGTCGGAGGAACTCCGGCGACGGTCCGAGCTGGAACCTTTGGACGCGGAGGCCTCCGACGAGGTCCGGGTACGGCTGGGGTCAGCGAAGATCCTATCCTGCTGATGCCGCCGACTTCTCAACGCTTTGGAGGACATTTTGCCGCAGGGCCCACAGATCATTTCTTCATGATCCGGGCCCAGGCAGCGGAGGCAAAAGTCGTGTGTGTCAGTTAGTGACATATTTCGGTCACACTGACCACACCGCTTGAAACCACTGGCAGCCATCGGGGGAAAAAGGGCCCCGGCGAGGTCAAAGGACCGGGCTGCCAGGGAAAAATCGAAAACGAAAGCTGACTAAGTCAGAAAAACCGAAAAAGAAGAAGAGGACTCGTGACCGGCGTCGCGAGTCCGGGCGGGAAAAAGACCGGCGTCGAACCGAAGGAAAAAGAATAAAATTATGAAGAAATATCAACTTTTTCGCGGGGACACGACGGGGACGTCTGTAGGGCTCCGCGGAAAAAAGAAGACTGGCTAAGATGGCACCCTTGGGCGGGAAGAGGACCGCGCATGCGCGCTGCAATTCCCAAAGGCTTTCTTTGAAAGCTGGGGAAAATTGCTCCGCGAGGGCTCCGTCGGCGCCGACGTCACCCATAAGTGAGGACTGACTTCCTGCTTGGTCCTGGAGAACAAGTAGGTACATAAAATCTTGAAGATATGCAACAGTTATAGTTTGTACTGTTAATGTTCAAGCCTTCTACGATCCTTATAAGCTACAGCTCAGGGTGATCAGTTATTCAAATGAAAACCAGCTCCTTAGAAAAAATAATGGACATTCTAGTATCTGACCAGAAGAAACTGGTTAAATAAACCTGGACAGAACAACAAAAAAAAGTTTTGCAATGCATGGACATAAAAATTCAGGCTCCAGTACTACTAGCAAAGTCAGCAAGGTATTTTATGCCCTTGGTAAACCTTCAGCCTTAAGCCTCCTCCCTCCCTCTCTCTCTCCCCACCCCGAGATTTTGATAATTAAACTCAGCAGTCATGATCATCTGACCACTACCCTTCCAACAATTCTGCAAAAGTGCAAAATTGGACATTATCCTTTTAAATATTAAACTTTGTTTTGTGTGCATGTGTCTGCACACTCTCCTTGCAGGGAAAAAGAACGCACTGATGGTTCTTTTAGTTTGTCTAGTTTCCAGAATTTATTGTTTTGCTTTGACTGCTGCTGCCCCCTCCCTCCAGGCAACCACCTAGTTTGCCTAATGCTTGGGCTGACCCTGACTGCTAGCCACATCCATTTTGCCCTCAGCAGCCAGTAGTTAGGTGCTGGATTTTCTGCCCCAAGTCAACTAACTAGAATTAACCAAAGGCTAAGAAACATTTTGAAAATGATATCAGCAGGCTGCAGAAAAAGCATAGGACATCAGAAGACCCTCCAGATGTCCGACTGCAAGCATACCATCATTAGAACCATGTAGCAATGGATCATAAAATCAAAATAAATTAAAACATTCCTGTACTTTACACCAGTCTCAGAAATGAAAACCTTTCCAAACTAAAACCTGTCATGCTATTTAAGAAGCTCTCATATAAAAATGCTGCGCAAAAGCAATGTTTCTTGCCTCCAGTTAAAATTTTAACTGGAAACCTGATCAAACGTTAAATGAAATCTGGGTCAATGGTCAGACGCAGTAACTACATTATAACAGTTTTACAGTTGGTTGGGAATTTCCCTATAGTAAGAGGATCAGCAGCAGAGAAACTAAAAAACCACCCCATGCATGTTAATTTGTTTAAATACCTATGTTTCTACTTTCAGCTATACATTTTCCCCCCCCAGAGTTTCCAGCCCCTTGAACTCACTTCTATATTTATACAGTCTTAGCTAATTAAAAAGCATGCCAAGCTAATGCAAATTGCTATTTTAATAAATCTGTCCAAAAGGACTTTTTTTTTGTGATGCCTCTCAGCTGTCAGCTGGCTTAAGCAAAATGTATTTGAAAAGTAGTTCAGAATGAAGTACTCTATGGAACTCCAAGAATGTTCCTTCTTTCTGGAAGCTACTGAAGAAGCCGTGTTAGTCCATTATAATGGTAGTTAAATAAAAAAGAGAAATAAAAAGATATCACCTTATTTTCCTTTTAATTAGACTAACTTAATATATTTGTAGACTAGCTTTCGAAGATAAACCTTTGTCAGGACAATACCAGATCAAAGCTCAGGGCCTTTACATATTACTGGAATAATGAGGCACAGAAAATCTTTCAGCCTAATTATCTGAGTAATGGAAGGCTTGTGTTCCATCTTAAAATTTATTTAGCCTCAAGATCAGAAACGGCCCAGGGGTTTCTGCCGCCCCAGATAGAAGCCCCTGCAGTGCCGCCAGCCGAATCCATCTTCTCATCTTATAACAGTGGCCTGACTTGGTTTTGGGCCACTGCAAAATAACAGATGGATTCAGGGGTGGGTGCAACCCGACTCAGTTTTGAAAGCGGCAGCTTCGTGCTGCCACGTTAAAAACTAAGTTGGGCCACCCACCAGGGTCTGCTGTCCTAGGCATCCGCCTAGCGGACAGGGCCAGCCCTGCTCAAGATACAATATTGGGGGAAACATAATGTTATGGTCCTATGAATAATTTTGATAGAACCTGAAAATCTCTGATATAGGCCTCAGACTATGTATAATAGATGTCTTATTCTCTATTTTTGCTCTCTCCCTTCATATCGCCAAAACTGTTGCCCCCATTACAGCTTCTGCCTGTGTCCAGGCAGAGATCCCAATGCCAGTTGAAGGACCAGTTCCATATGCAGGGTGCCTGCATACTGAAGCTTTCAGGAAAAAAGTGGAGGAGCTCAGAGAAGGGGTGGCGAGGCTGAGAAGCTTCAAGACAGTGAGAAGTAAATTGATGAGATGCTTCTTGCAACATCCAAGCTCTCCAGCAGAGAAGATGTGTCCAACCTTCATCATTCTGTAGACTCCCAAGTCACCAGGGCCTGCAGAATTACCAATCCAATTCCTCCAGCCCTTGAATTGAAGAACCATTATGCAGCCCTGGAAGTGGAAGTGGTGAAACGATCCCTGGAAAGAGAAGAACCAGAGCTCAAGCACCCCAAAGTTGCAGAATCATTGACCACACGAGAAGGGTAGTGGGTGGTTTGTGACTCTTCTGAGGGGTACCGAGGCATCCATCTGCTGACCAGACTTTATGTCCATAGAGGTATGCTGTCTGCCAGGTGCCAAAATCTGAGATGTTACGAAGAGTTTGCTGAGACTCATCAAGCCCACTGACTATTGCCCGATGTTGCTCATCCATGTTGGCACAAATGATACTTTCAGGTAACCCTCTGAGCATATCAAAAGTGACTTCATGGCTCTGGGGCACAGGGTAAAGCAGATAGGGGGACAAGGTGGTGTTCTCTTCAATTCTCCCCATTGAGGGTAAAGACCGAGGCAGAGAAGCTTGCATCCTCGAGATGAATGCATGGCTGCGTGGATGGTGTCATTGAGAGAGTTTTGGTTTCCTGGACCATGGGATGCTGTTCCAATTGTTGCAGAGCAGAGATGGCGTCCATCTGTCCAAGAAGGGTCGCCGTGTCTTTAATAGTAGACTGGCTAACCTACTGAATACAGCTTTAAATTAGATTCATTGGGGATGGGTGAAGAAAGCCCAAAGGTAAGTGAAACCTTAAATATCTTCATAGAAATAGGTAAAAGGGGCAACACCTGGAAGGCAGTATCTATAAATGCTTGTAGCATGGGAAATAAGATCCCAGATATTGAGGCTTTAATGGGAGAGGATGACTTGGATTTAGTGGCAGTAACAGAGACATGATTCATGGACAGCCATGACTGGGATGTAACTATACCAGATTATACTTTATTCGGCAAGGACAGGGTAGGAAGAAGGGGAGGAGGAGTGGCACTATAAGTAAAAAAATATTAAAGCTATGGAAATACAGGGCTTAAAAAGGGAGAGAGAAAGCACTATGGGTTAAACTAGGTTGCCTCTGCCCTAGATGAATGCTGTCTAGGGAAAAAGACAAGAAGGTAAACTGCCTGATTCAGATGAAAGGGTGAAACCACTTTTGGCATGAAGTGAGGATAAGTTCTAAGGACAACCTGGTCATAGTGGAACCGGGTGTAAGGCAGGTCAGTCACCAAGGCCTGAAGCTCACTAACGTGTCTTGCTGAAGTGAGGACAATAAAGAAGATGACCTTCTGTGATAGAAACTTGAGCGATGTTGTGGCTAAAGGTTCGAAGGGCAGTTTGAGAAGTTGCCCTAGAACAACATTAAGGTCCCATGCCACTGGTGGTGATCTGATGGGAGGCTTGGTTAAAAGAAGTCCTCTCAGACGAGCAGCTGTGAGGAGATGGGCTGCCCATCTAAGTGATGATGAGAGGCTGCAATTGCACTTAAGTGCACTCTTACCGAGTTGGTCTTGAGGAGGAAAGGTGGAGGAGATATTGGATTAGTGCCTCTATTGGAACTGAGAAGAGATTAAGCTCCCTTTGTGAACACCAGAGTGAAAATCTACATCACTTAAAGGTGTAGGAATGTCTGGTTGATAACCTTTCTCAGGAGGTTAAGGACATCCTTTTAGCTTCCAGAAAGTCAAGGTGCTGAAAGGCTATGCCTTCAGCAGCCATGCTGTGAGGTAGAGAGACTGCAAATTGGGATGGAGCAGCATTCCCTCCCTCTGAGAGAACAGATTTGTTCTTTTGTTCACCATTTTGACTGGTAGAAAAATAGTATACCATCAAACAATCAATCATTAAATATCATTTCTGGCATTTATTTAAAGGTAATGTATCAGAGGAATCTAAACAAATCTCGATAAATCAGGAAGCTATAATACAGCTAATTGATAAACGAAAGAGCAGCAAAATCACCTGGACCAGATGGCATTCATCCCAGAGTGCTGAAAGAACTGAAATATTAGACTGTAGAACTATTATTAGTAATCTGTGATCTAACATTAAGATCATCTCTAGTACCCAAAGACTGGAGAGTGACCAATGTAATGCCAATTTTTAAAAAGGGTTCCAGGGGCGATCTGGGAAACTACAGACCAGTGAGCCCGACATCAGTACTGGACAAAATGGTAGAAGTCATTATAACAAAAACAAAATTACTGAACATGACGGCCCTCGCGAAGTCAAGCTCACTTGGTCTGGTCAGGAAAAAGGTGCAAAACTATGCCAAACAAAAATTAAAAGAAAAAAAAAAAGGGACCTGAGAAATGCAACTCTGAGGCAAGCAGACTCGGGGAGACAAAAGGGACCGGTACGCAACTGGAGAAAAGCAAAAAAATTAAGACAAAAACAAACAACTTTTTCCAGGGGGGGGGGGAGAAACAGATACACTAATACTACTGAACAATTGTATAGTGCTACAAGACATACGCAGCACTATACAAAAGACGGTCCCTGCTCATCAGAGCTTACAATCCAATCAAGATAGACTACAATCAAGATAGACATAGGATACATCTAGGGGGAATGGTAAGGAAACATGAGGGAGATCAGGTGAGTCAAGATCGAAATGCAGCACGTCCAATGGGCTCCGTGGAAAAAGGAGACTGAGGCAAGATGGCACCCTTAGGTGGGAAGGGGACCACGCATGCGTGGTGTATTTCTCAAAGGCTTTCTTTGAAAGCTGGTGAGAGATGGGCTCAGTCTGTGCTGTCACCCATATGTGAGGACCGATTTCCTGCTTGTTCCCGGAGAAACTTTAAATCAAAATTTGATATTTGAGGACATGTTTTTTATTGGATCTGTTGGAAATTGATACACAAGTTGGTTGCTCTGGATCCTAAGACAATAATTCAATTATTTGTTGAAACAAAGTACTAACTCTGAATATTAAGTATAACATTACTGTATTTCTTATTATTCAATTGTTTTGCACTAAGAGACAGTTTACATCTAAACAGTATGGAATGGAATTGGAGCGAAGGGATATAATACAGAATGTAATTTGCAGTGTTATGGCTCAGTATGGACAAATAACTCTACATGGGTTTTTTTTTGTTTGTTTGTTTTTTTTAAAACTGTTATGTGCGTGCACAATTATAAGGAGACAAACTAAATCCAGGAGCCTTCTGGACACTTGACAAAGTCAGCTTTCTTATAAATAGTTTGCAGTTATTCTCACCTGCACATCCTAAGGATGCTGTGAATAGGCACAGTCATGCCTTCACTGGGAGTGGGGTGGGAATTTGAGGTCAAGAAAGTGGAGGATGTCCCGCAGTGGAGACTCTTCAAGTTGAGTAAGACGGGGTCCAAGGGAAAAGCAGCAGACTGCTGATCAGAGGGATCCTCTGATCTACAAGCAGAATCTCAAAATTGCTCAATCTACCTGAAAATGTTCTATAGTGAGGTCCACATCTACACCTTGCCATGAGGCTTCCTTGTTCGATGGAGTCTAGATTTCAATGCATACCAGTGCCTCAGTAAAGACTCCCCCCTCCCCACCTTCCCCCAATGCACTGTAAATGAAGCAGCCAGTACCAATGTTGAAGCCCTCTGATGCTCTGGCATCAAATATCAGGTCTCCAGACACAGCCATGGATGCCAGGATTAGTTCAACTTTACTTGGCTTCCATGAGATTATCATCCCGATTTCTGAGGGCTATATAACCTGCTTGTCCTTGGAGATACTTAATTTCCAAGAGCCTCAAAAACCCTATGATATATGTAACGTCGCTACAGAATCATAGGCGGCATATGTTAATAGCAGGGAGAACAAACTAAGGACTTAGCACCAACTATTTTACTGAAGAAACAGACTTAAGAAATGGCGAAATCTTGGAAAAGGACCATTGCAGCTGTCTGCCAAAAGAAGTTTCCTAGAAAGTTGAGAAACACTGATCTAAAAGATTTTCCTAGGTTGCCACTGGTAACAAATGTTTGTACTTGTAGCCTCTGAAAAAAAATATTTCTTGCATGCAACAATCTCAGAGGCAGTCCTTTACCAATAAGCAAACAAAAGAAAAATGTAAGTTCAAAATGAAACAAATATGGATTTCAGATAAGGACTGCTGCAAGGATATTAGCACCTAGGCCAGGGGTCGGCAACCCACGGCTCCGGAGCCGCATGCGGCTCTTTCTCACCTTTGCCGCGGCTCCGGAGCACACTGCCCGCCCGGTGACAGGCAATAGTGTTGTAAAGATGTATTTAAACGTGGCGTTATGGGCTCCCTCCATGTCAGCTCCCTCCCTTCTTCTGCAGCCGCGGCTCCCTGCCTCTTAGGGAACCGCAGCTGTGCTTTTAAAATCATCTCGGAGCCCTTCCTGTCTTGACGGGCTCTGTGCAGCATTGTCCCGCCTCTAAAGGAAGTTTTGGAGGCGGGACAATGCTGCATGGAGCCCGTCAAGACAGGAAGGGCTCGGAGATGATTTTACAAGCACTGCCGCGGTTCCCTAAGCGGCTGGGTGCCGCGGCTGCAGAAGACGGGCGGGCGCTGACATGGTGGGAGGGGGGTTGACATGGAGGGAGGGAGAAGATATGGATGGATGGAGGGAGGGGGGTTGACATGGAGGGAGGGAGCTGATATGGATGGAGGGAGGAAGGGGGGCTGACATGGAGGGATGGAGGGGGGCTGACATGGAGGGATGGAGGGGGCTGACATGGAGGGAGGGAGCTGATATGGATGGATGGAGGGAGGGGGGCTGACATGGTGGGAGGGAGCTGATATGGATGGAGGGGGGCTGACATGGAGGGATGGAGGGGGCTGACATGGAGGGAGGGGGGCTGACATGGAAGGAGGGTGCTGATATGGATGGATGGAGGGAGGGGGGCTGACATGGAGGGAGGGAGCTGATATGGAGGGATGGAGGGGGCTGACATGGAGGGATGGAGGGGGCTGACATGGAGGGAGGGGGGCTGACATGGAGGGAGGGAGCTGATATGGATGGAGGGAGGGGGCTGACATGGAGGGATGGAGGGGGCTGACATGGAGGGAGGGAGCTGATATGGATGGATGGATGGAGGGAGGGGGGCTGACATGGAGGGATTGGGGAGGCGGGCTGACATGGAGGGAGGGAGCTGATATGGATGGAGGGAGGGAGGGGGCTGACATGGAGGGATGGAGCACTGGTAATGGGGTTGAGGGGACTAGCACTGGAAATGAGCTGATTAGGGGAGGCTAGGACTGGTAATGAGCTGATGGGGGGTAGGACTGGTATTGGGCTGATTAGGGGAGGCTAGCACTGGTAATGGGGTTGAGGGGGGATTAGCACTGGAAGCGAGCTGATTGGGGGGCTTTGACTGGGCATGGGCTGATTGTGGGGAGGGGAGGATAGAGCTGCTGGCCCTGGAAGATAACTGGGGGCTAAGGCTACAAATGGGCTGATATGAGGGGATGGGAGAATGGAACTGGATCTGAGAGGGGCTGCCATGGTATTTGTACTAGAAGGGACTGGTCAGTGGGGAAGGAGGGGGACTGGAAGGAAATGGACACCAGTGGCAATCATGGGAATGCAAGTTGACATTGGAAGGTACTGGGAGTGAGGACTGGAAAGGGGCTGATATTGGGGAGGGTTACTGGGACTGGAAATAGGCTGATGGAAAGAAGTGAAGAAAACGAAAGAAGAGATAAGAAATGGCAGATGGACCATAGACCACAGAAAGAGAGCTAAGAGAAGACAGGAAAGCAGAAGCCTCAGATCGGGACCAGCATGATCAGAGAATAAATTGGTCAGACAACAAAGGTAGAAAAAATAATTTCATTTCATATTAGTGATTTGACTACAAAATCATCATAATTTTGAAATCAAATATTGTTACTTGTTGTGATATTTTCTGGCGTATTTTTTTTGGTGTGCGAAGGAAGAGGGGTAGTCTTATACGGCGAGTATAGGCCAAACACCTATATTTTAACAGGAAAAGTAGGGGGTCGTATATAGCATTAAGGTAAGAAACAATATATGCAGTGTTAGATTTGTTTTAAATGTCGCAATGGTTTTGCAGCTCCCAGTTTTTTTTTTCCCTTCGGAAACGGGTCCAAGTGGCTCTTTATGTCTTAAAGGTTGCAGACCCCTGACCTAGGCAAACCTTCAGCTTACATCACCCCCCTCCCCCCCCCCCGCCCTGAGATACTGAAGATTAAACTCAATCATGATCATTTCAAAACCACCCTTCCCACAATCTAGTAAGGATTTATTGTTTTATTTTGACTCCGACTGCTTAATCTTGCCTAATTCTGCCTAATTGTTGCATTGGACCTGTTTCAGGGACAATACAAAAGTAAAATGGATCAGGAAAATGCAAGAAATATAAGAGATACATTTCAGATGTTAAGAAATAAAATCCCCCCTTCTCAAAACTTGTGAGACCTTCTCTAACAGAACTGCACAAGCCTGACACTAATATTCTTGGCATTTCTTTTTGATGAGGTTGTTACTCAACTCATTTATGAAAGTACAGACAGAAAGTTATTTATTCACTCATGGGGCATGGAGACAATGACAAAGCCAAATAAGCTTAAGCTTTCATTTTCTACACTCATAAGTAAAATAGTTATCTCCAAGTTATAATGCCCTGTTCAATGTAATTTCAGTTTGTTCAATGTAAACCGCACTGATGCAGAATAGCACGGTATATAAGAGAATGTAAATAAATAAATAAATAAAATAAGCACAAGAAATATTTGCATTTATTAGACCTAATCTGTAAACAAAGATTAATTTTTAAATAGTGTTTTCTATTGCATCTTTTCCTCAAGCTTTTAACCTCTTAGGTCAGTCTATTCATTATCTGCCTGTTCTCGTTCCCCTTTGGATACAATTACACAGCTTAATTAGTGCCATCTTTAACTTGCTCAAGATAAAAACTAACCAAAAATTTACGAGGTGTGACAAAAAAGAAACGAGACTGTCCCATAAATGTTTTATTACAAAATCTACAGAGAAATTACGCATTGTCCCCTTCAAAGTAATCCCCCCCCCCCAGAGTTAATGCACTTCTGCATTTGCTTCTGCCACATATGGAAGCACTCGGTAAAGTCCTCCTCCTTGAGGTCCCTCAGCTCCCTCATCACAGTGGCCTTGATCTCTTCTACAGAGGCAAAATGAGTTCCTTTGAGCACAGTCTTCAGCCTGAGGAAGAGCCAGAAGTCGCATGGTGCGAGATCTGTGGAAAGAGGAGGGTGTTTGAGAGCTATGATCTGTTTCTTGGCCAAGAACTGCCTCACACTGAGGGCGGTGTGTGCGGGCGCGTTGTCGTGGTGGAGCAGCCACAACTGGTCTCTCCAGAGCCAGCCTGCTGTGCCGAACCAGGTCATGGAGGCGATTGAGGACCTGCTGGTTGAATGTCTGACCCTCAGGCACAAACTCATGATGGACCACTCCCTTCTGGTCGAAGAATGCGATCAGCATGACCTTGATCCTCGATTTGGACATGTGTGCCTTCTTGGGTCTGGGTGACAGTCGAGTCTTCCACTGCAGGCTCTGTCTCTTGCTTTCAGGGTCGTACTGGAAGACCCAAGTCTCGTCTCCTTTGATGACTCGGCCAACGAACTCTGGATCTTCTCCGATCTTCTCTAGCAAGTCTCGACAAACATTGACCTGGTGCTCCTTCTGGTCATCCGATAAAAGCATGGGCACCATCTTGGTACACACCTTCCGCATCCCCAGCTCCTGCACCAAGATGGTCCGCACTGACTCCCTGTTCAGGCTGAGCTTCTCAGCTATCATCCGCACCATCAATCTGCGATCACTCCACACCAGCTGGTTCACTCTGTCAATTTTCTCAGCCATCTTTGTCGTGGAAGGCCATCCTGACTTGGGGGTCATCCTCCATCTCCTCGCGGCCAGTCTTGAAGCGTTTGTGCCACTCGAAGACTCGCTGCCTTGACATCGCATCTTCTCCATAAGCCTTCTCCAACTTAACCAGAAATTTCAAGTTCATTCTTTGCTCCATATTTCTGCCACCTCCAGTTGCGTGACAAAGCGATGGAGCAGTGTGCTACAAAAACACCTGAAAAAGAAAAACAGAGTGAGAGAGATGAAAAATATTATAGCAGAATAGTGGTGAGATGTTGCACAACACAGAGACATAAGCGGTTAGCCAACTGGCATTGAGTCGTGGGCTTGGCTGCCAGTCTCGTTTCTTTTTTGTCACACCTAGTATGCCACGGAGGTATTTAAACTTCATCAATTTTTACATACAATGAAGCATATACCAAAACTTCATGGAAATTAAGACACTGGTATAGAAAAACAATGATAACCATCAATATGAGATAAGGTAAAAAAAAAAAAATTCCAGCGCTTACTATAGCCCACCATAAGAGGGAATCCAAGGAAAAATAATAAAATGACACCCACCAGAAAGAAAGAAAAAGAATGTGAGCAAACGATCTTGCCTAACTTATCAGCAGCGAATCTGAGGACACCTCAGGAGGGCGGCGAGCAGTGAGAAAGCCCACCAACTGGAACGGCTCATAGAAAATGACTCATTATTAAACCTAACCATACATTTACAGGGAAACTTTAAAAAATATAAACCCCCCCAACAATACTCCAGGACGTAATAACAAATTATTTCCTACGTTTGAGTTTTTGGCTAAATCAGGAAAAACATGGTCAACCCACAAAATTGCACAGTACGTTTCTTAAAAAACATACGGAGAAACGTAACGCAAACGTAGCTATCAATGTCGAAGGTGAAACACCCTCAATTGTTGATGATTCCAAAATAGCAGAGAGATTTAATACATCAAACTGAACCCCTCTTTCCAAAGTTCCCTCAGCAGGGACTTTCTTCCCCGAAGGAAGATAATAAACCTTAAGCATAGGAGGGTGAGATACTACTGGAACCTCCAACACCCCCAAAAGATATTTCTTAAACATTTCTTTAGCAGAGATAGAGGGCAACCACCACGAGGTATTTAAATGTCTCAATCAAATCACCTCTACCCCGCCTTTCCTCTAAGGTGTACATATTAAGATCCTTAAGTCTGTCCTCATGTGCTTTATAATGAAGACCACTAACCATTTTAGTAGCCACCATCTGTACTGACTCCATCCTGTTTATATCTTTTTGAAGGTGCGGTCTCCAGAATTGCACACAATACTCCAAATGAGATTGCACCAAAGACTTATACAGAGGCACTATCACCTCCTTTCTTCTGCTGGCCATTCCTCTCCCTATGCACCCATGTTTCCTTCTAGTTTTTGCTGTCACCTTTTAAGAACATAAGATATGCCATACTGGGTCAGACCAAGTCCAGTATCCCATTTCCAACAGTGGCCAATCTAGGTCATAAGTACCTAGCAGTTTCCCCAAAAGACACAGGTTCCACAATGCTTGTATTGGGTCAATCAGCGATATCCTGGGCCCCTTTTAATAATGGTTTATGGACCTTTCCTCCACGAACTTATCCAAACCTTTTTTAAACCCAGCTACACTAACAGCTTTTACTACGTCCTCCGGTAACAAATTCCAGAGTTTGATTACACGTTGAATGAAAAAATATTTTCTCTTATTAATCTTAAATAGGTTACCCTGTAGCTTTATTTTTCTACCTGTTTAGCTACTTTAAGATCAGACACAATCACACCTAGGTCACGTTCCTTTTTAGTGGACAAAAGTATTTCACCCCCTATACCAGGCATGTCCAACTTCGAACAGATCGTGATCTACTTTTTCCGGCCAAAAGTGCCGGTGATCTACCACCATGAAAATTAAGTTTCAAATTAGTTACAAATTAAATTTTAACCCAATAAAATTGGAGGATTCCCCCCCCCCCCATTTTTAATGAACCTTCTGTCATTTACTTGGATGTGATCAGCTGTTAAGCAAATTAAGCAAAAACAAAACAGACGAAGATCCAGTAAGAACTACAAGGGGAAATGGAAAGTACATTTTTTCTTAAAGTTTCATCGAGTAATAACTTTCTTTAACTGTCTTAATAACTAACTTTTATTGAGTACAGTCATCCCTCATTTATCACGGTTAATCTGTTCCAGACTCTACCGCGATAAGTGAATTTCCACGAAGTAGGATTCGTTATTTATATCCAAGAGTTTTACCTTATCCTGAATGGTAATCATCTTCCTCCGGCACTTAGTTTCATCGTCAGAAAGCTTAGAAGAAGCAGCACGTTTAGGAGACATCGTGGGGCTTAGATAAAGGCCTATAGTCCATACGTACAGTAATTTTAATTTTAATTGTAATTCAGGGGGGTATAATTGTCTCAGACAACCGAGCGTGCACCGTAT
Source organism: Ichthyophis bannanicus (assembly GCA_033557465.1). Taxonomy (NCBI): domain Eukaryota; kingdom Metazoa; phylum Chordata; class Amphibia; order Gymnophiona; family Ichthyophiidae; genus Ichthyophis; species Ichthyophis bannanicus. Next base: position 277,020,732 of record CM066041.1, read on the forward strand.
CATTTTCAGTGTTTCAATCAACTTTTTAATGAATGTACATGTATTTGAAAAAAACGTGATAGAGTGAAGCTGCGAAAGTCGAAGCGTGAAGTGGCAAGGGACGACTGTAATTTGTGTTAAATTTAGGTTGAGTATTGATCCAGGCTGATCTTGCACAATCTTTAATATTTCGCTCTTGCTCATTAGTGAGGCGTCTGAGCCTGTATTTCATCCACCAGATCTTTGAAGTTGGGTGAATATTCCGCGAGGGCCAGTCTCAGGGAATCCTGGAGATGTTCATCTGTCATGTTGGAATGTTGTGTACTCTGTCATTTTCAGATGGGAAAACGCAGATTCACACAAATAAGTTGAACCGAAACAGGAGTGTACAGCTTCACTGCATCTTCTCAAGATGGGAAATTTGTCTCTAGGCACTAGCTTCCAAAACGATTCATGCTCAGCATGGGTCTTGAGAAAAATGTCATTTTTAAGGGTTAATATTTCTTTCAAGAGATGGCTTGCTCAATAAGTAATTTTTACTGATAGCAGCTGCAGTTTCTTTAATGTCCACATCTACTTTGAATGGGCATGACAAGTACTCCACAACTGTTCCAATTTATTGGAAGTCACAGAATCTATTTTCGAATTCCTGGATAACAGAACAGATTTCTGTCACATACTTCTCTCGTTCTGAAAAACAAAATTTGGATATTGTCCCAGATGATCCCAAGTATTAGGAAAATGATCAAAAGTGGTTTTTGCAAAGTCAGTCATCATTAGCTCAAATTTGCTCTTGTAGGATGAAACTGTACTCATCTCGCCAATGCATTTGTTTTTACCTTGTAGTTCAAGGTTCATATCACTTAGTTCGCCTGTAAAGTCAGCGAGAAATTCCAGATCACATAACCACTCCTCATCTTCCAACTCTGCTTGGTCATCTTCCCTCTCCTTCAAAAAAACTTCTTATTTCATTCAGCTAATCACAAAATCTTTGCAGAAATTTGTGCCTACTTACCTACCTTACATCTGTGTGCAAAATGATTTCCGCTGCCCCTTCATCAAGAGTTAGATTGAAAAGCCGTCTTTGAAGTGATCTTCCACGAACTGAATTTACAATTTTGAAAGTGATGTCCATGACAGTCTTTGTATAGAGTCTCTTGCTTGCCAAAACTTGCTGGTGAATGATGCAGTGGTAAGAAAGGAAATCTGGGAAGTCGTCATGCTGTCTACAGAGGGCTATGAAACTGTTAACCTCACCTGTCATTGCTCTTGCTCCATCAGTGGTGATGGAAACAAGTCTATGCAATGGAAGATTACACTTTGTCACAAAAGAATGGAAAGAACTGAATATTTCCTGACTGGTAGTTCTCCCTTTTAAAGAAATAATTCCAAGTAGTTCTTCTTTAACACTGAAGTCTTCAAAAAACAACCGGATAAAGACTAGTAACTGGGCTATGTCTCTTATGTCTGTAGATTCATCCAGTTGGAGTGAGAAAGCAACACAATTTGAAACATCCTCCAACAATTGTTCAGTTGTGTCTCCATACACCTTTTCTATTTGCCGCACAACGGTGTTTCTTGACAATTGTACATCTTGAATAGCAGCTATGATCTCTTTCTTATTTTTAAATCCTTCAAAAAGATTGTCAGCTGCTTCAAGAAAACAATCTTTTACAAATTCCCCTTCAGTAAAAGGTTTGCATTTCTTTGCGATCAGGTTGCTGACCTTGAAGGATGCTATGGTTGCATTGACTGAATGTGACCTTGGCTTCGCCATCAACTGTTGCTTAGTAGCCAATTTCGATTTAAGTTCTTTGAGCTTCAGTTTACAAATTTCACTTTTGGGTGGAAAATCAGCATCAAACCTATTGCTATGCAGAGCCTTATAATGATGTTCCAGATTACCCTTTTTGGGCAAGGATACTGGGGCATTAAAAATTAGACAACACTTGTCTTTCACCATGATAAAGAAGCCCATTTCACATTCCTCATGAAAGTGGTAGGTTTTGCTCGTCTTTGGAACATTCATCTTCGTTATACTGGGGTGGCTGGATGTAAGAAGGCCAAATCTGGTCCAAAACTGTCACTGTCCCAAAGTATTAAAGATCAACAGGAACTGAAGACCTCTGGATGATGTGCAATACAAGGACTGGAGATGCCAAAACCACACATGCAGTTCTAAAAGTAAAAATAAGAAATCATCATACTGGCACCAATAATCAAATACCACCAAACAATCATCAAAAAAACTCAAACACCTGTCCAGCAAACCAGATAAAATCAAATACCACCAAACAAGTTCAAATATCACCACACACGATTTAATAAATTCTGCACAGTGTAGAATCAACGCAAAGGCAAGGCAAAATAAAATTGCAGAGGCAAGCAAACGTCACAGTGGTTTGAACCAATTCGAAGGCAAGGCATAGGAAAGTTAGAACAAAATTGGAAAAGCCCGGCAAAATCACCAAATTCTTGACACTTTGTGTCTGCCTGAAAACGTTTAATGAAAGCGAACTATAAAGCGACCAACAAAAAGCACATGACAACTAATACGGTAAGGGTATTCAGGTAAAGCCCGGGTGAATGGATATTGCCTGGTATATAACACACTTCTAAGGGGTGTTGGGGCGGGGGCAGGAATGGGTGATTCTGAGAGGCAGGAGACCAGGTATGATGCCAGGCCTGTGGCGTCTCGGCGCAGGCAGCAGCCACCTGGGGTACCCACAAACTATTGGCACGAAAACAAGCACCCCCAATACACCCGCAGGCAAGATTCCCGCAGGCAGGGAAAAAAAGACAGGCAAAGGATCAGCAGCAGCGGCAAGCCCTCGGCAGATTACCTGCCGGCACGAGCTCTCTCCTAGCAACGGGGCGAGCTGCTGGAGAGATGGAGCCAAGTGGGGCTGGTGATTTACCTCTGACCCCTCCGCGATCTACCTGTTGGACATGCCTGCACTATACTATATTGCTCCCTTGGATTGCTGCAGCCCTTATGAGAGTCGCTGCCATGGACCCGAGCAGCTGAAGACAATGCCACACTATCTGAGCCTCCCCTGGCAGAAAATTGACACACCAGCTGCCGTAATCCCTGTGCTCAAAGCCAGGAGAACTAACCTTCCCCTTGTGGGCAGTGCGCCCAGATGTACTTGATGGTACCAACTGATTCTTGGCCCAGTTGACCAGCCATCTGAGTCTCTGCCAAAGGCCATCCCCTTGCTGAAACCACCTTGCTCTAGCTCTGCGCCTTCACACATATAAGCCAGCCATCAAGGTAAGGGTGGACCAGAAAAACATTGCAAGAATTATATAACTCTTGCCGTCACTTGCTGGCTTTTGCTTTGGGACTTCACCTGAATCAGCCAGTCTTGGAGACATGGGTACCCTTTGACCTGTTCCTGGAGGCGTGCTGCCACCAACACCATCATGACCTTTGAGAATGTACGTTGCATTGTTGCTAGCCCGAATGGTACTGCCTGAAACCTCCAATGCCCCCAAGGCACCAACGGGTGAAGCAAACTGTTGATGTTCCAGCCCTATAAGGAAGTGTAGATATGCCTCAGTGAGGTTGAGGAAACTCAGGAATTCCCTGCTCCCCACCACCACTATTTATGGGCAGACACGCTTGTCTGTGAAAACTTGGCCCTCTCAGACCCCTGCCTACTCGCTTGAGGGTGAGAAGAGGCCGAAAGGAAACTTTTGTTTTTTAAACCATGAAATAGACTAAGCACCCATCTGACCCGTACTGGACGGGAACTGGCATGACACCTCTTACCTGCAGAGGCCTTAACTGCCAACATCTAGTCAGGGTGTCTGGAACCACTGTGGTCTTGACGCATGCCTTGCAGAGGGACTGCCAGAAGAACGGGGCCACCGGTCTGGCTAATTCCAGTTCGTAGTTCCACGGAGTACTACTAGTACCCACTGGTCTGTCATGATCTGGACCCAGGCAGGGTAACATCCCGTAGCTGACCTTCCATGGACTGAAACGGCCTCTGGGCCCCCCTCACTTTCTTGTGATTTCTTAGACCTTGAGGACGAGAAGGCCTTAAAGAACCCCGTTCCCCTAGGGAGATACCACCTCTAGATAAAAATCGCTATCTCCTTCTCGGAACAGCTGGATCATGAAGCGACAAGGGGGAAAGCCATATTGGGCCTAGTTCTTAGTGGAACATAAGCTCCCCATCAGCAGCCCCATTCAGCGCCTCCGGTGTTCTTTTAAATTGGGAGCGCCAACGGACACCAGTACCTACACACCACCAGACTCTCATTGTCTGATCGGCATCAGGCTGGGGAGCGGGAAGGTAATCCCCTCCCCGATCAGCAGCCCAAGGCCCATTCAGCACCTCCGGTGTTCTTTTAAATTGGGAGCGCCAACAGGTGCACCCACACCGGAGGGTCTTGCCAGAGGGCCCTTCGGCGTGAGTCCATGCCTGCTGAGCCTGACAATCTCACCACCTTCTGAGCCCGATCAACGACAGTGTGAGGAGCGGAGGGCTGCAACTCCTTCCACTTCCCCCTCCGTCTGCCAACTTGAGCTGAATACCACCACGACACCAACTTGAAAGATGTATTGACCCGCACCCACACCGTGCCAACACAATTGGTATGCAGCACACGCCAAGCAAGACTACCTGCCCTGCACTGCCTGTAAACTCTGTTGCTGTCTCAGTGCTTGAATAACTCTTCCTGCTTGGCTTGTTGACTCCATTACTGCTTGTATGTAACATACTGTATAGCCGTAGACTTAACTGCGGCTTGTTAATAACTACGCTGCATTGCTACCTCTCTGCTTGTTGGATTACATTTGTTGCATAGCCCCTCTCAGTGCCTTCTATGGCTCCACATCACATTGTCTTCCCTTCCCTTATTCTCCCTAATTGTTGCCCCCCTACCAACACCATCACTCCTTCACTCCTCATCCCTCCCTTACCACCCCCTCCATTCTATCTTCTACCCTACCATTTCTCCGGCTTCATCACTCTCTCCCTCTCATCCAACCATCCCCACTCTCTCTAAGGCTACCTCACCCTCATTTCTGCCGCACTGTCTCCTCTCTACCCTGTACTCTGCTACTCCTTCTCCTCCTCTCAGCCAGTGATATCAACCCCAATCCTGGCCCCCCTAGATTTCTCTCTCTGAGAAGAGGTCCTCTCGCAACATGTCTAATCTTATCAATATCCCTCTCCTTTCCCCTTCCGCTCTCCCTTTCTCTTGTGCCTTGTGGAACGCGCACTCTGTCTCTTCTAAATTTGCTTATACCCATGATCTCTTTATCTCTAATGCCCTACACCTCCTTGCTTTAACTGAGACCTGGTTTCTCCCAGATGACACCGCATCTACGGCCACTCTCTGTCATGGGGGCATTCAGTTCTCCCACACGCCTCGTCTCACTGGTCGTGGTGGTGGTGTTGGGCTTTTACTTTCTCCCTCCTGCCAATTCCAACCACTCATCCTACCCTCAGTCTCACTCCTTCCTCTCTTTTGAAGTCCATTCCATCCACCTCTTCACTCCACTTCCTCTCCAAGATGCTGTTATTTATCGTCCTTCTGACATGTCTGCTTCTACCTTTCTCACCGACTTAGACTCATGGCTATCCGTCTTTCTCGTCTCCTCCTCCCCCCACTCTTATTCTTGGGGATTTCAACATTCATGTCGATAATCCCTCTGGATCCTCATGTTTTAAAGCTCCTCTCCCTTACCTCCTCGTTCGACCTCCAACTCTGCTCCATTGCCCCCACTCACCAGCTTGGCCACTGCCTGGACCTGATATTCTTCTCTAACTGCTTACCCTCCAACTTCTGTAACTCAGTTTTTCCCTTATCTGACCATCACCTCTTAAGCCTTATTTTCCATCACCCACCACCTCAGCCTCACCCCGTCTCATCCAACCTATTTAGAAACCTTCATGCTATTGATCCCTTAGCTCTCACTTCTGCCATTTCTTCAACTCTTTCTTCCACTTTGTTATCTAATTCCGTTGATGAGGCAGTAACCTCCTTTAATGCTGCTCTTTCCTCAGCCTTGGATACTCTCGCCCCACCCATCTCATGTCCTGTGAGGCGTTCTACACCCCAGCCCTGGCTCACATCCACTACCCGCTATCTTCATTCCTGTGCCCGCTCAGCTGAGCATGTGTGGATCAAATCCCGCTCCCTTGCTGACCTTCTACACCTCAAATTCATGCATGTCTCTTTCCAGTCAGCCATAGCTCTTGCTAAACAAGACTATTATGTCCATTTGACTAACTCCCTTGCCTCTGATCCTCGCCGCCTCTTTACTACTCTTAGTTCTCTCCTCAAGGTGCCTCCGCCTCCAGTCCATCCCTCCCTTCCTGCCCAAACCCTGGCTGACTACTTCCATGATAAAATCCGCAGGATCACCCTCCAATTCCCCACTATTCCAACTACTTCATCTACTTCCCCTCTTCACTCTCTACCCTCCCCCCATCTCTACCTTTTCTTCCTTCCCTATGATCTCTGATGAGGAAACCACACTCCTCCTTTCTTTCTCCAAACTCACCACCTGTTCCTCTGATCCTATCCCCACTCACCTCCTAAGCCCCATCTCTTCCGCAGTTGTCCCTTCCATCTCGTATATTCTCAACCTATCGCTCTCCTCTGCAATTTTCCCTGCAGATTTCAAGCATGCTGTGGTCACTCCCCTCCTCGAGAAACCCTCACTTGATCCCACCTGTCCTTCTAACTATCGACCCATATCTCTCCTTCCCTTCATATCTAAACTACTTGAATGGGCTGTCCACCGCCGCTGCCTTGACTTCCTCTCCTCTCATGCCCTCCTGGATCCTTTACAGTCTGGCTTTCGTCCCTTACACTCTACTGAAACGGCTATTACCAGAGTCTCCAGTGACTTGTTCCTGGCAAAATCTGTTCTCATCCTTCTTGACCTCTCTGCTACTTTTGACACTGTTGACCACAACCTTCTCTTTGTTACCCTGTCTTTGCATGGCTTTAGCGGCTCTGTACTATCCTGGTTCTCCTCCTACCTCTCCCATCGCTCTTTCAGTGTATGTTCTGGTGCCTCCTCCTCCTCTACTATCCCACTCCCAGCTGGAGTCCCCCCCAGGGATCTGTCCTGGGTCCGCTCCTTTTCTCTCTATATACCCAGTCCCTTAGTGCGCTTATCTCCTCCCATGGCTTTCAGTACCATCTCTATGCCGATGACTCCCAAATCTACCTCTCTACGCCTGAAATATCTCCAGTTATCTAGACCAGGATCTCTGCCTGCCTTTCCGACATTGCTGTCTGGATGTCTCACCACTGCCTGAAGCTGAACACAGCCAAGACTGAACTCCTTATCTTTCCCCCCAAAACCTCCCCTCTTCCTCCTTTCTCAGTCTCTGTGGGAAAACTCGGTAATCCTTCCTGTTTCCTCGGCCCGCAATCTGGGGGTTTTCTTTGACTCTTCTCTCTCTTTCTCTACACATATCCAGCTAGTAGCTAAGACCTGCCGTTTCTTTCTCTACAATATCGGCAAGATCCGCCCCTTCCTTTCTGAGCATACTACTAAAACCCTTATCCACTCCTTAGTCACCTCTCGTCTGGACTACTGCAGCCTGCTCCTTGCTGGTATCCCTCTGAGTCATCTCTTTCCCCTTCAATCTATTCAACATTCTGCTGCACGACTAATCTTCCGTCAGCCTCACTATACCCACATTACTCCTCTCCTCAAGTCACTTCACTGGCTCCCTGTCCGCTTTCGCATCCAGTTCAAACTTCTCCTCCTGACCTTTAAGTGCATTCACTCTGCGGCTCCTCAGTACCTTTCATCTCTTATCTCTCCTTACAACCCCTCTCGGGAACTCCGCTCTTCTAACAAACTACTTCTGTCTATGCCCTTCACTCCTACTGCTAACTCCAGACTTCGCTCCTTTCACCTTGCTGCACCTTACGCCTGGAACATGCTACCAGTATCTATATGCCAGGCATCCTCTCTAGCCCTCTTTAAATCCAGGTTGAAATCTCACCTCTTCTCTGTTGCTTTCAGATCTTGATGTCTGTGTCATGACTAGATTGTATGTACCGTGATTTGTCTTGACTTGATTGTTAGCTCTGTGTTTGTCTTGATTAGATTGTAAGCTCTGACGAGCAGGGACTGTCTTACATGTCTGTACAGCACTGCGTACGACTGGTAGTGCTATATAAATGCTCAATAGTAGTAATAGTAGTAGTACTACTACTACTACTAGAGTTGGAGCTGCTTGGCAATAGTGATTATAGCATGATTGCAACCGATTTAGAAAAAAAATGGGTGAATGACAAGGTAATCCACAGTGCTACCTTTTAATCTTCAAAAGGGGGACTATACTAAGAGGACCAGCTGCCAAGTTTAAAGGGTTGTTGGGTTTTTTTCTTTAAAAATTACCTCAGCTCAAGTGGTCCACACTGCAATCCAAATCTGGCAAAGTACACCAAACAGGGACCTCGACAACCTAGACTTGTCTGTTTTAAGTAACCCGCTCAAGGCCACATGAAGTGCCAGCGGGAGATGAAGCACCAGTCCCCCAGCTCCAGCCAGTGCTCTAGCCACTAGGCTATTCTTCCAGTTCCTAACTGGGTTGGTGCCTATTTCAACTCCTGGATCCTGGGCCTCCCATCCAGTGTCAGTCATTTCCATTTACACTTCGGTCACCCTGCCAAAATCCCAGATTCTGCTCTTCAGATAAGGCAGAACAGTATCTCCAGCACTTATGGAGGAATCAGTTAAAGGAAGGTAACCCTAGCCCAGATGGTTATTAAGCCAGTGTACTAACCATTAGGCTACTCCTCCACATAGACCCGAACTGGTAAAGCCCCAAATGGCCTTTGCCAGCATCCTGAGAGCCATCCGCTGTGGTCCACATAAGAACCCTTCAACCCTGCGGCTCCTGGGACCAAGGCGTTTTTTTTTTTAAACTTCCCCCAGGGAAAAATGGCGTTACAGTTAGAAGGCAGCAGGTGGCTAACAAAACAATAAAACGCGGTGTAAAAGACGCCCTGGCGTCCGAGGCCAGTCTCACTCTGTTCCCCCTCTACCTAAAACTAGATCTGATAGGAAAAATGGTGGCATCACCTACAGCCCACGAGCGGGAGTCTTCTCCACCACCTGGCCACAGCTGTGGCCAAGAAGTCGCAGCCAACACCCCAGAGGAAAGGGGAAAGGACCCCAAGCACTCCTCGCTCATTGCCTGCTTCCGCAGTACAGTCCGCCAGCTCGACTCTTCCTTACTGGCCTCAGCGGGAGTTCTTTGCAGGGTAACCAACATATTTCGGCTGTTTGCACTGGCCCAAGGGATAAAAACCCAAACTTAAATCAACCAGAGTTTGTAACAGCTAAGAGCCGAGAGAAGGTTCTCTGCTACCCCCTGACCACATTAGCAGGGCTCTTACGTATCTGTGGCTTTCCTCGGTCTCTGCTCAAGGACACTCCTCTCTGCAGTGCAAAACTCCGTTGCACGATGGCACATTTCCTGCGCTGCTGAGCAACCGCCAGCAACCAGGCAATTCTCAGTAGCATGCTGACAACACTCCTGGGAGGTCTCCTTGTGCCTCAGCCCATCCAGGGCAGCTAAGCTTCTGTTGGCCTACTGAAAAAATAGTGCCCCACTCACCGGCTTGCTCCACGGTGCTTTTGACTGAGTTGCTGCTGTTGGCACACTGCCCTACGCTCAGCCCGATTCCTCCAGCTTTGGGATCGTGACAGAGGACCTGCCCAGAGGTGCCTGCAGGCCTTAACACTGCAAGCTCCTCACCCGGTAACAGGTTCGGGAGTCACAAAATAAAATAGTCTAGCCTCCTGGGATCTACCCAGCCTCCCCCCATAGTGCGGGCGGCGGGGGGAGGTCTAACTTTTTTTTTACTTTTTCCCCAACTTAAGAAATAAGAAGACCTAAGAAAAGAGAAAAAAAGCAAAAGGCAAAGCAAAAGAAAAGCTAAACTCTCCTTGGTCATCTTTTCAGTGAGCTCAGCATCTGGGTTCACTATCTCCTCCAGCTGCTTGGAGGCTGAGCTTACTGGGACTGGAAGGAGGAGTCGGCCGCCTAAGTACACTGATGTCATCAAAAGATGACATGCTCTGTTTCCAAGCTGCTGGAAGAGGGCGACTACCCAGAGGTGTGGGACTGGACTGGAGGGACGATAAGGAATAATCGATTGGCATGGATGGACCAGAGCTGGCGATAGGGATTGTGCAGGCATATAATATTGGCCAAATACTGGGGCATAGAAGTATTAACAACTTTGTGCCAAGATCATGATTTTATATTGAATTCTAAAATGGAGGAGGAGCCAGTGGAGGTGAACGAGAAGAGGAGTGATGTAGTCTAAGCACTTGGCATGAGTAATACGTACCGCAGTATTTTGCAGCAATTGCAAACGCTGCAGTTGCACTGGCAAGCTTGCCCCGGTATCAACATCGCAATAGTCCAGTCTGTTCATTACTAAAGATAAGAAAACGGTGGTGACCGATGAGGGAGACAGCAAAGGATGGACCGATCTGATCCGACATGACGTTATGAACAAAAGAAACGGCGAATGAGGTGGGACAGATGTTTATGTTTATTTCACTTGATATACTACCCTTCTGGGGAAGCAGAGCGGTTCACAAAATACAAATAGTTAAAGAAAGTACTAGGTTAGAGGGAAGGAAAAGGAAGTTACAATCTTTGAGAGGAAAGCGGGAGAAAGAAGGGATACGACACGAGACTTAGAGATTAGAATCACACAAAAGGGGAGGGGAGGGAAGGTCAAAGGCCAGGGAGAGGTGGGTTTTTAGATCACGCTTAAAGGAGGGGAGATGCTCCTGGAATGAGAGTTTTGAATCAAGAATGATGCCTAGGTAACGGAGGGATGGGAGCAGAATTGAGAAAGAGTAGTTACTCACCTGTAATAGGTGTTCTCCAGGAGCAGCAGGAATCAGTCCTCACATATGAGTGACGTCGGCGCCGACGGAGCCCCCGTGTGGAGAATTTCCCCAGCTTTCAAAGAAAGCCTTTGGGAATTGCAGCGCGCATGTGCGGTCCCCTTCCCGCTCAAGAGTGCCATCTTGCTCAGTCTGATGACATAGCTAAAAGACAGCAAAAAAATTAGCAAAAATAAATCATATGACTGCAACTCCAAGGGGAGGAGGGAGGGTTGTGAGGACTGATTCCTGCTGCTCCTGGAGAACACCTGTTACAGGTGAGTAACTACCCTTTCTCCAGGACCAAGCAGGAAGTCAGTCCTCACATATGGGACTCCCCAGCTTAAGGCTACCGGAGACCTCAAGCCGAAAAAATGAGCTCCCTCTAGCTCGTCAGTACGTAAGGAAGGAATCTTCTCTGAGAACGCCCCCGACCGGTAGCCCAACACCAGGGCTGGAGGGTAGGAGTTGCCTAAACCCCAAAGAGATTATGCGGGACTCCCTCTCAAGGCAGTAATGGGCCGCAAAAGTCTGGCTTGAAGACCAAGTAGCGGCCCGGCAGATGTCTGCCAACGGAACAGAGCGGAGATGAGCCACTGACGCAGCCTTCGCCCTGACACGTTGAGCCGTGACTCGACCCTCCAACGAGAGGCCGGCTGCCCCATAAGCCCAGGCGATACAGTCAGCGACCCAAATGGACAAAGTACGCTTGGAGACAGGTAACCCCAACCTATTGGGGTCAAAAGAAACGAAGAGCTGAACAGCCCTCCGATGCTCCCGCGTACGGTCAAGGTAGAAGGATAACGCCCTCCTACAGTCCAGGGTATGCAGGACCATCTCAGCCCGGTTGGCATGCGGCCTGGGAAAGAAGGTCGGAAGAACCACCTCCTGATTGAGGTGAAAAGGAGAGACAACCTTAGGGAGAAACTTCGGGTGAGTCCGTAAGACTACCCTATTCCTGTAGAACCTAGTGTAAGGGGGATCAGACACTAGTGCCTGAAGTTCACTTACTCGCCTAGCAGAGGTGTTGTAGCGAAGTGCACGCAACGAATACACCAGGAGTCTATTTACTAGGATTCAAACCAGTTTATTTGTGCACAGTCTCAGGCAATTGTCACTTTCAAAATTGTCTGAGCATGGCGTTCAGTAAAACAACAGCATTTATGGCTTTCTTCATCAGTTCTACACAGACAAACTCCTCATTGGTCCCGGTGGCCCCCTCACCCCCCATCCAATGGAGATCTCTGACCGGGCCCACACCGCTCTCCCCCTGCGCAGGCCTTCCTAGCCATGGCTCAGTTTCCAGACATAACACATTCTGCCTTGCTTTCTGCTTACAAGGTCACTCTGCAGTACAGAAACTGTGTGTGAAAGCCAGAGATAGCAATACATCTGTGAATAACATAAGCTCAATGGAAAAGTCTTGCATTCTTATCAGCAAAGCAGTTTAAAGCAGTTTTCTATTTTCTCTGGCTTTTCAGCTCTGCTCAGCTATAATATTCTGAAGTGGGGGTTGGGGACAGGCCTAACCTACAGGCTTTCTTACTCCTACAGACTATGCAGGCTATTCTAGGCCATAGCCTATCACAGAAGTAAGAGCTACCAGAAACAAGGTTTTCCAGGAGAGAAAACGGAGAGGGCAGGTAGCCATAGGTTCAAATGGCTGACAAGTAATCCGCTGTAAGACCACATTCAGATCCCACTCAGGAGCTGGTGGACGTAAAGGAGGCTTAAGCAGGAGGCCGCCTCTGAGAAAACGAGCCACCAAAGGGTGGTTGGAAAGAGGCCTGCCGTCCACCGGCGAGTGGTGCGCTGAGAGAGCACTGAGGTGAACTCTGACAGAGTTGGACTTAAGGCCTAGATTGGAGAGGTAAAGCAAATATTGCAATACTACCGCTACCAAGCACGAGAAGGGATTCTCACTGTGCTGAGCACACCATGCGGAGAATCTATGCCACTTAAGAGCGTAGGATTTCCTGGTGAATTGCCGTCTAGAGGCTAAGACTACGTCTTCCACCTCTCGAGGCAGTAGTAGGGGAGCCAGGACTACCCTTTCAGCAGCCAGGCCATCAGATGAAGGGACTGGAGGTTGGGGTGCAAGAGAGATCCCTGTTCCTGAGACAGGAGATCGTGTTGAATCCCCAGAGGAAGAGGAGTGTCCACTGCCAGTTGCAGCAGAAGTGGGAACCACGGTTGCCTCGGCCACCTGGGGGCTATCAGAATAATTGAGGCCCCATCCTTGAGGACCTTGAACAGTGTTCGAGACACTAGTGGTGTGGGAGGAAACGCATACAGTAGGCCTTGGGACCAGGGAATCAGAAACGCATCCGCTGCTACTCTGAGAGGATGCGGTTGCCTGTTCAGAGGACTGGCGAAAAGATCCATGGTGGGTAGGCCCCATCTGAGAAAGATCTGCTGAACCACCAACGGATTCAATCTCCACTCGTGTGGTTGCAGGATCCTGCTCAGTCTGTCCGCCAGGTAATTTTCTTGACCTGGGAGGTAGACCGCCTTGAGGATGATTCCGTGATTGACAGCCCAAGAGCACAGCCGTTGTGCCTCCTGACAGAGAAGGAAGGAGCCTGTGCCTCCTTGTTTGTTCACATAGAACATGGCAACTTGATTGTCCGTCTGGACCAGTACAGACTGGTGAGATGTGAGGTGGGAGAAGGCTCTCAGAGCTAGGCGTACCGCCCGTAGCTCCAGTAAGTTTATCTGCTGAGCAGCCTCCCAAGGGGTCCAGAGACCCTGAGTACATGCCCCTTGACAATGTGCTCCCCAACCTAGAAGAGAAGCATCTGTCGTCAGCACTTGAGAATGCGGAGGGGATTGAAAAAAAACTCCGAGTACCAGATTCGGAAGATGAAGCCACCATTGCAGAGAGAAGACGAGCAGGGTGGATATTTTTACTGAGTCTGCAAGGCTCCCAATGGCTTGATGCCACTGAGTGCGAAGGCTCCACTGAACAGGCCGCATGTGCAGGCGGGCATTGGGGGGTTACATGAACCGTGGAAGCCATATGGCCGAGAAGTCTCAGGAATTGCCTGGCGGAGACCAGGGACTTGCTGTGAAACTGCCCGGCTAGATCCATCAACCTGTGGGCTCTGTCCACTGGCAGAAAAGCCTTCGCCTGAAGAGTGTCCAGCCTTGCTCCTATGAATTCCAAGTTCTGGGACGGAAGCAAAGTGGACTTTGCGAAGTTTATGACAAACCCCAAGTGCTGAAGCAGAGCCACAGTGCGAAGGGTGGCTTGAGTGGCCTCCTGGGAAGACTGGCCCCTTATGAGCCAGTCGTCCAGGTATGGGAACACAAAAAGACCTTGAAGCCTTAGGTAGGCCGCCACCACCGCCAGGCACTTTGTGAACACCCTGGGGGCAGAGGTTAGGCCAAAGGGTAGTACTCTGTACTGATAGTGGTTTCCTCCCACAACAAATCTGAGATATTGCCTGTGGTCTGGATGAATGGGACTGCGAGTATAAGCATCCTTTAGATCTAAGGAGCATAGCCAATCTCCCTGCTGGAGGTAGGGCAGCAGGATTCCAAGGGTAAGCATCTTGAACTTTTCCCTCTCCAGGAACTTGTTGAGGTTGCGCAAGTCTAGGATGGGTCTGAGGCCTCCTGTTCTTTTTTGGTACCACAAAGTACCTGGAATAAAAGCCATGACCTCTCAGGTGGTGGGGCACCGGTTCCACAGCCTGTTCCTTTAGCAGACTTGCTAACTCCTGAAGGAGTAGGTCCCTGTGCAGAGGGAGTCTTGGAGGCTCCCCTGGAAAATAGGAGGGAGGTACCTGGTGAAAATGGAGAAGATAGCCCTTTTGGACTATATGGAGCACCCAGGTATCTGATGTGACGGCTGACCACCTGTGGGCAAAGTGGGCCAGCCGGCCTCCTGTGCTGATGTGAGCCAGCTGAGGAGAAGAGGCTATGCCCTCTGAGACAAAAACACCCACCCTGCTGAGCAGGGGCTGGTGTTGGTGGCTTGGGGGCCTTCTGCCTACGGGGCCCATGACCCTGCCCCTTGTCCTGCTGACCCTGTTGGGGAGCTGCAGAGGCCTGATAATGAGGGTATTGTTTATAGGCAGAGGACTTCCTCGGGTAAAAGGTCTTTTTTTTCCCCGAGCCCTTCTTTTTCTGAGAAGGGGCAGAGGTTTTTCTGGACAGCCTAGTCCGGGTTAGAGTCTCGGTCTCGAGTTCTGCAGCCTTTTCAGCCATGGGCTTGCCAAAAAGGTTTTCACCCCGGCAGGGGACATCGACCAACTTGTCCTGAACCCATGGCTCGAGGTCAGATGACTGTCGGCGGGCACCGATGCCAGCCCCGGCTACGCGGGCCGAAGCTTCGAAGCCATCGTAGGCTGCTCGAAAGATAAACTTCAAGCACTCTCGAATACCAGTGGACAAGGCCTGGAACCTCTGCAGAGGTTACTCGGAAAGACCAGCAGAGAACCCGGCAATCTCCTTCGCCAGGTCTCAGAGATACATGCCCATGTAGAGCTGGTATGTCTGGACACGGCAAGCAAGCATAGAGCCCTGGAAGCACTTCTTACCGAGGGCATCCAGGTTCTGGGCCTCCCTGCTGGGAGGCACCGAGGAGTGCATCTTCTGACTTTTCAGTCGATGTATGGCCGATTCCACAACCATGGAGTGGTGCGGTAATTGTGCCTTTTGGAACCCGGGGCTCTTGCGGACTCGATAGATGGAATCGACCCGCTTGCTTAACACTGACGTTGAGGCCGGGGTCTCCCACATGCGGAAGAGCAGCCGCTCCAGCATTGGAGGAACCGGTACAGTAAAGGCCTCCTTCGGGGGAAGAGTCATACTGGAGGGCCTCGAGCTCCTTGGCTCGAGGCTCCTCCTCGGGATCCGCGGGGAATGCCAAGGCCTTGGCCATATCCCGCACGAAGTCCGAGAACCGGGTATCCTCCAGTGGGGATCGTCTCTGAGGTTCGGACTCCGGCGAGTCCGATGGGACACACCGAGTCCGATAGGTGTCGGGTGACTCTTCGTCCTCAGTCTCCCAGCCCGACTCCTCGGAGGAGGAATAGAGCGGCTCCGGTCGGGCGGGCACCGATGCCATCTGCACCAACGCAGAGGGTACCGGCGTCGATGACCTCGGTCCTGAACGGGAGGCCGAGGGAGACCGTGGCCGAGGATTGACTCGAGCCCGCATGGACTCGAGGATCGGCTCGGCCTCCGGGGTCGAATTGGACGTCGATGTCCCGGTGGTCGGGGCAGATGCACCGGTGAGACCGGCGATCAATGCCCACTGCTGTTCCATGAAGGCAGCGAGGCTGCTCTCCAAGGCCGTCAACCTGAGTCCGAGCTCAGGAGACCCAGCAGCCCCCAACTCGGGCCCCGACGGCATCGGGCCCGACGTCGGCTCCCCTGGAGGAGAGTCCACGAGGACTACAGCACTCACATGTCCAGGAGACTCCATCTCGATACGAGGTTGCTTGGCAGGCCTCTCCGACTCCGAAGACCCGGGACGGCTATCGGGGCTATGCGATCTGGCCCTCGAGGAACCAGGAGCATCCACCGACGACGCCCTCGCGGGTTTCTTCTTCCTGCGCTGTTCCCGCGAAGGAGACCCCCGCTCAGAGGAACCCCGACGCTGCTCGGGGCCGGAGTCCCGAGACGTCGAGGCCTCTGATGAGGTCCGGGCCCGTCCGGACGCGGAGTGAGAGAAGATCCTATCCTTCTGGTGCTGCCGACTCCTCAACGCCTTTGAGGACATTTTGCCACACGGACCACAGATCATCAGGTCATGATCGGGTCTGAGGCAGCGAAGGCAGCAGTCATGTGTGTCGGTAAGAGACATAAGTTTCTTACACCGATCACACTTTTTAAACCCGCTGGCAGCCATCGGGGGAAAAAGGGCCCCTGCGAGGTCAAAAGACAGGGCTGCCAGTGAAAAAAGAAAAATGGCGCGAACGCTAGTCACAAAGGACAAAAACCGAAAAAGAGAGAGTGGGCTCAATACCGGCGTATCGGGCCCAGGCGGGAAAAGGATCTGGCGTCGAACCGAAGGAGAAGAAAAAACAGGGAAATCAACTTTTTCCTTGGCGAAAAACGAACTATGTCCATCGGGCTCCGCGGAAAAAAGAAGACTGAGCAAGATGGCACCCTTGGGCGGGAAGGGGACCGCGCATGCGCGCTGCAATTCCCAAAGGCTTCTTTGAAAGCTGGGGAAATGCTCTGCACGGGGGCTCCGTCGGCGCCGACGTCACCCATATGTGAGGACTGACTTCCTGCTTGGTCCTGGAGAAGAGGTGCTACGGAAGGACAGAGGGTACTAAATGAGAACCATAGGGCTGCTGATTTAGAAGGGTTAAAGTGCAAGTAATTGGCTGAAATCCATGCGGAAATATGTGTGAGGCAGTCATTAAGTGGTGACAGATCTATTGCGACAGGACTAGTATGATAAAGGAGGATTATGTCATCGGCATAATATGCTAATACCGGGTATTGCTGTACTACGAGTGGTTGAGGGGCTAGGAAGATATTGAGACGGAGCCCTGTGGGATGCCACATACAATGGGTACGGCAGCTGAGGAGACTGAATTAAGATGCACAGAGAAGGAATGAGCAGAGAGGAAGAAACGACACCAGTGCAACACAATACCCCGAATCCCAGAAACATGAAGGTATAAAAAAAGTGTAGGGTGATCAACTAGATCAAAAGCAGAGGAAAGGTCTAAATAAACAGCCAGGATGATGTCACCATGGTCATCTGCGACGTACAGTTCATTTAGAAAAGAAAGAAGAATGGTTATGGTACTGAGGCCTACATGGAATATAGATTGGCATGGGTGGAGGACATTAGCAATCTCAACATGTGATGACAATTGATAGAAAACCAACTTTTCTAAAACTTTAGCCAAAAAAAGGGAGATTTGAGACCGGACGCCAGTCTGCAGGTATTGCGGAGTCTAGTGATGGTTTCCTGAGGAGTGGTTGAACGACAGCTGACTTCCAGGGGGGTTGAGAACATGCCAGAGGACAAACTGGAATTAAATATGGTTAGAATAATTGGTAAGAGAGCAAGAGATGGATCGGATAACCAGTGTGATCGATTCTATATATCTTTCTCCATGAAGAGGAGCCTAATTGTTAGAACAGTAAGCTAAGAACTAGAGAAGCCAGGGATCAAATCCAGCTTCTCCCAATGATACTCCTTATGACCTTGGGCAAGTCACTTAACCATCCGATGTATCTGCTACAAACTTAGTGTCTTATTTACTAGGAGAACACCTTTAGTAAATGTGGCAGAGGCAGGATACCTTATGGACTAACCAATTGATTGAGGCATTTCTGAGAACAAGATGTCAGATGGAAAGATGAGAAAACAATCTAAAATCCAAATTCAGTATCAATATGGACGCGAGAATGCCCATGAGTATTAGAAATTTCATCTCTTCTGCAGTTTGTGCAAATAATCTGCAAACCCATATAACGTAGATACATTCCTGATGAAAATACAGGCAAAAGATGGGCTTACTATTAATTCATTTACTAAAGCCATACAGTAATTTTATCAAGTTTAAAACCAACTTTTTCTAGTCTTGAAGGACTAGAAAAAGAGACTGCTACTTCTGGAGAGAGATCTGCAATTGTGAGTAAATACTTTTGGGAATTTTCTCAAAGGACTACTTTGTATTAAAGCTAATTAATCTGTGAACCCAGTGTTTTTTTGTTAAATCAGTCAGGGCCTAATAGCAGCAGTTTAAGTTTAAATTTAAAACACAGAAGAGAACTTTCTGGTTACATTTCATATCCAGCAGAGAGCTTGTAGTTTAAATTTAATAGTCACTCAGGGCCTAGTATCAGCAAAGTACTTTTAGTTTAAATTTAAAACACAGAAGAGAGCTTTCTGGTTAAATTTAGAACCCAGCAGAGAGCTTGTACTATAAGTTTCATAATAAGTCAGAGCCTAGAAGCAGCAAAGAGCTGTAGTTTAAATCAAATCAGAATATAAAAAACTTAGCATAAAAGGCAAAACAGGGTCAGTACTCTTTGAGCAACAAATAAAGTCTTCTAGAGACCTTTATAAAGAGGCCCTCTACCTAGGGGGCAAGAGACCTGTAAAAGCTTTTCAATAGGTGTTAACACCAGGCGGCAGGTCAAAAGGCCATTTTGAAAGACTCCTTTCCAAGCAAGGACTGTTAATCACCCAGGAAGTTGGTCACAGCTTACTTCAGCAGCACAGGACAGGGTACTGTGTAGCAGCCCTCTTTTAATAAGTGTTATTTCCCTCCCTCCCTAACACCCACCCACCCCTTGGATAATTGTAGCTTTATAGGTACTTACATATCTTAAAGGAAAGGAGGTGCTCTCAGGTGAAGCTCATTATCCAAATCAGTCATACACTAAGGATATGAGATTAATTAAGCTTCAGGTGAACAAGGTATATTAAACATATTAGGTAAATTTTTATTACTATAAATATCCATAGCAACCCTTTGTAAGTAAAGAACGCAAAGATCTAAACACAAGCTTAAAACTAAGATGCAGACAGCAGTCCAGCAGCAAGATGGGGGCTTTCCAGTCTTTTGCATTGAGCGTCACATGTATGATTTTCTCCCAGTTGGTGAGAGGTCTTTCGTGTGCACTAGGTGCAAGGAGCTCTTTGATCTCAAGGAACGAGTCTTTTCTCTAGAGGCTAGAGTAGCAGACTTGGAAGACATAAGAAAGACAGAGAGGTACATAGACAAGACCTACAAGGATATAGTCCTGAAGTCCCACCTCCAGTCTGGCAGCATCCCTGTTGCCATGGAGGAGAGAGGTCACGTGACAGGAGAGCATCACCCTGGTAGGGCAGGAATTGATCCTGTAACTAGGACCTGTCCTCCAGGTGATGTAAATCCCTCTTGCACCGAGGACGTTTCTCCAGGGTCATGTGCCCATGAGGGAAGGGTTAGGACAGCCGTTTTAGTTGGTGATTTGATCATTAGGCATGTAGATAGCTGGGTGGCTGGTGGACGTGAGGATCGCCTGGTAACATGCCTGCCTGGTGCAATGGTAGCGGACCTCACGCGCCACCTAGATAAGGTCTTAGTGCTGGGGAGGAGTCTGCTGTCTTGGTACATGTCAGTACCAAAGACATAGGAAAATGTGGTAGGGAGGTTCTGGAGGCTAAATTTAGGCTTTTAGGTAGGGAGTTGAAATCCAGAACTTCAAGGGTAGCGTTCTCCGAAATGCTTCCCATTCCACGCGCAGGACCCAAAGGTAAGCAGAGCTCCGGAGTCTCAATGCGTGGATGAGACAATGGTGCAGATATGAGAGTTTTGGATTTGTTAGGAACTGGGGAACATTCTGGGGAAAGGAGGGGCTCTTCCAAAGGGATGGGTTTCACCTTAACCGGGATGGAACCAGGCTGCTGGCATTAACCTTTAAAAAGGAGATAGAGCAGCTTTTAAATTAGATGATAGGGGAAAACCGACAGTCGCCCAAGAGCGCATGGTTCAGAAGAATGTATCCTTGAAGGATACTACCAAAAGCAGAGAGGTTCCAAAAAAGAGTAAAGTAGCCCAAATGCCCTCGAGTATGGAGCAGACAGAGCTTAAAGATCCCAAATTACCCATGCCTACCAATAGCCAGATTAATATGAATAAAATACAGTCTCTAAAACGCTTGTATGCGAATGCTAGAAGTCTAAAAAATAAGATGGGAGAGTTAGAATATATAGCACTAAATGAGAGGTTAGATATGATTGGAATATCAGAGACATGGTGGAAGGAGGACAACCAGTGGGACACTGTGATACCTGGGTACAAACTATATCGCAATGATAGAGCTGATCAAATTGGTGGAAGGGTTGCGCTCTATGTTAGAGAGGGCATTGAGTCAAAAAGGATTAAAGTTTTGCAGGAAACAAAATATGATGTAGAACCTCTATGGATTGAAATTCCATATAAAAAGGGAAAGGCGATGGCAGTGGGGGTGTATTATCGACTGCCTGGCCAGAATGAACAAATGGATGAAATGCTCAAAGAAATCAAGGACGCTAACAAAAGTTACAACGCAGCAATAATAATGGGTGATTTCAACTACCCCGGTATCGACTGGGTCAGTGTCACGTCAGGACATGCTAGGGAGATAAAGTTCCTAGATGAAATAAATGACTGCTTCTTGGAGCAGCTGGTTCATGAACCGACCAGAGGTGAAGCCATATTAGACCTAGTACTTAGTGGAACAACAGGTCTAGTGCAAGAGATAAGGGTGTTGGGGCCACTTGTCAATAGTGATCATAGCATGATCGCATTTGATTTAATTAGTGGAGGAGGGATAGTAAGGAAATCCACAGTACTACCTTTTAACTTTTGAAAGGGAGACTATGATACAATGAGGAAAATAGTTAAGAAAAAACTAAAAGGAGCAGTTGCAAAGGTTAAAGACTTACAGTACATCAAGCTTGGGTGTTGCTGAAAAATACTATCTTGGAAGCCCAGACCAGCTGCATTCCACGCTTTAAGAAAAGTGGAAGGAAGTCCAAAAAACTGTCAGCATGGTTTAAAGGTGAGGTCAGAGAGGCCGTTGCCAAAAAAATCATCTTTCAGGAAATGGAAAAAAAGAGCCAAACGACGAAACCTGGAAACAGCACAAGCACTGGCAAGTCAAATGCTAGGCACTGATAAGGCAGGCAAAGGGAGAATTTGAGAAAAAGCTTGCTGCGGAAGCAAAAACGCAAAATAAATATTTTTTCAAGTACATTCGTAGCAAAAAACCTGTGAGAGAGTCAGTTGGTCCATTAGATGATAGCGGAGTTAAAGGGGGACTAAGAGGCAACAAGGCGATAGCGGAGAGACTGAATGGATTCTTTGCTTCAGTCTTTACTGAGGAAGATGTAGGGATGTTACCCATGACTGAAGTGGTATTTAAAGGTGTGGAAGAATTGAAGGAAATATCGATACATTGGGAAGATATATTACAACTGTTCAATAAACTGAAGAGTAGCAAATCACCTGGGCCGGATGGTATACATCCAAGGGTGTTGAAAGAACTGAAATATGAGATTGCAGACCTGCTATTAGTAATCTGTGAACTTTCATTAAAATCATCCATAATACCTGAAGATTGGAGGATTGCCAATGTCATGCCAATTTTTAAAAAGGGCTCCAGGGGTGATCCGGGAAACTACAGACCGGTGAGCCTGACGTCAGTACCAGGAAAAATGGTAGAAACCAACATAAAGAACAAAATTACTCAGCATGTAGATAGTCAAGGCTTAATGGGAGACAGCCAACATGGCTTTAGACAAGGAAGATCTTGTCTTACTAATCTGTTATGTTGTTTAGAAGGTGGACAAAGGTGAGTCGGTTGATATAGTGTATCTGGACTTTCAGAAAGCCTTTGACAAGGTCCCATCAGAGACTTTTGGCAAAACTAAAGAGTCATGGGATAGCAGGCAGTGTACTATTGTGGATCAGGAACTGGTTAAAAGATAGAAGGCAGAGGGTAGGGCTAAATGGCCAGTTTTCCCAATGGAGAAAGATGAATAGTGGTGTACCCCAGGGATCTGTGATGGGTCCGTTGCTTTTTGACATATTCATAAATGACCTGGAAAAGGGAATAACGAGTGAGGTTATCAAATTTGTAGATGACACAAAGCTATTTAAAGTTGTTAAAACCCAAGAGGATTGTGGAAAATTGTAAGAGGATCTTGATAAATTGGAAGACTGGGCATCAAAATGGCAGATGAAATTTAATGTGGACAAGTGCAAAGTTATGCACCTAGGGAAGAACAACCCAAACTATGGTTACACGATGCACGGTTCCACATTAGGAACCACCACCCAGGAAAAAGATTTAGGCGTCATTGAGGATAATATGTTAAAACCCTCGGCCCAGTGTGCAGCGGTGGCCAAGAGAGCAAATAGAATGCTAGGTATCATAAGGAAAGTAATGGAAAATAAAACAAAAGATATAATAATGCCTCTATATCGTTCCATGGTGAGACCGCACCTTGAATATTGTGTGCAATTCTGGTCGCCGTATCTTAAAAAGGATATAGTGTTATTAGAAAAGGTTCAGAGAAGAGCCACCAAAATGGTAAAGGGGATGGAAGGATACTCCTATGAAGAAAGGCTAAAAAGGTTAGGGCTCTTTAATCTGGAAAAGAGACGGCAGAAGGGAGATATGATAGAAGTCTATTAATTAATGGATGGAGTGGAATGGGTAAACGTAGACCGATTGTTTACGATATCAGAATATAGAAAGACTAGGGGACATGCAATGAAGCTACAGGGTAAACTATTTAAGACTAATAAAAGAAAATATTTTTTTCATTCAACGTGTAATCAAACTCTGGAATTTGTTACCGGAGGATGTAGTATAGGCTGTTAGTGTAGCTGGGTTTAAAAAAGGTTTGGAGAAGTTCCTGAAGGAAAGGTCCAAAACCATTATGAAGAAGGGACCCAGGATATCAATGCTTGACCCAGTACAAGCATTGTGGAACCTGCTAGGTACGTATGACCTAGATTGGCCACTGTTGGAAACAGGATACTGGGCTTGATGGACCCTGGTCTGATCCAGTATGGCATATTTTATGTTCTTATGTTGTTATTACCCAACCTGAAGTAAAATCACCGGGCAGGATGTTGCCTGCCAACAAACCAACTATGCCATAGCAGCTCAATCATTTCAAGGCTTTTTTTTTAATTTAAAACCAGGGATGCATAAGTTAAATCTTCAAGCGCTGCAAACAGATTAGGATTTCTGTAAGCCATTATTAATTGGCATGACAAAGCCACATGCATATACTATCGCCACTGCAAAATTTCTCTCATTTATACTCAGAGATAATCCTTAAAACGTGACATTTACGGCCCACAGACTGAACTTGCGCACCCTGATTTAGACCTTTCGAACAAGCCATTTTTATTAACTTAAAAACATGTGTCTTTGCATTCCCAAGATGCATAGCAACAGATGCGTGGGAAGGCAATAAAAGCCTGCTCTCTGGGAAACAATAGAAGCATTTACAGCACATGTTAAATATATATTCCATTCCAACCAAAATCCTTAATGGTCCACCCACAAGTAGATTAACTTTTGTTCACACTTTTAACACACAGCATCCTTCTTACAGTAAACCTGATTCATTTAAAGTTATTCCTCCACATTCACTCCCACTCACACCCCTGTTTCTATTCTATCTTCAATGCTTCTTTGACATAAACCCCTTTAGGGTTTCATTTCTTCATAATCTGCTGTGAAGACCATTCTAAAGGTTTTGATATAATGAACATTATGGGGGTTATTTTAGGAGCTCTATTCATGTTTTGAATGCCTGAAAACAGGTATGCAGATGTCCAATTCAGAAGGGTGTCCCCTGAAGCCATTATAGAAACCGGGTATATGAATGTCTCTAGTGCAAGGATGTCCAAGTAGAATGGGAATGTGCTGTAGATGTGGCCCAAGTAGAACAAGGGCACTGTGTTTGTGCCATTCTGGAATTGCACCATGATGTACATCTGACTCCGACCACAAATAAGGAGAAAAGGGTACTCATTTCATGGGGATAATGCTACCAGGGGAAAAAGCACAAGGCACTGTCATCGTCTCTCAATATTTCCTGACTAAAGAAACCTACATGTAACTACAAACCCTAAACATATTACTGACCTGCCACTGAACATTTGAGTGTCTGATATGTCACTGAACATGGATGTACCCCTTCTGCAAAATACAGGACATCCAAAGAAGCAGTTTCACTGGCTGTCATTTGGAGATGCCAGTTTCGAGGATCAAGCTGAAAAGTAAACATTCCTAGGGTTCTTTCAAGATGTTCTGCCCTGGAAGTCCTTTCTAAAAGGTGACATTTAAAAAAGGCATTACAATTGGATTCTAGCACAAGAATAACCAGAATTGCCCAGACTGTCCATGGAGGTTTCTACCCTGCCCCACTTCTGACATTCTCTCAACTGAAACCCTCTGATAACAGCATGCAACATTGAAACATGACAGAGGAAGGAGATCAGCTATACCTGGGAGCAGACGCGGTTTCTTTTCATCGCCACGGAACAGCGCAGCAGGTGGGAGCTGGAGGCCTGAGAGACCAACTGCAGGCACTGGGTGGACGTCCTAGGCATCGAGGACCTTCCCCCCCGAACCCTACAAAGCCCAGCGGGAGCAGAGCATTGTTGGAGGAGATCAGCTATACCTGGGAGCTGACGTGGTTTCTTTTCATCGCCGCGAAGCAGCGCAGCAGGTGGGAGCTGGAGGCCTGATAGACCAACTGCAGGCACTGGGTGGACGTCCTAGGCGTCGAGGACCTTCTCCCGAACCCTACAAAGCCCAGCGGGCACTACACGCGACTGTGTGTTGCGGCCTGCGTGGCTGTGTCCTAAGGGGCGTGTCTCAAGGGGCAGCACACGCCCCTTCGGCGCTCACGAGACGCTCTCAAGAAAGCTGGAAGTTGGAGTGCTGTGCCTATGGGGAAACGAAAGGCGAAGTCAGCAGTCAAGTCTGCAGTAGGAGATGGCGTGCAAGGAGGTAAGGTGGTGGGCCCCATGGACAAGCACATAACTTCTCTGCTGCCTGCTAATCAATCGCCAGACGGGGCTTCTCTAAGTCCTGATACCCGGTCACCTCCTCCTTTTCCTCAACTTCCTCATTCGTCTACATTTTTGGATTTTTCCCCGGATGTTGTAAACCCATCCCTCTGCCCTGTGGATCCGGCAGTGTCTGATGGTTTGGTCACCCCTCCTTCTGGGGAGGTGACCCTTACAGACATTTGGACTGCAATCCAAAAGATCGATACTCGTTTGTCCTCAACTGTTTCTTCTTTGTGTAGATTTACCTATGATGTGGTCGGTAAAATGAAAGATATTGATCAGCAATTAAGTTCTTTAACTAAGTTGATTGCCCATACTGATTCTCAGCTCCAGACTTGCCATGATGGCAATGTTGCTTTAATTAGAGATGCTTCGGCAATTTCCTATCGTTTGGAGATATTAGAGAATCAATATAGGGTAAGAAACTTACATTTCCTTAATTTTCCTTCTACCCATTTGTTGTCTTCAGATATTCTTTTGCAAAAATATTTTACTGAAGTTTTGCAATTGAGAGGAACTTTAGAAGTAGTCCAAATGTATTCCTTTTCTGTTGGTGCTCTGGCCGTACCGAAAGTAGAAGGGGTTGTTTCCCCTTCAGATAATTCGGTGGGCCAGAACTTAACAGCTTTTTTGGAAGATTCTTTGGACATCATTCCCAGGCGTTGCACCTTGGTGGTAACGTTTGGGTCTGAGTCTATTAAGTTAGCTGTTTTGAGAGCCTACTTTAAACATAGAGAGGCTCTATTTTGTGGGTCCAAACTACAAGTTTTCCCAGACGTGGGTCGGACCACCCAGTCTCGGCGTAGGCAGTTTCTGGAGTTAAAAGCTTGGGTGGTAGCTTTGGGGTCTTCTTTTTTTCCTTAAATTTCCTTGTTGTGTATTATAACATTTGAGGGACAAAATTATGTTTATACTGATGTAACTCAGTTACTGCAGTTTTTGTCTGTTAAGGAATTGGTTGAGAAATAATTAGGTGGGATGTTTAACAAGTGCTCCCTAGTGTGGGTTAGAAAACTCCTTTTTTTCCTCTGTATTTTTTTTCCATGATTTAAATGATAATCCTCTCCCTTGATGTGGTTTTGCTATTATGTGATTAATTCGTTCTTGAATTTTTTGTAAGATGCTTGTAATTGATTTCTTGATATTCATTATTTGTATTCAGGGAAAACTTAAAAAATAAATTAAAAAACAAAACAAAACAAAACATGACAACAGAAAGAGACCACATGGCCTATCCAGTCTGTCCTGTCATATTAACCACTACAATAGTCCCCTTTTCTCCTTTAGAGATCCTCCGTTTGTCCCATGCTTCTTTGAATTCAGATACTGTCCTCATCTCTACCACCTCCACTGGGAGACTATTCCACAGATCCACCACTCTTTCCGTAAAGAAATATTTCCACATATCACTCCTGAATCTATCCCCTTTCACCCTCATCTCATGTCTCCTCGTAGCAGAGCTTGCTTTGAATCAAAAGAAGCTCTCCTTCTGTGCATTTATGCCACGGAGGTATTTAAATGTCTCAATCATATCACCTCTATCCCGCCTTTCCTCTAAGATGTACATATTAAGATTCTTAAGTCTGTCCTCATATGTTTTATAATGAAGATCACTAACCATTTTAGTAGCCACTCTCTATACAGATTCCAGCCTGTTTATGTCCCTTGAAGGTGCGGTTTCCAGAAATGCACACAATACTCCAAATGAGATCGCACCAAAGACTTATACAGAGGCACTATCATCTCCTTTCTTCTGCTGGCCATTCCTCTCCCTATGCACCCAAGCATCCTTCTAGCTTTTGCCGTCGCCTTTTCTACCTGTTTAGCTACTTTAAGATCATCAGACATAATCACGCCTAGGTCCCACTCTTCTTTAGTGGACAAAAGTACTTCACCCCCTATACTATATTGCTTCCTTGGATTGCTGCAGCCCAAATATATGGAGCCTCTATAGGTATTTTCAAAGTCTCAAATACTACTTCAGCATGTCTCCTAGAGCAACCAAAGGAGGGAAATTTATGAACCAGAGGTTAAATCTCCTAAGCTGATTTTACCATATGCTCTACTTTACGATAGGTAGCTTGCCTTATTATAGACCAGGGCAGCATTACACAAACTGGTCAGTCATCTTCAGCTAGTAAACATGTAACTTACTTTGAAAATTGACACCATAGTTTATAGTACTCTTGCTTTAACAGTCTTCAATATGGGGCAATTTTAAAAGCCTTAGTTGTGATTTGAACCTCCGAATACATGCATGCTGACATCCAAATCACAGAGTTGTTGCAGGGATGGCCAAGTAGGCAGGGGGCTTGTCTGGGATGGTGCAATGAACTTATGGAGTATGTTTAAAAAGTACCGAGACTTGGTATGTAGCTATATAACATGTCGCACCACAATGCTATTAAGCATGCAGTGATCTAGTTGTATGCTCTGCTTGTGCAGAGTGTAGGGTGGCTGCAGCACACCTGTACTTTAAATCACGTGATGTTTGGTATCGTGTAAAAGCAGTTTGTCAGATTTATGAGTGAAAAACGTAAACAGCGAATTTGCATTAAATTCTGCCAGAAACTTATAGATTCCTGCAAAGAGACTTATGGCAAGTTACAGCAAGTGTATGGCGATGAATGCATGAGTTGTGCTAGAGTTTGACTGGTATAAACGTTTCCAAGAGGGCCGCCAAAGTGTTGACAGTGACAAACGTTCTGGAAGGCCATCCACGAGCAGGAATGAAGACAAAGTTGAAGTAGTGCATGCCGCAATACACTAATTTTCAATTGACTATCAGCTTGCTGGGGACATAGACAGCAGTTTCGGGTTGGTACAGTCCATTCTTACTGTCAATTTGGGGATGAGATGTGCATCTGCAAAATTTGTGCTGAAATTGCTGTCCCCTTATCAAAAAGAAGATTGATTGCCTGCAGCCAAGGGGAATGCATTTAAAATTTATTTTACTTAACAGTTTTTATATACCGCTTTATTGTTAAATCAAGGTAGTTTACATCAAACTCACATGTTTACAGAGAACGTTGAAACTTGCAATTACATTAACTTATAAAGGAGCTAGGGTGGGGAGGAAGGGGGATGGAGACACGCACGTGAAGCAATGAAGCATAACTTATGTACAGAGAATATATATATACATACACACACACACACACACACACACACACAATGCAATCACTGGAACTCCTGCATGGGCAGCTGCTGAATAGAACAGCAGAGAGAATCCTTCTGTTTGTAACAGAGAGAACAGACAGAACAAGAGGAGAAAATCCTGAACATGTCTGATGAGCTGCCCAATGAAGCAGTGAGGTTACTCCAAAGAAAAAACTCTACACTGGAAAGGAAAGGAAGTCTAGAAAGGCTAAGAAAGCACAGTTACTTACCTGTAACAGGTGATCTCTGGGAACAGCAGGAATTAGTCTTCACATATGGGTACGTCGGTACCGACGGAGCCTGCACGGGAACACTGCCCAGCTTCCAATCAGAAAGCTTTTGGCAGCATCCCTCGCACCTGCGCGCTGACTTCCCGCCTTCTCTAGAGCCTCTCTTCAGTTGAGTTTCAAAGCTGAGACAAAGGCGAGAGAGAAAAGGAAGAAGAAGATAGAGATGCAACTCCTAGGGGAGGTGGGAGGGTTGTGAAGACTAATTCCTGCTGTTCCCAGAGATCATCTGTTACAGGTAAGTAACTGTGCTATCTCCAGGAACAAGCAGGAATGAGTCTTCACATATGGGGACTCCCTAGCTGGAGATGCCAGGGGGAGATCCCATAAAAATGCAAGAGCCTGGATCAGGGGTGCATTTTGTCTCCAGGAATCCTTGGCATCCAATGTAGGATGGAGGGTAGGAGTTGACAATAAAGGAGCTGTGAGGAAAGAAACAGCATAGCCAAGGACTTACAGACTATAGGAGTCCTTGGTATATATGATGAGTAGCATTAAACACATGTAATTGTACACTTAAAATATGCAGCTTACCTACTATATTGTAGAAAGTAGGAAACAGGATGGAGTCTACTGGATAAGCAGTGGTGGAATCTTCAAGGTGACCTCTCAGTAGTGAGGATGAAGGTCCAGACCTGGAGGTAGTAGACGATCCAGGTGTCAACTGGGTAGGATTAGATGTCAGGTCTTCAATGGAAAGCTTTATGGAAAAGCTGAAAACTCCTTTAGGCATAAGGTCAATAACATTGAGTACTAAAGGAAGAAGACTGACGGAGTTGGAGAACTAGCCCAGTTCTGGCGGGAAGAGGGGAACTTGAAAAAACCCCTATTCCCAAGGAGAACAGCTGTGTACTCAAAGATAAAGATGTACACTGTTTTTCCTAGCTGGCGAGAGATAGGAAAATATTGAAGCTTGATGCTTCAAGGACTTAAAGAAAAAATGGAAGATGTCAGCACCACAGTGGTTATTGGTGCCTAACAATTTCTGCATCGTAATATGGTATGCGAAGTAGGGCGATAGACTGCCTAAAACCTCTAGGAGGTAAAACATTTAGTATAGACAGTAAGGGTGATAGTGTGTAAGACATATCAACCCTTAAGAAGCCCCGCAACAGATATATATAGATATTCCATACATATATATATATATATATATATATACACATACACACACACATACATTTATACAGATGCGTATATTAGGATATGGGTGGAGAAATGTATCAAAATATATATATATTATATATCTATATCTATATCTATATCGATATAGATAGATAGATAGATATAATATACCCAAATATAGATACATTTGTGGGGCATGGTTTTGCACCACCAGAATAATGATATAGGTATGTAGACATATATGGAGATGCTACATACAAGACAACAGGTTGAAGATACATGTCTACCACCCAGCCCCATAATTGTACATGGGGAATATAAAAGAAAAAGATTCTGCGCTCTACAAGAGGGTGAACCCACTTGGAATATTTCCGTGGATTGAGGGATGCAGGAAGGCAATCCAACAAGATAACTGTGATGTTCGCGTGAAAACAGATGATCATATGAATCTGTAAGGAACAAGGCGGGAGTTCCCCAGAACACTGACATGGCAGATGTGCGGAAACGCAGAAGAAGATACCAGAGGGACTTATTGGAGGGACCCAGAGGTAGCATGCGGAAACATCAGCCTTGGATTTTCACACAGAAGAACTGATATCTCGTGTTAACACCCCAGGCTAGAGGGTGTGGAGAACCCTCACAGGCATGGGAAGGCTTTATAAGCTTTTCCCTAATAGAGAAGCTTCAGGGAGAAGGTCAATGCTCTATAGCAAGGCCCTCATAGTAGAAAGCTTCTCTGAAGACTGCAGAGAGCATTGTGCAGGAGAGATAGGAGACAAACTGACTGAAGTCAGGTGTGTTGCCATATCCTAGGAGAGGAGATGGTTAGAATAATGTGAGAAAAGCCTAAACGAGTAGGAGGATCCAAGATAGATGAGGAATAGCTTGGAATCACTACTGAGGCTAGACAAAATTTTGAACAAGGGACTGGAACTTGGAAAAATTACCAGTAAGACTATTACTGTAACTCCTGCAGGCACAGCTGCTGATGGAAACAGCAGAGAGATTGTGCTGTGCCCAATAAAGAAAAACAGACAGGAAAAGAGAGGGATATCCCTTCTAATTGTCTGAGGAACAAGCTTGCTAGAGAAGCTTTTCAATATGGTACTCCTCAGTCAGGGAAAAAGACCCGGTTGAGAGGGTAGTAATTTGAGGGTGACGTACCCATAGGGTAAGTCAACTGAAGGAAAAAATGTTCAGTTTGGACAGAACTATCAGGGGATAGTTGCAACTGCTCTTCTGGAGAGCCTGTAGTCCCTGAACAAAAAATTTTTAACAGGTTAGTACACTGAAAGAGAAAAGCACAGTGAATAAACTGCTAATGGGTAGAAGTGAACTGTAGGTTACAATTCCCGGCCCTTATGGTTGCTGGGAATGCTGAGACTGGCCAGAGCTGGAGGGCTTCAGACCAGGCTGAGGCGTCCCTTGTTTAGGTACAGCCAAAAGATGGGCAGGAGATGAATGAAACTTCCTTTTCTTAGGGAAAGAAGGTTTGGTAGGACATTTCCTACCCCTTGAAGAAGGAGGTGGCTTAGAATGGTCTTTAGTGGAAGGAGAGTCAGTGGAGCATTGAGCAACCTGACGTAAAGCCTCCTTATTGAAGAGACCTTCTCCTGTACAAGGAGAATGAGCCAGTAAAGTTTGTGCCGATCTGCTCAAGTCTGAAGCTTCAAGCCAGGCTCTGCGACGTGCTGCAATAGCAATAGCAGAGGATCTGCTAACAGACTCAAAAAAGAGTCTATAGAAGCACGAGATAGGAACCAGGATATATTCCGGCTGTGATTGATGAGCAAGGAATAATCAGTAGCCTTGGGCTCTGGTAAAAAAGGGGTCAAAAGAGACAATTTCTCTGTGACTTCCTGGAGTGTTAGACTCATGTGGAAAATATATGAAAGAATTCTGGAGGCCAGCATAGAGGTTTGGAAGGCCTGACGACCAAAAGCATAGAGTGTTCTTGAAGAACGACCTGGCGGATAAGAAGAATGCTTCTTCTTGCTCTTAACTTTCCTCAGTGCTGATTCCACTACAAGGGAACGATGAGAAAGTTGAGGCTTTTGAAACCCTGGAGAGGGTGGCACCCGGTACCGAACCTCAGTGGCTGTAGAAACTAGAGGAAGTCGTAAGGGCAATTTCCAGAGCCTCAGAAGGAGATCCTGCAGAGCAGGATGTAAAGGAAGCATCATATTTTCCATTTGTGCCGGTGAGCCATGAGTAGCATCACAACCAGGGATAGAGATATTGAGAAAGGTTGCCATATCCAGGAGAAAAGCCTGAAAAGACTGATCTCCTATGGGAACTATCCCTGGTAAGGCTAAAGAAAGAGACCTAGTAGATGGACAGGGATACTGGCATGTTAACTTAGAGGCACTGGGTACTGCATCAATGTCAGGTATCGGTTCCAAACTAGGCATCGGTGCAAGAACAGGCATAGACATCGATACTGATAGAGGATTAGCAGTTGAAGTTGCCATCGGGGACTGCTGCAGTGGTACCGAGATCCTGAGAGAGTTATTGTTAGGATCTTCGGAACTGCCCATCTGGAAACAGGAGTCGGTTCCGGGACGCGTCGGTACCCAGTCCTCGAGACTAGATATCGATTCAAGACTCGGCATCGAAGAAAGCGAGACTATCGATGCATGTCGCGAGGGTTCCGACGCCGGTGGCGGCATCGGTGATGCCGATACCACCAAGGCAGCCTGGGTTACATCGATCGGTACCCACGGTACCGAGGATACCTGATAAACCCCCCTTGCCAAGGGTAAGGCGGTCCAACTCGATGCCGATGCCAGGGTATCGGAACCGATCGATGCCGGTACCGTCCCGGAGCATGGCTGAGATTGAGGGACGTCAATGCGGTGCGTATCGATCGGTCCCGAAGGTACCGAGGATGCCCAATGACGATCCCTGGTGAAGAGTGGAACACTCGACACCGGTGCCGATGCCGGAGGCTCGGTACCGCTCGAAGTGGATACCACCCCCGCGCATGGCTCAGGTATGTTCTGTGAGGGGTGAGCCCCAGGAACAACCTGAAACCCCTTTAACGCTTTGGAGCCCGAAGACTCCCGCAGGGGTAATGCCAATGGATTCATGAGGGTAAGACCGGAGTCGTCACCATGCTGGGCATGGGACATACCACTCAAGCATTGACTAGTCTTAACAGACTGTTTGTGGGTTACCTGATCCTGTGAAGTAGAGAAACCGGGTACCCTCACTGCCGTGGAAAAAACGGTATCGAGGGAAACTCTAAAGAGTGAAGGTTTCCTCACAAAATTATCCCCTGACAAGTCTGGGGAAAAAGGGTCAGGACCCACACAGTTGAGACACCAACTATTGGTGTCTAAAAAGAAACAGGTGTTTCTACATTGAATGCACTTCTTAGGAAAAGAAGGCTCCATAATGAAGAGGCCTGGTAGGCCCAACAAGTTAAGGCAAAAAACTGAAGAAAAAGTTTCTCAGAATTTAGTCAAAAATCCACCGGCGATACCGGTGGCAGCGGGAAATACAGCCGCGACCACAAGAAAACAAAAAACTAAAGTAATTAAAGAAATTAACAAGAAAAGTTTCTGCGGTGACAGGAGGACGTCCTGCCGGCTCCGCGGAAAAACGAAAACTGAAGAGAGGCTCTAGAGAAGGCGGGAAGTCAGCGCGCAGGCACGAGGTATGCTGCCAAAAGCTTTCTGATTGGAAGTTGGGCAGCGTTCCCGTGCAGGCTCCATCGGTACCGACGTACCCATATGTGAAGACTCATTCCTGCTTGTTCCTGGAGATAGCCTTCCAGTTGTATGGTACCACTCGTATAGGGGAAGCCCTGGAAACGAGAGTAAAGAAAAATAGGAGCTGAAGGGAGACTTGCTATATGGTAAGTCTGTAGAAGGAAAGAATTCATGGTGGTACAGGGAAACTATCATGAGATAGTTGGCAAACCTCTCTTCATGGTAGGAAGAGGAGGAAAACCCTGTGACCCACAGACATGAATCTCCTGACAGCTCAGCCTACCTAAGAGCAAGTGAATGTCCTGGAACAGGAATCCATGTGTAGAGTTTTAAATGAAAAAAACAGTGAAAAAACTTCTGCTGAGAAGAAGTGAACTGTATGTTATAAGAGATCAATTAGAACCCCATTGAGGGTTAATTTTCCTGGCTTGAGTTTGGATTCTTCAGACCAGGGTGAGGTTTCCCTTGTTTGGGAACATCTGTATGAGGGGCAGGAGAAGAATAAAACCACCTTCTTTTAGGGAAAGAAGGTTTGGTAGGGCATTTCTTACCCAGCGGGGAAGGAGAAGGGTTAGCCTCAGAGACAGGGAAGTCAGTGGAGCAGTGAGCAACCTGACGTAAAGACTCCTTATTGAAGAGGTTTTCTCCAGTACAAGGAGTATTACCCAGTCTTTGTTGTGCCCATCTGTTTAAGTCTGAAGCTCGGAGCCAGGCTCTACGTCGTGCCCCTATGGCTATAGCAGAGGTCCTGCTAACAGACTTAAAAGAGTCTAGAGAAGCACGAGTAAGAAACCAAGAGATATTTTGACTATGACTAAGTAGTGAGGAATAGTCTGCAGTCTTGGGCTCTGAAAGAAAGGGAGTTAGAAGAGACAACTGCTTTGTAACCTCCTGAAGGGATAGACTCATATAAAAAAATATATGAGAGAATCCTTGTTGATAGCATAGATGTCTGGAAGGTTTAACGTCCAAAGGCATCTAGTGTTCTAGACTCACGACCTGGTGGGTAAGAAGAGTGCTTCTTCTTACTTTTCACCTTCCTCATTGCTGATTCTACCACAATAGAATGATGTGGAAGTTGAGTCTTTTGAAACCCTGGAGAAGGGGGCACCTGATACAAAAGATCAGTTGCTGTAGAAGGTGAGGAAACCCTCAAAGGTGTTTCCCATATTTTCAGAAGAAGATCCTGCAAAGAATGATGTAAAGGAAGCATTATATTTTCCTTTTCCCCAGAACAGCCTTGTGTAGGATCATAGGCAGGGATAGGAATAGCAAGGAATGTTGCCATGTCAAGGAGAAAATTCTGAAAAGAAGGATCTCCCAATGGGAACCATCCCTGGACAGGCTAGACTTGGAGTAGCCCGGGCACCGGAGGATGTACTTGTCCGGTGCAGAAAAGGATCCTTTATGGATGAATACTGGTACCAGCGGTTATGACCTGAATCTGTCGGTACTGCATCGTCCATGCCAGGTATCGACTCCAAACTAGGTATAGAGAGGAGCGACCCTGGTGAAAAATGCATGGAAGGAACTGGTCCCGATATTACTGCCAGTACCGGTACCGATACCGATACTAGAAGCTGAGCCGGAATCGAA
This sequence comes from Ichthyophis bannanicus, assembly GCA_033557465.1. NCBI lineage: Eukaryota > Metazoa > Chordata > Amphibia > Gymnophiona > Ichthyophiidae > Ichthyophis > Ichthyophis bannanicus. The sequence continues at coordinate 277,056,043 of CM066041.1, forward strand.
GGCGATAGCAACATCGAAGCAGTCATCGGAGGCTGCGCAAACAGTACCGAGGTAACCGAAAACTCTTGGTGAGCATCCTCGGTACCACGCAACCGGAATCGGTAAGCGTCGGTTCCGAGACGCGTCGGTACCCAGTCTTCCAGACTAGATATCGATTCCAGACTCGGCATCGAAGGAAGCGAGTCTATCGATACATGTCTAGAGGATACCGACGTTGGTGGTCGTATCGGTGGTGCTGCCGATACTGGAAAGTCAATCTGGGATATCTCGATCGGTCCCGAAGGTACCGAGAACGTCAGATGACGATCCCTGGTGAGGAGTGAATCGCTCAACACCAGTGCCGATGCCGGGGTATCGGTACCGCTTGAAGCGGATGCCACCGAGCATGGCTCAGGTATGTTCTGTGAGGGGTGAGCCCCAGGAACAACCTGAAACCCCTGAAAGGCTTTGGAGACCGAAGACTCCCGCCGGGGTTTTAAAGCCAATAGGGTCTTGAGGGCAAGGCCGGAGCCGTCATCATGCTTGGCATGAGACCTACCACTCAAGAATTGGCTAGTCTTAACAGACTGTTTGTGGGTTACCTGATCCTGTAGAGAAGAAATGGTCGGTGCCCTGACACTGGAAGGGAACGCGGTATCGAGGGAAACTCGAAATGGAAAATCTCTTCTCGTAAAATTGTAGCCTAATGGCTCCGGAGGAAAAGGGTCAGAACCCAAACAGGTTAGACACCAGTTATTGGAGTCTAAAAAGGAAACTGTATTTCCACAGTTAAGGCACTTCTTAGAAGGCGGCGGCTCCATGATGGAGAGGCCTTACAGGCCCAAAACTTTAAGACAGAAACTGAGGGAAAACTCTCCCTGAGTTTGAGAAAAAGAAAAGAAAAAACCCACCGGCGGGGAAACAGCCACGACCACAAGAAAAAGAATTAAGAAAAAATTTTCTGCGGTGACAGGAGGGCGTCCTGCCGGCTCTGCGGAAAAACGAAAACTGAGGAGAGACAGTTGGAAAGGCGGGAAGGCAGCACGCAGGCGCTGAGGGATGCTCCCAAAAGCTTTCTGATTGGACGCTGGGGAGCGTTCCCGTGCAGGCTCCGTCGGTACCGACGTACCCATATGTGAAGACTCATTCCTGCTTGTTCCTGGAGATCAAATGACACAATGGAAAGTTCAGAAACCTAATATTCTTAGATTTGGCAACATTCTCATACATCTCCAATTTATGATTAAGCAACAAATTATCCTTCACTACAGCTGTCTGACCTGCCTGCAAGGCCTGACACAGATATTCACATTTACTAAGCAAATCCACCTGCTTCTCTACCTGAGTCATCCCTGCCCCCACGTCTTGCGTGAAAGAGCAGAGTTGAGTCACCGTAGAAACTAAAGTACGCTCAGTCTGTGTCACCATTCTCCAGATATCAGCCAGGGAGACCTGTGAATCCAAGATCTCCATGGCCTCAGCCAGAGGGGGAATCCATATTATTGGTATAAGATCTCACCACAGCAACTGGGGCACTCTGTTCCAACAGAGAACCTTGGGTTGAGTCCGCAGGAGTAGATCCCAAATGAGGGGGGGAGGGGAGTACGGTCAACAGCGCTTAAGGAAGCCCCTAGAGAAACCTCTGAAGGGGAAACCACAGCTGAATGTGAAACAGCCCCAGAAAAAGGCAGTACATGTCTATCCATAGGGCCACTCACCACAGGTATCAGTGATGCCGCTTTCTTCTTCCGTTTCCCCATAGGTAGAAATCACATGCACTGCTACAAAAGGTGCTTCCGCGGTGCTCTAAGGGGCTCCCAGGGGGCCTAAAATGCCCCTTGTATTGTGCTCCTTTGATGCACGCCACCCGCGTGCACTCACCCATGCAGAGCAGACCGGAAGATATTAAATACAATGCAGCAAGGCCCCCGAGGGCGTCGGGGCCATCCTGCCCACAGCCTGCCCCTCCGGTGACCTGCGGCTGCCTACAACAGCTTCTCCCAAACTTTACACTTTTAATCAAAGAGCGTTAGCTGCGGATGTGAGTGAGGCTGGTCACTTTTGGTGTCCCCCCCCCCCCCCCAGCACGTGGCACATGAATTTGTTTATGTATTTTAATTTTCATTTTCTTTGGTTCCAATTCTATTAAATTTTGCATAAAAGTTTTTAAAGCATTTTACAGTACATTCTCACGGGCTATCAAAAAGATTAAAATTAGACTTACCTGCTATTTGTAGTTCCTTTAGGAACTCAAGTCCAGCCCCGGACCTCTGGGTTGTGATCCTCCTCCAGCAGCTTGGAGACTGAGAAACGTCACTCTTGTGATGTCACTGGCATATATAACCACAGGAACTGCCTCCTCGCTCCAGTAACCTATTGAGACAAAGAAGACTCCCCGGAGCAACAATTAAGTAGTACCACTACTAAACACTATAACTAAACTGAAACTGTGTACAACTAAGGGATAAAACCTCCCCATTAAGTTGTGTTTTTTTTTTTTTTTTTTAATAGACCAATAAAAAAGAATCCTGTATAAAGGCTGAGGTCCTTCCTCCTCCGTTATGGAAAAAACTGACCCCAAAAAATATTCCCCTGTAGCTCATCTGCCCCCATGAACCTGACCCCTAGTAAAAATGGCTTCTTACCTGTGACCGATCTCATGCTTCAGGCCATAGTCCAAAAGAAACGGGCAGGATACGTGACTGGACTTGAGTTCCTAAAGGAACTACAATTAGCAGGTAAGTCTAATTTAATCTTCCTTATCGTCCCTCAAGTCCAGTCCTGGACCTCTGGGAATGTAACAGAGCAGTACCAAAAAATCAACGGGAGGGACCAGCCAAACCTGCCTGAAGTACCGCTGCACCAAAACAGGCATCTCTCTCCGCCTGAACATCCAGCTGGTAATGCTTGACAAACAAATTTATAGACGACCAAGTCGCCACCTTACAAAGTTCCCCAACTGGCATTAAACTATGCTCTGCCCAAGATGCCGCTTGCGCCCTAATCGAATGAGCCTTAAGACCCTCCGGAACTGACCTGCCTTTTAATAGATACACCGACGCTATCGCTTCCTTGAGCCACCTTGCTATGGAAACTTTCGACGCCGTGTCTCCTTTTCTAGGTCCGCCAAAGAGAACAAACAGCCTATCTGACTTTCGGAAACACTCCGTCTGACGCAAATACCTCTAACGCCCGACGGACATCCAATAAAACGCAAACTCCCTGCAGATGCTTCAACCGTGTCGCCCCTGAACACCGGCAAGGACACTACTTGATTTACATGAAAAGCCAAAACTACTTTGGGTAAAAAGGCTGGCACCGGTCGCAAGACCACCTTCGAGTCATAGAAAGACAGAAAAGGTTTTCTACACGACATGGCCTGCAACTCGGAGACTCGCTGTGCTGAACAGATAGCCACCAAGAACACCACCTTGAGTGTGAGATCCCTTATAGTCGCTCTAGCCAACGGCTCAAAAGGCTGTCACACCAATGCCTCCAACACTATCTGAAGATCCCAAGATGGAACTATGTGTCTACACGGTGGCCTCAAGAGAACCACCGCTCGCAAAAAACGCTTCACATTGGGTGGCTTCCCAGCGACTCTCCTTTAACCTTGCCCCTGTAACAGGACAAAGCAGCTAACTGAACCCGTAGGGACGAAGCCGCCAGACCTTTCTGAAAGCCATCCTGCAAGAACGCCAAAATCTGAAGTACCGACACTCGCAATGCCTCCACGTTCCTGTCCACACACCAAGCTTCAAATATTTGCCATATCCGGACGTACGTCAACGAAGTTGCTCTCTGCGGCACCTTCAACAAAGTTCCAATGACCACCACGGAATAACCCTTCCCCTTCAGCCTTGCCCTCTCAAGAGCCAAGCCGTAAGAGAGAACCGATCTACCTGGGGCATTAACAATGGTCCCTGAGCCAATAGGTCTCTGACAGGGCAGGCGCCATGGCTTCGCTACTAACAGCCTCATCAGATCTGCATACCAAGGCCTTCTTGGCCAGTCCGGCGCGATCAACAGCACATCCTTTGTGACCTTCTAAATGTTGTAACACCCGCCCTATCGGCACCCAAGGTGGAAACACATATAGGAGTTGGTGTTCAGGCCAAGGCTGTATCGGCACATCCAGCCCCTCCGACATTTGCTCTCGCCTTCTGCTGAAGAAACATCCTACCTTTGTGGACTGGAACGTGGCCATGAGATCCAGTACTGGCGTGCCCCAACGCTGCACCAGCATCTCGAACACTTCCGGATGAAGGTTCCACTCTCCTGGATCCACTCTTACACAACTCAAAAAAATCGGCTTCCACATTGTCCACTCCTGCAACATGCACCACCGACAGCGCTACCAGATGCACCTTGGCTCACTCGAGCAGCCCCTCAGCTTCCTCCTCCAGCGCGACACTGCTGGTGCCTCCCTGACGATTGATGTAAGCCACTGCCGTCGCATTGTCTGAAAATACCCGGATGGCCTTTCCTCGGAGATAGGGCTGAAACTCCCTCAGCGCCAACGTTACTGCGCATAACTCCAATCTGTTGATCGATCAACTCCGTTCCAGCTCGGTCCACTGACCCTGCGCAAACCGATGTTGACAGTGGGCCCCCCCAGCCTACCAGGCTGGCATCCGTCGTCAGGGGAATCCATATGGGGCTTCCAAGGGCATCCCTTTCTCTAGGTACCCCAGACGCAGCCACCACCATAGCGCCCGCCGTGCCTCCGGCAGACAGGGTAGCTTCTGTGATAACCGATCCCTCTGGCGCGACTACCGTCTGAGCAAAGTGCATTGCAACGGCCTCATATGCGCTCGCGCCCACGGAACCAACTCAAGAGTCACGACCATGGTCCCGAGCAACTGCAGATAATGCCAAGCCATCGGGCACGACCTGTTGAGAAATTCTCTGACTAAATCCCTCAACGCTTGTGCTCGCTGCTGAGGCAGAAAGACTCGTCCCACTCTCATATCGAACTTTGCTCCCAGATATTCCAGCACCTGTGACAGAGCTAACCTGCTCTTTTCTTGACTGACTACTCAACCTAGGTCCTGCAGAAATGCCACCACTTTGGCCGTAGCCATCTCGCTCTCTGCCCTGGACTTTGCTCTGATCAACCAATCGTCCAGATAAGGATGCACCAGCACCCCTTCTTTCCGCAATGATGCCGCTACGACCACCATCACCTTGGTGAACGTTGCTAGACCAAATGGCAAGGCCTAAAACTGGAAATGCCCCATCGGCACCGCAAACCTGAGATATTTTTGATATTGGAATGTGCAGGTATGCTTCGGAGAGGTCTAGGGACGTAAGAAACTCGCCTGCTCGTACCGCCACTATGACCAAACTTAGAGTCTCCATACGAAAGTGAGACACCCGAAGACAGCGATTTACTCGCTTGAGATCCAAAATAGGTCGAAAGGCCCTGTCCTTCTTCGGAACCACGAAGTATATGGAGTAACGACCGCTGCCGCATTGGTCCGCAGGCACCGGTATTATGGCCTTGAGAGCCAGCAGCCTCTGCACCGTCTGTCCGCACTGCATCGCACTTGAGGCGTGCCTTGCAGGGCGACTGTACGAAAGAATCCAGCACCGGACGGTGCAGCTCCAATGCATAACCTTCTTGAATGACCTCCAACACCCACTGATCAGACGTAATTTGGACCCAGGCAGGATAAAAATCCCATAGCTGACCTCCCACAGGCACGAATCCCCCCTGGGTCCCCCTGACTTCATTGTGACTTTCGAAGATTCCAGGAGGAAGTGGTCGCAAAACCTCTACTTGCTCCTCAAAACTCTCGAAAACCTTGGGACCTATAGGGAAGACGACCCCTTTGGGCTTGTCTGAACCTCGGGGAACGAAAGCGACGAAACTCCCTTGGTTGCCCTTTAGGCGGCGGAGTTGGCCACCCCTGCTTCTACTTGTCCTCCGGCAGCCTACCGCCTTTGGACTCCAAGTCCTTTACCAGCTTGTCCAAGTCTTCCCCAAAGAGTAGCTTACCTCTAAAGGGGAGTTTACTCAACCAGGCTTTGGAAGACCCATCTACCACCCAATTGCGCAGCCAAAGACAATGCTGAGCCGCCACCACCAAGGCCATGCTCTTCGCCAAGCCTCATATAAGATCATAGTGGACATCCGCCAAATAAGCGGCTCCCGTCTCCAATCTGGACGCTTCCTCAGTCGCTCCTTCATCCCCCTTGAATCCTCTGTGACCACCGAAGACAGGCTCTCACCACCCAAGCTCCACAAATAGAAGCCTGTAAGGACAGCGCATTCACGTCAAACACCTGCTTCAATAAGACTTCAAATTTCCTGTCATGAGCGTCCTTGAGGGCCGCACCTCCTTCCACAGGAATGGTATTCTTCTTAGTAACCGCCGAGACAGCTGCATCGACCCTCGGAGCTTTAGACAACTCTTGATCCTGGTCCACCAGCGGGTAAAGACGAGACATAACTCTTGCCCCTTTAAGGGCCACCTCGGGCATGTCCCACTCTTCCTGAATCATCTCTTGCACTACCCTGTGGACTAGAAAGGCTCTTTTAGTCTTCTGAAAGGCCTGTGGTAACGGATCTTCAAGGGTTGAATCCTCCGCCAGCTCCATCACCAGCATATTCAGAGCCTTGAGGGTCTCTGATATGAGCAGGGGCAATTCGTCCCTACGAAAAACACGCACCACTCTAGCCTGATCCTCTTGTTCAGTAATCTCTCCTTCCTCCACATCATCCTCTAAATCCAGATCCGGCTCTCCCCCTTCGGAGTGAACCCCCTCCGACACCACGGAAGGCTCTGACTGCTCTTTCTCCCCTCTGATCTTCTTTGGAAGAAGCCCCGAGGCCGCCGAGTCTAGAGGTGTGACGAGCCTCTTTTTCCCCGAAACCGCTGCAGCGGTAGTAGCTGCAGATCTTCCCTGCCGGCTTCCGAATGCCTGCTGAATCAGGGCAACAAATTCAGCGGAAAAAATTGCTGCCAAGCCCCCTGGCAAGGATGAGTGAGAAACCGGGACAACCGAAGAGGAAGAAGTCCCTGCTACCGGCTCCGGGAGCGGTCTCTCAGAAGAACTCTGCTCTGCCAGCAGCTCAGGAACACTGGTATGCCCTTCACCAGTTGCCTCCAACACCTTCTCCATAGAAGCAGCCTCCTGAGCGCAGCCCATACAAACACCGGCATCCGAAACTGAACCCCCTTCTAGCCCCACACACACAAGACAGAGCGGCCTAGAAGGCATCCCGGTTAAAGACGTACACGATACAGCACACCACTGCCTGCCGGAGCTTACAGCCAGGTAGCCTCAAATCTGAGACTCAAAACAGCCTTAGTTTCCAACTTCCAAACGTCTGAGGTTTTTTTTTGTTTTTTTAAATACACTGACGTGGAATCCTGAAAGCACTGGCTCCCAACCTATTCCTGAGGAAACCAAGCTAAAACGAAGCTTTACCGCCCGTGCAGAAGCCCCGGAAGGTCCCCTGCTCAAAATGACGTTTCCCGCGCTCGAGCCACATGGTGCGGCTGACTCCTGCACTGCCTTCTCACCGCAGGCCCCCTGCCAGATCAATAAACGCGATCACAAAGAAACACCCCGATTCCTTTCTTACCTTTGGAAGCTGATTTACCAGGCTGCTGATCCCCTGCCACGTGAACGCATCCGCACCGGCAGAGAACCCCCTCTCGCGGTCCAAACCGCTGGCGATCCGGCAGCTCTCCTCCTCCTCCTAAAGCGTCCAACACTAGCAGGCAAAACACATCTGCATTAGTCGGACCCAAAACTCCCGGTGCCTCTGAACCTCCCACGGGCTCAGGAACAGGCTCTTCACCCGTCTTCGCCTGCTTACAAGGCCATACAGGTCCCTCAACAGAGCAAGAGGGGGGGGGGGTAGGGAGGGAGGAGAGGAAGGAGGGGGAGCACTTCAGCACCAAAATTAAATGGCCCTTAACCTAAATTTTACAAAATAAGAAAAAAAAACACCAAAGAATTTTAGAAAGCCTAAGAAATCTTATCCAATACCCTACTCTAACTCTGCTTAATTGTCTTCAAGTGAGCTCCGAACCTCCAGGTCACAGTCCTCCAGCTGCTTGGAGACTGAGATAACTGGAGCGAGGCGGTTCCTGTGGTTATATATGCCAGGGACATCACAAGAGTGACGTTTCTCAGTCTCCAAGCTGCTGGAGGAGGATCACAACCCAGAGGTCCGGGACTGAATTTGAGGGACGATAAAGAAATGGCATGTTCAATTATTTGATTTTCTGATCCATTCTTTTTAGCACTTAGTCCATAGGATCTGAAGAGCTTACTAACTGGCTACATAATGTGAGAAAACCATGTAACCCGATCAGTGCTGTCTACTTTCAGCTACAGCAATCAAGACAGCCAATTACATTTATAAAAGGCATCAAGAGCAGGGAGTACATAACCCTTTTTTCACCAAATGTTCTGAAAAGAATTCGGAATGAGTTGAAGTGAAACCTGTATTTAGCGTCTTCTAGAAGGAATGAGGACTCCTGTGTGCGCTGGAATTTTTGGTGGTATTGATAATGCCCTTTACTCTCTCTCCTCAGAAAAATTATTTCCAGATTTTCCAGTGCTGGTTGAAGTAAGGTTAGATTTTTGTAAGGTTAGATGTAATGGTGGTAAATGCTTTGCTGACAATCTGTCTAAACTCTGGAAATACTTTTAAAAGTCAGGAAAAAAAAGGGGGAGGCTGCATGAGCAACTTTCTGCTCTTTAGGGGATACCCTTCAATTTTTGGTCTAAATTAAAATAAAGCTGTATTGAATTGGAAGGATCTGTGCACACTATAAATGTCCAAGAGAGACATAATGAAATGGTTTAACTTTGCCTGTGTGCGCACCAGCATTGCAGCAAGCCAGTGCTGTAAAGATGTTATGATTTGTTTTACACAGAGAGAAAGCATAGTTACTCACCTGTAACAGGTGATCTCCGGGAACAGCAGGAATTTAGTCCTTACATATGGGTATCGTTGGTACCGACAGGAGCCTGCACGGGAACGCCCCCCAGCGTCCAATTAGAAAGCATCCCACAGCGCCTGCGTGCTGCCTTCCCGCCTTTCCCAACTGCCTCTCTCCAGTTGAGTTTTAAAGCTGAGACAAAGAGAGAGAGAGGGAAAGGGAAAGAGAAAGATAGAGAGATACAACTCCTAGGGGAGGTGAGTGGGTTGTGAGGACTAAATTCCTGCTGTTCCCGGAGATCACCTGTTACAGGTGAGTAACTATTGCTATCTCCAGGAACAAGCAGGAATGTAGTCACCACATATGGGGACTCCCTAGCTTTAGAAGCCAGGGAGAGACCCCAGAAGTTGTGCGTCCCTGAGAAGGGCTCCACTTCCCCCCATGGATCTCTGGCATCCTACAAGGGATGGTGGGTAGGAGTTGATTAGGTATGGAACAGGTGCTGGAGAACAGCCTGACCAAACAAGGCATCCCGGCGGAAGTCCTTGTCCAAGCAGTAATGGGCTGTGAAGGTATGAACAGAGGCCCAGGTGGCTGCTCGACAGATGTCGTCGATAGACACAGAGTGCAGATGAGCCATTGAAGTTGCCATGGCTCTCACATTGTGAGCTGTGACATGGCCCTCCAGAGGAAGATTCTTACTCTGATAGGCAAAGGATATACACTGAGCAATCCAGTTAGATAGTGTTCTCTTGGAGACTGGAAGTCCCAAATGCGAAGGATCAAAAGCAGCAAAGAGTTGAGAGGATTTTCTATGTTGCTGTGTTCTTTGTAAGTAAAAGGCTAAAGATCTACCCTTTGAGGACAGGCTAGACTTGTGCTTAGTTACCTGAGATCCACGGGAGGAAGACGAAGCCCTGGAAGACGTCGATGCCACCAAAGCTGCATCAGAGGGAAACAGGGTACTGAGCTAGGCAGCTCGGTTCTGTCGACCTCTCTTGGACATCATGGCAGAGGCCATACATTTCGAGATGGAATGGTCAGGACCTAAACATTTCAGACACCACTCATGGGTGGCGGTGATGGAGATGGTACCGCCACACTTGGTGCACTTTTTAAAACCCGAAGAGGGTTTTTCCATTATGGAAAAAAATCTTGGGCCTAAGGCCCAATAAGGCGCATGCACCTGGAAAAAAATGGGAAAAAAGACTTAAGACATTTTTTTTTTTAAAGAAAAACTGGCGGTACCGGTAAAGCATCGGGGAAGGCAGACATGACCACAAAAAAGAAGGAAAATTTTCTGTGGTGACAGGAACACGACCTGCTTGCCCCACGGAAAACGAAGAACTGGACAGAGGCAGTTGGGAAAAGTGGGAAGGCAGCACGCAGGCGCTGTGGGATGCTCCCAAAAGCTTTCTAATTGGACGCTGGGGAGCATTCCTGCGCAGGCTCTGTCAGTACCGACGATACCCATATGTGATGACTACATTCCTGCTTGTTCCTGGAGATTTTCATTTGCTGCGCCTCTAACTGGACTGTTATCAGCCTAAGAAAATGTGTTCTTAAAATTTCTCCCCTCCCTTCCCCACTATAGTGGGTCACCCTCAAAGAAAAATGACAACCAGAGGAGCACTGTTTTTTGTCCTTGCAATATTTTTATTCTTAAAGCAATCTTAAACAAAAATAATATGCCACTCTTCCTGCTCTAGTTGTTGGTTGTGTTTATTTTGCAGTGTAGCCATCATCCCATGATATAGGGCAGTTCAAAAATATCACGCGGGGATGCTTTATTGTGTGTGTGTTCTGGAGTGCTGAGATTTGTTAGGCACGTAACACTAGAAATAATAGCAGTCTAGCTTTTGAGTAGCTTAAAATAAGGACATATTTTGTTCTGTACAATTTTATATTGCTGAAAGGTTGGAAAGTGGACCTTCAAATTATGGCCCGAATACCGAATATTTCCCGTCTCTTCTTTACTGTACCAATCAAAGTGCTCATGTTTATTGTATCTATTGAAAGGACCTAACATGAGAACATTTTAAATGTTTTCAAACTGCTTATCTCCATTGGAACTTGGATTACGTCACAACCATTACAATATGTCTTAGCAAGCTTTAGAATTTATTTGTAATAAATGTATTTGTAGACCCAAGGGGAACAAACAGAGGCAGAGTCAGATGCTAAGCATATTACTTGATCGTGCGCCAAAAAACAGGACATTAATGATCAGAAATTTTCTGGTAACCATATAATTTTTTGTTTTTATGGGGGGTGGGGGTGGGAATGGGGTGAAACTTAACAGTTGTCACAAAGTAAGACCAATGCTGTGCATTACCTGTCACAGTGCCCATTTCCTAGAATGGACCTTGTGGCAGATATGTAATAACCATTGAAAGGACTCCTTAATGTTTAAGTTACAAATGCAGAATGCCGGGATTTTTTGTTCCTTTAAAATTTGTGATTAAAATAATTATGATCTCCAATTTATTGCCTGGGCAGCTTTGTGGTCAGGGACTGTACTATGAAGGTATCACATGTAACAGTTGACACTATAAACATCAGGTAAGAACTCTCACCTCTTACACAATTAGTGCCGTTGAATATCCCCTTCTAACCCCGCTACATGCCCCGATGCTATGTGGTTAGCATTAGGGCATGTTGGGGTGTTCCGGGGTGGGAGGTGGAGACTGTCGCTAACTGGGTAGTGGCAATATTGCACTACTACCTGGTTAGTGATCAGTGGATAAAACTAGGCATGGCAAAAGCTGGCCTAGTTTACCTGCGGAAACTAACTGGGTAGCGGTGCAATATCGCTGCCACCCGTTTAGCTTCGGTGGGTCCGGGGCATGTGCGGCGACCCCGGATATTCAATGCTGTCGCTGTGGCACTGAATATCCAGGGTTAAGGGTCGGAGAGCAGGGCTATGCACTGTAGCGGCACACAGCCTGCCCAATTCAATATTGGACCTATTATTTTTATAAACTCAGTATTTAACTTTAACACATTAAAAAAAAAAAAGACATAAGATTTTACTTGGTGGGTTCATGAGTATGGGTTATTTATTTATTTATTTTTACTAATTTGAAGTTTCCATCTTTCGTAGGATGTGTTTGCACACATAATTAAGGCTTTTGATTTTATTATAACCAGAAATCCCAATAAAACACCTATGTTGGAGAATTTGGGGTTTCTGGTTAAAACAGAAATCCCCAAAAATCACCTGGCTCATGAGATACAGAACGTACCTGCTGTTGCATTTTAACTCTTGAACAGTGCTGCCTGCAGGAGGATGAGAGGCTGGCTAATGGGTGGGAGCAGAGCAACAGGTTGCCATCACTCTGAAGAGTATCGCAGCGCTGGGCAAGTGATGAGAAAAGGGCTGAGGACAGACGGTGGGGCTCAGAGCAGGAGGCAGACACTAAAGGATAGGGTGTGTCAGAAAACAGGGCATTAAATGATCGGAAAGTTTAAACACAGAAACATGACAGCAGAAAAAGACCATATGTCTATCCAGTCTGCCCTTTCATATCAAATACTATGTCCCCTTTTTTTGAGATCTTATGTATTTGTCCCATGCCTTTTTTAATTCAGATACTGTCCTCATCTCCACTACCTCCACGGGGAGACTATTCCACGCATCTACCACTCTTTCCGTAAAGAAATATTTCCGCCTATTACTCCTAAGTCTATCCCCTTTCACCCCCATCCTATGTCCCCTAGTTGCAGAGCTTGCTTTCACTCAAAAGAGGCTCTCCTCTTGTGCATTTATGCCATGGAGATATTTAAACATCTCTATCGTATCTCCTCTATCCCGCCTTTCCTCTAATGTACACATATCGAGATCTCAGTTATAAATCATACGGGAAGAGACTTACAGACCACTGATCAATTTTGATAGCCACCCTCTGCACAGACTCTATCGTGTTTATTTCCTTTTGAAGGTGTGGTCTCCAAAATTGCACACAATATTCCAAATGAGGTCACCAAAGACTTACACAGAGGCATGATCACCTTCTTTCTGCTGGCCATTCCTCTCCCTATGCACCCAAGCATCATTCTGGCTTTCGCCATTGCCTTTTCTACTTGTTTAGCCACTGTAAGATCATCAGAAACAATTACGCCCAGATCCAGCTCTTCTTTCATGGACAGAAGTACTTCACACTCCTTATAATGCACCGCTCCCTTGGATGTTTGACGCCCAAATGCATGACCTTGCATTTTTTTGGCATTAAATCTCAGCTGCCAACCATTCTTCAAGCTTAGTTAGATCTCTCCTCGTGTTATCTACTCCTTCCTGGGTGTCTGCTCTATTGCAGATTTTGGTGTCATCTGCAAAGAGGCAAACATTGCCCAACATCCCTACTGCAATATCACTAACAAAAACGTAAAAAGGAACCGGACCAAGGACAGATCCCTGCAGTACACTACTGCTAACATCCTTCTCCTCAGAGTGACCTCCATTTACTTGTACCCTTTGTCGCCTCCCATTAACCAATTTCTAACCCAGTCACTTACTTTAGGGTCCATCCCTAGGGTACTCAATTTATTTATAAGTTGCCTGTGTGGAACAGTGTCAAAGACTTTACTGAAATCTAAGTACACCACATCTAGGACTGTCCCGCAATCCAATTCTCTGGCCACCCAGTCAAAGAAATGAATTTGATTTGTCTGACAAGTCCTGCCCTTAGTAAAACTATGCTGCCTCAGATCCTGCAATCCATTGGTCTCCAAAATCCTCATTATCCTCTGTTTAGCAGCGTTTCCATTAATTTACTCACTACAGAGGTCAGAGTAATCAGCCTGTAGTTCTCAACCTCATCCTTACTTCCGCTTTTGGATAAAGGGACTAAATGCACCTTTCTCCAGTCCCCTGGGACCACTCCCGATTCTAAATAAGCATTGAAAAAGTCATACAGTGGAGCCACTAGAACCTCCCCAAGTTTCTTCAAATCTCTGATGTATCTCATCTGGTCCAATCGCTTTGTCTACTTTTAGTTTAGCTAGTTCACCACGAACAGAGTCTTCTGAAATTGCTTGAGATCCCCTTCACTTCTGTTCCTATTTGTGGGTGTTTTCTGAGGTCCTGCTCCGGGACCCTCAATCTGTGAACACGGATCAAATATATTTGTAGCAATTCCGCTTTATCCTCATCAGTTTATACATATTCCCTTTCTTTATTCCTTGAGTCTGACAGTACCACTTTTGCACTTACTCCTCTCGCTAACGTACCTGAAAAAAATGTCTTGTCCCCCCATTTTACTACATTAGCTATTTCTTCTTCTTTTTGTATCTTTGCTTTCCTGACTACTTTCCTAGCTTCCCTAATTTTTTCCAAATATTGATACTTGTCTTCCTGTTTCTGTGATTCTTGTGTTTTTCTTCACCTTTTCAACTACTTCTTTTGAGAACCATCATCCCTCCTTTTCCATTTATTTACCTAAGAAAAAGGTTTGTTGCCCTTAAAATATCCCCTTTCAGTTTTGCCCATTGCTTTTCTATATTGTCCAGCTATTCCCATTCCACTATCAACTCCTTGAGGTATTGTCCTGTCTTGGCAAAGTTAGTTTTCCTAAAGTCAAAGACCTTCACTGTTAAATAGACTTTATTAGCCCTAGTCCTAATACTGAACCACACCATCTGGTGTTCACTGGAAGAGAGATTATTTCCCACTATCAGAAACACCTGCCCCATTGGCAAGCACCAGGTCCAGTATGGCCCCTTCACGTGTGGGTTCTGTTACCAGTTGCTGCAATAGTTCTCCCTGTAGAGAATCCAGATCTCCTGACTTCTAGATGACACTGCAACACATCTTTTGGCATAGTGAACTCTTTATGTGCCCCAGTAGACATAACTTTGTGTGACACTGCTTGCCTACAATGCTTTTGTCAGACAGAATCACCAAACGACGCTTTCTCTCCAAAAACCCCAAAATCTCCTCTACCTAGTGTGTTTCAATAAACATTTTTGCACAAACCACACCAAACCAAAAAATACATCAAAAGAATGCTTAATTTCTATTAGTCTAGGAAGAAAGCCCATCAACAAAACTATAATTCAGGTATGTGCCCCAACAACAGCTGCACAAGAGGAAGATGTTAATGAGTTCTATAAACAAGTACAAGCTGAAATTGACAGAACATGCAAAAAGGATATCCTGATAGTCATAGGTGACTGGAACGCAAAGGCTGGCAAAAAGAAGGCGGCAAAGTGGTTGGAAAATATGGACTTGGCAACAGAAATAAAGCTGGGGAAAGACTGATAGAATTCTGCAAGACAAATGATCTATTCATCTCATGTACACGTGGACGTCACCTAATGGATTGTACAGAAATCAAATTGGCAACATCTGTGGAAGACAACAATAGAAAAGCTCGATAACATCAACAAAGACAAATCCTGGCGCTACTACCAGTATGCAAACTGAAGCTAAAGTTGAAAAAGAGCAAGCTACTCATGAATGCAGCAAAATATGACCTTGAGAATATTGAACTGTAGGTCCCTTCGCTCCAAGTCCTTGCTGGTTCAGGATCTTGTCCAGCAACACTCTTTCGACCTGTGCTTTCTCACAGAGACTTGGCTCAAGGAAGGAGATACTCCTCTCCTCTCTAGTGCCCTCCCCTCTGGTTACTCGGCCTTCTCGACACCTAGGTTAGGCAGGGGAGGTGGCGGGTTAGCCCTCCTGTATCGTGCTACGCTCCCTATCACGGAGGTTGCAACACCCTCGGTTCATTCCTCGGAGTCTTTGCTTTTGCGTTTCCACTCCTCTCCCCCGTTTTATTTCTTTCTTCTTTATCTTCCTCCTTCGGTCTCCCCTGACCATTGGGAGGCGTTTCTGCTAACTCTTTCCGAAACAGTTCTACAGTATCCCAATATTATGATCCTAGGTGATTTTAATATCCATGCGGATGCCCCTTCCAGGCCAAAAGATAGGGTTTTCATGAATCTACTCCATGACTTATCGCTTTGCCAGCATGTATCTGGTCCCACTCACCAGTTGGGTCATACCCTGGACCTAGTCCTTACCTCTTCCCCTAACATCTGTTCGGTATTATCAGCACCTGTGTCTCTTAGTGTTCCATGGTCCGACCATTATTGCATCTCTTTCTCTGTTTCCCTCCCAGTGTTCAATCCTAGTGACTCTTCTGCTTTCCAGCCCCCTGGGCGTCTTCGGCGCCATCTCACTCCCTCTACTTTGGCTGCTTTCCCCCCAGCCCACTCATTATTTCCAGATGATTTTTCAACGCGTGATCCGGATGCCCAGGTCACTCTCTGGAATTCGGTTCTTTTAAATGCTTTAGATGAAGTGGCCCCTCTTCGGCCCTCCAGTGCCCCGTTTCAGACTCATTCACCCTGGTTCCACCAGGGCCTACGTTTGCAACGCACTCAATTGCGCCAAGCTCAACGGCATTGGCGTTCTCACCCATCTCCATCTACCATGGCTCGTTTTAAACTGTTATTTTTAGAATATCGCTCCGCAGTTCAATCTGCCAAACGTTCCTATTACACTTTAGGGATTTCACAAGCTGCCAATTCTTCCAGACAATTGCACACGATTCTACGGCAACTTTCTTCTACTGTTTCCCCTTATGCCCCTCAAGTTGCCATGCCATCCCCCGCATCCTTAGCATCTTTTTTCTCAGATAAAGTCCAGAACTTACGTTCTTCCTTTCCTGCTGCTCCCCCGCTTCCTCTGTCACCATCCATCTTCTCCTCAGCTTCTCCCTTGCCCCTTTCCTTGGAGGAGCCGGCCATTATTGAATCCTCTGGTATTGCTATTCCCGGTGTAACTAGCTCTACTAACAGGACTTTATCTCACACTTGGTCTTCTTTCCATTCCCTTACCTCAGCAGAGGTATTACTCACCTTATCCCAGTCTAGGAAGACCACCTGCACTTTGGATCCAGTCCCTTCCGCTTGGCTGGTGGACCCTTCTCTTCAGCTTATACCTCTCATCACTACCTTGCTTAACTCTAGTTTATCATCAGGTCATTTCCCTTTGGCATGGAGATCCGCCGTAGTATATCCCTTGCTGAAGCAGCCCTCCCTTGATCCCTCTGTATTGTCCCATTGGCGCCCAGTTTCTAACCTCCCCTTCCCTTGCCAAAATGTTGGAGCGCCTAGTTTTTCTGCAACTTTCCTCTCATGTTGAGGCTACCAATGTTCTCCACCCCCGTCAGGCCGGCTTTAGACCAGGACACAGCACTGAAACTATCCTTCTTGCTTTGGTAAACGAACTTCACGTTGCACA
Source organism: Ichthyophis bannanicus (assembly GCA_033557465.1). Taxonomy (NCBI): domain Eukaryota; kingdom Metazoa; phylum Chordata; class Amphibia; order Gymnophiona; family Ichthyophiidae; genus Ichthyophis; species Ichthyophis bannanicus. Next base: position 277,073,176 of record CM066041.1, read on the forward strand.
TGAACGGGGTGACATTACGCTTTTGGTTTCATTGGATTTATCTGCTGCATTTGATTTAATTGATCATCGGACCCTCCTGTCTCGTCTTTCTGATATTGGTGTCCGGGGTGTGGTGTTACGCTGGTTCCGTTCCTTTCTCACTTCCCGTTCCTATGTTGTTCATGCTGCTCATCAGACCTCACCGACTATTCCATTGGTCTGTGGAGTCCCCAAGGATCAGTTCTCTCCCCTCTGCTCTTTAATATTTTTCTTGCTCCTCTTCCCCTTTTGGCCCAACAATTCCCAGTTTCCACTTACATTTATGCTGACGATATTGTCTTTCTCTTTCACACTTCTCCAGTCGCTATTGATATCACCCCCCTCAATGATTGTCTTTCCCATGTTGCCACCTGGCTCTCATCTAATTATTTACATCTGAATCCCTCTAAATCCTCTGCCATGTGGGTGTCCTTGAGCTCTTCCTGTCCGGTCATTGCACCCCAAATCAATTCTACTCTCATTCCTCTCTGCGGTACTTGGGGGTGATTTTAGATTCATCTCTGTCCTTACATGACCATGTATCTTCCTTGTCCCGTCGTTCCTTTTTTACTTTACGGCAAATACGTTCAGTTCATTCAATTTTGTCCCAGGATTCCCTTACCACTCTGGAATTAGCTCTAGTCATGTCCAGGCTGGACTATTGTAATATAATCTATGCCAACCTTCCTGCCTACCAACTCAAACGTCTTCAGCTTCTACAGAACACAGCCGCCCGTCTTATCACTTTTGCCCGAAAATCAGACCATATCACTCCTCTCTTGTTTCGTCTCCATTGGCTTCCATTACGCTTCCGGTTTAAATACAAGGTCCTTATAATATTACATAGAGCCATCCACACTTCTAATCCTCAGTATTTAGCAAATTTGGTTTCCCTTCACACTCCCTACCGTCAGCTTCGATCATTGCATGCCAACCGCCTGTTTCTTCCCCCCCCTTCTCGCGCTCACCTCGAACAGACACGTCATGCCGCCTTCTTCTTCTTGGGTCCTTCACTCTGGAATTCTCTACCTCCTTCTCTCCGTTTGGAATCTTCTTACCAACAATTCAAAAATCAGCTCAAAACCTACCTGTTTCAACAGGCTTATGATCTTCCCTCCCAATAGTCTTGTCTTTTTGTCTTTGTCTGCTTATGTCTCATATGGTTTGTCCGGTCTGTCTTTTGTTTGTTGTGTTCTGTGACCTCTTTGGTCCATCTTTTCTTTATTTTAATGGATTTCCTTTCTGTTTTAATGCTTTTATTTATATTATTTTATTGTAAACCGCCCTTACGTTTCGACAAGGGCGGTATATTAAATGTAAATAAATATAAAGATAAAGATACCACTAGAATTTAAAGACTGCCTGAAAGTGTAGTTACTCACCTGTAATAGGTATTCTCCAGGGACAGCAGGAATCAGTCCTCACATATGAGTGATGTCAGCCCCAACAGAGCACGCACAGAAGCATTTCCCCAGCTTTCAAAGAAAGCCTTTGGGATATGCTACCACGCTTTCATGGTCCCCTTCTCGCCCAAGGGTGCCATCTTGCATAGTAAGATGACATAGCTAGGATGATAGTAAAAACTAAAACAAGGTAGGGAAGCAATTCCCAGGGTAGGAGGGAGGGTTTTGAGGACTGATTCCTGCTGTCCCTGGAGAACACCTGATACAAGTAACTACGCTTTCTCCAGGAACAAGCAGGAAGTCAGTTCTCACATATGGGACTCCCTAGCTCCAGGCTGCTGAGAATTGAACCATGACAGCACTAAATGTGGCCAAGTTGGGTAGCCATACGTTGCAGAAGTTAAGTCCCCAACTTAGAGACTCTGCAAGACACTAGCGTCCAGCAGCACCATCACTCCAGTAGCCTAAATATCGAAGGGTCAGAGGGCAGGAGTTGCCTACACCCCGTAATCATTTCGGAGTACCACCTGGCTGAAGGGACTGTCCCAACGGGACTCACTCTCCAGGCAGTAGTGAGCTGTGAACGTGTGACTTGAAGACCATGTGGCAGCCTTGCAGATCTCCGTTACTGGCACTGAGCACAGGTTCACCACCGATGTGGCTATCACTCTCACGCAATGCACTGTGATCCAGTGTTCTAAGGAGAGCTCAACTTGCTCATAGGCGAAGGCAATACAATCTGCCACCCAAGTGGACAGAGTTCGCTTAGGCATGGGAAGCCCCAGTCTGCTACAGTCATAAGAAACGAAAAGCTGAGGAGCTTTGCTATGGCCCTGAGTCTGCTGTAGGTAGAAGGACAGAGCCCGTTTGCAATCCAGTGTATAGAGTATAATTTCCTCCCGACCAGCAAGAGGCCGTGGGAAGAACCACCTCCTGATTGAGATGGAAAGGAGATACCACCTTTGGGAGGAATTTGGGGTAAGTGCAGAGCACCACCCTCTTCTTGTAGAATCTTGTATATGATGATTCCACCAACAGGGCTTGAAGTGTGCTTACTCTTTGGACAACCTTCCATGAAAGATACCACAGATGGCAAGTGGCTAGAGGCTGGAATGGTGGTCTGGTGAGTTGCGAAAGCACCATGTTGAGGTCCCACTCTGCCACTGGAGGGCAGACAGGGGGCTTAGACAACAGGAGGCCCCAGAGGAACCGAGAGACCAGGGGCTGACCCAAGAGGGGTTTTCCCTTGAAAGGATGGTGGTGTGCAGCTATTGCACTCAGGTGCACCCTACTGAATTGGACTTTAGTCCGGTGTGCGAGAGATGCAGTAGGTACTGGAGTACCAATTGTACCTGGCAGTAGAACGGGTTCTCCCGTCTCTCCGTACACCATATAGAGAATCTTTGCCATTTAAAGGCATAAGCCTGCCTGGTGGAGGGCTTTCGGGAGGCCAGAAGGACCTCCTCGACCCACTTTGGGAAGATGAAAGGGGCCAATGCTATCATTTCAGCATTGTGTGTAATTCTGGTTGCGTATCTTAAAAAGGATATAGCAGAATTAGAAAAGGTACAGAGAAGAGCCACCAACATGGTAAAGGGAATGGAAGGATACCCCCTACGAGGAAAGGTTTAAAAGGTCATATCTCCCTTCAACCTGGAAAAGAGACGGCTGAAGGGAGATATGACAGAGGTCTATAAATTAATGGATTGGAACGGGTAAATGTAGAGAGATTGTTTATGCCATGAAAAAGTAGAAAGATTAGGGGACATGCAATGAAGTTATAGTGTAACCGTTTAAGACTGATAAAATAATTTTTTTCACTCAATGCGTAATCAAATTCTAGAATTCATTACCAGGAGGATGTAGTAAAAGCTGTTAGTGTAGCTGGGTTTAAAAAAAGGTTTGGACAACCTCCTGGAGGAAAGGTCCATAAACCATTATTAAAGAGGACCCAGGAAACCCACTGCTTGCCCCTATACAAGCTTTGTGGAACCTGTGTCTCTTTTTGGGAAACTGCTAGGTACTTGTGACTTGGATTGGCCACTGCTAGAAATAGGATACTAGGCTTGATGGACTTTAGTCTGACCCAGTATGGCATATCTTGTGTTATGTTCTTATTCACATCCAGTTACCACACTCAGGCAGTTAGGAGTAAGGGCTCAAAAGAATTTTCCCAATTTATATTCAGCTAGCAAATTTGGGGACAGGGAAGAAGACTGGGAAAGTATAAGCATGCTTTCCACATGATTAGTGCTAAAATGTAGAAGGACTGTGCAATTGTTAGGGCTTGCTTAAACCGCTCCTTACTGGCCTCAATATAGTTCATTCTGAAGACAATTCTTTTTGCTGCAATTTGCATTTAAATAGACAACTGAATTTTGTTCCATTAGGTTTCTGCAGACATCTTAAAAAAAGCATTAACTTTGGCAGCGTGCCTTCTGCTGCTATTGTGTGAAAATAAATAAATGAATAAAAGGGAAAAAAAAGTGAAGCAAGCAGCAGCAGCAGCTGGTAACAAGAGAACAGCTTGAATGTGTTTAAGGATCAACCACAAAAACAGGAAACAGCATATCACATGGAAATAGTCTCCCATTCTAACATGCACTAAATATACAAATTCTACAAAGTAAAGCTGGGACACTAAGTCAATATTTATTCCCATGTTTCACCTGAACTTAGATCACAGTTTTAGGCCACCATTTCAACCAAATGATTTCAAATAAATTTGTTTCACAACGTTTTTGTTTACTTGAATGGAGTACATCTTTAGCAAAGTGGAAACTGTGGGCCAAAGAAATGTTACTAGCTTACAGTGTAGAATACAGTAACCGTACCACCTTCACAGATTCAGTATGTCCTGACTAGGAACAGAAACATTTATGCACTTTGGACATCACTGTTAAGAAATTCTGACCCAGGTGTGGATGGTTCGTATGGTTTTTACCCATTATGTTCAATGTGCTTCTATTAAAATGGCCCTTGACCTCAAGTGGTACCTGCAGCCTATAGTGTACTTCTGTCTAATGCAGGGATTCTCAACCAGTCCAGTCCCTGCTTAAAGCTCACCTCTTTGAGACTGCTTTTGGATCTTAATTCCCTTGTTCTCCTATCCCTAGTTGAACCCCTTCTTTTTCTTATATTGTACTGTCTGTCTTGGTTTGCAGCTTGTCGTGCTGTGAGGGCTTGCGTGCATCAGTGATGCTGAGAGCTAAACTATCAGTAGTTTAACTACTGGCAGGGTCTCCCAAGATGGACAGGTCTCAGCTGAGGTGCCAGACCAAGACAAATCACCCATCTGGGCAGCAGCAGAATGGGGACAGTGTTGACGGCGGAGGATCACATTTTTGTGACAACAGCAACACCACCAAACTTAAACTGCGCAGAAGAAAGGCCCGGCAATCTACTTCTGTATCTTGCCATGAAAACCCAATGGATAGTTACAACAAAACAAATTGTGCTATGGTGCTGGAAGATGAGACCCCAGGTCGGAAGGCACTCAACTAGCTACTGGGGAAGAGCTGAAGACTTTTCAGAGTAAAGCCAGCATTTATGATGTGGTTGGATCAAAGCCCTCAGGAAGTCTGACTGCAGATGTAGCTGCGCATGAGAGTCAGAAGCTGTAAAGATGTCTTACACATTGGAACATGGAACGTACGAAGCATGAACCAAGATAAGTTGGAGGTGGTCAAGAATGAAATGGAACGTGTATAACTTGATCTGTTGGGTGTCAGCGAACTGAAATGGACTGGCATCGGGCACTTTGCATCAGATGATCACATGGTCTACTACGCTGGAAATGAAAGACAAAGAAGAAATGGTGTTGCATTTATAATAAAGAAGAAACTTGCAAGAACTGTAATGAAATACAATGCAGTCAGCGAACGCTTAATCTCTATTCGTCTACGAGGATTGCCTATCAACATAACTATAATTCAAGTATATGCCCCAACAACAGCTGCAGAAGAGAATCAAATTGAAGAGTTCTATGAACAAGTACAAGCTGAAATTGACAGAACATGCAAACAGGATATCCTGATAGTCATGGGTGACTGGAACGCAAAAGTTGGCAACAAAGAAGAAGGCAGAGTAGTTGGAAAATAGGGACTTGGCAACAGAAATGAAGCTGGAGAAAGACTGATAGAATTCTGCAAGACCAATGATCTATTCATCTCAAACACCTTCTTCCAGCAACACAAGCGGCGACTGTACACATGGACTTCACCCAATGGATTGTATAAAAATCAAATTGACTACATCTGTGGAAGTCAACGATGGAAAAGCTCTGTAACATCAACAAAGACAAAACCTGGAGCTGACTGTGGTACAGATCATCAACTACTAGTATGCAAACTCAAGCTAAAGTTGAAAAAGAGCAAACCACTCATGAATGCAACAAAATAAGACCTTGAGAATATACCACTGGAATTTAAAGACTGCCTGCATAATCGATTTGCTGCTTTAGATACAAATGACAGAGCTCCGGAAGAGTTATGGAATGACATCAAGAAGGTTGTTTTGGAAGAAAGCGAGAAGTCTCTACAAAAGGTGAAAAAGCAAAAACGGCCAAAATGGATGACAGAAGAAACTCTGAAAATTGCCCAGAAACGCAGAGAAGCTAAAGCCAGAGGAGAAAGAAAGAATCGCAGAACTCAACAGATTTCCAATGTGCAGCAAGACAGGACTACAATGACATTTGCAAGGAAATAGAAGCAGAAACTATTAGAGGAAGAACAAGATCGGCTTTCCTAAAGCTACGAGAGTTAAAGAAAAAGTTCCAGCCTCGAACTGGAATGTTACAAGATGCTCAAGGTTCTATGTTGAATGAGGCTGAGAAGATCAAGAAAAGGTGGAAGGAATATACAGAGTTTTTATACGATAAAGATCAAGTGGACCAACAGCCGTTTCAACCTGTACCTTATGATCGGGAACCATTGGTGATGAAAGAAGAAGTTGAAGCAGCATTGAAAGCCTTATCAAAGAACAAAGCACCAGGCATTGATAGCATTCCCATAGAAGTATTGCAGCAATCTGATGCAGCTGTCACCATACTCACAAGGCTCTGCCAAGAAATATGGAAGACAACTTCATGGCCAACTGACTGGAAAAGATCTGTGTTTATACCAATACTAAAGAAAGGTGATCCAACTGACTGTGGAAATTATCGCACAATCGCTCTGATCCCACATGCCAGCAAGATTCTGCTGAAGATTATTCAAAAGAGACTACAACCATACCTGGAACAAGAACTACCTGAAGTGCAAGCAGGGTTCAGGAAAGGGCGAGGAATGAGAGACATCATTGCGGATGTGAGATGGATCCTTGAAAAGACTAAAGAATACCAAAAGAATATCTATTTGTGCTTTATCGACTATAGCAAGGCTTTTGGCTGTGTAAACCATGAGAAACTCTGGGCCACATTAAGAAGCATGGGTATACCAGAACACCTGATCGTTCTGTTGCGCAATCTGTACATTGATCAAGAAGCAACAGTTCGAACGGAACAAGGAGAAACAGAATGGTTTAAAATAAGCAAAGGTGTAAGACAAGGCTGCATACGTTCCCCCTACCTGTTTAATTTATATGCAGAACAAATCATCATAGAAGCAGGATTGTATGAAGACAACAGAGGTGTGAAGATTGGTGGAAGACTCATCAACAACCTTCGCTATGCTGATGATACCACATTGCTGGCTGAAAGTGAAGATGATCTGAAACATTTGCTTCTCACAATCAAAGAACATAGTCTCAAAATGGGCCTGCACCTTAATGTAAAGAAGGCAAAGATCATGACAACTGACATAATCAACAGGTTCATCGTTGGAGAAGAAATTGAAATTGTGAACAACTTTAACCTACTTAGATCAACTATCAATAAAGAAGCAACAAGCAGTCAAGAAATCAGACGACGCATTGCTCTTGGCAGAATGGCTATGAAAAACCTAGATAAGATTCTCAAGAGCAGAGATGTCTCTCTCCATACAAAGATTAGACTTGTTCAAGCCATGGTATTTTCAATAACATCATATGGAAGTGAAAGCTGGACAGTGAAAAAGACAGATAGGAAGAAAATTGATGCCTTTGAATTATGGTGCTGGTGGCGAATACTGTGTATACCATGGACTGCCCGAACAACAAACCAGTCGGTACTAGAGGAGATCAAACCTAAGCTTTCTTTAGAAGCTCAGATGACAAGACTTCAACTTTCATACTTTGGACACATCATGCGAAGAGAGAGATCATTAGAAAAAGACATCATGCTTGGCAAGATAGAAGGTCAACGCAAAAGAGGAAGGCCAGCAATGAGATGCATCGATACAATAACAGCAGCTACGGGTACCAGTCTGTCAACAATAAGCCACCTGACTGAAGACCGAACACAATTTAGGATAGCTATCCATAGGGTCGCCATGAGTCGACTCTGACTCGACGGCACTTAACAACAACAGCAGCTGTCTGTCTTGATTAGATTGTAAGCTCTAATGAGCAGGGCCCGTCTTCTATAAGTTTTTGTACAGCGCTGGGTATGCCTTGAATGATTAATAGCAGTAATAGTCGACCTCAGGAAACATCTAGTCGGTCAGGTTTTCAGGATAACCACGGCGAAAATGCATTAAAAATTTGCATGCACTACTTCCATCGTATGCAAATCTAACCTTGGTTATCCTAAAAACCTGACTGGCTTAGCGTGTCATGAGGACTGGGTTGAGAAACTCTGGTCCAGGGAGGGGGGGGGGGGGAGGAAACAGTAGGATAGTTTTAAATCTTATTTAACAGGTTTTGATATACCGTTTTTCTACCAGTCACAACAATGCACAATTAATAAGGGTATGTAATACAGTGTACAAAAAACAAGGTGCGGGTAATGGGGGATAAACTATTTACATAAAAACGTCAGGATTGCGAATGTCCATTGCTGGGAAAACGGTCAGATGAACCTTCCTTGGATGAGAGGTAACATGCAAAGGGGAGAAGGGCTGCTAGGTAGGTGCTTAGGGAGGATGCTGTGAGTCAGATGGGGGTAGTCACATGGTGGGTCGGTCACTTTCTCAATGCCATCATGCTCCTGGAAAGAGGCAAGTCTTGAGGTGCTTTCTAAAGATCTTAGGTGATTGTATGCTCTGAAATGTGGGAGGCAGTGTATTCCAGAGGGTGGGGGCATAAAGTGTAAAGGCCCTTAGGCAGTGTATTGTGAACTTTTACAGATTCGTGAAGGCAGGTCGAGTAGGTTCTGTGTGGTCAGCATTCGTGGCCTGTTGGTTTTGGGGGTACTGACTAATGCTTGAAGCTGTTCAGAGATGGTGTTTTGGCAGGCTTTGTGAATGATGGTGAGGACTTTGTGTTTAATTCTTGAAGCGATAGGTAGCCAGTGTAGCGACTTCAGAATGAGTGCAATATGGCTGTGTCTGGAGATTCCGTAAATAGTGCGTGCAGCTGTGTTTTGGGCTAGCTGTAGAGGAAGGATGGTGGCTTTGGGAAAGGTCTTGATAAATGGAATTGCAATAGTCAAGGAGGGGACTAATGGAAGCTTGGCAAACTTCAGACGTGCTCAGTAGAGAGGAGGGGGGATATTGGTTCCGTAGCGTTTTGAGCTTGAAGTATACTGTCTTGGTGGTGTGTTCCGGATGTGGGGCTGAAAGGTCAGTGGCTGATCCAGCGTGATGCCAAGATATACGACATGGGTTTGGACATGGAGCTCTATGCTGCTGAATTTGACAGAAGTGGGTGGTGTGAAAGTGGGGTCCCTTGTGATGTGGAGAATTTCTGTCTTACTGCCAGGTTGTGTAGTTGAAGCCAGCTGACGATTTCCTTGACGCAGGTTGTAAGTATCATTTAGTCGGGAGCAGTTGTGGAGAATGGCATGTAGATCATTATGTCATCAGCGTAGATTTGATAGCAGATGTTGAATTTCTGAATTGTTGCATATAGGGGCAGTATGTAAATGTAGAAGAGTAGGGATGAGAATACAGACCCTTGAGATACCCCCTGAGGCAGGGTGTAGGGGGCTGATGTGTGGTACCCAATTTGTATCCGTTGAGCACGTTGAGAAAACGTAACATAAGAACATAAGATATGCCATACTGGGTCAGACCAAGGTCCATCAAACCAGTATCCTGTTTCCAACAGTGGCCAATCTAGGTCATACGTACCTAGCAGTTTCCCCAAAAGACACAGGTTCCACAATGCTTGTATTGGGTCAAGCATTGATATCCTGGGTCCCTTCTTAATAATGGTTTATGGACCTTTCCTCCAGGAACTTGTCCAAACCTTTTTTAAAACCAGCTACACTAACAGCCTCCGGTAACAAATTCCAGAGTTTGATTACACGTTGAGTGAAAAAATATTTTCTTTTATTAGTCTTAAGGAGTGAATCCACTTGAGAGGCTGTCCTTGCACTCCGATGCTGTGAAGTTAGTTGAGCAGTGTTTGGTGAGATATTGTGTTGAATGCAGCAGAGATGTCCAGAAATAGCAATATGAACATGCTGGAGGTTCTCTCGGCACCGATGATGAGGGATGATAGAAGAGAGTTCAGCAAGGTTTCGACTCTGTGTTCGGGGCGAAACCCATGCTGCAGCTGGTCGAGGGGAGCATGTTGATTGATGTGTTCCTGAAGTTGGATCTGGACTGCTTTTACTATGATTTTCACGAGAAAGGGTATGCTGGTTATGGGCCTGTATGAGGTAGGTGAGGCTGGGTCCAGGTGGGGTTTCTTTAAGAGGGGTCTGACAGGCTTGCTTGAGGGAGGGGGCAGAGGTTGGCCTGTGACAGAGAAGCTTGAAGTATAGAACATAAAAGAGTGGAAGGAAGTGTGATCTTGTGGTTTTCACCCATGATACAAGGCAGGGGTCCAGAAAGAAAGTGATTTTGTTGATGTGTGAGATTATGGCGTCAAGTTCTTCAGGTGGTATGTCTCTGTAGGTGATCCAGGCCGCAGCGGTCCCAAGTGGACTTTCTGATGATGGAGGGCAGGGTGCGGTGAGCGTGGAAGAGCTATGCTTAGTCTTTAGAAAGCCTGCCCATGTCTTGGGAGTTTATGGAGCTCTCCTGTTGGAGTTGGGTGGGGTCCCTGGTGAAGGATTTTGAAGAGCTCTCTGGGTTTGTTGAGAGCTCGAAGTATGTTGCTATGATATTCTCATTTGTGTCTGATGGTGCTGCTGCAGCATGCCCTGAACTGATCCTGATACTTGGTGTGTAGCATTTTTGTCCTTTGGTGCACCTGTCTTAAGTTTAGATATTCAGTAAATAGAATTATTGCTTTCAGGCACTGACCCCATATTACAGCTCTGAAACTTGCCTAAAATGATTTACTTTCACAGATACGTTGCTGAAAATAAACTAGGTATGACCTGTACACAAGAAGTCATTCAAACGGAGTAATTCCAAGAAATACACCGACACGTATATATAGGTAATGAGGGCAAAATTAGAAACAAAATACAAATCCCTTTCCCAAAGAAACCAATTAGTACGTATCTTACAAACTCGGATGTTTGTAAACATTGTTTGTTACATATGTATTGACTACAGTTTTATTATGAATTATAAAATCTTAGGTGTACTGGGATTATTTTGATAGTCAAGAGCAATCAACCCCACCATCTTGAGTACACAACATCCTCCTCAGACACATCTCCCGTTCTAGTGATGTCAAAGACTGTAGCAGTTAAACTTCTCCAGATTAGTGAATTGTTCTATTAAATGTTTTCCCCACTGACATCACTAGGTAGAGAAATGAGATATTATATCTCTAAAAGATTTCAATATCCCTAAGCAGAAAGGAAGGAATGCCTTTTAGGCATCATTCAGAGAGATATTAGCAGCACAAAGTATGGGTATTCTCAGACATGAACGAACTGAGTTCAGTCTTTAAAGAACCATCCTACTGGGGAAAAAAAACAAACTAGAATTTGACTGTTGAGCTGTGAGCATGTACAAGATATTAAGTGAATCAATCTAAAGTTTTGAGAAACAAGGCTCAGAGAACCAAGCTAAAAAAGTTCAAAGACATCATACCACATGAAGCTCTACCCTTAAACAGAAGTTTAAAATGATTTCATTAGTCTGGTTCATGTTTACATGCCGTACTCTGCATCAATCCTCTCACGTCCTAGAAGCAGTAATGTTACACAATGACTTTCAAGTTAAGAAGTAAGTCTGTTGGAAATGTTACTGCAAACAAAAGCAGCAGCAAGTCTCACAGGGACTTCAAAGGCCAACTACAAAAAACTACTACCAGGCATGCAATCCATCTGAAAACCATTTTCTGATTTCTGCGTGAATTTGCTTAGCCTGAGTAATCTGACACACAAGAAACAGAATAAGCCAAAATGCTGCTGCAATAATGCACTTCTGCTCAGAGGTAAACGGTACTAAGAAAACATTTTAAAGAACATACAGAACACCCTCATTTACCATTACTTTTTATTTAGCTTTTAAAAATCAGACTCACTCAAACAGAATTACACTTAATTAGCTATTGAATTTTGTGATCCAGGAGTGGGGATGGGAGAGGTATAAATAAAAGCATAGTTCATTTTAAAAAAAAGTGTTTCTTATATTTTTATGGGTATGTTTACTAAAAGTTTTAACATGCATGAAGTATCCACAGCCCTTTTATTTCTATGGTCACTTAATTTCATTAATGCGCATTAACATTTAGTAAACATCTCTCTTAGAGAAGCCCAGTCTGAATCCCACTGCTCTTCCTCAAGATCTTGAGCACGGCCATTGGCTCAGGAACAAAAAGCCCTCTAACAGATATCATAATACCAAATGTAACTCACTTTGAGCTACTCCTGAAAAAGGGGAGAGCCAAATCCAAAAATCCTTTCCCTTCAAATGGCTTAATGTACCACTGTTTCAACTATGACAATTTGTGTTTATGTTTATTCAATTTGATATACCGCTCAGGCCAGAGGCATTAGAGCGGTTTACAATACTATATCATTTGAGGAAAACGGAAAAGAACGCCATTTATATGATAGGACAGAGAAGAGGACAGAGACAGTCAAACAGATAGGAGAAGAAGAGGAACAAGGAACAGCAAGTTACCACAAAATAGCAGCACATCACTCTAGTCCACAATATGTCATCAATGCCATCAATTTGTGTAAGATATGGTACCTAGCATACAAAAGCTGGCTTACTAGTTGTTCAGTTCTGATCGAATCTGAGCAAGATATGTCTTTAATGTTAAATCTAATCTATGAACACAGAAAGAGAGATAAACAAACAAAATCATTACTGTTTACTATCTGCCAAGTATAATATACCTTGGTTAGTCTGGTATTAAAGACAGAATATAAATTTGAAATTAAATTACTTGATGCAGGTAAGAATCATCAGATGGGGACGTCAGCGCCAAGATGGCTGCCTAGAAAGTGAGCTCCGCTGAGCGTGGCATTAATAATATCCCCAACACAGAAAGGAAGGTGCAAAGTGAGCCCTGTTTGGATCTGGAGGGCAGGGGAGTCCGGCGGGTATCACAATATCGTCTCTGATGGTGGGGAAGAAAATCGGGAGTCGGTCTGAAATCCTTCTCATTCAAAAGTGCAGCAGGCACAAAGCCCCATGCGGGCAAGATGGCGGCTAGCAATGGAGAGCCGGGTGAGACGGGGGAAGGAGGAACCGCGAAGGGAGGTGGCGGAGAGATTCAAAGCCTGCCTGCAAGAGGATTTACAAGGTTGGTTTGACACAACAAAGCAGGAATTAAGCACCTTTAAGCTGGAGGTGCATGGATGGTTTCAGGACTTAAAGCAGGATATGGTCTCTTTCGGTGCAAGACTGGAGGAGCTACAGACCCGCATGGAGGATCAGGAGGAGCAGCAGGGGAGTAGGGAGTGGAAAATGAACTCTCTGGAGGTGGAGCAAGAGGAAATCTGGCAGAAGTTAGAAGACCTAGAGAACAGGTCTCGCCGCTCAAACATCAGAATACGTGGCCTCCCGGAGGGAGAAGGGACTGTTAATTACATTGCTCTGGCTGAAGAGTTCTGTGGCGTTGTGCTCAAGGTGGCCGATATGGCAACAGAGGGAGTCTGCCTCACAGTTGAGAGAGCACACAGATCACTTGGCCCACGGAGGGACAACAGGGCGAGAGACATAATATGCTGTCTACATGAGTATAAAACTAAAGAACTGGTAATTAAGGCGGCCAGGAAACTGGGTAAAATCCAGTGGAAGGAAGTGGAGGTGTTTGTAGACATTTAAAATTTTACTATGCGAAAACGCAGAGAGTACCAGTTGGTGACCCGTCGGCTCAGAGAGGAGAATGTTAGGTATCGCTGGTTGTTTCCGGTGGGGCTGCAGTTCACCATAAACTAGAAGACGCGATAGCAAGCATGAAGCAAGCAGGCTGGTCTGGACTCCCGGCTAACCTAACAAGTGGGCCTGGATCCCCGGAAAAGGCGGGATCCTCTAAAACGACTCAGCTGAGATGGAGTAGAGTCTCTGGAGGAGAGAAGAGGCTGAGGAAGCACAAACCCGTGCAAGGAAATGAGGGGGGTGCAACGTGAACTACCCCTGAAGGGACTGTGGAATAAGCATATTGGGGGCTGAAATGCCTGGGTTATGGGAGAGGGTATGCCACTGGAGAGAACTACCCGGTGAGTTATAAGTTAAAATGGCAGTGTATGGTTATTGTTAAGGGTGCATGGGTGTTGAGCGGTAAGGGAGTGTGGGAAGGAAGTATAGACGAGTAGAGGGTTTATTTCTGTGGGGGGGATAAAAGAAAGCATGTGTAAGAGGGGGCTTTCTGGTCTGATGTCATCTGAAATGGATCTACTTTGCAGATCGGACAAGGGTGGGGAGGGGGGAAAGAGGAGAGGGGAGGGGGAGGATATCGGGTGGTAAAACCAGCATCTTGGAGGGGGTTGTGGAGAGCACATGGCCATGTTTAACCTGGTAACTATGAATGTTAGAGGCCTGAACTCCTTTCACAAGAGAGAACTGTGTATGAAAGAATGTACTAGACTGAAGGGCAACATAATATTTGTGCAAGAGACGCACTTACTTCCCAAAGATGAGGGTCGAGTGGGTCACCCCCTTTTTCCCCAACAATACTTTGCCTCGAATAAGGTGGAAAAGAAGAAAGAGGGAGTAGGGATTTTGCTGTCTAGTAAGGTCACCGGTCAATTGAGTGAAGTATAAGGGATAAGGAAGGGCGGTTTGTGATCATTAAGTTAAGATGGGGGAATAAGATCTACACCTTGGTGAGTGTCTATGCCCCAAACTCTAACCAGGCTGAATTTTTCCGGAGGCTTCAAGCTACAGTGTTTAGCAAAGTGGAAGGGCAGTTGCTAATAGGGGGGACTTCAATGTGGCACTTAACCCCTTAGTGGACACGTCAAGGGGGGCGGTTTCTACTCCCAGGGTGCACAGGTCACGACTGAAACAATTAATGTCAGGGCTTGATTTGGTAGATCTTTGGAGAGAGGTCAATTATAGGCAGCGGGATTATTCAGTGCAGGAGGTGTACTCTTGAATTGATCTGTTTTTAATTGATAATACGCTGGTAGCTGGGGTAGAATCATGTACGATACGTGAAAGGACATGGTCTGACCATGCCCTAGTGACTTGTAGTATACAATTGGGGACACAGAAGCGTGCAAAAACGTGGTGGAAATTAAATGAATCCTTACTGGAGGATAAGGAGGTAGTACAGCAGATCAGAGGAGAAATGGAGGAATATCTTGCACTAAATGATACGGGCGAGTGCTCTCCTGGGACGGTGTAGGATTGTTTGAAGGCTGTGATGAGGGGGAGGCTCATAGCCATTGGAGCTCATAGGAAGAAGATGCAATTACAGAGAAAATCTGAATTGTTGGCCTCTATTGGAGATTTGGAAAAACAATTAAAACGGGATGGAAGGAATGTGGAGGTAAGAGGGAGACTGAATGGAGTGAGGATGGAATTGAGTGAGTTGCAATTGAAGGAGATTCAACACGAGTTGACAGTGTTGAGGCAAAAAAAACTGAGTCCAGTAATAAGGCAGGAAGGCTCCTATCCCGCAAGGTTAAAAGGTTGGTGTCCAGGAACACGATAGTGAAAATAAAGAATAAGGAGGGGCAAATAAAGTGGGTGGGGGAAGAGATTGAGGAGAGATTTGTTCAGCTTTATCAGGAGCTGTACACCCCGGAAAATGAGGCAGCGGAAGAGATTAGGAAGTATTTAGACACCTTTGAGCTGACATGCCTGGGAGGGGTGGGATCAGGGGAGCTTTCAAAGCCGATTGGTGAGCATGAAGTCTTAACAGTGATTAAGGGCCTGCGGGCTCATAAGACCCCAGGGATGGATGGTTTCACTAATTGGTTTTATAAGCTTTTTGCAGGTACAGTGGTGGGACCCCTTACCAAAATGTATAATTCCTTTGCCCAGGAATCTAAAATGCCTGCCTCACTGAGATTGGCTGGGATTAGTATCCTTCATAAGGAGGGGAAAGATCCAGTGGAGTGTGGCTCATATAGACCTATTTCCCTGCTGGGGAGTGACTTAAAAATTTTCACCAAAGTACTATCCAATAGGTTGTTACCCCACTTAGGGGAGCTGATACACCCCAATCAGTCGGGCTTTGTGCCAGGGAGATATACATCAGATATTTATTTATTTATTTTATTTTATTTATTTACATTCTCTTATATACTGTGCTATTCTGCATCAGTGCGGTTTACATTGAACAAACTGAAATTACATTGAACAGGGCATTATAACTTGGAGATAACTATTTTACAGGGAACATGGGCTCTGGAGGGTTAAGTGGCTTGCCCAAGACCACAAGGAGCACCTGTGGGACTAGAAACCCCAGTCCTTCCGACCCAAGGTTGCTGTCCTCTAGTGGGATTTGAACCCCCGACCTTCCGGCCTGAAGTACCTTGCCCCAACCACTAGGCCACTCCTCCTCTCCAATATTAGGAGAGCCCTTAATCTAATATGGCATGGAAAGAAAGAGGGGGCAGACTTTGCCCTCTTAGCAGTGGACGCCGAGAAGGCTTTTGATAGAGTGAGTTGGCCGTTTCTCTTCCAGACACTGGAAAAGGTAGGCATCACGGGAATCTTCTTGAACTGGGTGTGGATTCTGTATACAGAGCCGCTGGCATGTTTAAAAATTAATGGGTCAGTAACAGAGGCCTTTGAGCTACGGAGGGGGACAAGGCAGGGGTGCCCACTATCCTCGCTGTTATTTATAATAGCTATGGAACCCATGGCCCAGAGGATTAGGGACTGTGGGGACATCAGAGGGGTAAAGGTGGGGCAATCCCAGCATAAGATCTCGCTGTTCGCGGACGATGTCTTGTTTTTTGTAACAGAACCATCTAATTCTCTCCAAGTGATACTGGCCGAGTTAGCCAGCTACGGCAGGGTGTCCGGGTTTCGAATGAATCCCACTAAGTCAGAGCGTTTGAACATCATGATCAAAAGGGATAAGCTGGAGGGTCTGAAGCGAGAGTTCCCTTTTAGATGGGCAAAGAACAGCATCCGATATTAAGGGGTGCAGATTACAGAACAGAGAGATAAATTGTTCCAAGAGAACTATATCCCGGCTAGGGCTATGGTATGGAAGGAGTTAGAGAGAAGGGGGGGGGGGTGGGGTTTGAGGTGTCTTGGTTGGGTAGGATAGAGCTGATCAAGATGATTTTTCTACCTCGGCTCCTGTACCTTTTTATGAACCTCCTAGTGGAGGTTCCTGCAGGATAGACTTATGCTGTTTGTTTGGAGGGGGGGGGGCCCCTAGGGTAGCTCGGAGTATTTTGTGTGCTAACAGGAAAATAGGTGGCATGGGTGTTCCCCAGATGGCAAGATACTATGAGGCAGCTCGGGTGTGGGCTGTGTTTGAATGGGTAGTCAGGGAATGGGTGGAGCTGGAAGGCGTTGGGGTGGGGCCTGGGAGAAGTCTGGCCAGTTTAATCTGGGGTAAGACGGGAGATTCTTTGGCCATGGGGAGGTATAACCCCTTTGTCAAGCTCACGCTATGTTGCTGGCAGAAATGGCGGGACAGATGGTATGGGTCCCATGGGTGCTCAAAATTTATTCCATTATTAGACAACCCGGAGTTCCCACCGGGGGCACAAGACCCGACCTTTCGAAGATGGGCCCAAAAGGGGCTACAATACACGGGGTAATTTAGACAGGAGGAGTGGGTGCGTTTTGAGGAACTCCAGAGAGAATACCAGCTACCTGAGGTGGATAGGTTTCGGTATGTACAAGCTATTCATTTATGTAAGAGGTTGGGGGGGGGAGGGTGAGGTTATTGATGAGCTCTTGAAGGCTGGGGAGGTTAAAGGGTTAATATCTAAGCTATACAAAGCGATGGAAGTGGTGAACTGTGAGGAGTGGGCGCACAGGAAGGCATGGGAGAAGGACTTAAATAAATGCTGGAATGTGGAACACTGGGAGGTAAACAGTAAAGGCCTGTTTAAGGGGGTTCCTGCTAGTAATATTTTGGAGCATAATTACAAGATGTTATATAGATGGTACCTGATGCCCCAAAGAGTGCAGAAATGGAGGGGTGGGTCAGCCCTGTGTTGGAGGGAGTGTGGGAGAGAGGGCACTTTCATGCATATTTGGTGGGAGTGTGTGTGCATCCAAGCCCGCTGGTGCGAGGTGGCTGACTGGATTAGTGCGGTCATAGGAGAGTGTGTGACCCTGGGCCCTGTCTGGCCCTGTTGAATGTGAGCGATGAGGTCGGAGACAAAAAGGGGCAGAGATGGTGTCAAATAGTATGTGGGGCTATGAGACAGTTGATTGCGAGGAGGTGGAGGGGAAGTGAACTCCTACATTGTGGGAAGTACAGCGGAGAGTGGAACACCTCTATTTGATGTATTGGCTCACTGCCTTCCGACAACGCAAGTTAATGGTGTTCCAAGCAACTTGGGGACCCTACCAAATGGAAGGAGAGGGAGGGGGAGGGGTCAAGGGGGTGCGGAGATTGTAGGAATTGAGGCCTCTGACAGATGAGGAATGTGGCTAAAGGATAAGCAGATAGGTTCTATGAGTGGTCTTGGAGCGTGGGGGAGACGGGAGGGGGAGGAAGAGAGGGGTGGGGGGGAGGGGATAGAAAAATTTACTAGTCAGTAACTAGCTATGTATTAGTTATGTTAAACAGTTAAAAATGAATGTTCTTTTGTGGAGATTGTTTGATGTGATGTTTGTAATAAACAATAAAAGGAAAAAAAAAAACCAAAGAATCATCAGATGGACCATCCAATTTGCCCAGCTGTCATCTTTTCTAGTTCTCTCTCTTTGAATAGATAAAACTAAACTTGTTTTTTTAGTTTGTGGTTTTTTACTTTATTGTAAGTGCAGAGGATTAAGGAATGTCTATTGTGTATCTCTGTACAAAACTGTACATCAGATATGTGCTATGCAAATGATTAACAAATACAAATCTGTATAGTTAAACACTAGCTCTGTCACTTCTCAGCCTCACATCATGGTTCCTCTTCCACTGCTCTCTCTCAAATCTAGTCATATTCTAATTCTGTTACAATGGCCTCCATCTCTCCTAGTAGACCATTTCAGTTTTGTCTTCCTTGTTGGGTTCTTAGAAGTACCATACTTAATCCTACATCCATGCCCTCTCCAATGTTTTACCACCAAGCTTTATCATAATCTACAGAACCAAAACTAGTGAGGATGTTGCCTGAAACACAGTCATCCTGTGTCTACTCATGTGGTTACCCTACCCCACTCTGCACGCTAGCTTCTGCTCTTTTCCATATATGCTGCACAGGATCAAGTTGTGAACCTCAACTGAAAGCAGGCTCTATTACTGGTGTTGCCATAGCATCCTGAAAGGGTAAAAACCAGGACCAGTCTGATCATACTCTTTCACCAAGGGAATCACCCTGTCCTCAGACGTACGTTCATGATGTGCTAAATTCAGGTATTACTTTTGCTGAAATATAATAACTGAAATTAAGGAATTTGTCAGCTAATTGCCCAT
The DNA here is from genome assembly GCA_033557465.1 of Ichthyophis bannanicus. Taxonomy (NCBI): domain Eukaryota; kingdom Metazoa; phylum Chordata; class Amphibia; order Gymnophiona; family Ichthyophiidae; genus Ichthyophis; species Ichthyophis bannanicus. The sequence continues at coordinate 277,092,534 of CM066041.1, forward strand.
TAAGGAACAGATGCAGAGACCCTTCCTCTGCTTAATGACAAAAGCTTACTTGTACAAAGGCCTCCTGATAGAAGATTTGCTATGACAAAAGATAATCGAGGAAAACTGATAAGGGCTGAATTAGGACAACGAAACAGAAGTAATAACAGAAAACTCAGTTTGCATAAAAAGTGATCAAAATGTACTTCGGACTATTCAGAGGTATCAAAGAAAAATCATTTAAAGCCTGACCAAGACAAAAAAAAGACAACCAACCAGGTCTAGACATCTGCCTTGCTCTTTTGTGATTGGGTAGAACCTGGTCTGGCATGGCGATTAGGAGGCAAGTATTGATCACATCTGAGGAAAACACTGGAATATTCCTGGACATTACAGTGCAACAATCAGAATCATCTTTTCACTCTGGTCTATAAATATTCATCCCCATCTCTCTCTGGGGGGGGAGGGGAGGTGCTCCGGGGGGTGGGGGGGCGGAGCTGCTTCTGGTCATCATCAAAATCTGCTCCCTACTTATTCAGCAGACAAGGATCTCGTCAAGCAAACAGAATTCTTCCATCTCAGAATCTCCAGAAAAAGAAATGCAGCACCCTGACCAGCAGTATTCACAGCAAGGTAACCCTGATTTAGCACAATTAATTTAGGGTTTCACAAATTTCTCTTCTTATTGCATATTATCCTTGCATAAGATCCCAGAAGCAGCAGCATGGGACAAACACAGAGGATCTCTAAAGGAAAAAAGGGGACTGTTGTAGTGGTTGATAATGGAAGGACAGACTAGACAGGCCATGTGGTCTTTATTTCTGTCATCATATTTCTCTGTTTCTATTATTCAGTGCTTTAATTATTGAATTAATGTGTAATTTCTCTAAATAAAATTGCTCTACAACTTAAGAAAGCAAGCCTGGTCCTTAATTATATTTTGTCCAAATATTATTTGCAGTGCAAGCTCTAAATGAAAGCTAAATGAATATTCCCCATACATATATATAAAACTTCCTTCTCAGAAAAATATTTCAATCAGTTCATACTACTATATTTTGCAGCAAAAAAGGATCTTTTTTTGAGACCTTTAAACAACCTCTTTAGGGGATAAGTCTGGACTTGCGGAGGAATGAACGAAACATAGGGAGGGGGCTGTCAAGCAGCTAGAAGAGACTGAAAACAGCCTGTGAACTGTTTCAGTAGCAGCAGCATAAACCGATAAAGGGGGGCCCCGAAGAACCAACAAGCTTGTTGCTAGGGATTCCCCACCAGGCTCCACATCTGCTGGGACCAAGCAGCCATCTCAAATGGCCATGATCAGGGGCGGCCCAAAGAGGGTGCGGGGCCATGTGCAGAGACACATTCTGGGGCCTCATTTGCATAAATATTTGGATAATGTTAATTTGCTTTAACTTTTAGTAAAAATGCCTCTTAATGAGTGTCTAAATAAAGAGAGACTACCAGATTTCTACAATACTATACTTGTGCCAACCGCCAGGCACATTAGGAAGAACTACAAACACTAACCATTTAGAACCCATAGCAAACCCGCCATATCATTCATAACAGCATTACCAGGACTCACAAAGCATCAAACCCTACCTATCAAAAGGCAACACTGCAAATATTAAACCAATACATCTCAGAGAATACCAATACATCTCCTACTGGGAAAGAGAACAAGTGTCACTGTCAAATAGAGACTACATGAACAGAATACCTCAGTTCGGTTACACATGCAGAACATAGACCGTCACCAAACAAAGAACAAGGGATCACAATTTAGAAATAAAAATACAATAAACTGGGAACTGCAAAAGCCAAACTTGGAATGTACAACACTGGAGAAATAAACAAACTCTAAATTAATTTCCCCTTGTACTAAACAAAAACGCAAATACATTAGAAGTGCACATTTCTCAAAGCTGACATATTCCAGTTAATAAAGTCAAAATAAAAAAAGTATTTTTCTACCTTTTGTTGTTTGGGAGTTTTATTTTTCAGTTGCAATTGCTCCAGTAGCTTTCTTCTGGTTTCTGGGTGTCTTCGGCTAACTCTCCATTGTCTGCTGTCCATTTGTCCTTTCTTCTCTTTTAGTTCTTTTCTGCTCTCTCTCTACATCTGCTTTAACATATTGATCTCTCTCCTTTTGCTCTTTCCTCCATTTCTTTCTTTATTCCTTTTTTCATCCACTCAAAATTTCACCCTTCCATCCTCAATCCCCACTTGCTCTCCCAATACCTGGCCAACCATAGATTTTTTTTCCTTCCCACACAAAATATCTAGATAATAGGGGAAAGCCAACAGTCGCCCAAGAGCGCATGGTTCGGAAGAATGTATCCTTGAAGGATACTACCAGAAGCAGAGAGGTTCCAAAAAAAGAGTAAAAGTAGCCCAAATGCCCTCGAATATGGAGCAGACAGAGCTTAAAGATCCCAAATTATCCATGCCTACCAATAGCCAGATTAATATGATTAAAATACAGTCTCTAAAATGCTTGTATGCAAATGCTAGAAGTCTAAAAAATAAGACGGGAGACTTAGAATATATGAGACTAAATGAGAGGTTAGATATGATTGGAATCTCAGAGACATGGTGGAAGGAGAACAACCAGTGGGACACTGTGATATCTGGGTACATAATGTATCGCAATGATAGAGCTGATCAAATTGGTGGAGGGGTTGCGCTCTATGTTAGAGAGGGCATTGAGTCAGAAAGGATTAAAGTTTTCCAGGAAACAAAATTTGCTGTATAATCTCTATGGATTGAAATTCCATGTAAAAAGGGGAAGGCGATGGCAGTGGGGGTGTACTATCCACCACCTGGCCAGAATGAATAAATGGATGCTGAAATGCTCAAAGAAATCAAGGAAGCTCACAAAGGTTACAGCGCAGTAATAATAATGGGTGATTTCAATTACCCCGGTATCAACTGTGTCAGTGTCACAGCAGGACATGCTAGGGAGATAAAGTTCCTAGATGAAATAAATGACTGCTTCTTGGAGCAGCTGGTTCATGAACTGACTAGAGGGGAAGCCATATTAGACCTAGTCATTAGTGGAACACCAGATCTAGTGCAAGAGATAAGGATTTTGGGGCCACTTGGCAATAGTGATCATAGCATGATCGCATTTAATTTAATTAGTGGAGGAGGGATAGTAAGGAAATCCACAGTACTACCTTTTAACTTTCGAAAGGGAGACTATGATAAAATGAGGAAAATAGTTAAGAAAAAACTAAAAGGAGCAGTTGCAAAGGTTAAAGACTTACAGTATATCAAGCTTGGGTGTTGTTGAAAAATACTATCTTGGAAGCCCAGACCAGCCGTATTCCACGCTTTAAGAAAAGTGGAAGGAAGTCCAAAAATCTGTCAGCATGGTTTAAAGGTGAGGTCAGAGAGGCCGCTGCCAAAAAAGCATATTTCAGGAAATGGAAAAAAAAGCCAAATGATGAAACCTAGAAACAGTACAAGCACTGGCAAGTCAAACGCAAGGCACTGATAAGGCAGGCAAAGGAAGAATTTGAGAAGCAGCTTGCTGCGGAAGCAAAAATGCGAAACAAAGACTTTTTCAAGAACATTTGTAGCAAAAAGCCTGTGAGAGAGTCAGTTGGTCCATTAGATGATAGAGGGGTTAAAGGGGCTCTAAGAGGCGACAAGGCAATAGTGGAGAGACTGAATGAATTCTTTGCTTCGGTCTTTACTAAGGAAGATGTAGGGATGTTACCCATGACTGAAGTGGTATTTAAAGATGCGGAAGAATTGAAGGAAATATCGATACATCAGGAAGATGTATTACAACTATTAGATAAACTGAAGAGTCTGAACTTTCATTAAAATCATCTGAAATACCTGAAGATTGGAGGATCACCAATGTAATGCCAATTTTTAAAAAGGGTTCCTGGGGTGATCCGGGAAACTACAGACCGGTGAGCCTGACCTCCATATTGGGAAAAATGGTAGAAACCATTATAAAGAACAAAATTACTCAGCATGTAGATAGTCATGGCCTAATGGGAGACAGCCAACATGGCTTTAGACAAGGAAGATCTTGTCTTACTAATCTGTTATGTTTTTTTGAAGGTGTGAATAAACAGGAGGACAAAGGTGAGTCGGTTGATATAGTGTATCTGGACTTTCAGAAAGCCTTTGACAAGGTCCCTCATCAGAGACTTTTGGCAAAACAAAAGAGTCATGGGATAGGAAGCAGTGTACTATTGTGGATCAGGAACTAGTTAAAAGATAGAAAGCAGAGGGTAGGGCTAAATGACCAATTTTCCCAATGGAGAAAGGTGAATAGTGGTGTACCCCAGGGATCTGTGCTGGGTCCGCTGCTTTTTGACATATTCATAAATGACCTGGAAAAGGGAATAATGAGTGAGGTTATCAAAATTGCAGATGACACAAAACTATTTAAAGATTTCAAAACCCAAGAGGATTCTGGAAAATTGCAAGAGGATCTTGATAAATTGGAAGACTGGGCATCAAAATGGCAGATGAAATTTAATGTGGACAAGTGCAAAGTTATGCACCTAGGGAAGAACAACCCAAACTATGGTTACACGATGCAATGTTCCACATTAGGAACCACCACCCAGGAAAAAGATTTAGGCGTCATTGTGGATACCATGTTAAAACCCTCGGCCCAGTGTGCAGCGGCGGCCAAGAGAGCAAATAGAATGCTAGGTATCATAAGGAAAGGAATGGAAAATAAAACAAGAGATATTATAATGCCTCTATATCATTCCATGGTGAGACTGCACCTTGAATATTGTGTGCAAGTCTGGTCGCCGTATCTTAAAAAGGATATAGCGTTATTAGAAAAGGTTCAGAGAAGAGCTAACAAAATGGTAAGGGAGATGGAAGGATACTCCTATGAAGAAAGGCTAAAAAGGTTAGGGCTCTTTAACCTGGAAAAGAGACGGCTGAGGGGAGATATGATAGAAGTCTATAAATTAATGAACAGAGTGGAACAGGTAAACATAGATTGATTGTTTACGTTATCAGAATATAGAAAGACTAGGGGACATGCAATGAAGCTACAGGGTAAACTAAGACTAATAAAAGAAAATATTTCACTCAACGTGTAATCAAACTCTGGAATTTCTTACCGGAGGATGTAGTAAAAGCTGTTAGTGTAGCTGGGTTTAAAAAAGGTTTGGACAAGTTTCTGGAGGAAAGGTCCATAAACCATTATTAAGAAGGGACCCAGGATATCAATGCTTGACCCAGTACAAGCACTGTGGAACCTGTGTCTTTTGGGGAAACTGCTAGGTACGTATGACCTAGATTGGCCACTGTTGGAAAGAGGATACTGGGCTTGATGGACCTTGGTCTGACCCAGTATGGCATATCTTATGTTCTTTTCCTCTCTCCATCTTTACTCCCCCAGCCCCATCCCCTTCTAGTCCTCCCCCAACAAAGGCTCCCTTTTAGTTCCAGCCCCACCCAGCATCCCCTCCCTTCTAATCCCATTCTCCCACCCCCCTCACAATCAGTTCATTTCAATTCCTAGTCACCCCCCATCAGCCATTTGCAGTCCTATACCAGAACCCCCCCCCCATCAGGCCATTTCCAGTCTAAGCTCCCCCAATCAGCCTATTTCCTGTCCTATCCCAGCTTCCCATCAACCCATTTCCAATCCAAGCCCTGCATCAGCCCATTTCCAGTCATACCCTTGCCTCCCCATCAGTGCATTTCCATTCCTATCCTAGCCTCCACCCCCACCCCAAAGAGCCCCACATCTGTCTGAGTGGCTTACAGGGAGCAGAGGACACGAGAGGCCCCAGCTCACCTCTGCACAGCGTTGGAGTGAACAGCAGCATGCTCCTTCACTCCTGCTATGCTCACGTGAAGCCCACTGAGTGTCAGGAAAGGTTAAATGGTCATTTCCTGTTTCCCAGCAGTCAGTGGGCTTCACGCGAACACAGTGCGAATGAAGGAGCATGCTGCTTTTCACTCCAGTGCTGTGCAGAGGCGAGCCGGGCCTCTGGCATCCTCGGCTCCCTCTGAAGCCAACCCTAAAAACCCAGCGGAATGAAGTTCGTGCAGGGCCCTGTACAAACAGCATTCTTGCTCAATGGATGGGCCGGCCCTGGCCACAGTACCCACTGGCTGAAATGAAAGAGCAAAGGAGTGGCAGGAGTCACAGAAATATCTGGCCCTGAGGTCCTCCATGGGGTTGGGTCCCCGAAAGCCAAAAAAAAAAAAAAAAAGTGCCCCGGGCATACCAGTCACATTCAGGGCAAAAAACAGCAACTGCAGAAAGCAAACACTGGGGTGGGGGGGGGGGGGGGTGTTTGCAGGCTGCAATGGGCCATGCAGTTGAACTCTGCAACAGCAACGTTCTAAAAATAAAGACCATGAAAGCAAAAGGGAATCCTGAAAAGGAAGCCCAAGATCTGTCGTGTTGATCAAGAAACCCAAACAGGGAAGTACCAGGTGCCCACCAAGGCTTAGGAGGCCCAGCTGCCAATCAAAAGAAAAACAAAATTACATTTGGAGCTGCTTTAGAGGAATGCAACAAGCAAACCAAACAAAAAAAAAAAACAAACAAAACAGCACACCCATGGAAGTCAATGGGAGAAAAAATCCACAAAAAACAAGCAAAAAATAAAAAGGGGGGGGGGGGGGAGGAATAAAAAGGCATGCAGACCAAGGCCATCAAGAGGGAAGGGGGGAGCCTGGGCCTGATTTACCAGTCCCTCCTCTGGGGCCTTGAGGTTGTCTCCTTCTCCTCTCCAGCCCACCAGCACTAGAATAGGAAACCATGCTGGATACAGGGCGGTTGTCAGCTCCTGGAGACAGGGGCATACCCAAGCTCTGAGCAATGATGGGCCCTTCTGGACTCTATCACAATGATCACAGCACCATAGTGTGGGCCAGGACAGTCAGGCCTATCTGCACTGCTGCACCAGTCCAAACACCTTGCCACTTGCTGGAGGCAGGCAAATACTTGCTTCTCTCAGTGCTGCACCAGTGGATATACTAAGGGATGACATCATTGAAAGTTGTTCAAGTCTGCTGCTGCCACCTGCTGGCAAGGGAGCATAATACACACATCTAGACTGGTCTAGCAGGCTGATAAAGAATACATCAATTGAGTTTCATACACTGGTCTTTCAGTACTGCTTCCGAGTTTCCTTAGAAAAATAAAAAGTACAATAAATCAAATTCTGCATAAAAGGTTTTGAAATTCTGCTCCAAGTCAGACACCTCTAACTTTCTCTTTCCTCGGGCTCAATCATCCCAGCTTTTTCTATCCCTTACTTAGCTTGAACCTCTTCATAAGCTTGATCTCCCTCCCTCCACCAGGCTCCCTCCCTATATGCTCTCTTTCCATTTTTGCTGGCCTGCACTCCTGTTTTCTTCCCCCAATGGCCAGCAAAACCTAGCCCCCTCTAAGCTCACCCTAGGTCTCTCTTCCCAACTACCCCCTGAAAGAACCCCAGTCCTCTGTCACCACCCCTAGTTTTTCCTAACTCCTAGCAAAACCCTTAGTCCCCCTCTCCCCAAGTTCTCTCTCTCTCCCTTTGCTACCCCACCCCTGTCCTCCTTTAACTTAACTCCTTGCAAGAGCCCCAGTTCTTTGCCCCCAAGCTCTCTTTCCCCCTCCCGAAGTAAACTCCCATCAGGCACCCCCTCCAACTTGCTCTGCCCCACCTCAGAAAATCTTCAAAGCTGCATTCTCCCCCCTCCCCCAGCAAAACCCCTCAACATGCTTTCTCTCTCTCCATTAGAAAAGCCTCTTTCTTTGTTCTTTTCATTCGTCCCTTGCAGCAACCGTTCCCTTTCTGCTTCATATGTCAGCTGGTGGTTGGGAACACATAGCAGGCGGGGAAGGTGGGGGGAGGCAGGCTGCTTGTCTTGCTGCATCCTCCTCCTCTACAGCCCTGGGTCTGACTGCTAATTTGAACTACACGGGACACTGTACAGTCATGTATTCAAATAGACAGACAGTCTAGCACTGGTTGGCAAGTGAGGGCGATGTGGCCTGATGGGCCTGCCGCTCTCTTCTTTGCCGGGGGTTGCCGGACACATCTAGCTGGTCTATAGGGCAGAATGGGAGCTGTTGCTGCAAGAGAACAAGATTTTTTTTCTCCTGCGCGGGGGAGAGCAAACCAACCATTTTAGCTGCCACTGTCTATGTTGCATCTTACTTTCTTGCAGAATTCTGCACAGGGAAGGAATTAGGCACAAATTCTGCATTGTGCAGTAGTGCAGAATTCCCCCAGGTGTAAACCTTCAGAACTGAGCGTAGAATTCAAGATGAGGGGTCTCACTACTGACCTATATAAAGGGCAATACTACTTACTTTTACTGCATACACAACCAAGCATATTAGCAGCTTTTCCAGGTGCTTCAGGATTTTATTTATTAAAAAAATGTAGTTTACATAAATTCATATAAAAAATATCAGCATCCGATCAAACTTGTCAGACACTTTCTCCACCCACCCAAACACCTACATGAAAAACTAAGGGCCCTTTTAACTGACACTTCTCAAGCTATGTGCTGCATGGCCCATTTCATTCTTATGGATAGTGTGGCAGATAGCTTCAGCTAAGTGCTAATAAAAGGCGCTCCAAGTTTGCAGTCTCTTCCAAGCTTTATATAATCATTCTCCATTATGGCTACCATGAGATCACCTGCTATGGCTACTCTTCGCTCTCAAGTTTGACAGTCTCCAGTTCTTGTTTTTGTAAAACTTATCCACATATCAGTTACATCTCCAATGTATGATTCTACACTTCAGCACTGAAGCTCATTTTTCACATTCTTGACTATCCTTCCAGTTTTTTTCCATGACTATCTTCCCTTTCAGTCACCCCTTCTGGCAAGGCTGTTGTAACAAGTAGATGTTCTGCTCAAGTCCCTCAGCAATGTCACTAAAAGGTATTGAAAAGAACTGTCCAAGCACATAATGGAGTAACAACCTAGTGGTTAGAGAGGCGAGGCAAGCTGTGAACCAGGGAAACCAGGGTTCAAATCCTAATTCTCTCACAGACAATCTTTGCAACTTTGAGCAATTCACTTCACTCTCTTCAGGCATCACAGATTGTGAGCACATTTGGGCAAGGAAATAACTGATGCAGCTATCCTTCAGTGTGGATTGGGAAAGGAAAGTAATAAACCTAAAATCCAAATTCAAAGTCCTAGAGTATCTTATTGGTCACTTTATCTTCATCAGAGTAGATTCTATTATGGCAAACTCTACAAAAGCAAAGTCTACTTAATCTCCCTGAGCTATCAATTTTTTCACATTTAATATATAAGGATCTGCTTGGTATGTGGCTCATCATGCTGCAGGGGCTTGTGAAAGCATAGTTACTCGCCTGTAACAGGTATTCTCTGGGGACAGCAAGAATCAATCCTCACATATAAGTGACATCGGTGCTGACAGAGTCCTTGCGGTAATCTCTCCCCAGCTTTCAAAGAAAGCCTTTAGGAGATGTGCCATGCATGCATGGTCCCCTTCCCACCTAAGTATAACAACATAGCACAAGATGGCAAGAAGAAAAAGCAAAACCACAAGGAGGAAGGAGGGTTGCGAGGACCGATTCCTTCTGTCCCCGGAGAACACTTGTTACAGGTGAATAAATATGCTTTCTCCAGGAACAAGCAGGAAATAACATAGCTACAGACTACTGAAAAAAAAAACACTGTAAAAAGTCATGGGTGACCAGAAAAGGCAAACCATGAGAAACAGCAACTGAGTCAAGAAAACACCAGACCCATGAGCAGCCCAAGTGTCAAGCGAGGAACCAGTTCTCCAGTAGACTGAACACACCAAAGGGACAGAGGTCAAGAATTGACTTATACCCCAAACATATGACACAGTACTGCCTGGGCTGAAGGTACTGCCCTGGCGGGACTCCCTCACCAGGCAGTAATGAGCTGCGAAGGTATGAACAAAGGACAAGGTGGCGGCCCGGCAGATTTCCGCCAAGGGAACAGAGCACAGTTTGCCACAGATGCCTCCATGGCCTGGATGCGATGTGTCATGACCGGGCACTCCAGTGAAAGACCTGCCTGCTCATAAGCGAAGGCAATACAGTCTGCAATCCAAGTGGACAGGGTGCACTTAAGAGACCACTGTCCCCAGCCGCTTCAGGTCATAAGAGATGAAAAGCCAAGAGGAGTGGTGGTGGACCCGGGTACACTCAAGGTAGAAGGACAGAGCCCACTTGCAGTATAGAGTGTGGAGCAATGCCTCTGCCCTGGTGGCACGGGGCTGCAGGAAGAATGTGGGAAGTATCACTCCCCTGGTTGAGGTGAAATGCAGAGACCATCTTTGGAAGAAATTTGGGGAGTGTGCGAAGCACAACCCTGTTATTGTAGAACCTCGTATGTGAGCCACCAGAGCATGGAGCTTGCTGACCCTGCAAGCCGAGGTGAGCGTCATAAGGAAGACAACCTTCCAGGATAGATACTTGAAGTGGCATGAGCCGAGAGGCATGAATGGTGGCACAGTGAGTTTTGAAAGGACTACGTTGAAGTGCTATTCTGCCACTGTGGGGCAAATGGGTGTTTTAGAAAGTAGTAGGCCCCACAGGAATCAAGTTAAAAGGGGCTGAGTGGAGAAGGGCTTGCCCTCAACCACGTGATAGAGTTCACCTCTGCACTTTCAGTGCACTGAGTTGGACTTTAGCCCCACCTGGGACAGGCGAAGCAGGTACTGGAGTACCAGCTGGACCAAGCAGGAGAAGGGGTTAATCCCCACGCACCAAACCGAAAACCTTCGCCACTTGAAGGCATAGACTCAGGGGTGGAAGGCTCGCAGGAAGTCAAAAGGACTGTCTCCATCTTGCTGGAGAGATCAAAGTAGGCCATGGCTACCCTTTCAGCAGGCAAGCTGTCAGGGACAGGGATGCCAGGCTGGGGTGCAGAAGGGAGCCATCATCCTGTGACAGCAGGCCCAGGTCGCACCCCAGAGGGACTGGGGGCACATGACAAGTCCATCTCTACCTTTCTCACTGACTCGTTGCTTTTCTTCTTTCTGGATTCTTCTTTCCCCTCTCTTATTCTTAGGTATTTTAACATGTTAATAACCTCTGACCCTTATGCTTTAAAGCTCCTTTCCCTTATCTCCTCATTCGACCTCTAGCTTTGTTCTACTGTCCCTCTCACCAGCATGGCCACTGCCTTGACCTTGTATTTTTCTCTAATTGTTTTCCCTCAAACGTCTGTACCTCAGTTCTTCTCTTATCGGGCCATCACCCGCGAAGCTTCACTCTTCATCACCCACCACCTCAACCTCGCCCGTCTCCTAATCTCTTTAGAAATCTTCATGCTATTGATCCTTTGGCTCTCTCCTCCACTGTCTCATCTCTTTTCTCCACTATGTCATCCGAGTCTGTTGATAAGGCAGTAACTTCTTATAATACTGCACTCTCCTCTGCTCTGCTCTGAATGCTCTTGCTCCGCCCATGCCACGTCTTGTGAGGCATACTATACCCCAGCCCTGGCTTATCTTCCACTACCTGCTATCTATGTTCCTGTGCCTGTTCAGCTGAGCACGCTTAGCTCAAATCCCACACCCTTGAGGACTTTCTACCCTTCAAATTCATGCTTGTCTCTTTCCAGTCAGCCATAGCACTTGCCAAACAAGACTTGTATGACCATCTGACTAACTCTCTTTCCTCTGACCCTCGCCATCTCTTCACAACTCTCAACTCCCTCCTCAAGGTGCCTCTGCATCAGACTCCTCCTACCCTTTCTGCCCAAACCCTGGCTATTTCCATGACAAAATCCACAAGATCATACTCCAATTCCCACGGGGTCAGCTAATTCCCTTCCTTCCCCTCTTTACTCCCAACTTCCTCTGCTATCCTTTCTTTCTTTTTCTATGATCTCTGAGGAAATCACACACCTTCTTTCCTCCTCCAAACTCACTACCTGCTCCTCTGATCCTATACACACCCATCTCCTAAGCCCCATCTCCTCCACTATTGTCCCTTCCATCTCTCATATTCTCAACCTATCCCTCTCCATTGCAACTGTCCCTGCAGCATTCAAGCATGCTGTGGTTACACTTCTCTTCAGGAAACCCTCACTAGATCCTACCTGTCCTAACTAATCAATCCATCTCCTTCCTCCCCTTCATTTCTAAACTATTTGAACGTGCGGTTCACTGCCATTGCCTTGACTTTCTCTCCTCTCAAGCCCTCCTGGATCCTTTACAATATGGCTTTTGTTCTTTACATTCTACTGAAAACAGCTCTTGCCAAAGTCTCCAGTGACTTGTTCCTGGCAAAATACAATGGCCTTTAATTGATCCTCACCCTTCTTGACCTTCCTGCTGCTTTTGGCACAGTTGACCACAACCTTCTCCTCGATAACTTATCCTTGCTTGGTTTTAAGGACTCTGTGCTATCCTGGTTCTCCTCTTCTCTCTCCCATCGCTCCTTCAGTGTTGTTCTGGTGGATCATCCTCTGTTGCTATCCCACTCTCAGTTGGTGTACCCCAAGGATCTGTTTTTGGTCCACTCCTTTTCTCTCTATACCCAGTGTAGATAGATTATGTATATAGTTAACCCAGTTATCCAAGTTTGTACTCCTGTTCAATGTAAAACCTGACAGTTTGTCGTAATGGTCGTTTTGTTATGATGTAAACCGCGCTGATTCTAAATAGCGCGGTATATAAGAAACTGTAATAAATAAATAAATCTCTTCCCATGGCTTTCAGTACCATTTTTACACAGACGACTTCCAGATCTACCTCTCTACACCTGAAATCTCTCCTGCAATCCGGGCACAGATCTCTGCCTGCCTTTCTAACATTGCTGCTTGGATATTTCACTGCCGCTTGAAATTGAACATGACAAAACTGAGCTTCTTATTTTTCCCCCTAAACCCTTCTCTCTCCTTCCTCCTTTCTCTGTCTCAGTGGATAACTCTACTCTGTTTCCTTGGCTCACAACCTCAGGGTTGTCATCGGCTCCTCTCTCCTCCTCCACACACATCCATCTGATAGAAACAGGTTTTAACTTTCTCTACATAAAAAAATTCTGCCCATTTCTTTCTGAACACACTACTAAGACACTTATCCACTTTTTAGTCACCTCCTATCTAGACTATTGTAACCTACTCCTTGCTGGTCTCCCTCTGAATCATCTCTCTCTCCTTCAATCTGTTCAACACTCTGCTGCATAGCTAATCTTCTGCCAGCCTTGTCATGCTCATATTACCCCTCTTCTCAAGTTACTTCACTGGCTCCCTATCCTTTTCCAGTTCAAACTTCTGCTGACATATAAGTGCATTCACTCTACAGCTCCTCACTACCTTTCCTCTCTTATCTCTCCCTACATCCCTCCTCGGGAACTCTGCTCTTCTGGCAAATTGCTTCCATCTGTGCCCTTCTCTTCTATTACTAACTCCAGACTTCGCTCCTTTCACTTTGCTGCTCCTTATGCCTGGAACAAACCACCCGAGTCTGTACGTCAGGCTCCTTCCCTAGCCCTTTTCAAATCCAGGCTAAAACCTCACCTCTTTGCTGCCACTTTTGAATTCTGACTCACCTGATCTCCTTTGTGTTTTCTTACCATTCCCCCTAGATGTATTCAGTGTCTACAGCTACTGTGTTGTCTGTCTTGACTAGATTGTAAGATCTGTTGAACATGTTTCTGTGCAGAGCTGCATACGTCTTGTAGCACAATACAAATGCTTAGTAGTAGTAGTAGTAGTAGTAGCAGCAGCAGCAATAGCCTGGGACAGGCGGAGGAGCAGCAGGAATCACGGCTGCCGGGTTCACCGAGAAGGCACCAGTATCAACATGGCTCTGTCGAGCTGGACCTTGAACAGGGTCTTGGCGATCAGTGCTGTGGGTGGGAAGGCTTAGAAGAGGTCTTCCATCCACGGTATGAAGAACACATCCACTGCCACCCAAAATGAATGTGGCTGCCTGGAGCAGAAGCGGGTTAGCTGAGCACTGGCCAGACTGGTAAAGAGGGCCACCTGTGAGTGCCAGGAACAGTCACCTGGCCATGTTGAGGTCCAGCTGCCACGAATGTGGTTGGAGGACTCAGCTGAGCTGGTCTGCCAAGATGCTCCTGCAGGCAGGCAGTCTACTCCCTGGGCCAGGATAGCATCTCGCTGCTGCTGGTTAAAGCTCACCGTCTTCTGGCATAGGAGAGATGAACCCATCCCTCCCTGCTTTTTGATGTAGAACATCGCCACCTGGTTGTCAGTCTGGATTAGGACTGCTTGGTGCTGAAAAGTGGTGTTGGGAAGCCCAGAGGGCAAGCGCTATCACTCAGAACTCCAGGTTGATCTGCTGGAGGCTCTCCGCCTGCAACCAGCTGCCCCGAGTGTGGAGGCTGTCGCAGTGGGCTCCCCAGCTCAGTTTTGAGATATCTGTGGTGAGGATCCTCTGGGGAGCAGGATCCTGGAAAGGCCTGCAGGTGCTGCAGCTGTTGCTGCTAGCCGGAGGGAGTCTGCCAGAGAGCAGGTCACGCCCACTCTGTCCCATAGGTGTCCCATCGCCTGCGACCACTGGGAGCTCAGAGCCACTGGACCGGTTGCATGTGCACATCTGGGGTGATGTGTACCATAGATGCCATGTGGCCCAGAAAGTGCAGCATAAGATGAGCAGAGGCAGAGGGTCAATCCTGGACATGTCCTGCAAGCACCTGGAGACGCTGGGCCTTCTCTAGAGGAAGGAAGGCCTTGGTCTGGATAGTGTCTAGCATTGCTCCTATGAACTCCAGGCATTGTGTCGGATGGAGATGGAACTTTGGGTAGTTTATGATGAACACCAAGTGTTCTAGAATGAGGATGGTGCAGACTGTCTCCTGGTGGGCCTCTGCAATGGTACGATCCTTTATGAGCCAGTTATCCAGGTATGGGAAGATGAACACCCCCTGAAGACACAGGAAGGCAGCGACCACTACCAGGCACTTGGTGAAGACCCTTGGGGCAGAGGCCAGACCGAAGGGTAGAACCCTATACTAACAGTCGCAGCCTCCCACTATGAAGCGGAGGTACTGCTTGTGAAGGGGATAGATTAGGATGTGTGTATAGACATCCTTAAGATCCAACAAGCATAGACAACATTGCCAGCCTTTCTGCCAGAGGTATGGCAGCACTGTTCCAAGGGAGAGTATCTTGAATTTCTCCCTCACCAGGACCTAGTTGAAGTCTTGCAAGTCTAGGATGGACCAAAACTTCCTGGTCCTTTTGGGCAGCAGGAACTAGCAGGAGTAGAAACCTTTGCCCCTGTGTTGGAGGGGGGACGGGTTCCACTTCCCTGTCTGCCATAAGGTTTGCGAATTCTTGCTGAAGTAGTTCCCGGTGAAAGGGGTGCATCGGGAGCTCTCCTGGAAAGAATGGCGGGGGCATCTGTTTGAGGTGGAGGACGTACCCCTCCTTCACCATCTGCAAGGCCCACATGTCGGTAGCGATGACAGGCCAGCAGTCAGCAAAGAATACCAGACGCCCCCCAGTATGCCACAGGGCAGGCCCTTTCAGGGTAAGAGAGGCTATGCCCACAGAGTCAAAAGCCCCCCCCCCCCCCAGGTTGCACCTGGAGCATGGTCTGGGGGCCTTAGACTGACGAGGGCTGTACCCTTGTCCTTTGGCCTGCTGGCCCTGTTGGGGAGCTGAGAAGACCGAATGCTGAGGGTAGTTTCCATTTTTCAGGTATAGGGGCTTTTTACCTGAAGCCTCCCTTCAGAAAGATCAGTGGTCTTCTTAAAGAGCCTAGGCCTTGTCATGAACTTGGACTCCAGCTTGACAGCCTTGCCCATCATGGCTTTGTCAAAGAGGTTCTCTCCCCGGCAAGAATCATCAACCAACTTGTTCTGTGCCCATTAGTCCAACTCAGAAGACTATAGCAAGGCATGGCGGTGAACACTAAATGCC
This sequence comes from Ichthyophis bannanicus, assembly GCA_033557465.1. Taxonomy (NCBI): domain Eukaryota; kingdom Metazoa; phylum Chordata; class Amphibia; order Gymnophiona; family Ichthyophiidae; genus Ichthyophis; species Ichthyophis bannanicus. The sequence goes on from CM066041.1 coordinate 277,108,374, forward strand.
CACCGCTGCTACTCTAGCTGCTGACTCGAAGTAGTCATAGACCACCCGAGTCATGAATTTGGAGCACTCCCTGACAGTGCAGACCAGGATCTGGAACTGCTGTAGAGGTTCCTCAAAGATACCAGTCGAAAACCCGGCAAATTCCCTCGCTATTTCCCACAGGTACATGCCCATGTACAGCTGCTAGGCCTAGATTCAGCTGATGAGCATCAAGCCCTGGGAGCACTTCCAGCCCAGCGCATCCATGGCATGGGCCTCCCTACCCGGGGGCACAGAGGAGTGCCCTTTCTGGCTCTTGAGCCTCCACATGGCCAACTCCACCACCATGAGAGTTGTGGGGCAGTTGAGCTTTTTGGAAGTCAGGGCTCCGGTAGACCAATGTGAACAGAGGCCAGACTTTCACACACGCAGAAGAGCAGCTGCTCCAGCATAGGAGGAACAGGCACCGTAAGGGTGGTCTCTTGGGGGGGGGGGGGGGAAGCATCATACTGGATAACCTTGAGGTTCTCTGCCTGAGACTCCTCCTCAGAGGTAAAAGGTAAGGGCCTTCACCATGTCCCTCACAAAGTCCAGGCCCTCTGGTGTGGACTGGCGCTGGGCATCTGGAGGGCAAGGGCACATCCCTTTGCATGTCCAAGGACTCATCATTCTCTATCTCCCAATGTGAGTCTGGGAGGAGACCCTGAAGGTCCCCCAGGCCTTGGGCTGAAGCCGGGGTCCCAATACCCCTGCGCTCCGAGTCAGGAGTGCTGTGGGGTGAAGTCCTCGGCCCCAAACAGGACCGGGACAGAGGAGCCTCTATTGGCTGATGATGCTCGAGGACTGGCTCCACCTCCAGGGGCCGGTAGTTGGGAGAGATGACCTGGAAGAACAGGGCAAAGGGAGACAAACTGCGTTCTAAGGCCCTCATCCTGGCCTTGATGCCAGATGGCCCCGCAGCCACCGGAATGGGCACTGAGAACCTTGAGCCCAATGCTAGCATTGTTGAGGGGGGTGTCCTCAACGAGGATGGCTTTGAAGGACTGAGACCAATCTCCGGACATCAATGGCATTTCTCTCAGCTTAGAGGGCTGCTGCTGGACATCGCCCTTGCATCAAAGGCTTCGAGGCTGGATGACATGGGACTTCCCCCACAGTCCTGGACTTGTCACCCAAGGAGGCCACCAACAAAGGTCAGGCTCTTTGATGGGTGTCCCTCCTTGAGGGAGCCCCAGTTCAACGCTGTGGCAGCGTGGTTGCTGTGCAAGGTCAAAGCCTCCACTGCAGCCCTCGAGGGCGCTGGTCCCATGGATGACTCCGAGACGGAGTCAGTCTTGTGGAAAATTGACTCATGGTGCTTCTTGCGGCCTTGGAGGTCATCTACTGGCAGAGACCACACGACAAGGTGTCATGATCCGAGCCAAGGCACTGAAGGCAACAATCATGCAGGTCCGTGCGAGACATGTTGTGAGCGCAATGGTCACAGGCCTTGAAGTCACTGATTAAGGCCATGGCAGGAAGACAGTCCCCATGAGGTCTCCGTTTTGTTGAAGTTTATATGTAGACGATGTCGCTTTAGCCAAATTTATGACCTCATGGAGACATGCTGTTAGTTGATGGTAATTTGGCTTTGTAATGTTTATTGGGAGGTAACACATTAGGTCATCTGCATAGATGTGGTATCCAAGATTGCAATATATCTTTAAAAAAAAAATGTAAATAGATTGCAAGTATAAAAGTTAAATAGAAGTAACAAAAGGGCTGATTCTTGAGGGATGCTCTTCTCTTGTTTATATGGGTTAGATGTGTATTGTCCTATTTGCACTTGTTGCATGCAATCTGTGAGGTAGGATTGGAACCATTTGATTGTAATGTCGCCTATACCTATCTGTTGGAGTCTTGTGAAGAGAATTTTGTAGTTAATGTTATCAAAGGCTGATGTAATGTCCAAAACCATAATTATAAATGCTCAACGTGTAATCAAACTCTGGAATTTGTTGCCAGAGGATGTAGTCAAGGATGTTAGTGTTGCTGGGTTTAAAAAAGGTTTGGACAAGTTCCTGGAGGAAAGGTCCATAAACCATTATTAAAAAGGGACCCAGAATGTCAATGCTTGACCCAAATCAAGCATTGTGGAACCTGTGTCTTTTCGGGAAACTGCTAGGTACGTATGACCTAGATTGGCCACTGTTGAAAACAGAATACTGGGCTTGACGGACCTTGGTCTGACCCAGTATGGCATTTCTTATGTTCTTATGCTTTGGACTGTCCAGACCTTGGAAGGAGAATATTGAAAAAGGCCAACAGTAGGGTTTCTACACTGTCATGTGGTCTAAAGCCGTACTGGTGTTAATTTAGAGGGGCATTTTGATCGATAAAATCTTGGAACTGAATTTGTACAATTTTTTTTTATTAATTTAGCCATGGAGATAGCGGCGAATGCAGCGGGACGTCACATCGACGGACAATAGCAATAGCTTGCCGAATTGCAAGAGCAGGGGAGAAGTACAGGACCCGATCGAGCAGCCACGAGGCAAAGTGAGGCAGAGGCCTAAGGAGTAATGAGATCGAGGTGCAGGAGGTAGAAGGAGACAGCATTTGTGGACAACGGAGGGGGAAGTGAGTTCCAGTGGAGCAAAGCCCAGTAAAGCTCTACATTAAACAGAGAAACCAGCTAAAGCCCTTCAGGATCGGTTCATCTCAAGTGGGACTGAAGCAAAACGGCTATAGGCGCAATAACAGGGTAAGAAGACCTGGCAAGTGAGGGAGCAGAAAGGAGGTTGACTATATTTCCCTGCAAAAACAAAATAAAATAAAGAAGAAACTGTTGAGCACTGAAATAGATCCTGCAATAGAATTACAGGGCTAAGAGGGTAAATGGAGAAATCAAAAGGAGGGATGTCTGCAAAGAAATAAACGGCCGAATTCAGATCAACATACGCGGCTGCAAAAGGCGGGAAAGAGGGAAAAAGAGGACGGTAAAATGGCAGTGGAAAGAGGCGTAGAGCAAGAGGAGGAGACGGAGGGAACTTGGGTAAAAAATGAAATAAAAAGACAATACAATCTTTGCAGCAAGACTTAGCTGATCTGAGAGCTTGAGTAGAAGAAACTGAGACTCAGGTGGAATAGCATGGGGAAGTACTGGAAGAACTACAAAAAGCTTGGGAAGAACTAAAGCAGGGTCACGAGGAAATGAAGTTGAAAGCTGAGGACCTGGAAGATCGATCTAGAAGATGTAACATCAGAGTAAGGGGGGTCCCAGAGGAGATCAAATACAAGAACTGTGATGAGGTTATAACAAAAGTATTTCGAGCTCTGTTACAAATTGCAGCTCTAGAGGAGGGTGGAGATGGAGAGCCCTTACAACTTGAGCGGGCCCATAGAGGGCTGGGGGCCCATAAGGGACAATAGGCCAAGAGATATTGTGGTGTGCCTGACTTCTTTTAAAACGAAAGAGCGTGTCCTGAGAGCTGCACGAAAAGTGAGGTACTTCAAATGGAAGGAACATAACGTGGAATTGTTCCAGAACTTGTCATTGGGCACGCTTCAACAGAGGAGAGAGCTGAAAGAGGTGACAGCCTATTTGAGGAGAGAAGATCTGAGATATAAGTGGCTGTATCCTTTTGGCTTATTGATCACAGTATAATGGAAATCAAGAAGAGTCCAGACCAGTGAGGAAGCATGGCGATTGCTTAAAGAATGGAGATTGGTCAATCTTCCAGAAGGAGTCAGAGGCCAATGCAGAACAACGATGAATAAAGCATCTACGTTGAGGGCGGATAGTTTGAAGTGGCGCTGGGCACCAGCGGATGGCAGGAGGTTGGCACGATTAAATAAAGGAAGCCCTGGAGAGAAGGCGGTGGAGAAGGGCAATGGCTGAAGCAGTGAAGAGAACAAGCTGGGACATTGCAGAGATCATGAAGGGGAAGTGTTGATGGACACTGATAAATGTATTGAAGGGGGTAGGGGACGGGTGAAAGAATGAGGGGGGAGAGGAGGGTGGTGGGGGTAATTATGGAGGGATAACAACAAGGTATAGAGCAAAAGAAGTCGGGGGTAGGGCCGAGGGGGGTTAGAGGAGAGGGTGGTTTGAGTGGAAGAGATATGGGGAGGGGAAGGGGGTGAGGAACAAGCTAAGGGGGAGACAGGGGAGGGATTGGATTAGTTAAGGGCGGAAGGAGAGGGATAGGGGATTAAGGTGGAATAGAAGGGTAAGAGAAGGCGATGGCTCTATTGATAGTTCCATAGTTAGTGACAATCTCTAATACCTGAAGATTGGAGGATTGCCAATGTAACACCAATTTTTAAAAAGGGTTCCAGGGGTGATCCGGGAAACTACAGAACGGTGAGCCTGACATCAGTACCGGGAAAAATGGTAGAAACCATCATAAAGAATAAAATTACTCAGCATGTAGATAGTCACAACCTAATGGGAGACAGCCAACATGGCTTTAGACAAGGAAGATCTTGTCTTACTAATCCTGTTATGTTTTTTTGAAGGAGTGAACAAACAGGTGGACAAAGGTGAGTCGGTTGATATTGTGTATCTGGACTTTCAGAAAGCCTTTGACAAGGTCCCTCATCAGAGACCTTTGGCAAAACTAAAGAGTCATGGGATAGGAGGCAGTGTACTATTGTGGATCAGGAACTGGTTAAAAGATAGAAAGCAGAGGGGAGGGCTAAATGGCCAATTTTCCCAATGGAGAAAGGTGAATAGTGGTGTACCCCAGGGATCTGTGCTGGGTCCGCTGCTTTTTGACATATTCATAAATGACCTGGAAAGTGGAATAACGAGTGAGGTTATCAAATTTGCAGATGACACAAAACTATTTAAAGTTGTTAAAACCCAAGAGGATTGTGAAAAATTGCAAGAGGATCTTGATAAATTGGAAGACTGGGCATCAAAATGGCAGATGAAATTTAATGTGGACAAGTGCAAGGTTATGCACCTAGGGAATAAAAACCCAAACTATGGTTACACGATGCAAGGTTCCACATTAGGAACCACCACCCAGGAAAAAGATTTAGGCATCATTGTGGATACCATGTTAAAACCCTCGGCCCAGTGTGCAGCGGCGGCCAAGAGAGCAAATAGAATGCTAGGTATGATAAGGAAAGGAATGGAAAATAAAACAAAAGATATTATAATGTCTCTATATCGTTCCATGGTGAGACCTCACCTTGAATATTGTGTGCAATTCTGGTCGCCGTATCTTAAAAAGGATATAGCAATTTTAGAAAAGGTAGAGAGAAGAGCCACCAAAATGGTAAAGGGGATGGAAGGATACTCCTATGAAGAAAGGCTAAAAAGGTTAGGGCTCTTTAACCTGGAAAAGAGACGGCTGAGGGGAGATATGATAGAAGTCTATAAATTAATGAACGGAGTGGAACGGGTAAACGTAGATCGATTGATTACCTTATCAGAATATAGAAAGACTAGGGGACATGCAATGAAGCTACAGGGTAAACTATTTAAGACTAATAAAAGAAAATATTTTTTCACTCAACGTGTAATCAAACTCTGGAATTTGTTACCGGAGGATGTAGTAAAGGCTATTAGTGTAGCTGGGTTTAAAAAAGGTTTGGACAAGTTCCTGGAGGAAAGGTCCATAAACCATTATTAAGAAGTGACCGAAGATATCAATGCTTGACCCAGTACAAGCATTGTGGAACTTGTGTCTCTTGGGAAACTGCTAGGTACATATGACCTAGATTGGCCACTGTTGGAAACAGAATACTGGGCTTGATGGACCTTGGTCTGACCCAGTATGGCATATCTTATGTTCTTATGTAAGAGGGGATGGGGATGGGAATGGGAGTTAGAGGGGGGTTGGGCCAAGAGAGAAGGGGGGAATAACGAAAAAAAGGCGAGTTAAAAATAGTTTCGTTAAATGTAAAAGGGCTTAACTCACCATTTAAAAACGACACAAATTGTATACAGAAATTGCACGCCAGAAGGCAGCAATAGTACTGATTCAGGAAACGCATTTGACAAGAGCGACAGAATACCTAGTTAAACCCAGGGGATATGGAGTATGTCTACATGCATCTAACACAGTAGAAAAGAAAAAAGGAGGGGGTTGCCATACTGATAGATACAAAGTTAAAGATGCAATTGCAGGATGTGGTGCGGGACAAAGCGGGGAGATATGTGTTAATACGTTTAAAAGTGGGACATGAATGGTACTGTATAATGAATGTATATGCGCCAACAGGGGCACAAAGTGAATTTTGGACAAAACTGAATGAGGTGGTGGGGAAATTGGGGGAGGGTATTCTCATTTGTGAAAGTAATTTCAACTTAATATAGAATCCGGCGAGAGATGCCACAGGGAAAAGAGAGGGTAAGAGGGCGGATAGGAACAGATATCGCAGCTTTGTAACACAGCATTGTTTGATTGATGCTTGGAGATTCCAACACCCATGTAAGAGACAATTTTCATATTTTTCGCCAGTTCATGGCTCATACTCTAGAATAGATGCTATCTGGGTCTCGAAGGAGGTGGGGGTAGGATTAAGAGAGCAGAGATGGACTCAATTACATGGTCAGAGCATGTACCGGTTGAGGTCAGTTTGCTGCTGGAGGGAGAGGGGGAAGGCATACAATTTGAGGCTTAATGAAGCATTTTCGAGGATGGGAGGGTAAGAGGACACAGAGAGAAACAAGGGAATATTTCAAGTGGAACGATAATGGGGAGGAGTGTGGGATGGGTACAAGGCAGTGGTGAGAGGAATTTTAGTTAAATGGGGGCGTGGAAAAAGAAGGAAAGGGAGGGAAGAGAGAGGGAACAGAGAAAGATTGGTGGAATTGGAAGAACTAGATGGGCAAGGAAAGCAGGGAGCATATAGAGATCAGGCGCTGGCAGTACAAGCTCAGATAAATGCAATGCAGGCAGAAAAGATAAGGCATCAGATGCAGCTTTTGAGACAGGAATTTTTTGAGGGAGGTAATAAAGCGGGGAGGTATATGGTGCAGAAATTGAAGCAGGGGAAATTGCGCTCACATATAATGAAAATTCGTAACCAGGGAGGGGAGTTGGTAAATAAGGATGGGGAGATTAGGGAAGCCTTTAGGGGGTTTTACCAGGGGCTATATAAAGCAAGGGCCCCTCCACAGAGAGAGAGAATACAAAGTTATCTTGACTCCCTAAAGTTGCCCAAGCTAGACGAGGGGGAACAAGAAGAGTTAAACACGGCCAACAGTTGAAACTGGATAAGGCACCGGGGTTGGACAGGCTTACAGCGAGATTTTAACGGTACCACTAGTGAGGCTATTTAATCTTCCAAGGGAGGGAGGGGTGTTAGCGGATATGATGGGGTGGGCAGGAATAACGGTAATACATAAAGAGGGGAAAGACCCGCAAGAATGTTCATCTTATAGACCGATATCGCTGCTCAACTTAGACGCTAAGTTGTTAGCTAAAATTCTCGCCACGCGTTTAAATAAGATAATAGGGAAGCTGATACATTATGATCAAATGGGATTTATACCAAGTAGACAAGTAGCAGACAATATTAGAAAGATATCAAATACGATATGGTCCATTGAACAAAGTGGGGAGGAGGCCTTGCTCCTGTCTTTGGATGCAGAAAAGGCTTTTGATCAGGTATCATGGCCTTCTCTCTTCCAAGTAATGGAAAGAATGGGGCTGGGGAAGAATTCACAAACTTGGTAAAAGCACTGTATCACAATCCGAAGGCTTGTGTTTGGGTGAATGGGGCCTACTCTGAATTCTTTGGGCAGGGGAGAGGAACGAGACAGGGATGCCCTCTATCTCCGCTATTATTTGCTATATCATTGGAACCATTTGTGGAAAGGGTGAGAGAACGGGCAGATGTAAAGGGAATTAAAACAGGGCGGAGTGAATATAAAATATCTCTGTTTGCAGATGATATAATATTGAGCGTAGCTAAACCCTGTATTTCTATCCCAATTTTAATGTGGGAATTAGAAGAGTATGGTAAACTGTTGGGATTTACAATAAATTGGACAAAATCTGAAATTTTAAACCTCTGTGTGACGAGGGACGTACAGGACATACTGCAAAAAAAAAAAAGAAAAATACCCATTTAAATGGGCGCGAGAGAAAATTAGATATTTAAGCATTCAAATAAGTAAAAGGCTAGAAGCCTTGTATAAGCTAAATTACTTGAGGCTATTTGGGCAGATAGAGAGTTGGCTAGATGGTGGGGGCGGGGATACCTTTCCTGGTTTGGGCGCATAGCAACAGTAAAGATGATGCTATTGCCGCAAATTCTGTTCCTGTTTCAGACATTACCGATCAGGGTTCTGCATAGGAAGTTAAAGCAGGTACAAAGAATTGTCAATCGATTTATATGGTCAAACAGACGGCCAAGAGTAGCTATGGCTGTATTGTATAGAGCAGGGGTCTCAAACTCAAATTGCTTTGAGGGCCAAATGAGGACTTGTAAAGTAACCCGGGGGCCGCATAAGACGCGGGGCCTCATTTGCATAAGGGGCCTCATTTGCATAAATATTTGCATAATGTTACCATACACCAACTTTAGTAAACATGCCTCTTTAATGAGTATGGATAAAGAAAGACTAAAAGATTTAGAAACAAGAAGACAATAATTAAACTGGGAACCCCAAAAGCCAAACTTGGAATGTACAACAACACTGTAGAAATAAAACTATAAATTAATTTCCTCTTGTACTAAACAAAGCGCAAACATTAATGATGCACATTTCCCAGAGCTGACATATTCCAGTTAATAAATTCAAAATAAAGAGATATTTTTCTACCTTTTGTGCATTTTTTTCAGTTGCAATTGTTCCAGCCACTTTCTTCTGGTTTCTTCATGTCTTCTGCTAACTCTCCATCGTCTGCTGTCCATTTGCCCTTTCTTCTCTCCTAGTTTTTTTTCCATTCTCTCTCTACATCTGCTTTAACATACTAATCTTTCTCCTTTTTCTCTTTCCTCATTCCTATTTCATCCACTCAAATTTTACCCCTCCATCCTCAATCCCCACTTACTCTCCCAATACCTGGCCAATTGTAGATTTGTCTTCTCTCCCAGACAAAATATTTTTCCCCTCTCCATTTCACTTTCCCAGCTCCATCCCATTCTAATCCTCCCCCCAAATCAGCTCCCTTCTAGTTCCAGCCCCACCCAGCATCCGCTCCCTTCTAGTCCCCCATTAGTCCATTTCCAGTCCTATCCAAGCCTCACCATCAGCCCATTTCCAATCCTAGCCCCCCATCAGCCCAGTTCCAATCCTAGCTCCCTCCCCTCACAGCCCATTTCCATTCCAAGCCCCCTCCCCATCAACCATCTGCAGTTCAAGCCCCACTTCCACTCAGCCCATTTCCAGTCCTAGCAACCCCCCCCCAGCCCATTACCAGTCCTAGACCCCCCATAGCCCATTACCAGTCCTAACCTCCCCATAGCGCACTTCCAGTTTTACCCCCCATCACCCCATTTTCAGTCTTACCCCCCCATAGCCCATTACCAGTCATAACCCCCCTGCCAATAGCCCACTTCCAGCCCTAACCCCCATTACCCCATTTCAGTCAGCCCTTCCATAGCTCATTACCAGTCCTAACTCCCCCACTCCGCCCACCTCCAGTCCATCCTTACCCCCCCCTGCCCATTTCCACTCCTAGCCCCCACCATAGCCCATTACCAGTCATAACCCCCCTGCCAATAGCCCATCTCCAGTCCTAACCCCCCCCCTGCCAATAGCCCATCTCCCGTCATAAACCCCCCCCCCTGCCAATAGCCCATTTCCAGTCATACTCCCCCCCCCTGCCAATAGCCCATTTCCAGTCATACTCCCCCCCCCCTGCAAATAGCCCATTTCCAGTCATTCTCCCCCCCCCCATGCCATTCGCCCATTTCCAGTCATACTCCCCCCCCCCTGCCAATAGCCCATTTCCAGTCCTACTCCCCCCCCCCTGCCAATAGCCCATTTCCAGTCCTACACCCCCCCCCCTGCCAATACCCCATTTCCAGTCCTACACCCCCCCCTGCCAATAGCCCATTTCCAGTCCTACACACCCCCCCCCCCAGGTAAATTTAAAAAAAAAAACCTGGCTTCTGCTGCTCAAGCAGCAAAATCAGCTGTCCTGCGGCCCCTTCCCCTGTGCCCGGAGATCCGAGTCTGCTCTATCAGCGGCATGCTTTTCAAGCCGCAAGGAGAGTATTCCCCTCTCGCGCGGCTTGAAACCGCGCGAGAGGGGAATACTCTCTTCGCGGCTTGAAAAGCACGCCGCTGATAGAGCAGACTCGGATCTCCGGGCACAGGGGAAGGGGCCGCAGGACAGCTGATTTTGCTGCTTGAGCAGCAGAAGTAAGTTTTTTTAAAAATTTGACAATTGATTCTGCCGCTGCCACGGCGGCAACGGCAGAAGCCAGGGTTTTGGGTTTTTTTTGTTTTCCTCCGTCGCGGGCCGCACAAAGTTGTCTCGCGGGCCGCATGCGGCCCGCATGTTTGAGACCCCTGGTATAGAGCCAAAGGAGAGGAGGGGCTAGGGGTGTCAAATTTTCGAAAATACTATGAGGCAGCACAATTAAAAATGATCTATAAGTGGCAGAGGAAAACAGAAACAGTGGGTCCAAATGGAAGAAGATTCACTATGGGGAGGGGGCTAGAAAAAAAATAGTATGGCGGGGTAGTAAAGGCCTTGATAATGACTCCCTAAATCCCATGGTTGCACATAGTCTGAGAGTGTGAAACAAAATATAAAATTACTAGTTCAAGATAAAGGACATATGCAGGGAATGACACTGGAGGCATGTTTTGATCGGGGTCAGGGACCTGGGGTAAATATCCTGCATAGATGGGGCTGATGCATATCTCCCAAATAATAAGTGTGAAGGGAATATTAGAAGTTTGAGGGTATTAGGGATTTATATGGGTTATTGGAAAGTGACTACTATGCATATTTACAAAATCGGTCACTTTTTAAGACAACAAAGTGTGGAAAGATTTATGGGAAAATAGGGGATGGTTTGAGATGCTATGCTCAGACCATCTGGGTCAAAAGGGGATTTTGTCCAAAATTTACAAAGGATTAATGGAGGGAGGGGAGAGTAAATTGGGATACATGGCAAAATGGGAGGAGGATTTGGGGGTGAGCTGGAACGAAGAAGTGTGGGATAAGATAATACCGACGGTGGCCAATATCTCCATTGCAATCCAGATAAAAGAGAATGCGTATAAAGTGCTGTATCGATGGTACTGGGCCCCAATGCGCAAAAAAAGAGCCGGGAAGGAATAGTGACCAATGTTGGAGGGGATGGCAAGAGAGAGGGGATTGGATGCACATGTGCTGGAAATGTGAAGGGATACAAGCATTTTGGGCAAAGATTATAGATCTGATACATGACAGGATATAGATTGCAAAGGAAACCAGAGGTATGTTTATTGCATCAACTAGAAGAAGATATCCCCAGAAGGGACGGTGGAGCGCTGTATCATTGTATAGTAGGCAGCACAGCACTGGGTGGGGCCGGGTACTCCACAACCTGCAGTATTTGCCACAAGAGTGGCTGATGTTATTTATTTATTTATTTCTCTTATATACCGCGCTCTTAATTCAGTGCGGTTTACATATGAACAAATATAAACACAATGGTACAAGCAGCATTGGTTTTTTACATAGAACAAGGTACATAAACTTGGTGAAAATCAGGGTAACTATAGACAAAAAACTATATACATGGCTACTATATACATGGTTATTTGGTTAATTAGATGCGAACAAGAATATCTATAATGCCGTGGGTAAGAAATTAATTAAAAAGAGCAGAATAAAAATGCCAGAATAAAAATGCCAAATATCGTGATAATAAATATGGCATAGTATAATGAGCATGTAATAAACATCATAATTACCCATTCTCTACCGGGGTCAAGTATGAGAGATCTGCATGAGTACTATTGTCAGATGGAGTGTCTTCGGGGTAGTATGTTAGGAACAAATAGTGCTTCAATGCCTTTCTGAACTTCATCAGACTTGATATAGCTCTTATTTCGGGTGGAAGGGCATTCCAGGCTCTGGGAGAAAACAGAGAGAAGGCTCTAGCGGCTGTTGATTTAGAGCATTTTGTGAGGAGTTTCGGGAGGTCAATGGAGTTTAATGTAACAGACCTCCTGGATCTGTTATTTGGGGTGATATGTATCATATTACTGAGAGGTGATAGAGATGGGCATTTTGAGGCTTTAAAAGTCATGACCAGGGTCTTGTATAGAGTTCTGGCCTGTAGGGGTAGCCAATGTAAACTCATCAATATTGGAGTTATGTGTTCTGATCGTGGAGCGCCTACGAGGATTCTCGCGGCTGCATTCATGGCCAGACGGAGAGGATTCAGGGTGGATTGCGGGAGACCATGTAGAATGATATTGGCGAAATCCAAGTGTGGTAATATCAGGGCTTGGAATATAGTACGGAAGTCAGAGTAGTTAAGTAAAGGTCGGAGATTACGTAGTGATCGCATCTTGTGGTAGATTGCACTCGTTTTCTTAATGTGGGCTGACATATTAAGCTGTTGATCTAATATAATTCCTAAGTATCGAATTGGGTGTGATGTGAGCTTGATGTACAAACTGACAGAGCTGAGATGGGGAAAAGGGGAGAGGAGCGCAAAACAATGGAAGGGAGTGTCGCAGTAGTTGGAAACCTGGAGGGAGGGAGAGAAGGAGGATGGAAGGATGGCTACATGATAGCAAAGAATGTGTAGAACACCTGGCATAAGGGCAGAACTAATGATGAAAGAGTGCAAGGAGCTGAGATTCATACAAGTGGATGGATGAGAAGAGCGAGATAATGGTAAGAATGATGTGAGATGGTGGGGAGGGGAGGGGAACACACAGGGAGGGAGGAAGGATGTATTTGCAAGGGGGGGGAATATAGGATAATATATGTAAGTATTGCAAAGAATGTAAAACGTTGAGAACAAAGCGGTTTGTACTTTTCATTGAAGTTGTGAATAAAAAAAAAGACTTAACTAAAGCAATACTACGATAATACAGAGTTCACATGAAGAGCATACTAAAAACTGGAAAAACATGCTAAGCTTAGTGTGCTCTCAGTACATAAGCCTCCGAATACTCATATGAGAAATATTCCACATTCCTTAAAAAGCCTACTATAGGTCTGATTCCCAGTTACTGCAGTGTTCCAGCAAGGGACAATAGATTTGGATTTGTGTGGACCAGCATACCATACCTGATGCAATGGAGGAGCATACAACAAGCAAAAATATATCAGCTGCTTTTGGGGGGAAAGGAGGAAGAGAGAATATTTTAAGACACTACCTGAATGATCCAAACACCTGAAACAAATTTTAAACACAGTCCAAATATCTGATTAATGATAAGATGCATGGGACTCTTTGTACCTCCTCTCACATACTACCAGGGCTTAATTTGTGCCGGAACAGGGTAGAACGGCGTTCCGACACTTCTTGAGCTCCCAAAGGAAGTGATGTCAGATTCTGCTCTAGTTACAGATATGAGCTTCCTACTCCTGCAATCGCTGCCTCACTTAGCTCCCAATGATGCGGTCATTATCGCCTTTGCTGCCGTTACATGTATTTTTCTTCTCTATGCAGTCTTCAATACCGTTGGATGTGCAGCAGCAGCAAGAGAGAGAAGGTGCAGGGCTGTCAAGCCAGCATGTGCCGCTAAGTCTCTGTCAAATCTCACCCCCTCCAAACACTTCCCGTTTCTAAGGGGTCAGGTGGTGCATGCAAGCTCAATGGCCTGCACCTTCTGTCTGTTTTACTGCTGCCATGCATCCAGGCAAGCAGCAAGACAGGCAGCAGAGAGAAGAGGACACCCCATCGGTGTGGGGGCAGGTAAGAGTGAGAACAGAAACTTGCTCAGAGGAGAAAGGAGGGGATGTTGGACACTGTGAGAAGGGAAATGCTGGATTAGTATGGGAGGCCAAAAAAGGGGTACTTGGGGAAAAGACTGGGGGAGAAAGAAGATACCGATTTGGGAGAAGGGGAAAGAAAAGTGAGATGCTGGAGTAGGAGGGGGCAATGGTGGATAGAGACACAAAGGACAAATAAAAGGACACAGGGATAGTGGGAGGGAGGGAGTTCAGCAGAAGTGGAAATGCTGGTCATGGGGGTGGTGGGCGGTAGTAGGAAGGCAGGAGATGCTGGACCAGAGGGAGGGTGTAACAAGACAGGGGATAAACATTCTCAAGAAGCAATTAGATGAACAAACTGCAAAACCCAGTTGGTTTTTTTTCCTCCCAAAAGAGGAAATGTATTGACACTGTTCAACAGAATGTTTTCAGAAGCCGACTTAAATCAAAATGAATTTTTAATAAATGTGTAAAAAAGTGCTTTAGATGAGAAAACTTATCCACCTGTAAATCATAAAAAGTTTCATGAAGGCAAAGTATTAGAAGAGAAGAAGCCAAACTGGAACATGAACACAATCCATGCATACAATCCCACCCCCTACACTCCAAAAACAGAGAAACTAGGAACTAGAACAGCAACCTACACAAATACACACACATCATTCAAGCTCTGTTTAATGTTTGTTATATAATCTTCAATTCTCACACCCTACTCTAGGTTAAAACAAAAACACACCATAAAGAGTTTGTGGAGAGCTGACAGCATTGCTTTCAATATTTAAACAATGAATAGACAAACAGTTATTACACCATATCACTAGGATCTTCATGAGCAATCTTAGCGCAAATCAGATTCCTGTGGTATGTGCTTAGCTACTACAAACATGATTAAAACAGCGGTTTTCATAGGATGAACAGGAAATAAAGGGAAAGGAACATATTTCTGAAATTCCCTCGAGTGTTAAAAAGTTCTAGGCTTTGGTCTCAGTGAAAATACACAAACAATGGGAAAGTTCACTAATTACCTTCCTGTACGTGTTAAGTTTGTAATGTACTTGGCTCCAAAGGCACCCAAAAGTTTAACTTACAGCAAGAACTATTATTAAATTCAAACACAAGCAAAACAGATTGAAGAGCCAAGCATAATTTATAAAATGATCAGGAACAGTATGGTAGCCTAGCTGCAACAGTCCTCATTCTAGATGGTTTCTTTTGTGGAACATTCTACGAGTAGGAACATGAAAACATTTGAAACAAGACTGTTATACAAATAAATTTAGATATTTCTAGCAGCTATTTCTTTGCAGATCATGGTTAAATGATCGATTTAAAGAGCCTGTGATAGCAGGAAAAATTGCATACTAAATGTAAAATGCAATAAAGTTAAGGCTATCAAAGCTGTTACCAAAAGCCCCCTTTTCAGTTCACTGCAGTCTGGTAAGAACACTGTTATAAGGTGCTTTACATAATTCAGGTAAAGGCATGGGCCTTACAAACAGGAATTCCATCGAAAAGATGCTTAAATATATTAAAAAACAAACAATCTGTACAGGAGCAGCCATATTATATATGGTGCACAGAAACCAAGGCACTATGAACCAAACACTGCAACACCACACACATAAAGAGGGCCTTCGTACTAAACTGTGGTAACATTTACCATGGCATTTAGCATGCACTAACAACCTGCTGTAAGCACTACTGTGTGCTAAGAGCAGCCAGCACAGGAAAAATTCTACACTAACTACTCTCAATGCTTCAGGACAGAGAGTGGGCCAGCTGGCCAGTGACAGCTAGTATTTGGGATGATATTGCACTACCAGCAATCCAGTAGCATGGCAACTGGCAGGCCCTTTAAGATCAGCAAGCATGTGGTCCCAATGTCAAAGTGATGACTACAAATGCCACAGCCACAGCTGTCTGCACCCCACCTCCCTGATCACATCCTCCCTCCAAAAATCCCCCCCCCATCTCTTACATTCTGTATCAACAGCCCCTCTCCTGCTGGACAACATTTAAATGAACAGACTCCTCTAAGTCCAGAGGGTGGGCAATATCTTTTTCAAAAAGGTGTGGGGGGGGGGGGGGATATCAGGAAGGAGGGTCTTCTTATTTAGACGTGCTGTCTGGTGGGAGAGAGATGCCACAGCCGTCTCGCACACCATATTAGCATTTGTAATCCTCCCGTTGGCGCTGGAGCTATGTTCCCTGCTCCTGTGCTACCTGCTAAGGCAGGGAAT
Source organism: Ichthyophis bannanicus (assembly GCA_033557465.1). NCBI lineage: Eukaryota > Metazoa > Chordata > Amphibia > Gymnophiona > Ichthyophiidae > Ichthyophis > Ichthyophis bannanicus. Next base: position 277,124,437 of record CM066041.1, read on the forward strand.
GTGGCTCCCACATGCAACAAGTGTCTGCCCTGTGCATTAAAGACAAGGAAAATACTGGACCCCGCTCCTGCATTTACCGCACTTTAGTAAAAGGGCCCAAAATGTGTGTTCTGCTCTTGTAATCCATTTCTTGCAAAGTTTTAGAATACAGTCTTATGTTCAATGCTTACCAAAAGCTGTGCTGACCATTCCTTTTGTATTTTTATTTGTAACATGTTGCATGTTATAAAAATAGTTACCATTCAAGCAATACAACATTGAATACTTTAAAGATACAAAAAAAAATTACAGATATCATAAATTAGATTGCAATCACATATGCAGCAATAAATGTTATATGGATGTGAAAGTCGGGCGGTGAAAAAGATACAGGAAGAAAACTGATGCCTTTGAATTATGGTGCTGGCAACGAATACTCTGTATAACATGGACTGCCCGAAGAACAAACCAGTCAGTACTAGAAGAGATCAAACCTAAGCTTTCCTTAGAAGCTCAGACGACAAGACTTTGACTTACATACTTTGGACACATCATGTGAAGAGACAGATCATTGGAGAAAGATATAATGCTTGGCGAGGTAGAAGGTCACCGTAAAAGAGGAAGGTCGGCAATGAGATGGATCGATACAATAACAGCAGCTATGGATACCACTCCAACAACAATGAGCCGTTTGGCTGAAGACTTAACAAAGTTTAGGCCAACTATCCAGAAGATTGCAAGGAGTCGACAGCACTTAACAATATGCGGCAATAGTGTTTCTGGTTTGCTTGGAACCTCAGGACACCTGCAGGTAAATGGGAAATCTTTGACGATTTAAAAAACGGCCTGGCAATTTTCTTCTTGCCCTTTGGACTTCTCACTGAATGAGAACCGAGCAACAGTGCATCATCTTCATTACAACTATCTGTTGGATTTACATTTATAAAAACAGAGGTAAAGACCTTTCCCATTTAGCCCAAATATTATACTGACAGCCTTCAGCCAGGGTCAAAGAGTTCTTAGTTGGACCACTAGATGTCCCAATTGCATGACGGCAAAGACTCTCTCTCCTCATGGGTTGTGCACACTTGCCTATGGCATCTTAAGCCTCAACTGGCCCATGAAGGGGAAGCTAGGTTCATGAACTGAATCCAGAGCATACTAACAGCGGTGTACAGCACTGCCACTAAACTATCAGATTGACCCCAGTCTCAGCACAGCTGATAAAATTGATATAGACTTTTTTCTCAGCTGAGATGCTTATTAAACATTAGGTACTATTCATTTCATTGCTGAATTACAAGGAAGCAAATGTTAGAGTTATTTTGGATAACAAAAACAAATATTTCAAACTCCCTTATGCCAAAAGAGCAAATAGGCTTGGGAGATTATTTTGGCGTTTTGTATGTCAAAGCTACTTTAACCAGTCCGCACGTTAGCTTGCAGAAACTAAAATAGATGAATATTTGTGCTTTTCCTTCTGGGTTAATACACTATAAAAGGTCAGGGGCCTGGGGAAGGGGAAAAATGTCTTCCTGTTAAATGGTGCTAAACAAAGGCTTAGGATATAGATGCAATACTACCCACTGTGCTGGAACAGAAAGCACTACTGAGACAAGGCACGTGGCCTTTGAAAATGGTATACACTGTAGGGTCCCAGCCCACATGATTAAATTTATTAAGATATGCTATGCATTACTACCACTGGCTGCAAGCTTTTCTAACATATGACATGCTGCAAATTAGTACCTAACTGCCTCTACATGCAAAAAAGGCCGTTTATTTAAACTCCTCCATATATTCCTAACAAGGAATAGAGCCTTTCAATTCTATGCCCCCAGCTACTGGAATGCTCTTCCAGCAGCAGTTAGAGCCATAAAGGACCTAGCACAATTCAGAAAAGCACTTAAGCACCACCTCTTTCTCTTACACTACTCACAACCCTCCAACCTGACACCCCCTGTGAACACATGAACACCATTAATGTATGTAATCTTGTGGATACTACTTGTAATCAAATGTTTGTTGTACATAGTTAATCCCAGTTGATATCCAAGTTAAGCTTCCAGTTCAATGTAAGTGCACTGGCACAACCTTTGTTTTATGTAAAACGCGCTGATTTCTAAGAGTGCGGTATATAAGAAACAATAAATAAAATAAATATAAACATTACACTCCAAAATTTCCATATTATTCAGCCACTCTCAGCTATAGAAATACCTTTTCATTGTGCTGGATGTATGTTTGGGAGGAGTTGTTAGTAGGAGACAAATTATAGCATATGCAACAGAAGATTCAAATTTAAGAGCTAGTACTCACAGCCATAATTAGTTCAAATGGGTGTTTGTACACCCTCACGGGTGACTGGTATTTTTGCACCATGATGAAGGTCTATTGATACTCTTCAAACCTGTAATACAGATATAGGAGATTAGAAGCCAAGAAAGGCATTCTTAGTACGAGTCAAGTGTCTTTGGTCAGCAATGCAAATTTCCACCTTTAAGCATTCTTAAATATATGCCAGGTATGATCATTTTACTCAGTCCTCTGACTTAAGGTGGAGGATCCGAGTCATTAGTTGAGGACAGTTCCTGCTTAGACTCTCTGAATTACAGTGAGCATCTGTACAAACACAGAAACATAGAAAATGACAGCAGTTGAAGACCATACAACCTATCTAGTTTGCCCATCCATGCAAACTAGCAAAGCTCTAAGATCTCCTCCTCTCCTTTTGTGATTGACCTATGCTTTCTTGAATTCTTGTCTCCACTCCCTCTGTTGGAAGACTGTTTCATGCATCCACCATCCTTTCCATAAAGAAATATTTTGTCAGATTACTCTGAAGTCCATCCCCCTTTCACCTTTAACTTATGACCCCTCATTCCAGAGCTTTCTGTAAACTGAAAGAGACCTGCCTTCTGTGTATTTAAATGGGCCTTTCAATTGAAGCTCTGAAACAAGGGTTCATAGGATGAAGGTGAAAAAGGTAGATTCGGGAGCAATCTAAGGAAATATTTCTTTACAGAAAGGATGGTGTTTATGTGGAAGAGCCTCCCAGAGGAGGTAGTGGAGACAAGGACAGAATAGGCATCAGAAAGAGGGGGGGCCACAGAGGCCCTGGACCCACCAAGACCTTGCTGCTGCAATCAGGGCAATCATAGGCTTTAAAGCCAGTGACTGGGTGCCATCCACCACATGACCATTATGGCTTTCTCCCCCTCAGGGGCTGTGAACATGCAGCATCCTCAGTCACAGCTAACCTAAGGAACTGAAAACCCAAGACATAAATTAGACACAAGTCCCTCTGCAAGGCAATCTACAGTGCCATCACTAAGGCAATGGTCCATCCCCTATATCAAAGTTTTTGATGCAGGCTTATCTTATTGAAAACCTTTCACCATCCTCAGCTACTGCTGCTAAAAAATAACAGTGCTGTTAATGTTTATCAACATAACTATACCCTTCAAGAGTGTGTTATTTAAAAAAAATAAAGTCTTGCCACCTCCTTCAGAAAATAAAGGATGGAATCTGTAATTACAGAAAAGCACAGCTGAAAAGATGCTGTGCGCCCAACACGCATAAATACCTCCTTTATTCAAAAGTTGCACCCTGCAAGCTCTTTTTTCCACCATGTATACATTATTTCCTATTTGTGAAACAAAATTGAGCATCTCAGAACATAAAGAAATCCATGTGCACTTCAAAAGGGAAGAACTTCACTCAAGATCTTAAAAACATAATGGAAAACCTTTAAAGAAACATGGCACTGCTCACATAACACTGAAGAAAAGAGACATAACATTTGTTTACTGTCAAGCTCTACCTGTATTCTTTCTACTTCTTCAAAGCAGAGTGTCTTAAAAATGTACCTTTAATCACTGCCGGATTGTCACAGTGGATTTTCATATTGAACTACTACTTTATTGCACTATAAAACATTCGCAGCGCTGCACAAACATGTAAGAGACGGTCCTTGTTCATCAGAGATTACAATCTAGTCAAGGCAGACAACACAGTAGACAGGGATACATCTAGGAGGAATGGTAAGGAAACACAAAGGAGACCAGGCGAGTCAAGATCCAAAAGCAGCAGCGAAGAGGTGAGTTTTCAGCCTGGATTTGAAAAGGGCCAGAGAAGATACATGACGTACAGACACAAGTAGTTTGTTCCAAGCATAAGTAACAGCAAGTGAAAGAAGCGAAGTCTGGAGTTAGCAATAGAAGAGAAGGGCACAGATAGAAGCAATTTGCCAGAAGAGCAGAGTTTCCGGGGAGGGGTGTGTATAAGAGAGGAAAGGCAGCGAGGAGCTGCAGAGTGAATGCACTTATAGGTCAGCAAGAGAAGTTTGAACTGGATGCAGAAATGGATAGGGAGCCAATGAAGTGACTTGAGAAGAGGGGTAACATGAGCATGACGAGGCTGGAAGAAGATTAGCTGCGCGGTAGAGTGTTGAGCAGATTGAAAGGGAGAGATATGATTCAGTGGGAGAACAGCAAGGAATAGGTTACAATAGTCAAGATGAGAGGTGATTAAGAAGTGGATAAGTGTCTTAGTAGTGTGTTCAGAAAGGAATGGGCGGATTTTATTGATGTTATAAAGAAAGAAATGCCAAGAAACTAAAATTCACCAGAAAAATGCCCGTTAGTTATAATCACCTATTTTTGTTGGAGCAAGCCGAAGGAGGGCCGGTATTGAAAAACCAACGCACACCTGACGGCAAGCTACTTTTATTCAGTTTAGGTTCACCACCTTAAAAGTATTTTTGACTTATCTTTCACCAGTCGAATTAGAGATATTCACAGATCCCGTTGCTCTCCAAAGATCATCTTCGCACGACGTGCACGTTTCGGGTATTATCCCTGTCTCAAGTGCTCTCCATCCATGCAAGAATTGGGCAACTATGCTGAAAACGCCGTCACCGCGGCTCAGGTCAATCATTTACTCAGGCTGAATGGAAGAATTTAAATGGAGAACCAGCCAATAGAAGCAGGAAACGCCCCACCAACAGGGGAACCCCTGTTTCGCCTGGCCACTCAAAACTAATGCTTCCATTCAGCCTGAGTAAATGATTGACCTGAGCCGCGGTGACAGCGTTTTCAGCATAGTTGCCCAATTCTTGCATGGATGGAGAGCACTTGAGACAGGGATAATACCCGAAACGTGCACGTCGTGCGAAGATGATCTTTGGAGAGCAACGGGATCTGTGAATATCTCTAATTCGACTGGTGAAAGATAAGTCAAAAATACTTTTAAGGTGGTGAACCTAAACTGAATAAAAGTAGCTTGCCGTCAGGTGTGGGTTGGTTTTTCAATACCGGCCCTCCTTCGGCTTGCTCCGACAAAAATAGGTGATAATAAGTAACAGGCATTTTTCTGGTGAATTTTAGTTTCTTGACATTGTTCTTTGGTTCACTGGACTGGGAATTTTTGTTATCATAAAGAAAGAAATGGCAGATCTTAGCTATCAGATGGATATGTGTGGAGAAGGAGAGAGAGGAGTCAAAGTTGACCCCAAGGTTGTGAGCCGGGGAAACAGGGAGGAGTAGAGAGTTATCCACAGAGACTGAGAAAGAAGGAAGAGGAGGTTTTAGGGGGGGGGGAATAAGAGGCTCAGTTTTGGCCATGGTAAATTTCAAGCGGCGGCGAGACATCCAAGCAGCATTTTCAGAAAGGCAGGCAGAGATCTGGGTCTGGATTCCCGGAGAGATTTCAGGTGTAGAGAGGTAGATCTGGGAGTTATCAGCATAAAGATGGTACTGAAAGCCATGGGAAGAGATGAGCGCATCAAGGGACTGGGTATAGAGAGTGGACTCAAGACAGATCCTTAAGGTACACCAACTGAGAGCGGGATAGTAGCAGAGAAGTATCCACCAGAACAAACACTGAAAGAGCAACTGGAGAAATAATAGGAGAACAAGGAAGTACAGAGCCCTTAAAACCAACAGGGTATCAAGGAAAATATTGTGGTCAATCGTGTCAAAAGCAGCAGAGAGGTCAAGAAGAATGAGGACTGAATAAAGGCCCTTGGAGTCTGCCAGGAACAAGTCATTGGAGACTTTGGCAAGAGCAGTTTCAGTAGAATATAAGGATGAAAGCCAGATTGTAAAGGATCCAGGAGGGTTTGAGAGGAGAGAAAGTCAAGGCAATGGCGGTGAATCGCACGTTCACATAGTTTAGAAATGAAGGCGAGAAGGGAGGGAAAGACGGCTATATAATTAGGGCCTGATTCCATCCCGCATGTCCGGGCCCTCTGTGCGTCCAGCCCTGCGAGATCAGAATCGTAAACAGGCCTGTAACCCAATTCCGTCTGGCCTGCACATACAGGCCTTGCCCGGCTAGCTCAGTCAGGGCTCTTCAATAGAGCCACGGTGTCCGGTTGCCATGGCTCCTTTGAAGAACCACAATGCCCAGCCGCCGGTTCCAGCATTCATTTCCCCACAGTTCGACCCCAGACCTGGGCGCCAAAGGCCAGGCTGCGGGTAATGTCCATGGGCCCCCCACCCCATCTGCGCCTCAGGCCTGCCATCCCCTGCTGAATAGGGGAACTTATTCCACCTCTGAGGTGGAATAAGTTCCCCATGCAAGTCGTTGGCCCCAGATGTACAGGGCCAACATTAGAATTGGCCCTGTATGCTCGGGGCCAATGATTGCCCACTGCCTGCCCTAACGCTTTCCCCTATCTGCCTCTTTCCTGCACCTGTCTATCTTCCTCGTACAAGACACAAGGGAAGGTAAACGGGACCAGGAAGAGGCACGAATAGCGGGGGTGGATGTCCCGTTGGGATGTCCATCCCCGCTATTCGTGCCTCAGAATGACCCTGCTGTTGACTATCTAGTAGAAATATATGCTTAGAAATTCATACACTATTTTACAAATACTGTATTACACGTTTTCCAAAAACTTCAAAGAAGTTACTCTAGAAAGAGCAGCAACCATCTTAATTTCTGACAACCAGGCAATTAAATGATTCTGGCCAAATAAATCTGTAAGTAATAGTTTAAATGGCTTAACTCTGGAATTAATAGAATACTTTTTTCTTGTACAAGATTGTACAAGATTTTGTTTCTATTTTCTTTAAAAAGTATCAGGCTGCACCGCATAGATGAACGGTCTCGATGCCTTTACTCACAAATAACTCCTCTCCACGTTGACAGGCAGATCCGCTGCAAACTGAGTCCTTTACTGGGCTTAGACGGCAGCGAAAAAAGAGACGAGATGCCCCTTTCACTGACTAAGGAAACGACACGCAGCAGGACATTTACCATAACGAACAGTAACAGACATAAAACTACACTCACTACAGACGAGCAGTAGCTTTGCATCAATTTACCCTTCAGAGAAAGTGTTTTTGGGGGGAGGAAACCCGCTTGAGTGCTGGAGATGAAGATAGATAGATAGATAGATATATTTTTTTTTTCCGGGGGGGGTAGGAAGCCTGGAAAGAGCAGTTACCTTTTTACCGTGCTGGGACTCCTGGATCGGATCTTGATGCGAAGCGAGCGGCTCCTCCGACGTACAGTTCAAGGTCCCCATCTAAAGAGGGGAAACGAAGGAGCAACGTTAAAGAGGAGCAGGAAGCTCCAATGAGTAACCGGGAGAGGAGGGGGAGGGGAAGGGGATAACCGCGGCAGCTGCAGCCCGGGCGGCGGCGCGTGAGGACAAGAGAGCTCGGGTGGTAGCGGGGGGAGGGAGAGACACCCGCCTTCCGTCATAGAGGCGTCGCGGAGCCCGTCGCCAGCCGGCTCTCCATGGTAAGGTGACGGGGGAAATGCCGGCACCGGCACGACAGCCGCTCTCCGGGAGTGGCTTCGGGCAAGTAGCCACCCCCCTTTCTCACCCCCCCCTCCCCGAGGGAGGTGCTGTCTGCTCAGCAGCTGACGGAAGATAGGTGACCGCTGAGGGGAAAAGGGGAGGAGCCAGGTGGAGAGACCGGTGACCGGAGCGTGCCAGGAGAACGTATGACGTCAGACGTGGTGACGCTCGACGGCCTGACGTCAAGGTTTAACTAACTTCCATGGAGTAGGCGGAGGTGTGTTCTTTTCTACTGCGTTTCGCGGAAGTGATCCGGTCGGCCGGCCCTGCTCATATAGAGATGGTCCCTAGATCTATGTTAAAGGCAAAATGAAAGGCAGTACAAAATTTGTATATAATACTTTCATTATAGATAAGTTATATGCAGAGTTTGCTTTTATTTTTTTTTGGTTTTGAGAAGGTATGCCACCGTTGGTATGGGATACCGGCGCCTTTTTCATTGGCTGCTAAAATTGACCTATGGTCCTCCTGTTTAATGAGGGTCCTGCATTTGAATGTTGGCACCTGTTTTTTTTTCTTTTTCTTCTAGGAAAAGTGCACTGGTTGTAGGGAAAACTTGATGTTTTGCGAGCTCCTTACAGTTCAGGTAAGGTCAGTTGTACCATTCAGCCAGAGAGTGAGAATTTGGGAGGTCTATTGCATTTTGAATCGGATCCATTTTCTGCAGGAAGCGTTCAGTCCTGGATTGTGAGGCTCCACTTCTTGTATCTCAGTACTTGCAAAGGGTTGCCAACTTTCTCGTCTCTCAAGTGAACAGTAAAGGGCCCTTTTAAAAAGATTTTATCGCATTAACGCATGTTAAGTGCATACAGACGTTTTATTTCTATGGGCACAAGGGCATTTAACGCACATTAACTTCATCAACATGGAGGGGAATTTTAGAAGAGATGTCCAAGCCAGAACGTCGGGGAGGAGGAGGCACGACTAGGTGCAGGCACAATTTCAGGAATGTGCCATGTTGAATATGGACGTCTGTTGGGGCATCTCCAGAACTGTATTTCAAAATCTGGATGTCTAGGAATAGCCTAATGGTTAGGGTAGTGGGCTAGGAACAGGCAGCCAGGATTCAATTTGCACTGCTGCTGTCGTTGACATTGTGCAGTCATTGTGCTGAGAACTGAGGAAGATGGAGTGCTTTCGCCTCTACACCCTTTGGATGTTTTTCAGCCAAAATGAGCACTCTTCAGTAGCCTGGTTGTGCCTGGACAAGATCTAAACTTAGATGCAACGCTGGACATCCAAGAAGTTCCTGAAATCAAACCAGGACATCCAGGTTCCTGGGAATGCCCTGGCCATGCTTCTACAGTGCCCCCATTCAGATTTTGACATTCTTATGCTGGGGACATCCCCAGAGCTAAAATGGCTCTGGAGATGTCTCTGTGTTTTTGGACATAAAGCACAGATAGGGCTTCCAAAATGACTCCCTTTAGAAAAAGAGGCATCATTTAGATCAGGCATGTCCAACTTCGAACAGGTCATGATCTACTTTTTCCGGCCAAAAGTGCCGGTGATCTACCACCATGAAAATTTAAAGTTTCAAATTAAATTTTAACCCAATAAAGTTGGAGGATCCCCCCCCCCCCCCCATTTTTATAGAACCTTCTGTCATTTACTTGGATGTGATTATCTGTTAAGCAAATTAAGCAAAAACAAAACAGACAAAGATCCAGTAAGAACTGCGAGGGGAAATGGAAAGTACATTTTTTCTTAAAGTTTTATTGAGTAATTTTCTTTAACTGTCTTAATAACTTTCTTTAACTTTTATTGAGTAATTTGTGTTAAATTTAGGTCGAGTATTGATCCAGGCTGATCTTGCACAATCTTTAATATTTCGCTCTTGCTCATTAGTGAGACGTCTGAGCCTGCATTTCATCCACCAGCTTTTTGAAGTTGGGTGAATATTGCATGAGGGCCAGTCTCAGGGAATCCTGGAGATGTTCATCTGTCATGTTGGAACGTTGGGTACTCTTTGTCATTTTCAGATGGGAAAACACAGATTCACACAAATAAGTTGAACCGAAACAGGAGTGTACAGCTTCACTGCATCTTCTTAAGTAGGGAAATTTGTCTCTAGGCACTAGCTTCCAAAACGATTCTTGCTCAGCAAGGGTCTTGAGAAAAATGTCATTTTTAAGGATTACTATCTTGTTTTCAAGAGATGGCTTGTTCAATGAGTAATTTTTACTGATAGCAGCTGCAGTTTCTTTAATGTCCACATCTACTTTGAATGGGTATGACAAGTACTCCACAACTGTTCCAATTTATTGGAAGTCACAGAATCTATCTTTGAATTCCTGGATAACAGAACAGATTTCTGTCACATACTTCTCTCGTTCTGAAAAACAAAATTTGGATATTGAAAGGGGGAGATTGGGGAATTTCCATTTCGGTGGGCTAACGGGGATATTACATTTCTAGGGGTGAGAATTACGTAGGACCCGGGGAGACTATTTTGAGGTAAATTACAAACTGTTAGCAGGTAAGATTGGAGAGGAGCTGGAGAGATGGGCAACATTACATCTGAGTTGGGTGGGACAGGTAGAAGCTATAAAGATGAACGTCATTCCAAAATTTGTGTTTTCCCAATTGCCCATCCAAATTCCATACACTATAATTAAGAAATGGGAGGCTAGACTGACGCGATTTGTATGGGGAGGTAAGCGGGCACGGATTAAAGTCAGAAGGTGGTTGTTGTCGAAGAGGAAAGTAGGGAATCCGCTTTCCCTCCTTAATGTGGTATTATCGGGCTTGTCTGGTTAAAGCATGGAAGGATCACTATAGGAGGGGAAGAGAGATGGCATAGGTCGGACTGGAGAGAGCAATGATGGGCTCCCAATCATTGTTTCAATGGTTAGAGAAAAATGGGGAGGCGGATAAGAGTAGAATTGGGAATGAACCACCCAACGCTTAAAGCTATTTTGGAGATTTATAAGTGGGGGAGACGAAGGAGATGGTTCCCATCGCCGATGTCTCCATGGGCAAAAATTGAAGATTATTTTCCTTTTCGGTATATGGCGTGGGTAAAGGGGAAGAAACAGGGGGAACTGGGAAGTGGAGTAAAATTTGTAGACCTCTTGGAGTGGGGGAAAGTTAAGTCACATCAAGAGCTGGAAGAGGGATGTCAGAGGAGAATTCCCTTCTATCAATATTTTCAGTTTAGACACTTCCTAGATAAAAAGGAAATTTAGGGATCAAATTTTAAGGTCCGGCTCATGAATGGAGTTAGTGTTGTACAAAGGGACATCAGTGAAAGCAGTTATATCAAAAAGATATAAAGTCCAGCTGGAGGAGGAGGAGGAAGAGAGAGATATGCATGTATATAGAGAAAAATGGCATAAATGGTTAGGGGAGGAACTGGATGAGATGAGGTGGGGGAAGATACATGAAAGTATATATAAGAATACTGGAGTCTCCTCCTGGAGGCAAACGCAGCTTCAGATATTACATGGGATGTATTTTACTCCGAGGAAGTTATATTTGGCCAGGGTGACACAGACAGATCTGTGTTGGAGAGGATGTAATAGGGTAGGTACTTTTTACCACATGTGGTGGGGTTGCCCAGCAGTGCAGAGATATTGGAGATAGGTGTGGAAGGGGTTGAAGGGGAATGAGCAAGGGAGACCCCTTGTGGGTCCAAGAGAAATGCTACTGGGAAGATCAGGGGGAGGGGGTATAGGGAAATGGGGAGAACTATTAAAAGAACAATTTAAGTTGGCTGCTAGGGTTGCAGTGGCTTGGAAATGGAAAGTGGCAAGGGGCCCATCCCGAGCAGACTGGAACCTAAAAATCGAGAAGGCAGTGAGATTTGACTGGTTGACGTACCGGTTGAAGGGGAAAGAATGGATCTTCCATACAATTTGGGATTCTTATCTAAAGAGATACAAAGGGGGAGGGTAGGAAAACTGGGGAGGGAGGATTTATCTGCATATAGGCTAGAAAAAAGGGGGAGAGAGGGGGCATGAGCAGTTTGTTGTTGGATTGTGGTTGAAGTTATATTGGATTGTGAAATGAGTTGGGTATTGATGTTATGATTAATAATTGAATATGTATGTGAAGGAACGTGAGGGGATAGTCGGTGAAACAAAGGATTAATATAATAAGGGCAGAGGTGGGAGAAATAAAATGGAATTAGTATAAAGAAAATGAAAATTAATTTTATGTATGTAACCTTCTCTTCACAAGATTTAATAAAATATGGTTTAAAAAAAACACATGTAAGTTGCTGAGTTTCCACTGCTGAATTTTTCCCACCATATGTAAATTTGTACAATGGCTCCTCCTGCTGCATATTGATGTCAGTCCATGTGCATTCCTGTACTTCCTTGTTTGTATTGTAGAAACTGCTTCACATTCAGCTAAGCCATTTGTAAGTTACCGTTGAAACTGAGAAGTCCCACTTTCTCAAATCCGATCTCCATGTACTATTAAAATATGCCTGCACATGTACTATAGGGGTAGGTCACAAGTGCCTGACAGGATGCCAAAGAATTCATTAGGGGCTGGAACCCTGGTGTTATCTTAGTGATTGGTAGCAGCTGGGTAATAGGAGACCCACATTACTCTCAAATAACTATAAGAAAATGGTAAGGGTGATCCTTCAGCTCACACACTGATTCTACAATGGTTGTTAGAGTACAAATATCGCCAGTCTCTATTAGTAACGTAGTATATGATGGCAGATAAAGACCAGTATAGTCCATCTAGTCTGCCCAGCAAGGCGGCAAGAGTTAGATGCACCTGCCGCTTTGTGCAGGTCACCCCTCATATGCCGTTGTTTAGGGGGTGTACCCACTGCTCCATATAGGTCACCTCTATTTATTGATATATATATTAAAATCATAATTCAGTGCACCATTAGAGAAGATTGAAATAAAATTATTTTAGGAAAGGGATTAAGTCCAGATTCATAGACATAACATTTCTGTTTTAGGATTAATTCTTAAGGTAGTGATAGACATGGTCCATTCTCATAGATTACAATACCTATAGACTGCATACAGTACACTGATACTTTATTCTAAATAATACAATACTGCCAATGAAATGAAATAAAGGCTGTTCTGCCAACAACCGAAATAAGAAAAGCCAAGCAAGTGGTTACGACTGTCAGCTGATATCTCTAATGAAATGTTTTTAGCCCTTTTGTTTAATTCTTCCTCTTCCTGCTGTGTATCACAATGCTTAGGTCATTTTGTATTGCACATTTCTTTTAGGAAAAAGGTGCCTGCTTATGTCAGTATCAGAAGTAATGATTTTTAGAATGTGAAATCAGTAATGTTGGTAGGCAGTTGGATGGGGTGACATAACACAGCAATAAGAGAGGGAGCACTCGATCAGGTGGTGTAACGCAGCAGGAAAAAGTTGGACAGCCTGCTGAAAAGTAAAATATGGGAATGGGATGGATACTACACCATTCATGGAAAATGGTGTTTCCTTATCGTTGGTCCAGTCCAGACACATACAGTAGGTCATGCCCCTTAACCAGCAGATGGAAACTGAGAACCACAGGCTTGATGTCATACTATAAGGGTTCCATGCCCACTTACACAAGCTAGTATTTCTCAGTCTTCAGCAGATGGTACAGGGCTTCTGTGCAATCTGAACTCCACTCGCTCTATTTTTGAAGAGTTTGCTCTTGTTGCTGTTTTTGATTGAGGAAAAAGGAATTTGGACCATAGAGAGCCAAAAGTGTAACAGAGAAGGTTAGAAACTACAGGCTGGTTAGTCTTACCTTAGTGGTGAGCAAACTAAATGAAGACTACTGAAGGAAAGGGTAGCAAATTACTTACAGTTCAGTGAGCTGCAAGACTTAAAACAGAAAGGATCTGGCCTGTGATAAAACCAATCAAATGAATCCAATTGTTTTCTTCAGTTGGGTTACTAGAGATTGCCAACTTAGCTGACAGAAGTCTTGCTTGCAGAACAGTCAGAACGGAAGGTTGCAACTGCTCCTCATGAGCAGGAGCACTTCCCTTCAGACGTGCTCTACTGGTCCTCTTGACCAGGGGCAGCTCCGGACAGTGAAGAAAGGGAAACTGTTGGCAAAGAAGAGGCACCACAGTGTGCACAACTGCCAAAGATAGCTACACTGATGCCAAATATCTTCTCAGAGAACTCCAGGAGCTAGGAGCAATCCAACATCTGCTGAGACAGAGAAAATACTGAAGCTCCCCTTGAGGGATGGGTTTTTATACCAAGGGTGATGTCAGAGCTTTGGGAAATTTACTCTGTCTCACCATTTGCTGGTAGGGGGACATAACCCACTAGTCTGGACTGGTCTAGCAGGATTCCAGGAAAGGAAATTATCAGTAAGTAAAATTTCTCCTTCACTCTGAGGAGGGAAAGGCAATTACCGTATTTTTGTGCATATAACGCGCGCACTATATGCGATTTTACCTACCGTGCAACCCTCTCGCGCGTTATTTGCGGGTGCGCACTATACCAAATCTTTTTTCCCAACTAGCTTTCGGGAACTAAACCCCTCTTCCTGCGATTGGAACGAAACCAGCACGAGGGGTTTGCTTTTAACAACGCAGCTACAGGGCACCACTACAGCCTTTGTCATCAAAGTGCTGAGTAACAGCTGCACTCTCAGGTAAATTACAGCCCAGCAAAGGTGTCTTCTCTTTTGTTCTGAGGGTGAGCTTTTTATGACTGTAGTTCAAAGATGGGCAGAAAGATTAAAGCGCCACCGTACACACTTAGTAGGCATGTCACTAATGTGACTCCTGTTTGGTGGGGATTATTCCCCGTAAAAGACAAGGAGTTCACTTTCAGAGGCTGAAGGGTAACACGCTTTCCTTACCGCAGGGTCTGGTATCGGTTTCTCGGGTGAGAGCAGCAAGAGCTGTGAGGCCAGGCCTTGGGGGATCACTCACTCTGCTACTCCACTCAAAAAAAGTCCACGTGCCAGGAGTTTATTTCAAAACCAAAGTGAATTTACTGCCACACAAGATATATCCACATAACAGCAAGGAAAAGTTTGAGATAATACAGACAATCATCTACAAAATCCACAATCTCAATCTCTAGCTAAAGACGAAGCCCTGAAGTAAAAAAAACAAACAATCCACTTGAAATCCAAATCTCAAGCTCCTTGAGCACTCATAGTACTGTTTTTACGTGCATATAATGTGTGTAATGTGAGAACTTTATTACATAAAAGCCCAATCTCCGCGCATTATATGCGGGTGCGCGTTATATGCGCGAAAATACGGTAGTCAAGGATCAGTCCTGGGGATGGTTCTGTTCAGTGTTTGTGACCGATATTGCAGAGGAGAGATAATACAAAGTTTGTCTTTTGCAGATGCTAAGGAAGTTCTGCAGCAGAGTAGTGAGGGAGTTGACAGAATGAAAAACATTAAAAAAAAAACATTGAAGAATAGTCAATTGGTAGTAAGTACTCATAGTAACATAGTAAATGACAGCAGATAAAGACCAGCATGCTCATTGTAAAGACATGAAAATGCATTAAATCCAAAGGAGCTAAAGCGATTGGGGGATGAGAAACTGATGTGCAGACCAAGACACCTCAGAGCAGTAGTGTATGATGAGCCCAAGTTGGCAAAATATTGTAACAAGGTTAGGAATAGCTAAAGGGCTGCCAGGCTGCATAGAAAGAGGCATAATGCCCCTATACAGGTTGTTGGAGTGGAGGAGTAGCCTAATGGTTAGAGCACTGGCTTAGTAATCAAGAGATCAGGGTTCAGTTCCCACTAGCACTCCTTGTGGCCTTGGGCAAGTCACTTAACCCTCCATTGCGTCAGAAGAAAGGCCTGGTAATCTACTTTGTCACACAGCCAAGAAAACCCAGGAGCTGCTAGGTCACCAGGAGTCAGCATTGACTCAAAGGCACACATTGCATTTACAGATTGTTGGTAAGACCTCATTTAGAATACTGTGATATTTTGGAGGCTGAATTTTAGAAAGCTGAAGATAGGTTAGAGATGGTCCAGAGAGCAGCAACTAAAGGGTCAGCAATAGAAGTAATCTGAGATGAGATGTCCAGGACCAAAAACATTTCACAGCCTAGAGCAAAGACTCCTAAACCCGTCCAGGAAAACTTCCATACAGTTGGATTTTAAGGATGTCAGCAATGAATATGAGAGAGAGATTTGTATGCACTGCCTCCATTGTTAGGCACATTTCTCATGTATACTCACTGTGGATATCCTGAAAATGCAATTGGCTGGAATCCCCCAGAGCAGGTTTGAGAATTGCTGAGTGGGAGATGAAAGACAAGGGGATAGAATAAATATCCAAATTACCTGAAAGGTATAAATGCAAAAACTAACCTTTTTCAAAGGAAAGGAAATGGCAAAAGTAGGGGTCATGATAATGAACCTCTGTGGAAGGAAGGTTCTATCTGGTAGTGGGTGCACAGAGTGAACTTCCAAAGGAATTGATAGTGACTAACTAGTAACAGAATTCAAACTGATCAAAGATGAACTCTGAGAAAACTAAGCTGTTCTTTCTCCTGACTTCCTAAGTTGCATGTTCCCAGTACATTAAACAACACATTTTAGATTAGTACATGGAGATTGCAGTAGAGTTGTCTAGGTCATATGTACACAGCCCCATATTGTCCTGCTAGACCAGTCCAGACAAGTGGGTTGTGTTCCTCTACCAGCAGATTGGTGGAGACAAAGAACCACTGAAAATGCCAGGTTTCAATGACATCACTCGCATACCTCTATCTGCCTCAGCCACCAGAGGTCTCCAGTATTTCTTTGTCTCCAGCAGATGGTGGATGGATTTTCTACACTGTGAAGAATATCTGAATTATTGAGAGGAAAAGACTGATTTAAACACTCATGAATGACCACCTTGAGGGTGACTCTCTCACTTGAGCATGATTTGCCCCACTAGACTGCAGCCTTTTCAATATCAATAGGAGGAAGGAAAATTGGTTAAGCTCCACACTCTTATCATAAGAGCCTGTTGAGCAGCCAGAAAATTGGAAGATTCAGAAACCTCGCACAATCTCAATGCCCCCTCCCTCCTCCTCTATCCCCCCTGCTCACTCCTGCCTACTAGCTACCTTAAACATGGTGATTGCAAAGCCAGAGAATCAATTTCAGGGGAGTAGAACTGAGCTTGGCATGGAGTTTTGCCTGGGGCTCTCAGGGGGTGAGTACCAAGGCTTGACTTTGTCATTGTCCGTGTTGGGGATTCCCAATTCTGTCCATTTGGGGCACAATTCAGGGTGGACCGCCAGTGACCTTTGGCACAGTGTGGGGGTTTCCTGCCTTTTCCTGCATGCATTAGTAGCATTTTTACTTTTGGCCCTTGCATGCGTTCCACCATAATGACTCCAATGTGTGCTGCTACCCAAGTGCCTGTAACATGCATTTCTATATAAGCACTGCTAATGCATGCTTTCTGGACCACAGCAGCCATAGCATGTGCTATTGTGATACTTGCCTTAGCTCTCTGTCTTCTTTGCACCAGTTCCCGATCTCTAGGGGATTGACAGTGCCCATGTCCCTTGGTGGGGGGGGGGGGGGGGTCATTTCTGCAAGGAGTGCTTTTGGAGCCTGGATTCTCCTCCTTGGAATTCTTTTAGTTTTTACAACAGACCTAGTCATTCTGGTGTGGAAATTCAGACCCTGCAGCCTCTGAGTTCCCCTGAATGCAGTTCATGAGGGGCACGCTAAGAGTGGAAGCCCTGTTTGATTGCCTAAGCCTAAGCATCCCCAGCACGGGGAACCCCCCCCCCCCCCCCCCGGAGCTGGAGTTCAGCTGGGATCTGTCCAAGATTTAGACTATGGTTTGGATTCAGATGTCTGATGTGGATGAAGAAGTACTCTCATCTTCAGAGGATTGTGAAGAGACCAATGTTATCTGCCTGTTCTAGAATGAGTAACTGGAAGCATTAATTCCAAGGGTTTTATCCACCTTGAGCTTGGCAGATGCTCCAGGCATGGAATAGGAACTGAAGATACATCCACTCCTGCAAGGGGTGCAGGAATCCACTTCTGTCTTCCTGTTCCCGGAGGTACCCAAGAGCATGTTCCGGTCAGAGTGGGAATCTACTGACTCTCCACTTAAGGGGCTAAGGGTGTGAAAGAAGATGCACGCTTTTCCTGAGAAGTGATTTGTGGTGTTTGATATTTCCAAGGTGGATGTGTAGGTCACAGTACTTACCAGATAGACCACCATTCCTGTGGAAGGTAGATTGGCCTTAAAGGGACCAAAAGGTGGATTATTGTTGAAGAACCAGTTCATTGTGGCGGCGGCCGCTATTCTTCAGTTGGTGGTATATGCAGGCCTGACATCTCAAATCCCTGCTCCAGTGGATTCAGTCTATTCTGCCAGATGATTCTGCCCCTATTCTGGAACTGGCTACAAACTTTCTTTCTGATGCCATGTATGACCTGGTACATTTAGCGGCCAGGGATTGTGCCCTGTCAATGGTGACATGGTGTTGGCATAGCTCTGACATGGGGCAGCGAATTCATCTTTCAAAGCTTGGTTTCCCATCTGGCCTTGGAGGGATGCTTCTGTTGGGTACAATTCAGAGAAGCTGGTGAAGAACCTTGGCGAGGAGCCCCTTTTCCATCAGCCTCCACCCGCACCTTGTGGGTGCACTGGTCGGATTCCTGGGAGTCTCAGGATTCCTGCTGCTACTGGCCTAGAAAGCCTTTTTTCCCCTCTGCTTATGGACTTTGGGCTTATTTTCACTCCCTTCAGGAAGCACTTGGTCCCAGGGACCCAGTGCCATCCAGAGAAGGACCCTCCCGGGCTGCACAGTGAAAGTTTGGGAGCCCATTCCCTGGTTCCTTTGAGGGCAGACTTCACCTCTTCTTTCAGGAATGGGCCCGGGTCACCAAGGATCCCTAGGTACTAGTCCCCATTTAGTATAACTATGTTCTGGAATGCAAGGAGCCAATCCTGGCTGCCTTTGTCTTCTGTTGTGAGTCTGCAAACAGTAGGGCCTTGCGGATTACCTTGGATAGATTGCCTCTCCTGAAGACAATGGTGCCAATTCCCCCAGACAATTGGGGCCACGGCAAGTATTTCATCTTTTTCATGGTGCCAACACCGAAGGAACATTCTGGCTCATTCTAGACCTTAGGTATGTCATTGAGTGCTTATGCATCATGTGCTTCTGGATGGAAACTTTGTGATTCATGATTCAGGCGGTGCGCCAAGGTGAGTTCCTGGCATCTCTGGATTTGGCTGAGGCATAAACAGGAACAGAAGCGAGGGACATCTTGAACAATTTTCAGAAGAATGTGTTTGAGAAACTAGCTAAACTTAAAATAGACAAAGCAATGGAACCGGATGGGATACACCCTAGAATACTGAGGGAACTTGGGGATATTCTAGCAGCTCCACTGACTGACCTTTTCAATGCCTTGTTGGAGTCAGGAGTGGTGCCAAAGGACTGGAGAGAGGCTCATGTGGTCCCTTTTATAAAAAAGCAGAAGTAAGGATGTGGTTGAAAACTACAGGCTGGTTAGTTTAACTTCGGTGGTGAGTAAATTATTGGAAACGCTGCTGAAAGAGAAAATAGTGAGGTTTCTGGAGTCCAGTGGATTACAGGATCCGAGGCAGCATGGATTCACCAGAGGCAGGTCTTGTCAGACAAATCTGATTTCTTTCACTGGGTGACCAGGGAGTTGGACTGACGGAGAGTTCTAGATGTGGTATATTTGGATTTTTCAAAGGCAACTTATAAACAAATTGAGCACCCTAAGGAGGGACCCTAAAGGTACTGCTTGGGTTAGAAATTGGTTGAGTGGGAGGCGACAAAGGGTACAGGTAAATGGAGCTCACTCTGAGAAGAAGGAAGTTACCAGTGGTGTGCCCCAGGGATCTGTCCTTGGTCAGATTATTTTTAACATCTTTGTTAGTGATATAGCGGAAGGGCTGTTGGGTAAGGTTTGCCTCTTTGCGGATGATACCAAAATCTGCAATAGAGCATACACCCAGGAAGGTGTAGATAACATGAGGAGGGATCTAGCTAAGCTTGAAGAATGGTCTAGAATTTGGCAGCTGGGATTTAATGTTAAAAAAATGCAAGGTCATGCATTTTGGGCTGCAGCAATCCAAGGGAGCAATATAGTATAGGGGGTGAAGTACTTTTGTCCACTTACGAAGAGTGGGACCTAGGAGTGGTTGTATCTGATGATCTTAAAGTAGCTAAACAGGTAGAAAAGGTGACAGCAAAAGCTAGAAGGATGCTTATTTATTTATTTATTTATTTATTTACAGTTTCTTTTATACCGCACTATTCGACATCAGCGCGGTTTACAATGAACAGAAACTACACTTACCAAATATTGATCAGTGCTTACAATGAACAGCTGGGTATACATTAAACAGGTTTACATTCAACATCCTCTTTACATCCTCTCCGTATGCTTGGGTGCATACGGAGAGGAATGGCTAGCAGAAAAAAGGAGGTGATAGTGCCTCTGTATAAGTCTTTAGTGCAACCTCATTTGAAGTATTGTGTGCAGTTCTGGAGACCGCACCTTCAAAAGGATATAAACAGGATGGAGTCAGTACAGAAGGTGGCTACTAAAATGGTTAGTGGTGTTCATTATAAAACATATGAGGAGAGACTTAAGGATCTTAATATGTACACCTTAGAGGAAAGGCGGGATAGAGGTGATATGATTGAGACGTTTAAATACGTCTGTGGCATAAATGCACAGGGGGAGAGCTTCTTTCGATTGAAAGCAAGTTCTGCTATGAGGGGACATGGGATGAGGGTGAAAGGTGATGTGATATGTGGAAATATTTCTTTACGGAAAGAGTGGAGGATCCGTGGTCTCCCAGTGGAGGTGGTAGAGATGAGTACAGTATCTGAATTCAAAAAGCATTGGACAAACACAGATGATCTCTAACGGAAAAAAGGGGACTGTTGTAGTTGTTGATATGGAAGGACAGACTAGATAGGCCATGTGGTCTTTATCTGTCGTCATTTTTCTATGTTTCTATATTTTTATATCCCGATCCAGGGGATTAGCAAAACATCAGTGTTTTTGCCATGCTTGGCTCTCCCTTTCAGTTTGCCACCCTCCCAGTCAGATTCTCTACTACCCCAAGGATGTTCTCCAAGGTAATAGTGGTTGCGGTGCTATGGTGCCAAGAGATTTGTGTACACCCATACCTGGACTACTGGCTCATCCACGCCCATTCTCTTTCTGGTGGTGTCTCAGGTAGCTCCCCAAGTGGTATCCTTTCTGATAAGCCTCGACTGGGTGATCAAGTGGGGAAAGAGACAGTTGTTCCTAGAAGCAGTTGTTTCAATACTAGAGTGTGCAGAGTCTTCCTGCCAGAGGAGAAAGTCAAAGGCTGTTGGATTGCCTAACACTGTTCTCTTCACAGCAAGCTTCCAGAGTCTGAGTTGATCTTTTGCTCTTGGATTGATGTCAGCAATAGTCAAGATGGTGCTGTGGGCGCATACTCATATGTGGCCGCTCCAACGGCCCTTACTGGCTTGATGGTCCCTGAATTCTCAGCGGTTCAAACTCAGGCTCCCACTCCCAATGATGGTGATGGCCAGCCTGTTGTGGTGGCAGCAGCCCAGGCTTCTGAGGAAGGGTGTACTGCTGGATGATTGGCATCCTCATCAGAAGGATCCATGAGCAATCTCCTGGACTGGGGAACCCATTGCCAAGGCCAAATTTCCCAGTGCAGTTGGAACAACAGGGAGGTGGTGTGGTCCATCAACTATCTTGAGGTGAGGATCATCAGGTTGGCTGCTCTGCATTTCCAGCCCTTGATCGAGGGCTGGGCGGGTCGAGTGTTCTCAGACAAGGCCACAGTGGTGGCTTATGTCTATCAGTGAGGCAGCATGAAGAGTGCCGGGGTAGCTCTAGAGATGGCTCTCCTGTTTGCCTGGGCAGTGAAGAACCTCCTACTTTGTCAACTCTGCACATTGCCGGGGTGGATATTGTGGAAACAGATTTTCTCAGCTGGGATTCTCTGGTTCCTGGGAAATGGGAGTCGAGTCATGAGGTGTTTCAGTTGTTTCTGCGCCACTGGGGTCACCCCGAGAGGGATCTGATGGTGACCCACTCCAATGTCAAAGTGTGCCACTTCTTCAGTTGCTGCATGGAGGCGGGGTCCGAGGGTATTAGCACCCTGGCTGAATCTTGACCAGGCAACACTTGCTGTAATGTGTTTCCTTCATGGCCCCTGGTGGGGCATGTTATTCTGTGTGTGGAGCACTACCCAAAAAGGATTATTCTGGTGGCCCAGGGTTGGTGGAGGAGAGCGTCATTTGGAGATCTGAGGCAGTTCCTGCAACTTCCACCTCTTCATTTGCCTCCATCTCGGGTCCTATTGTGTCGATGGCCACTTGTCCTAGAGGACCCAGCCCCTTTCTTGCTTATGTCTTGGCTCCTGTAAGGAGACAGTTTATATGGACTACTTTCTGGCGGTGGTTTTCCAGTCTGCTGAGAGCTCGAAAGAGGTCTACCAACCTGGCATAAGTACGGATCTGGTGCCTTGAGTGCTGGTAGCTGGTTCCTGAGGCACACAAGGTGCCATCTCTGTTGGCCTTTCCTGTAGGAGGGTCTGGAGAAGGGTCTTTTTTCTTAGTTCCCAGAAGGTTCAGGTGGCAGCTTTGGCCTGGTTCAGAAGTCCATTGGCTGGTAAATCTCTAGCCTTACACCCATATGTTTCACACTTTCTTCAAGGGATTTGGCATCTGCATCCTCCCCTCTGGTCTGTGGTCCCTGCCTGGGATCTGTCTGGTGCTCTGGGCCCTAATGTTGGAGCCCTTTCAGCCATTGAAGTGCACTACTCTGAAGGATTTGACGCTCAAGATTGTCATCCTGGTTGCAATTTGTTTCACAAGGAGGAGTCTGAGCTGCCGGCTCTGTCTTGCCAAGATACTTACCTATCTTTTTCTGAGGAGGCTGTTTCCCTTCAGGCTGTGCCTTCCTTCTCTAAAGCGATTTCTCCCTTACCTGCCCTCCTTCTCTAAGGAGTAGTGTTGGGGGAATGGTAAGGATCTTCGCCTTGTTGATGTCCAGTTCTTAGAGGTTACAAATTCTTTTTGTAAGTCAGACCATCTTTTTGTGCTATTTGGCCCACACAAGGCGATATGGTAGCTAAGTCTGCATTGGGGCATTGGTAGGGGAATGCAACCCACTTGTCAGAACTGGTCTAGCAGGACTCAAGGAAAGGACATTGTTTGGTAAATAAAATGTCATCTTCAGGTAATATTTTAGAAAAGACTCTGCAGGGGTACATGTGGCTCTACATTCTTGTACAGTGGGGAAAATCATCAGAGGAAATTCTGCCTATTTTGTAAACCTATATGTTTACATGCCACTAGTTTAGGCCACTATCTTTGATTTGATTTGGAGGGGGAAATAAACAGCAAGGGATTAAGGAGGATAACCCTCTTAATCCTTCTGGTAGAGGGGCCTACCGAAATGATGGAGCAGCTGTAAATCCAGATATGAATTGGTCATACACATGCATTACTTGTATGCAATGGTGAATACACGTGTAGATTGTTGACCCTGATACACCACCTTACAGTTTCTATGTATTAGTGGCATCCATATGTAAATTTAGTTCTTTCTAAAATTGCCATTTCCACATGGAAACAGAAACTTCTAAAATAACCCTCTAAACATCTGGGGGGTGGGGGTTCAATACCATTGTGAACCTTGGTAAATATGCCGAGTGTTTTATTGGACAATGAATTGACCTCTCTTAGACATTTCTAGTTAGTATAACAAGAAAATGTCTTTGTGCATTGAAATTTAGTACATTTTGTTCATACAATTTTTGATACAACAGCAATCCATATTTTTATTCATGTCTTTATTACCAGTCATCTTGATTATGCCAAGGCACTATTTCACAGTCTTAGTTTCTTCCATATGTTGCCTGTAGCTCATTCAAAAGAGAGCTGTAAAATTGATCACTGGCAGAAAATGATTCAACCATGTCACCCTCTCCCCCCTCCCCCATCTCCCTTATTTAAAGCAGAAATTTTGGTTACCAATCTCATTCAGAACTGTGTTCAGAATGTTAATGCTGACTTATTGAATCTTCCACTGTAGACTCTCTTGTTCTGGCTATTTTATTCATTCTATATATTCCATCACAGTCACTGCACTCTGCAGCAGAATCTGTTATTCCATCCTGACATGACAGATGGTGTTGAGATAGTTGTTCTTTACCTATGGCATGAGCTGCCCCTTGACTGCAACTGGAATCTTCCAATGAGAAATTTTAAAAGAAACCTGAAAGCTTGTTTTACACCTGCTTTCTCTTCTCGATTCCTTTTCGGAGTAAATGCTTGTGCAGTTTTGGGAGTGAGATCGGCCTGTATGATACATTTCAGAGAGCAGCTGCTTCCCCCTTAACCTGCCCTTTATCTTGGGTTTTAGAAACATGATGGCAGAAAGACCACATGGCCTATCTAATCTGCCCTTCCATATCAACTACTACAGTAGTCCCCTTTTTTCCTTTTGAGATATTCTTCCCATGCTTTTTTGAATTCAGATACCTTCCTCATCTCTACTACTTCCAGTGGGAGACGCATCTACCACTCTATCTGTAAAGAAATATTTCTGCATATTACTCCTGAGTCCATCCCCTTTCACTCTCATCCTATGTCCGCTCATAGCAGAGTTTGCTTTCAATCGAAAGAGGCTCTCCTGTGCATTTATGGCAAGGAAGTATTTAAACATCTCTATCATATCTCCTCTATCCCACCTTTCCTCTAATGTGTGTGTGTGTGTGTGTATGTATATATATATATATATATATATATATATATATAAAGATCCTTAAGTCTATTGTCATTATGCTTTATAACAAAGACCACTAACCATTTTACAGCCATCCTCTGCACCAACTCCAACCTGTTTATATTCTTTTGACAGTGTGGTCTCCAGAATTGCACATAATACTCCAAATGAGGTCACAACAAAGACTTATACAGAGGCACTATCACCTTCTTTTTTTCTGCTGGCCATTCCTCTCCCTGTGCACCCAAGCTTTTGCCGTCATCTTTTCTACCTGTTTTGCTACATTAAGATCATCAGACACAATCACACTCGAGTCCCACTCTTCTTTTGTGGACAGAGGTACTTCACTCACTACACTGTACCTCTCCCTTGGATTATTGCAACCCAAATGCATGACCCTGCATTTTTTAGCATTAAATCTCAGCTGCCAAATTCTCTCTTTTTTTTTTATAACTTTTATTTAACTCTTTCTGAATAACAATAATATTGAAGAAAACAAAAAAACCCCAACTGATTACATATTCAAAAAAAACTTATATAAACCCATCAATACCCACATCATGGAAGAGTGCATTAAGGATTAAACAAAGTAAAAAAAGAAAAAAGGAGTTTAAAAAAAACCTCCACAACGGAAACAGCTTAATCTCACCACAACTAAACTCAACTAGCTGCCAAATTCTCAACCATTCTTTAAGCTTAGCTAGATCCCTCCTCATGTTATCTACTCCTTCCTGGGTATCTACTGCAGATTTTGATGTCATCTGCAAAGAGTAAAACCTTACCCAACAGTCCTTCTGCAATATCACTAACAAAGATGTTAAAAAGAATCGGACCAAGGACAGATCCTTGCGGCACACCAATGGTAACTTCCTCCTCAGAGTGTGCTCCATTTACCTGTACCCTTTGTCGCCTTCCATTCAACCAATTTCTAACCCAAGCAGTAACATTAAAGTCCATCCCTAGGGTGCTCAGATTGTTTATAAGTCTCCTGTGTGGAACTGTGTCAAAGGCTTTACTGAAATCCCAAGTACAACACATCTAGGGCTCTCCCTTGGTCCAGCTCCCTGGTCACCTAGTCAAAGAAATCATTCAGAATTGTCTGACAAGACCTGCTTCTGTTGAATCCATGCTGCCGCCGATCCTTTAATCCATTAGACTGCAGAAACCTCACTATTTTTTCTTTCAGCAGTGTTTCCAATCTACCCACCACAGAGTTTAGACTAACCGGAGTGTAATTTTCAACCACATCCTTCCACTTTTGTGTAAAGGGTCCTCATGTGCCTCTTGCCAGTCCTCTGGCACCCCCCCCCCCCCCACACACTCCAAAGAGGCACTGAAAAGGTTCAGTCAGTGGAGCTGCTAGAACGTCCCTAAGTTCCTTCAGTATTCTCGGATGTATCCCATCCGGTCCCATCGCTTTGTCTACTTTTAGTTTAGCTAGTTCCTCATGAACACAGTCTTCTGAAAACCATTTGAGATCCCTGTTGCTTCTGTTTCTATTTGTGGGTGTTTTCTAAAGTCCTGCTCCTGGCCTTTCATCTTTGAACACACAACAGAAATACTTGTTAAGCAATTCCACTTTATCCTCATCAGCTTCTACATATTCCCCCCCTTCACCCTTGATCTGACAATACCACTTTTGCCCTTTCTCTCCCTAACATATCTGAAAAATGTCTTATCCCCCCATTTTATTGCATTGGCTATTTCTTCTTTTTGTTTCTTTGCTTTCCTGACTACTTTGCTAGCTTCTCTAAATTTTTCCAGATATAGATGCTTTTCTTCTCCCTTTGTCTGTGATCTCTTGTAGTTCATAAAGGCCTCCCCCTTTTTCTTCACTTTTTCAGCTACTTCTTTTGAGAACCATAGTGGTGTCCTTTTACCTTTTATTTACCTTTCTAACAAAAAGGTTGGTTGCCCTTAAAATATCCTCTTTCAGTTTTACCTACTGTTTTTCTACATCCCTCAGCTGTTCCCATCCTGCTAATGACTCCTTGAGGTATTGGCCCATCTTGGCAAAGTTAGTTTGCTAAAGTACAAGACCCTCGCTTTTGAATGGATTTTATCAGCCCTAGCCCTATTCCTAATACTGAACCACACCATCTGGACCAATGCATTATTCTGTGTTGGAAAAGGAGACATCTCAGGGTTAAGCAGACTAAGGAATAAGGGGGCATGTTTATTAAAGAGCAATTCCCAAGTAGCCTGGGGTAAGTGCACATTACTAGTACTATGGCCAAAAGTAGATGGTGCCCTGCTCAGGTAGTGCACATATGGGCAACAACTGGACAAAGTGTGGGTGTTCCTGCTGCAGTGTCGCTAGCATGGGCCTTGAAAACCCATGCTGCCAGCACTTGGCGAGTTGCAACTATGGCCAGCACAATGGCTAGTAGTAGTTGCTCCCTGCGATGATTTTAATGCAGTGAACCATGCTGAATTCGGGGGGAGGGGGAGGCTTTCCCCATCCCCCTGCACTTAGTGCAGTGCTCTGTGCTAGTAATGCAGTTTAGTAAACGTGCTCCAAGATGTCTTGCCCTGTTCCCTTTTTCCTGTCTTTGCCGAAGAGAGTGCTGAGAAGGAACGGTAGAGGAAGTGTACTGAAATGCTGTTTGGCGCAGAAACAGCAATATTATTCTGAACACAATTATATTAGTGTTTGTGTACCTTTTAACATTTCAACATATGCGCACAAGTGCCAAACCTTTTTTTTGCGCACAGGATATCGGTGCTAACACAGATCCTATATGCATGTGTCTGGCTTGCTCTCCTTATTTAGTGCAGAATCTTTGCGCGTAGCTCATTTGCATGCTGTTTGCTTACAGCATCGCTGAGCAAAACCTCTGTACTAAGCTTGCATTAGGAAACCCTGCACCAGAGCTTTAGGGTGGGCTTTAGCACAGGGTTTCTCCATCGAGCCTTTAGGTAGTAACTGACTTGCGTTACATCAAATTAAAGTAAACTTGAAATGGCATGGGATGTCTCACCGGCTGTCTGAAACTGAGCATGGCCAAAACTGAGCTCCTTATCTTTCCCTCTATACCCACCTCCCTCCCTTCTCTATTTCTGTAGATAACACTACAGTCCTCCTGTTTCCTCAGCTCAGATCACCTTGGGGTCATCTTTGACTCTACTCTCTTTCTCTGCACACATCCAAAAGATAACTAAAACCTGTCGCCTTTTTCTCTATAACACTGGCAAAATTCATCCCTTCCTTTCTACACACACTACTAAAATCCTCATCCAGTCAATAGTCACCTCCTGTCTTGACTGTTGTAACCTGCTTCTCCCTGGTCTCCCTCTGAATCATAGTTCTCACCTTCAATCTGTTCAAAACTCAGCTGCATGGCTTATCTTCCGCCAGTGCCACTATTCTTATGTAAACCCTCTTCTCAAGTCACTTCACTGACTCCAGCGGGGTTACTTACCTGTAATGAGAGTTCTCCGAGGACAGCAGGATAAGTCAGCCACACTAAGTCCAGCCAACCCCAGGATTCGAAAAGACTCAGCTGCCGCACCTCTCCATTGCAGTCAAGTATGCCTTAAAAAGACAGAAGTCCTCCAGGAATGCCCTCCTGCCGGGCCGTGACCTCAAGTTGCTGGATGACATAGGCAAGAGGGCGTTCCAGGGAGCCATGCTGAGTGCTAGGATTGCCTCCCACCAACTACAGCATTCCCTATACCAAGATGTGCTTGTCCAGACTATCAAAGACAGCCTCTCTGAAACTTCGGTGCCAGCAAGCACCACCACTGCCCTGGCTGATCTGGGAGAGTGCACCAAGCACCAGGTCAGAGGCACCTTTGACTCCGCCACCAGAACCGCAGGATCTCAGCTAGACGCTTGGCGTGGCTGTGAGCATCAGGATTTCAAGAAGATACCCACAACCGCATAGTGGATGCCCCTTGTGTGGGGAATTCGCTCTTTGGTGAGAAGGTCAAAGACACTCTCAAGGACCGCTGCAACACCCTCCAGACCCTGGCAGAGGAGGGGATTGAACACACCAGCACCAACCGGAAAAGGGACTACCACCCGAAATCCAACCCACCAGCTAAGAGATTCAACTCTTACTGCAAGTGGCAGGCTCCAAGATACAAACATGAATCATACCAACCAATACATCGCTCCAAGCCGCTCCAAAAGCAGCTCAAGCAACAGAAAGCGACCACCTCCGCTGGGGCAGAGGCCTAACCTGTCCTTCTGACAAGCACACCCAGGCTACTCTAACAGTGGGTGGCAGGCTGGCGGCCTTCTGCACCTCCTGGAGTGCCATCACAATGGACAAGTGGGTCCTCAAAATTATAACACAAGGGTACCAAATCTGCTTCTCCTGTACCCATGGCAACGATCTCGACCCTCCAGCAACACCCCATCTCACCTAGTCTCCACCATTACCAAGGAGATCCTGACACTGCTGATGTCCCAGGCAATAGAGCTGGTATCACCGCACAAAACCTGCGATGGCTTCTACTCCGGGTACAAAACCTGCAACGGCTTCTACTCCAAGAAGTCGGGAGGTGTCCGACCCATCCTCGACCTCAGGAAGCTCAACAAATTCATCCACAGAGAGAAATTCAGGATGCACTCTCTGGAATCCATCTTGCCTCTGCTACAGGCCAGAGAATGGTTAGCTTCTTTGGACCTGTAGGATGCCTATACACATGTGCCAATCTACCCAGAACACCGCAAGTACTTGCGCTTCCAAGTCCTGGAGAATCATTACCAGTACAGGGTCTTGCCTTTTGGCTTATCCCCAAACCCTGGGAGTGTTCACCAAGTGTGTCGCAGTGCCAGCGGCACACCTCCACAAGCAGGGGATCGCAGTATTCCCCTACCGCAATGATTGGTTAATCTCCGCCCCATCCTACCAACACACAAAGGAAGTGGTAGCCAAGACCATAAAATTCCTATCCTCACTGGGCTTCCTGGTGAACAGACAGAAGTCACAACTCTGACCTGCCCAGCGACAGGAATTCATTGGGGTGGACATAGACATGACCACGGCGAGGGCCTTCCTTCTGGAGACCCGAGCGCACTCCATCATGGCACCAACCAAGACCATCTGCTCAACCCAACAGACTCCTGCATGAACCCTGCAGTGCCTTCTGGACCACATGGCTGCAACTATGCATGTGCTCCCTCTCACGAAGCTGCACATGTGGCATCTCCAATGGCACCTCTGCAGCCACTCACTCACTCGCTATCTCCTATCTCACTCACTTGCTCGCTATCCACATTGATTCCATTGGACAAAGGAGTCAAGGTGTCCTTCTGGTGGTGGGCCCACCACAGGAACCTGCTCCAGGGCAGGCCCCTACAAACACCCCCACACCACCTAGTCATCACGAGAGATGTCTCACCGGTGGGCTGGGGGGCTCACTGCATACAATTCTGTACCCAAGGGGCCTGGACAGCACAAGAACACACTTGTCACATCAACTTGCTGGAGCTCTGTGCAATACACTATGTGCTCATTGCCTTCCACCACCACACCACCACCAGGAAGGTGCTAATCCAGACAACCAGGTGGCCATGTTTTACATCAACAAATGGGGTACAGGCTCACGCTCCCTATGCAGGGAGGCAGTCATGATTTGGGCCTTCGTGCTCTCCAAACAGTGTCTACTGCAGGCCTCCTATCTCCCAGGGGGCACAGAATCAACTAGCCGACTGACTCAGTCGCCAGCTTGACCCCGAGTGGACACTCAACACAATGGAGACTATCTCCCTCTTCCTCAGATGGGGTCAACCCCAGGTTGACCTATTTGCAACAGAGGAGAATGCGAAGTGTCCCCACTTCTGCTCAAAGCACCCTTCGACCTGCAGTCTGGCCACGGATGCATTTGACGTGTCGTGGGGGGAGTGGTCACTCATATATGCCTTTCCCCGCACACTGCTCATCTTGAGAGCACTACAGCGGATCATCAAGGACAAGGCAGATGCCATCCTCATCGCCCCACATTGGCCCAGGCAGATGTGGTTTCTGCTCCTCCACTGCCTAGCCCTGGAGCCTCCCGTATGCCTGTACCTGTTCCCAGATCTCATCACGCAGGACGGTGGGGCAACCATGCACCACAACCTTCCTGCCCTTGCGCTGATGGCTTGGTGGCTGAGAGATTAAACCTGGCATCCCTCAATCTGCCCACAGAAGTGCAAGAAGTTGTGCTGGTGGCCAGACTTCTATTCACCAGAAAGTCCTATGGCTTAAAATGGAAGCGTTCGGCATCTGGTACGCAGCTCGGCAGCTGAACCCTTTCACCTGCCCGATGGCCCAGATCCTGTAATACCTCACCTCACTCTTTGACAGTGGGCTGAAAATGCAATCCATACGGGTGCACCTGTCTGCGATCGCCGCATTCCACGACCATACTGAGGGCGGCTTCATTGCCATGCTCCCACTGGTCACGCGCTTCATGAGGGGCCTAGGAAACCTGCGACCCGCCACCTGGCCCCTGGTGCCCCCCTGGGACCTCAATGTCATCCTCAACCAGCTGACTGGCGAGCCCTTTTAGTCCCTGCACTCAGCAGACACATAAAATACACGATCTGGAACATGTTCTTCCTGGTTGGCCGTCACCTCTGCCAGGAGGATTAGTGAACTGTAGGCGCTGGTGACACATGCACCCTATACTCTACCAAATGCACCCCAAGTTTGTCCCAAAGGTGGCATACATTTTTTATCTCAACCAGACCATTGAATTCCCTTCCTTCCACCCACCGCCTCCGTGGAGGAAAGGAGGTTCCACACCTTGGACTGCATCAGAGCCCTTCACATCTACCTCAACAGGATGGAATGTGACAGATGGGGGACCCAACCTTTTGTCTTATAATCCCAACAGACCGGGACACCTAGTCACCAAATGGACTCTGTCCCTATGGATCTCCAGCTGCATTGCCTTCTGCCTAGACTGGGCGGGGGCACACCAGCTATGGGCAATTGCCGCAACCATTGCTAACCTGTGCTCTGTGCTAGTGACTGACATCTGTAAGGCAGCCACCTGATCCTCCATCCACACATTCCAATGACACTACTGCCTCGACCTTGAGGCATGGTCAGACACCACCTTTGGGTGAGTGGTCCTGGACTCGGCCTGCAATACAGTGGTGCACCCCACGCATTCAACCGGACAGCGGCCGCAGGGCTTGTTCAGTGACAATGCTTAACCCTCCCTTGCTCTCACTGACTTGGAGCTGAGGGTGCAGGGGTTGTCTGCACATGTTTCTATGCACTATGCGACTTTGCACAATGTTGTTGATTTGCACATGTTATTGTTTTGCACAACTTCACTGGTTTGCACAAAGTTCAAGGTGGTTGTTCTTGCACAATGTTACTGGCTCAATGCACTGCGCTACACAATGTGTTAGAGTGACGGTTGGTAGCATATAGTTACCAAACATCACCAGCACGGTGATCATGACACTAGCAATTGCCTTTTTACCACTGCATTATACCATATTGCACTATACCATGTTCCATGCACAATAAAGCCTTTTTAATGAAACCAAGGCTCCCTTCCTGCCATTCAAGCTTCAGGCAACCCTCCCCCTTCCACCTCAGCACATGCAGGTAACTGGGGAGGCACCAGGTATGGCTGACTCATCCTGCTTGTCCTTGGAGAAAGTAGGATAAGTCAGCCACGCATACCATCCCACCTCCCCTGGAGGGGGTCAGCTCCTCAGCCGCACGCCCGCTACCTAGCATCAATATCTCAGCTAGGGACATACTGGCTGGCTAGGACGGGCCGGTGGGTCAGGCCTGCTAGCTCATGCTAGAGTAACTTCCATGTACGGCACCATTGAATGACGGCATAAGGTGTGGCTGACTCATCCTGCTTGTCCTTGGAGAACTATCCATTTCCGTATCCAGTTCAAACTTCTACTTATCTACAAGTGCATTCGTTCTGCAGCTCCTCACTACCTTTCCTGTCTTATCTCATTCTATACCTCTCCTCGGGAGCTCTGCTCCTCTGGCAGATCCCTTTTATCTGTGCCCTTCTCTGCCACTGCCAACTCCAGACTTCATCCATTCCACCTTGCTGCTCCATATGCTTGGAACAAACTATCTGAGTTGGTGCATTGGGCTCTTTCTCTAGCCCTATTCAAGTCCAGGCTGAAGACCCACCTCTTTGAGGCTGCTTTTTGGATCCTGATGCTCCTCACTCTCTTGTCTACTACTTATGTGTATCTTGCCATACTCTAGTCCCTAGTTTTGCAACATTTTTTAAATCTTGATTAGATTGTAAGCTCTGATGAGCAGGGACTGTGTCTTACATCTATATGTACAGCACTGCCTACACCTTGTAGCACTATGCAAATGGTTAATAGTAGTAAAAGCAAAGGGGCATGTTTACTAAAGGATTTAATACACATTAATGAAGTTAACACACGTTAAGTCTCCAGAGTACTTTTATTTTTATGGGTGCAGTGGCACTTAATGCATTTTAATCTTTAGTAAACAAGCCCTAAAAAGCAAGAAGATGATGACAAAGTAGTGGGGCCACCTTTATGGAATGGTGGTTTAGCCTTCACCGACAGTAAAATGATTAGACCATATTTCCAAAAATGCATGGGGGTAACCTGCAATGAGCAGTAGCTATACCCTAATCATCTTGCTGGACAGACTAGATGGACTATCTGCCATCATTTACTATATTACTATGGAGCTTTTCTGTGTACCAAGAAAAATTGTTGTGTGTGTGAAGTCATAGAAATAAATCAGGGGCAGCAGAACATCTCTTTGAATGGGCGGAGGGGGGGGGTGCCAAGCTGTGCCATGACTCTGCTCCTTGCTCCATCTAAATCCGCCCCTAGCTCCCACAGCCTTCCCCCTCCTGCCCGTGAGGATCTCATCTCCCCTAGGTAGAACAGGAGGGAATGGCTGCAATTGTGGCAGACTCCTGTCTGCCCACATGAGATCAGATTTCTACTGGCAGGAGGGGAAGGCTGCTGCAGTTGCAGCAAAAATTCCTGTCTGCCCGCAGGGATCAGATCTTCCGCAGGCAGACAGGAAGAGTCTTTATTGTGATCGCGGCAGCCTTCCACTCCTGCCCACGGGGATTTGATCTCCTGTGGGCAGACAGATTGAGTGCTCTCTTCTCTCTGCTGGCAAAATTTGGGTGGTGCACCCGTTCCGATGCCTTTGAAATAAATGGTAGGAATGTTCTCTTCCTGATGGCATGAATAATTTAATTCTTGAATTTAGATATTTTATTGTGACTTGTATGGAGGGAGTCTTAATTTTATCATTATGTAGAGCACCTTGAATATCTTTTTGATCAGAGGATGCAGGATATAAGGGCCCAATATTGAGATGTCACGGCTATACATCTCTAAGGCACATAGCCGCCGTCGCCGCCGAATCTTAACCTCGGATATTCAATCTGGGGTCATATCTGGGCACTGGAATTGAATATCCTGGTCTACTGCAACATGCTGTAATGCTGCACATGGCGCAGAAGCTAACCAGGCAGCGGTGATCTTGAGCTGCTCCCATGGGTAAAGATATCTAGGTTTTCCCATGCCCATCTTTACCCATGGCTCACTAACTGGACAGCAGTTCAGTATCATCGCTGGCCAGTTAGCAAAGGGTGCCACTACCGCTCTGCCCCAGAACAGCCCCGACACACCCTGATTCTACATGGCTGGCATCGGCGTGTGTAACGGCAGAACGGGGAGATATTCATCGGCACTAACCATTTCAATGCCGATGAATACCACTCTTTAGCAGCATTTACACGGTTTACAGGTTTTTAAGCCATGTAAATGCTATTCAATAATAAGCCCTAAGCTTTTATAAGTAAGGTAGTTTTATTTGGCTATGTAAGAACATAAGAAATGCCATACTGAGTCAGACCAAGATCCATCAAGCCCAGTATCCTGTTTCCAACAGTGGCCAATCCAGGTCACAAGTACCTGGCATGATCCCAGAAAGCTACATTGTAGCTTCATTGCGTGTCCCTAGTCTTTCTACTTTTTGATGGCGTAAACAACTGATCTACATTTACCCATTTCATTCATAGACCTCTAGCATATCCCCCCACAGCCATACAAGTTGTACATCCCTAAAAAGCTAAATTCATTTGTGGTTTTCCTGAATTTATTTTCATGTTTATTTTGTGTGTTTTTCACACATTTCTTTTACATGTTTATCTTGTTTACATGCTAGGACTTTATGCATGTGCATTAA
The DNA here is from genome assembly GCA_033557465.1 of Ichthyophis bannanicus. Classification (NCBI taxonomy): domain Eukaryota; kingdom Metazoa; phylum Chordata; class Amphibia; order Gymnophiona; family Ichthyophiidae; genus Ichthyophis; species Ichthyophis bannanicus. The sequence goes on from CM066041.1 coordinate 277,159,140, forward strand.
TTTTAGTTATACATTCATTCAAGCAATTTGTGCACACTTACAATTTTCAGGCGCCCAAACGAACTAAATGCATGCTCCTGAATGCACAACCCTAGTAAACCTTGTCTCATAAGAGTTGTCACAATATGTGTAGGAGCAACTTTGCAGGGCAAGGTCAGATCATCATCACACATTTACATGATTCTTTGGATTTATTAGTTTCTTTTCTCAGGAAAGAATATGCAGGAAAACAAAACAAAGGCCCCGTTTACTAAAGAACGCTATGGTGTCTCATATAATGCTCAAAACTATGATGTGTTAGGTGCAACACTACGGCATTAGTTGCCAGGGGCATGGAAAGCATATTCCTAGCATTTTACGCAGTGCATCCTGCCCTAATGCCATTTAAAATTAGAATGTGAGCACTTACCTCCACCTATGCATTTGATGAGTGGCATGCCGACTGCAAGGCACTCATCTTGCCCACTTACCACCCCAATGCATGCAGCACAGTTACCATGGGATTAGTGCATGTTGTAACCTGAATTTTAGTAAAAAGGCCCCTAAAAGTACATGAACGCCCCAAAGCCTCAAGGTTATCAGGATTTAGGAATTGCAGAGTTGGATCAAGGCACTGTATTAGATTTTATTTAACAGGTTTTTTTATACTGCTTTATCATTTCAGTAAAAGCAGTTTAAGTTACAATGTAAACTTGGTAATGTACATCAAACAGGGACATTGATAACTTGGATTCTTCTGAGGCAATGGAGAGTTAAGTGACTTGCCCAAGGCCACAAGGAGAGCTAGTGGGGAATCGAATCCTAGTCTCTTAGTTCCCAATCCAGTGCTCTATTAGGCTACTTTGGGAGAAGCAAGTAGATGCCACTGCTGTGTTGGTGTTTGTAAGGCATAAGTTCTTATTATGTAGTTACAACAACTGTTTGATCATACATGTCCACTAACTATATAGAGGATGCACTTATATCAGGCTAATGATATATATGAAATATTATACAAAAGGTTGCTAACTGTGTCCTTAATCAGATACAATAACACAGGTTAATGGCTCCATGAGCTTTCACTTTGCAACTTCTTGAAGTTTCCTTTTTTTTTTAGGGTCCTCCACCATGCTCAGCCATTGCAGTAATAAGCCTTGGCAGTGGCCACAGATGGTAGCTCTCCCCATGTCTGGCCAGTAGATGTTGCTGTTGAGTAATGACACTCATTCCTAGGGTCTGGCGACACTATCTGCTCAGCATTAACTAATTCAGGGAACAGACTACCCAATCTTGGAATCAAAACCAAGTCCTGTACATAGCAGCACTCACTGAGCCGTCACGTTGGTCCTGTATTTCCATATTTGACGGCCTCTAGTTTATCCAAAGGTTTCATGAAACCAGGGCTTATTAAAGGCCTACTCTTCTGCTAGTTTAAAATATATACTTTTATGTAAAAAAAACCCTCTTAAATAGGATTAAATTGATAACCTCCTTGGAGCCAAATGAGTGCACACATAGCATCAGACTCAACCAACAAATCCCCTTGATCAACCCACATACCACCCAACCCAGATGCACACCAGCATCACACATATCCAAAGAACGCCAACAAACAAAAAATATAGCCCACAAACTATACAATGCAACACATAATACACTCCCCCACCACACAAATAATGAACACACAAACCCAATCATAATAAACATCAGGTGTGCTCTACTAAACGCCAGATCTATCAGGAACAAATCAAATACTATCCTTGATCTAATCCACGACAAGAAGCTTGATATAATATGCATCACCAAAACCTGGCTAGACGACTCAGACCAGATCATATTAAACCAAGTAACCCCAACAGGATACTCAGCCTTTAACTGCATCAGAGCACAGAAAAGAGGAGAAGGAGTACTAATACCAGAAAGGAATACAGATTCAAAACTATCACCACCACTAACACAATTGAATCTAATACACTCACTATAGCCAACAAGTACCTAACCATCTCCCTAACATATAGACCACCTGGAACCACAACTGAACACCTATCTACAGTAATCGAAATGATATGCACACATAACAGAACGCACAAGCCCCTCATTGCACTAGGAGACTACAACCTAACATCTGCACCCACCAGAGAAACTGCAACATTCTTAAAAGCCATGGAGTCATTAAAATACTGCCAAACAATTAACGCACCAACATGGCACAACTCCAGACATGGTCTTCATGCCAAAGCAACTAGTAGAACAGAATAAGATCACAAAACCAACAATCACACCAGTCCCCTGGTCAGACCACCATGTAATTGAATTCACCATGACCTTGAATAACCCCGCCCAACGCAAAGAAGATGAAAGAATAACTAGACGGTTCAAAACATTTAACAGAGACTCATTCATAAACGAAATCACCCCACAACTTCAACAGGAACAAGAAACCCTGAACCTAAACATAGAAGAATGGAACACAATAATATCCAATGCAGCATCTGCCCCAGCCACTAAAGAACCACAAACACACAAGAGAACTAACGCACCATGGTACTCACATGAAATCAGAGTTGCAAAATGCACTGTCAGAAGACTGGAAAGAAGATGGAGACAGAATAAATCACACAACCTCCTAACCCAATACAGAGACAAACAACTGGAATATAACAACCTAATAAATGAGCGGAGACAGCAACACCATACCAACCTAATCATGAAAGCTACTAATAGACCAAGAGAACTCTTTAGCATTGTCCAGAGGCTCAACAAGGACGACACGCAACAAAGCACCCACCATCTTGACCCACAAAAATATGCAGACTACATGAAGTCAAAGAACACTAACCAAACACACACTACTGCACCACAAACAAACGATCTCACGATAAAAAAGCAACATCAAACATGGGAGAGCTTCAACACACCAACAAAGCAGCAAGTAGAAGACATTATATCTGGACTAAACACAATGACTTCACCGTCGGACCCGTGCCCAGTGTCTTGGATCAAAGCCACCAAAAGCCAGCTCTCTCATCACATTAAAAAATTGTTAAAGAATCGCTCCAACAAGGATACATGCCGCAACCCCTAAAGCACGCAATGATACGACCAATACTTAAAAGTAACAATCTGAGCCCATCCGAACCAAAATCATACTGTCCCATCTCCAGCTTGCCATTCCTTGCTAAAATCATGGAAAAGGCAGTGCCAGGACCATATAGATATCAATGCCCCACTGGACATACACCAGCATGGATTTAAGCCCCAACACGGCGTGGAAACACTACTCACCTCCCTCTTTGACAATCTCCTAAGAGGCATGGACAACATAAAAAACGGCTTCTTGCTAGTGTTCATGGACATCTCGGTGGCCTTCGACACTGTGTCACATGCTAAGCTATTGCAACGCTTACAACAGATAGGACTATGCAAAAATACTCCAAAATGGTTAACATCATACTTGGAAGGGCGAACGCAACAAGTCAAATGCGATCAAAAGAAATCACTACAATTCCCTGTCACGCAGGAAATACCTCAAGGCTCAGCCCTATCATCAATGCTCTTCAACATCTACATACAGCCCATATGCAACATCATCAAGCACCACAAACTACACTACCACATCTATGCCGACAACATCATGGTGTACGCTCCAATCAACTTACTAGCACTAAACACTACAACAATAACAAGATGCCTTGAAGACATGAATGACTGGCTCATAGCCAACAACTTAACAGTCAATTACGACAAAACTGAGGCAATGCTTGTCACTAGGAACCTCACCTTCATACCTCCACAAACTAACTATCAGCATCCTAGACAAACACATAGTAGTCAAAGAAGAAGTTAAGTTTCTAGGCATCACACTAGACAGAGCCCTGAACCTAAAATCCCACATCACCAAAACTGCAAACAAGGCATACCATCGATTGAAAACAATCAGACAAATCAAACCAATGCTCCGTCAAGACCACTTCCACACAGTGTGCCAAGCACTCATTACACCACTGCTTGATTATGGAAACTCACTATATCAAGGCCTTCCTCAACAGACACTCCACCCACTACAGATGGTACAAAACACCACAGCAAGCATCATTACAAACACACCAAAGACCGAGCACATCACTCCCGTCCTACAACAACTACACTGGCTCCCAATGGTGGCAAGAGCTAAATACACCATCTCTCAGCAGACGCACTCCAAAACATTATAACAAGGGACATTAACAACAGACCAAGAAGATCCAATAATGACAACATGATCGGCACACCCGCAGGCTATCACAAAACCAAACAAACAACTTCAAAAAAGAGCACCATCGCTGCTGGCATCCACACTATGGAACTCCCTCCCAACAAGCCTGAGGGCATTAGATGACCTCACAGACTTCCGCAAAGACCTCAAAACATTCCTATTTATAGAAACCTATGAGCATTAAGGCAACATCCCCTACCCAAACAATAACACTACTACCTCCACCAACTAAACACACATCCATACTACCCCCACACACAAATCTTTCATACCACGTTTTAAATACCTTCATGTTAAATGTTACCTCAATTGTACTGTCTAATTACTGTTAAGTAACTGTACTGTCTAAATGCTTACATGTATCCTAATGTTAAATGTAACCAAAATGGCAGATGAAATTTAATGTGGACAAGTGCAAGGTTATGCACCTAGGAAAGAACAACCCAAACTATGGTTACACGATGCAAGGTTCCACATTAGGAACTACCACCCAGGAAAAAGATTTAGGCATCATTGTGGATACCATGTTAAAACCCTCGGCCCAGTGTGCAGCGGCAGCCAAGAGAGCAAATAGAATGCTAGGTATGATAAGGAAAGGAATGGAAAATAAAACAAAAGATATTATAATGCCTCTATATCGTTCCATGGTGAGACCGCACCTTGAATATTGTGTGCAATTCTGGTCGCCGTATCTTAAAAAGGATATAGCGATTTTAGAAAAGGTTCAGAGAAGAGCCACCAAAATGGTAAAGGGGTTGGAAGGATACTCCTATGAAGAAAGGCTAAAAAGGTTAGGGCTCTTTAACCTGGAAAAGAGACGGCTGAGGGGAGATATGATAGAAGTCTATAAATTAATGAACGGAGTGGAACGGGTAAACGTAGATCGATTGTTTACCTTATCAGAATATAGAAAGACTAGGGGACATGCAATGAAGCTACAGGGTAAACTATTTAAGACTAATAAAAGAAAATATTTTTTCATTCAACGTGTAATCAAACTCTGGAATTTGTTACCGGAGGATGTAGTAAAGGCTGTTAGTGTAGCTGGGTTTAAAAAAGGTTTGGACAAGTTCCTGGAGGAAAGGTCCATAAACCATTATTAAGAAGGGACTCAGGATATCAATGCTTGAACCAATACAAGCATTGTGGAACCTGTGTCCCTTGGGGAAACAGCTAGGTACATATGACCTAGATTGGCCACTGTTGGAAACAGAATACTGGGCTTGATGAACCTTGGTCTGACCCAGTATGGCATATCTTATGTTCTTATAACCCTCCAGTTGTCATGTGACGTGACCACCTTGATCGAAGGAAAAGGTGGCATACCTTAATTTCTTTTACTGTCAGATATATTAGTTTGAGTTCTACGTTAGTTTTTTTTTTCTCTCTCTACTCTCGTTTGCAAAAACCGGAGGAGTTGCCTTATAGTTAGAGCAGCAGGCTAAAACCAGGGTTCAAATCCCACTACTGCTGCTTGTGATCTTATGCAAGTCACTTAGCCCTCCATTGCCTCAGGAACAAACGTAGATTGTAAGCTCTTCAGGGACAGGAAGATACCTACTGTATCTGAATGTAACTTGCCTTGTCTGAGAAAAGACATGAGCTAAATCCAGTTCCCTAATGCTCTCTTAAAAATAGCATGTTACAAAGCGTAGTGCATTAGCTACAATACTGTATAAAGAGCAATAAAAACTTGATAATTGAATATAAAAGACATAGTGTCTTAAGGCTTTTGCGTTTCATAATAATGGTTTATATGCTCAGTAGAACTCTTGACTCATTCTCAGCATTATCTCGACAAAGGTCTTTGTGTGGTTTTATAGATACTGTAATTTTATTCTCAGGTTTTTGCTTCTTGACAAAGAAGTTGCACAAAGATTCCCCATAGTCCATGGTGGAGAAAAGAAAAATCAGGAGCCATTTATAATGTATAGTTGTGGGAAGGAGCAAATGGGAAATGTACTGAATGGCGTGAGGAGGTGTTTGGCACTCATGAATCCTACAGGAGAGACAAAGGGAAATAGCAAGAGTGTGCACCGTCAAAAACAAGTTCAGTTTATGCCCGGTTTAAACAAATTTTTCCCAATTTTCAAGAATTTGGGTATTTTTTCATCTATTCATTCTTTGTGCAGGCATTGTATGCAAGCTAGCTCTTTTTTTTAAGCATGGAAATTGTATGCACATTAATTTTAGGTATATGCATGTACAAGCTGTTCGTGTACACTTGACTTGATAAGAACATTGGCTTCCTGTTACATTATAAACATTTATAGCCTGGTCACCCTCTGATCAACTATATCAAGCTAGAAATGGGCCCTGTGCAACTAACTAATCTGGTGCCACCCGTCTGCCCAGCCATGTTTAGCAGCTCAGTCTTTTTGAGCTTCCTGGAAGCCCTTTGATGATATCAGCGCCCCCTTCTGTGCTTCTGCCCTGTGCAGCTGCACTGCTCACACAGCCCTTGGTACGGCCCTGCAGCCATCCATCCCTTTCCCCTCCCCTTCCTGTCTATATACTGCTTATAGATTCCTCTATATATTTTGGTATCAACATCTGTTGCTCGTACTGTCCTGACCAGAGAGAAAAGGTTTTACCTTTGAAAGCTAGAGTAGTCTACAAATGTATTAAGTTACAGTAGTCCAATAAAAAAAGGTATCACTTTTTTTTCCTTTTTATTTCCCTTTTTTATATAGCTAAAGTTTTAAAGCACCCAAATGAACCAAATGCTTGCAAATGCACCTCCCCAGGAAACAGCCAGTAGTTCTCTGTCAACCTTGTCGGGGCGGGGGGGGGGGGGGGGAAGAGAATAAAATTGAGAAAGGAGGGACCAAATGATCCCAAGATGGAGTAGGAATGGAAATGAGGAAGAAAAGTAGGGTTGCCAAGTGGCTGGTTTTCAACCGGCCTAACCAGTTTTTTTTTTACATGGCCATGCTGACTGCGGGCAGACTCTTAAGGCCAGAAATAAAAAAGCTGGTTTTTCTCTGCTGCAGTGCTAAGCTGTTGCTGCATTACCATGAGTGGCAGCAGTCAGTGCTCGGCACGCATCTAGGCAGGCACCCACCACCTACCCAGTTCCAGCCTGTGCTGCAGCCATGCAATCAAAAGGACACAGGGACTGCCTTAGACACTTCCATGCAGAAGCTATGCTGGGTCCTGCCTCCTGACACACTTCCTCCTTTGTCAGAGAGGGTGGGGCCCACATCTCTCTTTGGCATGCGTTGTTTGAATTCAGTGGCACCTGCAGAGGATGGGATTGAGAAAATGAGATGGTGGACTTGGGGGAGGCAATGTTCTGTAATGGATGGGGGTTGTAGGAGAGGGGAATAAGGGAAGATGAGGGAAATGTTGGACTTGGGGAAGGGGGGCGATGGAGGGGGGTGTACAGGTCTGCTGGATATGATGGGGCTATGGGAAGGAGGACACAGAAGGGCGAATTGTGGGCCTGGGGAGGGAAGGGGTGTGCTGGACATGATGGGTCTGTAGGAGGGATGCAGATAGGGAGGGGTAGGACTTAGGGGAAAGGTGTAGAGAAATTGAAGGGGATGTGTTGGACATAATGGGGCCGAAGGATGAAGAAAGAGACACAGATGGATGTGATTCTGGAATACAGAAGAGGGGGGGGGGGGAATAGGGGCACCAATGGGAACTGTTGGATCACCTGGGCAGGGGGGATTAGGGAGACACAGGGAGGGACAAGTAGTGAATGCTGGATGTAAGACATTGGGTGGAAAGGAGAAGAGAGTGAAAGGAGAGAGGCTGGACCTGGAAGAGAGAAAGGGGAGTTAGTAAGAAGTTGGAGAAGGAATGAGCGATGAGGAATACGAAGCCTGAGGTCAGGAAAAGTTGTAGGTAGATGGAGTAAAAATGAGGAAAATAGAGAGCTAGTTTGTAGGAAGGAGGAGTGAAACCTGGATAGTGAAACACAAAAGTAAATGGAAGGAAGCTTAAAGAAAGAGATCAATATCAGAAATGAATAAAGGGGAAGAAGTGAAGACAGGAGGAGAGAGAATAACATATGGACAAGACAGAAGAAACAGAAGCCAGAGCCTGGGATCAATGTAACAAGAAAAACAAAATGGTCAGAAGACAAAGGCAGAAACATAATTGTATTTTCTATTAAGTGATTGGAATATGTCAGTTTATGCAATGTATATCTACCAGCGGATGAGTATGCTATTAGCATGGAGTTTATACATAAGAATGTGTGATTATTCTGGTTTGTTCAGTTGTCCTAATAGATGAACTGATGTTCTAAGGCTCACTGAAATATTTATAGTACTGTTTTTTCCTAGGTCAGGTCCTTGTGTGAGTTTTGGAAATTAGTGCTGGCATAGTAGATTTTTGGTAGGTCCTAAGTGACTTTTTTGTAGAGTTTTGTATTACTTCATAGTATGCTTGGTACTGAAAGAGTGTATGTTGCTGTCAATGAAATGACAAAAGAATCGGGCCATTTTTTGTGTGGTAAGTTCTATGGGAGAACATCCCGACTGTGCTCTGCATCCACTGTTGTGGGAGTGGAAGGCATTCTGTGGATGCAGGATATATGTTTAGATTTAACACCATATGGGAGAACGTGTGTGGTGGAATATGAAAGGAGCTGTGGTTCAATGGGAGATGAAGAGTGCAACCTCTTGTACCCTACCCTATGTGGCCTGCAGGAGGTAAACCCTGAATAGCTGCCATCATAGCAGTTATTGTTGGGAATGGAGCAGGGGACAGGGTGAGTAGGGGGTGGAGTAAGGGGCTGGGCAGGGCAGAGCACAGACAGCAATATACAACAGGTATTTCTCTCTTTCAAAAAATTGGCAAACCTAGGGACCGGTCCAAGGGTTTCTGCTGCCGTAGGAAGAAACCCCAGCCTTGCCAGAGATTCCGTCTCGGAAGGTAGAGGTGGGCAGCAGCATTTCTAAAAGTAGCGGCTTTTTGCCACTGATTTTGGAAATGCTGCTCGCCTCTCCCTTCTGAGACGGAATTGGTGGGGGGGGGGGGGCGGGGGTTGTGCAGCCAGTCATATGTACTACTGCTGCCCACCCAAGCCAGCTGCCCTAGGCAGCTGCCTAGCTCACCTAGTGGACAGGCCAGCCTGTGCAGAATGGGGGAGAGAGAGAGAAAGAAAACAGGGCAGGAAGCAGCTAGTCACAGAAATGGTGTTAAGGTAAAAAGACTTTGACTGGCCTCAGATCTGGACAGTTGGTGCTCTGCCCTTGAGATACTATGCTAAAGGGAGACCAGGCAAACAAAAAGGCTCTCTCCCCCAGCCCCCTTCCACAGCTCTGCTCCTCGGGCTTACATCCCGCATCATTCTTCTTGCTCCCTCAAGTACATTATGTTCTATCCATGCTAAGCGTCTATCTCCCCTCCCCTTCCCTTCCTGCGTGCAATATGAGACAACTCGGCTTTCTATTACCTTGGGCCCAGTTTGTGGAATGCTCTCCCACCCAGCTCTGCCTGTAATTGTCCTATCCTAAATTGAAATCACTTTTAAAGAGGCACCTTTTTCAACTAGCCTTTGACCTGGCCCTGCAGTAGTGCAGGATCCCCTCTCTCCTCTGCCATTCCATTCCATTCTTTTGATACTGCTCTGCACTACCCCGAGCCCAGTCCTCCTTCCTCTTGTGTCTTGTTCTGACAGTCTTGTGTATTGTCTTTTTTTCCTATTTTATTGGAGTTCCTTTTCTGATTTTCTGCTGTTTTTACTGTACACCGCTCTGTTGTCTGAAGCACGGTATAGCAAATTTTAGTAAACCATAAACTTGGTCCTCTGGGATTTAAAGGGGGATTGCTGGGAACAATATATTTATTCTTGACAACCTGAGGACTATCAGCCATGCTGATGTGGGGCAGTTGTAACTGTACTAACTTGTTGAATGCTTATAAGAAAGCAATGGCTTGCCTTGAACATGGCAACCTTGCTGAAATCTGGTATTCTGGCATGAATACACCACTACTGATCGGAGTATAACAAAACACTCTAACTATCCAGTATCCTTATCATACTATGCAACAAAAATCTTGCCTGATTTGAATACCATAGTCCTCCATACCAATTACACAAACCCTATCTCTCTTCCTTTATCGTACAGTGCAAGTCACAAGATATTCAGATAACACCTTTACAATTATTAGCGCTCAAAATGTCACACTCACATACCTTTTGTCTAAGAATAGTATGAAGCTGTATTATAATATTAACTTTAGTTGCACTCACACGCAGCCTAAATAACAAATGCCACAAACCAATCCCAATAATACAAAGTCTTAACCGACCTCACCTACCCTCAGGACATGCGTACACTTATTTCAATACAAAGGTAAATCATCACCGACTTATACATATAAAACCCACCACACTATATCAAGCAAATACCCAACCAAACAAAAAAGACCCAGTTTCATTATCATGTATCCTAACAAACGCTAGATCCATGAAAAATAAACTCCCTATCTTTACCTACTTGCTAAATGACATTAAACCAGACATCCTATGTGTTACTGAAACATGGCTGACTGACACAGATGTGGTTTACCTAAACCAATTAAATAAGAACGACTATGACATTTATCATACGCATAGAAACAATAAAAAAGGAGGAGGAGTACTCATAATGACTAAAAAAGCCCTAAACGCAAAACCACAATCCTCTGAGCCCATTAACAATACAGACACCCTCATCATAAAGATCGACCATTTCAGAATCTGCTTGATATACAGACCACCTGATCATAAATCAGAAAACATGGACGCCCTAATCGAACTACTTAGCTCATCCACTGACCTAAATCCAATAATAATGTTAGGTGACTTTAACCTCCCATCTCTACCCCCCGCACACTCAACCCTCTTCCTTGAATCTATATCCGACAGGCTTCTACCAAATCATTAAAACAAATACTCATAATAAAGGAGGAACCCTTGACCTCATCTTTCTCCCAGAAGTATTCCACAAACTCTTTAACCAGGATTCACTGCAGTGCACACCTATCCCATGGTCAGACCACCACCTGATTAAGTTCAACCTCATATACACTGATACAAATAACAAAAATCAGCCCACAAAAAACTCCACCCCCCAGATTTAAAAATTTTAATGCGGAAGATTTCCTCGATCTAACAATCCCCCACCTCTCTTCATCACCTTCCAACCTTGACGAGGCTATTGCATCCTGGCATAAAACAATCACTAATGCGGCTGCATATAAACAGCCAAACAAGAATAATCGACCCAGAAATGGCGGTGCCCCTTAGTTCAACAATACCTTAAAAGCAATGAAAAGAACACTCAGGAAAATCGAATTAAAATGGCGCAAAATTAAATCTACATCATGCTACGAAATATATCATACCCACCTCAAAAATTACAAAGAGGCTACTGACAGCGCAAAGAAAAACTTCCATTCAGCAATTCTAACCAAATCTATTAACAGACCAAGAGAACTATTCTCCATTGTCCAAAACTTAACTAAGAACACATACAACTCTAGCTACGAAGTTAACGATATATCCGCTCAAACCTTAGCAAATCATTATATAAATAAATCAAAAATATATACATTCTCAGCAATTACACAAGCCATCTCTCACCAACATCTATCAGATGATTGGAATGAATTCTACCCCATAACTAAAGAAACACTCAAGAATATTATGTCAAACCTAAACACTACAACTTCTCACCTAGATCCCTGCCCTATAACCTGGATAAAGAATACCCTTCCAACATATCCTCCTTCATCCTACCTTTAATTAACCTCTCATTAAATCAAGGCTACCTTCCACCCATCCTAAAACATGCACAAATTCGACCAATACTAAAAAACAATACCCTGGACAAAATATCACCGAATTCATACAGACCTATTTCAAGTATACCTTTCATGGCTAAACTCATAGAAAAAGTAGTTCAAACTCAAACACAGGAACACATCGACACCTCAGCTCCCCTCGATGACCAGCAATATGGCTTTTGCCCAGGTCATGGAGTAGATACGCTCTTAACAGTACTCCTTGACACCCTTCTAAGAGAAATTGACAGTCCCAGAAAAGCTTTCTTACTTCTTTTCCTGGACATATCCGCAGCATTTGACAGTGTACACCATACTGTAATGCTCAACAGGCTCAGACAAATAGGTGCTAATTCAACAGTACATAAATGGTTCACTTCATATCTATCTAACAGAACTCAAACTGTCAGGATCGGCACCCAAACCTCTAACACATACAAACAGGAAATTGGCCTCCCTCAAGGATCCACCCTCTCTGCTCTCCTTTTTAATATCTATATACAACCAATTTGCAACATCTTTAAAAAATTCAAAATCCCCTACCACATATATGCAGACGATATCATGATGTACATTCCATTCACGATCCCCACACTTCCACTACAATTATTAACTGACTGTTTCAATGAATTAACAAATTGGCTAGAAGACCACAACCTTCATATTAACCATTCCAAACTGACATATTGATTGTAACAAAAAACAAATTGTACACTCCCCCTACTCACATCACACTTCAGAAACATGATATTAACATAAAAAACAAAATACCTAGGGGTGATCTTAGACACACACCTCAGTATGAACACCCACATAAGAAACACTACAAAAAAAATATACTTTAAACTCAAAGTACTAAAACAATTACGCCCACTGGTCCACCTGCATGACTTCTTGAGCATAATACAAGCCATTATTACACCTCACTTCGACTTTGCCAACCTCACTCTACTAGGCACAACTAATCAAAACATCAAAAGGCTCCAACTTGCCCAAAATGCTGCAGCTAGAACCATAATGAAAGTACACCCATTTGAGCACATATCACCCTATTTAGCTAAACTACACTGGCTCCCAATTCAATGCAGAATAAACTATAAATTAATAATAACCACCTTCAAAGATTTAAATAATACTGCCCCAGCTACACTAAACAAACTCCTCACTAAAGACACACCCCAAACTGTTCACAGAAGATGCAACACTAATAAAATAAGGATTCCAAAAGAGTTCACAAAGACTAAAAAAACAACAAATAAAAAAGCGTTTTCCCATGCAGCCCCAATACTCTGGAACTCCCTACCTGAAGAAATAAGAGCCTTAACTGATCTTAAAGAACTAAGTAAAACATTAAAAACTCGCTTGTTTAGCTCCCACTACGGTCCACTTGCAAATTCCCAATACCAAAATGAAAAGGGATAATATATAACACTTTGAGCATAATCCCATAATGACCCATGAAAATATGACCATTATACGCAGTTTACGATGCTTGTAAATAGCTACCTTTCTTGTTTAATTCAACATCCGTTGATTGTACATAGTTCTTAAAGTTTAATTGTTAAAGTTAAGATGTACATAATTCAAGCGATGTTTAATGTAAAAACAGATATGTTACGCTGTTTCTTTACCTGTTTTCTGTAAACCGCACCTGATCTTTGGAAGGTAGCGGTATATAAGCGACTGTTAAATAAATAAAAGAAATAAATGAACCAGATTGATTGCGAGTACTGTTTTACCTAACTTGCTTTGCTATTGGATAGGAGAGCTGAGAAATATGTTTCATACCTTAACGCCTATGACATAGGCCCTGTATGCTATGTTTGTTATAAAGTGACACAAACCTGCTTCCCTTTATATAAATTCCGTTATATGTGACTACACTGTGCGTTAAACCTACCAGGAACTGTGTTTGCATGTACTTTGGCTAGCAACCCAGGGAACCGTGAGAAGGACTGACAGATTTTTCTAATGTTTCATAATCCAGGACAGGATTACTAAAGTTAAGATTTTTCTTAATTATTTTGCTTTGTATGAGAGACTGCTAAAACATTTGACTTTCATGTGTATAAGAACCCACAGGATCCTTGCCAGGAAATCCTTTTGGAAAGAATGGGTGATTGTTAGTGACTTTGGCCAAGGATGTTTAAGCAACTGGTTTGGCTCACCTAATGGGAACTGTCACAATGCTTCAGTCTTATTAATGATATCATCTCTAGAAAGTACTGGGAGCAGACAAAGAATTTGGAAGCTTGTAGGTATATATATTTTTAATTAGTGTGTTTTTTAGCTGCTTTTTGTAATTATTCAGCTTTTCTGCTATCTTCTGCTGGCTGTTCCTTGCCTTCCTACTAATTTGAACGGTCCTTGCGCCTGCTTCCTTTCTTTCTACTTATGTTTTAGTTTTATTACATTTAATCTAATGTCTTTCCTGTTTTGAGTTTTTGACTGACTTTTTCCTTATGCGCAGAATCTGCCCATTTCTATAGGTGGAGTGGACTAGGCCCTCCAGACACTGTTGGGTCCTTTTCCTCTCTGTGCACATGTGCTGACCTTCCTGTTGGTCCTCTGCTCTGCTGAGAACAACCTTATTGCAAGCCTCTGCCCTGCACCCTGGTTTGCTCAGACTGTTTTATTACCTGTGCTTGTCTTAAGTTTTCAGTTTCTTTCTCTCTCTCTCTCACTCTCTGTATATATATTTTAATAAGTGTTTCTTAGCGTTTATCTCCGAGATCTACTCTGTCCCTCTGTCTCATTATAGCGGCTCCACATCACTTTATTTTCCTATTGTTGACTCTGCCTAATCTTCTCCCCGCATTCCAACATTGTCAAGCTCCCATTCCTTACCACTCCTGCCCCCCTTAACATCCTTCCCTCTCCTGCCCTCTTGTCTTCTACCCTGTCCTGTGCTGTGCTCTTCAGTTTCACCATCTCCCCTCACTGTCATTACAACTGTGCCCCCTGCACTCTCCTTTTCTCATCAGGGGATATCAATCCCAACTCTGGCCCCCCTAAGCTTTTCTCACACTGCCAGGGCAGACCCCCAGGCAACCCCTTAAATCTTATCCCTATCCCTCTGTTTTCCCCATCCTCTCTCCCTTTCTCATGTGCCTTGTGGAATGCACACTCCATCTCTAATAAAGACGTTGTGAATGAAGATGAGTTTCTCTCTAATACTCTGCATCTTCTTGCTCTGACTGAGACCTGGCTTCTCCCCGAAGACCTACATCAGCTGCTGCCCTCTGTCATGGGGGCTACCAATTCTCCTATATGGCTCACTCCGTTAGGAATGAGAGAGTAGAAATCAAATACCACCGCCATGCTCAACAGTTTCAACTCCTCCTTCTGCCTCAGTCTCACTCCTTTCCTTCCTTTGAAGTCTGCTCCATCTGCCTCTTTACTCCACTACCTCTCTAGATTGCTGTCATTTATCAACCCCCTGGTAAGTCCACCTCTACCTTTCTCACTGACTGACTCGTGACTTTTCCTCTTTCTGGATGCATCTTCCTCCCCTCACTTATCCTTGGGGATTTTGACATTGTTGATAACCCCTCTGACTCTGATGCATTAAAGCTCCTTTCCCTTATCACCTCCAACCGTGCACAGTATAAACTACTCACTCTCGTTCATAGAGCTTTTCACACTACCACCCCGCAATACCTGGCAGACCTCATCCATTTCCACACGCCTAGGCACACCCCCCACTCCTTTCATCTCAACCGCCTCACACTTCCCCCTCCTGCCCGCGCCCATCTCCAGTCCACTCGTTCCTCTACTTTCTTTTTTATTGGCCCCACCCTCTGGAATTCCCTTCCTACCTCCCTCCGTTTGGAACCCCATCACCCTTCCTTCAAACGTGACTTAAAGACTCATCTCTTCTCCCTTGCCTTCAACCTTCCCACCCCTTTTGTGTGAACTCCTTTTCTTGTTCTACAACTTTTCTTTTCCCTAATCTCTTTCTTCTGTCCTTTGAAATATTGTAATTTCTTTTCAATTTTTCTGGCCTAGTGCCTCACTTTGTTCATTTGCATATTGTACACCGCTCTGACTACCATAGAAGGGCGGTTAATCAAGTAAATAAACATAAACATAAACTATGCTCTATTGCCCCTACTCACCAGCTAGGCCACTGCCTTGACCTTGTTTTCTTCTCTAACTGCTGGTCCTCAAATTTCTGCACCTCTGCTCTTCCCTTATCACCTACTAAGTTTCACTCTTAATTACCCCCCACCTCACTCTCACCCAATCTCTTCCAACATCTTTAGGAATCTTCACATTTATCAACCCATCAGCTCTCTCCACTGCTGTCTCAGCATCTCTTTCCTCCACTATGTCATCTAAGTCCATTGATGAGGCTACATCTTCCTATAACATTGTACTCTCCACTGCTCTGGATGTTCTTGCTCCTCCCACTTCACATTCTGTGAGGCGTTCTGTACCTCATCTCTGCCAGTCTTCTAAAACCTGTTACCTACATTCCTGTGCCCACTCAGCTAAGCGCCTTTGACTCAAATCCTGCACCCTTGTGGACTTCCTACATTTCAAATTCATGTTAGGCTGGAAAGAAGTTATCATAGTACTTGTGCTTGGCAAGTGCTATGTCCATCAGACTAACTCTGTTGCCTGTGACCCTCGCCATCTCTTTACAACTCTTGATTCTCTCTTCAAAATGCCTCTGCCTCCTCCGACCCCCTCCTTCCCTTTCTACCCAGACCTTGACTGACTACTTCCATGGCATAGTCCACAAGATTTCTCTTGAGTTCCCACCAGGGTCATTTCCATCTCCCCCTTTACTCCCTAATTCTTCCCTCAGCTTATGAGGTACGTATGACCTAGATTGGCCACTGTTGGAAACGGGATACTGGGCTTGATGGACCTTGGTCTGACTCAATATGGCACATCTTATGTTCTTAACGTCTGCCACCCTTTCCTCCTTTTCTAAGATCACTGAGGAAGAAACCATACATTTTCTCTCCTCCTCTAAATGTACTACCTGCTCCTCTGATCGCATTCCTCCCCCTCCCAGTCTACTAAATTCCATCTCCTCCACTGTTGTCCTTTCCATCTGTCACATCATTAACCTATCACTTTCTACTGCAACTGTTCTGAAGCCTTCAAGCATGCTGTGGTTATTCCTCTCCTCAAGAAACAATCCCTTGATCCTACTTGTCTTTCTAATTATTGGTCCATCTATCTCCTCCCCTTTATTTCTGAACTACTTGAACGTGCAGTTCACTGCCGCTTTGACCTTCTCTCCTCAGTCCCTTCTGATACACTGCAATCTGGCTTTTGCGCTCTACGTTTCTACTGAGATGGCTCTTGCCAAAGACTCTAATGACATGTTCCTTGCCAAATCCAAGGGCCTTTACTCGATCCTCATCCTCCTTGACCTTTCTGCTGTTTTTGACACTGTTGATCACCTTCTCCTTGATACCCTGTCCTCGCTTGGATTTAGAGGTTCTGTTCTGTCCTGGTTTTCTTTCTTTCTATCTCTCCCTCTGCACCTTGTGTATGTTCTGATGGATTCTCCTCCACTGCTATCCCGCTTTCAGTTGGTGTACCCTAAGGCTTTGTCATGGGACCTCTCCTTTTCTCTCTCTATACTTAGTTCCTTGGTGCACTCATATCCTCCCATGCTTTTCAGTGCTGATGACTGCCAGATCTACCTCTCTGCACCTGAAATGTCTGTGAATCCAGGCCTGGATCTCTGCCTGCTTATCTAACATTAGTACCTGAATGTCTCACCTCCATTTCATATTGAACATGGCCAAAACTGAGCTCCTTAACTTTCTCCCTAAGCTCGCCTCCTCCCTTCCTTCTTTGTTTCTGTGGATAACACTCTACTCTTCCCTGTTTCCTTGGCTTGCAAACTTGGGGTCATCTTTGACTGCTCCCTCTCCTTCTCCGCACACATCCAGCAGATAGCTAAAACCTGTCACTTCTTTCTCTATAAAACACTGGCAAAATTCATCCCTTCCTTTCTGAACACAGTACTAAGACCCTTTATCTATTCTCTTGTCACCTTCCATCTAGACTATATAGCGTGGCCCTTAGGCGTTGGTCCGTGGCGATTTATCCTTGAGGCCTACACCGACGGCATGGACCTGGTTGTTGTGCCCCTATGTTGTGGTAACGTGCTGTTCCATGTTCCTCATCTTCTTCTATCTGTCTGACTGTCTCTGTTCTCTATTCTGTCCTATCATATTAATGGCGTTCCTTTCCTATTTCCATGAATGATGTAGTATTGTAAACCGCTCTAATGCCTCTGGCCTGAGCGGTATATCAAATTCTAAATCTACATAAACATAAACAATAGTCTCGTCACTGGTGGTCTTCTGAATCATCTTTCCCCACTTCAGTCTGTAAGGCTCATCTTCCACCAGTGTGTCTATGCTCGTGTCACCCCTCTTCCCAAATCACTTCATTGGCTCCCTATCTGTGTCTGCCTCCAGTTTAAAATTCTACTGACCTATAAATGCCTTCATTCAGCTGCTCCTTGCTACCTTTCCTCTTATCTCGCCCTACACTCCTTCTTGGGAACTCTGCTCTTCCAACAGATCCCTTCTATTTGTGTCCTTCTCTTCCACTGCAAACTTCAGACTTTGATCTTCCCACCGTGGTGCTCCTTATGCCTGAGTCGGTACGTCAGACTCCATCTGTGACCCTGTTCAAATCCAGGCTAAAAACTCACTACTTTGAGACTGCTTTTGGATCCTGATCCCCCCTAGTCTCCTTTTCACCTCCTATTTGTTTCCTTACCATTCCCTTAGCTACATCCTAGTCCCCACTGCTTGTGTTGATTAGACTGTAAGCTCTTATGAGCAGGGGCTGGTCTCTTACATCTCTCTATACAGCACTGCATACACCTTGTAACGCTATACAAATGATAAGTAGTAGTAGGGAAAGAAAGGAAATGTGTTCTTCCACTTCCACTTCCCTCTTGCAGGGTGTTGCATTAGTGACACTATTCCATGCACAACTGTGGCTGCCCTGGAAAGGCCTTTTGCTTTAGGAGAAAGAGCATTACAAGTCCTTTTTCATTTTGAGAATAAAGGGTTTCCTTTCCAAGGGAAGATAGCTCATGCCTCTGTGTGCTGGCAGCAGTCTGCTTTATCAAAGTTTGTGCTTGATTGGCGATTCGAGATAGTGTCGGGAAGTTGTTAGTGTGCTGTAGCAGCTCTGACCTGTTTTTTCCTCTCATTTTTTTACCTTTTGGAATGATGGATAAGTGTTAAGGGGAAAGTTTTTTGGGTTTATCTGCTTGAGCCGTCCTTGTTCCTTCACTGCCTTGTCTACAACTGAAGCTGTTTGGTAGTCCTAGGCCGAGGGGATACTAACAACATGGAGCATTGTGGGCAGAGTGCTGGTCACTGGGGAGGGGGAGACTGTCCGCAGTCCCAATGATTGTCCGTTGCCAGCCATTTCCCTGATACTGCTACACTTGAGCTATATGCTGCTGGAGTAGATTTGAAATTAGGATTATTGCTTGAAGTGGAAGCTGTTAACAGAGATGCACAGGAGGGACAGCTGCCCACTTGTGATGTTTCAACTCCCAAGGAAGGACCTGCAACTAACATTGGGAATCGAAGGCAGCTCAACCTTTATGAGCATCTGGTGAAGGTGCGCGAGAAGGTATAGGGCCATTTGGCTGGTCTTGCTGGGTCCATGTCAGGGCAGTCTCTAGAGGCTTCAATGAATAAATGATTTAGAAACATAACAAAAAAAGACCACATGGCCTATCTAGTCTGTCCTTCCATATCAACCACTACAATAGCCCCCTTTTTTCCTCGAGAGATCCTCTGTTTGTCCTTGCTTCTTTGAATTCAGATACTGTCCTCATCTCTACCACCTCCACTGGGAGACTCTTCCACAGATCCACCGCTCTTTCCATAAAGAAATATTTCCACATATCACTCCTGAATCTATCCCCTTTCACCCTCATCCCATGTCCTCTCGTAGCAGAGCTTGCATTTATGCCACGGAGGTATTTAAACGTCTCGATCATATCACCTCTATCCCGCCTTTCCTCTAAGATGTACATATTAAGATCCTTAAGTCTGTCCTCATATGCTTTGATCAATGTTGGGGCCCATCACCAAGTTAAACGTGAGCTCAGCAACAAAAGCAGCATTTTAACAGAACACATGGAAAGCTGAGAGGTTTGGAGAACTAGGTGTCTGCTGTTCAGGAATGTACTGCTGTTTTTAGTTAAAGAACATTTAGTCCTAACCATCATCCACAAAACACTACATAAGCAATCTTCAGAGCACTTCCAAATATTAATCCACACCCCAAACTCTGACAAACCAAGAAGAAAGAGCACCCAAAATCTCCCCTACCGCTGACTCGCAAATACAAGCAAACCACAAAGATAAGAGCATTCTCTCTGTACACCCCCCTCCAATCCGCAATATCAAATCAACCACAGACATTTGCAAACAACTAATGACTCATCTCTTCCTGGAGCACTTTGGCAGTGGACACCCACCAATTACTGTTCAAAATAACCACATGCAAACAAACACATCAACCTCTATTCCCCACTGTACATAATTTTATATTTGGCTCTGCGCAAATGAACATAAGAAATGCTATACTGGGTCAGACATACGTCCATCAAGCCCAGTATCCCGTTTCAAACAGTGGCCAATCCATGTCACAAGTACCTGGCAGGTACTTAAAGTCCACAGCTTCCACAATTCTTGTTCTGAAGTGAGCAGTGGATTTCCCGGGTCCTCTTTAATAATGGTTTATTGACATTTCCTCCAGGAACTTGTCCAAGCCTATTTTAAACCCAGCTATACTAACAGCTTTTACTACATCCTCCGGTAATGAATTCCAGAGTTGATTATGCGCTGAGTGAAATTTTTTTTCTTATTATTCTTAAATGGGTTACATGATCAGTAATTTTATTATTTATAATGGTTTCTACCATTTTGTCCAGTACTGATGTCAGACTCACAGGTCTGTAGTTTCCCAGATCACCTCTGGAAACCTTTTTAAATATTGGCATTACATTGGCTATACTCCACTCTTCAGGTACTACAGTTGATTTTAATGATAGTTCACAGATTACTAATAGTAGGTCTGCAATCACATATTTCAGTTCTTTCAATACACTTGGATGTATACCATCTGGTCCAGGTGATTTGGTACTCTTCAGTTTATCAAATAGTTGTAATACATCATCCCGGTTTATTGATATTTCTTTCAATTCTTCCGATACATCTCCTTTATATACCATTTCAGGCATGGATAAATTCCCTACATCATCTTCAGTAAAGACCGAAGCAAAGAATTCATTCAGTCTCTCCGCTATGGCCTTCTTTTCACTTACCGCCCCTTTTACTCTTCTATCATCCAATGGTCCAACTGACTGACTCACAGATTTTTTGCTACGATTATGCATTTTTGCTTCCAAGGCAAGCTTTTTTTTTTTTCAAATTCTCTTTGCTTGCCTTATCAATGCCTTGCATCTAACTTGGCAATGCTTATTTTTCCCGTTTTCTTCATTTGGCTCTTTTTTCCATTCCCTGAAAGATGCTTTTTTGGCCACAACAGCCTCTCTGACCTCGTCTTTAAGCCATGCTGATAGTTGTTTGGCCTTTCTTCCACTTTCCTTTCAAGCATGGAATACATCTGTTCTGTGCTTCCAATATAGTATTTTTAAACAATGCCCATGCTTTATGCAAATCTTTAGCCTTTGCAGCTGTTCCTTTTAGTCTTTTGTTAACTGTTTTCTTCATTTTATCATAGTCTTCCTTTTGAAAGTTAAATGTGAGTACTGTGGATTTCCTTGCCGTCCTTTCATCTATTAAATCAAATGTGATCATGCAATGATCACTATTGTCAAATGGCCCCTAACACCCTTATCTCTTGCACCAGATCCTGCATGCCACTAAGAACTAGGTCCAAAATAGCTTCCCCGCTGGTCGGTTCATTAACCAGCTGCTCCAAGAAGCAGTCATTTATTTCCTATTACTGTGTTGTAACTTCTGTTAGCTTCCTTGATTTCTTTCAGTATTTCATTGTCCATCTATTGTTCATTCTACTCAGGCAGTCAGTAGTACACCCCCACTGCCATTGCCTTCCCCTTTTTACATAGAATTTCTGTCCCTAGAGATTTTACAGTGTATTTTGTTTCCTGCAAAAATCTTTAATCCTATGTGACTCAATGCCCTCTCTAACAGAGCACAACCCCTCCACCAATTTGATCTATTCTATCATTGCAATATAGTTTGTACCCAGGTATCAGTGTCCCACTGGTTGTCCTCCTTCCACCAGGTCTCAGAGATACGAATCATATCTAACCTCTCATTTAGAGCTATATATTCTAACTCTCCCAACTTATTTTTTAGAATTCTAGCATTTGCATACAGGCATTTTAGAGGTTGTACTTCAATCATATTAATCTGGTTATCATTTGATAAGTATAGAGGTGAAAGATTCCAAATCACCCCTAAGGGCTTCTGGGTAACCTATCTTTATTGGAACCTGTTTGGATGTCCTAACCTCCCTGTTTTGTTAGTATCCTTCAAGGATACACTCTTACGAACCATGTACTCTTAAGCGACTGCCAGCTTTCCCCTTTTATCTAGTTTTAAAAGCTGCTCTACTTTTTAAATGTTAATGCCAGCCGCCTGGCTCTATCCCAGTTAAGGTGGAGCCCATCCCTTCAGAAGAGCCCCTCCTTTCCCTAGAAAGTTGCCCAGTTCCTAACAAATCCAAAACCCTCATCCTTGCACCATCCTCTCATCCACACATTGAGACTCTGGAGCTTTGCCTGCCTTTTGGGCTCTGCGTGTGGCACGGGAAGCATTTTGGAGAATGCTACCCTGGAAGTTCTGGATTTCAACTTCTACCTAAAAGCCTACATTTGGCTTCCAGAACCTCCCCCCCACATTTTCCTATGCCATTGGTACCAACATGTACCAAGACAGCAGACTCCTCCCCAGTGCTATCTAAAACTTTGTCTATGTGGCACGTGAGGTCTGCTACCTTTGTGCCAGGCAGGCATGTTACCAGGCGATCCTCACGTCCACCAGCCACCCTCTACATGCTTAATGATGAATCACCCACTATAATGGCTGTCCTAACCCTTCCCTCATGGGCACATGGCCCTGGAGAAACTTCCTCGGTGCGAGAGGGTTTTACATCACCTGGAGGACAGGTCCTAGTTACAGGATCACTTCCTGCCACACCAGGGTGATGCTGTCCTGTCACATGACCTCCCTCTACTTCATGGCAGCTGAGAGGCTGCCAGACTGGAGGTGGGGCTTCAATAGTATGTCCTTTTAGGTCTCATCTATGTACCTCTCTGACTTCCTTATGTCTTCCAAGTCTGCTACTCTAGCTTCCAGAGATTGCTCTCATTTCCTGAGGGCAAAGATCTCCTTTCACCTAGTGCACACGTAAGACCTCTCACCAACTATGTTACTGTAATCTGATGGATTGAATGTGACTGAGCTATTGGGGACATGCCACTTTGATAGCCTCCTTTTGCCTTGGAATGCAATCTGAACTGGATTTTTAAATCTTACAGCTTTAGACATTTTATTTCTTGACCATAAGATGTGACCATTTCCTGATTTTTAACTAGTTATACAGAAACACAGGAAGGTGTGTCTGCAATTGAGACACGGGGCTTTTTCTTTGGGAGTCACTGTCATATTTAGATTTCCTTGTAAATGTGTTTTGGAATTTTAGTATAACATTGATGCATGGAGCCTCCAGGAGGGAACATATAATGCCAATCTTGAAGCACCTGCACTGGCTGCCGGTCCACTGTAGACTTTCCTTTAAAGTGCTACTGCTGACCTTCAAAGCCATAAATAAGTGCTCATCTACCTTCCTCATTGGCCTCATCCAACCCACCCTCATCAACAGAGCAAGGAGGTCAGCTGCCGTTAATACACTGATACTCCCGAAGGCGATCACAAAATGCTCCCAGTCAACAAGAAAGAGAGCCTTCACCTTATACGCACCCACGTGCTGGAACGCTCTTCCACCCACCATTCGAGCCATCACCGACCTCGCCCAGTTTAGAAAAGCGCTGAAGCACCGTCTCTTCATCCAGCACTATACTGATTCATACGACATCTCTCAACCAGGCGCACCCAGGAACAGGGGCGGCCCAAGGGGGGTGCGGGGCCATGTGCGGAGACTCGGTGCGGGGCCTCATTTGCATAAGTGGTCTTATTTGCATAAATATTTGCATAATGTTACCATTCACTAACTTTTAGTAAACATGTCTCTTAATGAGTATATGGATAAAGAAAGACTAAAAGATTTCTACATTACTATAATCCAGTGCCAACCGCCAGGCACATTAGGAACTACTACAAACGCTGCCCATTTAGAACCCATAGCAAACCCGCTGTATCCTGACAGCATTACCAGGACTCACAAAGCACCAGACCCTACCTATCAAAAGGAAACACTGCAAATATTAAACCAGTACATTTCAGAGAATACTGGGGAAAGAGAAACAAGTGGCAATGTCAAATAGGAATTACATAAACAGAATACCTCAGCTCAGTTACACATGCAGAACATAGACCATCACCAAACAAGGAATCACAATTTAGAAACAGGAAGGCAATAATTAAACTGGGAACCCCAAAAGCCAAACTTGGAATGTACAACAACACTGTAGAAATAAAACTATAAATCAATTTCCTCTTGTACCAAACAAAGCGCAGACGTTAATGATGCACATTTCCCAGAGCTTTCATATTCCAATTAATAAATTCAAAATAAAGAGATATCTTTCTACCTTTTGTGCATTTTTTTTCAGTTGCAATTGCTCCAGCCACTTTCTTCTGGTTTCTTCATGTTTTCTGCTAACTCTCCATCGTCTGCTGTCCATTTGTCCTTTCTTCTCTCTTCTAGTTTTCTTTCCATCCTCTCTCTCTACATCTGCTTTAACATACTAATCTTTCTCCTTTTGCTCTTTCCTCATTCTTATTTCATCCACACAAATTTTACCCCTCCATCCTCAGTCCCCACTTACTCTCCCAATACCCGGCCAATTGTAGATTTTTCATCCCTCCCACACAAAATATTTTTCCCCTCTCCATTTTACTCTCCCAGCCCCATCCCATTCTAATCCTCCCCCAACATCAGCTCCCTTCTAGTTCCAGTCTCACCCAGCATCCATTCCCTTCTAGTCCCTGCATCAGCCCATTTCCAGTCCTAGCCCCCCATCAACCCATTTCCAGTCCTAGCTCCCCCATCCATTTTCAGTCTGAGTCCCTTCATCAGCTCATTTCCAATCCTAGCCCCCCAACAGCCCATTTCCAGTCCTATCCTAGCGCCACCATCAGCCCATGTGCAGTCCTAGCTCCCATCCCCACAGCCCAATTCCAGTCCAAGCCCCCCCATGAGCCTACTTCCAGTTCTAGCCCCCCCCATGAGTCCATTTCAATTCAAGCCCCCACCACAGCCCATTTCCAATCTTAGCTCCCCCCCAACAGCCCATTTCCAGTCCTATCCTAGCTGCTCTATCAGCCCATTTTCAGTCCTAGCTCCCTTCCCTCACAGCCCATTTCCATTCCAAGCTCCCTCCCCATCAGCTATTTGCAGTTCAAGCCTCCCCGTCCACTCAGTCCATTTCCAGTCATAGCAATCCCCCAACCCATTACCAGTCCTAGCCCCCCATCAACCCATTTTCAGTTTAAGCCCCCCCCTATAACCCATTACCAGTCCTAACCCCCCCATCAGCCCACTTCCAGTCTTAACCCCATCAGCCCATTTCCAGTCAGCCCCCCATAGCCCATTGCCAGTCCTAACACCCCCATCAGCCCACAGCCCATTACCAGTCCTAACCACATCAGCCCACCTCGTCCTAACCCCTCCCCATCAGCCCATTTCCTGTCCTAGCGCCCCCATAGCCCATTACCAGTCCTAACCCCCCCCATAGCCCATTAGCAATCCTAACCCCCATCACCCTATTTCCAGACAGCCCCCCTCAGCCCCCAGCCCATTACCAGTATTAACCACCCCCCCACAGCCCATTTCCAGTCCTAACCCCCCATCACCCCATTTCCAGTCAGCCTCCATCAACCCCCAGCCCATTACCAGTCTTAACCCCCCCTAGCCCATTTCCAGTCCTAACCCCCCCACCCCATTTCCAGTCAGCCTCCATCAGCCCCAGCCCATTAGCAGTCTTAACCCCCCCCAGCCCATTTCCAGTCCTAACCCCCCCCTCACCCCATTTCCAGTTAGCCTCCATCAGCCCCAGCCCATTAGCAGTCCTAACCCACACCTAGACCAGTTCCCGTACTATCCCCCCACTCACCCCATTTCCAGTCAGCCTCCATCAGCCCCAGCCCATTAGCAGTCCTAACCCCCCTAGCCCATTTCCAGTCCTAACCCCCCCAGCACATTTCCAGTCTTAACCCCCCGAGCTCATTTCACGTGCTTACACCCCCCCAAGCACATTTCCAGTCCTAACCCCCCATCACCCCATTTCCAGACAGCCTCCATCAGCCCCCCAGCCCATTACCAGTCTTAACCCCCCCCCCTTCCCTTCCCTTCTGGCAAATTTAAAAAAAAAAACCCTGGCTCTAGCTGCTGCCGCGTCCGTCGCAGCAGCGGCAGAATGGAGTGTCCCGCGGGGCCCCCTCTCCTCGTTGAGCCCTCTGCAAGGGCTTTCAGATTCGCGAAGGGAGAGTGCTCCCTCGCGTCTCTGTAAAGCCCGCAGGGGCTAATGGGAAATTTCCCATCTGCCCCTTTAGACGCGAGGGGCTGATGGGAAATTTCCCATTAGCCCCTGCGGGCTTTACAGAGACGCGAGGGAGCACTCTCCCTTCGCGAATCTGAAAGCCCTTGCAGAGGGCTCAACGAGGAGAAGGGGCCCCGCGGGACACTCCATTCTGCCGCTGCTGCGACGGACGCGGCAGCGGCAGCAGCCAGAGACAGGTTTTTTTTTAAAATGTAATTTAAAAAAAAAAAAAGCAGAATGTTCTTTGCACGGGGCCCCCTGAAACGCGGGGCTCTGTGCAAAAAACATTCTTGCTCAATGGATGGGCCGGCCCTGCCCAGGAACCAAACCACCACCCCCATTGCAGTCACCCTGCAGGATTGCAACCCCACTCACTAGATCACGAGACAATCTGCTGATGGAATTGTGCACATGCTTAGACCAGTCAATCTGTATATATTAAGTAAATGGAGTGGAGGAATGGCCTAGTGGTTGGGGCAAGGTACTTCAGGCCAGAAGGTCGGGGGTTCAAATTCCACTAGAGAACAGCAACCTTGGGCCGGAAGGACTGGGGTTTCTAGTCCCACAGGTGCTCCTTGTGGTCTTGGGCAAGCCACTTAACCCTCCATAGCCCATGTTCCCTGTAAAATAGTTATCTCCAAGTTATAATGCCCTGTTCAATGTAATTTCAGTTTGTTCAATGTAAACTGCACTGATGCAGAATAGCGCGGTATATAAGAGAATGTAAATAAAATAAAATAAAATAAATAAATCTGTAAATAGATGCGAGCTGACCACGTCACCTGTGACGGCTAGCTTGCCTGTACATAGTTACCCTGTCAGACCTGTTTAGAAACCCCTGTTCATTGTAACTCCAGTCGTGGGCTCTGCATGCGCTGCATGAGTTGTTAAATGTAAAGAGCGCTGATTTTAAAGAGCGCGGTATAAAAAAAGAAGACAAATAAATAAATTTTTACAATGTAATATAATGCTTGTATTGCATTCATTCACCATTCTGTCATATAATGTTGTATATCTGCATCCTGGAAAGAAATGGCAAATGGCTAATACGTGGCCTATCACAGGTGCAGAGGTACAAGGCTGATTCATCTTGCTGTATGTCTGCATTCTGGGAAGAGAGACTACGTGGCTAATAACATGAAGACTGATACAGGTGTATAATATTATCCAATGAACTATGGACATGCTGAAAAGAGGGCAAGTACATAATCTACTATAAAAACTGTGAAACAGAGGATCTTTGTGAAATGCTCACTGAAACATTCCACCCTTCCTTGCAAGAAAGTGATTGATTAAACTAACTCTGCATCACTGAGAAGTCTGTTATTGTGTAAAAGTTCTGTTTCTTACAGATTGGGGGCTCGTGTCCAGGATTGTGTCATCACTGGAGGAGTCCACCACCATTGAGGACAGAGAGACGTGTCCTGTTGAGTTCAACAGCCTCGTGCATCAGCGATTGGGGGGGGGGGGGCCTCCAACAGTGTACTGACAGCAGAATCCCGAGACCATGAAGGAAAAATCAATACAGACTCAGTGAAGCAGACTAGGTATTAGACAGAGACAAAAGCATCAACCAAGTAATTCTGTGCAGAGACCAAGGTAAAGAAACAAGACTGTAATGTATTGCCTTGGTGGTTGGGTATTGAGACAGACTGTTGTGTGTATGAGATGTGTCCTAGACATGAAGTGAGTGCGGAGTCTCAATCCACGGTTCCGACACATCCGTGAGGAGTACGGCCGGAGAGAGACAAAGTGAAGAAAAGCACATTGGTGAAACAGGTCTCAATGAGTGTCAGGAATTCTAAAGGAAACTCGAGTAAGGATGGGGTCAGGGATAAGGACCCCGGGGACATTCCTCCAGACAGTCAATTAGGGAGGATGTTGAAATATTGGAAGGATAATAAGAGTACTCGGGATAAAGATAAAACTAAGATTTTAAGAATTGCTGGGTTACATAGAAAAGAGAAAGCATAAAGCTAGCTGCAGTCTTCTGGCTGACATTTGGCATAGACGAAGGGTGGTTATGTCAAATCCTTAATTTATATGTAAGCAGTGAAAAGATTAATTCAGCCAGTGTTTGCTACTGCCAAAAAGGAATCACAGTGGTGCATGAAAACTGTCATTAAGCAGGGAATTCTTTTGAAGCCAGAGAAACATAGATTAGCAGATGAGACTGCTAAGGGAGCTGCCTTAGAGGTAGACTTAACCCCTATATACAATTTAACCCCAGAAATAGGGAGTCAGGCAGCAAATCCTCTTCTCTTAAAAAGGATATAGCATTATTAGAAAAGGTAAAGAGAAGAGCCACCAAAATGGTAAAGGGGATGGAAGGATACTCTTATGAAGAGAAGCTAAAAAAGGTTGGGGCTCTTCAACCTGGAAAAGAGACGGCTGAGGGGAGATATGATAGAAGTAGTATTTTTAGTAGACACAGGAGCTGCCTGGACATCCTTAAATTATATACCAGAGGGAATGAAATTAACAAATCAGAAGCTTACAGTCTCAGGGGTAAAAGGAGAGGGCTTTTTGGTCTCAATATCTGAGCCCACCCTGTTAAAAATGGACCATGAGGAGATAGAGGGACAGTTGTTGTATATCCCAGAAGCAGGGAGTAATCTGTTAGGAAGGGATATGATTACACAGTTAAACTTAGAAATAAAGGTGAAAGACAGCCAGATCATTGTAGAAATGTCTGTCTGTCCTCACCAAAGAGAAAGAGAGTCAAACAGACCCTATAGTCTGGGCAAGGGAAGGAAATAGGGGAGGATTGACTATCCCGCCATTGAAAGCTGAACTGAACAAGGAAAGCGAAGTATTGCGCCAAAAACAATATCCCATTTCATTGGAAGGTCATAAGGGCCTCCAGCCTGTTATAAGATGCACTATTAGAACCATGCATGTCCCCCTTTAATACTCCCGTCTTGCCAGTAAGAAAACCGGATGGATCATATAGGTTAGTACAGGATCTGAGGAGACTGAACCAAATAGTACGGATAAGGCACCCAGTGGTATCAAACCCCTACACAATACTGAGTAAAATACTCCATGAGCATAAATGCTTTAGTGTTATAGATTTGAATGATGCATTTTGGTCCTGTCCCTTGGACCCAAGTAGTAGGGACATGTTTGCCTTTGAATGGGAAGAACCCGATACTAGTCGGAAACAACAGTTCCGGTGGACAGTGTTACCCCAAGGGTTTATGGAATCACCTAACTTGTTTGGGCAATTGCTGGAACAGGTGTTAGAAAAATTTTCTACACCATCCGGCGTAACTCTTTTGCAATATGTAGATGATCTTTTAAGATCAGGGAAAAAGAAGACCCAAGTAAGTGAAGCCACCAAAGCTCTATTAGAGTTTCTGGGAAGACGAGGGTTCCGGGTTTCCTAGACTAAATTACAATTTGTAGAGAACGAAGTACAATACCTCTGACATCTAATTAGTAAAGGAAAAATGAGAATAGGTCCAGAATGAATAAAAGGGATTACAGATTTACCCCTACCTAGGACAAAGAGGGAACTAAGGAAGTTCCTAGGACTAACCGGGTATTGTAGATTATGGATAGACTCATATGCCCAAAAGACTAAGGGATTATATTCAGAACTGTTAGAAGATCAACCCAACATTATAATTTGGAAAGAAGAAGAGAAAGAGTTGGTTAAGGATTTAAAACAGAGCTTGGTAGAAGCCCCGGTTCTGGCCTTACCCTCACTGGACAAACCCTTACATTTGTTTGTTACTGTAAATGAGGGAGTAGCCTTAGGGGTCCTCACTCAAAAATGGGCAGGGAAGAGACAACCAGTAGCATATTTATCTAAAATCTTAGATTCAGTGTCTAGGGGATGGCCAGAATGTGTTAAAGCAGTAGCGGCAACAACCCTATTGGTAGAAGAGAGTAAGAAATTGAGATTCGAAGGGGCCCTGGTAGTAAGTACCCCACATCAAGCGAGAACCATCTTAAACCAGAGGGCTGGGAGGTGGCTCACTGATTCATGAATCCTGAAATATGAAGCAATATTAATGGAAAAAGATGACCTAGTGTTGACCACAGATCAGTGTTTAAACCCAGCTGCCTTCCTATGGAGTGGAACGGGTAAACGTAGATCGATTGTTTATGTCATCAGAATATAAAAAAACTAGGGGACATGCAATGAAGTTACAGGGTAACCTATTTAAGACTAATAAGAGAAAATAAATATAATCAATGTAATGTAATCAAATGTAATCAAACTCTGGAATTTGTTACCGGAGGATGTAGTAAAAACTGTTAGTGCAGCTGGGCTTAAAAAAAAGGCTTTGGACAAGTTAAAGGTCCATAAACCATTAATAAAAGGGACCCAGGATATCACTGTTTGACCCAATACATGCATTGAGGAACCTGTGTCTTTTGGGGAAACTGCTAGGTACTTGTGACCTACTGTAGACTGGTCACTGTCGAAAACAGGATACTGGGCTTGATGGACCTTGGTCTGACATGTCTTTTATGTTCTTATGACCTTGGTATGGCATGTATTATGTTCTTATTTACTGAAAGGGAAAAATAAAAACTCAGATATAATGGCAGTAGAAACTGAAAGGGGAAAAATGGGTTTTACCCGATGGCAGGCAGATGATAAACAAATAATGAGGGAAATTATGGCCATTCTACATCAAGAATGGAGGAGTAGCCTAATGGTTAAGAACACTGGATTGGGAACCCAGAGACCAGGGTTCGATTCCCACTAGCACTCCCTGTGGCCTTGGGCAAGTCACTTAATCCTCTGTTGGCTCAGAAAAATCCAAGTTATCAATGTCCCTGTTTTAATGTACATTACCAAGTTTAAGTTTCAATGTAAACCGCTTTGATTGAAATGATAAAGTGGTATATAAAACCTGTTAAATAAATAAGAGAGTCATTGGTGTGTATGGGAATATACATAGTAGCCTAGCAAGTGTGTGAGAGGTGTATAACCTGTAAGAAAATAAACAAAATGGTCCTTAGGAAACAACTGCAGGGAGGCAGAGACCCTGGTCTTCGTTCATTCCAAAATATACAGGTTGATTTCACTGAGTTGCCCCTGGTTGAGCAGGTGAAGTAACTTTTGGTAACAGTGGACCATTTGACGGGATGGGTGGAGGCATATCCCATAGTAGCTGCCACAGCAATAGGAGTAGCAAAAATAGTTTTGGAACAAATCATTCCAAGATATGGGATGACAGGTCACATTGACTCGGACCAGGGAAGTCATTTCACAGCCAAGGTATTACAAAACATAATGGAAACTCTGGGAGTATCCTGGGATTTCCATACTCCATGGCATCCACCCTCCTCAGGGAGAGTGGAACGCATGAATCAGAGCAGTTAGCCAAATTGATGTTAGAAACAAAATTACTTTGGACTAAGTGTTTGCCCTTACCATTGTTAAGAATCTGAGCAGCCCCTCAGAAAGATTTAGGATTGTCTCCCTACGAAATGTTATTTGGATTACGCTATATGGGACAATTAAAGGAACCTCCCCAGTTTGAAACTAAAGATAAGTTTCTTAAAGAATATATTCTTGGGCTGTCCTCTTCTTTATCTGTTCTCAGGAACAAAGGACTGTTGGCACAAACACCCCCATTGGAGTTTGCAGTTCACGGTCTCAGACCAGGACAGTGGATCTTGATAAAATCCTGGAAGGAGTCT
The DNA here is from genome assembly GCA_033557465.1 of Ichthyophis bannanicus. Classification (NCBI taxonomy): domain Eukaryota; kingdom Metazoa; phylum Chordata; class Amphibia; order Gymnophiona; family Ichthyophiidae; genus Ichthyophis; species Ichthyophis bannanicus. Next base: position 277,191,548 of record CM066041.1, read on the forward strand.
AAATTGCAACCAGACTGGGAAGGCCCATTCCAGGTCGTACTGAGACTGCTGTAAGAACTGTGGAAAAAGGTTGGACAATTAAAGGTCCGGTTGAAGCTCCTTCAGACGCACAATGGAAGGTCCAGGGAACTACTGACCCTCTGCGCCTGAAAATACCAAGGAAACACAGAAGAACAGGAGAGGAGTTCGTTAGCAAGGACTAATAAAAATTATAACATGAACAAAGAAAAGTGGATGATGTTGCTATGATGGGGGGGAATCACTTTCTCTGTTAAGGGAAATGACATGGGATCTAGAACGGGGAAAGGGATGGACAGATGAACAAATACAAGCACAGACACAATGGGGAAGGGTGTACTCTAACATATTTACTGTAACCGTACCAGAGGGAGAGGGACCAGTGAGCCTAGAATTTGATGCCTTCCAAGTGATAAGTTGTGACAGGGGATACTACGAAAAGTTGTGGGGAAATAGTCATAAGTATATGTGTCCAGAGAATGCCCAGACACTTGTGTACGTGATGCCCTGTTATGAGTGGTCAGAAGTTTGGTGGACCACCGAGGATGGAGGATGGGTCTCCCCAGAGGGGAAGAAACACCCTGTTCAAAAGAAAATAAAAATGATGAAGAAACATAGCATTCAGCAATGTAACCCAGGAAGCTGCAAACCCATCGTGGTCACCCTCTCTGGAAGGGATGACTTACTGGATGGGACCTATGGACTAGGAATAGACATTAGTAGACAAGATCCCCTGGGAAGATTGAGGATAAGAATACCCCTCCAGAATCAGACTCAGGTCCCCCCACATCATTCCCCAGCAATGTTCCCTCTAATTTTCTGTAGGCTGTGTGCGCATAAAATATCAGCTGTGCAGCTTTTGAAGGAATGTTAAATTTTTGTGTGCCACATAACGACACTCAGAGTTATATACTTTAAAATTTGACTACACATCAGAATACAGTATGTACACCACATTGATTTTAATCAAATTAAATGAAAATAGACGATTACTAGATGAAGCGGAAAATTTCTAGTAATTACAATCACAACTTTTAAATTTTAAGACGTCTGTGTTGTTTTCTATCAGAATCAGAACCGTAATTTTTGTGCGCTCTGTTGTAAAGTATGTGCGCTCGCTCGGTGAGGTGTGTGCGCGCGCACACGCGCACAGCTTAGAGGGAACAGTGTTCCCCAGCATATCTTTTGAACCTAATAAGGACCCTAACATAGTCAAAATAGTGGAGATTAAAGATTTGAGGGACACTCTAGAGGTGGAAACGGGTTATGGGGATGTGAACGCCTGAGTGGAATGGGTTAAATATACCGTAGGAAGTCTCAACCATAGCAATTGCTACGCATGTGCCTCCGGAGGCCCATTGCACAGGTTGTGCCCTTACCCTTGAGGTGGGATACAGATCCCGATGGAGTAAGATGCCTCAAATCTCTGTATCAGGAAAAACAGTTTGGGGAAATGAAAGTTGCAAGTCACTGAATTTGCTCTTTCCCCCTACAGACTTGGAGGTAAAAGTTCTCCCCACATTTTCAACAATATTTGGAAATCACTCCGCCTGTCTCACCAGGCGGGGGAAGAACTACACAAGGGAAGTGGGGGAACTGAATATCTGCGTTCTAAGCCTAAACCTGACAGGGATGGAGGGAGAAGAGAAGAACTACTCCAACCTGGTAATCAATAGGGCAGACCTATGGTGGCACTGTGGAGGGTGAACGTTGAGATCAACATTGCCTACCTTATGGTCGGAAACATGTGCAATAGCTCAATTGGCAGTTCCTTTCACCTTGGCGTTCACAGAACAGGACAGGGGGCAAATACAAAGGGAAAGGAGGAGTACCTTGGGAGCCCCATTTGATGACAGGATATATATAGATGTAATAGGAGTCCCTCGGGGAGTTCCGGATGAGTGTAAAGCACGAAACCAGATTCGAATCCCTGTTAGTGGTAATCACGATAAACAAAAATGTAGATTGGATAAATTATATATATTATTAATTTTACCCGGGATGCAATAAAGGGGATCGCAGAACAATTGGACGCCACTAGCAGAAATTGCCTGGGAGAACCAAATGATTTTAGATATAATGGTGGCTGAAAAAGGGGGCATGTGTGATATGGGGGGGGGGGTAATTTTGTATGCTCATCCCAATAACACAGCCCCTGATGATACTATCACTAAAGCCATGCGAGGACTAACTACCTTGGCAGAGGAATTGGCAGAAAATTCAGGTACAGATGTCACATGTATGATTTTCTCCCAGCTGGTGAGAGGTCTTACGTGTGCACTAGGTGCAAGGAGCTCTTTGCTCTCAGGGAACGAGTCCGTTCTCTAGAGGCTAGAGTAGCAGACTTGGAAAACATAAGACAGACAGAGAGGTACATAGACGAGACCTACAGGGATATAGTCCTGAAGTCCCACCTCCAGTCTGGCAGCATCCCTGTTGCCATGGAGGAGAGAGGTCACGTGACAGGAGAGCATCACCCTGGTGTGGCAGGAAGTGATCCTGTAACTAGGACCTGTCCTCCAGTTGATGTAAACCCCTCTTGCACCGAGGAGGTTTCTCCAGGGCCAAGTGCCCATGAGGGAAGGGCTAGGACAGCAGTTATAGTTGGTGATTCGATCATTAGGCATGTAGATAGCTGGGTGGCTGGTGGACGTGAGGATCGCCTGGTAACATGCCTGCCTGGTGCGAAGGTAGCGGACCTCACGCGCCACCTAGATAAGGTCTTAGATAGTGCTGGGGAGGAGTCTGCTGTCTTGGTACATGTCGGTACCAATGACATAGGAAAATGTGGTAGGGAGGTTCTGGAAGCTAAATTTAGGCTTTTAGGTAGGAAGTTGAAATCCAGAACTTCCAGGGTAGCGTTCTCCGAAATGCTTCCCGTTCCACGCGCAGGACCCAAAAGGCAGGCAGAGCTCCGGAGTCTCAATGCGTGGATGAGACAATGGTGCAGAGATGAGGGGTTTGGATTTGTTAGGAACTGGGGAACATTCTGGGGAAAGGAGGGGCTCTTCCGAAGGGATGGGCTTCACCTTAACCGGGATGGAACCAGGCTGCTGGCATTAACCTTTAAAAAGGAGATAGAGCAGCTTTTAAACTAGATAATAGGGGAAAGCCGACACTCGCCCAAGAGCGCATGGTTCGGAAGAATGTATCCTTGAAGGATACTACAAAAAGCAGAGAGGTTCCAAAAAAGAGTAAAGTAGCCCAAATGCCCTCGAGTATGGAGCAGACAGAGCTTAAAGATCCCAAATTACCCATGTCTACCAATAGCCAAATTAATATGAATAAAATACAGTCTCTAAAATGCTTGTATGCAAATGCTAGAAGTCTACAAAACAAGATGGGAGAGTTAGAATATATAGCACTAAACGAGAGGTTAGATATGATTGGAATATCAGAGACATGGTGGAAGGAGGACAACCAGTGGGACACTGTGATACCTGGGTACAAACTATATCGTAATGATAGAGCTGATCAAATTGGTGGAGGGGTTGCGCTCTATGTTAGATAGGGCATTGAGTCAGAAAGGATTAAAGTTTTGCAAGAAACAAAATTTGCTGTAGAATCTCTATGGATTGAAATTCCATGTAAAAAGGGAAGGCGATGGCAGTGGGGGTATACTATCGTCCACCTGGCCAGAATGAACAAATGGATGATGAAATGCTCAAAGAAATCAAGGAAGCTAGCAAAAGTTACAGTGCAATAATAATAATGGGTGATTTCAATTACCCCAGCATCGACTGGGTCAGTGTCACAACAGGACATGCTAGGGAGATAAAGTTCCTAGATGAAATAAATGACTGCTTCTTGGAGCAGCTGGTTCATGAACCGACCAGAGGGGAAGCAATATTAGACCTAGTCCTTAGTGGAACACCAGATGTAGTGCAAGAGATAAGGGTGTTGGGGCCACTTGGCAATAGTGATCATAGCATGATCACCTTTGATTTAATTAGTGGAGGAGGGATGGTAAGGAAATCCACAGTACTACCCTTTAACTTTCGAAAGGGAGACTATGATAAAATGAGGAAAACAGTTAAGAAAAAACTAAAAGGAGCAGTTGCAAAGATTAAAGACGTACATCAAGCTTGGGTGTTGTTGAAAAATACTATCTTGGAAGACCAGACCAGCTGTATTCCACGCTTTAAGAAAAGTGGAAGGAAGTCCAAAAAACTGCCAGCATGGTTTAAAGGTGAGGTCAGAGAGGCTGTTGTTGCCAAAAAAGCATCTTTCAGGAAATGGAAAAAAGAGCCAAACGATGAAACCTGGAAACAGCACAAGCACTGGCAAGTCAAATGCAAGGCATTGATAAGGCAGGCAAAGAGAGAATTTGAGAAGAAGCTTGCTGCGGAAGCAAAAACGCGAAATAAAGACCTTTTCAAGTACATTCGTAGCAAAAAACCTGTGAGAGAGTCAGTTGGTCCATTAGATGATAAAGGGGTTAAAGGAGCACTAAGAGGCAACAAGGCGATAGTGGAGAGACTGAATGAATTTTTTGCTTCGGTCTTTACTGAGGAAGATGTAGGGATGTTACCCATGACTAAAGTGGTATTTAAAGGTGTGGAAGAATTGAAGGAAATATCGATACATCGGGAAGATGTCTTACAACTATTAGATAAACTGAAGAGTAGCAAATCACCTGGGCCGGATGGTATACATCCAAGGGTGTTGAAAGAACTGAAATTTGAGATTGCAGACCTGTTATCAGTAATCTGTGAACTATCATTAAAATCATCTCTAATACCTGAGGATTGGAGGATCGCCAATGTAACACCAATTTTTAAAAAGGGTTCGAGGGGTGATCCGGGAAACTACAGACCGGTGAGCCTGACATCAGTACCGGGAAAAATGGTAGAAACCATCTTAAAGAATAAAATTACTCAGCATGTAGATAGTCACGACCTAATGGGAGACAGCCAACATGGCTTTAGACAAGGAAGATCTTGTCTTACTAATCTGTTATGTTTTTTTGAAGGAGTGAATAAACAGGTGGACAAAGGTGAGTCGGTTGATATTGTGTATCTGGACTTTCAGAAAGCCTTTGACAAGGTCCCTCATGAAAGACTTTTGTCAAAACTAAAGAGTCATGGGATAGGAGGCAGTGTACTATTGTGAATCAGGAACTGGTTAAAAGATAGAAAGCAGAGGGTAGGGCTAAATGGCCAATTTTCCCAATGGAGAAAGGTGAATAGTGGTGTACCCCAGGGATCTGTGCTGGGTCCGCTGCTTTTTGACATATTCATAAATGACCTGGAAAATGGAATAACGAGTGAGGTTATCAAATTTGCAGATGACACAAAACTATTTAAAGTTGTTAAAACCCAGGAGGATTGTGGAAAATTGCAAGAGGATCTTGATAAATTGGAAGACTGGGCATCAAAATGGCAGATGAAATTTAATGTGGACAAGTGCAAGGTTATGCACCTAGGGAAGAACAACCCAAACTATGGTTACACGATGCAAGGTTCCACATTAGGAACCACCACCCAGGAAAAAGATTTAGGCGTCATTGTGGATACCATGTTAAAACCCTCGGCCCAGTGTGCAGCGGCGGCCAAGAGAGCAAATAGAATGCTAGGTATGATAAGGAAAGGAATGGAAAATAAAACAAAAGATATTATAATGCCTCTATATCGTTCCATGGTGAGACCGCACCTTGAATATTGTGTGCAATTCTGGTCGCCGTATCTTAAAATGGATATAGCGATTTTAGAAAAGGTTCAGAGAAGAGCCACCAAAATGGTAAAGGGGATGGAAGGATACTCCTATGAAGAAAGGCTAAAAAGGTTGGGGCTCTTTAACCTGGAAAAGAGACGGCTGAGGGGAGATATGATAGAAGTCTATAAATTAATGAACAGAGTGGAACGGGTAAACGTAGATCGATTGTTTACCTTATCAGAATATAGAAAGACTAGGGGACATGCAATGAAGCTACTGGGTAAACTATTTAAGACTAATAAAAGAAAATATTTTTTCACTCAACGTGTAATCAAACTCTGGAATTTGTTACCGGAGGATGTAGTAAAGGCTGTTAGTGTAGCTGGGTTTAAAAAAGGTTTGGACAAGTTTCTGGAGGAAAGGTCCATATACCATTATTAAGAAGGGACCCAGGATATCAATGCTTGAACCAATACAAGCATTGTGGAACCTGTGTCCCTTGGGGAAACTGCTAGGTACGTATGACCTAGATTGGCCACTGTTGGAAACAGAATACTGGGCTTGATGGACCTTGGTCTGACCCAGTATGGCATATCTTATGTTCTTATGTTCCTCTTTCACTGGATGATTGGAGTCATGGTTTGGGGAATGGAAAGGGGTGGTAGTATCTATATTTACTTCTGTACTTGTAATTGAAGTATTAATTACAGTGGGGTGTTGCATAATACCGTGTATAGGAGGGTTAACTCAAAGACTGATAGAAACGGTAAGCATCATTTCCAGTGCACAAAGGTGCAATGTTAATAATGGACGATAAAAGGGAAAAGAGAGAGAGAGTTAGGAAGGATGTTATCTAAATTAGAAGCTTCTTACAGAACTGTGAAGTAGATGTAAAAAGTAACAAGAAAACTTTAAAAAGAAAGAGGGAGGGGTTTGATATAAAAAAATGTGATATGTTATTTTTACAATGTAATATAATGCTTGTATTGCATTCATTCACCATTCTGTAAAATTATTTTGTATATCTGTATCCTGGAAAGAAATGGCAAATGGCTAATATGTAGCCTGTCACAGGTGCAGAGGTACAAGGCCGATTCATCTTGCTATATGCATCCTGGGAAGAGAGACTACGTGGCTAATAATACGTGGCCTGTCACAGGTGCAGAGGTACAAGGCTGATTCATCTTGCTGTATGTCTGCATTCTGAGAAGAGAGACTACGTGGCTAATAACACGTAGACTGATACAGGTGTATAATATTATCCAATGAATTATGGACATGCTGAAAATAGGGCAAGTACATAATCTACTATAAAAACTGTGAAACAGAGGATGTTCACTGAAGCATTCCACCCTTCCTTGCAAGAAAGTGATTAATTAAACTAACTCTGCATCACTGAGAAGTCTGTTATTGTGTAAAAGTTATGTTTCTTACAACATGTACCTATTTTCTAAGAGGAAGAGATTGTAGAATTTAAAAGCTGTTATGGATTGGCAGATGGGATAGATTGTATGGCCTTTATCTGCCATCATTTTCTGTGTTTCAAAGAATAGCGTAGAGAACGGAGCAGACCGTCTTTAGAAGATTTAGGAAGGCCATATACATGCAGTGATCTTATAAACTGAGCTCCTTTGTACTGCTTGATTATTTCTATTGTATATGATAGTTTTGATTTTATAATAACTATTGGGTTTCTTCTCAGTGTTTCCTAGTGAGATGGGCTACTAGGAGTTTGTTTTTGTTACCTTTATGATATTTGAATGCCTTTTGCCTTTCTATTTTGTTTTATCCAAGTTAGCTTAAATTTGCTTATTGGAGGTTGGATCATGCTTGAAAAATATAAAAATAAAATTTAAAAATGTATCTGATAGTACAAAACCTTTTTTGTTTTCGATTTAAGGGCTTTATTATCCAAGCATTTCCCCCCCATTGTTTGAGGAAATGATTTGCATCAACTGTTTCGGTTGGTGAAACGGTACTGGCCTGGTACCGACACTGAAGGGGAAGATGGAGGACGGGCCCATCTGGTGCTACTAGAAATGGAGGAGAAGAGATTCAAGGTACAAAGAGTCCTAGACAGAAAAGGAAACCCTAGAGCCCATTCTTGAGGGAGAACTTTGCCAAAGCTTGGGTAGGCTGAGAGAGGATGGTTGGAACCTTGATCTTCAGAAAAGTTTTCATTTAATTTATTATATTTGTATACTGCAAAACCAAAATCCATCAATGCTGTTTGTTAGTGCATACACAATCATATACAAAACATATTAATTCATTATTAGCACTGAACAACTCTTCGCTTGAGCGGACGTCTTATTTGTTGGAGAACTAGGTCATGTGGAAAGAGTTGTCTTTTGAGCAATTCTCATCTTTTTTCCTAAGGGCCTTGACAAGACCGTCTCTCTCCTCCTCCCACCCCGAATATACTTGGGGCTATGATCCGTTTGATCATAGCTGTCCCCAGAGAATGCCCCCTTGTAGTGGGGACATAGGAGTGGAGCTACAAAATGTAACTGACTTTACTTTCTTGGAAGATGCAAGGGCAGAGTTGGGAAGTGTGGGGCTATTTCATATTCTCTTGGGCTCCCCTCAGGATGGGGAGGGAAAACCTATGGATTTGAGCAGAGTTGTCAAGTTACCTGGTTCCAGGAGTGAGATTATTTGCCAGGTTGGGTTTTAAATGTGCCTTGCAGTGCAGTATGGTAGTTGTAGTCCTGGATTTTACCCATTGGAATCAGTGCTGCAGGTTCCATAATGCATCAGAATGAGATGGTCAGAAATCCAGGACCAATCTTCTCACTCCTGGAACTGGATAACTTGGCAACTCTGATTTTAGTTCGCGGAAAACCTCCAAAAACAAAACAAAACACCTCTACAGGCTTTGAGTTGTTCCCAAATTGATACAATTTCCTGAGCTACTTCTGAAATGATTATAACTTAGGAGGAAGTACACTTTGTCTGAGAACTTCCTTACAAATATGACAAAAATAATCCCATAGTCATAGGAAATGGTTCATTAGCAAACTTGCATTTCTTTTGACTCCTTGACCCCCAACAAGATACTCTTAAGAGATTCTCCCAATCTTGTGTAACTGCCCTGATATTGATAATCAGCAAAACACGACTAGTTATCTCCCTAGTCAAAACTGGACACTTTTCTCCTAGTTCTGGTGAAAGAAGCCTCTCTTTACTTCCCCTCTGGGAATCCTCTTTCTAAAAATTCCATATATAGGCTGCCAAGGTAAAGTCCTGCTGCCAATCGTTAGTGCAGCTTATTGACTACTATAAATCAACACTTCTGGAGCCCTCTTCTGATCTAGGATGCACAGTAGCATAATGATTAGAGAAGCAAGCTATGAACCAGCAAAGTCAGAGTTCAAATCTCTCTCACGCTTTTGGGCACTTTTACTAAAGGCCGCTATGGTGTTGTGGCAAGAGCACATTTAGGTGTAACTCTACTACGTTAACTATCAGGAGCATGGAAAGCATTTCCCTGCCAGTTAATGTAGAGCCCTGTCTCATAGCGCATGCGATGTTAGCGGGGATCCACTTGCCGCCACCTGCGCTAACTCTACAGAGCACACCACGCCCCTACTCAGTCCACTCACGCCCTTAACACGCATTGAATAGTTAGTGTGAAAATCGTCACGTGCTGTCATGGCCCTACTCAGTCCACTCACGCCCTTAACACGCATTGAATAGTTAGTGTGAAAATCGTCACGTGCTGTCATGGCCCTGAGCTAGCTGGCAATGTGTGTCCCAATGTGCCTTCAGCACTTGCCAAAACACGCGTAGTCAGCTACCAGTAAAAGGGCCCCTTTATGACCTGTTCTTAAACAAGCCATTTCACCCGCTGCTGCCCCAGGTAGAGCGTAAACTGTAATCTCATTTGTATAGGGAAATAACTCATGTACCTGATTAACTCACCATGACACTGGATTTGGAAAAGGCAAATAACAATAAATGTGACATCCACTTTCACCATTAGGCTTCCAGCTCCTTTAGAGTTTGCCTGCCCCTAAACTTTCTACCTCTCACTTTTCACCATTTTAATCTTCTGCTTCCACTTGTCTAGCCCTATCCACGACAGCAGCAATCCTCGGGTAGAGCGCACAGTGTGGCTTCCACCTGATCCCAACGCCAGCGCGTCCCAGTGCCAGCAGCAGGTATTCTGACTGCGCACCTGCCGCTTTCTTTCTGCAGGGTTCCACGTCTCTAGCCCTATCTGGTCAGAGGAGCAGGAGGGGAAGGGGAAATGATTGTTCACGTGCCAACATGCAACACTACCACTGAGCCCCCAGGAGCCAACTCAAACATGGATTATTGCTGATGTGACCAAGTATTCAGCCTGCAAAAAAACGAGGGGGTTCTTAATATCCATGCACATATTTTTATTATAGAAATACTTTCTTTAAATTGTTAATGTATATTAATTCCCAAATCTGTCCTTCTACAGAGCATCCAGTCTGCTATAAAACAATCCATGTTTAAAAACAGCAGTACTTAAAGCTTACTGATTTTTATAGAAAACATTTGCTCAGATTAGGCAACTGCACCCCATTAATGCTATGTATTGTGGCAAGGAGAGAGTAGTGCCACCTAGAAAAGCAGGAAACATTGAAGGTTTTACCTTGGCTGGGGGGATGGGCACATTAGAAAACACTTGTCAGAGAAAACCCAGGGTTAGAAATTCACAGCAGAAAAACCCCAGGGTTGATAGTCAGTGGGCCAAAACTAGTGTTGAGTCATTCCCACGTTACACACCAGATAGGAATCAGAGAAGCAGGTACTCGGGGGAGGAGCCTGCAAGGGAGTTCCCTTGTCACGTAGCTGCTTGTAAAGAAGGGCAGACAGAAACGGAAGGGAGAAGGGAGAGAGAGGAGAGCAGAGGAAGAGAACCACCTGTCTTACCAGCACGAGGATTCTGAACCTGACTGGAACAAGGCTCCCAGGCTCTATGCTGAGAGGAAGGGAAGACCTGAAGCCAGATTCGCTCCCCAGGAGAAAGGGAAATACTGCTGCTCTCCAGGAAGAAATACTCACAGGCCAGGCAGCTGCTGTTGCGAGGCCCAGAGATACACTGCTAGTGCAGTGAAACCACAATGCAGGTTAGTGGGCAAGCTAAACCCTGTATTTGAAAGAAGCTTAAAGAAGCCACAAGAAGGCAGAACTTTTACCCAGGCAAAACCCTTGCTGGAACCTAGATGCAGGCATTGCTCTGCTAGGGAAGCTTCCAAAGCAAGAACTTTTTATAGAGCCCGAAGGAGGTCTGACCTGTCCTCTGATTACAGCTCAGAAGAGGGTTTTATTGATAGAAGGCCTGTATGTAAAACTGTGCAAGTTAAGCATCAAACCAGGAGAAAGCCTAGGCCCAAAACTGAACACAGGGATAGTTCTTCAGATGAGGAGGAGATTACCTGTAGACATTTACATGAAAGGAAAGGAACTTTTAAACCACGGCTTTTGAAACCCCATGAGCTTTTACTTAAAGGGGAGAAACCTATTAGGTGGCCAAGACTGAAGAAACTGTTAATGTATGGGACTAATACCATTCCAGTTAAGAGTCCAGAACCGCTACCTGAGAGTCCTCCAGAGAGCATGGAAATTGACTCTTTCAAAGGGGATTCAGATCCTTCAGTCACTGACATGGAATGTGATTGTTGCACTGTTTGTGAATAACTGTTAAGAGGGAAAATACCTTTTGTAAGAGCTAAGAAGAAAAGCTTGTTTAAAAGACTTTATTTTTGACCTGGCAAAGTTTGCATATATTTTCTTTGGGAGGAGTATCCCTACTTTTGTTTTCCTGTGGACATTACCTGTTGTGAGTCTCTGAGAACCCAAATAAAAATCTGTGATCTTTAACCAACGGCTCAACTACAAATTCTTATACAACCTCAAGGTTAAGGTGCAGCGCCTCCTGCTGGTCAAGCTATTTGGCACAGGGGCGGGGCTCACAGTATTGAAAATATATAATTTATAATAAAGATTAAGAGCTAGTGCACTAAAGTGCAATAACATTGCCCATTAATGTGAATGAATTCGTTCACAGTAATAGCCTACCTTACATATGCAAAATTATAAGATTTCACAATAACATCAAGGCAAAATTCAACTACTCTTTACTGATGCATATAGATTTTTGCGTTAATGGGCCTGTTTCACTTCCATATGTTTTATTGCATCATCTTTCTATACATTGTTACCTCATTATGGTTAATGTAAAATGGTCCAATCCATACTAAACTAGAGTTTAGCCCATAACTTCCAGTAGATATTATACAGATGATCAAACAATAGGTCGTTTCGCAATAGATTCTTTTGAAAGGCCTTGTCTGAAATGCACTGCTTGCCTTTCATTGGTTTTGCTAAAGCTTACTATACTCTTGTACTGACACATTTCATCACTTGAGAAAATAGTCTATGCATATTTTTTGGCAGCTTATTAGTTGAATTAATGAATATACCCGAAAGCTTGAAGTCTACAGGCTTTCTTTCTGATTAAAATAAACTATCATAGTCCATGAAGAAGAATTCCGCTCTAACTCAGATTAGCTAGACCATTTTTTCTAAAGATAAATATAGTCCACCTCTTCATCCAGGTCTACTTCTGCTGATAGCAAGGAAGCAATACATTCAGGAAGTAACAAAAAACTCAATCAAAATAATGGCCGGCACCCCATTGGAATTGGCAAAGGTTCTAGAAAGGTCAGGCCCAGACCTACGGTAGAATTTGTTCAAGGTGTTGACACCCTAGGCAAACTTTAAGCCTTATAGCACTCCCCTCCACCCCGGTTGTCAGAATCTATTGTTTAATTTTGAATGCCCTATTCTTTGCCCCCATGGGCAACTGCCTAGTTTGCCTAATGGTTGGGCTGGCCCTGGAAAGGGTCGCCCTGGCTCATTACCTTCTCTGTTCTGATTAATGTAAACAGCTATTTATGTTAACTATTTTATGTCATGGGTATAGATTAAGCCTAGTAAATAGCTTGACAGCTACGTAATGTTCCTTTCATTCTTTTGAAAGGTCAGTGATGTGTGCTCTCATTGACATCTAAATAGACCCTGTATGTGCATTTGCACCAAAAGATATCAAGAAGTGCAGACGTTGTTTACATGAATAGGAGAACAAGACTGAAGCTCATAAAAGTCTGCTTGAATCCTATCACTAGCTACCAGTGAGTCACTAAGACAAGCATTGTAGTGTCAATTAATTTCTTCTCTAGCTAGTTTTGCTCCACTCGGTACATGTGATCCATGTGTGACGTTCTTATATAGAATTTAACAAGGCATTCCCAAGAGTCCCTCCATCAGAGAATTGAAGTAAGGAACAACAGTAATACCAAAAAGGCCGTGTTTTTCTTTTCCATCGGGGAAGGTCTAAGCAGAAAAAAGGGATATCAAAGTCTGGATGTTCACAATTTGAAGAGTGTTTTACAAAAGCCTCACTGTGCATAGAGCCTTTTGTAAAATAACTCAAAGGCTGTGGGGAAAAATGCCTATTCTGTAGCTCGTGCAGGGCAACAGTCATTTTCCAAAAAAACAAAAAAGTTGAGAACTATAGCTTTTTATTGGACTAATTGAATACATTCTTTGACTAGCTTTGAAACAAACTTTCTGCAGGTCAGGACAGGAAATGCATGCCTACTTTTTTCAGGCTCTGCCAAACTACTCTACTTTGAGATCTGCACACCATAGGCATATTCACGGAAATAACCGCTTTTCTACAATCACTACTTAGATGCATTGAGCTATTTACATATGTAAATGGTGTCTTTTTCACATATTCAAATGCACAAGCCGCCAAAAACCTCCAAAACCTGGATGCTATATGAGACTACTCACACAACCATTTTACTTGCTAGTAATGACATTGCTTTAGAAACATCTGGGCCTGCTAGGATTCTAAAAGTAAGATTTTACTACTTGCAGTACACTAAGTAGGGCAGAGAAGTTGGAGGTGACCATAGCTGATGATTTTAAAGTTTAAAAAAGTTGAGAAGTGTACATGTGACACAATGGTGTGTTCCCCCTTTTGCCGAATCAGACAGACTCTTCACTGCACTCTATTCCCTTTCTCCCTAGCACTCACACTCCCATCCTTCTGTCTTTAGAAGTGTACTGCCCCTTTAAATGTTACTGCTTCATGGAGCTGGATAGTGGCCATCTCCTCCTGCGCACAGGAGATGAGGTCTCTGCGGGCCGACAGAAGGGATCTTTGCTTGCTCTCGGCTTCTGCGGGGAGCAGCCTCTTCCATGAACACGGTGCAGCCCTCCCCATGGGAGAGGCAGCTCCCACAGGCTCAGTGCAGTTTCCCCAGCTACAGCAGCTTCCCAGCTACAATCTCATTCTTCCTCTGCTTTTTTGCTGCAGTGCGTCATTTTATGGGGTATGGGGGGGGGGGGGAGGGTGGTGGAGGACAGCTAAGCTTACGCATGCTTATGGACAGATAACCTGATCCACGACAATAGGCACTATTGCTTATGCAAAAATCGCCTAAAAAAAAACATTGCAAGACAGTATGGCCAGGGACAGAGGGATGTAGCTTAAAATAAGATCCTTCGTTGTATGGACTGTCACATCTGTATTTCATAAGCCATCTGTATGATAGGACAACATTAAGGAAGAGACCAATATCTGTATTGCGAAACTACCCCCCTGTTAGACAGCACAGCAATTCAAAATCAGATTGTATTTTTGTTATTTCAAAGGTTCATGTTCAGTTTACTACAGCCCTTCGCTAATTCTCTAATTAATGTTTTTAGAAGGCCTCAGGGCTGCAGCTGTTTACATACAGTATGTGAATAGCTGATATTGGATCCAGAAATAATTAAGAACAAAACTTGTTCCTCCACTGTGCACCGCAAACTATGCTACACCCTCCCCCCTTAGACTCCATCAAATATGATTTAAAATTGTATTTTTGAGAATTCAACATTTGGTTCTATGACATCCAACTGATCCCCAAATGCCCGACACCATGTACGGCACCTGCTATAACATAGATCAGTTAAATCCATTAATTATGATGCAGCTTGTGGAAATGTTGCCAATATAACTGTTTTCAGAAGAGGCAGGCTTTGGCTTAAAGGCTGCAGGATAAATTATACTAACCGTAAGGCCTTCAGACAGTTTCAACCTGGAGAATTTTACTTCCATAACTGTTTAAAAATCTTTCCTGAGCATGTATGCATAAAGTTTCCCAGCTTTCTAAAAATGCATATTTAAGAGAATCGCCGCCTGTTCTATTAGTGCTTTAATAAACCCTGCCCATTATATGATGTACTATGTTATAAAACTCCTTTCTTAGTGAAACAGGTAGATGGCTATGTACTACTGCCGTGCAGGAGATCCAAGTCTGGCTCCCATTCCTCTGGCTAGAGGGGGACTGAAGGTGCTGCAGAAGTAGCAGTCACAGCTCTCCGGGCAAGCCTACATTTCCACAGATGTCTACTAGGTTTATCTCTAAGGAAGCAAAATCCACAATACCTAATCACCCATCCATTAATGGAAGTAGCACTTTGCAGGCCTGCTGGCTCGCTGCCTCCACCTTTTTCACTGTATGGAGAGGGCTGTGATTAAAAAACAAAGCCAGAGGCTGGCTGCTACCATTTGAAAGAAGAATTTTGGAGAGGAGAGAGAGTGCCCAGGAGGAACATGAAACTAAAGCCATCAGAGTCCTGGAAGAAAAGGAATCCAAAGTTCAGTGGAAAAAGTGGTGGAAAAAAAAAGTACATACATGACAAGTTAAAAAATAAACTGTAATTATTAATAAAACATTAAAAAATCACAACTGTTAAAATATATCTACTATAATCATTCAGTAAAGATACATTTTCTAATTATTCTAATTACAAAATATAGAAACATGATGATAGAAAAAGACCACATGGCCTATCTAGTCTGTCTTCCCATATCAATAACTGCAACAGTCCCTTTTTTTCCTTTAGAGACCCTCTGTGTTTGTCCCATGCTTTTTTGAATTCAGTTACTGTCCTCATCTCTACCACCTCCACTGGGAGACTATTCCACAGATCCACTACTCTTTCCGTAAAGAAATATTTCCACATATCACTCCTGAATCTATCCCCTTTCACCCTCAGCCCATGTCCCCTCGTAGCAGAGCTTGCTTTCAATTGAAAGAGGCTCTCTCCCTGAACATTTATGCCATGGAGGTATTTAAACGTCTCAATCATATCACCTCTATCCCGCCTTTCCTCTAAGGTGTACATATTAAGATCCTTAAGTCTGTCCTCATTTGCTTTATAATCATTTTAGTAGCCACCCTCTGTACTGACTCCAGCCTGTTTATATCTTTTTGAAGGTGTGGTCTCCAGAATGCACACAATACTCCAAATGAGATTGCACCAAAGACTTATACAGAGGCACTATCACCTCCTTTCTTCTGCTGGCCATTCTTCTCCCTATGCACCTAAGCATCCTTCTAGCTTTTGCTGTCGCCTTTTCTACCTGTTTAGCTACTTTAAGATCATCAGACACAACCATGCCTAGGTCCCACTCTTCTTTATTGGACAAAAGTATTTCACCCCCTATACTATATTGCTTCCTTGGATTGCTGCAGCTCATATGCAGGACCTTGCATTTAACATTAAATCTCAGCTACCAAATTCTAGGCCATTCTTCAAGCTTAGCTAGATCCCTCCTCATATATACCTTCCTGGGTGTCTACTCTATTGCAGATTTTGATATCATCCACAAAAAGGCAAACCTTACCTGACAGCCCTTTCGCTATAATCACTAACAAGGATGTCAAAAAGAATTGGACCAAGGACAGATCCCTGCGATACACCACTGGTAACCTCCTCCTCCTCCTCAGAGTGAGCTCCATTTACCTGTACCCTTTGTCGCCTCCCACTCAACCAATTTCTAACCCAAGCAGTAACTTTAGGGTACATCCTTAGGGTGCTCAATTTGTTTATAAGTCACCTGTGAGGAACGGTGTCAAAGGCTTTACTGAAATCCAAATACCCCACAGCTAGGGCTCTTCCTCGGTCCAACTCCCTGGTCACCCAGTCAAAGAAATCAATCAGATTTGTCGTCTAAGACCTGCCTCTGGTGAATCCATGCTGCTTCGGATCCTGTAATCTGCTGGACTCCAGAAATCTCACTATTTTCCTTTTCAGTAGCCCTTCCAATAAATTACTCACCACCAAAGTTAAACTAACTGACCTGTAGTTTTCAACCACATCCTTACTTCCGCTTTTGTGTAAAGGCACCACATGAGCCTCTCCAGTCCTTTGGCACCACTCCCAACTCCAATAAGGCATTGAAAAGGTCAGTCTGTGGAGCAGCTAGAACGTCCCCAAGTTCCCTCAGTATTCTAGGGTGTATCCCATCTGGTCCCATTGCTTTGTCTACTTTAGGTTTAGCTAGTTTCTCACGAACACAGTCTTTTGAAAATTGTTCAAGATGCCCCTCACTTCTGTTCCTCTTTTGTGGGTGTTTTCTGAGGTCCTGCTCCTGGTTTTTCATCTGTGAACACAGAACAGAAATATTTGTTAAGTAATTCTGCTTCATCCTCATCAGCTTCTACATATTCACCCCCTTCACCCTTGAGTCTGACAATACCAGTTTTCCTCTTCTCACTAACATATCTGAAAAAAACTAATCCCCCCTATTTTATTGCATTGGCTATTTCATCCTCTTTTTGAATATTTGCTTTCCTGACTACTTTGCTAGCTTATCTAAGTTTTTCCAAATATAGATGCCTGTCTTCCTCTCTCTGATCTCTTGTATCTCATGAAGGCCTCTCTCTTTCTTCACCTTTTCAGCTACTTCTTTTGAAAACCATAGCGGTCTCCTTTTCCTTTTATTTACCATTTTAACAAAAAGGTTCGTTGCCCTTAAAATATCCCCTTTCAGTTTTGCCCACTGTTTTTCTACATCCCCCAGCTGTTCCCATCCTGCTAATGACTCCCTGAGGTATTGGCTTATCTTGGCAAAGTTAGTTTACCTAAAGTCTAAGACGCTCGCTTTTGAATGGTTTTCAACAGCCCTAGTCTTAATACTGAACCACACCATCTGGTGATCACTGGATGCAAAATTATCTCCCACTATATCATCAGAAACACTTTCACCATTGGTAAGTACCAAGTCCAGTATGACCCCTTCACATGTCGGTTCTGTTATCAGTTGACTGAATAGTTCTCTCTGAAGAGAATCCAGGATCTTCTTACTTCTAGATGATACCACAGCAGGAATGTGCAAAACATCTGGCATATTGAAATCCTCTATTAGTAGCACTTCCCCTTTCCTAGCAATGCTGCTTATGTATGTCTTTATTTTATTTATTTATTTAACATTTCTTATATACCGCGCTATTTGTCATCAGTGCGGTTTACATTGTAACAATAAAACACATAGGCCAAATAACTGGCTTTCGTTTACAGATAACGGAATTAAAATTCAATTAACTCTCCATCCACCTCCTCTTCCTGTGACGGAGGTCTGTATATCATGCCAATGCAAATAGATTTCTCTTTCTAGTTTAACCTACAGTGCCTCCTCTCTCCCTTTTAAGCTTTGTAGTTTCAAAGCTTTAATATTATTTTTTACATATAGTGCCTCCACTCCTCCCCTTCTTCCTACCCTGTCCTTTTTGAATAAAGTATAGCTTGGTATAGTTACATCCCAGTCATGGTTTTCTGGGAACCATGTTTCTGTAACTGCCACTAAATCCAAGTCAGCCTCTCCCATTAAAGCTTCAACATCTAGGATCTTATTTCCCATGCTACGGGTATTTATACACACTGCTTTCCATATATTGACCCTGTTACCAATTTCCATAAAGGTATTTAATGTTTCACTTACCTGGGGGCTTTCTTTACCCATCCCCAATGAATCTAGTTGAAAGCCCGCTTCAGTAGATTAGCCAGTCTGCTACTGAAGACACATCGACCTTTCTTGGACAGATGGATGCCATCTCTGCTCTGCAACCCTTGTTCCAGGAAACCATAATGCTCTCGATGACACCATCCATGCAGCCATGGATTCATCTCCAGGATGCGAGCTTCTCTGCCTTGGCCTTTCCCTTCAACAGGAACGATTGAAGAGAACACCACCTGCGCCCATATCTGCTTCACCCTCTGATGAATTTATTGAAGTGTTTCTGGAGTTGCCAGTATTCTGTTGCCCACCTTAAGAAGGGCCAGTGCAACCACTGCCTAAAACACCAATGGTCCAAGGATGGACCATTACCACTGCTGCCACCCCTCTTCAGGACCAACAGTGGCTTCAGACAGCCCCGCAGCTCCTCCATGCTTCCACCCTCTCTGTCTGAGGCAGACTTCCTGTTGCATGGGGTGGATGTGGCTAATCAGCTGCTTCTGCACCCCATGCAAAGGGAAGTCTGCATTAGGTATCGGAGGAGATGAAAGCACAAAGGGTCCCGCAGCAGTGGAGGTTTAGAGAAGTACTGTGGGGCTGTTTGAAACCATTGCTGCTGCTGCTGCAGATTCTGGGGAGAAACGGGGGGCAGGGATGAGTGTTGCTGAGAGTGCCTCATATCCTTGCACTGGCTCTGTTCTTAAGTAACATTTTTCTCAAACTCTTTAAATAAATTGTATAGAGAAACACATCGTTTGTTTTCAAAATGATTTTTAACTCCCCAAAGATAGTGTAGTTCCCACACAGGCTGCTTCCAGGATGTGCACAATTTTCTGCATATAAAGTGATACAAGATGAAACTTCCCTACGCAGCCTGGGCAGAACAGTTTCACAGGAAAGCATTCTTTATGAGTGAGAGGACTAACACCAAGCCAAAGAATTCCAAATATCTGCAACACAGATTTTTACCAGCAACGTGTTGCAAGACACAACAGGGATACATCATCTTTGGGAATGTTTAAACACAGATGTATCTACGAACATAAGGTTTGCCAAAAGGTCCATCAAGCCCAGTATCCTGTTTACAACAGCAACCAATCTAGGTCACAATTACCTGGCAGGATCCCAAAAAGGTAGACTGATTCCATGCCGTGTATCCCAGGGGTAAACAGTCGATTTCCCCCAGTCCTCTAGGAACTTGTCCAAAACGTTTGTTAAACGCAGCTAAACTAATAGTTTTTACGTTCTCCGGCAGCAAATTCCAGAGCTTATGACTTGAGTAAAGCATTTTCCCCAGTTTGTCTTAAATATACTACTTTGTAGCTTTATTGCATGTTCCTTAGTTTTTATACTTCTTAAAAGATTAAAACGATGGATTTGCCTTTACCAGTTCCAATCCACACATTATTTTATAGACCTCTATCATAAGTCCCCTGAACCATCTCTTCTCCAAGCTGAAGAGCCCTAACCTTTCAAGCCTATCATAGGGTATCCTTACACCCCCTTTATCATTTTAGTTGCTCTTCACTATGCTTTTTTAACGTGACCAGAACCGAACACAATACTCTAGGTGCAGTTTCACTGTGGAGCAATACAGACGATGATGATATCCTCTGTTTTATCTGCTGTCTCTTTCCTTCTAAGTATAGCATTCTATTAGCTTTCTTGGCGGCTGCTGCTGCATTCTGAGCAGAGGATTTCAAAATATTATGTACCACACCTAGATCTTCTAATGTGGAGCCTTGCATCCTGTAGCTATAGTTTGGGTTGTTCTTCTCTAAGTGTATAACTATGCACTTGCTCACATGAAATTTCATGCTATTTGGATACACATTTTCTCAAGGTCCTCTTGCGATTTAAAAACTTTTAATAATTTCGCGTCATCTGCAAACTTGATCACCTTGCTTGTTCCCACTTCCAGCTCATTTATAAATATGTTAACAAGCGGGGAAAGCATGTAGAGCATGGCTCATGGAATGCTTTCCAACCCCACTGTGGGTATGTGTGTCTTGTGAATATGATGTTCAAGTGACTATGTTAGTCTTGGTTTAATGGGACAAAGCAATCTCTATGTCCAGTAATTTTGTTGAATGGTTTCTACCATTTTTTCCTTCACTGATGCCAGGTTCACTGGTCCTGTAGTTTCCCAGATCACCCCTGGAACCCCCATCTTTTTTTTAACTCCCCTTCTCCCTCACTGGTAATTAAAACCTTTGAGCGATAGGCAACATGGCAGACACTGTACTTGGCCTCCAGTAGGGTTGCCATGCTACTTCTGTTCCAGTTCCCCAACACCACCTGAGTGCAACAGAAGCACTTAAGCACCTCATTTCCAGCACACCCACCACTGCCCCTCAAATGTTAATCCTACAAGTGCAGTCCTGCTAGCACTCAGTGGCCCCACCAGCGGGTAGCCCCTGACCCTTTACTAGGTTCACTCGATGGTGGCCAAGTATTTCATTAGCTTGATGTAATGAGGACAATGCAAAGATTCCTAATATGCACTGTAGCTTTGTAATCAATTATGTTCTTTTATCATTTATCTGAATAAGCTCTAAGAATGGCATCTAAAGCTTTGCAGTTTGGAATATTTGCTTGAGCTTCATATGAATTGTACCATTTGTATTAAATCAACTGCCAGACATACACAAGTCACAAGTATGACATCAAGGATCATTTTATAATAGGGCACCTAGCTTATTATGCAGCAGAGAGAACATTCGAGCTGAATACTGAGTACGTTTTCTCTTTGAGATTGTTTGGTTTTACCTGTGTTTTCATTCTGTTTTATGCTGTAACTCGCATTGAATTCTTTAGAAAATAGGGCATCTGAAAAACGAATGAATTTAAAAGGCTACACCTATTTTATAAAGGGAATTATATTTTTATCTGTCTTTATAAAGTAAGTCCTACAGAAATTAGGCACCTACATTTCACTTGCTATCATGCTTATGCAAAGCAAACTCCCAGTTTATTATGCATACAGAACACTGATGTATATTCTCAATAAAGTATGCCCGGGAAGGTTACCTATGTATACACACCTTGTATAATTCTATAAATCCTTCTTTCTGCATGCCACAGGAAGTTCTGCCTGCAGAAATTATCCCAGTACTCACTAGCCTTCAGTCCAAAGCGTTATATTTGACCTCTCAGCCACATGAAGTTACTGGATAAGGCAATACAATCATTTTTCAATATGTTTATTATTTTATTGTATCACACTGAATATTTTTTGTAAAAATGTATTATCAAGCTGAATAAATAAAACATGTGGCTCTTAGGCAGATACTGCTTTAGCTCTGCCACCAGCCTACAGTCTCTGTGTGCTTTACAAATATAGTAACTTCTCTTGTGAGTGGTAATTTAAGTCTGTCAGACGGATGCCTGGGTGAGAATGTTCACAGTCTTGGCAAAGGCATATACTAATATGATTTGCAAGGGATTGTGGGAAATGTAGTCCATTCACACCAGACACAGCCGTTCACAATAATTAGTTGTGCTTGAGTGTAAAGCCAATAAGATATTTATTTATGGGGTTATTTCTCCCAACACAGATATGCTTGGTAGCACATAAAACAGGATACTTGCTTTCAGTGTTAAACTTAGAAAAACAAAATCAGGAAAACAGCAGCTGAACTTGTCAGGCAATCAAAGCAAAAGAATAAAGACCAGGATGGTAACAGAATGGTCTTTTCTGTAGGCTTTAGCTAATATTTTCTTAGCAGTGCCTCAATCAACAAACAAAACCCACAAAGTAGGGAAAAACTGTTCTTTTCAGGTTAACTTCTTATATCTTCACACATAGACTCAGAAGTGATTCCCTCAGAGCTCACAAGCAATTAGGTAAGGCTCAATTGCTAGCAGTTACCCAGCTGAAACCCCTTAGCTGGCTTAATTTCTACTGCGTGGCTCAAATCCTACTCAGGAGCTTTTCTGAGTAGATTAAAGAACAAGTTTGTATTTCTTTGTGATGGTTGTTGTACTTTGTAACAGTAAATTACCAAAGGAGTTTAGACAGAGAGCAATCCATGTATTCACAGCCTGTGTCTATAACCTCTCCCCCTTCTTCAACAATCATGGGTTCAATATCATGGATTGGCACAGAGGAATTTCTCAATGGAGCACTCTCAGGAGAATACTTGTTTCCCTGCTGTCTTTCAAGGGTATAGCTAGGGCATAGATCAGTGTTCATACCTGAGCTTCCATTGCTGTTAGAGTTCCTCTCTAAATAGCCTGGCCAGTATGTAGTCCAGTTCTTATGTCCAGCCTTCCAATCCAGATCCCTGGACACTGGGTCTCTCTTCACATACCTTCTGGCACGGGTCCTAGGGTCCCTTCCAAGTGCAGCCGTCTCCCTCACAGGTACCGTCTGGAGATTCCTAGCTCTGCAGCACCACTCCTCTGGTTTTCCCCAGTCCAATGGTGTATGCTGGCCTTTTGAATGTCTCCTAGTATACGTACTGCTCTGGACTCCTTTAGACCTCCCAAATGCTTTTCTCTTCTTTCTTCCAAAGGGTTTCTTGCCCTCTCTGTCCGTCCGCTCTGGCTTCTGCTTCTGATGATCCTCCAGATGATGAAGCTGTCCAAGATCATGAAGATGAGGATATCTAAGCTGAGGATGATTCTCTGTAGAATAAACTCTATCTTTATTCTGCTTAGATGAGTGCTCCACCCTAGCACAGCGCAGCTGTGCTGAATCAGGCCCTGCCCTTTGAGATGAGTGCTTGGGGATTACCTCATAGCCCTCCTGATTGAACACACGTTTCCCCACTTCAACTCCTCTAATGGCTGTTGGAAACCTGGTGCATTCTGGGACTGGTAGTCTTTTATGGAAATATTCTGTTTTCTTGTTTCTACCAGAACTGACAGGTTGCTTGTTCAGAGTCACTTCACCTTTACTATAGCTCCTTCCTGAGCTATGATAAGCTTCCTTATCACAAGTCCCAGGTAACCATGCCAGCAGTGTCAAAGCTAAATGGCTAGGATGAAAAATAAATACCGTCACCACTACAACAGACCTTGTGCACAAAACTATACTTGCAAAATTAAACCCAACGGACTTATCAAGATTATGCAGAGCTCCAGGAAAAGGGCTTCAAAGGTATCCTGGAATACACACATCGGACAGAAAGCAGCCTTCATGAATGATTCAAAATTGGCCCTACAAGACCACCACAAAAGGCAAGCTAGGGTAAACAATCCCCCTCCTTTCAAATTTTAGTCCACGGTTTTGAAGCATTTGCATAAAATAAAAGTGCAAACGGCTTTATTAAGAAAAATGGAACCAGTCACTTCTCTAAACCTGAACTTCTTATGGCAAGTAACACTTCCGGTACATCAGATATTTCCATGACCCAAAGGGGTTTAAAATGTAAGTCTGCACTTGAGGCAATGGAGGGTGATGTGACCTATCCCATGTCACAGAAGCAAGGTGACATTTCAGTGCAGGCTTCCCCAGTTCCTGCTGCCCTAACCGCTAGGTTGCTCCTCCACTTTGTGATTGGGAGGAAAAATAGAGGGTAAAGCAGAAAAACTGATGCTAATTATTGGATGGCACCTCTGGGCAGTGTCCGCCCAAACTCAGAGTCAAAAGACAGAAGTACAAAGCCAGCAGACTGCCTCTGTCAAGTTTCTTAGACTATAATGTTGCTCGTTTTGCTTAGGCAGTTCACGATTCTAAAAAAATAGCCCAATTCATCCCAAATCACTTTGAGATCCCGAAAGCCAAAATGGGAAACCCAGCAGACATTAGCAGAAAGATTAGTCCTCTGCTCCTACTTTTCTGTTTTTAGGGTGGTGTTCAGTTTTTATGAAGGTAAAAAGGAAAGTGAGGTGTTATGCTGCCAAACAACCATTTTAGCCCTTGTTGGAACCAGGGATTCCTTTATGGTTCCACTTGCCAGAATGTCTATCCCTCTAGCAGTAGTTTTGGGGGGTGCCTGAGGGGGGTATTAGGCAGTGCAGATATTGCCACTGCCACTGCCTCTGATTCTCCTCTCCTTGGCTTGTGCTACTGCCACTGACCCCGATTCCAAATTAGTGGGGCCATGGGTACTGTATGTGCCCACCCTGTAGTGTCTGAGACCAATACTCACGTAGAGCCCCAGCTGGACATCTTTAAGCCCAAGGAATTAGCCACATTCACTTGCACCAATCAGAGCTGCATCTGCTAAGCCTCCCTTGATTCTGCTGCTTTTCCAGATAATGTTAGGGAAACACAAGGAGGAATCACAGTGCCGCTGTCTAAGGGGAATCTCGGATTGCTTTGATGTATTTTTTGGATCTTTTGAAAGTTTGAGCCCAATGTCCAAGATTAATCACCTCCCTCAGGCTAAGAGGAAAGATGAAGTAGGACAGCAGTCTCTATTGGCCTTTGGTATGTTGGATCTATCTGATCAATTTGGAGAAATCAGAGGTGTGCCAGCAACTTTAATTGTGCATTCAGCGTAAAGACTCAAATAGGGAATGGATGCTTAATACTTTTTTCAAGTTTAGAGATGTTCCCTTTTTTATAGCGTAAAATTTGAATGTGTCCAGATGTTGCTCAGAATACTCAGAAGAAGAGGAAGCAAGTTTTACTGATGAGACCTAACTTGCTATAGATGGGTGCAGTAGTTGCTTTATGATTGCCATCTAAACATAAAATTAAGCTTCAAGGTGCTTGATATGCTTTCTTGGACCCATCTCAACTGACCGCTTTCATGAGCTCCAAAGTGTATGGGGGTCAACATTGCACTCTGCATAGGGTTACTGTGGCAATCCAAAGGCTTGCAAGAAGATATAAAACCGCTGTGGTCAGTTCCTTAGCTTCTTCCTGGTGTGCACAATTTCCTTTTTTTGCCTCTGAATTGTATTCTAAAAGGAAACTCTTCATCTTTAAACGTATGGCTATTTGTATACTGTAATTTTTTGGGACATTATTATATGGTTCATTTCTGTGTTTCTGCTAAGCTGTTATCTTTGCTTGAATAATTATTTTCTGTTAGAATTGCTAAAAAAAAAAAAAAGAGAACTAATTTATTTATGGAGCCAGATGGTTAGAATATTTCCAGATGTCAGCAAAGCGACACCAAAACTATGGGGAAAAAAAAAGGTTTGTGTGTGCAGCACTGGGTTCTCTCTATCACAGCAGATTATCTTCAAGTTTCCTTGCAAATGCCTTGCTCATCATTTCGGGATTGCATCTTTGCAACTTCAGGTGTTTTGCTTGAAAAATAAGGATAGAAAAAATACAGACTGTCCCTACTGGACCTGGTGCTAATTAATGCTTGGCTTCATGGGGTGTAGTGACTGTTAACAGCTAGCTGACTGGGTTGAGAGAGGTTTGTGCTAAGTTCCATCTGTGTAATTCTGTTCGCTTCTTCTTTCTTTAATTGACTGCAGACAGTTAAGGCTGCCTTTGTGATTTTGCCTCTCCCTGCCGTTTTTGGTGGGTCAGTTCATTTACATGGAAATATTGTTGCGGACAATTTCTCTTTTTCAAGATGGATTCTTGGAAATCATTCTAAAACTATAAGGACTTTTAAGAAATTGCCATAGGGTGGAGTAGCCGCCTAATGATTAGAGCACTGGGTTGGTAACTGGGAGACCAGCGTTTGATTCCCACTAACACTCCTTGTGGCCTTGGGCAAGTCACTTAACCATCCATTGCCTCAGAAGAAAGGCCTGGCAATCTATTTCCCATCACACTGCCAAGAAAATCTAGGAGCTGCTGGGTCACCAGAAGTTGGCATTGACTCAAAGGCACATATAGCTTGTTTTTTGCATAGCGTAAAAAAAAAGTATTTGAATCTACCATACATGTTCAAATATCCTCCACTCTACCCACAGATAGACCTATAAACACATAGGTTTCCCTTTTAATAAGGTGTGGTCTATTTTTACACTTACCAGGCTTTGGTTTTTGCTTCTGAAGGGTGTTAACTGTAAAGTCCATGCACTGTCAGGAGAGTGGTCAGCATATCCCCTGCAGTTACCACACAGAAAAGTTCCTTGCTGCCTGTTTTCATTTGCAGTTAGTGTGGGTGCAATTAACACTTCCTCGAGTGCCATTAAGGGCACCCACCTTAAACGGCAAACTAACAGTGGCGTGCACTAACTGCAATGTGCATGGACAGCCATTGTCCACCCGTAACCCCTCCACTTCCCACCCCCTTGTGCATTAAGCAGTTAGCGCAGGTTTTTACCATATTGGCTGTTTTATAACATGCAGTAGCCATTACTGCTGGCCTGTGCTAATGGTTACCATGTATTAACTGCTTAGCACGCTTTAGTAAAAGGGGCCCTGGATCACTCAAATATATACATCCTTAATGACCTCAAACACAAATCCTTGCTAAAAGCAGATTTAACGTTGGGCTACAAGCACTGCCAGTTACACAACTCCCTTTACTTCCTTTGGGAGCAATTCTGCTATATGTAAGCTTTGAATCAAAGCAAACTTAAATCTCTTAGGGCAGACTAGATGGACCATACTGGTCTTTATCTACCATCATATTCCTTATTACTATGAAGGACTAATAGAACAATAGCCACAGTATGCATTTCTCGTTTGCACTACTATACAATAGCTGAAAAATTGTTTAGTGTGACACCATTCTCCTCTGCTCCAAACCCAACCTCCTCAGGATTGCCAAAAGCATCCTTGCACGACTCTTCTGCATGTCTCACTCAGGATACCAAAGAAAGAAGAGCTTCACCCCAGCTTCAAATCTAATCGATTTTGCTTTCCACACTAAAGCGCTTTAGGATTCACTTGGGAACAGACCACTCCCTTACTCCTTCCCATCTACCGCCCGACAATCCCTCATCAAGGCAGTACTCAGAAAGCTCTCAAGACCACCCTTCCTAAAAACAACTTCTCCCACTCTGTGTGTCACTAGCCAGTCCCTGTCCTGGATAGAAGTGCCACAGAATGGCTCATCCTTCTACGTTCAGGTGCCCCACCCTGGGACAGTCAATGATCTAGTGCTGGTAGCAAGACTCTCTCCCTTAACCACTGTGCCTCATTTATATACTGGCTAAAGCGTTTCTACACAAAAGCCCTTTGTAAAAGGGCCAGGGCCACTTTTCCACTGGGATTATTTGGCCTAACACTAGCTTGTTCAATTTGGAGTCTAATTTTACTTAATTTACAGATTTACTCCCTTCCTCTCTTATGCTCTTTCAGTTGCATTCTCACTTGCAGATTTTGGATATACATGCAAATCACTTTAGGAATACACAGACCTCTACCCTTCTGCCTTATTTTGCCAGCATAGACTTCTAGCGGCCGTACTACTGTTTTGTAAAGCGACCTGCTATGCCTCTTGTATTCCACGACACAAAAATATCCCTGTCTTAAAACAGAACTACTCAAAAATATTTTTTGTTAGACTTAATAGATACAGGTACCAGAGTATAGTAACCTCCCAATAGTCCTTTTAATATAAAATATTAATACAACCAATGCAAGTTCAAAAATCGTATATACAATTTCAGCATCATATTAAAAAAAACCAACTTATAAAACTAGGCATCCATTTATAACTTGCCAGTATTCAGATTGCTCCTACTCCACTCCAACATAGTCCATAACATTGTCGAGCATCGAGGTTCGGGAGGTCTCCAATCTAGCCCTCACTCACTTAGGCCCTTGGGGCAATCAGAATCCAGCAGAAAGGCACTGTTCTTCTCCAAAACACTATAGCACCCTGGCTAGGATGTCCTTATTTGATGTCCCCTGTATATTTAGGGTGAGTCTGGAGTTCACATGGACAGTCTATTTTCAGCCCTTGCCTGTTCCACCTCCCAAGGGACCTACAAAGGTGTTTTCAGGGAAGTCTCCCCCGCCCCTGCCTGGGAGGGACTTCAGGGAGAGTTCACAATTCTCTCAGTCCAAGCAAAGGGTATGCAAATATTCTCCTGATCCAGAATCCACTCATTGATGGTCTCCAAGCACCAGCCTCACACTCAGGGATTTAGTATCACTATTTCTCAGATGGGTCAGACCGAATCCTGGTGTGCCTTACCTGTCACCACCCAAGTAGCTGTCCCTGGTCGACTAAAACCACCTGCTAGCAGGTATTAAGTGATTCTATCTAATTAGAATGGGAGGTGGGCACTCTTTATATCCAGGTGGTTATCTTAAACTGAGGGTCCTGGTAGGTCTTTAATGACAGGATGTATATATCCTGTCACAAGCATGCTGCTACATTTCAATGACAATCCAAAACATCTGTCAGGGAAGGTCTAGTAAAATAATGCTGGGAGAGAACTTCTCTGGGAGGGAAATTTGAATTAAACCAGCATAAATACCGAGCACAGAGGTAGTTACTTGTCTTTGGCTGAGCTAGCCAGTGTACCATCAAGGTGGTTGTAGCAGCAGTTGTCCTTGGCTCCACAGCCAGTTTACCATAAGGAAGGAGGAAAGAGTTTTGGAAACTTCAGCAAGGAAACCAGCAACATAGGAGTAAAAGGCCACTGCACTACAATTAAGAAGTGAAGGAAAAAGTAGGAGAGAGAGGGAGCGGCAGCAGGGAGCCCCCGAATCTAGAAAAGAAAGGAGAGGATACAGAGAACATCCCTTGAATCAGAGACAAAAAAGACCAGTTCTAAGATGTATAAGGTCTGCAAACATCCACATCCCGTATCCAGCTCTACAAAGCTACCCTGGGGAAAGGAGTTAGTGAGGAGGTGTTCTCCAGCTCTAAGAGGGAGTCCAACTAAACCATGAGTGAAATGTAACTGTTGATTTTTGCTCCGACTTATATTTTTGTTATTATTGACAACCATTCCTCAAGATTTTTCAGTTAACCCTTTGTCCAGAACAACCAATTCTGGCTTGGACGGATTCATTGAAAGGCGAAGCGAGGAGTGAACAGATCTAAAGTGCCAACGGCCTCCCAGTTTTACTAGTCCTGACCTGGAGTCCTAAAATTCCCAGAAAGTTAAAATGAGGAGGGTTATTGCCTCAAAGTTGTGCCCCAAGTCTGCCACAGAGCTATAAATAGCTGCTGTGAGTTCCCAGAGAGACGAGGGCTACGCCGCTATGCAAAGATGCTCCTCATCTAATGACGCACAGCATATACATCCATGGGCTATGGATCACTGGAACTCATAGGACTGCAGAAGATACGTGATTGGCTAAGGACTCATTCACATTAACTACTTCTAGCACTAGCTAGCACTATCATTAGTTACCCAGCATTCAAGATCAAAATCTCTTTAGTAATATGGTTGCGTAAAGAGAAAATAGCATGCAAAATACATATTTTGGCATAGTATTTTTCTTTTATAATTGGAAAACATAAAATTGCAGCAGTCTTAATGGAAACAAAGCACAAAATTTGGTTAACGGAGTTTGTAACTTGTTTTTTTAATATATACCGATAGAAATACCTGTAAAAATAATTTAAAAAATAAAAGATATCAGGATTAATAGAATAACTGAAGGTTGAATAAATCTAATACATCTTCTAATGAGAGTAGCAGCACAGTATATAAGTCAGCATTTGGAAACATTTAATTTATTCCAAGCAGTTCATTCAATAATACTCACGATACCCCTGTCAAGTTAAAGCAGCTGAAACTTTGCAACAATACCCAAACGGGTTTAGCAGATTTTGACTTCTAGAAATGCACTTCCATTGTCACTTATCAATCCATACAATCAAACTATAAGCATTGCAAGGGTACTCTCCCGCAACCACTGTACTCATTTCCATTAAGGAGGTGCTATTGAAAAGCCCACGTCTATATTTTTGCTCATAGGTGAAAGGTCATGAGTTAAGACTTCAAGTTGACATTGCAACAATTTTTTTTTAAATTATTTATTTATGAAGATACCTTTTACATAGTCATATTGTATAAAACAATTACAACCAATAATACAGCAAATAATACAAGGCAAAATAAATATTTTAGAAACCAGTACAAATAAACAGCCCACGTCTCGGGGAAAGTCTAAACAAAGCAAAAGAAAACAAAAAAACATAGAGAAAACAAGGCCAAACCTCGAAAGGATATAGCCAACTTCAGCCGGACGAAGTTTTAGTACCCACACCGCCCACCAATTTAATCATGATATAATACGGGCCTTTTCCCGCTCAACAATCCACTTTTCCAAATCGGATGAGGAAAAAAAGACAAATTTATCATAATGCAATGAAATACAACATTTGCAAGGGTACTTTAGAAAACAAGTGGCCTCTAAAGCAAGCACCCTATGTTTTAACAGAAGAAATGACTTTCTACGAAGTTGGGTAGAACGTGATACATCTGGGAATATCGATACTCTATCACCACAAAATTGGAACTCCTTCCTCTTGAAATAAGATTTCAAAATAGAAATCTTATCATCCTCAGAGGATAAAGTAACCAATAGAGTGGCCCTAGTAGTAATCACATCTTGTGTATCTTCTAAGAAAGCTGTTAAATTGAAATCAACTTTATCTGACATGGGTAACACCTCCTTATCCTCAGGGCTAGAAGAAACATTAATAGGGAGATAGTAACATTTAATCACCGAGCAAGAATCAGCCTGAGGAAAAAGGAGAGTGTCTTTCAGATATTTCCTAAAGAGCATTATTGGAGACAACATCGAACAAGTGGGAAAATTCAACAAACGAAGATTCATCTTACGAGCTAAGTTTTCCAGATTCTCCAGCTTCTGATGCAAAAGAAAACTATCTTTGGCATGAGCGGCTGTGAAATCTGCAAACTTACTAACTTGAGGCTCTAGTTTTGCCAGGGCAGAGCCACAGGCTCCAATCTGGGAATCCAGGGACTGAAACATTTGAACCGAATCCCTTGTAAATTGACAAAGTTTAGGAACAGTCTCTAAAAACATATGTTCTGTGCGCGAGACAACAGTCCAAACATCCGAGAGAGAAACTGCAGTGACAGGATCAAGAGGGTCAGTACCTGGAATGATGGGACGCGGCGTAGAAACTAAAATGTTTCTCAATTGCCCCTGCTTGAGGCTCATCAGCAGGAGGTTTCTTCTTGCGCTTGCCACCTGGCATACCTCCTCAGCTCACACCAAATAACTCCAAAATGGCTCCAAAGGGGCAAACAACCCCCTTTGAAACGCGCCCCTTAGAAGACGCGCCAATGGCTAAGCACCGTACAAGATCAAAATTATAGTAGGACCTGGGGGGTGACGTCAGCCGACTGCCCACAGAGCCGCCAGCCGCGGAACCAGCCTCCTCTCCTCCACTGGGTCCGGACGGCAGATGAAGACGCTCCCGATGAAAAACAGCAAGGCAAGGGCTTTAAACCAGGACCTGGGGGTGACGTCAGCTGACTGCCCGCAGAGCCGCCAGCCGCGGAACCAGCCTCCTCTCCTCCACTGGGTCCGGACGGCAGATGAAGACGCTCCCCAGCATTGCAACAAATTTAATAAGATATTCTAACCATCATATTTACATTTCTTTCTTCAGGTCACAAGGCCATGACATTTAGCCTCAGAAATGAAGCAAACAATAGAATATTTTCAGCATCACCCCCACACCTTGTTCTATAATTTCTTACAAGCCAAATTCTAGGTGCTGTGTGAATCACAAAAGATCAGACTTGAATAAACATGACACAAATAATGTCAAACCAAAAGGAGGAAGTTTACAGTCTACAAAAATGTACAGACAACACAGTGGAATCCAAAATACCTCTAAATCCACTAGAAACATATTTTATAGGTCATTAGTATTATATCATATGTAGCGACACACAGAACACACCAACGGCATTGTGAAGAGT
This sequence comes from Ichthyophis bannanicus, assembly GCA_033557465.1. Lineage (NCBI taxonomy): Eukaryota > Metazoa > Chordata > Amphibia > Gymnophiona > Ichthyophiidae > Ichthyophis > Ichthyophis bannanicus. The sequence continues at coordinate 277,223,802 of CM066041.1, forward strand.
GACCACATGCAAAACAGGAGCAAGTGGGCCTCACTCCTGCAGCCACTGGACACCAGTGACCCTGGTAAGCCCGGGACCCCCCTCAGGTAGAGGATCCCAGGGGAGGGCCTTTCGGGGGGAGGGATGGGGGGTCAGTATACAGCAGCCAAGGTCTTGGACTTGTGGTGCTGTACTGGTATACTGCAGTGATTAAGAAGGACACTCTCACTAAGTGGGGGTGGGGGAGCAGGGGGGTCCCACTGTTGTGCAGCTTCTTAAAAATCACTGCTCCTGCCAGACATGTAAGGCATACCCCTACAGTCCTCCAACTATTTTACAAGGGGATCAGTGTTTTGCAGAACCTCTGGTAAAATACTGTCCTAATTTTCCATGTCCTTTCTAAAATGCCACTGCCCATATATACGCTCTTAACTTTGCAACAGAGGCAATGCAGGATGAAAGGACTCACCCAAGGCCATGAGGCGGGTCCAGGAAAAGCATCTTCCCTAGTTCTCAGCCTGTTGCTCTAACCACTAGGCTGTTCCTCATTTACTTTTATTCAGTCTTAACTGGAAGAGACACAATTCAATACCTCTGTAGGGTTTTGCTTCAGGTTTTCAGTAAAAATAGACTGACATGCATGACACTACATAGAGCATGGAGATTGCATGATGCTCAGTAATGTCAGCTCAAATGGAGCTTACTGCTTCTTAAAAGGTCTGTGTGGCTTCATTTGCAGCGTACATGCCATTGTTCTGTGTATATGCCAATAAAAAGCAATCTGACTCCACAGGCTGTCTACATGGCTTTCAGATAGATAGAAGCCACACAATCATCAGATTTCGATAGTCTAAGAATGTTGCATCAACAATAGTAAGGACTGAGCTTTTCCATTTTAAGGAACACCTCTAAGCAACTGGACTGTTCCATTTATAAAGGGAGATACATTTTACAAAAAAAAAAAGAGCCAGTATCTAATTTTTTTTTCTTAAGGCTTCATTTTTTGATATGGTAAACAAATGTGAGCTCATGTTCATACATGACAATCTCTGGATGGGGCCGTGGTTTGTTTTTTCACATCAGACAATGTAGGTTTAGATTTTGGCTTCGGTCACCTCCCTAATAAAAGATGTTTGCAGCAGAATGAATTAAATGAAAACTAAGATTTTTTATATTTACTCCCACAGAGCAGCTAAATCTACATAGTATTTTCAGTGAACATCTCACCATCCTAGAGGCAGCAACTGCCCCAAAGTTGGTTCAAGGTGTTGGTACCCTAAGCACACATTAGAATGTACGCCCCCTAGCTGTCAAAATCTATTGTTTAGCTTTGAATGCCCTGCTCTTTGCTTCTGCCCCCTCCAAAAAAATTGCCACCCTAGGCAGCCGCCTAATGGTTAGGCTGGCCCTGCCTAGGGATGTGATTAAACCAGAGAGGAAAACAAATTAGCCAGCAACGGTGAATTTTCAATGCTAGTTAGCTAAATAGAGCCATCTATGTATGCAGGAATAACAGATATAACAACTAGCAACCCCAAGTGGCTTACTGAAAATCTAGCCATAAGTAGATGAGATGTTTACCCTAGCACTATAACACTTTGCTGTATCTCCAGTGACCAGCTGAGTTACACCAGTATTCAAATCAGTCAGAGCTGCATGCAATCCAACTCTTACAGGAGAGCTTTCGATTTGGGGATCATTTTACTTCAGCGGACAAGATCATTCAGCCACAGCAATTAATCATTCATTTCTCAAAAGGGAACTTACACTATAGAAACAAGTCTACTGTACATAGTACAGTAAATTTCTCTAGAACAGTGGTTCTCAACCCAGTCCTAGAGACGCACCTAGCTAGTCAGGTTTTCAGGATCACCACAATAAATATGCATGAAATAGATTTGCATGCCCTGCCTCCCACTGTATGCAAATCTCTCTTTCTTGGATATTTATTGTGGTGATCCTAAAAACCTGACTGGCTAGGGGTGTCCCGAGCACTGGATTGAGAACCTCTTCTCTAAAACAATGTTACAGCAGAGCAAGAAAATGCTGGCTTAACATTCTGACTACACTTCAGGATCCCCGTCTTGTCCTTACGGGCCATCTGTCCTCAGTCTCCATATGTTAATCTGCTAAGCTCCATCAAGCAGGAACTGTGTAAAAACACTGTGCCCAGCTTGTAGTGCTAAATATACTTTCAATAGGATTAATGGATCTCGCAGTGTATCTCTCAAAGCCTCAGACTGCAGGCTTGTGCTGTCTTTTGAAAACATGAAAATGCCAACTACTTTGTCATTTTCAAATGAAATTGGTGGGGGGAAAATTCAGTTAGCTTAATTCTCTTTCAGCAAGCGTGAAACCATTTTGTGTACATTGATAGTTTTTGGCCATGCTAACAAAAATGAAATGGAAATGGCAGAAAACGTGAACCAAAGGATTTCTCGTGCACGTCCTTAATGGAGGACTGTATTTCTTTATCCTTAGGAAGTTGTCCTAAGCTCTTCTCTTTCAGTCTCTCCTCTCAGATTTATTAGAAACAAGCAAGTGTGGCTATATAGACTGTTGACTCCAATAGCCATTTGTCCTGCCTATTGTAATATTTTATTTCTGACTTACATTTGCTTTCCCACCGCTAAGGGACCTTTCTGCCATCCCGTGGCTTTTGGGATTCTAATAACGTTTTTGTCTCCATTTGCCTGTTCCATGCATCCATCCTTTTTGTTTAAAAAAAAAAAATTTGAACGTACATGTGCTAAGTACTGTATAGAGTGTATACCCAAGATCTAACAGAATCCAATACTTAAACAAACTAATAGCAGTGGGAACTTTCAAAAACAGCAGCTCTACAGGCACGTGGGAAACACAGCTGCCTGCACCACCAGAACATCTCCAGCCCCCAGGGGCTGCAGCGGGAACTTTAAAAACAACAACAGCTCTACAGGCGCACCCCCATGCCTGAGGGCCTTGCTAGAGGGCCCTTTGGCATAGCCCTTAGGCCGGGCACTGAGGTGGAAACAACATCAATCCTGCTCGAAACACCACAACACCCGCCATGTCACACCAGTGCTCAAGCAAAGGTATGCTGCTTTATAGACCTCTTCTATCAATGCAACCACTAATATCTGTCTAAACCAACACCGAAGAAAAACCACCCTGGCCAAGAACAAAGGAAACTCTGCTCACTGAAGCAACTCTCCAGCCATCCACCTCCACCACCTCCTACAAACAATGCTGCCTGGCTCTGTCTCCCTCCACTCAACCTAAACATGGCAAACATACACCACCTCTATGCAGCTATCCTCCTACTACACATTTTTCTTAAACAAATACTAACCACTCACCCCCAAACTAACAACTTACTACAACGAAATCATTACCACCCAACAATGTATCCCTACAGTCCCCCCTGGTAGACCTAAAACAAATGCCCCAGTAGGAAATACCTAACTCACATTCACACCAACTCCCTCATACAACCACACATATTACACAAACATATCCCACTACACCCTCCAATCAGTATAGAATGATTCGGAACAAAATCAGCACCTTAGCAGACCACCTTCAATCTCAACAAACCGACATCTTTTGCATAACTGAAACTTGACTGTCCCCCACCGATCAGGTCCTACTAAACCAACTTTCCCCAACATACACTGCATTCAACTGTCCATGCACACACAAACGGGGTGGAGGTGTTCTAATCCTGGCGAGAAGTACTCATTCAAAATACTAGCAACATCAAGCACAGCACAATGCAACTCAATCATTATACAGAACAAGCATATCACCATCTCCCTAACCTACAGAGCACCAAACTCCTCTGCAGATGAGCTGTCCTCGAGTGCAACCAACACCCCCCATAAACCCCTGCTACTATTTGGAGATTTTAACTTCGGATTCACCTCTGTAAAAGATTCAGAGACCTTCCTGGCTGCTATGATCTCACTACAATACATCCAACTCATAAATGCTCCCACACACATACTTGGCCCATCTCCTGACTTCATTTTTGTAACTAACCAACTCCTCAAATGCAACAATATATCAACACCAACAATAAACCCAGTACCATGGTCCGATCACCATATGATATAAATAATTCTCCACACCCACTACATTAGCTCGCAACCTGAAAAACCAGGACCAGGAAGAAGATTCAAAAACTTCAGCAAGGAACAATTTCTCAAAGAAACCCTCTCATACCTGAATAAAGACCTCAATGATCTTGATCATCTAATTGAAAACTGGAACACAACGGCTGCTTTTTGACATATTCATAAATGACCTGGAAAAGGGAATAACGAGTGAGGTTATCAAATTTGCAGATGACACAAAACTATTAAAAGTTGTTAAAAACCAAGAGGATTGTGAAAAATTGCAAGAGGATCTTGATAAATTGGAAGACTGGGCATCAAAATGGCAGATGAAATTTAATGTGGACAAGTGCAAAGTTATGTACCTAGGGAAGAACAACCCAAACTATGGTTACACGATGCAAGGTTCCACATTAGGAACCACCACCCAGGAAAAAGATTTAGGCGTCATTGTGGATAACATATTAAAACCCTCGGCCCAGTGTGCAGCGGCGGTCAAAAGAGCAAATAGAATGCTAGGTATCATAAGGAAAGGAATGGAAAATAAAACAAAAGATATTATAATGCCTCTATATCGTTCCATGGTGAGACTGCACCTTGAATATTGTGTGCAATTCTGGTCGCTGTATCTTAAAAATAATATAGCATTATTAGAAAAGGTTCAGAGAAGAGCCACCAAAATGGTAAAGGGGATGGAAGGATACTCCTATGGCTAAAAAGATTAGGGCTCTTTAACCTGGAAAAGAGACCGCTGAGGGGAGATATGATAGAAGTCTATAAATTAATGAATGGAGTGGAATGGGTAAACGTAGATCGATTGTTTACATTATCAGAATACAGAAAGACTAGGGGACATGCAATGAAGCTACAGGGTAAACTATTTAAGACTAATAAAAGAAAATATTTTTTCACTCAATGTGTAATCAAACTCTGGAATTTGTTACCAGAGGATGTAGTAAAGGCTGTTAGTGTAGCTGGGTTTAAAAAAGGTTTGGATACGTTCCTGGAGGAAAGGTCCATAAACCATTATTAAGAAGGGACCCAGGATATCAATGCTTGACCCAGTACAAGCATCGTGGAACTTGTGTCTCTTGGGGAAACTGCTAGGTACGTATGACCTAGATTGGCCACTGTTGGAAACAGGATACTGGGCTTAATGGACCTTGGTCTGACCCAGTATGGCATATCTTATGTTCTTATAACCATCGCGGCAGCAGCAAGACCTCCAGACACCAGGAACACCATACCCTTATGCAGAAATACTGGATCAGCCCCTGGTACTCTGAAGACATAAGAATAGCAAAGAAATTGTTATGAAGAATTGAAAGATGGAGGAAATCCAAATCACAAAGCACCATACTGCTATACCAACATAAGGAACAAGAATACAACAACCTCATCCTTCAATGCAAACAGGACTACCACACAAACCTTATACTTAAATTCCTCAATAAACCTAGAGAATTATTTGAAATAGTTTGGCACTTACCAAGGAACCTCACTACACAGAACAGGAAATGATACATCTGCAAACTTTCCCAGACCTCTTCCACACCAAAACAAGTCCCCTAAACAATGCACCCCTCAACAACAATAACAGATCTACACAAGACAATCAAACCTGGGGCCATTTCAACATCCCATCCATTAACCAGATATCCCAAACCATTTCATCACTGAACACAAGCACAGCTCCATCAGATCCTTGTCCAGTAACATGGATAAAAGCAGCAAAAGAAGATCTCTGTCCATTCATCCAAAACATAGTACGCTTATCCTTATCCCAAGGCTACATACCAAATGCTCTCAAACTTGCCACCATTCGTCCAATACCTAAGAAGACAACCCTAAGCAAAAAACAACCCAGTGGCTTACTGCTCCATCTCTGCACTCCCCTTCCTCACTAAGGTCATTGAAAAAACAGTGTAGCTTCAACTAAAGGATCACCACCTTGATTCACATGCCCCATTGGACCTTCATCAACATGGCTTTTGACCTAACCAAAGTTTTGAAACACTCCTCATATACCTATTCGACAACCTTATAAGAGTCGTCGACAATGCAAAGACCGGATTTCTCCTAATCTTCATTGACATCTTATCAGCTTTTGATACGGTATCACACAACATACTACTGAATAGACTAAAAGACATCGGACTCCATGGAAACACAATCAAATGGTTCCACTCCTACCTTAGCAATAGATAACTACTAGTTATATGTGGAAACAATAACGCCTCACCTTTCCCAGCAACACAAGGTGTCCCACAAGGATCCTCCTTGTCAGCACTTCTTTTCAATATTTACATTCAGCCCATCTGTGATATCATCAAAAAATACAGAATTCACTACATTCTATATGCCGATGACATGATGATTTACTCTCCTATCAAAACTGACAACCCAGACTACTCAGAAATAACAACATTCCTAGAAGAAATGACAATCTGGCTAACCCAAAACAACTTAAACATCAATTAATCAAACTCTGGAATTTGTTACCAGAGGATGTAGTAAAGGCTGTTAGTGTAGCTGGGTTTAAAAAAGGTTTGGATACGTTCCTGGAGGAAAGGTCCATAAACCATTATTAAGAAGGGACCCAGGATATCAATGCTTGACCCAGTACAAGCATCGTGGAACTTGTGTCTCTTGGGGAAACTGCTAGGTACGTATGACCTAGATTGGCCACTGTTGGAAACAGGATACTGGGCTTAATGGACCTTGGTCTGACCCAGTATGGCATATCTTATGTTCTTATAACCATCGCGGCAGCAGCAAGACCTCCAGACACCAGGAACACCATACCCTTATGCAGAAATACTGGATCAGCCCCTGGTAGCCTAGTGGTTGGGGCAAGGTACTTCAGGCCGGAAGGTCGGGGGTTCAAATCCCACTAGAGGACAGCAACCTTGGGCCGGAAGGACTGCGGTTTCTAGTCCCACAGATGCTCCTTGTGGTCTTGGGCAAGCCACTTAACCCTCCATAGCCCATGTTCCCTGTAAGTATTAGTGTATGTGTCTCATATCCCTGCTTGTTAAATGTATCCCCCAATTGTGTTGTGACCGCTTTGATTGAAGGATAAGGCGGTATACAAAAACTGTCTAAATAAATAAAATAAAATAAATAAATAAATTACAACAAGAACAAAGCCCTCCTTGTCACCCGCAACTCAAGTTTCTCTCCACCAAATTCAATCCAGTTGAACAACATCACCATATCCATTAAACCTGAGGTAAAATACTTTGGAATCACTCTGGACAGCAATTTGAACCTGCATTCTCACATTAACAATACCGCCAATTCTGCCTACCACAAAATGCGCATTCTCAGAAGGTTCAAACCATTCTCAGCCATGAACATTTCCGCACTGTTTTTCAGATGATTATCACTCCCATCCTGGACTACTGCAACCCCATCTTCTTTGGACTACCTAAACTAGCACTCCGTCCTCTCCAAATGCTGCAGAATGCCACAGCTCGTTCATTACTGGCTCTTCAAAACATGACCACATCACCCCATTCTTGAACCAACTACACTGGCTCCCCATCAACTCCCACATCATGTATAAGGCTGTTCTACACATCTTCAAAATCATACAAACCACCTCTGCTAACATATTGAAGACCCTCATTACCATGGAATCAAGCAACAGACCAAGACGACATATCACCAGTCACATCATCGCCACCCCCAAAGCCTATACGAAATCCAAACAAGTCACGTATGGAAGAGCCATTTCGTTGGCTGCACCTCCCCTTTGGAATTCTCTCCCCGTTGACCTCAGAGCCATTTCAGACTCCAAAGACTTCAAGAAAAAAACTGAAAACAACTCTTTATAACGAACACTTTGCAGACATTACCTAATTCACAACACTAACTCATCTTCTCTGTTGACTCCTCTCCATGTACCTCCCCCCTCACAACACCTCTGTACACAGATCTTTGTATATAAGTTAACTTGAAATATCCTCTGCATGCCCCCTCCCCCTAATTTGTTGTAAACACATTTGTTTCATTGTAAACTACTTTGATTTTAAAATAAAGCGGTATAGAAATCCAGCTAAATAAAATAGCCTGTTGCGAATGAAACACACAAAATAATTAGATACTGGAGGAAAAAGACCTCAGGGTTCTCTCATCGCCAATGCAATGGCATATAGCAGTGGATATAAACACTTATTCATCTATATTGGTTGTTATCGGCTCCAACAGCAAGTGTCATACCTCTTACAGGTCACAAAAAGCCTCCAGTAGCATAAACAATCAAAATCTGGCTCTCCACAATAGAATGTAAGCAGTTGCAGCAACATTGCACTTATATTGTACTTTGTTTACCTGTTTTTGCCATTTAAGCTAACTCCAATGCCAGGCATTTCGCCAAGGCTGCTTCAGGGAGTTGAACCACATACAAAAAGTCAAGCCATCTATAAGAAAACTAGATATACACAAATGAACACTACACCAGAAAAGCTCATATGGCAACACTACACTCAAGCAAATAAACAGCCCATCGATACAGAGAAAGCTATACTTACATCTTAGTATTAAAGTTAGAGCTCATCTGCCTTTAACATTCATTACTGCCAGCCAACATTCGAGCAAGAAATAACAACAACATACCAAAAAACAAAATATATTTAACCATATCTAAAATAGTAAAATACTCTATGATTCAATCTCCATTACTCATCTATCCTTTTTGCATATCCAGTAGTCAGTCATTCAGAATAAACCCATGTAAAGAGCATTGTATGTAATCCTTACATAACATCAATAAACCTCCAGTAAGAAATTCTACCAAGACGAGCCTATGATTGAAAATGCCATTCTCCAGTATGTTCCAGCCAAGCCTGTCCTATTAGGAACCATTAGAATCCCCTCAGTCATGGTGTGACGTGGACTATTGGGTATGTACTCTTCCAATTTCATATAGGAAACCAACTGCTATCCTATAAAATGTTTTGTACACCATTATAAGTAGTGTAAACTTTATCTGGACTAGTATGAGTCACCGATGTCAAATGCTTATGAATTGAGGGCACATGACCCCAGGTTCTAAACCTCCTCTAACATGGCCTACAGTGACCTGCACAGTCCAAAGGTGCTTTAATCTTTCTAGCAGCAATCCAACACCTATCATATTACAGTAATTACCAAACTATGATAATAGAAAAAAATATGCTATTAGGTCTTAGCAAAAGAGGCTGAAGTCTGCTCTGCTATCACTCGGGTCAGCATCCAATCGCATCTCTAGCTTGTACAACCAAGATCTTAATCACTCTTATAGGATTTCCTTGGCAGCCAGAACACTTTTGTTCTGGGGCCTTATTTTAGCTTAAGCTGTTTAGGGGGTTATTTTAGAAGCCCTATTTGTTATTTAAACATGTATAAGCAGCCCTATACATGTGTAAATGGCCATTTTACAAAGGGCTCAGTTTACACATGGTTAACCATACTACACTTGAAAGTGCCTGGGGGCATGTCAGGGTTTGGTCTGGGTGGGGAAAACATCTACACGTGTTTTTCCCATTTCATATAGAGAACGCATGCTTAAGCCCAAAATTGCCTGTGTATGGATTAACAACTGTTCCCTGGCATAAACAGGCATTTACAATGTTTATTTACCTGATGTCTGTTTGGAGGAGGAAGAGAGTCTTTGTAGTTAATATGAAGCATCTACACATCTAGGATTGCTAAATGGCCAGATACATGTGTAAGTTCACAGCATGTGCATGTAAGTTGCTAGGTTTCCCTACTCATTTTTCCCACATGCATGTAAGTTGCTAGGTTTCCCTACTCATTTTTCCCACATGCATGTAAGTTGCTAGGTTTCCCTACTCATTTTTCCCACATGCATGTAAGTTGCTAGGTTTCCCTACTCATTTTTCCCATGTGCATGTAAGTTGCTAGGTTTCCCTACTCATTTTTCCCACATGTACATTTGTGAAATGGTGTCTCCTGTTGCACACAGATATTGATCCCTGTGCATTCCTGCACTCTCTTTTGCCCATGACAATCATGGCCTTTTTGAGTAGCAAAGATGTCTTTTATCAGTCTTGCATGTGTACACCCTCTCTTCTGAAATTGACGTAGACTTGCAGACATTTTCACTTCCATGCTCTCCCATTACATAAAACGGTCTTTCTAAAATATGCCTTCACATATTTAATGAATTTGATTAACTGCTCTTCAACAAAACACCAGTGGTGAATAATCCAAAACACAATTAATAAAAAGAGCTAAAATACAAATCAATAATGACTAAAACCAGACAAACTGAAATGAAAAGAAAGTGGCACATTGGGAAGAGGAGGGTAGGCTAAAGGGTAAAACGAAAGGCAGGAAGAAACAGAATGGAGGATGGCAACATGAAATGAAATAGCCCACGATAGTAAAAAGAGACAGCCTGGAACTGTTAGAAAAAATAAGCAAAGAACCAGGTTTTCAAGCCAACCTTAAACTTCCTGTAGAGGACTCTGTCCAGAGCTGGGGTGACAGAGGGAGTTCTGATTAAAAAGGAGCTGAATAAGGAAATAAAGCCTTTCAATGAAGTCCTAAACAAATGACATCTGGGAGGTGGAGAGAGAAAGTTACACTAAAAGGACCTTTGGGAACAGGGAGAAAGGAGCCTGAACAGATAAAAGTGGGGTCCCATTTATAAAAAAAAAAGCACCGAATCTTAAACCAGATCCTAAAAATAATAGGGAGCTAGTGAAGTGAGAAGAGTAAGGGAACAACATGATCATATCACCATCCATTTGCTAGAACTTAGCAGCAGTATTTTGAAACAACGAATTGTTTTCGTGAAGCAAGTTTCAACCCATTATAAACCGAATTACAATAATCTAGTATAGCCAGTACAACTGGGGTATTAGATCATCCATGCAGAGGTAGTATCTTTAAGAACATCTCTTATGAAGAATCCAAAAGCAAGACCCAGTCACTGACGAAATCAGAGTATTAAGTCAGGATTAATCTGAATCCCATAGATTCTCCTTTAAAGAGGTGGAGTTACCAGTGATCAGAGAAGCAGAGTACAGAGGGGTTTTTTTTTCATAGAGCCAATCGATGATTTCACTAATGTGTTTGTTTACACCATCCAATGCTTTAGTGTCTGCCAAGGAAAGTGGGTACAGAACCTGATCAGCATCTGCTTAAACTCAGTACTTAAAGCCTGATCTTTAGATAAAAGTTACATAAATGATCAATATTAAAAAGGGAAAGAATGACCTCAGAAGAGTTGTGCAGAGTATGGACCTAATATTCCTCATCAAGATCACCGAGAGAAATATGATCTAAATCACCTTAATGCCAAACTTGTCATCTCGATGGTTTCAAGCGGTTTTGATCACCAAATCATGAGCATTGATGTCAAACTGCGGTTAAGTCAATCTGTTTCAGGATAAAACTACCCCCTATGTAGATCTATAAGTGACAGTGATATTGTTTCTACACCATGTAAGTGGTGGAACCCTGCCTGAAATGGATCCCGGAAATTAGTTGCTGAGTATCAGACTTCTCCAATAAATTTCCCTCAATATGGCAAACTGGTTACTGCTCTAAAAATTTGGCCTTATCCCCTGCTGACTTCCTCTTTAGAAGAGGCCTAATTACTCGTGTTTCAGTGATGCAGTGAACACTTCCTCATCCAAGGATGTGTTGATGTTTTTTCAGCTTCTGCTGAAATCCTCTGAGCAGTGTTCAGTGGCAGCCAAAAAACCCAATAATCCCTAACATTCTATTAGCTAAGAGACAGAGAACAGAAAACGGAGAATTTCATAATGCCTCTGTATTGCTCCACAGTGTGACTGCAGCTCGGGTAGCGCATGCTATTCTGGTCACTCCATCTCCAAAAAACAAAACCAAACCCCAAAACCCAAACATAGCAGAACTAGAAAATAAAGAGCAACTAAAATGATAAAGAGGATGAATAATTCCCTTTTGAGAAAAGACTAGAGAGAATGAGGCTCTTCAGCTTGAAAAGGACATGGCTGAGAGGAGATAAGACAGAGGTCCATAAACAGTGGAATTGAATGAGTAAAAGCAAATTGGTTGTTTACTCTTTCAAAAAGTACAAAGACTGGGAGGCACACCACGAAGTTACTAAAATGGAACATTTAAAACAAACCAAAGAAAATATATTTTTTTCACTCAAAAACGTAAGTGCCAGAATTTGCTGCCAAAAGATGTGGTAAAAGCAGTTAGATGGGTTTAAGAGAGGTTTGGACAAGATTCTGGTGGAAAACGTCCATAAAAGGTAGTTACTCACCTGTAGCAGGTGTTCTCTGTGGACAGCAGGAATAAGTCTTCATGTATGTGACGTGACCGATGGAGCCCTGCACAAGAATGTTCCCCAGCTTCTATTGGATGCTTTTGGAAGGCTCCACCATACCTGCATACCCACCTACCTGTCGTGACGCCATCTTCTCCAGTATGATAAAGCTGTAGCAGAAGACCGAGGAGTTGAGGTGAGAGGGTTGCGAGGACTTATTCCTGCTGTCCACGGAGAACACCTGCTACAGGTGAATAGCTATCTTTTTTCTGTGAACAATCAGGAATGAAGTCCTCGCATATGGGACTCCCAGGCAACCGAAAAGAGAGGAGGCCAAGAAGCCCAACAGGGGCAACTGAAATAAAAACTGGAGAATCAACTAAATACAGCAGTGTTGGTTCCCAAGGGGGAACTCATCTGATTCAGCTTCTTCGCCATACAGTTTCATTCATGAGCATTTATGCACTGTGGTTCTCTTTTTTTTTTTTTTCGGTAGCCTGGATGGACAGAAGGGCCTTGGGGAGACAGAGTTGGATTCTAATTCTCAAACAGGTGCTGGAGTACAAAATTGCCAAAGTTGCTATCACGTCAGGAATCCCATTCAGACAATACTGAGATGTGAATGTGTGGACAGAAGACCAAGTTGCAGCCCTGCAGTTCTCTTCCATAGAGATTGAGCACAGGCTGCCCGCCAACGCAGCTATGGGTCTGACTTTGTGAGCCGTAACATGACCATCAAGACTCAGGCCAGCCTGGGCATAAGCCAAAGAGATGCAGTCTACCAGCCAAATGGAAAGAGTGCATTTGGAAATGGCAGTCTCTAGCTTGCTGGGGTCAAAAAGACACAAACAACTGGATGACCTTTCGGTGGGTCTTTGTCCACTCTAGGTAGAAGGCCAAGGCTAGCTTGCAGTCCAGCGTGCGCAGTGCTACTTCCCCTGTATGGGCATGAGGCCTTGGAAAGAAAGTTGGCAGAATGACCGACTGATTAAGGTGGCAAGCCGATACCATGTTTGGGATGAATAGAGATTGAGTGTGCAGGACCACCACTATGATGAAACCTGGTGTATGGCAGATGTGCCACTAGAGCCTGGAGCTCATTAACACGGCATGCTGATGTAATTATCACCAGGAACAAGACTTTCAGGTCAAGAAATTCAAAGGGCAGGAGTCAAGTGGCTCATGAGCTGTGCCAGAACCACGTTGAGGTCCAAAGCCGCTGCCAGACACTTGAAGAGAGGTCTTGAGAAGAGCAAGTCTTGCATGAAGTGAACCACCAAAGGCTGAATCGATATGGACTTTACCTCTAAACTGCAATGGTATGCTCCAATTGCGCTGAGGTAGACCCTGACAGAGTTAGACTTGAGACCCGACAGAGATATAGGAGGTACTCAAGAAGCCTGTCAACAGAACAAGTAAAGGGATCCAGCACCTGTGCCATGCACCAGGAAACACCCCTCTTGAACCAGCATCACTGGCTGCCAATTATCTCACGTGCCAAATACAAAACAGCGCTAACCATCTTCAAAATCAGAAACATGTCTGTCGGAATACTACAGGACCTGATTCACACAAAACCAAACAACAGACCAAGGAGACAGAGCACCATATATACCATTCCAACACCCAGCACATACACAAAGGCCAACAAGTCCACCACGAAGAGGGCACTTTCCCTAGCAGCACCTGCCATTTAGAGCTCATTTTCAGAGATACTAAAGTCCACCACGGACATAAAAGACTTTAGGAAACAACTAAAAACTTTCCTCTTTATAGATCACTTTAGGGAAGACACCTAGCACACCAGGATCCAGACTTATTAACATGCTGCCTGGCATATGTATATATGTTTCGTTGTAAATATCCCGAGCATCCCCGCATGTCTTGATCCCAAGCATTCCCGCATGTCTTCCCCTCCTATGTTTCCAATATGAGTTCTCTGTAATGGTTTCAGTTATAATGTAAACAGCTTTGATTTTTACAATAAGGCAGAATAAAAAAACTTAAATAAATAAATACATTTGAAACCATAAGACCTTCTCATTGAGGCCCTCCTGGAGGCCAACAGAACATCTGTTATGCTGTCAGGCAGGTTAAGTTCCGACAGGACTAGCCTCTTAACATCCACACAGTGAAGGACAAGAATCTGACGTTTGGGTGCAGCATACTTCTGTCCTCCTGAGAGATAACTTCTGGGGCAGATCCCAACCACAGAGGCTCCCACTGGGAGAGTTGAAGCAGAAGGGGAAACCATGACTGCCTGAGCCAATATGACATGATGAGGATCAATGACCCACATGTCTGTCTGCAGCTTCAGCAGGGTCTTCGCTATGAGAGGTATGGGAGGATACGCATATAGCAAGCCCTCCCCTCAGTGCAGGAGGAAAGCTTCTGGTGCTAGCCTGCTGCGCAAGATGACCTTGTATCAGAACTGGGCCACTTGGGGGTTGTGCTGGGTGACCAACAGATCTATTAAGGGGATACCTCACTTCCGAAAGATCCGGGCCATGACATCCCTGTCCAGAGTCCACTCATGTGGATGGAGGACTCAGCTCAGCTCAACTGGTTTGCCAGGACATTCTGCCCTCCCCTGGTAGATACGTGGTCCATCCCGTGAGTGATGGCAAACTTCCACAATCGGACCACCTTCTAGTAGAGGAGATACAATCCTGTGCCCCCTGCTTGTTCACCTAGTAAACTGCAACCAAATTGTTCAGACAGACAGACAGACAGACAATCAATCTAGTTGGCCAGGCAATCCCAGCAAACCCCAAGGGCATTTGCTATGGCTCAGAGCTCCAAGAAATTGATCTAATGCAGGCTCTCTTGTTCGGACCAGGCACTTTGAGTGTGGAGGCCATCTAACCCAGCTTGGATGTGTCTACAAGTCAGTATCTTCTGTGGTGGTGCCTTCTGAAAAGGAGGGCCTGGAGCAAATTTTAAGGATCCAACCACCAATGCAGGGACTGGACAAAGGGTATGGTGATCGCCACCCAATGGCCTGCTTCCACTGAGTACTCAGCATCCACTGAGCTTGTATCAGACAGGCGAGCGACGTGCACTGTAGAGGTCATGTGGCTGAGCATGATCAGCATCCTACAAGCCATTGTCTGCCGACTCCGCTGGGTATCACAGACCAAAGCTGCCAATTGCTGGAGTTGGTTCAGCGGGAGAAAGTCATTAGGTGGGCTGAAAGTGAGACTTTGTCATTTACCCAATGAAACCTAACAGCTTGAGCACCCGAATGGTCAACTGTGTTGAATGCCGGACTCTGTCTGGAGTGGTGCTTTTTATGAGCCAGTCGTCCAAGTAAGGGAAGACAAAAACCCCTAGTGTTCTGAGATAGGCTACCACCACTTTGTGAAGACTCGGGGTGCCGAGACCAGTCCAAAGGATAACACCCAGTATGGAAAGTGCTGTCCTCCCAGGACAAATGTGAAATATTTCCTGTGGACAGGATGGATAGGTATGTGGGTATCCACATCCTTTAGATCCAGGGAGCACTTCTGAAGATAAGGCAGCAGGGACCCTAGACACCATCTTGAACTTCTCATACCAGGAAGATGTTGAGGTCTCCAAGGTCCAGGATAGGCTAGAACCCACCCATCTTCTTGGGGACCATTAAGTACTTGTGAGTAAAATCCCCATCCAACCTGCTCCTCAGGTACAGGCTCAATGACGAGATCAGCCAAAAGGGCAGATATTTCCCTCTGAAGGAGGCTGAGATGCAGAGGGTCAAGGGGGGAACATCCTCAGGAGGCAATGAGGCAGCAGTTTGACAAAGTGCAATATGTAGCTGCTTTGGACTATCTATAGCACCCACGCATCCGAAGTGATGATGGGTCACCTGTGGACAAAGAGTGTGAGCCCCTCTGCGGTCACCAGTTGATTGGCTATACTTGGAAGGAACCAGTCAAAACCCCACCTCTGGCTTGGGTTGTGGGGCAGGCTGAGCCTTTTGGGGCTTCTTCCGACATTGCGAGCAAGAAGCCTGAGACCTTTGCTGGGAGACTCGAGGACCAGGATAGCACCTGCACTTACGCAGATAATAAGCTTTCTTCTGGTCCCCCCCCCTCCCCACCCCTGATACTTCCTGCAATAAGGACTAGACTTGTGTCTCAAGAGCCTGGTGAGAGTGATGTGCTGCTTCTCTGATGCCAGCTCTCTCCTCCACCTGCTCTCTGAAGAGGTTCTTCCCTGGCACTGCATGTCCGCTAGTTTATTCTGCACTGACTACTCCAGGTCGGACAACTGAAGCCAGATGAGTTGGTGGGCTCCAAGATGCATAGCCACCACTCTAGAGACAGTCTCAAAAGCATAATATGTTGCCATGACCAGGGACTTCAAGCAGTCCTTGCCATGGCACACCAGGTGAGATAATGCTCCAATTTCTCCAGAGGGAGGAACTGGTGCAGATCGGTGAGATCTCACATGATATCCTTCAGGAACATGCTCATGTTGAACTGGTAGGAGTGTAGTCTGGCCGCAAGCATGGAGCTCTGGAAGCACCTCCTGCCAAAGAAGAACAATGTCTGAGCCTCCCTAACTGGGGGCTTCGAGGAGTGTTCTTAATCCTTTTAAGGCAGACTCCACTACTAAGGAGAAATGTGGAAGTGGAGGCTTCTTGAAACCTGGGGCCTTTTTAACCTGGTACAGAGTCCAACCTCCTACTAATAAAGAGCACAGCCTCTGTAGAATATGGTGCAATGTCACAGTCACTGCTTCCTTAGAAGCAGAGGAATACTGGAGGATCTCCAACTTCTCTGCCCTGGGGTCATCCTCTGTCTCCAGTGAAAATGGGATGGCCTTAGCCATATCTCTCACAAAGTCCTGGAAGGACATGTCCTCTGGAGGAGACTTACACTATTTGTGTGGAGGGGTCAAGTTCAAAGGACCTGGCCTCAGACAGGTTATCAGATTCCATATCGGTAACCCAGCCATCAGAGTCAGACTTCAAGAGGAAGTCAAAGTACCTCAGACTCTCTCTGGCTTCAAGGGGAGTAAGTGCATCAATGGAATTGGAGATGCATCGAGTGCTTTCAGGGCTTCGTTGGGACATCGGAGTCCAATACACTCAAAAGCAAGATGGCCCCACCAGGAACTGGCATCAGGTCTCTGTGATGCCCCGATGTCAATGTCTCCGCAGGCAGAACATTCATTTTAGGATCAGCTGCACCAATGGTCAATGAAGCAGCTCTGGGCACCAAAGGGCCAGCCAGCTGTTGCTCCAGCATTGATGCAATGCGGGACTTGAGTACCTGATGGTGCTCCTCCATGGCTGCCAATTCCAAAGGCCTCGAGGCCTGAGCAGCTTTGATCAATGCCTCCAGCATCCCCACAGGAGTATTGACATGGCTATCACTGGGAGACTATTGATGCTCCTCCGAAGCTCTGGAGGTCGATTCCTCCCTCTGGGGCACCTTGGCAGTCTGTTCACAGCCATCACTCTCAACATTGCATTGGGAAGGGCTCTGATGCCAATGCAAATGGGACTTCACCCAGTGCTCAGAAGGGTCTCCCTTTGACATTGATGGAGTCTATGCCAAGTCTTTCTTCAGTTCCAGGTGGAGACTGATCAATGGCCAATGCTCCAGGGCCCCACAGGCCCTCGGCTCCAAAAGAGCCCAGGAACCTCTCAATGTCAATGTACCCTCGGCAGATCCCAAGGGTGCCATCAAGATTGATACCAGGGTTGAAGATGTTGAATCAGACCTCTGACCAAAGAGGGATTCTCTCTGCTTCTCTTGATCCTTCAGGCTCTCCTTGTCATCTGTAAGCGCAAATTGCAAGAAGAAGGCTGATGATTGGGACCTAGACACTGGAGGCACTAATTGTGCTTGTCAGTGACTGAGATGGTCCTGGCACATTTGGTGCATTTCTTAAACCCACTGGCCATTTTCTAGGTCATGTCTGGGAAGATAGCCATGGCAAGATCAAAAGGCTGCATGGCAGTCAGAGGCCTAGCTGGGCCATGGGAAAAATACGAGGGTTGCTCAGAAAGTAATGCCCCACATGTTTTTTTTCTCAGTCCAGAATGAAGATAGAGGTGTGAAATTGAAAGGGTAGTAACTTGGAACTTCAAAGGACACATTTGTGTAATTTTACAGTCATCTGACAAATAGCGGGGCGGTAGTGATCCTTCAAATGGCGTCTGTGAGTGACACACGGTACAAACAATGAGCTGTAATTGAATTCTTGGTGGAGGAGAAAGAAAGTGTGAGAAACATTGACAAACGGTTGTGTGCTGTGTATGGAAGTTCTGTGGTAGATAGGAGCACCGTTGGACGATGGGTGAAGAGAGTAAAGGCTTCAGGAAGTGGTAAAACAGAACTGGAAGATCGGCCATGGTCTGGGCATCCTGACTCAGCCACCAGTCCAGAGAAGTTGCAGCGCGCTGACGACATTATTCGTGCAGATCGGCGCATCACGAGTTGGGAATTGTCCGTACAGCTTTCCGTCAGTAGAGGTAGTGCAATGGCAATTATTGACTCTTTGGGATAAAGGCCTCCCCCTCAGCTTCAAAACGCTCCAACAAATCAGAGCAGATGTCTTTCCTTTGGCATTTGTGTTCAGTTGTGAGACTTCGTGGAACCCATCTTGCACACACCTTTGAGTATCCCAAAGAGTCAATAATTGCCATTGTACTACCTCTACTGACGGAAAGCTGTATGGACAATTCCCAACTCGTTAGTATGCCTCTGCAGAGAAGTGGCCTCCAAGCAGGACAAATATTCCAGATGAGTTCTCACCCCCATAGTCATGTTGCCACCTCATTTTCTCTGCCAATTATACTTCTCCCCACAGTTTCTAGTATCATCCTGACCCCCAATGCCGTTTGGCTACTTTGAGATCCAGATAATGATCCGGGTATGATCCCCTTTCCCGACTGGTGGTGGTGAATATCCAACACACACCGCTGCTTGGAGTTCATGTCTCATATTCACAGCTGCATTTTTCATAAGGTGCCTATTGATTCTTGTAGTTTGTCTATTTGCCTGTCCATAGCTATGTTCATGCTTCTCCATTTCAAGAAATTTGTATCAATTTTTGTATGAGAAAGTAAGTGAGAAACTAAAGAGGCCCTCGGTTAAGATATCTAAAATGATTTTTATCTGAGTGTTTTGCTTACGTAGAGTAGCACATAGTCCGGTCTCTGTAAGTTGCAGTGCTGCTTGCACTCATCAGATGTCAGGTCATTGCTCCTGGTCCAAATCAAACTGTATATTGTACTGTCTGACCTTACATCCTACAACCTATACCATATACTGCAGCTGAGATTTACTCAAGTCAACCAAACTAAATGCAACACTCAAGCATATGATTTCTCAGCTTGTGGAAATGCAGCAGTCACATTTTTTGAACACCTGTCAAACTTGTTTCAATTATTGCACTTTGCCTTGAGCAGTTGCTGCAAAAGGTGAAGATGATAAACACGCTTTCTTAATTTGTCCTGCAGTGTTTCATCTCTGCCACTCATGTTAATCTGTACAAAGCTCTTGACTTTCAACCCACTGTAATGCCAATGATTTAATGTCCTGGCCACACAGCAATTTGTTTTTTGCTGATTTCTATGTTTGACCTTTGAGGCTACCTCCATGCCTCAAATCCTATAATATACTGGATGCTAAACATTTTACAACCTTAGCCTTCAATATTATTTCCACTATTTCTTCATAACCAAGACCAGGCTGAAAGCCAACATCTCCTTCTCAAGTACTTTAGGGCCCCATATTGGAACTTGTACTAAAAGGCGGTAGTAGGTACATCAAGTACTGAACAGATATCCAGGCTCTTCTGGTCACCTGCAAACAAAACAGGCAAAATGTACACAGGCACTTTATTCCATGGTAGGCAAAGTTTAAAGGGAACCACCCACAACCTTTTTACCTTTTGGAAATTAGCTACAAGGTCAGCAAGTACGAAAGTACTTGTATACTTTGTAGCAAGGCAAGCTATTGAAAATGACTCCCTTCCTTGTTAAAAACAGACTGAGCATACTTTAGTGTTTACATATCTGGCACAAGACTATATGCACCTGGGAGGTTTAAATTGGCCATAAAAAAAAAACTGTACAAGAAAAAGATCCAAGCGCCCTATAAACAAAGAAACCTTTGGACAAATACAACTCCCCACAATACTGTTCATCGGAACCTCCTATATGGGAGTGGTCTGGAGTCTGCCCTTAACTCCAAATTATAGAGAATGGGCAGAGCCTCCAGTCCTGCAAACAAGTACTTCACACAGAACACCCCTCAGAATAGGTGCAGAGCAAATAGGATGTTTCCTCTTACTGCTCAGAATACAAAAAGGAATGTTCAAATTCTGGACTCTTCCAACAAACATGAACTCCCTCCACTATCAGGCACTCTGAGGCAACAAACTGCCTTGCGGGGTGAGAGAAGAACCAACACACACACATCACATGTAGCAAACCAAACAGTAAACACCCAGACCGCAAACAGCTATAACCGGGCGTAGGG
This sequence comes from Ichthyophis bannanicus, assembly GCA_033557465.1. Classification (NCBI taxonomy): domain Eukaryota; kingdom Metazoa; phylum Chordata; class Amphibia; order Gymnophiona; family Ichthyophiidae; genus Ichthyophis; species Ichthyophis bannanicus. Next base: position 277,244,627 of record CM066041.1, read on the forward strand.
AAAGGTGGCAATGCAAATATCATCAGGCATCTTAGACTAGTGTTTCACAATCCTCGGAGACATATCTATCCCAGTCAGGTTTTCAGGCTTGCCACAATGAATATGCCCGAGATGGGTCTGCATCTACTGGGTCTCCAATGTGTGCAAATCCATCTCAGGTCTATTCATTACAGGCATCCTGAAACCAATACTGTTGAACTGCGACTCCAGAAGAGGGTTTGGAAACTAAAAATGAGGTCTCTTGGGTTTAGAGAATCTAAAATGGATTATCTACTTGCTCAGAATATGTATAGAGTAGTAGTGCATAAACTGGTCCCTAGAATACCAAATATACTTTCTATTGGGCAGTGCAGAATGGAAAACAGACAATCCAGCCTACTACAGATCCCTACACAGAAACTAGATGCTAGTGGACTAGCTCACCTTTGTCACTCACACAATACAAAATAGAACCTCAAATGCAAACTAAGTGACCCTAGAAGCCAGGCTGCCGCTGCTGCTGCTGCAATGCAATGCCAGAGAAACAGAAAGAGACAGGCCTTCTTGCACTGTGCAAAACAGTTAGAGGTACACTTTTCCCAAAACCCATTAAATCAGACCTACAAAAGGAACAAACAGGAAAAATATTGCGCAATAGAGTGGAAAAATGGGAGAAACAGCAGTTGTAGCAGCCAAATAAGTTATAAGCTGCCACAAGGTAATAAATGTAACCCATATAGACCAACATTAGAATCTGGGACTTGTCCCTCTTTCTACACTTTAATTTTACCATTTTGTACATTTCTCTTTCCACATTTGACTTTAATTGCTATAAATATATATTTTGGCGATATATATGCACAGTTACACCAATTGAATTCTGAATCATCTTCTATAAGATGTACTGCCATCCGTCATCCATTTGTAATCTGGGGTTCCTCTATGGCAGAGGTACTCAAATCCAGTCCTGGAGGGCTGCAAACCAGTCAGGTTTTTGGGATATCCCTAATGAATATGCATGAGATATATTTGCATGCACTGCCTCCATTGTATTTTAATCTCTCTCATGCATATTCATTAGGGATATCCCAAAAACCTGACTGATTTGTGGCACTCCAGGGCTGGATTTGAATACCTCTGCTCTATGGTCCCACATGTCAACTTCTGCAAATACTACACAAAATCAAGTAGCCAATGCTTTCTCAGTTCTTCCCCCTCTCCCCGCCCCCCATTTCACAACTCTGCCCTGCATTTTCTACCTCATCCCTGTATGTATATATGCTTTTGACTGCCTTGTCCCCATCTTGAGCAGTTTTTCCATATGGTCTCCCACAACTCTTCAATCTGTGAATCCTCAGGTCAGTTTTAGCTCTGTCATTAGGATCTGCCACAGCTTCAAAGTCCTCAGATACCATTTCAACTTACTTAAATAACATATGAGTGGAAAACAAACAATCATTTGCACTAAAGAGTGTTGCCTATGTTGTGGGATACAGGGAAAATACTTAGTACATAGATATCTCAGTATCTTAAAAAAAAAAATGGCTACCTCATTCCACTCCATGCTAGTCCTTGGCATCCAACAGGTCAAGTTACAAAAACACATTTGAATGGGAATTGAAAATCTAAAAACAGGCCTGGAAAAAATTACATTCAAAATTAAAAAGTAATTAGGTTTTATGAAGATGCAGCAGGAGTTCTCAACCCAGTCCTCAGGACACACCTAGCCAGTCAGGTTTTCAGGATAACCACAATGAATATGCATGAGACAGATTTGCATTCAGTGGAGGCAGGGCATGCAAATCTCTCTCATGCTTATTCATTGTGGTTATGCTGAAAACCTGACTGGCTAGTTGTGTCCTGAGGATCGGTATAAGAACCTCTGCTATAATGGACGGCAGTTGTATCAGGCCAATTGTCTCTTGAAATGATCTACGACTGAGGACATCTGCACATGTAAAATCCAGAAAGGAGGTGGATGAAAACATGATTTAGGAGTTTAATGTGTGCATTAGATACGAGTACTGGAACCCCAAGATTAAATGCACACAGATCAAAACATATTCCTACTGAGAGCTTACCAAAATATATAAAAAAACCTCTGCTTCCCCAGAACAGCAATAATGTTTAGAAAGATGATCCATTACACCTACAAATTTAAGCAATCAACAGTTTAATATCTAGCCAGTTAAAAAAAAAAAAACAACTTTCCACATGGTGCATTTTTGATCACCAAGAAGGCAATACACAGTCACATTTGGCAGATAACACATACTATAGATTCAACATTTTGCCCATAGAATCCCACATGCCTTGCTGTAGTACTGCCAGAGACAGCTAGAGGCATCGTTAGAAAACAGATGGATGAAATGCAAGAAGTTCTGCCAGAAAATAAAAATTCTACTTTGCAAAATGTGTTTTATTCATCTCCTGTTGTCACATCCATGTGCATTAACCTCCCATTTAAAGAGCCCCAAAGACACAAAAGCCTGATGTTCTGAGCTAACAATTAGGCCAGTCGAGTACTAACCTTGACCACTAAGTTTCAAAAGGTACTTCTGCTGTGGTAGCTGTATGCTTTGGCCACCAAGTGATGAAAATCAGGTGACCAAATCAGCAGCTGTGGTAACTAGTGTTCACTGCACTACAAAGGTGGCACATTGGTGTTTAAAGATATAGGGAGGGACAGGTCTGGTGGCTCAGAGCCAGTACTTTGCACTGCTGTATAGAGTATCCCCAGACTAATCCCTGGAAATGGGCATGACACAGAGACAGTGTCCATCGACCTGAGGTGGAGAGGGAGTAAGTCAATCAGGGTGACAATTAGTGGCTTGATTTATAAGACAGACCTCTGTAGCAAGGCTCGAGACCTCAGGATTACTGCAGCAAAGACCAGATTAGGACGAATGGGAAGACCCGTTTCATATAAGGGACAAAAGTTTGAGGATTAATGTCAAAGATCCCAACAGTGAGCCTTGCTCAAGCTGGAATTAAAAAGCCCACAACTCATTTTAGAGGGTAGTAATGAAGAGAATTAACAGAGAGGTTGAAAAAAATATATGTCCTCTCTTCAATGGCTTTGTTAAGAAAAGAAAGTGAGTCTCCAAAATTGTGTACTTACAATCCACTTGGGAAAACTCAGAAGAGGCTGCAAGTTGGCAAAGCCAAAATCTGTCAATTTGAGCTTGCTTTCTACTTAGATGAATGGTCAACTTCAAGAAATAAAAGAATAATCTCTGTAGAAAATCATTGCATAAATCCTAACCAAATTTCTTAAAAACCTAAGTGGGGGAAAACCAACTCATTTTATTACTGAATTTCCAGCATTAAAAAAGGCCTGCTGAGTTTTGTTTAAATTATTTATGGCATAGACTGTGTGAAACTGGGTTTCTAAAATCATATCCATGCATCATTCATCCCCTGAGGACTCCTTGCTCAGTTTTCATGTACCATTGACGCCAGACACATAGAATTACTGATTGTTTTGTACCTTGATTTCCTGTAAGGAAAAGGGTCAATTCACTTGTAATCCCAGGGTGGTCAGACCACATTATGAGGTCAACAGAACTTTTAAAGCCTCCCAGCCCTTGGCTAGTAGTCAACTAGTCATTAACTATATGCAAATTTCCATACCAAAGAAAGTACCTAAGCAGCCTGAAATGTTTTACAAGCTCTTTTTCGGCAAAGATACATTTTTTCCATGAGTGTTGAACAAATTATTTGTATAATAGCTCACAAGAGTGCCTTTTATCTTATGATTTAAGTCTAGCTTTAAGGATTATTTATTTATTTACATTCTCTTATATACCGCGCTATTCTGCATCAGTGCGGTTTACATTGAACAAACTGAAATTACATTGAACAGGGCATTATAACTTGGAGATAACTATTTTACAGGGAACATGGGCTATGGAGGGTTAAGTGGCTTGCCCAAGACCACAAGGAGCACCTGTGGGACTAGAAACCCCAGTCCTTCCGGCCCAAGGTTGCTGTCCTCTAGTGGGATTTGAACCCCCGACCTTCCGGCCTGAAGTACCTTGCCCCAACCACTAGGCTACTCCTCCACTCCCAGATTAGTGTTAGACATCCTCTAGTTTTAAAAAGTAACCAGTTTAAAAATTAGAACACTAGATCAATTAAGCTGACATTTTACATACCAGTTAATGCCCTTTCCTTGAGTCCTGTTAGACCAGTCCAGACAAGTGGAGTGTTCCCCCTACCAGCCAATTGGTGGAGACAAAGAACCAATGAAATGCCCAGGTTTCAATGACATCACTCCCATGCCTTTACCCACCTCAGCCACCGGAGGTCTCTTCAGTATTTGTCCCAAAGCATATGGGAGATCATGGCAAGCCTTATACAACCTCAACATGAGCAAAAATGAGTAACGAAACAGTAGAAAACTATGTACAGGAAAACCTAAATAGAAGACTTTCATCAGTAGAAGATGGACCTGCAGAGCCAACTATATAAATCATAGTGGACCCCAGGGTACCGCCACAGAAGAACAGAGCCAGTACAGTTCCAGAGGCAAGACCTGGACTGGTCTAGCAGGACTCAAGGAAAAGGACATTATCTGGTAAGTAAAGGGTCACCTTCCATATTGTCCTACTAGACCAGTCCAGACAAGTGGGACGTACCAAAGCTAAGCCTCAACTGGGTGGGAAGAAGACACAGTAGCTAGCAAAACCTTAGAACCAAAGGCCATGTCCACCCAAGCATGGATATCCAAGCAGAAAATGCTTGACAAAAGTGGAAAGTGATGCCCACATTTCTACCCAACAAATGTTTTCAGGGGCTACCAAGCTCCACTCTTCCCATGAGGACACTTGCTCTCAGATAGAATGGGCAACACAAACCCTCCAGAACTGGCAAGGTGCTGAACCGACAAGGCTAGGAGGTTCTTTTCCACCCAGGCAAACAAGAGAGCCATCTCCAAGTCCACTCTGGCATTCCTCATTCCGCCTTGCTGATTGATATGAGCCATGGCATTGTCAAACTACACATGAACCGCCTGGTCCTCAACCAGGGGCCAGAAACACAGAACAGCTCATATGCTGGCCCTCACCTCTAAGAGGTTGATGGATCACACCACCTTCCTGTGGTTCCAATGAATACCAGGGAATGGGCCCCCAAACTTCATTGTGCAGTCTAAGGAACCCCCTCTGGAAGGGACTGAATCTCTGGGTCCACATGCTCCTCGAAAAGACTGAAAACAAGTCTGAAACACAGAAGAAGAGGGGAAGAAGGGACTCCTCTGCTATGCGCCTGGAAAGCCTAAGACCATCAGGAATCCAACCAGTGTGGCGGAGGCTGACAGAAAGGAGGCTCCTGCTTTATAGGCCCCTGGACCTGTCCTCCGGAAGATGGTAAGATAGTCTTGGCCAGATCCTTCCACAGCTGCTCTAAAATTGCCCCCAAAAAGAAAGTTTCCCTTTAAAAGACAGTTGGGACAACCGGGCTTTGGTAACAGTGTCCACTGCCCAGTGTCACAGCCAAATCCAATGTCGCATCACTGTTGACAGGGCACTGTCCCTGGCCACTAGATAGACAAGGTTATACATGGCATCAGAAAGGAAGACCATAACCAACTCCAAAAGAGGGGTACTATAATCTAGCGGAAGAGACTGAATCCACTGGAGCAAGGCTTGAGACCTCAGGTCTGCATATACCGCCAACTGAAGAATAGCAGCCACGGTGGCGAATTGGTTCTTCAACAAGGAATCCATCTTGGGGTCCACAGCATCCTTTAAGGCCGATCCACCTTCCACAGGTGTGGCGGTCCGTCTGGTAACTGCCATGATTTGTGCATTTACCTTGGGAATATCAAACCACACAATGCACTTGTTCTCCAGGAGAGTGTACATCTTATATACCCTTAATCCGTTAGGAGGGGAGTCAGGGAGGTCCCACTGACCAGATCATGTCCCCGATCACCTCTGGGAAATGGAAGATAGTAGTGGATTTCCACACCCCTTGCAGTAGCAGATGCACCTTTGACTCCTGTTCCATCACTGAAGCATCTGCCAAACTCAATGTGGATGAGGCCTGATCAATCAAAGTTGCCAGTTCTTTCTTCCAGAACAGGCGAACACCACCAGCGTCTTCACAATCCTCCAAAGGTGAGAGTACTACTACTTCCACATCAAAATCCAGAACAGAGCCATCTAAATCAGACTCATAGACCCAATCTCATACACAGATTCCAGGTGATCCCCAATTTCCAGGGGGTGCCCTTTACCGGGACTGCTTAGCCAAAGGCAATCAAACAAGGCTTCCACTCTTAGCCTGCCCCTCATGAGACTACGCTCGGGGAAACTCAGAGGCCACAGGGTCTGAATTTCCATGCCAGAAAGACCAGGCCTGTTGCAAAAAGGAAAATAATTTTGGGGAAGACAATCCAGATTCTGGAAACCCTCCTCGTGGAAATGACCCCCATACATCAGGAAACATAGCCAGCCGGCTGGACATCCTTACCCACAGCACCATCCACCACCTCTTGCCCTAAGACAAGCAAGGCTGGACCAGCTGCATCTTCTGGCTGGGAGATGGGAAGCAATCCCTCCAGGGACAACTCAGAAACTGCCATGCAAGAAGAGAGTCTAGAAGCCAGAGATGAAGCACCTCATTTGCCACAAGCCAAACAACATTTTCTGGAAGATGACAGAGTTAAGGCAAGTATCACAACAGTGTGTGTTAAGACCATGGTGGCCCAAAAGGCGCATGTTAACAGTGCTTATACAGCAACATGTGCTACAGGCGCTTGGGCGGAACACGCATGCACACCATGCAAGCTCCAGACACACAACAGTAAAAGACTAACACTTGCAGAAAATGATGGGAAGCTCCCACCCCACACCAACAGTTTCCAGCTGTTCACTCCAAATTGTGCCCCAGATGGAATCAGGGAGCCCTCAACAAAGACAATGACTGGGTCAAACCTTAGTACTCACCCCCTGAGAGCCCCAGGCAGAAATCTGTGCCAGGCTCAGCTCTATTCCCCTGAAACCGTTTTTCTGCTTTGCAGGCACTGTGTTTAAGGAGGCCAGCAGGCAAATTCCTCAGAGAGCCTTCTGCAATCTTTGGGGAAATGCAGAAGGGACAGGGGAGGAGGGAGGGGATGTTGAGGTTTTGGGAGGCTGCTGAACTCTGACAGATCCTTCCAATTTTCTGGCTGCTCAACAGACTCTTGCCAGAATAAGAGTATGGAGATGAACCAGTTTTCCCACCTCCTATGACAGCAGTCTAGTAGAGCCTCCCACATCATGCTCAAGTGAGAAAGTTACCCTCAAGGTGGTTGTTCATAGACATTTTAATCAATCTTTCCTCTCAATTATTCAGATTTTCTTCATCGTGTAGAACAGAGATACTCAAATCCAGTCCTGGAGGGCGCAAACCAGTCAGGTTTTTTGGATAGCCCTAATGAATATGCATGAGATATTAGGGCTATCCCAAAAACCTGACTGGTTTGTGGCCCTCCAGGACTGGATTTGAGTACCCCTGGTGTAGAAAATCCATCCACCATCTGCTGGAGACAAAGAAAAACCAGAGACCTCTGGTGCTGAGGCAGATAGAGGCATTGGAGTGATTCATTGAAACCTGGGCAGTTCATTGGTTCTTTGCTTCCACCAATCTGCTGGTAGGGGAAAACCCACTTGTCTGGACTAGTCTAGCAGGAGGATATGGAAGAAGTGAATTAAATACACTAAAGCTGTTGGAAGTTAAATGCATTCTCTAGCTGCAAACCACAAACATTTACTGCAGAATGGGTATTGCTTCCCTCTATGCCCTTTCCTCTTCACGCTTTTTTACTCCTCTACAGTCCCCCACGTCTTCCCTCATCTGAACCCTCCCGTCCTTTCCTTCAAACCTGCTCCCCCATCCTACCTATGACTATCCCCAGTCACTTGCTGCTAGCACTGGCCCGATCATGCACCATCGTGGCTTCCTTCCCACTGTCTGTTTGCAAGTTTTGCTGTTACAGAGGGCTGCTTGGCTGGTCCTTGTTCCAAGAGCACAGTAAAGCAGCTGCCTGAGCCTGCAACCTCATCTTTGCTGGTCTCTGCAAATCTGTGCCTTTCTGGGCAGCGGCATGAACAAAGCCGATTAGTAATATACATAAGTTGCCGAGTATATACGAGTACACATTAAAAACTAGCCAGCTTCAGTTATATGCATACGACTATTGCACAGAAATTGTGTCCTCTTTGCATGGTCAGCTGTTGGCAGCTAATCTTTCAATAAATCTTATTTGAATGCCTTTTTTAAAAGGCTGCATCCTAATATGGAGATGATCTCCATATTGTTCAGAGATCAATAGCTTAAATCGCCATACATTTGCTATATAACCTGTTATGCATCCCAATTATCAAACTATTTCTAATGACATTTTGAAAACACAAGTGATTTTAAAGCATAAAGTGCGCTACATTTTCTGTGTACATTGGAACAGGGAGAGCAGGCAGTTGGCTTCAAATAGGTTTGTAGAAAAAGGTTGTACTACTGCCCAAACAGGTGTTTCCTATCTTTTTATTCATGTGACTTTCTATACAAAATAAAAGTATACAACTGCAAATCCCGCTCTTACTATTAATCACTATCAGGACCGTACCAAGCTAGAAATGCTCCCTGTGCGACTAAGGAATCTGATCCCCCCTCCCCCATGCAGCCACATTCAGTAACTCACTCATTGGAGCTTCCTGGAAACGCAGTGATATATCAGCGCTCCCTTCTGTACTTGTGACTTGTGCGGGTGCACCGCTCGCTCAGCCCTTGCAATGGCCCAGATCCCCACATTTATGTATCCATGGTCTGTTAAAGACAGCCATTGCTTAAGTTCTTAAAAACATTTTAAACAATTTTAAGATGGCAACAGCAAGCTCTGCTGTTGCCAGAGAGCCAGAATCTCTGATTCAGTAGTGTAGACAAACATATTTTATGCATGCTCCAAATTCACTGCTGTTACGTTAAAGCTAGAGATCAAGTTGCAAGCTTCACATTAATCCTGCAGTAAGATTACTTCCCTGGGTGGAATTAATTATTCTAGGATTACATATTCCAGGTATAATTAATACAGCATTAAACAGAGGAACAATTTGAGTCAGCCCCAAGATCAAGTAAATACCAACAAACTAACTTGCATTTATCTGGACTAACTATTACATGAGTGGAAAAGCATATGAAGTCAGATTAACTACTTTACAAGTAGAAGAGTTTGCACACGAGGAGAGTATACAAAAATAGACATTTCTTGCAAACTGGGGAAGTGGTCAGTACGTTCTGTGACAGATAAGTAGGAATGCAGTCACATGGCAAATTCCAGGATAAAAAGCTGGATATAAAGAAGTTGTGAAAGACTAAGAAACAAAACTAGTAAATGTATGATTTAGTAAAGCAATAGTTAGGTTTAACGACATGTAATAGCAGGGCTAAAAGCAGCGATACAATATGCTTGCGCCCTCTACTGGCAGAAGCTGCCAAAGCTAATATTCATACCTTTAGAAATAGAGGTCTGCAGACCCATGCTCTGCTCTAGGGCAACCGAATTAAAAACTAACCACCACCACATACCCCACCACTCTTTCAATGCTCACCCCCCCTCCTCCCACTTTCTGCCCTGGGCCATAATGTGAAGGTCTTTGAAAAACTTACTTCAATTATAGCTTTTGCCTAACCGTTTATGTTTATTCATTTTTGATTAACGCTCCTTTTGAGAGGCAGCAAAGCAGGACAGAATCGGGTATAAAATTTAAAATACAATATATTCTAAAATTAAACAATCAGTGGTTATCAAATGCAAACTTGCATAATAATTAGAATAAGATTCAGTTAAGAAAAAGAAAGCACAGATTTAGGAGTTGTCCATCCCCAAGAGCACAACTAGAAAGGCTTTAACCCTTTCCTAAATTTATACAGGTAGGGATGAAGGGCGTTCTACAAGGTGGGGGACAAGCAGAAGGCGGCAGAATGACTGGTAAGTTTGTATCGTATTTGACCAAGACATAGCAGCCAATCAATTGTTACTTTGAGAATACAAAGCACTGGTGGGAACATAGGGAATAAAGTAGATTAACTTAATAATTGGGGGATGCCTTAGGGAGGGCTTTACAGGTAGGCAAAACAATTTTAAAATGTTAGATAAAAAAAGAGAGACATGAAGCCACTGCTCCATACTTAGAGTGGAGTGATGTGGTCAAATTTGTACTTCGTGTAAAGCAGACAAACAGACGTGTTTTGAAGTAATTTTAGTCTCTTTAGAGAAATTGGATCTAATTCTAAGCCATCGCATAATTATAATAATCAATGTGAGATAAAACAAGTTCATAAGAACATAAGACATGCCATACTGGGTCAGACAAAGGATTCATCAAGCCCAGTATCCTGTTTCCCAAAGTGGCCAATCCAGGTCACAAGTACCTGTCAGGTTCCCAAAAGGTAGAGATCCAAAGTTGCTTGTTCCAGGGGTAAGCAGTGGATTTCTCAGGTCTTCTTTAATAATGGTTTGTGGACTTTTTCTCCAGGAACTCATCCAAACCTCTTCCAGTTACACTAACAGCTTTTACTATGTTCTCTGGTAACGAATTCCAGAGTTTGATTACACATTGAGTGAAAAAATATTTTTCTGATTTATCTTAAATGAGCTGCATTTCTTAGCATTAAATGTCAGCTGCCAAATTATCTAACTAAGCTTGAAGAATGGTCAAGAATTTGGTAGCTGACATTTAATGCTGAAAGAATGCAGGGTCATGCATTTGGGCTGCAAAAATTCAAGGAAGCAGTACAGCGTAGGGGGTGAAATACTTATGTCCATGAAAGAGCAGGACCTGGGCATGATTGATTGATGATCTTAAGGTGGCTACATGAATAGAAAAGGCAACGGGCTCATTTAGAGTATTGTGTGCAATTCTGGAGACCACATCTTCAAAAGGATATAAACAGGACGGAGTTGGTGCAGAGGTTGGCTACTAAAATGGTTAGTGGTCTTTGTTATTTATTTATTTATTGACAATTCTTATATACCGCACTATTAGACATCAGCGCGGTTTACATTAAACAGAAAACATCCAACAGTTTACATCTGTCTGGTCATTACATTTAACAGGAGGTATAACTTGGCGAAATAGGGGAAACTAAATACAATGGTGGTTTATCTATTAAGGGATATCATGGTTAACTATATACAGAGTGTTACCAACAGTGTATGGAACTGTTTGTTATCTACAGAGTAAAGTTGGCTTGTTGCGAGGGTCTATAACTTTGGCCACTCCTGCTATTCACCTGATGGTTGTGATCGGAGCTGTCATTGAGATATTTGAGGAAAAGGAAATGTTTTAGCTCCTTTCTGAACTGATTCAAATTGGTCATTGCTCTGATTTGTGCTGGTAAGGTGTTCCATAGGTTTGGGGCACAGAGTCGGAAGGCTCTGTTAGATGTTGATCTGTTGCATCTTGTGGTTTCTATTGGGATGACCAGCGTGTTCAATTCTGCTGTTCTTCGCGGCCTGTTTGGAGCAAGTGGTTGTATGAGGTTGGAGAGGGAGGAAGAGGTGAGTCCCATAGCCGCTTTGAACGTTAGCAGCAAGGTCTTGAAACTAATCCTTGCTTGGATGGGGAGCCAGTGTAGCTGTTTTAGAAGGGGTGTCATGTGGTCTCTCCTGGATGCCCCAAGGAGTACTCTCGCTGCACTGTTCATGGCTAGCTGCAGGGGGTTCAGGGTGGACTGGGGGAGTCCTTGTAGTATGGAATTTGAGAAGTCGAAGTGGGGAAGTATAAGAGCTTGATAAATGGTCCGGAAGTCTTCCGGTTCAAGTAGTGTGCGTAGGTGTCTGAGGGATCTGATTTTAAAGTAGATTGCCTTGACTGTATTGGCTATGTGGTTCTTCATGTCAAGGTGTTGGTCTAGTGTTACTCCAAGGTAACGTATTGCATGTTTCACTTGGAGTTGGGCGTCCTTTACGTTAATACAACTAGGAGGGGTGAAGTTGGTGTTCCTCGAGACGAAAAGGACTTCCGTCTTTTTGTGTTGTATTCTCAGATTTTGTGATAGCAGCCACTCTGATATGGTATCAAAGCAGTTAGTCAGCGGAGTGAGGTCTAGGCAATCGAGTGATATTGGCATATATAATAGAACATCATCTGCATATATCATGTAACTGACATTAAAGGATCTGATGATGTCGCAGATGGGTTGAATGTATATATTAAACATCAGTGCAGATAAGGAGGATCCTTGCGGTACACCTTGGGTTTGTTGGAATGGTTCAGATGTATCTCCGTCGACTCGGACATGTTGCCATCTATCGGACAGGTAAGATTTGCACCATTCAAGTGCTGTTCCACAGATGCCTTTTTCTCTTAGCCGGTAGATAAGAATTTCGTGGTATACTGAGTCAAAAGCCGCTGCTATGTCTAGAAAGACAAGCGCGAAACCCTGGCTTATGTTATCCACACCTGAGATTATGTTGTTGAAGAGGGTTGTGAGTAGTGTTTCTACCCCATGTGACTCTCTGAATCCATGTTGGGCTGGATCCAGTGGGGCAGAGGTGTCTATGTGATCCTGTAATTGCCTGTGCACTATTTTCTCGATGATTTTTGCTAGCATAGGTATGCTAGATATGGGCCTGTAAGATTCTACCTGTTGCGGATCAAGTTTGGTATTCTTTAACAGCGGTCTAACGGAGGTCTGCTTGAGAGTGGATGGGAAATAGCCAGTAGAGAGGGAGTGGTCTACGATTCTTGCTATAATTGGGGATATATCACATCGCAGGTCCTTTATCCAATGTGCAGGGCAGGGATCTGTGTACGCAGTAGTTGTGTTTAGAGCTAGGATGGTATCCTCAATAGTTTTCTTCGAGGGAGTGGAGAAAGATGTTAGCGATGCTGGGTGGTCTTGTTCATCAGGAGGGTCCGGTATTAATATTTTGTTATAAAGCATATTGGGACAAAGATCTTAATATGTATATGTTAGAGGAAAATGACAGACGTTTAAATACCTCTGTGGCATAAATGCATGAGAGCCTCTTTTAATCGAAAGCAAGCTCTGCTAAGAGGGGATACAAGATGAGGGTGAAAAGGGATAGACTCGGGCGTAATATGCAGAAATATTTGATCTTGCCAGACAAATCTGATTGAGTTCTTTGACTGGGTGACCAGAGAACTGGATCAAGGACACGCGATGGATGTCATCTACCTGGATTTCAGCAAAGCCTTTGATACTGTCCCTCATAGGAGACTTATCAATAAACTCAGTAGTTTGGGGATAGGTTCCAAGGTGGTAAACTGGATCAGAAATTGGTTGACTGACAGACGACAGAAGGTGATGGTAAATGGAGCTCACTCGGATGAAAGGAAGGTGATTAGCAGGGTGCCACAGGGTTTGGTCCTGGGCCCGGCCCTGTTCAATGTATTTGTGAGTGATATTGTTGAAGGACTGAATGGAAAAGTCTGTCTTTTTGCAGATGACACGAAAATTTGCAAGAGTGGACTCCCCCGAGGGAGTGCTGAACGTGAGGGATCTGCAAAAGCTGGAGGAATGGTCTGATGCTTGTCAATTGAGATTTAATGCGAAGAAGTGCAGTGTTATGCACCTGGGTAGCAGAAATCCAAAGGAAATGTACACGATAGGGGGTGAGAGGTTGGTGTGCATGGAGCAGGAGAAAGAACTCGGTATGATTATTTCTGTAGATCTCAAGGTGGCAAAACAGTGCGACAAGGCGGTGGCAAAAGCCAGGAGGATGTTGAGCTGCATTCAAAGAGAAATTACCAGCAGAAAGGAAGGAGTACTAGTGCCACTGTATAAGTCTCTGGTGAGGCCTCACTTGGAATACTGTGTTCCGTTTTGGAGACCGTATCTTGCAAAGGATGTAAAAAGAATGGAAGCTCTTCAGAGGAAGGCGAATAAAATGATTTAGAGCCTGCATCAGAAGCCTTATGAGGAGAGACTTGAAGACCTAAATATGTACACTTTGGAGGAGAGAAGGACTAGGGGAGATTTGATTCAGACCTTTAAATACTTAAAGAGAAATAATGAACAAACAAACCTCTTCCAGAGACGGGGAAGCTGTAAAACTAGAGGGCATGACATGAAGCTGCAAGGTGGTAAATTGAAAGGCAATATCGGGAAATACTTTTTTACTGAAAGGGTGTTGGATGCTTGGAATGCCCTCCCGATGGAGGTGGTGGGGGCAAACACAGTGACAGAATTCAAAGTGGCCTGGGACAGACACAGTGGATCACTTTACAGCAACAAGATTAAATCAAAATAAACGGAACCATCTAATTTCTCAACAAATAGGGGGTGTCCTACATGGAGCAATGGGGAGGGAGGAGCGGTGGGTTCACCCCTAAAAAACCAAAGAAACAAAGATATGGGGAGGGGTGCACCACTAAGAAAAGACATGGGAAGGGGTGCACCTAATCCTGCCATATTGCTGAGCAGACTAGATGGACTATGCTGGTCTTTATCTGCCGTCATTTACTATGTTACTACAATTCCTTTATAGAAGGAGTGATAGATGCATGGAATAGTCTCCCAGTGAGGTAATAGAAGAGACAGTATATGAATTCAAGAAAGTATAGAACAAACAGATCTCTAAAGGAAAAAAAGGGACTATTGTAGTTGGTATGGAAGGGCAGACTAGATAGAAAAATGGCAGCAGAAAAAGATCATATAGCCTATGTTTCACTGTGTGTCCCCTAGTCTTTCAAATTTCTGAAGGCATAAAACAACCAATCTACTTTTACCCGTTTCACTCCACCCATTATTTTATAGACCTGTATCATATCTCCCCTTCAGCCCTCTCTTTTCCAAGCTGAAGAACCATAACCTTTTAAGTCTCTGCTCCGCTTTACTGTCTTGGTTGCTCTTCTCTGTACCTTTCCAATTCTGCTATATCCTTTTTAAGATATTGTGTACAATTCTGGATGCCATATTCAAGGTGCGGTTGCACTATGAAGCGATACAGGCATTATAATATCCTTTGTTTTATTCTATTTGCTTTCTTGGCCACCGCTGCACACTGGGCAGAGGGATTCAATGTCTTACCCAAAATGATGCTCAGGTCCAATGATGCCTGGGTGGCGATTCCTAATGAAAGTCTAAATGGCAGATGAAATTTAATGTGAATAAGGTTCTTGCGTCATGCAAACGTAGTCTGGGTTCTTCCCTAAGTGCATAACTTTGCACGTATCCACATTAAATTTAATCTGCCATATGGATGCCAAGTCTCCCAATTTTTCAAGGTCCTTTAATTTTTCACAATCCTCTTGTGTTAACAACTTTGATAATTTTGTGTTATCTGCATTTGATCAACTCACTCGTTATTCCCTTTGTAGAAGAGTTCATCTTTAGTAGTTAGGACAGAATGAATAGTACAAATCTCCCTTAGAGAAAAGTAACAGGAATGAATAACTGAGGAAATCTGAGTAGCAAAAATCTAGTTGCGAATCAAATATTTTCAGCATCCTTTGAAGAATTAGAGTGCGATCTGCAATTACCAGGGTAAGATTAGTTTGCTCAGCACATCCTGTAATCCACATAGCATTGAGTTTTGAACACTTAACATCAACATATTTTCAAAGAGTCACCATGCTATGGCATCTAAGCAGGGGCTCAATGCTGTAAGATCTTAGAGTGATCTATCTGGCAATATACAACTTGTTGCCCAAAGGGATAGAGCTCAACACATACCACTTACCAGGTTATCAAGGATGTCTTTCCCTGCACCACTCTTGAGGGGCTACCTTAAAATCAACCCGATCATCTTTCATGTGATAGCTACCACCAATGTTCTAGCTATAAGCATCCAATAGACGTGTCATGAATAAACATTTTATAGATATTATACTGTACACAGTTTGCTCACTTTTTGGCACACTTTATTGCTCTTTTTCTCTTGTGTAGAAGAAATTTATCAAAATCAATCATGTGATTAAAAATTGTAATTGTGTTATTAGTCGCAATATATAAAATGTTACGGTGCTAAAATTAAAAATAATGCCAAATTCAAGCAAGTTATAAATGGAAACTTCAATTTTATTAGCTTGTTTTGAATTATAACGTTTTCCAAGAATGTTTCAAAGTTCAATATTTCTTTAAAGTTCCATTTTGTGCAAACAGCAGTTTGAACCTTTTTCTGTGGCGGGTCATATATTAAGCAAATGCAGAGCAACCCTTGCACCAGAAAATATTAACATTGCACTGCTGCAATATGACATCCTAGTTTGGATCCTTCCTTGCTAACACAGATAAGGCAGAGTATTCTGAAGTCTGACATTTCCACCAAATCTAAAACACTGGTTTCTCCATGCAACTAATTCAGACCTTCAGTGTGACATTTCGGCACCAACATTGTTTTCACATGCCACAAAACTTCGCGGTTTGAATCGGGTGGTAGATTAAACACATTTTCTTCAGAGCTGGTTCTTTAATTGAGAAATCCAAGTTGGGTGTGGAAGGATTTGCTGAAGATAATATTCTTAACCATAAAATCTGTGTCATCTCACATTTAGTGATCAAAAATATTAATTTCTTAAAGAGTAGGTTGAAGGCAGAAGCAAAAGTTTGCCAAAAAAGTAATCTTTAATTGGAATTGCTAACAAGTCTGTACAGAATGCCTCCTTGAATCATACAACATATGCTGGATGATCTTTGAGGGTGAATTCGCGCAGCAACAATTTCACAGCCTAATAATTCTATTGCCATTTTACATGACTGAAGCACCTCAAACTCTTGCTTCCTTTTCCCTTTCAGTTGTTAAGCATGCAAGTCTAAAATGTTCGTTCCGCTAGCACTACAAGAACTATACTTTAGACATCATTGCAGCGTATTATTTGGCTATCCAAAGCAAGGCTTCAAATGCAGGATCCACTGGAGCAATAAGGTGCTGGAGGCAGGAGTTGAAGGGCATTTAAAGCCAGAGCAGCAGCGAGGGGTACTATGAATCACCTTTGTAAAAAAAAAAAAAATAAAAAAAAATAGTACTTATTCTCTGGTAGAGACAATAACTCATAAGAGTGACTTTTGCACTGATAGCACAGGCAGGTTTAAAACAAAGGACTTAGATTAAAACCCCCCATTACAGAGTGCACAATGCGCAACCAACACCATCACAACCTCTGGCAATTGTCATGCCAATATCGGAAAAAGAAAGCGTAGTTACTCACCTGTAACAGGTGTTCTCCAGGGACAGCAGGAAGGAGTCCTCACTTATGGGTGATGTCTACACAGACAGAGCCCGCACGGAGCAATTCCCCAGCTTTCAAAGAAAGCCTTTGGGATTGCTGCCAAGCATGTGTGGTCCTCTTCCCACCCAAGGGTGCCATCTTGCTCAGTCAGGTCCTATAGCTAGAGCCCTACTAAGTGGATGGCAAGAGAAGAGAAAAAGGATGGCAACTCTTCAGGGGAGGTGGGAGGGTAGCGAAGACCGATTCCTGCTGTCCCTGGAGAATACCTGTTACAGGTGAGTAACTACACTTTCTCCAGGAACAAGCAGGAAGTCCGTCCTCACTTATGGGACTCCCCAGCTACAAGACTGCTGAAGCTTATAAGCAAAACACCTCTGTGAAGCTGTGAGCAGATGCTGACGAGCCAAAGGAAGCCTGAATCCTCGGGTGCAAGCTCCTGGTAGCTGCAGAAGGAGGGCAGGAGTTGCTTATACACCGAACAGATCACGAAGTATAGCCTGGCCGAAGGCGGCGTCCTGGCATAACTCTCTCCAGGCAGTAGTGCGAAGCAAAAGTATTTGCTGAAGACCAGGTCGCAGCCCAGCAGATGTCCGACAGAGGCACCGAGCGTAGTGAAGCCACTGCCGCCTCCTCAAAAGTTTTTTTAAGAAGACACAATTCAGTCCTTGTATTCAATATGTAATATACTCAGCTTCACTGAAGGACTGGGTGAAGTCTTCCCATACACTTAAGATCCCAACGTGCAGTCCCGGTACCAGCCAGACGTTTCAGATTTATTTCTTCAGGGGACCGATAAACAACTAGACAAAACCAACAAGACAACTCAATGAAACCCTCACACTCTCCAAACTACATAGTATACAAACACATTTTTTTAAAAAAAGGTATTAAAAACCCAGACCAAAACCTCTCTTACCTATGATGCTGCCCGCGTACACTCACTATTCACCACTGGCTGCCATAGATCTCCCGCCAGCGGAAAAACGCCGCGCATGCGTATACACTCTACCAACATCCTTTTAAACCCCCCGTACCCCACATCTACCAATCCTAACAGCCTTTAATACGATAAACATATGGTGGAAAATCGATTCTCCTGCCTACTATAGCTAAACTGAAACACACGCCAGCCATTCTATCTGCCCATTTAAACCCATCGGAACCAGAGTGTTCAAAGTAAAAATCAACCGCTGTTCACGTTTAATAAGTGTTTGATCCAAAGTTTTCCCCTGACTACCAGCTCGTATTTGCTCCAAACACACACAGCGCAATTGTTCAAATGTATGAGCCTGTTCAATACAATGTTGGACCATGGGAGCCTCCAAACATTTTCGATGTAAACGACTACGATGCTCTCTCATACGTACACAAAATGGACGGATGGTCTTTCCTATATAGCAAAGGCCACACGGGCATAGCACCGCGTAGACTACGTTTTTAGATTTGCATGTAGCCTGGCATCGAATCTGTACCGAAACACCCTTAGACAAAAACGTCATGATCCAACGTGATGGCACAAATGTCACATGTGCCGCATGCCGAATGGCCACCCTCTCTAGTAGTATAGTTTCCTTTTTCACCTGATGGTACTATTGGTATGGTTGAGGCCATGTGCCCCAGAAGGCGCAGCATGACTTGCGCTGAAACCCTGGTTCGGCTTTGGACCTCGGCAGCAAGAGCGCGGAGGCGGTCAGCGCATGCTTGAGGGAAGAAGGCAGTCGCCCGTTCCATGTTGGAGCAGTGCGCTGATGAACTCCAGTGCTTGCACCGGTTTGAGATGGGAGTAATTGATCAGGAAACTGAGGCGCTCGAGGAGGACCGTGCGCAACGCAGAGGTGTGCCTCCTCGGCCGATGTGCCTGTGACGAGCCAATCTTCTAGGTAGGGGTAGACAGATATGCCCTGCAGCCGAAGGTAGGCTGCAGCTGCCAACAGGCATTTGGTGAAAACTCACAGGGCAGATGCGAGCAGAAAGGGGGCACTCTGTACTGATAGTGCTCTCCCTGCACCCTGAAACACAGGTATCAGTACTTCCTGTGCTTGGTGTTAACAAGGATGTGAGCATAAGCGTCTTTGAGATCCAAGGAGCATAGCCAATCACCCTACTGGAGGAAGGGCACCGGGACACCAAGCAATAGCATTCTGAACTTCTCCCTCACTACAAATTTGTTCAAGTTCCTGAGATAAAGGATGGGGGCGCAGGCCCCCTGTCCTCTTCAGAACGAGGAAGTAACGGGGGTAGATTCCCTGACCTCGGAGATGTGGTGGGACTCTTTCAACCGCCTGTTGACCGAGGAGGTTTTCCAAGTCCTGCTTTAAGCAAGTCTTATGTGAGGGAAGCTGAGTAGGCTCCGCTGGGGGGGGGGGGGGGAGGGGAAAGAGTCTGTCCAGATGGAGATGGTAATCATCCCGGACAACCTGGAGGACCCAGGTGTCCGATGTTATGGCCTCCCACTCGGGGGCAAAAAGGGACAAATGTCCTCCTACTGGCGGGAGCACCGCCGGAAGACAAGAGGCTATGCATATGGCGTCAAAACCCCGGAGCTGGCTGGGGTGGTGACAGTGGTTGGGTCTTGGGCCCCCTTAGGTTTCCGGTGGCCTTGAGCTCCACCCTTGTCTTGGCTGCTGGACGTTGGCGCTGAGGTGGGCATCCCCGGTAAGGAAGTCCCTTCCTCTGAAAGAAGGGCTTCTTGCTGTGCTGTTCCTTCCGAGGAAGGGACGTGGTTTTCCCGAGAGAGACAGGTGAGAGTTACGAACTCAGTCTCGTTCTCAGCTGCCTTGTCCTCCCATAGGCGTGCTGAACAGTTGTTCGACAAGGCAGGAACATCAAAGAGTTTCTCCTGGACCCACTGCTCCAGGTCTGAGGACTGGAGCCATGCTCTATGCCCGGCTCTGATGCCAGCCGCTGCCACACAGGTGGAAGACTCAAACCAGTCATACTTGGCGTGAGAAAGGTATTTCGAGCAGTCCGTGACTGATCTCAAGAGGGATTGAAATCTGAGAAGGTGGTCACCTTCGACACCCGTGGCGAAAATCGCCAAACTCTTTAGGGAGGTCATGAAGGAACATACCCATATATAGTTGGCATGCCAGCATGGATCCCAGGTAAGCCTTACACCCGAGGGCATAGGATTCCCTGCCAGGCGGAACCGAAGAATGCGACTTCGGGCTCTTCTGTTTCTGCATTGCAGATTCCACTACCATGGAGTTAAGAGGAAGCTGGGCCTTTCAAAACCCAGGGCCGCACTGGACTTTGCACATGCCACTGAGTCTTTTACTGACGATAGGGACTGAGGATGTTTTTTTCCACATGTGGAGGAGCAGCCGGGTCAGGATGGATGGCACAGGGACCGTGAGAGACTCCCTTGGAGGAGACTCATATTGCAAAATGTTGAGTTCCTCTGCCCTTGGCTCTTCCTCGGTCTGCGTGGGCAGATTGAGGACCTGAGCCATATCCCGCACGAATACTGAGGAGGTATCTTCAGGAGAGGGGGTGATCGCCTTTGTGAGGCGGGCGGGGATGGGTTAGAAGGAAGGTCCCGATGGGTGCAGATTTCAGGGGACGTGTCCCCGTCCGATTCCCAGCCCGAGAAGGACCGTGTCGGGCTGATCCCCACATCTGGTGGCCAAAGCACGTCTGGAGCTGGAGGCACTGACTCGAAGACCTTGCCCCCGAGGAATGGGATGGCGAGACCGGTGCCGAGGACCCTCACGAGACCATTGGCTCTCAGTGGGTTCTAAGGCAGTTTTTGCGACTACAGTCAAGGGACCCTTGGTCTCAAGGTGCGAGCCAGCTGTGCTGGGCAAAAGTGCCTGCTGGGCAACTAAGAAGGTAGAAATGCTGCACTCTAGTGCCAGCATTAGGGACTCCCACTCAGGAGTGGGTCCCTGAATGTCTGAGTTACCGGGTCTGGTGTGGAGGAGAGGGAATCCTCACTGGGACAACCCTCAGGAGACCAGGCACCATCACTGGAGGCCTCCGTGTCTGTACGAGGTACCTTTTGAGGCTGCTCCTTGTCAGACTCTCGGGAACACCAGGAGGGCTAAAGGAATGAGCGCGAGAACGTTCAAGCTTATCTGGAGCCCCTGAGAGTCTTCTAAGTAGTCTTTTTTTCCGCTGTTCCACTTCGGGTGAACCTTGGTTAGAGTGATGCCTGGGATGCAGAGTCACTGCGGGGGACCCCGCAAGTGGTGGATTGGGGCACCACCGGGAACTCTGGTGCTGACCTACGGGAAAGTATCGCCCGACTTCTGCTTATGGCTTTGTAAGGTCTTAGCAAACATTTTCTTGCAAAGCAAACAGAGCTCCGGGTTGTGGTCAGCCCCCAGACACCGCAAACAGTCATGAGTGTCTGTGAGTGACATGTTTTTGGAGCATCTCACATTTTTGGAAGGCTGTGGCCATGGGAACTAAAAGAGCCCCTATGAGGTCAGCGGTTAGAAAAAGGGTCTGAAGGAAAACAGAAGAAAAAATAGGGATCCCCAAGCGGGGGCGTCAGGGAGGACTGGCGCAATCGGAAAAAGGCCCAAAAGGCTGAAAGAGAATTTTCAGAGGGACAAGGACATGCGTCCGAAGGGCTTCGCAGAAAAAGGGAGATTGAGCAAAATGGCACCCGGGGGGGGGGGGGGGGGGGGGGGGGGGGGGGGGGGGAAAAGAGGACCATGCATGTGTGGCAGCAATCCCAAAGGCTCTTTGAAAGCTGGGGAATTGCTTCACGCGGGCTCTGTCAGTGTCGACATCACCCATAAGTGAGGGCTGACTTCCTGCTTGTTCCTGGAGAAAGCATATTATAAACACCTTTCATGGATCAAAATAATTAGCTTTCTTCTTTCAATTAGGAAAGTTGAAATTCAACCCTTGCAAAATAGTACTACATTCTTCAAAAACAAAAACAGCAAAAGACGACATTTTACTTACCCAATAATTCAGTCCAAAGGGGTTGTCTTCCCTCCCAGCAGATTGATGGCGACAAAAACCCAACGAAAAGCCCAGGTTTCAAGGACATCACTCTCATGCCTCTATCTGCCTCAGCCATCAGAGGTCTCCTCAGTATCTATCCCAAAGCATAAGGGAGAACATGACAAGTCTCACACAACTTCAACGTGGGCAGAAAAATTGTCTCGCTCAGGTCCTTCACCAGCTTCTCCAAATCAGACCCAACAGAAGCATCCCTCTAGGCCGTATAGGCAACAATGCTTTGGAAGATGAGTCTGCTGCCCCGTGTCCGAGCCAAGCCAATACTGAGTGATCGTAGACAGGGCACAATCCTTGGCTGCTAGGCATACCAGGCCATACATGGCATCAGAAAGGAACATCGCAGCTGACTCTAAAAGAGGGGAAGAATCATTGAGCAGAAGAGATAGAATCTAACAGGGTTCGAGATGTCAGGCCTGCACATGTCACCAACTGAAGAATAGCAGCTACCGCAGCGAACTGGATATTCAACATCAATCCACCTTTTGGTCCAGAGTATCCTTAAAGGCCAATTTGCCTTCCACAGGAATAGTGGTCCATCTGGTAACCGCCATAATTTGCATATCCACCTTGGAAACATCAAACCACACAAGACACTCCTCCAGGCGAGCGTGCATCCTTTTATTCACCCTTAGTCCCTAAAGCGGGGAGTTGGGGGAATCTCACTCCAACCAGAAAAGGCCCTTGAGCACCTCCAGGAACAAGACGACATTAGTGGATTTACACATACCTTGCAGGAGTGGCTGCTCCTCAATTCCTGCTCTGTACCTGGAGCAACTGCCAAGCTCAAAGTGGATGAAATCCTGGGAAATCAATGCATCCAGTTGCTCCTTCCAGAACAGACGGATAACATTGCACTGCTCACAATCGTCTGGAAGGCGAGAGTACTTCATCCACATCAAACATCTGAATCCAAACCACAATCCAAATCTCGGACAGATCTCAGCTAGAGATGCTTAGCCATGGGCAATTGAAAAGGGCTTCTACTCATGAGATTGCACTTGAAGGGAACCCAAAGGCCTCGGTCTGAATTTCCACACTAGAATGATCAGGCCTGTTGTAAAACGGAAAAAAAAAATAAAAAAAATTCTGGGGAGGACAATCCAGACTCTGGATGCTTTTCTCACGGAAATGACCCACCTACACCAGGGGATCCAGTCACAGTTGATTCCCTAGAAGACAGGAATCAGCACGGTCACTGGAACCTCCAGCTGGCTGGTTATCCTTACCCATGGCACCAACCACCACGTCCGGTCCTTAGGCAGGCAAGGCCGGACTAATTCCATCCCCTGGCATAGAGAGAGGAAGCAATCCCTCCAGATACAACTCAGGTGCTGCCATGCTAAAGAGCAGAGACGAGAAGCCAGAGTTGAGACACCTTGCATGCCAGAGACCAAACAACAATTCCTTTAAGACGACAGTTAGCACATGCCGTTGTGATACTTGCCTTAAGGCCACAGCGGCCTGAAAGCATGCATTAACTGCGCTGTTACTGCAATGCGCATTACAGGCGCTAAGGTAGGAATGCACGTACAGACTGCGCTACCACCATGAGCAAAATAGGAGAAAATGCTACTAACGTTTGCAGAATATGGCAGGAAATCTCCACACTGCGCCAACAGTCATCAGCGGTCCACTCCAAATTGCATCCCACACAGATGGAATCAGGTGCCCCCAACAAGGACAGTGACGAGGTCCAGCCTTGGTCCTCACCTCGAGAGCCCCAGCAGAGGAACCGTGGCGGACTCAGATCTACACCTGATACTGTTTCATTGGCTTTTGCAGCACTGTGTTTAAGGTGGCTGGCAGGCAGATCCCTCAGAGCCTTTTGCAATCTTTGGGAGCTGCGGGGGGGGGGGGGGGGGGAAAGAGGTGTTGAGCTTGTACAAGGCTGCAACATTTTTCCAGATCCTTCCAATTTCTGGCTGCTCAATAGGCTCTTATAAGCACGTGGAGCTGAACCAATTTTCCATCCTCCTATGGCTACTGAAAAGACCAGTCTAGTGATCCCCTCCCACATCACACTCAAGTGAAAGTCCCCTCAAGATGTTCGTTCACAAGGATTTAATCAATCTTTTCCTTTCAAATCTTCAGAATTTTCTTCAGAGGAGAAAATGCATCCACCATCTGCTGGAGACAAGGAAATACCGAGGAACCTCTGGTGGCTGAGGCGAATAGAGGCATGTGAGTGATGTCATTGAAACCTGGGCTTTTCATTGGTTCTTTGTCTCCACCAGTTTGCAGGCAGGGGAACACAACCCAGTTGTCTGGACTGGTCTAGCAGGACGATATGGAATATCGATTTGCTTTTTCAATGAAGATCACTTCGATGGGAGTAGGCGGCTAATGCTATGGATTGAAATCCAGGGAAGTCAGGGTCTGAACCCAATGTCTTCTCCTTGTGATCTTGGGCAAGCCACTAAATGGTTAACACAGGGCTCAACAAATCCCAGGTCACCATGGCTACTGAAGAAAAAAATGCCCAAGCCTGCAAAAAAAAAAAAAGAAAGAAAATAAAAATAATGGCAGAAGGGTTTTGCTGCACAGATGCCTGAAAAAAAGTTAAAGGGGCAGTAGATTTGAGGGAATGGAGGGCGGGGGGGAGGGGAGAAGGGGAGACAGTCTGGGAAGGGAAACAGAGCTGGGGGGTGGGGGAACAGGGAAGGGAAGAATAAGTAGTTGGACGTTGAAGAAATGAATTTATTTAAGCTTATTTCTATACAGTCTTACCATAATTCAAAACAGGTCACAATTAACAAATGTGTAACAGGGGCCTGATCAGCACACTGTTTTACATTAAACAGGAACAGTGAACAGTACAACAGTTTAACATCCACTATTTACAGTTATGGCTCTGCTGGTTATATTAGTTAACTTATGTACAGATTAAAGGAGAATAATAAAGGGCACAATGTGTATGCGGCAAAAAAGTACACCCATCTCTCACCACACATACACAGAGCTGTAGCTTAAAGGGTTGGTGAGAGGGAAGAAGAGTGGGCCCATGCCCTCTGTTGGCTCTGTGCAGTTGCCCATTAAGAGCCTGATTTATTATGCTCCCCCCATAGAAAATGGGAAAACAAACAATCTTAGTAAAATTAGGCCCTAAAGCCTAAAATAGTAATATAGTTACAGCTTTTTAGGAGGCAGGGGTGAGCACTGCGACCTAGGTTTCAGTGGCCAGCTCCTAGATTCTAAGAAAATTTGTCAAGGCCTGGGCTAACCCACCACAGCCTCAGGTACAAAGTTAGATTGCAAGCTGTAAGATCTAAAGTAGCTCTCTTAGGAAAGGAAAATACCAGCTGTATCTGAATGTAACCCACCTTGAGCCGAGAAAGGTGAGAGCTAAATACAATCCCTTTTTTTTAAAGAATAAAAATCTGATTCACACTAATGAAAAAGAACTCTGAACAGAAGGAAGCATATGTGCGCAGTATTATACATGATCATCAAACTCCTGCTTGAATGCTCACACCTGTTACTGCAATGGCCTTCCCAGCAGGGACAAGTCCATGGATTAGTCTAGGTCAAGGCTGAGCTGCCTGGTACCTAGCAACACCCAATGAATGGGCACTGCCACACAGGAGCTGTTACCTAGACCATAGGAACACCAGCTCCCTAATCTCTGTATATGAACTCACACAAGCTCCTCCCTTAGCCCCACCCCTTTAATGTAGTGGTGGTTACATGTCTTTCTCTGTATGCTCCATCAAGTGATCACTATCAGGCTTCACCCCAGACTCCTTCCCCAAGACTCATCCACAAGCAATGCTGCTAATTAAGGGGGAGGTGAGGCAATGTACTCATGGGGCCCCCCTGCTGTCTGCCGCTGGCACAGTGGAGTACCTGGTATTACTGAATGGTATTTTGGGGATCCAACCTAGAAGGAATATCTACCCAAAATCTTCACAACTCCAAATGGTTACCATAACTACTAATGAAATATGGGGATGGGGGGAGTTATTGAGAAAGTACAAAAAGTTATTTTCCAGGTATGTTGGAGAGTAAAAAGGTATAGGACTGTGTAAAAGGTGAAATTAGACTTACCTGCTAATTGTTGTTCCTTGAGGAACTCTAGTTCAGTCCCGGAACCTGAGAGTTCTCTACCTCCTCCAGCAGTTTTGGAGGCTGAAACACGTCATCGCTTTGATGACACCGGTATAAGTAGGCAAGGACTGCCTCTCCCCGCCAGTACCTATTTACAAAGCAGACTCAGCAGAGCAAACAAATAAGTAGTTAAACATATTCTTCCTTCTATCGCTTCTTTTTTTTTTTTTTAAACATAACTGTGAAAAACTTGACCACCATTGCTAACAATCCTACTCCGAAGAGAAGCCCCCCTGGAAGAGGACCTTTCTTGAACAAAAACTAATTACTGCATAGGAAAGATGCCCTCTCTCTGCACAATAGAAATCTTAAAGAGAAAGAGCCCCCATGCACACCAAAACCGACACCGTCCCGAAACTTCTTATTTCCACTGTGCTCTCTGTAAGGACTTCAGGCTGACTCAAACCCTGGAACAGCACCCCGGGTGGGATCTGGGACTGGACTAGAGTTCCTCAAGGAACAACAATTAGCAGGTAAGTAATTTCACCTTCCTTTTCGTCCCTCTAGTCCAGTCCCGGAACCTGAGAGGATGTAACAGAGCAGTAAATATCAACGGGAGGGTCCTGCAAGAGCAGCCTGAAGAACTGCCGAACCAAACCGCACATCACTTGCCGCTTGCACATCCAGCCTATAATGCTTGACAAAAGAATTCAAGGATGACCAGGACGCCGCCTTACAAATCTCCACAGCCAGCACCAAGCTAAATTCTGCCCAGGAAGCCGCCTGCGCTGTAGTCGAGTGAGCCCAGAGCCCCTCCGGAACCATCTTACCCTTCAAAATATATGCTGCTGCAATGGTTTCCTTCAACCATCTGGAAATGGACGCTTTAGACACAGCCTCCCCTTTCCACGGACCTCCAACCACCACAAATAACCGATCCAACTTATGGAAGGCTGCTGACCGGTGAAGGTACCTCTTCAGAGACCGACGAACATCCAAAAGACGTAATCTGCCTCCCATTGACTCCTTCTCTTCTCCAGAAAACACCGGTAACGACACCGTCTGGTTGACGTGAAAAACCGAAACCACCTTGGGTTAAAAATGTGGGCACCGCCCTCAGTACCATCTTCTGATCCGAAAACGACAGGAACGGTTCCTTACAGGACAGGGCTTGCAATTCCAAAATCCTGCGAGCTGAACAGATGGCTACCAGGAAAACCGTCTTTAATGTCAAATCCTTCAGGGGTGCCTTACCTTACGGCTCAAAAGGAGCTCTGACCAAGGCTTCCAAAACTAGATTCAGGTTCCACGAAGGAACCGAGCAGTGGCGAGGAGGCCTCAGAAGCAGCATGGCCCGTAGAAACCTCTTCACATCCGCGTGCGCCCCAACACCTCTCCTTGCACCTTACCTCGGTAGCACGAGATCACTGCTAACTGCATCCGCAAAGAACTGGCCGCCAATCCTCTCTCAAAGCCATCCTGCAAAAACAAAAGGATCTGCGAAATAGACGCCGCTGAGGGTCGTACCCGCCTGTCCGCACATCAGGCCTCGAAAATGCGCCAGACCCGCACATAAGCTAAGGAAGTAGACTTGAGTCTCGCCTTCAGCAAAGTAGAAATGACTGCCGCCGAATACTCTTTGGTTTTCATCCTCACCCTTTCAAGAAGCAAGCCGTAAGCGAGAATCGATTCATCTGCGACATGCGAAGCAACAGATCCTCCCGCAACGGGAGCCGTCACGGACTGTCTACCAGTAGACGAACCAGATCCGCATACCACGGCCTTCTCGGACAGTCCAGAGCCACCAGAATCACTAGACCCCAGTGACGCTCTATGTGCTGCACCACCCGTCCGAGAAGCGACCATGGCAAAAAAAAATGTAGACGAGACCCTTGACAGGCTACCTCTGCATCAATGCGTCGAGACCCTCCGACATCCTTTCTCGCCGTATACTGTAAAACCGAGCCGTTTTCGCTGACTCGAAGGTCGCCATCAGATCCATAATCGGCGTTCCCCAGCACTCTGTTATCAGTGTAAACACGTCCAGGTGAAGCACCCATTATCCTGGATCCACCCTGTGACGAATCAAATAATCTGCCTCTACATTGTCCACCCCTGCCACATGCTGAGCTGAGATGGCCAACAGATTTAGTTCGGCCCAGGCTAACAGCTGACTTGCCCCTGCCTCCAATGCCGCACTCCCCGTGCCGCCTTGCTGGTTGATGTAGGCTACTGTGGTCGCATTGTCAGAGAGCACGTGAACCGCCGATCGACCCAGGCACGACTGGAACTCTAACAAGGCCAAATACACCGCCCTCATCTCCAGCATGTTGATCGACCACTCTTTCTCGAGCACCGACCACTGCCCCTGCGCTAGTCTTCCTTCTAAATGCGCTCCCCAGCCTGTGAGACTTGCGTCCATCGTCAAGGGCCTCCAGGGGCATTCCTTTCTCCAAGTTCTCCTGCTGTGACCACTAGAGAAGTTCCTGTTTCACCTCCAGCGGACAGACCAACTGCTGAGACAGCGCATCTGTCTGATGTGACCAATGTCGAAGGGGGGCCCTTTGCAACGGTCTCATGTGAGCCCTGGCCCACTGAACCATCTCTATCATGGCCGCCATCGTTCTGAGCAACTACAGATATTGCCAAGCTGTGGGAACTGTCCGAGACAGAAACTTCCTCACCTGCTCCCTCAAGCCCAGCAACCGGCCCACTGGAAGAAAAACCTTCCCCTGCGCTGTGTCGAACCGTGCTCCCAGGTATTCCAGTGACTGCAACGGGACCAGCTTGCTCTTGGAGAAGTTGACCACCCATCCCAGGCTCTGTAACATCTGCACTACCCAGGATGTGGCTTTTCCGCTCTCTTCCTCTGACTTTGCCCAAATCAGCCAATCATCCAAATATGGATGCACCAGCACACCTTCCTGGCGGAGAGCTGCTGCCACCACCACCATAATCTTGGCGGACGTTCTTGGAGCAGTCGCCAAACAGCAAGGCCTGGAATTGGAAGTGCCCCATTGGCACCGCAAACTGAAGAAACGGTTGGTGCTCCCGACGAATGGGAATATGCAAATAGGCCTCTGTCAGATCCAATGGCGTTAAGGAATTCTCCCTTTCGGACCGCCGCAATCATGGAATGCAATGTCTCCATCTGGAAATGAGACACCCGGAGACAGCGATTCACTCCTTTTAAATCTAGAATGGGTCGAAACGCGCAGTCTTTCGTTGGCACTACAAAATAAATGGAGTACCGACCGTACCCGTACTGTTCCGGAAGGACCGACACCACCGCTCGAAGTTGCAAGAACCTTTGAAGTGTCTCCTGCACCGCCCGGAACTTGATCCGTGCCCTGCACGGAGACTGGACAAAGAAGTCTACCACTGGCCGTTGGAGCTCCAGAGCATAGCCCTCTCGTATATCCTCCAACACCCACTGATCTGACGTGATCTGGACCCAGGCAGGGTAAAAATCCCACAGACGTCCCCCTACGGAAATGCACTCCACCTGAGTCCCCCTCATCTCATTGTGGCTTCTTAAGGTTCAGGGACGAGAAGGGCACAAAACCTCTACCTGCCCCTCGAAATCAACGAAACCCCTGGCCTCGCTGAAACTGCCCAAAGCAAGGCGCCCGAAACCTACGAAACTCTCTCTGCGATTCCTTGGGAGCTGGCGAAGGGCAGCCCTGCTTTGGTTTATCCTCAGGCAGCCGACCCCCTTTAGAAAACAGCAGCTTCCCCCTAAAAGGGAGCTTACTAAGCCAAGCCTTGGAATAACTGTCCGCCGCCCAGTTCCGCAACCACAAATACCACCGGGCTGCCACCACCGATGCCATACTCTTAGCAAAACCCCGGATTAGGTCATAATGAATATCCTCCAGATAGGCGGATCCGGACTCCAGGCGAGACACCTCATCCACCTGCTCACCCGCCTGATCCACCTGCAGCCGCTGAGACCATCTGCATGGACAGAGCATTTATGTCAAACACTTGCTTCAAAGTATCTAACTTCCTATCCTGAGCATCCTTAAGCGCAGCTGACCCTTCTACAGGAATTGTTGTCTTCTTTGTAACCGCCGACACTGCCGCGTCGATCTTCGGGGAACGAAAGAGGTCCCTATCGTGGTCAGACAATGGATAGAGCCTAGCTATAGCCCTAGATCCCTTAAGGGCTGACTCGGGCAAATCCCACTCTTCCTGAATCATGTTCTGGAATACTCTATGAACAGGAAATACCCGCTGCGTCGTACGTACGGCTTGTAACAACGGATCCTCCAACGCCTCATCCATTGTGGGAACTGCGGCCGGCATATTAAGCGCTTTGAGGGTCTCGGTAATCAGCGCTGGCAACTCTTCTCGCCTAAACACCCTGACTACTCTGGCCTACTATTCTGCATCTGGCAGATCGCCCTCTTCCAACTCATCCACCAGATCTTCGAGATCCCCTTCTGTCACCTCCAGATCCTCTGAGGGCATAGCCGTGAACAGCTCTAGCCCTGCCCCCTTACTTCTCTTAGCAGGGGTACCAGCAGATTGCGGCCCCAACGGGCTCCCCAGGCGCTTCTCTCCCCATACACTGGCAGACAGCGTGGCCATACCTGTCTGCAGCAGAGAAAACGCCTGATGCATTAGCAAAAAGAAATCCGGAGGGACCATGGGCTGCCCCACTACTGGGCCCTGTGCCGGCCCCCCCCCCCTCCGTAGACGGCCTGGCTAGGGCTCTGAGGGGACCAGGGACGGAGGCAGGACGTCATCCTGGCTCTGGGACAGACCCCCCCTCCAGTGCCTGCTCCCTCAACGCTGCTTCCTGGGAGCAGCCTCTACAAACCCCCGACTCTAGGACCGAGCCCCGCCTTGTGCCACAGACCAGACGAGGCCTAGCCGGCATGCTAGTCCTAGGCTCGACGCCCATGGAAATCAGCCACCAGGAGCCCCAAGACACCCCCAAAAAGACTCCTTCCCTCAGGGGCTTAAAATAAAGCTGGAAACTATATTTTTTTTTCTTTATGTAGGCCTCTACCTAAACCTCCAGACCCCAGCCCACAAAAAAGCCCCTGGAAGACCAACTGCCTCTTCCTCCACAGTTTCTGTGAGCCTGTAACCAGAAAAAACAGAAAATGGCCGCTCTTGCGCTTCCCGCGTGAACGCCACGCAGTCAGGCCCGGCGAACCCAATTGTACAAACGCTGCGATTCGTGTTTCCCGGCCTCCCTGCACGTGGCCAACTCCCCAGCAATAAAAGTCCGGTCTTACCGTGGTTCTCCTGCATGCCGGGGGCCTCAATCCACCCCCGGAGCTCAGCTGAATCGGCGGCTTCGGCTCCGGGTGGAGAGACACGCTGCCACAATCCTCCTCCCTGCGCTAGCAGACACGCTGCCGGCTGCGCCTGCCACCTGCTCATCACCCTTTCACGCGGGATCAGGAGCAGGGAGGCTCTTCTTGCTGGGTCTCGCTCATGGCCCCAATTTCCTGCTCGAAGGGGGGGGGGGGGGGAGCAGGAGGACAGAGAAGAGAAAGACGGCAATCTAACCTGTGCAGCCCTGCTCTACCCTGCCACTTCTGGCCCCTGCTGACCTAGGAATCAGAAAAATTCCCCAATTTAAAAACCACTCTGCTTATTTGCCACTAATCTGAGTCAGAACCTAGGCTCAGCACCTTCTCCAGCTGCTATGGAGACAAACTACTGGCGGGGAGAGGCGGTCCTTGCCTACTTATACCAGTGTCATCAAAGCAATGATGTGTTTCAGTCTCCAAAGCCGCTGGAGGAGGTACAGAACTCTCAGGTTCCGGGACTGGACTAGAGGGACGAAAAGAAATTGATTTTATTTATTGGTATTTAGCTTGCGCCTTTCCCGGCGAGTTACATAAGTATCTGAATGTATTTCCCTATCACTAGAAGGCTTACAATCTAAGTCTGTACCCGAGTTAATGGAGGGGTAAGTGACTTGCCCAAGGCTAGATAATTCAGCAAATATAACTTCGCTTTTCTCTTTCTACAAAGAAAATGATTCTTGTTAGCAGAAAGATAAAATACATCCATAAAACAAGATAAACTGAAAACATTAAGACTAACCTATGTTAATGGTCTTTAAACAGCAAGTTCTTTAACAGGTAGGTACTCAACTGAAAATAATTTCCATTGAATCCTTCTTTCATCCGGTTTATATTCCCATTTTCTCTTACAGGACTCAGGTAAGTTACCAAACTCCATGAAAATTTGTTCTATTTGCCACATCCTGTTTGTTACAAGAACCTCAGGCTCAGCAACAGTATCAGGTATTTGCATGCACATAAGTATTACATATCACCTGACTCAGCTAGTTCTCAAATCTTTTCCTGTAATGTATGTTTTATTCCAGGTTGTCCTCAACCAGAAACAGACCATTAAATTTTTAGTGTATTCTTGGTTTTAGAGCAAAATTAAGAATTTAAAACTTCTTCTGCAGTTCTGGATTTACCAATTTCATTATAGAAATGATCAGAGTGTGTGTGTGTGTTCTGAGTACCTACTCTGTGAGTTCGGGGCTTCTTTAACTCTTGATATCACAAGATGAAAGAACCAGTCTAGGGTTGCCATTTTTCACTCCTGTTACCAGCGAGGTCAACTGTATACTGTCTCCCTGCAATTAAGAAATTAGTAAGAGAAACATTATTTGTGATGTCCAGTAGGAAAATGTATAATGCAACATGATGGCATTTATTTAACATTTCTTATATACCGCCTTTCATGATATCAAGGTGGCTTACATTGAACAAACTGAAATTACATTGAACAGGGCTTTATAACTTGGAGATAACTATTTTACAGGGAACATGGTGGAACATGGCATGGCATGTTCCACCATTTAGACTCAGACATGACTGTGTATGAGACAAATGTGGGAAGACATGATAGAATGTGTCTCAGGAGGATGGCAACAGCTGTGTATTTGGGGAAGAAGGGTATGAGATGTGGGTGCGACAGAAGTAATGGGCATATTTATAGGTACAGGAAGAGGCAGATGTGTGTGTCTGTGGGAATGTGTAGTTTGAGAGGGTGACTTGAGCAGTTTGGGGAATTCTGATGGATGAGGTTTAAGGGATAGCTGCATGGGAAGCGTGTGAGATCATTGGGTGGTGGGTGGGAGGAATGAAGGGGCAATATGAATGTACAGAGTAAAGGGAGAGATGCATGCACATGTGGGAGGGTTCTTCTCTCCATGCCTCTTTCCTCTTTTACCTTTTCAACTTACTTTTCTAAAAGCCCAGACTGGTTCTCATTTGCATCTTCCTGTGGCAGGCCCAGTCTCCCTGTTACATTTCACTGGCAGAGCAGGATAGACTTCCTTACAGTTAAGTGTGAGGGTGTTGAAAAAAAAAAGGTTTTATATCCGACTCCTGCCCAAACCCTTTACCGAGACATCAGCACTAGCAAATATTGAGCCACGGCAATAGCAACACGCCAGTGTTTAGAAATGGAGAGAGAAGTAGCTGTCTATATTTATGCCCTAAATACAGGCCTAGGCTCAAGCTCTCCCCTCCTCCACCAGTCACTCTCCTTTGGCCTAACTGGCTCTCCTCTATTTTCGAGCTCTCCATTATGCTACTCACTTCCTCCCCTTTTTTATGCATGCATGCATCGATGGTCGGACAAAGACGGACACTGCAGTGGTAGTAACGATAACTGCCCTGTCCCAACCGTAGGACTCTGCTAAAGTAGCATGAAAACCCACCAAGCCTTCTAGCCAGGCTACAAACCGCCACCCCTTCAGACAGTTGCATGGCCAGATCTTTCCCATTTTCCAGTCCATCTCCAGCCCCTTTTACTAACCACATCTTATCCAGAACAGAAACGGACAAACCACTTCCTCCCACAACACGTGCTTCTTTGTCAATATGGACCGCCATCGCCACTAAGGAGCAAGCACCGGAACCGGAAACAGCAGCGATTGGTTTACAGGATGTGACGTTTACGTTTTGCTGGGCATGCGTCGAAGAGTGCTACAGTTCCCCCTCCCCCATCCTGGAGATGAAGATAGAAACGAAGACGGAGAGACGTTAGCATGGAGAATGCGCAGTACGGATGACTGTAGAACCGGAAGTAGCGGTGATTGGTATCAAGGCTGTGGCCTTTGCCTGGTGCGCATGCGCAGAAGGGCGGACCTGGGCTCTAAATGACGAAAACTGTGTCCGCAAGTTGAAACAATTTCACTTCAATGGCATCACTGTTACACTGACCTTTCGTTAATTTGGAACTTTTAAGGTCAGAAGCTCAGAGCCAAATTGCAAGTATTAGTGTGGTGCTTATCAGTTTTTGGGACAGTGCAGCGGTGAGCAAGAGAAGTTGGTCAGCCCCTTCCCCTCGCCCAAAGTCTGTTCGCATATAAAACTTGTGCATGCAGTGAGCAGTCCAAATTTGTACATGGGAGTTAGAGAACCGCAAATGAGAGAGCCATCAAGGAAAGGCAAGTGTGAAAAATGTCACCATATGAAAATGTTGAGAGAGAGAACGACAGTGTGTGGGAAGTAAAGTGCTCCCTTCTAATCAGTGCATTTTTCCTAGAAAAAAAAGGTGCTGTACTCGTATACAGGGCTTTTTCGTTAATACATGAGGACTGTGTCAGTTTTAGCAGGCGATTAAAAAAGGTGCCGATACTCTACCACCAAAAAGCCCTGTATTTAATAAAGTGTGTAAATCCTAGGACATAGGTAAAACCCCAATCTGATCCCGGAGGTTCTGGCTTTTACTTACTTGACATCGAGGGTTTAACATGTTCTGGCTTTAGTATGCCGCACTGGCCATGTTTCTATGCCAGAGGTGTATGACGATTTAGATCTGGATCCTCTAGATCTCTGTAGTAAGAGAAAGGAAGAAATCAGTCAGTCAATGCTCTGCAGCTGGAAAAAACCTCTGGTGGTACTAATGTGCAGTGCAGGCCAAGATTCTATTCCTGCACCCCTTTCCAGGCCGAGCTCAAAACTCTCGGGATCCAAAATTCTGACTAAATATTCCTATCAAATGGTATATAATACATGACCATAGCAGAAGGAAAATCACTATTAGAACATATTGAATAAGACGGGTACAGTTTTCCTGAAATATGCAAAAATTAACCCGGCTGCAGAATGTGGATTAAAAATTTAAAGTAGGCCTTCAAAGGGTTAACGGGAGGGATCCAGTTTTGCCAGAGCTTTACTTGCGGGGATCTACTACAGTGTTTCCTTTATACAGCAGTTCTACACATTTTATAAACAGTTGATTATCTGTAATGACCCCTGATGCAGGCAAGTTCGCAAAAACTCAGAATGAGTCAGTTTATCAAATAAAGCTTTGGACTTTGTGGCCAGGGTTTACCTCCATTTTTGTTTCCATTTCTCTGTTGCCTTTATCTGAATGGTCTTCAAAGTGGCATTTTCATGAATACCTTCACTAAGAAGGGGAGAATTGATAAAGGAGATAGAGCAGCTTTTAAACTAGATAATAGGGGAAAGCCGACAGTCGCCCAGGGATCCTTGAAGGATACTACCAAAAGCAGAGAGATTCCAAAAAAGAATAAAGTAGCCCAAATGCCCTCGAGTATGGAGCAGACAGAGCTTAAAGATCCCAAATTACCCATGTCTACCAACAGCCAAACTAATATGAATAAAATACAGTCTCTAAAATGCTTGTATGCAAATGCTAGAAGTCTAAAAAATAAGATGGGAGAGTTAGAATATATAGCACTAAATGAGAGGTTAGATATGATTGGAATATCAGAGACATGGTGGAAGGAGGACAACCAGTGGGACACTGTGATACCTGGATACAAACTATATCGTAATGATAGAGCTGATCAAATTGGTGGAGGGGTTGTGCTCTATGTTAGAGAGGGCATTGAGTCAGAAAGGATTAAAGTTTTGCAGGAAACAAAATTTGCTGTAGAATCTCTATGGATTGAAATTCCATGTAAAAAGGGGAAGGCGGTGGGGGTGTACTATCGACCGCCTGGCCAGAATGAACAAATGGATGATGAACTGCTCAAAGAAATCAAGGAAGCCAACAAAAGTTATAGCGCAGTAATAATAATGGGTGATTTCAATTACCCCGGTATCGACTGGGTCAGTGTCACGGCAGGACATGCTAGGGAGATAAAGTTCCTAGATGACATAAATTACAGTTTCTTGGAGCAGCTGGTTCATGAACCGCCCAGAGGGGAAGCCATATTAGACCTAGTCCTTAGTGGAACACCAGATCTAGTGCAAGAGATAAGGGTGTTGGGGCCACTTGGCAATAGTGATCATAGCATGATCACCTTTGATTTAATTAGTGGAGGAGGGATAGTAAGGAAATCCAAGGTACTACCTTATAACTTTCAAAAGGGAGACTATGATAAAATGAGGAAAATAGTTAAGAAAAGACTAAAAGGAGCAGTTGCAAACGTTAAAGACTTACATCAAGCTTGGGTGTTGTTGAAAAATACTATCTTGGAAGCCCAGACCAGCTGTATTCCACGCTTTAAGAAAAGTGGAAGGAAGTCCAAAAAACTGCCAGCATGGTTTACAGGGGAGGTCAGAGAGGCTGTGGTGTGCCAAAAAAGCATCTTTCAGGAAATGGAAAAAAGAGCCAAATGACGAAACCTGGAAACAGCATAAGCACTGGCAAGTCAAATGCAAGGCATTGATAAAGCAGGCAAAGGGAGAATTTGAGAAGAAGCTTGCTGCGGAAGCAAAAACGCGAAATAAAGATTTTTTCAAGTACATTCGTAGCAAAAAACCTGTGAGAGAGTCAGTTGGTCCATTAGATGATAGAGGAGTTAAAGGGGCACTAAGAGGCGACAAGGTGATAGCGGAGAGACTGAATGAATTCTTTGCTTCGGTCTTTACTGAAGAAGATGTAGGGATGTTACCCATGACTGAAGTGGTATTTAAAGGTGCGGAAGATTTGAAGGAAATATCAATACATCAGAAAGATGTATTACAACTATTAGATAAACTGAAGAGTAGCAAATCACCTGGGCCGGATGGTATACATCCAAGGGTGTTGAAAGAACTGAAATATGAGATTGCAGACCTGCTATTAGTAATCTGTGAATTTTCATTAAAATCATCTGTAATACCTGAAGATTGGAGGATCGCCAATGTAACGCCAATTTTTAAAAAGGGTTCTAGGGGTGATCCGGGAAACTACAGACCGGTGAGCCTCACGTCAGTACCGGGAAAAATGGTGGAAACCATCATAAAGAATAAAATTACTCAGCATGTAGATAGTCATGGCCTAATGGGAGACAGCCAACGTGGTTTTAGACAAGGAAGATCTTGTCTTACTAATCTATTATGTTTTTTTGAAAGTGTGAATAAAGAGGTGGACAAAGGTGAGTCGGTTGATATAGTGTATCTGGACTTTCAGAAAGCCTTTGACAAGGTTCCTCATCAGAGTCTTTTGGCAAAAGTAAAGAGTCATGGGATAGGAGGCAGTGTACTGCTCTGGATCAAGAACTGGTTAAAAAATAGAAAGCAGAGGGTTGGGCTAAATGGCCAATTTTCCCAATGGAGAAAAGTGAATAGTGGTGTACCCCAGGGATCTGTGGTGGGTCCGCTGCTTTTTGACATATTCATAAATGACCTGGAAAGTGGAATAATGAGTG
Source organism: Ichthyophis bannanicus (assembly GCA_033557465.1). Classification (NCBI taxonomy): domain Eukaryota; kingdom Metazoa; phylum Chordata; class Amphibia; order Gymnophiona; family Ichthyophiidae; genus Ichthyophis; species Ichthyophis bannanicus. The sequence goes on from CM066041.1 coordinate 277,282,409, forward strand.
AGGTTATCAAATTTGCAGATGACACAAAACTATTTAAAGTTGTTAAAACCCAAGAGGATTGTGGAAAATTGCAAGAGGATCTTGATAAATTTGAAGACTGGGCATCAAAATGGCAGATGAAATTTAATGTGGACAAGTGCAAAGTTATGCACCTAGGGAAGAACAATCCAAACTATGGTTACACAATGCAAGGTTCCACATTAGGAACCACCACCCAGGAAAAAGAGTTAGGCGTCATTGTGGATAGAATGTTAAAACCCTCGGCCCAGTGTGCAGCGGCAGCCAACAGAGCAAATAGAATGCTAGGTATCATAAGGAAAGGAATGGAAAATAAAACAAAAGATATTATAATGCCTCTATATCATTCCATGGTGAGACCGCACCTTGAGTAGTGTGTGCAATTCTGGTTGCCATATCTTAAAAAGGATATAGCATTATTAGAAAAGGTTCAGAGAAGAGCCACCAAAATGGTAAAGGGGATGGAAGGATACTTCTAAGAAGAAAGGCTAAAAAGGTTAGGGCTTTTCAACCTGGAAAAGAGACGGCTGAGGGGAGATATGATAGAAGTCTATAAATTAATGAACGGAGTGGAACGGGTAAACGTAGATCGATTGTTTACGTTATCAGAATATAGAAAGACTAGGGGACATGCAATGAAGCTACAGGGTAAACTATTTAAAACTTATAAAAGAAAATATTTCTTCACTCAACGTGTAATCAAACTCTGGAATTTGTTACCGGAGGATGTAGTAAAGGCTGTTAGTGTAGCTGGGTTTAAAAAAGGTTTGGACAAGTTCCTGGAGGAAAGGTCCATAAACCATTATTAAGAAGGGACCCAGGATATCCATGCTTGACCCAGTACAAGCATTGCAGAACCTGTGTCTTTTGGGGAAACTGCTAGGTACGTATGACCTATATTGGCCACTGTTGGAAACAGGATACTGGGCTTGATGGATCTTGGTCTGACCCAGTATGGCATATCTTATGTTCTAACTGATACATTTCCTATGAAACAGTAGAAGAAACACCTTTCCTCTTAGACATAGGAATACAAATATGCCATACTGGGTCAGATCAAGGTCTATCAAGCCTGGTATCCTGTTTTCAATCCAGGTCACAAGTACCTGTCAGGTTCCCAAAACAAGTTGAAAGATTCCACATTGCTTATCTTGGGGTAAGTAGAGGATTTTCCTAGTCCACCTTAACAATGGTTTATGAACTTTTCCTCCAGGAACTTATACAAACTTATTTTAAACCCAGCTACACTAACAGCTTTTACTACATACACTGGTAATGAATTCCATAATTTGATTATGCATTGAGGGAAACATTTTCTACAATTAGGGGCTTGTTTACAAAGCCGCGGTAGCGGTTCGCGGTCGTTATCGGAGCCGTGGCCCCATTGAAATCAATGGGGTTGCGGCTCCGATAACGACCGCGAACCGCTACCGCGGCTTTGTAAACAAGCCCCTTAGTCTTACATGTGCTACATTGTAGTTTCATTTCATATTCCTTAGTCTTTCTACTCTTTGAAGAAGTAAACAACCTGTTTGTTGGATCCCATCCCCTCCACCTTATCTGAACCATCTCTTGCTCTCATTCCTTTCATCCAAACCATCTTTAACTCTAGTCTGTCCTCTGCAGTTTTTCCTGACCCTTGGAAATCAGCTATAGTTTGGCCGCTTCTTAAGAAACCATCACTCAACCCAGCCATTCCTGCACACTGTTGCCCAGTGTCAAATCTCCCCTGCCTGGCAAAAGTACTAGAAAAAGTGGTGTTTCATCAATTAACTTCACACGTGGAATCCACCAATATTCTCCACCCCCGCCAGTCTGGGTTTTGTGCTGGCCATAGCAACGAAACTGTACTCCTATCCCTGTTAAATGAGCTGCATGTTGCGCATGATCACGGGGATATCATGTTGGTTGTCTTGTTTGATCTTTCCTCCGCATTTGATTTAGTGGACCACTATATATTGCTTTCCCGTCTGCATGATTATGGGGTTTGGGGTATTGTATTCTGCTGGTTTTGCTCCTTCCTCACTACCCGCTTCTTTTTTTTTTAATATAAACTTTATTTATAAACACCAATCAACAATAACAATCAAAAACAGCAAACTGACTCCAAGCAGGGTTGACTCTTATCCCCAGCCGGGAGACCAATCACAAGTACAGGTGCTTTTTAACGCTTTTAGTTAGGCCCCCCAACCCCCTCCCCACCCATCTCCCCCCCTCCCCCTAGTCACATCCAGTCTGAGACGAGACATCCCAGGAACATCACTCTCCGAGACACTTATGTAGTTGCCAATCGCACGTTTCGGCCTAGGAGCCCAGTTGCAACACTTCATTCCGGCTACGAGGGCTCAGAATCTGAATATAGGGGTCCCAGAGCAGCTGGAAGAGTGGCCAGCGCCGAACACTACCCTGGGCGCACCTGGCCTCCATGAGCATCAGCTGATGAAAGGCATTACGCCACTCCCAAAATGAGGGCAGACTCTGCTCCCGCCACCGACGCAGTAGGGGCCCTTTACCCACCAGGCACGCCTTGCGCACTAACAAGCGCTCCCATTTACCTTTTGGCTGTGTAAGGCGCAATTGATCCAATATAACTAATGAGGCATCCCAGCACACCCGCTGCCCCAATAACCTTCCCATGAAGGAACTAATTTTAACCCAATAGGGACGAATGACCCGACACCCCCACCACATAAGCAATAAGGTCGCTAGGGGCTCCGAACACCGCGGGCACCTTCCATCCAAGGTGAGATGGGAACGAAAGGCCCGTCGGGGGGAGAAGTGTACTCTAGTGAGACATTTAAATTGCATTTCCCTCCAGCGAGCTCCTACTGCCAAATCCACTATGTGTCGTAAAGCTTTAAGAAGTGTACCCGGGGGAAGCTCCCTCCCTAACTCTCCAGTCCACGCCAATTCCACTGCATGGTATTCTGGAGAAGGTCTATACTGAACCAATCAGGATTTCAGCACCCGAATCGACGGTGGGGATCCCCCACCCAAGTCAAAAAAGTCCAAAATCTGCGCCGAGCGATCCGCCTGTAACTCCGCTGCCGGCAGGGATGCTACATAATGTGAAACCTGCATATACGCAAAAAGGTGACCAGGCCCCAAACCATATTCGGCACATAGCGGCAAGAACTTCTTACATTTCCCCGACGGTTCCACCAAATGACCTAAACTATGGAGACCTTTCCTCGCCCAGTCTTGAAAGATCGTGGTGTCCGTCCCAGGGGTAAAAAGAACATTACCCTGGAGTGGCAGCCAGCTCGAGACCCTCCAGCTCTTATTCCAATAAACGTTTAATTGCCTCCAAGTTCGACGCACCGAACTAAGTAACACACTCTCAGCTAGAATATCAGGAAGCATGCGGTTATCCAGATGTAATAAAGCGAGTAAAGAAGTCGGAGCTGCGAAAGCCTCCTCCAAGGCCAACGGAGTATACACCTCGGTTCTGCCCAACCAATCCCCCAAATGCCGGGCCTGGCAGGCCAAAGCATAGGCACCTAAATCCGGGAGCCCCAATCCTCCCTGCCGCCAACTCCCCACCAGATGGCTATATGGGATACGCACTCGCGCCCCCCTCCACAAAAATCCTCGAATGATGCCCTCTATCCGCCTCAGGTCTTTCCGCAGCAACCAGACCGGCAGTGTCTGTAACCAGTAAAGTATCCGTGGCAGGACGACCATCTTAATCGCTGCAATTCTCCCTGACAGGGACAACGGAAGGGGCCGCCACGCCTGCAATTGAGCTCGCATCCCAGCAATGATTCAGCTCAGATTACACTCATAAAGCTGGGAGGGCTGACCAATCAGTAAAATACCAAGGTACTTAAAATGATTCGCCGCCCACTTAAGAGGGAAGGCTCCCCGCCATCTACCCCGCATGCAGCCCGAGACATCTAAAGCCTCGGATTTATCCCGATTAATACAGAGACCTGCAAAGCGACCAAAAGTCGCAAATTCCCGCAGCAACTCAGGTAACGATTCTTGGGGCCGAAGCAGATGCACAAGGAGGTCATCAGCAAAAGCTGACAACTTAAACGCAGCTGAACCAATCTGCACCCCCTTTAGCACCCGAGAGGACTCCACCCGACGTATAAAAGGGTCTAAGGATAGAACAAAAAGTAAGGGGGAAAGAGGACATCCCTGTCTAGTCCCCCTTCTCAAGGGGAAAGTTTCAGAGAGCACCCCATTACAACTAATCGCTGCAATCGGATCTATGTAGAGACTGTGAACCATATCGGAAAAAGAGTTTCCGAGCCTGTAACAGGGCAACAGGTGCCACAGGTAATTCCATTCAACCCTATCAAATGCTTTTGCAGCATCAAAGCTAATTAACAAGGACTGCAAACGTCTACTCTGTACCCACTCCAATGAAGTTAAGATCTTCCGCAAGTTACGTACTGCATAGCGCCCTTTCACGAAACCAACCTGAGAGTCATGGACCAAATGCCCCAGGACATTCGCCAAGCGATCAGCCAGAATTTTCGCGAGAATTTTAAGATCAAAATTGAGAAGGGAGATAGGGCGATAGGACTCGGCACTCAGCGGATCCTTCCCAGGTTTCGGGATGAGTATAATATGGGCAAGGTTACTACCCCAGTGAAAGGCACCCTGCTCGGATCTCCTGGTGTGAACTGCCACCAATAGCGGGGACACCAGCTCATTCAGAATCTTATAGAATTCTGCCCCCAGCCCATCTGATCCCGGTGTTTTATAACAACTCGCCCTAGCAATAACAGTTTGCACCTCTTGTACAGAAATCGGCTGGTCTAATTGCGCCCGTTGTTGCTCAGTCAATTGAGGTAGGTCCAACCCTTCTAAATAATCTAGCATCTGCGTGTGCGAGCACGTCTCTGCTGTGTAGAGTCTCTGAAAAAAAGAGCGAAACACATGAGCTATTTCCGGGCTCTCCCTCTGGAGAACCCCCTGATCATCCTTAAGCGCTGGCACCAGCCTGGAGCTCCGAGGGCCGCGCAGACAGCGGGCCAGCAGTCTTCCCGGTTTATCTCCATGGCAATAAAGTTGAAAGCCGTAATACATTACAGACTTTTTTGCACGTTGATGCAACAGTTCATTTAACACCGTTTGTGTCTCCCAGACCTGTTTCTTAAGAGTTATGCTCGTGTTCTTTGCCCACCTCCGGTGCTGCTGAGTGACTAAATGTTCCAGCCGAATAATACTTTCTGCCAAGAACCCGATAATATCCCCCCTCAAGACAACTTTTGCCGTCTCCCAAACCAGCTCAGGGTCATCTTGGTGCCCGCTATGGTCTGATTCAAATTCCTGCCATCGCCTCCGCAAAAACTGGTGGAACTGTGAGTCCCCGTATAATTCCAAAGGAAACCTCCAGAGCCGCGTCGCAGGGCGAGTAGCGCCCCAACGCAGCTGGATCCAGATAAGAGCATGGTCCGAGATTTCCGCAGGACCGATCTGCGCTTCATCCACAATAGCAAACAAACCCTGAGAGGTCAACAAATAATCAATACGGGCGCTAGAGCTGTGTGCGTGAGACTGATGAGTGTAATCCTTTTCAGTGGGGTGCAGCAAGTGCCAGGGGTCTACTAATTCCAGTCTTGCCCTCAGGCGAGTTAGTGCCCGAGCCGTTTGAGCTCTCCCCCTAGGTCCTGCACCTCTGGATGTATCCAGCTCCACATCCATTACACCATTAAAATCGCCTCCCAGGATCAGCGGAAGCTCCGGGAGCTGCTCTACTTGGGAAGCTAAACGGAAGTACAGGTCAGGGTCCAACACGTTAGGGCAATAAATATTACCAAGTATAACTGGTCTCCCCTCCAAGCAGCCCTGCAGCAATAAAAATCTCCCAGTTGGATCCACTACTTCCTTCTCGACGTCAGTTACGCTTATGTATCAGTAGGGCCACCCCCCCTTCTTATTCATGGCCAGAGCCCCCCAAACCTGTCCCACCCAGTCTCTACACAATTTAGCGTGCTCCCCGGCGGTCTGGTGGGTTTCCTGAAGCAGAACAACGTTGGCTTTTTGCCGAGCTAAAGCTTGCAAAATTTTAAATCTCTTAATTGGACTCCCCAGGCCGCAAACATTCCAGGAAATGATCTTCAGCCTGGTATGGTATCCCCCCAATATCTCAAAAAGATATGCCGCAGTGTCCCGGAAGGAACCCCCCCAGCCAGGGGCTCCCCCCTTGCAACAGTCAAAGAGTTCCCACAATGCCAAGGTTCTCTGGACTGGATGTGACTATATCCCCACCCCCCTCCCTCCTCCCCTCCCTCCACCCTCCCAACCCCCCTCAAACTGCCTCTCCATCCTCCACCGTCTCCTCTATTGGATAGAGACCGAACTGTAATGCGTACGGTCTCCTCTGCACCCTATACAACTTATTAGACACCTCTGCTCACCTTGCCCAGCATGCAAAATAATCTTTCCCAAACAGAGTCGACTATACTATAACAGTATGAAGAGAAAAAATGAAACACAGCAGCTCCAATACACTGAATTTTAAGCTAACTAAAGTTACAGCAAATTATTCAAATCCCCCTTCCTACCTCCACTAGTGAGGAGGTGCTAGAGTAGTGGCCAGAAACCCCACCGGATCCCCCAAGGGAGCCAGCCACGGTCAACCGCCTCCACTCCCCACTGTTCCCGGGTCCGGGGTATCCAGCCCTCTGCCAGCACAACCCCGCACTCACCAAGATATCTCGGGAGGGGGATTGACACGGGGGAGAGCAGCATCAAACTACCCATAACAAATATACCCCCAGGAAAACTACATCATCCCCCCAATAACCTGCTCTTATCAAAAGGTAGTCCCCCAAGCACCCAACACTCATACCCCACACCCGACTTCATACAAACCTCCTTACACACACATCCCCTCGTCCCCCCAACAAAGTCATTCGGTATTACCCCTCAGCTCTCAGAAGGCATATGGGGGAAGAAGCCCAACCCTTCCACTCCCCACTGTCAGAATCCCCGGTCATCCCTCTCCCAGAATCCCAGTATGGCAGATCACCCAGGCCCACTAAGCACAGACCTCAAGGAGGAAATCTCAACAATCGGAGGGAGAACCAGAGTCCACGACACCCTCCACCAGTCAGACACATTCTTCTAAAACAATCAGTCCCCACAAATGGGGTAATGGCATGGAAAATCTCTCAAGTGTTCGGTACACGAGACAGGCACTCCCACTCCTCTCCCACCAGTGTCGCAATGTAAGGTCTGGCGTCGGCCGCTGAATCAAATGTCCGGTGGGTTGCCTCGTGAAAAACATGCAGTCTGGCAGGGTATTGCACCGAGAATTTAATCTTGGCATCAATCAGTTATTGACAGAGGGGGGCATAGGCTCTGCGCCTCTGACTTAAGGCCACAGAGTAATCTTGGGCCACTCTCAGTTTCAGATTCTCATGCACCAGCTCTCCCCTCTGCCTTGCAGCTCGCAAAATAGCCTCTTTTTGAGGGAAATGCAAGAATTTAGCGAGCACTACTCTCGGCCGTTGTTCTCGAGACTGTTTGCTCCCCACGCGGTGTGCTCTTTCGATATACAACTTCCCGCCATCCTCGATGCCCACAAATAGCTGGGAGAGCAAATTCTCCAAGTAAGGCTTTAAATCCTTATCGGCGATCGAGTCTGGGATGCCCATCAGCCTCAAATTGTTTCGCCGTGAACGATTTTCCAAGTCATCAAGTTTTGTTTCCTGTGTCTGGAGTTGGGCCTTTAGTGTCGTCAGTTCTTGAGTCAAAGAGTCCAGAATATCTTCCGTCGTCCCAATGCGCTTTTCAGCTTCTTGAAGGCGACTGCCCAAGGCCCCAACTGATGAGTGCAAATTGTCCATCTTTTCATGCAAGGCAGTGAATTGACTGGCCAGAGCATCCGCCACGGCTGCCGAAACCTCTTCTAGGAAAGCCGGAGAGGTCAGCGATTTCGGCATGGTAAGAGTGTCCGCCATTTTAGGTGTTGGGGCTCCTCGTTCTTTCTCCTTTCGCGCGGCCTTAACAGTCGCCGCCATTGCAGCTGAGCCTTCCCGATAGCAAAATCATCAGGGTATGCCTTTCTCCGCAAGGTATATTATATTTTTTGCTCCAAATCGACTCTCAAACTGGCACTAATGATCCGATTCGGGCCGGAGGAGACCGGAGCTCAGGCAAAACCCGTCCGCTGAGCTCACCGCATCAAGTGGTTTTCTACCCGCTTCTTTTCTGTGCACTTCAATGCTGCGTCCTCCGCTGCGGTACCTCTGGTATGTGGAGTCTCCTAGGGCTCTGTGCTTTCCCCACTGCTTTTTAACATCTTTCTTGCACCTCTGCCACTCATCATCCAGCAGCACTCGGTGTCAGCATATTTCGATGCTGACAATATAATCCTTCTCTACCACCCTTCCCCTTTTGCTGTTGATTTATCACCCCTTAATGATAGTCGAAATCCATGTGGCAATTCAGGAGAGAAACCTTCTCCACCTTAACCCATAAGAACATAAGATATGCCATACTGGGTCAGACCAAGGTCCATCAAGCCCAGTATCCTGTTTCCAACAGTGGCCAGTCTAGGTCAAATGTACCTAACAGTATCCCCAAGAGACACAGGTTCCACAATAATTGTATTGGGTCAAGTATTGATATTGTCATCCCTCATCAGCCCCAGCGGTGAAGACTGGTATTGTTGGGCTTTCTGAGAGTGGTAGTTGTGCCTTACTTATATAGATCACACAGAAAACTTCTTTTCTTTTTAGGGTTTTATTCCCCGTCCCTTGAGGTTTCTTCTTCCAAAGATAACAGAAATTAACAGCCCATTTTGGCTTATAACAAAAGATAAATGAACAACAAAAACAGCTTCCTTCAGCTTATAACTTTGAACAAAACAAAATAACAAACAGCCTAACTGTCTGCTTGGCTGGAGAGAGAGAGTAAGCTGCAGCCTTGCAACTCATACACTGGAGTTAAGGTCACACAATCACGTTTACCTCAGTGAGAATTCTGGCTCTGTTACAGTGAGAGAACACTCCATCAATTCTGGATTTTCTAATACTTCTGAGTTTTCATACTCCATTAATTCCTGTTCATTAACTTCACCATTATCAGCTTCAGACGTGGGGTAAAAGTATGGCAGGCTTGCCTCGTCCCCTAGGAAGTTTCTTTTCCCTTCTGAAGCACTGCCTCTCTGGGAAGTATCGTATAACCCTGAGCTGTGCCTTCCAGAGCTCTGCCCCCGCTGGTGTCTTAATAGATAGCGCAGGTCCTTGTTTGACCTGCTAGCTGGGTAATTACGGCAGGCTCCTTGCCGGGTCTGCACTAGCTTCCTAGACTCAGCTGGGCTAGATTGGAAAGCTTGTAACGGCGTTTCCCTAGAAGCTGGGAGCTCACATTGATAAGGGAAATCTTCAACTTTTCTGGGTGAGTGAAACCCTCTTCTCTTAGTATTTTTATATCCAGGAGAAAAGCTATTGTCAGCCTCTAAATATCTGGGCTTTATGTGGCTATTTCTATGCTTCCAGGGCTCCTCCCTCTCAGATAGCAAATAGCCCTTGTATTCACTTCTTGCCCCGGTACCTGCTGTTGCAGTCTTCTTATATTTCTTTCGTCCTCCAAGCACAAACACGTTGTCAGGGTGTTGCTTTCTCACCGAGCCACACAGGTCTCTGGATTCTTTCCAGCTTTCACACCGGCTCCCTTGTTGCCTCACTGACTCACTCTCACTGTCTTCATCTCTGTCACACCAGCTCCAGGCTTTCCATGGCTTCAACCGTATCTGCTGTTGCCTTTCAGCTTGTGACCTCTGTTGCTTCAACTCCTCTCTCAAGGATTCCCTCTCTCTCAAGGATTCCCTCTCTCTCGAGGATTCCCTCTCTCTCAAGGATTTCCTATCTCTAATTGTTTGGGAGTCTATTTTATCTGCGTGTCTCCTGACTCCACCTTCATTCAGCTGCACTCTATTGGGCAAAACAAATTCCCTTGCTTTGCTCTCTGGGTGTGTCTTTCTGGGCTCTGTGCATGTGTGCCTAGGTTGTCCCTGGCAACCATCAAACATTCCTCTGTTTACCTTGTCACTTTTACTGTGATCATTCACACTGATCTGCACTTTCTCGGGTTGCCTTAGGTCTACCCTGTGACAATATCCTGGGTCCCTTTTTAATAATGGTTTATGGACCTTTCCTCCAGGAACTTGTCCAAACCTTTTTTAAACCCATTTACACTAACAGCCTTTACTACATCCTCCGGTAACAAATTCCAGAGTTTGATTACACGTTGAGTGAAAAAATATTTTCTCTTATTTGTCTTAAATAGTTTACCCTGTAGCTTCATTGCATGTCCCCTAGTCTTTCTATATTCTGATAAGGTAAACAATCGATCTACGTTTACCCGTTCCACTCCGTTCATTAATTTATAGACTTCTATCATATCTCCCCTCAGCCGTCTCTTTTCCAGGTTAAAGAGCCCTAACCTTTTATTTTTTTATTTTTTTATTGATATTTCAATCTTTTACAAAAAGAAAAAACAAAAGCAATAATAAGTAATAATACATTAAAACAAACAGTTTCTGAAACAATATTAACACCCAGCCCACAACATGGAGTGTGTGAAAGAAAGACAGATCAATGCTGAGAAAGAGAAGACTAATAAATATAAACCCCTATTTTCTAAGCAAGCCCACTAATTAACCAACATTCTGCAAAAAATTTTCCAATTGAGAGGCATCAAAAAAGATATAGGACTTAGCCCGGTGTGTAACAACACACTTGCAAGGATATTTAAGTAGGAAAGTAGCCCCTAATGCCAAAACACGTGGTCGAAATGAAAGGAAAGCCTTCCTTTTCAATTGCGTTGTGCGGGACACATCGGGAAAGACCTGTATCTGATGCCCAAAAACCTTTTCCTGCCGATGTTTAAAATATGAGCGCATAATCCTCTCCTTATCTTGTTCTAAAGAAAAAGCAACTAACAGAGTAGCCCGAGTGGATATCTCTTCCACTGAGGACTCCAAATAAGCGGATAAATCTAGACTCTGAGCAGATAAACACTCCATATCATCTGCAATTACACCACCAGTTTCTGAATCCGAAACCACCTTCCCTCTGATAGCTGTAGGTAAATAATAAATTTTTGATAGAGCTATGGATTCAGGTTCAGATACCTTTAAAACATCTTTTAAATATTTAACGAATAATATTGTTGGAGAAAGGTAATGCGTCCGAGGAAAATTCAATAATCTTAGATTTTTAACCCTTAAGGCATTTTCAATAATTTCATCACGAGTATGCAAATGCAGAGAATCCTGAACAAATGAAGTAACAGACCCTTGAATAGAAACAAGCTGATTATCTACTTTAGCCTTATGAGATTCAAGAGAACATAATCGATCTTGATGATTAGACAAAGAACTAACAGTTTCTTTCGTAAACGTGGAAACTTTAGCCAACGAAGAATTCAAAGAACATTCAGTTCTAGAAACAATCTTCCATATATCCTGTAAAGAAACGTCCGCCGGAGGAGACAAATCATCTAAAGATGGCAGGGAAAAGTCAATAGAACAAGGCAGAGATACAATATCCCCTTCAAGTTTCAGAAACGACTCAGGCAATTTAGAAGATGGAAAAACATTACCACTTGAAGGAGAAGAGGATCCACTGTCCAGTTCTTGTGGGCTTTTGCTGGGTGGGGTTACAACCCTTCGCGGATCAGGAGACGGAATAGAGGAAACAGAACTAACTGAAACTGAAGATTCAGGAGACAACGCCGAGGTGGTGGGGGAACCACGGACCGTACATGGCTGTCCATGGGCCCCACCACCTTTGCAGACTTTCCAGATGCCATTGAAGCAGATAGCAACTTCTTATTGCGTTTCCCCATATAATAAGAACACTTGAAAAAGCACTCAAACAATTCACTCACTCCGCTCCGATGTGCTCCGAAGGGGCTCCAAAGGGGCGTGACTTGCCCCTTAGGACACGCCCCTTCGGAGCACGCACCCGGGAACGCGCCCGCGGTGCGCGTCCCGCGGTGAGTGCAGGTTAAATAGCCCAAGCTGCTCACGTGGTCCACAGTGCTCTCCGGGACTGGGCAGCTCAACTCCTCTCAGCCAGCAGCAAAAAGAAACAATGTAGCAAGGCACACACACAGAGAAGCAGAGGGAGGGCTCGTTCTTAAACCCCAGGCTGCTCACGTGGTCCGCAGTGCTCTCCGGGACTGGGCAGCTCTACTCCTCTCAGCCAGCAGCAAAAAGAAACAATGTAGCAAGGCACACATACAGAGAAGCAGAGGGAGGGCTCGTTCTTAAACCCCAGGCTGCTCACGTGGTCCGCAGTGCTCTCCGGGACTGGGCAGCTCTACTCCTCTCAGCCAGCAGCAAAAAGAAACAATGTAGCAAGGCACACATACAGAGAAGCAGAGGGAGGGCTCGTTCTTAAACCCCAGGCTGCTCACGTGGTCCGCAGTGCTCTCCGGGACTGGGCAGCTCTACTCCTCTCAGCCATCAGCAAAAAGAAACAATGTAGCAAGGCACACACACCGAGCCCTAACCTTTTTAGCCTTTCTTCATAGGAGTATCCTTCCACCCCCTTTACCATTTTGGTGGCTCTTCTCTGAACCTTTTCTAATAACGCTATATCCTTTTTAAGATACGGCGACCAGAATTGCACACAATATTCAAGGTGCAGTCATACCATGGAACGATACAGAGGCATTATAATATCCTTTGTTTTATTTTCCATTCCTTTCCTTATGATACCTAGCATTCTATTTGCTTTCTTGGCCGCCGCTGCACACTGGACAGAGGGTTTTAACATATCCACGATGACTCCTAAATCTTTTTCCTGGGTGGTGGTTCCCAATGTGGAACCTTGCATTGTGTAACCATAGTGTGGGTTGTTCTTTCCTAGGTGCATAACTTTGCACTTGTCCACATTAAATTTCATCTGCCATTTGGATGCCCAGTCTTCCAATTTATCCAGATCCCCCTGCAGTTTTCCACAATCCTCTTGGGTTTTAACAACTTTAAACAGTTTTGTGTCGTCTACAAATTTGATAACCTCACTAGTTATTCCCTTTTCCAGGTCATTTATGAATATGTCAAAAAGTAGCGGACCCAGTACAGATCCATGGGGTACACCACGATTCATCTTTTTCCATTGGGAAAATCGGCCATTTAGCCCTACCCTCTGCTTTCTATCTTTTAACCAGTTCCCGATCCACAATAGTACACTGCCTCCTATCCCATGACTTTTTAATTATGCCAAAAGTCTCTGATGAGGGACCTTGTCAAAGGCTTTCTGAAAGTCCAGATACACTATATCAACCGACTCACCTTTGTCTACCTGTTTATTCACACCTTCAAAAAAACATAATAGATTAGTAAGACAAGATCTTCCTTGTCTAAAGCCATGTTGGCTGTCTCCCATTAGGCCATGACTATCTACATGCTGTGTAATTTTGTTCTTTATGATGGTTTCTACCATTTCCCCGGTACTGACGTCAGGCTCACTGGTCTGTAATTTCCTGGATCACCCCTGGAACCCTTTTTAAAAATTGGCGTTACATTGGCGATCCTCCAGTCTTCAGGTATTACAGATGATTTTAATGAAAGTTCACAGATTACTAATAGCAGGTCTGCAAGCTCATATTTCAGTTCTTTCAACACTCTTGGATGTATACCATTCGGTCCAGGTGATTTGCTACTATTCAGTTTATCAAATAGTTGTAATATATCTTCCCGGTGTAGCGATATTTCTCTCAATTCCTCTGCAGTATCACCTTTAAATACCACTTCAGTCTTGGGTAACATCCCTACATCTTCCTCAGTAAAGACCAAAGCAAAGAATTCATTCAGTCTCTCCGCTATAGCCTTGTCTCCTCTTACTGCCCCTTTTACCCCTCTATCATCTAACAGTCCAATTGACTCTCTCACAGGCCTTTTGCTACGAATGTACTTGAAAAAGTCTTTATTTTGTGTTTTTGCTTCCGTAGCAAGTTCCTTCTCAAATTCTCGCTTTGCCTGCCTTATCAATGCTTTGCATTTAACTTGCCAGTGCTTGTGCTGTTTCCAGTTTTCGTCATTTGGCTCTTTTTTTCCATTTCCTGAAAGATGCTTTTTTGGCAGCAACAGCCTCTCTGACCTCACCTTTATACCATCCTGGCAGTTTTTTGGACTTTCTTCCACTTTTCTTAATGCGTGGAATACAGCTGGTCTGTGCTTCCAGGATAGTATTTTTAAACAACACCCAAGCTTGATGTAAGTCTTTAACCTTTGCAACTGCTCCTTTTAGTTTTTTCTTAACTATATTCCTCATTTTATCATAGTCTCCCTTTCGGAAGTTAAAAGGTAGTACTGTGGATTTCTTTACTATCCCTCCTCCACTAATTAAATCAAACGTGATCATGCTATGATCACTATTGCCAAGTGGCCCACAACACCCTTATTTCTTGCACCAGATCTGGTGTTCCACTAAGGACTAGGTCCAGTATGGCTTCCCCTCTGGTTGGTTCATGAACCAGCTGCTCCAAGAAGCAGTCATTTATTTCATCTAGAAACTTTATCTCCCTAGCATGTCCTGCTGTGACACTGACCCAGTCGATACTGGGGTAGTTGAAATCACCCATTATTATTACTGTGCTGTGACTTGTTAGGTTCCTTGATTTCTTTGAGCATTTCATCATCCATTTGTTCATTCTGGCCAGGCGGTCGATAGTACACCCCCACTGCCATCACCTTCCCCTTCATACATGGAATTTCAATCCATAGAGATTCTACAGCAAATTTTTTTTCCTGCAAAACTTTAATCCTTTCTGACTCAATGCCCTCTCTAACATAGAACACAACCCCTCCACCAATTTGATCAGTTCTATCATTACGATATAGTTTGTATCCAGGTATCACAGTGTCCCACTGGTTATCCTCCTTCCACCATATCTCTGAGATTGTAATCATATCTAACCCCTCATTTAGTGCTATATATTCTAACTCTCCCATCTTATTGTTTAGACTTCTAGCATTTGCATACAAGCATTTTAGAGACTGTATTTTATTAATATTAATCTGGCTATTGGTAGGCATGGGTAATTTGGAATCTTTACGCTCTGTCTGCACCATACTCAAGGGCATTTAGGCTACTTTACTCTTTTTTGGAACCTCACTGCTTTTGGTAGTATCCTTCAAGGATACCTTCTTCCGAACCATGTGCTCCTGGGCGACTGTTGGCTTTCCCCAATTTTCTAGTTTAAAAGCTTCTCTATCTCCTTTTTAAAGGTTAATGCCAGCAGTCTGGTTCCATCCTGGTCCACAGCCATGTGGTTTTCTTTCAGCACTCCTTGTCCTACCATTGCCCCTCTGCTTAGTTCTATGCCTATCCCCCTGGTTTCTTCCTTCCGTTATCTGGCTGTCACAGTAGACTCCACACTTTCCTTCCAGCAGCATCTGTCCATCCTCATTCGATGCTCCTTCTGTGCACTCCATCAGATCAGAACAGTCCGTCCCTTTCTGCCACTCTCTTCAATCACCACTGTCCTGCTTTCTCTGGTAACGAGAAGGCTAGACTACTGCAACATGGCCCTTGGAAATCTGCCCCACTATCAGCTCCAGTGTTTACAATTATTGCAAAATATGGCAGCATGTATTGTCACTCATGCTAGACGTTCAGATCATGTCACCCCACTCCTTATTCATCTCCAGTGGCCTCCCCTCTGTTATAGAATTCAGTACAAGTTTCTGATTTTGACCAACAAAGTCATTTACACTTCCACACCTCAGTATCTGGCTGACCTCATATCATTGTACACCCCCTACCGTTAGCTCCGGTCCCTCCATGCTAATCAGCTTTCTCTCCCATCACCATCTCAGGCCCACCTAGAGCTTACTCACTATGCTGAATTTTTCTTTATTAGTCCTGTACTCTGGAATACACTGCCATCTTCACTTCACCTTGAATCTTCCTATCAGAAGATCAAAGCACATCTCAAGATACATTTGTTCCATCAAGCTTATGACATCCCATTTACCAGTTCTCCATAATCCCTCTGTCCTCCCTTCTGTCTCTTCTGCTGTTTCTAACTGTCAGCTGTTGCTGTTTCTTCTTTCCTGTCACTTAATTGCGTTCTTTTCTATTTCCTTATTGCAGCATTGATGTTTTGTTGTAAACCGCCCTAATGCCATTGGCTGGGTGGTATATCAAATGCGAAATAAAGATGGAGTGGAATAGGTTATCATATCTCCCCTCAGCCTTCTCTTTTCCAAGTTGAAGAGCCCTAACCTTTTAAGCCTTTCCTCATAGGGGTATCCTTCCACCCCCTTTACTATTTTGGTCGCTCTTTTCTGTACATTTTCCAATTCTGCTATATCCTTTCAAATATGGAGACTAGAATTGCATATAATATTCAACATGTGGTCACATCATGGAGCGATACAGAGGCATTATAATATCTTTGGTTTTATTCTCCATTCCTTTCCTTATGATTCTAGCATAATCATAATAGCCTAGAGAGAGGCCAGGCACATCCTGCTGCTATGAGCCATCTTGGATCTTCCTGTATGGCAGAAATCTTAAAGAATTAACAGTGACTTGAGAAAGTGCCTTAGACAAGCCCTAAACCAGTGTTACTTGGACTTTGATACAGATGAATACACAAGAAAAAGGGATGCATGTATTGTATATATTTTGTTTTATTTTACCTTAGTTCTAGAGATATGTTTCACACACAAAAAAAAGAGTGAGAGCCTGTTGTGGAGGGCCAGTCCATCTTTTTGTCCCTCCATCCATATAATTTTCTTCACTTCAAATTCATGCTTGCCTCCTTCCTGTCAGTAGTTTTGCATGGCGAGTGCTATGGCTATGTCCATCTGACTAATTCTCTTGCCTCTGACCCTTAAGGTCTCTGTTCAACTCTTAGTTCTCTTCTCAAGGCACCTCCCTCCCTTTCCACCCAAACCCTAGCTATTTCCATGTTTTCACACAGATTACACTCCAATTTCCCACAAGATCAGCTTCATCCCTTTTTTCCCCTTTTCAATACCAACTCTTCCCCTCAATATCTGCTACGTTTTTGTCCTTTTCTAAGATCTTCGAAGATGAAACCTCATTTTTTCCTCCTGTAATCTTACTACCCATTCCCCGGATCCTATCCCCACTCGTCTCCTTAAACTCCATCTCCTCTTCGGTCATCCCTTCTACCTCTCATTTTCAACCTTTTGCTCTCCACTGCAACTGTCCCTTCAAGCATGCTATGGTCACACCTCTCCTCAAGAAACCTTCACTTCACCCTACTTATCCATCTCCCTTCTTCCCAAACTTCTTGAACATGCAGTTCTCTGCCGTTGCCTTCAATTTCTCTTCTCAAGCCCTTTTAGATCCTCTATAATCTGGCTTTTGTCCCTTACATTTTTCTGAGACAGCCTTTGCTAAAGTCTCCAGTGACTTGTTCCTGTTTAATTCCAAGGGCCTTTACTTGATCCTCATTCTTCTTGACCCTTCTGCTGCTTTTGACACTGGTGACTACCACATTCTCCTCAACAGTTTTAGAAGCTCTGTACTGTCCTGGTTCTCTTCTCTCTGCCATTGCTCTTTCAGTGTGTGTTCTGGTGACTCCTCCTCTACTGCTGTCCCACTCTCAATTGGTGTACCTCAAGGGTCTGTTCTGGGCCTTCTCCTTTTCTCTATCTATACCCAGTCCTTTGGGCTCTCATCTCCTTCCATGGCTTTCAATACAATTTTTATGCTGACTACTCTCAAACCTCTCTCTACACCTGACATTTCTCCAACGTTCCAGGCCCGAATCTCTGTCTGTCTGTCTGATATCACTGCCTGGATGTCTCACCATTGTTTGAAATTGAACATGGCCAAAACTAAACTTCTTATTTTTCCCCCCTAAACCCTCCTCCCCTCTTTTTCTATCTCTGTTGATAATGTTCTTTTCCTTCCTGTTTCCTCAGCCCGCAACCTTGGGTTCATCTTTGACTCCTCCCTCTCCTCCATAACTGCCAACTGATTGCTAAAACTTGTCACTTCTTCTTCTATAACATTAGCAAAATCCACCCCTTCCTCTGAACACACTACTAAGACACCTATCCGCTCTCTAATCACCTCCTGTCTAGACTATTGCAACCTCCTTCTTGCTGGACTCCCTCTCTTTCAATCTGTTCAGAGCTCAGCTGCATGCTAATCTTCTGCCAGCTCCATTATACTCATATAACCCCTCTTCTCAAGTCACTTCACTGGCTCCCCTTCCGCATCTATATCCAATTCAAACTTCTCCTTCTGACCTATAAATGTATTCATTCTACTGCTCCTCACTACCTTTCCTCTCTCCCTATACCTCTCGTGAACTCTGCTCTACCTGCTTGCTTCTCTCTAGGCCCTTTTCTTCCACTGTCAACTCCAGACTTAGATCCTTTCACCTTGCTGTTCTTTATGCCTGGAACAAACTACCTGAATCTGTATGTCAGGCTTCATCTCTGCCCTTTCCAAATCCTGATCCCCTGGTTCTCCTTTATGTCTCCTTACCTTTCCCTGTTTATACCCTTGTTTCCCAGCTCTTGGGTTGTTTGTCTTGATTAGATTGTAAACTCTAACAAGCAGGGACCATCTTTTACATGTATCTGTACAGCACTGCATAGGCCTTGTAGTGCTATATATAAATGATTAATAGTAATATGCATTCAAAAAAGTAGATGAAAGTAAAGGAAAGTAAGAGTAGAGGAGCTGGGCCAGAGAAGAGGCACCATGACAGGGAGGCCGAGACTCTCACTGGAAGATGTAAATGAAAACTGGTCTGGGCACTGAAGAAAGCAGCGAGGTGGCAAGGAGATTAAAGGGAGAAAATGGAAGGGGGAGGGAAAGAGGGAGAAAAGAACCCTTCTATGTGCATATACACGAGCATATGCGTACACACACACACACACTCCCTTACATATATCCCTTCTATACGCCTGGTGAGCATACCAGTATTTCAGGATCTTCTACTACCTGCAACCCATTCCCGTTGCCTTTCTTACTCTACATGGCTCCTGGCATTGCTAACCTATTGGGCAGAAGCTACCAGATGTCACTAGTGCTTGCCTCCTACTGCAGGGTTTGCCTGCAGACTGTAGCGTGGTGCTCATAGCCTGTCTTTCTCCTCAACCCACGATCTGAAACAGCTTATTGGGCTGCATGCTAAAAGATACATGCCATCTCAGCTGAGTCCTGAGCATTTTTTCCCCTAGATCTTTCAAGAAAATATGGAATCTTTCCACAAGCTTGGCTTCTTTCTAATCCCTGGTTCCTGATCGTTCTGCCAGTTCAGTCCTCCACCTCTGGGTTGTGTACCTCCTCCTGCAGCTTGGAGACTGGGCATGTCAAAATCGTGACATCACTGGATGTAGTCTGCTGGTCTCTCTCATCAGCCCTAGTGTGTCCAGTCTCCATGCAGCAGGAGGACGTAGTGAGCCTGGGTCTGGGCTCACTTGAGGAACAGATAAGGAGCAGTTAGGGTAACTAGCATAGAAGTAGTGTTAGGTGATTCTTTTCTAAATTGGATCTATAGCTTTAAAAAAAAAAGTATTACTGCCTTGCACTAGTCCCGGTCTCTCTCCCTGTCTTGTTGCTCATCCGTGGGACAACTTGGGCTGCTAGATCTCTCCTCCTCGACAGTACGGAGGAGAGCTCTGCAGCAGGCACCCTCCCTAGTCGCGTCCCTGGCAGCTGTGGAGGAAGCGGTCAGCTTCATGAAGGGGCAGAGAGGAGATCATTCTGCCGGTGGCTCCTGCTCAATCTGGTGATGAGCGGGACCGCGCGAGCGGCGGATTCCCATGGGAGCTTCAGTGACAAATTGGCCTGAACAGGGTAAGCAATTGCTTTTAAGTCAGTACTTTGGGGGGGGGGGATCGGGCCGGTAAAGCAGAGGAAAACCTGGAGAGTTTAATTTTGAACGTTTCTCCGTTGGCGCCATTTCTCGGGTTTCCTTGCCGGCGGCCATTTTGGGAGTCGCATGTTCGCCGCGTGGGATAGGTTGCGTCTTGGGGTCTGGAGCATTTTTGGGCTCAGTATCGCAGCAATTTAGTTAGTCTAGTGAATTTTGCTTTGGTTGTTTTGTTTAGAGGTAGTGTGTCTTTCTTGTTCTGGTGGATTTCTCTTTGGTTGGTTTTTGGTGCTTCGTGTTGCACGGGGGGAGCCCTTGTTATCTTTGGGGCGCTCTTAGGGTAACTTCTCTTTTTTTGTTTAGAAAAAAAAAGTAAATAAATAACTAATAATAAAAAAAAGGCCAATTTTGATTTTGGGGCTTATCGCCTGTTTATGGTGGTGGGCGGGCTGGTTGATGGCAGCACGCCTGAAGTGTGTGGTCTGCGGCACCCGCAGATGTACAGTGGCAGACTCCGGCATTTGCTGGGGTTGCGCAACAGTGTCCACCAGTCTGGAACAGCAGATGGAGATTACGGTGCCTCACGAGCCCCATGACACAGCGGATGGGACCGTAGGGGAGGCAGGGCAGCCAGCGTCGCAAGGGTCAGGTCAGGAGGTCTTGGCGGGTTCGTCTGGTGCACTACTGGCCTTGGGGTCGGGACCGCATATCGGAGATTTTTGCCCAGATTTCATTTTGATTATGCATCAGGCATTCTGCTTGTGGCGGCAAGGGAAGGTTCCAGAGCCTTTGTCCTTGCCTGGTCCTTTGCAACAGTCCGGAGCAGGTGAACCTGGTAGCTTGGCGCCACAGCCTCCAAATAGGTTAAGGATGCGTTAGCAGCTGCCCTCGGATTGCGAGGGCGCAGAGATGGATGAAGCCGAGGTGGAGCTAGAGGCAGAAATGGAGGATTTGAAGAAGATAAGATACAAGAGCCTGAGGATCAGGCGAAAATCATTTGGGTAGTCTGACGGCACTTATCACGGAATCCCTGCAGACACTAAGGGGCTTGTTTACAAAGCCACGGTAGTGGTTCGCGATCGTTATCGCAGCCGCGGCCCCATTGAAATCAATGGGGCTGGGGATCCGATAACGATCGCGAATCGCTACCGTGGCTTTGTAAACAAGCCCCTAAATCTTGCTACGGCACAGGTTCCGGAAGAAGATGAAGTGGAAGATCCTGTTATTCAAACGGTGAGATGGGCGCAGGTGGTGTTTCCAGTCCACCGTGTGGTCGACCGGATGATCCAGGACAAGTGGGATCAGCCGGAAGCAGGACTTAGGGGGATTAGAACTATGAACTGGCTCTATCCCTTAGCAGAGAAGGATAAAGAGAAGTTTCGCTCGCCACAAATTGATGCTGTGGTATCAGCGGTTACGAAGAAGACCACTATTCCAGTGGAAGGTAGCGTGGCTTTATAGGATGTGTGGTGAAGAGCGCCCTCCTGAGGAAATGGAGACTGAAGGAAATCCTGAAAAGCAGCAGGATTTACACAGGATTTTCAATCCTAGAAGAAAAACCCCCTCTTCTGTTGAGCTGAGAATGGAGACCAGCCCAGGGGAGGAGTTGAGCAATGCTGATTGGGCACACCCAGGGGTTGGACGGGGTGTGGCTGGAAAAGAATCCCTTTTTGAAGTGGTGAATGACGCTGCTAAGGGAAACAGAAAAAGAAAAGCTATGAGCAGATGACCTGTGAGCTGAGGGCCGGTGAACAGACGAGCTGTGAGAGGACGTTTGGGACGCCAGATGAGACTGAGTCAAGCAGTGAGTGCAAGACCAGGAAGCAGTTTGGATGCACGTCTGAGCCTGGTAGCAACAGAGGACCTGCAAGGATTTTTACAGGTGCTGTGAAAGGAAGTCCTGTGAGAAGTGGACGGAGCCCTGGTTTAGAGTCCTGGGAAAAGGCAGAGCCCTCAAATAGAAAGCCTCCAAGGCAGACACCTGCAAAAGGTAACTCATTCTATGGGATACAATTTGGACCAGAGAGACCCAGAAGCACTCACAGCTGGAAAGCTTTTGAGCTACCTAAGAGGAGAGGAGCCTGGCAGAGAGAAAGCAGTTCCCATAGGAGTCATGATAGAGAAGGTAAAATTCAATCTCCTATGTTTGGGGCTTTGTTAAAGGATCCCAATTGTTACCCTGATTTATTTAAGCCAAGAGCTGAAGGGGGAAGAATTACTGACCGGGAGAGAAACCCAGTATTTGCTGACAACTGCTTGTCAGGAAATGAACAGGCTGAATTGCTCCTCCAGGAGTTTAAACAGTTCTTAGAGTTGAAAGCAGGCAGACAGCCAAAGCTGAATGAGGACACTAGTTCTGTGCAGTCAGAAGATTTAATGCAGATAGATTATGCCTTACCTTCTACAAACTCTGACAATTGTAGCATGGACTGTTCAATATGCTGTAAGGAAATAACAGTATAAAGAAGCTTGCTATACCTTGTATGGAAAGAATACAACGTGGTAGTTTCTGCTGCCGTGCTTGGAAACTTGATTGTTTGCACCTGAGTTTGAGCTCACACTGTGAAAGGAACAGTGACTGTTATGAGGCTGCAATGTATGTGAGTCACCTCTTGAGGCAGAACTGAGTTAAGCTCCATAAGAAGGAAAGCTGATCCTATTTTTGGTTGTCTTATATTCCTGAGTTTCTTCTGCTCCTATTTAAAAGCACCATTTATGTTCATGTATTTGAATTTTGATGCGCTGGAGGAATTTCCCCAACACGAATAAATATTCTTGCAAAAGCCTTACCGTCTCTGGCACAACTACATTTATTCCTGAGAGAAGGGAGAACAAACTACATTACCCATAATTCCAAGGGAACAGTTTACCTCCATTCCTCACGGGACAATAGGCCACTCCTGTCCGTTAGCCCTAGGGCGGGGGCAGGAGCGTCGCAGATGCGCAGGACAGAAAAGTAGATGGTTTGTTGAGGCAATCATTTGAGGCTAATGCCTTGTCTTTACAAGCTTCTATTTGTGAAGCGTGGGTGGTGAGAGCATGTCTTTGGTGGTTTCAGCGCTTGCGACAGTCTCCTTGCTTAGAGCAGGAAGACGTGAGAGAGCTTGATCGCCTAGAGTCGGGGTCGGCTTACTTAGAGGATGTGCATTATGACTTAATCCATGCGCTAGCTAATAGTATGGCTTCCTTAGTGGCTGCCAGGAGGTCTTTATGGTTGAAGAATTGGGCGGCTGATGGGTCGTCCAAGTCCCGTCTCAGTAAGCTTCCGTTTAAGGGCAGGTTGTTGTTGTTCAGAGAAGACCTGGACAAGTTGGTGAAGGATCTCAGGGAGTCCAAGGGTGGGAGGCTTTCGGAGGATAAACCGAAGTAAGGGAAGCCCGGTCAGGCGTTTCGCGGCCAGTTTAGAGATTTCAGGAGATTTCGTACTTCTCGTTTGGGGGTTTCCAAAGGGGAAGGTTTGTGGCTAGGACCCAGGGGTTTTGTGGAGCAAGTAGAGGTTTTGCAGCGGCTTCCGCAAGGACATCTCAAAAACCACAATGAAAGGAGGCGGGTCCCAGTAGGAAGTCAACCAATAGGCGGGCGACTTCGGGGATTTCTTCCTGCATGGACCCAAATAACGTCAGACAAGTAGATTTTAGAAATAATTTGCGAGGGTTATGCACTGGAATTGGCAAAACCAGTGCAGGACTCCTTCGTACTGTCTTCTTGCAGAGGTCAACGAAAAGCCCTGGAGGTTCGCGGTACAGTGGATCATCTGTTACAATTGGAAGCAGTCATCCTGGTGCCGGTGGCAGACTACGGCAGGGGTCGATACTCCATTTACTTCGTAGTGCCGGAAAAGGATGCAAGGCCCCATCCTATCTTAGATCTGAAAGGGGTGAATCGGTGCCTTCGGGTGCCTCATTTCAGGATGGAAATGCTGAGGTTGGTCATTGTGGCTGTGCACCAGGGAGAGTACTTGACTTCCCTCGATCTTACAGAGACGTATTTGCATATCCCAATCCGAGCGGTGCACCAAACGTTTCTCCGGTTTGCTCTACCCCTGGGTTCATTATCAATTCCAAGCATTGCCTTTCGGTCTAGCGACAGCACCACAGGCTTTCACCATTATGGTGGTAGTGGCGGCGGCATTAAGAAAGGAAGGAATTCTAGTCCATCCGTACCTCAACGATTGGTTAATTCGGGCAAAGACCAAGGCCGAGAGCGTGCGGGTGACGACAAAGTTGTGAAGTTTTTGCAGAGCCTCGGCTGGGTGATCAACCCGGTAAAGAGGCGCTTAACACCGACGCAGGATATCAAGTACTTGGGGGTGCGGTTCGATACGCAGAAAGGAGCGGTGTTTCTGCCGAACCAGCGAGCTCAAGCACTTCGGCAGCTCATACGCAAGTTCAGGTCCACTCAGGCTCCCTCGGCGTGGACTTACCTTCGTGTGCTGGGAACCATGGCGGCGACCTTGGAAGCGGTACTTTGGGCCAGATTTCATATGCGACCGTTACAGAGAGCGTTGCTTCGACGGTGGTTGCATCAGTCCGATTCGCTGCGCAAGTGGCTCCTCTGCCCACTCAAGGTCAGATAGTCTCTGCGATGGTGGCTAATTCCGGCTTCCTTAAAAGCAGGAATGCCTCTGGAGCAGCTGGCGTGGCTCCCGCTGCTGACAGATGCGAGTCTCGCGGGCTGGGGAGCACATTGCGGAGACCAGTTCACGCAAGGAACTTGGTCCCTTCTGGACAGCCAGTGGTCGATCAACCGGCTAGAGCTGCAAGCAGTGTTGCTGGCGCTTCAAGAGTTCGAGGCCACGGTGACGGATCGAACGGTGAGAGTGCTGTCGGACAACTCTGCAATGGTGGCCTACAGCAATCGGCAGGGCGGCACAGGAAGCGTAGCCATGGAGGAGGAGGCGGAGGCTCTGTTCTCTTGGGTGGAACAGTGGCTTCCAGCGATATCCGCGGCACACATTGCAGGAAAGGACAGTGTGATGGCGGATTTTCTCAGCAGGGTCCAAGCGGATGCCGGGGAGTGGGAGTTGCATCCGGACGTGTATGTGCAAATAGTTCACAGATAGGGTCCACCAATCATGAATCTCATGGCGACATTTCAGTCCGCAAATGCCAGTCGTTTCTTCAGCAGGCGACGAGAAAGAATGTCAGATGGAATCGACGCCCTGTTGCAGCCTTGACCGTCGACAAGTCTCCTTTATGTCTTTCCCCAGTGGGCCCTAATAGGACGCGTAGTGCAGCGGATCGAAGCTCACCAGGGGAGAGTGCTGTTAGTGACACCGGACTGGCCAAGACACCCGTGGTACACCGATCTCGTTCACCTGCTCAACGGTCGTCCCTGGAGATTACTGGTGTCAGCAGATCTGTTGCTACAAGGTCCACTTCGAATGCCTCAGGTGGATCGGTTCTCGCTTATGGTTTGGCCATTGAAAGGGCAAGGCTGAGGAAGAAAGTTTATTCTGAGGCAGTCATCGCTACATTGCTAAGAGCAAGGAAACAGTCCATGTCGCTTTCATATGTCTGTGTTTGGCGTACATTTTAGGACTGGTGTTCACGGCGGCAAGTTCGGGCGGCTACGGTGTCCGTCTCCCTGGTTTTGAGCTTTCTGCAAGACGGGTTTGATAAGGGACTAGCGGCCAGTTCCTTGAAAGTACAGTTGGCGGCTATTTTGTGTTATAGAGGCAAAGTGCAAGGAGTTGCTCTAGGTACTCATTCGGACATGTTGCGTTTGCTTAAGGTAGTGACCAGACTGCGGCCGTCTGAGAATTTTGGTGCTGCCGTGGGACCTCAATTTGGTATTGGGGGCGTTGGTTAAGGAACCTTTTGAGCCACTGCACCAGGCGTCTGTGAAGGATGTGACTTTAAAGACAGTGTTTTTGGTAGCCATTTGTTCGGCGAGATGGATTTCTGAGTTACAGGCATTGTCATGGAGAGAGCCGTTTTTGTCTTTTTCTAGAGAGAAAGTGGTGTTACGGCCAGTACCGTCTTTTTTGCCAAAGGTGGTGTCGCCTTTTCACTTAAATCAGGCAGTTTCTCTTCCTGTACTAGAATCCCTGGATGGGAACGCGTCGGATCATAGTTTGCGCCGTTTGGACATAAAACGAGTTTTACGGCAATACTTGAAAGTTTCAGAAACCTTTTGTAAATCAGACCGCCTCTTTGTGTTGTTCAGAGGGCCCCACAAGGGGGAAGCGGCGGCAAAGGCGTCCATTTCCAGATGAATTAGAGAGGCGATTTGCATCTGCTTATCTGTTACAAGGTCGTGCAGTTCCGATGGGCCTACGAGCCCATTCCACCAGAGCACAGGCGACTTCTTGGGCAGAACATAGTTTGGTTCCACCAGGGGAAATATGTAGAGCTGCCACCTGGTCGTCTCTTCATACTTTCAGTAAGCACTACCGTCTGGATATTTCAGCGATGAATGATGCTTGCTTTGGTGCGGCGTTGTTGCGAGCCGGCTGGAAAGGTCCCTCCCACTGATTACTGCTCTGTTATATCCCAGAGGTGGAGGACTGAACTGGAGGAATGATCAGAAAATGATAATTACACTTACCTGGTAATAGTAGTTCCTGGAGGAACTCCAGTTCAGTCCTCATTCCCACCCGGTGACTTATCATTGACAATACAGGCTGCTTTGGAAAAGGTAAAAGATTACAGGTAGGTGCCTTTATTAACGGTGTCTTATTTCTCAGAGTGCTGATTTTTCTATCTCTTACTGCCTATTCTTATTTCCCTCTCTTCTTAATCCTGTGGAGAATGGCAGAGGACGGTACAAGGCGGTTGGTTTTCTTTTAGTAGGAGGATATTCAGGTTACGTATTTCATGTTATACGTTCGTTATAGAGTTCAAAACTTTTTATATATTAGCTTCTTATTTGTTGCTCCTTTGAGTGTGCTTTGTCAATAGTTCACTGGGGCTGATGGGAGAGACCAGCAGACTACATCCAGTGATGTCACGATTTTGACATGCCCAGTCTCCAAGCTGCCAGAGGAGGTACACAACCCAGAGGTGGAGGACTGAACTGGAGTTCCTCCAGGAACTACAATTACCAGGTAAGTGTAATTATCATTTATTCTTCATTGGCTAGTCTCATCCCATGATATTGCTAATGCCAAGGCTCTTGCTTTGAGATCCCTCCCCCCACCCCCAAAGCATGTTCCACCCTACTTCATCCATTGACCAAGGTAAGATATCTTGGCATTCATAGTCAGGATTAGAGGGTGAGGACAGGGATCCTCTCCTGAAGCTCGGAGAGTCACAGGGATGCAAGTGTTGAACCAGAGTGCCATGATGTGTCTGACATGGCACCAGTGGATAGCTCTAAAGCAGGGCTCAACAAATCCCAAGTGGTGACCAAAAATTATTCCCTGGTATCTGGTCATTCAAACCATATCTTTCGTCTCAGGTTTTACATACTCTATTCCATGCTTTTGTCTCCACATGTCTTGATTACTGCAATTGAGTTTATTGTGGTGTTTGATCTATTAATCTAAAAAAAACTGCAACAAATCCAAAACATTGCTATCAGATTACTCAGAAATGCTTCTAAGTATGATCATGTCACCCTACTATTTAAACACCATCACTGGTTATTTCTTTCATACAGTTTTAATTTTAAAATTCTGATGCTTGTACATAAGGCCTTTATACAGACTTCCAGTTGACCTACCCTCAATGCTTACTCCTTATTGTCCTGTACAATCCCTCCATGCTCTAAATTCTAATAAGAACATAAGATATGCTATACTGGGTCAGACCAAGGTCCATCAAGCCCAGTATCCTGTTTCCAACAGTGGCTAATCTAGGTCATACGTACCTAGCAGTTTCCCCAAAAGACACAGGTTCCACAATGCTTCTAGTCATTCCTTCTGTTTCCATGCACGACTGGAATCCTCCCATCGGTCTCCTTTTACAGCTTGGCCCCTTCTCTTTGGAATTCTCTACCTACTTACTGTAGATCTATATGAAATCCTTGTATAAGAAATTCAAAGCACTCCTCAAGTCTTATTTTTTCTGAAGCAGCTTTTTCAGGCCAGTCTGGTTGAGCATGGCAGCGGGCTCCTCATGACTGCAGTGCCAGTCCTATAATTTTCATATTTCTGTATATTGTAATTTTATTCTTCCACTATTCTATCCTTTATTGGCCTTCCTTTCCATTTTAATACCTTGCTGTAAACCACTCTACAGCTATCCAGAACAGCAGTATGGCAAGTTTTTAATAAACATATATTTTTAACTACTGCTATTGTTGTTGTAGAGGACCTGCTTCTTTACTGCAAGATGTTCCTCTCTGTGAGCTTGAAATGCATGGTGCAGGAACTCCTGCACTGGTATTGGGGTCTCAAGTCTTGCAAGACTAGCTCGATAGCTCCTCTACTGCATAGCTCACCCTCACAGAGAGCTGCACAGTGCAGTGAAGGGGAAGCTTCACTTCAGCAGCAGATGCAAGATGTATGGAGATGGCTGCTTGGCTGTGCAGCATCAACAGCCAGAGGGGAGGAGGGATTTACTTGGCTACATGGGAGGGTGGATGGTTGGGTGGGGGAGGGGGGAGGTCATTGAGTGGTGATGCAATTTGGATGGGGTATAGATATCTGCATGCAGGGCAGAAAGGGTGTTGAGGCTTGAGGGTGGCTGATTAGCTTCCTGGGTAGTGAGACTAGCTCTAGGGAATGTAACTGGCTATATTGGAGGGGTAGGCATTTTGGGGGATGGTGGTGGTGGCTGACCTAGCTTTCTGGGCGATGAGGGCTAGCGGGGGAGGTGATCAGTTGGGGGAAGAGAGATGCAAGATAGGGGAGGCAGACTGGTGGGGAAGAGAAATAAGAGACTGGGTGACAAGAGGGTGGGTAACGAGAGAGAGAGAGAGAGAGAAGGAGGGGGAATGAAAAAGACTGGGTGACAACAGGGTGGGGAACGAGAGAGAGAGAGAGAGAAGGAGGCGGAATGAAAAAGACTGGGTGACAACAGGGTGGGGAACGAGAGAGAGAGAAGGAGGGGGAATGAAAAAGACTGGGTGACAACAGGGTGGGGAACGAGAGAGAGAGAGAGAAGGAGGGGGAATGAAAAAGACTGGGTGACAAGAGGGTGGGGAACGAGAGAGAGAAGGAGGTGGAATGAAAAAGACTGGGTGACAAGAGGGTGGGGAACGAGAGAGAGAGAGAGAGAATTAGGGGGAATGAAAAAGACTGGGTGACAAGAGGGTGGGGAACGAGAGAGAGAGAGAAGGAGAGGGAATGAAAAAGACTGGGTGACAACAGGGTGGGGAACGAGAGAGAGAGAGAGAGAGAAGGAGGGGGAATGACAATGACTGGGTGACAAGAGGGTGGGGAACGAGAGAGAGAGAGAGAGAGAAGGAGGGGGACTGAAAAAGACTGGGTGACAACAGGGTGGGGAACGAGAGAGAGAGAGAAGGAGGGGGAATGAAAAAGACTGGGTGACAAGAGGGTGGGGAACGAGAGAGAGAGAGAGAAGGAGGGGGAATGAAAAAGACTGGGTGACAAGAGGGTGGGGAACGAGAGAGAGAGAGAGAGAAGGAGGGGGAATGAAAAAGACTGGGTGACAAGAGGGTGGGGAACGAGAGAGAGAGAAGGAGAGGTAATGAAAAAGACTGGGTGACAAGAGGGTGGGGAACGAGAGAGAGAGAGAGAGAAGGAGGGGGAATGAAAAAGACTGGGTGACAAGAGGGTGGGGAACGAGAGAGAGAGAGAGAAGGAGGGGGAATGAAAAAGACTGGGTGACAAGAGGGTGGGGAACGAGAGAGAGAGAGAGAGAAGGAGGGGGAATGAAAAAGACTGGGTGACAACAGGGTGGGTGAAAGACACAAATCGGGTAACAATAAGGTGAGGGAATGAGAGAGAGTGCACACAACACAAACTGGGTGATGACAGGGTGGGGGAATGAAGGAGAGAGAGAGAGACTGGGTGAAAAGGGCAGCTGCTGGCTGTGTATTTCTGTAATGCAGCACTAAATGTCATTAGCAAAGCCTAGATTTACAAAGCTTTTTTTCCTTAGAGAATGGGACAGCAGCCTTGGTAAAATCAGCCTCTAAAGGGGATCTCTCTTCCATACCTATAACCCACCATGCTATCCAACTTTGGTAGAAACAACCGGGGAGGCGGGTATTGGTGGGAAGGAAGTGAAAGATCTCAGCTGCTCTGGCCTACATTTTTGAGCTAGTTTTTAAATTCAAGGAAAAATTGTTGAGGCCTGCTCTAAAATGGGATAAGGCTCCTTTTTGATCTGGGTACTTGACATTTGGCACCTCGGGTAGTTGTCTGTGTTACATGCCTAAATATGGGGTTGCCATTTGTTCTTCCCTATTGGGCTTCTTTACATCTTGTCATCATTTTTGTTATCTTTTTATTCTTTTAATCCAATGGATGTTGGAAAGAAATACAAAAGGGGTTAAGAATGTCTGTCTGGGTCAAAATAAAACTCCAAAAATTTTACAAAATGGAATAAAATTTGAAATAGGGGACCAACCAGTGAAAAGAGACTGAATTTAAAAAAGGGCCTTATTGGACTGGGGGTTCCAGAGAATTAACTCTAAAAATGATATGATAGCTACTTATTTGTTGCTTCTTTGAGTCTGCTTTGTCAATAGTTCACTGGGGGCTGATGGGAGAGACCAGCAGGCTATATCCAGTGATGTCACGATTTTGACATGCCCAGTCTCCAAGCTGCCTGAGGAGGTACACAACCCAGAGGTGGAGGACTAAACTGGAGTCACTCAAGGAACCACAATTACCAGGTAAGTGTAATTTCTATTTATAACCCTAGGATGGGGAATGAGTAGTCCACTGGGTCACTCAGCACCTCCACCTCCTTGTGGGGGAGGGATCTTAATGGGGCTAGCTGCCTCCTTCATGGATGACCACTGCCATATGCGATTATCTCCTCAGAAAATAAAATACTCTGCAGTGCAAACCAGCTTGTGAAGCTTTTTTGTGCAATAGTTTTTGCATTTTTCCACATAATGAGTGTCTTTGCGTGCAGGGTCATCAAATGTAGAATTTGCATAAACGTTTGAGTAGCTTACTGCAAAGATGGCCATAGTTGCAAAATTGTTGCGCAAAAGGGACTGTGTGCTTTAAATTTTTCAAGAATGCTGGCATATTTGCTCAGTTTACCATGTGAAACCCCTTTTGTGAAAAACAAAAATTTGCACTTTAAGGTCAGGACCTGAGCCTATATCATGGGAGAGGGACTACCCTATCCTCATTTTCTTTCAATGATCCTAGCTTTCACATTAAAATGTTGTTTTTGCCAAAATGGCCCCGATTGAAATAGTGAAGATCACTGCCTTAAAGCATCATCTATGTTTTGTTTCTTTTTTCCCTCTTTACATAAATAATGAGTTTAGGTTGAAAAGAGGACTCAGTAAACCTTTTCTCACCATATGGAAGGAAATTAGTTACTTCAGTTTAGAAAAGATTATTAGCATAATTATTAAACAGGATTAAGAACTCCCAGAGAGCATCAACACCATGTGTTTTACAATAGCAGATATCCCAGGTGAAAAAATAATTAGAAATGTTATTTATCAGAAATTAATATAATTGCTGAATCATTCAGTATCATTCTCCACTGTATAATATGAATAAAAAAAGTTACATTTGGATTTGTAGGAACTTCTTAAAATAAAATGTTTTATCTCTAAATTGTGCATCAGATAAGAGTCCATCAAAGACATAGTAACAAAGTAAATGACGGCAGATAAAGACCAGTATGGTCCATCTAGTCTGCCCAGCTATATGGCAGGAGAAGGTGCACCCCTTCCCATGTCTTTTAGGGCATAGGTGCACCCCTACCCATGTCTTTGCTTAGTGGTGCACCCACCAGGAGAAGGTGTACCCCTCCCCATGTCTTCACCCCTCCCCATATCTTTGTTTCTGTTTGTTTAGGGGTGAACCCACTGCTCCTCCCCCCATCGCTCCATGTAGGACACCCCTATTTGTTGAGAAATTAGATGGTTCAGTTAATTTTGATTTAATCTTGTTGCTGTAAAGTGATCCACTGTGTCTGTCCCAGACCACTTTGAAATCCGTCACTGTGTTTGCCTCCACTACCTCCATCGGGAGGGCATTCCAAGCATCCACCACCCTTTCAGTAAAAAAGTATTCCCCGTCTCTGGAAGAGGTTTGTTTGTTCATTATTTCTCTTTAAGTATTTAAAAGTCTGAATCATATCTCCCCTATCTCTCCTCTCCTCCAAAGTGTACATATTTAGGTCTTCAAGTATCTCCTCATAAGGCTTCTGACGCAGGCTCCAAATCATTTTGGTCGCCTTCCTCTGAACAGCCTCCATTCTTTTTACATCCTTTGCAAGATACAATCTCCAAAACTGAACACAATATTCCAAGTGAGGCCTCACCAAAAACTGAACACAATATTCCAAGTGAGGCCTCACAAGAGACTTATACAGTGGCACTAGTACCGCTTCCTTTCTGCTGGTAATTCCTCTTCGAATGCAGCCCAACATCCTCCTGGCTTTTGCCACTGCCTGTCGCACTGTTTTGCCACCTTGAGATCTACAGAAATAATCACACTGAGGTCTTTCTCCTGATCTGTGCATACCGACCTCTCGCCCCCTATCGTGTACATTTCCCTTGGATTTCTGCTACCCAGGTGCATGACACTGCACTTCTTCGCATTAAATCTTAATTGCCAAGCATCAGACCATTCCTCCAGCTTTTGCAGATCCCTCCTCATGTTAAGCACTCTCTCGGGGGAGTTCACTCTGTTGCAAATTTTCGTGTCATCTGCAAAAAGACAGACTTTTCCATTCAGTCCTTCAGCAATATCACTCACAAATACATTGAACAGTGCCGGGCCTAGGACCGAACCCTGAGGCACCCCGCTAATCACCTTTCTTTCATCCGAGTGAGCTCCATTTATCATCACCTTCTGTTGTCTGTCAGTCAACCAATTTCTGATCCAGTTTACCACCTTGGGACCCATCCCCAAACTACTGAATTTATTGATAAGCCTCCTATGAGGGACAGTATCAAAGGCTTTGCTGAAATCCAGGTAGATGACATCCATCGCATGTCCTTGATCCATGTCTCTGGTCACCCAGTCAAAGAACTCAATGAGATTTGTTTGGCAAGATTGTCCCACAGTAAAACCATGTTGCCTCGGATCCTGTAACAGCTGCAGATAAGTTAATTGCTCGTTTATTCTGCTTGCAAAGAAATCCTTGAAAAGTGTACTATTCAGGTCCAGTGCTACCTGCTTTGTTGCTCTGTTCAGATGACTACTATGCTGATGTCCTCTGTCAGTACCAGTAATCACCGAGGAGACAATCCAAAAGCCCAGGGCCTGTGAATTTGCAGATGATCACAAGCCCTACAATGGTCCTGTCTCCCACACATTTCCTTATTGAAGTCTGTGTGAGAAGAGTGGGAAGGGGCCTGTGGTATAGGCGTGCAAGCATAGGGCAGTGACCCAGGGATCCACAGCCAAATGGAGGTTGATAGGGAAACACAGAACCTTTATTAGGCACTTGTGCAGGATCAAGGCAGGCTGTCTTGCCCCTTCTTGGGCATTAGTGCAGTTACAAACAGTATTTCAAAGGCATCAAACAAAAGCTGGTGCTCCAGTTTCCTCACTCTGGCCAGCACAACTCAGTTCATACACTTGTCAGTTTTTCAGCAGCAAGGCAACATACATACATACAAACCAAAAAAACAGCAGCTTTCTGCAGGTACTGTTCCTACCCTCTCAAAGATAAGTCATCAGCATGTACCCCATAGAATCCTGGGCTTCTCTCTCTTGACAGGTCTCCTGCTTTCTGGTTTAAATCCCGAGACCTAGCCACACCCTCCCCAGGCATTTTCCAGCCTAATTTCTTAAAGGGGCAGGGGTTGGGCTCTTACAGGGAAAAGGCCTTCCTGGTTCTGAGCTTGGCTGGGGAGTGTCTCTGCGGGGAATGGGGAGTTTCCTATACACTCTATCACAGGGCCCTTTTACTAAAGGGCACTGTGGTTTTGCACATAACACATTAATAGTGCACAAAATCCAGGCACTTTAAGTGCAAAGCCACCATGTTAACTGTTGGAGCATGGACAGTATTTTCCCCAGCAGGTAATTGCACCCATGCTAATTGCAAGAGTCACAGTTAGTGCACAGTGTTTACCCTGTGCTGACTGCATGGTGCTCACAATGCCACTCTCTGCTCCAACCTGCCCATTTACCACTTCACCGTGTGATTCACAGTACAAACATTGGCCTGCACTAACTGTGATGGCCACGCGCTAATAGTTACCGTGGGCTGCCAGATGCCAAAACCTGTGCTAATGGCATAGTGCACTTTAGTAAAAGGGCCCCTAAGAGTGCATGCTGGCTCACAGGTTTCCTGCTCTGACTCTCTTCACTTTCGCAGGTAGGGAAAGGAAGTGTTTACATCACAAGTCTGTCTCCATTCCATTCAAGTTATGCTCTAGGCATGAGCAGTTCAGGTTCATTTGTGCACAAGAAATTTGTACATGCAGTAGGTGTGCAATTATGATGAACATAAAGATTAAGTCATTTGTTTTGCCCAAAACTGACAAAAGATTTGATCCTGCTGTGCTCCCAAGGGACTGCACCTTGATTGTGTAAAACTAGATACTCTCTTTCAGTATGTCTACTTTTAACATGGTATATGGCAGCACAATGTTATAAAAGCACGTTTCTGCATGTAAGAGAGGAAAAATCGTATAAAATTTCCCTACGGTGCCGAGGACTCTCCACTGCAGAAGCGGCTCCATGTACATCTATTAAGTGCTGTGGGCCCGATATTCAAAGGCATTTACATGGTTTGCAAATCTGAAAATAATGTAAATGCTGCTAACATACCACGATAACTGGGGCATTCTGTGGGTGGCACCTAGGGATAACTGGTCAGTGGCAATATTCAGCCCTTGACAGTGAAAGTTAGGCCCAGAAAAAGCTGCCCTTATTTTTGCCACCAAAGCTGAATATTGACGCTGCCTGGTTAGCTTCCTACTTCACTGGCTGACCTGGATATTCAACGCTGGCGGCTGGATATGGTCCCGGCATTGAATTTCCAGGTTTAGCATTCAGCAGCAATGGCTGGTCACTGTGATTGCGCAAGCTGCCACCGCCGCTGAATATCGGGCCCAATAATTGAAAAGCATATTACATTCTGGGAGTGGAGGAGTAGCCTAGTGGTTAGCACAAAAGCCTCATACCCAAGCGATCAGGGTTAATTTCCCATTGGCGCTCCTTGTGACGTTGGGCAAGTCACTTTACCCTCCATTGCCTCGTAAGAAAAGGCCTGGC
Source organism: Ichthyophis bannanicus (assembly GCA_033557465.1). Lineage (NCBI taxonomy): Eukaryota > Metazoa > Chordata > Amphibia > Gymnophiona > Ichthyophiidae > Ichthyophis > Ichthyophis bannanicus. Next base: position 277,317,501 of record CM066041.1, read on the forward strand.
AATCTACTTCCAGTCATACCTTGCCAAGAAAACCCAGGGGCTGCTGGGTCACCAGGAGTCAGCATTGACTTGACAGCACTTAAAAGATAAAATTACATTTTATCTGGGAAAGCCACTTAACCCTTTCTTGCCTCAGATAAAGATTATAAACCCTCTGGGGACAGGAAAATGCCTCCTGTACCTGAATAGAACTTGCCTTGAACTACTCCTGAAAGAAAGGCATGAGCTAAATCCAAAATCCCTTCCTTTCCTTCCCTATATGTGTTAAGTATTGTGTTAGTAAAACAAATTATATTAGCTTGCATAAATTATTTGAAGCTTGGAAAAACAAAACGCATGCCTTAAAGCGCTGTACAAATGATCAGTAGTAATAGTAAGAATATTTATGGATCTGGAGCACTTCTCAATGTGAGTGTCTTGAAAATGACCTTGCCCTCATCAACTTCAGGTCATTTTCAATAGGGTTATTTGCTGGGCTATTGGTGCCCTTCATCCCAAGTTTGAAGCTAATCTATATAGCTTACACAGTTATTGTGCCTCTTGACAGATAGATGGGTGGATCAAATCAACCCTAAGTGCTCTTCCATGGCATACTGAAAAGTGCTAAAAGTTGCTGTATCCATAAGAGAGAATAGTTAGTGTTTGGTCTCTTGAATGCCATCTACCTAGAAAGCATCATATATTACTCCTGCTGGAATTTTTCACACAAAATTCAAAATTCTGCTTCCATATCGTCCAGCTAAACTAGTCCAGACAAGTGGGTTGTGTTCCCCTATCAGCAGATTGGTGGAGACGAAGACCAATGAAAAGCCCAGGTTTCAATGGCGTCACTCCTATGCCTCTATCTGCCTCAGCCACCAGAGGTCTCTCTTTAGTTTTTCTTTGCCTCCAGCAGATGGTGGATGAATTTTTTCTTCTCTTTGGAAAATCTGAAGAAAAGAGATTGATTAAACGCTCGTGAGCGACCACCTCACGCCCTAAAGAGGGGGGGGGGGGGGCTCCACTAGACTGTGGTCTTTTTGGTATCCATAGGGGAGGAGAGAAAATTGGTTCTGCTCCATGCCCTTATCCTGATAAGGGCTGTTATGCAGCCACAATTAGAAGGATTTAGAAGAATCTGGAAGTCTGCAGCAGCCTCAAACAACCTCAGGGCCCCCTCCCTCTTCCTCCTTTCCCTCCTGCTCTCTCTTGAAGATTGGAGAAGGCTCTCAGAAGGATCTGCCTGCCAGCCACTTTTCACACAGAAGCAGTTTTAGGGGAGTAGAGCTGAGCCCGGCACGGATTCTCTGCCCAGACTCTCAGGGGGTGAGTACCAAGGCTTGACTTTGTCATTGTCCTTAGGAGCTCCCAGTTCCATCTCTGAGGGATGCAATTCGGGGTGGATTGCCAGTGACTGTTGGTGCTGGGTAGGGGTTTCCCACCATTTTCTGCATGCATTTGTTACCATTTTACCTTGTGAGCCTGCAGATCGCGCGGTCCCAATGTACGTTCCACACAAGCAGCTCCATTGTGCACTCCTTCCCTAGTGCCCTTAACATGCGCTCTTTAAAAGGGCAGTTAATGTGTGCTTGCGGGCCACCACAGCCTTTAACACATGCTCTGTGATCTTTACCCTAACTCTCTATGTCTTCTTCCAGGAAATGTTGCTTGACTTATGGCAAGAAAGGAGAAGCCTTGTCCTTGGATCCTGGACTTTGCCTTTCCTGTATGGCAGCTTTGGAGTTGCCCCTGGAGGGCATGTCTTCCCCCACTCGGCCGGGGGACGCAGTTAGTCTGCCCTTTCCTGTCTCAGGGTAGGAGGTGCAGAATAGCACAAAGGGTATGGATATTCAGTTGGTCGGAGGCTCCAGTGACTGTGCTGTGAGTTGCTCTTCATCCTCTAGGGAGTCTGTGGCGGCTACGCCCCTTGATGTTGGGGATCCTTGTCCGATAAGAGAGCTTCTGGAGTATGGATTGTCCTCCCCAGAATTCCTTCTTTTTGCAACAGGCCTGGTCCTTCTGATGTGGAAATTCAGACCCTGTGGCCTCTGGATGCCCCCAGATGCAGTCTTGTACTGGGCAGGCTGGATGCAGAAGTCCTGTTCATCTGCCTTTGGCTAAGTGTGCCTGGCACAGGACATTCCCTTAAGATGAAGGTTGCTTGAGAATTGTCCAAGATGTTGACTATCCCTCGGACCCTGATGAATCAGTGAGGGACTTTGGAAGAGGGCCTCCTATCTCCTTCAGAAGATTATGAAGAGGTTGGCATGTGACACCTGTTCCAGAAGGAGGGGATGGCAGCGTTGATTTCCAGAGTATCATCTGTTTTGAACTTGATGGATTCTTCTAGCAAGGAGCAGGAACCAAAACTACACCCGCATCTTCAGGGGGTATGGAAATCCACTACTGTCTTCCCGTTCCCGGAGGTAATCAAAGATATGATCCAGTCCAAGTGGGACTCGCCTGATTCCCTGACTAAAGGGTTAAAGGTCTATCTGAAGATCTACATTCTCCCCGAAGAGGAGCGCATTGGGTGGTTTAGCATTTCCAAGGTGAATGTTCAGGCCATGGCGGTTACCAGACAGACCATCATTTTTGTGGAAGGCCTTAAAGAATGTCCTGGATCATAAGGTTGCTTCCTTGCCAAAGAACCAGTTTGCTATGTTGGCGGCTATTCTGCAGTTGGGAGTTTGCACTAGCTTATTTATTTATTTATTTAGCTGCATTTATATCCCGCTTTTCACTGGGTCAAAGCGGTTGGGGGATACATTTAACACGAGGGGATATGAGACACATAGACTAATACTTACAGGGAACATGGGCAATGGAGGGTTAAGTGGCTTGCCCAAGACCACAAGGAGCACCTGTGGGACTAGAAACCCCAGTCCTTCCGGCCCAAGGTTGCTGTCCTCTAGTGGGATTTGAACCACCGACCTTCCGGCCTGTAGTACCTTGCCCCAACCACTAGGCCACTCCTCCCTCCTTGACTTCCTGAGCCCTGTTGCAGTGGATTCAATCTCTTCCGCCTGTTGATACTACCTCTCTCTTGGAGTCGGCTTCGGTTTTCCATGCTGATGCCATATATGACCTGGTGCGCCTGGTGCCCTGGGATGCTGCCCTGGCTATTGTGTCACAGTGTTGGATTTGGCTCTGTCACTGACCGGTGGACACATCTTCCAAAGCCTGGTTGGTTCAATTGGCCTTTAAGTGGAAGCTCCTGTTTGGAGCAGATTTGGAGAAACTGGTGAAGGACCTGGGCGAGACAAACTCTTATCGCCTCCCAGATGACAGGTCCAGTGGGATTGTGAGGCGGGAGAGTGCCTCATTCTCGTCAGCCTCCCTTGACCGCCAAGGGCAAGCTGGCCAGATACCTAGGGGTCTCGGGACTATCATTGCTACTGACCTGGTAAACCTTTCTTTCCCTCTGCTTCAGGGCCTTGGGGTCATTCTCAGTCCTTTTGTGGAGCACGTGGACCCAGGGATGCAACCCTCCTAGAGGAGGCACTTCCAGGCCACTCAGTGAGGGCCCATTCCTTGGACCCCATCCAATTCAGTTATGTCCTGGAATGAAAGGAGCCAATTCCTAATGCCTTCATCATTTCTCCCTGTGGGTCTGCGATCAAAGGTGCTGTGGTGTGGACCACCTTGGACAAGTTGCTTTGCCTGAAGACAATGTATTTGTTTATTTTATTTATTTATTTAGATGGATTTAATATACCACTTTATCATTAAATCAAAGCGGTTAGCACATCAAACAATCAAGAGGAAGTGTAGAGTGAGAAAACATGCAGTGGATACATCAACATGAGTGGTGTGGGATGCGGTGTGAGAGATTTGCTGGTGAGCTATATACATAGTGAGCTATATACATACAAGGCTGGTGAGCTATATACATACTGAGCTATGAACATGGTCTATATACAATTAGTGGGGGCTGCGTGTGTTGGAGGAGGCTGGAATCTGGTTCAAGTGAAATCCTTGTAGTGTTCTGTGAAGAGTGTTGTTTTAAGTAGTTTTCTGAAGTCCTTGAGGTCCGTGGTTGATCTCAGATCATCGGGAAGAGAGTTCCATAGTGCGGGCGCTGCCAGGGATAGTGCTCTTCTTGAGGTGTCCCCCCCCCCATGCGAGCAGGGCAAGGGCAGATACCCCATCTACTTTGTGGTGCCAAAAGGGGTCAACAAGCACTTGCATGTCCTGCGCTTTTGGCTTCTCTGGATCTGGCTGAGGCATATGTTCATATCCCGATCTGGGTGGATCTGTAGAGGTATCTGCGTTTTGCCGTGCTTGGCTCTCATAATCAGTTCGCTGCTCTTCCCTTCAGGCTCTCCAACGCCCCAAGAACATTCTCCAAAGCCATGGTGATGACAACTGTGGCACCAAGGGGACTGTGTCAATCCCTCTGTCAGAAATTCTCGGGTGACGTCCCAAGTAGTGTCCTTCCTGAAAAGCCTTGGCTGGGTGATCAATCAGGAAAAGAGCCAGCTTTTTCCTTCTCAGTCCTTGGAGTTTCTGGGAGCACATTTTGATACTCAAGTGGGCAGAGTTTCCTGCCAGAGGATAAGGTCAAATGACTGTTGAATTGCCTGGTGCTGTTCTGTACGCAGCAGACCCCAGAGTTGGATTATCTTCAGCTCCTTGGCTTGATGGTGGAAACCATAGAGATGGTCCCATGGGCACGTTCTCACATGTGGCTGCTCCAGCGGTCCTTGTTGACTCATTGGTATCCAAGTTCTCAGGAGTTCGAATGCAGGCTCCTGCTCCTGTTAATGGTGAAGTCCAACTTGCAGTGGTGGCGGCACCCTGTCATCTGAGGAAGGGTGTTCCGCTGGATGATTTCTCCTGGATTCTGTTGATGGAGGGATGCTAGTTTCTCGGGCTGGGGAACCCATTGCCAAGACCGTACAGCCCAGCGCCATTGGAATCACAGGGAGGCAATGTAGTCCATCAGCCATTTTGTGGTGAGGGCCATTAGGTTGGCTCTTTTGCATTTCTGGTGCCTGGTCAAGAGCTTGATGGTTTGAGTGTTTTCAGACAATACCACGGTGGTGGCTTATGTCAATTGGCAGGGCGGCACAAGAAGCACCAGAGTGGTCCTGCTGATGGATCTCCTGTTTGCCTGGGTGGAGAAGAACCTCCTTGCCTTGTCAACTCAACACATTGTCGGAGTGGACAGCATGGAAGCGGACTTCCTCAGCCAGCACTCCCTGAATCCCGGCAAGTGGAAGTTGAGTCTAGAAGCCTTTCAGTTGATTGTGCACCATTGGGGTTGCCCCACAATGGATCTTGTAAAGTGTGCCGCTTCTTCAGTCGCCGCACGGAAATGGGGTCTGAGGGCATTGATGCCCTGACCTAGCCTTGGCCCAGTCAGCGGCTGCTGTGGGTGTTTCCTTCATGGCCCTTGGTGGGGCATGTGTTTTGGTGTATTAAAACATCACACAGGCAGGATTGTTCTGGTAACACTGGATTTGCTGTAGAGAGCATGGTTCAGAGACTTGATGTGGTTCCTTCAAGCGCCTCCTCTTCAGCTGCCTCCATCTCGGGGGCCCTTGCAGCAGGGACCAATCATCCTGGAGGTCCCAGCTCCCTTCTTGCCTACAGCATGGCTCTTGATAGGAGACTGCTAGCGCGTATGGGCTACTCTCCAGCAGTAATCTCTTGGTGCCCAGAGGAGGTCTACCAAGCTAGCTTACATACGGATATTATGTCTCTTCGAGGGCTGGTGCAGCGCATGGTACTTGGCTTCTGAGACAGCCAAGATGTCCTCTCTGTTGACTATTCTGCAGGATGGCCTAGAGAAGGTCCTCTCATTTAGCTCTCTGAAGGTTCAGGTAGCAGCTTTGGCCTGTTTCTGTGGTCTGGTGGTGGGTAAGTCCTTGGCCTTGCACCTGGATGTCTTACATTTTCTCCAAGACATTGATGTCTGTGTCTTCCCTTTCGGTCTGTGATCCCTTCCTAGGATCTCTCTCTGGTGCTCAGGGCCCTGATGGAGGCTCCTTGAGCCACCGAAGCATGCTATCTTAAAGGCTTTGACGCTCAAAACTGTCTTGGTCACAATTTGTTCTGCAAGGCGGATCTCCGATCTTCAGACTCTGTCTTGCCAGGATCCTTATCTGTTCTTTTCAACTGAGGCCATTTCATTTGGCCTGTGCCTTCCTTCTTGCCTGAAGTGCCGTCTCTTTTCACATAAACCAGGTGGTTTGCCTGCTCTGCTTTAAGGAGCAGTGTCGGGGAAAAGATAAGGATCTTCGCCTTGTGGATGTCCGGAGGGTGCTTCTCCGGTACTTAAAGATTACAAAGTCCTTTCATAACTCAGACAACCTTTTCGTGCTGTTTGCTGGCCTGCACAAGGGTGATATGGTGACCAAGTTGACTTTGGGGTGCTGGATTAAGGAGGCTATTGCCTTAGTGTTTCTGATATGGAACCAGCTGATTCTGAAGGATTTGTGCGCCCATTTTACCTGAGCATGAGCGTTCTCATGGGTGGAGCAGAGCTCGGTAGCCCCTGCAGCATTTTCGGGCAGTAACATGGGCATCACTTTCCACTTTTGTCAAGCATTACTGCTTGGATGTCCATGCATGGGCAGACACGACTTGACTCGGGAGCTTTGCAAACTGCTGTGTCTTCTTCCCACCCAAAGGTGTTGTAGCTTTGGTACATCTCACTTGTCTGGACTGGTCTAGCAGGACAATATGGAAGGTGACAATTTACTTACCAGTTAATGTCCTTTCCTTGAGTCCTGCTAGACCAGTCCAGGGCCTGCCCCTGGAACTGTATTGCTCTGTTCTTCTGCTGTGGAACCCTTGGGTCCACCAAGAGTTTTATACTTGACTCTGCAGGCTCATTTTCTACGAACAGCCTTCTGTTTCTACCTTCCTGTGTATTTCTTGCTACTGTTGAGTACTCTTTGTTGCCCTCATTTCAGGTTGTGTGAGGTTTGCTCTGTATCTCCCAAATGCTTTGGGACGAATACTGAAGATAGACCTCTGGTGGCTGAGGCTGATAGAGGCATGGAGTGATGTCATTGAAACCTGGGCTTTCCATTGGTCTTTAGAGGAACTCAACCCACTTGTCTGGACTGGTTTAGCAGAACTCAAGGAAAGAACATTAACTGGTAAGTAAAATGTCACCATGCTTTGTCAAAATAACAAAGCATATTGTGAGTGATACTTCATTTAAAATATAATAAAGAAATAAAATGTCACCATAAAGTGCAAAGTTTTGAATTATTAGTTACAGTTGTACAGTTTATTGGATTTGATATCCTGCTTATAGCCAGGCAACTAGGCGGTTACAAAGGAAAACATAGGGGAAAAATGAAAAAAGACAAAAAAAACCCAGAAGAGGGGAAGGGGAAGAGGGAGACACAGATGAGAAGACAAGGAAAGAAGGGAAAGGAGGGCCTAGGATACAGAGTAAATATCAAGCGAAGGTAACATGGGATACATAGAGAAATAAGAGGATGGCCTGAGAGATGAAACAAACTGATTGGCTGAGGCTGCAGGAAGAGATGAGTAAATAGGGATCAAGAAGGAGGGGCTGCCGGAAAAGCCATAGAAAAAAGCTGAGCCTTCAATTGAGATTTGAAACAGACAAAAGAAACCTGAGAATGAGGGAGGGAATTCCAAAGGGTGGGGGCAATAACACAAAGCGCTGATGAATGGACCAATGAAGTATGGCCTAAGCGGGGACCAGGAATTATTATGTTCAGAATTCCAGCAGGAGTAATATATAGTGCTGTTTTTTTAAGGATACATTGTGATGGCCAAAATGTTCCCGAGCCCTTAGAAGTGGGAAAAGAGCACACTTTTACCTTAAGGGAGAGAAGCAGGAGGCGGGGATGTGAAACACAAAATGTTTCTGAACAGAAAAAAACTCATCTAGTGCCTAGCTGCAAGCCACGCCCTAGCTCAGGAACAAGCTGTAGGGTTAATGAAGGCCAGCTGGGGAAGCAGCACGTGGTTACTTCTCAGACACTTGCAGGGAGAGTCCCTAGGGGATTACAAAAGGAAGGGGGTAGTAACAGGAGAAGTCTTCGTCTTCTTCCTGAGGCATATCCTGATGCATATGCTAATGCTGAGGTGAATGCTGTCAGACGGCTGCCTGGGTGAGAATCTTCACAGTCTTGTCAAGTGCATATATCTATATGATTTGCAAGGTATTGTGGGCAATGTAGTTCATTCACACCAGACACAGCTGCTGACAATAATTTAGTTGTGCTCTTGGGTAAAGCCAATAAGATATTTATTTATGGGGTTATTTCTCCCAACACAGATATGCTTGGTAGCACATAAATTAGGTAACTTGCTTTCAGTGTTAACTTGGAAAAACAAAGTCAAAATCAGGAAAACAACAAATGAAAAGCCACAAAGCAAGAAACAAATTGTTCTTTTCAGGTTAACTTCTGATTATTTCCCACATAGATACAGAAGTGATTCTCTCCTAGCTCACAAGCAATTAGGTAAGGCTTAATTGCTAGCAGTTATCCAGCTGAAACCCCTTAGCTGGCTTGCTTTCTACTGTGTGGGTCAAATCCTGCTTCAGGAGCTTTTCTGGGTAGATTAAAGAACAAATTTGTATTTCTTTGTGATGGTTGCTGTACTTTATAACAGAAAGTTACCAACGGAGTTTAGATAGAGAGCAGTCCATATAAACAGGATCCTCATCTGCTATTATTCCCCCTTGTTCAACAAGCATGGGTTCAATATCAAGGATTGGCACAGATTAATCTCTCAATGGAGCATTTTCAGGAGAATACTTGTTTCCCTGCTGTCTTTCAAGGTTATAGCTAGGACATAGATCAGTGTTCATACCTGAGCTTCCATTGCTGCTAGAGTTCCTCTCTATATAGCCTGGCCAGTATGTAGTCCAGTTCTTATGTCCAGCCTTCCAATCCAGATCCCTGGACACTGGATCTCTCTTCACATACCTTCTGGCACAGGTCTTAGGGTCCCTTCCATGTGCAGCCGTCTCCCTCACAGGTAGCCTCTGGTGATTCCTAGCTCTGCAGCACCATTCCTCTGGCTTTCCCCAGTCCAATGGTGTATGCTGGCCCTTGGAATACCTCCCAGTATACGTACTGCTTTGGACTCTTCTAGACCTCTCAAAGGCTTTTCTCTTCCTTCTTCCAAAGGGTCTCTTTCCCTCTCTGTCCGTCCGGTTTGGCTTCTGCTTCTGATGATCCTTCAGATGAAACTGATGATCAAACTCAAGCTGATTCTCAGGATACTGAGGACAGTTCTCTGGCTATCCAAGGTGATCATGAAGATGGTCATCTGTAGAATAAACTCTACTCTTATTCTGCTTAGATGAGTGATCCTCCCTAACACAGCACAGCTGTGCTGAATCAGGCCCTGCCCTTTGAGATGAGTGCTTAGGGATTACCTCATAGCCCTCCTGATTGAACACACGTTTCCTCACTTCAGCTCCTCTAATGGCTGCTGGAAACCTGGTGCATTCTGGGACTGGTAGTCTTTTATGGCAAAATTCTGTTTTCATATTTCTACCAGAACTGACAGGTTGCTTGTTCAGAGTCACTTCACCTTTTCTATAGCTCCTTCCTGAGCTATGATAAGCTTCCTTATCACAATGCTAACCCTAACACTCACACTGATCAGGATCCGGACGCTGATGCAGGAGCTGAGGTTGAGAGGCAGCATCACAGGAGGAAGGGAGTTCCCAGGGGAGGAGCTACCTGAGACTCAGAACACAGCAGAAGTCCTAACGTGCTGGATGGAGGAAGAAGCTCCCGGGCAGCTAGAGTGAAAGGTATTTCCCAGGACAGCCCAGGGGAGGAGAAGGAATTGCTGAGACAGACTTCTAAGAGAAGCCCAGCCTTAGGGGACACTGTAGAACCCTGTGTCCAACAGCAAGTTAAGCAAGCTGCAGACAATAAGCCAGTTAATGAGAGAGAGAGAATTGCCAGTAAATGCTAAGAATTCTAGAGGCAAAGGAATCTCTGGCTGGAAGGAAATTCTTAAGCTGTTAGAGAGGGCAGAGCCTGGGTTTACCCGGAGAAGTTTAAGCCACGATACACAAGAGTCAGATATTGAGGAAATGGAGACAGAAAGTTATCCTTCTGATATTGATTCTGAATGTGCAATGGAATGTGCTCTGTGTCACAAGACAAGTGTTTGAGCTCTATAGAGGGTGAAGCTCAAACAGCTGCATTTGCCAGTAAAGAAAAAAGAAACAGGCTGGACAGTGTTTTAAAGCCCTGTTTACTTTTAGAAATGTCTCCTTGAATGAAGCCAGAAAGTGTTTTGAATGTTGGGAAGTTTCAAGAAGGCAAACTAGCATTTATGTTTTAAAGGCTAGAAGAAATAATGAAGCCTGATTTGTGAATTCTGGAAGTGACAGAAGCAAATTGTGTTAGGAGAAGAAATCCTACCTTTTTTTCCTTTTCTTGCCTTTGCGTTGAGCTTTATAAAAGCTCTGTATGGAGAAGTAGTAAAAATCAATAAATTTCCTGTGCTAGCCTTAAAGCCTCTCGGACTTTCAATTCATTTGAAAACCACAACTACAGAAAGAGTGCTCGCCCTACCTTAGGCAACCGCCTAGGGTGGCAACAGGAGGCGACAACATTTACCAGGAAACAGACTGAAACTGCCAGTTCATTTCATGCTTTGCTAAATGGCCACCAGACATTAATGACTTTTATGTTTAATCTCTTTTATTTCGTGCAACAACAAGGACAATCAATACATACAGCAAACCAAAAAATACCCCCCCCCCTCAAAGAAGCTCAAACAAAGGGAAATATGTAGCCAACAGAGGAAGAGGAGGGGAAGAGGACAACCTCCTTCCGTTAGAGATGGTCCTCGGAAACAGCAGTAACAACAGTGGCTCAAACCAAGACCACCCCAACAACAAATACACAATTGCACACAATAGAGGAACCATGAATACAACGCATGTGCTGTTGATACAGTGGCTCTGTAGTTGCTAGGACCCCCCTCCCCCTTTCAACTTCCCGTTAGTCAGGGTACTGCCAAGAGAAAGGAAAAGGAAGTGTAGGATCCCTCCCAATCACCCCCAACCCCCACCATAAGACCAGCGAAGATTACCTCAAACAGATCCAGGGTATGCTCTTCTCCCAGATCTGTCCCCATACAAGGAACTGGTGGGCCCAGCCACGTGGACTCGAGTAAGATGAAGTAACGTAGGGGGGTAAGTAGATAAAGACTCCCTCCCCTTCCTACTTGTGCATCCCGATTCCTTCCCCCCCCTTCCCCCCCCCCCCCCCCCTACCCATACCGTGCAGAGAATGAAGGAAAGAGAAGGAAAGAAAAGACCCCGCGACCAACCCTGACTCCCAAACTATCATACTAGGCTCATGGAAATAACGAGAAAGTCTGGAAAAGTGTTCCCCAAGGGACAAGTGCCCCCCCCCCCGGTGCTGCGTCCAGGACCAAGGCCATTAGCGATCCACTAATGGAGCATCCAAAAGAACCAGCAGGCTCAGGGAGCCCCCAAGAGGCGGCGGCGAACTCCAGCAGGCAATAACTGTAGGTGAGGTCCCCACCCCCGGAGAAACCGTGCCCAACGACGCTCACTGCCAGCCGCTAGCAGGCATTCCAGAAGTAAAAGTTTATGAAGTCGAACCCTCCAAAGCCCGAAGAGCGGGCCCCCCGCAGCCAACCAGTGCTGTAAGACTGTCATTCGGGCAGATATCAGCACCAGACGCAACCAACGCAACGTCCAACTCCCTAAAGAGGTCCCCCACGTATCCTCCCACAAATCTAAGACTAGATGACGCGCAGTGAGAGGTTCCAGATGCGGCACACACCGAAGAAGATAGACCGATACCCGCCCCCAAAACAACTGGATCTTGGGGCACTGCCAAAACATATGACCCAGCGTCGCCCGATCTACACCACACCTGGGACAACAGTGACTCGTTGCAATCCCTGCTTTCCAGGCCCGGACAGGGGCGAAATGCGTACGCCGCATGAGGCGGTATTGCGTATCGCGATGTATGACCTGTATACTCAAGGTAGGGATAGCCGCCAGCCCCCCCAAGAGGGCCTCCACCCCTATTTCCTCACCTAGATCGGACGTCCAGGCCGCCGCCAGGGTGTCAACATCAATGGGCGACGACCCGTCCCAAAGCATTTTATAAAGCACGGACACCCGAGTCCCCAGGGCACCCCCCAGAAGAGTCAGTTCCAGTTCCGAGCACACCTCTCCACGTAGCGCCCCTGCTGGGATCGTACGAAGGTAGCTCCGAAGCTGCGTGTATTGAAACACATCCCAGGGGCCCAGAGAGTACTGCCGACGAAGCTCGGTGAAGGCAATCAACTCGCCTCCAGGGGTCAGTACCTGTTCTAGGTTCACCAAACCGAGATCCTCCCAGAATCGAAAGCGGGACTGCCCAACGCCCGCCGCGAAAGCGGCATTACCCCGAAGGGGAAGGTAGGGTGTATAATACGCCGAAACCCGGCGCCCTGCACAATAAAATTGCCACGCCCGCCGTAATGGCACTAAGAAGAGAGATCGGAGAAGGGGTGACACCTCCCGGAGCATCCTAGCATGTAATAGATAGCGAGGGTGGTACGGCGCCAGCACGGCCGCGAACAGCTCCCTCGGGGTCCAATCTGTTAAGTCCCATAGCCAGTCTCGGACAAATCGTAATAGACAGGCCATATTATACCGCCGAACATCTGGAAGTCCCATCCCGCCCAGGGCTGCTGCAATATAGTCAAACGAATTCTGGGCTTGCGACCTCGCCACAAGAAACGATTGAAGGAACGATCCAGTTGTCGAAGATCCGTGCGCCGAAGCACCAACGGAAGGATCTGAAGAGGGTAAAGAATCTTGGGGAAAAGCGCCATCTTACATAGGGCGACCCTGCCCCCCAATGACAACGGTAAATCCCTCCAGCGGTCCACACAGGCCGACACCTCTCCTAAAATTTTGTCGACATTCAACTGATATAGATCCTCCAAGCGCGCCGGCAGATAGATGCCCAGATATTTAAAGTAGCCCACCGCCCATCACAAGGGGAAACGGGCCCTGCCAGCCTGGCTGTCCCTCAGGGACCAGATACAACGCTTCCGATTTATCGAGATTCAGCCGGAGACCAGAGGGTTCGCCATATTCCTTGATAAGGCGTAGCAAATTAGGCAAGCCAGTCGAAGGGTCCCCCAGGTGCACAAGCAAGTCGTCAGCAAAAGCGGCGACCCGAAATTCATCACAGCCCAGTCTGATGCCCCGGAACTGAGAGGAGGCCCGAATACGGAGGAGAAGGGGTTCCAACGAGAGTACAAAAAGGAGGGGCGAGAGAGGGCAACCTTGACGGGTCCCCTTTTGAATAGCAAATTCGGAGGACATGGCTCCATTAACCATAATGGCCCCTAAGGGGTCCGCGTAGAGCAGTTGGACCACGTCCACAAAGAAGCCCCCAAAGCCCATCGTCTCCAAAGTCTGGTACATAAAGCCCCAGCTTACGCGATCAAAGGCCTTCTCTGCGTCGAAGCTGATAAGCAACGAGGTCTCCCTGGCTAAACGCCCAGCACAGATGGACAGGAGGATCCGCTGCAGGCTGTAGGCAACCTGGCGCCCCCGAACAAACCCCACCTGGTCCTGATGGATCAAAGATGGCAAAACGGTCGCTAGTCGGTCCGCCATAATCTTAGCTAAAAGTTTGATATCGACGTTGAGCAAAGAAATAGGGCGGTAAGAACCCGGTAGAAGGGGATCCCGCCCTGGTTTGGGTAAAATAGTGATCAGAGCTTTATTGGGTTCAAACGGGAACCTGCCCCGACTCACAAGGTCCTCAAAATAGCCTATAAGGGGAGGAACCACTGCGTCGCTCAAGGCTTTATAGAATTCGCTCCGGAATCCATCGACGCCCGGGGCTCGCCCATTCTTTAAATGTCGGATTGCTGCTTGGACCTCCTGGCCAGAGAGTGGCTGATTAAGGGCCGCCAAGTGCTCCTCTGCCAGCCTGGGAAGACCACAGCTCTTAAGAAAAGAGCGCCCTACCGAGGCCTCCACCTCCTCACTGGCATATAAGTTCCGATAAAATGCAGTAAAGACCCTCTCAATAGTGGCGGAGTCACGAGTGACAGTTCCATCGGATTGTCTAATGGCCCCTATCTGTCGGGAGCCACCCGGCGGTCGCAATAAAGACGACATCAGTTTACCAGCCTTATTCCCAAATCTATATAATTTATAGCGATAATACAACATCGATTTAGTTACGCGTTGATGCAGCAATGTCTCCAATTCTGCCTGCACCTCCCGGAGCCTGCACAAAGGCACCCCTGTTCGGGAGTCCGCCACCTCCCGGCGCAATCGGCCCAACTCCCGCTCCAACAATAAGATCTGATGGTTCAACTGGTGACGCCGGTGGCTAAGGTAACTAATAATATCCCCCCGGAGCACCGCCTTGCCAGCTTCCCAGAAGAGCGCGGGAGGAATATCCGGTGCAGCATTCGAAAGTTCGTACACCTTCCAACGATCCCGCAAGAAAGATTCAAATCGCGCATCGCCGCTGAGCTCCAGGGGAAACCGCCAAATCCTATTGGGAGACGGGCAACACCCCCGTAAATCCAACACAACCATAGCATGATCTGAGATAACGAGAGGGCCAATACTTGCCTGTAAGACCGAACCAAAGAATGATTCCGCCAGGAGAAAAAAATCTATGCGAGACCATGTACCATGGGCCCGGGACAGATGGGTATAGTCCCATTCTCCAGGGTGTAGCACCCTCCATATATCTAGGAGTTCATATGCTTCACAGAGGCCACGCAGCTTCCGGCGCGCCCGGGGGCTCCCGCCCTCCGCGGATCCTGAACGATCGAGAGCGCTGTCCATAGTGACATTAAAGTCCCCGCCTAATAGTACCTGGTACCCAGTGGCCTCGGCCAACAGCCTGGAAAGTCCCTGAAAGAAGGTAGCCTCGTATACATTGGGACCATATACAGAGCAGAGAAACACCTTCCTCCCAGCCAGACTCCCCACACTCCAACATACCGGCCCTGTGGGTCAGAAACAACCTTTTCTTCCTCCCAAAGAATAGATTTGGCGACCAGAATAACAACACCCCGCTTCTTCCCCACCGCAGGGGCCCCATAGACATGAGCCTTAAATCCCAGGCCCAGCTTCTGGTGCTCCACCTCTGATTGATGCGTCTCCTGCAGAAGAACAACATCCGCGTGGTGGCGCCGCAGGTGCTGCAGGGCTTTGGAACGTTTCACCGGAGAACCCAATCCGCAGACATTCCATGAGATTACTCGAAGGGATTTATCCATAACAGTAGAGGGAGCCGAAAAGCCAAAACATATTCAACGAATACACCATAAAGTGGAGGCCCCCCCAGCCAAGAGCCCCCTCCCGTATTATTCTCAACCTCCCGCACCAAAGATCCAGCCACTCCTCGCCCGCCCTCCGAGGCAGGATTGTCCCCCATACACCTTCGCGACCCATCCAATCAAATTAATCCCCCCCTCCATACCTTGCATACACTGTATCTTAGCACCCAACCTCCCCTCCCCCCCTCCCCCCCTCCCACCCTCCCCCAAGACCCCCCTCCAACCCTTCCCCCCCTTCCCCCCCCCCACTCCGCCCAGCACCTCTGCCAGCCCAACACCAGCCTGAGCTGGCCCCACGTAGACTTCAGTAGCATGTAGGCCCCCCCGCCCCTCCCCATCCCCAACTCGATTCCTCATCCTGCTTACTGCACACCACCAGCCCCACTCTGCCCCACATGTGTAGCCACAGCCAAATTATGCAGGAAGGGTCCCTGTCTGGTGGAACCAGCAACCCCCAAGGGGCACCACAGCTCCCCCAGCCATCAAAGGCATATAGAATACCAACAAGGAGAAGTCTTCTTGGGGAGAAGAGAAAAAGAAACGGAAAGAGAAGCTCTTAAAAGCCCCGGAGGCCCTCAGTGGTCTAACCCCAAACCAGAAACCCACCCACTGCTAAAGAAGGGGGGAGGTAGCCCTCTAGACACAGAGCACACCGTTACCGTTGCAAGTCATGCAAACTATATGGAACCATAGCGTAACATGATCAAAGCACAGCACCACAGAGCACCGGAAATCCCATCGTCGCTCCCCGGGATTACCTACGTGCGTCGATCAGCTATACCCCCAACGGCTAAGGACAGATTGCAGAAAAACAACGGAAGGGCAGCGGCCCTCCTACCCACTCAACACCATTCTCCACAGGGTCGCTGCCCCACCGATAGCCACAGCCAGTGCCCACAATCTGTAGCACCAAGTCGCAGCAAATGCCTCAGCCTCCCCACCTCGTATCCAAGAGGAACCCGTCCCCCCTCCCTCACCCAACTCCTCCATGTCGCACCACCAGCCCTCCAAAGATCTACGCGCCCACATAGGCAGCTAGAAACAAAGCGCCTCAAGTAGCGTAAAACAGGTAACTATGTAGCATTGGAAAAGGGCGAAAATAAAGCAAAAAGTTGCCAAACAGTAACGCAATTACAAATAACACCACAGTGATACATACTTGCACAAACACTAACAAATGAAGCCCTCACGCTACACAGTCCCAGAATCACCATTTTTTTTAGGTGCCTAGGGAGCCGCTACAGAGGTCCGCATGAGGGAGCGTCTATAGGTGAACACATGTCCCACAGAGGCCCCAGCGAGTCGCGGGTCTAATCCAACCACTGCCACTACTCGCCGCTCCAGATCCTAGTCAGCAGGGCTCAGGACCAGGCCAGGCGCGGCCAAAAAAAGGGGGGTCAAAAGCGTCGGAACAGTCCCCACAGGTACAATTGCGAGTCCCCGGTAAGTCCTAGCCCAGACCATTGCAATAGTCACGGGCCTCTTCAGGGGAGGAAAATACCCGGTTCCCACGGTCACTGTATATCCGCAGAATCGCCGGATATGCGAGCGTGAATCGAACCCCCCGCTCAATAAGTTTACTGCATACGTCCTTGTAAGCCCGGCGCTTCAATGAAACACCGGCGGAGTAGTCTTGAAAGAGTAAGAGTTGACTATTGGAAGCTCCAGACCGCCTCAGTTGCCGCGAAGCCTTCAGCACTTCATCTTTTTGCGCGGAATTAAGGAATCGAGCGATCACTGCTCGCGGTCGTCGGTCGCCTGCCCGAGAGGGCCCCAGCCGGTGTGCCCGCTCCAACACCACTCTCCCAACATCCGCATGCAGGGACAAAGTATCAGCAATCCACTGTTCCAGGTGGCATCTCAGGTCTCTATCAGGGACGGACTCTTCAACCCCGATGAACCGCAGGTTGTTCCTTCGACTGCGGTTCTCAAGGTCCTCCAATTTGTCCTGGTGCTGAACCAGCGTCTCTTCCAGATCTTTGATCCTTGCGATGTCTTGCACATGCTGATCCTCCAAGGATCCTATGCGGTTTTCAGCGAGCTCAACTCTCCGGTTGAAGTCAGACACCGCTTGGGCCACCTCCTGCATTTGGTTTGACAGGCCTCCCAGTCTCGTCTCCAGGGCCCCCACCACCGCTCTCGACACCTCTGCCACTAGCGCTGAGGTCTCTGGTAGTCCCAGGGGCTCCTGTCCGCCATCCGCCATCTTGGTTTCCCCTCCGCGTGCTCGGGTTCGGCGGGGGATTTTTGTGGCCATACACAGGCTCCGCTCGATTGAAACTGGTAAGACGGCTCTCCAATCCTCCACGGAGCAGCTCCCCCGCTTTTATCGCAGAAATTCACAGAAGTAGCTCAATGTATCGGCAAGGGGGAGGGAGCGGGCTCCGGAGCCGAGAAGAACACGTCCTCTCAGCTCACCATGCCACCGGAAGTCTTAATGACTTTTAATTTTTGTTATCTAGAATCTGGATTTTGTCTATTGGTATTGGTGAGCCTTGAACTAGGGGTTTGACTGACAATGAGGCTTTGTCCTCTGAGCCAATGGAGGGTACAAATGAAAGTAAGCTAATACAGTTGTAGTCAACATTACTGGCACCCTTGCAGTTCAACCCCTTAATGTCCAATAACTCCTAAAAAAAGTGGCCAGTGAAATGTCTTTGGACTATATATGCACACACATATTTGACACAGGATCAAATAAAACAAGACCAAATAAAAAATGAAATAGTATAAAAACTGGGACATTGCCATGACATGACTGTTCAAATAAGTCAAATCAGTTTGAACAGAAGAACCACATTCCTATTGCAGTAAAATTAGACACACCTGCGATCATCAGTACTCACATGACTTGAATGATGAATGAATGATGGCTCTAATGTTTAAGATGGCCACATTCACTCCCTGCTCCATTTTCACAATGGTGAAGACAAGAGAGCTGCCTGAGACTGTCAGAAAAGTCATTGTCACCAAACATCAAACTTTAAAACGGTACAAGGCCATCTCCAAAGACCTTGGTATTCCTACAGTTTGCAATGTTATTAAGAAGATTTCTGCTCATGGAACAGTCAAGAATCTCTCAGGATGTGGTGAGAAGAGGAAAATTATTCCAAGAAGTCCTTTGAAGGTTAGTGCGAACTGTTAGAAAAATATCATGTACAACATTCAAAGAGCTTAAGGCTGACTGGAGCAATCTAGAGTGGTGGTTTCAACCACCACATACACCGTGCACTAAACAAAGAAGGACTTCATGGGCAAAGGCCAAGAATGACCCCAGTGCTCAAAGACAGACATAAAAAGGCACGCCAGATCTTTGGCCAAACCCACCTTGAGAAATCACAATCCTTCTGGGTACATGTTCTGTGGACAGATGAAACCAAACTTGAGCTCTATGGCAATGCAGACCAGCGATACATTTACAAGCGAAGAAATGATGCTTATAAGAAAAAACCCCCACCCTTCCTACAGTTAAATATGGTGGAGGTTCCATAATGTTGTGGGGCTGTTTTGCTGCCTCAGGAACTGGAGGCCTGGAACGTATTAAAAGGAATCATGACGTCAGAGGACTTCCAAGATATTTTGGAGCAAAATGTGCTACTTAGTGTCAGAAATCTAGGTCTGGGTTGAAGGTCATAGGTTCTTCACAAGTACAATAACCCAAAACATACATCTAAAAATACAAAAGAATGGTTAAAATGGAACAAATGGACTTTTTAAACTGGCCAGAAATGAGTCCTGATCTCAATCCAATCGAGAACCTTTGGAAAGAGCTGAAATCTGCCATTGGTAAAAGGAATCCTGGAAACATTAATGGGCGGAAACAAATCACATTTGAAGAGTGGGAAAAACTTCCAGCAGGCAGATGTACAAAACCTATGGATGGCTACAAAAAACGTTTGGAGGTTGTCATCATTACCAAGGGTGATATTGCAACCAAATATTTGTGAAGGGTGTCATTAATCCTGTCCAGGTCATGTTTTGTTTTTTTTCTCAGAAATTACTACGTCTGCGTTGCAAGGACATCTTTTTTTTTTTTTTTGTTGTATACTTTGAACACACTATTAAAATATTATAATGACATACAGTTTGAATATTTACAATTATTTCTCAAGTATTGTACACAACATATCTAAAATGCAAGGGTGCCAAGAATGTTGACCACAACTATACATATGAGTAGACTTTATACTGCGCCTGCTGCCAGAACCAGTAATCTTGTCCCTGGGGAGGAGAATTGGTCTTCAGGATTACAAAAGGGACTGCTGGGAATGAAGAAACTGTTTTCAGCAACTGCAAGGCTGTTGATTAGTAGTAGAGCTATCTGAAAATTGTAACTGGAGCTGATGGGTTTGTGAATACCTGCTTTCTGAATGGATTATTTGAAATTATAGAACCTAAGATACCTGTTGTTGAACTTTATTTAACAGATTTTATATACCGATTTATCATTTCAATCAAAGCGGTTTTCATTGTAACTTAAACTTGGTAATGTACATTAAACAGGGACATTGATAATAAGCTATTGCATTGTCTGTGATTTTGCACATGGAATTCCTATGCAACTGTAAAACACTCATTGACTCTTCCAGCATTTTCCATTTATGGAAGGTTCACTAGATCAATTTGAGATTCATTTTACATACAAAATATGCACACTTTTGTAAAAATCTGTGTTAAAGTAATGCAGTTGCCATGCTAGTGCTCTTGAATGTGTGGAAACAGAGGTCAAGAAACAAGATAGTAGGTGATATGAACCATTAATTCAGTAATAATATATCTAGACTAGTTTTTTTTCTATCATTTTTTATTTTTATTTAATTTATCCCAGTCAAAAAAGTTTAGCTCATGAGCTATTCTAGAAATGTACAAAACTTGCCATATCAAAATGCATCCCCTTATATTTTTTGGTTTATTGAGCTTTGGGGCATGTTTACAAAAGAGTGCACTGGTAGCATGTGTTTGAGGTGCAAAATTAGCATGGAGGCCTGTGCTAACTTTACGGGATGTGTGCGTTCATCCCTCTGCTATTAGCGCATTGCCAACATGCAGCACCACAATTAACAGTACCCATTGAGATGGCATTTAGTGCACTCATGTTAATAGCTACGGGTGCGGTTAACATGTGCCCAAATGCCCACTCTAACTGCAGTACACCTTTAGTGCCCATATTCTGCCTCTAAAATACCCAGTCCCCACTCAATCACATTCTCACTGGTTAGCGTAGAATTTTTAACTTGAAGCCCCATGCTAACTGTTAGTTAGGAACACTTAGTGCACAATAAATCCCACATTTCTCCGGGAACAAGCAGAAAGTCAGTCCTCACATACGAGTGACGTTAGTGCCGACGAAGCCCACACGGAAGCATCTCCCCAACTTTCAAAGAAAGCCTTTGGGAGATGCACCACACATTCGTTCTCTTCTCACCTAAGAGTGCCATCTTGCCTCAGTCTCCTTTTTTCCTCGGAGCCCAACGAATGTCTGTCTTGTTTCTCCAGAAGAAGTGTCTCTGTTTTGTCTTATTTTATCCGGTATGAATAACGGTTTCTCTCCCATCCCCGAGCAAGCTCACCTTGGCGTCGCCCCTCGTTCCCTTGTTTTCTTGAGGTGTCCCTCGACTGATGCTTCGTGCCTTTTTTTGGCTACAGGACTTTGACCATAGCCCAGGTTGCAGGGTCCCCTTTTTCCCTATGGCCTCCAGTGGCTTCAAAAAATGTGATCGATGTGGTAAGATGATGTCCGTCACTGACCCACATGACTGCTGTCTCCGTTGCCTCAGGCCGGACCATGATGACTCAGGCTGCAAACTTTGCAAGACCATGATTCCCAAGGCCATCAAGAGCCATTAGCTGCAGCAGGAAAAGTTTTTCCACAAATCTGACTCTGTGCCGGAGTCCCTGGTGACACCATGTTCCAGGGCCCCCTCTGGTACCTCGGTGTCCTGCGATGCCTGGGCCACCTCAGAGTCCTGCGGCTGTGGGTCCTCCTACAAGAAATCCCTGGAAGTAGAATGCAAGAAGAGCTCGAAAACCTCGCAGGCTGCCTTGGTGGACGGATTTGAAAAAGTGTGAAAATCACACATCAAGCTCCGCAGTCCCCTGCATGAGTCTGAGGGGTCGGAGCAAGAGCGGCCTCACAAGCTGCCCTGGAATGAAACGTCGGCATCTGGCAACCGGCCTTGAACCCCTGAGGCCATACTGGTCGAGGACTCCACCTTGACGGAACCAAAGCCATCGGTGCCCCCGACGAAGGCTGCGGAGCCAACTGACATGGAGACCAGGATGGCGGCCCTGGAGTGCAGTATCTTTGCCCTCCTAGCCCAGCAGCGGGCACTGATGTCCAGTTCATCTGGTTCATCTGCCCCAATGACTGGACCTTTGACATCAAGGGCTTCTCCGGACATTGAGCGGATCTTTGAGCGCCACTGGCCTCGAGAGAGTCATTGGCACCAGATGAAGTCCTGGTCCCGTTCCTCGGGACACTGGTCCTCTCTGGCCAGTGCACGTGGCTCTGATCACAGGTCCTCTGGGGGTCTCGACCACTGGAACTGTGGGGCCGAGGACTCTTTGTCTGAGTTTGAGTCAGACTGGGAGACCGACGATTAGGAGTCCTCAGACTCGGCGACATCGAGACGTGCCCTCAGACCCGTCTCCACCGGTGCCCCAGTGCCATTCCCCGCTTGAAGACAATGCCTTCCTCGACTTTGTGTGGGACAATACAAAGGTGCTCGCGTTTGAGACTGAGGCGGAGGAGGACCCCTACATAGAGGAACTTGAGATCCTCCAGTACGAGGCCCCCTCCAAAGGAAGCCCTCACAGTGCCCATCCCTTCGATCCTTGAGCGCCTCCTCCTACGTATGCGGGAGACACTGGCATCGGTGCCCATGATGAGCAGATTTATTTATTTATTTGGTTTTATATACTGCACTATTTAGAATTCGGTGCAGTTAACAAGGAACAAGAACGGAAGTTACATAGAACAAGTTTGGAGAACAACAAAAACTATATTGTACAGGTTTAGAGAATAACATAGTAACATAGTAAATGATGGCAGATAAAGACCAGTATGGTCCATCTAGTCTGCCCAGTAAGATGGCAAGAGTAGGTGCACCTGCTGTTCTGTGCAGGCCACCCCTCCCCATGTCTTTGTTTAGGGGTGAACCCACCGCTCCTTGTAGGACATCCCTATTTGTTGAGTAATTAGATAGTTACATTTATTTTGATTTTATCCTGTTGTTGTAAAGGGATCCACTGTGTCTGTCCCATACCATTTTGAATTCTGTCACTGTATTTGCCCCCAACAATTCCATCGGGAGGGCATTCCAAGCATCCACCACCCTTTCAGTGAAAAAGTATTTCCTGACATTGCCTTTCAATTTACCCCCTTGCAGCTTCATGTTATGTCCTCTGATTTTACAGCTTCCCCATCTTTGGAAGAGGTTTGTTTGTTCATTATTTCTCTTTAAGTATTTAAAGGTCTGAATCATATCTCCCCTATCCCTCCTCTCCTCCAGAGTGTACATATTTAGGTCTTCAAGTCTCTTCTCATAAGGCTTCTGACGCAGGCGCCAAATCATTTTGGTCGCCTTCCTCTGAACAATTTCCAGTCTTTTTACATCCTTTGCAAGATATGGTCTCCAAAACTGAACACAGTATTCCAAGTGAGGCCTCACCAGTGACTTATACAATGGCATTAGTACCTCTTCCTTTCTGCTGGTAATTCCTCTTTGTATGCAACCGAACATCCTCCTGGCTTTTGCCACGGCCTTGTCGCAATGTTTTGCCACCTTGAGATCCTCAGAAATAATCATACCAAGGTCCTTCTCCTGGTCCGTGCACACCAACCTCTCGCCCCCTATCGCATACATTTCCCTTGGATTTCTGCTTCCCAAGTGCATGACACTGCACTTCTTCGGATTAAATCTTAACTGCCAAGCATTAGATCATTTTTCCAGCTTTTGTAGATCTTTCCTCATGTTATCCACTCCCTTAGGGGAGTCCTCTCTGTTGCAACATCAGGTTAATAATATAACAATTTATAAATTAGGTGGGGAGTAAACCTGGGCCATAATAGGGAAACTATATACATTATTAGTGTTGGGTACTTTATATACCTTGAGCTTCATAGGATGGCGTGAGGGTCTGGCTGTGGGATTTGGTTAAGTGCAGTGTTCTATATGACATGTTCATGATATAGTTGAAACAGATGTGTCTTTAGAAGTTTTCTGAAAGTAGCTAGGTCAGAGATGGCATGGATTGGGGGGGAGGGGAGAGTTCCAGAGAGGTGGTGCGTATAATTTGAATGCACTGCTGTTCGCAAACTGAGAACTTTTTCTTATTATAGAGAGAGTGTTTGCCATG
The DNA here is from genome assembly GCA_033557465.1 of Ichthyophis bannanicus. Taxonomy (NCBI): domain Eukaryota; kingdom Metazoa; phylum Chordata; class Amphibia; order Gymnophiona; family Ichthyophiidae; genus Ichthyophis; species Ichthyophis bannanicus. Next base: position 277,341,156 of record CM066041.1, read on the forward strand.
GTAGATCTTCTTACCCTGTTGTCAGGTGTCCATTGTAGAATATCATTAAGAGCAGTAGCAAAGAGGTTATGTAGTATTTTGAATGTTATGATGAGAGCCTTATACTTGAGACGGCTAACAATGGGGAGCCAGTGTAGGTGTCTCAGGATAGGGGTTACATGTTCGTATCTTGAAGCTTCAACTAGTGTTAGTGCTGCCATATTCATAGCCATTTGAAGGGGTGAATTGCATAATCTGGGAGACCATGGAGAATGATATTTGCATAATCAAAATGCGGGGTGATCAATGCTTGGAATATTGTACGGAAGTCAGCAGCTTCAAGAAGGGGACGTAGTTGACGAAGGGTCCATAAACAACATTACCAGAACAATATACCTAAAATTATGTGCAGCTCCATTGTCAAATGTTGGTCTAGGGTGATCCCTAGGTATCAGACTTGACCCCATGTACCGAGTCTGCCGAAGACCGGAGTTCAAGAAGACCCAACTCCTTCACAACTCGATGGTCGTTGAGTCAGCTATGCATCGACTCAAAAGCGAAAAGACTCATTCCTCGGTGCCCCCTGGCAGGGAGGCCGAGACCCTCGATGGCCTCAGCCGAAAAGCTTTTCAGGGCTCGATGCTGGCATGCCGAGTCCAATCTTACCAGTTATACATTGGTATATACCTCAAGGAGCTGGCTAGGGAGCTCACCATTTTCTCTGCAGGCCTCGACGGGGGAACCTCTTCAGTGGTTCAAGTCACTGGCTGCAGCAGTCAAGGAGTGCTTGAAGTTCCTGTCTCGAGCAACATATGATGGCTTCGAGTCCTTAGCCCAAGTAGCCACTGCCGGCATCGGGGCCCGATGCCAGGCATTGCTGCAATCATCTGATCTCAAGCAATGGATCCAGGACAAACTCATTGATGTCCCTTGCAGAGGAGAAAATTTCTTTGGAAAACTCATGGCAGACAAAGCTGCAGAGATAGAGACTGAGTTCCTGACCAGGACCAGACTCTACTACTACTAATACTACTGAACATTTGTATAGTGCTACAAGATGTATGCAGATCTGCACAGACACATGTAAAATATGGTCCCTGCTCATAAGAGCTTACAATCTAGTCAAGACAGATAACACAGTAGTTGAGACACAGGATACATCTAGGGGGGTATGGTAAGGAAACACGAGGGAGTCAAGTCAGGTGAGTCAAGGTCTGAAAGCAGCAGCGAAGAGGTGAGTTTTTGGCCTGGATTTGAAAAGGGTCAGAGAAGGCGCCTGACGTACAAACTCAGGTAGTTTGTTCCAAACATAAGGATCAGCAAGGTGAAAAGAGTGAACTCTGGAGTTAGCAATAGAAGAGAAGGGCACAGATAGAAACAAGTTCCCGAGGAGGGGTGTAGGGAGAGATAAGAGAGGAAAATAGTGAGGAGCTGCAGAGTGAATGCACTTACAGGTCAGCAGGAGAAGTTTGAACTGGGTGTGGAAATGGATAGGGAGCCCAATGAAGTGACTTGAGAAGTAGGATAATATGAGCATGACGAGGTTGGTGGAAAATTAGCCGCACAGCAGAGTGTTGAACAAATTGAAGGGGAAAGAGATGATTCAGAGGGAGACCAGCAAGGAAGGAGTAGCTTACAATAGTCTAGACGGGAGGTGACGAGTGGATAAGTGTCTTTGTAGTGTGTTCAGAAAGGAAAGGCAAATTTTGTCTCTAAAAAGACCTCTGTGCATCCCCGTAAGAAAGCCCTGGGGAAGAAGCCCTTCTTCCAGAGGAAAAAGGGGAGTTTTGGCAATGCCCCACAGTACCAAGCCTTCTCTGTCCCACAGCAAGGTCAACAGCACAAGGGGCAAGGGCATGGCCCTTGCAAGCGGAAAACCCCTAAGACCCAGGCACCGGCCCCATCCCAGCCTGGGGGGAGTTTTTGACTCTTTTGGCATGGCCTCTTCTCCCCCAAGAGGCCCTCTGCAACCCAGAGGGGGGTGTCTGACCCTGTTAAGAACATAAGATATGCCATACTGGGTCAGACCAAGGTCCATCAAGCCCATTTTCCTGTTTCCAACAGTGGCCAATATAGGTCACAAGTGCCTAGCAGTTTCCCCAAAAGACACAGGTTTCACAATGCTTGTATTGGCGCAAGCAGTGAATATTAAGGGTCCCCTTTAATAATGGTTTATGGAGCTTTCCTCCAGGAACTTATTTTATTTATTTAATTGTGCTTATATACCGCCTTTTGAGAATCAAAGCGGTTTACAAAGAATTTAAAACTGAAAGGAAAAATACAATTAACAATTAACAAAATACATTTAACAAGTTAAAATGAAGAATTTAGAAACATAGAAACATGATGACAGAAAAAGACCACATGGCCCATCTAGTCTGTCCCTCCACATCAACAGCTACAACAGTCCCCTTTTTACCTTTAGAGATCCTCTGTGTTGTCCCATGGTTTTTTGAATTCAGTTACTGTCCTCATCCCTACCACCTCCACTGGGAGACTATTCCACGGATCCACTATTTCCGTAAAGAAATATTTCCGCATATCACTCCTGAATCTATCTCCCTTCACCCTCATCCCATGTCCCCTCGTAGCAGAACTTGCTTTCAATTGAAAGAGGCTCTCTCCCTGAAAATTTATGCCACGGAGGTATTTAAACATCTCACTCATATCACCTCTATCCCGCCTTTCCTCTAAGGTGTAAATATTAAGATCCTTCAGTCTGTCCTCATATGCTTTATAATGAAGACCACTAATCATTTTAGTAGCCACCCTCTGCACCGACTCCATCCTGTTCACATCCTTTTGAAGGTGCGGTCTCCAGAATTGCACACTATACTCCAAATGCACCAAAGACTTATACAGAGGCATTAACACCTCTTTTTTCTGCTAGCCATTCCTCTCCGTTTGCACCCAAGCATCCTTTTAGCTTTTGCCGTCGCCTTTTCTACCTGTTTAGCTACTTTACGATCATCAGACACAACCACGCCTAGGTCCCGCTCTTCTTTAGTGGACAAAAGTACTTCACCCCCTATACTATATTGCTCCCTTGGATTGCTGCAGCCCAAATGCATGACCTTACATTTTTTAACATTAAATCCCAGCTGCCAAATTCTAGACCATTCTTCAAGCTTAGCTAGATCCCTCCTCATGTTATCTACACCTTCCTGGGTGTCTAATCTATTGCAGATTTTGGTATCATCCACAAAGAGGCAAACCTTACCCGACAGCCCTTCCGCTATATCACTAACAAAGATGTTAAAAAGAATCTGACCAAGGACAGATCCCTGGGGCACACCACTGGTAACATCCTTCTCCTCAGAGTGAGCTCCATTTACTTGTACTCTTTGTCGCCTCCCACCCAACCAATTTCTAACCCAAGCAGTAACTTTAGGGTCCATCCCTAGGGTGCTCAGTTTGTTTATAAGTCGCCTGTGAGGAACAGTGTCAAAGGCTTTACTGAAATCTAAATACACCACATCTAGGGCTCTCCCTTGGTCCAACTCTCTGGTCACCCAGTCAAAGAAATCAATCAGATTTGTCTGACAAGACCTGCCTCTGGTGAATCTATGCTGCCTCAGATCCTGTTATCCGCTGGATTCCAGAAACCTCACTATTTTCTCTTTCAGCAGCGTTTCCAATAAGTTACTCACCACCGAAGTTAAACTAACCGGCCTGTAGTTTTCAACCACATCTTTACTTCCGCTTTTGTGTAAAGGCACCTCATGAGCCTCTCTCCAGTCCTTTGGCACCACTCCCGACTCCAGCGAGGCATTGAAAAGGTCAGTCAGTGGAGTTGCTAGAACGTCCCCAAGTTCCCTCAGTATTCTAGGGTGTATCCCATCCGGTCCCATCGCTTTGTCTAATTTAAGTTGAGCTAGTTTCTCACAAACACAGTCTTCTGAAAATTGTTCAAGATGTCCCTCGCTTCTATTCCTATTTGTGGGTGTTTTCTGAGGTCCTGCTCCTGGTTCTTCATCTGTGAACACAGAACAAAAATATTTGTTAAGCAATTCCGCTTCATCCTTATCAGCTTCTACATATTCCTCCCCTGCACCCTTGAGTCTGACAATACCACTTTTGCCCTTCCTCTTCTCACTAATATATCTGAAAAATGTCTTAGCCAATGCAGTAAAATGGGGGGGATATTTCCTCCTCCTTTTGAATCTTTGCCTTCTTGACTACTTTGCTAGCTTCTCTAAGTTTTTCCAAATTCAGATGCCTGTCTTCCTCTCTGTGATCTCTTGTATTTCATGAAGGCCTCCCTCTTTTTCTTCACTTTTTCAGCTACTTCTTTCGAAAACCATAGCGGTCTCCTTTTCCTTTTACCTTTATTTACCATTTTAACAAAAAGGTTGGTTGCCCTTAAAATATCCCCTTTCAGTTTTGCCCACTGTTTTTCTACATCCCCCAGCTGTTCCCATCCCACTAACGACTCCCTGAGGTATTGGCCCATCTTTGCAAAGTTAGTCTTCCTAAAGTCTAAGATCCTCACATTTGAATGGATTCTAACAGCCCTAGTCCTAATACTGAACCACACCATCTGGTGATCACTGGTTGCAAAATGATCTCCCACTACAACATCAGAAGCACTTTCACCATTGGTAAGCACCAAGTCCAGTGTGGCCCCTTCACGTGTGGGGTCTGCTACCAATTGCGTGAATAGTTCTCCCTGTAGAGAATCCAGGATCTCCTTACTTCTAAATGATACTGCAGCAGGAATGTGCCAATCAACATCTGGCATATTGAAATCTCCTATCCACTAATAAATAGTGCTGAGGATAAAACTAAAACCAATTTTCAATTAAGTCTAATAAATAATACATGAAAAGAAGTAAACTCTCTAAATAACATTGACTTAAATTATATTTAAGTAATTAATACACCAAAGTAGTCCTTAAATAGAAAAGATTTTAGAAGTTTTCGAAACGTATTTAGATCATCAGAAGTTCTAATTAATTGAGGAAGTGAATTCCATAATAGAGGAGCAAAAAGGGAGAAAGCTGTCTTTGAAGTAATGGCACTGCAGAGCTTGAATTCAGAAGGAATAACAAGCAATATTTTAGATATACTTCTCCATGGTCTGTTGTCAGGAGTAATTTGGATAAGCTCTTTCAGGCAAAAGGAGGATTCTGAATGAATTGATTTAAAAACTGTATGAATAGCCTTAAATTTAATCCTGCTCTCTTTTGGAAGCCAATGAAGGAGTTTTAAGATTGGAGTAATATGTTCTTTGATTGGGACTTGTAATATAACTCTTGCTGCCGTATTTTGAGCTAGCTGAAGTCTGTTAATAGCTGGCTTTGGAAGACCCATAAGTAATGCATTACAAAAATCAAAATGAGGAAATATCATTGCCTGAAATACCGTTCTAAAATCACTTGCGGAAAGGAGTGGTCTTAAATGTTGAAACATCTTTAATTTGGAGTAAATGGCTTTTGTTAAGTTGCTCACATGCTTGGAGAAACTAAACTGTTGATCAAGTATAACACCCAAGTATCTAACTTCCTTTTTAACTTGAATGTTTGCTTCCTTTAAAATGAGTAAATCAGGAGGTATAAAGAGACTTTCTGTTTTCTCAGAATTTAAATACAAGTTATGATCTGCCAACCAAGTGGTAATATTGCTGAAGCATTCATTTATTTTTTCTAATTGTAGCTGCTTTGTATTGATATGAGAGTATAACATAATGTCATCAGCATATAGATGATAAGTGTCATGACTCTTGATTATGCTACAGATAGGTTGAATGTATAAATTAAAAAGAAGAGATGATAATGTGGCCCCTTGAGGAATACCTATCTTTTGAAAAAATGAATTTGATATATTACCCATTTTTACTTGGATGGTTCGATTTGATAAATATGATTTAAACCATGAAAGAACTTAACTTTTAAGTTGATTTCTTGTAATCTAAATAAGAGATAATTATGTAATATTGGGGTATGTTTACTAAACTGCGGTAACATAGCAGCGACTATGTTATGTGGAAAGGAGGCCTATCCAGAGTCCAGGGGAGGACAAAGAGACAGGGAATTCACCCTAGTAAAGGGCCCCCTTTTACCAAGTCCGGGTAGGAAAGCCATAAACACCTCCAGGGATCAGAAAACATCCACGTGGACCACATTTCATGCTCCCCCTAGTGTAATGAAGGGGAGAGGATGCAAGGCTCAGAACCCTTTAGGCAGTGAATGCTTCAAGCACTCAGGTGCCCGGAGTCAGGCTGATTGACGTCACCTGAGTAGGGTGGGGTTGGAGCTAGAACCCTGGAAGTATAAACCCAGAGCAGAGTATGATTTAGTAGAGAGGAGGAGAGGAGAAGCAGGAAGCCAGGCTGAGCAGATGAGAGGAATGGAGCTTCCAGCTGGAGAGAGTGCTGTTTGGCATGTAGCACGACTGAAGGAGGGTTTGGAGCCAGGAACAAGAGAGACTCCAAGATCCCCCGGGAGGCTGTTAGCTGAGCATGCTGAGCAGGACGGGGAGACAGAGCCTATGCAGCTGGGAGAGCCCGAGGTGAAGCTCATTGAGGAGGACACTCCCATGGACTGTTCTTTGTGCCAAGCAATAAACCTGGGGAACGTAGAGAAGGCAAGCCAGTCCTGAAAGAAGGTCTCCCAGGAAAAAGGTACCCTTATACCACAAGCAGGGTGGCTGAGATCCCATGTGTTTATAAAGGGGAAGTTTACCACAGACTTTAAATGTGCTTTTTGTTTGGTGCTTTAGCCAGCAAGGCTAAGAAGGGCTTACAATTAGGCTTGCTGGTAAAGACTGTGTATCCTGCAATAGAGAGAACCTTTAAAACTGCATTTTGTGGTTGGATATGTTTTGGACAATTTTTGCTTCAAAGAATCCTGAACCAACAATCCTATGTGTGGTATGATCGAACCATTGTGTATATAAAAATATTAAATTTCTGTCATTTGCCTTACCTACTTGAGCCTGACTACAGCTTTCTGCATGGTGCACTCATACAGCTGAATAAGGACTACATTTCCCAGAGGGCATTGCAGGGAAATAGTTTAAAAAAAGCTGAAAAAGCATACAGCAGAAAGTTCCTTCAATAATCCACGCCCCTCTAACCTAGAGGCGAGTGGTGGTGGCGTGACAGTTAACGCGCGTTAAGTAACATTAATGCATGTTAATGTTACCTAATGTGCGTTAACGTCACCGTCCACAGTAAGTCCTGCAGAGGGTGGAGAGAGGGCGGAGAGAAGGGGTCAATGGGTGGGGAGTGGGCAGTAGTCGGTGTTCCACAGTGTCCCATCCAGGGGACATAACGCTGCAAGTACCCCAAAGGTCACACAGGCACCACTATGCCTGTAATAGGGCAATCAGTGCATATCTGGGGACCACTCTAACAAGGGTCCACAGACCCTACCCAGGATGCATCCCAAACAGTTTGTAAACCCAGCTAACTGAACCCCTCTACTGCAGCCCCAAGTAAGGCATTGCAGGGTGTGACCACACGTTGTCTGAAACATATATACACCCAGTAGGCCAAACTGGGTACACCATACCTGAGGTGCATGCCCTAGCCTGTCCACAGTCAGCTGTCACAACACAATCTACTTACATCTACCTGGTCCACCCTAGCCAAAAGTTGTTAGAGCACTGACCTGAGATCCCTCCAGCCGTCTCTCCCCCATGTGGAAGGGACATAACATTGGTAGGTGGTGATGGCGGGGGTGTGTGGATGTCCATGTATGCCTCCCCACCCCAGACCCCGCACCCTAGGCAACAGCCCACCTGCACAGTGGATGGCCTGGGACTGGGCACTACCAGCACCGACAGCATATGGTCAGGCAGCATGGCAGGCGGGCGTGTGTTGGTGCTGGAGGGGGCAGTGGCACCTGCGTGCATTGGACCTAGGCCATGCCCTGTTCCAGTACATAGTGTGCAGTGCAACAGAAAAGGTCTGCCTGAGGAAAGGTAAAGTTCCTTATCGTTCCTCCAGTTCAGTCCTCTACCTCTGGGTTGTCAACCTCCTCCTGCAGCTTGGAGACTGGCATGACAGAATTCTGACATCACTTTATATAGCCTGCTGGAAACTCCCATCAGCCCCAGTGTGACCAGTCTCCTTGCAGCAGGAGGACGTTGTGAGCCTGGGCCGAAGCTCACTAGAGTGACAGATAAGGAATCTGTAGGAGAGATTAGTTGAATGGGGTTTTAATTTGAGTTCATTTTAGTTTGATTGGATATAATTTGGTTTCAATTTGGGTTACAGGCTAGATATTGGGTGCTGTACCTTTAAAAGAAAAAAGAAGAGAAAAATCTTTCTTACATGCTCCCTGGCTTGTATTACAGCCCTTGTGTTTGTACCGGGTGTGCTCTCCTCCCAGACTTGCTGGGGGAGAGCCTCCTGCCTAGCGCTCTCTTCACGCCGGATCAGCACTGCTAGTGAGCATAGCAGCTGCGGTGAGTTGGTTGCTGTTCGGCGTGTCCCGGTTGTGGCGGAACCGGCGGCTCTATGCTGTTTCGGGAGCGCCGGATCGCCGGGGGATTGCAGGGGCAAGCAACGTTGCGCTAACCGGTAGGCATTCACCGGGTTCAGACTGCTGGAGCTGCGGAGGTTGATCCGCTAAGGGGGCAGCGTAGCAGTAGAGGTAGCAGGGTTCGCTGTTTTGGCGCCCTTTTTTTCTGCATTGCTAGAGTGAGCGGTGGCCATTTTAAAGGGAGCACGTGGCTGCCGACTAGCAGGGGCGCGTGCGAGTCCTTACTTTGGCGATTTTATTTTATTTTTCTTTGCCGTTTTGGTACCTTTAAACTGTGAAGGGGGTCCCTTTTAGTTTTCTTTTAGTTTTCTTGTTGGTTTTCATTCGTTTAGCGGGTTTACTGTCCTTTTTGTTTTGGCGGGAGTTCATCCCCTGGGAGGGGTGGGGATTCCTGCTGGGTCCCCAGCTATTGCGGGGTTGCTGCCTTTAAGGTCTTGCCTGTAAGGTTTTAAGGGCTAGATTGGAGGTTTTTTTCCCTCCACCTGCTAAAAAAAAAAAAAAAAAAGTCAACATTTAGTTGAGGTGCAGAGCAGGCAGTATCACTTGCAGCCTTATGGCATCAAGGCCGCAGTGTATGGTTTGCGGCACCCGAAGAGGCACGGTTGCCAATTCGGGTATCTGTCGCGGCTGTGCTTCCCTTTCCTCTGTCGTGGAATCTCAGATGGAGGTCAAGGAGGCCTCAGAGGCGCTTGGAGAGTCGACTGGGGCAGTGTCGGATTCAGTGCCATCAGCTGTGCAGGGGTATACTCCGGAAGAGACGGCAGGACCTTCAGGAGCTCCCGCAGTTCCGGGACCCACAGATCTGGGGGACTTTGCCCTGATTTTATATTAATGATGCATCAGGCCTTTTGTTTGTAACGGCAGGGCAAGTCGCCTACGGCGTGGCCATTTTCTGTCCCGCCTGAGCAACTTGACGCTGAAGGTAGGGGCGGGGGGCCGTTGGCTCCTAAGAGGTCTAGGACCCGCGCTCTATCTTCCACGGAGAGCGATTGGCCAGACGTGGAGGACCCAGACTGGGAGCGTGAGGAAGGGTTGGAGGATCTGGAGGAGGGAGAGATCCAAGAACCTGAAGATCAGGCGAAGATCATAAGGGTCTTCCATAGAGAGGAGCTGGCAGCTCTGATCACGGAGTCTATGCAGATGTTAAATCTCACTGCACAATCTGCTGGTGAAGAAGACGTGGAAGATCTGGTTATTCAAGCGGTTAGTGTGTTTCCGGTTCACCGAGTGGTCGACCGATGATCCAGGAGGAATGGGACCGGCCAGAAACGGGGCTCAGGGGCATATGCACGATGAATAGGCTTTACCCCTTAGCCGATAAGGATAAGGAGAGGTTCCTCTCACCTCGGATAGATGCGGCAGTGGCAGCGGTGACGAAGAAGACCACTATTCCGGTGGAAGGCGGGGCAGCCTTAAAGGATGCACAGGACCGTAAGGTGGACAGTCTTCTGAAACAGGTTTTTGATGCAGACGCGCTATCCTTGCAGGCCTCGATCTGTGGGGCTTGAGTAGCACGGGCCTGTTTGCGCTGGGTTCAGCGGCTTTGTCTTTCGCCGCGCCTGGATCAGGAGGAGCGTAAGGAGCTGGACTGTCTGGAATCCGGAACGGCATATTTAGCAGATGTGCATTACGACCTCATTAGGGCTCTCGCGAATAGCACAGCCTCAGTAGTGGCCGCCCGCAGGTCCGTGTGGTTGCGAAATTGGTCAGCCGATGGCTCGTCCAAGTCCCGTCTTGGCAAGTTGCCCTTTAAGGGTAAATTGCTGTTTGGGGAAGATCTAGATAAATTAGTAAAGGACCTCGGGGAGACCAAAAGTGGCAGACTCCCTGAGAATAAGCCGAAGCAGGGTAAGGCCAGTCAGAGCTTTCGGGGTCAGTTTCGTGACTTCCGAAGATTTCATACCTCGCGTTTTGGTAGCTCGCAGAGGGGCTGCTTTATGTTGCGAGGCCAGGGATTCCGTGGCTTTCGAGGAGCAAATAGGGGATTTTTCTCAAATTCCTCGGCAGCAGCTCGGAAGCCGCAATGAAACGTGGTGGGTCCCAGCAGTAGGATCTCCGATAGGCGGGAGGCTGAGGGAGTTTCTTTCTGCTTGGACCCATATCACCTCCGATCAGTGGGTGTTGGAGGTTATTCGTCGGGGATATGCGCTGGAGTTGGCGCGTCCGGTGTGAGACTCCTTTGTCATGTCTCCCTGCAGAGGTCAGAAGAAAATTTTAGAAATTCAGAGTACTTTGCAGCAGCTTCTACAATTAGGAGCCGTTGTAGAGGTGCCAAAAGCAGAGTACGGCGTGGGTCGGTACTCCATTTATTTCGTGGTGCCAAAGACGTGTGGAGCGTTGCAGCCTATTCTGGATCTGAAAGGCGTAAACCGTTGTTTGCAGGTTCCGTATTTTCGGATGTTGACCCTCTGGTTGGTCATTGTGGCAGTGCGGCAAGGGGAGTATTTGACGTCTCTCGACCTCACGGAAGCGTACTTGCACATCCCCATCCGGTCCGCTCATCAAAAGTTCCTGAGGTTTGCCTTTCCTTGGGGGCACTATCAGTTCCAGGCGATGCCTTTCGGGCTGGCAACGGCGCCGCAGACTTTCACCAAGATCATGGTGGTGGTGGTGGCTGCGTTACGCAAAGAAGGGATTCTAGTGCACCCTTACCTCGACGATTGGTTGATTCGGGCCAAGTCCAAAGCGGAGAGCATTCAGGTAACGAGAAGAGTGGTGGAGTTTCTTCAAAGTCTTGGTTGGGTGGTCAATCCGGCCAAAAGCCAGTTGGAGCAGTGTCAGAATCTCGAGTATCTGGGAGTGCGGTTCGACACCAAGAAAGGACAAGTGTTTTTGCTGGAACACAGAGCCCAGGGTCTCAGGGGTCTGGTTCGCAAGTTCAGGACCTCACCGGCCCCTTCAGCGTGGGCTTATCTCAGAGTGCTGGGGACGATGGTGGCGACCCTAGAGGTGGTGCCTTGGGCCAAAGTGCATATGCGGCCCCTGCAGAGGTCGCTCCTTTGCCGGTGGTCGCATCAGACGGACTCTTTGAGCAAGCGACTTCCTTGTCCAGTCATGGTCAGGCAGTCTCTGCGGTGGTGGTTGCTTCCGACCTCGCTGGCAGCCGGAATTCCGCTGGAACAGCCGGACTGGCTTCCAGAGTTAACGGATGCCAGCCTCGGCGGTTGGGGAGCCCACTGAGAAAGGTCGTTCGCGCAGGGGTTTTGGTCGCCACTAGAGAACTCTTGGTCAATCAATCATCTGGAGCTCCGAGCAGTCTTACGGGCACTGCAGGCGTTCGAGGCAACGGTAGTAGGTCGGGCAGTCCGGGTTCTGTCCGACAACTCGGTGGCAGTCGCCTACATCAATCGCCATGGCAGCACGGGGAGTGCAGCCATGGAGGATGAGGCGGAAGTGTTGTTCGCTTGGGTAGAAAGTTGACTGACAGTGATTTCGGCGGCTCACATTGCAGGGAAGGACAATGTGATGGTCGACTTTCTCAGCAGAGTCTGAGTGGATGCGGGAGAGTGGGAGCTGCATCCGGACTTGTTTGCTCAGATAGTGGGCCACTGGGGGAATCCTATAATGGATCTCATGGCGACCTTCCAGTCGGCAAAGGCCAACTGTTTCTTCAGCAGAAGGAGGGAAAGAATGTCGGAAGGAATAGATGCGTTGTTGCAATGGTGGCTGGCCACGGGTTTGCTGTATGTCATCCCTCTGTGGGCGGTTGATCGGCAGAGTAGTTCAGAGAATCGGCTCATCCGAGATGGTTTCTCCTGGTGGCACCGGACTGGCCAAGGCGTCCTTGGTACGCGGACCTGGTGCGCCTCTTAGACGGAGAGCCTTGGTGGTTACCGGCGAGGGCGGATCTGTTGCGTCAAGAGCCTCTGTTCATGCCGCAAGTAGATCGGTTCTCGCTTACGGTATGGCCATTGAAAGGGCCAGGTTGAAGAAGAAGGGCTATTCGCCTGCTGTCATTGCGACGATGCTTAAGGTTAGGAAACAGTCCACATCACTGGCGTATGTTCGTATTTGGCGGATTTTTGAAGATTGGTGTTCGAGGCGGCGGATCTGAGCGGCTTTGCTATCCATTTCCTCGATTTTAAGTTTTCTACAGGACGGTTCCCTGCGTGTGCAGTTAGCAGCTCTCTCTTGTTATCGGGGGAAGGTGCAGGGCGTTTTGCCCGGTGCCCATGCGGACATCTTTTGTTTTCTCAAAGCAGCTTCAAGATTGCGTCCGTCGCGTAGAGTGTCGATACCGCCTTGGGATCTTAATTTGGTATTAACAGCATTGACCAAACCGCCCTTTGAGCCGCTGCATCGGGCGTCGGTGAAGGACTTGCAATTAAAAACGGTATTTCTAGTGGCGATCTGTTCGGCAAGACACATTTCGGAGCTACAAGCGTTGTCTTGTAGAGAGCCGTTCTTGATTTTTTCTAGGGAAAAGGTGGTGCTTCAGCCAGTTCCATCATTTTTACCAAAAGTGGTTTCACCCTTTCACCTTAGTCAGACAGTTTCTCTGCCAGTCCTAGGTTCTCTGGACAGTGACGTTGAAGAGCGCAGTTTACGTTGTTTAGATGTCAAGAGGGCGTTGCGACAATATTTGAAGGTTTCTCAACCAATTCGCAAATCAGATTGGTTGTTTGTGTTATTCGGAGGTGTTCGCAAGGGAGAGGCGGCGGCGAAGGCTTCCATTGCCAGATGGATTCGGGAGGCTATTGCTTCCGCCTATCTCCTTCACGGTCGGGTGGTGCCAGCTGGGTTGCAAGCGCATTCCACCAGAGCACAGGCTTCTTCTTGGGCGGAGCACAATTTAGTTCCACCAGGAGACATTTGCAGGGCAGCTACTTGGTCGTCGCTGCATACCTTCAGCAAGCATTACCGCCTTGACGTGGCGGCTGCGAATGATGCCTGTTTTGGGTCGGCAGTGTTACGTGCCGGCTGGAAAGGTCCCTCTTATTGATTACTGCTCTGGTACATCCCAGAGGTAGAGGACTGAACTGGAGGACGATAAGGAAATGATAATTACACTTACCTGGTAAATGTAGTTCCTTGAGTGATGACAGTTCAGTCCTCATTCCCACCCGGGGTTCTTTCATGGAGCACATCTGTCCGGCGGCGTGCAGTTAAGGATTACAGGTAGGTCTGTCAGTAAAATGGATTAGGTTCATTCATTCTTCTATCTTTTGCTCGATTTCGCAGGGAAGAATGTAAGAAAGGTTTATCTTATTTGTTGCAATGAGGGTTTGGTTTAGATTGCGAATGTTATTAAAATACTTATTTGTTGCTCCTTTGAGTCTCCTTTGTTAATAGTTCACACTGGGGCTGATGGGAGTTTCCAGCAGGCTATATCCAGTGATGTCAGAATTCTGTCATGCCAGTCTCCAAGCTGCAGGAGGAGGTTGACAACCCAGAGGTAGAGGACTGAACTATCGTCACTCAAGGAACTACAATTACCAGGTAAGTATAATTATCATGTAGCCCCAGAAACTGCTGTGCTTCTGTGGCACCAGTGTGGTGCAGTACACACAGCCAGTGTGTCCATAGAGCAGAGAGTTACAGGTTCAGATCCTAGCTGAGGATCCTGCAGGTTCAAAAAGACCGTTGCAGCCTCTGTCCAAACCTTTTTTAAACCCGGCTGCACTAACAGCTTTTTCTACATCCTCCGGTAACAAATTCCAGAGTTTGATTACACGTTGAGTGAAAAAATATTTTCTCTTATTAGTCTTAAGTAGGTTACCCTATAACTTCATTGTATGTCCCCTAGTCTGTCTATATTTTGATGGTATAAACAAACAATCTACATTTACCCGTTCTACTCCATTTATTAGTTTATAGACTTCTATCATATCTCCCGTCAGCTGTCTCTTTTCCAGGTTGAAGAGCCCTAACATTTTTAGCCTCTCTTCACAGGGGTATCCATCCATCCTCTTTACTATTTTGGTGGCTCTTCTCTGTATCTTTTCTAATAACGCTATATCCTTTTTAAGATATGGCTACCAGAATAGCACACAATATTCAAGGTGCGGTCGCACCATGGAATGATACAGAGGCATTATAATATCCTTTATTTTATTCTCTGTTCCTTTCCTTATGATACCTAGCATTCTATTTGCTCTCTTGGCCGCCGCTGCACACAGGGCAGAGGATTTCAACATGTTATCCACAATGACGCCTAAATCTTTTTTCCTGTGGTGGTTCCTAATGTGGAACCATGCATCGTGTAACCATATTTGGGTTGTTCTTTCCTAGGTACATAACTTTGCACTTGTTCACGTTAAATTTCATCTGCCATTTGGATGCCCAGTCTTCCAATTAATCAAGGTCCTCTTGCAATTTTTGACAATCCTCTTGGGTTTTAACAACTTTGAATAATTTTGTGTCATCTGCAAATTTGATTACCTACCTTGTTGTTCTCATTTCCAGGTTATTTATGAATATGTTAAAATGCAGCGGACTCGGCACAGATCCCTGGGGTACTCCATTATACATTTTTCTCCATTAGGAGAATTGGCTATTTAGCCCTACCCTCTGCTTTCTATCTTTTAACCAGTTCCTGATCTACAATAGTACACTGTCTCCTATCCCATGACTTTTTAATTTTGCCAAGAGTCTCTCATGAGGGACCTTGTCAAAGGCTTACTGAAAATCCAGATACACTGTATCAATGGACTCACCTTTGTCTACCTGTTTATTCACACCTTAAAAACATAACAGATTAGTAAGACAAGACACTTCCTTGGCGAAAGCCATGTTGACGGTCTCCAATTAAGCCATGACTATCTACATGTTCAGTAATTTTGTTCTTTATAATGGTTTCTACCATTTTTCCTGGTATTGATGTCAGGCTCACCGGTCTGTAGTTTCCTGGATCAACCCTGTAACCCTTTTTAAAAATTGGCTTTACATTGGCCATCCTGCAATCTTCAGGTATTAAAGATGATTTTAATGATAGTTCACAGATTATTAATAGTAGGTCTTCAATCTCATATTTTAGTTCTTTCAACACCCTTGGATGTAAACCATCCAGTCCAGGTGATATGCTACTGTTCAGTTTATCAAATAGTTGTAATACATCTTCCCGGTGTATGGATATTTCTTTCAGTTCTCCTGCTGCATCATCTTTAAATACCATTTCAGTCATGGGTAACATCTCTACTTCTTCCTCAGTAAAGACTGAAGCAAAGAATTCATTCAGTCTCTCTGCTATGGCCTTGTCCCCTCTTAGTGCCCCTTTTACCATTCTATCATCTAATGGTCCAACTGAGTCTCTCACAGGTTTTTTGCTATGAATGTACTTGAAAAAATCTTTATTATGCGTTTTTGCTTCCATAGCAAGCTTCTTCTCAAATTCTCTCTTTGCCTGCCTTATCAATGTCTTGCATCTAATTTGCCAGTGCTTATGTTGTTTCCAGTTTTCGTTAGTCGGCTCCTTTTTTCATTTCCTGAAAGATACTTTTTTAGCAACAACAGCCTCTTTGACTTCACCTTTAAATCATGCTGGCAGTTTTTTGGACTTCCTTCCATTTTCTTAAAGCGTGGACTACAGCTAGTCTGGGCTTTCAAGATAGTATTTTTAAACAACACCCATGCTTGATGTAAATCTTTAACATTCGAAACAGCTCCTTTTAGTTTTTTCTTAACTATTTTCCTCATTTTATCATAATCTCCCTTTTGAAAATTAAAAGGTAATACTGTGGATTTCCTTACCGTCCTTCCTCCATTTATTAAATCAAAAGCGTTCATGCTATATCATTATTGCTGTCGCCCCAACACCGTTATCTCTTGCACCAGATCTTGTGTTCCACTAAGGACTAGGTCCAAAATGGCTTCCCCTCTGGTCGGTTCATGAACCAACTGCTCCAAGAAGCAGTCATTTATTTCATCTAGAAACTTTATTTCCTTAGCATGTCCTACTGTGACACTGACACAGTCGATATCGGGGTAATTGAAATCACCCATTATTATTACTGTTCTGTAACTTTTCTTAGCTTCCCGGATTTCTTTGAGCATTTCATCATCCATTTGTTCATTCCGGCCAGGCAGTTGATAATACACCCCCCCCCCCCCACTGCCATCGCCATCGCCTTCCCCTTCCCCTTCCCCTTTTTACATGGAATTTCAATCCATAGAGATTCTACAGTGAATTTTGTTTCCTGCAAATCTTTAATCCTTTGTAACTCAATGCTCTCTCTAACACAGAGAGCAACCCCACCACCAATTCGATCTGTTCTACCATTACAATATAGTTTCTACCCAGGTATCACAGTATCCCACTGGTTGTCCTCCTCCCACCATGTCTCTGAGATACCAGTCATATCTAACCTCTCATTTACTGCTATATATTCTAACTCTCCCATCTTATTTTTTAGACTTCTATCATTTGCATACAAGCATTTTAGAGTCTGTATTTTATTCATATTAATCTGGCTGTTGGTAGGCAGGGGTAATTTTTAAGCTCTGTCTGCTCTTTACTCAAGGGCATTTGGGCTACCTTTGTTTTTATTGGGACCTCTCTGCTGATATGCCCTAAGTCGTTTGCTAGTATTCTTCAAGGATACATTGTTCCGAACCATGTGCTCCTGGGCAACTCTCAGCTTTCCCCTGTTATCTAGTTTAAAAGCTGCTCTATCTCCTTTTTAAAGGTTAATGCCAGCAGCCTGGTTCCATCCCAGTTAAGGTGGAGCCCATCCCTTCGGAAAAGCCCCTCTTTTCCCCAGAATATTCCCCATTTCCTAACTTATCTAAAAACTTCTTCCTTGTACCACCATCTCATCCACGCATTGAGACTCCAGAGCTCTGCCTGCCTTTTGGGTCCTGTGCATGGAACAGGAAGCATTTTGAGAATGCTACCCTGGAAGTTCTGGATTTCATCTTCCTACCTAAAAGCCTAAATTTAGCCTCCAGAACCTCCCTACCACACTTTCCTATGTCATTGGTAGCAACATGTTCCAAGACAGCAGACTCCTCCACAGCACTATTTAAGACCTTATCTAGGTGGCGCATGAGGTCCACTACCTTTGCACCAGGCAGGCATGTTACCAGGTGATCCTCACATCTACCAGCCACCCAACTATCTACATGCCTAATGATCAAATCACCAACTGTAACGGCTGTCCTAAACCTTCCCTCGTGGGTACATGGCCCTGGAGAAACCTCCTTGATGCGAGAGGGTTTTACATCACCTGAAGGACAGGTCCTAGCTACAGGATCATTTCCTTTCACACCAGGGTGATGCTCTCCTGTCACATGACCTCTTCTCCAGAGATGAGATGCTGCCAGACTGGAGGTGGGACTTCAGTACTTCATCCCTGTAGGTCTCGTCTATGTACCTCTCTGTCTTCCTTATGTCTTCCAAGTCTGCTACTCTAGCCTCCAGAGATTGGACTAGTTCCCTGAGAGGAAAGAGCTCCTTGCACCTAGTGCACACATGACCCCTCAACAACTGAGAGAAAATCATACATGTGACACTCAGTGCAAAAGACTGGAAAGCCCCCATCTCGCTGCTGTCTGCCTCTTAGTTTTAGGGTTGTGTTTATGTATTTAAGTTGTTTACTTACTAAGGTTTACTGGGGATAATTATACTAATAAAACTATATCTAATACGTTTAATGGACTTTGTTCACCACAAGCTTAACAAATCTCAGGTCCTTAATGTATGCCTGATGAAGATAAACAGCTGCACCTGAGAGTGAATATGGCACCTCCTTTCCTTTAAGAAGTTTAAGCACCTATAAAGCTATGATTATCCCAGGGGTGGGTGGGAGTCAGGGAGAGAGGGAGGGAAAGATGACTTATTAAAAGCTGGCTGCTACACAGTACTCTGTCCTGTGCTTCTAAGGTAATCAGTGACCAATTTCCTGGGTGATTCACACAGCATTTGCTTGGATAGAGGGGGTCTTTCAAAATGCCCCTTTAATCTCGTCCTTGGATTTAACACTTATTTAAAAAACAATCAAAGGTCTCTTGCCCCCTATCTAGAAGGCCTCTTTGTAAAGGTCTTTAGAAACAATTTATTGTTCAAAGAATACTGACCCTGTTTTTCTTTTATGATAAGTTATACTCTTAAGTTGATTTAAATTAAAGCTGTTTGCTGATACTAGGCCTTGACTGAGTATTTAATTTGTACTAGAAGCTCTCTGCTGGGTTTTAAATTTAGAAACATAGAAAAATGATGACAGAAAAAGACCACATGGCCTATCTAGTCTCTCCTTCCATAACAACTACAACAGTCCCCCTTTTTTTTCCTTTAGAGATCCTCTGTGTTTGTCCCATGCTTTTTTCTCTACCACTTCCTCTGGGAGACTATTCCATAGATCCACCAGTCTTTCCATAATGAAATATTTCTGCATATCATTCCTGAATCTATCCCCTTTCACCCTCATCCCATGTCCCCTCAAAGCAGAACTTTCAATCGAAAGAAGCTCTCTCCTTGAGCACTTATGCCACAGAGGTATTTAAACATCTCAATCATATCACCTCTATCCCGCCTTTCCTCTAAGGTGTACATATTAAGATCCTTAAGTCTGTGCTCATATGCTTTATAATGAAGACCACTAACCATTTTAATAGCCACCCTCTGTACCGACTCCATCCTGTTTATATATCTCAATGTGTGGATGAGACAATGGTGCAGAGATGAGGGTTTTGGATTTTTTAGGAACTGGGGAACATTCTGGGGAAAGGAGGGGCTCTTCCAAAGGGATGGGCTTCACCTTAACCGGGATGGAACCAGGCTGCTGGCATTAACCTTTAAAAAGGAGATAGAACAGCTTTTAAACTAGATAATAAGGGAAAGCCGACAGTCGCCCAAGAGCAGATGGTTCGGAAGAATGTATCCTTGAAGGATACTACCAAAAGCAGAGAGGTTCCAAAAAAGAGCAAAGTAGCCCAAATACCCTCAAGTATGGAGCAGACAGAGCTTAAAGATCCCAAATTACCCATGCCTACCAATAGCCAAATTAATATGAATAAAATACAGTCTCTAAAATGCTTGTATGCAAATGCTAGAAGTCTAAAAAATAAGATGGGAGAGTTAGAATATATAGCACTAAATTAGAGGTTAGATATGATTGGAATATCAGAGACATGGTGGAAGGAGGACAACCAGTGGGACACTGTGATACCTGGGTACAAACTATATTGTAATGATAGAGCTGATCAAATTGGTGGAGGGGTTGCGCTCTATGTTAGAGAGGGCATTGAGTCAGAAAGGATTAAAGTTTTGCAGGAAACAAAATTTGCTGTAGAATCTCTACGGATTGAAATAACATGTAAAAAGGGGAAGGTGATGGCAGTGGGGGTGTACTATCGACCACCGGGCCAGAATGAACAAATGGATGATGAAATGCTCAAAGAAATCAAGGAAGCTAACAAACGTTACAGCACAGTAATAATAATGGGTGATTTCAATTACCCCGGTATCGACTGGGTCAGTGTCACGGCAGGACATGCTAGGGAGATAAAGTTCCTAGATGACATAAATGACTGCTTCTTGGAGCAGCTGGTTCATGAACCGACCAGAGGGGAAGCCATATTAGACCTGGTCCTTAGTGGAAC
The DNA here is from genome assembly GCA_033557465.1 of Ichthyophis bannanicus. Lineage (NCBI taxonomy): Eukaryota > Metazoa > Chordata > Amphibia > Gymnophiona > Ichthyophiidae > Ichthyophis > Ichthyophis bannanicus. The sequence goes on from CM066041.1 coordinate 277,361,162, forward strand.
ACCAGATCTAGTGCAAGAGATAAGGGTGTTGGGGCCACTTGGCAATAGTGATCATAGCATGATCGCCTTTGATTTAATTAGTGGAGGAGGGATAGTACAGAAATCCACAGTACTACCTTTTAACTTTCGAAAGGGAGACTATGATAAAATGAGGAAAATAGTTAAGAAAAAACTAAAAGGAGCAGTTGCAAAGGTTAAAGACTTACATCAAGCTTGGGTGTTGTTGAAAAATACTATCTTGGCAGCCCAGACCAGCTGTATTCCACGTTTTAAGAAAAGTGGAAGGAAGTCCAAAAAACTGCCAGCATGGTTTAAAGGTGAGGTCAGAGAGGCGGCTGTTGCCAAAAAAGCATATTTCAGGAAATGGAAAAAAGAGCCAAACGACGAAACCTGGAAACAGCACAAGCACTGGCAAATCAAATGCAAGGCATTGATAAAGCAAGCAAAGAGAGAGTTTGAGAAGAAGCTTGCTGTGTAAACAAAAACGCGAAATAAAGATTTTTTCAAGTACATTCGCAGCAAAAAACCTGTGAGAGAGTCAGTTGGTCCATTAGATGATAGAGGAGTTAAAGGGGCACTAAGAGGCGACAAGGCGATAGCGGAGAGACTGAATGAATTCTTTGCTTCAGTCTTTACTGAGGAAGATGAAGGGATGTTACCCATGACTGAAGTGTTATTTAAAGGTGCGGAAGAATTGAAGGAAATATCGATACATCGGGAAGATGTATTACAACTATTAAATAAACTGAAGAGTAGCAAATCACCTGGGCCGGATGGTATACATCCAAGGGTGTTGAAAGAACTGAAATATGAGATTGCAGACCTGCTATTAGTAATCTGTGAACTATCATAAAAATCATCTCTAATACCTGAAGATTGGAGGATCGCCAATGTAACACCAATTTTTAAAAATGGTTCCAGGGGTGATCCAGGAACTACAGACCGGTGAGCCTCACGTCAGTACCGGGAAAAATGGTAGAAACCATCATAAAGAATAAAATTACTCAGCATGTAGATAGTCATGGCCTAATGGGAGACAGCCAACATGGTTTTAGACAAGGAAGATCTTGTCTTACTAATCTGTTATGTTTTTTTGAAAGTGTGAATAAACAGGTGGACAAAGGTGAGTCGGTTGATATAGTGTATCTGGACTTTCAGAAAACCTTTGACAAGGTCCCTCATCAGAGTCTTTTGGCAAAACTAAAGAGTCATGGGATAGGAGGCAGTGTACTACTGTGGATCAAGAACTGGTTAAGAGATAGAAAGCAGAGGGTTGGGCTAAATGGACAATTTTCACAATGGAGAAAGGTGAATAGTGGTGTACCCCAGGGATCTGTGCTGGGTCCGCTGCTTTTTGACATATTCATAAATGACCTGGAAAGTGGAATAACGAGTGAGGTTATCAAATTTGCAGATGAGACAAAACTATTTAAAGTTGTTAAAACCCAAGAGGATTGTGGAAAATTGCAAGAGGATCTTGATAAATTAGAAGACTGGGCATCAAAATGGCAGATGAAATTTAATATGGACAAGTGCAAAGTTATGCACCTAGGGAAGAACAACCCAAACTATGGTTATACAATGCAAGGTTCCACATTAGGAACCACCACCGAGGAAAAAGATTTAGGCGTCATTTTGGATAACATGTTTAAACCCTCGGCCCAGTGTGCAGCGGCAGCCAAGCGAGCAAATAGAATGCTAGGTATCATAAGGAAAGGAATGGAAAATAAAACAAAAGATATTATAATGCCTCTATATCGTTCCATGGTGAGACCGCACCTTGAATATTGTGTGCAATTCTGGTCGCCGTATCTTAAAAAGGATATAGAGTTATTAGAAAAGGTTCAGAGAAGAGCCACCAAAATGGTGAAGGGGGGATGGAAGGATACTCCTATGAAGAAAGGCTAAAAAGGTTAGGGCTCTTTAACCTGGAAAAGAGACGGCTGAGGGGAGATATGATAGAAGTCTATAAATTAATGAACGGAGTGGAACGGGTAAACATAGATCGATTGTTTACGTTATCGGAATATAGAAAGACTAGGGGACATGCAATGAAGCTACAGGCTAAACTATTTAAGACTAATAAAAGAAAATATTTTTTCACTCAACGTGTAATCAGAATATAAAACAGCAGGTTGGACCCCTCTTTGATGGAATCTTATAGACCCATCTCTAGCATTCCCCTCCTTTCGAAAGTCATCGAAAAGATCACTCAACGTCAACTACAAGACCATCTTGACTGCAATGCACCCTTACACCCATGTCAGCACGGATTTCGTGAATCACACGGTGTGGAAACCCTACTGACTTCCTTGTTCAACACTCTTACCATAGGCCTAAACAATGTCAGACAAGGTTTTGCTTTGATCTTCATGGACATTGCAGCGGCGTTTGACACTGTGGATCATGAAGTTCTCCTATCGCGTCTTAGAAAGAAGGGAGTTCACGGATCCGCCCTCTCTTGGTGTTCCTCATACCTCAGAGACCGTTGGCAACATGTTCGTTCTGGATCTTCAACCTCCGACCCCTTCCAGCAAACCAAAGGTGTGCCACAAGGCTCCTCCCTTTCCGCCCTACTTTTCAATGTTTATATGCAGCCTATCTGTGACCTCATCCAATCATTCAACATCAACTGCCTGGTCTATGCTGATGATGTCCTTATGTATATGCCATTCTCAACAGAGCTCCTTGACCTCTCCCCACTAATCGAGTGCTTCGACGCGGTTACAGACTGGTTAAAATCACAGATGCTTAAGATAAACTTTAAAAAGACAGAAGTCCTCTTCGTGACGAGAAACCCTGCATTCACCTCACCAAGCTCCATCAAAGTGCGTGACGCCGAGCTCATCTGCAAGTCTACAGTCAGATACCTAGGGGTTACCCTCGATCAACAGCTCAATATGAAGGCCCACATCAACAACGTAGCGAAATCCGTCTATCATAAAATCCGGACCCTTCGTCATTTGCGTCAGCTGCTTCAACCAGATGACTTTCGATCAGTCTTTCAGGCCTTAATAATGCCCTATCTGGACTACGCCAATGCCATTCTACATGGCCTACCAAAGAGTACGATTAACCCCTTACAATTGGCCATGAACTCTGCTGCAAGAATTCTCTATGGAGCCTCCATGCGAACCCACATCACTCCAATACTGAAACAGCTACATTGGCTTCCTATGCACTCCAGGATCTCTTTCAAGATCCTTACCATGACTCACAAAGCGATCAATAATAACTCCGCATCTTCTATCACCGACCTGATATCAACTACACCCCCTAATCGCGCAAGGAGATCGACTGCCTCCAATTCTCTTGTATTACCCAAGGCAATCACGAAGTGCTCTCAAGCCACCAGATCCAGAGCCTTCTCTTACTTCGCACCATCATGTTGGAATGCCCTACCAACAGAAATCAGAATCATCAGTGACCTCTCCCAGTTCAGGAAGGCACTGAAGCATCACCTGTTCTTGCAGCACTACAATATTTCAGACACTGCCTCACACCAACCTACTTCTACACCCCATGTCAACACGTTAAACCCATGCTCTCCATAGTCTTAACGTGAAGAGCTGCAATCTCACCTTGCTTCTTCCCTCATCAAGAAACATATAGCTGCGCCTAGTTGTTCTGTACATAGTTGCTTTTTGTACATAGTTATTATGTTCCTCTGTTTATGAAACCTGTTGAATGTAAACCTGTTTAATGTATACCCAGCTGTTCATTGTAAGCACTGATCAATATTTGGTAAGTGTAGTTTCTGTTCATTGTAAACCGCGCTGATGTCGAATAGTGCGGTATAAAAGAAACTGTAAATAAATAAAATAAATAAATAAATAATCAAACTCTGGAATTTGTTACCGGAGGATGTAGTAAAAGCTGTTAGTATGGCTGGGTTTAAAGAAGGTTTGGACAAGTTTCTGGAGGAAAGGTCCATAAATCATTATTAAGAAGGGACCCAGGATATCAATGCTTGACCCAGTACAAGCATTGTGGAACTTGTGTCTTTTGGGGACACTGCTAGGTACGTAAGACCTAGATTGTCCACTGTTGGAAACAGGATAATGGGCTTGATGGACCTTGGTCTGACCCAGTATGGCATATCTTATGTTCTTATGTTCTTATATCCTTTTGAAGGAGCGGTCTCCAGAATTGCACACAATATGCCAAATGAGGTTGCACCAAAGACTTATACCGAGGCACTATCACCTCCTTTTTTCTGCTTGCCATTCCTCTCCATATGCACCCAAGCATCCTTCTAGCTTTTGCTGTTGCCTTTTCTACTTGCTTAGCTATTTTAAGATCAGCAGACACAACCATGCTTAGGTCCCACTCTTCTTTAGTGGACAAAAGTACTTCACCCCCTATACTATATTGCTCCCTTGGATTGCTGAAGCCCAAATGCATGACCTTGCATTTTTAACATTAAATCCTAGCTGCCAAATTCTAGACCATTCTTCAAGATTAACTAGATCTCTCCTCATGTTATCTACACCTTCCTGGATGTCTACTCTATTGCAGATTTTGGTATCATCCGCAAAGAGGCAAACCTTACCTGACAGCCCTTCCGCTATATCACTAACAAAGATGTTAAAAAGAATCGGACCGAGGACAGATCCCTGGGGCACACCACTGGTAACATCCTTCTCCTCAGAGTGAACTCCATTTACCTGTACTCTTTGTCACCTCCCACTCAACCATTTTCTAACCCAAGCAGTAACTTTAGGGTCCATCCCTAGGGTGCTCAGTTTGTTTATGAGTCACCCATGAGGAACGGTGTCAAAGGCTTTACTGAAATCTAAATGCACCACATCTAGGACTCTCCCTCAGTTCATCTCCCTAGTCACCCAGTCAAAGAAATCAATCAGATTTGTCTGACAAGACCTGCCTCTGGTGTATCCATGCTGCCTCGCATCCTGTAATCCGCTGGATTCCAGAAACCTCACTATTTTCTCTTTCAGCAGCGTTTGCAATAATTTACTCACCACCGAAGTTAAACTAACCGCCCTGTAGTTTTCAACCACATCCTTACTTCCGCTTTTGTGTAAAGGCACCACATGAGCCTCTCTCCAGTCCTTTGGCACCACTCCCAACTCCAACGAGGCATTGAAAAGATCAGTCAGTGGAGCTGCTATAACGTCCCCAAGTTCCCTCAGTATTCTAGGATTTATCCCATTTGGTCCCATCACTTTGTCTACTTTAAGTTTAACTAGTTTCTCACAAACACAGTTTTCTGAAAATTGTTCAAGATGCCCCTCGCTTCTGTTCCTGTTTGTGGGTGTTTTCTGAAGTCCTGTTCCTGGTTCTTCATCTGTGAACACAGAACAGAAATATTTGTTAAGCAGTTCCGCTTTATCCAGGGGCGGCCCAAGGGGGGTGCGGGGCCATGTGCGGAGACTTGGTGCGGGGCCTCATTTGCATAAGGGGCCTCATTTGCATAAATATTTGCATAATGTTACCATACACTATCTTTTAGTAAACATGCCTCTTAATGAGTGTATGGATAAAGAAAGACTAAAAGATTTCTACATTACTATAATCCAGTGCCAACCACCAGACACATTAGGAACTACTACAAACACTGCCCATTTAGAACCCATAGCAAACCCGCTGTATCCTAACAGCACTACCAGGACTCACAAAGCACCTTACCCTACCTATCAAAAGGAAACATGCAAATATTAAACCAATACATTTCAGAGAACAATACATGACCTACTGGGGAAAGAGAACAAGTGGCAATGTCAAATAGGAATTACATAAACAGAATACCTCAGCTCAGTTACACATGCAGAATATAGACCATCACCAAACAAGGAATCACAATTTAGAAACAGGAAGACAATAATTAAACTGGGAATCCCAAAAGCCAAACTTGGAATGTACAACACTGTAGAAATAAAACTATACATTAATTTGCTCTTGTACTAAACAAAGCGCAGACGTTAATGATGCACATTTACCAGAGCTGACATATTCCAATTAATAAATTCAAAATAAAGAGATATTTTTCTACCTTTTGTGCATTTTTTTTCAGCTGCAATTGCTCCAGCCACTTTCTTCTGGTTTCTTCGTGTCTTCTGCTAACTCTCCGTCGTCTGCTGTCCATTTGTCCTTTCTTCTCTCTTCTAGATTTTTTCCATTCTCTCTCTACATCTGCTTTAACATACTAATCTTTCTCCTTTTGCTCTTTCCTCATTCCTATTTCATCCACTCAAATTTTACCCCTCCATCCTCAATCCCCACTTACTCTCCCAATACCAGGCCAATTGTAGATTTTTTATCCCTCCCACACAAAATATTTTTCCCCTCTCCATTTTACTCTCCCAGCCCCATCCCATTCTAATCCTCCCCCAACATCAGCTCCCTTCTAGTTCCAGCCTCACCCAGCATCCATTCCCTTCTAGTCCCTGCATCAGCCCATTTCCAGTCCTAGCCCCCCATCAGCCCATTTCCAGTCCTAGCAACCCCCCAACCCAATACCAGTCCTAGCCCCCCCCCATCAACCCACTTCCAGTCCTAACCCCCATCACCCCATTTTCAGTTTAAGCCCCCTTATAACCCATTACCAGTCCTAACCCCCATCAACCCATTTCCAGTCAGCCCCCCATAGCCCATTGCCAGTCCTAACCCCCCCATCAGCCCACAGCCCATTACCAGTCCTAACCCCATCAGCCCACCTCAAGTCCTAACCCCTCCCCATCAGCCCATTTCCTGTCCTAGCCCCCCCATAGCCCATTATCAGTTCTAACCCCCCCCATAGCCCATTACCAGACAGCCCCCATCAGCCAACAGCCCATAACCAGTCTTAACCCCCCCATAGCCCATTAAGAGTTCTAACACCCCCCAACAGCCCACAGCCCATTACCAGTCCTAACCCCATCAGCCCACCTCAAGTCCTAACCCCTCCCCATCAGCCCATTTCCTGTCATAGCCCCCCATAGCCCATTATTAGTCCTCACCCCCCCAGCGCACATTACCAGTCCTAACCCCCCATCAGCCCACAGCCCATGACCAGTCCTAACCCCATCAGCCCACTTCCAGTGTTAACCCCCCATCAGCCCATTTCCAGTCCTAGCCCCCCCCATAGCCCATTACCAGTCCTAACCCCCCAACAGCCCACAGCCCATTACCAGTCCTAACCCCATCAGCCCACCTCCAGTCTTAATCCCCCCAGCCCATTTCCAGTCCTAGCAACCACTGTTCCCTCTAAGCTGTGCGCGTGTGCGCGCGCACACACCTCTCCGAGTGAGCGCACGTACTTTACAACAGAGCGCACAAAAATTACGGTTCTGATAGAAAACAACACAGACGTCTTAAAATTTAAAAGTTGTGTATTTATGGTTTTCACAAGTTCTACAATGTTTTCTAGTGCAATCAATGTGGTGTACATACTGTATTCTGACGTGTAGTCAAATTTTAAAGTATATAACTCCGAGTGTCGTTATGTGGCGCACAAAAATTTAACCTTCCTTCAAAAGCTGCACACAGCTGATATTTTATGCGCACACAGCCTACAGAAAATTAGAGGGAACATTGCTAGCAACCCCCTGAACCCATTACCAGTCCTCGCCCCCCATAGCCCACTCCCAGTCCTAATCCCACCAGCCCATTTCCAGTCCTAATCCCCCATCACCCATTTTTCAGTTTAAGCCCCCCCATACCCCATTACCAGTCCTAACCTCCCCATCAGCCCACTCCCAATCCTAATCCCACCAGCCCATTTCCAGTCCTAATCCCCCATCACCCAATTTTTAGTTTAAGCCCCCCCATAGCCCATTACCAGTCCTAACCCCATCAACCCACTTCCAGTCCTAATCCCATCAGCCCATATACAGACTTAGCTCCCCCATAGCCCATCACCACTCCTAACCCCCCCAGCCCATCACCACTCCTAACCCCCCCCAACCCAGCCCAGCCCATCCCATCACCACTCCTAACCCCCCCATCCCAGCCCAGCCTAGCCTCGGGCCCCCCCCTGCCCAGCAGAGCCTGCCCTCCCCTGTATCACCTCTCTCTTTGCAGCTGCAGTCACACGCGCTGGCTTTCAGAGCGCGAAGGAACTAGTTTCCCTTTCGCGGCTCTGTTAAGCCCTTGGGGGCTGATGGGAACTTCCCATCAGCCCCCGCGGGCTTAACAGAGCAGCGAGGGAGAAACTCTCCCCTCACGCTCTGAAAGCCGGCGCGTGTGACTGCAGCTGTAAAGAGAGAGATGATACAGGGGAGGGCAGGCTCTGCTGGGCAGGGGGGCCCCTGCGGTACACTCGATTCTGCCGCGGCGGCCCCGGCAGCGGCAGCAGACAGCTTTTTTTTTTTTTTTTTAATTTTACTTTTAGATCAGAATGTTTTTTGCACGGGGCCCCCTGAAACGCGGGGCCCTGTGCAAAAAACATTCTCGCTCAATGAACGGGATGGCCCTGGCTTTATCCTCATCAGCTTCTACATATTCCTCCCCTTCACCTTTGAGTCTGACAATACCACTTTTGCCCTTCCTCTTCTCACTAACATATCTGAAAAATGTCTTATCTCCCATTTTATTGCATTGGCCATTTCCTCCTCTTTTTGAATCTTTGCTTTTCTGACTACTTTGCTAGCTTCTCTAAGTTTTTCAAAAGATAGATGCCTGTCTTCCTCTCTCTATGATCTCTTGTATTTCATGAAGGCCTCCGTCTTTTTCTTCTTCTTTTCAGCTACTTCTTTCGAAAGCCATAGCGGTTTCCTTTTCCTTTTACCTTTATTTACCATTTTAACAAAAAGGTTGGTTGCCCTTAAAATATTCCCTTTCAGTTTTGCCCACGGTTTTTCTACATCCCCTAGCTGTTCCCATCCCTTTAACAACTCCCTGAGGTATTGGCCCATCTTGGCAAAGTTAGTTTTCCTAAAGTCTAAGACCCTTTCTTTTGAATGGATTCTAACAGCCCTAGTCCTAATACTGAACCACACCATCTGGTGATCACTGGATGCAAAATGATCTCCCACTATAACATCAGAAACACTTTCACCATTGGTAAGCACCAAGTCCAGTATGGCCCCTTCACGTGTGGGGTCTGTTACCAATTGCCTGAATAGTTCTCCCTGTAGAGAATCCAGGATCTCCTTACTTCTAGATGATAACTGCAGCAGGAATGTGCCAGTCAGCATCTGGCATATTGAAATCCTGGCATTGGGACCTCTGTCTGGACAGAGGCAGAAGCTGTAACAGGGGCAACAGCTTTAGCGATACGATTTTTCCCAGCCATTGTTCTGTTTGTGGAGCTTAGGTATCTGTTAAGGCAAAATAGAGAGATCTACCAAGTACCAGCCAGTTTCCCAGCTGTCTTTTCAGAGAAAAAGCAGTTAAATATCTTTAATTATATTCAAAATATGCTGTTCCAAGTCCCTCTGTTTTCTTAATTGGGGAGATGCCCTATAAAGTAAGACTGCTCACCTAGGGGTGGGTGGGAGTAAGGGGGGGAGGTAGAGAGGGAACTAACTCCTGATTAGGCGTAAGTAGCTCCAGAGCTGAAAAAGTTACTAAAGCAGAGTTTTAAACCTACCCCACTAAATAAAATATTTCTCCTTTTAAACTAAAGCAGCAAAAAGAGTGTAATTTTGTTTTAAAAATGTATCAAAATCCTTTTAAGAGCTCTCAGTCAGAGAGCTAGCAATTTAAAAAAACACAAATGCTTACCTTTGTTTGAAATGTATAGCCCCTGTTAGGAATGCCTCAGCAGTGCAGGGCTCTGAAGTCTTTTATGCAGGCCTCAGCTGCTCTCAGTTCTTTCACAGGCTAATCAGGCCCACTAACTCCTGATCAATTGTCAGTAACTCCAAAGAGCTGAGATAGTTACTAAAGCAGAGTTTTAAACCTATCCCACTAAAGAAAATATTTTTCCTTTTAAACTAAAGCAGCAAAAAGAGTGTAACTTTGTTTTAAAAATGTATCAAAACCCTTTTAAGAGCTCCCAGTCAGAGAGTTAGCAAGTTGAAAAAACACAAATTCTTACCTTTGTTTGAAATGTATAGCCCCTGTTAGGAATGCCTTTAACCAGAAAGCTCTCTGCTGTGTTCTGATTTTAAATTGAAAACCCTCTGCTAGGTTTTAAATTTAAACTGACAGCCTTCTGTTGGGTTTTAAACTTAAACTGACAGCTATTTGTTGAGTTTTCCATTTAACTAAAAGCTTTTTGGTGATACTAGGCCCTGACTGATTTAACAAGTACACTGGATTCTAATTTACACAGATTAATCAGCTTTAATCTAAAGAATTCCCTTTTCCCCAAGATTTAGAAAAAATTCCCAGAAGTAAATACTTACAATTGCAGATCTGTCTCCAGGAGTAGCAGTCCCTTTTTGTAGTCCTTCAAGACTTTTTGCCCACAGGTGGTCCTTCATCATCATCGATTCCTCAGTACTGCGAACTGTCAAGGAGGGTTACCTCCTCCACCTGCAACAGATGCCACCCTTGTTCTTCCCAAGAGAACCCGTAAGGCTTCTCCTTCACCAGACTCTTCTTACTGAGCTTGCAGGTCTCCTTGAGGACAAGGTGGTAGAGCCAGTGCCCAAACATCTCTGGGCAAAGGCTTCTACTCCAGGTATTTCCTTGTTCCCAAATGAACAGGCGGCCTCAGGACTCCCCAGCTACAGGCTGGACCTGTGGGACCTGATCAGGACATACTTCCAGCAGGGAGACTGGCTATGCTCCTTAGACCTCAAGGATGCTTATACACACGTCTTGATCCATCCCAGCTACCAAAAATACCTCTGGTTCATGGTGGGAGGAGGTCACTATCAAGACAGGGTGCTACCCTTTGGGCTGGCTTCATCGCCAAGGGTCTTCACCAAGTGCCTTCGGCTCCAAGGGGCCTTCGTCTTTTTCCCTACCTGGATGACTGGCTCATAAAGGGAGGCATGGCTGCAGAGGTGCACCACGTCACCGAGAGCACCATCCATGTCCTTCAGCACCTGGGGTTCATCATCAACTACCCAAAGTCCCACCTCTTTCCAGCTCAGTGCCTGGAGTTCATCAGGGCTCAGCTAGACACCCTCCAAGCCAAGGCCTTCCTCCCACCCGTGAGGTCAGAACGCCTCAGGGCATTAGCCGCAGAGGTGCAGCACCACCAGTCGGTGCCCACTTGTATTCTACTCCACCTGCTTGGCCACATGGCCTTCACGGTCCATGTGACTCCCATATGCTCGCCTGCACATGAGGATGGCTCAGTGGTGCCTCTGCTTCTAGTGGGCACAAGCCACGGGCAGGCTTCGGGACAGGGTGAGGGTGACTTGATAGCTGGCAGACTTCCTCAGCTGGTAGAAGCTCCCCTACCACCTTCAGGCCTGGTTGCCCTTCCAAGCACCCACTCCCCAGAGGGTTCTCACCAAGGACGCCTCCCTGCTGGGATGGGCAGCTCATTGCAAGGACCTCTGTACTTAAATCAGTTGGCCCCAGACGGACTGCCAGTCTCAGATCAACCTTCTGGAGCTCCGGGCGATCTTTCTGGTCCTTCGAGCCTTCCAACACTGGCTGAAGCACCAGTTGGAACTAGTCTAGATGGACATCCAAGTCACAATATTTTGTGTCAACAGGCAGAAGGGTACGGGGTCGCCAGGAGGTGGTAGCCCTCTGCTCATATGCAACCCTCAACGGGATGCTTCTGTGGGTGGTCTACCTCCCAGGACAGCAAAATGCCCTGGCGGACAAGCTGAGCAGAGTCCTCCAGCCGCACGAATAGCGCCTGGACCCTAGGGTGGCCTCCCGGCTTTTCCGATTCTGGGGCATCCCCCTAGTGGACTTGTTTGCCATCCCTGACAACACGTAGTTGCCCAGCTTCTGCTCCTGTGAGCCGCAACTGTCCCAGGTGGCAGTGGATGCGTTCCTCATTCTATGGACGGAAGGCCTTCTCTATGCCTTCCCACCAATACCGCTGATTGCCAAGACCCTATTCAAGATTCAGAGCGACAGAGCATTACTGATACTGGTAGCCCCCAGGTGACCCAGGAAACCTTAGTTCCTGCTACTTCTCCATATGTCAATGGTGTTTCTGATTCCCCTGGACCGTGCCTCAGGACTTATGTCACAGGAGGAGAGCTCTCTCCTACACCCCAACCTGGGGTCCCTGTCACTCATGGCCTGTCTGCTGAAAGGATAGCTCTAGCTCCTTTCAACCTCCCATGAGATGTGGAGGAGGTCCTTCTGGCCTCCCACAAGGCCTCCATGAGAAAGGCATATGCCTTTAAGTGGCATTTTTGGTGTGGTGTGCCAAAAGACAGGTAAACCCATTCTCCTGCCCAGTGCAGTTGGTACTCCAGTACCTACGCCATCTGTCCCAGGTGGGACTGAAGCCCAACTCAGTCAGAGTGCCACTGAGCCACCTCGTTGAGGGCAAGCCCCTCTCATTTCCTGCGGAGCCTCATGTTGTCCAAGCCCCCCATCTGCCCACCAACGGCGGAGTGGGATCTCAACATGGTGCTCTCACAGCTCACTAAGCCACTGTTTGAGCCCCTACTATCTGCCACTTGTGATACTTCTCCTGGAAAGTTGTCTTTCTTGTTGCACCCAAGTCAGCTCGCAGGGTCAGCGAGCTCCAGGCTCTGATGGCAGAGCTTCCCTACATGAGGATCTACAACAGGTGTGGGCAAACTTTTTGACTCGAGGGCCGCAATGGGTTCATATATTGGACCCGGGGGCCGGACCAAGAGTAGATGGACGGTGTGTATGTGTGAATTAATATAAATTAAATTTAAATTTGTAACATTAAATGTTTAGATTAATTTAAGGTAGAAAAGCATAAAAAGAGTTATTTTACAAAACTTTTATGCAATGTATTTCTTTCATAAAATAGTACCTTCAATTTTAGTGGCCGTAGTTTGCCCATCCCTGCACTAGACCATGCCTCCCTACTTCCTTCTGTGGGTGGGTCTTTTGGTTTCTGAAGCGTGGTAGCCAAAGTGGGGGCTGTCCCACCCGCTTCATCCGAAAAGATGGGGTGGGCAAGATATGAGCGAGATTTAAGATTCTGAATCACCTCACATGAATCTGCAGTTATTGCGTGCCGAAGCGTCAGGAAGTGGGATATCCAGATCCTCCCAAGTGACCAGCCCATTTCCTGTCCTAGCCCCCCCATAGCCCATTACCAGTCCTAACCCCCCATCACCCCATTTCCAGACAGCCCCCATCAGCCCACAGCCCATTGCCAGTCTTAACCCCCCCATAGCCCATTACGTCCTAACCCCCCCCATCAGCCCACAGCCCATTACCAATCTTAACCCCCCCATAGCCCATTGCCAGTCTTAACCCCCCCCCATAGCCCATTACCAGTCCTAACCCCCCATCACCCCATTTCCAGACAGCCCCCATCAGCCCACAGCCCATTGCCAGTCTTAACCCCCCCCTATAGCCCACTACCAGTCCTAACTCCCCCCTCAGCCCACAGCCCATTGCCAGTCCTACCCCCCCCCCTCGGCTCACAGCCCACTGCCAGTCCTAACCCCCCCCCCATCGGCTCATGGAAATTAAAATTAAAAAAAAAGCTGGCCGCTGTCGCCGCGGCAGCATGGAGTGTCCCGCGGGGCCCCCTCTGCCCGGCTGAACTCTCCCGGCGCGGCTGAAGCCTTCTGCTCCGGCTTGCAGATACGCGAAGGGAGAGTGTCTCCCTCGCGTCTCTGTTAAGCCCGCAGGGGCAGATGGGAAATTTCCCATCAGCCCCTGCTTCCCATCAGCCCCTGCGGGCTTAACAGAGATGTGAGGGAGACACTCTCCCTTCGCGTATCTGCAAGCCGGAGCAGAGGGCTTCAGCCGTGCCGGGAGAGTTCAGCCGGGCAGAGGGGGCCGGATTAAAAGGTCCGCCGGGCCGTAGTTTGCCCATCCCTGTTCTACAAGAACAGGGTGGTGCTACACCCCAAGTTTCTGCCAAAGGTGGTGTCCCTCTTTCACCTCAGTCAGGAGGTGGTGCTCCCCACCTTCTTTCTGAGGCCTCACGTGGAGAAAGCGTAGTTACTCACCTGTAATAGGTGTTCTCCAGGGACAGCAGGAATTAGTCCTCATAACCCTCTCTCCTCCCTTTGGAGTTGCTTCTTTATCGTATTTTAATTTTTACCATCTTAGCTATGTCACTAGACTGAGGCAAGATGGCACCCTTGGGCGGGAAGGGGTTCACGCATGCGTGGTGCATCTCCCAAAGGCATGTGGGCTCCGTCGACACCAATGTCACCTATTTGTGAGGACTGATTCCTGCTGTCCCTGGAGTATACCTGTAACAGATGAGTAACTATGCTTAATGGTTAGTATACATTAGTCAACATGTTCCTTTATGTCTGAGTACTGTGTGAGAAATTGTTAGGAGAATCTGCATAAGAATTTGTTACTTCTCCAGGACCAAGCAGGAAGTCAGTCCTCACATATGGGTGACGTCGGCGCCGACGGAGCCCTCGTGCGGAGCATTTCCCCAGCTTTCAAAGAAAGCCTTTGGGAATTGCAGCGCGCATGCGCGGTCCCCTTCCCGCCCAAGAGTGCCATCTTGCTCAGTCTTCTTTTTTCCGCGGAGCCCGATGGACGTAGTTCGTTTTTCCCCGAGGAAAAAGTTGATTTTCTCTGTTTTTTATCTTTTTTCTCCGATTCGACGCCGGATCCTTTTCCCGCTCGGACAGATACGCCGGAATCGAGTCCTTTTTCTCTTTTTCGGTTTTTGTCCTTTGTGACTGGCGTTCGCGCCTTTTTTCTTTTTTCCCTAGCAACCCGGTCTTTTGACCTAGCAGGGGCCCTTTTTCCCCTGATGGCTACCAGCGGGTTTAAGAAATGTGATCGGTGTAAGAAACTTATGTCTCTTACCGACACACATGACTGCTGCCTCCGCTGCCTCGGACCCGATCATGACCCGATGATCTGTGGTCCATGTGGCAAAATGTCCTCGAAGGCGTTGAGGAGTCGGCAGCACCAAAAGGATAGGATTTTTTCTGACTCCGCGTCCGGCCGGGTCCGGACCTCGTCAAAGGCCTCGACGTCTTGGGACTCCGGCCCCGAGCAGCATCGGGGTTCCTCTGAGCGGGGGTCTCCTTCGCGGGAACATCGCAGGAAGAAGAAACCCATGAGGGCGTCGTCGGTGGACGCTCCTGGTTCCTCGAGGGCCGGGTCGCATAGCCCCGATAGCCGTCCAAGGTCTTCGGAGTCGGAGAGGCCTGCCAAACATCCTCATGTCGAGATGGAGTCTCCTGGACACGTAAGTGCTGTTGTCCTTGTGGACTCTCCTCCGAGGGAGCCGCCGTCGGGGCCCGAGTCAGGGGCTGCTGGGTCTCCTGAGCTCGGACTCAGGATGACGGCCTTGGAGAGCAGCTTCGCTGCCTTCATGGAACAGCAGCGGGCATTGATCGCTGGTCTCACCAGTGCATCTGCCCTGACCACCGGGACCTCGACGTCCAAGTCAACCCCGGAGGCCGAGCCGATCCTCGAGTCCATGCGGGCTCGAGTTGATCCTCGGCCAGGGTCTCCCTCGACCTCCCGTTCGGGGCCGAAGTCGTCGACGCCGGTACCCTCGGCGTCGGGGCGGAGGGCATCGGTGCCCGCCCGACCGGAGCCGCTCGATTCCTCCTCCGAGGAGTCGGGCTGGGAGATGGAGGACGAAGAGTCACCCGACACTCATCGGACTCGGTGTGTCCCATCGGACTCGCCAGAGTCCAAACCTCGGAGACGATCCCCACCGGAGGATACCCGGTTCTCGGACTTTGTGCGGGATATGCCCAAGGCCTTGGCCTTCCCCGCGGATCCCGAGGAGCTCGAGGCCCTCCAGTATGACTCTCCCCCGAAGGAGGCCTTTACTGTTCCGGTTCCTCCGATGCTGGAGTGGCTGTTCTTCCGCATGTGGGAGACCCCGGCCTCGACGCCGGTGTTAAGCAAGCGGGTCGATTCAATCTATCGAGTCCGCAAGAGCCCCGGGTTCCAAAAGGTGCAATTACTGCACCACTCCATGGTTGTGGAATTGGCCATGCATCGACTGAAAAGTCAGAAGATACACTCCTCGGTGCCTCCCGGCCGGGAGGCCCAGAACCTGGATGCCCTTGGTAAGAAGTGCTTCCAGGGCTCTATGCTTGCTTGTCGTGTCCAGACATACCAGCTCTACATGGGCATGTACCTCCGAGACCTGGCAAAGGAGATTGCCGGGTTCTCTGCTGGTCTCTCCGAGGAACCTTTGCAGAGGTTCCAGGCCTTGTCCACTGGTATTCGGGAGTGCTCGAAGTTTATCTCTTGAGCAGCCTACGATGGCTTCGAGGCTTCGGCCCGAGTAGCAGGGGCCGGCATTGGTGCCCGCCGACAGGCTTGGCTACAGTCATCCGACCTCGAGCCATGGGTACAGGACAAGTTGGTCGATGTCCCCTGCTGGTGTGAAAACCTTTTCGGCAAAACCATGGCTGAAAAGGCTGCTGAGCTCGAGACAGAGACTCTCACCAGGACTAGGCTGTCCAGAAAAACCTCTGCCCCTTCTCAGAAAAAGAAGGGCTCGGGAAAAAAGACCTTTTACCAGAGGAAGTCATCTGCCTATAAACAATACCCTCATTATCAGGCCTCTGCAGCTCCCCAACAGGGTCAGCAGGCCAAGGGGCAGGGTCAAGGGCCCCATAGGCAGAAGGCCCCCAAGCCCCCTACACCAGCCCCTGCTCAGCAGGGTGGGGGTTTTTGACTCAGAAAGCATAGCCTCTTCTCCTCAGCTGGCTTCTCTCAGCACAGGAGGCCGGCTGGCCCACTTTGCCCACAGGTGGTCAGCCGTCACATCAGATACCTGGGTGCTCCATATAGTCCAAAAGGGCTATCTTCTCCATTTTCACCAGGTACCTCCCTCCTATTTTCCAGGGGAGCCTCCAAGACTCCCTCTGCACAGGGACCTATTCCTTCAGGAGTTAGCAAGTCTGCTAAAGGATCAGGCTGTGGAACCGGTGCCCCACCACCTGAGAGGTCACAGCTTTTATTCCAGGTACTTTCTGGTACCAAAAAGAACAGGAGGCCTCAGACCCATCCTAGACTTGCGCAACCTCAACAAGTTCCTGGAGAGGGAAAAGTTCAAGATGCTTACCCTTGGAATCCTGCTGCCCTACCTCCAGCAGGGAGACTGGCTATGCTCCTTAGATCTAAAGGATGCGTATACTCACATCCTTATTCATCCAGACCACAGACAATATCTCAGATTTGTTGTGGGGGGAAACCACTATCAGTACAGAGTACTACCCTTTGGCCTGTCCTCCGCTCCCAGGGTGTTCACCAAGTGCCTGGCAGTGGTGGCGGCCTACCTGAGGCTTCAAGGTCTTTTTGTGTTTCCGTACCTGGACGACTGGCTCATAAGGGGCCAATCTTCCCAGGAGGCCAATCAAGCCACCCTTCGCACTGTGGCTCTACTTCAGCACTTGGGGTTTGTCATAAACTTCGCAAAGTCCACTTTGCTCCCGTCCCAGAACTTAGAATTCATAGGGGCCAGACTAGACACTCTTCAAGCGAAAGCTTTTCTACCTATGGACAGAGCCCACAGGCTGATGGATCTGACCAGGCAGTTTCGCAGCAATTCCCTGGTCTCTGCCAGGCAATTCCTGAGACTACTCGGCCATATGGCTTCCACGGTTCATGTCACCCCCAATGCCCGCCTGCACATGCGGCCGGCTCAGTGGAGCCTTCTCACTCAGTGGCATCAGGCCACGGGGAGCCTAGCGGACTCAGTAAAGATATCGGACCTGCTAGTCTCCTCTCTGCAATGGTGGCTTCATCTTCCGAATCTGGTACTCGGAGTGGTTTTTCAATCCCCTCCGCATTCTCAAGTGCTGACAACAGATGCTTCTCTTCTCGGTTGGGGAGCACATTGCCAAGGGGCATGTACTCAGGGTCTCTGGACCCCTTGGGAGGCTGCTCAACAGATAAACTTCCTGGAGCTACGGGCGATACGCCTAGCTCTGAGAGCCTTCTCCCACCTCGCCTCTCACTAGTCTGTACTGGTCCAGATGGACAGTCAAGTTGCCATGTTCTACGTGAACAAGCAAGGAGGCACAGGCTCCTTCCTTCTATGTCAGGAGGCACAACGGCTGTGCTCTTGGGCCGTCACTCAGGGAATCCTCCTAAAGGCTGTCTACCTCCCAGGTCAAGAAAATTACCTGGCGGACAGACTGAGCAGGATCCTGCAACCACACGAATGGAGGTTGAACCCGTTGGTGGTTCAGCAGGTCTTTCTCAGGTGGGGCCTCCCCACCATGGATCTTTTCGCCAGTCCTCTGAACCGGCAACTCCCGAGATTCTGCTCCAGACAACCGCATCCTCTCAGAGTACCAGCGGATGCATTTCTGATCTCGTGGTCCACAGGCCTACTGTATGCGTTTCCTCCCACACCTCTAGTGTCCAGAACGCTGTTCAAAGTCCTCAAGGATGGGGCTTCATTGATCCTTATAGCCCCCAGGTGGCCAAGGCAACCGTGGTTCCCGCTTCTGCTGCAGCTTGCGGTGGACACCCCTCTTCCTCTGGGGTTTCAACACGATCTCCTGTCTCAGGATCAGGGGACTCTCTTGCACCCCAACCTCCAGTCCCTTCATCTGATGGCCTGGCTGCTGAAAGGGTAGTCTTAGCTCCCCTACTACTGCCTCGAGAGGTGGAAGATGTGGTCTTGGCCTCTAGACGACAATCCACCAGGAAATCTTACGCTGTTAAGTGGCGTAGATTCTCCGCATGGTGTGCTCAGCACAGCGAGAATGCCTTCTTGTGCTTGGTAGCAGTAGTGTTGCAATATTTGCTTTACCTCTCCAATCTGGGCCTTAAGTCTAACTCTGTCAAAGTTCACCTTAGTGCTCTCTCAGCGCACCACTCGCCAGTGGACAGGAGTCCTCTTTCTAACCACCCTTTGGTGGCTCGTTTTCTCAGAGGCCTCCTCCTGCTCAAGCCTCTTTTACGTCCACCAGCCCCTGAGTGGGATCTGAATGTGGTCTTACAGCGGATTACTTGTCCGCCATTTGAACCTATGGCTACCTCCCTCTCCGTTTTCTCTCCTGGAAAACCTTGTTTCTGGTAGCTCTTACCTTTGCTAGGCTCTAGTGTCTGATCCTCCTTACACTAGGTTCTACAGGAATAGGGTAGTCTTACGGACTCACCCTATGTTTATGTTTATGTTTATTGTCTTGATTGACCGCCCTTCATTGGTAAGCAGAGCGGTTTACAAAATAAATCTTCATTACAGTGGGCACAAGGCCGGAAAAGGAAAAAGAAGTTACAACTCAGTAAAAGTAAAGAAACAAGGACAGGAGAAGAGGGTCAATAAAGGAAAGGAGAGGCTAGGAGGGAGAGAGGTTGAAGGCAAGGGAGAAGAGGTGGGTTTTCAAGGCGTGCTTGAAGGTAGGGTGGTGGGGCTCCAGGCGGAGAGTGGAGGGAAGGGAGTTCCAGAGGGCCGGACCTATAAAGAAGAAGGCGGAGGAGCGGGTGGATTGGAGATGAGCATGTGAGGGGGGGGGGGGGGGGAGAGTGAGACGGTTGAGGTGAAAGGAGCGAGGAGTGTGCCGAGGGGTGTGAAAGTAGATGAGGTCGGCAAGGTACTGTGGCGTGGTGGTGTGAAGAACTTTATGAACGAGTGTGAGAAGCTTGAATTGAATCCGGAAGGTAACGGGAAACCAGTGGAGATGGAGGAGGAGATGGAGGAGTTTCTTCCTAAGGTTGTCTCGCCTTTTCACCTCAATCAGGAGGTGGTTCTTCCGACCTTCTTTCCCAGGCCGCATGCCAACCGGGCTGAGATGGTTTTGCATACCCTGGACTGTAGGAGGGTGTTATCCTTCTACCTTGACCGTACGCGGGAGCATCGGAGGGCTGTTCAGCTCTTCGTTTCTTTTGACCCCAATAAGTTGGGGTTACCTGTCTCCAGGCGTACTTTGTCCATCTGGGTTGCTGACTGTATCGCCTGGGCTTATGGGGCAGCCGGCCTCTCGTTGGAGGGTCGAGTCACGGCTCATCGTGTCAGGGCGAAGGCTGCGTCAGTGGCTCATCTCCGCTCTGTTCCGTTGGCAGACATCTGCCAGGCTGCTACTTGGTCTTCAAGCCAGACTTTTGCGGCCCATTACTGCCTTGAGAGGGAGTCCCGCAGGGACAGTGCTTTCAGACAGGCAGTACTCCATAATCTCTTTGGGGTTTAGGCAACTCCTACCCTCCGGCCCTGGTGTTGGGCTACCGGTCGGGGGCGTTCTCAGAGAAGATTCCTTCCTTACGTGCTGACGAGCTAGAGGGAGCTCATTTTTTCCGCTTGAGGTCTCCGGTAGCCTTAAGCTGGGGAGTCCCATATGTGAGGACTGACTTCCTGCTTGGTCCTGGAGAAAGAGTAGTTACTCACCTGTAACAGGTGTTCTCCAGAAGCAGCAGGAATCAGTCCTCACAACCCTCCCTCCTCCCCTTGGAGTTGCAGTCATATGATTTGTTTTTGCTAATTTTTTTGCTGACTTTTAGCTATGTCATCAGACTGAGCAAGATGGCACCCTTGGGTGGGAAGGGGACCGCGCATGCGCGCTGCAATTCCCAAAGGCTTTCTTTGAAAGCTGGGGAAATGCTCCGCACAAGGGCTCCGTCGGCGCCGACGTCCCCCATATGTGAGGACTGATTCCTGCTGCTCCTGGAGAACACCTGTTACAGGTGAGTAACTACTCTTTACCATATTTAATTAATAGAATAGTTTAACTTCTGGGAGAATTCTTGCTTTCTACTCAAGAGATGATGGAAAGAAGGAAGGGCAGAAGTGAGCAATGGCCGCATGTTTCAAGGGCTTCCTGCTATCCTGAAGAAGGAAGGCCATCACGGTTGAATGTGGTTGTTTTGGAGGTGGGGATAAATGAGAGTAAAGCAGGGGCTAACCAATAAATACTGCAGAGAAATAATCTAAAAAGTAGATAACCTTCAGGAGGGCACATGTGTAATACCAACTTCTACAATTCACTTATCAAAATGTTAAAAAAATCCTAAAAACATAGTTTGTAGGCAATGTTGTGGGTTAATATTTTATTCAGCTTTGTAGTTTTGGGTTCAAATCTGTATCAAGTCCAAAAAGACACAATGGTGCTATCAGACACCTAGAATTTGATTCATTTCATCTAAATTAATATTTCAAGAATGAAAACGTTTTAGCTTGTGCTGGACCAATTAGGACTGAAATAGTGGATTCTGGAGATGAGAACGGAAGGGCTTTGGCAGAGTTACACTACTACCAAAATAATTTAATTTGATATTCTAACTTATATTCTTCTGCTTTCATTCTACAGATTGTACAATGTGGACTACAAAATAACAGTAGCAGGCGCTATCTGCTGCAGCACCCATTTTATTCCTATGGGCACGGTGGCAGATAGCACGTGCTAATGTTTCCCAGACATGGGGCTGAATTCCCTTTGTTCTGGCTTCTGATTTATCGCCATTCCACTACTTTGAGATCAGACAGAATCACTTTAGTGGTGCATTCCAAAGAGTGGTGCAATAGAGGCCAGTTTTGCATTAGCAGATGTTCAGGGAAGGGAGGCTCTATCCTGTAGTGTCATGACCTCCTGTAACTCTAATTTGGGGTCCATTGTCAGAGCCACAGTAGGGAAACTCTCATAAACCACCTGCAGAATATCCAGCCCAAGCCAATATTAGCAATCCTTCAACTGCAGGTCAGTAGACAAAAGGGGTCTTTTACTAATGGGTGCTAGCTGGCAGCGCATTTTCAGGCACGTGCTGAGGGTGCATAGTGCGGGGCCATCATATTTAACACAGGATGATTCCTGTGCTAGCTGTGCAACCCACGTTTGGGTCTTGAGTGGGCGGGTTTGGGGCAGAGAGTGGGCATGGCGAGCTCAGCACAGTTAGTGCTGGTTTACTTAACGCCTCCTCAAGTAGGTGAAGTTAAGTGCACCCATGCTAATGTCACCCATGTTAGGGGGAAGTGCTCCACATTAACTCGTGGGAAATGCTTTCTACACTCCCAAAAGTTAACACAGTGGTGTTGCACCTAATGCGCCCCAGTTTCAGCGCTTTTGGCGTGTTAGCTGCAACACCCTCGTGCCCATTAGTAAAATGACCCCAAAATGGTTAAAGTCACTCAGTTTTCTAAAAAAGGTGTGAGAAATAGTATGTATTTCTGAGGGTGCGTAGCTCATGCTGTTTAATAGGAGCAGCTAAATTCACT
The DNA here is from genome assembly GCA_033557465.1 of Ichthyophis bannanicus. Taxonomy (NCBI): domain Eukaryota; kingdom Metazoa; phylum Chordata; class Amphibia; order Gymnophiona; family Ichthyophiidae; genus Ichthyophis; species Ichthyophis bannanicus. The sequence goes on from CM066041.1 coordinate 277,383,288, forward strand.
TTACTGAAAAATTCACTAAATAGGTTTATTTTGTCATTCTGCAGAGTAGGTGCAAGGTTGCTGGCAGATAGTATTAAATGTTATGCATGCATGCCTTCCCTACAGCCAGCCAATTTGTCTGCTGGCTTGGAATTGTCTTGCAAATTACTTATTTTGAGTAGATCATTTATCTAGTGTTTATACACTAAAGCAAGCAGCAGCCCCTGCTGTTGTATTTGCTGGGTGCAGAGAGCAGTCAGGTAAATGTGTTTTCTTTCTCTCTTTGTTGGTGTGCAGGTGCTGTCCTTCTTGGCAGCTTATTTTCTCCAGTTAACAGCATTCGTCCCCACTGACATTTAAATAGCTATTACATGATTACTGTCATGGTCTAACATTCAACTGCCGACCTTAATTTATTCCTCAGCATGATGTATTTGTATATTTATGTTGCTCTGTTTTTCGGATTGTGGGTTTTTCCTTTCCTTGATTTGCTTGGGCTGAATTGTTTTGCTGTCAAAGTTATCATTTGCTGTACAAATCCTACCCACAGGGCCAGGCTGTGAGCAAGCCCATTTCAGATAAATAGTGCTTCTCTATCTCCACAGCCTCAGAGAAATTATAATAACTGAGCGCCTGTGAAGCCCATTTCTGTTTTGGGAGATCTCTTCTCCTCTGCCTTCCAAACTGCCATTTTATCATTATCTGAAATCCGTTCTATTTTCCTTTTATACAATAAAAGACAAGCCCTGTTCTTTGGAGCATACTTTAACCAAGGTCTGTTAAAAGAGTGAGTCTGTTAATAGCACACATTTTGCACAGAGCAAACCAAAGAGAGGGAGGCCTCACAAAGAAGAGAAGACAGCACAGGGAGAAGGAGAGAAACCAAGAGAGAAATGAGAGAGATAGGAGGGAAAGTATAATGAGATAGAAGGGAGATTCATGAGTCTGTCAACACTGGTGATGCCTTGGGGCTGGTCTAGTGGTTTAGGGGCCCTATTACGAAATCCTATTAAGGCTTTGCACTCATGTTAAGTGCAAAGCCTAAGTGATAACTGTTGAGGGTATGACCAGCATGTTCCCGGCGGTTAACATGCTAACATGTGCCACAATTAACACAGGTACACCTAACAGTACCTATAGAGGTATCATTAGATGCACCCATTCTAACTGGCACATTGGTGGTGTGCTAATGATGCCCGCGCTAACCACATTGTACTCTCTATGCCCATCATTTGCCCCTAACTCGCTCACTCTCTGCATTAGCACACCATTGCCAGTTAATGTGCATTTTGGCGACCACTAGCTGGCATGCCCGTACATTAGCATTCACCGTAGCCAGTTACTACACACTAAAATGCACGCATTAGCGGCATTTTTCAAAAGGCCTTTGGCTAGTTGATGCGGCAGAGAGGAGGGAGTGCCAGTCATTGTGCAACACTGACACCTTGTGGTCGGAATTAGTGTATACATTCCATTTTTCTGAGGGAGCAGCAGTCTGTGGTCACTGGCTGAGGACTGTTCCTCTGATGGCTATGCTAGATGGGAGGGGAGAAGGTGGTAAAAATGGGAATCTTCCCATCCCAGGTTCGTGCAAGGAACTGTATCACAGGCCTAGTAGGGGGTAGCTGTGATTGAGCTAGGTATCCAAAGGAGCAGGAAGAACTACTTGTCCCCCTCCAAAAGTCACAAATCATCTAAACCTGGGGTCTGTGGGCCAAAACCTGCCAGCAGATCCATTTCTCCTGACCTGCTTGATACTCCCCAGGCCATATGGCTCCTGCCACTGCTTTCACATCTATCATCTCCCCTTCCCCCCTCTCCTCGCCACGTGGTTGAGCATCTCTCTCTCCCTTTCCTAATTCCTAGCACTGTTGCTTCATCCTGCCGGGCTGCGCTTAGCATCTGTCTTTTTCTCTTAATCCTGAATGGTCCCTCTCCCCATGGTAGCAGCAGCAATTTAAGGAACACTACTTCTTGCTGGATCCAGAGTCTTCCCTCTGCTGTGTCCAGGCCCCTCTGAAAGAAGGAAATTGAGTAAGAGGGGGCAGGAAGTAGCAGAGGGAAGGATCTGGGCTGGGAAGAGGTTGTGTTTCATAAATTGCTGCTGCTGATCTTGGGGGAAGGGGGGGGGGGAGATTCAATATTATGAGAGGTGGGAGAAAGAGGGGGAGATGCTGAATGTGGCCTGGCAGGAAGTGGCAGCAGGGTTAAGAGGCAAAAAAGAGAGACACAGAGATGTTGGACCACAGTGGAGGAGGAAGAGAGAGAAGAAAAGGAGATGCAGGGCAAGAAGGGAGGGAGGGAGGGAAGAGGGGAGAGAGAGAGTAGAAGAAGATGAAGGGCAAGGAGGGAGGGAAGAGAGAGAGGGAGAGAGAGAAGAGAAGGAGTTACTCGCAGGGCAAGAAGGGAGGGAGGGAAGAGAGAGAGAAGAGAAGTAGATGCAGGGCAAGAAGGGAGGGAGGGAAGAGGAGAGAGGGAGAGAAGAGAAGTAGATGCAGGGCAAGAAGGGAGGGAGGGAGAGAGAGAAGAGAAGTAGATGCAGGGCAAAAAGGGAGGGAGAGAAGAGAGAGAGAGAAAGAGAAAGAAGAGAAGTAGATGCAGGGCAAGAAGGGAGGGAGGGAGGGAAGAGAGAGTGAAAAGAAGGAGATGCAGGGCAAGAAGGGAGAGAGAGGGAGAGAAGGAGATGTAGGGGAAGAAGGGATGGAAGAGAGAGGGAGAGAGAGAGAAGAAAAGGAGCTGCAGGGGAAGAAGGGAGGGAGGGGGAAGGGAGAGAGGGAGAGAGAGAGTAGAGAAGGAGATGCAGGGGAAGAAGAGAGGGAGGGGAAGGGAGAGAGAGTAGAGAGGGAGGGGGGAAGGGAGAGAGGGAGAGAGTAGAGAAGGAGATTCAGGGGAAGAAGGGAGGGAGGGGGGTTGGGAGAGAGTAGAGAAGGAGAAGTAGGGCAAGAAGGGAGGGAGGGAGGTAAAAGAAAGAAAGAGGGAGAAGAGAAGGAGATGCAGGACAAGAAGGGAGGGAGGGAGAGAGGGGGAGAGAGAAGAGAAGGAGATGCAGGGCAATAAGTGAGCGAGGGTGGGAAGAGTGAGAGGGGGAAGAGAAGGAGATGCAGGGCAATACGGGAGTTAGGGAGAGAGAGGAGAGAAGGAGATGCAGGGCAAGAAAGGAGGGAGGGAAGAGAGAGGGAAGGGAAGGAGATGCAGGGCAAGAAGGGAGGGGAGGGAGGGAAGAGAGAGAGAGAGAGGGGAAGGGAAGGAGAAGTAGGGCAAGAAGGGAGGGAGGGAGGGAGGGAGGGAAGAGAGAGAGAGAGGGAAGGGAAGGAGATGCAGGGCAAGGAGGGAGGGAGGGAAGAGAGAGAGGGAAGGGAAGGAGATGCAGGGCAAGTAGGGAGGGAGGGAGGGAGAAAAGAGAAGGAGATGCAGAGTAAGAAGGGAGGGAGGGAAGAGGGAGAGAGGGAAGGGACGGAGATGCAAGGCAAAAAGGGAGGGAGGGAAGTGAGAGAGAAGGGAGAAGGAGATGCAGGGCAAGAAGGGAGGGAGGGAAGGGGAGAGAGAGAGGGATGGGATGGAGATGCAGGGCAAGAAGGGAGGGAGGGAGAGAGAGAAGAGAAGGAGATGCAGGGCAAAAAGGGAGGGAGGGAGGGAAGAGAGATAGAGGGGAGAAGGAGGTGCAGGGGAAGAAGGGAGGGAGGGAGGGGGGAAGGGAGAGAGTAGAGAAGGAGATGCAGGGGAGGAAGGGAGAGAGGGGGAAGGGAGAGAGAAGGGGAGAGTAGAGGGGGAGGGGGAAGGGAGAGAGAGAGAGAGAGAGTAGAGAAGGAGATTCAGGGGAAGAAGGGAGGGAGGGGGTTGGGAGAGAGAGTAGAGAAGGAGAAGTAGGGCAAGAAGGGAGGGAGGGAAAAGAGAGAAAGAGGGAGAAGAGAAGGAGATGCAGGACAAGAAGGGAGGGGGAGAGAGAAGAGAAGGAGATGCAGGGTAAGAAGGGAGGGAGGGAGGGAAGAGGGAGAGAGGGAAGGGAAGGAGATGCAAGGCAAAAAGGGAGGGAGGGAAGAGAGAGAGAGGGAGGAAGGAGATGCATGGCAAGAAGGGAGGGAGGGAAGAGAGAGAGAGGGAAGGGAAGGAGATGCAGGGCAAGAAGGGAGGGAGGGAAGAGAGAAAGGAGAGAAGGAAATACAGGGCAAAAAGGGAGGGAGGGCGGGAAGAGAGATAGAGGGCAGAAGGAGATGCCGGTGATGAAGGGCGGTCGGGGGAAGGGTGAGAGAGGGAGAGTGAGTAGAGAAGGAGATGCAGGGCAATTAGGGAGGGAAGAGAGAGAGATGGAGAGAGAAGAAAAGGAGATGCAGCCTGGGAAGAAGGGAGGGAGGGAGGAAGGGAGAGAGAGGGAGAGAGTAGAGAGGGAGGGGGAAGGGAGAGAGAGGGAGAGAGTAGAGAAGGAGATGCAGGGGAAGAAGGGGGGGGGAAGGGGGAGAGAGGGAAGGAGTAGAGGGAGGGGGAAGGGAGAGAGTAGAGAAGGAGATGCAGGGCAAGAAGGGAGAGAGGGGAGAGAGAAGAGAAGGAGATGCAGGGCAATAAGTGAGCGAGGGTGGGAAGAGTGAGAGGGGGAAGAGAAGGAGATGCAGGGCAATATGGGAGTTAGGGAGGGAAGGGAGAGACAGAGAGGAGAGAAGGAGATGCAGGGCAATATGGGAGTTAGGGAGGGAAGGGGAGAGAGAGAGTGAAGAGAAGGAGATGCAGTGTAAGAAGGGAGGGAGAGAGGGAAGAGGGAGAGAGAGAGTAGAGAAGGAGATGCACGGCAAGAAGGGAGCGAGGGAGGGAGGGAAGAGAGAGAGGGGGAGAGAAGAGATGCAGGGGGGGGGAGAGAAGAGGAGATGCAGGGTAAGAAGGGAGAGAGGGAGGGAATAGAGAGAGAGTGAAGAGAAGGAGATGCAGGGTAAGAAGGGAGGGAGGGAAGAGAGAGAGAGGGAGAGAGAAGAGAAGAAGATGCAGGGTAAGAAGGGAGGGAGGGAAGAGAGAGTGAGGGAGAGAGAAGAGAAGGAGATGCAGGGCAAGAAGGGAGGGAGGGAGGAAAGAGAGAGAAGAAGTGAAGAGAAGGAGATACAGGGTAAGAAGGGAGGGAGGGAATAGAGAGAGAGAAGAGAAGGAGATGCAGGGCAAGAAGGGAGGGAGGGGGAGGGAGAGAAGAAAAGGAGATGCAAGGCAAGAAGGGAAGGAGGGAAGGGAGAGAGAGAGAGGAGAGAAGGAGATGCAGGGCAACAAAGGTGAGTCAGTTGATATAGTGTATCTGGACTTTCAGAAAGCCTTTATCAAGGTCCCTCATCGGAGACTTTTGACAAAACTACAAAGTCATGGGTTAGGAGGCAGTATACTATTGTGACCCAGGAACTGGTTAAAAGAAAGCAGAGGATAGGGCTAAATGGCCAATTTTGCCAATGGAAAAAGGTGAATAGTGGAGTACCCCAGGGATCTGTACTGGGTCCGCTACTTTTTGACATATTCATAAATGACCTGGAAAAGGGAATAACGAGTGAGGTTATCAAATTTGCAGACGACACAAAACTGTTTAAAGTTGTTAAAACCCAAGAGGACTGTGGAAAACAGCAGGAGGATCTGGATAAATTGGAAGACTGGGCATCCAAATGGCAGATGAAATTTAATGTGGACAAGTGCAAAGTTATGCACTTAGGGAAGAACAACCCAAACTATGGTTACACGATGCCAGGTTCCACATTAGGAACCACCACCCAGGAAAAAGATTTAGGAGTCATCGTAGATAACATGTTGAAACCCTCCGCCCAGTGTGCAGCGGTGGCCAAGAAAGCAAATAGAATGCTAGGTATCATAAGGAAAGGAATGGAAAATAAAACAAAGGATATTATAATGCCTCTGTATCATTCCATGGTACGACCGCACCTTGAATATTGTGTGCAATTCTGGTCGCCGTATCTTAAAAAGGACATAGTGTTATTAGAAAAGGTACAGAAAAGAGCCACCAAAATGGTAAAGGGTATGGAAGGCTACTCCTATGAAGAGAGGCTACAAAGGTTAGGGCTCTTCAACCTGGAAAAGAGACGGCTGAGAGGAGATAAGATAGAGGTCTATAAATTAATGAATGGAGTGGAACGGGTAAACGTAGATCAATTGTTTATGCTATCAGAATATAGAAAGACTAGGGGACATGCAATGAAGCTACAGGGTAAACTATTTAAGACAAATAAGAGAAAATATTTTTTCACTCAACGTGTAATCAAACTCTGGAATTTGTTACCGGAGGATGTAGTAAAGGCTGTTAGTGTAGCTGGGTTTAAAAAAGGTTTGGACAAGTTCCTGGAGGAAAGGTCCATAAACCATTATTAAAAAGGGACCCAGGATATCAATGCTTGACTCAATACAAGCACTATGGAACCTTTGTCTTTTGGGGATACTGCTAGGTACGTATGACCTAGATTGGCCACTGTTGGAAACAGGATACTGGGCTTGATGGACCTTGGTCTGACGCAGTATGGCATATCTTATGTGCTTATGTTCTTAAGAAGTGAGGGAGGGAGAGAGAGAAGAGAAGAATTGGCAGGGCAAGAAGGGAGGGAGGGAAGAGAGAGAGAGAGGGAAAGAGAGAAGAGGGGATGCAGGGGAAGAAGGGAGGGAGGGTGGTAAGAGAGGGAGAGAGAGAGAAGAGAAGAGAAGGAGATACAGGGTAAGAAGGAAGGGAGGGGGGAGGGAAGAGGGAGAGAGGGAAGAGAAGGAGATGCAGGGCAAAAAGGGAGGGAGGGAAGAGAAGGAGATGCAGGGCAAAAAGGGAGGGAGGGAGGGAAGTGAGAGAGGAGAGAAGGAGATGCAGGGCAAGGAGGGAGGGAGGGAAGAGAGGGAGGGAGAATAGAAGGACATGAACAGCAAGAAGCGAGGGAGGGAAGAGAGGTAGGGGGAAGAGAAGGAGATGCAGGGCAAGAAGGGAGGGAGGGAAGAGAGAAAGGAAGAGAGAGAAGAGAAGGAGATGCAGGGCAAGAAGGGAGGGAGGGAAGGGAGAGAGAGGGAAGAGAAGGAGATGCAGGGTAAGATGGGAGGGAGGGAGGGAAGAGAGAGGAGAGAAGGGGATGCAGGGCAAGACTGGAGGGAGGGAAGAGAGAGAGAGGGAGAGAGAGAAGAGAAGGAGATACAGGCTAAGAAGGGAGGGATGGAGGTAAGAGAGAGAGGGGGAGAGAGAGAAGAGAAGGAGATTCAGCGTAAGAAGGGAGGGAGGGAGGGAAGAGAGGGGTAGAGAGAGAAGAGAAGGGGAAACAGGGCCAGAAGGAAGGGAGGGAGGGATGGAAGATGGAGAAGAGAAGGGGAAACAGGGCCAGAAGGAAGGGAGGGAGGGATGGAAGATGGAGAAGAGAAGGAGATGCAGGGCAAGAGGGGAGGGAGGGAGGGGGAGAGAGAAAGAAAGAGAGAGAAGAGGAGAAGCAGGGCAGGAAGGGAGGGAGGGATTGAGGAAGGAGACAAAGAGAGAGAGAGAAGAGAAGGGTATGCCGGTGAAGAAAGGAGCGAGGGAGGGAAATGAGAGAAAGAGGGAGAAGAGAAGGAGATGCAGGGCAAGAAGGGATGGAGGGAGGGAAGAGAGAGAAGAGAAGGTGATGCAGGGCAAGAAAGGAGGGAGGGAAAAGAGAGAAAGAGGGGAGAAGGAGAAGCAGGGCAGGAAGGGATGGAGGGAAGGAAGAGAGAGAAGAGAAGGAGATGCAGGGCAAGAAGGGAGGGAGGGAAGGAAGAGGGAGAGAGGGATGAGAAGGAGATGCAGGGCAAGAAGGGAGGGTGGGAGGGGAGAGAGAGGGAAGGGAAGGGGATGCAGGGTGGGAGGGAGGGAGGGAAGAGAGAGAGAGAGGAGAGAAGGAGATGCAGGGCAAGAAGAGAGGGGGGGGGGAAGAGAGAGGGGAGAAGGAGATGCAGGGCATGATGGGAGGGAAGAGAGAAGAGAAGGAGATGCAGGGTAAGAAGGGAGGGAAGAGTGAGGGAAAGGAAGAGAAGAGAAGGAGATGCAGGGAAAAAGGAAGGAAGGGAGGGAGGGAAGGGAGAGAGAGAGAGGAGAGAAGGAGATGCAGAGCAAGAAGGGAGGGAGGGAAGGGGGAGAGAGGGGGGAAGAAGAGAAGGAGATGCAGGACAAGAAGGGAGGGAGGGAAGAGAGAAAGGGAGAGAGAAAAGACGGAGATGCAGGGCAAGAAGAGAGGGAGGGAAGGAGGAGAGAGGGGGAGAGAGAAGAGAAGGAGATGCAGGGCAAGAAGGGAGGGAGGAAGGGCAGAAAGAGAGGGAGAAAGAAGAGAAGGAGATGCAGGGCAAGAAGGGAGGGAGGGAAGGGGGAGAGAGAATAGAATGAGATGCAGGGCAAAAAGGGAGGGAGGGAGGGAAGAGAGAGAAAGGGGGAGAGATTGAAATGCAGGACAAGAAGGGAGGGAGGGAAGGGAGAGAGAGGGAAGGGAAGGAGTTGCAGGGTAAGACGGGAGGGAGAGAAGAAAGAGAGGGGAGAAGGAAATGCAGGGCAAGAAGGGAAGGAGGGAAGAGAGAGGGGGAGAGATAGTAGATGCAGGGCAAGAAGGGATGAAGGGAAGAGAGAGAGGGAGAGAGAAGAGAAGGAGATGCAAGGCAAGAAGGGAGGGAAGGAGGAATGGAAGAGAGAGGGAGAGAGAAAAGAGAAGGAGATGCAGGGCAAGAAGGGAGGGAAGGAGGAATGGAAGAGAGAGGGAGAGAAGAGAAGGAGATATTGGGTAAGAAGGGAGAGAGAGAGAAGAGAAGGAGATGGAGGCCAAGAAGGAAGGGAGGGAGGGAAGAGAGAGAGAGGGGGAGAGATAAGAGAAGGAGATGCAGGGCAAGAAGGGAGGGAGGGAAGAGAGAGAGGAAGAGAAGAGAAGGAGATACGGGGCAAGAAGGGAGGGAGGATGGGAAGAGAGAGAGGGAGAGAGAGAGAAGAGAAGGAGATGGAGGCCAAGAAGGAAGGGAGGGAGGGAAGAGAGAGAGAGGGGGAGAGAAGGAGATGCAGAGCAAGAAGGGAGGGAGGGAGGGAATGCATGGCAAGAAGAGGGAGGGATGGAAAAGAGAGAGTGAGAAGAGAGAAGGAGATGCAGGGCAAGAAGGGAGGGAGGGATGGAAGGGAGAGAGAGAGAGAGGAGAGAAGGAGATGCAGGGCAAGAAGGAAGGGAGGGACAGGGTAGATAGGGGTAGAGAGAGGAGAGAAAGAAATGCAGGGCAAGAAGAGAGGGAGGGAAGAGAGAGAGGGGAGAGAAGATAAGGAGATGCAGGGGAAGAAGGGAGGGAGGGAAGGGAGAGAAGGGAAGGAAGAGAGAAAGGGGGAGAGAGAGGAAGAGAAGAGAAGGAGATACAGTGTAAGAAGGGAGGGAGGAAGGAAAGTGAGAGAAAGGGGAGAAGAGATACAGGGGAAGAAGGGAGGGAGGGAAGAGAGGGAAGGGAAGGAGATGCAGGGCAAGAAGGGAGGGAGGGAAGAGAGAGCGGGACAGAGAAGAGAAGGAGATGCAGGTCAAAAAGGGAGGGAGGGAAGAGAGAGAGGGAAGGGAAGGAGATGCAGGGCAAGAAGGAGGGAGGGAGGGAAGAGAGAGGGAGAGAGAGAAGAGAAGGAGATGCAGGGCAAGAAGGGAGGGAGGGAGGGAGGGGGAGGTGGAAGACAAGGAGATGCAGGGCAAGAAAGAAGGGAGGGAAGAGAGAAAATGGGAAGGGAAGGAGATGCAGGGCAACACGGGAGGGTGGGAAGGTGGAGAGAGAGGAGAGAAGATGCAGGGCATGAAGGGAGGTAGGGAAGGTCGCGAGGGAGAGGAGAGAAGGAGATGCAGTGCAAGAAGGGAGGGAAGAGACGGAGAGAAGAGAAGGAGATGCAGGGCAAGTAGGGAGGGAGGGAAGAGAGAGAGGGAGATGCAGGGCAAGAAGGGAGGGAGGGAGGGAAGAGGAGAGAGAGAGAGAAGAGAAGGAGATGCAGGGCAAGAAAGGAGGGAGGGAGGGAGGGGGGAAGAGACAGAGAGAAGAGAAGGAGATGCAGGGTAAGAAGGGAAGGAGGGAAGGAAGAGAGAGAAGGAGAGAGAGAAGGTGATGCAGGGCAAGTTGGGAGGGTGGGAAGAGAGAGGGAGGGAGATATGGAGAAGGTGATGCAGGGCAAGTAGGGAGGGAGGGAAGAGAGGGAGAGAAGAGAAGGCAATGTAGGGTAAGAATGGAGGGATGGAGGGAAGAGAGGGAGAGATGAGACGGAGGTGCAGGGTAAGAAGGGAGGGGGGGGGGAGGGAGAGAGGGAGGGAGAGAAGAGAAGGAGATGCAGGGCAAGTAGGGAGGGAGGGAAGAGAGAGAGGGAGATGCAGGGCAAGAAGGGAGGGAGGGAGGAGAGAGAGAGAAGAGAAGGAGATGCAGGGCAAGAAAGGAGGGAGGGAGGGGGGAAGAGACAGAGAAGAGAAGGAGATGCAGGGCAAGAAGGGAGGGAGGGAAGGAAGAGAGAAGGAGAGAGAGAAGAGAGAAGGTGATGCAGGGCAAAGTAGGGAGTGAGGGAAGAGAGAGGGAGGGAGAGAAGAGAAGGTGATGCAGGGCAAGAATGGAGTGAGGGAGGGAAGAGAGAGAGAGAAGAGAAGGCAATGTAGGGTAAGAATGGAGGGATGGAGGGAAGAGAGGGTGAGATGAGACGGAGGTGCAGGGCAAGAAGGGAGGGAGGGAGGGAGGGAAGAGAAGAGAAGGTAATGCAGGGCAAGAAGGGAGGGAGGGAGGGAAGAGAGAGAGGGAGGGAGAGAAGAGAAGGAGATGCAGGGCAAGAAAGGAGAGAGGGAAGAGAGAGAGAGAGATGCTTGACTGCATGGCAGGGTGGGAAAGGGAGGGGAGGTGGGAGCTGCAGTAGCATAGGAAAAGCAGAGAGATACTGTAGTAGGGCTATATCGGACCTTTCAACTCATTGAATCAGGAGTTTACTAATAATAACAATTTTTGCCGCTTTTTGCAATGTTTTATACCTTTAAGGACTTGCTGATGATTTTTGGGCTATTTAAACAGGTGAACCCTGCTTCAGGTTTCAGATTGCTATTGAGCATGCGCTGGGCGTGTTTGATCAGTTGCTGGATTGACTGCTTCTGGTGCAGTGGGCTGAGCGTTGAAGCAGGGCGAGAGAACCTTAACCGCCCGAAACGCAGTGCTGTGTCCGCGCTATTCTCTCTAAATGCATTGGATTGCAAGTCTTTCTTTCATGGAGCACGTTTGAAAAGAAATGAACTTTTGAGACTTAACTACTAAAGCGTTGTGAACAATGAGAGACTCAGATAAGTGACCTCCGTTTTCTTCAGCAGTTTTGCACAGTAGTTTTCATGGTTCTTTTTGATTACATATGCTGAAATACAGCGTTTTCTAAGAGTTTTATTGGTGACACTAAGATTGTGGTGTTTTACCTTATTTATTGTTGGCTCCGTGAGGGGCTCAAAAACTTGAGCAAAATGGAAATGTTAGCTTCAAGAGGTATTTAATGCCTCATGGCTGTGCTTCCGACATAAAGTACACATATTTTCACGCTAGCAATTTTGGATTTTTACTTTCTCTACTTTTGATTTTTGGTATTTATAGTGTAGGGATTTTTGTTAGGTGGTTTTGGGCATTTATCAAAGAACAAAGCACCAGGCATTGATTGCATTCCCATAGAAGTATTACAGCAATCTGATGCAGCTGTTACCGTACTTACAAGGCTCTGCCAAGAAATATGGAAGACAGCATCATGGCCAACTGACTGGAAAAGATCTGTTGTTTATACCAATACTAAAGAAAGGTGATCCAACTGACTGTGGAAATTATCACACAATCGCTCTGATCCCACATGCCAGCAAGATTCTACTGAAGATTATTCAAAAGAGACTACAATCATACCTGGAACAAGAACTACCTGAAGTGCAAGCATGGTTTAGGAAAGGGCGAGGAACGAGAGACATCATTGCGAATGTGAGATGAATCCTTGAAAAGACTAAAGAATACCTAAAGGATATCTATTTGTGCTTTATCGACTATAGCAAAGCTTTTGACTGTGTAAACCATCAGAAACTCTGGGCCACATTAAGAAGCATGGGTATACCAGAACACCTGATCGTTCTCTTGCACAATCTGTACATTGATCAAGAAGCAACAGTTCGAACGGAACAAGGAGAAACAGAATGGTTTTAAAATAAGCAAAGGTGTAAGACAAGGCTGCATACTTTCCCCCTACCTGTTTAATTTATATGCAGAACAAATCATCAGAGAAGCAGGATTGTATGAAGACAAGAGAGGTGTGAAGATTGGTGGAAGACTCATCAACAACCTTCTCTATGCTGATGATACCACATTACTGGCGGAAAGTGAAGATGATCTGAAACATCTGCTTCTCACAATCAAAGAACATAGTCTCAAAATGGGCCTGCACCTTAATGTAAAGAAGACAAAGATCATGACAACTGGCATAATCAACAGGTTCATCGTCGAAGGAGAAGAAATTGAAATCGTGAATAACTTTAACCTACTTGGATCAACTATCAATAAAGAAGCAACAAGCAGTCAAGAAATCAGACGACGCATTGCTCTTGGCAGAGATGGCTATGAAAGACCTAGATAAGATTCTCAAGAGCAGAGATGTCTCTCTCCATACAAAGATTCAACTTGTTCAAGCCATGGTATTTTCAATAACATCATATGGATGTGAAAGCTGGACAGTGAAAAAGATAGACAGGAAGAAAATTGATGCCTTTGAATTATGGTGCTGGTGGCGAATACTGTGTATACCATGGACTGCCCGAAGAACAAACCAGTCTGTACTAGAGGAGATCAAACCTAAGCTTTCTTTAGAAGCTCAGATGACAAGACTTCGACTTTCATACTTTGGACACATCATGCGGAGAGAGATATCATTAGAGAAAGACATCATGCTTGGCAAGATAGAAGGTCAACGCAAAAGAGGAAGGCCAGCAATGAGATGATTCGATACAATAACAGCAGCTACGGGTACCAGTCTGTCAACAATGAGCCGCCTGACTGAAGACCAAACACAATTCAGGATAGCTATTCAGAGGGTCGCCATGAGTCGACTCCGCTCGACGGCACTTAACAACAACAAGCTCCACGAACAGAACAATGGCTGGGAAAAATCGTATTGCTAAAGCTGTTGCCCCCGTTACAGCTTCTGCCTCTGTCCAGACAGAGGTCCTAATGTCAGATGAAGGACCGGTTCCATGTGCAGGGTGGCTGCATGCTGAAGCTCTGAGGAAAGAAGTGGAGGAACTCAGAGAGGAGGTGGCGAGGTTGAGGAGCATTCAAGACAGTGAGAAGTACATTGATGAGATGCTTTTTGCAGCAACCAAGCTCTCCAGCACAGGAGAAGATGGGTGCCAACAGAATGTTGATGGTTGGACACAAGTCACCAGGGCCTGTAAAATCACCAATCCAACTTCTCCAGCCCTTGAATTGAAGAACCATTATGCAGCCGTGGAAGTGGAGGAGGTGAAAGCATCCCTGGAAAGGGAAGAACCAGAGCTCAAGTACCCCAAAGTTGCAGAATCAGTGACCAGAAGGAAATGAAGGATAGTGGTGGTTGGAGACTCTCTTCTGAGGGGTACAGAGGCGTCCATCTGCCGACCAGACTTGATGTCCAGAGAGGTATGCTGTCTGCCTGGTGCCAAAATCCAAGATGTTACGGAGAGTTTGCCGAGACTCATCAAGCCCACTGACTATTACCCAATGTTGCTAATCCATGTTGGAACAAATGATACTGCCAGGTATACCTCGGAATGTATCAAAAGTGACTTCATGGCTCTGGGACAGAGAGTGAAGCAGTTAGGTGCACAGGTGGTGTTCTCTTCAATCCTCCCTGTTGAGGGTAAAGGCCAAGGCAGAGAGGCTCCCATCCTGGAGATGAATGCATGGCTGCGTGGATGGTATCATCAAGAGCGTTTTGGTTTCCTAGACCATGGGATGCTGTTCCAAGGGTTGCAGAGCAGAAATGGCATCCATCTGTCCAAGAAAGGTCAATGCATCTTTGGTAGTAAACTGGCTAATCTACTGAAGAGGGCTTTAAACTAGATTTGTTGGGGATGGGTGAAGAAAGCCCCCAGGTTGGTGATACATTAAATACCTTTATGGAAATGGGAAACAGGGGTAACATATGGAAAGCAGTGTGTATAAATGCCCGTAGCTTGGGAAATAAGATCCCTGATGTTGAAGCTTTGGTGGGAGTGGCTGACTTGGATTTAGTGGCAGTTACAGAAACATGGTTCACAGAAAACCATGATTGGGATGTAACTATACCTGGCTATACTTTATTCAGAAAGGACAGGGTAGAAAGAAGGGGAGGAGGAGTGGCACTATATGTAAGAACTACTATTAAAGCTTTGGAATTACAGAGCTTAAAAGGGAGAGAGGAGGCATTGTGGGTTAAACTAGAAAGAGGGAAAGAGAAATCTATTTGCATTGGTGTGATATACAGACCTCCCTCACAAGAGGAAGAGGTGGACAGAGAGTTAATTGAAGACATACACAGCATTGCTAGGAAAGGGGAAGTGCTACTGATAGGAGATTTCAATATGCCAGATGTTGATTGGCACATTCCTGCTGCAGTATCATCTAGAAGTAAGGAGATCCTGGATTCTCTACAGGGAGAACTATTCAGGCAATTGGTAACAGACCCCACACGTGAAGGGGCCATACTGGACTTGGTGCTTACGAATGGTGAAAGTGTTTCTGATGTTGTGGTGGGAGATCATTTTGCATCCAGTGATCACCAGATGGTGTGGTTCAGTGAGGATCTTAGACTTTAGGAAGACTAACTTTGCAAAGATGGGCCAATACCTCAGGGAGTCATTAGTGGGATGGGAACAGCTGGGGGATGTAGAAAAACAGTGGGCAAAACTGAAAGGGGATATTTTAAGGGCAACCAACCTTTTTGTTAAAATGGTAAATAAAGGTAAAAGGAAAAGGAGACCGCTATGGTTTTCGAAAGAAGTAGCTGAAAAAGTGAAGAAAAAGAGGGAGGCCTTCATGAAATACAAGAGATCATAGAGAGAGGAAGACAGGCATCTATATTTGGAAAAACTTAGAGAAGCTAGCAAAGTAGTCAAGAAGGCAAAGATTCAAAAGGAGGAGGAAATAGCCAATGCAATAAAATGGGGGGATAAGACATTTTTTCAGATATATTAGTGAGAAGAGGAAGGGCAAAAGTGGTATTGTCAGACTCAAGGGTGCAGGGGAGGAATATGCAGAAGCTGATAAGGATAATGTGGAATTGCTTAACAAATATTTTTGTTCTGTGTTCACAGATGAAGAATCAGGAGCAGGACCTCAGAAAACACCCACAAATAGGAACAGAAGCGAGGGACATCTTGAACAATTTTCAGAAGACTGTGTTCGTGAGAAACTAGCTCATCTTAAAGTAGACAAAGCGATGGGACCGGATGGGATACACCCTAAAATACTGAGGGAACTTGGGGACGTTCTAGCAACTCCACTGACTGACCTTTTCAATGCCTCATTGGAGTCGGGAGTGGTGCCAAAGGACTGGAGAGAGGCTCATGTGGTGCCTTTACACAAAAGCGGAAGTAAGGATGTGGTTGAAAACTACAGGCTGGTTAGTTTAACTTCGGTGGTGAGTAAATTATTGGAAATGCTGCTGAAAGAGAAAATAGTGAGGTTTCTGGAGTCCAGCGGATTACAGGATCCGAGGCAGCATGGATTCACCAGAGGCAGGTCTTGTCAGACAAATCTGATTGATTTTTTGACTGGGTGATCAGGGAGTTGGACCGAGGGAGAGCTCTAGATGTGGTGTATTTAGATTTCAGTAAAGCCTTTGATACTCTTCCTCACAGGCGACTTATAAGCAAACTGAGCACCCTAGGGATGGACCCTAAAGTTACTGCTTGGGGTAGAAATTGGTTGGGTGGGAGGCGACAAAGATTACAAGTAAATGGAGCTCACTCTGAGGAGAAGGATGTTACCAGTGGTGTGCCCCAGGGATCTGTCCTTGGTCCGATTCTTTTTAACATCTTTGTTAGTGATATAGCGGAAGGGCTGTCGGGTAAGGTTTGCCTCTTTGCGGATGATACCAAAATCTGCAATAGATTAGACACCCAGGAAGGTGTAGATAACAGGAGGAGGGATCTAGCTAAGTTTGAAAAATGGTCTAGAATTTGGCAGCTGGGATTTAATGTTAAAAAATGTAAGGTCATGCATTTGGGCTGCAGCAATCCAAGGGAGCAATATAGTATAGGGGGTAAAGTACTTTTGACCACTAAAGAAGAGCGGGACCTAGGCGTGGTTGTGTCTGATGATCTTAAATTAGCTAAACAGGTAGAAAAGGCGATGGCAAAAGCTAAAAGGATGCTTGGGTGTATATGGAGAGGAATGGCTAGCAGAAAAAAGGAGGTGATAATGCCTCTCTATAAGTCTTTGGTGCAACCTCATTTGGAGTATAGTGTGCAATTCTGGAGACCACACCTTCAAAAGGATTTATTTATTTATTTAACAGGTTTTCTATACCGCCTTTTCCTTAAATCAAAGCGGTTACCAGACACAAGAAGGGAGAACAGAGACAGGGGGGCATACACTGACTAAACTAAAGAGTGAAGGTAAAATTGGGATACGCAACATCAAGGAAACCGTTACAGTAAAACAAGTTATATGCAGGCTATAATAATAGAGACTGTTAGATGTCTGTGCCATAGTACTCAGTGAAGAGTACAAATTTCAGTTGTTTTCTGAACTCCTTTAAATCATCCATGGATCGCACATCGGGAGGGAGAGAGTTCCATATAAGTGGGGCCGATAAGGAAATTGCCCTTTGTGTAGTACATTTACACGCTTTTCTGAAACTACTTGGGGTGCTGAGGGTGTTTGATGTAGTTATTCGTCTTGGCCTGTTGTTATTCTGGAGTAAGAGGTTATGAAGGCTAAAAGCAGAGCATTTATGTCTGATCTTGAATATATTAATTACCATCTTGTATTTGACGCGCTGGCTTATTGGAAGCCAGTGGAGCTCTTTGAGAGTAGGGGTAATGTGATCTTGAGATGCTGAGCCAGCAATAATTCTGGCTGCCGTGTTCTGAGCCATCTGAAGAGGTTTAAGTGAGTGTTTTGAAAGACCGTAGTAGATAGGATTACAAAAGTCCAGAATAGGAGTTATTAAGGCTTGGCAGACAGACCGGAAGTGGTCATATGAGAGTAAGGGCTTGAGGCGTCTAATCACTTTCATTCTGTAGTATGCAGACCTCACAGTTTTTCTGATGTGTGACTGGAGGGTTAGACCTTTATCGAGGGTAATTCCAAGATATCTAACTTCATCCTTAACTGGTATTGTAATGTTGTTGTATTTAATGAAAGGTGGGGGGTTGAAGTCAGTGTTTCGAGTGACAATAAGCGCCTCTGTTTTATTGTAGTTTAAGGCAAGGTTATTGCATGTGAACAGGATGGAGTTGGTGCAGAGGGTGGCTACTAAAATGATTAGTGGTCTTCATTATAAAGCATATGAGGACAGACTGAAGGATCTTAATATGTACACCTTAGAGGAAAGGCGGGATAGAGGTGATGATTGAGATGTTTAAATACCTCCGTGGCATAAATGTTCAGGGAGAGAGCCTCTTACAATTGAAAGCAAGTTCTGCTACGAGGGGACATGGGATGAGGGTGAAGGGAGATAGATTCAGGAGTGATATGCGGAAATATTTCTTTATGGAAAGAGTAGTGGATCCATGGAATAGTCTCCCAGTGGAGATGGTAGAGATGAGGGCAGTAACTGAATTCAAATAAGCATGGGGCAAACACAGAGGATCTCTAAAGGTAAAAAGGGGACTGTTGTAGTTGTTGATATAGAAGGACGGACTAGATAGGCCATGTGGTCTTTTTCTGTCGTCATATTTCTATTTTTCTCTGTTTCTAAACAGCTGTTCAGGTTTTGGGACTGGTGGATGCAAATTAGAGCTGTGGATAGGAGCAGTGGAATTGCTTTTCTTTGAAAGCATTGGTTCTCTTTTAAAATTGTGAATGGTATACAGATGATAACTTCTTAAAGAGAAAGGCTGTCCGCAATTTTTATTTAGTTTGTTTTGTAAAAAATAAAACAAAATAACAAAAAACCAAAATAACAAAACCCCAAAAGAAAACCCCAACCCAGTTTGAAGGCACCAAGCAAAGAATTTAAATGCCTGACTTTTATTAAAATGAACAGATAGATTTACTAAAATTTTAGCAGATGATAAAACTATTAATGAATGTTAGTAGGAAATATGGCCCAGTGCATAAAATTGGCCCTGTGGTAAATAATGGGGTCTTGTTTGTTAAAATGTGGTAAGCAGTTGCCATGTGAATTAGCATGTGGTCACAATTACTACATAGCCACAGCACCATTAATTCATGCAGTAGTTGCTTGCTATGGCAGAGGGCTGGAAAGGGATGGAGAATGGGTGAGCAATGGGCATAGATAGCACATGCAAACAGTACCATGTGCCGGCTGTCACTGCTGCAGATAGTGTAGGTGCACTTACCGCCACCTTAGGAAGAAGCAGGAAGTGCATCTATGCTTTCCGCAAACTTCAGCACCCCTCCTTGATCGGCATCCGCACCTACCCCTGATCTCCTCTGGCACTTACTGGGGTGTCCCTGGTGGATTAATGGGATGGGGGGCAGGAGCAATCCCTGACACTCCTGCTCTGTCACTGACTGGATTAAGTTAGGGGTCAAACTGACAAATACTGTGAGGGTGAACTATTTTGAATGTGTGTTTAGGAAAGTGGTATATAAACGTCTTATAAATAAATAAATAAATAATGCACTCTTAAGTGCAAAAAATTTGTCACAGTTCAGTAAACAGGCACCAATGTGTATTAATCGGTGTTAGCATTCACACTTTAGTAAATCTATCCTATTTCTCTATTATAGGTAGACAAATATCTATCAATCTCTCTCTCTCTCTGTGTACATACATAGTTAAATTTCACATGGCCAAAGGTGAGTACATGTAGTTGCATGACAAATATCACAGGAAAAAGAAAGCAGGCACAAATTTGTCTTTCCAATTAGGCAGCCCTGCTTTGAAGTTATTCCCAGCAAATAAACCAGGGGAGATTTAGAATACAAATATTATTTATCAAAGAAACAAACCAAAACAAAAACCCCAATAACTTGTATCTGACTGATATGACACAAGAAAATAATACTTGGACCCCTTATATTTCCTATATTGCAATAGCTGGAAATAAGCAGGCTTCCTATTCTTTTTAACTTTCGATCTACTCTACAGCTAAACGGTCTGGTAAGCTCATTAGTGCTTTTTTATTCCGTCGGATGTGTGAAGCCTCCACTAATTCAAACAGCTTTTCAGCGTAGAGGTTTTCAATCAAGTGAGAGAAACCTCACTTAGGCCTGGCTTTTCAACCGCTTTCTCATCCTGCAGCGCTTTGATCTTCCAGAAAGCATTTCTTTTCACTAGAGAGACACCACTTTCTTATCATTCCAAGACAGAAAAGAAAATACAGCAATTAAAGTAATTTTGCCAAGTGATAATCCAGAGCTTCCTTGAATTTTTGCCCCCTTTTTAATTTCTTTCCTCACAAGGAAAGACAAATCTATTTCCCAGATGTGGACCAAGAAGCTTCAGAAGTTGAGGCATATGAACAAATTAAAATACAAACATTAAGTAGCACTCAGAAAGCTGGCAAAGCCTGTAAAAAAGCTGATTTAAAAAATCATTTCTCTACGTTGGAAGAAAAGAGATTAAGGACAAGGAAACCCTTTATGTTTACCGTTGGACAGTGTCTTTAGGAATTCAGCACCACGGACAGCTCCTTAGTAGCTCCGGGCGCCTCGGGTAGAACGGAAACAAAAACCTTGGCTGACGCATTTCAGTGATTTTGGCCTCCAGCTTGGCAGAGGCTTTTGTATCAAAACAATAACTTTACAAACCTTGTGTTTACACAGTCGTAGCTATATGTCACCGCTGAACCAGGCCCCTTGCTTTGACTAGGGAGATAGGTCGGTTATCGGACAAAAACACCTCCATCAATTTGCATTAAAAAAAATAATAAAATTGCAAGCTGTCGTCAAACGGAGTGGAAAGACAAATGTGTACCTTTTGTCTGCTGTTTTTCTTTATGTATCTCGCATTAAGTCCTAAGAGGAAATAAGCATGTATTGAACTTGCAGATAAGAAAAATACAACAGAGGAACACATTATTGCAGTAGACTTTTCCTTATCTACAGTATGTATTCTTTCAAGTAAGGATCAGGGTTGGCGTCTTTCAGAAAAGAGGATCTGCTAATTCAGACATAGATATTAGCTAAATACCATAGATACATTGTGGACGTTTGAGCACAAGAAGAACAAAAACAACAAAAGGGTAGGATTCCAGAATTCAACCCATTTCTCTACCAATTAGGGCAGCAATTTCATACCATGGTTATCAATTCCTTTTCCTTCATTTGAGATTTTCATTTAATGTTTTTATTCTTTGTCATTTAATTTCTCTTCCAGGTGCTGTAGTTAACTGTGTAAAAAAGGTGAGCTAGGGTTATTTTAGAAATCTTTTTCACAATTTTCATGTGCAAAATTTAGCATTTAGGTGTATAAATGGCAACATAAGATATGCCATACTAGATCAGACCAAGGTCCATCAAGTCCCCAGTATCCTGTTTCCAACAGTGGCCAATCTAGGTCATAAGTACCTAGCAGTCTCCCCAAAAGACACAGGCTCCTCAATGCTTGTATTGGGTCAAGCAGTGACATCCTTTGTTTTATTTTCCATTCCTTTCCTTATGATAACTAGCATTCTATTTTCTTTCTTGGCTGCCGCTGCACACTGGGTAGAGGGTTTTAACATGTTATCCACGATGATGCCTAAATCTTTTTCCTGGGTGGTGGTTCCCAATGTGGAACCTTAAAATGTGTAACCATAGTTTGGGTTGTTCTTTCTTAAGTTCATAACTTTGCACTTGTCCACATTAAATTTCACCTGCCATTTGGATGCCCAGTCTTCCAATTTGTCAAGATCCTCTTGCAATTTTTCACATTCCTCATGGGGGGGGGGGGGGGGGTTAACAACTTTAAATAGTTTTGTGTCATCTGCAAATTTGATAACCTCATTCGTTATTCCCTTTTTCTAGGTCATTTATGAATAGGTTAAAAAGCAGCGGACTCAGCACAGATCCCTTGGGTACTCCACTATTCACCTTTTTCTATTGGGAAAATTGGCCATTTAGCCCTACCCTCTGCTTTCTATCTTTTAACCAGTTCCTGATCCACAATAGTATATCACCTCCTATCCCATGACTTTTTAGTTTTGCCAAAAGTCTCTGATGAAGGACTTTGTCAAAGGCTTTCTGAAAGTCCAGATATACTATATCAACCGGCTCACCTTTGTCTACAGATTAGTAAGACAAGATCTTCCTTGTCTAAAGCCATGTTGGCTGTCTCCTAGTAAGCCATGACTATCTACATGCTGAGTAATTTTGTTCTTTATGATGGTTTCTATCATTTTTCCCGGTACTGATGTCAGGTTTACCGGTCTGTAGTTTCCCGGATCACCCCTGGATCCCTTTTTAAAAATTGGCGTTACATTGGCGATCCTCCAGTCTTCAGGTATTACAGATGATTTTAATGATAGTTCACAGATTACTAATAGCAGGTCCGCAATCTCATATTTCATTTCTTTCAGCACCCTTGGATGTATACCATCCGGTCCAGGTGATTTGCTACTCTTCAGTTTATCAAATTGTTGTAATACATCTTCCCGGTGTAGCGATATTTCTTTCAATTCTTTTGCAGCATCACCTTTAAATTCCACTTCAGTCATGGGTAACATCCATACATCTTCCTCAGTAAAGACTGAAGCAAATAATTCATTCAGTCTCTCCGCTATAGCCTTGTCCCCTCTTACTGCCCCTTTTATCCTTCTATCATCTAATGGTCCAAATGACTTGCTCACAGGTTTTTTGCTACGAATGTACTTGAAAAAGTATTTATTATGCTTTTTTGCTTCCACAGCAAGTTTCTTCACAAATTCTCTCTTTGCCTGCCTTATTCACAAGTTAAATGCCTTATACAGTACTTCCCCCCACCCCTCATCTGGGACCCACAAATTACAGAGGAAAAAAACCCCCCATAGACTCTTCCCAGTCAAAGCATACACAAAATTAACACAACAATAGAACATTGCTTTATTTCCTCCTCAGAAATGATACTAAATAAAGAGTGTGGCCTCTGTAGTGAATTGCCTGCATTTATACATCTTGGTTCGCAAACTACCAACTTACATGTTTAAGTCACTGAGTTGCCTCCATTGATTTTTCCCATGTGTAGATTTGAGAAATGGGTCCTCCAGCTCTATGTCTTGCACTCTTGTATGTATTTAGAAAATGCTCCATATTTGTCAAAGTCTTTTCTAAAATACCACTGGACCTGTATATGTCCTGACTTGCATGACTCCATGTACTATCTGCAATTTGTCTTTATGTGTATTAACTTTGATTCTAGAGGCTGGCAGTGCAACTTAGTGGCTGGAGTAGGCCTGGCCCTGTCATTTGATGGACTAGTCATCTGACTAGGGTGGCAGAATTTGGGGGAAGCAGCTTGGCTCCGAAGAACATATTAATGCTGCTGTTAGCATGATGTGCACCTTTTCAGCACAAGCCCACACTCAAGCCCTGCCATATTTCTCTTCTGCCCTTCAACAGAAAGCTTATGTTGGAGGGGGAGCAGGACAGAGCTGTGCTTGAGTTTGGGCCTGTGCTCAAGTGTCCATGCTGTGCTATATTTCTGCAGTCTGGGTGGATGGTAGTGGTAGAAGGTACAACAGGGAACAGGTAAGAAAAGGGATATATGGTCACCTGGGAGGGGAAGGACAAATGCCGGATCAAGGGAGGTTAGGGGGTGGTGAAGGGAAGGGGAGATGCTAGACATGTGGGTGGGGTAGACAAAGAGATATGAGATGCTGGACATGAGAGGGTAGGGAAGGGGAGATGCTGGACTGGACTGTAAGGGGAGGGTAGACAAGGGAAAGGGAGATGCTGAACACCTTGGCCTCTCTGCAGCAAATGGGCTATACTCTAATGCAGCATCTTGTTTGAGTTTTTCCTGCTCTAGTCTTGCTCCTGATGCAGAAAGCAAGCTAGCTCAGGAAAATACTAAGTAAAACCACTGCACTAAAGCATAGCACAATGGGAAAAACAATATATAATTGCTCCCGATGTAAAAACTAGGTTGTAACAGCACAGTTTTTTACTCCTCCTTTTGTGCTGAATCTTTACACCAGCTCAGGGCTGGAATAAAGATACAGCCAGGAGAGAAAGGATCATCTGAGGTGAAATGTGATACTTCAGCTCAGATAACTCAAGGAGGCTTAGACCCACTCTCGATCCCCTGTCTAATGCTCCCTGACTCCCAAAGCTCCAACCCCCCCCCCCAGCTGTCCTTCCAAAAAACTATTGGTGGCCCAAGCAGCCCCCACCCCCCCAAAACTCTTAATAGTGGCCTCATTGGGCCCTACCTTCCTACCCCCTACCCCTGATCCCCACAAAAAATCATTGGTGGCCCCTTGACCCCCTAGAATCTTAATTTTGCTTCAATAGCCCCCATCTACCCAAATAAAGGTTGCACAATGACCCACGAACCACCCCGTACCACTGTATCATTAATATTGGAAGGCAGAAGCAAAGCCCCCATGCTCCAGCCCCCATGCCACCATCTTGGAAAATGGTAGCACCTGGTATCACTGGACAGGGTCAGTCTGCCCAATACAGTAATAACTGCCTTTTATGGCAGACTGATCCCTTAGTGCATCCTGAGATCCATGACATGGGAGTCAGCAGACCAATTGACCTTTCGATGTGTATTCCAGGATGCACCACAAGGGGAGTGTCAGTTTGCCATATAAGGCAATTATCGCCTTACTTTTCACAGACCTTGCTCACTGCATGGGATCAGGTTCTGCCATTTTCTAGGATGGCACTGCGGAGACTGAGCATTTGGGCATTGCTCCTGCCTCACAATGTTAATGGTACAGGGGGGATATGCGAGTCTTAGGGCCACCATGCAGAATTTCTATGAGTGATCAGGGCTACTGGGGAAAAAAATTAAGATTTTGAAGTGGGGTGGGAGGAGTTAGGGTTCACTTACATAGTAACATAGTATATGACAGCAGATAAAGACCAGTATGGTCCATCTAGTCTGCCCAGCAAGGCGGCAAGAGTAGGTGCACCTGCCGCTCCATGCACCTAGGTGTTTTTTTATGGGGATCGGAGGTGGGGAGTCTACTGGCCACTTGGACCACCAATGTTTTATGATCGGGACAAAGAGTGAGGGATATGGGCCATTGGAGCCAATATTAAGATTTTTTGGAGGAGTCAGGCTGCTTGGGCCACCAATATTATGGAGATTAAGGGAGTGGGGGGGGGGGGGTGGGAGAGGATGGCCACTGGAGCCAGCATGATTTTTTGAAGGGATCAGGCGGGTGGGGATTTCAGAGTGTGTCAGCAGGAGATCAGGGATCTGGGCCTAATTGGGTCATCTGAGGTGAAGTATCAAACCACCTCAGATGACCCTTTTTTTTTTTTTGCTCATGGCAGATAGCATTCCAGCACATGCACATAAGTGCCAAACTATTGCGTAAGAATATTGCATAAGATATAGGTGCTACTAATGGAGATCCCTGCGTGCATGTGTCTGGCTTGAGCTCCTTGTTTAGTGCAGGCTTTTTGCACACAGCTTATTTGCATTCTGTTTACTTACCTCTGTGTTAAACTTGTATTGGGCAACCTTGCACTGAGCATCAGCATGGGGCTCTAAAACAGGGTTTTTGCATTGAGACCCTTTGGAGTAGGAAAGGGGAGATGCTGGACAATGGGAGGTGGGAAAGGGAAGGACAGATGCTGGATCACAGAGTAGGGTCTGAAATCACCCCAGGGGGCAGGGAGCATACAGTTGAAGGCTGTCCTGGGGTATTAGATAGTCAGGCTGGCCCTGGGTTGGAGACGTCTCTTTGGGATCTGAAGATACTGGCTTCAGCCTCTGCGTCTCCATCATTTACTGTAAGCAGTCTGCTTAACCTGTGGGCATATAACATCTCTTCCATTTCACCCCGTGTCAACCAAAAAGACTGATCCGGTGCTGGATGTGCCTTTATGTATGCAGGGAATTTGTAGTTTTGATTTCCTAAGGTATCTCAGGGGGGAAGTCAGACATCAAAAAGTGGTATATCAAGAGGAATAAACTGAACTGATCTACAAACCCCTGCATGGAACAGGGTAAACCGTGGCTAGATCAGTTGCAACCTTAGTGCAGTGGTTGTCAGATCTTTTTTCGCTCGGCATATTCAAGCAGTGCAACCTAAATCTGCCCTAGGGACCCACAGTGAATATGATCAGATAAATTTCACATACATTGGTAATAGTATAGGAGAACAAGAAATGTAAGATAAAATAAAGAGTCGTGGACGTATAGGGCCTGATATTCAACTAGGCAGGCTATGTGCCACTATGGTGCATAGCCGTGCCCACTGACCTCTAACCCTGGATATTCAATGCTGGGGTCATATGTGGCATCCAGGGTTTGCCGCAAATGTCAGAAGCCATATTAGCTAACCGGGCAGCAGCAATATTACTGCTGCCCAGTTAGAAACAATTGCCACCTCTGCTCCTCCCTGGAATACCCCCAACATGCTCCAGTGCTAAGCGGTTGGCATCGGGGCTCGTAAGGGAGATAATCATGGATATTCGGTGGCGCTAACCATGTTAGTGCTGTTGAATTTCCCTCTCAGCAGCAGTTACATGGTTTGCAGGGCAGTAAACTGTGTAACTGCTCTTCAAATATCGGGCCCATATATTTTGTTTATTTAACAGACGTATAAACTGTACATCCAGCCGAACTCAAAATATTCAAAGTAAGACTTAGAAAACATAAAAACAAAACATCCTCTAGTCCTATCACATCAGCCTCAGAATCTGTCTTACCTGGGGATGGAAGATCTGAGCCCAGGTCCTTCCAAATGGATGTGTACAGTTTGGCCCATTAAAAAAAATTTGGAACCTAGGAAGGTTGACTGACTGGGACAGTTTTTCCAAATGGGTTAGTTTTGCACATACCATGACAGTCATGAACCTCACTCCTAAGTCAGGGTACGGGGAGTATGATCTCACTCTTTCAAATTTACTGCTAATGCTCGGCGTAGTAATTGCATCATGCCAAAGAGCGCCTCCTTCTGGAGTTCGTAAGATGTAACATGTTTGGGTAGTTTGTCAAGATGTGCTTGGAAATTCTTCTTTATCAAGTCTGTGGCTTTCAATATGATGGGAAATATTTTTGTATTTTTCGGACTGATGGCTGATTGGTTGTGTGGGTGTGTCTATGTTTGTGCTGTTGAGTCAATGCTGACTTCTAGTGACCCATTCCCTGGGTTTTCTTGGCAAGATATGTTATTAACACTCTGAATTATTATGTTATTAATGTTAAGGTTTTGGAATATTTACTAGTTTCCTGTAAAGTGATATGAGGGTTTTATATTTTTGTTCGCTGTTCCTTCTAATGTTAACACGTTCTATGTAAAGTTCTCTTCTGTTCGATGTAAACCATATTGAACTTTGGAAATGTGGTACATAAATGTCTCAAATAAATAAATATCATATCTTCTGGCACTGTAATACCATCCCTCCAGTTGTTCAGTAAACTCTACTTACACTCTAAACCTTGCCAGACTATTGAAAGAATGGGCATAAAAAAAGAGACGTTTTATTTAGATAATTGTAATTAGTAATCGTTAACCAGGCAGTCCAAAATGTGCGCTTATGATACAGTGGTTGAAATCACTTGGAAAAGTCACTGCTTAGTTGCAGAAGTGTGTGGCAAGAAATGAATCTGTCTTTGGGATCCACTGGGTGCTTCTTAGAGACCTGGATTGGTGACTGTCAGAGACAGGATGCTGGGCTCGATGGATCTTTGGTCTGACCCAACATGGCATGTCTTAATTAAAGGTCTTTATGCAGTGAAATGCTTGTTGCAACACCACTATACTTTACTATTATAGTAGAGAGTAGGTCGAAAGCTTGAGACCCTCTTCCTAAATCTTGCTTCCTCTGCTATTTTGCATCTCAGTCCTTCAGAGAAAAAGGAAGAGCTGGAATCGCTTCTCCATCATTTCTACCTTTAATTGGAATCAATCAAATGTCACAAGTGAAGGGATTTGATGAAGACATGATTTTTTTTTTTGTAAATTCCTCCAGAGGCATCTAAATTCTGTGACAGATGGAGTTTTAAGAAAAAGCAAAGCACCTAGAATAATAACCAACTGACCCAAATGCCACTACAGAAAGCCCTTTGCTGCTTTCTCATAGACATTTGTGTCTCATGCAAAATTAGAAGCCTTTTTTTGTGCATTTATGTGCTTTTATCAAATTACCAAGAATGGTTTTGTATGCATTTAGTAAACATAGCATTAACTCAGCTGAGAAGAAATTACTACCCCAACATATGATAAAAAAGCTTCAGTTACAGCATAATCATCTATGGGTGTCTGGCTTCCTGAATGTTTCCGTCTATTCTAGTTTACATTTGTTGCAGCTTCATGTTTGTCAGATATATCAGGGCACATTTCCCACCTTTTTTATGTTTGCCCACATAAAAATAGTGTTGAAAATTGCTCCACTTCACTGTGGGCAGAAGTCCTTGAATTAGATCAGAGGAGAGAAAGCACACCTGTACGTTCTTTGTGTACATTTGCACCTGCTTCAAAGCAGGTTCAAATGTACCTGAATACTAAATACCTGCTGTGTGCTGTCAGCCAAGCTTTCAAAGGGAAATCCTATGGGAGGGAGAGTTCCTTGTGAATGTTAATTTGCAGGCCCATTGGAACAGTGCACTCGTTGGCCTACAACGTCTGTGCGAAGGCCCAGGGTTGCTCAGCATCTTCTCTAGCAAGCATATTTTTCTAGGAAGGAGCTGTTCTGCTGGTTATTAAGGATGAGCTTTAAGGCTGAAATATCTTATCATTTTAATTACAGGTGAAAATATACCTTTTCAAAATTGCAACAAAAATTTGAAATGGGGAGTTATTGATTTATTGGATTTGATAGACTCCCTTCATTCTAAAGAGACCAATCAAGGTGGTTGGAATTAAAAACAGTAATAGACAGCAGCTACGGGTGCCAGTCTGTCAGCAATGAACTGCCTGACTGAAGAATGAACACAGTTTAGGACAACTATCCAGAGGGTCGCCATGAGCTGACGCCCACTCGACGGCACTTAACAACAACAAAAGGAAATAGAGAGGAGAAAATAAGAAAAAAGAAAAATAGAGGCTTCTGCTATTACCGTTCACCAAAGTGATCTGTGTAGGCAAGCTGGCACAGCCGGGCCTTGAGTACATGCATAAATGTTGCGTAAGGGGGGTGCAGGGAGAGTGCATGCCACAGTGAGGGAGCTAAATAAGAAAGGGCAGAATGATGCAAGACCTCTAGACAGATGTGAGATAGAGGGGGAATAGCAAGTAGAAGAGTCCAAGATGAGTGCAGTGAATGAGATGCACAATAAGGAGAAGCCAGAGCACCACATATCAGGGTGTGATGCGTGTGCTCCAAATGCTCATTGCATTTCACATGAAATCTCTGGAAGATTTCTTCATGTTGCTCATGCTTAAAGGTATGACAGGTCTCAGTTATATGTGGGGATTGCCACCTCTTACACTGGAAGTGAACAACTGGGAACAGGTATCCTCATTGGAATCTGACAGGTACATCCAAGTGACTAGACCG
The DNA here is from genome assembly GCA_033557465.1 of Ichthyophis bannanicus. NCBI lineage: Eukaryota > Metazoa > Chordata > Amphibia > Gymnophiona > Ichthyophiidae > Ichthyophis > Ichthyophis bannanicus. The sequence goes on from CM066041.1 coordinate 277,411,986, forward strand.
GCCGCTGCGACAGACAGGATGTTGGGCTTGATGGTCCCTTGGTCTGACCCAACATTTCGCAGATATGTTTATGGAATAAATTCTCTCATATAATCACATTTCACTGCAATAAATCTGCTTGTAGACCTGAATCTCTCAGACTATACAAGCTTCACACGAAGCAACTGAAAGTAATTCTTAAGTCTTTCAGATATTCATGGCAGCCATATTAACAGAAATCCAAAATATATATACACCATTGGCGCCTCTTCTTCTTGCCAGAACAACAGTACATAAATCTCACTGTCTCGCCCTCATGTTCTCTGTTTATCTCCTTCTGCTGCACATATAAATTGAGTCTTCATTTCTTTTATGAAAGAGAATCAGTATGATAGTGCTTCAGGATCCTTCAATGCTTTGATCTTATTATTAACAGCAACATTTATCCTTATCTGAACTTTGCTTTCAACTTGATTGCTCTCAGATTGCCAGAAATATGTTCCTTTTCTGTGCTGTGACATTTATTTCATGATAATATAAATTGTCTTTCTTTCCCACAGTATAGATGCTCCTATACTACGACTTTTGTCAGCATTTCCAGTATTTGAGGGTATATCAAGACATGAATCGCCTTTGGCCTCAGGTATTTTATATGGTTGGTATTACTTGAAGACACTGATGTTCCCACTAAGGTGTGTGGGAGATCCTGCCAGGTACACTCTAGCAATTCCATTGTTTAAACTGCATGGGGCCTTCAGACTGCTGGCTCCATGGGACAAACATTATGGAACCTATGTACCTTTTTGGAAACCTGCCAAGTACTTGTGACCTGGATTGGCCACTGTTGGAAACAAGATACTAGACTTGGTGGACCTTGGTCTGACCCAATATGGCATCTCTTATGGTCATATGGTTTACGTGTGAGAAGGCTCGATCATGCCTTAGATGGAGGGGCAACTGCCTAGGGTGCCAGATAGGGTTGCCTATTCACCATGCCATTATGGTGCTCTGGCAATAGAGGGAGGACTTCAGTGATGCAGCCACAGATTAATGGCCAGCTGGGATCCTCTTCTGATGATGCAAGCATTAGTGGGGGTGGGGGCTGAGTCATCAGTTGGGACTCTGGCCCTGGCCTTTAATATTCTGTTATATCATTGGATGGGGATCCTTCCCAGTCTGCATGGGGTGCCAAGTAGCCCGATGATGGGAATGGTGGGGAAAGCTGTCAACAGCCACCCAAGCACCTTAGAGGGAATATTAGAAGTCATTATATGTGCTCTGTGTCTCCAAGTTCTTCATAGATTGAATGTCTAGTAGCTTTGACAGAAATGTGTCCATAAATTTAAGTGAGTCATCACCTTTCACTTCTTTTGAAATCTCTAAAAATCTCAAATTATGATTCCTGTCTGCATTTTCAAAGTCCCTTTTTCATTTCATGGTGATTTTGACATTGCCCTATAGGAGGGTCACATTCTTTTAAAAAGGACATCCTTTCCTCCAATTCATCTATTGTGTGTTGAAATAAAAAAAACTGCACAATGCAGGAAGACATTTCTCTTTTATTGCCTTGAGTTGCACCATGATTCTCCATCATTAGTACCTTAAGGGATTGAGTTCCCTTCATGGCTAAGGGATGTTTAATTTTCCATGCACTTATTAGGTGACATTTTCTATGTTGATGGAGCATCCTGTTTAGATTTTTTGATCCATGTGAGGCCACTTAAATCACTTCTGTGTTGCCCATGATAGTTGTTATAGCCATTTTTTGCTCACCTTTCCAAATAATGTTCAAAGCTGTTTACGGCATTATTAGTATTCAGGTAAAGAGCTTATAACTGAAGTGAGTACCTGAGGCAACAAGGAGTGCCAGTAGGGGACAGTAGGATTTGAACTCTGATTTCCCTGGTTCTCACTCCATTGCTTTAACTACTAGGTTGCTGTTTCTCCTCTGTTCAGAAGAGACCTCATTGAGGGTTTATTGGTTTCTGGATTGTTGCTCAAAGCAGATATTTTTCATGTCTATCTGTATCAGGCTGTCTGATGCCTCTTTACCGGAAATGTTTAAAAAATATGGAGACATTAGGAATATATGTTTGCTATCTGGCTCTTTAGACTGCAGAAATTAATATTTTTTTTATCAAATCCTAAGTATCTAGGCATGCCCTTGCCTTGTGCTTGCATCAAACTTGATCTAGCAGTAAAAAAATCTCATGGTACCTGTCTTACTTTCAATAGTGCAAATTTTCAAGCTGCCACTAGATGGCACTTTAGCTCTGAGTTTCACTAGTAACTAGCATAAAGGATAAACGGTGGACCAGGACTACAGGGTGTTGTAATAGATAAGACAACAATGACTAATAAGCTTAAATGCAAATAAATGCAAATGCGAACAGATTCCAGAAAGATGAAATTCTCATTTGAATGGAGCAATGGCCACTTGCTGGCATGCCTAACACGCTTTACTATAATGAACATACAGAACCCAACAACACTTTCATTTTTAACCTTACTTCACAATTAACAGACACTGAGAACTTTCACAATGTAATCATATATACACATACCACTGTGGCATCTAGAGAGATCAAGAGCAAAGACACAACCTAAACACGGTGTGCTCCTGGAGTTCTTATTTATTATTATCTATAAACTGTATTGTTATCGTGTATTTTGTTTGTTTCCTATGATGAACACATTTTGGAAAGGCACAATACACTGGATAAACAAATAAAACAAATAATGTAGTGGCTTACTGATACTGCTTTGAATAGGTCCAGAGACTATTACCTCATGTTTCCAAATGGTTCAATGGAAAATGGTGGAATCCACTCCTAAATAACTAGTTTCTTAGTGAAGGATGGCGAAGCCTGTACCTATTGGTCCCTGTATGTGGTGAGGAATGCAGCAGATCAGTCCCATTAGTCACTTGGCTCAGTGAAGGATAGAGAGGATTGTTTGCCTCATTTGCATATCAACTGGACCTCATTTGCATACAATTAATTAATTTTATTTCAAGATGTATATGTTGCCCATTTAAATTTTAGGCAGCTGTCAAAGGAGCCCTTCACAAGCCTCTTTTTTTGTCCTGGCAATGACTTAGGGTCATGTTTACTAAGTATTAATGTGCGTTAAGTGCCACTGCGCCAATAGAAATAAATGGGTGTTGCTGCACTTAGCGCACATTAACATTTGTGAAAGTGCGTTAACGTTTAGTAAACTCGCCTCTTAATGAGTGTCTGAATACCATTAGCATAGGGCAGTGAGGATAAAGAAAGACTGGCAGATTTCTACATTACTATACTCTAGTGCCAACTGCCAGGCACATTAGGAAGTAATATAAACCCTGCCCATTTAGAACCCATAGCAAACCCAGCGTATCATAACAGCACTACCAGGACTCACAAAGCACCAAACCCTACCTATCAAAAGGCAACAATGCAAATATTAAACCAATACATTTCCAATACTGTGGAAAGAGAACAAGTGGGACTGTGTCATATAGAAAATACATAAACAGAATACCACAGCTTGGTTACACATGCAAAACATAGGCCATCATCAAGAAAAGAACAAGGGATCACAATTTAGAAATATGAAGACAATAATTAAACTGGGAACCCCAAAAGCCAAACTTGGAATGTACAACAACACTGGAGAAATAAAACTATAAATTATTTTCCTCTTGTACTAAACAAAACATAAAGATGTTAGCAATGCACATTTCCATGAGCCAAACAATTAAAATAATACTGGATGCAATTCTTATTATAAAACTTAAAAAGACCTCAAATAACAAGAGCTTATATTGAGCCAACCATCCCTCCAGATAGGAAATGCCTTCATTTAAGCTCCCAACACTCAGCACACTGGCGGCTTCAACTTTAACAGAGCCGCGGGAAAGGAGGAAAATGGCATTCTTCCTCGCGCCTCAGCAGAGGTGAGCTGGGGTGCCATACTTAGGGCCTCCCCAGCTCCCTTTGAAGCCAGTCAGGCAGGAACAGGGCCTCCCGAGGCGCGGGGCCATGTGCGGGCAACATTCCTGCACAGTGAGAGGCCGGCCATATCCCATTGGTCTTCCAGACTACTGAGAGATTGTAAGATCTTTTTTATTGCATGTGCCGTTGAGTCAATGCTGAGTCCTGGCAATCCAGCAGCCCCTGGGCTTTCTTGGCAAAGTGTGACCAGAAGTAGATTGCCAGGCCTTTCTTGCGAGGCAATGTGGGGGGTGGGGGGATAATATGACTTGCCCAAGGTCACAAGGAGTGCCAGTGGGAATCAAAACCTGGTTTCTTGGTTATTAGGCTACTCCTCCACTAGATCTAGTGCTGGAGAAAAGGTTTCAGAACTATCCTTCTCTACTTTCTCCTTCCAGTCCTCCTGCCCCTTGTTATTCTTACAGCCTCCACACACCGATGCCTCTCCTCTTCCAGCCTCCATATGCTCACCCTATCTTCCATTCTCTCCCACACAGAGCTTAGCTGCCTCCCCGTGACAGTGTCCAGCTCCCTGAAGTGGCTGGAGGAAGTTGTAGGGGTGGTACTTGTACTAGGTATTTCAGGGCCTGAGCCAATGAACATCCACAGGCTTCAGCTCCCAATCTACATGGAAGCTTGGGGGGAGGGGGCGGCGGCGGCAGCACTGCAGAGCCCGTGAGCATGTGTGTTCTGGCTGAGGCCTTGGGTTGTACTAACTCACAAAGTACTGCTCCTGCACCCCTCCCTCTCTAACTCTCTCTGGCCACTGGGACAGCTGATCTGCAGAGGAAGTCAATGGGTCTTGCATTGACAGTGGTGGGAATCAATAGGAGCCTGTAAATTAAAAGTTTTAGCATGTTCCGACAGGAAAAAAAGACTTGTTTTGACAGTCTTCTGCTTAGTAAGGGATGGAGAGAAATGTCCCTGTTGGGTCACTTCGTGGTTTGCGTGAGTGAGATATGTCCTGGCTCACTCTCCATCTAGCATTAAGCTGAAACTCAATGGGAGCAAGTTTACTCATCTGTCACTCAGACATTGGTGGTGGGAGGCTATGTGGACAGGACAACGTAGATTCTACAGTCTAATGAGGAAGCTTTTGAGCAATCTCGTAGTAAGGGGAAATAGCAAATATTCTATAGGCACACACCATATATTGAGTGTAGACTTTATATATAATCTAGAATTTTCGTAAGGGAAGTAGACACGGTCAGGAGATGGATGCCTTCTTAAGAACAGCAGCAATGGCAGCTACATCCTGACTCGCAGTAGTGACCTGCCAAGTCAATGCTGCTAAATGAAAGCTGCCAGAGGAGGTGACATGCTCAAGAGGGAAGTCTAACAGGCAGGTGTCAAACTTATTAATAAAAATGTTGCTCCTTCTTTTCACAGTGTTAGCGATGCCAGCACAGGGTGCAACAGAATCTGACAGCAGGTACATACTGTAAGGCTTAGAGATGGTGGCAATCCAACAAAGTAGAGCAGATGGAGGATGAGGTGAGGTAGGGAAAAGAAATGAAATAGGCAGATGCTAATTAAGATTTGTCTCTTGCTAACAGCATATTCTCCTGGAACCTCTGTCATACGTTTTCCCTTGTGAAATTCAGGAGGTTCGTTTTTGAAAAGAAAGGAAAATGTATTCAGAGATACTCAGCAGAACTTAACGCAATAAATATTGAATATGTCCAGATGAAATGATTTGGAACAGGGTCGGCCCAACCAGTAGGCAATCTAGGGAGTTGCCTAGGGCAGCAGCTTCTGGAGGGGGCAGCAAAGAGCAGGGCATAGGAAGCTAAACAATAGATTCTGACAGCCAGGGGGGGCATACGGCTTAAGATCTGGCTAGGGCGCTACACCTTGAACCAACTCTGGGGCCAGCCCTGATTTCGATAACTGCTATTTATCAGATCAAAGTTATCCAGTAACTTTTTTTTTAATTTTTATTTTTATTAACCTTTTTATAATACTCTTAGATAACCAAAAGAAACAGTAAGCGTCTCCTTTTCTAATCCAGAATATACATCTAGGTGGCAGAGGGGGAGGCCATGATAGCCGAAGCATGGCACAACCATACCATATGCAAACCATCCAGAAATCCTGTACACATACCTATGTCAATACATCTGTTAGCTCTGATAACAATACAACCTTTAAATCTTGCCCATCTTGGTTTCAAAAAACTGGTTCACAGGCTCTCAAATCTTTTCAAAACCACTCATCTACCCCTTAATTCTAGCAGCCCTGTATTCCATTTCTTTTATATGAGCTAATTTCTAGCTCCAGCCCAGGAGCGAAGGAGGTAACAGACTCTCCCACTTTGCAGCAATACACATTCTCACTGCTAGAGAAAAGAAATTAGAAACAGCATTTCTATTCAGCTGTGTAACAGCGGGTCTGTCAGAAAATCACAATAACATTAACCTATCATCCACTGGCATCTCCCTTATTGACATTTCAGTGTTGATTTTATGCACCTGTTCCCAGAGTGGTCTAATTTTAACACAATCCCATACCATATGCTGAGGAGATCACCTGTCCCCAAACCCCCTCCAACATGTGTCTGGCTCAGTCTTTTTTTATTGGAAACAGCTGTGCAGGAGCGAGGTGCATTCTAAATAATATTTTATAGTGAATGCCTAAGTATGTTTGACAAACCAATATCCTCAATGTATTTTCCCAAAGACTTTCCCACTTCCCCCGCCCCCGACCCATCTCTCTGCAAGTTCCTCCATTAGTTAATCTATCAGTAATTAACTAATTATCCTACACAATGGACAAGGAGTCCTTCACCTTTATGAGACTTAACAAAAAAAGCCCTCCAATGGGTGTGACTGCCTCAGAAAAAAAAATCAATTTTTGTCTTCAGAAATTCTCCAGTTGGATCAAGGAGAAAAACTGTATGAGGGGGGAGAGAAGAACATCTCCCCATAATCTCTTCTCTGGATAGGAAATGGCCTTTCTTCATAAAATCCAGTACCCCTATCATTTTATTGGCGAGCATCCACCTGAAATGATCTAGCTTGTTTACCCTTTGGCTAAGTTCCGAACCATTCCATAATGGCATCAATTTAGAATGAGAGGATAGAAAACAATCTTTTTAACCACCCTCTCCCAAATGGCTAAGGTGGTTCCTACCAGTGGATGATCCTTACGTATGTGGGGGAGCAAGAAGCTGCACATGCCTTGAAGCACTATACAAACGAGTAGTCATCGTAGTAGAACTCATCAACCTTGACCTGCATGGCCACAATTAAAGGTCTGAAGAACTTGGAGAAGAAATGGCCACTAGACCCTATCAGGGTCCTTCTCAACATCAGCATGGTGCTTAATAACCTTTGGTACCCTTCTCACATTGTCAGCAAAATTATGGCCATTATGGTCTTTATGAACCAGAAGGGGGACCAATTAATTTAATTGTTTTTCAGAAATTTTTGCTAACAATTTTGCATCTGTATTATGCAGAGATTGGTCAATAAGAACTACAAGCGCAGGGTCTTTCCCCTTTTTATGTATCAGAATCATGTGCATCTGTAAGAAAGACTTTGGTATCTCCCCTCCAGCCCAAACACCATTCAGAACTCTCCCTAACACTGGGACCCGAAATTTGGCAAACGTTTTGTAGAGTTCAGATGGGAAATTGTCAGGCTCTGCCACCTTACCCATGGGTAACCCCCAATGGCTTGCTAGACTTCTGCCTCTGTAATTGGAGCATCGAAACATTGATGCTGTTCCTCAGACAATCTAATCTCCAACTTATCTCTGATGTAATCAGAAATATCCTGGGGGCTCTGATTAGATTCTGATGTATATACTGTAAATCACTATAAAATCCCATAGGAGTGGAAAAGTAGTCTAGTGTTTAGAGCACCGGCTTGGTAATCAAGAGACAATGGTTCAATTCCCACTATTATTATTATTTTATTATTTATTATTTTTATTTAACATCTTTTATATACCGCGCTATTTGTTTTCAGTGCGGTTTACAAGTAACAGAACTGCACAATCAGAAAACACTGGTGTGCTTACATTATAACAGGTAACTTAAACTTGGAAAACGGGTAATAAAACTATAACTATGTACACACAGTGAAACTATATACAAAAACAGTGTAAAAACTGAGCTATGTATAAACATATTGGGTTGTTTAGTATTCACAGTATTATTTATTTAGCAAATTTTCTATACCGTGTTATCTACCAATTAAAGCAGTGTACATGAAACATAATGCAGAACATTTACACATAACATAATTAGTTGCACAAAATTAACATTATTAGTGTGTAACATAATTGCATAGGATCGACATAGCTTGGAGCAACATTGGAAGGAGCTAGCACTCATTGTGGCCTTGGGCAAGTCACCTAACCCTCTACTGCCTTGGGAGAAAGACCTGGCAGTCTACTCCTGGGAATATCCAGGAGCTGCTGGGTCACCAGGATTCAATACTGACTCAAAGACATGTGTATTTCTTTTTTGCAAAATCCCATAAAAGCTCATCCAATCCCTTCTCTGCCATGACATAAATCCTCATTCCTACTCCTAACCTGTAGAATCGTGATTTGGGCCTGTCTCTTCTTCAGGAGCGAAACCAGCAATTTATCAGTTTTCCCTCCCCTAATGTAATTATTCTGAATGAATTTCTTATAGAAGAGCTCTTCTTCTTTTGATAAGAATGAATTTATTTCCCTTCATTTCATCGTTACCTGACAAGGAAGCTCTTCTGACTGACACATTTAACAGCCTTCTGCAAATCCTTTGATTCCTTTCACAAATCTTCACTTTATCCTTCTTATGTGCACCATATTCTATTAATTTCCCCCTTAATACTACTTTCAACGCATCCCACACCATAGTGAGACAAACCTCCTCACTGTCATTCACCAGATAGATTCCTTAATCAAAGCTCCCACCTCCTCGATCAGCCTGGTGTTGGATAATAATGAGATGTTCATCACCCAGGACCTGTGACCACTAGCTTTTGTCTCCCAAGGTGAGATGCACCAGGATGTGGTCTGACCAAACAATAAGATCAATTATATACAATCCTTAACCTGCAGGCATAAGGAGGAGGTGAGAAAGAAAATAATCCAGTCTGGAATGAGAATTATACACAGAGGAGTAGCAAATATACTTCGTACTCTCCGGATTCCTCACTCTCCATATGTCTACCAGACTGTGTTCTTTGAGGGTGTGCTGTTGGATCCCTTCATATGAGACCCCTCCAAGCCCATAGCCAATTTCTTGACTGGGTGTTCCAAGCAATTTAACACACATCTGCATCGAAAAGCTTATTACAACATGTTCCACTACATGATGATACCCATCTGCTGGGCTGAACAGAATCAAAATAAGAGACGGAGTGAACCGAAGCCAGGCTGAGCCCAGTATTGGGCATTCTCCCCTTATCTGGGACATTCTAGCTGGCCTTGTTTTAATCTTTGGCAGCAAAGGCCTCAATCTCTAGTTCCAGCCCTTCATCCTGCCCATATTTACTCTTCCCTCGAAGAGAGGGACTTCCAGCTAAAGCCTGTTTTTTTGCAATATTTCTCTCAAAGGGTGGGTCATCAGGTAAATGTAGTTTTAGGAACTTTTTCACCTCTTCACCTCCGTGAAGTGCACTGCTTTACCATTCCACATCACTCCGAGTTTTGCTGGGTATAATGAAGTTTATGGGATCCATGCAAAAAAAGGTTTTCTCAGAACATTTGTCGCTTTCTATGCGGTTCAGCACTGTAGTCAGGGAAGATCCAAATTTTATAGTCCTTTTGCTGGAAAGCACCAGCCTTCTTGGCCTGAACCAAAATCCACTCTTTGTCTATGAGTGAGCAATTTAGCCAGAATAGGTCTGGGACTGCTACCAGCTGGGGAGGCCTCTCTGGAAAACTATGTGCTCTCTCCACCATGACATTCTCTGGCAGGAAGGTCATGAAAGAGGGCTTTAAACAGTTTCTCCATAAAATCCACCAGCAGGCCTTCCTTCCTGCTCTCGAGTACCGCAATGATCCTTAGATTGCAGTGTCTGGATCCATTCTCCAGGTCATCAACCTTCACTGTTAGCTTATGAAGAAGGGCACTGTGGAAAGAAGATTACTGCTTTAATGTCAGAAGATCATCCTCAGTGTCTGTGATACATTGCTCTGCTTTCTCCAACTACCTCTATCAGCTCTGCCTGGGCCTCCAACTGAATTTTCCTCAATTTATCTGCCAGCTCAGTATTGCCTGTCTTAATCCTTTCTGAAATTACCTCTGAGTGTGGAGGATTCACCTCTGGAGCAATCTGTGGTAGGTCTTCAGCCAGCAGTGTCCCACTGTGACTGGACCATGGTGACCCCCTGCTGATGAGGAGATGGCGCCATCTTGGGAGGTCAGGCACTCCTACATGGTTTTCTGGTAGATTGATTTTAGGGATTTCATAGCCACTCCAGCCAGTTTAACTAGCTTTTTATGCTCCAATTTCACCAACATGCTCTCTGGTCCAAATACAAGGTGAGTATTGCCAGCGGTACTATAAACTGCAACACTGAAGTGAGCCCGGAATGGGGGTTCCCCTAAACACGTCCTCTCTCTACTTCCTCCCCCTCCCCTGCTGTTTCCAGTAACATTAATCAGCAGTGCTGACTGGGTAAAGTTTACTGAGCCCCAGGAATTCCCCCAGTGCCATTTCTTATCTGGAAGCCTAGATACAATTTTACTAATGAGTAGGGGGGGAATTTAAAACGTTTGGAGTTTGCAAATTAACTCCACAAGTTAACTAGATGAGCCCTTTGACTATGAACTTTGAGATATCTGTTGTATTTTTAGTTCCGTTTCTGACAAAACACCAACTTAAAGTCTCATCAAGCTGGTCAGTTCTGTTTGTCACTATTTAATACACTGTTTGCTATTTTATAGGAACTTATATTTGTGTAGTTTAATACTGCAAAACTTGTAAATACTGCCAGCTTTGTTTATAGTCTCTTCTGGTTTGGGTTTTTTTGGGGGAGAAGGGAGGAAATTCCACCCACTAGTATCTTTTTTCCCTAAGTGGAGGCACCAGACACTAGACATTCAAGAACAGCTGGAGCCCGTCCAAGGGGGAATCCTGCCAGGCAAGTCCCAGACAGAGGAAAACCTGTGCAAGGGAAGTGGGCAACACGGCATTACATAAGTGGCAAATGTACTATGGGAATCATTTTAGAAACATCTAGATTTGTAAATAGCTGCATTTACATACCTAGATAGCATACAGGTTCAAATAGTGATTTTAGAAAGCAGCTCTTTGTATACCCCCCTCCCTCCCTAGGACATGCGATTTAAAGGGAGCAAGTAGGGAAATGGCAGAGATGTTGTTTCAGTGTGCCCCAGACATAGACATGTAGGGCCCCATATTGCAAGGAATGTACACGTTTTACAGAGCTGTAAACCATGTAAATGCCCCGAGGTGGGATAACCCAGTTAGTGCTGCTGAATATCGCAGAGTAATGCCGCTATATGCCCTGATACTAACCGCTTAGCATTAGGTCATGCCAAGGGCGCTCCAGGGGTGCAAAGATATAACCAGGCAGTGGCGATGTTCAGCTGCTTCCCAGCTATCTTTCAGTAGTGAAAGTTAAGCACGGCAAAGCTGTCCTAACGTTTGCCACCGCAGCTAACTGGACAGCGGCTGAATATTGTTGCTGCACAGTTAGCCTGCATATTCAATGTTGTGACTGGATATGGCCCCGGATTGAATATCTGGGGTTAAAGTTTGGCGGCGACAGCTATGTGCCTTAGAGGCACATAGCTGTCACAACTCAATATCGGGCCCGTACTTCCCGTTTTACAACAGGAAAACGTGTAGTTTGAAAACTGTCCACCTTGGCTTTTGCAGCTGTGCTGAGACATGCACAAGTGGCAGCTTCAAGGGACAAGAGCAAAAGCTGAGAACACCGCGCCCTCACCCTCCAGAAATGCCCACCCAACGTCAATCACAAACTCTTCCCATCTGTCCCCGGAACCCTTGGCATCTAGTTGAGCGGCAGGAGAGCACCCAGTTCAAAATGGCATTCTGACCTCCTGATGGCAGTTTCACAGTACTACCACAAGGGGGTCAAGCTGCCGCATTACCATGATCATCATTTGCATATTATTAACATCATCCATTAATGCACATGTTAAACATTGTGTTAATGGCCAGTGTTAGCACATTTTAGTACACTGGCTTGTTATTTTATAAGCTGATTGGGGCACCATTAAAAATGTTTGTAAGATTGTATAAATTACTGTTATAAGGACAGAGCTTCAAAAGCCATAAACCCTCTAAACACCGTTTCGTCCGGATATCAAAGCTCTCTGAAAATTGGCCACCCTTTACCTGACTAAACTCCTGCACATTATTCCACAGCGGCACACTTTGGGGCTGATTTCATGTATGCAAACAGGATGGTACACATGTGAAACACACATAGGTCCTTGTTTACGCATGTGAATGGGCACCTATGCATGCACTGAAGGTGGTCGTGTGCATATGTGGGGTGTGCATGGGGTGGAGGTGGAGGCCTATATCTATGCACATAAGTTAGAGAATACTATGACTTTTGCATGTCACTGCAGCAATTTAGGAGCAGGAATAACCACAGTGCCTATATTAAGGAGTGTCCGTATGCCCCTCTTCCATAAAGTAAAGCCTACACTTGTTTTATTTTATGGAATAGACCCCCAATATGGCAACGTACTTTGGCCGTGCACAGTATTATATAATTACCCTTCACGAGTCACTTAGCAAGGCATGGAGGAGTAGCCTAATGGTTAAGAACATTGGCTTGGGACCCCAGGGACCAGGGTTCAATTCTCACTAGCACTCCTTGTGGCCTTGGGCAAGTCACTTAACCCTCCTTTGCCTCAGAAAAGTCCAAGTTATCAATGTCCCTGTTTAATGTACATTGCCAAGTTTAAGTTTCAATGCAAACCACTTTGATTGAAATGATAAAGCAGTATATAAAACCTGTTAAATAAAAACGTTGCTGGGCTGTTAAGATTGGGGAAAGAAAAGAATGCATGAAGATTTATTTTTCTTTTATTTATAGCCCACCTAGCAAATCCATCTTCACATTCATAGTAACAACCCAAGATAGAATTGTAAATTTTATTTCCGCACAAGACCCATTCAGCATCACCTCCCCCAACTCCCATTAAACCTATTTTTGCCCTTAGGCTCAAACAAATGCTTTGCTAAGAAAGCGGCTTTCAGACCTCTCTGTAATGGAGCATAACATGTTCTCCAGTACATAGACACCAGCCATTTGTTCCTTAACGTTGAGTCAACAATTGAAAATTTAGTGGCCTGACCATTCACCAATAGCGGTCTCCTATCTATGCGACTTAGTTTCCATGGGCAAAGTATCCGCAGAGAAAGCAGATACAAATGTCTACAGCTTAAAGGGCAGTTTTCAAAGTGAAAGTTCATGCAAACTTTCATTTTCAAAACTGTTGCAGAGTCTAGGCTTAAGGGGACCTGTGACTCTGTGCCAGTGCAGTCTGAAACTTGTAAACAGATTGGGGTATGTATATATCTAAAGAAAGAGGTTTGTTGCACACCTGGCTTAAGCATAGTGCACATGGTTTTACCAAACGATGATCATGCCAAACAAATCTGATTGAGTTCTTTGACTGGGTGACTAGTGAACTAGATCAGGGGCATGCGATGGATGTCATCTTCCTGGATTTCAGTAAAGCCTTTGATACTGTTCCTCATAGGAGGATTATCAATAAACTCAGTATTTTGGGGATGGGTCCCAAGGTGGTGAACTGGATCAGAAATTGGTTGACTGACAGATGACAGAAGGTGATGGTAAATGGAGCTCACTCGGATGAAAGGAGGGTGATTAGTGGGATGCCCCAGGGTTTGGTCCTGGGCCCGGCACTGTTCAATGTATTTGTGAGTGATATTGCTGAAGGACTGAATGGAAAAGTCTGTCTTTTTGCAGATGACACGAAAATTTGCAACAGAGTGGACTCCCCTGAGGGAGTGGATAACATGAGGAAAGATCTACAAAGCTTGAAGAATGGCAGTTAAGATTTAATGCGAGGAAGTGCAGTGTCATGCACTTGGGAAGCAGAAATCCAGGGGAAATGTACGCAATAGGGGGCAAGAGGTTGATGTGCATGGACCAGGAGAAGGACCTTGGTGTGATTATTTCTGCGGATCTCAAGGTGGCAAAACAATGCGACAAAGCGGTGGCAAAAGCCAGGAGGATGTTGGGTTGCATACAAAGAGGAATTACCAGCAGAAAGGAAGAGGTACTAATGCCACTTTATAAGTCACTGGTGAGGCCTCACTTGGAATACTGTGTTCAGTTATGGAGACCATATCTTGCAAAGGATATAAAAAGACTGGGAACTGTTCAGAGGAAGGTGACCAAAATGATTTGGAGCCTGCATCAGAAGTCTTATGAGAGGAGACTTGAAGACCTAAATATGTACACTCTGGAGGAGAGGAGGGACAGGGGAGATATGATTCAGACCTTTAAATACTTAAAAGTGAAATAATGAACAAACAAACCTCTTCCAAAGACGGAGACGCTGCAAAACTAGAGGGCATGACATGAAGCTGCAAGGGGGGTAAATTGAAAGATAATGTCAGGAAATACTTTTTCACTGAAAGGGTGGTAGATGCTTGGAGTGCCCTCCCGATGGAAGTGTTGGGGGCAAATACAGTGACAGAATTCAAAATGGCATGGGACAGGCACAGTGGATCCCTTTACAGCAACAGGATAACATCAAAATAAACTTAACTAATTAATTTCTCAACAAACAGGGGTGTCCTACACGGAGCGGTGGGCTCACCCCTAAAACAAAGACATGGAGAGTGGTGGCCATCTTACTGGGCAGACTAGATGGACGATACTGGTCTTTATGTGCCGTCATTTACTATGTTACATGCAGTGAGTGAGTCCCTCTCTGTGCCTTGGCATGTTTATAGTGTCTGCAATGAGTGAGGGTTCCTAGTGATCACTAGGCCTGCGTCTGAAATTACTAAATTCAAAAGACACCAAGAAATTTCTTATTGCTCTCGCTAGTGTGCTCTTTGTCCTACAGTGCAAATGACTCTTCTAAGCAGAGTTGAATGACTTAGAATTGATTCTGCTCGGCAGCCTGGATGTCTGACACCTCTTGAATGGGTCACAGAGGGCAGCCGCATATTCACACTAAACTCTATTATGGCCTGTTCAGGGGCAGAAGTAAATAAGTCTTTGATTGGCCGGTTATAGAGAACACTTTCTCCAAAGTGTAGCAATTTGACAGCTTTCTGTTCCTTGGGGATCCTTTATTCCTTTCCCAGACAGGTTCATTGTCTACGGCACAGTCTGTCCTTAGCTAAGGAAAACCTTCATGTCTCTCTTGACTGCTGCATGGGAAGCCATCATTAAAATCAGTTTCTATGGGTTTTTATTAATGTATTCTGCAAGCGTTTACAATGTAAAGGTCTGAATGAATTGGCTGCATTTCCATTTTTCCAAACTCCTCCGTTTTAGTTGTAGAACTTAATTTTAATGCACTTTCATTTAAATAGCAAACAGTAATATTCCATCACCATTGAACTTTGTTTCCTCCCTCCGCCGCATTCCAGTCCAGCACCACCCCCTTTCCCACCCCCTTTTCCAAATGGGAATGTCTCAAACTGAACCATGATGCTAAGGGGATCATTTTAAAAGCCTTAGTTGTGATTTGGACATCCAAAAACGTGCATACGGACATTCAAACCACAGAGACATCTCTAGAGCCTTTCACAAATGTTTTTTAAAGATGTCTCCAGTGTGGGGACATCCAGGTAGGCAGGGGGCATGGTGCAATGGACTTAGATGTCCTCGCTCAATTTCAGAAACTTCAGCAACCTTGTCAAAGTTTAGACCTACTCCAGGCACAAATAGGCTTTGGGAAAGTATCTGTTTTGGCTATAAAACATCCAATGGGCTCTAGCCCCCTACTCTAACCATTGGGCTATTAGACTTCCCCAGTTTTAAATGCTATTCCTGGGATGTCAGTGTACATGGCCCTGTAGATTGCCCATATCAGGCACGTCCATGTTTGTGAAATTGTGCCCGAATATGGATGTGCCTACTTTTTTTTCAGATGTTTTGGCTTGGATGTTCCAGATTGCACTTGGACGTCATTTGTAAAATGTGCCTTTATGTCATCTTGCAGCACATCAGGCCCTATATAATAAATTCTATACAGGTTCCCATTGATCTGAGCCATCTCCACATTTCCCCACACTTTAGCTGTCGCATCTCCATTTTCATAACATATCTCACCTCCATCCACCAATCATTCATACATGGCGCCTCCTCCATCCTCCACCTAGCAAGCCACACCCGTTGTTCCTCCAGCACAAATATTTTCACTAGTGATGCCTCAGGCCCATTTCCTGCTTTACAGGGACCATCAAAAACAGATATGTCTTCACATCCAGAACACAGTTCAACTGGACATGACTGTCCACCTCCTCCCACTAATCCTGTAATTCGGGCAGGTACTCATCAAGTGCATAACCATAACCTGCTCCCCACACTCTCTCCAGGATAGATCATCTCGCAAGCATCCCATCGTCTTCAAACAACTGGCGCCATATATCCCCTGATTAACATTTTATATTGTTGGGCAATAATATTAACATGCAGAACCCTTCCATACTTCCTCCAACATTTTATACCACCTATCATCATCAAGCCTCTCTCCAATCTGTCTCTCCCATACCCCTTTGGAATTCAGACCTAGGGAGTACACTCCCTCTCACAATGCCATGTAAGTCATACAAATTCTACCCTTAACCCTTCAGCAAAAATATTTCTTTTCTACTGCAGTCACATCCCTTACAATTGACAAGACGCACCTCTCTGAGCTGGAAAAAGTATAATGGGAATTGCTTTAAATGAAACTGTTCATGGGACTCCTCCCATGTATAAAACACCTCAATTTTAAACCACTACAAATATCTCTTCAAAGGTAACTTTTCCACCTGTGCTTGAACAGCCTTGGACCACCCTCTGATTAGTGCAGATCTGTCAGTATTGAGGTTACTGGCATCATCTATACGTCCATTCTCTCCTCTGTCCCCCCGCCAAGCCTTCCACTTTCCCAACTTCTCTCCTGTGCCTACCACCCCCCCCCCCCCACTTCCGAGCCTTCCAAGGAGACCATCCTACCCCCTTTCCCTAATTCCTTGCTTCTCAATCTAACCAATGCCGAGTCCCTGAAGGTTCCAACCAATCTGCCAACAAACCAAAAAGGGTGTTAAAATAATATGTATAAAGTCAGGCAGATTCATTCCTCCCTCCTCTGTTCCCCACCGAAACACTTGGAGAGCCACCAGCAACTACCTTATTCAAAGATCAAAAGTAGGATCTAGGCAAGTCCAGGTGACTCGTCATAAATAAATATAAAATCCTGGGTAGCCCCTACATCCTCACAGCATTCACCCTGCTAAACCAACTAAGGAGGGTCTTCCCCTATTTCTAACTCTCCTGTCTGAACACTCCTATCATTGGCTCATAATGCAACCTACCAAATTCCTGGATATCTGCTGACATCTTTATCACAAGATACTTAATCACATCAGTATTCCATCTAAAAGGAAACCATACCTTTTCGTAGAGCTCACTTATCTCCTCTTTAGAGAAGGGCATAATTTCAGATTTACTATAGTTAAGCTTGTACCTTGACAAGGCTCCAAAATGTTCCAAGTCCTCCATTATGGCAGGGATGGACTCCTTCAGTCTGTTTAAGTATAAAAGCACATCATTGGAGTACAAAGCAAATCTTTGTTCTGTCCTACCCATCCTGATCAGGTGAATTCTGGGAAGTGGGAAGTACTCATAATATCCAGGGATGCATCCTACAACCCACCAGAACAAATAAAGCTCAATGACGTTCTGCTACCTGTAAGATCGGAGGTTAAATATTTAGAGATCACCCTATATCACAAGCTTACCTATATAAAAAGAATAACAAATTCTATTCATCAGAAGATCAGGATATTGCACAACCGTTGACTACTATTAGATCCTCACAGTATGCCAGGCCCTAATAATCCTACACGGACTTTCAAACGTAGCCCTTAAGCCTCTTCAGACAGCACAGAACACAGCAGCTTGCCTCATTAGCAAAACCCCTCAACATGACCACATCACACCAGTAATTCAAGCCTTACCGTGGCTCCCAGTGGGAACAAGAAGAAAATATAAGACCATAATGACCACTTTCAGAACTATGCACAACCTCTCAGCAACCACCCTGGTACCACTCATCCAAAGGAGCAGGGACACAAGAGTATGTCGATAACAACACCAAAACCTGCTCTCCTTCCCAGCTCTAAAAACCAAACGCTCCCAATCGCTCTGTCAAAGAGCCTTCGCTTTCTATGGTCCTACAAAATGGAATTCATTGCCACCCACTCTAAGGTCCTTCCAAGGCTTAAATGATTTCCGAAAAAAGCTAAAAACACATCTCTTCAGAGAAACCTTCAGAAATATCACATAGACTTTCCACAGCAACCTACCATCTATGTCAGCTACCCATACATTCCACGTTCAAAACTTATTCCTACCACCCTGTAAATTACGTATTCAACCTTCTTCTTAAACCCATAGTAACTATCAGTCACATTCCACTCAAGCTAATCCTATGTACATAGTTATCTCTGTTAATGGTTACAAAGTTCATTTAAATAAACCTTGTTAATTACAATGCAATTAGTTTCATGATACTGATACAATGTTCTATGTACTATTCAGTTGAGTTCCATGTAAACTGCTATGATACTATGAATAGCGGTGTAAAAGAAATGTTAAATAAAATAAATAAATAAATAAATATACTCCACCAGCAATTTTATAACTAAGATAAGGAGGAGCAGTAATAGTGAGTACCCTTGCCTTGTCCCTCAGATCAGCTGAAATGGCTCATTTAAATAGCCATTGACTTCCCACCATCACGATCAGTGCCTGATATAAAGCTAGAGCCCTGGGTAAGAATTGGTCCCCCAGGCTGAACTCTCCCAACACGTACTCCAAATACCCCCACAACCCTACCAAATGACTTTTTGGCATCTAGCATCACAATTGCTTCCTCCCACACCTTACCAAATACTCCCGTGGTTCTCAACCTTTTTGGCTGAGATACCCCATCAGAGGTCAACCAGGTACTCAGATAGCCACTATGGGTCCGATTCCATCCGGGACGTACGGGCCTGATTCCATCCGGATGTACAGGCCCTCTGTGCGCCCGGTTGGAACAGGATGCACAGAGGGAGTTGCGATTCTGATCCCGCGGGGCATGCCTAGCCCCGCAAGATCAGAATCATGAACAGGCCTGTACGTGTAGGCTGGGACCGCGATTCAGCCTGGCCTGCATGTACAGGCCTTGCCCGGCTAACTCAGTCAGGGCTTTTAAATGGAGCCACGGCTCCATGGCGTCCAGTTGCCATGGCACCATGACTCCATTTAAAAGCCACGATCTCCAGCTGCCGGCTCCCAAAAATGCTTTCCCTGCAGCCAGACTCCGATTTGGCCTCCCAGGGCCAGGGTCGGGCTGCAGGGAATGCACTTGCCTCCTGCCGCCCCATCCCAGCCCTGGTCCTGCTGTTCCTGCTGCATTGGGGAAGTTATTTCACCTCGGAGGTGGAATAACTTCCCCATTCAAATCACCAGCTCCGGACGTACAGGGCCAACATTAGAATCGGCCCTGTATGTCCGGAGCCGGCGACCGCCCACTGCCCGCCTTAACGCCGCCCCCGATCTGCCCCTTTCCCTCCCCCATCTAACTTCCCCATTCAACACGTGGGGAAGAGGATGGGGCTGGGAGAGAGCATGAATAGTGGGGATGGATGTCCCAATGGGCAGAATGACCCCCTATGTTTATATATGCTAAGAAATCCTATTATTTCAGTATAAATTGATAAATATTTATTAAAAAATGAGCAAATGAAAAAGGTATCATATAGGATACAGCCCATGATGTACCATCTTGTACTCTTCAAGAGACCCGTAGGGGTTCATATACCCCGGGTTGAGAACAACTGATGTAGCCTAATGATGCCCATGTCTGCCTTGAATAAAACCAACCTGAGCTCTTTTTCAATAAGGACATCACCTTCTCCAAACTCTTGGCCAAGATCCTGGCAAAAACGTTGATAGCAATATTAAGGAGAAATATTGACCTGTAGGAAGAACATTCCTCCACTGGCTTCACTTCCTCAGGACCACTGATCTTCCCCTCCTTCATCCAAGAAAGTGCCTTTTCCATCTACAGCCGCATTATTCCCTTTCGTAACCCCTCCCTATACTCCAAAGATATCCTTGGTAGCCTTACTCATTTTAAAAGCCCCTCCAAAGTCTCCCTCTGAGACATCCCCTGAGAAATATATGGATTTTGATAATATTCCCAAAATGCAGCCACAATATCTGCTGGGGGTTCCTTCCATTCATCCTCATTTTTTATTTCCTTAATCTGTCTTCTAGCTGCCTTACCCTGAATCTGCTGCACTAGGATCCCTTCCAGCTTACCTCCGTTTTCAAAATACAATCTCTTTGCAAGCTATAAGATATGTTCTATTATCCTTCATAAATACGTTAAATTGACTTCTGCCAATACAAAACTCCTCCCACATTTGCCCTCTCACCCTTCTTATGTTGCTTTTCTAAAGATGAAATCTGCTCCACTAACCTCACCCTCTCCTTCTCCCTCTCTTTTTCCTATAAGAAGCTCCACAAATAAACAACCCCCTCGGTCACCTTTCTGCATCCCAAAGTGACACCCAGCCAGAAGCAGGTAGGTGGAGTCTACTGGCTTGGTGTGGGGGATGAGGGTTGAGGGGTGCTTGCAGTCTCTTTTCTTTCTATAACAATTGGGTAGGAAAAGGCTGACTGGAATGTCAAGGACCACTTGCTTTTTTTTATAAGGTGGAAGGGAGGGGATTGAACCTGATCACATTTTTTTGTTAAAGGACAGGGCCGGGCCCAGAGTTAGTTCAAGGTGTTGGCACCTTAGGCAAATATTAAGCCTTATGCTGCCCCCAGCTGTCAGAAACTACTGTTTAGCTTTGAATGCCCTGCTCTTTGCCACCCCCAGAAGCTGACATTCTAGGCAACTGCCTAGTTTGCCTACTACTACTGCTAAGCATTTGTATAGCGCTACAAGATGTACGCAGCACTGCACAGACGTAAGAGACAATCCCTGCTCATCAGAGCTTACAATCCAGTCAAGATAGATAACACAGTAGGTGTAGACAGGGATACATCTAGGGGGAATAGTAAAGAAACACAAGGAGATCAGGTGAGTCAAGATCCGAAAGTGGCAGCGAAGAGGTGAGTTTTCAGCCTGGATTTGAAAAGGGTCAGAGAAGTTTGTTCCAGGCATAAGGTGCAGCAAGGTGAAAGGAGTGATATCTGGAGTTAGCAATAGAAGAGAAGGGCACAGATAGAAGCAATTTGCCAGAAGCGCAGAGTTCCCGAGGAGGGGTGTAGGGAGAGATAAGAGAGGAAAGGTAGTGAGGAGCTGCAGAGTGAACACAATTATAGGTCAGCAGAAGAAGTTTGAACTGGATGCGGAAACAGATAGGGAACTAATGAAGTGATTTGAAAAGAGGGGTAATATCAGCATGATGAGGCTGGCAGAAGATTAGCTGTGCAGCAGTGTTGAACAGATTGAAGGGGAGAGAGATGATTCAAAGGGAGACCAGCAAGGAGTAGGTTACAGTAGTCAAGACAGGAGGTGATTAAGCAGTGGATAAGTAGATCAAGGGTTCGATTCCCACTGGCACTCCTTGTGACCTTGGGCATGTCACTTTACCCTCCATTGCCTCGGAGGAAAAGGCTGGCAATCTACTTCCGGTGATACATTGCCAAGAAAACCCAGAGGTAGCTGGGTCGCTATGAATCAACACTGACTTGATGGCATTAAAAATAATAATAAAAAAAGTGTCTTAGTAATGTGTTCAGAAAAGAATGGGCGGATTTTGTTGATGTTATAGAGAAAGGTAGGGTCTTAGCTATCAGATGGATGTGTGTGGAGAAGGAGAGAGAGGAGTCAAAGACAACCCCAAGGTTGTGAGCTGAGGAATCGGGGAGGAGTAGAGAGTTATCCACAGAGACTGAGAAAGGAGGAAGTGGAGAGGAGGTTTTAGGGAGAAAAATAAGAAGCTCAGTTTGTCCATGTTCAATTTCAAGTGGCGGTGAGACATCCAAGCAGCAATGTCAGAAAGGCAGGCAGAGATAAGGGATTTCTGGGGAGATTTCAGGTGTAGAGAGGTAGATCTGGGAGTCATCAGCATAAAAATGGTACTGAAAGCCATGGGAAGAGATGAGCACAGCAAAGGAATGGGTATAGAGAGAAAAGGAGTGGACCCAAGACAGATCTTTGGGGTACACGAACTGAAAGCGGGATAGCAGCAGAGGAGGATCCACCAGAACAACACTGAAAGAACGATGGGAGAAATAAGAGGAGTACCAGGATAGTACAGAGCCCTTAAAACCAAGCAAGGACAGGGTATCAAGGAGAAGGTTGTGGTCAACAGTGTCAAAAGCAGCAGAGAGATCAAGAAGGATGAGGACAGAGTAAAGGCCCTTGGATTTTGCTAGGAACAAGTCACTGGAGACTTTGGCAAGAGCTGTTTCAGTAGAGTGTAAAGGACGAAAGTCAGATTGTAAAGGATCCAGGAGGGCATGAGAAGAGAGAAAGTCAAGGCAGTGATGGTGAACCGCGCATTCAAGTAGTTTAGAAACGAAGGGGAGGAGGGAGGTGGTTTGATAATTAGAAGGACAGGTAGGATCAAGTGAGGGTTGCTAATAGTTATGGCAGACCTGTTAAAGGACAGATGGGCAAGAAGGGGTTCCTCAGCATGGCATCATTTTCTTAAACAGGAAATGAATGGTTAGATTAACACACATCCCATTTTATGCAATGTGGCCTATTTATGTAAAACACGTGCTAACATGATAGTGCTCTTTAGTAAATCAGGCCTGAAATGACACAAAATGAAACAAGTATCAGGCAGCTCAACATAACATAAATGAAACAAAACAAACATAATACAAAAAAACATACAACATCATAAAACAAACATTTTTTCCATGTAAATCCCTAGTACATTTTTCTATTAAGATAAAGCAGCAGGCTCCACTGGAAGATCCAGCAGAGGTTCTGTTCCAGGAGCTCAGTCCCGGTACACTGTCTCAAGTTCCTCTTGTAAGAGTTATGCATGTTTCTTGTCTAAGTCACCTGATAAACATACCGTCAAACATTCGGGTCATGGTTGAATGAAGCAAGAAGTTGCAAAGACAAAGTCAGACAGTGTGTGTAGATCTGTAGCTGGCCCAGAGAAGGACATTGGCAGAGCAGCACCTCTCTAATCCTTCATTGTGGTGTCAGTAACATGGACTGTCTGAGACTTATGTCCCAGTACGATAATTAAACAGACTCTTATCACTTGCTGTCAGGTGGCCATTGGAAGAGTCAGTCATCCCCCTTCCCATAGTGCAAAGCCTATTTCAATATCAAAAAGGGAGATAACATGAGAGAGAGAGAGCAAAATAAAGAAAGAGTTTGGACAGATACTGACTATAAAATGAAATAACCCTCCACCTAGCATTGTGAATTATACCCTATCTGCCATGGCTTATTCTGCTCTCGCCAGTAATGGCCTATTTATTTATTTATTTAGCAGAGATTTATATTTTGCTAATCCAAGTCCAAGCTTTCTCTCAAAGGAAAAATAAACCATAAACCATAAAATTACAAATTCAGTGCCAATAAAATCAAAACAGTAAAACAAAGAGCAGCAACCAACCATTATAGCACAGACTGGCATATTAAGGAGGTGATGTTATAAGCGGCTACATAAATGGATGAGGCCAGCATAGATAGCAAGAGTTGCAGTTTTATAAAGGAAAGTGTATGTTTCCTTTCTCTTATAAAACTGCTGTTCATAAAGCAAGGAATGATCAGCAGGAAGGAGGAGGTGATAGCGCCTCTGTATAAGTCTTAGGTGAGACCTCATTTGGAGTATTGTGTTCAATTCCTGTTTATATCCTTTTGAAGGTGCGGTCTCCAGAATTGAACACAATACTCCAAATGAGGTCTCACCTAAGACTTATTCAGAAGCGCGATCACTTCTTCCTTCCTGCTGATCATTCCTCTCCCTATAAACAGACGTCCCTGGAGCCATTTTAATAGACTGGTTTAGAGACATCCCCGTTGTGTGCACATCTAAATACAGCAGTGGTCATATCCAGGGTGGTGCGCCAAACATAGGCGTGCTAACCTGATTTCAGAAATGGTCAGCATGTCTAGGCCCACATCCAAATCTGCATCTGCTCTAGGATACAACTAAGCATTATAGAAGTGCTTGTTATGCCAGTATACTCCTTGGAGGGTGTAAAGGAGACAGTACTCTGGTATTTCCGAGACTGTCCGGAATGGGGAACGATCTCAATATGTACAGTATACTTTGGAGGAAGGCGGGAGAGAGGAGATATGATAGAGGTGTTTAAATACCTCTTTGGTGTAAATGCACAGCAGGAGAGCCTCTTCAATTGAAAGAGAGCTCTGCAACGAGGGGGCATAGGATGAAGGTGAAGGAGTAATTTGCGGAAATATTTCTTTACAGAAAGAGTAGTAGATGTGTGGAATAGTCTCCCAGTGGAGGTAATAGAAACAAAGACAGTATCTGAATTTAAGAAAGCATGGAACAAACAAGGAAAAAAAGGGACTGTAGAACTTTAGTAGTTAGAATGGAAGGGCAGACTGGTCCTTATCTTCCGTCATGTTTCTATGTTTCTGATGCAACCAGAAGCAAAATGCATATATATATATATATATATATATATATATATATATATACACACGTGCATGTCTGCAAGTTTATGCACGAGTGCTTAGTATTTTGTATATTATATATATAAAACAAAAACACCATCCCAGCTCCGCCCCTGGAAACACCCCTATTAGCTATAAATGTCTGCATAGTAGACTCTGATATACGTATATGTTGGTAAATTATATAAAATGCCATTTCTACATGGACAAAGCCTTTATCAAATTATCCTGTTAACAGGAACCACAGAAATATGTTCCTAGAAGGGGAAAGTTTTGGACACCAGGGAGGCTAAGAGGCTGCATCTGTGTTAGTTTCACGTCTAAACTGCTATTAGCTGCCCCAATGATGATTAAAAGGGACTTAAATTCCTTACTGCAGCTTAGTTAGTACAAGAAAAACTTCACTCATTAGATTAGCAACAAGTCTGTGATAGTTGCTAACCAAGGATGTATAATTTCAGTTTTTGATTCTGTCTTTCTAGAGTGAGTGTAAAGATCTGGGACCCATACCCAAGGAACAGACATTATTTATCTATTTATTTTAAATTATTTATTTTCCGCACTATCAAGAAGTCTAGGTGGATTACAAATTACATACATGAAGGCACATTTTAGAAATGACATCCAGGTACAGTTGGGAATGTCCATGTGAAAATGTGCACAAAAAGGCCATCCATGTCCAAGTTCGGGCACGATTACAGAAATGTGAATGCACCCAATATGGACATCTTTAGGGACATCTACATAGATATCCCTGTGTCAGTATTCCAGACAGGGGACACATCCCAGATGACCATTCTGCAAGTGGCAGAGGGAGAATTGCAACACAGGTGTCCCCCATTCCGGACAGTCCTGGGAATACCAGAGTACTGTCTACTTTACACCCTCTGAGGGGTGTACTGACATAACAAGCACTTCTATGATGTTTAGTTGTGTCCTAGAGCAGATGCAGATTTGGATGTGGGCCTAGACATGCTGACCATTTCTGAAATCAGGTTTGCACGCTTATGTTT
Source organism: Ichthyophis bannanicus (assembly GCA_033557465.1). NCBI lineage: Eukaryota > Metazoa > Chordata > Amphibia > Gymnophiona > Ichthyophiidae > Ichthyophis > Ichthyophis bannanicus. Next base: position 277,437,779 of record CM066041.1, read on the forward strand.
GGTGCACCACCTTGGATATGACCACTGCTGTATTTAGATGTGTGCACAATGGGGATGTCTCTAAACCAGTCTATTAAAATGGCTCCAGGGACGTCTTTGTGAATTGGATGTCCACATGTACGCTTTCCGACAACGAATCATGAATAAGACTTCTAAAATGACTCCCTTTAGTAAAATGTAACAAAACAAGCTACACAACAAATCACATAAAATCAAATAATCCACATAAGCTAAAATTCAAAATAAAAACACCAATATAAAATAAAATTAATCCTACAAGAGACCATATCATGTCTATAAGAGCATGGGGATCATAAGATGTGCCATGCTGGGTCAGCATCCCGTCTGTGACAATGGCTAGTGCAGATCATTAAGACTTTCCTGACAGATTCTAAAGTGTAGACTCATTACTGGCTGCTCATGGTGACCTTTTCAAGCCTACTGACTAATAATGGCTTATGGACTTTACTTCCAAGAACTCGTCCAACTCATTTATAAATCCAGCCACACTAGATGTGTTGACTATATCTTCTGGCAACAAATTCTGCAGTTTGATGGTTGTGGCAAGGAGGCCTATCCAGAGTCCAGGGGAGGACAAAGAGACAGGGAATTCACCCTAGTAAAGGGCCCCCTTTTACCAAGACAGGGTAGAAAAGCCATAAACACCTTCAGGGATCAGAAAACGTCCACGTGGAAAACATTTCAGGCTCCCCCTAGTGGAATGAAGGGGAGAGGATACAAGGCTCAGAACCCTTTAGGCAGTGAATGCTTCAAGCACTCAGGTGCCCGGAGTCAGGCTGATTGCCGTCACCTGAGTAGGGTGGGGTTGGAGCTAGAGCCCTGGAAGTATAAACCCAGAGCAGAGTATGATTTAGTGGAAAGGAAGAAAAGGAGGAGAGGAGAAGCAGGAAGCCAGGCTGAGCAGAGCAGAGCAGAGGAATGGAGCTTCCAGTTGGAGAGAGTGCTATTTGGCATGTAGCACGGCTGCAGGAGAGTTTGGAGCCAGGAACAAGAGAGACTCCAAGATCCCCTGGGAGGCTGTTAGCTGAGCATGCTGAGCAGGATGGGGAGACAGAGCCTATGCAGCTGGGAGAGCCTGAGGTGAAGCTGATTGAGGAGGACACTCCTATGGACTGTTCTCTGTGCCAAGCAATAAACCTGGGAACATAGAGAAGGCAAGCCAGTCCTGAAAGAAGGTTATCCAGGAAAAAGGTACCCTTATTCCACAAGCAGGGTGGCTGAGTTTCCCTGGTGTTTATAAAGGGGACGTTTACCACAGACTTTAAATGTGCTTTTTGTTTGGTGCTTTAGCCAGCAGAGCTAAGAAGGGAATATAATTAGGCTTGCTGGTAAAGACTGTGTATCCTGCAATAGAGAGAACCTTTAAAACGGCATTTTGTGGTTGGATATGTTTTGGACAATTTTTGCTTCCAAGAGTCCTGAACCAACAATCCTATGTGTGGTATGATCGAACCATTGTGAATATAAAAATAATAAATTTCTGTCATTTGCCTTACCTACTTGAGCCTGACTACAGCTTTCTGCATGGTGCACTCATACAGCTGAATAAGGACTACATTTCACAGAGGGCATTGCAGGGAAATAGTTAAAAAAAAGCTGAAAAAGCATACAGCAGAAAGTTCCTTCAGTAATCCACGCCCCTCTAACCTAGAGGCGAGTGGTGTTGGTGTGACATGGTGCACTGAGTGAAAAAATACTTTCTCCAATTTGTTTTAAATCTACCACCTATTAGTTTCATGAGTGTTCCCTAGTGCTAGAATTATTTGAAAGGGTAAATCACCATTTCTTCTTCATCTGCTCTAACCATCTATTCACCCTTTACTTTGGACCCAACCGTAATTAATCCCCTTCCCCCACCTCAAATCCCATCTCCTCTATGAAGTACAGGCAGCAAACCCTTGCCTAAATCTTTGACAATAATCTTCATAACCTTTATTGTACAAAGCTACTGTTCACTGTAAATGTCTAATCTGTTCAAAGTTCTATGTAAACTTTTTTGACCTTTGCAAAAAGTGATATAAAAGTTCAGCCAAATAAATAAAATAAATAAATACATTTTATAAACCTCTATCAATTCTCCTCTCAACCACCTCTCTTCCAGGCTCAGGAGCCCTAGTCTTGTTGGCCTTTTGTCATATGGGAGCATTCCAAAGCAATGTGGTATGTGTGGTCCCTAACGCCACCCATTGAAATCAGTACTGAAGTTCCTTTAATCCATTAATAAAAAATGCAATGTGTGCCTTTGAGTCAGTCCTGACTCCTGGCGACCCAGAAGCTCCTGAGTTTTCTTGGCAGTGTCACCGGAAGTAGATTGCCAGGCCTTTCTTCCAAGGCAATGGAGGGTTAAGTGACTTGCCCAAGGCCACAAGAGTGATGTAAAATCTCCCTTTTGGAATTAGGGAAGCTAGCAGCTCTGTACATGCAATGACGGTGTAGGTTTCACACATGCACACCTTTTGATCTGCAGATCCCTGGTGGAGTTGGACTATATGTATAATATAGTGACACTCTTATCTCAATGTGCCATATTTCTCATTTCTGTAATTTGTCAATCTATTCTGTCCTTGAAGGATTGGCTGATATAGTATGCATGGAGAGCTGCAAGGAGGACTGGGGTAGGCCAGAAGAAAGTTGCTTGGAGTTAATATAGCTTCTTGCTTGGATGCTGTAGAATATTCACCTCCTCCCCCCTCTGTCCACAACCCCCCCCCCCAGAACTGTTTGTTAGCTAATTGAGTTACAGATGTTCACAGTATATCTCAGCATATTCACCATCATGTAAGCTGACACATCCTCCATCCAGGACATCTTACAATGTCACATTAGTCTGAAGAAAGAAAACAGAATAAATTAGGGGAAAATAAAGAATATAAAACCATAATCATTTTTTTCCATATCAAACAGTTTAACTGAATCTATAAATATTGTCCCCATTTGAAAACCTCTTCTTACCAGCCTGGACTGGGAGGCTTTTGGGGTATCTCCAGGAACAAGCAGGAATGAGTCTTCACATATGGGTATCATCGGTACCGACGGAGTCTGCGCGGGAACGCTCCCCAACGTCCAGTAAGAAAGTTTTTGGGAGCATCCCACAGCGCCTGCACGCTGCCTTCCCACTTTTTCCAACCGCCTCTCTCCAGTTCTTCTTTTCCGCGGAGCCAGCAGGTCGTGTTCCTGTCACCGCAGAAGAAGTTCTTCATTTTTTTCTTTATTTTTCTGTGTCGCGTCTGCCTTCTTCGACGTCAGACCGGTACCGCCGGTCTTTTCTTTTCTTTCTTAAAAAAAAATGAAACAAAAAACTTTTCTTTCTTCAACTGTGCATTTTCAGTTTGGGCCTTAGGCCTGATCATTTTTCTCCTCATGGAGAAGCCCGCTTCCGGGTTCAAAAAGTGCACGAAATGTGGCGGTACTATTTCTGTCACCGACACCCATGATTGGTGTCTAAAATATTTTGGTCCTGATCGTTCCATCACGGATTGTGTGTCCTGTACCATGATGTCTAAAAGAGGTCGGCAGAACCAAGCAGCCAAGCTCAGTACCCTGTTTCCCTCTGATGCAGCCTTGGTGGCATCGACGTCTTCCAGGGCTTCTTCTTCCTCCCATGGATCTCAGGTAACCAAACATAAATCCAGCCGGTCCTCGAAGGGCAAATCTCCCTCTAAGCATCGAGATGCCTCCGGGCTTGTCCTCGAGGAATCCGCACTGGCAAAATTACCCCGGCGGGAAGTTCCGGCTTCCAAAGCATTGTCTATGGGGTCACAGGTTGACATCGATGGCTCGGCCTCAACCGATCACCTGTTGCCGTGTTCTGGGGTACCGGTGGCCTCCACTGGTACCGACATCCAGACTCTAGTGGCGTCGATGGATCAGAAGATTCTGTCCATACAGCGCACCCTAACGGCGTTTATGCAGGCTTCGACGCCTCTGGTACCGCAACAATCTCCGTTGCCGATACCGACTCCGGCACCGGCATCGTTCCCGGTGCCGGTACCGATTGCATCGACATTGGCTTTGGTGTCGACTGCAACGGTACCCTGTCCTATGATGCCCATCGGTACCGAACCGGTACCGTTTACTCCCGATGTCGATCCCACTCGGTATGCGTATCGGGCTTTACAGGAGCATCCAGACAGGCGATACTTTGATTCCTCCGAAGACTCTGATGAGTCGGAGGCTTCTGTCGAGGCACCGGTACTTCTTCCTCAGGAGTCTGCTTCTCCAAAACGAAGAATGTCTCCTCCAGAAGACTTGTCTTTTCAAGATTTCATTAGGGAAGTGGCTAGGGGCCTCTCCATTACAGTGGCCCCTGAGTCAGAGCCTAGAGCCAAGCAATTAGATATTTTGTAATATACTAAGGCTCCTAAAGAAGCAGCTACCTTACCTATTCATGAGATTCTCTATGATCTCATGTTGAGCATGTGGGAGACTCCTCTTACCACCTCTCCTCATTCTCGTAGGTTAGACACCATGTACCGTGTCCCTCCTTGTCCTGGCTTTCATAAGTCTCAGCTTCCTCACCACTCTATTGTGGTAGAGTCTGCCATGAGGAAAATAAAGAGTGCAAAGAGACACTCATCTAATCCTCCAGGACGTGAATGCAGGACCCTTGATGCTTTTGGCCGAAGGGTTTTCCAAGCTAATATGCTTGCTGCCAGAATCAACTCCTATAGTCTCTATATGGGGATGTTTCTAAAAGAAGTCACAGATCATCTGCAGACTTTAGTCCCTTTTATTTCAGAAGATAAAAGGCAGGAATTTCTCACTTGGCTTAAACATGCCCAAGATGTTTCCAAATTTTCCAACTGTGCAGCCTTTGACTCTTTTGAGTGTGTAAGCAGAGCCTCGGCTATTGCCATAGGTGCACGCAGCATTGTTTGGTTACAAGCTTCTGATTTGGAACTCTGGGTCCAAGATGAACTGGGAAATCTTCCTTGTACAGGTGAAAACATTTTTGGCAGGGATTGGCAAGCAAAGGCCACTCAGATGGATGCTGAGAACTCTGCTTTGGATCGACTTTCAAAGTCTACCTCTGCTCCTGTTAAGAAAAGATTGTTCAAAAAGACACCTTTTTCCAAAAAGGGAAGATATTATCCTGCTTATGGTCAGCAGGCATCTTCTGCAGGTCGTTTTGCTGCAAAGCGTCAGCAACCACCTAAACAGGCCAAGTCAAAGGCTGCCAGGCCTCTCACGGCCCAGCAGCCTCAGCCTCCTCAGGGCCTTTGACTTGCAACTAGAGAACTTAGCCTTTCTAGCTCTGGAAGAACCAGAGCCCCTCCCCATTCCAGGAAGGTTGGCTTACTTTGCTCCCAGATGGGAGCAAATCACAGCAGAGCAATGGACCCTCTCCATTATAGGGGAAGGGTACAAGCTTCATTTCTTAAACCTTCCTCCCCACACCATGGTGAAAAGTTCAATTCTCCAACATCTCTCCTCAACCTTCTGGGTCAGGAGATTGCTACCCTTCTTGCCCAAGGGGCAATAGAAGAAGTACCTCTTCTTCAACAGGGCTCAGGGTTCTACTCCCCTTATTTTCTTATTCCAAAGAAAACAGGGGGCTACAGACCCATATTAGATCTCAGAGAATTGAACAAGTTTCTATTCAAAGAGAAATTGAAGATGATTTCTCTCGGTACTCTGCTGCCATACCTTCAGAGTCAGGACTGGATTTGTTCTCTAGATCTCAAGGATGCGTACACCCATGTCCTCATCCATCCAACACACAGAAGGTTCCTTCGGTTCCTTTTTCAAGGAAAGCACTACCATTACAGGGTGCTTTCTTTCGGTCTGGCCTCTGCACCAAGGGTATTCACGAAATGCATGGCAGTAGTAGCTGCATTTCTACGCACTCTAGGAATATTCGTTTTCCCATATCTGGACGACTGGCTCATTCGAGATCCATCCCAGTCAGAGGCCCAGATTTGTCTAACCTGCACAATGCGTTTCCTTCAGTATTTGGGACTGGTAATAAATATCCCAAAATCCCATCTCACCCCTACTCAGTCTCTGGAGTTTATAGGGGCCTTGCTGGATACCACAACTGCAAGGGCCTATCTTCCTCAGGCCCGTTGCCTACGCTTGGTGCAGTTAGCCTCCCAGATACAGTTAAAGTCCCATTTAACTGCTCGAGAAATGTTACAACTATTAGGCCACATGGCATCCACCGTGCATGTGGTTCCATATGCTCGCCTTCACATGACTGCAGCTCAATGGACTTTGTCCACCCAATGGACTCAGGCATTAGGTTGCCTGTCAGACAAAATAGCAAACTCCAGTCGCCTATTTTGGTCTCTCCAGTGGTGGAAGTCCCCTCCAAATCTGTTGCTGGGGTCCCCTTTTCAGCAGTCGCTACCCCAAGCAACTCTGACAACAGATGCTTCTCCAATGGGTTGGGGAGCTCATCTGCAGGATCTCTCCAACCAGGGCATCTGGTCTCCACAGGAGACTTCTCTGCATATCAATCTCTTGGAACTCAGAGCAATATTCTTAGCTCTCAGAGTGTTCCATTCCCTGCTCAGCTACAGGACAGTCCTCATCCATACGGACAACCAAGTAGCCATGTTCTATGTAAACAAGCAGGGCGGGACTGGCTCTCTGTCACTTTGCAACGAAGCTTTGTGACTGTGGGCCTTCGCCAGAGAGCATCACATCCATCTTCTGGCAGTATATCTTCCAGGTGTTCAAAACTCTTGGGCGGACAGACTCAGTCGAGTTCTGCTTCCACACAAGTGGTCCCTCCACATGGACCAGGTAGCCAGGATTTTTCGAATTTGGGGAACCCCGGACATAGACCTCTTTGCAAGTCCGTGGAATGCCAAACTTCCCTGGTTCTGTTCCAGAATTCCGTGTCAGGGAGTTCAGGCCAAGGATGCCTTCCTCCTTCACTGGGGTCAAGACTTCCTTTATGCCTTTTGTGATGGTGAAAGCATAGTAGAAAGCATGGATATGGATGAAAATCATGAAAGCCCCATGGAAGTCAATGACAGTGCACAGATGCAAGGGGATTACAGCCTATGTCAGAGAAAAGCTCAGCCCCCTGCAAGGGGTGGAACATGCCCTAGCTCAGGGGTGGAGACAAGCCACCCTCCTGATTGGTCAGAGGAGGGCGGAGCACAGGGAAGGCCCAGCAGGAAGCAGTGGTTAAAAACCACATGTAGCAGACAAGGGGGGGGGGGACAAGGATGGAGCCAAGGAGAGAGCCAAGGAAAGAGACAAGCACAGAGTCAAGCTCAAGGACAGAGACGGAGAGACGAAGGGAGACTCCAGGGAGTGAGAGTCCGTGGGTGACCTGCTGGAGAGAATGCCAGAGGAGAGTGGCTGAAGCCAGACAGAGAGAGAGAAATCTGGGTGAGAGAAGGAGCCAGAGAGAAGGCTCAAACTCGGGCAGCAGCAGCTCACCGAGAGGCAGTGGCAGTCTCAGGCCAAAGCCCGTCTACTGTTTCAGACCAGGAAGAAAGAGATATTGAGCCAGCATTTAAAAGCAGAAGTACAAGTAACTGGAGGAGAAGTGCACGTCAGGCCAGCAACCGGGACAACGGTGATAGCTGGAGAGGTGGAAAAGGTATCAGTGCTGACATACAGAAACAGCCTCAAGGTAAAGCCGATAATTTCTTTCCTGGTAAGGTGGCAAGAGGGCTAAGGGCTGGTTTAAAAGGGCAGGAACTGAAACCTTCACCTCCCACCGTTAACCAGTGGATTGAAAGCTTAGCCAGTGTTGGAATCCCCAGTGCAGATAACAGAGAAGTTTTTGAATCCTCTAAATTAGGGGCTTTGCAAGGGATACACTCTAATGAGAGGAATTCTATCTCCAATGCAAAAATACCTACGAGGGCTGACTTGCTGTGGGACCAGTTTCAGCAGTTTCTAAGAGAGGGAAAACTTAAAGAAACTCCACAATATGAGAGAGACTCTCTTGGTACAAATGATTTTGAAGAAATGCAAATAGAGACATGTGTGCCTAATGAGGTCTGTTGCCCAATTCCTATGGATTGTTCTCTGGCTCAAAGGAAAGCTACAGTTGTGAGATAAGAAAGGAAGAAATGTAAAAACCCTATAGTAAGGGTAGTGCTTACCATGAGAGTTGTAAGAAGCATTCAATGTTTGTTTGTTCACTGACTGAGAGCAACGGAGCCGTGAGGGAACGTTGCATTACAAAGTGAGAACAGCTGTGATAGAATTCTGCTGCAGTTCATTGTGTGACCACACAGAGCAGTGCAGAGTGTGAGGACACAGAGCAGCAGTAAGGCTGAGAAAAGAAAAGTTTATTTGATTTATTTCTCCTGGTTTTCCTGAGTTCATCTTTTCTGTTTGGAGATGTTATCCTTCTGCCTTGGTTGTAATTGAACCCCAGCGTGCTTTTGGAAATCCCCATAAAAGAAAATAAAAATCTTGCAAAGCCTTACCACCGACTCAACTACAAATTTATTGCCTGAGGAGTGAAAGAACTTTATTCCAAGGGACCCTAAGGCTGCCTACCAGCTGTCAGACTCTTGGCCCAGCCGGTGGGTGTCGCAAGTTGGCGTAGTATTTAGGATTTTTCTTACGCATGCGCAGAAGATACCACATCAGGATTTCCACTGCCAGAGAAACTGTTCTGAGGAGCCCAGCTGAGGAGGGTCCAGAGAAGTAGGTCCGCGGTGCAGAGGAGACGACGACTGAACGTCGGAGGTGTTAAGCGCGAAGCTTCACTCACGCCAGATAATAGGTACCTAGCCGTGGGTCGGTTGAGGATACCAGGGCGGGGTGCAAGCGCTAGCTGTGTTGAAAAAAAAAAAAAACCTCAAAGAGGGAAAATACCTGTGTGTTTGGTACCGCTCTTGGGGTTTGTGTTTGTATTTTACAGGTGACTAAAGATGACGCTCGAGCTGCAGGACGTACTAAAATGGATGTCACTCCAGTTTGAACGCCAGGCTGATCTGTCCCTGAAGGCGCAGGAGCAAAATGCTGCACAGCTACGGGTACAACAGCTGCCGTTGTTGGAGATGTTGGAGGCCTGTCTGGCCGAGCGGAAGAACCAGATCGGACCAGAGGCCTCACCATCCGGTTCCAGTACACCAGCTGCTTCTCTGAGGATGGACTTGCAGGCTGGTGGGACATTCAATATCGGTCAGCTTACACCTAGGGACGATATTGATGACTACATAGAGGGATTTGAGAGGGTGGCTCACCTTACTGGTTGGCCACGCGAACAACAGTGGGCCATGCACCTGGCAGCATCCCTTACAGGGGAGGCTCTAGCCGCCTACCGGGCTATGCCACCCACGCTTGCGGGTAATTACAGTGAGCTTACAAAGGCAGTTAGAGAAAGATTGGGGCTAACTCCTCGGGTATACCGCCACCAATTGAGAGCTGTAAAATTACAGGCAGGCGAAACTCCAAAGGCCCTATGCCACAGAGTTCGCACTCTGATAAATAAATGGCTGACTCCGGAGGGAAAGACCGTTGAGTCAATCATTGACAGTCTTATACTGGAACAGTACCTGGATGCTGTACCCCACCAGTTAAGTACCTTCCTTATACTCCAGGGCTGTAAAACCCCACAGGAGGCAGTAGCGCTGTCAGAGAGATTAATGGATGCAAAACTAAGTGCCCATAATGGTGACAGTACCTCCCAGGTTACAGCAGGGGGAGTATCAGAAAGGCGGAAGGGGAGAACTGAAGATATGGTGGAAGTGTTTAAACCAATGTCAAAAGGTTATGTTTCTCATAGAAAATGTTACAAATGTGGTGGAGAGGGACATATACAACGTAATTGTGTGGTTAAAACTGTTTCGGTAGCGGAGAACCATCCTAAGGATAAAGAAAGATTTTTCTTAGATGTGGAAGTGCAGGGAATTGTAACCACTGCACTTTTGGATTCAGGAGCTGAACAGAGTATGCTATCCAAAGCGCTCTGGCGGAAAATCGAGGCCAGATGTGGGAACACAGCAATTCAGCCCATAAACCAAGTCAAAATCCGCTGTATCCATGGAGGCATCTCCCAATACCCAGTCTACAGTTTACAAGTGAAAGGCTTAGGTGTGAGTAGACAAATTCATATAGCTGTGGTGCCTAGGCTACCGCATAATTTGGTGCTAGGGAAAGATTGGCCACACTTCTGTAAAGGCCTGGGACAGGGTTTATTTCTAAAAGAGGCTCCTACCTCTAGGACTCCCCAGGTAGATGCATTAGCTCAAATGAAGGTGAGGACAAGCATGATACCTAGCCCTTTGTTTGAGGCCCCTAAGAAACAAAAATATAAAACTGGTGCCCGGACCGAAGAGCTTACTGAGAAGCCAAAATGGGTACTACGATATGTCAAAATGAACCCCAATGCAAGAGCGCCAAAGAGAGCTACCGCCAACGCTACTGGTTATGATCTTTACAGCGCTGAGGATACAATTGTTCCGAAGCAAGGGAAAGCACTAGTGGACACAGCTTTACAGTTGGAGCTTCCCATAGGTTGTTATGGACGCATAGCCCCGCGTTCTGGCCTTGCCTGGAAATATTTCCTCGACATTGGAGCTGGAGTAATCGACCCAGACTTCAGGGGTACGATAAAGGTGCTTATCTACAATTTTGGCAGTCAAGACTTCAGGATATCTACCGGAGATCGCATTGCGCAGTTAATCTGCGAGAGGGTAGGTTTTCCCCCTCTGGAGGAGGTTCCGCACCTATCCACAACGACTCAAGGATCTCAAGGCTTCGGGTCAACAGGAGGCACTAGCCTAGAGGGGTTGTCTGCATCAGTGGAAGAAAGGAAGGAGGAAGACCTCAGACCCCAGCTGGATGAGTGCAAAGGGGATCCAAAACCGAGATTTGGTGATAGCCCCTCATGGGCCCAGAAGCAAGATTTATGACAATTACTGGCCGGCTTTAAGGATGTATTGACGCCGATGCCGGGAAAAACGAATTTAGTAGCCCATGAGATCGTAACACCACCGGGACAGGTGGTCCGACAGCGGCCATATAGACTTCCGGAGGCAAAAAAGAAAGAAGTGGAGCGCATGGTCCAGGAAATGTTAAGCATGGGGGTAATCGAAGAGTCCCATAGCCCCTGGAATAGCCCAATTGTGCTTGTGCCGAAGCCGGACGGCTCGCTACATTTTTGTATTGATTTTAGGAGGGTTAACGCCATAAGCTGTTTTGATACCTACCCGATGCCCCGCATTGAAGAACTCCTAGATCGCCTGGGACCAGCTAAATACCTAACCACAATAGATATGTCAAAGGGGTATTGGCAAGTGCCATTGACCAAGGAAGCACGGCCAAAAAACGCTTTCAGCACACCCATGGGGCTTTACCAGTTTAAGCGGATGTCTTTTGGGTTGCACGGGGCGGCGGCTACTTGCCAAAGGCTCATGGACTTGGTGTTGAGGCCCCACCAAGCCTACGCCGTGGCTTACATGGACGATGTAATAATCCACAGTGACACATGGAGTCAACACTTACCGAGGGTTGCTGCAGTATTGCAAGCAATGAGGGAAGCAGGACTCACCCTGAACCCGGACAAGTGTGTATTTGGAGGCCAAGAGGTGAAATATCTGGGACATATAGTAGGCAGGGGCCTAGTGAAGCCGTTAACCAACAAGATTGAAAGTGTCAAGACTTTCACTAAACCGGCTGTCAAGAAGCAGTTATGCAGTTTTCTTGGACTAGTCGGATATTATCGGCGATTTATCCCGAATTTTGCAGAAAGGAGTGCGGTGCTGACAAATATGTTAAAAAAGAACGCGCCCAACAAACTAAAATGGACGGAGGAAGCCGAGAAAGCCTTTGCCCTACTGAAGGAAAAACTGTGTGTAGGCCCAGTATTGCGAGGTGTAGATTTTAATCGGCAGTTTATAGTCCAGATGGATGCGTCGGAAACAGGCCTCGGCGCAGTCCTTTCCCAGAAACACGATGGCAGGGAGCACCCAGTCATGTTCCTCAGCCGCAAGCTGTCACCTGCAGAGACCAAATACTCCACGATCGAACGTGAGTGTTTGGCCATAAGATGGGCCGTGGACATGCTACGTTTCTACTTGACAGGTCGCAGATTCACGCTCATCACCGACCATGCCCCACTAAAGTGGCTCAGCCAGATGCGTAATCATAATGCGTGTTTAACGCGCTGGTATATGGCGCTTCAGCCATTTGAGTTTCACGTGGAACACAGAGCGGGCAAACTCCACCTGAACCCTGACGCTCTGAGTCGTATTACGAGCTGTGCCAATGTTATTGAGCCAGCCCGTGATATCTTAAGGGGGGGGATCTGTGATGGTGAAAGCATAGTAGAAAGCATGGATATGGATGAAAATCATGAAAGCCCCATGGAAGTCAATGACAGTGCACAGATGCAAGGGGATTACAGCCTACGTCAGAGAAAAGCTCAGCCCCCTGCAAGGGGTGGAAAACGCCCTAGCTCAGGGGTGGAGACAAGCCACCCTCCTGATTGGTCAGAGGAGGGCGGAGCACAGGGAAGGCCCAGCAGGAAGCAGTGGTTAAAAACCACGTGTAGCAGACAAGGAGGGGGACAAGGAAGGAGCCAAGGAGAGAGCCAAGGAAAGAGACAAGCACAGAGTCAAGCTCAAGGACAGAGACGGAGAGACGAAGGGAGACTCCAGGGAGTGAGAGTCAGCGGGAGACCTGCTGGAGAGAATGCCAGAGGAGAGTGGCTGAAGCCAGACAGAGAGAGAGAAGTCTGGGTGAGAGAAGGAGCCAGAGAGAAGGCTCAAACTCAGGCAGCAGCAGCTCACCGAGAGGCAGGGGCAGTCTCAGGCCAAAGCCCATCTACTGTTTCAGACCAGGAAGAAAGAGATATTGAGCCAGCATTTAAAAGCAGAAGTACAAGTAACTGGAGGAGAAGTGCACGTCAGGCCAGCAACCGGGACAACGGTGATAGCTGGAGAGGTGGAAAAGGTATCAATGCTGACATACAGAAACAGCCTCAAGGTAAAGCCGATAATTTCTTCCCTGATAAGGTGGCAAGAGGGCTAAGGGCTGGTTTAAAAGAGCAGGAACTGAAACCTTCACCTCCCACCGTTAACCAGTGGATTGAAAGCTTAGCCAGTGTTGGAATCCCCAGTGCAGATAACAGAGAAGTTTTTGAATCCTCTAAATTAGGGGCTTTGCAAGGGATACACTCTAATGAGAGGAATTCTATCTCCAATGCAAAAATACCTACGAGGGCTGACTTGCTGTGGGACCAGTTTCAGCAGTTTCTAAGAGAGGGAAAACTTAAAGAAATTCCACAATATGAGAGAAACTCTGTTGGGACAAATGATTTTGAAGAAATGCAAATAGAGACATGTGTGCCTAATGAGGTCTGTTGCCCAATTCCTATGGATTGTTCTCTGGCTCAAAGGAAAGCTACAGTTGTGAGATAAGAAAGGAAGAAATGTAAAAACCCTATAGTAAGGGTAGTGCTTACCACGAGAGTTGTAAGAAGCATTCAATGTTTGTTTGTTCACTGACTGAGAGCAACGGAGCCGTGAGGGAACGTTGCATTACAAAGTGAGAACAGCTGTGATAGTGTTCTGCTGCAGTTCATTGTGTGACCACACGGAGCAGTGCAGAGTGTGAGGACACAGAGCAGCAGTAAGGCTGAGAAAAGAAATGTTTATTTGATTTATTTCTCCTGGTTTTCCTGAGTTCATCTTTTCTGTTTGGAGATGTTATCCTTCTGCCTTGGTTGTAATTGAACCCCAGCGTGCTTTTGGAAATCCCCATAAAAGAAAATAAAAATCTTGCAAAGCCTTACCACCGACTCAACTACAAATTTATTGCCTGAGGAGTGAAAGAACTTTATTCCAAGGGACCCTAAGGCCGCCTACCAGCTGTCAGCCCCTTGGCCCAGCCGGTGGGTGTCGCACTTTCCACCAATTCCCCTAATTCCCAAAACACTATTCAAGCTTCAGAGAGATCGAGGGACCATGATCCTCATAGCACCACATTGGCCACGCCAAGTGTGGTACCCTCTACTTCTGCATCTCTCTCAAGCTCCTTCCCTGGACTTGGGCTCTGCACCAGACCTTCTGTCCCAGGAAGACGGAACATTGTGGCACCCAAACTCCCAGTCGCTCCATCTCAGGGCTTGGTTGCTGAGGGCCTAGACCTTCAAGATTTTCATCTCTCTCAGCAAGTCAGAGATGTTATTCATGCCTCTAGAAAGCCTTCTACTAGACGTTCCTATGCTTTCAAATGGAAAAGATTTACCATTTGGTGTTCAGAGAAGGGTCTAAACCCTCTTGCAATACCTCTGAATTCTCTACTAGAGTATCTCCTGCATCTATCCCATGCAGGTCTGAAAACAAATTCAGTAAGAGTCCATTTGAGTGCTATTGCAGCGTCCCTCAAGCCTCTCAATGGACAACCTATTTCCTCTCATCCTCTTATAGCAAGATTCATGAGAGGCCTTCTTTTAACTAAACCTCCCATTAGACCACCTCCAGTGGCATGGGACTTAAACCTGGTTCTTGGCCAGCTTATGAAGCCACCCTTTGAACCTTTAGCCACCACCTCCTTGAAATTTCTTTCTTGGAAAGTTGTTTTTCTCATTGCAGTCACCTCAGCACACCGCATCAGTGAGTTGCAAGCTTTGGTGGCTAATCCACCTTATACAAGGTTCCATCATGATAAGGTAGTCCTCAGGACCAATCCACACTTTATGCCTAAAGTGGTCTCGCCTTTTCATCTGAACCAAGAGGTATATTTACCTGTCTTTTTTCCAGGACCTCATGCATCAAGTGCAGAGAGGAATCTTCATACCTTGGATTGTAAGAGAGCTCTCTCTTTTTACTTACAAAGAACACAGCAACATAGGAAGTCTTCTCAACTCTTTGTTGCTTTTGATCCTTCTCATTTAGGACTTCCAGTCTCTAAGAGAACACTGTCCAACTGGATTGCTCAGTGTATTTCTTTCGCCTACCAGAGTAGGAACATTTCTCTGGAGGGCCATGTCACAGCTCACAATGTGAGAGCCATGGCTCAATGGCTCATCTAAACTCTGTGTCCATCGATCAAATCTGTCGAGCGGCCACCTGGGCCTCGGTTCATACCTTCACAGCCCATTACTGTTTGGACAAGGACTCCCGCCGGGATGCCTCATTTGGTCAGGCTGTTCTCAAACACCTGTTCCATTCCTAATCAACTCCTACCCACCTACCCTGGTTGGATGCCAGAGATCCATGGGAGGAGGTAGAGTCCTTTTCAAGGACACACAACCTGGGGTTTCTCTCTGGCATCTACAGCTAGGGAGTCCCCATATGTGAAGACTCATTCCTGCTTGTTCCTGGAGATAGCACAGTTACTTACCTGTAACAGGTGATCTCTGGGAACAGCAGGAATAAGTCTTCACAACCCACCCACCTCCCCTAGGAGTTGTATCTCTCTATCTATCTTTCCTTTCCTCTCTCTCTTTTTGTCTCAGCTTTAAAACTCGAACTGGAGAGAGGCGGTTGGGAAAGGCGGGAAGGCAGCGTGCAGGCGCTGTGGGATGCTCCCAAAAGCTTTCTTACTGGACGCTGGGGAGTGTTCCCGCGCAGGCTCCGTCGGTACCGACAATACCCATATGTGAAGACTTATTCCTGCTGTTCCCAGAGATCACCTGTTACAGGTAAGTAACTGTGCTTTATCACCGCTGTGAGAGGAATTTTTGTGAATTCAGCCTATGTATGAAAGCGGTTCTCAATCAGCTTTTAATAAATTTAAGTATACGATGTAGAAGTCAGAAGCTGTGTACATCTGGTAACACTATAGGGTTAATAATTGGTGGTAGCGTGATGCACTTTGCTGTCGTCTGGGTGCAGATCAGAGGATGGTAGTGAAATTGCCATCTGTGGGGAGGGGGAGGGAGGGGGACGGGGAGCAGAGCACTCTGGGAATACTGAAGTGTTCCATTTGGATTTTCAAAGTGGATAAGGTTGTTTGCATTAAAACAGAATTGCTCAGAGAGTAAAGCGAGTGGAGGAGTAGCCTAGTGGTTAGAGCACTGCCTGGTAACCAAGAGACCAGGATTCAGTTCTCACTGTCACTCCTTGTGGCCTTGGGCAAGTCACTTAGCCCTCTATTGCCTGGTCACACTGCCAAGAAAACCAAGGAGCTGCTGGGTTGCCAGGAGTCAGCATCGATTCAGAAGGCACACATTGCATTCCAAAGCGTGGACAGAAAAGGATTCTCCCAGAACTGAAGTAATATGGTGTCCTTAGTAGTCAAAATATTATTCTCTAGCATCCATAAAGTTAGTGATTTGATATGAAGAGAGGAAGATCTGAATAAGGAGGTTATCAATAAGAAAGAGAAATCCACAGAAAACTCATACATGCTGGAGAGAGATTAAAATGCTTTCTGTAAAGATTTTTTTCTGACGAAATGTAGGGCAGTATTAATAAATGCAATTTGTTTCAAAGCACGCTCAGGGCCAGAAGACATCTGCTGCTTCAAAGGGAGCAGCTAATTAAAAAAAGTCCCCTGAGTTGGTTAAATGCAAGCTTTTATTCCCTATAGCTTCCTGTTTGGCAGAGCTGGGTGTGTGCTCTGTTCAAACTATCCTCTCAAAGGTTATTTAGGAGCTGATACCTCTACTATAGTTTCTCTCTAAACCTCTAGAGCAAGTTGATCTGCTTTGGTTGAACCCTTTTCAATATCAGCTATGAGTCTGGGACTCACAAAACCTTTTCCCATACTCCAGTGGGTCTTCGGTAGATCTGAGACGCTTTCCATACACATGTGGAAGGCAATCTTGGACGGGATCAAGCAGACTACAAAGGCATAAATAACTAGCTCTGCAAGGGCGAAACTTTTACCCTGCAAAGTAGCTAAATTATTGGGTGGCCTATATTTAATCACTTTAAAGTTGGTGGGGGGGGGGGGATATTTCAAAGGGTAGTCCCTATATTTAGTGGCACTATCCAGAGAGTGCCATGAAATATCTTCACAGACCGCAGGAAAGATGCTCCGTTAAAACCGTCGCTGGCTGTGACTGGAGAAGAGGTGCCCCCGGCAGCTATCTGCTCAGCAGCGATATTCGACAACTAACTGGATAGCTAAACCGCATAAAATTAGGACAGGTCAATGGCTGGCCTAACTGTATGCAGTTTATGCTATTCTTTCAGCGGCTCAATATCGCTGCTAACCGGATAGCCATTGCTCTGTCTGGCAAAAATGGATATTCAAGTACCGGACACCAGATAAGCTTCAGTGCTGACTATCCAGTTTTAATTAAAGCAGCAGCAGCAGCTAAGTGCTTTAAAAGCACTGACCGCTGATGCTGAATATAGGTCCTGGTCTTTGCAGGAGAGAGCTTGAGCGGGTGGGGTAAAAACCTTCACGTGCTTTGAATTTTCAGATAAACAGGCAAATATAACAGGCACAAGGTATATGGGTAATTTTTTTTTTACCTGCAGAGGTTTAATTGGATTTTCCAAGAGAAACTATCTGAGGAGGTTTTCTTGGAAAATTTGCTACTGTTTAAATGGGTTTTAACTTATCTGCACCTCTTGCTACTGAAAGGGTTTTTTCCGTGGTTTTGCATGGGTCTTACTAAAATCACTGATGTTGGAGTGGAAGAGGGTGACCCAGAAGTTCAGTCGGGATCAGAGCTGTAATTCTGGCACTATGAGTCTTCATTCACAGCTATCTGGAGATTTTTCCCTATTTTATTAGACCCTTCCTCCTACTGTTCCCCACGTGAACTGGTGCTGAATATTCAGAACGAGTTAAGCACCAGCACCGGCATTTAATTTAAGCCAGGTAACCATGCTGGTTGAATATTTATTTATCGCTTTTATATACCGCGCTCTTTAAAATCAGTGCGGTTTACAGATAACACTTTTGTACAGAACAGGAGGCCTGTTATGCACTTACATTGAACGGCTAATACAACTTGGATTTCAAACTGGGGAAACTATCTAGAACTATCTACCACTATCTGCAATATACACGAGTTGCTTGTTATTTACAGATGGCTAGCTGACTACAACTATCTACCACTATCTACAATAATACATGAGTTGTTTGTTATTTACAGAATATTGACCCCAATAAATTTAAATATACATAGTAAAATAAATAAATTCCAAAATACTAGTACTATTTAGCATTTGTATAGCGCTACAAGGCATACACAGCACTGTACCTATAGATATAAGAGACAGTCCTTGCTCAAAATCCTAAAAACAATAAATAAGAAATACCTATTAAATCTAGAAAATCAGTTCAGAACAAAGAGTAATTAAGATGATGGTTCAGCACAGATTATAAGAAACTCAAAGATCCTGTGGAGTGCAAGAATGCACGATTAGCTAATAGCTTGCAGAAAGAGCCAAATCTTTAAAGATTTTCTCTACCGTCAAAGACTGAGATTTCTGAGAGGGTCAATATTTTCCCGCTGCTGAGTGAGTGTGTCAGTTTATAAATCATGTACAGCACTATTTAATAAAATGAAGACCAGAAATGACTGCTGTACAAGCTATGATTTGTTTCATGGAGCCAGATGGTCAATAGCTCATTTTGAGGCATGTTTACTAATGAGTAGCGCAGGGATAGCATGCGGTTTTGGTACGATGCTAAAAGGTTGCTTGGGGTCCCATGCCAAAAACCCCATGTTACCCTGGTAGCACATATTGGGGGAACGATTGGGTGGAATGGAGGCGTTCCCAGCACAGTGCAGCTTGCTGGGGCATTTATAGCCCTCGCTACCAGCGCTTGATGACGATAGCATGGGTGCCACAAGAATCACCTCAATAGGTGGCATTAGTTGCACACGAGCCAGTTTGCCACGTTGACGCAGTGTAACTGCAGGGGGGATGGACGTACCCACTCCCCTGAAGTTAGTCTGAGGCCTCATGCAAGTAGCACAGCCCACACGTGCCTTTCTGGTGCAGGGCTTAGTAAATATGCCCCTTTCTATTGGGCCCCGTGACCCTGTTGAACGAGTGGTAAATGTGGCCACTACTTCAATACATCAAAAACAGACACGTTGATTTGGGTGCAGTGATGTAGTTTTCAATTTGGAGAAGTGAAACCAGCATCCCTTCTGTCAATCACAAACCTGTAGTTCATTGGGTAAAATAATTCAGCATCCTGAATTAATAACTTTAGGATTTTGTTCATCCTCTCAAACACTTGCCTCTTTCTACAGTAATACTGTAATCCTACTGCTGTGTCTTAGTGGCAGGGGGACTTAGCTGATAGAGAGGAATTCACACTGGCTGTTTTTAGGTCGCTCACTGGAACACATTCTGGAGTAGCCTTCACAGAAGCTGTCATTGTGAAAAGCACAGGGATTAACTTTAGTTTAGAAAAGTTTCCTACAGGAAAGCAGAGCTATCAGGGTGTAAATTGAAGGCTTCTCCAGAGGCACAAGCGACTGGTAAGTCTGAGAACAGATTTCAAAGGGTTTCCCCGTTTAGCAGCCTATAGGGAGGCAGCCCCAAAGGTGTCCAAGTACTCCCCTTATTTAAGCATTTCCTCTATGGAAATTAGGTATGTGTGCTAGGAACAATTACATCCTTTGTAAGTATGTGGGATATTTGAAAATCCCCCTCTCCTAATGGCAATTTTTGAAAGCCATCTACCTGAGTAAATTGGCTGTTTGAAAATCACCCTTCTGTGCCTGTGTTATAGGAATGAAAAAGTATAAGAATCAGAAGGAAAGACTGACTTTTATTTGAATTGAACTATGCTTGGGTCACTATGTCCCGGGCATGTTGTCAGCGTACAGTTGCATAGAAAGGAGGTTTGAGGATGAGGTCAGACAGCTGTTTGAGACCGGCAAGAAGTCCATCCGGGAAGATTTTTGTATGTGGCTTTATATGGACATATCAGGTGATGAGTCTTGCCGACCGACCTTGAATTGTTGATCTTGTTTGTAAAGGTGTATAAAGGTAGCTGGAGAGTCCCAAACAAACAGGAAGCCATCTTTCCCCTGCTTTCAAGCACGAAATGTCTTGAATCTGGTTGCAATCTGCACTGTCGGGGCGTCCCCAGCTAAAGAGAATGGACTGTAATTATGCACAGTTTGATGATGTATCAGTAACCTATTCTGTATCAATAAATGTATTTTGTAACCACTAGCATGTTGTGCTGTGTCTTTACTTTGCTCTTAAGAGTGATGGTCAAAAGGACCTGACCAGACACAGCCTGGCTAATAGTATGTTTGGGCTTCCATAGCACATGTAATCTTAGCTTGGTTTAAAAGAAGCATTACCAGCAGCATGTTAGGTCAGGGGAGGATAACAGTGAGTCTTCATGTCATTTTCAAAAATATGGATGCTCTTACCATCCTTCCCCTGGCGGCTTATGCAAATAGCAGGTACAAAGGAAATGCAGCAGTCCAGATGCTTCGCAATAGCACATTTTCAAAGAGAATCTATCCAGGTACAAATTAACTGAAAAGTGTCAGCGTTAAGAGCGCCTGGACTGGCCTGATGTCTTGTGTGTCATGCAGAGGATTCCCAGATTGGAGCTTGGGTTGCCTGGAGATGGACATGCTGTGAAGGCAGTGTTCGCAGCTTCTTAAGGGGGAGGGAGTCCCTGTATGATCAGCATTAAGGCTGATGCCTGCTAAGGAGTCCTGATGCAGCATTCTTATTGCAGCGACTAGAAAAGAACCCTATTTACTAAGCATTTTTCCCATAGACGCAAAGGGAGTAATTTTATATGGAGGCATCTACTGTAAGTCTGAAGGAGGCACCTAAATGAGACTATTTTAGTCAGATACATGCATATGTGAGTGCATATGTAAATTTATTTATTTATTTACATTCTCTTATATACCACGCTATTCTGCATCAGTGCGCTTTACATTGAACAAACTGAAATTACATTGAACAGGGCACTATAACTTGGAGATAACTATTTTACAGGGAACATGGGCTATGGAGAGTTAAGTGGCTTGCCCAAGACCAAGGAGCACCTGTGGGACTAGAAACCCCAGTCCTTCCGGCTCAAGGTTGCTGTCCTCTAGTGGGATTTGAGCCCCTGACCTTCTGGCCTGAAGTACCTTGCCCCAACCACTAGGCCACTCCTCCACTCTGGGTGCTATTTTATAAGCATGCATGTTGATTTGATGGTATGAACCTTGACGGTGGGCATATACATGAGTAGAGTTCATCGGCTCAGTCCTTATCAAAACCACATGGATGGTTCCACTTCAGCCACCTCCTTATTTCTTTGCTCATCCTATGGATGTGCTCCATCCCAGTTCACTGGGACAGGAGGCCCTGTGTCCTCTTCCTACCCTCCACCATCAGATGGGGAGTAATCTGATCTACTGTCATTCTGGGCCTAGGCCTGCATCCTCAGGGACTCTCTCCCCTCCTCTGCAGCCCGCTTGTCATGCAGCCCTCTAGAACTGCAGGCCCTTAGCGCTAAGTCCTGTCTAATTTCAGATCTTCTTTCTCTACCCTCTCTTGATCTTATTTTTCTTACAGAGACCTAGCTTAGGGAGGGGGAGGACCCGGTCCTGTACCACTGCTTTCCTGAAGGGTACAACGCGTAAGTGGAGGAGCGGGGCTGAAGCAGCTCCTCCATAGACCTCTCTGAACTTACCTCTTCTGTTCTTCATTATCCAGATGTTCTTTAGATTAAAATGCTCTCCTGCCCTCCTGTCCATTTTCTCCTGCTCTATTCCCCCTTCCCTCAGGCCCTCCTTGTGGGAATCTCTGCTTCTCATGAACTTCGAAGCCTTTAACCTCTATATTTTGGGAAATCTCAATGTCCACTTCGAACAGCCTCTTACACCTCGCACAAGCTCTTTTTCTCCTATCTCTCTGATCTTGACCTTACCCAGCACATTCACTTTCCTACCCATGCTGCTGGACACACTCTAGACCTCATTATATCCTCTTGTTCTATTCCCTTCCCTCACACTGTAATTACAAGTTTCCCCTTGCCCTCAACTGACCGTTTTTGCATTCTCTTTTCTTTTCAGTCCTTGTTAACTCATCCCAGCAATATGACTCACTCTTCCAGCTCTACAGGTACTCTGTTTTGAAGAGTGAACTCTGACCGTTTCAGTAATTTCCCGTCCTCTGACATGATTCTTCCTGCTGATTTCTATTCTTTCTCTGTAGATGACCAGGTCTGGATATGGCACTCTCAGCTTTGTTTTGCTCTAGATAATGGTTCTCCCCTTTGTCCCTACTATCTGCGAAAATTGCGCCAATATCTCTGGTATCATTTTGGTTTGTATACTTAGCAGTCTCATCTTCACCATGCTGAAAGGTGTTGGCAGAAACTGCGTACCATCGAGTCCTTGGCCACTATTAAGCAGAACCATCGCCATTACAGATCCATGATCGTGGTTGCCAAGAAGGAGTATTTTTTAAAACTCATTAGTTCCTCTGCCATTCGAAGATACATTACTCTGTTCTTTCACTCTTACTTTACCACCATTTCCACTAGATCTCTTATCAGCTTCTCCATCCTCAGACCATTGCTCTTTTCTTCTATGAGAAAGTGGGAAGACTCCAAACCAACTTCCCCAGTAATCCACAGACTCTATCCTCCGAACCATCACCTTCATCCACCTCTTCTCATTTTAACACGCATATCTGGAGTTCTTTCAATACAATCTCGCTCTCCACTTTGTCACAACCCATTTCTACCTCTCGTAAAACTACTTGCCCCCTGGACCCCGTTCCTTCTGCTTGGCTCCCTGCTGACTCACTTGCACTCCTACTACCTGTTCTGTCCATTATCAACAACAGCCTAACTTTGGAGATCTTTCTCTCTGACTGGAAGAAAGCTCTTGTTTGTCCAATCCTGAAAAAGCTCTCCCTGGACAAGGCAGACTTAACAAATTACAGGCCAGTCTCTAATGTTCCTTTTCTGTCTAAAAGCCTAGAAAAACTTGTGTTTGTTCAGCTCATTTCTCACCTGGACAGTACTAATATTATTTATTTTCTCTTATATACTGCACTATTCTACATCAGTGTGGATTACATTGAACAGGGCATTATAACTTGGAGATAACTATTTTACAGGGAACATGGGCTATGGAGGGTTAAGTGGCTTGCCCAAGACCACAAGAGGCACCTGTGGGACTAGAAACCCCAGTCCTTCTGGCCCAAGGTTGCTGTCCTCTAGTGGGATTTGAACCCCCAAACATCTGGCCTGAAGTACCTTGCCCCAACCACTAGGCCATTTCTCCACTTCTTTCACCACCGCCAATCTGGTTTTTGTCCTGACCACAATAGAGAAACCATGTTGCTTTCCTTCCTCAGTGAAGTTCATGAATCCCTCGACAGAGGTAACATTTCCCTCATGCTATTCCTGGATTTATCATCAGCTTTTGACCTTGTCGACCATTCCATTCTACTTTCCTGCCTACAGGATATCGGCCTCAGTAACACCGTTCTTCACTGGTTCAGGTCCTTTCTCTCTTGTCAGTCTTTCTCTGTTCTGTCCAGTGCCTCAACCTCTTCTGCTTATCCTCTTGTCTATGGTATTCCACAGGGATTGGTCCTGGCCCCACTTTTGTTATGTTTCTCTCCTCCCTCACTCTGCTTATACAACAACTAGGAATCTTGGTGTACTATTATACTGATGATATTCTCCTACTTTTTCACACAAATTCTCTGTCCCCCAATTTTCCACCATTTAAATACCCATCTTGCTCACCTAGCCTCCTGGTTAGAAGAGAACCAGCTTATTCTCAGTTCCAACAAGACTTCAACCACCCGGCTGACTGGCTCCACCTCGTCACTATCATTTTATTTATTTTTATTTATTTAACGGTATTTCTATACCGCCTTATCATAAAATCAAAGCGGTGTCACAGCAATACAATCAAAAGTGGGGAAGGGAGGGTCATGCAGTGAATGTTATGAATTGCGTGTAAGAGGGTAGTGTAACAGATTAGGTTGAACTAGGTACATTGTGAGCTATATTACAGCATGAGCTATGATACATTGTTCTGTACTATGTACATTGTGATCTTATAATACAATGTTCTATGTAATTAGGGGGCTAAGATATAACATGTGCCTGTGAATATTTTCTTATCACGGATGGAAGGTTACGGGGGAAGTTCTTGTTGGATTATGTAACATGTCCGTAGTGTTCTATGAACAGCGTTGTCTTCAGCTGCTTGCGAAAGTCTTTGAGGTCATCTGTCGATCTCAGTTCGTCTGGGAGGGAGTTCCATATTGTTGAGGCAGCCAGAGAGAGGGCCCTCTCAGTGGTGTCCTTGCGGGTTTTTCTGAAGTCGTTCGGTGTGTTTACTCTGTTGGCAGTCCCTTTTCTTCTTGGGCGCGTGCTGTTGTCTGGTTGTATGAGGGTGTGCAGGCTGTTGGCTGAAGTGCGGTGTTTGATTTTGAATATGTTTATTATTGTTTTGTATTTGATGCGAGAGCTGATTGGCAGCCAGTGTAAGTCTTTCAGAACAGGAGTAATATGATCATGTCTTGTTGCACCAGCTATTATGCGGGCTGCAGTGTTTTGAGCTAATTGTAGTGGTTTGAGTGTTTGTTTTGTTAGCCCAAGGTAGATAGGGTTGCAGAAGTCCAGTAGGGGAGTAATTAGAGCTTGGCATACGGTACGGAAGTGTTCTGTGGTGAGGAGGGGTTTGAGTCTTCTGATGATTCTTATCCTGTGGTATACATTTTGGATTGTTTTGCTTACGTGTGTCTTGAGATTCAGTTCGTTGTCCAGGGTCACTCCAAGGTATTTTACTTCTGTTTTCACTGGAATGGCTGTGTTTTGTACTCTGATTTCCGGTGGGTGGGTGAAGTCTGGGTTGCGGGTGATTATTAGTGCCTCCGTCTTGCTGTAGTTGATGGCTAGGTTGTTGTCTTTACACCATCTTGTCATTTGTGTTAGGCAGTCTGTTATTTTAGCGTAGTCTGGGCTGTCGATTGAGATAGGCATGTAAATCATAATATCATCTGCATAGATGGTGTATTGAATGCTGTTTGCTTTCAGGATGTCGCAAATTGGCTGGATGTATATGTTGAACAGAAGTGCTGAGAGGGCGGATCCTTGAGGTACTCCTTGGAGGACGTTTATGGGTTGAGATGTGTTGTGGCCTACCTTGACCTGTATCTGCCTGTCGGTGAGGTATGATTGGAACCATTTGAATGTGGTGCCATGAAGCCCAATTTCCTTTAGTCTTTCCAGGAGAGTTTGGTGGTCTACTGTGTCAAACGCTGAGGAGATGTCGATGAAGATCAAGAGGATACCTTTTTTGGTGTTGTCTATAATCCGGAGGATGTTGTCGAAGAGGTATATCAGTAGTGTTTCGACTCCGTGGTTGGGGCGGAAGCCGTGTTGGTTGTCATCTAGAGGAGCATGGTTGTCAATGTGCTCCTGTAGTTGTTGTTGCACTGATTTTTCTATGATTTTTGTTAGAAAGGGTAAGCTTGATATTGGTCGGTATGCTGCTGGGTTGCTCTTGTCGAGGGTTGTTTTCTTTGGTATTGGTCGTACTGTAGCTAGCTTTAGTTTACCTGGCATGAGCCCTTGGCTGAGGGAGTTTTGCACCATGTTGTGGATGAAGTGGATGAAGCTGGACTTGGTGGCTTTGATCCATGATACTGGGCAAGGGTCCGTAGGAGCGGTGCTTGTTTTGATTGCAGAGATGATATGTGAGAGCTGTTCTGTTGAGGGTGAGGAGAATGTGTCCCATGTCTTGGGGTGTGAGTCAGGCTGAGTTAGTTTGCGAGGCGTTGTTGGTTCTGCGGTGTGAAATTTTTTCTTGATATGATCAGCAAATTCTTGTGGGTCTATTTGTACTTCTTCCTCCGTCCTTTGCTCCTTTGTGAGGATTTTTACTATTTCGAATAGCTCTCTGGGTTTGTTCATGGAGGTATTGATCATGTTTGTGTGGTATTCTTTCTTTGAGTGGTTGATGTGTTCGCTGTATTGTTTCTGCTTTGTTAGGTATGTCTGTTGGTTTCCAGTATCCTTGGATTTTCTCCATCTCCATTCAATTTTTCTGAGTTCTCTTTTTTCTTGTCTTATTGTTGTGGAATACCAAGGCTTGTGTTGTCTCTTGTTGTGACGATGTTTCTTTGGTCTGGCAGCTGTTGCTGTGGCGGCGTTGGATAAAGTGTTGTTCCAGTTGGTAATCTGAGTCTCCAGATCGTCCATTTCCGTGGTCAGTTGTTGTATCGTGTCCTGTAGGAAAGTGTCTCTGTCAAAGTTCTTGAATCGCCTTTGTGTGGGCGTGTTGTCTGTTTGTTCGTTGAGGTTGGCCTTTTGTAGTTGCAACTTTATCTTTATTATGTAGTGGTCTGACCATGGAACTGGGGTGATGTTAGGTGTTGATATTAGGCCTCCTGATGTTAGGTAGTTGGTTGAGAAGATGAGGTCCGGGGTAGAGCCATATCTGTGTGTTGGGGCGTTGATGATTTGGGTAAATTGTAGTGATGTCATTGCTTGGAGGAAGGCTTCTGCATCTTTGTTGTTGGTGGACTTGAGGTTGAAGTCTCCTAGCAGTAGCGTGGGCCTGTTGGTTGCGGTGATGTTGCATACTGCTTCTAGCGTAGAGGCTAGTTCATCGGGTGAGGCCCTGGGTGCTCTGTATGTTAGGCAGAGAGCCAGGTGTTTGTTCACGATGCTGAGTGTGTTGCCTTGAGGTGTGTCTGTGGAGCTCTGGGTTTTGAATTTTAGGTTCTTCTTTGCAATTATTAATACCCCTCCTCCACGTTTGTGGGTGCGTGGGCAGTTGTATGCTGTGTATGAGTCTGGTACCAATTGATTGAGTAGTACATTATCGGTTGTGCTGAGCCAGGTCTCTGTTATGCAAAGAATGTCTGGCTGGTGGTCTTCTATGTGGTCTGCTATTGTGTGTATCTTGTTGCATATGGATCTTGCGTTTATGAGCTCTACTGTTGTATGCCTTATGGGCTTTATAGTTTCGTGTGTTTCCTTTGTGTGTGGTGTGTGGGAGTGTGATTTGTGTGTGTCACCCCTCCTCTTCAGTGCTCCCATCCCCCTGCTTCCTTTCTTTCGTTATCTTGGCATCACTCTTGATTTGTCAGTAACATTCCATGATCACATCAGTCCGGTCATATGCAGTTCCTTTTTCTCCCTTCGTCAGATCAGAGCTGCTGATCCATTTCTGGACCACTCTTCTCTCTTAGGTTATATCACAGTTGGATTATTGCAATGTTATCTATGGCGGTTTTCCCATTCATCAGCTTCAGAGACTACAACTTATTCAGAACACAGCTGTCTGACTATTGACTCATGCTTCTCATTTCGAACATGTTATCCCTCTCTTAATTCATTAACACTGCCTTCCTATTCAGTATCTCATTCTGGTTCATAAGAGCCTACATACAGGCACTCCGGCTTATCTCTCTTCCCTCATCATACTCCATACTCCCCATCGTGTTCTTTGCTCACGTCACTCCAACCGTCTTCACCTACCTTCTACCACGCAAGCTAGACTCGAATCAACTTGCCATTCTGTTTTGTATTTTCTGGGTCCTCATTTTTGGAACAATTTACCCTCCCTACCTTCATTTAGAACCGTCTCATGCTAGATTCAAATCCCAACTCTAATTCCTACTCTTTCACAAAGCTTTTGACTAGCCCATTAGCTGTCACGGTCACCTGCCTGTGATGGGAAGATTCGGTTCTGTCTTTATGCCCTTTCCCTCATGCAAATCTTTCTGTCCTCTTTAGTGTGAATGCTTCTTCTTTCCTATCATTTTTTATGGAGCTGTTTTCTCTTTCCCTAATTGTAAACTGCCCTGCCATAACCATGAAGGGCAGTATATCAAATTTTAATAAACAGAAACATACATTAGACGGTTGATATTCTGTAAGCGTGCGTGTAAGTCTGATTATGTGCACTTTTAGTGTGGGCATGCACAGAGTCGGAGTTTGGGCACAGCACAGATTTACATGCTTAAATTATAAATATGATAATATACATGCATTTTTGATAAAAATCTAGAGCAGGTGAAAGTGCCGGCAGCTAGATTTTGACACCACTTATGCTCCTGTTTTATAAAGTACACATGCATTCCACCTTATAAAATGGGCCTCCAATACACATATTGACTTCTCAGCAGTTTACAGATTGCCCTAAGAAATTATGCTATGTTTATGTTTATTAAAACATTTGATATACCGCCCCCCCCCGTTACATCGGGGCGGTTTACAATATAATAAAAAAAATATATAGCAGAAAGGAAGAGAAATTACAATCAATATAAGAAAAGGAAAGAGGAAAAAAGAAAGTACAGTCAAACCTCGGTTTTCGTGT
This sequence comes from Ichthyophis bannanicus, assembly GCA_033557465.1. Taxonomy (NCBI): domain Eukaryota; kingdom Metazoa; phylum Chordata; class Amphibia; order Gymnophiona; family Ichthyophiidae; genus Ichthyophis; species Ichthyophis bannanicus. The sequence goes on from CM066041.1 coordinate 277,465,977, forward strand.
GCCCCGGTTTTCGTTCGTTTCAGTTTTCGACGTCTTTTCTAACTGAGATCTTGTCTCGGTTATCGTTTATCGCCTCGGTTTTCGTCAGGAACCAGTGCTGCCAGATCTGAAAACCTACACCCTCGCGCTGGTCTGCCCGCCCAGTCCCGGCAGCACTACCCCCCCCCGGACTCACCCGATCGCGTGTTGAGAAGCCAAAGTCAGCTGAGCAACATCCTCGAGCCAGAGATGCAAGGATTGCACAGAGAGGAAGGCCCCGATCTCTCCACCGCCTGCCTGTTCTCTGGAGCGCCCCCTCAGGCTCGGAGGTAGCAGGGTAGCTGTCAATGTAAGCAGGAGATGTTGCATGAATGTGGGAGGCAGTTCTTTATCTTGCAGGGTACGCTTGCAAATTGCTGTTGAGACGGAGTCAGCGATCAGATTACAGTGCCGTACAGTACAATATCTGTGTGTTTGCTGTCCTGTGGACGATCGGGCAGGTGAGAGAAGTGACAGGAGCTGGGTGTCTGGAACGGATTACATTGAATTTACATTATTTCCTATGGGAAATATTGCTTCGGTTTTCGTACGTTTCGGTTTTAGTCAGACTGCTTAGAACGGATTAATCATTAAAACCGAGGTTTGACTGTAATAGTGAAATTCAGTACTGAAAAGGGTGGGGAATTGAGAGGTTAGGGGGGAAGATTGAAAGCAGAGGAGAAGAGGTGTTTTTTTAGGAGGGAGCGGAATTTAGAGTAAGACTCTTCTAGTCGAAGGGCAGTAGGCAGGGAGTTCCACAGGGAGGGACCGAGATAAAAGAAAGCTGACTGTCTGGTTGACTGGAGATGTGCCTGTGAGGGGGAAGGGAGGGTAAGCGGTTCATATGGATAGAACGGAGGCTACGAGTGGGTGTATGAAAAGTTAGTAAATCAGCTAGATACTGGGGTCTGTGAGAGTAAATAGCCTGGTGCACTAAAATGAGAATCTTGAATTGTATTCGGAAGTTCAATGGGAGCCAATAAAGGTGTTGTAAAAATGGAGTAATGTGATCACGAGGGGAAGCATGAGTAACCATCTGGGCTGCAGTGTTTTATAGTAGTTGTAATCGATGACGCTGATATTGAGGGATACTGGTAAATATAGAGTTACAGAAATCTAATCTAGTGATGACCAGTGAAAGAAGGAGAGTGATCAGGGCCTGAGGGGATAAAAATGGTCTAATGGTAGTATAGGCTAAGGGGCATGTTTACTAAGGCTTGCACTGGTAACACGTGTGTGGGCTCTGCATTACTAGCATGGGGGGGGGGGGATCAGCGCTAATTTCAGGAGCATGTTTTCATTCTCCTGTGGTTATGGAAAATCATTTTTATTGTTATTATTATGATTATACAAACATCCGAACCCCAATACATCTACAACCCACACAAACAAGGTAACCAAAGGAGACATGGATACTTGAACCTCATATCCATAACCTCACACACTCCAAAGTGATATATTAGACCTAACATTGAACATACCTGAAAAATAGGAAACAAATAGAAAACATAAAACAAACCCACCCCTTGCCCACAATTCAAAAGGCCAATTCCATACCAGGCCTCTCGCCACCCCTCCCATACACACCTTATACCGCAAAGAGGGCTCACAGAGCCTTGTATAATGCAAAAAGCGTTCATCCAATAAACAAGCAAACAGACCTCAAACACCCTCAGACCCCCACCAAACCCCCCGAAGCCCCTCCTCCCCTCCTCCCCAACCCCTTCCCCTTCCCCTACCCTTCTTTCCCCCTGCCCCCAGCCCATGGCAATCAAAGATGTTACCCCTCGTTAATGTGGAACAGAGTCCCATATCTGCAGGAACAGGTCCCACTTGTTACCCCCTAAAAGGCGGGCTGTACACCGTTCCATATCTCGGAGTTCCCGCATACTCCTCTCCCATCCCAGCACACTGGGCATGTCAGCACCCAGCCAGTGTCGCAAAATAGTTTGCTTGGCCACAAGAAACCCCTTCTCACACGTTTTTTTGTGCGCTCCCTTCAAGGGGAGCTCCTCCTCATAAGACCCAAATAAGCACCAAGCCATTCCCGCAGTTTAATCGCAACCCTCCTGTGGTTAACGTGGTCCCAAGACATGGCACACTGGAAGTCAGCTCATGGGTGCACTTAATCCAGCCTATTGAGGTAGAGTTAAGTACACCCATGCTAATGGCAGCATGTGGTTAGTGCGAGCTACTAGTGTCCTCGCTAGTTGCCACATGTTGGCAATGCCCACATTCTGCCCCTTCCGCCTAGTCCCAGCCCTGATGTGCACTACCATGGTAATGCAGGATTTTCGATATGAGGACCTACACTACTTTTTAGCGCTGTACCCAAACTGCTTGCTAAACCCCGTGCTACCAGTAGCATGATCTAGTAAATATGTCCCTTAGTGAAGGCATGATAGTGAAGGCATGCTGCAAAGATACCATCAATCTTTTGTAGCCTGTGAGGTATTAGGTGAGAGTGGATGTTCAAATGGCTAGATGGTTAGTATAGTTTCATTTGCTTTAGCACTCTTCAAATAGCCATCAAATACCATCATATACAAATTCCCAAAGTTAAAATTAAATAAAAATTACAAATAATGAACTGAAAAAACATGAAAGATAAACAATTAACATAAAGCTTAATAGTAAAAGAAAACAAATAAAAGAGGAGACAGTTATTGCCCTCCATCACACTCACAGAGACAGAGCATATTACATTTCAATAAAGTAAGACTTCAAGCCTTTTTTGACTTTATCAAATGACATCTCCATCCTTATCTAGAACAGAAGTGAGTTCCACAAGACAGGAGCAGGTATAAAGACCCCTAGTGTGGGAGGATTTTGGTCACGCTTCTTTCTGTCATTTTTATTGAAGGCATAGGACTTGGTTTACTGGGCTGTAAACCGTGTAAATGCCTTTCAAATATCGGGCCCTGAATGTCTGGACTAGCAGCAAAGGGTCCTGTCAGTAAGGAATGATAGTAGATTTCTGAGACCTTTTTGGGATATTTGTCTCCACCTCTCCCCTCCCCCCCCCATTAACGCAAGGAACCAGAGACGAACAGGAGGTTTGGGGATTTGTCTACTCAGAGAGCCCCATTGATTCAAAGAACCTGGATGAGTAAGAAAGAGGAAGGAGCTAAAAGGTGTTGGTGGATTTTATGATGTGTCTCCAGAATCTGGAGCAGCTGGACATGAAACCATGAAGAAGAGGATCATGCTACTATGCAGGCAAACCCCTCGTAGAAGTTCTGATCCTTGCCAATTACCATAGGTGCACCTAACACTATCTGCTGAGGTGGCCGTTGGTGCACTAGCTACAGCATTGGTAATTAGTGCATGCTACTGATGCCTACACTGACCGCAGGTACAGCCAATGCCCACTCTCTGCCCCAACTCCACCCAGAGTCTGTGCCATTGCGGGGTGCACAGTTAATGCTTCTTTCAGCACGTGTTAATGGTCCTGACTGTATGGTAACAATTACTGTAGGCCCACAGAAGCCGTTAATGCATGCTGACCTCACATTGACACTTAGCTTACTGTTGCCCTCCCTGTATCTGTTCTCTAATTTAATTTGGCATTCCTTTCACTTCTTTTATGTTTTTTGGGATTTTATGTAAACCGCTTTGAGGTGAGCCACAGCATAGGCGGAATATCAAGACTTAATAGAAACATAGAAACATGATGACAGAAAAAGACCACATGGCCTATCTAGTCTGTCCTTCCATATCAGCCACTACAACAGTCCCCTTTTTTCCTTTAGAGATCCTCTGTGTTTGTCCCATGCTTCTTTGAATTCAGATAATGTCCTCATCTCTACCACCTCCACTGGAAGACTATTCCACAGATCCACCACTCCTTCCATAAAGAAATATTTCCGCATATCACTCCTAAATCTATCCTCTTTCACCCTCATCCCATGTCCCCTTGTAGTAGAGCTTACTCTCAATCGAAAGAGGCTCTCCCCCTGTGCGTTTATGTCATTGAGGTATTTAAATTTCTCAATCATATCACCTCTATCCCACCTTTCCTCTAAGGTGTACATATTAAGATCCTTAAGTCTGTCCTCATATGCTTTATAATGAAGACCACTAACCATTTTAGTAGCCACTCTCTGTATGGACTCCAACCTGTTTATACCCTTTTGAAGGTGCGGTCTCCAGAATTGCACACAATACTCCAAATGAGGTCGCACCAAAGACTTATACAGAGGCACTATCACCTCCTTTTTTCTGCTAGCCATTCCTCTCTATATGCACCCAAGCATTCTTCTAGCTTTTGCTGTCACCTTTTCTACCTGTTTAGCTACCTTAAGATCATCAGACACAATCGCGCCTAGGTCCCGCTCTTCTTTATGTTTATGTTTTTTGGATTTGATATACCGCTGAGGAAAATACATCACAGCGGTTTACAAAGTAAAAATAGGCTTGGAAAGGAAAGGAAGTTACAATATGAGACAGGAAAGCGAAAGAGCTGAGTCATACAACAGGACAGGACATAAAGAAGGGGAGGGGAATGGGTCACACAGAGGGATCTGGTAGGTCAAAGGCATGGGCAAAGAGGTGGGTCTTGAGGTTTTTCTTAAAAGTAAGGTGGTCAGATTCAAGACGGATAGAGGTAGGCAGGGAATTCCACAGGGCAGGGGCCAGGAAGAAAAATGCAGATGAGCGGGTGGACTGAAGTCGAGCAGAGGAGGGGGAGGGAAGGTGAAGGCGGTTGAGGTGGAAAGAACGGAGAGAGCGAGCAGGGGCGTGTAAATGGACCAGATTGGACAAGTACAGAGGTGTGCGGGTGTGAATGACTCGATGGAGAAGTACCAGGATTTTATAGTGGATACGGAATTTGATAGGTAACCAATGCAGATGGATAAGGAGAGGAGTAACGTGATCGTGGATGGAGGAATGTGAGATTAAACGGGCTGCGGTGTTTTGAATAAGTTGGAGACGATGAAGGTGGACATTAGGGAGATCGGCTAGAACTGAATTACAGAAGTCAAGATGGGACATGACGAGTGAGAGGAGGAGAGTGGTGAGGGCTGAAGTAGAGAGGAAAGGTCTGATGGCCCGAATTTGGCGAAGATGAAAGAAGGAGAGTCGAGAGACGTGTGCAACATGATCACGGAAAGTTAAGGTAGGGTCAAAGAGGACGCCGAGGTAGCGAAGGGAGGGGACTATGGGAACTGGTGAACCGGAGAAAGAGGGGGAAAGTGTGGGCGGGGAGGCATCCCAGGTGAACCACATGACAAGGGTTTTGGTAAGATTGAGGTGTAGGCAGTGGGTAGTTAGCCACTTGGCGACAGTGGTAAGACAGATGTTGAGAGGAGAGAGGTCAGGTGAGAGGGGGGAGGTGTGATAGAGAAGGAGTAGATCATCAGCATAGTGGACAAAAGTACTTCACCCCTATACTATATTGCTCCCTTGTATTTCTGCAGCCCAAAAGGATGACCTTGCATTTTTTAACATTAAATCTCAGCTGCCAAATTCTAGACCATTCTTTAAGGTTAGCTAGATCCCTTCTCATATTATCTATACCTTCCTGGGTATCTACTCTATTGCAGATTTTGGTATCATTCACAAAGAGGCAAACCTTACCCGAAAGCCCTTCCGCTATATCACTAACAAAGATGTTAAAAAGAATCTGACCAAGGACAGATCCCTGGGGCACACCACTGGTAACCTTATTCTCCTCAGAGTGAGCTTCATTTACCCGTACCCTTTGTCGCCTCCCACTCAACCAATTTCTAACCTAAGCAGTAACTTTAGGGTCCATCCCTAGGGTGCTCAGTTTGTTTATGAGTTCCTCTGAGGAACGATGTCAAAGGCTTTACTGAAATCTAAATACATTACATCTAGGGCTCTCCCTCGGTCCAACTCCCTGGTCACCCAGTCAAAGAAATCAATCAGATTTGTCTGACAAGACCTGCCTCTGGTGAATCCATGCTGCCTCTTATCCTATAATCCGCCGGATTCCAGAGACCTCACTATTTTCTCTTTCAGCAGCGCTTCTAATAATTTACTCACCACCGAAGTTAAACTAACCGGCCTGTAGTTTTCAACCACATCCTTACTTCCGCTTTTGTGTAAAGGGACCAGATGTGCCGCTCTCCAGTCCTTTGGCACCACTCCCGACTCCAACAAGGCATTGAAAAGGTCAGTCAGTGGAGCTGCTAGAACGTCCCCAAGTTCCCTTAATATTCTAGGGTGTATCCCATCCGGTCCCATTGTTTTGTCTACTTTAAGTTCAGCTAGTTTCTCAGGAACACAGTTTTCTGAAAATTGTTCAAAATGCCCCTCACTTCTGTTCCTGTGTTTTCTGAGGTCCTGCTCCTGGTTCTTCATCTGTAAACACAGAACAAAAATATTTGTTAAGCAATTCCGTGTTATCTTCATCAGCTTCTACATATTCCTCCCCTTCACCCTTGAGTCTGACGATACCACTTTTGCCCTTCCTCTTCTCACTAACATATCTAAAAAATGTCTTATCCCCCCATTTTATTGCATTAGCTATTTCCTCCTCGTTTTGAATCTTTGCTTTCTTGGCTACTTTGCTAGCTTCTCTAAGTTTTTCTAAATATAGATGCCTGTCTTCCTCTCTCTGTGATCTCTTGTATTTCATAAAGGCCTCCCTCTTTTTCTTCACCTTTTCAGCTACTTCTTTTGAAAGCCATAGCGGTCTCCTTTTCCTTTTACCTTTATTTACCATTTTAACAAAAAGGTTGGTTGCCCTTAAAATATCCCCTTTCAGTTTTGCCCACTGTTTTTCTACATTCCCCAGCTGTTCCCATCCCGCTAACGACTCCCTCAGGTATTGGCCCATCTTGGCAAAGTTAGTTTTCCTAAAGTCTAAGACCCTTGCCTTTGAATGGATTCTAACAGCCCTAGTCCTAATACTGAACCACACCATCTGGTGATCACTGGATGCAAAATGATCTTCCACTATAACATCAGAAACACTTTCACCATTGGTAAGCACCGAGTCCAGTATGGCCCCTTCACGTGTGGGGTCTGTTACCAATTGCCTGAATAGTTCTCCCTGTAGAGAATCCAGGATCTCCTTACTTCTAGATGATACTGCAACAGGAATGTGCAAATCAACATCTGGCATATTGAAATTCCCTATCAGTAGCACTTCCCCTTTCCTAGCAATGCTGCGTATGTCTTCAATTAACTCTCTGTGCACCTCTTCCTCTTGTGAGGGAGGTCTGTATATCACACCAGTGCTCTTTCCCTCTTTCTAGTTTAACCCACAGTGCCTCCTCTCTCCCTTTTAAGCTCTGTAGTTCCAAAGCTTTAATATTATTTTTTACATATAGTGCCACTCCTCCTCCCCTTCTTCATACCCTGTCCTTTCTGAATAAAATATAGCCTAGTATAGTTACATCCTTGTTATGGTTTTCTGTGAACCATGTGTCTGTAACTGCCACTAAATCCAAATCAGCCTCTCCCATTAAAGCTTCAACATCTGGGATCTTATTTCCCATGCTACGGGCATTTATGCACACTGCTTTCCGTATGTTGTTTCTTTTACCCATTTCCATAAAGGTATTTAATGTTTCACTTACCTGGGGGCTTTCTTCACCCATCCCCAATGAATCTAGTTTGAAGTCCTCTTCAGTAGATTAGTCAGTCTGCTACTGAAGACATGTCAATCTTTCTTGGACAGATGGACACCGGCTGTGCTCTGCAACCCTTAGAACAGTATCCCATGGTCCAGGAAACCATAATGCTCTTGATGACACCATCCACTCAGTCTGCATTCATCTTCAGTATGCAAGCTTCTCTGCCTTGGCCTTTACTCTCAACAGGTAGGATTGAAGAGATTACCACTTGCGCCCCTATCTGCTTCATCCTCTGTTCCAGAATCATGAAGTCACTTTTGATATGCTCAGAAGGATACCTGGCAGTATCATTTGTGCCGACATGGATTAGAACATTGGGTAATAGTCAGTGGGCTTGATAAGTCTCGGCAAACTCTCCATAACATCTCGGATTTTGGCACCTGGCAGATGGCATATTCTCTGGACATCAAGTCTGGTCGACAGATAGATGCCTCAGTACCCCTCAGAAGAGAGTCACCAACCACCACTACCCTTCGCTTCCTTGTGGTCACTGATTCTGCAACTTTGGGGTGCTCAAGCTCTGGTTCTTTCCTTTCCAGGGATGCTTTCACCTCCTTCACTTCCAGGGCTGTATAATGTTTCTTCATTTCAAGGGCTGGAGAAGTTGGATTGGTGATTCTGCAGGCCCTGGTGACTTGTATCCAACCTTCTGTAGACTCCCATCTTCTCCTCTGCTGGAGAGTTTGGATGTTGCAAGAAGCATCTCATCAATGTACTTCTCACTGTCTTGAATGCTCCTCAACCTCGCCACCTCCTCTCTGAGTTCCTCAACTTGTTTTCTGAGAGCTTCTGCCTGCAGGCATCCTGCACATGGAATTGGCCCTTCAGCTGGCATTGGGACCTCTGTCTGGACAGATGCAGAAGCTTTAACGGGGGCAACAGTTTTGGCGATATGATTTTTTCCCAGCCATTGTTCAGTCAGTGGAGCTTAGGTATCTGTTAAAGCAAAAGAGAGAGACCTACCAAAGTATCAGCTGGTTTCCCAGCTGTCCTTTCAGAGAAAAAGCAGTTAAATGTCTTTAAATGTGTTCAAAATGTGCTGTTTGAAGTCTCTGTGTGTAGTTAATTGGGGAGGTGCCCTATAAAGCAAGACTGCTCACTAGGGGTGAGTGGGAGTTGGGGGGGGGGGTAGAGAGAGAACTAATATCTGATGAGGTGTCAGTAGCTTCAAAGAGCTGAGAAAGATACTAAAGCAGAGTTTTAAACCTACCCCACTAAAAGAAAATATTTCCCCTTTTAAACTAAAGCACCAAAAAGAATGTAACTTTGTTTTAAAAATGTACTAAAACCCTTTTAAGAGCTCCCAGGCAGAGAGCTGTAATTTAAAAAGCCACAAACTCTTACCTTTGCTAGAAATGTATAGCCCCTGTTAGGAATGCCTCAACAGTGCAGGGCTCTGAAGCCTTTTATGCAGGCCTCCGCTGCTCTCAGTTTCTTCACAGGCTAATCAGACCCACCAACTCCTGATGAGCAATGTTCCCTCTAATTTTCTGTAGGCTGTGTGCACATAAAATATCAGCTGTGTGCAGCTTTTGAAGGAAGGTTAAAGTTTTGTGCGCCACATAATGACACTTGGAGTTATATACTTTAAAATTTGACTACATGTCAGAATACAGTATGTACACCACATTGATTTTTAATAAAATTAAATGAAAATAGACAATTACTAAATGAAGCGGGAAATTTCTAGTAATTACAATCATAACTTTTAAATTTTAAGATGTCTGTGTTGTTTTCTTTCAGAATCAGAGCCGTAATTTTTGTGCGCTCTGTTGTAAAGTATGTGCGCTCGCTTGGCGAGGTGTGCGCGTGCGCACACACGCACAGCTTAGAGGGAACAATGCTGATGAGATGTCAGTGGCTTCAAAGAGCTGAGAAAGATACTAAGGCAGAGTTTTAAAGAAAATGCTTCCCCGAGGTGGAACAGAAATAGACGGGCAGCCCCGGTAGGCAGAGTATTGCGCAAACAGCGGCTCCTCACCCTAGCAGGGATTGGGAGCCACTCTGGCACTGTCTTTCCCCCGAAGCCTCCTCCTGCTCCGCTGAAGAGGTAGAAGTGGAGGGGGGGGGGGAAGAAGGGGGAGAGGAGGAAGAAGGGGGGGTCCCTCTCCTGCCCCAGTCAAAACTAGCCTGCCTGCCTGAATGGAAATAAAGCAATAAAGGAAATTAGAAGATATAAAAAGAAATAAAAGGACCTCTACAATCTTCCTAAGAGTCTCTCCAGTAAGCCTAGTCCCCTGGCTTACTAACTCCCTCCAGCTGCTTGGAGACTGAGCATACTGGAGCTGGTGGTAAAGATGACGTTGCTCAGTCTCCAAGCTGCTGGAAGGGGAGCATAACCCAGAGGAAAAGGACTGGACTGGAGGGACACTTAGGAATGTAACTTTGTTTTAAAAATGTACTAAAACCCTTTTAAGAGCTCCCAGGCAGAGCAGAGAGCTGTAATTTAAAAAGCCACAAACTCTTACCTTTTCTTGAAATGTATAGCCCCTGTTAGGAATGCATGTTAGTAATAGGGTCCTTTAATGTATGCTCAGTTGATTTAAAATACACTAATCAACTTAGTGAGGCTTAATTAATCAGTTAGTGTGCATTAAATCAACTAGCCCATAGTAAAATTTCCTTTTAAAATGAATGACACTAAAAAAAAATCAAACAAAAAAAGGAAAATTCATGAAACAAAATCTAAACTAGCCAAAGTTTTCTTCCTGTGTACATTCCTAAACCAAGTAAGCACCTGGGGTTCTTTCCATGTCTCTGTTTGGAGGAAGCAGCAGTCCCAGGTAGGGCAGGATTCAGACATAGGCAAGCTAGGCACATACCCAGGGCCCAAAAGTTTAGGAGAGGCCGTCTCAGATGTGCTAATTCATTGGCTCCCAAGGCAGAGTTTTCCTCTGTTATGTCAGCTGCTGGTAGAAGGGGCAGAAGAACCATATCCACTGATGCTCATGGGAGTTTGTTTATTCTCCCCACCCCCTGTGAATTGTCCTCCAAACAGCAGGAATGGTTGGTGAGCAGAGCTTCATACTTGCTGCTTTCTCCCTTGCTGGTTTTCCTCTGTAGTCAGAACCATGCAGGGCCCCATTTGTGAGAGTTTTACAATATATTTATATTATGATGAGGGAGAGGGGAATACTCTTTTGCCTAAAGAGTTAATCCTGCTCAGGTCCCAAGAAAGTTTGAATTGAGCTCTTTGGTCAAAGCGAAACAGGAGAGAAATTGCTTTTTCTAGTCATCTACTATCTCTGATTGAAGATGTCACTGGTGGGATGATGAGGGTTACAGGTATGTAGCTCCTTGTTTCTTTTTATATTCTAGCACAAGTTTCCCATCTCCATTAATTCTGTTGCTCAAATGGAAGGTGGTGGATCGCTCTGCAGTCTATTTCCTTAGGATACATTTAACTTGACAGTGTTCCTATTGAAATCTAAGTACCCTGTCAGGAATACTGTTATCAAACGCCTTTCGTTTACCATTTCCTTTTTAATTTCAAAAGACTGATGAGTTTTGAATAATGAAAGCAAAGATTTCCCTTGTCTCCTGAAGGCGACTGGTAGACCTGAACCAATTCCATCTCACTGATGCATTTAATGCAAAACTGGCAGAGACCTATTAAATATGCTGGGGTAACAGGGATGAGTCAGGGGGCTGGGGAAATAGTACATTTTATAGTGCCCAAAAGCTGAGCAAGAAAAGAAAAGTCGGCCACCAAAGTTCACGGTGTTCCTTGCTGGATTGGGATATAAAGAAATCAAGTAACCAGGGGTACATTTTAATGTTTCCAATGCGAGATACAAGTATTTTTTTTAGCCCACCTCTGGATTTTTCTTTTGTTTTTCCTTTAGTGTAATAAGATTGGATAGACGTTTATACCCCATTTATCTATGTTGGAAATTTGTTGTAAAGACTCATGCCTGGATAAGATACAGTGAAGGCAAAGTAGAGGAAGGAAATGGGGGTATGCAAACCTTTCACAGTGAAGTTGTGCAGATTCATTGAGTTGGCTAGCAAAAAATGTGTGCATATGTTCAAGAGGTATGGAAACGAATAAGGGGGCTTAGTCAGCGATGACGGCTAGGCTATTTAAAGTGCCTAGCTGCTGCTGCTTTAATTAAACATGGATCTTTGGTACTGGAACATGTCCAGTTTCTAGTGCTGAATATCCGGGTTCACCAGATAGCGGCATCACTATCTGGTAAGTGGCAATATTCAGACACGAACCAGACAGCAAAATCCGGTTAAAGTTAGAACAGCAATTGAGATGACCTAACTTTCGGCTATCTGCTTAGTGGCTGAGTAGTGCCACTTACTAGATAGCAACTGGCATCGTCCCTGATCTGCCCACAGACCACCCCAGTTTAAACTGGGTATTTTTTACACGGTCCGTGGGGATGTTCAGCGGCACTAACTGGTTAGTGCAGTTGAATATTGGACTTAGTGCAGGTCTGCCAGCTGTCTAAAAGGTTTGGGTTATCAGCCCCTAGTTTGTTTTTCCTTGGTCTTCTCTCCACGACATTCAGTTCCATACATTGTTACCTCCAAGGATGGATTCTTTGATATACTGTATCTCACTCACAATTAACAATGAAAGGCGGTATATAAGAAATGTTAGATAAATAAATAAATAACACACAATCGCCTTTGTGGAGTGCTCCAAGAAATCTTTACTCCTAACTTTCCATGAGCTTTGAGTTGGTTGATCATATCTGGCTTCAAATCAGGCTACAAGACTTAGGGATAAGGGACTGGTTCTTAATTGCTTTAAGTCTTACCTAAGTAATAGATCATTCCATGTATTTTGGAAGAATTTTGTTTTTGCTTCATATATGGTCACATTTAGAGCCCTTTCAAATCTGCTCCGGATGCTGGGTTTTTCAGCTTTCTTCTATGCTTATAATATTCAGCTTGTAGCTGCTTTTGATAATCGGGCATCTTTGGACATTTTTACACCACTTTAATCAGTAGTAGGATGGATCGAAACAAATAATCTCACATAGGAATCCAGGAAAATCCGATGGTCCATTATACTCAAACCAAACTGCCCCAGTTCTGCTTTAGATTTTTCTGCTAGATGGATCTCTGAGTTATCTAATGTCTGATGAATAAGCCAAAAATCCATGTCATGGCTAATGATAAATCAGGCAACAAAAAAACAGCTTTCATGGCATCATACAGAGTCAAAAGGTCCAAACAAGCAATGACTTTATAATCATTAATGAATTATTTATAAAGTAGATTTTGTCTTGCCAAATCACAATGTTCTTGCCAGGATACAATAAACATATACAAGTCAAGGCAACATTAAAATAAGCACATTAAAAGTAATATTATAAGCTTAGCAGTATCTTAGCTCAACCTATCCAGTAGTTAAAGTTGAGTTGCAATATGGTGTAATAGGTATTTTCTGGTCCCCAGAGAGGGCTTACAATTTAAGTTTGTACCTGAGGCAATGGAGGATCAAGTGACTTGCCCAAGGCCACAAGGAGTGTCAATGGGATTTGAACACTGCTTTCTTTGGTTAGGAGGCTACTGCTCTAATCACTAGGCTACTCCTCCAAGCTAAAATATTGTAAAAGTCTGGGAAAATAAATTTGCTTTCCATGTCCTCTGAAGCTCCATCATATCAGTGATCCTTCTAATATCAACTGGAAGAGTATTCCACAAACTATGAGCGCTGAAGGAAAAAGCACATTTGCTCAACAACCACTATGCCCCCTTTGACACCGATAGCAAAGCCTGGGAACATCACAAAGATTTCCTAAATGGTGGACGTGAGGATCGCCTGGTAACATGCCTGCTTGGTGTGAAGGTAGCGGACCTCATGCGTCACCTAGATAAGGTCTTAGATAGTGCTGGGGAGGAGTCTGCTGTCTTGGTACATATCGGCACCAATGACATAGGAAAATGTGGTAGGGAGGTTCTGGAGGCTAAATTTAGGCTTTTAGGTAGGACGTTGAAATCCAGAACATCCAGGGTAGCGTTCTCCAAAATGCTTCCCGTTCCACGCGCTAGACGCAAAAGGCAGGCAGAGCTCCGGAGTCTCAATGCGTGGATGAAACAATGGTGCAGAGATGAGGGTTTTGGATTTGTTAGGAACTGGGGAACATTCTGGGGAAAGGAGGGGCTCTTCCGAAGGGATGGGCTTCACCTTAACTGGGATGGAACCTGGCTGTTGGCATTAACCTTTAAAAAGGAGATAGAGCAGCTTTTAAACTAGATAATAGGGGAAGCTGACAGTCGCCCAAAAGCGGATGGTTCGGAAGAATGTATCCTTGAAGGATTCTACCAAAAGCAGAGAGGTTCCAAAAAAGAGTAAAGTAGCCCAAATGCCCTCGAGTATGGAACAGCCAGAGCTTAAAGATCCCAAATTACCCATGTCTACCAATAGCCAGATTAATATGAATAAAATACAGTCTCTAAAATGCTTGTATGCAAATGCTAGAAGTCTAAAAAATAAGATGGGAGAGTTAGAATATATAGCACTAAATGAGAGGTTAGATATGATTGGAATATCAGAGACATGGTGGAAGGAGGACAACCAGTGGGACACTGGGATACCTGGGTACAAACTATATCATAATGATAGAGCTGATCAAATTGGTGGAGGGGTTGCGCTCTATGTTAGAGAGAGCATTGAGTCAGAAAGGATTAAAGTTTTGCAGGAAACAAAATTTGCTGTAGAATCTCTATGGATTGAAATTCCATGTAAAAAGGGGAAGGCAATGGCAGTGGGGGTGTACTATCGACCACCTAGCCAGAATGAACAAATGGATGATGAAATGCTCAAAGAAATCAAGGAAGCTAACAAAAGTTACAGCGCAGTAATAATAATGGGTGATTTCAGTTACCCTGGTATCGACTGGGTCAGTGTCACGGCAGGACATGCTAGGGAGATAAATTTCCTAGATGAAATAAGTGACTGCTTCTTGGAGCAGCTGGTTCATGAACTGACCAGACGGGAAGCAATATTAGATCTAATCCTTAGTGGAACACCAGATCTAGTGCAAGAGATAAGGGTGTTGGGGCCACTTGGCAATAGTGATCATAGCATGATCACCTTTGATTTAATTAGTGGAGGAGGGATTGTAAGGAAATCCACAGTACTGCCTTTTAACTTTCGAAAGGGAGACTATGATAAAATGAGGAAAATAGTTAAGAAAAAAACAAAAGGAGCAGTTGCAAAGGTTAAAGACTTACATCAAGCTTGGGTGTTGTTGAGAAATACTATCTTGGAAGCCCAAACCAGCTTTATTCCACGCTTTAAGAAAAGTGGAAGGAAATCCAAAAAACTGCCAGCATGGTTTAAAGGTGAGAACAGAGAGGCTGTTGTTGCCAAAAAAGCAACTTTCAGGAAATGGAAAAAAGAGCCAAATGACGAAACCTGGAAACAGCACAAGCACTGGCAAGTCAAATGCAAGGCATTGATAAAGCAGGCAAAGGGAGAATTTGAGAATAAGCTTGCTGCGGAAGCAAAAACGCGAAATAAAGATTTTTTCAAGTACATTCGTAGCAAAAACCTTGGGAGAGAGTCAGTTGGTCCATTAGATGATAGAGGAGTTAAAGGGGCACTAAGAGGCGACAAGGCGATAGTGGAGAGACTGAATGAATTCTTTGCTTCGGTCTTTACTGAGGAAGATGTAGGGATGTTACTCATGACTGAAGTGGTATTTAAAGGTGTGGAAGAATTGAAGGAAATATCGATACATCAGGAAGATATATCACAACTATTAGATAAACTAAAGAGTAGCAAATCACCTGGGCCGGATGGTATACATCCAAGGGTGTTGAAAGAACTGAAATATGAGATTGCAGACCTGCTATTAGTAATCTGTGAACTATTATTAAAATCATATCTAATACCTGAAGATTGGAAGATCGCCAATGTAACACCAATTTTTAAAAAGGGCTCCAGGGGTGATCTGGGAAACTACAGACCAGTGAGCCTCACGTCAGTACCGGGAAAAATGGTAGAAACCATCATAAAGAATAAAATTACTCAGCATGTAGATAGTCATGGCCTAATGGGACTACATTAAATACTGTTCATTCAAAACAACATCCACCGTTCAATCTTCCACTTTTGTCACCACAGGTCTCAGATAAACTAGAGCATGGTATTTCTGGGTATTGTGTCTCACCCAACCTCGTGCCTGTTCACATCAATGACCCGGGTATTTTTTCAAAACATACTCGCACTTGCCTTTATAAATTTTGCACTTATCTTTGTAAAAGTTTTTAATATCTTCTTTTCAGCTGCCCCAACGCCGCTATTTTTGGCACCCACGCATTTCTCACTTCGGGTTCCTCAGGGGACTAAAGTGCTCCTAATGATCTATTATAAAAATGACAATAAATAATGATCGAACTTTAAGATAAGTTTATTTAGACTATAGCTCTCAAAAATACATAGATGCTTTGAACTCAAGGGTACCCATACATCACTGCTGCCAAAGGGCTGATCGTTGTGCCGTGGGGCTGAGATATTCCTTCAAGTTTTGACCTCTTTTCCATACACATCTCAAGCTCATGTTCTGCATTCCAGGTATAGCTTTCAAGATCAAACTATGTTTTTTAAATATTTTTTGGAGGTTTGAACTCAGAGGGGAATAGTGTGTAATGAGATTAACATGCTGATCACGTCTATCTTCCTTTCGTGCTCTCAGGATTAGCAGCAAATCTCTTGTTATATAACGCTCTCTGGTAGGCTCGATGTACTGTATCTCGTGGATAACCTCTCTCTCGAAAACTACTTGTTAAGTTTTTTGATAACGTTTTAAACTCCTTAACACTAGAGCAATTTTGTCTGTATCTTAAAAATTGAGATAGCGGGAGACTTTCTTTTAATCTTGTGGGATGCACACTATCATAATGAAGAAATGTATTTCTGTCTATGGACATCCGATAGACTGAAGTGCTCCAATAATCCTCCTCTCTCTTGATGGTAATATCTAAGTATGTAATTTGTTGTTTACTAAATTCATACTGTTGCCAACCTCCCCCTGGTAGCCGGTGGCTGAACGGGGAGGTTGGGCATATAGTTAATTTTAGGAGAGGAGGGTTCTTTAAGGCCAGGTGCAGCCTGGTCTATGTAGTTCTGCTCCTGGAGCAAATAAGTCATGTAAGCCAAATGGAGGGAGAATAAGGCTTTTATTTCCCTTTTCACAAAAAGATTCGTTGCGTTCCAAATTTAAAGAAAGTCCTTCTTTTCAGGCATAAACCAAACTCAAGGTACAAAGTAAACTGTTATAATCTTCACAGTTGTGGAAAGGAATTTAACCAAGGATTTCTTTCAACATTGGAGTAAATTACATGTCTGAACATTCTTCTTTCATTCAGCACAAATATGAAAACTTCTTAAGGTAATATCTGTAAGGCTCACAGTTCCGGCAGTGATTCCAAACTACCCACAACACACAAGGAACAATCCATCAATTCCTCCTGAGACAAGGGAATAGGGTCTATAAGCTTTACTTGCATCGGTTCTAAATCACTATTATCTTCTTCTGAGCTGGGGCTTTCTCTTGCTGTTATCACTGGCCAGTCCCTATTTCTGTTCCCTTGTTTTCCATACAGTTGTTCTAAGGTTCTTAAATGAGCGTGGCCTGTTTTATTGCCTCTATATCTTGGCTGGTGAAACTTTGGCCTGCTTTCTCTTCCTTTAAACTGGGTATCTGTTTTATAAGGGCTTCTAGCAACTGAGCCTTTCTTCATGAATAAAGAATCATCATACCTTGGTTTCCTGTAATAGGCATAGCTGGAAGTGTCCTCCTCAGGTATTTCCCTTAGGATCCAGTCTCTGACAATCTTTCTCTTGAAAGCTTCTGGTACCTTTCAATCTGGGCTCCGTGCTTTCTGGCAAGCGTAGGCCTCTCTCCAAGCCTGGCTTCCTGCTTCTTAGCTCTTTACCTCTGGAGTTTCTGGCTACCACGACTTCCACAGGACTGACTGTCCTCCGTCTGTCTTTCTCCCTGGGACCTTCTGGTTCTCTTCCAGTTCCTGCAGCCGTGCCACTAGTTCTGGTTCCACTGTTCCGTTTCTCAGCAGTGCTCTGCTCTCCGGTGCTGCTCTGCCCTCTGGTACTGCTCTGCTTTCTGTCTCCAGCCACTTGCTTATAAAGGTCTTCTGCCTTTGAGCTTCCCGGGCTAGATCTCAGGTGCTGCTGATTAGCTAGGTGTGTCCATTCAGCCTCTGGAAGTGCATGCCTGCTCCCTCTAGCTGTCTTGCTAGACAATTGCATTCTCTGTACCTCATTTGTTTTGGGACAAACAGCTTCTTTTCCTATATCCTCACTTTTATTAGCTCCTGCTCTATGACAATATGTAAATTTTATATGGATGTCACAACCATTCATCCAAAGCAAAAAAGATTGTAACTCAGATTCTGTTCCATGCCACAGCATAAAAACAATGATGCCATGCCTTAATATTGGTTGAATATGGAGAGAGAGGTAAGACACGTCTCTCAAAATCAGCCATGTACAAATTGGCCATTGATGGGGCACACGTGGCTCCCATGGCTACCCCCACTATCTGATGATATATTACTCCCTCAAATAAGAAGAAGTTCTGATGTAATGCTAATTCTGTCAATTCATGTAAAAAATTTAGCTGTTCTTGTGGTAAGTCACCACGACCCTCCAATGCTGCCTGCACTATATTACTCGCTGATCGTTGAGGTATACTGGTATACAATGACTGTACGTCCAGCGTAACTAAAAGTATTTCCCCCACTCTGGTCCAGGATGCCAGATCTCGCAGAATATTCAAGCAATGAGTAGTGTCCCGAACATAAGATGGAATATATATTAATAAAGGGCGAAGAAAAGAATCCAAATAGGTTGACAAGGGTTCTAACACCGTGCCTTTAGTGGACACTATTGGTCTTCCTGGGGGACAAGTCAAATCCTTGTGGATTTTGGGGACCGTATAAAATTTCGCCATCTGTGGAGTGTGGACGTTCAGAAAGTGATGTTCTTTCTTAGAAATTAATTTATTGTCCAGAGCCATTTTTGTAAGGTTTCTAATCGTACTTTGAAGAGTCTCCGTTGGATTGGAGCTTAAAACCCGATAGGTTGTGCTGTCATTTAATTGCTGAAGAGCTTCATCCACATAATATCTTCTATTAAGTACCACAATCGCTCCTCCCTTGTCAGCCCTTCATATGACAAGGTCCGTTCTTGTTTGCAAACGCCGTGAAGTATCTAATTGTGTCGATGACAGATGTACATGTCGAGTTTTATGTGTTTTCTCCAAATCCTCTACTTCCTGTAAGATAAGATCTTTAAAAACCTGAATGGCTGGATGAACTGGGCCTGATGGGGTCCAGCTTGATCTCAAAGGTAACTCAATTCGTCTTAACCCCATTCCTGTAGATTTAACCGTTTCTGCCCTTATAGTGTTGGAGGCAAAAATTGTTTTTAACTGTATCTTACGAAGCAGGTTCTCAAAATCCACTCTAAACCTAAAGGAATCAAATTCAATTTTAGGAACAAGACAGTGCCTTGTTTAAAAGATCCTCAATGTCACGAGATAAAGGCACGCCTGAAACATTCACTACTAAATTTTGTGGTTCTACTTTTTCTGTGTTCTCTGCCTCCCACGATCTTGGGGTTTGATATTTACTTCTTCCTTTTTCTTTTTTGTACGGCCCTCTTTTGTTTCTTCTAAAAAACTGTCTCGGGACATTCTGCTTGAATCTGAGCTATCACCTTCCTCCGTAGTGTCTCCAAAATAGACTTGCTTCTTATTCTTTGGTTTACGGTTGGCGTTCATCCAAGGATAAACATATCCGGAGGTGTAATCAGTCGCATCACGCTTTAATTTCTTTGATTTTTTAACATCACTTCCTGTTTTAAAATATTGATTTGTTTTTCCATCACTTCGACGGGCAGTAAACTGCTCTTCTGATTCCTTTGTCTTCAGAGAGGTGAGACTATGGTTGAGCTCTCCAGACAGGCTTTCTATTTGTTCTTTTGCTGAATCTATAATCAGCACCATTAAGCCCAGTGAACACTTGTTTAGGATTTTATTCCACTTTTCCACAAATGTGGAATCCACTGAAGGGACTCTAGGTTCTTTATAGACCCTCAAGCCTCGTGGTATCTGTTCCCGATTAATGTATTCTATAAGAGAAGCTCTATGTATCTTTATCTTTATTCAGTTTCTTGATAAACCGCCTAAATCATAAGGCATCAAAGCGGTGTACAATAAATGGGCTGCAGGGAGGAAGGATAGAAAAGAATGCCATGGTAGCTCTGTACGGACCTTCTTCTTATGTAGTTTCAACATCTCCTCCCACTTGGAATCCAAATCAGCATCGGTGTTGTCTATCTGAGATTGTGTGAAAGGTGTTTTTTCTTTCAGTAGCATCGTAATATGATCTTGAGAAAAACTAAAATGTCTCTTTCCATATTTGACGACCCTCCATAATATGTTCCAAACAATACTCTCTTGGGTTCTTTACTCTACGAATAAATACTTCTTAGTACTACATCAAATACTGTTCATTCAAAACAATGTCCACCGTTCAATCTTCCACTTTTGCCACCACAGGTCTCAGATAAACTAGAGCACGGTATTTCTGGGTATTGTGTCTCACCCAACCTCGTGCCTGTTCACATCAATGACCCGGGTATTTTTTCAAAACATACTCACATTTGCCTTTATAAATTTTGCACTTATCTTTGTAAAAGCTTTTAATATCTTCTTTTCAGCTGCCCCAATGCCGCTATTTTTGGCGCCCTCACATTTCTCACTTCGGGTTCCTCAGGGGACTAATGATCTATTTTAAAAATGACAATAAATAATGATCGAACTTTAAGATAACCTTATTTAGACTATAGCTCTCAAAAATACATAGATGCTTTGAACTCAAGGGTACCTGTACATCACTGCTGCCCGCGTTCTTCTCTAATCTCCTTCTTCTGTCAATGATGTAAAATGGACAAAAAATGCTGCGCATGCGAACTCCCGTACACATGGTGTCTTTTAAACCCTAACGATTATTCAACTGCTATCAGCTGTGAATGCACACTGAATATAATGATTAAACAATCTCCCCGATATCCACCCACTACAAGTCTTAACTATAGCTTTAAACGCATACTGACCAATCGATCCCTGCATTTAAGCCTTCTGGTTGAACTGTTTTTAATGTGTAAATCCACCATTGCTCTCTGAACAACAGCGTTTGCTCCTGCGATCTTCCCTGAGTTCCTTTTTCCACTTCTTCTATACACCAGCATCCTAATTGGTTAAAATTATGACTCAGTGACAGGCATTATTGAACTACTGGAGCTTCAATACGCTGACAACGGAGTCTACTCTCATGTTCTTTCATTCGTGTCCTAAAAGGGTGTATAGTTTTACCAATATACAAAAGGTTACATGGACATCGTATAGCATAAACTACGTAGGTGGATGCACAGGTCGTAGCAAATCTTAACTTATATTTCACATCATTGTAAACGAATTCAGTTGTATCTATTGTGATATTTCAAACTGTGCATTAACCACAACTATGATGTCCTCCTGCTATTATCCCTTGTTCAACTGGTTTCACTGATCGTAGTGCCGCGGGGCTGAGATATTCCTTCAAGTTTCGACCTCTTTTCCATACACATCTCAAGCTCATGTTCTGCATTCCAGGTATAGCTTTCAAGATCAAACTATGTTTTTTAAATATTTTTTGGAGGTCTGAACTCAGAGGGGAATAGTGTGTAATGAGATTAACATGCTGATCATGTCTATCTTCCTTTCATGCTCTCAGGATTAGCAGAAAATCTCTGTTGTTATATAACGCTCTCTGGTAGGCTCGATGTACTGTATCTCGTGGATAACCTCTCGAAAACTACTCGTTAAGTTTTTTGATAACGTTTTAAACTCCTTAACACTAGAGCAATTTCGTCTGTATCTCAAAAATTTAGATAGCGGGAGACTTCCTTTTAATCTCGGGGGATGCGCATTTTTATAATAGATCATTAGGAGCACTTTAGTCTCCTGCGGAACCCGAAGTGAGAAACGCGAGGGCGCCAAAAATAGCGGCATTGGGGCAGCTGAAAAGAAGATATTAAAAACTTTTACAAAGATAAGTGCAAAATTTATAAAGGCAAGTGCGAGTATATTTTGAAAAAATACCTGGGTCATTGATGTGAACAGGCACGAGGTTGGGTGAGACACAATACCCAGAAATATCGAGCTCTAGTTTATCTGAGGCCTGTGGTGGCAAAAGTGGAAGACTGAACGGTGGACGTTGTTTTGAATTAACAGTATTTAATGTAGTATTAAGAAGTATTCTTTCGTAGAGTAAAGAACCCAAGAGAGTATTGTTTGGAACATATTATGGCCTAATGGGAGACAGCCAACATGGCTTTAGACAAGGAAGATCTTGTCTTACTAATCTGTTATGTTTTTTTGAAGGTGTGAATAAACAGGTGGACAAAGGTGAGTCGGTTGATATAGTGTATCTGGACTTTCAGAAAGCCTTTGACAAGGTCCTTCATCAGAGACATTTGGCAAAACTAAAGAGTCATGGGATAGGAGGCAGTGTACTACTGTGCATCAGGAACTGGTTAAAAGACAGAAAGCAGAGGGTTGGGCTAAATGGCCAATTTTCCCAATGGAGAAAGGTGAATAGTGGTGTACCACAGGGATCTGTGGTGGGTCCGCTGCTTTTTGACATATTCATAAGTGACCTGGAAAGTGGAATAATGAGTGAGCTTATCAAATTTGCAGATTTATTTATTTATTTATTTATTAACAATTCTTATATACCGCACTATTAGACATCAGCGCGGTTTACACTGAACAAAAAACATCCGACAATTTACATATGTCTGGTCATTACATTTAACAGGAAGTATAACTTGGCGAAATAGGGGAAACTATTTAAAGTTGTTAAAACCCAAGAGTATTGTGGAAAGTTGCAAGAGGATCTTGATAAATTGGAAGACTGGGCATCAAAATGGCAATTTAATGTGGACAAGTGCAAAGTTATGCACCTAGGGAAGAACAACCCAAACTATGGTTACATGATGCAAGGTTCCACATTAGGAACCACCACCCAGGAAAAAGATTTAGGCGTCATTGTGGATAACATGTTAAAACCCTCGGCCCAGTGTGCAGCAGCGGCCAAGAGAGGAAATGGAATGCTAGGTACCATAAGGAAAGGGATGGAAAATAAAACAAAAGATATTATAATGCCTCTATATCGTTCCATGCTGAGACCGCACCTTGAATATTTGTGCAATTCTGGTCACCATATCTTAAAAAGGATATAGCGTTATTAGAAAAGGTTCAGAGAAGAGCCACCAAAATGGTAAAGGGGATGGAAGGATACTCCTATGAAGAAAGGCTAAAAAGGTTAGGGCTCTTGAACCTGGAAAAGAGACGGCTGAGGGGAGATATGATAGACGTCTATAAATTAATGAACGGAGTGGAACGGGTAAACGTAGATCGATTGTTTATGTTATCAGAATATAGAAAGACTAGGGGACATGCAATGAAGCTACAGGGTAAACTATTTAAGACTAATAAAAGAAAATATTTTTTCACTCAACATGTAATCAAACTCTGGAATTTGTTACCGGAGGATGTAGTAAAGGCAGTGTAGCTGGGTTTAAAAAAGGTTTGGACAAGTTCCTGGAGGAAAGGTCCATAAACCATTATTAAGAAGGGACCCAGGATATCACTGCTTGACCCAGTACAAGCATTGTGGAACCTGTGTCTTTTGGGGAAACTGCTAGGTATGTATGACCTAGATTGGCCACTGTTGGAAACAGGATACTGGGCTTGATGGACCTTGGTCTGACCCAGTATGGCATATCTTATTTTCTTATGTTCTTATATAATTCCTAATTATATAACATGGAGACTGAAGGTAAATATTGAATAATAATGCCAAAGGGCTGATCATTGTGGAACCATTTTTCAAGCAAAACATAGACACTTTCTTCCCCACTCTAACCTGTTGCAACCTTGTAGCGCTATACACATGGGTCCCGATTTTCAATTAGGCAGGCTATATGCCACCGCCACTGCGCATAGTCTCCCTTAACCTGGATTTTCACTTCCGCAATGGTGGAAGTGAAAATCCTGGTTTGTCTGGATGCACCAGCAACTGCCAAGGCTAAATGGGTAGCAGCGATTTTCGATGCTACCCGCTTAGCCACTGCGCCTTAAAGATAGGTGAGGAAAAATGGGTAACTAGGGAAGTTACCCTTGTAAATGCTTTTGAAAATTGGGCCCATGATCAGTAGTAGTAGTAGTCTATTAGATATATGAAACTGAAGTCAAGGCATCAAATTGTGTTGTTCTTGTTGTTAAGTGCTGTCGAGTTGGTGTCGACTCATGGCGACCCTCTGGATGGTTGTCCTAAATTGTATTTGGTGTTCAGTCAGGTTGCTCATTGTTGACAGACTGGTACCCGTAGCTGCTGTTATTGTATCGATCCATCTCAACGCTGGCCTTCCTCTTTTGCGATGAACTTCTATCTTGCCAAGCATGATATCTTTTTCTAATGATCTCTCTCTTCGCATGATGTGTCTAAAGTATGAAAGTCGGTCTTGTCATCTGAGCTTCGAAAGAAAGCTTAGGTTTGATCTCCTCTAGTACTGACTGGTTTGTTCTTTGGGCAGTCCATGGTATACGCAGTATTCACCACCAGCACCATAATTGAAAGGCATCAATTTTCTTCCTGTTTTTTTTCACTATCCAGCTTTTGCATCCATATGATGCTATTGAAAATACCATGGCTTGAACGAGTCAAATCTTTGTATGGAGAGAAACATCTCTGCTTTTGAGAATCTTATCTAGGTCTTTCATAGCCATTCTGCCAAGAGCAATGTGTTGTTGGATTTCTTTACTGCTTGTTGCTTCTTTATTGA
This sequence comes from Ichthyophis bannanicus, assembly GCA_033557465.1. NCBI lineage: Eukaryota > Metazoa > Chordata > Amphibia > Gymnophiona > Ichthyophiidae > Ichthyophis > Ichthyophis bannanicus. The sequence continues at coordinate 277,490,484 of CM066041.1, forward strand.
TAGTTGATCCAAGTAGGTTAAAGTTATCCACGATATCAATTTATTTTCCTTCAACGATGAACTTATTGATTTTGCCAGTTATCATGATCTTTGTCTTCTTTACATTAAGGTGCATGCCCATTTTAAGACTATGTACATTGATCATGAGAAGCAAATGTTTCAGATCATCTTCTCTTTCAGACAGTAATGTGGTATCATCAGCATAGCAAAGGTTGTTGATGAGTCTTCCACCAATTTTCACACCTCTGTTGCCTTCATACAGTCCTGCTTCTCTTATGATTTGTTCTTTGACTTAATTAAACAGGTAGGGGGAAAGTATGCAGCCTTGTCTTATACCTTTGCTTATTTTAAACCATTCTTTTTCTCCTTGTTCTGTTCGGACTGTTGTTTCTTGATCAATGTACAGATTGTGCAAGAGAACAATCAGGTGTTCTGGTATACCCATGCTTCTAAATGTGGCCCAGAGTTTCTCATGGTTTACACAGTCAAAAACCTTGCTATGGTCGATAAAACACAAATAGATATCCTTTTGATATTCTTTAGTCTTTTCAAGGATCCATCTCACATCCACGATGATGTCTCTCGTTCCTCACCTTTTCCTGAACTCTGCTTGCACTTAGGGTAGTTCTTGTTCCAGGTATGGTTGTAGTCTCTGTTGAATAATCTTCAGTAGAATCTTGCTGGCATGTGGGATCAGAACGATTGTGCGATAATTTCCACAGTCAGTTGGATCACCTTTGTGTTCCAAATTTCTTTGCAGACCCTTATAAGTACGGTAACAGCTGCATCAAATTGCTGTAATACCTCTATGAGAATTCCATAAATGCCTGGTGCTTTGTTCTTTGATAAGACTTTCAATGCTGCTTCGACTTCTTCTTTCATCACCAATAGTTCCGGATCATAAGGTACAGGTTGAAACCACTGTTGGTCCACTTGATCTTTATCATATAAAAACTCTATATATTCTTTCCATCTTTTCTTGATCTTCTCAGCATCATTCAACATAGAACCTTGAGCATCTTGTAACATTCCAGTTCGAGGCTGGAATTTTTTCTTTAACTCTCGTAGCTTTAGGAAAGTTGATTTTATTCTTCCTCTGATAGTTTCTGCTTCTATTTCCTTGCATGTGTTATTGTAGTACTTTTCCTTGTCCTGTCTTGCTGCACGTTGGAAATCTCTGTTGAGTTCTGCGATTGTCTTTCTCCTCCTGCTTTAGCTTCTCTACGTTTCTGGGCAATTTTCAGAGTTGCTTCCGTCATCCATTTTGGCCATTTTTACTTTTTCACCTTTTGTAGAGACTTCTCGCTTTCTTCCAACACAACCTTCTTGATGTCATTCCAATACTCTTCTGGAGCTCTGTCATTTGTATCTAAAGCAGCAAATTGATTTTGCAGGTAGTCTTTAAATTCTGGTGATATATTCTCAAGGTCATATTTTGCTACATTCATGAGTGGCTTGCTCTTTTTCAACTTTAGCTTGAGTTTGCATACTAGTAGTTGGTGATCTGTACCACAGTCTGCTCCAGGTTTTGTCTTTGTTGATGTTATAGAGCTTTTCCATCTTTGACTTCCACAGATGTAGTCAATTGGATTTTTGTACAATTCAATGGGTGAAGTCCATGTGTACAGTCACCACTTGTGTTGCTGGAAGAAGGTGTTTGTGATGACTAGATTGTTGGTCTTGCAGAATTCTATCAGTATTTCTCCAGCTTCATTTCTGTTGCCAAAACCATATTTTCCATTCACTTTGCCTTCTTCTTTGTTGCCAACTTTTGCGTTCCAGTCACCCATGACTATCAGGATATCCTGTTTGCATGTTCTGTCATTTTCAGCTTGTGCTTGTTCATAGAACTCATCAATTTCATCCTCTTCTGCAGCTGTTGTTGGTTCATATACTTGAATTATATTTGTGTTGATAAGCATTCCTCGTAGATGAATAGATATTAACCCTTCATCACACACGTTAAATTACCGACGACTTTACACATCTGGGGTCAAATTGACCCCATCAGTAAATGACCAGAAACTGTGAACAATTTCATCCACATAGGTTTGGTATTTTAATGCATTTATTAAAAACAGTTCTCAGTTTTTGCTGTTTACAAATGTTCAGTGTTTATGATATAAAAGTAGTCTAACTATTAACTTCAGTTTATCACTTAATTGTAATTAAGTCTCGACATCCCTAGTAAAATCATCTATCCAGGCGTCTTTTAGTCAACACATTCATTGCATAACAGCTGGCAATGTTCTGGGCATATGGCTGTACCACATCACCTGATGTTTTCTTATCTGATGATCTGGTGCAAAGCTGGCAGCGCGATCATGCCCCTCTGGATTCACAGCCTGTAGGACCAGGTAAGCTGAATCCAAGTATTTGCATGCAGATCCGCACCCCTTTCTGAAGTGTTCTTGGGTTCTGCAATCGCAATGTCTGCTGTGGCAGAACTAACTCCTTTGCCAGTTCTGTTAAGAATAGTCGGTCCGTTTGTGGGACACCTCTGTTTGCCATTTGGGTTTTTGCTGCACCCAAATTATGTATATGTACGCATAAGCTTGTCCAGATCATCTACTCCAGACTTAGTAGCAGTATAGTGCAGAATCATCTCAGGCTTCTTTTCATTCTTGTCGTCTATCGTCTTGTCATGATGCATGCTGCTCAAAACAATGACCGTTTTGTTTTTCTTTGGAACATAACTCACTAGTGTGATCTCTTTGCAAAAAACAAACTGTGATGAAAACAGTTCCTTGTTCTGCAAAATCAGCAGTTCACCTGGTATGTCCCTTTTGTTTTTTCTCATGGTGCCAACAACTGTAGTGTGTTGAATCAGAAGATCTTCAGCCAGTCCTATATCAGTAAAGAAATTATCACTTGTAACATTGTGGCCAGTTTTCCACCAATATCTAGTCAATCTTTTCACTACTTCAACTCCTTTTTTCAGTTCGACCGCTGCTCCTGGTTGCTTCCCCAGATAAACTTCTCCTTTCAGTGGATAGCTGGTCTGTGCATCGCAGTTCCAGAATATCTTTATTCCATACTTTCCTGGCTTTGAGGAAATGTATTGTTGAAAGCCGCACTTGCCTCTGAAGCTGACCAGTTGCTCATCAACTGTCATATCCATTCCAGGTAAGTACATCATTGTTAGACGATAAAGACGACTACTACTCATTTCACTCAGAATTCTTGGATCAATAAAATAACTGAAATCATAATAAATAACTGTTATTACCAATGAAATATATCTCAGAAAAAAGAAACAATGTTGGCGGCAAAGCGACATTACGTCTATAACAGCAATGAATAGGTCTATACGAACACATGCCTGGTATGAACTCAAACGCTAAAAAATCTCCTTAATTTCACATGAAGAGCACAGTAGTCTACAGATGAAATAGCCTAGCAATGCCAAATTAACAATAATAACTACAACATGAACCTGAAACAGGAATTCTGACAACACTGGATTCGCTAAGCTGGGGTCAATTTTACCCCAGGTGTGTATAATAGGTATTGTCGCACCCCCAGGTGCCCTACCGGTGAGGCCTTGGTACTGCCTGAGGACTCCCCTGAGGGTGGTAGTTGTACCTTCTCTATAAACCACAAAAGACACTTGTGTTCCAAACTCAGGGTTTTATTCCCCGTCCGTGAGGTATTTTCTCCTTGGCAAAACAAAGCAAACAACCCACTTCGGGCATATAACAGAAATCAAAAGGTTAAACAAAAATAGCTTACTTCAGCTTAAATACAAAAAGAAAAGAATTAAACATTCTCAATGTTTTTCACAGGCTTTCCTTTTTGCTGCTACCGCACAGCTCATTCATATGGTTTTCTGTGAGACACGTTTTCCAACCCACAACTTGTGACTCTTACTCAGGTTATCTTCAACCCTTTTCACCTTAAGGAAAACTCTGGGTCAATTACCGAGACTGAGCATTCCATGGGCTCAGGAACTGTTGCTAACTCTGCATTCTCATATTCCATAGATTCTGGTTCATTAACACTCACGTTTTCAAGGTCAGCTGTTTCAAAAGGATAATGTAGGTTTTCCTCGTCAAGCAGGAAGTTGTTCTGTCCTTCTCTCTCAAAGCCTCCCTGGGAACTACCATATACTTTTGCATGAGGCTTATGAGAACTCAGCCCCTGCTGGTAAGCATAAGGACATTCAGGAACTTCCCTGGCTCTGCTGTTAGAGTGATTACGGTAGACTCTGAGCGTGCTCGGGTCTAGCCTTTTCCTCACAGCTGCCCTAGATTGCACTGCTCTATACGGAGGTTGCTCAAACTCTGGGAGTTTAAAGTGGATACTAGAATCTCTAGCTTCTCCAAGTAAGTGAGCTTCTTTTCTCCTGGGTTTTCTAGCACAAGGGAAGGGATTATTTCCAAAGCTTATTTCTGCGTGGCTTTTTCTATTGCTGCAGGGTTTTACCCACTCGGGTAGAAAACAGCCACTATCAACACTTCTGGCTTTGTTACCTTGTACTGCAACTCTCCCACGTCTCTCGTGCTCTTCACACATGCATTCAATATCTGGCTTTTGCCTTCCAAATGTTTCACTCTGGGTTTGAGACTCACTCAGACCTTCGTGTTGGCTTGCATGCTGTCCCAGTAATTCAGACTCTCTTTCATTCCACTTCCATACTTTTCCCAGCTTCTGCTGCACTGACCGTTGTCTCCCTTGCTGTGAGACTTGCTGGTTCACCTCCTCTCCCTCTCTAACTATTTGGGAGCGTATTATATCTCTGTGTTTCTGGGCTCCACCTCTACCCAGCTGATTCCTATCAGGCAAAGCAAACTCCCTTTGCTTGCTATCTGGGTGTGTCTTCTCAGCCCTTACCCACGTGTGCCTAGGTTGTCTGTAGCAACCATCTGACAGTTTTTTGTTTATATTGTCATCTCTCCTCTGATCACTGCTGCCGATTTCCATTTTCTCAGGCTCCGATAGGTCCACCTTGTGACAGTATATACACCATAAAAATGTTAACAAAAAATTACTGTTCCAATTAAATGATATCACTCTACGGGAAATTAAATGGCTGTCAATATTGAGAAGCTACCAGAAGTTTTAAGTCATGGCTGAAATAAATAAGTAATTTGACATAACAAAAGGCTTGGTGTCAAAATGACCTCACGTGTGTGGTGAAGGGTTAAGCAATCACTGACTGCATTGTATTTCATTACAGTTCTTGCAAGTTTCTTCTTTATTATAAATACAACACCATTTCTTCTTTGTCTTTCATTTCCAGCATAGTAAACCATGTGATCATCTGATGCAAAGTGCCCGATGACAGACCATTTCAGTTTGCTGACATCCAACAGATCAATTTGTAGATGTTCCATTTCATTCTTGACCACCTCCAACTTCCCTTGGTTCATGCTTCGTACGTTCCATGTTCCAATGTGTAAGACATCTTTACAGCTTCTGACTCTCATTTCATGCGCAGCTACTTCATCAGTCAGATGTCCCGAGGGCTTTGATCCAACCACATCATAAATGCTGGCTTTACTCTTAAAAATCTTCAGCTCCTCCCTAGTAGCTAGTTGAGTGCCTTCCGACCTGGGGTCAAGACATTAAATTATCAGATGACAAACAATAAAGCACTTTAAAAACTATTAATAACATTTTAAACTGAATGTGAGATTTGACTGGGAGCCAATGAAGCTCCTGTAAATAAGGAGATATGTGATCAAACCTAGACTTTTGTAGAATAATACAGGCTGTCACATTTTGTATGGCCTGTCAAGGCTTTATAGACGTTTTTGGCAAACCAGCACAGATCACACACAAAAGTCATAGGAAGGGGAATATCAGTGACTGAAAAGCTGTCCTAAAATCAGATGGGTATAAAAATGGGCAAACTCTACATAAAATACTCATTAATTGAAATGCAGCTCAAACTACGTTCTTCATTTATGAATACATGCTGAAATGTTTGTCTAGAATTATACCTAAATATCAAATTTCTGAATGCACTGGAATCATAATATCTCTTATCTGAACGGATACTGGGGGAACATAACCCATATCACACAAATGATCAATGCTTCCATTTTCTTTACATTTAAAAACAAGTCATGTGCGGTAAGGCATCCTATAATCGCTGAAAAGCAATTTGTCATAGAACGAGGCAGATCTTCACCAATTGTAAACAGCACATAAATCATAATGTCAGCTGCAAACATGTGATATAGCATATTATAACTCCTAATTATATCACATGGGGACTGAATATAAATATTGAATAATAATGCCAAAAGGGCTGATCCTTATGGAATCCTTTTTCAAGCAAAACCCAATTAGACACTTTCTCCCCCATTCTAACCTGTTGCAGCTTACCTGTTAAATATGATTGGAACCAAGATAAAACCGAAGACTCAATCTCAAGTTGTCAAAGTCGCTTTAATAAAATGAAGTGATTAATAGAATCAAAACTGTGGTACATCGAGAAAGATCATCAAAAAAGCCAACTTTGGTCTTTCTAGCCCACTGGCTAAATGGTCAAATAAAGAAACCATCAAAATCTCTACCTCACATTTCTTTTGAAAACAATGTTCTTGTATGTCCATCAGTTGATTTAAATGAATGTAACTATAATTGAATTAACAATGCTCATTTGACCAGTTTAGCCAAAACTGGCAAACTTGGAAACTGGGGAATATGAGCTAGGTACAGAAAAATCCATGTTACTTTTCTTAGGAACTGGTCATATTCCTACCCTTTTCAACAAGGGAGGAATATATCCAGAACTCAATGACTGATTAACAGTGTTCTGCAAAATTTCCATTCTTGATCCATCCCTTAGTGGATGGGTCTAATGGCCAGGCAGTAGTGTTTGTTGAAACAGTAAAATCATTCCATTGCAACCCCAATCTTACTACTGTGCCATCTCAGCTTTTTTTTTTTTAGTGCTGTCAAGCCAATGCTGACAACCCAGCAGCCCATGAGTTTTTTTGGCAAAGTATGACTTGAAGTAGATTGTCAGGCCTTTTCTTCCAAGGCAAGGGAGGGTAAGGTGACTTGTCCAAGGTGTGCCAGTGGGAATTGAACCCCCAATTGGTTATGTGCTAGGCTGTTGCTCTAACCACTAGGCTACTCCTCCACTCCACCATCTTTATACAGTATCTGTATTATTTAGCTCACACCTTTCCAGTAATAGTTCAAGGCGAGTTATATTCAGGTACAGTAGGTATTTCCCTGTCCCCAGAGGGCGTACAATCTAAGTTTGTACCTGAGGCAATGGAGGATTAAGTGACTTCTTTCTTTCTTTCTTTAAACATATGAACCGCAGATCCTATAAGATCTCCGTGGTTCAAAATAAAATCGAAATAATGCAAATACAAAAAGAACATGAGATAAGACAGGGGGGGGCCCAAGGGGGGTGCGGGGCCATGTGCGGAGACTCGGTGTGGGGCCTCATTTGCATAAGGGACCTCATTTGTATAAATATTTGCATAATGTTACCATACACTAACTTTTAGTAAACATGCCTCTTAATGAGTGTATGGATAAAGAAAGACTAAAAGATTTCTACATTACTATAATCCAGTACCAACCGCCAGGCACATTAGGAACTACTACAAACACTGCCCATTTAGAACCCATAGCAAACCCGCCATATCCTAACAGCACTACCAGGACTCACAAAGCACCATACCCTAAGTATCAAAAGGCAACGCTGCAAATATTAAACCAATACATTTCAGAGAATAACAATACATGACCTACTGGGGAAAGAGAACAAGTGGCAATGTCAAATAGGAATTATATAAACAGAATACCTCAGCTCAGTTACACATGCAGAACACAGACCATCACCAAACAAGGAATCACAATTTAGGAACAGGAAGACAATAATTAAACTGGGAACCCCAAAAGCCCACAACACTGTTGAAATAAAACAATAAATTAATTTCCTCTTGTACTAAACAAAGCACAGACGCTAATGATGCACATTTCCCAGAGCTGGCATATTTCAGTTAATAAATTCAATAAAGAGATATTTTTCTACCTTTTGTGCATTTTTTTGCAATTGCAATTGCACCAGCCACTTTCTTCTGGTTTCTTTGTGTCTTCTGCTAACTCTCCATCGTCTGCTGTCCATTTGTCCTTTCTTCACTCTTCTAGTTTTTTTCCATTCTCTCTCTACATCTGCTTTAATATACTAATCTTTCTCCTTTTGCTCTTTCCTCATTCCTATTTTATCCACTCCCATTACCCATTGCCACTCCCATTACCCCGCCATCCTCAATCCCCACTTACTCTCCCAATATCCAGCCAATTGTAGATTTGTCTTCCCTCCCACACAAAATATTTTTTCCCTCTCCATTTCCCTCTCCCAGCTCTATCCCATTCTAATCCTCCCCCAACATCAGCTCCCTTCTAGTTCTAGCCCCACCCAGCATCCGCTCCCTTCTAGTCCCCGCATCAGCCCATTTCCAGTCCTAGCTCCCCCATCCAAGTCCCTCCATCAGCTCATTTCCAATCCCAGCCCCCCATCAGCCCATTTCTAGTCCTATCCTAGCCCCACCATCAGCCCATGTCAAATCATAGCTCCCCTCCACTCAGCCCATTTCCAATCCAAGTCCCCCATGAGCCTACTTCCAGTTCTAGCCCCTCCATGAGTCCATTTCAATCCAAGCCCCCCCAACAGCCCATTTCCAGTCCTAGCTCCCTCACAGCCCATTTCCATTCCAAGCCCCCCTCCCCATCAGCTAATTGCAGTTCAAGCCCTCCTTCCACTCAGCCCATTTCCAGTCCTAGCCACCCCCCCAGCCCATTTCCAGTCCTAGCCCCCCATAGCCCATTACCAGTCCTAAGCCCCCCTTAACCTATTACCAGTTCTAAGCCCCCCCATCAGCCCACTTCCAGTCCTAAGCCCCCCATCACCCCATTTTCAGTCTTAGCCCCCCATAGCCCATTACCAGTCCTAACCCCCATCAGCCCATTTCAAGTCCTAGCTCCCCATCCGAGTCCCTCCATCAGCTCATTTCCAATCCCAGCCCCCCCATCAGCCCATTTCTAGTCCTTTCCTAGCCCCACCATCATCAGCCCATGTCAAATCCTAGCTCCCCTCCACTCAGCTCATTTCCACTCCAAGCCCCCCATGAGCCTACTTCCAGTTCTAGCCCCTCCATGAGTCCATTTCAATCCAAGCCCCCCCAACAGCCCATTTCCAGTCCTATCCTAGCCCTCCATCAGCCCATTTCCTGTCCTAGCCCCCCTCACTCAGCCCATTTCCAATCCTAGCTCCCTCCCCTTTGTGGCGCTCCCCACTCTCTAGGCGGTTGCCTATAGGCAGGGGCGTGCCATATAATGTCCCTTTTTATTATGGGTTCCAGAGCTAGAGCTTCTGGGTATTGTAGTTGTGTGAAATAACAGAGAATCCGAGGGTTGAAGGCAAACACAGGAAATTTATTTTTTTTCTGTCTTTGTAAAGAACTTCTTTGAAGCTCAACACATGTCAACAAAATCTAGGATGCAGTCTCCAACAAAAGAAGTTCCAATCAAAAAGGATTATGACAGTGATAAACGTTACAGTTGCTTCATGCAGCTTGTTACACCAGAAGGTGTTTCTTCCAAAGTTCAGCAGTCAGAAATACAGCCTAAAGGGTTCCAGCTAACTTCCAGCAAACGTATCAGCTTTGCAATTCTCTAAGTAAAGCTTCTTTTGCTTCTGGCTGTTTTACATTCTAATGGCTGGTTCTCTTAAACATTCAAATCAAGCTTTGAATCATTTCCTCTCAGCTTTAAACACCAGCAATTCCCCTTTTTAAACATTTCCAGCATTCAAGACACAAGACATTCAGGTAAAATAGCTTCTGGGGTTTTCCAGCTTTTAAAACCCTATAGCCTCTTCACTCTGTCTTCATACAAAGAGAACAATCCATCAAGGACTCTGAGTTATCTTGTTCAACTTCACAAGGCTCTGTCTGCATGTCCTCATAATCTGACTCTATTGTCTCTTTGCTTAAATTGTTGCAGCGAAGTGCACGCAATGAATAATACTAGGAGTCAGTGCAAAGATCCAAGCCAATTTATTGTGCACAAGTCTCAGGCAATGTCACATTCAAAAAGGTCTGAGCAATGGAGTCCAGCAAACAACACCTTATATACCTTTCTTCTTCAGTTTAACATAGGCAAACTTTCTATTGGTCCCACACCTATCCAATTGGGAACTCTCTCTGAGCCTAACACTCTGTTCACCCTGCTCAGAATTCTCTAACAAAAGCACAGTTCTTAGACTTTGATACATTTCTCCTACAAGGTCACTTCTAGCTTAGAGAATGTGTGAATACAGAGCACTGGAACATATCTGTCATCAGCATTGAAGAATTCAATAAAGGATTCATACAACCTTATCAAAAGCAGTTTAAAGCAGTTTCTCTAGCTTCTACTGATTTTGGTTTTTCGTAGCATTACTATTCTCAGGTGGGGGCTGGGACTCGGGCCTAGCTTACAGGCCTCTCATACGTTTACAGGCTATTCTAGGCCATAGCCTGCCACAAAATCAGGCTGTGGGACCATAGGCTTTAGGAGTGGAGGAGTAGCCTAGTGGTTAGAACACTGGCTTGGTAACCAAGCAACCAGGGTTTGATTCCCATTAGCACTCCTTGTGGCCTTGGGCAAGTCACTTAACCCTCCATTGCCTCGGAAGAAAGGCCTGTGTCATCAACCCCCCCTGGTGGCCTGTGGCTGCAAGGGCAGGTTGAGCATTTTATTATTGGTGGAGGTAAAAGACTCTTTAAGCCAGATGCATCCTGGGTATTGTAGTCCTCCTCCTCATGAGAATAAGTTGTGTGAGTCAAAATGGAGGGTAAATAAGACTTTTATTTCCCTTTTATGCACTAAGGTTCGCTAGGTAACAGAGAAATGAAAGTATTTCCTTCTTGTCAGGTTCTTCTACCAAAGCATAAGGTGAACAAATAAACTGTTACAAACTTTCACAGCTTCTTTGTAAAAACAACACAGGCTTTCCAACTTTGGAGCAAAAATAACTTGGTGAGCTTTTCTCTTTCGCTCAGCACAAACAAACAATACTAGAGCTTGTCCATATACAATTACAGCTCAGGGACACTCAAGGCTTCCTGCCATACACACAGAGCAATCCATTAAATCTTCCTGAGACGATATAACTGAATCCCCATATTCCACCTGCATGGGCTCTGGGTCATTTGTGCTTCCCTCAGCAATTGACCTTTCCCTGGCTGCAGTGGTTTGAAAGTCAATAATCCTTCTCCCTAGCCTCCAGCTGGGCTGTTCTAGGGCTTTCAAGTAAACAGCAGGGCTTGGCCTCACACCTCTAAGCAATGGCTTGTAAAACTCCTGCCTGCTTTCTTTTCTCTCAAACTGCTTATCTGCTCTCACAGATGCTTTATGAACTGGGTTTCTCTTTAGACAAAAAGAGTCACTGTACCTTGGCTTTGTAACGTCAGTGTGACCGGTACTTGCCCAACCAGGCACCTCTCTCTGGACACGGTCTCTTTTGTAGACTCCCTCTGGAATCCTCCTGGATAGCGCTTGTCTTCTCTGCAGCTTGGGAAGACCAGATAAAGCCTCCAGGCTTCTTGGCTTTCTAGCACAAGTAATCCTCCTATCAGGGCTTTCTCTTCCAGTATCTTTAAATCTGGTTACAGACCCTTCTGGTGAGCATAGACCTCTCTCCAGGCTAGGCTTTCTTCTCCTGAGCTCACTGCCTCTGGGATTTCTTCTTACCGGGTCTCTTGCCAGTATGTCTCTCCCAGGTCTCACTCCAGCTCTTCTTGGTCTGTATCTTTCTCTCTCTCCTTCTGAGCTTTCCTCTGAGCTCTCTTCCGAGGTTACTTCCTCTCTCCAGGCGGGCTCTCTTCCGAGGTTCCTTCCTCCCTCCAGGCCGGGCTCTCCTCTTCTGAGCTGCCTCTCTGCTTATAAAGCCGTTTTACTTCTGAGTTCCTCGAGCTACTCTTCAGGTGGAGCTGATTAGCTCCTGCACAATCAGTCCCCGGGTGTGTTAGCTCAGCCTCTGTAGGTTCATGCATGCTCCCTCTAGCTGCTTTGCAAGGAAACTGCATCTTCTGCAAGTTATTTGTTTTGTAAGAAACAGCTTTTTTTTCTACGTTTCTGCTTTCAGTGGCTTCTGCCTTATCACACCTGGCAATCTACTTCCGGTGACACTGCCAAGAAAACCCAGGAGCTTCTGGGTCGCCAGGAGTCAGGACTGACTCAAAGGCACATATTGCATTGCATTGCAAAAGTTTTAAGACCTTTTCCCAACATGACTTCTCTCCATGCTCAGGGGTTTTGGAATAGCTATAGAGACTCTTATCTCTCAACAAACTGTTCAAGGCTTTTAACTGACTCAACTCATTCTTAGTGACACTTCTCTTCACAGACCTTTCCAGAGGGAAAACTTCTCCCATGGACTCTTGCAGGGCTGCTCCCGTACCTGGGCTATGGTCAGCAACTCTCTCAGAATAAACCCTCCTATCTCCAGACCGAACTGCAATTCTTTTACAGCATGGGCTTCTTTCTGGGCTGTAGTCCCCTGTGTGCTGGCTGCCTCGGGAATCCCTTCTGCGGCTGTCTGTGGAATCCCTCTCTCTTTCAGTTTCCCTGAAGGATCCTTTTCCTTCCATGTGCCTTGTGAGCTCTCCTCTTTCCTTTCCCTTGGTAGGCTCCTCTCTTTCTGTTTCCTGGAGCTTAAATGTGTGTAGCTGCCCTACCGATCCCAACTCCTCCCCCAGGTGCTTCCTATTACCTCCCTGGGTTGCCTTGGAGATTGGGCATGGTCTGGACTCAGCAGCTCTGTGGGTGTGTTTTTTTTTCTTTGGCTGCAGTTTGAAACTCACTGCTCTCTGAGCTAGCCCTCTGCTTACAGGTAAAAGTTTGTTTTTCACCTATTTTCATGGGCTCTGATACACCTTCATCACCACACCTTACAGCCTATTTCCATTCCAAGCCCCCGTCCCCATCAGCTATTTGCAGTTCAAGCCCTCCTTCCACTCAGCCCATTACCAGTCCTAGCCCCCCATAGCCCATTACCAGTCCTAAGCCCCCCATAGCCCATTACCAGTCCTAAGCCCCCATCAGCCCACTTCCAGTCCTAAGCCCCCCCATCACCCCATTTTCAGTCTTAGCCCCCCCATAGCCCATTACCAGTCCTAACCCTCATCAGACCATTTCTAGTCTTAGCCTCCCCACAGCCCATTCCAGTCCTAACCCCTCATTAGCCCATTTCCAGTCCTAGCCCCCCATAGCCCATTTCCAGTCCTAGCCCCTCATAGCCCATTATTAGTCCTAACCCCCCATCAGCCCATTTCCAGTCCTAACCCCCCCATCAGCACATTTCCAGTCCTAGCCCCCCCCCATAGCCCATTACCAGTCCTACCCCCCATCAGCCCATTTCCAGTCTTAGCCCCCCCATAGCCCATTACATCCTAACCCCCCATCAGCCCATTTCCAGTCCTAACCCCCATCAGTCCACTTCCAGTCTTAGCCCCCCCATAGCCCATTAGTAGTCCTAACCCCCCATAGCCCATTACCAGTCCTAACCCCCTCCCCCCATCAACCCAATTCCAGTATTAGCCCCCCCTATAACCCATTGGCAGTCCTAATCCCCCCCCCATAGCCCATTACCAGTCCTAACCCCCCTTCCCCCATCAGCCCTGATAGATTTAAAAAAACAAACTGGCTGCTGCTGCCGCTGCCACCGTGGCAGCGGCAGAATCAAATGTCCCGCCGCGGGGCCCCGGCTGTCCGGCAGATCCGCCCTGCAGCATCAGCTCTTGAGTCCCTCCCAATGCGCGGGCTTTCAGAGCCACGAGAGTTTCCTTCTTCTCGCGGCTCTGTTAATCTCGCTGGGGCTGATGGGATTTCCCATCAGCTCCGGCGGGATTAACAGAGCCGCGAGAGGTCAGAGAAGCTCTCCCTTCGCGGCTCTGAAAGCCCACGCATTGGGAGGGACTCGGGAGCTGATGCTGCAGGAAGGCTCTGCCGGGCAGGTGGGGCCCCGCGGCGGGACATTTGATTCTGCCGCTGCCACGGCGGCAGCAGCAGCCGGTTTCTTTTTTTTTAATCTACTTGTGCTAATGTAGAATGTTTTTTGCGCGGGGCCCCCTGAAACGCGGGGCCCTGTGCAATAAACATTCTTGCTCAATGGACGGGCCGGCCCTGAAATAAGATGACAAAAATCATTAAATTAAAATATGATAAAATACAGAACAAAGCAAATAAAAATCAAACCACCTTAACTAAAACAGGATGATCACTAGGAGAGTCAATAGGCATTCAAACCCTGGTCTCTTTTTGTCATAGGCCACTGCTTTAACCACTAGGCCACTCCTCCATTCCTTATACCCTGCCCATTTGGTTTTTACTTCAAATAAAAAGCAAATGTTTCTGGATAAACTAACATAATTGATTTATCAGGTTCATGCATAAACTCTTTAACAGTTGAAGTAGTACTCGAGGACAGTTCAGAGTGAAATGAATTTGCTCAGTATAAAATGAACATAAAAACATAGAAATATGATGGCAGAAAAAGACCACATGGCTTATCTAGTCAGCCCTTCCATATCAAGTACCCTTTTTTTCTTTAGAGATCTTGTGTTTGTCCTATGCTTTTTTAAAATTCAGATACTGTCCTCATCTCTACCACCTTGACTGGGAGACTATTCCACGCATCTACCACTCTTTCCATAAAGAAATATTTCCACATATTACTCCTGAGTCTATCCCCGTTTACCCTCATCCTATGTCTCCTTGTAGCAGAGCTTGCTTTAAAGTGAAAGAGACTCTCTTCCTGTGCATTTATGCCACAGAGGTATTTAGTTAATTAATTCATTCATTCATTTAGCTGTATTTATATATCACCTTTCACCGGGTCAAGGTGGTTTACATGGAATGAAACAAAAGTAGCTACCATTATAACTGTACATAGCCAGAAATGTATATAGTTAGATCTATGGATCTATTATATGGTTAAGAACCCAAGAGTTCATAGTTACTGTATATGTTTGTATATAGTTTAATGACACAGTTATAATGTACCTTATCTTGTAAAATTCTTTCTGAGTGGGGGGGGGGGGGGGTCATGAACTTGGGTTGAAATTTTCTGTGAACAGGTGTGTTTTTAGTTATTTTTGGAATGCCTTTAGGTTGGTCCGGTAGCTTGTTCCATATGGAGGGTGCATATAGCTGTGGAAGGCTCTTTTACATACATGCTGACTGGATTTGGTTCTGATTTGGGGGATGACTAGGGTGTTCAATATGGAGGTCTGTCTTGATCTGCGTGGTTGTGAGAACTGAAAAAGTGAGTGGAGGTGTGTGGATTGCTTTGCGGGTTAGTATGATGGTTTTGTATGCTATGCGGCTCTGTAGTGTGAACTAATGAATCTCTTTTAATATTGGGGTGATGTGATCTTGCCTTGCTGCTGCTTGTAGAGTTCTGACTGGTGAATAGTGCGCTGTTTGGAGTGGTAGGAGTGTGAATTATGGTAGTCCTTGGTAGATGGCATTGCAATAATCGAGGTGAGTATTAGTTTGAAGAGTGGTAAACACCTCTATCATATCTCCTCTATCCCGTCTTTCCTCTAAAGTATGCATATTAAGATCTTTAAGTCAGTCCTCATATGCTTTATAACGAAGACTACTAACCATTTTAGTAGCCACCATCCATACCAACTCTGACCTGTTTATATCCTTTTGAAGGTGCGGTCTCGAGAATTGTGCACTATACTCCAAATGAGGTCGAACCATAGACTTATACAGAGGCACTATCGCCTCCTTTTATCTTCTGGCTTTCACTGTCGCCTTTTCTACCTGTTTAGTTCTTCTTTTGTGGATGACAAGTACTTCACCCCTACACTGTACCATTCCCTTGGATTTTTGCAGCCCAAAAGCATGACCCTGCATTTTCTAGCATTAAATCCCAGCTGCCAAATTCTATACCTTCTTCAAGCTTACCTAGATCATCATGTTATTTATTCTTTCCTGGGTGTATACTCTATTGCAGATTTTGATATCATCCGCAAACAGGAAAATCTTACCCGACAGCCCTTCTATAATATCACTAACAAAGATGTTAACAAGAATCAGACCAAGGACAGATCCCTGTGGCACACCACTGGTACCTCCTTCTGAGTGAGTGATATATACCTGTACCCTTTTTTGCTTCCCATTCAATCAATTTTTTAAACCAGTCATTAACTTTAGGGTCCATCCCTAGAGTGTTCAGTTTGTTTATAGGTCACCTGTGCAAAATATTATCAAAGACTTTGCTGCAATCTAAATACATTACATCTAGGCTCTCCCTTGATCTAATTCCCTAATCACCAGTCAAAGAAATCAATCAGATTTGTCTGACAAGACCTGCCTCTGGTAAACACATGCTGCCTCAGATTTTACAATCCAATGGACTCCAGAGATCTCACTATTCTATGTTTAAGCAGCTTTTCCAATAATTTACTTACCACAGAGGTTAGACTAACTGGTCTGTAGTTTTCAACCGCATCCTTACTTCCACTTTTGTCCAGTCCCTTGGCACCACTCTGGACTCCAAACAAGCACTGAAGAGGTCAGTCAATGGAGCTGCTAGAACATCCCCAAATTCCTTCAATATTCTTGGATGTCTCCCATCCCGTCCCATCGCTTTGTCTACTTTTAGTTTAGCTAGTTCCTCATGAACACAGTCTTCTGAAAATCATTTGAGATTCCCATCATTCTTATTTGTGGTTGTCTTCTGAGGTCCTGCTCCTGGCCATTCATCTGTTAACACAGAACAGAAATATTTGTTAAACAATTCCGCTTTATCCTCAACTTCTACATATTCATCCCCTTCACCTTTGAGTCTGGCAGTATCACTTTTGCCCTTCCTCCTCTCACTAACATAACAGAAAACTGTCTTATCACCCCATTTTATTGCATTGGCTTTTTCTTCTTCTTTTTTGTATCTTTGCTTTCCTGACTACTCTCCTAGTTTCTCTTTTCCAAATATCAATGCTGTCTTTCTCTCTGTGTGATCTCTTGTATTTCCTGAAGACTTCCCTCTTTTTCTTCACCTTTTCAGCTACTTCGTTGAGAACCATAGCGGCTTCATTTTCCTTTTCCATTTATTTACAGTACCTTTCTAACAAAAAGGGTTATTGCCCTTAAAATATCCCCTTTCAGTTTTGTCCACTGTTTTTCTACATTCCCCAGCTGTTCCCATCCCACTAATGACTCCTTAAGGTATTGCCCAATCTTGGCAAAGTTAGTTTTTCTAAATTCTAAGACCCTCACTTTTGAATGGATTTTATCAGCCCCAGTCCTAATATTGATCCACACCATCTGATGATCACCGGATGGGAGATGATCTCCCACTATAACATCAGAAGCACTTTCCCCATGTGTAAGCATCAAGTCCAGTATGGCCCCTTCACATGTAGGTTCTGTTACCAGTTGCCTGACTAGTTTTTCCTGTAGAGAATCCAGGATTTCCTTACTTCTAGATGACATTGCAGCAGGCATATTGAAATCATCTATCAGTAGCACTTCTCCTTTCATGGCAATGCTGTGTATGTCTTCTATTAAATCTCTGTCAACTTCTTCTCTCTATGAGGGGGATCTGTATATCACTCCAATGCAAATGAATTTCCCTTTCCCTCTTTCTAGTTCAATGTATTTTTGAGCGATATTGCTGAAGGACTGAACGGAAAAGTCTGTCTTTTTGCAGATGACACAAAAATTTGCAACAGAGTGGACTCCCCTGAGGGAGTGGTTAACATGAGGAAACATCTACAAAAGCTGGAAGAATGGTCTAATGCTTGGAAATTATGATTTAATGCAAAGACGTGCAGAGTCATGCACTTGGGTAGCAGAAATCCAAGGGAAATGTACACGTTAGGAGATGAGAGGTTGGTGTGCACAGATCAGGAGAAAGACCTTGGTGTGATTATTTCTGAAGCTCTCAAGGTGGCAAAACAGTGCAACAAGGCAGTGGCAAAAGCCAGGAGGATGTTGGGTTGCATACAAAGAGGAATTACCAGCAGAAAGGAAGAGGTACTTATGCCACTATACAAGTCACTGGTGAAGCCTCACCTGGAATACTGTGTTCAGTTTTGGAAACCATATCTTGCAAAGGATGTAAAAAGACTGGAAACTGTTCAGAGGAAGGCGATCAAAATTATTTGGAGCCTGCGTCATAAGCCTTATGAGAAGAGACTAGAAGACCTAAACATGTACACTTTGGAGGAGAGGAGGGACAGGGGAGATATGATTCAGACCTTGAAATACTTAAAGGGAAATAATGAACAAACAAACCTCTTCCAAAGACGGGGAAGCTGTAAAACTAGAGGGCATAACAGGAAGCTGCAAGGTGGTAAATTGAAAGGCATTGTCAGGAAATACTTTTTTACTGAAAGGGTGGTAGATGCTTGGAACGCCCTCCCGATGGGTGGGGGCAAACATGGTGACGGAATTCAAAATGGCATGGGACAGACACAGTGGATCCCTTTACAGCAACAGGATAAAATCAAAATAAATTGAACCATCTAAATTCTCAACAAATAGGGGTGTCCTACATGGAGTGGTGGGTTCAACAGCCTCTCTGACCTCACCTTTAAACCATGCTGGCAGTTTTTTGGACTTCCTTCCACTTTTCTTAAAGCGTGGAATACAGCTGGTCTGGGCTGCCAAGATAGTATTTTCAACAACACCCAAATTTGATGTAAGTCTTTAACCTTTGCAACTGCTCCTTTTAGTTTTTTCTTAACTATTTTCTTCATTTTATCATAGTCTCCCTTTCGATAGTTAAAAGGTAGTACTGTGGATTTCCGTACTATCCCTCCTCCACTAATTAAATCAAAGGCGATCATGCTATGATCACTATTGCCAAGTGGCCCCAACACCCTAATCTCTTGCACTAGTTCTGGTGTTCCACTAAGGACTAGGTCTAATATGGCTTCCCCTCTGGTCGTTTCATGAACCAGCTGCTCCAAGAAGCAGTCATTTATGTCATCTAGGAACTTTATCTCCCTAGCATGTCCTGCCATGACACTGACCCAGTCGATACAGGGGTAATTGAAATCACCCATTATTATTACTGCGCTGTAACTTTTGTTAGCTTCCTTGATTTCTTTGAGCATTTTATCATCCATTTCTTCATTCTGGCCCGGTGGTCGATAGTACACCCCCACTGCCATTGCCTTCCACTTTTTACATGGAATTTCAATCCATAGAGATTCTACAGCAAATTTTGTTTCCTGCAAAACTTTAATCCTTTCTGACTCAATGCCCTCTCTAACATAGAGCACAACCCCTCCACCAATTTGATCAGCTCTATCATTACGATATAGTTTGTACCCAGGTATCCCAGTGTCCCACTGGTTGTCCTCCTTCCACCATGTCTTTGATATTCCAATCATATCTAGAGGGCAATGAAGGGTTAAGTGACTTGCCCAAGATCACAAGGAGCAGCAGTGGGATTTAAGCTCTCTCATCCCTGATTCTAGCCCACTGCTGTAGTCATTAGGCTACTCCTCCACTCACCATTAGGCTACTACTGCTGCGCACCAGTGGTAAGTGCATATTCATTAATTGTGAATACATAACGCATGGTAAAGTACTTTCCTGTGCAGTAACTGATTGGGAACATACTGAGAATGGCCCCCTCAGCCTTTGTACATACCATGAGTTCATGTTTGCCTTCAATGCACGGTGAATGCAAAACTTTCCCATACTTTAATAAACAAGTCCCTTTGTGTCATTTCTAAAATGAATTTTCTAAAATGAAATGACACAAACAAAAGTTATATTTTATTTTTCTTCATTTCAGTTTAGTGCATACTAATTGCAAACAGCACACAGTAAAACAAAACAAATGAATTTTCCCTCTATCAATTAATCCTGCCTCCAACTTTAAAAAAAATCCCCTCTCCTCTCAGTTCTTTCACCAGCCTAGCTGGCACAGGAGCCATCCCTAGCTCTTCCTGACCCATCAATGCCATTTTTCAAAATAATGGCAGCCTTGGGTTGGCTGGAACCTTTTTGACATATGGTACCCGTGGGGCAGGAGCAACTGGGGCATTTCTCGGGATCAAAGAAACTAAGAGGATTTAAGGGGGTAGGGGGATGAGGAGCAACCCAGAAGGGCACATTTTGAAAAGTTTGGGAGACAGTGATTATTTGCAGAGGGGGAGGGGGCAGAGGGTAAACAGTTGATAGGCCTTTTGCAAATTGAATGCATGAAAAATATAAATAAAAAAGAAATTGAATTGATTTTTAAAAATGACATGAAAAACACCTTAAGGGGCCAGTGGAGGATGGCGGTGGACAGGACAGGAGACTGAAAATCAGTGTTGGAGGGATCCAAGATGGCGGCGTGAACAGATACACCGGCTAGTTGCACTGAAGTTGCCTTAGTTCTTGCCGGTGGGTAACTTCTCCCCAGAGATGGGTAAGCGGAAGGGGAAGACTGTGCCCCTGGATGGCACCTCTTAACCTCTCCAGCAAGCGACGCTGGATGCCTTCTGTGCTCTGGCCAGTTCTCCACCTTTACTCTCCCTGGGCCAGCCCGTTGGACATGTAATGGGCAGCAGTGAAGGGGCCTCATTGAGCCCCATTCTGCGTACTCTGTCCCTGAGGCCCGGAAGCTTGCAGACTGCCAGAGCGTTGGAGGTCTCGCGTCCTGAGAAGGTTACTGCAACCCTTCTTCCAGGAGACTCTCCAGCGGCCATGTCCTCCCCTCTTGGTGGAAGGAGTCCCATTGAGAACTTAGGACTCTCTTGAACTGTGAGTGTGATCATGCAGGGGAGGGGAGTACACCTCTGGGCTGTAGCATGGGAAATAAGATCCCTGAAGTTGAAGCTTTGGTGGGAGTGGCTGACTTGGATTTAGTGGCAGTTACAGAAACCTGGTTCACAGAAAACCATGACTGGGAT
Organism: Ichthyophis bannanicus; assembly: GCA_033557465.1. Classification (NCBI taxonomy): domain Eukaryota; kingdom Metazoa; phylum Chordata; class Amphibia; order Gymnophiona; family Ichthyophiidae; genus Ichthyophis; species Ichthyophis bannanicus. The sequence goes on from CM066041.1 coordinate 277,511,372, forward strand.
GTAACTATACCTGGCTATACTTTATTCAGAAAGGACAGGGTAGGAAAAAGGGGAGGAGGAGTGGCACTATATGTAAAAACTACTATTAAAGCTTTGGAATTACAGAGCTTAAAAGGGAGAGAGGAGGCATTGTGGGTTAAACTAGAAAGAGGGAAAGAGAAATCTATTTGCATTGGTGTGATATACAGACCTCCCTCACAAAAGGAAGAGGTGGACAGAGAGTTAATTGAAGACATACGCAGCATTGTTAGGAAAGGGGAAGTGCTACTGATAGGAGATTTCAATATGCCAGATGTTGATTGGCACATTCCTGCTGCAGTATCATCTAGAAGTAAGGAGATCCTGGATTCTCTACAGGGAGAACTATTCAGGCAATTGGTAACAGACCCCACACGTGAACGGGCCATACTGGACTTGGTGCTTACCAATGGTGAAAGTGTTTCTGATGTTGTAGTGGGAGATCATTTTGCATCCAGTGATCACCAGATGGTGTGGTTCAGTATTAGGACTAGGGCTGTTAGAATCCATTCCAAGGTGAGGATCTTAGACTTTAGGAAGACTAACTTTGCGAAGACGGGTCAATACCTCAGGGAATCGTTAGTGGGATGGGAACAGCTGGGGGATGTAGAAAAACAGTTGGCAAAACTGAAAGGGGGTATTTTAAGGGCAACCAACCTTTTTGTTAAAATGGTAAATAAAGGCAAAAGGAAAAGGAGACCGCTATGGTTTTCGAAGGAAGTAGCTGAAAAAGTGAAGTAAAAGAGGGAGGCCTTCATGAAATACAAGAGATCACAGAGAGAGGAAGACAGGCATCTGTATTTGGAAAAACTTAGAGAAGCTAGCAAAATAGTCAAGAAGGCAAAGATTCAAAAGGAGGAGGAAATAGCCAATGCAATAAAATGGGTGGATAAGACATTTTTCAGATATATTAGTGAGAAGAGGAAGGGCAAAAGTGGTATTGTCAGACTCAAGGGTGCAGGGGGGGAATATGTAGAAGCTGATAAGGATAAAGCGGAATTGCTTAACAAATATTTTTGTTCTGTGTTCACAGATGAAGAACCAGGAGCAGGACCTCAGAAAACACCCACAAATAAGAACAGAAACGAGGGACATCTTGAACAATTTTCAGAAGACTGTGTTCGTGAGAAACTAGCTCAACTTAAAGTAGACAAAGCGATGGGACCGGATGGGATACACCCTAGAATACTGAGGGAACTTGGGGACGTTCTAGCAACTCCACTGACTGACCTTTTCAATGCCTCGTTGGAGTCGGGAGTGGTGTCAAAGGACTGGAGAGAGGCTCATCTGGTGCCTTTACACAAAAGCGGAAGTAAGGATGTGGTTGAAAACTACAGGCCGGTTAGTTTAACTTCGGTGGTGAGTAAATTATTGGAAACGCTGCTGAAAGAGAAAATAGTGAGGTTTCTGGAGTCCAGCGGATTACAGGATCCGAGGCAGCATGGATTCACCAGAGGCAGGTCTTGTCAGACAAATCAGATTGATTTCTTTGACTGGGTGACTAGGGAGTTGGACTGAGGGAGAGCCCTAGATGTGGTGTATTTAGATTTCAGTAAAGCCTTTGACACTGTTCCTCACAGGCGACTTATAAACAAACTGAGCACCCTAGGGATGGACCCTAAAGTTACTGCTTGGGTTAGAAATTGGTTGGGTGGGAGGCGACAAAGAGTACAAGTAAATGGAGCTCACTCTGAGGAGAAGGATGTTACCAGTGGTGTGCCCCAGGGATATTTCCTTGGTCCGATTATTTTTAACATCTTTGTTAGTGATATAGCGGAAGGGCTGTCGGGTAAGGTTTGCCTCTTTGCAGATGATACCAAAATCTGCAATAGAGTAGACACCCAGGAAGGTGTAGATAACATGAGGAGGGATCTAGCTAAGCTTGAAGAATGGTCTAGAATTTGACAGCTGGGATTTAATGTTAAAAAATGTAAGGTCATGCATTTAGGCTGCAGCAATCCAAGGGAGCAATACAATATAGGAGGTGAAGTACTTTTGTCCACTAAAGAAGAGAGGGACCTAGGCGTGGTTGTGTCTGATGATCTTAAAGTAGCTAAACAGGTAGAAAAGGCGACAGCAAAAGCTAGAAGGATGCTTGGGTGCATACGGAGAGGAATGGCTAGCAGAAAAAAGGAGGTGATAATGCCTCTGTATAAGTCTTTGGTGCGACCTCATTTGGAGTATGGTGTGCAATTCTGGAAACCGCACCTTCAAAAGGATGTGAACAGGATGGAGTCGGTGCAGAGGGTTGCTACTAAAACGATTAATGGGCTTCATTATAAAGCATATGAGGACAGACTTAAGGATCTTAATATGTACACCTTAGAGGAAAGGCGGGATAGAGGTGATATGATTGAGATGCTTAAATACCTCCGTGGCATAAATGTTCAGGGAGAGAGCCTCTTTCAATTGAAAGCAAGTTCTGCTACAAGGGGACATGGGATGAGGGTGAAGGGAGATAGATTCAGGAGTGATATGCGGAAATATTTCTTTACAGAAAGAGTAGTGGATCCATGGAATAGTCTCCCAGTGGAGGTGGTAGAGATGAAGACAGTAACTGAATTCAAAAAAGCATGGGACCAACACAGAGGATCTCTAAAGGTAAAAAGTGGACTGTTGTAGTTGTTGTTATGGAAGGACAGACTAGATAGGCCATGTGGTCTTTTTCTGTCATCATGTTTCTATGTTTCTATGTTTCAGCAACAGGCAGTGAAACCAGGTACGGTGACAATGGAGTCACTTTGAGACCCATACAGATCTTAGCATCTCTATGCAAGATTTTTCACTTCACTTGGTGGATGATTTGAGGATCGTGTCACAAGCAGTGGTGGAACAATCTCAAACATTGGGAACTTTTGGTTGCTAGATATGAAGCAGTAGATAGCTGCCTCAGGTGCTGGGAGAGACTATGGTAAAGGCCAGTAATCTTACCCACCATCGGTTGGAATACTTGGGAAACCAAAAACGTAAAAACAACTTAAGGTTTCTGAACTTTCCTAGGTCACCTCTCATCACCCCAATTGATATGGTGAAGAAATATTTAATGGAGGTTCTTAATATGTCATCTGATGCTCTTTAGCTTCTGGTTGAAGCTCATTACCTGCCCCTGGGCGATCGGTTCCCTCAGGTCTGCAGGGGAACTCTGAGGGATTCAATTTGACTGAGTTCCTTGAGTCATCACTAGAGGTGATAATTCAGAGATCAACTTTGATTACTACCTTTGCGCTTGAATTTGATCATGCTGCTGTGCTTTGTATGTATTTCTGCAGTATTGATAAGTTGTTTCTTGGATTGAAAGTTGTATTTTCCCAGATATTTCTAGATATATGCAAAAAAGACACCAGGAATTCCTGGCCCCGAGACCAAGGCCCTTGGCCTCACTTTTGCACTTTGATTTCCTTGTCTATACTTAGTAATGTGAGGGGAAAAATCTTATGTTTTTTGATTCAGGACAAATTTTCTTTCTGCAAAGGAGGTTGTAAAGGTCCAGACTGGTGCCACTGAAGCAGCGCTGTAGGTCTGCTGGAAATGTTTTTCGTTGGGGGGGGGGGGGGGGGTGGGAAGTATTTGTGTTTAATTATTCTTTTTGCTTTCTGTTATTTTCTAACTATTGGATCCAATTTCCTTTCTTGTGTACTGTAATGGATATGTTTTCTTTAGTGTAAGTTGCATGTGAAGGTTTTTTGTATCTTTGCAAATTTTGAATTTGTGAATTTCACATTCACTTTATTTTCTGATGAAGTGTATGTATTAAATCACATACGTAAATAAAAATTTGAAAAACAAAACAAAATTAAAACTTCCAGCATGTACATTCCTTCCATTTTCACACCTATACATATAACCAGCTATATCTTTTATTAGCCAGCCTGACCCATTTTAAAATTACCTCTTAATTTTGCTATAATAATATGCTTTCATGTACTGACACATGCAGGCTATCTTTTTTGCACTATGGATTCCTGAATATTAACTCTGGTTCATCTGACTATTCTGATAAACTGTGTTCATTCTCATGGTTATTTACCCTTCATCTGATCAAATCCTACCACTAAATCTCTCCCTTTCTCTCTCAAGATGCACAATTTATGTACTTTCCCCCATTGTGCTGCTATTCCTGGTGATATTATACTCAGTAACTCTGGTAACCCGGAGGCCCTCCTCGCCCTCCAAAGCAACCATTTACCCCAGACCCTTCATTTCTCTTTGTCCACATACAAACACTACAGAGACCATGTCTTGGTACAACTTTGGTCGCAGCTTTATTTAACTCATAACAACCGGCCCAACATGGGCCAAACATATTCAACATCCCAACATAACCCCCCCCACCCCAGCACCGGACAATGCCCCCACCCGCCATATTATTAGCAAGGCGGAGCATCCTCTATTCCCCGAAGCCCGCCGCCTGCCTCGCCATGCTAGTAGCAAAGGCCGGCACACACCCGTATACCGGGCTGAGACCCCCAACTGGGAAGCCTCGCCCCACCCCACCCGGGGGAGCCCTTCGCTCCCCACTGCTCCTAAATAAGTTAATGCCCCTGCTGCCTCGGCGAGTGCTGGCTCTCTACCCTGCCACCGGCGCGAGGTAGTTTACCTATCCTCGCACCGACCCCCCCCCATAAAGCTGCGACCAATCCACATCTCCAACGCCTCCTGCCAGTCATTTAATAACAGATCCTGGCCCACTGGGGACAGGTGCACCCCATCCGTACGGTACAACCCCGCACACTTCGGATCCACCCAGTGGTGCTGCACCTGTCAGCCGCCTGCCTGCTGCAACCAACGCCCAATCTGTCGGTTGATTTTTACCAGGCTGCGTGACCACCGCCGCTGCGACTGGCAGGCCGGCCTCAGGACAATGTCAGACCAAATGATCGCCACTCCTGGCCAGTCCTCTTGCAGCACTCGAATGTCCCGCTGCACCGCTCGAATGAGCTGTCTACAAGTCCAATTGGAAAGGTCATTGCCGCCCAAATGCAGCAATACCCCCAATGGTCGCTGCCGCCGGTCCGCCTGTCGTCTAACCCAAGGCAGAAGCTGCCACCACCGCATGCCGCGCTCCCCCATCCACAGCAACTGAATGTTGCGGGTTCCCAGGCCCAAATGGACTCCTAGAGGTCGCAGTGAGGCTCTCTGCTCTGCCCAGTACACAAAGGAATGCCCTATAATCCACCATTCGCCAACTGGGCCATCACCCGCACCTTCGGTCTGGGAGTGCGGACCCGGCTGCAGCCCTGAAACATGAAGCACATCATTAATATCCCCCACCCCCCTCTCCCCCCTCCCACCGGCACCCTCACACTTGCTCCAAGTGGACATATCCCTCATAAGCCCCAGATCGCCATCTGCCAATCCTTTGAATCACCTCCCCCCTCCAGCCCGGCCGCCACCGCACTTGTTGCAGCCCCAATCCTGAAGGAATGCGATGCAAACTGCTGGTCATCATAACCCAACCGCCGTAAGGCTAAGCGAAAAACCGCTGTGAATTGAAATTGCGTGACAGGATGTCAATCCACGTGGCGAAAAAAATAACCTGTCATCTCCGGTCACTGACGTACATATGCAACCAAATTCCGCACCGGGCAGGAAGACAACCCTGGAATCGCTCTCAGTAACACCCATCTGCCTACCCCTTGTTGGTCCGTCTTTGATCGCTGAAGATAAATTTGCACCAACGTCTCCTCCAGGATCACATGCTGCACCTCCAACCCACTCAACACCCCCTGCCTCTTCGACCTTGGAACTAACTCACTCACTCGAAAAGCCCCGAAAAATGCGGTAACAAACAAGGCACGAAACAACGCCATCTCAAACTCAGATACCGCCATCTCCGGCAATACGTCCCATATCCTTGAGAGCAGCTCATGAGATATGGGATGACGCCAATCTCGCCCTTGGGGCCTTTCTTTCGACCACCCTGCCAACAGCCGTTTCACCAGAAACGACGTGCTAGGACTACCCCAATCCGCAGCCTTGCTGAAAAAGGAGAAACCCGCCAGCGCCGCCCGCACCAACGACCGCTACCAGCCGTGCTCCTTCACCCAAACTATGAACGCACCCCCCAACTGGTCATCTATTCGCCTGCCTCTCCAGCCCCTCCCCCATAGAAATTCCCTTACTTTGGTATAGCTATGCCTGTATGACACCCACGTACCTGGAGCCACCGAGGACCGCAACAAATTTTGCGAACCCGACACATGACACGCCCTGGCCGTGACATTGAGCCGCAAGCAAGCTAGGACCAAGACCCTCATTAGCGCCGCCACCCTCGGACACTTGGGCGAGTGTCTGTTAATGACCTGCACTACCGCCGCATTGTCACACCAGAACACTACCCTCCTATCTCTCAGTCGCTCCGGCCACACCCAAAACGCTACCACTATCGGGAACAACTCCAAGAAGGTCACATTACGCGTCAACCCAGAGTCTGCCCAGGATGCCGACCATGCCGCCACGCACCACGTGCCTTGACAGTATAAGCCGAACCCCAAGCTGCCCGCTGCGTCAGAAAATAACTGCAGGTCTACATTAGACAACTCCGCAGCTTGCATCACCGAGCATCCGTTAAATTCCGAGAGAAGCGCATCCCAAACTCGCAGATCCTCTCGCATACCTGACGTCACACGAATGCGATGATGCGGGCATTGCACCCCCGCCATAGCCAGGGACAGCCACCGCGCAAACGGCCTCCCCATTGCAATCACATGACAAGCAAAGTTCAAATGACCAACTAGTGCCTGCAGCTCCTTCAACGTCACCTTTGAGGTGGACCCTGCGGCCGCCACCAACACCTTCAGCCGATCCACCTTATCCCTCGGTAAGCAGACCACCAACTCCACCGAGTCTATCTTGATCCCCAAAAGGCGAGACATGTCACCGGCCCGAACGTCTTTTCTGCCGCTAACGGAATCCCCAATTCCGCCGCCATCTCCTGGAATAACCCCAGCAAAGTTGCACATGCTGCCATCTGCGCTGGACCCACAAACAAAAAATCATCCAGGTAGTACACAATGGACTTGCACCCCGACCGCTGTACCAGGACCCAGTGCAAGAATGAACTAAAGGCCTCAAAATAGGCACAGGAGATCACGCAACCCATCGGCAAACACTTATCAAAATAAAACTGGGAATCGAACTGAAACCCCAGCAACGGAAATGCGGACGGGTGAAACGGCAGCAGCCGAAATGCTGATTCAATGTCCACCTTCGCCATCAATGCCCCTTTTCCACACTGGCGCACTAGCTCAAGCGCCCCATCGAACCAAGCATACCGCACAGAGCAGAGCTCTCGCGGGATATGGTCATTCACCGATTCCCTGGCGGGAAGGACAAGTTGTGTATCAACCGATAATGCCCATGCTCTTTCTTTGGGATGATCCCCAATGGTGAACTAATAAAAGGCTCAAATGGAGAGTGGTTGAATGGACCAGCTACTCTGCCCAAAGCACATTCCACCGCTATCTTTTCACGGGCGACCTCCGCTAGGAGGCACACCGAGCTAGCATTGCCGGCCACCACATCTAGCACTTCTCCCTGAAACGGAATACGAAAACCCTCCGAAAAGCACAATTCCAGCATCCTCGCCTCTTTACCGTGCCTACCCCCCCGCATAGCGCCTCAACCACGGCCGCAATACCTGGAATTTGATGGGGGTAGGTGCCAACCCCCCACCCCCTTTTTCATTTATCCCCAACCGCCGCCCTGGGCACTCCCTTCCGACTACACTTAGCGGCTGAGTGCCCTCCTCCGCAGAGCGAACAATCATGCCGGAATTTACAATCCTGGAAGGGACAGGCTGTCTTATTAAAGTGCCAGCAGAGGTCCCCACCCGGCCCGCTTTTGGGCGACTCCGGCACTGTGCCCGTCGTACGAAAGGACCGAAGGCTCGTCGCCGAAGCTTGCCCACCTGCCCTAGCCTGACCCCCCCGCCGCCCGCACTCCCTTTTTTGGCGGACATTTGCGTCAGCCATAAATTAATATCCTTCATCCCCTAGGACAGCTGTGCATTTTCCTCCATCATATCCCGAAATTCTTCATCATAATTGAGCTAAGCCCAACCATCATGCACCTGCGATGCTGCCAGGATGCCAATAACTCCCCATACTGACCCGGATCAGCATGCCCACATACACTAGCCAATCATAAAAAGGCACACATCCAATTCAGTGTATTACGGGAAACCTTCCTCACCCTCCCGGCCTTCTCATCCTCCTTGCACTTCTTCTTACTCTCCCCCAAGTGCTTTCTCCCTTCCAGGAGCCGGAAAACATCTATGTACCTCCGCTTCAGAATCCGCCGCCTCAATTTGCGTGGAACGCTCTCCCACAATTCAGCACAACGCACCACTGATGCCACCGCCCCATCCCCTTTCCTCCCCGCCGCCGAGTCATCCAAAGAACTCACCGAGAACGACGAGGACGATGAACTATGCCTACAGCGATGCCTGTGCTTCCTCTTCGCCTTAGCCTTGCGCCCAGTCGTAACCGTCTCCCCTCCTGATGCTATCTCTGCACTACGGCTACCCGTAGTCCCAGCACACTCACCTTCCGTGCCGCACTCGCCAGACTCGGCCACCGTCAAGGCTGGACTGGCCTGCCCAACACTCTGAGCCATCGCCATCGGACTGCTTACCACTTCCCCGGCAGCTGCAACACCATTCACCGGGACCTGCAGAGGGAGAGAAGTACCAACAGCAGCAGGACCCATCCCATAGCGCCCAGCCCCAAAAGCCAGTCCCCCCACTTTGAGGCCCTGCTGACGTGCCCAAACCTCCTGCTGCCCAACTAGCCCCACCCCACGCGGGCTGTACCCCCCCGCTCGGAAACCCTGCACCGCCCCAATTGCCCCATCCATACCCCCATGGCCCCATATTCATGGACTGTCCTGCCACCTGAGGCAAATTCATCCACCCTTCTCCCAGCCTCACTGGCCCCCCCTGCCACCACGGAACATAATTGGCTGCCCCAGCCATACCGATGGGGACCCTACCCGGGCTTAAGCCCACTTCCTGCGCACCCCCTGATCTAACCACACTTCCCCCCATCTCACCCATGCTACCCACCTGCCCAAGGGCACCCCCCACCTCCGACAAACTCCCCTCAACCCTATTACCCAATAGAGGCCCCTTACTCACTTGCCCCATACCCAGAACCTCAGAAACAGCATCCAAACTGGAACCCCTCCTCTCCGTCCCCGCCAGTCCCCCCCCTACACACCCTACCCCTCGGCCCAGCTGCTCCACTCGCACGCCTGGCTTTCTGACTGCCTGGCCTGGCCCTCTTTGCCGAACCGGCCCCCCTCGATCTGCCCCCCCTCCCCCAGACCTGGCACCTGAGTCCCTACCCAGCAGCCGCCCCCTTGGTCCCCCCCAGTGCGCGCCATGCCAAATAACCCGCAACCCAAGCAAGCAGGAAAGGCTTTTAAATTTATCTGTGTTTTTCTTTTTTCTTTATTTCTTTATTATTTTACACCCTGCCAACTCCGTTTATGCCCACAGTTCAAGCCCCCCCAACTCTCCTCTCACCGCCAGCTCCTCTCTACCTCCCCCCCCCCAGCGCTGATACTCACCCGGTGTCCCGCGGCGCCCCCCGGACACTTCTCCTGCACCAACAGGCCCTTTGCCTCACGACGCCGCTGGAGCCTGCACCAAACGCGTCCTTCCAGCCCGAGGAGCCGCGGAAAAGGGCCGACCACGCGGCTCCTCGCCGACCTTAGCCCCGCCCCCCAGCCCAGGAGCTAATGAAATCGCTCCACTGCCATGTCATGGAGCGATTTCCAGCTGCTGCTGCATCCCTCCTCCATCTCCCCCCCCGACCCCAGTCACGCGGTGGAGGCCGAAGCCGGGCCCGGGCCCAGGTTACTGCCGGCCGCGGGACCCGGTCCGGCGGCCTCGTACATTAATCGCAGGACTATTAAATGGTCACTGAGCCACAGAATATCTCAGTAATTAATTTTCTAGCAACATACCTGAATAGCAAAATGAGTCTCGATGGAAGAATAACCTGATAGATGAATACGACTGTTAAAAATAAGCATCCTTGGTGTCAAAATGAAAAGCACAAGAGACAATAGAAACTATTCTTAAGTATAAAAACCTATGGCCTGATATTGGGTTGGGCAGGCTATGTGCCCCTACGGCGCATAGCTCTGCCCGCCCACCCTTAACCCAGGATATTCAATGCCGAGGTCATATGTGGCCCCAGCACTGAATATCCGGGGATCGCTGCAGACACCGGAAACTGCAGTAGCTAACCGGGCAGCAGCAATATTGCATGCTGCCCCATTAGCTCCTGCGCCTTAAAGATAGGCAAAGGTTTTTCTTGCTTATCTTTAAGGCGCAGTTTGCTAACCGGGCATCTTGCAATATTGCTGCTGCCCGGTTAGCAATAGTCTCTACCTCCGCTCTGTCCTGAAATGCCCTCAACACGCTCCGATGCTAACTGGATAGGATCAGGGCGCATAGAGGAGTTAGGAAGGGATATTCAACAGCACTAACTGTGTAAGTGCCATTAAATATCCCTATTTAAGGCATTTAGATGGTTTACTGGGCTGTTATCCATGTAAATGCCTTTGGAATATCAGGCCCCTAGAGTGTAGTGTAGTGGGTTGGAAGATAAAGATGTAAACACGAAGAGACCAGTTTAATTATGCCAACAAACCACTTAGGGACTTTGGTGTTCATTTTAAAAGGCTTAGACGTGATTTGGGTGTCCGAAAATGTGCATGCAGATGTCTGAATCACTGAGACATCCCCAGAGCCGTTTCACAAACAGGTTTTTAAGACATCTCCATTGTGTGGTGACATCCAAGTAGGCAGAAAGTCTGTGACCCGTCCAACTTTAGACCTGCTCCAGGCACGAGTAAGCATTGGGAAGGTGCTTGTTTGGGCCCTAAAACATTTGGCTGGTGTAGAGAAGATCTCACTCCTCTATCCTCAGTATGCTCTACAATAGCAATGTTATTTTTTTTTTGTAATTAATCAAAGTGTTTTGTGTTTGCTTTGCTGCTTCATGTCTCTTAGGACATCCCAGGTATTAAATACTATACCTGGGATGCCTATGTATACAGACTTGTAGATGTGCATATAGGGCATGTCCATGTTTGTGAAATTGTGCCCGCACTTGGATGTGTTTGCTTCTTTTCTGGACATTCTTTAAAATATATCTTTTATTTGATAAAATGTCGAAGAGCATACTGCATGCTATTAGCTATTACTGTGTATTAGGTTAACATTAACACATTTGTATTATTGTTAATATTCTGACATTATTTTACTTTATTTTTATTTATTTAATAAATTTTCTATACTGCCTTTCTTGGTATCAAAACAGTTTACATTACAACTTCAACAGGACTTTACAGAGAACACATTTAGAAATGTGGGAAGGTGTTACATGCAGGACATGCTAGGAGCATAACTTATTTACAGTTGATATATTTGGATATTAAATTATTTAGGTGCGAGACATTAGGGTGTGCATTGTAGTATCTTTGAAGTGTTCAGAGAACAGGAAAGTTTTTAGTTGTTTCCTGAAATCCTTGGTTGTCCTTATCTTCTTCGGCAAGGTGTTCCAGATGGTAGGTGCTGCAAGTGAGAGAGCCCTCTTTGATGTCATTTTGTTGGCTTTAGTGAAAAAGCCAGGAGTTGGTATTGTTTCTCTTGTGATTTGTCTTTTGGGTCTGTTGTTAGGTTTTGCGCTTAGGAGCTCTTGTAGGGTTCTGGCTGATGTTTCGTTTCTGATCTTGAATATGGTTAATGCTGTTTTGTATTTGGCTCTTAAAGTAATTGGTAGCCAGTGAAGCTGAATTAGAATGGGTGTTATGTGTTCATGTTTGGCTGATCCTGTTATGAGCCAGGCAGCAGTGTTCTGGACTAGTTGATGTGGTCTTGTGGATTGTTCTGGGAGACCTTGGAAGAGGGAGTTACAGTAGTCGAGAATGGGGGTAATAACGGCTTGGCAAATCATGCGGAAGTGTTCCTGGCTTAGGAGGGATTTTAGTCTGCGGATGATGGCCAATTTGTGGAATGCATTCGTGGTGGTTCTGCTGATGTGTGGTTGTAAATTTAGGGCTCAGTCCAGGGTCACACCTAGATATCGGACCTCTTCCTTTATTGTGATTGGAGTTTCCTGTAGAATGATGGAAGTAAGGGGGGTAAAAGAGGTGTCACGTGATTGAATAGTGCTTTGGATTTCTTGAAGTTAACGAGTAGATTGTTGGAGGAAAGCCAGTTGTTCATTTCATGTAAGCAGGCTTTGATTGATGTATAGTCTGGTTTGTCAAGGAGGATTGGTGTGTAGACCATAATGTCATCTGTGTAGATAGCATAGAGGATTTTGTGCTTTTTGAAGATGTTGCAGGCAATATTTAAATGAATGATTTTAAATTATATATAGAAAGCCCACAGCACATATCAAATACAGTAGCTTTTTGTGACCAAAGCCACAGTTTGTTAAGAAGCCTCTTATGCACAACACAAAATAGTTTCCTTAGCTTTGGAGCTTGAAGACCCAGTATTCCCTGGTCAAAGCCCTTTTTCCTTCTCTCTTTCTTTGGATTTAGCGCACGTCTTTTCAGTAGTAGATGAAGACAAGTTACATTCAGATACAGTAGGCATTTCCCTATCCCCAGAGGGCTTACAATCTAATTTTGTACCTGTAACAATGGAGAGTTAAGTGACTTGCCAAAGGTCACAAGAAGCAGGTCGAAACATGGCGATCTTGGAGACAGCCTTGCTGAATCTGCATTGGCTTTCTAAAGAAGTAAATGGCATTTTAAAAATAAGCTAGGTATAGCTGAATATGTGCTGACTTGGAATTCTCATAAGTATAGCTTTTTAGGAATTATAAAGGGGTTTTTTTTTGGTGTATAATAATGGAGATTCTTGGAGCTTTGTATTGCGATACAGCTATGAATTCACCTCTTCTCTTTCTTTCTGTTATCTCAGTCAGTCATTGGTGATTGATATTTCTGTCCTTGGGCTCTGTGATTTTTTTTCCTGTAGGCTTTTTGTATGTAATTTAAGTGCTGGGTCCAGACTTTAACATTTTGCCCTTTTTCTTTTCTTGAAATGACTCATGATACAGGCAAGCCACTTAACCCTCCATAGCCCATGTTCCCTGTAAAATAGTTATCTCCAAGTTATAATGCCCTGTTCAATGTAATTTCAGTTGTTCAATGTAAACCGCACTGATGCAGAATAGCGCGGTATATAAGAGAATGTAAATAAATAAATAAAAATAAATAAAATGCAAACATATACAAAGCAGCTAACAAATATTCAGGGCCCAATTTTCAAAATCGCCAATACAAACATCACAGCAGTCTGCCATGGTGCTTAAATATCTGTGGGATATTCAGTAACAGTGTCTGGATAGGGGCTGCCATTGAATATGCGTATAAGTGCCAGCACTAACGTAGTGCTGCTCCTGCTCCAGCCATGGAACATCCCGGCACTAACGTAGTGCTGCTCCTGCTCCACCCATGGAACATCCCGGCACTAACCAGATAGTGCAATGGTGGTCTGCGGAGATATTCAGCATCACGATCCGGATACTGCAGCTGAATATTGCAGTCTGCTCCCTTAGCCATGGCCTCCCATTGGCCGGCCGGCTAAGGACTTTAAATAACAGCCCATCAGATATGAATTAAAGTATTTTATTTATTTTATTTAGACAGTTTTGTATACCGCCTTATCCTTCAATCAAAGCGGTCACAACACAATTGGGGGATACATTTAACACGCAGGGATATGAGACACACACTAATACTTACAGGGAACATGGGCAATGGAGGGTTAAGTGGCTTGCCCAAGACCACAAGGAGCATCTGTGGGACTAGAAACCCCAGTCCTTCCGGCCCAAGGTTGCTGTCCTCTAGTGGGATTTGAACCCCCGACCTTCCGGCCTGAAGTACCTTGCCCCAACCACTAGGCTACTCCTCCCTGACATGGGCTAATGTCAGAACTTACCTATACCCCCAAGTTAAGTTATTGTACTGGTCCTCCATGACTGATGCAATATCCTAGATAGGCCAGTTTCTAAGTCATATGAGACAATAAGATATCCCTTACTGCATGGAATGTTTCAGAGCATGTCAGGGTGCCAAGAGTATGTTGACAGGAGTATTTTATTTGAGGATTTATGTCTATGTACAGATGCCTGCCATTGGTTGTGCATGGAACTTCTTGTTTTAGTTAGGCTGTTTTCACATATGGTGGTAATTATTCCAAATATGCACACTAGTACAGGCTTTTCTTATTTCAGAATTGTGTAAACTGGATGATTTGTGATGTATTTGCTAATTTATATATATATTTTTAAAATTCTGTAATTTTTCGACATGTGGTCATTGCATGGAAGGAGAAATTGTGCCTATACTTTACATTTACGAGCTGTACAAGCTTTACATTTACAAGCTGTATTCACGATTTACATGTATAAATACAACCACTTACATGTTCAAATTCCATCCTTGTGCAAATTGGCATTTTACAAAAGGCTCATTTTTCACATGGATGTCCATACTATGTCAAAACTGCAAAGGGACGTGTTGGGGGTATGTCAGGGCATGATTTGGGCAAAAACAAAAATCTAAGGGCCCCTTTTACTAAAGTCCGATGACCAATTAGTGTTCGTAGCTGCCAGTTAGCTTGCACAGAGCTCACCATGCCCACTCATGTCCCTAACACAGCATGCACACTTAGGGGTATGTTTACTAAACTGCGTTAGTGCAATTCGCGTTAGGAGCCGCGGTAGTGAAAGAAACCCCAAATAAGGACATGGGCGGTACAGCGTTACCACTACCGCGCGTTAGAAAAATTAACGAGCGTTACCGGGCGCCGTGCCGCATTACTGCGCGTTAATCGTAAGAAGACATACAGACACAAAGCACTGAAACAGAGCTGTAGCACAATGGTTACGGTACTGACCGCTGTTACAGGCAGCATGGGTTCGAGCCCCCAGTGTGCCTAACGCAAAAGGCTGTCTCAGGCATCATCCTGTACATTACAGAAGGAAAGAGGAGGCATGTTTTTCGTTATGCTGAGTATTGGTGTCAGAAAAACACCCTCGGAGTGTGCCTAGCCACGTACGTTGGTGCCTGCATTGGTACGTGCGTAGCCGCGCGCGTACATTCGTGCGTGGGTACGTGTGTTTCTACGTGCATGGGTACGTGTTTGTTTACGTGTGTGGGTACGTGTGTTTTTACCAGTGTGGGCATCTTATATTACAGACTTTGTAGGGTGTCCTGCACCTATGCATTATGCTAACAGATGTACGTGTGATGGCCTATGGTTTAGCAGAGCCTGTGAGCAGGTGCTGGTGTTTCACAGGGTTGGATTGGGCCAGTCACACCCATGATGCACTGCACATGCAAATCAGCTGTCCACAGATACACACCATGGGGAATGCACCCCCACAGCACCTCGGCCTGGTAGGGGGAACTGACCATGTGCACCCTCACAGCACCTCGGCCTGATAGGGGGTACCGACCATGTGTTGTACTGGCACAGAGTAGCTACACACCGTCACATTGTGCGGGTACTGTGCTCACCCTGAGGGTGCAGTGAGGCACCCAGCACTAGGTCCACAGCACCGTCCATGGCTGAAAGAGACCATGGCGCAGGTCCAAAGCAGTGTTACTGTGTGAGATAGGTAGTTTCTGCAGGAACACCTTGGAACATCTCTGTCTGTTTCAGTCAGGTGTAGCCCCATGCACCACCACACCCCTCCCCCAGGGCTGAGGGTGGCAAACAGGGTCTCCTATTAAAAGATCCACAGTCTACCTCCCTGCAACGGTGGCAGTAGAGGGGAACATGAACCCTAGTCCTGCTGGGGAACAGACACCCCACAGGGCAGTCAATGCAGCTCTGTACACAGCCATAACACAATAGCAGACAGACATTAGGCCTGGATATGGTATACTGCACCCCACCACTATCTGATATTCCCCTGGCACAAGCCATCAGCCACTGCACCCTGCAAGCCACTCCATCACAACACCTACCAGCTGCAAACAGTCTGCTAGTGCCCAGTGGAGATGCCTGCACCCAGAACTGGGATGTCAGCATACACAGCAAGCAGATACATCAGTGACTGGGCCCCAAAAGGAAACCCATATTTATCACATGAGAGAAATACTAGATAGCACCATGGGAGTGCCTAGCCATGCTGTGGTCACTGCACAGTCAGGGTGAGAGTGATCTCTCAGCAGGATATACTGAGGTCACTCTGTCTGTGTAGGTGGTGGCCGGGCACTACAATGTGCCTGTCACTGCCCTATGCCCTGTGCAGATGCACCCTGGCCAGGCCACCCTGTCCGGCCTATACCCATGGTACCTTGCTCCTCATTATGCACATTGGCAGCCCAATACTGGCAACAGTGCTGGCAGTGTGGGCTGTTGAAGGTGTTTGCAGCCACCACACACTGGATAGACAGACAGCCACCCCCACACCTATGCCAGCATTGTGCTACTATAGAGGTGGTCAGCAGCCATACCCACCACACCAGTCCTGGGCATAGTACAGGCATGGATATGGTACACAAGACTGTTGGGGGGGTCACTCCCCAGGGTGGTGAACACTGTCAGAGACCAGACCTGCAGCACACACCGCAGACATCAGAATGATTGTTATGGTGGAGCTCAATGAGCAAAATGTGCTTAACGTAGGAATTGATATCTGCCAGTTATCAGAGGAAACGTTTGATAGCTGTGTACCATATACCCAGGTGTAGGGTGGCATTGCTAAGGTATGCAACTGCTAATATTGGCAGATACAGGCAGGGCCCAATGTCTTGCCTCTCCAGCTGGCATTGGCCAATGGGGCCTGTGGGTGTGTGTGGCCCTGTTGGCTGCTGCTTTACGGCAGAGTTCCCCAACTCCAGTCCTGGTGTTCCAAACACTGTTCGGGTTTTCATGCTGTCCCTCATAAATATGCATGAGCTATATCTGCATACCATGGGGGTGGTGCATAGCTATGCAGCACAGGCATCTTTATTAGAGGCAGCATGACACCGGAATGGTGTGGGGCCCTCCAGGACTGCATTTGCGGGACTCTGCTTTAGGTAATGTGCCTGTTTCTGGTGTCTGTGTTTGGTGTGGTAAAATATAGGTGTATTAACCATGCGTATGTTCTCTGCAATAAAGGAGTGTCTTTACTATCACTGTTTAGTGGTGGGTAAAACTATGGGGACTGGGTTGGCAGGAGCCCCAGCTGGGATTTGAACCTGTGACCCTCTGGTCTTACAGGCACTGGCTGTGTCTGTTGCACCACACTGTGGCCACAGAGACAGTGCAGTCCCTGGAGTTAGTTAAACCGGCCTGACGAGTCAGAAACCCTGCTCTGCAACAGGTTTACTGTGGCCTCATTTACCTTGTATGCAGACAAAGGTGCACATAAACCTCAGAAAAGACCTCACAAAAGGGGCACACACCCATAACCAAGCTGGGCAACAATGATATCATTGGGAAACATTACACCACACGCCCAGGACAGCTCCATTACAATGTAATGCTCTTTGAAAGGGTCTGCGGAGCGTAGACCCTTCCACACATCATTTCCTTTTATTTTGGTGCTTTCCAGGGAGTGTTGTTCCTTGTTGCCCATTGCTATCACTGTTGCCCAGCTGAATTCTGCTTTTTAAAATGTTTCTTGTGGTCATTTTTAACGTTTTATGTGAAATTTTGTTCTGTGCACATGTATCACACTGCTCACGTTTTGTGGGTTTCCCCGGTTTTTTCTGTACATTGCTGACGGAAATGGTTTCTCTTCCCTTTAAATGCCTTTAATGACAGGTTTTCATTCGCGTTGGAATTGAGCTCTGAAATACAGCGCGTTAGTATGAGGGGAGCCTCTCCCCGCCCACTCTCCGCCCATTGAACCCTTATCTCCGCCCACTCTCCACCTTCTGCGCTGTTTTAACGCGCCGCGGAGGTTTACGATCGTTAACTACAGTTAACGCACGTAGTATGATGTTAACGGTCGTTAGCGCGTCGGTACACGCGTTATACGACACTTATGGTCGTTAACGTCGTATAACGCGCGTTAGTCACGTTTAACGCACTTTAGTAAACATACCCCTTAATGTGGGAACTGGCCTGTGTGAACTGTCATGGTCTTGCGCGAACCAGCAATGTGTGTCCAAAGCACAATTTTCGCATGCGCCAGATACGAGCTTGCCAGCTAGCTCCCTTTGGTAAAAGACTCTCTATGTGCTTGGGAATGCATGCACATAAATACATATCATCTTGTAGGCACACATACTTATATTCTCGTAAAAGCTGCAGAATTTTATAAAAGGCCTTCCCGCTAGTGAAACTGGCTTTCTGAGTAGAAAAAACCTTTCCAAACATACCCACATGTTGCACATTTTTGGGTCAGCATTTAAATCTGGCCCATAACAATGTGCATGAGGAAGATCATGAGAGGATGGGCATTTTGCTAAATTAAACATTAGAACTTATTCTGTTTGCCATGCAGTGAAGTTTTCAGTAATTTAAACAAAAGCCTTGGCCTATTCTAAAGGGACAAGTGGATCTTTTTTGTTCCGGAGAAAAAAGCATTTCTTTGCTTACATTTCTTATATTTATATTTATTTATAGCTGTTTATAGACCATCCATTTAGGAGAAACCCCCAACTCTTGCCAGATTATAATTCTGTTTCATAAGAAAATAAAAACAAAACAGGCAGTAATAATCACACATTAACATACATGTGAATTATGGCTTTACTGCTCTGAATGAGCCTGATCTCATCTGAACTCAGAAGCTAAGTAGGGTCAAACCTGATAAATATTTGGATGGGGGACCACTTTGGATTATGGGGTGCATAGATTTATTGCATGGAAGAAAGGCCTGGCAATCTACTTCAGGTCACATTTTGCCAAGGAAACCTAGGGGCTGGGTCATCAGGAATCAGCATCAGCTTAACAGCATATATGTGAAGAGGGGCGGATTGTGAAGAAATATTGACCAGGGCATGATGATCTTGACTCTGGGACCCTCCCCCTCTAAGTCTCCATCTCCCTCCTAACTTTGATGCTATAGTCCAGGCATGTC
Organism: Ichthyophis bannanicus; assembly: GCA_033557465.1. NCBI lineage: Eukaryota > Metazoa > Chordata > Amphibia > Gymnophiona > Ichthyophiidae > Ichthyophis > Ichthyophis bannanicus. Next base: position 277,530,451 of record CM066041.1, read on the forward strand.
CAATAGGTAGATCGCGGAGGGGTCAGGGGTAGATCACCAGCCCCACTTGGCTCCATCTCTCCAGCAGCTCGCCCCATCGCTAGGAGAAAGCTCGTGCCGGCAGGTTGTCTGCCAAGGGCTTGCCGCTGCTGCTGATCCTTTGCCTGTCTTTTTTCCCTGCCTGCAGGAATCTTGCCTGCGGGTGTATTGGGACGCTTATTGTTTTCATGCCAATAGTTTGTGAGTACCCCAGGGGGCCACCGCCCACACCCCGTGACGAGACGCCACAGGCCCAGCATCATACCTGGTCTCCTGCCTCTCAGAATCACCCATTCCTGCCCCCGCCCCAACACCCCTTAGAAGTGTGTTATATACCGGGCGATATCCATTCATCCGGGCTTTACCTGAATACACTTACCGTTTTAGTTGTGTCATGTGCTGGTCGTTGGTCACTTTATAGTTCACTTTCATTAAACGTTTTTGGGCAGACACAACAAAGTGTCAGGAAATTTGGTGATTTTGGCAGGCTTTTCCAATTTTGTTCTAACTTGCCTATGCCTTGCCTTCGAATTGGTTCAAACCACTGTGACTTTTGCTTGCCTCTGCAATTTTATTTTGCCTGCCTTTGCATTGATTCTACACTGTGTGCAGAATTTATTAAATCGCATGTGGTGGTATTTGAACTTGTTTGGCGGTATTTGATTTTATCTGGACAGGTGTTTGAGTTTTTTGATGATTGTTTGGTGGTATTTGATTGGTGCCAGTATGATGAATTCTTATTTTTACTTTTAGAACTGCATGTGTGGTTTTGGCATCTCCAGTCCTTATATTGCCCATCATCCAGAGGTCTTCAGTTCCTGTTGATCTTTAATACTCTGGGACAGTGACAGTTTTGGACCAGATTCAGCCAGTGTTTATACTAACTTAGCAGACTGGCTTTCTTACATCCAGCCACCCCAGTATAACGAAGATGAGTGTTCCAAAGAAGAGCAAAACCTACCACTTTCATGATGAATGGGAAACGGACTACTTCTTCATCATGGTGAAAGACAAGTGTTGTTGTCTAATTTGTAACGCCCCAGTATCCTTGCCCAAAAAGGGTAATCTGGAACGTCATTATAAGGCTCTACATAGCAATAAGTTTGATGCTGATTTTCCACCCAAAAGTGAAATTCGTAAACTCAAGCTCAAAGAACTTAAATCGAAATTGACTACTCAGCAACAGTTGATGGCGCAGGTCACATTCGGTCAATGCAACCATAGCATCCTTCAAGGTCAGCAACCTGATCGCAAAGAAATGCAAACCTTTCACTGAAGGGGAATTTGTAAAAGATTGTCAGCTGCTTCAAGAAAACAATCTTTTTGAAGGATTTAAAAATAAGAAAGAGATTATAGTTGCTATTCAAGATGTACAATTGTCAAGAAACACCATCGTGCGGCGAATAGAAAAGATGTGTGGAGACACAACCGAACAATTGTTGGAGGATGTTTCAAATTGTGTTGCTTTCTCACTGCAACTGGATGAATGTACAGACATAAGAGACATAGCCCAGTTACTAGTCTTTATCCGGATGGTTTTTGAAGACTTCAGTGTTAAAGGAGAACAACTTGGAATGATTTCTTTAAAAGGGAGAACTACCAGTCAGGAATTATTCAGTTCTTTCCATTCTTTTGTGACAAAGTGTAATCTTCCATTGCATAGACTTGTTTCCATCACTACTGATGGAGCAAGAGCAATGACAGGTGAGGTTAACGGTTTCATAGTCCTCTGTAGACAGCATGACAACTTCCCAGATTTCTTTTCTTACCACTGCATCATTCACCAGCAAGTTTTGGCAAGCAAGAGACTCAATACAAAGACTGCCATGGACATCACTTTCAAAATTGTAAATTCAGTTCGTGGAAGATCCCTTCAAAGATAGCTTTTCAATCTTACTCTTGATGAAGGGGCAGCGGAAATCATTTTGCACACAGATGTAAGGTGGCTAAGTAGGCACAAATTTCTGCAAAGATTTTGTTATTTGCTGAATGAAATAAGAAGTTTTTTTCAAGGAGAGAGGAGATGACCAAGCAGAGTTGGAAGATGAGGAGTGGTTATGTGATCTGGCATTTCTCACTGACTTTACAGGTGAACTAAGTGATATGAGCCTTGAACTACAAGGTAAAAACAAATGCATTGGCGAGATGATGAGTACAGTTTCATCCTACAAGAGCAAATTTGAGCTAATGATGACTGACCTTGCAAACAACACTTTTTATCATTTTCCTAATACACAGGACCATCTGGGACAATATCCAAATTTTGTTTTTCAAAACGAGAAGTATGTGACAGAAATCTGTTCTGTTATCCAGGAATTTGAAAATAGATTCTGTGACTTCCAATAAATTGGAACAGTTGTGGAGTACTTGTCATACCTATTCAAAGTAGATGTGGACATTAAAGAAACTGCAGCTGCAATCAGTAAAAATTACTCATTGAACAAGCCATCTCTTAAAAACGAAATATTAACCCTTAAAAATGACATTTTTCTCAAGACCCTTGCTGAGCAAGAATCGTTTTGGAAGCTAGTGCCTAGGGACAGATTTCCCAGCTTGAGAAGATGCAGTGAAGCTGTACACTCCTGTTTCGGTTCAACTTATTTGTGTGAATCTGCGCTTTCCCATCTGAAAATGACAGAGTACACAACATTCCAACATGACAGATGAACATCTCCAGGATTCCCTGAGACTGGCCCTCACACAATATTCACCCAACTTCAAAAAGCTGGTGGATGAAATGCAGGCTCAGACGTCTCACTAATGAGCAAGAGCGAAATATTAAAGATTGTGCAAGATCAGCCTGGATCAATAAATCAATCTAAATTTAACACAAATTACTCAATACATGTTAAAGAAAGTTATTAAGACAGTTAAAGAAAGTTATTACTCAATAAAACTTTAAGAAAAAATGTACTTTCTATTTCCCCTCGCAGTTCTTACTGGATCTTCGTCTCTCTGTTTTGTTTTTGATTAATTTGCTTAACAGCTGATCACATCCAAGTAAATGGCAGAAGGTTCATTACAAATGTGTGTGTGTGTGGCGGGGGGGGGGGGAATCCTCCAACTTTATTGGGTCAAAATTTAATTTGAAACTTAATTTTCATGGTGGTAGATCACCGGCACTTTTGGCTGGAAAAAAGTAGATCACGACCTGTTCAAAGTTGGACATGCCTGCTATAGTCTATGCTGATCTGATGTCTGGCTACTAATTCTGCAGGCCCCTGCCTTCTTTGATGTAGACAAACTTCAGCAGCATATTAGTTTACATCAGTGGCCCACTGGGGGATGCCTAATCCCCAGCTAGGACAATCCACCCCTACAAGTGAAAGCAAATTGTAGATAGTATGCGGAGAGCAGAATTGAGACATTGAGTTTAGGTCTTATACAATTACGGCAGTATGTTAGAAAAGGCTGTGCCGAATGCGGAGTTTTTCTAAAATACATGGAAGATTGTGCAGGGGCTTATGTGTGTTTCTCAACATGTATTGCTGAAGGGTCCATGTTACAAATCCATATGTGGAAAAAAAATCAATGGAGGCAACTCAGCAACTTTCACATATAGGTGCCACACAACTTACAAGTTTCACATATATACTATAAATTGGTATTTTGCAAACCTATACATTTAAATGAATTTCAATTTGGAGGGGGAAATAAACAATGGGAGATTAAGGAGGATAACCCCTTAATCCCTCCTGTAAGGGACTGCCTGAAAGAGCACTTTTTAAAAACCTGTATGTGTCATGGAGCAGCTGTAAAATCCAGCATGAACGATTTTATTCATACACATACATTCCCTAAATGAAAGGGGAACGCACATGGAGATTTTTGATCTGCCCCATGCCATACCCTAACCATGCCTCAGACATGCCCTCTTGCATTTTCTACATATTATGGATATCTATGCTTAAAATTAGCCCTTCATAAAATCACCATTTCCACATAAATGCCATGTGCACATATAAATGCTGGATTTCCCACGTGAAAACTGGAAATAAAGCATCTAAAGTAATCCCTACAACCTTTCTATTCCCCAAATACTTCATCAAATAAAAAAGCTTTAAGCTTCTTCCTAAAAACAAGGAAAGCTGTCTCTTCCTTAAGGCTCTGTGATAAGCCATTCTATAATATTGACCTGGCTACTGAAAAATCTCTTTTCCTTGTTACAACTGGTCTTGCTTCTGCTCTTGTAGTTACTTTCAATAGTTACTTATTAGGTGACCGAAGAGTATGGGCAGATTGACTCTCCTTAACCAATTCATACAAATACAAAGACACCTCTCCATTAACCTCCTGAAATATTAGCACCAGCACTTTAAACTTAATGAGGGTATTTTTATAACTGGGTGCCTAGTTTTTGGCACTCAGAAAGCATTAATCTTAAGCCTATTTTAAAAAGAAAAAAAGACATCTACTTTTCTTTATCAAATAGAGGCGTAAGTGGTCAAAAACATGCATTAAATCTAGGCCCGGTGCCTAGTTTTCTGAAGAATATTTTGTAACTTATGTGTATAAAATTATGCTCTGTCCCTGTGCACACTCATGCCTAAAGGATGTGCCATCGGTCTGATGCATGTACTCAGAACACACTGTAGCAACTAGCGAAAGTACACATGAAGGTCCGTCCATGCACAGAAGTTATTGAAAATACATGACTTACACACATTGATGATGCATAACTGTATGCAGCTCCTTTTAAAATAGCCTCCAGTATAACTTGCAATGGATGACCGATACATGGAAATATACGCTGATGATAATGGTAAAAAAAGTGTGCTTATTATTTGCTGTGATTTTGGAAAAACAGGTGGAATGTCAAAATTCTCACGCCACTTGATCCTTTCCCTTTCCACAAACCCTTACTCTACCCCCCTAGTTCTCCATCTCCCGTCCTCCGTGCCCCACAACAAGTTAATGCTACCTTAGAGCTATTTTTAGCTCCATGTATATAGCTATTCTAAATTAAGTTATTATATTCTGTGATATGTTCAGCTCCTAATTGTTCCATGTAATCCAAGTTCTATGTAATGCTGAGCTCAGTTCCATGTAAACCGCCTTGACCTTTGGAAATGCGGTATATAAACCGGCTAAATAAATAAATAAATAAAAGTGCTCTTATGGAAGTAAAATGATCTCATGATTTTCCACCGTGGTTTTTGTTGATTGATATCCATATTTAGATTCTGTTTATTTTTCATCTCTATATTCCCCCCTCCTCCTCCTTTCCTTCCCATCATAGAGTTACTCCTAATTTTTGTTGCCCTTCCATACCTAGCATAAACAAATACACAAAATCAAAGCCTATACAACTGGGATCTGAATCGTCTTTTAGTTCTAAAGATCCAACAGCTGGCATCCTGAAATCGATGTATTACTCATCACAGCAGTTGTTAACAAATGTCTTATTCTGTTTTGATTACAGCAGCTTAGTATCTGCTGTTTCATTTCATTGACCAAAGTGGGGCCCAATCTTCCTTTTCTGGGGTCCCTTCTCAACCATGGAAAAGCAGTCCTTTCTTTCTATTCCTATATCTTATGAGGCCCCAAGCATCATCGCAAGTGGCACAGCTGTTTCCCTGTGCAATGCCACTAAAGGTTGATCCCCTGTAGCAGACTTCTCCGTTGTCCTAATATGTACCCACTCCATAGGTAGACTGGTGCCTACTATTTGTCTTAGCCTCCCTCCCCCACCTCTTTCGCTCACAGTGAGGAGACACCATATCCATCTTCGGGCCTGCGGTCTTTCAACTACAGAACAATGAGAATGCAGCTTTGTTCTTTGGGAGTCAATGTTTGGACATATGGGCCTTGAGTCTGGCCAGTAGGTGTCATCACTGCATAATAACTATTAATCCTTGTCCCTAAAATTGTGAACACTGTCTCTGCTGCATCTTCAGCTCCACCTTCCCCAAGGAGAAGAAGATCTGACCAAGGAATTAAATTCAAACCCTCTTCATGGCAGCTTGCAGTATTTTCATTGAGCCAACAAGTCGGCTTCTGATTTTTGCTCTTATTTTTAGGCTCTTTGTAGTATTTTATCCCCTAAATATTCCTCAAACTTATTTCAACAAGTCATAGAGATTGTAAGATGTTATATTTACAACCCTGATGTGGTTAATCACTACAGTATCCACCTATACTAATCTGCAGCCTGAACTCTCCTGGTGTAAGAGTTTTTAGGCATCCTAAGACAAAGGTACTTAAAAAATTAACATGATCGTCTGCTGAGCAAGTCATTCCCTTCTCTCTGTTTCAGTGGCTAAACTGGAGACAGAATTGTGCCATCTTTCAGATTCTTTCTTGTCCTAGTTTGAACTCCATCTGTTTCAAAGTTGGCTGCAGTGCTCATTGGTCAAGAGGGATAACATGAGTCAACCATGCAGATAGTAGGCAGGAAGGGAGGTAGTATGACAGCAGCAGGACAGTTACCTGCTGTGGTGGGAGAAGAGGATAACCATGTAGCCTGCAGCTGACTGGCAAATGCCATGTGTATTAGAAGCCTACTCCCACATACATGCAATCAACTAGTTCCCTTTGTGCCTTCTTCACCTCTGTCCATGTTGCAGAGGACTGCCAACTACAACCAGCATGAACACTTAGAAATCAGTATAGACTCTTCTTCAGGACTTTTGTCCAACAGTACTCAAACCACTAAGATCATGGGTTCCAAACTTTTCAAGAGAAGGGTCACATAGGCCATTTCAAATCACTGAAAGGCTCATGGGCATAATCCCTATTGGAGTTTGTTGAGTGCGGTGATGTTCACTGAGTTTATTGCCATGCTGTGCAACCATCATCTTCTTTGACTGGTGGAGCCTATGGTACTATGGGTGAGGTTTGGAGCCCTGGGCTTTTAAGCAAGCAGCCAGACCACAATTCAGAACCAACAAAATCTTTATAAGTAAGGTTCATATTCAAACAAAAAAGGAAGCTTGTCTTCCCTAGCAAGCTGGCAGTTCAGATTCAAACACAAACTGGCAGACAAGATTCAAATTGGCCAATAGTTCAGCTCCACAAAAGGTCCACTGAGTAATCTCTGGCAAACATACAAAGAAGGCTGCCTCAACTTGCAGGCTATAAAGCATCAAACCATCTGAGCAGTCCATCCTGGAGGATCTCTCTTGACCTCGCTGATAATCTCTAACTCCAGGCTTGTATACTTCCTGGCTGGTACCACATCTTCCTGGCCGGGCTTCCTTTCTCTGACTTCTTAAAGTGGCCTGTATGAGGATGTGGATAAGGCAAACTAAAGGTTCTCTTATACATTCCCTTACAGAGCCTCACTCCAAGCTTGCTGCCGTAGAGGGAAAAAGGTTAAAAATTCCTCAATGGACCAAATTTAGCTGTGGGTTGGAAAAGGTATGACAGGTGTCACCCACCTACATACCCCCGAAGGCAAAGGACCTGGGGGTTTCAGTGGGGCCTCTTCTTAATTAGCTGAGACAAGTAATGCCCCCTGGGAGTTGAAGTCCCACTAGCTATTCAAAAAAAGAGTGTAGTCGTGGACGAGTAGCTAGGCTGTTTTTAAAGAGGTATTTTATTTCCCTTCCCGGGAGAACTTCTGCAATCAGGAATCAAAAAGGAAATAAATCATGCTTCTGGTATAACACAAATTGAACTACAAAAATACAAAGGAATGCTTCTTTTCAGCTAAGGAAAAACAAAAGTGAAAAGCAGTCCTTGTATCTTACAGCAGCTGTGAAATTGAAATCTGTTCCTCTCAACAGATTTCCTTTCTACACAGTTCAGCAGAGAGAGGTCACACTATCAGCAAATACAGGGGTACAATCCATTTGGAAATCTTCCCTGCATGAGCTTCCCTGCAATTCTCTTCTGTGGGATTGTGACTTACCCCAGTATTAAAGAATCCCTCTTCTCTCTGGCAAGGGCTTCTCTCTTCCTCACTAGCAAAGTGGAATGGAAAGCTACCATGCAGTGTAGACTTTTCCCTTAGAGGGCCATACACTTCAGGACAAGCGTATGTAAAATCTTGCTTTTCAAATGCCCCTCTACTCCAAGGAATTGGCCTTTCTTCAGGCTGGCCTCTGCCGGAACGTTTGGAACTGGGAAGTTGAAAATAGCCTTTCTCCCTTGAAAGCTTTTCACTTCCCCTTACAGGACGTGTTTCTTTGAGCCTGGAAATCTCCTTTGGACCAGAGCTTCTATTCCCCAGGTACCTGCTCTCATGGAAATTCCCTCTCACAGCTTCTCTCCGTTTGCTTGTAGGAATCCCTCTGTGTCCCCAATGACCAGACTCTGGTTTAGTGCAGCCCAACTCTCTGGCACTAACCTCAGGTATTCCCTCTTGGGCAAACTCCTCTGAGATGCTGCTGGAATCTCCGTCTGAAGTTTTCCTGTTATCTCTCTGAATAGCTCTGTCCTGGTTAGCACTCCTGTTAGCTCTGCTTCTGCTCCAGACTGACTCAATTTTAAGTGTGTCATTCTTGGAGTTTCTCAGAAGCTCAAGTCTCTGCAGCTGTTCCTGATCACCTAATGAGCTATGAGGTAATCCTTTGCTGGGGCGTTTTCCTACACCCGGTGCTATTGTTTTTGTTGGTTGCCTATAGCAACCCCCGGCCATGTGCTTTGAGCTGCCCATTTTAAAACTGCTCTGCACATTTTCTTCTGTTTCCATAGGCACTATTTGCCCTACGCCATGACACAGGCCAGAAAAATGAGTCCTGTGGGCAGATGTGGCCCAATAACCATAGTCTGGGAATCTTCACCAAGATACTTGGCAAAACCATGGCTGTCTATCTGTCCTTTGACTTCTGCTTTATCTGACTCTCTATGCAATCTTCAAAATGAACAAAGATCTGTATTTTTAAAAACTGTTTGTTTTTATAGGGTGTCTGGTGATGACACATTTTTGGCGTCAACATTTCCTTCTTATACCAGAATATCATCATTACACTAGCCAGATGGTGTCTGTAAACAGTATTTTAAATGGTAACTTCACTTGCTGAGCAGTAAGCAGTTCTTCAAGGGTTTGTATGCTGTGTAGCAATACTCACATACGCTATAATATTTAAAATGTGTCATTTTAGCTGGAATCTGTGAACTTTTTTAAGCACCTGGAGGCTGTCACGCTGGCAAAAATTCCTGAAATGATATCACCCCTAAAACGAAGTGCATTGAGTATAATATAATGCTGAGCAAGGGGAGACAGCCTATTGCCTATCAATAGCCCCATTTACCTCCTTATATTTCAAACATCAATACATCAGTATTGCACACTTATTATAATACATAAATAGCAAAATTATAGTACAAAATCACAAATGTCTAGTACAAAATACTCTAATACAAAATTTCAAAGCTAAAAGGCAAGGTGTCAAAAGTTCGTAAGTTCCTGGTGGCCCTGCCAGGGCATCCCATTGTATCCTATCTTGGAGCTGCTTTCGAAGTTTGTTGACTATTTCTTAAAACCTCAGGTAGCGAAGACATGCTCTTATGTCAAAGACACAGCTGATTGTGGAAGTAGCTGGTGATACTCTTATGGTTGCTATGGATCTTGAATCCTTGTATACAAATATCTGACTTTGATCAACAGCATATTGGTTGCTAGCATGTCAGACCATAAGGTGGCAATATCATTTTTGAACCAGCTAGTGGAATTGATCTTCTGTGACAACTATTTTTGTTGCGAAGACCACTTTTATCTTCAAGCATATGGTCTTGCCATGGGCACTTCCATGGCACACAGTGTAGCTAACATTTATTTATCTCACTTTCAGGACATGTTTTTATATGGGTCTCAGTGATATCAGCATATTAAACTGTGTGTTTCATTGATGATATCTTTTGTTTATGGACGTCTACAGAGGAAGATCTGCTTTATTTCAATGGTTAAACACAGTACATAAGAACTTAAGATATGACATACTGGGTCAGACGAAAGTCCATCAAACCCAGTATCCTGTTTCCAACAGTGGCCAATCTAGGACATAAATACGTAGCACTTTCCCCAAAAGACACGGGTTCCACAATGCTTGTATTGGGTCAAGCAGTGTTATCCTGAGTCCTTTTTAATAATGGTTTTTGGACCTTTTCTCCAGGTACTTGTCCAAAACATTTTTAAACACAGCTACACTAACAGCTTTTACTACATCCTCTGGTAACAAATTCCAGAGTTTGATTACACGTTGAGTGAAAAAAATATTTTCTCTTCTTAGTCTTAAATAGTTTACCCTGTAGCTTCATTGCATGTCCCCTAGTCTTTCTATATTCTGATGACGTAAACAATCAATCTATGTTTACCTGTTCCACTACATTCATTAATTTATAGACCTCTATCATATCTCCCCTCAGCCATCTCTTTTCCAGGTTGAAGAGCCCTAACCTTTTTAGCCTCCCTTCATAGGGGTATCCTTCCATCCCTTTACCATTTTGGTGTCTCTTCTCTGTACCTTTTCTAATAACACTATATCCTTTTTAAGATATGTTGACCAGAATTGCACCCAATATTATTTATTTATTCTTATATACTGTGCTATTCTACATCAGTGCAGTTTACTTTAAACAAACTGAAATTACATTGAACAGGGCATTATAACTTGGAGATAACTATTTTACAGGGAACATGGGCTATGGAGGGTTAAGTGGCTTGCCCAAGACCACAAGGAGCACCTGTGGGACTAGAAACCCCAGTCCTTCCGGCCCAAGGTTGCTATCCTCTAGTGGTATTTGAACCCCTGACCTTCTGGCCTGAAGTACCTTGCCCCAACCACTAGGCCACTCCTCCACTCCAATATTCAAGGTGTGGTCGCACCATGGAACGATACAGAGGCATTATAATATCCTTTGTTTTATTTTCCATTCCTTTCCTTATGATACCTAGCATTCTATTTACTCTCTTGGCCTCCGCTGCACACTGGGTGGAGGGTTCTAACATGTTATCCACGATGACGCCTAAATCTTTTTCCTGAGTGATGGTTCCTAATGTGGAACCTTGCATCGTGTAACCATAGATTGGGTTGTTCTTTCCTAGGTGCATAACTTTGTACTTGTCCACATTAAATTTCATCTGCCATTTGGATGCCCAGTATTACAATTTATGAAGATCCTCTTGCAATTTTCCACAATCCTCATTGGGTTTAACAACTTTAAATAGTTTTCTGTCATTGCAAATTTGATAACCTCACTCATTATTCCCTTTTCCAGGTCATTTATGAATATGTCAAAAAGTAGCGGACCCAGTACAGATCCCTGGGGTACTCCACTATTCACCTTTCTCCATTGGGAAAATTGGCTATTTAGCCCTACCCTTTGCTTTCTATCTTTTAACCAGTTCCTGATCCACAATAGTACACTGCCTCCTATCCCATGACTCTTTAATTTTGCCAAAAGTCTCTGATGAGGTACCTTGTCAAAGGCTTTCTGAAAGTCCAGATACACTACTCAACCGACACACCTTTATCATCTATTTATGCACACCTTCAAAAAAACATGACAGATTACTAAGACAAGATTTTCCTTGTCTAAAGCCATGTTGGCTGTCTCCCATGAAGCCATGACTATCTACATGTTCAGTAATTTTGTTCTTTATTATGGTTTCTACCATTTTTCCCGGTACTGACATCAGGCTCACCAGTCTGTAGTTTCCCGGATCACCCCTAGCACCCTTTTTAAAAATTGGCATTACATTGACCATCCTCCAATCTTCAGGTATTACAGATGATTTTAATGATAGTTCACATATTACTAATAGTAGTCTCATATTTCAGGTCTTTCAACACTCTTGGATGTATGCCATCCTGTCCAGGTGATTTGCTTCTCTTCAGTTTATCAAGTAGTTGTAATACATCTTCCCTGTGTATCAATATTTCTTTCAATTCTTCCTCAGTATCACCTTTAAATGCCACTTCAATCATGGGTAATATCCCTAAAATCTTCCTCAGTAAAGACTGAAGCAAAGAATTCATTCAGTCTCTCCACTGTGGCCTTATCCCTTCTTAGTGCCCCTTTTACCCTATCATCTAATGGTCCAACTGACTCTCTCACAGGTGTTTTGCTATGAATGTACTTGAAAAAGTCTTTATTACGTGTTTTTGCTTCCATAGCAAGCTTCTTCTCAAATTCTCTCTTTGCTTGCTTTATCAATGCCTTGCATTTAACTTGCCAGTGCTTGTGCTTTTTCCAGTTTTCATCATTTGGCTCTTTTTTCCATTTCCTGAAAGATGCTTTTTTGGCAACAACAGCCTCTCTGATCTCACCTTTAAACCATGCTGGCAGTTTTTTGGACTTCCTTCCACTTTTCTTAAAGTGTCAAATACAGCTGGTCTGGGCTTCGAAAATAGTGTTTTTAAACACCACCCAAGCTTGATATAAGTCTTTAACCTTTGCAACTGCTCCTTTTAGTTTTTTCTTAACTATTTTCCTCATTTTATCATAGTCTCACTTGAAATTTACTCATACATATTTATTCATTTTTTTAGATGTTCAATTGTACAGGTTAGGTTCTACGTTGTGCACTACTCTATATCAAAAGGATGTCAATCACAACACATTATTATCTTGTCAGAGTTACTGTCCTGTAGGATTACGGCATGCTCTACCTATAGGACAATTTCTCTGCATTTGATGTGCATGTACTACTTTAGATGACTATAAATACCAGTATGATCTGTTAGCAACTTATCTCCATCAAAGGTGTTGTCTGCATTCTGTTGTTAGACAAGGGTACTTATGGGCCCATTATGCGAATTGTGATTTGTTGTTTCAAGAAGGAGGTTACCAATGGTGTGCTACACGGATCTGTCCTTGGTCTGATTCTTTTTAACATCTTTGTTAGTGATATTGCAGAAGGGCTGTTGGGTAAGGATTGCTTGCTTGCAAATGATACCAAAATCTCTAGACACCCAGGAAGGAGTAGATAACATGAGGAGGTATCTAACTAAGCTCGAAGAATGGTCTAGATTTTGGCAGCTGAAATTTAATGCTAAAAAATGCAGGGTCATGCATTTGGGCTGCAAAAATCCAAAGGAGCAGTACTGGGTAGGGGTGAGGTTCTTCTGTCCACATAAGAAGAACGGGACCTGGGCATAATTATGTCTGGTGATCTTAAAGTAGTTAAACAGGTAGAAAAGATGACTGCAAAGCCAGAAGGATGCTTGGGTGTGTAGGGAGAGTAATAGCCAGCAGAAAAAAGGAGGTGATAGTGCCTCTGTATAAGTCTCTGGTGCAACCTCATTTGGAGTATAGTGTGCAACTTTGGAGACCGCACTACTACTAATCATTTATATAGCACTACAAGGCATATGCAGCGCTGTACAGACATATATAAAAGACGATCTCTGCTCATCAGAGTTTACAATCTAATCAAGACAGACAAAATAGAATACTTGAAAATAAGGGTACAAAAGGGAAGGGTAAGGAGACTCAAGGAAAACAAGATCTAAAAGCAGCCACAAAGAGGTGAAACTTTAGCATGGATTTGAAAAAAGGGCAGAGATGAAGCCTGACATACAGACTCAGGTAGTTTGTTCCAGGATTAAGGAGCAGCAAGGTGGAAGGAATGAAGTCTGGAGTTGGCAGGGGAAGAAAAGAGCATAGAGAGGAGAAGGCCAGTGGAGGAGCAGAGCTCATGAAGAGGGGTGCAGAGACAGGCGGGAGGAAAGGTAGCGAGGTGCAGTAGAATGAATGCATTTATAGGTCAGAAGGAGAAGTTTGAATCGGATATGAAAACAGAAGGGGAGCCAATGAAGTGACTTAAGAAGAGGGGTTATATGTGCATATCAAGGCTGGCAGAAAATTAGCCACGCAGCAGAGCTCTGAACAGATTGAAGGGGAGAGATGCGACTCAGAGGGAAACAAGCAAGGAGGAGGTTACAGTAGTCAAGACGGGAGGTGACTGAAGAATGGATAAATGTTTTGGTATTGTCTTCAGAAAGGAAGGGGCAAATTTTGTTAATGTTATAGAGAAAGAAACGACAGATTTTAGCTATCTGTTGGATATGTGTGGTGAAGGAGAGGGAGGAGACAAAGACGACCCTAAGATTACAGGCTGAGGAACCAGGAAGTAGAAGAGTGTTATCTACAGAGATAGAGAAATGAGGAAGAGGAGAGGAGGGTTTAGAAGGAAAAATCAGTTTGGTTTTGGCCATGTTCAATTTCAAATGGCAGTGAGACATTTATTCTGTCTGAGCTGAAGGTCTGTAGACTCTACTAGTGTGGATGGTAGTGCCATCTACTTTTTGCAAAATGATCCACAGTGCTGCTTCTTTTCCACATGTTCCCTGCATTTCAACTGCTTTAATATTGTTTTTTACATAGAGCATTTGGGTTCATTGACTTTCAGCAGTGTTTGGTTGACTTGCTTGTATTTTGCCTGTTCTTTATTCCTGCCTCCTCTTCTCCTTTGTTATTGATGCGTGAGTTAAGATAATGTCTCTTTCTATTTTCAACATTTATTTAATGCTTTTGCTAGAGGTGACAGCCTTACTTGTTTTCTTCTATCCGTCAACCCTTTCTCTAGTTTAAATGCCTGTCCACTTATTATTTGAATGTTTCATTTAGGATCCTTTTCCCTGCCACAGAAAGATGTGGTCTGGCATTACAGTATAGACTCTTGCTGTTCCAATTATTTCCCCAGCTGCCTGTCTATCTAGATCCTTCTTGTTTACACCAGATTTGGAGCCACTTATTAAAGCCGATGGTGCGATGCAGCCTCGCTTCTCCCTTACCATTAACAAATAGAACTGCTGGCAGCGGGTTTAAGTCTCTCTCCCAAAATCTGGAAGTCTCATTGCACTACAGAGGTACTGTTTCTTGGGATCACTTCTAAGTGGTGAATATATACAATCCTGTTAAAGACTAGATAGGCCATGTGGTCTTTTTTCTGCCATCGTGTTTCTATGTTTTTAAGACTCTACTCATAGAGAGGAAGATAAGACAGTCTTTGTGCTACAGTATTCTGATTTAGCTACTCAAGTGGCAGTGCTTATTAAGAAACACTATATATAACAAAGAGATAAACTAAATGCATTCAATCAGCCCAGTTGATTCTATACTTAATTTATGCCAGATTTTTGTCAGATCATTTGCCCTGAGGGGGAACCTTCCCTCTCTCGTAGCAAACCCTCTTTTTTTCTTTTTTTTAAAAAGAGTGCACTCACCCTTTCACCCACTGAGGCAAAATTACAAAATAATCCTCAGTAAATACGAGAGTGATATTTCAAACACGAGAATGATATTTTAAGCGGATTCAGTACTCAACTTAACTCAAGGTCCATGAATCTCAGCAGGGTCTGGCCCTCATTTCTTCCAAGGTAAACACAGCAGTGTTTCGTCTCCAACACTGGACAACATGAGTCAATACAATAGCCTGATGATGTAGAACGTCGTGGACCTCAAGATTCAGGGAGTCCTTTAGTGCTTAACTTCTGAAAGTCATTCCCGTGTTGTGGTGGACATAAACTAACCCATTTGGAGAAACTACCCTGAGTAACACACTACTGAAAAGCCCTTTTCAGCATAAGAATTTAAACATCTCCCCTCCCCCCCCTCCCCCCCAGGCTGCGCAATCGGTCACAGGTGACCGGGCTTACTTACCACTATTTACAGGTTGGCTAACTAGGGATTTTTCATTTGGGCACTGAGAAACCTGTTGGCCTAAATGACTCTATTGAATGGTGTTCTGTCTTCTAATACTGCCATGCTGTTAAGTATAGTTGTAGCCTTGAGCTAGCTATTACTCTGGGCTCTTTTTTTGTTTGGCCAGTTTTCCTTGATTGTGTTGCCAACTATTCATTGGTTCTGCTCTTTGTCTGGATCATCCCTGAGCAATTTCATAGGCAGAGAATAACCACCGGGGGGGGGGGGGGGGACGGGACGACATGTTTAAATTCTTATGCTGAAAAGGGCTTTTCAGTAGTGTGTTACTCGGGGTAGTTTCTCCAAATGGGTTAGTTTTGCGCATACTATGGCATTCGTCAGTTGTGCTGTGAAAAGTCACTGGTACCCTTCCGTCCTGTGGGTGGTTATTCTTTTTATCTTATCCTTTTAATGCGTATCCAGCTGTATAAGTAGTCTTGTTTTTATAGGACCCCATTGGGGATTTGTGCAATGTGGGTTTAGTGATTTAAGACTTTCTATTGCAAAATTACATTGTACATTTTTTTTGTGTTAGATGCCAGAGTATGCCAGGAGATCATTGTGCCCCTGAAGCAGTGATTCATAACCTGTGGGCAGGTCGGGTGAAGGAAGGTGTCTAGTATTTGTTGTGTTGCTAACACATTAATTGTTATTTTGGACATCTGGGACATTGACAATGAAGAAAGTTATGAGATGAACTGTTTCAACCCTCAGCAAAGTGACTTTATTGCGCTTAGAAAGCATTTTATAAGTGGACTTATTGCAGCTTTGTGATTACTGTTGACCACGGGTGTAATATTATTAATGGGAGCTTTAGTGCTCTCAGGACTGTCTTTTCATTAAGGCTCCAGTGCCATTGTAGCAACATTTTGTTATTTTTGTTACACCTTCTGATATAGTGTTATGTTCATTTGTAACTTTATTGCTACTGTAGCTGCTATAATATGGGTCTGTTTTGAATAGGTTTTGTGGTGGATAAAGAAATGCACCTTGTCTTTTAGCTTTGAGATTTTGTATTAGCATATTTTGTACTAGTTGTTTTTGATTTTGTAATATAATTGTGCTATTTATGTGTTATTATAAATGTGCAATACTGACGTATTGATGTTTTGAAACATAAGGAACATAATCCTTTTTTTTGTATGATGTATAAGGAGGTAAATGGAGCAATAGGCTCTCCCCTTGCTCAGCTTTATATTATAGACAGTGTAGTTCATTTTAGGGGGGGGGGGGCACATTTTTTGTTATTCTTGGATATTATTTCTCCCTTGGTTGGGTTATTTTTGGGAGTTAATTGAAAAGAAATCACAACATGGCACAACCCCTTGCAACCTAGATAATGAACACTATACTGTAACATAACTAGTGATGCCCGCAATATCTCTTTGTCAGATCTCAGTTCATTATATTCCTGCGGTAGACATACTTATACAAACCTAGGGGAAGCAAGGAGGGCAACAAATGGTTGCAACAGAGAAAATAACTACTCTGTTGTCATTGCTTCCATAGGTTGTATAATGCAATTTATCTTTTGTAAGGTTGCTCATCCCTTTTGGGAGCTATTCATGAAATGGCGATAAAGGATTCATTGCACAGAAATGTCCATGTTTGCAGAATAAGGGCTTGGTTCATAACAAGGCAGCTATTGGAAAAGGTCAGAAAGGCACTTATTTTATGCCTCTTTTATTGTAACTGTGATTGGCTGAGATACGTGCTTTAGGATGGGTTGTCGACATCTATTGTTATGAGTGGACGTGGCACTTGCTGGGTTTGTATGAAGATGCTGACAGCATTTTATATTTTTAGCAGCATGGCAAAGACTGAAATGACGCAACCTGATGTTCTCCTGAAGCAGAGCATTTTTGCTTGAAACATTAATTCATGTTGGGATTCAAATTTCATTAGCTTTATGTGTCACTATTGCTCAGATGAGTACTATTTTGAAAGGCATATATAAAAAAGTGGAGAAGCATGATTTGATTGTTCAAAACTCCCTACATATTCTCTTTGTAACTGAGACCTGACCGAGAGAGGGTGAGGACCCTCTCCTTGCTCACTGTCTTCCTCGAGGTTGCTCCGCTTTCTCTACCCTCTGTCTGGGGCGCTCAGCCCTTTTTCGTTCTACATTGCCTCTGACTCTGGTTCACACTTCTGCTCTCCACTACCCCGAATCGCTGCTCCTTTGCCTTCACTCCTTCCCACCTACTCACCTTCTCCTCGTCTATTCCCAACCCTCAAGCTGTCCATCTCTCTGGGAAGCCCTTCTCATCGTAGTGGAGACTTCCCTCCCATTTCCCCTTCTGGTGCTTTTAGGTGACTTTAACGCACACTTTCATTCACCTACCTCCTCTCGGGATCATACCTTCATCTCTCTTCTCTGTGATGTTGCTCTTTGTCAACACATCTTCCCGACTCATGATCACAGCCAGCCACCTCCATATGCAGCTCCAGGCCTGGACAAGTGTGCAAGCTGGGCCCAATGACAGCTGCAGGAACACGGCTCACCACAGGCCTGTGCCTGCAGCCCTCTGCACCTTTTTTCTTTTATTAAAACAAATTTCTGCTATCTCTGGAGTGAGCAAGCAGCTCCTGAAGCCCTATGGATTTAAAAAAATATTACTGCTGCAAACGGCAGCCACCAGCAACCCCGGATCCCCCTCATGGAGGGGAAAAAAACCACATCAGGCTGCCACCTGCAACACAACACCCTCATCAGGCACCCAAAAAGGTTTGCATTTTAAATTTAATCATCTGGTTACATTACAAACACAGTCATCCATTGACCTTTTGTCTTCTAAAAGAGACGGTTCTTGCCTCTATAGCTATTGCAGCTTCAGATAAGGCACAGAAAGAAGCTAGAATTATAATTCTGCTCTATAAATTATTCCATGACATTAATAAAGTTTAGGTGCACTAATCCTGAACTGATTACCTAAGCTATTAAGAGTTAAGACTCATTTGTAGTGCACATAATCTTTTTTAATATTGCATGATTTTTTTTGTGATATTTAACACTTTTTTTCATGAATAGACTCCTTTGAATTCAGGAACATGGATAGTGGACAGCTCCATAAAAAGCTTGTATTCGTTGGGAACTCTGCTCTTCTGCGAATCACTTCTATGTGTGCCCTTCTCTCCTCTTGCTAACTCCAGACTTTGCTTCTTTCACCTTGCTGCACCTTACGCCTGGAACAAACTACCTTCTCTGACCCTTTTCAAATTCACCTCTTCGCTGCCGCTTTTGGATCTTGATTCACCTGGTCTCCTTTGTGTTTTCCTTTTCATTCCCTGAGTAGTAGTAGTGGTAATCTTACTGTTCTAGCAGGAAAGCAGGAATATAGAGACACCTATTCGCTAAATGAAAATCACATTTATTCTTATGAAAAATAAATCACAACTATGTGGGAAGCCATAGTGACAAGAAAATGTCCTCAGTGTATGGTATTTACCACTGAAAAAACTATGAGGAAGGCAGAGGACACCTGCTACATAGAGCAGAGAGGGATCAACAGAGGTGAGGAGGTTCTTTTACTCTCCAATTAGCTGCCACGCTTACATCAGGAATTCATACGGTGTATTTGGCATGCTAATATATTAGGCTTGTGAACATTTTGGTCTGATTTTCCTTCAGCTAGAGGCCCATCATAAAACATTTCATTTCAAACTAACTGAAAGACTCCACTATGGTTTCTCAAATGATGACATTTTGTATTTGTTCTTATGACAACTCAGAAAGCTTTTTGTAACCTCCTCTTCATTCTTTTGCCATATATTTCCTCTATTTCTCCCTTTCTTTCCTAGTTTCCTCTTATTGTTCTTGGTTGTTGGGCTGGAAAGCTTATGGCCATGCGTATTACTCTCAGCAGAGTTTGGCTGAGGTGCGCTTAACGAGTACATGATGTAGAGCTGCCAGATTTGTTTCTCTCTGGTGCAATAAGCTTCCCTTTGCCATTTGAATGGAGCATAACTACTTACATTGTAGGAAACTGGTTAAAGCTGGGCTGTTCAGCTGTGCTTCAAAATGACATGTTGCTATTGTATTAAATAACATTTTGTATAGTTATTTATTTAAAGCACATTTATATCTTGCAAAACTGATTAAAATCATTCAATATGACATACAACACACTTCCATAAATTCATTAAGTACATCAAACAATTATTTTGGTTAAATTTCCTCTATAAATCCATTGTAAAATATTTAAATGTTAAGTATGTTTTTATGCCCACTGCAGCTTTCCAATTGTGTGGCCTGCTTATCTGGCAGAGACCATCTGCTGTTTCTTCTCCTATTACAGAGTAGTTCAGTTCCTGGATGCTATGAGGAGAGGAGGCTTTTCTGTGCTACGTCTGTTTATTTTCCTTTTAGATGTTTTCTTCACATATTGTTGTTGGTATGCCTCCCCCATGTCATTTGTGGTCTGTTAGCCTATTGTCATCTGTTTTCAGTTTTCCCCTCTTTTAACTATTATACTTTCTATAATCATTTAGAGGTCAATTCCAAGCAGGGGACATGTGGCCCGTCCGGATGTCCAGAATTTGGTCAGGCTGGATTCTGCCGAGCAGAATTGGGGCACTTGCCTAATTCTTCCTATGCTCCTGCTTGAGTCCTGGTGCCGTGGCGTCCCATCACCATGGCACTGGGATGCCATGCAGGAGCCTCGCTTCCCCACAACAGTTTAAAGATGCTTTTCCCCACCCTCCGGCCCCAGGAAGGGCATGCTGAAGCCGGGATCGGGCTGCGGGGACCCGCTTGATGCTGCTCACCTTGTTGGGGGGTGTCCTCCATGGCTGGTCATCAGGGTCATTAGGATGTATTCCACCTCAGAGATGGAATAAGTTCCCATCCAACCTTGCCTTCCTGGACGTAGAGAGCCATGACCTGAATCGGCCCTGTATGGCTAGGTTGTGTGCCCTGCCCACTATCCTCCCCATCGCCGCCCCTTCCCACCTCCATCTGGAGCTCCTGCACAAATGCCCTATACGTGTGGGGAGCTCCTGCATCAGAATCACCAAACAGGGAATAGTGGGGCTTGCACGTCTAGACCTGGCAAACATCCCTGCTGTTCCCTGTTCAGAATGACCCCTCATATGGATCACAATGCAATATGTATATCTAATGCTATTTTGGTTGGTTAAACTGAAATTAATAAAGAAAGAATGGGAAGAAATCAATCAATATTACATCAAAAATAAACAAAACAGACAAACTCAAGAGCTCATCCCTAAGCAGAAAAATGAACAATCCAGAAAATTTTACCTATCAATAATCTTCCACAAACAGCAAAGCCTTAAGCTGTTTTCTAAACTGCAGCAGATAGAGAATTCAAAAAACAAGGTCCTTAACAGTTGTGCGCATTTCAGACAACTTTATATGGAGTGGAGGAGTGGCCTAGTGGTTGGGGCAAGGTACTTCAGGCCGGAAGGTCGGGGTTCAAATCCCACTAGAGGACAGCAACCTTGGGCCGGAAGGACTGGGGTTTCTAGTCCCACAGGTGCTCCTTGTGGTCTTGGGCAAGCCACTTAACCCTCCATAGCCCATGTTCCCTGTAAAATAGTTATCTCCAAGTTATAATGCCCTGTTCAATGTAATTTCAGTTTGTTCAATGTAAACCGCACTGATGCAGAATAGCGCGGTATATAAGAGAATGGAAATAAAATTATATGTCTAAGAGAAAGCACAGAAAGTACATTTGAACTCGCTGAACCTAAGGCGCGCATTGGCTAGTGCTAATCCAATAACACTTCGAAGGAACCTTGAGCATAAATAGATCATGGAGGATGTTACAAAGTAATCCAGATGGAGCAGTGAGGGAGGAGTGGGAGGGGGATGGGAAGGATTATTATACTGTATGTATATGTTTTTGTGATCTCTATGAATTCTGTTTTAAAATGTAAGCCGCTATAGGGTCTTTATGGATCATAAGCGGGGTATCAAATACGTGTAATAAATGACTGAATGAATGTTAAATGTAAATCTTTGACAAGCCAGCCCACAGCTCCCCCGATCGGGGTAGAGCGCCTGAGCGGGAAATCCTCCCGCTCAGAAGCTCCTGCCCAATCAGGGCAGTGGGAGCAACTGAACACCGACCGGCACAGCATTTAAGCGACGCCCCCACACAAAGGGAGCCACTTCAACAACAAGCCAGCCCGCAGCAGCCCACAGCTCCCCCGATCGGGGTAGAGCGCCTGAGCGGGAAATCCTCCCGCTCAGAAGCTCCTGCCCAATTGGGGCAGTGGGAGCAACTGAACACCGACCGACACAACATTTAAGCGGCGCCCCCATACAAAGGGAGCCGCTTCAACGACAAGCCAGCCCGCAGCAGCCCACAGCTCCCCCGATCGGGGTAGAGTGCCTGAGCGGGAAATCCTCCCGCTCAGAAGCTCCTGCCCAATCGGGGCAGTGGGAGCAACTGAACATCGACCGGCACAGCATTTAAGCGACGCCCCCACAGGATGCACCCGCGCCTGGCAGGCCCGCGCCTGAGGGCCTCGCCAGAGGGCCCTTTGGTGTGGCCCTTAGGCGCGGCAGAGAGGCGCACACAAACAGCAGCAAAATAAAAAGATTGGACCCGCTGACAAAACCCACAGGAAGCACAGAACAACAGGAACACAGGCAGCAACCATGGGACAACGTGGAACTACAACAGCAGCCACCTGAACACAAACCAACGCAAAGAAAAAGCTCCAATACAACAAGAAACCAGGTACGCCCACAAACAACATCCCAAGACGCCTACAAACCATGCCTCCCCTCTTAGCCCCATCTACCTCCTAACACCCCTCTTGAACCTCTACCCCTCCCCTGCAAACACACTTGCCTACCAGCCCAGACCAGTCATCTCAGCCACCCAACCCACAAACATCCACAACCCCCCACACACGCAAAACAACACCCAGACACCACACACACCAACCTACACTCCCAGCCCTCGAAACAGCACCGCCCTCTCCATTTCATTAATAAATGCCCGATCAGTCAGAAATAAATACCATATGCTTCATGACTTGATCAAAACCCAAAAAATCGACATTCTATGCATAACAGAAACTTGGCTAACAGACATGGACACAATGCTCATGAACCTACTCACACCAAAAGGATACAGCCTACAACACTGCCCCAGAATACACACCAGAGGAGGAGGTGTAGCCGTCATAGCAAAAACCGACCTTCATCTCAGGACCCAAGCATCACAAACCACTAATGAAGCGGACATACTCACCCTTACAAATAAGAATATCTCACTCTCCCTAATCTACCGAGCACCCACCCAAAACGCTGACCTAACAATGATACTACAACATATATCCGAAAGCACCATCTCCTCGAAAGAACAAATAATCCTAGGAGACTTTAACTTCCCATCACTCCAAGACAAACAAGCAGAAACCTTCCTCAATGCTATGGAAGCAATGAACCTAACACAGATCATCCATGAACCAACGCATGAAAAGGGAAATACATTAGACCTCATATTCCTAAACACACAAACCACCAATTCAAGCATGAATTCAAAAATCACACAGGTACCCTGGTCGGATCACTACCTCATCAGCATATCCCACAACTGCCAACACGTGAACAACAAGGAAAACAAACAACACACAAGAAGATTTAAAACATTCAACAAAGAAGATTTCCTGGCTCAGACCCTACCAAAACTCCAAACAAGCTCCAACAATATTGACGACCTGATCAACAACTGGAACACCACAATCTCCTCAGCATCCAACGCGAAAACGAACAACAGAACCAAACACACTTCCACAAGAGCCCAATGGTTTGCCCCCAAACTAAGGAAGCTAAAGACCAAACTCAGAAGAGCAGAAAGAAAATGGAGAAAAACCAAAAAAGAGAATGGCAAAGCGAACTATATGCATGAACTACGCACATACCACACAGAAACAGATACGGCAAAAAAAGCCTTCCATTCAAAGATTATAAACACATCTATAAACAAACCACGAGAACTCTTCAACATTGTCAAAACACTAACAAAAATACCGAACCACTCCGACCAGCTACCAAACATCCCACCCGAAATGTTCGCAAGACAATACAAACAGCTCCATCAACCACAAAATCCACAACTGGACGCTGAGACAACAACAACAAACCAACCCACCACTATAACCAAAGTCTGGAGCACATTCGAAGCAACCACAGAAGAGGAAATAACATCCACCATCTCCCGCCTAAATACCACCACCTCCTCTCTCGACCCCTGCCCTACAGAATGGATAAAGAAAACCAAAGACGACCTGAACACACCATTAACCCACATTGTCAATGAATCCCTCAGCCAAGGACGCATGCCAGACCTCCTTAAAACATCAGTCATTCGACCAACCCTAAAGAAGCACAACCTGGATCCCCTGGATCCCGCCTCCTACAGACCTGTAGCAAGCCTTCCATTCACCGCCAAACTCATTGAAAAAGTAGTCCAGAAACAACTCCAAGAACACTTGGACACCAACAACATACTGGACCCACAACAACACGGCTTCCGCCCACTCCATGGAGTCGAGACCCTCATGGCGTCACTAATGAACACCCTCATCATAGGTACCCAAGTCAACCACTCCGGATATGCCATGATCTTTCTAGACATATCAGCCGCTTTTGACACCATCTCCCACAACATCCTCATACGCCGACTACAAGCAATTGGCATCAAAGATACTGTACTCCAATGGTTCTGCTCATACCTAACCAATAGACTTTAACTGATCCGCACAAACTCATCAACCTCCCCCCCCTTCCAGCAACACCAAGGAGTGCCACAAGGATCCACACTATCAGCCATGCTCTTCAACGTCTATCTGCAACCACTCTGCTCAATCATACAGGCACACAACATTCACTACCACATCTATGCAGATGACATAATGCTCTATGCACCAATTACAACCTCCAACCCATCAAACAAACACTTATCAGAATGCTTCACAGCAGTATCCAGCTGGCTACAAGAAAACAACTTATCCATCAACATAAAGAAAACAGAGGCCCTCATAGTAACAAAAGACCCGGACTTCACGCCACCCTCACACCTCAGCATCGGGACCACTCAAATACAAATACAACCACAGATAAGATACCTGGGAATCATCATAGACCAAGCACTCACACTGGAACAACAAATAAAAAAAACTACCGCTACAATATTTCACAAGGCTAAAACAGTGCAACGCCTCAAACCTCTCCTCGAACCACAAGACTTCAGAACAGTGATGCAGGCCCTAACACTCCCCCACCTGGACTACTGCAATATAATCTACGATGGACTCCCGGCCACTCCCATACCAACCCACTCCGGACTGCCTTAAACACCACAGCAAGGATTATACAATCAGCAAAAAAACAGGACCACATCACCCCAATTCTAAGAGAGCTACACATACTCCCTCTGGAAGCACGAATCAAGTACAAGTCCACTCTACTCACCCACAAAGCTCTCAACCAAACCCAAACCTCCCAACTCTGCACACTACTGATCCGACCCGCCCACAACAAAGCAACCAGACAAACCACCAACTCCCTCACCATCCCCCACAAAAGGACAAAATGCAGTCAACGAACCTGCAACAGAGCCTTTGAACTGTACGCACCATCCATCTGGAACTCTCTACCGAACCACATCAGAAACAACAAAGACCCCCTATCATTCAGGAAACGGCTAAAAACCACAATATTCTAGGAATACCTCAGACCAGAAACAAACACCCACCAATGAGACTGTAGCTCAATGTCGATGTCTACATCCCAATATTTGTCAAAATCATAAATGTTGCCCCGCCTGGTGACGGCACATACCCTAGAATTGATTATTGTTCCCCCTCCTCCTCGTTCAATGTTCCACTGCTTTGACCCAGTGAAAAGCGGGATATAAATACAGCTAAATAAATAAATAAAATAAAATTATAGGCAGGAAATGCAAAGAAACTAAGACCAGAGTGTTATGATCATGTAGAGTTCAGCCAGTAGTAAACGTGGCTTCAGCAGTTTGAATCAATTGCATGGCTCGAAGTTCATGAGCTGGTAACCCCCAAAAATAATATTACAATAGTTCTACTGACACAGAACAAGACACTGCAAAATAGAACAAAAATCATTTGGAACCACTAGGTGCTTGTTTGGAGGTTCTAGCAGAGAAGCGCAGCTACTGATATACCCTTGATTGCAGAACGGTTCTTCTTCTATCACGAAGCTTATCCTTTATGATTGAGCGCTCTGCTTTAGAGGGATGAGCATGGAGAGGTGAAGGAGAAAGGAAACATTCACCTAGGCAGCCAGATCAACCAAATCAACTTTAGTCATCAATGGTGTGACAGATGTCATAGCCAGATCACCCTCACATCCTGGAATTACTAGGTCCTGCAGTTATCTCAGTAAACATAACTTGGGAAAAGCAGATCTTATGACATGATTGATCTGTTCCATCAATAATTAGAGGCTCATCAATGTAAAGACCTAAATTGCAAAGAAGAGGTGAAAGAACCAGGATAGTGTAAGGCCAGCCGTGGAGGGGACGGCTCATAGCCAGGTGGATGGCAGGGGAGGTCTCCGGGAAGTGGCACGCGATTGGTGGGACATACAAGAATAGGGGACTCCCAGCGGGTTAAAGATAGGAGCAGAAGGAAGAACCCCTCTCTCTCGGACTGGCCATGCTGGGAGGTCAGGAGTGCATTTACGAAGCATACAGAGTGTATGGGGGTACGGCGTGACTCAAGTACAATGAGCAATTTTGCAGGAACATGGCAGGGATCAAGGGGTTAAGCTGGGACAGAAAGGACCTTGACCTCTAGATCCAGCTGATGACCCAGGCCCAGAAAGGAATAAAGGGAGCCCTGCCTTATTGCCTACATGGCTGGGTAGGAGCACAGGATTTCAGCAGCCTAGGTTCTCTGAGTGGGAAAACAACAGGCAGCCCTCTATGGCCATGGGCGCGCGAAAAGAGGTCTGTAACTATTCAAGAAGGGTTCATGCAGATTCGGAAGGACTTGCAAATAAAACATGCCTGCACAATCTGTGGTGAGGCACACCCTCAGTTCAGATGCAGTAAAAGAATGGGTGGCGAGTTCCCAAGGGTGCAATGAGACAGGTCAGTTTACTCGGGCTGCTATTCCAGTTGATGTAGAGGCCTTGCGGCAGAACCTCATTGGGTACAAGGTGTGGAAAGCAGATTGGTTAATTTGCAGGTTTAAATTTGGGTTTAGTATTCCTTATAAGGGCCCCGTGGGCCCCAGGACAGCAGGTAACTTGAAGTCAGCATTAGGTAAAGTGAACAAAGTCCAGCAAAAAATAGACAAAGAATGGGCTCTTGGGAGGGTTGTGGGTCTCTTCTGTGCCAGGCCTCTGCCAAATCTAATTGTGTCCCCACTGGGTCTGGTACCTAAGAAGGAGATGGGCGAGTACCAGCTCATTCATCACTTATCTTTTCCAGAAGGAGGGTCGGTGAACGTCTATTTGGAGCACAGACTTTGCTCGGTAAAGTATGCATCAGTAGAACACGCACTATGCCTGCTGAAGACACACAGCCGGGGAGCGTGGTTGGCAATGGCAGATGTGGAGGCAGCCTTTAGTTTGCTGCCGATTCACCTGTTTAGCTTCCATTTGCTGGGTTTTCAATTCGGTGGCAGGTATTACTTTGATAAATGCCTGCTAATGGGCTGTGCAGTGTACTGTGCATTCTTTGAGGAGTTCAGCTTGACTATACAATGGATAGTTGAGAGGGACATAGGCGAGGGTGGTATTTTCCACTATGTGGATGATTTCCTATTGCTAGCCAGCAGCAAGCGGGCCTGCACTCGCAGCCTGGAGGTTTTCTGGTGGAAGATGGATGAGCTGGGGGTCCCTTTGCCTGAGAAAAATCTGGAGGGGCTGGTATAGTGCCTGTCCTTCTTGGTTATTGAAATAGACACTAGGGAAATGGTCACATGTCTTCCCGAGCAGAAACTGGCGACTTTGCGAGATGCAGTGCAAACCACCTACTTATCCAGGAAGGTGACTCTCAAGCAGCTGCAGTCCCTCATAGGGCACTTGAATTTTGCATGCAGAGAGATGCCAATGGGCAGGGCATTCATAAGGTGGCTGGCAGATGCCACGAGAGGTATACGCAAAGGGGCACCACTTTATTAGGATAAGCGCAGCCATGCAGCAGGATTTGGATGTTGTTGGGAATTTATGGGGAAGTACAATGGCAGGAACATTTGGCGGGACTTGCCAACTAGTTACGTGGAATTGGAGCTATATACGGATGCATCTGGTGGCATAACCTTCGGCATCTACTTCCGGGATCAGTGGTGCCAGGAGAGATGGTCTGGGGAATGGCACGCGCATAACCACTCTTCTACTCACCCTTGTTATCTCTCATGTTGATTTTTCTAACTCCATTCTCTCTGGTATTTCCAAACTACAGCTCTCCCGCTTACAATGTATTCAGAACACTGCCGCCCGTCTTGTTACCCATTCTTCTGTCAGGGACCACGTCACCCCTCTTCTTTTCCGACTTCACTGGCTCCCTGTTTCCTTTCATATTCGATTCAAGCTCCTCACGTTAGCTCACAAGGCGCTACACACCTCTACCCCCCAATATCTGGCCGATCTGCTCCACTTCCACACGCCTCGTCATACCCCTCGCTCTTTCCACCTTAACCGACTAGCTCTGCCTTCCCCCTCTCATGCACACCTTCAGACCACACGCTCCTCAGCCTTCTTCTTTGTAGCCCCTGCACTTTGGAACTCTCTTCCCCCCCCCTTCGGCTCGAACCCCACTACCCTACCTTCAAACGCTCACTTAAAACTTATCTATTCTCCCTTGCCTTCGACCTCCTCCCTCCCTAGCCCTGACCCACCGTCCCTCCCTCTGCCCTACTTACTCATGTCTCTGTCTCTTTCTCTATTTCAATTGTAACTTCCTTTCCAACTTTCTGGCTTGCGCCACTCTATCTATATTTTATTGTAAACCGCTCTGCCTATCCATGAAGGGCGGTCAATCAAATAAATGAATATGAATATAATATGAACAGAAGACATCACATTCCTGGAATTGTTCCCCATAGTCATAGCATTATTCCTATGGGGCTCCCAATTGGCCAACAAAATGATAGTCTTCCGGTCTAACAATGCTGCCGTGGTATACGAGATAAACAAACAGTCGGCAGAGCTGGGAGGACCGTGGGGCTGGTCAGAAAGTTAGTGTTACATAGCCTGGAGCCTGCTTACCTAACAGCCAGCTATGTGCCAGGGGTGACTAACAAGGTTGCTGACGCTCTCTTCATTTTCAGCTGCATCAGTTCTGGCACCTAGCCCTGGAGGTGGCTCCTGAGGTGAGTATCATGCCGGCAGAGATATGGAGAGTTGGCTTCGAAATGCCAGTAGAATGCAGAGGGCATCCTTGTCTGGTAACACCTGGAAGGCATTGCTGTTCGAAGGGGCTACAACCCTCTGCGGGGCTTGATGCCTGTCCAGCTGCTGGAATTCATAACATGTCTGAAGAGGGAGGGGACTTCAGCGAGGCATACAAAGCTGATCATGTCAGGGGTGGCATTCTTTCTGAAGCTGTGGGAGTGGAGGGACATCACGAAGGAATTCATGGGCAAGAAGGTAATGGAGGGCTGGTCCCGGGAGAGCCCTCCCTGGCTGGACGGGCACAGGCCTGTCACCTTGCACATGTCGAAAACAGTTAAAGGGAGGGCACAGGAGGTAGCGAAGGACGAGTGTGAGGGGAGCCTTTTCAGAGTGGCCCTGCTCATTATGTTCTTCGGCACCTTCAGGATGGGCGAGGCCATCCCAAGGTCCAGGCGGGACTCCTCCGGCCCTGGTCTGGGAGTTGAGGATGTCACAGTGGCTGGGGACAAGATAGGGTTCAGAATAAAATTATCCAAAACTGATAGAAGCCATGTTGGCAGGACAGAATGACTCCGCGCCACCAGGATCAGTGACCTGTGCCCAGTGAACACTATGCCAGAGTACTTGCACAAGAGGCCGGTCGGAGGTGGGGCCCTGGTGTGGCACCAGGATGGCTCTTGCCTGTCACAGTTCCAGTTCCAGCCAATGTGGCAGCGGGCGCTAGATAGAGCAGGCTTCAGCTCTGCTGGCCTGACCCTCCATTCCTTTAGAATAGGTGTGGCCACAATGGCACACAGTTTGAACTTCCAGGAGGAGCAGAAACAAGCCTTTGGGAGGTGGGCATCCAGTAGGTACAAGTTGTATGTCAGGTAAAAGGGGGCGGCAGAGGTCGGGCTGCAATAGGCATTAACTCTTCATTTTCTTTCATCAGGCAAGCAAGGATGCACAGTTTGGATAGTTGGCCATTCCTTCATTTTAAGGATCTGAAGAAGAGTGATGAGTAGCTGTTTCAGCAAGCAGCTAGGTTTCCCCCTGGATGCAGTGAGAATTCTGTGGATGGGAAAATGAGGGATGCGGTGGGACCAGTTGCGGCCTGCCCTCAGAATTAGATGTGGAACAGGCCAGCCCCTAGACGTGGTAGTGCTGCACTTGGGTGGCAATGACATAGTATCTACAAAGGGAACTCACTTGATAATCAAGATAAAGAGAGACCTGGCCTGGATCCGCACAGTCCTGGGGGCAGGCATCGTTTGGTCCTATATACTCCCCTGGCAGAAGTGGAGTGAAGCTAAACATCTGGAGGGCATCGAAGGGAGCAGGACAAAGCTTAATGCAGAAGTAGGGAGTTTTGTGCGGGCATTGGGAGGGGTGGTGATCAGGCATGAGAGCATTATAATGGGGGCTGCAGCAGTGTATAGTGGGGATGGGGTACACCTCAATGATATTGGGTTGGATATGTTCACTGAGGGCCTGCAGAGGGCAATCGGCTCGGTTCTCACTATGGGGGAGTTGGACCATTGCCCTCCTGGTGGCGGGACCTCACCGACTTAAGGGGGGTGCCATGAAAAGGGGCAGGGGGCTCAGGTACTGGGGCAGAGTGCCTGGGGCTCAGTGTGGGGGGTCAGGTGCCAGTGAAGGGGTGCCTGGGCTCAGATACAAGATCCAGTAAAACAGAATGGTAACCCCGCATGCCAACATGGGGCGGTAGGTAGAGGGGAGAAGGTACTTTCACTGGGGCCACAGAGCAGGTCCAAGGGTGGAGAAAATGGGTACATAGAGGTATGGTACTCCCTGGGGGACAGTTGGTTTATTGTAAAGGCTGGTGGCACCTGAGTTATCATTGGCGGGAAGGGAAAAAGGGGCATGGGGGGGGGGGGAGTCGGGTAAAGGAGACCGGAGAAAGTCCAGCATGCCTTGGCTATGTTGCTAACTGTGACTGAGGAAAAGCCTAAAGAACAGGAGGACCTTCGCAGCAGCTCAGTTTTCTTCAAGTTTATATCCATTTTATTGACTCCTATCCTTTGACTGATCTCATCTAACATATTTCAAATGAACAGTGGGGTTGGTCTGATTATAATAATTATTGACTAGGACCAATAACTGAATATTATCTGCATAAATTCTAAAACTGAAATTTAATGCCAGTAATAAAGCGGCCAAGGGTTGCACATAAATGTTAAACAATGCAGACAACAGTGTAGCCCCTTGTGGTATCCCACATTGCTATGATCGTCAAGAGAACTGAGACTCATTCAAAAACACCTGATACACAAGATCAGTAAAAAAACAATGAAACCAGTTATACACCTGAGCTCTCATCCCTAACTCCTGCACTCAAAATAACAAAATAAAATGATCAACTATTTTAAATGTTGTTGAAATGTCAAGCAAGACCAGTAGCATTTGACCTCCCCCCCCCCCCGATCTAAATGACAATGCACCATATCTAGCAAGGAGATCAGAAGAGTTTCAGTACTATGAGCTTTGTAAAAGTCAGACTGGTAGTCATCTAACAGTATGCACATGTGTAAATAATCCTCTAACTGCCCCAGAACACATTTCTCAAGAATCTTGGCTAAGATTGTTAAATTTGAAACTGGACAGTAATTATCAACATTCTCCAAATCCAGTTCAGGTTTCTTCCCAACTGGCTTTTTATAAAAGCTCAGGAATCCCACCAGCTTGCAGGAAATGATTAATAAAAATACCGGCAAAACCATATCTTTTTCTCCAGTTAATTAGTGAGTTGGACAAGCGTCAAAGCAAACCTGATCAGGGGGAATTTCAAAACACAAATTAATAAATTGCCTATACATGTTACATCCTATGAACTATAGAGGAGGTTCTCTTTGACACATTGCAAGTACTATGGTGAGCATTAGCATTAATTTTGAGAGAATGAGATCGTACTCAACATACGAGGAGGTTCATTATTGTCATGGAATGCACTAACCTAACCCATTTGGAAAGTTCTGCTGACCTGTTTATAATCCAGTGCAAAGACCTGGGTATACCTTCCTGCATGCAACTTTCCTCTCTGATTTGATTAATACGTTTGTTGCCCTGGCGTAGGTCCCAAGGCTACTGTCTCTTCTTCATAATTGAAAGCATGATATTGAAGAAGATTAAACAAAAAATTGTCTGAAAAATTATTTCAAAACATACTCAATCCAAATTCAAAAAATGAGGTAACCCACTCATTTATTATTAACGCCCACCATTTATAAATGTCATCAATGCATCATTCACAAAAATTGTCCACAAAGGGAGCTCAACACAATACCCAAACAAAATTGCACGGTGTATTCATATATTCATCATCGATCCCCACAGGCAAAACTTTTTTATTTTTTTTTGTTTTCTTATTTGCAACAACAGTGTTCATTCAGGGCTTCACAGTCTTCTTTCATAAACCAGTAGAGATAAAAACACTTATCTGTTGAAGTTGATTTGACTTCACGTATTAGCCACTGGTGATATCGCCACATTGGAATGCTGCCTGTATATCCAACTGGCTCAGTATATGCGCATCATGGCATGAGCCAGGATAGCATGCCATGACATCCATGATCTCTGCCTGTACATCACACACAACCTGCATGTTCATAGAATGGTATGCCTTCCAGTTCCTATATGTCACCTCATGGTTGCATGGTGGATGGAGGGCCACATGTGTGCAGTCTATGGCCCCCAAGGATGGATAGACACCCTGCCATCTCATAGAACTGCACCATGACCTGCTGGTACTGCAGTGGAATTCTTGGTAGGGAGATGTATTGCACAGCACCCATGAAGGCATCCAGGAACAGCGTGATGCAGCATGACACTGCTACCTGGCTCAGACCTGCTGCCACTGCCATCACCGTTTGGAAGGACCTTGTTTCCATGAAGCCTAGGGCTGTGAGCATCTTCACATGCACAGAAACAGCTGCCTTCATGTGTGTATGAGTTGCCAGGTATGACTGCAGCTCTTGGCAAAGGTCATGGATGGCAGCATGGTCAAACCTGTAACAGTCATAAGAACATAAAATATGCCATACTGGGTCAGACCAAGGTCCATCAAGCCCAGTATCCTGTTTCCAACAGTGGCCAATCTAGGTCATACGTACCTAGCAGTTTCCCCAAAAGATACAGGTTCCACAATGCTTGTATTGGGTCAAGCAATGATATCCTGGGTCCCTTTTAATAATGGTTTATGGACCTTTCCTCCAGGAACTTGTCCAAACCTTTTTTAAACCCAGCTACACTAACAGCTTTTACTACATCCTCCGGTAACAAATTCCAGAGTTTGATTACACGTTGAGTGAAAATATTTTCTCTTATTAGGTTTAAATAGTTTACCCTGTAGCTTCATTGCATGTCCCCTAGTCTTTCTTTATTCTGATGATGTAAACAAATGATCTACGTTTACCCGTTCCACTCCATTCATTAATTTATAGACCTCTATCATATGTCCCCTCAGCCGTCTCTCTTCCAGGTTGAAGAACCCTAACTTTTTAGCCTCTCTTCATAGGGGTATCCTTCCATCCCCTTTACCATTTTGGTGGCTCTTCTCTGTACCTTTTCTAATAACGCTATTTCCTTGTTAAGATACGGTGTCCAGAACTGCACACAATATTCAAGGTGTGGTCGCACCATGGAACGATACAGAGACATTATAATATCCTTTGTTTTATTTTCCATTCCTTTCCATGTTATTCATGATGACGCCTAAATCGTTTTCTTGGGTGGTGGTTCCTAATGTGGAACCTTGCATCGTGTAACCATAGTTTGGGTTGTTCTTTCCTAGATGCATAATTTTGCACTTGTCCACATTAAATTTCATCTGCCATTTGGATGCCCAGTCTTCCAATTTATCAAGATCCTCTTGCAATTTTCCACAATCCTCATGGGTTTTAACAGCTTTAAATAGTTTTGTGTCATATACAAATTTGATAACCTCACTCGTTATTCCCTTTTCAGGGTCATTTATGAATATGTCAAAGAGCAGCGGACCCAGCACAGTGGGGTACTCCACTATTGACCTTTCTGCATTGTGAAAATTGGCCATTTGGCTCTACCATCTACTTTCTATCTTTTAACCAGTTCCTGATCCACAACAGTACACTGCCTCCTATCCCATGACTTTTTAGTTTTGCCACAAGCCTCTCATGAGGGACCTTGTCAAAGGCTTTCTGAAAGTCCAGATACACTATATCAACCAACTCACCTTTGTCTATCTGTTTATTTACACCTTCAAAAAAACATAACAGATTAGTAAGTCAAGATCTTCCTTGTCTAAAGCCATGTTGGCAGTTTCCCATTAAGCCATGACTATCTACATATTCAGTAATTTTGTTCTTTATTATGGTTTCTACCATTTTTCCCGGTACTGACGTCAGGCTCACTGGTCTGTAGTTTCCCGGATCACCCCTGGAACCCTTTTAAAAAATTAGCATTACATTGGCCATCCTCCAATCTTCAGGTATTACAGCTGATTTTAATGATAGTTCACAGATTACTACACCCTTGGATGTATACCATCTGGTCCAGGTGATTTGCTACTCTTCAGTTTATCAAATAGTTGTAATACATCTTCCCGGTGTATTGATATTTCTTTCAATTCTTCTGCAGTATCACCTTTAAATACCACTTCAGTCATGGGTATCATCCCTACATCTTTCGCAGTAAAGATTGAAGCAAAGAATTCATTCAGTCTCTCCGCTATAGCTTTGTCCCCTCTTAGTGCCCCTTTTACCCCCTGTATTATCTAATGGTCCAACTGACTCTCTCACAGGTTTTTTCCTATGAATGTACTTGAAAAAGTCTTTATTATGCATTTTTGCTTCCACAGCAAGCTTCTTCTCAAATTCTCTCTTTGCCTGCCTTATTAATGCCTTGCATTTAACTTGCCAGTGCTTGTGCTTGTTCCAGTTTTCATTATGTGGCTCTTTTTTCCATTTCCTGAAAGATGCTTTTTTGGCAACAACAGCCTCTCTGACCTCACCTTTAAACCATGCTGGCAGTTTTTTGGACTTCCTTCCACTTTTCTTAAAGCGTGGAATACAGCTGCTCTGGGCTTCCAAGATAGTCTTTTTCAACAACACCCAAGCTTGATGTAAGTCTTTAACCTTTGCAACTGTTCCTTTTAGTTTTTTCTTAACTATTTTCCTCATTTTATCATAGTCTCCCTTTCGAAAGTTAAAAGGTAGTACTGTGGATTTCCTTATCATCCCTCCTCCATTAATTAAATCAAATGTGATCATGCTATTATCACTATTGCCAAGTAGCCCCAGCACCCTTATCTCTTGCACCAGATCTGGTGTTCCACTAAGTACACTATGGCTTCCCTTCTGGTTGGTTCATGAACCAGCTGCTCCATGAAGCAGTCATTTATTTCATCTAGAAACTTTGTCCCTAGCATGTCCTGCCATGACACTGATCCAGTCAATACCGGGGTTATTGAAATCACCCATTATTATTACTGTGCTGTAACATTTGTTAGCTTCCCTGACTTCTTTGAGCATTTCATCATCCATTTGTTCATTCTGGCCAGGCGGTTGATAGGTTGCTCGTCCAGCAGGTCCATGTACTGGCTCCTCTGCCTGGGGACTGTGCCATATTGGTGCCTGTGCACTGGCCTCTGGTGTTTGCGTTCCTTTGCGTTCCACACAGTCAAGCAGGGCCATGGCAAACCAGACATTGGAATCCTCAATCAACATGTGGACTGCAAGCCAATGCAGGAACTCACACCTACAGGGAGATTTGAGATGACAGCTTGTGTGAGATGGTGTCTGTCAGTGCATATCAGCTTATACTGCACAACAGGTACTGCAATGCATGACACACATTCACATTCATACAGTGGTGGCACAGGATGTGCGGTCTTATATGCATGTGTTCTGTCGAAGGGTGTGCACACCAGGACGATGAGGTCAGCGACGATACACACATATCTGCAGGGGCTCCAATCAGCAGTTGTGTGTGCTATTGGCTGTGGGTGGAGCTTTGGTAGGTTGGTGGGGGTTTTATTTTCACTCACCTTCATGCCCTGGGACCTATGGTTATTGTAATGGTCTCAGGTACCTTATCCCTGTGGTTTAGGATCGGTAGGTGTGCACATCTGCTGCCTACCCCCTCCCCCAGTACTGTCATGGCCATCGCTGGTCATGTGTGTTTATGCAAATATGCATAAAGTGACACCACATGTAATAACACCTGCTGCCACACAGCACATGTGTGGGTACAGGATAGCACCGTGCATTCATGGGCATGGGGACATGTCTCATGTCACACATATGCTTCTATTTGCTAGGACTCACACTAGCTCACAGACTGGTTGCCAATTTACAGTGCACTCTGGGGCCACATAGTACAATTAGGTGCTCTGGGGGAAACATGGGGCAGCCAGCTGTACTGCATGCAGCATCCAGTCACTTGCCTCCTGTGTGGGGATTGAACCCTCATCGCCAAATTGGTGGCTGGGTTCTGTACCACTAGGCTAGAGGAGCACTCCATTGCTTGCTATTATGCAGAGTGGCCTGATGACCGCAGCACAGGCTTGATCACTGTACTGCCTGCAACAGCGCACATGGTTCTCAGGTCAGCTCCTGTGTGGGGGTAGCATGTGGTCTGAGTGTGGATGAGCAGGGCCTGTGTCATCCTGCTATCTGCCACCCACGGTCAGGTTCGCCTATCCCCCTGCCCTCCTTTGAATGACATGTGGTGGGGGTGTTTGCAGGGCACTTGCCCTCTGACCTTGGGCTCCGGACCGTCATTGTCATCCACAGGGGCCACATGCACAGCACACCTTGCACAGGATGCACCACACATAGCAACATGTTTTCAGAATCAGTTTTTGCCACCTACCTCATCTGTCTCAGATCAATTATGTGTTCCTTACAATGTGTTCCAGCTGTGTCCAGGGCACAAGTCTCAGTTGTAACAGGGATGCTGGCACAGACGTGTTTGGTATTTATGCATCTGCATTTCTGCACATCCACGGGCGTCACATATTCTGGTCATTTGGACGTCTCAGCGCATGCACGTCTACATGCTATAAAATACGTAGCCCATCAGTGGACTCGTCCCCGTGGTTTATGCTTGTGTCAGTGGCATGGCTCCCAAGTTCTCCACACGAAAGCCCAACTTCTCATCGAAGTGATACTGGCAGACTTTGAGATGCTCACGGGAATGGAAGAGACGAAGGTGGGCGCATATATGTGGCAATGGAGGTGGCTTTCTATCTGTAGGAAGCTCAATGCCATATTCCTTAACAGGGACATAGAGGACATCAAGCAGAAGTGGCAGCAGGTAATCCAGGACACCTGCAAAAAGACACATGGTGTGGGTGCAGATGGCCAGGGAGCACAGCTGACAGACCTTGAACAGCGGGTACTGGCAATGTTGGACCCCGCAGCTATGGATGGGGTTGGGCAACTAGATACCTCATGTGTCTCACTGGACCAGAGTGAGTACCTGCTCTATGTCGTCCATCTACCCACACCGGTCCAGCACCAGAATGGTGTATCTGGTTTGGCTACCCCTTCCACCACTCATTGCACTGTGCACGTTTGTTCGTCCTGGGTGGCCTTGGGGCACACTTGGACATGCTGTGCTGAGCTGTTAGAATCTGCTGCCTGATTGGGGGCTCTGTGGTTATGGGTCTGCACTGTTCTGTGTGTGCCTCTGTCCCTATTTCATACTGCTGCATGCCGCCCTGGGACACCTGACTCAGCAAGGCACTGTTCTTTCACCTCTGTGGTGTCATCTCTTTGTGGTCATGTGTGTCCACTGGCGCTCATGTGTATGTGTGCTTGGTGCATCATTCGGTGTGGAAAACGTATTTCCACCTTCTGTCCACAGGTGCCGATGCTGCTGCAGGCCCCAGTAGTACCCCAATGCCTGCCCCTGTGACCGAAGCCCCTCTGCTGGTGCCGTCTCCTCCTAAGGCTCTGCTTATGTGGCTACAAAGGAGGGGGTGATCCTTTGACTGTGGGCCCAGCAGACATGCCATGATTCTCTGATGTCAAGTCGCAGCAGGCCAATATTGCTTCCAGGAGTATGGGGGACCAGCTTGCCCTGTCACCAGAGCCACATGAACCACAGGAGGCAGCACCCCACAGGGATTGCCACAGGCTGTGCACCTCTGAGTGGCTGCTACTCTGTGCAGAGTGCCTGCTAGCACACAATGAGGTGCATGCAGAGCAAGGTCATGCCAAACTGGAGCTCCTGTGTCGCACTGCGGCCCTCCAGGAATGCCAGCTGGTGGCTATCGAACACCTGGATGCCCCAGTATGCTGCCTGAACAGGAACATAGAGCAGCTGCTTGCCCAGCTTGACAGGTCTCAGGGTGCACCTGGCCTCAGCCCTCCAGCTGAGCTGCTCTCTGGAGCCACCTAGCCAGTGTCAGCACAGTCGCCACCATCCTGTAGTGTGTCTACTGCTGATGTTACACCTGCCCCAGCATCATGGCCATCCAGCAGCATGGTCTCCATATGTTCCACTGCTCATGCAGCATCAGTCGCAGGCATTATCAGTGTGGAGCCATCATGCATTCTGGGCAGGGACAGCAGCAGCTCCAGCTTGGATAGCCCACCACCTGCACCTGCCATCATGTTAATGTATTGTGAAGGTTCAAGGTGCTTGGGTAACTCTTTTATGATCTCCCCACAGCAAGCAGCATTTTTGGCTAACAGAATAGTTGTATCTCCTCTTCCTCCCCAACTTCTGAAAGTCCTATTGCATGGGGTGATGCCCTTCAATATACCTGCTTTTCTAGTTGTCTTATTTCCTGGATTTTTCCTGTTAAGCAATTGACATTCCCTCATTTTGGTAGACTACTGTCAATATATCTAGCATTTACTTTTTTCCCCTTTTGTATTTGAAATGCTTCCCTGTATATCTTGTGTTCTCACTAGAACTCTTGAATTTTATTTTAGCAGTGTCCTTGCTTATCTATCTATCTATCTATCTATCTATCTATCTATCTATCTATCTATCTATCTATATATATATATCATAGTATTCAAAATGCATACATAAAAAATAAAATAAGTTTGCACATCTGCTATATATCATCAGTTGTATTACAGATGTCTCTGTTGGCTGATTTGATAGCTGAGAAATTAAGTCACTTTTGACCATCTGCTTTGTTCCCTGCTGACAACTAGGAAAACATTTTTTATTATGCTCAGACAGAAAGATTTCCTGCCTCTACGAATGAGAATAAAGCTATGCAAATTCACAGAAAAGAAACTGTGTCAGTCTTATATAAGAGGAACCTGTTTAGTTTGTAATCTAATCGTCTTACATTTGATTACCTGACACTCTCTAAAATAGACCCAGGGTGGTGTACAATACAATCAGAATAAAATTGCGTAACTGCATAATTACATTTCTGTCTCCACCTTGGATTGCTGATGCCTGCTAAGGTGACTAATTAATTTGAAATAGCATATGACACTTTACTTTTGCTTCTGTTTGCACTGGGGGATAGCAAGCCCCACCTTCTTGGTGACATCATCACCTTGTGCCAGGTGAGAAATCAAAAGCACAGCTATTGTGACACACCGACAAAAGGGCACATCAAAGGAGCTTGCCCCTTTCTATACTCCTTCATATACTGTTTCATGCACTGTATTGTGAAATATTGTGACTGTAAGTACTGCAATTTGTTCTTTTTTCCTTGTTATGATCTGCTGTGCCTCTGATTTGTGCGGTAAGTGGGGCTTTGGATGTTGATGTGTTCACCTTATCCTATTAATTGTCATATTGAAAACACTTCTATACCAGTCATTTGAGGCCTGGGCAAGTATGGTCCTGGTGCTGTCAACCTTCGGTATCGTTTTTGGGCCAAGAGAATAAGAACTACAGGATGCGTATTCAGCATGTTTATGTTTATGTTCATCACAGAACATAATATACTGTCATTCGTGGGGACATCTGGAAGCGCAAAGAATTCCCTTCTGGTAGCTCAACATGAGAAGAACCCAACAAAAGTTACTCAGTCACCACCAGAACGCAACTCGCAAGCTACTCTTCCAAACAAACATCTCTGCCCCAAACCCATAGATTACTCCAGTCTTCTTGCTATACCTCTGGGGCCATTCATAGTCAGACAGTTGCATCAACAGTATAATCCCTTGTTGCACTTGTTAGGGGAGACTCACTTCTTCGGCTAGAGAATCAGTGCCTCATCAGATGCTATTGGTCTCTCTACTTCCACCTTCATTCTCATTGAGGACATCCATATCTTGAAAGGCTTTGGAGCCATGCTATGAGTAACAAATTTATCAATTGAATTTGAGAGGGAAACTGGAGACAAAACTGGTCATGATGCAAGAGGGAACACCCAGATTTCCCCTTTGCGCATGCTCATGAACAGGTAAGCAGAACTCTATTCAGATATCTAGAGAGTAATTTTATAAGAGGAGGCTAAATTTGTTGTTGTTAAGAAGGACCTAGTCAAGATTCTCAAGAGCAGATATTTTTCTCTCCATACAAAGATTCGACTTATTCAAGCAATGGTATTTTCAATATCGTCATATAGATGTGAAAGTTGGACAGTGAAAAAGATAGACAGAAAGAAAATTGATGCCTTTGAATTATGGTGTTGGTGACAAATACTGTGTATCCCATGGACTGCCGGAATAGCAAACCTGTCAGTACTAGAGGGAGATCAAGCCTTTAGAAGCTCAGATGATATGACTTCGACTTTCATACTTTGGACACATCATGCAAAGAGAGAGATCATTAAAGAAAGACATCGTGCTTGGCAAGATAGAAGGATTGATACAATAATAGCAGCTATGGGTGCAACTCTGTTAACAATGAGCCGCCTGACTGAAGACCAAACATAGTTTAGGACAACTATCCAGAGGGTCACCATGAATCAACACCAGCTAGATTTACACGTTTCAATGTGCATAAATTATGCCAAAACAGCTATATCACAACAATGCACATCATAAAAACTATTATATATATATATATATATATATATATATAGATAGATAGATAGATATAGATATAGATATAGATATCTATATATCTATATCAAGCCTTATCAGTCTTCACATTCAACCTGGATGATCAAAGTACCTCCATATGCCAATAATTCAGAATTGGGGTTTCATCAGGTCATATGCCAAGTACCTCCATATGCCAATAATTCAGAATGGGGGTTTCATCAGGTCGGGGTTTTAGTGGAATTGCAGCCGACGAACATCGAGTGAGAGCAGCAATCCATGTTGTTTGTGTATAGTGGAGACATCTTTGTGTGCTGATCATTGGTTTAAGAACATAAGATATGCCATACTGGGTCAGACCAAGGTCCATCAAGCCCAGTATTCTGTTTCCAACAGTGGCCAATCTAGGTCATACGTACCTAGCAGTTTCCCCAAGGGACACAGGTTCCACAATGCTTGTATTGGTTCAAGCATTGATATCCTGGGTCCCTTCTTAATAATGGTTTATGGACCTTTCCTCCAGGAACTTGTCCAAACCTTTTTTAAACCCAGCTACACTAACAGCCTTTACTACATCCTCCGGTAACAAATTCCAGAGTTTGATTACACGTTGAGTGAAAAAATATTTTCTTTTATTACTCTTAAATAGTTTACCCTGTAGCTTCATTGCATGTCCCCTAGTTTTTCTATATTCTGATAAGGTAAACAATCGATCTATGTTTACCCGTTCCACTCCATTAATTTATAGACTTCTATCATATCTCCC
The DNA here is from genome assembly GCA_033557465.1 of Ichthyophis bannanicus. Classification (NCBI taxonomy): domain Eukaryota; kingdom Metazoa; phylum Chordata; class Amphibia; order Gymnophiona; family Ichthyophiidae; genus Ichthyophis; species Ichthyophis bannanicus. Next base: position 277,572,134 of record CM066041.1, read on the forward strand.
CTCAGCCGTCTCTTTTCCAGGTTAAAGAGCCCCAACCTTTTTAGCCTTTCTTCATAGGAGTATCCTTCCATCCCCTTTACCATTTTGGTGGCTCTTCTCTGAACCTTTTCTAAAATCGCTATATCCTTTTTAAGATACGGCGACCAGAATTGCACACAATATTCAAGGTGCGGTCTCACCATGGAACGATATAGAGGCATTATAATATCTTTTGTTTTATTTTCCATTCCTTTCCTTATCATACCTAGCATTCTATTTGCTCTCTTGGCCGTAGCTGCACACTGGGCCGAGGGTTTTAACATGGTATCCACAATGACGCCTCTTTTTCCTGGGTGGTGGTTCCTAAGGTGGAACCTTGCATCGTGTAACCATAGTTTGGGTTGTTCTTCCCTTGGTGCATAACCTTGCACTTCTCCACATTAAATTTCATCTGCCATTTTGATGCCCAGTCTTCCAATTTATCAAGATCCTCTTGCAATTTTCCACAATCCTCCTGGGTTTTAACAACTTTAAATAGTTTTGTGTCATCTGCAAATTTGATAACCTCACTCGTTATTCCACTTTCCAGGTCATTTATGAATATGTCAAAAAGCAGCGGACCCAGCACAGATCCCTGGGGTACACCACTATTCACCTTTCTCCATTGGGAAAATTGGCCATTTAGCCCTACCCTCTGCTTTCTATCTTTTAACCAGTTCCTGATCCACAATAGTACACTGCCTCCTATCCCATGACTCTTTAGTTTTGCCAAAAGTCTCTCATGAGGGACCTTGTCAAAGGCTTTCTGAAAGTCCAGATACACAATATCAACCGACTCACCTTTGTCCACCTGTTTATTCACTCCTTCAAAAAAACATAACAGATTAGTAAGACAAGATCTTCCTTGTCTAAAGCCATGTTGGCTGTCTCCCATTAGGTCGTGACTATCTACATGCTGAGTAATTTTATTCTTTATGATGGTTTCTACCATTTTTCCCGGTACTGATGTCAGGCTCACCGGTCTGTAGTTTCCCGGATCACCCCTGGAACCCTTTTTAAAAATTGCTGTTACATTGGCGATCCTCCAATCCTCAGGTATTAGAGATGATTTTAATGATAGTTCACAGATTACTGATAGCAGGTCTGCAATCTCAAATTTCAGTTCTTTCAACACCCTTGGATGTATACCATCCGGCCCAGGTGATTTGCTACTCTTCAGTTTATCTAATAGTTGTAAGACATCTTCCCGATGTATCGATATTTCCTTCAATTCTTCCACACCTTTAAATACCACTTCAGTCATGGGTAACATCCCTACATCTTCCTCAGTAAAGACCGAAGCAAAGAATTCATTCAGTCTCTCCGCTATCGCCTTGTCGCCTCTTAGTGCTCCTTTAACCCCTTTATCATCTAATGGACCAACTGACTCTCTCACAGGTTTTTTGCTACGAATGTACTTGAAAAGGTCTTTATTTCGCGTTTTTGCTTCCGCAGCAAGCTTCTTCTCAAATTCTCTCTTTGCCTGCCTTATCAATGCCTTGCATTTGACTTGCCAGTGCCTGTTTCCAGGTTTCATCGTTTGGCTCTCTTTTTTTGGTTTATTGATAAATATCAGTATTGTAAATTGTGGTATCACTTTTTGATAATTTCTTGCAGTAATTAATCCATTATTAAGAGGCTTATGGTCATTGAAGCATGAGGCATTTGTAAATTATTTGAATATAGAAGATTATGGTTTCAGGAGACATGTGATAAATGCTGTTCCATGGTTCACAGTGGGATTTCATGTCGTGTATGTGGGATTGGATTTCATGTTATGTATGTGGGATTATTGTGAATTAATCATTATGAGATCTTTTGATTGTTTTTTGCCTTTTTGTTTCTAAAGTAATGCATTGCATGTTTTGTATATTAATTATTGAATTGTATATTGATTATTGATTGTAATTTCATGTATGTATGAGGTGTTTATAAATATTTTCTAAATATAAATTATGGTACAATATGGATACATGAAAAAATGAATATTATGATTAATTCTGAATTATTGGCATATGGAAGAACTTTGATCATCCAGGTTGAATGTGAAGATTGATAAGGATTGATATATATATATATAAGTTTGTATGATGTGCATTGTTGTGATATAGCTGTATTGATTATTTTGCATATTAATGGTGATTTATTCAGGTTATTTTATGCCAGTCATAAGGTAAAGTATGTTCATACTGTATAAAATAGGGTGCAAATGGTCAAAAACACATGTAAATTTAAGCCCTGATCAGCTACTCCAGCCCTTGATAATGGTGTTATTAGAATTTTGCTACTTGCTCTGACTCATACAAACTGTATTATTGTAATTTACTCTTGGCTGATGTTCCAAATTATAGCCTTAAAAGGATGCAACTCATCCAAAACATATCCATAAAATTACTTTACTTCACTAAGTCAAGAGATCACATCCAGCTTCTTCCAATAGAACAGAAGTGACTACTGTTGTGGGTAGAATAAAATATAAAACTCTACTACTCTTGCAAAGGATCTGCTACACAGGAATGCCATTATTTATTTATTTATTTACATTCTCTTATATACCGCACTATTCAGCATCAGCGCGGTTTACATGGAACAGAAACGCTCAGTACAGTTAACATGTATGAGTTTACAGATAACAGTATCTTCATTCTATAATCCCTTACTGTCCTGCTCAAACATTATGATCTTCACAACAGAATTTGTTGACGATACCACCACCTTCTCGATTTAGACTCAAATTGATGCAGCATTCAGTTTTCTGGCTCCTACTCTTTGAGATGCTCTTCTCTTGAGTCTTTGTTTAGAAAGTTCCATAAAGAAATGTGAAAAAAGAGTTGCAGAATGGTTATTTGAAAAACCCTTTAACCCTGATTGAGCTTTGGCTTGGGACTACCAACTGTCTTGTCTTCACACGAAGTATGCTGATTACTATTGTTGTTTTATGTATTCCTCCACTTCTGTCTCTTGTCTTTTATATTTGTATTGTGTTTCAAGTTGTACTGCTCAGACTTGTAATTGGGTTTCGTAAACCGCTCTGATGGCCATTGGCTAAAGAGCAGTATATGAAATAAATAAATGAACAAATAATACAACTTGTTTTTACTCCAACTATCCATTCACCTTTTATATCAATAGGACTATAAAGATCTTTCTACACAGAGATAAGTCAGTGTTCTAAAGCACGTATATGGTCAGCAGTGATGCTGAATGCATATGTTCTAACACTGAACAGTTAGTTTTGGATGTATGCATTGTTATATGGCCAATGTTAACCATCCAAAAGGGGGATAGGTGGGGGTTTGGGATATTCTAGGGATGGCATCACTTAGACATATGGAGAGTCATTTTATGACAAGTTACTTATGTGTGAATGCCATGTACTTGCCTATTTTATAAAGACACACAAGAACCTATGCATACTTACAAAATATTAGCACACCTCTGGCAGAAATAGCAACTAGACTGACATTTATGCCTGTTTAGGAGCAGGTGTAAATATTAACACCTAAAGCATATCTGTATTTTATAAACTACACAAGTAAATTATGACTTTGCCCAGGTTCTGTGCAAACTCTTCCCCCAAGCACACTTACTCTAAAGTCATGAATGAATGGTTACGTGCATAAAGGACATGTACGTTGCCATGGCTCCTTACAGAATTATCCTCTTAGCATTATGTACTTACACACAAGGATGTGTGTACGTGTGAGGTAATTTTATAAGATGCGTTTTACGCACATATACAGAGTGGAGGAATAGCCTAGCAGTTAGAGCAGTGGGTTGATAACCAACCAGGATTCAAATCCCATATCCACACAGATTTCACTTTATAGAACAGGCACAATTAGCATGTATAAAAATACTTCCATATCGTCCTGCTAGACCAGTCCAGACAAGTAGGTTGTGTTCTCCTAACAGCAGATTGATGGAGACAGAGAATCAATGAAATGCCCAGGTTTCAATGACATCATTCCCATGCCCTTATCAGCCTGAGCCACTAGAGGGCACCTCAGTATTCTGTCTCCAGCAGATGGTGGATGGATTTTCTCATCTCTGAAGAAATTCTGAAGAATTGACAGGAAAAAGATTGATTTTGCTAGTGAATGACCACCTAAAGGGTGACTCTCTTGAGTGCGATATGGGAGGCTCCACGAGACTAAGAGCTTTTTGATAGCTATGGGAAAAGGAAAAATTGGTTCAGTTTCACACTCATCCTGATAAGGTCCCGTTGAGCAGCCAGAATATTGGAAGGATTTGGATTTGGAAGAATTCAGCAGCCTTGCACAACCTGAATGCCCCCTTCCTCTTCCTCTTTTCCCCCCTGCTCTCCTCTGAAAACAGAAGATGGCTCAGAAGTATTGCAAGCCTGTTTTCAAAAATTTCAAGGCACAGAAAAACAGCATCTGGGGAGCAGCTGTGAGCCTGGTATGGTTTGCCCTGCCTGAGGAGTGAGTATCAAGGCTTGATTTCCTTGTTGGGGGCTCCCACACTCGTCTGTTTTGGGGCATAAGTCAGGGTGGACTACAGACAACTGTTGACTTGATGTTGGCACGTCCCACCATTTTCTAAGATGTGCTGTTAAGGTTTTCTGTCTTTGCGTGCCTTGTACCCAAGCGGTCCCAGCATGCATTCCTGCCCAAGCATCCATAATGTGCGCCCTGTACATGCTCCATTAGTGTGCCCCTTTGTGCCTACATGGCCTTAGCGTGCACAAATATTTGCCTTACCTTTTTTGTCTTCTTCCGGGAAGCGTTGTTTGACCTGTGACAAGCAAAGAAACTCTTCAATGTATTCATCCTGCATGACAGCCTCTGACATCACTGGTGGGCCCATCTCCCATCTTCTAAAGAAGGGATTCAGCTGGCCTGGAATTTTCCACCTCAAGGTAGGAGGCAACTGATTGCGCTGTGTGTAAGATTAATAGCCCGGACTTGAGTTCCAGGATCCATGCTTCTGGTTGCTCCCCTTCTTCGGAGGGCTCATCTCCAGTTGTATCCCGTGTTGAGATCATTCTCAGGGTGGGGAGCTCCCAGAGTCTGGGTTGTCCTCCCCAGAATTCATTTTCTTTTTTGGCAAGCCTGGTCTTTGAAGTGGAAACTCAGACCCTGCAGCCTTTGGATTTCCTTGAGTTCAGTCATGTGAGAAACGGACAGAATGTAGAAGCCCAGCTTGAGTGCCTTCTGCTAAGTGACCCAGATAGAGGTTACCTTCTGGAGATGTGGGTCAGCTGTGGTCCGTCTGAGACTTGGACTTGAGTGCTGGTTCTGGCGTCTCGGTTGAGGAGTCTGTTTCAAAAAAGAAAAAAGTGTTTTCACTGTTAGAGGTTCATGTGGTGCTGGCATTTTCCATCTGTCCCACTGATTGCTTGTGTTTCTGCCACTTGGTATGTGGCTGACACTCTATTGATGGAGCAGGGCCCGCAGGTTCTCTGCCTCTACAGGTGGTTCTTATTCTCTTGGCCCAAATATAGACTGAAAGGGCCTGGGAAGCAAGCAGGTCATTTCCCTTTTTGACCTCCGCCCATCTATTGCAGATGCACTGGACTGACTTTTGGTGGTCTCGGAACTCCTGGCATTTCATCTTGAAAAGTCTTTCTTCTCTGCTTCTGGAATTCAGACTTGTATTCAGTCTTTTCAATGGGGCTTATGGACCCAGAGACTCGGTCCCCTATAGATGGGGTTCCTCCCATTCATCACTATGAAGGTTTTGGGGTCCATTCTGGAATGTCACCAATGATAGTAGAGTGCTAGACACCATTCAACGGCTATGTCCTGGACTGCAAGCAGCTGATCCTGGAGGCATTTGTCATCTCTCCACGTGGTTTGAGGGACATGAGAGCCACTGCATAGGTCATAGACAAGTTATTGCACCAGAAGGTGGCGTTGCCCATTTCCTGGCCGAGCAAAACAAGGGCAGCTATTCCATTTCTTTTGGGATGCCAAAGAAGTATGGCTCCTTCCGACTAATGGCCTCAAGGTGGTCAATGCTCATTTTTGTGTGTTGTGCTTTTGAATGGAAACTCTAAGATCTGTGGTTTCAGCAATGCACTGAAGGGAGTTCCTAGCATCTCTAGTTTTGACTGTAGCTTGTTTTCATATCCTGATACCTACAGTTCACCACTGTACCTTCGACCTCTCTTCTGTCCTGAGAATGTTTTCTAAGGTCATGGTGGTGGTGGTGGCGACTGCGGCACTACGGTGCTAAGGACTGTGTACACACCCATTCTGGTCAACTGGTTCATCTGAGCCCATTCGGAGGCCTCTTGGGGTTCAGCCTGAATGTTGTCCTTCTGGTAGGCCTTAGTTGGGTGATCAATCAGGGAAAATGTTTGTTGGAGTCTTCCTAATGCCTGAAATTCCTGAGAGCATGATTTGATGCTTGAGTGGGCAGAGTCTTCCTGCCAGAGGAGAGAGTGCAGAGAGCAAGGAGTGGAGGAGTAGCCTAATGGTTAGAATACTGGCTTGGGAAGCCAAGAGACCAGGGTTCAATTCCCACTAGTGCTCCTTGTGGCCTTGGGCAAGTCACTTAACCCTCTGTTGCCTCAGAAAAAGCCAAATTATCAATGTCCCTGTTTAATGTACATTACTGAGTTTAAATTACAATGTAAACTGCTTTGACTGAAATAATAAAGTGGTATAAAAAAACCTGTTAAATAAATTGTTGGAATGACTTGAGGTGTTCTGTTCTTAACAGGCTCCCAGGGTTTGGGATTATCTACAGCTTCTTGGCTTGATGGTGACAGCAATCAAGATGATGCCATGGGTGTGCTCATGTGAGGCCACGCTGGTGGCCCTTCCTGATTGGAGCTCAAGCTCAGGCTTCTGCTCCAGCTGGGAGTGAGAACCAGCTGGAGGTGGTGTCTACACTCATGTTATTTGAAGAGAGGTAGGCTGTTTGATGATCACTTGTGAATTCTTCTGATGTTGGACAGCAGTCTCATGGGCTGGAAAGCCCTTGTGGAGAACAAATAGCCCAAGGTTGTTGGAGCTGCAGGCAGGCAATGTGGTCCATAAACCATCTCAGAGCAAGGGGCTGTCTGGCTTGACCCTCTTGTGTTTTCCTGTCCTTGCTCAAGGGCAGGGTGGTGCAAGTGTTCTCGGGCAATGCCACAGCAGTGGCATATGTTATTCACCAAGGCAGCACATAGTGTGCAGGAGTGGCCTTGGGGGATGGCTCTCTGGTTCATCTGGGTGGAAATGAACCTCCTTGCTCTGTTGGCTTGGCATATTGCTGGAGTCTTCTTCCATCATCACTTTCTCGATCCCTTAAAGTGGGGGTTGAGTAAAGAGGCACTTCAGATGCTTCTCCATCGTTGAGGTCGCTCCATGATGAAATTGATGGTATCCCGCTCCAATGACAAGTGTACCATTTCTTCACTTACTGCATGGAAACTGGGTCCAAGGGTATTGACGTCTTAGTTCAGTCCTGGGCAGAGCAATGCCTGCTGTATGTGCTTCCTCCATGGCTGCAGTTGGGGCATGTACTTTGGTGCATAGAGCGCCATCCATGCTAGATTGTTCTGGTGTTGCTGGATTGGATGAGGAAAGCATGGTTCAGGGACCTGAGACAGGTCCTGCAGGTTCCTCCTCTTTGTCTGCCCCATTTTGGGGTTGGTTGCATTGCAGCTGTTTGTCCTAGATGTCCTGGCTCCCTTCTTGCTTATGGCTCAGCTCTTGCAGGGAATCAGCTGACGCATAATCACTATTCTCCTGCAGCCTGCAGTAGTTTCCATTCTACTCAAACCCCAGAGGAGTCCTACCAATCAGGTATATGTGTGAATCTGGTACCTCTTTGAGCATGGGTTCGGTGCACATTAGTTTGTTTCTAAGTCTGTCAAGGTGCCAGCCCTGTTGTCTTTCTGCAGGACAATCTGGAAAAGGGGTTTTCCCTTATCTCCTTGAAAATCCAGGTGGCAGCCTTGTCCTGTTTTGGAGGTCTGGTGGCTGGAAGGTCTTCAGCCTTGCACCCAGATGTTTCACGTTTTCTTCAACGGGTTCAGCATCTTCGGTCATTTGTCCCTTCCTGAGATAGAAACATAACGACAGAAAAAGACCACATGGCCTATGTAGTCTGTCCTTCCATATCAAACACTACAACAGTCCCCTTTTTTCCTTTAGAGATCCTCTGTGTTTGTCCCATGCTTCTTTGAATTCAGATACTATCCTCATCTCTACCACCTCCACTGGGAGACTATTCCACGGATCCACCACTCTTTCCGTACAGAAATATTTCCACATATCACTCTTGAATCTATCCCCTTTCACCCTCATCCCATGTCCCCTTGTAGCAGAGTTTGCTTTCAATTGAAAGAGGCTCTCCTCCTGTGCATTTATGCCATGGAGATATTTAAATGTCTCAATCATATCACCTCTATCCTGCCTTTCCTCTAAGAAGGTGTACATATTAAGATCCTTAAGTCTGTCCTCATAGGCTTAGCATTTTAGTAGCCACCCTCTCTACTGACTCCATCCTGTTTATATCCTTTTGAAGGTGCGATCTCCAGAATTGCACACAATACTCCAAATGAGGTCACACCAAAGACTTATACAGAGGCACTATCACCTTTTTTTTTCTGCAGGTCATTCCTCTCCCTATACACCCAATCATCTTTCTGGCTTTTGCAATCATCTTTTCTACCTATTTAGCTACATTAAGATTGTCAGACACAATTACGTCCAGGTCCCGCTCTTCTTTTGTGGACAGAAGTATCTCACCCCCTACACTGTACTGCTCCTTTGGATTTTTGCAGCCCAAATTCATCACTCTGCAATTTTTAGCATTAAATTTCAGCTGCCAAATTCTAAACCATTCTTCAAGCTTAGCTAGATCCCTTCTCATGTTATCTACTCCTTCCTGGGTGTCTACTCTATTGTAGATTTTGGTATCATCCACAAACAAGCAAACCTTACCCAACAGCTCTTCTGCAATATCACTAACGAAGATGTTAAAAATAATCGAACCAAGGACAGATCCCTGTAGCACACCACTGGTAATTTCCTTCTCCTCAGAATGAGCTCCATTTACCTGTACTCTTTGTTGCCTCCCACTCAACCAATTTCTAACCCAATCAGTAACTTTAGGGTCCGAATCCATGGTGCCTCAGACCTTGTAACTGCTGGACTCCAGTTCTCTGTCTGCTGGTCAGGGCCTGGTGTTGGAGCCCTTTAAGCGTCTGAAATGTTCTATTCTGAAGGGCTTGACTTTCAAGACTGTTTTATTGGTCACAGTTTGTTTGGCAAGACTAATTTCCGAGTTGCAGGCTCTGTCTTGCCAGGATCCATATTTGTCCTTTTCAGAGGAGGCTGTTTCCATTTGGCCTGTGCCTTCCTTTTTGCCCAAGGTGATATCTCCCTTGTATGTGAACCAGGTGGTTTGTCTTCCTTTTCTAAAGAGTATTGTAGAGGGAAAGATAATGATCTTCACCATGTGGATGTCTGCCGAGTACTTCTCTGGGACTTGGGGGTTCCCAAATTTCTTTCATAAGTCCAATCATCTTTTTTATGCTGTTTGCTGGACTGCTCAAGGGTGTTGGTCAGTGCTGGCAGTGTTGGGGTGCTGGATCAAGGAGGCTATTTCCTCAATGTACCTATTATAGAACCGCTGGTTCTAGAGGGTTTGCGCACCCATTCTGCTCAGGTATAAGCATCCTCATGGACATAGCATAGCTTGGTAGCTCCTTCAGACATTGTTGGGTGGCAACATGGGCATCACTTTTCATGTTTTTGTTAAGCTGTACTGCTTTGATGTCCATACTTGGGCAGACATGGTCTTTAGCTCAAAGGTTTATGAGCTGCTTTGCCCTCTTCCTGCCCAGTGGAGGCATAGCTTTGGTATGTCCAATTTGTCTTGGTCTATCAGGATGATATGGAAGGTGTTATTTTACTTAACAGATAATATCCTTTCCTTGAGTCCTGCTAGACCAGTCCAGGATTCACCCCTGGAATTGTGTTTGTTCTGTTATGTTGTGGCATTACCTTGGTCCACTATGATTTATTTGTTTGCTCTGCAGGTCCATATCCTACTGAGAACCTGCTGTTCAGTCTATCCTGTATGTAGTTTCTCTACTGTTGGAGTCATCATTGTTGCCCACATTGAGGTTGTGTGAGATTTGCCATGCTTTCTCATATGCTTTGGGATGAATACCAAGGTGTCCTCTAGTGGCTTAGGCTGATAATGGCACAGGGGTGATGTCATTGAAACCTGGGCATTTCATTGGCTGTCTGTCTCCACCAATCTCCTGGTAGGGGAGCACAATCCACTTGTCTGGACTGGTCTAGCAGGACTCAAGGAAAGGACATTATCTTGTAAATAAAATGTCACCATGTTCAAAATACGGGAGTTTAGTGAATTACCCTCTAAGGAGCTGATTTTATAAGGGCCATGGGGTAAGTTATGCATTTATGTGCTTAAGTCTCTATTTTAAAGGACTTATAGTACATGCATGAATAGGCACTTATCAGTGCGCTTCAAGCAGTTGTTTTTCTGTAAGCACACGCATAAGTCCAATTAGCATACTTTCATTGTGGGCATATATAGAGGTGGATCTTGGGCAGAGCATAGGGAGGGCCTACATTTCTGCATAAAATATTATGACTTGTATACATTTCTGAATAGGCATATGCCGGCTCTAGAGCAGATGTAACTGCTGTGGCTAGACTGAGGCACAGCTTTATGCCCTTATTTTATAAAGTACATCACTTTATAACAGGGGTACTCAAATCCAGTCCTGGAGGGCCACAAACCAGTCAGGGTTTTGGGATATCCCTAATGAATATGCATGATATATATTTGCATGCACTGCCTCCATTGTATTTGACTCTATCTCATGCATATTCATTAGGGATATCCCAAAAACCTGACTGGTTCATGGCCCTCCAGGACTGGATTTGAGTACCCCTGCTTTATAAAATGGGCCCCAAAACTGTACGTGGCAACATGTGTAAACTGCTCAGGGGGTTTATAAATTACCCTCTAAATATCAAAATTAAATGGCTAAGTGGGCCACGCAAATACCAGGTGTAACTTGAAATATCAAATTTGCATTTTTCCACTCACTGTAGGTATTCAGCGGTGCTTCCTAAATGGCTAGTGTCGCTGAACATACATGATTTGAAATTTGTAAGGCTAATGTTTCAAATGACACATTCTCCGTGCGGCTGAATCGTATTTTATCGTACTTTATTCTTCTGCATTTTCTCCCCCTTTTCCTGTAATTCCGTCTGCTCTAGAAAAATGCTGACTGATTATAAACTAGTCATAACTTTATGCACAAATGTATCTATCTCATGCCAGCCTCTTTGATCAGTGGCATTTGTTTTTAATGAGATTCTATTTGCAACTGGTCTGGGCAGTGAGAGCATACATCAGAATATATTTAAATTGTATATTTTTATTATAGGATGTGAAAGTAATCCACGAGTCATTCTTTCTCAGTTTCAGCTTCCAATCTTTTATGAGCAGAAGATGCCTGGAGTGAGTGCGGAGGTTTTATGAGCATAAAATTAAGAACCAATTAGAATTTGCATGGATATAGGGAAAGAGTTAAGGAAATAATCTTTCTGTCTCATAGCTGATGCATGTTCATTTGTAATGAGATTAAAATCAAATATATATTGAAGTAAAACTGTCCCAGAGTGAACCTTAGGCCTCTGCCCCTTGGTAGCATGGCCAGTCACTGTGTTATTCCAAACTGCTAATATTACCATTTTTGAGAGAGTTCAATAGAGAAGCTAACCTAGAAAGATAATCAAAAGTCAGTACAACTTACCTTCTCAACAGTGCTGACTTTCTGTCAGGTCACCAGCATAGAATCTTCTAGAACTGAAACAAAATTCTTCCTTTTTCTCATTGTAGCTGGAGTGGAAAGGTGAGATGATTTTCATTAAGGGCCTGATTTACTAAAGATTTTTCCATTCTACCTCTATGGAAACATTTTTAGTATTACTAAGACTTTTTCTCATTCTTTGTCCATGAGAAAAAATGTTGGTAATCAGAGCTCTAAGCACGCTAAACTGAAGTAATGATTTTAGATAAGGGCAAAGGAAATCAAATGTTCGCTGATGTGTCTGCATCGGAGGGGGGAAGAAGCGGCAGATCTTAAAAGCAACCATGATGCAGTGCTGGGGAGTTTAGGTAAGTGCTGCATTGCAGTTGCCATGTCATTGCCGCTACCGCTGACCTTAGAAAGGGGGAGTTGCAGTGGCAGTGGGGCACCCCAGAATGTTAACACTATAGGTAACTGCCTAGTTCATCTAATGTCAGCATTGGCACTGTCCACAGTGTGAACTTTTATTTCAAATCATTTTTGTTAGCAAACAAACAACAAACCTCCCAGACTATGGGTATACTTACACAGTTTTAGGAGTCATAAACCAAAACTAAACAGTGCGAACTTTTAAACATTATCCACATGGGTGTTCCAGGGGTGGAGAATGGCTGGAACTGGGGTGAGTTTTGAGATGCATGTGTTATAAAATAAATGCATGTCTGTGCTGACTTGGCTGGAAAAGTTAACGCCTACCTAGGAGCAGGTGTAACGTTATATATCACTACTGGCATCCACACTATGGAACTCCCTCCTGACAAGCCTGAAGGCATTAGATGACCTCACAGACTTCCGCAAAGACCTCAAAACATTTTTATTTATAGAAACATATGAGCATCCAGGCAACATCCCATACCCATTCTGAAACACTACTTCCGCTGCCAACTAAGCACGCACCCATCTTCCCCCCCACACACAAGTTTATCATACCGCGTTATTAAATCCCCTCATGTTAAATGTTAACTTCAATTGTACTGTCTATATGCTGATAAATAACTGTACTGCCTAAATGTCTACACGTACCCTAATGTTAAATGTAACCCTCCAATTATGATGTGATGTGACCACCTTGATTGAAGGATAAGGTGGCATATAAATCTGTCTAAATAAAATAAATAAATAAATGGAAGCTTTCTAGGAGGAAATTTTATGAAGGCACATAGATGCATAAGTTGTCCTTTTAAACAGGTACAGCATATGTGCCTATGTATCTTCACATTCTAGGCACACTATAATGAAATCCTCTCCCTCCCTATGCTCTGGTGGAAAGTGTCTGTGCACTTTTAATAATCCTGATTTGTGAGTTCCCCAAAGGAGGAGGGGGTGAGAAGATGCATCAGATTTAGCAAAATATAGCAACAAACCGAGATATCATGCTCCCATGCTGTGCAAACCTTCTATCTGGTTCAATTAAATGCTCGGTATGAATTTTTTTTTTTTACATTTCTAACAATATGCAGTTGGAAATTGACTGTGCTGAGATTAGTGAAGGAACAGCATACAACCAGAGGCACAATGAACCACTTTATCTTTCTTAGCAATAAAAAGCCCATAAGGCAAACAGTAAGCCTATTATTCTAGGCATGATTTTGAAGAAACTATATCCTTCTTCATCAGTCTGAAAGGCAGATGCACTTTTATATTCCTTTGAAAAACCAGGTAGAGACCTATTGGCTGCTACCATTTCATTAATCTCAGCTCTCCTGAATGTTCTACATAACAGAATATCAACAGGTACAAAATCGTGTTGTCAAAGCTGTTGCCCCTGCTATAACTTCTGTCTCTGTCTAGATGGACAGCCTGATCCCAGGTAAGGGACTGGTCCCAGGTGCATGATGCCTGCAAGCTGAATCCCTCACAAAAGAAGTGGAGGAACTGAAAGGAGAGGTGTCGAGGCTGAGAAGCATCCATAACAGCAAGAAGTACATCGATGAGATGCTTCTTGAGGCATCCAAGCTCTCCAACAGAGGTGAAGATGGTACGCCACAGAAAGAAGAGCGCTGCAAGTGAATCACCAGAGGCTGCAGGATCGACACTCAATCTCCAACTCCACCATCCCTCAAATTGAAGAACCGGTATGCAGCCCTAGAAGTAGAGGAGGCAAAAACATACCAAGAACAGGAAAAACTACAGTTGCAGAATCAGTCACCAGAAGGAAACAAAGGGTAGTGGTGGTTGGTGACTCTCTTCTGAGGAGTACTGAGGAGTCCATCTACCTTGTAGACTTGATGTCCTGGAATGTGTGCTGTCTGCCAAGAGTCAAAATCTGAGATGTTATGGAGAGTTTGTCGAGACTCATCAAGCCTACTGATTATTATCTTATGCTGCTCATCCATGTCGGCACAAATGATACTGCTAGGTATCGCTCTGAGCATATCAAGAGTGACTTCATGGCTCTGGGAGAGAGGATGAAGCAGATAGGTGTGCAGGTGCTGTTCTCAGTCCTCCCTGTTGAGGTTAAAGGTTGAGGCAGAGAAGCTTGCATTCTGGAGATGAATGCATAGCTGCATGGATAGTGTCATCGAGAGCATGTTGGTTTCCTGGGCCATGGGATAATCGTCCAAGGGCTGCTGAGCAGAGATGGTGTCCACCTCTCCAAGTAGGATCAAAGCGTATTCTGCAGCAGATTGGCCAAAGAGGGCTTTAAACTAGATTTGTTGGGGATGGATGAAGAAAGCCTCCAGGTAAGTGAAAGCTTCCAGGTAAGTAAAACATTAATTATCTTTGTAGATAAATACCTCTGTAGACATTGGTAAAAAGGGCAATATCTGGAAAGCAATGTGTATTAATGCCCATAGTATGGGAAACAAGATTCCGTATGTTGAAGCTTTAATGGAAGAGACTGACTTGGATTTAGTGCCAGTTACAGAGACATGGTTCATGGAGAGCCATGACTGGGGATGTAATTATACCAGGTTATAATTTATTCAGGAAGGACAAACTAGGAAGAAAGGGAGGAGGAGTGGCACTATATGTAAAAGATACAGAATTGCAGGGCTTACGAGAGAAGGGGGAGGCATCGTGGGTTAAACTGGAAAGAGGGAATAGAGCATCCATTTCATACATTATATATTTTGGTGTCCTTCACAGGCAGAAGAGGTTTAATTGAAGACATTCATAGTATCGCTATGAAAGGAGAGGTACTGCTGATATGTGATTTCAATGTGCCAGATATTGATTGGGACATTCCTGCTGCGATGTCTTCTAGAAGTAGGGAGATCCTGGATTCTTTACAGGGAGAACTATTCTGGCAACTGGTAACAGAACACATATGTGAGGGGGCCATACTAGACCTGGTGCTAATGAATGGGGAGTGTGTTTCTGATGTAATAGTGGGTGATCATTTATTTATTTATTGATTGAACAGTTTTATACACTGCCTTTCAGGGTAATCAAAGCGGTTTGCATCCAACAAAGTAAGAAAATTACATTATAACTTGTTTTAACAGGTAACTTAACATTTACATATTTAACAGCATAGAAATATATCTAACATGTTTACAGGTAGCTGATATTTACAAACTTTTACTGGTATCAAATGCATATTTTTATGGTTATGTGATATCTACAGGTAGATGCATTGGATTTAATTTTATAGCCATAAGGGTTTGACCATGGTAGGAAGTGGTTCCTTTGAATGTTATTTTATGAATGGCAGATATAGCCAGTATCTGAGTTTGGGGTGATGGTTCATGTTGTTTTGTATAACATATTTACAGGTGGGTAGAAATTTCACATCCAGTGATCACTGGATACTGTGATTCAGTCTTAGCACTAGGGTTGCTAGTCCATTCAGAAGTGAGGTCCTAGACTTTAGGAAAAACAACTTTTACAAGATGTGACAATACCTCAAGCAGTCGTTAGCATGATGGGAGCAGCTGAAAGATGTAGAAAAGCTGTGGGCAAAATTGAAAGGGGCAATTTTAAGGGTGACAAACCTATTTATTAGGAAAGTATGTAAATGTAAAAGGAAAAGGAGACCCCTATGGTTCTCGAAAGAAGTAGCTAAAAAGGTGAAGAAAAAGAGGTTGTCCTTCATAAAATAAAAGAGATTATAGAAAGCGGAAGACAAGCATTAAAGTTCAGAAAAGCTTAGAGAAGCTAGGAAAGTGATCAGGAAAGCAAAGATACAAATGGAAGAAAAAATAACCAATGTAGCAAAATTGGGGGACAAAACGTTTTTCAGATATGTAATGAAAGGAGGAGGTGCAAAAGTGGCATTGTTCAACTGAAGGGTGAAGGGAAAAAAATATGTAGCAACTGATGAGGATAAAGTGGAATTGCTTAACAAATATTTCTGTTCTGTGTTCACAGATGAAGGGCCAGGAGTACAACCTCTGAAAACACTGCAAATAGGAACAAAAGTGAACTGGATCTTGAACAATTTTCAGAAGACCATGTTCATGAGGTGCTAGCTAAACTAAAAGTAGACAAAGCAATGGGACTGGATGGGATACATCCAAAAGTGCTGAACTAACTTAGAGAAGTTCTAGCAGCTACACTATCTGACATTTTCAATGCTTCTTTCTGGCCTGGTCCCAGAAGACTGGAGAAAGGCACATGTGGTCTCTTTACACAAAAGTGGAACTAAGGAGGAACTACAGGCCAGTTAGCCTGACCTCTGTGGTGAGTAAACTAATAGAAAGGCTGCTAAAAAAGAGGATAGGGAGGTTTATGGAATGCAATGGATTGCAGGTTTCAAGGCAGCATGGTTTTACAAGAGGCAGCTCTTGTCAGACAAATCTCATTAATTTCTTTGACTGGGTGACCAGAGAATTGGACCAAGGGAGAGCTCTAGATGTGCTCTACTTAGATTTAAGTAAAATCTTTGACACTGTTCTGCATAGGTGACTTATAAATAAATTGAATTCCCGAGAGATGGACACTAAAGTGACTGGCTGGGTTAGAAATTAGTTGAGTGGAAGGCGACAAAGGGTACAGGCAAATGGAGCTCACCCTAAGAAGAAGGAGGTTACCAGTGGTGTGCTGCAGGGATCTATCCTGGGTCCGATTTTTTTTTTTTTTAGCATTTTTGTAATTGATATTGCTGAAGGGCTATCAGGTAACGTTTGCCTCTTTGCAGATGATACCAAAATGTGCAATATAGTAGACACCCAGGAAGGTATAGAAAGCATGAGGAGGGATTTAATGAAGCTTGAAGAATGGTTGAGAATTTGGCAGCTAAGATTTAATGCTAAAAAATGCAGGGTCATGCATTTGGTCTGCAAAAATCCAAGGGAGCTGTACAGTATGGGCCAGATTCTGAGAAGCGGGTTGTGGGGCTCCACGTCCCAGTGGGACATGCAGCCCTGCAAGCTGCCGGGACCCTATTCCCCTTCCTGTTCTCCCCGGACGTCCTGAGCAGCAAGACAGGGAGAGCTAGGGGGGGGGGGGGGAGGCAGGATCTGGGCGGAATGGGGGCAGGATCTGGGTGGAGTGTGGCGGGCCTGGCAGGACGTACAGGGCTGATTCAGGTCATGGCCCTGTATACCCTGCCGGGTCAAAGAGGATGTGCTGATTATTCCACCTCAAAGGTGGAATAAGCAGCACTGACCCGGAGTTCGCGGCTGAGGATCCCTCTCTTGGGCCAGGGCCAGGTGCAGGGGGTCCCCGTCACCCAGCTGGCCAGCCATGAGTCGGGCAGTACAGAAGAAGGATGGGGCCGAGCCGCATTAGCCAGGGGAGACTGTGGGGAAAACATCCAAGCAGGCAGGCAGGGGCACGCCGGGCCATCCTTGGGCCTGATTCGGTATACTATTCCCATGGTCCGAAAGTGGGTCCTAACGGGCCCATCTTCCTCGGGGATGTCCGGATGGCCCGTACGTCCCTCTCTGAATCGGGCTCTATGTGGGGTGAAGTGCTTCTGTCCATGATAGAAGAGCGGGATCTAGGAGTGTTTGTTTCTGATGATCTTTATTTTATTTATTTATTTTATTTTATTTACATTCTCTTATATATCGCGCTATACTGCATCAGTGCAGTTTACATTGAACAAACTGAAATTACATTGAACAGGGCATTATAACTTGGAGAAAACTATTTACAGGGAACATGGGCTATGGAGTAACCCTTGCCCAAGACCACAAGGAGCACCTGTGGGACTAGAAACCCCAGTCCTTCCGGCCCAAGGTTGCTGTCCTCTAGTGGGATTTGAACCCCCCACCTTCCGGCCTGAAGTACCTTGCCCCAACCACTAGGCCACTCCTCCACTCCACTTCAGGCCGGAAGGTCGGGGGTTCAATGCCGCATAAGGGCAGGAAACGTAAAGCAAAGGCAACGGCAGAGGATTCGGGTGCGGGGAAATTGACGGTTTGCGGTCCCATGGATTCATTTGTGGAGACCGCTCCGAGAAGTGCTTCAGCTCCCGCGCACTCGCTAGGCATTCTGGGGTTGAAAGGAAGGTCCCCGGATGCCGTGAGGTTGGAGGCATCGTTGAGCCGGAGCTCCGTATCCCACCATTGCAGCCCGATGCCGAGAATAAGCAGGGGGACCCTGTTGCAGTGGAAAGAGGGTCGGTCTGCTCGTCTGAGGACATTCATCAACAGTCTACCGGTGTGGAAGGTATTTCAGCCGGGCAGCTCTTTAAGGATCGGGCTATTGGTGTGGTGGGGGCTGTGGAGGATAACGCCTTGCGTGTCCCGGCTTCTTCTCTGGATTTATCTCTGATTGACCAAGCTTTTTCCTCTCAAGTGTCTGCTGGTGCCCAGGGACTCCCTCTGGAAAAGCCTAAGGTAGTTTCCTTTGATTCACTATGGGTAGCCTTTTCGACTATGCATTCTAATATAACATCTCAGCTCCAGTCTATTTCTCAACAATTTCAACTTTTTGGGCAACAATTGCAAGTGTTTGAGTCATTTAGTACTGAAATTAATGCTAAGGTGACCTCCCTTGAGGGGTCCTTAGCGCAGCTTAAGGATGTTTCCCAATCTCTTGTGAAGGACTTTTCGATTGTGCATAGGAGGTTGGAGTTCCTTGAGAATACTGCTAAGTCTCGTAATCTTCGAGTGTTGAATTTTCCAAAAGTTCCGTCGGTTTCTCCTTTGGAACTTTTTAAGTAGTTTCTTGTGACTGTTCTGAAAGTCTCACTCGATGCTATTCCTCCAATATCCAAAGCCTTCTATTTGCCAACTACTAAGATTGGAGCAAAGGGTGAAGGAGAAAACCTGTCGATGTCTTCGGACAGTTTGGACCTTACTACCTTTTTGGAACGGTCCCCTACAGCTGTGGGGATGACCGCCACGCTTTTGGTGACCTTCGCCCTTGAAGCAGATCGAGATTGGCTCCTGAAAGTATTTTTTAGGTCTTCCAGTAAAAAGTTCCTGGATTCGCAGATTAGAATGTTTCCAGATGTCTCAAGAGTGACACAGAAAAGAAGGAAGCAGTTTCTTATGTATCGTGCTGGGGTTATTCAATTGGGGGGTTTATTTTTCTTACATTTTCCGTGTAAATGTCTTGTAAAATTATCTGGTAACAGATATAATTTTTTTGAGCCCTCTCAATTAGCCACTTTTGTAAATTCACAAAAACGGGTAACCGCAGTGGCTGATTCTTCCCCTTTGCCCCCTCCTGGGCCCCTGGACTAGGGGTCCATTAAACAGTTAGAATGTTTAACACTTCTCATTGCGTTTGTTTTATCCTGATTGTATTGTTTGGAAACAATTTTCTTTTGTTTTGTGACCCATCTTGTTTGTTGTTTTAGTGGACTTGTGGGCTGTTAAAGGCCCTTTTCTGTACAAGTTTTTTCTCTTGCTTGTAAACTTGAAAATTGCATAAATAAAAAAAAGTTATAATACCCTGTTCAATGTAATTTCAGTTTGTTCAATGTAAACCGCACTGATGCAGAATAGCGCGGTATATAAGAGAATGTAAATAAAAAAAATAAAAAAATAAATAAAAATCTTAAGGTGACTAAATAGGTAGAAAAGGCGATAGAAAAAAACAGAAGGAAAGGGGTGGACAGGGAGAGGAATGGCCAGCAGGAAAAAGGAGGTATTAGTTCCACTATAAGTCTTTGGTGAGACCTAATTTAGAGTATCATGTGCAATTCTGTAGACCACAACTTCAAAAGGATAAGAACAGAGGGTGACTACCTAAATGGTCAGTGGGCTTAGCCATAAGGCATATGGGGACAGACTTAAATATCTCAATATGTATGCTTTAGAAGAAAGATTGGATAGAAGAGGTATGATAGAGATGCTTAAACACCTCCGTGGCATAAATGCACAGGAGGAGAATCTCTTTCAACTGAAAGAAGCTCTACAACGAGGGGGCATAGGATGAAGGTGAAAGAAGATAGACTCAGGATTTAATAGTCACTCGGGGTCTAGTGTCAGCAAAGTACTTTTAGTTTAAATTTAAAACACAGAAGAGAGCTTTCTGGTTAAATTTAGAACCCAGCAGAGCTTGTAGTTTAAATTTCATAATAAGTCAGAGCCTAGCAGCAGCAAAGAGCTGTAATTTAAATCAAATCAGAATATAACTTAGCATAAAAGGCAAAACAGGGTCAGTACTCTGTGAGCAACAAATAAAGTCTTCTAGAGACCTTACAAAGAGGTCTTCTACCTAGGGGGCAAGAGACCTGTGAAACGTTTTCAATAGGTGTTAACACCAGGTGGTAGGTCAAAATGCCATTTTGAAAGACTCCTATCCAAGCAAGGACTGTTAATCACCCAGGAAGTTGGTCACAGCTTACCTCAGAAGCACAGGACAGGGTACTGTGTAACAGCCCTCTTTTAATAAGTGTTATTTCCCTCCCTCCCTCCCCAACACCCACCCACCCCTGGGATAATCGTAGCTTTATAGGTACTTACACATCTTAAAGGAAAGGAAGTGCTCTCAGGTGAAGCTCGTTATCCAAATCAGTCATACACTAAGGACCTGAGATGAATTAAACTTCAGGTGAACAAGAACCGTATTAGGTACAGTTTTATTAGTATAAATATCCATAGCAACCCTTAGTAAGTAGAGAACTTAAAGATCTAAACACAAGCTTAAAACTAAGATGCAGACAGGAGTCCAGCAGCGAGATGGTGAGAGGTCTTATGTGTGCACTAGGTGCAAGGAGCTCTTTTCTCTCAGGGAACGAGTCCGTTCTCTAGAGGCTAGAGTAGCAGACTTGGAAAACATAAGAAAGACAGAGAGGTACATAGATGAGACTTACAGGGATATACTCCTGAAGTCCCACCTCCAGACTGGCAGCATCCCTGTTGCCATGGAGGAGAGAGGTCACATGACAGGAGAGCATCACCCTGGTGTGGCAGGAAGTGATCCTGTAACTAGGATCTGTCCTCCAGGTGATGTAAAACCCTCTCGCACCGAGGAGGTTTCTCCAGGGCCATGTGCCCATGAGGGAAGGGTTAGGACAGCCGTTATAGTTGGTGATTCGATCATTAGGCATGTAGATAGCTGGGTGGCTGGTGGATGTGAGGATCGCCTGGTAACATGCCTGCCTGGTGCGAAGGTAGCGGAACTCACGCGTCACCTCGATAAGGTCTTAGATAGTGCTGGGGAGGAGTCTGCTGTCTTGGTACATGTCGGTACCAATGACATAGGAAAATGTGGTAGGGAGGTTCTGGAGGCTAAATTTACGCTTTTAGGTAGGAAGTTGAAATCCAGAACTTCCAGGGTAGTGTTCTCTGAAATGCTTCCCATTCCACGCACAGGACCCAAAAGGCAGGCAGAGCTCCGGAGTCTCAATGCGTAGATAAGACAATGGTGCAGAGATGAGGGTTTTGCATTTGTTAGGAACTGGGGAACATTCTGGGGAAAGGAGGGGCTCTTCCGAGGGGATAGGCTTCACCTTAACCGGGATGGAACCAGGCTGCTGGCATTAACCTTTAAAAAGGAGATAGAGCAGCTTTTAAACTAGATAATAGGGGAAAGCCGACAGTCGCCCAAGAGCGGATGGTTCAGAAGAATGTATCCTTGAAGGATACTACCAAAAGCAGAGAGGTTCCAAAAAAGAGTAAAGTAGCCCAAATGCCCTTGAATATGGAGCAGACAGAGCTTAAAGATCCCAAATTACCCATGTCTACCAATAGCCAGATTAATATGAATAAAATACAGTCTCTAAAGTGCTTTTATGCAAATGCTAGAAGTCTAAAAAATAAGATGGGAGAGTTAGAATATATAGCACTTAATGAGAGGTTAGATATGATTGGAATATCAGAGACATGGTGGAAGGAGGACAACCAGTGGGACACTGGGATACCTGGATACAAACTATATCGTAATGATAGAGCTGATCAAATTGGTGGAGGGGTTGCCCTCTATGTTAGAGAGGGCATTGGGTCAGAAAGGCTTAAAGTTTTGCAGGAAACAAAATTTGCTGTAGAATCTCTATGGATTGAAATTCCATGTAAATAGGGGAAGGCGATGGCACGGCAGTGGGGGTGTAGTATCGACCGCCTGGCCAGAATGAACAAATGGATGATGAAATGCTCAAAGAAATCAAGGAAGCTAACAATCGTTATAGCGCAGTAATAATAATGGGTGATTTCAATTACCCTGGTATCAACTGGGTCAGTGTCACAGCAGGACATGCTAGGGAGATAAAGTTCCTAGATGAAATAAATGACTGCTTCTTGGAGCATCTGGTTCATGAACTGACCAGAAGGGAAGCCATATTGGACCTAGTCCTTAGTGGAGCACCAAATCTAGTGCAAGATATAAGGGTGTTGGGGCCACTTGGCAATAGTGATCATAGCACGATCGCGTTTGATTTAATTAGTGGAGGAGGGATGGTAAGGAAATCCACAGTACTACCTTTTAACTTTCGAAAGGGAGACTATGATAAAATGAGGAAAATAGTTAAGAAAAAACTAAAAGGAGCAGTTGCAAAGGTTAAAGACTTACATCAAGCTTGGGTGTTGTTGAAAAAGACTATCTTGGAAGCCCAGAGCAGCTGTATTCCACACTTTAATAAAAGTAGAAGGAAGTCCAAAAAATCTGCCAGCATGGTTTAAAGGTGAGGTCAGAGAGGCTGTTTTTGCCAAAAAAGCATCTTTCAGGAAATGGAAAAAAAGAGCCAAATGACAAAACCTGGAAACAGCACAAGCACTGGCAAGTCAAATGCAAGGCATTGATAAGGCAGGCAAAGGGAGAATTTGAGAAGAAGCTTGCTGTGGAAGCAAAAACGCGAACTAAAGACTTTTTCAAATACATTCGTAGCAAAAAGCCTGTGAGAGAGTCAGTTGGTCCATTAGATGATAGAGGGGTTAAAGGGGCACTAAGAGGCGACAAAGTGAAAGTGGAGAGACTGAATGAATTCTTTGCTTCGGTCTTTACTGAGGAAGATGTAGGGGTGTTACCCATGACTGAAGTGGTACTTAAAGTGGCGGAAGAATTGAAGGAAATATCACTATTTGATAAACTGAAGAGTAGCAAATCACCTGGTCCGGATGGTATACAACCAAGGGTGTTGAAAGAACTGAAATATGAGATTGCAGACCTGCTATTAGTAATCTGTGAATTTTCATTAAAATGATCTGTAATGCCTGAAGATTGGAGGATCGCCAATGTAACGCCAATTTTTAAAAAGGGTTCCAGGGGTGATCCGGGAAACTACAGACCGGTGAGCCTGACGTCAGTACCGGGAAAAATGGTAGAAACCATCATAAAGAACAAAATTACTCAGCATGTAGATAGTCATGGCCTAATGGGAGACAGCTAACATGGCTTTAGACAAGGAAGATCTTGTCTTACTAATCTGTTATGTTTTTTTGAAGGTGTGAATAAACAGGTGGACAAAGGTGAGTCGGTTGATATAGTGTATCTGGACTTTCAGAAAGCCTTTGACAAGGTCCCTCATCAGAGACTTTTGGCAAGAGTCATGAGATAGAAGGCAGTGTATTATTGTGGATCAGGAACTGGTTAAAAGACAGAAAGCAGAGGGTAGGGCTAAATGGCCAGTTTTCCCAATGGAGAAAGGTGACTAGTGGTGTACACCAGGGATCTGTGCTGGGTCCGCTGCTTTTTGACATACTCATAAATGACCTGGAATGGGGAATAACGAGTGAGATTATCAAATTTGCAGATGACACAAAACTATTTAAAGTTGTTAAAACCCAAGAGGATTGTGGAACATTGCAAGAGGATCTTAATAAACTGGAAGACTGGGCATCAAAATGGCAGATGAAATTTAATGTGGACAAGTGCAAAGTTATACACCTAGGGAAGAACAGCCCAAACTATGGTTACACGATGCAAGGTTCCACATTAGGAACCACCACCCAGGAAAAAGATTTAGGCGTCATTGTGGCTAACATGTTAAAACCATCGGCCCAGTGTGCAGCGGCGGCCAAGAGAGCAAATAGAATGCTAGGTATCATAAGAAAAGGAATGGAAAATAAAACAAAAGATATTATAATGCCTCTATATTGTTCCATAGTGAGACCGCACCTTGAATATTGTGTGCAATTTTGGTCACCGTATCTTAAAAAGGATATAGTGTTATTAGAAAAGGTTCAGAGGAGCCACCAAAATGGTAAAGGGGATGGAAGGATACTCTTATGAAGAAAGGCTAAAAAGGTTAGGGCTCTTTAACCTGGAAAAGAGACGGCTGAGGGGAGATATGATAGAAGTCTATAAATTAATGAATGGAGTGGAACGGGTAAACGTAGATCGATTGTTTACGTTATCAGAATATAGAAAGTCTAGGGGACATGCAATGAAGCTACAGGGTAAACTATTTAAGACTAATAAAAGAAAATATTTTTTTCACTCAACGTGTATTCAAACTCTTGCATTTGTTACTGGAGGATGTAGTAAAGACTGGTAGTGTAGCTGGGTTTAAAAAAGGTTTGGACAAGTTCCTGAAGGAAAGCTCCATAAACCATTATTAAGAAGGGTCCGAGGATATCAATGCTTGACCCCGTACAAGCATTGTGGAACCTGTGTCTTTTGGGGAAACTGCTAGGTACTGTGATGAAGCTGAAGCCATTGAAGCTATAGACTTAGAAAAAAACTCTGTTTATTATAAAGCAACTGACTCACAGAAGGTGCAGTTACCTAAAAGTGCAGCTAGAGGGAGCAGGCATGAGGCTGCAGAAGCTAAGTTGACACACCCAGGTTTTGAGAATGCAGGAGCTAATCAGGTACACCTGAGTAGAGAGCCAGGAAGCTCAGTGGAGAAACGGCTTTATAAAGAGTGCTCAGAAGGAAGAAAGCAGAGAGAGAGGACCTTGAGCTGAGAGAGGATTACAAGCTGAGAGAGGACTTCAAGCTCAGAGAGGACCACAAGTTTGGAGAGGAACACAAGTTCAGAGAGGAACTGAGAGGGGACCTGAGAGAGGAACCTCACATACTGAAAGGCAGAGAAGCATGGAATACCCACAAGGAAGAGCTAAGTTCCAGGGAGGACAAGGCCATTCCAGAAAGCTCCAGGAGCCAGTCTTCAGGGAAGACTGTAATAGAAGGAGACTGCCAGGTAGAGAAAATACCAGCAGAGCACATCTCAAAGATCCAAGGTACAGTTATACAGTTATATTTCCTTTCCAAGATGTGAGCCAGCTCCTAGAAAAGCTTATAACCCAGAGAGCCGTACTGATAGGAAACAAAGCTGGGAAAGGCTTGTGAAACCTTTACAGAGAGGCATAGTAAAAAGCCATAACAGTTATTTGCCAAACCAAGACCAGCAAGGCTGGGGAATATTGGAGAGATCTATTGAACTACAACCTGCCTTATCCAGGGAAACCTCAGGACTAGCTGACAACATGGCTGAACAGGAACCTATGCAAATAGAGGGGATAGAACTAGAGCCGTTGCAGTTAGAGCACCCGATGGACTGCTCACTCTGTGTTTCCAAGAGTCTAGAGTCTCTCACAGAATTGTAACCAGCAGGACATGCTTTGACATATTTTTGCTTTTGCTAAGCTGAAAGAAGAAGTTTTTGTATTTGTTTTTCCTCTTGGTGTTGAAAACCTGTTTGAACGCAAAGAACTGCAAAGCGCCTGTAACAGTTACTGACTTTGTAAATATTTTACATAAGAACATAAGCTATGCCATACTGGGTCAGACCAAGGTCCATCAAGCCCAGTATCCTGTTTCCAACAGTGGCCAATCTAGGTCATACGTACTGTCCCCCGCAGCCCCCTCTGGTGGCGGCGTAGTGGTTCCACGGGGCTGGGGAGCTCATAAGAATAGGGGTATCAGAGTTGACCTGTTCCGAGGGTCATGAGGTAGCGGCCCTCTGTGTCAGCCTCGTGGTCAACTTCCCAATAAAGCAACATTTAGCCAAGTGTAGGGAAAAAGAAAAGGCATTTATTTCACCTTTACGCAAACGGTTCAAAATATGCGGTTGAGAAAAATAACAGGGCTGTATCCTTTCTTGTATCAAGTGCAATTCACAAAAACATTCAAAGTAACATTGTTAATCTTCACAAACTCAAAACATAAAGCATCTTGTATTCTCTTCATACATTTGGTGGCTCCAAATAACTTAAAACTTTCCTATTGTGCAATAATTACAATCCATGGGTTCCACGGCCTCATTAACCTCAGATTCCCCTGGCATCCACTCCATTTATTTATTTAGCAAGCATTTGTAGCCCGCTCCTTCCAGCGATCAGAAGCGGGTAGGATTACTATTGTGAAACTGCCGAATCAAGGCAGGTACAAATTTTGTTTACATACAGATTGTCAGAAAAGCACATCATACAGAGTTAACACTTCTTAGCTATGGGGGAGTTCATTTACATATATACATAAATACATATATACAGGATAATCTTCTTGGACTGTCGAATCAAGGCAGGTACAAATTTTGCTTACATACAGATTGTCAGAAAAGCACATCATACAGAGTTAACACTTCTTAGCTATGGGGGAGTTCATTTACAGATATACATAAATACATATATACAGGATAATCTTCTTGGACACAGTGGTCAGGGGCTGCTCCATCTGTGGGTTTAGTTCAGGTTGAAATGTGATTGGAAAATGTGCGTTTTGAGTTTCTTTCTGAAGTCTAGAAGGTCATTGCTAGCTCGTAGTTCTGGTGGGAGTTGGTTCCACAGTGTTGGCGCCACATATGAGAAAGCCCTGTGGCTGGTGTTAGTTTTGGCAGATCTTATATCTGTTGGAGTGTGAAGGATGTTGGAATTGTGGGTTCTTCTGTTTCGGGTAGGAGGTTGCAATCTTACTAGGTTGTTGAGGAAGGAAGGTGCTAAGTTGTGGATGAGTTTGAAGGTGGTTGTTAGTATTTTGTATTTTGTGCGAGCTGTTATGGGTAGCCAGTGTAATTGAATTAGCACTGGTGTGATGTGGTCACTTAGATTTTTCTTCATTATGACCCTGGCAGCTACATTTTGTGCCATTTGTAATATGTTTAGGGTTTTTTTAGGTAAACCTTGTAGGATGGCGTTGCAGTAGTCAAAATGTGGCATGATGAGTGCTTGGGCCACTGTTCTGAAGTCTTGGGGATCAATAATATTCCGAATGGGTTGGAGCACTCTAAGCTTGTGGAAAACTGCTCTGTTGGTCTTTCGGAGGTGTTTTTTCCATCTTTAGGTCACAGTCAAATGTGACTCCTAGATACTTTATTTCTTTTTTTGTTTGGTAAGTGTTGTTACATAGTGTTATTGATGTGGGAGGGTCAAAATTCGGTTCTTTGGAGATATACATTACTTCGGTTTTTTTGTGATTAATTGACATGCTACTTTGTTGTAACCAGTCTTGCATCTCTCCGATACATGTCTCCAGTGGGTTGTAGTCTGGGTTTTTAGTGTCTAGTTGTGTGTATAGCATGATATCATCGGCATAGATGTGGTAATTAATTTCGTGCCGTGAGAAAATTTTGCATAGTGGCTGCATATATGTTAAACAGAAGTGCTGAGAGAGCAGAGCCTTGGGGGATTCCCTGTGTTTGTGAGAAAGATTCTGCTTTTTCTCCGTTGAATTGAACCTGTTGTGTTCGATTTGAGATGTAGGATGAGAACCATTTTAGTGGGGTTCCTGTTATTCCTATTGATTTTATCCTATTTATGAGGGTCCCATGATTAACTGTATCAAAGGCAGCTGAGATGTCAATGAATACAAGAATGTACATTTTCTTTTTGTTTTCAAGGCCCTTTAGGAGGTTGTTAAGTAGAACTAGTAACAGGGTTTCAACTCCATGATGTTGCCTGAAGCCATATTGCTGGTCATCAAGAGGAGCACTGTCAGTCAGATGGTCTTGGAGTTGTAGAAGGACCGTTTTTTCTATGATCTTTGCCAGGAATGAGATACTTGATATGGGACGGTAGGAGGCTGGGTCTTCTCCGTTGAGTGTAGTGTTTTTTAGGATTGGTCTAATGACTGATTTCTTTAGTTCTGAGGGCATGATTCCTTGTTGTAGGGATAGGTTAACTATGTGTGCTATGTGAGGTGCTATGTCTTGTTTCACTGCCTTGATCCAGGATGCAGGACAGGGATCTAGTGGGGAGGTGGTGCTTTTCAGGCTTGTGACAATGGCTGTGATTTGCTGGGTTCCTATTTTGTGGAAGTGCTCCCATAACTGGTTTTGCGTTGTGTTGTTCTCACTTCTGATTTGTGGTGTTGGTGGGGGGGGGGGGGTGGAGGACCAGGGGCCGTCAGTTTGGTCGCGTAGTGGTTTGCCAGTGTTTGGACCTTGATGGATTTGTTGAGGTTGGCATTTTGGTCGGTTTTGGTTAGTGA
Organism: Ichthyophis bannanicus; assembly: GCA_033557465.1. Taxonomy (NCBI): domain Eukaryota; kingdom Metazoa; phylum Chordata; class Amphibia; order Gymnophiona; family Ichthyophiidae; genus Ichthyophis; species Ichthyophis bannanicus. The sequence goes on from CM066041.1 coordinate 277,600,626, forward strand.
TTTGACTAGTTCAAATAACTCTCGTGGGCGATTGATTGCCTTGTTTAGGATGTTGGTGTGATGTAATTTTTTTGCATTGTTCACGTCGTCTTTGTATTTTGCGAGATGGGCCATGTATTTAGTTTTGAGATCGGAGGATTTGGTTTGTCTCCATTTTCTCTCTATTTTACGGAGCTCCCTTTTTGATTTTATTAGAGTTCCTGTGTACCAGGGTTCCGAGTTGATCTTATGTGGGTTTGATGTGTGTTTCAAAGTTGGGTTAGATGTATTTTGGATGTGTGTGTTCCATCTGTTAGTTCGTCTAGGTCTGTGGAATCTAGGTTTATGTGGGATGCAATGGTGCTTATGAGGTGTTCCTCGTTGAGTTTGCTGAATTTCCTAATGTGGTTGGTCATTCTCATCTCCTTTGAGTTTTTGGGTTGGCACTGTAGTTTGAGTTTACAGTTGATTTGGTGGTGGTCTGACCATGGTACTTGAGTTATGTTTATTATAGGTGGTTCATTGCTTTGTTGTGGATTTCTGGGTATGAAAATCATATCTAGGATGTTTCCTCTATCGTGTGTGGGGTTGCTTATTATTTGTTGGAAACCCAATTGGTCGATGGCTTCATAGAAGGAGTCCGTGTGGGACGGAGGAATTGATGCTAGGTTCAAATCTCCGAGGATGATCTGGAATTTTTTGCTTTGTGTGGATGTGATGGTTTCTAGTGCTGTGGCTAGTGTTTCGTGCTGTGGTGAGGGAGGTCGATAGATTAGGCAGATGGATAATGCCATGCTCTCGACTTTAAGTAGGTCAAGATCGGGATTTGACACCGTAGATGTGGTTGTGAGTTGAAGGCTGGTTTTGGCTGCTATAAGGACTCCGCCTCCTCTTTTGTTGATGCGTGGGCAGTTGTATAGTTGGTATCCGGGCTTCTGTATTTGATTCATTGTTGCAGAGTCTGAGTCAGTGAGCCATGTTTCTGTTATGCATAGGATATCTGGTTGTTCGTCAGTTAGAATGTTGTGGATAATATGCGTTTTATTCCTTATTGACCTAGCATTAATAAGGATAATGTTACATGTGTGATGTTCTTGGTGTGTGGTTCGTGTGAGTTGTATTTGAGATCCAATAGTGTTCTTTGCTTTGGTTTTAGGGTGTTTTTGAGATTTGTTCCCTTTGATATGGGTGTGTCGTTGGGGTAATTTACTTGGTGTTTGTGTGGTGGTGATAGGATTTAAGTTGTATTGATGCAGGATGGGTAATGGAGGGGGGGGGGGTGGAGAAGGTAGATTGGTGTATATAGTAGAGGAATGCAGTATTGTGAGTGTGGGATGGTTCTATATGAAGATGTTAGTATACACATGCACAAAATCAGGAAGGTGTGAGCAGGCTCCATTTTATGTCTGCCAGAAATATTTGGATTTTGGATTCGAGTGGCGCAGTGTGGGGTGAAGTCAAGGCAGCTGGCCTAGAGATGTGTTAGTGTAGGCCGACAAGATAGTTGTTGGGTACCAACAGTCTAGCAGGGATAGATGGGTTGGGGTACAGCGTTTCTTATTACTTTAACAAAATAGGGATACAGTCCTAACGTTCCTTATCACTCAGTATAAACAGATACAGTATTGTGCGATACAGTCCTATCGTTACCTATCACTCAGTATAAACAGATACAGTATTGTGCGATACAGTCTTAAGGTTATTGCAAGAAGGTTATTGGGTTACTGCATTGAAATGTAACAACTTGCTGGTTAGAGATACTTGGTTTCATTTAGCTCTAAATAAACAGTAGTAGCCTTTAGAGTTGGTAGGGGTTTACAATGTAACAGCTGGCTTGAGGAGAACAGGGCTTGTGACAGTGGGGAATTTACACATTATATATACAGAGGTATGTTGGCTCCTACTTGGGGGGGGGGGGGTTAGGCCAGGGTTGCACCGTGGTCTTTTGCATCAGGAGGTAGATAAGTCCAGTAATTGATTACCTGGGTGATATCGTTGTAGTTGAAAGCTCTTGATGTCGAATTTTGGTCCAGCTATGGGAATCTCGTGGAGCGTGGTGGTCGGGACCGGCGAGCTCAGACCCGGCCTGGGGAGCTCAAGCCGTCAGTCATTTGATTGCTGCACTTTCGTTTTCTGTCCGTTATCGGAGTTTTGGTCATGTGAGTCAGGCTTCTTGATACTTGCAGCCTTGTTGCGGTTCAGTGGATGATGTTTCAACTGCGCCTAATCTCCACCCCCTAAGGCCACCGCCAAAGGGCCCTCTGGCGAGGCCCTCTGGCGCGGGCCCGCAAGGCGCGGGCCCGCAAGGCGCGGGCGCGCCCTGTAGGGACGCCGCTTTTATGCGGTTCTGCCTGCGTGCGTGTGAGCCTCCCACTGCCCGGATTGGGCAGGAGTGTGTGGAGGGAGGGCTCCCACTGCCCGGATTGGGCAGGAGTGTGTGGAGGGAAGGCTCTCACTGCCCGGATTGGGCAGGAGTGTGTGGAGGGAGGGCTCCCACTGCCCGGATTGGGCAGGAGTGTGTGGAGGGAAGGCTCTCACTGCCCGGATTGGGCAGGAGTGTGTGGAGGGAAGGCTCCCACTGCCCGGATTGGGCAGGAGTGTGTGGAGGGAGGGCTCCCACTGCCCGGATTGGGCAGGAGTGTGTGGAGGGAAGGCTCTCACTGCCCGGATTGGGCAGGAGTGTGTGGAGGGAAGGCTCCCACTGCCCGGATTGGGCAGGAGTGTGTGGAGGGAGGGCTCCCACTGCCCGGATTGGGCAGGAGTGTGTGGAGGGAAGGCTCTCACTGCCCGGATTGGGCAGGAGTGTGTGGAGGGAAGGCTCCCACGGCCCGGATTGGGCAGGAGTGTGTGGAGGGAGGGCTCCCACTGCCCGGATTGGGCAGGAGTGTGTGGAGGGAAGGCTCTCACTGCCCGGATTGGGCAGGAGTGTGTGGAGGGAAGGCTCCCACTGCCCGGATTGGGCAGGAGGGTGTGGAGGGAGGGCTCCCACTGCCCGGATTGGGCAGGAGTGTGTGGAGGGAAGGCTCTCACTGCCCGGATTGGGCAGGAGTGTGTGGAGGGAAGGCTCCCACTGCCCGGATTGGGCAGGAGTGTGTGGAGGGAGGGCTCCCACTGCCCGGATTGGGCAGGAGTGTGTGGAGGGAGGGCTCCCACTGCCCGGATAGGGCAGGAGTGTGTGGAGGGAGGGCTCCCACTGCCCGGATAGGGCAGGAGTGTGCGGAGGGAAAGGTTCCCACTGCCCGGATAGGGCAGGGGTGTGTGGAGGAAAGGCTCCCACTGCCCGGATAGGGCAGGAGCTTCACCAAGGCGGTTGGAGGGCTAGCGATGCTCAGCAGCTCCCACGAAGTAGGGACGCCGCTTTTATGCGGTTCTGCCTGCGTGCGTGTGAGCCTCCCACTGCCAGGATTGGGCAGGAGTGTGTGGAGGGATGGCTCCCACTGCCCGGATTGGGCAGGAGTGTGTGGAGGGAAGGCTCTCACTGCCCGGATTGGGCAGGAGTGTGTGGAGGGAAGGCTCCCACTGCCCGGATTGGGCAGGAGTGTGTGGAGGGAGGGCTCCCACTGCCCGGATTGGGCAGGAGTGTGTGGAGGGAAGGCTCTCACTGCCCGGATTGGGCAGGAGTGTGTGGAGGGAAGGCTCCCACTGCCCGGATTGGGCAGGAGTGTGTGGAGGGAGGGCTCCCACTGCCCGGATTGGGCAGGAGTGTGTGGAGGGAAGGCTCTCACTGCCCGGATTGGGCAGGAGTGTGTGGAGGGAAGGCTCCCACTGCCCGGATTGGGCAGGAGTGTGTGGAGGGAGGGCTCCCACTGCCCGGATTGGGCAGGAGTGTGTGGAGGGAAGGCTCTCACTGCCCGGATTGGGCAGGAGTGTGTGGAGGTCAGGCTCCCACTGCCCGGATTGGGCAGGAGTGTGTGGAGGGAGGGCTCCCACTGCCCGGATTGGGCAGGAGTGTGTGGAGGGAAGGCTCTCACTGCCCGGATTGGGCAGGAGTGTGTGGAGGGAAGGCTCCCACTGCCCGGATTGGGCAGGAGTGTGTGGAGGGAGGGCTCCCACTGCCCGGATTGGGCAGGAGTGTGTGGAGGGAAGGCTCTCACTGCCCGGATTGGGCAGGAGTGTGTGGAGGGAAGGCTCCCACTGCCCGGATTGGGCAGGAGTGTGTGGAGGGAGGGCTCCCACTGCCCGGATTGGGCAGAAGTGTGTGGAGTGAGGGCTCCCACTGCCCGGATAGGGCAGGAGTGTGTGGAGGGAGGGCTCCCACTGCCCGGATAGGGCAGGAGTGTGTGGAGGGAAAGGCTCCCACTGCCCGGATAGGGCAGGGGTGTGTGGGGGAAAGGCTCCCACTGCCCGGATAGGGCAGGAGCTTCACCAAGGCGGTTGGAGGGCTAGCGATGCTCAGCAGCTCCCACGAAGTAGGGACGCCGCTTTTATGCGGATCTGCCTGCGTGCGTGTGAGCCTCCCACTGCCCGGATTGGGCAGGAGTGTGTGGAGGGAGGGCTCCCACTGCCCGGATTGGGCAGGAGTGTGTGGAGGGAAGGCTCTCACTGCCCGGATTGGGCAGGAGTGTGTGGAGGGAAGGCTCTCACTGCCCGGATTGGGCAGGAGTGTGTGGAGGGAGGGCTCCCACTGCCCGGATTGGGCAGGAGTGTGTGGAGGGAAGGCTCCCACTGCCCGGATTGGGCAGGAGTGTGTGGAGGGAGGTCTCCCACTGCCCGGATTGGGCAGGAGTGTGTGGAGGGAAGGCTCTCGCTGCCCGGATTGGGCAGGAGTGTGTGGAGGGAAGGCTCCCGCTGCCCGGATTGGGCAGGAGTGTGTGGAGGGAGGGCTCCCACTGCCCGGATTGGGCAGGAGTGTGTGGAGGGAGGGCTCCCACTGCCCGGATAGGGCAGGAGTGTGTGGAGGGAGGGCTCCCACTGCCCGGATAGGGCAGGAGTGTGTGGAGGGAGGGCTCCCACTGCCCGGATAGGGCAGGAGTGTGTGGAGGGAAAGGCTCCCACTGCCCGGATAGGGCAGGGGTGTGTGGGGGAAAGGCTCCCACTGCCCGGATAGGGCAGGAGTTTCACCAAGGCGGTTGGAGGGCTAGCGATGCTCCATCTCTGAGGGGTCCGAATCTGAAACCTCAGGAAGGTTGGATTCAGGCTTTCTAAAAGCATGCCATACTGTGTTCCAATGTTGGCTTGTCTGTTTGGGGCGTCGGCTCTTAGCTATATTGTAGAACTCTGGATTTTCTTCTGCTACAGGATTAAAAGTTCGCTTATCCCAGCTTTTAATATTACTAGCCTATTTCCTAGAGAGATTATCTGGTACTTTTGGCATAAAAGTGTCCTTGTCATACAGATAAAAGTTATTCCTTTGTTTCTCTCTTGTGCTAGGCTTAGGTAAGCACTTGCAGGCAACCACTGTTTCACCTTTTAACTTCCTGCAGTCTCTTTTGGGAAAGGCTTGAGGCCTAACCTGACTGTCCTCCACTTCTTGCAGGCTCAAGTGTTCCCTGGGTGTCTTTCCTCCTTTAGAATGGGGAGTAACTCCTCTGAGGCATGGCTGCTGCTGAGGCGCTTGTCCTTCACTTCCACCCCTGTGGCAGTTGGCTACTGGCCGCGCCCTCTCAGCATTTCCCTGTTCCCCAGGCCTCTGAGTTTTCCATTCCTCTTTCAGGTTACTTTTATAAAAACTTTTAAAAGTACCTTTTTCTCCTTGTGTATTCCTTGCAACCGGATATCTCTTCCTCAGCTTGTATCCCAGTCCTTCTCCCTGGATAGGGCTTCCTTTCAGGCTGGAAGGGAGAGCACCTCCTTCCTTGGCTGCTCTCTGCAATGCTGCTCCTTCCAGTTGTAGCTGGCCTTCCTCTAGGCCTGCTCTTGGGCCTTCACCTCGGCCTGCTCTACGAGTTATCCCTTGGTCTGCTTCTCGGCCTACTCTCTGGCCTGCTCTCCAAGCTGCTTCAACTCCTTGAGCTGTTCTAGGTCTGACAGTGACTCCAACTCTCCGAGCTGCTCTTTCCAGTCCGGCTTTGACGCTCACTCTGGCGCCGTCTCTGTCTCTCCGATCTGCTCTGCATGATTGAGCTCTGTCCCTGCTTAAATCGGGACTAACTGATTCAAGGTCCTGCCCATAGAGGCGTGGTTCCTCTGCTTCCAGGCTTGCTCTCCTGCTCCCTCTATGTGGACCTTCAGGAAATTGCATGTAAATCTTGTTTTTTTCAAGATTTAAAACTTCTTTTCTTTCTGCCAGAGGGTCCGCAGTATCACAGTACCTAGCAGTTTCCCTGAAGTAAGGTACATTCTGTTTTTGTCTTCCTGGAGAACCTTTGCGCACCAAAGGGAATAAAAACCATTTAAGTTTAACCCTGCACAAGGCTCACAACTATTTCTTTATGAAGTGGGACTACAAAGACCATGATGCAACTGGTCTAGAAAGGTTTTCCTTCTTCAACCAACAATAAGTGTCCACCCTCTCCTTTCTGCACGCTGCCACTAGGAGGGGCTGTGACAGTACTTATGACCTAGATTGTGTGGTGATGCGGGTGCAGCACAGCCCTGTGAAAGAGAGAAAAAAGAGGTTTTTTTTCCATAAGTGGGGGATGGGCTCACCTAAGCATAGGTCCCAGAGAGAAAGTGAAACTAAAACACACACTTGCAGAGCTAGCCTGAAGCCACACCCAGTCTCCAGAGCAGCTGCAGGGAGAGAGAGGGTGGGGCCAGAGAAGGAAGCAGGCTACAGAGCATTTAAATTGCATCACTCAGCAAGTGAGGGAGAGACAGACAGAGGCAGAGGAAAGCAGAGAATTGAAGGAATTCCAGGAGTCCAGAGAAGCCAGGAGAGGAGACAGCACTGCAGGGCTGTGAGACCTGGTGATTCTAAAGGGACCAGCCATAACTGCCAAGGCAAGTGGCAGGGCCAGAGGAAAGAAAGGAGCTGGGGAGAGTTCCAGAACTACATTTCTGACTCTGAGGACAGCAGCTCAAGCTCTGAGCCAATGACCAAACATTACAGAAAGCCTTGTAAAGGAAGGGTTTCTGTAAGCCAGGTAAACCAAACAGTTCCTGAAATTGATTCAGTAAGGGGAAGAAGGGCAAGAAGTTCTGACCCAGTTCCAAAGGGAAGAAGGAATCTCAAGTGGGAAAAGCTTTTTAAACTTTTAAAGAAAGTGCAGCTAAACATTCCAGAACGTGTCCCAAGCCCTGAGCCTTACAGCACAGAGGAGGAGATGGAAATTGGGTCTTATCAAGATAATCCAGTGTCCTCTGATGAATCTATGGAATGTGGTTTTTGTACAAGCAATGCTTAGAAGTTTTATTGAAGGCTGTGTGAAAATATAAGAAGTGCTGGTGCCAAATAATGCCATTGTGAAGGGCAGATAAAAAGGTAGAAAACCTCATGCTTTAAAAGCAGCCATTTTTACTAATGCTGGAGCTGTGTTACAATGCTGTTGGTTTCTAAGCTAAGAGGCAGCACATAATCGCACGCTGGTTTGTAGCAGCTGGGAGAAGCTGAGAAGATTGCTGGACTGTGCATGTAACCGAGTTTAAAGTGTTTTGCTTAAGTAAGGAAGAATTTAAGTTAAAAAAAGCAAAGAGTGAAGAAACTGCTTTGCTGAAGCAGTTGAATGTCTCTTTTGAAAAGTTTTTGTTGGAGAAATTATCCTTCTTTCTGTTTGCTGTTTTGGGAACCTTTATCAAGGCCAGTTGCCAATTTGACACTGCAAAGAAAAATAAAAAAAAATTATAACAAATTTTCCTGTGTCAGCCTCATCCACTCGGACTGCTTTAATAATAAGCCCACAACTACACTAGAAGGGCCTCAGCTACTACGTTGAAGCATAGAATCAAGTGTGATGGCCGGCCGCCCCCACTAGGCAGCCGCCTAGGAGGGCGCCACAGGTGGCGTAGTTCTTGGATTTTTTTCGTGTGGGTCAAGTTTGGCACGCCAGGAAGGAGATCCTGACCTCAGAAGGAGGAGAGAACCCCTGGGAGCAGCTGTTGTCAACACGCCCGGTCTGCGGAGCAGAGGGAAATCCGGAGTGGCAGTGGAGCTGGACTCAGGATCCACAGGGTTGACAAAGTGAGACTCTGCACCAGAGCCAGGTAACCCGTAGGCTGGAGGGTTATTGCTGGATAATGCTGGTATAAGAGGGTGGCTGTAGGGGAGTGATCACCAAGACAGGGGGAACATAAGGAAGTACCGCACTTGGTGTTTGTTCTCTTGTGTTTTCTTCACAGTGCTACCGGAGCAATGGAAAATCGCGACATCCTGGACTGGGTTGCTAACCAGTTTGCCAGACAACAGGAGATGTCAGCGCAGAGCCTAGAACAGGCAAAGGCAATGTTCCAAGCCCAACAAGCACCACTACTAGAGATGATGTCCAGCTGGCTTGCAGCGCAAGGAAAAAAGGAAGAAGCTGCAAGGACTGTACCAGGTTTAGGGGCAGGTTTCCAGGGGTGGGACTGTCCAGGTACTGGGACTTTCTCGTGTGGACGCCTCACTAGAGACGATGATGTTGATGACTATATTGAGGCATTTGAGAGAATAGCTCTCCTGGCCAGGTGGCCAAAGGAACAGTGGGCGCTAAGGTTCACCGCTTCTCTCACGGGCAAAGCTTTAGCGGCCTACAGGGCCATGCCTGCTACTCTAGTTATGGATTACAAAGAAGTTAAGCAAGCTGTTAAGGATCGCTTGGGATTAAACCCCACGGTCTATCGCAGGCTGTTACGTTCTTGTAAATTGAGGTTAGGTGAGACACCTCAAGCACTTTATTACAGAGTAAAAAGCTTAGTGTACAAATGGCTTATGCCAGAGACTAAGGATTTAGAATCCATATTAGATACTGTAATCTTAGAACAGTTTATGGAATCTGTACCAAGCAATGTGCAAACTTTCCTAGTCCTCCAGGATTGTAAAAACACTCGGGAAGCCATTGCATTGACTGACCGCTTTCTAGAGGCTAATAAATTAAGCCCGAAGAAAGAAGGTGTTTTTAAGAATGAAAAGCTGGAGTCACTAGAAAGGAAGGCCAAGCTTGAAAGCTTTGGGAAAGAGAGTATGAATGTGGATAAAAGGTATAGTGCACAGAAAAAATGTTTCATGTGTGGAGAATTTGGTCATCTTAAAAGAGATTGTAAAGCCAAAAAAGCCTTTGTAATCACCCATCACAGAGATGCAGGAGAAGGGTTCCTGTTAATGGTAGAAGTGGAAGGGATCCCAACTGAGGCATTATTGGACTCAGGCGCAGACCAATCGATGATATCTCAGAGGCTGTGGCAGAAAATAGAGGCAAAAGACAAACCCTCACCACAGACCTCTGGAAATCATATCAGGATTCGCTGTGTCCATGGCGCTGCCTCTACCTATCCCATACAGTCTGTGGAAATAGAAGGTTTAGGCATGAAAAAGCAAATAGATGTGACTATAGTACCCAGGCTTCCACATGACGTAGTCCTAGGCCGTGACTGGCCACAATTCAGAAAAGGTTTAGCTGAGGAGTTGCAGGGAAAAACCAGCCAACCAGCTACCTTTTCACAAGAAGATACCTCAGCCAGGGAGAAAGCCTTACCCCAGGTAGGAAAGGTTGCTGACCCCAGGCTAGGAGAAAACAAGGCAGATATGATAGCTACCCACACAGGCTTTAAGCCTTTTGAAAAAGGAAGTGACCCTCAGAAAGACCCTATATCAGGGATGTCCTTTTCTGAGAAAGTGATTAGTCTTTTAAAAGACATCTCTAGGAGGTGGGAAGGTAAAACCAGGACAAGGAATAGGACTAGCTTGATAGCTCGAGAGAAATTGCCCTGGGTTCCTGTAGAGTTAAAGGAACAATTTCCCTCATTTCCTAGGGAGCAGATGGCAGATCCTGCTTTGATCCCGGTGTTTGAAAATGCCAGGAGAGGATCTGGGACCCTGCCAAGATTTTTCTTGGTGAATAATCTCCTATACCGGGAAAGTTCAGACCCAAGAACAGGTGGTACAAGAAAGCAGTTAGTGATACCTCACTCCTGTAGGAGCATAATCTTAAGATGGGCTCATGATCACCCAGTGAAGGGACATAAAGGCATACCAGGCACATTGGACCGGGTACTAGCCAGATTTTATTGGCCCGGGGTTTTTAGAGAGACATTAAGATTTTGTGCATCCTGTCCGTCCTGTCAGAGGGTCTCCAAAGGACGCTTGCAGCAAATGGCTACAGCGGTAGAAGGGAACTTGAAAGTGAGTCAGGCCCGTCAGAAGTCTTATCATGACCGACGAGCATGGCCACGTGTCCTGAAGGTAGGGGATAAGGTATGTGTAATGCTCGCAGACCCTAACTCCAAGTTTGAGAATGCCTGGAAAGGGCCTTACAAAGTTTTAAAACGAGTAGGTCCTGTAACATATGCATTGGAGACAGGGAAAGGGAGGCAGCAAATATACCATATTAACGTACTACGCCCATGGCAGGAGCGTACTGTAAAAGTAGCTACAAGAGAGAACAATAACCCACAGGCCCTAGTTGGGATTACAAGCTGTGCGCGGGTTGTGGCGCCAGCCTGTAATAGCTTAAGGGGGGGGATATGTGGTGATGCGGGTGCAGCACAGCCCTGTGAAAGAGAGAAAAAAGAGGTTTTTTTTCCATAAGTGGGGGATGGGCTCACCTAAGCATAGGTCCCAGAGAGAAAGTGAAACTAAAACACACACTTGCAGAGCTAGCCTGAAGCCACACCCAGTCTCCAGAGCAGCTAGCTGCAGGGAGAGAGAGGGTGGGGCCAGAGAAGGAAGCAGGCTACAGAGCATTTAAATTGCGTCACTCAGCAAGTGAGGGAGAGACGGACAGAGGCAGAGGAAAGCAGAGAATTGAAGGAATTCCAGGAGTCCAGAGAAGCCAGGAGAGGAGACAGCACTGCAGGGCTGTGAGACCTGGTGATTCTAAAGGGACCAGCCATAACTGCCAAGGCAAGTGGCAGGGCCAGAGGAAAGAAAGGAGCTGGGGAGAGTTCCAGAACTACATTTCTGACTCTGAGGACAGCAGCTCAAGCTCTGAGCCAATGACCAAACATTACAGAAAGCCTTGTAAAGGAAGGGTTTCTGTAAGCCAGGTAAACCAAACAGTTCCTGAAATTGATTCAGTAAGGGGAAGAAGGGCAAGAAGTTCTGACCCAGTTCCAAAGGGAAGAAGGAATCTCAAGTGGGAAAAGCTTTTTAAACTTTTAAAGAAAGTGCAGCTAAACGTTCCAGAAGGTGTCCCAAGCCCTGAGCCTTACAGCACAGAGGAGGAGATGGAAATTGGGTCTTATCAAGATAATCTAGTGTCCTCTGATGAATCTATGGAATGTGGTTTTTGTACAAGCAATGCTTAGAAGTTTTATTGAAGGCTGTGTGAAAATATAAGAAGTGCTGGTGCCAAATAATGCCATTGTGAAGGGCAGATAAAAAGGTAGAAAACCTCATGCTTTAAAAGCAGCCATTTTTACTAATGCTGGAGCTGTGTTAAAATGCTGTTGGTTTCTAAGCTAAGAGGCAGCACATAATCGCACGCTGGTTTGTAGCAGCTGGGAGAAGCTGAGAAGATTGCTGGACTGTGCATGTAACCGAGTTTAAAGTGTTTTGCTTAAGTAAGGAAGAATTTAAGTTAAAAAAAGCAAAGAGTGAAGAAACTGCTTTGCTGAAGCAGTTGAATGTCTCTTTTGAAAAGTTTTTGTTGGAGAAATTATCCTTCTTTCTGTTTGCTGTTTTGGGAACCTTTATCAAGGCCAGTTGCCAATTTGACACTGCAAAGAAAAATAAAAAAAAATTATAACAAATTTTCCTGTGTCAGCCTCATCCACTCGGACTGCTTTAATAATAAGCCCACAACTACACTAGAAGGGCCTCAGCTACTACGTTGAAGCATAGAATCAAGTGTGATGGCCGGCCGCCCCCACTAGGCAGCCAACTAGGAGGGCACCATGGCGCCACAATTGGCCACTGTTTGAAACAGGATACTGGGCTTGATGGACCTTGGTCTGACCCAGTATGGCATATCTTATGTTCTTATGTTCAGGAATAATTTGCAGAAATATTTCTTTATGGAAAGAGTGGTAGATTCATGGAATAGTCTCCTAGTGGAGGTAGTAGAAATGAAGACAATATCGGAATTGAAGAAAGTATGGGACAAAAACAGAGGGTCCGTAAAGGAAAAAAGGGACTGTAGAGCTTAGTGGTTCATAGGGAAGGGTAGACTGGATAGACCATATGAACTTTATCTGCCATCATGTTTCTCTGTTTCTATCACCTCCTGTTTGCTCTTTCCAGGATGAGTATACTTCTCCCAATGGGTTGAAGAAAGACTCCCACTTCTTTAATTGAAAGATTAATATCTTGAAATCAAGCATTTGTTTCATTATATTTATTAACCCATTTTAAACCAGAAGGCCTCAAAATGGGCAACAATTAGAAGTAGCACAAGAATGCAATAATTATGTATTTAGTTCAGCTTATGAATTCCATCTGCTATAAACACAGTTCAAAGCGATGTACAAAATATAGGCAAGTAAGCATCAACAGGCTTTTACTGCTGTCCTGAAAATCAAATAATTTGTCAACAGATGGATGTCATTTTGGCAAGTAATTCTGCAGACTAGGGAGAATAACAGGGAATGAAGGTTTCCACAACTGAACCAGCTTTGCCACATCTTTGGTTAGAACCTGAGGAGTGCCTCCAGAGGAAGGGGAAATATTCTTGGAAGTAAAGGGGGCCAAAACCATAAAGAACCTTAAAAGTCATCCTAAGAACTTTGCACCTGATACGTGCCTGCACAGATAGCGATTGAATTTGGGGCATGTTTTCTAAAATGCACTACCAAGGTAGCATGGGGTTAGCATGCAATATTGATACTGTAGTAAAAAGTAGCGTGGAGCCGTGCTCTAAAAACCTTGTGCTATCCTTGCAGCACATGATGGGGTGGAGACTAGTTGGGATGGGGCATTCCCACTGCGGTGCAGATAGCACAGGTGCTTGTAGCCCACGTTATCTGTGTTTGGTGCATGTACCCTGGGTGCAGCTAATGCTACCTCAATGGATGGTGTTAGGTGCCCCACAGCTGTTTTACTATGGTGTGCCACGGTAAATGGAGGGGGACAGATGTATCCACCCCCTTGCATTTAGCACGAAGCCCCATGCTGGTAACACAGCCCACATACACGTTATTGACACAGGGCTTAGTAAACATACCCCAAAGTTCCTTAACAGCAGGAGTATGATAGTTAGACCTGAAATTATCCTATCAGCAGTATCTGTAGAATTTGCAAGCCTTTCGGGGTCTTATAGGGCAAACATAGAACCTTTTGTAAAATATGTAGAAGGATACGGGAAATATGTGTAATTGCCAGCATGCAGAGTGACAACATCAACTTTATAAAGGCGCATGTTCAAAAAAAGAGCAGCATCACTGGGGCTTGAACACGTGCCAGTGCTGAGTTTGCAGCCTACATATGTGAGCGCCGGATTTCACAACACCGGACATCCAGGAAAGGTCGATCCGAAAAATTCAGCTTTTGGATTATTGCGCTTTTTTACATACCACAGAGGGAAGTACTATTGCCTGCTCACTCACTTGTGCAAACCTCAGATCCAAATGAGCGGTGTGTTGATATTTATGCCTATCTTGGAGCAGGTGTAAATGCCAGCATCTATTTATTTTTTAGGTATGTGTATACTGGCATTACAAAATCGGAAATGCATGCATACTTTCCCGACCCATATTCAGTGACAATAACGTGGTTAGTGCCACTGAATACCTCTGGGTGCCACCGCTAGGAGGTCTGATGCTCGTCGGCTAGCATCAGAGTATTCTGGGAGCGAAGCGCAAGCAGCACCTGGGGATAATCTGGCAGTGGCGATATTCAGCCACTGCTCAGTTATCACTTGGCGATGAAAGTCAGGCTGACCGATTAGCTTCAACACTAACTGCTTGACCCAGACATTCAATGCCATTGGTTGAATATGGTCCTGGCCCTGAATATCTGGACCTCAGGTTCAGTGTCAATGGCTAGCCGCTGCCACTAAATATTGGGTTCTGACTTTCTAAATTAGTTATTTGGGTTTCTCTAATGCCTTTTTTGGGCACTTGTACATAAGCATGCCACTATTTATATGTGTAAATAACATGCAAGCCTTCTAAGTCTTCTCCTTGTTATATATAATTTGAACCAGGATGGATATTGCTAAGGTAAATGTTAAAGAATTGCAAAAAATGGAGGAGTGGGGGTTATTTTGCATGCAGAATACATTTTATATTTGTGCCACTGTTAAGACTTGCACAAACATAAAATTTCTCCTTAAAACAATATGCATAAAAAAATTGCAGAGCCCTTATTCCAACTCCACCCCATCAAAACTCTGCTGCTAGTGGTTTGCGAGGTTTTGATATGGTGTAAGTTTTATACAGATAATACATTTCAGTGCTAGGTGAAAAAAAAAGAAAAGAAAGAAAATGCAGTCACAGTAAAAGATTCACAAATGTTGCTGGGGAACTTGTGCCCAATCCATATAGCCGACAAAGTTTCTAGGAACAAAGGCTTCATCTTGAGAAATGCTAAAAAGATTCGTCGCCTCATGATAGAATAAAGTCCCCAGGCATTAAAGATTCATGCTTGGAAATGGCATCTCCCTGAGTCGGCAGTTGTAGTCCTCGTTTGAAAACCTTTCTTCTGAGACTTGTGGAAATTCTACCAGCCTAAATAATTGATATAGTTACGTAGATTTTCTGAAGAATAGAGCTCTGCCTCAGAACAGAGAATCTATTCCAATAATTGGGCCTATGCATTTCAAGGAATTAAGAACATTTCTTGAGGGGGAGGGGGGTATGATCCATTGCCATTTCTCTCTCCTGCCTTCTCAACTGTAATAGTTGTAAATACATTTCATTTTTCTGTCTTCTAAGTGGTGCATTGTCACAGTACATTACTCCACGTTGGAATATTCTTCAGTCTTTGTGCCAGGGAGAAACATAATGATGGGAGATTTTCTCTGGGGATATTTTTGTGGAAATGCAAGTTATTAAAATACAGCAGACTGCAAAAGAAACGGCACTTTTAAAATGGGTCAGGTAGTCAGTGAAACACAGGTAGCTAGTAAGAAATGGTTTGTAGCAAAATGGATAATGTTGACATTAATAGTGCTGACTGGGTCTATGGTTTTATTTTAAACAGGCAAGAAAGATACTGGAATTGTTTTTCCCTGAGAGGTGTAAAATTTCAGATCCAGAACTTCAGAACCAGCCTAGAAAGTCCATAAACACCAGGTAGACATGGATCTGATTGCTGTTTCTAGCTTCTGCTCTCTGGGCCAGATGAGGTATGAGATTCTGTTGAGTACCAATCAATGTAGACGTCTAGCTAAGAGACTCTGGGCCCATTTCCGTCCCGCACGTAAATCCCCTCTGTGCATCTGGTCTGAACCAGATGCAGAGAGGGAATCAGAATCGCAAACAGTCATGTACGTTCAGGCTGGGACTGCGATAGTCTGTCCTGCACGTACATGAAAAGCCCTGCTAACTCAGTCCGGGCTTTTAAATGGAGCCGTGGCGCCATGGCATTATGTTGCCATGGCACTGCGGCTCCATTTAAAAGCCGTGATGCCGGACGCCACATAAGTGTTTATTTCCTGCAGCCCGACCCCCGATCTGGCCTCCTAAGGCCAGGGTTGAGCTGCGGGGAATAAACCCTAGACCCTGTGCCCCCATCCTCGTCCCGGGCCCGGACATTTTGTCAGCCCTGGAATACAGAGCCAACATTAGCATCGGCCCTATATGTCCAGGGCCAGCGACCGCCCACTGCCCGCCCAGACTCTGCCCCCGGGCTGCCCCCGTCTAACTTCCCCACACAACCGGCAGGGACGTTAGTCGTGGGCAGGAGCCAGCACGAATAGCGGGGACGGATGTCCCGTCGGGCCGTCCTTTCCCGCTATTTGTAGCGCAGAATAACTCCCTCTTTGTCTGTGCGCATTAGGCCCAGTAGGTCTGTGGCCCCTGACCAAATGCTTCTGCTTGGTGGGGTGGGCTAGATGGAAGTTGGGGATGAGGGGAAAAGGGGTTTATCAAAATGAAGAAACAACCCCAGATAGTTAGGATTGAAACTTTATGACACTGTAGCTAAGTAGAAAACAATTCACACTGAGTAACAGCCCAAGAGAGCCAAGAGCAACATTCTGGGTCAGTAAAGCAAAACCAAAATGTGTTATGTTTATGGATATGCTTATTGGAGACTTTCTATACTGCCACGTGCAGCACACTGTCACATGTTACAGCTTAAAAACTAGTTATAAAGGACAGATTAAACATCATCCAGCATAAGAAGTCATCTTAGTATGTAAAAAAAGAGAATATTTCAGGATCTGTATTGATCCTGGAGAAAACTGGAATAATTGTAGGTTTGGTGGTCTTTAAACTATACCAGCAAAAAGGCTTTTATTGTTATATGATCAGTCAAGACCACATCTGAGAAGGTGACTGTTCTGGTTTCAGAATCTCAAGCCTGCATTATCTTTTTTGTCTCAGTCCGAGGTATCAAGGCCTGGAAAGATTTCAAACGTAGGCATCTGGGCAAGGACCAGGGCTTCCCTTCCCCCTGCTCCTCACTGCAAGGCCAATCAGACCTCAGCGTGGGACAGGACACAGCATTTAAAGAATTGAGCGCCATTGGGCATGGCCGTTATGCAAGTCCCTCACTGGACTTCATCTGTGCTTGCTAAACCGTTAATCTATTCACCTGCAGCCTACTACGTAAAGGAATAATCAAGTACTGTTCTTGTAAGTAGCCAGACATGATTAATGGACTCTGTTGCATTGTTAAACCTCTAGATTATGGTAGTTTCTTATGAACAGAATGTGTAATTTTGCATGATGTGCACTCTAACCCTCACCACATGCAAGACCTAAGCCACCTTTCTATACATTGTTATGCATAGTAACATCTATCTGTAATCCACAAGCTAAACTTGCATCAGAGAGCTGCCCCCTTCTCTTTGTCCATCCTCATTACTACTTAGGCTACAGTCAGTGTCAGTCTCGCTAGCACTGTATATTCCTGATGTGAATTCCAAACTAGCTTGGATAGTCCTCCCAGATCCAATATGGAGACAAAAGACTACCTAATTCACTTATACTGTTTGTCAGTAATATTCTCCCTCATTTCCCATAGCAACTCACACCCTAATACTAACATCCAACACCAAAATATACCCATAATACATAGCCATGTCCATTCCACCTAGGGTTGCCAACTTTTTCACCGAGAAAAACCCGACACCTGTGGCTCGCCATGCCCCACCCATTCTCCGCCCCCACCCCTGCCCCGCCCCCAGTCCCACCCATGCTGCACCCCAGCCCCACCCACAAAAATTACCGAGGATAAGTGTAGGCTAACTCCCTTGGTCAGATAATAATTAAACTGGGAACCCCAAAAGCCAAACATGAAATGTACAACACTGGAGAAATAATTTCCTCTTGCACTAAACAAAAACGCAAAGATGTTAGCAATACACACTTCCCAGACCAGACATATTCCAGTTAATAAATTCAAAATAAAAAAGTATTTTTCTACCTTCTGTTTGGGAATTTTATTTTTCAGTTGCAATTGCTCCAGTCACTTTCTTCTGGTTTCTACGTGTCTTCTGCGAGCTATCCATTTGTCCTTTCTTCTCTTTAAGATGTTTTCCATTCTCTCTCTATATCTGCTTTGACATACTGATCGTTTCCCTTTTGCTCTTTCCCCCATTTCTTTCCTTATTCCTTTATCATCCACTCAAATTTCACCCTTCCATTCTCAATCCCCTCTTACTCTCCCAATACCCGGCCCATCGTAGACTTTTCTTCCACACAAAATATCTTTTCCCCTCTCCATTCTCATTCTCCATCACCATCCCCTTCTAGTCCTCCCCCAAATCAGCTCCCTTATAGTTCTAGACCCACCCAGTATCCACTCCCTTCTAGTCCCATTCTCCCATGCCGCCACATCAGCCCATTTCCAGTCCTATTCTAGCCCATCACCCATTTGCAGTCCAAGCTCCCCCCATCAGCCCATTTCTAGTCCTATTCCAGCTCCTCATCAGCCCGTTTCCAGTCCTAGCTCCACATATGCTCTTTTCCAGTTTCATTCCAGCCCCCCCATCAGCCAATTTCCACTCCAAGCTCCCCCGTCAGCCAATTTCCAATCCTAGCCCCCTCGTCAGCCCACTTCTAGTCCTATTCCAGCCTCCATCAGCCCATTTCCAGTCCTATTCCAGCTCTTCATCAACCCATTTCCAGTGCTAGCCCTCCCATCACAGCCTCTTTCCAGTCCTAGCCCCCACCATCACAGCCCATTTCCAGTCCTAGGCCCCCCCAACCATCACAGCCCATTTGCAGTCCTAGCCCCCCTAATCACAGCCTATTTCCAGTCCAAGTTCCCCCTCCCCCCCATAGCCCAATTCCAGTCCAGGTCCCGCCCCCATAGCCCAATTCCATTGCAGCCTCCCCCCATAGCCCATTTCCAGTCCAGGTCCCCTCCCATAGCCCATTTCCAGTCTAGGTTCCCCCCCATAGCCCATTTCCAGTCCAGGTACACCCCCCCCATAGCCCAATTCCAGTCCAGTTCCCCCCCCCCATAGCCTATTTCCAGTCCAGTTCCCCCCCCCCCCATTTCCAGTCCTTGGCCCCCCTCCCCCCCATCAAAGCCCATTTGTAGTCCTAGCCTCCCCCCTCCCCGACCAGCCCCGCTGCTGTCTGAGGTGCTTCAGCGGGAGCTGGGGAAGCCCGTGCGAGGCTCAGGCTCCCTCTGTACAACCGCCAGCAGGAAGATCTTTTTCCTTCACGCTGGCGGTTGTTTCTGTGAAGCCGCGAATTCTGGGAAAGGTTAAAGGGCATTGCCTGTAACCTTTCCCAGCAATCGCGGCTTCACAGAAACAGCCGCCAGCATGAAGGAAAAAGATCTTCATGCTGGCGGTTGTACAGAGGGAGCCGGGGCCTCGCGCGGGCTTCCCTGGCTCCCTCCCCCACGGACTTTGGGAGAAAAGCCATTTTTTTGCTCTGGCCACTCCTGATCTTGTGGCCAGAGTAAAAAAACCCGGCTTTTCAAGGGCCAGTTTTGCTTATCTGCCGGCATCCGGCCTGGCCATGGAAAAACCGGCCAGGCCGGCTGAATATCAGCCGGTTGGCAACCCTAATTCCACCTACCTTGCATTTGCTCATAAAGGCCCAAGCACCTCTAGGCACCTCTATGGCAATATCATACACATCATGACTCAAATACTATACACCCACAACAATAATTCAGACACCCTAAACAATAAGCCAGACACTTCCAAAACAATTAATTGCTGTCTTTTCAATGTATGATCTGTAAGGAACAAAATTCCTGTTATAATTGACCTTATTAGAAATAGCAATAAGGATATTGTCTATATTACAGAAATATGTCTGTCAGATACGGACTCTGTGTTATCCAATCAGCTACATATACAGTACCTGGATACAACTTAATACTCTATCCAAGAATTACTAAGAAAGGAGGAGGTGTGCTTAAAGCCTCACCTGTTCTAACAAAAAACATTGAAGGGATGGATATTCTAATCACAGAAAATAAGCATCTATTCATCTGTCTCTTGTACAGACCACCAACACCTAACCCAGGGAGCCTAACTACGATTAGAAACCGTCTGTACGCATCTTTGAAAAAGCCTTTAATTTTACTAGGGGACTTTAATCTATCATCACTATACAATGCCCATGTCTTACATGGAATACTATCAGACTGTCCAGGTCCCTACACACCAAAAAGGTAATATGCTGGACTTAATCTTTTTACCCAGTAAGGTTTGCCACCACCACCTAAATTCCCCTCCAAAAACATCTGTAGCATGGTCTGACCACTATCTAATAGCCTTCAGCTTCCCATCCCAAGTTCCACACACGTTATCTAAGGTTTGCCATATCAAGAGATTCAAGGCTTTCGAGAAGGAAGCCTTCTTAGAATAAATCCTTCCCCGAATAAAATCCACTTCCATTGATTTAGAAACCTCGGTGGATAACTGGAATTCCACATTAGCAAAGTCCTCCTCTGCCCCTAACTCACATTACAATAATAGGCAAGGGTGCTCAGAAGATTGGTACTCATAGGACCTTAGGATAATTAAAAGATCACTGAGGAGGATCGAACGTAGATGGAGAACCACAAGATCTTATGAAGGTGAAACGGTGCATATGAACACTCTCAAACAGTATAAAGAATCAAATCAACAACAAAAAGAAGGAACACCACTCACTCAACCAACCCAAGTAGTTATTTGAAATAGTCAAAACACACCAAGACACCAAATATAGAATCAAATAACATTAATATAAATCCACAAACCTTGGCTAATCATCTATAAAATAAATTGAAGAGACCCTCAATGGAAATCATCTTCCAAGCAAGTACAGAACACACCACAGCTGATGGATGGCAGGCCTTCCACAAAATCAGCTTAAATAACCTTAATGACATAATAAATAAGATCAACACAACAACTTCCAGTCTGGATCCTAGCCCAGTTAGCTGACTGAAAGTAACACGCACTGAGCTAACACCTTTTATCATTAACATGGTGCAACAGTCATTGAGCCAAGGTCTTATGCTATCATCATTAAAACACGCTATGATCCACCCAATACTGAAGAATAAATTGATGGAGAAAGATAACCCAGCATCATATAGACCAATTTCCAGCCTTCCCTTCCTTGCAAAAGTGATTGAAAAAGTAGTAGAAACCCAGTTGCAAGATTATGTTGATCTAAACACCCCATTGAATGAGCATCAATACGGCTTTAGACCTTATCATGGGGAGGAGACCCTCCTAGTAGCACTCATGGATAAGCAAATCAGAGGTACTGATAACTTGCATAAAGCATTTGACTGTATCAGTCATAATCTCCTCACACGCCTCAACCAAATAGGAATACATGGCAAGGTATTCCAGTGGTTCCAATCATATCTCACTAATCGTACCCAACAGGTCAAGATTGGTCAGCATACCCCCAACCAATATAACAAGAGCAGGGCATACCCCAAGGATCTTCCCTATCAGTCCTACTGAAATATTTTCTAGAAATTTAATGTAGGGTACCATATATATGTGGATGATATAATGGTATATCTCCCCATCAACATCTCATATTCCTTAGCACATCAGATAAAGTCCTGCTTCAGTGAAATGGCACAGTGATTAAACTCACACAACCTCAAAATAAATTATTAAAAGACTGAAGCCTGTATAATTTACAAAGCCCATAGCACTGAACACATCTTGTATAATCTTCATTGGTTACCGGTTCTAAGTAGAATAAGATATAAAACTCTAATGGTAATTTTCAAACTACTCATGAATATAGCCCCCTCTTATCTATCTTCCTTATTAAACATACCAAATAATGATAGAGTTCGAAGAGGTTGCACCCAGAACATCATAATAGTCCCTAGCGACTTTTGAAAGACTAATTGCTCTACAAGTAATAGAATGTTTTCATACTTTGCTCCTACCCACTGAAACTCCCTTCCAGAAAAATTAAGATCCATCAAGGACTTACACCATTCCAGAAGGAAATTTAGACATTTCTATTCCACAAACACTTTAGGGACCCACAGGAACAAAGTAAAACATTGCCAATACAACAACAGCGCCTCAGAGCCTCCTCTTCCCATAATACAAAATCATACCCTCCTTTAAACTAGCTTTGAATATAAGCTCTATCTATAATACAAGCTCTCTCTGTAAATATGTTATCTGTAAATAGGTTAATTGTAAATGATTTACGAACAATCCTAATGTAAATTCAATGTTCAAAGCCTACTTCCTGACTTTGACGCTGTTTCTAATTATCATCATCATAATATTCTATGTAGCAAGTTTTGTTCACTGTAAACAGCCTTTGATCTCTGGAAAGGGTGGTATAGAAAAAAAAAACATAAATAAATAAAACCCATATGCTCATTACTATCTAGGCTAGCGCTTTGTTTCCAAAAAGAGTCGGATTGGCAATATATATTGATTTCTTGCTCCCCGAAATGGTCAGGACTGGAGATGCTGCCACAGGAGCGATCAGCCTCTGGCCAAAACTCTGAACAAAGCACTGTATTAGCTAATGTAACATGCTTCTTTTATGTATTTGAGCTGGTAGGTCTCTTCACCTCCTCTTTCATCTAGCTCGGTTGGAACCAGGCAGGGAACTGGCACCATCAGCCTTCATTTGCACTACCTGAGGTTTTTTCCCTTTAGTTTATATCCCCTTCCTTCACACATGCTCTAAGCTGGGCCCTTGCATCTGTAATCCTGGCCCAGAAGGCTTGGGGTCCGGTTCCCTCTGGAACCTGACTAAGAGTCTGTAATCGACTGTCACTCATAGATTAGCCGTTGCTCACCCAGGAGCTGGGAATAGTGTCTCAACAGTGATTCCAGCCCCAGCCAATGTAAAGAACAGAAGGGCCAATCTGGGAATTGAACAAGGAGCCTCCCTCATGGCAGTGCACGGTATTTCTCTTTAGAGTCTCTGGGCCTGTCCTTTCAGTGGTTCTCAGCCAGGGCCACAAACAACTCTGGCGTTCAGGTTATCAGCAATAATTATTCATTTTAGAAGCTCTAATTGGCATTTGGATGTCTGAAAACAGGTATGCCATATCCGGCCACCGGTATTAAATATCCAGGTCAGCCGCAGTGGTGATATTCAGCCACTGCCTGATTAGCTTCTGTGGTGAAAGTTAGGCCACCATTTAAGGTGACTAACTTTCACCACTTACAAATTACTGGGCAGCGGCTGAATATCGCCGCTGCCCAGTTATCTCTTGAGTGTCGCTTCCGGAACACCCTGAAGCTAGCTGACTGCCAAATGCGTTAATTGTGTTGAATGTTGTCCCCACTGTGATTTCGGCATATTCTGGGTACCTAAGTCTAGATGGCTTCTTACAAAATGACCCCCTATAGGTTTATTCATTGGCACTATCCATTTAACCCTCATCCTACCAACATATTTTACATACAAATCTTACCAACTGGGGTCCGAGTGGACCCCATGTAGTTTTGTGATTGCTGATGAAAGTTGGCATCACTGAACACTTTCTTAATGTGGAAAACATAGGGGTATGTTTACTAAATGGCGATAATGTAGCAGCAGCTACGTTATCATGCGTTAAGTGACATTAACCCACGTTAACATCACCCGATGCAATGTTAGCATGCGTTAACATCGCCGGTGGCGGTAAGTCCCGCAGATGGTGGAGAGAGGGTGGAGAGAAGGGGTCAATGGGCGTCATGGCTGTTTGACATAAAAAAAGAACAAAAAAAAACATAACAAAAAAGAACAAAAGGGAATTGAACCCATGACCCTTGGCTTGGGAGGTATCAGTACTAACCAGTAGGCTACACCTCCACAGCTCTCTGATCTGCAATGGCTAGATACAGAAGGATGATGTGTTGGGACAGCAGCTTAGAGGGGCTTTCCCATGGCTGATGTGCAGTCCTATATTAATCTGAGACCTATTCTTCCTCTCAGATTCTGTTTCTGTTTGGTGCTCCAGTATTTTCTACCATATACATGTTGATGTTAGGATGGAATGATCGTTTCTTATCTCTGGATATAGAAAGACTGCAGGTCACCGCACGACATGTCTGCTGTGGTTACCAGGATAGGGTTAACCCACCAGTATCCATGATGCAATGCACATGCAGATTAGCAGTCTACAGCAGGTCACCGGATAGGGTATGCACCTCTACAGCACCGCACCGTGGTAGGGAGTACTGACCGTGTGTGTTACTGGCACAGAGTAGTGTGTGTTACTGGCACAGAGTAGCTACAGACCATGCCATTGTGTGGGTTCTGCGCTCACCCTGAGGGTGAGGTGGTGCGCCCAGCACCAGGTCCGCAGTACCCGGTTGGATGAGTTAGGCAGTGCTGTGTGTTAGGTATTCCTTGCAGACATATCTAGGATGTTCCTGGGTCCACCTGCATTCCCCAGTCATATCTGGCCCTTGTAGACCATGATGCACCCAGACTGGTGCTTATCCAGTATGGTTGCTTGTTACATGGGCAGGGGGGAGTTTGGATCCACATGCAGATTATGTAGCACCAACTATCAGACCGCTCTTGGCCTCCAACAGACTCACACTCCACATCTTTGCAAAGGAGGCACATGATGATGGGCTGTGGGACCAGCAACCAGGGCTGTTAATATAGATCTGTACTTGTCACAAGGGCACTGGCCTGGAAGGGTTCAGCTGCCCCACACCACGAACTGACATCCACCAGTAGAGGGCATACTCAGTCTGCACCCTGCAAGGCATTCCAGACATACACATGCAAAATGCAGACAGTCCGCTAGCCAGTCCACAGTGCATCTTCCCAGGGGAACTCTGTGCACCCAGATGTGGGATGTACCCACAGACACCGAGCAGATATCTCAGTGATTGGGCCCCAGAGCAGAAACCACATAGATATCACTTGAGAGAAGCACTGTATAGCATTATGTGGGAACCTAGACATGCCATGGTCACTGCTCAGAGTGAGAGTGACCTCCCAGAATGACATGCTGTGGCCACCCTGTCCATGCAGGTGGTGGTCAGGCACTACAATCTCCCAGCTATTGCCCCACACCATGTGCAGATGTCCAGTCCGCCCTGTCCACGCCATACCCACAATACCTTGCTCTGCATTATGCACATTGACAGGCTAATGCTGGAATCAGTGTAAGCATTGTGGGCCCAGTGAGGAGTAGGCAGCCACAAAACAATGGATAGACATATGCACACTCCCACTCCTATGTTGGCATTGTGCAAAGATAGGGGTGATTGGCAGCCCTGCCCATCACACTGGTCCTGGGCACAGTGCAGGCATTGCTAAGTAAGGTATGCAGGTGCTAGTAGTGCTGCTTTGCTGGAAACTGCTGCTCCATGCCTGGCCCAACAGCCTGACAATCCATGGGACTTTGGATAGTGGAGCCTGTGGGTGTGGGTGTTTGTGCTCCTGTTGGCCAATGCTTTGGGGAGTGCACATGACGATGATGTATCTGCAATGTAGGGTAAAATGTAAGGACATGGTCTGCATGAGCCACAGCTGGGACCTGAACCTGTGACCTTTTGTTCCAAGACACACTGTCTGTGTGTACTGCACTACACTGTTGCCACAGAAGCATAGTAGTCCCTGGGACTACCTTTGCTGTTCATCCGACAGACCTTTGCTGCACTGCATACCATGCACTGGTACAGGGCATGGCTTTGGTCCGCTGTGGGCAAGTGTCACGGCCCCCTCCACCACCAACGCCCCCTTCCCCACCATGCTGATGTGCCCATATGCTGTTGATGCTGGTGGTGTGCAGTCCAAGGCCATCCACTGTGCAGGTAGGCGGGTGCCTAGGGTGGGGGGTCTGGGGTGGGGGGGCATACATGGACATCCACACGTCACCCCCCATCACTGCTTGCCACTATTATGGCCCTTCCACATGGGGGGGGGGAGATAGTTGGGGGTGGCAGGTCGGTGATCTAGCAACTATTGGCTAGGGTGGGCCTGGTAGATAGATTGTGTTCTGCCAGCAGACTGTGGACAGGCTAGGGTATGCAATGCAGGTACAGTGTATCCACTTTATTTAATTTATTTATTTTAAAGGATTTATATACCGCCTTCTCCTGTAATCAAGGCGGTTACTTTGGACTGTTGGGTGTATACATGTGTCAGGCAACGTGTGCCTGCTCCCTGCACTGTCCTTCCCAGGGGCTGGTGTGACGGGTGTTCGTGTAGCTGGGTGTTCGGACAGTTTGGGATGTATCCTGGGGTGAGTACGTGGACCCCTATTAGATTGGTTCCCAGATGTGCACTGCTTGCCCCATAACAGGCATTGTGTTTCCTGTGTGACATTTGGGGTACCTGCAGGGTACGTCTCCCCTGGGTGGGACACTGTGGAGCAAAGACTACTGGGCAAGTTTGACCTTGGTCAGCCGCTGTCCTGCTGTTTTCCATTTTCTGTGTTCCTCTGTGCCACCTAGGTGGCTGCCTGATCTGCCCTGTACCCTATCTTCCCCCCCTACATGTCCCACCTGCAGCCCCCTTTGTAGCATCACCATAGTGCCCTTTCATACTTGGGCACTGTGCTATTACTGCACATGTAACACTACTATCACTGTTTTTGGGCTCTCTGCCTGTGATATACATTGCTGACAGGAAATGGTTTCTCTCTCCTACAAATGTTCATTTACCGACAGGTTTTCGCTCGCGGTACTGTTCCAGCATTAATGTGACAGCGTTAGTGCAGCAGGGGCTTCTCCCCACCCACTCCCCGCCCATTGACCCTTTCTCTCCGCCCTCTGGTACAGTTACAGCCAAGAGGCATACCCCATCTGGTGACCTGCTATAGACTGCTAATCTGCATGTGCATTGCATCATGGGTACTGGTGGGTTAACTCTATCCTGGTAACCACAGCAGACATGTCGTGCGGTGACCTGCAGTCTTTCTATATCCAGAGATAAGAAACGATCACTCCATCCTAACATCAACATGCATATGGTAGAAAATACTGGAGCACAAAACAGAAGCAGAATCTGAGAGGAAGAATAGGTCTCAGATTAATATAGGACTGCACATCAGCCATGGGGAAGCCCGTCTAAGCTGCTGTCCCAATACATCATCCTTCTGTATCCAACAGATAACAGATCAAAGAGCTGTGGAGGTGTAGCCTACTGGTTAGTACTGATACCTCCCAAGCCAAGGGTCATGGGTTTGATTCCCTTTTGTTCTTTTTTTTTTTATGCCAAACAGCCATGACGCCCATTGCTCCCTTTGACGGAACGCCCCCTACCTGCCCATTGCCTTTTATGGCTTCAGGTACCTTAACGCTGCACTTAACGCTGGTGACATTACTGCAGTTTAGTAAACATACCCCGTAGTCTTTGATGTTGACAACACAAAATTTAAGTTACAGACATTTTTCTTGTAGCGCATTTAATCAGGAATAATTATAAATCAATCAACGAAATGTGACTTTGTAATGAAATTGTGTCCGGTTTTGATGTTACATATGAACTTAACAAACTATGAACTTTAGAAACTAATGGTAGACAATGTTCATGATAACTTTACAAATTCTGACATAGGAATGCACATATTCACTTATATTTTAATGCATTCATTACAAACAGTAGTTATAAACTAAAGTCCAAATAATTTGGGGTCCTTTCGGACCCCAGAGACTAAAGAGCTGCTGTGGGCACAATATCGTTTAACATAAGAAAAGAATATTTGATATGGACTTACCACTGGTGAGAGAACAAATTCTCAAAATGGCGGCTGTTGATAACTTACGGTGTTTATATAGCGCAAGCAAACTACTGCATGGGGTCCGATATGACCCCACTTGGTAGGATGAGGGTTAAAGAGTGCCGCTAGATATGGGTGGCATTTTAGAAGCCGTATTCAAGCTTTGGACTTCTAAAAACAGGCATAGAGACATCTACGGAGCCATTTTAGGAGCTGTCTCTAGGGACACTGACGACATCCATTTCTGAAAGTAGGCATGGTAGAGGCACGGCTGGGGCATTCACAGGAACCTGATCTTAGAAACGTCCTGCAAGCCGGGAGTCACATTTAAGGGTAGACCTGCTCCAGGCATGGATAAGCATTGCGAAAGTGCTCGTTCTGGCTGAAAAACATCCAGAGGGTTAGAGAAGAGAGCATTCCATCATTACTCAGCATGATTCCAATGATAGCAGCAGTGAGATTTGAACCCTCACTTTCCTGTTCCAACCCCACTACACTAACCTTTAGCTTATTCTATATGTCTGGGTTCTGTCACAGGAATGGTCAGCCCTCTGGCCAAAACTCTGAACCAAGCAGGACCGGCGTTTTCATTAGGCGAACTAGGTGGTTGCTTAGAGCACTGGCCCTATGGGGCACCTATTGCTGCCACTGCCGCCCATCTCTGGGGCTTGCAACAGCAGCAATAGTTCAGAAAACTTGCAGTTTCTGCTGTCAGCCTCTTCCGCCCCCCCCCCTTCCGATGCACACTTTAAACCAGAATTGTGCATTGGAGCGGAGCAGAAGAAGCCAAGGGTCAAGAGCAGAAACTGCGAGGCAGCGCTGGTGACTTAAAGTAAGTGCTGCCCACAGTTTCTGAACTATTGCAAGCTCTGGAGAGGGGCGGCAGTGGCAGCAATGGGGGCAGGGAGTCATGGTCTGTCCTCGCACCCCTCCTGTTCAACGTCTTCCTAGCTCCTCTCACTCTCTTGGTGCAACAGGGCATTTCTGCGCATTACTATGCTGACGATATCTTCCTTCTCTATCAGACTGACTCAGTTTCTCCTGACATCACTCCTCTTAATGACTGTCTTTCTTCCATGGCATCTTGGATTTCTTCCAATTTCCTGCACATTAACCTTTCTAAGACTTCCGCCATTTGGTTTACCGCCGGTAATCCCACCCCCCCTCTTGTCCCTTTACTCTCCTCCTCCCCCATCCCCCTTGTAACATCCCTGCGTTATCTAGGCGTAACCCTCGATTCATCATTGTCCTTTAAAGCCCATATCTCCTCTGCTGTCCAACATTTTTCCACCCTCAGACAACTTCGCTTCATCCGCCCTTTCCTTTCCTTCTCGTCTATGACTACCCTTCTTCTTTCTCTTATTGTCACTCGCCTCGATTACTGCAATGCTTCCCTGGCCTGTCTTCCTCAATCCCAACTGCAACGTTTACAGAGAGTTCACAGCACTGCAGCCCGCATTCTCACTTGTTCCTCTCGCTTTGATCACATCACCCCCCTTCTCATACGTCTACATTGGCTTCCTATTCCTTTTCGCATACAGTATAAGATTCTCACCTTCACCCACAAATCCATTCACACTGGCACCCCTCGCTACCTTGCTGATTTGATCCACCTCCACGCTCCCCACCGCTCTCTCTATTCCATTCATGATAATCGTCTGACCTTACCCTCCCCCTCTCAAGCCCACCTCGAATCCACACGCTCCTCTGCCTTCTACTTCCTTGGACCCCGCCTCTGGAATTCGCTTCCCCCGGACCTCCGCCTGGAACCCTCCTTGAAGACCTTTAAGGCCCTGTATTACCAAATTTTACAC
This sequence comes from Ichthyophis bannanicus, assembly GCA_033557465.1. Classification (NCBI taxonomy): domain Eukaryota; kingdom Metazoa; phylum Chordata; class Amphibia; order Gymnophiona; family Ichthyophiidae; genus Ichthyophis; species Ichthyophis bannanicus. The sequence goes on from CM066041.1 coordinate 277,629,669, forward strand.
TTTTCCCTTAACCCTGTCACTCACTAGCTCACTGACTAGCCTTTTAGAATAAGTAAAAGTTAAGCATCAATACATCACCGGATATTGTAGCTTCACTCCAGTAGGTCGGGGGACTTGTCAGCGATCACTTAGAGGAATCCGGGAGGCCACCGAAACACGTCTGTCTCGTCTGTCTGGTGAAGTCCTGTTTTCCTGCTGAAAATCCCCCTCCTAAATACTTTAACTAAAGCCGTGCATGCTGCATGCTGTTGTCATTCATAGGTTAGCAAGGTGCATGCTCAAATCAGGATTGGTTAGGGTTAATGCTGTGCTCTTGATCTACACCTGAGGGGTGTCAGCTGCCTATGAGTCACTCATTCAGTTCTGTCCAGTTAAAAGCTGCCTGCTCGCCCAGAGATGTTGACCTAACATAACCCTAAGCTCAGCTCTATTCACCAGACTGCAAATACAGAATGGCTCAAGAGTTCAGCCGACCTTTCACATGCAGAATGGCTCAAGAGTTCAATTTCCCTGCAAAGTTCAATATTCCTTGCTGATCCAAATAAATCTTTAATTAGTAATACAGGCCCGCTTGAAAACTTACCTCTTCTGCTTAGCTTTTGACTTTCCCCCCACTACCTTCCCCTCTTCCCCCCCCCCCCCCCCGGTGATTTCTCTTCATCTTTCATGACTCTTGACCTCTCCTTACTTCTTGAGCCTTTTTTTTTTCTGTCTGTCCTATCATTTAAGTGGCGTTCTTTTCCTTTTTCCTAGCAGCTTTGTATACTTTGTACACCGCTCAGACGCTGATGCATTGAGCGGTATATTAAGCTTCTAAATAAAGATAAAGATGGGGGGAGGGGGGACTCACTTAGGGTGCCTCCAGTCCTTGAACCGGCCCTGCCCTGCAGACGTCCATATCAGACATGGCCACGTTTGTGAAATCACATCTGCACCTGGATGTGCCTGCACTTTTTTTCAGACGTTCTGGCTTAGACATCCCAGATTGCATTTGGACGTCCCATCTAAAATTTCCTCTCTATATGTTTAGGTAGTGATTGCTCCAGTAACTATTTAATTTAGGCTTGCTATTTGGAAGGCTTGAGTTAAACTGATAACGTATCTGTTTATCAACTGAATCTATGGTTACCAGATGTCCCCCAATTTCCAGGAATTGTCCCCAACTCCCATCTGTTTGACAGCTTTCTGTCCTTGATTCCAGCAAGGAGGATGGGAGGATAGAAAACAAATTGTATTTTTAATTTACTGATTTGCATATGTCAGTTTTTAGAATTTGCATCCATTATCTTTTTATTTTGCACTGTAAGGGAGAAATGCATCACTGTTTCTACTGATTTGTCTGCTTTGAAGTGAAATTGTTGCTGTCATGGGATGGATGCGGGGGCAGGGTAATGACTTCTCTTCCTTCCTCCATGCATTATTGCTCAAACCTGGAACTAAGGTATCTCTTTCTCTCAAACCCCCCCCCCCACATACTTTGGATAAATGTCCCAGATTTGCCTGCAAAAATTCTGGTAACTTTACTGACTATTACTGCTAAACAATTAAAGCACCACCTCTAGCCCTCTCCAATCCTGGCCTCTTATTATTGAGATAAAATCAGGTCATTTAATGAGCTAAATGGCCCGATTCTATTTGAATAAATGTTGAAAATATCCAGATGTCTAAATGGTGTAAGAATATTTTTCTCTATCTGGATACTGGCAAATTTCCAAAATAAAAGTATGCACACATAGATGATAGAGTGGTAACAGGGGCACTAAGAGAGGATAAGGCCATAGCAGAGAGATAAGACATAAGAAGATAAGACTGAATGAATTCTTTGATTCAGTCTGTACCGAAGAAGATGTAAGAAACTTACCCATGCCAGAAATGTTATTTAAAGGTGAGGTATCAGAAGACATGAAACAAATCTCAATAAATCGGGAAGAGTTAATACAGCTATTTTATAAACTAAAGAGCAGTAAATCACCTGGACTGGATGGCATATATCCCAGGGTGCTGAAAAAACTGAAATATAAGATTGCAGATCTACTTTTAGTAATCTTAAAATCATCTAAAGTATCTGAGAATTGGAGAGTTGCCAATGTAACGCCAATTTTTAAAAAGGGTTCCAGGGGTAATCCAGGAAACTACAGACCAGTGAGCTTGATGTCTGTACCAGGCAAAATGGCCATTATAAAGAACATTACTGAACATGTGGATAGTCATGGCTTAATGGCAGGAAGCCAACATGGATTTAGCCAAGGAAAGTCTTCTTGCTTATCTGTTATATTTTTCCAAAGGTGTGAATAAACAGGTAGATAAAGGTGAGCTGGTTGTTAAAGTGTATCTGAATTTTCAGAAAGTCTTTGACAAGGTGCTTCATGAGAGACTCTTGTGGAAATTTGTCATGGGAGAGGAGGAATTGTACTATTGTGGATTAGAAACTGGTTAAAAGATACAAAAACAAAGAGTAGGGCTAAATGGACAATTTTCTCAGTGGAGAAAGGTAAATAGTGGTGGACCACAGGGATTTTTGCTGGCTCCACTACTTTTTAACATATTCATAAATGACCTGGATATGGGAATAACGAGTGAAGTGATGAAATTTGCAGATGGCACAAAATTATTCAAAGATATAAAACCTATGAGGACTGTGAAAAATTGCAAGAGGACCTTAAAAATTTGGGAGACTGGACATCCAAATGGCAGATGAAATTTAATGTGGACAAGTGCAAAGTTATACACCTAGGAAAGAACACCGCAAACTGCAGTTCCACATTAGGAAGCAGCACTCAAGAAAAGGATCTGGGCATCATCGTGGTTAGTACATTGAAACCCTCCGCCCAATGTGCAGCAGTGGCCAAGAAGGCAAATAGAATCTAGGAATCATAAGGAAAGGAATGGAGAATAAAACAAAGGATGACATCATAATACCTCTGTATGGCTCCATGGTGCGACTGCACCTTGAATATTATGTGTAATTCGGGTCACCATATCTTAAAAAGGATATAACAGAATTGAAAAAGGTACAGAGAAGAGCGACCAAAATGGTAAAGGTGATGGAAGGATACCCCTATGAGGAAAGGTTTAAAAGATTAGAGCGCTTCAACTTGGAAATGAGATGGCTGAGGGGAGATATGATTGAGGTCTATAAATAATGAATGGAGTGGAATGTGTAAATGTAGATTAGATGTTTACACCTTCAAAAAGTAGAAGGATTAGGGGACACACAAGCTACAATGTGGCACATTTAAGACTAATCAGAGAAAATATTTTTTCACTCAGTGTGCAGTCAAACTCAAATTCATTACAGGTGGATGTAGTAAAAACTGTTAGTGGAGTTAAAAAGGTTTGGGACTGAGGAAATCCATTGCTTACCCCTGGGACACGCAGCATGGAATGTGTATATCTCTGAGAACCTAACAGATACTTGAGACGTGGAATGGCCTTTGTTGGAAACAGGATACTGGGCTTGATGTACCCTTGGTCTGGACCAGAATGGCATGTTCTTATGTACTTTCACTTTGAAAATTAGCTTCGGAAATTTATGTGCAGAGATGTACCCATGTTCTTTGGCCAGTTTACTAGCCCATGCTCTTTATGGTATCCTGTTCTTTTCAACATTACCATTATGTTACAACTAAATGACTGAAAAGAAAGCCTCGCCAAGTCTGATACAGGGCTTCTGCTTGTTTTTGATTCTGTTTCAGGGGACTTATCATTCTTATGAATCGATCATGACCACTGTTCCCTCTAAGCTGTGCGCGTGTGCGCGCGCACACACCTCGCCGAGCGAGTGCACATACTTTACAACAGAGCGCACAAAAATTACAGTTCTGATTCTGATAGAAAACACAGACGTCTTAAAATTTAAAGGTTGTTATGTATTTACGGTTTTCACAAGTTCTACAATGTTTTCTAGTGCAAACAATGTGGTGTACATACTGTATTCTGATGTGTAGTCAAATTTTAAAGTATATAACTACGAGTGTCGTTATGTGGCGCACAAAAATTTAACCTTCCTTCAAAAGCTGCACAGCTGATATTTTATGCGCACACAGCCTACAGAAAATTAGAGGGAACATTGATCATGACTTTGTAGAATTTCTGATGCACAGTGCAGATAGAGCTGTTCCCAGGGCTACAGGCTCCTGCTTTAGTCAGGGCGCAGCTGAGCTCTGTACTTCAGGTTCCCGACTGCCTCAAAAAAACAAGCCAGGGAGACAGGAGAAGCACCAGGCTGAAAAGACCAAGGGAGAGAGGCAGGTGGGAGATGAAAGATCAGCTGGCCAGAGCATGGTAAAAGCAGCTGTGAAATGAGCTGCAATTGCACTTGGTTCCTGCCAGCCAGGCCTCTAAAAATAACCGGGGAGCGAGAACATGCTTTTGATTTTTTTTTTTGACCCTGCACTGTTGAGTCGTAAAGCAGATATGCTTCGGGAGATGATATCAATCTCCCATGCCTGTTCTTTGAGGGTGATATTCAAAAGCACCAAGTGTTGAATGTATAAGTGATTTAAAAAGAAATTTCAGGCTACTTTGCATATAGTTCTAGATGTGCATAGTCCTATTTTACATAGGGTGTCTAGGTTGGAAATGGAACATCCAAGTCGAGGTGCTCAGAATTTCCAGTCTACATTGCAAAAAGCCAACTAAATACTTATAGGGTTGCATGAAATACCCTCCCCCAGATTCTACTTAGATATCTCTCCTAAAATGGCACTCATAATCTATGGGGGTGGGTGGGGGATATTCAAAGGCGTAAGTGCCGTTCACCAGAATATTCAGCGGATGTACCGCTACATGCCCCAACACTAAGCATTTAGCATTGGGGCATCCTGGAGGTGGCACCACAGGTTAACCAGGCAGTGACAATTGGAAAATCACAATCCAGGCAACCCAGATGTTCAATGCCAGTGTCTGGATATTGCCCAGGCATTAACTATCTGAGGTGAATTTAAAACAGCAACAGCTTTTTAGGTTTTATTATGTCCTTGTTTTATTAATAAGGCTCCTTATTTTCAGTTTTTATATTTTTTTCCTCAGGGATTTATTGATATTTATTGTAATTAAAAAATGAGGACAAAGTGGTCTGTGTTATGGCTAAATGTTGAGGTTTATTTTGGTGGACCGAAGTCTGACACACAGTTCAGCCTCTCTCATCTGCCAGTGTGAGGGGTCAGAACGGGTTTAGCAAGGACATGGGGTGTGCATGACTGAATCAGTGGAGAAGGAGAGCACAAGTCTGCAAACTCACAAATTTGGTAGGATAAAAAGAAAATTCTGCAAGTTTAGTGCTTCATGCTTAAGGTAAAAATTGGTAGAAACAGAATACCGGCTTTTGAGAAAATCTGTGATTTCTTAAAGTTAAAATTGGTTAAGACCAGAGGTTCTCAACCCAATCCTCAGAACACACCTAGCCAGTCAGGCGTTCAGGATAACCACAATATCGCTACCAATGTAGACTTAATTCCAACTGAAGTTACAGGAAGATGAATGGAACTTCAGGCCGGAAGGTCGGGGGTTCAAATCCCACTAGAGGACAGCAACCTTGGGCCGGAAAGACTGGGGTTTCTAGTCCCACAGGTGCTCCTTGTGGTCTTGGGCAAGCCACTTAACCCTCCATAGCCCATGTTCCCTGTAAAATAGTTATCTCCAAGTTATAATGCCCTGTTCAATGTAATTTGTTTGTTCAATGTAAACTGCACTGATGCAGAATAGCACAGTATATAAGAGAATGTAAAATAAATAACTTAAACTAATAATATAATTTTCAAAAGGGTATGGAACCCATCTTTATCTAACAAATCCTCTAGAAAATCTTAAATGTTTTTTATTAATTATCTTCTGTATTCTTTTGGTTACTAGCGTATTATAAAATAGGACCATTTCAAAATGGAAAAATGAGTGCCACGACACCAATTGTCATTCAGCAGGTTATTTCCATTGCCTTCTGCTTTCTGAGGTACGTAAACATTTCCATTAAACAGAATTTGGCAAGCATGCGTTAGTATTTCTTGCTAAATAGCAAAGTGAAGGAACAATTCTGCTGCACGGTGGGAAGCTCAATGCTCGGGGCCTTTGGGCCTTTGGAGACGTAGAGATATTTTTTTCATCTTCTAAGATGGTAAAGCCATTTCTCTGCTGTGGTCCTGAAACATAATTGGAAATTAAAATAGGGCATCTTGGGCTTGCAGCATATAAATCTTTTGTTGCTTTGAATGATATGTTGGTACCGAGATGCTCTCTTTTTTTAGATTTCAGTTTTGATTTAAATTTGAATTTAGAATTAAATTTACAGTCTTAGGGCTTGGCTTTTAAAGCAATTCATAATATTGGCCCTTAATATATAACTGATTAGGTTGATTAGATCAGAGCTCGACAAACCCCAGGTGCCAGGTTCCATGGCGACTGAAAATCTGACCTTGCGCCTAGGGTTCACAGCATATATGGGCAGAAGGGCAGCAAATGGCCACAATCACGGCCAAGACCGGCATTGTCTGTCCATGGCGATCCATCTTCTGCAGGCAGACAATACGGTCTCGACCATGATCATGACCCTTTGCAGCTCTTTGGGAAATGCCTGAGTACTGCAGTGCCTGAGCCTTTAAAAGCACAGAAGCTAAAGAAATCTAAAGGGGCAGCAGGTTTGATTTAATACCTAAGGGGGGATGGAGGGCAGGGGTGAGTGAGTCTGGGAATGGAAACAGAGTTGAGGTGGAGGATGGATTGCAGGAGAGAGGTTGGAGTGGGGGGTGGAGGGGAGTAATTGTGCAAGCAGTCAGAGGGTGAAGCACCGCACCGCACCCCACTCCAGCACCTCATATGTTCACGCAGGCACCCCCACACCACACACACATACAGGTGTAGCTTAAAGGAGCAGTGATGATAGTAGGAGATGGAGGGGGAGTGGGGTCACCATCTTCTGTTAGCACTATGCAGTGGCCCATTAAGAGCCTGAATTAAGCAGCTTTTGCCCTTAGATGAGGGAATGGCAACAGTGAAGGGAGGTGCATAGAAGTATCTTCTGAAACTGCTCATTCTCCACTCCGAAAAATGAATGTCCCACTAAACGATTCTGGCGATGGGCCCATGCAGATAGCAAGACTGTTTCACAAATGTTTACGTTCCCAAATTGCACGACCTCAGAAATGGGTACTTGGCCATGCTGGCTGGGATATTTCAGAAGGGGGCTGAGTATGTTTTGAGACATACATGTCCCAACTGGCTATCTCAGATGATCAGACATGGGGTCGTTTACTAAACCGTGCTAACTGCCAGCACGGTGTTCAGGTGCTAAAATGTGGTGCGGGGCCCTGCACAAAAAAATCCCATGCTGGCAGGTTCATCTGTGAATGGGTGGAGACAGGGCAGGTTGGGGCGACCGTGGGTATTGATGGGCCCACGTTAACCGTGATTGCTGCCATTAACATAGATGCCACCTCACTGGGTGGCATTAGGTGCACCTGTGTGCTGGGTCCTGTGGTGCTGTGTGCATTCACAATGCGCCAAAGGTAGGGGAAGGATGTACATGCCCCCTAAAGTTGGTGCAGACCTTCACATTGGTTTCACAGCCTGACTACGAGCTACCAGAAAACCCTTTATTAAATGTGCCCCTGAGAGATATAAATGATTTGCAGTCTGGTGACAAATTGAAAACTTGGTTGTTTGGCGCTTATTTTAGTTAGTGAATAGTTTTATTTTGTTTATATTAGCCATTTTTCTTTATTAGACTGTATGATTTTATTATATGCTTCATGTTTAATGTGCTAATCTGTCTGATTTGAACAAATTGTACTTTGCTTTGTTGATTATTTCATAGTAAAAGCGGATTATAAATGATGCTATTAAATTAAATTACCTCATAAATTTGAGCTTTAATTACTTGCCTTTACAAATAAGAGTTCAAGGTGAGTTTTAAATCCAGGTACAAAAGCTATTTTCCTGTCCAAGTGGACTTACAATCAAAGGGGTCCTTTTACTAGAGTATGGTTAATACTGAAACTACTGGGGCTTCAACACGCACTAAACACCAGCGGTGTTACCCCATACCAAGATCAGACAGTGTGTGGTAAATCCTATACTACCTGCTGTTAGAGCTACAGGGTGGGATCATGAGGGGTAAGGGCAGAGAGTGGATGTATCAACTGTTGACAGCTGCTGCACAAGACGTTACCGCACACTAGCTGTCACAACTGCCCATAGAGTGGCTGCAATTGCTTCCATCTCAAGAGATAGTAGTAAGAGCATTGGCAGACAGATAGAAGTGGCCTCTGTCTATGGAAGCCATCTCCCCAGGTACCGATTGCCCCTCCCCTTCAGCACATATCTGTCCCGGAAAGCAACCCATAGGCCCTCTATCCAAAACCCCTCACCCCTGATGGATCCTCCCACCAGGAGGCATCTTACCAGGACTTTCTTATTGGGGGCTCCCTGATGGTCCTAATGGGTCACTGGGGAGAAGCAGTCCCCCTCAACTCCTACTCCGACTTTGGCAATGCAATGTGTGCCTTTGAGTCAGTCCTGACTCCTGGCGACCCAGAAGCTCCTGGGTTTTCTTGGCAGTGTCACCGGAAGTAGATTGCCAGGCCTTTCTTCCGAGGCAATGGAAGGTTAAGTGACTTGCCCAAGGCCACAAGGAGTGCTAGTGGGAATCGAACCCTGGTTGCTTGGTTACCAAGCCAGTGTTCTAACCACTAGGCTACTCTGACTTTGGCAGCTCACAAAATTGTGCAGAAACCTCTAACTGTAGTTTCACAGTACTACCTCTAGGGGTCAGTACAACGAGATTACCGCTAGTGGCAGGGACATGGTCCTCTGTGGTAAGTGTCTACCCTGTGTGATAAATGCAGGGCAGATGCTGGGCATGCCCCCTTTATTTATCAAATGGGCTTTGCACTTACTGTGATTTTTTTTCTGGCACTAAATCTGTAGTTAGTGCAAAACCTTACTGCTCTTTAGTAAAGTGGCCCTTAAGTTTGTACCTGAAGAAAATGGAGGGTGAAGTGACTTGCTCAGGATCACAAGGAATGAGAGAGCAGGATTTGAACCCTGGCTTCTGAGCCAGTTGCTCTAACCATTTGGCTACTCCTCCCTTCCAAATAATGTTAGGACAAAAGGCCAATCCATGGAAATAAGAGGTAGCAGATTTAAAACAAACTGTAGAAAGTGTTTTTTCATTCATTGCTGTGGAATTTGTTGCCAGATGACATAGTCAAGGCCTCTATTTACACTTATAGACTGTACCACGTATCTAGAATCTGCTCCATGGGGTTTACAGCAACCAAAACTACATCACATCCCCTTTCTAATGCAGCATTTTATAACTTATTCCCTTACAGACAGTGCCACAACATGCACTTCTGAGAAAATACATCTTCAGAGACTTCTTTAAAGTACTCAAATCGTGTTCTAAACAAAATTCCAAGGGAAGCATGTTCCAATGCGCAGGTCCCTGAACAAAGAAAGCCCTATCCCTATGGTAGCTCTTTTGAACTCTCTTAATACTAGGGACCAGCAATAATTCACACCCTTGAAATTACAATGGCTGACTGGGGTAGATACAGAGCTAACTCAGCAGTCAGATACCTCAGAGTCATATTACATTAACAGCAATTTGTTCTGAATGCGTAACTGCATATCTGTGTTTAAAAGGAACAAGTTTCTGGAGGAAAAGTTGATAAACAATTACAAGCCAGAAAGACTTGGGGGGGAAAGCCAGTGCTTGGCCCTGAGAGCGAGCAGCTCTTTGGGATTTGCTGAGTACTGTCTATTTTATTTAGCAATGCTTATAGACCATTTTTCACTGGGTCAAAGTGATGTACTGCGATGCCCTAGCTTGGGCCCGAAGGCTTACAAGCAAAGAACAGCCTTATAATGTCCTTTTTAAATAAAGCTTCCCTTGTTTGTCCCCAGGGATTCTGGGACTTGTAGTTGGCTTACTTATATAAGGACAAATGTAGTTGTGAGACCGGTGGTTTAAGGCAGCAAGAAAATTTATTTTATTGTAGGATTCCCAAGGCATTAAAGCTCAAAACACAAATGCAAAAAAGGATGCTTCTCCAACACAAGAGTAAATCAGGATAACAGAGAAAAATGTAACAAAAAGGCTTCTTTCCCTGAGCAGCAGCTTTCATCAAATAAACCTGTACAGAGCACAGCTCCTGGTGGTCATTCAACATAACAAGGTAAACGTTTCATAGCTGCTGTTTTCTTTTTCAAAGTAAACTTTTACTGACGACAGCTCCTGGGCCTCAGAAGCTCATATACTTAGTAAAACACATTCTTGGCTTTTCTTAACTCTGCAGTCATAAGAATTAGAAGCTATATTGTTTCACAGTCTTTCAACCCTGTTCCACAATGCTTAATTCTCCTTGAGACAAAAAGAGCAATCCTTTGGTGATATTTCTGAGTCAGAGTCTGGCATACAAGAATCCACCTGCATATCTTCTATGGATACCGGCTACTTTTCTCTTTCATCAGTTTTATAAACTTTCCCAGACTTCCTGTCTTCTAAAAACTCTTGGAACTGTTTCCACAGCACATCACCCTGAGAAGGCGCACTGGTATTGGGAGGGTAAAGCTTACTCTCTGCAAGCAGTTTTCTTAATGCTTCTAGTGTTAAAAGCTCAGTCTCTCTGTTCTTATCTGGGTTTCTGTTTTCTCCATGCATAAAACTTTCCACCCACCTCTTAGCAGATGAAGACGTTAGGTCAGGCTCCTGGACACTAGCTTTAGCAAACTGCTTTCCTGCAAGCTGTTTAGCTCTGCAAGTGCTGGCTTTACCTTGGGGCGGGTCTCTCAGACAACTACTGATTCCTTTCCTCCTGATATCTTTCAGGCTATGGAACTCAGCCTTCTGGTGTCTTTCTCCACTGCTTCCCAGATAGTCACTCTCTTGAAAGTTTCCTTGGAACCTTTCTCCTTTTCCAGGATCTCTCAGAGTTTCTCCTTCTGGCTCTCTCTGCTGCGTCTCCTGTGTGTGTGTCTCCCTTCTCTCATGTCCATGTGCATCTCTTCCATGTGCCTCTCTCTCCTGTGCATTTCTCTCTCTCTGCTCTGAATGTGCTTTTAAAAGCCGTTTGCTGCCGGGCACTCCCTTGCCTTTGCACAGGTGTGACCAATCACTGAGCAAGCTTGGCTCCCTGTCTGAACTAGGGCGTGGCCTGGCCTTAGCAGAGAGCTGAGTTTTTTTCTTGCAAGCACTGTGCACAAGTGAACTGTCACTTGTTTTAAAGGGAAAAACAGGATTTTCCTCCACTTCCATCTCTTCCTGGGAGCTCTCCTCACCACAGTACATTCAGGTATGGTATATATTTTCCTTGTCCCTGAAGGGCTCACAATCTGCATTTTGTACCTTAGACAATGGAAGGTTAAGTGGCTTGCCCAAGGCCACAAGGAACACCTGTTGGACTAGAAACCCCAGTCCTCTGGCCTGAGGTTGCTGTCCTCCAGTGGGATTGGAACTCCCCAGCCTCTGGCCTGAGGTAACTTGCCCTAACCACTAGGCCGCTTCTCCTGTCTAGTGAGCTGGACTGGCCACTCTCAGAGACAGGATGCTAGCTTCACTGGACTTTTGGTCTAACCCAGCAGGGCATGTCTTGTTTTTATGTTCTCATCTGAAATAGAGCTGAGCAGCACCAGTTAAACCAGCAGACAAACAGCCAATAACAGTCACTGTCTTCTCCCCCCAACATAACCTCTGTAACGGCCAAATTGTACTGGCTCAGACAGAGATCTCTTGAGCAACCCCTTGTGTATCTTTGTAACTGCATCATAGAAGATAAAAGAAAACGATGGGGCCTAATTACTAAAGTGTGCAACCACCAAGGCCCGTGCAAGGATATGAGGTGCCCTAGGTCAGCGATGGCGAACCTATGGCACGCGTGCCAGCTGTGGCACGCGAAGGCCTTGCAGCTGGCACGCAGCGCCGCCGCCAAGAAAAACCGGAAAAGAAAAAAAAAAGCGCCGGGGGAGGGCGGGACGTAGTGAGCGAGCGAGCGAGCGAGAGTAGCGAATTGTCTCCTCTGGCCCAGATTATGGTCTTGTGTGATTGAGACCTTTGACTCAACGTTTGCTTGAAGCTTGGGTGCACCCATCATTTTCTCGAGCTGACAGCTGCCCTGTGTCTAGCACTGTTACCCACAGGTTCCAACACTACTGATCCAGAGAGTAGACAGGAGGATCCCCACAGGGCCCCTGTGTGAGGTTGGTAAGTTTGGACCCAGGCTTCCCTTCCCTCTCGCTGTCCTATTTCTGCTTGCTATGTCTTTTATCCTATGTTTTCTATTGGTTTAATTGGTTCTCTGTTCTTGCTGCTTGCATAAAGTAGCTTCGATTTAAAATAAAAATCCTTTCAGGCAACTGGACTTTCCAGGCCTGTGTGGGTGGCTGGGGAAGCCCTTCTCACATTTCCTTGACCAGCCTGACAGGTAAAATGATTCCCTTGCTGATCGGGGGTTCATTTTTCGCTACTGTTTCTTTTGTTAGTTGGGGTTTTTTCTTTGCAGTTTTTCGTTTCTTTCTTTTACCATGTTTGAACTCTGCAAGGCATGCCTGGTGCACAGTGGTGTGCTGCTTGCAGTTCTATTAGGTGAACTACATGGTTGTTTCTTTTTGCCCTGAGTATGATAGAAAAACCATGGGGGCACATTTTTTTGGCAATATTGGGACTTCCCATGGGGGGCCCTGGGCCCATTGCTGATTTTGGTACCTCTGCTACATCTCCCTTTATTTTCTGCCAGCAGGAACAGTGGCCATCTTGGATGACCGCATAGTTCTAGTAAAGAGGAAGTGTAATGAGGTGGCTACAGCCTCAAACTGGTAGGCCCCTGAAGTTTTTTTGGGGCCCCATGGCCCACTTTTGGCTGGCTTTGAGAAGCAGCTCATGAAACAACTCACATGATATTTTCAGTCTTTGATAGCTGCCTGGCAGCCCCCCTTGTGGGGGTCTGAGGCTCTGACCTTTCCTATGGGAAACTCAGGGGCCTTCTGAGGTCCCCCCACCCTCTGGTGGTAAGGGGATTAGGCACTCTCATTTTTCTTTTTCACCTGTCCATTCCTCCAGCTTTTCGTGGCCCCGTCTGGCCCTCCTTCCCCGGGGCACCCTGTACCTGTCTACCTGCCGCCGTCTCGCTTTCTCTCCGAGCTGAGGGAGGGAGGAAGGAGGGAAGATGTCACCCATTAGTTTTAAAAAAAAATTACATCAAATGTTAACAACTAAACAGGTATATTTTTTGACCAAAACAGATGTCTACAATTAATAAAATTAATAAAATTCCCCAATCACATATTTTTTTATATGGGAACGGATTTGTATACAGCACTTCATTAGTTTTTTTTTTATTATACAAATTTTATGTTTTTGTAGACTTGAAGTCTTGAACAAAGAAAATGAGTACAGCAAAAAAAGCAAAAACAGATAGTGGAAGATCATTCCAAGAGGCCTGGACAGAGACATATGGAGTGATTGAACGCAGTGGGAAAGCATTGTGTATTATGTGTAATGAAAGTGTTGTGTCTCGCACATCAAGTGTCAAACGTCACTTTGAGACCAACCATAACAGTGTTGCTGAACTTGGTTTAGCTCAAAGAAAAGAGTTCCTTGTAGGAAAATTAAAGAAATATCACTCCCAGTCTCTTAGTTTTAGCAACTATCTTTCAAAAACTAATCATCTTACAGTTGCCAGCTTTCAAATTTCACTGTGCATGGCAAAACATGGTAAGCCCCTCTCTGATGGAGATTTTATCAAAAAGGCAATTTTGGCTGGGAGTAATTCACTCTTCCATGATTTCCAAAACAAGGATAAAATTGTGCAGCGCATCTCTGAGATGCCGCTAAGCAGAAATACTGCAAAAGATAGGGTTCTGCGAATGGCTGCTGATGTTAGTCAACAGCTTACTTGCAACTTACAAAAAGCACCCTTCTACTCCATGTGCTTGGATGAAAGTACAGATATTACTAACCATGCAAGACTAGCGCTCATTTTGCGTTATGCTACTGGTGACATCATGAGAGAAGAGCTGGTAAAACTGCTGTCTTTGCCTGGAAGAACACAAGGGATAGATATCCACAATGCTGTGATGGAGGCTTTTTCATCACTAGACATAAGTCCAGAAAAAGTGGTTTCAGTTACTAGCGATGGAGCACCTAGCATGGTGGGGACAACATCAGGATTCATTCATTTCTTTGCTAAGGAAGCAAAACATCCACTGATTCAATTTCACTGCATAATACATCAAGAGGCTCTCTGTGCCAAAGAAAGCAGCAAAAAACTTGACGATGTCCTCAAAGATGTAACAAAAATGGTGAACTTCATCATGGCGCGTGCTCTTAATTTTCGACAATTTCAAGCCCTTCTTGATGAGGTTCAGGCACAATATAACACTTTACTGATGTACAATAATGTCCGGTGGCTGAGCCGAGGACGAGTGTTAGAGAGATTTGTGGCCTGCTTGGAAGAAGTTAGGCTATTTATGAACGAAAAGGGGGAAGACTATCCTCAACTCACCAACATGGCCTGGCTTACCAACCTCATGTTCTTTACAGATTTTACTAACCACTTTAATGTACTAAACAAAAAATTACAAGGCATGGGAAAAACAACAGAAAGCATGTTTAGTGACATCAAAGCTTTTGAGAGAAAATTGCATGTTTTTGAAAAAGACCTTGACAGTGGACAGCTGAAATATTTTCCCAACCTAAAAATACATTTGGATAATTCTACAACATTTGTGGACAGTCATAAAAAACACCAGGAAATCCACAAAGCATATTCCACCATTGTAGCCGAAGCAAAGGAGAATTTTAGTAAAAGATTTTCTCAGTTCCGTAAGATGGAGACAACCCTTTCATTTATTACTTCCCCAGAAAAGTCCACATTTGAAGATCTTGATCTTTCCTGCTTACAGTGGTTGGATATTCAAAACTTGGAAATGGAGCTACTGGAATTTCAAGAAAGCTCTATCTGGAAAAGTAAATTCAATGACCTGCGTGCGGCTCTTGAACGTATTGAGTGTGAAAGGGTGACAAATGAAATCACTCCTAGCAGTTCTGAAAATGAAATCCTAAAAGCGTGGAATTCTCTGCCAGACAATTTTAAGTCCATGAAAGCCCTTGGGATTGCTCTTCTTACTTTGTTTGGGTCATCCTATGCTTGTGAGCAGCTGTTTTCGGCTTTGAATCATATAAAATCTGATGCTAGAAACAGATTAACGGACGACATGAGTGCTGCATGTGTTGCTCTGAAATTAACGCATTATGAGCCAAGGATTGACAAGTTATCAGCATGCATGCAACAACAAACATCACATTAATTTTTTTCAGAGCATGCCCAATGCATATGTTTACATGAAGCAGTGTTTTCAGTTTGCAGTTAAGACACTTTCTAAGTTATTTAAATATTATTTAAAGATGTTATTTAAAAAAGGGACTTTACATGGTCCTGTTGTATTCCAATCTGGAATTCCCAATAAAAACGGTTGGTTTAATTGAAAGCTCTTTTGTTTTCTTTACATCATATTATTAGAAATGTAATGATTTAACTATTTTCAAATTTGATAGTAAATTTTACAAAAAAACATGTATAGATTCTTTGGGAATACACACCGAGTCCTGACACAGTTAACAGTTTTAAGAAGTTTATCTTTTTTTTACTCAGGATACATTTGACATGTTATGTGAATAATACATTTAAAATATATTGTGTAACTGAATCAAATTCTTCCTAAATTCATTAAATTGAATGAAATCATTAAAACATTATAAATTGCCAATAAATTGAAATGAAAAACAAAGGCTGATGGGGGGGGTTAGGACTGTCAATGGGCTATGGGGGGCTGACTGGAAATGGGCTGATGGGGGGGGGTTAGGACTGGTAATGGGTTATAGGGGGGGGCTTAAACTGAAAATGGGGTGATGGGGGTTAGGACTGGAAGTTGATTGACGGGGTGTTGCTAGGACTGGAAATGGGCTGAGTGGAAGGGGAGGCTTGAACTGCAAATAGCTGATGGGGAGGGGGCTTGGAATGGAAATGGGCTGTGAGGGAAGGGAGCTAGGACTGAAAATGGGCTGATGGAACAGCTAGGATAGGACTGGAAATGGGCTGTTGGGGGAGCTAAGATTGGAAATGGGCTGTGGTGGGGGCTTGAATTGAAATGGACTCATGGAGGGGCTAGAACTGGAAGTAGGCTCATGGGGGGGCTTGGACTGGAATTGGGCTGAGTGGAGGGGAGCTATGATTTGACATGGGCTGATGGTGGGGCTAGGAAATGACTAGAAATGGGCTGATGGGGGGGCTAGGATTGAAAATGAGCTGATGAAGGGACTTGGACTGGAAATGGATGGGGGAGCTAGGACTGGAAATGGGCTGATGGGGGGCTAGGACTGGAAATGGGCTGATGCAGGGACTAGAAGGGAATGGATGCTGGGTGAGACTGGAACTAGAAGGGAGCTGATGTTGGGGGAGGATTAGAATGGGATGGGGCTGGGAGAGTAAAATTTTGTGTAGGAGGGATGAAAAATCTACAATTGGCCAGGTATTGGGAGAGTAATTGGGGATTGAGGATGGAGGGGTAAAATTTGTGTGGATGAAATAGGAATGAGGAAAGAGCAAAAGGAGAAAGATTAGTATGTTAAAGCAGATGTAGAGAGAGAGAGAATGGAAAAAAAACTAGAAGAGAGAAGAAAGGACAAATGGACAGCAGACGATGGAGAGTTAGCAGAAAACATGAAGAAACCAGAAGAAAGTGGCTGGACCAATTGCAACTGAAAAAGAAAAAGCACAAAAGGTAGAAAGATATCTCTTTATTTTGAATTTATTAACTGGAATATGTCAGCTCTGGGAAATGTGCATCATTAACATCTGCGCTTTGGTACAAGAGGAAATTCCTATTTGACGTTGCCACTTGTTCTCTTTCCCCAGTATTCTCTGAAATGTATTGGTTTAATATTTGCAGTGTTGCCTTTTGATAGGTAGGGTATGGTGCTTTGTGAGTCCTGGTAATGCTGTCAGGATACGGCGGGTTTGCTATGGGTTCTAAATGGGCAGCGTTTGTAGTAGTTCCTAATGTGCCTGGCGGTTGGCACTGGATTATAGTAATGTAGAAATCTTTTAGTCTTTCTTTATCCATACACTCATTAAGAGACATGTTTACTAAAAGTTAGTGTATGGTAACATTATGCAAATATTTATGCAAATAAGACCACTTATGCAAATGACGTGCTGGCACTTTGAGGAAATTCTTTGGTTTTGTGCGGCAGTTTGGGCACTCGGGCTCAAAAAGGTTAGCCATCACTGCCCTAGGTGAACCTTCATTCTTGCTGCACCCCTTACCCCCGCCGCCGCTCCCTCTCCAGCTCTTACTAGGGATTGCAACCCAAACATTTTGATTTTGTTTTGTTTCATTTTGTCTTTCATCTCCTATCATTTTCCTTCGCGTTCTTACTCTTTCGCAAGAATGCGCACTGCTAGGCTATAGCGTGCACTCTTTGCACATGCGTGAATACTGCACGTATTCTGTATTAAGGTACACTCTCACAAAAGAATGAGTCTATTGTTGGGAGCCAGGAAATGATGACAACGTCAAGATCACTGAGTTTGTGACTTTTGTGGGACATGAAAGCATATCCTTAGCTCTTACTGCCATATCCCTCTGGGACAGCAATGACAATAAAACCACAGGGAAGCGCTTAGCAGGACCTGAACTGCTGCATCCTGGCGCTGTGCTCTGAATGCCAGCTGGTCCAACCCCCATGCAAACAGTGTCGGAGGGTGTGTGACTGGCTAAACTTTCAAAGTGCAGCTCCAGCTTGCAGCAGTTCAGGTACTGCTAAGTGCTTCCTTGTTGTTTTGTTGCCATTGCTGCCACTGTAGGTCCAGGTAGGTGTGCAATGGTAATGGCAGGAATGGGCTGCCCTCTACATTTTGGCGCTCTAGGCAACCACCTAGTTCACTTAATGGTGGAGCCAGCCGCAGCTACCACCTTAGTCTGCAATAAATGTACAAATCATTAATGCGCATTAGGAAACAGGCCCCTTTTGCTGTGATGTAAGTCGTATGAAAACTGGCTGTTAATGTATGCTGTCATGGCCAACTTCAGCAAAGAGTAGCTTAGCGTACCCTGAAAATGACTGTGAGTCTCAGTGTAAAACTGTTGTCTGCGATGCCTTTTTGTAATGAAAGGATACCTCATTCTAAGCATGGAATAGTCAGAGGAGGAGCTTGTGATGTCATTGAGTTTATAAACTGAAAGATATGGGAGGGAAACTTAGCTTTGTCTTTGCCCTCTTTCTGCCAGTGCTTCTGAAAGGACTCCTGAGGTTGTTGTGGTTCTGGGCACCGAACAAGGCATGAACCAAAGGATAAGTGAGGGGTTTGCTGGAAGTTCATGACCTATGGCGGAGTACATTTGGGGGAGAGGAGAAATAGCATAGTTGTGGTGTGCCAGGCCAGAAGAAATTTCGCTTGGGTGAGATCTTTATCCATCAGAGGGCAGAGGTTTGGTGGACAGCCCATAGAGGGGGGAAGATTGTTTCCAGGAGTCCCCCCTAATTTCAGGGAGCCCATCGAAGAGAGAAAGTGGAGGAAGGAAGTGCATACAGGTGTTTTTGCAGGCTCCTGGAAGAGTTGCTTGCAGAGGAGAGTTGTACGATTTTCATGTTTAATTAGGATGTTTCACAGACCTGAATTAAATGCAAATGAAATTCTTTCATGTCCTTAAGAGTCTTGCGGGCAAAGCAAACTCAACTACAACCTGTTAATTGAATATTTAAAAATAGCTGCTGCAGTTTCTACTCCGTGATTGACTGTCCAAGATCCTGTCCTCGAAGTTACAAGATAAACCAGGGGGCATCCATTCTCAACCCTAAAATTCTTCTTCTATTTTTAAGGCCTTTATTTACATTTTCTATTTTTAAACAAGACTTATTTGGCAGTGACAATAAGGAGGGATGCTGTAGTGGGATGTGAATGTGGACCATAGCAGGACCCCCTTCCTGCTTTAAGAAATGAAGTGTAATTTATTTATTTTATTTTTTATTTATTTATTTACAGTCTCTTTTATACTGCGCTATTCAACATCAGTGCGGTTTACATGAAACAGAATGACTAGCACAGTGCAGCAAGCTGATCTGTGTTTACAAAGAACAGGTACTACAACTTGGATAAAACTGGGGTAACTATTTACATCTAGGCGACACGTTATGTCGTGTCAAAAGTAATCATAGTCAAGGATGGCTTGCGGAGTATGCTGCTGTGGTTGTACTAGATGGGGAGGGGGCTATTGGTTAAGTTGCTGTGGCTGTCCTAGATGGGGGAGGGGGCTATTGGAGCGTTGTCTTCCGGGTAGTATTTGAGGAAGAGGTGGTGCTTCAATGCCTTCCTAAACTGGGTTAGGTCAGGGATTGCCCGGATGCTGGATGGTAGGGTGTTCCAGCATCTGGGTGCATAGAATCTGAAAGCCCTTTTTGCTGTTGCCTGTGTGCATTGGGTTATTTCCTTCAGGATTACCAGTGTGTTGACTGCTGCAGATCTTCTGGACCTATTGGGGGACATGGTTTGGATAAGCTCTGCTAGTGATGTGGAGGAGAGCCCATTGATGGCCTTGAAAATCAACAGTAGGGTTTTGAAAGCGAGTCTGCCATGAATAGGGAGCCAGTGGAGGTGCTTCAGGATGGGTGTAACATGATCGCTCCTAGAAGCCCGTGTAGAACTCTTGCCGCAGCATTCATCGCGAGTTGGAGCGGATTCAGGGTGAATTGTGGGAGCCCTTGTAGGATTGCATTAGCGTAATCAAAGTGCGGTATAATCAACGCTTGATAGATTGTCCGGAAGTCGTCCAGCTCTAGTAGGAAGCATAAGTGCCTGAGTGTTCGGATTTTGTGGTAAATTGCTCTTGCTATGTTGCTTATGTGCACCTTCATGTCCAGTCGTTGGTCTAACGTGACTCCAAGATATCGGATTGTGGATTTGGTTTGTAGCTCTGCTTCCTTAACCTTTAAGTGGGGTGGCGGGGTGAAGTTTTGGTTCCTCGTAATGAAAAGGACCTCTGTTTTCTTGTGTTGTATTCGGAGGTTTTGAGATTCGAGTCAGTTGGATACTGCGTCAAAGCAGTCTGTCAGTGGGGAGAGGTCCAGCTGCTCTGTTGAGAATGGCATGTAGAGCAGTACATCATCAGCATATATCAAGCAGTTGACATTGAATGATCGGATGAGGTTACAGATGGGCTGCATGTATATGTTGAACCTCAGGGCGGAGAGGGAGGATCCTTGTGGCACGCCTTGCCTCTGGTGAAAAAGTTTTGATTTTGAGGCCCCGGATTGTACGTGCTGCCATCTGTCAGACAAGTAATGGTCTCAAAAGCTCATATGCAATAAGTTTGAAGGATTCATACCATGGCTCAGTTAGGACAGCATAGCCTACAGGGTCCAGCTTCTCTAGGACCAATACAGCCCCTGTGCATTGTGCTATGCTGGTGCAGTATGTTGGGGATTCAATTTTGGCAATATTTGGCAGTAGGGGTGTGCTTGCGGTTTGTAGTTTTGGTTTGAAAACTTTTATGCACATAAAGCATACACAGTAAATCAATTTTACTTTCATAAAATCTCCAGCTTAATGCATGTAACATTGATTTACTTGGTTAAAACATTTTTATGTGCCCTGATTTTCGAATTGAACAAAACCAATCTGAAAATTGTCTGAGAAATCCAAATTTGATCCTGAAATGAACCAAACATGTTATCTCCAGGAACAAGCAGGAATGTAGTCTTCACATATGGATATCATTGGTACCGACGGAGCCTGCGCGGGAACACTCCCTAGCGTCCAATAGGAAAGCTTTTGGGAGCATCCTACAGCACCTGCGTGCTGCCTTCCCGCCTTTCCCAACTGTCCCTCTCCAGTTCTTCGTTTTCCACAGAGCCGACAGGTCGCATATCCTGTCACCGCAGAAAAAAATCCCTTCTATTCTTCTTTTTTGTGGTCGTGTCTGCCTTCCCTCGACGCTACACCGGTACCGCCGGTTCTTCTTCTTTCTTTTCTTCAAAAAAAACAACAACTTTCTTCTGGAGTCTTTCCAGCAATTTTCTCTTCAGGTGCCATGCGCCATTTTGGGCACTAGGCCCAACTTTTCCTTCAGAATGGAAAAACCCGCCTCAGGTTTTAAAAAGTGTTCTAGTGTGGCGGTACAATCTCAGTCACCGACACCCATGAGTGGTGCCTCAAATGTTTAGGCCCTGACCACTCTATTTCTAGTAATCCCTAAGACAGCCACAAAATGCACACTAGCGACGTCTAACAGGGCTTTCTGTTTCTATGCCCCCAAGTGCTGGAACTCTTTACCACCTGAGATTCGGGCCATCGCTGATCTAACTCTATTCAGAAGAGCACTCAAATCTTACTTGTTCCCACAATACTGCCATACCAGCCAACCACTGACCTGATTGGCCATCCTCTTTGACCTCCTGTTCTACAAGACTTTATCAAACTAAGAATAATCCTTACTGTACATACATGTATATATAGCATGTAAATAGTTTTCAGTTAACCATGTTCCCCATGTATATCCAAGTTGCTCATACCTGTTCTATGTAAAACCTGTTCTATGTAAAACCAAACAGCCTGTTGATCTGGTCTTTTGTTATACTGTAAACCGCGCTGATACTAAATAGTGCGGTATATAAGAGCCTGTAATAAATAAATAAATAAATAAATAAAATTTCTGAGTGTGTTGCCTGTTGGATCATGTCGAAAAGGGGCCGGCAGAACTGAGCTGCTAAACTTAGCACCCTTTTTCCCTCTGATGCAGCCTCTGTGGCATTGATGTCTTCCAGGGCTTTGTCTTCCTCCCATGGATCTCAGGTAACTAAACATAAATTAAGCCGGTCCTCAAAGGGTAGATCTCCTTCTAGACAGTGAGATGCCTCTGGCGTTGCTCTTGAGGGACTTTCACTGGCAAAATTGCCCCGGCGGGATGCTTCAGCTTCCAAAGCACTAACGAGGCTCCAGGATGTTCTCAAGGCTTCAACCTCGGCAGAACTACTGGTGCCATGCTCTGGGGTACCGGCTGCTTCTTCCAGTACCGATACCCAAGCATCGGCAGCGTCGATAGACCAGAAATTCTTGGCTATTGAACGCAGTCTGGCGGCTCTTCTCACGGCCTTGATGCCCTTGAAACCGCTTCAGACAATTCAACCGGTACCGGCACCGACTGCATCGACATAGGCAGGTATTCTACCAGGATCGAGTCATGTGTATCCATCCAGTATCGACAGATCGGTACCGGACCACTCCGATTCTCCAGGACCAAGCAGGAAGTCAGTCCTCACATATGGGTGTCATCGGCGCCGATGAAGCCCCAGCGGAGCATTTCCCCAGCTTTCTATGAAAGCCTTTGGGAATGCAGGCACGCATGCGCGGTTCCCTTCCCGCCTAAAGGTGCCATCTTACCTCAGTCTCTTTTTTTTCCATGAAGCCCACCGGACGTGTGTCCAGTTTTTCCCGGTTAAAATTAGATTTTCAGCTATTTTTTTGCTCTTTTTCTACCGGTTCGACGCCGGTTCACCTCCCGCCGGGTTCAGTACACCGGTATCGAGCCAGATTTTTCTTTTTCGTTTTTTGCCCTTCGTGGCTGGCGTTCGCGCCCTTTTTTCTCTTTTTCCCTGGAAGGCCGGTCCTTTGACCTCGCGGGGACTATTTTTTTCCTGATGGCTTCCAGTGGTTTTAAGAAGTGTGATCGGTGTAAGAAACTAATGTCTCTCACCGACACACACGACTGCTGCCTTCGGTGCCTCGGCCCCGACCACGATCCTAAGTCGTGCGGGGCCTGTGGAAAAATGTCTTCCAAGGCACTTCAAAGTCGCCAGCAGCAAAAGGAAAGGCTTTTCTCGGACTCAGCCTCTGGCCGGGCCCGGACCTCGTCTGAGGCCTCGACATCTCGGGATTCCGATCCCGAGCTCCGTTGAAGCTCCTCGGACAGGGGGTCCCCCGACCGGGAATGCAAGAGGAAGAAATGGCTCGCGAGGGCGTCATCGGAAGAGGTCCCCTGGCTCCTCGAGGGCCAGGTCTAAGACCCCTGACCTTCGCCCCGGGCCAGTGGAACTAGAGAAGCCTGCCAAAGTTCCTCGCGTGGAGCCGGAGTCTGCTGGACACATAAGCCCCATAGTCCTCATGGACTCTCCTCCCAGGGAGCCGACGTCGGGCCGGGCACCGCCAGGGCCCGAGTCGGCGGCTGCTGCGTCTCCTGAGCTGAGTCTCAGGATGACAGCCTTGGATAGCAGAATGTCTGCCTTCATGGAGCAGCAGCGGGCACTGATGGCCAGCCTGTCTGGTGCATCTGCCCCGACCACCGGGACATCGACGTCTAAGTCGACCCCGGAGACCGAGCCGATACTCGAGTCCATCGTGGCTCGGAGTCAACCTCGGTCGCGGTCCCCCTCGACCTCCCGTTCGGGACCGAGGGCGTCGACGCCGGTGCTTCCGGCATCGAGGCGGGTGCTCCAAGGCCCCGCGGGGTCGGACCCCGACTCTTCCTCGGACGAGTCGGCTTGGGAGACGGAGGACGAGGAGTCTCCTGATACCTTTAAGACTCGGTGCGTCCCTTCGGACTCACCGCAGTCTGAGCCCCGGACTAGGTCCCTTCCGGAGGACACCCGGTTCTCGGAGTTCGTCCGAGATATGGCCACTGCCTTGGCTATCCCGGCGGATCCCGAGGAAGAGCCTCAAGCTGAAGAGCTCGAGGCGCTGCAGTATGACTCTCCTCCGAAGGAGGCCTTTACTGTCCCGGTTCCTCCGATGCTGGAACGGCTCCTCTTCTGTATGTGGGAGGCACCGGCCTCGGCGCCGGTTCTTAGCAAGCGAGTCGATTCCATCTATCGACTCCGGAAGAGTCCTGGTTTTCAGAAAGCACAGCTGCCACACCATTCCATGGTTGTGGAATCGGCCATGCATCGTCTGAAAAGTCAGTAGATGCACTCCGCGGTGCCTCCTGGCAGGGAGGCCTGAAACCTCGATGGCGTCGGTAGAAAGTGTTTTAAGGGCTTGATGCTTGCTTGCCGTGTCCAGTCTTACCAGCTGTACATGGGCATGTACTTGCAGGATCTGGCCAAGGAGTTGGCCGGATTCTCTGCTGGTCTCTCCGGGGAACCCTTGCAGAGATTTAAGTCCTTGTCCTCGGGGATTCGGGACTGCTCGAAGTTCATGTCCCGCGCCACGTACGATGGCTTCGAGGCTTTGGCCCGAGTTGCGGCAGCCGGCATCGCGGCTCAACGCCAGGCATGGCTGCAGTCATCGGACCTCGAGCCATGGGTTCAGGACAAGTTGGTCGATGTCCCTTGCCGAGGTGAAAACCTTTTTGGCAAGCCCATGACCGAGAAGGCCGCTCAGCTCGAGACCGAGCACCTCACCCGGACAAGGCTGTCGAGGAAGACCTCTGCCCCTTCTCATAAAAAGAAGGGCTCGGGTAAAAAGCCCTTTTACCCGAGGAAGGGCACTGCCTACAAACAGTACCCTCAATATCAGGCTGCCCAAGCTGACCCCTAGGGTCAGCAAGCCAAGGGCCAGGGTAATGGGCCCCGTAAGCAGAGGACCCCCAAGCCTCAGGCCCCTGCTACCACTCATCAGGGTGGGGGTTTTTGACTCCTTGAGCATAGCCTCTCCTCCACTGCTCCCCCAGCCCTGCACAGGAGGTCGTCTCGCCCTCTTTGCCCACCAGTGGCCCCTTATCACTGGGGACAGTTGGGTGCTAGAGATAGTCCACAAGGGCTATGCACTCCATTTTCACCAACTGCCACCCCCCTACTTCCCAGGGGAGCCTCCAAGGCCTCCCCTGCACACAGACCTTCTCTGTCAGGAGCTTCAGAGTCTGTTGGTGCACAAGGCGGTGGAGCCTGTGCCTCCCCACTTGCAAGGTCACGGGTTCTACTCCAGGTATTTCCTGGTGCCCAAAATGACCGGTGGCCTTCGTCCCATTCTGGACCTCAGGAACCTCAACAAGTTCCTAGTGAAAGAAAAGTTCAAGATGCTTACTCTTGGAACCCTTCTGCCTTACCTGCAGCAGGGAGATTGGCTATGCTCCTTAGATCTAAAGGATGCGTACACTCACATCCTCATTCATCCAGACCACAGAAAGTACCTGAGGTTCATCGTGGGAGGAAACCATTATCAGTGCAGAGTACTGCCTTTTGGCCTCACCTCCGCCCCCAGAGTTTTCACAAAGTGCCTAGCAGTGGTGGCGGCCTACCTGAGAAATCAGGGCATCTTTGTCTTCCCCTATCTGGACATCTGTCTCATCAGGGGTCAGACAAGCCAAGAGGCCAATCAAGCCACCATCAGGACCATTGCTCTTCTACAACACCTGGGGTTTGTCATAAACTTCGCAAAGTCCACTTTGCTCCCTTCCCAGAACTTGGAGTTCATAGGGGCAAGGTTGGACTCTCTCCTGGCAAAGGCATTCTTGCCAGAAAACAGAGCCCAAAGGTTGATGGCCTTGGCAAATCAGTTTCTCAGCAGGTCCCTGGTCTCCGCCAGGCTCTGCCTGCGACTTCTGGGCCACATGGCTTCGACAATACATGTGACCCCCAATGCCAGGCTCCATATGCGGCCTGCACAATGGTGCCTTCGGACTCAGTGGTCCCAGGCCACAGGCGGCCTCAGAGACAGGATAAGGGTGTCCAGACCCTTTCTGCACTCCCTCAACTGGTGGCTGCAGCCACCCAATCTATTGCATGGGGTGCCTGCTAGGCTGGGGAGCTCACTGTCTGGGCAAGTGCACCCAGGGCCTCTGGTCTCCCTGGGAAGCTGCACAGCAGATCAATCTCCTCGAACTCAGAGCTATTCGATTAGCACTCAAAGTTTTCACACCTGCCCTGGCTCACCAGTCTGTCCTGATTCAGACAGACAACCAGGTTGCCATGTTTTATGTGAACAAACAGGGCGGAACTGGGTCCAGGATCCTGTGTCGAGAGGCTCAGGACCTTTGTTCTTTTGCCCTCCAGCACAACATGATTCTCAAGGCGGTGTACCTTCCAGGCCAGGACAACTATCTGGAAGACAGATTGAGCAGAATACTGCAGCCCCACAAGTGGAAGCTGCATCCTTCAGTGGTTCAGAAGATCTTCCTGAAATGGGGTCTTCCCTTGATGGATCTCTTTGCCAGCCCAATAAACAAAAAACTGCCAAAGTTCTGCTCCAGGCAGTCGCATCCTCTGAGAATAGCAGCAGATGCTTTTCTGATTCCCTGGTCTCAGGGCCTCCTGTATGCGTTTCCTCCCACGCCCTTGGTGGCCCGAACTCTCTTCAAGATTCTTCAGGACAAGGCCTCGGTCCTGCTGGTGGCTCCCAGATGGCCGAGACAGCCTTGGTTTCCACTTCTACTTCAACTGGCGGTGGATCCCCCACTGCCTCTGGGGTTGCAACCCGACCTTCTCTCACAGGAGCAGGGTTCCCTTCTGCACCCCAATCTCAGGTCTCTCAATTTGATGGCCTGGAGGCTGCAAGGGTAGTCTTGGCTCCCTGGGGCCTACCTCAGGAAGTTGAGGAGGTTGTTCTTGCCTCTAGGAAACAGTCCACTAGGAAAACCCATGCTCTCAAATGGAAAAGGTTTTCTGTGTGGTGTCAGCTACGTACAGAGGATCCTTTCTCCTGTACTGTGCCAGTAGTCCTTCAGTACTTACTGCACTTGTCAAATCAGGGTCTTAAATCCAATTCTGTTCGGGTCCACCTCTCAGCTCTAGCAGCTCACCACGCATTGGTAGAAGGGCAGTCTCTCTCTGGTCACCCCTTGGTGTCCCGCTTTCTCAGGGGCTTGCTTTTGCTCAAGCCTCCCATCCATCCTCCTGCCCCTGAGTGGGAGCTGAATGTGGTCTTGCAGTAGCTGACTCGTCCACCTTTTGAGCCGATGGCTACTTGTCCACTACGCTTCCTCTCCTGGAAGACACTCTTCCTAATAGCCCTTACCTCGGCTAGGCGAGTAAGTGAGCTTCAAGCCCTGGTCTGTGACAGGCCTTACACCAGGATTTACAGGAACAGGGTAGTCCTCAGGACTCATCCAAAGTTCCTCCCTAAAGTTGTCTCCTCTTTCCACCTCAATCAGGAGGTGGTTCTTCCAACATTCTTCCCTAGGCCTCATGCTAGCCAGGATGAAGCAGTCCTGCATACCCTGGACTGTAGGAGGGCCTTATCCTTCTACCTTGACCGTATGCAGGCGCATAGAAGGGCTACTCAGCTCTTCGTATCCTTTGACCCTAATAAGTTGGGGTTGGCTGTGTCCATCTGGGTGGCTGACTGTATCACCTGGGCTTACAAGGCGGCTGACCTTCCTTTGCAGGGTAGGGTCACGGCCCATCGTGTCAGGGCAATGGCTGCCTCAGTGGCTCATCTCCGCTCTGTGCCCTTGGTAGACATCTGCAGGGCTGCAACTTGGTCTTCAAGCCAGACTTTTGCAGCCCATTACTGCCTGGAGAGGGAGTCCTGTAGGGACAGTGCTTTTGGCCAGGCAGTACTCCGGAATCTCTTTGAGGTTTAGGCAACTCCTGCCCTCCTGTCCTCTGTTGGGCTACCGGTGGGGGATTGTGTCCTTGAACAGCCTTTCTTTGCAGCTGGGACTAGAGGGAGTCCTCTTTTTCAGTCTGGGTTCCTCGGTAGCCCAGAGCTAGGGAGTCAACCATATGTGAGGACTGACTTCCTGCTTGGTCCTGGAGAAAGAGTAGTTACTCACCTGTAACAGGTGTTCTACAGGAGCAGCAGGAATCAGTCCTCACAACCCTCCCTCCTCCCCTTGGAGTTGCAGTTGTACATAGTTTATTTTTCATTTTTGTGTGCTGTTCTTAGCTATGTCATTTGACTGAGGTAAGATGGCACCTTTAGGCGGGAAGGGAACTGCGCATGCGTGCTTGCATTCCCAAAGGCTTTCATAGAAAGCTGGGGAAATGCTCCGCTGGGGCTTCATCGGCGCCGATGACACCCATATGTGAGGACTGATTCCTGCTGCTCCTGGAGAACACCTGTTACAGGTGAGTAACTACTCTTGCCGACTTCGATCGGTACCGGTACTGTGCCTTGCACGATCACCCGGATTGGAGATACTTCGAATCCTCGGATGAGTCTGAAGACTCTGAAAGCTCTGCCGATACCAGAGTACTTCTTCCTGAGGATTCCTCTTCTCCTCAGCATAGGATATCTCCACCAGAGGATATGTCCTTTCAGGATTTTATCCGAGATGTGGCCCGCGGTCTTTCCATCACAGTGGCTCCTGAAAAAGAGCCTAGGGCAAAGGAATTAGAAATCCTGCAATACCCTAAAGCTCCCAAGGAGGCAGCTACCTTACCTATTCATGAGATCTTGCATGACCTCATGTTAAGGATGTGGGAAACACTTCTAACCACATCTCCTCACTCTCGAAGACTCGACACCATGTATCGAGTTCCTCCTTGTCCTGGGTTTCAGAAGACTCAATTACCACACCATTCCATGGTGGTGGAGTCAGCAATGAGAAGGATAAAGAGTACAAAAAGGCATGCATCTAATCCTCCAGGACGTGAGTATAGGACTCTTGATGCCTTTGGACGTTGAACCTTCCAGGCTTCCATGTTTTCTGCTAGGATCACTTCCTATATCTTATATATAGGAATGTTCCTTAAGGAGGTCACAGGAGATTTATGTTTATGTTTATTTAAAAACTTTATATACCGTCCATCACAGAGTGTCAGAGCAGTTTACAATCATAGAGCTTATGAGCATTTAGAGCTTATGAGCCCTCTCCTTCTTGATGATAAGAGGCAAGATTATCTCATCCTTGTCAAACATGCTCAGGATGTTTCCAAGTTTGTGAATCATGCAGCTTTTGACTGCTTTGAGTGCATAAGCAGAACCTCTGCCATTGCCATAGGTGCACGTAGAATTGCCTGGCTCCAGGCATCTGACTTGGAAATTTGGGTACAGGATAAACTAGGGAATATTCCTTGCACAGGAGAGAATCTCTTTGGCAAGAATTGGCA
The DNA here is from genome assembly GCA_033557465.1 of Ichthyophis bannanicus. Lineage (NCBI taxonomy): Eukaryota > Metazoa > Chordata > Amphibia > Gymnophiona > Ichthyophiidae > Ichthyophis > Ichthyophis bannanicus. Next base: position 277,658,644 of record CM066041.1, read on the forward strand.
GGAAAAACCTAATGAGATAGATGCTGAGAATATCACTCTGGTTAGATTGTCTAAATCTACAGCTGATCCTGCGAGGAAAAAATCCTCTAAGAAACCATTCTTCAGTAAGAAGAAGAAGTTTTATCCCTCCTATACCCAACAGGGGCATCGTTTAGGTCAGTCTGCCCAAAAGGGACAGCAGCAACAACCTAGACAAAGAAAGACAAAAGCAGCTAAGACTCAGCCGGCTCAGCAGACTCAGCCTCCACAGAGGCTTTGACTCCTATCTAGAGAACTTTGCCTTCTTGGCCCTGAATGGCCAAGAACCCTCCACCATACCAGGAAGGTTATGTTATTTTGCCCCCAGATGGGGTCAGATAACAGCAGAAAATTGGACTCTGTCTATTGTAAGAGAGGGGTACAAGCTTCATTTCCTCAGCATGTCCCCTCCTACAATGGTAAGACAGTTCAATTCTCAGACCTCTCTCAACAACCAGTTAGGTCAAGAGGTCACTGTACATCTTGCCCAAGGGGCAATAGAAGAGGTACCCATTCCCCAACGGGGTACAGGGTTTTACTCCCCCTATTTCCTTATTCCAAAGAAAACAGGAGGTCACAGACCCATTTTAGACCTCAGAGAATTGAACAAATTCCTGTTCAAAGAGAAGTTCAAAATGATTTCTCTAGGAACTCTGCTGCCATACTTTCAGAGTCAGGATTGGCTTTGTTCTCTAGATCTCAAAGATGCGTACACTCATGTTCTCATCCATCCATCTCATCGAAAGTTCCTTCGCTTTCTGTTTCAAGGGAAGCACTACCAATACAGGGTTCTTCCTTTTGGCCTGGCCTCTGCACCAAGGGTGTTCACAAAATGCATGGCCGTGGTGGCAGCATTTCTCTGTACCCTAGGAATATTCATCTTCCCTTACTTAGACGACTGGCTCATTCAAGCCCCTTCAGAGCCAGAGGCCAGGGTTACTCTCTCTCGCACAATGCGCATCCTTCAGTATTTGGGACTTGTCATAAACTTCCCAAAATCAAACCTTGCTCCCACTCAGTCCCTGGAGTTTATAGGAGCTCTGCTGGATACCAGACAGACAAGGGCCTACCTTCCATAGCCCCGCTGCCTTCGCATTGTGCAGTTAGCTTCCCAAGCAGTGCTAAAACCTCACCTCACTGCTCGGGAAATGTTACAGTTGCTAGGCCACATGGCATCCACCGTGCATGTGGTTCCTTCTGCTCGCCTCCATATGAGGGCAGCCCAGTGGACTTTATCCACTCAGTGGACTCGGGCATCAGGTTGCCTATCAGACAAAAATAGCAAACTCAGATCGCCTTATTTTGTCCCTCCAATGATGGCAGTCACCCCAAAACCTTTTGGTGGGATCTCCTTTTCAGCAACCCCCACCTCAAGCCACTCTAACAACAGATGCCTCACAGGTGGGTTGGGGAGTCCACCTGCAAGGCCTCTCTACCCAGGGTACCTGGACTCCACAGGAGACCTATGTACACATCAATCTCCTGGAACTCAGAGCAATCTTCCTTGCTCTTAGAGTATTCCACACCCAGCTCAGCTACAAGACAGTCCTAGTTCAAACGGACAATCAAGTAGCTATGTTCTTTGTGAACAAGCAGGGCGGAACAGGCTCTCTGTCGCTATGCAACGAAGCTTTGTGACTATGGGCCCTCGCCAGAGAGCATCAGATTCATCTCCTTGTGGTGTATCTTCCAGGCATTCAAAACTCTTGGGCAGACAGACTCAGTCGAGTTCTGCTTCCACACGAATGGTCTCTCCATGAAGACCAGATGGCCAAAAGTTTTCGAATTTGGGGAACCCCGGACATAGACCTCTTTGCAAGTCCGCTGAATGCCAAACTTCCCCGGTTCTGTTCCAGAATTCTGGCTCAGGGTTGTCAGGCCAGGGAAGTTTTCCTCCTCCATTGGGGTCGGGACTTCCTGTATGCCTTTCCACCCATTCCCCTAATTCCCAAAACCCTGTTCAAGCTTCAGAGAAACAGAGGTCATATGATTCTCATAGCTCCACATTGGCCATGGCAAATGTGGTACCCTCTGCTCCTACATCTCTCTCAAGCTCCACCTCTGGAGTTAGGATCTGCTCCAAATCTCCTTTCTCAGGAGGACGGGATGCTGTGGCATCCCAATCCCCAGTCTCTGCATCTCAAGACCTGGTTGCTGAAAGCAACCTCCCTCAGCAGGTAAAGGATATCCTTTATGCTTCCAGGAAGCCTTCCACAAGACGCTCTTATGCATTCAAGTGGAAGAGGTTTACCATAAGGTGCTCGCAGAAGGGTCTTAACCCTCTTGCGATACCTCTGGAATCATTACTGGAGAATCTCCTTCATTTATCTAATGCGGAACTTAAGACCAATTCAGTGAGAGTTCATTTGAGTGCTATTGCAGCTTCTTTCAAGCCTCTAAATGGACAACCTATTTCCTGTCATCCTCTCATAGCAAGATTTATGAGAGGCCTTCTTTTAACTAAGCCTCCCATTAAGCCACCACCGGTGGCATGGGACTTAAATCTGGTTCTTGGGCAGCTCATAAAGCCGCCTTTTGAACCATTAGCTTCTACCTCTTTGAAATTCCTTTCCTGGAAGGTCATCTTTCTTATTGCAATCACATCAGCATGTCGCATCAGTGAATTGCAAGCGTTGGTGGCTGATCCTCGTTATATAAGGTTCCATCATGATAAGGTAGTCCTTAGGACTCATCCACACTTTATGCCAAAGGTGATGTCACCTTTTCATTTAAACCAAGCGGTTTACCTTCCTGTATTCTTCCCAAGGCCTCACGCCTCAAATGCAGAAAGGAATCTTCATACTTTGGATTGTAAAAGGGCTTTGGCCTTTTACTTGCAAAGGACACAGCAACATAGAAAGTCCTCTCAAATCTTTGTTGCTTTTGATCCTAGTCATTTGGGACTTCCAGTCTCCAAAAGAACACTGTCCAGCTGGATTGCACAGTGTATTTCTTTTGCCTATGGGAGTAAGAACCTTCCTCTTGAAGGCCATGTCACAGCTCACAATGTGAAAGCCATGGCAGCCTCTATGGCTCATCTTCACTCTGTGTCTATCAACGACATCTGTCGAGCAGCTACTTGGGCTTCGGTTCATACCTTCACAGTCCATTACTGCTTAGACAAGGACTCCCGCTGGGATGCCTTGTTTGGTCAGGCTGTTCTTCAACATCTGTTCCATACTTAATCAACTCCTACCCACCATCCCTGGTAGGATGCCAGAGATCCATGGGGGGAAGTGGAACCCTTTAACAAGGGCACACAACTTCTGGGGCCTTCTCCTTGGCATCTGCAGCTAGGGAGTTCCCATATGTGAAGACTACATTCATGCTTTTTCCTGGAGATAGCATAGTTACTCACCTGTAACAGGTGATCTCCAGGAAGAGCAGGAATTTAGTCTTCACAACCCACCCACCTCCCCTAGGAGTCGTATCTCTCTATCTCTCTTTCCCTCTCTCTTTTGTCTCAGCTTTAAACTCAACTGGAGAGGGACAGTTGGGAAAGGCAGGAAGGCATCACACAGGCGCTGTGGGATGCTCCCAAAAGCTTTCCTATTGGATGCTGGGGAGCATTCCCGCGCAGGCTCCGTTGGTACCAACGATACCCATATGTGAAGACTAAATTCCTGCTGTTCCCAGAGATCACCTGTTACAGGTGAGTAACTATGCTTTACATGCATGTCCCTATTTCGTAGGACCCAAGAATTGTCAGTTACTGTCCTCGGTATGCCGCTTAAGGTGTATGCTTTTATATGTTTAGAGATACTTCATTTACCATCCCACCTGTCACTTTTCATATTCTTATATTCAGTTGGTGCTTTAGGGGAGTGACCTTGAGGAATGACCTGAAGGTGAATGTTATTATTGTCTATGAAAGTGGAAGTGGGATACTGTGTAACAGAGTAGAAGCTGCTATGAGAAGTCAGGCCAGGCTGGAAGCAAAATCCATTAACATCCCTCATCACATGCAACTATCATGTGTCATCATTGTTGCAATGCTTGGTGCCTTCTCCCTGCCTAATGCATGTACTGAAGTAAGAGCTTTTTATAGTCTAGGTAATAACCCCAGCACTAGTAACGTGCACAGGCAAGAAAAATTTGGTTAGGGTTTTTATTCACAAATGTTTCCTGATTTTTGGGTGTTTTTTTTTTAGTTTGTTTTGCAAATTTGTTTTAACGGGGAATTTTTTAGTGCAAGCTAATTAATTTAATGCACACCTGTTTACTAAGTTGGGGTAAGGTTTGGCATGTGCCAGAATGCCGGCAGGATAGATGCAGACCCTGTGCCGTAAATGCAATGGATGTGTCCAGCATCTGCCCTGCAGTTACCATACACGGAAGACACTACATGGCCCTACGTTCCGTAGCATGGGAGAATCCACACTATCTGCCAAGGCAGAGAACATGGGGCCCAGGGCAAAAGATCAGGGAATGGACAGGTAGCTGCAGCTGCTATATTCTCCCCTTCTGTAGCTAATGCAGGATTTCACCTCCAGATCTTGACCCCCCCCCCCCCGATTCAGCTGCCCCCTACTACAGAGGACTGATGCTGCTTTTAAGAAGATCCCCTCATGGAGCCCTTCCACTGATCCCCCCCCACCACCTTCAGAACCCACCCATCCAGGAAAGCACCCAAGGCAGGAACCCTTCCTTTATCCTCCCCAATCCCACCCCCAAAGGCCATTAACAGTCACCCTGCCTTTCCTCTACCCCCCAAACCCAATAACCATTTTAATCACTGAATATCCCAGTTACCGTGATTAACTCAGTTGGCAGGTCTGCTAACCATGTTAATTGCATTGAATATTGGGCCCATAATTTTTTGTTGCACTTATAGGGCCCGATATTCAATGTCCTGTACCAACCCTTAACCCCGGATATTCAATGCCTTGCCTATCTTTTAGGCGCAGGTCGCTAACCGGGCAGCATGCAATATCGCCATTTCCTGGTTAGTGACAGTCTCTGCCTCCGCTCCGCCCTGGAACGCCCCCAACACTCCCCGATGCTAACCGGGCAGCATCGAGGCACATAGGGAAGTCAGAAGGGGATATTCAACGGCACTAACCGTGTAAGTGCCCTTGAATATCCCCATTTAAGTCATTTACACGGCTTACTGGGCTATAAACCGTGTAAATGCCTTTCAAAAATCGGGCCCCAAAACTTCTAAAGATGTGGAGATAAATAACCCCTGATGCAGGACCTTATATATGGTGATGTGAAACGATACCCTATGTTGAGCATTTGGATACATTTTTATTAAAGACAATGAGAAATATGAAGAAAAATAGTAAAATTAATTTGAATTATCTAAATTAAAATGGACATATAAATCTGCTGCAGGGTAGCTTATGTAGTAATTTATGAGTCCTACAAAAAATGATGTTTTCTCTAGTGGATCACTCACTTGAAAGGGTATGAGGTGAAGTGTTCCTGGTGAAACTTCCCTATTTTGAATTCATACATTTGAACGATTGTGCACTGCACCCACTGCATTTTTCATCCCAACAATTTCTTCAGCCCCCCCTCCCCCCAGGTTGCATGTGCACTCTTTTTGATCGTGCTGTCATGTACGCTTCTATTCAACAAATCTCTCTCTGCAGTGCTACGCCCGTGTGCCCTACATATGTATATTAGCAATGGGCAATTAGTCAAGACAGAGCGAACACTGTGATAACTTCTACTGTGGTCTCGGATGGCTGCTCGCAGCTGTCAAAGGAATAAGAAATCCGAGGAAAAGCTTTGGTTTTGCGATGGTTCTCCAGATGTCTGAGTGTGGGGGAAGGGAGAGGATGCCAAGGTCAACTCATTGTTTTACATTACTCTAAAGTGGCAAAGTGCTTTTCATGGTTTCAATTCCGCTGCACAGCAAGACCACATTCACTTGTTACCATGGGAACCCCAGCTGGTTCTTTGAAGGACCTGGTAACTAATTTCACTTTAATTGCATTTCCATACAGTGATTTTTTTTTTTAGAAAAACCATCATATATTTCAGTCACCAGTGCTGAAATTCATTACAAGACATACCATTTCTGTTATCAGCCCGCAGAGAGCTGCATAGAAGTTGCCATGAATCAAATGGAAAGTGGCTAAAATGCGTGTGCATTGCTGATCACTGTTAAAAAAAACCAAACTTGTAATATATTTTGTTTGATCCACCCCTTCCAACTCCTCTAGCCAGTTGAGTTTTCAGGATAGCTTAAGTTACTGAAGATAGTGCATGGAAATATATCTCATGCATATTTATTAGGTATATCCTTCTGAAAACCCAATTGGAGTGGGGCGTGACGAGGGCGAAAGGCCCGGTTAAGAATAAGCCGGGTTTTCTTCACCCCCTTGAGAGGGATGCTCTCCTCCTTTATGTTGTTAGCCATCACCAGGGCCAGTGCAAGGATAAGAGGTGACCTAAATGAACCTCATTCCCAGCGCTGACCCTGTTCCAGCCCCCATGCCTATTGCCCAGCTTGAGCCCAGCTCTTTCCTCTCTCCCTTTCTCCATGCTTGACTATACCCAGCTCATCTCTCTACCTGTCCGGACGGACTGGAGAACTCTCATCCCTCCTGTTAATTCAGTCTGGACACTTTTCCCTGTTTCCTTTCTGAATCCCTGAAGTTCCAGCCTCTTCTGCCTGCCTTTGGTCCTGCGGATGCTGACACTATTGCTCCTCCAGGCTGTTCAGCCATCTGTTTCCTTCAGTCGCCATGCTCGGTGGGTTTCAAGGGTCGCATCCTGGCATCATCGTTCTTCCAGGCCAGCTGTCCATCCACCTTCTTCCAGTGTTACACTCTCACGGCTTTGCAAACTGCATACATTTGCTGCTTCCTATGCCCTTTCAGCCAGTCCTGTTCTGCATAGCCTCCGTGGGCCCCAACAAACAATCTACACCAAACGCCCTGCGAGCATGTGTTTTGTATATAAATGATGATAAGCACTTCGGAGCATTCAGTCAATCAGTGGAGGAGTGGCCTAGTGGTTGGGGCAAGGTACTTCAGGCCAGAAGGTCAGGGGTTCAAATCCCACCAGAGGACAGCAACCTTGGGCTGGAAGGACTGGGGTTTCTACTCCCACAGGTGCTCCTTGTGGTCTTGGGCAAGCCACTTAACCCTCCATAGCCCATGTTCCCTGTAAAATAGTTATCTCCAAGTTATAATGCCCTGTTCAATGTAATTTCAGTTTGTTCCATGTAAACTGCCTTGATATCATAAAAGGCGGTATATAAGAAATGTTAAATAAATCAGAATCCTCAACTGACTGACATGCTCCTCCTCTTCCCCATCCTATATTTTTGATACAGTGAAAGTTTCTGCATTATTCTGCAGACTATGGGGAAGCTTCTCTGTACAGCACTTTGAAAAATTAACATAAACAAAATGCCTATTATTATAAATGACCAACAGTTAGAGCATTGGTACATAGTTTCTGATAAGTTAATCAGAGTTCCTTAACACTCTCACTCTTGTCTTGCAGTCCTCATGGGCTGAACTTGTGCCACCATCTTTCATGGGAGCCGTAATGCTGCTTAACTTATGGTTTACCAGCTTGGAACTCTATTGTATAAACATGGTAAGGCACCAACCAGCCAATGGATATGATTTAGCCTATTTGTAGCAGTGTCAAAAATGCTCCTTACTGCTACCTGCTAAGATATTTGCACATTATGTAGCTGTGGTAATTTATTCTTTGTTAGCGTTTTGGGATCAACAGGTTCCCCTTACTCTTTGGGAGTTCCAGCTCGATTAGAACCAGCCTTTATAGGATTTAAATACCAGGGGCAATGTTCTATAAGGATTGACAACTTCTGTGCAAATATTTCGGCCCTGGTGCGAAAATCTCCATTGACTAAATTTGTGAGCAACTGTTTCTGGAATTATTGGTTAATGCTGCAAGACATACATATAAAATTTAGCTTCACATGTACCAATACATAGAGGGATTCTGTTTTATCAACAAGACTGCTTTCACTTCCCAAGCCTAATGCATGTGTTGGATCTCCCCCTTTCCCACATATTTTTTAATTAATTTATTTAACAGTTTTTCTATACCGCTTTATCCTATGGTCAAAGCGGTTTACATTGCAACAGAACATTATTCATTAAACAGGGAAGCCAACTTGGAAGTAATATTTAACATTAGCATTTAAATGTGGGATTGGGCCATCTTGTTTGCATGTGTTGGCCTGTGATGGGGTCTATAGAATGTTACCTGTCTCTCTCTAAAGGGATTACCGACAGTCCCTTTAAGAGAGTCTGCAGCCCAGGGCTGGAAGGGTGTGGCTCATAGGGAGATGTTAAGAAAGCAGCAGGCTGCAGGAGGGAGAGAGGCCCGTGGAGCCTGAAGTCCTTCCAAGACAAGCTGTGCAAGGGAGTTCTGAGGTAGGAACTTTAAATGGGGCTGGAGGAAGGGTTGGGAGAACCAGCTTTTTGGAGGTTTAATAAGCTGGGACAGAATAAAGTTGGATAAAGTCTGTTAAAGTAGAACTAGCACCGGTGATACTTAACATAGTAAATCAATCCTCCATCTCGGCATTATGCCTGCTCCACTTAAACTCTCTGTCATTCACCCAATATTAAAAAAACAAAACCCTCAATAAAAATGATCCTTCCTCATATAGACCAATAGCCAGTATCCCGTTCTTAGCAAAAATAATTTAAAAAATTGTCCATTTACAGCTACAAGACTATATCGACATCTATGCACCACTAGACACCCACCAGTATGGTTTCTGTCCTTACAACGGAGTGGAAACCCTACTCCTAGCCTTATTTGACACCCTAATCTGTAGACTAGACAACCCAAACCAAGCCTTCATCATGATTTTTCTAGCCATCACATCTGCATTTGATAATGTTGACCACTCCATCCTACTGAGCAGATGAGCTAACGTAGGCACTGCTGGAATCGCAGTAAAATGTTTCCAGTCATACATATCCAACCACTTCCAGTACGTAAAAATAAATCAAGAGTCATCCACCACATTCCCATAAGAACAAGGAATATCCCAAGGTTCGGCCCTCTCCGCCCTCCTGTTTAATTTATATCTGCAACCAATATGTGACATATTCAACAAATACAAAATTAATTATCACATATATGTAGATGATATAATGATTTATGCACCAGTAGACATAAAAAAATCCCCAATTCAACAACATCATTGACTGCATATATGAAACTGAAACTTGGCTTAACAAATACAACTTAAAAATCAACTACAAAAAAACGGATATCCTATTTACTACAAGAAACCAAAATTTTACACCCCCTGCTACTTTCAAACTACACAATACTGATTTGCCAGTCAAACATGAAGTAAAATATTTAGGTGTCATTATTGACAGATCCCTCAATATGACATCACAGATCATATATACTGCTAGAACGATATTCTACAAATTAAAAACCATACCGCACTTCAGACCAATTCTAGACCCCTATGACTTCAGAACGGTAGTCCAAGCATTAGTCACACCTCACTTGGACTACTGCAATGTAATCCTGCAAGGTCTCCCAAAGAAAACCATTCACACACTCTAACTCACCCAAAATGTAGCCGCCCGGATAATAACCAAAGCTAAGCTAACTGATCATATCACCCCAATTCTATTCAACCTCCATTGGCTACCAATAGCTTCCAGAATAAAATACAAACAAATAGTCACTGCATTCAAATTACACAACGTGTTCTCCCCTTCCTACCTATCCACCATAATACATTCACAAACAGACACCAGAAGCAGGCAAAAAAGCACGCAAAACCTCCTAGCAATACCTCCAGCAATACCTCCAGCAATAACCTCCTAGCAATTACCTCCTAGCAATACTAAACAGTTTACAAGTAATAGGGCATTCAGATTTACAGCTCCCAGGCAAAAAAGCACGCAAAACCTCCTAGCAATACCTCCAGCAATACCAGTAATAGGGCATTCAGATTTACAGCTTCCAGGCAAAAAAGCACGCAAAACCTCCTAGCAATACCTCCAGCAATACCAGTAATAGAGCATTCAGATTTACAGCTCCCAGGCAAAAAAGCACACAAAACCTCCTAGCAATACCTCCAGTAATTACCTCCTAGCAATACTAAACAGTTTACAAGTAATAGGGCATTCAGATTTACAGCTCCCACACTCTGGAACGCTCTCCCCGACCCAAGCAGAGCAATCAAGGACCTCCTCTCATTCCACAAGGAATTAAAAACACATCTGTTCTCTGAATACTATAAATCTTCCAACACCAATAATACAACCCATACACCTAGCCACCCACCTCCCTCCCACACCTCCTAAATTCCCCCTATTCCTCCAACCACAAGATCTTGTAAATAGCTAACAGAAAACCAGCTCCCTACACTTAGGTATACGTGATCACAGGTATGTATATAGTTTCTTGTTTCTTCTAAGTTCCTCGTTTCAGTGTATAACAGTTTGATATGTTCCATGTAACTTTGCGTTTATAGTTCATTGTAAACAGCCCCTGATCACAGGAAGGGGCGGTATAGAAAAACTATTCAAATAAATAAATAAAATAAATAAATGTTCTTTACCTGAACTGCTGCCTGTTCCGTGTTTTAAAGAAAATGCTTTCTCACCACACATGGTAGCAGCTTGGGGATTTCCTTTAACCATGTGACTGAGGGCAAATATGTGTTCCTCCAGGGTGGCCCTCTACAGCAAGTCAGGTTATTTATTTATTTAACAGTTTTTATATGCTGCTTTCTCATTTCAAAGTGGTTTACATTGTAACTTAAACTTGTACATTTAACAGGGATATTGATAACTTGGATTTTTCTGAGCAATGGAGGGTTAAGTGACTTGCCGAAGGTCACAAGGAGTGCTAGTGGGAATTGAACCCTGGTCTGCTGTGTTTCCAAGCTGGTGCTCTAACCATTAGGCTACTCCTCCACTCCTTTGTTTATTTGTATAGGTTAAGAGGGTTAGCCTCGCCCTAGTTAGGGAGCTTGACACAGATATAGTCAGTGCTGGACAGGCAGGTTTTGTTTTGGCCACTAGAGGCTGCTAAAAGTTTGTTGGAGCTGGAATACTGCAGCATTAACTCAGCTGCAGAAGAGTGAGCTGTGATTGTGATTTGCAGGTGAGCAGTGACAAGCCAAAATAGAACGGTTCTTCCAGATGCTGGTAGAAGGGCAGAAACAATAACAACAATGTCATCAGCAGTTATAGATTCTTGTTCAGGTGCAGGGAGATCTACAGAGGAGTTCCCTGGCTCAATTGAGCCAGGCCCTGCAGAGACTACAACTCCACCCTCCAGTGCAAGCACTTCTTAAAATGACAGCAGATGAACCAGACCATTTCTTGGTGAACTTTGAAAGAACTGCCTGCATGGCCGGCTGGCCAGAGTTGACATGGACTATTTATTTGGGGAATCTGCTGATGGGCAGCAGTCAGGCTGCATTTCAGGAAGTCAACCCAGTGGGTGATCTACATGTGCATCCGTCAAGGCTGCCATACTGGAATGGGCTAGCTGTACCCCAGAGGCCTACCGCCAGAAATTCAGAAGAGGGGGCTCCAGATAAAAGAGAGCTGAAGGATCTCACATGGAAGTGGCTGCAACTGAAGGGAAAGACTGGGCCCAAGACAGCCAAGATTGTGCTATTGGAGCAGTTTATGGAGGGCTTGACTGCCCCAGCGAAACAGTGGGTATGTCTGCACCCAAAGCGTACACTGGAGAGTGCACTGGAGATAGCCGAAGAGTATCCTGAAGCCCAGCCGGTGATTGAAGTGGACAGTGAGAAAGGGAAGAAGTCACCCATTAGCCCAGGAGGATAGAAGGAGCAGCTGGAACGGTTGTTGGCTCCCATGCTCTGACCCCCAAAGTCACCTTCTAGGTGAAGGCATGGCCCCAGCCATGACCCTTCACCTGTTTTAAATGTGAAGCCCAGGGACACTTTGCTCGGGAATGTCCCCTGGGTACAGAGGAACCCATGGATGTCAGCCTAACCACCCCTCACACCTGTACTTTTGTGGACAGTCCCCACCCAGGGACACAGAACTTTGTGATTCCAGTGGCGCTTGAGGGGACTCACCTCCAGGCCTTGATAGATCCCAGGAGTATGTGGACCCTCATTTGCAGAGACACAGTAACCCGATTTTAAATTGACTATGCAAAGACAGTAACAGTGGACTGTGTGCATGGAGACTAGAGACAGTATCCAACGACACAGGTTTAATTTAAGACTCCAGTAGAGCAAGCCACATTTGAGGTCATGGTGTTGCCCTGGCTGCCATATCTAGTGGTGATCGGCTGAGACTATCCAAACTTCAGAGCAATATGGACCCAGCTAACTGATGGCTCCACGAAGTCAGCCAGGAAGATTTCCCAGAGCTTTTCCCACTGGAAGACACGGATCTATATATCGAGAATTCCAAGCCTGCTTGTCCTGGATTTGGCATCACCGGGAAAAGCTACACTACCAACAGAATCTGGAGGTGGCTGTGGGGGAGGGATCCAGGGAGGGAGAGCCTAGGGCTCAGAGGTAGTGACCCAAATACAATTGTCCCCTTCCCAGAGTGGGGGCTGGAGAAAGATCCAAGGAGCTTCAGGAGGGCACAGCAAGAGGATAAATCCCTTAAAAAATGCCTGAGAGCAGGTTTTGGAGGTGGATGGGGTTCCAGTAGGTAACGAAGAGTCCTTGGCAAGAACCTTTCCCTATTTTGTGCTAAAGGGAAATTTATATACAGAGTGGCCAAGGGTACTCTAGAGGGGGAAGAGATAGAACAACTGATAGTTCCTTGGCCCTATCATCAGCAGATATTATCATTGACCCATAGCCATTTATTAGGGGGACACCGGAGGTGGAGAAAACACTAATGTGCTTTAGCCTGATTTTTCTAGCACAGGTGCAGTTATATTGCCAGTCATACCCACCTGCCAACTTCATAAACCCTGTCAGAGTCCGACCTACCCCTCTAGTGCCTATGACCATCATTAAAATTCCATTTGAAAGAGTGGCCATGGATCTGGTAGGACCCTTGGAGCGAACCACTTGAGGCAACAAGTATATTTTAGTCATACTGGATTATGCTACCCGATACCCAGAGGACATTGCTATAAGGAATATGAAGACTACTATGATTGTAAAGGCCCTCTGGGAAGTATTCTCGCAGGTGGGCATGCCAAATGAGATAATCAAAGATCAAGAAATGACCGTTGTATCCAAAGTGATGAAGCAAGCGTGTGCCTTGGTGAAGGTCAAAATGCTGTGAACATCAGTATATCACCCACAGACGCATGGCTTTGTTAAGCAATTCAATAAAACTCTGAAACAGATGTTAAAAAGGTTTGTGCAGGAGGGCAGGAACAATTGGGACATTTTTCTATCCTCTTTGAGTTTTCTATCTGAGAGGTACCTCAGAGTTCCACAAGGTTTTTGCCTTTTGAGTTGCTCTTTGGAAGACGGCAAGAGACATATTAGATGTGATGAGGGAAACTTGGGAAGAAGAACCCCGTGCCAGGTGTAATTTAGAAACATAGAAACATAGAAAAATGATGACAGAAAAAGACCACATGGCCTATCTAGTCTGTCCTTCCATATCAATAACTACAACAGTCCCCTTTTTTCCTTTAGAGATCTTCTGTGTTTGTCCCATGCTTTTTTGAATTCAGATACTGTTCTCATCTCTACCACCTCCACTGGGAGACTATTCCATGGATCCACCACTCTTTCTGTAAAGAAATATTTCCGCATATCACTCCTGAATCTATCTCCCTTCACCCTCATCCCATGTCCCCTCATAGCAGAACTTGCTTTCAATCGAAAGCGGCTCTCCCCCTGTGCATTTATGCCATGGAGGTATTTAAACATCTCAATCATATCACCTCTAGCCCGCCGTTCCTCTAAGGTGTACATATTAAGATCCTTAAGTCTGTCCTCATATGCTTTATAATGAAGACCACTAACCATTTTAGTAGCCACCCTCTGTACTGACTCCATCCTGTTTATATCCTTTTGAAGGTGCGGTCTCCAGACTTCCAAACTATACTCCAAATGAGGTTGCACCAAAGATTTATACAGAGGCACTATCACCTCCTTTTTTCTGCTCACCATTCTTCTCCGTATGCACCCAAGCATCCTCCTAGCTTTTGCTGTTGCCTTTTCTACCTGTTTAGCTATTTTAAGATCATCAGAGTGGAGGAGTGGCCTAGTGGTTGGGGCAAGGTACTTCAGGCCAGAAGGTTGGGGGTTCAAATCCAACTAGAGGACAGCAACCTTGGGCTGGAAGGACTGGGGTTTCTAGTCCCACAGGTGCTCCTTGTGGTCTTGGGCAAGCCACTTAACCCTCCATAGCCCATGTTCCCTGTAAAATAGTTTCAGTTTGTTCAATGTAAACCACACTGATGCAGAATAGCACAGTATATAAGAGAATGTAAATAAATCAGACACAACCATGCCTAGGTCCTGCTCTTCTTTAGTGGACAAAAGTACTTCACCCCCTATACTATATTGCTCCCTTGGATTGCTGCAGCCCAAATGCATGACCTTACATTTTTTTAACATTAAATCTCAGCTGCCAAATTCTAGACCATTCTTCAAGTTAGCTAGATCCCTCCTCATGTTATCTACACCTTCCTGGGTGTCTACTCTATTGCAGATTTTGGTGTCATCTGCAAAGAGGCAAGCCTTACCCGACAGCCCTTCCGCTATATCACTACCAAAGATGTTAAAAAGAATCAGACCAAGGACAGATCCCTGGGGCACACCACTGGTAACTTCCTTCTCCTCAGAGTGAGCTCCATTTACCTGTACTCTTTGTCGCCTCCCACTCAACCAATTTCTAACCCAAGCAGCAACTTTAGGGTCCATTCCTAGGGGGCTCAGTTTGTTTATAAATTGCCTGTGAGGAACGGTGTCAAAGGCTTTACTGAAATCTAAATACAACACATCTAGGGTTCACCCTTAGTCCAGCCCCCTGGTCACCCTGTCAAAGAAATCAATCAGATTTGTCTGACAAGACCTGCCTCTGGTAAATCCATGCTGCCTTGGATCCTGTAATCTGCTGGACTCCAGAAACCTCACTGTTTTCTCTTTCAGCAGCGTTTCCAATAATTTACTCACCACCGAAGTTAAACTAACCGGCCTGTAGTTTTCAACCACATCCTTACTTCCACTTTTGTTTAAAGGCACCACATGAGCCTCTCTCTAGTCCTTTGGCACCACTCCAGACTCCAACGAGGCATTGAAAAGGTCAGTCAGTGGAGCTGCTAAACGTCCCCAGGTTCCCTCAGTATTCTAGGGTGTATCCCATCCAGTCCCATCGCTTTGTCTACTTTAAGTTGAGCTACTTTCTCACGAACACAGTCTTCTGAAAATTGTTCAAGATGCCCCTCACTTCTGTTCCTGTTTGTGGGTGTTTTCTGAGGTCCTGTTCCTGGTTCTTCATCTGTGAACACAGAATAGAAATATTTTTTAAGCAATTCCGCTTTATCCTCATTAGCTTCTACATATTCCTCACCTTCACCCTTGAGTCTGACAATACCACTTTTGCCCTTCCTCTTCTCACTAACATAACTGAAAAATGTCTTATCCCCCCATTTTATTGCATTGGCTATGTCCTCCTCTTTTTGAATCTTTGCTTTCCTGACTGCTTTGATAGCTTCTCTAAGTTTTTTCCAAATATAGATGCCTGTCTTCCTCTCTCTGTGATCTCTTGTATTTCATGAAGGCCTCCCTCTTTTTCTTCACCTTTTCAGCTGTTTCTTTCGGAAGCCATGCAATGCAATGTGTGCCTTTGAGTCAGTCCTGACTCCTGGTGACCTAGAAGCTCCTGGGTTTTCTTAGCAGTGTCACTGGAAGTAGATTGCCAGGCCTTTCATTTGAACAAAAAGGTTGGTTGCCCTTAAAATATCCCCTTTCAGTTTTTTCCACTGTTTTTCTACATCCCCCAGCTGTTCCCATCCCGCTAACGACTCCCTGAGGTATTGGCCCATCTTGGCAAAGTTAGTTTTCCTAAAGTCTATCAGCCCTAGTCCTAATACTGAACCACACCATCTGGTGATCACTGGATGCAAAATGATCTCCCACTATAACATCAGAAACACTTTCACCATTGATAAGCACCAAGTCCAGTATGGTCCCTTCACGTGTGGGGTCTGTTACTAATTGCCTGAATAGTTCTCCCTGTAGAGAATCCATGATCTCCTTACTTCTAGATGATACTGCAGCAGGAATGTGCCAATCAACATCTGGCATATTGAAATCCCCTATCAGTAGCACTTCCCCTTTCCTAGCAATGCTGCATATGTCCTCAATTAACTGTCTGTCCACCTCTTCCTCTTGTGAGGGAGTTCTGTATATCACGCCAATGCAAATAGATTTCTCTTTCTCTCTTTCTAGTTTAACCCACAATGCCTCTTTTCTCCCTTTTAAGTTCTATAATTCCAAAGCTTTAATATTATTTTTTACATATAGTGCCACTCCTCCTCCCCTTCTTCCTATCCTGTCCTTTCTGAATAAAGTATAGCCTGGTATAGTTACATAACCAGTCGGCCACTCCCACCAAAGCTTCAACATCAGGGATCTTATTTCCCATGCTATGGGCATTTATACACACTGTTACCCCTTTTACCCATTTCCATAAAGGAATTTAATGTTTCATTTACCTGGGGGCTTTCTTCACCCATTCCCAATAATCTAGTGTAAAGCCCTCTTCAGTAGATTAGCCAGTCTACTACTGAAGACGCGTCAAACTTTATTGGACAGATGGATGCCATCTCTGCTCTGCAACCCTTGGAACAGCATCCCATGGTCCAGGAAACCAAAATGCTCCCGATAACACCATCCACGCAGCCATGCATTCATCTCCAGGATGCGAGCCTTGCTGACCTGGCCTTTACCCTCAACAGGGAGGATTGAAGAGAACACCACCTGAGCACCTATCTGCTTCACCCTCTACCTCAGAGCCATGAAGTCACTTTTGATATGCTCAGAGGGATACATAGCAGTATCATTTGTTCCGACATGGATTAGCAACATTGGGTTATAGTCAGTGGGCTTAATGAGTCTCGGCAAACTCTCCGTAACATCTTGGATTTTGGCACCAGGCAGACAGCATACCTCTCTGGACATCAAGTCTAGTCAGAAGATGGATGCCTCAGTACCCCTCAGAAGAGAGTCACCATCCACCACTACCCTTCGCTTCCTTGTGGTCACTGATTCTGCAATTTTGGGGTTCTTGAGCTCTAGTTCTTTCCTTTCCAGGGATGCTTTCACCACCTCCACTTCCAGGGTTGCATAATGGTTCTTCAATTTAAGGGCTGGAGAAGTTGGATTGGTGATCCCACTAGAGGACAGCAACCTTGGGCTGGAAGGACTGGGGTTTCTAGGCCCACAGGTGCTCCTTGGGGTCTTGGGCAAGCCACTTCACCCTCCAGAGCCCATGTTCCCTGTAAAATAGTTATCTCCAAGTTATAATGCCCTGTTCAATGTAATTTCAGGCTGTGGTGACTTGTGTCCAACCTTCGTCATTCTGTAGGCACCCATCTTCTCCTCTGCTGGAGAGCTTGGTTGCTGCAAGAAGCATCTCATCAATGTACTTCTCACTGTCTTGAATACTTCTCAGCCTCGCCACCTCCTCTCTGAGTTCCTCCACTTGTTTCCTGAGAGCTTTAGCATGCAGACACCCTGCACATGGAACAGGTCCTTCAACTGGCATTGGGACCTCTGTCTGGAACTATAACTTGTTCTTTTATCTACCCAGAAAAGTCTGCAAGAAACTTTAGGGTAGGATTTGAGCCACGTAGAGAAAGTGAACCAGCAAAGGGGTTTGCAGCTGGCTAATTATTGGCAATTGAGCCATGCACAATTGCACATGAGCTCTGAAAGGAAACTACAGTTTGTGTGTGAAAATAGAAGAAAGTTATCCTTGAAAAAGAACAGTTTTTGGTTACTTTTGGGTTTTGTTTTTGCTTTTGCTTTTGCATTTGGAGCACTGCTAAAAGTTATTAGCAGGAGCCCTTAAAAAGACCTTTTCTGTTTCCCATCAAGGTCTTTATTATTTGATTGTTTAAGAAGTTCTGTTGCTGATATGATTTGTTTTTCCTAAGTACAATACTGAAGCAAGTGTCCTTTTGTGTTACCAAGTAAATCTGTGTGGGAGAATTAACCCCATGAATAATATATATTTTTCTTTGCTTACACTCGAGCAACACAACTCATTATTTTGTGAACGGCTGATTCTGGTATGAATGGACTACATTCCCCACAATACTTTGCAAGTCATAATAGTATTTTGCCTTTGCCAAGACTGTGGACATTCACGCCCTGCGCCCCCGTTTACAAGTGGTATTTAAAGGCGATGCTGCAAAAGAATTGAAAGAAATATCGCTACATCGGGAAGATATATTACAACTATTTGATAAACTGAAGAGTAACAAATCACCTGGACCGGATGGTATACTTCCAAGGGTGTTGAAAGAACTGAAATATGAGATTGCAGACCTGCTATTAGTAATCTGTGAACTATCATTGAAATCATCTGTAATACCTGAAGATTGGAGGATCACCAATCTAATGCTAATTTTTAAAGAGGGTTCCAGGGGTGATCCGGGAAACTACAAAGCAGTGAGCCTGAAGTCAGTACCGGGAAAAATGGTAGAAACCATCATAAAGAACAAAATTACTCAGCATGTAGATAGTCATGGCTTAATGGGAGACAGCCAACATGGCTTTAGACAAGGAAGATCTTGTCTTAATAATCTGTTATGTTTTTTTGAAGGTGTGAATAAACAGGTAGACAAAGGTGAGTCAGTTGATATAGTGTATCTGGAATTTCAGAAAGCCTTTGACAAGGTCCCTCATCAGGGACTTTTGGCAAAACTAAAACGTCATGGCAAAGGAGGTGATATACTATTGTGGATTAGGAACTGGTTAACAGATAGAAAGCAGAGGGTAGGGCTAAATGGCCAATTTTCCCATTGGAAAAAGGTGAATAGTGGAGTACCCCAGGGTACTGTGCTGGGTCAGCTGCTTTTTAACATATTCATAAATGACCTGGAAAAGGGAATGAGTGAGGTTATCAAATTTGCAGATGAGACAAAACTATTTAAAGTTGTTAAAACCCAAGAGGATTGTGGAAAATTGCAAGAGGATCTTGATAAATTGGAAGACTGGGCATCCAAATGGCAGATGAAATTTAACATGGACAAGTGCAAAGTTATGCACCTAGGAGAGAACAACCCAAACTATGGTTACACAATGCAAGCTTCCACTTTGGGAACCACCACCCAGTAAAAAGATTTAGGCGTCTTTGTGGATAGCATGTTAAAACCCTCCACCCATTATGCAACGGCGGCCAAGGGAGCAAATAGAATGCTAGGTATCATAAGGAAAGGAATGGAAAATAAAACAAAGGATATTATAATGCCTCTGTATCGTTCCATGGTGCGACCCCACCTTGAATATTGTGTGCAATTCTGGTTGCCGTATCTTAGAATAGATATGGCGTTATTAGAAAAGGTACAGAGAAGAGCCACCAAAATGGTAAAGGGGATGGAAGGATACCCCTATGAAGAGAGGCTAAAATGGTTAGGGCTCTTCAACCTGGAAAAGAGACGGCTGAGGGGAGATATGATAAAGGTCTATAAATGAATGAATGGAGTGTAACTGGTAAATGTAGATCGATTGTTTACGTCATCAAAATATAAAAAGAGTAGGTGACATGCAATGAAGCTTCAGGGTAACCTATTTAAGACAAATTAGAGAAAATATTTTTTCACTCAACATGTAATCAAACTCTGGAATTTGTTACCGGAGGATGTAGTAAAAGCTGTTAGTGTAGTTGTGTTTAAAAAAGGTTTGGACAAGTTCCTGGAAGAAAAGTCATTATTAAAAGGGGCACAGGATATTACTGCTTGACCCAATACAAGCGTTGAGGAACCTGTGTCTTTTGGGGAAACTGCTAGGTAGTTATGACCTAGATTGATCACTGTTGGAAACAGGATACTGGGCTTGATGGACCTTGGTCTGACCCAGTATGGCATATTTTATGTTCTTATGTTCTTATCTACAGCAGAGACTGAACCACTCATCTAACCAAAGTACAAGCTGTGTTGACTAGTCTGCGGAAGGCTGGATTGATGGCCAACCCCAAGGAATGTTTACTGGGAAGCCGGGATGTTCAATACCTGGGATTTTTAATCGGGAATGGGCAGATATGACCTCAGCTACAGAAGTTGGATGTCATTGGCAGGTCTCCACCCCAAAACCGAAGAAAGAGATTTGTGCCTTCCTTGGATTGATTGACTATTACCGCTGGTTGATCCCTAATTTTGCAGAGGTGGCAGAGTCGTTAACCAATCTCCTTCAGAAGAGAGCCCTTGAACAGATTCAGTGGTCACCGGACTTGGACCTGGCCTTCCAGCATTTCAAAAAGGCTGTGTGCTCTGAGCCCATCCTGATTAGCCCTGATTTCTCTCTATTGTTTATTGCCTCAGAGGTGGGCCAAGAAGCCATTCTGGCCCAGGAAATTAGGGGTGAAGTACATCCTGTAGCATTAATCAGCTTGTAGCTGCTTCCTTGGGAGCCGCATTATGCAGTGATCGAGATGGAAGCCCTGGCTATCAAGTGGGCACTTGAGACCTTCAAATACTACTTGCTTGGCTGACCAGTTATGCTGGTAATGGATCACCAACCCCATGTAGCTGGCAACATAAGAATTCGAACATAAGGAGGTCATATATGCAGTGTTTTTTGAGTCTCCAACCCTACCAGTTTTGGATCTGCCATAGGGCTGGTCAGACTCACCTGAATGCAACTTCCTTTACTGGGTGGGGTCTTGGGTGAGGCAGGCACTCAACAAGGCATGGTTGAGCTAAAGGGGAGGGTGTGTGATGGGTTCTATAGAATATTACCCATCCCTTTCCAAAGGGATTATCAACAGTCACCTTTAAGAGAATCTGTAGCCGAGAGTTCAGGACTGGGAGGGCATGGCTCATAGGGAGAGGTTAAGAACCCAGCAGACTGCAGGAGGGAGAGGGGCCCGCGGAGCCAGCAGTCCTTCCAAGGCAAGCCATGAAAATGAATTCTGAGGTAGGAATTTCAACAGGGGCTGGAGGAAGGTCCAGGAGAGCCAGCTTTGTGGAGATTTAACAAGCTGGGACAGAATAAAGCTGTTTTTGTTTCCTGTGAACTGCTGTCCTGTGTTTTGAAGAAAATCCCTTCCCACCACACGCCACACTACCACATGGCCATAGAACTGATCAACCTCATCTTCTTCTGAATCAGTTGTTGGCATTGAATAATAGTTGCATTGATGGGCATTCCTTGTACGTAAACAGAAATTGTGTTTACTGACTGCCCTGTATTTCAACATTACAGTTCTTGCAAGCTTTTTCTTAATTATAAATGTAACACCTTGTCTTCTTTGCCTTTCATTTCCAATGTAGTTGACCATATGATTGTTGGATTTAAAATGCCAAATGCCCAGGGTTGGCTCCATGACTAGTGCACAGTAGTGGGAACCTTAGGTGAACCTTCAGCCTTATGCCCCATCCCCCAAGATTTTGATTATTAAACTCAAGAATCATGATAATTTAAATAGCATGCTTCCAACAACAATGCTGTAAAAATGCATAACTGGACATCATACTTTTAAATATTAAAGTTTGCTGTGTATGTATGTGTGTGCCTGCTGATGGCTTTTTGAGTTTGTGCTGTTAGAATCTATTGTTTTGCCCTGCGTGCTGCTGCTCTTTTCTTTCTCTCTACCTACAACTACTGCACTCAGTGACTGTGTAGACTTGCCTAATGGTTGGCCAGCCCTGCCGATACCAGACCATTGCACTTCGCTGGCACCCAATAGATCAAGTTGTGGATGTTCCATTTCATTCTTGACCACCTCCAGCTTTCCTTGGTTCAAGAAAGGGTTTTAAATCTGGGGAAAAATACTAACATTTTTGTTAGGCAGTATAATTTAATGGAATATGCAACAAAACATAGAAGAACTTAAAATCTTTGTCTAATCTTTTGAGCCCTGAAAGTTTTGGTCCCAAGTATTTGTAAAGTAATATAGGATGGGAGAAAGCTCTCCAGTTCAGTTAGGTTAGATATGAGCAGGAATGCCTTTTCTAGGAAATCCCATTTGTTTGCAATGGGCTTCCAGTGCAATTGGAGCAAATTGATTGCTGGGATTACCAGAATTTACAGAGAGACTTAAAGACCTGTTTGCAGAAGCGTGCAGAGTATATTGTTGCTTGGGTGTGGGGGTTTGTTTGTGGTGGAGGATTGTGTGACTTTGAGAAGGCATCAGAGATGAGGGTTAGTTGGGTGGGGAGGAGTATTGATGCCAATTGTTACCTAATTATTGTAAAACCAGATGGTTGGAGGTTGTTTTATTTTTATCAGATTATGGGCTGCCTTGAATGGTCCTGGAGATTGGAGAGAGCAACATATAAGTGTTAATTAGATTAAAAGGTTTGTTTTAGCTGTTTAGAGCAAAGTTTGGTACTGGCCATTATAAACTGGAACAAAAAGATCTCTGTTTAGAAGCAGATGTTTTCTGCTAAAGATTTTCTTCCTTATTAAGAGGGAGAATATTATTATCTATTGTTTGCTCTTCAACATTCTCTAGGTCTATTGACCCTGTGGGATTGTTAAAGCAGCACTCAATTAGGGCCCTGTTAAGTATTATTCCCATAGACACAAAATGAGAGAAGACCTCTAGTAAACAGGGCCCTTAGATCTAAAAGGAGACAGGAGAGCAAGTTTGAGTAATCTGTGCACGATCTATAGGTAAAATTTGTGCACATAGTAATTTTCAAAGGTAAATTCTTTGCGCTTGAACATCTTTGCATAAATTTGAAAATCTATCCATTTCCTGCCCCATGATAGCCACAGCTAAATCTAGTTGTCTAGTAAAATCAGGAGGCTAAGTTTAGCCTCTATGAGGGTGTGATTTTTCACCATGAGGTATATGAAGGAGGCTGCAGGGCTAGGTCCCGGGGCCGACTGGTAAACAGGTGCCCGGCACCTGCTGGCCTGGGGATCAGTGGGCATGGGACAGGCCTGGAGGCGGGGGGTTCATGGTGAGCCTAGGGGGAGGGGCACTAAAGCTGGGTGCTTGTTAGTTTTTTAAATCCCCTGACGTGGCATCATCAGGGATTTCAGAAATGTCCTACACCCGCTTCAAATGGCTCAGCATACTGCTGCGAGAATTCTGAAGGGTGCCTCTAGAACAGACCACATTCTCTCTATCCTCAAGCAGTTGCACTGGTTACCTCTCCAATCCTGCATTAAATACAAAGTTTTCATAACCATATTAAAAATTTGACACAATGAGGCCGATTCAGAAAGACACACGTCTGGACCGTGGGGATGGCCAAAACCTGGATGGCCCTGAGTTGTACCCGATTCCGCAACTGTGAGAGCTATACATTCCCATGGTTGCAGAATCAGGGTACTTGGACAACCTGGTGTGCAGCCCATTCCAACCGGGGAAACGTCTGGGGATTTGCCCGGCCAGCCTGCCCAACACTCTGGCTGGTGTGCTGGTGCTGTGGCATCTTGTCGCCATGGCACCGGCACATCCAGCTGGAGACACAGATGGCCCGAATGCATAGCGGCACCGTTTCCCTGCCATCCGACCCTATGCGGGGGCTGCCAAGGCCAGGATCGGGCGGTGGGAGCCCTTTGGCAGTGTCACCATGTGGGAGGGGGGCTGCGGGCCATGATCAACCCCGCGCCTGGCACTTATTCCACCCTCCGAGGTGGAATGTTGGGCATCTAACTGGCTGGTGGGGGACGTACAAAGGCATGACCTGAATTGCCTCTGTATGTCCTGCCATCTTGGCCCATCCCTGCTCCACCTCCGTCCTGTCCCCTCCTGGCTCTGTCCAGTGTTCCCCGTACAAGCCCTCTGTAAGTGCGTGTAGCGCAGGGATAGGAATAGCGTACCAGGCCTAAACGGGAGTTGGACATCTAACTTGGACATCCAACCCTGCTATGCAGAGTGCAGAATCTACCCCATTAAGTCCACTTCTTATTTACAGACCATCCTTAAAAGACAGCCAGAAAATAGAACCAGAAGAGCATATTCTCAGAACAGACTAATTGTACCTCTTGAAAAGCTGAACTTCAACCAGGCAACTTAGTGCTCACGCCTTCTCTCTGTACGTCTCAGGCCTATGGAACAGCCTCCCTACAGAACTTAGATGCATTGATGACCTCACACACTTCCAATAAAGAAATAAAGACTCTTCTTTTTAGAGACCATTTTGACAAAAAGACATAGCATTAACAATTTTCTTATAGTCCGGTATTCCTGTATTTCATTATTCCCAACTCTACAGTCGTTTTCTCTGTTAGTCTCCCCATGCCCTGCACATTTATAACATCTCTACTCAATCTCCAATGAATTGAATAGAACCCCAGCTTCACCACTTAGACCTTTTACTTCTGCTCAACATTATTATTATGTGTATTAAGTTAATTCTTCAAGGTGTACAACATTATGTTATTCCCTCCACAACCGCCTTGGTGAAGCTCCTGCCTTATCCGGGCAGTGGGAGCCTTTCCCCCACACACCCCTGCCCTATCCGGGCAGTGGGAGCCTTTCCCTCCACACACTCCTGCCCTATCCGGGCAGTGGGAGCCTTCCCTCCACACACTCCTGCCCAATCCGGGCAGTGGGAGCCCTCCCTCCACACACTCCTGCCCAATCCGGGCAGTGGGAGCCTTCCCTCCACACACTCCTGCCCAATCCGGGCAGTGGGAGCCCTCCCTCCACACACTCCTGCCCAATCCGGGCAGTGGGAGGCTCACACGCACGCAGGCAGAACCGCATAAAAGCGGCGTCCCTACTTCGTGGGAGCTGCTGAGCATCGCTAGCCCTCCAACCGCCTTGGTGAAGCTCCTGCTCTATCCGGGCAGTGGGAGCCTTTCCCCCACACACCCCTGCCCTATCCGGGCAGTGGGAGCCTTTCCCTCCACACACTCCTGCCCTATCCGGGCAGTTGGAGCCCTCCCTCCACACACTCCTGCCCTATCCGGGCAGTGGGAGCCCTCCCTCCACACACTCCTGCCCAATCCGGGCAGTGGGAGCCCTCCCTCCACACACTCCTGCCCAATCCGGGCAGTGGGAGCCTTCCCTCCACACACACTCCTGCCCAATCCGGGCAGTGGGAGCCTTCCCTCCACACACTCCTGCCCAATCCGGGCAGTGGGAGCCCTCCCTCCACACACTCCTGCCCAATCCGGGCAGTGGGAGGCTCACACGCACGCAGGCAGAACCGCATAAAAGCGGCGTCCCTACTTCGTGGGAGCTGCTGAGCATCGCTAGCCCTCCAACCGCCTTGGTGAAGCTCCTGCCCTATCCGGGCAGTGGGAGCCTTTCCCCCACACACCCCTGCCCTATCCGGGCAGTGGGAGCCTTTCCCTCCACACACTCCTGCCCTATCCGGGCAGTGGGAGCCCTCCCTCCACACACTCCTGCCCTATCCGGGCAGTGGGAGCCCTCCCTCCACACACTCCTGCCCAATCCGGGCAGTGGGAGCCCTCCCTCCACACACTCCTGCCCAATCCGGGCAGTGGGAGCCCTCCCTCCACACACTCCTGCCCAATCCGGGCAGTGGGAGCCTTCCCTCCACACACTCCTGCCCAATCCGGGCAGTGGGAGCCCTCCCTCCACACACTCCTGCCCAATCCGGGCAGTGGGAGGCTCACACGCACGCAGGCAGAACCGCATAAAAGCGGCGTCCCTACAGGGCGCGCCCGCGCCTGAGGGCCTCGCCAGAGGGCCCTTTGGCGGTGGCCCTTAGGCGGTGGAGATTAGGCGCAGTTGAAACATCATCCACTGAACCGCAACAAGGCTGCAAGTATCAAGAAGCCTGACTCACATGACCAAAACTCCGATAACGGACAGAAAACGAAAGTGCAGCAATCAAATGACTGACGGCTTGAGCTCCCCAGGCCGGGTCTGAGCTCGCCGGTCCCGACCACCCCGCTCCACGAGATTCCCATAGCTGGACCAAAATTCGACATCAAGAGCTTTCAACTACAACGATATCACCCAGGTAATCAATTACTGGACTTATCTACCTCCTGATGCAAAAGACCACTGTGCAACCCTGGCCTAACCCCCCCCCCCCCCAAGTAGGAGCCAACATACCTCTGTATATATAATGTGTAAATTCCCCACTGTCACAAGCCCTGTTCTCCTCAAGCCAGCTGTTACATTGTAAACCCCTACCAACTCTAAAGGCTACTACTGTTTATTTAGAGCTAAATGAAACCAAGTATCTCTAACCAGCAAGTTGTTACATTTCAATGCAGTAACCCAATAACCTTCTTGCAATAACCTTAAGACTGTATCGCACAATACTGTATCTGTTTGTACTGAGTGATAGGTAATGATAGGACTGTATCGCACAATACTGTATCTGTTTATACTGAGTGATAAGGAACGTTAGGACTGTATCCCTATTTTGTTAAAGTAATAAGAAACGCTGTACCCCAACCCATCTATCCCTGCTAGACTGTTGGTACCCAACAACTATCTTGTCGGCCTACACTAACACATCTCTAGGCCAGCTGCCTTGACTTCACCCCACACTGCGCCACTCGAATCCAAAATCCAAGTATTTCTGGCAGACATAAAATGGAGCCTGCTCACACCTTCCTGATTTTGTGCATGTGTATACTAACATCTTCATATAGAACCATCCCACACTCACAATACTGCATTCCTCTACTATATACACCAATCTACCTTCTCCACCCCCCCCTCCATTACCCATCCTGCATCAATACAACTTAAATCCTATCACCACCACACAAACACCAATTAAATTACCCCAACGACACACCCATATCAAAGGGAACAAATCTCAAAAACACCCTAAAACCAAAGCAAAGAACACTATTGGATCTCAAATACAACTCACACGAACCACACACCAAGAACATCACACATGTAACATTATCCTTATTAATGCTAGGTCAATAAGGAATAAAACGCATATTATCCACAACATTCTAACTGACGAACAACCAGATATCCTATGCATAACAGAAACATGGCTCACTGACTCAGACTCTGCAACAATGAATCAAATACAGAAGCCCGGATACCAACTATACAACTGCCCACGCATCAACAGAAGAGGAGGCGGAGTCCTTATAGCAGCCAAAACCAGCCTTCAACTCACAACCACATCTACGGTCACAAATCCCGATCTTGACCTACTTAAAGTCGAGAGCATGGCATTATCCATCTGCCTAATCTATCGACCTCCCTCACCACAGCACGAAACACTAGCCACAGCACTAGAAACCATCACATCCACACAAAGCAAAAAATTCCAGATCATCCTCGGAGATTTGAACCTAGCATCAATTCCTCCGTCCCACACGGACTCCTTCTATGAAGCCATCGACCAATTGGGTTTCCAACAAATAATAAGCAACCCCACACACGATAGAGGAAACATCCTAGATATGATTTTCATACCCAGAAATCCACAACAAAGCAATGAACCACCTATAATAAACATAACTCAAGTACCATGGTCAGACCACCACCAAATCAACTGTAAACTTAAACTACAGTGCCAACCCAAAAACTCAAAGGAGATGAGAATGACCAACCCCATTAGGAAATTCAGCAAACTCAACGAGGAACACCTCATAAGCACCATTGCATCCCACATAAACCTAGATTCCACAGACCTAGATGAACTAACTAACAGATGGAACACACACATCCAAAATACATCTAACCCAACTTTGAAACACACATCAAACCCACATAAGATCAACTCGGAACCCTGGTACACAGGAACTCTAATAAAATCAAAAAGGGAGCTCCGTAAATGGAGACAAAATGGAGACAAACCAAATCCTCCGATCTCAAAACTAAATACATGGCCCATCTCGCAAAATACAAAGACGACGTGAACAATGCAAAAAAATTACATCACACCAACATCCTAAACAAGGCAATCAATCGCCCACGAGAGTTATTTGAACTAGTCAAATCACTAACCAAAACCGACCAAAATGCCAACCTCAACAAATCCATCAAGGTCCAAACACTGGCAAACCACTACGCGACCAAACTGACGGCCCCTGGTCCTCCACCCCCCCCACCAACACCACAAATCAGAAGTGAGAACAACACAACGCAAAACCAGTTATGGGAGCACTTCCACAAAATAGGAACCCAGCAAATCACAGCCATTGTCACAAGCCTGAAAAGCACCACCTCCCCACTAGATCCCTGTCCTGCATCCTGGATCAAGGCAGTGAAACAAGACATAGCACCTCACATAGCACACATAGTTAACCTATCCCTACAACAAGGAATCATGCCCTCAGAACTAAAGAAATCAGTCATTAGACCGATCCTAAAAAACACTACACTCAACGGAGAAGACCCAGCCTCCTACCGTCCCATATCAAGTATCTCATTCCTGGCAAAGATCATAGAAAAAACAGTCCTTCTACAACTCCAAGACCATCTGACTGACAGTGCTCCTCTTGATGACCAGCAATATGGCTTCAGGCAACATCATGGAGTTGAAACCCTGTTACTAGTTCTACTTAACAACCCCCTAAAGGGCCTTGAAAACAAAAAGAAAATGTACATTCTTGTATTCATTGACATCTCAGCTGCCTTTGATACAGTTAATCATGGGACCCTCATAAATAGGATAAAATCAATAGGAATAACAGGAACCCCACTAAAATGGTTCTCATCCTACATCTCAAATCGAACACAACAGGTTCAATTCAACGGAGAAAAAGCAGAATCTTTCTCACAAACACAGGGAATCCCCCAAGGCTCTGCTCTCTCAGCACTTCTGTTTAACATATATATGCAGCCACTATGCAAAATTTTCTCACGGCACGAAATTAATTACCACATCTATGCCGATGATATCATGCTATACACACAACTAGGCACTAAAATCCCAGACTACAACCCACTGGAGACATGTATCGGAGAGATGCAAGACTGGTTACAACAAAGTAGCATGTCAATTAATCACAAAAAAACCGAAGTAATGTATATCTCCAAAGAACCGAATTTTGACCCTCCCACATCAATAACACTATGTAACAACACTTACCAAACAATAAAAGAAATAAAGTATCTAGGAGTCACATTTGACTGTGACCTAAAGATGGAAAAACACCTCCGAAAGACCAACAGAGCAGTTTTCCACAAGCTTAGAGTGCTCCAACCCATTCGGAATATTATTGATCCCCAAGACTTCAGAACAGTGGCCCAAGCACTCATCATGCCACATTTTGACTACTGCAACGCCATCCTACAAGGTTTACCTAAAAAAAACCCTAAACATATTACAAATGGCACAAAATGTAGCTGCCAGGGTCATAATGAAGAAAAATCTAAGTGACCACATCACACCAGTGCTAATTCAATTACACTGGCTACCCATAACAGCTCGCACAAAATACAAAATACTAACAACCACCTTCAAACTCATCCACAACTTAGCACCTTCCTTCCTCAACAACCTAGTAAGATTGCAACCTCCTACCCGAAACAGAAGAACCCACAATTCCAACATCCTTCACACTCCAACAGATATAAGATCTGCCAAAACTAACACCAGCCACAGGGCTTTCTCATATGTGGCGCCAACACTGTGGAACCAACTCCCACCAGAACTACGAGCTAGCAATGACCTTCTAGACTTCAGAAAGAAACTCAAAACGCACATTTTCCAATCACATTTCAACCTGAACTAAACCCACAGATGGAGCAGCCCCTGACCACTGTGTCCAAGAAGATTATCCTGTATATATGTATTTATGTATATCTGTAAATGAACTCCCCCATAGCTAAGAAGTGTTAACTCTGTATGATGTGCTTTTCTGACAATCTGTATGTAAGCAAAATTTGTACCTGCCTTGATTCGACAGTCCAAGAAGATTATCCTGTATATATGTATTTATGTATATATGTAAATGAACTCCCCCATAGCTAAGAAGTGTTAACTCTGTATGATGTGCTTTTCTGACAATCTGTATGTAAACAAAATTTGTACCTGCCTTGATTCGGCAGTTTCACAATAGTAATCCTACCCGCTTCTGATCGCTGGAAGGAGCGGGCTACAAATGCTTGCTAAATAAATAAATAAATAAATGGGAGGCCGCGGGCCCACGTGCCCGACGGCCGATGATAACCGGGGGGGCGGGGTGGCGCGCACTCCTTCCGCGGCGGGGTGAGGCGCGCGCCCACGCGCGTTTTGATTTAAATTGATTGGCTCCCGCTTGCCAGGTGGCCGCGGGAGCCAATGGGGGGTGATCGCGGGACCAGGAGGAGCGAGCGGTCGGACGCCAGTCCTTTGAAGCTGGGGAGAGAGGACGGGCGTCCGGCTGCAGCTCCGCGTCTTTTTCGGCTCTGCGGGAGAGCTTCCTGCCGGTGGTGTGTGACCGGTTGATCGCGGCGCTGTCCCGGGGTGCAGAGAGGAGCGTCGGAGCTGTGCTGAGGCAGTGTGAGGAGCAGCGTGCATTGGCCGGCTGAGGCCTATTGCAGGTGGAGGGGGGCATTATTGGGCTAGGGCTCCGGTCTGGCCATACGGTGCTCAGGGGATAGTTTTATTTTGTGAAGGGATAGTGTCATGGTGGGGCAGAGGGGCAAGGAGCAGAGGGGCAAGGAGCAGAGGAGGGGGGGGGCAAGGGGCAGAGGGGGGGGCATGAGGAATGGGTTGCAGTCCACGGGGCGGTCTTCTAAGGGCTCAAGGGGGCAGGCCAGGGGGAAGGCTGGGGCTGGGCGCAAGGCCCCTAGCAGCGGGGGCCCGCGGGGGCGTGGGGCTGGCAGGGGCCGGGAAATGGCTTCCGGGGATATGAGGGGATCAGTGCCTGGTGGGGTTATGGGTGCGGGCTCCGGCGGGGGGGCGGCGGGGACTGTGGCTCTTCCTCCTCCGGTGGTGGAATCCCTGGGGGTGGGAGGGGCTACACCGTTGCCAGCGGGGTTGCAGGGTCAGGAGGGATGGGTTGGGGGAAGCCCTTGGGGTTGGCCTATGGTTCCAGGGGGGGTGGGCATGTCAAGTTGGGACTATTGGCGGGGGGGGGGGGACAGGGTTCCTCCAGGGCTGATTGGACAGGGCCTTGGCAGCTGCCCTGGGGCTTGTCTGGTTCCCCTTCCTTGTTTTCGGTGTCTCCACAGGTTCCGGTGGGAGACGGGGGAAGGACGACGCTGAGCGGAACAGGTCGGTCTGCGGCGGAGGTACCTATGGCGCAGCGCGAGGACTTCCAGGAGGGGCTTCCAGCTTCTGCGTCCACCCCATCAGAGCCCCGGACTTCGGCGGATGGTGAGTTACCTGAGCCTCGGGCCGAGCAAGGCGCGGAGTTTAGTCCGGCTGCGGGGACGGGTGGCAAGGCGAGGAAGAGCCGCAGCTCCCGCAAGCGTCGGAGGAGGGGGGGCTCATCGTCGTCTTCATCGTCTTCGTCCTCGTCAGTTGGGGGAGGGGGCGGGCAACCTGTCGGTGGCGGGGGGGTAGTGGGGGGGGGGGCGGTGGGGGGGCTACATTGGCATCATTTTCCGAATTATGGGAGGGGGTGCCGCGTAAGCTTAGGCGCAAGATATGGAAGCGGAAGTACATAGATATCTTTCGCTTGCTTGAGGGGAGGAAGCGTTCGGGGGACAGCCGGCGGAAACGGAAGGCGGATGAGAAGGCAGGCAGGGTCAAGAAGGCTTCGCGGAACGTCCTCAATTGGACGAGGGCTTTTCTTCGGTTAGCTAGTGTCTGGGGACAGCGTTACCCGGGGCACTACGGGATGTTGCTTGCATACGCCGACTCGATTCTGGAAGCGGCTCAGACTCATGATGGTTGGGCATGGCTCAACTATGATGAGAAGTTCCGCGATAAAATGGAGGAGAATCGCGCTCTGTCCTGGGGGACACAGGACATCAGCCTCTGGTTAACGCAGATGTCTGCCAGAGGAGGGGCAGGTGCGGGGGGGCAAAAGGGGGCCGCTGCGTCGGCGAGTACGGGGCGGCCATTTCGGAGCGCCCCAGCTCCCGGGGTCCCAAAAAGCGCTGGGGAGGGGGTTGGGGACGTCTGCTGGTGCTTTAATAAGTCGTCTTGCCCCTTTCCGGACTGTAAGTTCCGGCACAGTTGCTCCTTATGTGGGGGAGGACACTCGGCTCTCCGTTGCGGGAAGAAGGGACCCGCCCCCCAGCCGCAAAGCAATAGTATTAGTTCGAGGGAGTTGGCCCCTACCCCCATAAAATTTTCGGCACTCCGGCCTTGGTTGCTGCGCTATAGGCGGGTTACGGCTCGGCGAGTCTTGGAGGGGGGTTTCCAGTACGGGTTCCCCATACCGGTAGTTGGGGAGGGGGGCCCGGCGATGGCCCGCAATGCTCCGTCGGTGAGGCGTCTAGCTCAGGTGGTTCGTGGTAAACTGGATGCTGAGTTGGCCCTTGGCAGGGTGGCCGGGCCCTTTCTGGACCGGCCATACCCGAATTTAGTAGTTTCTCCTTTGGGCATTGTGCCTAAGAAGGAGCACGGGAAATTCCGGCTCATTCACAACTTGTCCTTCCCGGTGGGGGCTTCGGTGAATGATCTCATTCCGCGGGAATTGTGCGCGGTGCGGTATGCGTCGTTTGACGAGGCTGTGCGGCTGGTACGGGAGTGTGGGCGCGGGTGTCTGCTGGCGAAGGTCGATATTGAGTCTGCTTTTCGCCTGCTGCCGGTACATCCGGCTTCCTTCCATTTATTGGGTTTTGTGTTTGAGGGCTGCTATTACTTCGACAAGTGCTTGCCAATGGGCTGCTCCGTCTCTTGTCGTTATTTTGAGATGTTCAGTTCTTTCATGCACTGGGTCCTGGAGGTGTCCGTCGGCTCTCGGAATGTGGTCCACTATTTGGACGATTTCTTATTTGTGGGTTCGGCGTCGTCCGGGCTATGTCGGGCGTTACTCGACGGGTTCATGCGGCTCGCGCGTGAATGGGGGGTGCCCGTCGCGGCGGACAAGACTGAGGGTCCTGCTGTGCGCCTCACGTTTCTGGGAGTGGACTTGGACTCAGTTGACATGGTGGCGCGATTGCCTCCAAGCAAGGTGGAGCGTTTAAGGGTGTTAGTGGCGAACGTGCTGGGGGCGAGGAAAGTTACGTTGCGCGAGATGCAGGCTTTGTTGGGCTCCCTTAACTTTGCATGCAAGGTTATTCCAATGGGTCGGGTGTTTCTACGACGCTTGTCGGCGGCTACTTCGGGAGTGCGGCGTCCGCATCATCGCATCCGGATATCACGAAGCATGAGGTCGGACCTCGGGGTTTGGGATCAGTTTTTGAGAGAGTTCAATGGCGTTACGGTTCTCCTTGAAGCGGAGGTGTCTTCCTTTGATTTACAGATTTATACTGATGCGGCGGGCGGTTTCGGGCTCGGTGTTTATTTTGGTGGAGCATGGTGTGCCGCGCCGTGGCCATCCACCTGGCGGGCGGCGGGATTAACCGACAGTATTACGTTTTTGGAGCTGTTCCCCATCTTGGTGGTTTTGGAGCTGTGGCCGGATAGGCTTCGTAATAGGCAATTGTTGTGGTGGTGCGACAACGAGGCGGTAGTTCACATTATTAATCGTTATGCGCCTCGTTGTACGCGGGTGGCGGCTTTTATGAGGGAGGTGGTTTTTGCCTGCTTGAAGCTGAATGTGGTAGTGAGGGCTCGGCATGTTCCGGGTTATGCTAACCAGATCGCCGATGCTCTTTCTC
The DNA here is from genome assembly GCA_033557465.1 of Ichthyophis bannanicus. Lineage (NCBI taxonomy): Eukaryota > Metazoa > Chordata > Amphibia > Gymnophiona > Ichthyophiidae > Ichthyophis > Ichthyophis bannanicus. The sequence continues at coordinate 277,692,348 of CM066041.1, forward strand.
GTTTCAAGTGGGACCTGTTTCGGCGACTGGCTCCAGAGGCGGACCTGGCAGGGAGGTCGGTCCCAGAGCGTTTATGGCATCTTGGCCTCCGGGTATCCTGAGCTTGCTGAGAAGTTCCGTATCGTCGGCGACCTGGAGGTCCTACTGCAAGGGATGTGACTGTGTAGTGGCCTTTTTGGCGACTCGGGGTTGGCGGCTGGGCCCGGTGCCTGATCACCTCATGGGGGAATACATATTGGCTGCGAAGGCTGCGGGGGTGGCCCTATCCACTGTGCGGGCTCACCTGGCCGGCTTTGCCTTTTTCTCTAAGGCGGTCGGGTGGGCAGTGCGCGGTTGGGGGTTTCTTTCTCGCCGGCTTTTATTGGGTTGGGAGCGGGCTGTCCCCCTCCCGTCGGACAAGCGTCGGCCCATTACCCCCGATCTGCTGGTTCGGATGAGCACAACCTTGCCTTTGGTGGTGGAGTCCGCTTACGAGGCTCTGCTGTTCCGGGCGGTGTTTTGTGTGGCCTTCTTTGGGGCCTTCCGGTCGGGGGAATTGGTGGCGTCCAGTGGGAGGTCCGGGGGGCAGCTCTGCAACTCCGTCATGTGCGTTTGGCACAAGGGCAGCTGAGCATATGGTTGTCCCGGTCTAAGACCGATCAGAGAGGGAGGGGCGTATGGGTGCACTTAAGGCCGCTTCCGGCTTCGGTGATCTGTCCGGTGGCGGCTATGGCGGCATACCTGCGCGTGCGGGCTCCGGGTAGCGACCTGCTCTTTGTACATGAGGATGCGCGGTGTTTGACGCGTTTTCAGTTTGCTGCGGTCCTGCGCATGGTGGTCCGACAGTTGGGCTTATCACCGGGTGACTTCGCACCGCATTCCTTTCGGATTGGGGCCGCTACTAGTGCAGCCCTGGCTGGTTTGCCGGGTACCGATATTCAGCGGATTGGCCGCTGGCGCTCCAATGCCTTTAAGGGATATGTACGTTGTTGAGGTGGGCAGTGGGTGGCTCGGGTACTAACTATGTTTTTTCTTTTAGATGGGATCCGGGTGCCCGGTGCCTGCTGGATGGTCGGCCATTCTTTTGTGCACTGGGCCGGCCAGCAAGCAGCTTTGCGGCCGCTTGGTGCGAACTTGGGACTGCCTGCTGACGAAGTGGTGCTATCATGGCTGGGTGAGCGCGGTCTGCGCTGGTTACAGCTATTACCCTTGCTTCGGCACCATCAGCGCGTCAGAGGATCCCCGGACTTCTTGGTGCTGCATCTCGGAGGCAACGATTTGGTGTCATGGACAGTGAAGCAGCTAATCCGAGCGGTGCAGCGGGATTTGGGGGAAGTCTTATTGATGTTCCCCGGGGTCATTTTGCTGTGGTCTGACATAATTCCTAGGCCTGCTTGCTGGGGCCAGCGGCGGTGGTCCCGGGGTTTAGTTAAGGTTAACCGGCAAGTTGGCCGTTGGGTGTTGAACCATGGGGGGTATCAGATTTTACATTCCTGGGTGGAGGTCGAGTGCGCGGGTCTGTATCGTTCGGATGGAGTACATCTTTCCCCGATCGGGGTGGATTTACTCCTGAATGATTGGCAGGAGGCCTTGGAATTAGGATGTTTAGGGCAGGTTGGCTGGTCGCAGCTTTGATTTGGGGGGGGAGGCGCTCAGGGACAGGTGTCACTGAGCCGGTGGCGGGATCCCGGAGGTGTCCGGGGTCCGGAGGCATGGCAATATGCAGGGCGGGGGTGGGGGTACCCCCGACCCGGAGAAGCCCTCGGTTTTTGCTAGTAATATGGCGAAGCCGGATGAGGGGGATGGAATTGCCAGGGATGGTTCTCGGCGGAGGCGGGAAGGAACTCACTTTGCTACCCATATGGCTGGTGAGGGATTGTCCCGCTGCCGGAACCATAAGTTAACAGTTTGGTTGTAATGTTATGTTGTGCTTGTTTAATAAAGCTGCGACCAGTTATTTTGCCAATAAGTGATCATGTGGTGTTTATTTGTGAAGGGAGAGAGAGGGGGGAGGGAGGGGGTGTGTGGGAAGGAAGGGAACTGTGGGCCACCTCCGCCTTACCTGGTTAATGTTGCTTAGTTTGCACTTCAGTTGTTAACGGTATTTAAAATTGTTACATTTAAACTGCATTAATCCTATATAAAAATATCCTATATATAAAAAATGTTAAATAAATAAGTACAAAGTACAACGACCAAGGGCTCCTATTTTCCCGCTGTCCTGAAATTTTAAAGGAAAACTTCACAGGGGAATTTAATTTAAAAATGAACCAGCAATCCTGTAGGTACTATGTACTGGACCAGCCTAAATTATAGACATTGTTTAAGGGAACAGTCTGGCTGATGGCTTTCTTACCTTACAGACCCTCTTACTTCTCAAGTGATATGTATATATGTTAAGTTGTTGTTAAGTGCTGTCGAGTCGGTGTCGACTCATGGCGACCCTCTGGATAGTTGTCTTAAATTGTGTTCGGTCTTCAATCAGGCAGCTCATTGTTGACAGACTGGTACCCGTAGCTGCTGTTATTGTATCGATCCATCTCACAGCTGGCCTTCCTCTTCTGTGTTGACCTTCTATCTTGCCAAGCATGATGTCTTTCATTAATGATCTCTCTCTTCGCATGATGTGTCCAAAGTATGAAAGTCAGTCTTGTCATCTGAGCTTCTAAAGAAAGCTTAGGTTTGATCTCCTTTAGTACTGACTGGTTTGTTCTTCGGGCAGTCCATGGTATACACAATATTCGCTGCCAGCACCATAATTCAAAGGCATCAATTTTCTTCCTGTCTATCTTTTTCACTGTCCAGCTTTCACATCCATATGATGTTATTGAAAATACCATGGCTCGAACAAGTCAAATCTTTGTATGGAGAGAGACATCTCTGCTCTTGAGAATCTTATCTAGGTCTTTCATAGCCATTCTACTAAGAGCAATGCATCGTCAGATTTCTTGACTGCTTTTTGCTTCTTTATTGATAGTTGATCCAAGTAGGTTAAATTTGTTCACAATTTCAATTTCTTCTCCTTCAACGATGAACCTGTTGATTTTGCCATTTGTCATGATCTTTGTCTTCTTTACATTAAGATGCAGGCCCATTTTGAGACTGTTCTTTGATCGTGAGAAGCAAATGTTTCAGATCATCTTCACTTTCAGCCAGTAATGTGGTATCATCAGCATAGCGAAGGTTGTTGATGAGTCTTCCACCAATCTTCAAACCTCTGTTGTCTTCATACAATCCTGATTCTCTGATGATTTGTTCTGCATATAAATTAAACAGGTAGGGGGGCAGTATGCAGCTTTGTCTTACACCTTTGCTTATTTTAAACCATTCTGTTTCTCTTTGTTCCATTCGAACTGTTGCTTATTGATCAATGTGCAGATTGTGCAAGAGAACGATCAGGTGTTCTGGTATACCCATGCTTCTTAATGTGGCCCAGAGTTTCTCATGGTTTACACAGTCAAAAGCCTTGCTATAGTCAATAAAGCACAAATAGATATCCTTTTGGTATTCTTTAGTTTTTTTCAAGGATCCATCTCACATCTGCAATGATGTCTCTCGTTCCTCGCCCTTTCCTGAACCCTGCTTGCACTTCAGGTAGTTCTTGTTCCAGGTATGTTTGTAGTCTCTGTTGAATAATCTTCAGTAGAATCTTGCTGGCATGTGGGATCAGAGCGATTGTGCGATAATTTCCACAGTCAGTTGGACCACCTTTCTTTAGTATTGGTATTAACACAGATCTTCAGGGGATTATGTTTCCCTTCACTTTAGATCCAAATCTCAAAGGACGCCGCGCATCTGCTGGCGTCCTTTGAGATTTGGATCTAAAGTGAAGGGAAACATAATCCCCTGACGAAACGCTATAGGTGAAACGCTACGGCGCCAAATGAATGCGTCGGGAATGTGAGAGTTTCAGATGATAAGTTTGCCTATAAACCATCGCCTACAACAAAGCATCAATGACGTTTTGAGTAACGCAAAGGAGTTCACTATGGACTATAGTTTTGCCTCTGAGTTAAGGATATGGTCAATCCCTGTCAAAAGATGTGCTACAGGCAAAGCTAAGTATTTTCATAGTGATTATTGGTGATATTTTTGATCTTTTCATTTGATGATTTTTTCATCTTCATGCATGTAAAGGCTCATTTACAGTTGAGGGCAGCTACTACATAATAATAATAATATACAAGAAGTTAGAAAGAAGAAAAACAAAAGAAAAGAAAAAAAGAGTAAAATATAGCGATAAAAAAACAGGTCGTTGATGTGTTAAAGATTTTTTCACTGTATTCACTAAGCAGATTCAGCGACTAGTCTTATCTGAGACCTGATCGCTATTGTCATTAAAAATTGGTCATGTAATTTATGGTAAATAGTGGAGCTAGTATAGAATTGCGTAGCTAGATAGCTCAAAGCTCTGAGAAGTGATGTCAAATCAATTTGTTGTTCTTTGATAAGGCTTTCAATGCTGCTTCATCTTCTTCTTTCATCACTAATGGTTCCGGATTATAAGGTACAGATTGAAATGGCTGTTGGTCCACTTGATCTTTATCTTATATAAACTCTGTATATTCTTTCCATCTTTTCTTGATCTTCTCAGCATCATTCAAATTGAACCTTGAGCATCTTGTAACATTCCAATTCGAGGCTGGAATTTAACTGTCAGAGCTTTAGGAAAGCCAATCTTGTCCTTCCTCTAATAGTTTCTGCTTCTATTTCCTTGCATGTGTCATTGTAGTACTTTTCCTTGTCCTTGTCCTTGTCCTGTCTTGCTGCACGTTGGAAATCTCTGAGTTCTGCGATTGTCTTTCTTTCTCCTCTTGCTTTAGCTTCTCTGCGTTTCTGGGCAATTTTCAGAGTTTCTTCCGTCATCCATTTTGGCCGTTTTTGCTTTTTCACCTTTTGTAAAGACTTCTCGCATTCTTCCAACACAACCTTCTTGATGTTATTCCATAACTCTTCTGCAGCTCTGTCATTTGTATCTAAAGCAGCAAATCAATTTTGCAGGCAGCCTTTAAATTCCAGTGGTATATTCTCAAGGTCATATTTTGCTGTATTCATGAGTGGTTGGCTCTTTTTCAACTTTAGCTTGAGTTTGCATAGCAGTAGTTGATGATCTGTACCACAGTCAGCTCCAGGTTTTGTCTTTGTTGATGTTATAGAACTTTTCCATCGTTGACTTCCACAGATGTAGTCAATTTGATTTATGTACAATCCACTGGGTGAAGTCCATGTGTACAGTCACTGCTTGTGTTGCTGGAAAATGGTGTTTGAGATGAATAGATCTTTGGTTTTGCAGAATTCTGTCAGTCTTTCTCCAGCTTCATTTCTGTTGCCAAGTCCATATTTTCCAACCACTTTGGCTTCTTCTTTGTTGCCAACCTTTACATTCCAGTCACCTATAACTATCAGGATATCCTGTTTGCATGTTCTGTCAGTTTCAGCTTGAACTTGCTCATAGAACTCTTCAATTTCATCCTCTTCTGCAGCTGTTGTTGAGGCATATACTTGAATTATAGTTGTGTTGATAGGCATTCCTCATAGACAAATAGAGATTTAGCATTCACTGACTGCATTGTATTTCATTACAGTTCTTGCAAGTTTCTTCTTTATTATAAATGCAACACCATTTCTTCTTTGTCTTTCATTTCCAGAATAGTAGACCATGTGATCATCTGATGCAAAGTGCCTGATTCGAGTCCATTTCAGTTCGCTGACACCCAACAGATCAAGTTTTACACGTTCCATTTCATTCTTGACCACCTCCAACTGTCCTTGGTTCATGCTTCTTACGTTCAATGTTCCAATATGTAAGACATCTTTACAGCTTCTGACTCTCATTTCATGCGCAGCTACATCAGCAGTCAGACGTCCTGAGGGCTTTGATCCAACCACATCATAAATGCTGGCTTTACTTTGAAAAGTCTTCAGCTCTTCCCCAGTAGCTAGTTGAGTGTCTTCCGACCTGGGGGTCTCATCTTCCTGCACTATAGTGCAATTTGTTTTGTTGTGACTATCCATTGGCTTTTCATGTCAAGATACAGAAGTAGATTGCCGGGCCTTTCCTCCATGCAATTTAAGTTTAGTGTTGCTGCCGTCACAGAAATGTGAGCCTCCGCCGCCAATATCGTCCCATTCTGCTGCTGCCCAGATGGGTTTTCATGGCAAGATACAGAAGTTGACTGCCGGGCCTTTCCTCCGTGCAATTTAAGTTTAGTGAACATAAGATATTTATTTATTTATTTATTTTATTTATTTAACTATTTCTTTTATACCGCCCCTTCCAGAGATCAAGGGCGGTTTACATATAACAGATTAACAGTCTTGTACACAATTTGTATACATTTTACATAGAACAGTAGAAATCAACTATTTACATTGAACAGTAAGTATAAACTTTGTAGGTATTGTAACAAAAAACAAGCAAACATATCAAACTTTGTACAAAAGTATATTTACATCGTGTAGTGTGTGTGGTGTATGGGGTAGAGATTGGCGTAGGTGCTGGAATTTAGTTCCTTTTATTTTTGTCATCTTTGGGGCGTGTGTGGGGGGGACAGGCTTGTGGTATATGATATGCCATACTGGGTCAGACCAAGGTACATCAAGCCCAGTATCCTGTTTCCAACAGTGGCCAATCTAGGTCATACGTACCTAGCAGTTTCCCCAAAAAACACAGGTTCCACAATGCTTGTATTGGGTCAAGCACTAATATCCTGGGTACCTTTTTAATAATGGTTTATGGACCTTTCCTCCAGGAACTTGTCCAAACCTTTTTTCAACCCAGCTACACTAACAGCCTTTACTACTTCCTCCGGTAACAAATTCCAGAGTTTGATTACATGTTGAGTGAAAAAATATTTTCTTTTATTAGTCTTAAATAGTTTACCCTGTAGCTTCATTGCATGTCCCCTAGTCTTTCTATATTCTGATAACATAAACAATCGAGCTACATTTACCCATTCCACTCCGTTCATTAATTTATAGACTTCTATCATATCTCCCCTCAGCAGTGTCTTTTCCAGGTTAAAGAGCCCTAACCTTTTTAGCCTTTCTTCATAGGGGTATCCTTCCATCCCCTTTACCATTTTGGTGGCTCTTCTCTGAACCTTTTCTATTAACGCTATATCCTTTTTAAGATATGGTGACCAGAATTGCATACATTATTCAAGGTGCGGTCTTACCATGGAATGATATAGAGGCATTATAATATCATTTGTTTTATTTTACATTCCTTTCCTTATGATACCCAGCATTCTATTTGCTCTCTTGGCCACCGCTGCACACTGGGCCGAGGGTTTTAACATGTTATCCACAATGATGCCAAAAATCTTTTTCCTGGTTGGTGGTTCCTTATGTGGAACCTTGCATCGAGTAACCATAGTTTGGGTTGTTCTTCCCTAGGTGCATAACTTTGCACTTGTCCACATTAAATTTCATTTGCCATTTTGATGCCCAGTCTTCCAGTTTATCAAGGTCCTCTTGCAATTTTCCAAAATCATCTTGGGTTTTAACAACTTTAAATAGTTTTGTGTCATCTGCAAATTTGATAACCTCACTCGTTATTCCCTTTTCCAGGTCATTTGTGAATATGTCAAAAAGCAGCGGACCCAGCGCAGATCCCTGGGGTACACCACTATTTACCTTTCTCCATTGGGAAAATTGGCCATTTAGCCCTACCCTCTGCTTTCTATCTTTTAACCAGTTCCTGTTCCACAATAGTACGCTGCCTCCTATCCCATGACTCTTTAGTTTTGCCAAAAGTCTCTGATGAGGGACCTTGTCAAAGGCTTTCTGAAAGTCCAAATACACTATATCAACCGACTCACCTTTGTCTACCTGTTTATTCACACCTTCAAAAACGTAAAAGATTAGTAAGACAAGATCTTCCTTGTCTAAAGCCATGTTGGCTGTCTCCCATTAAGCCATGACTTATCTACATGTTCAGCAATTTTGTTCTTTAAGATGGTTTCTACCATTTTTCCCGGTACTGACGTCAGGCTCACCGGTCTATAGTTTCCCGGATCACCCTGGAACCCTTTTTAAAAATTGGTGTTACGTTCGCCATCTTCCAGTCTTCATGTATTACAGATTATTTTAATGATAGTTCACAGATTACTAATAGCAGGTCTGCAGTCTCACATTTCAGTTCTTTCAACTCCCTTGGATATATATCATCCGGCCCAGGTGATTTGCTACTCTTCAGTTTATCTAATAGTTGTAATATATCTTCCCGATTGTCACAGAAATGTGATCCTCCGCCGTCAACACTGTCCCATTCTGCTGCTGCCCAGATGGGTGGTTTGTCTTGGTCTGGTACCTCAGCTGAGACCTGTCCATCTTGGGAGACCCTGCCAGTAATTAAAGTACCGATACCTCAGCCCTCAGCATCACTGATGTACACAAGCCCTCACAACACGACAAGCTGCAAACCAAGTGAGGGATTTGTATATATAAAGGTTAATGGAGCTCACTCTGAGGAGAAGGAAGTTACCAGTGGTGTGCCCCAGGGATCTGTCCTTGGTCTGATTCTTTTTAACATCTTTGTTAGTGATATAGCGGAAGGGCTGTCGGGTAAGGTTTGCCTCTTTGCGGATGATACCAAAATCTGCAATAGAGTAGACACCCAGGAAGATGTAGATAACATGAGGAGGGATCTAGCTAAGCTTGAAGAATGGTCTAGAATTTGGCAGATGGGATTTAATGTTAAAAAATATAAGGTCATGCATTTGGGCTGCAGCAATCCAAGGGAGCAATATAGCATAGGGGGTGAAGTACGTTTGTCCACTAAAGAAGAGCGGGACCTAGGCGTGGTTGTATCTGATGATCTTAAAGTAGCTAAACAAGTAGAAAAGGTGACAGCAAAAGCTAGAAGGATGCTTGGGTGCATATGGAGAGGAATGGCTAGCAGAAAAAAGGAGGTGATAGTGCCTCTGTATAAGTCTTTGGTGCAGCCTCATTTAGAGTATTGTGTGCAATTCTGGAGACCGCACCTTCAAAAGAATATAAACAGGATGTAGTCAGTACAGAGGGTGGCTACTAAAATGGTTAGTGGTCTTCATTATAAAGCATATGAGGACAGACTTAAGGATCTTAATATGTACACCTTAGAGGAAAGGCGGGATAGAGGTGATATGATTGAGATGTTTAAATACCTCTGTGGCATAAATGCACAGGAGGAGAGCCTCTTTCGATTGAGAGCAATTTCTGCTACGAGAGGACTTGGGTTGAGGGTGAAAGGGGATAGATTTAGGAGTGATATGCGGAAATATTTCTTCACGGAAAGAGTAGTGGATCCGTGGAATAGTCTCCCAGTGGAGGTGGTAGAGATGAGGATAGTATCTGAATTCAAAAAAGCATGGGACAAACACAGAGGATCTCTAAAGGAAAAAAGGGGACTGTTGTAGTTGTCGATATGGAAGGACAGACTAGATAGGCCATGTGGTCTTTTTCTGTCGTCATTTTTCTATGTTTCTATTGTCAAACAGTCCTGCTACCACCGTCCCTATTAGGCGGTTGCCTAGGGGCGTGAGGTGCGGGTTGCCTTTATAAAGAATAGTCTGTAGCCGTGTGTTAAAGGCAAAATATAATGATGAGGTTTTATTCCCCTTCCCTTTTGGATTTATGTTTTTCTCATACAGCAACAAAGAACTTTAACAAAACTGTTTCTTCACAGCAAAACAAAATGCACCTTTTTCAAACAGGTATAACAAGGCTCTTGCTTCCTTAATTAACAAAGAGACGTAATCTCATCTGAGATACACAGCGTGCAATCCATAGCACTGGAATCAATGTCCTGGGTAGTGTTTTCCCTTAGCATTTGCTCACTGTCAGAAATTGTAAATGGGTAACATTCACCACAGCTATTATTTACACAACTCTCTTGAGAGGCAGCAGTTCTTAAGGCAGGAAACTGTTCTGCATAAGGAGGGTCCTGGAGACCTGTGCTGAAGCCTGTTTTGCTGAGGCTTCCCCTTTCTCTCCACCTAGGATTATCCTCCCAAGTATTAGCTTTTACTTTCCTAGCCGAGCCCACCTCTTGCCCTCTAGAGAAATGGGTGTACTTAGCTCTGCTTCTGGGGTGGCTGGCTTCCACTCCTTCCTCTGTAAACCAGGCTCCTTTATTTGGGCTGTAGCATGCTTTTCCCCGAGAGTTCCACTCAGCAGTTATCTGGTCTGGGCTGTAATTACTTCCAGGAAAGGTTTCCCTTCTACTGCTACTTGCTGTCGGGACCCAGCCGGTGCTTCCTGGACCCAGCAAGCTCTCCTGCTTGTGATCTCTGCCCTCCAGCTGCTTACTCACTCTCCACGGGACGATGCCCCCTCTGGCTTGGGAGACTTGTGCACGAGCACTTCCAGCTCTCTCTGTGTCAGCTGCTCTTCCCTTTGCTGCACCTCCCTTCGCTGCTCCTTCCTTTGCTGCTCCTTCCTTTGCTGCTCCTCCCCCTATTGGGATTTTCCAGCCACTTTTATCCCCCTGGCTCCTGCACGTTGTACGTGCTTCCTTGCCCAGGTGGACGTGATTGGCTTTCTACTGCATCACACCCAGTGTAGGGAAAGTTTGTTCCACTATTCTCTGGCTCCTTATAACCTGAATATGCTTTCTGCCCAGGTGACTGTAAGGTAAGCTCTTCCTTTTCTCCTGTATCCATGGGTTCTGTGCTGGCCACTGTATCACACTATATATATATATAATGGAGGAATATAGTAACATAGTAACTGATAGCATAGCTGGGTTTAAAGGAATCAATTTACATTTGGATTTTACAATTTTATTTTTTACTCTCACAATATTTGAAAGCTAAGGGGGATGTTTACAGCCCGCGTAGCTGCACATTTTGCAGACATCGTGGATGCAGCTAACGCCACCACAGTGAGTGTTAGCTGCCTCTGCGATGCTGTCTTGCCACGATCCCTGCACTTTCACCATGCTATCTGCTGGGGAAATGCTGGATACATTCCCAACAGGAAACATACAATGCTTGCAACTACCGTGGTGCTTTTCGCGCTAACGTTGAGTGTTAACTGCAAAAGCCTACCACGCTTGAGAAAAAATACCACTTAGCAATGCTATGTGGGACTCTTTTATGTGGATAAAAGATTGGCACATGCCTGCCCTTGTCTTCCCTACAGAAGACGCACATATAACCTACATCTCTCATCCTCTTGACACAGTCGCAGTCAGCACCATTAATAATGCACAGGTTGCATTTCCATGGCCACTTGCACAAACCAGCCAGAAGCTGTTTTACTGGGGTTTTATTGTAACCATGGCTGCTTCTAGAGGTTTTCTTAAAATATATTAATAGAAGCAACTTGTAAAGTAACTTTTTAATGAGTGGATCCAGGGTATGTATTGGCATGTGCTATATGAAATCGAAATTCTGCATGTCACACAGTGGTGTGTTCTCTTTTAGTACATAAAAAAATGATGTTCCAGTATTCAAAAGCACGTATCTGGTTCGCTGCAGCTGCTGTACAGTTAAGTATCCATCAATTTTCAGTGATACTAACTGGATAGTACAGCTGAAAACGACTAAAGAACAAGGGCAGAGAGTAGGCATTCCACCTACCTATACAGATATCTGCGATATTTGATCTGTTATCCATAGAGCTAAGTGGACAGATTTAAGATCGTGAAAAGGCTGTCCTAAATTTAGCTGCATAGCTATATAGGTGGCAGACTGAATATCACCGCTACCTTTCTAGCAGCAGGTCTCATCACTCTATGTGAATATTCACCATTGTTGCTTCTGCGGAGAGTGGGGTTGAATAAATATAAAATGCATAAGCGCTGGGGTCAGAGGTCAAAAACCACCAATCACGATGTTTAAACATTAACCCATGAGAAGTCTCAGTGTTTTTTTAGCTTGTATCCACTTACAGATTAGAGGCATTGGTCTCTAAACTTTCAGGCTTAGCAATAGGATTCTAATTTCTTTCAGAAACTTAAAAGGATCAGTCAGTCACCATTCATTTCTTCTGACATCACAAAGGAGAGTGGAAAGAATTTTGGTCTTTTCTTTCCCCCTTTGCCTGAGGCCTGCTAATTCTGAATTTCTCTTTATTGACTGGGCTGTGGAGGAGAATTATACCAGTTACTTTGCCACCAGATAAATGATTCTTCTTTAGCTGCCTTTTAGAGAGCACATATTTCTTCTTTGTGATGAGCGTTCAATATCGTCACAGTGAGTTACTGCTTTGTGTTGTAGACCTGGACTTTTCAGTATTGAACAATTGCTCTATAGTAATTCTAGTGCTGGCTCCCTCACTCACAGCTGAAGGACACTTTGCTTGATGGGTGGCCAGCAAGCCTCCATGCTGAGGTGTATTTTTGCAAGAATAGAAGAGTAGCCTGTTTGGATTGTGCTGGGGATTCGGTTTTCCCTTGCTTTTACAGCTTCTTGTCAGTCTGTTTGATTGACGTTTGCTATATCACAGGCCAGAAACCTTGCCAGCGATCTTTCTAAATCTTAGCAGTTACCTGTGACTGCAGAGCACAGGGGCATTGCAGTTCAAAATAGATGCTGAACATAGTCTATGCAGCTATGCAGCTTCATTTTCATCTCAGCTTTAAAGTAGCTGTAAGTTTTAATCTGTTTTAGTCTTTAATGTCATGAAACTGCATTACAACAGTTCATCTTAATGTAATCCACTGGTTCCCTGGGGTTGGTCAAGAATTCTGGAAATCCACAATGAATATGTGTGAGATAGATTTGCCCATATCAACCTGTTTCTTAGGCCAAGTGTGTGCAAATTTATCTCAATCATATTCCAAAAAATGGACACAGTTTTAGAAAAGCCGAGGATGTGGTTCAGAACCGCTGCTTTACAACCATCCATGGCGCTCTGTAAGGGAATTGGATTTAGTTCATAACTTTCTCTAACGTTCAAAGTACAGTCAGGTACAGTGGGTAGCAAACAGTCACCGGCCTTTCAGAGATAGGGCTTAGAAAGCCTGCTAAAGCTTTTCAGAGTACTTTAACTTTTTGAGCTTGGCTCGAGGAGTTTTTCTACAATTCTAGAAAAATTAGAGAGAGATTAAAACAGGAACTGAATAACTTTTAGCATAGATATTTTTTTCTATTTTTCTTTTTTTGTCTGACTCAGTTTTAGGTATCCAGACTAACAATGAATTAACTCTATATCATGTCCCCTATAGTACACAGGATTATAATAATTCCAGCCAGTGATGGTTTTCTGCCAGGTCACACCAGGTCGTTGACCTGGAACCTTTTGAAACTTGTTTCCTTTTTCTTACTGCAGCTGGAATGGAAGGTTAAAACCCTTCTCCATATAAAATGAATATCTTCCTTTGAATTCCTCCTAGTACCTTTTCAGGGACCTGCACTGGCAGAGTTTGAAACAAGTATAATAACCTTAGTAACATATTCATCTTCACGTTGGTGATTCTGCCCAGCCAAGACAACCACACCCTTTCCCACTTAGTCATGTCCTTTTGTATACTCCCCACCAGAGGCTCATAATTATACTTAAATAATTTATCCTTCTCCACAAAAATCCGCACCACTAAATATTTTATGACCCATCTGAGTACAAAGCCCTCAATAGATCATTCCTTCTCCTCAGACAGGTATAGCTTCATGACCTCAGATTTGCTCCGGTTAACCTTAAACCCAGCCACATTCCCAAAGGCTTTTATTTCTTTAGTGACTATGAGTAAGGGTAATTGAGACTGGGCAATCATAAACAATATATCATCTCCATATAACATAATTGTATGTTTCCTCCCCACAATCTGCACCTCTAATCCCTATTACTTCTAACCCTTTCCTGTCTTCTCTCTCCTTATATCTCTCCTCGAGAACTCCAGTCCTCTGACAGGTTTCTTTTATCTGTGCCCTTCTCTTCCACTGCCAACTCCAGACTTCAGTCTTTCCACCTTGCTGCTCCTTATGCCTGGAACAAACTACCTGAGTCGGTACGTCAGGTTCCATCTGTGACCCTGTTCAAATCCAGGCTAAAAACTCACTTCTTTGAGACTGCTTTTGGATCCTGATCCCCCCTAGTCTCCTGTCCACCTTGTCTGTGTTTCTTTACCATTCCCCTAGGCATATTCTAGTCCCTATTTGTTGTGTTGTCTGTCTTGACTAGATTGGAAGCTCTTACATGCCTCTGTACAGTGCTACATATTGCCTTATAGTGCTATACAAATGATAAGTAGTAACAGTATTCCAGTAGCTGTACTAGCCCTGGATTCTTTTCAGGCTGCAAGACATTTTATTGGGTCAGCAGAAAAGAAGATGTGCGTGAACTTTCAAAAGCACGCAGGTTCCATCTGTTTTTTAATAATTTGGTCCTTGTTAGTTAAGAGGAGCCACCATAGATTTCTGTCCAAATGGAATTCAAAATCAGAGGTGATGTGGGATGGGAGATGAGCTGCAGAAAGAGAATAAAGAAAAAGACAGAGTAAAAGGAAGGTTTAGGAGACAGAAGTGAGCTTGAGGTGTATTGGTGTATGTTTCACACTTTCGTTGTTCTCCGAAATGAAGGTAAAAGAAGTGCAGGAGTAGGCACTCTAAATATAGTTTAATAAGCTTTCTGTTTGTTATGTAACAACATCTAAGGAGCCAATATTTAAAGCCCTGGATATTTAAATGTTACAGTGGTCATCCATGATGTTTAAATACCCTCTGGATATTTGGCTGCAGATGAATATTCAGTTTATATGGCCACTGTTTGGAGAATTGCAGCACTTTTTCTGCAACCCATGCTACCTGCATAACTTATCTAGCTAGCCACTGAAAATCATCTTTGCGGATGAGTGCTGCAATTATCCAGATAGTGCCCACATTACCCTTGCTTCACCCATGGACCACCCCTGCGCTAAACCAGAAAATGCCAAGGTGATCTATTCAGTGGTACTATCTGGAAAATGCCGCTGTATTTCTTTCTTAGCGCCCTTATCCAGATAACCTTTGTGATTCTCTGGATCAGGGCTTTTTATAAAAGAATCGTATAGTCTAGAAGGAAGACGTTCTATGGTTCTCTGCAATAGCTAAGAGTACTTTCTGTATGGATTATTATTTTTGCAAATTGTATACATCGTAGAGATGACTTGATAAGCATGCATGGGCCCGATTGGGGTCAGGCGATGGGAAATCAGGCTTACCATCTTTGCGGTGGATCGAGGTGCCATGGCACCGAGGCTCCATGCAGGCACTGTGGCTGGTTAGACGGGAATTTGGTTAGATGTCTGGGCCCTCCGAATTGGGGCACGGCCTGCCCATCTGGGCCCTTTGCACCCGATTCTGATCCTGCGGGTTCAGAATCGGATGCAAATCCGGCACATCCAAATTTCTGAACATCCGGACAGGTCGAACGTGCCCCAATGTGAATTGGCCTCCACTTGTATAGTTATTGAGTATCTATGGATGGTCCTTGGGCAAGGTTTATTGCCAATTTCCCCAGACATCGAAACATATTTAGCCCTGGAATTTTAGGTCTCTTCCCCTGAATCAACTATCAGAGGATTTTCTGACGATTCCCTATGTGCAGTTGTTTCTGGAGATGCAATATTATTTTTATTAGTTATTTTTAGGTTTATTTGATATATTATCATTTGATAATAAAAATATCCTCACGGTGCTCTGCAATAAAAAAAAATGATGCCAGACAATACAGATACAACAAATCCATAACAGCAGGGAATGGTTAGCTTGCAGAATGCTATACAGCAGGGGTCCCCAACATGGAGTGCTCGCACCCTCAGGGGGTGCGACGAAGAGTGCTTGTGTCCCTTAGTGATGAGTCATCATTTGGCCAGCTGCCAGTGTGCCTTGAGCAGCGGTAGTAGGTGGTTGTGTTGCGTGGATAGTAGTCTCATTGTTTATTTAATGATTACAATTGTTTCTGAATAAATTAGAATTTAATTGCTCAATTTATATTTGCATTTTATGCATTGAGTTAAAAGCTTAATTTTTAAAGTTCATTTTCTTCACCCGCAGTATTGTATGTGGTTCAAGTTGTGGTTCAAAAATTAGAAATTAGATTTTCTCATCTCCCAATGTGATGTTACTTTTGTAGAGGTTGTGAACATTAATCAAACATTTCCTAGGGGTGTGGGGCATAGAAAAGGTTGGGAACCACTGCTATATGGTCTGCACAGAAAAGGAGTAAAATAATCAAGGTACTTGGAGAGGGAGCCCCAGGAGTAGCCCTGCTGCAAGGAGTTGCTGTAAGGTTGAAGCCTACTACTGGTCTAAGCCTGAATGTTTTGGGTATTGTTCCAACTTCTAGCCTAGGAAGAGATGGGAGTTGCATGAAGTCTGGAGGGCAATGGACTTGAATTCAAGTTGATGGCTGTAATAAGTGGTTCCTAGTTAATACCAGATCTTTCAAGTCTCTTTTTTAAGTTGATGCTTGCTAGATCTAAGGTGTTAGACTTTGGAAGAAATTTGGAAGAGCATTGCTGGACTTAGATGTCCCTATCTGGGCAGATTTTTAATTTAGCTGAGAAAAGCTGGAGGATTAAATCATATAGAGTTATTAGAAACAAAATAGCTAAGAGATACAGGACAACAGTTGCGAAACTTACACAAATCTAAAATGAAAAAAGACAGTATGGTAATACAAGTTATTTGTCAATGTTAACATGCTGTATGTGGATCGGAGTATCAGTGGTGCCATTTTGATTTTGGGACTATTAGAAACTGGAAGGAAAACCGTTCCCTCTTGTCAATGTCACTTTGTTAGTGATATAGCGGAAGGGCTGTCGGGTAAGGTTTGCCTCTTTGCGGATGATACCAAAATCTGCAATACAGTAGACACCCAGGAAGGTGTAGATAACATGAGGAGGGATCTAGCTAAGCTCGAAGAATGGTCTAGAATTTGGCAGCTGGGATTTAATGTTAAAAAATGTAAGGTCATGCATTTGGGCTGCAGCAATCCAAGGGAGCAATACAGTATAGGAGGTGAAGTACTTTTGTCCACTAAAGAAGAGCGGGACCTAGGCGTGGTTGTGTCTGATGATCTTAAAGTAGCTAAACAGGTAGAAAAGGCGACGGCAAAAGCTAGAAGGATGCTTGGGTGCATACGGAGAGGAATGGCTAGCAGAAAAAAGGAGGCGATAATGCCTCTGTATAAGTCTTTGGTGCGACCTCATTTGGAGTATAGTGTGCAATTCTGGAGACCGCACCTTCAAAAGGATGTGAACAGGATGGAGTCGGTGCAGAGGGTGGCTACTAAAATGATTAGTGGGCTTCATTATAAAGCATATGAGGACAGACTTAAGGATCTTAATATGTACACCTTAGAGGAAAGGCGGGATAGAGGTGATATGATTGAGATGTTTAAATACCTCCGTGGCATAAATGTTCAGGGAGAGAGCCTCTTTCAATTGAAAGCAAGTTCTGCTACGAGGGGACATGGGATGAGGGTGAAGGGAGATAGATTCAGGAGTGATATGCGGAAATATTTCTTTACGGAAAGAGTAGTGGATCCATGGAATAGTCTCCCAGTGGAGGTGGTAGAGATGAGGACAGTAACTGAATTAAAAAAAGCATGGGACCAACACAGAGGATCTCTAAAGGTAAAAAGTGGACTGTTGTAGTTGTTGATATGGAAGGACAGACTAGATAGGCCATGTGGTCTTTTTCTGTCATCATGTTTCTATGTTTCTATGTTTAATGAAGATTTGAAGGACTTGACTGTATGTATGGGGAGGTCAAGTTGGGTCTGGGGAGTTCAAATCTGTCCAGATGCCCTTGTCTGCTTGGGGGGCAAGGGAGTTGGAAGGTTAGGGTGGGCCTCAAGGCCCTTCTCTGCTTGGAGCAGACAAACCTGGAGGCACAGGTGAATATGACTTACTAAGACCACTAAAGTTAGCTATATCCCCTGATATTATATTCAACATTAATACCTACTGAGGTAATTTACATATCTGTGTTTAATTTTGGGAAGCTGAATGTGCATTAATGCACTTAGTACAAGAACAATAGTTAACACCTGCAGTAATGTGCTTTCAAAGCAAGTATTAATGTTAGCATCCATTAGTAATACATTTTCCCCTTAGAGACAGAGTAGTTAAGCAGTGTAATAACATGCCTTCAGCAGCTCCTAATAAAGAAGGGTAAGGAATGTATTGTCCTTAGGAAACAAATTCTGACCCACAAGACTTAAGCATCTTTTACTAATGTGCCCAAATTATAGTTTGGTAATTACAAAGCCTGTGCAGCAGTGGTATAAATTCCACCTATGCATCCCCCGCAATGCAGGGGACCCAGGCAGGTGGGGAGCCTACACAGCGGTGATAAAGAAAGAGCAGCAAACTTACTTTAAAATGTTTACTGCGCTGCCTCTTCTGTCTGCCTCTCTTTTTTTAGGTTTTAAGGACTGACAGCCATCACTTCCCATTGCTGGGCTGATATCTAACGATAACAGCCATACTACGAGACTTCAGCCCGGCAACAGCTGGGAGATGATGGTTGCTGGGCCTCAAAAATTAAAAGAAGAGCAGAGGTGGCGTTGCAAACATTTTAATGTAAATTTACCCATAGGAGGGGAGGCCCATGCCTTGCCTCCGCCACCACCGCTGTGACAATGGAGGACCCTCAGCAAAATGTTTCTTGAGGTCCTTCATTAGAACATCTTTCACTACTGTGCAATAACTGTTGGGGGTGATCCCAGTATCTGTCTATGCAGCTACCATGGAGGAAAAACCTTTACCACATGGTAAGCACAGTGAGAGACAGCTCCTCCGTAGAAGGCAGTAAGGTACAGCACATGGTAAGTTACTATGCACTTATTAAAAAGTGTAATACATTCCTCAGCCATTTCCTGCCCCATTCCAGGGTATGCGATTAGTGCATGACTTTGTATGTGCTGCCATGCCTGTGTGGAATGGTAGCCATGACCATGCCCTAAAGCAAGCTTCCATCAGACCGCTACTAAAAAATTCCTCATTTGACCCAAATGATCCCAGTTCATACTGATCAATCTCCAG
Source organism: Ichthyophis bannanicus (assembly GCA_033557465.1). Taxonomy (NCBI): domain Eukaryota; kingdom Metazoa; phylum Chordata; class Amphibia; order Gymnophiona; family Ichthyophiidae; genus Ichthyophis; species Ichthyophis bannanicus. The sequence continues at coordinate 277,711,285 of CM066041.1, forward strand.
CCTACCATTGATTGCCAAGATCATAGAAAAAAATCGTACAACTACAAGACCACATAGACCAATATGCACCTTTAGACCCTCACCAAGGATTCAAGCCTAACCATAGCATAGAAACCTTACTCACATCGCTCCTTGATAGACTGATAAAAGGCACAGATGACATCAAAAAAGGCTTCATCATAATCTTCTCAGAGATTTCAGCAGCCTTCGATTCAGTTAACCACCACATACTGTTGCAAAGGCTAAAAGAGATAGTTACCCATTCATGGTTATGCATATGTATATAGTTTACCCTGTTTTCCAAGTTACTTGTTCCTGTTCAATGTAATGACCTGACTTTTGTTCATTGTCGGTTACCTTTTTGTTTTATGTAAACCGCGCTGATCGCAAATAGTGCGGTATATAAGAAATGTAAATAAATAAAATAAATAAATAAATAGGCCTCAATAACACCACCCTGAAATGGTTCCACTCTTACATGGATCTATGACCGCAACAAGTCAGAACTGGTCCAACTAAATCAAGACCATTTATATAACAGGGCATCCCACAAGATTCATCCCTCTCTTCGCTGCTATTCAACCTCTATTTACAACCCATCTGTGACATAATAAAAAAACACAGCATGCAATACCATCTGTACGCAGATGACATTATGATATACACTCCATTCAACACAGACAAACCTGAATACACAGCAATAACCAAATGCCTGAAGGCAATGGTAAATGTACACAACCTAAACGTAAATTACAAGAAAACAGAGGCCCTCCACATCACTAGAAATGAAATATTCGTCCCCTCAACAATCATAAAACTATTACATGACAGCTTACTGGTAAAGAACAAAGTCAGATATCTGGGAGTCACATTAACCAAAACCTCAATCTACAGTCTCACATAAACAAAACAACAAAGATGCATACTACAAAATGAGAGTCATCCAAAAACTAAAACCACTGCTCAATCACAACAACTTCCAGATGGTCTGCCAAGCGACAATCACACCCCTCCTGGACTACTTCAACCTCATGTACCAAGGTCTCCCAAAGCATGCCATACATTCTCTACAGATGGCCCAAAATATGGCAGCACAAATCATTACTGGGGCGGCAAGACATGACCAGATAACACCCCTCCTAAATCTATACTGGCTCCCAATGTGTTCATGCATCACATTTAAAACAATACTCACCACATCTGCAGACACCCTACAAACTGTGATCTCAAAAGACTCTGAAACCAGACCAAGGAGAACCAATAATAAAAACATGCTTATCATCCCCAATGCCCAAACGAGAACCAAACAAAGCACATCCAAAAGGACATTATCAGCACCAGCACTTTGGAACTCCCTACCTGAAGACATCAGATCCACAAAGGACAGCCAAGACTTTAGAAGGAAACTAAAAACTTTCCTATTCATAGAACACTTTGGAACTATTACATTGCCCATCATGAACAAACCACACTCAAAAACAGTATACCATAACTTTTCTCATTGTTAACTATGTTAAGTCAAATTCCAGGTTTAATGTTCCCTGTTCAATGTAATCTCCTATCCTATGTTACACTGTAAATCATTTTAACTATAGGAGAAAGAGGTATACAAAACCCGTTAAATAAATAAATAAATAAACAACTACCACACGTGGTACCTGCTCACCACATCTTAGTAAAAGGGCTCTTTAGATCAACTCTGAGTCAAATCTGATTGGTGTCCAGAGCTGTGTTACTTGACCACTTGATATAAATCAGGAATTCCAAGTCAATACAGGCACTTCCTGTTTCTTGACTCTTGAGAGACTAATGAGAAAGTGTGATCGTTAGGCTGAATCAGGTCCCGATAAAGAAATAAGTGGCTTAAAGAGCTAGTCCCTCCTTTGCTTTCTTTCCTTGCCCCTCGCCCTATACTGCTTTTGGATCCCGATACTCTTAGTCTCTTTGTTCACCTCCTGTGTGTTTCCTTACCATTCCCCTAGACATATTCTAGCTTCCAGTTGTTGCATTGTCTGTCTTGACTAGACTGTAAGCTCTGATGAGCAAAGACTGTCTCTTACATGTCTCTGTACAGCACTACGGACGCCTTATAGTGCTAACAAATGATTAATCATAATAGTAGGAGCATGAAGTGCTGAGGCCAGAGGGATGGAATATCAAACCAAGCCAGTGTGAGTGGCAAGAATAAATTGATACATTAAATAAGTGAAATTGCACATTTAAATAATAACCTGCTTAGTTTTTTTTTTACCCCAGCTTCACTCTCTTCAGCCAACCTGAATGTCAGGTATTGATGGGAACCAATCACATTTTCAGAACAGCTCTGCCAAACCATTAGCATTTTCCTGCCTTGATCAGCCTGTTCATCTACCCATTCCTTCTGCTGTCCCCTCCTCCCCCCCACACACGTTCTCTACCAGTCCCCACCAGGCTGCAAATCCTTAGGAAAACTGCATGCAGGGAGAGATTAGTCTACCGTTTTATTGGGATGGATGGCTCTGCAGTGATCATTACTCCACAAATCAGTGGATTTATAAAGGTGAAAGCCCTCGAGCAATAAAAATGACACCAGTTGTCCCAGAAAAATAATCCATTTCATTATTTTTTTCCTCCTTTTTAATGTGCTTCTTATTGCCTTCACTTTAAAACCTGCAAAAGCTCTGAATAAATTGTACGCCTGGCGCGCTTTATAAAATATGGCCTTAAAGCTTCAGCCCTCAGAATGGCAGAGTAATAAAAAGCAGAAGTGTCGACATAATTCTCTTCCGATCTTGTCTTATTGGGTTTTGTAAGGCAAGCAGCAAAACCTGATGATTTCCTAAGAGCCATGAAACCTGCAAGACCCAGCATCAAATCGCATTACCAACAGATGCTTACAGAGTGAAGAGAGAAACCTTTTAATAATATATGCACTATTTCTACAAATCAAGGTAGCATGTTAACCAGGTGTTCTTCTGAACTGAAGGTAAGAATATGCCACGTATCCTATGTGAGTGAACTCATTTAATGCTGTTTTTTCAGCTCTCCTATGGCCATTCTCCATTTAAAGGAGTGTTAGTCATAAAGAAAGTCATTTTGGAAGCCGTATTCATTGTTTGGATGTCTGAAAATGGGCATAGAGACATCCAAAGCACAGAGATGTCTCCAGAGCCATTTTAGACGCTGAAACTGTGGACATCCCCAGTGTGAGAACATCTGAGTCTGAATGAGGACATGGTGGAAGCGTGCCAGGAACCTGGATGTCGCTGCCTGATCTCAGAATATATCCTGGACATCCGGAGTTTTGTCTAACTTTAGACCTGCTCCAGACATGAATAAGCATCTGAAAAGTGTTTGTTTTGTCTGAGGAGGAGGAGGAAGCTTCCCATCATTCCCAATGCTCAGCATAATTTAAAGGATAGTAGCAGTGGGATTTGAACCCTGGCTTCCCCAATCTGAGCCCACTACTCTAACCATTAGGTTAGTCCTAGACAGCCAGGGCCTGGAATACTATTCTGGAGATGTCTATATAGATTCCCGCACAAACGTTCATATCGTGTATATCCACGTCTGTGAAATCATGTCTGCACCTGGCTGTTTTTTAGATGTTCTGGCTTAGACATCCCAGATTGCACTTGGACATCCTTTCTAAAATGCCTCTCAAAATATCTGGCTAGTTCATTCTGATTTAGGGGGATGTTTACTAAAGTCCATGCTGGTAGCACACATTTGCAATGCAAAATTAGAATGTATGCCTATGCTAATATTTTTTTGGGGGGGAGTGTGTGTCTCTGTCCCCTTGTCATTAGGTAATATGCAGCACCATGCTAACTGGCATTGCGTGCACTTAACAACATCGATTGGGAGCACAGTTAACACGCACATGTGTTACATCACTTTTGTTTTTCAGCAAATATTTTAAGGTATACTAATGAACCAAGTGTGTGCCTACAAATTTGCATCCCTTGACAATCTTGTCCCTAGGCAAGATTGTCAAGAGCAGAGATATTTCTCTCCATATAAAGATTTGACTTTGTCCAAGCCATGATCTTTCCAGTAATATCATATGGATGTGAAAGTTGGACAGTGAAAAAGATAAAGACAGGAAAAAAATCAATGCTTTTGAATTATGGTGCTGGTGAAGAATACTGTCCAAAGAACAAACCAGTCAGTATTAGAGGAGATCAAACCAAAGCTTTCTTTAGAAGCTCAGATGACAAGATTTCGTCTCTCATACTTTGACACTTCATACGAAGAGATAGATCATTAGAGAAAGACATCATACTTGGCAAAGTTGAAGGTTAACACAAAAAAGGAAGGCCGGCATTGAGATGGATTGGTACAATAATAGCAGATATGGATGCCACTCTGTCAACAATGGGTCACCTGACCGAAGATCGATCTCAGTTTAGGACAACTATCCAGAGGGTCGCCATGAGTCAACACCAACTCAACAGCACTTAACAGCAACATGCATGAAATTGGCCAGAATTGCAGTAAATGTGGCCATGTACATTTATGGCAGCTTGACAGCTCAGGTACATGTGCAGGTGTGTATTTTTAGGAGCTGTTCACTTCAGCATAGCACCTATTGTCGAGGGTTCCAGTGGGCAGAATTTTTGCCTGTCCATATTGCATGTTTGTTTGCACATGTGTAAGAATGCACAAACATGCCTATGCTTCCCCTGACAAGAAGAAGAAGAAGGGAAGGTTGCAGCAGTCTGCCCTCAGGGACTCCAACTCCCACAGGCAGAAGAGGAAAGCCGCAATCGTGGTAAAGAGCACAGCTATCTGCCAGTGGGGCTCCTATCTGCCATGGGCAGAAGAGAAGAGGAAGGCTGCTATTATGGTAAAAGGTACAGCTGTCTGCCCACAGGAAGCCCATCTCCCATGGGCAGAAGGGGAAAGGTCGATCGTGGCAAAGCGCACAGCTGTCTGCCTATAAGAAGGCCATCTTCCATGGGCAGAGGAAGGAGGAAGGCAGCACTGGACCTACCTGCATCCTGGAAAAAGGTACTGTTAGAGGCAGAAGGAGGGTGATGGAGAGAAGGGAAGAGACATTTAAAGGGGCAGTGTGCTTGTGAAGAGAATGGTGAAGAGAGAATGGAGGGCAAGGGGTGAGAGTGCGAGGGAGGACAGAGAAGGGAAGAGACTGGAAAGGAAGACAGAATGGGGGTGGACAGCAGGAGAGGGGTTGCAGGGAAGAGCACAGGGCAAGGGGTTGGAAGTTGGGGAAATAAATACATGGGAACAAAAGGATGCAATGTGTATATGACAAAAGTCACACAACCCCCTCCCCCACAGGACATGCACACAGACACCTCTTCTGTGCGCCACACACACAGGCATCCCAGCAGTGTACCCCACACATAGACATACGTAGGCACACCACCTCTGCACCCAATTACATACACACACACATATCCCACGTCTGCACCATACACAGATAGGCACACTTGCACCACACCTCTGCATACACACACACAGACACATGCACTCTAACATGCTCCATGCATGGGCACACAGCTTCTGACATGCCCCTTGACACACACTCACACATACAGCCCTTGTCATTCCCCATGACTCACACACATGTGCCCCCTCCATGTGTCATTGTGTTACAGAGGTACCATGCATGTGTGTCTATCTGTGTATGGTGTGAGGGTGGGATACCTATGTATGTGTGTGTGATTGGGTGCAGAGGTGGAGTGCCTGTATATGTCTATGTGTGGGGTGCATTGCCTGGATGTCAGAGTGTGTGGTGCATAGGTGAGTTGCCTTTGTGTGTGTCTTGCAGGGGAGGGTGTTGTGTGCCTTTTGTCAAATACACATTGTGCCCTTTGTGATTTTGTCCACGCTCCACCCAAGCTCCTTCCCAAACATTCCTGTACCCAGACCGTATACAAGTATACAAATACTTGTAATCACATAGACTTCTATATGAAGGGCAATTTTATAACAAGCACTGTACATGTGAAAAATCCTTATAAAATTACCCCCAATGAAGGCAATTTCCAATTAACATTTACCCAAGTCAGTGGGTTATTTGAAAATTATCTACCCTCCCTATGGGTAAAAGAATGCATTGATGATCCTTGAGTTTGTGTAATTATCAAGATCGATTGTTTTGTTTTGATTTCAGTTGCTGTTTGCCACCCCATAGAAGCCGCTGCCCTAGATGACCTCCTTGTCTGACCGGTGGTTAAGCTGGCCTTTGTTTAGCAGATATGATTATCTTACTGTTCATATGCTAAGGCCTCCTGATTACACCTCCCAAGTGATTATGTGTCAGCAAAATGTTTCTGTTCTCTTTCTGAGGAAGAAACATACTCGTACCTCCCAGGCTCAATTACCAAAGATGAAAGTCTCATCAAATTATTATTTTACAGTAAATACTCATAAATGACTTGTAAATGGTTCCATTGAATATGTGCATACGAAGCTGTTATGTTGTTCTAAAATCGTTTAATTCTGCTAAGAATTTCACATAATTTTAGAAGTCTGCATATTGTTATTGTTCTAGCTTGTTAAATTGAGTATCATAATGAATATCCTTCTGCATGACTTCCAGGTCATTTCATTTCACTTACAGAACATGTAACCTGCTCATTCAACTGGGACACTTCAGGAAAGGCAAAACCACTTTCAAACATACAAATGCAAAAGGCAGTGTTATATTTTAGCAATAATTCTAACCCATTAACACAGAACTAACATGGCATATAAAATATAGATCCCAAAGGTCTTACAGAAAAACTACTATGAATTATATGGTGAATGATCTCCCCACTGAAATGCTGCATAAATCTCACTAAATTCGAAACTGGCCTGTAATTCAAAACTATTTGGATAGTGTTTGGCTGGGTGTTATGGCTTGAGCATGGTGGGGCCTGAAGTAATTTGGAGAGCAGTGATATAGAGACCACTGTTCAGATAACTATCTGGTTCATTTTAGGACAGCATGAAAGTTCTCCTAAATTTATCTGGATTGTTGCCGCTATCCTGATAGTGGCTGCTTGCCGCTCTATCCGGGTCTTCTGCACTGTTCACAATCTCTATGCTTGAGCTGAATATCCATATTTTATTTAAAAGCCCCGGCTAGAGTGCAAAGTATCTATTGCTGTACAAGTTAGCCACTATTGTTAACCTATCTATCTCCTATACAAGCACTCATTGTGCCCCACTATTGTTAACTTAGCTATTTCCTATACCAGCACCCATTGTTGCCCCACAATTCAACATGGTCATATCCATCCTAACCCTAACCAGCTTGTACCTCCTTAGCAATGCACTCATCGGCTCCCTCACTTCAGCCTCCAACTACAACCCTATTCCAACCCTTCAAGGCTGAGGAAAGAGATATCACAGCAGCACACATTGTAAACCATCAGAATTATATCAAGACTCACACCACACTTAATCCACATACCAATCCAACACTCCGCATAATCCAAAGCGGCATAGCCCCAAAGCCAGCGAAACCTGAAATGTGCCCTCATAAATGCACGTTCGGTCCGCAGGAAATGGCAAGCCATCACCAACCTTATAACCCACCTTGAGCTAGATATCCTACTGGTCACCGAATCATGGCTCACCGACTCAGACTCAGTCCTTATCAACCAACTCATCCCCCCAACTTCTCAATCCACACTTGCCACAGACCTAACCGCAGAGGAGGTGGCACATTCATCCTATCAAAAACAGAGCTCCAATATCAACTGATCAAATCCAGCAGCACAACACACCTTGATCCACTCACCATAACCAACAGCCACAGCACCATTAACCTAATCTACAGATCACCATCCTCCTCCCCTGAGGACCTCGCAACCATAATTGACCTTGCCTGTAGCCCCAAGAACACTCACAGGCCAAACTGGATATTGGGAGACTTTAACCTACCAGACCTTCAAAATACCCACTCCAAAACCTTCCTTGAAGCACTCAACGGATTTGGCTACGAACAGATAGTTGAGACACTCACCCACCGGAAAGGAAATACACTAGACCTCGTATTCATCCCACGACCTGACATAAGCCTGAACTACAACTTTGACCTAGATATCACCCCAGTCCCATGGTCTGACCACAACCTAATCAAATTCCATATACCCATGCTTCAGGACAGCAACCTGCCTAGGAAAGCAGCCAAAAGCTCATCTTCACCCACAGGATGGTTCAGACCATTCGACAAAGAGGCAATCCTCAACGAAGTCCTTCCAAACCTTAAGCTAGATTCGCCTGACCTGGATGAAATGATGGCCACATGGAATAACAGCCTAAATTCCTTCGCATGCCTACCTACCTCAAATAAGCCAACTATCCCAGACAAGACACCAAGAGGTAGGAAACCGGCACGATGGTACTCTGCAGAGTTACGGTCCTCACTACTTCTCCTTAGGAAACTAGAAAGAAGATGGCGGTGATCCCAGTCCCCAACTGACCAGGCAGCCTACACCGCCCACCTGAACACACACTGAGACTCTATATCAGTGAAAATGAAAGAATACCACTCCGAACTCCTACGCCGCTCACTAAACAAACCTCACGACCTCTTCAACTTAGTGAAGACCATGACGAAAGAACCTTCGCCCACCCAGACTACAATGTTACACCCGCAGGAATACACAGACTACATACTAGCCAAATCTAGCAGCATCAGTGTAGCCACGAAACCCACTCCTTGACACAACCCATACCAACTACTACCGCTCAACTCACTTACAACACCATCAGCCAGAGACATCGAGGACATCATTACAACCATCAACGCCACCACTGCTCCAAACGACCCCTGTCCATCATATTGGATAAGATCGTTGCGCAAAGAACTCAGTCCCACTCTAGCCGTGATCATGGAGCGGTCCTCCACAGGAACATTCCCAGCATGCCTCAAACAGACATCGATCCGACCCCTTCTGAAGAACAACAAGCTGAACCCCCAGAAGGTTGAATCCTATTGACCAATCTCAAGCATCCCGCTTCTAGCCAAGATTATTGAGAAGGTAGTCCAATGGCAAATCCAAGAACACATCGACTCCACTGCCCCCCTCGATCCATGCCAACATGGCTTCAGGGAATCACATGCCATTGAAATGCTTCTTGCCATGCTTTTCAACACATTAATCACAGGGATTAACAACAACAGATGAGGATATGTCCTGATCTTCTTGGACATCTCCACGGCTTTCGACTCAGTCAACCACGAGCAGCTCCTGATACGTCTCCAGGAAAAGGGAATCCAGGGCTCAGCCTGGAGCTGGTGCAAATCATACCTAACAGATAGATGGCAGCAGGTACGGACAGGCTCTACGACCTACGAGCCTTTTCAACAAAAACATGGAGTTCCCCAGGGTTCCTCGCTATCTGCCCTATTATTCACTATATATATGAAGCCCATATGTGCAATCATCTGCTCCTTCAACATCTCCTATCTGATTTATGCAGATGACGTACTACTCTTCACCCCATTCACTATTGACCAACCAGACTTCTCTTCACTAGTAAAATGCTTTGATGCCGTCACTGACTGGCTCCACTCACAGAGTCTCAAGATAAACTTCAGCAAGACAGAAGTGCTGTTCATCATGAGAAATCAAACCTTCTCCCCACCGGCAACATTAAAGACGAGAGACGCTGAGCTCCTGAGTCGACCCACCATCCGCTACCTAGGACTCACGCTGGACCAGCACCTTGACCTGAAAGCGCACATAGGCAACACTGTCAAGAAAGTCTACCATAAGGAGGTGTTTTGATTGCCTGACTTTTCCTTGAACTGTGTACCTGAGAGGTTCCCGACATCAGCCGCTGCACTGATTGATTGACTGCAGGTAGCTGAGGGCTATAAAACCAACTGCCCTACCGCGGGATGCTGAGGTGTTTTGATTGCCTAACTTTTCCTTGAACTGTGTACCTGAGAGGTTCCTGACATCAGCTGCTGCACTGATTAATTGACTGCAGGTAGCTGAGGGCTATAAAACCAAGTGCCCTACCGCGGGACGCCGAGGTGTTTTGATTGCCTGACTTTTCCTTGAACTGTGTACCTGAGAGGTTCCTGACATCAGTAAAAAAAAAATTAAAAAAAAAAGAAAGTCTACCATAAGATGAGGACAATTTGACATCTTCGACCCTTGCTGCAACCAGAGGATTTCCGAACAGTTTTCCAGGCACTAGTAACCCCCCACTTTGACTACGCCAATGTGATCCTTTATGGACTCCCTAAGAACACACTTAACCCACTACATTTAGCAATGAACACTGCTGCCCGCTTCCTACACGGGGCTTCTCGAAGAGGCCACATCACTCCAATCCTAAAGGACCTGCACTGGCTACCAATTTACTGCCGGCTCATCTACAAAGTAACACTCTTAACTTTCAAGGCCATCAACAAAACAACCTCCAGCTCCTTGACAAACCTTATCCACCTCACACTCGCAACCAGAGCAAGAAGGTCCTTCACCACCAACACACTAATAACCCCCAGCAAAGTAACAAAATGCACCCAGGCAACAAAGAACAGAGCTTTCATGTTCTACGCACCTACCTGCTGGAACGAGCTCCCAGTGACCATCTGCACAATCACTGACCTTGCCCAATTTAGAAAGGCACTAAAGCACTACCTTTTTCTCCTTCACTATGCCCAGGCCAACAACACATCCTCACCTGACACAGCCCTATGACCTAACCCTAAAGAACAGTCAACCCAATAAATAAATTACATCCCTGTACATAGCTACAACTGCATAGCGACTTCCTGCCCAAATTGTATATGGTCTGTATATAGTTTCCCCTGTTATCAATCCAAGTTGCATTACCTATTCGATGTAAGTGTAAAGCAGGCTCTTCCCACTCTGCACAAAATGTTATCTGTAAACCACACTGATTTTAAAGAGCGCGGTATATAAAAGCTTTAAATAAATAATAAATAAATAAATAAATAGAGTTTAAAAAATTGATGTGGTATCCAGATATTAGGATAATCATTTTTATAGCACTACTAGATGTCTGCAGAGCTGGATACTGCTGATAAGTATTCAGGTACAATATGCCCTTGCCTCAAGGAGCTTACAGTTTAAGGGAGGCAATAGAAGATAAGGTGATTTGTTCAAAGTTAGAAGGAGTGTCAGGTTCTCAGAATCCACTACTTCAAACACTTGGCCATTTCCTCTCGAATGCTACACTTTGGCTCATCTTGTTTACCACTTACAAAATGGTTGGTGACTTTTCCACTGCATTCTTAACACTCAAAGCAAAAAACAAAACTATGGCCAACTTATTACTAGTTGACTCCTGATGTAGGTTGCTGTGGTGAATACTCTAGGATGGAAACTTGTCTAGTAAGCATTTTTTTGATGGTCAGTTTCCCTTTCTTTGTCACTTGGAACCAGGGTTGGTGACATGAGCCTTTATTTGCAACTAGCTGGGGATTTTTCCCCTTTTTCATAAAGGGATTGTTATTATTGCTGATATATGTTGTAAACCACATAGAGTGTTTTTCAGAAGTATGGTCTAGAACTGTAAATAAATAAATCACTCCAGTGATAGTCCTCACTAGGGCTCTTTATAGAATCTGACAATCCGGCCACTATCTGTGACGTCTTCCCCCAGAGGGGCTGTGAACACATCTTCTGCAGCATTCCTAGCTCAGACCAATGCATAGGTGATAAGACTTTGACTGGGCATTGAACCTAGGTTACTCCACAAGGCAACACTGACAAACCACACTCTTTTTGAAATATGAATACGGTCAGTATATCATTCCTAAAATCAGGATCCAGTGAGGAATATTTCAGGGGGATTCTCTGTCGCCCCTTCTATTTTGTGTGGCACTTAATCCAGTGAGTATGCTCATCAACCTTTTTGAGATATGGATTTAGCATGAATCCTAAAGAAGATAACAAGCCAGAAACAACATCTCATTTATTTGTAGACGATCTGAAGCTGTATAATTCCAGCAACCAACAAGCAGAGCAACTCCATGTGATGAAAGGCTTTTCTGATGACATCAGGATGACTTTTGGGCTTGACAAACGTGCTAAGGAAAATTAAGCAAACAGAAAACATTTCCTCGGCTGAGGGCTGGGACATCGATGACCTTGAACAGGAAGGCGTATATAAGTATCTTAGAATAGAAGAAGGAACAACACTCAAGCAGAATTACTGAGAGAAAACATAAGGAAAGAATACTATAGGAGATTAAAATCATTATTGAAAAGTGCTTTAACATCACAGAATAAGATACAAGCCATTGATCAGCTGACAATTCTTCTACTTTCATACAGCTTTGGAGTTGTGGACTAGACTCTTAAAGATCTTGAAAAACTGGATGTGCAAACATGAAAACTCCTCCATGCCATGAAGTGATTTACAAGAATCAATGTATGCCAAGACTGTACATCCCTAGAGCTGAAGGAGAGCTGGGATACTCCCATTCTGACCGATAAAAAGCTGGATGCGAGGAAGCTGGATATAGTGGTTAAGGAGGAAAACACCAAAATGGCATTGACAATAGAAGTAACTACTCTGTGAATCGCATGGAGAGGTAGAAGATCCTGAAATACCAGGAAATGCAGTCAGAGCTCAAGAAAACGTGGCAGAAAGATACAGAAATATTTTCCATCTTGTTGGGTGCCACCGGCTTGAAAAAGAAGAATTTCCAAGCACATCTTGACAAACTACCCATATGTGTTACATCTTACGAACTCCAGCAGGAGGCTATCTTTGGCATGATGCAAGTATTACGCCGAGCCTTAGCAGTAAATTTGAGAGACTGAGATCATACTCCCCATGCCCTGGCTTAGAAGTGAGGTTCACGCCTGTGATGGTATTCGCAAAACTAACCCATTTGGAGAAACTGCCCCGAGACAACACTGCCACTGAGCCACTGAGAAGAGATATATGACAAAATAGAAAAAGGTAGCACAGATTGGCTAGTTCAACTTCTTCAGAGACACTATAATGATTTTTTTTCTTTTACTGGTCAATAATGAAAGGAGAATTCAGACTACAAATCCCCATAATGCTCAGTTAACCACAAGGTCACAATGGCACCTATTCTAAAACCAGCACTTTTCTATTTTGATTCTCCTTTGTTGTGTGATTGTTATTCCTTTATTTCTTTACCTTGAACACACCAGTGGGAAAGCAAGTAATAGTATGAAATAATAAATATAGGGAAGGAAGATCCAATCTTTAGCAGAGGATCTTCTGAGATTCCTAAGTCTGGGGCAGTTTGAGCAATGTCCTGATTTATGCAGCATTAATTAAATTCTACGATAGTTGGGTCACACTAGCACTCTGTTCCTAAAAAAACTCCTGAGGGAGGGAGAAAGAACTGAAACTGACTGAGCAGAGGGACAGAACGAACAACAGCAGCAAGGGGTGAGCAGAGTCCAGTGGGGACAGTGAGAGAGATGCCGGCATAACCCAACCACCCTTGCTGTCCTCATCTTTATGAGTCTCGTGGTTGTATAAATTCCAGCATGCTGCTGCACAGGTGTGAGCTCGTGACCAAAGAGCTTGTGACCAAAGGGGCACCCCTTGGATGCCACTTTGGGGCCCATTACAATTGCTGTTTGGTGGAAGATCATGAGCAATATGCCTAAAGGTGCCTGGGAATTCAATGGCTTCTGTACCCACTGTGAAGATAAGCCAGTCTGATGGATAATCATCTATTACCTGGACCTCCCAGGGTTACTGTAACCTTGGCTATATCTTCAGGCTTGTCTTCCTCATCTCTACTACTACTACGCAAACATAATATACCATGGGCTCCCTAAATTAACTTTACTCCCATTACAGCTTGCCTAAAACACAGCAGCCATAATCATCATGGGCACCGGACCACGAGAACATATCACCTCCACTCTGAAACAACTTCACTGGCTCCCCATCCACTTGACGATTAAATACAAAGTCTCCCTAACCATATTTAAGGTCTATCTCCCACCTCTCAATGGACATTCTTTGCCCTCTTCTGCAACAGCCTCCCAACCAGAGAGTGAGAAGGTTGGCCAATCACAACCTCCTATCAGTTCCAAGTGCTTTCACCCATACCAGCACTGCCACTCCCAGCAGAGCCTTCTCCTTCTATGCACCCACCATCTGGAACTCCCTCACCCCAGAATTACATTCACTCACAAACCTAGAGGAATTCCACTGTAAACTAAAAACCCTCCTCTTCCTGGAGCACTTTGGATCAGACTCTTAACTGTCCACCCACCACAACATGACTATGTTCACGTTCAACCGCCACGCAGTTCTTTCTAAATAATTATATTCACCTTGTTAAGTTTCATTTATTGTTACCTATGTTTCATGTAATGTTGCTTGTTCTATTTGTTCCATGTACACCACTGTGACTGGTAGATACAGCGATATAGAAAAGTTGCTAAATAAATAAATAATAATTTGTATAATGCTACAAGGTGTATGCAGTGCTGTCCAGAGACAGTCCCTTCTCATCAGAGCTTACAATCTAGTCAAGACAAACAATACAACAACTTGGGACTCTTTCAGGGGTGTCTTTAAGCCCCACTTCTAGGACTCCTCCTCCGAGTAAGAGAGTTGTATTTTTGATGGCTTCGGCCCCAGATCTACTATAGAAGTGGAGTCTGGCTGCACTGGTTGGCTGCCCTGTTAGTAATATTTTTGCAGCTTTGCCCATGGTACTTCAGTTTCCTGATTTATCTACTCAAATTTCATATCCTCCTGGTAACCTTACAATGCGAGATATCCGAAAGTGGTTCTTGGGCAAACACTATTGAGAGGTATTATGAACCAGGTTTCCACTTTTTGCCAAGAGACTGTTGTTAAATTTAAATTTCAGAATAAGAAATTGTCTCAAGTAGAGAAGAGGATGGATGAAATGAATGCTTAATTAACTACTTTATAATTGACTGGAGTGATGAATATTAATTATAGTATGGTCATTTATAGGCAATTGAAATTGCTTGAGAACTCCTCTCGGAGAAGGAATTTACGGCTTTTAAATTTTCCTGAAACTCATTATCGGTCCCTTGAAATTCATCTTTGGAAATATTTTAAAGAAGTATCAAAGTTTGTGAATGCTGATGTGCTTGTAATTTCTAATTTTTATTATATTCCTAATAGATATTTTGTGGATGTCCCATTGAAGATGCAGTTGAATCTGTTAGTAGTTTGGATCTTTCACATGTTTTAGTCTTCTTCAGATGAAATCATGACCAGGGCCACTCTAGTGGTGACTTTTGCTTCTGAGGGTGTTAAAATATCCAGATTGAAGTTGTATTTTCAGAAAAAGCAGGAACTTTTCTGTGGTCAGAGATCTTCAAAGATATCTCACATAAATAGCGCAGACTGCAGGGCCAGGGTCCCAGGGCTACAGAGTAACCTGGTGCCCCAATGCCTGCAGCCTGGAAGAGCGAATAGACCCTTAGGAGATGGGAGGGGTGAGGAAGGGTTGCCAGGTGATGGGGATGGCGGCATGATTTAAAATCACCCTACGCCATGGCATGAGGCAATTTCATTGGCAGTGGGGGGGGGGGGGGGGGGAACGAGACATGGTTAGAGGCTCCGCGTGTCCAACGGCCAGTTCTCGCTGAGGCAGCTGGTGGACAGGCAGAGATCTCATCCTTCTCGGATCGCGTTTTTTCACCTGGGGAACTCAGCGGTGGATCGCAGTCAGCTTTGAGGTCGGCTCCAGCCTGAAGTGGTGGAAAGCAAACTCTGCGATGCGGTTGCCTGGATCTGGAGGCGGTGAGGTGGAATATGGGGTCGTGCGGGCATTAGGGAGGGAACTCAGGCTCGGGGGCCTAGGTGTGGGGCAGGGAGTTTTAGCAGCAGCACTGAGCAATGGGGAAATGAAGGGCAGGTGCCCAAAAGGAGGAGGGTCACTACACAGAAAGAAAAGAGTAGAGGCAGGATTGCTGGTTTGATAGTGGGAAATGTTTCATCGGGGGCTGCAGTCGGGAGGGAGTCTCTAGGCTATGGAACTCAAAGGGGGGATGTGATGGGGAGCGGGAAGAGGGGGCATGTGAGGTCAATTGCAAGAGGTGCTAGAAGGGGTGGCAGGAGGGTTACCCCGGCAAGACATTCTGGGGGTTATTCTGAGCCATGAATAGCAGGGATGGACGGCCCGACGGGATGTCCATCCCCGCTTTTCATGGCTTCACCTGCCCCAAATAATTTTCCCACCGGTTGTGCAGGGAAGTTAGATGGGGCGGGGAATGGGCTGCACGGAGGCGGAGAGTGGGTGGGCAGTGGGCAGTCGCCGGCCCTGGATGTACAGGGCCGATTCTAATGTCAGCCCTGAAAATCCTGGGCTGGCGAAATGTCCATGGAAGTTATTCCAACTCAGAGGTGGAATAACTTCCCTGGACATTGTTTTTTCTGCTGCTGGGGCGCGGATGGGGCAGGGGGGGCTGGAGGACATTCCCCGCAGCCCGACCTTGGCCTTAGGAGGCCAGATCGGGGGTTGGGCTGCGGGGAATTAACTTTTTTCTTTAGCGGCTGGCATCGCGATTCTTCAGTGGAGCCGCAGTGCCATGGCTACATGACATCATGGCACCGCGGCTCCATTGAAGAGCCTTGACTGAGTTAGCTGGGCGCAGTCCTGCATGTGCAGACCAGACAGAATCGCTGTCCTGGCCTGCACATGCAGGACTGTTTGCAATTCTGATCCCGTGGGGCTAGACGTGCCCCACGGGATCAGAATCGCGATCCCCTCTGTGCATCCAGTTCAGACTGGACGCACAGAGGGGATCTACGTCCAGGACAGAATCGGGTCCACTGTGTCTGAAAAAATGGGGAGTGGGGCTATAGGGATGGGGGGATGGCAGTCATTGGATTTTGAGAAATACGGAGCTGTGGGGTATGGTAGGGCGGCCTCCTGAGCTGCCGAGGGACAGGGGCCATCCCACATGAGTTGGGGCCCCACTACTAGCGCAGTCTGGTGGGTTTTCTCCGTTACATTTTCCACAGGTGCCAGCAGAGCAGGCAACAGGCAGTGAAGTATCGGCACGGGCTCATGTGGATAGGGATGCTCCGGTGCCCAGCCGCAGTTCCTGGTGACAGCAGCACAAAACATCCAGGGCTGTGAGAGTGCCTGGAGGAGGTCCCCATTGAGAGGTGAGCATATGACTGTGGACATGCGCGACCCTGTAGAGGAATCTATGACTGTGTCGACCGTGGTTGCAGGTAAAAAGGCTAGAGCCAAACATAGGCATGCGCATAGATATAGATGCAATTTCATGTCATCTTCGTCCTCGATTTCATCGGGCTTGTCAGTGGTGACAATGCCCCCCAAAGCGACACGAGCACAACCAAGGAGCGGAGCATCTAATTTGGTGGTGTATTCAGAGCTTTGGGAATGGGTTCCGTGGAAATTACAACACAGAATCAAGAAGAGGCGGCATATTGATATTTTACTAGAAGGGTGAAAGCGTTCTGGTGAGTGCCACAAGAAGCGGAAAGAAGATGAGAAAGCAGGCAGGGTGCGAAAGGTCTCCCGGAATACCCTTAATTGGACAAGGGTTTTTTTTAAGATTGGCTAGTGTGTGGGGGCATTATTTCCTGGGACAATATGGGGCACTTCTGGCATATGCTGATGTCATACTTACTGCTTCGCAGCCTCAAGAAGGGCAGTCCTAGTTAAATTATGATGAGGACTTTCGTGATATGATGGAGGAGAATGTTCACCTGTCTTGGGGCACAAAGGACGTTAACCTCTGACTTATGCAGATGTCCGTCAAGCGCGGGGCAGTGGGGGATGGAGAGGGTGTCTCCAAAAGAGGAGCCAATGGGACACCAGGAGGAAATCGGTCCTTTTGGAGTGCAGCAGTTAGTCTCAACCCCCCTAGAGCAGGCGCAGGGAATACAGATCTATGTTGGCGGTTCAATAAGTCGTCCTGTCCATTCCCAGACTGCAAATTCTGGCACGCATGTTCTCTATGTGGGAGCGGTCATGCCGCAACAAAATGCAATCAGAAAAGTGTGGCAGGGGCCCTGCCCGCTAGCAAGTGATCACACATTAGTACAGTTGGCCTCAACGCCGGTGAGGTTGGCCACATGGCCTTGGCTGCTGATGTACGGGGAGTTAGATAAAAAGGGGCAATTGTTGGAGGG
The DNA here is from genome assembly GCA_033557465.1 of Ichthyophis bannanicus. Classification (NCBI taxonomy): domain Eukaryota; kingdom Metazoa; phylum Chordata; class Amphibia; order Gymnophiona; family Ichthyophiidae; genus Ichthyophis; species Ichthyophis bannanicus. Next base: position 277,729,366 of record CM066041.1, read on the forward strand.
TTTCGAGCAGAGATTTTGTATTCCATTTCAGGAACCCATGCAGGACACATCAGCGCAAAACGTGGCATCAGTACAGAGCCTTCTAGAGGTGGTTAAAGAAAAAGTTGTGGCTGACTGTGCACTTGGCAGAATCGCTGAATCTTTTAGGGAGACTCCTTATTGACCATTTGTCATTTCCCCTTTGGGGATGTTTCCAAAGATGGAACCTGGCAAGTTCAGACTCATCCACAATTTATCTTTCTCAGCTGGTGACTCAGTAAATGATCATATACCTTGGGAACTTTGTACTGTTCATTATGCATCGTTTGACTCTGCGGTCTCGCTAGTGCGGCAATATGGAATTGGAGCACTGATGGCAAAGTTGGATATAGAATATGCTTTACGGCTCCCCCTGGTCCGCCCCTCTGCTTTCCCATTATTGGGTTTTCAGTTTTATAAAGCCTATTACTTTGATAAATGCATGCCCATGGGTTGTGCCATTTCATGTGCCCACTTCGAATCTTTTAGTGTTTTTTTGCATTGGGTCCTGATGCAGAAGACAGGGTTGTCTATTACTGTGCATTATTTAGACAGCTTCCTATTTGTGGGCCCGGATCACTCTGATGCTTGTGCGACGCTGTTAGAGGCTTTTTCGGTGTTGGAAGCAGAGTTCAATGTGCCACTGGCAAAGGGAAAGACAGTAGGCCCAGTGACACCTTTCTGGGGATAGAGATTGATTCAGTCGCATTAGAGGAGAAAGTGGACAGGTTGTGATGTTTGATATCAGAAGTGGGCTCGTCTGAGAAAGTTACTTTGCGTGTGATGCAGTCTTTTCTGAGTCATCTCAATTTTGCATATTGTGTAATTCTGATGGGGCGCCCCTTTTCTAGGTGTTTGTCTCTAGTGATGACCGGAGTACTTATGCCTCATCATTATATTCGGATATCACAGGGCATCCGTAAAGACCTGTGCATATGGAATGCCTTTTTAGCTGATTACAACGGATGCAGTCCTGCAGTTGATGGCAATTTCCAATTCTGATTTGCAGTTTTCAGATGACACCGGAGGTCTAGGATTTGGACTTTATTGCCAGGGTGCATGGTGCGCCGAGGCATGGCTGAGGGATTGGCACGCTGCGGGATTAACCCACAACGTCACCTTTTTAGAGCTGTTTCCAATTGTTGTGACCTTTGCAGTTTGGCCTGAATGTCTGCAAAATAGGAGGGTAGTCTTTTGGTGTGACAGTGTGGCTGTGGGCAGCCCATACATGGATGTGACCGTATATCCACATGCAGTAGTAGCGTAAGTTATAATGAGTTGCCCCTAAGCAAAATTTACCTGAGGGCCCCCCATTGTCATAGTGGTGGTAGAGGTGGTGGCTCCCTCCTCATGTGTGGGCACCAACCCCCCCCCCCCCCAATGTGGCAGCAGCAACGGTAAACTTATCTCGTGGCCATGCTGCTCAGCTCTCTATGTTCTCCGTGGTCCTGGCGGCTGTTCCCCGCCAGGCCAAAGGATCGCAGTATGGCTATAATCACAAAACTTCGGCCCAGTGAGGGTCCGCAGGAACTTACAAGAGCGTAACAGCATGGCAAACGTGATAAAGTAAGTTTGTTGCGCTGTTGCTGTTGCTGCTGTGTGTACCCCCCTTTATGCCCTGGACCCCCGCATTACCGGAGGCTACTTAGGCAGAATTTATGCCACTGACATGCAGGTTTTAGAATACTGGCGTTGACGCCTCTTTGTTGCTGGGTCTTCCCATGCCCATGTCCCCATTTCCTGATATGTTGACCAAGATGTTTTTCTTTTCGGCTGGGGATAGGCCAATTTTTGAACGTATTTATACGTGTCCGCCTTCTTTACTGCCCCTCCTACAGAATTTGGACATTTTACCTTGTACATCTCAGGAGTCACATAAACAGTCTATTTAAAATGTGCTTTCATGTATTACTGTGCATGAAGTGTCGCTGCAGTCGCAGGAATAAAATGGGCCATGGCAGCACTTAACGCGCAGTAATGTTTAGTAAATATTTATTTTATTTATTTATTTCAATTTTTTATATACCGCGCTATTTACAATCAGCGCGGTTTACAGAGAACCAAAGACCAGAACAACAGGCTGCTCGGTATTACATAAAACAGGAAAATAAATTTGGATAAGATAAACATGGATAATATGGGGGTACAACTATATACATTGAACTATATACATAGAATATTGACCTGCTAATATACCCCCAAGTGATTCTTGGATTGTTTTTCAAGTGATCCTGTTTGTCTAGGTTACAACTATCTGAACCCTTGAATATGATACCATTAGAATCATCCCCCCCCTACAGCTTTCTCTGTCTTTATGGTTCTCCCTGCCTTCCTACCCATACTGGTTAAAGTAGTATGGTTGCTAATAGTTCAGTTTAGTAGATGATAAATAAAAGGACCAAACAGGGCTAAACAAAGATCCTGGTTTCCTATCACATTATAAACCATAAATGTTTACTGCTTGTCATGTTCTGATCACCTGTCCATCTCTCCCACTGTTACCTTCCCCCACCTTCCTCCGAGACTATCACTAGAATGCTTTTGTGATTCACATATAGATTTTGGTATTATTGTCTTTTGCTCATACTGTGCTGACCTCACTCGAGGAAGAAAGTTTTCATCTTCGTAAATTAGTCCAATAAAAAAAATCACCTTATTTGCTTTTTATTTATCATCTATTCTGAATGAGTCACTATGGTGATAATTCAAATAACTAAAGCAGTGGTTACCAACCTTGGGGGTCGGGACTTCAAATAGGATAGGAGGCAGTGTACTATTGTGGATCAGGAACTGGTTAAAAGATAGAAAGCAGAGGGTAGGGCTAAATGGCCAATTTTCCCAATGGAGAAAGGTGAATAGTGGTGTACCTTAGGGATCTGTGCTGGGTCCGCTGCTTTTTGACATATTCATAAATGACCTGGAAAAGGGAATAACGAGTGAGGTTATCAAATTTGCAGATAGCACAAAACTATTTAATGTTGTTAAAACACAAGAGGATTGTGGAAAATTGCAAGAGGATCTTGATAAATTGGAAGACTGGGCATCAAAATGGCAGATGAAATTTAATGTGGACAAGTGCAAATTTATGCACCTAGGGAAGAACAACCCAAACTATGGTTACACAATGCAAGGTTCCACATTAGGAACTACCACCCAGGAAAAAGATTTAGGCGTCATTGTGGATAACATGTTAAAACCCTCGGCCCAGTGTGCAGCAGCGGCCAAGAGAGCAAATAGAATGCTAGGTATCATAAGGAAAGGAATGGAAAATAAAACAAAAGATATTATAATGCCTCTGTATTGTTCTATGGTGAGACCGCACCTTGAATATTGTGTGCAATTCTGGTCGCCGTATCTTAAAAAGGATATAGCGTTATTAGAAATGGTTCAGAGAAGAGCCACCAAAATGGTAAAGGAGATGGAAGGATAGTCCTATGAAGAAAGGCTAAAAAAGTTAGGGCTCTTTAACCTGGAAAAGAGACAGCTGAGGGGAGATATGATAGAAGTCTATAAATTAATGAACGGAGTGGAATGGGTAAACATAGATCGATTGTTTACATTATCAGAATATAGAAAGACTAGGGGACATGCAATGAAGCTACAGGATAAACTATTTAAGACTAATAAAAGAAAATATTTTTTCACTCAACGTGTAATCAAACTCTGGAATTTGTTACCGGAGGATGTAGTAAAGACTGTTAGTGTAGCTGGGTTTAAAAAAAGTTTGGACAAGGTCCTGGAGGAAAGGTCCATAAACCATTATTAAGAAGGGACCCAGGATATCAATGCTTGACCCAGTACAAGCATTGTGGAACCTGTGGCTTTTGGGGAAACTGCTAGGTACGTATGACCTAGATTGGGCCACTGTTGGAAACAGGATACTGGGCTTGATGGACCTTGGTCTGACCCAGTATGGCATATCTTATGTTCTTATCAGTGTATGTAATCACAGAAACTTGGCCATTACCTCTTCTCTCTGGACTTTCACTGTAACCTATGCCAAGTAGTGGCAGTCACCAAGCAGCATGTGGTCTGTGAGCCAGTGAGCATTCCTTGTGCCAGTATGCAGGCTGGAAACCCATGCTGAGTACTGGGGTCTGTAAGCACACACTGCACACTGACACAAGGGATCCTGTGTTGGCTTCTACTGCTGCTGTTGCCGTTACTGTTGCTGCTGCCTTCCTGCTTTAGATGAGTGGAGAGAGGGGAACATAAGATATGCCATACTGGGTCAGACCAAGGTCCATCAAGACCAGTATCCTGTTTCCAACAGTGGCCAATCCGCTCTCCTGCAGCCAGCCATCTGCCTGCACTCTGGCTCAGCTCTCCCAGGAGGGATCGAGCCCGCCTGAGCCGGAGGCCACCGCTGAACCAACAACGTGCTCTGTCCAATCTGGGCAGAGCAGCATCTTTAAAAGAAAAGCGCCATCGGGCAAATGCCTCTCCTGCAGCCAGCCATCTGCCTGCACTCCGGCTCAGCTCTCCCAGGAGGGATCGAGTCCGCCTGAGCCGGAGGCCACCGCTGCCACCAACAACATGCTCTGTCCAATCGGGGCAGAGCACCATCTTTAAAAGAAAAGCGCCATCAGGGGCGCCCGTGCCTTGCGGGCCTGCGCCTGAGGGCCTCGCCAGAGGGCCCTTTGGCGGGCGCCTTAGGCGGAGTTCTACAGTTAGTATCACAGTCCATCCCCGCGACCCTGAATCAGAGCAGAACTGTGTGTGAGGCTACCACCGCGATACCACACCCCACAGCAACGCCACCGACAACGGTGTGGACACCCAACACCCCCAGCAGACTACACTCAAAAGTGAGAACTCTAATATAATTCCTATCTCTACCCTACCACAAAAATTATTGAATTTATAGCTAATATGCCAGAACTGAACCTGCCTTAGGATTGCCATAATACTGCTACTTTGTGTTTCAAAGCACTGCTACTCTGTGTTTTCATAATACTGCTACATTGTATTCTCAAAGCACTGCTTCTTTGTGTTCTCAAAATACTGCTACACTGTGTTTTCAAAGTACTACTACTTTGTGTTCTTCTACCATTCTCATATGACTGCACGCTTTTACCACACCCAGTGAGGCTGTCCCTGAATCTTCAAAGTAGAGCACTATCCCAGAACAGAGATCCATACATCCGCACTTCAGGTGACATTCTTGTCAAACACCAGCTACTCCACCTACACTGCCACTTTAACTATACCTGCTCACAGCACTCAGCTGCGACATAGCGCCAACGTTCAAAGCCCCATAGAACACTCTTCGTAGAATGGCTCCCTTCCTTATGGTTGCAACCTGCTTCTACCTCCTCACCAGCCTATACCATAGCGCCCTCGCCTTCTCCACCACTGGCAACCCCATACCAACCCTACGAGGACAGGGAGGAGATGGGCCACCACTTCCCAACATCTGAAGACAGAACCCAGACTCAACCTTAGCCCACACTTACTCTACATCTCACTACAGAAATCCAAGAAACCCACACCAGAAAAACACTCGCAACCCAGCTACCTGAACCGCACTCTCATCAATGCCCGTTCAGTCCGGAAGAAATGACCAATCATCTCCGACCTGATATCATACCATAAGTTGGACATCCTATTGGTCACCAAGACTTGGCTCACAGACGCTGATACAGTCATCCTCAACCAACTCACCCCACCCAACTTCTCAGCACACACCTGCCACAGAGCCAACTGCAGGGGCGGAGGAACCCTCGCACTCACGAGAACTGAACTCCAACTCCAGCAGACCAACGCCAATAGTACCACAATGATGGATTTTATCACTCTAGCAAATGAACACACCTCCATCAACTTAATCTATCAACCTCCATCATCACCTCCAGACGACCTCTCAACGATAATTGACCTAGCCTGCAACTCCGAAAACCCACTCATACCAAACTGGCTTATGGGGGATTTCAATCTCCCAGCCCTACCAGAAGAACATGCCAGCTCCCTCCTGAATGCTCTCAGCCAGCTGGGCTATGATCAAGTGATCAATGAGCCTACCCACACAAAGGGTAACAAACTTGATCTGATTTTTGCTCCACAGTCAGTCACGAGCCAAAACCTCCCACTTGCCATCTCCCTCACGCCAGTCCCATGGTCTGACCATAAGCTAATAAGGTTCCAGTTACCCTACCAACAGGCTCAAACAAGATGCCAGCCCACCCCTGACTCTGGCCAAAAAACTAAATTCCGACACTTCAACAAGGAGGAGATCCTCAGCAAATCTGTACCTCTGCTCAACCTCGCAGAAACCAACCTAGAAGAAATGATCTCCACTTGGAACAACACTCTCAGCTCTATTGCCAGCCAACCAGCAGGGGATGCAACTCCAAGAAAAAGAAAGACTTCCCCTTGGTACTCTCCTGAGCTAAGGACATCACTCTGCCGACTGAGGAAACTTGAGAGAAGATGGCGACGCTACCGCACCACCAGTAACCTGGAGATCTACCTGGTGGTTACTGAGGAAACACCGCGAGAAAGTGGCCGAATCAATGAAACGCTATCATACAGAACTACTGCAATGATCCATAAACAAACCGAAGGATCTATTCAACTTAGTAAAGTCCCTCACAAAGGAATCTTCCCCCACACAACACAGCACGCCAGAACCACAAGAATACGCAGACTACCTCCAATCAAAGCTAATTCATACCGTCAAAATGACATCACCCACCCCTTTGAACAGATCACACCATCTATCTCCACTATCCACCTTCTCCTCACCATCAGCGAAGAACATCGAAGACACCATCAACTCGATTAACACCACCACAGCTCCCAACGATACCTGCCCTGCATTCTGGATAAAGTCACTGCGTAAGGAACTCAGACCATTCCTTACCAAATTCATCCACCTCTCCTTCACCACAGGAGCTTTCCCACAAAGCCTGAAACAAACGTCCATTAGACTGCTCCTAAAAAACAGCAAACTGGACCCCCAGAAAGTCGATTCATATCGGCCAATTTCAAGTATCCCACTAATGGCCAAAATAATTGAAAAAATCGTCCTACATCAAATCCAGAACCACATTGAGACCGCTGCGCCCTTAGACCCATGCCAACACAGTTTCAGAGAAGCACACAGTGTCGAGACGCTTCTAACCATCCTCTTCAACACACTAACGACCGGACTAGATAAACCCAGAAGTGGCTATGCTCTAATCTTCCTGGACATCTCCGCAGCCTTTGACTCTGTTGACCATGTGCTGCTCATAGAGCGTCTGGCAGAGAAGGGGATACAGGATTCAGCCTCGAGATGGTGTGAATCTTACCTCTCAGACAGTGGCAGCATGTAAGGACAGGATGCATGACATCCAAACCATTCCAGCAAAAACAGGGTGTCCCACAGGGATCTTCCCTCTCAGCACTGTTTTTCAGTATATACATGCAGCCCATCTGCGCAATCGCCCGCTCCTTCGGCATCTCATGCCTTATGTATGTAGACGACGTGTTACTCTACATGCCGTTTGCCACGGACCAGCTGGACCTCTCACAGCTAACTGCCTGCTTTGACGCTACAACTGACTGGCTCCACTCCCAAAACTTAAGAATAAACCACAAGAGGTCTGAGGCTCTACTCATCACCAGAGACCAATCTTTCACTTCACCAAATGCACTAAAAGTAAGAGGCGCTGAGCTCCAAACCAGGCCCACAATACACTACTTAGGGGTAATGCTCGATCAACAGCTTGATATGAAAACACATATAAACAACACCGTTAACGCAGTATATCTCAAGATTCGCACAATCCGTCACCTACGCCCCCTACTGGAACCAGATGACTTCAGGACAATCTATCAGGCCTTAGTCATCCCCCACTTCAACTATGCCAATGCCATTCTACATGGACTACTGAAGAGCACGTTGAATCCACTACAGCTGGCTATGAACGCAGCAGCCAGAATACTGCATGGCGCCACCAGGAAGGATCACATAACACCGATATTGAAGTACCTCCACTGGCTGCCAGTCCACTCTAGACTCACCTTCAAGATCCTCCTCATCACCTTCAAAGCCATCAACAGTCTCACATCCCCTTCCATCACCGACCTCATCCAACCCACTCCTCCAAACAGAACCCGAAGATCAGTCACAGCCAATACCCTATCTATTCCCAGCGAAATCACAAAATGCTCACAGACAACAAGAAAGAGGGCCTTCGTGTTTTATGCTCCCTCATGCTGGAACACACTCCCACCTGACATCCGTGCAATCACAGACCTCACCCAGTTCAGGAAAGCACTCAAGCACCACCTCTTCCTACTGTATTACGGTACCACCCAGCAACTACCCCCCCACAGACACCATAACAGTCACCCCATCCCAACTACCCACATGACACCAGCGCCACACAATAGCACCGCTTTCTCCCAGCAGGAGCATACAGATAGCAAGCTAAGATGGTAACCTGCTTTAGCCTAGAGCAGCGATGGCGAACCTATGGCACGCGTGCCAGCTGTGGCACGCGAAGGCCTTGCAGCTGGCACGCAGGAAGGTCCGCAATCGAAAAAAAAAAACAACAACCCTGTCTGCTGCCGTTGTCGGGGCCACCGCGGCAAAATCGAGCGTGCCGCGGGGCCCCCCTGTACCCGGCAGATCCTGCCCTCCCCGTAGCAGCTCTCTCTTTGGAGCTACAGTCAGATGCGCCGGCTTGCAGAGCGCGAAGGGAAGAGTTTCCCTTTCGCGACTCTGTTAAGCCCGCGGGGGCTGATGGGAACTTCCCATCAGCCCCCGCGGGCTTAACAGAGCAGCGAGGGAACTCTTCCCTCGCGCTCTGCAAGCCGGCGCGTCTGACTGCAGCTCCAAAGAGAGAGCTGCTACGGGGAGGGCAGGCTCTGCCGGGTGGGTACAGGGGGGCCCCGCGGCACGCTCGATTCTGCCGCGGCGGCCCCGACAACGGCAGCAGACCGGGTTGTTTTTTGTCTTAATTTTCCCTGGGCTGGGCTGGGCTGGGGGGGTGGGGGTTAGGAGTGGTGATGGGCTGGGCTGGGCTGGGCTGGGGGGGAGTTAGGAGTGGTGATGGGCTGGGCTGGGCTGGGGGGGTTAGGAGTGGTGATGGGCTGGGGGGGTTAGGAGTGGTGATGGGCTGGGCTGGGCTGGGGGGGGTAGGAGTGGTGATGGGCTGGGCTGGGCTGGGGGGGTTAGGAGTGGTGATGGGCTGGGCTGGGCTGGGCTGGGGGGGGGTGAGGAGAGGGGATTGGCACGGCTGGGCTGGGGGGGGTTAGGAGTAGTGAGGGGCTGGGCTGGGCTTGGCTGGGGGGGAGTTAGGAGTAGTGATGGGCTGGGGGGGGGGGTTAGGAGTGGTGATGGGCACTGGGCTGGGGGGGTTAGGAGTGGTGATGGGCACTGGGCTGGCTGGAGGGGTTAGGAGTGGTGATGGGCGCTGGGCTGGGGGGGTAGGAATGGTGATGGGCGCTGGGGGGTTAGGAGTGGTGATTGGCTGGGCTGGGCTGGGGGGGGTTAGGAGTAGTGATGGGCTGGGCTGGGCTGGGGGGTGTTAGGAGTAGTGATGGGCTGGGGTGGGGGGGTAGGAGTGGTGATGGGCACTGGGCTGGGGGGTGCGGAGTGGGGATGGACCCTGGGCTGGCGGGGGGGGGTGAGGAGTGGTGATGGGCACTGGGCTGGCTGGGGGGGTTAGGAGTGGTGATGGGCGCTGGGCTGGGGGGGGTAGGAGTGGTGATGGGCGCTGGGGGGGTTAGGAGTGGTGATAGGCGCTGGGGGGGCTTAAACTAAAAATTGAGTGATGGGGGATTAGGACTGGGAGTGGGCTGATGGGGAGGTTAGGACTGGAAATGGGCTGGTGGGATTAGGACTTGGAGTGGGCTATGGGGGGCTAGGACTGGTAATGGGTTGGGGTTGCTAGGACTGGAAATGGGCTGAGTGGAAGGGGGCTTGAACTGCAAATAGCTGTTGGGGATGGGGCTTGGAATGGAAATGGGCTGAGGGGAAGTGGGGGGCTTGAACTGCAAATAGCTGATGGGGACGGGGCTTGGAATGGAAATGGGCTGAGGGGAAGTGGGGGGCTTGAAGAAGGGAATGGATGCTGGGTGAGACTGGAACTAGAAGGGAGCTGATGTTGGGGGAGGATTAGAATGGGATGGGGCTGGGAGAGTAAAATGGAGAGGGGAAAAATATTTTGTGTAGGAGGGATGAAAAATCTACAATTGGCCAGGTATTGGGAGAGTAATTGGGGATTGAGGATGGAGGGGTAAAATTTGTGTGGATGAAATAGGAATGAGGAAAGAGCAAAAGGAGAAAGATTAGTATGTTAAAGCAGATGTAGAGAGAGAGAGAATGGAAAAAAAACTAGAAGAGAGAAGAAAGGACAAATGGACAGCAGACGATGGAGAGTTAGCAGAAAACATGAAGAAACCAGAAGAAAATGGCTGGACCAATTGCAACTGAAAAAAAATGCACAAAAGGTAGAAAGATATCTCTTTATTTTGAATTTATTAACTGGAATATGTCAGCTCTGGGAAATGTGCATCATTAACATCTGCGCTTTGTTTGGTACAAGAGGAAATTCCTATTTGACGTTGCCACTTGTTCTCTTTCCCCAGTATTCACTGAAATGTACAGTATTGGTTTAATATTTGCAGTGTTGCCTTTTGATAGGTAGGGTATGGTGCTTTGTGAGTCCTGGTAATGCTGTCAGGATACGGCGGGTTTGCTATGGGTTCTAAATGGGCAGCGTTTGTAGTAGTTCCTAATGTGCCTGGCGGTTGGCACTGGATTATAGTAATGTAGAAATCTTTTAGTCTTTCTTTATCCATACACTCATTAAGAGACATGTTTACTAAAAGTTAGTGTATGGTAACATTATGCAAATATTTATGCAAATTAGACCACTTATGCAAATGACGTGCTGGCACTTTGAGGAAATTCTTTGGTTTTGTGCGGCAGTTTGAGCACTCGGGCTCAAAAAGGTTAGCCATCACTGGCCTAGAGTATGTAGATAGTTTCCCAAGTTCAACACAAGTTTTTCTACCCTGTTTTATGTAAGTTCAGTATGGTTTCTTCTTACTCATGGACAAAGTTTCCGTTATCTGTGAACCGAGCTGATTTGAAGAGCGCGGTATAGAAAAGATTTTAAATAAATAAAAATAAAATAATCCAGGTCACAAGTACCTAGCAGTTTCCCCAAAAAGACACACAAGTTCCGTAATGCTTATATTGGCAAGGCAAGCAGTGGATTTCCTGGGTCCCCTTTAATGATTTTATTTATTTATTTTTATTTATTTATTTGGTTCTTCTATACTGCTCCATCCAGTGATCAGGGTCGGTTTACAATTAACACAATAAAGTTACAATAAACAGGATTTGAACTATGTACACAGATACATGTTAATAATGGTTTATGGACCTTTCCTCCAGGAACTTGTCCAAACCTTTTTTAAACCCATCTGCACTAACAGTTTTTACTACATCCTCTGGTAACAAATTCTAGAGTTTGATTACATGTTGAGTGAAAAAATATGTTCTCTTATTAGTCTTAAACGGGTTACACTATAGCTTCATTGCATGTCCTCTAGTCTTTCTATTTTTTGATGGTGTAAAGAATTGATCTTTGTTTACCCGTTCCACTCTATTCATTAATTTCTCTATCATATCACCCCTCAGCCGTCTCTTTTCCAGGTTGAAGAGCCGTAACTTTTTAAGCCTCTCATCATAGGGGTATCCTTCCAACCCCTTTACCATTTTGCTGACTCTGTATCGTTCCATGGTGCGCCCTCCCCTTGAATATTACATACAATATTCAAGGGGAGGGCGCACCATGGAACAATACAGAGGCATTCTAATATCCTTTGTTTTCTTTTCTATTCCTTTCCTTATGATTCCTAGCATCCTATTTGCCTTCTTGGCTGCTACTGCACACTGAGCAGAGGGTTTCAGCTTGTTATCCATGATGAAGTCTACATCTTTTTCCTGGGTGGTGGTTCCTAATGTGGAACCTTGCATCGCGTAACCATAGTTTGAGTTGTTCTTTCCTAGGTACATAACTTTGCACTTGTCCACATTAAATTTCATCTGCCATTTGAACGTCCAGTCTTCCAGTTTATCAAGGTCCTCTTGTATTTTTTAACAACTTTGAATAATTTTGTGTCATCTGCAAATGTGACTACCTCACTCGTTGGTCCCATTTCCAGGTCATTTATGAATATATTAAAAAGCAGCAGACCCAGCACAGATCCCTGGGTACTCCACTATTCACCTTTCTCCATTGTGATAATTGATCATTTAGCCCTACCTGTTTATTCACACCTTCAAAAATATATACCAGATTAGTAAGACAAGACTTTCCTTGGCTAAAACCATGTTGGCTGTCTCCCATTAAGCCAAGACTAGATATCTACATGTTCAGTAATTTTGTTCTTTACAATGGTTTCTCCCATTGCATCTAGAAGCAAGGAGATCCTGAATTCTTTACAGAAAGAAGTATTTAGGCAACTGGTAACAGAACCTACATGTGAAGGGTCCATACTGGACTTGGTGCTAACCAATGGGAAAAATGTTTCTGATGTTATAGTGGGAGATCATCTTGCATCCGGTGATCACCAGATGGTGTGGTTCGGTATTAGGACTAAGTCTGTTAAAAATCCATTCAAATGTGAGGGTCTTAGACTTTAGGAAAATTAACTTTGCCAAGATGGGACAATACCTCAAGGAGTTGTTAGCGGGATGGAAACAGCTGGGGAATATAGAAAAACAGTGGGCAAAACTGAAAGGGTATATTTTAAGGGCAACCAACCTTTTTGTTAGAATGGTAAATAAAAGGAAAAGGAAACGGAGGTGCTATGGTTCTCAAAAGAGGTAGCTGAAAAGTTGAAGAAAAAGAGGGAGGCCTTCACGAAATACAAGAGATCACAGAGAGAGGAAGACAGGCATCTATATTTGGAAAAATGTAGAGAGGCTGGCAAAGTAGTCAGGAAAGCAAAGGTACAAAAAGAAGAAGAAATAGCCAATGCAATAAAATGGGGGGATAAGACTTTTTTTCAGATATGTTAGTGAGAGGAGGAAGGGCAAAAATGGTATTGTCAGACTCAAGGGTGAAGGGGAGGCATATGTAGAAACTGATGAGGATAAAGTGGAGTTGTTTAACAAATATTTCTGTTCTGTGTTCACAGATGAAGGGCTGGGAGCAGGACCTCAGACAACACCCACAAACAGGAACAAAAGTGAGGGGCATCTTGAACAGTTTTCAGAAGACTGTGTTCATGAGGAACTAGCTAAACAAAAAGTGGACAAAGCGATGGGACCAGATGGGATACATCTGAGAATACTGAAGGAATTTGGGGACATTCTAGCAGCTCCACTGACTGAACTTTTCAATGTCTCTTTGGAGTTGGAGGTGGTGCCCAAGGTCTGGAGAGAGGAACATGTGCTCCCTTTACACAAAAGCAGAAGTAAGGATGTGGTTGAAAAGTACAGGCCGGTGAATTTAACTTCGGTGGTGAGTAAAATATTGGAAACGTGCTGAAGGAGAAAATAGTGAAGCTTCTGGAGTCCAATGGATTACAATATCCGAGGCAGCATAGATTCACCAGGGGTAGGTCTTGTCAGACAAATCTGATTGATTTCTTTGACTGGGTGACCAGGGAGTTGGACTGAGGGAGAACCCTAGATGTTATGTATTTAGATTTCAGTAAAGCATTTGACATTGTTCCGCACAGGTGACTTATAAACAAACTAAGCAACCTTGGGAAGGATCCTAAAGTTACTCTTGGGTTAGAAATTGGTTGAGTGGGAGGCGACAAAGGGTACAGGTAAATGGGGTTCACTCTGAGGAGAAAGAGATTACCATTGGAGTGCCGCAGGGATCTGTCCTTGGTCTGATTCTTTTTAACATCTTTGTTAGTGATATTGCGGAAGGGCTGTTGGATAAGGTTTGCCTCTTTGTGGATGATACAAAAATTTGCAACAGAGTAGACACCCAGGATTAACATGAGGAGGAATCTAGCTAAGCTTAACGAATGGTCTATTATTTGGCTGCTGAGATTAAATGCTAAAAAATGTAGGGTCATGGATATGGGCTGCAACAATCCAAGGGACTGGTACAGTACAGGGGGTGATGTATTTTTGTCCATGAAAGAAGATCGGGGCCTAAGAGCGATTGTGTCTGACGATCTCAAATTAGCTAAACATGTAGAAAAGGCTACAGCGAAAACGAGAAGGATGCTTGAGTGCATAGGGAGAGGAATGGCCAGCAGAAGAAAGGAGGTGATAGTGCCTCTGTATAAGTCTTTGGTACGACCTCATTTGGAATATTGTGTGCAATTCTGGATACCGCACCTTCAAAAAGATATAAACAGGCTGGAGCCGGTGCAGAGGGTGGCTACTAAAATGATTAATGGTCTTTATTATAAAGCATATGAAGACAGACTTAAGGACTTTAATATGTATACTTTAGAGAAAGGATGGGACAGAGGTGATATGACTGAGACATTTAAATACCTCCATGGCATAAATGCACAGGAGGAGAGCCTCTTTTGATTGAAAGCAAGCTCTGCTACGAGGGGACATAAGATGAGGGTGAAAGGGGATAAACTCAGGAGTAATATGCGGAAATATTTCTTTACGGAAATAGTCTCCCAGTAAAGGTAGTAGAGATTCAAAAAAGTATGGGACAAATACAGAGGCTCTATAAAGGAAAAAAGGGGACGTAGTGGGTGATATGGAAGGGCAGACTAGATAGGTCATGTGGTCATTTTCTGCCATCATGTTTCTATGTTTCTCTTTTGCCCACACTGATGTCAGGCTCACCAGTCAGTAGTTTCCCGGATCACCCTGGGACCCCTTTTAAAAAATGGCATTACAGGGGGTCACGTGATGCAATGAGAAGATGTCTTCTCTCTTGGCTCCGGGGTACTCCGCTGGAAAAACAATTGGATTTAAATCCCTGACACCCTGGGAACTTACCCCTATATCATAGATATTGTGTGGACAGTCACCATTGGTGGAGCAAAGACTGTGGCATTCACTTTATTGAATGGTGACCAAAATTGTCCATAAGGATAAAAGCTGTGGCCTGGACACAAAGATGGCAGATCGTACCTTGCGAAAATGTCAAAAGTAGCTATGATGGGCTTGGTAGACGAGGTCTCCCAGGCCATGGTAGCAGCCCTGGAGAGCAGATTGCAGGGCCTCTCGGATCAACTCTCGCAAGTTGCACAGGCTGTGTCGGAGTTCGGTGGATGGCTGATGGAGGCGGAACAGTGCATATTGTCCGCGGAAGACCCGCATCAAATCTGCTCCATAGGCTGGAATTGCTCTTAATCCAACACAGCGAGAATTTGGACGGCCTCGAGAATCGAGGTCATCAAAAAAATCTGTACGTCATTGGAGTGGTCGAATCTGTAACAGAGTATTGCACGGCTTTCTAGAGACGTGGATCACGACCACTCTAAAGCTGGGAGATGAAGGTGGCAAAATTCTCTTAGAATGGGTGCACTGGCTGGGACCAAGACATGAAGGCACCAACCACCTGAGAATAGTCATTACCCGCTTCCACAACTACACACAGAAAGAGGCGGTGCTCCGGAAAGCTCGGGCGCACTGCAGTTCCACGCAGATCTCAGCAGATTTCTTAGTTTTTTAGGACTACTCGCCTCTTGTCAGCCAAAAACGCAGGGCGTTTGCTGCAGCCTGTGGAAGACTGACTGCTTGTGGACTTAAATTCACTCTACAGTATCCGGCAAAACTTTGAGTGGATCATCAGGAACACCGCCTCTATTTTGCCACACCAACGGAGGCACTAACGTTTTTGGATAGTGTTTCTGCGAATGTCTCCTAGGTTTGTGAGGAGGACGTGGTAGATTATTGGTGGATTTCCTGACGTGATTTGTGGATGGTTGTGGGGAACATTTCTTGCCTTCTCTGCAGTGCCCCGAACATGAGGCTGGGACCTTATGTGGACAGCAGGAAGTATACTGCAGGCCTTCTGATAGTGGAGGCCATGAATGACGGGCCCGATACCTCTGAGGGCAAACGAGTTAACCACAGTATCAGAAGGCAGTTCATCTTCTGCCTAGTTTATATGGACAGAACTAAATTAACATTGGTTTAAAAATTTGTATAAAGATGTTCATTTGTGTTTACCATAATACATGTTCATTTGTGTTTACCATTTATCCCGGGTGCATGGTACCAGTGCACAAATTGATTACTTGTTTACCTCAGCAGCCCTGTTCTCATGGGTGGAAGAGGCTAAAATTAGCCCCATGGTGTTCTTGGACTACGCTCCAATATGGATTGATCTGCGGGGGCAGACGATACTACCAGATCTTTGGTTGTGGCATTTTCCGATTGAGCTCTATAGAGAAGAACAGTTTCATACTTACATTAGAGAGAAATGACCCATAATGGCCAGCACCAGGAGACCCTGGTACTTTTCTGGGAAATGGCGAAGGTGGTACTTTGCAGTGATATCCTGTCATATAATACTAGATGATGGCGACTTCTAGATGCTAGAGTGGTGCTCCTAGAGCTGCAGGTGGTCACTACGACAGCTTGCCAGGCAACCCAACTCAGAGATGAGGGCATGCTACATGGAAGTCCAGGCGGCATTCAATAAGATCCTGCATCAAAGAGCAAAGAAATCCATAATGTGTTACAAGTTTCAGCTTTAACAGTATGGGGATAAAACCGGGAAGCTGCGAATTGCTTGCGGGGCCCCAGGGGAAGCCAGTTTATCCCGGCACTGTACAATACCGCAGGCCGACTGCATAAAGAAACTCCAGCCATAGCACGGATTTTTCAGGACTATTATCAGACCCTGTATAAAGGCAACAGCGTGTCAGCAGCCCGGATAACGATAAATCTACGGAACCTCTCTCTACCCTGTATCACAGCACAGCAGGCGGCTGCGTTGGGGACCTTAGTGACAGCTGAGGAGGTGTCCCTTGCGATCCATCGATCGCAGTTCTGCAAGAACCCAGGCCCCAATGGCTTCACAGCTGAATTTTACAAACTTCTGAAAGATCAGGTAACTGGTCCCATTGCAGCAATATATCAAGCCCGTACTACTGGCATGACAAGCATGCATACAGAACTCTCATACTCAAGCCCGATAAGGACCCTTTGCAGATGGGGTCTTATTGTCCAATCTCGTTAATTAATTTTGATTTAAAATTATGGGCTAAAATCCTGGCAGACTGCCTGGTGGTTCTGCTCCCAACTTTGATACAGGGCTCCCAGGTCGGATTTATATGTGGTTGCCATGCGGCCACCAACATGAGGCGGATTATAGCCTTGCTAGAAT
The DNA here is from genome assembly GCA_033557465.1 of Ichthyophis bannanicus. NCBI lineage: Eukaryota > Metazoa > Chordata > Amphibia > Gymnophiona > Ichthyophiidae > Ichthyophis > Ichthyophis bannanicus. Next base: position 277,746,663 of record CM066041.1, read on the forward strand.
GGGTACATGACAAGCAGATCCCATCCCTGTTAATCAGCTTTGATGCTGATAAGGCATTAGACCGGGTGGACTGGGAATACCTCTTCCATGTATCTGTATAGGAGATTCCTTTCTTCACATGATTCACCTCCTTTACATGACCCCGATGGCTAGGGTGCTTATTAATGGGCATGTCACCGAAGCCTTTGAGTTGAAACGGGGTACGCAAAAAGGATGCCCCTTGTCCCCCCTACTGTTTGTATTAGCTTTAGACCCCTTTATATGGACTATTGTACGATACCTTGGAGTAACGGGGTTCAGATTGGCAGATCAGAATTTAAGATATCGTCCTTTGCGGACAACCTCTTGGTTCATTTAACTCAACCTCTTCCATAACTTCTTACAGAGTTTGCAAGATTTGACTGAATATCAGGCTTACAACTAAATATGGATAAATCAGAAGCCCTGGATGTCTCAGGGAGACTGTGTGACCAGTGGGGAATGGGGTTCCCACTTTGCTGGGTGGACACGGCTTTCCGATACCTAGTGAAAGAAAGCTTGATTGTACCGGGTTGGATACACAGTCAGGCCCTGTGTATAATATTATATTGCTATAATCCCTAAGAAAGAGTTAATATCATTTGTAGCTCCTTATTTAATACTATCCTTGAGAACTCTGTAGAAGAAATTGGGTGAAAGGTTTAGATAGCATAAACATTAGCCTATGTTATTAGAAAGATAAGTAAAAGGCAAGCTGTTTACCCAGCCTCTCAGTCTTACAGTCTCTGGTCAGAGATATCAAACTGTCAGTGTTAGAATTAATTAGAATTAAGGCCTACATAGTCATGCCTGAGAATATATGTATGTCTTTTCATGATTGTCTATGACGTGCATGCCTATAGAAAAGTATGTTATGAATATACGTAACACTAGACGTAGAATAGAATATGTATTATGAATATACGTGATGTGAGACGTAGAATAATAAAGTGAAATTATGCTGTGTAATGGAATCTTTTCCTATAAATAAAGTGGCCTAAAGCTAGGATGTAAGAGTAAACATAGGCAAAGGCCTAGCTTGCTCTCCCAAAGCGCTTTGGTCCTGTGTTTATAATACAAGTGTGTTGTGTATTATTTACAGATTTGTGTATTATTTAAAGATTATGATCAATTAACCTTCTCCTTGTTTTGTGTGTGGATTTCTGTGACCCAAGAGCCCTATCTGTTATTAGGTGAGGGGGGAGGGGGTGCAGAGTAATCTTTCACCTAGGAATTCAGATGCCAGGGAATCCAAGTTTACTCTATCGATTAAATTGTGTGCATCTGTTACGGCACCTACAGATCAAGAAGAGGGACTGGACGCCATTACCTCTGTCATTGATGGGCCGAGTGGTGGCTTATCAAATGACGTTGTTTCCAAAACTGCTCTATGTATTACAGTTGCTGCCCCTTCGGCTGCTCCGTAAAGATGTTATCCTATTTGAAAGAGAGCTGCGTCTTTGTGGTGAGGGATGCGTGGACTTGGGACAGTGTGGGAATCACAAATTTCAAGTGTTATGCTCAGGCATGCCAATTACGACACCTGCGAGACTGACTGGTCAGACAGTGATTTTCACTCCTCGTGCACTGGAGGAGGACCTTGTAATCCCCCTCTCATCATTAACCGTGCTGCATCTTGCTGGGCGGGACCTGCCTTCACAGGTCACCTGTAGCTTACTGTTCAACCCTATTCGAAGCCTTTGGAAATACCTATGCACATGCTGGAAGATTAATCTAACTGGCACCAGCTTCCTGGCAATCCGAGGGAACTCTTGTTTCACTCCTGGCATGGAGAACCAGGCCTTTTGGGACTGGGAGAATAACGGGTTGCATAGTGTGGGGCTTATAGTAAATTTGGAGGGACAGGTTAAAACTTTCTCCGCACTTCGGGTGGAGTTTGATTGAAGGCCAGCCATGTTTTTGCTTACATTATTTTCCTTCCTTTCCCTGAGAGGCACTGCGAGCAGAGACTTCAGTTCCAGTGATAACGCTTTTTTGAATTTGGGGATCAGGAACATATGCCAATTTCCCAATTCACTCATAAGCTGCAGCTGTGGTCCCTGACAGATGAGTTTTCGAGAGAGGAGAGACAATGAGCAGAAGAACTGGTGATTCGAGTGGAACCTGGGACATTACAATGCGCTGTATCCCGCATCCCTAAATTGGTGAAAGGAGTGTGCCTGTGGGAACTGCAGTATTGGGCGATCCATCATGCGTACTTCTCCCCTAGGTGGGCCTTTCAGAGTGGTACTGCTCAGAGTGGTGGTTACCCCAGATGTGGCTCCCCAATGGCAGATTTAGGCCATATTTGGTGGACTTGTAAGAGGCTTCAGCATGTTTTAGACCTTGATACAAAACTACCTGGCGACCTTGTTGGGGCAGGCTGTGCAATGGACTGCCAATTTAATAGTATTTCATGAATTGCCACCATCACGGCCTAAGAGACAATGGGCCCGCTTGTTGATATGGAAGGCATGTGTGACTGGTCATATATGTTGATTTGTTGCTGCTGTTTGTACTGTGTATAACTTTAATAAATAGAGTTATACAAAAAATTGGCATTACATTGGCCATTCGCCAGTCTTCAGTTACTACAGATGATTTTAATGATAGTTCAAAGATTACTAATAGTAGGTTTGCAATCTCATATTTCAGTTCCTTCAACATCCTCCGATATATGCCATACCATTTGAGGGAGGAGTGGCCTAGTGATTGGGGCAAGGTACTACAGGCCAGAAGGTCAGTGGTTCAAATCTCAATAGAGGACAGCAACCTTGGGCCAGAAGGACTGGGGTTTCTAGTCCTACAGGTGCTCCTCGTGGTCTTGGCAAGCCACTTAACCCTCCATTGCCCATGTTCTCTGTAAGTATTTTATTTATTTATTTATTTAAAGTCTTTTCTATACCACACTTTTCAAATTCAGCTCGGTTTACAATAAACATTAACTTTGTCCAGTCGAGAGGCCCGTACTGGACTTACAGAGAACAGGGTTGGTAAACTTGGGTTGAACTTGGTAAACTATCTACAGGTTTAAGCTAGATATTTACATTCTAGGTTATTACAAACATTCTTAGATACTATGTACATGGTCCTAGTCAGGTTCTGGTAGGGCTAACATGTTGTGCTGGTGTCATGTATAATGGGTGGCGTGGGATGGCTGTTTAGTTGATTGGAGATGACTGGTTGTTGTGTGGTGCCGTAGTGTTGCATGAAGAGGTGATGTTTCAGGGCCTTTCTGAAGGTGGCGAGGTCTGTAATGGATCGGATGTTAGGTGGGAGGGTGTTCCAGCACAAGGGAGCGTAGTACTCAAAAGCTCTCTTTTTTGTGGACTGCGAGCATTTTGTGATCTTGGTGGGGATACTCAGGGTGTTTACTGTAAATGATCTTCAGACTCTGTTTGTGGGCGTGGGGATGATGAGGTCTGTGATAGAGGCGGAAGTGATTCTATTGATGGCTTTGAATGTCATCAGTAGGGTCTTGAAGGTGATTCTAAAATGAACTGGTAGCCAGTGAAGTTGCTTCAGGATTGGTGTTATTTATTTTATTTATTTATTTACAGTTTCTTTTATACCGCGCTATTCGACATCAGTGTGGTTTACAATGAACATAAAAACCACACATCTCAAATAATTGATCTGTGCTTACAATGAACAGGTAAAATAAAACTTGGGTATACATTAAACAGGTTATGTGGTCCCTCCTGGATGCACCATGTAGAATTCTGGCTGCGGCATTCATGGCTAGTTGTAGTGGGATCAATGCATTTTTTGGTAGCCCCTGTAGGATGATATTGGCATAATCAAAGTGGGGCATGATTAGTGCCTGGTAGACTGTCCTAAAGTCATCTGGGTCTAGCAGAGGTCGTAGGTGGCGAATTGTGCGAATCTTAAGATATACTGCCTTGATGGTGTTTTTTATATGGGCTTTCATGTTCAGTTGCTGATCAAGTGTTATCCCTAGGTATCGGATGGTTGGCTTGCTTTGAAGTTCAGCATCTCTTACTTTCAGTGCCGCCGGTGGTGTGAAGGATTGGTCCCTGGTAATGAATAGTGCTTCGGTTTTCTTTAAATTTATCCTTAGGTTTTGGGTGCAGAGCCAGTCTGTTATGGTGCTGAAACAGGAGGTTAGTGTTGAAAAATCTGGCTGGTCTGTGGTATTAGTGTATGTGTCTCATATCCCCTCGTGTTAAATGTATCCCCCAACCGCTTTGACCCAGTGAAAAGCAGGATATAAATGCAGCTAAATAAATAAATACCATCCAGTCCAGGTGATTTGCTACTCTTTAGTTTATCAAATAGTTGTAATATATCTTCCCGGTTTATCGATATTTCTTTCAATTCTTCCAATGCATCACCTTTAAATACCATCTCAGTCATGGGTAACGTCTCTACATATTCTTCTATAAAGACTGAAGCAAAAATTTTGAAAAGTTTAGAAAGAGGCTTAAAGGGGTACTGAGGTCTCATGGAAAACGTCTGGTGAGTGAAAGCATCTTAAAAAATACTGTCAGTGTTACAAGGGATGTTTATATATAAATAAGACTGTCAAGGTTGTATCTTACAAGAGAGCTAGATAATAAGCCTATATATGTAGAAAGCTCTGTATGTTTAGGCCAGGCCAATTATGTTTATGAACAATTTGATATGTGAAATATATTGTTAGGGTCATATTCTGTAAAGGACGACTAAACAAAGCTTATTCTCATAGGAAATTTGCCATGTTTAGAACTTGACTAAAAGATTAAGGAAAAAGCATGACACAAAATTGTACAATGTGCGGCAGCTTTTCCTAATAAAAGTAGATGCTGCGACCAAGCAAATTAAAGGAGTTATCGAGTTTGCTCAAGTTTGCGGGCCCATAGCTGCTTTTCTAAAGGGAGCAGACTTTGGGGTATGTTTACTAAACCATTTTAATGTGCACCCGGCGCTAGTGTGCAGGATGCCATATAAGGAGTGGGCGTTTCAGTCTTAACATAGCAAACTGGGATTATCGTGCGTTAATGTGCGCTGCGTGCTAATGTGCGCCGCGCACATTAGCACACGAGAAACGCGCGCGGGAAGCATAAGCAGGCGCGCTGATATGCAAACAGAGGAACAGAGCTGCAGTACAATGGTTAAGACAGTGACTGATGGTGCAGGGGTCATGGGTTCAATCCCCCTCTGTGCCCAATGAATAAGGCTGGCTGAGGCACTATCTGTTATGTGTAATATTGCATTATGAGGCATTTTAATTTTATTTTATTTACTGCTGCTAGCAAACGCACTCTCAAAGCGCTGTAACATAAGGTGCTGCATAAGGCACCCCATAAGGTACCCCAGAGGGCACATTTTAAAGTGCACCATCCGCCAAGGCACCCTACAATGTTGCTTAAAGGGTGGTCTATAGGGCGCCATATAGGGTGCCCTATGAGGCACGGCAAGGTTACAGCACTGTTTCTGATGGCAGCACTGCACATGTTAACGTGTGGTAAGCTGAAGTAGTTGTGCTGACGTGCAAACAGCAACAGCAGCATAGCATAATGGTTAAGACACTGACTGATGGTGCAGGGGTCATGGGTTCAATCTCCCACTGTGCACAATGAATAAGGCTGGCTGAGGCACTACCTGTTATGTGTAATATTGCATTATGAGGCTTTTTTTTTTTTTAAATTACTGCTGCTAGCAAACACACTCTCAAAGTGCTGTAACATAAGGTGCCGCATCAGCTGCCCTATAAGGCACTCCAGAGGGCATATTATAAAGTGCACTGTCCGCCCAGGCACCCTAGAATGTTGCTTATAGTGCACTTTATAGGGTGCCGTATGAGGCACCGCAAGGTCACAGCACTGTTTTTGATGGCAGCACTGTGCATGTTAACGCATGGAAATCTTAAGTAGGTGCGCTGACATGCAAAGAGGAACAGCAGTGTAGCACAATGGTTAAGACACTGACTGATGGTGCAGTGATTGTGAGTTTGAGTCCCAAGTGGGCCTGATGAATAATAATGCTTTTACCCAGTGCTGTCTGATGCATTTCCCAGTTTAATTTCAATCTGTGCAGCAAGCAAACACACCCTCAAAGTGCTGTAACATAAGGTGCCGCATCAGCTGGCCTATAAGGCACTCCAGAGGGCATATTATAAAGTGCACTGTCCACCCAGGCACCCTAGAATGTTGCTTATAGGGTGCTTTATAGGGTGCCCTATGAGGCACCGCAAGGTCACAGCACTGTTTTTGATGGCAGCACTATGCATTTTAACGCAAGGAAATCTTAAATAGGTGCGCTGTCATGCAAAGAGGAATAGCAGTGTAGCACAATGGTTAAGACACTGACTGATGGTGCAGGAGTCATGAGTTCAAATCCCCAGTGTACCTAATGAATAAGGTTGGCTGAGGTAATTCCTTTTTCTGCTTGCAACTGTACAACAATCTGTGCTGCCATCTAAAAAGAACCCCACCCTAGTGCCATAAATTTATGCACCTTTTAGGGTGCACCAGAAGGCACATCCTAAACAACCACGTCAGCGAAGGCGAGTTATAATGTTCCCCAGAGGCCATGTTGAAAGGTTGCCAACTCCCAAGGCACCATAGTAGGCACCCCATAAGCTGCCTGAATCGAAGGTGTGGCGTAAGATGGCCCAAGGATGTATAGGTGAACCCAAAAACATTGGCCAACAGCAGTAAGGTCCCCCAATTTGAAGGGCAAGAGAGGTATGTGCCAAACACACACGTAACCCAAACGCTGCACAGAGCAGAAAGGAAAGACAATGCATAAGTAAAAGAAGGATGTAGATCAGAGCTGATGGACCACACAAATCAGCTCCAGCCCATGTGGCAGCTAAAAAAATGGGACAAACATATCGGGGGCAGCTGTAGCTATGCACAGAGTGATGGTAATGTACCATGCAATAATGACAGTGTGTGACAGAGGATGGGAAGATGTGTGCAGCAGAGGAGCCAGAAATGGCAGGATAGGTGAAATATCAGGATGACAGTGGAGTAGCAGTGCTATGCAGAGCACACACAGGAGAGGCAACCAGGGAGAGCTGCAATGCAGGAATGTGTAGGAGTGCAGGACATGGGGTAGCAGCATGCACATCAGGGTAGGATGGCACACAGCTGGCAGACACACTTAGATGGACAGAAGGATGGTTCACAACTCTGATGAGGGTTGTCAGACGGCTGCCTAGGGTGAGAACTTACACAATCTTGACGATGCATATATTCATATGATTCTGGCAAGGTATTGTGGGCATTGTAGTTCATTCACTCCCAAACACAGCTGATGACAATAATTTGAGTTGTGAAACCAAGTGGTAAGATCAATAAAATACTTCTTTTATTGATGGGGTTTAATTTACCCAGCACATGTATGCTTGATAGCACTATAAATGAGGTTACTTGCTTGCAGTGTTTAAAAATGGATAACAAAAAGTCACAAAGTAAACCAGAAAACAACCTTCAGCTTGTCAGGCAATTAGCTAATGTTTTCTTAGCAAGTAATTACCAAATACAAAGGCACAAAGTAAAGAATAAACTTTGCTGGTTAGGTTAACTTCTGCTTATTTTCCACGCCGATCTCAGCAGTGATTCTCCCTTGCTCACACACACAATCAGGTGCAGCCCTAATTACTATCAATGGACCAGCTGAAAGCCTTTAGCTGGCTGGCTGCTACTGTGTGAGCCCAAATCCTGCTTTAAGAGCTGTTTGCAGTGGAAATAAAGAACAAAGTTAGGTTTCTTTGTGATGGCTGATGTGTTTGCTCATAGAAAACTAGCAATAGCATTTAGATAAAGAACAGTCCATGTAAATAGTTTCATCTGCTGTATTTCCCCCTGCATCAACAATCATAGGGTCAATATCATACATTGGCACAGATGAGTCTTTCATTAAGGCACTATCATGAGAATGCTTATTCCCTTGCTGCCATTCTCTATTATAGATAGGGTCTGGATCAGTGTTCATACCTGAGCCTCTCCTGCCATCATAATTCTGTAAAGCCTGGCCAATATGTAATCCAATTCTGATGTCCAGCCTTCCAATCTTGATCCCTGGACACTGGATCTCCTCTCACATACCTTCTGGCCTTGGTCTGAAAGTCCCTTCCACATGCAGTCTTCTCTCTTCCAGGTAACCACTGGTGATTCCTATCTCTGCCAATCCATTCCTCTGGCTGAATCCAGTCCAATGGACTCTGCTGGCATTTGGAATACCTCCCAGTATGGGTACTGCCTTGGAATCTCCCAGACCTTCCAATGGCCTTTCTTCTCTTCCTTCCAGAGAGTTTCCTTCTCTCTCTATCTGCTTGGCTTGGCTTCTGTTTCTCCAGGTGATACTGGTGCTTGAGCTTGTAGCCGTTGCTGTCTCTGTATCTCTTCCTCCCTCTGTAGCTGTTATCTGAAAAATAAGCTCTATTCTTATCCTGTTCTAATGTGTGCTGCTCCCTAACACAGCGCAGCTGTGTTGAATCAGGCCCTGCCCTTTGAGATGAGTGCTTAGGGATTACCTCATAGCTCTCTTGATTGCACACACATTCTCTCACTTCAGCCCCTCTCATGGCTGCTGGAAACCTGGTGCATTCTGGGACTGGTAGTCTTTTATGTGAAAACTCTGTTTTCTTGCTTCTACCAGAACTGACAGGTTGCTTGTTCAGAGTCACATCATCTTTTCTATAGCTCCTACCTGAGCTATGATAAGCTTCCTTATCACAGGGTGCAATGTGCTCACAGCACAGATCTGCACAGATATGACTGTCACAGGAATGAAAACTAGTTCTGCAGGACAAGCATACAAATGAAAGAGAAGAGAGAGGAATCACACCTATGACCACTACCACAAATGGCAATGCACAAACCGGTAGGCCACACCACCAACGTGAGCTCAGTAGCAAAGGCTGCATACAAAAATAGTGCAGGGCATCACACAAGACGCCTGTTGGCTGTCAGGACAGGCAAACCCCCAACAGTAACCATGACCAAATGCACATGCAGATCTGCTGTGTACAGATCAGATCACAGTCTGTAATTGGGACCAGAGACACATGCACACACACAATGAAATGTTATGCAGTGGATACAGCATGCAAAAGAGGAAAGAAACTAAACCCCAAGGGCAGCAGAGGATGCTCTGTGGAGCTGGTGCAAAATCTGGAACAGGACAGGAGAGAATTCAACATGCAAACAGGTGTACCACACACCAGCTGAACCACAGCAATACAAAACCCCCAAGCACACTGCCATGTAAACACCATAAAGAAAGAGACCTATGTAACAGATAATATGTGATGGCTAGGCAGCACAGAGGGCACACCTTGGTGTACAGTGAAGAGAGGGAAGGGTGTGTGTAGAGGTGATGAACCTGCTGGTACCTAATGGTCCAGTTAGCACAACAGAAAAGAAAAAGATAAACCACATGTGGGGATCAAACCTGCAACCTATGGCGTTATAACACATGCCTCTAACCACTACCCCAAACAGCACACTGAGCACAATGCAAAAATACTACCCCAAAGGGAGGGTGTGTATGGGAACCTGTAATACTCAGTGATGTTGCAAATGGCTGGCAGATACACAGCTGCCACCGTACAAGGATGTGAGCACAGGTGGGCCATGAACATGACCAGCAAATCAGTAGATACAAGTGTCAATGTGATCAAAGAGTGGAGGAGTAGCCTAGTGGTTAGAAAACTGGCTTGGTCACCAAGCAACCAGGGCTCAATTCACACTAGCACTCCATGTGGCCCTGGGCAAGTCACTTAACCCTCCATTACCTTGGAAGAAAGACCTGACAATCTACTTCCAGTGACACTGACAAGAAAACCCTGGAGTCTCTGGGTCACAAGGAGTCAGGACTGTCTCAAAGGCACACATTGTATTGCATGTTTGTCACCATGATCAAGCAGCAGCAGAGACAAATGTATATCAAACACATATTTTTATTTGGGTTCATCTTCACAGATAGTGTAGATACCGCCATCATAATATCAAGGTGAGTGGATCCAAGGTGAAAGACAGAAAGGTCACTGGCCCGTCTACAAATGAAGGGCAGGAGACATAATGTGCAGTACTATGCATTAGGCCCCCACCCCCCATATGCTGCCGCACGCCTCAAATGTGTTACTCACATATGAGTGCATGTAGACAGTAGGCGGTGCATGATGAGGGACCAACACACATCAATCATGATCTGTTCCCTAAAATATATCTATCTAGCAACACAGGAGGCACACAAATGAAAACAGCATATGTTGTTCAAACATTGTAACTTTAGAACAACAGATTGAAAATAATGTTACAGCTATCACATAATGCCTGATATAGGAATCCAAGCTGCAACAATGTAACCCTAAACAATCATCAAATGCACAATGAGGATATGCTAACAGGTAGCAGAGGCACATGAACACAGACAGAATTCAAATGAAAACTACCTGCAGAAACATGCAGAGATAACACCATGCAGGAGGTCCCCCTACACCAGTTGGTGTGTAGACAGTGTCTGTACACATATATCACCGTACATGGAATGCACAATTGAAGGAAGACAACGGACACTCATACTGCGACACTCCAAATATAACGTGGCAATGTGAGTGTCGTTACCTCAGGGGATAAATAGGACTGTGCAGACATGCAATGCAAGGTTTGTAAATCAATGCAGAGCGTCACGTCTGTACAGTAAACAAACACAAGAAACAGTTTATAGAGAAGGAAATTAAAGGCAAATGTTACAGTAAACCATACAGAAGCCATATTGCCACGTGCTGTGTTTCGTCAACATAGTCAGTCATATGCACATGCACCACTGACATTTCAACATGATTCAGTGATGCCACACATGCACGCAAACACCCTTGCTGATTGAAAACATCAATCCAGGATGCTGGTGTGCATTAAAGCGGTGTTGTGGCAAAACCTGTATCATGTCCAGGTGGAGAGTAGGTGGACATAGACAACAGGACCTCTCCATCGCTACCCCTATGCCACACGCATGGCTGTATGCTTGTGTTGAAACAAACAGATGAGCATATCCTGTGTTCCATGTCACACACATGGCCAAAAGAAACAACTGTGGAGGAATGTGCAACATACAGTGACAATGGCAGTCCCTGCTTCACACGTGGGGACCAGTACACAGTGTACAAAGTCCAAAGCGTATCTGCAATCCAACACGTCAGGTTAAGACTATCCTTGCAACCCTGGGCATGCATAGTCAAGTGTCACATCCCAATATGCCACAGTACATGAAAGGTCCTGTGTGTCTCCTGCGATGAGCACGACTCCCAGCCAGAGCATGGCAGCAGCAGTGTCTTGGATATGTCTGTCATGGCCAAAGTAGCAATTAAAAAATAATACTGTCCATCCTAGGCATGTGTCCCACTCCCAGAGGTCAAACATCCTATGGCACCATTTTCCAGGGAAAGTTCCATGGTGTTGTGTCCCCCAACAGGTGGGTGATGGCGATGCCAGATGCACTGTAATAGATGTGTCTGGTTTGTTCTCTGCCCTGTGTCAGAAGATGAGAAATATTGTATTGGTATGCGCCTTGCAACATCAGCACAAATTGCAGAGAGTCAATCATTAAGAAACACATAATAAAGGGACACACAGGCAAACATGACATGATCACAACACAATAAACATTGCATGTTGGGGACATTTTGAATTGGAAGTATACACACGGGTGTCACATGGATATGGTTCTGTCCATGCCCATGTGACACAGGCGTTTCAGAGCTCCATCCTATGTGCATCAGTGTTCGTGAACAGAGAGCCAATATGAAATGTATATGACACAAACAGTAAATCATTAACATGTAAAGGCTGATGTCATTACCAAAAGAACAAAGGTGCAAACTACCTTGTGCTTGCATCAGGTGTATGTCTTGGATCCTCTGAGCCACTCAAAGGCCATAACAGGTCACAGTGAAGGGACACAATGTCAGCGAAATATGTAGAATCTCCATGTCACCATGTCACGCCAATATCTGTGATACAAAAAGCAGGTCAACAGTGGTATGTCAGAACACAAGACACAGTTCTGTTCCCAACACACAACACATGTCCACAATGGTTACACGGTAAACATCAGTAAGGTAGAGATAGCATAGTCACCACCGCCCCCCCAGGTGTACAGACCCCTCACAACACATGATAATGTAAAAAGCCGGAACAGTGTATCATCACACAGCCAACACAAGAACACATACACACAGTATGCTAAGGGCAGCGTGCCAGCAGTAGCATATGGCCTGTATGTCCACAAGTGGAGATTTGTACACATAAAGGCCCTGTGAAATGCAATGATACCCTGTTGTTGGCTGATGGTACAATGTCGGGGAAGGGTGCACGTGTAGGCCACCACCCAAAAACCTACAACCTCCACACACATGCAGCTCTGTTGGACATGTCCCAGAGACAGTGTTGCTGAAGACATACTGGACAGGAACACATGGGGATATGTGTGCCAACAGCAAAATATGGTTTAGGGAGGTGCAGGGAAAAGAGGTGAACCACAACATCTGGACAGTAGGAAAGATCACCGAGGACATGTGTTCCCCCTGACTGCTGGCACAGACAATATAGCTGTAGGTCCACCTACCCCAGACCACAGCATGTTGGCTGATGTACAGTCCCCTGCCAATGCACCACAGCACCAGGAGCTTCAAAAACTATGTCCTGTGCATTGGGAAACACAAGGGAAACATACAAGAGGGAGGAGTGGTCTAGTGGTTAGGACAAGGTACTTCAGGCTGGAGGGCCGGGGGTTCAAGTCCCACCTGGGGACAGCAATCTCAGGCCGGAGGGACTGGGATTTCTAGTCCTATAGGCACTCCTTGTGGTCTTGGGCAAGCCACTTAACCCTCCACTGCCCATGTTCCCTGTAAGTATTAGTGTATGTGTCTCATATCCCCTTGTGTTAAATGTATCCCCCAATTGACACCTTCCTGTCCCCAGCTTCCACACCCCTCAACATCCTTTACAGACTCACTGTTCACCATCACACTGTACACATCTCTCCCATGTGAGAGGCATCAAGGACATGTCTTTGCCAAACTACAGGGGTCCATACTCTGTCTGTCCCCTCGCTCACCTCCCTGTTGTCGCACACACTGGTGAACATAAGTGTTTTCTCCCAACCATGTTCCCAAATCACTCCAAGGCTGCAGTATTATCCTGGGTCCCCCATGTTGCTCCCAATGCCCCTTCACTGTATGTACTGGTGTACCAATGTCTGCTACACCGCTGTCAATTGCTGTAACACATGGAAATATGCAGGGGCACCTCCGGGATCCTCTGTCCAAACACATTTCCTGGTGTGTATATCTCATACTTTGACTAACATTAACAGCTGTGTGCTACTGAGTTGCTAAACATATATCTCAATGTCTGCGTTATGTCCGCTAAACCACACCCCGATGTCTGCTTTTGACCTGACCTTGATGGCTGCATGTCAGCCCACTGTGTGAAAATGATAATGGCAAAGCATGGATAGCCTATATGTGCACCTAATAAACCCCCTCCCATCAGAGCCTCTTTGTGTATGTGGCCATTACGTTCCTTCTCTAGGGTATGCAATGTAGTTGGTGTCTTGGCATGCACTCTCCTCCTCTATGTACTTATACAGCCTGTAGTTGAGTCATGGGTTTATGTGGACTTGTCATCAGCTAGATTTGCTGAAAACAATTTGCTGAAAAAAATATAAATATTTCCCTGAAAACACCCCTAAAACCCAATCTACCCCCACATTGATCTCTCTGCTTGCCTACTGTAACCTACACCTTGTTGATCTTGCCTGAATCACCTCTGTATGTGTGTACATATGCAACACTGCACTGCATGTCTATTCTACAATGGAAAAAAAAACAAACCCTAGCTGGACAATGCACAGGTTCCCTATCCTTCAACGCATCCATGTTAGGGCTATGCGATGACTTATACAGTCTGCCACATTGTGTTGTTCCACTAACTCGCAGTAAGGATTTTAATTACCATTATGACAGATAGTACTGAGCATGTATATAGTGCTATATATCACATGTAGCGCTATACAAAAATTACAGCCCCCACAGATCCAGCTCACAAGAGCATACCACACACACAATCAGCTCAAAATACCAAATGAAAAACATGCACAGCTGGACAAGTGGCCCCAAACATGGTCCTCTCTCCCACTGTGAAACCCACACCACATGCCTTTCACCTTGCTGCACCCAAAGCATAACACCAACTAACTGTGGTTGCACAGCAGCCGCTATCACAATCATCCACAAGCCACGAATGTCACCCCAAAAACTCCCACAAGCCTAAAACCGCCCATCCACATCATCCACCTCAGCCCTCTGTTCTGCCCTGCCAACATTGTTAGGTTCTCAGTCATGCTTATATTTGACATTGGGATGGCCAGCCAGTGTCTGTTACATGTCAGTGCAGTGTTGCATCCTACTGATATTGGTCTACAAATGTTAACCTGTATTAGCACTACACACATACAGCAACAAATGTGGGAACATATGCAGTACGTACATGAGAAGAGCTGTGCAATCACCTGCCACCTGATTGCTGTGCCCTCATGGGCACGTACAGGGGGGCACGTCGGATCATCCTCCAGACCCTCATTATTCTCTGCAGGGATATTGTGCCTGAGAGCAATGTTGTGCAGGATGCAACAGGCTATGATGATCACTACCACAGTCTATGGAGTATATTGTAATGCGCCGCCTGTCCTATCCAGACATCTGAAGCGACTCTTTAAAACGCCAAAGGTGCGCTCTATGACAGAGCGGCTGGTGGCATGGGCCTCATTGTACCTCCACTCTGCACGTGTCCGTGGTTGATGCACAGGGGTCAGCAACCAGGGGCGACACCCATATCCTGCATCACCTGTAAAAAGAAATGAGGTAAGTTAAAGCAGGAGCTCATGTCCCCTCAAATGGACACAGGTATATATGTGCAAAACAAATGCATAACACATCCTGAAAGAAACATATGACATCACAACTATGCAGCATTGCAACATTGAAATATGATGACACAAAAGGACCACATGGCCTATCTAGTCTGTCTGTTCATATCAACAGGTACAACAGTCCCCTTTTTACCTTTATAGATCCTCTGTGTTTGTCCTATGCTGTTTGGAATGCAGTTACTGTCCTCATCTCTACCACCTACACTGTGAGAGTATTACATGGATCCACCACCTATTCAGTAAACAAATATGGTGGCATGTCACCCCTGAATCTATCTCCCTCCACCCTCATCCCATGTTCCCTCGTAGCTGAACTTGCTTACAATTTGCAGAGGCTCTCTCCCTCAACATATATGCCACGGAGGTATTTCTGCATCTCCATCATATCACCTCTATCCCTCCTTTCCCCAAGGCGTACATCCTAAGATCCTTCGGTCTGTCTTCATATGCTGTATAATGAAGACCACTAATCATTTTAGTAGCCACCCTATGCACCGACCCCATCCTGTGCACATCCTTTTGAAGGTGCAGTGTCCAGAATTGCACACTATACTCCAAATGAGGTCGCACCAAAAACATATACAGAGGCATTCTCCCTTCCTGTTTTATGCTAGCCATTCATCTCCGTATGCACCCAGCCAGCCTTCTAGCTTTTGCCCTCGCCTTCTCAACTTGTTTAGCTACTTTGACATCAGCAGACACAACCATGCCTAGGTCCCGCTCTTCTGTAGTGGACAAGAGTACTTCACCCCCTATACAATAGTGCTCCCTTGGATTGCTTCAGCCCAAAAGCCTGACCTCACATTTCCTACCATGACATCCCAGCTGGCCAATTTAAGACCATTCATCAAGCTTAGCTAGATCACTCCTCATGTTTTTTACAGCTTCCTGGGTGTCTACCCTATTACAGATTGAGTGGGGGAACCTAAGAAACACCAGACAAGGGGTAGCTGTATGGATTGGCGAAAACATAATATGGAACAACCACACAAATGCTCGCATCCAATCAACCAGCATCACACAGTACCATAGCAGGGCACATTTGGAGGGCAACCCCCCCCCCTTCCCCATATATCCCACACAGGCAGATGACACACACACACAATGAGGGATCTACTCCAAGACACACATTTGCACATACGCCTAGTCACATGAGCACCATGTGCATGTCAGAAATGGGAAACACCCACCCAGCAATATGCAGTCCTCATACTGTCCTGCCTCAAATTGTTGGAATAGTGCCGAGTGATGCAGGATATAGGCGTCATGGGTGGACCCTGCAAACCTTGGGACCACATTCAGAATATGCATATTTGCATCACATACAACCTGAACATTCAGGGAATGATAGTGTTTGAGGTTGCGGAACACTACCTCCCTGTCTCTAGGCGGGACCAGGGCAACATGTGTGCAATCAATAGCTCCCACCACGTGTGGTATCCCGGCTAACGCCTCAAAGGCCTGGTTCAGGGTCCACCACTGTTGCCTAGTGTGTGGAATGGCAATATAATTCCGCACCCGGCTGACCATGGCACACAGTATTTGGTGGAGACAGCGTGAGAAGGTGGGGCGGCTCATGCCACCCACTGCGGCCACAGATGACTGGAAACAGCCAGAGGCAAAGAAATGTAGGGCAGCAAGGAGCTTGACCAAACCCGGTATGGCATGTGACCGATCAGTCAGGGGCTCGAGGTCAGGTCTTAGATCCTCATAGAGCTCCCTAATAGCCCCTGTGCTCAGTCAGTACAGGGAGATGACCTGGTCCTCTCGCATGCCCTGGAGCTGGGCCCTGGGCCTGTAGAGGCGTGGCTGGTGAGCCTGCACCTCAGCACACCTCCTGCGCCGTGCGGGCACAGCCCCTGCCTGCCCTGCCCCCACAGCTGCAGGTCTGATTTGCTGCGGGACTACACCCATGCCCTGTGCCTCAGCCCCATAGACACCATCTCCTCTGTCACGCAACCGCACCACATGCCCACCTCCCGCTGCAGCTGCAGCAAACACAAAGGCCGCCATAAGCTCCACCCGTCTTGCTACTCTAACACACTCACAGATACCACTTCAGTAAACAAGGCACCCACCTTACACACCACACAGAAACCACAGCCACAAAATACAACCAACACCAATCACAAACCCAGTCACGCTCCACAATACACCTGATTCTGACTCGCTCCTTTCGTCACTGCCAACGCACACCTTCTCTCTCCCTCGCCTACAAAAAACCCCTCAATGTGCAACATGTGCTCAGGACTATTTATAGGTTTTTTTAACGTAGCGCGTGTTGATGGGCTCTCAGGACTCCTGGGGATAGGGAGAATGTATAGAACTGTCTAGGCACACAGGACCATATCATCAGGGTGAGTGACAGCCCACTTTGATGGGCTCTCAGGACTCCTGGGGATAGGGAGAATGTATTGAACTGTTTAGACACACAGGACCATAACACCAGGGTGCCTGACAGCCCACTTTGATGGGCTCTTAGGACTCCTGGGGATAGGGAGAATGTATTGAACTGTTTAGGCACACAGGATCATATCACCAGGGTGCCTGACAGCCCACTTTGATGGGTTCTCAGGACTCCTGGGGATAGGGAGAATGTATAGAACTGTCTAGGCACACAGGACCATATCACCAGGGTGAGTGACAGCCCACTTTGATGGGCTCTCAGGACTCCTGGGGATAGGGAGAATGTATTGTTTAGGCACACAGGACCATATCACCAGGGTGCCTGACAGCCCACTTTGATGGGCTCTCAGGACTTCTGGGGATAGGGAGAATGTATAGAACTGTCTAGGCACACAGGACCATATCACCAGGGTGAGTGACAGCCCACTTTGATGGGCTCTCAGGACTCCTGGGGGATAGGGAGAATGTATAGGGCGGGTGGGCGGGCTGTTTGGACCCATAGGCGGATTATGTAGTACCACCCAAACTGCCCTCTGGAGCTCAGGATCTCCCACCAACAGATCCACATTCTACATCATTGTAATGGTGCTGGTAGAGGGGACCATCAACCTCAGTTCAGCTGGGGGACAGACAACATACAGGGCAGTCCATGCATTTCTGTACGCATCCATACGGTGATAGCAGACAGACAGGAGGCCTGGAAATGTTCAGCTGCCCCCCACCACTATCTGACATTCTTCAGCAGCTAGCACAGTGAATCTGTAGCCGCTGCACCCTGCAAAGTGTTCCAGCCTCAAACATACTAACTGCAAACAGTCTGCTAGCTATTCCATAGTGCATATTACTGGAAGATATGTGTGCACCCAAAACTGGGATGTCAGCACACCCACCAAGCAGATAGGATAGAGATTGGGCCCCAAAAAAGGCAGCCCATAGATATCACTTGAAAGAGATGCTATTAGCATGATGGGGGACCTAGCCATGCCATGGTGACTGCTCAGTCAGGGTGAGAGTGACCTCCCAGCAGGACATGCAGCGGCCACCCTGTCCGTGCAGGTGATGGCCAGCCACTACAATGTCCCAGCCATTGCCCTATGCCCTGTGCTCATGCATCCTGCCCAGGCCACCCTATCCGAGCTATACCCACAGTACCTTGCTCCTCATTATGCACATTGGCAAGCTAACACTGGACACAGTGAAAACAGTGTGGGCTGAGTAAGGTGTTGCAACCACCACACACTGGATGGACAGACACACACTCCCACACCTATGCCAGCATTGTGCTACTATAGAGAGTTTTTGCAGTCCAGGCCAACTCACCAGTCCTGGACACAGCGCAGGCATGGCTATGGTATGCAATACTGTTGGGGTCACTCCCCAGGGTGCTGGACACTGTCAGACACCAGACCTGGAACACACTCCACAGACATCAGAGATATTGGTATGATACAGCTCAATGAGCATATTGTGCTTAACTAAGGAATTGCTATCTGCCAGTAATCATAGCAACCTTTTGATATATGTGTACCATATTCCCAGGTTTAGGATGGCATTGCTAAGGTATGCACGTGCTAGTATTGTGAGATGTACGCAAGGCCCGATATCCTGCCTCTCCGTGAGGCTTTCGAGAATGGAGCCTGTGGGTGCGGTTCTTTCTGCTCCTGTTGGCCGCTGCTCTAGGGCAGAGGTCCCCAACTCCAGTCCTGGTGGGCCAAACACTGTTCATGTTTTCCTGCTGTCCCTAATGAATATGCATGAGATACATCTGCATACCATGGGGGAGGCGCATGGAAATGAAGCACACACATCTTTATTAGATACAGCATATACGTGAATGATTTGTGGCCCTCCAGGACTGCATTTCGGGGACTCTGCTTTATGTAATGCGCATGTTTCTGGTGTCTGTGCTCTGTAGGGTAAAATGTAGATGTTTTGGGCATGTTTACGTTATCTGCACTAAAGGTTCTGTGTGTATTATCACATTTTTGTGGTGGGTAAAATGTGGGGACTGGGATGGCAGGAGGCACAGCTGGGATTTGAACCTGTGACCTTCTGCTCCTGAAGGCACTGGTGGTGTGCGCTGCACCACCCTCTTGGCACAGAAACAGTGCATTCCCTGGGGAGTCCATGGCTGTTGGTCATACAGGGCCTGTCTGTTGCAGTGCACGGCAACCACGTGAAGAGGGCTAGGCCATGGTGTGCTCTGGGCAGCAGACACTGCCCCCTCCACCACCGGTACTCCTCTGCCACCATGCTGACATGGCCTTATATTGGAGACAGCATCAAACCTGAATGATTTGTGGCCTTCCAGGGCTGCATTTGGGGGAATGTGCTCTAGGTAATGCACATGTTTCTGGTGTCTGTACTCTGTAGGGTAAAATATAGGCGTTTGAACCATGCTTATGTTCTCTGCAATAAAGGTTTGTCTGTACTTTCACGGTTTAGTAGTGGTTAAAATATGGGGACTGGATTGGCAGGAGCCCCAACTGGGACTTGAACTGGTGATCTTCTGCTCCTGAACACACTGGCTGTGTTCACTGCACCACAGAGACAGTGCAGGCCCTGGAGATAGGAAACCTGGCCAGTGGGGTCGGAAACCCTGCTCTGGACAATTTCACTGTGGGCTCATTCACCTTGTATGGGGACGGAGCGTAGACCCTTCCAAAATTCATTTCTTTTTTTTGGAGCTTTCTTGGGAGTATTTTTTGATGTTGCCCATTGATATCACTATTGGCCAGCTTGGTTATGTTTTTTTTCCATTTTGTTGAGGTCATTTTCACTGTTTCTTTGCCCTTTTGTTCCGTGCACATGTATCACACATATCACTTTTTGTAGGTTTCCCTGGTTTTGCTGTACATTGCTGACGGAAATGGTTTCTTTTCCCTTTAAATCGGCTCTAACGCGAGGGTTTCTCTGGCGTTATTTTTTTGCCTCGGATTTCACAGCGTTAGTGTGCGGGGAGCCTCTCCCCTCCCACTCTCCACCCATTGAGCCCTTCTCTCCGCCCCTGGGGAGCCTTCCTCCGCCCTCCGGGAGCCTTTGCCCACCTTCATCGCTCGTTTTCGCCGCGGCGCGCATTATCGCGCGATAAGGTACCTGTGCGCCGCAAGATGTGACATTATCGTGCGATAAGGTACCTTATCACGCGCTAACGTTACAAAGCGCACATTAAGACGGTTTAGTAAACATACCCCTTTGTTATTGTTACGATATAATTCTGTGTGTGTTGTGTTCTCATTTCTTCCTCACTTGCTTCTGGGACCAGAGATAGAAAACCAAGGGCCAAGGAAGGATTTCAGTGGTTGTTGCCCCTGGCTAGGAATTCGTTACGTGCAACAAAAAGCACTGGATTAGAGACATGGAGATCAATTTTCACCATTCCCTGCTTCTACTTCAGACAGTATGCCTGGGTGGCATTAGAAATCCCTGCCAACCCCAAGCAATAATCTTCAGCCCTACTCTCTAAGGTTATGCTGTGTTTTTTCATTTTGTGTTGGGTATTTATTATTTGTTTCTCTTGTTTATTTCATTTTGTTTTGTTTGTTTTTATTTAGTGCATCCTAAAATGAAAATAAAAATGACATTCTATTTCTGTTGTGTTAATTTGAATTAGAAACAACATAAAGAAAAAGAACAGATTTTTTAATGTGTTTTTTTTAAATGACAGCTTATCTCTACTGCTCCCTGGCCCTGGAGAGGCTGCCAAAGTAACAGCAGCGTATATTTCCCTCTCTGTAATCTAATTCGTTACGTACAAGATGCATGCAAACTGAACCAGTCCTATTAAATAAGAAATTCAAAGAAGGCCATAAGGCTGGGTGCAAGATTAGTATTCTGTCCATCTCTCTATTTATCTTGATGTTATTTTGGGGGAGCTGTGCACAGTCTTTTTGTGAGTGTACTCAGCATCAGGTTACAGTGAGAGGTGAAAATGCCCCAGTAGACAAGTTCAAGCTTCTTTCTTGTTTCTTCGAAAGAGAAATGTTGTTCAGAACCAACAGAACTGCTATCAGACTGTAAGGTGGAACAGGATTGGAAGTGAAACCCATCATTGGCAGAATATTTTATTTTATTTTTGTTTGACCAATCTTTTTCAGTTGTTTCTTCTACAGCCCTGCAAAATCTGGAACAAAGCAACAAATCAAGTCTATTAAGGACAACCAACAGTAAGGATTTGAGGGTTTATTTTTTATTAAATTGCTAGCTCTCTGACTGGGAGCTCTTAAAAGGGGTTTTGTATATTTTTAAAGCAAGGCTACTTTCTTTTTGGTGCTTTAGTGGAAATTTCCTTGAGCAGAGTAGGTTGTTGAACTCTAGTAACCTCCTCAGCTTTGTGAACTGCTAACACCTAATCAGGAGTTAGTGGGCCTCATTACCTGAGAGCAGCTGAGGCCTCCATAAAAGGCTCCAGTGCCTAACTCCTGATTAGGAGAAAATAGTGAGGTTTCTGGAGTCCAGTGGATTACAGGATCCGAGGCAGCATGGATTCACCAGAGGCAGGTCTTCTCAGACAAATCTGATTGATTTCTTTGACTGGGTGACCAGGAAGATGGACCGAGGGAGAGCCCTAGATGTGGTGTATTTAGATTTCAGTAAAGCCTTTGACACTGTTCCTCACAGGCGACTTATAAACAAACTGAGCACCCTAGGGATGGACCCTGAAGTTACTGCTTGGGTTAGAAATTGGTTGGATGGGAGGCGACAAAGAGTACAAGTAAATGGAGCTCACTCTGAGGAGAAGGATGTTACCAGTGGTGTGCCCCAGAGATCTGTCCTTGGTCCGATTCTTTTTAACATCTTTGTTAGTGATATAGCGGAAGGGCTGTCGGGTAAGGTTTGCCTCTTTGCGGATGATACCAAAATCTGCAATAGAGTAGACACCCAGGAGGGTGTAGATAACATGAGGAGGGATCTAGCTAAGCTTGAAGAATGCTCTAGAATCTGGCAGCTGGGATTTAATGTTAAAAAATGTAAGGTCATGCATTTGGGCTGCAGCAATCCAAGGGAGCAATATAGTATAGGGGGTGAAGTACTTTTGTCCACTAAAGAAGAGCGGGACCTAGGTGTGGTTGTGTCTGATGATCTTAAAGTAGCTAAACAGGTAGAAAAGGCGACAGCAAAAGCTAGAAGGATGCTTGGGTGCATACGGAGAGGAATGGCTAGCAGAAAAAAGGAGGTGATAATGCCTCTGTATAAGTCTTTGGTGCGACCTCATCTTGGAGTATAGTGTGCAATTCTGGAGACCGCACCTTCAAAAGGATGTGAACAGGATGGAGTCAGTGAAGAGGGTGGCTACTAAAATGATTAGTGGTCTTCATTATAAAGCATATGAGGACAGACTTAAGGATCTTAATATGTACACCTTAGAGGAAAGGCAGGATAGAGGTGATATGATTGAGATGTTTAAATACCTTCGTGGCATAAATGTTCAGGGAGAGAGCCTCTTTCAATTGAAAGCAAGTTCTTCTACGAGGGGACATGGAATGAGGGTGAAGGGAGATAGATTCAGGAGTGATATGCGGAAATATTTCTTTACGGAAAGAGTAGTGGATCCGTGGAATAGTCTCCCAGTGGTGGTGGTAGAGATGAGGACAGTAACTGAATTCAAAAAAGCATGGGACAAACACAGAGGAACTCTAAAGGTAAAAAGTGGACTGTTGTAGTTGTTGATATGGAAGGGCAGACTAGATAGGCCATGTGGTCTTTTTCTGTCGCCACATTTCTATATTTCTATGTTTCTGAGACATCAGGAATCCAAAATGAGCATAAAACCTCTTCACAAACAAACACAATACATGCAAAAGGAAATGCTCTAGTCTGATTAGACTGGAGGTCCACATGGCCTTCTGACAGCTGAAGCCCAGCTAATGACCAGCTCCTCCTCCTTGATATTTTATCCTCACTTGGTTTTAGCTCTCCAATCACTCTTTCAGTGTTTATTCTGGAGGTTCCTCCTCTACTGCCTTCCCTCTTTCAGTTAGTGTACCTCAAGGGTCTGTCCTTGGCCCTCTCTTTTTCTCTCTCTATACCTGGTCCCTTGGTGTCCTCATCTCTTCCCATGGCTTTCAGTATCATTTTTATGCTGATGACTCTCATATCTATCTGTCTACACATGACATCTCTCCTTCTGTCCAAACTCTTATCTCTACTTGCTTATTTGACATTGCCGCCTGGATGTCTCACTGCTGCCTGAAATTGAATTTGGCTAAAACGGAACTTCTTGTTTTTCCCCCTAAACCCTCCTCCCTTCCACCTTTCTCTATCACTGTTTTCAGCGCTCTTCTTCCTGTTTCCTCAGCCTGGGGGTCATCTTTGACTCCTCCCTTTCCTTCTCCTCACATATTCAACAGATAGCTAAAACCTGTCATTTCTTTCTCTACAAAATTAACAAAATTCATTCCTTCCTCTCTGAACACACTACTAAAGCACTTGTCCACTCTTTGGTCACCTCCCTTCTTGACTATTGCAACCTCTTCCTTGCTGGTTTCCCTCAGTGTCACCTTTCTCTTCTTCAGTGTATCCAGAACTCTGCTGCGCAGCTAATCTTCCAATGGCCCTGATACACTCATATAACCCCTCTTCTAAAATCACTTCACTGGCTCGCCTTCCATTTCCGTATCCAATTAAAACTTCTCCTTCTAACATATAACTGCATTCACTCTATTGCCCCTCATTACCTTTCCTCTCTTCTCTCTCCCTGCACCTCTGCTCGTGAACTCCACTCCTGCTCTGGCTTCTCTCTTTGCCCTTTTCTTCTTCTGCAAACTCCAGACTTTGATCTTTTCACCTTGCTGCTCCTTATGCTTGGAACAAACTTCCTCTATCTTGGCATCAAATCTCTTCTCTCCCCCTCTTCAGATCCATCCTAAAGGCTTACCTCTTCGAGGCTGCATTTGGATCCTAATCCCTTGTTCTCCTAGTGTCTCCTTCCCTATTTGAACCCCCTGGTTTCTCTTGTATCGTTCTGTCTGTCTTGATTAGATTGTAAGCTCTGCGAGCAGGGGCTGTCTTCTTTATATGTTTGTACAGTGCTGCGTATGCTATCTAAATGATTAATAGTAGTAGTAATGGTTACCTACTGCTCCCAAATCGTTGTGTGCGCTGCTGCACATCATAGGGAAAAAGGAGGGGGAAGTCATGCTGACACCTTTTAATGAGATGTATGATTAATAACATTTGTCAGAATAATGAAATGCTTCCCTGTTCTGCTGAACTTGTAGAATGCGATTTCTTCAAACCCCTTAGGGAATCCTAGCCAATCAGTGCCGCCTCAATCAAAATATATTTTTTCCTTTTCCTTGATTGAGACAAGCAGGCAGGCAGGGAATGGATGAACTCAGCTGCTCTTTAAGCCATTCTGTTTGCAAATCAATGACAACATTGCTAAAGACCAAGACAACACCTTGGCTAATAAACATTTGTGGGCCATCTATGATGATACCTTAGATTGGAATGGATCTGAGTTATAGAATGCGTGGCTGAATAGATTTTGATGAAGATACTGAGCTTTTCATGTCATGGAAACTACGTAGTATTGAGAGAACACTGTCACTTGAAGACTGTTAAACTTGGAGTTTATGGTCTGGCCTCAATGAAATTATTACTTCTATACAACTCTTTGGCAGGCCTATTTATTTATCATTCTTATAGATCACCTTCTCAACTTAATTTAAGCTACCCAAAGTGGTGTATAAAATATTTAAACTGCAATATATATGAGCAAACAATCCAAAATTTACCCAACAGAAAATAATATAACAGATGAAAAGTTGATAAATATAACAAAAAAACCCCAGAAAAGGACAGGGTGCTCATGGAAAAGTAACCAATTTTCCAACCCTAGTAGTGCTACTTCTGAAAACAGGGATTAAGACTTTTTATGGGACGTTGCAAACATTCTAGCAGTTGCTGCTTTTTTATTTTATTTTTATTTTTTTATTTAACAGTGATTTATATACCGCAATTTCCGAAGATCAATTGCGGTTTACAGAGAACAACAAGTTTGAGAGGTACAACAGGTACTTGCTCAATTACATTAAAACATATATAACTATCTACATTGAAGTAATAACAGTCAGATTTTAACTTTCTGACAGGTGGTAGAAAGGAAAACTATGTACAGTTCAGTGTTTGTAGGGATAGGGGGGGTTCTGTTGTGGTACTTAGCTAATCCTCTGTGTTGTTTCCAGGGGGTGCGTTAGGTCCTGCGAGCAATAGTGTATTGTAAATAGATATTTTTATTTATTTAATTTATTTACATTCTCTTATATACCATGCTATTCTGCATCAGTGCGGTTTACATTGAACAAACTGAAATTACATTGAACAGGGCATTATAACTTGGAGATAACTATTTTACAGGGAACATGGGAGTGTTAAGTGGCTTGCCCAAGACCACAAGGAGCACCTGTGGGACTAGAAACCCCAGTCCTTCTGGCCCAAGGTTGCTGTCCTCTAGTGGGATTTGAACCCCCGACCTTCTGGCCTGCAGTACCTTGCCCCAACCACTAGGCCACTCCTCCACACTAGATGTGTTTTGAGGTGTTTTCTGAATGATTGGAGGTCATGGATTTCCCTGAGATGATCGGGGAGGGCATTCCAGAGTGTGGGGGCAGTGTGGGAAAAAGCTATATTAGTTGTAGTTTTTTTGGTTTTTCTGAAATCTTTGGGTAGCGATAGTTTGTTTTGATTCTTAGTGCATTGAGTTCGGGTGCTGTGTTCTATTGCTGTAAGTGTGGAAAGGTGTGAGGGTGCTATGTCATGTATTAGCTTGAATGTTGTTATAAGGATTTTGTATTTTATGCGGCTGTGAGGTAGCCAGTGTAGGGTGAATAGTGTTTGTGTGATGTGTTCCATTGGGCTGGTGTTTGTAGTTATTCTGGCGGCCACATTTTAGGCCAGTTGGAGGCATTTTAGGTTTTGTTTAATGGTGTCTTGAAGGATGGTATTAGCAAAGTCAAAGTGAGGTGTGATCATTGCTTGAATTATTGATTTAAAGTCTTTATGTCCCAAACCTTGTTTTAAGCATCTGTAGTTGAATCATAACAATAGGAATAAGATGTTTCTGCTTCAGAAACTGCCACATAGGATGGATGCACTGCAATCAGCTGTGGATATTTCGTCCCAAGGCTGCATAAGTCTCGTATTTCTGAGATGCATGACGGGGCCCAGTTTGGATGAAATATTCTATTCTTAATCAGGGCCAGTGCAAGGATATGAGACACTCTAGGTGAACTCCATTCCTCGTACCCCCCTGCTCCCATCCCTGTCCCCATTGCCACCCATCTCCATGACCTCCAGCGGCGGCGGTAATGACTTCACCAGCCCTCAGCGCTCACTTAAACCTCCAGTGCTGTGGCTCTGTTTGTTCTTCTGCCCCCCTCTGATGCCCGATGTTGACTTTTCATGGGGGCAGAAGCGGCTTATCAGGTGTTTCCGCCCCATGCGAAAGGCGTTTTGCATCAAGCATTGGAGGGGGGGGGGGGGGATAAGCACAAACAACTCCACAGCACTGATATTTAGGTACTGTAGGCACTGTGAGGCTGTTTGACACCATTGTTTTCAATGCAGGTCCTGGAGAAAGGCGACGGTGGTGGCAATGGGCTGCCCTTGGACCATTGACGGTCTAGGCAACCAGCTAGTTTGCCTAATGGTCATGCCAGCCCTATTCTTAACACTGGACGGGCAATGTGTTAGTTAGACCACAGAGAGTCACATAATAAAACCTTTGAGTCCTCTCTGCTATTGCTGGCTCATAAAAGTTCCCAGTAGCTAACCATGGCTTAAAATATCTTTGGGATATTACAACCATAACAGTTATGTACAGTGCTGTGTGCACTGATGTCTCTATACAACTAATAAACAGAGGCAGGCAGAAATTGTATCTAGACAGAAAGACAAAGATAGAAGGCTAGGCATTTATGTAAGGAATATCTGTTACTATATGCATTTATTATATATTTAAGTGTACACCGAGGAGTTGGGTGAGCACTGGAGCCTAACCAGCATCCAGTGCTGAATATCTGGTTTTGCTGGGCATCTCTTTTGCTATTCAGTTAGCAGTGATAACCAGATAGCACAAATCAGCTAGCCATTGATCTGTCCTAACTTTATCCAGTTTAGTTATCTGGTTAGCAGGTGAATATCGCTGCTGGGACCAATCCGCCCATAGATCACTCTGGTTTTAACTGGGCATCTTTTCTGTGGTCTGTGGGGCTAGTTAATGACATTATCCAGCTAGTGACGCTGAATATTGGGATCGCTGCAGTTTAGCTGGTTAGCTGGTCTTCACAAGACAGAAGCCGGCAGAGACAAGGTCTGGGGAGAATAGAATCCAAAGAAAGCCTCCATGGCTGATAAGTGACTAATGGGAAAGGACAATTACATAGCAGAACCTGAAAGCACAGAGGAGAAAGCAAAGCAACGGAAGGGAAGGGAGGGGGAAGGATTACTGCTTTCAATTAAACCTGCCGTGTAGCGTTGCCTCTCAACAGTGGATGTGTTTTCTTTCCTGTGGTCACAAGACAAATGTGCGTTAGGCCAATAAATCTGCTTTCATTCTTTACTTCCTCAGTCATAGTCATGGAGGAGGAAATGAAGCTAAAAATGTATCTTTTCCCTCTCAAAGCTTCTTAATGTTAGGAAGGGCTGTTTTCAGCTCCTTCCACCTGGTAGCTTGCTCCCATTGGCCATGTGCAGGGTACAGAATGCACAAGGATTTCAAATAAAATCCCAGCAGGTGCCTCAGTCGTGAGTGCCCTTTTTCCTCATGGGAACAGCAAACAGTACAAAAGACGTAGGCAGGTGTAGGTTCTGCCAAAGCTTTATTGTTCCATATATATAAAAAGGGAGACCTGACCCGACACAGGCCGTGTTTCGATAAAATCTTCTTCAGGGGTTGGCTCACCTTATACTAAAAACACATTATAAATAAATTAAAACACAAAACAAATAAAACATTTATAGATTATATTCATGTGGTGCGAATAATATCTACTATGTGTTTTATTTGCTTTACTTTAAATTATGATTAACATATAATTAATTTTCATTTGTTATTAATGTTTCACATACACTACGTGCATTTCAGTTTTTAGAGGGAGCTTTTTGATTCTAATTTTAATTTCCAATGAGGTTTCCAGTTTTATTTAATTTATGGTTTTTAATGTATTTGAGTGTAATATCTTTTATTCTTTGATTCATATTTATAAGCTTAAGAATACTATTTGTGTTTTACATGTTTTAAGCTTATTATTTATTGATTCATTCATTTATTACTTTTTATCGCGTTCCTTATGATGTCACATGCGATGTATTAGTTTAATTGTTTTTAAAGGTTTTATTTGTTTTGTGTTTTAATTAATTTATAATGTGTTTTTTAGTATAAGGTGAGCCAACCCCTGAAGAAGATTTTATTGAAACACGGCCTGTGTCGGGTCAGGTCTCCCTTTTTATATATATGGAACAATAAAGCTTTGGCGAGAACCTACACCTGCCTACGTCTTTTGTACTGTTTGCTGTTGCCTGCGTGGCAGTTTGCTGCCTGTTGGTGTCCTTTTTCCTCATGGGGACAGCTAGCACATATTTTTCCCCTGCAGAAACAGGAGAGCAGTTTTTTTTTTTTTAACTTAATCTTTATTAGTTTTATTCTGATCATCAAAGTACATTTGCCAGAGCAGAAAATGTACAAACAACAAACATTTTTCCCAACAGAAATCCAACAAAGCTTAAAAATAGGTTATAACATCAACTCAACCCTTTCTCATTCCCACCCCTCCCCCCTGCTCGTGCTAGTATAGCCTGCAAATGCTTTATAAATTCACATCATCCTTCACACTGCTCCCTCTTACTAAACCTGTTATCTTTTACCTCCAGATACTAGATGTTTCAATAAAGGTTGCCAATGTTTTTCAAACTGTTCCTCCTGATTCTTCCTGATGGCAATTAAACGTTCCATCTGGAGCACTTTATATAGCCTCATAACCCAATGCGTGAGATCCATACTCCCCCCCTGCCGCTACTTCCAGGCGATTTCACACCTCGCCGCTACTATACAGTACCTCATTGGTCTAGACCATTTAGTGGACAGGTTAGTCGGCCAGACACCTAAGAGAAACAAAGATGGGCAAAGCTCCAAGCGTACCTCAAATATTTTTCCCATCTGGTCACAGATCTGTCTCCAATAAGACTGAACCCATGGGCACTCCCACCACATATGAAAGTATGTTCCTCGGGCTCCACATCCCCTCCAACAGAGGTCCAGGACCCCGGGGAACATCCTATGGTAGCGTTCTGGCGTGTAATACCAACGCATTAAGATTTTATAGGTATTCTCCTGAATCGTGGTACTGATAGAAGATCTGGCCGTGACCTTGTATATAAGGAGAGCAGTTTTTAAAGGTAAATGGAAGTTCTCCAGAACCAAGCAGGAAGTCAGTCCTCACATATGGGTGTCATCGGCGCCAATGAAGCCCCAGCAGAGCATTTCCCCAGCTTTCTATGAAAGCCTTTGGGAATGCAGGCACGCATGCGCGGTTCCCTTCCCACCTAAAGGTGCCATCTTACCTCAGTTTCTTTTTTTCCGTGAAGCCCACTGGACGTGTGTCCTGTTTTTCCCGGTTAAAAGTAGATTTTTCAGCGATTTGTTGCTCTTTTTCTTCCGGTTCGACGCCGGTTCCCCTCCCGCCGGGTTCGGTACACCGGTATTGAGCCCGATTCCTCTTTTTCGGTTTTTGCCCTTCGTGGCTGGCGTTCGCGCCCTTTTTTCTCTTTTTCCCTGGAAGGTCGGTCTTTTGACCTCGCGGGGACTCTTTTTTCCCCGATGGCTTCCAGTGGTTTTAAGAAGTGTGATCGGTGTAAGAAACTAATGTCTCTCACCGACACACACAACTGCTGCCTTCGGTGCCTCGGCCCCGACCACGATCCTAAGTCGTGCGGGGCCTGTGGAAAAATGTCTTCCAAGGCACTACGAAGTCGCCAGCAGCAAAAGGAAAGGCTTTTCTCGGACTCAGCCTCCGGCTGGGCCCGGACCTCGTCTGAGGCCTCGACATCTCGAGATTCCGATCCCGAGCGCCGTTGAAGCTCTTCGGACCGGGGGTCCCCCGACCGGGAACGCAAGAGGAAGAAACGGCTCGCGAGGGCGTCATCAGAAGAGGTCCCTGGCTCCTCGAGGGCCAGGTCTAAGACCCCCGACCGTCGCCCCGGGCCTGTGGAACCGGAGAAGCCTGCCAAAGTTCCTCGTGTGGAGCCGGAGTCTGCTGGACACGTAAGCCCCGTAGTCCTCGTGGACTCTCCTCCCAGGGAGCCGACGTCGGGCCCGGCGCCGCTGGGGCCCGAGTCGGTGGCTGCTGCGTCTCCCGAGCTGAGTCTCAGGATGACAGCCTTGGAGAGCAGAATGTCTGCCTTCATGGAGCAGCAGCAGGCACTGATGGCTAGCCTGTCTGGCGCATCTGCCCCGACCACCGGGACATCGATGTCCAAGTCGACCCCGGAGACTGAGCCGATACTCGAGTCCATCGTGACTCGGAGTCAACCTTGGTCGCGGTCCCCCTCAACCTCCCGTTTGGGACCGAGGGCGTCAACGCTGGTGCTCCAGGGCCCTGCGGGGTCGGACCCCGACTTTTCCTTGGATGAGTCGGCTTGGGAGACGGAGGACGAGGAGTCTCCTGACACCTTTAAGACTCGGTGCGTCCCTTCGGACTCACCGCAGTCTGAGCCCCAGAGTAGGTCCCCCCAGAGGACACCCGGTTCTCAGAGTTCGTCTGGGATATGGCCACTGCCTTGGCTATTCCGGCGGATCCTGAGGAAGAGCCTCGAGCTGAAGAGCTCGAGGCACTGCAGTATGACTCTCCTCCGAAGGAGGCCTTTACTGTCCTGGTTCCTCCGATGCTGGAACGGCTCCTCTTCTGTATGTGGGAGGCACCGGCCTCGGCGCCGGTTCTTAGCAAGCGAGTCGATTCGATCTATTGACTCCGTAAGAGCCCTGGTTTTCAGAAGGCACAGCTACCACACCATTCCATGGTTGTGGAATCGGCCATGCATCTTCTGAAGAGTCAGAAGATGCACTCCGCGGTGCCTCCTGGCAGGGAGGCCCGAAACCTAGATGGCATCGGTAGAAAGTGTTTTCAGGGCTCGATGCTTGCTTGCCGTGTCCAGTCTTACCAGCTGTACATGGGCATGTACTTGCGGGATCTGGCCAAGGAGTTGGCGGATTCTCTGCTGGTCTCTCCGGGGAACCCTTGCAGAGCTTTAAGTCCTTGTCCTTGGGGATTCGGGACTGCTCGAAGTTCATGTCCCGTGCTGCCTATGATGGCTTCGAGGCTTCAGCCCCAAGTTGAGGCAGCCAGCATTGCGGCTCGACGCCAGGCATGGCTGCAGTCATCGGACCTTGAGCCATGGGTTCAGGCCAAGTTGGTCGATGTCCCTTGCCAAGGCGAAAACCTTTTTGGCAAGCCCATGACCGAGAAGACCGCTCAGCTCGAGACCGAGCACCTCACCCGGACAAGGCTGTTGAGGAAGACCTCTGCCCCTTCTCATAAAAAGAAGGGCTCGGGTAAAAAGCCCTTTTACCCGAGGAAGGGCACTGCCCACAAACAGTACCCACAATTTCAGGCTGCCCAAGCTGCCCCCCAGGGTCAGCAATCTTAGGGCCAGGGTAATGGGCCCCATAGGCAGAGGACCCACAAGCCTCAGGCCCCTGCTACCACTCAGCAAGGTGGGGGCTTTTGACTCCTTGAGCATAGCCTCTCCTCCACTGCTCTCCCAACCCTGCACAGGAGGTTGTCTCGCCCTCTTTGCCCACCAGTAGCCCCTTATCACCGGGGACAGTTGGGTGCTGGAGATAATCCACAAGGGATATGCCCTCCATTTCCACCAACTGCCACCCCCATACTTTCCAGGGGAGCCTCCAAGGCCTCCTCTGCACACAGACCTCCTCCGTCAGGAGCTTCAGGGTCTGTTGGTGGACAGGGCGGTGGAGCCTGTGCCTCCCCACTTGCAAGGTCACGGATTCTACTCCAGGTATTTCCTGGTGCCCAAAAGGACCAGTGGCCTTCGTCCCATTCTGGACCTCAGGAACCTCAACAAGTTCCTAGTGAAAGAAAAGTTCAAGATGCTTACTCTTGGAACCCTTCTGCCCTATCTCCAGCAGGGAGATTGGCTATGCTCCTTAGATCTAAAGGATGCGTACACTCACATCCTCATTCATCCAGACCACAGAAAGTACCTGAGGTTCATCGTGAGAGGAAACCATTATCAGTACAGAGTGCTGCCTTTCGGCCTCACCTCCGCCCCCAGAGTCTTTACAAAGTGCTTAGCAGTGGTGGCGGCCTACCTGAGAAATCAGGGCATCTTTGTCTTCCCCTATCTGGACGACTGGCTCATCAGGGGTCAGACAGGTCAGGAGGCCAATCAAGCAACCCTCAGGACCATTGCTCTTCTACAATGCCTGGGGTTTGTCATAAACTTCGCAAAGTCCACTTTGCTCCCTTCCCAGAACTTGGAGTTCATAGGGGCAAGGTTGGACTCTCTCCTGGCAAAGGCATTCTTGCCAGAAAACAGAGCCCGAAAGTTAATGGCCTTGGCAAGTCAGTTTCTCAGCAGGTCCCTGGTCTCCGCCAGACTCTGCCTGCGGCTTCTAGGCCACATGGCTTCGACAGTACATGTGACCCCCAATGCCAGGCTCCATATGAGGCCTGCACAGTGGTGCCTTCGGTCTCAGTGGTCGCAGGCCACAGGCAGCCTCAGAGACAGGATAAGGGTGTCCAGACCATTTCTGCACTACCTCAACTGGTGGCTACACCCATCCAATCTACTGAAAGGGGTGCCCTTTCAGATTCCAGGTTACACAGTGATGATAACAACAGATGCCTCCCTGCAAGGCTGGGGAGCGCATTGTCTGGGTAAGTGCACCCAGGGCCTCTGGTCTCCCTGGGAAGCTGCACAGCAGATCAATCTCCTCAAACTCAGAGCTATTCGATTAGCACTCAAAGCTTTCACTCTTACCCTGGCTCAACAGTCTGTCCTGATTCAGACAGACAACCAAGTTGCCATGTTTTATGTGAACAAACAGGGCGGAACTGGGTCCAGGATCCTTTGTCGGGACGCTCAGGACCTTTGTTCTTTTGCCCTCAAGCACAACATGCTCCTCGGGGCAGTGTACCTTCCGGGCCAGGACAACTACCTGGCAGACAGGTTAAGCAGGATTCTGCAGCCCCAAGAGTGGCAGCTGCATCCTTCAGTAGTTCAGAAGATCTTCCTGAAATGGGGTCTCCCTTTGATGGATCTCTTTGCCAGCCCCCTCATCAAGCAACTGCCAAAGTTCTGCTCCAGACAACCACATCCTCTGCGGACAGCAGCGGATGCTTTTCTGATATCTTGGTCTCAGGGCCTCCTCTATGCGTTTCCTCCAATGCCCTTGGTGGCCTGAACCCTATTCAAGATTCTCCAGGACAAGGCCTTGGTCCTGCTGGTAGCTTCCAGGTGGCCGAGACAGCCTTGGTTTTCTCTTCTGCTTCAACTGGCGGTGGATCCCCCACTGCCTCTGGGGTTGCAACCCGACCTTCTCACACAGGACCAGGGTCCCCTTCTGCACCCCAATCTCAAGTCTCTCAATTTGATGGCCTGGAGGCTGCAAGGGTAGTTTTGGCTCCCTGGGGCCTACCTCAGGAAGTTGAGGAGGTTGTCCTAGCCTCTAGGAAACAGTCCACTAGGAAAACCTATGCTCTCAAATGGAAGAGGTTTTCTGTGTGGTGTCACCTACATACAGAGGATCCTTTCCCCTGTACTGTGCCAGTAGTTCTTCAGTACTTACTGCACTTATCCAATCAGGGACTTAAGTCCAATTCTGTTCGGGTCCACCTCTCAGCTCTAACAGCTCACCACTCATTGGTAGAGGGACAATCTCTATCTGGTCACCCCTTGGTGTCCCGCTTTCTCAGGTGCTTGCTTTTGCTCAAGCCTCCCATCCGTCCTCCTGCCCCTGAGTGGGAGCTGAATGTGGTCTTGCAGCAACTGACTCGCCCTCCTTTTGAGCCGATGGCTACTTGTCCACTACGCTTCCTCTCCTGGAAGACACTCTTCCTGATAGCCCTTACCTTGGCTAGGCGAGTAAGTGAGCTTCAGGCCCTGGTCTGTGACAGGCCTTACACCAGGATTTATAGGAACAGGGTAGTCCTCAGGACTCACCCAAAGTTTCTCCCAAACGTTGTCTCCTCTTTCCACCTCAATCAGGAGGTGGTCCTTCCAACATTCTTCCCTAGGCCTCATGCAAGCCAGGCTGAAGCAGTTCTGCATACCCTGGACTGTAGGAGGGCCTTATCCTTCTACCTTGACCGTACGCAGGGGCATCGAAGGGCTTCTCAGCTCTTCGTATCCTTTGACCCCAATAAGATGGGGTTGGCTGTGTCCAAGCGTACCTTGTCCATCTGGGTGGCTGACTGTATTACCTGGGCTTACAAGGCGGCTGACCTTCCTTTGCAGGGTAGGGTCACGGCCCATCGTGTCAGGGCAATGGCTGCCTCAGTGGCTTATCTCCGCTCTGTGCCCTTGGTAGACATCTGCAGGGCTGCAACTTGGTCTTCAAGCCAGACTTTTGCGGCCCATTACTGCCTGGAGAGGGAGTCCCCTAGGGACAGTGCTTTTGGCCAGGCAGTTCTCCGGAATCTCTTTGAGGTTTAGGCAACTCCTGCCCTCTGTTGGGCTACCGGTGGAGGTTGTGTCCTTAAAAAGCCTTTCTTTGCAGCTGGGACTAGAGGGAGTTCTCTTGTTCAGCCTGAGTTCCTCGGTAGCCCAGAGCTAGGGAGTCACCCATATGTGAGGACTGACTTCCTGCTTGGTCCTGGAGAAAGAGTAGTTACTCACCTGTAACAGGTGTTCTCCAGGAGCAGCAGGAATCAGTCCTCACAACCCTCCCTCCTCCCCTGGGAGTTGCAGTTGTACATAGTTTATTTTTCATTTTTGTGTGCTGTTCTTAGCTATGTCATTTGACTGAGGTAAGATGGCACCTTTAGGCGGGAAGGGAACCGCACATGCGTGCCTGCATTCCCAAAGGCTTTCATAGAAAGCTGGGGAAATGCTCCGCTGGGGCTTCATCGGCGCCGATGACACCCATATGTGAGGACTGATTCCTGCTGCTCCTGGAGAACACCTGTTACAGGTGAGTAACTACTCTTTACCTCCTAATAGGACTATTTTTAGCTCCCCCCTACGTAGCTTGTAGCGCTCTCTTTGGCCGATGTGGTTTGAATGATACGGTTGCTGTGTGACCTTTTCCAGGTTCTATATTGCCTATTAAGTCCTAATCTATTATTGTTCTTCAAATTGCAGATATGAGAATAATTTTCTAGAAGTTGCTTAGGTGAAGAGGGCAAGTAGGCCCCTGTTTGTAGCCTGCTTTATAGAGACACACGGCTATAACAAATCCATGCACATTTATACTAGCTGACGAGCAGATGCTGCTTCCTCATCATAGCACCAGGCGACCCTGGGCCTGCACTATTTGGGGATTTTTGCCATCAGTAAAAAGGTGCCAACTTTGGGTTAGCTAGTGCCTTTATAAGAAACAGAGCAATTGGGTATCATTCCTGCCCCCGTGTCATGTGATGATCAGGCAGATGGGGTCTGAAGCAGGGGAAGGTGGGGCCTGATCAGGAGACTAGGAGAAGACATTTTTTTCATTTAGATGTAACGATGGGTCTTTTCCAGCTGGGGCTGGGGCTGGGGCTAGCTTAAAATTGATATGAGAAACAGATAAAATGTTCATTTATCTTGTGTTTCTTCTTCAAAGCAAAATGGAACTGAATTGTTCTATTTTGTTTGAAAGGACCGCACATCCCCAGAGTACATTGCCATCATTTTTCTGCCCTTCAGCCATAGACTTGATTTTGCTGCATTACTCTGAAGCACCATTGGTTTTGTAAACTCAATTAAATATTCTGAAGGATATGTGTAGAAAATGAATGGCGTGAGGGGAGACGGTAGCTGATCTTTTACAAAGGAAACTATTAGTTGGAATTGGTTCAGCTCGATTACATGATTAAAGATCACATTGCAGAAAGGCAGGTGCAAGAATGACGCTGCTGTGTACCTAGAAGGGAGGCAGTAAGAATACTTCTATGTTTTCAGCTTGGAAATGACAATAAAACAGGATTGTTTTCTGGATTCATACCATTGCCTGAGGGCAAAATGCACTAGAGAGTCACTGTCTTGGTATGTTTGGCCATTATTATTAATATATGAGAACTATCTGAAATGGCAGCTCTAGGGACTAGAGTTGCTCTTCTGTGTCATCCGCTGAACTTCAGAATTATCACAGTACTATGCCATTTACTGAGAGCAGATGGCCTATGTGTACTCATTAATATTAATACACGATACCCTGAGTGCTTCCAGCCATATTTAGTTCATACCTTTCCAGTCGTAGTTCAAGACAAGTTACATTTATGTACAGTATTGGCTTTCTTAAGACAGCCAAATGCCTCGTCATCTACAGTAGGAATTTTCCTGGCACCACTATAGATCTCAGTTCCTGGTTTAGATGTTGTAGTAGAGGCAGTTTCCAGGTCTGCCAGAGACCTATCCGAATTTATGCAACACCTCAGTATGATTTGTAAAAAAATAAACTGTAGTTATCACACATGGTCAATTACTTCTTGTTGTATTATGTAGCACCAATCTTCCTGAAAGGCTGAAAGCGATTGCTTCAGAGATCTATGACCCTAAGGGGTATGTTTACTAAATGCGGTAACATTACATACCATGCGGTAGGTAACGTTTCAGAGCGGTAGGTAACATTAACGCGCAGTATGTAACGTTAACGCGCGTTAACGTTATCTAACGAGCGTTAGCGTTCCTGTCCGCGGTAAACACTGCAGAGGGTGGAGAGAGGGCAGAGAGAAGGGGTCAATGGGCGGGGAGTGGTCGGGGAAAGGCTCCCTGCACACTAACGCGCTGAACTGAAGGGCTGAATCCTACTGCGAATGAAAACCTGCTGTTAGATGCACATTTGCAGGAGAGAGAAACCATTTCAGTGTCAGCATTTCCAGATAGATGCTTGATTTTACACATGGTAATCATGAATAAGACTTTTAAAATAACCTCCTTAAGAGTGGCATGGAGAGGAGTAGCTTGGGAAGCAAGAGACCAGGGTTCAATTCCCACTAGCACTCCTTGTGGCCTTGGGAAGTCACTTAACCCTCCATTGCCTCAGGAAAAATCCAAGTCATCAATGTCCCTATTTAATATGCATTACCAAGTTTAAGTTACAATGTGAACTGCTTTGACTAAAATGATAAAACCATAAACCCCCTGCAACTAGCAATGAACGCCGCCGCCCGCATCCTGCACGGCTCCTCCAGAAGAGACCACATAACCCCAATCTTGAAACACCTCCACTGGCTTCCGATCTACTGCAGGCTCACCTTCAAAGTATTGCTATTGACCCTCAAGGCCATTAACAAACAATCCTCCTCCTCCCTCATGGACCTCATCCTCCCCACCCCTCCAAACAGGTCCAGAAGGGCATTCACTGCAAACGCACTCATAATCCCCAGCAGAGTGGAGGAGTAGCCTAGTGGTTAGAGCAACAGCCTAATACCCAGCAGATCAAGGGTTCAATTCCCACTAGCACTCCTTGTGACCTTGGGCAAGTCACTTTACCCTCCATTGTCTCAGAAAAGGCTGGCAATCTCTTTCCAGTGATACATTGCCAAGAAAACCCAGAGGTAGCTGAATCAACACTGACTTCATGGCACAAAAAAAATCCCCAGCACAATAAGAAAATGCTCCCTGGCAGCAAAGAACAGAGTCTTTGTATTTTACACTCTGGAATGCCCTCCCAGCAACCATCCGAGCTATCATCGACCTCGCCCAATTTAGGAAGGCACTAAAGCACCATCTTTTTCTCCTTCATTATTCCCAGTCCAGTGAAACATCACAACCCAACATACCCTCCAGCCCCCATAACGACACCACCAGCACACTCACGTCATGCTGACACAACCACATCCAGAAATACTACTGCCCAACCTGTAAATAGTTATTTAAATTGTAAATAGTTTCAGAGCATGTCATGAATCCACAATCGTACCGATGACACAACAGCTCCATTTGTATATAGTTACCCCGTTGAAACCCAAGTTACACTACCTGTTCTCTGTAATGTACATTGCACGTTCCGCCATATTGTACAAATTGATGTTACCTGTAAACCGCGCTGATTTTAAAGAGCGTGGTATAGAAATGATTTAAATAAATAAAATAAAATAAAAAATATAAAAAACCTGTTAAATAAATAAATTAAAACAAGATAGTCATTAACTGTTGGGTTTAATGTTGCTTTAGCTTTACTATGTTATTTTAAAAAATTTCCTTCTTTGGCAGTCTGATTAAAAATAGCTTCTGTTTTCCATTAGAGCCAGGAATAATTGAAAAAATTGTGCTTTCATTTCACCTCTTTGCCTCGGGAACAGGTGGCAAGTTCGCACTTTTGGGAGGCTGGCAATTCTCAGCATTTATTTTATTTATTTATTTAGACAGTTTTTGTATACCGCCTTATCCTTCAATCAAAGCGGTCACAACACAATTGGGGGATACATTTAACACGCGGGGATATGAGACACATACATTAATACTTACAGGGAACATGGGCTATGGAGGGTTAAGTGGCTTGCCCAAGACCACAAGGAGCATCTGTGGGACTAGAAACCCCAATCCTTCCGGCCCAAGGTTGCTGTCCTCTAGTGGGATTTGAACCCCCGACCTTCCGGCCTGAAGTACCTTGCCCCAACCACTAGGCTACTCCTCCCTCGGGTTTGATCAAAGGGTTTGATCAAAGTTTTGAAAGCATTAGCTATTAAACATACCTTTGAAGATGCAATTTTTCAAAAGAAGAGATTGCTAATGTGACTTGGTGCTTAGAGTGCTGGCTCTGAAGTATGGAGACAAATAGACTTCACACTAAGAAGGTAATTTTGTAACCCCCTGTGTAGTTGACATATGTCCCTATGCGCATGTAGTTGCCTTATTTTATAAAGTAAGGCACGTGCATACCTCACTTTATAAAATCGCTGTGTACTGATGTGCCTTACACCTGCCCTAGAGCATTCTATAACCTATATGTGTCCCCTGAGGCTGCATCTGTGCTTCACCCCTGTGCATGCCCCAACCCGAGATCAATGCAGGGCACTTACAGACTCCCGTCCAGCCAAAGCACACATGGTAGTATCCGTACATGCCTGTAAGTCCAGGAGTATAAGCAGGGCTGGCCCTTGAACTAGGCGGCCGCCCTGGGTGGGAGGCAGTAGCGGCACACATGACTGGCCGTGCCTCCCCGCCCAGCTGCCGCCGATTTTGTTCAGGGGGGTAGGCAGCGGTAGCAGTTGTATTTTCAAAAGTGGCTGCTTTTTGTTCATGGCAGGCCATGTTCTTCAGCACACATGGCCTGCCGCGGGCCAGAAAGTGGCAGCAGAAAGCCACCGCTTCTTGAAATACTGCCGCTGCCTGCCTCCCCCTCCCAAGATGGAATCTGTGGCAGCTGGGGGGGGGGAGGGGTGGCAGAAACCCTTGGGCCCGCCCAGAACATATGGACTTGCACATGGAATTATGGATCTTTCTGCAACTTCTTTATAAAATCTCACCCAATGTGATCTTAAGCAAGCTACAGTATTTAAAATGACATTATCAGCTCCTGACAGACCTGAAATGAGCTCTCCTCTCCTTCCCACCTCACTAACAGAGGCATTCTGCGAATGGTGGGCAAGATGCTGCCAATTCATTTTGTCCAATATGGTTTTAAAGATTGAGTCTTTACACTAGAGCCGCAGTGCCTCCGCTGTGTGCAGATCTCTCTCTTGCATATTCATTGCAGTTATCCTGAAAACCTGACTGGCTAGGTGTGTCCGAGGACTGGGTTGAGAGCCTCTGTGTTAGGTCCTAATCAAAATGAAAACAGCTTTCAAATATCTAATTAACTTGTTGATATACTGTGTATTCCTGTTTGCATGTTCTGTCAATTTCAGCTTGTACTTGTTCATAGAACTCTTCAATTTCATTCTCTTCTGCAGCTGTTGTTGGGGCATATACTTGAATTATAGTTGTGTTGATAGGCAATCCTCATAGATGAATAGAGATTAAGGGGTATGTTTACTAAACCGTCTTAACATGCGCTCCCCCACGTTATCGCACGATAAGGCGTCTTATCGCGCGATAATGGCTCCCGGAGGGCGGAGGAAAGCTCCCCAGGGGCGGAGAGAGAGGGTCAATGGGCGGAGAGTGGGAGGGGAGAGGCTCCCTGCACACTAACGCTGTGAAATCCGAGGCTGAAAACTAACGCCAGTGAAACCCTGGCATTAGAGCTGATTTAAAGGGAAAAGAAACCATTTCCGTCAGCAATGTACAGCAAAACCAGGGACACCTACAAAAAGTGATAAGTGTGATA
Source organism: Ichthyophis bannanicus (assembly GCA_033557465.1). Lineage (NCBI taxonomy): Eukaryota > Metazoa > Chordata > Amphibia > Gymnophiona > Ichthyophiidae > Ichthyophis > Ichthyophis bannanicus. Next base: position 277,787,467 of record CM066041.1, read on the forward strand.
CATGTGCACGGAACAAAAGGGCAAAGAAACAGTGAAAATGACCAGAAGAAAATGTAAAAAAAACATAACCAAGCTGGGCAATAGTGATATCAATGGGAAACATCAAAAAACACCCCCAAGAAAGCTCCAAAAAAAAGATATGAATTTTGGAAGGGTCTATGCTCTGTCCCCATACAAGGTGAATGAGCCCACAGTGAAATTGCGCTGATCAGGGTTTTCCTCTCCATTGGACAGGTTTCCTATGGTGTGCACATGTTCCACAACAGCAGGGCGGGCATGTTGGAATGGGCAACTGGACAGATGCTGGAAAAGAGGACACAGAGGGCTGCAGGCGGCACATGCTGTGGTGCAGCTGGGGCACAGTGTGGACTAGGGTAATGCCTAGCTGGCCCATAGGAATGCTGAAACAGTAGAGCAGCCAGACAGCAACTTCTGAGGGCCCAACATGGGCAAGAGCGTGCTTCCCACGGTGTCACAGGGAATATTACCCAGCAGGTACCCCCAATGGCACGGAACATTGGCAGGCGGTGCTGGGGGAAAGCGTGGACAGCTATGCAGGCACCCCTACCCCAGAACCCGCACCATAGGCAGCCGCCTACCCACACACTGGATGGCCTGAGACTGCGCAGCACCAGCACCACCAGCAGAAGGGCATGTCAGCATGGTGGCAGAGGGGTACTGGTGGTGGAGGGGGCAGTGGCAGCTGCCCAGAGCAGACCATGGCCTAGCCCTGTTTAGGTGGGTGCCGTGCACTGCAAGACAGGCTCTGTCTGACAAACAGTCATGGTATCTCCAGGGAATGCACGGTGGTGCAGTGAACACAGACAGGGTGTTCAGGAGCAGAAGTTCACAGGTTCAAGTCCCAGCTGTGGTTCCTGCCAACCCAGTCCCCATATTTTACCCACTACTAAAACGTGCTAATACAGACAGAACCTTTATTGCAGATAACAGAAACATGCCCAATAAACCTACATTTTACCCTACAGAGCACAGACACCATAAACATGCACATTACCTAGAGCAGAGTCTCCCAAATGCAGTCCTGGAGGGCCAAACACCATTCAGGTTCCATGCTGCCTCTAATAAACACGGCTGTGCTGCATGTCTATGCACCGCCCCCATGGTATGCAGATGTATCTCATGCATATTCATTAGGGACAGCATGAAAACCCGAATAGTGTTTGGCCCACCAGGACTGGAGTTGGGTACCTCTGCCCTAGAGCAGCGGCCAACAGGGGCAGACACACCCTCACCCACAGGCTCCATTATCCAAAGCCTCCTGGAGAGGCAGGATGTTGGGCCCTGCGTGCATCTCCCAATACTAGCACTTGCATACCTTAGCAATGCCACCCTAAACCTGGGAATATTGTACACATCTATCAAACGGTTGCTATGATTACTGGCAGATAGCAATTCCTAAGTTAAGCACAATTTGCTGATTGAGCTGCATCATAGCAACCTTTCTGCTGTCTGTGGAGTGTGCTTCAGGTCTGATGTCTGACAGTGTTTACCACCCTGGGGAGTGACCCCAACAGTATTGCGTACCATAGCCATGCCTGCACTGTGCCCAGGACTGGTATGGTGGCCAGGGCTGCCAAGAGCCTCTATATTTGCACAATGCTGGCATGGGTGTGGGAGCGTGTGTTTGTCTATCCAGTGTGTGGTGTCTGCCAACACCTTCCTCAGCCCACACTGTTGCCATTGTAAGCCTGCCAATGTGCATAATGAGGAGCAAGGTACCATGGGTATAGCCCGGACAGGGTGGCCAGGCCCGGATGCATCTGCACAGGGCATAGGGCAATGGCTCGGACATTGTAGTGCCTGACAACCACCTGCATGGACAGGGTGGCCACAGCATGTCCTGCTGGTAGGTCACTCTCACCCTGACTGAACAGTGACCACGGCATGGCTAGGTTCCCCCATAGTGCTATGTAGTGTTTCTTTCATGTGATGTTTATGGTTCCTTTTTGGGGCCCAATCACTGACTTATCTGCTTGGTGTGTATGCTGACATCCCAGTTCTGGGTGCATGCATCTCCTCCAGAAACATGCACTATGGACTAGCTAACAGACTGTCTGCAGCTAGTATGTGTCTGGATGGAACATCTTGCAGGGTGCAGCAGCTGGAGGCTTGCTGCTGGAGAATGTCAGATAGTGGTGGGGGGCAGCTGAGCATTTCCAGGCTTTCTGTCTGCCTTGCCTTATGGATGTGTACAGATCTGCATTGCCTGCCCTGTATGGTGTCTGTTCAACAGCAGGACTGGGGTTGATGGTCCTCTCTACTGCCACCATTGCAGGGAGGTAGAGTGTGGCTATTTTGGTGGGAGATCATGTTTCCCACCCTGAGCCACAGAGAGTGGGTTGGGTGGTGGTACATAATCCACCTATGGGACCCACCTATGGGTCCCATACTGAATTCAAAAAAGCATGGGACCAACACAGAGGATCTCTAAAGGTAAAAAGTGGACTGTTGTAGTTGTTGTTATGGAAGGACAGACTAGATAGGCCATGTGGTCTTTTTCTGTTGTCATGTTTCTATGTTTCTAAATACCCCCCCTTGACCTACATTTTGTGACCATGGTACCAAACAGGATATGCACTATTTTGGGTGCATCATAGCCCATAAGGGCTAGACATGACTGAGAAATACAGATGTGTCTGCAGGAACTACCTCTCACACACACACTGGCACTGATGGGGACCTGCAGCATAGCCTAGTTCAGCCATGAAAGGTGCTGTGGACCTGGTGCTGGGTGCCCCACCTCACCCTCAGGGTGAGCATAGTACCCACACAATGTGACGGTCTGTAGCTACTCTGTGCCAGTAACATACACGGTCAGTACCCCCTACCAGGCTGAGGTGCTGTGGGGGTGCACACGGTCAGTTCCCCCTACCAGGCCGAGGTGCTGTGGGGGTGCATACCCCATCTTGTGATCATCTGTAGACTGCTGATTTGCATGTGCAGTGCATCATGGGTACGGGTGGGTTAACCCTATCCTGGTAACCACAGCAGACTGTTTGTGTGGTGACATGCAGTCCTTTTGTAACCAGCCAGGGGCTTGTTAATAGTTGTAGCCCACTGGTTACTTCACTGCCTGTGAAGCCAGAGGTCATGGGTTCAAACCCACAGTGGGGTTATTTGATAGGGCTATCCATAGCATTGTCAATTTTTAATGTACATTAGTGCTGCCAGCAAAAACACCCTCAGAGTACTGTAACCATAAGGTGCCTCAGAAGGCGCTTTATAGGGTGCCCTATAAAGCGCCTTCTGAGGCACCCTATGGTTACAGTCCATATAAGGTGTCCTATGGAGCGCCTTATAGGGTGCCCTATAGGGAACATTATAGGGTGCCGTGGCAGACAGTGCACTTTATAATATGCCCTATGGAGTGCCTTATAGGGTGCCTTAAGTGGCACCTTAGGTTATGGCACGTGAGGGTGTGTTTGCTGGCAGCAATAATTAAAATACAAATAAAATGCCTCAAGAAACAATACTTACATGTCAAAGCTGATGCCTCAGCCAGCCTTATGCATTAGGCACACTGGGGGATCAAACTCATGACCCCTGTATCATCAGTCAGTGTATTAACCCTTGTACTACACCTCTGTTTCTGTGTTTGCATATCTGGGCGCCTACTTAAGATTACCGCGTGTTAACGCGCTTAGCAGCGCTTAGCCCGTTAATGTGCGCAGCAGTGTGCATTATTGCGCGATAATCCCGTTTTTCTACTTTAAGACCAAAACGCCCACTCCTTTTATGGCAGCCTGCACACTATCGCCAGGCGCACATTAAGACGGTTTAGTAAACATACCCCTAAGCGTTCGCTGACTGCATTGTATTTCATTACAGTTCTTGCAAGTTTCTTCTTTATTATAAATGCAACACCATTTCTTCTTTGTCTTTCATTTCCAGCATAGTAGTCCATGTGATCATCTGATGCAAAGTGCCCGATGCCAGTCCCTTTCAGTTCGCTGACACCCAACAAATCAAGTTGTACACGTTCCATTTCATTCTTGACCACCTCCAACTTCCCTTGGTTCATGCTTCGTACGTTGCATGTTCCAATGCGTAAGACATCTTTACAGCTTCTAACTCTCATTTCATGCGCAGCTACATCAGCAGTCAGACTTCCCGAGGGCTTTGATCCAACCACATCATAAATGCTGGCTTTACTCTGAAAAGTCTTCAGCTCTTCCCCAGTACCTAGTTGAGTGCCTTCCGACCTGGGGGTCTCATCTTCCAGCACCATAGCACAATTTGTTTTGTTGTAACTATCCATTGGGTTTTCATGGCAAGATACAGAAGTAGATTACCAGGCCTTTCTTCCGCGCAGTTTAAGTTTGGTGTTGTTGCCATTGTCACAAAAATGTGATCCTCCGCCGTCAACACTATCCCATTCTGTTGCTGCCCAGATGGGTGGTTTGTCTTGGTCTGGCACCTCAGCTGAGACCTGTCCATCTTGGGAGACCCTGCCAGTAGTTAAACTACCGATAGTTTAGCTCTCAGCATCACTGATGCACGCAAGCCCTCACAGCACGACAAACTGCAAACCAAGTGAAATTGAAGAGTTCTATGAACAAGTACAAGCTGAAATTGACAGAACATGCAAACAGAATATCCTGATAGTCATGGGTGACTGGAACGCAAAAGTTGGCAACAAAGAAGAAGGCAAAGTAGTTGGAAAATATGGACTTGGCAACAGAAATGAGTGGAGTGGAGGAGTAGCCTAGTGGTTAGAACACTGGCTTGGCAACCAAGGTTCAATTCCCACTAGCACTCCTTGTGGCCTTGGGCAAGTCACTTAACCCTCCATTGCCTCAGAAGAAAGGCCTGGCAATCTACTCCCAGTGACACTGCCAAGAAAACCCAGGAGCTTCTGGGTCACCAGGAGTCAGGCTGACTCAAAGGCACATATTGCATTTGCAACAGAAATGAAGCTGGAGAAAGACTGATAGAATTCTGCAAGACCAATGATGTATTCATCTTAAACACCTTCTTCCAGCAACACAAGCAGCAACTGTACACATGGACTTCACACAATGGATTGTATAAAAATCAAATTGACTACATCTGTGGAAGTCAACAATGGAAAAGTTCTATAACATCAACAAAGACAAAACCTGGAGCTGACTGTGGTACAGATCATCAACTACTAGTATGCAAACTCAAGCTAAAGTTGAAAAAGAGCAAACCACTCATGAATGCAGCAAAATATGACCTTGAGAATATACCACCGGAATATAAAGACTGCCTGCAAAATCAATTTGCTGCTTTAGATACAAATGACAGAGCTCCGGAAGAGTTATGGAATGACATCAAGAAGGTTGTGTTGGAAGAAAGCGAGAAGTCTCTACAAAAGGTGAAAAAGCAAAAGCGGCCAAAATGGATGATGGAAGAAACTCTGAAAATTGCCCAGAAACGCAGAGAAGCTAAAGCCAGAGGAGAAAGAAAGACAATCGCAGAACTCAACAGAGATTTCCAAAGTGCAGCAAGACAGGACAAGGAAAAGTACTACAATGACATTTGCAAGGAAATAGAAGCAGAAACTATTAGAGGAAGAACAAGATCGGCTTTCCTAAAGCTACGAGAGTTAAAGAAAAAGTTCCAGCCTCGAATTGGAATGTTACAAGATGCTCAAGGTTCTATGTTGAATGATGCTGAGAAGATCAAGAAAAAGTGGAAGGAATATACAGAGTTTTTATATGATAAAGATCAAGTGGACCAACAGCCGTTTCAACCTGTACCTTATGATTGGGAACCATTGGTGATGAAAGAAGAAGTTGAAGCAGCATTGAAAGCCTTATCAAAGAACAAAGCACCAGGCATTGATAGCATTCCTATAGAAGTATTGCAGCAATCTGATGCAGCTGTTACCAAACTTACAAGGCTCTGCCAAGAAATATGGAAGACAACATCATGGCCAACTGACTGGAAAAGATCTGTGTTTATACCAATACTAAAGAAAGGTGATCCAACTGACTGTGGAAATTATCAAACAATCGCTCTGATCCCACATGCCAGCAAGATTCTACTGAAGATTATTCAAAAGAGACTACAACCATACCTGGAACAAGAACTACCTGAAGTGCAAGCAGGGTTCAGGAAAGGGCGAGGAACGAGAGACATCATTGCGGATGTGAGATGGATCCTTGAAAAGACTAAAGAATACCAAAAGGATATCTATTTGTGCTTTATCGACTATAGCAAGGCTTTTGACTGTGTAAACCATGAGAAACTCTGGGCCACATTAAGAAGCATGGGTATACCAGAACACCTGATCGTTCTCTTGCGCAATCTGAACATTGATCAAGAAGCAACAGTTCGAACGGAACAAGGAGAAACAGAATGGTTTAAAATAAGCAAAGGTGTAAGACAAGGCTGCATACTTTCCCCCTACCTGTTTAATTTATATGCAGAACAAATCATCAGAGAAGCAGAATTGTATGAAGACAACAGAGGTGTGAAGATTGGTGGAAGACTCATCAACAACCTTCGCTATGCTGATGATACCACATTACTGGCTGAAAGTGAAGATGATCTGAAACATTTGCTTCTCACAATCAAAGAACATAGTCTCAAAATGGGCCTGCACCTTAATGTAAAGAAGACAAAGATCATGACAACCGGCATAATCAACAGGTTCATCGTTGAAGGAGAAGAAATTGAAATTGTGAACAACTTTAACCTACTTGAATCAACTATCAATAAAGAAGCAACAAGCAGTCAAGAAATCAAACAACGCATTGCTCTTGGCAGAATGGCTATGAAAGATCTAGATAAGATTCTCAAGAGCAGAGATGTCTCTCTCCATACAAAGATTCGACTTGTTCAAGCCATGGTATTTTCAATAACATCATTTGGATGTGAAAGCTGGACAGTGAAAAAGACAGACAGAAAGAAAATTGATGCCTTTGAATTATGGTGCTGGCGATGAATACTGTGTATACCATGGACTGCCCGAAGAACAAAACAGTCGGTACTAGAGGAGATCAAACCTGAGCTTTCTTTAGAAGCTCGGATGACAAGACTTTGACTTTCATACTTTGGACACATCATGCGAAGAGAGAGATCATTAGAGAAAGACATCATGCTTGGCAAGATAGAAGGTCAACGCAAAAGAGGAAGGCGCAGCTATATGTTTCTTGATGAGGGAATATGTATACATCATTCTCAAATGTCAGTCCATATCACAAGCAACTGTCATTCTCCATCTTCACGGTACGTGCCAAGGGGAATACTAATTGCACACCGTAGGTATTGACTGGCTTAGTGTGTCCCGAGGACTGGGTTAAGAATCCCTGCATTAGAAGAACTGAGCATGCGGTACATCTTAGAGATACAAGTATTTCACCTTCAGTTGTATATGTTCCAAAAGGAAACAGAAGACCTTAACAATTGCTGTATTAAAATGGCAGGGTATTTTTCAGGTTTACCAGGGATCGGCAGTGTCTTGATCTCTTTAAGCTCTCTGAACTTGTCCTGGCTCCTTTGCTTTCATACCCTGCCCTTCCAACTGAGGCGCTTGTTCTAGTTTGTAGTGGTTTAATATTTCTAAGTTTTGAAATGTTGTTGAAGATGTATAACATAGGCTAAGATTCAAAATTCCCCACGGTAGTGAGGTAGCTATTTTTCTACTCCTTCCCTTAAGGAGAGTATGCTGGGCGATGCATAGACCCCTCTTACTGAATGACCATCAACTGCTTTAGTGTCATTGCTGTAGGCCAAAATCAGAAACCCTGCTGCACACAGTGAACATGTTTCAACAACTTCTACCAGCAAGTGTCAGAAACCCAGAAGCACTGGGGAAGAGGGGAGGGGAGGGCTTTTCTTCAGATGTTCAGATTGCTCCTTTGACTGATGCTGTCTGCCATTAAATTCCAACAGTGGAACAAGTAAGCTATTCCATTCTAGACTGTTGGGGGGGCAGGAGGAATTTTCTCCATGGTACTTTTCTAAAATTGAGAATTCAAGCTACACATGCTTTACAGTACTGAGATTGTGCCTCTCATTATGTAACTATCACGGTGAAACTGTTACACCAAACTGTAATGAAATAGTCTGTTATCACTGTTAATTAACTCATGGTAATGGCTAATCAGTTGCAAATCAATTAGGGGATAAATAGCGCACATTGCATTTTGAGAAATTGATGTTTGCTACTGCAAAAATCCAAGTCTCTGAAGTGAATGGCTGCTTTGTGTCATTTAATGCATGCTACGAAAACATAGGTAATGAACTGATTTACATAATTCTGCAGATCATTATCCATCTTTGCATCTCTTTTGTTTGTAACAGCTAAGTAACGTGTGCTAAATTGATAAGTAAGGGTTGCAAAATTTCACAAATGAAGTAGTGCGCATTATTTCCTGATTTAGTACACATTGCTGTGTTTGCAAACACCAGAGCATCCTTGCACATTAAATTATATGTGTGCACACTGACCATGCTTAAACTATCACCTTCATGTCAAATAGACAAAATTTAATTTGACCAAGATGAGGTTCCCTTTTATACCTTCATGCTGGATCTGGTAGTGATGCTTCCTGTTACACTAGAAGTACTCCCAGCTTGGACACTGCAGGTTGTGATTCTATTGATTTGCTGAGCTGAGTTTGATGAATATAACTATGAATTTGAAATGCATATAAAACCTCTAAAACGGGTCAAATGTTGACTGCTTTAGAGAGGACAGCAGTGAGAGGCAGCATAGCCCTGACTAAGAAAGGGTGTCACTTTGAAATCTAAGACAGATGAGATTTCCCATGTGAAACCAGAGTGGATCCGGGAAGATGAATGGCAGATCTGAACTGGATTTTGAAGTCTTCTTAGAGTGGAAGTTGGATATATAAAAGAGAAATATTCAAAGATTGTTTCCATAGCTGCAAATATAGTTGGGACAGTATTCAGGAAGGAGTTTACCCCATTCTTTGCCTGCCTAAAAAATCCTTAGGAGGTTAGGACAGTGCATTTTTTAACATACTGGCTGCTGTTGCTGAAATAAATCTGGATACTCAGCTCTGTTATTCGGATAGTAGCTGGCTGGCTGGTGCTGTCCAGATAGCAGCGATATTGAGCCCACCATTCTGATAGATAACTGGATAAAGTTAAGACACTATTTTGCTGTCCTAGCTTTATTGGGATAGTTATCCAGTTAGCAGACTGAATGACACAGCTAACCACCTGCTCTAGTGCTATCCAGATAGCGCCGGGGTGGTTTGCAATGGTTTTTGATGGCATTGTTCAAGAATTGCCGCTGAAATCAAGGGATAGTAACACAGTAACATAGTAAATGACGGCAGATAAAACCAGCATGGTCTATCCAGTCTGCCCAGCAATACGGCAAGAGTAGGTGCACCCGTTCCTCCATGCAGGCCACCCCTCCCCATGTCTTTGTTTAGGGGTGGACCCACCACTCCATGAAGGCACCCCTATTTGTTGAGAAGTTAGATGGTTCAGTTTATTTTGTTTTTATCCTTTTGCTGTAAAGGGATCCACTGTGTTTGTCCCATGTCGTTTTGAATTCCGTCAGCGTGTTTGCCCCCACCACTTCCATCAGGAGGGCATTCCAAGCATCCACCACCCTTTCAGTGAAAAAACATTTCCTGACATTGCCTTTCAATTTTCCACCTTGCAGCTTCATGTTATGCCCTCTAGTTTTGCAGCTACCCCGTCTTTGGAAGAGGTTTGTTTGTTCATCGTTCAAATTCATCGATATAAATTTTTCAATGCCACACATGTAATGTAAGGGAACAGTCCATTTGAAAGATATGAAGACTAAGGGGTATGTTTACTAAACCGTCTTAACATGCACTCTTCGACGTTATCGTGAGATAAGGTACCTTATCGCCCGATGAAGGCGCCTTACTGGGCGATAAGGTACCTTAGCGCGCGATAACGACCGCTGAAGGTGGAGGAAGGCTCCCAGAGGGCGGAGGAAGGCTCCCCAGGGGCGGAGAGAAGGGGTCAATGGGTGGAGAGTGGGAGGGGAGAGGCTCCCCGCACACTAATGCTGTGAAATCTGAGGCTCAAAACTAACGCCAGTAAAACCCTGGCGTTAGAGCTGATTTAAAGGGAAAAGAAACAATTTACGTCAGCAATGTACAGCAAAACCAGGGAAACCTATAAAAAAGTGATAAGTATGATACATGTGCACGGAACAAAAGGGCAAATAAACTTTGAAAATGTACAGAAGAAAATGTAAAAATAAAATAACCAAGCTGGCCAATAGTGATATCAATGGGAAACATCAAAAAACACTCCGAAGAAAGCTCCAAAAAAAGATATGAATTTTGGAAGGGTCTATGCTCCATCCCCATACAAGGTGAATGAGCCCACAGTGTAATTGCGCTGAGCAGGGTTTCCGACTCCATTGGCCAGGTTTCCTATGGCGTGCACATGTTCCACAACAGCAGGGCGGGCATGTCGGAATGGGCAACTGGACAGATGCTGGAAAAGGGGACACAGAGGGCTGCAGGTGGCACATGCTATGGTGCAGTTGGGCCACAGTGCGGACTAGGGTGATGCCTAGCTGGCCCATAGGAATGCTGAAACAGTAGAGCAGCCAGACAGCAACTGCTGAGGGCCTACCATGGGCATGAGTGTGCTCCCCACAGTGTCACAGGGGATAGTACCCAGCAGGTACCCCAAAGGGCACGGAACATTGGCATGCGGTGCTGGGGGAAAGCGTGGACACTACAGCTATTCAGGCACCCCTACCCCAGAACCCGCACCATAGGCAGCCGCCTACCCACACACTGGATGGCCTGAGACTGCGTTCCACCAGCACCACCAGCAGAAGAGCATGTCAGCATGGTGGCAGAGGGATACTGGTGGTGGAGGGGGCAGTGGCAGCTGCCCAGAGCAGACCGTGGCCTACCTTGTTTAGGTGGGTGCCATGCACTGCAACAGACAGGCTCTGTCTGACAAACAGTCATGGTATCTCCAGGGAATGCACTGTCTCTGTGGCAACACAGTGGTGCAGTGCACACAGCCAGTGTGTTCAGAAGGTCACAGGTTCAAGTCCCAGCTGTGGTTCCTGCCAACCCAGTCCCCATATTTTACCCACTACTAAAATGTGCTAATACAGACAGAACCTTTATTGCAGATAACAGAAACATGCCCAAAACACCTACATTTTACCCTACAGAGCACAGACACCATAAACATGCGCATTACCTAGAGCAGAGTCTCCCAAATGCAATCCTGGAGGGCCATACACCATTCAGGGTCCATGTTGTCTCTAATAAAGATGCCTGTGCTGCATTTCTATGCGCCGCCCCCATGGTATGCAGATGTGTCTCATGCATATTCATGAGGGACAGCATGAAAACCCGAACAGTGTCTGGCCCACCAGGACTGGAGTCGGGAACCTCTGCCCTAAAGCAGCGGCCAACAGGGGCAGACACACCCGCACCCACAGGCTGCATTATCCAATGCCTCCTGGAGAGGCAGGATGTTGGGCCCTGCGTGCATCTCCCAATACGAGCACTTTCATACCTTAGCAATGCCATCCTAAACCTGGGAATACGGTACACATATATCAAAAGGTTGCTATGATTACTGGCAGATAGCACTTCCGAAGTTACATACAGTTTTCTGAGTGAGCTGCATCATAGCAACCTTTCTGATGTCTGTGCAGTGTGCTACAGGTCTTGTGTCTGAGAGTGTTTACCACCCTGGGGAGTGACCCCAACAGTATTGCATACCATAGCCATGCCTGCACCGTGCCCAGGACTGGTGCGGTGGCCAGGGCTGCCAAACACCTCTGTAGTTGCACAATGCTGGCATAGGTGTGGGGAGTGTGTGTCTGTCTATCCAGTGTGTGTTGGCTGCAAACACCCTCCACAGCCCACACTGCTAGCACTGTTGCCATTATTGGCCTGCCAATGTGCATAAGGAGGAGCAAGGTACTGTGGGAATAGCCAGGATAGGGTGGCCTGGCCTGGATTCATCTGTACATAGCTTAGGGCAATGGCTCGGACATTGTAGTGGCCAGCCACCACCTGCACGGACAGGGTGGCCACAGCATGTCCTGCTGGGAGGTCACTCTCACCCTGACTGAGCAGTGACCACGGCATGGCTAGGTTCCCCCATAGTGCTATATAGCATTTTTGTCATGTGATGTTTATGGGTTCTCTTTTGGGGCCCAATCACTGACTTATCTGCTTGGTGTGTATGCTGACATCCCAGTTCTGGATACATATTTCTCCTCCAGGACCATGCACTATGGACTAGCTTGCAGACTGTCTGCAGCTAGTATGTGTCTTGCTGGAACACCTTGCAGGGTGCAGCGGCTCGAGGCTTGCTGCTGGAGAATGTCAGATAGTGGTGGGGGGCAGCTGTGCATTTCCAGGCCTACTGTCTGTCTGCTATTGCTTTATGGATGTGTACAGCTCTGCATTCCCTGCCCTGTAGGGTGTCTGTTCCCCAGCAGGACTGGGGTTGATGGTCCCTTCTACTGCCACCATTGCAGGGAGGTAGAATGTGGATCTGTTGGGGGGCGATCCTGTTTCCCACCCTGAGCCCCAGAGGGTGGGTTGTGTGGTGGTACATATTCCGCCTATGGGTCCAAACACCCCCCCCCCCTTCACCTACATTGTGTAACCATGGCACCAACACAGGATATGCACTATTCTGGGTGCATCATAGCCCATAAGGGCTAGACATGACTGAGAAATACAGATGGACACAGTTGTATCCTAGGTGTGTCTGCTGGAACCCCATCTTGTGCCCATCTGTAGACTGCTGATTTGCATGTGTAGTGCATCATGGGTATGGGTGGGTTAACCCTATCCTAGTAACCACACCATACAGTTTGTGTGGTGACGTGCAGTCCTTCTGCAGCCAGCCAGGGGTTTGCTGGCAGCTGTAGCCCACTGGTTACTTCACTGCCTGTGGGGCCAGAGGTCATGGGTTCAAACTCATGGTGGGCTTATTTGATAAGGCTGTCTGAGGCATTGTCTATTTTTAATGTACATTAGTGCTGCCAGCAAACACACCCTCAGTGTACTGAACCATAAGGCACCTTATAAAGCACCTTATAGGGCGCCCTATAAAGCGCCTTATAAGGCGCTTTATAGGGCGCCTTATAAAGCGCCTTATAAGGTGCCTTATCAGGTGTCCTCTAAAGCGCCTTATAGGGTGCCCTATAGGGGACATTATAGAGTGCCTTGGCGGACAGTGCACTTTATAATGTGCCCTATGGAGTGCCTTATAGGGTGCCTTATGCTGCACCTTAGGTTACGGCACGTGAGGGTGTGTTTTCTGGCAGCACTAATTAAACTACAAATAAAATGCCTCAAAAATCAATACTTACATGTAAAAGCTACTGCCTCAGCCAGCCTTATGGACTAGGCACACTGGGGGATCAAACTCATGACCCCTGTACCATCAGTTAGTGTATTAACCATTGTGCTACACCTCTGTTTCTGTGTTTGCATGTCTGCGCTTACTTAAGATTACCGCGCGTTAACGTGCTTAGCGGCATCTCGCCCGATAATGTGCGCAGCGCACGTTATCGTGCGATAATCCCATTTTGCTACTTTAAGACCGACACGCCCACTCCTTTTATGGCAGCCTGCACACTATCGCCGTGCACACGTTAAGACGGTTTAGTAAACATACCCCATAGTGAAAAAATGGGACCACTTGGGCTAGTGCTAAAGGTGAAAGTAAATCGATCTCAAGAAGTGAGTGCATACCTAATGACACAATTCGCTGGAAATTTCTCCAATGGAAGTGGGTGACGCGAAAGCTATAGATTTTAAAGTAAAGGTAAAGGCATCATACTCATATCATCCGGATGTTATGACCAATGAAATCGAAAATTACTTTAATCGGGAACTAACTATTTTGTATCAGGATCCTAAAACGTCGGTAGACTATAACAAATGCTTTAAATAAACAAGAAGGGAAATCGTAAGGTACAAGCCGTGTACCATAATAGATGGATTATTATCTTTACCACAGTCTATTTAAAAAATCATTTATAACGACTAAGAAAGGTAAAGCCACCAGGTCTCTCAACCAAGGTAAGATATCAAGGGATCTTGATATGAAATATTTCCTAGATGAAGGTCTAACACTCAAAACGCTAGCGCTAAACATAATACCAGGTGATCTCAGGAAGAGAGCATGTACCTCAAGCAGCAATTAACTGGAGATTCCTCCCAAAAGAGGTGGTTGATGCCAAAGCTATAGAATTTAAACCAATGGTAAAGACCACGTCATATTCACGTCATCAGGAAGTCACGACCAATCAATTCGAAAATTGCTGTGGTCAGGACACTGACTGTTAAATGTCAGGTGTTTAAAGACCCCAATGGACTAAAACAAATACCTTAAATAAACAGTGAAAGTTCATAGGGCACAATCATGTGCCAATGAAAAATGGATAATCTTCACAACACTAATTAAGTGAACTGTGACAAGAGAAATGGAGCAATACCAAAAGTCAGGAAAGACTATTCTCATGTAATAACAACAAAGACAAAAAATACAAGACACATTTTCCAAGGAAAAAATGTGAATGCTACAGGACCTCACATGGAGGGGATGTGGGGGTGGGGGTGGGGGGTGAGGGGTGTATGGTATAACATTGTTTAAGTAACATACCACTGCTATTGGAGGATTGTTTGGAATCTCTGCTTTGCTTATAAAACTGATATAATGGGCATTTCCCAAAACTCTTTTCACTTCCAGTGTATTTTGAGGGGAACAAAACTCATATTACAGCAAAGGAAACAAAAGGTAATAAAGAGGCCTGGGTTATATTAATGCTCACATCATCTTCTGTCTTTGTCTATTTATCCATTCATTTGCAGAGTACTCTGTACTGTACTTGTGCTTCTGTGTATGGTTTCTTGTAGCTCACAAGAAGCTTCTGCCCCAGCCCAATATATCCTGTAACCCAAGTGGAAACCCAAAGCAACAGGTAACAAAGTATCTTGGCCAAAGGCTCTGCAAGCGGCAGAAGCAGGACCCAAACCTGGGTCTCCTTGTTCCAGCCCACTGCTCCAACCAATAGGATCTCTCCCTTTAATGCCGTAATCATTCTTCTTTGCCAGTAAGTTTTGCAGTGAAAACCAGTGCCACTGTATTCGTTCTGGAGAAAACTGGATTCCTTACAGGTGATGCTTAACATGGTCTCGGAAACCCATAGTTGTCATCTTTGGCTAGTTTATGCTGGCCGATAAAAGAATGACAATCTGTAAAGAAGCCTTATCAAATAACCAATCAAAAATGTATTTCAATCATAATACAATTATTTTATGGAAAGGTCATTTTAATTATTTCATTTGGCAACTGAAGGTTGAATTATTTTTCTCATATAGGTGATTTCTCCTGTTTGTTTTTGTCCTGTCAAGAGGCCTACCTGCAGTGACTGGGCTGAGTTAGGTGACGGTGCACAGGTCGATGGGTGTTTGAATATACGAGTCCCCTTCTGTGGAATGTTGCCACTTCCAAATTTTAGAAAAGCTATCTAAGGAATGGCTGTTTGGCCAGGTTTTTGGCACAGGGGTGGTATGACACGTGAAGGCTAGAGTTGATGTAATTGTATGAAGGGAAGGGTATGAGGCACAGAGGGCTTTGTTTCAGGGCAATTTCTCCAAATGGGTTAGTTTTGTACATGTATACACAATCACACCCTTAGATCAACAAACCCAAATTATAATCTAACCCTATGTTTACACACACTCCCTTATGACTACAATGAATATACCTATTTCACAATCATTTATATGGGAGAAAGAGACCTCAGGATAACTCACAACCTCCCACTATGTGGCGAACTTAATCACCATAGGAGAATATGACTTCACACATCACCAGTCTCAGTAAACTCCTTTCATTAAACAACAAAACCATTCATCAAATTATTTCACACAGAAAAAGTACTTTTTTTGTTTTCATTTGTCTTTTTACTTATTTTACTTATTTTCTTATTAATTTATAAAAAAACACGATTCTGCTACTCGATTATGATAATCATAGTTTTTTAGAAATTAATAAAAAAATAAGTGCTGGCAAATAGTGCATGTTGATTTGAAAATGCAGCCTGAGTACGTTGTTTCCCAGCCTATGCTCCCAGGAATGCCTTCCCTAACTGCCGTCCTCGCCTTATTCCCCCTCCGGCTTTCCCTGCACGTTCTGAGCAGCAGGATGGGGAGAGCCAACGGGGAGTGGGAGGGGGCAGGGCCAGGGCAGAGCAGATCTCCAGGAACAAGCAGGAATGAGTCCTCACATATGGGTACGTTGGTACCGACGGAGCCTGCGCGGGAAAGCTCCCCAGCTTCCCAGAAGGAAAGCTTTTGGGGCCTTCCACAGCGCATGCGTGCTGCCTTCCCGCCTTCCTGACCAACTCTCCTCAGTTCTTCTTTTTCCGCGGAGCCAGCAGGTCGTGTTCCTGTCACCGCTGAAGAAGTTGTTATTTTAATTTCTTTCTTTGGCCGCGTGTCTGCCTTCCCCGATTCCGGACCGGTACCGCCGGTCTTTTTTCTTTATTTCTTTAAAAAAAAAAAAAAATCTTATTTTTCCCCACTTGGTGTGTTTTTCCTGTTAGGCCTCTAGGCCTTCACAAAATTCTCCCTCATGGAGAAACCAGCTTCTGGTTTTAAAAAATGCACCAAGTGTAGCGGTACTATATCAGTTACAGACACCCATGAATGGTGTCTTAAATGTTTGGAGCCTGACCACTCCATTCCGGATTGCCCATCCTGTTCTTTGATGTCTAAACGTGGCTTACAAAACCGGGCAGCCAAGTTTCATATGCTGTTTTCTGATACTCCAGCATCGACATCATCCAGGTCTTCCTCTCCTGATGGATCTCAGGTAACCAAACATTCTTCCGGCAGGTCCTCAAAGGGCAAATCTCCCTCTAAGTATCGAGATGCCCCTGGGCTTGACCCTGAGGACCCTGCCCCAGCCAAACAACCCCGGCGGGAAGCTCCGGCTTCCAAAGCTCCTCCTATGGGGTTACAGGTTGACATCGATGGCATGGCCTCCACCGATCACCTGTTAGACTGCTCTGGGGTACCGGTTCAATCTTCCGGTACCGACATCCAGACGGTCGTGGCATCCATGGATCACACAGTTCAATCCATGCAGCAGGCCATAATGGCTTTCATTAGAGCTGTGACGCCCTCGGTACCGCAGCCAGTGGTACCGACTCCGGTTCCGGTACCACAACCGATACCGGTACCCAGGGCATCCACATCAACCAGGATACCGGTTCCGGTTCCCGGTTCAGGGGTTTTTCCCGATACCGATCCGGTTCCGGGTACCCCCGATGTGGATACCGGTCGATACGCTTATCGATCCCTGGAAGCCAACAGACGATACTTCGAGTCTTCTGATGATTCTGATTCATCAGATGACTCTGCTGAAGTATCTCTTACTCTTCCTGAAGAGCCCTCTTCTCCAAAGAGGAGAATGTCTCCTCCAGAGGATTTGTCCTTTCAAGACTTCATCATTGAAGTAGCTAAAGGTCTCTCTATTTCGGTAACCTCTGAAAAAGAACCTAGAGCAAAAAAATTAGATATTTTGGGATACTCTGGTTCCCAAAGAGGCAGTCACCTTGCCCATTCATGAAATTCTTCAAGAACACATGATGGACCTATGGGAGACTCCTCTCACCCTATCTCCACATTCTCGTCGTTTGGATACCATGTATCGTGTCCCTCCTCCTGGGTTTCAAAAAACTCAGCTCCCTCACCACTCTATTGTGGTGCAGTCAGCTATGAAAAGGATAAAGAGTACCAAAAGACACTCTTCTACTCCTCCAGGAAGAGAATGTAGGACTTTGGATGCTTTTGGTAGAAAAATCTTCCAAGCCAGTATGCTTATTGCCAGAATTAATTCATACAGCCTCTATATGGGCATGTTTCTGAAGGAGATTGCATTAAAGATGCGCCATTTTCTCCCCTTTATCCCAGAGGATAAAAAGGAGGAGTTCCTTCTTTTGCTAAAGCATACCCAAAATATTTAAAAGTTCTCCAACAGAGCAGCCTTTGACTCCTTTGAGGGTGCTAGCAGAGCCTCAGGTATTGCCATAGCTGCTCGCAGAATTGCTTGGCTCCAGGCCTCTGACCTAGAACCCTGGGTCCAAGATGGGTTGGGGAATCTGCCCTGTACAGGTGAAAATCTGTTTGGTAAGGAGTGGCAAATCAAAGCCACTCAAATGGACGCAGAAAATGCTGCTTTAGATAGACTTTCTAAGTCTACCTCTATCCCTGCCAAGAAAAAGTCTTTTAAGAAGCCTTTCTACAAGAAGGCCAGATTTTCTACAAATACTGGCCAACAATCTTCTACAGTTCGCTTTGCTCCTAAGCGTCAGCAACCTAAACAGGCCAGGGCAAAACCTGCAGGGACTGCTCCAGCCCAGCAGTCCCAACCCCCTCAGGGTTTTTGACTTAATACTAGAGAACTTAACCTTTCTGGCTCTACAACAACCAGAGCCTCTCACCATTCCAGGAAGGTTAACTCATTTTGCTCCCAGATGGGAGCAGATCACATCAGAACAGTGGACCCTCTCTATCATCAGAGAGGGCTACAAACTACATTTCTCCAGCCTTCCTCCCCATACCATGGTGAGACGTTTCAATTCTCCTCCATCTCTCCTAGACCTGTTAGGTCAGGAGGTGACCACCCTTCTCGCCCAAAGGGCAATAGAAGAGGTTCCTCTTCTTCAACAGGGGTCAGGGTTTTACTCCCCTTATTTTCTCATTCCCAAGAAAACAGGGGGGTACAGACCCATTCTAGATCTGAGAGAATTGAACAAATTCCTATGCAAGGAGAAATTCAAGATGCTTTCTCTAGGTACTCTCCTTCCATACCTGCAGAGTCAGGATTGGCTTTGTTCTCTAGATCTCAAGGATGCGTACACACATATACTCATCCATCCATCCCACAGAAAATTCCTACGGTTTCTGTTCCAGGGGAAACATTTCCAATACAGAGTACTTCCCTTCGGTCTAGCCTCTGCTCCAAGAGTGTTTACCAAATGCATGGCAATAGTGGCTGCATTTCTACGCGCCCTGGGAATTTTTGTCTTCCCATACCTGGACGACTGGCTCATCCGAGCTCCATCTCAGTCCGAGGCTCAGACTTCTCTGGACCGCACCAGACGCATTCTGCAGTATCTGGGACTTGTGATCAATCTGCCAAAGTCTCAACTCACCCCTACTCAGTCCCTGGAATTCATAGGGGCCTGGTTAGATACCACCACTGCAAGGGCCTACCTTCCTCAGGCCCGTTGCCAACGTCTGGTGCAGCTGGTCTCCCAGGCTCAGTCCAGAAGCCACTTGACTGCCAGGGAGATGCTACAGCTATTAGGCCACATGGCCTCCACGGTACATGTGGTGCCTTATGCTCGCCTACATATGAGAGCAGCTCAATGGACTTTGTCCACCCAGTGGACTCAAGCATCAGGAGCTCTCTCAGACCAAATAGCAACCTCCAAGCGTCTCTTTTGGTCTCTCCAATGGTGGATGTCCACTCAAAATCTGTTGTTGGGGGCCCCCTTCCAACCATCGTTACCCCAAGCAACACTCACAACAGATGCCTCCCAAACAGGTTGGGGAGCTCATCTACAGGACCTATCCACACAAGGCACTTGGTCCCCACAGGAGACCTCCCTTCATATCAACCACTTGGAACTTCGAGCAATCTTTCTAGCTCTCAGAGTTTTTCATACCCTCCTCAGCAACATGACAGTCCTTATTCATACGGACAATCAAGTAGCCATGTTTTACATAAACAAGGAGGGACTGGCTCTCTGTCGCTTTGCAACGAAGCTCTAAGATTATGGGCCTTCGCCAGAGAGCATCAAATCCATCTCCTAGCAGTGTATCTTCCAGGAATCCAAAACTCTTGGGCAGACAGACTCAGTCGAGTTCTGCTTCATACGAATGGTCCCTGCACATGGATCAGGTACTCAGAATCTTCCAGAAATGGGGAACCCCGGACATAGACCTCTTCGCAAGTCCGTGGAATGCCAAACTTCCCCGGTTCTGTTCCAGAATTCCATGTCAGGGAGTTCAGGCCAAGGATGCCTTCCTCCTACATTGGGGTCAGGGCTTCCTGTATGCCTTCCCACCCATTCCTTTGATTCCCAAGACTCTGTTCAAACTTCAACGGGATCAAGGGTCCATGATCCTCATAGCTCCACGCTGGCCACACCAAGTGTGGTACCCTCTACTTCTGCATCTCTCCCAGGCCCCCTCCCTGGACTTGGGAGCGGCTCCAGACCTTCTGTCTCAGGAGGAGGGGACTTTGTGGCACCCAACCCCCAAGTCCCTTCACCTCAGAGCTTGGTTACTGAAGGCCTAGACCTTCAAGACTTCAATCTTTCGCAGCAAGTGAAGGATATCCTCCATGCTTCTAGGAAAACTTCCACTAGGCGTTCTTACGCTTTTAAATGGAAAAGATTTTCCATTTGGTGTGCTCAAAAGGGTCTTGACCCTCTAGCACTCCCCTTGAATTCTCTATTGGAATATCTCCTGCATCTCTCCAATGCAGGACTCAAAACAAATTCAGTACGGGTCCATTTGAGTGCTATCTCAGCATCTCTTAAACCTCTCAATGGACAACCTATCTCCTCTCATCCTCTTATCGCAAGATTCATGAGAGGCCTAACTTTAACTAAACCTCCCATTCGACCTCCTCCGGTGGCATGGGATTTAAATTTGGTTCTTGGTCAGCTTATGAAGCCACCCTTTGAACCCTTAGCCACTACCTCCTTGAAATTTCTTTCCTGGAAGGTTATTTTCCTTATTGCAGTCACCTCAGCTCACCGTATCAGTGAACTGCAAGCTCTAGTGGCTAACCCACCTTATACAAAGTTCCATCATGATAAGGTGGTCCTTAGGACCAATCCCCACTTTATGCCTAAAGTGGTCTCCCCTTTTCATCTTAATCAAGAGGTATATTTACCTGTCTTTTTTCCAGCTCCTCATGCATCCAGTGCAGAGAGGAACCTTCATACTCTAGATTGTAAAAGAGCTCTTGCCTTTTACCTCCACAGGACACAGCAACATCGAAAGTCTTCTCAGCTTTTTGTTGCTTTTGATCCTTCTCATATAGGACTTCCAGTCTCTAAAAGAACACTGTCCAATTGGATTGCTCAGTGTATCTCTTTTGCTTACCAGAGTAAGAACCTTTCTCTGGAGGGCCATGTCACCGCTCACAATGTGAGGGCCATGGCCACCTCTATGGCTCATCTAAATTCTGTGTCCATCGACCAGATCTGTCGAGCAGCCACCTGGGCCTCGGTTCATACCTTTACAGCCCATTACTGTTTGGACAAGGACTCCCGCTGGGATGCCTTGTTTGGTCAGGCTGTCCTCAGACACCTGTTCCATTCTTGAACAACTCCAGCCCACCTTCCCTGAATGGATGCCTGAGATCCATAGGAAGATGAGGAACCCTTCAGGGTCTCATACCCTTGAGGGGATCTCCCGGGCATCTTAGCTAGGGAGTCCCCATATGTGAGGACTCATTCCTGCTTGTTCCTGGAGATAGCACAGTTACTTACCTGTAACAGGTGATCTCTGGGAACAGCAGGAATTAGTCCTCACAACCCGCCCACCTCCCCTAGGAGTTGTTTCTCTCTCTCTCTTTCCTTTCCTCTCTCTATTGTCTCAGCTTTAAACTCGAACTGAGGAGAGTTGGTCAGGAAGGCGGGAAGGCAGCGCGCATGCGCTGTGGGAGGCCCCAAAAGCTTTCCTTCTGGGAAGCTGGGGAGCTTTCCCGCGCAGGCTCCGTCGGTACCGACGTACCCATATGTGAGGACTAATTCCTGCTGTTCCCAGAGATCACCTGTTACAGGTAAGTAACTGTGCTGACCCTGTAAATCCTACCAGGTCAAAGGGAATGTGCTGCTTATTCCACCTCAAAGGTAGAGTAAGCAGCACTGATGCAGCGATTGAGCCCAGGCCTCCCCCCCTGGGGCCAGGCCAGATGTGGGAGGGTCCCCACTGCCCACTCCAGGCTCTGGCTGGCCAGCCGTGGTTCAGGTGGTGGGGAAGAGGGGTGCCGAGCCACAGAAGCCAAGGGAGCTTGTGGAGAAGATATCCCCGCAGGCAGGCAGGGGCACACCAGACCATCCACAGACATGATTCTGTATACATTCCAACAGTCTGAATGGGCCTGTCTTCCTCGGGGATGTCCAGATGACCCGGACATCCCCCTCTTGGAATCGGTCTCCACGTGTACATGCTATGGAACCCTACCACATAGTTTAAGCCACCTTGAGTGAGGGCAATTTTCAGCAAGTCAGTTTATCTAGAAATGGTGTTGGTGCTACGATTGTTCTCATAAAGAAAGAGTTGTCAGTAAAGGTAAACATTAACAGCAATAGGCATTCTGCTCCAATCCATATCTGGCAGGTAGAGAAAGATCATGATATAGAGATGGTGAGTGCTCTTATAAACTTCTAAATAATCACTGCAGATGAGAAAGTGCTCTCAAAGTCATGCCTTTGTAATTAGCTAAGGAAGTCTAGCCAAAGAATACAACATACAATTAATATTCCATTGGATTTACAAGAAGATTCTATATTATGGACTTGCCATAAAATGGAGCTGGGCCTAAGTAAGACAAGTCTCCTCCTCTTCCTGTGGAGGTTGAAGCTTGAATGCTCACCTTCCTCTCTGCATGGCAGCCTTTGGTCTCTGCCCCAACTAGGACATGTCTATTGACAAAGTCAATTTCTGCAGCTTCTGTTGCACATAGTTGTGCTGAATGGAGTGGAGTTAAGACTGAGCATGGTCTACCCATGTGAGATAGATCATAATTTACAATTACTTAATATCTGGGACAATGAATACAAATGAAGAATCTTGTTTGGATCTGACCAGGGCAGAATTAACCCTTGGTGAGCCTTTGGCACATGAGCATGTTGGGCTGCTACTATAATGTAAATACATTTTTTTATTTTTTATTTTTATTAAACCCTCAGAATTACAACAAGCCCCAGGACCATGTGTACACTTACATGGCCTCTGGGAAGAACAATATTGCAAAGATAGACAATATCATCAGGTATTTTACAATTTTCTCCCCAAGCTGATTCTCCTTCCTCCCTGCCCCTCCCCCCCCTTGACTGGGATTCCAAGCTATTGTGTATTCCTAATCTTACAGTTTATTTATATTTGTTAGAATCAGGCAATACCCACGGTGTGCAATTAGTATTCCCCTTGGCACTTACTCTATTATAAGCTCCAGGTCCCCAGCTGTGGACAGTGTCGCAGTGTAAGTCTTCAATTCAGGTCCCCCCTTTCGAGATTGTGGCTTCCTGGTTAGATCAGTACATATTAGCCCATATTAAAAATCTCATTCTGGGCCCATGGGGTTAGTGTTTCTAGATAACATCCCCATATAGAATAAAAGACTTCCTGTTTTTGGGTGTTGCCTTTCGCAGTCAAACGTTCCATTAACATTAACTGATGTAGGTTATTACGCCACTCTCAAAATGTTGGGGGATTTTCATCCCTCCAGTGTTATAGAATTGACTGCTTCCCCAACACAGATGCTTTCTGAACTAGCAAACATGCTGGGCGTGTCTTAGGTTGAGTGGGGCGTAATATATCAAATAAGATTGTTACTATCTGGAGTTCAAACACCTGATCAAGTATCTTTTCGAGATAGCTCTAGATATGCCTTCAATAGAATGTTATCATGGGGCATCGCCACCATATGTGCACTAAGGTGGCCTGACTTTGTTCGCACCATGGAATGCCCCTTGTTCTGAAAGTCCACTGCAATATGCATGCAATGGCGAGAATTGTGCCCGGTTAAGTGTGAAGAACTGAAGGGACTCTTTTTTGATAGCTTGCAAGAGTGTTCCTTTAGGCACCGTGTTCCAATATTCTCTGGCCCAGGTGGACTCCACCGCAAAGTAATCTTGTGGTTCCACCAAATCCCTCAGTTTCTGATTAAATTATGATTTGGAGAAGGCCCCCCTTATCTTCGTCTAGGTTAAAGAATTCTACCATATTGTCCATCCCATCTGATATTTTCTTTGTGGAGAGAAGAAACATAGTGGAGCAATTGACAATAGGCAAATTAATGTTTGGGTTCTAGATATTCTGAACTAAGTTTCCGCAAACGGTCGGATACTCCCTTGATCATCTAGTACTTGCCATACCCAGCATAGGCCCCGTCATTCCCAGATAGAGAACATACTTGCAGCCATGCCAGGAGGAAAGTTAGCATTGAGATCTGTCATTGAGCACACAGGGTGCACCATGCTATTCTCAGGGCCGACCCGTCCATTGAGGAAGAATGTTGTTTACACAGGGCCCCGCATTTCAGGGGGCCCCACGCAAACAGCATTCTGCATTTAAAGACCTCGGTAAATTTAAAAAAAAAACCTGGCTGCTGCTGCCGTGGCAGTGGCAGAATCAAGTGTCCCACGGGCCCCCCCCACCCCGCCCGGCAGAGCCCTCCCTCCCTGCATCAGTCCCTCTCCGCGCTGGCTTTCTGAGCCATGAAGGGAGAGTTTCCCTCTCGCGGCTCTGTTAAGCCCACTGGGGCTGATGGGAAACAGGAAATGCCTGTTTCCCATCAGCGCCGGCAGGCTTAACAGAGCCGCGAGGGAGAAACTCTCCCTTCGCGGCTCTGAAAGTCGGCGCCAAGGGGACTGTTTCATAGAGGGCTCTGCCGGGCAGGTGGGCGGGGGGGGGGGGGGACGACCGCAGGACACTTCATTCTGCCGCTGCCGCAGCAGCAGCAGCCAGTTTTTTTTTAAATATTGTCCCCCGCAGCCCCCTCTGGTGGCGGCGTAGTGGTACCACCGGGGCTGGGGAGCGCATAAGAAATAGGGGTTTTAGGGTTGACCTGTTGTGAGGGTCAATGAGGTAGCAGCCCTCTGTGTCAGCCTCATGGTCAACTTCCCAAAAAGCAACTCTTAGCCAAGTGTAGGGTAAAGAAAAGGCATTTATCTCACCTTTGCGCAAAAAGAAGTTCAAAATAGGCGGTTATGAGTAACAGAGCGATAACTTTCCTTGTATCAAAATGTAAATCAGCAAAACATTCAAAGTAACATTGTTAACCTTCACAAATTCAAAACATAAGGTCTCCTGTATTCTTTTCATACATTGGGTTTGCTTCCCTTAACTTAAACACGTCTCATTGTGCAATAATTACAGTCCATCGGTTCGATGGCTTCCATAACCTCAGATTCCCCTGGCAGCCATTCCATTTCTGAGGGGTCCGAATCTGATGTCTCAGGGATGTTAAAATCTGATTTTCTAAAAGCATGCCATACCGTATCCCAGTGTTGGTTTGACAGTTTGGGGCGTCGGCTTTTAGGTATGTTGTAACACCCTGGATTTTCTGCTGTTACAGGATTAAAAGTTTGCTTGTTCCAGTCTTTGGCAGCACTAACCTTTTTCCTATAAAGATTATCTGGTATTTCTGGTTTAAAACTGTCCTTATCATCCAGATAAAAGTTAGTCCTTTGTTTCTCTCTTGGTCTAGGCCTTGGTAGACAATTACAGGCACCAACTGTTTCCCCTTTAAACTTCCTGCAATCCCTTTTGTGTAAGGCTTGAGGCCTAGTCTGAATGTCCTCCGCTTCAGGCAGTTTCCAGTGATCCCAGGATATCTTTCCTGCTTTAGAATAGGGTATAACTCTTTTGAGGCAGGGCTGCTGCTGAGGCGCCTGTCTTCCACCTCCACCCCTGTGGCAGTTGGCTACTGGCCGCGCCCTCTCAGCTATGTCCTCTTCCCCATGCCTCTGAAACTTTCTTTCATCTTTCAGGTCACTTTTATAAAAACTTTTAAAAGTACCTTTTCCTCCTTGAAGGTTCCTTTCCAGTGGATATATCTTCCTCTGCTTGTATCCCCGTCCTTCTCCTTGGACAAGGCTTCCTCTCCAGCTGGAAGGGTAAGCACCTCCTTCCTTGGCTGCACTCTGTAATACTGCCCCTTGCAGTTGTGTATGGCCTTCCTATAGGCCTGCTCTTGGGCCTTCACCTCGGCCTGCTCTCCCAGTAGCTTTCACTCCTTGAGTTATTCTGGGTCTGTCAGTGACTTCACCCCGGTCTCTGACTCCGGCTTCTGGAGCTGCTCTTGGCACAATTGTAAATACACTGACAAAAGTTAAAAATCCAGAACCAAAACAATCTGCAATAAGTATACAAGCCCTTGCAACCCACTTTGCAGAAAAACTAAAATGCAAACTTAATACTACACCAACACTAACCCACACAAACACCGAAACTAATATCAACAGCTGGACAACCTTTCATACGATAGATCGGAAACACCTCCTCAGGATTATAACAATTATCAACACCACAACTTCCCCACTCGATCCATGCCCCGTATCATGGATCAAAAATACTAAGGAAGAACTAGCTGGAAACATTCAATACATAGTAAATCAATCCCTCTCCCAGGGCATTATGCCTGATGCCCTCAAACTCACAACAATCCGCCCAATAATAAAAAACAATAAACTCGACCCAAAAGACCCAAACTCATATAGACCAATAGCCAGCATTCCATTTATGGCTAAAATAATAGAAAAAACTGTTCAACTTCAATTGCAAGAACATATAGATGACCACAACTCCCTTGACTCCCACCAATTCGGTTTCCGCCCCTTCCATGGGGTAGAAACCCTATTAATTACTCTGATGGACTTCCTCATAAGACATACAGATGATAACACCCAAGGCCTCCTACTCCTTTTCATAGACATTTCCGCTGCATTTGACAACATCAACCACCTTACACTGATTAATAGATTAGAAAACTTAGGAATAGGTGGGACTGTCCTTAATTGGTTCAAGTCCTACATCACACACAGACTAATACGAGTTCAATTAAACCAGGAAGCATCGGAAACCTTCCCCCAAGGACAAGGAATACCACAAGGATCAGCCCTTTCTGCTCTCCTTTTCAACCTGTACCTGCAACCCATCACAAAAATATTTAAAAAACACAAAATCAATCACTTTATCTATGCCGACGACATCATGCTCGCCCTCCCCATAACCACGAAAAACCCCAATTATAACACTCTATCCGAATGCATGGCGGAAACCTCATCCTGGATGGGAATCAACTTCCTCAGCATCAATCTCAAAAAAACTGAGGCAATGTTTGTATCAAGATCACCTGTGGCTGAAGATACCTACCCAACAACAATCTCCATCAATAACACAACGATACCTGTTAAAAAAGAGGTAAAATACCTAGGCGTTATAATCGATCACACACTCACCATGCTACCTCACATAAAACAGACGGTAAAAACTATATTCTACAAACTCAAAACTATTCAACACTTAAGGCTCCTCCTTGACACGCATGACTTTAGATCAGTCGTTAGTGCCCTCATAACCCCTCACTTTGACTATTGTAATAGTCTCCTAACCGGCCTCCCACAAAAGAATATCTACTTATTACAAAGAGCACAGAACATTTGTGCAAAAGTAGTCACTAAAGCCCACCTAACAGACCATGTAACCCCTATACTGCTAGATCTACACTGGCTCCCCATAAATTATCGAATCAAATACAAAATACTACTAACAACCTTCAAACTACTAAACGATATTGCCCCCTCACATCTATCCACACTCCTTCACGTCCCAAATGAATTAAGAGCCCGCAGACTAAATGCAACCCTCTCACTAGAACTGCCAAAAACATTCACGAGGACCAAAAACTCCACCAGTGCCAGAGCCTTCTCATTCACCGCTCCCACACTTTGGAATGACCTCCCAATAGACATCCGAATCATAAAGGACCTCTCCCAATTCAGAAAAGAACTCAAGACATACCTATTCTCTGAGCACTTCTGAATCCCTACCCTCCAAGTCCAGACACACAGAGTCCACAGACACACAAACAAAAAAAACCCGCAGAAACACAATTAACTGAACACACAACTCCTCTTCTAACAGCCCCCAAAGACACCCCAAACAACCCACGAAAAAATGGAAATAAATTCCATCACACACAAACCCACTCACATACACACACAAACACACGCACACTTATACACACACACACTCACACATACATACACACACACACACCTGATAATTTCTATAAATAGCAATGCCAGCTCGCTGACATTTCCTCTGTAAATTCAGCAGTATACAAAAGTATACACCCTGTAAATAGTTCTGACAATTTACTGTTCTGTTATATGTAAAAAGTTAAGAAGTTCTTGTTCTATGTAATGTTATGCAAATGTATGCAATTGTTCCATGTAAACCGCCCCTGATCTCTGGAAGGGGCGGTTTACATGGATAATTTCTATAAATAGCAATGCCAGCTCGCTGACATTTCCTCTGTAAATTCAGCAGTATACAAAAGTATACACCCTGTAAATAGTTCTGACAATTTACTGTTCTGTTATATGTAAAAAGTTAAGAAGTTCTTGTTCTATGTAATGTTATGCAAATGTATGCAATTGTTCCATGTAAACCGCCCCTGATCTCTGGAAGGGGCGGTATAGAAGAAATAGATAAATAAAATAAATAAAATAAAACTGCTTCCTGTAATGCTCTCTGTGAAGCTCTCTGCCAAGCTCCTTGCCTCTCCTCTTGTAATGCTCTGTCCCTGCTTAAATCGAGACCAGCTGCTTCTGGGTCCTGCCCATAGAGGCGTGGTTCCTCTGCTTCCAGGCTTGCTCTCCTGCTCCCTCTATGTGTACCTTCATGTAATTGCGGGTAAATCTTGTTTTTTTCAAGATTTAAAACTTTTTTTCTTTGTGCTAGAGGGCCTGCAGTATCACAATATTTACCTGGGCTGATGAGGGGGGGAGGGGGGTCAGGACTGGTTAATGGCTATGGGCTGATGGGGGGAAGGGGGTTAGGACTGGTTAATGGCTATGGGCTGATGGGGGGGTTAGGACTGGTAATGGGCTATGGGGGGGGGGCTAAGACTGGAAATGGGCTGATGGGGGGGCTTAGGACTGGTAATGGGTTATGGGGGGGCTAGGACTGGTAATGGGCCGGGGGGTTGCTAGGACTGGAAATGGGCTGAGTGGAAGGGGGGCATGAACTGCAAATAGCTGATGGGGATGGGGCTTGGAATGGAAATGGGCAGAGTAGAAGGGGGGCTTGAACTGCAAATAGCTGATGGGAGGGGGGCTTGGAATGGAAATGGGCTGTGAGGGGAGGGTGCTAGGACTGGAAATGGGCTGAGTTGGGGGGAGCTAGGATAGGAAATGGGCTGATGGAGGGGCTAGGATAGGACTAGAAATGGGCTGTTGGGGGTGCTAAGATTGGAAATGGGCTGTGGTGGGGGCTTGGATTGAAATGGACTCATGGAGGGGCTAGAACTGGAAGTAGGCTCATGGGGGGCTTGGATTGGAAATGGACTGAGTGGAGGGGAGCTAGGATTTGACATGGGCTTATGGTGGGGCTAGGAAAGGACTAGAAATGGGCTGATGGGGGGCTGGGATTGGAAATCAGCTGATGGAAGGACTCGGATAGGACTGGAAATGGATGGAGGAGCTAGGACTGGAAATGGGCTGATGGTGGGGCTAGGATAGGACTGGAAATGGGCTGATGGGGGCTAGAACTGGAAATTTATTTATTTATTTATTTAACGTCTCTTCTATACCGCTGTATTCAAATCAGTGCGGTGTACATTCAACAGAACCTTATACAAAGCAGTCATGCTGCATTGTATTTACAATAAACAGGGACTAAAAACTGGGGCGTAACTGGGGTAACTTTCTACAATTTATTTACGTTAATGACATGGGAAATTATTTTATTAAATTATTAATTATTATTATTATTATTTTATTATTATTATTTTATTAAATTATTTTAACCACATTTAATAAATAACTTAGCACCATCTGTACTCAATACACTCATTAACGTAGAATTAGATAAACGATCACAAAGGAGCAGAAACACAAACACTATAGCAGTCCCAAAAGATTACACAAAAGCTAGAAAACAAAACAACAAGAGGGCCTTCTCCCATTCGGCACCTATCCTATGGAATAATCTGCCTGACAACATTCGCCAACTATCAGACATAAAGGAATTTAGAAAAAAAACTAAAAAACCCATTTATTCTCTCTACACTACAATACACTACCTAATCAGACTACACAAAGAGACACAGGTTAACAACCATACTACAATACTACATAACACACAAAATATTTTTATACATCACAATTTTGTTCCATGATATATTTTGTAAGTACCCATAATGTAAATACGTTCTAACTTTTTACTGTTCAAATGTTATATTGTTACTTGTAAATAGTTCCACCTGTTCTATGTAAAACGACTAGGTATGCGCTTTAACATACCATATAACTTACTGTTCCTTGTAAACCGCACTTGATACTTGGGAATGAGCGGTATAGAAATAAGTGTTAAAATAAATAAATAAATAATGGGCTGATGCGGGGATTAGAAGGGAATGGATGCTGGGTGGGGCTGGAACTAGAAGGGAGCTGATGTTGGGGGAGGATTAGAATGGGATGGGGCTGGAAGAGTGAAATGGAGAGGGGAAAAATATTTTGTGTGGGAGGGAAGATAAATCTACAATTGGATGGGTATTGGGAGAGTAAGTGGGGATTGAGGATGGAGGGGTAAAATTTGAGTGGATGAAATAGGAATGAGGAAAGAGCAAAAGGAGAAAGATTAGTATGTTAAAGCAGATGTAGAGAGAGAGAATGGAAAAAAACTAGAAGAGAGAAGAAAGGACAAATGGACAGCAGACGATGGAGAGTTAGCAGAAAACACAAAGAAATCAGAAGAAAGTGGCTGGAGCAATTGCAACTGAAAAAAAATGCACAAAAGGTAGAAAAATATCTCTTTATTTTGAGTTTATTAACTGTAGTATGTCAGCTCTGGGAAATGTGCATCATTAACGTCTGCGCTTTGTTTAGTACAAGAGGAAATTAATTTATAGTTTTATTTCTACAGTGTTGTTGTACATTCCAAGTTTGGCTTTTGGGGTTCCCAGTTTAATTATTGTCTTCCTGTTTCTAAATTGTGATTCCTTGTTTGGTGATGGTCTATATTCTGCTGAGGTATTCTGTTTATGTAATTCCTATTTGACATTTACACTTGTTCTCTTTCCCCAGTAGATCATGTATTGTTATTCTCTGAAATGTATTGGTTTAATATTTGCAGTGTTGCCTTTTGATAGGTAGAATATGGTGCTTTGTGAGTCCTGGTAGTGCTTTTACGATACGGCAGGTTTGCTATGGGTTCTAAATGCCCTATAAAATACTTGATACCCACAAACAACCTTGTGTAGTGCCGTGAATGTGACCTAAACAATATCAGATTTTTTGTCGGATCGCCCACCGATGAGTAGAAATTTTACTACTCTCGTAGTGGGCCCTCCATTTTATTCAAAGTTAAAAAAATGGCCCATGACAGGTCATTAAATCAGGTGCACAGCACTAACAAGCCGTTGCTCCTGCACTACGAAAACTAAGCAGTGTCTCATAAGACGTTTCTCCAGATCAATAGGCAATGTCAATGTTCCTCAAACTTGAACCGTAAAGATGGAATACTCATCTAAAATCCCTCAAAGCAATGGCGCCACGGTGGCGATAACTCCGGTCCAAGGCAGAAATCTTCATTGACAAACTATCTTCCTCTCCGAAACTGTCATAATCCAAAGCATCAAGCCTTCTTTGACCAGTGAAGGAGTCGTATGATTCAAATCACAACACCAATCAGTGTTTCAAGCCGCGCAGCCACCGTGGCGCCATTGCTTTGAGGGATTTCAGATGAGTATTCCATCTTTACGGTTCAAGTTTGAGGAACATTGACATTGCCTATTGATCTGGAGAAACGTCTTATGAGACACTGCTTAGTTTTCGTAGTGCAGGAGCAATGGCTTGTTAGTGCTGTGCACCTGATTTAATGACCTGTCATGGGCCATTTTTTAAACTTTGAATAAAATGGAGGGCCCACTACGAGAGTAGTAAAATTTCTACTCATCGGTGGGCGATCCGACAAAAAATCTGATATTGTTTAGGTCACATTCACGGCACTACACAAGGTTGTTTGTGGGTATCAAGTATTTTATAGGGGATATAGTTGTGTTGATCCCATTTGGGTGTATTGTTTGTTTGATGGGTTCTAAATGGGCAGTGTTTGTAGTACTTCCTAATGTGCCTGGCGGTTGGCACTGGATTATAGTAATATAGAAATCTTTTAGTCTTTCTTTATCCATACACTGATTAAGAGGCATGTTTACTAAAAGTTAGTGTATGGTAACATTATGGTAATATTTATGCAAATGAGACCCCTTATGCAAATGTGGCCCTGCACCGAGTCTCCGCACATGGCCCCGCACCCCCCTTGGGCTGCCCCTGGCTATTCTCATTGGCTGAATCAAGCAGCTTTTATTAAGTCAAGCGGGGAGCATTTGATGTTCTGTCTACAGCACTCCCAACAGACTATGGGGGGAAAACAAACTCTTCTTCAAATTGACGCAGAGTGTGAGTTTTAGTGAAGTCTAACCAATCTTAAAGATGACACATCTGGCATGCTAGAGAATATTGTTGTATGTCCTGCAATCCCCTCCCCCCATATTTCCACCCTCTACAAAGCCTGGACAGTGCTACTTTGGCTTGACCTCCCCTCCACAGAAACCGACAAATCTCTTTTTCAAGACATCTGAGGTCAGATTGACGAAAGGAAATCAGGAGGGTCTGCAAGTAATAAAGAATCTTAGGTAATAAGATCATACAATAAGCTTCCACCCTACCTATCAGCGACAGCGGCAGTGAGGTCCAATCTTGCAGTTTTGTTTGAATCTTTCCCAGCAGCACCTCATAGTTCAATTGGTACAACTTACAAGGATCCTGAGGTAACTGTATCCCTAGATAAGTAGAAGTCTAGCTGCCCATTTTAGTGGGAAAGCAGGACCCCAGACAGTCCTCAACTGACCCAGAACATCCAACGCCTCTGATTTGTCCACATTGAGTTTAAGCCCTGCTACTACCCCATAGTTTTGAAATTCTAAGAGCAATGTGGGTAGTGCTTCCTGGGGATGGGTAATGTGTACGAGTATGTCATCAGCAAAGGCTGAGATTTTAAATTTGGAACAGCCAATCTTGATCCCTGGAATCTCTGGGTGCACTGCCAGCTTTCGAAGCAGAGGGTCCAAAGATAAAACAAACAATAAGGGTGATATTGGACATCTCTGCCTGGTCCCCCTCTCTAATTCAAAGGCCTCCGACATTGTTTAATTCATTATAACTGCCACCATGGGTTGTGAGTAGAGCAGCCCAACCATACGTAGGAACGCTTCTCCCAACCCATATTGTGGAAGGACTGAGAATAGGTAGTCCCAGCCTACCCTATCAAATGCCTTTTCGGCATCAAAACTAATGATTAAATAGGGGTGCCCTTCTCGTGAACCCATTCCAAGGAAGCCATAATCTTACATAAATTGCTAGTTACTGACCATCCCACCACGAAAACCATCTGAGAATCATGTAGGAGTTCTGGGAGCATCCTGGCTAATCGATATGCTAAAGTTTTTGCAAACAATTTAAGGTCATAATTAATCAGGGAAATGGGTCGGTATGCCACTCCGTCTTGTGGATCCTTCCCGGGTTTTGGGATAAGTGTAATGTGGGCCCAATTGTCTCCTCAACCAAATTTCCCCATTTCAGTACGTTCCTGAAAAATTTCAACTAGTAAGGGGGTCAACTGTCCTTGTAGATTTTTGTAAAATTCTGCACTAAATCCATCCGTGCTTGGAACCTGACAACACGATACACGTTGAATTCCCTTCTGAATTTCTTCAGTGGAGATCGGTGCCCTTAATATCTCTGCTTGCTGTTCTGACAACTTAGGTAAACTAAGGTTACCCAAGTATGTTACAATTGCTGCCAGTGTTACTGGTTCCCTAGTATATAAATTTTTTAAAAATATATGGAACAGTTGTGCAATGTGAGCATTGTCATGGTGAAGGGCTCCCTGTTTATCTCGCAATGCTGTTATGGTATGGGTATCCCTGGCCCCCTTCAAGCACCTTGTCAACAAACGCCATGCCCAATCACTGTGTCTGTATAATTGGAATTTATAATAAAGCAAAGATTTTTTTTCACGTTGATGTAGCAGCTCATTCAAAGATGCTTGTGTTTCTAGTAGTCAGATTTAGTGCATGTATTTGGCGAGCCTGGATCACTTGCCTTTCTAGGCGTAAAATTTTTTTGTTTATCAGTCGCCTCTTTCGTGTGGAGTATGCAATTATATCACCTCGCGGTACAACTTTGGCAGTTTCCCACAGGAGTTCGGGAGTATCTATGTGTTGTATATTATTGTTCTCAAAATCTTCCCATTACTCGCGTAAAAATGCGTGAAAGTTAGCATCTTTCTAAAGGTTGAGTGGAAACCGCCAAATATGCGTTCTTGACTTTAATGTTCCCTAGACTAAGGAGCTTGTTTACTAAGCCGTGATAGTGGAGCCGTGGCCCCATTGAATTTAATGGCGCCGCGGCTCCAATATCGCACGGAGTCCGCTACCGCTGTATAGTAAACAAACCCCTAAGTCTACCCACACCAGGCGTGATTGGATATTTCCCCGGGTCATGTAACAGCCTCTGTTGCCCTTTCAAAAAGAAAGTCTTACAGTAGGATTATGTCCAAGTGGGCACTTGTCCCATGTGCCTTAGAGAGGTGGGTATAATCCTGCTCTGAGGGGTGTAGGACTTGCCAGGGGTCCATCACTCACAGCCGTCTCCTGAATCTACCCAATGCCTTTGCCAAGCCTTGACAGGTATCCATCTTGCCTCTTGAGGCATCTATCTGGGGGTCCATAATTGCATTAAAGTCTCCTCCATCTATTATTCCTGTCTGGCAGGTTTTCTATCTCTGAAGCCACTTTGGCAAAGAAGGGGGCATTATTTGTGTGTGGGCCATATATGTTGCATAATACCATTGGAGAGCCTTCTAAGGTCCCCTAAATAATAAGATATCTCCCTGAAGGGTCTGCAATGATCTTTTGGTTCTCAAATCTAAAGGCCTTGTGGAATAAAATTGCCACCCCTCCCTTCCTGCCCTGTGCCAGGACTCCGAATACTTGGCCCATCCATTCTCTCTTTAATTTTGAATGCTCAATTGCAGATTGATGGTCTCTTGCAAAAAAGCAATATCACATTTGTGAGCTCTCAGTGCCTGGAGAATCTTAAAGTGTTTGACTGGAGAGCCCAATCCACACACATTCCAGGATATGACCTTCAGCCCACTCCACATTTATCTAGACCAAATAAGTGATATAGCATGAAGAAAGGGAGGTCCCCCCAGCCTTGAACCGACCTTAGGGCAAACATTAAACTGTGACAGTAGATTCGAATATCCCTTACTGTAGGAATGCCAGCTACATCTCCTATCACTCTTCTCTCTCCCATCGAGCACCCCTCCACCTTCCCTCCCCAACCCGCCCTCCCAACCCAGATCTCTCTTCATCCTCCTTATCTTAGGAGTTCACTTTGATATGTTGGGATCTCCCCTCCCCCCAGATTCATTCCTCCTTCTTCATTCCTCCTTTTCCCTTATCCTTTGCAGGAACTCCCTCTTTTCACTGCTAAGTCATAGCCTAATTTGGGTCCCCCCTCCTCTCGCGTGATGGTGAGGTTGCCTACATTGCTTAGTGTTCTGTTCTCCCCCCTGTCCACCAATCCCCTATCCTATCTTTTACCTTACCTTCCCCCAGCCTCTTTACCCCTCTCCCTCCCCCTCTCTTAACCCCTTCAATCCTTCTTCCCTAAATTTTCCTTTCCTATCTATGGATTAACTTCTATATCTATAGTATACATTACAATGATGCTTCATTGTTAACAAAAGTCCTTTGCAGTGGGCTCTGATAGCCTCATCTTCTTCAGGTACCATTGCAGCATTTCACTGAGGGAGTGTCCTTTGCTTCAGGTGGTATCAATACCTATCCCCCCTCCCGCCTGTCCTCTCCCATCCTG
This sequence comes from Ichthyophis bannanicus, assembly GCA_033557465.1. Classification (NCBI taxonomy): domain Eukaryota; kingdom Metazoa; phylum Chordata; class Amphibia; order Gymnophiona; family Ichthyophiidae; genus Ichthyophis; species Ichthyophis bannanicus. Next base: position 277,823,411 of record CM066041.1, read on the forward strand.
GCCTTGCGGCCTCTGATTATATTGAGATCCAAGTGAGTGACCAAATGCTCTAATTTAGTTCTCTTTAGGGAGTGTCACTGCAAGGATCCTCCCTTGCCAATTCTGTCTCTTGCCAATCCATTCAAAAGTGAGGGTCTTAGACTTTAGGAAAACTAACTTTGCCAAGATGGGCCAATACCTCAGGGAAGGTTAGCGGAATGGGAGCAGCTGGGGGTTGTAGAAAAACAGTGGGCAAAACTGAAAGGGGATATTTTAAGGGCAACCAACCTTTTTGTTAAAATGGTAAATAAAGGTAAAAGGAAAAGGAGATCACTATGGTTTTCGAAAGAAGTAGCTGAAAAGGTGAAGAAAACGAGGGAGGCCTTCATGAAATATAAGACATCACAGAGAGAGGAAGACAGGCATCTATATTTGGAAAAACTTAGAGAAGCAAGCAAAGTAGTCAGGAAAGCAAAGATTCAAAAAGAGAAGGAAATAGCTAATGCAATAAAATGACAGGATAAGACATTTTTCAGATATGTTAGTGAGAAGAGGAAGCACTGCAAAATAGTCACCAAAAAAGCCCCCAAAAAATTCTAAGCATTTTTTTGTCGGAGTGTACCAAGGGAGGAATGAGCTATTTATCATCCACACCAGACGGTAAACTTCTTTTTAATCAATTATAGGTTCAATACCAAAACTTGCAAATATTCCATATTAAAACCAAAACTTGGGGAGCATGTGAGGAGAGGAGGTTGCTGCTCACCACTGTGCTCCGCTGATGTTTCTCCTGATGGCGTTGGAGTGCATGTTCCACCTCGGCGGCGCCTACCCCTGACGTCATCTAAGGGGGTTTAAAGCCCGGCGGCTTGTTTCCTCAGTGGGAGCGTGTGAGGAGAGGAGGTTGCTGCTCACCACTGTGCTCCGCTGGTGTTTCTCCTGACGGCGTTGGAGTGCATGTTCCACCTCGGCGGCGCCTACCCCTGACGTCATCTAAGGGGGTTTAAAGCTCGACCGCTAAGTGGTACGCGATAGCGGTCGCGTTCTAAAGGGGCATGTTATTAAGGGGCTTGTTCCTTATGCGCTCCTTTGGCGCTCGAGGAGCTCGGGAGCTGGCTTGTGGTATTGCAGAATGGGTAGACGGAAGAAGCGACCTCTAAATGTGAGTACTGAAAACCCTACTAAAGCTGTAAAGATCTCTGGCCCGATGGATCGACATCTTGTTGCATTGAACAGTAATGAGGGGGAGGTTGTTGCTGCAACTCCGACTCAGCTTCCTAGTAATGGCTCCTCTTTATCTCTGGGGGTTAGTATCTCTTCCCCCTCTGCTGCCATTTTAGATTCCGTTCCTGTGACTTCCTCTCCTTTTAGGAATGATGTGCCTTTACAAATGGACTCTGTACCTCTTATATCTGTTTCTGGGCCTTCGTTGGTTTCCGGGAGAGTTCCACTACCTCGGATCCTGTCAGCCCCGGAGAGTTCTGCTTTGGCGCAACGGGACGGTGTTTCTATTTTGCCAGTGGCTTCACAGGATGTTTCCCTTTCAGATTTATGGAAGGTTCTTACTAGGATTGAGTCTTCATTGAATTGCGTCGTCTCGCAAATGTCGGACTTTACTAGAGACTCTGTAGCAAAATTTTCTCAACATGATTCTCAGATTGATACCTTGGGGGAAAGATGCCAGAAGTTGGAAGCATTGTACTGTGTTACAAAATTCTTTGTTGTCCTTTATGAAAGACAGCCTTATTCTCCATACTCAACAAGAGTTATTGGAAAATAGTCTGCGTGCTTTGAATTTGAGGTGTTTAAATTTTCCTCACACTCGGTTTATATCTCCTCAAATTCTATTTGATATGTATTTGGTAGATATTTTGGGATATCGAGAAGATAATAAGCCGTCTGTGACTAAGTTGTTTTATATTCCTCCCAAAGAGGCCCCTCTGGCAGATGCTTCTGCTGGTCTAGCCCCAGTAATATCTCAGGAGTTTGAATATTTCTGATTATATTGAGTCTTCTCAAGACAATATTTCAACTAGAGCTACCCTTCTGGTGTCCTTTACCTCGGAAGTTGATAAAAATGCTGTAATGCGTTTATATATTTCAAATAAAGCATCTATTTTCTGTGGAGAGAAGGTTAGTATTTTCCCCGATGTCTCCAGGAAAACTCAGCTATGTCGTAGGGCTTTTTTGATATTGAAGCCACGCGTCTTGGCTCTTGGTGCCACATTTTTCCTCAAATTTCCCTGCAAATGTATATGGTAATTAGGCCTTACCTGCTAATTGCTGTTCCTGAAGGAACGACAGTCCAGTCCCTTACTTCTGGGTTGCGCAACCCTTCCAGCAGCTTGGAGGCTGAGCCCAACCTTCTTGGGGATGGAGCGGTATAAATACCACTGGGACCACCCCCTAACTCCAGTATTCGAATGAAAAAGCAGACATAACCAATTTTCGGAACAATCTATACAGCCTACACAACTCAAGAAATATTGTCTACCACTAAATTCAAACTTTTTTTTTTTTTTTTTTGGATGGCCTAGGCAGGGATGAGAGGGATGAGCCCGGGCGGAGGGGGGTTTGCCGGGGCTAGCCGCACCTGGACTGTGTTCGTTCCGGTGAATCTGCCCTTCTGTCTAAACCACAATCTTCAATTCGGCCGGAACCGGGAGGGATCAGGGACTGGACTGTCGTTCCTTCAGGAACAGCAATTAGCAGGTAAGGCCTAATTACCATTTCCTTATCGTCACTCCAGTCCAGTCCCTTACTTCTGGGAAGTACCAGAGCAGTTCAACCCTGGGTGGGGTCCGGCATACCGGAACGAAGAACCGCAAGGCCAAACCAAGCGTCCGCTGCACTCTGGACGTCCAATCTGTAGTGCTTGGTGAAGGTGTGGAGGGAGGACCAAGTCGCCGCCCTACATATGTCCAGCGGGGGAACTAGGCTGAACTCCGCCCAGGAGGTAGCCTGAGCCCTCGTAGAGTGTGCCCGCAGGCCCACGGGGACTTGTTTCCCCTTCAGGATATAGGCGGAGGCGATTGCCTCCCTGATCCACCTAGAGATGGAGGCCTTGGCTGCCGCCTCCCCTTTGTGCGGACCCCCGAACTGAATGAACAGGCGTTCGGATTTCCTGAAGGGCGCTGTACGGGAGAGGTATCGCTTCAGGGTCCGGCGAATGTCTAGTAGGCGAAACTTGTCATCTCTAACTTCCCGCACCTCCGGAGGGAAGGCCGGGAGAGTAACTGTCTGGTTCATGTGGAAGGGAGAGGTGACTTTGGGCAAGAAGGATGGAACCGTGCGCAGAACCACTTTGTCCTTGAGAAAGGCCAGGAAGGGGGGCTGCGAGGACAGTGCCTGTAGTTCCGAGATTCTTCTGGCCGAACAGATGGCGATCAGGAAAACTGTCTTCAAGGTTAGATCCTTTAGGGAGGCATTTTTTAATGGCTCAAAGGGATTCCCGATCAAGGCATTTAGTACTAGGTTAAGGTCCCAAGGGGGGATGATAGACCTTCGTTGTGGCCGTAGCCGTCTAACTGCCCTTAGGAACCTTGCGACGTCCGCGTGGGTCCCTAGGGGTTTGCCTCGGATCTTGCCTCTGTAGCAAGCGATAGCCGCAAGCTGGAGCCTTAAGGAACTGTGGGCCAGGCCCTTGTCAAACCCTGCCTGCAGGAATTCCAGGACCTCCGGCACCGAGACCGAGAGTGGTTTCTTTCGGCGCTCCGCGCACCAGGATTCGAAGATGCGCCAGACTCTCACGTAGGAAAGACAGGTCGAACGCTTCTTGGCCTGCAACATAGTCGAGACTACTGCCCCTGAGTAACCTCGTTTCAGGAGCCGTGCCCTTTCAATAGCCAGGCCGTAAGCGAGAACCAATCCACGTGTGGCATCAGAACCGGGCCTTGACTTAGAAGGTCCCTTTTGCAAGGAAGGCGCCACGGTTGGTCGGCGATCATCCTCACCAGATCCGCATACCAGGGTCGGCGAGGCCAGTCCGGAGCTATGAGGATTACCAAACCCTGGTGTGACTCTACCCGCTGGAGCACTTTTCCGACCAGAGCCCAAGGCGGGAATACATAGAGAATCCCCTCCGAAGGCCACTTTTGGGATAGGGCATCCAAGCCCTCGGACATTCTTTCCCTCCGCCGACTGAAGAATCTGTCCACCTTGGCTGACGAGAACCGTGCCATGAGGTCCATGACTGGCACTCCCCATCGAGCTACTATTTGGTTGAAGGTCTCCCGTTCCAGTTCCCACTCTCCGTGGTCTATCTTGTACCTGCTGAGGAAGTCGGCCGTGACGTTGTCCGTTCCCGCCACGTGCTGCACTGATAGTGCCTGCAGATGGATTTCCGCCCACTGTAAGAGGGTGTCCGCCTCCTTCTCGAGAGCGGGACTGCTGGTGCCTCCCTGGTGATTGATGTACGCCACCGCGGTGACATTGTCGGAGAGGACGCGAATTGCTCTTCCTTGTACTAAGGACTCGAGCGCTTTGAGCGCCAGGGTGACGGCCCGTAATTCCAGTCTGTTGATGGGCCATTGCGATTCCAAGGGTGTCCAGCGACCCTGGACGAATTGATCTTGACAGTGTGCTCCCCATCCGGATAGGCTGGCATCCGTCGTCAACAGTAGCCACTGAGGGGGTTCGAGAGGCATCCCGCGATCCAGGTTCCTTGGGTTTCTCGCCTGTTTGGTCCGCGGAGCGCACGGTAACTGCCGAGAGAGAGGATGATTCTGGGGAGACCACCGACGCAACAGTGAACGCTGCAATGGGCGCATGTGGGCCCTGGCCCAGGGAACTACCTCTATTGCCGCCGCCATTGTGCCCAGGAGTTGAAGATAATGCCACGCCGAGGGGCTTCTTCTGGATAGAAACTGTGAGACCAGGAGCCTTAGATCCCTTGATCTTGTTTGTGACAAGAAAAACTCTGCCGCTTTTGGTGTCGAATCTTGCCCCGAGGTACTCGAGATCCTGGGAGGGAGTCAGCCTGCTCTTTGTACGATTGATGACCCAACCCCAAGTCCTCTAACACCTGGATTACTCTGGTCGTTGCCGAGAGACTCTCTTCTTCTGATTTCGCCCGGATTAGCCAATCGTCCAAGTAAGGGTGAACTAATATACCCTCCTTCCGGAGGAAGGCTGCCACCACCACCATTACCTTGGTGAAAGTTCTGGGGGCCGTAGCTAGGCCGAATGGGAGGGCCTGGAATTGAAAGTGGCCTCCTGGTACCGCGAATCTCAGAAACTGTTGATGGGACTTCCTGATTGGGATGTGCAGGTAGGCTTCCGTCAGGTCGAGGGACGTTAGGAACTCCCCTTCCCTTACGGCTGCTATGACCGAACGGAGGGTCTCCATTCGAAAGTGGGGTACCCTGAGGCAGCGATTGACCTGTTTTAGATCCAGGATCGGTCGTAGGGAGTCTTCCTTTTTTGGAATCACAAAATAAATTGAGTATCGACCCGATCCGCGCTGGCTTGGTGGCACGGGGATCACTGCCCCGAGAGCTAGTAGGTGAGCGAGAGTTGCCTCCACCGCCGCCCTCTTTGGAGAAGAGCCGCAGGGGGAGCGGACAAAGGCCGGGGGAATTTGTTCTGCGAATTCGAGAGCATAGCCCTCCCTGATCACTTCTAGGACCCACTGATCGGACGTGACTCGGGACCAGGCGGGAAGGAAGAGCCTCAGGCGGCCTCCTATCGGGTGCCTTCCCTCCTGGGCCCCCAACATCTCATTGTTTTCTGGGACCCGAGAAGGAGGAGGAGGAGGCTGATCCAAATCCTCGGCCGGCTCCCCGAAACCCTCTGAAACCTTGTCCCCTTGAGGGGAAACGGGACTTGGAAAAGGGGGCTGACCTGGCTGGACGAAACCTCCGTGGATCCCTAGGCTGGGTACGTACTGGGGGTAGGGAGCGCCCCTGCTTTTGTCTGTCTTCCGGGAGCCTGCCTCCCTTTGACTCCCCCAGGTCCTTCACTAGCTTTTCTAAATCTTCGCCGAACAACAGTTTCCCCTTAAAAGGAAGTCGGCTCAGGCGCGCCTTAGAGGAAGCATCTGCTGCCCAATTCCGTAGCCAAAGATAGCGCCTGGCCGCCACCACCGAGGCCATGTTCTTGGCTAGGCTTCTGATGAGATCATACTGACTATCAGCCAAATAGGCTGCTCCGGATTCCACCTTAGCCGAGCTGGCCTGTGTTTCGTCCGTTGAACCCTCTGTTGACTGGATCTGTTGTGCCCACCTTAAACAGGCCCGAGCCACCCAAGCCCCTGATACGGAGGCCTGCAAGGCCAGAGCGCTGATGTCAAAGGCCTGTTTCAGGAGCGTATCCAATTTCCTGTCTTGAGCATCCCTTAGGGCCGTGGCTCCCTCCACCGGGATAGTGGTCTTCTTGGTGACTGCTGAGACCGCAGCATCCACCCTGGGGGATTTCAGCAGTTCTTTATCCGACTCCGGGAGAGGGTAGAGGCGAGACATGGTTCGTATCCCTCTCAGGCCAGATTCCAGTTGATCCCATTCCTCTTGAATCATTTGACGTACCACTCTGTGGACAGGGAAAACCTTCTGGGACCTTCTGATGGCCTGAATCAGGGGATCCTCTAATGTCTCGTGCTCTGTTGGGGAATCAGAGGCCACGTTGAGGGCTTTTAGGGACTCATTGATTAAGGCCGGGAGCTCTTCTCGGCGAAACACTCTAACCATGCGAGCATGGTCTTCCTCCGGGATCTCCCCTTCTTCCAGCTCCTCGTCTTCCTCCTCTAGGTCCCTCTCGGAACCCTCCTCCTCTGGGGTGCCCTGAGAAGGGGGAGGGAGAATTTCCTCACTCATTAGTCTGGTGCACTTGGGAGGTATCCCTGAATCCTGACCGCTTGCTCTCCTAGGTTTGGCTAAACTGGCTTCTGCCGGTAGGCCTGTATCCCCTGGCCCGAGCCCCTGCCTGCGCATGCAGTAAGCTTGGTGAAGTCTGGGGAGAAGAGCTCTCCGACCCCTCCCTCCAGCGTGGCACGGGATACAGGGGGTGTGAGAACCTCAGTGCTGGTAGTCGGAGGCAACTGAGCTCCCCCTTCCGCTTCCAGGGATTCCCCAGGCACCAGGGGTACTTGGGCCATGGCCAAACTGATCTCCTGCTCTACAGAGGTAGACGCTGCCGCACACGCCCTGCAGATTCCTGTCTCTGTGGGGGTGCCCCTCCGTGTGCCACAGGATGGGCACTTTGCCTTGGAAGCCATGCTTTCCAGTTGTCTCAGGGAGCAGTGCTTGGTGGCAGGTCAGAGCAAATGGCGGTATGGGAAAAAGACCCGAAGACAGAACCAAAATTAAAATTAAAGGCAAAGCAGAGGACCCACTCAATTGTGGAAAATTGCTGCAGATAACTCCTGTGCCTTCTCTTCCCCCCAGGGAGGTCGGTAAACTCGGGGGCCAAGAAAGGCCTAGCCGTTGGAAACAACGACCGAATCACAATGAGGTATTTAAAATAAATTAATTTAACCTAAAATTAAATATAATAAAGGTAGAAATAAAATAAAGGCAAGGCATAAGTGCCGGTGATGATAATACTTGCTGTTTGTTGAACCTCCGGGGGAAAAAACGCGCATCCACTCCGTTGGCTCAACACGTGTTAGGCCGCGGCCACGTGGAGTCCGGAACGGAGGATGCGCTGCTGCTCGCTGCCCTGTTGACCCGGCTTCTACCGTCGCGAAGAGGGATCGTGCACCGCTACGCCGACCGCTATTGTTGCCGCCACTAGCCCTCCCTCCGGAGAAGAGAGGCTTCAATTGCCGGCTCCGGGGGTCGCCACCGCACCCTGCTGCTCCCGGGGGGGGAAGGGGGGCGTCAGAGAGACTCGCTCGCGTCTCTGCCTCTAGCGCTCAGCCGTCTTCAGGGCTTCGGCGCGAGGCAGGGCTGCTCCTCGGGGAAGCTGCTAATCACCCCAGCAGAGGAAGAAGAGGATCTTTCGTCCCCCTGCAGCAGGCAGCTCCGGTGTCTCCTCCGGTCTCCGCCCGGACTGGAAGGGAGGGAGGGGAGGGAGGGAGAAGGAGGCAGACTGCAGGAAAAATTAAAGGTACAGGCAAGAGCTCAGGGCAATAAAGAAATAATTAAAATTAAATAATTAAATAATTAAAATAAAATAGATTAAATAGGAGAAGGCAGGACTCCAGTAAGCCCTAGGCTTACGGAACCCTCCAGCTGCTTGGAGGCTGAGCAATACTGGAGTTAGGGGGTGGCCCCAGTGGTATTTATACCGCTCCATCCCCAAGAAGGTTGGGCTCAGCCTCCAAGCTGCTGGAAGGGTTGCGCAACCCAGAAGTAAGGGACTGGACTGGAGTGACGATAAGGAATGTTACTTTTAAAGGCACTTAGTTTGTTTTTCTGGAGACATCGGCATTGGAATCTTTTCTTCTTTCTAATGGTGTCCTGGCTTCTTAAAATATTTTCTTTGTGTTAATTTCTTGACAGCAGATAGTTTGAAAAAGAGTTTGATTTATTGAGTAAGCATCTTCTCCTTTATTTGCATGCTCCTCTTGATGTGGACTGTATTATGGATATCCTGTTTTGTTTCTTTGTGTATTTTCCTTGATAATATTTGTTAGATACCTGTAATTTTCTTTGTATTTCTTAATAAAAGAAATTTAAACTATAACCCCCCCCCCCAAAAAAAAAACAACAAAAACCAAAACCAAAACTTATCTCATAAGTGTGCTGCAGCTTGATAGATTGTAACTGAGGAGCACAGCATGCACGTTTCAGGGTATAAATCCCTGTTTCCAGTGCCTTCCACGTCCAGGTTCATATCAACTGCCAACAAACGCCAACTCTGTGTTAGCGGCATTTTTCTAAGGACCAAAACTTATGTGATTGGCTAAAACCTGCTGTCAATCAAAGAAGAACCCTAAATGAGAATAAGGGAAACCCCACCGCCAGGGGAATCCCTGTTATGCATTGGCTGAAGAAGACAAAACCCAACTCTGTATGATGAATGGGCAACCCATAATGACGCTGAATGAGGGCATCCAATGAACAGGGAAAATCCCCATCACCATCAGGAAATCCCTAATCTCATTGGTTGAATCAGAAAAGACTGGCCCAAACGATTTCTCTGTTGAGCCCGAAAGCCTGAATGGTATTTAAATTATATATCCAGCGTTGCTCTAGCCATTGGAGCCGGTAAATCCTATCCCCACCTCTTGGATCATGCGGTACATGATCTATTACTGTCCAAGTCAAATCTTCAAAACCGTGATGACAAGTTAAGCAATGTTCAACAATCGGTGTTGACTGTATCTGCTGGCGTATACGAGACGCATGCTCACTTAGTCTCAGTTTGATAGAACGCGTCGTCCTGCCAACATAAAGCAACCCGCATGGACATTGCAACATGTACACCACGTAAGATGACTGGCAATTAACCTGTGACACATATAAGAATGTGCAGTAGTGGGATGTGTCCAAACCAGTCCCGATAATATCATAGAGCAATATTTACAATGGTTGCATGGAACATGACCCTTTTGATTCGAAGATAACAACACCGGTCTATCTATTGAAGTGGATTTGACCAATATATCCCTCAGATTAGAACCTCTCGAAAAGGCTATAATCAAAGACTTATTGAAGCAAGAATGCAGCCGTAATACAGGCCAATGCTGATTAAGAACCCAAACTATATCTGAGCTGAGATCCATGAATGGAAGGACTCCCACGATGGCATCTGAGGCGTGTGACGATGACCCTTCCGATTTCTCCTGATTCAATAACCATTCACGCTGAACATGATATGCTCGGCGGCAGGCCATATCTATCACACATGCAGGATAACCCCTACTCAGCAATCTGTATTTCAGATCTGTGGCGTGATGTTTAAATTCATGTAATGAAAAACATAGTCTGCGCAACCTAAGAAATTGACCAAAAGGAAGTCCCTGCCGAAGCGGACCAGGATGGAAACTTTGATAACTCAAAAGTCTGTTACGCTGGACAGACTTCCTATAAAGAGTGGTTCTCAGCTCCCCTGCTTCTACAAAAACCAGCATATCTAAGAACTCAATCTGATGTTGATCCATGTACGCTGTGAATTTTATGTTGGACTTTAAAGAATTCAACCAATGAATGAAGTTCTGAAGAGAGAACAAATCAGAATCCCAGATAAAAAATATGTCATCCTGGAATTGCTTCCAAAAAATGACATGGTCAAAATGTGATGACCTAACTATGTGATGATCCTCCATGTCAGCCATATATAATGTCGCTATAGAAGGTGCCACAGTCGCACCCATGGCTATTCCAAAAATTTGTTGGAAAAACACCCCTCAGATAAAAAATAGTTGCGTGTCAAAACAAGTCACACCAAATCCAACAAAAAGGTCTGACAATACCACTTTTGCCCTTGCTCTTCTCACCAAGGATAGAGGTAGGATGGTATCCAGGTATCCCTTTAACTGCTGATCTTTAGTAGATTCAGGTATGCCCAGAAATCTTAAGTTGTTTCTTCTACCTCGATTCTTGAGGTCTTCCAGTTTTTCGGCGTGTTTATTTATTGCCCTTTGCAGTGCTTGCAGATCTCTCCCTGCTGTTCCCATGGCGTCTTCTACGTGGGATATGCGCTGTTCTGCCTCGGAGAGCCTGGCCCCAAAGGACGCAAACGACTGCTGCATACTGTCCAGTTTACCTGTGACTTGATCAAACTTGGCTGTTAGAGCCCCCACCACCGCAGCCATTACCTCTTCCACTAGAGCCGCCTGCTCTATTGCAACAGGGGAGGCGGGAGATTCTTAGCTGTGGCTGAGTAAGCCTTCTCCCTCTCTTTCCTTGTAGATTTCATCGCTAGAGCTCTCTGCTTACCTGCTGCTGGTGTTTGGGTTTTCCCCTGCACTTTCCCTTGCTCGTTGGTGTTCTTATTGCAGTTTTGGCACTTTTTTAAAGGTTCAGGAAAAAGGAGGTCCTGGAGCGAGAGCAAAGACGTCTGTTCTCCTCAGCACATTACGTGATTTCCCTGTAAATGCATTTTTAAACATCCTCATCCTCTGTCTTTCTGGCATGAACATATTACTCCATCATCCCTCGTACCCTGTGACAAATACATCACCACCTACCTGATCCCTTTCATCAGGTAGGAGTCAATGAGCAGTAGTTCTTACTTGCTGTTTCCTCCCCCTCCCCAATTGCAACAGTGTGGAGCGGGTGGGTCTCACAAAAGTACGGGATCCTCATAGTTATGACAGCAGAGGAAATACACCAGAGAAAGAAACAGTAGGTCAGAAGTGCTACCTGCAGTCTCCTGCTGGCTGGAGGGCAACACACAGGCATAAGAAAGATAAACAGAAGAACGTCTGCAGGTGACAGTCGTTCTGGCCCACTCCCAGTTTTCTCTCTGCTGGGTATGTGTAGGGAGCTGCTATACTAACACATCTAAAAGTGCCCCTATAAATATTTAGATCCTAGGCATGTGCCTGGTCTGCCTATGTTTTAATTCTGCTCTGGGTCTGACAGGTTCTGGCTGCATTATTCAGGAATATGCTTGGGCCTGGAGTGGCAGGGGCTGACCTCTGCTGGTGAAAGAGCTACATATGGAATGCAGTCCCAGAGAAGACTTTCATCTTCGTCCTTGATGTCAAAGGGACCTACACCACCAGGATAGCCAACCTGGTGAAAAGTGAAAATGAGAGGGCATCAAAGACAACTCGAAATTATATTCCTCTGAACCTTATTCTATTTAGCCTGAGCTGCATCTCTTCTTTTCATGTTTCAGCTACAGATTTAGGAAATACAGCTCTCAAGTCCCGATCCACTGAGTTTCCTGCTTCAGGGATGCTTTCTCATGAAATGCAGGTCCTCCCAGTAGGACAGCTCTACTGCAATAGGGCTGAGCAGCACAGACAAGTTGGACATAATTAGGTGATTAAACGGCAGGAAATCCTGTTTGTTGCAGCCAGCAGAACAATGTAAATTAAAATTGCCTGTCAATTCCTAGCACGATTATCAAAGCGAGGGGTGGAAAGGAGAGTAGAAAGATATAGACCTGCCTGATATTACTCTCTGCTGTTAGAATTCAATATATATCATAGCCTCTGCTGAGAACACTGGAGAAAGAAGGATTAGAATGTGACTGTTTCTTCTCTTTGTCCTGCAGTATCACAATGGTTTTTCAAGAAGGCCGTGGAACCTTGAGTGTTATATCATAAATACACAGGCTCCTTTTCAAACACTGGGATTACTAAATTTCTCTCTTTTTTCAGACCTACCAATTTCCTAAAGGTCGACTGAATTGTTTTGGAGATATACTTTGAGAATTATTTGTCAAATAAATCTCTCTTGTACTAGCTAGGGGCAATTTTCAGGTCTTTTTTGACTTACACTTTTCATGTGAGCACTGAAGAACTTTTTTGCAGGGAATGCCAAGCTGACTAAAGCCCTTCCTTAACTTTTCATTTTTGGTACTTTCTCTGACTGGTGTTACATTGAGGAAAAACTGTAGATTAGCAGCTTTGAGGTTTCATAAGCAGGGCATAGAGAGGATGTAATAAAGACATTTCTCACTAGCAGACAGATGCTATTAAAAAGCCATTTAGGCTATCTATGAGCTTTATAGTTATGAATCTTCCTGTCACGTGCATAAGTGTATGTGTGAGGAGATAGAAAGGGCAATGGGTTGCTTTGAAAAATAGTGTACTCTGCTTTTCTGCCTGTCAGGGGAGCACCTACAAGTTCTAACACTGAGTACAAGATCTCAGCGGTAGACACTTCAGTTTTGAAGTTACAAGAAGGCAAACCTTATGGATTCCATGATGACTTCCTATAAGTAGCTTGGAAGGCCGTAAGGGTAAAAGTAACTGGTACGGATGTGCTTTCATTTGAAATGACTTGGGAAAATATCAAGAACTTATTCCATGTCGTTTCATATTGTTTTAACACTAGAAGCCCCAAAGTGCTTCAATTGATGCAAATGTATCCTCGAAGTTGTATACCATCGCCCCTGCTAGAACCATGTCAGTTATGTTCCATGACTTTGTTAGCGAGGTCAAGATGTTCAAATATGTGCATCGAAAATTAATGACAGATGTGCCACCTAGCGGGAAGATGACTGTATACCTAGAAGCCCCAAAGTACGGCAATTGACGCAACCAAGAAAATTGAGTGGTTTTCACTAGTTTCATACAACGACTAACATAAGAACAGTGTTAACTAAATGTAAAAGTAACTGCAAATTCAAAAGTAACTGCAAAGTCCATGTCAGTTAACGAACGAACAGGATAAGCATGTACGCTTGCACAACCTGTAACATGTAGGTCAACATTTGAATCTAATTTTGCACCAGCACATCTAGGCACTGCTGTCTTCTCAGCATTCTGTAAATAGAATCGTAGAAAGAAAATGAATAAAATTTCAGGGAGGAAGCGATATGCTAAAAGTTCTGGAGTGTCGGCCTGTTCTAGGGTGTGTTCGAAAGTCACGACATTGTACATACCTGTGTAACAGAGTAAATTTCGGTTTTAAATCAATCACTGTTTACAGTTTTACTCCGACATTACAAAACAATAAACACACGATGACGTCATGTAATGACGTCACATACTGCACATATTTAACAAATAAGTAACTTCAAATTAATTCACATCTGCATTTCATGCTGAACGCAGTTGTCGTGATAATGCATCAATTGACGCACTTTGGGGTTTCTAGGTAAAATGCCTTTTGGGGCTTCTAGTGTTAAAGTCAAAAACAAAATGGAAAAATACCCCCAAATTATGTGTTGTCATGACATAGCCTCAAACCAGTGGCTAGCCGCTAGGCGGTTCTGGTCAGCTTTTATGTCTTCTGGGGTGGGGAAGTGGGGAAGAGGTTGGGAACAACTCTTCGCTGTGTCTTCTATTTCTTATGATGCTTTTTTGAAGTGACATCAATGCTTGACCCTGATGAAGCCCATAGTTGGGCTTTGGTATCTTCACCTGTCTTCATGGGATGCTGGCACTGGAATTGAAGTTAAGTGATAGAATATTTCTATGGTGCTATTGAACCCTATTGTTTTGGAGATTTCTCTTTCCCAATTCAGGCACTGCTGTCTTGTTGGTGGTTACGTGCTGTGTGCAAGGTATCGAGACACTTTGGTTGCCGATCAATATTAATTAGTTTCAAATCTATTGGCTATGCAAACTATTTAGATATTATTTGGATTTTATCTTACTAAGGTTATAAAATGTATGACGTTTCTAGATTGAGGAGCTAAGCTTTGTTCCTCAATTTGTACTTTTTGAGGAGTTTTTTAGACTGCTGATGTTTAATAAGGCAATTTCTCTTTGGTGGGTAACCGCTTATTAGAGGGATCACAGCTTATGCGCTGAGGTTTTTTCTCCTCTAGTTGTCTGAGATCCTTGTCAAGGCTGGTTTGAAGCCTCTCAGTATCCGTATTCATTTTTCGCGATCATTAGTTTTCTGTGTTGCTTGTCTCCCTAGATCATTTATTTGAAATTGATAGGTTTCAATAATGTCCAGAAGTTTGTGTCTTGTGTTATGTATTTGGATTACTTCTGGTGCGTTTTTTTGTGTGCCATTACTATTTGACAACCAGAATCTAGAGTAGGCCTGGTAAATGAGAATTTCACATAGAGTGTTAGCAGTAAATTTGAGAGATTAAGATCATACTCACATACCCTGGCTTAGGAGTGAGGTTCATGACTGTCGTGATATGCGCAGAACTAATCCATTTGGAGAAATTGCCACAGAGCTGTTAAGTAGCTCAATTCTAAGAGGGAGATTTTAGGATAGCCCTTGATTTCTGACTGCCTCATCCTAGCGCATTATGAGACCTGCAGGAGTCAATAGAATCACAAGGCAAAAGATCCAGGAAGGGTCATCCATAAAGTCCATGACCAGACAAAGAAACTCAGGCCAATCAGGCTATAGGAACTACACACCAGAAATAGAAAACATAATTAAGAATAGAATGGCTAAATTCAGCCCTCCCACCTCTTACCATCCAGGAGATCTACTAGCTTATCTTGGAAGATCAGTATTTTCCAGCCCAAGGCTTATTGGTTTGAGGCCAGATTATGACAAATATTAAAAAGAGAAAAACAAATGTGGGCTTTTTTTTATTTGTCTGGAAACTTCTAGTAAACTTTCAGCCATTTATTTTTGTTTGGGCACCATCTCTTAATTATCAACATTGCCCTGAAGTGAATATTTATGAAACAAAATAAAACAAAATGAAAATGTATAAAAACAAAATGAAACAAAACAAAAAACCTGCAAAGGACAGGAAGCTAAACAAAATTAAATTTTTTGCCTGCCCGCCCCTAGTAATTAGGAAGTAATCTGATAATACAGAATCTTAAATCTGAAAATTTCTATGATATAGGACTTTAGCCAATGATTCATTATTTAGAGAAACATATTACTCAAAATCGTTGAGTTCCATTAGAAATGGAAGATGATGTATATTTTGTGAAAACTGACTCCCATAATTCTATTATCCAAATGTTGTCTATTATCCAAAAATATGGAGGGACTTCTGTTATCTGTAAATAAGAGAAAGCTGTTTCTTTCAGTGTGCCAATAAATTTTGACCCTTGGAATAGATTTCCTAACACTTTGAAAAATTGTATTTGTGTTGGACACTCAATTAATTACACCCAGTATCTAAAGTTGATAATACATACTGGGCCACCAATAGGGTCCTTTTTGCTGAAATTAAATTAAAAAAGAATCAATTTTTAAGACTAGGCGCCAAAACCCACTTTGCTTCAGAGGTACAACTAGATTCAAAGTTTGAACTTCACTTATCTGTCAACCTTTTCTTGGTCCAACAAAATTCTTAGTCGGCATTCTCCACTCTCAAGCCAGTTTTGAACTTCTCCCCTGATTTTTGGACATTTATTTTGCTCATTTTTTTGAATAAACATTTTTTAATGTGGGTTAAAACTTTTTTAAAGATGGGAAACCAACTTTATGCATGTTAATTTATTAGGTTAACACACATTAACTTGATTTTGAATGCACTGATTTTAAAAGACACGCTAACGAACGAAATGCATGTTAACAAATAAACATCCTTAGCCTTTTGGTGCAATAACCTTGAACAGTAGATTTGTGCAAAGACTTTATAGTCACAGCTGGCCCACTCTAGGAGACCACCAGGAACCTAGGTAGTTCACCTTCACCTATAGCTGCTTCTTTTTCCTTAGAGTTCAGCTCTCTCGTACACGGAATTGCCACTACTTCGAGCACGTTGTTCTGAGCAGAAAAGCATCAGGCATAGAACCAGGGCCAGCCCAAGGGTTCTGCCGCCCTAGGCAGAAGCACCGGCCATGCCTCCCCGAGCTATCCCCCCCCCCCCGAGCCGTGCCACCCTCCCCCGTGCTTTAGCCACATTACCGCCTATTCCGGCGGTGGGGTCAAGGGTAGGGTGTGGCTCAGCGGCAGGCCACGTGCTTCAGCACACATGGCCTGCTTCTTTTGATCCCCCTCCAACATAACTTTGGAGGTTCAGAAACAGCAGGCCATGTGTGCTGAATCACATGGTCTGCCGCCTACAGAGATTTGCCACCCCAGGTGGCCCCCTAGCCCATCTAGTTGACGGGCCGTCCCTGCATACAACAAAATCTAAATGACAGGAAGAAGCAGAGTCTAGGAATAGGCAGTCTTCAGGGCAAGTAAGACAGGATTGTTACTGGTAAAAAGGCAGAGGTCAACCATCAAGGATCACTAGGCAAGCAAGTCACTCAGAGCTCTCACAAGAAATCTAAGGACAGGCAGGACTGGGAGTTCCAGGGGATGTAGACGTGTAGGGAGCCAATCATTAGATGCCCTCTTCAGGGACCAATCAGTCCATAGTACACTCAGAAGGACCAATCAGATAGTGCTGCATCATTAGGCTGAGGGTGATGATAGCAGTATAAAAAGTAGAACGAGGCCTGAGCTCACTTCCTAAGTAGGGCCCAGCTTTTGGGAGGTAGTAAGTACGTGCCACATATATATGCACGCAATCACTTAAAATGATTCTATATAGGCTTTTTTATGCTCACAGAAGGGTCACAGCTTAGTTATGGATCCATTCTACCTCAGGAGAGATTCACACATTGGTCTTTCCCAGCTTCTGGCTCCTGCCAGAGAATCACCACTCATTCACCAGTACTTTATATATTCTTAGATATAGAAGGCAAATGATTGAAGAGAATGGGTAGGAAGAAAAAGCACAGTTTCAAAGCAATAAAACTGACACAACTTTTATTAAGTGCACTCAAACAGACAAGGAGATTTGAGTTCTTTCTCTCTGATGTTCTTATCCTTGCTCATGTTCCTGCAGGGACCACCACTGTGGATCATACCTTTGCAGATTTCATTTTTTTTCATATAAAATTTAAATCCAGTAAAATTCTTCAATGGGTTACCTCGTTCTGCATTCCCTAGTCAGTCAATGTGCTTTCAGTTCATTACGTATTCTCTTAGGATGTCTGTTGCCTGCTTCTGCATTCTGAGTGCTGAGAGTTCCTGGAACATGCATAAAGACTTGTCTGCTAACGTCTTATTGTTGTCTTTATGTTTGTTAGTAGTGTTAGTAGTTACATCGCAGCTGTTTACAATACAATTACCAAAGATAACAGAGCATAGTAAAAAGCTCAAAACCTAAAAAAACAGAAGTAAACCTAGAAGCCTGCCTGACCCCCTTCCCCCCCCCCCCGCCTGCCCGCCCGCCCACCACTCATAGGCTGCTATATACTGTTCGTTTTTGATTCTTGTCTGTTGGTTATATGATTGTTCACTATATAATTTGGTTTGATATAAAATTGTTTTATCCATTTGTTAATTGAACAGTGTATTTTTGTTTATGTCGTGGTGTTCACATAGAGGCACATTTCAAATGGGACGTCCAAGTGCATTCTGGGACATCAAAGCCAGAATGTCTGAAAAGAAAGGCAGGCACGTGTAAGTTCAGGCACAATTCCAGAGACATGGACATGCTCGATATGCATATGTATCAAATGTCTATATAGATGTCCCAAGGAAAGCATTTCAGAACCAGGATGTCTAATAGCATGATGGTTAGAGTAGTGGCTTAAGAGCAGAGTAGCTTAGGGACTTCATAATCTAAAGCTAGTCACTTAGTTCTCTATGCTTTCTGGATGTTTTAGGTCAGTGATGGCTAACCTTTTTGAGCCCGAGTGCCCAAACTGCCGCACAAAACCAAAGAATTTCCTCAAAGTGCCAGCACGTCAATTAAACCTTAACAACAATATTTTAGAGCCTTATAATGATGTTCCAGATCATCCATTTTGGGCAAGGATACTGGGGCGTTACAAATTACACAACACTTGTCTTTCACCATGATGAAGAAGTAGTCCATTTCCCATTCATCATGAAAGTGGTAGGTTTTGCTCTTCTTTGGAACCCAGCTCCCGCGCGGGTCCTATAATCTCGCGAGAGGACGGCGCACGAGCTCTAGCGTGCAGCTTCTCGGCGAGAGGCACGCAGAAGCTCCGACCGGAAGGGGAAACGCGGGGCCGGGCTGGGGCCTTTCTCCTAGCATAGGGGTCTGCAACCTTTAAGACATAAAGAGCCACTTGGACCCGTTTCCGAAGGGAAAAAAAAAAACTGGGAGCCGCAAAACCATTGCGACATTTAAAACAAATCTAACACTGCATATATTGTTTCTTACAGTGTACCATCATAATCACAATCACAATCATAGCCTGAGGTAAATATGAGGGCCCAAATGTAATCCACATTATAAATATATTATTATATTATTGTCACTTTTCTTTTAATATTTTTTTGACCCCCCTCAGAACTACTTTTCATAGAAAACGTAAAATTTACTTACCGTATTTTCCGGCGTATAAGACGAGTGGGCGTATAAGACGACCCCCTACTTTTCCTGTTAAAATATAGGTGTTTGGCCTATACTCGCCGTATAAGACTACCCCTCTTCCAGCGCACACCAAAAAAAATACGCCGGAAAATACGGTTAATTAATCACAAGTAACAATATTTGATTTCAAAATTATGATGATTTTGTAGTCAAATCACTAATATGAAATAAAATTATTTTTTCTACCTTTGTTGTCTGACCAATTTATTCTCTGATCATGCTGGTCCCGATCTGAGGCTTCTGCTTTCCTGTCTTCTCTTAGCTCTGTTTCTGTGGTCTATGGTCCATCTGCCATTTCTTATCTCTTCTTTCGTTTTCTTCACTTCTTTCCATCAGCCTATTTCCAGTCCCAGTAACCCTCCCCAGTATCAGCCCCTTTCCAGTCCTCACTCCCAGTACCTTCCAATGTCAACTTGCATTCCCATGATTGCCACTGGTGTCCATTCCCTTCCAGTCCCCCTCCTTCCCCACTGACCAGTCCCTTCTAGTACAAATACCATGGCAGCCCCTCTCAGATCCACTCCCTTCCAGTTCCATTCTCCCATCCCCTCGCATCAGCCCATTTGTAGCCTTAGCCCCCAGTTTTCTTCCAGGGCCAGCAGCTCTATCCTCCCCTCCCCACAATCAGCCCATTCTCAGTCAAAGCCCCCCAATCAGCTCACTTCCAGTGCTAATCCCCCCTCAACCCCATTACCAGTGCTAGCCTCCCCTAATCAGCCCAATACCACCAGTCCTACCCCCCCCCCATCACCAGTCCTATCCCCCCATCAGCCCATTTCCAGTCCTAACCTCACCGATCAGCTCATTTCCAATGCTAGCCCCCCATCAGTCCATTATCAGTCATACCCCCCTATCAGCCCATTACCAGTCCCAACCCCCCCCCTTGATCAGTCCGTTCCCAGTCCTAGCCTTCAACCCATTACCAGTCCTAGTCCCCTCCCATCTGCCCATTACCAGTGCTAGCTCCCCCATCAGCCCATTATAATCCTAAGCTGCAATGTCTCTCGCCTCTCTCCAGCATTTATCCCGTCTGTCCAGTATGTCCCTGTCTCTCCCCTTTGTGCATGCCAGCCCCCCTCCCTCCATGTCAGCCCCCGTCCTTCCATCTGTCCATGTCAGCTCCCTCCCTCCCTCCCTGTCAGCCCCACTGTCCATGTCAGCCTCCCTCCATGTCAGTCCCCCCTCTCGCCATGTCAGCCCCCTCCCTCCATCTATCCCTCCTTCCATGTAAGCCCCCCTCCTTCCATCCATCCATATCAGCTCCCTCCCTCCATCCATCCATATCAGCTCCCTCCCTCCATGTAAGCCCCCCACCTTCCATCCAGCCATATCAGCTCCCTCCCTCCATGTAAGCCCCCCTCCTTCCATCCATCCATATCAGCTCCCTCCCTCCATGTAAGCCCCCCTCCTTCCATCCATCCATATCAGCTCCCTCCCTCCATGTAAGCCCCCCTCCTTCCATCCATCCATATCAGCTCCCTCCCTCCATGTAAGCCCCCCTCCGTCCAGCCATCCATATCAGCTCCCTCCCTCCATGTAAGCCCCCCTCCCCCCCATGTCGATGGTAGCCCCCCTCTCCCCATGTCGATGGTAGCCCCCCCCTCTCCCCATGTCGATGGTAGCCCCCCCCTCTCCCCATGTCGATGGTAGCCCCCCCCTCCCCCGGTCGAGGGTCGCCCCCCCCCCCTCCCCATGTCTTCCTCCCTTCGTCGGCCGCCGCGGCTCCCAGCCGGTTCGGGACCCGGGGCTGTGCTTGTAAACTCGGCGCGGCGCCCGCCCGGGCTTGACGGGCGCCGTGCAGCCTGGTCCCGCCTCTTAAGGAAGTTGTACAACTTCCTGTAGAGGCGGGACAAGGCTGCACGGAGCCCGTCAAGACAGGAAGGGCTCCGCAACGATTTTACAAGCACAGCCGCGGTTCCCTAACAGGCAGGGAGCCGCGGCTGCAGACGAAGGGAGGCAGACACCTGTTTTAGCGGACCTTCCCGCGTGCCAGCTGCAAGGCCTTCGCGTGCCACAGCTGGCACGCGTGCCATAGGTTCGCCATCGCTGTTTTAGGTGAAAACAAACATTTTCCTGATGCCTATTCGTGCCTGGAGCTGGAATAACCATGCATGTGCCTGCAGACGGCTCTGCTGCTTCTGGGATCAAACAGGGACGTGTAAGTCCATTGCCCCTCTCGAGACACACTTCTTCCACACCTCTGTGCCTACTTGAGCATCCCTGTACTGGAGACGTCTGTGGAATGGTTACAGAGATGTGTTTGTGATTCAACATCCACGTGCATGTCTGCAGACATCCAAATCGCGACTAAACCTTTTAGAATGACCCTCTTATTGTATTATTTATTAATTTATATAATTTAATTATAAACCTTCATACTTTGGACATATCATACGAAGAGAGAGATCTTTAGAGAAAGACATAATGCTTGGCAAGGTGGAAGGCCAAAGCAAAAGAGGAAGGCCAATAATGAGATGGATCGATACAATAACACTCTGTCAACAATGCGCCACTTGGCTGAAGACTGATCAAAGTTTAGGTCAACTATCCAAAGAGTCATCATAGCTTGACACTGACTGGACGGCACTTATCAACAATTAGAAACCACTTTCACAATTATTGATTTGTGGTATATCAATGAACTTGAACTTAAGTAAAATAATTGACATTTTCAAATCCAGGGAATCTCTAAGGTGACATTAAGAACATGCTTGACATTTTAAGCCTCATTGTTCACTGATAGACTGTGGGGCCCTTTTACTAAATCCTGGTAAGGCTGTGTATGTAACGCACATTAAGTGCAAAGCTCCCACATTAATTGTTGGGGTGTGACCAGTAAGTTCCTGGCAGTTAACATGAGACTGAGTACCTTAATGTGTGGTTCAGCTAACATGGGGGCACCTGATATCCATACAGGTATCGTTTGGTGCACCTGCGCTAATTGCCATGCTAAATGGTGGTCATGTGTTAATGTGCTCACCACATCCACACTGCCTCTAACCCACTCACTCTCCACATAAGTGCATGAGTGCCATTGAACATGCGTTTTGGAGATCAGTAGTCAGCATGCCCCCATGATGGTGTTCACCACTGCCAGTCACCGCATGATGTAATGCATGTTAAACTGGTTAGCGGCGCTTAGTAAAAGGGCCCCATTTCTACCAGGAAACAGGACGAAGTTCATAATTGAGCCCTCCCATCCAATTGTTCATTTATCTCCATTCTGTGGTATTTAACTTGTCTTTAATTCCCAGTTCCCCAAGTTTGTTATTACTATGGAATGGGTGCTTCTACTTCTGCATGGCCTTACTGTATACACCTGGGTATAACAATTGACCAACAGATCACCTTCAACCCTCACATCACCAAAACCACACAAGCAATATACCACAAGATAAAAATGTTACGCAACCTTTAACCATTACTAGCAACCTCGGATTTCCGCTCTGTACTCCAGGCACTCATATTCCTCCTACTGGACTTCTACAACTTCCTAAAAATGCTCTTCTCCAACTACAGTTGGTCCAAAACACCACAGCATGCACCCTAGCAAATGCAAAAAAGATGGACCACATCACACCAATTTTGAAAAATCTACACTGGCTACCTGTACACCGCAGAATCAAATACAAATCAACCATGAACATTTTCAAAACTTTACAGGAACAATCATCAACATACCTAAAATCCCTCATCCGCACATCAGCTATCAACAGAACAAGGTGTAAATGCAACACAAACCTCCTCGACTTACTGGCAGAATTAACACGGATGAACCAAAACACTCACAACAGAGCCTTCTCCATCTACGCACCCGACCTGTGGAATGAACTCCCCAGCAACCTCTGAAAAACTCACAAAGAAATTCCGCAAAGAACTCAAAACACTACTATTCAAGAACTCTTCTATTCAATGCACCCCCCCCCCCCATGCAACAACCTTTGGATGCATATGTCGCAAATCCCCACTCTCACATATCTCCTCCTGCACTCCTCCCACTCGCCTCTTCTCCCCCTCCCTGGCTCACCAGCCCATCTCTGTATATAAGTTTTAACTGTTAATATGTTAAAAACATACAGCCTGATTCCATCCCATTTGTCGATCCCCTCTGTACATCTGGTCTAAGCCGGATGCACAGAGGGGATAATTATTCTGATACTGTGGGGCACCTCGGAGGTGGAATAACTTCCCCGAACATGTCGCTGGCCTTGGACATACAGGGCTGATATTAGAATCGGCCCTGTACATCCAGGGCCAGCGACCGCCCACTGCCTGCTCAGACTCTGCCCCTGGGCCGCCCATTCCCCGCCCCTGTATAACTTTCCCGTACAACCGGCAGGGAAGTTATTAAGGGGCAGGGGAAGCAATGAATAGCAGGGATGGGCTATAGCTCTCCTTTGTGGTACTACTGTTCATCTCTGTGAAATATCTGAACGTTCTGTGTAAACCTGTTAAGTTCCTGTTCCTTGTAAACCACCTTGATTCTCATATAAGGCGGTATAAAAAACCCCCCAGATAGATAGATAAATAAATAAATATAGAGTATACCTCAGGGCAGCATCCAAAAGTGTCTGAAACCGCTGCTGTTTGTTGTCATGGCAGATGGAGAAGCAAGGCAGAGACTTCTTCAGCTTTTCTGCACCAGGAACGTTTGGTTGGCTAAGAATTGAACTAAGGCTTCAGCTGGCTCTGTGGTTGGTCTGCTTATGTAGGCTTTTTTGTATTCAACTGAGGCATGAAGATAACGATTTGGGTTTTAGGAAAAAGCTGAAGGCAATTTTTTTCCAATACGTTTTGTTGGGGGGGTAGTGGATAGTTAGTCTTGTCTGATCTGTTTATCTGTTTTAGAGTTTTGTAGTTGTTTTTATTGATTTTATTTTTCTGTCTTGTTTTGTTCAATTGTATGTGTGCATTATGAATGTTTACATTGTGAAAGGCTATGATCTGTGTTTGGAATGGTGGTTTTATACATTTTCTTAAATAAATATTAAAGGATCCAGGAGGGCTTGAGAGGAAAGAAAGTCAAGGCAATGGCAGTGAACCACACATTCAAGTAGTTTAGAAATGAAGGGAAGGAGGGAGATAGGTCGATAGTTAGAAGGACAGATAGGATCAAGTGAGAGTTTCTTGAGGAGAGGAGTAACTACAGCATGCTTGAAGGCTACAGAGACTGTTTCAGTGGAAAGTGATAAGTTGAGAATATGAGAGATGGAAGAGCAATGGTGGAGGAGATGGAGTTAAAGAGACAGGTGGGAATAGGATCAGAGGAGCAGGAATGAGTTTGGAGGAGGAAAGAAGGTGTGTGGTTTCGTCCTCAGAGGTCATAGAAAAGGAAGAAAGGGTAGCAGAGGTAGAGGGGGGAAAGGGGGGGGGGCGAGAGTGAGTAGCTGACTTTGTGGGGAATTGGAGGGTGATCTTGTGGATTTAGTCATGGAAATAGTCAGCCAGGGTTTGGGAAAGTAGGGAGTAGCTTCTGGCTTTCATCCTTTACATTCTACTGAAATGGCTCTTGCCAAAGTCTCCAATGACTTGCTCCTGGAAAAATCCAAAGTCCTCATCCTTCTTGACCTCTCTTCTGCTTTTGACACTGTTGACCACATCCTTCTCCTTGACACCTTGTCCTTGCTTGGTTTTAAGGGCTCTATACTATCCTGGTTCTCTTCTTATCTCTCCCATCACTCTTTCTTGTTGATCCTCCTCTGCTGCTATCCCACTCTCAGTTGGTGTACTCCAAGGATCTGTCTTGGGTCCACTCCTTTTCTCTCTCTATACCCAGTCCCTTGGTGCACTTATCTCTTCCCATGCTTTCAGTACCATCGTTATGCTGATGACTCCCAGATCTACCTCTCTACACCTGAAATCTCTCCAGCAATCCAGACCCGAATCTCTGCCTGCCTTTCTGACATTGCTGCTTGGATGCCTCATCACCACTTGAAATTGAACATGGCCAAAACTGAGCTTCTTATTTTCCCCCCTAAAACCTCCTCTCCTCTTCTTCCTTTCTCAATCTCTGTGGATAACTCTCTACTCCTCCCTGTTTCCTCAGCTCGCAACCTTGGGGTCATCTTTGACTCCTCTCTCTCCTTCTCCACACTCATCCATCTGATAGCTAAGACCTGCCGTTTCTTTCTCTATAACATCAACAAAATCCACCCATTCCTTTCTGAACACACTACTAAGACATTTATCCACTCCTTAATCACCTCCAGTCTTGACTACTGTAACCTACTCCTTGCTGGTCTCCCTTTGAATCATCTCTCTCCCCTTCAATCTGTTCAACACTCTGCTGCGCGGCTAATCTTCTGCCAGCCTCGTCATGCCCATATTACCCCTCTTCTCAAGTCACTTCATTGGCTCCCTATCCGTTTCTGCATCCAATTCAAACGTCTCCTGCTGACCTATAAATGCATTCACTATGCGGCTCCTCACTACATTTCTGCTCTTATACCTCCCTACACCCCTCCCCAGAAACTCCGCTCTTCTGGCAAATTGCTTCTATTTGTGCCCTTCTCTTCTATTGTGAACTCCAGACTTTGCTCCTTTCATCTTGCTGCTCGTTATGCCTGGAACAAACTACTTGTGTCTGTACGCCAGGCGCCTTCTCTGACCCTTTTCAAATCCAGGCTGAAGACTCACCTCTTCGCTGCCGCTTCGAATCTTGACACCTGATCTCCTTTGTGTTTCCTTACCATTCCCCCTAGTTGTATCCCTGTCTACACCTACTGTGTTGTCTATCTTGACTAGATTGTAAGCTCTGATGAGCAGGGACTGTCTCTTACATGTCTGTGCAGCATGGCATATGTCTTGTAGCACTATACAAATGCTCGGTATAGTAGTAGTAGTAGTAGTAGTACCTCCCCTCATTGCTTCTCCTTTTCCTCTCTCTCCACTAGCTTTATTCTGTCTCCGGGATAAGAGTTCAGGCAAGTTCATCCTTCCCATTCTTTGCTCTTTTGAATTGAATATAGTATGTCAATTTATTGAGCCCTTATTGTTTACTTTTTGTCTGATGCTTTAAAGTTTATTGTTAAGAAGTCTTTCTCGCCTCGCTACTGAGTCAGTCACAGCAGTAATGGTCCAACATCATATTGACAAAGATCATAGTTTTGCACATTTGAAATGGCGTGTAATAGATCGTGTGTCGTGACAGTGGAGGTGAGGCAACAGTGAAGGAACATTCGATATGTGTGAATAATTTTGGATTTTTAAACTAAATATTTCTCACCTGAATGGGTTGAATACCTCTGTTGAATGGATGATGATTTTGTGACTGTTTGGTCAATCAATGTTGAATGGATGACGTTACTAGGGGTTCCGTATTTGATTGGCTAATCGAAGCCTTAGGCACTTCAGTATCAGGAAGTTGGACGTGAGTTGTGCAGATGCCAGCCCTTGAGAGCCAGCAGAGTGTCGGATAGGGAACCTTTGGAAACCAGCATCACAAGCTGTTTG
The DNA here is from genome assembly GCA_033557465.1 of Ichthyophis bannanicus. Taxonomy (NCBI): domain Eukaryota; kingdom Metazoa; phylum Chordata; class Amphibia; order Gymnophiona; family Ichthyophiidae; genus Ichthyophis; species Ichthyophis bannanicus. Next base: position 277,849,685 of record CM066041.1, read on the forward strand.
GCTTTAAGAAGCTGCTTGCAGTGATTTCTTAACCCCTAAAGCAGAATTCTTTTAACAATAGAGTTTGAAACGCAGTGGTGTGCTGGAAATTTTATAGTCATGACAGCGTTGTTTTTGTGACATAGGGAGCGCAGTGGATGGACACTAGAGTTACATGATAAAAATAATTTAAAGTAAAAGGTTTAGTAAAAAGGACTTCATTTATCCTAATGTGCATAATTGTGCACCTAGGTTGGAAACAAATCAAACAAAATTTGATATAAATTTGCTTTGGGATGTTATCAGTTGGCTTTGCATGGATTAATTAGAATAGGTTCATTAGGGGGTCAATATTTATTCACAGAGTGTGACTATTGAACCATAATTAGGGACTGATCATTTTTTAAGCTGCGTTTTGGTACAATAATTAGGATGAGTACTCTGATTTCAAAATCACATTAAAATGGAGAACATGACGGACCCTATAGCAAATTTATTGTTGAAGAGGACCGAAAAAAATAAAAATAAGAGCCCAATATTTTGACGTACTGTCGGCGCTCCCCCTGGTGGCCTGGCAATTGCCTAGAGGTAAGAGGGCGCCCCGATCGTCCTTTGTATTAGAATTAGCCCATTCGCACGTAGTTGTGTCTGGATAGATTAGAGCCAAGATCAAAGGTCGCAGGAAATTTCTTTTTATTTAGGAAATAAGGTTCTACTTGACCAAATCAAATTCTTTGGTAAGGAATTTGAATATTACAAACAAAAATAATCAGGATGCTTCTCCATTCATAAACATAAGCCTTATCACAGAGTCCTTGGCTCGGCCTTGCTTCTGCGGCTTAGTTTAAACACATATTCACAAAAGGTAATCTTTTACAAACAGCAATCTGTTCTCCGGTCCCCAGGAGACAGTACAGTACTTCACTGTTACTTTCACAGCTTTGCATAGCACTAATTCCCTGGTCCACCAACAGGCTTTAAAACTCAGTACATTTCTCTCCAAGATACTTCCAAACTTTTAGCTCACTCATGGCTCCATTAATCTTGCAGCTTTATCAGACCAGCATTCATTAATTTGCCTGGCTAAAAGTTATGGGCTTTAGCAAAGACTATTCTCATTCAGAACTTCTGGGTTTTTCTCCAATTACTTTAAAAACCCTTTCAGCTTCTTATTCCTCTCTGGCACAAAGAGAACATTCAAACTCCATATCAGAAACCTCACTTTCATTATAAGTGTCTCCCAGTTCCATCTCCTCTCCACTGGACTCTCTCAGAGACTTGTTCTCCACAGCATCTGCCTGAGGAGCCTTCACATGCTGCAAACCTTTTATCAGCTGCTCCCAATTAGACTTCTCACTATGGGAGGTGGTGGGGGAAGGGCAGGAAAAGACTTCCCTATTCAAAAGTTTTTTAAGGGCTTGTAAAAGGCTCACCTTGCCAGCAGTGTGGTGTCCCCTTGTAGGCTCAGCTAGAGACGTACCCTTGCTTTCAGGTTCTCTCAGGAATACTCTACTCCTCTGCTTCCCAACAGTAGCTTGGTTAAAACCAACTCTTCTAGGCTTCACGTCAGCTGCAGGTTTCCTGTCAGCTGAGCTGTGCTCCAGGCTGGAACTGTCCCTGTACTGTCTGCAGGAGGTATTTCCTCTAAACCTTCCAGTAAGGTCTCTGCCCCTCAGCTCTGTCCTCAGAGGCTCCTTACACTGAGAATGGCCAGTCCATCAGCATTTAGAAAATATCTCTTCCTCAGAAGAGTCTTCCCCTGGGCTTTGCTCTGACCTTCTCTCCTCTCTGTTCCTGTCTCTGTTCAGCTTCCTCCGTCCCACCGACGTTGCAACAACTCCTGAGGTTGAATCTGAATCTCTGTCTGTGTCTGCTCCTTCTCTGTCTCTCCTTGAATGTGGAGCTGCGTTTCTCTCTCCGTCTCTCCTTGAATGTGGAGCTGTGCCTGGGTCTCCGTCTCTGTTTTTCTTGTGAGTGAAACTTCCCTGCCTAAATGTTTGGGGCTGTCCTATGGCTCTTGACTCCGCCCCCAAACCTCTCCCATCACCTCCCTCGGTTTCCATGGGAACTGGGTGTGTCTTTGGCTCTACACTCCTGTGCAGGGAATCTTTGGCTTTGTTTAGAGTGTTAACCCTTGCTGTGCCCGCAGTTCTTTTGGGTTCAGGAAAAAAGGACTGTTTTTCCTCTCTTTTTCTCCACTCTAAACCTTCTTCTCCACCACAGTACGCAGTTATATAATGATCCCTACAACAATTTAGAAAGGCACTAAAGCACCACCTCTTTCTCCTACACTATCCCAAGCCAACAACACATCCTCACCTGGCCTTACCTTACAGTCAACCCAATAAATAAATTCACATCCCTGTATATAGCCCTCTGGACAAGCCATGTTGCTACAGCCACATAGCATCCTCCCCACCATTGTATATAATCCGTATATATCATGTATATAATCCATATATATCATGTATATGCTTTCCCCTGTTATCAATCCAAGTTGTACTACCTGTTCATTGTAAGTGCCAAGTAGGCTCTTCCTACTCTGCACAAAATGTTATCTGTGAACCGCACTGATTTTAAAAAGCGTGGTATATAAAAGCATTAAATAAATAAATAAATAAAAATCAAATAAATAAACAGGATCATATTTAGGTAAATTGTCTTTTGTATTGAATGACAGGAGCACAGCAAAACCTGAAAGAAGCAGGATTAGTAACAACAAAGAACATTTATGAATAGAAAGGCTCAATGTTGTTGTTTGCATACAGACAGACAGATTGATTCAGCAGTGTTTTCATTTAAATAATCTCTATAGTTGGTCTAACTTGATTGTCAGTATCTAAAGGATCATTTTTCAGCCAGTGTGATCACTGTATTAACCTAAGTGCAGGTACTGCCACTCAACTTAATACATATAGTCAGCGCTAGTATCCGCATAGGTGAGTTATGCATTTTCCACCAGCCGCAAACACAGAACCCTCTTTCAATATTGGGCCATAACTGAATTGCTAGTAGGGGGAGTACCTTCTATACTCCTTGATCCAGTGGAGTTTGCTCACTAATGTGCTGAAAAGAATTGGAAATACATTCACGAGTAGGAAGAGAACCAGTGGGTGTATCTGCATCTGTCGAGGTCCTGTACCTAAGCAAACGGCAACAGGAACGTCTACTGGAGTGAATTGCGATAGAAATCTCAGTGGAGAGTCACAAGAGTGAGAAGGTGGATCTTATTTTTCAGATTGCACCTGCCTTGTGCAACCAGAGGAATTCTAGGACTGGAGAAAAATATACAAGACTGATTCAAGTACCAAAAGAGAGAACCCTATTTACTAAGAGACGCATGGAGACTGGAGAGCAGCCTCATAGGGTTGTGGAATCATCAGAAGTTCCCATTTGCCTGTGAACTATGTATATGATTCTTTAATTTATTTTTAATGGATATAAGTCATAGGGAATGTGTTCTCTGTCCTCTGATTACCACTCCAAATGCATCTCAGTAAAACCTTTTCTTTTTGAAGCAATCTCAGCTGTTCTGGATGTACCTGTTCCTGGATCTCAAGAGAGTTTTCCAAGACCTACAGTCACAATAAGTAACACACCAATACCTGTTAAAAAGGAGGTAAAGTACCTTGGAATAATTCTGGACCACTCACTCACCATGCTCCCACACATGAAACATACAGTAAAAACCATATTCTATAAACTCAAGACAATACAACATCTGAGACCCCTACTCAACACACATGATTTTAGATCAGTAGTCAACTCCCTCATTACCCCCCACTTCGACTACTGTAATAGTCTCCTAAACGGCTTACCACTAAAAAGCATATACCTCCTCCAAAGGGCCCAAAACATATGTGCCAAGATGGTTACAAAAGCTAAACTAACAGACCATGTGACCCCAATACTTTTAGACCTGCATTGGCTCCCCATATGCAGCTGAATAAAATATAAAATCCTCCTAACTACTTTTAAACTCATTAATAACATCTCTCCCTCACAATTATCTACACTAATACAACCCCCATCAGAAACTAGAACGCGCAGACAGAACGCAACCCACTCCCTCAACATAAAGACAAATTTCAGAAAAACCAAAGCAACAACAAGCGATAGAGCCTTCTCCTTTGCTGCCCCTACCCTTTGGAATGAAATTCCATTAACCCTCCGCATGATAAAGGACCTCCACCAATTCAAAAAGGAATTAAAAACATACCTTTTTACAAAACACTTTGAGATCCCCTACCAACAAAAAACCTCTCCAAGACAATCACAAAAAAATATCCACAGTCCTCAAGACAGAACAAATGACTAACAAAAGAAAGATACTTACCTTACTATACACAACATCCAAAAGATTCAAACTGACGGCTATATCACTTATGTAAATAACTACCGTTAATTAACTATGTTATGCTCCATGTTTCATAACCTGTACATAGGTTTTAAAAAAGTGTTATTGTTAACGTTAAAAATATGTTCCATGTAACAAAACGTGTATATAGTTAAAACTTGTTCCATGTAAAATATACGGAAGTACGTTAATTTTTGTTCAATGTAAACCGCCCCTGATCTCTGGAAGGGGCGGTATAGAAGAAACTGTTAAATAAATAAATAAATAAGACCAAAGGGCCTTCAAGTATGTCTTCTTCCTTAGTGGAGAAAGCCCTGTGAACCACATGGATTCAGTGATAACTCAGTAACTCTCAGATGTGTGACTTTTTGGGTCTGAAAGAAGGATTATACTCTGCTTATATCACGCAGGCAAATAATGGGAAAAAATCTTTATACATAGATTTCTTAGTGAAAATAATGCAGATGACTTTATCTGATATGCCGTACACATCCATAGAATGTAGAAAATCTTGTTTTTTGTTCCCTTATTCCTATGCTTTCCGTAATTGATAATTATAGTTTTCTATTCCTGCGTGAAAGGGATGAGAGATGAAGCTGGATAGATTATTGGAAAATACAAGCGTGAAAGTAGCAAATCAACCCAAGCACAGTTTGTTTTAAAGAGAAAACATGCCTTTGTCCTGCTTTTCCCTCCTTCTCAGGCCATCTCTCTGCCCTCCTTTCTTCTCCCTGTCCCCATCTCAACTCTCTCTCCATTTCTACAGCAATATAGCGGTACTCACATTGCAAGGCTATGCCTACCAGCTCATATATCATAAAATATATCACATGTGCACTGTATCTATGAGCCTACACTGAACCGATACAAATCTTAATGCCTCAATTTGTCAGAATATCAATTTTTTCCACTGCAATTTCACTAGCTACTCCAAAGTAAGCTGACCTACTTTTAACACCGTTAGCAATTAGACTCCCTGCATTCCTCTCCCTCCCAAGCTTTCTCTTGCTTTCCTCTGTCTTTTTCTTTCACTTCTTTCTTTCCTATCTTTGCCCCTCTCCCTGTCCTCTTTGCACCGAGCGGTTACTTCTTCCTCCATGGGTTCATGGTTCGTATGATTATAAATGGGTGAACCCTTGGGACATTGCTGCTCCACATTCTTGTCATTGAAGGTAACAGAATTCAAAACAAGAAATCATTTATTCGCCAGCCTCTTCGTCTGCTCGCCCTTTCATTTCTCTGCTTTTCCTTATTTCAGCAGTTTCCGCAGGTTTGCATAACCTTGAACCGTGGGCGTTGCTCCATTCATCCATTCCTGTCGAAACACCATTTATTTATAATTGCCTCGCCAGCAGACAAGTGCTGAATCTGGGTGGAATAAGAATGATATTCAGCAGGAGCCATTTTTCTGCTGCCCCTGCTGGAATCATTACAGCAGGACACAGACACAAGACCCTTCTAGGAGCAAGGGTACTGGGCCCTCTAGGCAAACCCCCCGACTTACGCTCCCCCGTCCCCTGAGATTTTGATACTTAAATTCAGAAATCATGATCAATCCAACACCACCCCTCCTGCCTCAACCCTGTAAAAAACGAATAATCACACAATATACTTTTAAATATTAACCTTTGTTTTGTATGTCTGAGTATGTCCGCTCCCCCTGCAGTTTCTGTAGCTGTCGGGACCTAGCATTTATCTTTGACTGCCGTCGCGTTTTGCGATTCTAGGCATCTGCTTAGTCTTGTCTGATGGTTGAGCTGGCCCTGCAAGAACTCAGGCTCAAGGTAAACCCACTGGTTACGCCCTTTGTCTCAAGGGGCAATGGTCTACTAGTTCAAGCAGAGGCACCTGCCTGTACCTCTTATATGCATCTGTCCAGGCCCCAAGCTGTATCTAGAGAATAGGTCTATGTGATGGTTGCAGCAATACTAAAAGAAAGAAGAGAGAACAGCACATCAAAAATCTCAGTGGTATTAATATCCCCTATTTAAAACAAATCTATTGTTTGAGTTGTTTATTTTATGTATGGATGTATGCATTTTTTCTTTCTTTCTTTCTTTAGGTCACCTATCCTAAATTAAACTCTAGTCCAAGGGTCCCCAGCTGGATGGTACCACAGAGCCTCCCTTTTCTGGCTCACTGTACTTTTCCTGCCCACTGCTGAAGCTGGCCTGCAGAAAGGTTTTGCTTTGTTTTCAAGTGTAACAGCAGTAAAAGCAACAAAGCTGGCCAGGTTGCCACAGTCCATCAGCTGAGGACAATGCTACTGGCAAACTAAGCAAACTCTGAGAGGACCCCCCCCCCATCCTGCTCAACAGACTTTGAAGAGATACCCTCCCCAGCCTTTTTGATGGTTTCAAATGTCCTATGTGGCCCTTCTCTTGAAAGTTTGGGGGTCCCTGTTATGGACAGTATGCAACCAAAATGAATCACGTAGCAAAATAAAAATGTTGAATTGCATGCAAATTAAGGACTAATAACTAGATCAACCAACTAATGAAATAACCATTATAAACATGCACTGTAGTCAAAAATAATGAAACGTTAATTTAGCCAAAACCCAGACCAAATAACTGTAAAGACATGTCAGAGACAATAAGGAAAACTAATTCATTTAAGAGCTTCAGTGAAAGAAACAAGTTTTATATGGTTTTCTGGAGCTCAAATAGCTGCAAATAAGCCTTACCTCTTTGCATGTACTTCCATAGAACAGGGCCGAAGCAGATAAAAGCTCTTTTTTTTCTCTGCATATATTTTCTTACTCCTAGAAATAAAAGCCAGCAAATAAGTCATAGATGACACCTTTTTATTCAATTCACTTAAGACGTTTGTGACTAGATTCTGGGAGTCAGTGTCAGTGTAAAAATTGATGAGCGCATTTGGGTCCCATTTGGTTTGTCTGTGTGCCCGAAAATGTAGTGTACACAAATTGCTTTTAGAAACATAGAAACATGACAATAGAAAAAAGACCACATGGCCTATCTAGTCTGTCCTTCCATATCAACCACCAGAACAGTCCCCTTTTTTCCTTTAGAGATCCTCTGTGTTTGTCCCATGCTTTTTGAATTCAGATACTGTCCTCATCTCTACCACCTCCACTGGGAGAATATTCCACGGATCCACCATGCTTTCCGTAAAGAAATATTTCTGCATATCCCTCCTGAGTTTATCCCCTTTCACCCTCATCTCATGTCCCCTCGTAACAGAGCTTGCTTTCAATCGAAAGAGGCTCTCCTCCTGTGCATTTATGCCACAGAGCTACTTAAACGTCTCAATCGTATCTCCTCTATCCTGCCTTTCCTCTAAGATGTACATAATAAGCTCCTTAAGTCTGTCCTCATATGCTTTATCCTGGAGATTAATGCATGGCTGTGTGGATGGTGTCATCGAGAGCGTTTTGGTTTCTTAGACCATGGGATGCTGTTCCAAGGGTTGCAGAGCAGAGATGGCATCCATCTGTCCAAGAAAGGTCAACGCGTCTTCGGTAGTAGACTGGCTAATCTACTGAAGAGGGCTTTAAACTAGATTCATTGGAGATGGGTGAAGAAAGCCCCCAGGTAGGTGATACATTAAATACCTTTATGGAAATGGGTAACAGGGGTAACATATGGAAAGCAGTGTGTATAAATGCCCGTAGCATGGGAAATAAGATCCCTGATGTTGAAGCTTTGGTGGGAGTGGCTGACTTGGATTTAGTGGCAGTTACAGAAATATGGTTCACAGAAAACCATGATTGGGATGTAACTATACATGGCTATACTTTATTCAGAAAGGACAGGGTAGGAAGAAGGGGAGGAGGAGTGGCACTATATGTAAAAAATAATATTAAAGCTTTGGAATTACAGAGCTTAAAAGGGAGAGAGGAGGCATTGTGGGTTAAATAAGAAAGAGGGAAAGAGAAATCCATTTGCATTGGTGTGATATACAGACCTCTGTCACAAGAGGAAGAGGTGGACAGGGAGTTAATTGAAGACATACGCAGCATTGCTAGGAAAGGGGAAGTGCTACTGATATGAGATTTCAATATGCCAGATGTTGACTGGCACATTCCTGCAGCAGTATCATCTAGAAGTAAGGAGATCCTGGATTCTCTACAGGGAGAACTATTCAGGCAATTGGTAACAGACCCCACACTTGAAGGGGCCACTTGGAGTGGAGGAGTGGCCTAGTGGTTGGGGAAGGTACTTCAGGTCAGAAGGTCAGGGGTTCAAATCCCACTAGAGGACAGCAACCTCGGGCCGGAAGGACTGGGGTTTCTAGTCCCACAGGTGCTCCTTGTGGTCTTGGGCAAACCACGTAACCCTCCATAGCCCATGTTCCCTGTAAAATAGTTATCTCCAAGTTATAATGCCCTGTTCAATATAATTTCAGTTTGTTCATTGTAAACCACACTGATGCAGAATAGCGTGGTATATAAGAGAATGTAAATAAAATAAATAAATACTGGACATGGTGCTTACCAATGGTGAAAGTGTTTCTGATGTTGTAGTGGGAGATCATTTTGCATCCAGTGATCACCAGATGGTGTGGTTCAGTATTAGGACTAGGACAGTTAGAATCCATTCAAAGGTGAGGATCTTAGACTTTAGGAAGACTAACTTTGCTAATATGGGCCAATACCTCAGGGAGTTGTTAGTGTGATGGGAACAGCTGGGGAATGTAGAAAAACAGTGGGCAAAACCGAAAGGGGATATTTTAAGGGCAACCAACCTTTTTGTTAAAATGGTAAATAAAGGTAAAAGGAAAAGGAGACCGCTATGGGTTTTGAAAGAAGTAGCTGAAAAAGTGAAGAATAAGAGGGAGGCCTTCATGAAATACAAGAGATCACAGAGAGAGGAAGACAGGCATCTGTATTTGGAAAAACTTAGAGAAGCTAGCAAAGTAGTCAGGAAGACAAAGATAAAAAAGGAGGAGGAAATAGCCAATGCAATTAAATGGGGGGATAAGACATTTTTCAGATATATTAGTGAGAAGAGGAAGGGCAAAAGTGGTATTGTCAGACTCAAGGGTGCAGGGGAGGAATATGTAGAAACTGATAAGGATAAAGCGGAGTTGCTTAACAAATATTTCTGTTCTGTGTTCACAGATGAAGAACCAGGAGCAGGACCTCAGAAAACACCCCAAAACAGGAACAGAAGTGAGGGACATCTTGAACAATTTTCAGAAGACTGTGTTCGTGAGAAACTAGCTCAACTTAAAGTAGACAAAGAGATGGGACCGGATGGGATACACCCTAGAATACTGAGGGAACTTGGGGACATTTTAGAAGCTCCACTGACTGACCTTTTCAATGCCTTGTTGGAGTCAGGAGTGGTGCCAAATGACTGGAGAGAAGCTCATGTGGTGCCTTTACACAAAAGCGGAAGTAAGGATGTGGTTGAAAACTACAGGCCGGTTAGTTTAGCTTCAGTGGTGAGTAAATTATTGGAAATGCTGCTGAAAGAGAAAATAGTGAGGTTTCTGGAGTCCAGCGGATTACAGGATCCAAGGCAGCTTGAATTTACTAGAGGTAGGTCTTGTCAGACAAATCTGATTGATTTCTTGACTGGGTGACCAGGGAGTTGGACTGAGGGAGAGCACTAGATGTGGTGTATTTAGATTTCAGTAAAGCCTTTGACACTGTTCCTCACAGGTGACTTATAAACAAACTGAGCACCCTAGGGATGGACCCTAAAGTTACTGCCTGGGTTAGAAATTGGTTGGGTGGGAGTCGACAAAGAGTACAAGTAAATGGAGCTCACTCTGAGGAGAAGAATGTTACCAGTGCTGTGCCCCAGGGATCTGTCCTTGGTCCGATTCTTTTTAACATCTTTGTTAGTGATATAGCGGAAGGGCTGTCGGGTAAGGTTTGCCTCTTTGCAGATGATACCAAAATCTGCAATAGAGTAGACACACAGGAAGGTGTAGATAACATGAGGAGGGATCTAGCTAAGCTTTAAGAATGGTCTAGAATTTGGCAGCTGGGATTTAATGTTAAAAAATGTAAGGTCATGCATTTGGGCTGCAGCAATCCAAGGGAGCAATATAGTATAGGGGGTGAAGTACTTTTGTCCACTAAAGAAGAGCGAGACCTAGGTGTGGTTGTGTCTGATGATCTTACAGTAGCTAAACAGGTAGAAAAGGTGACAGCAAAAGCTAGAAGGATGCTTGGGTGCATAAGGAGAGGAATGGCTAGCAGAAAACAGGAGGTGATAATGCCTCTGTATAAGTCTTTGGTGCAACCTCATTTGCAGTATAGTGTGCAATTCTGGAGACCGCACCTCCAAAAGGATGTGAACAGGACGTAGTCGGTCAGAGGGTGGCTACTAAAATGATTAGTGGTCTTCATTATAAAGCATATGAGGACAGACTGAAGGATCTTAATATGTACACCTTAGAGGAAAGGCGGGATAGAGGTGATATGATTGAGATGTTTAAATACCTCTGTGGCATAAATGTTCAGGGAGAGAGCCTCTTTCAATTGAAAGCAAGTTCTGCTACGAGGGGACATGGGATGAGGGTGAAGGGAGATAGATTCAGGAGTGATATGCGGAAATATTTCTTTACGGAAAGAGTAGTGGATCCATGGAATAGTCTCCCAGTGGAGGTGGTAGAGATGAGGACAGTAACTGAATTCAAAAAAGCATGGGACAAACACAGAGGATCTCTAAAGGTAAAAAGGGGACTGTTGTAGTTGATATGGAAGGACAGACTAGATAGGCCATGTGGTCTTTTTCTGTCATCATATTTCTGTGTTTCTATAATGAAGATCACTAACCATTTATTTACATTCTCTTATATACCGTGCTATTCTGCATCAGTGTGGTTTACATTGAACAAACTGAAATTACATTGAACAGGGCATTATAACTTGGAGATAACTATTTTACAGGGAACATGGGCTATGGAGGGTTAAGTGGCTTGCCCAAGACCACAAGGAGCACCTGTGGGACTAGAAACCCCAGTTGTTCCAGCCCAAGGTTGCTGTCCTCTAGTGGGATTTGAACCCCTAACCTTCCGGCCTGAAGTACCTTGCCCCAACCACCATGCCACTCCTCCACTCCTCATTTTAGTAGCCACCCTCTGTACTGACTCCTGCCTGTTTATATCCTTTTGAAGGTGCAGTCTCCAGAAATGCAGACAATACTCCAAACGAGGTCGCACCAAAGACTAATACAGAGGCACTATCACCTCCTTTTTTTCTGCTCCCTATGCACCCAAGCATCCTTCTAGCTTTTGCTGTCACCTTTTCTATCTGTTTAACTACTTTAAGATTATCAGACACAATCACGCCTAGGTCCCGCTCTTCTTTAGTGGACAGAAGTACGTCATCCCCTATACTATATCACTTCCTTGGCTTGCTGCAGCCTAAATGCATGACCTTGCATTTTTTAACATTAAATCTCAGATGCCAAATTCTAGACCATTCTTCAAGCTTAGCTAGATGCCTCCTCATGTTATCTACACCTCCCTAGGTGTCTACTCTTTTGAAAATTTTGGTATCATCCGCAAAGAGGCAAACCTTACTCAACAGCCCTTCCTTTATATCACTAACAAAGATGTTAAAAAGAATTGGATGAAGGACAAATCCCTGGGGCATACCACTGGTATCCTCCTTCTCCTCAGAGTGTGCTCCATTTACCTGTCCCCTTTGTCGCCTCGCACTCAACCAATTTCTAACCCAAGCAGTAACTTTAGGGTCCATACCTAGGGTGCTCAGTTTGTTTATAAGTTGCCTGTGAGGAACGGTGTCAAAGGCTTTACTGAAATCTAAATAAACCATATCTAGGGCTCTCCTTTGGTCCAACTCCCTGGTCATGCAATCAAAGAAATCAATCAGATTTGTGTGACAAGACCTGCCTCTGGTGAATCCTTGCAGCCTTAGATCCTGTAATCCGTTGGACTCCAGAAACCTCACTATTTTCTCTTTCAGCAGCGCTTCCAATAATTTACTCACCAACGAAGTTAAACTAACCGGCCTGTAGTTTTCAACCACATTCTTACTTCCGCTTTTGTGTAAAGGGACCACATCTGCCTCTCTCCAGTCCTTTGGCACCACTCCCGATCCAATGTGACATTGAAAAGGTCAATCAGGGGAGCTGCTAGAACGTCCCCAAGTTCCCTCAGTATTCTAGGGTGTATCCCATCCAGTTCCATCGCTTTGTCTACTTTAAGTTTAGGTAGTTTCTCATGAATACAGTCTTCTGAAAATTGTTCAAGATGCTCCTCACTTCTGTTCCTGTTTGTGGAAATGTTCTGAGGTCCTGCTCCTGGTTCTTCATCTGTGAACACAGAACAGAAATATTTGTTAATCAATTCTGCTTTATCCTCATCAGCTTCTAGATATTCCTCTCCTTCACCCTTGATTCTGACAATACCACTTTTGCCCTTCCTCTTCTCTCTAAGATATCTGAAAAATGTCTTATACCCCCATTTTATTGCACTGGCTATTTTATCCTCTTTTTGAATCTTTGCTTTCCTGACTACTTTGTTAGCTTCTCTAAGTTTTTTCCAAATATAGATACTTGTCTTCCTCTGTCTGTGTTCTCTTGTATTTTATAAAGGCCTCCCTCTTTCTCTTCATCTTTTCAGCTACTTCTTTTGAAAACCATAGCGGTCTCCTTTTCCTTTTCCCTTTATTTATTTATTTACCTATTGCTTTTCTAGTGGGCTCATGGCCCTGGAGAAACGTCCTTGGTGCTCTCCTGTCACGCGACCTCTCTCCTCCATGGCAACAGGGATCCTGCCAGAATGGAGGTGGGACTTCAATACTACATCCCTCGTCTATCTAGCTCTCTGTCTTCCTTTTGTCCTCCAAGTCTGTTGCTCTAGCCTCCAGAGATTGGACTTGTTTCCTGAGATCAAAGAGCTCCTTGCACCTAGTGTACATGTAAGACCTCTCACCAAATGGGAGAAAATCATACATGTGACACTCAATGCAAAAGACTGGAAAGCCCCCATCTCTCTGCTGGAGGAAAGGTCCATAAACCATTATGAAAGAGGACCCGGGATATCCACTGCTTGCCCCAGTACAGGCATTGTAGAACCTATGCCTTTTGGGGGAAACTGCTAGGTACTTGTGACCTAGATTGGCCACTGTTGGAAACAGGATACTGGGCTTGATGGACCTTGGTCTGACCCAGTATGGCATATCTTATGTTCTTATGTATATACCACAGATCATGTTCATTCTCTGGGGTTTACATAGTACCATGTGAAGTAATGCCACATAAGCATAAATTATCATATCATTCTAATAAAATTTGAAGAAAAAAAGATGAAAAGAGATCTTGAGGATGGGAGCAGTAGAGGTTTATTTACAGCAGAGACTGGTGGGTGATGAATTACCAGCATTTACATCACCAGGTTGAAGGTCCTGCCATTCGCCATCCTACCTGGCAGCTTGGCAGTCCTACTCTCAGAGAACAAAGGATGTGAAAGGGCATTTTTTAAATAATTTAGAGATGACCCAAAAGAATTAATGTAGACATTTTGAGGGATAAAGCATGGGTGAAAAGTATGTGCGTACTTTTCGCTTTGGAGTCTTTGTCAATGTTCATAGTAAAATTATGCATGTTCTTTCATGCAGAAGCAGCACTCATTTATATTTACTAACTCGTGAGATGCTTTTTTTTGAAGAAAAGATACATGCATATTCCAAAGCCCAACACAACTCTGTCCCCAGCACCCTCCACCTACATTAGTTAAATGGCACTATGTGTATACTTTTCCCCCCTTCCACTGTATTCCATTAATGTATTTGATATATAATAAGATGGGACCCAAATCTACATGTGTAGTTCCCATTTCATCTAGGGAACGCACGTGTTTAGTCAAAATTGCCCATGTCTGGATTTATACTTGCTCCCTGACATGAGCAAGCATTTAAAAGTACTCCTTTTGGCCACCCCTTTACAGAAGGATTAAGTAGGATACCCCCTTGTTATAGGAATGACAAAAAATGTATAAGAATTGGAAGGAGAGACTGAACTTTATTTGAACTGAACTATGCTTGGGTCACTATGTACCGGGCATGTTGTCAGTGTACAGCTACATAGGAAGAAGGTTTGAGGATGAAGACAGACAGCTGTATGAGACCGGCAAAAAGCCCGACCGGGAAGATTTTTGTATGTGGCTTTATATGGACATATCAGGTGATGAGTCTTGCCAGCTGACTTTGAATCACTTGTTTGTTGGAGTGTATAAAGGTAGCTAGAGAGTCCCGAACAAATTGGAAGCCATCTTTCCTCTGCTAGCAAGCGTGAAGTGTCCTGAACCTGGTTCCAGTCTGCGCTGTTGGCGCTTCCCCAGCTGAAGAGAATGGACTCTAATCATGCCCGATTTGGTGATGTATCAGTAATCTTTTCTGTATTAATAAATGTATTTTGTAACTGTTAACATGTAGTATTATGTCTTTACTTTGCTCTTAAGAGTGATATTCAAAAGGTCCTGACCTGACACACCCCTTAATCCCCCAATGTTTATTTTCCCATCCTGACTGGAAGAAGTTGAAGATAGAATCCTCTGTAGTTAATTAGCAGCATCTACAGTGTCTACCAAAATGGTTGAGATACATGTTTAAGTTGCTGGGGTTCCTCCATCCACTTTTCCCATATGCACATTAGTGGAATAGCTCCTCCTGCTCCATGTGGACATGTATTATAGAACCAGCCTGAAGTAAAATACCTTGGAGTTACCCTCGACAAAGATCTGAACCTCCAGTCTCAAATCAGCAAAACCACCAGGAACGTCTACCTCAAAATGAGAATCATCAGACGCTTCAAGCCAATTCTCTCCCAAGATCACTTCCGTACTGTTTGTCAAGCTCTTATCACACCCATTCTAGACTACTGCAACCCCATATACCTTGGGCTCCCAAAAGACTCACTCCGGCCCTTGCAGATGGCGCAGAACACTGTTGCACACATAATAACTGGTTCTGCAAGGCACAATCACATCACCCCCATTCTGAACCTCATCCATTGGCTACCAATTAGTTCTCGCATCTGATATAAAACCCTACTAAACATATTTAAAATCAAACAGAACCTCTCAGCGAACAGTCTGCAGACCCTCATTAGCTGTGACTCAAGCACCAGACCTAGGAGGAGAGGCACCACGGACACCATCACAACCCCCAGAGCCTTCACCAGAGTGAGGCAAACTACTTCAAGAAGAGCACTATCTCTGGCTGCTCCTGCTCTATGGAACCACTTCCCGGACTGCCTAAGATCAACCGCGGACATTAAGGACTTCAGGAAGTTTCTCAAAACCACGCTCTACATAGAACATTATAGTGACATCACATGACCTGACCAAAGACCCCAACATTCTGCATCTTAATTGTTCCTGCCTTCGCTCACCTCTCGCCCCCTTCATAACCTGCTCCTACCTCCCCCTTCCCACCCACCCTAGTCAACCCTGCACCTCCTCCTTGTATATAGCACATTGTGTATAGCTCATCTTTACATAGCGCATCCTGTAATTTAGTTATACTTTAATTACACCTATGTAAATGCACCTAAATAGCCACTGCCTGCCTACACCCTTGCACTATGTAACATGATTTGGTTGAAATGTAAACCGCTTTGATTTATAGGATAAAGCAGTATATAAATACTTTTAAATAAATAAATAAATAATAAATTTAGCAGAGTCATTCCTAAAATACTGTCCTGACCTTAGCTTCTCAATGCCAAACTCCATGTCTGTTTTAAAATGTGCCTTCATGCCATTACATACCCATTAATATTATAACTATACCCACTCAATGCAATGTTGGAAGCCTGATGCAGCCAGACTATCACTGTTAGGTGTAGCTATGACTGTTTCGTGCAAGTTACCATTGCTGTTCTCTTTCAAGAGTCTCCACATCTACCACAAAAAGAGATTGGCTGAGCTGAATCTGTCAAGCCACCTGACTGGTTGAATCATATCAGTGCTTTACAGAGAGGAAAGAATGCATTCATCCTTCTTAAGCAATAATACTGAGTATTGTTATAGTGCTACTGGATCTATGCATTGCGGTACAGTGGTGATGAGTATTCAGAGATAATATACCCCTGCTACAAAGAGCTTCCAATCTAAGTGGATACCTAAGTCAGTGGGAGATAGTGATTTGCCCAAGGTCATAAGGAGTGTCACTGGTAGAAAGAGGATTGGAACCCTGGCAACCATCATGCACAGTCCATTACCTTAACCATTAGGCTAGTTCCCCTTCTCTAACAATGCCAAAATCCAACCAGGTTCCACTGTTTCCGCTGAGCCATTACTCTTACTGCTAGTGAAGCAAGCACTGGATATATATTTTTATTTTAAACTAAATATTTAGGATATTTTCCATATAAAAGTTCAGCTTGACTTGAAGACATTGGTGACCACAGAATATTTTGAAGAGGGCCATTTTCAAAAGCTAATTACTTGGGTAAACAAGTTGTCACAAACTTTTTCACCCATTGCAATACAATGTGTGCCTTTGAGTCAATGCTGACTCCTGGTGACCCAGCAGCTCCTGGGTTTTCTTGGCAGTGTGACCAGAAGTAAATTGACAGGCCTTTCTTCCAAGGCAATATAGGGTTAAATGACTTGCCCAAGACCACAATGAGTGCTAGTGGGAATTAAATTCTGATTGGTCACTAAGCCAGTGCTCTAACCATTAGGCTACTGCTTACTATTCACAGCTCACCCTTTACCCAGATAAAAATACATGCAGGGAGCAACCATCCATGCACTTTTACCTGCGAAAAAGAAAATGGACTCAGAGGTAGGATATATGCATAATTTTTAAGGGAAAAGGCATCTGCAGGAAAAAGTGGGTGCAGATTTCTGCAGGTATGTTTCCATGGAGGCCAATTCTGCAAGGGGTATGCCCGGGCTGTCCGGACGACCAAAAGAAGAATGGGGCCGATTTGTACCCGATTCCAGTACCGAAACCGTCCTCCTGGCCCTGCTGAACGAGATTCATGTTGCCCATGACCATGGCGATATCTCACTCTTGGTTTCACTAGATTTGTCAGCAGCCTTTGACCTAATCGACCATCGTACCCTTCTCTCTCGTCTTTTTGACATTGGCTTACTGGGATCGGTATTATGTTGGTTTCGTTCTTTTCTTACTGCCCGTTCCTTTGTTGTCTGTGCCAATCACCAATCCTCTCCTTCTACTTCCCTGTCCTGTGGGGTACCTCAGGGATCTGTCTTATCCCCCCTACTCTTTAATATTTTTCTCGCCCCCCTCCCCCTCTTAGTCCAACAGTTCCCAGTCTCTGTCTATATTTATGCGGATGATATAGTTCTTCTTTTCCATACCTCTCCAGTTAATATTGACATCACCCCGTTAATACTTGTCTTACTCATGTTGCAAACTGGCTCTCCTCTAATTTTCTTCATTTAAAGCCATCCAAATCCACAGCCATGTGGGTCTCACTGAGTGCCTCTTGTCCAGACATCACGCCTCACATAAATTCTATTCCCATTCCACTTACCTCTTCTTTCCGTTACTTAGGAGTGACCCTGGACTCCTCAATGTCTTTCCATGAGCATATATCTAATCTTTCCCGTCGTTCTTTCTTTATATTGCGACAACTTCGATCAGTCCGTTCTGTTTTGCCCATTGACTCTCTTATCACTCTTTTACTGGCTTTGGTCATGTCCAGATTGGACTATTGCAACGTGGTCTATGCAAATCTCCCTGCTTACCAACTCCAGCGCTTACAGCTTTTGCAGAATACAGCTGCTCGACTTGTTACTTTTGCTCGTAGATCTGATCATGTAACCCCTCTCTTGTATCATCTTCACTGGCTCCCACTGCATTTTAGGTTCAGATATAAGTTCCTCATTCTAACTCATAGAGTCATCCACACCTCAACCCCTCAGTATTTAGCAAATCTGATCTCCCTCCATACTCCCTATTGGCAGCTTCGCACCTTGCATGCCAATCGTCTATCTCTTCCTTCCCCTGCACAAGCTCATCTAGAACAGACACGCCACGCCGCTTTCTTTTTTCTGGGACCCTCACTTTGGAATTCACTACCATCCTCTCTCCGGTTAGAACCCTCCTATCACAATTTCAAAAACCTACTGAAAACCCATTTATTCCAACAGGCATTTAACCTCCTTCCTAGTAGTCCTGTGTAGTCATTTGTTTGTCTGTCCTTTGTGATTTTGCAGTTCTGTCTAACTATTGTTTATGATTTACTGTTTGTCTTTAGTGGCCCCTTCGGCCCTTCTTTCCTTTATTTTAATGGAGTTCCTTTCTTTTTCTGATGCTAGCATTTATATTTTATTGTAAACTGCCCTCATGTCTTGACAAGGGCGGTATATAAAGTGTTAAATAAAGATAAAGATAAAGATTCTGCAACTGTGGGAGTTATGTGTTCCTGCGGTTGCAGAATAAGGGCACTTAGATGGCCTGGCTTGCCCCTGATTCTGGTGCCATGGACGCTCAGAGCCCTGCCCGTCCAGCCTTCCCAACACTCCTGCTGGTGTGCCGGTGCAGCAGCATCCTGTCACCATGGAACCAGCATGTCCAGCTGGAGCACCCAATGCCAACCCCACAAAAATACCTGCCTTTGGCGGGGGCAGCCAAAGTCGGGATCATGTAACGGGACATATACACAGCGGTGTGATGTCATCTGGGGGGCTGCAGGCCCCGATCACCCCCATGCCCGGCACTTATTCCACCCTTTGAGGTGGAATAAGTTGATAAGTTGGGTGTATAAGCTGGGCCGCGGATGTACAGAGGCTCGACCTGAATGGCCTCTGTATGTCTGGGTGCTTTGTCCCACCCCTGCTCCACCTCTGCTCTGCCTCCGTTCTGCCCATTCCCTCCCCCGTTCAGCTCTCCCTGCACAAACACCTTGTATATGCAGGGAGAGAGCAGGATGGAATCGGGAGCAGAAGCTGAGCGTGGGTTGTACATCCAACCCGGTGTACAACCCTGCTATTTGAGGCTCTGAATTTCCCACTTATTTGAATTCCTAGGGCAGCGATGGCGAACCTATGGCACGCGTGCCAGCTGTGGCACGTGAAGGCCTTGCAGCTGGCACGCGGGAAGGTCCGCAATTAGTTTTTTTTTTTTTTTTCAATTTTACTTGTCTGCTGCCGCTGTCGGGGGCCGCCGCAGCAAAATCGAGCGTGCCGCGGGGCCCCCCTGTATCCGGCAGAGCCTGCCCTCCCCGTAGCAGCTCTCTCTTTGGAGCTGCAGTCAGACGTGCCGGCTTGCAGAGCGCGAAGGGAAGAGTTTCCCTTTCGTGACTCTGTTAAGCCCGCGGGGGCTGATGGGAACTTCCCATCAGCCCCCGCGGGTTTAACAGAGCAGCGAGGGAGAAACTCTTCCCTCGCGCTCTGCAAGCCGGCGCGTCTGACTGCAGCTCCAAAGAGAGAGCTGCTACGGGGAGGGCAGGCTCTGCCGGATACAGGGGGGCCCCGCGGCACGCTCGATTCTGCCGCGGCGGCCCCGACAGCGGCAACAGACAGGTTTTCTTTTTTTAAAATTTTCCCTGGGCTGGGGGGGGGTGTTAGGAGTGGTGATGTGATGGGCTGGGCTGGGCTGGGGGGGTTAGGAGTGGTGATGGGCTGGGCTGGGCTGGGCTGGGGGGGTTAGGAGTGGTGATGGGCTGGGCTGGGGGGTGTTAGGAGTAGTGCTGGGCTGGGGGGATTTAGGAGTGGTGATGGGCACTGGGCTGGGGGGGTAGGAGTGGTGATGGACACTGGGCTGGCTGGGGGGGGTTAGGAGTGGTGATGGGCACTGGGCTGGCTGGGGGGGTTAGGAGTGGTGATGGGCGCTGGGCTGGGGGGGTTAGGAGTGGTGATGGGTGCTGGGGGGGCTTAAACTAAAAATTGGGTGATGGGGGATTAGGACTGGAAATGGGCTGGTGGGATTAGGACTGGAAGTGGGTTGATGGGGGGTTAGGACTGGTAATGGGCTATGGGGGGGCTTAAACTGAAAATTGGGTGATGGGGGATTAGGACTGGAAATGGGCTGGTGGGATTAGGACTGGAAGTGGGCTATGGGGGGCTAGGACTGGTAATGGGTTGGGGGTTGCTAGGACTGGAAATGGGCTGAGTGGAAGGGGCTTGAACTGCAAATAGCTGTTGGGGATGGGGCTTGGAATGGAAATGGGCTGAGGGGAAGTGGGGGGCTTGAACTGCAAATAGCTGATGGGGACGGGGCTTGGAATGGAAATGGGCTGAGGGGAAGTGGGGGGCTTGAACTGAAAATAGCTAATGGGGAGGGGGACTTGGAATGAAAATGGGCTGAGTGGAAGGGGGCTTGAACTGCAAATAACTGATGGGAAGGGGGGCTTGGAATGGGCTCTTAGGGGAGGGAGCTAGGACAGGAACTGGGCTGATGGATGGGCTAGGATAGAACTGAGAATTGGGTGTTGGGGGAGCTAAGATTGGAAATGGGCTGTGGTGGGGGCTTGGATTGAAATGGACTCATGGAGGGGCTAGAACTGGAGGTAGGCTCATGGGGGGCTTGGATTAGAAATGGGCTGAGTGGAGGGGAGCTAGGATTTAACATGGGCTGATGGTGGGGCTAGGAAAGGACTAGAAATGGGCTGATGGGAGGCTGGTATTGGAAATGAGCTGATGAAGGGACTCGGACTAGGACTGGAAATGGACTGATGAGGGGACTAGAAGGGAGCGGATACTGGGTGGGGCTGGAACTAAAAGGGAGCTGATGTTGGGGGAGATTAGAAGGGGATGGGGCTGGGAGAATGAAATGGAGAGGGGAAAAATATTTTGTGTGTGAGGGAAGAAAAATGTACAATTGGCCGGGTATTGGGAGAGTAAGTGGGGATTGAGGATGGAGGGGTAAAATTTGAGTGGATGAAATAGGAATGAGGAAAGAGCAAAAGGAGAAAGATTAGTATGTTAAAGCGGATGTAGAGAGAGAGAATGGAAAAAAAACTAGAAGAGAGAAGAAAGGACAAATGGACAGCAGATGATGGAGAGTTAGCAGAAAACATGAAGAAACCAGAAGAAAGTGGCTGGAGCAATTGCAACTGTGTAACTGAGCTGAGGTATTCTGTTTATGTAATTCCTTTTTGACATTGCCACTTGTTCTCTTTCCCCAGTAGGTCATGTATTGTTGTTCTCTGAAATGTATTGGTTTAATATTTGCAGTGTTGCCTTTTGATAGGTATGGTATGGTGCTTTGTGACTCCTGGTAGTGCTGTTAGGATACGGCGGGTTTGCTATTGGTTCTAAATGGGCAGTGTTTGTAGTAGTTCCTAATGTGCCTGGCGGTTGGCACTGGATTATAGTAATGTAGAAATCTTTTAGTCTGTCTTTATCCATACACTCATTAAGAGACATGTTTACTAAAAGTTAGTGTATGTTAGCATTATGCAAATATTTATGCAAATTGACGTGCTGGCACTTTGAGGAAATTCTTTGGTTTTGTGCGGCAGTTTGGGCACTCGGGCTCAAAAAGGTTAGCCATCACTGTCCTAGGGGCTCTTTTATGAAAGTGCGCTACGCAGTTAGCACGGGTTTGGGTTGTCATGAGGATGGAGCCATGGAAGATGCAGCCTTAGAAAAAAACCCTGTTTTGCATAGAGCTGAGAATGTGCAGAGAGTGCAGTTGCATTGCAGTACAGCCAGAGGGGGCAAGAATAATCCCACAGAGGCTGAAGCAACGTGCTCAGACACTAATTGTATAAGTGGCAATCAGTTGCACCTGAGGCCAAGCCCGGGACGTTCAAACCAAAACTCCCTTTATAAGGAGAAACAGAGAGCAGCAAGAGAGGGGAAGGTGGGAAAGAAGGTGGAGAACCTGCAGGACGTGCAGGACAAGAAGAACGTGGAGAATGTGGAGCAGGAGAGAGTCCACACAGAGCCACCCCAGAGGGACAGAATCCAGAGGGAGTTTACTCAGATGGATAGAGTCCAGAGGGGCAGAGCACAGAGGGACGGAGTCCAGAGAAAAGCTGCCAGAAGAGACAGTTTGTCTGGTAGGAGTGACTCTCCCAGCCCAAGTAACCTTGTTGGATCTGGATTACAAGGAGCAAGGAAGAGAGGTTTCTATTATAAAGATACCTTTTCAGAAAACCACAGAGAGTGGGAATCCTTACCAGGTTTTCCTGAACCCCATGAAAGCAAAGCACTGCACAGACAAACCTATCTCCCGAGAGAAGTACGTCAGAAGGAGAGCTCTAGGTGTGGCAATTCCAGGAAGCCAAGGTATGCTGAATCTTTAATTCTAAAGGAAAGCCTTGCTAATAGAAACCCTGTTAAAGCAGCTATTCCCTATAAGGGGAGGGGAAGCAAAGCAGAGCTTTTTAAGACAATACCTCACAGCTTAACAGGAAAGTTTTACTGGAAGCAAGATAGACCCTGTAAGTTTGTAACAGGGAGTGAAAACTACTATTCAAAGGAAGAAGCCAGTGACGCAGAGTCTATGGAAATTGAATGTGAGAATATTATTCCCATGCCTCAGGAGGAATCCATGGACTGTAATTTCTGTTCTGCAACTAGTATTGAATCCTTGCTAGAATTGTAGATAGAAAAGAACTGTGCAACAGATGGTGAACCTTATAACCGTTTGTTTGCTGAATTGTTTAAATTGCTTTGAACTAAAAGAAGCCTCAGCTAGGACTTGCATTCAACTGTGAAGCCTATAACAGTTATCTGCTTGAATATTGGTGGAACCCCTTTTGATAAAGAAAGGACTGTCTTTATTTTCTACTTGTCTTAGTGAATCATTGCGTTACAGGGGAAATAAAGCTTTGTTACCCTACACTCTTGGCTTGTATAATTTGTGCTCTCAAGGAGCTAGAACTTCAAGGACCAAAATGCACTAGGCCCTTAAAGTCACATCGCTCCTTAAAAATAATAAATGCGCCAGATGCCCTTGTAGCCACTGGCCACTGGGGGCACCTTGCGACAGGGTGCACACTGACCACATGCTGTGGCCTGCAGTAATGTTAGTGCATGGCCGTGACCACGCATGCTGACTTCCATGTTAACTGCGCCTTGTGCATTAGAGTGTGAAATGGAAAGGTTAGGGATGGACAGTGGGCGTCGTGAGTGCCATAGAGTCAACGCATGAGTAAGCACTACCCATGCTAACTGCAACTCTTGTAATTAGCATGGGCACAGTTACCTTCACCTTAATAGGTGATGTTTCTTTTGTATTGTAAACCACTCTGATGCCCTTGCATGGATGGTATATCAAATGTAAGAATAAAGATAAAGATAACTGCACCTGCAGTAATAGCACCCCATGTTACCCAACTGCTGCAAGCATGCTGTACACGCCCCTGACCGTTAATGCGGCAGCTTTGCACTTAGCGCTTCTCGAGTTTGAGCCCTATTGACATGAAAGGTGCAAAATCACAGTGCACTTTAGTCAGGCCTGGTCCCAGAGTTGGTTCAAGGTGTTGGTAACCTAGGCAGACCTTATGCCTTATGTCCCCACAGGCTCTCAGAATCTTTTGTTTAGCTTTGAATGTCTTGCTCTTTGCTGTCCTCCCAGAGGCTGCCGCACTAGATGACTGCCTAATTCGACTAGTGGTTGGACCGGGCCTGTAGAAGGACTCCTTGATCTCTACTTTTCCTTCTAGGAACTGGTGCAGAGTCTGCAGATTAACATACCCAAGGGCTCTGCACCTGCTCATATTGTTTTGAAAATTGCTCCATTATTCTGCTCATCCCTGCACCTTCCTATGGGAAAAGAGAGGTAGGTATTTTAGAAGAAAGTATCCACACAGTTTCACCTCCTTTTGGCATCTGCAGCATATTGTGGTGGATCAAGGTTCCAATGTATTCAATAGGGAAATCACCTCACCTGTAGTGAAAGCAAACACAGGAAAAGCAGGAGGCAACACGCTACTGGTAAGAACAAGAGCCTTTTGTATGATGTGTCTCAGGTCAGCCCAACACATGTTTTGACAACAAACCTTCTTTAGGGGACAGTGACCTCAAAAGACATATTTAAGTAAATAAATAGCAAATCAACAAATAAATATAGTTAAACATAAAAACATTTAGAAATAATAATAATAATAAATCAATTCAAACTCATAATAATATTGAAAAACCAAACTTATAAACCATAATCAAAATCATTGCGTAAATAACAATGAATAATTATAAAATGTAACTGAATATAACTAGCTAATAATCTGACATGATAACCAGTAAAATCACTAAACGATTAGAATCAATGAAAAACAATGAAAATAATTGTGAGTTGAGCTAAAGTGCAGTGTAAGTATAAAAACAAAAACAAATAAAAAAACTCACCTATCAGAGACAGACACAATGTTATGCTCTCTAAATTATATAGCAATAGCTGTGGAAACTGAAGGGAGAAGAACAACATTGCACTTAAAGGGATGACCATATTGGGTCAAGAGGGAAGGGAAGAGTGCATACTGGAAATGTAAACGCAAGTGGCATTATTATCAAAACAACAAAGATCTGATTTTTTGAACAGTGTAACCCTAGAAATCTAAAGTATCAATAATACAAAAATTAGAGAAATGGCCATTTGGAATACTAAAGATTACTATGGCGTCCAAAACACATTTTCAGAGAATAGAGGACAATCGCGATGGCATCTATTATCCATAATAATCTATTTAAAAAACGTCTAATGTTTTGTGACTGCTGGACACAAAACATTAGATGTTTTTTGAATTGATTATTATGGATAATAGATGTTAGCATAAGTGGCAGGGACGGACATTTATAACAGCTGTAAATGAACACACATGAAGTATGGCAAAGTATGTGACTTCATGCCAAAGTGCATACTTTTATACTGGTTGGTATTTTATGAGCATCCAAACCAATGAAAAAGCACAAAGATGTTTGTCAGAAGTCCAGGGAAATACTGTTAGGCGAAGTACTCAAGAACATTTTATTGGGACTACATGGATTAATGATAGAAAACAGGAATACATGTTGGGTCATGTGGTACTTGTATTCCTGTTTTCTACCATTAACCCATGTGGTCCCGATAACATTTTCTTGAGTACTTCGCCTCATGGTGTGCCCCTGGTATTTTATGAGGCCACTAATGTGTGCCAATGCAAGGATTGTAGTTGCCCTAGGTGGGCCTCTCCATCTTGCCACTCTCTCCCCTCCCCCCCCCCCCCCCCGCTGCCATTGTCATCACTGCCGCCCCTCTCTGGAGTCTGGAGCAGCGGCAATGTTTCAGAAACCACAGCGCAGCACTTATCTCACGTTGCTTCAGAGTTTCTGCTCTCTACTATCTGTCTCTTCTGCCCCCCTCTCTGCAAATTGATTTCTAGTCCAACTTTCCTTAAGGAAATTAAAGATAAAAGTTCTTGCATTCAATGGCCTCATGGTTAGATTTCAAATCTGGGTGCCCATAGACACTGTGGAGGTATCTGCTCCCCAGAAATCATTAGAGGATTTGGCATGGGAATGCTCTCCCCTCTCTACCTTCCTCCAGAGATCATTAGTGCATATGGTTACTGCTGCCCATATATTTCTGTCTCTCCTGGGCTTCTGGTGTCATCCCTCCCCTCCCCCACCCCATGAATCAAAATTAACTCGGCATGAGGGTCTGTAAACTGGTGAGCATCACAGGTCATGTGGCAGCCCTATGCCCTCTTCCAGAAGGGATTCCTATCATGTCAGGGGGAAGGGCCACCGCAGGGCCCAGGAGGTGTTTTGTGCACTGAGTTTATTGCTTGTGCTGCTGGATGTACAGAAGAGGACAGTGTCAGCAGCTCAAATGGCAGCATGGTAAACGCACTCCGGCACCTATCAAAGTTTCATGTCAGAAGCAGCTGGTTACTTGTCTAAATCTGGGCCTGAACGGCCTTAAGTTAAAACTTCCATCTCTTTTGAAGTCAGTAGCCTGCGAAAAGAAGAGTGATCAATGTTCTTCACTGTAAGGCCCAGGGCCAGTGCTGGCTCCACTCAACCCTAAGAGCAGCTCCTGATTTGCTCTTTCCCAGTACACACTTTTCCCTACCTTCAGGTTTGCAGCTGTTGCTGCTTCCAGAAGGACTATTCTGTTTTCTTCTGGCACTGAAGAGGTAAATTTATAAGGAGCCACATAAAGGTATGTGCCATCAAAGCACATAAGTCATGTATTTTCCATGACTTATGTGCGCGGAGGGACCTTTGCAGGCAGTTGCTATTCTGTAAGTAGGCGCATCATGCTGATGGTGCATACTCTCAATGTGGGCCTGCACAGGAGTACAGCTTGGACAGAGCATGATCAGAGCACACATTTACATGCGTAAGTTATAAAATGCTATAACGTATGCATATTCTTGGTAAATCTAGGTGCGGGCCAACCCTAGGTCTACCCACATTAATCCCTTTCAATATCGGGCCCTAAGGTTTCGATAGGCGCATTCTGAGTGCCTGAAAATAGGTAACCAGTTATAAAATGACACTCTCAATGTCACACAATGACTTTGAGAGATGTGATGCCTAACTCCTGAGCTATTCTCATGAGGCCGTGAGAATGGTGCAGGAGTCTGGGCACTGTGCGACTGACTGACTGAGATTTACATGGCACTGTAAGAAAACAGAAAATCTGCTCCAGAAGCAGCAACAGCACTAGCCAACCAAGAAGGCTGGGGGGCACTGTTCCCTCTAAGCTGTGCGCATGTGCGCGCGCACACACCTCGCCGAGCGAGTGCACATACTTTACAACAGAGCGCACAAAAATTACGGCTCTGATTCTGATAGAAAAAAACACAGACATCTTAAAATTTAAAAGTTATGATTGTAATTACTAGAAATTTCCCACTTCATTTAGTAATCGTCTATTTTCATTTAATTTGATTAAAATCAATGTGGTGTACATACTGTATTCTGACGTGTAGTCAAATTTTAAAGTATATAACTCCGAGTGCCGTTATGTGGCGCACAAAAATTTAACCTTCCTTCCAAAACTGCACACAGCTGATATTTTATGCGCACACAGCCTACAGAAAATTAGAGGGAACATTGCTGGGGGGACTCAGAACCTGCAGCAAGAGCCGACCTGGTGATGGAGACTGATGGTGGGGAATGACTGGTGGAAGAGCTGAGAATGGCTGTGATGGGTTAGAGAAGTTTGTAAAAGAATGTGTAGGGGACAAGAGCTGGGAAGGGAGAACATTTGGGGAAGAGTGTGTTGGGAGGGGATAAACTGGGGGAGAGAGGCTGAGGGGGGGGGAGAGTATGGGGAAGAAGACTTTGTTTTAGCTACCCAAGTCACTCTGGACTAGCCTCGGAACTGGAAAGGGATCTCTACTCCTCCCTTGCTCAGAACCCCAGTCTTGACTCTCACACTGAACTTTATTGCCAAAGTGGCCCTGTTTGAAAATAAGAAAAACCACAGAGAAGTAGATGAAGACCACCTTTGCTGCAAGGTACATAGCTTTCATTTTTTCAAGTTGTTATTTATTTTATCAGAGTCCTCTGATTAGTATTTATAAGTAAATGCTTACCGATGTGGCCTGGTTACTCCAATAGAAACAGAAACATGACAACAGAAAAGACCACATGGCCTATCTAGTCTGCCCTTCCATATCAACCACTACAACAGTCCCCTTTTTTCCTTTAGAGATCCTCTGTGTTTGTCCCATGCTTCTTTTGAATTCATCTCATCTCTACCACCTCAACAGGCAGACTATTCCACGGATCCATCACTCTTTCCATAAAGAAATATTTCCGCATATCACTTCTGAATCTATCCCCTTTCACCCTCATCCTATGTCCCCCTCGTAGCAGAACTTGCTTTCAATCGAAGAGGCTCTCATCCTGTGCATTTATGCTGCGGAGGTATTTAAACGTCTCAATCATATCACTTCTATCCTGCCTTTCCTCTAAAGTATACATATTAAGATCCTTAAGTCTGTCCTCATATGCTTTATGATGAAGACCACTAACCATTTTAGTAGCCATCCTCTGTACTGAATCCAGCCTGCTTATATCCTTTTGAAGGTGCGGTCTCCAGATTTGCACACAATACTCCAAATGAGGTCACACCAAAGACTTATACAGAGGCACAATCACTCCTTTCTTCTGCTGGCCATTCCTCTCCTTGTGCACCCAAGCATCCTTCTAGCTTTTGCCGTCGCCTTTTCTACCTGTATAGCTACTTTAAGATCATCAGACATAATCATGCCCAGGTACCGCTCTTCTTTAGTGGACAAAAGTATTTCACCCCCTATACTATATTACTCCCTTGGATTGCTGCAGCCCAAATGCATGACCTTGCATTTTTTAACATTAAATCTCAGCTGCCAAATTATAGATCATTCTTCAAGCTTAGCTAGATCCCTCCTCATGTTACCTACACCTTCCTGGGTGTCTATTGCAGATTTTGGTATCATCCGCAGAGAGGCAAACCTTATCTGACAGTCCTTTCTCTGTATCACTAACAAAGATGTTAAAAAGAATCGGACCAAGGACAGATCCCTGGGGCACACCAATGGTAACCTCCTTCTCCTCAGAGCGGGCTCCATTTACCTGTACCCATGGTCGCCTCCCACTCAACAAATTTTTAACCCAAGCAGTAACTTTAGGGTCCATCCCTAGGGTGCTCAATTTGTTTATAAGTCACCTGTGAGGAACGGTGACAAAGGTTTTACTGAAATCTAAATACACCACATCTAGGGCTCTCCTTCATTCAAACTCCCTGGTCATCCAGTCAAAGAAATCAATGAGATTTCTCTGACAAAAGACCTGCCTCTAGGGAATCCATGCTGCCTTGTAACCTGTAGTTCGCTGGACTCCAGAAACCTCACAATTTTTTCTTTCAGCAGCACTTCCAATAATTTACTCACCACTGAAGTTAAACTAACCAGCTTGTAGTTTTCAACCACATCCTTACTTCCACTTTTGTGTAAAGGGACCACATGTGCCTCTCTCCAGTCCTTCGGCACCATTCCCGACTCCAACGAGGCATTGAAAAGGTCAGGCAGTGGAGCTGCTAGAATGTCCCCAAGTTCCCTCAGTATTCTAGGGTGTATCCCATCCAGTCCCATTGCTTTGTCTACCTTAAATTTGGTTAGATTCTCATGAACACAGTCTTCTGAAAATTGTTCAAGATGCTCCTCACTTCTGTTCCTGTTTGTGGGCATTTTCTGAGGCCCTGCTCCTGGTTCTTCATGTGTGAACACAGAACAGAAATATTTATTAAACAATACCTGTTTATCCTCATCAGCTTCTACATATTCCTCCCCTTCGCCCTTGAGTCTGACAATACCACTTTTGCCTTTCCTTTTCTTACTAACATATCTGAAAAAATGTCTTATCCCTCCATTTTATTGCACTGGCTATTTCCTCCTCTTTTTGAATCTTTGCTTTCCTGACTACTTTGCTAGCTTCTCTAAGTTTTTCCAGATATAGATGCCTGTCTTCCTCTTTCTGTGATCTCTTGTATTTCATTAAGGCCTCCCTCTTTTTCTTCACATTTTCAGCTACTTCTTTCGAAAGCCATAGCGGTCTCCTTTTCCTTTTACCTTTATTTACCATTTTAATAAAAAGGTTGGTTGCCCTTAAAATATCCCCTTTCAGTTTTGCCCACTGTTTTTCTATATCCCCCAGCTGTTCCCTTCCCGCTAACGACTCCCTGAGGTATTGGCCCATTTTGGCAAATTTAGTTTTCCTAAAATCTAAGAACCTCGCTTTTGAATGGATTCTAACTCCCCTAGTTCTAATACTGAACCACACTATCTGGTGATCACTATAAAAATCAGAAACACTTTCACCATTGGTTAGCACCATGTCCAGTATGGCCCCTTCACATGTGGGTTCTGTTACCAGTTGCCTGAATAGTTCTCCCTGTAGAGAATCCAGGATCTTCTTACTTCTAGATGATACTGCAGCCGGAATGTGCCAGTCAACATCTGGCATATTGAAATCCCGTATCAGTAACACTTCCCCTTTCCTGGCAATGCTGCGTATGTCTTCAATTAACTTTCCACCCACCTCTTCCTCCTGTGAGGGAGGTCTGAATGTCATGCCAGTGCAAACTGATTTCTCTTTCCCTCTTTCTATTTTAACCCACAATGCCTCCTCTCTCCCTTTTAAACTCAGTAGTTCCAAAGCGTTAATATTATTTTTTACATATAGTGCCACTCCTCCTCCCCTTCTTGCTACCCTGTCCTTTCTGAATAAATGATAGGCTGGTATAGTTACATCCCTCTCATGGTTATTTGTGAACCATGTTTCTGTAACTGACACTTTAATCCAAGTCAGCCTCTCCCATTAAAGCTTCAACATCTGGGATATTATTTCCCATACACACCGCTTTCCATATGTTGTCCCTTTTACCCCTTTCTGTAAAGGTATTTAATGTTTCACTTACCTGGGGACTTTCATCACCCATCTCCAACAAATCTAGTTTAAAGCCCTCTTTAGTAGATTAACCAGTCTGCTACTGAAGACACCTCAACCTTTCTTGGACAGATGGACGCCATTTCTGCTCTGCAACCCTTGGAACAGCATCCTATGGTCCAGGAAACCAAAACGCTCTTGATGACACCATCCATGTAGCCATGCATTCATCTCCAGGATGCAAGCTTCTCTGCCTTGGCCTTTACCCTCAACAGGGAGGATTGAAGAGAACACCACCTGTGCCCCTATCTGCTTCACCCTCTGCCCCAGAGCCATAAAGTCACTTTTGATATGCTCAGAGGGATACCTGGCAGTATCATTTGCGCCGGCATGGATTAGAAACATTGGGTAATAGTCAGTGGGCTTGATGAGTCTCGGCAAACTCTCTGTAGCATCTTGGATTGTGGCACCTGGCAGACAGCATACCTCTCTAGACATCAAGTCTGGTTGGCAGATGGATGCCTCAATACCCCTCAGAAGAGATTCACCAACCACTACTACCCTTTGCTTCCTTGTGGTCACTGATTCTGCATCTTTGGGGTGCTCAAGCTCTGGTTCCTCCCTTTCCAGAGATACTTTGACCTCCTCCACTTCCAGGGCTGCATAATGGTTCTTCAATTCAAGGGCTGGAGAAATTGGATTGATGATTCTGCAGACCCTGATAACTTGTGTCCAACATTCGTCATTCTATAGGCTCCCATCTTGTCCTCTACTGGAGAGCTTGGATATTGCAAAAAGCATATCATCAATGTACTTATCACTGTCTTGAATGCTCCTCAGCCTCACCAGCTCCTCACTGAGTTCCTCCACTTGATTCCTGAGAGCTTCAGCATGCAGGCATCCTACACATGGAATTGGTCCTTCAACTAGCACTGGTACCTCTGTCTGGACAGAGGCAGAAGCTGTAACTGGGGCAACAGCTTTGGCGATACAATTTTTCCCATCCATTGTTCATTTGGTGGAGTTTAGGTATCTGTTGAAGCAAAAGAGAGAGAGACCAGCTGTCTTTTCAGAGAAAAGCCATTAAATCTCTTTTAAGTGTTTTCAAAATGTGCTGTTCCAAGTCCCTGTGTGTAGTTAATTGGGGAGGTGCCCTATAAAGCAAGACTGCTCACTAGGGGTGAGTGGGAGTGGGGGGGGGGGGGGGTAGAGAGGGAACTAACACCTGATGGGGTGTCAGCGGCGTCAAAGAGCTGAGAAAGATACTAAAGCAGAGTTTTAAACCTACCCTACTAAAGAAAATATTTTTCCTTTTAAACTAAAGCACCAAAAGCAATATAATTTGTTTTAAAAATGTACCAAACCCCTTTTAAGAGCTCCCAGGCAGAGAGCTGTAATTTAAAAAGCCACAAACTCTTACCTTTGTTTGAAATGCATAGTGCCTGTTAGGAATGCCTCAACAGTGCAGGGCTCTGAAGCCTTTTATGCAGGCCTAAGCTGCTCTCAGTTCCTTCACAGGCTAATCAGACCCACTAACTCCTGATGAGGTGTCAGTGGCTTCAAAGAGCTGAGAAAGATACTAAGGCAGCGTTTTAAACCTACCCCACTAAAGTGAATATTTCTTCTTTTAAATTAAAGCACCAAAAAGAATGTAACTTTGTTTTAAAAATGTACCAAAACCCTTTTAAGAGCTCCAGGCAGAGAGCTGTAATTTAAAAAGCAACAAACTCTTACCTTTGCTTGAAATGTATAGCCCCTGTTAGGAATGACACAGTCCATTTCATCTCATTTGTAGACACTGGATCAAATGCTTCTTTCCCTCTAATAAGGTACGAGCGTCTCCTCCTTTCCCCAGGCTTTCAAAGCAGTTTGGCGTAAATGAGATTTAATTATGCAAAATGTATATTTTATGACACTCAATGCACAGCCACTTCCAGCCTTAAAAGAGTGTTCTATGCATGTTTGTTCTTTAATTCTTCAGAAAAATATATTTGATCAGTCTTAATGCGTATGAAAGTAGAAAGGCTGATAATGCGATCTGTAGCCAGGTGCTGTACATACAGATGCTGTGTAAATATGGGATGATTCCAGGTCAGTTCTGATCTGTAATGACCCTCTGTTGTTACTCTATTGCCAATATCATAGTCCTAATTCCTTCAGCGCCCTGATATTCTGATCCCGGTCCTGGAGCCCTGACATACTGCTGCTAAGACACAGGAAACTTGATTTGTCTATAACTTTCAGCTCTATCAATATGGCTTAATCCTGTCCCATCATTGTTTCCCCACCCTGGGTTTTACGTTAAGCACAGATCAGCCCATAGACTTTCCTGCAATATATATCACCCTCAACTGGAAATGAGCCCCGTTATTCCAATTCTGGAAGCCTCCCAACTCGCATCAGTTTATCAATTCTTGTCAAAGCATCTTAAATCCCAATACAAGAACCCTGTATAAAAAAGTCGGTGAACCCCAGCCCTGATCAGCAATACACTTTATCTTCTGAGGCTGCAGTTCTTGCAAAAGCACTTTCTAAATTCCAGTTGCCTGCAGGAAAACAGAGGTTCTGCTGAAAGGAGGAAGCTACAGAGTCCCTGCAGTAAAATAAAGCAGGGTTTTTACAAATTGCATTGCTGTCTAAGGCTTCAGGATCAACAAAAGTGCCCCGACTCAAAAATCCATCATTAGGCTTGGTGAAGGAATCAATGTTTTATGTGTGTGTGGTTATGGAGCATATGAAGTTCACCTTGTTCCCCAAATTTACAGTGACAGGCAGCATGAAAGCAGTCCTTTCCCAGTTGTATTTTTAAAGGGAAAATGATCTTGGCTAGGGAGTGACCTTTGGATGAAAATCTCCAGATTAACAGGCAAGAATCATTCCATTTTATTCGCACCCCTTCCATTTATTGCCTGGAGACCAATGAATGAAGGGACAAGTTGTCACTGTCAGGTACAAGATAAAGCCATGGAGCAGAAAGGAAATATATTTTTTAACCTTTAATTGCCTTTCTCTTTATCTCTGGTGCTCTTCTGGCTATCACTAGACTCTTTTTTCCATCATACCAGCTTTTTGTCCTTGATTGCCCATGTACACTATGTATCTCTGTACAACAGACGTTGTTAAAAATAAAGGAATCATTTGCTGGAATCATGTGCACTCCTCCGCCTACTTGGCAAACTCAAGGAAAATAGCTTTATAAATTGCTTTGTGTTGTTTTCCAACACGCAGTTCCACCCAATGGGTCCTTTGTTTCTGAAGGCTTCATTTAATCTGTTAGAAGATTATTCCTGTATTTCTGGAGATGCTATTTAATCTACTGGTAGCTTAATATTTCATTCCTGAAGGCTCTTCTTTAATTTCTTGGGCAAAGAGTCATTTATTTTTGAAAACATTTCTCGAGTGATGAATCATTTTGGCTCGAAGACTCTGTCTAGTCTACTAGAGTACTAGTCTACTACATATTTCATTCCTGAAGGCTAATTGACTATCATTATTGCTGCTGTTGTGAGTGGATGGGGGGGGGAGGTGTTAGCCACAGGAATGTGATTATTGCACAGTTTAAGTTGGAAATGATTTTAAACTGTATCCTACAGATCAATAAAGCTATAGCTCTCCATTTCCTCATTAAATGCCCAGTGGGCTTTGATCAAAAAGGACTAATGCAATTTGCAGCTGAAGTTGCATAAGTGCAGTAATTGATAACCAATCAATGCATCTACTTAAAGCTCATAAGATTCCGGAGCATTTTTTTCAGCATTTAAAATCATCAGGCATAGAAAGGCAATGAGAGCCAATGGCAATACACATTTGTATTTAAAAAGGTGTATTATTGGTTGGTGACAATGCTGACTGTGTAAGTCTTTTTTTAAATTTGTCCCTGCTTTATGCATGGTTTTATGCATAGACCACATTATCGTGGGATCTATGCATAGAACCTGTGCATTGACTAGAAAGTGGAACTTTGAAATTAAATTGATTTGGATTTATTTCATGTGTTGTTTCAAGATGAGTTACATTCGGGTCTTGGAAGCATTTTTCTGTCCCCAGAAGGCTTCCAATATAAGGGGCCCTTTTACTAAAGTGCATTAGGGTTTTGTATTTAATGTGTGTTTAACGCTTAAACAAAAGTGTGTTAAGTGCAAAGCCTCTGTGGAAACTGTTGGGGTTATGACCAGCATATTGCTGGCAGTTAACATGCGGATATGGGCACCCTAATGCAAGGTACAATTATCATGGGTGCACTTAAATCCACCTATTGAGGTGGCATTAGTTGCACCATTGACAGCATGCGATAGGTTCCCCTTGCTAACTGAAAAGTGCTCTCCATGCCCACTCTTTGCCCCTCACCCATCCTTTCACCACCCCGATGCGTGATTGGGAGTTAGCATGTGAATCAGCGTGTAGTAACTGTCATCCACCTACGATAACAGTTATGACGGGCCTTTGCCTACAATTACCATGCAGGAAAATGAGCGTTAATTGCTTTGTTCACTTTAGTAAAAGGGTGCCTAGGTTTGTAGCTGTGACAGTAGAGGGTTAAGTGACTTCCCAACAAGCAGCAGAGGGACTTGAACTCTGGCTTTCCTCATTCTCAGCCCTCTCCTGCAACCATTAGGTTACTCCTCCTCCAGGTGGGTGAGGGGAGACTTAAGCCATTTTCTATAAAACTACACGTACATGAGGCTAGCTTTCTTGCAGTTCTAGTTTATGCACAGAAGCAGCAATACAGTCGCTGCTTAACTATAAATTTGAAATGGTTGTCGAACACACTACTGCTGCCGGCAATTTATTTATCCGGCAGCTGCAAATCAGGCTCGTGGTATTGTTCTAGTCCACCAAAATTAAAATTTCTTAAAGGAAAAACAGCTAAGCAGTTGGATATGGACAATAGTTTTATTAAATTAATGAAGGTTTTCAAGGTGTAAGTTTCCATCTTCAAGCAATATCACAGCAACAAAATATAAATATAAAAAGATAGTGAAAACCTATCAGTGGAGAAAAACTTCTACAAGGAAACAAAACAGTAAAGACTCACAGGCATAACAAGCATATTTAGAGGATCATTTGCAAACATATTTATGTGGTTAGGAGCCTCTTTCCCTGAGATGAATGCCATCATTGACAACTGCCCCTCCCCCCTCCAAATGCAACTATATATATATATATATATATATATATGCAGTTTTGCACTATGCATATTTTTGGCTAATTTCAGGGAGGCATTTCTAGGACCACGTTTTGGGCAGGATCAGAAAATAAGGTGTAGATCATATTTTCACATCTACACATAGACATTTTGGTAGTTCACCTACTGAAAACATATCTTCACCTATTGCTGACATTTATCAAGTATTAGTGCTCTGCCCAGCCCCCTCCCTCCTTCCCTACCCACACGTGCCTCCCCTCTCAACCCCCCACCACTCAATTTCTTCCCCCCCCACTCATAGCATGATGGATAGTCTGATTATATAGGGCCCGATTCTGATCCCGACATACATCTCCTTTGTACATCAGGGTTGACCAGGATGTACAAAGGAGATCGCGATTCTGATGCCGCGGGGCACGTCTAACCCCACGGGATCAGAATCACGAACAAGCCTGTACGTGCAGGCCAGGACTGCATGTACAGCCACTGCCGGACTAACTCAGCCAGGGCTTTTAAATGGAGCCACAGAGCCATGGTGTCATGTTGCCATGGCACTGCGGCTCTATTTAAAAACTGTGATGCCGGCCGCCTGCTACAAAAGTTAATTCCCTGCAGCCCAACCCTTGATCCAGCCTCCTAAGGCCAGGGTCGGGCTGCGGGGAATTAACTTTGCCCCCCCCAGCCCCTTTCGTGCCCCGATTCCAACCAGAAGAAACGTCCAGGGAAGTTATTCCACTCTGGGAGTGGAATAACTTCCCCGGACATTTTGACAGCCCTGGACATACAGGGCCGACATCAGAATCGGCCCCGTATGTCCAGGGCCGGTGACTGCCCATTGCCCGCCCACTGTCTGCCCCCGAGCTGCCCCTTTCCTGTCCCCGTATAACTTCCCCGCACAAGCGGCAGGGAAGTTATACAGGGGCAGGAGCCGGCAAGAATAGCGAGGATGGACGTCCCATTGGGACGTCCATTCCCACTATTCATGCCTCAGAATGACCCCCATAATGTATATATGTTCTTCCAGCTACTTCTAGGATATGTCCAACTCATATGCATACTGTTAATATCCTGAGTTTTTTGCACAATGTTCCATGTATGTTAGCATTCAATCTGGTATATGTAAACCGCCTTGACACTTTGAAAGGTGGTATATAAATCCAGCTAATACATACACATTATTTTAGAGAAAAAAGACTATCCATACAAAAGGCAGTTGTCAAAGCTTGCTGGTACTTTGTATCTATGGGTAGTTTTCGAAGGACAAATATGCTCATGCTTTCTCTTAGAAAATTAGGTACAAGATCTGCAGTATGGTGCTCCCATGCACTTTGACCCGATGTGGCTGTTATAAATTGTCTCCTTGATATTGAACCCAGTCAGGGCCGGCCCAACCATTAGGCTAATTAGACGGTCACCTAGGGTGGCAGTTTCTAGGGGGCGTCAAAAACAGGGTATTCAAAGCTAAATAATAGATTCTGACAGACAATAGGGCCATAAGGCTTCAGGTTTGCCAATACCTTTAACCAACTCGAGCCGGCCCTGAACCCAGTTATAGAGTTTTGAATTAATATAGATTCCCCCCAAAAAATAGTATTATAATAATAGGTGACATGAAAATAGTTCCAAATGAAGGATGTGAGCATGTTTGACATAAGCTTAATGGGAAAGATCCGAAAAACATAGTTCAGCCGAAAGCCCCTTTGATGAACTGCCCCATATGACCCTACATTAGTGATGTTGCTTTGATCTGTTTTGTGACTCTTAGACAGGTTACAGACTATCCACATCTGATCTCTTGAGCAATTATATTGGTCTTACAAGCTGCACACCTAACTAGCTGTGAACCCCTGGACATACCCCAGTCCTCTAATTAGCAGGTTACTCAAGGCCACAAGGAACACCTATAGGACTAGAAACCCCAGTCCTTCCGGCCCAAGGTTGCTGTCCTCTAGGGGTTCAAATCCCAGTAGAGAACAGCGACCTTGGGTCAGAAGAACTGGGGTTTCTAGTCCCATAGGTGCTTCTTGGGCAAGCCACTTAACTCTCCGGTGCCTCAGGTACAAAAACATAGATTGTAATCCCTTCAGTTTTGGAACAGGAATGCTGGATCTTAATGAGTTCCTGGGTCCTCTAAGCCCTGAGAGGTAAGCTGTTCCTAAAAGAGTTCTGCAGACTTCCAGAGAGAGAGAGAGAATGAGTGCTTTCTCTTTGCAATAATATATCTTTATAGTGCATAGAATAATGCAATGGTGATAAGTAGTCCTTTCCCCAAAGAGCTTACAATGTAATTGAGCACCTGAGGCAACAGGAGATCTCTCTCACATTCTTTCTCTTTATTCTATTTATTTATTCACTAGATTCCCAGCTCACGGAGCAGATTAACATACCCTACCTTTACAAGTTTCCTAAAGCATGAAGGATTGCTTTCTGCCTTAACATTCTGATTCCACATATCTGCTGCTGTCATGTGCTACTAAATTGGGTATGGAGGGCCTGGACGGGCAAGCCGTGTCCAGATTCTGAGGGCCAGGATGTCGAGTCGACTCCCTGTCTAACCCGGCCTCAGTGCATACATGGAGCCCTCGTGCCTCCGAGGTGGAATAAGTTCTCCATCTAAGCCCTGGCTCCTGGACGTACAGGGCTAGTGCCGGAATTGGCCCTGTACATCTGGGTTGAGCACCCCGCCTCTGGCCTGCCACCTCCCGCCCCTATACAGAGCTCCCCACACATCTCCTCTATACGTGAGGGGAGCTCTGCAGCAGTAATCCGCCCCAGGCATTTAGCGTGGATGTACGTCCAAACCAGACGCACATCCTCGCTAAACGGGACTCAGAATGACCCCCCTAAAGGTATCAGGATCCAAAAGCAGTCTCAATCCCTCCCATCCCTCACGGGTGGGTTTCTTGTATGGAATTCCTACCTTGTGATTTTGGAAAGGATTTGTGTGTTCCAAAGAAATGTTCACTACAACTTCTGTTAGCTTATTAGTCAGGGCCAGTTCAATCATTAGGCAGGACTAGGTAAACGCCTAGAGGGGCATGTTCTGGGGGGAGGGGGGGCAGTAAAAAGCAGTAGCAGCAGCAGTCAAAGCCAAGCACTAAATCCTGACAGCCAGACAAACTCATAGAGCCCTCAGCACATTCTTTTACCTGCTGCAGGGAGAGTGGGAACACACATATATACACACAAAACAACATTTAACATTTAAAAGTATGGGGGGGGGGGGAGCAACCCTAGAAAAGCAGGTCTGCTAACCACATTAATTGCTTTGTATAAAGGCCCATTGCTTTGTATAAAGGCCCGTGATATTTAACTCTGCATTTTTAGAGGATTTTTGTGAGAAGGATTGTGTTGAGATGATCATGATGGTTGAGTTATCAAAATCTCAGGGTGGGGGATATAAGACTAAAGGCCCGCGGGGGGCACCCAATATCCTTGCAGTGGCCCTGTTAATAGTATTTGAAGAAACATTGCTCTAAAGCTTTTATGTCACTTGCACTTTGCAGTCCACCATGAGCAGAGCAGACTGAAGAGTAAGACTGGCCTTGTAATTGAGTGAAATTAGCCTTTAAATTGATTCCCCGTTGCATAAGACAGAGTAGACATTTTGCTCTTTAATAGGTACTAAGTGGAATGAATTGAATGCCAGATTGTGGTTCACAAGCTAGCTGATTTTGTGCTCCTCGCCAATACATCTGTACACAGACCCCAACATAATGCGGAGAAAAAGAGGAATACCAAAAACATGACTATTACGGCAAAGGAGTGGAATTATCTTTTCGAATCAGGTGCTAGTGAAATGGCCAGTGCCAACCTGAGTCATTCTTCTCTCACGTAGTGCCAGCCAGATGGACATGACAGGCAATCATTCATAGCCACTATATGCTAATAGGTTCATAAGATGCCCAAGCTCACACAATAGGCCATTACCTATTTTTTTTTTCTTTTTAGTGCCATCAAGTCAGTGTTGACTCATAGCGACCCAGCTACCTCTGGGTTTTCTTGGCAATGTATCACCGGAAGTAGATTACCTATTACCAATTACCTATTACCTATTAGCACATGCATTAAAATTTGTAAAATGTAATGCACTGTTTAGTTTATTATTTGATATACTGCTTTTCCTGAAACAGTAAAACAATTTACAAAATTATAAAATTCAATAAATACTGTAATCGAAATAGACAAAAGGAAATGGAGAAAAAGATTACAATACAAAAATTAAAGTTCAAGAAAAAAAAATACGTTTATTAGGGGAATAGATACCAATATTTAAAAGGGACAGGGAACAAAATAAAGATTCTAGTATGTTACAAGACATTATGAACACCAAGGAGCATGTTTACTAATGTGTGCTAAAGGTTTGCCCTTAGTAAGTGTTAGGTGCCAAAAATTAGTGCAAGAGTTGTAGCGTACCCATGTTAACACTTGGGGGCATTCCTGGCATGACCCATGCAGTTAATAAGGGGAACAGCACCTCAGGGTGCTAAAAGTGCAGCCGCAATTAATGCGGGTACACTTGCTTCCACCCACTGAGGTGGCAGTAAGTGTCCCCATGCTAACAGCAGCATTGACGATCAGTGCTCGCTAATGACACCTATGCTAACTGCAATATGTAGTCAAGACCCACTCTTTGCCTCTCACCTACCCAGTTCCCGCCACATTGCCTGCTAAGCAGTTAGCAGGGAGGTTTTACCGTGGACACAGTTTTAGATTGTGGTAATAGTTACTGTAGTCCTACGCCAATCATTTACTGTGCGCTAAAGCCCATGCTGTTAGTACACTTTAGCAAACATGCCCCCAAGCTAAGAAAGCGGTGCAATACAAGGGAATAAGACTAATGGCAAAATTTCCACATTTGAAGAACGTTTTTTATATTTGTCAAATTT
The DNA here is from genome assembly GCA_033557465.1 of Ichthyophis bannanicus. Taxonomy (NCBI): domain Eukaryota; kingdom Metazoa; phylum Chordata; class Amphibia; order Gymnophiona; family Ichthyophiidae; genus Ichthyophis; species Ichthyophis bannanicus. Next base: position 277,890,300 of record CM066041.1, read on the forward strand.
TTTTCAGCATGTTCTAATATAGATGCCATTTTGGGTGACAATATTTTAACCTGACTTCCTAATAAAGAACTGGATGCATCTATTAGATGGTTGAATTCTCTGGATTGTGATTTGCACTTTACCATGAGTGCTCATCAGTCTATTATCAACTTTTTGGATGTTCAATCATGAAAATATGCTATTGATTTCTGGAAATCAGTAGAGCGGAACAACTATTTAAGATTCCAGAGCTGTCATCCATATAAGCTTAAAGAAAATTTACCCATAAGCCAATTTCTAAGATTACACAGGTTTGTTCTACTTTAGAGGATAATGGGGGTTATTTTAGAAACCTTGGGCCTGATATTCAGCAGCAGCGGCTAGAGCTTCTAAAGTGCAAAGCTGTCACTGCTGAACCTTAACCCCAGTTATTCAATGCCGCGGCCATGGTGTTATTTTGCCCTCTTTTACTATCTTGAGCTGTTAATTGTACTGCTTTGCCCCTTTGATAGTGGCTTCTGGGATATTCATTCTGCCAGTGCATGTACTCTTTGTCCCTCTTGTGGTGCCCTGAAGGATTTGTGACATTCTTAATGACTCATAGTGCTGTTTGAGATGCCTGAACTCCCAACTTCTCAACTGCTCTGTGATAATAAATGAAAACGATTATTGCAAGTAGTATTATTGTTGTGTACAGTATTTTATGGTTCTGCAATGGAATACATAGATTTTGATACAGTAACCTCTCTTTCCACTGACTCTGTTTTGTCTCAAATTATGAAGGCACTACCCTTTGAAATCCCTAGTGTGGCAGGTTCTGCATAACAAAAGGAAAGCAAAAACACTTTCTGAAAAAAAGCACAACTTGAAATTCTTCTTTATGTGCAAGGCATAGCAAGGCAAAGAGACCTCAGACACAATTCGGGCTTGAAGATGTTTGTGTTTTCTCTGCTTTAAAATCTACCCCAGCCACAGTCAAATCCCTATCTCTGCCTTAGAATCCCAAAGCTTACACCATCATTCCTTCCTCATCTGTTGAAAATCAGAGCTAATATAGTTCTCTGCCATTTGTATTGGCTGTGGAGGTCATTCCGTGCAGTGTTTAGCAGAGATGAACATCTGGTTTGGACGTACATCCTCCGCCAAACGCTTGGGGCCGATTTCTAATCCAAAGCTCCCCACACATATATAAGAGATGTGCGGGGAGCTCTGGACGGGGGCAGGAGGGGGTGGGCCAGAGGAGGATTGTGGGAAGGGTGGAGGAGGGCTGATTTCAGTTGCATCCCTGTATGTCCAGCGTGGAGGACTTAGATGGGGGGCTTATTCCCCCTCAGAGGTGGAATAAGTCTCCCTGAATAAGGAGATTGGCACTGGTGGGCTTCCCTGAAATGGTGAGGAGCACCAGCCTGATCCTGGCCTTTGCAGATACTTTTGGGGGTCGGGCAGTGGGGAACAGCAGATTTGTTCAGTGGAGGGGAATTGGGGTTCCTGCATGGCGTACTGTTGCCATAGCAACAGGATTCCACTGCACTGAGGCTCCTTTCAGGAGCATTGAGAGGGTTGGATGGGACTGTGGCTGTATGTTCAGTGGCACAGAATCTGGGCCTGTCCGGCCTGTCCAGGTCCTTTGCCCTGATTCTGCTCCCACTGGAACATCTAGCTCCTGCGGGTGTAGAATCGGGTGTAAATCCGACCTGTCCAGATTTTGGACGTCTGGACCGGCCGGTCATGCCCCTATCAGAATGGGGTCCAGTGTGTTTCAGTTCTGCTGTGACCATCCGCCATAGAATTTGCAGAAGCCAGATAGGGATAGGTTTCTCTAGCTGCCTATCAAGCATTTGAAGCATGATTGGCTCAAGTATCTTGTGCTGGCTGTCAGTGACTGCTATATGTTTGCATGTGCACATGATGAAAATGGAGTTCACAAATAGTTAGTTGACGCCGGAATGAACTGACAATCATGATTTTCATTGATTTTCTCATTTGGACGAAAACTAATGCACCTACCTATTAAATTATCTAAAAGGCACTCAATGGAAGATCTTAAGTGGCATGTAACAGACTGTGCAGCAAATCTTGTGCAGTGGTAAACAAGAGAAGAGATTTAATTATAGAGAACAATGATAAGTAGTAGTAGCAGTAGTAGTTTTAGATATTCCATTTAAGAACCAGGACTGAGAAATTTGAATTGTGATATTGAATGGCTTTCATTGAGTTAGATCTCTTTTTATATGTATTGGTTGAGCATCATTTTTTAAGATTTTCTAAGACGTTTGGATTCCCTGACCTAATCATGTGACTCTTTAAGAATGCTGACATCATTTTTCTAGCGTCAGAGTTGGAGCAGTAAGCCGAAGAATCTGAAATCGGTGGACCAAAAGTCGTAAAGCCTTTTCTGCCGTGTAAAGAGTACTTTTTTCCTGATGCAGAAGGAAATCGCAACATGATGTCATGTCCCATTTGGGCTGACTTTTCATCATGAAAGCGCTGTGAACTTAAATTAAGCAATCTTTAGATTTATAAATGAAGGGGTATTTCTGCAGCAGTGGCCATGTGCACCATTTAAACATAGAAACAAAAAGACATGTCAGCAGAAAAAGAGCATATGACCTATCCAGTCTGTCCTTCCATATCAAATACTATAGTCCCGTTTTTCCCTTTAGAGATCCTCTATGTTTGTCCCATGCTTTCTTGAATTCAGATACTGTCCTTGTCTCTACTACTTCCACTAGGAGACTATTCCATGCATCTACCACTCTTTCCATAAAGAAATATTTCCACATATGACTCCTGAGTCTATCCCCTTTCACCCTCATTCTATGCCCCCTCTTTGCAGAGCCTGCTTTCAATCAGAAGAGGCACTCCTGTTGTGCATTTATGCCATGGAGGTATTTAAACATTTCTATCATAACTCCTCTATCCTGCTTTTCCTCTAGCGTATACATATTGAGACCTATAAGTCTGTCCCCATATGGTTTATAGGAAAGACCACTGACCATTTTAGTAGCCATCCTCTGCATCGACTCCATCCTGTTTATATGATTTTGAAGGTGTGGTCTCCAGAATTGCACACAGTGCTCCAAACGAGGTCGCACCAGAGACTTATATAAAGGCACTGTCACCTTCTTTTTTCTGTTGGCCATTCCTCTTCCTATGACCCAAGCATCCTTTTGGCTTTTGCCATTGCCTTTTCTATCTGTTAATCCACTTTAGCATCATCAGAAACAATCACATCCAGGTCCCGCTCATCTTTCGTGGACAGAAGAACATCGCTCTCTACACTGTATTGCTGTCTTGGATTTTTACAGCCCAAATGCATGACCCTGCATTTTTTAGCATTAAATCTCAGCTGCCAAATTCTTGACTATTCTTCAAGTTTACCTAGCTCCTCCTCATATTTTCTACTCCTTCCTGTGTGTCTATTGCAGATTTTGGTATCATCTGCAAAGAGGCGAACCTTACCCGACAGCCCTTCCGCAATATCACTAACAAAGATGATAAAAAGAATTGGACCACGGACAGATCCCTGGGGCACACCACTGGTAACTTCCTTCTCCTCAGAGTGATCTCCATTTACCTGTACACTTTGTTGCCTCCCAATCAATCTTAACCCAGTCAGTCACTTCAGGGTTCATCAGGGCTCCATTAAGTATAAGTTGCCTGTGCGGAACGGTGTCAAAGACGTTACTGAAATCTAAGTATACCATATATAGGGCTCTCAATCAGTCCAACTCTCTGGTCACCCAGTCAAAGAAATCAGAAAGATATGTCTGACAAGACCTACCTCTGGTAAACCCATGCTGCCTCAGATCCTGCAATCCATTGAACTCCATAAACCTCACAATCCTCTGTTTTAGCAGCGTTTCTATTAATTTACTCACCACAGAAGTTAGAGTAACTGGCCTTTAGTTCTCAACCACATCCTTACTTCCATTTTTGTGTAACGGGGCCACTCCCGACCCTAAAAAAGCATTGAAAAGGTCAGTCAGGGGAGCAACTAGAATGTCTCCAAGTTCCTTCAATATTCTCAGATGTATCACATCTGGCCCCACCGCTTTGTCTACTTTTAGTTTAGCTAGTTCCTCACAAACCCATTCTTTTGAAAATCGTCCAAGATCCCTTCTCTTCTGTTCCTATTTGTGAGTGTTTTTTGAACACACAACAATAATATTTGTTAAGCAATTCTGTTTTATCCTCATCAGCTTCTACATATTCCTCCCCTTCCCTCTTGAGTCTGACAATACCACTTTTGCCCTTCTTCCTCTTGCTTACATATCTGAAAAATCTCTTATCCCCCCATTTTATTGCATTGGCTATCTCTTCTTTTTCATCTTTGCTTTCCTGACTACTTTTCTAGCTACTCTTAAGTTTTTCCAAATATTGATGCTTGTCTTTCTCTCTTTGTGAGCTCTTGTATTTTATGAAGGCCAACCTCTTTTTCTTCACCTTTTCAACTGCTTCTTTTGAGAACCATAGTGGCTGTCTTTTCCTTTTTGCATTTATTTACCTTTCTAACAAAAAGATTTGTTGCCCTTAGAATATCCCCTTTCAGTTTTGCCTATTGCTTTTCTACATCCCCAGCTGTTCCTATCTCGCTAATGACTTCTTGAGGTATTGTCCCATCTTGGCAAAGTTAGTTTTCCTAAAGTCTAAGAACCTTGCTTTTGAATGATCTTTATCAGCCCTAGTCCTATTACTGAACCTCACCATCTGTTGATCGCTGGATGCGAGATGATCTACTATGTCATCAGAAACACTTTCCCCATTGGTAAGCACCAAGTCCAGTATGGCCCATTCACGTGTGGATTCTGTTACCAGTTGCCGGAATAGTTCTCCCTGTAGAGAATCTAGGATCTCCTTACTTCTAGATGATATTGCAGCAGGGATGCCGCAATCAACATCCAGTATATTGAAAGCATCTATCAGTAGCTCTTCTCCTTTTATGGCAATATTGTGTATGTCTTCTATTAAATCTCTGTCCACTTTTTATCCCTGTGAGGGAGATCTGTATATCACTCCAATGTAAATGGATTTCCCTTTCCTTCTTTCTAGTTTAACCCACAGTGCCTCCTCACTCTCTTTTAAGCCCTGTAATTCTATAGCTTTAATATTATTTTTTACATATAGTGCCACTTCTCCTCACCTTCCTCCTACCCCGTCCTTCCTGAATAAAGTATAGCTCAGTATAATTACATCCCACTCATGGTTGCCTGTGAACCATGTCTCTGTAACCGCCACTAAATCCAAGTCATCCTCTTCCATTAAAGCTTTCACATCTGGGATCTTATTTCCCAAGCTGCGGGCATTTATGCACACTGCTTTCCAGATGTTGCCCCTTTTACCCATTTCAACAGAGGTATTTAATGTTTTCTTACCTGAGGGCTTTTACGTACCTGAGGACTTTCTTCATCCATCCCCAACGAACCAAGTTGAAAGCCCTCTTCAGTAGGTTAGCCAGTCTGCTGCAGAAGACACGTTTACCCTTCTTTTAAAGGTAGACACCATCTCTGCTCTGCCTAGCTGACATCCTTTAAATTGGAATCAAATATTCAGCACTGGGGTCTGTCTAGTGTGCAGTGCTGAATATCTGGTTTCACTGGCAATCACAGCAGCTGTCCTTTCAGTGGTGATATTGAGCTGCCAATCAGATAGTTAAAGTTGCATAAAGTTAGGGCAGCCATTGACCTTTCCTAATTTTATGCTGTTTAGCAATTCAGATAGCTGCTCAATATTGCTGCTGACAAGAGAGCTGCTGCACCTGCTCCCATTCCGCCCACAGAACACCCCAAATTTAACCTGGTGTCTTTCTTGTGGTTAATATCTGGATGCTGTCACGGGATATCAGGATCACCAGGGTTTAAGTCCTGCTAACTGGATAAACCCCGAATATTGCCTTTGAAGTATTTGGATGGATATTTTTGAAGCTAAAGAATCACATTTTTTAAAATGAAGTTTTATGAAACCAGTGAAGGAACATTTGAAACAGAAGAAGAAACTATATAAAATGAATATTTGTGGACCAATGATGAGATGAAATAAAAGTGCGAGATACACTCTTGCTTTGTCAATACTGAAGGCTCTTATTAATTTGATGGTCCATCTATCAAAATAAATAAATAAATATAAAGAAGTAAAAAGAAAAGTAGGGTAGAGATTCAGTTACGTGGTATTTCATACAGGCAGCATATTTGCTTATGTATTTTTATAAAATTACCACACTGGAAGTGGGCCACAGACATTTACAGTTTGCTCTGAGGCAGGTCTAATTGGGTACGTGCAGGTGCCAGAAACAAGAGGTGCAAGGGAGCATATTTTATAAAGGACTTGCATAAAGGTCAGTCTACTTACTGTCCACCCCAGGGGACCCGTAAACCTCTATCAAGTAAAAGCCACAGCTATGGGGTATGTTTACTAAACCGGGCTAACGGTTAACCCGGGCTGTCTGCAACTAGGTCCCATTGAATAATATGGGACCTAGTGGCAGATAGCCCGGGTTAACCGTTAGCCCGGTTTAGTAAACATACCCCTATGACTTCTACGCTTCTACTTTCACACATGTATACCCTGGGTAACATTATAAATGCCGAATCAAGAAGGTAAAATACTGTTCTGCAGACTCGTCACTTATAAAGTTACCCCCTAAACGGCAAAATAACATGCTTTATGGAATAAATAATACAAATAAAAAATAAGATTCTTTGGAATCAGCAGCTGCAATGGGAAATGCCATTATGCTTTTGATCAACACAAACTGGGACACTTACATGGTGTCCCATTTTGTGTTGATCAATGTGGAATAGTGAAGAGTAAGAAAGCCAGTTCACCTTTTTATCTCTTTTAAGTGCCCCTTTGGTGCTAAACTCTCTGCCAGCAATGATACCTTTAGGAAGTCTCTTTATTCATCAAATCTTTGGTTTATTAAGATTAAGCAGTTAGCTCCTCATTGTTGACATTTGGAGAAAAATGGATTATATTAGGTACTGGCTGTAATCTTCCAGCTCATGGCCTTATCAGGTGATTTTTATTTGAGATGATCTCATGCTGTGAAACAGCAGTAAGAGATTCTACCAAAAATAACTCTAATTGAAAGATGACCAACAATGTAATCAAGTAGAAATGATACCTTTCAAGAATTTTTTTTAACTGCTGTCAAATCAATGCAGACTCCTGGTGACCCAGCTGCCCCTGGGTTTTCTTCCAAGGCAATGGAGGGTAAAGTAACTTGCCCAAGGTCACAAGGAGTGCCAGTGGGAACGTAACACAGATCTCATCAGTTATAGGCTGTTGCGCTAACCACTAGGCTACTGCACTCCATTGTTCAAGAATAATGAATGTTTAAAGACACAATTGATTTGGACTATTCAAACCATTTTTAATCTCAACAGTTTGCATCATACAATATTTACAAGGCTTACTAATGTACTCCATCTCTCTAAGAGATTTTTGGATTTTCTTTCAGCTAATTTCATCTTGTGAGCAGACTGAACGCCATTTACAGTTTAAAGACAGGGATCATGTTTAGTAAACAGGAAGGAAAATTTTCAATGAGGTAGCTGTTAGTAAAAAGCTTTTTACTATTGTTTATCAATTGTTTGAAAACCATCATCCCTCAAAGTGGCTAAATGATCTATTGAGGGGAGGCATTTTTTTGAGGAGTCATTAGGTTGGGGAATGTGATGGGGTATATAGAATGCCACCCGTCCGTCTCCAGAGGGATTATCAAGAGTGCCCTTTAAAAAGGTATGCAGCCCAGAGTTCAGGGCTGGGAGGGAATGACTCATAGGGAGAGGTTAAGAACCCAGCAGGCTGCAGGAGGGAGAGAGGCCCGTGGACTCAGACGTCCTTCCAAGGCAAGCTGTGCAAAGGAGTTCTGAGATAGGAACTTTAACTTGGGCTGGAGGAAGGGCTGGGAGAACCAGCTTGTGGGGGTTAACAAGCTGGGACAGAAGAAAGCAGATTTTTGTTTTCCTTGAACTACTATCTGGCCTGTGCTGTACAGAAAACCCTTTCCCACCGCATACCTCACTATCACATATGGTGACAGCATGGGGATTTGCTGTAACCACGTGACTGAGGGCAATTACACATCCTTCCAGGGCTAGGCCTCTTCAGCAGGTCAGGATTTCTTTTTTTGTTTATATGGGTTAAGAGGGCTAGCCTCGCCCTAGTTAGGGAACTTGAGAAAGGTCTATTCAGTGCCAGAAAGGCAGGCTTTGCTTTGGCCATTACAAGCAGATAAAAGATTGTTGGAGCTGGAATACTGCAGGGTTAACTCAGCTGCCGAAGAGAACAGTGCAAGAGAACAGTGACAAGCAGAGAAGTTTGCAAGCAGAGAAGCAGTGACAAGCAGAGATGTTTGCAAGAGAACAGTGACAAGCAGGATGGAGCGGCTCCTCCAGATTCTGCCAGAATGTCAGCAGCAATAGCAACAGTATCAGCAACAATATTAGTAGCAGTTTCAGCAAACCTTACTAGAAAAACAGTGAAAGCAACAACAACAACAATAGCAGCAGCAGCAGCAGCAACAACAATAATATCAGCAGCAACAACAACAATGTCAGCAGCAGCCACAAAATCTCATTCAGGCACAAGGAGAGTTCCTGGCTCAGTTGACTCAAGCCCTACAGAGACCGCCACTGCACCCTTCAGCAGATGGGCTTCTAAAAATGACAGCAGAAGATGAACCTGACCACTGTTTGGTGAACTTTGAACAAATTCAAAGGAGGGAGGAGTGGCCTAGTGGTTGGGGCAAGTTACCTCAGGCTGGAAGGTCAGGGGTTCAAATCCCACTAGAGGACAGCAACCTTGGGCCGGAAGGACTGGGGTTTCTAGTCCCACAGGTGCTCCTTGTGGTCTTGGGCAAGCCACTTAACCCTCCATAGCCCATGTTCCCTGTAAAATAGTTATCTCCAAGTTATAATGCCCTGTTCAATGTAACTTCAGTTTGTTCAATGTAAGCCATCTTGATATCATGAAAGGCAGTATATAAGAAATAATAAATAAATTGCCCATTTGGCTGGGTGGCCAGAAGCAGCATACTTGGAGAATCTGCTGACAGGTAGCAGTCAGACTGCATTCCAAAATGCCCACCACACATGGCAAGCCACACATGCAGCTGTCAAGGCCACCACATTGGAATAGGCTGGTTGTACACCAGAGGCCCATTGGCAGTGATTCAGAAAGGGGAGGCTTCAGATAAAAGAGAGTCCTCAGAGGTTCCTCTGCCAACTGAAGAAGATCACATCAAAATGTGTGCAACCAGAGGGGAAAACTGGGCAGGAGGTAGCCAAGGTGGTGCTTCTGGAGCAGTTTTTGGAGGGCTTAACCACCCTGATGAAACAGTGGGTATGTCAACACTCCAAGCTTACACTGGAGAGTTCACTAGAAATAGTCAAAGGGTATCATGAAGCCCAGCCAGTGACTGAAATGGACAGTGAGAAGAGGAAGAAGTCATCCATCAGCCCAGGAGGACAGAAGAGGAAGCCAGAACCGATGTTGGCTCTCCTGTTCCATCCCCCAAAGTCATCTCCTAGGCAAGGGCATGGTTACAGCCTCAACCCCTTCGCTTGTTTTTTTGGGTGGAGCCCGGAGACACTTTGCTCGGGAATGTCCCCTAGATACAGAGGAACCCATAGATGTCAGTCTAATCACCCCTCACACCTGTGCTTTTGTGGACATTCCCCATCCAGGGGCACAGAACTTTGTGATTCCAGTGGAGATTGAGGGGACCCGCCTCCAGGCCTTGATAGACTCCGGAGGTGTGCAGACTCTTATTCGCTGGGAAACGATAACCTGATTTCAAATTAGCTATGGAAAGATGATACACTGGCCTGTGTGCATGGAGACCAGAGACAATATCAAACGGCACAGGTTTCACTCAAGACTCCAGTAGGGCAAGCCGCATTCAAGATCATGGGGCTGCCCTGGCTCCCGAATCAAGTGGTGATCAGTTGAGACTGCCCAAATTTCAGAGTGATATGGCCCGACTTACTGATGGTGTTGCTAAACTGGACCAGGAAAATTTCCCAGAGATTTTCTCCCTGGGAGACCTGGACCTTTATGTCAAGAATCCATGCCTGATAAGTCCTGGAGTCAGCATCACCTGGAAAAGCTGCGCTACCAACAGTATCTGGGGCAGTTATGGGGGAGGGATCTGGGGAGGGAGAGCTTAGGGAAGAAACCCCTGGAGATAGCTCAGGACTCAGCAGTAGTGACCTAAATACAAATGTCCCCTTCCCAGAGTGGAGGCTGGGGGAAGACTCAGGGAGCTTGAGGAGGGCCCAACAAGAGGATGAGTCCCTTAAACATGCCCGAGAACAGGTTTTGGAGGTGGATGAGGTTCCAGTAGGTAAGAACCTTTCACTAATTTGTGCTAAAGAGAGATTTGCTATACAGAGTGGCAGAAAGTGCCCTAGATGGGGAAGAGGTGGAACAACTCATTATTCCCCAGCCTTATCAGCAGCAGATGTTATTGTTGACCCATAGCTATTTATTAGTGGGATACTTGGGGGTAGAGAAAACACTGGAGCATGTTTTAGCCCAATTTTTCTGGCCTGGAGTCCACAAACAGGTGCATTTAAATTTATTTATTTAGCTGCATTTTTATCCCACTTTTCACCAGGTTAAAGCGGTTTAGACAAAAAGGGGGGGGGAGGGTGGGGGCATCACCTGGGGGCCAGAAGTGAAGATCTGAACAAGGGGGAATCAGTACTAGACAGTTTGACGTGGATCTCTTAGTTGGTTACAGGGGATTTAAGTAGGGGGATCTTGTTTGGCAGTCAGTGAGAGATGTCTCTTTCGGATCCAAGATATTCATGAAACAGGATGGTTTTTAGCTGTTTCTGGAATGAGGAGAGGTCTTTGTTGTTTTGGATCTGGTGCTGAAGGGAGTTCCAGAAGGAGGGTGCGTACAGTTCGAATGCTCTGTTACAGGTTTGCTGGTTGAACTTAGTTCGTTTGTGGGGAATAGTGAGAATGTTGCTGGTGGTCTGTCTGGTCAGCCTGTTGGTGGTAGGTTGAGGTAGTAGCGTCCGGAGTTAGGAAGTCTGCGTTTGATGAAGGGCTTTGTGGAGGAGTAGGAGGGATTTGTATTTGATCCTTGCTTCGAGGGGGAGGATGTGAAGTTCTCTGAAGATTGGGGTGATGTGATCATGTTTCTTCACCCTCTGGATGATCCTTGCATTGGTGTTTAAGGCGGTCCAGAGGGGGTTTGTGTGGGCAGCGGGTAGTCCATGGTAGATTGCATTGCAGTAGTCCAGGTGTGGGAGCGTCATAGCTTGCATGACTGTTCTGAAGTCATACCTCACCTGCTAGTTGCTAGTCATACCTCACCTGTCCACTTCGTAACCCCACCAGAGTCCAGTCCTATGCTCATTATTGAAACCCCATTTGAAAGATTGGCCATGGACCTGGTAGGATCCTTGGAGCAAACCACCTGAGGCAGCCAATACATTTTAGTCATACTGGACTATGCTATCCAATACCCGGAGGCCATTGCTCTAAGGAAGATGAAGACTACTACAATCGCGAATGCCCTCTGGGAAATGTTCTCATGGGGGAGAATACCCAATGAGATCCTCATCGATCAAGGAACACCCTTTGTATCTAAGTTAATGAAGCAAGTATGTGCCTTGGTGAAGGTCAAAATGCTGTCAACATCAGTATATCATCCATAGACGGATAACCTCGTCGAACGATTCAATAAAACTCTGAAAAAGATATTATAAACATTCATGCAGGAGGACAGGAAACATGGGACATACGCCTACCCTATTTGATGTTTGCCATCTGTTCCAAGGGGTTTTCGCCTTTTGAGTTGCTCTACAGAAGATGGCAAAGAGGCATATTATATGTGGTAAGGGAAACCTGGGAAGAAGAATTCCATGCCAGGTGTACTTTGGTGGAGTATGTTACAGAAATGCAAGACCAGCTGAGAAAAGCCAGATAGGTGCCAAACTCAGCCTGAAAAAAGCTCAAGCCCAGCAGGCCAGGGACTATAATTGAGCAGCTGTGTGTCACACCTTGCAACTGGGAGAAAGAGTTTTAGTTTTGCTGCTCTCATCCGAGAAGTGGAAGAGAAAGCAGAGCCTGTTAACTACAAGATTGCCTAGCCAGATAAAAGGAAGAAAGCCAAAATTTACCATATTAAGCTAAACGTGCCTGTTAGCATAAGCTGTAAACCGCTCTGATGCACAGCATAAAAAAGGTGGTATATCAAGTGCCTTAACCATAACCATAACCATACTGAAAAAGTGGACTTCAGTGACAGCTATGGTGGTACAGGGATATGATTTTGGGCCGGAAATTTCAACCCCATTGGATCCAACTCAAGTCCCAATTGGAGACCAGCTCTCTGCTGCCCTGAGAAGAGATCTAGAAGGCTTGATCCAGCAATACCTAAAGGTGTTCTCCACCCGCCTGGGATGATCTCACCTCATTTGTCATGATATTGTTACTGACCCTGGGCTGGTTATCTAGCAATGACCCTATTGGATTCTGGAGGCCCAGCGACAGGCCATCGCCAAGGAGCAGGAAGAGATGCTTAACTGGGAATTATTAGAAGAGTCTATGAGTGACTGGTCATCCCCTATCCTTTTGGTTCCTAAACCTGATGGACGCATCAGATTCTGCATTGATTTTCTGATGGTCAATGCAGCTTCTAAATTGGAAGCGTATCTTATGCCCAGAGTAGATGAGCTAATCAAGCGACTCAGTGGAGCACTTTTTATATCAACTTTAGATTTTACAAAGGGATTCTGGCAGGTGCCCTTGACTCCGGCTGCCAAGAAAAAGATGGCTTTTTTGGCACTGCAAAGTCTGCCAGTTTACAGTGCTGCCCTTTGGATTACACGGGGCTTCTGTCACATTTCAATGCCTAGTCAAACACTTACTGAGACTGTACAAGGAGTATGTGGCTGCATACCTGACAACATCATCATCTACAGCAAAAACTGGACCACCCATCCAACCCAAGTACAAGCCATATTGACCAGTCTGCAGAAGGCTGGGTTGACAGCCAACCCTAAGAAATATTTTCTGGGAGGCCAGGACATTCAATACCTGGGGTATATTATCAGAAATGGGAAGATACAACCTCAACTATGGAAGATGGATGCAATTGTCCAGATCCCCACCCCAAAATCAAAGAAAGAGCTACGTGTCTTCCTTGGATAGATTGACTATTACCGCTGGTTCATCACTAGTTTGCAGTGGTGATGGAGCTGTTAACCAGTCTTCTCCAGAAGAGAGCTCCAGAATGGATTCAGAGATCATTGGACCTGGACCTGGACCTGGCCTTCCAACATCTCAAGAAGGCCGTGTGCTCGGAACCCATCCTGATTAGCCCTGATTTCTCTCTACTATTTATCATGCCTCAGAGTTGGGCCTAGGAGCCGTTCTGGACCAGGAAGTCAAGAGTGAAGAACATCCCATAGCATTCATCAGCAGGAAACTGTTTTCTCAGGAGAAGCATTATGTGGTGATCGAGAAGGAAGCCCTGGCTGTCAAGTGGGCACTTGAAACCTTCAAATACTATCTACTTAGTTGTCTATTTATGCTGATAATGGACCACCAACACCTCAAGTGGCTGGCTCAACATAAGGAGTCCAACTGCTGGTTGGACTCACCTGAACATGGACTTCCTTTCCTGGTTGGGGGTCTCGGGTAAGGCAAGTGCTCAATGGGGCATGGTTGAGCTGAGGCGGAGGATGTGTGATGGGGTATATAAAATGATACCTGTCACTCTCCAAAAGGATTATCCAGTCCCCTTTAAGAGAGTTTGTAGCCAAGAGTTCAGGGCTAGGAGAGCATGGCTCACAGGGAGAGGTTAAGAACCCAGCAGGTTGCAGGAGGGAGAGAGGCCGTGGTGTCAGAAGTTCTTCCAAGGCAAGCTCTGCAAAAGAGTTCTGAGGTAGGAACTTCAACTGGGGCTGGAAGAAGGACCAGGAGAACCAGCTTGTAGAGGTTTAATAAGTTGGGACAGAAGTAAGCTGATTTTTGATTTCCCTAAACTTCAGTCTGTTCTGGGTTTTGCTTTGTGGAGGTTTAACAAGCTGGGACAAAAATGAAAATTGCTTTTGTTTCCCTAAACTGCTGTCTGGGCTTGTTTTAATGAAATCCCTTCCCACCGCATACCACACTATCACAGGGAGATAGAGGAAACCTAGACACTTTTCGATCTTTACAAGTTCTTTTATATCAGAAATCTACCTGCAGAAAAAAGAGATGCAGGTGATCATATACACTTTGTATGTTCAAAACATCTTCTTTGCCTTTGAAAATTCTGTGGTTACCAAGTGTGTGCTTTGTCCTGAAATGAATAGTTTGAAAATTACCTCTTTTGCTATAAGTAGGATAGTGAGTATAGGAGTAGCCCAGTGGTTAGAGCACTGACTTGGTAAGCAAGAGGCCAGGGTTCAATTGCCGCTAACACTCCTTGTGGTCTTGGATAAATCACTTAACCCTTCATTGCCTTTGAAGAAAGGCCTAACAATCTACTTCTGGTCACACTGCCAAGAAAACCCAGGAGCTACTGGAAGTTAGCACACATTGCACTATAATTAGGTCCAAGTCAAAATGACCCAGAAACTGAAAGGCAAAGCTTTCTAAAAGCCACTCACAGGTCTATTCTTCATTAAGGGGCACATTTACTAAAGTGTGCCAACCATTAGCATGGGTCCCTTGCTAAAAATCCCATGCTAACCAGATAGTGCATGATTGAGCTGATTAATAGCAGAATGTGGGCATTGATGGTGCAGTGTAGTTAGCATGGGCATCTAGGGCATGTGCTAACTGTGGTTCTTATTGTTTACTGTGGGTGCATTTAATACCACCGCAGTGGGTGACGTTAATGCATCCATGTGCTGTTTAGCATGGCGCCACTGGTTGCAGTGTGCTATCGACAAGGGGGTGGATTCACATGCACCCTGAGGTTAACCTGGGCCTCCATGCTAGATCTGCAGCCCAATCACTTGCTAAATTCCCAAGGGGAATTTTTCTTTTAACATACATGGGAAGATTTTGCATGAGGAACAGGTTTCAGCAGTTTCAATAGGACTTAAAAAATGAGGTGTGGGTGAACAGGCAGATCTTAAATATGATCCCCATCCAAACCACATGGGGTGGGGCGACTAGAGAACAGAACTAAGATGCTTCACGAACTGATTTGTATAAATAAGAACTATTCATAGCTTTAACCCAAATTTCCATAATCTTCAAGTCTGGAACTTTTGGGTCCCATTTCAGAGCAAATATTCATAGATTTATACTTACACTCATGCAAATTAGTGCATGATAATGTGGTGATGCCTTTTGGTAAATCTAGCCCAGTATTAGTGAAACGTTGTTCACTAATTGAGGTGCATTCTTTTATCTAAAGCTTTTCTGTTTAGATGTCAATGAAGGAAACAAGCAGACAAGCTACCTTTTTTTCTTAGTTTCCAATACAGTTTTGCTGAACGCATTTCTTCTGCTTTGAAATAAAATGAAAATATAAGTTATGAGTGTACAAAGATGGATAAGATCTGCAACAGCTGAAAATACTGAATCACCTGGGGAGGGAGGATGCTCAGTTTCCTTTTATCATTTCAACATGAAGACCTGCTGAGCAGATTCCTCCTTTGCCTCCGAGTGCCACTGACTGACTGGACAAGAAACTGGTTGAGTGGAAGGTGACAGAGATTAGTAGTAAATGGAGTTCACTCTGAAGATAGGGGTGTTACCAGCGGTGTGCTGCAGGGAACAGTTCTTAATCCTTTTTAACATTTTTGTAAGCGATATCGCAGAAGGTCTACCAAAAGGGACTACCACAGCTGGAAATAGATCTGCACTTGTAAGTATTTATCTTTTGGAATATACTCTAAATATTTGTGAAAAAGGGAATTCTTTGTGTTAAAGCTGATAAATCTGTGTATTTTAGAATTCAGTGTTTTAGCTGAGTCAGTCAGGTCTTAGTACCACCAGAGAGCTTTGCATTTAAATCAAATCAGAGTGTAGCTTAGCATACAAGTAGAATAAATAGTTTCCGAGCACAAAGAAATAAACTTGTTTCTAGTGACCTTTACAAAGAGGCCTTCCAATTAGGAGGCAAAAAATCTGTGAAGTTATCTTAAATAGGTGTTAAAGGCAAGTGACAAATCAAACAGATCAAATGGGCAATTTGAAAGGCCTTCTCTATCAAACCAAGGGCTTTGTGAATCACACAGGAAACTGGTAAGAATTTACCTTAGAAGCACAGATCAGGGTACAATGTAGGAAGCCAGCTTTTATTAAGTCTTCTTTCTCTCCCGCCCACCCCAACTCTCTGGAAGGGGCAGTATAGAAGAACCAAATAAATAATAATAAAGGGAAGGAGATGCCCATATTCACTTTCATGTGAGCCTGGTTATACTCATCATGAATACATTAGTAAGGACCTGAGATTAATTAATCTTGAGGTGAACAAAGTACATTAAGTGTATTGGGCCCAATTCTGTGCCACGAATAGCGGGGATGGATATCCCAATGGGCATCCATTCCCACTATTCGTGCCTTCCCCCACCGTGTCTAACTTCCCTGTCGGTTGTGCCATGAAGTTAGATGGGGGCGGGGAATGGGCGGCTTGGGAACAGAGTCTGGGTGGTCACCGGCCCTGGACGTACAGGGCCAATTCTAATGTTGGCCCTGTTATGTCGAGGGCCAGCAACATGTATGGGGATGTTATTCCACCTCCGAGGTGGAATAACTCCCCTAGATGTGTCGTTTTTGCAATGCCGTGGCACGGATGGGGTGCGGGGGGGGGGGGGCCGGAGAGCCTTCCCCGCAAGCCAACCCAGGCCATAGGAGGCCAGATTGGGCGTCCGGCTGCAGGGAATACGTTTATTTCTCCGGCAGCCAGCATTGCGGCTCTTCAATGGAGCCACAGCTCCATTGAAGAACCTTGACTGAGTTAGCCGGGTACAGTCCTGTATGTGCAGGCCAGACTGAATCACAGTCCCGGCCTGCATGTACAGGACTGCAGGACTGTTTGCGATTCTGATCCCGTGGTTCAGACCAGATGTACAGAGGGGATCTACATCCGGACTGGAATAAGCCTGAAAAGGTATAGTTGTATTAGTATAAGTATCCCCAGCAAACCTAAGTAAGTAAACAACTTAAATACCTAAACCAAACTTAAAACTAAGATGCAGACAACAATCCAGCAGTGAGATGGGGGGTATCCTGTTTTTTGCATTGAGTGTTACATGTATGATTTTCTTCTGGTTGGTGAGGGGTCCACTAGGTGCAAGGAGCTCTTTGCTCTCAGGAAATGAGTCTCTGGATGCTAGAGTAGCAGACTTACAGGGATGTAGTATTGAAGTCCCATGTCCAGTTTGGCAGCCTCCCTGTTGCCATGGAGGAGAGAGGTCACGTGACAGGACAGCATCACTCTGGTATGGCAGAAAATGATCCTGTATCTAGGACCTGTTCTCCAGGTGATGTAAAACCCTCTGACACCGAGGTTTCTCCAGGGCCATGTGACAGCTGTTATATTTGGTGATTCAATCTTTAGGCATGTAAATAGCAGGGTGGTTGGTGGACGTGAGGATTGCCTGATAACATGCCTGCCTAGTGCGAAGATAGTGGACTTCATGCGCCAATTAGACTAGGTTTTAGATAGCGCTGGGGAGGAATCTGCTGTCTTGGTACATGTTGTTATCAATGACATAGGAAAGAATGGTATGGAGGTTCTGGAGGACAAATTTAGGCTTTTAGGTAGGAAGTTGAAATCCAGAGCTTCCAGGATAGCATTCTCACGTGCAGGACCCAAGAGTCAGGCAGAGCTCTGGAGTCTCAATGCATGGATGAGACAATGGAGCAAGGATGAGGGTTCTGAATTTGTTAGGAATGGCCAACATTCTGGGGAAAGGAGGGGCTTTTCCAAAGGGATGGGCTCCACCTTAAGTGGGATGGAACCAGGCTGCTGGCATTAACCTTTAAAAAGGAGATAGAGCAGCTTTTAAACTAGATATAGGGGAAAGCCAACAGTCGCCCAAGAGTGCATGGTTCGGAAAAATGTATCCTTGAAGGATACTAGTGAAAGACTGAAGTTAGGGCATATCAACAAAGAGGTTCCAATAAAAATAAAAGTAACCCAAATGTTCTTAAGTACAGAGCAGTCAGAGCTTAAAGATTCCAAATTACCCCTGCCTACCAATAACCAGATTAATATGAATAAAATATAACTTCTAAAATGTTTGTATGCAAATGTTAGAAGTCTAAAAAACAAGATGAGAGAGAATATATAGCACTAAATTAGAGGTTAGATATGATTGGTATCTCAGAGACATGGTGGAAGGCGGACAACCAGTGGGAAACTGTGATACCTTGGTACAAAATTATATTGCAATGATAAAGTAGATCAAATTGGTGTAAGGGTTGCACTGTATTTTTAGAGAAGGCATTGCATCACACAGGATTAAAGTTTTGCAGGAAACAAAATACACTGTAGAATCTCTATAGATTGAAATTCCATTTAAAAAGGGGAAGGCAATGACAGTGGGGGTGTACTACCGACCGCCTGGCCAGAATGAACAAATGGATGATGAAAAGCTCAAAGAAATCAAGGAAGCTAACAAAAGTTAAACACAGTAATAATAATGGGCGATTCCAATTACCCCAGTATCGACTGGGTCACGGTCACGGCAGGACATGCTAGGGAGATAAAGTTTCTAGACAAAATAAATGACTGCTTCTTGGAGTAGTTTGTTCATGAACTGACAAGAGAGGAAGTCATTTTGGATCTAGTTTTTAGTGGATAGAGGTCTATAAATTAATGAATGGACTGGAATGGAATGGATAAATGTAGATCGATTGTTTACGCCATCAAAAAGTAGAAAGACTAGGGGACATGCAATGAAGCTACAGTGTAACCCGTTTAAGACTAATAAAAGGAAATATTTTTTCAGTCAACTTATAATCAAACTCTGGAATTCGTTACTGGATGATGTGGTAACAACTGTTAGTGTAGCTGGGTTTAAAAAAGGTTTGGATAAGTTCCTGGAGGAAAGGTCCATAAACCATTACTAAAGAGTTCCCAGGAAATCCACTGCTTGCCCCAATGCAAGCATTGTGGAACCTGTATGTCTTTTTCAAAACCTGCCAGGTACTTGTGACCTGGATTGGCTACTGTTGGAAACAGGATACTGGGCTTAATGGACCTTGGTCTGACCGAGTATGGCATTTCTTATGCTCTTATTATGGTCGATCGGGAAAGATATGCCTCTTTGCAGATGATATCAAAATCTGCAAGAGAGTAGATACCCTGGAAGATGTCGATAACATGGGGAGGGATCTTGCAAAGCTTGAAGAATGGTCCAGAATATGGCGGCTGGCTGAGATTTAATGCTAAAAAATGCAAGGTCATGCATTTGGGCTGCAAACACCAAAGCACAATATAGGGTGTGAAGTACTTCAATGCATGATAGAAGGCAGGGTCCTGAGGACGATCATATCAGATGATCTTAAAGTGGCCAAACTGGTAGAAAAAACAATAGCAAAAGCCACAAGGATGTTTGCGTGCACAGGGAGAGGAATTGCCAGCAGGAAAAAGGAGGTGATAGTGCCTTTGTATAACTCACTAGTGAGACCTCCTTTGGAGACAGTCCAGAGAGCGGCTGCTAAAATGATCAGTGGTCTTCATCATAAGGCATATGCTCTCAATATATTTACTTTGGAGGAAATATGGGGGAAGGGAGACAGGATAAAGGCATTTAGATATCTTTGTGGAATAAATACACAGGGGGTGGCCCTCCTTCAGCTGAAAGGAAACTCTGGAACAAGGAGAGGTCATAGGGTGAAAGTGGATAGACTCAGGAATAATCTTTACAGAAAGGGTAGTGGATGCATGGAACAGCCGTCTAGAGGAGATGGTGGAGAAGAAAACTGTATCTGAATTTAAGAAACTATGAGGCAGGTATAAAGGATCTCCAAGGGAGAGGAAAGAATTGTAGAACTTAATAGTTCTTATGGATGGGCAGATTGGATAGGCAGTATGGTCTTTATCTGCTGTCATTTTCTGTGTTTCTATGTTTCTATGTAAAGCAAAATGGCCTTTTCTAAAGGCCCTAATCAAGCCTTATATCCCATGCAAAGACTTGCAAATTAAACTATAATTTCATTTCCATTGCAAATGAATCTACATCTTAGATTAAATACCTAATCAGTTTGCCTGTAATTTCACTATGTTTCATTCTGACCCTGAAATTCTTTTTAAAAAAATGACAACTAATGATTGAGAGTTCTAGACTTAAGCTAAATCCGGTTTAGTGTAGCCGCGTCCCTTGTTTTTCCATCCTGGAATGTCCTAATCTTATAAGAAGACGTTGGGTCCAGAAAGTGAACTGAGACTGCCAATTACATTTCCTTTTTCCAAAAAGGAATTCTCATCAGTAAAAGTATTACTGTCTAGACAATCAGAAATATGTTCCACTCCAGTTTATTGTGAGTGGAGGATTATTCTATCTATCTATTGAGCATTTATATAGCCCTACTAGTCATACGTAGCGCTGTACAGACATGCAAGAGACAGTCCCTGCTCGCCAGAGCTTACAATCTAGTCAAGACAAAACACAGAGCTAACAGTCTAGTCGGGGCAAAAACATGGCACTTACAATCTAGTCAAGACAAAACACAGAAATCAGGATCTGAATGCAACAGTGAAGAGGTGGGTTTTAACCTGGATTTGAAGAGGGCCAGGGAGGGTGCCTGGCGTACAGACATAGGTAGCTTATTCCAGGCGTAAGGTGCAGCAAGGTGAAAGGAGCAAAGTCTGGAGTTAGCAGTACGAGTGGAGGGCATAGATAGAAGTAGTTTGTTAGAAGAGTGAAGTTCCCGAGAGGGGTTGTAAGGAGAGATAAGCGATGTAAGGTATTGAGGAGCCGCAGAGTGAATGCATTTATAGGTCAGGAGGAGAAGTTTGAACTGGATGCGGAAACGGATAGGGAGCCAGTGAAGTGACATTCTAATGGTTAAAGCACTGGCATGGGACCCAAAGGACCAGGGTTCAGTTCCCACTAGCACTCTTTGTGACCTTGGGCAAGTCACTTAACCTTCAATTGCCTCAGAAAAATCCAAGTTATCAACATTCCTATGTAATGTACATTACCAAATTTAAGTTACAATGTGAACTGCTTTGATTGCAATGATAAAGCAGTATATAAAACCTGTTAAATAAGTATATTGCCTTTTTAGACCCAGTTATGAATTGTGGCTTGTAGTTGCCATTATGATCTTGTGGGTAGTAAAAATGTCTAGAAACGTTTTTATTATCAATACAGCTGATCCCAAGTGTGTTTATGTAACAATTTTCCCTCACAGGAAGATGTACACTACCATATGAACTTGCACTACGTACACACAAGGGAATATTTAGCACAAGAAGCATTTGAGAACTGGCCTGAGAATATTGTCTGTTACAAACCAGAATGTCAGACTTCAATCCAACCTTGGATTACCCGTGAAAATGGCTCTTAAAGTTGTACTCATCAACGGCAATGAAGAAAAGACATGCTAAGTCCCGTGCATTCATTCCTCTTCTCACACTCGCATGCAAAGCCCGCTCCTCTCATACATTTGTAATTAGAGATTTGGTGTGCGAGTGAATTGGTTGAAAGGGAAAAACACTAGGTGCTCCTGTGACCTTAAAGACTTATTTAAAAGGGTGAGGCAAATGCAAATGAGCATGAGAAGCCTCTGGAGGATTGGTTACTTTCCCAGCACGGATGTAGACAGTGCTGCGGAGAGTGCTTGGGAGTTACAGTTTTGTTACATATTTGATCTTCCCACAGGTGCCTATTCCAAACCATTGGAAACTTCATTTCTCATAATGTTCAGCTGGCTGGTATGGCAGAGGGTAATGACTGCAGAGTTTGATGAATAAGTGGTGCTGAGGTGGATGTGCTGACTGCTAAATAACATTTCCTTTGTCCTTCGCAGTGCCATGTTCCTTGGGCAAGGATGCTCAACCGGGCAAGAGGCATCGAGGCCTAGGCCATGTTTCCTGCTCCTCCCCCTTCCTCTATTCTTCCCCCAACCCCTCTCTCCCTCTTTTGCCCTGCCCCGTGTTCCCTTGCTTAAGTCCTCTCTCACCGCTGACAGAATGCACAGACGACCAGTTTTGCCACAAAAATTTAGAGTTTATTGGATAATGTTGGCCACAGCATAACCTTAACCAATCATATAACCAAAATTCACAGTGTACAACTCAGAAACATATATATATTAAATTGCCCTAAACCTCTCTGACACTTATCCTCAAGACGCACAGCCCATACTCGCCAAAGGGAGGTGCCATCAAAGTCTGCCCCTTGACCTGAAAACACTTCTTAACCATTGCTGTCATAACTGATACACATTATCCATAATACGCTGTATGGGGCAGCATGCCGTTAAAGCGTGCACTTTACCCCTGGTTGTAGCAGTGTCTATCTTCTTTGTTTCTGACCTGGCTCGTAAAAGGTCAGGATTGCTGCATAATTAATATATGGCAACGAGGCGTATCCCTCCCTTCCCCCACCTTCAAAGCGTGGGGAGGCACATTACTTGCTGATCCTGCGGCAAATCTGTCAACCCTGTCGGGGGGGAGGGGGGGGTACAATTTCCTTGTGGCCACTCCCCCTATACTCCACTGTATGGCTGTACGCTTGGTCTGATGGCCCTTAACTTCTGGCTATGCTGCGACAAAAAAAAAAACCCAAGAGGGTGGGTGAGTGCATGCATGATCTTTCTATGTCCAAACCAGAGGGCCAAGAGGGCAGCCCACGGTCCTCAGGCCCCTCTTAAAGCTGGCCATGGCCTGCCTCCTGCCCCTCCACCACCACCGCATATTAACCCCTGCCTGTTGCCCCTGCCCTCTTGTGCCCGGCAGCTGAATAATCCAGTCAGCTGGGTCTTTCTGACAGGTTTGGGAAAGCTGCTCAAGTCTGAGTGTGGGATGGAAGAAAACTTGGGGGCAGCTTCAATGGCTTTTTATTAAATGGACTAAATCCCCTCATTGTTCCCTGGAGATTTATGACTGATTTACTGAGACCTTCATGACTTTCAGCCTTCCAGTAGTAGTAGTGTAGCAGCTGTAGCAGCAGAGGGCAGACAAACCAATAATACCAGGAGTCTGTTCAGAAGGTCCAAATCATTTATTTGTGCACAAGACTCAAGCAGAATCACATTCAAAATGGCTGAGCAATGGTTTCTAGCAAAACAACAACTTTTATACTTTTCTTGTCCATTCTAGGTATAGGCAAACTTCTCATTGGTCCCGGTAACCCCTTTCACCCCATCTATTGGTCCCGGTACCGTTACGTAGTCATCCAATGAAGACCTTCGACTGGGCTCAGCACCTGCTTACCCCCCTTACAGTCCCAATTACAATGGTCAGTTCTTCCAGCTTTGATACTTCTCTCCTCCAAGGTCACTTAGCTAACTAGAACATGTGGGAAAGCAGGGCACTGTAACTTTTCTTTCAGCAGAGTTAATTAATTCCATAGAAGCTTCACTCTCTTATCAATACCAATTAAAGTTGTTTTTCTATATTCTCTAAGTTTCGATTCTGCTTAGCTATACTTAATTGTGCTCAGTTAAGTTTCAATTCTATGGTAGCAGCATTTAGGGGAATGTGTAATTCCTTTGGGCCTCTCCACAGGCTTCATTTACAGGTCAAGCTGTTTAGGCCTCTCTGCTTATTTCAGACACCATGGATCATAGGCCTTCGCCTACCACAGTAGTAGTAAGTGCAGTTTTCTAATGGCTATACTTATAATACATCTGCAACTCTCTTAGTATTGTTTGGTTTTCATCTTGCTTGCCTAACGTTTCTGTGAACTGAAAGTTGCACATGTCAGTTGAAAAAGGAAATGGTTGAAGTTGATGAGGGTATAAGGCTTTCAAGAATATATTTAATTTAAAGGACCCTTAAAAACCATCTCCATAGTTTGATATCACTGATACCAGTCTATAATAATTTTTACAGAGGCAAAAAATCTGCTTGGGTGAGGCAATAGCTTTTCGTGATTAGCGAGTAGGGTTGAATTAAACTCAGAGAAGGCTGCCTCTTTCACCTGAATGGGGTCCAGAGCTAGAAGGCAATATATTATCATTTGGACCCAGGAAGTGATTCCTGGGCCATTTGTTGGTGTCTGTCTGCTGAACCTGTGTGCCAGGTATCTTCAGAATTGTCTGAAAGGTTGATCCAGTGCTGGGCTTACTTCATTGCATGCAGGAATTTGTAGTCTTGGGATAATAGAACTACAAGTCTCTGCATGAAATATGGTTAACCAGGACTGGATCAACCCCATTAGACAAATCTGGAGCCAGTTGGCAGCCTAGAACCCCTCCCATACTGATAGCGACGGCTGGCTTAACCCTTTGTGAGTCTCCCTTAGAAAACAGATGTTACTATGGGTACATGGGTATCTAATCTGTGAGTGCTTGATCGCCTCTCCTCAGAACTGAATGAAAGCTAAATATCATTTTGGATGTTCCATTCATTTGCAAAACAATAAAACATGCAGATCTTTCCAAATTTATACTGTGAGTGCATTGCAAGAAAAAACTTCACTCACTGGGCTCACTCATTGGAGCCTCTTTGGGATAGGCCACCCTTGGCATCTCTGGAAGAAGTGCCTGCCCCTTTAAGAGGCCTGGTACTGCTAGTGGGGAGAATTTGATGTTTCTCCATTAGGCATTAATCAGCTTTAGACCTGAAAGGAACTTGTAGTTAGGATTTCCTTACTGCATTGTTTGTCAGCTCTGTCCTGGAAGCATAGCTAATCAGTCTGTTTTCAGGATACCATTAATGAATATGGATGAGATAGATTTTTCTACACTACATCTCCAATATATGCAAATCTATTCATCCATATTCATTGTAGCAATCCTGAAAACCTGATTGACTGAGTAAGAACATAAGAACATAAGAACATAAGAACATAAGAAATGCCATACTGGGTCAGACCGAGGTCCATCAAGCCCAGTATCCTGTTTCCAACAGTGGCCAATCTAGGTCATACGTACCTAGCAGTTTCCCCAAAAGACACAGGTTCTGCAGTGCTTGTACTAGGTCAAGCATTGATATCCTGGGTCCCTTTTTAATAGTGGTTTATGGACCTTTCCTCCAGGAACTTGTCCAAACCTTTTTTAAACCCAGCTCTACTAACAGCCCTTACTACATCCTCCGGTAACAGATTCCAGAGTTTGATTACACGTTGAGTGAAGAAATATTTTCTCGTAGTTGTCTTAAATAGTTTACCCCGTAGCTTCATTACATGTCCCCTAGTCCTTCTATATTCTGATAGCGTAAACAATTGATCCACGTTTATCCGTTCCACTCCATTCATTAATTTATAGACCTCTATCATATCTCCCCTCAGCCGTCTCTTTTCCAGGTTAAAGAGCCCTAACCTTTTTAGTCTCTCTTCATAGGAGTAGCCTTCCATCCCCTTCACCAATTTGGTGGCTCTTCTCTGTACTTTTTCTAATAACTCTATGTCCTTTTTAAGATACGGTGACCAGAATTGCACACAATATTCAAGGTGCGGTCGTACCATGGAGCGATACAGAGGCATTATAATATCCTTTGTTTTATTCTCCATCCCTTTCCTTATGATACCTAGCATTCTATTTGCTTTCTTGGCCGCCGCTGCACACTGGGCGGAGGGTTTTAACATGTTATCCACGATGACTCCTAAATCTTTTTCCTGGGTGGTGGTTTCTAATGTGGAGCCTTGCATCGTGTAACTATAGTGTGGGTTGTTCTTTCCTAGGTGCATAACTTTGCACTTGTCCACATTAAATTTCATCTGCCATTTGGATGCCCAGTCTTCCAAATTATCCAGATCCTCCTGCAGTTTTCCACAATCCTCTTGGGTTTTAACAACTTTAAACAGTTTTGTGTCATCTGCAAATTTGATAACCTCACTAGTTATTCCCTTTTCCAGGTCATTTATGAATATGTCAAAAAGTAGCGGACCCAGTACAGATCCCTGGGGTACTCCACTATTCACCTTTTTCCATTGGGAATATTGGCCATTTAGCCCTACCCTCTGCTTTCTATCTTTTAACCAGTTCCCGATCCACAATAGTACACTGCCTCCTATCCCATGACTTTTTAGCTTTGCCAAAAGTCTCTGATGGGGACCTTGTCAAAAGCTTTCTGAAAGTCCAGATACACTATATCAACCGACTCACCTTTGTCTACCTGTTTATGCACACCTTCAAAAAAACAGATCAGATTAGTAAGACAAGATCTTCCTTGTCTAAAGCCATGTTGGCTGTCTCCCATTAGGCCATGACTATCTACATGCTGTGTAATTTTGTTCTTTATGATGGTTTCTACCATTTTCCCTGGTACTGACGTCAGGCTCACCGGTCTGTAATTTCCCGGGTCACCCCTGGAACCCTTTTTAAAAATTGGTGTTACGTTGGCGACCCTCCAATCTTCAGGTATTACAGATGATTTTAATGAAAGTTCACAGATTACCAATAGCAGGTCTGCAATCTCATATTTCAGTTCTTTCAACACTCTGGGATGTATACCATCTGGTCCAGGTGATTTGCTACTATTCAGTTTATCAAATAGTTGTAATATATCTTCCCGGTGTAGCGATATTTCTCTCAATTCCTCTGCAGTATCACCTTTAAATACCACTTCAGTCTTGGGTAACATCCCTACATCTTCCTCAGTAAAGACCGAAGCAAAGAATTCATTCAGTCTCTCTGCTATAGCCTTGTCTCCTCTTACTGCCCCTTTTACCCCTCTATCATCTAATGGTCCAATTGACTCTCTCACAGGCCTTTTGCTACGAATGTACTTGAAAAAGTCTTTATTTCGTGTTTTTGCTTCCGTAGCAAGTTTCTTCTCAAATTCCCGCTTTGCCTGCCTTATCAATGCTTTGCATTTAACTTGCCAGTGCTTGTGCTGTTTCCAGTTTTCATCATTTGGCTCTTTTTTCCATTTCCTGAAGGTTGCTCTTTTGGCAACAACAGCCTCTCTGACCTCACCTTTAAACCATGCTGGCAGTTTTTTGGACTTTCTTCCACTTTTCTTAATGCGTGGAATACAGCTGGTCTGGGCTTCGAGGATAGTATTTTTAAATAACACCCAAGCTTGCTGTAAGTCTTTAACCTTTGGAACCGCTCCTTTTAGTTTTTTCCGAACTATATTCCTCATTCTATCATAGTCTCCCTTTTGAAAGTTAAAAGGTAGTACTGTGGATTCCTTTACTATCTGTCCTCCACTGATTAAATCAAACATGATCATACTATGATCACTATTGCCAAGTGGTCCCAACACCCTTATTTCTTGCACCAGATCTGGCGTTCCACTAAGGACTAGGTCCAGTATGGCTTCCCCTCTGGTTGGTTCATGAATCAGCTGCTCCAAGAAGCAGTCATTTATTTCATCTAGAAACTTTATCTCTTTAGCTTGTCCTGCTGTGACACTGTCCCAGTCGATACCGGGGTAATTGAAATCACCCATTATTACTACTCTGTTGTGGCTTTTGTTAGCTTCCTTGATTTCTTTGAGCATTTCATCATCCATTTGTTCATTCTGGCCAGGCGGTCGATAGTATACTCCCACTGCCATCACCTTCCCCTTCATAAATGGAATTTCAATCCATAGAGATTCTACAGCAAATTTTGTTCCCTGCAAAACTTTAATCCTTTCTGACTCAATGCCCTCGCTAACATAGAGCGCAACCCCTCCACCAATTTGTTCAGCTCTATCATTACGATATAGTTTGTATCCAGGTATCACAGTGTCCCACTGGTTATCCTCCTTCCACCATGTCTCTGAGAGTGCAATCATATCTAACCTCTCATTTAGTGCTATATATTCTAATTCTCCCATCTTATTGTTTAGACTTCTAGCATTGGCATACAAGCATTTTAGAGACTGTATTTTATTAATATTAATCTGGCTATTGGTAGGCATGGGTAATTGGGAATCTTTATGCTCTGTCTGCTCCTTACTCAAGGGCATTTGGGCTACTATACTCCCTTTTGGAACCTCACTGCTTTTGGTAGTATCCTTCAAGGATACCTTTGTCCGAACCATGCGCTCTTAGGTGACTGTCGGCTTTCCCCTATTTTCTAGTTTAAAAGCTTCTCTATCTCTTTTTTAAAGGTTAATGCCAGCAGTCTGGTCCCATCCTGATTAAGGTGAAGCCCATCCCTTCGGAAGAGCCCCCCCTTTCCCCAGAATGTTCCCCAGTTCCTAACAAATCCAAAACCCTCATCCTTGCACCATTGTCTCATCCACGCATTGAGACTCCGGAGCTCTGCCTGTCTTTTGGGTCCTGCACGTGGAACAGGAAGCATTTCGGAGAACGCTATCCTGGAAGTTCTGGATTCCAACTTCCTACCTAAAAGCTTAAATTTAGCCTCCAGAACTTCCCTACCACATTTTCCTATGTCATTGGTACCAACATGTACCAAGACAGCAGACTCCCCCCCAGCACTATCTATGATCCTATCTAGGCGGTGCGTGAGATCTGCTACCTTCGCACCAGGCAGGCATGTTACCAGGCGATCCTCACGTCCACCAGCCACCCAGCTATCTACATTCCTAATGATTGAATCACCAACTATAACAGCTGTCCTGACCCTCCCCTCATGGGGACATGGCCCTGGAGAAACGTCCTCGGTGCAAGAGGGTTTTACATCACCTGGAGGACAGGTCCTAGTTACAGGATCACTTCCTGCCACACCAGGGTGATGCTCTCCTGTCACGTGACCTCTCTCCTCCATGGCAACAGGGATGCTGCCAGACTGGAGGTGGGACTTCAGGACTATATCCCTGTAGGTCTCGTCCATGTACTTCTCTGTCTTTCTTATGTCTTCCAGGTCTGCTACTCTAGCCTCTAGAGAACGGACTCGTTCCCTGAGAGCAAAGAGCTCCCTGCACTTAGTGCATATGTAGGACCTCTCACCAACTGGGAGAAAATCATACATGTGACACTCAATGCAAAAGACCGGAGAACCCCCATCTCGTTGCTGGACCTCTGTCTGCATCTTAGTTTAAAGCTTGTGTTTAGGTCTTTTAAATTCGGTCGATCATAAGGATTGGTGTAGATGCTTATACTAATAAAAGTGTATCTAATACCCCTAATACACCCTGTGTACCTGAAGCTTAATTAATCTCAGGTCCTCTGTGTATGACTGATTTGGATTAAGAGCTGCACCTGAGAGCAGCCCCTTTCCTCTAAGATGTGCAAGTACCTATAAAACTACAATTACCCCAGGGGTGGGTGGGTGCTGGGGAGGGAGGGAGGGAGATAAGTTCTATTAAAGAGGGCAGTTACAAGGTACCCTGTCCTGAACCCTCAGCAGGGGGATGGGGGTACCACACAAAGCCCAGTTAGTTGAGTGTGCCTCCAGGAGAGAGCTGCGAAACACCTGGCTATACATATATTTTTTGTTTGCTCTTCCAAAATAAACCAATTAAATAGCAAAATCAAAAAACTAAAAATAGGATATAGATGTTTCTCAAAATTATTGAAAGTTTATAATCCCAGCAACCCTAACTGAGCAATTTCAGCTTTATTCACAACTTTTGATTCAAACTGTACTGGGCGGAAGATTCTAGACCCTCTAACTGCCAAGTGGAGTCTTCTAATAGAGTCGGATTTTAATAGCGCAACTGATTTTTTGAGTTTTGTTTGGCTTGCTCTTGCTGAATATAAATTAAAGTAAAAATAATTTGGGTTTATTTACCACAGGGAGCACTTTACTAGAGCTCTCCTAAATAAAAAAGGATTTGATTAGTTGGAACATACTGACATACAGTTTCTATCATCTCCATAGCCATGCTTCTTCACAGCCAATCAGTGAAAGGATCTCATCTGTGGCAACGTTTTCTCCAATCGCAGCAGTTTTAATAACACTGTTCTCCATTTATCCAACCATTTTGGAACCCTGGTCTTCTGGGACTCTTGCAGAGGGAGCAAGAGTGCCTTGTGGTTGCCAAGCACAGGTGCAGGCCTGGGGTAGTAGAAAAAGCCTGAGAGTATAACATCGAACCAAGAAAAATGGTCAACGTGAAAATGACTACAAAGTGCAGTAAATGAATTTCAGCTCTGAAAAGAATGTAGGGGAATGCATGGAGGAATCTCCTGATGAGTATAACTGGTAAAAGATTTTATGTGCAGAAATCACCCAGTGAGATTACAGTGATCTGTCCAATTAATATTTAAATTCTTTTAAGGAGCATGGAGTACTATGGCAAACAGAGTTTTGCTTAAAAGACTTGTAAAAATGTAAAAGAGAGCTGTAGTGGAAATATTGATCTTTGTTACTTTAATTGAATACTTTAGAAATAAAGCACAGTTACACAAACACCGAGGAAAGACAAACTGGCAATTTCTAAAACAGCTTAAGTGATAGTCGAGTGTTCTTTTATTTAAATGTTTTAGGGAGCTTTGGCATTCACATCTTCAGGAGCTAAAGATCAAATCTTCCCAGTTTCTGTCATCTGGAGGACATCAGAGTACAGAGGCTTCAAGGATTTATCACCAAGCTCCCATCAAGCAAAACAAAAGACCTTCACAAACATTTAGTTACATATTCTGGCCAGTAGCATCTATCTATATAAAGTACACTTAAGTGTCTAGTGGTGTCTGTCTGGAAGATCCCATGTTGGTTGTCTGGTCACTGTCTTACAGCCATCCACATCAAACTTGGGTGGGGCAAATTAGCACCCTGGCTTTGAAAGGGATGCGGGGGGGGGGGGGGGAGCTGATATCTTGGGGCTCAGAAGCAGGAGTGGGACGTAGTGGCTAGAAAGTGGTGAAAGCAGGGGCCCCACAAATGGATTCAAAGGTGGCACTGCACTCTGTCTAGGTATGGAGGGGAAGCAGCTGTGGGAGCAGAATGGGCCCAGATGGAAGAGAGGTGACAGTATCAGACTGGGAATGAGCGCAGGAGCGGAGCTATGAATGGGGTCAAAAAGGTAAGCAAATCTCCAGTGAATTTCACCAGGTATTAGCTGGTATATATTTAATACCTGGTAAAATGCACGTTCTAAAACATTTGCATGTGTGGCGATGCAAGATAGTAGAGGTCCCTAGAAAGTGAGACAGAATCTGTTAGCTGTTATAGAAATATATATTTCAATAGAATAAAACAATGACTATATAGCATTTTAGTAATTGATGGTGGCTTCTTTTAAACTAAATCCAGACCACCTGAATGGAGAACTTTGACTATTTAAATCATTACATGGACAAAGTTATCCATATAAAAAATGGGTGTGATTAGGAATGTTCTGGGACTAGCCACAAGTTACTCATCTAAGTGGTGATATTCAGCTGCTACACGGATGACTTAACCTGCCTATATGGTGGGCACCACATGAATAGCAGCTATAACTGTTTTCTGACTGAAGTTATATGTGAAGTCTTAGTGTTATCACTTGGAGAAGCAGTGCTTCAGAAAATCCATGTAACTCTAAACGGCTATATTACCTTTGTCTGTAAAGTAAGCTACATTATAGAGTTCTTAAGCTCCAGTCACATAGGCACTCATAAAGCTTCCTCACGCCACTTACAGAAATAAAACTATGAATGCTGTCATGGTGATTGTAGCTTTATTCACATCACAAACAACCAGTATGACAATATTTGATCCCAGAATCACCCAGATCGGCTTTCCTCTGCCTGCCCTCTGATATATCTTCCTCCGCTATACCAAGGGAATGCCTCTTTTATCCCTCTTTCACCATCATACTCAGTCATTTGCCTAGTCAGTGCCAAGTCGGTCATCGCAAGGACTGTGAAGAACCCAGTGGAAGGTTTGCACCCCTAGCCACACAGCCTATGGTGATGTCAGGCCATGCCCCCACTGCTAGCCAGTTAATCTTTCCAGCATATCATTCTATGCTGTCAAATGCCCTCATCTTCATCTGATTCTGGATGGAGGATACACCTCCCACCCCACTGTCAGCTGCAACCAAAAGCCCAGATATCACTCCCCTCAGTCATACCCCTAGTACACTATCAGAATTTGAACCCACAATAGCGAGGGCAGGAGGGAAGGCAAACTCATCTCACACTGCGGTATCCTCTCAACTGGCCTGCCACCCCCCAAACTAACCACTAGCCCACCCTAACGATTTCAAGCTACTTCATTCCCCTCCCTAACCAGGCTCCTTGTTCACCATCCTTTCTGCTCCTTGCCCCTCCTCCAACCTGATCAGTGTGCTCAATCATGTTACCGGGACCTCAGTCTAACCTTTGAGCCTTCCAAATTAACTGAAATAAAGGCATATATGTCAAAATAGCACCTGCTAAACTGGATGTGAAAGTGAATGAATAGTATATAAAATATACATTCTTTTTAAAATTCGTATTTCAAGGGACTGAGTAAATAAGTTAGAGTACAATATTTTCTGGGAAAAACAGGAAATAGGAAATTGTAGTAATTAAGTAGCAAAAGATCTATTAGCTTGAATATTTACTAGATTTTAATAGCTTTACATTTGCAACTGTTTCTGAAAAATAAAGAAAATGTTATTAGTTTTATGAATATGTTTTTACACTTTTTAAGAGAAGAATTGGGATCCAATATCTTTAAAAAGATATCGGGTCCATTTAAAACCAAAGCAATTTACAGACAACTGTAATTTAAATTGTTTTACATTGAACAATTAATGTATTTTAACTGGGTGGGGAAAACCTTACATCAACAGGGTATAGGCGAGGGATTGTACTACAACATAACCATGAACATAATAAAATGATCATGACTGTGGTTGTATTTGAGTATTAGGTCTCGTTTCCAAAATGGCCTCTTAATACTGTAAGTGAGTTTTGAGTGTTCTGTGAAATTCTATTCTCTCTGTTGTGGCTTTTATATCTTGTGGGAGTGCATTGCACATGGAGAGTGCATAACAAGAGAAGGCTCGGTTGCAAACAACTTGGTTGTTTTTGCCTTCAGGGTTGGAATGGTGAATGTGTTTTGTTGTGAGCTCTCCTGGTTCGGTTGTCTGGTGTTATGTGAAGTAATGACTGAAGGTAATCTGAGGAAATATTGTGTGTTATCTTGAAAATAGTAAGCAGAGCTTTGTATTTTGTATGGATTATTATCAGAAGCCAGTGTAGTTGCTTTAGTATGGCCGTTATGTGATCAGTTCTTGCTGTACTGAGTAGGATGTGGGCGGCTGTGTTCTGAGCCATCTGTAGAGGTGCAGATCATATTTTGGTAATCTATGGTAGATTATGTTGCAACCTAAATAATGAACCTTTGGTTTTACTTTGAGTTCATTATCTAGGATTTTGAGTAGTTGGTGGAATGAAGGTTGATTCTCTGGTAACATATAGAACTTCAGGGGTTTTTTTTTTAGTTTATGGATAAATTGTGTTCCGAGAGCCAATGTGTTACTGCCTTAAAGCAGTTTATAAGTGAGTGTTCAGGCTTAGCGGTGGAGAAGGGTGCATAAAGCATGATATTGTCTGCGTATAAGTGATAGAAAATGTTGCAGGCCTGTATAATTGAACATAGTGACTGTGCAGTAGGTAGATGTTGAATAATAATGATAGTGCCGATCCTTATGGCACTCCTTGTTGTTGCTTAAAGGGAATGGATTTGTTTGTTCCTATTTTTACTTGCTGTTGGCATTCTTTTAGATAAGAGCAGAATCATTTAAAAGTTGTGTTATATATCCCTATATTTTGTAGACATGATATTACTGTGCTATGGCTAATTGAGTCAAAGGCTGCTATTATGGGGGTCATTCCAGAACATGAATAAGCTGGCTAAACATGTGGAAGAGATGTTTTTCTCGCTAAAACATCTAGAAACATATTCTAAAACCATGCGGCCTTGCACGTACATGGCGCTAGGATGGGGATCTCAGAACATGGGCGGGAGGGGGTGGAATGGGGACATGGCAAGCCACGGAGACATAGAAAGCGTATTCAGGAAAGGACTGTGTACATCCTGAGTGTTTCCCACAGATGTCTATGTTATACCAGCGGCAACATGGAATATGGCCAGGACTTAGAAAAATGTCTGCTCTGATCATCAACGCATCCCATAGAGATGAATGACTGTGACACATCTGTATTGAACTGGAGTGTCTGCTGTCTGGGAGGGCACATGATGCAGTTGTAAAGAATAGAATGGCTGAGCAATGCAGATCAGATGTGGTGTCCAGAGATGCCATGTCATTATGTCGTCTCAGCAGATGTTTATAGGTGCAGGACATGGTTTTGGCAAAGGTATGTTATTTGTGACTGCAAGTGAGAGTTATGTGTGTTTGTGTATGTGTGATTTGAGTGTTGTATGGGAGGATCTGGTGTTCTCAACCGCAAATCTGGGGGACATAAATGTCTTGCCAGTATCTGGACCGTAGGGATGACCACAGCATCACCAGATGCCAATGTGATTGGGCAGAATAAATCAGAACAAATTCTCTATAGTGAAATGTCAAAACATATCCCTGTCACTAATAAGGGACCCAGCAGTGCAAACAGCACTAAGACATGATCAGAAGCACTATCACTGATCTCTAAAAATGTGCACATCTGCAGCAAATGATAATGGTGCCCTTGGGCATGTATTAGTGCTGTTTGCACTGTTGAGTGCTCCCATTCTGAGGGTTCCTTTTTAGTGATAGGGATATGTTTTGACATTTTGCTATGAAGAACCTCTTCTGATTTTTTCTGGTCCATACTTAGCATTGTACAGACTGTTTTCAGAGATGATCAATGCAAGCATAACTATGGATATCTTCTACTGTGATCCAAGGTATGTCATGACAAACATATCATTTTCTACCTGCTTTTATACTATTTTAGAGTGCACTGAAATTACTTTGCAGTGTTCTGGACATGCAACAGACTGGTATATGGTATATATAGTCTAGTTGCATCAACATTTATGTATCATCAGTTTTCATGTGTAGTTTGTATCAGCACAACACTGTCAGTGAGTAGAGCAGCTTAGGAGATGCACGTTTTACAGGGGGCGTGGTATATAATTGAGATGGGTGGGATTGAACACATCCATTTTTTCAGATTATGGTGAGTGCGGGGATGTACAAAGCCCTTTGCTGCATATAGCCATGTCCTGTACTCCATAGTGCTTTATTTGCACCGCAAACATCTATGTCCCTGATTTCGAAACCGTGGGTGCGGAATCACATTTAAATCAGGCCCATTTTCAATGTGGATGTGCCCGCAGGCCAGATGTGCATGTTCTGGAATTGGGCTCCATGTTTTTTCAATGTCTTGAATTAGTCTGTCAAAGAGCACCCTTAGAAGAGCCTTGACTGCGTGTTTGGACCTGAATCCATACTCTAGAGATGCATGGGAGCTGATGTAGTCTTGTAGTTGATATAGTACTGTTTTCTCAAATACTTTTGCAAGGAATGGTAGGCTGGAGATGCGTCTGTAGGAAGTGGGGGGTTTTCGATCTAGTGAGGTTGTCTAGTACCCATCCTTTTTGGATCTTGTGTCTATTCATTTTGTTTCCAACAGGTGCGGACATTTACACCAGCCCTGGAGCTAGGGTAAATGCCTGTGTTTTTATATGTTTCATGTATGTGCATAAATTGTAGTGTTTTATAATCTATGTGTGTATTTGTGCATATGCACCTCCACCCACTGGCAAATTACGTGCCTTAATGCCAAAGCTCATACTTACATGCCAGTCGATATAAGTCATTTGTGTGGCCACATATGCCCAGGAATTACTTTATAAAATGATCTCCCGTATATTCTAGCTCCCACTGAAGCATCTTGGGATCAGACATGTACACTGCTCTTCCACAATACCTGCAGATGCCAGATCACTGGACCTCCAGCTTGTCCCATGATCTGTCATCTGCAGGAGTCTTAGGGACTGAAATTTGATACTGAATATTTGACTAATGCTATATTCATACAATGAAAATCAAACAGGAGCAGGAGATTGTATACTCAGTGTCCCTTTGTTCCGTTGTTGGTAGCTTCTGGCTTAACCAAAGGCTTTCATTCCTTATTGCTTCTGTTTCTTGGCCACTAGACTGGGAAATATTGATTGATGGCCCACTCTACTAGTTGCTATGCCAATCATGCTACGATAACGGCTTGGTATATTAAGTCTTTGAACTAAATGGTTGAAGAGCACACTCAGCATTACGGCTACAACTTGGTACTTACCTGCTTCTGAATTCCATTGAAAGAATGTATTTGCTTAAAGTACTTGGAAGCCTGGGGGGTTAATAAGCTTGTTTTTCTGACATTGTCTAAGGAAGTGGCCTCTGCAGTCCCAGTAGTGTGTTTTACTGTGTTGCTTTTCATGTAACAAATTCTATTCTCAAAGAACCCTGGTCTGGAGGATGGCCAACAACTTCTGCTGGTAGAAGAAGATAACCCTTCCTCCCTCCTTCCTATGTCCCAGAATTTGCTGTCAGATTTGAGCAGGCTGCAAGATTTGATGTGAATCTGAAGCCATTATATTTTCATTCATTTCTGCTAAATAATTAATCAAGCCCCTCAAAAAAAAAGATATTTTCTACCTAAATCCTGAATTGCCATATTTTTCTTGTAATTACAATTTTATTGAGCATTAAAAATTGATTGAGCCTTATTGCCATGGTGGAGCAGCATTAGACTTTCTTGCTAAGAATGGAAGGAAGAGCCGGTGGGGTCTTAAAGATGGTGGAAACCTGAGTGAGGATGAACGATGTATCTTACTGTCAGTGACATCCATTCCAGTTAAACCATGGACTTTATTACTCTAATTAGTTACTCGTAAAAATATTTGCACACCAGAAAAACATTTCTGATGAGGTGAAGGGTGACACCAGGGAATCTAGCAACATGTTACAGGCATCTTTGTAATATACAGTTTGCAGGGAGTGTCAATTTTGCAACATATATATATTTTTTAAAATTTTATTTTTATTAGTATTTAGCTTATATATATTCAGGTGTTCACATGAATGAAAAGATAATGGCACAAACTTCACGGAAATGTTTTTTTTTTACCATTTCACTTTAGTCCACAAATAAAGGAATTAAAGAGGGGCAACAGGAAAAATAAACAGCTGTATATTAATTAAAGCACTAATAAAGACAACCCTAAACTAACTAAGAAAGTAAGAAATTACAGGGCAGGTAGAGACTTAAATATCAGCCGTATGGGGCGGCCCAGCGACTTCTAATAATACATCTTCCCTAGCAGCTAAGAACTCCACAAGTTGTCTAGGCTCAGCAGGAAATTTTAATTGAAAAGTTGCCCCCAAGGGTAGGACTCTGGGCCGAAGGCCCAAAAATTTCTTCCTTCTCACCTGGGAAACACGTGACAAATCAGGAAGAATTCTTACCTGTGAGCCCAAAAAAACCTCATTAAAGCTCTTAAAATATGACCTTAGAATTAAAGATTTATCTGACTCCAAGGCAAGGGTAACAAGAAGGGTAATTCTATCAGTAATGACCTCTAGGGAATTTTCCAAAACCCCTGTAAAGTCACCAACCCCAAGAGAGACAGGAGCTGTAACAGCACTATGGTTCCCCGCACCCAGAGATAAATACTGTGCCCTAACCATGGAGGGGGAAATGCTCCGGAGGGATCTTTAAAATCTCTCTGAAGTACTTCCTCACCATCTCCACTGCTGACATTATTGGAGACCTGGGAAAATTCAAGAACCGAAGATTACTTCGAGTTTGGTTTTCCAGATATTCTAACTTTCTAGAAAGCACAGTTCTGTCCTTAATCTGGGTAGCAACCAGAACCTGGAGCTGTCCCACTTCATGTTCCATCCTGAAGATTTTTCCTGCTTGCTCCTTCTGAACTCTGGAGACATTGGAACAACTGGTTTCAACCGAAGATAATTCGGTACTAACAAATCCCACCAAAGAACTTAGGGAAGTGTTCAAAGCTGCTAATCAGTTCCACAGCATGTCCATCATTATCACCACAGATCTCACCATTTCACATACTCCGGGAGACATCACCTCTCGAGGCTGCACCACCGATATCTCCACACCCAATGTCATTGGGCCCACAAGAACTCTTTGCTGTGTTGTGGGACCAAGAGTGGTTACTACTGCAGCTGGAGTGCCCCCTTCGCTCCTCTTCAATGGCGTGCTCATCGGCAGGCCGGAGAGGAGCACTTCTCCAGCTGGCAGATTACCTCCGGGTTGCAACAGGGAAGGGGGGGGGGGGGTTCGTTGGTCCAGAGAGAGCCAAACACCCGATGCGCTTAGAGCCAACGGTTTACCTGACAGCCCCACCGAAGATGCTGCTCCTAGGCAAGAAGCAAAGCCGCACAAATCCAAAGTCCGCTGGTCCCAGGGTAGGCTGACTTGCTTCTGCTTCCTCCGCCCCATACACAGGCAGTAGGGGCAGCACCCTGCT
The DNA here is from genome assembly GCA_033557465.1 of Ichthyophis bannanicus. Taxonomy (NCBI): domain Eukaryota; kingdom Metazoa; phylum Chordata; class Amphibia; order Gymnophiona; family Ichthyophiidae; genus Ichthyophis; species Ichthyophis bannanicus. The sequence continues at coordinate 277,928,631 of CM066041.1, forward strand.
TCTCAGGAGAAAGGAGCACAAGCAGCCTCACAACGACACACCTCCTGCCGCCATCTTGTTACAACCTATTTTTATATGACTTAGGAAATCTGCGAAAAATATTGGGCAGCGGGTTTAGTATAAATCTTATTAACAGTACACAATGGAAAAATACCACCTATTTTTCTAGAAGAGGAAGCAGATCTTCCTCCACCTGAGGGGAAAATTGTGCTACACTCGCTGGCATTGAAAACCATCTCCCTTTGCTCAGAGCCTTATTTTTATTAGGAGTCTAATGGCCACAAGAGTCAGCAATGTATATTTTGGGAGGGGGGGGGGAGGTCAGGGGTGGGGGGGTCTAGCAGTCACTAGGTCCTCCAATGATTTTTGCACAAATCAGGAGGTGGGTTTGGGGGGAGGGGTGCTGGGTCCCCTACTCTTTGTTGGGGAGTTGGAGCTGGAGGATCAGGGCTTGTGCCTGATTAGATTAAAAACACTAGAAATGCCATACTGGGTCAGACCAAGGTCCATCAGGCCCAGTATCCAGTTTCCAGCAGTGGCCAATTCAGGTCACAAGTACATAGTAGTTTCTTAAAAAGATACACATGTTCCACAAAGCTTGTATTGGGGCAAACAGTGGATTTCCCAGTCTATGTTTACCCGTTCCAGCCCATTCATTAATTTGTAGACCTCTATCATATCATCTTTCAGCCGTCTCTTTTCCAAGTTGAAGAGCTCTAACCTTTTAAGCCTCTCCTCATAGGAGTATCTTTCCATCCCCTTTATCTTTTTGGTGGCTCTTCTCTGTACCTTTTCTAATTCCGCTATATCCTTTTTAAGTTAAGGTGACCAGAATTGCACTCAATATTCAAGGTGCAGTTATCTGAGGTGAAGTGTCAAGCTTCGCCTCAGATGATCATTTTGCTCTGGCTGTATCTTTATTACCCGCCCAAAGCTGGCATAAAGATCCAGAGTAAAGAAAAGAGAACTGCACTAAATTGCAATGCAATTTTTTTAATATTAGTGAGCAATTAGATATTCCTTCCTTTGCATGCAAGTAGTATGAGCATGGCATTATGCTTTAGTGTTGTACTTTTGCCTGCCATTTTCTTGGTCCTAGCTTGTTTGCAGTTTGCAGAGACAATTTCGCTGTCAGGAAGTACACGCGAGGAGTTAAAAATAAACTCCCTCTGTGTACGGTGCTCTTCCTTTTTTTCTGCATGGGGTGGGAGGTGGAGCAATTTTTGAAGGGGGTTTTCTCCATGGCAAACACCTTCTATTGGGAACACAGATGACTGGAGGGAAAGATATAGGGCCTGATATTCAAAGGGGTTTATGTGGTTTGCAGGACCTATAAACCGCATAAACCTCAATGAGCCAGATATTCAGCTGCGCAAACTGCCTAGTGTGAATATCCCCAAAAGCCACCTTGGCACAATCCGGATAATGGCTATTTTCAGCCTGCTAACGTGATAGGTAACGGCATAAATTTAGGACACAACAATGCCTCTCCTAACTTTATGTACTTTTCCTATCCTGTTAGTGGCTCAATATCACCGTTAACCAAAAACAAAAACTGACATCGGCAAAACCAGATATTCAGTAGCAGATGCCAGATCGACTCCAGGGTTGAATATCCCATTTCACTTTTGCCTATGGAGTCCAGGCTCTTTAGAAATTCTGACTGCTGAGGGTTCAGTATTCGGTCCACCATGACTAACCAGGTCACAGAGTTTCTGTGGGCTCCCAGCCTCTCTAGATTATTCTTTTGTTAATTCTTACCAGAAGAAAGAAAACTACCAAAATGTAATATGATGTACAAAAAAGATTTTAGCACTTAAGAGTAATGGTCATGTCAGATGTTCCAGAACCTTTCTCAAGATACTTATCAAAGAAATATTTTCTGACTCTTTTTTGATAGAAAACTTCCAAAAACTCTGTTCAAATTCTTGGTTGTATAAATATCCTCCGTGAGCTAAAATCCTTTTCCTTTCTATTCCCTCTCACCTTCCTCTTGGAGCTCTGCAACCTGCCCTGTTCCCTTAACATTGTGACACAGCTCCTGGCCAGTGTTACAGTGTTTCTCCATCTGATACAGAGAGGTTTTAAAAGTCTCCCGGTGCTGGGGAAAGCAAAGACATATAAAAATGATAAATAGCTGGCTCCATTTTACAGGCTTATTGTGTATTTCAGGTCACATTCTCTCAGAGTGCCAAGGAGACGGGCCTTTCTCCGCAACCCTTAGAAGTAACACTGCTCATTCAACCGGATGTCTAACTGAGAGCAGCACTGTGTCACAAGACATCCAGAGCAACCAGGACCAAGCAAAACGTTCCAGGCGCTTAATGTTGAATTCTTGCTGTTACATGTTTTAATTTCTGCACCTTATTATGTTTGTCATCTTCGTTTTCTTTATGGCTCGCAGTAATTCTTAAAACTTTAATCTTGAAAAGCTTCCATGTGCAAGCCAGCTAGGAGGTCCCGGTCCAATTTCAGATGCTTGATTTTGGGCAACAAAAAACTGACTGGCTTGCTGAATCTCTTTGTCTTTTTCTGCCACCCCTTTGTGAGGAGATGTGTTGCTTTTGCTGAGCCAAGCAGCGTTTGACAAAGCCATGGGAACACTTGATTCTTCTGAAAGCAGACTGCGGCAAGTAGCATGGCATCTTAAACACAGCGTGACAGCAGATACGATTATTCTTTGTCTTATCTTTCGAGTACAACCAGGTGTACATAGTGCTTTACAGAGAACTATAATCGACTGTCCCTCCTCTTTCTAGTTTACAAAAATCAGACACACAAAAACGTTTAAAGCCGTAAGGACCTACAGTTTCTATAAAAATGGTGCAGTGTCTGCCTCAAAACCTGTACGAGATGAAACTTAAAGCTCTAAATATCCGCACACTAGAACTGAAGAGAGAGAAGGGGAATGAGAAAGACTTTTATATATCTCACCTCATAATGCAGAAGAAGTAAACCTTTCTTACAGGAAAAAAAAGACCTAAACATAGAGGTCACAGTACGAGACGCCAAAGAGGTAGACTCAAGAGCAACATCACAAAATCTTTCTTCATGGAAAAGGTGGTGGATGCATGAAATGGCCTCCCAAAAGGGGTTATGGAGACAGACACTAACAGGATTCTAGAAAGTTTGAGATAAGCACAGAGAATCCCTAGCTGCAAAGGAGAGGAAAGCTAGATATCAACTGAGGTCTACAGCGCTGCACCAGGAATGGAATTGGGTAGACTGGATGGGTCTTGAATCTATTTATTCACCTTGATATCACACTTCCCACACAAGGACCCTAAATGGCTTACAATCAAAAGCCACAAATAAACAGAGGTGTTATATAATTATACAAAAGTCATCAATAAAAATACAACATAAAACAAAGCTTAGAATTTACAAGCCTGATATTCAGAAAAAGCTGAGCTCTTAAATTTAGAGTCCTAAATTTGTGCCCTGTTTCAGCCACACTTATGAGCCTAAGGGGTATGTTTACTAAACAGCGGTAGTGGCTTCCGTGAGATATCGGAGCCATGGCCCCACAATGGGCCGTGGCTCCAATATCACACGGAAGCTGCTACCGCTATTTAGTAAACATACTCCTAAGTTTTGAGCTGAAAATTCACCTTAATTTAGCAGCTTAAAAGTGATGTGCCTGAATTTAGGCCCGCTATTCATTTGTCTAGATTTATGAGTCTAATTTAGGTGCCTAGTGCTAAGCTCCTAAATTCTTTTCTCTGCCCTAAATCCACCTCCATTGCCATCCACTTTTTTTGCTCCTAAATTTAGGAGTTTAATGAGCTTTTATGGAAAATTTAGGAAGGTGGCCCTAGTAAATTTTCAAAGAGGCTAATTTAGGGGCATAACTCTCAAAGTTAGCAGCATTAATCCTTTGAATATCGGGCCCTATATTATTAAATAAATATATGGGTAAAGTTGAGCCTGAAGTGGTCAGTGTTTTTATTAAATACCAGCTGCGATGAGCAAACAAAAACCCAACATTCAACAGCACTATGCGGATAGTGGGTATCGCTAAATATCCGTAGTTTGTAGCCACCATCTGGATCATCACTGGATAATGGTCATATTCAGCTGATAGCATATAGGACAGCTCTTTACCCACCCTATCCCTATAACGTATCCAGCTAGCAGCTGAAAATGACCACTATCCAGATAATTCCTTTTTTTCACCTTGACTCTGCCACCAGAGAGTGGCGCTGGATATTGCCTCAGTGGCGTTTATTTGGGTAGCAGGTGTTGCTAGCCAGATAAATGGTTTTGAACACCAACCTCCATGTCTTTTAACATTTCCTAAATTTTAAATAAGTCAATTCTAATCCTTATCTGCTGTCATATTTTACGTTTCTATGTAATACAGTGGCTAAAGATATGTAAGCTTTCCATTCATTCATCATATTCAATCAATCAATTCATGCAGTAATTAGAGTTTTTATTCTTAGGTAGTTATAAATTGTAAATGTAGGTGTTTATTCAGGGGTTCTCTAAGGGTACAAAATACTGGTGTTTAATGGTGTTTTCATGCCACAGTTACTATTGCTGAATACCTTTTGCAGTGGAATTAGATATGTATGTTTGTGTCACTTAGGAGTTGTTTGGTGTAAAAAAGACACAAAAAAACTGAGTGGTGGATAAAAGACAAACCAGGGGAGGACTGACAGTATTACTGGAAATTGTATTTTTCTAGTGTTTATTGGATAAACATCTATTTTAATTTGTATTGCATTGGAGGTGTTTTATTGGTGTTTCTTGGTTAAACCCTAAAATTGAAAGCTCTAGTTACAACACAAGAAAGTCCATCGAGATTTCAAGCTTACGAGGTGCGATCAAAAACTGTTGAGACTTGTACAATAACACAAGAAGTATAACACTGACAGTTATTGTACTCAGTCTCCTTCAAAGTATTCCCCTTCTGATAAAACACACTTCCTTCAGCATTCCTGCCACTGCTGGAAACAATTTTGAAATGCCTCTTTCATTATGCTGTGAAGCTGCTGTGTCAAATTTTGCTTAATGGTCTCCAAGTCATCAAATCTCCTTCCTTCAGTGATAATTTCAGTTTTGGAAAAAAGAAAAAGTCACAGGGCACAAGGTCAGGAGAATACAGAGGTTGATGGACTTGCTCGATTTGGTGTTTGGCCAAGAAATGCTGGACAAGATGCGATGTGTGAGCTGGGGTGTTATCGTGATGAAACAACCATTCACCATTCCTGTGCAACTCTGGCCTCTTACGACAAACTGCATCTCTCAAAAGAGTCAGAACTTGGATGTAGTATTCCTTAAAGATAGTTTGGTGTTTTGGAATATACTCATGATGAACAATATAGTCAAAAAAACCTGTGAGCATGACCTTGACATTGCTCCTCACTTAATGGGCTTTCTTGGGTCTGGGAGAGTCTGGAGTCTTCCATTTTGAAGATTGAGCCTTAGTTTCCAGGTCATAACCATAAACTCATGTTTCATCACCAGTAATAATCTTTTTGACACAAATCTTATCCCCAAATCGACAGTAGGAATAGACTGTATCAACCCGAAACTGATGTCCATGTCCTCAGCAAGCTTCTTGATAGTCAATTGACAATTTAAGTGTATTGCGGCATGCACTGCTTCAATTTTGTCTTCATTCCTGCTCATGGATGGCCTTCTAGAAAGTTTGTCAGTGTCAACACTTTGGCGACCCTCTTGGAAACGTTTGTACAAGTCATAAACTCAAGCACGACTCATTCATTCTTCGCCATGCACTTGCTGTAACTTGTCATAAATCTCTTTGCACGAATCTCCAAGTTTCTGGCAGAATTTAATGCAAATTCACTGTTCAATTTTTTCACCCATCATAAATCTGGCGAACTGCTTTTACACGATACCAAACATCATGTGATTAAAAAAGTAGATGTGTGCTGCAGCCACACTACACTCTGCATATCGTCACCAGCTCTCCTTAAACCCCCGTATATAAGTGTGTAGAGGTTAAGTGAGTGGGTCCTCCCCACTGAACCAGCTACTTTACAAATCCTGAAGCTGGGCTTTTTGGGAAATGTAGTCCCTTCACTGAATCAATGAGGAGCAGTTGTGGAAAAGTGGTTTAAGCAACCAAAGGATTTTATTTCCCCTCCCGGGGTGGATTTCACCATGAACAAAGTAACACAAACCAGGTATTTACTGGCATAAGGACAAATCAAAGGTTCTTTAACAGAAAAAGCTTACTTCAGCAATAAACAAGTTGATATCTAGCATTCCAACGTAACAATGCTGTTTCTTCACAGCTCTCTGCTTCCCAATGCTAGTAGTGCTGTACTTTCTCTTTCAAAACATGCCTTCAGCGTAATGAGATTATTTCATTAGCAAGCGATATCGTGCAGTCCATGATATCTTCATCAATATTCACACACTCAGGTTCAAAGTCCATTAACTCTTCCTGGCTAGAAGGAAATGTTTGTAACGGCACTCCTGATGCCACGCCCTTTCTAACTGCTTCAGGTTTCACCTGATATTCCTGAGTTAAATACTGGTTTTTACAAACGTTATCAGCACAGGTGTTCTCTTCCCAGCTCCAACCCTCTGGGTAAATACAGTCACTGTAAGTATTTTTATACCAGCCTTTTGGCTTACCTTTTAGCCTAGCTGGTGGAGGTTTTCTTTGTGGCTTAGGACTGGCTGTAGGTTCCCAACCTAAGCCTTGCACAGAAGATTTCACTTGCCTTCCTGACTTCCTTCCACTTCTGTGTTCCCCTGGATACTGCAGGTAATACACTCTGCCCTTATTATATCTTTCCCTTGGGGTTTCTTTTCTTTTCTTGAAGAAAGACTCTGTCTCACCCTTCCACAGAGACTCTGGCTTTTTCCTGGCACTGCTGTCTTCACCGTAGCTCTCATTAGCTTCCTTATCCAGCACACATGCCTCATCCACTTCTCCTTCTTCTTCTCCAAACCCTTCTTCTCCTTCTTCTAACTCCATAAGCTCAACTGAACTCTCTTTATCAGGGTGAATTCTAGGGCAGTGCTCAACTCCACCCCCTAGCAGGTGTCCTGCATTAGCTCGTGACTCATTCCCTGAATGGTAGCACGGGCGTTTCTCTTGCCTCTGTGTTTGGTTTCTAAGGCAACCAGGAGCCATGTGCTTTTGTTTACAACTCAGCCCTACTCCTGTTCCTGGCTTTTTAGCCTCATCTAACGGGCTGTAAGGACCCACTATGTCACAGATCCCCCCCCTTAAAATATTCCGGGCTGCCGGAGCTTGCGATGGACAGCACGGAATCCGGGAAAGAGTGTCTGCATTACTATGCAATTTTCCTGCTCTGTGCTGGACTATAAAGTCGTATGCTTGTAAGTTTTCTAGAGGCTTGAGCCGTTCTCTTCAAACGACTCCTTAAGTCTTTGAGGAACTGGGGTACTTCTGTCTCCCCCCTATCTGGTTCCACCCATTGTTCTCTGAGTATATCAAGAACTCCTCTGGGGGCTCTACCAAATAACAGCTCGTACGGGGATGCCCCTAGGGACGCCTGTACACGCTCCCTACATGCATACAATACAAAGGGTAACAATGTATCCCACTCGGACATCTGCCCATCTAGTCCCCTCCTAAGCATTTGCTTTATGGTCTGGTTTGTTCTTTCAACCATCCCATTGGACTGGGGGTGGTATGCTGCAGTCCGCACATGGTGTATGCCAAAGGCATCCCACACAGTGGCTAAATATTTTGACAAAAAGTTGCTTCCTTGGTCAGTGAGCATCTCCTGAGGGAAGCCAACCTCACAGAACAACTTTATCAGTTCCAAAGCTATTGTTCTGGCGGAGGTATTTCTCATGGGTATGGCCCATGGGAAATGGGTAGCTTGGTCTATGATCACTAACACATACTGAAAACCCCGGGGAGTCCTAACGAGTGGCCCTATGATGTCCATTGCCATTCGCCTAATGGGTGTGGATATGGCAGGTGTGGGTATCATAGGCACTGCTCTCGGTTTCGAGGCAGTAACCCGTTGGCAGGTGGGACACGCTTCACAATAGCGGGAAGTTTCCTTGTAGACCCCTGGCCAGTAAAAACGGGCCAAGACCTGGTCCAATGTCCCCTGAATCCCCTTGTGGGCTCCTATTGGGTGGTCATGGGCTAGACGCATTACTATGGCCTTAAATGTAGTCTGTACTACCAACTGCTTTCTTACCTCACCGATAAGCGGGTTATTACTCTCCCCATACAGGATATCCCTTTCTAAAAGGAATCGGGGCAGAGTATCCCTTTCTTCTTGCGCAAACATAAAGGCTCTTTTCAAAGCGGGATCCGCTTTCTGTTCCCCTGGGAAGGACGGGAATTTCTTTACTAACTCCGAGGGTACCCATGGTAAGCCCTCGCCGGCTCCCAAATCAGCCCTTCCTTGGGTCCTGTGTTGCCTTTCTTGTTTTTTCTTGGCCTTTCCTTTCCTCACCTCCTTGGGCATGGTATCAAAAAGGTCAGTCTGTGTGGGCAATGGGTCTATTGCTTCCTCATCATATTCCCTTTCTAAATCAGGGGAATCTTCCCTAACTCGGGATGGACCTGCCACTTCTTCAGCGGGGTCCTCCTCCCTATGAGGGGTTCTTGCCTGGGAGCGGGTAGAGACATAGCCTATCCTCTCTTCTATACCCTTTTCAATTCCCCGGCAAAATGGGGGCCAATCATTTCCCAAAATTACATCGTGTAACAGCTGAGGGACTATTGCCACCTTTACTTTCTTGGCTGATCCTAAACCTTCTATCATGAGGTCATATACAGGGTAATAGGAGGCTGACCCGTGCAAACACTGTACTTTCACCTGCCCCACTGCTGGACTCGGCGCTACTTGAGCTTGTATGGCTTCCCAGAGCCTTTGGGACACCATACTCTGGTTAGCGCCTGAGTCTAGTAGCGCTTGGACCTTTATGCCCTCCACCTGGACTGGTAGTAAAAAGCCTGCCTTGAAGTTTTCCCCATTACCAGATACTAAGGCAGTGCGTATAATACAGTCTTTTTGCAAGTGCCCAACATTTCCACACTTGAAACATTTTCCCTTAGTAAAGGAAAAAACCCCTATTTTCACAAGGTGCTTTACATTCAAAATTCTTACTTACTTTATCAGCCTGTGTCATGCCCAGAACACCAGATTTTGAGGTCCTTGAGAATTCAGCCTCAAAATACCGTTCTGTCATGGCAGCTGCTTCACTTGTTGTAACATAAGAAACTTTTTAACCTCAGCAGGTACAGCTTCCATGTACTGTTCCAACATTATTTCATCTAACATAGACTTTACATTTTGCTGCTCAGGTTTGAGCCATTTACAGGCTAATCCCTTTATTCTAAAATACAGGGCTTTAGGGATTTCTCCAGGCTTTAACTTTGCCTCCCTAAACCTGCGCCTGTAGAACAGAGGGGTGAGCCCTAACCTGTCTCGTACAGCATTCTTTACTGCCTCATAATTCATAATTCATAATTCAGCACAGGTATTCTCTTCCCAGCTCCAACCCTCTGGGTAAATACAGTCACTGTAAGTATTTTTATACCAGCCTTTTGGCTTACCTTTTAGCCTAGCTGGTGGAGGTTTTCTTTGTGGCTTAGGACTGGCTGTAGGTTCCCAACCTAAGCCTTGCACAGAAGATTTCACTTGCCTTCCTGGCTTCCTTTCTCTTCTGTGTTCCCCTGGATACTGCAGGTAATCCACTCTGCCCTTATTATATCTTTCCCTTGGGGTTTCTTTTCTTTTCTTGAAGAAAGACTCTGTCTCACCCTTCCACAGAGACTCTGGCTTTTTCCTGGCACTGCTGTCTTCACCGTAGCTCTCATTAGCTTCCTTATCCAGCACACATGCCTCATCCACTTCTCCTTCTTCTCCAAACCCTTCTTCTCCTTCTTCTAACTCCATAAGCTCAACTGAACTCTCTTTACCAGGGTGAATTCTAGGGCAGTGCTCAACTCCACCCCCTAGCAGGTGTCCTGCATTAGCTCGTGACTCATTCCCTGAATGGTAGCACAGGCGTTTCTCTTGCCTCTGTGTTTGGTTTCTAAGATAACCAGGAGCAATGTGCTTTTGTTTACAACTCAGCCCTACTCCTGTTCCTGGCTTTTTAGCCTCTTCTACCGGGCTGGAAGGACCCACTATGTCACAATATGCAAAGCACATAACTAGGTCACTGCATGCTTAATAGCATTGTAGTGCGACATATACAATAATCTTTGCCAACTGATACCCGATTCCACTCTCTGAACACCCCCAGAGACACTACTCAACAACCAATACTTACCGCCAGCCTGTATATAGTTTCTCATGTTAAAGTACTCTGCATGCCATCCCCCCATCTTTTTGTTTCATTGTAAAACTTATAAGTTGTAATGTAAACTGCTTTGACTTAAGGATAAAGAGGTATAAAATACCTGTTAAATAAATAAATTATCTAGCTACACCTCTTATTTCATGCATGTCAATCTTCATGCCCCTACCCCTCGACATTTGGAACACATTTAGATAGAACACTAAACGCAAAAGCTAGTAGATATACCATACATACACACTATGTTTATTTATTCAGACAGATTTATAGGTTTTATAAGAATTTCGATTTTATTCAGTATAACAGGGAGTGAAAAGCCTGCTACTTTGCAGCAGTGTGCATTCGTGAATATGCATCTGTTTTGTGTATCTATAATTGTAACGTGCCTGCAAATTACTTGCATGGATGCATACCTATGAACTGACACGTGTACAACTGATTGCATGCATTTTTATGCTTCTGCAGTGTGTGCCTAAAAAATGAATAGGCAAAACAAATATGAAAAGATATCCAACACTCAGGAAAATTTTGTTTCAAAATGAGCAGAAACCGAACCTTTTTTGGCTGGGCACATTCCTACTACTTTGGTTACCTGCTCGTCTAGATTGACTCCAGTGGCTTACCCTTTGACCAGATGTCAGTCTTCTAGTAAACTACTATAGAGAACTCGGCAGTGCTCAGCTCTCAGCAGGTCTTTATTGCATCTTCTCTTCCAGGCGCGGAGGCTGTCTTCTGTAACACACACTTGAATTTCTGCCACCAGATATAGCAACCTCATAGAATGGTCCAAGATATGATCTTTTTCTGATGTCATGTTTCTATAAAGGTAAAAAGGGGACTATTGTAGTTGATATGGAAAGGTAGACTAGATAGGCCATTTGTTCTTTTTCTGCAGTCCCGTTCCTAAGATTTGATTTTCATAGCATGTGGAGAAACCGTGTACTGCTGGAGTCCCTTCTCTTAGAGGTGATGTTAACCTTTGTTCCTGACTGCTATCTGGATATCAAATATCCACATCTACAGTGGTGGCCAAAAAATTAAGGCAGAGTCCAAAATATCAGAATTTTATTAGAAAAGTATGTGTTATTGTCACTTTCATGGTCAAAAGCTTTAAGAACCAAAGATATATATGTCATTTTCAAAGTTTTATTCAGGAAACAATAAATGTGTCAATATTTGATAGGGTGTCAATGATTTTTCAGCACAGCCTGGATTCTTGTAGGGATACTTTTAACTAGCGTTTTACAGGATGCCGGAGTGATTTTGTTGACCCATACATGCTTGAGTATGTCCTTTAAATCTGCTTCTGAAGTTGGATGGTGTGCTGCCACCTTTTTCTTCATAAGATTCCAACAGTTTTCAATTACATTGAGATATGGAGAGTTTGATGACCAACTTGGTAGCAGTTCGATCTTGTTGTCCATGAACCATTTTTTGACTGTTTTTGCAGTGTGGCACGGTGCCGAATCCTGCTGAAATATAGTTGTGCCAGAAACATTTATGTGTATTTTAACTTTACTATTCAGCACGGATATGTATTTTGCAGCATTTACTCTTTCACCTTTCTCAAAAATGTGCAGGCCACATCGTCCATTTGCCGACATACCACCCCATACCATGACCAATGGTGGGTGTTTAACAGCCTTGATCGTGTACTTCGGATTTAGTCTCTCACCTGCTGGTCAATGGACGTAGTTGTAACCACTCCCATGTACTTGTTGAAATGTACTTTCATCTGTGAACATTACCCTCTCCCACCATTCAGCAGATTTGTCTTTCATCTTGCTACAAAACTGTATGCGGGCAGCAATTTGTTTCCTGGTCATCATAGGCTTCTTGGCAGGTCTTCTGGCCACGAGTTTGAATTCATTCACAAGCCATCGTCGGACAGATCTGGCACTTATCTTTATTCCTCGATCATTAGCTAACTGAGCCACACGATGAGATGAAGTATGTGGACTAGATGTAATAATGCTTTTGAGGAATCGGTCATCTCGTCCAGTAGTTATCCGTCTGCACCCACATTTCGAACGACGTGTACAGCCACCTGATTTCAGAACATTCTGAAATGCAAACCTTGATATATGCAAATGTATTGCAATAGCACATTGAAAATATCCTTCAGCATGGAGTGTGACAACTTGTTCCTTTGCAAAGTCATTAATATCGCACTTTCTACCCATCTTGATTGTATATTTTAAATGTAACTTTCAATCTTTTTCTAGTTGTAAAAATTCAAAACTTCATCCAAGAAACCTACTACAGAGTGTAAGCAAACTAAAATGGACTCCAGACGCATGGTGTGACTAATCACCATGCTGATTAAATAAGTAAGCACGTGTGACATCTCCACAGTACATTTAACAATAAATTGTAGAAAGAGATACCTGCCTTAATTTTTTGGCCACTACTGTACTTGATGCGAAGGTAGAAGTTTTAATCTCGTGGGTACTTTTTAAACCAAATTTCTGTTCAAGCTGGACAAATTAAATCACTCAAATTTATAATTGCGTCTTAATAGTTTATATACTGAACATAAGAACATAAGAACATAAGATATGCCATACTGGGTCAGACCAAGGTCCATCAAGCCCAGTATTCTGTTTCCAACAGTGGCCAATCTAGGTCATATGTACCTAGCAGTTTCCCCAAGGGACACAGGTTCCACAGTGCTTGTATTGGTTCAAGCATTGATATCCTGGGTCCCTTCTTAATAGTGGTTTATGTACCTTTCCTCCAGGAACTTGAGCAAACCTTTTTTAAACCCAGCTACACTAACAGCCTTTACTACATCCTCCGGTAACAAATTCCGGAGTTTGATTACACGTTGAGTGAAAAAATATTTTCTTTTATTAGTCTTAAATAGTTTACCCTGTAGCTTCATTGCATGTCCCCTAGTCTTTCTATATTCTGATAAGGTAAACAATCGATGTACGTTTACCCGTTCCACTCCGTTCATTAATTTATAGACTTCTATCATATCTCCCCTCAGCCGTCTCTTTTCCAGGTTGATCTTGAAGAATTATACATGTCCTTAGAAACAAATTAAAGGGGCCTTTTTACTAAGGTGAAGTAGATTTATGCACTATCAGGGACTTGGCCAGTATTTATTGGCCTTTACAGAATTTAAAAAAAGGAGTGGAGGAGTGGCCTAGTGGTTGGGGCAGGGTACTTCAGACTGGAAGGTTGGGGGTTCAAATCCCACTAGAGGACAGCAACCTTGGGCTTGAAGGACTGGGGTTTCTAGTCCCACAGGTGCTCCTTGTGGTCTTGGGCAAGCCACTTAACCCTCCATAGCCCATGTTCCCTGTAAAATAGTTATCGCCAAGTTATAATGCCCTGTTCAATGTAATTTCAGTTTGTCCAATGTAAACCGCACTGATGCAGAATAGCGCGGTATATAAGAGAATGTAAATAAATAAATAAATAAAAACAAAGCTGAATGTGGATCGCATACCAATAAAACACAACCCAAACAATAGAATAAAAAGCAGAGAATGAAACAACTATCCAAGAACTAATACAAAGCAAAGTAAAATTAATAAACTGAATAGTATCAAAAGCCATAGCATACATTAAAACCAAACAGATATTAACATCAAAATGCTGAACAATCATAAATTGACACGAGGAGTGTGCAGTCTGCCAGACAGACCCAGGTACAGAGGTATTAATCCTTAGCTGCTGTACATATGATAGAGTCTCTGCTCCATTTGCTTTACAATCTAGCCCTGACAGGCAAAACGAGACAAATAAGGGCAGCCCCAATATAAAAGAGAATGAAAGGGGAAGAAAGGGAACGAGAGTGAGATATGTGGACGTTAAGGCTGTTTTATATTGTGCTTTCCTTAATGGAAATATCTGCGGTTAGCTAATGATAAATCCAAATGATTAAATCCGATCTGAGCCATTTCTAATCTTCCTTCTATCCCTCTGTGGCAGGAGGCATGAGTTATATGAAAGAGGAAAGCAGAAAGAAAGACCGCTTCCCTCAGCACTCCATAATAACACACTCCCAAAGCGATGAGTCCGGCGTTTCTGACTGACACAAAATCAATGGGCAGATCTCAGGGCTGAGGGTAAAGGTAACATTTAGAATGGGGTTAATCTCTATTGCTAGCTAGCTGCTGCAGGGGAGGGGGGAAGTTGCGGCAGTTTGCAGGCTCCGGACATGGGCTGCTGCAGCCAGGTTATACATCAGGAAGAGAACAGCCCCGTGATTCAAAATGCAATCGCCAGGTTATTAACAGGGGCTTAGTGGCGGGGAAATGCTAGGCCGTCATTGATACAATTGCACTAGCTTCTTATTAAGGAGCTATGTCATTTTGGGGTCCCTGTAATAAGGCATTTCAAGCGGTTAATGTGCATTTTAGCACACGCTCTTAGCATGGGGACAAGGTGACGGTTACCATGTGAGCATGAGAGTTGCTGCATGCTAATTCCCATAGTCAATGCGAATTGCACAATGAGGCAGGGAATGGGTGGGCTAGGGGGGCAGCGAGTCGGCACAGAGAGCACATTGAAGTTAGCGTGGGGGTACATATCGTACATTAATTGCCAATATGGATGGCGTTACATGCACTCGCATTAATTGCGAATACCGCTGCTGTGATTTAGGGCACTTTACAGTGTGATAACTGCCAAGAAATACTGGCCAAGTCCCTGATAGTGCATAAATCTACTTCACCTTAGTAAAAAGGCCCCTTTAATTTGTTTGTAAAGACATGTATAATTCTTCAAGATCAAAAGCTGGAGTATCTGAAGGGTCACCTACAGAGTTATGTGTACCAGGGAGGATTCTATGGTCCTTACAGGGGCATTTAGTGATGTTTCTGAATGTAAATGTGGAAAATGGTTTGGTAGTCGCAAACTTTTAGGATAGTTGCCCTGGAGGGTGGAATAAGCACCCAGATAGTCTATGTTGGTCTTTATTTATTTATTTATTTATTTATTTAACAGTTATTTATATACCGCTCTTTCCCTAGTATCAAGTGCGGTTTACATGGAACAGTAGGTTAATTGGTATGTAATATACCAAGTCAGTTTACATAGAACAGATAATTATAATTTACAAGGAATGTTGTAACATTAAAGGTATAACATATTAGAACATATATACATTGTTAGTTTAAATCTATAATCATCATGTGAATGAGAGTGTGGTATGGTTAATAGTGTATTAGTGATATTTATTTTGAAAATAGAGTATGTAATAATAATGTATAAATGTTAGCCTGTATCTATTTGAGTATTCTGTTCTGAGGGTGTATTGTAGTGTAATATGAATAAGTGAGTTTTTAATTTTTTTCTAAATTCCTTTATATCAGATAGCAGGCGAATGTTGTCAGGTAGATTGTTCCAAAGAATTGGAGCAGAGTGTGAGAAAGCTCTCTTATTTGTTTGTTTTCTGGCTTTTGTGAAATCTTTTGGTATTGTTAAGGTATTTAAGTTTCTGCTTCTTTGGGATCGTTTATCGATGTCTATATTAATCAGTGTATTGAGTGCCGATGGTGCAAGATTATTTATAAGTTTAAATGTAGTGACAAGAATTTTATATTTGATTCGGGAGTAAATAGGTAGCCAATGAAGTTCAGCCAAAATTGGTGTAACATGTTCAAGTGGGCTTATATTCATAATCATCCTGGCAGCTATGTTCTGAATTATTTGTATCTTTTTAATATTTTGTTTTGAAATGCCATTAAGTATTGTGTTTGCATAATCAAAATGTGGGGTGATGATAGCATGAATTATATTAATAAAGTCTTGTAGATGAATCAATGGTCTTAATTGTTTTAGTGTTTTGAGTTTGTAATGTATTTTTTTAGTTAGATAGATATTTTATATGTGAATCCATATTTAGATTATTGTCAAGTATTACACCTAAATATTTTATTTCTTTTTTTGTATTTATTTCATGAGTATCTAGTGTGATCGTGTTTGGGGGTATGTATGTTTGATTTTTAGTGATGAATAATATATCAGTTTTAGTAAAGTTGATAAGTAGATTTTGTTCTTTGAGCCATTCAGTTAGTTCATTGAAACATTCTGTTATTTTTTGAAGAGGTGGGTGTGGGATTTCAAATGGGAGGTAGAACATTATATCATCAGCGTAGATATGATAATAAACATTGTGACGTTTAAAGATGTTACAAACTGGTTGTAAGTAAATATTAAATAATAGCGCAGATAATGCAGAACCCTGCGGGAGACCCTGAGTTTGTTTGAAGGTGTTAGAAATTTGGGTGTGGATTCTTACTGTTTGAGTTCTGTTTGATAGATATGATTTGAACCAATTATAAACAGTAGATGTAATTCCAATTTGTTGAAGTCTGTTTAACATTGTTAAGTGATTAACACTGTCAAATGCAGCTGATATGTCAAGGAAAACAAGAATAAAGGCTTGTTTAGGATTATCAATACCTCTTAATATTGTGTCATAAAGGATCGTTAGCAAGGTTTCTACTCCATGGAAGGGTCTAAAGCCATATTGATGTTCATCAAGGAGGTTTAATGTGTCAATAAAGTCTTGTAGTTGAATTTGTACAATTTTTTCAATAAGTTTGGCCATAAAAGGAATACTTGATATGGGTCTGTATGATTTTGGGGATAATTTATCTAATGTGTTATTTTTAAGTATAGGTCGTATTTGAACGTGTTTGAGAGATGGTGGTAAGTAGCCTTTTTGTAAGGATAGGTTCACTAAGGGTAGAATGAAAGAAGAGAGTATTGAGAAAGTCTTTAGGAAACAATTAAAAATATTTTTTATTTCCTTCATGAAATTTAAGAGATACAGTTAACGGTGAGGATGAAAAGGTGGAGGGGTGTGAGCAGGAAGATGTGGGCAGAACAAAAGCAATGCAAAATACATACAAGCCAGTTAAATGCTGGAAAGCAATGAGCACTAATGCTTGAAGCTTAACCAACAAAGTTCCGGACCTGGAAGCCCTAATGGTGGAAATGGATTTAGACATTGTGGCCATTACAGAAATTTGGCTAAATGAATCGCATGATTGGGATATAGCCATAGCTGGCTATAATTTATTCAGAAGAGACAGAGAAAATTGAAGAGGAGGAGGAGTAGGCTTGTATGTCAAGGGCAATATTAAAGCTACTGAAATGCAGGGGGCATGGGGAAAAGAAGAATAGCTCTGGATTGTGTTGGAAAGAGGAGATGGCACTGTCATCCATACTGCTGTAGTATACAGACCTCCGATACAAACTGAAGAGATAGATAATGAATTGATTATAGATATTGCCAAGATAGCCACAAAGGGAGAAGTGATCATATTGGGAGAGTTTACCTGATGTGAATTGGTTACTCCTTCTGCAAATCTGGAAAGAAGCAAAAAATTTGTGGATGCTCTCCAAGACGCATTACTTAGACAAGTGGTGATAGAACCAACCAGGGAAAGCTCAACGCTGGATTTAGTGCTCACCAATGGTGATAGCGTGTCGAATGTCTGCGTGAGTGCCCCTGTGAGCAGCAGCAATCATCACACGGTGTGGTTTGAGATAAAAGCCATGGTACAGGCCAATCATAGCAAGCTCAAGGTCCTAAACTTCAAAAACACAGACTTCAATAAAATGGCCAAGTACCTAAAGGAGGAGCTGACAGGGTGGAAGGAGATAAGGGAAGTGGAATTGAAATGGGCTAAACTAAAGGTGGCATTAAAAGGGGCAACAGATAAATATGTAAGAAAAGTAAACAAAAACAAGAGGAGAAGAAAACCTATTTGGTTTTCAAAAGAAGTGGCTGCTCAAATAAAGGCAAAAAACACAGCTTTCGCAAAATTGGAAAGCTTGCAAATAGAGGAACACAGAAATGAATACAGGATCAAACTTAAAGAGACAAAGAGAGAAATAAGGATAGCAAAATCAAAGGCAGAGGAAAAGATGGCTAAAGATGTGAAGTGTTTTGACAAAACTTTCTTCAGGTATATTGGAGAAAGGAAGAAGATCAGAGGTGGAATTGCAGGACTCAGAAGTGCTGGGAACGCACTCATGGAAAGTGACATTGAAAAAGTGAAATTGCTAAACGAATACTTCTGCTCTGTTTTTACTAAGGAATGTCTTGGAGAAGGACCACCTGTGACACCCAAATATAGAACTGGGAATGAAGTAGATACCACAACATTCACAGAAGATGAAGTGTTAGAACAACTTGCAAAACTGAAAGTGGACAAGGCCATGGGACCAAATGAGATACAGCCCAGGATACTGAAAGAGCTCAGAGAGGTTCTTGCAGGGCCATTAAAGGATGTTTTCAGCAGATCCTTGGAAACAGGAGAGGTTCCTCAGGACTGGAGAATGGCTGATGTCGTACCTCTACACAAAAGTGGTGACAGGGAAGAAGTGTCAAACTACAGGCCTGTGAGCCTTACCTCAGTGGGGGGAAAAGTAATGGAGGCGCTCCTGAAAGAGCGAATTGTGAACTTTCTCAAAGCCAACAGGTTGCAAGATCCGAGGCAACATGGTTTTACTGAAGGACGATCTTGCCAAACAAATCTGATTGAGTTCTTTGACTGGGTGACCAGGGAACTAGATCAGGGGCATGCGATGGATGTCATCTACCTGGATTTCAGCAAAGCCTTTGATACTGTTCCTCATAGGAGGCTTATCAATAAACTCAGTAGTTTGGGGATAGATCCCAAGATGGTAAATTGGATCAGAAATTGATTCACTGACAGATGACAGAAGGTGATGGTACAAGGAGCTCACTCGGATGAAAATGAAGGTGATTAGCGGGGTGCCCCAGGAGTTGGTCCTGGGCCCGGCACTGTTCAATGTATTTGTGAGTGATAGGGGTAGATGTATTTGTGAGTGAGGGGTAGATAACATGAGGAGGGATCTAGCTAAGCTTGAAGAATGGTCTAGAATTTGGCAGCTGGGATTTAATGTTAAAAAATGTACGGTCATGCATTTGGGCTGCAGCAATCCAAGGGAGCAATACAGTATAGGAGGTGAAGTACTTTTGTCCACCAAAGAAGAGCGGGACCTAGGCGTGGTTGTGTCTGATGATCTTAAAGTAGCTAAACAGGTAGAAAAGGCGACGGCAAAAGCTAGAAGGATGCTTGGGTGCATACGGAGAGGAATGGCTAGCAGAAAAAAGGAGGTGATAATGCCTCTGTAAAGTCTTTGGTGCGACCTCATTTGGAGTATGGTGTGCAATTCTGGAGACCGCACCTTCAAAAGGATGTGAACAGGATGGAGTCGGTGCAGAGGGTTGCTACTAAAATGATTAATGGGCTTCATTATAAAGCATATGAGGACAGACTTAACGATCTTAATATGTACACCTTAGAGGAAAGGCGGGATAGAGGTGATATGATTGAGATGTTTAAATACCTCCGTGTCATAAATGTTCAGGGAGAGAGCCTCTTTCAATTGAAAGCAAGTTCTGCTACGAGGGGACATGGGATGAGGGTGAAGGGAGATAGATTCAGGAGTGATATGCGGAAATATTTCTTTACGGAAAGAGTAGTGGATCCATGGAATAGTCTCCCAGTGGAGGTGGTAGAGATGAGGACAGTAACTGAATTCAAAAAAGCATGGGACCAACACATAGGATCTCTAAAGGTAAAAAGTGGACTGTTGTAGTTGTTGATATGGAAGGACAGACTAGATAGGCCATGTGGTCTTTTTCTGTCGTCATGTTTCTATGTTTCTATGATATTGCTGAAGGACTGCTTGGAAAAGTCTGTCTATTTTCAGATGACACAAAAATTTGCAACAGAGTGGACTCCCCCCAAGGGAGTGGTTAACATGAGTAATGATCTACAAAAGCTGGAAGAATGGTCTAATGCTTGGCAATTAAGATTTAATGCAAAGAAATGCAGAGTCATGCACTTGGGAAGCAGAAATCCAAGGGAAATGTACGCGATAGGGGGTGATAGATTGGTGTGTACAGATCAGGAGAAAGACCTTGGAGTGATTATTTCTGAAGATCTCAAGGTGGCAAAACAGTGCGACAAGGCAGTGGCAAAAGCCAGGAGGATGTTGGGCTGCATACAAAGAGGAATTACCAGCAGAAAGGAAGAGGTACTTATGCCACTGTACAAGTCACTGGTGAGGCCTCACTTGGACTACTGTGTTCAGTTTTGGAGACCATATCTTGCAAAGGATGTAAAAAGACTGGAAACTGTCCAGAGGAAGGTGACCAAAATGATTTGGAGCCTGCGTCAGAAGCCTTATGAGAAGAGACTTGAAGACCTAAACATGTACACTTTGGAGGAGAGGAGGGACAAGGGAGATACGATTCAGACCTTTAAATACTTAAAGAGAAATAATGAACAAACAAACCTCTTCCAAAGACGGAGAAGCTGCAAAACAAAGAGGGCATAACATGAAGCTACAAGGTGGTAAATTGAAAGGCAATGTCAGGAAATACTTTTTCACTGAAAGGGTGGTGGATGCTTGGAATGCGCTCCCGATGGAAGTGGTGGGGGCAAATACGGTGACGGAGTTCAAAAGGGCATGGGACAGACACAGTGGATCCCTTTACAACAACAAGAAAACATCAAAATAATCTGAACCATCTAATTCCTTAACAAATAAGGGTGTACTACAAGGAGTGGTGGGATCACCCCTAAACAAAGACATGGGGAAGGGGAGCCTGCACAGAGCGGCAGGTGTACCTACTCTTGACATCGTACTGGGCTGACTAGATGGACCATACTGTTCTTTATCCTCCGTCATTTACTATGTTACTATGTTACTATGTAATTGAATGACAGGAGTGTGAGGAATTGCCTTCTATTGTATCACTTTTTATACCATCTAGAATGAGTGTTCAGATGAAGGTCTGAAAAGTTTTATACATGAATAAATACATAATAGTAATTATTATATTTAATGGTCATATAACAAGATCAGGGTACATGGCATTGTATGAAATAGCTCATGTTTCCAAAATAAGCCCACTCAGGTCCTGCTTGCTTGGGTTTCTGAACCCCAAATGCATGACTTGGTGCTTTTTTGTATTCCATCTTGGCTGTCATATCCTTGTCCTCTCCAAGATTTTTACATTCTGCCTAATTTTTCTGCATGTTCTTTGGAGTTTAAGCCCTGTTCCTGGTTGTACTTTTACCATCTGTTCTGTGATATATCCTTATCCTTTTGCAGATTTTATGCTCTTTTCGCCTTGTTGACAGTTCTGCATATTTTCGAGTCAGTATATTGTCCAAGATCTAGCCTGAAACATGAGGATGTTCAAATGCTGATGGGTGCAAAAAATGAATCAAATTGAAATGACCCAGGATCTGTGAAGATTTTTCTTCCTTCACTCCAGAAGCATATCTATGCAGACTCAGTTTTCCATATCTTTTCCTAAGTAATTTGCGTAAATTTTTGTCATAGATTCCATATATCATTGAGCTTATAGACGTGGAGTGTGATTCCATAATGTGCAGATCTGGCCGCGGACATGTCTAAATTAAAAATGGGCTCCCTTTGAACCTAATTCTGCATTCATGGGTCTGGATGTAGTGCTATTCAGCTGACCCGTGCACACATCCGGGATATGACCCACGCATGAGTGCAGGCACGTCCTATGCAATCTAATGGAGAAACATGGCTCCGTCAATATAATTGGACACGGGTAAACATTTTGGACGTCCCCACAGCCACTGTATTCTGAAAAGTTACATGTTTTGGATTCTACCCATCCCCACCATGTACCCATGGACGCCACTCCCCTTGGGAAAAACATTCATCTCCTAAGCTGCTCATCACAGACAGTAGTTTGCTGATGCACACTAGACATAAATACCAATGAGAAATGACAGCTTCTGCAACCTATACCATATACCAGTCCCCCTCATGCCCTGGAAAGTGCTAGGGAAGCCCAGTGCACCTCAGTATGGTATACAAGACTGTAAATATGAACATGTATATCAGGACTTACCTTGCATCAAATGGTACGTGGCATTAGGAACCGACTCCAATGATTCCTGCCCTGGTCATCTTTACAAACATGCCTTAAACTGCTAGAGATGGACCCTCATCAAATGCACAAAACCCGGAATTAACCTTGCAGGTCCCCAAAGGATGCATAATATTGCTGAGCAACAAATGTATGCCCTTTTCGAGCCTATGGCCTTTAAGTGCATTCATTCTGCTGCTCCGCACTACCATTCCCCTCTTACCTCTCCCTACACCCCTCCCCAGGAACTCCGCTCTTCTGTCAGATTGTTTATATCTGTGTCCTTCTCTTCTACTGCCAAATCCAGATGTCGCTCCTTTCACCTTGCTGTTCCTTATGCCTGGAACAAACTATCAGACTTCGTCTCTAGTCCCTCTCTAATCCAGGCTGAGCACTCACCTCATGGTTGCCACTGTTGGATATGATCCACCTAAGCTCCCTTGTGTTTCCTGACCATTTCCCCTGGATGTATCCTGTCCACAGCTGCTGCGTTGTCTGTCTAGACTAGATTGTAAACTTCATTGAGCAGAGATCAGCTTTTACCTTTGTCTGTGCAATGCTGCATATGCCTTGTGGCGCTATACAAATGATCAGTAGTAGTAGTAGTAGGGCCTTCTGGCTATACCCTTCGAAGCCCATCTATCTGGGTGCTGACATTTCTCACATCAGCTACACCTGTACCATCATGACGCATGTTGGTCTGTATACATCCTCTATCCGTGGGGCAACCCTGTCTGCCTTCCCACAGTCAGCTTTATTGCACTGCTCCCCTGGTCAGGGCTGTGTGGGCATGGCAGGGGAGATCCCTTTGCCATCCCACGAAATAGCCAGACTCCAGATATATTACCACTTTCGCAGTTCTCATTGATCCTGGCCTAGGTAGGGATGTAGGCTGCATGGAACAATCCGGGGAATGTTGGTGCTACATCAGTCATGTCTCCCAATGCCTATCACAGCAGATGTATGGCTGCCCTACCACACTACTAACAATATCTGACCTTATTATTGTACCCTAGGTAACATAATCCAGAAAGAATCAGCATTAGTGCTGTTTTCACTGTTGAGTGCCCTTATTCTGAGGGCCCCTTATTGTTGACAGGGATATGTTTTGACATTTAGCTATAGTGAACCCTCTCTGACTGCCCAATCAAACTGGCACCTGGTGACGCTGCGGTCTTCTATACAGTTCAGGTACTGGCCAGGTTTTCATGCCCCCCCTGAATTGCAGATGAGCACACCAGATCCCCCCCGAGCACCCCTAAAACCACACACACACACACACATACTCTCAATTTCTGTCACAAAAACATGATTCTGCCAAAAAGATGTCCTGGACTATACATAACAGCTATGACAAAGCATAATAGAATGGAGTGCCAAGACTAAAAATATGATCTCCGTTTCTCACCCAAAAAAGAATCCTTTCCCTGCTCACACTCGTACTATCCCTGCATCAGCAGTCCCATTTTTCTGAACATGGGAATTGTTAGGGTCCCCTAGATTGGCTGCTTTAGCACAAATAGCACATTAGTGCATAGTCTGAATAAACACTATTGCTCTTCTTAATATTTCTGTAAGGGTGTTTATTAATGTGTCTAGACCTTTCAACATTCCCTCACCTCTGCTCTCTGTACTTTCAAACTGCATCTTGTGTTTTTCCAGACTACAGTCACATCAGTTTAAAACATACTTGTCTCAACCATTCTTCAATATGGGCCGCATTGCAGAGAAGAAGTCCTGGCCTTATTCCACATTTCAGCAGGAATAGCATAGACATTTCTGGGAAACAATTAATACGTACATGGGCCTTTCCTGACTACGCTTTCTACATCTCTGTAGCTGACCACACCCCTGTTCTGCCCCTTCGGGGCACATTCTGAGATCCCCGTGCTAGTGCTGTGAACATGCATGTCAGCAGTTTTTGGCACATAAACATCCTGCTGCATGTACAAACCACGTATGTATGTATTTATTTATTTATTTGAACAGTTTTCCTATACCGCCCCTTCCAAAGGTCAGGAACATAGTGGAAACTGAAATACATTAACTATTTACATAGTAACATTCAACATATAATATTGAAGGAGATGGTTAACATTCAACTATTTACATGATAGCTTTTAAATTATATACATGCTGGTGAGGGTATAAGCAAATTATATACATGCTGGTGAGGGTATAAGCAAATACAGATGCACGAGTGCTGTGAGGGAGCACGTAGGGGGAAGGCTGTGAACTAGATATTGTTGCAGTTAGTGCTGTTGAAGTACTCAGTGAAGAGCAGCATCTTTAATTCTTCTCTGAAGGTTAGAAGGTCTTTAATTGATCCGAGGGGGTCTGACAGGGAGTTCCATAGGGTAGGTGCTATGTATGTGAAGGCTCTGTTGCTGGTTGTTTGTTTGGTCTGGCAGATGGAAGTCGGTACTAAGAGGAGGTTTTGGTTGCTTATTCTTCTGCTCCTAGTTTCAGTTTGGATATGTAACTGTGATGCAAGGAAGGAGGGAGAAATGTTATTGAGCAACTTGAAAGTGGTTGCTATTGTTTTATATTTTATTCTACTTGCTATCGGGAGCCAGTGGAAGCTATGTAGGATGGGGGTGATATGGTCTGTTAGGCGTGCTTTGGCTATAATTTTAGCGGTGACATTTTAGGCCATTGGCAGATTGTGTAGGTTCCTTTTGGGCATCCCCTCTAACAAGCTATTACAGTAGTCAAAGTGGGGCATGATTAGAGCTTGGACTACATTTCTGAAATCATGAGTGTCAAGTAGGGGTCTAAGGTGTTGAATGGTTCTTAGCTTGAAGAATATAGTTCTGACTGTTGTTTGATTTGGGATGACATACTAAGGAATCTGTCTAGAATAATTCCTAAGTATTTCATTTCTTGCTTTAGCAGGAGGGTGGTGTTGTGAATGTGGATAGATTGGGGGGGGGGGTAAAGTTTGGATTTCTAGTTGTGAACAGTATTTCTCTTTTATTGAAGTTAACATGAAATTTATTTGCATTTAGCCAGGATTCAACTTTGTGGGTGCAATCAGTGATGGTGTGGTATGTGGGATTTTTTTATGTCAACTGGGACGTATAACATAATGTCATCTGCGTAAATGTGATATTTTATCTTGTGTTTTAAAAAATTGCGCAAATTGGTTGAAGGTAGATATTAAAGAGGAGAGCAGATAGTGCAGAGTATTGGGGAATTCCCTGTTCCTGGGGGAAGATAGTTGATGATTCCTGATCAATTTTTACATATTGAGAGTGTTTGGATATGTAGGATTTAAACCATTGGAGGACTATTCCAGCTATTCCTAAGTAGGCTAGTCTTGTTAGAAGGATGTTATGGTCCACATTCTTGAAGGCAGATGCAATATCTATAAATACTAGGATGAAGGCCTGATTAGCATTGCCCATTCCACAGATGAGGGAGTCAAATAGAAGCAGGAGCAGTGTTTCAACACCATGGAAAGGGCGGAAGCCATACTGATGTTCATTAAGAGGAGCATTTAGGTTAATAAAGTCTTGAAACTGTAATTGAACTATTTTTTCAATGACTTTTGCTAGAAATGGGATGCTGGCAATTGGCCTATATGAGGCAGGGTTATCTTTGTTAAGGGTTTTGTTCTTGAGTATGGGGCGAATGGTGGAAAGTTTGAGTTCATTCGGCATTATTCCCTGGCGGAGAGATTGACTATGTTGAGTAGAAATGGAGCTAGTTCTGTTTTCATTGTTTTTTTTGTATAATCTGTTTATTGAATAAAACATACAGTATAAAACAACCAACAGGTTCACAAAACAACAGTAAATTTACATTACAGAACCCCTCCAGGCGTGGTTGTGTCTGATCCATTGCCGGAGGCTAAGAACCTCAAACAAGGCAAAACAAACCGGTTAAATACTATCCCTAATATTCCCCCCCCCCCTCCACCTCCCCCAACCCCTAACCCCAGCTGAAGACTAACCAGGAGCATCTCTATCCAACCTTAAGCACCTCGCTGCGGGCAATAGGGCCCAAATTCTGAATATAGGGCATCCAGACCAACAGAAACTGGGCCCAGCGCCGGGGGAACCCCAGTGCACGGCGGCGTTTGAAAAGCATGAGCTGGTGGAAGCAGTTACGCCATTCACAAAATGTAGGGGCCGCCGCCTTTCGCCATCTACGGAGAATAGGTCCTTTCCCCACCAGACAAGCCTTACGCACCAGAAAACGCTCCCACCTGTTTTCATTGTTTTTATCCATGCCACAGGGCATGGATCCAGGTGTGAGGTGAGGGTGTTGAGTTTTGTAATTATTTCGAGTAATTGTATTTCCTTGATAATGTGAAAGGTGTGCCATTTATTAGGGGTAGTTTGATATTCTGGGGAGGGAGAG
The DNA here is from genome assembly GCA_033557465.1 of Ichthyophis bannanicus. Taxonomy (NCBI): domain Eukaryota; kingdom Metazoa; phylum Chordata; class Amphibia; order Gymnophiona; family Ichthyophiidae; genus Ichthyophis; species Ichthyophis bannanicus. Next base: position 277,955,197 of record CM066041.1, read on the forward strand.
GTGGCTGTAAGGTTTTTACTTTTTAGTTTGGCTGCAAAATGGTTGGCTAGTGTTTGAGGTTTGATGCAAGTCTTGATTGTTTCATTTTGATGGGTTTGGTTAATGATTTAACTATTTCAAAAAGCTCTCTAGGACGATTAATGGCTTTATTTAGAATGTTTGTGTGGTGGTTCCTCTTTTCTCTGTGTATAATTTCTTTATGGGTGTTCAGGGCAGCTGAGTAGAGTGTTTTATGTTCAATGGATTTTTTGTCTCTCCATTTTTTCTCGAGCTTGCGGAGCTCTTTCTTGAGGATGTATATGTCATGAGTGAACCATTTTTCAGAGGGTCTATGGTTGGATTTTGTGTATTTGTGGGCACAGTGGCTTTATTGATTGTAGTGTTCCAGTTTTTTATTGAGTTCTTAAGATCACTTGGAGGTGATGCAAGTTGAGGTATTATGTCATTCAAAAATGCATCTTTGTCGAAACATCTGAAAGAAGTAATTTGGTGAGATGTATCAGGGGGTTTCTGTGTGGTATGGGGGATTGGGAGGTCCATTTGTAGAATGAGATGATCAGACCAAGATACCTAGGGGGGGGGGGAGTTTTTAGGGTGTTCAGTGATAGATTTTGGGAGGAATACCAGATCAAGCATGTTACCTTTGATGTGAGTAGGGCTGTTCATTGTTTGTTGGAAGCCCGTATTTTCCATGAATTCCAGATGTATGGGATAAGCGCCAGAGGTCCTTAGTTGCAAAACACTGAGAAGTGTAAACTAGCAATGCTTATCTAAAGTGCACCACCCAAATGAGTCAATGATGAGCATTGAGACTTTAATGAATTTTCTAAACAAAAGTAAGAACATACTGAAACTTTGCAAATTACATCAGGGAATTAATGTACTTACATTTACACGTTCTTCAGCATGGATGGGGCTGGAATAACACTGTATTTGGCCCTAGGCAAATACACATTTGTAGGTTCTAATTCACTTTTTATGCTCCCTCCCCCTGAGGATCTCCATTCATAGGCTTTTCCACCCCTCCATCCCAGGCTGTCTTCCCTCCAGATCAGCTCTTTTCCTCTCAAGAAATGGCTTGGGGGAATCTGAAGAGGCTGGTTCTAAATGAGGCAACAGCAACAGGTTGTGAATGAGGATGAGGGCCGAATAAAACACCTATATATGGGTCTTACCTCCTGCACAAAACTCAGAAACAGGAGGAGCCATCACGTGGCACTAACTCATAACCCACTGCCATACTCAGAACCAACTTTTGCAGAGATTTTACCCACTCCTCTGTGCTGATTACAATCCAAGGAGTGAGCTACAGAGCTGTGGAGATTCTGGAGCTCAACAGAATGCGAGGTACTGTGTGGGGAGAATGTCTAGTGAGCTGAAGAGGATCTCATGTAGAGATGGTAGCCCTTGTAATAGTAAAATTGGATGCCCATTCCAATAGAATAGATTTGCCTAACAACTGGTAACCCCAGAGTAGGCACAACCCTTAGGCAAACTAGGGGGCTGCCTAGAGGGCCAAAATTTAGGTAGCAGCACTAGCATGGCCTGTCTGCCTCCTGATTCATTGACTTTACTGCACTGGGTGGAAAAAAAAAGAAATTCTTCCCTCCCACTAGTGCTTGTCCTGAGTGCTGTCTATGCCACCCCGTCCCACCAGCTGCAACACCAGCACCAGGACGAATGAACTGTGAGAGCTGCTCCACTCAAGATCGTACCAAGCTAGAAATGCGTCCTGTACGACTGGTGAATCTAGTGCCCCCTCTCCACCCAGCCACATTCAGTAACTCACTCTTTCTGAGCTTCCTGGAAGTCCAGTGATGATATCGGTGCCCCCTTCTGTGCTTGCGCCCTGTGCGGCTGCACCGTTCACACAGCCGTTGGTACGGCCCTGGCTCCACTCCTCCTCCCCACATTCCCTGTCCCACCAGTTACATTGTCAGCACCAGGGCCAGTGCCCTGTGAGTGCTTTTCATCCCCTACCCCCCACACCCTCAACTGCTCAGTGCCGCAGACATGTGGTGCGGACATATAAGCTGCTTTTCTGTCTCATCTTCTCCCTTCCCCATGAACAGCCAAGCTGACCCATGGGTGAGGAAGAGGAGAAGCATGGATGATAGTGAAAGAAGAACTCAGGCCTACAGGGGATGGAGACAGAGGACCAGGGCTCAGGAGTTGATGGGAAGAGCTGGGCCAACAGTGGGAGCAAGGAGCTCTGATGAGGCTTCAGCTGTTGGTCTTTCTGTACCTTCTTCCTGAAGAGCTGAGACTCAATCATAGTGATAGCATTTACTGCTTGCTGCCGCTGTGCCTTATGCTCTGTGCAGCTGCTGCCTCTCCCCTCCTTCCTTCCCCCCCTCCCCCAGGAACAGAGCTGCTGATTGCCAGAGCTGGGCCCACCAGCCACATTATTCCTGTTCCTCCTGCTGGCTTCTATTAGATGTCAGTCACAAAACTTTGGGCTGTGTCACAAGGTAGACCTATCGGAGCCTGAGAAAATGGAAATCAGCAGCAGTGATCAGGGGAGAGATGACAATATAAACAAAAAACTGTCAGATGGTTGCTACAGACAACCTAGGCACACGTGGGTAAGGGCTGAGAAGACACACCCAGATAGCAAGCAGAGGGAGTTTGCTTTGCCTGATAGGAATCAGCTGGGTAGAGGTGGAGCCCAGAAACACAGAGATATAATACGCTCCCAAATAGTTAGAGGGGGAGAGGAGGTGAACCAGCAAGTCTCACAGCAAGGGAGACAACGGTCAGCGCAGCAGAAGCTGGGAAAAGTATGGAAGTGGAATGAAAGAGAGTCTGAATTACTGGGACAGCATGCAAGCCCACACGAAGGTCTGAGTGAGTCTCAAACCCAGAGTGAAACATTTGGAAGGCAGAAGCCAGATATTGAATGCATGTGTGAAGAGCACGAGAGACGTGAGAGAGTTGCAGTACAAGGTAACAAAGCCAGAAGTGTTGATAGTGGCTGTTTTCTACCCGAGTGGGTAAAACCCTGCAGCAATAGAAAAAGCCACCCAGAAATAAGCTTTGGAAATAATCCCTTCCCTTGTGCTAGAAAACCCAGGAGAAAAGAAGCTCACTTACTTGGAAAAGCTAGAGATTCTAGTATCCACTTTAAACTCCCAGAGTTTGAGCAACCTCCGTATAGAGCAGTGCAATCCAGGGCAGCTGTGAGGAAAAGGCTAGACCCGAGCACGCTCAGAGTCTACCGTAATCACTCTAACAGCAGAGCCAGGGAAGTTCCTGAATGTCGTTATGATTACCTGCAGGGGCTGAGTTCTCATAAGCCTCATGCAAAAGTATATGGTAGTTCCCAGGGAGGCTTTGAGAGAGAAGGACAGCATAACTTCCTGCTTATCGAGGAAAACCTACATTATCCTTTTGAAACAGCTGACCTTGAAAACGTGAGTGTTAATGAACCAGAATCTATGGAATATGAGAATGCAGAGTTAGCAACAGTTCCTGAGCCCATGGAATGCTCAGTCTCGGTAATTGACCCAGAGTTTTCCTTAAGGTGAAAAGGGTTGAAGATAACCTGAGTAAGAGTCACAAGGTGTGGGCTGGAAAACGTGTCTCACAGAAAACCATGTGAATGAGCTGTGCTCTGGCAGCATAAAGGAAAGCTTGTGAAAAACATTGAGAATGTTTAATTCTTTTCTTTTTGCATTTAAGCTGAAGTAAGCAATTTTTGTTTAACCTTTTGATTTCTGTTATATGCCCGAAGTGGGTTGTTTGCTTTGTTTTGCCAAGGAGAAAATACCTCACGGACGGGGAATAAAACCCTGAGTTTGGAACACAAGTGTCTTTTGTGGTTTATAGAGAAGGTACAACTACCACCCTCAGGGGAGTCCTCAGGCAGTACCAAGGCCTCACCGGTAGGGCACCTGGGGGTGCGACAGCTGACAGAAGCTCTTGTTTTCCAGAGGTTGCTGACTTTTAAAGGAGTATTACCCCCAACAAAATAGGTAAAAAATGTTTTAATTTTGAGTCTTTGGTTACACTACCTTTGAGGGCATGGGGCCTCAGGGAGACAGTGATTGGGAAGAGTTAGGAAGCAGGGAATGGGTTGAGGTGGTTCAAAGTTTGATAAGAATGAGGACCCAAGGGTTTGGTTAGGTGTAGGTCTGCCGGTATGCATGCAGAGAGCTATAGTTTTATTATCTAAAGGAAATCAATGGGGCAATCAGAACTACAACTCATCCACACATGAAATGGAGTAAATTCAGAACCAGATCAACCTGTTCAATCAACCTGGGATGAGTTGGCAACCTTGGTCATGTAGGATGGGGGACTGAAGTGGAGGCTCAGGGATTACGTGGTGGAGATTTGGGGAATGGGATAGGAAGGTGTGAAGACTCAGGGAATGAGTTGGAGAGGGAGAAAGTGGGGACTTGGGGACTGGTTGGGAGGGGAAAATAGGGACTGAGTGGAAAGGAATGGCTGAGACTGGTAGGAAAGGGTATGAGCATATAGTGATAAATGGGGCTGGGGATGTAAAATAAGAGGTAGAGGAGGGCCCAAGGCTGGGAAGAGGCTAGTAGAGATAGAAGGGTCAATGGGAGGCTGGGGTGGAGATGGGAGGTGGAAAGCTGATAAGTAGGCAAGTGGTGAAAAAAGAGAAACTGAGAACCAGTAAAGACAATGAGGGTAAGAGAGAGAAGTGGAATTATGGGAGATGGAGATCAAAGCTTGTAGATGGGAAGGGGAGTTGGTGCAAAGTGTTGCTGCCCTAGGCGAACCTCAAGCTTTACACCCCCTCTCGCTGTCAAAATCTATTATTTAGTTTTGAATGCCCTGCTTTTGCAGCCCTCTGGAAGTTGCTGCCCTAGGTGACCACCTAGTTTGCCTAGTTATTGGGACGGCTCTGGGAAGACCACAAGACAATAAAAGATGAGGAAAGGTGGTAAGGAGAGGGAGCTAAGGAGATTGAGATGGGAAAGCATGAGAAGGGGCGACCGGAAGGGATGAGGGAACATGGAAGGAGGTGAGAGGAATAGAATTAGAGGAAAGAAGAAAAAAAGAGACCAGGGCCAACATGATCACAAAAATAAAATGCGTAAAGGTAAAAAAGGCATTTTATCTTCAGCTTAGCGATTAGAATATGTCAGCTTTGGCAACATGCATCTCATGTATCTTTGGATTTTGCACAGTAGAAGAGGAAATTATTTCTGGTTCTATTTTCTAGTATTGCACTGGTGCAGAGTCTGGTTTATTGGAGTTTCCAGTTCGCTTTTTGCCTGCACATATATATTTCTAATTTGTGCTCCCTTATTCAGTATTTGGTAAGAGTCTGTGTTGTATTTGTCTGTTTGAGGTGAGGAGTAGTTCTCATTTTCTGTGTCAACACTGGTAGCTGTATGGCTTGTTCAGTTTTCACGGTAGGAAAACAGGGGGTGGTGTCATATTTGCTGTGCTGTCTTTTCATAGGTAGGGTTGTTGCTGTTAGAGTCCTGGGAGTTAATGTTGTCTTGGAATGTCAAATTTGCTATACAGCTTCTGATGTCTTTTTTTGCAGAGTTTTCAGTAATCATTGTGATTGGCACCAGTATACAGTATGTCATGTTAAGTGACATTTTAGAATGGGCATCCATGTGCAATCTGAGATATCCAGGACACAATTCAGAAAAACACTGGGGACGTCTATGTTTCAGCCCAATTTTAGAAACATAGATGCCCCTGATGTGGACGTCCATGCTGGTGTCCATATAGACACTGCTGCTATGAAACAGTGGGGTGGGGATGTCCATCTCAAACAAGTTTGCACATGAGTACATCCAGCGGCATGGCAAAACAAAAACATGAACCACCATTCCCCGTCAGTGTTCATTGTGAAATTATAAAGTAAAGGGATATGGGTGTACCTTCTTCTCCCTACCATCCAGACATTTGCCTGACCAAACAAGCGCTTTTCAGATGCCTATTCTTGTCTGGAGCAGGTATAATCTTTGATGCAGCTTGGAATGTCCAGAATGTTTCTGAACTTGCATAAGGATGACCAGGTTCTTGGAAATGCCCCGACCATGCCTACACCATGTCCTTGTTCTTACTTGGATGTCCTTACACTGGGTATGCTCACAGACCTGGCTTCTAAAATGGACCCAGGGATGTCTCTGCTTTGGACATCTCTATGCCCATTTTCAGACATCCAAAGTACAAATAGGGCTTCTAACACCACCCCCCCCCCCCCCATAATAGAAACATAGACACATGATGGCAAGAAAAAGACCACATGGCCTATCTAGTCTGCCCTTCCATATCAACTACAATAGTCCCCTGTTTACCTTTAGAGATCCTCTGTATTTGTCTCATCCTTATTTGAATTCAGATACTGTCCTCATGTCCACCACCTCCACTGGGAAACTGTTACACACATCTACCACTCTTTCGGTAAAGAAATATTTCCGCATATTACTCCTGAGTCTATCCCCTTTCACTCTCATGCTATGTCCCCTTGTAGCAGAGCTTACCTTCAATTGAAAGAGACCCTCCTGTGCATTTATACCACAGAGGTATTTAAGTGTTTCTATCCTATTGCCCTTATCCCGCCTTTCCTCTAAAGTATACATATTAAGTCTGTCCTCATATGCTACATAACAAAGACCACTAACCATTTTAGTAGCCACCCTCTGCACCAACTCCAACCTGCTTATATCCTTTTGAAGGTGCGGTCTCCAGAATTGCACACAGAACGCCAAATGAAGTTGCACCAGAGACTTATACAGAGGCACTATCACCTTATTTTTTTCTGCTGGCCATTCCTCTCCCTATACACCCAACCATCCTTCTGGCTTTCGCAATTGCCTTTTCTACCTGTTTAGCTACTTTAAGATTGTCAGACACAATTATGCACAGGTCCTGCTCTTTTGTGGACAGAAGTACCTCACCCCCTACACTGTACTGCTCCTTTGGATTTTTGCAGCCTAAATGCATGACTCTATATTTTTTAGCATTAAATTTCAGCTGCCATATCCTAGACCAGGGGTCTGCAACCTTTAAGACGTAAAGAGCCACTTGGACCCGTTTCCGAAGGGAAAAAAAAAACTGGGAGCCGCAAAACCATTGCGACATTTAAAACAAATCTAACACTGCATATATTGTTTCTTACCTTAATGCTATATACGACCCCCTACTTTTCCTGTTAAAATATAGGTGTTTGGCCTATACTCGCCGTATAAGACTACCCCTCTTCCTTCACACACAAAAAAAAAAAAGCCAGAAAATATCACAACAACAAGTAACAATATTTGATTTCAAAATTATGATGATTTTGTAGTCAAATCACTAATATGAAATAAAATTATTTTTTCTACCTTTGTTGTCTGACCAATTTATTCTTTGATCATGCTGGTCCCGATCTGAGGCTTCTGCTTTCCTGTCTTCTCTTAGCTCTCTTTCTGTGGTCTATGGTCCATCTGCCATTTCTTATCTCTTCTTTCGTTTTCTTCACTTCTTTCCATCAGCCTATTTTCAGTCCCAGTAACCCTCCCCAATATCAGCCCCTTTCCAGTCCTCACTCCCAGTACCTTCCAGTGCTAATCCCCCCTCAACCCCATTACCAGTGCTAGCCTCCCCTAATCAGCCCAATACCAGTCCTACCCCCCATCAGCTCATTACCAGTGCTAGCCTCCCCTAATCAGCTCATTTCCAGTGCTCGTCCCCCTCAACCCCATTACCAGTGCTCCATCCCTCCATGTCAGCCCCCTCCCTCCTCCATCCATATCAGCTCCCTCCCTCCATGTCTGCCCCCTCCATCCCTCCATGTCAGACCCCCTCCCTCCATCCATATCATCTCCCTCCCTCCCTGTCAGCCCCCTCCATCCCTCCATGTCAGCCCCCTCCCTCCCTCCATCCATATCAGCTCCCTCCCTCCATGTCAGCCCCCTCCATCCCTCCATGTCAGCCCCCCTCCCTCCATCCATATCAGCTCCCTCCCTCCATGTCAGCCCCTCCATCCCTCCATGTCAGCCCCCCTCCCTCCATCCATATCAGCTCCCTCCCACCATGTCAGCCCCATCCATCCCTCCATGTCAGCCCCCTCCCTCCCTCCATCCATTTCAGCTCCCTCCATGTCAGCCCCCTCCATCCCTCCATGTCAGCCCCCCTCCCTCCATCCATATCAGCTCCCTTCCTCCATGTCAGCCCCCCTCCCTCCATCCATCCATATCAGCTCCCTCCCTCCATGTCAGCCCCCCTCCCTCCATGTCAGCCCCCCTCCCTCCATCCATCCATATCTGCTCCCTCCCTCCATGTCAGCCCCCCTCCCTCCATGTCAGCCCCTCTCCCTCCATCCATCCATATCTGCTCCCTCCCTCCATGTCAGCCCCCTCCCTCCATCCATATCAGCTCCCACCCTCCATGTCAGCCCCCTCCAACCCTCCATCCATCCATATCAGCTCCCTCCCTCCATGTCAGCCCCCCTCCCTCCATCCATCCATATCAGCTCCCTCCCTCCATCCATGTCAGCCCCCTCCCTCCATGTCAGCCCCCCTCCCTCCATCCATCCATATCTGCTCCCTCCCTCCATGTCAGCCCCCTCCATCCCTCCATGTCAGCCCCCTCCCTCCATCCATATCAGCTCCCTCCCTCCATGTCAGCCCCCCTCCCTCCATCCATCCATATCAGCTCCCTCCCTCCATGTCAGCCCCCCTCCCTCCATCCATCCATATCTGCTCCCTCCCTCCATGTCAGCCCCCCTCCCTCCATGTCAGCCCCCCTCCCTCCATCCATCCATATCTGCGCCCTCCCTCCATGGCAGCCCCCTCCCTCCATCCATATCAGCGCCCTCCCTCCATGTCAGCCCCCTCCCTCCATCCATCCATATCTGCTCCCTCCCTCCATGTCAGCCCCCCTCCCTCCATGTCAGCCCCCCTCCCTCCATCCATCCATATCTGCTCCCTCCCTCCATGTCAGCCCCTCCCTCCATCCATATCAGCTCCCTCCCTCCATGTCAGCCCCCCTCCCTCCATCCATCCATATCTGCTCCCTCCCTCCATGTCAGCCCCCCTCCCTCCATGTCAGCCCCCCTCCCTCCATCCATCCATATCTGCTCCCTCCCTCCATGTCAGCCCCCCTCCCTCCATCCATCCATATCTGCTCCCTCCCTCCCTCCATGTCAGCCCCCCTCCCTCCATCCATATCAGCTCCCTCCCTCCATGTCAGCCCCCCTCCCTCCATCCATCCATATCAGCTCCCTCCCTCCATGTCAGCCCCCTCCATCCCTCCATGTCAGCCCCCCTCCCTCCATCCATATCAGCTCCCTCCCTCCATCCATATCAGCTCCCTCCCTCCATGTCAGCCCCTCCTCCCTCCATCCATCCATGTCAGCCCCCCTCCCTCCATATCAGCCCCCCTCCCTCCATCCATATCAGTTCCCTCCCTCCATGACAGCCCCCCTCCCTCCAACCATCCATATCAGCTCCCTCCCTCCCTCCATGTCCTGCCCCCTCCCTCCATCCATATCAGCTCCCTCCCTCCATGTCAGCTCCCCTCCCTTCTTCTGCAGCCGCGGCTCCCTGCCTCTTATGGAACCGCGGCTGTGCTTTTAAAATCATCTCGGAGCCCTTCCTGTCTTGACGGGCTCCGTGCAGCATTGTCCCGCCTCCAAACTTCCTTTAGAGGCGGGACAATGCTGCACGGAGCCCGTCAAGACAGGAAGGGCTCCGAGATGATTTTAAAAGCACAGCCGCGGTTCCCTAAGAGGCAGGGAGCCGCGGCTGCAGAAGAAGGGAGGGAGCCCATAATGCCATAAATACCGGGCGGGCAGTGTGCTCCGGAGCCGCTGCAAAGGTGAGAAAGAGCCGCATGCGGCTCCGGAGCCGCGGGTTGCCGACCCCTGTCCTAGACCATTCTTCAAGCTTAGCTAGATCCTTTCTCATGTTATCTACTCCTTCCTGCCTACTCTGTTGTAGATTTTGGTATCATCCACAAACAAGCAAACCTTACCCAACAGCCCTTCTGCTATATCACTAACAAAGATGTTAAAAAGAATCAGACCAAGGAAAGATCCCTGTGGCACACCATTGATCATTTCTTCTCCTCAGAGTGAGCTCCATTTACCTGTATTCTTTGTCGCCTTCCACTCAACCAATTTCTAATCCAATCAGTAACTTTAGGGTCCATCCCTAGGGTGCTCAGTTTGTTTATAAGTCGCCTGTGTGGAATGGTGTCAAAGGCTTTACTGAAATCTAAATGCCCACATCGAGGGCTCTCCGTCGGTTCAGCTCCCTGTTCACCCAGTCAAAGAAATCAATCAGATTTGTCTGACAAGACCTGCCTCTGGAAAATCCATGCTGCCTTGGATCCTGCAAGCCACAGGACTCAAGAAATCTCACTATTCTCTCTTTTAATAGCCTTTCCAGAGAGGTTAGACTAACCAGCCCGTAGTTCTCAATGTCATTCCTACATCCGCTTTTGTGTAAAGGGACAATATGTGCCTCTCTCCAGTCCTCGGGCAACACTCCTCTGGCACCACTCCTGGCTTCAAAGAGGCATTGAAAAGATCAGACAGTGGAGCCACTAGAATGTCCCCAAATTCCCTCAGTATTCTTGGATATATCCCATCTGGACCCATGGCTTTGTCTATTTTTAGTTTAGCAAGTTCCTCAGGTACACAGTCTTCTGAAAATCGTTTGAGTTCCCTTCACTTCTGTTCCTATTTGTGGGTGTTTTTTGAGATCCTGCTCCTGGCCCTTCTGTACAGAACAGAAATATTTATTAAGAAATTCTGCTTTATCCTCATCAGTTTCTGCATATTCCTCCCCTGCACCCTTGAGTCTGACAATATCACTTTTGCTCTTCCTTCTCTCACTAACATCTCTGAAAAATGTCTTATCTCCGCATTTTATTGCATTGGCTATTTATTCTTCTTTTTGTACCTTTGCTTTCCTGGCTACTTTGCTAGCTTCTCTAGGTATTTCCAAATATAGATGCCTGTCTTCTTCTCTCTGTGATCTCTTGTTTTTCATGAAACCCTCCCTCTTTTTCTTCACCTCTTCAGCTACATCTTTAATCATGGCGGCCTCCTTTTCCTTTTAGATTTATTTACCTTTCTAACAAAAAGGTTTGTTGCCCTTAAAATATCCACTTTCAGTTTTGCCCCCTGTTTTTCTACATCCCCCAGCCGTTCCCATCCCATTAACGATTCTTTGAGGTATTGTCCCATCTTGGCAAAGTTAGTTTTCCTAAAGTCTAAAACCCTCACTTTTGAATGGATTTTATCAGCCCTACTATGACTACTGAACCATACCATCTGGTGATCACTGGATGCGAGATGATCTCCCACTGTAACATCAGAAACACTTTCCCCATTGGTAAACACCAAATCCAGTATAGTTCTCCTCTAGAGAATCCAGGATTTCCTTACTTCTAGATGACACCACAGCAGGGATGTGCCAATCCACATCTGGCATATTGAAATCACCTATCAGTAGCACTTCTCCTTTCATGGCAATACTGTGTATGTCTTCTGTTAAATCTTTGTCCACTTCTATGGCCTGTGAGGGGGATCTGTATATAATTCCAATTCAAATGGAGTTCTCTTTCCCTCTTTCTAGTTTAACCCTCAGTGGCTCCTCTCTTCCTTTTAAGCCCTGTAATTCTATAGTTTTAATATTATTTTTTACTTATTTTTTTTCATTCTCTTATATACCGCGCTATTCTGCATCAATGCGGTTTACATTGAACAAACTGAAATTACATTGAACAGGGCATTATAACTTGGAGATAACTATTTTACAGGGAACATGGGCTATGGAGGGTTAAGTGGCTTGCCCAAGACCACAAGGAGCACCTGTGGGACTAGAAACCCCAATCCTTCCAGCCCAAGGTTGCTGTCCTCTAGTGGGATTTGAACCCCCGACCTTCTCGCCTGAAGTACCTTGCCCCAACCACTAGGCCACTCCACTCCACTTATAGTGTCACTCCACCTCTCTTTCTTCCTACCCTGTCCTTCCTGCATAAAGTATAGCCCAGTATAATTACATCCCATTCATGGTTTTCCATGAACCATGTCTGTGTAACTGCCACTAAATTTAAGTCAGCCTCTTCCATTAAAACCTCAACATCTTTTTCATGCTATGGGCATTTATACACACCACTTTCCAGTTGTAGCCCCTATTACCCATTTCTACAGAGTTATTTAATGTTTCACTTATCTGGGAGTCTCTTTACCCATCCCCAAAGAATCTAGTTTAAAGCCCTCTTCAGTAGATTAGACAGTCTGCTGCTGAAGACATTTTGACCCTTCTTGGACAGATGGAATCATCCCATGGTCCAAGAAACCAAAACACTCTTGATGACACCATCCACACAGCCATCTATTCATCTCCAGTAAGCGAGCCTCTCTGCATTGGCCTTTACTCTCAACAGGGAGGATTGAAGAGAACACTGCCTGCGCACCAATCTCTTCACCCACTGTCCAGAGCAGGGGTGGGCACCTCCGGTCCTGGAGGGCCGCAGACCAGTCAGGTTTTCGGGATATCCCTAATGATCATGCATGAGATATATATGCATTAGAGATATCCTGCCAACCTGACTGGTTTGTGGCCCTCCAGGGCTGGATTTGGAGACCCCTGCCTTACACCTCTGTCATTTAAGATCGTGAGTGGGCAAGGTACAGATGTCCTAGACATCGAAAGGGTATATAGAATGTGTCACATTCCTCCTCGATTCTCACCACCACCAAAAAGTTGTCTAATAGACAATTTTTTGGTGGTGGTGAGAAGTGAGGAGGACTGTGTCAAATTCTATCTAACCTTTTTGATGTCTTACTGCTTATTCCACGTCAAAGGCCTGGAGATCCCTCCAGAGCTGGGGCTGGGTGCGGGAAGGGGATCCCCGCCGCTTGATCCAGGCCATGGCAGGCCAACTGTGGGTTGGGCAGTGGGGAAAAGGGGGCCAAAGCCATGGGAGTCAGGGATGCCTGCGGGGAGGATGTCCCCGCAGGCGGCAGGGGCACCCCTGGCCCTATTCTGGTTACTGCACGAATGTTTTGTTCGCACGGTCCAGAATCAGGTCAAAACGGGCCCGTCTTACTTGGGGCTGTCTGGACATGCCGGATGTCCACCTACCTGAATCAGGCTCCATGTTTTTAAAAATGAACACCAAAACCTCTTTAAGAATTAGCTTTTAAAAATGAACACCAAACCCCCTTTGAGAGCTTTCAGGCAGAATATTGTCTTGCTTTGTAATGTGTCATAATAAGTGACAGCAGGGCCATACCAGGCCATAATTGCACCCTGTGCTTCTTGCACATCTGGTGCACCCCCCCCCCTCAGTAAGAACATAAGAACATAAGATATGCCATACTGGGTCAGACCAAGGTCCATCAAGCCCAGTATCCTGTTTCCAGCAGTGGCCAATCCAGGTCATACTTCCATGTCTTCAATGTCCAGGCGGCTGCCTCTCTGCCCTTGCCCTGTTGCTGCCACTGTTTGTTTTCTTGGAGGTGGCAGCAGCAGAGACAGCAGAGGCAGACATGACTTCAAATGAAAAAAAAAACCCACACGGGTCCTTTGACTCCACGCTTTTAGACAGTTCTGGTCCCTCTCTCCCTTCTGTGATGTAAATTGCATCAGAGGAGGGAGGGACCAGAGCAGCCATTCAAACATTGGTCTTTGCAGCTCTGCACTTCAATGGCTGGCCTGATCCCTCCCTCCTTTGATGCGACCTACATCAGAGAAGGGAGGGAGGGACCAGACCTGCCTACAAGCGTGGAGTCGGAAAGACCCTCTTGTTTTGTTTTATTTAAAGTCAGGTCTGCTCTGCTGTTGCCAGTGCCGCTGCTGCTGAGAAAACAAAAGGTGGTAGCGGCAGGGCAACAGCAGGAAGCATGGGGGGAAACCGAGGCCGGCAGCCTGAAATGCTCCCCGATATCCTTTGCGCCCTGTGTGGTTGCACCGCTCACACAGGGCTTGGTATGGCGTTGAGTGACAGCTTGACCTCCGAGAACAGTGCTTTCATTGTCTCTTTATTTGTGTGCTGTATTTTTAAATATGCAGTTATAATCCCCTTTTTTTCAAGTAAAATAAATCTTGGTGTATGTGCATCATTTTCATTTATACTAATGCAAAAATACTAATTTTCAACTAATTATATATATGTACATATATGTTTGAGGAAATGGCCTATGGACCTGAAAGTTGATTTTGTGTGGGGGAGGTGGGCTAGACTGAAGGTTTCCCTGGGACATCTAATACTCTTGCACCAGCCAGGGTAATCTTTGTATCTGCAGGAATGTTTGGATTAAAAAAAAGATTACAGAGACAGATGAAGAAGTAGAGCATTTTGGTAAGAGGAAGAAACAGTGTTTAATCAACACTGTACACCTATGAAAAAGATTAACTCACAGAAATTGTCTGTTTTGCACAAGCAGAGCACTCCAAAAAAAGGCTGTATTAAGGGTACGCTTGGGTCTTGAAGGGAAATTCCTATATGTTACTGAGCAAAAAGAAATCTGGGAAAAATAAATTATTTTTTTGTGTGTGCTGTTGGATCTAATAAATCCTTGAACCAAAGATTACATCTGCAAACAGGCATATCACAGTAGAGAAACTGATCTATTAAGGTAAACACCCAGGTCCTTTTATTTAGAGAGAAGCTTGGCATTCTTTTGAAATGTTATATTATGTTATCTATACCTTGAGTTGTTGGAGATGGTCTTAATTACATGGTGTACTGCTGAATTCTTGTTTCTTTTCAGCTGACGGAGTTTTCTTTATTCTTCTACTTAAGCCATTAAATTCTAAAACATGTAATATTCCTGCATCAAGTGTAATTAATAATTCAGCACCAAGCACATCATCAGCTGCCTACATAAACTTTTCTTAATATTCTTTTCATCCACTACTCTAATAAAATGTTTAAGGCATTACCAACAGCACTTGATTTAGCAGAAAATTCAAATATTACAGAAATCTGATGTAATGATCAATGATTTGTCTTGTCTAGAGACCAGAAGAACGTCTCTCTAAAGGGGCAATTTTCAGTCATTTACCTGGGTAATTTGGCATGACTGAAAATTGCACTTTGAGTGGGGTTACAAGAGATATCCCTGAGGTGTCATTTAAGCTTGGGGAAGAAAGCAAAGCATTTACATGGGATTTTCAAAAGTACACGCAGGATATTTTTTTTAAAGATACTGAGTTCTGTGGGTGAATGTCCTAGTTCTGCTCTGCACCCATTGTGAAGGGAGGGGGTTCTGTGGATGCAAAATATATGTTCAAAAAGAAAAAGCAAGAACCATAATGCAGTTTATAACAACAAAATAAAAATGAGTTATAATTTAGTTTTATAAACTGTGCTGTGGTTCTCGCTCATTCTTTTAGTTCCTTGGTGCGCAGACATCTTGCATTTCCTCCATATTATCTAATCGGCTTTTTGGTTCAGTCCCTGACTGGAGTTTTGAGAAAGACCCCCCCCCCCCACACACTATGGTGGGGGATGCCATCTCATCCCTCGCCTTAGGAAGCAGATTGCCTTGAGCCATTCTGCCAAACGCACTCAGCTGAACAGGCACAGGAATGTAGATAGCAGGTACTGGAAGACATCAAGGGCTGGGGTATAGGATGTCTCACAGGACGTGACATGGGCGGAGCAAGAGCATCCAGAGCAGAGGAGAGTGCAGTACTATAGGAAACGACTGCCTCATCAACAGACTCAGATGACATAGTGGAGGAAAGAGTTGGACAATGAAGGAGAGAGCTAATGGGTCAATAGCATGAAGATTTCTAAAGGGGTTGCGGGAGACAGGGTGAGGTTGAGGCAGTGAGTGATGAAGACTGAAGCTTAGAAGGTGATAGTCCAATAAGGGAAGAACTGAGTTACAGAAGCTTGAGGGTAAGCAATTAGAGAAGAATATAAGGTCGAGGCAGTGGCCATGCTGGTGAGTGGAGGCAGTATAGCAAAGCTGGAAATTGAATGAAAAGGTAAGGGAAAGGAGCTTTAAAGCATAAGGGTCAGAGGGGTTATTAACATAGATGTTAAAGTCACCAAGAATAAGGGAGAGGGAAGAGGAATCCAGAAAGGAGGAAAGCCATGAGTCAAAGCAGAGAGAAAAGTCCACCTCTACCTGTCTGGAGGTTGATAAATAACAGCTAACCAGAGAGGTAGTGGAGTGAAAAGGTGGAAAAGGAGTGAGATTGAGGCAGGAGGAGGAGTTAAAATTGGCAGGAAGGAGAGAGTAGAAGACCAACACCACCACCATGGCCAATAGGACAAGGCGTGTGGGAGAACTGATAGCTGCCATGACAGAGAGCAGCAACTGACGCCGAGTCTTCTGGGAGGAGCCAGGTCTCAGTTAGAGCAAGAAGATGAAGAGCATTAGAGATAAAGAGATCTTGAGTAAAGGCAAGTTTATTTGAGATGGCATGTGCGTTCCACAAGGCACATGAGACGGGGAGAGAGGAAGGGTAAAGGAGAGGGATGTGAATAAGATTTGAGCGGTTGTGTGAAGATCTGTTCTGGGAATGTGACAAAAGTCTAGGACCAGGGTTGGGGTTTTATTTATTTATTTTCATTTATTTATTTGATTTTTCTATTCCGCCTCTTCCAAAGATCAGGGGCAGTTTACAGATAACAGAACATTTTACATAGAACAATGGTTTAACTTTTTACATAGTAACTTTTTGGGAGTAACAAAACAGTTTAGGATATACATTTGGCTACATTTGGGTTGCTCTCTGGAAGAGAAAAGGAGGAGAAAGAGTAGAAGAGTGCAGGGCAGAGAGGAGACAGCATGACATTAACGAGGGTAAGATTGTTTTAGAGAGAGACAAAATGACTGAATGAGAGGGAGAAAGTAGTAAAGCTCAAGAGCTGATGAAAGGGTATTGGAGAAGATGGTGGGGGAAGTGAGGATAGTAAAGGGGAGATAAGGGGGGGGGGGCTTGAAGGTATTGGTAGGAGGGAAGACAATTAGGAGTAGGAAGAGTAGGAAGAGAAAGTGATGAGGAGAACAGATGTCAAAAGAAATAAGGATAGATGGAAGAGAGAGATCATAGGGGATTAGATGCATCTGTGAATAATCGTGGTAAGGAGAAGGCTTCTGAATGCCATGGGGCTTAAGGGGTAGGAGGGAGGGATAAAAGTTATAAGGATATACAGAGACAAGAACAAATGGAGAAAACTGAACAAACATACAGATAAATAAATAGCACACTAACAATGATAAAATAAATATTTCACTAGACACACAGGGCTCACAGGCTGGCAGGTAAATGTGCCCGCACTGGCAGCAAAGCAGGTAAGCAGCTTCTCGGTGCTAAGGCAGAGAGAAATCAGCACACGTGGGAAAGAAAACAGGAAGAGAGGGTTAAGCAAAGCCTCAAGAGGGGAGGGGGAAGGGTTAGTCACTCAGGGAGAGTAAAGCAAGGGACAAGAAAATGGAAAATATTGGATAAAACACCAGGACAGAGAAGAAATAGGTAATGGATTAAATGTTAGCTTGGCCTCAACAGACAGAGACTAGAAAGTTGCAGAAAGTTATGAGGATATGCAGAGACAGGAACAAATGGAGATGAATGACTGCCAAGACATGTTCTATGTAAACCGTCTTGACTTGTAGAAAGACTGTATATAAAAATTGTTAAATAAATAAATGGAGAACAGTGAACAAACATACAGATAAATAGCACACTAGCAATGATAAAATAAATATATCAATAGACAGAAAGGATTCACAGGCTGGCAGCTAAATGTGCCCACACTGGCAGCAAAGCAGGTAAGCAGCTTCTCGATGCAGCTCTCAGTGCTGAGGCAGAGAGAAATCAGCACACGTGGGAAACAAAACAGGCCGCACCACTCTCACAGCCCTTGGTATGATGCTGGCTGAAGCAGATGCTTCATAACCTCCCAAGCCATATAGTGGTTCTTTTCAAGATACAATCTTTCTGAGCCAATTACTCTGTTTCAGAAATTCAGCTACTTGAGGGTCTTTACTCTAAGGTACTTACAACCGATTGACTCTGTTGGAAATAGGATACTGGGCTTGATGTACCTTTGCTTTGACCCGGTATGAGAATAAACTTCTGCCTTTGCTGCAGAATTGTGTGACGAAGTTCCCACTGGCCACCTTCGCTTGCCTTAGCAGGAAGGCCTGCAGTGCAGCAGTTAACCCTCCAATGTCGCCACCTCCTAGTCCTGCAGATACATATTTCCTGCCGGCTAACTAGTGGATGCTGCCAGAAAGCACCATGGTCTCCTTCCTGTCTGCCATCGATGCCACTCTACCATTTATCTGTAGGAACGATCCTCTCTTGCCCTCTGCTCCTCCATCACTGGTTCACCACAGAAGAATATCAAATGGATCTAGGTCATATCAGATCATCACCATTCATGATTTAAAAGTGCCATTCCACGCATGAAGGATAGTCACAACTATCCACAAGGTTGCTAGGAGTCAGCATCGACTCACAGCACACAACAGTACTGCTTTGCATAGGAAAACTATACTTAATATTTCAAGATCCTCTTAGACAAAACAGAGCTAGCTCCACTTCTTCTTGTTGACTTAGAGTCACCTGTCAACCCCAACTCAGAGCTTGCTCACTACATCGATAACACTGCTAGCCGTATGCAGTGCTACAAAATCCCAAATGCCAAATACAATATGAAACAGGAAACAATAAGAATCCATATGCAAAATAGGCCAGAGGCATTCTCTAGAATGTTCCAAATCAAACTATTTGTTTATTTTAATATTTTACCCATCCTATCATAAAATCTCACAGGGTTGATTACAAATCCTCCTATGGGAACGGCATTGTGGGGTTGAGTTGGGGCTTGTGAGGGAAGGGGCCAGGAGGTCATTTGTATCCCTTAGCTAAATTTTACAATAATGGCCACTGGGATGTGAATTTTTTTTTGCAGTTCATTGCATTGTCCTTAGTATGTGAATATTTTTCTGTTTTCTAACTTCATATGTTGCAGGATGTCTGGGTAATCATTATGAAGAATGACCCAGTGCAGTTAGTGAGGTCAGGTATGTGCACAGGTGTAGGCCATTTCACAATTGCGGACGTCCCTGAATTGCCTGGCCACAGAACTGGGTACTTGGATGTTCTAGCAGGGGTATTTCAGAAGTGGGGCGACAATGTTATTTGACAAGAATGCCCCAGCCTGCCATTTCAGATATGACGAAGTGCAACAGTGGGCCAGTAATTTGTTTGGAGTATGTATTTACATACAGGTTTCATTGTCCAAGAAATATTACCTGTGGCAATGAAAGCACATTTTGCTCTTCAGCCTGGAAGTGTTGCAGCCATGAAACAAGAACTTTTTTGTGCATTATTCGTAGTCAGGAGCAGGTTTAGGCATGGATACCTCGGCAACCAGAGCCAGACGTGCTTGCGCCATTCTGAAATCGCATCATGATGTGCTTCTCCATTGCTCTTCCCAGGCCACTCCTCTACCACACTCCTGTGCTAAATGGATGTTCTTGCACAAAGGACATCTACATATCGGTCTTTCTAAAATGGGTCTGGGGACATCTCCTTGATTTACACATCCAAGTGCCCATTTTCAGATGTCCAAATCATGAATAGAGCTTCTAAAATACCCCCCATGAAGCCCGATTCCCAGAGGCGTACATCCAGGCCATCCAGATGTCCCCGATGAAGATGGGCCCATTAGAACCTGATTCTGGAATGCAGGAACTAAATGTTACCATGGCACACAGAATCAGTCCCGTGAATAGCCCGTCATGCCCCTGCCACCTGCGGGGACGTCCTCCCCGCAGGCGCCCCTGACTCCCATAGCTTAGGCTCCCCATTTTCCCGCTTCCCAACCCACAGTTGGCCTGCTGTGGCCTGGATTGGGTGGCAGGGACTGATGAAACGCCCAGAAGGTTAAGACATAAACTTAAATCTAAGATGAGTCTGAATACGCAACCAATATAATTTTATGAGCTACAGATCTTCCCTAACACATCTCTTGCTCTTTGTCACCATCCAAGCCGTCACATTTTATAACTCTGAAATCTCTTCAGAACCTTCCTTGGAAGATCAACATAAAAATTCCAATGAGAGAAAAATTAAGGCACACAGCGCATCACTGTATCTGTGGCTGATTGAGTAGCTCCCCTAACTGAACCAGTAGAAGAACTGGATCTACTTCATCAACTTTGCCCACATCCAACCCTTTTATTCCATATTCTTATTCACTGATATGCCAGTCTCCCCTGTGGAAATGGTTTATTGGCATCTTGGCAAGGTTGTACATTTGTGCTTCTTTAGGACTGGGGAACTTGTCTAGCCATCATGCATACTTCGGGTGCCTCCAGCTTATTTACCAGGGATACTGATGGATTCAGCTTCTTTGACTTAGATGTGCGATTTGCTAGTGAATGCAACTATAATATGTATTGTGGAAGACAGTGTTTATCACCGTAGCATTGGAAATGAGACATGCACTGATGTTTTACATCTAAGCTTGTAAGCTGTTATAACATTGGGCACGCTGCAGCAATGATTTCAGTGCCGAGGAGCCAAATAAGGTGATTGTTAAATTTTGCCATTTTTAAGCTTCAATCTGTTCTGTATCATCTTGAATTTTCTATTAAGAAACAATCACATTGCACCTGGCTCCCAAGTCTATTAATGACCGTGTTTCAGCTTGTTTTCTGTATTTTCCACTGCCGCTGTTAAACTAGGTTACATTATATACTAAGAAGAAATAGATTTTATGCTAATATGTTATGCTGGGAAAATGAGCTAAATATACAGTACTGGCACCCTTGCATTCTGTGTACAGTATCTTCAGAAATAATTGGAAATATTCCAATTGTATGACATCATAATATTTAAATAGTATGTTCAAAGATATACAACAAAAAATGATGTCTGTGTAACTCAGATGTTGTAATTTCTGAGAAAAAAAACAGAATATGACTTGGACAGGATTACTGGCACTCTTCACTAATATTTGGTGGCACAACCCTTGGCAGTGATGACAGCCTCCATACATTTCTTGTAGCCAGCTATAGGTTTTGTACATCTCTCTGCTGGCAGTTTCTCCAACTCTTCAATTGCTATTTGTTCCAGTTCATGAATGTTTCCAGGATTCCTTTTACCAATGGCAGATTTCAGCTCTTTCCAAAGGTTTGTGATTGAATTGAGATCAGTTTAAAACAGTCCAACTGCCCAGTTGTTCCTTTTTAACCTTTCTTTTGTACTTTTGGATGTATGTTTTGGGTCATTGCCTTGCTGGCAGGGCCGGATTTACCTTGAGTGAGGCCCTACGCCAACAAAAATTGTGGGCCCCCAGCAGGGGCGGCCCAAGGGGGGTGCGGGGCCTCATTTGCATAAGGGGCCTCATTTGCATAAATATTTGCATAATGTTACCATATACTAACTTTTAGTAAACGTGCCTCTTAATGAGTGTATGGATAAAGAAAGACTAAAAGATTTCTACATTACTATAATCCAGTGCCAACTGCCAGACACATTAGGAACTACTACAAACACTGCCCATTTAGAACCCATAGCAAACCCGCCGTATCCTAACAGCACTACCAGGACTCACAAAGCACCATACTCTACCAATCAAAAGGCAACACTGCAAATATTAAACCAGTACATTTCAGAGAACAACAATACATGACCTACTGGGGAAAGAGAACAAGTGGCAATGTCAAATAGGAATTATATAAACAGAACACCTCAGCTCAGTTACACATGCAGAACATAGACCATCACCAAACAAGTAATCACAATTTAGAAACAGGAAGACAATAATTAAACTGGGAATCCCAAAAGCCAAACTTGGAATGTACAACACTGTAGAAATAAACTATACATTAATTTGCTCTTGTACTAAACAAAGCGCAGACGTTAATGATGCACATTTACCAGAGCTGACATATTCCAATTAATAAATTCAAAATAAAGAGATATTTTTCTACCTTTTGTGCATTTTTTTCAGCTGCAATTGCTCCAGCCACTTTCTTCTGGTTTCTTCGTGTCTTCTGCTAACTCTCCATCGTCTGCTGTCCATTTGTCCTTTCTTCTCTCTTCTAGATTTTTTTCCATTCTCTCTCTACATCTGCTTTAACATACTAATCTTCTCCTTTTGCTCTTTCCTCATTCCTATTTCATCCACTCAAATTTTACCCCTCCATCCTCAATCCCCACTTACTCTCCCAATACCCGGCCAATTGTAGATTTTTTATCCCTCCCACACAAAATATTTTTCCCTTCTCCATTTTACTCTTCCAGCCCCATCCCATTCTAATCCTCCCCCAACATCAGCTCCCTTCTAGTTCCAGCCTCACCCAGCATCCATTCCCTTCTAGTCCCTGCATCAGCCCATTTCCAGTCCTAGCCATCCATCAGCCCATTTCCAGTCCTAGCAACCCCCCAAACCCAATACCAGTCCTAGCCCACATCAACCCACTTACAGTCCTTAACCCATCACCCCATTTTCAGTTTAAGCCCCCCCTATAACCCATTACCAGTCCTAACCCCCCATCAGCCCACTTCCAGTCCTAACCCCATCAACCCATTTCCAGTCAGCCCCCCATAGCCCATTTCCAGTCCTACCCCCCCCCCCATCAGCCCACAGCCCATTACCAGTCCTAACCCCATCATCCCACCTCCAGTTTTAACCCCCCAGCCCATTTCCAGTCCTAGCCCGCCCATTACCAGACAGCCCCATCAGCCCACAGCCCATTACCAGTCTTTACCCCCCCCAAAGCCCATTTCCAGTTCTAACCCCCCCCGAACAGGCCATTACCAGTCCTATCCCCATCAGCCCACCTCCAGTTTTAACCCCCCAGCCCATTTCAAGTACTAGCCCCCCCATAGCCCATTACCAGACAGCCCCCATCAGCCCACAGCCCATTACCATTCTTAACCCCCCCCCAAAGCCCATTGCCAGTTCTAAGCCCCCCCAATAGCCCACAGTCCATTACCAGTCCTAACCCCCATCAGCCCACCTCTAGCCTTAACCCCCCCAGCCCATTTCCAGCCCCAGCCCCCCCAATAGCCCATTACCAGTCCTACCCCCCCCATAGCCCATTACCAGCCCTACCCCCCCAGCCATTTCCAGCCCCAGCCCCCCCAATAGCCCATTACCAGCCCTACCCCCCCAGTCCATTTCCAGCCCCAGCCCCCCCCAATAGCCCATTACCAGTCCTACCCCCCCCCCCGGCCTAAAGTAAAATTTAATTTAAAAAAAAAACCTGGTGGCTGCCGCCGCGGGGCCCCCTCTGCTGCCGCGGCAGCACCGATTGACCCGCGGGGGCCCCGTCTACAAGCTGAAGCCGTCGGGTCGGGTCGGGTCGGGTCGTTCCTCCCTCCCTCCCTCCGTGCAGGCTGCAGGCTGTGAGAGACGCGAAGAGAGAGCGTCTCCTCGCGTCTCTGTTAAGCCCGCAGGGGCTGATGGGAAATTAAATAGTTTTGTGTCATCTGCAAATTTGATAACCTCACTTGTTGTTCCACTTTCCAGGTCATTTATGAATATGTCAAAAAGCAGCGGACCCAGCACAGATCCCTGGGGTACACCACTATTCACATTTCTCCATTGGGAAAATTGGCCATTTAGCCCTACCCTCTGCTTTCTATCTTTTAACCAGTTCCTGATCCACAGTAGTACACTGCCTCCTATCCCATGACTCTAGTTTTGCCAAAATTCTCTGATGAGGGACCTTGTCAAAGGCTTTCTGAAAGTCCAGATACACTATATCAACCGATTCACCTCACGTTCCAGGCCTCCAGTTCCTGAGGCAGCAAAACAGCCCCACAACATCATGGAACCTCCACAATATTTAATTGTAGGAAGGATGTTTTTTTCCTTGTAAGCTTTATTTCTTTCGCCTGTAAATGTATCGTTGGTCTGCATTGCCAAAGAGCTCAGGTTTGGTTTCATCTGTCCACAGAACATTTTTCCAGAAGGATTGTGGCTTCTCAAGGTGGATTTGGGCAAAGATCAGGCGTGCCTTTTTATGTCTGTCCTTGAGTGTGAGGTCCTCCTTAGTCTTTGCCCATGAAGTCCTTTTTTGTTTAGTGCATGGTGTATAGTGCAGGATTGACACCACCACTCCAGATTGCTCCAGGCCAGCCTTAAGCTTTTTGGATGTTGTATGTGATGTTTTTCCAATAGTTCACACTAACCTTTGAAGACTTCTTGGGTTAATATTTCTCTTTCCACCACCTCCTGGGAGGTTCTTGATAGTTCCATGAGCTGAAATCTTCTTAATAACTTTGTGAACTGTAGACACAGGAATCCCAAGGTCTTTGAAGATGGCCTTGTACCCCTTTGAAATTTGATGTTTGGTGATAATGGCTTCTCTGATGATTTCAGGCAGCGCTCTTGTCTTCACCATTATGAAAATGGAACAGGGAGTGAATATGGCCATTTTAAACATTAGAGCCATCATTTATTGGTTGATTCAAGTCATGTGAGTACTGACAAGTGATCATATTTGAGTCTAATTTTATTGCAATGGGAATGCGGTTCTTCTGTTCAAACCGATTCGAATTGTTTATAAGGCTGCCAATTATCATGTCCCGACAATGTCTCAATTTTTATACTATTTCCTTCTACTTCCTTTTTTTAATGGTCTTGTTTTATTTGATTCTTTTATGTGTCAAATATGTGTGCATATTTATTTATTTATTTTATTTATTTAACAAGTTTTTAATACCACCTTATCATATATTCAAAGTGGTTTACATTATAACATAAACTAGGAAATGTACGTTGAACAGGGGTAATAAACTTGGAGTTTTATATAACAGGGAGAGCCATAGTCCAAAGCCATTTCACTGGCCACTTTTTTTTAGGAGATATTGGACATTAAGGGGTTGAACTGCAAGGGTGCCAATAATGTTGACTACAACTGTATATGACTCTAACAGTTTGCACTTCATAGTATTCATATAAATATTTTGTGTATAGATAGATAGATATAGGTAGCATTCTCAGCTTTGGCACTTATTTGTTATGGGCAAATCATTGTTTATTAGGTTCTCACTTTACACAGTTTTGGCAGCAGTCAGCTCTAATTTCACCGTACCATTGGTACCCTCACTTCGCTATCGTGGGATGATGCGGGACACCACACTCTCATTTCATGAGCACATTTCACTGCTTGCTTTTTTCTACCTTCTCCAGATACACACCATCTGTCCTTTCTTGGCCATACCGGCTTTAATCACCCTTCTTTTGTATTTAGTTATATCCAGACTCAACTTCTGCAATTTAGCCCTTACTGGCATTACCCAATCCCAACTTCCATCGGCTTCAGTTAGTACAGAATACGGCAGCCTGGATCGTTACTCACACCCAACGCAGGGACCAAATTACCCCCATCTTGATTCATTTACAGTGACTTCCACTGGCCTTCTACATCCATTATAAGGTTCTCATTTTTGCTCATTGCGCCATCTATACCTCCACACCACAGTATCTAGCCAACTTGCTCCAATTTCAAACACCCACCCGCATTCTTCGCTCACTTCATGTCAACCATCTGATCCTCCCATCCCCGACACTTGCACATCTTCAGTCCACTGCCATTCTGCTTTCTTATTTTTTGGACCCCTCCCTCTGGAATTCCCTCCCCTCAGCACTTTGCCAGGAACATAAGAACATAAGATATGCCATACTGGGTCAGACCAAGGTCCATCAAGCCCAGTATTCTGTTTCCATCAGTGGCCAATCTAGGTCATATGTACCTAGCAGTTTCCCCAAGAGACACAAGTTCCACAATGCTTGTACTGGGTCAAGCATTGATATCTTCGGTCACTTCTTAATAATGGTTTATGGACCTTTCCTCCAGGAACTTGTCCAAACCTTTTTTAAACCCAGCTACACTAACAGCCTTTACTACATCCTCCGGTAACAAATTCCAGAGTTTGATTACACGTTGAGTGAAAAAATATTTTCTTTTATTAGTCTTAAATAGTTTACCCTGTAGCTTCATTGCATGTCCCCTAGTCTTTCTATATTCTGATAAGGTAAACAATTGATCTACGTTTACCCGTTCTACTCCGTTCATTAATTTATAAACTTCTATCATATCTCCCCTCAGCCGTCTCTTTTCCAGGTTAAAGAGCCCTAACCTTTTTAGCCTTTCCTCATAGGAGTATCCTTCCATCCCCTTTACCATTTTGGTGGCTCTTCTCGGAACCTTTTCTAAAATCGCTATATCCTTTTTAAGATACGGCGACCAGAATTGCACACAATATTCAAGGTGCGGTCTCACCATGGAACGATATAGAGGCATTATAATATCTTTTGTTTTATTTTCCATTCCTTTCCTTATCATACCTAGCATTCTATTTGCTCTCTTGGCCGCCGCTGCACACTGGGCCGAGGGTTTTAACATGGTATCCACAATGACGCCTAAATCTTTTTCCTGGGTGGTGGTTCCTAATGTGGAACCTTGCATCGTGTAACCATAGTTTGGGTTGTTCTTCCCTAGGTGCATAACCTTGCACTTGTCCACATTAAATTTCATCTGCCATTTTGATGCCCAGTCTTCCAATTTAACAAGATCCTCTTGCAATTTTTCACAATCCTCTTGGGTTTTAACAACTTTAAATAGTTTTGTGTCATCTGCAAATTTGATAACCTCACTCGTTATTCCACTTTCCAGGTCATTTATGAATATGTCAAAAAGCAGCGGACCCAGCACAGATCCCTGGGGTACACCACTATTCACCTTTCTCCATTGGGAAAATTGGCCATTTAGCCCTACCCTCTGCTTTCTATCTTTTAACCAGTTCCTGATCCACAATAGTACACTGCCTCCTATTCCATGACTCTTTAGTTTTGCCAAAAGTCTCTGATGAGGGACCTTGTCAAAGGCTTTCTGAAAGTCCAGATACACAATATCAACCGACTCACTTTTGTCCACCTGTTTATTCACTCCTTCAAAAAAAAACTCTCCTTCTCCAAATTCAAGAACCTTCTGAAGACTCACCTTTTTTATAGTGCGTTTGACCTGCCTCCCAGCCCCTCCTAACCCCTCCTAACCCCTCTCTGACATTTCTCCTAACTAGCTGTGTGAATGCTCTATCTCTGTCCTGTCATTTATTGTATAGTTCCTTCTCCTCTCCGGCCTCAGCCACTCTCAAATTCTTTTTTTTGTATTGTTAACCGCCCTGATGTAACAAAGGTACGGTATATCAAATACCAAATAAACATAAACATAAATGACAAATTTCTTTTTTTTTCTCTTCACTTTATCTTTGGAATGCTATCTTCCACAGTGGAGGTTTCTACATAAGTAAAGAAACTGCTTTCACTTGAAATTAGCAGACTTTTACATCTTGGAGCAAGATAGCAATTTAGTTTATAGACTTGGAATTACAGTTAAAACATGCTGGGGCTGGCAAGGGCAAGCAATAAAGCCCTACGCCCGCCATCCATGTCAGGCAGTAAGAGTTGACTGGACAGATGGTTGTTGGTGTGACTGCTCAGAGATCTGGAAGAAAATGAAGCAGACCAAGTGTCCAGTTTGATCCAGTGACTCCTGTGCAGGTCACACCCTATGCCTTCCCCTGACCTAGCTTCCTTGACCTAATGAATGGGGACTTCTGGACTTGAAACAATAGGAAATTTAAGCTATTTCCATTTGATTAGTGTGTGACAGTCTACTTTATTTATGTTAGTGGGTTTTGACCACTGATTTTTTTTATGTTGTCTTGTGAGTTTTTGTTAGTTTAATGTTTGGAGAATTCTCTTTTAGTATGAGTCCAGAAGATCCAGGAACCAAGATGGCTGCAATTGCCTGAGCTCTATGGAGACTGGAGAGTGCGCATAAACTACCTGAGGAATGAGGTGAAAATGTCCCTAGCATGGCTGCTAAGAAAAAAATGCTGAATCCGAAGGAATGCTCTTGCCAGAGTACCAGCAAGGCCTGAGCAGCTCCGGGCTGAATTTAATTAATGAACTTGCTGCTCGGGAACCAGATTGCTGACTGCACAGTAATTGCTAACTTATTTACAACAACAAATAGCACCAATTAGCCAAGTTG
The DNA here is from genome assembly GCA_033557465.1 of Ichthyophis bannanicus. Classification (NCBI taxonomy): domain Eukaryota; kingdom Metazoa; phylum Chordata; class Amphibia; order Gymnophiona; family Ichthyophiidae; genus Ichthyophis; species Ichthyophis bannanicus. The sequence goes on from CM066041.1 coordinate 277,983,182, forward strand.
AAAAAGAGTCGAAATGGATCGTGTGCTGCTGTGCCCCCGGCTGAAGGGATGGAGCTGGGGTGCAGGCCACCAAGTAAGCAAGCGGCGTAGCAAGGACCTGGGACGATCTTGGAGCTGGAGTGAGCCTTAGGGATGGGAAAGTGGACGGAGTATAACGACCGGATGCCATTATGCAGCTTGTTGGGGTCTAGCGGAACTTGTGGGATCTGTGAACATTTCCATTACAAAGGATCATACTCCACAAGAAGCAGCTCTGCATGCTTTGAAATGTACTGCAACAGCTGGTAAAGGTCAACTGGGCCTCTAAGATCGTGACTAAGCCCTTTTTCCATAGTCATGAGGGTGGGCGGTAAACTCTTTGGTTCTTTGCATCTCAAGGGAAAACTGTACAGTTTTTACATATAGTAATTAAGAGTGAATCTGCAATGCTTCATGCAATTATCTTCCACAGCAGACATTCACTATCCTACAAAACAATTTGCAACCACAGTAAAACTGATCAGCCCCCCGAGCGTAGCATAGAACCTGCCCTTAGAGGCCCTTTTCACTTCGCACAGAATTTTTTTACTATCTAACCTACAAAGCAATTTGCAACCCCAATACAGTACCTCAAACTATAGAGCTCACCAAAATAATCCGACACACTGTCTTCCTCCTCACCCTAGCTGTTATCACAACCCATGCCCTCCATCTACAAACAGAATCAACACAACAATTCCACATCCCCATAATATGCCCTAGACCCAACCCCTTCCATCTCTACTATGGAAACATAAATTCCATAGGATCAAACCTCATCCACAAGAAAACCCAACACAGACTAATCTATATTAACACACAGTATTCCAACATGTCACATGAACCCGCTTCCCTCTCCATTCCAATAAAATGCTTCCTGATCAATGCCAGATCCATCAGGAATAAGATGCCAGTTATAGTCGATTTCGTCAGAGATGAAACTCCAGATGTACTATGCACCACAGAAACATGGCTATCTGACATGGACAGTGTTCTGTTAAACCAGTTAAACATAACAAAATACAACCTAGTCAACTGCCCAAGAAATTCGAAAAGAGGTGGTGGTGTTCTCATAATAATTAAAAAAGAATTAAAAACCTTTGCCTCTATTTGTAACAATATAGATGGCACGGACATAATTAAAATTGAAAATAAAAATCTAACCATCTGTCTCCTATACAGACCACCCAATCCAAACCATAAAAACCTAACAACCATCCTGGAATCAACTTGCACCACTTCTTTAAATAAACCTCACATTCTCTTAGGTGATTTCAATTTGCCAACCTTCCATAACACCCAATCCACACTATTCCTCACCTCAATGATGACATGGGATTTCGACAAATAGTAAACACGCCCACTCATACTAAAAGCAATACCCTCAACCTAATTTTCCTCCCGAAACAAACAACTAACTACACTCTATATTCACCCCCCAAACACTCCAAGTCCCCTGGTCTGACCACTTCAGAATAAAGTTCACCATACCACTGTCATCTTATGACCCCTGACAACACAATGCAGCAACCCACAAAAAAACGGTTCAGACACTTTGATAAAGATGACTTTCTTAAAACCATACTTCTGCATCAAACAGCCCATCAACAGATCTTAACAAAATCATAACAATTGGAACACCATAATTTCAAAAGCTGCAGCACCCCTAAAACCACAAACAAATCCTGCACGCAGACCATTAAAAAAATGGTACACAAAAGAGCTCACAGCTTTGAAAAAAGAACTAAGGAAACTAGAACGCAAATGGAGGGTCTCTAAATCAGATAAAGATAAACTAAAACATATGACATCCCTCCAAAAATACAAAGAAGCAATCAACAGCAAAAAGAGAGAATACCACTCCAAAATCCTTTGAAATTGTTAGGCAGCTAACACACACCCAAAACAACGAAGCAAACAATACCTCAATAAGGCCTCAAACCTTTGCAGACCACTATGCCGAAAAACTAAAGAGAACAACGAAGAATGATACTGACACCAACCTTAAGATGATAACTAACACAAACACTTGGAATTCCTTCCACCAAATTGATGAAAAACAATTGCTGAACACAATCTCCAAAATTAATACCACCACCTCTCCGCTTGACCCCTGCCCAGTTAGTTGGATTAAGGTAGTGAAATCAGACCTCGTGCACTATCTCCCATCTATAGTCAACCTATCCCTCACCCAGGGGTATATCCCTCAAGAACTCAAACACACTATGATCTGCCCAATCCTAAAAACCAAATCCCTTGACAAAGATGCACCCAGTTCCTAACGACCCTTAGCAAGTATTCCATTTGTTGCCAAGGTAATCGAAAAAGTGGTCCAAACCCAATTACAGGACTATATAGACCTAAACACGCCACTAGATGAACATGGGATGGAAACGCTAATATTAGCCCTCTTCAACAAACTCATACCTGGCATGAATGATGCCAAACAAGCATTCATCCTAGTTTTTCTAGGCATCGCATCCACGTTTAACAATGTCGATCATAACACTCTGCTGAATCCCTTGGCCCAAATTGGATTAACAGAAACCACATTTCAAAGGTTCAGATCATACATATCCAACCATACTCAACAAGTTCTAGTAGGCCAAGAAATCTTGTCTACCTTCAACCAAGAGCAGGGCATCCCACAGGGATCAGCCCTCTCAGCACTTTCAATCTCTATCTCCAACCTATATGCAACATATTCAAGTAGGATATCACATCTATGCAGATGATATCATGTGGTACGTCCCCATGGACATAATTTCATCCTGCATCATAGAAGCAGAGACATGGCTAAAATCTCACAACCTTCTGATCAGCTTTAAGAAAACTGAAGTACTCTACACCACACAAAACCAGAATTCCATCCCTCCCCCCTTGACACCTATCACCCAATTTGCTGAAATACCAGTCAAAAAAGAAGTCAAATATCTAGGAGTTACCCTCCATCAATCTCTTAGCATGACATCTCATATAAAACTACTCATGAGAACCATATTCTTCAAACTACAGATCTTGCAAAACCTTGGACCTTTACTTGACAGTAGTGACTTCAGATCAGTGGTCCAAGCCCTAATCACACCACACTTCAACTGTTGTAATGGCCTACTATACGGATTACCCAAAAAGACTGTCAACCAACTTCAGATAGCACAGAATGTAGTAGCCAGGATCATTTGCCAAGCCCCAGTGTCCAACCATATTATCCCCATCCTGCACATTTATTTTATTTAACAGTTTTTTTAATACTGATTTATCATTCCAGTCAAAGCGGTTTACATTGTAACTTAAACTTGGTAGTGTACATTAAACAGAGACATTGATAACTTGGATTTTTCTGAGGCCATGGAGGGTTAAGTGACTTGCCCAAGGCCACAAGGAGTGCTAGTGAAAATTGAATGCTGGTTTCTTGCTTCCCAAACCAGTGCTCTAACCATTAGGCTACTCCTCCACATGCTACACTGGCTCCCCCAATCACCAGCAGAATAAAATTTAAAATCTTAATGACAACCTTTAAGTTACTTAACAACATAGCACCCTTTTTTCTATCATCCTTAATTCTCCCCTCAGAAGACACTAGAGCCAAAAGAGGATGTTCCCAGAAAACCATTAAAATCCCCTTGGACTTCCGCAAAACAAAACAAGCCACAAGCAACAGAGTGTTTTCTTATATAGCCCCATTCCTATGAAATTCCCTCCTAGACTCTTTGAGATCGATCAAAGTTCTTCAAACTTTCAGGAAACAAATCAAAACATTCCTATTTATTGAGCATTAAGGCAGTATTGACAACATGCACGGTCTTTATACAACATAAAGACACTCTATTAGATACACCAATTCTCCAAACAACCTCCCTTGTTTCATAGAAATCTCTATCCATCTCTTGTCCACATAATCCTTCAATGTAGTAACTGTGCAACACTTGTAAATAGCTGCCATGTAAATAACTTGTTGTTGTTGTTAAGTGCCGTCGAGTCGGAGTCGACTCATGGGGATCCTCTGGATAGCTATTCTAAATTGTGTTTGGTCTTCAGTCAGGTGGCTCATTGTTGACAGACTGGTACCCGTAGCTGCTGTTATTGTATCAGTCCATCTCATTGCTGGCCTTCCTCTTTTGCGTTGACCTTCTATCTTGCCAAGCATGATGTCTTTCTCTAATGATCTCTCTCTTCGCATGATGTGTCCAAAGTATGAAAGTCGAAGTCTTGTCATCTGAGCTTCTAAAGAAAGCTTAGGTTTGATCTCCTCTAGTACCGACTGGTTTGTTCTTCGGGCAGTCCATGGTATACACAGTATTCACCGCCAGCACCATAATTCAAAGGCATCAATTTTCTTCCTGTCTGTCTTTTTCACTGTCCAGCTTTCACATCCATATAATGTTATTGAAAATACCATGGCTTGAACAAGTTGAATCTTTGTATGGAGAGAGACATCTCTGCTCTTGAGAATCTTATCTAGGTCTTTCATAGCCATTCTGCCAAGAGCAATGCGTCGTTTGATTTCTTGATTGCTTGTTGCTTCTTTATTGATAGTTGATCCAAGTAGGTTAAAGTTGTTCACAATTTCAATTTCTGCTCCTTCAACGATGAACCTGTTGATTATGCCAGTTGTCATGATCTTTGTCTTCTTTACATTAAGGTGCAGGCCCATTTTGAGACTATGTTCTTTGATTGTGAGAAGCAAATGTTTCAGATCATCTTCACTTTCAGCCAGTAATGTAGTATCATCAGCATAGCGAAGGTTGTTGATGAGTCTTCCACCAATCCTCACACCTCTGTTGTCTTCATACAATCCTGCTTCTCTGATGATTTGTTCTGCATATAAATTAAACAGGTAGGGGGAAAGTATGCAGCCTTGCCTTATACCTTTGCTTATTTTAAACCATTCTGTTTCTCCTTGTTCCGTTCGAACTGTTGCTTCTTGATCAATGTACAGATTGCGCAAGAGAACGATCAGGTGTTCTGGTATACCCATGCTTCTTAATGTGGCCCAGACTTTCTCATGGTTTACACAGTCAAAAGCCTTGCTATAGTCGATAAAGCACAAATAGATATCCTTTTGGTATTCTTTAGTCTTTTCAAGGATCCATCTCACATCCGCAATGATGTCTCTTGTTCCTCGCCCTTTCCTGAACCCTGCTTGCACTTCAGGTAGTTCTTGTTCCAGGTATGGTTGTAGACTCTTTTGAATAATCTTCAGTAGAATCTTGCTGGCATGTGGGATCAGAGCGATTGTTTGATAATTTCCACAGTCAGTTGGATCACCTTTCTTTAGTATTGGTATAAACACAGATCTTTTCCAGTCAATTGGCCATGATGTTGTCTTCCATATTTCTTGGCAGAGCCTTGTAAGTATGGTAACAGCTGCATCAGATTGCTGCAATACTTCTATAGGAATGCCATCAATGCCTGGTGCTTTGTTCTTTGATAAGGCTTTCAATGCTGCTTCAAATTCTTCTTTCATCACGAATGGTTCCCGATCATAAGGTACAGGTTGAAACAGCTGTTGGTCCATTTGATCTTTATCATATAAAAACTCTGTATATTCCTTCCACCTTTTCTTGATCTTCTCAGCATCATTCAACATAGAACCTTGAGCATCTTGTAACATTCCAATTCGAGGCTGGAACTTTTTCTTTAACTCTCGTAGCTTTAGGAAAGCCGATCTTGTTCTTCCTCTAATAGTTTCTGCTTCTATTTCCTTGCATGCGTCATTGTAGTACTTTTCCTTGTCCTGTCTTGCTGCACGTTGGAAATCTCTGAGTTCTGCGATTGTCTTTCTTTCTCCTCTGGCTTTAGCTTCTCTGCGTTTCTGGGCAATTTTCAGAGTTTCTTCAGTCATCCATTTTGGCCGTTTTTGCTTTCTCACCTTTTGTAGAGGCTTCTCGCTTTCTTCCAATACAACCTTCATGATGTCATTCCATAACTCTTCCGGAGCTCTGTCATTTGTATCTAAAGCAGCAAATCGATTTTGCAGGTAGTCTTTAAATTCCAGTGGTATATTCTCAAGGTCATATTTTGCTGCATTCATGAGTGGTTTGCTCTTTTTCAACTTTAGCTTGAGTTTGAGTTGATGATCTGTACCACAGGTTTTGTCTTTGTTGATGTTATAGAGCTTTTCCATCGTTGACTTCCACAGATGTAGTCAATTTGATTTTTATACAATCCATTGGGTGAAGTCCATGTGTACAGTCGCCGCTTGTGTTGCTGGAAGAAGGTGTTTGAGATGAATAGATCATTGGTCTTGCAGAATTCTATCAGTCTTTCTCCAGTTTCATTTCTGTTGCCAAGTCCATATTTTCCAACTACTTTGCCTTCTTCTTTGTTGCCAACTTTTGCATTCCAGTCACCCATGACTATCAGGATATCCTGTTTGCATATTCTGTCAATTTCAGCTTGTACTTGTTCATAGAACTCTTCAATTTCATTCTCTTCTGCAGCTGTTGTTGGGGCATATACTTGAATTATAGTTGTGTTGATAGGCAATCCTCATAGACGAACAGAGATTAAGCGTTCGCTGACTGCATTGTATTTCATTACAGTTCTTGCAAGTTTCTTCTTTATTATAAATGCAACACCATTTCTTCTTTGTCTTTCATTTCCAGCATAGTAGACCATGTGATCATCTGATGCAAAGTGCCCGATGCCAGTCCATTTCAGTTCGCTGACACCCAACAGATCAAGTTGTACATGTTCCATTTCATTCTTGACTACCTCCAACTTCCCTTGGTTCATGCTTCGTACGTTCCATGTTCCAATGTGTAGGACATCTTTACAGCTTCTGACTCTCATTTCATGCGCAGCTACATCAGCAGTCAGACTTCCCAAGGGCTTTGATCCAACCACATCATAAATGCTGGCTTTACTCTGAAAAGTCTTCAGCTCTTCCCCAGTAGCTAGTTGAGTGCCTTCCGACCTGGGGGTCTCATCTTCCAGCACCATAGCACAATTTGTTTTGTTGTAACTATCCATTGGGTTTTCATGGCAAGATACAGAAGTAGATTGCCGGGCCTTTCTTCCGCAGTTATATATTGTTGTCCACTTGTTTGATGTAACATTACCTTTGTTTAATTCAAAAATGTTCAATGTAAAATGTTCATTAAATGTAAACCTCCATTGATCTTGGGAAAGGGCAGTATAGTAAAGCTATACAAATAAAAAAAATAAATCACCTCCTGGTAGTATTACCCTGTTGTAAGCTTATGCATATCTTACATTTTCTGAAGCAGATAGTAGAAAAATAGCCCATTAACACTTTCATTAAAACGGAAAGGCAAACTCTGAACCTCTTCCATACTACCGAGGCAGGGTGAGTAGTGAACAGTCTGGCTGCACACAATAGAAACCCAGTCCAAAAAACGTGGATAGCAAAGGAAGGAAATCTTTTATTGATCAATGTAAGCCACTGGCCCGACACAGGCCGTGTTTCGTTATGGTTGTGGTTGAATAGTTGTGTTTTTTATTTTAGATGGAAGCTTGTGACACATTGATAAAATAAGGGCATAGGATGTGCACCCTTTACTTTTATATGTCATCTCATGCTTTTGATGCGTCATCTTATTAACATTTCCCGCACTTACTGCCTTCTACATTAGAGCGCAGATGCCGGCGTTTCTGGTCAGAGCAGTCGTCTTAATAAGTGAGCCTTTTTCAACAGTGAATCTGTCAAATGTAAGTTGGATTTTTAGTGTTAGATAGTTATGTTCTTTATTCTACATCGGAGCAAAAAATGACAAAATTATGGCATGAATAAGATTTGCATTCTTCATTTGTTTTACACGTCATTTATTAATATTCCCCTTGTATACTGTGATCGGTAGAGCGCACGTGCCGGTGTCTCTGGTTAGAGCAGCCATCTGAATAAGTGAGGCACGTCATTTTTTAACAGCGATCTTGTCAGATGTAAGTTGGATTTTTGGTCTCACTCACTGTCATAGCTTACATCCGACCTGAATATTCACCAAGCAAGTTTATGTTTAAAGGCACATTTTTTTCATAATGGGATATAGAAGATGAAAAGTCTCTATCAATACTTAGGGGTATGTTTACTAAACTGCGTTAGTGCAATTCGCGTTAGGAGCCACGGTAGTAACAGAAACCCCAAATATTTATTTATTTATTTAATAAGGACATGGGCGGTACATCGTCACCACTAACGCGTGTTAAAAAAATTAACGAGCGTTACCGGGCGCCGTGGCGCATCACTGCGCGTTAAACGTAAGAAGACGTACAGACACAAAGCACTGAAACAGAGCTGTAGCACAATGGTTACGGTACTGACCGCTGTTACAGGCAGCATGGGTTCGAGTCCCCAGTGTGCCTAATGCAGAAGGCTGTCCCAGGCATCACCCTGTACATTACAGAGGGAAAGAGGAGGCATGTTTTTCGTTACGCTGAGTATTGGTGTCAGAAAAACACCCTCGGAGTGTGCCTAGCCACGTACGTTGGTGCGTGCGAGGTTGCGTGCATTGGTATGTGCGTAGCTGCGCGCGTACAATCGTGCGTGGGTACGTGTGTTTTTACCAGTGTGGGCATCTTATATTACAGACTCTGTAGGGTGTCTTGCACCTATGCATTATGCTAGCAGATGTACGTGTGATGGCCTATGGTTTAGCAGAGCCTGTGAGCAGGTGCTGGGGTTTCACAGGGTTGGATTGTGCCAGTCACACCCATGATGCACTGCACATGCAAATCAGCTGTCCACAGATACACACCATGGGGAATGCACCCCCACAGCACCTCGGCCTGGTAGGGGGAAGTGACCATGTGCACCCCCACAGCACCTCGGCCTGGTAGGGGGTACTGACCGTGTGTTGTACTGGCACAGAGTAGCTACACACCGTCACATTGTGCGGGTACTGTGCTCACCCTGAGGGTGCAGTGAGGCACCCAGCACCAGGTCCACAGCACCGTCCATGGCTGAAAGAGGCCATGGCGCAGGTCCAAAGCAGTGTTACTGTGTGAGATAGGTAGGTTCTGCAGGACCACCTTGGACATCTCTGTCTGTATCAGTCAGGTGTAGCCCCCATGCACCACCACCCCCCTCCCCCAGGGCGGCAAACAGGGTCTCCTATCAAAAGCTCCACAGTCTACCTCCCTGCAAAGGTGGCAGTAGAGGGGAACATCAACCCCACTCCTGCTGAGGAACAGGCACCCCACAGGGCAGTCAAATGCAGCTCTGTACACATCCATAACACAATAGCAGACAGACATTAGGCCTGGATATGGTATGCTGCACCCCACCACTATCTGATATTCCCCTGGTGCAAGCCATCAGCCACTGCACACCACTCCATCACAACACCTACCAGCTGCAAACAGTCTGCTAGTGCCCAGTGGAGATGCTTGCACCCAGAACTGGGATGTCAGCATACACAGCAAGCAGATACATCAGTGACTAGGCCCCAAAAGGAAACCCATATTTATCACATGAGAGAAATACTAGATAGCACCATGGGAGTGCCTAGCCATGCTGTGGTCACTGCACAGTCAGGGTGAGAGTGATCTCTCAGCAGGATATACTGAGGTCACCCTGTCTGTGTAGGTGGTGGCCGGGCACTACAATGTGCCTGTCACTGCCCTATGCCCTGTGCAGATGCACCCTGGCCAGGCCACCCTGTCCAGCCTATACCCATAGTACCTTGCTCCTCATTATGCACATTGGCAGCCCAATACTGGCAACATTGCTGGCAGTGTGGACTGTGGAAGGTGTTTGCAGCCACCACACACTGGATAGACAGACAGCCACCCCCATACCTATGCCAGCATTGTGCTACTATAGAGGTGGTCAGCAGCCATACCCACCACACCAGTCATGGGCATAGTACAGGCATGGATATGGTACACAAGGCTGTTGGGGGGTCACTCCCCAGGGTGGTGAACACTGTCAGAGTCCAGACCTGCAGCACACACCGCAGACATCAGAATGATTGTTATGGTGGAGCTCAATGAGCAAAATGTGCTTAACGTAGCAATTGATATCTGCCAGTTATCATAGGGAACGTTTGATAGCTCTGTACCATATACCCAGGTGTAGGGTGGCATTGCTAAGGTATGCAACTGCTAGTATTGGGAGATACAGGCATGGCCCAATGTCTTGCCTCTCCAGGAGGCATTGGCCAATGGGGCCTGTGGGTGGGTGTGTGGCTCTGTTGGCTGCTGCTTTACGGCAGAGTTCCCCAACTCCAGTCCTGGTGTTCCAAACACTGTTCGGGTTTTCATGCTGTCCCTCATAAATATGCATAAGCTACATCTGCATACCATGGGGTGGTGCATAGCTATGCAGCACAGGCATCTTTATTAGAGGCAGCATGAAGCCGGAATGGTGTGGGGCCCTCCAGGACTGCATTTGCGGGACTCTGCTTTAGGTAATGTGCCTGTTTCTGGTGTCTGTGTTTGGTGTAGTAAAATATAGGCCATGCGTATGTTCTCTGCAATAAAAGAGTGTCTTTACTATCACTGTTTAGTGGTGGGTAAAACTATGGGGACTGGGTTGGCAGGAGCCCCAGCTGGGATTTGAACCTGTGACCCTCTGGTCTTACAGGCAATGGCTGTGTCTGTTGCACCACACTGTGGCCACAGAGACAGTGCAGTCCCTGGCGTTAGTTAAACCGGCCTGACGAGTCAGAAACCCTGCTCTGCAACAGGTTTACTGTGGCCTCATTTACCTTGTATGCAGACAAAGGTGCACATAAACCTCAGAAAAGACCTCAGAAAAGGGGCACACACCCATAACCAAGCTGGGCAACAATGATATCATTGGGCAACATTACACAACACTCCCAGGACAGCTCCATTACAATGAAATGATCTTTGAAAGGGTCTGCGGAGCGTAGACCTTTCCACACATCATTTCTTTTTTATTTGGTGCTTTCCAGGGAGTGTTGTTCCTTGTTGCCCATTACTATCACTGTTGCCCAGCTGAATTATGCTTTTTAGAATGTTTCTTGTGGTCATTTTTAACGTTTTATGTGAAATTTTGTTCTGTGCACATGTATCACACTGCTCACGTTTTGTGGGTTTCCCCGGTTTTTCTGTACATTGCTGACGGAAATGGTTTCTCTTCCCTTTAAATGCCTTTAACGACAGGTTTTCATTCGCGTTGGAATTGAGCTCAGAAATTCAGCGCGTTAGTATGAGGGGAGCCTCTCCCCGCCCACTCTCCGCCCATTGACCCCTTCTCTCCGCCCACTCTCCACCTTCTGCGCTGTTTTAACGCGCCGCGGAGGTTTACGATCGTTAACTGCGGTTAACGCGCGTAAAGTACGTTTAACGATCGTTAGCACGTCAGAACGCGTGTTTGGACGTGCTAACAATCGTTAAACGTACTTTACGCGCGTTAATCACGATTACCGCACTTTATTAAACATCCCCCTTAAAGTAGTCTGCACATCGAACGCCAGTTAGTAGAATATGCGCCCATGTATTCATGTCTATTTAAGAATGCCACAATACTTAACAGTACAAAAGCTTGGGGTGTATTATTCATATATATTTATATATAAATTTTTTTTTAAAGAATAACAGTAGAAAGTAGCATAAGCAATATCGGTCTGTAGTAATTATCAGCATACAAGTAGGACCCTTAAAGTCCTAATTTACAACCCGGTTAATGAATAATAGCAGTATGATCTCTCCTCTTCCCTGCTTTCAATTTATTTACTAAGGGTAATTTATACAATAAAAGGTTGTAATTGAGCTATATATACATACTTACCCTTGTGATAAAATTTAGATATTTTCCTTTATAGTACAATATCGTCGGCGGCTTTTGAAAAAATTTTACTTTGGAAAAACATCAAGAAATAATGTACATCATATACATCAGAGTGGTATTTTGACCATACAGGTAATTTCCAATCAGTTTAAAGGTGATATTCATAACAACCCTGCGAGATTTATGGATTGACTGGTTAGTCGTATAATGACATTAAAATCATACGTTGGTTTAATGATTCCACTAATTCCTTGTGTTGTGCATCAATTTTTCTTTATAATAGTATTTCTCCCTGTAGCATCATCATAATTACAATTTTGCTCGGGAGTTTTTTTAACTAGTTGTTTGATAGAGATATATATTGTCACAGCCCCTCCCGGTGGTAGCGTGCTAAAGGGTCAGGGCGGACATTTATTGTTTGTTGAAACCGGGAACTCTAGAGGAGTTGTCCAATTGCGGAAGACTTTCTTCTTTTCTTCCCCCCGAAGCCGGGAACTCTAACTTAGACCAGGTGCATTATGGTCCTTGTAGTTCCCTTCTTTATAAAGAATAGTTGTGTGAGCCTTGTGCTGGGTTAAATATAAGATTTTATTCCCTTGATGCGCTAAGGTTCTCCAAGAAGACAACAGAATTCATCTTGATTCAGGGTTTCTACCAAAGTATTTACAAAGTCCAAAACTGTTATAAGAGCTTCACAGTCTTTTCCATTCAAGCAGGATTTTTCAATATAAACAGGTTAAATAAACACAAAAACTTCTTCTTTTCAGCTCAACAAAGCAATGACATTTTAGAGCATGTCTTATGCTATGACTCTGTGAGATATTCTATACTCTCAGCTACACAGAGAGTACAGTCCATAGGATATTCAGCTAGCAATGGTTCTGGTTCTACAAGATCTGTTTGCATATCCTCTTGCTCAGATATGGTGTCTGCTAAGCCTGAGCTTTCCCTAGGCAAAACTGGTTGCACTTCAGTAGTTCTCTCCAAGACTTTCCAGCCTGGCTGGACCTGGTCTGGCAAACAATTAATATGGCTTTTATCTAGGACCTTCTGCACAGGTTTCCAAAGCTTTCCCCAGCTTTGTTTCCCATATCTATAGCTCTCTGGTTTACAAGCCTTTCTAGGACCTGGCACACATTCAGGAAAGGAGGTGTGAATGTACCTTTGTTCTCTGAGACGTGCGTTGCTGGTATTCCCTATTCTACCAGACACTCTCCTGCTTACACTGTCTTCCCTGGAGACTTCTTTCTGGAGCTTTTCAGCATGGGCTTGTCCTTCCTGGAAGTTGTCCCTTCCTTGTAAGGACTGCAAGCTTAACTGCCTTTCCTTCCGTAGTTGGAGCTTTCCCCTTTCTCTCTCCTTAGTAGCAGGGGTTTCTGTTGCTCTCTGTATTTGTGGTCCTCTCTGCTCCTGTGGTCGTCTCTCTATTCGTGGTCCTCTCTGTATTGGTGGTCCTCTCTCCATTCTCCTGACCGAGCACTGCTTATAAAGCCGTTTCTCTAGTGAGCTTTCTGGCCCTCTACTCAGGTGTGCTTGATTAGCTATTGCATCATTACAATCTGGGTGTGTCAGCCTACCTTCTGCAGCCTCATGCCTACTCCTTCTAGCTGCACTTCTTGGTAACTGCATTCTCTGTAAATCAGTTTCTTTAAAAGAAACAGAGTTTTCTCCTAACTCCATAGCTTCAGTAGTGTCAGCTTCATCACAATATACTGATCATACATATTTTTGTTTTCCTTTTTCCCAAGTGATATAGGATGTATAAAACATACAAGTACATACAGAGGTATGGTTTGATGTTATTTATTGTTTTTCAAATTTATGCCTAGTCTTTTAAATTATTTTTACATGTTCATTTATTTCTGTCACTCCGATTTTACACATTCCTGTGCTGTTTGAAAGAATTTTTATACATATTTTATAAAACTTTTTTATACATGTTTACTAAAGGTCACATTAATAGTTCATTGTAAGGCCTTTTAGTTTTCATGCATTTAATTTTAATCTTTTAATTTTATATTTATGTCATTATTATTATTATTTTTTAAATGTTTTATATGTATTAGTTAAGCCAGCCCCTGATGAAGGCATAACGAAACACAGCCTGTGTCGGGCCAGTGGCTTACATTGATCAATAAAAGATTTCCTTCCTTTGCTATCCACATTTTTTGGACTGGGTTTGTTGATAGCACGTGGATCCGTGCTTTGTCGTCGTTGGACAGTCTATTCTGCACACAATAGAAAGACATAGAGGTACATAGATGACACCTATAGGGACATAGTACTGAAATCCCACCTCCAGTTTGCCAGCATCTCAGTTGCCATGTAGGAGAGAGGTCACGTGAAAGGAGAGCATCACCTTGGTGTGTCAGGAAGTGATCCTGTAACTATGACCTGTCCAACAGGAGATGTAAAACCCTCTCACACTGAGGAGGTTTCTCCAGGGCCATGTGCCCATGAGAGAAAGGTTAGGATGGCCATTATAGCTGGCGATTTGATCATAAGGCATGTAGATAGCTGGGTGGCTGGTGGACGTGAGGATCGCCTGGTAACATGCTTGTCTGGTGCAAAGGTAGTGGACCTCATGTACCACTTAGACAAGGTTTTAGATTGTGCTGGGGAGAAGAAATCTGCTGTCGTGGTATATGTTGGTATCAATGATATAGCAAAGTGTGGGAGGGAGGTTCTGGAGGACAAATTTAGGCTTTTAGATAGGAAGTTGAAATCCAGAACTTCCAGGGTAGCATTCTCTGAAATACTTCTCCTTCTCCTCACATATGCAATAGATAGCTAAAACCTGTTGTTTCTTTCTCTATAACATTAACAAAATTCGCCCCTTTCTCTCTGGACACACTTCTAAAACATTTGTCCACTCTATAATTATTTCCCATCTCGACCACTGCAACCTCCTTCTTGCTGGTCTCCCTCTGAGTCATCTCTCTCCCCTTCAATCTATTCAAAACTCTACTGTGCGACTAATATTTTGCCAGCCTCAATATATTCATATATTCCCTCTTCTCAAGTCACTTCATTGGTTTCCCTTCCATTTCCATATCCAATTCAAAGTCCTCCTTTTAACCTATAAATGTCTTCATTCTTCTGCCCCTCACTATCTTCCTCTCTCCTCTCCCCCTCTGCTCCTCTACTGGCTTGCTCATCTTTTTTCCCTTTTCTTCCACTGCTAACTCCAGACTTCGGTCCTTTCACCTTGTTTCTCCTTATGCCTGGAACAAACTTCCTGAGTCTGTACGTCAGGCTTCATCTCTGCCCCTTTTCAAATCTGTGCTAAAGGCTCACATCTTTGAGGCTGCTTTTGGCTCCTGATCCCTTAGTCCCTTGTGTCTCCTTATCCTTCCCTATTCTATCCTTATTTCTTACTTTTGTCTTATCTGTCTTGATTAGACAGCTCTAACAAGTAGGGACTGTCTCTATCTGTGTTTATACAGCACTGAGTATGCCTTGTAGCACTTTATAAATGTTTAATAGTAGTAGTATGAAAGATTTTTATTTGATGTCTTGTTTTATGTACACAGTTATTATGGCATGTTTAAAGGTGGAATAAATTAATAATGAGCTGCTATTGCTGGAAAGAAATCTGCACTTGAAAGTATTTACTTCTGGGAAATTCTCTAAATCTTGGTGAAAAGGGAATTCTTTTGGTTAAAGCTGATTAATCTGTGTAATTTAGAATCATGTGTATTTGTTAACTCAGTAAGGGCCTTGTATCAGCAGAGTTTTTAATTTAAGTTTAAAACTCATCAGAGAGCTTTTAGTTTAAATTCAAAACTCAGTCAGGGCCTAGTATCAGCAGAGAGCTTTTAACAAATCAAATCAGGGTATAGCTTAGCATAGAAGGAAGAATAGGGTAAATATTCTTTGAGTAGAAAGAAAGAAATTGTTTCTAGAGACCTTTACAAAGAGGCCTTCCAGTCAGGAGGCAAGAGATCTGTGAATTTGCTTTAAATAGATGTTAAAGCCAAAGAGAGGCAAACTACTTCAAGGAGAGCAATATCCCTGGCTGCTCCCGTGCTATGAAACTCCCTCCCAGACTGCCTAAGATCAACCGTGGACATGAAAGACTTCAGGACGTTGCTCAAAAACACGCTCTACATAGAATATTACGGTGACATCACATGACCTGAACAAAGACCCCAACACTCTGCATCCTAATTGTTCCTGCTTTCGCTCTCCCCCGCCCCCTTCATGCCCTGCTCCTACCTCCCCCTCCCCCTTCCCACCCACCCTAGTCAACCCTGCACCTCCTCCTGTATATAGCACATTGTATATAGCTCATCCTGTACATAGCGCATCCTGTAATTTAGTTATACTTTAATTACACCTACGTAAATGCACCTAAAAAGCCACTGCATGCCTACACTCTCGCACTATGGAACATGATTTGGTTGAAGTGCAAACCGTTTTGATTTATAGCATACAGTGGTATATAAATCCTTTAAAATAAATAAATAAGTGACAGATCAAAGGGGCAATTTGAAAGGCTCCCTATATCAAACCAAGGGCTGTGTGAATCACCCAGGAAATAGTTAACAGATTACCTTAGAAGCACAGGTCTGGGACCTGTGTGGCAAGCCAGCCTTTACTATTAATTCAATCCCACCACCACAGGCATAATCTTAGCTTTATAGACTCTTAGATCTTTTAAAGAGGGAGAGGTGGTCAAATTTACTTTCAGGTTCTGCTGATTATTCTCACTAGGAATAGATTAATTAAGGCCCTGAAATTAATTAATCTTGAGGTGAACAAAGTTCCTTAAACTTATTAGGTATGGCTGTATCAGTACAAGTATCCCTAGAAACTTTATGTTTAAATTTGTTTATTGAACACAGCCCACTCAACAGTAGCAAACCGTAACAGCACAGTGCAATAACATATCAGCTAAAAATCACAGCCGTGTGCAAATTTTTTAACAATATTTTATCCCCCCTCCCACCCCTCACCCCCTGTTCCACCTACAGCCATTCCACTAAGGGAACGACAGCGTACACTGAATACCGCCACTGATCACAGTGCCACCCACTTCTCCATATATTGCTATACATATAGAATACCAATGTAATTTATACTACATTACACCCCTAAAGGCAACACTACAAACGACCAGAGCGCTGCCACAATCATGCACCGCCTCCTAAACCCAACGTCCCCACCTATCAACTAACCATCCAAGCAATCCCAAAACCCCCTGCCCCAGCTCCCCCGCCAAGTTCCTATGATGCAGAGACTCGTCCCAACATACAACTGCAACACTCCCCCCTCCCTCTCACAACCTCCACTCACTCTCCGGAAGGGCCTAACTCCCTCCCCTCCCCCCCCAACCCCAGCCCCACCCAAGCAAGACCCCACTCCTAATCGTCACCCAAGCACATTAAGGATTCGGCTCCTCTCTCGCAGAGACAATGAATGTAAGTAGGGACCCCATTCCCCCAAAAATGTATCAGTGGCTACTTCCCCATGTTTAGCCCCTTGCTGCTCAAGAAGTAAAAACCGATACACCTCCCTTCGCCACTGACCAACGGTCGGGCCACTGGGCAGGAGCCAATTCAGCAAAGTCACTCTCCGCGCTACTAGCAGAACCTTACCTAACCAACGTCTCTGGCCGCCCCCCAAACCCTCCACCCACCTGGTCATACCTAACACCAACATTTTGGGGTCCCGTTTAAGTGGACAGCCCAAAACCCCGGTAAGACAGCCCACAGGATCCTTCCAAAATCTAACCACCACCGAGCATTGCCACCACATGTGCCCCAGATCCGCCCGAGCTATCCCACACCGGGGGCAGCTCGCGGTAGCACTGCTGCCGGCCCTAAACGCTCGACAAGGAGAAAAGTGGCAGCGTCGCAATATACGATATTGCAGATCCCTAAAGTCTGCAGTCTTAATCCTCCTGGGGATATCTGCTAGCAAGTGCACCATATCTACCCCTCTGATCTCCACCCCCAGATCATGTGCCCATGCCGCGGCCAAGACGTTCTCATCAGTAAACCCTTTTATGCGAAGATATTCCTTATGCAGTATTGCCACCCGCGCCCACTGCACACTCCCCGCATACAGCAGTTCCTAAAATTTAGAACAAATATCTGTATGCAAGTACTGTCCATCCAAACTCCGAATATAACTGCGCAGTTGTAGATAAGAGAACCAATCTTGACGTACCAGACCATATCTATTTTGGAGATCCTTAAAATCTAGGGCCTGCCCCCTTTCATCTACTACCTGCTCCAAGGCCACAATCCCTTTAGCCTCCCACCCCCGAAACGCCCCCCCATGCAACCCCGGACCAAAGGCCCCGTTCCCATATAGGGGTAAAAAGGGGGTGGTCCCAGGGTTCCAGGAATACTTCTGACATAACAAGCGCCAGACCCGTCGCATGACCTTAAAGATAGGGTGCCCCCCACCAGCTGAGGTAAATCTGCAGCTGCCGCATGCAATATGAATCGCAAGGCCAGTGGCTTCGCTACTTCCTGTTCATACGCCAAGGGCGTATAATCCGCCATGGTCCCCAACCAATCCCGCAAGTTCCTCATCAGGCAGGCAATATTATAACTCCTCACATCGGGGGCTCCCATACCTCCACCCCCCCCCCCAGGGTCTCTGCAACGTCTTAAGAATTAGCCGAGGTCTCTTCCCCCTCCAATAAAATAGAGTTAAACATTTCTCCACTTTCGCTATCTCCTTCTTCGTCAGCAGGATAGGCAGACTCTGCAACATGTACAACCATTTGGGAAAAAGGGTCATCTTATATAGAGCTACCTGGGCTCCCAAAGAAAGCGGTAGATCCCGCCAACCATTCAAGCGCTCTGCTGTCTGTGACAACAGTGTAGCTAAATTAACCGTCTGCAGCTGGGCTACATCGGTTGTCAAATAAATCCCCAAATAATGAAGTTTCGTCCCCGCCCACTTCAACGGGAAGGCTTCCCAATCCCCATGCAACGTCTGCTGCAGATCCAAGGCCTCAGACCTTTCCAAGTTTAATTTCAAACCCGAAAATTTCCCAAAATCTGCAACCAGTCTCAGCAAAATAGGTAGGGTCTGCCTAGGGACCCCCAAGTACACGAGGAGGTCATCAGCAAAAGCAGAAATCCGGAATTCTTCCTTCCCCACCCTGGCCCCCACCAACCCCCTATGTGTCCTTATTCTCTCTAAGAGAGGTTCCAGGGTTAAAACGAACAAGAGCGGGGACAAGGGGCAACCCTGCCGTGTCCCCCTCTGAATCGGGAAGTCCCGGGAAATAGAACCATTTATCAAAATCTGCCCGCGGGGATCCGAATACAAAAGTTTAACCATATCCAAAAAGAAACCCCCTATTCCCATGACCTCTAACACATGATACATATATTGCCAATCCACACGATCAAACGCTTTCTCGGCGTCAAAGCTTATTAACAAAGCTTGCTCTCCTGCCGCAGCAGACATGTATAACGACGAAACTATCTTATGCAAGTTTTTGGTGACATGTCTACCTTTCACAAAACCCACCTGATCCTCCTTAACTAGTTGGGGAATATATTCAGCTAACCTATTAGCCATAATTTTAGCCAAAAGTTTGATATCCACATTCAGAAGCGAAATAGGCCTATATGACTCGGGCAATAACCCATCTCTACCAGGCTTAGGAATCAGGGTAAGCACTGTGCTATTTTTCTCATACGGAAATGCCTGGCGCTCGATCAAGGCAGAGTAATACATTCGCAAAGGCTCCACCACCCTATCTACCATTAACTTATAAAATTCACCCCATACCCATCAGGTCCCGGAGCCCGACAAGTACGCAAAAGCTTTATGGCCCCCCGGACCTCCGCTTCAGTGAGCGGGGCGTTGAGAGTTGCACGCTCCTCTAGGGATAGACTAGGCAAGTCCACTGCCGTAAGAAATTTCTCTGCCTGTGCCAAATCCCCAGTACCAGCTCCATAAAGAGTCCGGTAGTACTCACGAAACCGGTCCTCAATATAAGCTTGCCCCGTCCTTATCGCACCCCGTGCATCCCGCAGGGCCCCTACATGTGTCTGCCCCTTACTGGTCTTCACCAACCTGGCCAGCAGTCCCCCCGCCCTACTACCATATTTGTAAAGCTTATATCGATAATACAGCAAAGATTGTGTCGCCCGTTCGTGGAGCATCGCATTCACCTCCTGTTGTAATCTACTAAGTTCCAACTTCTTCCCCCGCGTCGGCTGCTGCGCTAACGTTCTCCTCGCCTGACACAGCTGTTTTTCCAAAGAAATTAAACGAGAGGCATATGCTTTCCTCGTCCGGGCCCCGAATTCAATCATTCTCCCTCTCAAAACTGCCTTTGCGGCCTCCCAAAAAAGAATTGGATTACCACTATATTTCCCATTAAATTCAACAAATTCGTCCCACTGCGAGTGTAAGAAGTCCTCAAACTGACCACCCTGGGTATAGCCAAGCGGATAGCGCCACAGAGACCCAGCTCTCTTTACCCCCCACCTGAGGCCAATCTCTACTCTAGTTACTTTATTAAATAATTCTTGAGACCCCAGGAAATAATCTAACCGTGACCCCGTGTCATGTGCTCTAGAGATATGGGTATAGTCCCTATCCAGGGGGTGTAACACTCTCCAATAATCAAGCAGATTAAATCCTTCACAAACCCCCCGTATCCACTGAGATTTCCTGTCCTTGGTCAGCCCTCGGGTTCCAGACCTATCTACCGTCTCATCTAAAACACAATTGAAATCCCCTCCCATGATGATGGGAGTTGATCCGAGTTCACTCAAACATTTATTCAATCTAGCATAGAAGCGAGCGTCATATGTATTTGGGCCATATATATTCACCAAACCCAATTTAACTCCATTGATGGTCCCCACTACAATAATAAACCTCCCTCCCGGGTCACAAATGCTATGTTCCACCTCCAGGCCCACCCCCCTCCTAATCAAAATCGCTACTCCCGCTTTCTTCCCTCCAGAGGAAGCCCCGTAAACCTTCCCAACCCATCCCCTTTCGAGCTTGGCATGCTCCAGGGCACTCTGATGTGTTTCCTGCAAGAATGCCAAATCTGCCTTTTGATCTCTAAGTACACGTAGGATCTTATAACGTTTCACCGGAGACCCTATACCACACACATTCCAAGTAATCAACCGTAAACCCTCACCCATGGTCATCCACACTCACACGAGTCATACACAAAGGCAATACTAAACTCAGAACTGAAGGGAACTCTCCCAGCCTAGAGTTCCCCCCATCGCCCCCTCCTCTACACACATGTCGGTTGTCTCCCACCACATCCACTCCGAATCCCATCCCCAACCACCTGGACCAAGAAAGGGTCTTGCATGCTACCCCAGTTCCCCTCCCCCAAAGCTCTTCCTAAATGATCCCGGATACCCACTGCCTCCCCAACCCAAAACCCCTCCCCCTCCCTCCCCATCCCACCAAACCCTCCCCCCCAAAAAAACCACCTTTCTCTCTCCATTTGGAGTACGCGCCTGACCACTATGATGCATTGGCCTCCCCCCAGACAACAAACTTCCATTCATCCTCCCCTCATGAGCCAGCAACATTCAGCCCATTCAACAAATATTTAGATAATAACATAACAGCATTATTGAAAAGAGAACAGAGTCCAGTCCAGTTGCGCCTCATCGATCACCACCGGGTGCCTGTTGACTCGGCATCGCCTCTCCCGTCTCTGGCACGATCTCAGTCAAAAACTTAGTGGCTGAAGCGGGTGTGTCAAACATCCTCTGTCGGTTTCTGTATTCCACCCGCAAATGTGCCGGGTAGAGTAGGGCAAAACGCACCCCCCTCTTAGCCAACTCAGCACACGGTCCAGCAAACTCTTTGCGCTTTCTGCTCACTGCTGCAGAGTAGTCCTGAAAAACCAAAACTTTTGCGGGTCCTGGTCCCTGTGCCCGAGAGCGTCTCGCTGCTCGGATCACATCTTCCTTCTGGGCATAGTTTAAGAAGCACGCAATAACCACGCAAGGCCGATCTCCTGGGCCTCTCTGCCCCCCCCCCCCCCGCCGATGTGCTCGCTCAATTTTTACAGAACCCAGGGTCAGCTCCAAATTTGTCGCCAACCAAGTCTCTAAATAGCCGCGCAGCTCTCCATCCACAATGGCCTCAGGTATCCCCACAAACTCAAGTTCTTCCGACGGCCTCGATTCTCGAGATCATCAAGTTTTTCCTCATGGCGCTTGAGCAACTCTTCCAGGCGTTGCACGCGTTGGGTCTGTGTCGATTGCACCTCCTCCATCTCCGCTATCCTCTGCTCCGCTTCCCCCATGCGCGTGCCAAAGTCCACAATCGAGTGGTTTACCTGGGCTAATTGCCCTGCCAGGCCGTTAAAGCGACTTTCCAATGCTGCCACCACCGCATTGGTAACCTCCTCCACGAGGTCCAGGTCTCGCTCAGCCTTCGGGCTAGATGCCACTTTAGCCGCCATCTTGTCCTCCGCCACCCGCACTCTGTCTTTCCTCGGTGCCTTCGCCGCCATGCACCCTCTGCGTCTTTCACCGTAGCCTGAGGACACCAACACCTCTCCGCCACTCCTGGCACCGCTCAAAAAAGATTACCGGAGGGTAACGTTATCGTTAAACAGCTTCTTTGGGGGGGAGCCCTCAGAGCCGTGCAGAAACGATCCTGCCTTGCTCACTGCATCACGTGATCTGCCCTAGAAACTTTAAGTAAACAACTTAAACAGCTAAACAAAACCTTAAAATTAAGATTCAGACAGCAGTCCAGCAGCGAGATGGGGGCTATCCAGTCTTTTGCATTGAGTGCCACATGTTCAATTTTCGACCAGTTGGTAAGGGGTCTTAAGTCTGCTGCTTTTTAACATCTTCATAAATGACCTGGGAATAATGAGTGAGGACATCAAATTTGCAGATGACACAAAATTATTCAAAGTTGTTAAAAAAACAAGAGGAATGTGAAAAATTGCAAGAGGACCTTGATAAACTGGAAGACTGGAAGTCCAAATTTCAGATGAAATTTAATGTGAACAAGTACAAAGTTATGTACTTAGGAAAGAATAACCCAAACTTTGGTTGCACGATGCAAGGTACCACCTTAGAAACCACCATCCAGGAAAAAGATTTAAGCATCATTGTGGATAATACGTTGAAACCCTCTGCCCAGTGTGCAGCAGCAGCCAAGAAAGCAAATAGAATGTCTTGGGGATTTTGGCGAACTAAGGCTGTTGTTTTGTACCCTAAAGATATAAGATTGACCTTGCACTGCTCCAAACAGACTTATTTATTTTATTTATTTATTTATTTCAAATTCTTATATACCGCACTCTTTGGCATCAGCGCGGTTTACAGATAACACAAGAAAACCTGAACAACAAGCTGTTCGGTATTACATATAACAGGAGGATCAACTTGGAGAACATGGGAGAACTATTTACATGGAGTATATAGTCTTTTAACTAGATGACATGCTCAAACTATTTACATAAATTAGCAAGAATGTTTGGAACAAGGAGGAAGACTGTGGTTGGACTGGGGTGGGACTATTTTGTTTCGCTTCATGTGGGGTAGTATGTGATGAAAAGGTTAAATTTAAGGGCCTTTCTGAATTGGGTTAAATCGGTTATGGCACGGAGTTCAGGTGGGAGAGAGTTCCAGCATTTTGGTGCGCTAAACATGAAAGCTCTGTTTGCCGTTGATAGGCTGCATGTTGTTATGGACTTTGGGGTTGTTAGCGAGTTTAATGCTGCCTGTCTCCTGTTTCTGTTTGGTGGAACGGTTTGGATGAGTTTAGAAAGTGAGGTGGATGATAGACCATTGATGGCCTTAAATGTGAGGATAAGGGTTTTGAAAATGAGCCTTCCGTGTATAGGGAGCCAATGGAGCTGTTTGAGGATAGGTGTGATGTGTCCATTTTTGGACGCTCCTAGAAGAACCCTTGCAGCAGTGTTCATGGCAAGCTGTAATGAGCTTATGGTGGATTGTGGGAGTCCTTGTAGAATGGAGTTGGCGAAGTCGAAATGCGGTAGTATCAGAGCTTGGTAGATGGTTCTGAAGTCATCAAGTTCTAGTAGGGGGCGTAGGTGTTTGAGCGTGCGTATCTTGAAGTACACAGATTTTACAATATGATTTGTGTGTGCTTTCATATCGAGCCGGTGGTCTAGTGTGACCCCGAGGTATTTTATTGTTTCTTTAGTGCATAGATCAGCTCCCTTGACGCTTATATGTGGTGGTGGAGTGAAATTGGGGTCTCTTGTGATAAAGAGAACCTCAGTTTTCTTATGCTGAATGCGGAGGTTCTGTGACAGGAGCCATTGTGAGACTGCATCGAAGCAGTTTGTTATAGGCAATAAATCCATTTGCATAGTGGAGAATGGCATGTAGAGTAGGATGTCGTTGGAGTATATCATACATTTCACATTGAATGACCTGATGATATCGCAGATGGGCTGCATATAGATGTTGAACATGAGGGATGAAAGAGAGGACCCTTGCGGAACGCCTTGTTTTTGATGGAAGAGTTTTGATTCTCCTGTTGCAGATTTTACATATTGCATTCTGGTGTCGAGGTATGATTTACACCATTCAAGAGCTGAGTTGCAGATGCCTTTTTCTTTCAGTCGACCGAGGAGAATCTCATGATTTACCGAGTCAAACGCTGCAGCTATATCCAAGAAGATTAGCACAACGCCTTGCCGGATGTTGTCTATGGTGGTGAGAATATCATTGAAGAGGGTTGTAAGCAGTGTCTCCATGCCATGGAATTCTCTGAAGCCATGTTGAGAATGGTCTAGAGGGGCTGCGGCGTCAACGTGGTCTTGTATTTGGCGTTGTGCTTCTTTCTCAAAGATCTTCGCTAAGAGGGGGATACTGGCTATAGGCCTGTAGGAGTCTGGTCGTTTTGGGTCTAGTTTAGCATTTTTTAGGAGTGGTCTGATGGATGTGAGCTTTAATGCAGATGGGAAGGAGCCAGTTGTGAAGGAGAGGTTCATGATTCTTGCAATGAAGGGGCTAAATGCACTCCGGAGATCCTTTATCCAAAAGGCTGGGCAGGGATCGGTCTGTGCAGTGGTAGTGTTGAGTGAGGTGATTGTGTCTTCAATGTGTTTAGAAGAAGGTGTGGTAAGTACGGATAGGGATGTTGGGCAGGTTGTTTCTTGTATATTGTTTTTGGAGAGTTCATCTGTCTGTAGGAGTTTTGATTGCAAGTAATCGGCAAATTCTTGCGGGTGGATCTCATCATTTTGTTCAGAGGATGGTTCCTTTGATAGTGATTTAACCAGGTTGAAAAGGTCGCGAGGTTTGTTCAATGATCGCTTGAGCATATCGGTGTGGTATTGCTTCTTTCTGGTTGTGATTGCCTCGCGGTGAGCTGAAAGGTGGAGATTGTAGGCTTCATGGTCATCAATAGATAGAGAGCGGCGCCAGCGTTTTTCGAGCCTTCGTAGGTGCGTAAGAGAGGACCGTAGATCGGGGGAAAACCATGGAGCAGAGGTTCTTTTCCCTGAAATGTTCTTTTTGTGTGGTAGTTGAGCAATGGTGTTGAGGCTGTTAGTCCAGGCAGCAATTGACTCGTCAAGGTTGAGTGCTGTGTTGTTGAGGAATGGTTGGGTGCTTGACAGAATAAGATCTCTGTTGAAAGGTCGAAAGTCCCGTGTTGCTCTAGATGGATTGTCGAGTTTTCTGGTGTTCCGAAGATGACTGTTGTTCAGGGGAATTTGTAGGTTTATAAGTTTATGGTCAGACCATGGGACATCGGTGATTGATTTTACATTGTTGCAGTTTTGCTCAGAAACAGGGTGTGGAGCGAATACCATGTCAAGAATGTTTTCTTTGGTGTGAGTGGGCTCCTTGATCAGTTGTTTGTATCCAAGATTTTCAATGGCATTGAGGAGTGAAGAGGAGTGGTTTTGTTGTAGTGATGGGAGATTTAGGTCTCCCATTATCCAGTTGGGAGTGTTGAGGTTGCTGGTATTGGCGGCCAGATCAAGTA
Source organism: Ichthyophis bannanicus (assembly GCA_033557465.1). Lineage (NCBI taxonomy): Eukaryota > Metazoa > Chordata > Amphibia > Gymnophiona > Ichthyophiidae > Ichthyophis > Ichthyophis bannanicus. The sequence continues at coordinate 278,008,869 of CM066041.1, forward strand.
TGGTAGGAAGGTCGTCTGGGAAGCTCGAGGGGGCTCTGTAGACCAAGTTCATGGAGCATTGTTTGACTATGGTGATTATGTCCAGGTTGTTTGTGCTACAGGAGTTAGTCATGTTGAAAAGGAGTTCAGACTTGGTGAGTATGAGTGCTCCTCCTCCCTTCTTGTTTTCTCTGTGGGTTGTGTGTATAGTGAAGTTTGGTGGAATGAGTTGGTTGATAAGGACATTGTCCTCTTTTGATAACCAAGTTTCAGTGATCATGAGTGCATCAAGATCACTTAGACACTTAGAAGGAAATTTGATTTTTATTTTGCCCAATCAGTTATAATCTTAGCCAAAAAACAAAATGCAGCATTATTTTCTTAGCAATGTAGTTTGCCTGAGTGCTGGGAGGGTAGGGAATAAAGAGCACTCACTGACTGTTTGTCTTCTCCCCCCCCCCCACCGAATGATACTGAATACCATTCTTATATATATTATTTTAGCCTATCACCTAGTTGCAGTTGGGACTTTTTGCTGTAATTTATTCATACTGGTCAGGTTTTAGCTGTTTCCATTACAAAGAGGCCTTCTACCTAGGGGGCAAGAGACCTGTGAAACTTTTTCAATAGGTGTTTACGCCAGGTGGCAGGTCAAAAGGCCATTTTGAAAGACTCCTTCTATCCAAGCAAGGACTGTTAATCACCCAGGAAGTTGGTCACAGCTTACCTCAGCAGAACAGGCATAAATAGTTCAACCAGAGTTCTGTGATCCTTAGTCTTGAAGGACTAGAAAAGGGGACTGCTACCTCTGGAGAGAAATCTGCAATTGTGAGTATATACCTCTGGGAATTTTTCTGAAGGGACTTCTTTGGATTAAAGCTGATTAATCTGTGAACCCAGTGTATTTGTTAAATAAGTCAGGGCCTAGTAGCAGCAGTTTAAGTTTAAATTTAAAACACAGAAGAGAGCTTTCTGGTTAGATTTCATACCCAGCAGAGAGCTTGTAATTTAAATTTAATACTCACTCAGGGCCTAGTATCAGAAAAGTACTTTTAGTTTAAATTTAAAACACAGAAGAGAGCATTCTGGTTAAATTTGGAACCCAGCAGAGAGCTTCTAGTTTAAATTTCATAATAAGTCAGAGCCTAGCAGCAGCAAAGAGCTTTAATTTAAATCAAATCAAAATATAACTTGGCATAAAAGGAAAAAAAGGGTCAGTATTCTTTGAGCAACAAATAAAGTATTCTAGAGACCTTTACAGAGAGGCCTTCTACCTAGGGGGCAAGAGACCTGTGAAACGTTTTCAATAGGTGTTAACGCCAGGTGGCAGGTCAAAAGGCCATTTTGAAAGACTCCTTCTATCCAAGCAAGGACTGTTAATCACCCAGGAAGTTTGTCACAGCTTACCTCAGAAGCACAGGACAGGGTACTGTGTAGCAGCCCTCTTTTAATAAGTGTTATTTCCCTCCCTCCCTCCTCAACACCCACCCACCCATGGAATAATCGTAGCTTTATAGGTACTGTCACCGACTCCCTTGCCCAGGCGGTTGCCTAAGGCTGGGGAACGGGCAGTCAATATATTTATTTGTTTTAAGTGCCTATTTCTTGTAGTTGTGTAATAATCCAGCCGAGATGGTAATTATAGGCACACGGGATTTTTATTATTTTTTAGCCAACAGGAACTTTAAAGATTCCAATTATCAGGATAAGGTAAGGATATTTTCCAACAGCATCAAACAAAGGCAAACTCGCTTCTCTTCAGCTTTGGCACTTAAATGAAAACACAGTATTTCCTCATACTATAACCAAACACAGCACTGAAACTCCGGTGCAAAAAGAATTATAAAAAAACCCCATCTTCTTTCATAGCTTTAAAACAAACAGAAGTTGTTACATTTCCAAGCAGGCAAACTTCTGTTACACATTGGTTTTTCTTTCTTTCCACCAAGTAATTCCTTCAGCTTGTTGTATCTCAGGCTTTCCATTTTCTAGCATACAAATGCTCACACACTCAGCTACGGCTTAAAACTTCAGGAACCTTATTTGCATATTTCCCAGCCGTGCTCTCTTGAAGGAGCAGCTACCAGGTTTAAAGCTTCTGCAAATGTTCTAGCCTTTCTCAATGCCTAGAGGCTACCGAACATTCCATTTCCTCATCAGAATTCTCCTCTATTAAACCAGGCATCTCTATTTCCATACTCTCGAGGTCAGAGTCTGCTTGAGAGGCACAGGATTCATACTCAAAACTATCAGGCTTTAATCCCTTCAGGATTTCTAAGACTTTAGTCAAGGCAGTGTCCTTCCTTCTCTGAGGAATAGTATAGCAGTTGGAAAGTCTCTTAGCTTTTAAGGAGTTAATAGAAGGCTTTTGGCTGCTCACCTTATCTTTTGGAATTGAGCACTTAACAGGCTTTACTGCTGAAGGCTCATGCTCCATGCATACTTCAGGGGAAGGGCTTCTGCTGCCAACATGGCTGACCAACTCCCCTGGGTAAGCTTTCCTTCTAGAAGTATATCTCCTGTCTCCCTTCCAGGGCCCTGGGTTAGCTCCAAATCCTCTGGCTGGCTCTGCCCTTCTCCCAGAGGTTTCCAGGGAAGCTCCCTTGACTCCCCGGGTACCTTCTTTGCGTGGTTCCCCAGAGCTTCTAGGACCTCCTCCCCTCCTGGGACGTTCTGACCTGTTCCAAGCTGCACTGGAACCAGAACTAGGAATCCTCGTCAAGCGTTTTCCTTCACGGTTCTCAGACCTCTCTCTGAGTTCAGACTCCTTTCTGTCCTCCTCTGCTGCTTCCTCTCCCTTGAGCTCACTCTCTGGCAGTTTATATGAGTGCTTTCCCCTTCGGCTTCCTGGCCCCACCCCCAGCTGTCCCTCATGAGCAGGGTTGGTAACCATGGAGCTGGGGTGTGTCTCCTTTCTACCTGCTTTCTGTGGAGAGTTTTTTTCTAGTTCAGAAGTTTTAACCCTTAAACTTCTGGTTCTTTTCCTACTATCTGGGGAAAATGCCTGTTTTTTTTCTCTCTCTCTATTCTCTCTGCTTTCTGCGCCATCACAGATCCCCCCCCCCCCCTAAAATATTCCGGGCTGGCAGACAACTGTCGGCCCAGCACGGAATCCTCGACAAGAGGTCCTGATCTGACTGACATTTGTTCTGATCGGGCTTGACAACCGCCAATCTGGCAAACACCACTCGGTCATGCCACGGGTGTAAGACATTTATATGAAAAGTCTGTTGTCGTCCTTTCCGAGTCTCTACAATATAGGAGACCGGTCCTACCCCTTTGACAACCCTAAAAGGACCCTTCCATTTGGCTTCAAACTTTGGGCTGGCACCGTCTATCATTACGACCACCTTTTCGCCAATTTCCAATTGACGAGGTCGCGACCTTAGGTCATAATGTGTTTTCTGGTGATTCTGACTGGTGGTGATATTCTTTTCTGCCACCTCAGTGGTACGCTGTAAGCGTCCTTTTAGATCCCTTAAAAAATTTGGGACTTCCCTTTCTTCAGGGGCGGGCTCCACCCACTGTTCCCGCAGTATGTCCAACACCCCCCTTGGAGGTCTCCCATACATCAACTCGTAGGGAGAAACGCCAGTGGAAGCCTGCTTGCGTTCCTGGCACGCATATAATACGAATGGGAGCATTATGTCCCAATCCGACATGTCACCCCCTAGGCTTCTTCTTAACATCCTTTTTATTGTTTGGTTAAGCCTCTCCACTAACCCATTGGATTGGGGATGGTATGCGGCCGTTTTTATGTGGCAAATGCCAAAGGCATCCCATACCTGAGCTAAGTATTTAGATAGGACATTACTACCTCTATCTGTTAATATCTCTTGGGGGAACCCAATTTCACAAAATAATTTTACTATTTCCACCGCAATGGTTCTAGCTGATGTGTTTCGTAAAGGGATCGCCCACGGGAAACGGGTAGCCTGATCTATTATGACCAGGATATACTGAAATCCCCGGGGCGTCCTCTTCAATGGACCTATCATATCCATACCCAACTTATAAACAGGTTTGGATATGTGAAGTACCGGAACTAATGGCACCTTTCTCGGATAAGAAGAGGTAACTTTTTGACATTGGGGACAGGACTCGCAGAACCTCGAAGTTTCCCTATAAACTCCCGGCCAATAGAAACGAGTTAAAATTTGGTCTAGCGTACTGTGGGCACCCTTATGCCCCCCTACCGGGTGGTCATGGGCCAGTTTTAAAACCAAATTTTTAAAGGTGGTGGGAACCACCAACTGTTTCCGTGTCTGTCCTAATTGGGGGTCCACGCTCTCCCTATTTAATAATCCTCCGTCCAGGAAGAACCGGGGTAGGGTCTCCGTCTCTACATTTGCATAGGTAAAGGCTCTCGACAGAGCGGGATCAGCCCTTTGTTCTTCAGGAAACATGGGAAATTTTTCTACTAGATCTGCAGGTGCCCAAGGCAATTCCTGCCCCATTACCAGTTCCGATCTACCCTGCTTCCGAAGTTGTTTACCCTTCTTCTTATTAGCCTTTTCCTCTCTATGCCTACTAGAAGGGGCTGTGATTAACTCTTCATGAGTGGGCAAGCCATGTAGGGGTCCTTCCTCTGGGTCCTGGATGTCCATTTCTGGGTTGGCATTGGCCTTGGTAGACACCAGCCCTGCCCTGGGCCGAATGCCTTTTTTCCAGGCCAGACCTAAATTGGGGCCAGTCTTTCCCCAGTACTAAGGGATGAGGGAGCTTAGGGACTATAGCGACAACTACTTCTTGCTCCAAGCCTAAGCCCTTCACTTTCACCTTGGTTAAGGGGTATGCTGACGTGGCTCCATGTACACACTTTGGGGCTTGTTTACAAAGCCGCAGTAGCGGTTCGCGGTCATTATCGGAGCCGCGGCCCCATTGAAATCAATGGGGTCGTGGCTCCGATAAAGATCACGAACCGCTACCGCAGCTTTGTAAACAAGCCCCTTTATCTTAATGGAGTGCTCGGATTGGGTTGGGGTCTGCTCACTATGTGCCTGTATATCTGTCCACAGTTTGGCCGATATCATAGACTGCTCTGCTCCTGAGTCCAGGAGAGCTTCGGTGGGAATGCCCTCGACCTCCACAGTTAGCAGGAATCCCTCCCCCTCGTCCTTGCAATGGGTGGAAACCAGAACTGTCCTGGCCTTGCACTCCCTACTATAGTGGCCCACTTCCCCACAGGAAAAACATTTACCCTGAGCATTCATACATTTCCTCCTGGGTTTTACACCTATGACCTCTCTTGACAAAGTGTTCCGTGTCCTTTCTGAAACTCCAGGCTCAGGATTGTTTGCACCACCCACCTTCGTCTGGCCGACCAACCTGGCCTCAAGAAAACGTTCTGCCAGCGAAGTGGCTTCCCTGGTGGTTTTACAATCCTGGAGGATCAGGAAGAACTTTAGTTCGGGAGGAACAGCATCTACAAATTGCTCTAACACTATGCAATCAAGAAGTGAATCAATAGATTTCCCTTGTGGTTCTAACCACTTCCAAACCAGGTTTTTTATCCGGTGACATAAGGCCCTTGGCATCTCTCCCAGTTTCAATTTACAGGCCCTCAGCTGGCATCTGTAAACCATTGGGGTAAGACCCAATCTATCTTTTATGGCCTTCTTCATTTCAATATAAGAGGAGGCAAGATCATTAGGCATTGCCTGGTATGCAGCCAAGGCTTCACCCGTAAGTGAGGCTGCGAGGCGAAGTGCCCATTGGTCTTCCGACCACCCGCTTAATTGAGCCACTCTCTCAAAAACGTCTAAATAATCATCCACATTGTCATCCTTGGTTAGAGGGCTAAAAGAAAAAATACCCTTCCCCGGTAGTCCCAGTCCTTGTGCTGCTCCCAAAGACGTGGTCACACTCCTGAGGGCATCTGATGTTTTTCTCTGCTCTCCTAACCAGTCTGTCATCAGTGATAGGAGTTGTTGCTGCTGATCCCGCATCATGGTGGCCATGCGTTCCTGAGCCCTAGCGGCCTCTTCCTGCTGTTCCTGGAAACGCTCAGCAACCCAGCTGATCAGATTTAGTTGCTCCATCTCTCCGCTGATGCTGTGAAAAAAACAAACACAAACACACCAAGTGCGGCTCTTCCACACACAGGCTGTTTCCCAATCCAACTGAGGACTACAGTACCCCACCCTGGCAGGCAATCCTACGCTGACCCAGCTTATCTACTGGTTACCTGCCAGCAAGGTAGACTCAGCTCATCAAGGTAGGCACCCTCCTGGAAACACTGCTCCGGTCCTCCTTCCGCTGTCCGTCTGGTCCTAGGGCTGCTGCAGCTCCTTCGTGGCCTCTCCGGACTCCTCCCAGGCCCTACTTACTTCCGGATATAGGCTTAAAAAAAAAATCCAATAGACTACACCAATCCTGTCACCGACTCCCTTACCCAGGCGGTTGCCTAAGGCTGGGGAACGGGCAGTCAATATATTTATTTGTTTTAAGTGCCTATTTCTTGTAGTTGTGTAATAATCCAGCTGAGATGGTAATTATAGGCACACAGGATTTTTATTATTTTTTAGCCAACAGGAACTTTAAAGATTCCAATTATCAGGATAAGGTAAGGATATTTTCCAACAGCATCAAACAAAGGCAAACTCGCTTCTCTTCAGCTTTGGCACTTAAATGAAAACACAGTATTTCCTCATACTATAACCAAACACAGCACTGAAACTCCGGTGCAAAAAGAATTATAAAAAAAACCCATCTTCTTTCATAGCTTTAAAACAAACAGAAGTTGTTACATTTCCAAGCAGGCAAACTTCTGTTACACATTGGTTTTTCTTTCTTTCCACCAAGTAATTCCTTCAGCTTGTTGTATCTCAGGCTTTCCATTTTCTAGCATACAAATGCTCACACACTCAGCTACGGCTTAAAACTTCAGGAACCTTATTTGCATATTTCCCAGCCGTGCTCTCTTGAAGAAGCAGCTACCGGGTTTAAAGCTTCTGCAAATGTTCTAGCCTTTCTCAATACCTAGAGGCTACCGAACATTCCATTTCCTCATCAGAATTCTCCTCTATTAAACCAGGCATCTCTATTTCCATACTCTCGAGGTCAGAGTCTGCTTGAGAGGCACAGGATTCATACTCAAAACTATCAGGTTTTAATCCCTTCAGGATTTCTAAGACTTTAGTCAAGGCAGTGTCCTTCCTTCTCTGAGGAATAGTATAGCAGTTGGAAAGTCTCTTAGCTTTTAAGGAGTTAATAGAAGGCTTTTGGCTGCTCACCTTATCTTTTGGAATTGAGCACTTAACAGGCTTTATTGCTGAAGGCTCATGCTCCATGCATACTTCGGGGGAAGGGCTTCTGCTGCCAACATGGCTGACCAACTCCCCTGGGTAAGCTTTCCTTCTAGAAGTATATCTCCTGTCTCCCTTCCAGGGCCCTGGGTTAGCTCCAAATCCTCTGGCTGGCTCTGCCCTTCTCCCAGAGGTTTCCAGTGAAACTCCCTTGACTCCCCGGGTACCTTCTTTGCGTGGTTCTCCAGAGCTTCTAGGACCTCCTCCCCTCCTGGGACGTTCTGACCTGTTCCAAGCTGCACTGGAACCAGAACTAGGAATCCTCGTCAAGCATTTTCCTTCACAATTCTCAGACCTCTCTCTGAGTTCAGACTCCTTTCTGTCCTCCTCTGCTGCTTCCTCTCCCTTGAGTTCACTCTCTGGCAGTTTATATGAGTGCTTTCCCCTTCGGCTTCCTGGCCCCACCCCCAGCTGTCCCTCATGAGTAGGGTTGGTAACCATGGAGCTGGGGTGTGTCTCCTTTCTACCTGCTTTCTGTGGAGAGTTTTTTTCTAGTTCAGAAGTTTTAACCCTTAAACTTCTGGTTCTTTTCCTACTATCTGGGGAAAATGCCTGTTTTTTTTCTCTCTCTCTATTCTCTCTGCTTTCTGCGCCATCACAGTACTTACACATCTTAAAGGAAAGGAGGTGCTCTCAGGTGCAGCTCATTTTCCAAATCAGTCATACACTAAGGACCTGAGATTAATTAAGCTTCAGGTGAACAAGGTATATTAAACATATTAGGTACAATTTTATTAGTACAAGTATCCATAGCAACCCTTAGTAAGTAAAGAACTTAATGATCTAAACACATGTTTAAAACTAAGAAACAGACAACAGTCCAGCAGCAAGATGGGGGCTTTCCAGTCTATTGCATTGAGTGTCACATGTATGATTTTCACCCAGTTGGTGAGAGGTCTTACGTGTGCACTAGGTGCAAGGAGCTCTTTGCTCTTAGGGAACGAGTCCATTCTCTAGAGGCTAGAGTAGCAGACTTGGAAGACATAAGAAAGACAGAGAGGTACATAGACGAGATCTACCGGGATATAGTCCTGAAGTCCCACTTCCAGTCTGGCAGCATCCCTGTTGCCATGGAGGAGAGAGGTCACGTGACAGGAGAGAATCACCTTGGTGGGGCAGGAAGTGATCCTGTAACTAGGACCTGTCCTCCAGGTGATGTAAAACCCTCTCAAACCGAGGAGGTTTCTCCAGGGCCATGTGCCCATGATGGAAAGGTTAGGACAGCCGTTATAGTTGGTGATTCGATCATTAGGCATGAAGATAGCTGGGTGGCTGGTGGACATGAGGATCGCCTGGTAACATGCCTGCCTGGTGCAAAGGTAGCGGGCCTCACGCGCCACCTAGATAAGGTCTTAGATAGTGCTGGGGAGGGGTCTGCTGTCTTGGTACTTGTCGGTACCAGTGACATAGGAAAATGTGGTAGGGAGGTTCTGGAGGCTAAATTTAGGCTTTTAGGTAGGAAGTTGAAATCCAGAACTTCCAGGGTAGCATTCTCCAAAATGCTTCCCATTCCACACGCAGGACCCAAAAGGCAGGCAGAGCACCGGAGTCTCAATGCGTGGATGAGACAATGGTGCAAGGATGAGGGATTTGGATTTGTTAGGAACTGGGGAACATTCTGGGGAAAGGAGGGGCTCTTCCGAAGGGATGGGCTTCACCTTAACCGGGATGGAACCAGGCTGCTGGCATTAACCTTTAAAAAGGAGATAGAGCAGCTTTTAAACTAGATAAAAGGGGAAAGCCGACAGTCGCACAAGACTGCATCATTCGGAAGAATGTATCCTTGAAGGATACTACCAAAAGCAGAGAGGTTCCAAAAAATAGTAAAGTAGCCAAAATGCCCTCATGTATGGAGCAGACAGAGCTTAAAAATCCCAAATTACCCATTCCTACCAATAGCCAAATTAATATGAATAAAATACAGTCTCTAAAATGTTTGCATGCAAATGCTAGAAGTCTAAAAAATAAGATGGGAGAGTTAGAATATATAGCACTAAATGAGAAGTTAGATATGATTGGTATCTCAGAGACATGGTGGAAGGAGGACAACCAGTGGGACACTGGGATACCTGGGTACAAACTATATCGTAATGATAGAGCTGATCAAATTGGTGGAGGGGTTGCGCTCTATGTTAGAAGAGAAAATTGAGTCAGAAAGGATTAAAGTTTTGCAGAAAACAAAATTTGCTGTAGAATCTCTACAGATTGAAATTCCATGTAAAAAGGGGAAGGCGATGACAGTGGGGGAGTACTATTGACCGCCTGGCCAGAATGAACAAATGGACGATGAAATGCTCAAAGAGGTCAAGGAAGCTCACAAAGGTTACAGCACAGTAATAATAATGGGTGATTTCAATTACCCCGGTATCGACTCGGTCAGTGTCATGGCAGGACATGCTAGGGAGATAAAGTTCCTAGTTGAAATAAATGACTGCTTCTTGGAGCAGCTGGTTCATGAACCAACCAGAGGGGAAGCCATATTGGACCTAGTCCTTAGTGGAACATCAGATCTAGTGCAAGAGATAAGGGTGTTGGAGCCACTTGGTAATAGTGATCATAGCATGATCGCGTTTGATTTAATTAATGGAGGAGGGATGGTAAGGAAATCCACAGTACTACCTTTTAACTTTCGAAAGTGAGACTATGATAAAATGAGGAAAATAGTTAAGAAAAAACTAAAAGGAGCAGTTGCAAAGGTTAAAGACTTACATCAAGCTTGGGAGTTGTTCAAAAATACTATCTTGGAAGCCCAGACCAGCTGTATTCCACGCTTTAAGAAAAGTGGAAGGAAGTCCAAAAAACTGCCAGCATGGTTTAAAGGTGAGGTCAGAGAGGCTGTTGTTGCCAAAAAAGCATCTTTCAGGAAATGGAAAAAAGAGCCAAACAACGAAACCTGGAAACAGCACAAGCACTGACAAGTTAAATGTAAGGCATTGATAAGGCAGGCACAGGGAGAATTTGAGAAGAAGTTTGCTGCGGAAGCAAAAATGCATAATAAAGACTTTTTCAAGTACATTCGTAGCAAAAAACCTGTGAGAGAGTCAGTTGGCCCATTAGATGATAGAGGCGACAAGGCGATAGCGGAGAGACTGAATGAATTCTTTGCTTCGGTCTTTACTGAGGAAGATGTAGGGATGTTACCCATGACTGACGTGGTATTGAAAGGTGCGGAAGAATTGAAGGAAATATCAATACATCGGGAAGATGTATTACAACTATTAGATAAACTGAAGAGTAGCAAATCACCTGGGCTGGATGATATACATCCAAGGTTATTGAAAGAACTGAAATGTGAGATTGCAGACCTGCTATTAGTAATCTGTGAACTATCATTAAAATCATCTGTAATACCTGAAGATTGGAAGATGGTGAACGTAACACCAATTTTTAAAAAGGGTTCCAGGGGTGATCCAGGAAACTACAGACCGGAGAGCCTGACGTCAGTACCGGGAAAATGGTAGAAACTATCATAAAGAACAAAATTCCTGAACATGTAGATAGTCATGGCTTAATGGGAGACAGGCAACATGGCTTTAGACAAGGAAGATCTTGTCTTACTAATCTGTTATGTTTTTTTGAAGGTGTGAATAAACAGGTAGACAAAGGTGAGTCGGCTGATATATTGTATCTGGACTTTCAGAAAGCCTTTTACAAGGTCCCTCATCAGAGAATTTTGGCAAAACTAAAGAGTCATGGGATAGGAGGCATTTTACTATTGTGGATCAGGAACTGGTTAAAAGATAGAAAGCAGAGGGTAGGGCTAAATAGCCAATTTTCCCAGTGGAGAAAGGTGAATAGTGGTGTACTCCAGGGATCTGTGCTGTGTCCACTGCTTTTTGACATATTCATAAATGACCTGGAAAAGGAACCACCACCCAGGAAAAATATTTAGGCGTCATTGTGGATAACATGTTAAAACCCTTGTCCCAGTGTGCAGCGGCGGCCAAGAGAGCAAATAGAATGCTAGGTATCATAAGGAAAGGAATGGAAAATAAAACAAAAGATTTTATAATGCCTCTATATCATTCCATGGTGAGACCACACATTGAATATTGTGTGCAATTCTGGTCGCCGTATCTTAAAAAGCATATAGCGTTATTAGAAAAGGTTCAGAGAAGAGTCACCAAAATGGTAAAGGGGATGGAAGGATACCCCCATGAAGAAAGGCTAAAAAAGGTTAGGGCTCTTTAACCTGGAAAAGAGACGGCTGAGGGGAGATATGATAGAAGTCTATAAATTAATGAACGGAGTGGAACGGGTAAACATGGATCGATTGTTTATGTTATCAGAATGTAGAAAGACTAGGGGGCATGCAATGAAGCTACAGGGTAAACTATTTAAGACTAATAAAAATATATTTTTTTTCACTCAACGTGTAATCAAACTCTGGAATTTGTTACCAGAGGATGAAGTAAAGGCTGTTAGTGTAGCTGGGTTTAAAAAAGGTTTGGACAAGTTCCTGGAGGAAAGGTCCATAAACCATTATTAAGAAGGGACCAAGGATATCAATGCTTGACCCAATATAAGCATTGTGGAACCTGTGTCTTTTGGGGAAACTGCTAGGTACGTATGACCTAGATTGGCCACTGTTGGAAACAGGATACTGGGCTTGATGGACCTTGGTCTGACCCAGTATGGCATATCTTATGTTCTTATGTTCCTGTGCAAGCATTTTACAGAATTTAGACTTCTGCAAATAACTGGAGTTTATGTTATCAATTCTCATCTATCCCCCTTTTCCCTCCCCATGTCTTGTCTGTGGTGGGCATATTTCCTGTTTCTACATATCTACAATGTAAACACCAAACATTATCCTTTCTCAGTACACCTCATATGTATATAGTGTACCCTTTTTCCAAGTTGCATTTCCTGTTTAATGTAATGACCAGACATATTTAAGTTGTCGGATGTTTCTGTTCCATATGAACCGCGCTGATTGCAAATAGTGCTGTATATAAGAAATATAAATAAATAAAATAAATAAAAATATCTTGTACTTGACTCACTGCCATGAGTTCTCTGCAATTCCCTGCTCTCTGGTATAAACACAGATCTTTTCCAGTCAGTTGGCCATGATGTTGTCTTCCATATTTCTTGGCAGAGCCTTGTAAGTATGGTAACAGCTGCATCAGATTGCTGCAATACTTCTATAGGAATGCCATCAATGCCTGATGCTTTGTTCTTTGATAAGGCTTTCAATGCTGCTTCAACTTCTTCTTTCATCACCATTGGTTCCCGATCATAAGGTACAGGTTGAAACGGCTGTTGGTCCACTTAATCTTTATCATATAAAAACTCTGTATATTCCTTCCACCTTTTCTTGATCTTCTCAGCATCATTCAGCATAGAACCTTGAGCATCTTGTAACATTCCAATTCGAGGCTGGAACGTTTTCTTTAACTCTCGTAGCTTTAGGAAAGATGATCTTGTTCTTCCTCTAATAGTTTCTGCTTCTATTTCCTTGCAAGTGTCATTGTAGTACTTTTCCTTGTCCTGTCTTGCTGCACGTTGGAAATCTCTGTTGAGTTCTGCGATTGTCTTTCTTTCTCCTCTGGCTTTAGCTTCTCTGCGTTTCTGGGCAATTTTCAGAGTTTCTTCCGTCATCCATTTTGGCCGTTTTTGCTTTTTCACCTTTTGTAGAGACTTCTCGCTTTCTTCCAACACAACCTTCTTGATGTCATTCCATAACTCTTCCGGAGCTCTGTCATTTGTATCTAAAGCAGCAAATCGATTTTGCAGGCAGTCTTTAAATTCCAGTGGTATATTCTCAAGGTCATATTTTGCTGCATTCATGAGTGGTTTGCTCTTTTTCAACTTTAGCTTGAGTTTGCATACTAGTAGTTGATGATCTGTACCACAGTCAGCTCCAAGTTTTGTCTTTGTTGATGTTATAGAGCTTTTCCATCGTTGACTTCCACAGATGTAGTCAATTTGATTTTTATACAATCCATTGGGTGAAGTCCATGTGTACAGTCGCCGCTTGTGTTGCTGGAAGAAGGTGTTTGAGATGAATAGATCATTGGTCTTGCAAAATTCTATCAGTCTTTCTCCAGCTTCATTTCTGTTGCCAAGTCCATATTTTCCAACTACTTTGCCTTCTTCTTTGTTGCCAACTTTTGCATTCCAGTCACCCATGACTATCAGGATATCCTGTTTGCATGTTCTGTCAATTTCAGCATGTACTTGTTCATAGAACTCTTCAATTTCATTCTCTTCTGCAGCTGTTGTTGGGGCATATACTTGAATTATAGTTGTGTTGATAGGCAATCCTCGTAGACGAATAGAGATTAAGCATTCGCTGACTGCATTGTATTTCATTACAGTTCTTGCAAGATTCTTCTTTATTATAAATGCAACACCATTTCTTCTTTGTCTTTCATTTCCAGCATAGTAGACCATGTGATCATCTGATGCAAAGTGCCCGATGCCAGTCCATTTCAGTTTGCTGACACCCAACAGATCAAGTTGTACACATTCCATTTCATTCTTGACCACCTCCAGCTTCCCTTGGTTCATGCTTCGTACGTTCCATGTTCCAAAGTGTAAGACATCTTTACAGCTTCTGACTCTCATTTCATGCGCAGCTACATCAGCAGTCAGACTTCCCGAGGGCTTTGATCCAACCACATCATAAATGCTGGCTTTACTCTGAAAAGTCTTCAGCTCTTCCTCAGTAGCTAGTTGAGTGCCTTCCGACCTGGTGGTCTCATCTTCCAGCACCATAGCACAATTTGTTTTGTTGTAACTATCCATTGGCTTTTCATGGCAAGATACAGAAGTAGATTGCCGGGCCTTTCTTCCGCGCAGTTTAATTTTGGTGTTGTTGCCGTTGTCACAAAAATGTGATCTTCCGCCGTCAACACTATCCCATTCTGCTGCTACCCAGATGGGTGGTTTGTCTTGGTCTGGCACCTCACCTGAGACCTGTCCATCTTGGGAGACCCTGCCAATAGTTAAACTACCGATAGTTTAGCTCTCAGCATCACTGAGGCACGCAAGCCCTCACAGCACGACAAGCTGCAAACCAAGTGAGAGAATATGATAGAGATCTATAAATTAATGAATGGAGTGGAACGGGTAAACGTAGATAAGTTGTTTATGCCATCAAAAAGTAGAAAGACTAGAGGACACACAATGAAGCTACAATGTAACTCATTTAAGGCTAATAAGAGAATTTTTTTTTTTCTTAATGCGTAATCAAACTCTGGAATTTGTTAGCGGAGGATGCAGTAAAAGCAGTTAGTGTAGCTGGGTTTAAAAAAGGTTTGGACAATTTTCTGGAGAAAAGGTCCATAAACTCTTATTAAAGAGGATCCACTGTTTATCCTGGGATGAGCATTGTGGAACCTGTGTGCCTTTTGGGAACCTGCCAGGTACTTTTGATCTGGGCTTGGCCACTGTTGGAAACAGGATATTGGGCTTGATGGACCTTGGTCTGACCCAGTATGGCATTTCTTATGTTCTAATAGAATGGAACGGAGCAGAACTGAATTTAGAGTGCAGGGACAGACCAATAAAGGGACAATGCTCATTGTTTCCACAACTGCATCTTTTCTTTTCTGTGGTACCTAAACTGCAGTGGTACAACAGCACTGGGTTTCCAAGAAGGATACTGTGGTGTGAACTTTATAGAAGGACCCTAGTTAAATCCAAGCTTCCATGAACATGGAAGGTGTTAGGATTATTCTAGAACTTGGTAATAAGACTAGAAAGGGTCCTGGGTGCTTCACATAAGTATTGACCTTATATAAAGTAAATTTGAATAGGGAAAAGCCTGGAATCCTCTTCCAGTGGAGGTGATAGAGGCCCATCACTATAAGAGATTCAGGGCAGGCTTGGGACAAATATAGAGGGTAGTGGTAGGAAAAGGGTTGAGAGGTCACGCAAAAAGAAATCAGAGAGTGGGGGAGTTGGTATTGGCTTACCTATGGGAACTTATGAGCCTTTATCCAAAGTGGGCAAATCTCAACCGGGCAGACTGGATAGACCATTTTGGTCTTTTATCTGCCTCCATTTACGGTGCTACATGTTTCCCATTAGGAAGAAATCTTTGGTTGTTTAGAAGGACAGTTGTGGACCCCATTGGGGAAAATTGTGAGCAGGCTGCCAATTTGGGAAGCTTTAGAAGAATGCAGCAACTCTTTGGTAAGGGAAAGAGGATGAAGTGAGAAGGGGAATAGGACAAGGCAGAGATGAGGATGATGAGAAATGGAAAAGGAAAAATGAGGAAATAAGATTTTGGCATGTAGTACAGGGAGTAAAAGCTGCCAGGAAACTTGGAAGATGTTGACAGGTAAGGACTACCTGGCCTACCCATGCCATCCATGTGTGCCTGCCTTTTGTACATTAATGCAGCAATGCATGTTTTATTGCAATGAGAAGAGGCATTCCAAAGGGTATGATTTTCATGCAATATAGGTTACATATATGTACATTTTGTCTAAGAATAGGATTAATTCATTTGTTTTGGTTATGCTGAACATCAGATCTATTTAGTGGCCACAAGGACTGGAGACTACAATTCAAAATGATGGTTCTGTTGTATTTCGGATGTTTTTAATGGGTAGTTGACCTCTTGTGCTCTCATTTCATGCAGCCGAGCCAGCCATCATCAACACTTTTCCTTTAGCCATTTCCCCACATTCTCTTCAGTGTTGTGTCAATGGCATCCATGGAAAACACAGGCAGGCTCTAGGTAGGCTCAGTTCAAAGAATGCTTTGGCTGGAATTTCTCTCCACTCAGGGAATATTGATCCAGAGGTTTAATAGCTTTTCTATGAACAAGCCAAACTGCATGACACTTTGGGCTATTTTGACTGCTATGATAGAAGGGAAGACATTCTGCTGACATAATAATGACTCTCTGACCCATCCCCATTACATCACATTCTAGGAGCAGGCTTCAGAAACTTTCTCATTCTAAAAATAGACAATTTGGGAGGCCTGTTATGTTTGTATTATATTTTTTGAAATTATTACATTTTTGGCTTTGCTAACATGTTCAACTCCACCTTGGTTAGCCTAGTGTTAAAACAGAATATCAGTTTGAAATGAAATTAAAAGGCTGCATGTTAGTGGGTTCACTCCATCACAGGTGCCAGATACATTTGTGGTGCTGGCCTTTCAAACTGAGCATCCAGTAAAGGAACAATGCAGTGAGAGAACAATGAAGACAATAGAGACAGGTGCAGGGCAAAACTTTTCAGTCCCTTTTCAGTTTGTTAGGGCTTTTTCCCCCCAGTTTTCAGACTTTCTTTGGTGCATTTCACCAAATTACACTTGATTATCAACCTAATGCACATTAATTCATAAATTAATGTGTGTTGTCCATTTAGCATATGCTCCATTTTTTAAGGCATGCTTATGAATGCACATCTCCAGAGGCTAAAGGTCTGGTCCTTATTAAAGGGGTAAGTGAAAATTAATCACATTTGCAGCAGTCATTTGGGTTAGGGATGCAGGCCTGTAAAAGCAGCAGCAGTGGCGATCTCTCCTGCCCCATTTAAACCCAGGGCTGAGGTAAGAAAGGGTCAGAGGCCCAAGAAACATAATTCATTTTATTTTTGTTGGTTTGGCAGACAGAGAGAAGGGTAAGAGCTGGGGAGGGCACGCATTTTTAAAAGTTTAGCATCTTTACTCTTGAAAGAAAAGTGGAGAACCTACCCGCATCTGTTTTAGAACTAATGGAGAGAAAAAACTTTGGGTGCAAATCTAGTCATGCGGTCTACAAAATACAAGAATGAAAAAAATAAATAAAAATAAGGTCATGCAACACTGGCATGATGGCTGAAAACTGGAACTCAAAAAGAATACTCAGAAACAATGGTTTTAACGGCTTAAAATAAATAGAACCACAATATTTTTAAAAAGATAAAAAAATGTTAAAAAAATAAAATAAAACAAAATATTTATTCCTTTTTATTTTTTTATTTTGTGGACCGCATCATTAGATTTGCACTCAAAGTTTTTTTTCTCCATTAGTTATAAAACAGATGCGGGTGGATGACAGTGAGTTTGTTTCTGAACTTTCCTTTGATAATTTCTTTCCTTCTTTCTCCCCCTTCCCCCTTCCCCCTCTTTCCTCTTCACCCACTCTCCCACAACCCCCCTCTCTCCCTTCCTTTGCCCCCCTTTTTATTATAATAAAGTCCTTCATCATTGGATTATACTTAGGCATCCTGCAATGTAAAGATACACATAACTCTAACTATGGTGCTTTTCATGTGGAGGCCGATTCTGTTTCCCGCATGTCTGCTGGCATTGGCTGGCCAAACACTTGACGTGCAGGAGATGAACCTGATTCTGCTGCTGTGGAGCCCAGACATACCTGCAATGGCAGAATTGGGTACATAGATGCCTGGGAACTCCCCGTATGCCAAAAAGATCGACGTACAGGGAGCTGCCCATCCAGATGCCAGAACGACACTGCTGGTGCTGGAGCGGGGCTGCAGGGGCATAGTATGCCCATATGTGTGTGCTGTGGAGGTGTGCACCACTCGATGTGAGGAACATCCGTGACTTATTCCATTCTCGACTGGAATAAGTCAGGTGTGCAGTTGAGAGCCGCAGGATGTACAAGGGCCTGACCTGAACAGGCTCTGTATGTCCTGCCAACAGGCTACAGCCCCTCTCCGTCCTTGCTCTGCCCCATCACCATCCCCTCTGCCCATGTCCAGTGCTCTCCACACAAACCTTCTGTATCTGCAGGGAGTGCAGGGGGATAAATTATGTTCTGGGGCTAAACGTGGGTTGGACGTACAACCAGGACATCCAGCCTTGCTTTTCATGGTTGGGAATGACCACTATAGTGTACATGTTTTATTCTTTGTCTTATTTATTGTTTTTTATTAGTCCTTATAGCTGTCCATCATTTTTAGTTTTATTTCATTTTAATTCTACTTGATTTAGTTGTTTTAATAAGTTTTTAAGCTGCATTTTTTATATGAGTTGTAGTTTGGTTTTATATTTTGTAATTTTAATATGATTTGATTTTGTTTGATTGAAAAATGTTCTATGTCTTGTTTGTTGGAGGTCTGAACATATACACCCCCTGACAAAGGCTTCCTGTGCCGAAACACTGTCAGTGTAGGGTTTACTAATAAAGACTGGTTCCATGTATAGAGGGTCTTGTCCTTTCTTAACTCTGCTCCCTAGTGTCTTCGGTTCTCCTTTGCAAGGGTGAGTGCCTGCTTTGGACTCCAGATTAAAATCACAAACAGCAAACTCACAATTTTCTGGAGGGATTTTATTTTAGCCCTTACAAATTACCTGTATTGATGTTCCTTTTTGGATTAATTTAATTTTATCCAAACTTTAAATCTGGCCCCTCGCTCTCTTTTCTTTTCCTTTTATTCTGTTTGTTTGGCTCTCTTCTCTCTCGCAGTCTTCGTTGCTGTGTACTAAAACATTTTTTTAAAAGTTCACGGCTATCTCTTCTACTAAGATTCAGCACTTCCAAAACCTGTTGCGTCTAGTCATATTTTCAGGTTATCCACAACAAATGAAATAAATCTGCATCCACTGAGACTCAGCATATGAAAATTTATCTCCTACATATTAATTGTAACTATTCCAAAAACCATCCTGGCTGTGGGGTCTCCGGGACAGATATGTGAAGCATTGATATAGTTTGATATTCAGTGACAATTTAATAGGGTTGAAAGGATTGGCTGAGAGTAGAGAGTAGCCAGGACGGCATCCTCACACAGGTCATCCCCAAAACTGGTCTAATCTTGGTTTTGTTCCATTGCAATGTATAAAGAAACAGTCCTATGTTTCTTTGAGAAATCAGAATATCAATTCTGTACCTGTAATCAGGCAAATTCATGACCAGATTAGCAACTTTGGACTTACCTTCCTGAAGCTGCAACCCCAAGAGTGGCAAAAGGAAAAGTTATCATCCACCCTCACCAAATTAATAAATCCTAAATTATCTCTTTCTTTTATTTTGTAACCAACTGCTTGTGTGTGCACCAGATAGACTCAGAGGACTGGCGTAATTAAAGTAAGATGTAGTGCAAGAAACCCTTCACAAATGGGACTTTTGGAAACTCAACAGCTCTCAGACTGCTGCTAATCAGAGAGGAACCCTTGGGTTTTTCAGGTGGTTAACTTATCAAGAAATATCACTCAAATACTCAAGCAACATCAAAGCAGGACATGCAGTAAAAGCAGAAAGGCAGAGAAAACTAATTTGCTGACTTCACATCACAAAGACGTAAGAAACCTGACACCATTTCTTTCAGTAAAGCCTCTGTTCCTCAAGGGATATGCATACCCCATGGTTCATGGAAGCATTTGGGTCCTTCAGCTCTACCCTTCTACTGGACTAGAATGGGGGAGAACAGTCAAACCCAATGCATTAACTCCTAATCTTAGCTTTAGCTGGAAAGGAATCTCCCTGTAGCAGGCCGCCAAATCCTGCTCTGAAGAGTTGAGTTTTGATACTGGAGCATAAGAGAATACCAGTCAGTTTCTCGATGTAAGGCATAAAAATCGAACTTGTCAGGCTGGAAGCTCCTGCAGTACCAGGCAACTCCGAGGCCTCAGTGTTGGTTGGTTACTTGTAGGGTATTGCTCTGGTATTAGGGATGTGCATTCATTTTGAACTGAAATGAAAATGTGTGTGTGTGTGTCAGGAGTGCATGCATCTGTGTTTGTGGCATGCACAGTGCCAGGGGCTCCATGCATGTGTATGTGTGTGCGTATGTATGTGTCACGGGGAGTTTCAGGGGCTCTGTGTGTGTGTACATCTCTCTCTCTCTCTTAATCCTCCCCCCCACCAGTGTGTGTCTCTCTTTTATAATGTCCCACCAGACTTTCACTAGTCTCTCTCTCTCACCTTATTTTCCTTTTTCCTTTTATTTAACTTCTTTTCAGTTAAAGAAACTGTGAACGATCATTTTGTCCCTGAAAATGAGCTGCTATGAGCTTTCAAAGGCAATAACACCAGGAGATCTGCTGCTGGCATGAAGTGACTCTGTTTAGTGGCCCAGGAAATTGTAAAAACAAACATTTATCGGGTTAATTCCCAAAGTTAACAAAACAAATACTTTTGAATATCAATTCCAATATATTTATGTATTTATTACAAAATTTATAACCCATCCTCCTAGCCCAAAACAAGACTACCCACGGTGGCATACAAATAAAAAGCATGATTGTATAACAGTGCACACTATTAATAAATTGGGAAAAAAAACCAAATTGCTTTTTGTTCCTGTTATTTCAGGTTAAAACAATATGAACTGTACATCTCTACTAACCAGGTCTTCAGCATCCTGCAAAATTTAATTCAGCTCCTGCCAAATTCCCTTGGACAATGCATTTAGACAAAACTTTCACATTACCACAGTGTGTAACTTTAGACTGCCTTATGCCATCATCACATCTTCACACATTCAATATGAGAACTCACATGTTTGCAATGGAATCCACACACACATTCCTGTTCCTTTGGCCTTCCATCTGCCAGGAATGCGTTCCCGACAGCCCAACATACTTTTGAATTGCCCAAGAACCAATATGTATCCTTAGGGATGGGGCTACAGATCAGGCTATCAACTGCTTGGTCTTCCATGCTTTCAAGCCGTTCTGTGGCTCTGTGTGTAAAGGCTGCAGGGGCCCAGGGCAGAAACCGGTGAGGGGTCCCCATTATCTGCCCACTGGCTATGGGGTAAATTCTATGTTACATTTAGTGGGACCGGATGTCCAATCCGGATATCCAGACCCGCTAAAAGTCTGTATCACCTCTCCGGGAACAGAGCTCCCCATACATATAGCTGGATTGTACAGGGAGCTCTGTTTGTGACGGGAGGGGGGCAGGCCATGGGAGGGGCGAGGGCAGCAACCCCAGACATACAGAGCTGATTCTGAGATCAGCCCTGTACATCCGGGATAGGCCGGTCAGATGGGGGACTTATTCCACCTTGAAGGTGGAATAAGTCCTCCTGGACATTGGGAGACAACAGCGGACCACGGCAAAGGGATGGTAAGGGGTAAAGAAGGTTCCCCGCAGCCTGATCCAGGCCATGAGAGGCCGGATTGGGGGGGGTCGGGCTACAGGGTACAGAGCATCTCGGTGGCAGCAGGTGCTCACACCTCCTGAATGGAGCCGCAGTGCCAGAGCGATGGGATGCCATGGCACCATGGTTCCATTCAGGAGCCTGGCTGAGTTAGCCGGGGAAGTGGTTGAACATCCGGAGTGCCTGAATTGGCGCACCTCCTGGATGTCCAGCCACTATTCACTATTCCGCTCCCATGGGAGCAGAATTGGGTGCATCTCCAGGCCGTCCAGATTTCTGGATGTACAGACGGCCCGGATGTACACCTACGAAATTGGCCTCCACACCTCCTTCAGTTTGAGGTAGACGTGGGGGGTTCAGGGGAATTGCCCTATTTACCAGCCCTGAAAGACTGAACCAAGCAAACTCCAGTTCAGTACCAGCCAAGATCACTGTTATCCCAACAAAATCAATCCGGTCAGGCTTAGAGACAATTTTTAAATTGTCCATATTGGGCAAAGACCGCTCTAAGTTGATTCCTAAAGTGAAAGTGGATGTCTTCTTTCACTTTCAAACTCACCCTGGATAGGAGCTACCTGTGGATATTTGCATCCACTTTTTCTTCGGCTATATTCAGGCGCTATTGCTTATTTCTCCCAATGACTGGCAGATTCTGGCTCTGGCTTCCCATTTGGGATTCTTGGCTCTAGCAGTTATGGGAGTTCATTCAACGAAGATTGAGGCCAATGAATGGAATGGTTTTGTTGAGAAATTTGGAGTAATTTTTGCACCGGGGCAAAAACAAACTGTAACAAATGAATGCCGTGTGATTATGACTACCCTGATATTCTGAGAATTTTTTTCCGTATTGCTGCCTGTCCCCATTTCTTTGAGGCGGCAGACTTCCTTTCCTCCCTCAGATGCCATTCCATCCTCTCTTCTCCCACTATCGACATGTCTTCTACACTTTTTTGCACTCTTAATGAGATGTGGGATGACAGGAGGAAGCCACGGGAGCTTTGCTTAACTTCTAGATCCATGCAGAAGATAAAGGTTAATCAGATGCCATACGTCTTGCAATGATCTTTTCAAATGTCATAACTACACACACACCTGCTGTACTGCTCTGTCACCTTAGTCCTTACAAAGGTATTATACAGCTGTATCTTCTATCTATATCCTCACAAGCTAGATCTTAGAGCTCAGGCATGGGAGTCCTTCAGCAACAGCTAGCTTGGAGACAGTGGGTTAGGAAAGTGAAGACGTGACACAGAAATCAACTGATGGTCAGGGAAGATAAAAAGATGTCACCATAGTATCCTTCAAACTGCCTGTTCACTGACAATTCATGTTAAAAACATGTCGCCATGGAACCGTGTGACCATGCATTCCTGTCTGTTCTTGGAGCATACTCTATAAAAAATGTATATTCCTGGAAACCATTGCTCAACAGCCGGTAATACCCCCCTTGTGTGTTCTGTGTAAATCTCCTAGAGATCCCTTGTTTAATTTTCAGCATAAGTCTGGGGGAGGAAACCCATGAACTTACTGAGTTTCCAAAGTCAAGGAAAAGATCAGCTTTCCACCAAGAGTGGACTTTCCAGCTCGCCCCTAGGAGGAAATGCACCACAACCCAGAGATCATTTCTTCTCCCTGGGAGAATATTTGGTAAACTGAAAGAATGATAAACATATGCTAAGGAAGTGTGATAGCTGTGTTAGTCCACTATAATGGTAGTTAAAATAAAAAGAGAAACAAATAGGAGAATAAGCCTGGTCACCCTCTGATCAGCCATCCCCCCCCCCCCCAATCTATGGAATACTATGTTGATTCCGCTATATATTTTGGTATCAGCTCATACTGTTCTGACCTGAGGAAGAAGGTTTTAACCTTTGAGAGCTAGTCTACAAATATATTAAGTTAGTCCAATAAAAAGGTATCACCTTATTTTCCTTTTTGTTTCTCTTTTTATTTAACTGATATTTGATGATGGAACTGGGTCATGATTAACAGCTTGGCATGAAAATTGCTCAGGGAAATAGAGAGCTCAATCCCAGTGTGGAACAGTCCCGTGTAAACTCCTCCAAGCTTGCAGAGGAATGTTTAAGGCTCCCAAATGGTGTGAGCTATTTGCTGTCACCTTCTTTTGTAAGATGGAGTTCGAGGCCGTCTGCCTGTAGAATGAATTGTTTCTTTAATTTTGCATCTATAGATACAAAAAGACCTTGTGAAGCATGCACAACGGTTTCAATCTGACATTTTTGGGTAAGAGCGATTCACACCAGAGGGATGAGATAAATAACCGTGGAGTAAATATTCAGTGGCACTTATCCTAGTGGTTAGAGCAGTGGCCTGGTAATCAAACAACCAGGGATCAGTTCCCACTGGCATTCCTGGGGCAAGTCACTTTACCCTCCATTGCCTCAGAAGAAAGGCCTGGCAGTCTACTTCTGAACGCATCTTGCCAAGAAAACCCAGGGGCTGCCAAGAATCAGCATTGACTCAATGACACACATTCAGGGGCACTCTCTGCATTGTGTTCCTGAAACGTTTCCTGGCTACCTTGGCACTGTCCATTTAGTAGGTAATTTTATAATGAGCGATCTAAAGTTACGTGCCATCAATGCGCATACAGTAAATCACCTATTTTCAATGATTTATGTGCTGGGAAAGGCATAAGAACATAAGACATGCCATACTGAGTCAGAGCAAGATCCATCGAGCCCAGTAAGATACAACGACCAGAATTGCACTCAATATTCAAGGTGTGGTCACACCAACGATACAGAGGCATTATAATATCCTTTGTTTTATTTTCCATTCCTTTCCTTATGATACCTAGCATTCTATTTGCTCTCTTGGCTGCCGCTGCACACTGGGCCGAGGGTTTCAATGTGTTGTCCACGATGATGCTTCAATCTTTTTCTTTGGTGGTGGTTCCTAATATGGAATCTTGCATTATGTAACCACAATTTGGATTGTTCTTTCCTAGGTGCATAACTTTACACTTGTCCACATTAATTTTTATTTGCCATTTGAACGTCTAGTCTTCAAATTTACCAAGGTCCTCTTGCAAATTTTTCACAATCCTCTTGGATTTTAACAACTTTGAATAATTTTGTGTCATCTGCAGATCTGATTACCTCTCGTTATTCCCATTTCCAGGTCATTTATGAGTATGTTAAAAAGCAACGGACTCATCACAGATCCCTGAGCTGCTCCACTATTCACCTTTCTCCATGTGCGTAGTTTAGGCAGGTGCATCAAATTGGAGCGGGTGAGCACAGGGCAGGATCTTGGGAAGAGTGTGGGTAGAGCCTACATTTACAAATGTAAGTTATATAATATTATAAGTTATGCATATTTTCTATAAATCTAGGAACAGGCATGTATACCAGGTCTAGAATTGGTGCCTATATTTGGCGCACATATCTTACCACTTATGCCCATATTTTGTAATGTAAAGTATGCACATACTTCACTTTAGGAAATGGGTGCAAAATCTTTATAAAATTACCCCAAAACATTTATTGTTTTTGGTCAAGACAAACCACATTTTTAAAATTTTCATTGTCACTACACATGTACTGCATACAGAAATTGCTTGTGCGTGTGCATACCGTCAATTTAATATGTGCACAACTGATAGATGCATGCACAAGCAATCTGCATGCGCGCTTAATTTTAGATTTTACAAACGAATGCTCAAATGAGCCCGAAATGCATAGACCTCGGGCCAGGAGAGTCCGTGGCTAGGTATTAGTGGTCCCCAGAGTTATGCAGACGGTGATGAGATTCAGCTCATTATCCAAATATCTATCTGCATAAAGGGGGATGTTTACTAAAATGTGCTGTTAGTGAGCGGTAGGCCCCAAAAGTTAGCACGGATGGTGACATAGACAGTTTCTGTAGGAAGATGCACCTCACTGCACTAATCTGCACCCATTGAGGAGGTGGTATGTGCAGTCATGCTAACATCAACCTTCATGGTTAGCCTGTTCCAGTGATACCTGCGTTAATCATGATGTGCCATTAATACCCACATTCCATCCCTAACCCACCCAGCCACTATGCTTTTACCACGCTTCCATGCAGTAACAGTTAACACAGCACTATTAGATAGGCAGATAGGGACATGTCCAGGCCATCCAGATGTCCCCAAGCATGATGGATCCGTTTGGACCCGATTCTGGACCGCGGGAACAAAACGTTCCTGCGGTAACCAGCATCGGGCCCGAGGACAGCCCGACATGCTCCTGCCGTCTGCAGGGACATCCTCTCTGCAGGTACCCCTGACTTCCGCATCCTTGGCCCCCCTTTTCCCTGCTGCCCAACTCAAGGCTGGCCTGCTGTGGCCTGGATCGGGCAGCAGGGACCCCCCCCCCCCGCACCCAGCCCTGACCCCGGCCCTTGGGGGGAGATCCCCGGGCCCGATAGCTGGGTTTGAGGTGGAATAAGCAGCACGTCTCCATGGGACCAGCAGGGCATAGAGGGTCATGACCTGAATCGGCCCTGTACGTCCTGCCATGCTGTCCCGCTCCCGCTGTGCCCCAATCCTGACCCCTCCCATCCCCCCACCAACTCTCCCCATCCTGATGCACAGGACGTACAGGGAGAGCTGGAGGGGGAATCGGGCCCCGCACCCTGCATTTCAGAATTGGGCTCTTAGTGTGCAGTAGACCCAGTGATAATTGTTAGCGCACTTTAGTAAACATGCTCCAAATTTAGCACAGCAAAATGCTTCAAAAGTACAGTCCATACGCTTCTTTGAATTGCCTCTACTTTGTCAATGTTCTTTTTTTGGGAATATTGTGGTCTTATTGTATCTTTTCCAGTAGACGTATATTGTGGGCTAGCATATCATTAGCTATTAACCCAATTCAGTGACTCAGATCAACAGATTTTCTGTAGGGCATAGAACAGGGTGTCAAACTCCTGTCCTGGAGGGCTGCAAACCAGCTTGATTTCCGGGTTATCCTTAATGAATCTGCATGAAATATATGTGCATGCACCTCTCCATTGTATGCAGATATATCTCGTGAATATTATTTGCACATCTTGAATGTAGGCTCTATTACTGCTGGATTTGTGCTAGTATTTTGTGAAGTCGCATCGGCACCTATGTGTCCTTATAACATAGTCAAAACAGGCACCTTTCTGCTCACTTAATCTAGGCAACCTGTTATAAAATAACCCCCATAGAGGAATAATTTTGTAAGCAGGCCGCCTAACCTGTGAAGCAGAAATACACATATTTTGTTTTATATATGGAATTTTTATGCTTATCTGCTTTTATAAAATGACTCAAAGGGGAGTGGCTTACAAACACTCAAACCTGCTCAGGCCTTTACACAAATTTCCTGGTTTAATTTAAGCAGGTGCGCATGCTCTATAAAATTCATATGTAAGTTACAGCTCTACAGTTCTTATGAAAAATAATCCCGCCTTGCCGCAGGGCCCGGGTCCCGAGGCCGGTATGTAACCGGGTTCCCGGGGCCCAAATCCCTTGCGGCGGTTGCGCGAGGATTCTTGGGGGGGGGGGACGAGGAGGCGTGCAGCACGGCGATGCCGGCATCAGCAGCCCACGTCAGTGACGTGGGGGCTGGCGATTGGTGCTGACGCCGGTTAGAGGGGTGTGGCGTCGGCGTGAGAGGGAGATCGCAGCATGTGATCTCCCTCTTCCTCGCCGAATGCCGCAGGAAAAAGGTGTGTTGGTCCGGGCTCCTGCTGCGCTTCTAGGTGGTGGGGGGGGGGCTAGGCCGCAGGTCTCTTTTGCTGCGGGATCCGTCTCGGGAGGGGTGTTGCAGGGGCGCAGAGGCAGTTGCGCCGTAAGTAGGGGCGGCTGTTCGTCGGGTGCCTGGCCAGCCGCACGTGGATTTTAAAAAAAAAAAAAGAGGGGGTGGGGCCTGTGAGCGTTTGGGTTTACTCGGGAGTTGTTAGGCTTTGGTGGAAACGGGGGGAAGTTGAGCCTGTGGGGTTCAACTAATACAATGATAAATAATTATTAAAACTGAAATATAATATCGGAAGGAAGGAGCGAGGGTGTATAGGGCTGGGTTGTCTTTGGGTGGAAAAAGGGGAAGGGGCATTGTGGTCCATCGGTCTCGACGGCTTGGGGTCAGAGGTGGGGAGGGGGCCTCCGGGGCAGATGATGGCGGGCAATGGGCAGGGCGGCGAGGGCGTGCGGCGCCCTTATGGGGTAGAGTGGCGTAGGGGAGGGCGTTGGCTGTTTGGGCAGCTAGGGGTGCTCGGCAGGGGTGGGGTAGGACGAGGTTCAGGGGTGCTGGGGCTGGGGGCACAGCAGGTCGGGCCTCGCAGGGCGGTCGGGGTTTGGGGAGTGTTGCCCCCCATCAACGGAGGGTGGCAGTGAGGTCACTGGCGTTGCAGTGGGCGTGCCCGGGGCCGATGGTCTCGCTGGGGATTGGGCAGTGGGGTCAATGGCTGGCTCTGGTGGCACGGAGGCGATAACGGATTCCGGGTTGCGGCTGGACGCCTTGGTGGGAGGGCCTCTTGGCCTGCCCTCATCCCCTGCAGCTTTTGGCTGTTACGCTCCCGGTTTGGGGGGCGGGCATTTCCCGCATCCTGGTTTTCTCTGGGTCTCCGGGTCCTTGGGCATATGGGGCCAGCCCCTGGGGTGGCGTAGGGCATTGGGGGGGGGGGCGGCTGGGCTGACCGGATGGGGGCTGGGGCAGGTGTGGCCAGGGGTATTGCGGATAGGAGTTTGGTGGCTTGGGCGGCCAGTGGCCTCGGCTCCTCGGCTTGGGGCTGGGGTGGTGGGCCGGGTGCTGCGCCAAGCTCTTTGAGGGCAGTTGCTGCTGGTTTTTCTCCTTCTTTTCCTTTGCAGGTCCCACAGAGTGTACCGCCCGGGATGACCTCAACTGACACTGTTTGGGCTGGTGGTGAAGGGCCCACCGGTTCCGCGGCAGAGTTATCCGGTTCGGCGGTGGGGGTGCGGACCGTTGGCATCTTGGCAGCGCCTTCCGGTGAGGCTGGTGAGCATGTGGGGGGTGAGGGCAGTAAAGGGGGGGCGCGTGAACCTTGGGGACAGGACTCCCGGTGGGGGGAAGGTGAGAGCGAAGTGCAAGCGCGGGCACCGCTGCCGGCATGCTTCTTCTTCATCCTCGTCCTTGACATCATCATCGGGGTCATCCGGTGAGTGTGGGGGTCACAGGCGAGTAGGGTAGGGGTCGGGGGGGGCCTCGTTGGTGCGCTGCACTGAGTTGTGGGAGGGCGTGCCACGGAAACTGCGCCATCGGATCAAGCGTCGCAGATATATCGGCATTTTTCGCTTGCTCGAGGGTCGGAAACGCTTGGGGGAAAGCAGGAAAAAGCGCAAGGAGGACAAGAAAGCGGGCAGGGAGCGGGAGGCATCCCGTAACACTCTTAACTGGACCCGGGCTTTTCTGTGATGAGCCAGCGTATGGGGCCATTATTTCCCGGAGCAGTATGGGGTGCTGCTGGCTTATGGCGACACGATATTAGCTGCGTCACAGGCGCACGATGGGTGGGCCTGGCTAAATTATGATGAGGAGTTCAGGGACATGATGGAGGAGAACGGGCAGCTATTGTGGGGGACGAAGGATATCAACCTATGGCTAACGCAAAAGTCAGCCAGGAGTTGGGTTGGGGGGCGGGTGGAGGAGGCAGCAAGTTGGGGTCGGCCATGGCGCTGGCAGGCTCGCGATCCTTGTGAGTGCCAGTGCCCACGGCATCCCAGGTCACAGGTGGGGCGGTGGGGGGAGACGTCTGTTGGCGTTTCAATAAGTCATCATGCCCCTTCCCCGACTGTAAATTTAAGCATGCTTGCTCCGTGTGTGGGGGCGGACATGCCGCCACTAAATGTAGTCGCAATGGAGTGGCCGGTGCCTCGGCGGGGGGCAAGTGAGGGGGCCCTCGTGTCGTTGGCCCCCACGCCCGTGCGAGTTGATGCTATGCGCCCGTGGTTAGTGCAATATGGGCGGTCTCGTTCAGGGGGGTGGGCGTTGAGTTTGCTCTTGCAGGGTTTTGTCTGAGGGGTTTCGGTTTCCCTTTAGGGATGCGCTGGTGGAGGGTGGGTTGCGAAACGCTGGTTCAGTGCAGTCACTGGCCGAGGTGGTGCGGAGGAAGGTTGGGGAGGAGTGCGCGCTGGGCCAAGTGGCTGGGCCCTTTCGGGAGCCCCCGCTTTTTCCCCATTTACAGTATCCCAGTTGGGAGTAGTTCCCAAGAAGGAGCCGGGCAAGTTCCGGTTGATCCATAATCTGTCTTGCCCTCCTAGGGGATTCCGTGAATGACCGCATCCCTCAGGACCAGTGCGTGGTGCGCTATGCTTCCTTCGACGCAGCGGTGGTTTTTGGTGCGGCAGTGTGGGGCCAGCGCGCTGTTGCGAAGGTTGACATCGAATCTGCGTTCCGCTTGTTGCCGGTTCATCCTTCGGCTTTCCCTTTGTTAGGTTTCCGTTTTGCATCGCGGTTTTATTTAGATAAGTGCATGCCTATGGGTTGTGCGACATCCTGCGCCTACGTCGAGGCTTTCAGTACATTCCTGCACTGGGTGTTGGAAAGACAGGCAGGGGTCGCTAACATAGTGCATTACTTGGATGATTTCCTGTTTGTCGGGCAAAGCCAGGTGTGAACTTGCGCCTACCTGCTCGAGACTTTTTGCGCTTGGCTGGGGAACTTCGGTATTCCCATAGCGGCTAACAAGACCCTCAGGCCCGTGACGCGCCTTACCTTCCTGGGGGATCGAGATAGATACTGAATGTATGGTGGTGCACCTGACCGAGCAGAAAGTCAAGCGACTCCGGGAGCTGGTGGCTGTCATGGGATCGTCGGGCAAGACCACCCTTCGGGTCATGCAGTCGTTGGTTGGACATCTTAACTTCGCTTGCAGGGTTTTGCCAACGGGGCGTCCTTTTGCACGACGGTTGTCACTCTCCATGGCGGGGGTTCATCGTCCGCACCACTGGATTCGCGTGTTGTCAGGAATGCACGAGGATTTGCGTGGGTGGGAGGCTTTCTTGACCAATCTCAATGGTTGCTCAGTTTTGCAGCTGCCTGAGCTTTCAAAGGTGGACTTGCATCTGTTCACAGATGCGGCAGGTAGTTCGGGGTTTGGGGCCTCTTGTCAAGGGGCGTGGTGTGCAGAGCCTTGGCCTAGTGAATGGGTTCACTCCAGCTTGACCCACAATATCACCTTCTTGGAGCTTTTCCCCATCGTTGTAGCGTTTTGGGTTTGGCCGGAGCGTCTGCGGGATCGGCGGGTGGTGTTCTGGTGTGACAAATGCCGCGGTTGTTGAGGTTATCAACAGGCATGCCCCTCAGTGCCCGAGGGTAGCTTCCTTGATGCGGATCTTTGTGCTCGCTTGCCTGCGTCGGAATGTCACTGCCAGGGCATGGCATGTGCCGGGCTCCCAGGATTTTATCGCTGATGCGCTGTCTCGTTTCCAGTGGGCGCAGTTCCGGCTGTTGGCTCCAGAGGCAGAAGAGACGGCTGCGCCAGTCCCGGAGCATCTTTGGAGGGTTGGGATCCAGACTTGATGGTTTTGCTGTCCTCGTCGGTGGCGCACGGCACTTGGGCACAGTATCGGGGAGGATACTCCCAGGGAGTACATTTGTGAGTGCGGGTGCGTGGCCTGGGGGAGTGTTCCCAATGGGCTAGTTGGGCAGTTCGTGCTGTGGGCAAAGAGGGAGGGTTGGTCTCGGTCGGTGGTCTGGGTTGCATTGGCCGGGTTTTCCTTCTTCTGTAAGGCGGCCGGTTGGGGGAACCCCATGTTATCCTTTTAGTTAATCGCCGATGGCAGGATGGGCCTGGGCTCCGCCCAGATCGCGGTGACTGGCGACGCCCCGTTTCCCACAAACTGTTGCTTCGGATTTGTGCAGCCTTACCTCGCGTCGCGGCCTCTTGTTTCGAGCCTGCCTTGTTTCATGCACATTTTGCAACAGCATTTTGTGGGGCATTTCGGGTGTCGGAACTAGTACCGTGCTCCTCACGGGCGGGGGGGGGGGGGTGCGTTTGGCGGTCGTGACTTTGGGCACATGACGAAGGAGGAGTCTCAGATGCGTAATTTTATCCCGCGGCCCAAGACGGATCAGATAGGAAAAGGGGGCTGGGTGGTATTGTGCACTATTTTTCCCTTGCCTTCCTGTCCGGTGCATGCCCTGTGGAGTTATTTGCAGCAGCGGCCTTGAGTCCCCAGATATTTCTTTATTCATGAGGCCTGCAGGCCGGCAATGCAGTTCCAGTTCACGTCTGTGTTGCGCTTGGTTTTGCAGGTTCCTGGGTCATGATGAGCGGAGCTATGGGTCGCAGTCCTTCCGGAGTGGGGTGGCCACGAGTGCAGCGGCTGCCGGTCTTGATGTGCACATCATACAGCTGATTGGAAGGTGGCGCTCAGGTGCGTCCGAAGGCTATGTTCACCCTTAGGCGGCCTGTGCCGGGCTGGTCTGGTGGTGGTGCGTGCTTCATGACCGCCTTGCGGTTGGTGGGGGGGGGGTACTAACAGTTTCCTTCCTATTGCAGAGCTGCTGGCTGTTGGCAGTCCGATTTGTCCTTTCAGATGGTGCCTGCTCCGGTGATTGGCGGATCATCGGCCATTCCTTCGTTTACTGGGCTGAGCGAAGGGCGGCAGTGTGGCTGTTGGGCATTCACCTCGGGCTGGCAGATGCTGGAGTGCGGCTGTGTTGGATGGGACAGCGTGGCATGCGATGGTGGCAGCTTTTGGACTTCATTCAGGCGAAGCTTACGCAGCGACGTCGGCCAGTCGGGCTGCTGATTCACCTGGGAGGCAATGACTTGGTGAGCTGGTCCTGCTGGTAGATCATCAGAACCGTACAAAGAGACATTGGTTCGGTATGGGACTTAATTCCGAATGTGGCCATTGTTTGATCAGGCATCATCCCGCGCCCTGCCTGCTGGGCGCAGCAGCGGTGGTCGCTGGGCCTGGTTAAGATTAACAGGCAGCTAGGGCGATGGGTTCAGCGAACGGGTGGGTTGCAGGTCCTTCACCCGTGGGTGGAGGTCAGGTGTGCTGGCTTGTACCGTCTCGACGGTGTTCACCTGGCCCCAGTGGGACAAGATCTTTTGCTGAATGATTGACAGGAGGCCCTGGAAGGTTGGTGTTGGTCGCAGCTTTATTTGGTGGGGGCGGCGCAAGGATAGAGGTCTACCTTGCGCCGGTGGCGGGGTAGCGAGCTGGCGCTCGCCGACCCAGCGGGGCATTTGAGGCTGATGCCGCTTTGCAGGGGAGCGGCAGTGCTCCTTGGTTGGGAGAGACATCACGGTTGGGGTCTCTACCCAGTGGAAGGCAACTTGCCTGCCTTTGCTAAATAACATGGCGAGGCGGGCGGTAGGGGGAACGGGGGGGGGGGGGGGTGGATGATGCACCACTTTGCTAGAAACGGCTGATGGGGGGCATCATCCGGAAAGGGGGGGGCAGTGTTGGGATTTAAGAATGTTGAGTTGCGCCCATGTTGGGGCCGGTTTTATAATTCATTCAATAAAGCTGCGACCAAATTATTTGTTACCAAATTCCAGTGTGTGTGTGTTTTGTGGTGGTGACGGGGGGGGGGAGGGTTGGGAGTGGTGCCAGGATGTCAAGGCTGATATCAGGCAGGGATTGGCATCCGGATACCTCGGTTAATCCCGCCATGCCACAGGGCCCGGGTCCTGAGGCCGGTATGTAACCGGATTCCCGGGGCCCAAATCCCTTGCGGCGGTTGCTTGAGGATTCTTGGGGGGGGGGACGAGGAGGCATGCAGCACGGCGATGCCGGCATCAGCAGCCCACATCAGTGACGTGGGGGCTGGCGATTGGTGCTGACGCCGGTTAGGGGGGGCGTGGTGTCGGCGTGAGAGGGAGATTGCGGCGTGTGATCTCCCTCTTCCTCGCCGAACACCGCAGGAAAAAGGTGTCCCTCCCCACCCTCCCATGTGTTATACAAAAATTTAAATTGGTGTTCGGGGTCGTCGCAGCTGGGTAGAGGGGGGGTTGTGCTTTGAGCCATCCTGGCAGTTGGTGGGGTAGGCGGGGTAGCGAGCTAGCGCTCGCCGACCCGGTGGGGCATTTGAGGCTGATGCCGCTTTGCAGGGGAGCGGCAGTGCTCCTTGGTTGGGAGAGACATCACGGTTGGGGTCTCTGCCCGGTGGAAGGCAACTTGCCTGCCTTTGCTAAATAACATGGCGAGGCGGGCGGTAGGGGGAACTGGGGGGGGGGGGTGGATGATGCACCACTTTGCTAGAAACGGCTGGTGGGGGGCATCATCCGGAAAGGGGGGGGGGCAGTGTTGGGATTTAAGAATGTTGAGTTGGGCCCATGTTGGGGCCGGTTTTATAATTCATTCAATAAAGCTGCAACCAAATTATTTGTTACCAAATTCCAGTGTGTGTGTGTTTTGTGGTGGTCACGGGGGGGGGGGGAGGGGTTGGGAGTGGTGCCAGGATGTCAAGGCTGATAGCAGGCAAGGGATTGGCATCCGGATACCTCGGTTACTGTCAGGCTATCTAAATATACTTATACAAGTGCATAGCCTGGACATTTTTATAAGTGTCTATTTCTGCATGAAAATGATGCATGATGCACCTAAAATATCCATCTATGTACACATTTAAAGAGAGAGGGAAAGAATAAATAAGATGGATTTTTACTGGTTTGATGTCATATTTGAATTCACCTTATTGACTCCCTCCTCTTCACACTGTATTTTTAGTGCATTCCCAGGTGTCTTGATTTCATAAAGTCACAAACTTGAGTCCTGTGTGTAAAATCTACTAGATGCATTTTCTGGACCTGCAGAATTACCAAACCTTTCAAAGAGCTGACGCTATCACTCACTCATGCAGTAATAAATACAAAGCCTCTGCAATTCAGTCCTTGCACGAAACCTGTCGTTATTTGATGTTTTATTTCTGCCGTAGCTGTGGGGCGCACATAGGCAGCTGGCCCCATGTTGTGTCTTCCTTCCTGTTTTAGAAACCTAATTACGCTGCCTTCCCATTACAGAGAAACTTCTGTCTTATGTCGTGGCGCCTGCCTTTAGTTGCATTCGTTAAAGCTGTCCCAGGGTAGGGGAGGTGGGGAGGCTTTATGTGGCCTACAGCAGAACAATCTAATTGAAGGGCTCTCCTGCTGGACATAACCAGAACAGATTTCTTATCACAGCTGAAACAAGAGGTTTCATTGGAGAAAGGTGCAAGAGATTTCCAAACCTAATCACATTTGCATAGTCGCTGGTGAAAGTTATTTCAGTTATTTGTAAACGTTTTTGGTGCATAATTATAAGTATGATAAAACAGGTAGGCTTTATATTTTTACTGTTTTTATACTGTGTCTGATGACTTTGTCTGTTTTAACTCTTGATTTACTATATTTATTTATTTATTTATTTTTATTTATTTATTTCTCTTATATACCGCGCTCTTAATTCAGTGCGGTTTACATATGAACAAATATAAACACAATGGTACAAGCAGCATTGGTTTTTTACATAGAACAAGGTACATAAACTTGGTGAAAATCAGGGTAACTATAGACAAAAAACTATATACATGGCTACTATATACATGGTTATTTGGTTAATTAGATGTGAACAAGAATATCTATAATGCCGTGGGTAAGAAATTAATTAAAGAGCAGAATAAAAATGCCAGAATAAAAATGCCAATAAATAATAAATAAACTATATGTGTATAATAAACTATATGTGTATTTATTATAAATGTCATTATGTAAATGGCTTAGATATTCTGGGTCTAAAAATAAAATAAATAACAAAACATAATAAATAAATTCATCTGATACATGTGAAGTGGAATTTTAGAAAGGATGTCCAAGTGCAGAAAAAGGTTGGGGATATCTATGTTTCAGCCCGATTTTAGAAGCATAGACATCTCCGATATAGACGTCCAGAGTCCTGTCCAGTTACAAAATAGTAGGGCGGGGATGTCTAACACATGCAAATTTGCATATGGCGGTGTCCAATGTTGTGGCAAACTGTAAATATGAATCCGCACTCCCTGTCAGAATTCGTTGTCAACACGGGAAACATATGAGATAGGAGTTTACCTCCTTCTCCACTCTTTCTGGATGTCTGGCAGGCCAAACGAGCACTTTTCCACTGCCTATTCATGCCTGGAGCATGTATAAACTTGGACGCAGCATGGGACATACAGGGCATTTCTGTAATCGGGCAAGGATGCCCAGGTTCTTGGGAATACCCAAAACATGCCTACACCATGCCCCTGTTCAGATTTGGCAATGGCCACAGAATTGACTTCTAAAATTACTCCAGGGATATATATCTGTGATTTGGATATCTGCGTGTCCATTTTCCGACATCCAAAGCACAAATATGGCTTCCAAAACAGCCCTGTAAGAGGTGAGGGCTGTGAGCATAGGGATATAGGTTATGGATGAATTTTAGAAAGCTTGTGAAGCGTTTGTATGCGTGTTTACATGTATACTGGTCCTAGGTATGTAAGTAACAATTTTAGAACAGCCATGTGTATACTTGTGACATGCACAGTAATCAGATTTTGGAATTTGTTACCAGAGGATGTAGTAAAGGCTGTTAGTGTAGCTGGGTTTAAAAAAGGTTTGGACAAGTTCCTGGAGGAAAGGTCCATAAACCATTATTAAGAAGTGACCGAAGATATCAATGCTTGACCCAGTACAAGCACTGTGGAACTTGTGTCTCTTGGGGAAACTGCTAGGTACATATGACCTAGATTGGCCACTGTTAGAAACAGAATACTGGGCTTGATGGACCTTGGTCTGACCAAGTATGGCATATCTTATGTTCTTATGTTATGAAGGGGGTTTATACTGTGTGTGGCTTGGGGAGCTCTAAAATGTATACCATATGTCTCATCTGCAGACTTTTAAAATTTGCCATTCTGACCTGGTGTCCTCTTTCCTATCTAGAAGACCTATGCGAAATCAGAGGGTAGTTTTATAACAGGGGTCCTAAGTTAATAGAGCATGAAGGTGGCTATCATTAGCCTGCCACTTCTGATCCCCCTCCAACAGGAAGTGGTGTCAGAGAAGGGTCAGAAGTGGCAGGCCATATGTGTTGAAGCACATGACCTGCCACGGGCCATTGCTGCTGCCCCAAGCTGAGCCACCCCACTGACCCCGCCGTCGGGGGAAAGGACAGATGCTAAATGTGAACTAAGTAGGGAGTGGGACTCCTGAGTGCTTATCTACCCAAGAGGGTGGATACTAAGGAGGAAGACTGCAAACCGTCTTGCAAAAGACAATATCTTAACTTATAAGCCAGTGGTTCCCAAACTGAAGGTCACATCATCAGTTGATGGGGGTCACAGAAACAAGCCTGCACCCCTTTCCTCCACTATGATCTATTCCTAGGAGTGACAGCCAACATGGGGTCTGCAAATCAGTGAATATTGTCAAGCTATGCAACGGGCAGTGTTTTTTTTGTGGCCCCTTGGTTGTGGAATTCCATCCCAGTGTTTATTCAGCAGGCAGAATCCTTGAAAGTCTTTAAGAAGCTGCTGAAGGCATACTTTTTTGAGGAAGCATTTGGGGTAACGTAGTCATATGGACCAGACAGGGCACCTAATTGGGCTGTGTTTTCTGGTTTTTCAGTTTCCACTGCTTGTGTTTTGTATTTTCTGGTTGTTCATTTTCCACTGTTTATGTTTCATGTTTTTTGTTTGTTGTTTTGATTTGTGTTAGTCTGTTTTATGTTTGATTGTCCCTTTGTAGGAGTTTGAGTTGTATTGTAAGTGGATTTTATTTTTGTGTAGCTAAAGGTGGGATATCAAATTTGTAATAAACCATAAGCCCTGGCCCCTCCTGTGGGATTCCTGTTAGACTGGGAACTCATGCAGAGTATGGAGTCTGTGTCCTGTGCTGACTACCACTCTTGTGCCACTACTACTGCTGCAGCTGCCTTCATGCTTTAGATAACGATGGGCGTAGGGGGGAGGAAGTGAATGAGAGAGTACAGGAAGTGCAGGTCTGCTATTTTGTTTCCATTATCATCTGTGGTTGCATGACATTATAAGTGTTAAAATGGGGTCATATTGGATATTGGGGAAGCACTGTTAGAAGCTCTCATCCTCTATAGTTGTCAGCTAATATAGATGCAGAAATAGCTGGATAGTCCTCTGACATTACCTATTGGGTTGCTGTGATGTTTTGGTTCTATGAAGCAGAATCTGAACACTTTCTCCCCTTTTATATGTCCAAGTTCTTTCTTTTCTGGGTAGTAAAATAAGAACCTTATGCTCAGGAAAATGCCAAGGCTTCATTCAGCTTTCTTGATAATGTAGCAGATACATCAAACTCTAGAAGGGTTGATCCAGTTACACCTTGTTTTCTATGACACAACTCAATATTATAAATATATTTGTGATGCTTTAACATTTGATACAAAGCATGCATTACACATGGTTGATCTCACTGTCTTCAAAATATATTTTAACAAATTATAAAACTTGATAGCTATTTACTTATAATAATATGGAGACTGTCATTTATTAAAATAAGAGAACTTAAGATAAGATGTGCCATGCATCCTGTGTAACAGTGACCAATCTTGGTCATCTGGACGAACTCAACAGATCCTAATAGGAAGAACCCTCTGCTGTTGCTCACTTTCAGAAGTAAGAAGTGGTGATCCCAAGTCTTTTGGCAATGGACCTGTCCTCCAGAAACTTGTCCAAATCACTTTAAGCTCGGTTATACTACTGACCTTGACTGTGTGCTCTAGAAACAAATTGACAGTGCAAAAAAATACTTTTCAAAATTTGTGTTAAATCTGCTATATGCCAGTTTTAAGGTATGTCTACTATTGCATTTGAAAGAGTTCCCTTGTTCACATCAGTTATTTTATAAATCTCTATTATATCCCCTCTCATTTGTCTCTTCCCCAACCTAAACAGCTCTAGTTTACAGTATTTAGTCTCTCGTCTTAAAGGAATGTTTTCATTCCCTTTTGTTGCCTTTTGCTCTACCTTTTCTAGTTCCATGATATTTTTTTTGAGAGGGGCTGACCTGAACTGCACGTAATATTCATGGACTGAAAGAGATATGATATTCCCAGTTTTGTTTTCTATTCCTGTAGACCTTTTGTAGTTTATTTCCTCGGATAAAATATGCAAAATGTTTGGTAGTTCAGATTTCTGAAGTCTAAGGGCCCAATATTGGAAAGGCATTTACATGGTTTACGGATCTGCAAGCCATGTAAATGTCACTGAATGGGATACAGTGGCACCAATATGGTTAGTGATGCTGAATATCCCCAATTAACACCGCTATACGCCCCAATGCTAACTGTTAAGCATTGGGGTGTGTCATGGGCGTTCTGGGGCGTCCCATGGGTGTTAACAGTCACTAACTGGGTAGCCATGCAATATTGCCGCTATCCGGTTAGCTTCTGTGGCATCGGAGACTGTGCGATGACCCTGGATATTCAATGCCAGGACTGCATATGACTAGGGTTAGAGGTCACTGGTGGTGGCTATTTATTTATTTAACCTGTTTTTTTATACCGCCTTATCCTGAAATCAAAGCGGTTTACATTAAACTTCAAACTCAAACAGGATACATTTAACTAAACGTAGGGCACTTAATAGGGTAGCAAACTATTTACAATTTGCATAGCTTATTTACATTGTTTCAATCTATTTACAGCTGAGCAGGGTTATCGGGGGCTGTTCTAATGTTTCAAGGAGTCTTTGGTTGGGGCCGGTGGTGTTGTCGGACTACATAATGTTTCCATAATGTTCTATGAACAGAAAGATCTTGAGTTTTTTCCTGAAGTCCTTAACATCTTCAGTGGAACGGATTTCTTCAGGGAGGGTGCTCCATATTTGTGGTACGGCTAGCAAGAGTGCTCTTTTGGATGTTGATTGTTTGCTTTTCTGGTAGTCTGTTGGTACATTGATTGTGTGTCTGTTGTTGCTCTGTCGAGAGTGGGTGCTGACTTCTCTTGTGATTAGGATTTCTAGGTTGTCTGCTGAGGAGTGGCAGCGCATAGCCTTCCCAATTGAATATCGGGCCCTAAGTGTTTAATGTAAACATGTTGTGGGATGGCCCTGCCTATAGGATTCCATTTGTTTCTACTATTCACATAATGCCAGCTTTAACAATGATCAGTGAGAATCCTATCATATGTTTAGATGTAGTGGCTGGGACCCCACTCGTGTGATTCCTCATAATTGATTCTTCACTTTTCAAATCCAGTTCATTACTATCAGTTCTAGGATATTAAGCTGAAGGCAGACCAGAAATTCATTGTGTCTAGACGCCAGCTGGAGTACCCAAAACTTGTCCAGGAAAAGGCAAAATGAAATACTATGTCATAAACAATTTGGTCTTGCAGTAGAACCTTTATGAAGTCCAAACATGGCCTCCCTTTTGATCAGCGCCTAATATCTAAACTTACCATATCCGCATTTTTTTAAATAATGCACCCATCACCTAAACATATTAAGTCATCCTGAACATAGGTGGTATGGTTTGTATAATGCTGAAATATTAAGAAGTAGTATCCTTTTTTATATACTGTACTATTTAAACTGCTGTGATGAAGGCTTGAGGGGCGGTATAGCAAATTTTAAATACATAAAATAAATAGTGACAAAAACAACCAAGGTACATAAACCCCCACTGTGAAATTCAAGTATGAAAAGCAAGGCAATCAAATTAGTTTCATGTCTGAATGAACACTGAACTCTTTAGAAGAGTAACTGCCATCTCAAGGTACATCATTTTAAAAGAGTATTTCACTTGAATTAAAATTGAAAACTTGAAGTAGCAAACTCCACGGAGGCTGATACAAACAATTTGTGCAACTGAACAAAGTGATTTGCCGAAAATTGCCGAGTTAGGTGAATACAGCCAAGAAGCACAGCTCTAAAGCGAAGCTACAAGTAATGAAATAATAATTTAATTCATTGAACAAGAAAGTCAAGTTTCTCATTTTCAACGGAATTCTAGTGATTTGACGATGATCACAGAGAGTCAATGGCAAGTCTTGAACTTTCCTGCTTGATCCAATACTCTAACCAAATGGCCAACCCTGCTACCTAAAGCACATCTGGCTATGCTGCTATGCCTTTAAGATAGACGTACAGAAGCGGTCTTCATCAAATTTTAATTGGAATTGAGCAGTGAGATTAGATTTACCCATTTAAAGCAGGGGTAATGAAAATTTGGCTGGCCAACTTTGGGAGTTAGCTGGACAAATCTTTTGATTATCGATTCCCAGTCAATACAATCGTTGGTTTTACATGATAAGGCAATGGCATTTGAGTCAAGTTCTAAAAAGTATGTCAAATGCACAAGGTACTGTACCTTTAAAACTACAGTTCAGCATAATTTGTTACTTTAAGGGGCACCATTTAGCACAGCTGGCATGAAAAAACAAAACTCTGTCAGCAGAGGTTAGGCGCCGTCCTGCATTTGAACAAAATTGTCAATCATCATCAAGGCTTTTCAGTCTGAAGAATGTGAAGAAAATCCTTGGCTTACAGTACATGTGCTTTTACTGAATGTGTATTTACAAATGCACATCCCTATGTGACCCCATGCATCAAAGGTCAGTGACTGAATGTGTACTTACAAATGCACATCTTTATGTGACCCCATGCACCAGAGGTCATTGCAGCTGGAGCCACTGAGGCCATATAGCTACAGAACTAAGTCCAGAAAACATGACTACGGAGGGCAGAAGGAGTTGCCCATCCTCCTTGAGGAGGTCACTGGACCAGCAAGAGGTATGTTTAATGAGTCACTATATCCAGGGGCAGCCAAAGAGTTCATGCCACCCTAGGTAGGCCTGATGTGCCGCCCCCACTGTATTGCCTTACCGCCCCCAACATCAAGCTTCTCACCGGGGATTGATGGGCGGCATGGCGATCACCTCTTTGAAGCCACCGTAGGCCTTAAAGCACATGTGCACACTCATAACCTGCCGCTTCTGCCCCCTCCGACTTCCTGATGGAGGGGGCAGGAGCGACAGGATGCAAATGTGTGCACGGCTGCACTTTAAAGACTGTACCGGCATCAAAAAGGTGATCGCCCTGCTGCCCATCATCTCCCGGTAAGAGGCTGGATGGCAGGGGTGGTGTGGCGATGGCACACGGTGTAGTGGGGGGTGGCATATCGGGACTGTCTAGGGCTGAGCTGCCCGCCAGGGTCTACTGCCCTAGGCAACCGCCTAGTTCAGTTAGTGGCTGGCCTGGCCCTAACTATATCTAAGGAAGCCCAGCCAGACACACCCTTGCTGGTTTCGCAGCTCTCAGTGGACCTCTCTCTGTGTCTTCTGCTACAATGCTCTACTTTATTAATTTAGTGGAGTGTTGTTTCTACTACATCTGGATTCTGCTCCATGCTGGGTTCCTGATCAAGCCTGGCACCTGCACTGCTCCAATCCGCCCTGGGCCTAACCATCACGCTTCTGCACAGGTGGTCCCTAACACTCTACTGTGTTACTTTGCATGTGTCCTGGGGCAGGAAAAGTGTAGAAAATAAACTGAAGCAAGGAAGAAGATCAAGAAAGCAAACAGTCTGTTTCCACATCTCAATAACATTTTTTATTATGAGAAATAAATCTTTAAAAAAAAGAGATTGAGAAAATCTATTGCTTTGTCCATTCATTTTATGGTCTGAGTTTCCTTTCATGCTACAAGCCAAGACGTTTATCCAAGAGTGGAAGAACTATGATGTATACAGCATCAAATAGCCCCTGGGTATGTACACAAACTCGTTGGCACTGTGTGTCTCCCACTGTTTAATCAGAACTAGCTCCAGGAATGTGACTTATAGACCCTTATTCAGTCAGGAGTTGACAGTCTCCCTTCCTTAGTCTAGGTTGGGAGTTTAGACTTGTCCTGGTGAAAAAAGAGCCAGTTTCCATTGATATATAAATTATGTTTTCTTCCCATAACGCAAGAGTTAGGGTCTAAATACAGGCCTCATAAATAACTAGGCATCGTAAATTTGGGACAGAATTCTTACTGGTTATTTTAATGTGCAATAAAGGTAGGAGGTAGGACTGGAGCAGATGCTGCCATCATCATATTGTGCTGGGATAAATTTGTCTTTCTGCCTTTGACTGTAATAGCATCTTTCCATCTGCTGAAACAATTCAAATGGCAAGAAGCACTTGGCAGCTGGATCTCTCCACTGCTATGGGTTTAAATCACAGAAATGAAATAGATGGTAAAGTTGGCACTTTGTCTGCAAGAACAATTGTTAATAACTGGGAGTAGAAGAGGATGGTGTCTGCACAATATCCCACTTGCCAACATGATACAATGCAAAGTATCCCAGAGCTGGTGCACATATTTTCTCGCCCAGATGCATGCATATCTCTTGGAGTTCTCACTCTGCTAGATCTTGCTTGTCCCAAAACAAAGCCGCTGTTCCCTAATACAAACATGTATTTACCCTTTCTCTTCCAAGATAGGAATTAAACAATTGCCTCTATACCTGCAGCCAAGCATGGAGTGAACCATGGAAGAAGTTAAAAAGTGCACACATATACTGTGATAAAATGATGCATTACCCTTTTCCTCCATTCGCAGAACCTGCCATGTCTGTGTGGGAGACTTGGTTGAAACAGCCACGGTAAAGTGCGTCTCCACAGGGCAGTAGGACATGTGTGGCTGGGTGGGGTGTATGTGAGGTATGTATGTTTCTGTTTGCGTGAATTAGTGGTATGATGTGCATACCTGTTACCAGGAAGGGTTCAGCTTTTTATCTGAGGAGATGTGAAGGGGGGTGTCAGAGGGTGGGGGATGTGTGTGTATGTTTGGGAGGTGCAGGTGTATGTATTGGTGAGTGGGGAAAAGGCTGTGGGTATTGGGGTATGTCGGTTGGGGGATGAGGGGAGGGGTGGTTGTGTGTATGTTTGGGAGGTGCAGGTGTATGTATTGGTGAGTGGGGGTAAGGCTGTGGGTATTGGGGTATGTCGGTTGGGGGATGAGGGGAGGGGTGGTTGTGTGTATGTTTGGGAGGTGCAGGTGTATGTATTGGTGAGTGGGGGTAAGGCTGTGGGTATTGGGGTATGTCGGTTGGGGATGAGGGGAGGGGTGGTTGTGTGTATGTTTGGGAGGTGCAGGTGTATGTATTGGTGAGTGGGGGTAAGGCTGTGGTTATTGGGGTATGTCGGTTGGGGGATGAGGGGAGGGGTGGTTGTGTGTATGTTTGGGAGGTGCAGGTGTATGTATTGGTGAGTGGGGGTAAGGCTGTGGGTATTGGGGTATGTCGGTTGGGGGATGAGGGGAGGGGTGGTTGTGTGTATGTTTGGGAGGTGCAGGTGTATGTATTGGTGAGTGGGGGTAAGGCTGTGGGTATTGGGGTATGTCGGTTGGGGGATGAGGGGAGGGGTGGTTGTGTGTATGTTTGGGAGGTGCAGGTGTATGTATTGGTGAGTGGGGGTAAGGCTGTGGGTATTGGGGGATGAGGGGAGGGGTGGTTGTGTGTATGTGTGCCTGAATCAGGAGACTATGTGCATGTGTGGCTGTGGCCTGTAGGTTCTTCTCTTCCCATTCACTTTCTTGTCTTCTTGCACCTACTCCCTATTCCTCCAACTCTCTTGAACTATTTTCCCTCCCTACCCTTCAATACCCTCCCTCCTACACCCTCCTTCCATCCAGCCATGCCCTTTCCCCCTCCCACCCAACTTTGCAATCTGTCTCCCTTTCCTAGCCATCACTCCTTCCCTTCCACCCTATCTTCTCAGCTTCTCCTGTAACTCGCCCCTCCCCTTATGCATTGCTCCTCCTTCTGTCTTCCTCCTCTTCCTCTGTCCCTTCCCTTATGCATTGCTCCTCCACTTCTTCCCTCATCTCTAGCCCTGCCCCTTCCATTAAACCCCACCCACTTCCCTCCTCTCTAATCTCACCTTTTCCCTCAATCCTCCACCCCTTCTTCTTTTTCAACAGCCCGCCCTTATTGTGGTCTTAAAATGCCAGCAGGACTCTGGGACGCTTACCAACATTTCAAGGCCACTGTTCTTGTTTTCCCGCTGGCAGAGGATGAGGTCCCCACTGGTGGACACTGGGCCTTTTAGCCGCAGTGGAAGCCTTGGGACACTCTTTTCACCAGAAAGGGATGGGGTCCCTGCTGGCGGACATTCTGGCATTTGGCCACAGTGGCAGCCTCAGGCCACTCTTCTCACTGGTGGGGAGATGGGGTCCCTGCCAGCATTTAAAGTTAGCATTGGCAGTGTCCCTCTGCCTGTAAATAAACCTATGCATACAGCAAACCAGCACACAGACTGTTGGAGGCTCTACAATAGGTGATATTGCTAGGGCAAAACACACTTTAAAAAAGCAATAGGGGAGTTAGCTTTATCTAGTAGTCTGTTGTAGATTTTGGGGTAACTGGTGATAATTTCCCTTTATGACTTTAGACAGACGTTGTTTTTTCTCCGTACAAGCTCCGTTTTTCCTATATGAGCATGCTGTTGCAAAACTATCCCTCATAATACAGAATCACATACCACATTTCAACTACTATACTAAGCTCCAACTTTGCTTGAAATTCTGTAGGTATAAACTTGGGTAGAGTGGAGGTGTAATGATTTTTTGATATCAACAGAAGCACCACATCTAGAATATATTACTTTTGCCATTACGTTCTGGTGGAAGCAGTGGTTTAGCTT
Source organism: Ichthyophis bannanicus (assembly GCA_033557465.1). Taxonomy (NCBI): domain Eukaryota; kingdom Metazoa; phylum Chordata; class Amphibia; order Gymnophiona; family Ichthyophiidae; genus Ichthyophis; species Ichthyophis bannanicus. The sequence continues at coordinate 278,053,772 of CM066041.1, forward strand.
ATACTATTACAGCTTTTTTCCCTTGCCTCTTAGTGATAACACACTGGAAAAGATCATCATTGCCTCGTCAGATATCTGAATGCTAACCAATGGTACGAATCCATAGGCTATCTACATCATATCTGTAAATGTTTGATGTCTGTGTACTTTTGGTCCCAATGGCTAGTATTGTAACAGAGAGGAATATGCAGAAATAATTTATAGATTAGTTCCAAAGAGTAAACTATTCAAATTGAATATAACAATCACATTGGATGATTCTCAAAGATGACGTAGAAAGTGTAGACAGTGGAGGGCACAGACTGCATCGAAGAGCTGGTGGTAGACGCATGGGTTTACAGGACTTCTTTATAATATTAGAATCAACTGGGCTGGTGAGGTCGATGCTGGAACAATAGGTGCGTTTTTAAAAAATGCAGTCCTCATAGCACATCACAGTCGCCAGATGTACTCAAACGTAGGTCTGACATAGTTTTAAGTAGAAGAGTCGTAAAATGTAGCTATCAGTCACTTTCTTGGTTTCACTTACTGAAGCATAAAAACTGATTAGGATGCATGGCCATGTGTCCCCCGACTAGGAGAGTTTACTGCATGGCTTATTCAGACTTTTTTTGGATGCCAGTAAACACATATTCCAAGAAACTGAATTTTCAAATGATCTACCGATCGACTGATTGATTAACTGGCCAATAGATTTTGGCATCCAACTCTTGAGAGGCCTTTCCTAGGAGATGCAGGAAATTTGACAAGCATCACTTGTCTTTCCTTGTTCACTGGGTGGCTTGTGGTCATAAGCAGTCCCGACAGAGAGCCACTTGTCCCTTGCGGTAGTCCCTACATGGGCATAGACGTCGATATTTAGAATTGTGTCCAGCACAACTGAACAGTAGAGCCTCTTTCTGGAGGTAGCACTCCTCCTCATTTTCAGCAACTGCTGGATAAAGGTGGTTCATTTCTGACTCTGCACTTCCACAGTGGATGCTCAGCCTAGAAGGACAAGCAACAGACTGTCAAGTTAGTGTATCCATCACTATGAGGGTCATTTTCAGTCACTTTGTTGGATAAGACACTGCTATACCCAAGGAAGGTTTATACAATTGACCATCCTATGTATAAGGTAAAATACACTCATAGTGCCATTGCATGTGCACGTTTGCCCAAATTATTTTTGGGGGGGGGGGGTGGTGGAGGAGCATTCTGAAAATACAGTTGGAGTAAGGTTTAAAACTCCATGCATAGACTCAGATTTTCCAAAACATGAATGAATTTTACTCAGAAATCATATCTGCTACTGACTACTACCTAACATCTGTATAGTGCTACAAGACATACGCAGCGCTGCACAGACATGTAAAAGATGTAATCAAGACGGACAACACAGTAGCTGTAGACACGGGATACATCTGGGGGGAACGGTATGGAAACACAAATGAGATCAGGTGAGCACAAAAGCACAAATTAGCAGGTGTACTGTAAAAGTGTATGGATACTTCCCCTGGGTTAATTTTTAAACGGAAAATATCCATGTACTTTAATCCTGCAAAGTCTGTGGGGTGAAAAATACTTGCAGGCTTCCACCCATCTGGGCAGTCATAAAATGATGCCCTGTGCTCTTGCGTCACCTCAGTGGTAATGGAGTACAAATTACGTATGTGCATTCATTTGAAATACCATAGGTAATGTCAGCAACATCTTCTTTTATGTGAACTATTGATGATATGGCCTCAAAACGAAAGAAACGTTTCAAAACAGACTAAAACAAAAATCCCGTGACGCAGGAAAGAAAACAAAATGGAAATTTTTGACTTGCTCATCCCTCGTGCAAAACAGAATCCTAAATATTATGGGATTGTGGGCAGGTTAGGCACCAATTACATGTGCAAAAAGCTGATTTATATGTGCCAATTTTGGAAATGTCAGATCTGAAAGGGGGCATGTTCGGGGCATGGATTGGGTGGACCCTAGAAACATAGAAACACAAAAAACATGATGGCAGTAAAAGACCTTATGGCCTATCTAGTCTGCCCTTCCATATCAACTACTATAGTCTCTTTTTTTCCTTTAGAGATCCTCTGTGTTTGTCCCATACTTTCTTGAATTCAGATACTGTACTCGTGTCCACCACCTCCAATGGGAAACTATTCCACACATCTATCACTCTTTCCGTAAAGAAATATTTCCGCACATGATTCCTGAGTCTATCCCCTTTCACCCTCATCCTATGCCCTCTTGTTGCAGAGCTTACTTTCAAATGAAAGAGGCTCTCCTCCTGTGCATTTATGCCACGGAGGTATTTAAACATCTGTATCATATCTCCTCTTGCCGCCTTTTCTCTAAAGTATATATATTGAGATCTTTAAGTCTGTCCCCATATGGTTTATAACAAAGAACAGTGGCTATTTTGGTAGCCACCCATTGCACCGATTCCATCCTGTTTATATTCTTTCAAAGGTGCGGTCTCCAGAATTACACACAATACTCAAATAAGGTCTCAACAAAGACTTATACAGAGGCACTATCACCTTTTTCTGCTGGCCATTCCTCTCCCTATGCACCCAGGCATCCTTCTGGATTTTGCTGTCACTTTTCTACCTGTTAGACACTTTAAGATCATCAGAAACAATCACACCCAGATCCCACTCTTTTTTCATGTACAGAAGTACGTCACCCCTTATACTGTACATCTCTCTTGGATTTTTGCAGCCCAAATGCATGACTCCGCATTTTTTAGCATTAAATCTCAGCTGCCAAATTCTCAGCTATTCTTCAAGCTTAGCTAGATCCCTCCTCATGTTATCTACTCCTTCCTGGGTGTCTGTTGCAGATTTTGGTATCATCTGCAAGAATGCAAACCTTACCCAAAAGCCCTTCTGCAATATCACTAACAAAAATGTTAAAAAGAATGTATATGTATGCTCTTTACTTTGTAATTGAAATACATGCATACTTGAAAAAAAAATGTAAATTGCAGCATTGACCGAGCACAATTTAGGACAACTATCCAGAGGGTCTCCATGAGTCGACACCGGCTTGATGGCACTTAACAACAACATAGCTGCTCTGAGCCACTCATAACTGTCAGCCAAGTGCTTATTTGGACCTCGGGTTTGGAGTTGTGATTGAGTGAGAAGCTCTACTTGCCTCTCTGATGTAAAAAACAAATGAACCCCCCCCCCCCATAAAAAACAAAAAAAACTGAGCTTTATAGCTTGGCTACACTTGGATGTGTGTTTTGCAAAATTTGGTACTTAGAGATGTAGATAGCAAAATCTCCTTATACAAGTACATGTTAGTGCTGACACTTACATGTACAAAGCCTCGAATGATCCTGCTCTTTTTTGAACATGTTTTTTTGTAAAATGGCTGTTCACGGGTTTATCTATGGGCCTGCTTGTATTTTACAAAAGGCTCCTCGTTCAGTAAGCCTTTTGTAAAATACTCTGCAAACTACAAGCGTTCCAAGTTACACGTTCCTTTTCTGACCTAGGCAACCTATATAAAATTGGGCTTCACATCTTTATTTTATCTCATGGATAAGAATAAGGAAACCTAAAATCATTAAACTCCAAATTAACTCAGATGCCACAACACTGAAGCTGCATGCCTTGAATGAGAGAACACATAGGGCCGGATATTCTGACGTACCAATATTCAAAACACCACAGCTCTCAGCCATGGCACTTAAATATCAGGGAGATATTTAGCGACAGGAACAGGAGCTGCTGCTGAATATCTTTGCTGAGTGGCGCAAACTGACCAAGTCTCAGCACTTATACAGTTTGCTCGATGTTCAGCTGGGACTTAACCAGATTACAATTTAGGACTGCTTTTTGTGTGGTCCAAGTGATCTCGTTAAGTCCCAGTTGAAAATCAGGCAAACAGGATAAGTGGCAATATTTAGCCAGTTTGTGCCGACATGTCCCCATGCAACCCATGGACTGCCCCTGCACTAACCAGAAAGTACCAGGGTCACTCTTCAGATAACACCACTGAATATCGTGGTCAGTGCTCTTAGCTGGCCAACATCCCTTTAGCCAGTCGGCTAAGAGCTTTGAATATTGACCCAAGAATACCACTCAATTGAGCCTTAGTAACTTACAAAGTCTATTCAAATTTGCCTTTTTGCAAATTGAAAGAATCTTTTTCTACACTGCGCATATACGGCAGCATCCGTGTTGTTGGTCTAATGACTATGCATGTTTGGCTTTGTACTAGGTTATGATGGTTATAGACTACAACGTTTCTCCATGCTCATGTTGTGCATGAACCACCCTACAGGTAAAACTGAATGCTCAGAGCTGTATTTTCTTATTTTTGGGGGATTTGAGATCGTACGTTTATTATTGTAGAGGTGTAGTCTAGTGGTTAGAGTAGTGGGTTGGAAGCCAAGGTTCAAATCCTACCGCTACTCCTTTCAGACAGGCAAGTCACTTAACCCTTCACTGCCTCAGATGCAAAGTTAGAGGGTTAATCCTCTGGAGCAGGGAAATCCCTACTGTAGCTGAATATAACGTGCATTGAACTGCTGCTGGAAAGCTCTCTGCTAAATATAAACCAATAGCCTTTGTTGTGCTTGCTTTTTCTTTGAATTTTTGAGCTTGTCATGCACTTATTTCCTGTCAAGAGGATTTCTTGATGGAATATTTAAAACATATATTAAAATTAAAAACCAAAATGAAACAAAGCTGAAAAAGGAACATGTATAGCGTGACAAAATGGCATGTTTCCCTTCCTCCCTTTGCAGACTCATGAATGTCTATGGGGGAACTGTGTGTGTACACAAGAGTGTCTGTCTCGTTAGGGTAATAGGGGCTGTGAATGGTGTTCTATGTATATTTTCAGTGTGTGTTTCTGGGGGGATGAGGGCTGTGTGTGTGTGTGTGTGAATGATTTTGAGCATGAGATGGTGGGGAGGGCAGTGAGGTGCTATGTGGAGGGTGGGGTGAGGAGTGTGTTTTGGGGGCAGGGGTGGGCTGAAGGGCAGTTTGTGGGGGATGGGAGGATAGGGGTGAGAGGTGGGCTGAAGGGCTGTGGATGTGGTGGGTAGGGGAGAATGGGAACAAAAGAGCTGGGTGGAGAGATTGGGGGATGTGGAGGAGAAGGGCTGAGTGTGTTTATGAGAAGGTGGGGCGTAGACTGAGAAGCTGTGTGTGGAAGTGTATGTTTGCATGGGGGGGGCAGGGGTTTGGGCGTGTGCATGGTGGATAGGGGTGTGGGGTGTGTGTGTTTGTAGGAATGTGTGTGTGTATGTATACACATGTGTATGTGTGTGGGGGTGGATGGTTGTGCACATGTGGATGGCTATAAACAGGCAATGTGTGATGGGGTGGATGGTTCTTTGTGTGGGGGGGGCGGGGGGGGTGTATATATGCACATGCATATGAGGTGGATGGATGTGGCAGGTGCATGTGTCAGGGGTAGATGGTTATGTGCCCACCACAACCCTGCACAAAGGTTCTGCCAGTAGGAGATGGGCTCTCCGCTGGCATCTGCTTCTGTTTGTGGCCCTAATCCATTCTTCTGCTGGGAGTGGATGGAGTCCTTGACCACATCTGCTGCCATTTTCAGCCCCACCAGTACCCTTTGCAATGAAAAGGTTTGCTTGCACAAACGCACCTAGGCGGGTGCCCCTGTGTATGCCCACACTCCGCTCCTGAGCACACTCACACTAAAAGTACACACCACTGACCTGATGCGTATGCTTACAAAATAGTAACCAGCTAAAATACGGGTGTAAAGGCTTATCCAGTTGTGTAAGTCATTGAAAATTTATACCGATTACTTTCCTGTCTCCTCTTTCCTATCAATCTTGTAGTTCCACTTTCCCTTTTCTAAAATTGATGTATCTGTTTTGATTATAAAGTGCCTCGTTGGAAACCCGAGAAGCGGTATATTAAGCAAAAATAAACCATAAACCATACATGACTTACATGAAGCCACCTCAAAAAAGCTCCAGCAGCTGAACTTAACTGCAAAGGGTAATTAATGCAGCCATTTTTTTTTTTGCCAAAATCAAATTGTCTAAACAAGACAAGTTACAGGATAAAAAAAAATCTGAATAAATCAGATGCCACATAGTTGGTAACAAAAAAGCAACTTAGGTTTCCTCATTAGTACACTAGTCTTCTCTCTCCGTCCTCCCCCCCCCCCCTCCATCACAGCCTCCTGGGAAGCGGCAGCTAGCTCGTTTGCGACAATAAATACCATGCTTGCAGTCCAGCTGTGCGATTCAGCTTTATACAGTGTACATGGCTCATGGAAATGTTCATTTGTTGTCAAGCCACTTGGGCAAAGTCTGTGTGACTGACAGGTCTGTCCAAATATTTGTCAAGTTTCATCATGGTGCATTACAACGAACACCTGAACGCACCATCATAAGGCAGACAGTTCACTGCACTGGAAAGCAAGGAAGGAAAAGCGTGGGCCTGCGGGACTGAACGTGCTCCACCGATGCAGAAGTCACACAGGGAAAACGAATTCTTATTTCATTAATGTCGCAGAAGGCGCTGGGTCTCTGCAAGGTACCTGCAGTCAAATAACTGCTGTTCTTTCTTACAAAAGATACCAATTTTGCTAATTTGATTACAGGAGAAACAAACAGCCTCTCCTGGGCACTGACCATGGTATGCAAGCGACACACGTGAATTGACAAATCACTGCACCCCACTGCATATTTCCTTGTGTAAGCAGCTCATGTTTGTTGGTCTCAGAGGTGCAGGCCAGGCTGCTCATTTTTCATTATACCTTATTATTGGTTTTATTGGGATTTTATTTCTTGTATGCATTTTTAGAATCGAGAAGTTTCCTATGTCGAGTTCTATGCCATGAGCCAGCCCAATATTGTCCTGAATTGCTTCCTTTCTAACAGAGAGAATCACTGCTTAGGAGGTTTATGAGGCCAATTTTCAGCCTTGCCAGAGTGTCTCCAGGCCAAAGGGTACTTTATAGCCACAAGCTTGCAAATGGCTTTTCTTTTAACGGTCCTGCCTGTGGCCAGTCCAGCAAGACATTTTTTTACCCCCCTGAGTTTCACAGGTGCAAAATATACAGCTTAATGAATGCACAGGGATTTCACATTAATCCCCCCACCCTAATTCTTTTGGGAGACACACCCTAACCCCTGCCACCATTTCCAGTCCTTTTCTCTGGTGTGGGGGGGGGGGAGGGGAAAATAATTTTCAAAGGGTTTTATTTTTGTGGGTGAACACTCATTCACCGCATGGAAATCCCTTCACAAACTGCCTTCTAATAAAAGGCATAAAAATCAAATAAAGGCAGTGATTTCTTTACTTGAATTCACAGCTGAAAGGTTTAAACATTCCTTTTGCTAGCATGATGTTTTCACTAAATATGTTAATTCTGCTCGGGAAACAATATCCTCAACTTGTACCAATTCCTAATAGATGGTCATGTCACCATTACGTCCTGCCAATGCTAACAACATACTATCAGTTTATGTGCACAGTTAAAAGCACTTTTTTATGGCTAGGAGGGTGGTTCCTGAGGCCCCCTTACTAAGGTTGTATGGGGAATTGTATATTACTGATGCCTTATGAATTGTTTTATGATGTTGTTTGATGATGTTTGTCATCAGTTGTTTTATGATATTGTTGTATTCCTCCTTGAGCGATTTGAAAAGGTGGTTAAAAAATGTGATAGATGAATAAAATCGTGTTCTACACACTATAAATCTCTTCTGTAGTGAGGTGAATGAGTTGCCAGAAGGAAAAGGCAAAAGAGGAATATTGATCATCCTTCAATGAGGAAATGAGACCAAGGAAAAGCCATTTTCTTTTATTTTAGACTAGAAAACGTTAAAGCTACTTAGTCATCACCGAAAATCCTACAAAATTATTAAATTACTCCCGGATTGTATTAGCGAGCATCTGAAACTTGGTGATTTACAGCGTGCATTTAGTTCATTTGCAGTGATAACAGCTGCACGTCATACTTCTCTTGAGTAGGCATTAACAGCACCCAGGCTAACTGCAAAGCCGACAGTGTGCGCTAGTAGTGCTAAGTGCAGTCCATGTCTACACTCTGCCCAGTTCCTGCGGTTAGTGCAAGATTTTCATGCGCTGGCTGCTTGTAATGCATGGTAGCCATTACCAGGGCTGGCACTACCATCAGGCGAACTAGGCAGTTGTCTAGAGTGCGGGTCCTCCGGGGGCATCCATTTCCACTGCCGTCACCCTTCTCGGGATTCACAACAGTAGCAGTGGCCACAAACAGCCCCATGGCGCTTACCTTCAAACTTCGGTGTCACAGGGCATTTCGCTTCCTCTCCCTCTCTGAGCCCGATGCCGATTTCCTGTTTGCAGCAGGAAATCAGCATTGGGCTCAGAGAAGAGGCGGAAGGAAACAGTCCCGTGATGCCGAAGTTTATAGGTAAGTGCCGTGGGGCTGCTTGCAGAATCCTGGTGGCAATGGAAGCCGGAAGGTGGAGGGGAGCTCAATGATGAGGTTCACCTAGGACACCTCAGCTCCTTGTGTCAGCTCTGGCCATTACCATGGACCCATACTAACGGTCACAGAGCATTAAAAAGCATTTTAACTGCTTACTGCATTTTAGAAAAAGGGTTCCTATGTAAATAATGAATAGCATTAGAAACATTTATTGTAGCAATTCTCATAGCAGTTTTTAATTGAAAAGGATTCCACTGAGGTAAACTTACTGCTCAAACACTTCCTTCTTGTTGATAACCCCAAAGAACGCTGGCTCACAAATGTGTCCATGTTCTCGGCAAGCCTCGATACATGACTGCCCGGCCTGAGAAACCCACACTTGCATGGAACTCTTTGGAGGCCAGGATGTAGGACTGCTTCCATAGGGTGGCCAGATGAGGTGTGTGCCATTGGCTAGCAAAGAGAAAGGAGCACTCACGTCTTCTGTAGTGTTGAGGAACGCTGACGGAAGAGACGTGCAGAAATCCTAGGAGGAAGAAACAAAAGCACATAGATCATTAAAAGAAAGTAAAGCCTTATGCTGGACAGGAGAACATAAATTATTGATCAGTTGACTTGAATTTTAGAGTTCAAGTGGGAGTTCCAAAGGTGTCTTTCTGTCCAGCTAAGTGGCTCACTCCGACACAGAGCTCAGTTGTGAATTATTCAGCATATCTCCACAAATCAGTGAACAGGGACTAGATGTATGGAGAGCTGACTGAAGGTAAGGCCAAGAACAGTGGGATGATTCTAATGAGCTGGTTTCCTGATGTTTTCAGTAGAACAAGAGATAAATACTTTCATTTCAGTCAAGAAACCTTGTTGTTTTAAAGCTTCACCCATCATTATGAAATGCAATAGTATTAGTTTTATTATTTTAGATTGAAGTCTGTTGTTTTTTGTATTGACTGCAATTTAAGAACATAAGAACATAAGATATGCCATACTGGGTCAGAGCAAGGTCCATCAAGCCCAGTATCCTGTTTCCAACAGTGGCCAATCTAGGTCATACATACCTAGCAGTTTCCCCAAAAGACACAGGTTCCACAATGCTTGTACTGGGTCAAGCATTGATATCCTGGATTCCTTCTTAATAATGGTTTATGGACCTTTCCTCCAGGAACTTTTCCAAACCATTTTTAAACCCAACTACACTAACAGCCTTTACTACATCCTCCGGTAATAAATTCCAGAGTTTGATTACAGATGATTTTAATGAAAGTTCACAGATTACTAATAGCAGGCCTGCAATCTCATATTTCAGTTCTTTCAACACCCTTGCATGTATACCATCCGGCCCAGGTGATTTGCTACTCTTCAGTTTATCTAATAGTTGTAATACATCTTCCCAATGTATCGATATTTCCTTCAATTCTTCCGCACCTTTAAATACCACTTCAGTCATGGGTAGCATCCCTACATCTTACTCAGTAAAGACCGAAGCAAAGAATTCATTCAGTCTCTCAGCTATCGCCTTGTCGCCTCTTAGTGCCCCTTTAACCCCTATATCATCTAATGGACCAACTGACTCTCTCACATGTTTTTTTGCTACGAATGCACTTGAAAAAGTCTTTATTTCACGTTTTTGCTTCCGCAGCAAGCTTCTTCTCAAATTCTCCCTTTGCCTGCCTTATCAATGCCTTGCATTTGACTTGCCAGTGCTTGTGCTGTTTCCAGGTTTCATCGTTTGGCTTTTTTTTCCATTTCCTGAAAGATGCTTTTTTGGCAACAACAGCCTCTCTGACCGCACCTTTAAACCATGCTGGCAGTTTTTTGGACTTCCTTCCACTTTTCTTAAAGCATGGAATACAGCTGGTCTGGACTTCCAAGATATTATTTTTCAACAACATCCAAGCTTGAGGTAAGTCTTTAACCTTTGCAACTGCTCTTTTTATTTTTTTCTTAACTATTTTCCTCATTTTATCATAGTCTCCCTTTCGAATGTTAAAAGGTAGTACTGTGGATTTCCTTACTATCCCTCCTCCACTAATTAAATCAAAGGCGATCATGCTATGATCATTATTGCCAAGTGGCCCCAACACCCTTATCTCTTGCACTAGATCTGGTGTTCCACTAAGGACTAGGTCTAATATGGCTTCCCCTCTGGTTGGTTCATGAACCAGCTGCTCCAAGAAGCAGTCATTTATTTCATCTAGGAACTTTATCTCCCTAGCATGTCCTGCTGTGACACTGAGCCAGTCGATACCGGGGTAATTGAAATCACCCATTATTATTACTGCGCTATAACTTTTGTTAGCTTCCTTGATTTCTTTGAGCATTTAATCATCCATTTGTTCATTCTGGCCAGGCGGTCGATAGTATACCCCCACTGCCATCACCTTCCCCTTTTTACATGGAATTTCAATCCATAGAGATTCTACTGCAAATTTTGTTTCCTGCAAAATTTTTTATCCTTTCTGACTCAATGCCCTCTCTAACATAGAGCGCAACCCCTCCACCAATTTGATCAGCTCTATCATTATGATATAGTTTGTACCCAGGTATCACAGTGTCCCACTGGTTGTCTTCCTTCCACCATGTCTCTGAGATTCCAATCATATCTAAACTCTCATTTAGTGCTATATATTCTAACTCTCCCATCTTATTTTTTAGACTTCTAGCATTTGCATACAAGCATTTTAGAGACCTTATTTTATTCATATTAGTCTGGCAATTGGTAGGCATGGGTAATTTGGGATCTTTAATCTCTGTCTGCTCCATACTCGAGGGCATCTGGGCTACTTTACTCTTTTTTTGGAACCTCTCTGCTTTTGGTAGTATCCTTCAAGGATACATTCTTCCAAACCATGCACTCTTGGGCAACTGTCGGCTTTCCCCTATTATCTAGTTTAAAAGCTGCTCTATCTCCTTTTTAAAGATTAATGCCAGCAACCTGATTCCACCCCAGTTAAGGTGAAGCCCATTCCTTCGGAAGAGCCCCTCCTTTCTCCAGAATGTTCCCCAGTTCCTAACAAATCCAAAACCCTCATCTCTACACCATTGTCTCATCCACTCATTGAGACTCCGGAGCTCTGCCTGCCTTTTGGGTCCTGCGCGTGGAACGGGAAGCATTTTGGAGAACGCTACCCTGGAAGTTCTGGATTTCAACTTCGTACCTAAAAGCCTAAATTTAGACTCCAGAACCTCCCTACCACATTTTCCTATGTCATTGGTACCGACATGTACCAAGACAGCAGACTCCTCCCCAGCACTATCTAAGACCTTATCTATGTGGTGCGTGAGGTCTGCTACCTTTGCACCAGGCAGGCATGTTACCAGGTGATCCTCACATCCACCAGCCACCCAGTTATTTACATGCCTAATAATTGAATCACCAACTATAATGGCTGTTCTACCCCTTCCCTCATGGGCACATGGCCCTGGAGAAACTTCCTCAGTGCGAGAGGGTTTTACATCACCTGGAGGACAGATCCTAGTTACAGGATCACTTCCTGCCACACCAGGGTGATGCTCTCCTGTCACGTGACCATTCTCCTGCATGGCAAAAGGGATGCTGCCAGACTGGAGGTGGGACTTCAGGACTATATCCCTGTAGGTCTCATCTATGTACCTCTCTGTCTTTCTTATGTCTTCCAAGTCTGCTACTCTAGCCTCTAGAGAACGGACTCGTTCCCTGAGAGCAAAGAGCTCCTTGCACCTAGTGCACATGTAAGACCTCTCACCAACTGGGTGAAAATCATACATGTGACACTCAATGCAAAAGACTGGAAATCCCCCATCTTGCTGCTGGACTGCTGTCTGCATCTTAGTTTTAAGCTTGTGTTTAGATCTTTAAGTTCTTTACTTACTAAGGGTTGCTATGGATATTTATACTAATAAAACTGTATCTAATACGTTTAATATACCTTGTTCACCTGATGCTTAATTAATCTCATGTCCTTAGTGTATGACTGATTTGGATAACGAGCTTCACCTGAGAGCACCTCCTTTCCTTTAAGATGTGTAATTACCTATAATGCTATGATTATCCCAGGGGTGGGTGAGTGTTGGGGAGGGAGGGAAGGAGGGCGGGAAATAACACTTATTAAAAGAGGGCTGCTACACAGTACCCTGTCCTGTGCTGCTGAGGTAAGCTGTGACCAACTTCCTGAGTGATTAACAGTCCTTGCTTGGATAGAAGGATTCTTTCAAAATGGCCTTTTGACCTGCCACCTGGTGTTAACACCTACTGAAAATTAATTTGGCATGTCCACCACTAAGAGCATCCTTGGATATGTGGTGTAAGCGTGTAAATAAATACATGAGATAAAGAAGGACGGGTAACCTAAGGGCCCTTTTATTAAACGTTGTTAAAGGTTTGTACTTCATGTGCATTACCCACACATCCTACATGCAAAAACCTCCACATTAGCTGTCAGAGGCATGGCCTATATGTTACCAGCATCTAACACACAATGGGATACCCCAGTGAGCAGCACAGTAACATGAGGACACCTAACGCCACCTATAGAAGTGCAGTTAGATGAAGCTAAGCTAAGTTCCATGGTAACTGCACTTACGCCCTACTGTGTTGGCCATGTCCATGCTCTGCTTCTATCTGACCATTGTCCACAATAGTATGTGAATGCCGATTAACATGTGTTTCAGTGGTCAGTAGCTGACCTGCCCATGCGCTAGGGTTCATTGAGGCCAGTTACTGCTCGCACGTTAACTGTTAGCGAGTAAAAGGACCCCCTAGTGTTTAAAGCACAAATATGGGGGTTGCGAGCCCTGAAGATAGTTTTGGAGAAACCCTAGTTTTGGCTCTGCCACAGATGTGCATACACATTCGGCAGACCTACTCTTGTCTGGGATGTTCAGCGGCACTAACATGGTTAATGCTGCTGAATATTTCAGTTGCCAGCACTGCATGCCCTGATGCTAATGGGAGGCGGCATCTATCGATAACCAGGCAGCAGTGATTTTGAGCCACTGCCCAGTTATCAACATGTGGCGAAAGTCAGGTGCAGTGAAGGCTGGCTTAACTTTAGCCGCAGAAGCTGAATATCGCCGCTACCCGGATATCTTGCTGGCAATCCGTGCAATGTGAATATTCAATGCCAAGGCCCAGATATGGCCTGGGATTGAATATTTGGCTTTAGCAATATTAGCTGCCGCTGCTGTTTATCAGGTACATATATTTTTTGTATTAGCTCACATCCTTTCAGTAGTAGTGCAAAGTGAGTTACATTCAGGTACAGTAGGAATCTCCCCATTTCCTAGAGGCAGAGGCAGCTCAAGGGCCATGTGCGGAGACTCATTGCGGGGCCTCATTTGCATAAATATTTGCATAATCACTGGCCCTCATTTGCATACATTTACTTTATTTTATTTTAAAATGTATGTGTTGCCCATCTAAAATTTTAGGCGGCTTTCAAAGGAGCCCTTCATAAGCTCCTTTTTATTTATTTAGCTGTAATTATACCACCTTTCGTTGGGTCAAGGTGGTTTACATAAAACAAGGTTAGAGGGGCGGTTCTTCCATTAGGCCATCTGAGGCAATCGCTTCAGGCAGCCCTCCGACAGGGGCAGCAAGCCCGACGCTGGCAGCACTCCGGATCTGTTTTTAATTTTAGATTTTACAGCCTCTAGCCTGCTTCTGATTTCCTGCGTGGGAAGGCAGAGGCCGGGCAGAGGCAGCAAAATCTAAAATTAAAACACAGCCGGAGTGCTGCCGGCATCGGACAAATCAGCCTGATCGCTTGCAACTGATCTTTGGAAGCATGGGGGGCTGCGATCACGATCAGGACCCCCGAGGGAAGCACAAACTCTACTTGTGCTCAACTGCCAGCTCTCCTCCTGCAATCAGACCAACGATCATCAAGCAGACCAACGATTCCCTCTGCACGGGAAGTAAAAAAGGTGAGCGACTACTGCATGTGCTATCTCCTCCTGCTGCTTGATCTACACTGCTCCGCCCACCGAGCACTCCTTCTACCGGCACAGGCTATAAAAACCAGCGCGGCACCCACGCACCAGCGCCTGGTGGGCCCACGCCTGAGGGCCCTTGGGCGTGGCCCTTAGGTGGGGAACCAAGACGTGTACTCCTCCACACAGAACAGACCTTCCTCACTACTATACAAAAAAAGAAAAATTTAACAGAAGATCAACACGCCCTACTCCCAACAAAGCCTAAGCTTTTCCAGACTGGACCACCCTCCTTTACACTAACCACGGCTGTTTCTTGCTACAACCTTACCCATGTAAGTAACTTAGCTATTAACTGCTAGTTAATGAAACTAATAACTGCTGTACCTTGTAAAACTGTCTATACTCGTTCAATGCCTGTAACCAACCGACAATGTACTGAATAATTTAAAAACATCCAATATTGTACTATATTCTACATATATTACCAATCCATCCCTGACATCCTTTCCACATCCCCGGGCCTGAAATCAAACTACTCAGCACAGCACAACAGTACACAAATCTTATCTCCTCAGACTGGATCACCATAATGGAATATATCAAGCTGATACTGTACACACTTCTCCTCCTAAACAAATTCCTCAACCTCCCCCACCACGGCCTTCCCCTCCCCCCAAACAGATACTACACAACAATTCTACATTCCCATAATTCACTTCAAAACCTCAAGCAACCATCTACCATTCAAATCTTACAACTCAAATGCTAAAACCAACAATGCAAAAGGGAACACCACCACCCAACCCAGACTCATACATATACAAACCCTTCAACCTAACACCATTCATACACCCACAACCCCCATCCCAATAAACGTTATCCTTATTAACATGAGATCCATTAGAAGTAAGATACCACTCATAATCAACATGATTAGAGATGAAAACCCCCACCTACTCTGCATCACTGAAACCTGGATCTCTAACACAAACACTATACGACTAAATCACCTTAACATAGACGGATATCATCTTTTCAACTGTCCTAGGGATACAAAAAAGGGAGGAGGAGTACTCATAATTTGCAAAAGAGAATTAAAGCCTGTACTTAATATATGCAACAACTCTAATGACGTAGACATAATTAAAATAGAAAACAAAATCCTGTCCATATGCCTTGTATACAGACCTCCCACCACAAACCAGGACACACTCCCAGCCATCCTAGAAACCACATGCCTAACCTCTATAAGAAAAACTCACATATTACTAGGAGACTTCAATCTCCCATCTCTACAAGACACACAAGCCTCTTCATTTATCAGCTCTCTATCAGACATGGGATTCCAGTAAATAGTAACAACACCTACACACACCAAAGGTAAACCTAATTACACACCCATTATACTCTCCTCCCAAAACAAACCAAGTCCCATGGTCAGATCACTATATTATAGAATTCACCATACCTCTAGAATCTTGCAACTCGCATCAAAACAATGAACCCTATTTCAAAAACAGATTCGTCCAATTTGACAAAGATAGCTTCCTAAATAACATACTCCCCCACTTAAATAATCTAATTACAGATTCAACACAGCAATAAAATCATGGAACACTGTAATAGAAAAAATAGCAATAAACACAAAACCCCAAAACATAAACCACTCTCACAAACCCAGCCAAGCTTGGTACACAAAAGAATTAAAACAATTCAAAAAAGAACTCAGGAAGAAGGAACATAAATGGAGGACAACTAAATCACCAGACAATAGATCTGCCTACATGGAATTCCTACAGAAATACAAAGAAGCCATACTAAAAAGAAAAAAAAGACGTTCACATCAATATTCTCAACAAGTCTCTCAACCGCCCAAGGGAGCTATTTGAAATTGTCAAATCCCTCACACAACCCCACAACCAGGACATCCCTATCAGCACTATTACTTTTGCCAACCATTTTGCAGACAAACTAAAAAAAGGACCTATAAATAGTCCCACACCCACATTTCAACCTTAGGCAAACCCCACCACCTGGAACACCTTTCATTTAATAGATCAAAAACAACTTATAAACATAATCACCAAAACCAACACAACAACATCCTTACCTGACCCATGTCCAATTAGCTGGATTAAGGCAACAAAATCAGAACTAGCCCCCTACCTTCTACAAATAATTAATCAATCCCTTGAGCAAGGCTACATACCACCTGAACTTAAACAATGCATGATCTGCCCATATTACTAAAACACAATACCCTAGACAAACTGAGCCCAAGCTCATATAGACCCATAGCAAACATCCCATACACAGCCAAACTGATAGAAAAAGTTGCACAAACTCAACTACAAGACCACATTGACCTATATGCCTCCCTTGACTGACACCAATATGGGCTTCGTCCCTTCCATGGTGTAGAAACCCTCCTATTAACTCTAACTGACAATCTTCTACGTGGAATGGACAACCCAAAACAAGCATATATACTTGTCTTCTTTGACATTGCCTCAGCATTCGACAGTGTCAACCACCACATTTTACTCAAAAGACGAGCACATTGGCATCGCAGGAACCACACTACAATGGTTTATAACATACCTCCAAAACCGTACTCAAATTGTACAAGTTGGCTCTGAAAGCTCATCATGCATTAAGCAAGAACAAGGTATCCCTCAGGGTTCCGCCCTCTCAGCACTAAAGTTCAACTTGTATCTTCAACCAGTATGTAGCATCTTCATGAAATTCAATGTAGGATATCATATATATGCAGATGATATCATGCTCTATGTCCCCATTGACATAAACAATCCTAACCAACATACCCTCACCGCATGTATCAAAGAAGTTCAATCCTGGTTAGCAGCAATGAACTTCTGGATTAAGTTCAATAAAACAGAAGTCCTAATCTAAAATTCCCCTCCTCCCCCCAATGAAACTATCTATTGGGGAGATGGACCTCCCCACAAGCAAAGAAGTAAAATACCTAGGAATCATATTAGATCAGACACTCAGTATGACCTCCCAAGTAAAAAGGACCACAAGAAACATATATTATAAACTCCGCACCCTATAACATCTAAGACCCTTACTCGAACCTTATGACTTCAGATCAGTTGTACAGGCACTGATTACACCTCATATTGACTTTTGCAATAGCCTACTCCAAGGAATACCTAAAAAAGTCACTAATCAACTTCAAATAGCTCAAAATGTCACAGCCAGGATTATATGTAAAGCCGCCTTTTCTGACCATATTACCCCCATACTATACATGCTCCACTGGCTCCCAGTCATTAGTAGAACTAAATACAAAATACTAATGACCACCTTTAAACTCATTAACAATATCTCCCCATCACACCTCTCTACACTAATCCTACCAGACACAGAACTTAGAAGCAAAAGAGGTTGCCACCTAAACACCATCAAATACGCACATGACTACCACAAATCCAATCAAACCACTAGCAATAGAGCCTTCTCCCATGTAGCCCTCACATTGCGGAATGCGCTCCTTGACATGCTAAGATCCATTAAAGATCTCCAGAATTTCAGAAAACTCATCAAAACCCAACTTTTCATTGAGTATTTTGGTATAAGCAACAACAATTACACCACACAACCCACCCAACCCATATGACCATCTTACTCCTCCCATTCCCCCCCACCCATCTATGTAAGTGAATGACTTCTCTTTTTACTGCATATTTTGTACATAGTTAAGAATGATGTTTTCTCCACATTCATCCCCTCCCTAGTTTGATGCTCACAAATGTTTAATGTACAATGCGAAGTTTAATGTAAACCGCCCCTGATCTCAGGAAGGAGCGGTATAAGAGTGCACTGAAATAAATAATAAATAAATAAATAAAATAAATTGGGCTGATTAGGGGAGGCTAGCACTGGTAATGGGGTTGAGGGGGGACTAGCACTGGAAGTGAGCTGATTGGGGGGCTTCGACTGGGAATGGGCTGATGGTGGGGAGGGGAGGATAGAGCTGCTGGCCCTGGAAGAAAACTGGGTGCTAGGGCTACAAATGGGCTGATGCGAGGGGATGGGAGAATGGAATTGGAAGGGAGTGGATCTGAGAGGGGCTGCTATGGTATTTGGACTAGAAGGGACTGGACAGTGGGGAAGGAGGGGAACTGGAAGGGAATGGACACCAGTGGCAGTCATGGGAATGCAAGTTGACATTGGAAGGTACTGGGAGGGAAGACTGGAAAGGGGCTGATACTGGGAAGGGTTACTGGGACTGGAAATAGGCTGATGGAAAGAAGTGAAGAAAACAAAAGAAGAGATAAGAAATGGCAGATGGACCATAGATCACAGAAAGAGAGCTAAGAGAAGACAGGGACCAGCATGATCAGAGAATAAAATGGTCAGACAACAAAGGTAGAAAAAATAATTTTATTTCATTTTAGTGACTGCACTTTGTGTTATCTTTATATTTTATACTGTATGGGAGAACTGAATATTTATCTAATGTTGCACTGCTTGAAGAGTCTGGCTTCTTGGGGTTTCAGTTTAAATTGTGTCTACATATTTTTATTTTTACTTTAGATTGTAAGTCACTTATTCTGTACTTGGTGATGGTCTGTGTTCTGAGTGTGAATGAGCCCAGGTGTTCTGTTAACATAGAGTTTGTACATAAAGATCTATACTGTACTGTTGTAATTTGACTTGTTCAGCTTTTCAAATAGGTGTATGGATGTTCCAGGGTCCACTGTAGTATTTACAGTGACGCTCTTTTTGGTGGGCTCCTTATGTGAGTTTTGGAAGTTGGTGCTGATATGGTATGGTATGGTAGATTTGCCCTATAGATACTCAGTGACTTTGTTGTAGGGTTTTGTATTAGTTCACAATATGCCTGGTTCTGGAGAATGTTTTGTTGTTGTTAGTGAGATGATCAGAATCAGATTGATTTTTTTTTAAGATATTGAGTTCTGTGGGTGAATGTCCTGGTTCTGTTCTGCAACCACTGTTGAAGGGGGTTCTGTGGATGCAAACTATATGTTGAAAAAGAAAAAGCAATAACCATAATGCAGTTTATAACAACAAAATAAGAATGAGTTATAATTTAGTTTTATAAACTGTGCTGTGGTTCTCACTCTCTTTTAGTTCCTTGGTGTTCAAACATCTTGCATTTCCTCCATATAATCTAATCAGCTTTTTGTTTTGGTTCAGTCCCTGATTGGAGTTTTGAAAAAGCCCGGCCCCCTTTACAGGGTAGGGGGGCGCCATCTCATCCTTCGCCTCAGGCAGCAGATTGCCTTGAGGCACCCCTGATTACAAAGAACACTGTGGGAGTAACAGTAAATTTAACATTTTAACTTTTTAACATTTTTAATCCATTTACAGCATGCAACAGGTAGCTGGGGATGAGATAGTATATACATATATACAAGCACGGGTTAGACATGTGTTGATGTCCAGTTTACAACGAGTGGGGAGGGGTGATTATTTGGTGGGGGTGAAATGTTCAGGGAAGAGTTGTGTTTTGAGGAGCTTCCTGAATGTGTTGAGGTCAGATATATTCTGTAGTTTTTTGGGTAGGGCGTTCCAGGTGGAGGGGGTATAGAGCTGAAATGCACGTCCACAAACCTGTTGATTGGATTTGGTTCTGGCATGGGGGACGATTAGTGTATTCTTCATGGATGGGCATCTTGATCTGTTCCGTTGGGGTGTTTGAAGTAGCATGTGGAGGTAGGTGGGGAGGTTGGAATAGATGGTCTTGTGTGTCAGTAGGAGGGTTTTGTACTTTATGTGGCTTGTGAGTGATAGCCAGTGGAGTTGTTTTAGTATGGGGGTGATGTGGTCCTGATGTTTTGCACCTTGGAGGATGTGAGCAGCTGTGTGAAGAACAGTCTGTAGGGGAGAAGTGTGGATTGTGTGAGGCCTTATAGTAATTACAGTAATCAAGATGTGGTAAGACCATTGCTTGAAAAATGGTGTGGAAATCTGATGGTTCAAGGAGTGTTCGGAGGCATTGCAGGGTCTTTGTTTTGTGGTATATGGCTCTGATGACATTGCATATGTGGGGTTTAAAGGTGAGGTGTTCATCTAGAGTGATTCCTAGGTATTTCACTTCCTTGCTGGTTTTGACTTGTGTGTTGTTTATGGTTATGATAGATGGAGGGGTGAAGGCTTCATCTTTGGTTATAAAGAGGGCTTGTGTTTTCTTATAGTTGATTGTCAGGTTGTTATTTTCAACCAGTTGGAGATGTCATTGAAGCAGGTCTGGAGGGTGGAATAGAAAGGTTGCTTTGTATCTACTGAGTCATATATCATATATCATCCACAGAGATGTGAAATTTGAGGTTATGTGATCTGATGATGGTGCATAGGGGTCAGAGGTACATATTGAACAGGAACACTGAGAGGGTGGAACCTTGGGAGACTCCTTGTGTTTGTTTGAAGGGCTAAATGTGTTTTATTTATTTATTTATTTAATATTTCTTATATACCGCGCTATTTATCATCAGTGCGGTTCACAGTGTAACAATAAAACACATAGGTCAGATGACTGGTCTTCGTTTACAGATAACAGGGAGATAAAATGGAGGTAAACAGGGGAACTAATTACAATCATTAGAATACCTGATATGATTTATGTTAGCTTTGTACATTCATATGGATAGGTATGGGGTTAAGAGGGTAAGTATGGGAGGGTGGGAGGTAAGTCTGGAAGCTTAAAGTGAGTGATAAAGAGATGTTGTTTGAGGGCCTTTCTGAATTAAGGTCCTTAATTGCTCTAATGCGAGGGGGGAGTTTATTCCAGCATCTGGGGGCAAAATTAGCAAAAGCTCTGTTAATAGTTGATTGATTAGACTTTACAGCATTTTTTGGTATAATTAGCATATCAATGGCAGAAGCTCTTTTAGGCCTGCAGCTCTCGGTGTGTGTGATGAGGTCTGAGATGGTTGAAGGAGATAGTTTGTTGAAGGCCTTGAAGGTGGTGAGGAGGGCTTTAAAAAGAATCCTAGCGCTTATTGGAAGCCAATGAAGATCTTTTAGAATAGGGGAGATGTGGTCACTCTTTGAGGCTCCGTGGAGGATCCTAGCTGCTGCATTCATGGCTAACTGAAGTGGGTTGATGGTGTTTTTCGGTAGGCCATGAAGTATAATATTAGTATAATCGA
This sequence comes from Ichthyophis bannanicus, assembly GCA_033557465.1. Taxonomy (NCBI): domain Eukaryota; kingdom Metazoa; phylum Chordata; class Amphibia; order Gymnophiona; family Ichthyophiidae; genus Ichthyophis; species Ichthyophis bannanicus. The sequence goes on from CM066041.1 coordinate 278,075,230, forward strand.
AATGCGGTGTGACTAAGGTTTGGAAGATGGTTCTAAAGTCATCAGGTTCCAACATTGGTTTCAATTGTCTCAGGGTTTTTATCTTAAAATATATGGATTTAACGGTGTGCTTTATATGTTCCTTGAAGTCATCCAATATAACTCCGAGGTAGCGTATATTGGGGCCAAGCTTTATTTGCTGGTATCTGTCGGTCAGGTAGGATGCAGATCATTGAAAAACTGTGCTTTGTATTCTGGTGGAGCAGAGACATTGTAGGAGGATGTGATGATTTACTGTATCAAAGGCTGAGGAGATGTCCAGAAAAATCAGTTGGAATCCTTGTTTGGTGTTCAGTATGCCTTGTATGAGGGCGTTGGTTAGGAGAGTTTCTACTCCATGTTGTGGATGGAAATCCTGTTGCTATGGGTTGAGTATGTTGTTTCTGTCGATGTGGTCCTGCAATTGGAGCTGGATGGTCTTTTCTATAATCTTGGTTATGAAGGGTAGGCTGGCGATCGGTCTATATGATGATGGTTCAGAGGGGTATAATTGTAGCTTCTTGCTGTAGGACATATGAAGGAGGTTTTCAGGGTCAGGGGCATGACCTTGTTGTAGTATTGATTGAGTGATTACAGTGATTGATTGACTAAGTTCCTTCTTGGCTGTTTTAATCCATGTGACTGGGCATGGGTCTAGTGGTGAGGTGGTGGTGGTTTCAATTTGTTCTTTGTTGATCTTACCAAAGGTTGACCATGGGAGGGGGTGGCTGGTTTTGTCAGGGGTATAGGAGGCGGGTTATGGTTGGTGGTTGAGTTGCTTGTAGTGGGAAGCCAGTTTGAGGGTAATGGTTATATCCTGTTTTTCAGAAAAGGGAGTCTTTGTGAGTCATTTTATGATGTCAAACAACTCTCTTGGGCGATTGTTGGCCGAGTTCAGTAGTTTTGCATGGTGTTCATGTTTCACTTTGTCTGTTGTGGTACGGTAGGTAAGTAAGTTTGTCAGCAGCATCCCTAGTTTTCCACCATTTTCGCTGTTTTTAAGGTATGTAGTGCTGGAGTGTACCATGGGGCTTTAGTTTGTCTCATGCTGAAGCATATAGGGGTTGGGGTTGTAGCGGCTGCAGAGTTGATGACATGGTTCCAGTTCTCTATTAGTATGTGGGGATCTGTTGAGTCATTTTGCAGCTGTGGCAGAGTATCTTTTAGGAAGTTCTCTTGATCGAATTGCTTAAATTTCCTCTTCATTGGTTGCAGGGTGGGGAGTCTGCTGGGACTATCGTGTGGGAGAGGGAAGGTGATCAGCTTGTGATCAGACCATGGTACGGGGTTGGCTTAAATGGTGGCATGGTTGGTGGAGAAAATCAGTCAAGGGTGTTGTCTTTTTCATGTGTGGAGGTTTGGATAAGCTAGATGAGGTCCGTTACTGACACTGCTTATAGAAACGCATTTGCGTGGGATGGTTGTGATAATGGGAGGTTGAAGTCCCCTAATACTAGGGTATTTTTTCCAGTGTTTAGGGTCAACAGTACTTTATCTAGGATGTTTGATAGATCATTAGAGATCGAGTTTGGGGTCCTGTAGATGAGGGTGATTGTCGACAGTTTGTTGGTTATGATGAGGGTGTCGGTCTTGATTGTGTTCTCAGTTGTGTGGTATCGGAATTTGAGGTTGGTTCTGGCTATGATCATCACACTTCCACTTCTACTTTTTGTTTGAGGGTAGTGGTAGATGTTATATCAGTTTGGTATGAGTTGCTTCAAAAGTACACTACCGGTTTCAATGATCCAGGTTTCAGTTATACATAATGAGGCCAATTCTAGATGCTCCCATGGGAGCAGAATTGTGGCATAAAGCCAGGACATCCAGGGTGTGCCCCGATTCAGGCACCCCAGATGTCCCGGCACTTACCTGGATAGCCCAGCCAGATCCATGAAAGAGCCACGATCACCAGCTTGCGTAAAATTCTCCTTTCCCCACAGCCTGACCCCCGATCGGGCCTGCCCTGGCCAGGGTCAGGCTGCGGGGTACCCCCTGCACTCCCTCACCTGCCTTTTGCAGCCTGAGGTGGAATAAGTCACCAGTTTACATGGTCGACCCTGGAGGTACAGGGTCGACTGCAGAATCGGCCCTGTACATCTGGGATCAGGATCCTGCCCACTGACCACCCTCGCTCCACCTCTGGCCTGCCCCCTCCCGCCGATGAACAGAGCTTCCTGAACATCTTGCCTGTATGTGCAGGGAGCTCTGTTGGCTGCAGAGGCACCCCGGTGTTTAACGGAGATAAACGTCCAAACTGGACATCCATCCCTGCTAAATGCCATACAGAATTGACCCCAATATATCCAGGTGCTGGAATGTGAGTAGATCTCTAATTATGGGGATTTTGTTTCTGATTGAGTGGGAGTTGATGAATATGCAATTTAGGGAGTGAAGGTGGTTTATATTGGTTGTGTTTGTGGTAGTATTTTTAGGGGATGCTAGTATGGGAATGAGACAATGCGGGTTTTTGTGAGGTTTGTGTGAGTATGGCATGTATGTTGGTAGGACTGTGAGGGGGCTAAGCCACGTTTGATGGGCTGTGATTGTGTGTTGGGGTGGGTTGCGGCGATTATGAGAATCGCCATTAGTGTATATAACATTGGGTATAGTGAAAACATGGTTGCTTGAGGTGCTTGGGTGACAGGTCTCTAGTTGTTTTGCCTGCTGGTGTGTGAAGAGGCTAGTGTGTTGTTTGCAGTTCTCTGTGGTTGCTTGTGGTTCCTGGATGTGTGAATTATGGCTTTATGTAGGTTTTGTGGTCCTTTCCTCAGTCCCTGCCTAAGGGCCATGCCAAAGGGCCCCCTGGCAAGGCCCTCAGGTGTGGGCCCGCCAGGCACAGGGGTGCCTGAGGCACTCAGATTTTAAATGTCCTTCTTCAGGGTGCATGATTGGCCTTGGTGGTGGGGAGCAGGGAGGAGCTTACCTTCCCACTCCCTTCCCCAATGCCGATCGGGTGTGGAGAGATGGTCAGGCAGTTGAGGCACTAAGATTTTTAAATGTCCTCCTTCAGGGGGCACTATTGGCCTCGAGCTTACCTTCCCTGATTCTCTTGTCCCAGCAATGACTTAGGGCATGCTTACTAAACATTAATGCGCATTAAGTGCCACTTCGTCAATAGAAATTACATATTGTTCAAATTTTCTTTTAATTTTTTTTATTTTGATTAATTATTGTTTGTATTTATGCTTACTATGTGATCTGTTTCTTTTTATGATTTTTATATATTTATATATTTATGTTTTTAGCATATGCCAGACTAACCCCTGACGAAGGGTAATGAAACACGGCCTGTGTCGGGTTGTCATTGGTTACACAGAAATAAAGTTCTGTCTTTCCACAATATCATGTCTTGGACTGTTTTTTTCCAGCAATGACTTAGGGCATGCTTACTAAACATTAATGTGCATTAAGTGCCACTTCGTCAATAGAAATAAATGGGTGCTGCTGCACTTATTACACATTAACATTTGTGAATTGGCATTAACTTTTAGTAAACATGCCCCTTAATGAGTGTCTGAATGCCATTTGCATGGACAGTGAGGATGAAGAAAGACTACCAGATTATCCTCCAGTTCCAACGGCCAGGCACATTAGGAAGTACTATAAGCCCCTATCATTTAGAACCCATAGCAAACCCGCCGTATCATAACAGCACTACCAGGACTCACATATACCAAACCCTACCTATCAAAAGGCAACACTGCAAGTATTAAACCAATACATCTCAGAGAATACCAGTACATCTCCTAATGGGGAAAGAGAACACGTGGGACTGTCACATAGAAATTACATGAACAAAATACTGCAGAATACCGCAGGCAAAACACAGTCTGTCACCAAACATACTACAAGGGATCACAATTTAGAAATATGAAGACAATAATTAAACTGGGAACCCCAGAAGCCAAATTTGGAATGTACAACAACATTGGAGAAATAAAACTTTAAATTAATTTCCTCTTGTACTAAAGAAAACGCAAAACATTAACGAAGCACATTTCTCAGAGCTGACCTATTCCAGTTAATAAATTCAAAATAAAATAGTTTTATCCTACCTTTTGTTGTTTGGGCAGTTTATTTTTCAGTCACAATTGCCCCAATCCCTTTCTTTTGCATTCTTCATGTACATTCGATCAGATGTACAGCCCCCGCTATTTGCTTGGGACCGATTTTGTGCCCAAAGCTCCCCGCACGTACAGAGGAGAAGTACGGGAAGCTTTGGATAGGGGTGGGTGGGGGAGGACTGGAGCAGGATCATGGGTGGGACCCTGACCCCAGACGTACAGGGCCGATTCCGGTCATGGCCCTGTATGTCCGGAGTGTAGGAGATAGTCGGGGAACTTATTCCACCTCGGAGGTGGAATAAGGTCTCTTGACTGCGGTGCCCAGCACCAGCAGACCACATCCTGAGGTGAGAGGCAGCAAGGGGTTCCTGGATGCCCGATCCCAGCTTGGCAGGCCCCTGCAGGGGTCAGGTGGTGGGGACCAGCACATTTGGGGCTAGGGGCTCCTGCATGGCATCCCAGTGCCATGGCGACGGAACGCCATGGCACTGAGGCTCCACGCAGGTGCTTTAGCTGGGTTAGCCAGGGAGATTGCTGGACATCTGGCGGCACAGAATCTGTGCACTTCCTGCCCGTTCAGGCCCTTTTCCACGATTCTGCTCCTGCGGGTGCAGAATTGGATGAAAATCTGGCCCATCTATTCTTATGCCCCTTCTCTGTACCATCCTGTTTCTTCCCTCCCACACAAAATATCTGTCCCCCTCCATCCTCACTGCCCCAGCTTCTGCCTCCTTTTTTCTTACATTGACCCCAGCATCGCCCTGTTTTAGCTCCCTAGCCCCAGCATCAACTCCCTTCCAGTCCCAGCCCCAGCCCCCCTCCCAGCATCAGCTCCCTTCTAGTCTCAGACCCTCCCGGCTTCATTTCCCTTTCAGTTCCAGCCCCTCCCAGCATCAGCTCCCTTACAGTCCCAGTCCCTCCCAGCATCAGCTCTCTTCTAGTTCCAGCCCCCCATCATCAGTCCTCTTCCAGTATCATCTCCTTTCCAGTCCCAGTCCCCCTATCCCTCAGCATCAGTCCTTTTCCAGTCCCAATTCCGCCCAGCATTGTCTCCCTTTCAGTTCCAGCCCCCCATCCCCCAGCATCAGTCATCCTCCAATCCTAGACCCTCGTAGCAGCAGCTCTCTTCCAGTCCCAGAACCCTATCCCCCAGCATCAGCCAATTTTCAGTCCTAGTTTCCCAGCAGTCCTCTTCCAGTGCCAACCCCTCCCCCAGCATCTGTCCTCCTCATCCCAGTCCCTCCCAGCATCATCTCCCTTCCAGTCCAAGTGCCCCATTCCCCAGCATCAGTTCACTTCCAATCCTAGTTGCCCAGCAGTCCTCTTCCAGTGCCAGCCTCCACCAGCATCACTCCTCCTCCAGTTGCAGTCCTTCTCAGCATCAGTCCTCCAGTTCAAGTCCCTTCCACTCTCAGTCCCCCCATCCCCAAGAATCAGCCCATTTCTAGTTCTAGTTCCCCAGCCATCCTATTCTAGTGCCTCTTCCCCCCAGCATCAAACCCATCTATCACCTCCTTCCCTGCAGATATTCCATAATCTGCATTCTTTGCACAGCCGCAGGAACATTTTTCTTCACTCCCATGGCTGTGCTAAGTTGCAGCCGCCAGCACTGCAGAGTTTGTGGAAGTCAAACTGGGGCACTTCCTGTCTCTTGCGCAAGAGGACTTAAGTTTGAAGCTGAGGCAATGGAGGATTAAGTGACTTACCCAAAATCACAAGGCGCATCAGTGAGATTTATTGCTGACTTCCCATTAGGCTGTTCCTGCACGTGGAAGCATCAGTCAAGCTGTAGCTTTTCCTACCACCAAATAAGCTGTCCTATACCCTGGAACTTGGCTTATACCATGTGTCTGGCTGGCCTGAGCCCTAAGGTCTTGTTTTAGGCACCTTGCGCATTATATTCTGTTGAAAAACTGCATAAGTGAAACCATGCATCCCTCTGCTGTTTCTCTTTCTCCATTAACATACATAAGCACATAGATCATCCGCATTGGCTCTCAGTTCCCTCGTTGATTTCTAGACTGTTTTGGAGAGAGAAAAAGACTGGGTTTCATAATGCTTTTCCCCAGACAATAATTGTTTTGTTACTTTGCCTCTGTTAGTTATTAGGGAGCTATAAGATCTAGGAAGCAATAGTTATTATTCTCGCTTCTCCAATTAAAAACATGAAGCATTGCAACAAAGCCACATAGGGTTAGACACTATGAAAAACCTCTCATGGGATCCACTTCCAGTGCTCTTTGGTAGTGATACACGTTACCATCAATCAGAACTAGGCTCTGACTTCTCCCTTTGGGCAGGAATGCTACGTCAATGATATTCCCAGCAGTGTGCGGCTCCATGAACTTATATTAGAAGCAAACCTGATGCATTGTAGGAGAACGCAAAGCAAATCTAACTACTGCAAATGTAAGAATACTTTAAGATGGAAATTTTGGTCTGTTGTATTCCAGACAGGTGGAAGGTTATTAGTTAACATACTTGGTGCTGAATGTAGGCATGAAGTCGCTCCAGCATTCCTTCGCAGGTGTATTCAAAAGGCAGGTAAGGCTCCACCTGTCAGACAAGAGACCACACAGTTCAAAGAGGCAACATTAAGAAAGAACTCCGATTTTTTTTTCTAAATTTACCCTACTAGAAATGATCAACTGCTATTAAATCTCAGTTCCTAGAAAAAGATTGTTCTTTAACGCAAAGATTTTTGTTGTCATCGGTTACACAATCCTATGCTCCATTGAGGTAGCAAAAAAGTTTAGTTTAAACAGATTATTTATAAAACACAAACAACTAACATAAATCTGTGCATGCACAGGGAGTTATAAAATTAGTCAAGCATTATAAAAATGAAGGAGATGCCACAAAATAACGACTAAAACATGCACAAGGGCATACACTGTAGATTCTTATCCCGCAGAGTTTCTAATCTAAGGTCCCTTCACTGCTCAGATATGCACAACTCTAGAAGTCAGGGATGCAAAATGAGTCAGGCTTGGATGGGAGCCTTTCAGTCAGGACAGATGCATTGTGGTACTTGTAGTGCAGATTACAGTTAGAGAAAGCAGGACTACAAAACCAAAGCACTGGGATGAGATTTCAGAATCCTAAGACCAGCCAAAAGTCTTCCCCTAAAACTCAGGTCACATTACATCACTGCAATATAATATCCAGAAAACAAGATAAACTAGTCATCCTATTTTGGACAAACATAGATGGACAATAGTTTCACATTTTAACAAGACGGGAACAAAAGGACTAGAAAAAACAATTTCATTATTTTAATCTTTTGTAAAGTATATTATTTATTTAATTTATTTCTTAATTACGATTTACAGTCTGTATTTCTGAAGAAATTTGCCAAAGCCTGTGTACATAGGTATAACTTGACATAAACAACTTACATTGCAGAAAATGCAAGTTATAGCCAGCACCCGCTCCCTAACCTTGTGGGTTGGGGGAGGGGTGTGCCTTGAGGTTAAGTTGTAGTTGTGAAGGTCGAATGACAAGGCAGGTATAAAGAATATTTTTTATATAAGGATTTATTTCTCCCGCTCCGTGGTGGAATGGAACAGGCGTAAAGGAATATACTTTTGTAGCCAAAACAAGAACAAAAGGAAAACAGGCTTTTTCCAACACTGTGTTCAAAACTGTGCTTCCACAGGAGTTCACATTCCTGTCATGTGAGCTTTACTTGAAATCACTTAAACAAAGAGCAAATAATAAAGTTCATGCACTGTAACTAAGTATTGCTTCAGTTTATTCTTATCTCTTCATAAGCTCTTCAGGTAAGGAACTTAAAACAGCATGCATTTCAGCATATTATAACGAATGACCACACAAGCTTTGCTTGACTATTCTTTGTCTATGAGACAGGTTGAGCAGTCCATTGGCTGATTCAAATCCACCATTGGTAAGGGAATAACCAATGGCACTTGTGCTTCTGGGCTCTGTACTGACTCAGCTACTTTCTGTCCAGGAATAGTTCGTTTCTCTAGGAAATCTTTAAACTCTTTCAGGAGTGCTTCAGCCTGCTTACTATATGGGCTAGGCGGGGAATTAACTCCTTCCTGGGGTGAGTGATAGCTTGTGGGTTTCTCTTCAGGTAAGCAAACAATGCCGTCTCTCTTACTATGCTCATTCACTGCACTGGAATTACCCCTCCCCCACTTGTCTCTGTCAGCAAGTGCTGGGTAAGTCAGTTCATTTGCAGGTGAAGGATTTTTAGACAGCAATTCAAACTTATGACCTCCTAAAGCCTTCTGGCATATATCTCTAGCAAATATATCTGCTACGTCCTTGTAGCTAGCTTGCTTGCTAATTCTGTCAGCAGTTTGAGGAGGAAAACAGGGTTTATCTGAATGAGCTTCTGGTTGCCGCCAACTGCCCTCATAAAACCTGGGTTTGCCCTGGGTTTTAAAATAAGCACTCACACAGTCTGGCTTCTCATAAAAGCTGTTATCAGAATTAAAGACACCTTGTACCTTGTGTTGAGGAATGCCTGAATGTTCTTTAGCAGTCTGCCATTCTTTTCACGGGTCAGCTCTCTGTTCCACAAGCATAGGCTTTATTCCTGGGTCTCTCAGTGCCTCGCCCTTCTCTTGCTCCCAGAAGGTTCTTCCATGCACTGAGTCTCCCTGGTACCTGCTTCTTGGCTTGGCAAGCGTTCTCCTGGAATTGTAGCTGGGGAGCGTTTCTCCTTCAAAGTCAAAGGCTCTGGCATCCAAGGCTACTCCGTCTCTAAAGCACACATCTGCTGTGTTTCTCTTCCTCCACTCTTTCTCTTCCTCGTTCTCTTTCCTGTTCCTGTTCCCTTTCTCATTCCGTCTTCCTTCTTCCTTCTTCCTGTTTAACAAGCTGCCTCTGCTCTGGGGAACCCGCCTCCTGCTAGGGCGTGCCCAATCAGCAACTCTGCTTCTCCCCTCCCCCGAGGTGAGCTGTGTTAGCTGATTAGCCATGTGCATCTTGTGCTGAGAAGGAAAAATCTTGCCTTTAGCTGCAGTACCCGGACCTTCCACCGGGTCACCATCTGTTTCCATGGCTACTGGCACCGCTACAGCGTCACAAAGTATAATGCACAATTATGTCCTTCTCTGCCGCTGCCAATTCCAGACTTCATTCGTTCCATCTTATTTCTTCATATGCCTGGAAAAAACTACCTGAGTCTGTGCGTTGGGTCCTTCTCTAGTCCTATGCAAAACCAGGCGAAAAGCCCACCTCTATGAAGCCGCTTTTGGATCCTGAAGCTCCTCACTCTCTCGTCCACTACTTATGTTTATCTTACCATACTCTAGTCCCCAGTTTCTCTATGTGCTTTATCTTGATTAGATTGTAAGCTCTGATGGGTAGGGACTGTGTCTTACATCTATATGTACAGCGCTGTGTACGCCTTTTAGCGCTACACAAATGATTAATAATAGTAGCAGTAGTAGTAATTACACTAAGGTAAATAAAGATTAAGATAGACAAATTAAATCCTAATAATAGCAATTACATGAAAGTGTCAATAATAAACATGAAACAGCACAGTAGGACATTCAAATAACAGAAATATGATATGATATCAGCAGAATACAAAGAATGCACCCTAACAGGCAGCATGGCGGAACATTCATATAATAGATATGATGTCACAATGTCAGCACAATAGGAAGAAGCATCTTATTATGGGGACAAATCCAGTTAGGGCATATAGACAGATATGATGTGTAGCTAGACTGAAGGTAAATTATGGGGGTGACTTTTGATGCCTTATTCATGCTTTAGACATCTGAAAATGGGCATAGAGATGTCCAAAGCCATTTTAGAAGCTGGTTCTGGGAATGTCCAATTCTGAATAGGGGCATGGTGGAAGTGTGCCCAAGAACCTGATTTCAGAAATGTCATAGACACCCAGCATTAATCTATGTTTGAACCCTGGATGTGCTGTTCCTAGCCTACTACATTAACCATTAGGCTTTCTTGGATGTCAAGGTTTAGAAATATGGTTCTGGAGATGTTTATTTAGCCCCCCCCCCCACCTTCCTCCGCAGACGTCCACATTGGGCACATCCACGTTTGTGAAATTGTGTCTGCACCTAGATGTGCCTGCATTTTCTTCAGACATTCTGGCTTAGATGTCTCAGATTGCACGTGGACGTCCCTTCTAAAGTTCCCTTCCACACGTACAGCTGAATAAAGTAAATGGAATTGTCACAGTTTCGGGATGTATGCCAAGATAGTCCAGATGTTGTGTGTGTGACAGGATGGTCTGTCACCACCGTCATTAAAAGCCTGGGAGAAGAGCCAATCATGTCATTTAAAAATTTGAAACATTTATTACAACACACAGGTAATATGCAATTAGTTGTCTGTCTCTCAAGACAGCGACTAGGGGTGACTCAGTCATGAGAAACGTTGACACTTTCGTGGCTGAGGAGTATAAGGATCACTTTGTAACGTGTCTGCCTGGTGAGAAGGTGGCAGGCTTCATGTGGCTCTGACATATGATTTTAAAGTAGAGGTATGCATGGCCAAAAAAGTTCAGTTTGTGCTCATTTTAAACAAATGTTTCCTGATTTTCAGGTAATTTTGTGAGTTCATTTCACATATTCGTTCTTAGCACATGCATCATGTACAGCCTAGAACTTTTTAAGCTCATAAATTGGTTTATTTTATATATTTTATATTGATTATTTCTTATGCTTTAGCTGTAAACCACTTAGAAACTGTTCATTAGCAGCATATAAATATTTTTAAATAAATAAAAATAGAGATCGTGTGCAAATTCATTTGTAGGAATAGGCATATACAAGTGATTTACATATACTTTAAAACTTTAGACACCCAAATGAACGGAATGTGTGCTCGCGAATGCACGCCCCTATTTTCGAGAATGTTGGGGGGAAGCCAGCTGTTGTGGTACATGTGGGTACCAGTTACATACCATGTTGCAAGAGAGAGGTTCTGGAAGGCATACTTAGGGGCCTGTTTGCTAAACTGCATTAGCTGTTAATGTGGCAGATAGTGCATACTATCTGGCCGTATTAACAGATAAATATGCAAAATGCAGATACAGTCAAACCTCGGTTTTCATGATTAATCCATTCGAAAAAGTCTGACTAAAACCGAAACGTATGAAAACTGAAGCAATATTTCCCATAAGAAATAATGTAAATCCAATTAATCCGTTCCAGACACCCAAAAATATTCACAAAAAATACATTTTATAGAGAATAACTATATATTTACATACAGAAAACAATGAGAAATAAATATAAATGACTAATGAAATGGATAAATGAACATTTAACATCACTGAAAGCAAGCTAAGTACAGTACTGTACAGTACAGTATGTTAACATCTGGCCTTAGCCACCCCTGACAAGCTGCTGTGCCCAGCTCTCTTCGGAATCACATTGGATTCAGCCCATTAAAATACCTTTACATTATCTGCTCAATGCTTCAGAATGGCAGAAAATCTTAATGATATAGCTTCAGAGGTACCCTGCAAGAAAAAGAACTGCCTCCCACATTCATGCAACATCTCCTGCTTACGTTGACAGCTTTTCTTCCCTGCTACCTCAGAGTCTGAGGGGGCGCTCCAGAGAACGGGCAGGCGGTGGACGAGATCGGGGCCTTCCTCTCTGCGCAATCCTTGCCTCTCTGACTCTGACCAGGCTGGAGGATGTGTTTCATTTATGTGCTCAGCTGGCTTTCGCTTCTCATCACGCTGGCGATCGGTGAGTCCGGGGGGCCATGCTGCCGGGACCGGGCGGGCGTTCCGGCAGTGTATACAGACCAGTGTGCAGCACGAGGGTATATGTATTTACAGTACTGTACTTTACGAAAACCGAGGTGATGTACGAGAACCGGGACAAAATCTCAGTCAAAAAAGACGTTGAAAACCGAAGCGATGTATGAGAACCGGGACAAAATCTCAGTCAAAAAAGACGTTGAAAACCGAAGCGTATGAAAACCGGGGCAAATGAAAACCGAGGTTTGACTGTAATGTGTTATCTGCAGAAAGTGTATTATCTGCATTATTGGGCGGAAGACGAGTGGAGAGTGGGCAGACAGCGGGGGAGCTACTATGGGTGGCATTAGCTGCATCCAGGCTGCTTTTCCATCATGCTCTCTGTAACCTTAGTGCGCTATCTCCTGGGGAAATACTGTGCATGCCTTCAATAGCTAAAGCAAAGCTTTAGCAGCTAACACTGTGCTATCTGCACTTTTTTGCCACATTAGTTGCAAAAGCCTAACAAGCTTTAGTAAACAGACCTCTTAGAATTTTAGGGAGGAGATTCGAATTGTGGATCTCCAAGGTAGCATACTCAGAAATTTTTCCCATTCCATACACAGGACCCCAGAAACAGGATGAACTCTAGATTCTCAATACATGGATCAGATGACAGTGCATGGAAGAGGACTTTAGATTTATTAGGAAATGGGGAACATTTTGTAGAAGGAAGAATCTATTCCAAACAGACGTGCTCCAGTTTAACCTGGGTGGAACATGGCTGTGGAAACCAACAACCAAAGAGGATAGAGAAATATCTAAACTAAGGGGTATGTTTACAAAGCTGCTTGTAAACCTTACCCCTAAGATTGCAAGCTGACAGTTGCCTGAAGATATTGGGTTAATGACCGTGATCCGGGTGGAAGGGGTGGCATTGGAGCACTGTGTTCAGTTTTGGAGACCATATCTTGGAAAAGATATGAAAAGACAAAAAGGCTCAGAGGAAGACGACCAAACTTATATGGGACCTGCACCAGAAGGCATATCAGAAAAGACTTGAAGACCTAAATATATATACCATAGAGGAGAGGAGGGACAGGGGAGATATGATAGAGCTCTTTAAATACTTAAAGGGTGTTAATGAACCAACAAATCTTTCTCAAAGACAGGGAAGCTGTAGAATTAGGGGACATGAGATGAAGCAGCAAGGAGGCAAATTTAAAAGCAACATCGGGAAATACTTTTTCACAGAAAGGGTATTGGGAGCAAATACAATGATGGGCATTGCACAGACAGAGAATAACTATATAACAAGAGGGTAGAATCAAAGCAAATATAAATAACTTCATAAATTGAGAGGGATAACCTTAGATTTGCCAACTGGCTCCAGATTCTCCTGACAGGGTTGATCCATCGTGGATTTACCCCCTTGCCTGCAGAGACATGTAGTTTTGCTTTTCTTAAGGAATATACTTGGGAAATCCATTGGCAAACCTAGGATACCTACCTGGAGTGGCGGGTGCAACTCTACAACTCTAGCCACCTAACTAGCTGACTAGATGAACCAAAATCTGCAATAGAGTAGACACCCAGGAAAGAGAAGTTAAAATGAGGAGGGATCTCAATAAGCTTCAAGAATATAAGAACATAAGATATGCCATACTGGGTCAGACCAAGGTCCATCAAGCCCAGTATCCTGTTTCCAACAGTGGCCAATCTAGGTCATATGTATCTAGCAGTTTCCCCAAAAGACACAGGTTCCACAATACTTGTATTGGGTCAAGCATTGATATACTGGGTCCCTTCTTAATAATGGTTTATGGACCTTTCCTCCAGGAACTTGTCCAGACCTTTTTTAAACCCAGCTTCACTAATAGCCTTTACTACATCCTCCGGTAACAAATTCCAGAGTTTGATTACATGTTGAGTGAAAAAATATTTTCTTTTATTAGTCTTAAATAGTTTACCCTGTAGCTTCATTGCATGTCCCCCTAGTCTTTCTATATTCTGATAACGTAAACAATCGATCTACGTTTACCCGTTCCACTCTGTTCATTAATTTATAGACTTCTATCATATCTCCCCTCAGCCATCTCTTTTCCAGGCTAAAGAGCCCTAACCTTTTTAGCCTTTCTTCACAGGGGTATCCTTCCATCCCCTTTACCATTTTGGTGGCTCTTCTCTGAACCTTTTCTAATAACGCTATATCCTTTTTAAGATATGGCGACCAGAATTGCACACAATATTCAAGGTGCGGTCTCACCATGGAACAATATAGAGGCATTATAATATCTTTTGTTTTATTTTCCATTCCTTTCCTTATGATACCTTGCATTCTATTTGCTCTCTTGGCTGCCGATGCACACTGGGCCTAAGGTTTTAACATGTTATCCACAATGATGCCTAAATCTTTTTCCTGGGTGGTGGTTCCTAATGTGGAACCTTGCATCGTATAACCATAGTTTGGATTGTTCTTCCCTAGGTGCATAACTTTGCACTTGTCCACATTAAATTTCATCTGCCATTTTGATGCCCAGTCTTCCAATTTATCAAGATCCTCTTGCAATTTTCCACAATCCTCTTGGGTTTTAACAACTTTAAATAGTTTTGTGTCATCTGCAAATTTGATAACCTCACTCATTATTCCCTTTTCCAAGTTATTTATGAATATGTCAAAAAGCAGCGGACCCAACACAGATCCCTGGGGTACACCACTATTCACCTTTCTCCTGGTAACATGCCTGCCTGGTGCGAAGGTAGTGGACCTCACACGCCACCTAGATAAGGTCTTAGATAGTGCTGGGGAGGAGTCTGCTGTCTTGGTACATGTTGGTACCAATGACATAGGAAAATGTGGTAGGGAGGTTCTGGAAGCTAAATTTAGGCTTTTAGGTAGGAAGTTGAAATCCAGAACTTCCAGGGTAGCGTTCTCCGAAATGCTTCCCGTTCCACGCGCAGGACCCAATAGGCAGGCAGAGCTCCGGAGTCTCAATGCGTGGATGAGACAATGGTGCAGAGATGAGGGGTTCGGATTTGTTAGGAACTGGGGAACATTCTGGGGAAAGGAGGGGCTCTTCCGAAGGGATGGGCTTCACCTTAACCGGGATGGAACCAGGCTGCTGGCATTAACCTTTAAAAAGGAGATAGAGCAGCTTTTAAACTAGATAATAGGGGAAAGCCGACAGTCGCCCAAGAGCGCATGGTTCGGAAGAATGTATCCTTGAAGGATACTACAAAAAGCAGAGAGGTTCCAAAAAAGAGTAAAGTAGCCCAAATGCCCTCGAGTATGGAGCAGACAGAACTTAAAGATCCCAAATTACCCATGTCTACCAATAGCCAAATTAATATGAATAAAATACAGTCTCTAAAATGCTTGTATGCAAATGCTAGAAGTCTACAAAACAAGATGGGAGAGTTAGAATATATAGCACTAAACGAGAGGTTAGATATGATTGGAATATCAGAGACATGGTGGAAGGAGGACAACCAGTGGGACACTGTGATACCTGGGTACAAACTATATCGAAATGATAGAGCTGATCAAATTGGTGGAGGGGTTGCGCTCTATGTTAGAGAGGGCATTGAGTCAGAAAGGATTAAAGTTTTGCAAGAAACAAAATTTGCTGTAGAATCTCTATGGATTGAAATTCCATGTAAAAAGGGGAAGGCGATGGCAGTGGGGGTGTACTATCGTCCGCCTGGCCAGAATGAACAAATGGATGATGAAATGCTCAAAGAAATCAAGGAAGCTAGCAAAAGTTACAGTGCAGTAATAATAATGGGTGATTTCAATTACCCCGGCATCGACTGGGTCAGTGTCACAACAGGACATGCTAGGGAGATAAAGTTCCTAGATGAAATAAATGACTGCTTCTTGGAGCAGCTGGTTCATGAACCGACCAGAGGGGAAGCAATATTAGACCTAGTCCTTAGTGGAACACCAGATGTAGTGCAAGAGATAAGGGTGTTGGGGCCACTTGGCAATAGTGATCATAGCATGATCGCCTTTGATTTAATTAGTGGAGGAGGGATAGTAAGGAAATCCACAGTACTACCCTTTAACTTTCGAAAGGGAGACTATGATAGAATGAGGAAAACAGTTAAGAAAAAACTAAAAGGAGCAGTTGCAAAGGTTAAAGACGTACATCAAGCTTGGGTGTTGTTGAAAAATACTATCTTGGAAGCCCAGACCAGCTGTATTCCACGCTTTAAGAAAAGTGGAAGGAAGTCCAAAAAATTGCCAGCATGGTTTAAAGCTGAGGTCAGAGAGGCTGTTGTTGCCAAAAAAGCATCTTTCAAGAAATGGAAAAAAGAGCCAAATGATGAAACCTGGAAACAGCACAAGCACTGGCAAGTCAAATGCAAGGCATTGATAAGGCAGGCAAAGAGAGAATTTGAGAAGAAGCTTGCTGCGGAAGCAAAAACGCGAAATAAAGACCTTTTCAAGTACATTCGTAGCAAAAAACCCGTGAGAGAGTCAGTTGGTCCATTAGATGATAAAGGGGTTAAAGGAGCACTAAGAGGCGACAAGGCGATAGCGGAGAGACTGAATGAATTCTTTGCTTCGGTCTTTACTGAGGAAGATGTAGGGATGTTACCCACGACTGAAGTGGTATTTAAAGGTGTGGAAGAATTGAAGGAAATATCGATACATCGGGAAGATGTCTTACAACTATTAGATAAACTGAAGAGTAGCAAATCACCTGGGCCGGATGGTATACATCCAAGGGTGTTGAAAGAACTGAAATTTGAGATTGCAGACCTGCTATCAGTAATCTGTGAACTATCATTAAAATCATCTCTAATACCTGAGGATTGGAGGATCGCCAATGTAACACCAATTTTTAAAAAGTGTTCGAGGGGTGATCCGGGAAACTACAGACCGGTGAGCCTGACATCAGTACCGGGAAAAATGGTAGAAACCATCATAAAGAATAAAATTACTCAGCATATAGATAGTCATGACCTAATGGGAGACAGCCAACATGGCTTTAGACAAGGAAGATCTTGTCTTACTAATCTGTTATGTTTTTTTGAAGGAGTGAATAAACAGGTGGACAAAGGTGAGTCGGTTGATATTGTGTATCTGGACTTTCAGAAAGCCTTTGACAAGGTCCCTCATGAGAGACTTTTGGCAAAACTAAAGAGTCATGGGATAGGAGGCAGTGTACTACTGTGGATCAGGAACTGGTTAAAAGATAGAAAGCAGAGGGTAGGGCTAAGTGGCCAATTTTCCCAATGGAGAAAGGTGAATAGTGGTGTACCCCAGGGATCTGTGCTGGGTCCGCTGCTTTTTGACATATTCATAAATGACCTGGAAAGTGGAATAACGAGTGAGGTTATCAAATTTGCTGATGACACAAAACTATTTAAAGTTGTTAAAACCCAGGAGGATTGTGGAAAATTGCAAGAGGATCTTGATAAATTGGAAGACTGGGCATCAAAATGGCAGATGAAATTTAATGTGGAGAAGTGCAAGGTTATGCACCTAGGGAAGAACAACCCAAACTATGGTTACACGATGCAAGGTTCCACATTAGGAACCACCACCCAAGAAAAAGATTTAGGCGTCCTTGTGGATACCATGTTAAAACCCTCGGCCCAGTGTGCAGCGGCGGCCAAGAGAGCAAATAGAATGCTAGGTATGATAAGGAAAGGAATGGAAAATAAAACAAAAGATATTATAATGCCTCTATATCGTTCCATGGTGAGACCGCACCTTGAATATTGTGTGCAATTCTGGTCGCCGTATCTTAAAAAGGATATAGCAATTTTAGAAAAGGTTCAGAGAAGAGCCACCAAAATGGTAAAGGGGATGGAAGGCTACTCCTATGAAGAAAGGCTAAAAAGGTTGGGGCTCTTTAACCTGGAAAAGAGACGGCTGAGGGGAGATATGATAGAAGTCTATAAATTAATGAACGGAGTGGAACGGGTAAACGTAGATCGATTGTTTACCTTATCAGAATATAGAAAGACTAGGGGACATGCAATGAAGCTACAGGGTAAACTATTTAAGACTAATAAAAGAAAATATTTTTTCACTCAACGTGTAATCAAACTCTGGAATTTGTTACCGGAGGATGTAGTAAAGGCTGTTAGTGTAGCTGGGTTTAAAAAAGGTTTGGACAAGTTCCTGGAGGAAAGGTCCATAAACCATTATTAAGAAGGGACCCAGGATATCAATGCTTGAACCAATACAAGCATTGTGGAACCTGTGTCCCTTGCGGAAACTGCTAGGTACGTATGACCTAGATTGGCCACTGTTGGAAACAGAATACTGGGCTTGATGGACCTTGGTCTGACCCAGTATGGCATATCTTATGTTCTTATGTTCATTGGGAAAATTGGCCATTTAGCCCTACCCTCTGCTTTCTATCTTTTAACCAGTTCCTGATCCACAATAGTACACTGCCTCCTATCCCATGACTCTTTAGTTTTGCCAAAAGTCTCTGATGAGGGACCTTGTCAAAGGCTTTCTGAAAGTCCAAATACACTATATCAACCGACTCACTTTTGTCTACCTGTTTATTCACACCTTCAAAAAAACATAAGAGATTAGTAAGACAAGATCATCCTTGTCTAAAGCCATGTTGGCTGTCTCCCATTAAGCCATGACTATCTACATGTTCAGCAATTTTGTTCAAGTCAAGAATTTGGCAGCTGAGATTTAATGCTAAAAAATGCAGGGTCATGCATATGGACTGCAAAAATCCCAGGGAGGGTACAGTATAGGGGATGAAGTATTTCTGTCCATAAAAGAAGAGCGGGACCTGGGAGTGATTGTTTCTGATGATCTTAAGGTGGCTAAACCAGGTTGAAAAGGTGACAGGGAATGCCAGAAGGATGCTTGGGTACATAGGGAGAGGAATGGCCAGCAGGAAGAAGGAGGTGATAGTGCCTTTGTATAAGTCTTTGGTGAGACTTCATTTGGAGTATTGTGTGCAATTCTGGACACCACACCTTCAAAAGTATATTAACATAATGGAGTCTGTGCAGAGGATGGCTACCAAAATGGTCAGTGGACGTCATCGTAAGGCATATGGGGACAGACATAAAGATCTCAATATGTATACTTTGGAGGAAAGGCTGGTGAGAGGAGATATGATAGAGATGTTTAAATACCTCTGTGGCATAAATGCACAGGTTAAGAGCCTCTTTCAATTGAAAGAAAGCTCTGCAACGAGGGACATATGATGAGGGTGAAAGGAGATAGACTCAGGAGTAATATGCGGAAATATTTCTTTATGGAACGGGTGGCAGATTCATGGAATAGCCTTATAGTGGAGGTAGTACAGAAGAGGATAGTATCTAAATTCACAAAAGCATGGGACCAACACAGAAGATCTCTAAAGGAGAAAATGGGACTACAGTAGTTGGAGTGGAGAAGTAGACTAGTGTTTAGAGCAATAGCCTACTACTCAGGCGATCTGGATTCAATTCCAACTGGCACTTCTTGTAGCCCTGGGGAAGACATTTTACCCTCCTTTGCCTCAGAAGAAAAGGCCTGGCATTCTACTTGCCAAGAAAACCCAAAGGCTGCTGGGTTGCCAGGAATAAGCATTGACTTGAAAGCACTTCAAAAAAAATAGTAGTTGGTATGAAAGGGCAGACTGAATAGGTCTTTTTCCGTCATCATGTTTCTATATTTATCTGCCATCATTTACTATGCTACTATAATGTATTTGGCTGTTCGCCTGGTGGAATGGATAAGGAAACAATTCATTTCTAGCTGTTGTGTGTTGAGGATTCTCAATAGAAAGTTTAAACTTAAATGCCTGAGGATCAATATATAATTGTTTATCACCCTGAAATTCAAAGCACGTAAAATCCATGCCCTAGGGCTGCATATGCGAAAGCTCTTAAGCTAGTCTGTACTAGTTTGTGCTTTCCTGGTCGCCTCGTCTTAAAACAAGGCAATACTAGGAAAAGTGCACAGAAGGGTAAGAAATGCAATAAAGTGGATGAAATCCTCCCTTGGGAGAAAAAGGTTTAACAGGTTTTCAGCTTGGAGGAGCAACCATAGAGAGAATATGATCGAGATTTGTGGTGTGCACAGCCAAAAAAAACATTTTATTTGCACTAGTTTAAAATGCATTTTTCCTGATTTTCATGCATTTGAACTTACAATTGACCCAACAATTTAAGCTGCCATACAACTTCAGATAAGTTTTATAAATTTCAATAAATGTGGATTTTAACACTAAATACTGGGAGGACCAATGACAATATTTAAGACTGGAATGGGTTGGGAATAAGGGTGGGAGTGGGAAGGGGGAGAACATGGTGGGAATTGGGAGGAATAAAGGGTTGGGTGGTTTTGGGGGAAGGGAGATAAAGGTGGGAATTGGGAAGGATGGTAATGGGTATAATTGTGTAAGAAGATATAAGTACAGAATTGGGTTATATTTTTTTTATGTCTTTATTTGTATTCTGCTTACAATATTTTAATATGTTTGTAATGTTTCAACATGTAAGCTGCTTTTATGTTATTATATGTTCAATAATTAATAAAAAGATTTATAATATAAGTGAGATGAATGGCTATGTTGATGGTTCCCCCCCTACATATAAAAAATATATAAGTGTACAGCCTTGTTACACCTCAGAGGTTCTGGGCCTGATTTCTGAAAGGCATTTACATGGCTTACAGTCCCGTAAACCATGTAAATGCCTTAAATGGATATATCCAGTTAGCATCGGGGCAAGTCAGGGTGTTCTGGGGCAGAGTGGAGATGACGACAAGCAATAACTGGGCAGCAGCAATATTGCATGCTGCCCTGTTAGCTACTGCAGCTTCTGGTGTGTGCGGCGATCCCCGGATATTCAATGCCGGAGCCATATATGACCTGCCCAACTCAATATCAGGCCCTCTGTGTTTATATTTAACAGGGAGCAGCACGTTTGTGCTGCATAAAGTCCCCCGTATCCACAGCAGAGATGTTTAGTTTGCTTCTTTCTCCTTTATGCTATAATGATTACGCAATCTTATCCCCATCATCCACCCATAGAGAAGTTAATAGGTGCAGCTGTGAAACAGAAAGTGAACTATGGTTGTATGTGGAAAATATCACAAGGAGATCGGTAGGCTTGCTTTCACTAGGCTAGAATTAAAGGGCTAAGCCTTTCCAATGCTATACCTCCTTTCATGGTACTCAACATAATCACTATTCTTCCAACTACACAATGCTTTAAACATCTAGTTGACCTTTGGGTCTCTGATTATATCAAACATTTTCTCCTTGTGTGACACTTATTTCAATATTTCCAGGTTTGTGTTATAGAAAGATCTTATTTCCAACCTTAAGATTTTGTACCTACCAGCATTGTGAGCCTTGAGCTCTCAACTGTTTAACACAATCCCCAAAGCAAGAACACTGAAATCACACTGGTAGAAGAATCCTAATTCTGGCTGAGGCATAACAGCGCACTGACAGCGCTGAGAGAATATGCACCTCTCTCCCTCTGGGCTTACAGGATTTGTTGCCAGGTCCTGAAGGACTACCAAGAGGGCTGCTACTGCTGGGAAGAAATCTGTACTTGTAAGTACTTACCTCCTCAAAAATTCTCTAAATCTTGGAAAAAGGGAATTTTTTGGGTTAAAACTGATAAAATCTGTGTATTTTAGAATTCAGTGTTTTATTAAGTCAGTTAGGGCATAGTATTACAAGTCAGCTTTTAGTTAAATTAAAGTCAGTCAGGGTATATCTTAACCCAAAGAGTAGAATAGGGTATATATTCTTTGAGTAAATGCAGAGAAATTGCTTTCTTAAGACATTTTACAAAGAAGCCTTCCAGTTAGGAGGCAAGAGAACTGTGAAATTGTTTCAAATAGGTGTTAAAGTCCAATGAAAGATCTGAGCAATTTGAAAAGCTCCCTCTATCAAACCAAGGGCAGTGTGAATCACCCAGGAAATTAACAGATTGCCTTAGAAGTACAGATATAAATAGGACATCCCTCCCACCAACCCCAGCTCCCACCCACCAACCCCTGCTCCCACCCACCCCAGGCATAATCCTTAATTTATAGCCTCCTAAACTAGTTAAGAGGAAGGAGGTGATCTTACCTATTTTCAGATTTAATTGATTATCTTTATCAGAAAGTTATTAGGCCTTAGGAGTAGATTAATTAAGTCCTTGCAGTTTATCTAGAGATGAACATTAAAAGTCCTTTATTTTATTTATTATTTATTTATTTAATGGGTTTTATATCACTTTATCATTAAGTCATAGTGGTTGACATAATAACATCAACTCAGAGGTTATATTATAACAAGGGCAACAAACTTGGAGTACAAACAAGATCAAGGAGTGGAGGAGTGGCCTAGTGGTTGGGGCAAGTACTTCAGGCCGGAAGGTCGGCGGTTCAAATCCCACTAGAGGACAGCAACCTTGGGCCGGAAGGACTGGGGTTTCTAGTCCCACAGGTGCTCCTTGTGGTCTTGGGCAAGCCACTTAACCCTCCATAGCCCATGTTCCCTGTAAAATAGTTATCTCCAAGTTATAATGCCCTGTTCAATGTAATTTCAGTTTGTTCAATGTAAACTGCACTGATGCAGAATAGCGCGGTATATAAGAGAATGTAAATAAAATAAAATAATCTGGGGGTAACAATGTTAATGGTCCATGATGCTCATTCTGGGCTATGAGATACTTTCATAATGTTCTGAGAATAGATATGTTTTTAGTTTTTTGCAGAAGTCTCTAATATCTGTAGTCACCTTGAGATCTTCTGGTAAGTAGTTTCATATCATTGGGGTGATATAGAGAATGCCCTGTTACAAGTTATTATTATTATTTAACATTTATAAAGCGCTACCAGTCGTAAGCAGCGCTGTACAGACATATAAAGTGACCGTCCCTGCTCATTAGAGCTTACAATCTAATCAATACGAAACACAGACAGAGCAACAATCTAGTTAGGACAAACACAGAGGTATAGGTAGGGGTGGGTAGGGGAAAAGGAGATTAGGTGGGTCAGTGGGTTACATTACAGCAGCATTCACTACACACACAATATAATCATAAATACATTCCAAGCAGGCTGGGCATCATGGGTTGCATTACATACCAACATGGTTACATTACAGGCAGGCTTGGCATCATGGGGTATATTACATACCGTCAGGGTTACATTACAGGCAGGCTCGGCATCATGGGGTACATTACAGTACAGGTTACATTCGGAAGATGTTTACATGTTGAAGTTACACGAGGTTCCGTTGCTTCTGGTCTGGTCTGGTCTTTGGTGGAGTTGCTGGAGTGGGGAGGAGGAGAACGCAAATATTCCAGAGTGCCGCACCTAAGTTGTCTGTTTACTTCTTGTTAGGAACTATGAGGTGGTTTTTGTTATTGTCTCTCCATGGTCTAACTTCAGGGTCTCTTATTATGAGTGATTGGAGTGCATCAGCAGATGTAAGGTGTATGATTTTGAATATATTGAGTATGATCTTGTATTTGATACAAGTATGCATTGGGAGTCAGTGCAGTAGTTTCAGGATGGGAGTTATGTGTTCTCATCTTGGGATTCCTGTTATGATACAGGCAGCCATATTCTGAGCCATCTGGAGAGAGTGTAAGGCGTATTTAGAGAGCAGTACTCTAGTATTGGTGTAATTGTTGCTTGACAGACAGCCTTGACAGTCCTTTATTTATTATTTATTATTTATTTATTTATTTGTGTGCTTTTCTATACCGCCCCTTCCAGAGATCAGGAGCGGTTTACAGAGAACATGTCAAAGAATTAACACTAACATTACATGGAACATTAACAGTGCAAAAATTCGTTACATAGAAAACTAAAAATATAAATTGTAAACGTATTAACTATTTACATTGGTTGAGAGAGACTGATCATACTGATGTATGTAATTCAATGACAGTCATGGGGATTATATGCATTAATTGTTTACAATTGATTGAGAGAGATTAATCATACTGAGGTATGTGATTCAACAGTAAAGAGATTATTTTATAACAGTGATACTAGGATTGACTAACATTCAGTATGAATACTTATTAGTAATAACTTTATTGGTTCAAGTTTCCCTATTCCCCTAGCAACTTTACATAACTTAACAACTTTAAACAGCTAAAATAAATCTTTAAATCTAAGATTCAGACAGCAGTCCAGCAGCAAGATGGGGGCTATCCAGTTTATTGCAGTAAATGTTACGTGTATAATATTCTCCCAGTTGGTGACAGATCTTATGTGTGCACTAAGTGCAAAGACCTCTTTGTTCTCAGGGAATGGGTCTGATCTTGAGGCTAGAGTAACGCAGTTGGAGGAGCTAAGGCAGACACAGAGGTATATAGACAAGACCTACAGGGATGTAGTAGAGAAGTCCCACTTCCAGTCTGGAAGACCTTTTGCTGCCATTGAGGAGAGAGGTCATGTGAAAGGAGAGCATCAACTTGGTATGGCAGGAAGTGATCCTGTAAAAAGACCTATTCTCTAGGTGATGTAATACTCTCTCACATCAAGAATGTGTCTCCAGGGCCATGTGCCCATGATGGAAGGGTTAGGGTGGCCATTATAGTTGGTGATTCAATCATTAGACATGTAGATAGATGATTGGCTGGTGGACATGAAGATCATCTGGTAACATTCCTGCCTGGTGTGAAGGTAGCAGACCTCATGCACCACCTAGACAAGGTTTTAGATAGCACTGGGGAGATTTCTTCTGTCTTGGTATATATTGGTATAAATGACATAGGAAAGTGTGGGAGGGAAGCTCTGGAAGCCATATTTAGACTTTTAGGTAGAAAATTGAAATCCAGAACTTCTAGGGTAGCATTCTCAGAAATGCTTCCTGTTTGGCACGCAGGACCCAAGAGGCCAGCAGAGCTCTGGAGTCTCAATGCGTGAATGAGATGGTGCAAGAAAGAGGGTTTTGAGTTTGTTAGGAACTGGGCAACATTCTTGGGAAGGGGTGGGGGGCTTTTCCAAAAGGATGGGCTCCACCTTAACTGGAGTGGAACCAGGCTGCTGGCATTAACCTTTAGAAAGGAGATAGAGCAGCTTTTAAAATACATAATGGGAGAAAGCCAACAGTTGCCAAGAACACCTGGTTCAGAATGATGTATCCTTGAAGGGTACTAGCCAAACAGGGGAGTCAGGGCATCCCGATACAGAGATTCCAATAAAGGTAAAAGTAACCCAGATACCTTTAAGTAAAAATCAGAGTTGAAAGATTCCAAATTAACCCTGTCATCAAATAGCCAGATTGTTAATATCAGCAAAAAAGAAACTGAAGTGTCTGTATGCAAATTCTAGAAGTCTGAAAAATAAGATGGGAGAGTTAGAATATATAGCAATGAATGAAAGGTTAGATATAATTGGCATTTCAGAGATGATGGAAGGAGGATAACCAATGGGACACTGTGATACCAGGTTACAAACTATATCGCAATGATAGGATAGATCACATTGGTGGAGGTGTGGCTCTATATGTTAAAGAGGGCACCGAGCCAAACAGGATAAAGGTTTTGCAAGAAACAAAATACACTGTAGAATCTCTATGGATAGAAGTTCCATGTGAAAATGGAAGGGATGGCAGTGGGGTGTACTACCATCTGCCTGGACAGAATGAACAGATAGATGATGAAATGCTAACAGAAATTAAGGAAGCTAGCTTAGTTCATAACACAATAATAATGGGAGATTTCAATCACCCCAATATTGACTGGGTCAATGTCACACCAGGACATGCTAGGGAGATAAAGTTCTAGATGAAGTAAATGGCTGCTTCATGGAACAGGTGGTTCAGGAACTGACATGTGAAGATACTATTTTAGACCTAGTCCTCAATGGACAGCAGGATCTATTGCGAGAAGTAACTGTTTTGGGGCCGCTTGGCAATAGCGATCATAACATGATCACATTTGATTTAATAATGGAGGGAGAATAGCAAGGAAATTTACTGCGCTAGCATTTAACTTTCAAACAGGAGACTATAATAAAATTAGGAAAATGGTTAAGAAAAAAACTAAAAGGAGCAACAGCAAAGGTTTACATCAAGCCTGGACATTGTTTAAAAATATTATCTTGGAAGCCCAGACTTGATGTATTTCATGCTTTAGAAAAGGTGGAAGAAAGGCCAAATGACAGCCAGCATGACTTGAAGGTGAGGTTGGAGAGGCTGTTATAGCTAAGACAGAATATTTCAGAAAATGGATAAAAGAGCCAAATGACAAAAACAGGAAAAAGCATAAATAATGGCAAGATAAATGCAAGGCATTGATGATGCAAGCAATGAGAAATTTTTAAAAGAAGCTTGCCGTAGAAACAAAGGTGCATAATGTTTCCGCATCTAATTCAAACTTCTCCTTAGACCTATAAGTGCATTTATTCTGCTGCTCCCCACTACCTGTTCTCTCTCCTCTCGCCTCTCTCCCTACCCTTCCTCGTGAACTCTGCTCTTCCACTGACCTGATTTGCTCTATGCCCTCTTCTTCTACTGCTAACTCTAGACTTCGATCCTTTCACTTTGCTGCTCGCTATGCCTGGAACAAACTACCCGACTCTCTATGTGAGGCTTCATCTATTACCCTTTGCAAATCCCTGCTAAACGTTCACCTCTCTGAGGCTGCTTTTGGATCCTGATCCCTTGTTTTCCTTGTGTCTCTTTACTTTTCCTATTTGTACCCTTATCGTCACCTTTCTGTTGTCTGTTTTGATTAGATTGTAAGCTCTGATGAGCAGGGACCGTCTTCTATATAAGTAATTAAAACTATTAGTAGTAGTAGTAGTAGAATGGTGAACACTACTCCAGGGATCCGTGCTGGGCCCGCTGCTTTTTAACATACAGTATTTATATTGTAAATGACCCAGAAATGGAAAGAAGGAGTGAGGTGATCAAATATGTAGATGACATCAAATTATTAAAACACAAGAAGATTGTAAAAACTTGCAAGAGGACCTTGATAAACTGGGAGATTGGATGTCCAAATGGCAGATGACATTTAATGAGGACAAGTGCAAAGTTATACAGGTGGAGACACATTCCATTCTGCACGACCCAGCCTCTGTGCTTCTGCTCAGAACCAGACGCACAGAGATAGACTTTATTCTGATCCCGGGGGCACGTCTAGCCCCCACGGGATCAGAATCGTGTCTAGTCCTGTACATGAAGGCCGGGACCTGATTCCCATCGGCCTGCATGTAACAGGCCCCTGCCCGGCTAACTCAGTCAGGCTCGCTGTCTGTCCTAACTCCACCTCTGCAAGCCCCCATCTAAGCTTCTCCATACAAACTTCTTGTTTGTATGGGGAGGTTTAGTCAGGGACAGCAAGGTTGATGAATAGCTATTCGCGGGAGAGAAATAAACCCCTTTGGGAAGAGCAACCCAAACTACAGTTATATGCTGCAAGATTCCACATTAGGAACCACCACCCAGGAAAAGGATTTAGGTGTCGCTGTTGATAATACGTTGAAACTCTCTGCCCACTGTGCAACGGCGGCCAAGAAAGCAAATAGAATGCTAGGAATAATAAAGAAAGGAATGAAGAATAAAACAAACAATATTATAATTCCTCAGCATAGCTCTATAAGGCAACCACACCTTGAATATTGTGTGCAATTATGGTCGCCATATCTTATAAAGGATCCAGTAGTATTAGAAAAGATACAGAGAAGAGTTACAGAAATGGTAAAGGAGATGGAAGGATATCCCAATGAGGCAGGGCTTAGAGGGATAGGGCTCTTCAACTTGGAAAAGAGTTGGCTGGGGAGATATGATATACAGTGGTGTGCAAAATTCTGCAATCACTTGTGAGTTTTGCGTTTTTCATATTTTCTAACGTTTTTATTTTAATTTTGCGTTAGCCCAGCATATTCATCTTTCTACCACGTTAAAAGGGATACATTTGGCTATTAGAGTTGGCTTTTTTGCATTCCTTGCTTAAATACTTTACAGACACTGGGAGATAGCTACTGCGATTTTTGTGGATCCTGCGTCAAAACTGGATTGAGATTATCCAATATGCACAAGTTATTTCTGACCAATCAGCAGGCTGGTTTCAGTAACCAATCACAATGCAGATATTTAGCTAACAGTGCAGCTATAAAAAAGCTCAGAATTTTTGAATTTCATACGCTTTCTGGATCGACCATGAAGATGACTCGGACCCTGATGTTGGAGGAGCGTATTCGTGTGTCCTTTATGAGCGAGGAAGGATTTTCAAGCCATCAGATAGCCAGGAAAGCGCTGTTGTTAAGATTGTACAGAAGAAGAAAGAAACAGGTTCAGTGGTGGACAAGCCTCGTTCAGGTCGTCCATGTGCATCAACATCACGCCAGGACTGCGCACTACGATGAATTTCACTGACTAACCACAAGTTGACCTCTCCTCAGCTACTTCGAGAGTGGTCAGACAAGAGTGAGGTCAGTGTCAGCTCATCAACAGTTCATCGCCGGTGCCTGCAGTTTGGTCTCCAGGGCTGCAAAGCACGGAATAAGCCACTGATGACTAACATACAAAGGCGCAACCGGATCATGTAGGCGAGAAAGCACTCAACCTGGTCGACTGAAATGTGGGAAAAGGTGCTATTCAGCGATGAAAGCACCTTCTGCCTGTTTGGTAACCAGGCCCACACCTATGTGAGGAGATTTCCTGGAGAGGAATTCAAGACTGAGTGTCTCAACCTCACTGTGAAGCATCCTTTGAAGGTCACGGTCTGGGGCTGCATGGCTTTCAGTGGCGTTGGACATCTTCACATCGTTGATGGAATGGTCAACGGGGCCAAGTACATCACCATACTGCAAAAGTGCATGGTGCCATCAGCACACCAGCTGTTTCCTGGCCAGTTCCTGTTCCAAGATGACAATGCACCCTGCCATCGCTCCAGACAAGTGATCAGCTGGAAGCAGCGGAACAACATCAAGTCAATGGACTGGCCTGCCCAGTTTCCAGATCTGAATCCATTCGAGAACCTGTGGCACAAGGTGGCCTTGGAAATATCCAAGAGGCATCCGACATCAAAACGTGAGCTGATTGAGTCACTCATTGCAGCTTGGAACCGCGTTGTCACCAACGATCACCTTGTCAGACTGGTTCATTCAATGACGACAAGTGCAGTCAGGTGATCAAGAACAGAGGGTGGCCCATCAAATACTGAGCCATCACTGACACATAAAAACAGCCTTTTTCAAGGTCACATACATTAATTTGAAGGAAACCTGGCGTGCGTCCATAATAATTTAAAGCATAATTACAATAATATATCATTGGCCAACGATGTACATTATGTGATTTTCACAGAAAATCTATCAACAGGACAACTATGGGGAACAAACTCAGAAAATAAGGGCCAAACCAATACTAAAAGTTGGCCCTAATAGCCAAATTTATCACTTATCATGAGATACACAGAAAAAGCCACTGGGAGGGAAAAGAAATTAAGATATAAGGTCACGAAGTTGAAAAAACGTCAAATTTACAAGTGATTCCAGACTTTTGCACAGCACTATAGGTCTATAAAATAATGAATGGAGAACAGATACAGTAAATGTAGATCGGTTGTTTACTCCTTCAAAAAGTAGAAAAACTAGGGAACATGCAGTGAAGCTACAATGTACCACACTTAAGACTAAACAGAGAAAATATTTTTTCACTCAACGTGTAATCAAACTCTGGAATTTGTTATCAGAGGACGTTGTAAAAGCTGTTAGTGTAGCTGGATTTAAAAAAGGTTTAGATGAGTTCCTGGAGGAAAATTCCATTAACCATTATTAAAGTGGACTGGGGAAATCCACTGCTTATCCACTGGAAAATCAGCATGGAATCTGTCTACCTTTTGGGAACCTAACAGGTACTTGTGGCTTGGATTGGCCACTGTTGGAAACAGGATACTGGGTTTGATAGACCCTTGGTCTGAGCCAGTATGGCATCTCTTTTGTTCTTATGTTCTAAAAAGAATGGATAAGCAAGCAGGAAGCACTAAACATACCTGATAGGTCCCTCAGCAGTAGAAGGGTGCTCTCAATTTTTTGTTGCCAGTTGCATAGTGCTACAAAGGTGTATACTACACTTTACAGAGACATATAAATGACAATCCCTCCCCCCTGGAGCTTACAATCTAGTTGGAACAGATGGACAAGATATATTGCTGAAAAACAATAGTCTTTAGGCCCAATTCCATACAGAGGGCATCGCGATTCTGATCGCGTGGAGCACATCTAGCCCCGCGGGATCAGAATCGTGATCAGGCCTTGACGTGCAGGCTGGGACTGCGATTCAGCCCAGCTTGCACGTACAGGCCATGCCTGACTAACTCAGTCTGGGCTTTACAATGCAAATCTCTGCTAAACGTTCACCTCTTTGAGGCTGCTTTTGGATCCTGATCCCTTTTTTCCTTGGGTCTCTTTACTTTTCCTATTTGTACCCTTATCTGTTGTCTGTTTTGATTAGATTGTAAGCTCTGATGAGCAGGGACCATTTTCTATATAAGTAATTAAAACTATTAGTAGTAGTAGTAGTAGAATGGTGAACACTACTCCAGGGATCCGTGCTGGGCCCGCTGCTTTTTAACATATTTATACTGTAAATGACCCGGAAATGGAAAGAAGGAGTGAGGTGATCAAATATGCAGATGACACCAAATTATTAAAACACAAGAGGATTGTAAAAACTTTCAAGAGGACCTTGATAAACTGGGAGATTGGATGTCGAAATGGCAGATGACATTTAATGAGGACAAGTGCAAAGTTATACAGGTGGAGACACATTCCATTCTGCACGACCCAGCCTCTGTGCTTCTGCTCAGAACCAGACGCACAGAGATAGACTTTATTCTGATCCCGGGGGCACGTCTGGCCCCCACGGGATCAGAATCGTGTCTAGTCCTGTACATGAAGGCCGGGACCTGATTCCCATCGGCCTGCATGTACAGGCCTCTGCCTGGCTAACTCAGTCAGGCTCGCTGTCTGTCCTAACTCCACCTCTGCAAGCCCCTGTCTAAGCCTCTCCATACAAACTCCTTGTATGGGGAGGCTTAGTCAGGGACAGCAAGGTTGACGAATAGCTATTCGCAGGAGAGAAATAGACCCCTTAGGGAAGAGCAACCCAAACTACAGTTATATGCACTGTAGAGTGGCCTAGTGGTTAGGACAAGGTACTTCAGGCCGGAGGGCTGGGGGTTCAAGTCCCACCTGGGGACAGCAATCTCAGGCCGGAGGGACTGGGATTTCTAGTCCTATAGGCACTCCTTGTGGTCTTGGGCAAAGCCACTTAACCCTCCATTGCCCATGTTCCCTGTAAGTATTAGCGTATGTGTCTCATATCCCCTCGTGTTAAATGTATCCCCCAATTGACCACTTTGACCCGGTGAAAAGCGGGATATAAATACAGCTAAATAAATAAATAAATAAATATGCTGCAAGATTCCACATTAGGAACCACCACCCAGGAAAAGTATTTAGGTATCGCTGTTGATAATACGTTGAAATTCTCTGCCCACTGTGCAACGGCGGCCAAGAAAGCAAATAGAATGCTAGGAATAATAAAGAAAGGAATGAAGAATAAAACAAACAATATTATAATTCCTCAGCATAGAAGGAAGCACTAAACATACCTGATAGGTCTCTCAGCAGTAGAAGGGTGCTCTCAATTTTTTGTTGCCAGTTGCATAGTGCTACAAAGGTGTATAGTACACTTTACAGAGACATATAAATGACAATCCCTCCCCCCCCCCTGGAGCTCCCAAGGAAAGGTCGGTCTGTGGGGACTGGTCACTGCCCACTCTTGCCGCTTTCTGGCTCCGGGTCCGCCGACCCTTGGCGACTAGGAAAATTATAACTTCCCCATGCAGATCGCTGGCCCCGGACGTTCAGGCAGACATTAAAATTGGCCCTGTATGTCCAGGGCCAATGACTGTCCACTGTCCGCCCTAACTCCTCCCCCAATCCACCCCTTCCCTGCCTCCTTGTACAACTGGCGGGGAAGTTAGCCACCAGTGGGAAGGGGCACGAATAGCGGGGACATCTATCCCCGCTATTCCCGGGTTGGAATGACCGCATTTGATTCAATAACTGCAGCTATGAATGCCATTCTATCAACAAGTAGCTGCCTGACTGAAGATCAAACACAATTTAAGGTCACCTTGATTCACCATCACTTAAGAACAGCACTTTGTCTAAAATCATTACTTATATGTATATACCAATTTATTTATTTAAGAGGATTTATATACCTCCTTCTCCTGTAATCAGGGCGGTTTACACAGTAACCAATCAAAGTATAATGACATCTGTGTGTGCATGCAGTGTTATAAAGTGAATGTGTGTGTGTAAGTTGGCGTTAATTCGTGGTGGGCTATGTACAGCGTGCGCTACTTTACAAGGCTATGTATTTATGCGTGTAAGAGGGGCAGTTACTAAGCTGCAGCAAAATAACATACTTTACCGCATCAACAGTTACCACAGGAGTCAATAACTGGCTAGTTAGTCCAGTGGTAAATGTAAATTTAGGTTCTTGGAGCTGGGAACATCATTTGTTCCTTGCCGCAGTACTGCAGATAGCGACCCCATGTCGGGTCTGCTATCTCTTTAAGGGTCAGTAGTAGGATAAAGTTACCGACCCCCTACTCTGAACCCCCTTGACATACAGTATAACCCTCCCACTTTCTGAATCCCTCCTCTGACACCTACCTGTGCTTTCCTTGCCTTATTCATGATACTACTGCTAGGGGTTGACTGGTGTTGTTTTGAACCCAAGTGCCAATGGGCCAGAATTATCTGAAGATACCACCAGGGAAAGCCCCTTAGATGCTAGAGATATTTGGGAATGTGGTGGACTTTATGCTTTGTGCTTGGGGGCTAAGGGGGATTAGGAGGGTTATACTGTGTGTAGTGGTTGGAGGGGGGGGGGGCAGGTATTAGGTGTGAGGGTATATATATAAATAGAGGGGCGCTTTTAAGAGGCTTCCTGGCAGCAATAGGCCACATGTTCATAGTGCATTGAACCTGGGGAGGAAACATATTGCTAGCTCAAAGCTGATGTAATTTTTCCAAGAATAACACAGCTTAGAAAGCTAAACGCAAGCTGAATTATTTCGGCAGTATTTGATTTGCATTAGTAGAGGCACATTGTGCGAATTTGCATGCTCTGCATCTCATTATTATTTAACTGATGTTGAGATAAACTAATGTGCATTAAGGGCAAATAACACATGCATTGTTTGGCCAAAATCAGGCCACGTTCCCTTGAAGCGCATCAGTATCTACCTCTCTAAAGATGCTTTTTACACATGTAAATGGCACGTAAGCTGTCTAAAATTTACTCTGTAATGTTATAATGCAATTCCTAATGCAGGCTTATCCCATCTCCTATTCTCAGTAGGGAAAAGAGAGGCCATATCACATAGCTAAAAGAAATTTTCCCTTAAACAATGAATCCCCATCAAATGTGCCGCAATAAAATACAGTTCTTCTCGCCATACCCTGAAAATTAAGAGGCGACTCCCCCACAAAAAAGCTATACCCCAGCTTGTAAACATTTTCCCTGTTAGCCCAAAATGTTCAACGTGCAAACCAGCGTCCTCCTTTAAATATTTGCAGAGCACAACATCATATGTTCTGATAATTAATATCCTCATTTTAATCCCACCTAGGAGAATCTATTTAAATTCTTCTCAGTCATGACCTAGCTCTAAGGTTATCATATGATTTTTTGAGGATCCATCTTACATATATTGAAAGCTCCAAAGCACAGGGACTGTCCATTATGGGGACAATACAGTAAAGCATATGCTGGCGTCCAAAGGCTGTTTTCCAGTACCTGTGGAAAAAGGATCTTCTAAGTATGTGCACACCACAGCTGAATATACATATGTACAGGTTTGTGTGGCGACAGGATTGCACATAAGCATGCCCAAGGGTGTAGTTTGGGCAGAGTCGCAATGTAAATATAAATTTTACAAAATGTGTGTGTACACACACACACACCTTCTTTGAAATGGGTATAATTTTTTTTTTTGTGCCATCAAGTCAGTGTTGACTCAGCTACCTCTGGATTATCTTGGAAATGTATCACTGGAAGTAGATTGTCAGCCTTTTTTTCTGAGGCACTGGAGGGTAAAGTGACTTGCCCAAGGTCGCAAGGATTGCCAGTGAGAATCAAACCCTTGATCTTCTGGGTACTAGGCTACTCCTCCACTCCAGGTATAAATTAATGTGAACTAATTTGTGCCTTATTAAGGGTAGTTCCAAGAGCCTATTTTATAGAGGCACATAGGTGCCTCTGTCATCTTTGTACTATAGGTAGTTTTCTGAACATGCAACATAGGAAAGGACCCCTAGGGAGGCCATTTTAAAAACCCTATTAAGTGATTTCCACATCCAGAAATGCCCATTCAAAGGTGTCAAAATCACAGGGACATCTCCAGAGTCATTTTGAAAAGGCCTGAATTTACATGTGCCCATCATGGTCGCATCCAGGTCACACAGGGGCACAGTGAAGGCATGTACAAAATCACGCTGCTCGACTAATCTTCTGCCAGACTCGCCATGCCCACATTACTCTCCTCCTCAAGTCACTTCACTGGCTCCCTGTCCAATTCCGCATCCAGTTCAAGCTTCTCCTGCTGACCTATAAATGCATTCACTCTATGACCCCTCAATACCTCATATCCCTTATCTCTCCTTACGTCCCCTCTCGAAATTTGCACTCCGCCAGCAAAGCGCTTCTTTCAATGCCTTTCACCCGCAACGCAAACTCCCGACTGCGCTCCTTTCACCTTGCTGCGCCACACACCTGGAACGGCCTACCTACGTCTCTGTGCCAGGCGCCCTCCCTGGCCCTCTTCAAGTACAAGTTGAAGGCCTACCTCTTCACCGTTGCATTCAGAGCCTGACTTCCATCCTCATCCTACCCTAACCCCCGTCAATGTCTTGACCTAACCATAGACCAAGCTGTACCAAACTGTACCACACCGTATCTTCCACTGAACTGACTAATGCTCTGTACTGTTCTAACTAGACTGTAAGCTCCGATGAGCATGACTCTGATGGGCAGGGACTGTCTCTTGTTTGTTAGCCACCTCTTGTAGGTTAACTGTGCAGCGCTGAGTGCGTGGCGCTCTATGGGGTATGTTTATTAAACTGCGGTAATCGTGAATAACGCGCATAATGTAACGTTAACGATCGTTCGCACGTCATAACGCGCGTTATGACGTGTGAACGATCGTTAACGTTACATTACGCGTGTTAACCATAGTTAACGATTGTAAACTCCCGCGGCGCGCTAAAACACCGCAGAAGGTGGACAGAGGGCGGAGAGAAGGGGTCAATGGGCGGAGAGTGGGCGGGGAGAGGCTCCCCTCACACTAACGCGCTGATTTTCAGAGCTGAATTCCAACACGAATGAAAACCTGCCGTTAAATGCACATTAAAGGGGAGAGAAACCATTTAAGTGTCAGCAATGTACAGCCCAGGCAGGGAAACAAAAAAAAGTGATAAGTGTGATACATGTGCACAGAACAAAAGGGCACAGAAACACTGAAAATGACCCCAACAAACTGAAAAAAACAATAACCAAGCTGGTCAATAGTGGTATCAATGAGAAACATCAACCCCTCCCCCCCCCGAGTAAGCTCCATAGAACAGATATAAATCGTGGAAGGGTCTATACTCCGTCCCCATACAAGGTGAATTGGCCCACAGTGAAATAGCGCTGCTCAGGGTTTTCCCCACCATCAGACAGGGTTCCTATGGCGTGCACATGTCCCACAACAGCAGGGCGGGCATGTCGGAACGGCAACTGGACAGATGCCGGAGAAGGGGATACAGAGGGCCGCAGGCGGCACATGCTGTGGTGCAGCTGGGCCACAGTGCGGACTAGGGCGATGCCTAGGTGGCCCATACGAATGCTGGAACAGCAGAGCAGCAAGACAGCAACTGATGAAGGCCCAACATGGGCACGACTGTGTTTCCCAAAGTGTCACAGGGGATAGTACCCAACAGCAACCCCCAAGGCACGGAACATTGGCAGGCAGGGCTGGGGGGGGGGGAGCGTGGACGTCTATGCAGGCACCCCTACCCCAGAACCCGCACCATAGGCACCCGCCTACCTGCACACTGGATTGCCTGAAACTGCGCATCACCAGCTCCACCAGCAGAAGGGCATGTCAGCATGGTGGCTGAGGGATACTGGTGGTGGAGGGGGCAGTGGCAGCTGGCCAGAGCAGACCGTGACCTAGCCTTGTGTAGGTGGGTGCCATGCACTGCAACAGACAGGCCCTGTCTGACCAACAGTCATGGTATCACCAGGGAATGCACCATCTCTGTGATAACATGGTGGTGCAGTGCACAAAACCACTGTATTCAGAAGGTCACAGGTTCAAGTCCCAGCTCTGCTTTCTGCCAACCCAGTCCTCATATTTTACCCACTACTATAACGTGCTAATACAGACAAAACCTTTTTTGCAGATGACGTAAACATGCCCAAAACACCTACATTTTACCCTAGAGAGCACAGACACCATAAACATGCCCATTACCTAGAGCAGAGCCTCCCAAACACCCATTCCGGTTCCATGCTGCCTCTGATAAAGATGCTTGTGCTGCATTTCTATGCGCCGCCCCCATGGTATGCAGATGTATCTCATGCATATTCATGAGGGACAGCATGAAAACCCAAACAGTGTTTGGCACCGCAGGACTGGAGTTGGGAACCTTTGCTGTAAAGCAGCAGCCAACAGGGGCAGACACACCCGCACCCACAGGCCCCATTATCCAAAGCCTCCTGGAGAGGCAGGACTTTGGGCTCTGTGTGCATCTCCCAATACTAGCACTTGCATACCTTAGTAATGCCACCTTAAACCTGGGAATATGGTACACATCTATCAAAAGGTTGCTATGATTACTGGCAGATAGTAATTCCTAGGTTACGTAAAAGTTTTTTCTGAGTGAGCTGCAGCATAGCAACCTTTCTGATGTCTGTGGAGTGTGCTACAGGTCTTGTGTCTGACAGTGTTTACCAATCTGGGGAGTGACCCCTACAGTATTGCGTACCATAGCCATGCCTGCACCGTGCCCAGGACTGGTGTGGTGGCCTGGGCTGCCCAACACCTCTGTAGTTGCACAATGCTGGCATAGGTGTGGGGAGTGTGTGTCTGTCTATCCAGTGTGTGGTGGCTGCCAACACCCTCTACAGCCCACACTGCTAGTACTGTTGCCCGTATTGGCCTGCCAATGTGCATAATGAGGAGCAAGCTATTGTGGGAATAGCCTGGATAGGGTGGCCTGGCCTGGCCGCATCTGCACAGGGCATAGGGCAATGGCTCGGACATTGTAGTGCCTGGCCACCACCTGCACGGACAGGGTGGCCATAGCATGTCCTGCTGGGGGTCACTCTCACCCTGACTGAGCAGTGACCATGGCATGGCTAGGTTCCCCAATAGTGCTATATAGCAATTCGCTCATGTAATATTTATGGGTTTTCTTTTGGGGCCCAATCACTGACTTATCTGCTTGGTGTGTATGCTGATATCCCCGTTCTGAGTACATGCATCTCCTCCAGGACCATGCACTATGGACTAGCTGGCGGCCTGTCTGCAGCTAGTATGTGTCTTGCTGGAACACCTTGCAGGGTGCAGCGGCTGGAGGCCTGCTGCTGGAGAATGTCAGATAATGGTGGGGGGCAGCTGAGCATTTCCAGACCTGCCGTCTGTCTGCTATTGCGTTATGGATGTGTGCTGCTCTGCATTGCCTGCCCTGTAGGGTGTTTGATCCCTAGCAGGACTGGGGTGATGGTCCCCTCTACAGCCACCATTGCAGGGGGGGTAGGAAGTGGATCTGTTGGTGGGGGATCCTGTCCCCCACCCTGAGCCCCAGAGGGTGTGTTTTGTGGTGGTATGTAATCTCCCTGTGGGTCCCAGCACCCCCATTCACTTACATCATGTGACCATGGCACCCACACAGGGTATGCACTTTTCTGGGTGCATCATAGTCCACAAGGGCTAGATGTGACATACAGATGACCACAGGCATATCCTAGGGGTGTTTGCAAGGACTACCTATCACACATTGGCACTGATGGGGACCTGCAGCATAGCCTATCTCAGCAAAGCCAGGTGCTGTGAGAATGGTGAGCACAGGACCCGCACACTGTGACGGTCTGTAGCTACTCTGTGCCACTAACACACACCGTTGGCACCCCCTACCAGGCTGAGGTGCTGTGGGGTGCATACCCCATCTTGTGATCATCTGTTGACTGCTGATTTACATGTGCTGTGCATCCTGGGTACGGATGGGTTGACCCTATCCTGGTAACCACAGCAGAATGTGGGTGTGGTGCCGTGCAGTCCTCCTGTAGCCAGCCAGGTGTTTGTTAGCAGCTCGAGCCCACTGGTTACTTAACTGCCCGTGGAGCCAGAGGTCATGGGTTCAAAACCCACAGTGGGGTTCATCGATAGGGCTGTTTTAGGCATTGTCTGTTTGTATTGTATATTAGTGCTGCCAGCAGAACCACCCTCAGGGTACTGTCACCTTAGGGTGGCTCATAGGGCGCCCTATAGGGCGCCTTATAGGGCGCCTTATACGGCGCCCTATAAAGTGCCTTATAAGGTGCCTTATATGGCGCCCTATAAAGCGCCTTATAAGGTGCCTTATATGGTGTCCTATGGGGGACATTATAGGGTGCCTTGGCACTTTATAATGTGCCCTATGGAGTGCCTTCTAGGGTGCCTTATGTGGCACCTTAGGTTACACACTGTGAGGGTGTGTTTGCTGGCAGCACTATTAACGTACAACTAAACTTCCTCACAGCCCAATACTTAACCCCCTCCAGGCCAAGCCCAAAACCTTCGGGATCCAAACATCTGCCTAAATATTCCTATCAAATGGTATATAATACATGACCATGGCAGAGGGTACGTCACTATTGGAACATATTGAATAAGACGGGTACAATTTTCCTGCCATATGCAAACATTACCAGGCTGCAGAATGTGGATTAAAATATTATAGTAGGCTTTCAAAGGGTCACACATGATGCCTCAGCCAGCCTTCTTCATTAGGCACACTGGGGAATCGAACCCATGACCCTTGCACCATTGGTCTGTGTAGTAACCATTGTGCTACAGCTCTGTTTCTGTATTTGGGTGTCTGCGCGCCTTCGTACGCTTAACGCGCAGTAACGCGCACTGTAACGATCGTTGCTGCGCGGCGCCTTACAACGCGCGTTATCGGGAACGATGTACCGCCCATGTCCTTTTTTGGCTTTCCTTCCACTAACGCGGCTCCTAACGCGAATCACACTAACGCAGGTTAGTAAACATAGCCCTGTAAGTGCTAAATAGTAGTAGCAATGTCTGGAGCATTCCTGCATATTTGAACTTGTGTGCTCAATTTTAGAATGGCACTGTATGTCTGAAAACACCAGCAGACACATCCAAGGCTATACTTGCTCAAGGGTGCAAACAAGCACCAAAAAAAGTGCTCGTTTCGGCAATATAATGCCTGTCTACAGAAGAGGAAAACACTCTCTCATTCCATCAATGCTTTTTTCAATTGTAAAAAAAAACTACAATAAAATAAGGAGACCCTTTTATTGGCTGCTGCACCACGACACATTTATGCTTGCAAAATGACAGAGCAGACGATTGGCATGTGTCTGGTCCATTATTCAACACATCCCTGTTTCTTTATGTTTTGACTGAGATGTTTATCTTTTAGGGCGGAGACAGGTTGATGTCGGAAGGCACGTACACGTGCCCACTTTCACTGCTGCCCCTCCCATGGAATTTGGAATGTTTGGACATAGATGTCCCAGATTCATCCTACACACAGCTCTTCTAAAATGTACCTTCCTGTCAATCCTGTGAAACTATACAGAGTCGCACGCTTGCGAGATGCTCTGGACAAATCAGGATCATGCTAACAGCAATAATCACAGCAAAGCCATCTAATTTACAAGTTATTCTCTGTTCTTTCCTTAACTGCTTTTTATATGCACATATTTTTTCTTTCCGTGGAGGCTATAAAGTTGAACTGTTAGGATGAGTAGGGTCTTAGGGGTCTATTGTTCACTCCTGGATACAATGTAACACCCCACATTTCTGCTATATTTAACAGCAAACAATCCAAAAGTATTTGCCATCTTCTTAATGGGGCTTTTCATTGTCTAAAGAGATACAGGAGCTGTGTTGAGAAATGAGTGACCTGAGGCTTTGTTATATTAAAGTCATTAAACACTTCAAACAAGGTTCGAAGGGAAATCAGGACTACCAGCTAGCTTCAGATTTGTCCTTTTTTTAAGTTTCATCAAGTCAATGCTGACTCCTAGGTTTTCTTGGCAAAGTATTTCTGGAAGAAGGTTGCCAGGCCTTTTCTTCTGAGGCAATGGAAGAGAAATTGACTCACCCAAGGTCACAAGGGCTGCTGGTGGGACTCAAATCATGATCTCTTGGGTACTAGGCTGTTACTCTAACCATTAGGCTTCTCCTCCACCTGGAGCTGCATGTGCCCTATTGGATGCAGAGGCTTATTCTGAGTCCCAATTGCAGTCCCGAGCCTAGATCAATCCTATTAGACAAACTTGGAGCTGACCACACCCTTTTGAAAATTGACTGCTGCTATCACCAAACCCCTAAAGAGGCAATGCCAAAAGTGGGAAATGATAGCTCCCAAAACATGAAAGGAGACCAAAGACTCATTGCTATAGAACAAAAAAAAAACCAAGAAAGGAATAGATGGATAATTTTGCCTTTGAGGGCCTCGCTGTTGCTTTTTTGTCATAGTTCACACCATCTCCTCAGATCAGAATCTGAGAATTTATAGCTAGATTGTGCCAAATACATGCACTCGGGTCATGGACCTTCACTAGGTTCAGAAATTACAGGCAGGGAATAGTCTACACTATTGTGCCACCCAGTTTAACTTGAGGGTTGTGTTGCTGGTAATAACCCGGGTTTTGGAGGGCTTCTAATGGACTAGAGGTTGGGATGGAACTATTTGCCAGCAAGTACAGAATTGCATTTGGCCCTTTAGTTATTTATTTTAGCCAGTCACCATAGGTATAAGGTTACTGTGTTATGCTTTTTTTAAGGGGGGGGGAGGAGTGGCTTATTGCTTTATGATAATATTTTGTTGGGGTTTTTTTGTTAATTTATATATATGAATTGGATATTTTGATTTCCTTGTTATGACTGTCTTGCCTGCATTGTGGATTGTTTATTTATTTATTTATTTTATTTATTTAACATTTTTTATATACCGTCTTTCTACGAATCAAGACGGTTTACATATAACAATAAAGGCAGTATATTTCAACTGTATACAAGGAACGAATAACTGGATACAGAGTAAGCAACATGAAGAACTAAATTATAATATACAGTTAATTGCAGTGAACAGTGATCAACTATTTACATATATACATATGTATGTGGACAGCTACGGATGGGAGCACTGTAAGGTTAATGGAATAAGGGCAGGGAGGTAAAAGTAAGAGGTTTGGTATTAGGGTGGGAGAGAGAAATGCTCAAGGAAAAGATGGGTCTTTAACTTTTTCCGGAATTCAAAGGTAATTCAATTATTACCTTTGCTGTTTTGTTTCTACTGCTCCTTGGCTATTTTCAAGGGAGGGCAGAAACTGCCTGGCTGGCAGTGCCATGAGGAGACTACCACTGGTGTGGTTACACACATATTCGATAAAGTATGCATGGGATGCACAGCTCCACCCCTACTCCTCCCAGACTGCACTTGCTCACCATCCATGTAAAGGTATGCCTGTTCTTGTTGGCATCCATTCTTGTAGATGAAGTTTATAATAGCCATTTCCAAAGTGGAAAATAAGTTTTAGATGTGGAACATGCTATATGGAAAATGGCCCCTCAGGGATTGGTCCTGGGATTGCTACTGTTTAATGTTTTTGTGGGTGATATTGCCGAAGGGTTCAAAGGAAACGTTTACCTTTTTGCAGATGATACGATGATTTGCAAGAGAGGGGCTACTTCAGAGGGAGTAGATAACATGAGAAAAGATCTAGAAAAAGTAGAAGAATGGTCAAATGCTTGGAAACTGAGATTTAATGCAAAGAAGTGCAGAGTGATGCACTTGGGATGCAGAAACCTAAAGGAGCTATACGGTATGTGATAGGGGGCAAGAGGCTGGTGTACAAACCACGAGAGGGACCTTGGAATAATAGTGTCTGAGGATTTCAAAGTGGCAAAGCAGTGTGACAAGGTGGTGGCCAAAGCCAGAAGGATGTTAGGCTGTATAGAGAGAGGAATAACCAGCTGGAAGAAGGAGGTATTAGTGCGGAGGCTTCATGTAGAGCATTAAGTTCAGTTTTGGAGACCGTGTCTTACAAAGGATATAAAAGGACGTGAAATGGCTCAGAGGAAGGCAACCAAGATGATATGGGGCCTCTACTAGAAGGCATATGAGAAAAGATTTGAAGAACTAAATATGTGTACCCTAGAGAAGAGGAGAGACAGGAGATATGCTACAGATGTTTAAATACTTAAAGGGTATTAATGAACAAACAAACCTTTTTCAAAGATGGGGAAGCTGTAGCACTAAAGGGCATGAAATGAAGCTGCAAGGAGGACAACTTAAAAGCAACATCAGGAAATACTTTTTCACGGAAAGGGTGGTGGATGCCTGGACTGCCCTCCCGAAGGAGGTGGTGGGAGTAAAACACAGTGACGGAATTCCAAAAGGAATGGGACAGACACACAGGATCACTACATACCAAGAGGATGGAATCAAAGCAAGCGTATATAATTTCACAAATAGAAAGGGGTAACCTTAAGCAAAGGCACTGAGGGGGAGTAACCTGCACAGAGAAGCAGGTGCGACTTTATAACTCTAGCCAGCTTACTGGGCAGACTAGATGGACCATGCTGGTCTTTAGCTGCTATCATTCACTACAGTATGTTACTGTGTTACTATGATACTTCTTATAAATGGGAAGACAGCTCTAAGAAGACTTTGCAGTAGCTCCCTCTCTACTTGTCCCAGAGTCTTTTCTTCTTCCTTTCTTTCAGTTCATCTTCTCATACTTTATCAGATATGTTTTCCGATATCTTCCAGCCCTCCATCCCGACTTCTATTAATAT
Source organism: Ichthyophis bannanicus (assembly GCA_033557465.1). Lineage (NCBI taxonomy): Eukaryota > Metazoa > Chordata > Amphibia > Gymnophiona > Ichthyophiidae > Ichthyophis > Ichthyophis bannanicus. The sequence goes on from CM066041.1 coordinate 278,118,082, forward strand.
CTCCACCTTGGTTATGTCAGCTCTTCCACCCCCTACAATCAGTTACTTCCCCTTCTAAGCACAACCCCTGGTACCTTGTCCAAACTTAGCAAATTTGCTGTGGACCTTTAAGTGTATTCTTCACAATTTTCTGCTTTCTCCTCCCCCTCTTTGGTGATTTCGATAAATTTCACAGGGCTGAATGAAGTTTGGTTAATTGTCTAACGATGACTCATTAGAAGATAGGCAACCAAGTTACCGTTCAATGTTAAGAGTTCTAGCAAAAGCTGGACGACGGCTACCTACTGGCTGAGGAGTTTGTGAGACTCCTACACACTGCTGGCTTTGAGGGTAAAAGTCAGTGATCCCTCTGCAGACATTGGAAGAAAGATTCCTCACCAGCTTACAGCAGCTTTAGAGGTTAAAATAAAAGTCACCAAATATATGACGAGCTGAGGCAGAGAGAATAAATGGAAAGATCTTTAAACAAACCAGTGAAGGAATGCCGTTGCACAGTTCAACAGAAAATATGAGACACCATTTCCTCCAAGTGCGACCTGCCCAAATTCTTCAAAAACAAATCTACAGCAGAATCCTTTGGGATATTTAATACTTAGGTTTATTGCACCACCAAAATGTGCTTTATGTAGAATAGCACTCCGCTGAGGCCAATTAGCATCTAAATGGAAGCTATTATTAGCTATAAGAAAGAGGTATACAGAAAGAAGAAGGAAAAGGGAGAGAGGTTTAAAAGAGACAGAGAGAGGTGTCTGTGGGTCTTGACTAAAGTGTAACAACACAAAAGAAAAAGAAAGAAGCAGAATTTCATTTGTTTTTCCATTTTGCTTCCATATATCCCCTCACCTCCCCCCTCTCCCCCCCCGCCCAGTACCCCTTGGGCTAAATATACTGTCCAAAACAAGCACCCCCCTTCCTGGCTTGCTCCCTCCTCTCCCCCTCCAAGAACCTCCCCTAGCTTAACTGCTACGGTCAGGATACAAAAGGGGCAAGAGCAATCTCCAGTCACTCCTGCCCCACCAGGGTTATATTCCAAAATGGTGCCAACTTTATCCGAAGCCAGTGCCACTTTGAAGCATGACCCTACTCCCTAATGGTGCACAAATCAGCTCAGTCAGTAGCATTTTAAAATAAGGCATCGGCAGGGCAGGAGTGACCGAGGCTTGCTGCTAGGGGCGATGTGCCCAATATTTCAAGTGATTAACGTGGTTAGTGCCACTGAATAGCCACATGTGCCGCTGCTAAGTGCCGTGATGCTGTGCCGCTAGCGTTGGAGTGTTTCGCGGGGTGGGTACCGGGGGATAACCGGGCAATGCTGATATCAAGTCGCTGCCTAGTTATCCCTCAGCAGTGAAATTAGGCACAGTAAAGTCTCGCTTAACCTTTGCTGCTAAAGCTAACTAGGCAACGGCTGAATATTGCCACTAGCCGCTCTGCTTTTTGGTTAACCCAGATATTCATTGCTGGTGGCCACTGAATATCGAGCCCAATGTTACTAAGGGGGTCATGCAGAGACGTGAATAGTGGTGACAGACGTCTGTCTGGGACGTCCAACCCTCGCTATTCGCAGGGACCTGAGTCTATATCTAAAGCTCCTTGCTCCTGTATATGTGTGCTAGGAGCTCTGGATGGAGGCAAGAGGGGGAAGGGCCGGGGCAGGGACTTGGTGGAGCAGGGGCGGGGCACACAACCCATACGTACAGGGTCAATTCAGGTCACAACCTTGTACGTCCGAGGGCAGAAGGTCAGTCGTAGGACATATTCCACCTCGGAGGTGGAATAAGTCCCATCGCTGGAGGGAATCGGCCCAGGCGGACCCGCAACAATGGAGGAGCAGCTGCAGGAGGACCCCGCCGCCTGATCCCGGCCATGGCTGCCCCCACAGATGGCCGGGTGGTGGGGAAAGAAGTGGCACCAGAGGCGGGGTGCCTGTGTTCCTGCTGGGCGCTCCAGCAGGGGCATAGGTAGGGCTGTACGGGGAGGTAAGCCGATGGCCCGTGCTGTGGAATCGGGGCATGGCCAGCCCATCTATGTGCCCTATTCTGCACCTGCAGGAACGTCTGGCTCCCGCGGGTGTAGAATCAGGTACACATTCGGCCCGGCCCGTCTTTGGATGGGCTGATGGCCCGGACGTGCCTCGCTTGGAATGGGGCTCTAAGTGGGTTAGCTTTACATATACCATGACAGCCATGAACCTCACTCCTAAGTCAGGGTATGAGGAGTATGATCTCAGTCTGTCAAATTTACTGCTAACGCTCAGCGTAATACTGTACTTGCATCCTGCCAAGAAGAGCTTCCTTCAGGAGTTCATAAGATGTAACATAAATGGTCAAAGGTCTGCTTGAAAATTCCTTTTAATCAAGCCTCCTGACTCTTCACCAGTATTTTGTAAATCTGCTCTCTTGCTTCTCTGGCTTGTTCACCTTCTTTATGCTTTCTTTTTAAAATGTTTTTGTTGCAAACTGCTTGTATAAGAAACAGAGGTACGATGAAAATTAAGCTATGCTAAGGTAAATGAGATATGTTCTCTGAAAATCTTGGTGACGTTAATGGGCTAACGAATCTGGTTACCTTTAACTTAATACCGGGCTGCTGAATATCTTTCTTTCTGGGGGCATGTTTTCTAACAAGAATGCTGTCAGCGCCTGCTCGGGCTGTTAAACCATCAAAGAGGCCCATGTCAACTTCAGGGTGTATGTGCGTCCATCCCCCTGGGGTTGGTGCATTGCTAAGGTGTGGCATGGTAGTAACAGGTTCACCTAACACCACCCATTGAGGTGGCATTGTGTGCCCATGTGTGGAATTGTTTTGCCTGGGGCCCTGTGCTAAATTTTAGTGTAGCACACTCCTTGTATGCTGAACCCTGCGCTAGCAGCTTGGCAGCCTTGTAAACCTGCCCCTCTATGTTTTATGTTTCTAATACATGTAGAGATAGAGAAGTGAAAATTCCTTGAAAAGAGATTTGTGAACCAGAGGTACTGAAACTATTCTTATTTCCCTAATCAGTGAGGCCCGCGAATCCCTTGGTAAGGGTAATACAGTCTTATCTAATTATAACGCACCTGTGAACTCTGCTTCGGCTTCGGATTTTACGTTCTGCTGCTCTTTCCCTGCTGCTGATTATTGCTCCATCTTAAATGAAGGTTCTGCTCCCTCTCCCCCTCAAGGGGCCTGCTTTTTTTAGAACTAGAAATTGGTAACTAGCCCACTGTGGGTACGTAGGAGACTCGGGTATGCACAAACCAAAGCACAATCATGTAATTTTGATTTCAATTAAATGATCAATTTTAAAATCCCATAGTAATACTTGATTGCTCCTAGCAAGGTTTAAATGAAGATGCAAATGAACACCATGGCTTTCCTAGAAGGAAAAAGTCACTGATGAAGGGTTTAATGCGACGCTTCTTCCCACGGGAAACCTTCATTCCAATCTGGCATAGGCCACAGACGACGGAAGTCTTTAATTTCCCCTTCGACAAAACAAATCAATGATCAGGGATGGGAGGAGGCCAAACCAAGAAAAGTGGGATGCATGTATCATAGAAATAGGAAAAGAATTAGTCATTAAAATTCAGTACTTGGATAAGATTAACGGGACAATCGATCGTTCTTGCCAAGCAAATTGCCAGCAGTCTGGTACAGTTGGAGTTCCGTGAGCCCTTGCAGAACAGCAGCAGTGAGGAGGGAAGAGGGTGGGCAAAAGGTAAACTTGTGCTGTGCCTGTTTCTATTCTTCCAAAGCAAGAACAGACAGTGCAAGTGAGACACAGAGGCAGAACTTTAGATTCACAGAGTTGTGTGGGCTGGAAATAATGGGCAGTGGATGGCATGAACGAAATATGTTGGAAGAACTGTTTGGGTCTCTCCTACTCCTCCTCCTCCTACTACTACTACTGAGTCATACGCAGCACTGCACAGACATGTAAGAGACAGTCCCTGCTCATCAGAGCTTACAATCTAGCCAAGACAGACAATACAGAAGGTGCAGACAGGGATAAAACATGGGGGAATGGTAAAGAAACAAAGAGATCAGGTGAGTTAAGAACCAAAAGCAGCAGCGAAGAGGTGAGTTTTCAGCCTGGATTTGAAGAGGGTCAGAGAAGGTGCCTGGCGTACAGACACAGGTAGTTTGTTCCAGGCATAAGGCGCAGCAAGGTGAAAGGAGCAAAGTCTGGAGTTAGCAGTAGAAGAGAAGGGCACAGATAGAAGCAGTTTGCTAGAAGAGCGGAGTTCCCGAGGGGGGTTGTAAGGAGGGATAAGAGAAGAAAGGTAGCGAGGAGCCGCAGAGTGAATGCATTTATAGGTCAGTAGGAGAAGTTTGAACTGGATGCGGAAACGGATAGGGAGCCAATGAAGTGACTTGAGAAGAGTGGTAATATGGGCATGACGAGGCTGGTGGAAGATTAGCCGCACAGCAGAGTGCTGAGCAGATTGAAGGGGAGAGAGATGATTCAAAGGGAGACCAGCAAGGAGGAGGTTACAGTAGTCAAGATGGGAGGTGATTAAGGAGTGGATAAGCATCTTAATAGTGTGTTCAGAAAGTAATGGGCGGATTTTGTTGTTGTTATAGAGAAAGAAACAGCAGGTTTTAGCTATCAGATGGATGTGTGGAGAAGGAGAGAGAGGAGTCAAAGATGACCCCAAGGTTGGGAGCCCAAGAAACAGGAAGGAGTAGAGAGTTATCCACAGAGACTGAGAAGGAAGGAAGAGGAGAGGAGGTTTTAGGGGGAAAGATAAGAAGCTCAGTCTTGGCCAAGTTCAATTTCAAGTGGCGGTGAGACATGGCCTGAGCATAACGTGCATTCTAGAGATGTGCATTCCTTTGAAAGGATATGGGAAATATCAACATTTTCTATATCATTTCTCCTATAAAGTTTCAGTAGGGCCTGGCTTTGCACTAGTGACTTTTGGGTTAAAAGGCAGTTATCTTGCAAGAAGAGTTGTTATAGGATGTGGGCTTTAGCCAGCCTGCTCTTAACTGTGTCATATTGCTGGCGATCTTTGTTCCTGTTTCCTGATTAAGCCCAAAGTGTTAAAGGAAGAAAGGAGAACTTGAAATGCATTTCTGAGAATCTTTCCTGTCTAGTGGCAGCAACTTGCGCAGGGAAACAGATATAACTTATCTACACTTTCCCTTTCCAGGAAGAATTTCAACTTCCTATTCTTTAAGTCACTACTTTGCATTAACTGTGAAGCAGAGCACTCGCGATGCGGTTTGCTTTACGTTTTGAGATGGCATTAACTGCTTTGCGTCGTCTGTTGTGTTAACTGTAAGATGCAATGGGCCCAATTCTGTCCCGTGAATAGCAGAGAAAGATGTCCATTACCGCTATTTGTGCCCTCCCCGCCAGTGTCTAACCTCCCAGCTGGTTGTATGGGGAGGTTAGACGGGGGGGAGGGGGGTGGGAAGGAGCAGATTGGGGGCAGAGTTAGGGTAAGCAGTGGGCAGTCGCTGGCCCTGGACATACAGGGCTGATTCTAATGTCGGTCCTGTACATCCAGGGCTGGCAACTTGTATGGGGAAGTTATTCCGCCTCAGAGGTGGAATAACTTCTCTGGACGTCTTTTTTGGCAAGCCCAGGGTGCGGATGGGGCAGGGGGGGGGGGGTCTGAGGACATTCCCTGCAGCCCGACCCTGGCCTTAGGAGGCCAGATCGTGGGTCGGGCTGCTGGGAAAGCCTTTGTTCAGCCGACAGCCGGGATCGTGGCTTTACAATGGAGACGCAGTGCTATGGCAACCGGACGCCATGGCGCCGGGACTTCATTGTAAAGCCCTGACTGATTTAGTCAAGCTTTTCCTGTACATGCAGGTCAGGCTGAATCACAGTCCCAGCCTGCACGTACAGGGCTGTTCGTAATTCTGGTCCCACAGGCTAGACATGCCTCGTGGGATCAGAATCGTGACCCCCTCTGCACATCAGGTTCAAACCAGACATACAGAGGGGCTGCAAGTCTGGGATGGAATGAGCCTGAATCTGTCCTTGCCTGCTCATTCCATACTCCAAAAAAGCATTGTCCGCCTTATATTTTTAAAGCAGAAATTAGTGTGTGGGCCTCTGCTGTTAGCGAATGCTAATTTTATGCTAAACAGTTAACATGGGGCTCCTTTTATTATATCCTATTAAGCTTTTGCACTTAAAGTGCATTTTTAATACATAGTAAGTGCAAAGCTTCATCAGTAACTGTTGGGGGCATGACCAGCATGCTCCGGGCAGTTACTGTACAGATGCATATGCTAATGTATGGCACAATTAATGTGGATGCATCTAACGATACCTACAGTTGCACCCATGCTAATTGCCACCTTGATGGTAAGTGCTAACCCTAATGTGTTCTCCACGCCCACACTCTGCCTCTAACCTAGCATCAGCAAGTGATTTATTTATTTATGTATTCTATTTTTATCCTGTCCTCTCAAACTGCTCAGGGCAGGTTACAAATTACATACATAATAACAGATAACATAGCACAAACTGTCAATACCTCATCATAATACATAATATCTATTCTCCATAAAATTTAAAAAAATAAGAAAAAAAAACCCCAAGGCAATTGATTTCCAAAATCCTACAAGGTCCATCATGTCTCAGGAAAAAGGTCTGTTTTTATCGCCTTCCAAAAATATAACAGATTGTCCATAGAACGGTAAATGTTTGCTATTCCATTCCACAGTAATGGCAGAGGGCACGGTTAAGCATTATGATGTGCACATTCAAGATGAATATGTTTGCAAGAGGGAACCACTAGCAAACAATCTGATTGAGACCTCAAAGTATGGACTGGGGCATACTTTTGAAATTTAAGTACAACAAAAGTTGGAAGCTGACCATAAAAATATTTAAAAGCCAAAACAAGCATTTTAGACATACAGCACTTCTCAATTGGTAACCAATGAAGTAAATTTAAATAAGGAGAGGCATGACCTCTAGACCTCAAATCAAAAATACCTCACAGAGACATTCTGTATTCATTGTAATCGCTTTTTTGATTTCACAGTCAATCCATAAAATGAAGAGTTAGGGAGATTTGGATTGTCTAGTTCCTGAGAGGGGATTCCCGCCCAGGGCATCATCAAAGGGAGACCCTCAGGACACTATATAACATCGTTCAGCTGTTTTGAAGATCGAGAGTTGGATTGTCTGGTTCCTGAGTGGTTGCTGCTGCTTCCTGTCTGACTTTCTCCTCCCGTCGTGAGACACTGTGTTAGAGGGGATTCCTGCCTACGGCATCATCAGAGGGCGACCCTAAGGATGCTATATAACAGTGTTCAGCTGTTTCAAGGCCGTGGCTTGTCCCCTTTGGTGCTCCTTCAGGGCCAATGCGGGGCCCCGTTTGACACTGGTGATGCCCCATGGTTTGGGGAAAAGGAAGATTAAATTAAAGAAGAAGATGTCGGTGGCTGCAGTGTCCACGCTTCTGGTTGTTACTGGACCAATGGACAAGCATGTGCAGTCTTCATCTAAAGTAACTGTGATACAACTAGCTTCTTTGGACTCCTGTTCTTCAGACCCTTTAGGGGCATCTTTAAGTCCAAAAGTGAGGACCCCACCACTTAATCCTGCTTCTCTGCTGACAGTGACGGTTGGGAATTCTATTCCCTTAACGGCCCTGGTGAGACTTTGGGAACTGCCTCTGCCGAAGGCGCGCCACAGGTTCTGCCTGATTTATCTAGGATACAACTTAAGGCAGTCAAGAAGACTATTGTTTCTTCTAATTTTGAGGAAACCTCTTCTATTGATGTGACGTTGTTGGATATCTATCTGGTAGGAGGCATCAAAAATGAATTCTTTTTTACAAGGGTTTATTGACCAAACTGTTTCCTTTTCTGAACAAGTAGTTGAGAAGACTCGGATGGTAGATTAATCTTTGGGGTATGTTTACTAAACCGGGCTAATGGTTAACCCGGGCTATCTGCCACTAGGTCCCATATTATTCAATGGAAGCTAGTTGCAGATAGCCTGGGTTAACCGTTAGTCCGGTTTAGTAAACATACCCCTTTGTCTTTGGTTACCTGGCAGCTCAATAGGCTGGAAGGTCAAATTGGGGCCCTCCAATATTCCGGGTCTTTGGGGCTTAAGGATATTTTTGTACTATATAAGCAAATTGAATCTCTGGAGAATGCTCGTAATCTTAGATTTTTGAATTTCCCTCAACTGCGTTTATCATCTCTATTAATATTATTTTATAAGTATTGTAAAGAGGTAAAGTATTGTAAAGAGTATTGTAAAGAGGTGATTCCTGAACCTGAAAAGATTGTAGTTTCAAAACTGTATTATATTCCGACCCGCCCGCTAAAATTGGATGATGAGGTTTGCATGAGTTGAGGAGGCATCTGTTGCTACTGATTTGACTAATTTTTTGGAGACTTCTGTTGATGTCATTGCCATTCTTGCCACTTTAATAGTTTCTTTGAGCACAGAGGCAGACAAAATGTCTAATTTGCACCTTTATTTCCACAAGAAAGATTTATATTTCTGTGGTCAAAAGGTAACGGTGTTTCCTGATGTTTCAAGAGCAGAGGAGGTCCTTCCTGCAACTGAAGCCTCATGTTCTGGTTTGGGGGGGGGGGAGGTACCTCCTTTCTGCACTTTCCATGCAAGTGTTTGTTTCTATTAGTAATGTAGTAACTGATGTAGTGACTGAAGACCAAACACAATTTAGGACAACTATCCAGAGGGTAACCATGAGTCGACACCGACTCGACGGCACTTAACAACAACATAGTATATGACAGCAGATAAAGTCCAATATGGTCCATCTAGTCTGCCCAGCAAGGTGGCAAGAGTAGGTGCACCTGCTGCTCCGTGCAGGTTGCCCCTCCCCATGCCTTTTTTTAGGGGTGTACCCACCGCTGCATGCAGGCCACCCCTATTTGTTGAGATATCAGAGATAATTAAATTTATTTAGATTTTATCCTATTGCTATAAAAGGATCCACTGTGTCTGTCCCATGCCATTTTGAATTCTATCACTGTATTTTCCCCCACCACTTCCATCGAGAGGGCATTCCAAGCATCTACCACCCTTTCAGTGAAAAAGTATTTCCTGACGTTGCCTTTCAGTTTACCCCCTTGCAGCTTCATTTATTTATTTATTTATTTTATTTAACTGTATTTATATCCCGCTTTTCACCGAGTCAAAGCGGCGTTACATACAAGGGTGGGGAAATTAAGTATAAGGGTGGGGCCATCACCAGGGAGGCAACATTGATGATTTTGACATGAGACAGACTTTGGACATGGACATGTTAGTGCTGCTTTGGATCAGAGGTTCATGGTGGGCGAGATCAGAGGTTAGTGCACTTTTTGGTGGGAGTCGTATTGAAGTATTCCTGGAATAAGATGGTTTTTAGCTGTCTTCTGAAAGACAGTAGATCGGCATTGTTTCTGAGACGGCTCGGTAGAGAATTCCATAGGGATGGAGCATAAAGTTCAAAGACTCGATTGCATGTCCGTTGAGAGCATTTGGTTCTTTTGTGAGGGACGGTGAGGGAATTGCTGGAGGCTTGTCTGGTAGTTTTGCCATGGGCTGGACGAGACAGCAGGGTGCGAAGCTGGGTGTTCTGTGTTTGGTGGATGGCTTTGTGGGTGAGTAGGATGGATTTGTATTTAGTTCTTGCTTCGAGGGGAAGTATGTGTAGGTCTTTTAGAATTGGGGTGATGTGGTCGGTTTTCTTTGCTCTCTGAATGATTCTTGCTGTGGTGTTCAATGCTGTTCGGAGGGGGTTGGTCTGTGTGGCTGGAAGGCCATGGTAGAGTACGTTGCAGTAATCCAGATGTGGGAGTGTCATAGCTTGCATTACCGTCCGGAAGTCTTGATGTTCGAGAAGGGGTCTGAGACGTTGCACTGTTTTCGCTTTGTGGAATATAATTCCGGAGGTTTTAGTAACTTGTTGCTTTAAGGTGAGGGCTTGGTCAATGATAATGCCCAGATATCTTATTTGTGGCTGTATTTGAATGCTTGTGGTTCCTACGTTGAGGTGTGTAGGTGGTGTGAAGTCTGGGTCTTTTGTCACTATGAGGGCTTCAGTTTTCTTTATGTTGATGGATAGGTTATTTTCTTGTAACCAGTCGGACACCTCGGAGAAGCATGCTGATAGATGTGTGTTTGTTGGGTTTGTGGTCGTAATAGGGGCATAGAGCATGATATCATCAGCATATATGTGGAAGCTGATGTTGTGAGTGCGTATGACTGAGCAGAGTGGTTGGAGGTAAATGTTGAAGAGCATGGCTGACAGTGTGGATACTTGAGGTACTCCTTGGTATTGCTGGAAGGGGGGCGAGGTCGAGGTGCTGGTACGGATTAATTGTTGTCTATTAGATAGGTAGGATTGGAACCACTTAAGTACGGTGTCTTTGATCCCAATTGTCTGTAGTCTGCGTATGAGGATGTTGTGGGAGATGGTGTCGAAAGCTGCAGATATATCAAGGAAGATCATGGCATATCCAGAGTGTTTTTCTTGTGTTCCTATGATGAGGGTGTTCATCAGTGTGGTCATGAGGGTCTCAACTCCATGTAGTGGGCGGAAGCTGTGTTGTTGTGGGTCCAGTATGTTGTTGATGTCCAGGTGTTCTTGAAGCTGCTGCTGGATGATCTTCTCGATTATCTTGGCGGTGAAAGGTAGGCTCGCTATCGGTCTGTAGGATGCTGGGTCTAGGGGATCGAGGTTATGCTTTTTTAAGGATGGTCGGATGATTGTAGTTTTGAGAGTGTCTGGTATGTGACCTTGGGAGAAGGATTCATTGACGATATAGGTTAATGGCGTGCTCAGTTCGTCTTTGGATTTCTTTATCCAGTCAGTGGGGCAGGGGTCCAGCGGAGAGGTGGTGGTGTTTAGGTGGGAGATGGTGGATGATATTTCATCTGTAGTGGTTTCTTTGAAGGTGGTCCAGTCACTGTGTAAGTTGGGGTGGTGGTTTGTTGTGGTTGTCTCTACGTGCAGCTGTGAGTTTTGAGGTCGTTGTGGTTGTTTGTATTGACGGGCCAGTAGCTCTGGTGGAATCTTCGGTAATTGGTCAGAGTTATTGAGTGCTTTTGTCAGTTTTATGACAATCTGAAAGAGTTCACGAGGTTTGTTTATGGATGAGTTTATGATTTTCGTGTGGTAGGTTTTTTTTGCTTTGTCGGTCTCGTAGTGGTATGCATTGAGTTCATATAGGTATTTCGTTTTGTCACTGTCGTCTTTGGTTTTTCTCCATTTTCTTTCAGTTCTTCTGAGTTTTGTTTTTAGCTTTCGGAGACTGGGAGTAAACCATCTGGCTTTTGTGGAAGGAGGTCTGGTGATGGCTTTGTTTGTCGATGCTTCGGACGCTGTGGAGATCGTGGTGTTACAGTTGTGTATTAGGTCATCGATGTTACTGGAGTTTGTTTGTAGTTTAGGTAGAGTTTGTGCTAAGAAGTCCACTTTGTTAAATGTTTTAAATCTTCTTGTGTGGTGTCCATCTTCCTTGTTGGTCATATGTTGGTAGGTGTGGGATATGGTGATGAGGTGGTGGTCAGACCAAGGCACCGGCGAGATCTGCGGGTTCTTACCTGAGGAGGCAGTTATGGAGTTTAGGAATATGAGGTCTAGTGTGTTGCCTTTTTCATGTGTGGGTTCTTGTATAGGGCCGCGAGCGCCGAGAGAGCTCTCCTCCCCCTTCGGCGCTCCTGCCCTATCAGGGCAGTGGGAGCAGAACACCGGGCTCCATTTAAGCGGCGTCCCTCGCCTCCGGAGGGAGCCGCGACCGCCGAGAGAGCTCTCCTCCCCCTTCGGCGCTCCTGCCCTATCAGGGCAGTGGGAGCAGAACACCGGGCTCCATTTAAGCGGCGTCCCTCGCCTCCGGAGGGAGACGCGACCGCCGAGAGAGCTCTCCTCCCCCTTCAGCGCTCCTGCCCTATCAGGGCAGTGGGAGCAGAACACCGGGCTCCACTTAAGCGGCGTCCCTCGCCTCCGGAGGGAGCCGCGACCGCCGAGAGAGCTCTCCTCCCCCTTCGGCGCTCCTGCCCTATCAGGGCAGTGGGAGCAGAACACCGGGCTCCATTTAAGCGGCGTCCCTCGCCTCCGGAGGGAGCCGCGACCGCCGAGAGAGCTCTCCTCCCCCTTCGGCGCTCCTGCCCTATCAGGGCAGTGGGAGCAGAACACCGGGCTCCATTTAAGCGGCGTCCCTCGCCTCCGGAGGGAGCCGCGACCGCCAAGAGAGCTCTCCTCCCCCTTCGGCGCTCCTGCCCTATCAGGGCAGTGGGAGCAGAACACCGGGCTCCATTTAAGCGGCGTCCCTCGCCTCCGGAGGGAGCCGCGACCGCCGAGAGAGCTCTCCTCCCCCTTCGGCGCTCCTGCCCTATCAGGGCAGTGGGAGCAGAACACCGGGCTCCATTTAAGCGGCGTCCCTCGCCTCCGGAGGGAGCCGCGACCGCCGAGAGAGCTCTCCTCCCCCTTCGGCGCTCCTGCCCTATCAGGGCAGTGGGAGCAGAACACCGGGCTCCATTTAAGCAGCGTCCCTCGCGGGCGGGCCCGCGCCTGAGGGCCTCGCCAGAGGGCCCTTTGGCGTGGCCCTTAGGCGCGGCACAAAGGCGCAAAAACCCCCCAACAAAAAACGGGAAACGACAAGCCCAACGCCAAAAGGACCCACATTACATCCAACAGCGAAAACACCTCAACCACTACCAAAAACACCACCACCAACCCCGCAGAGAACAAGACCTCACCACCCCAAGAACACAGGCACGGCACAAAGGCGAGCAGAGCAGAAGGAAACAACCAAGTGAAACAGCAACGTCGACAGCATCACAGCAGAACCCAACAAGGAGCAGACCGAGACGAAGAACGACAGAACCGCAAGTAGAATTCTCACAGAACATCACACATCTACCACCACCAAACTCTCACCTCCACTACACACGCCCTCCCTCCACGGGACAGGCTCCCTCCACGGGACAGGCTCCCGCGCCAAGGCAACCTCCGCAGATCCGGCTCTCACTCCACGGGACAGGCTCCCTCCACGGGACAGGCTCCCGCACCAAGGCACCCTCCGCAGATCCGGCTCTCACTCCACGGGACAGGCTCCCTCCACGGGACAGGCTCCTGCGCCAAGGCACCCTCCGCAGATCCGGCTCTCACTCCACGGGACAGGCTCCCTCCACGGGACAGGCTCCCGCACCAAGGCACCCTCCGCAGATCCGGCTCTCACTCCAAGGGACAGGCTCCCTCCACGGGACAGGCTCCCGCACCAAGGCACCCTCCGCAGAACCGGCTCTCACTCCACGGGACAGGCTCCCTCCACGGGACAGGCTCCCGCGCCAAGGCAACCTCCGCAGATCCGGCTCTCACTCCACGGGACAGGCTCCCGCACCAAGGCACCCTCCGCAGATCCGGCTCTCACTCCAAGGGACAGGCTCCCTCCACGGGACAGGCTCCCGCACCAAGTTCAGCTCTCCTCAAACAGACAACAGACGACAGACGAAGACCTAAGAAAACAGACCTCACCCTAACAGAACATCACAAAAAACCAACATGCACACCACATACTTTCTCCCCCTCTACCTACTTGTCACACAACTCACCCCACCAACCACACACCTACACTTCCCACAAGCAAACACAACATGGCACCCCCCAACTGCATTACAATATTTAGTACCACAACACACACACAAAGAGACACTCAGAACATCCCAGACAAAGCGACCAATCAAACACAAATCAAACCCCCACACCTGCACAAAGGAAGCACAGGTATCAGCAACCTCCTCAACAAAGACAACAACGATTGAGCTCATAAACGCCAGATCCGTCCGCAACAAGATACACACTCTTGTAGACCACATAGAAGAGCGACAGCCCGACATAATATGCATCACAGAGACATGGCTCAACCCTACCGACAATGTTCTACTCAACCAACTCGTACCGGACAACTACTCAGCGTACAACTGCCCACGCACCCACAAGCGTGGAGGAGGAGTCCTGATAATAGCAAAAACAAAACTAAAGTTCAAGACACAGAACCTCACCGATACACAGCAATGTAACACAATCAGCATCAAGAACAAGAACATTGCAATCTGCCTAACCTACAGAGCACCCAGAGCTCCACCCGACGAACTAGCCTTCGCACTCGAAGAAGCCTGTGCCATAACGACAAACAACAAACCAGCACTACTGATTGGAGACTTCAACCTCAAGTCCACCAATGCCAAAGACGCAGAGGCCTTCCTGCAAGCAATGACCTCACTTCAATTCACACAGATAATCAATGCACCAACGCACAGACATGGATCATCCCCAGACCTCATCTTCGCATCTAATTACCTAACATCAAGAGACCTAATTTCTCCCCCCACCATCACCCCAGTGCCATGGTCTGACCATTACTTAATCGAGACAAAGCTGCGATCACAAGAGGATCAGACAAGCGAAAGAGCAAATCTCTCATACACACAAAGACGATTCAAGCACTTCGACAGGGACGAATTCATACAGGACACAATACAACACCTGAACATTACTACAGATGACCTGGAGGAACAAGTTTCCAGCTGGAACAGCATTTTAGCGAACGCCGCCAAAACATCTGATGACAGGACCGAGAAACAGCATCACAAGAAGAGACAAAACAAACCATGGTACTCAGCAAAAATACGACAGGAAAAGAGGGAGCTCAGGAAGATCGAACGGAGATGGAGAGAAAAACAAAGCAACCGCCGACCAGCATCTTTACCTAACAAAGCAAAAACAATACAATGACCACATCAACCAATCAAAGAGGGAATACCACACAAACATGATAAATACTTCCATCAACAAACCCAGAGAGCTGTTCGAAATAGTAAAGATCCTCACAAAAGAGCAAACAACAGAAGGGGAAGTACAAGTTGATCCACAGGAATTCGCCAACCACATCAAAGAAAAATTTCACTCCACAGAGCGAACAACACCTAGTGGGACCACCCTGACGGACGTACACCCCAGAACCTGGGGCACATTCTACTCACCCTCAACAGAACAGATATCCCACATCATCTCTACAATCAACACAAGCACTGCTCCTACAGACCCATGCCCAGTGTCATGGGTCAAAGCCACCAAATCAAGCTTCATCCCCACCATACATAAAGTAGTACACAACTCACTCACTCAAGGACTCATGCCAAAGCAGCTAAAACTTGCCTCAGTAAGACCAATCGCAAAGAAAACAACACTCGACAAAAAAGATCCAGCAGCATACCGACCAATCTCCAGCATACCCTTCCTCGCAAAAATCATCGAAAAGACGGTTCAACTTCAACTTCAGGAACACATCGACAAACACGAAACACTTGACGACAACCAACACGGATTTCGCCCCAACCATGGAGTCGAAACACTACTGATATACCTCTTCGACAGCATCCTGAGAATAATTGACAACACCAGGAATGGAATCATAATGATCTTCATCGACATCTCCTCTGCTTTCGACACAGTGGACCACAACACACTCCTGGAAAGACTAAAGATCACCGGTATACACAGCATCACACTGAAATGGTTCCACTCGTACCTAACGGAAAGACAACTGCAGGTCAAGGTGGGACACAACACCTCCCGACCCATAAATGTCCGACAAGGAGTACCTCAAGGATCCGCACTCTCAGCACTCCTATTTAACATATACATCCAACCAATATGCAACATCATGAAAGAGAACAACATCCAATACACAATATATGCAGACGACATCATGATATACACCCCGATATCAATCGACAACCCGGACTTCTCTAAGATAACAGACTGCCTCACCCAGATGACGAGTTGGTGTCAAAACAACAACCTCGCAATAAACTACAACAAGACCGAAGCTTTAATCATCACCCGGAACCAAAGCTTCATACACCCACCAAATATAAAGATACAAAGCACCACAATACCAATAAGGTCAGAGGTGAGATACCTCGGAGTTACTCTGGACAATCAACTCAATCTCAAGACACACATAGACAAAACAATCCAGAAGGCCTACTACAAGATGCGAATCATCAGGAGACTGAAACCACTCCTCGCCCCAGATCACTTCCGAACCGTTTGTCAAGCCCTGATAACACCACTACTGGACTTCTGCAATCCAATATACCTCGGACTACCGAAACAAGCCCTCAAACCACTCCAACTGGCACAAAACACCGCAGCACGAATCATATCCGGAACCGCAAGACAGGAGCACATCACACCCACCTTAAAGGACTTACACTGGCTCCCAATCGGTGCACGCATCAGATACAAAACCATCATAAACCTATTTAAGATAAAACAGCACACATCAGCCAACAGCCTGCACACCCTCATACAACCAGACACCAGCACTCGTCCTAGAAGGAAACAAACACACAACCGAGTCAGCACCCCAAGTGAATACAAAAACACACGCAAAGACACAACGGACAGAGCACTCTCCATGGCTGCTCCAACAATATGGAACAAACTACCAGACGATTTGAGGGCAACCACAGACCTCAAGGACTTTAGAAAACAGTTGAAAACCATGCTGTTCATAGAACACTATGGACACATCACATAACCCCAGAGAATGTATAACAGCACATAACCCCGCCTAAACAATGTATGTATAGAAAATGTATTTAGAACCACTGTATATAGCCCACGTTGTACATAGCTCATACTAATCTAGCACACAATACAACACTCACCCAACTAAATTTCACCCTCACTGCATGTATAACACACTCACCTTACCCGATTGTTTGCTGTGATACCACCTTGATTATTAAGATAAGGCGGTTTAGAAATACTGTTAAATAAATAAATAAATAAATAAATGATCTGTACCAGATTCATTGCTGCCATGGCGGTGCGGAAGGTTTCTGCTTGTTCTTCTTGAAGTGATGGGAGGTTGAAGTCTCCTAGAATGATTTGTTTCTTTGCCGAACTGGTGCTCTCTGATATGAATTGTAGTATCCTTGGTAGGTCAGTATTTGTGGTAGGTGCACGGTAGATTAGACATATTGAGAGGCATTTATTGGTGAGAGTGAGGAGATCTGCTTCATTGGTGGTTTATGAAGAAAGGATCCTGAGGTGGAGGTCGGCTTTTGCTATGATGGCGACACCTCCTCCTTTGGTGTGTGCTCGGGAGCAGTGATGGAGGTTGTATCCTTCTGGGGTTAGCTGGTTCATTAGTACTGTGTCGGTATCTGTTAGCCAGGTTTCTGTTACACATAGGATGTCTATTTTCTCAGTTATGATTAGGTCCTGGAGCATGTGGTATTTATTTCTAACAGAGCGTGCATTTATTAGTGAGATGGTGATAGGTTGGGGGTGTGGGTTGGTGTATGCTGTGTGTGGGAGTGGGTTTGTTTGGGGTTGTAGGTGTGTGTGGGTTGTGCTGCTGTGAAGTTAGGCCAGGGTAGGTTATTGAGTGTGCTTGGAGGGGAGGGGTAGAGGGTCAGGAGAGGGGTGAGGAGGTAGACGGGGGCTAAGAAAGGTGGCATGTTCTGTGAGAGTACCTGGTGTTTGGGGGCCAGGCTGTGTTTCAGTGTTGATTCCTCAGAGCGGTGGGGTCTTTGGTCGCCGTTGTTGTGTTTCTGCTGCTGTAGAGGGTTGTAGTGTTTTCTGTTGCTGCGGTTGTTGCTGTGGTGTTCCTTTCGCCGTTTTTGTGCTTCGAAGTTCCCGTCGAGTAGGGTCCAGTTGGTCCTTTCGTTTGCGCCTCTGTGCCGCGCCTAAGGGCCATGCCAAAGGGCCCTCTGGCGAGGCCCTCAGGCGTGGGCCCGCCAGGCGCGGGCACGCCCTGCAGGGATGCCGCTTTTAAGCGGATTTGCCTGCTGCGGGCTTTTCTCCCACTGCCCCGATTGGGCAGGAGTTTGCTGGTGTGTTGGGCAGGCAGCGGCTCCCTCGGTGCAGGGACGCCGCTTTTAAGCGGATTTGGCTGCCGCGGGCTTTTCTCCCACTGCCCCGATTGGGCAGGAGTTTGCTGGTGGGTCGGGCAGGCAGCGGCTCCCTCGGTGCAGGGACGCCGTTTTTAAGCGGATTTGGCTGCCACGGGCTTTTCTCCCACTGCCCCGAGTGGGCAGGAGTTTGCTGGTGGGTCGGGCAGGCAGTGGCTCCCTCAGTGCAGGGACGCCGCTTTTAAGCAGATTTGGCTGCCGCGGGCTTTTCTCCCACTGCCCCGATTGAGCAGCTTCATGTTATGCTTAATAGTTTTACAGCTTCCCCGTCTTTGAAAAAGGTTTGTTTGTTCATTAATACTCTAAGTATTTAAAGGTCTGTATCATATCTCCACTGTCCCTACTCTCCTCTAGCATATACATATTTAGGTCTTCAAGTCTCTTCTCATATGTCTTCTGGCACAGGCTCCAAATCATTTTGGTCGCCTTCCTCTGAACCATTTCAAGTCTTTTTATATCCTTTGTGAGATATGGTCTCCAACTGAACACAATATTCCAAGTGAGGCCTCACCAATGACTTGTACAGTGGCATTAATATCTCCTCCTTTCTGCTGGTAATTCCTTTCTGTATGCAACCCAGCATCCTTCTGGCTTTGTAATACTGTTTTGCCACCTTGTGATCCTTAGAAACAATCACTCCGAGGTCCTTCTCCTGGCCTGTGCACACCAACCTCTCGCGCCCTATCATATACAATTCCCTTGGATTTCTGCACCCCAAGTGCATGACACTGCACTTCGTCACATTAGAACATTCTTCAAGCTTTTGTATATCTTTCCTCATCCACTCCCTCAGGGGAGTCCACTCTGTTGCAAATTGTTGCATCATCTGCTAAAAGACAGACTTTTCCATTCAGTCCTTCATCAATATCACTCAAAAATATTTTGAACAGTACTGGTCCCAGGAGCAATTCCTGGGGCACGCCACTAATCACCTTCCTTTCATCCAATGAGTTTTGTTTACCATCACCTTCTGTTGTCAACCAATTTCTGTTCCAGTTCACCACCTTGGGACCCATCCCCAGGCTGTTCAGTTTACTGATAAGCCTCCTATGAGGAACAGTATCAAAGGCTTTGCTGAAATCTAGATAGATCACATCAATCACATGCCCTTGATCTAGTTCTCTGGTCACCCAAGATTTGTTTGGCATGATCGTCCTTTGGTAAAAACCATGTTGCCTTGGATCATGCAATCTATTGGTTTCAAGAAAGTCCACTATTCTCTCTTTGAGGAGCGCCTCCAATACTTTTCCCGCCACCGAGGTAAGGCTTCTTCCCTAGTACCACTTTTGTGAAGAGGTCCCACATCAGTCCCTCTCCAGTCTTGTGGAACTTCTCCCATCTCCAAAGATCTATTAAAAACATCCTTTAATGGCCCTGCAAGAACCTCTCTGAGTTCTTTCAATATCCTGGGATATATCCCATCTGGTTCCATGGCCTTGTGCACTTTAAGTTTTGCAAGCTATTCAAACACATCATCTTCTGTGAATGGTGTAGTATCTACTCCATTCCCATTTGTATATTTGTCAATCACAGATTGAATACATATATATGTACCCTGTGCAGCTTGTTGGTTTTCTCGATAACACATAGGAGCTTTTTAGCTGTCAGGCAGTTGTTTTCTTTTTTTATTTCCTTTTTGATGTTATAATGGTGGGATTATCCTTGCTACTTTTCTTTTCTCACTCTGCTCAGGCAGACTAATTCTCCGTACCGTGGACTAATAATTGACTTTGGGATTTCCCTATTTCCTATTGATATGACAATGTACGTTAAAATATTTGTTTCCGGGCTTTTTTTGTTGTATAAAAAGCTTCATATTTGAAATAAAAAAACCAAAAGAGAGTTACAATAATCAAGCCTTGATTTTATAAATGCATATACAAGTTGTAACATCTCAGATTGTGAAAAAAAACTGATGAATCTTATATAATTGTCGCAAATAATAGAAACAGGTCTTAATAGTTTGGCATACATGACCATCAAGAGAGAGATCGCTGTCAATAATAATTCCGAAGCTGTGAACCTGACTCTTAATCTGAATCTCTACTCCCTCCCAAAAAACGTTTGGGGTAGGGGAGGAAATGTTACGATGAATCCACAGTGTTGTTGTTGTTAAGTGCCGTCGAGTCGGTGTCGACTCATGGTGACCCTCTGGATAGTTGTCCTAAATTGTGTTTGGTCTTCAGTCAGGCGGCTCATTGTTGACAGACTGGTACCTGTAGCTGCAATTCCTCGGCTTGTTCTGTACCATCCACTGATTGCCAGCTAACCTGCATTTTAGTGGCTGGTGGCTGACTTGCTCATGTGTTAGTGTGCACAGCGGTCAGTTACCGCATGCTATAACACACATTCAGTGGCAGTGGTATTTAGTAAAAGCACCACAATGTTTAGTAAATAAGCCTCTGAGGTCAGCAGAATAGACTTATTTTATCAGCACATACATACATAGATAAATATATAGAAACAGGAAACCTGATGTGAATTTAGTGTTTCCTCTGTTCCGTCCATCCTCCCTCTGCTGTCCCCCTTCCCCTTTCCCAGTTCCTGTATAGCTCTCCGTACATAGCCCCATGGACACCCTTCTTTGCACCAAAGCTCCCCTAGTAATTACTTTGAAACTATCGAAACTGCAAAAGTCCAATCCATATTTAAATCCTTCTGTACACTTTAAATCCTTTTCTACCTGCGTCCAAGTTCTAAGGGGAAGGGGACTGAGCCGCACATACGCACAGCTACGGTGTTTGGGTATAACTAAGGCTGATAACACGGTGTGAAGTGGCAGGTGTGGAAGAGATTGTATGCCACCTGCTTTCCTCTGTCTGGGCCTA
This sequence comes from Ichthyophis bannanicus, assembly GCA_033557465.1. Classification (NCBI taxonomy): domain Eukaryota; kingdom Metazoa; phylum Chordata; class Amphibia; order Gymnophiona; family Ichthyophiidae; genus Ichthyophis; species Ichthyophis bannanicus. The sequence continues at coordinate 278,138,824 of CM066041.1, forward strand.
GCCAGTCTAATTGTCCACTCGCATCTATGACAATGCATTCATCAAAAATTCTGGGAATAAAAAATAAAATGGTATTATTTAGCTCTGTGTTGAAACTGATTATTCGGCACATGCAATTAGATAAATTGATGTAATTTCTAGACAAAGCTAATTTATTCAAGGGAAAAAAATAAAGCAGTATTCCAATCAGCTTGAAGCCGGGCAAAATAGCAACTATCACAGCAGATTATTGCAGGGGCTTCGCGTCTCTTTATCTCACTCTCTGGCATTTAGAAAGCGAATTGGTTCCTTTTACCAAGGCCAGTAAGAATCTCTGAATTAACAATTTTGGGTGGCATGGGTCTGCCCTTTCCCAGTTTCAGTAGACCATGAAATCCCTGGGCCAATGTTCTATGAAAAGGACTTTCCAAACCAGCTAACTAAGGGGCCCTGGTTAACATGCATTTTAGCCTGCAGTAACTGTTATCACACAGGTATGACAGTTACTGCACACTATTCCCACCATAACTGCACATTGGTAACAGCGCCATGCTGAAAAGAAGCACAGGCCCCCACGCTAAAAATCCTGCGCTAACCAGGTAGCGGGTAATGGGACAGGGACTGGATTGATTGGGGAAGAACAGAGGCATTCACGGCAATTTGCGGTCAGCGCGGGCATTAGTAGCTCAGCCGAACCCTGCTTGCTGCCATTAGTGTGGGTGCAGTTAATGCGACCTCAATGGATAGCATTCAATGCACCTGCATGCTAGCTTGTATGGTGGTGTCTCTTTGCATTATGCTAATGGCAGGGGGTGGATGTACATGCCCCCTGAAGTTAGCCCGGGTCCTTCTGGGCTGGTAAACAGGCCCACACATGCGTTAACGACATGGGCTTTAGTAACGATGCCCCACTGTGTGATGGGCAATGAGTGGATTAGGGGTGAAGCATGGGCAGTTAGCGCTGGGGCAACAGCCATGTGCTAAACGTCAATGTAGGAATTAGCATGGCTGCACGTAATGATAACTCTATGGGTGGCACTAGGAGCACCAGCATTAATTGCACTATGCATCAGGGTACACATCCGTGTGGGAATGGCCAACAGTTACTGCAAAGGCTTTGCACGTACCGCATGTTTGTTTTCATGCTAGAGCGCATTAAGTGCAAAACCCCAATAGCCTATAGTTAAAGGGCCCCCAAATGTTTTTGCTACAGACAGAAAAAGAGTAAAAAGTCTTTGGGCTCCTTTTACCAACGTGCACTGTGTGGTTAACCTGTGTTTTAGTCCATGCTAAGTGTTACTACACTGGCATGATGGTTACTGCATGCTAATTTCCATGGTAAATGCACATCATGCAACAGAGGACCGGGGGGGGGGGGGGGTTATGGAAGGAGAGAGGACATACAGAGCACATTGCAGTTAAAAGGGGAGACAACTGTTCATGCTGTCAATACTGCAGTTACCACAGGTGATCTTACCACCTCCTCAATAGGTGCACGCACAACACCTTGGGTTAAACCCCAACCAACTCACTGAAGTATCTTCCTTCAGCCTAGCATCTCCCTTTCCATTTAAAGGGAAAGAAAAGGAAACCCCAGGGTACCTTTGATAGTTTTGAAACTAGGATCAACTTTTTCAGCAATATGCAACTTTGAAGAGAGGCTTGAGGGGTGCCCACTTCCACCCAAGCTGCTGGCAGTAGGAAAATATGATGCGATATCACATTATTGGTTATGACTACGGACAGTAGCCCTGGCAGAGGGCGCCAGCAGAACTTCATGGGAACATTAGTCCAGACTGAGAGGGTTTGAGTCATTTGGGGGATTTTCCTGGATTTTTTGTTTATTTTTTGTTCTTTTTCACTTTGCTTAGTTTCAGTTTTAGAATGCAATATTTGCAGAGTATGTACTAAAGGTTAAGCTATAGAAACCAGATTTTGGGTTTTTTTGTTTTAAATTTTAAAATGAAATGAAACAAACCTGTTTAAATGTAGTTTTCATTTTGTTTCAAAATGAATGCAGATCTCTAGTGGATTGTAAAACAGATCTCAGGCCAGAAGCTCTTTACAAATTCTGTTTGTCCTGTACTCATGATGTTAAACTGATTAAACTGATATTGTTTTTAGGCTGCCTTCCAAAGAGGACTCAATAGTTTTTTAAGCAGTTTGCAGCATCCTGTCCTGGGATCACTTTTTACCCAGATCACTTTTGTAAACCAGTCTGAAAGCTGTTGATAGAGAACTGCCCCCAGAGGTAAGGTAACTGCCTCTGCAAAGCCACAGAGACACACTGGCAGCTTCAGTGTTCCCTGTAGCTGGGAACGTCAACGGGCAGACATGCCAGCCACCACGCATTAAAATGCACAGAAATCAGTAATTGCGCCATGGGGCAAAGAAGTGGCAGCATGTGGGCAGTGAAAGTGCATTATCACCAGTGCCAGAGCAATTGCTGAATGCTCAGTGGCAATGTGACTCTTAACGGACTACGGGAGTCGTTAGCTGAACCCTCGTCCATGAATCACGTTAGCACTCTTATCCACATGTTAGCTGCCAAGAAAATGCTGGTCATGCCCTCGAAAGCTAACATGGAAACTTGTACTTCTAGAGAATGGTACAGTTATCTGGATGAACTTATCTAGATAAGTAATGAAGTCTGTCACTGATATACAATTGTCAACATTATAGGCACCCTTGCATTTTAGGTATGCTGCGTGCAGTATCTTGAAAAATAATTGGAAATATTCCAACTGTAGGTCATCATAATGTTTTCATAGTATATTCTAAGGTATACAACCAAAAAAGAGATGTCTGTGCAGCTTAGATGTTGTAATTTCTGAGAAAAAAAAACAAATTATAACCTGGACAGGATTAATGGCACCCTTCACTAATATTTGGTTGCACAACCCTTGGCAGAGATGACTGCCTCCAAACACTTCTTGTAGCCATCTATAAGTTTCGTACATCTGTCTGCTGGTAGTTTCTCCCACACAACTGTGATTTGTTCCAGCTCATGAATGTTTCCAGGATTCCTTTTACCAATGGCAGATTTCAGCTCTTTCCAAAGGTTCTTGATTGGATTGAGATCAGGACTCATTGTTGGCCAGTTTAAAACAGTCCATTTTTTCCTTTTTAATCATTCTTTTGTACTTTTGGATGTATGTTTTGGGTCACTGTCCTGCTGGAGGACCCATGACCTTTGACCCAGACCTAGCTTTCTGACACTAGGTAGTGCATTTTGCTCCAGAAAACCTTTGCAGTCCTTTGACTTCATTATTCCTCTAATATGTTCCAGGCCTCCATTTCCTGAAGCAGCAAAACAACCCCACAACATTATGGAACCTCCACCATATTTAACTGTAGGAAGTGTGGGGTTTTTCCCTTATAAGCTTCATTTCTTTGCCTGTAAATGTATCACTGGTCTGCATTGCCAAAGAGCTCAAGTTTGGTTTCATCTGTCCACAGAATATTTTCCTAGAAGGATTGTGATTTCTTAAGGTTGCTTTCTGTCTTTGAGCACTGGGGTCCTCCTTGGCCTTCACTCATAAAGTCTTTCTTTGTTTAGTGCATGGCTATGGTGCAGATTGAAACCATCACTCCAGATTGCTCCGGATCAGCCTTTAGTTCTTTGAATGTTGTACATGGTATTTTTCCAACAGTTCGCACTAACCTTCGAAGAATTCTTGGATTAATTTTCCTCTTCCCACCACGCCCTGAGAGGTTCTTGAGAGTTCCATGAGCAGAAAAATTCTTAATAACATTGTGAACTGTAGACACAGGAATCCCAAGGTCTTTGTAGATGGCCTTGTACCCCTTTGAAATTTGATGTTTGGTGATAATGGCCTTTCTGATGGTCTCAGGCAGCTCTCTTGTCTTCACCATTGTGAAAATGGAACAGGAAGTGAATGTGGCCATTTTTAAACATTAGATCCATCATTCATTGGTTGATTCGAGCCATGCGAGAATTGATCACAGGTGTATCGAATATTACTGCAAAGGGAATGTAGTTCTTCTGTTAAAACTGATTTGAATTGGTTATAAAGGTGATAATAATCATGTCTTAGCAGTGTCCCATTCAAATATGTGTGATTATATAGTCCAAAGCCATTTCATTGGCCACTTTGTTTTAGGAGAAATTGGACATTATAAGGGGTTGAACTGCAAGGGTGCCAATAATGTTGACTACAACTGTATCTAGATAACTTCAGGCTTCTTATTTTGCTAGCTTGACTTAGGCAGATAACTTTGTCAAGGCAGTACTGAATATCAGCATTTCCCGGATCATGTTTTGCCACACTCCAGGAATCCCCTAGCACCATCATGTCCTAACTGGCTAAATCATGTGTGGCCAGCTATTTGCCTGGACAGCTTTTTTAAAATCTGGATTTAGCTGAGGCTTTTTCAGTGGTAGATCAAGGTGAGTTACATTCAGAAACAGTAGGTATTTTCCTGCCAAAATTTAACCGCTGAGGGGTCGATATGCTGACTTTGCTTGCAACATTGTCAAGATTAAAATGAAAAGAAGGAGTATTTATTTTCCTTTCCCTTTTAACATATTAGGAAAATAACAGAGAAAGGTGCACATATGTCAAAAAGTGCAAGGAACGTTTGCCTAAAATTGATATATTTTTGCCAGATTTTTTGCACAGCTTTAATTCATGCTATTAATTTATTTATTTTGCTGGCATAATTTTTACATGGGATTATTTTAGCACTTGTGATGATAAGGAAAATCCAAATCCTTTGGCCGAAGATGGATTATTTTAAAATCGTGCAGGGGAAAGGAAGGGATTCTGGTATAGCTCATGCCTCTTTCAGCAGTAGCTGAAGGTGGGTTATGTTCAGGCAAAGTACGCATTCTCCTGTCCCCTTTCCTTTCCCAAACATAAAATGACCCTGAATATTTAAAATCGGCTCAAGAAAGAAAACATTATGAATATCCTGGGGCATTTTGTTTGCTCAGGAACCAAATAGCTAGGAGTATATAGGACACAAGAAGATGGAAGTCATGGCATGGTTGCAATTTCATTATAGTGAGGCCTTTGGAGTACTGAGATGGGGCATTTCCTTTAGAGTTGTTACTTATTTCACAACCAGTCAGTCACTGGTCTTACCTTGGAATGCTTTGATTGTCTCTTTTCTTAAAAATGGCAGAATGAAAATCTAAGGAGGCCACTCCTATAGGCGATGCTTTACCGTTATCCATACTGCCCTATTCACTTACAGAGAGTTTGCAGGAGCTTCAAGCAAGTCAGTTCACCTCCTTCGATGCGTCTTCTCCCAGTAGTGGCATAGTTCAGTGCTTGGACTTATACCATTCAATGCTGAGTCCTGACAGTGGGGATACTAGCTTTGGTTACCCAGCTGATGCCTCTAGCTTGTGCTGTCATTGGTAAGTGAGAGGGGGTGAATTGCTTTGTCTGGCTCAGAGTCATGGAAGCCTGCTTATGTTTCTATATCAGAGGATACTGTGATCTGATTGAGTACCATGGTTGTGTAGGTTCATCTGCCCTGCCCTCCCATAACCAAGCCTTATCTTCCCAAAGCTGCCTCTCACCAATGAACAACAAATATCCCTTCCCCAATCTCTCCTGCCCTATGCACTTGTTCTTAATTAAAACAGGAGCCATAGAGACATAGAAACATGATGGCAAGTAAAGGCCATACAGCCTATCCAGTCTGCCCTTCCATACCAACTACTAAGCTCTACAGTCCTTTTTTGTTCCTCTAGAGATCTTCTGTCTTCATCCCGTGCTTTCTTGAATTCAGATACAGGTCTCATTTCTACTACCTCCCCTGGGAGACTACTCCATACACCTACCGCTTTTTCTGTAAAGCAGCATTTCTGCAAATTACTTCTGAGTCTATCTCCTTTCACCTTCATCCTAAGCCTCCTCGTTGCAGAGCTTGCTTTCAGTTGAAAGGGGCTCTCCTCCTGGGCACTTACTTCCTGAGGTAAATGCACTTGCACTATCGTCATGCCAAGATAGGGCAGGATGTCACCATGTTAACTGCGGGGGATATGCTTTCCATGCCCTCAACAGTTAACGCAGTGGTGTTGCGCCTAACGTGCTATGGTTTTGAGCATTATGGGCACATTAGGAACAACACCTTAGCACCCTTTAGTAAAAGGGTCCCTCTGAGATGGACAAAATAATTTCCTCTATAAGTCTCCCATATTCTGCACAAGCTACCAGCGGTTCTAAAAGGTTTGCGCTGAATCTGCAAACATTTTTTGTTATTCACTTCAACATAACACCTACTGTAACACCAGTTGCTAGGTGCTGCTAGCATGTGTACGTCGTATGAAAGGAAAGAATGTCTCATTCTATTCCTGTATCCAGTTTTATCATCTTTTAGATTTTTTATTGCTCCCGAGAGGGTGATACACTTAATCCAAAACGTCTCTTGCACCATTAACTCACCGGACTTCTTTACGATTATTCTTTTTATTAATGAAATACTTCTTAAAAACTAATCAGAGACATCAATGAATTTAATAACAGCCCCCTCCCCTCCCATTTGAAACAGAAGAAGGTAAGCTGCTGGAGGTTCTGAGTACACTTGCTGTGCCTTTTGATTTTACTGCTAGAAGGAGCTCAACTGCAGCAAAGTGCAACATCAAAGGTCAAGTTGTGCCAAGCACTTCTCTAGACACAGAAGGGAGAAACCCCTTAGAAACTCTGACTCTAAAGCTTTCTAACATATTTTAAGGTGAGTCTCTGTTCATTACAGATTGCACTAATGAATGATCTTGGGAAACGAGCCTGCAATAGAAATCTAAAAGGAATATTTGGGTGTCTAGACATTGAGCTCTCCCTTGAGAAACAAAGAGGCTCTGTTGAAAAGAGCTCTTCCTTAACACTACGACAATTTCGAGCCATGCATTCCATTCTTGATATGTCAGCTCAAAACCTCAGCATAATCCTTTCCTGTATCGATTATTGTAATTCGGTTTCCACTGACTCTTGTGCATCACAACTATACATTTACAAATGGTTCAAAATACTGCTCTGCAATGCTTGTAAGTTTAACCCTGTTCTTCATACAACACTGGCTTCCAGTATCTTTCAGGATGCATTATACTATTTTAATCTTAACGCATAAAACTTTGAATACTGGCTCCCCAAAATATTTTAATTTACAGTTAACCCTATGCACATCTGCTCGTGTACCTCACTCTATTCATGCAAATTGTAACATAGTGAGGGAAAGGAAATTATATCAGATCTACTACTACTAATCATAGGCATACACAGCACTGTACATATAGATGTAAGACACAGTCACTGATCATCAGAACTTTCAAGCCAATCAAGACAAAAACCAGAAAAACTGGGGACTAGAGTATGGTAAGATACACATAAGTAGTGGACAAGAGAGTGAGGAGCATCAGGATCCAAAAGCAGCTTCAAAGAGGTGGGTTTTTCGCTTGGATTTCAGGGACTGTGCTGGCCCCTCCACTAGGCAGGCTAGGTGGCCACATAGGGCAGCAGATCTCTGTGAGCAGCAGGCCATGTGCTTTGACGCACATGGCCTGCCAACCCCCACCCCTCCTGTGCTGAGACATACCGCCTGCTGCCCCAGCTGCTGCTGATTCTGGCGGCAAGAGAGGGATGGCTAGGGTCGGTGGCAGGCCTTGTGCTTCGGCACACATGGCCTGCCGCTTCTGAACCCCAAAGTTATGTCAAGGGGTGTCAGAAGCGGCAGGCCATGTGTGCTAAAGCATCTGGCCTGCTGCTGAGCCAAGCTGAGCCATGGCCCCCCTCAACCCCGCCACTGGAACCTGCGGTAGTGCTCGATGTGTGGGGTGTCGGCATGGCTGAGGGTGGTGGCATGGCCGGAGCTTCTGCCTAGGCTGGCAGAAACCCAATCTCACTCCTGGAACTGAGTAACTTGGCAACTCTGTAGTTACATGACCTATACTGGCTGAAAGTCTGCTTCCTATATAATTTCAAGAATCGTGTTAGGAAATATAATACTTTAAAATTTCAGTAATTCTAAAGACTCTTAGGGGCCCTTTTACCAAAGTGCACTGTGTGGTTAATGTGCAATTTAGCATACGGTAACTGTCAGCGTAGGCTTGCAGTAACTGTTACCATGCAGATATAAATGCTACCAAAATGATTAATGGGCTTCATTATAAAGCATATGAGGACAGACTTAAGGATCTTAATATGTACACCTTAGAGGAAAGGCGGGATAGAGGTGATATGATTGAGATGTTTAAATACCTCCGTGGCATAAATGTTCAGGGAGAGAGCCTCTTTCAATTGAAAGCAAGTTCTGCTACGAGGGGACATGGGATGAGGGTGAAGGGAGATAGATTCAGGAGTGATATGCGGAAATATTTCTTTACGGAAAGAGTAGTGGATCCGTGGAATAGTCTCCCAGTGGAGGTGGTAGAGATGAGGACAGTAACTGAATTCAAGAAAGCATGGGACCAACACAGAGGATCTCTAAAGGCAAAAAGTGGACTGTTGTAGTTGTTATGGAAGGACAGACTAGATAGGCCATGTGGTCTTTTTCTGTCGTCATATTTCTATACTGCATGCTAATTCCTGCAGCAACCACAAATCATATGGTGGGGTGGATGAGAGACCATAGAGAGCACATTGCAGTTAGCATGAGGGAGCATAGCACATGCTGACTGTCAATGCTGCAATTAACATGAGTGCACATAGCAACACCTCAATGGATGGCGTTAAGTGCACCCACATTAATTGCAAATATAAGACCATAAGAAGTGCCATACTGGGTCAGATCAAATATTTTCTTAGGGCCCGATTCTGATCCTGATGTAGATCTGCTTTGTGTGTCCGGGCTGATGCAGATGTACAAAGGAGATCGAGATTCTGATCCCGCGGGGCCCGTCTAGCCCCATGGGATCAGAATTGTGAACAGCACTGTACATGCAGGTCGGGACTGCGATTCAGTCCCAGCCTGCACGTACAGCAAAGCCCAACTCAGTCACGGCATTTAAATGGAGCCGCGGTGCCATGGCGTCATATGCCTGCTGCCTGCTAAAAAGTTAATTCCCTGCAGCCCAACCTCCGATCTGGCCTCCTAAGGTCAGGATTGGGCTATAGGGAATTAACTTCCCCCCCCAAGCCCCTTCTGTGCCCCGGAGCTGCCGAAAGAACATGTCCAGGAAAGTTATTCCACACAAGGAGTGGAATAACTTCCCTGGACATTTCGCCAGCCCTGGATGTACAGGGCCAACATCAAAATCAGCCCTTTACGTCCAGGGCTGGTGGCCACCCACTGCCCGCCCACGTATATCTTTCTGCACAACCGGCAGGGAAGTTATACATGGACAGGAGCTGGCACAAATAGCGTCCATCCCAACTATTCGTGCCTCAGAATAACCCCCTATCTGTTTTAAATATGGTACTTTGTAGCCTCATGGTCTGTTCCTTTTTTTTTTTTTTTAAAGTACCATCAAGTCAGTACTGACTCCTGGTTACCCAGCTGCCTCTGGGTCTTCTTGGCAAGATATGACCAGAAGTAGATTGCCAGGCCTTTTCTTCCAAGACAATAAAGGGTAAAGCGACTTGCCCAAGGTCACAAGGAGTGCCAGCATGTATCAAACCCAGATCGCCTGGGTAGTAGGCTGTTGCTCTAACCACTAGGCTACGCCTCCGCTGCCTGTGCCCTAGTGCTTGTATATTTTGAAAGAGTGGCGCTGTACATTAGGTGACCTGACCATGTGGTAACCGCCAACATCATGCTGACGACACCCCTGACAGTTACTGAAGCCTTTGTACTTCATGTTAGTTTTATCACTGAATGTATGGTAAGTGCAAAATCCTACCACACTTCAGTAAAAGGGCCACGTAGTTCTTTCAACCATAGCGTATTTGGGTGTGTGGGGGAGGGGGGGAGTACGATGCAGCACTAATGGTGAACTAGTCTCCCTGCCCTCACTGCCATTATGATGACTTCCTTAACCTTGGCTCCCCCAAAGTAAGAAGGCAAAGTACACCGATGCTTTCAACAGTTCTTACTAGAAGGATGACAAATTCTTAGGGTGCAATACATCATCTCTCGTTTTTCTTTTCATTGAGAATTTTGGATAGTCTGTAATAGGCTGTAAGTCAGTCCATTTAACTCTCAGTTGCTCTGCAGTATGGGCCTTGTAATGCACTATTGCATCTGACAAGTAGGGCACGTAGATCCCAATTTACAGAATTACATAACCAAGACCTAATCATCTCTTCTTGGTGACCCAGCGTCATTCGGTAACCTTAATACACTTTGCAGTTTACCACATGAACCTGTCTTGCACGCCATTCGGAGGTTACCAGGATCACTTTGCTCTGCTTAAGAATTTCTCATTAAAGAATATAATACTTGGCTAGTAAGTTACTACTGCTGACCTAACTCTTCTGAAATAAGGCTTCTCATTACTACTGGACACGCCTCAGAAGTACCTCTCTGATGCAACTGAAAAGCTAAATCTCTAACCTTTATCAAGTATCTCTTTTGTATGAAGAGCTTACTTCATTTTGTGATGACTGACATTGACATCAATTTCATATAATTGTAGGTGTGGAATAATCAGCTTCCATATAATAACAGAAACTGTTTTCATAATGATGTCAATTGTTAAACATGCCCTGGTTAGGTTGAGAAAACAAAGAAGGTGTGTAGAAATCACTGCGTGATTTCAAAGAGCCATTTGTATGTAAAGGAAATGGTAATTGCCACTTTGTATCCATTTTCTGCCTGATCGCACTAAATCACGCCTGGGATGAAATAGGCTTTTCCTCATGTTTATTTATCTATTTATCTAATCACGTATCTGAATCCTTTCCACATAGTTTGCAGCATCTACAACCCACATGACGTCTGTGCAGTGATTCTTCTGATCCAAAGCTTACCCTGCTATGGGGTCCCATAGGCACTGACCAGTTGGGATCATAGAGATCAGGCCTCCAAAGGAATGACCATCGTATTCCCTGGGCGGTGAACCTGTTGACAAAGGGCCCAATTCCATCCTGCACGTCCGGGCCCTCTGTGTGTCCGGCCGGAACCAGACGCACAGAGAGAGTCCTGATTATGATCCTGTGGGTCACGTCTAGCCCCGCGGGATCAGAATCGCGAACAGGCCTGTATGTGCAGGCAGGGACCCCGATTCCATCCAGCCTGCATGTACAGGCCTTCTCTGGCTAACTCAGTCAGTGCTCTTCAATGAAGTCGTGGCGCCATGGCGTCCAGTTGCCATGGCACTGTGTTTCCATTAAAGAGCCATGATCCCTGGCCACCGGCTCCTGAAACTTATTTCCAAGGTCAGGCTGCGGGGAATATTCTCGGTCCCCTCTGCCCCATCCACGTCCCAGGCCTGCCGATCCCTGGCGATTAGGGGAATTTATTCCACTTTGAAGGTGGAATAAGTTCCCCGTGCAAGTCGCCGACCCCAGACATACATGGCTGACATTAGAATCAGCCCTGTATGTCCGGGGTCGATGGCCGTCCACTGCCCGCCCACTGCCCGCCCTAACACCACCCCTGATCTGCCCCTTTCCCACCCCTATCTACCTTCCCCGTACAAGACATGGGGAAGATGGACGGGATCAGGAAAAGGCACGAAAAGCTATTCGTGCTACAGAATAACCCCCAAAGTGTATTCCTTGGCCTGGAAGGAAAGTGGGTGTATGCCTTATGTTGTACTATCTCTTGAAGCTAATCTGATTGCTTCAGAGTGGTTACTCAAGACATTACTTTGGCTGATATCTGGAAGGTGGTCACAAGAACAGAGTCTGTGCTTAAGCATCAACTCTTCTGTTCCAACAGGTGGATGCTAAATTATTGTAAATTGAGAAGCAGGCGCTAAAACAGAGCTTCTATCCCTTCAATCAGCGGTGTCATCTGTGATAAAAGATCATCTTTCTATTCATTATAAATTAGAGGCTGTAGAAATTAGAATCTTATAACAGCAAAAAAAGAGAGCCCTTCTTCCTGAAATAAAGTGTAAATATCATACTGTAACTTTATCCATTGCAAAGGAGAATGTAACTTATAAAATAGCTCTGGAGGTGATCACACCCTTAGAGTTCTGCAAGAATTGAGTTAAATCAAGATGAGAAACAGGAGATCACTTAACAGGATCACTCTCCAAGTCTCCCAAAACAGATGGTTTCTGAGAAATATAATAACTATTGTCATTATGTATATCATCCAAATTAGAAATGCCCAAAACCTCTTTAAAATGTATTTATTTATTTATGTAGGCTTATATACCGCCTTTCACACATCAAGGCGGTTTACAATGAACTCAGAATTTGCATTATAACAAATATGCATTACATGGAACGTTTTGAAAATATGTTTTTCAAAAGTCTCTCGGATGAAAGCAAATGTGTCTTAGGAAAATTAAGAAATATGAGATGTCTAGATTTAAGGACAATTTTTGCTGGTAACTCAGACCCAGAGGAAATTGTTTCTAGCCTTTCAAGGGAAGGTACTTGCAGCGGCGGGAACCTTTTTTTTATGAGATTTCCCTGCAAGTGCTTGGGTCCTACCAGGATAATAGTTACGCAGGGGGAGGGAGTGGATATTCAGTACTGGTGGCTAGTGCTGGTAAAGCAGCTAGCCATCAGTGCTGAACTTAAACCATGGATCTCATTGCCGAGGTCATATCTGGGTTCGGTGCATTGCCACTAGGCTAAGCAGGCAGCTGGTTGGCTAACAGAGTGAAAGTTAGGCCAGGGTTACCTGCACCTGACTTTCGCTGCATATCAGCAGCTCAATATTGCTGCTGCTCGGTTTGCATTGGGAATTGCCTCCACCCTACCCTGTAACAGCCTTGGGATGCCCCAGTGCTAACCGCTTCGCATCGGGGCAGGTAGCAGCAGCACCCATGGTGGCACTGACTGCATTAGTGCCGCTGAAGGTCTGGCGGTGCAGCATTTACACAGTTTACAGGTCTGCAAACCATGTCAACGCCCCCCTCTGTTTCCTTAGGAGGGAGGCATGTTCAAAGCACTACCTGCTAAGCTGCTAAAACACAGTCACCGCCATAGTCAGCTGCAGTAGCCAGTTTGTGCTGCTGAATATCCTCACAGATCACCCAAAACATGCTCAGTTAAAGCTGGGGCAGTCTGTGGGTGGAGCAAGAGAGGTCACAGCCACTATAGGTTAGAGGCAATATTCGGCTGCTAACCGGATAGCTTAAGCGGTTAGGTTAAGACAGCTGAATGTCTATCCTAACTTTAACCGATTTGCGTTATCTGCTTAGTGAATAAATATTGCCACTAACTGGACAGCAGTACCGGTGGCCGGACAGCCCAGATATTTAGTGCTGGAAACCCGATATCTTCCCCCGTTGAATATCCAGTGTTAATTAAAGCGGCAGCGGCTTGATTTAGTCTAGTCATTGCTGCTATGTCTCCCTTAGATCCTATGCACTTAGAACAATCTTTGTCTGACAAAACTGTTATTTAACCCTGTTTGTCTCTAGGATGTTGGAGTCTCTAATTCACTGCCACTACTGGGATGCTGATCCTGTTGATTTCTGATTTAATTTCTTGATTCTCTCTCTCTCCTTGGGCTGCTGTTAATTAGTTTATTTACCTTTCCTTTTTCTGGTTTCCCATTTCATTTATCCTAATGATTACTTACGTGTTTGTGTTGGATTTTATATATAAAAATTCAATTAAAAGAAAAAGACCAGCAAACTATTCCCTGGGGGGGGGGGGGGAGGGGTGGAGGCATATTCTAAACATTTTAGCGGGTTAACAGCCAGCCAGTGGGCTATTCAGTGGCGCTGACATGGTTAATGCAACTGAATGATCCCTCCTAACTGGGTTAAACACCCCGACCCTAACCAGTTAGGATCGGGGTGTTCCATGGGAGGAGCAGGGGTGCTACCTTTAGTTAGCCAGACAATGGCAATATTGAGCCGCTAACTGACTAGATAAAATGTCTAAAGTTAGGAAAAGTAAAAGCCGGTCCCAATTTTAGGATTTTTAGTTGACTGGTTAGCAACTCAATTTTTGCCACTGATCAGATAATGAAAATGCTATCCGGGAAAACCAGATATTCACTGCCAATCGCCAGATATGGCCAGGCACTGAATGTCTGGTTTTAACTTCAAGCAGCGACAAGCAGTCACTTTAACAGCATTGGCTGCCGTCGCTGCTGAAAATCCTCCCCTCAGATATTTCAGTACTTGTATTTTCCAGACCTCACAAGTCTTTCCTTTATATCATTTAAGGAAAGAGCCTGTAGGGTCTCAGAAGTCACCCTTTAAAAAGAAATCACAGCATTGAGGCTCTAAGAAATAAATTACAAACATTTATCTTTACAAGCGAGTAGTGAGATCCTGCCTCTGTTTTTAGTACTTTGCCCATGAGACTATCAGACCTAATCAACAGCAGCTTGTATGATGGCAGAGGGTGAGAGAGTGGGAAGTCAGCTCCTCCCCAAACACCACACCCAAGGCCAATCAGGAGCCGGTAGGCACTGTTTAAATTTAAAGCCCCAGCGGGCGAGAGTAGAAGGAAGGATCCTCAGTGCCGTTGAAGCCCTGCACAGGCCCTGATCGGCATCGGGTGAGAGAGCGGGAAGTCGGCTCCTCCCCGAACACCGCACCCAAGGCCAATCAGGAGTCGGTAGGCACTGTTTAAATTTAAAGCCCCAGCGGGCGAGAGTAGAAGGAAGGATCCCCAGCGCCGCTGAAGCCCTGCACAGGCCCTGATCGGCATCGGGTGAGAGAGCGGGAAGTCGGCTCCTCCCTGAACACCGCACCCAAGGCCAATCAGGAGCCGGTAGGCACTGTTTAAATTTAAAGCCCCAGCGGGCGAGAGCAGAAGGAAGGATCCCCAGCGCCGCTGAAGCCCTGCACAGGCCCTGATCGGCATCGGGTGAGAGAGCGGGAAGTCGGCTCCTCCCTGAACACCGCACCCAAGGCCAATCAGGAGCCGGTAGGCACTGTTTAAATTTAAAGCCCCAGCGGGCGAGAGCAGAAGGAAGGATCCCCAGCGCCGCTGAAGCCCTGCACAGGCCCTGATCGGCATCGGGTGAGAAAGCGGGAAGTCGGTTCCTCCCCAAACACCGCACCCAAGGCAAATCAGGTGCCGGTAGGCATTGTTAAAATTTAAAGCCCCGGGGGGCGGAGCCTGATGTCCAGCGGGATAGTCGCATAGCGCTGAGGCTCCCGAGAGGCCTACCAAGACTCCTGAATTTTGAACCGTTTTAATTCTGAATATTGCTTTGACTCTACCGGGGTACCTTGGGGTGATGGCGGGGACCAAACCAGCACGTCTAGATTTCGGGACCCCAACGAATTCCCATGGTAAACGCTCCAAAACCGAGCCCCCGTCTCCGCAGAAGCAGCCCGCACCTCGGGAAGGTCCCGAGATGCAGCAGGAGATCCTCACTGAAATACGAGGGGTAAAAGACCTTGTGCAATCCAACGGGGAGTCACTCCGAGCGCTGCGTGAAGATTTCGGCATGCTGCAAAGCAAACTTGAAGGGCTTTCCCTACGACAAGACAAAATGGAAGGCATACTGGACTCACACACGGTCCGGTTGGCGAAACTTGACAAAGTAGAGCGCCAGATACGGGCCCTTCAGAAAGAAGTGGAAGATGGCAACAATCGGGCCCGCCGCAATAACATACGGCTCGTGGGCATACCGGAGGGAGCTGAGTCTGGAGACATGAAGGAGTTTCTTTGTAAGGCGCTTCCTTCCCTACTTCGGATCACATTTGCTAAAGACCTGGAGATTGACCGGGCTCATCGAGTGCCCTCAAATATGGCGCTCAATCGGAAGACCCCGCGGCCTATTATCTTTCGGCTCTTAAGATACCAACATGTTGAGCAAATTCTGAATGCCGCTCGCGCAAAAGGCCCCATCGAGTTTGAGGGCCACCGGCTATCCTTCTTTCCTGATTTGGCTAAGCCCACGGTTGATCGTAGAAAGCGATTCCTGGAATTTCGACCGAAGCTACAACAACTGCAAGCTCGCTATGGCCTGATGTACCCGGCTAAACTCAGGGTAACGCTGCACAACCAGACCAGAACATTTGATGATCCTGAATTACTTGCGGAATTTTTGGAGTCCAAAGAGGCAGATCAGATGCGTTGATCCAAGGAACTCTTAGCTAATTGACCTTATATTGGTAAAACCCGCCATATTGTTTTCGGACGCTCTCTACCTTAGAGACTGCCTTGGCAATTCACAGCCTTGGCTTTCACTAGCCTTGATGGCCCTGCTCTATCATGCCCACAGCTACTTCGGTGGGGATCGGAGACTATAATAACAGAAGGGTTCAAACATTACAATCGCACTCTCTTGGGCCTCCTCCCGCAGACATATGGTCGCCATTTATATTTGGGGTTATGCTTCTTCTCTGGGGCACTTCGGTGCTTGTTTTCTCATATGGGGTGTATCTGGTATCTTAATTGATGTGTATGATATAGATGTACAGATGTGGTATATATTCCATACTCGCCTGCGCTTTTACTTCAAATGTATGACAATGTCTTATGGCCCTATGTAAGGTTTTTTCATTGAACGTAAAGGGAATCAACAACCCGATTAAAAGAAAGAAAATCCTTAGTTATTTGAGTCATGAAAAGGCGGATCTGGTTTTTCTTCAGGAAACGCACTTAAATTCTACCGAAACTCTGAAACTCAATATTAAACCTTACATGGTAGCTGCCTACTCTCCGGCTGTTTCTAAGAAATGTGGGGTAGCTATTCTGGTGAGGAAATCCTTGCCTGTCACCATTATTGCCACTAGCTCTGACACGGAGGGCAGATGGTCCCGCGTCCATCTTAAAATTGGACACCTTGAACTAACATGTATATGTATATATGCCCCCAATGTGGATAATCCTGCCTTTTTTGCTACCATTGCTCAGGTTGCGCAGGCCTCTGCTAGCACCTCACTGATAATAGGTGGCGACTTTAATCAAGTCGTCGATCCTCTGATAGACAGGCAACCGCCTAGAACGAGTGGCCTGCCCAAGAGCTCCCTCACACTCACCTCCTTGATCAAAGATCTCGCTTTAGTGGATCTTTGGAGATTGTTGCATCCTGCTGAACTGGAATTTACTTTCTATTCTCCCCCCCATCTATCACAGTCCAGAATAGATTTTTTCCTAATATCTAAAGTGCTGGTATCTCAGGTAGACACAGCGATGATTCACCCATTACATATCTCAGACCATGCTGCCATTTCCTTCCAGTTGCACGCTAACCTGCCCAGTGGGAATCCGGGAAATTGGTTTTTTGATAGGACCCTGCTAGAGCAACAAGAGTTTCAGTTAGACATTCGGGCCGCCATTCAGGACTATTTCCATTTTAACTTACCACATGATACCATGAGCTGGGCTTGGTGGGAGGGCTTTAAAGCTGCCATTCGCGCAACCATTACTAGCTATCAAATTCGCTTGGGGAAACAGCGTAAGCAACAGTTATTAATATTAGAGCAACAAATTAAAACTGGGGAACGGGTTCTTACTTCCCGCACTGATCCTTGTGTGTTGTTACGATTGCAACGCCTACGCTTTCAATATAACTCAATCCTGTCTGCTGCAGCTTCTAAAAATATCGCATCGCAGCAAGGGATGTACTATCGGGAAAGCAACCGTGCTGGTAGACTCTTAGCTAATGCCTTGAAAGGTCAAAAAGAAGCCAAACGGGTAGCGGCTCTCCGAAACCCGGTAGGAGGGGACATAGTGACAAATAATACAGAGATAGTAGAGCTTTTCCGGGATTTTTATACTCGTCTTTATAAATCAGAATGTGACTTCACGTCAGAGGCTTTTGAGCGATTATTATCCGGAATCCAAAGGCCGACCCTCTCTGAAGAGGATAGGGTTGCGATGGATAAACACCCCTTCTCCTTCGTCTCCACTGGCTTCCCGTCTCCTTCCGGATCCAATTCAAGCTTCTCACGCTCGTTCACAAGGTTCTTCACACCACCACGCCTCAGTACCTTGCTGACCTCATCCACTTTCACACCCCCCGGCACACTCCTCGTTCCTTTCACCTCAATCGCCTCACTCTTCCTCCCCCCTCACATGCTCACCTCCAATCCACCCGCTCCTCTGCCTTCTTCTTTGCAGGTCCGGCCCTCTGGAACTCCCTCCCCTCTACTCTCCGTCTGGAGCCCCACCATCCTACCTTCAAGCTCGCCCTGAAAACTCACCTCTTCTCCCTTGCCTTCAACCTCTCTCCTCCCTAGCCTCCCCTTTCCCCTTTTGATCCTCCTTTCCTGTACTCGCTTTTCTACTTTTACCAAGTTGTAACTTTCTTTTCCTTTTCCGGCCTTGTGCCTACTGCAATGAAGAAATGTTTTTGTAAACCGCTCTGCTTACCCACGAAGGGCGGTCAATCAAGTCAATAAACCTAAACCTAAACCTAAACCCTTCTCTACTAATGAAATTCACTCTGCCCTTAAACGTGTGGCCTCGGGACGCACCGCAGGCCCTGACGGTCTTCCGGCCGAATTTTATAAAACGTTCAGTGCTGATCTGGCCCCCCACCTAAAACTCTATTTCACTGCTCTGGCTGAAGACACATCTTGCTTGGGATCCTTTTCGGCGGCGAATGTGGTAGTATTTGAAAAAGAAGGGAGGGATCCGCTGTTAACAGCTAACTACCGCCCAATCTCCCTTCTTAACGCAGACTATAAAATTTTTGCGACTATCTTAGCCTCTCGACTATCTGACCAAATGTCTACACTAATCCACCCTGATCAATGTGGTTTTATACCCGGAAGATCCACTGCCGACAACGCTAGGACTTTATGTCATGTTTTGACTAAAGCTGCAAGCCTAGATCTACCACTAGTTGGCCTCTCCCTAGACGCCGAGAAAGCCTTCGACCGTCTAGAATGGCCCTTCTTATTTGCTGTTCTCCGTTGGTACGGCTTTGGGGAGGGCTTTCTCCGGTTTCTTCAAGTCATGTATGCCGAACCCACAGCCAGTATATGTGTGAATGCCATCAAATCTCAGCCATTCAGCCTTCAAAGAGGTACACGCCAAGGGTGCCCCCTATCTCCTCTGCTCTTTGACTTAGCGCTTGAACCTCTAGCCCTGTTACTTAGGCAGTCCGCAGACATCCGAGGTGCCCCCTTTAGACACAGAGAGATCAAACTCTCCGCTTATGCAGATGATCTTATGCTTTTTATAACTTTGGACTCGGTCCCAGTAGTCTTAGAATTACTAGACAGGTATTCGCAGCTCTCGGGCTATAAGATCAACTGGACCAAATCGGTTGCTTTCCCACTTAACCACCGGGTACATGCGGCCGACATGCAAGCCTTTCCCTTTCTCTGGCAGCATAGTATGGTGAAATATCTCGGGGTCTATTATTGCTATCCTTTAGAGGACACTATTAGTTTCAACGCCAAGGCGATAATCTCCAAAGTCCGTGAACTTACCAATCGGTGGTCTCCATTAACCCTTACATGGTGGGGCCGCTTGGAAACAGTGAAAATGATGATAGTTCCTAAAGTGAACTACATTCTCGAAATGCTACCATGTTTACTGCCCCGACACATCTACAAAGATATAGAAGGCCTTCTTATCCGTTATTTATGGCAGGGTAAAACACCCAGGATAGCTAAACAACACTTGCAATCTGATAAAGCGAGAGGAGGAGCTAGATTTCCAGATTTTCTCAAATATCATAAAGCCTTCCTCTTAAAGCAAGGTGCCCGTTGGTTGGATACCCCGGCAGCAGGCCGCCCGGTGTGGCTAGATATTGAAGAAGAGCTTAGTGGACCAGTTCCGCTGGCCTACTTCCCCGGAATGTGCCATCAGTCAGACTCCCGCCATTCACCAATGGTCGTAGACACTCTAGTGGCCTTTAATGCCCTCATTCAATCTCTGGGTCCGCAGGCGTGCCCCCTGGACCATCTCCCGATATGGCATAACTCTCGATTTCAAATTAACAAAAAAACGATAGCATGGAGACCCTGGTACTCCAGGGGGATTTGGACACCTAAGCAGCTGTTTGCTGGGGATCGCTGGAAAACCTTTAATGCTTTACAAACGGAATTTGGTCTACCAGCGAAATATTACTTTCAATGGATGCAGCTCCAACATTGCCTTAAAGGCGCTCGGGTCATTCCGCGCTCTGATACTAGCGTGGAAGGGCTGTCTGAGGTGATTCGTTGTATCGGGAGTCTACCAGGGGTGGCATCTAACTTTTATAAAATACTCACTCAAAGTCCAGGCAGGGACACCCCTAGGGCCCAGCAGGCATGGGAGCGCGAATTGCACATCACTTTAACTCCCCAGCAATGGAAGATAGTCTGGAGCAAAGTGGTGCGGGTCTCTAGATCCGCCTCTGTCACTCAAACGCTCTTCTATTTTGCCCACAGATGCTTTTATACTCCTGAGAAGATGGCCAAATGGAATGTCAATACAAGCTATCGATGTTGGTCATGCCATACAGCGGTGGGTACCTTCGCCCATGTTATCTATGAATGTCCAGCACTACAGCAATATTGGGGGCGGGTTTGGGACCGGATACAAAGTATCCTACACTTCCGGGAGCCCCTTTCTTGGAAGATTGTGGGACTCCGCTCTGTGGCGGGGATCCCCTCTCTTCCCAGGACAGGCCGCTTCCTCCTGGATTTTATGTTGGGTATGGCTGTATGCTTAGTCACGAAAAATTGGAAGAATGGCTCCCGCCTAACTTTTACCGAATGGTGGAATTCTGTCTGCTTATATAGTACATATGAGCAGATACCTCGTCGGATGGCATTCCAGGTTCAGGACTGCTCTCACTTGTCTAAGTGGCAGATGCTTAATGACTATGTTCAGATTGCCAGATGCTCCAATATAGCCGTATAGTTACACTCATCATGTTGCAGATAATTATATTATCACGAAAGATAATAATGTGTATATACACCCGATACTGGATTGTTACGTATCCCAGAGAAGAAGCAGGGGGGGAGGGGGGTGGTGGGGGTTTACTGTCCGTGATTGTATAATATTATTTGTTCATGTCTTCCATTCTGTATGTCCTTTTGTTTCGATGTTCCAAAATGAAAATAAAAGTTTAAAAAAAAAAAATTTAAAGCCCCAGCGGGCGCGCCCGCGCCTGAGGGCCTCACAATAGGGCCCTTGGGCGAGGCCCTTAGGCGGGGACCACAGGCGCCTCTGGCTCAATCTGACCAACGCAGCACCAGCAGAGCACCCGGAAGCCGCTGCAGCGTCGAGGAGCTGATCGGGAAGAGACGCTCCTCACGTTCATCCCCCTTAGCCCCATCATCATCCATGCACGCAAAGTAGGCACTCACCAGTCTGCTCCACTGCTACCCCATTGCTACTCACAGCCTACTGGCTCCATCGCTACCCTCTGCTACTTCATTACCCCATTATTGCTACATCTCTGCCCGCAACTAACTTTACTGCACAGCCTTTAGTCTCCTCCACTACTTCACTGCTTATACTTTATCATATGCTGCATAATGTGTGATCCCCTCTACCTCATTGCTTGCTGCCTCATTGCTTGTAGGTTACCATTTGTTGCTTGCCTGGACATTGATTGCACTGATCCTTGCTGCACAGGCTATGGTCTCCCCATTACCCATTGCTTGTATTTAACCTATACTCCATAGCGTATAATCCCCACTTGTAACTCAACATATGGATGAGTGGCCTAGTGGTTGGGGCAAGGTACTTCAGGCCAGAAGGTCAGGGGTTCAAATCCCACTAGAGGATAGCAACCTTGGGCCGGAAGGACTGGGGTTTCTAGTCCCCCAGGTGCTCCTTGTGGTCTTGGGCAAGCCACTTAACCCTCCATAGCCCATGTTCCCTGTAAAATAGTTATCTCCAAGTTATAATGCCCTGTTCAATGTAATTTCAGTTTGTTCAATGTAAACCGCACTGATGCAGAATAGCGCGGTATATAAGAGAATGTAAATAAATAAAATAAAATACTGCATAATGCATAGAATCCTTAGCCACCTCATTGCTTGTAAGGTAACATACACTGCATAGCCCCCCACTACTCCTTTTCTATGGTCCAACATCTCATTGTCCTTCTCTTCCTCACACTCCCTAACTGCCTCCCCTCCTACTAGCAACCTCACTCCTCTCCCCCCTACTCTCCCTCTACCTTCCTCACTTCTCCCTCCATTCTGTCTTCTAACCTAGCATCTGCTCTTGAGCTTCATCACACCCTCCCCCTCATTCAACCAGCCCCTCTCTCTTTAAGGCAACCCTACCCTCGCTTCTGCCGTACTGCCTTCGCCTTACCCCGCTCTCTACTACTCCTTCTCCTTCTCTCATCAGGTAATATCAACCCCAACTCTGGCCCCTTCAATTTCTTTCTCACTCTAAGAAGAGTTCCTCACATACTTTATCTAATCTCATTCATATCCCTCTCTTTTCCCCTTCCACCCTCCCTCACTCATGCCCCAATCACTCATCCAGAGATATCAACCCCAACCCTATCCCCCTTAAAACTCTGTCTAACTCTAAAAAGAGACCCTCATGTAACCTCTCTAATATCATCAATATCCCCCTTCATTCCCCCTCCTCTTCCCCTACCTCATGTCCCTCATGGAGGGCACACTCATCCAGAGACACCCACCCGCACACTGGCCCCTCTAGATCTCTGTACTACTCTGAAAATAGATCATCACGTAACGGCCCCCCCTAGACCACTGTCTTACTCTGGAAAGAAATCCTCACGTAACTTGTCCAACCTTATCCATATCCCTCTCCTTTCCCCCTCCACTCTCCCGTTCTCATGTGCCCTATGGAACGCATGCTCAGTCTCCAACAAACTTCCTTTTACTCATGATCTCTTTATCTCTAATGCACTACACCTTCTTGCCCCAAGACCTGGCTTCTCCCAGACGATACCGCATCCACTGCTGCTCTCTGCCACGGGGGCTACCAGTTCACCCATACACCTCGATCCAATGGCTGCGGTGGTGGTGTTGGGCTTCTACTTTCTCCCTCTTGCCAATTCAAACCCCTCCTGCTGCCTCAGTCACACCCCTCCCTCTCCTTTGAAATCCACTCCATTCGCCTCCTCACACCACTTCCCCTCCTAGTAGCTGTTATTTATCGCGCACCCGACAAATCCAAATTGACCTTCCTTACTGACTTTGACTCCTGGCTTTCCGTCTTTCTGGATCCCTCTTTCCCCACTCTTATTCTTGGTGATTTTAACATTCACATCGATAACGCCTCTGATCCCCATGCCTTAAAGTTCCTCACCCTCACCTCCTCATTTGACCTCCAACTTTGTTCCACCACCCCCACCCACCTGCACGGCCACTGCCTCAACCTGATACTCTTCTCTAATTCCTCTCCCTCAAACTTCCGCAACTCAATCCTTCCCCTCATCAGACCACTACCTTTTAACCTTTAATCTTCAGCTTCCACTGTCTCAACCTCGTCCTGTCTCCTCCAACCTATTTAGAAACCTTCATAATATTGATCCCTTGACTCTCTCCTCTACCATTTCTCCATCTCTTTCCTCCATTATGTCCTGCAAATCCGTTGAGGAAGCAGTATCCTCTTATAATGCTGCACTATCCTCGGCTCTTGACACTCTTGCCCCACCCACCCCATGCCCTATCAGACGTTCTACTCCTCAACCATGGCTCTCATCCACAACCCGCTATTTACGCACCTGTACCCATTCTGCTGAACATGCTTGGTCCAAATCCCGCTCCCTGGAAGACCTTCTACACTTCAAATTCATGCTTGGCTCCTTCCAGTCAGCCATAGCACTTGCCAAACAAGAATACTACATCCATATGACTAACTCCCTTGCCCATGATCCTCGCCGCCTCTTTAATACCCTCAATTCTCTCCTCAAGGTGCCCCGCCCACGGTCCCGCCCTCCCTTTCTGCCCAAACCCTAGCCGACTTCTTCCACGACAAAATCCACAAGATTACCCTCCAATTCCCCACTTCCTAATGTACCTCCCCCCCTCCCCAATTCTCCCCCCATTCATACTTCCTCTGCTACCCTCTCCTCCTTCCCGACGATCTCCAAAGAGGAAACCACACTCCTTCTTTCCTCCTCCAAACCCACCACCTGTTCCTCTGACCCTATCCCCACCCATCTCCTACACCACATCTCTCCCACCGTTGTCCCCCCATCTCTCATATTCTAAACCTTTCACTATCCACTGCAACTGTCCCCGTAGACTTCAAACATGCTGTTGTCACACCACTCCTCAAAAAACCCTCTCTCGATCCCACCTGTCCTTCTAACTATCGACCCATCTCCCTCCTTCCCTTCATATCTAAACTACTAGAACATAGCAGTCCACTGCCGCTGCCTTGACTTCCTTACCTCCCAGGCCTTCCGGGACCCACTACAATCTGACTTCCGTCCCCTACACTCTACTGAAACGGCTCTTACAAAAGTCTACAATGACTTGATCCTGGCTAAATCTAAGGGCCTCTACTCAGTCCTCATCCTTCTTGACCTCTCCGCTGCCTTTGACACTGTTGACCACAATCTTCTCCTCACCACCCTCTCCTCGCTTGGTTTCAAGGACTCCGTACTATCCTGGTTCTCCTCCTACCTCTCCCATCGCTCCTTTAGTGTATGCTCTGGTGGCTTCTCCTCCTCTCCCACCCTGTTCTATGTTGGTGTACTCCAAGGATCCGTCCTGGGCCCCCTCCTTTTCTCTCTCTATACACAATCCCTTGGCAGGCTTATCTCCTCCCATGGCTTTCAGTACCATCTCTATGCCGACGACTCCCAAATTTACCTCTCTATACCTAATATCTCTCCATCAATCCAGACCAGGATCTCTGCCTGCCTTTCTGACTTTGCTGCCTGGATGTCTCATCGCCGCTTGAAGTTGAACATGGCCAAGACTGAACTCCCTGTCTTTCCCCCAATCCCTCCCCTCCTCTTCCCCCCTTCTCAGTCTCCGTGGATGGATCTACGATCCTTCCTGTTCCCTCGGCCTGCAATCTGGGGGTTATCTTTGACTCCTCGCTCTCCTTCTCCACACATATCCAGCTTGTAGCTAAGACCTGACGCTTCTTTCTCTACAACATTAGCAAACTCCGCCCCTTCCTTTCTGAACACACTACTACAACCCTTATCCACTCCTTAATCTCCTCTCGCCTCGACTACTGCAACCTACTCCTTGCTGATATCCCTGTGAGCCATCTCCTTCCCCTTTAATCTATTCAGAATTATGCTGCTCGACTAATCCTCCGCCAGTCTCGCCATGCCCACATTACTCCTCTTCTCAAGTCGCTTCACTGACTCCCTGTCCAATTCCGCATCCAGTTCAAACTTCTCCTGTTGACCTATAAATGCGTTCACTCTGCGGCCCCTCAGTACCTCTCATCTCTTATCTCTCCTTACATCCCCTCTCGGGAACTTCGCTCCGCTAACAAATTACTTCTATCTAGGCCTTTCACTCGCACTGCTAACTCCCGACTTTGCTCCTTTCACCTTGCTGCACCTTACGCCTGGAACAGCTTGCCTGTGTCTATACGCCAGGCACCCTCCCTGACCCTCTTCAAATCCAGATTGAAGACCCACCTCTTCACTGTCACTTTTAGATTCTGACTTCTATCCTTTATCTCAACCTGACTCTCGTCAATTTTCATAACCGAATTGTAAAGACCATAATGTGCTTGGCACCAATTTGACTAATCCTCTGTATTGTCTCAATTAGATTAGCTCTAACTAGCAGGGACTGTCTTTTGTATGTATGCCTGTACAGCGCTGCGTGAGTGGTGCTATATAAGTGCTAAATAATAGTAGTAGTAGTAGAAGTGAGCTGCCTGCCAATGCCAACAAGCCAATTCAAAGTAAAACAAGCAGAAAGTTGCACAGAAATTAACATTAACATTTTCTCCATAAGCATATTTGACTAATTCCACCTTCCTCAAACAAATGGTGCTATGAATGTTCCTCTATGACAGTGCAACAGCTGAGCTCATAAATGAAGTGCTACGCAGAGAAAAATAAAAATGTGTGAGGCGGCAGGAAACATTTTGTCAACTGAACAAGGCTACATTTTTTGGGATGTCGTGGTGGCATCACCAGCGGGAGAGATGCCGGCTGCACACTGCAACTCTCGCATCTCATGAGTTGTAGACAGCTTGAAAAAGCAGAATCTGCTGTGATTGAGCTCGGGGTCATGTAGCAGGAGGGCTCCAGTTTCGGTATGGAAAAACCACACACTAAATCAATTTCATGTGCGTAAACCTCCAGATCGATACACATAAAGTTGATTTCCGTGGGTTAAAACATTTTACATGTTAATCTAATTTTACACACAATTTCTGAAGCAAACTGAAAAAATGTACAAAGACTGGCCCAAAGAAACAAAAAATGATTATGAAAATGCACCAAAAGATTTTCCATGCACACTCCTAAAGGGCTTGGACTATTCCCTCCAACCATATTCTAATCCTCTGTGTCAGACACCACAGACATCTAGCACTCTCAATTCTAGCTTGATCCTGGTAGTAGCCTGGTACAGCATATTTATCTGGAGGATCGGGCCTCCTGTGTTTTTCTTTGAGATTTTGCATTGCAGTCTTCCTTTTAGTCGCTTCTTATGTTATGTTACATTTCACCTTCTTTCTGCTGTTCCTGTGACCACTTCCCAAGTGTGTCAGAACTCATGCACTCCGGCTTTCAGTAACACCTTGCACAGAATTCCCCAGATACAGCAGATCCTAACAGAGTCTTTATGTAAAAAGGTGTCAGAATCTGTAATGCCTTGGCATTGGTTCAATAGAATCTGGTATCTTCACAAACTCCAGTCTCCAAATTCCAGAATATCAATGAAGGGGCAAAATAAAGAGAGCCTAGGTGATTTTTTAATCAGTCATTTTCATCATGCTACTCAATAAGCTGTTTTTCGGAGCATGAACTGAAAACAATCATTTCTCATTGTTTTTCCTGTGTGTTTGATTTTAATTTAATGAATCTCTTTTCTCTTCACTGCTTTGGAATAGTGTTTTTTTAAACTGCATGTTTGCGGTTGTGAGGTGCTTATTAAACAATGTCAAATCAAAACCCAAGAAAATGGCCCATATATCACCACCCGCTCCTCTGCCCTCACCATGGCAGCTTCTAACAGTTTCTCCAACCATACAGTCTTTCTCTTCCTTATGTTATTTATTTCTTCTTCTTAAAGTGAACATTTTTTATTTGCGATAGTTCCTTAATTCCTTGGCATCCTCCAGAGGTCGGTGTGCTGAGAGCATGTGACTGGCATAAATCAGCCTCCGATATAGATCTTCTTCATAGTGGTCAGAGGGGATAATTTAGTAGTCAGAATAATTTGTAGGAACCAGGAGAACAGTCGGATTCTCCTACCCTATCAATTATTGTGATCTTGGATAAGTCCCTCTCCCCTTCCATTGTTCCAGGTACCTCGTAAGATTAAAAGCTTTCGGGGAAAGGACTCATTGTACCGCTACGAAATGATGTGTAATGCTGTGGTTTAGGGTACTATTCAAATTGTGGAATTAAAAGAAACAAAGAATGGGAAATCAGCTAAATCCTAGAACTACTCCTATCTCAAGGCTGCAGAAACCATGCAAGACCCTAGCTGAAAACACCTGGAGGGTCTTTCACTAAAGGGTGCTGGCTGGCAGTGCACATTTTGGACATGACAGTTAATGAGGGCCAATTTCTGCACTAACTGTGCAACCTGCACTAGGGTAGCAAGTGGGCAGGTTAGGGATGGAGAGCTCAGAGCAGTTAGCATGAAATTCACATTGCATGCCAACTGCGTACCATGTGATTAGAGAGGGTGCACCTAACACCACCTCAATAGATGGAGTTACGTGCACATGTGCTAATGCAGAATATGTTAGGGGACATCACTCCGTGTTAACTGCCACATTAACAACCTACAACAGTTAATACGGTGTTGTTGCACCTAACATACCATAATTTTGGTGCTTTTAGCATGCTAGGTGCAACACCTTAGTGCCCTTTGGTCAAAGACCCCCTTGGTCAGGAGTAGGATGCAGTCTTTTCAGACACAACTAAGCTAAGTTAAAGCAGTCCATTCAAGTCAATCAAAAATTCATATGAGAAACAAAATCTAAATTCAGTCTGCACATAATGTGCCATGACATAAATGCTAGATATGAAAAGCGTTGACTCCTCTGCTATTCTAATGCAATCCAGCTCCATAAGATGCCGCTCCAGTTCCTCATTTGCAGCAGCCCAAAGCTCAGACATAAATGGAGCAGGAGGCATGCGACTGGGAAGTTCCAGCAATTGCGCAACTGCAGAGAAGGTAGATACAAAAATAGGCAGGTTATGCAACTCTTCCCTGACACAACGCTACACAGTCTATAAGAACTATGCCCATCAGGCCTAAAGCTGTTACGTTGCCTATCCATGAGCCAGTATCGATAATGTTTATGTTTATTAAAACTTTATATACCGCCCAATACAATTAGCATCTGGGCGGTTCACAATACATAAAATCAATTTTAAAAAAATGTTAAAAGAGAGAGAGCTGCGAAAAAGAGCCAGAAAAAGGAACGCCATAAAATTAAAGAAAAAGGGATAGAAACAGATTGGGGGATAAAGATGGGTAACAAGAGGAAAGAAGAGGGGGATGACAACAACAACAACAAAAAGAATAATATAAGACATGGGTAAGGGGTATGCTGTCAGAGGCCTAGAGGGGGGGGGGGGGGGGAAGATGGGGCCGGGAAAGGAAGGTTAAAGGCAGAGCAGAAAAGATGGGTTTTAAGATTAGTTTTAAAGGACGGGTAGGAGGTAGACGGGTAGAGATTAATGTGAAGAAAGTTCGTTGAGAGCCAGGAGGCTACAGAAGAGAGACAAGTATTAAAGGCAGTGATGTCTGGTGCAATAGGATCAGTGTGATAGAGGAGAAAGATATCATCCGCGTAGTAATAGGCAGAAACACCGTGTTGCTGGACAAGGAGGGCAAGAGGGGCCAGGAATACATTAAAGAGAAGAGGGGCGAGAACAGAACCTTGAGGAACACCACATGGAAGGGGTGTGAAGGGAGAGGACTCTGAGCCAGTGTGAACTGAGAAAGTGCGACTGAACAAAAAAGAGTGGAACTAACGAAGAACTAAACCGGAAAGACCCGCATCCTGAAGATGAGATAGCAAAGTGCGGTGATCAACCAGGTCGAAAGCAGCCGAAAGATCTAGAGAAACAGCAAGAGAAAGTTGACCACGATCGTGAGCAGAGTGCAAGTCATTGAGGAGGGAGAGAAGAACAGATTCAGTGCTATGACCTGGACGGAAACCTGATTGACGTGGATGGAGAGTGAGAGAAAGCTCGAGGTGAGAGGAGAGCTGAGAAAAGACCAATTTTTCCAAGAGCTTAGAGAGAAAAGGGAGATTAGATATAGGACACCAATTGGAGGGGGATGAGGGGTCTAGAGAACTCTTTTTAAGGATAGGTCGGACAGTAGCATGTTTCCACGGGGAGGGAAAAGTGCCAGAAGAGAGACTAGAGTTGAAAAGCGAGAGAATAAGTCTTTACTATTCATTGCATACCATCTGTGTCATACAAGCAAGGCACATCGTCAACCACACAGCACATCAGTACAAGATGTGCTATAAACTCTGCAGGTGCTGTGAGAATCCATGATCTCTGAATTGTTATCCACAAGACACAGATCCAAACCCCCTTTCTCCCCAGTTAGGAATTACTTGCTGAACACAGATGGTCCTAGGCCAATTAACACCTTTTGGCAGTTTGATTCGACAGCTGGCCTAGGCAATGAGGAAAGGGAGATCATTTTTAATTAAATTGCTGCCAACATGGGACTTTCTAGCAAATACAGTTCTTTGATATGGTATTTCAATAGAATCATTTTTTTTCATATACAATGTGGGTAGAAAAACAGGACCTGAATTAAAATGTATTGATTAGCTCTGAAAAAACAATAGTCTTGTATCTGGCTCATAAAAACTGGAAAAAAACATTTTGAGAAATGTGCCTTTGGGAATGATTTTATTTTATTTACTAGTTATATTCTCAAACAGTGCAGCATGTTTCCAGGAAGCTTGTATATGAATTATGTATAGATCTGTATAGATGTACAGTCTTGAATGACTAACAAAAGGGACTACTACTGCTGGAAAGAAATCTGCACTTGTAAGTATTTACTTCTGGGAAATTCTCTAAATCTTGGGGAAATGGGAATTCTTTGGGTTATAACTGATAAATCTGTGTATTTTAGAATTCAATGTATTTGTTAACTCAGTCAGGACCTAGTATCAGCAGATAGCTTTTAGTTTAAATTTAAAAACAGCATAGAGCTTTCAGTTTAAGCTTTTAGTTTACTTTTAAAACCAGCAGAGAGCTCTTACTTTAAATTTAAAACTCAATCAGGGCCTTTATCAGCAGAGAGCATTTAGTTTAAATTTAAAAACAGCAGAGATTTTTTAGTTTAAATTTAATCTGTCAGGGTCTAGTATCAGCAGAAAGCTTTTAATTTAAATCAAATCAGAGTATAGCTTAGCACAGAAGGAAGAATAGGGCAAAATATTGTTTGAATTGAAAGAAATAAATTGTTTCTAGATACCTTTACAAAGAGGCCTTCCATTTAGGGGGCAAGAGATCTGGGAATTTGTTTTAAATAGGTGTTAAAGACAAGTGAAAGGTCAAGGGGGCAATTTGAAAGTCTCCCTCTATCAAACCAAGGGCTGTGTGAATCACACAGGAAATTGTTAACAGATTACCTTAGAGGCACAGGTCTGGGACCTGTGTACCAAGCCAGCCTTTACTAAGTGCTAGTTCCTTCCAACCCCAGGCATAATCATAGCTTTATAGGCTTTTAAACTGATTAAAGGGGGAAGGGTGGTCAAAGTCACTTTCAGGTTCAGTTGGTTATCATCATCAGGAAGAGATTAAGGCCCTGAGGTTAATTAATCTTGAGGTGAACAAAGTCCCTTAAAAGTAATTGAAAAAGTTCTATCAGTATAAGCATCCCTAGCAACTTTAAACAACTTAAATAGCTAAACAAAACCTTAAAACTAAGATGCAGAGAGCAATCCAGCAGTGAGATGGGGGCTATCCAGTCTTTTGTATTGAGTGTCACATGTATGATTTTCTCCCAGTTGGTGAGGTGTCTTATGTGTGCACTAGATGCAAAGAGTTCTTTGCTCTCAGGGAACAAGTCTGATCTCTGGAGGCTAGACTTGGAGGACATAAGGAAGACAGAGAGGTACATAGACAAAACCTACAGGGATGTAGTATTGAAGTCCCACCTCCAATCTGGCAGCCTCTCAGTTGCCATGGAGGAGAGAGGTCAAGTGAAAGGACAGCATCACCTTGGTATGGCAGAAAGTTATCCTGTAGCTAGGACTTGTCCGCCAGGAGATATAAAACCCTCTCACACTGAGGAGGTTTCTCCAGGGCCATGTGCCCATAAGGGAAGGGTTAGGACAGCTGTTATAGCTAGCAATTCAATCATTAGGCATGTATATAGCTGGGTGGCTGATGGACATGAGGACTGCCTGGTAACATGCCCGCCTGGTGCGAAAGTAGTGGACCTCATGCACAACCTAAGTTTTAGATAGTGCTGGGGAGTAATCTGCTGTTTTTGTACATATTGGCACTAATGACCCAGGGAAGTGTGGGAGGGAGGTTCTAGAGGCCAAATTTAGGCTTTTAGATAGAAAGTTGACATCCAGAACTTCCAGGATAGCATTCTCTGAAATGCTTCCTGTTCCATGCACAGGACCCAAAGGTAAGCAGAACTCCGGAGTGCAAAGAAGAAGGTTTTGGATTTATTAGGAACTGGGCAACATTCTGGGGAAGGGAGAGGCTCTTCTGAAAGGATGGGCTCCACCTTAACCGGGATGGAACCAGGCTGCTGGCACTGACCTTTAAAAAGGATATAGAGCAGCTTTTAAACTAGATAATAGGGGAAATCAGAGAGTCATCCAGGAGCGCATGGTTCAGAAGGATGTATCCTTGAAGGATACTAGCAACAGAGGGAACTTAGGCTATCCCGATAGAGAGGTTCCAATAAAGATAAAGTAACCCAGTATAGTCCATAAAGATTCCAAATTACCCCTATCAACTGATAATCAGATTAATATGAATAAAATACAACCTCTAAAAGGCCTGTATGCAAATGCTAGAAGTCTAAAAAATAAGATGGGAGAGCTAGAATATATAGCACTAAATGAAAGCTTAGATATGAATAGATATGATTGGCACCTCAGAGACCTGGTGGAAGGAGGACAGCCAATGGGGCATTGTGATACCTGGGTAGAAACTATATTGCAATCAGAGTACATCAAATTGGTGGAGGACTGAACTCTATGTTAGAGAAGGCATTGAGTCACATAAGATTAAAATTTTGCAGGAAACAAAATACAGTGTAGAATCTCTATGGATAGAAGTTCCATGTAAAAAGCGGAAGGCAAAGGCAGTGGGTGTATACTACTGACCACCTGGCCAGAATGAACAGATGGATCATGAAATGCTCAATGAAATCAGGGAAGCTAACAAAAGTTACAACACAGTAATAATGGGTGATTTCAATTACACCGGTATTGACTGGATCAATGTCAGCAGGACATGCTAGAGATATAAAGTTTCTAGATGAAATAAATGACTGCTTCTTGGAGCAGCTGGTTCATAAACTGACAAAAGGGGAAGCTCTTTTGGACCTAGTCCTTAGAGGAATACAGGATCTGGTGCAAGAGATAAGTGTTTTGGGGCAACTTGGCAATAGTGATCATAGCATGATCACATTTGATTTAATAAATGGAAGAAAAACTTCAAAGAAATCCACAATACTACCTTTTAACTCTCAAAAGGAAGACAATGATAAAATGAGGAATATAGTTAAGAAAAAACTAAAAGGAGCAGGTACAAAGGTTAAAAATTTACATCAAGCATGGGTGTTGTTTTAAATACTATCCTGGAAGCCCAGACCAAATGTATTCCACGCTTTAAAAAAAAAAAAGAGGAAGGAAGGCCAAAAAACTGCTAGCATGGTTTAAAGGTGAGGTCAGAGAGGCTGTTATTGCCAAAAAAGCATTCTTCAGGATATGGAAAAAGGAGCCTACTGTTGAACACAGGAAACAACATAAGCATTGGCAAGTTCAATGCAAGATATTGATAAGGCAGGCAAAGAGAGAATTTGAAAAGAAGTTTGCCATGGAAAAAGTAGCAAATTACCTAAACTAGATGGTATATATCCAAGGGTGTTGAAAGAACTGAAATATGAAATTACAGACCTACTATTAGTAATCTGTGAACTATCATTAAAATCATCTCTAGTACCTGAGGATTGGTGAGTGGCCAATGTAACTCAGATTTTTAAAAAGGTTTCCAGGGGGTGATCCGGAAAACTACAGACCAGTGAGCCTGATGTCAGTACTGGGAACAATGGTAGAAACCATTATAAAGAATACAATTACTGAACAGAGAGATAGTCATGCTTTAATGGGCGAAAGCCAGCATAGATTTAGTCAAGGAAAGTCTTGTCTTACTAATCTGTTATATTTTTTTGAAGGTGTGAATAAATAGGAAGACAAAGGTGAGCCAGTTGATATGGTGTATCTGGAAATTCAGAAAGCCTTTGACAAGGTCCCCCATGAGAGATTCTTGGTGAAATTAAAAAGTCATGGGATTGGAGGCAGTGTAGTACTGTTGATCAGGAGCTGGTTAAAAAATAGAAAGCAGAGGGTAGGGTTAAAGGGACAATTTTCTCAATGGAGAAAGGTGAATAGTGGAGTACCCAAGGGATCTGTGTTGGGCCTGCTGCTTTCAACATATTCATAAATGACCTGGAAATAGGAATAATGAATGAGGTGATCAAATTTGCAGATGACACAAAATTAGTTTAAAGTTGTTAAAACTCAAGAGGATTGTGAAAAATTGCAAGAGAATCTTGAAATTTTTTAAGACTGGATATCCAAATGGCAGATGAAATTTAATGTGGAGAAGTGCAAAGTTAAGCACCTAGGAAAGAACAACCCAAACTATGCTTACATGATGCAAGGTTCCACATTAGAAACCACCAACCAGGAAAAAGATTTAGGTGTCATCATGGATAATACGTTGAAACTCTCCATCCAGTGTGCAGCAGCGGCCAAGAAAGTTTCTAGGAATCATAAGGACAGAAATGAAGAATAAAACCAAGGATATTATAATGCCTCTGTATCGTTCCATGATGTGACTGCACCTTGAATATTGTGTGCAATTCTGGTCGCCGTATCTTAAAAAGGATATAGCGTTATTAGAAAAGATGCAAAGAAGAATAGCAAAAATGGTAAAGGGGATGGACGGATACCCCTATGAGGAGAAGCTTAAAAGGTTAGGGCTCTTCAATCTGGAAAAGAGACAACTGAGGGGGATACGATAGAGGTCTATAAATTAATGAATGGAGTGGAACAGGTAAACGTAGATCAATTGTTTGTGCCATCAAAATGTAGAAAGACTAAAGGACACACAAAGAAGCTACAATGTAACCCTTTTAAGACTAATAAGAGAAAATATTTTTTTATTCAACACGTAATCAAACTCTGGAATTTGTTACCAGAGGATGTAGTAAAAGCTTTTATTGTAGCTGGGTTTAAAAATGGTTTGGACAAGTTCCTGGAGGAAACGTCCATAAATCATTATTAAAAAGAGGACCCGGGAAAATCACTGCTTGCCCCGGGACAAGTATTGTGGAGCCTGTGCCTTTTGGGAACCTGCCAGGTTCTTGTGACCTGGATTGGCCACTGTTGGAACAGGACACTGGGCTTGATGGACCTTGGGCTGACCCAGTGAGGCATTTCTTATGTTTTTATCTCAGATCAGGTGGCCTTTAACCGGAAGTCCCAGCCATTGGATGTGCAATTAATTGCACGCCATCTGGGAAGTACAAAAAGTGGTATAAACTATGCATATCTACACAAGAAGGGAAAATGTTTGAAATTAGGATGATCAAACACTTTGACACTAACACAAAAGGACTCAATAGAGGCATTGGCTTTCTCAGTCATCATCAGATATGGGACCATTCAACTGTACTTTAGTCTGCCTCCCGCCTCCTTTTACTAAACTGTAATGGCAGAAGCAGACAGTCTAAAACCTAGATTACTCTATCCTAGTTAAATCCAGTGTAACTGTAATGTTTCATCAGTGACCTGATAGTGTGAGGAAAGTGGAGGTATAGCTTAGTGGTTAGAGCAACAGGCTGAGATCCATTCATATCAGGGTTCAAATCCTACAGACACTCCTTGTTACCTCGGGCAAGTCATTCCACCCTCTCTTACCACAGATACAAATGT
This sequence comes from Ichthyophis bannanicus, assembly GCA_033557465.1. NCBI lineage: Eukaryota > Metazoa > Chordata > Amphibia > Gymnophiona > Ichthyophiidae > Ichthyophis > Ichthyophis bannanicus. The sequence goes on from CM066041.1 coordinate 278,174,028, forward strand.
AGGGCCCTATCTTCAGCAGCAGCAGGTAGGGCTGCTAAAGACCCAGCTATTCAATGCTGGAGCCATATCTGGATTGCCATGAAGCCAACCAGGCAGTGGCAATAGTCAACAGCAAAGGTTAGGCCAGTCTTTACTGGGCCTGACCTTTGCCACATTGCGATAATCAAGCAGCTGCTCAATATCGCTGCTGCCTGGTTATTGCTGGATGCCGTGTCTGCCCCCCTGAAATGCCCTGATGCATGCAGCAGCAGCACTTATGGATCAGACTGTGGGGAAAGGGGACTTTGGTTGGCGGCCGGAGATCACGGCTCCTGAATGGTGGATGCCATGGCACTGTGACTCCATTCAGGAGGCTGGCTGGGCTATCCAGGGAGTCCAATGTGCGTGCCGGGTGTCCAGAATCGGGGCACAGCCTGGATGTCCTGGACCTGCTCCTGATTCTGATCTCGTGGAAACATCTAGCCCCCGTTGGATCAGAATCAGGTGCAGCTGGTGCACGTCCTGATTCTGGCTACTCGGACAAGTGGTTGGACATCTGGATCGGAATGTGCCTCCACAGCAGGGATGGCGAACTTCACTCCTGGAGTGCCACGATTCAGCCTGGTTTTCAGGATGTCCCTAGTGAATGTTCACAAGATATATTTGCATCCATTGCCTCCCATTGTAGACAAATATATCTCATGAATATTCATTAGGGGCATCCTAAAAACCAGGTTGGATTGTGGTACTCCAGGACTGGAGTTGCCATCCTTGGTCTAGAGAACAGGGTCAGGTGCCTTGACAGGGAAATCGTACTTTGCAAGTCTCCAGCATTCTGCGCATTATCACCATCCACTGTTAGGTCTCTACATATCAAAAGCAAATGATGGCTAGCTAATGGTCCTGTTTACTCATCTTTTTTATTCTCATGGATATGGGGCGGGAAATATGCCTTACAAAATCATTACAAAACTGCAAGTTAATTCTGAACACACTTGCGATTATCCTAGCTTTCTTAAAAATATATTAGTATTTCCACTGTCCCATGTTTTTCCTCAGGCACTTCTCAACAGCACTACAGTCATTACAAGAAGGGAGCAGCTCGTTCATGGCTGCGTCCATTAAATACTGGGAAGAGCAGCAATACATCCTGTTCGTTAAACCCCCTCCCCCAGCACAATCAGCACTGATGCTTTTCACATCTGCTCCAATTTGCTTTCTCTCTTCACTAATAATAAAATACCTAGAGAATTTCAGATAGTTGAAATGGTCAGTTGGTTGAAGGCAACAATCCCGGCTGTGCTATGTTCACTTCTGGTCTCATGCGATGGAATGAGCTGTAGTCTTGAAACACTAACAAATATTATTCTCTACTTCATCAGCAAATGCAAATCGTGTAGGTGCCTGAGAATGCAGGATGGCGAGTGGCTGTCAGAGTCATTCTTACTTTGACAGCTTCATGTATATAGCTTGGGGAGAAGGAGTTGCAACAGTGGAGAATTTCAGAGATTTAAGAGGTGGAAATAATGCTTCTGCCCATAGTAAGAGAGAGGATGACGCAAACATGCGCACTTCCCTTCGCGCAAGCATCTGTACAGCGTCTACGAGAAATTTTCAGCTCCAGGGTGGGCGCAGAAAGCAAGAAGGAATCGAACACAAGCATAAGCACTGTGCAGATGGCCTGTGCTGATGACAGCACACCATGCATTGAAATCCTTAGGGATGCAGGGTAATGAAGCAATTGATTATGCAACACGGATGTAGTGACGTGCGCAGGAGGCTGATGAGAATGTGAAACTTTGAACATGAGGTCTAAGGAGGCATTAAGAGTTAGCTTAAGGTCTGCAGTCGGTGCTAGGGAGGAACGTATCCCCGTTTCTTCAGCATATAGCCCCCAAATCTTTTTTCTAGCTTTGCTGTAGCGACTGCTGAAAAACACGGCAGGTGAAGCTTTCTGGAAGAATGTTACGTGCGTGTGCTGGATTGCTATCTCGTTCATAAACAGCAATGTGATTCTGTGCACTGATATTATTCTGAATGGAACTTCTGCTCAGAATAATATTGCTGTGTGCCAATTAGAAATCTAGCACATGCACACAAGTGTCTTTTTGTGCGCAGTATATACTGTAGGTGCACATGTGCTTGGCTTCCTCTCCTGGTTTAGCACAGACGTTTTGCGTAGAGTTAGCTTGCATGCTGTTTGCTTACTGTATCACTGCACAAAACATCTCCTTTTCTCTCTCTATACACAGTCCCATGGTGTCCTCATCTCTTCCCATGGCTTTCAGTATCACTTTTATGCTGATGACTCTCAAATCTATCTATCTACACTTGACATCTCTCCTTCGCTCCAAATTCGTATCTGTATTTGCTTATCTAACATCACTGCCTGGATGATTCATCACCGCATAAAATTAAATATGGCTAAACCTGAATTTCTTATTTTCCCCCCTAAACCCTCCTCCCCCTTCCTCCTTCCTCTATCACTGTTGACAACACTCTTCTTTTTCCTGTTTCCTCAGTCCGCAACCTTGGGGTCATCTTTGACTCCTCCCTTTCCTTCGCCACACATATTCAACAAATAGCTAAAACCTGTCGTTTCTTTTTCTACAACATTAACAAAATCCATCCCTTCCTCTCTGAACACACTACTAAGGCTCTCCCGTCTTGACTATTGCAACCTCTTCCTTGCTGGTTTCCCTCAGAGTCATCTCTCTACTCTTCATTCTATCCAGAACTCTGCTGTGCAGCTAATCTTCCGCCAACCCCAATACACTCTTAAAACCCCTCTTCTGAAATCACTTCACTGGCTCGCCTTCCATTTCTGTATCCAATTCAAACTTCTCCTTCTCTAACATATATATGTATTCACTCTATTGCCCCTCATTACCTTTCCTCTCTTCTCTCTCCCTACACCCCTCCTCATGAACTCCGCTCCTCCTCTGGCTTTCTTCTCTCTATACCTTTTCTTCTTCTGCAAACTCCAGACTTCAATCTTTTCACATTGCTGCTCCTTATGCATGGAATAAACTTCCTCTATCTTTACGTCAAGTCTTTTCAAATCCATGCTAAATTCTACCTCTTTGAGGCCGCATTTGGATCCGAATCCCTTGTACGCCTTGTGTCTCCTTTCCTATTTGAACCCCCTTGTTTCTCTTGTATTGTTCTGTCTGCCTTGATTAGATTGTAAGCTCTACGAGCAGAGACTGTCTTCTTTATATGTTTGTACAGTGCTGCGTATGCCTTGTAGTGCTATCTAAATGATTAATAGTAGTAGTAGTAATAATACATCAATGTAAAAGCTGGTAATTACTTCAGAAAATGAAGGGTTACTTTTGTATCCCCAACGCGTTTCAGCGGATGCCTTCTTCGGGGGGAAGGATACTGGCCTTCTGGCTCAAAGTAAATTGCCACAAATACTAGGTCACTCCTCACTCCAACAACCCATCAATCTCACACCAGCCCTCAACAGGAGGAGATCCAAAAGAAGAAATCAAAATATACAAAAGATAAAGGAAACACAATAAACTTGAACAACTGGTACATTTCCATAATCACGGCAGTTCAGCAAGAGGAAGCACCTGGTTCTCCAAGCGTCTGGCATTAAGGAAGGCCAACAGTTGGGAAGGCTGAAAGAAAACATAGGAAGCAGCTTGGTATTTGACCAAGCATTTACAAGGAACATAAGAACATAAGATATGCCATACTGGGTCAGATCAAGGTCCATCAAGCCCAGTATCCTGTTTCCAACAGTGGCCAATCTAGGTCATATGTACCTACAGTAGCAGTTTCCCCAAACAACACAGGTTCCACAATGCTTGTATTGGGTCAAGCATTGATATCCTGGGTCCCTTCTTAATAATGGTTTATGGACCTTTCCTCCAGGAACATGTCCAAACCTTTTTTAAACCCAGCTACACTAACAGCCTTTACTACATCCTCCAAAAGAGTACTCAGGATTATAAGGACCGGTCCCAAATGGAAATAAATGTATTTATTTAACAGTATTTTTTATACTGCTTTATTATTTCAATCAAAGCGGTGTACACTGTAACTTAAACTTGGTAAACGTACATGTTATGAAAAACATATATGTTAAGAAAAAGAGTGCTCCCAACTGCTGGCCACTAGGTGCATTCGCCTACGCTGAGTGTCTTGAGCAAGATCTGGAAACATGTGGACTAATATTCCCTTAAAACGCAGGTTCCTCTTCTTGAAAAACAATTTAATCAACCATTCTTTGTCTGAAATTAAAGCTAAAGTAATTAATAATGTAGCAGGAGTAACAACTTCTTCCCTTGAATCTTGGAGGATAACAGACACATCCAGAACATCTACTTGCCCCAAGTCAGGGGCAACCCCAGCCATGACCATAGGTGATCTTCTAGAAGTTGAAAGGTAATAAATCTTCACCATCGGTGGGTGGGATTCAGGTGGTATATCCAACACATCAAGTAAATAACTCTTCCTCATATCTCTTGGGGATACTAAAAGATCCCTGGGTAAATTTATAATCCTCAAGTTTGCAGCCCTAGCAGAGTTCTCCAAAAGTTCCAACTTCGCCTTAGTTATAGATGATTCTTTCATAAATGATTCAGAGCACTTCTCCAAGGCATTAACTTGAACTTGCGCACTAAAGAAGTTTGAAAAAATACTACCTTAGACGCAGTCTCTTCAGTAGCCACAGAGTTAAGTTGAACTTTCTGGTTTAAAGAAGAAACGTAAGGAATCAGGGCAGCCCCCAACTGCATTATAGCTGTCCATATAGACTCTAATATAAAAGTCGCCGGTCGCTGTAAAATGAAGGCTTCAAAAGGAGACTCCCCCACTACCGCCGTAGGGCCCTCCATACTGCCAAGCTCTCGAATCTGGGCCTGTTGGACAGCCAAAACAGCTGCCTGAACTCCTGTAGAATGACCGGCATAGTTGGCGGAATCCTGCTGGTTCAAGGAGGAAACCACCCCCTCCTTAGGAGATCCCGAGCCTTTCCCTTGCCGGCTGCCAAGAACTCCCTCACCAGGGCATTCAGTCAGCTGTAGCTCCTCAAGGGAAAACTGGATACGCTCCACCTACTGCCGAGCGCCACAAATCCGGGGAGACAGAATGACTGTTCGAGGCATGTGTCAAGTCACCCGACTCTGACGCCGGCACAACCGAGCTTAACTCCTTGGGATCTTCCAATTGCTGAGCTGGGCACAACATATCCAGCAGTCCAACAGTCAGAGGTAATGACGGAGAAGTCGAGGGGGCCAGAGGGAGCATTGGCTCCCTTTATTTTCTGCTTCCTTCCCATTTGAAAGAAATGCTCCGCTCACACAAGTCCTGCCACCGCCATCTTGTTTCCCCCGGGACAGACCTTCACACAAAGCTATCCTAGCAAAATAAAGTCTCACATACAATGCAATAATGCTATCTGATTTGATTATGCCTTTATCACAAATATGTTAATTGGAGCTGCTCAGTTTGCATTTCCCTGGTGACACACATGTGAGTGGACCTACAAAGAGCATGACAGTCCTTTTCAGTAAATAAGCACTTCACAAAAGCTCCTAATAAACCAATAAATCCAAATCCATGCGGGCTTTCTCCCTTGCCGCCCCTATTATTTGGAATGCACTTTCGGAAAAGCTACGATCCACAACTGATTTAAAAGACTTCCGCAAGTTACTCGAGACCACCTTATTCATTGAACATTATAATGAAGACCACCAATCCCAATCGTACTGAAGGAAATTACAAGACAGTTTAGGACTTTGAAATGCAATGTTTCAATTTACAATTAAATGTTCCTTGTAAAATGAGTATGAAGTCACAAGCCTGTTTAAGTTGTTAAAACATGATATTACCCTCCCTGTATATAAACCCTTGTACATAGCTCATCCTGTAAATAGCACACCATGAAATCATCCCCGTCACTCACACAAATACCCACACGTGTTAACACTGCATGCCTACCCCTACTGACACTGATCATTGATTGTTTGAAGTGTAAACCGCTTTAATTTCAGGACAAAATGGTATATAAATCCTTTTAAATAAATAAATAAATAATAAGAGGGTCAATATACAGGGACAAGAGGCTGGAATGTGCTTTCTCTGTAATGCACCCCTGCCCAGTGCAGTTAGATCATCTGGAAGATTGTTGGCTAATAGAGGTGACCTTATTTTCCCACTATTACTCTCCCAGTAGAAATGCTCTCACAGCCGTTAGCTAGGAAATTAGCAGAAGCTATTGCTTTCATTATCTTGCTCCTTCTTCAACGGGCACTGACCTCTGACGACCCGAGAATTACTCCTCATGGACTGTCGAATATTGCAAGCGTTGTAAGTACTATAATGTTCAACAGAAGTTTCTCACACATTGTTCTAGAGGCAAATATTGTACTTTATCTGCTGCTGCAGACTAATTTGCTTCTCAGAGTTTCTCTCTCTTGTTCTGTCTCTCACCACATTTAGCGCTCCCTTCCCTTATGACGTTCTTATAGAAAAATCGAGGCCGATACTCAGTGGTGGCAGCCAAGTGCGCATAAAGCCTATACGGCATCTGGTGCTGAAGATCCGGTTTTACCAGGCAGTGCAATCGCTTTCCGTTAGTGGTAATATTCAGCCATTAACTGGATAATGAAAACTGGAGAAAGTTACAACAGTCATTGAACTGTCCTAAATTTATCGAGTTTATCTATCCGGTTTGCTGCTGCGATGGCTCCCGATCTGCTGACATACCACCCCAATTTTAAACAGGCATTATCAGATAGTGCCGCTGAATATCAGGATTGCTGCAGTTTAGCTAGTTAGTACGTCTATTTTGTATAGGCTGCCCCATAGAAAATGACAGCAGGAAAAGATAGGCCATATGGTCTTTTTCTGCCATCATGTTTCTATATTTCTATCATACAGCCAGTGGTGTAAGTTACAATGAGGGCCCCCCAAGCAAAATTTTGCTGAGGGCCTCCCATTACCTTGGCAGTCTTGTCCACCCCTCTCCCCCATTGTGTGGACCTCCTCCCCCAGCAAATCTCTCCCCCCCCCCCCCATGCAGTAACGTTGGTAAACTTACTTCATTGTGTTTGCCACACTGCTCTGCTCTTGTACATCCACCGATGTTCCCCACTGGGCCGAAATCTCACAGTGTGGCTATTATCACGAGACTTCAGCCTGGTGAGGCACAGCCACCAGGCCTGCAGCAGACTTATAAGAGCGGAGTAGTGCAACAAACATGATAAAGTACATTTGCCATTGTGCTGCAGCTGTGTGGGCCCCCTTTCTGCCAGGTCTTCCCACACTGCGGGGGCTGCTTGGGTGGAATTTACACGACTGCATACCCAAACCAATAGCCCAGTCTCTACAATCCCTTCCTCTTCCTCAGAGATCCTTGGTGCTTGTTCCATGCCTTCTTGAATTCTGATATTATCCTGTCTCTCCCATCTCTACTGGAAGACTTTTCAACATCCATTCCTGCAACATTAGATAGCAAAGCAGAATAGCCTAATGATTAGCATAATGGTTAGAGACTAAGCAAGCCAAGGTTCAAATCCTACTTCTACCACTGAAGCTCCTCATGGTCTTGACCAAGCCATGTCATTCTCCATTGCCACAGATACAAAACATGTGGGACTATTTACAGGTTTCTCCCATGTTGTATCTATGGGAAAATGCTTAGTAATAGTAAAAAGGCCCTCAGATTGTAAGCCTTGAGCATATGTTTGTAAAAGTTAGCAATTAAATCCCAAACTCTGATCCACTCTTAAATCCAGAGGTTCTGATAAGTGTTGCATCTGAAAGCTTCACCTCTACTTTCTCACTGACTCTGCGGACTGCCTGCTGCCATTACCATCTCCACATTAGCGTTGGTTTTATTCAGTGGCTGCAAAGCTACAAGAGCACCTCATATCTTACACACCCAGTGAGGGGGACGACAGTGCCTCTGATTACTTAGGGCTACATTTACTAAAGTGTACTACCATGTTAGTTCACATTGACACACAGTATTGGCATAATAGGTCCTATTGTACAAAATGAGAGCCGTGGGAAATAGCACGTCTTGTGCATGTTAGCATGATAGCGCCTTTTAGTTAATCTAGACCTAAGTCATTTTAAAAACTCTGCATTTCATTGTTTCCATTAGGTTGGATGTTTCATGGGGGAGCCCAGTGTTCTTTTGCCTGTGTTGTGTGGGTAGTTTGGAAAATCGCTAATTGCCATTCCCAGTGGCTCCTCTTAAATAAATCGCTGGCCATGGCAGAGTCTCACTGACATTTTCAAAGGTCTGAAGGATTCATTGTTCAAACAAATTAAGATTTAGGGATAGTGTGAACTAAATACAAAGAAATAAATGTATACACTTCAAAACAATTTCGCCCATTCTGCCTCAGTATATACAATCCTTCAGAAAGGAAGACTATTGCCTCCCTGGGGGTAATTTTATAAAGCTTTTTCCATGTGAAAAACTTAATTTATATGTGGAAAATGACTTTAAAGAAATGACACAGAATATACACACATAAAAAGTAGGCGCACCTTAAAATTTCACCTACTCTTATGTGAACTGTGCTCAGGTGTTCCTAGGGGTATAATTGTAACATATGTATGTCTTATATAAAATACACATACACTCACTTAGAGCATACACACACATTTTCACTTTCTTCTAAGAGAGCATTTGTGCTCTAAAGCCAATAGTTCTGAGTCTGATTTTATAAAGGCACATAGGTACTTTTCAAAATCTATTTTAGGCATCCTGGTATGAAATTATTGCTGAAGGACTGAATGGAAAAGTCTGTCTTTTTGCAGATGACACGAAAATTTGCAACAGAGTGGACTCTCCTGAGGGAGTGGATAACATGAGGAAATATCTACAAAAGCTGGACGAATGGACTAATGCTTGGCAGTTAAGATTTAATGCGAAGAAGTGCAGTGTCATGCACTTGGGAAGCAGAAATCCAAGGGAAATGTACATGATAGGGGGCGAGAGGTTGGTGTGCATGGACCAGGAGAAGGACCTTGGTGTGATTATTTCTGAGGATCTCAAGGTGGCAAAACAGGGCGACAAGGCAGTGGCAAAAGCCAGGAGGATGTTGGGTTGCATACAAAGAGGAATTACCAGCAGAAAGGAAGAGCTACTAATTCCACTGTATAAGTCACTGATGAGGCCTCACTTGGAATACTGTGTTCGGTTTTGGAGACCATATCTTGCAAAGGATGTAAAAAGACTGGAAACTGTTCAGAGGAAGGCGACCAAAATTATTTGGAGCCTGCATCTGGAGCCTTATGAGAAGAGACTTGAAGACCTAAATATGTACACTTTGGAGGAGAAGAGGGATAGGGGAGATGTGATTCAGACCTTTAAATACTTAAACAGAAATAATGAACAAATAAACCTCTTCCAAAGACGGGGAAGTTGTAAAACTAGAAAGGGTGGTGGATGTTTGGAATGCCCTCCCGATGGACGTGGTGGGGGCAAATACAGTGACAGAATTCAAAATGGCATGGGACAGACACAGTGGATCCCTTTACAGAAACAGGATAAAATCAAAATAAACTTAACCATCTAATTTCTCAACAAATAGGGGTGTCCTACATGGAGAGGTGGGTTCACCCCTAAACAAACACATGGGGAGGGGTAGCCTGCACAAAGCGGCAGGTGCACCTACTCTTGCCATCTTACTGGGCAGACTAGATGGACCATACTGGTCTTTATCTGCCGTCATTTACTATGTTACTATGTATCCTTTCCTTTGGTTAGAACAAAGCAGATCCTGTACATAAGAGGTGTCAGGAGATTGGGGTATTGCACCCAGAAGAGAAGAAGAGAGTTTTATGCACAAGAGATAGGAGAGACCTGAGATACATATGAAATACAAAGATGCTAATTTTATAAGCTCTGCAGAGAAACATGCATCAGAACCCACATATTTGAGGCCTATTTTATAAAGTGAAGTATAGGCAGGCTTTATATAGAGTGGAGGAGCAGGGGCGGCCCAAGGGGGGGTGAGGGGCCATGTGCGGAGACTCGGTGCGGGGCCTCATTTGCATAAATATTTGCATAATGTTGCCATACATTAACTTTTAGTAAACATGCCTCTTCATGAGTGTATGGATAAAGAAAGACAAAAGATTTCTACATTACTATAATCCAGTGCCAACCGCCAGGCACATTAGGAACTGCTACAAACACTGCCCATTTAGAACCCATAGCAAACCCGCCGTATCCTAACAGCACTACCAGGACTCACAAAGCACCATACCCTACCTATCAAAAGGCAACACTGCAAATATTAAACCAATACATTTCAGAGAATACTGGGGAAAGTGAACAAGTGGCAATGTCAAATAGGAATTACATAAACAGAATACCTCAGCTCAGTTACACATGCAGAACATAGACCGTCACCAAACAAGAAATCACAATGTAGAAACAGGAAGACAATAATTAAACTGGGAACCCCAAAAGCCCAACAACACTGTAGAAATAAAACTATAAATTAATTTCCTCTTGTACTAAACAAAGCGCAGACGTTAATGATGCACATTTCCCAGAGCTGGTATATTTCAGTTAATAAATTCAATAAAGAGATATTTTTATACCTTTTGTGCATTTTTTCAGTTGCAATTGCTGCAGCCACTTTCTTCTGGTTTCTTCGTGTCTTCTGCTAACTCTCCATTGTCTGCTGTCCATTTGTCCTTTCTTCACTTTTCTAGTTTTTTTCCATTCTCTCTCTACATCTGCTTTAATATACTAATCTCTCTCCTTTTGCTCTTTCCTCATTCTTATTTCATCCATTCAAATTTTACCCCGCCATCCTCAATCCCCACTTACTCTCCCAATATCCGGCCAATTGTAGATTTGTCTTCCCTCCCACACAAAATATTTTTTCCCTCTCCATTTCACTCTCCCAACTCAATCCCATTCTAATCCTCCCCCAACATCAGCTCCCTTCTAGTTCCAGCCCCACCCAGCATCCGCTCCCTTTTAGTCCCCACATCAGCCCATTTCCAGTCCTAGCTCCCCCATCCGAGTCCCTCCATCAGCTCATTTCCAATCCCAGCCCCCATAAGCCCATTTCCAGTCCTATCCTAGCCCTCCATCAGCCTATTTCCTGTCCTAGCCCCCCCTCACTCAGCCCATTTCCAGTCCTAGCTCCCTCCCCTCACAGCCCATTTCCATTTCAAGCCCCCCTCCCCATCAGCTATTTGTAGTTCAAGCCTTCCTTCCACTCAGCCCATTTCCATTCCAAGCCCCCGTCCCCATCAGCTATTTGCAGTTCAAGCCCTCCTTCCACTCAGCCTATTTCCAGTCCTAAGCCCCCCCATCACCCCATTTTCAGTCTTAGCCCCCATAGCCCATTACCAGTCCTAACCCCCATCAGCCCATTTCAAGTCCTAGCTCCCTCCCCTTACAGCCCATTTCCATTCCAAGCCCCCCTCCCCATCAGCTATTTGTAGTTCAAGCCCTTCTTCCACACAGCCCATTTCCATTCCAAGCCCCCGTCCCCATCAGCTATTTGCAGTTCAAGCCCTCCTTCCACTCAGCCCATTTCCAGTCCTAGCCACCCCCCAGCCCATTACCAGTCCTAGCCCCCCCATAGCCCATTACCAGTCCTAAGACCCCATCAGTCCACTTCCAGTCCTAAGGCCCCCCATCACCCCATTTTCAGTCTTAGCCCCCCCATAGCCCATTACCAGTCCTAACCCCCATCAGCCCATTTCCAGTCCTAGCCCCCCCATAGCCCATTTCCAGTCCTAGCCCCCCCATGGCCCATTACTAGTCCTAACCCCCCATCAGCCCATTTCCACTCTTAGCACCCCCATAGCCCATTACCAGTCCTAAGCCCCCCCCATAGCCCATTACCAGTCCTAACCCTCATCAGCCCATTTCCATTCCTAGCCCCCCATAGCCCATTTCCAGTCCTAAGCCCCCGATCAGCCCACTTCCAGTCCTAAGGCCCCCCCATCACCCCATTTTCAGTCTTAGCCTCCCCCTAGCCCATTACCAATCCTAACCCCCATCAGCCCATTTCCAGTCCTAGCCCCCCCATAGCCCATTACTAGTCCTAACCCCCCCCATCAGCCCATTTCCACTCTTAGCACCCCCATAGCCCATTACCAGTCCTAAACCCCCATCAGCACATTTCCAGTCCCAGCCCCCCCCTATAGCCCATTACCAGTCCTAGCCCCCCCATGGCCCATTACTAGTCCTAACCCCCCATCAGCCCATTTCCACTCTTAGCACCCCCATAGCCCATTACCAGTCCTAAGCCCCCCCCATAGCCCATTACCAGTCCTAACCCTCATCAGCCCATTTCCAGTCTTAGCCCCCCCATAGCCCATTACATCCTAACCCCCCCTCCATCAGCCCATTTCCAGTCTTAGCCCCCCCATAGCCCATTACATCCTAACCCATCAGCCCATTTCCAGTCCTAACCCCCCATCAGCCCACTTCCAGTCTTAGCCCCCCCATAGCCCATTACCAGTCCTAACCCCGCTCCCCCGCTCCCCCCATCAACCCACTTCCAGTTTTAGCCCCCCCATGGCCCATTACCAGTCCTAACCCCCCCATAGCCCATTACCAGTCCTAACCCCCCTCCCCCCATCAGCCCTGATAGATTTTAAAAAAATTGGCTGCTGCTGCCGCTGCCGCCATGGCAGCGGCAGAATCAAATGTCCCGCCACGGGGCCCCGCCTGCCCGGCAGAGCCTCCCTGAGCTCCCGAGTCCCTCCTAATGCACGGGCTTTCAGAGCCGCGAGAGTTTCCCTTTCTTCTCGTGGCTCTGTTCATCCCGCCGGGGCTGATGGGAAATCCCATCAGCCCCGGTGGGATTAACAGAGCCGCGAGAGGTCAGAGAAGCTCTCGCAGCTCTGAAAGCCCGCGCATTGGGAGGGACTCAGGAGCTCAGGGAGGCTCTGCCGGGCAGGCGGGGCCCCGCGGCGGGACATTTGATTATGCTGCTGCCACGGTGGTAGCGGCAGCAGCAGCCGTTTTTTTTTTTAATGTGCTTGTGCTAATGTAGAATGTTTTTTGCACGGGGCCCCCTGAAACGTGGGGCCCTGTGCAAAAAACATTCTTGCTCAATGGACGGGCTGGCCCTGTGGAGGAGTAACCGAATGGTTACAGCACTGGCTTGCTAACCAAGAGACCAGGGTTCAATTCCCACTAATACTCTCTGTGGCCTTGGGCAAGTCAGTTAACCCTCCATTGCCTCAGATACAAGCTGAGATTGTAAGCCTGATAGGGAAATACTCACTTAACCTGATTGTAATTCACCTTGAAATATGATGGGAAAGGCATGAGCTAAATAAATAAACTAAGGGCATTAAGTGGTGCATAAATGCCTGCCAAGCTAGGGGTGAGCAGTTATACCAGCCCTGGGGTAGGTGTAAATGCCCATATTTAGATTTTTGAAGGACATGCATAAGTAATAGCATTTTATAACTTATGCACATAAATTTGTGCGCCACCCCATGCATGCCCACAGTGAAAGTACATCTGATTGATCTTATGTGCACACGTACAGAATAGGAGCCATTTAAAGTCATCAGGAATTGGCACTGACTCAACGGCACACATTGCATTCGCAAAGTAGGCATGTAAGAGCCCATTCAAGTATGTAATTCCTTGAAAATAGGGCCATATGCGCATATATGGGGTGCATATCTGTACATGGCTCCCAAAAGAAGGTGAAGAAATGGGGGCACTGCATATAAGAGAAATGATGAGATATTAAGGCACCTTTTAAATAGTATGTGGAGATCGGAAGTGAGATGCCAAGGTCACAACCTACACAGTGTGACAGTATTCTAGAAAAGGCTATTAGGCATGGTCTTTCTAAAATAGAGCAAGAATGCATGTGCACTTGCTCATACATGGATCTCGAGGAGCCATTTTGCAAAAATCAATGGGGAAATTAGCATCCTCCACTTGGAGATACTGGTATTGGTATTTCACAGCTTACACGTGTACATGCAGGCAGTTACGTGTGAATATCAGCCATTTTGCAAATCTACATGTTTGTTGTTGTTATTAAGTGCGGTCGAGTTGGTGTTGACTCATGGTGATCCTCTGGATAGTTGACCTAAACTGTGTTCGGTCTTCAGTCAGGCAGCTCATTGTTGATAGAGTGGCACCCATAGCTGCTGTTATTATATCGATCATGTCATTGCTGGCCTTCCTCTTTTGCGTTGACCTTGCACTTTGCCAAGCATGATGTCTTTCTCTAACAATCTCTCTTTTTGCATGATGTGTCCAAAGTATGAAAGTCAAAGTCTTGTCATCTGAGGTTGTAAAGAAAGCTTAGGTTTGATCTCCTCTAGTACTGATTGGTTTGTTCTTCGGGCAGCCCATGGGATACATTGTATTCATCGCCAGCACCATAATTCAAAGGCATCAATTTTTTTCCTGTATCCTTTTCACTGGCCAATTTTCACATCCATATGACGTTATTGAAAATACCATTGCTTGGACATGTATAAATGCTGCCAATTAAGTACAGAGGCCGCTATCTTTTTCTGATTTCAGTTTGCAGGCGGAATAAACCATGGCAGATTAAGGAGGACAACCCCTTTACCGGAAGATGTAGTAAAAGCTGTTAGTGTAGCTGGGTTTAAAAAATGTTTGGACAAGTTCCTGGAGGAAAGGTCCATAAACCATTACTAAAAGGGACCCAGAATATCAATGCTTGACCCAATACAAGCATTGAGGAACCTGTATCTTTTGGGGAAACTGCTAGCTACTTATGACCTTGATTGGCCACTGTTGGAAACAGGATACTGGACTTGATGGACCTTGGTCTGACCCAGTATGGCATATCTTATGTTCTTATCCTTCCTGTAAAGGGCTGGCTGAAATAAATACTTTTTATAAACCTAAATGTGCCAAGGAGAAACTATAAATCCCAACATGTCATACACATGTATCCCCTATATGATACAAGTATGGAGACTACACACATAGATTTTTGACCAGTGCAGGCCACTCCCTAACCATGCACCTGACATGCCCCCTTACAATTTCTATGTAGTAAGGCCATTCATGTGTAAATTCAGCCCTTTCTAAATTTGCCATTAGACTAAGGCTTCTAAAACCCCCAGTGGGTCCTATGCATAAGAGGGAAGATGCAATAAGGGGGTCCTGGGAACAAAAAGGATATAGAAAGCAAATCCAGTGTATGAGAGGGATGTAAATTTTCAGGGCAGATACATGGACTATGTATAATACAATTTTAGAATGCAGTTAGGACGTCTGTTGAGATTCCCATTTGCAACAGAGGTACTCACACCTCCATCCTCACTTCATCCATTACCAACGAATACTCTGTATGACACTCTAATGGTATTTATTGCAAATATATATCCAAACTTGCAAACATTTAAACTTTCATAAAAATACATAGCCTATAACATCTCCTGGATCAGGTTCTTTCACCATTATGTAACACTTCGGTTGCCTGTGATTACACCCACTTATCCCCCATCTCCACAGCCAGCAGCTGCACTCAGTCAACCAGCTAGTCAGTGTTATCTAACTGTGACGAAGTCTACTGAACCCTGTGGCATTCCCACCCCTTCCTCTCTCCAGCATAGCCTGCGGTGATGGCAAGCTGTGTCCCTGAAACCATCAGCGATGTCGCACGCATGTTTCTATGTCCTTTCCTCCCCCTTTTCATGCCCAACACCCCTCTACTCAGTACCATCCTGGGAGTAGTCAGACCCCCTTCAATCCCCTGATTCTGCTAGCTGTAACTGCCACCACCCAACTCTTTCCCTGATACCACAACAGAGGGTGGACTGCACAGAAAACACGCACCCCCAATCCCTACCACCTCACTCATCCAAATGCCCATCATGCCAGCTCCCTTCCAATCTTTCTACCACTCTTCACGGCCTGCTTACCCAACCACCATTTGGCCTTCCTCCTTCCCCCTGCCTGCATTTCCTCTCTAACATGCCCCCTCGGCCTACTCTGACCCCTTTCTCCTTCCCTCCCTTCCTCCCCCCCCCGTGCTCATAGTGAGGGTTCAGCCATTTTATGATGCTTCCTTGCCAAACGTTTGTGGTGGGAGGGCCCTACATAATCACAAAACCAGAAGATCTATCTTTTTACTTATTTAGTAGGGCTTGATATCCTGCTTTTGCAGAATAAGTCCAAAGTGGGTTACAACAATAAAATCCAATATGGACAGCATTATAATTATCAAAACATAGCATCGAAACACACACAAACATGACAGTAAAAAAACAGACCCAAGGTCTTATCCCAATACTAAAATGCATAGCTCTGCTCAATGCAATGCGGACTCCTGACCACCTAGCAGTTCTTGATGTTTGATCAGAAGTAGATTACCAGGCCCTTCTTCCAAGGCAATGGAAGGTTAAGTGACTTGCCCAAGGCCACAAAAAGTGTTAGTGGGAAGCAAACCCTGATCTCTTCTAACCATCAGGCTTCTCCTCCACTACAGCTCTGCCCAACAATTGCTAAAATGATTGAACCAAATCTTAATCATCTTTTTAACAGAGGGACAATTCACCTCCAGCATTGTTTCATACAGAAAAAGGACTCAAATGAAGATTTATATTTTCAGAATAAAATGAGAAAAATGACTTGCCATTCCATGTAAATAAGTAGATTTAGTGCCTGGATGAGAAGACATTTTGTCATGAACAACAGATGAGCAGGAGAACAAAGCATATAGCTGCACAGTTTTTATCAGTCACATCACCTTCGTACACTACTACTAATCATTTGTATAGAACTCCAACATGTACACAGCACTATACAGAGACATGTAAGAGACATGTAAGAGACAGTCGTCCCTGCTCATCAGAACTTACAGCCTAATCAAGACAGACAACACAACAGCTGGGAACTAGGGAGCGGTAAAGATACATATAGGAGGTGAACAGAAGACTAAGGGGATGAGGGTGCAAAAGCAGCCTCAAAGAGGTGGGTTTTTAGCCTGGATTTGAATAGGGCCAGAGATGGAGCCTGACATTCTCCAGCACAGAAAAGGGCTCTACCATGCCCAAATAACTAGCCTAAGCTCATCAGTCCCAGGGATTCCATTTATGAAACAGCCCTAAAGTAATTTCGGTGAGAAATCAACAATATATCTTATTGGCATATAGGGTAAATATTCTCTCACCCCCAATCATTTCCCTGGATAGATCCTCCATAGTTTACCTTTGTAAAGGGATTGTCCTCAAGACCAGATACCCGGGCAGCTACGGCACATACTGAAGAGGAGTTCTAATACAGGATTCTTGCTTAGTAGTTTAGCCATTGTTTAGATAGGAAGGACGTCCAGCCCAATACTGCTGTCATTTGATCAGCCCTATAATAGTTCCTCAAATCTGGCATCCTCCCCCCCCCCCCCATACCACCAATGTGTCGAGGCCAACATAGCATCCTCCAGGCACTAGCCAAAAGAACCTGTTCAGAACTGAATTTTTTGTAACTTTTTAAAAATATCCCAAAGGCACCTGAACAGGCAAAACTGAAATAAGAATAAAAACTTTGGCAACATAATAATCTTAACAAAAGCTATGTGTCCCATCCATAATTAATTACTTGTGACCTGGATTGGAAACAGGATACTGGGCTTGATGGACCTTGGTCTGACCCAGTATGGCATATCTTATGTTACCCCAGCATTTCAAATCTCTATTAATAGTACTCAAGATGGACCATAATTCAACTCATAAAGGATATCCAGCCTCGAGGAAATATACTAACCCCCCCCCTCCATACTTCAATTTATTTCTTGCTCATCTAAATGGAAACTTTCCCTGAATGCCTTCCACCATATCTTGGGGAAGTGTGATATTGAAGGCTTCTGACTTAGCTAAGTTGATCTCGAATCCAGATATATCACCATATGCACTAACTTTGTCATAGTGTGCTTTTTAACTCAGGGAACATATCTGTAAAAAGTACTAGAGTCCAGAGAGAATAGCAGACTTCAAAAAACAACAAAACACAGAAAGTGTTGGCAGATAAAGACCATCTATCAGAACTATTAAGCTCTACAATCACTTCCTCTCCCTTAGGGATCCTCAGTACTTCTCCTATGCTTTCTTGAATTCCACCACATTTTCTGTAAAGAAATATTTCTTTATATTATTCCTGGGTCTATCCTTTTTCACCTTCATCCTATGGCCTCCTCATTCAACTAGAAGAGGCCACCTCTTGTGCATTTGTACCAAGCAAGCATTTAATGTCTCTGTCATATCTCCCCTCTCCCACCTTTCCTCCAAAGTAAACACTTTGGGGTTGATATTCAGATCACGGTGGTCAGCGCTGCTAAAATACCTGAAAACCACAGTCAAAAATGAAACTGGATATTTAGTGCCAGAGCCTATCTGGCATCTGATGCCGAATATCTGCCGCTGACGCGGTTGCTATCCAATTAGTGGCAATATTACTACTACTACTACTACTATTTAGCACGTCTAAAGCGCCACGCATGCAGCGCTGCACAGCTAACTTACAAGAGGTAGTTAGCATACAAGAGACAGTCCCTGCCCGTCAGAGTCATGCTCATCGGAGCTTACAATCTAGTTAGAAAAGTACATTAGTTAAAAACAATACAGAGCATTAGTCGGTTCTACGCAAGGTACGGTGTGGTACAGTTTGGTCTGTAGTTGGTCATAAATGTTGACGGGGGTTAGGGTGAGATGAGGAAGGAGTCAGGATCTGAATGCGATGGTGAAGAGGTGGGTCTTCAGCTTGGACTTGAAGAGGGCCAGGGAGGGTACAGGTAGACTGTTCCAGGCGTGAGGTGCAGCGAGGTGAAAAGAGCGCAGTCGGGAGTTCGCGGTGCAGGTGAAAGGCACTGATAGGAGTAATTTGTTAGCGGAGCGCAAATTTCGAGAGGGGACGTAGGGAGAGATAAGCGATAAGAGGTATTGAGAGGCCATAGAGTGAATGCATTTATAGGTCAGCAGGAGAAGCTTGAATTGGATGCGGAACTGGACAGGAAGCCAGTGAAGTGACTTGAGAAGAGGAGTAATATGGGCTTGGCGAGGCTGGCAGAAGATGAGTTGAGCAGCGTGATTTTGTATAGAATAGAATTTTCAGCTGCTAACAAGATAGCACAACCGCATAAGGTTCGGACAACCATTGACTTGTCCTAACTTTATGTAATTTGCCTATCCAGATAGCGGCTGAATATTGCTACTAAATGGATACACATCAGGGCCACTCTAGCTCCACCCATGGGCTATCCCGAAACTAATCAGACATTTTCAGTGGAGCATGTGGGGATATTCAGCTGCAGTAACCAATTAGTACTGCAAACCCATAAACCCTTTCGAATATCGACTCCATTGAGAACTTTAAGTCTATCCCCATATGCTTTATGATGAAGATCATTGACCATTTTAATAGCCACCCTCTGGAACAACTCCATCGTGTTTATATCCTTTTG
Source organism: Ichthyophis bannanicus (assembly GCA_033557465.1). Classification (NCBI taxonomy): domain Eukaryota; kingdom Metazoa; phylum Chordata; class Amphibia; order Gymnophiona; family Ichthyophiidae; genus Ichthyophis; species Ichthyophis bannanicus. The sequence goes on from CM066041.1 coordinate 278,193,425, forward strand.
AAAGTACATCTCCAGAACTGTACACAGTACTCCAAATGAGGGCTCACTAGAGACATACAGAGGCCCCATCACCTCCTTCTTCATGCTAGCCATCCCTTCCAGTGATCTTAATCAGGACTTGAAGTTCAGTGTATGAAATAGCCTCTTTTCTACATCAGAAATTCTAGATCTTTTATTACAACCACTCTAGCACGAAGATTTCTAATGAAATATGGGAGACCAGAAACACAGATAAATTCAAATTAAATATTGCACCAATTTTATTAAAAGAAAAAGAATTTGAAGGGTCATTGTTCAGCTGTGGTGGTTGGCATTTTTGCAATCGCTGCCCACCAGGGCTAAAAAATATCAGGATATTCAGCACATCTATCTGGATATTAACTGTCATGGAATATACAGATAATGTTGGCAGCACCAGAACTTATCTGGATAGTGACAATATTCAGTTCACTATCTCAGCAACATAGGACCACCTTTTCCTGCCCTTCCAGATAAATTATTAAGATAGTGGACTAAATATTGCCCCTATCAGCATAATTCCTGGGACCATCTTGGCTCTACCCAGGCTCTGACCCTGCAGTACATGGATAGTGACGGATATTTCAGTGGCATATCCCAGCTAATGCTTCTGAACATATCTGGATAGGCCCACCCAATGCACTTATCTGCTATCCGGATCAGTACTGCTGAATAGTGGGCTGTGAGTGTTTATGCACATCAGTATCTTTTCCCTATGTTTTACAGATCCTACCTGAAATGTCCAGTTAGATTCATTGCAATTTGGGCAATCTAGATGTTCATTGCCATGGCCTGGTCATGGCACTGAATATCCAGGTCTAAAGTTTACTGGCAGCGGCTACCGCTGTTGAATATCAGGTCCTACATGCATAAGTGCCTATTCCATCAGCGTTCTGCCTGTTCTGCACCTCGGGAACACCTAAGCATGTTTTTCATGTATTAAGGATTTTACATACTGCCCATCATAACACATATGGGCAGCGTACAAATTAAACATGCATAAAAAATACATACATACTATATGAAGGTGTTACGATATTTAAAACACACTAAATAACAAAACACACAGAATAACATAAACCACAATCAAGATTATGAAAATATCTCAGAAGTTACAAGTCTTTTGAAATAAAAAAAAGCCTTTGATTTAACATAGGAACATGAGAAATGTTATACTGAGTCAGACCATGAAGCCCAGTATCCTATTTCCAATAGTGGCCAATCCAGGTCACAAGTGCCTGGCAGGCTCCGAAAAAGGCACATAGGTTCCACAATGCTTGTTCCAGGGCAAGAAGTAGATATCCCGGGTCCTCTTTAATAATGGTTTATGGGCCTTTCTTCCAGGAACTTGTCAAAACCTTTTTTAAACCCAGTTACACAAACAGCTTTTACTACATCCTCCAGTAACGAATTCAAGAGTTTGATTACTCGTTGAGTAAAAAAATATTTTATCTTATTAGTCTTAAATGGGTTACACTGTAGCTTCATTGCATGTCCCCTACTTTTTCTACTTTTTGATAGAATAAACAACCAATCTGCATTTACCCATTCTACTCCATTCATTACCATAACATATCATATAATTTCTTCTGAAATGTTCTAAACAAAGGCTCCTGGCATGGGGCATCTGGCAGGTTATTCCGCATTATAACCATCCTCATATTTAGATAATGAGGGAGTCTGCAATAAGTTTTGGTTCTGGGATCTCAAGGACCACATAGGACAACAGCTAATCAATGAATTACATAGCCGCTTAATCATCCTCCAAAAATAATTTTGTGAGCAAGACAAACATTTAAATTGAATGCAGTAATGTACTTTGAAGCCAGTGGAGATCAACCAGAACTGATCAAATTTCCATAAACCAGTTGCAGTATTTTGGATCATTTGTAGTGATTTAATAGAAAGCAGAGGCAAGTCTATGTTAGGTAAGACCAAAAGTTGAGCAACTATTCTAAAATCTGCTCACTCAATATATCGACCTAACTGCCTTACCAAATGCAACTTGTAGAATGACACTTAAATGACACACACTGTGAGCCAAGAATGAATCTTAAATAACTAATCTCCAGAACCACCTTAATTAGTTGGTCTCCAAGATGTAAAACACCTGGTGTTCTATATGCTTTATTCCAATGTATTATCATTGTGTATGTCTTTGTATGATTTACGGAAGGAGCATTATCCTTAAACCAGCTCAAGATCTTTGAAAAGTTTAAATACAAGAGGTGATAGAAGATCCATCTTTTATATCAAATGCACTATAAAGTAAAATGTTGTCATCATATAAGCGAAATCGAACGGCATTGTCTAAATCTCTGAGCAGTTTACATAGAAACACCATATATATGTTAAATAACGTTGATGACAAGGAAGATCCTTGTGGAATACCTCAAGGAGATGGTTTTCATGATCACAAACCGAATGAGGAGTTCTAACCTTCTAAAAAGCTTGAGTTAAATAGGACTCAAACCACCTATAGATTACGTTGCCTATACCAATTTTCTCCAAACACAGTAAACGAATAGATGGTACCACCGACTTGAATGCTGCAGTAACATCTATAAATAATAGAAAAAGATTATGGCTGGGTCCAAGCCCCACCAAGGAAGAGTTAAACAACAAGACTACAATGGTTCCCGGACTGTGTTCAGCTCTGAAGCCATGTTGAAAATGGTCTAATATGTCATGTTTACTCACATATTCATCAAGCTGCTTACGGATCACCTGTTCAGTAATTTTGCCTATAAGAGGTAGACTAGAAATTGGCCTGAAGTTATTAGAATTATTATCCTGCATGCCCAGCCTCTTAGGGACATGGAAAACAGAGGCCATCTTAGCCTTTCTAGGTTTTTTGTCTTAGGTTAGCAAATAGTTAATTCTATTTTGAAATACCTTAGTGTGGACTTAGCAAGTTTTCACACTTGCAGCAAGTAGTAAAAATGCCTTTTTTAAATTAAGGTTACTGGGTAGAGTATGAAATTATGTAGCACTAAATAATTATCAATTAGTTTTACAACAGATTTTCTATTATGTCTTCAACAGATTGTAAGCGCCATGGAACAGGGACAGTCTCTTATGTGAATGTATACAGCATTGTGTATGCCTAGTGCTATAGAAATGATAACTAGTAGCAGTAGGGTTCGTTGATTATTAATTGGCCTACCAGAAACCATGCTCAGAGTATTACTGCTGGTACAGAAGGTATCGGCCCGACTGTAATCAGGTATAAAATGAGCAGATCACATTTCCTTAATAATGAAAGCCTTGCATTAGCTGCGTGTAAGGGCATGTGTAAAGTTTAAAGTGTTGCTGCAAATTTTCAAAGCAATTAGGTTCTCACAGCCTTTGCCACTGGTCACTTCTTTGACTGTACATCAGTCTAGGCCTGGCTTATGCACATAAGGAGCTGGGTTTGGTGGCAGCATCTTCTTTGCACATAGCATGAGGACAGGACACAAAGAATTGTGCAAGCTCTCTAATATACCCTGCCTATGAATGCTCTGCCACAATTATTATGGACACCGCAGATATGAAAGACTTTAGAAAGAAGCTTAAAACACCTTTGCTTATTGAGGTCTATAATAATGTTTGAGATTGTCTCTTGAACTTCATTTATTAGGGAAGTTGGACTATATCTGTACTATAACTTTATCAGTATAAAATCCAAAAATAGGAGCAGCAAATCATCAATATTTGGAAAAACCGCAAGGAGACATCAAATACCTGGGGGGGAATGTACTCTTATACTTTTCATTATTTGTCTCCCAGGCAAAGGGACCACAAAGTTCTCAGCCATAGAGACCAAGCCCAAGCGAGATGTCACTGGACATCTGGGGCCCGATTTTTGAAGACCTTTGCACGGGTAACTTCCCTAGTTATTCGTGTAAAGGCTTTATCTGGGATTTTCAAAGGGCGCCCACACAGATAGTGCCCTTCGAAAATCCCAGATATGTCCCTAAACGCGCCCCGATGCTATCTGCATAGCATTGGGGCATGTTGGGGGTGTTCCGGGAGGAAGCGGAGGAGGGCCATGGCGCTACCCATGTAGCACTGATTTTCAAAAGCCTCACCTATCTCAAAGGCGCTGGGGCTAACCATGTAGCCTCGAAAGTCGGTGCTACCGCGGTAGCTCCTGCAGCCTCTTGTCTGTGCGGTGACACCCAGATTTTCAATGCCGTGCCGCATATGACCCCGACATGGAACATCTGGGGTAGGCCACGTAACGCGGCGCATAGCACTGCCCAACTGAAATTTGGGCCCCTGGTTTATATAATTAATGACATGGACTCGGCAGAGACCAATGGGAATGAACTCACTGTGGCAAAGGTTCAGCTTCAGGTGAGACCTTTGACTTGAGATGATCTACAAACAGATGAGCAGGAAGGCTCTTATTTTGATTTGTCAGCCTATTGTTGCCCATAAGACTGTGCACTACAGAGACTAACTCAGCAGGACGAGAAAATACTTTTTGTATTTTAGTAGTATAATATTCTCTTTTGCAGCCAACAAGTTGCTCCCTACGCTCCATAAGTTAGACTTGATACTCAACCTTGGCTTCAGAGGATTGGTCTTTGCCATTTTCTTTCAACATGACACAACTCCTTTCTCTTTCCCTTAAGTTCCTTAGTAAACCATGGGATTATTCTATTCCTATTATATAAAAGCAGGGGCCATGAGGATAATTTTATAAACTTGTGCCTAGTTAACACGTTTTCATGTATATGCCTTTTATAAAGTCAAGTATGTGTGCACTTCACTTTATAAACTAAGGCGGAAGCGTAAAAGTATGCGCAGTAATTTAAGGAGCAAACACTCAGCTCAGTCCTTGCACTGATGTAAATGTAATGAGCATATGTAAATTATAAGATTTGCATGTGTACCTGTGTGCCCCATCTATGCTTTGCCCATGATCACATTCACAATGAAAGTACACACCATAGGAGCAATGCATATACATATTTATCATGACCGCATCATTTACATAGATGCATACCTACTTGCATGCATAAATCACTAAAGTACAGTGATTTAGGTGTGTTGATGGAGTGTAACTTTAGGCAGCTTCTTACAAAATTACGTCCATAGAGGAAATGTGATAACAAACTGTGTAAAGTTGTGCACCATCAACATGCAGAAGTCACGTCATTTCCATGACGTGCATAATTTTGATGTGGGCATGCCCAAGTGTTGAGCATAGGTGGAACTTGGGCAGCATGCAAATATACACGCTTGGGTCATAAAATATCATAACTTATGCATGTTCTTTGCAAATCTACTTGTGCACATTTACATAATGTCTAGGACTGGCATAAGTGATTATGCCTAAGTTCATCACGTGCATCTTACAACTTGTTTCCCTATTTTATAAAGAAAAGAAGGCATCCACTTTTCTTTATAAAATAAGCGCAATTTGCGCACATCGAAATGAACATTATACTAGGCGACCTTTAAAAATTAATCTCCACGTGTCACTTTGTATGTACATATACCCAAAGCCATATTTTGTAGTGGCCCATTTGAGCACATAAAACACTCTTCTACATGCTCAAATCCTTTATAAAATTAGCCTCTATGCAAAAAACCCTCCGTGTAAAGTGAATGGGGGAATATTGAAAGTGTTTTAGCCAGTTAGCTGACCTGAGCTTGACAGTCAGTGAACTATCCAATTAGCATCAGTGAATATCCCTGCAGGCCATGTCAAAAATGTCTGGTTAAAACTGGAGGATTGGGGGCTATGCTGATTGCTATCCTGTTAGTGGCGATATTCCGCTGTTAACTGACTGCCTTAACAGGTTAAATTTAGGACAGGTGAATTGCTGCCCTAACTATAACTGGTTATCACTATCTGGTTAGCAGCTGAATATGGTCACTAACCTAATAGCAATGCACTGACTGGCGAACCGAGATATTCAGCGCCAGTACTTTAAAAGATGACGATCAATTTGCTCCTCTTTTGCAGATTATAAACAATTTCCTGTATTCAGAAACCGATTCTCTCCTATTCCGTGGCAGGGCAACAGTATAAATAAGGACTCCTTACCTTGGTTCTCATAATGGCCTTGACAGCCTCTTCAAACTCCCTTGAATTATTGTAATCCACTGTCCATGCATGCGGCTCCCCGATGAAGTGCTCCACATAAGGATGCTGGGAAGAAACCTATTGGGAATAGAAACAGATTCAGGGCCTCTTTTATTAAAGCCCATTAGCTGGTCGGTGGACATTTTAGTGCGCAGCTACAGGCAGTCGAGAACACTAATACCCGATAGCGCACGCTATAATGCACGTTGATTGGCGATCGCAGGATGGGGCGAAGAGTGAGTGTGGAGACAGCATTGCCGCTAGAGCCAGAGCAATTGCCACGTGCTCAGTGGCAACGTGAGTCCTAACATGGGTTCGCCTAAGTGAACCTGACCTAGTGGAGCACACATTAGGGAAATCCTTCATGCGTTAGCTGCCAGAGATACACTGAACATGCCCCCAACAGCTAACCTGCAGCCTTTGGATCAGCGCAATAATGGCAAATCCATAGGGAGCTTTAGGAAGTGGGGCCCTCAGTTGCATATATAAACTACATTTCAGTTAAGAAAACATTAGAGTTTCTTTGATGGATTCCATTGTGATTCTGCCATTTGATTGCAATATATTTCTTTATCTGCACTGCTGAATAGCTAGACCAAACTCTCTCTTTTCACGGGGAGCTTTCTCTAGTATAGGACTAGTTTAAAAGCCCCTTGTGTAACTCCGATCTGGCTTAGGTCTCAGCTGCTTACTCATGGTAGCTGGAGCAATCCTGTACAATATACCTGTCATATAAGCAGATGGTGGTAGATATTCTAGGCCTACTTACACTAAAGAACCCTTTTACTAACGTGCAATATGTTTATGCAGCAATGCACATTAGGTATAAAGGCCGTGTGCTGACTGTCAGGGAGGTGGGAGGGGAAGGGGCGTTCCCAGCATATCCCCGAAGTTTCTGCAATGAAAAGTTCCTTACTGCACATTGAGTTCATCCGCAGTTAGTGCAGGTACACTGAATGTCTCCTCTTGAGGTCACTTTAAGTGCACTCGTGTCAACTGCAGAATTGACAGTGCAATAAGAACCACACACTAACCACAGTGCGCAGTCCACATCCACTCTCTGCTCATATCCTGCCCGGTCCCCACTCCGTGCACACTTTACCTTATAAAATAGACCTGAACTACACACACAGAGCTGCACGTTGCCAGCGCGGGTGAATACAAAGTTACCCTCTAAGGGGGTTATTCTGTGCCACGAATAATCCCCGCTATTTGTGCCCTTCCCACCAGCGTCTAACTTCCCCGCCGGTTGTAAGGGGAGGTTAGACCGGATGTACAGAGGGGTTGTACGTTTCTGATGGAATGAGCCCCTAAGAGGGTAATTTTACGAAGCTGCACCTAGTTAACACATGATTTAATACGCATATATTGTGCCTTTTTTTATAAAACTAAGTATGTCCGTACTCAACTTCATAAAATAGGGGTGTAAGTAGTGGGATACATGCCACAAATCTAGGAGTGATCAGTTCAACCAACCTTAGGGTTGGTGTAAATGCCCTTGTCTAGACTTTAGGCTAAGAAGTGGAGGAGTACCTAGTGGTTAGAGCAACAGCCTAATACTCAAGAGCTCTGAGCTTGATTCCCACTGGTGCTCCTTGTGACCTTGGGCAAGTCACGTAACCCTCCATTGCCCCAGGTACAAACTTAGATTGTAGCCCTCTGGGGACAGGGAAATACCTACCGAACCTGAATATAACCCGCTTTGAACTACCATTGGAAAGGCATGAGCTAAATACTAATACTAAACGTTTTAAGGAATGCATATAAGTTATAACATTTTGTAACTTAGATTCATTTGTTCTCTGCCTACACTGCTCCTCCATTGTGAAAGTAGACGCCATCAGCCTTTATGGGTACTTATAGAATAGCGGCCAGCTAAAGTACGCACGTAAAGTCTCATCCATGAGTACAAGTCACTGCAAGCATGTGATTTACATGTGTTGATGATGTGTAAGTTTACACAGCTCTTTATAAAATTCCCTCCTACTTGCTAAGGTGCTGCATCAGCAGTTAACACACTGCCCGAGTTAAGTGTTACCACATTAACAACTAATGTAGCTCGGTAATGTGTTATGACTGTATTTGTACTGATTTAATTGAAACTGTATTTTTCAATGTTATGTAACTTGCCTGAGGTATTTAGGTATGTAGTAAATAAAATTAAATAAAGAAAATAAGGTGGCTCTCTGTGGCCGTTCAGTCTATGTGTGGTTATGAAGCTCACGTTTCCGTGGGAGAAATCCTTTGCCACGCCGACGTACCGGAAGCTTTCTTTTAATTAAAACCAGGTAGCTGACTGGATTTGGAAAGCCAGTTCATAAAACAATCCCATCCTCAAAAAATTCTGATTGGAATGGAGCTATTCTGCACTAAAACTGGGTCTCCCTTGCAGAGTTGGTGGTACCATTAGGCAAACTAGATGGTTGCCTAGACATTGGCCCTTAGGGGGCACCCAGCGGCAGCAATAGCAAGGAAACCGTGATGCAGCACTTACCAAAAGCTCCAGCACTGCGTTCAGTTCCTGTTTTCTATCATCGGCCACTTCTGCCCCTTTCCGACCCAGTTTGCATCAGAGGGGGGTGGAAGCAACTGATGATAGCAGGCAGGAGCCGCGATACAATGCTGAAGCCTTTGGTAAGTGCTGCCTCATGGATCCCTTGTGATGGCTGTCACTGGTGGCCCCAGAGAGGGCAGCGGTGGCACTGAGGGCTGGGGGGAAACAATATGGAGACGCCTGCCCAGGGCATCTCTAGTCCTTGCACCAGCCCTTCTCCTTTGCCTGTACAAAGTAGATCAGATAGAGGCAGCTGAACTGTCACAGGATACAGGGAATGTGCACAGCCTGCAGACCAGGAAAAGTGCTGAGTGAAAAATTAGCACATTTTCACACTCCAATTCCTTCTTAATAACATCTAGAATGCTGGATGAGTACAGGAATGAGGAATTAAGGACACAAGTGCTAATTACACCGGCACTGATATGCAGTCAATCTTTAATGGAAACACACTGTACGTTGTTGAATTACAGCCAGGTATTGTCACATCATTACTTACTCTGGAAACTAGAGGATTTCCGCCACATCAAAGGAGCCCTGGAAGCCAATCAGTGACAAAAGAACATCCCAACAAATTAACAATGGTATTATTTCAAGGATTTTGACATTTTTGCCACAATTTAATGTCTTGATTGGTCATAACCCCACTTCTGTGTGAATTAGGGGTATGCAGGCAAAACATTTGGCTTTTCTTAATTTCTCATATTGTTTGCATGTCTATTTTGTTTTGTTTGAGCTTCATTTCAGGGGCAAGTTCATTAATAGTGATCACTATTGCTAAATAGTATGTACTGGGTGCTAAATAGTATGTATTGGATGAATTATTCTTTGATCGTACATGCTATTGAGCGATATTGGGCATCATGGAGCAATAGTAATGACACAAAAAAACAAAACAAAGGGAGATCCTCCTCACACAGGGACAGGGAAAGGATCCCCCCCCCCACACCACCAACACTTGTGCCTATCAGACCAGCCTCATCCAACTCATTCCTGGACCTCTTCACCCTTCATGGTGCAGCACCTTAGACTGTTGACCCAAGGCACAGTCTCATCCAACACCAGTGATACAAGAAAAACACTTTGCTCATCAACTGACACCAAGATCCAGGGATGAAAGGGTTCACTGACTTCACCATTCTTACAAACCCTCCTATCTACACCAAAACTGGGGTCAAAAGAAAGTGATGGTGAAAAAGCAGCCACTAGAAGCCCGTCCTGGGAATCTGACTTTCTGCTCAGTCCCCAAACAGTGGATTCCCAGAGTCCCTGGGTATACTGTATGAACCATCACCACCAGCGCTGCAGCCTTCCTTTCCTCTAGAGATCCCAACCTACCCCAAATTTCTAAAAAATGTCATCACATTTATCTCTATCACTGGATATACCAAACCCCAGGAAGGACGTCTCAGGAGTACTGAAGTACTTGGACACACCCAAATCAGTAGTGCAAAATACCTATGCACAAGGTACTGCTAGGCAACCTCATCAAAAACTTGTAAACCCCGTCCTCTAAGCCCACCTTCACCAAAAGACTCAAAATCAAGTATCAGGTGCAACCAACCCTAGGATAAAATAACTGCATCTACCCCACCTATCAATCATTATTGAATCGGCCATGAAGCACATCAAGAGCTCCTACTCACACTCTGATACACTGCTAGGAAAGGGCTCCAAGATCAATGGTGGGATCTGATCTGAACAGGAACTGGTTTGGATCGATCCCGCCAATGACAGGATAGAGCGGGTGGCAGCACGGCACGTGTTTGCACTGCTGGCGCTGTATGCTCGGGCTGCTGACAGTCACCACAGGGCAGCGGCTCCCTGGTGGCCCAGTGGCCTGATCCTCCCGCCCGCAAGTTGATGAAACCAGAGGCAGGCAGGGGAGTCCCGCCAGTTCAGCACCAGCATATGGATGCTGTTTTCAGCCCAGTTCGCCGAATGCAGCCTGTAGCAAGAACCAGTTTGCACGAACCCGGGCCAAACCAGCAGGATCCCACCACTGCCCAAGATCCTTGATGATAAGGGCAATAGGGTGCTGCACACCAATCCCAACACATTTTGTAGCATGACACACTTTCGAATAGAATAAAAAGCATCCTAGAAATCCTCACAATGGAAGCAAGGGCAGCACTGTCACCCACACTTTCTGACCTAATAGAGTGCAGAAAGCACCTTATTCACTCCATCTTTGATGCCTTCGACACCACTGCTCACACAGCTGAAGTTGCCATCATTGTGAGATACATGGCATGAAAGAGGGCCTCTGGCCTGAAGGAGAACATCCACAGGCCAAAACCCTTCAGTGACAAGATCAAAGACACTGTAAATGTCATCAAGAACTAGGGTGGTCAATCGGCCGGTATTCAGCCAGCCTAACCAGTTTTTATATTGCCAGGCCGACTGCCAGCAGATATCAAAAACCGACTGTTGAAAAGCCAGTTTTTTGCTCTAGATGCGGGACCAGGAGTGGCCAGAGCAGAAAACTGGCTTTTCATCCCTCATCCCCTCACAGCCTCACCCTCTCCTCCAATCCAGCTGCAGCTCCTACGTCTTACAGAGCCGCGGCTGCGATAGCAATCAGACTTTAAAAGAAAAGCAAAACCGCGTGGAGCCTTCCGGTCTGTTATAGAAATCCTGCTGCTGCGTCCCGCCCTCAAAAGGAAGTTGCACTAGAGAACGGGATGCAGCAGCAGGGGTTCTATAACAGACCGGAAAGTTCCGCGTTGGTTTTTCTTTTTTTTAAATTATGATCGCTATTGCAGCCATAGCTCTGTAAGATGCAGGAGCCGTGGCTGCCAGGGAAAGGAGGTGGCAGAAAAGTAGCTGTCACAGAGGGGGGAAGAAGGGGGCTGGAAGGGAGCTGGCATGGGGGGAAGGTGGGAGTTGACACAGGGGGAAGGTGGGAGCAAGAAGAGAGCTGACACAAGAGGGACAGAGGTGACTGGAAGGGAGCTGACAGGGGGGAGCAGTGGACAGGAAGGGAGCTGAATTGGGGGAAGGAGATGGCTGGAAGGGAGCTGACAGAGGGGGGAGGAGGGGGCTGGAAGAGAGCTGACATGGGGGGAAGTGGGGGCTGGAAGGGAGCTCAAAGAGTGGGGAAGGAGGGGGCTGGAAGGGAGCTGATATGGGGGAAGGAGGTGGCAGGAAGGGAGCTGACATGGGGGGATGGTGGGGGCTGAAAGGGAGCTAACACAGGGGGAGGGGGCTGGAAAGGAACTGGCATGGGGAAGGAGATGGCTGGAAGGGAGCTGACAGAGGGGGAAGGAGGGGGCTGAAATTGAGCTGATACCTGAGGATGGTACTGGAGGGGGACTGGAAGGGTAATGACACTAGGTAATGGAGGAGGGGGATGGAAGGGAGCTGACACCTGGGGTTGATATTGAGGGGAATTAGAAGAGTGCTGACCCTTGGGGATGGGACTGGTAAGGGACTAGGTAATGGGGAGGAAGCTGGAAAGCAGGGGGCACTGGGACTGGAAGGGAGCTGATATGTGGGGATGGCAGTGGAAGGGGGATGGACAGAGGGTAGGGTGACTGGCAGGGAGCTGACACAGGGTTGATGGCACTGGAAGTGGAAGTGAGCTGATACCTGGGATAGTATTTGGACTAGAAGGGGCTGGACAGTGGGGAAGGAGGGGGAGTGGAAGGGAATGGACACTAGTGGCAGTGCTTGAAATGCAAGGGGGTTGACAATGGAAAGTATTGGGGGAGGAGGACTGGAAAGGGGGTTGATTCTGTGAGGGTTACTGGGACCAGAAATAGGCTGATGGAAGGAAGTGAAGAAAACAAAAGACAAGAAATGGCAGATGGACTATAGACTATAGAAAGAGAGCCAAGAGAAGACAGGAAAGCAGAAGCCACAGATAGAGATCAGCATGATCAGAGAATAAAATGGTCCGACAACAAAGGTAGAAAAAATAATTTGATTTTCAATTTAGTGAATGGACATTGCGTTATTTTTATATTTTACACAGTAAAGGGAACTGCATCTCTTATTTATCTAATGTTGCACTGCATGCGGAATCTAGATTCTTGGGGTTTCAGTTTAATTTTTGTCCACATATTTTTATTTTTACTTTAAAATGTAGTCACTTATTCTGTACTTGGTGAGGGTCGGTGTTCTGAGTGTGTAACTGAGGCCAGATGTTTTGTTAACCTGGAGTTTGTACATAGGGACCTGTACTATAGTGTAGTAATTTGACTTATTCATCTTTTCAAATAGATGTATGGATGTTCTAGGGTCCCCTGCAGTATTTATAGTGCTTTTTCTTCTGGATAGGTCCCTTGTTGTATGAGTTTTGGAAGTTTATGCTGGTATGGTATGGTAGATTTGGCCTTGTAGATCTTTGGTGACTTTTGTAGGATTTTATATTAGTTCAACTATATGCCTGGTACTGAAGAATGTTTATGTTGTTAGTGAGGTGACCAGAATCAGATTTTGTTTGGACAATAACAGCCTGTTTGAATGATGCTAAGTATTTACTGCTAAGTAGTTATTTTTATTCTGGCTATGCATTTGCCCTTTCACTGCAATTTTCTTACAGCATTGGATCTGAAGGAGAAATATTAATATCATGTGAAAAGAGTTCATAAACGAGTTCTGGGGAAAAGGAGGGTGGGGTGTAGCCAACATTAATAATAATGAGGGAGGGGCACTGATTTATAGGTTGCAGGGGAGCACCAGAAACCCTAGCATGGTCCTGCCAGGGCTGGCTGTACATCTTGGTTGCTCCCGTTTAAGGCCCGCTGTGCTTGTGGCTACTCTTGGGCATTGTCACCACAATCCTGACATAGTCCAGCACTCTAGAGTAGCCACAAGCACCACGGGCCTTAAATGGGAGCAACCACAGTGATTGTGGCTCTCCCTGACGCCTGCATGACCCCATATGCTGCCTGAACTCAGCCCCACACATTGTATTGCCTAAATCCCACTAGCAAGCTGTGCCTTTTTCAGTCTCAGACAGATCTGAGGCCCTCTCTGGCTTTAGGGTTGGCAACCTTTTGAAAGAGAAAAACCCGCCACCTGTGGCTAGTCACGCTCCGCCTATGCCCACCCCTACCCCGCCCTTTCCCCACCCCCGCCCTACCCTTATTCCACCTCCTGTCCCCAAAAAAATTGCAGAGAGGGCAATGTGCAAACTGAATAAGCAAGACTTCTACAAATTCTTAAGCAGAAATTCTATACTTACAGAATACGCAGAACTGGTTGCACACACACACACACACACACACAATACAGACAGGTCTTCATCAATAAATGAGCATAAAACAAAAAGAGAAATATATAGACAAAAATTAAACTGAAACCCCAAGAAGACAGACCCTGCATGCAGTGCAATATCAGATAAATAAGAGATACAGTTCCCCATACTGTGTAAAATATAAAGGTAGTACAAAGTCCAATCATTAAACTGAAAATAAAATTATTTTTTCTATCTTTGTTGTCTGACCATTTTATTCTCTGATCATGCTGGTTCCACTCTGAGGCTTCTGTTTTCCCATCTTCTCTTAGCTCGTTTTCTATGGTCTATAGTCCATCTGCCATTTCTTATCTCTTCTTTTCTTTTCTTCACTTCCTTCCATCAGCCTATTTCCAGTCCCAGTGCCCCTTCCCCATTACCCAGTCACTTACCAGTATCATTCCCGGGTGTCAGCTCCCTTTGAACCCCCTCCTTACCTCCTCTGTCAGCCCTTTTCCAGCCACCTCCGTCCCCCCTTTCAGCTCTCCTCCAGCCACCTCCTTCAACCTGTTCCTTCCTGCCACCTCCTTCCCCCCTCTTTCAGCTCTCTTCCAGCCCTCACCTTCCACCTGTCAGTTCCTTCTGCCACCTCTTTCCCCTTGCAGCCGCTGCTCCTGCTTTTTACAGAGCAGTGACTGCAATAAAGTTAAGTTAAAAAGAAAATTAAACCTGTGCAGAGACTTCTGCCCCCCCCCCCCCGGTGCAGCTTCACCCCCCCAGTGCAGCTTCCCCTCCCCCCCCTAGTGCAGCTTCCCCCCCTTAGTGCAGCTTCACCCCCTCTTAGAGCAGCTTCACCACCCCCCCCCCTTAGTGCAGCTTTACCTCCCCCTCTTAGTGCAGCTTCACCCCCCCAGTGCAGCTTCACCCCCTCCCACTTAGTGTAGCTTTGCCCCCCTTAGTACAGCTTCACCCCCCTTAGTGCTGCTTCACCCCCCTAGTGCTGCTTCACCCCCTAGTGCTGTGCTGCTGCTTAACCCCCCCCTTAGTATTGCTTCACCCCTCTTAGTGCTGCTTCCCCCCCTTAGTGTTGCTTCCACCCCTAGTGCAGTTTCCCCCCCCCTTAGTGCAGCTTCACCCCCTCTTAGTGCTGCTTCACCCCCCCTTAGAGCTTTGCTGCTTCTTCACCTCCCCTTAGTGTTGCTCCCCCCCTTAGTGCTGCTTCCACCCCCTCAGTGTTGCTTCACCTCCCCTTAGTGCTGCTTCCACCCCCCTTTAGTGTTTGCTTCCACCCCTAGTGTAGCTTCACCACCCCCTCCTTAGTGCAGCTTTACATTCCCCTTAGTGCAGCTTCACCCCCTCCCACTTAGTGTAGGTTTGTCCCCCCCCTTAGTGCAGCTTCCCCCCCTTAGTGCTGCTTCACCCCCCTTAGTGCTGTGCGGCTGCTTCACTCCCTCCCCTTAGTGTTGCTCCCTCCCCCTTAATGCTGCTTCCACCCCCCCTTAGTGCTGCTTCTGCTTTGCCCCGTGCAGCCGCTGCTTCTGCTTTTCACAGAGCAGCGGCTGCAATAAACTTAATTTGAAAAGGAAGTGAAACCTGTGAGGAGCCCTCCGGTCGTCCTTCTGCAGCCCCTGAGGAAGTGATGCCAGAGGGGGCGGGCTCCTCACAGGTTTCTCTTCCTTTTCAAATTAACTTTATTGCAGCCGCTGCTCTGTGAAAAGCATAAGCAACGGCTGCATGGAGGACTGATTGCGGATCACGTTTGTGCACTGCGGGAGAAAAGCTGTTTTTTTGCTCTGGCCGCTCCCAATCTCATGGCCAGAGCAAAAAAACGGCTTTTGAAGGGCCGGTTTTATATCTGTGCCAGCAGCCGGCCTGGCCATGGAAAAACTGGCCAGGCCGGCTGAAAACCGGCCGGTTGGCAACCCTATCTGGCTTGTGGGTCCAGAGCAATTGCCAGGTTGCTCCCTCCTAATGCCAGTCCTGACACCTGCTGTCTTTTATTTTGTGCAGTACGGGGGAAATGCATTTCTATTTCTCTTGTGTGGCACTACAAGCAGCGTCTGGCTTTCTGAGGTTTTAGTTTAATCTTTGTCTATATATTTCTTCTAGCTTTGTGCTCATTTATTGATGAAGGCCTATCTCTATTGTGTGTGTATATACAACCAATGCTGGGTATTCTGTTAGTATGGAATTTCTGTTTAAGAATGTGCAGCAATCTTGCTTGTTCAGTTTGCACATTGCCTTCTCTGCAATTATTTTTTGGGGGCAGGAAGTGGGACAGGGGTGGGGCAAGGGTGGGGTGGGGCAGGGGGTGGGGCAAGGATAGGGTGGGGTGGGGCTGGGGGAGGGGCAATGGCGGGGCAGGGGTGGGCATGGGCAGAGCATGGCTAATCACAGGTGGCAGGTTTTTTCTTTTTCAAAAAGTTGGCAACCCTATCAAGGACCACAGCACAATGTTTCAAACCCTAGCCTACAAAGGCCTAGAATGCTCTACTATCCACTGAAAGTCTCAGGGATCTCAATTCCAAAAACCCTTCCCTTCTTCATGTGCTTCAATACCTACCAAACGTGGCAACCTCAGCACTGAAAACAACAGCACTCCTACCACTTATACCAGCAAAAACATCCGAGGGAATGCAACTCCACCCTCAACAAAGGCGTCCTTTCCTTTTGACTATGTTTGCTATGAGAATCTCCCCACTGGAATCGCCTTATACTTTTCAAGGAGAGCTGGGAGATGATGACCAAGAGGGTCTTAGAATATTAGCAAGGGGCAGCACATAAGATTTTCTTCAACCTCATTTCACTGCACACCCACGCTCAGCAACACACCTTAACACCTGACCCCATCTAACATGTGGAGGTCCAGTCTCTCTTGAAGGCAAAAACCATAGAGCTTGTCCCCCCCCCCTGTAGAAATCAACCTGGGTTTCTACTCATGATACTTCCTGATACTCAAGAAAATAGAAGGCCGCAGTCCCATCCTGGACTTATTGAGACTCAACAGATTCATAGTCAAGGAGAAATTCCATACTGTGACCATCCTCTCATTTCTACAAACCAATAACTGGCTTGACTCACTGAACCTCTAGGATGCTTACATCCAAATCCTGATCCACTCAGAACACAAGAAGTGCTTATGGTTCTCCATCTTGGAAAAATACTTCCAGTATAGGATACTTCCGTTCTGCCTATCATCAGCTCCAAGAGTCTTCATCAAATTTGTGGCAATAGCTGCGGCATACCTCTACAAGGAGGGAATATGTGTCTTCCCCTACCTGGACGATTGGCTCTTAATGGCCCCCACACCTTGGGAAATCAAAACCTCCATCCAGCGAGCAACTAAGCTCTTATAATCACTTGCCTTCATCGTCAGCGATACAAAGTCAAACCTGGTCCAATCGCTTCAGCCCCCTTGCATATAGGAAGTGGAATCAGAGGAGGTGGAAGAAGGAACAGCATTACAGTGCCAGAGGGGATGGTAAGCCCTGCAATGCCATTTTGAAAGCATTGCCATCACTGCATGTCCTGGAGAGGCGTGGCAGCGGTGGCAATGGCCCGCCCTCTGACCACTGGAACTCTAGATGACCACCCAATTTGCTTAAAGGTAGCACCAGTCCTACTCTCATACATGTGGTTATAACGCAAACCAATGGGTTAAATGTGTCTTCAGGACAAGGCTGGGAAGCACTGAGTTAGATGTTGCTTTAAATAGATCTCTAGATTTCTAGTCTTTTACGTGATATTTTGTATACTTTATTACATGCTGCCGTGGGCGATCTTTTTAAGACCAAGGATTAAGGGGGTGGTACAGAAATGTTTTAAATAAAGAAACTAAAAGTTCAAGAAAGCAACTCAGAAAGAGTTTAATTTCAACTGCTGAAGAGTCGAGCATCAGAGATTATCGGCAAAACCACATCATTAACCAAAATGATCAATGCAAATCAATCCACACCTCTTTAGGAGAATATGAAATCTATAGACATTCAGAAGTAACAATCTGAGTTGCTTTATCATCATATCTTTTGCACAGAAATTGAACTGTGAGCAAGTAACAAGAAGCCAGTATCTTTTCATAAACCTCTAGGATTGCTGGGTAAAAGCTAACGGGACGTGGGACTTTGCAGAGGGGACGCACTGAACATCTCACATCCTTACTCAGATCACTGCTTTCCTCCATTAAGGAAATACCTGTGAGGATGCAGGAAGATTTGACCTGAAACTAATTAAAATGAGGGTAATTATGTTTGAACATTCATAGTTAACCCTTATCAAGACTCCCTGCAGTAAACAAAACCAGTTAGCTGTCAGGAGGCAGACCCTCGACAAAGAGGTTCAGGCAGGTTACTGGTAGGGCCACTGGAATTCTGAAAATTACTTCAAGTAGAGCTCTCTTTTTACAGAAATATGTTTAAGTTATTGATTATTTGAATTTAGTCCTAAAAGCTTCATAGTATTTATTTTAGGGATTTAGGTTTTAAATAATTTAGGTTCAGACTTAAGGATCAACCAAAATAGAGTAAGAATCTGTAAGTCAGTTTGCTTTTCTCAGTTTTAAAGCATCACAAACCCATAGATGTCATTCCAGAACATGAATAAGGAGTTTGTATGTGCGGCAGGGACATTTATGTGCCGAAAACGCCCCAGACCGTATTCTGAAACATTGTTGACATGCACGGGGATCTCAGAACATACTCAGAAGGGGCAGAACGGGGGCCATGGTCAGCCCCAGAGACGTAGAAAGCATATTCAAGAAAGGCCCATGTATGTAATTTATATTTTTCCTGGAAATGTCCACATTATTCCTGCTGAAAAGTGGAATAAGGCCAGGACTTAGAAACAATTCTAGTCTTCTCTGCAATGTGGCCCATATTGAAGAATGATTGTGACAAATATGTTTTGAACTGGTGTGACTGCAATCTGGAAGCGCACAAGATGCAGTTTTATGGTACAGAGTGGAGAGGTGAGGGAATGTTGTAGGGTTTAGACACATTAATAAACACCCTTACAGAAATATTAAGAAGAGCAATAGTGCTTATTCAGGCTGTGCACTAATGTGCTGTTTGTGCTAAAGGAGCTAATCTATGGGATCCTAACAATTCCCATGTCCTGAAAAATAGGACTGCTGATACAAGGACGGTATCTTTATCTTTATTCCATCACTTGATAGACCGCTTTGTCAAAAAACATTAAGCGGTTTACAATAAAACAAGGTCAAGCGCCGCAAATCATAGAAAAGAATGCCATAAATAACAGGAAAGAGGAAGAAAAAGGACAGAATAAAAACAATTAAAACCAAAAACCCGACCAGTACTCTGGGGGGTCAGACACAAATAGACAAATCCGAAGGACAAAACAAAAACAGGAGACAAACCCAATAATAAAACCACGAATGGACCAATTGAGAACTTCAAGGAGGGACATCCTTAGCTAAATTAAAGGCTAATTGGAACAGATGGGTTTTGAGTAATGTCTTAAATTGAGAATAGGAAGGTTCTAAACGGAGGGAAGATGGTAATGCATTCCACAATACAGGACTGAGAAAAAAGAAGGCTGAATGACGAGTTTGTTCCAGATGTGCCTGTGATGGGGAAGGTAGGGACAAACGATTTGCATGTAAAGAGCGGAGCTGGCGATATGGAGTATGAAGGGAGATAAGGTCTGCAAGATAAAGAGGATTATTAGTATGAATAGCACGGTGCGTCAAAATGAGAAATTTATAATGGAAGCGAAAGCGGAGAGGCAACCAGTGTAAATGAAGAAGAATGGGGGTGATGTGATCAAAGCGATGGGCAAATGTGATGAGACGGGCTGCAGTGTTTTGAATAAGTTGTACACGTTGAAGCTGGTAATTTGGAAGGTTAGTGAAGACAACATTACAGTAGTCAAGCCTGCTGGTAACCAGGGCCAAAACAAGGGTAATCAAGTAACCAGAGGGAAGAAGGGAGCGGACAGCCCTAATTCGACGTAAAACAGCGAACGAACGACGGGTAAGAGAAGAAATATGACTGTGGAAGGAAAGAGAGGAATCTAAGATAACCCCTAGATAACGGAAGGAGGTGGTAAGAGGAATTGAAATTGGGCCAATCTGAGGTGCAACAGAAGGACAAGAGCCACTCAGTGAAACCCACATAGCTGTGGACTTAGAAGGGTTTAAATGCAGAAAGTTCTGAGAAAGCCAAGAGGCGATATGAGAGAGGCAAAGGTTAATTTGAGAGATGTCCAAGGACAGTGGTGAGGTATGGAAGAGAAGAATAATGTCATCAGCATATATGTAGGAGGATACTGAGTACTGCTGTATCAAGAGGGGCAGGGGGGAGAGAAAAATGTTGAACAGTAGAGGGGAAAGAACAGAACCCTGGGGTACCCCACAAGTGAGAGGGAAAGAAGTGGAGGACTGATTGTTCGACTGGACAGTGAAGGAACAGCCGGTAAGAAAAGAGCGGAATCATTGCCAAACAGTGCCACGTAATCCGACATCAAACAAACGGGAGAGGAGAGAGTGGTGATCGATCAGGTCAAATGCTGCGGAGAGATCAAGAGATACAATAAGGGTAACATTTCCTCGGTCATGGGCAACATGTATTTCATTCAAAAGTGCAAGGAGGACAGTCTCCGTACTGTGCCCCTGCCGGAAACCTGCTTGACGGGGGTGAAGGGTATTGGTAGATTCAATATGTGAATTTAATTGTTCGAAAACAAAGCGTTCCAGGAGCTTAGCTAAAAAAGGAAGGTTTGAGACAGGACGCCAATGGGACAACACGGAAGGATCAAGGGAGGGTTGTTTCAAAAGGGGGTAAACTACAGCCAATTTCCATAAAGCGGGGAAATGGCCAGATGATAGACTAGTATTAATAATGGTGGTTAGTATGGGAACAAGTTGTAAAGTGGGCTCTGTCAGCCAACGAGATGGAATTGGGTCCAATAGGCAGGTGGTCTTCTGGGACTTGGATAACACTTGTAAGAGCTCGGCAGAGACAATAGGGCGGAAAGAAGACCAGGTAGAGCAAGTGCTTGATTGGAAGGGGAAGATGATAATAACTGAGGGTCTGCAGCAGTCAGCTCAGGAGGAGGGGCAGGAGACCCAGGGGAGCAGGGTAGGGATAGTAGAGGATATGGGGGAGATGGGGGAGGGTTTGAGAAGGAGGAATGAAGATTCAGAACTTTTTCTGAGAAGAAAGTGGCCAATAGTTGAGGAGCAGGAATATTGGTTGCTTGGTTACAGTTAGGACCAGTAGAAGAAAGTTTGCGTAGAATTGCAAAAAGTTGTTTAGAGGAGTTTGAAGCTTCAGAGATTTCAGCAGCATAAAAGGCACATTTGGCAGACTGTACGGCCGAACGATAAGCAGAAGATAACTGCTTAAAATGGGCTAGCAAGTCAGGAGTCGGATGATTGGACCAGTGACGCTGTACCTGCCGAAGCTGAGTCCGCTGGAGACGTAAAGCTGGGTGGTACCATGGGGAATGAGCTGAGCTGGAGAATCTGGGAAGAGGACGAAGTGGCACTAAGTTATCCAAAGCGTTGGTGAGGATAGAATTCCAGAGGGAGGCCTGGCTATCAGGTGAGTGCATAGCAAAGTCTGGAGGAAAAAGAGAAGAAGCAGGGGGAAAGGCACTGAGAGTCTCAGGAGTAATACAGCGGCGAAGAGGAGGAGGGAAAGGAGATGCTGACGGACCAACAGTCTCTGAGGGAGGACAAGAAACTGAGAAAGAAAGACAAGAATGGTCAGACCAAGGAATCTGTAGCGCGATAGGGGGAGAAATCAAAGATAATAGCGAAAGAGGTGAGAGCACTAAATCCAAGGTATGGCCTGCTATGTGGGTAGGGCCAAGGACATGTTGGTGAAGAGAAATGTCACTCAAAAGGTTCAAGAAAGCATGATCCTTTGGGTGTGAGAAGGAAAAGGATTCTTTTTTGGGTGAGAAATGGAGATCATATTTGTAGTCTTGGTACCACATGTGATTATACTATGTCATAGCTGTTATGTATAGCTTCAGGGCATCTTTTTGGCAGAATCATGTTTTTGTGACAGAAAGTGAGAGTGTATGTGTGTGTGTATGTGTGTGGTTTGAGGGGTGCTCGGGGGGATCTGGTGTGCTCATCTGCAATTCAGGGGGGACATGAAATCCTGGCCAGTACCTGGACTGTATGGATGACCACAGCGTCACCATACGCCAGTGCCAGTGTGATTGGGCAGTGAAACTCAGAGACGGTTCGCTATAGTGAAATGTCAAAACATACCCCTGTCAATAATAAGAGACCCTCGGAATAAGGGCACTCAGCAGTGAAAACAGCACTAATGCATGCCCATATTGCACATACTGTGTGACCAATGATGCTGCTGTTGAGCATGTATTAGCGCTGTTTGCACTATTGAATGCCCATATTTTGAGGGTCCCTTATTACTGACAAGGCTATATTTTGATATCTAGCCTTCTGGATTATTTTATATAGGGTACTCTAATAAGATCAATATTGTTGGCAGTGGGATAGGGCAGCCATATATCCGCTGTGCCTGGCACGGGGAGACAAGACTAGTGTAGTGCTAACATTCCCCGGATTGTCCCATGCAGCCTACATCCCTACCCAGACCAGAATCAATGAGAGCTGTGAAAGTGGTGATATATCTGGAGTCTGGCTACTTGGTGTGATGGTACAGGGATCTGCCCTCCCATGCCCACACAGCCCTGACCAGAGCAGTGCTACAAAGCTGATTGTGGAAAGGCAGACAGGGTTGCCCCACAGATAGCTGATGTATACAGACCGACATACACCATGATCGGACAGGTGTAGCTGCTGTGAGAAATGCCAGTACCCAGATAGGTGGCCTCATATGCCATAGCCAGAAGGCTCTACTACTACTACTACTGTTGTTGTTTTTAAGTGCCGTCGAGTTGGAGTCGACTCATGGCGACCCTCTGGATAGCTATCCTAAATTGTGTTCGGTCTTGAGTCAGGCGGCTCATTGTTGACAGACTGGTACCCATAGCTGCTGTTATTGTATCGATCCATCTCATTGCTGGCCTTCCTCTTTTGCCAAGCATGATGTCCTATCTTGCCAAGCATGATGTCCTTCTCTAATGATCTCTCTCTTCGCATGATGTGTCCAAAGTATGAAAGTCGAAGTCTTGTCATCTGAGCTTCTAAAGAAAGCTTAGGTTTGATCTCCTCTAGTACCGACTGGTTTGTTCTTCGGACAGTCCATGGTATACACAGTATTCACCGCCAGCACCATAATTCAAAGGCATCAATACTGTCTTACTGTCTATCTTTTTCACTGTCCAGCTTTCACATCCATATGATGTTATTGAAAATACCATGGCTTGAACAAGTCGAATCTTTGTGTGGAGAGAGACATCTCTGCTCTTGAGGATCTTATCTAGGTCTTTCATAGCCAGTCTGCCAAGAACAATGCGTCGTCTGATTTCTTGACTGCTTGTTGCTTCTTTATTGATAGTTGATCCAAGTAGGTTAAAGTTGTTCACGATTTCAATTTCTTCTCCTTCAACGATGAACCTGTTGATTATGCCAGTTGTCATGATCTTTATCTTCTTTACATTAAGATGCAGGCCCATTTTGAGACTATGTTCTTTGATTGTGAGAAGCCAAGTAAAGTGGTATCATCAGCATAGCGAAGGTTGTTGATGAGTCTTCCACCAATCTTTACACATCTGTTGTCTTCATACAATCCTGCTTCTCTGATGATTTGTTCTGCATATAAATTAAACAGGTAGGGGGAAAGTATGCAGCCTTGTCTTACACCTTTGCTTATTTTAAACCATTCTGTTTCTCCTTGTTCCGTTCAAACTGCTGCTTCTTGATCAATGTACAGATTATGTAAGAGTACGATCAGGTGTTCTGGTATACCCATGCTTCTTAATGTGGCCCAGAGTTTCTCATGGTATACACAGTCAAAAGCCTTGCTATAGTCAATAAAGCACAAATAGATATCTTTTTGGTATTCTTTAGTCTTTTCAAAGATCCATCTCACATCTGCAATGATGTCTCTCGTTCCTCGCCCTTTCCTGAACCCTGCTTGCACTTCAGGTAGTTCTTGTTCCAGGTATGGTTGTAGTCTCTTTTGAATAATCTTCAGTAGAATCTTGCTGGCATGTGGGATCAGAGTGATTGTGCAATAATTTCCACAGTCAGTTGGATCACCTTTCTTTAGTATTGTATAAACACAGATCTTTTCCAGTCAGTTGGCCATGATGTTGTCTTCCATATTTCTTGGCAGAGCCTTGTAAGTACGGTAACAGCTGCATCAGATTGCTGTAATACTTCTATGGGATTGCTATCAATGCCTGGTGCTTTGTTCTTTGATAAGGCTTTCAATACTGCTTTAACTTCTTCTTTCATCACCAATGGTTCCCGATCATAAGGTACAGGTTGAAACGGCTGTTGGTCCACTTGATCTTTGTCAGATAAAAACTCTGTATATTCCTTCCATCTTTTCTTGATCTTCTCAGCATCATTCAACATAGAACCTTGAGCATCTTGTAACATTCCAATTCGAGGCTGGAACTTTTTCTTTAACTCTTGTAGCTTTAGGAAAGTCAATCTTTTTCTTCCTCTAATAGTTTCTGCTTCTATTTCCTTGCATGCATCGTTGCAGTACTTTTCCTTGTACTGTCTTGCTACAAGTTGGAAATCTCTGTTGAGTTCTGTTATTGTCTTTCTTTCTCCTCTGGCTTTAGCTTCTCTGCGTTTCTGGGCAATTTTCAGAGTTTCTTCCGTCATCCATTTTGGCCGTTTTTGCTTTTTCACCTTTTGTAGAGACTTCTCGCTTTCTTCCAACACAACCTTCTTGATGTCATTCCATAACTCTTCTGGAGCTCTGTCATTTGTATCTAAAGCAGCAAATTGATTTTGCAGGCAGTCTTTAAATTCCAGTGGTATATTCTCAAGGTCATATTTTGCTGCATTCATGAGTGGTTTATTCTTTTTCAACTTTAGCTTGAGTTTGCATACTATAGTTGATGATCTGTACCACAGTCAGCTCCAGGTTTTGTCTTTGTTGATGTTATAGAACTTTTCCATCATTGACTTCCACAGATGTAGTCAATTTGATTTTTATACAATCCATTGGGTGAAGTCCATGTGTACAGTCGCCGCTTGTGTTGATGGAAGAAGGTGTTTGAGATGAATAGATTGTTGGTCTTGCATAATTCTATTAGTTTATGTTTATGTTTATTTCATTTGCTTGACCGCCCTTCAATAATAGTCAGAGCGGTTTACAATACAAAAATATCACAAAGTAAGGCACAAGGCCGGAAAGTTGAAAGGAAATTACAACATCTTGATAGGATAGAAAGAGATGAGCTAGAAGAGGATAAACAAGGGAAAAGATTAGGGAGAGAGGGCGGGAAGGTCAAAGGCCAGGGAAAAGAGGTGGGTCTTTAATTCTGATTTGAAGGTGGAATGATTAGGTTCTAAATGGAGAGTAGTGGGAAGGGAATTCCATAGAGCAGGGCCTATGAAAAAGAAAGCTGAGGAGCGGGTGGATGGAAGATGGGCAAGAGAAGGAGAGGGGAGAGTAAGGCAGTTGAGATGAAAGGATCGAGGGGTATGTTTGGGGGTATGGAAGTGAATGAGGTCCGCCAAGTATTGTGGGGTGGAGGTGTGAAACGCTTTATGAACCAGAGTGAGTAGCTTAAACTGAATGCGGAAAGACACGGGTAACCAGTGGAGACGCAGAAGTCTTTCTCCAGCTTCATTTCTGTTGCCAAGTCCATATTTTCCAACTACTTTGCCTTCTTCTTTGTTGCCAGCTTTTGCGTTCCAGTCACCCATGACTATCAGGATATCCTGTTTGCATGTTCTGCCAATTTCAGCTTGTACTTGTTCATAGAACTCTTCAATTTCATTCTCTTCTGCAGCTGTTGTTGATTTATAGTTGTGCTGATTTATAGTTGTGCTGATAGGCATTCCTTGTAGACGAATAGAGATTAAACGTTCGCTGACTGCATTGTAATTCATTACAGTTCTTGCAAGTTTCTTCTTTATTATAAATGCAACACCATTTCTTCTTTGTCTTTCATTTCCAGCATAGTAGACCATGTGATCATCTGATGCAAAGTGCCCGATGCCAGTCCATTTCAGTTCGCTGACACCCAACAGATCAAGATGTACACGTTCCATTTCATTCTTGACCACCTCCAACTTCCCTTAGTTCATGCTTCGTATGTTCCATGTTCCAATGCATAAGACATCTTTACAGATTCTGACTCTCATTTCATGCGCAGCTACATCAGCAGTCAGACGTCCCGAGGGCTTTGATCCAACCACATCATAAATGCTGGCTTTACTCTGAAAAGTCTTCAGCTCTTCCCCAGTAGCTAGTTGAGTGCCTTTCGACCTGGGGGTCTCATCTTCCAGCACTACAGCACAATTTGTTTTGTTGTAACTATCCATTGGGTTTTCATGGCAAGATACAGAAGTAGATTGCCGGGCCTTTCTTCCGCGCAGTTTAAGTTTGGTGTTGTTGCCGTTGTCACAGAAATGTGATCCTCCGCCGTCAACACTATCCCATTCTGCTGCTGGCCAGATGGGTGGTTTGTCTTGGTCTGGCACCTCAGCTGAGACCTGTCCATCTTGGGAGACCCTGCCAGTAGTTAAACTACCGATAGTTTAGCTCTCAGCATCACTGATGCACACAAGCCCTCACAGCACGACAAGCTGCAAACAAATATTTTTTCACTCAACGTGTAATCAAACTCTGGAATTTGTTACCGGAGGATGTAGTAAAGGCTGTTAGTGTAGCCGGGTTTAAAAAAGGTTTGGACAAGTTCCTGGAAGAAAGGTCCATAAACTATTATTAAAGTGGACCCAGAATATCTACTGCTTGCCCAATACAAGCATTGTGGAAGCTGTGTCTTTTGGGGAAACTGCTAGGTACGTATGACCTAGATTGGCCACTGTTGGAAACAGGATACTGGGCTTGATGGACCTTGGTCTGACCCAGTATGGCATATCTTATGTTCTTAATGCCAAGGCCCTATCTGACCACTGACTCTGAATATGTGGGTCAGGCAAACAGCGTTGAAGCTAAGTGGGCAGCAGTGATATTTAGCCTCTGCCCGGCTAGCTTTGGCAATGAAAGTTAGCGCAGCCTTAAATGTGCCTATCTTTTGTCGCTGAGGGATAACCGGGTAGCGGTTTAATATCGCTGCTGCCCGGTTATCCCCTGATGCCATCCCCACTCTGCCCCTGGAATGATGTTATGCTAGCATCGGGGCACCTTGTCCCCACACTGACAGATATTCAGTGGCAGTAACTGTTTTAGTGTCTGGTCTGCATGATTCATGTGATTAGCAGACCTGCCAACCATGTTAATTGCTTTGAACATTGGGCCCTTAGATTATAAGTCCTCTGGGGACAGGGAAATACCTACCAGTACTGGAATTATTTATTTATAATTCATTATTTACCAGAAAAAGGTGAGCTAAATATAAAAATACAAACTCATACATGCACCCCACCTACTTACCCTTCGTCGGCTCATAGCCCTCCCCGCCAACCTCTAACCTGGATATTCAATGCCACATCTGCTGATCGCCGCTGACCCAGGAAGCTGCCAAAGCTAAGCGGGCAGTGGCAATATTGAAAGCTGCCGGGTTAGCTCCTTCACCTTAAAGATAAGTGAGGGTTTTCCTTGCCTATCTGTTAGGCGCAGGTCGCTAACCGTACAGCATGCAATATCACCACTGCCCAGTTAGCGAATGACTCCACCTCTGCTCCACCCCGGCACACCCCCAACATGCCCCGATACTAACCAGATAGTACTGGGGCACATAGGGGACTTAGAAGGGGATATCCCCATCTAAGGCATTTACATAGTTTACTGAGGTGTAAACAGTGTAAATGCCATTCGAAAATTGGGCCCAAACTGTTTTATCTAATTATTTTTAAAAAGGACTTTCTAAGTGAAACCACCCCTAAAGGTGGCTGTTTGAGAGTGTGCTGAATAATATAGAATCAAAGGTAAATGGTTACTGTATGCTGCTGAAGAGGTCATATGAGGGACAACATCACACAGCCGCTTGCAGTAACTGTCACTGGACTAGCAGAGCAGGAAAATGAACATTTAGGGGGATATGCAAATCTCTGCCTGTGCTGAAGGAGCAAGGATAATATTTGCTCACATTTATTTCTATTATTAAGATTTTACTTTAAATCTATAGGGAATAGTATAGGGGAATAAAATGCATACATCAAACAGAGGGTGGAGAAGCAAATACTGCGGAGGGGGCTAGTGGAAATTGCTCACCCTAAGAGAAATGGCAGCAGATAAACAGATACTGGTACTAAAAATCCCTGGAAAAGAAGAACGAGCTTGAGGACAGATGGAGTTTAGAATTTAGAGACTGTTAAGCTTCTTAATCTAAAAGAATTTATCCTCCTGAAGATAGCACTAGAAAGTCTCCTGGGAGCATAGACATGCCAGCATAGAGCCTCCTACCGACCCAATTGTGCCCAGCAGCTTATCAGCTCAAGAGAGAGCTGTAGCAGCAGAAAATCAGCTCCAGGGGGAGCTACAGTGGCAGAATCAGCCCAGAGAGAGCTGCAGCAGCAGAGAGTCCATTCCGAACTAGGAGCCACAAGACTCAGCGAGGTGCAGCGGCAGATCAGCTCAAGAGAGAGCTGCAACAGTTCTTCCTGAGTGGGCAGAAGTGCAAAACCCTCTCTGGATTGGAGGGGGTGGGGCCAAAGCTACAGCCTCAGCGATTGGATAGATCTACAAACCCTGTCTTTTCACAAGAAGTCCAGAACTCCAGCAGTGGGTGAGACTTGGGTCTGGTGGGCAAAGGGAAAGGGAAAGGGAGGGGAGTTAGGAGACAGATTATTAAGGTTAGACCCATAATCTTTAAAGGTTTACTTATGTCATTACGTATAAGGATATAGTTGGTTGTTCGAACTGCCTTATCTCTTATCCGGTATTGCTGTTTCACCTCACCTGCTTGAACTACTTATCATACTACGGATTGTACATACTGCATTATTTTATCACAATATTTGATGTAAATAAATAGTAAATACTATTTAGGCCAACCTTGTTCACAGCAGTGGATTTTTCGAGAGGTTTCCTGGGGTGAAAGGAGGGAAATCCTACCCACTAACACCTTTCTTCTCCAGATGGAGGCACCAAGTGCCAAACAGACAAGGACCAACAGAACCCACCCTCGAGGGGATTCCAGCCAAGCCGGTCCTGGACCCAGAGGTGCACCCAAGGGGGCGCTACATATGTGTTTCTCTTTTTGATTTGGCTCTTCCCCTTCATCCACTTGATACCATATTATTAATGAGGTCAAGTCTTGAGGTTAGATCTGGTTCAATCATTTTATCTTGGAAGCTATTCAGTCATTCCGGTTTCCTTATTCAAAAAAATATCAAGAAAGCATTTCATCCAACTGATTTTATATTTTATAGAAAGATTACATACCTCCCTTGAAGTGGGTTTTCCCCTGAAGAATTCATGATTGAGAGAGCTGTGAGGTGGTTCAAAGCGAGGCTGCAAGAAAATACACCCATTGGCTATTGCTTCCAGAGGGGCGGGGCCTTCATATGGAAACCCAAAACCGATGAAAAGCTGAAGAAAAGAAGCAGAAAATGGTTAGAAACTCTGTCCAAGGGCAGAAGTCCAGTCATCTAAAACATTAGCAAGGCACTTTTGTAAATAATCTCTTCCCAATGATCCCCAGCATGTATATAGTTACCTGATTCTGTCCAAGTTAGATCTCCTGTTCTATTGTAAATACAGCACAGCCTAGGCCGCAGTGTATACGTCATTGTTGTATGTAAACCACGCAGATTTTAAATAGCGCGGTATAAAAAAGACATAAAATAAAATAAATAATAAATAAGGCACTGGCCTGGCACACATGAATTTTATCAGGTAAATCTAGCTGCCATACCAGGTGATGGGAATAGCTTATTGTCAAATCTAAAGAAAATATCGGCCTTAAAAACAGATTCAAGAAGTCATATGACAAACTTAGTTTTACTTGCAAATTACAGTATTTCCAAAATTCTTATGAGTATCACTTCTGAAATTCCCCTACAAAATGGTTAGGGATTTTTTGCATAACAGAAGCTCCATGTCTTCTGGTATGCAATTGGCTCAGTCAATGTGTGATATAATTTGGAATGTGTGAAGCCTGATTTTCCATAAGATGTCTAGACAGGAACTGGGAAATCCAGGTCGGAATGTGCACAATTTGCTGAGTATTTTACAAAAGGCTTGCTGAAAATGGAGCCTTTTGTGAAATAAATATATGGATGATGGAAAATACATGTGTAGATTGCAGCACATACAAATGGCACAGGCATTTCAGAAAGGAACAAGCGGCATCACTCAGGGACTTGAATGTGTAAGTGCTGATATCACGAACTATGGGGTATGTTTACTAAACCGTCTTAACGTAGCAGCGGCAGAATTAGCGCGCGATAAGGTATGTTATTGGGCGATCAAGGCGCGTTATCGTAGCTTATCGCACGATAACATGCCAGCGGCGTTAAGGCACTCTAACGCTGTGAAATCCGGAGCTGAAGGGCGGAGGAAGGCTTCCCAGAGGGCAGAGAGAAGGGGTCAATGGGTGGAGAGTGGGAGGGGAGAGGCTCCAGGCACACTAACGATGTGGAATCCGGGTCTGATCACGAACGCCAGTGAAACCCTCGCTTTAAGGCAGATTTGCAGGAAAGAGAAACCATTTACGTCAGCAATGTACAGCAAAGCCAGGGAAACCTACAAAAGTGATAGTTGTGATACATGTGCACGGAACAAAAGGGCAAATAAACATGGAAAATGACCTGAACAAAATTTAAAATCGCCATAACCAAGCTGGCCAATAGTGATATTAATGGGAAACAGCAAAAAAACACTACTGAGAAAGCTCCAAAAAAAAGATATCAATTTTGAAAGGGTCTATGCTCTGTCCCCCTACAAGGTGAATGATCCCACATTGAAATAGCGCTGATCAGGGTTTTCCCTTTTTAATGGACAGGTTTCTTATGGCGTGCACATGTGCGGCAACAGCAGGGTGGGCATGTCGGAAAGGGCAACTGTACAGATGCTGGAAATGGGATACAGAGGGCTGCAGGTGGCACATGCTGTGGTGCAGCTGGGGCACAGTGCGGACTAGGGAGATGCCTAGGTGGCACATAGGAATGCTGAAACTGTACAGAAGCCAGACAGCAACTGATGAGGGCCCAACATGGGCATGAGTGTGTTTCTCACAGTGTCACAGGGGATAGTATCCAGCAAGTACCCCCAAGGGCACAGAACATTGGCAAGCGGTGGTGGGGGGGAAGCGTGGACGTCTATGCAGGCACCCCTACCCCAGAACCCACACCATAGGCAGCCGCCTACCGGCACACTGGATGGCCTGAGACTGCACACCACCAGCACCACCAGCAGAAGGACATGTCAGCATGGCGACAGAGGGGTACTGGTGGTGGAGGTGGCAGTGGCATCTGCCCACAGCAGACCATGGCCTAGCCCCATTTAGGTGGGTGCCGTGCACTGCAACAGACAGGCTCTGTCTGACAAACAGTCATGGTATCCCCAGGGAATTAATTGTCCCTGTGGCAACAATGTGGTGCAGTACACACAGCTAGTGTGTTCAGGAGCAGAAGGTCACAGGTTCAAGTCCCAGCTGTGGCTCCTGCCAACCCAGTTCCCAATTTTATCCAGTACTAAACCATGGTAATAAAGACGCAACCTTTATTGCAGATAACATAAACATGCCTTAAACGTCTCTATTATACCCTACAGAGCACAAACACCATAAACAGGTGCAATACCTAGAGCAGAATTTCCCAAATGTAGTCCTGGAGGGCCAAACACCAGTCAGGTTTCATGCTGTCTCTAATAAAGATGCCTGTTCTGCATTTATATGTGCCGCCCCCACGGTATGCAAATGTATCTCATGCATATTCATTAAGGACAGCATGAAAACCCGAATAGTGTTTGGCCCACCAGGACCGGAGTTGGGAACCTCTGCCCTAGAGCAGCGGCCAACAGGGGCAGAAACACCCACGCCTACAGGCTCCATTATCCAAAGCCTCATGGAGAGGCAGGATGTTGAGCCCTGCATGCAGCAGCATCTCCCAATACTAGCACTTGCATACCTTAGCAATGCCGCCCTAAACCTGGGAATACGTTACACAAATATCGAAAGGTTGCTATGATTAATGGCAGATAGCAATTCCCAAGTTAAGCACAATTTGCTGATTGAGCTGCATCATTGCAACCTTTCTGATTTCTGAGGAGTGTGTTTCAGGTCTGGTTTCTGACAGTGTTTACCACCCTGGGGAGTGACTCCAACAGTATTGTGTACCATAGCCATGCCTGCACTGTGCCCAGGACTGGTGCGGTGGCCAGGGCTGCCAAAAGCCTCTATAGTTGCACAATGCTGGCATAGGTGTGGGAGTGTGTGTCTGTCTATCCAGTGTGTGGTGGCTGCCAACATCTTACTCAGCCCACACTGCTTGCACTGTTTCCAGTGTTAGCCTGCCAATGTGCATAATGAGGAGCAAGGTACTGTGGGTATAGTGCGGACAGGGTGGCCTGGGCAGGATGCATCTGCACAGGGCATAGGGCAATGGCTGGGACATTGTAGTACCCAGCCACCACCTGCACAGACAGGGTGGCCACAGCATGTCCTGCTGGGAGGTCACTCTCACCCTGACTGAGCAGTGACCACGGCATGGCTAGGTTCCCCCATAGTGCTATATGGTATTTCTTTCAAGTGAAATTTATGGGTTCTCTTTTCTGGGGCTGAATCACTGACTTATCTGCTTGGTGGGTGTGCTCACATCTCAGTTTTGGGTGCATACATCTCCTCCAGGAACATGCATTATGGACTAGTTAGTAGACTGTCTGCAGTTATATGTGTATGGCTGGAGTTTCAATGTGCTTGCTGCTGGAGAATGTCAGATGATGGTGGTGTGGGGCAGCTGAGCATTTCCAGGCCTACTGTCTGTCTGCCATTGCCTTATGGATGCATGCAGATATGCATTGACTGCCCTGTAGGGTGGCTGTTGCCCAGCAGGACTGGGGTTGATGGTCCCCTCTACTGCCACCATTGCAGGGAGGTAGAATGTGGATCTGTTGGTGGGAGATGCTGTTTTCCCACCCTGGGCCCTGTGGGGTGGGGATACATAATTTAATTTAATTTAATTAACAGATTTTTTATATACCGCTCCTTCCATTGATCAGATGCGGTTCCCATAGAACAACAATAAACAGAGCGAGCTGTTTTTACATATAACAATTTGTAACTTGGAAATTACAGTTAACAATTAATTAGTGAACTATGTACAAATGCACAGGATTAAACTATATACAGAGTTATTTGTTGTTCAAATTTCATCAACACATTGTCTTAGGGCTACAGTACTTCATTCCTTTGTTGAAAAATGTATTATCTGGAATAGGATTATCCTTTATCTGTTTGAACCTATAGGCAGATACATGATCTGCCTATAGGTTCAAACACACACTATTCTGGGTCACAGCCCACAAGAGCTAGATGTGACTGAGAAATACAGATGGACACAGATGTATCCTAGGTGCTTGTGTGTCTCTCTCTGGCACTGATGGCACCTGCAGCATGGCCTATTTCAGCCATGCTAGGTGTTGTGGACCTGGTGCTGGGCGTCCCACCCTACCCTCAGGGTGACCACAGTACCCGCACAATGTGACGGTCTGTAGCTTATCTGTGCCAGTAGCATACACGGTCAGTACCCCCTACCAGGCTGAGGTGCTGTGGGGGTGCATACCTCATCTTGTGATCATCTGTAGACTGCTGATTTGCATGTGCAGTGCATCATGGGTACGGGTGGATTAACCCTATCCTGGTAACCACAGCAGACAGTTTGTGTGGTGACCTGCAGTCCTTCTGTAACCAGCCAGGGGTTTGTTAGCAGTTATAGAGATGTAGCCCACTGGTTACTTCACTGCCTGTGGAGCCAGAGGTCATGGGTTTAACCCCACAGTGGGGTTATTTGATAGAGCTGTCTGAGGCTTTTCCTTTTTTAATTTATATTAGTGCTGCCAGCAAAAACACCCTCACAGTGCTATAACCTTAAGGTGCCTCATAAAGCGCCCTATAAAGCAACCTATAAGATGCCCTATAAAGCGCCTTATAAGGCGCCCTATAGGGAACATTATAAGGTGCCTAGGCAGACAGTGCACTTTATAATTGCCCTCTGGAGTGCCTTATAGGGCGCCTTATGCGGCACCTTAGGTTATGGCACTGTGAGGGTGTGTTTGCTGGCAGCACTAATTTAAATTAAAAAAGAAAATGCCTCAGACAGCACTGATTTAAAGTAAAGGGTAATGCCTCAGACAGCCTTACTCAGTAAGCCCACTGGGGGTTTGAACTCATGTCCCCTGTTTCATCAGGCAATGTATTAACCATTGTGCTACACCTCTGTTGCTGTGCTTGCAGGTCAGCGCACCTACTTAAGATTACCGCGTGCTAAGGTGCGCAGCGCACATTATCGCGCAATAATCCCCGATTGCTACGTTTAGACCAGAACGCCCACTCCTTTTAAGGCATCCTGCACATTATCGCCGCTGCTACATTAAGACGGTTTAGTAAACATACCCCTATGTGTGCAAGTGTCAGCACTTTACACACGGGAATGCCGGATTATATAAAACTGGACATCTGAGAAGAACTGATGAAGGAGTCAAATGCAAAAACACTTTTATTAAATTGAAGGTTGTCAGATGGCTGCCTGGGTGAGAATGTTCACAGTCTTGGCAAGTGCATATATCAATATGATTTGCAAGGGATTGTGGGAAATGCAGTCCATTCACACCAGACACAGCTGCTCACAATAATTAGTTGTGCTTGAGTGTAAAGCCAATAAGATATTTATTTATGGGGTTATTTCTCCCAACACAGATATGCTTGGTAGCACATAAAACAGGATACTTGCTTTCAGTGTTAAACTTAGAAAAACAAAATCAGGAAAACAACAGATGAACTTGTCAGGCAATCAAACGAAAAGAATAAAGACCTGGTTGGTAACAAACTGGTCTTTTCTGTAGGCTTTAGCTAATATTTTCTTAGCAGTGTTTCAAACAACAAGCAAAACCCACAAAGAAGGGAAAAACTGTTCTTTTCAGGTTAACTTCTTATATCTTCACACATAGATTCAGAAGTGATTCCCTCAGAGCTCACAAGCAATTAGGTAAGGCTCAATTGCTAGCAGTTATCCAGCTGAAACCCCTTAGCTGGCTTAATTTCTACTGCATGGCTCAAAATCCTACGCAGGAGCTTTTCTGAGTAGATTAAAGAACAAGTTTGTATTTCTTTGTGATGGTCGTTGTACTTTGTAACAGTAAATTACCAAAGGAGTTTAGACAGAGAGCAATCCATATATTCACAGCCGGTATCTAAGACCGCTCCCCCTTCTTCAACAATCATGGGTTCAATATCATGGATTGGCACAGAGGAATTTCTCAATAGAGCACTCTCAGGAGAATACTTGTTTCCCTGCTGTCTTTCAAGGTTATAGCTAGGGCATAGATCAGTGTTCATACCTGAGCTTCCATTGCTGTTAGAGTTCCTCTCTAAATAGCCTGGCCAGTATGTAGTCCAGTTCTTATGTCCAGCCTTCCAATCCAGATCCCTGGACACTGGATCTCTCTTCACATACCTTCTGGCACGGGTCCTAGGGTCCCTTCCACGTGCAGGCGTCTCCCTCACAGGTACCGTCTGGAGATTCCTAGCCCTGCAGCACCATTCCTCTGGCTTTCCCCAGTCCAATGGTGTAAGCTTGCCTTTTGAATGTCTCCCAGTATACGTACTGCTCTGGACGCCTTTAGACCTCCCAAATGCTTTTCTCTTCTTTCTTCCAAAGGGTCTCTTGCCCTCTCTGTCCGTCCGCTCTGGCTTCTGCTTCTGATGATCCTCCAGATGATGAAGCTGTCCAAGATGAGGATCTCCAAGCTGATCCTGAGGATGAGGATAATTCTCTGTAGAATAAACTCTACCTTTATTCTGCTTTGATAAGTGCTCCACCCTAGCACAGCGCAGCTGTGCTGAATCAGGCCCTGCCCTTTGAGATGAGTGCTTGGGGATTACCTCATAGCCCTCCTGATTGAACACACGTTTCCCCACTTCAGCTCCTCTAATGGCTGTTGGAAACCTGGTGCATTCTGGGACTGGTAGTCTTTTATAGAAAAATTCTGTTTTCTTATTTCTACCAGAACTGACAGGTTGCTTGTTCAGAGTCACTTCACCTTTACTATAGCTCCTTCCTGAGCTATGATAAGCTTCCTTATCACAAGGTAAGCACCATTGCCGTATTGTCACTCGGAATAACGCTCATGATCCCTAGATGTAACCTTGTGATACTGACCCCTACTGGTAATGCCATGAGATTACCACAAGGGGTCAAGGGTGCCATTTTGGAACCCAGAACTGTAGGGGCAAAGAGTGATAGGGAATAGCTCCTGTTCCCACTAGACTCCAGGAATCCCAGTTTGGCCTGTGATGGGATCTGAGGGGGGGGGGGGTGTGCAGGATTGGGGAGAATCTTGTGGAGTTGCCATGTGGGGGTTAGTTCATACCAGACAGGAGGATTTGAGTGTGTGTGTGTGGGGGGGGGGGTTCTTCATGGGGTGATAAGATTCTTTAAGGAAGATTAGGTAGGATGCCTTAAGGGGGCTGGAGGGGATCAGCTGTAAGGAGGAGATTGTATATCTTGAGGCTGGGAGGATCAGATGTCAGAGGGAGGATTGGAGAAGAAATTGATGTCAAGGGGGTGGCATACCTCAGTCTTTACAGCTGGCCCTTCAAGTAGGCACTTATTCATGCCTTGGGGCAGCTTTAAATGGCCTCTATATTGTTTCATAGCAACATGCATTCTCCTTTAAAACGGAATCCACAACCTATATGCACTCCCTCTCCCTGTCCTTTTTACTAAAGAGCGCATCAATAATAAACAAATCCATGGCACATTAGGGCAACAACTCAGCGTTAACTGCAGGGAGCATGAAGTTATCACAGTGCGTGCAACCTTGCCGCGGCACAACAACAGTGTGGGTGCACTCAACGCCGCCTATGGAGGTATGGCGAGTACCCCTGTTCTACCTGCCTGACATGCAGACAGCACAAGTGCACTGACTCCATGGTGTTCGCTCCATTCGGTCTCCACCTCTAACCTTCCCACCTACAACCCTAATGTGCCCTGGGCAGTTAGCGCCAAAATCTAGCAGTGCTAAGCGTCATGGCCCCGCATAAACTGTCAGCACCTGCCTTTAGCACATGCCAGACCCACGCTGATGACTAGTGCCCTTTAATAGAAGGGCCCCATCGTAAAGCATCCCCACAGCTAAATAGCCTCAAATGTAAAATGGCATTTACATGTGCGTGCCAATCTAGATGCACAAATGCTGCTTCTAAAATAGCCCCTAAACAGCTTTGATAGCAGTATTAGAAAAGTCTGTTTTAATTTTAATTGTGCAGTATCTGACTTGGAAGGTGGGAGGAGGATACTGGGAAAGGAAAAAAAAAAAAGACAGGAAGGGCAATCAGATCTGGATCAAATGTACAAAACCTCTATGACCTCTGCTCCTAGGAGACCTACATTAACCCTGGGTTACCAGCAAGTGTAGCAGAACAATCTAACTGAGAGTCAAGAAAAAATGCAAAGCACCAGTGCTTCAAGAAAATAAAATGCAATGCAAAGTTACTCAGAAAGAATGGGAAATAATTCTACATTCCATGTAAAAAGAAGATGATACTATTTGGTGACTGGATCTCTTTTTGGATGGAGAAAAAGAAAACTACTGGCAGAGAATTTCTGAGCATCGGAGATACATTATTTCCATTCCTATCTGCGTATACTTCTGACCACAGCCTCCTCAAACATAGAGCAAGATTAAACAGTGAAATTTGCAAACAACCCCACATAAAAGATATTTCCCATGAACAAAATCAATCCTGTGTTTGTGTTTGATTTAAAGTTCCTATCAGCATTCCATAGCACGGAATGAAATTTTGCATACAGAAAAGCCCCAAATCCACAAAAATGACTCAAATCATTTCAGCTGTGCAGTTTTCAAAAGGAACAAGTTCAAAACAAGGCAAAAAAGTGTTGAAAGGACAGCGCCTGCTCAAAGAGCACCTTAGTGCAACTCTTTGATCTTATCCCTGGTGCCAACAATGCACTGAGTACTATAATAGAACCTCGAGCCCCACACCAAGCTTGTTGACCCCTAACATGGTACCTTGGCTTTCTTCAGCAGTTGCTGGAGTTCATGCTGAGGAAGGAGACCATGGTTCTTGACAAAGGGTGGCACCTCCGGTGGTCTTTGGCTCTCATAGTAAACAGTTCCATGAATCTCCATGTGTTTGTTGAGGATTGCCAAGAACTTCTCTTTACCCTGGAAAAAGAAATTTGGAGCCATATGAACCAAGAACCTGCGTATTTTAGAGGCAAAAACAATCCCATTTTGAAACAGTAAATGTAAGAATGTATGAAACAGAGCTGCAGAAGTAGTGAATTTCTGCGAATTTTTCCAACTGCTCCATGTCTTAAAGAAATGATTTTTATGTCCCCCCATCCCCAGAAAATTTGGTGCTGGTCACCTTGATATCACTGGAGTGGTAGCCCACATGCCAGCTGAATGAATGTAGCTAGCAATAGCATTTCAATATGGCCCCCAGAGACGCAGGCATAAAAAAGATTTCTGTGCTAGAACTACGTATATGACTTATCTGCTTAAAATCTCTTCTTATAAACACACTCATAGACAGTAGCACAGGCACAACCCCTAAGAAGTTCCAAGGAAAGCATCCTTCACCAAGCAACTGGACCATAACTGCACATTAAGTTCTAGTTTTCATACAGCGATTCATCATCAGATAGTCACTTGAAAGGACTGCCTTTTAATATCTGTGTTTTTACTTGTGAATAAGAGCAGTTTTAGCATACACTGTACCCTAGGAGAGATTTCCTGCAGT
Source organism: Ichthyophis bannanicus (assembly GCA_033557465.1). Taxonomy (NCBI): domain Eukaryota; kingdom Metazoa; phylum Chordata; class Amphibia; order Gymnophiona; family Ichthyophiidae; genus Ichthyophis; species Ichthyophis bannanicus. Next base: position 278,232,248 of record CM066041.1, read on the forward strand.
CGCATAAGAGTTCATTAAAGTTCTTGGCTACACAAGTCCGAGGAGAAGGAGTGAGGAGAAAGGCTGGCTGATCCCAGGAGTTCAGGGTCCAGTGAAGCAAGGGAGCCGTTTCTGCATATACAGTACCAACCAGACTGCAACAGCACCCAAAGTCAGCTCGGCGTAAAGGAGAAAAGAGATATGGAAGGAAAAGAGGAGCACACAGACAAAGAGGATCTTTGTGGACGAGCAATGACTGACAAAGAGCTAATACCAGGGAAAGAAGGTACTCACCTTTCCTTATGTTGGGGACAAAGAAGCTAAGGAAGTGTGTAAGAGGGCCCTAGGGGTCTGCCAGGTGCATCCCTGCTAAACACTTGGAACATTCTGCTACTGAGTGCATTCCTGTCCTCCAGTGGAAGAGCGGGTTTTGGTGTTTTTTAGGGATGTGCAGGCCAAAAAAAAAGTCATTTTGTTTAGTTTCCCCTGTCATTTATGGTATTTTTCATTTTATTTGGATTTTTGAAGATTTTTTTTTTTTTTTTTGCTTTGGGGGGCAATGTCATCAACAGTGTGCACTACTGCACAATAGTGCAGCCTGTCACACCATAGAGGACAGTATTACGCAATAGTGTGCTTTTAGAAACAGAGGCAAGGATGGCAAGGATCATACAGCCTATGCAGTCTCCCCATCCATACCATGGGGGGCATAGATTCGGCAATGGCGGCCAGCACTAATAAAGAAGCCGGCCACAGCCGCTTTAAATTTAAACTGGATATTCAGTGCGGGGCCTAACTGGCCCTGAAAATCCAGTTTGCCTAGACTGAGGCTTTACAGTGTGGTCAGTGGAGGTATTAAGTTGCTAACCAGACTGGCAGAGGAGTAGCCTAGTGGTTAGAGCAACAGCTTAGTACCCAAAACATCTAGGTTTGATTGCCATTGGCACTCCCTACAGCCTTGGGCAAGTCACTTACCCTTCAATGTCTCAGAAGAAAGGCCTGGCAATTACTTCCAGTCATACCTTGCCAAGAAAACCCAGGGGTTGCCGGACTATCAGGAGTTAGCATTGACTTGTTGGCACTTAAAAAAAATTAAAACCAGATTGCAAAACTACACAAAGGGGTATGTTTACTAAACTGCGTTAGTGCGATTCGCGTTAGGAGCCGCAGTAGAGACAGAAATCCCAAATAAGGACATGGGCGGTACATCGTTACCGATAACGTGTGTTACCAGGTGCCATAAATGAACGAGCGCTACAGGGCACGTTACCGAGCGTTAATCTTAAGAAGGCGTGCAGGCATACACAGACAGCAACAGAGCTGTAGCACAATGGTTACAACACTGACTGATGGTACAGGGGTCATGGGTTCGATTCCCCAGTGGGCCTAATGTATAAGGCTGGCTGAAGCAGCACCCTTTACATTTAAGTAGTGATTGTTGAGGCATTTGACATGTATTTTAATTAGTGCTGCCAGCAAACACACCCTCACGGTGGCATAACCTAAGGTGCCGCATAAGGCACCCCATAACGCACTCCATAGGGCACATTATAAAGTGTACTGTCCGCCAAGGCACCCTATAATGTCCCCTATAGGACACCTTATAAGGCTGTGAACAAAGCCCTGGCTGGCTGCAGAAGGACTGCACATGACCACACAAACTGTCTGCTGTGGTTACCAGGATAGGGTTAACCCACCCGTACCCATGATGCACTGCACATGCAAATCAGCAGTCGAGAGATGGGCACAAGATTGTGAATGCACCCCTACAGCACCTCGGCCTGGTAGGGGGAACAGACCGTGTGTGGCACTGCCACAGAGTAGCCACAGACAGTCACATTGTGGGGGTACTGTGCCCACCCTGAGGTTGCGGGGGGGCGCCCAGCACCAGGTCCACAGCACCTTTCATGGCTGGAATACGCCATGCTGCAGGACCCCAGCGGTGTGTGATAGGTAGTTCCATTAGACACACCTAGGATACATCTGTGTCCTGCTGTATGTCTCAGTCATGTCTAGTCCATATGGGCGATGATGCACCCAGAATAGTGCATATCCTGTGTTGGTGCCATGGTATTGGGAGATGCACACAGAGCCCAAAGTCCTGCCTCTCCAGGAGGCTTTGGATAATGGAGCCTGTGGGTGCGGGTGTGTCTGCCCCTGTTGGCTGCTGCTTTACGGCAGAGGTTCCCAACTCCAGTCCTGCGGTGCCAAACACTGTTCGGGTTTTCATGCTGTCCCTCATGAATATGCATGAGATACATCTGCATACCATGTGGGTGGCGCATAGAAATGCAGCACAGGCATCTTTATCAGAGGCAGCATGGAACAGGAATGGTGTTTGGCCCTCCAGGACTGCATTTGGGTGACTCTGCTCTAGGTAATGTGCATGTTTATGGTGTCTGTGCTCTGTAGGGTAAAATGTAGGTGTCTTGGGCATGTTTACGTTATCTGCAATAAAGGTGCTGACTGTATTAGCACGTTGTAGTAGTGGGTAAAATATGGGGACTGGGTTGGCAGGAACCACAGCTGGGACTTGAACCTGTGATCCTCTGTGTCTGACTACACTGGTTTTGTGCACTGCACCACCTTGTTGTCACAGAGTCAGTACATTCCTTGGTGATACCATGACTGTTCGTCAGACAGGGCCCATCTGTTGCAGTACACGGCACCCACCTACACAGGGCTAGGCCACGGTCTGCTCTGGGCAGCTGCCACTGCCCCCTCCACCACCAGTATCCCTCAGCCACCATGCTGACATGCCCTTCTGCTGGTGGTACTGGTGGTGCGCAGTCTCAGGCCATCCAGTATGCAGGTAGGCGGCTGCCTATGGTGCGGGTTCTGGGGTAGGGATGCCTGCATAGACGTCCACGCTCCCCCCAGCCCCACCTGCCAATGTTCCGTGCCCTTGGGGGTAGCTGTTGGGTATTATCCCCTGTGACACTGTGGGAAATAACCCGTGCCCATGTTGGCCCTTCAGCAGTTGCTGTCTGGCTGCTCTGCTGTTTCAGCATTTGTATGGGCCACCTAGGCATCACCCTAGTCCACACTGTGGCCTAGCTCCACCACAGCATGTGCCGCCTGCGGCCCTCTGTATCCCCTTCTCCGGCATCTGTCCAGTTGCCGTTCTGGCATGCCCACCCTGATGTTGCAGGACATGTGCTTGCCATAGGAACCCTGTCCGATGGTGGGGAAAACCCTGAGCAGCGCTATTTCACTGTGGGCTCATTCACCTTGTATGGGGATGGAGTATAGACCCTTCCACAATTTATATATTTTCTACGGAGCTTACTCAGGGGGGGGGGGGGTTGATGTTTCTCATTGATACCACTATTGGCCAGCTTGGTTATGGATTTTTTCCAGTTTGTTGGGGTCATTTTCAGTGTTTATGTGCCCTTTTGTTCTGTGCACATGTATCACACTTATCACTTTGTTTAGGTTTCCCTGCCTGGGCTGTACATTGCTGACACTGAAATGGTTTCTCTGCCCTGTAATGTGCATTTAACGGCAGGTTTTCAATCGCGTTTGGATTCAGCTCTTCAGATCAACACGTTAGTGTGAAGGGAGCCTCTCCCCGCCCACTCTCCTTCCACTGACCCCTTCTCTCCGCCCTCTCTCCACCTTCTGCGGTGTTTTACCGCGCCGCGGGGCTTTACGATCGTTAATGTTGGTTAACGCGCTTTGTGTACCGTTACTGCAGTTTAGTAAACATACCCCAAAGCCTTTCACCTGCCCTAACTTATTTGCTTTGACTATCCAGTTTGATTATGTGTTGAGTGAAAATCACCGCTGACCAGATAGTCAGCGTTGCCCAAGCACTAACCATTTAACGCTGGGGCATTTAAGCTGATTAGCAGCAGATGTTCAGCAGCACTGACCAGGTTAGTGCCACCAAATATCCCGGTCAGCGTCATTCATGAGATTCACAGGTCTACAAACCATGATGTTAATACCTTTGAATATGTCCTCTACAATCCTTTCCTCTTCCATAGAGATCCTGTGCTTGTACTATGCCTTCTTGAATTCACATACAGTCATCTCCACCACCTCTGGAAGCTTTCTTTCAATTGAAAGAAGTCTCCCTTCTGTGCATATATACCATGGAGGTACTTAAACATGTCTATCATATCTCTCCTCTCCAGCCATTCCTCCAAAGTAAACATATTGAGACTCCTCCCCCTATGCACCCAAACATCCTTATGGCTTTGGTTTGGCTATCTGATACAATCATTCCCAGGTCCTACTCTTCTTTCGTGAACAGAAGTAATTCACCCTCTATGCTGTGCCACTCTCAGAGGTTTTGCAGCCAAAATGCAAGACCTTGCATTTTTTTAACTTTCAAGCTTAGTTGCCAAATTCTGAACCATTCTTAAAGCTTGGCTAGATCCCTTCTCACGGTATCTGCGCCATTCAGGATGTCTACCTGTGACGGGGTATATGTCCCATCATAGGGGAAAACCTTAAAGCCCCAGGTTAGGAGAAGAAGATCACACACAAGTTCCCAAACCCGTCCACAAATCCAGGGTCCTGACATTGGTGGGAGGGTTTCCGATCCCTGGGGAAATAGAGGAAGGAAGAGGGAAAACCCCGTGGAACCAAAGCAAGTGGGTAGTGGACTCCCCAAAAATAAGCCCAAGGGAACTGGTGGCGTGGGAGGGAACCCCTGCATCTGACCAGGATATAGAAATGGACGTCCCTGCAGAGGACACTAGTGAGATGCAGTGGAAGCGAGAAAGCCCACATCCCAGGGAGGACTCAATGTCTGAGGCCATGGATGTCTCCATGGCAGACACCAGGAGGGGTCTACCAAGAGGTGGAAGTGGCTTTGACCGCTATGTGGGAGGTGGCAGGTCAAACAGGCAATTGAAGGCCTGAGTCAATTACCTGGAGAGATTTGGAACTGTTAAAGACTATGGAGACTGTGTTTAAGGAGCTTAGGAGAGAGCCACCTGTTAGCGAAACGTGGCAGTAAAGAGGGAAAACCTCATTTACATATAACCACTGGACTACTATGAGAGGGTTTCCCCCAGACTTGGAGGAAGCCAGGAAGGTACAGACTCTTTTTTTGAACTGTATTGGGGAATGTAAATGTTAGTTTATCTTGTTCACCCTGAACGAACAGGGACTATCCCACATAGACTCTCAGACCTTGGAGACGTCAAGAAAGAGAGTTCCCCAGCCTCTCCTGGAGATGTCAAGCAGACTGGGACGGAGAAGTAGAGGCCAGGAAAGATCTTCCTGGAGATAGAGCAACTGCACAGAGAGCTTGCAGTGGCAGGAGACAACTCCGTGATACCTGTTCCAGGCCAGAGGAGCATCACGGTGACCAACACTACCCCACTGCAGATTTATCATGTTGTTTCAAACAAATGTACATCCCCAGTATTCTTACTGCTTTTCAATTTCTTGCTGCTAGTGCCTCCATCTCAGAAAGGACAGCAGGAGTAACAACTAAATCTATCCTCATCCTAGAGACAGACCACTCTTAATACTAAGAACATAAGATATGTCATAATGGGTCAGACCAAGGGTCCATCAAGCCCAGTATCCTGTTTCCAACAGTGGCCAATACAGGTCACAGATACCTGTCAGGTACCCAAAAGTACACAGATTCCATGCTGCTTGTCCAATGGGTAAGCAGTGGATTTCCCTGGTCCTCTTTAATAATGGTTTATGGACTTTTTCTCGAGGAACTTGTCCAAACCTCTTTTAAATCCAGCTACACTAACAGCTTTTACAACGTCCACTGGTAATGAATTCAAGAGTTTGATGATGCAATGAATGAAAAACTATTTTCTTCGATTAGTCCAGTGTGGTACATTGTAGCTTCATTGCGTGTCCCCTAGTTTTTCTACTTTTTGAAGGAGTAAACAACCAATTTACATTTAGCCATTCTACTCCATTCATTATTTTATAGATCTCAATCATATCTCCCCTCAGCTGTCTCTTTTTCCAAGTTGAAGTGCCCTAACCTTTAAGCCTTTCCTAACCATTTTGGTGGCTCTTCTCTGTACCTTTTCTAATAACGCTATATCCTTTTTAAGATACGGCGACCAGAATTGCACACAATATTCAAGGTGCGGTCGCACCATGGAACGATATAGACGCATTTTAATATCCTTTGTTTTATTTTCCATTCCTTTCCTTATGATTCCTAGCATTCTATTTGCTTTCTTGGCCGCCGCTGCACACTGGGCAGAGGGTTTCAACATATTATCCATGATGACGCATAAATCCTTTTCCTGGGTGGTGGTTCCTAATGTGGAACCTTGCATCGTGTAATCATAGTTTGGGTTGTTCTTCCCTAAGTGCATAACTTTGCACTTGTCCACATTAAATGTCATCTGCCATTTGGACGCCCTGGTATTTTCCTCCAAAACCTTTATCCTGTTTGACTCGATGCTCTCTTTAACACCAATGTGATCTACCTTATCTTTGCGATATAGTTTGTAGCCTGGTATCACAGTGTCCCATTGGTTATCCTCCTTCCACTATGTCTCTAAAATGCCAATTATAGCTAACCTTTCATTCATTGCTGTATATTCTTCCATCTTATTTTTTAGACTTCTAGAATTTGCATATAGGCATTTCAAAGTTTGTTTTTTAACATTAACAGTCTGGCTATTTGATGTCATGGTTAATATGAAATCTTTCAACTCTGTCTGAGTTTTACTTAAAGGCACCTGGGTTACTTCTATCTTTATTGGAACCTCTTTATTGGGATGCCTTGACTTCCCTGTTTGCTAGTATCCTTTAAAGATGCATCATTCTGAATCATGAGCTCTTGGGCAACTGTCAGCTTTCCCCCATTATCTAGTTGAAAAGCTGATCTATCTCCTTTTTTAAAGATTAATGCCAGCAGCCTGGTTATGGAAAAGCACCCCTCCCCCCTTCCCTAGAATGTTGTCCAGTTCCTAACAAATTAAAACCCTCTTCCTTGCACCAATGTCTCATCCATGCATTGAGATTCTGGAGCTCTGCCAGCCTCTTGGGTCCTGTGCATAGTATGGCAATTATTTTCCAATGTCATTGGTACCAACATGTACCAAGACAGCAGGCTCCACTCTAGCACTATCTGAAACCTTGTGTAGGTGGCGCGTGATGTCCGCTACCTTCACACCAGGCAGGCATGTTACCAGGTGATCCTCACATTCGCCAGCCACCCAGCTATCTACATGCCTACTGATTGAATCACCAACTATAACAAATCTGATTGAGTTCTTTAACTGGGTGACCAGAGAACTAGATCAAGGGCATGTGATGGATGTGATCTACTTAGATTTCAGCAAAGCCTTTGATACTGTTCCTCATCGGAGGCTTATCAATAAACTCGAGGATGGGTCCCAAGGTGGTGAACTAGATTAGAAATTGGTTGACTGACAGACGACTGAAGGTGATGGTAAACGGTACTCACTCGGATGAAAGGAAGGTGATTAGTGGTGTGCCACAGGGTTCGGTCCTGGGACCAGTACTGTTCAATGTATTTTTAAATGATATTGCTGAAGGACTGAATGGAAAAGTCAATCTTTTTGCAGATGACTCAAACCTTTTTCAACAGAATGGACTCCTCCGAGGGAGAGGAGAACATGAGGAAAAATCTGTAAAAGCTGGAAGAATGGTCTAATGCTTGGCAGTTAAGATTTAATGTGAAGAAGTGCAGTGTCATGCACTTGGAAAGCAGAAATCCAAGGGAATAGTATGTAATAGGAGGCGAGAGGTTGGTGTGCAAGGACCAGCAGCAGGACCTTGAAGTGATTGTTTCTGAGGATCTCAAGGCAGCGAAACAGTGTGACAAGGCAGTAGCAAAAACCAGAAGGATTCTGGGTTGCATACAAAGAGGAATTACCAGCAGAAAGGAAGAGGTACTAATGCCACTGTACAAGTTGCTGGTGAGGCCTCACTTGGAATATTGTGTTTAGTTTTGGAGACCGTATCTAACAAAGGATATAAAGAGACTGGATAGGGTTCAGAGGAAGGCGACCAAAATGATTTGGAGTCTGTATCAAGAGACGTATGAGAAGAGACTTGAAGACCTAAATATGTACACTCTGGAAGAAAGGAGAGACAGGGGAAATATGATTCAGACCTTTTCCTTTTTCCCCAAGATTCAGAGAATTTCTCAAGACATAAGTACTTATAAGTGCAAATTTCTTCTCAGCAGTAGTAGCTCTCTTGATAGTTCTTCAAGAGGAGTTGAAGCCCAGGGAAGTTGTTGTACTGGTATTCTTAAAACTGAGATGTGATATTTTAAGGTACATTGTTTTGGGTCTCTTACCCAAGAGGTTTGAGATGAAGTGAGGGCTAACTAGGGAACTTGCTACAGGAGTGTCTCCTAAAAGAAAAGGAGGTGATATACAGAAAAGAAGAATGTGGGAAAAGATTGCCAGTTTAAGGACTGTGAACTATCTAGATAGGGGCAGGAGTGTGTGGGCAATGCTCCTGTCCTAGATTAAAGGTACTGGGAGTGGGTGGTGGGGTTTGGGAGCCACTGGGCCATTAGGGATTTTTTTTGCTTGGGTAGGGGATTTGCAGCCACCAGAAATTTTTTTATTGGGTGGGTGAGTGGGGGAATCAGGGCTACTGGGCCACAGGGAATTTTTTTAATTGGGTGGGTGGGGGCGATTGGGGCCCTGGGCCACCGGGGATTTTGTTTCTGTTGTGGGGATCAGTGTCTGGGAGAGGGCACTGGTCCCCAAAGAGTGTGGCAAAGCCTGGATCATTTGAGATGAAGTGTCAAACTTTCCCTCCGATGATAATTTTGCTCCCGGCTGGATCCAGCAGGAAGATCCAGCATTAAAAAACAGTGTAAATTACACAGGTACACTAAAAAAAAATTTTTTAAACTGCCTTTAATGTTTCGATTGATTTTTACGTTTTTTGGTGCGCTGAATCCAAATCTGGTAACCAATTTGCTCCATCACGTACAGATTTTTTGCTACATTGGGTTAGCAGTTTGAGGTGAATGTTTCAGATTGAGTGCGATCGAGATAAAAGTTTCTTGGATGAATTCTTTATACTAATTGTTTAGTAGTTATTCAAATAAGAATAAAGAAAATTGTAACAAGGCAGCACATAAGAATAGAGTAATGTCAACAAAACACACTGTGATGGTAGCAAAATTGTCTGCACCTAAAACAGCCACATACATGTGCACAAACATTGAGCATATAAAAGCGAGGTTAGACACAAAGCAAAGCAAAGAAATGTGCAAAAAATATTGTACAGGTATGTATGTAAGAATAGAAAACGCAAACCGCACCATTGCAATACATGAAGACAAACACCCGATGGTGTGAAAATAAAATTCTAATAAATGAGATCCGACACTGTGGTAATAACTAGCAAATTTTTATTTCAAAGTTTAGTAAAAACACGATATTTGTCAACACAGTTTAGATTTTAAAGTCATTCTTGGGTCAATCAATCTCCTGGTGGGCCCGTTTCTTCTTCCCCCGAATGCTTCTCTTGGTGCGCTGCTTGGCGTATTTTTCATCTGGGGTTTCCCGCAGCAGCAACCAGCAGAAATCAGCCATCATAGTGGTGTTCAATCTTCCTTGGTACCTTCTCTCTGCATCCTTGATGTCCTGGTGAAACCTTTCACCTTGTTCTTCACTGTACGCCCCCAAGTTTTCGGGAAAGTAGTTCACATGGGAGTGCAAGAAATGGACTTTCAGGCTCATGTTACAGCCTTGTTCTTTGAAGGCATTGAGCATCCTGGCAACAATATCCTTATAGTTCTCATCCCGCCTGTTCCCCAAGAATTTGAGAACATCCTTGAAGGAATCCCAGGCTTCTTTTTCCTTCTCAGACATCGTTTCAGCGAATGCTCCATCTGAAATGAGTTTCCTTATATCAGGGCCAACAAACACTCCTTCCTTTAGCTTTGCTTCAGAAAGTCGGGGGAACTTTGAGCAAAGGTACCGAAAGCACTCACCATCTTTTGGAAGGGACTTGATGAATTGCTTAATGAGACCCAACTTAATGTGGAGAGGTGGTAATAGAATTTTATCACGAGGTACCAAGCTCTCATGAAGAACATTTTTCTCACCGGGTCTCAAATACTCCCGAATTGGCCAGTCTTTTTTCCCCCAGTGTAGGTCACGGGCCCGGCTATCCCACAAGCAAAGGAAGCAGGGATATTTGGTGAAACCGGATTGCTGCCCTAATAGCATGGATAGAATTTTAAAGTCTCCACAAATCATCCACTTATGCTCATCATAACGAATCTTCTGAAGAATCAGGGCCAAATTCTCGTATTTTTCTTGGAGAATAACAGAGTGAGCAATAGGAACTGAAGCGAATGTGTTGCCATTATGAAGAAGAACACCTTTTATGCTGTCTTTTGACGAATCAATGAACAGCCGCCATTCAGCAGGATCATACTTGAGTTTAAACTTTTCCATCACTCCGTATATATCGTTGCAAAATACCAAATCTTCCTCTTTGCTGAAATACTTCAAAAATTGTGTCTCGCGGTTGCGGTACCAATAAAAAGTTGTTCCTGGTGACAATAGATTTTTCTGTTGAAGCCGAGAACCTAGCAGTTGGGCAGCATCTTTTGGGAGTCCTAAATCCCGGACTAAATCATTCAATTCAGCTTGAGAGAAAAGTTCAGGTTTCGGATCTGGTTCAGTTTCAAACTCGGAAGTACTGGACTCATCGGGAAAAGTCATCTGATGAGTCTCATCATGATCAGAACCGTCCACACAAATATGATCCAAAGATTTTGGTGGTTCAGGCACAGGTACTTCGTTGCTATGAGGCATAGACCTAATTGCTGAGGGAAGGTTGGGGTAACTTATTACGTTCTTATTTTTTAAGTTGTATCCCTTCACAATGCAAGAGCAAAAATAGCAGTCACTGCTGTGGTCTCTTTGTTCACGCCACATCATAGGTATTCCAAAACGAAATGCTTGTTTTTTACCTTTCATCCATAAGCGTAGATCTTCCTCACATGTCTTGCACACTTTGTGAGGAGCCCACGGTTTGTCTTGATCGCCTAACTTCAAACCGAAATAGGCGAAATATACTTTTTTAATAAATGCAGAAATGTTCCTCTGCCGCTTTTACAGGTATATTTCCCACAAATAAAACAAAAACTGTCCGGAGAGTTGACGCAACCTCTGGCTCTGTGAGCCATCACAAATACACAGCACTGCAAACTACAACTGTAGTGAACCACTTCGGAATAAAGCTGGATTACGACTGAGCAAACAAAAGGTAATAATGAACTTGCAAGAAACTGAAATTTGACAGGAATGTTCATGTTGCAACCACCGTGTTTGAGCGAGCGAACGAGGCGAACGAGGCGAGGCGAACAGGAAAGAATATGCGCCAGCGCGAGTACTGGATTTAGCCCCCTGCCTCCCAATTGTCCTGTTAATGTATAAAATGAATACAAAACACTCTAAAATATCATGAGGGAATGTTTCTAGTTAGTTAACCATTACAACCTCTATTTTAGGCCAAGAAAATAAACTGCAGTCGGCTAAAAAGAAATTATGTGAACATTCCTTATATGGGTAAGAAATCTAATTTTGCAAGAAAACGTGACGTGATGGAACATTTTGGCTATTTTTCCTGGATTCAGCACCCCAAAATCTATAGGAATCAGTTGCAAAACTGGAGGCAGTTTTTTGGTAGTGTACCTGTGTTATTCCTACGAGTGTAATTCTCCAAGTACTCAGTCTTTTTTGATAATAAGATCTTATCTTTAGCTTGGGCAGCACATAACCCACACAAATATTCCAGTTCCTTTTCAACTCCCTCCAAATGTCGAACTTGCTCCATCTGAACACTTTTTGCTTCAGAAATATCATTATGCATCGATAGAGAATCTTTTTTCAATACCCCAACAACTGCCATAAGGGAAGTATTAATGGTAGCAACAGCGTCCCACAGTGCTTCCATATCTACATTAGATGGCTTAATCAAACCTCGCAAGTCTGGAAGCGTATCCAAACCATCTGGCGACTCTGTAGGACTTCCACTCTGTTGGACATTCTTTTCCACTCTTCTCCCATTCGCAGAGACCTGCACAGAAGGTAAAAATGCTGACAATTCTCCCACCGGAACAGTGCCCTCTTTGCTACCAATCGCCGACGAGCATCTCACAGCCCTGGCAGGAAGCACACTGCAAACCGGGTCAAAGCTTCCAGGTCGAGGAGGGGGGGAACGCAACTCCGGTGACAACCACACCCCCGATGCACTCAGAGCCGACGCCTCCAATATTGCCGGCTCCGCCGAAGACGCTGCTCCATACCCTGCAGAGGTAAATCCGCATGCCGCCAGCGTTTTCTGCCCTGTTGCTCCAGAAGCAGGCAACCCCGAGGATAAGGAAGCCTGCTTTCTCTTTCGACGTCCCATCCCGAAAGACAAACGGCAAAACAGCGAAACGGCAGCCGGGCACACAACAACCGCGGCACCGCTTACCAGCGGAGAAGCTCTGACGACATCTTGCCTCTCCACAGGAATAATTTAAGGTTGTTAAATTTTCCTAAATCCCCAGTCATGTCTTCTATTGATATGGTGCGTAAATATCTTCAGGAGGTGCTTAAACTTCCTGCGGATAATTTACCTCCAATCGTTCGAGCACAATATTTAACTGTAGGGAGCGGTACTGGTAAGCCAACCTCTGGGAGCCCGGTGGTGGGAATTGGGGATCTCACTGCATTCCTGGAGGACTCCTTAGAGGTGGTAACCGCCGTACTACTTTACTTGTGACTCTGGCCTTGGAGCTTGATAAATCTTTAATTCTTTGGGCGTATTTCAGAAATTTCAATTGTAACTTCTTGGGATCTAAAGTGTATATGTTTCCTGATTTATCTCGTGCTACCCAGGTGAGAAGGAAAGAATTCTTGGGCTTGTGCTCTAGAATTCTATCCCTGGGAGCTAGTTTTCAATTAAGATTTCCCTCTCGTTGTGTAATTTCCTATGATGGCAAAGTTTTCCTATTTTTTGAACCAAGTTAGTTGCTGGATTTTCTGATAGCTAGGGAGGGAATTGAGGTGCAAATTGCGACCACTATGGCTGACGCTTAAGTCTCTGCTCTGTAATTTCTTTCTTTCTTTTCCTTTGTCATTAATTTCCTGAGGCCTCTCTAATTTTGCCTTTTGTTTGTGGTCTAAAAATTGATGATGTATATTGAATGGGTTTTGGTGTACTGGATTTCTTTATTGTATTTGGGATATATATATCATCTTTTTGCTATTTCATTCTTGTTATTCATGAATGTAATAACCTAATAAAAATTTAAATGAAAAAAAAAAAAAAAAACAGTGTAAAAAGCGGCATTAAGTTTCAGCGCAGTTCTTTACATTGGATGCAGTGATTTGCATGCCAAGTGCGCTGCAATTTAGAGTGGCTGGGGTTTTTTGCATTTTCTCAGCGCTACCTTGCTTTCTGCATTGGAGAGCAAGCCTCGCGCGGGAAAAGCACCAGAAAAATAACAGCACTAAGCTTTTCTGCATCGGCCCATTTGTGGTTTAAGTGCTCTGTTTAGCTGTGTTTCTCCTGGGTTAGAGGGGCAAGGCAAAAGTGTTACATTGTTTTGTGACCCACCTTGGGGCCATGTCATTCCTAACTATTGATATGGGCTAATTTTTTGTTTATACCGCTAGATCAGGCTTGAAGTCGAAACATGGCCCTGTAGGATCATTGTTTTGCGTTTATTCTGGGACTGTCCCCGCTTTTTTCATCATTATGACCTGCAAACCGTGCAAATGCCGCTATGTTGGATATTCAGTGGCACTGACACAGTTAGAGCCTCTGAATATCTGCAGGTGCCCCTGCGATATGTGCTAATACTAACCGGTTAGCATCAGTGCATTCCGCAGGTGGCACCCAGAGATAACTGCTCAGCGGTGATATTCAGTTGCTGCCCGGTTATCCCTCAGTGGTGAACGTTGGGCACATTAAAGGCTGTCCTAGCTTTCACCACCGAAGCTAACTGGGCAGTGGCTGAATATCACAGCCGCCCGGTTAGTTTGCTGTTCAGTCAGTCAACCCGTATATTCAATGCCGCTGGTCAGCTAGGGCCTCAGCATTGAATATCAGGGTTTAGCATTCAGCAGCGATGGCTAGCCGCCACTGAATAGCAGATCCTGAGTTTTTATGTCTTTTTGTAAGTTGTATACCACAGAATAAATCAATTCTTGCACACATTCATTTATTTTGCAGTTCTATTTATTTTTCTCTGAGATCCACCTTTGTGTCCTAGTTATCCTCTGCTGCCTTTTTGGTAATTTAGGCCAGGAGACCATCATATGACTCACAGTCACTCCCTATCCTTGTTAATTAGGCCGTTTCTTGCCTTAAGGCCCATTGTAGACAAGGGCTAACTAGGCTAGGCCCCAAAAGTAAATTGGATATAATTAGTGAATTGGATGAGACAGCCTCTGACAAACAAATTTATACAACTATGATTCACCCAGGATATGGAGATTTGGAGTTATCAGATTCAGGGACAGATAGCGGATCAGGATCCATAATATCCATAGGGATAGAAAGCAGCCCATCTATACATGAAACCGGATTATAGAACCTAACTTAGCTATGGGCCACAGAAAATACAGGTTTGAACTGCAGTAAAACTATCTCTTTAAATGCACTTCTGCTTTCTCTAGGACATTGGACTTAGTAAACAGGGCTTGTGTGTGATTAGCAAACAGTTTGTGTAGAAATAGATATTAGGTCAGATTGAACTTCTCTAAATAAATAGAACATAGGGTACATTTGCTTATCCTGCAATCTGATAGGCTAAAGAGGTTGTTAGGGCAGGATGAGCTGCCCTTTAGAAATTGGGCTTTGAGTCAATTAGCAAATATAATGAATATAGCTTGCATAAATAGTAGAGAATCAGCAAATATTATAAGTAACTAATTAGCTTCTGTTGAATAGTAGAATCACAGCGACACCTACTGAATTTAGTGAACATAGTTATGAGATGTAACTTCTTCTTTCTATATGATAATGTTGCCTATGTTAGCAAATTTTATGTACACGTTGTAATTTGGACAGCACCAGATGTTAATTAAAGATTAACTGAGTCAGCTGATATTTTCTAATAAAAGCGGGAGCCCTGTGAAGCCATCTTTGAAGAAACTCGATGGATATGTCTGACTTAGACTCCATGTGTTTCCTCCCTATACAGCTCCATAGTGATTGACTAATTAATTAATTGTGTCTCGTCTTTTCTTCCTGTTGAGAGGTATAGAGAAATAAAAGAATCCAGGTATTGTGTGGAGGATTCCAGACCCAGAGAGTCAACACCAATCACTAATCACAGGAGATAAGTGGGCTTAATGTAGCTAGCTGAAGAAAGCCCTTGGCCGCTTCATCACTTTAAATGGAGTCTCCCAGGTTGGTGACTTTGTAATGCTTTTTCTTCTCTTGATATAAAGAGAAAAGCCATTTATAAATCCATCAACAACTTCCCTTCCTCCCGAAACCGTCAACAATCCTTTCCCTCTGCCACTTGTCTTGCACTTCCATCCATTTATGTCACAAATTAATGTCATAGTGCCTACCGTGGGGGGGGGGGGGGGAGTCAATGGCCAGCACTTGCAGGTTTGGAGGCTTTTGTTCTGTAAGAACTACAAAGAGCTGCTAAAGACTTCATTATCACCCAATCAGACCAATTGATGGCTCCATAATAGCTGCAAGGATCAATAATGCACAATATAGACCTTCTTATATTTTCCCTGTAGACTGGATAGCTCCCTAGGTAAAGAGTATGCGAGAAAGAAATGGAATTGTACAATGCTGTTATGTGCAGTCATTGACAACAGGAGAGAAAATTTATAACGAAGGACTATTAGCAGCCACTGATCTACCTGGAAGGGAAACATGACAGAGTTTTCGGGATCACAATGAAGATGCCAATTGTCAGAATACACTAGGCGCTTGGAAGTCCTAACAAGTATTCCCATGAACTAATTAGATTGATGAACAAAGGACAAAGAAAAAAAATATCTCATAATGAGAGAGAAAGGCAGACTGATGCCCTCAAAAACAAGCAGGCCATGTGCACTTGTTACACGCCGAACAAAGGCATGTAGGGATATAACTTGCACAGTGCAGTAGCTGCAATCCTAAGCAAAGGTATAAAAGGGGGTAAGCAGCTACAAACCCAAAGAAAGGCATAGGTGAGGGAACCTGCACGGAGAAGCATTTTCAAACTTAAAAGCATAAAGGGGATTAACCTGCACAGAGTGTCACTTACAGCCCTAGACAAAGGCATAAAAGGGGTTAATCTGCACAGACCATCACTTACAATCCTAGACAAAAGCATAGAGGGGATTAACCTGTATAGTGTCACTTACAACCCTAGACAAAAGCATAGAGGGGGTTAACCTGCAGAGAGTGTCGCTTACAACCACAGACAAAGGCATAGAGGGGGTTAACCTGCACAGAGCATCACTTACAACCCTAGACAAAGGCATAGAGGGGGTTAACCTGCACAGAGTGTCACTTACAACCCTAGACAAAGGCATAGAGGGGGTTAACCTGCACAGAGCATCACTTACAACCACAGACAAAGGCATAGAGGGGGTTAACCTGCAAAGAGTGTCGCTTACAACCACAGACAAAGGCATAGAGGGGGCAACCTGCATGGAGCAGAAGTTCTATCTCTTGACAAAGGAACAGAGGGAGAGGGTAGCTACACAGAGCAGCAGTTAGAGGGGGTTAACCTGCAGAGATGTCGCTTACAACCACAGACAAAGGCATAGAGGGGGTTAACCTGCAGAGAGTGTCGCTTACAACCACAGACAAAAGCATAGAGGGGGTTATCCTGCACAGTGTCACATACAACCCTAGACAAAAGCATAGAGGAGGTTAACCTGCAGAGAGTGTCGCTTACAACCACAGACAAAAGCATAGAGGGGCTTAACCTGCACAGTGTCACTTACAACCCTAGACAAAAGCATAGAGGGGGTTAACCTGCAGAGAGTGTCGCTTACAACCACAGACAAAAGCATAGAGGGGGTTAACCTGCACAGTGTCACTTACAACTCTAGACAAAGGCATAGAGGGGGTTAACCTGCAGACAGTGTCGCTTATAACCACAGACAAAGGCATAGAGGGAGTTAACCTGCACAGAGCATCACTTACAACCCTAGACAAAAGCATAGAGGGGGTTAACCTGCACAGAGTGTCACTTACAACCCTAGACAAAGGCATAGAGGGGGTTATCCTGCAGAGAGTGTCACTTACAACCCTAGACAAAAGCATAGAGGGGGTTAACCTGCACAGAGCATCACTTACAACCCTAGACAAAGGCATAGAGGGGGTTAACCTGCAGAGAGTGTCACTTACAACCCTAGACAAAAGCATAGAGGGGGTTAACCTGCACAGAGTGTCACTTACAACCCTAGACAAAGGCATAGAGGGGGTTAACCTGCAGAGAGTGTCACAACCTTAGACAAAGGCATAGAGGGGGTTAACCTGCAGAGAGTGTCACAACCTTAGACAAAGGCATAGAGGGGGTTAACCTGCAGAGAGTGTCACTTACAACCCTAGACAAAGGCATAGAGGGGGTTAACCTGCAGAGAGTGTCACTTACAACCCTAGACAAAAGCATAGAGGGGGGTTAACCTGCACAGAGTGTCACTTACAACCCTAGACAAAAGCATAGAGGGGGTTAACCTACACAGAGTGTCACTTACAACCCTAGACAAAGGCATAGAGGGGGCAACCTGCACAGAGTGTCGCTTACAACCCTAGACAAAGGCATAGAGGGGGTTAACCTGCACAGAGTGTCACTTACAACCCTAGACAAAGGCATAGAGGGGGCAACCTGCACAGAGTGTCGCTTACAACCCTAGACAAAGGCATAGAGGGGGTTAACCTGCACAGAGTGTTGCTTACAACCCTAGACAAAGGCATAGAGGGGGCAACCTGCATGGAGCAGAAGTTCTATCTCTTGACAAAGGAACGGAGGGAGAGGGTAGCCTACACAGAGCAGCAGTTACAACCCTGAATAAAGGCATTAGAGGAAAGTAACCTGAGGCATTTACAACCGTAACTACCTCACTGGACAACCTAAATGGGTCATGCTGCTGCAATTTACTATCTTATTATGTAGAAGCAGTTCCATTTGTGAGGACCATATGTCCTAAAAGTGAAGCAGCCGAATAGCAGCTCTAAGGAGAGAGGCCCTTAAGCCAGAACAAAGGTTGAAAATAGAGAAAAAGAAAAAGAGAACCTTCCATAGGGCTTGATCAGCATTAAGTTGATGAGAGATTCAGAAAGAAGGACAAACATTCTCAATATAATGGTTTTACCAAAGGATGATCTTCCCAAACAAATCAGATTGAGTTTTTTGAATGGGTGACCAGAGAACTAAATCAAGGGCATGTGATGGATGTGATCTACCTGGATTTCAGCAAAGGAGGCTTGTCAATAAACTCAACAGCTTGGGGATGGGTCCCAAGGTGGTGAACTGGATCATAAATTGGTTGACTGACAGATAACAGAAGATGACGGTAAACGAAACTTACTTGGATGAAAGGAAGGTGATTAGTGGTGTGCCCCAGGGTTCGGTCCTGGGGCCAGTACTGTTCAATGTATTTGTGAGTGATATTGCTGAAGGACTGAATGGAAAAGTCTGTCTTTTTGCAGATGACACAAAAATTTGCAACAGAGTGGACTCCCCCGAGGGAGTGGATAACATAAGGAGAGATCTACAAAAGCTGGAAGAATGATATGATGCTTGGCAGTTAAAATTTAATGTGAAGAAGTGCAGTTTCATGCTCTTGGGAAGCAGAAATCCAAGGAAATTATATGCAATAGGGGGCGAGAGGTTGGTGTGCAAGGACCAGGAGAAGGAGCTCGGAGTGATTGTTTCTGAGGATCTCAAGGTGGTGAGACAGTGTGACAATGTGGTGGCAAAAGCCAGAAGGATTCCGAGTTGCATATAGAGAGGATTTACCAGCAGAAAGGAGGAGGTACTAATGCCATTGTACAAGTCGCTGATGAGGCCTCACTTGGTATATTGTGTTCTGTTTTGGAGACCATATCTCGCAAAGGACATAAAAAGACTGGAAATGGTTCAGAGGATGGCGACCAAAATGATTTGGAGCCTGCGTCAGAAGATTTATGAGAAGAGACTTGAAGACCTAAATATGTATATGCTAGCGGAGAGGAAGGACAGGGGAGATATGATTCAGAGCTTTAAATACTTAAAGAGAATTATTGAACAAACAAACCTCTTCCAAAGACGGGGAAGCTGTAAAACTGGAGGGCATAACATGAAGCTGCAAGGGGGTAAACTGAAAGGCAATGTCAGGAAATACCTTTTCACTGAAAGGGTGGTAGATGCTTGGAATGCCCTCCCGATGGAAGTGGTGGGGGCAAACACAGTGACAGAATTCAAAATATCATGGGATACACACAGTGGATCCCTTTATAGCAACAGGAGAAAATCAAAATAAACTTAACTATCTCTTATATATCAACAAATAGGAGTGACTACATGAAGTGGTGGGTTCACCCCTAAACAAAGGCATGGGGAGGGGTGACCTACATGGAGGGGCAGGTGCACTTACTGGTCTTTATCTGCCGTCATATACTATGTTACTATGTATGTATGTTGTTGTCAGAGAAGGATTGCTTTTTTGTCTTCACACTGCTGGCCAGTAATTGTCCCTTATTTTTCCAGGTGCACTTTTGAAATTGCTCCTGGACTTGCATATCCTGTGGATTGGTTTTCAAAGCTAACCTCATGCAGCATTTCTCTTTCAAAATTCCATGTTCACCAAAGATTGTGAGTACTTCTGTACCTGCTTTCCCACCTATGCTCTCCTTTCCTCATCCTAAATCTGCCCTGCCCTGCTTCACTTGCTGAAATGGCCTTGAAGATCACCTCTTAAATGATTTGTAAACATCGTAGTAAGAGGTAAAAAAAAGGCCCTGCAATGACAATAACCATTTCATGATTTCCTTTTCTATCTGCCATAATAAGACCTAGTTTTCCCAAGGAGACATTCATAAAAGCCACAAGTTGTGCTATCTGATAGCAAGGGATCAGAGACTTCACCTTGACCAATATGCCCTCTCCACTTGGGAAAGGTGAAAGAAACCACTGATATCCCTTCACTGTTCCCGCCAGGCGATCACTTTCATGACAGAAGACACTGACAGCAGAAGTTAAGCTACTAGCTTTTCCATCAATCCTAATGATGCTAAAAGTATTTTATTTTAAAACATCCTATTAAAGTCTTTGTTCCAGGTGGATAATTTCCACTGTTCTTTTTATGCCAGTTGAGACACATGTCAACCTTTCTGAAAAATTCTCCCTCACCCTCTCGTTGCGCATCAATGCGACCATTCACTAGCTGTATCGTTTCTTGTATTACTACATCATAACCCCTGCAGAGTGCAATGGAGACTCCTGGTTTACAGGACCCAAGTCTAGACCCCTTTTACTAAAGTCTGATAGCTGGTTAACGTGTGTTTTACAACGTGGCAATTGGCATTCAGAATGTTAATGCATGAACATGACTGCCACTATATGCTAAATGGCAACCATGGAGTGGGGGGAATGGCAAGCATGGAATGAGCATGGAGAGCGAATTACTGCTAGTACCAGAGCATTTTCCAGGCACTCAGCGGCAACATGGCTCTTAATATGGGTTCATCTAATGACTCCTCTATGGGAGTCGTTACGTGAACCTGCCTTGGTGGTGCACATTAGGCAAATCTATCATGTGTTAGCTGCCGAGAACATGCTGGTCATGCCCCCGACATGGAGGATTTGCAATTAACATGCATTTATTTGGCATGCTAATTGCAAATCCTTAGTGGGCTTTAGTAAAAGGAGCCTTAACTGTTGGAGACTCTGAGAGTGAAGAAACCCCTAGTGTTAAAAATGCCCAGAATAGATCTAGACATAACCTGAAGAATTCAGGATCAGAAATGAAAACCACTCAATTCCTATGGATATTCTTTTGTTAGAAATAAAAGAGAATATTTCAACCTAATTTCCTGTTAGTGCTGCTAGAGTGTCCAGCCACTGGTGCTGAACTTTAAAGCCAGATATTCATCATTGATGGAGAAGAAATTGAAATAGTTACATAAGAACATAAGATATGCCATACTGGGTCAGACCAAGGTCCATCAAGCCAAGTATCCTGTTTCCAACAGTGGCAATCTAGATCATACGTACCTAGCAGTTTCCCCAAAAGACACAGGTTCTGCAATGCTTGTACTGGGTCAAGCATTGATATCCTGGGTCCCTTCTTAATAATGGTTTATGGACCTTTCCTCCAGGAACTTCTCCAAACCTTTTTTAAACCCAGCTACACTAACAGCCTTTACTACATCCTCCGGTAACAAATTCCAGAGTTTGATTATATGTTGAGTGAAAAAATATTTTCTTTTATTAGTCTTAAATAGTTCACCCTGTAGCTTCATTGCATGTCCCCTAGTCTTTCTATATTCTGATAACGTAAGCAATCGATCTACGTTTACCCGTTCCACTCCGTTCATTAATTTATAGACTTCTAACATATCTCCCCTCAGCTGTCTCTTTTCCAGGTTAAAGAGCCCTCACCTTTTTAGCCTTTCTTCACAGGAGTATCCTTCCATACCCTTTACCATTTTGGTGGCTCTTCTCTGAACTTTTTCTAAAATCGCTATATCCTTTTTAAGATACAGCGACCAGAATTGCACACAATATTCAAGGTGCGGTCTCACCATGGAACGATATAGAGGCATTATAATAGCTTTTGTTTTATTTTCCATTCCTTTCCTTATTACACAGGTACACTAAAAAAAATTTTTTTAAACTGCCTCTAATGTTTCGATTGATTTTTACGTTTTTTGGTGCGCTGAATCCAAATCTGGTAACCAATTTGCTCCATCACGTACAGATTTTTTGCTACATTGGGTTAGCAGTTTGAGGTGAACGTTTCAGATTGAGTGCGATCAAGATAAAAGTTTCTTGGATGAATTCTTTATACTAATTGTTTAGTAGTTATTCAAATAAGAATAAAGAAAATTGTAACAAGGCAGCACATAAGAATAGAGTAATGTCAACAAAACACACTGTGATGGTAGCAAAATTGTCTGCACTTAAAACAGCCACATACATGTGCACAAACATTGAGCATATAAGAGCGAGGTTAGACACAAAGCAAAGCAAAGAAATGTGCAAAAAATGTTGTACAGGTATGTATGTAAGAATAGAAAACGCAAACCGCACCATTGCAATACATGAAGACAAACACCCGATGGTGTGAAAATAAAATTCTAATAAATGAGATCCGACACTGTGGTAATAACTAGCAAATTTTTATTTCAAAGTTTAGTAAAAACACGATATTTGTCAACACAGTTTAGATTTTAAAGTCATTCTTGGGTCAATCAATCTCCTGGTGGGCCCATTTCTTCTTCCCCCGAATGCTTCTCTTGGTGCGCTGCTTGGCGTATTTTTCATCTGGGGTTTCCCGCAGCAGCAACCAGCAGAAATCAGCCATCATAGTGGTGTTCCATCTTCCTTGGTACCTTCTCTCTGCGTCCTTGATGTCCTGGTGAAACCTTTCACCTTGTTCTTCACTGTACGCCCCCAAGTTTTCGGGAAAGTAGTTCACATGGGAGTGCAAGAAATGGACTTTCAGGCTCATGTTACAGCCTTGTTCTTTGAAGGCATTGAGCATCCTGGCAACAATATCCTTATAGTTCTCATCCCGCCTGTTCCCCAAGAATTTGAGAACAACATCCTTGAAGGAATCCCAGGCTTCTTTTTCCTTCTCAGACATCGTTTCAGCGAATGCTCCATCTGAAATGAGTTTCCTTATATCAGGGCCAACAAACACTCCTTCCTTTAGCTTTGCTTCAGAAAGTCGGGGGAACTTTGAGCAAAGGTACCGAAAGCACTCACCATCTTTTGAAAGGGACTTGATGAATTGCTTAATGAGACCCAACTTAATGTGGAGAGGTGGTAATAGAATTTTATCACGAGGTACCAAGCTCTCATGAAGAACATTTTTCTCACCGGGTCTCAAATACTCCCGAATTGGCCAGTCTTTTTTCCCCCAGTGTAGGTCGCGGGCCCGGCTATCCCACAAGCAAAGGAAGCAGGGATATTTGGTGAAACCGGATTGCTGCCCTAATAGCATGGATAGAATTTTAAAGTCTCCACAAATCATCCACTTATGCTCATCATAACGAATCTTCTGAAGAATCAGGGCCAAATTCTCGTATTTTTCTTGGAGAATAACAGAGTGAGCAATAGGAACTGAAGCGAATGTGTTGCCATTATGAAGAAGAACACCTTTTATGCTGTCTTTTGACGAATCAATGAACAGCCGCCATTCAGCAGGATCATACTTGAGTTTAAACTTTTCCATCACTCCGTATATATCGTTGCAAAATACCAAATCTTCCTCTTTGCTGAAATACTTCAAAAATTGTGTCTCGCGGTTGCGGTACCAAAAAAAAGTTGTTCCTGGTGACAATAGATTTTTCTGTTTAAGCCGAGAACCTAGCAGTTGGGCAGCATCTTTTGGGAGTCCTAAATCCCGGACTAAATCATTCAATTCAGCTTGAGAGAAAAGTTCAGGTTTCGGATATGGTTCAGTTTCAAACTCGGAAGTACTGGACTCATCGGGAAAAGCCATCTGATGAGTCTCATCATGATCAGAACCGTCCACACAAATATGATCCAAAGATTTTGGTGATTCAGGCACAGGTACTTCGTTGCTATGAGGCATAGGCCTAATTGCTGAGGGAAGGTTGGGGTAACTTATTACGTTCTTATTTTTTGAAGTTGTATCCCTTCACAATGCAAGAGCAAAAATAGCAGTCACTGCTGTGGTCTCTTTGTTCACGCCACATCATAGGTATTCCGAAACGAAATGCTTGTTTTTTACCTTTCATCCATAAGCGTAGATCTTCCTCACATGTCTTGCACACTTTGTGAGGAGCCCACGGTTTGTCTTGATCGCCTAACTTCAAACCGAAATAGGCGAAATATACTTTTTTAATAAATGCAGAAATGTTCCTCTGCCGCTTTTTCACGGTATATTCCCCACAAATAAAACAAAAACTGTCCGGAGAGTTGACGCAACCTCTGGCTCTGTGAGCCATCACAAATACACAGCACTGCAAACTACAACTGTAGTGAACCACTTCGGAATAAAGCTGGATTACGACTGAGCAAACAAAAGGTAATAATGAACTTGCAAGAAACTGAAATTTGACAGGAACGTTCATGTCGCAACCACCGTGTTTGAGCGAGCGAACGAGGCGAGGCGAACAGGAAAGAACATGCGCCAGCGCGAGTACTGGATTTAGCCCCCCGCCTCCCAATTGTCCTGTTAATGTATAAAATGAATACAAAACACTCTAAAATATCATGAGGGAGTGTTTCTAGTTAAGTTAACCATTACAACCTCAATTTTGGGCCAAGAAAATAAACTGCAGTCGGCTAAAAAGAAATTATGTGAACATTCCTTATATGGGTAAGAAATCTAATTTTGCAAGAAAACGTGACGTGATGGAACATTTTGGCTATTTTTCCTGGATTCAGCACCCCAAAATCTATAGGAATCAGTTGCAAAACTGGAGGCAGTTTTTTGGTAGTGTACCTCTGTTATCATACCTAGCATTCTATTTGCTCTCTTGTCCGCCGCTGCACACTGGGCCGAGGGTTTTAACATGGTATCCACAATGACCCCTAAATCTTTTTCCTGGGTGCTGGTTCCTAATGTGGAACCTTGCATCGTGTAACCATAGTTTGGGTTGTTCTTCCCTAGATGCATAACCTTGCACTTGTCCACATTAAATTTCATCTGCCATTTTGATGCCCAGTCTTCCAATTTATCAAGATCCTCTTGCAATTTTCCACAATCCTCTTGGGTTTTAACAACTTTAAATAGTTTTGTGTCATCTGCAAATATGACAACCTCACTCGTTATTCCACTCTCCAGGTCATTTATGAATATGTCAAAAAGCAGCGGACCCAGCACAGATCCCTGGGTACACCACTATTCACCTTTCTCCATTGGGAAAATTGGCCATTTAGCCCTACCCTCTGCTTTCTATCTTTTAACCAGTTCCTGATCCACAATAGTACACTGCCTCCTATCCCATGACTCTTTAGTTTTGCCAAAAGTCTCTGATGAGGGACCTTGTCAAAGGCTTTCTGAAAGTCCAGATACACAATATCAACCGACTCACCTTTGTCCACCTGATTATTCACTCCTTCAAAAAAAAAAACAGATTAGTAAGACAAGATCTTCCTTCTCTAAAGCCATGTTGGCTGTCTACCATTAGGTCATGACTATCTACATGCTGAGTAATTTTATTCTTTATGATAGTTTCTACCATTTTTCCCGGTACTGATGTCAGGCTCACCGGTCTGTAGTTTCTGGATCACCCCTGGAACCCTTTTTAAAAATTGGTGTTACATTGGCGATCCTCCAATCTTCAGGTATTAGAGATGATTTTAATGATAGTTCACAGATTACTAATAGCAGGTCTGCAATCTCATATTTCAGTTCTTTCAACACCCTTGGATGTATACCATCCGGCCCAGGTGATTTGCTACTCTTCAGTTTATCTAATAGCTGTAATACATCTTCCCGATGTATCGATATTTCCTTCAATTCTTCCGCACCTTTAAATACCACTTCAGTCATGGGTAACATCCTTACATCTTCCTCAGTAAAGACTGAAGCAAAGAATTCATTCAATCTCTCCGCTATCGCCTTGTCGCCTCTTAGTGCTCCTTTAACCCCTTTATCATCTAATGGACCAACTGACTCTCTCACAGGTTTTTTGCTACGAATGTACTTGAAAAGGTCTTTATTTCGCGTTTTTGCTTCCGCAGCAAGCTTCTTCTCAAATTCTCTCTTTGCCTGACTTATCAATGCCTTGCATTTGACTTGCCAGTGCTTGTGCTGTTTCCAGGTTTCTTCATTTGGCTCTTTTTTTCCATTTCCTGAAAGATGCTTTTTTGGCAACAACAGCCTCTCTGACCTCACCTTTAAACCAAGCTGGCAGTTTTTTGGACTTCCTTCCACTTTTCTTAAAGCGTGGAATACAGCTGGTCTGGGCTTCCAAGATAGTATTTTTCAACAACAGCTATGCCTGATGTACGTCTTTAACCTTTGCAACTGCTCCTTTTAGTTTTTTCTTAACTGTTTTCCTCATTTTATCATAGTCTCCCTTTCGAAAGTTAAAAGGTAGTACTGTGGATTTCCTTACTATCCCTCCTCCACTAATTAAATCAAAGGCGATCATGCTATGATCACTATTGCCAAGTGGCCCCAAGAACCTTATCTCTTGCACTAGATCTGGTGTTCCACTAAGGACTAGGTCTAATATGGCTTCCCCTCTGGTCGGTTCATGAACCAGCTGCTCCAAGAAGCAGTCATTTATTTTATCTAGGAACTTTATCTCCCTAGCATGTCCTGACGTGACACTGACCCAGTCGATAACGGGGTAGTTGAAATCACCCATTATTATTACTGCACTGTAGCTTTTGTTAGCTTCCTTGATTTCTTTGAGCATTTCCTCATCCATTTGGTCATTCTGGCAAAGCGCTCGATAGTACACCCCCACTGCCATTGCCTTCCCCCTTTTACATGGAATTTCAATCCATATAGATTCTACAGCAGATTTTGTTTCCTGCAAAACTTTAATCCTTTCTGACTCAATGCCCTCTCTAACATAGAGAGCAACCCCCCACCAATTTGATCAGCTCTATCATTACGATATAGTTTGTACCCAGGTATCACAGTGTCCCACTGGTTGTCCTCCTTCCACCATGTCTCTGATATTCTAATCATATCTAACCTTTCATTTAGTGCTATATATTCTAACTCTCCCATCTTATTTTTTAGACTTCTAGCATTTGCATACAAGCATTTTAGAGAACGTATTTTACTCATATTAGTTTGGCTATTGTTAGACATGGGTAATTTGGGATCTTTAAGCTCATTCTGCTCCATACTTGAGGGCATTTGGGCTACTTTACTCTTTTGTGGAACCTCTCTGCTTTTGGTAGTATCCTTCAAAGATACATTCTTCCGAACCATCCGCTCTTGGGCGACTGTTGGCTTTCCCCTAATATCTAGTTTAAAAGCTGCTCTATCTCCTTTTTAAAGGTTAATGCCAGCAGCCTGGTTCCATCCCGGTTAAGGTGAAGCCCATCCCTTCGGAAGAGCCCCTCCTTTCCCCAGAATGTTCCCAAGTTCCTAACAAATCCAAAACCCTCATCTCTGCACCATTGTCTCATCCACGCATTGAGACTCCGGAGCTCTGCCTGCCTTTTGGGTCCTGCGCGTGGAACAGGAAGCATTTCGGAGAACGCTACCCTGGAAGTTCTGGATTTCAACTTCCTACCTAAAAGCCTAAATATAGCCTCCAGAACCTCCCTGCCACATTTTCCTATGTCATTGGTATCGACATGTACCAAGACAGCAGACTCCTCCCCAGCACTATCTAAGACCTTATCTAGGTGCAAGAGGGTTTTACATCACCTGGAGGACAGGTCCTAGTTACAGGATCACTTCCTGCCACACCAGGGTGATGCTCTCCTGTCACGTGACCTCTCTCCTCCATGGCAACAGGGATGCTGTCAGACTGGAGGTGGGACTTCAGGACTATATCCCTGTAGGTTTCGTCTATGTACCTCTCTGTCTGTCTTATGCTTTCCAAGTCTGCTACTTTAGCCTCTAGAGAACGGACTCGTTCCCTGAGAGCAAAGAGCTCCTTGCACCTAGTGCACACGTAAGACCTCTCACCAACTGGGAGAAAATCATACATGTGACACTCAATGCAAAAGACTGGAAAGCCCCCAACCCGCTGCTGGACTGCTGTCTGCATCTTAGTTTTAAGTTTGTGTTTAGATCTAAGTTCTTTACTTACTAAGGGTTGCTATGGATATTTATACTAATAAAACTGTACCTAATACGTGTAATATACCTTGTTCACCTGAAGCTTAACTAATCTCAGGTCCTTAGTGTATGACTGATTTGGGTAATGAGCTTTACCTGAGAGCACCTCCTGTCTTTTAAGAGGTGTAAGTACCTGTAAAGCTACGATTATCCCAGGGGTGAGTGGGTGTAGGGAGGGAGGGAGGGAAATAACACTTATTAAAAGAGGGCTGCTACACAGTACCCTGTCTTGTGCTGCTGAGGTAAGCTAAATTCTGATTTGATTTAAATTAGAGCTCTTAGCTGCTGCTAGGCTCTAACTTCTTATGAAATTTAAATTACAAGCTCTCTGCTGGGTTCTAAATTTAACCAGAAAGCTCTCTTCTGTGTTTTAAATTTAAGCTAAAAGTACTTTGCTGATGCCAAGCCCTGAGTGACTATTAAATTTAGACTACAAGCTCTCTGCTGGGTTCCATATGTAACCAGAAAGCTCTCTTCTGTGTTTTAAATTTAAGCTAAAAGTACTTTGCTGTTACTAGGCCCTGAGTGACTATTACATTTAAACTTCAAGTTCTCTGCTGGGTATGAAATGTAACCAGAAAGTTCTCCTCTGTGTTTTATATTTAAACTTAAACTGCTGCTACAAGGCTCTGACTGATTTAACAAAAAATAGTGGGTTCACAGATTAATTAGCTTTAATACAAAGAATTCCTTTTAGAAAATTACCAGAAGTATATACTCACAGTTGCAGATTTCTCTTCAGAAGTAACAGTCCCTTTTTCTAGTCCTTTTTCTAGTTGACAACTTTAACTTTCTTTATTGATTGTTGATCAAAGTAAGGACTAGCAGTCATGAAATCAAATGATGTAATGCTCTTGGTAGAATAGCTATGAAGGACCTAGACAAGATTCTCAAGAGTAGAGAAGTCTTTCTCCATACAAAGATTCGATTTGTCCAGGCCATGGTATTTTCAATAACATCATATGGATGAAAAAGTTGGACAGTGAAAAGATAGACAGGATGAATTATGGTGCTGGCGATGAATACTATGTATATCATAGACTGCCTGAACAGCAAACCAGTTAGTACTAGAGGAGATCAAACCTAAGCTTTCCTGAGAAGTTCAGATGACAAGTCTTCGACTTTCATACTTTGGACACATCATATGAAGAGAGAGGTCATTGAAAAACGACATAATGCTTGGCAAGGTAGAAGGTCACCATAAAAGAGGAAGGCCGGCAATGAGATGGATTAATACAATAACAGCAGCTATGGATATCACTCTATCAACAATGAGCCACTTGGCTGAAGACCCAACAAAGTTTAGGTCAACTATCCAGAAGATCGCCAGGAGTCGACACAGACTCAACGACACTTAACAACAACAAAAACATTCAATGCCATATCTGTGGTGAAAGTTATGCCAGTGTTTCCTGCACTTAACTTTCACTGCATGTCACTAACCAGGCAGTGGCTCAATATCGCCACTGCCCAGTCAGTGGTAGGTGCCACCCCAAAAGATCCCCAGCATTTCCCGATACTAACTGGTTAACATCAGGTGTGTAGAAGCGACACCCACAAATATTCAGCGGCACTAACAGTATTTACAGAGTTTGCAGACCTGAAGATCATGTAAATGCCTTTGAATATCTCCTCCACAATTCTTTTCATTTTTCTTTGTATTTCTTTTTCACAGTTTGGGCCCTGCCCTCATTTCCAAAGGAAAAAATCCTACTGCATAATCAAACCCGAAGATTCTCATGGTTTGTGGCACGCATAACCGTCTGCCCCCTAACTCAATTCCAGACTGGCCCACTCCACAACAGGAGTGATCCCCAGTCGTTCATACCCTGCCAGCCCTGTTTTTCAAAATGCAAGTGGACAACCCAAGTCTGGCACCATTTTGAATTATTCCATACCGTGTTTGAAGGGGAGAAAACAGACAGAAAAACGGGTAAGATTCCCTTTGTTGGTACTGATCCATCCCATGGAAAAAATCTCCAGGATACTCTAAGACCCCTCCCACCAGCTTAGTCCTTCCAGCTCTATGGTCCACATTTCCTACTGGTGACCATGTTTTTCTGCACTAGGATATATATATCCTCCATAGGCCACAGTTTTCCAGAACGTGGTCTCTTCCTTTGTCCTTAGCATTACAAATTCACTCCCTCAGATCTTTCACCAGCATGATCCCAGCATCTATGCTTCTTTAAAGTCTCCTTGCTCAGGCTCCAGTGTGTCTGCCTAATCCAGGGAAGTTCTTCTTGCTGATGCTCTGCTGGTTGCCAGCATCTGAGGGCCCAATCCATGAAGAAGATGGCCACAGAAGGCAGAAGAGGCCAACCTGTTCCAGCTTGAGCCTTCCTGACTCCCTTATGACTGCACATGCCCACTCCTGCTACATATGACTGCAGTTCTCGTAGAGCAATTTTATAACAGGTCGCCTATGTGTGAAGGCCACGTAGGCACCTATTTCAAACCTATTTTATAAAGACACAGCTGCTTATGGGTCTTTATAAAATATTAGCATAAATCCAGCAGAAAAAATGGCTAATGTGAAGCTATGGATATTTGCACCTCAGGAACAGGCATAAACCTCATCATGTAAAGTACGCACATATGCCCAAATTTTGTAAGACATAAATTATGACTCCACCTAAACTCCTCCCCTGAACACACCTGCTCTAACGTCAAGTACAAGTATGTCCTAATTGTACTGAGCGTACCTTTATGCATGAGGTAAATCAATTTTATGAGACCTTTAATGCATGTATAAAATTATCTTCTAAATGTGACAGAACATGTTTTTAAATTTCTTTTGATAACCTGCATCTGTATGGATCTCCTTTACTCCTCAAATGTAAATCGTGTGTCAAGGTGACAAAAATAGAAACCCTAAAATACAACAGGAAGGTGAGAACGTAACACTGAACTATGACAGGAGAGTGACCTCTGACTCATAACTGAACCTTTCCCTTAGGCAAAAGAAATAGATTTAGAGTGCAGAGTTGATTCCAGAGACATCTAAAGTTGTAGGAGCCTTTGATGCCTTTCATTAGATGAACAGAAAACTAATCAGAAAAGGATGTAGTATTTGAACCTTCAGAACCATTTAGATCTCCACTTTCAGTGCAAAGAACATTTTTCTAGCAGGATATTCTGATATCACTGACCCTCAAAAAGGTGCAGTAGGGATGTGAATGGAAAACATTTTGGTTTGTTTTTGGTTCATTTTAGGCTTTTTCTCAATAGTTGATTTTTTTCAGTTCATTTCCCACTTTTTTGCATGTTAGAACATATGAAAGCATAGAAGTAGATTGCACCCACGTTAATTTATAGGCTAAAGTGTATTAAATGTAATTTTTCAAGCACTTTTTAAAGTCACCTAAACAACCAAATGTTTGTTAATGCTTCAGAGGTCCATCTGCCACAGACAGAAATAAATAAATAGATATAGCGGCTCTTTTGCACTATATTACAAACACACTTAATGCATGTTTCTAATGTAGTGCAAAACCTCTGTGTTAGGCGTCAGGGGCATAATCAGCGTGTTCCCCGGCAACTAACAGGTAACTGAATACACTAACAGGCGGCACAGTTAACATAGGTGCACCCAATGATACTCACTCATAGAGGTATCATTAGGTGCACCCACACTAATTGTCGCGTTAACGGTGCTAATGTGTTCTCCATACCCACACTCTGTCTCTATCCTGCCCACTCTCCACATTGACATAAGAGTACCAGTTAATGTGCTTTTTGGCAGTCGGTAACTGGCATGACCACACATTGGCATTCACTTTAGCCAGTTACTACATGTTATACTGTGTGTTAACTGGTTAGTGGCGTTGATTTTACAGAGCATAGGGGAGGAGTGGCCTAGTGGTTGGAGCAAGTTACCTCAGGCCAGAAGGTCAGGGGCTCAAATTCCACTAGAGGACAGCAACCTTGGGCCAGAAGCCATTTAACCCTCCATTGCCCATGTTCCCTGTAAGTATTAGTGTATGTGTCTCATATCATCCTCATGTTAAATGTATCCCCCAATTGTGTTGTGACCACTTTGATTGAAGGATAAGGTGGTATGCAAAACTGTCTAAATAAATATTTCCGTTTAACATATTGCAGGAACAGCATGAAGCAGACCCACAAGAAGCCTGCATTCATCTGTTGGAAGGTCTCGTTTACATCACATGAAGACTTTCTAAATGCTATATTTATTCACCATATAAAATCAACACCCACCCAGGAAGAGGACTGTATGAATAGTTCTGCTGTAAAAACACATTTCCCTAATGTTTAGCAAACCAAGGCCCCGTTCACTTCTCCACTCTGCCTCTGCATCAACTGCTGTGGAAATTTGGGTATTATTTTATTTTGATTTATTAGCTGTCCAATCTTCAAAGACCTCTGAGTGACATACAACATCTGCAATATTAAAACAGCAAAAAACAAAAGAGTAGCATATTTGGAAGACATAAGGAAGACAGAAAGGTACATAGATGAGACCTACAGAGATATACTCTTGAAGTCCCACCTCCAGTCTGGCAGCATCCCTGTTGCCATGGAGGAGAGAGTCCACGTGACAAGACAGCATCACCTTGGTGTGGCAGGAAGTGATCCTATAGCTAGGACCTGTCCTCCAGGTGATGTAAAACCCTCTCGCACTGAGGAAGCTTCTTCAGGGCCATGTGCCCATTAGGGAAGGGTTAGGACAGCCATTACAGTTGGTGATTCGATCATTAGGCATGTAGTTAGCTGGGGGGCTGGTGAACATGAAGATCGTCTGGTAACATGCCTGCCTGGTGCGAAGGTAGCGGACCTCACACGCCACCTAGACAATGCTTCCCATTCCACACGCAGGACCCAAAAGGCAGGCAGAGCTCTGGAATCTCCATGCATGGATGAGACAATGGTGCAAGGATGAGGGTTTTGAATTTGTTAGGAATGGCCAACATTTTGGGGAAAGGACTGGCTTTTCCAAAGAGATGGGCATCACCTTAACCAGGATGGAACCAGGCTGCTGTCATTAACCTTTAAAAAGAAGATAGAGCAGCTTTTAAACTAGATTATAGGGGAGAGCCGACAGTCACCCAAGAGCGCATGGTTTGGAACAATATATCCTTGAAGGATACGACCAAAAAATGAAGTTAGGGCACATAAGCAAAGAGGTTCCAATAAAGACAAAGGTAGCCCAAATGCCCTTGAGTACAGAGAAGACAGAGCTTAAAGATTCCAAATTACCCCTGCCTACCATTAATCAGATTAATATGAATAAAATACAGTCTCTAAAATGCTTGTATGCAAATGCTAGATGTCTAAAAAAATAAGATGGGAGAGTTAGAATATATAAAGCTAAATGAGAAGTTAGATATGATTGGTATCTCAGAGACATGGTGGAAGGAGGACAACCAGCGGGACACTGTGATACCTGGGTACAAACTATAACGTAATAATAGAGCTGATCAAATTGGTGGAGGGGTTGCATTCTGTGTTAGAGAGGGCATTGAGTCACAAAGGATTAAAGTTTTGCAGGAAACAAAATTCACTGTAGAATCTCTATGGATTGAAATTCCATGTAAAAAGGGGAAGGCGATGGCAGTGGGGTTGTACTATCGACTGCCTGGCCAGAATGAACAAATGGATGATGAAATGCTCAAAGAAATCAGGGAAGCAAACGTTACAACACAGTAATAATAATGGGTGATTTCAATTACCCCGGTATTGACTGGGTCAGTGTCACAGCAGGACATGCTAGGGAGGTAAAGTTTCTAGATGAAATAAATGACTGCTTCTTGGAGCAGCTGATTCATGAACCGACCAGAGGGGAAGCAATTTTAGACTTAGTCCTTAGTGGAACACCAGATCTGGTGCAAGAGATAAGGATGTTGGGGCCACTTGGCAATAGTGATCATAGCATGATCGACTTTGATTTAATTAATGGAGGAGGGATGGTAAGGAAATCCACAGTGCTACCTTTTAACTTTCAAAATGGAGACAATGTTAAAATGAGGAAAATAGATAAGAAAAAACTAAAAGGAGCAGGTCCAAAGGTTAAAAACTTACATCAAGCTTGGGTGTTGTTTAAAAATACTATCTTGGAAGCCCAGACCAGCTCTATTCCACGCTTTAAGAAAAGTGGAAGGAAGCACAAAAAACTGCCAGCATGGTTTAAAGGTGAGTTCAGAGAGTTCAAAATATTGTAAACCAATCACTATCCCAGGGCATCATGCCAGATGCCCTAAAACTTACATCCTTATGCCCTATAATAAAAAATAATAAACTCAATCCTATGGACCCGAACTCATACAGACCCATAGCCAGCATACCGTTTATTGCCAAAATAATAGAAAAAATCATACAGCTCCAACTACAAGATTTTATTGACACATATGCACCACTAGACTCACACCAATTCGGCTTCCGCCCATCTCACGGAGTCGAAACCTTACTAATAACACTCATGGATGACCTCATCAAAGGCACTGACACACGCAACCAAGGTTACATCCTCATATTCATTGATATAGCTGGTGCCTTTGACAATGTCCACCACAACACACTCATTAACAGACTCCTAAACCTAGGAATAGGAGGAACAATTCTTCAATGGTTTATATCATACATCACAAACCGATCGATACGCGTTAAATTAGGACAAAACGCCTCAGAACCCTTCACACAAGGTCAAGGTATTCCACAGGGCTCGGCCCTATCAGCCCTCCTTTTCAACCTGTATCTTCAACCCATCACAAATATATTTAAAAAATATAAAGTCAACCACTACATATACGCAGACGATATCATGCTCACCCTACCGATAAACACAAATCATCCCACCTACCAGAACTTCCTAGACTGTATCAGCGAAGCAAATACTTGGCTAGAAAATAATAACCTCAGCATCAACCTAAAAAAAACAGAAGCAATGTTCGTATCAAGAAAACCAGATACTACTCTACCTGAAACTATAACAATTAACAACACAATAATCCCAGTTAAAAAAGAAGTAAAATACCTAGGCATCATAATAGATCACACACTTAGTATGCTCCCTCACATAAAACAAACAGTGAAAACCATATTCTATAAACTTAGGACCATTCAACACTTACGACCACTACTAGACACACATTTATTTTATTTATTTATTTATTTAACATTTGCTTCTATACCGCGCTATTAAAATCAGCGCGGTGTACATCAAACAAGCATACTACAATGTATACAAACAACATTGAGTTTACAAAGAACAGGAAATTGAACATGGGCACATGACTTCAGATCTGTTATCAGCACACTCATCACTCCACACTTCGACTATTGTAATAGTCTACTTATCGGCCTCCCTCTCGCAAATACCAATATACTCCAACGAGCTCAAAACATCTGTGCTCGAGTAACAGCAAAAGCCCGCCTCTCTGACCACATAACTCCCATCCTCGCCGAACTACACTGGCTTCCCATAAATAGTAGAATATCGTACAAAATACTCTTAACCACATTTAAACTTATCAACGGCATCTCACCCTCACATCTAACCACTGATACATGCCCCAAAAGAACTTAGAACCCGCAGGCAAAACGCAACCCACTCACTAGACATAAAAAAATCCATCCGAAAAACAAAAAAAAACACAAGCTCAAGAGCCTTCTCATATGCAGCCCCCACCCTATGGAATAAACTCCCACTAAGCCTCCGCAAAATAAAAGATCTCCAGACATTCCGGAAAGAACTAAAAACATATCTGTTTATAGAACACTTTATAAATCTTAATGAATCCCCTCCATCCAGCACACTACACCTCCATAACAATCCTCCTTAACCACAGATCAAAAAGCCTCAAACCTCAACACACTTAAGAAGATTAATGTAAATAGTTACAGCATTACTAGCCAATGTTAATTGTATAATTGTATATAGTTAAAAACACTGTTCCATGTTATTGTTCATGAAAAGTTAATTGTACATAGTTATGAAAAACGCTGTTCCATGTAAAACCATGTTCATTATATGTTAGATGTAAACCGCCTTTGATCTTTGGAAAAAGCGGTATAGAAGAAAAGCATAAATAAATAAAAAAATAAATAAAGAGAGGCTGTTGTTGCCAAAAAATCATCTTTGAGGAAATCGAAAAAAGAGCCAAATGACGAAAACGGGAAAGAGCAGAAGCACTGGCAAGTTAAATGCAAGGCATTGATAAGGCAGGCAAAGAGAGAATTTGAGAAGAAACTTGCTGTGGAAGCAAAAATGCATAATAAAGACTTTTTCAAGTACATTCGTAGCAAAACACCCATGAGAGAGTCAGTTGGACCATTAGATGATAGAGGGGTAAAAGGGGCAGTAAGAGGGAACTCTTTGCTGAAGTGGTATTTAAAGGTGATACTGTGGAAGAATTGAAAGAAATATCAATACACCGGGAAGATGTATTACAACTATTTGATAAACTGAAGAATAGCAAATCACCTGGTCTGGATGGTATACATCCAAGGGTGTTGAAAGAACTGAAATATGAGGTTGCAGACCTGCTATTAGTAATCTGTGAACTATCATTAAAATCATCTGTAATACCTGAAGACTGGAGGATCATCAATGTAACGCCAATTTTTAAAAAGGATTCCAGGGGTGATCCAGGAAACTACAGACCGGTGAGCCTGATGTCAGTACTGGGAAAAATGGTAGAAACCATCATAAAGAACAAAATTGCTGAACATGTAGATAGTCATGGCTTGATGGGAGACAGCCAACATGGTTTTAGACAAGGAAGATCTTGTCTTACTAATCTGTTATGTTTTTTTGAAGGTGTGAATAAACAGGTAGACAAAGGTGAGTTGGTTGATATAGTGTATCTGGACTTTTAGACAGCCTTTGACAAGGTCCCTCATCAGAGACTTTGGCAAAACTAAAAAGTCATAGGATAGGAGGTAGTGTACTATTGTGGATCAGGAACTGGTTAAAAGATAGAAAGCAGAGGGTAGGGCTAAATGGCCAATTTTACCAATGGAAAAAGGTGAATAGTGGAGTTCCCCAAAGGATCTGTGCTGGGTCCGCTGCTTTTTGACATATTCATAAATGACCTGGAAAAGGGAATAACATGTGAGGTTATCAAATTTGCAGATGACACCAAACTATTTAAAGTTGTTAAAACCCAAGAGGATTATGGAAAATTGCAAGTGGATCTTGATAAATTGGAAGACTGGGCATCCAAATGGCAGATGAAATTTAATGTGGACAAGTGCAAAGTCATGTACCTAGGAAAGAACAACCCAAACTATGGTTACACGATGCAAGGTTCCACATTGGGAACCACCACCACCCAGGAAAAAGATTTAGATGTCATCGTCGATAACATGTTAAAACCCTCTGCCCATTGAGCAAATAGAATGCTAGGTATCATAAGGAAAGGAATGGAAAATAAAACAAAGGATATTATAATGCCTCTGCATTGTTCCATGGTGCGACCGCACCTTGAATACTGTGGGCAATTCTGGTCACCGTATCTTAAAAAGGATATAGCGTTATTAGAAAAGGCACAGAGAAGAGCCACCAAAATGGTAAACGGGATGGAAGGATACTGCTATGAAGAGAGGCTAAAATGGTTAGAGTCTTCAACCTGGAAAAGAGGCGGCTGAGGGGAAATATGATAGAGGTCTATAAATTTTATTTATTTATTTATTTAATTCATTTATATACCGCGCTCTTCAACATCAGTGCTGTTTACATGGAACATGAGGTATTTACGGCGGGGGTTAACACCGTGATACATATAACAGGTAGCTTAACTTGGATTACAGTATTAACTATTTACATTTGTAATGATAACAGAATGATATCATACTTATATACAATACATGAGGGAGGTTGCATGTGGTCGGGGTTACATTGTGAGCGGTGGAGTTGGTGAATGAATGAATGGAGTGGAATGGGTAAACGTAGATTGATTGTTTACATCATCAGAATATAAAAAAACTAGGGGACATGCAATGAAGCTACAGGGTAACCTATTTAAGACTAATACGAGAAAATATTTTTTCACTCAACGTGTAATCAAACTCTGGAATTTGTTACCGGAGGATGTAGTAAAAGCTGTTAGTGTAGTTGGGTTTAAAAAAGGTTTGGGCAAGTTCCTAGAGGAAAGGTCCATAAACCATTATTAAAAGGCACCCAGGATATCACTGCTTGACCCAATACAAGCATTGAGGAACCTGCGTCTTATGGGGAGACTGCTAGGTACTTATGACCTAGATTGGCCACTGTTGGAAACAGGATACTGGGCTTGATGGACCTTGTTCTGACCCAGTATGGCATATCTTATGTTCTTAAGCAAAGAAGGGGGTCAGTTTAGAAGCCCTATTTGTGAATTAGACGTCCGAAAATGGGCACATAAATGTGCAAAGTATGGCGAAGTCTTCAGAATGACAATGTCCATATAGAACAGAAGTGAGGTGGAGGCATGCCCCTGGAGCAAGTAAGATGCACGTCACTATGCGATTTCAAAATGGTATAAGCACATCTGGCAAGGCATCTATGCCTATATCCATACCTAATCATGAATGGGGGAAAAAAGTGCTCATCTCATGGATGCAACGCCTCCAGGGAGAAATACAAAATGTGCTTTCATCACTGCAGTTATTATTTCCTGCCCAAAGAACACTGTGTGTAAATATATACTCAAAACATATTACAGGCCCACTGCTGCACATCTGAGTATCTGAAGTGGCAGGCCAGGACGTGCTAGTATCAGGACATACTTGCCTCACTTATGAAATACCGCGGCCAGGACATCTAAGTAGCTGGTTCTACAGACTTCAATTCAGGGATGCCAGACATTTGTGAAATGGCCTACACCAGTCCATGTACCATGCCTTCAGAACCAGCTACCTGAACATTCATTTTTTGGGGTGAAGATGAAACAATTTCAGAAGGAAGGCCTACATGTGTCTCTTCACTGCTGCCGCTCCCCCAGTGTTTTGGACATTCTGCTCTGGATATGCCAGAATCTTCTTAGATGTCCCTTCTGAATGTCACTTTGCATGCATCAACAATGTGAAAATCAAGAGTAATTAGCTTAAAACAGATCAGACAATCAAGAGGCAGAATTCTTAGGGGCAAAGGAAGCACTTACACAGGAACAATCCAGGTTATGTGTGACGGGGCGTGGGCACCATTGTGAGTGAGTGTCTGCAGAACAAAGGTGATGGGCGCATAAAGGGAATGGGACTAAGTAGCTCAAAGGCCCATTTTACGTAAAATGATGAGACTGGGACTGAGACATCCAGGTTGGGATGTGCGCAATTCCAGCAGTATTTCACAAAAGGCTCTGCTGAACGCGGTGCATTTTGTGAACTCAGTCTAAGGGTGTGCAGGAGTGCACATGGAGTAGCTGGCATGCACAGCAGCAGGAGCTATTTTGCAAATGAGCATCACCTAACTAGCAGCTTCCACATGGAAATGGGGATTTTGCAAATCCAATATGTAAGTGTTGGCATTTATAGTTTTATCCAGGACATTTAATAACGACCATCAATTCAGTACTGCAGCTGCAATTCTGATGAAGCTTTTTTAGAGGTGGAAATAAAATGATGGGGAATTAGGGTAATGACTCCCTTCATGCCTTGTGTAAAGCCCTGATTAATGAGCATTTCTGAAAAATCTATGCATACTTCTGTGTTGATGTTAAGTGCCATTGAGTTGGTGTTGACTCATGGCGACCCTCTGGATAGTTGTCCTAAATTATGTTCGGTCTTCAGAAAGGCGGCTTATTGTTGATAGAGTGGCATCCATAGTTTCAGGGGCAGCTCAAAGCAATCTGCTGCCTGAGGTGAAGGATGAGATGGCGCCCCCCATCCCCTCCCCAATACAGGGGGTAGGGCTTTTTCATAACTCCAATCAGGGACTGAACCAAACCAAAAAGCTGATTACATTATATGGAGGAAATGCAAGATGTTTGCACACCAAGGAACTAAAACAGAGCGAGAACCAACCGCACAGTTTATAAAACTAAATTATAACTCATTTTATTTTGTTGTTATCAACTGCGTTATAGTTCTTGCTTTTTCTTTTTCAACATATATTTTGCATCCACAGTGAGTGCAGAGCAGAACCAGGACATTTACCCACAGAACTCAATATCTTAAAAAAAAATCAGATCATCTCACTAACAACAACAACAATAACAAACATTCTCCGGTACCATGCATATTGTGAAAAAATACAAAACCCTACAACAAAGTGCAAATCTACCATACCATACCATACCATATCAGCGCAAACTTCCAAAACTCACATAAGGAGCCCATCCAAAAAAAGCGTCACTGTAAGTACTACAGTGGGCCCTGGAACATCCATACACCTATTTGAAAAGCTGAACAAGTCAAATTGCTACAGTACAGTATAGATCTTTATGTACAAACTCCATGTTAACAGAACACCAGCCTCAGTCACACACTCAGAACACAGACCGTCACCCAAGTACAGAATAAGTAACCACAATCTAAAGTAAAAATAAAAATATGTAGACAAAATTTAATCTGAAACCCCAAGAAGCCAGACTCCACATGCAGTGCAACATCAGATAAATAAGAGATGCAGTTCTTCCATACTGTGTTAAATATAAAGATAGCACAAAGTCCAATCACTAAAATTAAATACAATTATTTTTTCTACCTTTGTTCTCTGATTATGCTGGTCCCGATCTGAGCCTTCTGCTTTCTTGTCTTCTCTTAGCTCTCTTTCTGTGGTCTATGGTTCATCTGCCATTTCTTATCTCTTCTTTTGTTTTCTTCACTTCCTTCCATCAGCCCATTTCCAGTTCCAGTAACCCTCCCCAGTATCAGCCCCTTTTCCAGTCCTCCCCTCCCAGTACCTTCCAATGTCAACCACCTTGCATTCCCATGACTGCCACTGGTGTCCATTCCCTTCCAGTCTCCTTCCCTCCCCACCGTCCAGCCCCTTCTAGTCCAAATACCATCCCAGGTATCAGCTCATGACCACTCTCAGTGCCACCCCCCCCAGCCAGCTCCCTTCCAGTCGCCCTACCCTCTGTCCATCCCCCTTCCAGTGCCATTCACATGTCAGCTCCATTACCCAGCCTCCTACCACTCCCATCCCAAAGTGTTAGCTCCCTTCCAGTCTGCCTTCAGTGCATCCCAGGTGTCAGCTTCATTCCAGCCGCCTCCTTCCCCCGCCATATCAGCTCCTTTCCAGTCCCCTCATTCCCCCATGTCAGCTCCCTTCCAGCTCCCTCCTCCCCCTGGCAGACCCTCTCAGTATCCACTCCCTTCCAGTCCTATTCTCCCATCCCCCGCATCAGCCCATTTGTAGCCCTAGCCCCTAGTTTTCTTTAAGGGTAAGCAGCATTCTCCTCCCCTTCCCGATTAGCCCATTTCCAATCCCATCCCACTTCCAGTCCTATATCCCTTATCAGCCCACTCCAGTCCTAGCCCCCCCAATCAGCCCATTACCAGTCCTAGCTCATTTCCAGTGCTAGCCCCCATTAGCCCATTACCAGTCCTACCCCCCCAATAAGTCCATTTCCAGTCCTAACCCCCCAATCAGCCCATTTCCTGTGCTAGCCCCCCTAATCAGCCCATTTCCAGGCCTAACCCCACCGATCAGCCCATTACCAGTTCTATCCCCCCTCCCAATCAGCCTATTTCCATTCTTAACTCCCCATCAGCCCATTTCCAGTCCTAGCCCTCCCCATCAGCCCGTTAATATTTCCAGTGATACCCCCCCCCCCCCCAGCTCAGCCCCAGACCTTCTCAAGGGAAATTAAAGCAAAAAAAAAAAAAAAAAGGTCGGAGAAGCTGTTGCAGAATGAAGGCCCCGCGGCCCCCTGTTTCCCCAGAAGAGCTTTGCCATTCTTTTCCCCGCACCGGCTCAGCTTTGCAGAGCATTTCCCTTTCCCGCAGCTCTGTTAAAGCTGATGGGAGACAGGCATTTCCTGTCTCGCAGATATGGCCCCAGCATTGAATATCAGCGGTTAGTTTTCAGTGGTGATGGTTGGCCGTTGCCGCTGAATATCAGGCCTCTAGAGTTTTGGACCTCCCAAGCTATGCTCAAACGATATCCCCACCCAGGGCCAGCCCCAGAGTTGATTCAAGGTGTTGGTGCTCCAGACAAACCTGAAGCCTTCACTCCCCTTCTTCCCTCCTGGCTGGCAGAATCTATTGTTTAGCTTTCAATGCCCTGCTCTTTGCTGCCCCCAGAAGCTGCTGCCCAAGGCCATTGCCTAGTTTGCCTAAGGGCTGGGCCAGCCCTCTCCTCACTGCATCCCTTTGAAAGTTCTGCATGGTTTGGATCTCCATGTGTAAACAGCAGGTTTCTGAAATCACCATTCATGTGGTGCATGCAATCTACACCTGTAAAGGCTGCTATTTCCACATGAAAAAGGTGCGTAAGGCTTCTAAAATAATCCCTTTACTGTGTCAAGTCTGAGATACCTTTATCCATAAATATAATGATTAGAATTATTCTGTTCTGCTTTTAAAACTGTACTGTGTGAAAGAGTCACATCGAAGATGGGTTCGGAGCCATAAGCAGAAATAGATGGCAGGTTCTTTGAGACAGGATTAAATTTCCTTCTTCCCCAAAAGCAGCAGACAGGCAGGCCACACATTTTGTGGTGTAATAGGTTGGGTTTATCCCTATCTTCTATCGTTCTCTGTCATTCTTCCATTGCCTTCAGCCTGACAATCCCTCCCACCTTTCTGTTTTCTCTCTTCTCCCCATCTTTCTGTCTCTTGCCTGGCAGTTTTCTACTAATTATAGCTCTCTGGCTTAGTTGCAGCACAAGTGCAATCCTATCTCCTCTTTTCTGGGCACAAGCCAGTAAAGGCAGCAGGGTCTCCATTACTCTCAGCTGGAAAAAGTCTCTGGTAGCTGCACCTTTGAGTCTCCTGTTCCACTGACTGAGCTCTTTCCCTCCCGCACTGTACTATACTTGGTTAGGGTTAGGCTGCTGCAGCACAAAGGACTTCTGTTCTCCATGGGATTCTCCTCTTTCCTCAGCCAAATGTACATGGAGCAACTCAGAAGATTCTCATCAGTATCATTCCAACAAGGCAGGGGAGAGAGAACTTAGGCAGCTCTGCAAAAAAACATTCTTTTCTTTAATGACAAGTATTGTGGTGGTATGGCCACACTATTATACCTTTACATCAGCAGCCATCACCCTTGACTCTGAACAATGGAGAAATGTAGATGAAACTGCATGGTCCAAATGTTTCCCATTCATTAATTATTATAACTCCCACAGATTCACCTGGCAAAGGAATTTACAGAGTTCAACAAACCTTTGGACATGAATTGCTCAAATATAGCTTATCCCCTCCCCCTCAGATGCTTTCTTATATTTATCAAATTGTTTTACGGATGTTGCCTAGATGCAAGATCAAAATGTGCCTTCTTTTCACTCCAACAAAGCAAATCTGAGTACAGGCCATAGAGAGCTGGGATTTAAACATCAGTTTTAAGCTGGTGATTCTTTGCCTGCTAAGCTAGCACAAAGGAAGACAGTGCAAAGATCACAGGAAAAGAGCAGACGAGTATTCAAAAGGTTAAAAGCAGCA
Source organism: Ichthyophis bannanicus (assembly GCA_033557465.1). Lineage (NCBI taxonomy): Eukaryota > Metazoa > Chordata > Amphibia > Gymnophiona > Ichthyophiidae > Ichthyophis > Ichthyophis bannanicus. The sequence continues at coordinate 278,275,678 of CM066041.1, forward strand.
CTCTGTTGCTTTCAGAAAGTTCTACAGTCTTAAAAATCAGTTCTAATCGTAATGAACAGAACTGCTCATATATGTCAGACTGCATGGGTTCCTTTCATAAGTAAATCTGAATTCTCAGCATCATTACATGTGCATTTTGAGGAATCAAGGCTTCCCACCAGCAGCTACACAAGGCAAACAGCCATAGAGGAGGAAAATCAGAGTACATCACCATCGATCTGGAATTATCTGTGAAAGCATAAAAGCCTTTGGCAGTCCTCTGCCTGACACCAGCTGAGTAAGAAGGAAATGTATCAATGTTTTCTGAAACATAACACTTTCGTTGGGGGATTTACTGAGTATGGGTTCATAAAAATTTGTCACTGCTTGTGAGCAGTAATGGTGGGTGATTTAGAGTGTGTGAAGAGGAATGGGGGATTACCTACATATGCACCATGCAGGCCAGGGACTGTGGGGAACCCTGAAAGATCCTATATGACCTTCTGCATCCTCCCCAACACTCAGAGGGTGCCTTTCACTAAAGGGCACAAAGTATTTCAGCTAATGCGCCAATGGCTCCAAAAGCATGGTGTGTTAGATGCAACGCCACTGTGTTAACTAGTATGCCTGACGGTTGGGCCAGTCCTGCCCCAAAATGGTTTAGAAAATTATCCCCCCCATGGAACAATTTTAGATATTTAAGTATTTATTTCAAAATTACTGCATTTGTATTCCGCAAATCCAAAAACACACATTTATCCAATAGCAATAACAAAACAGTTGCATAATAATACAACACAAACTACTAATACAACACAACATACAAAAGTACCAACAACAATACAAGCCCAATCTACAAAACCTTATTACTTAAGGCAGTTGAAACAGATGAGTTGTTACTTTTTGCTGAAATGCAAAATAATCCATCCACATTGGGAAAAAGTCTGCATGTGCTTTTCATCTGTGGAGTTTGCACCAATTTTCCCTAGCTTCACTTTGAAACATGCCCACAGATTTGCCTCTTTTTATGCTGATGGTGCATTTTTCGTAGACAATACAGCATATGGGGGGTAATTGTATAAAGCCATTTTTGTGCTTATTTGGCTACATAAAAGCCTCTTATAAAATACCAACGGGTGTAAACGTATGCACTTTGGCAAGATAACCCTTACTTTGCCTATAGGTGTGCACATGGGTGAGGTTTGGGCTGAGTATGGGTGATGCACGCATATAGACTTGTAGATTATAAACTGCAGAAGTCTACATGCATTCTGAAACTTTATAGGTGCTCTAGGGCAGATACAAATATTGGTGCCTGCAATGTAAGTGCGTGCTATTCCTTGTATGCTATTCCACGTAAGTCACTCAGGTACTTTATAAGATTATACCTAAGTAGATGTCTCCTTATCAAATAACCCTCAAAAGAGCTCTAAATACACTCTGTGTTTTTTACACCCCCTCCCCAACTAAAACATGTCCCTACAGATGCCTCATGTTAGTGTGGCTAAAAATACTATGGGGGTTATTCTGTGCCTTCCCGCCAGTGTCTAACTTCCTCACCGGTTGTACTGAGAGGTTAAATGGGGGTGGGGAAGGGGTGGATCGGGAGCGGAGGCAGGGAGGTGGGCTTTAAAATGTAGCCGCGGTGCCATGGCAACCGGACGCCATAGTGCCACGGTTCCATTGTAGAGCCCTGACTCAGTTAGCCGGGGACAGGCCTGTACGTGCTCGCCAGGCTGAATTGCAGTCCTGGCCTACATGTACAGGCCTGTTTGCGATTCTGATCCCGCAGGGCTAGACGTGTCCCGCAGAATCAGAATCGTGAACCCCTCTGTACGTCCGGCTCAGACCGCACGTACAGAGAGGCTGTACATCTCGGATGGAATGAGCTCCTATATGTTTAGCCATACTGAGGTAGAACAGTTTTCATATAGCCAACTTACACACATAGGAGGGCATATTCACAAAGGTTTAACCAGTTAGCAAGAGTTGCTAAGCAGTTAAATCATGTCAATCTCATTAGTCAGCAGCACTGTCCGGACAGTGTAACTAAATAACTCCACAGACTGCAGAAAAGAGACATGGTTAAAACTGGGCAGTCTGTGGGCAGATTGGGGCTGGTCCTAGCAGCAGTCTGGTGAGCAGTGATGTTCAGCATCTAACCAGATTGCTAAACTGGATAAAGTTAGGACAAATCGACGGGTGTCATAACTTTATTCAGTTTGTGCTACCCGGTTAATAGCTGAACATCGCTGCTAACCAGCTACCAGAACGCTGTCTGGCAAACTGGATATTCAGCACCAGACGCCAAATAAATTCCAGCACTGAATCTCTGGTTTTCCTTGAAACAATGGCAGCCAGGGACTTCTAAAGCGCTGACTGCCGCCCCTGAATATCAGCCCTAGAAATTATTGATTTGTAAGTGGCTTTAAAAATTGTCCTCCATATCCCAAATGACCAAATGCAACATGAAAGGTCTTTATTGTTGTTTGATTCTAGAAAGAACACTTTATACCCCACACCCTCTACCTTCAGATCCCAACCTCACTATCATACCTGTAACTGGAGGGATCCATTAGCAGAGCATAGGAGAAAGAGAAAAGACAGAATGAATGTGAACATAGTCAGTAATATATCTTAGCGAGCTCTAACTTAACAGAAATAGACAGCAGTTCTAGACTGATTATCTCATCTCTACACAAAGACAGATAAGGTAATTTTCTAGTAGGATGTAAAAAGTGATTTCAATTACTCTTGTGGCTGGGGCTTTATCTCCTTCAGTGATTGTGGTGAATTAGCTTAGAATATAATTTTTTTCTATGTTTATACCTTCCACATGCTGGCTTCCTTCCCGTATACCACTGCCATATTGATCGCTTTGTTCATCATTACGAACTGCTTTTCCGTTGTGTTTAGCTCTTCGGATACAAAGCCCATGAAAGAGTTGTCTGGAGTGTGGGCTGCAAACAAAGAAAGATGAAGTTTAACTGCAAGAGTTTTCTTCTGGGGAACTCAGAAACTCAATATGTCGGAGAGCTGGCTTCCTCTGGCCTCCTCTGGACTGGGAAGAGGGCTAGGGAGCAGATCTGGTTTATGTCACAACATATGTGAATTTGGTGGTCTCAATTGCACAAAGTACTCCGTCACAAATGACGGCAGTAGTCTTAGTTACACCATGAAATGGAAGAACAGGATGTCTCTTAGAGTTAAGATGCTTTGGGTAAGCTGGAATTCCAGCACTGGAAACCAGGGAACGGTGAAGGTCAGGTTCATTTTGGAAAGCTTTGAAGGGCCCCAGTAGGAACGCAGAGGCTTCAGGTTAGGGACTCAAGTGCCAGACGCGAGCTCTGGATAGGACTAATCAGTGAAAGAGCAGGAGCTATGCTACTCCAGGGCTTGATGAGGTCCTGGGACTAGAACAGCAGGATATTGGGTATATTATAGTTGAGATGCACTGGTTAGGATCTTCAACAGCACTGTGCTTCACCTAAACTAGGTTCTTGTTATTAATGTCTCTCTTTCATAACAGTTACCAAAAGCCTACATTTTGGTAGGCCCATTAACCTTTCCTGTATAGAACATAAAGACTTTCAGTAGGAACAGCGCCTGGTTCCTTTTGTTTATCTTTGTTTGTTGGCAATTCAGAACTAGTTGTCCTCTTAACGTATTGAACAGCTGCATCCTTATAAAAATAACCCATCCTGAAAGATTAACCTACGACTGGACCTGAGAGGCCTCTATAAAATGCTTCAGTTTTACAACTTCTTAGGCAAGTTTAAAACATAATTAGCTAAAACAGTGGGAATAGAATAGTAAAAGGTATTTACACTGATAAACATTACTAGGTTCATTAAGCAGATGTGTCTTTGGGACAATACTGTTATATGAGAAGTCAAGCTCATTTACTAAGAGTCCCATATACAATGCACTCAGCATAATCATGTGGTATGCTAAGTCATGGTTCTTTGCCTTTGTGCAGACTAGAGGGTTTTGCCAATGGCAAGGCTGGTAGACAAAGGTTACATGAATTGCTCAAGAAGGATTCAGAACTGGGTTCTGTTTTCACTGATCTGTTCTTAGACTACTGTACTTGACTGCTAGGACTTACCAGAGAAACATTGGATTATAGCCTATAGAATCCTCATAAAAAGTCAGTTTTGCCTTTTCTTTTACTTCAATAACCTAAGTAGTTGCTTACGGAACATAGTCATGAACTGTTGGGGGTTCAGGTTCCAGTATCCCCAGTTGGTACGATATCCATGCAGTGTGGCATACTCCTCATGGTTGTAGGCAGGCTCTGTCCCGAAAGTGTCAACAACACGAATACGGCACCTACACCAATGAGAGATCAAAGCATGATAGACAAAACCTCCCTGGAGATGGAATCATTTAGAACATGTTTCCTTTCATTTTTCCAAAACAATTTAATTCCAGACTAAGCCCATATAATAGGAAAATGTTATTCATTATAACTATTTATTTAATTAGAATATAATACTACTACTAATTATGACAACACTGCATTAATATGCTACTACACTAGTTAGTTTCTCTCTCATTTTTGGTCCCTCAGCCATCACCTGATGTTTCTCTCTCACTCTCAGCCTCCTAGTCATCTCCCAATGTTTTTCTCTTTCTATTGCCCCCTCCCAGCCATCACACAATATTTCTGTCTCTCTCTCTCTTAGCCCCCTCCTCCATATCTCTCACCTTTCATCTTGTAGCTGCAGCGAAACAGTTTTGCTGCTCTCTCACTGCAATCTGCTTTGCAAAGAGTTGAGACACACAGTGAATAAGTTTGTGCTGATTTGCTGTTTCAAGTCTCTTGAAATAGCGAGATCAGCCCAAATGTTTTCACTACAGTTCACGCTCTTTGCAGAGATGATTGTGGCGAGAAAGCAGCCACAAGATCAAAGTTAAGCTGCCTGTCGCTTGAGGGCCAGACGGAAACCTCTGGCAGGCTGGAAGGGGCCCATGGGCTGCCAGTTGAGCACCCCTATAAAAGGTCTTACTCCTCTAAAACACCGACAAGCCAATTAGATTGGTCATATTAAAAGAACAATCAAATGCATTTCCACTTTTAGATATACTTCTGATTTTAGCCTCTCCAGGTTTTTAATCTGTTTTCTGTAACACCAGCTTTTTCTGATTATTTCTTGTGGCTGGTCTGCTCCTATGTACTTCTCCACCAAATAGGCAATATCATCAATGATGTTGACATAGAGCATTTCCTAGAGCGCTTGAAAAGCACAGGAAGGCTTTTCCAAGAATTTCCCACTTTTCTGCCATCATGTCAGTGCCCTTTTAGTCCTCTTTTGTCTGTGGATGTCATTGAATAAATTGCTCATTCTGAGGGAGGAAAAAAAACAAACATTTTCTTCATGACTAGTATTCCTTCAGGTTGGTGGTAAAATTTCAAATGTTGATGCCCCCTCATTGGCACTGAAGATATAGGGATCCAAGAAACTGAGCTATACAACCCGCTGGTGATATTTTGGCACTGAAGGATTGAGAAGAGGATTAATGGCAGGAAAGTTTCCCACTTTTCCCATTCAACACACAAAAAGGGTTCCTCAGAGTTAAGATCAGACCTGAGAAGCTTGACATCAAATGGTGTAGAGGACAGAGTATCAATATCCATCTTCATTGGTGCTCATATCTGAGAGCAGGGAGATAGGGAGTAGCAGAGCCAGAGACACAAATGGTTTCATTTGCAGTTGAGCTCAACCTCCCCAGTTAAGTATCAGCTAAAATGGTCTTCAAAGGTCCATAGGATGATGTGTCCTCTCCTGATGAAATCTATATTATTTATTGATCTGGATTTAGCACACACCTTTTCTTTGTAGCTAAGGTGAGTCACATTCAGGTGCAGTAGATATTCCCTTCAGTGTTATCTTCAGAAGCTTTTAAGAAGATAGAAAAGATGATACTTGAGGTCCTCTCTTGGCACTTCAAGAGTGTAGAGGCATCAGTGCTGAGTATCTCAACTCCTTCTCAGACTTTTCTAGAATTTCCTGGAGATTTTTCTGCTCCACCTTTATTGAAAAATGTACATCAGGTTGTTTTTCTTAAAGTCCTTCTTTTTGGCCTGTTAGGTATATTTTGGCCTTCTGGAGGATTGTAGACCTTCTGGACTTGGTGCAGTGATGCGCTTTTCATTTTAGTCTTCCATTCCTGGAGTGCCATGTGGTTGGTAAAAACCTGTCCATCTCATTGGAGATGTTTTCAGTCAGTTTGGGATGTGTAAAAGGGGGGAGGGGTGGGGTGTAGGGAGAGTTTAGATTTGTCATGTAGCAAAATGTTGATTTATTTATGTTCATGAGTGCCTCTGCATAGAAGGAACCACCATGCAGCACTTAGCTTGTTGTCTATTGAAAGCAATAAAGAGATTTAAAAATAAAGACTACATGCAAATCACAACTTTCCCTTACTCTGGCCCAAAACGTGCTCCCAAACACACCAACACTCAAGTCCACATACCCGCACATGCATTCTTATCATTGTATGCAGGAGAGTTAACTTTATAAATGGCATTTTTTGCATGTATACTGGCCTATATATGTGAAAATGTCTGCATAAAATTGCCCAAATAGAGTACATGTACCATTACAATGTATCTCCAGGAACAAGCAGGAATGTAGTCCTCACATATGGGTATCGTCGGTACCGACGGAGCCTGCACGGGAACGCTCCCCAGCGTCCAATAGGAACGCTTTTGGGAGCATCCCTAAGCACATGCACGCTGCCTTCCCGCCTTTCCAACTGTCCCTCTTCAGTTCTTCATTTTCCGCGGAACCAACAGGACCTATTCCCTGTCACCGCAGAAAATTCCGTCTTTAAAATTCTTTTTTGTGGTCGCGTTTGCCTATCGCACGACGCCTACCGGTACCGCCGGTTCTTTTCTTTTCTTTTCTTTTCCTAAAACCCCCCCAAAAAACCCTACATTTGACTGTTTCTTTCAGAAACTTTTTCTGTTTTGGTGCTAGGTGATATTTTGGGCATTAGGCCCCATTTTTCCAAAATCATGGAAAAGCCAACTAGTGGTTTTAAAAAAGGTACCAAGTGTGGCGGTACCATTTCCGTCACTGAAACCCATGATTGGTGTCTAAAATGTTTAGGACCTGATTATTCTCCAACTAAATGTCTCTCCTGCATGGGGATGACTAAAAGAGGAAGACAGAACTGGGCCGCAAAGCTCGGTACCCTCTTTTCTTCAGACGCCAGATCCATTGCATCGACATCGTCAAGGGCCTCTTCTTCCTCCCATGGATCTCAGGTAACTAAACACAAAAGCCGGTCCTCAAAGGGTAGCTCTCCTGCTAAGCATCGAGAGGCCAGTGGCACTGCCCTTGAGGGAACCACACAGGCTAAACAGCCCCGGTGGAAGGCTTCGGCTTCCAAAGCATCGATGGGGCTTCAGGATGTTCGAGGCCTCAACCTCGCAAGAACTACCTGTGCCATGCTCAGGGGTTCCGGCCGTTCTTACCGGTACCGACACCCAGGCATCGGCAGCGTCGATAGACCAGAGATTTTTTGCTATTGAATGCAGTATCGCAGCTCTTCTCTCAGCTGCGGTACCGGTGGTCCCAAGGGCACCGGTGCCAACATCGACACCGATGCTGGTACCGACACCGAAGATGCCGGCCCCGATGGTAACTCTTCACATTCCACCTCCAGCTGGAGTGGGTAAAGTGGTACCGGGTCATCTCAGTACCGACTTCGATCGGTACCGGGATCGTGCTTTTCAGGAGCATCGGAGTCAGGAATACTTCGATTCCTCCGATTCCGAAGATTCTGACAATTCTGCTGATACCAGAGGTTTTCTCTTAGAGGATCCCTCTTCTCCCCAATGCAGAATGTCACCTCCAGAGGACATGTCATTTCAGGATTTCATCCATGATATGGCTAAAGGTCTTTCAATCATAGTAGCTCCTGAAGAGGAACCCAGAGCAAAGGAATTGGAAATCCTCCAATATCCTAAAGCTCCTAAGGAGGCAGCTACTTTGCCTAGCTATGAAATTCTGCATAACTTGATGCTCAGAATGTGGGAGACACCTCTGACTACTTCTCCTCCCTCTAGGAGACTTGATACTATGTATCGAGTCCCCCCATGTCCTGAATTTCAGAAAACTCAGCTGCCACACCATTCAATGGTAGTGGAATCAGCCATGCGCAGGATGAAAAGTGCAAAAAGACATGCATCCAATCCTCCAGGTCGTGAATGCAGGACTCTGGATGCTTTTGGACGCAGAACTTTCAGGCTTCCATGCTTTCAGCTAGGATCAGCTCATATATCCTATATATGGGAATGTTCCTCAAAGAAATCACAGGAGACTTGGAACTTATAAGCCCATTTCTCCCAGATGATAAGAGACAAGACTTTCTAACTCTGGTTAAGCATGCTCAGGATGTCTCCAAGTTTGTCAATCGTGCAGCCTTTGACTGCTTCGAATGCATCAGTAGAACTTCTGCTATTGCCACTGGCGCACGACGGATTGCCTGGTTACAGGCATCAGACTTGGCGACTTGGGTACAGGACAAGTTAGGTAACATTCCTTGCACGGGAGAATATCTCTTCGGCAAGAACTGGCAGGAGAAGGCTAACAAGTTAAATGCTGACAATTGTACCTTAGATAGATTGTCAAAGTCTACAGCCACTCCAGCCAAAAGGAAGCCTTATAAAAACCCTCTTTTACCAAAAAGAGGAAGTTTTATCCTTCCTAAACCCACCAGATTCAGACTCCAGGTCAGGTTGCCCAAAAGGGACAAACTAGACAACAAAAGAAACCAAAAGACCCGAGAGCCCAACCAGCTCTCCAGGTTCAGCCCCCTCAAGGGCTTTGACTCCTTCCTAGAGAGCTTTGCCTTCCTTCCTCTGAGGGGTCCTCAACCCCCCAATATTCACGGCAGGTTATGCCACTTTGTCAACAGATGGCATCAAGTAACAGCAGAAGATTGGACTTTGTCCATTGTAGGGGAGGGGTACAAACTTCATTTTCACAGCTTACCCCCTCCTACAATTCTAAAGCAGTTCAATTCACAAACCTCTGCAGACAACCTGCTAGATCACGAGGTCTCCACACTTCTTGCCCAAGGGGCAATAGAGGAAGTACCCATTCTTCAACAGGGTGCAGGGTTCTACTACCCCTATTTTCTTATCCCAAAGAAAACAGGAGGACACAGACCCATTCTAGACCTCAGAGAATTGAACAAATATCTGGTATGAGAGAAATTCAAAATGATTTCTCTGGGAACTCTTCTGCCATACCTTCAAAGCCAGGACTGGCTTTGCTCTCTAGACTTAAAGGATGCATACACTCACATTCTTATCCATCCAGATCACAGGAAATTTTTATGTTTCCTTTTCAGGGGAAGACATTTCCAGTACAGGGTTCTTCCTTTTGGTCTGGCTTCAGCACCAAGGGTATTCACGAAATGCATGGCAGTAGTAGCTGCATTTCTACGAACCCTGGGGATTTTTGTCTTCCCTTACTTAGACGACTGGCTCATCCGAGCCTCTATAGTGACAGAGGCCAGCACTGCACTGTCTCGTACAATGCGAATCCTCCAATACTTGGGATTGGTAATAAACTTCCCGAAATCTCAACTAGTTCCTTCCCAATGCCTAGAATTCATAGGAGGCTGTCTGGATACCAGACAGGCAAGGGCTTTCCTTCCACAAGCTCGGTGTCTTCGCATAATGCAGTTAGCTTCCCAGGCAGCAGGCAAATCCTCCCTCACTGCTCGGGAGCTACTGCAGTTGCTGGGACACATGGCGTCCACAGTTCATGTAGTCCTATATGCTCGCCTCCACATGCGAGCAGCTCAGTGGACCCTCTCTACACAGTGGACACAGGCCACGGGTCATTTGTTGGACAAAATAACAATCTCTCAACGACTAATTTTGTCTCTCCAATGGTGGCAATCATTAGAAAAGGGTCATTTGTCGGACAAAATAACAATCTCTCAACAACTAATTTTGTCTCTCCAATGGTGGCAATCATTAGAAAAGGGTCATTTGTCGGACAAAATAACAATCTCTCAATGACTAATTTTGTCTCTCCAATGGTGGCAATCATTAGAAAATCTGACAGTGTGGTCTCCTTTCCATCAACCCCTCTTTCAGGCCACCCTGACAACAGATGCATCACAGGTGGGTTGGGGAGCACACCTGAATCATCTCTCTACCCAGGGCACCTGGACTCCAAAGGAGGCTGGTTTACACATAAACCTCCTGGAGTTAAGAGCAATTTATTTAGCTCTTCGAGTGTTCCACGCCCAGCTCAGCTACAAGACAGTCCTAGTCCAGACGGACAATCAGTTAGCCATGTTCTATGTGAACAAGCAAGGTGGGACAGGCTCTCTGTCATTATGCAACAAAGCTTTACGACTATGGGCCCTCACCAGAGAGCATCAAATTCACCTTCTAGTGGTATATCTTCCAGGCATTCAAAACCTTTGGGCAGACAAACTCAGTTGAGTACTGCTGCCTCACGAGTGGTCACTCCACCTAGACCAGGTGGCAAAGATATTTCATCTCCGGGGCACTCCAGACATAGACCTCTTTGCAAGTCCACTGAATGCCAAACTTCCCTGGTTCTGTTCCAGGATTCCAGCGCACAACTGTCAGGCAAGGGATGCCTTCCTCCTTCACTGGGGTCAGGACTTCCTTTATGCCTTCCCACCCATTCTCCTCATCCCCAAGACACTCTTCAAGCTTCAGAGACACAGGGGTCGCATGATTCTCATAGCACCACGATGGCCACGCCAAACGTGGTATTCCCTGCTGCTGCATCTCTCTCAAGCGGCACCTCTGGGGTTAGGGCATGCTCCAGATCTCCTTTCCCAGGAGAACGGGATGCTATGGCACCCGAATCCCCAGTCCCTGCACCTCACGGCCTGGTTGTTGAAGGCTTAGACCTCCAGGATTTCAACCTGCCCCAACAGGTAAAAGATATCCTTCAGGCTTCTAGGAAACTTTCCACAAGAAGATCTTATGCCTTCAAGTGGAAACATTTTACTATATGGTGCTCCAAGAAGGGATTAAACCCCCTGGTCATACCTTTAGAATCGATGCTAGAGTATCTCCTTCACTTATTGAATTCTGGGTTAAAGACAAATTCGGTAAGAGTCCATCTTAGTGCAATTGCAGCTTCTTATAAGCCTCTAAATGGACAACCAATTTCCTCTCATCCACTCCTATCAAGATTTATGAGAGGCCTTTTATTAACTGAACCTCCCATCAAGCCACCACTGGTAGCATGGGATTTAAATCTAGTTCTCGGGCAGCTCATGAAGCCGCCTTTTGAACCTTTAGCCACTACAGCCCTTAGGTTTTTGACTTGGAAGGTCATCTTCCTGATTGCAATCACCTCTGCCCGTCGCATTAGTGAATTGCAAGCTTTAGTGGTTGATCCTCCTTATACTAGATTTCATCATGATAAGGTTGTTCTTCGAACTCACCCACACTTTATGCCAAAGGTGGTTTCGCCTTTTCATTTAAACCAATCAATTTATCTTCCTGTATTTTTTCCAAGGCCTCACGCCTCTAATGCAGAAAGAAACCTTCATACTTTGGATTGTAAAAGGGCCTTAGCCTTTTACATTCAAAGAACACAGCAACATAGAAAGTCCTCGCAACTTTTTGTAGCTTTTGACTCTAGTCATTTGGGACTTCCAGTCTCCAAAAGGACTTTATCTAAATGGATTGCCCAATGCATATCCTTTGCTTATGAGAGTAAGGGTCTTCCTCTTCAGGACCATGTCACAGCTCACAATGTGAAAGCCATGGCAGCTTCTATGGCTAATCTCCACTTTGTGTCTATCGATGACATTTGTCGAGCAGCCACCTGGGCTTCAGTACACACCTTCACAGCCTACTACTGCCTAGATAAAGCCTCCCGTTGGGATGCCTTCTTTGGCCAAGCTGTTCTTCAAAATCTCTTTCAAACCTAAACCAACCAAAAGCGTTCCTATTGGATGCTGGGGAGCATTCCTGCACAGGCTCCGTTGGTACCGACGATACCCATAGGTAAGGACTAAATTCCTGCTGTTCCCGGAGATCACCTGTTACAGGTGACTAACTACGCTATATAGCGTCTTTGGAACAGGTGCAGATTTGTGCCAGAGAATTTGTGCACTATTGTGAGTCATTAAATGAATCTATTTTATAAAGACTCATTGACACCATTTCCTTTTTGGTGCCTTTTTGGACATTCCAGATAGGTGCACAGATGTGAAATCACCCCATTATTAATCAGGATGATCCAAGGAAGACTGAAACAAAGAGGGTACTTGAAAACGGCAAGTAACCTTCACCACTCTCAATCTCCCAAAACCGTGAGTGATGGGAACAATAATAAAAGACGAGAAATTGAAATGAGGTAATATAGAAAGATGCTGGAAAGGAGAGTGATCCAATAAATCTGAAGTGTGGCAGGAGGTAAAAAAAAAATAAACTCGATAATTACTTATTCTGAGAGAACATGAAGGCCTGAGTCAGCTGGCCCTCTGCCCTCAAAACCAGATGCGCTTTCTGACTCTACTTTTTTCTAACATCATTACCAATGATTTTCAAGAGTTATTCATCTCCCGGAGATTTTCTGCCCAGCTTCCTCTAGTGTGCATATGCCGGGGGAGGAAAAAGGGAGGAGGAGGGGACGCTAAGGCACCAGGCAGAGCATCTACAGAAAAGGCAATAATATCCACTCCGTCGTCTCCCTGGATAATAAAATCTACAGTGTGAAAAATTGCAAAAATGGGGAGAAATGCCAGTAAAGAGAGAGCCTACTGCTGATATGGAGGGACTGTATCTGTCAGAGCTGGTGTAGGGTCTCCTGAGCTCTGAGGTCTGACACAGATAATGTTACAAAGACAGGAAAATAGGGGTAAACAATCTCCAGTCCCCATAGATACCGCGTCACTTGCGTTTTGGGGTTAGCCCTAATGACTATGCATGGATTAAATCTGCATACAATGGAAGTAGTGTACATGTAAATCTCTTGAATATTCATGAAGGAAACTCTGAAAACCCAAGCGGATTGTCTCCACAGGGTCTGAAAGTTGCCTGTCCCCTGTCTTGACCTTACACAAATAAAAACTGCAATAATTAAGAAGGTCATACTTTTGGAACCTTTTAATTATGCACTTCTGTAGACTGGAAGGGTTGCAGATAAAGCTTCTGCTCTGAGGCACTATGATAGTCCATATGTTCATGTAAGATGTGAATTTTTAGCCTTGGTGAAAACATAAATGTTAGGTGAAAAAACTGGACATCCTGATGGCACTTTTAAATGACACATGCTTGGGCAAGAGTCCCTGCTAATGTGTACATTCATAAACAATTACATAAAAGTATAGTGGCTGATGGCAAATCAAAACTGATATGGTCCCTTCAGTCTGCCCAGAGAAAATTTCAGAAGAAGCTTGCCATGGAAGCAAAAATACATAATAAAGACTTTTTCAAGTACATTTGTAGCAAAAAACCTGTGAGAGAGTTAGTTGGACTATTAAATGATAGAGGGGTAAAAGGGGCACTAAAAGAAGACAAGGCCATAGCAGATAAATTGAATGAATTCTTTGCTTCAGTCTTTACTGAAGAAGATGTAGGGAAGTTACCCATGACTGAAATGGTATTTAAAGGTGATGCTTCAGAAGAATTGAAAGAAATATTGATAAACCAGGAAGATATATTACAACTATTTGATAAACCAAAGAGTAGTAAATCACTTGGACCAGATGGTATACATCTAAGGGTGTTGAAAGAAATATGAGATTGCATACCTACTATTAATAATCTGTGAACTATTAAAATCATCTGTAAAATCATCTGTAGTACCTGAAGATTGGTGAATGGCCAATGTAACACCAATTTTTAAAAATGGTTACAGGGGAGGTCACGTGATGTGCTGAGGGAACATAGACGGGTTCTATGCTCGCTCCTGAATCCACAGCCGCTTTTCCTGCCCCAGATACAGTGAAATTTAAAAACTTCAACCTGATAAAGGAGTAGAGCTGGCCTGGATACCCCCGGTGAACTTGTGGAGAAAAAAAAAGCAACATGGGCAATATGAAATCATCCCGAAAAGACCAAGAAAAAGCGGCGACTCAGTATACCAAGATGGCCGACTCCCCTCCCCTCCCCCCGCCAAACTCGCCAGGGCAGGCCACGCTGGTAGAGGAGGTAACAGTGGTGGTAGTGGGGGCCCTGGCAGGACGTTTTGATGCCATTGCAGGCCACTTAGACTCGCTGGCCCAAGCATTTGAGGCAGTGGGCTCGTGGCTGACTGAAGCGGAGGGAAGAATATCCCTGGTAGAAGACATGCAAAGCAACATGGACACAGAACTCAAACATCTTAAAACACAGCTGGTAAAACAAGCGCTGAAATTGGATGACCTTGAGAATCGTGGGAGAAGGAAGAATATTCACTTTGTGGGCATTCCAGAGTCGGTGAACGATCAGGAACTGCGGGGGCTACGTGGAAACCTTGCTGGTCTCATCTCTGACTTTGGGTGAGGACTGTAAGCCGCTAATGATTGAGTGTATGCATCGGATTGTGCCTATGCATGAGGGCTCTTTGTGACCTAAAGTGGTTATTGCTAGCTTTATGAACTTCTTGCAAAAAGAAAAAGTGTTGAAGTTGATGAGAGCTCAAGGCCACATAACAAGTGAAAATATAAAAATCATGGATTTTCACGACTATTGAATGGAACTGAGCACTAAGAGAAGGGCATATGCAATGATATGTCAGAGACTAGTAGCAATGCAATTGAAGTTTGCAGTCCTATACCCTGCTAGATTACTCTCCTCGAGGCTGCGGACCTTTGAGAACCCTGAAGTTGCACAACAGTATTTGGACTTTATGCAGCACTCTGCATCTGGGGGAATATAGGATGTTGCAGCCGGTGGAAATCACCCAATGATCGTACGAGCAGACCGGATGTGCCCGCCTGCCACTGGGGGGGCTTGGAAAGTAATGGAGCCCACTGGGTTATTTGACTTTGACTGAGACCCAATTGATGTGATGATTGATTGGACAAATTTGAGAACTCCCATTTGATTATGCTTATAATTTTGCTGTGTGGACCATTGAGGGGAAGTTTAAACTCACTTGGAGTGGAGTGACTGCCCTCGTCACCCTCAAGGATATTTTTAGAGGGGATTGCACAGGAACTAAAGTTATGGTTGTTTTTGAGTTTACCTGTTCAAGACATCTGAGTGTGGATGTTAGAGGGTTAGCAGAGAGGAGTAGGCGTAAGGACTGCTGTGGGTCAGTGGGATGGGCCAGTGGCTTAGGGGGGTAGGTACAGGGCTTTCTGGCAATTAACCACCGGGGTGAGTTGGACAAAGATTAGGGGTATGGAATCACTAACGGGGTGTGGCTGGGTGGCTGGGGATTCTAACATCTGAAGTGACATCAGTGAGATGTTTGGTAGGGAAAGAGGAGGGGGGATGGGAGAGAAGGAGGGGTGGGAGGGGGCGGGGGAGGGGGAGGGGGAAGTTTGATAAAGCTTTCCTATACATTGATGCTAAGGTGACCCAAGAAGGTAGAGAAAGAGGAGAGTGCCTATATCTGATGCAAGGAAGGATTACTGACAGGCTGGGAGTGACACGGGGGTCTCAGGCTGGGGGGATCTCTGGATCTTTAGTACTCATTTGGTCAGATTACCATGGTGAATGGGGGTAAGAATAATTAACTGGAACATCTGTGGATTGGCAAGCCCTATTAAGAGAAGGAAGATCCTGGGGGCCATTCGGAGGCATAAGGGTGAGATTATTATGTTGCAAGAGACCCACCAATCGGTGGAGGATCTCAACAGGTTGAAGGGTAAATAAGTGGATCAGATTTATGGGGCTTCAGCTCAAGAACAAAAGGGAGGGGTGGCAGTGCTTATCATGAAGGGAGTACATTTCCAATGCCTCCATGACATCCGGGACACTAAGGGACGATATGTACTGGTAGTAGGGGAACTACAGGGGAGGGCAGTGATTTTGGGATATGTTTATGCCCCATCTGTCCCAGATCCACACTTTTTTGCTACTCTGGCGTCTCAGATTGAAGAGCTCCCTGATTATCCTTTGATGCTTGGGGGCGATTAGAACGGAGTCTTGGACCTTGATATGGATGTATCTGGGATACCTAGTGGAGCTAGACAATATGTTTTACGGCATCTAGGTCGATTTATGAGATGATTGCACTTACTAGATGCTTGGAGGGCTCTTCATCCTCAAGAGTGCAATTATACTCATTTATCTCGAGCCCACAATACTAGTGCCTGGATAGATGCGATTTATGTGTCTAAACCTCTTTTACAACAGGTCGATACAGCATGGACAGAGCCTCTGGAAATTTCATATCATGCTGTGGTGTGGGTGGATTGCTCCTGGGGGAACATACAGGCAGAGCGCACCCCATAGTGCTTCCCAATTGATTTATATGAGGAGGAAGGATTTCGGAAATTCCTTCAGGAGCGTTGGCAGGACTATTGTTTGTTTAATGCAATGCACGCCACAACCCCAGAGCTTTATTGGGCAGCATCCAAAGCAGTTATAAGGGGAGAGATTATTTCCTATGTTGCCAAGCATTAAAGGGACATAGCAGCACAAATTCTTCGTTTAGAAAAACAAGTGTGTAGGGATTGCGGTGCCTTTAATAGGAACCCAACAGATGGAAATAGGGCCTGCCTATTGGCTACTCAGGCTACTTTGACTACTGTACTACATCAAAGGGCTAAGAAGTCTCTGATCTATTACAAATATCGCCTCTATCAATATGGAGATAAACCGGGTAGATTTTTAGGGAGAGAGAGTTTATTAATAACAGGGGTTTGTGAGGGGTGGAAAACCCTTTGGAAGTTGTTGGGGTTACCTGCGGATGTTTCAGGATATCTGCCGATACAGGGCAACGGAGCCTTTCCCCCAGGAACTGACTCGAGGGCATTTTGGGAGTGGGCTTTCCTTGGTATCACGCAGTTGAGCATTGTGGTTGATGAACAGGGAGGTATTTTACTGCTAGGAGAGCTCCGAAGATGCTTTCGTCTATTGGGGAACCCGTGCTTCCCATATCTGCAACTCCAACACTATATAGCCTCTCTAAACGGGCAGGGGTTGGAGAAAGCACCCATAGATAAATTAGAGGCATAGTTTAAATTTGAGGATTGTACAAGGATCTCTGTGGCTCAATATTGTAAAAAGATACGGGAATGTTTGCAAACAAATACGGGGGAGCGTGCAGTATACAGATGGGTGGAGGAACTTGCTTGTACGTTGGAGGGATTTGCTTGGCTGCCAGCAGTAGCAAGTATACCTAGGCTTGTTAAGGGAGCAAGACTGAGATGCAATTTAAAATTCTGACAAGGGCATATATCTCTCTACAACGTGCATGGAGGGCGGGCATTGTGGAAACCACAAAATGCCTCTGGTGTGATCAGGAATCAGCGGGGCTGGGACACATGTTTTGGAACTGTGCGCATATACAGTCCTTCTGGGGGGAAATCCAGACCTACTTGTGTCAGATATTGGGGCAGCAGATAACCATCACCCCTGGTGTAGCGATCTTGGATGCACTGGAACCATTAGGGTTGAGAAATAAAGGGGGACGCCTATTAGTTCGGAAGGCATGCCTATTGGTTAAACTCTATATATTAAAACACTGGAGGGATCGTGAGGGACCGGGGTACTGGGAATGGCGGAATGTGCTTCACCAATTTGTTGTATGGGAAGGGCTAGCCTCTAAGAAAGGGGGGAAGAAACGGGATAGCTTTATAGTTATTTGGGGATCCTATTTGCAAACACTCTCCTCAAGGGTCCGAAATGATACTCTTACACTCTGAAAGATACGTAGATACTGGTGATGGTGGCATGGTTATATACACCGGCTATGGGCACCAAATGGTGGATGGGAAGCTAGAGGGAAGTCCATGGCAGACGTGGGGAGAGGGAGGGAGGGAAGGATGGAAAGGTGGGTTGGAGGGTGTGGAGTGGGGGAAAATTGAAAATGTGGATATTGTTTGTGATTGTTCTGTTGAACAAGGTAAAATGTACAGCAGTACTGTATCTCTGTATTTGTAAGTTGCAATAAACAGTTGAGTCATAAAAATGGTTACAGGGGTGATTCGGGAAACTACAGACTGGCGAGCCTGATGTCAATATGGGCAAAATGGTAGAAACCATTATAACGAACAAATAGTCATGTTTAATGGGAGAAAGCCAAGATGGCTTCAGCCAAGGAAGGTCTTATCTTACTAATCTGTTATATTTTTTTGAAGGTGTGAATAAACAGGTAGACAAAGGTGAGCTGGTTGATATAGTGTATCTGGATTTTCAGAAAGCCTTTGACAAAGTCCCTCATGAGAGACTCTTGGTGAAGTTAAAAAGTTGTGGGATAGGAGGCAGTGTACTATTTTGGATCAGGAACTGGTTAAAAAATAGAAAGCAGAATGGCCAATTTTCCCAATAGAGAAAGGTGAATAGTGGAGTAACCCAGGAATCTGTGCTGGGTCCGCTGATTTTTAACATATTCGTAAATTACCTGGAAATGGGAATAACGAGTGAGGTAGTCAGATTTGCATATGACACAAAATTATTTAAAGTTCTTAAAACCCAAGAGGATTGTGAAAAATTGCAAGAGGAGCTTGATAAATTGGAAGACTGGATGTTCAAATGGCAGATGAAATTTAATGTGGACAAGTGCAAAGTAATGCACCTTGGAAAGAACAACCCAAACTATGGTTACACGATGCAAGGTTCCACATTAGGAACTACCACCCAGGGAAAAGATTTAGGCGGCGGCGTGGATAATAAATTGAAACACTCCGCCCAGTGTGCAGCAGCGGCCAAGAAGGCAAATAGGATGTTAGGATTCATAAGGAAAGGAATGGAGAATAAAACAAAGGATAGTATAATGCCTCTGTATCGTTCCATAGTGTGACTGCACCTTGAATACTGTGTGCAGTTCTGGTTGTCTTATCTTAAAAAGGATATAGAGGAATTAGAAAAGGTACAGGGAAGAGCCACCAAAATGGTAAAGGGGATGGAAGGATACCCCTGTGAAGAGAGATTTAAAAGGTTAGGGTTTTTCAACCTGGAAAAGAGATGGCTGAAGGGAGATATGATAGAGATCTATAAATTAATTAATTGAGTGGAACGGGTAAACGTACATCGATTCTTTACACCATCAAAATGCAGAAAGACTAGGAGACATGCAATGAAGCTTCAGTGTAACCTATTTAAGACTAATAAGAGAAAATATATTTTCACTCAACGTGTAATCAAACTCTAGAATTTGTTACCGGAGGATGTCGTAAAAGCTGTTAGTGTAGCTGGGTTTAAAAAAGGTTTGGACAAGTTCTTGGAGGAAAAGTCCATAAACCATTATCAAAGCGGACCCAGGTAATCCACTGCTTGCCCCAGTACAATCTGTATGTCTTTTTGGAAAACTGCTAGGTACTTGTGATCTGGATTGGCCACTGTTGGAACAGGATACTGGTCTTGATGTACCTTAGTCTGACCCAGTATGGCATTTCTTATGTTCTTATGTTGCCAGGGCAGAGGCTGTGGGGCAATGAAGATTACTTTCCCTATGTGTTTGATTTTTGGGGGTTCTATCTGCCATGTAGTGCAGGTTAGTTTTCCAATGTCTATGTTTTTCACCAATTTCCAAACATATTGCGCTTGAATAAGTCTCCAGCCTGCCAAGGGACAAGCAAGGCTGCCATTCTTTCTGCAACCAACCCAGAGCCTCCCACCACACATCAAGGGAGCCCATCTACAGGCAAGCTGAACCACATAGCATGTTAGGGTTCTGCAGCCCCACCTTGTTTTGGAGGTTGTATTTTACCACGCAGTGCAGCTGACTTTCCCCATGGTTTCTTAGGCAAAGCAAAATAGTCATTTCACAACTTTTTTGAGCTGAGGTTCTAAATTCTTGGTTACCACCCTCTTGTATTTTAGGGATCCACTGTGTTTATCTCACTCCTTTTTAGAATTCCAGCACCGTTCTTGCTTCCACCACTTCTTTGGGGAGGACCTTCCAGGTATCCACCACTCCTTCTGTAAAGAAATATTTCCTGATGTTGCTTTTGAACATACCTCCATGTATTGCATATCTTCTCCTCTAGTTCTAGAGTGTCCCCTTATTTGAAAAAGGCTTCTTTGTTCTAGAATAACTTTCGTGTTTGTAATGGTTTGTATCATATCTCCTCTGAACCTCCTCTCCTCTAGAGCAGGGGTCTCCAAATCCAGTCCTGGAGGGTTGCAAACCAGTTAGGTTTTCAGGATATCCCTAACGGATATGCATGAGATAACTTCAAATGCAATGGAGGCAGTGTATGCAAATATATCTCATGCATATTCATTAGGGATATCCCAAAAATCTGTCAGGATTGCGGCTCTCCAGGACTGGTTTGAAAACCCCTGCTTTAGAGTGTACATATTTAGGGATGCCAGCCTCTTCTCATATGTCTTCTGGTGGAGGTTTCTTAACCATTTTGGTCACTTTCCTCTGTGTCTTCACAATGTGTCCTCATTTAAACGGTGGTAAAATGCAACCATCAGATACCTTTACTGTACAAATTCCTTCTTAGAACCAATCAGGACAATGACCTGCATTCTGGGTCCTAAGAATATGGAATAGAACCTTTAATGGATTTCAGACAGATAAAGATACCCAAAAAAGTAAGAAAACGTATTTTATTTCCTCTCACCTGTATCTTTTAAAGGACAACCCCATGTGTTGCTTCATTTGCTGCATCCCATGGTAATCCGTGTAGATAAGGTCAAAGGGCAAAGGTTCAGTCAGTGGGCAGTTTCCTCTTCCTGGAGGTACCCCTAAAGAACTGGAACATCAGATGAGAGTGGATATAACCATGTGAATAAACTAGCCACCACATAACATGGTCCTTTTAGGAGACACAAGAGCATAACTCCTTTTGTACATCACTTGGCTATGTATATACGGCCAAAACAACATGTAGTAAAGCATTTCCTTATCCAAAATTGGGCTTCCCAAATCTCTCCTGGTGACACTAGAGCTAGTCTGGTTTTCAGAATGATTATGTATGAGCTAAACTTGCATATCATGATAGAGTAAGTATTTGATGCAGTCAGAGACAACCTAGACCAGGGGTGGCCAACTCCAGTCCTAGTGCACCACGATCCAGTCCTTTTTTTCCCCAGGATGTCCCTAATGAATATTCATGAGATATATTTGCATACAATGGGAGGCAGTGGGTGCAAATATACCTCATGAACATTCATTAGGGACATCCTGAAAACCAGGCTGGATTTGGTGCACTAGGATTGGAGTTGGCCACCCCTGGCCTAGACCTATGGAATAGAATTGGCCACTATTAGAAATAGGATATGGGGCTTAATAGACCTTTGGTCTGACCCAGTATGGCATATCTTAGGTTCTTCATTAATTAGCCTGGCAAGGCTATTGCGGGCACTCCAAGGAAGGTAAGGCTGAAAGACCAATAAAAGGTAATGCTGCTTTAAGAGAGGTACTGTTGGGTAATACAGTTTCAGAAACTGTGATTGAAGAGAGGAAATGGTTATGCTGCTGTGTAATGTTATGTCTGATAAAGACACATGTTTCCTAGAGAGACTGAAAGAGAAAGATGTCGGACATTAAGGGGAGGCAGTTGCCCAAATGAATGGGAGCCAGATAAGACATAGGATACCCATGTAAGCAGCCTGGGTATGTCTGCACTTATCAGCCTGGACAAGGTTTGGTTTTTGCACACAACTCACACCAACCTGCATATGAGATGCCCCGAGTTGCCAAGTTACCCAGTTCCAGGAGTGAGACTTTTTGGCCAGTTCTGGTTTTAAATTTGCATTGCAATGCAGTATGGCAGGGCTGGCCAACTCCGGTCTTAGTGCCCCACGATCCAGCCTGGTTTTCAGGATGTCCTACTGAATATTCACGAGGTATATTTGCACCCACTGCCTGCAAATAGCTCATGAATATTCATTAGGGGCATCCTGAAAACAAGGCTGGATCGAGGTGCACTAGGACCAGAGTTCGCTACCCCTGCAGTATGGCGTTTGCAGTCCCTGATTTTACTCATTGAAATTAGTGCTGCAGGTCCCATAATGCATCACGATGAGACCAGGGTTCAATTCCCACTAGCACTCCTTGTGGCCTTGGGTATGTCACTTAACCCTCCATTGCCTCAAAAGAATCCAAGTTATCACTGTCCCTGTTTAATGCACATTACCAAGTTTAAGTTACAATGTAAACCACTATGACTAAAATGATAAAACGGTATAAAAAAACTGCTAAATAAATAAATTGTCAGAAATCTCACTCCTATAACTGCGTAACTTGGCAACTCTGGATGCCTATTATAAGGTATATGCATTCATTAGTGCACATGTGGTTCATTAATGCACCTTAGTGCACACAAAATAGATTTAGCATTCGTTAACCTATGCATTAAAGTGTGTACAATCAATGTGCACAGGTTAAAACGTTCTAGTTCTGGCCATGAATAGTGCAGCGAGGGTACTCCTCGGGGCATCTAGGAGAGACCACGTGACACCACTCCTAAAACAGCTACACTGGCTTCCCATTCAAGCAAGGATCAGTTTCAAGACTGTACTGCTAACATTTAAAGCGACCAAGGGGCTCACCTCTTCTTCTCTCTCCAACCTCATACTACCACTTGCACCAAACAGGCCAAGAAGAACAGCAGAAATGAACACACTAGCTATCCCAAACGACACCACAAGATGTGCCAGATCAACAGCCAACAGAGCATTCCGACTCTGTGCCCCCACTTTATGGAACACCTTACCAGCACAAATCAGATCAGTACCAAATTTGAGTCAGTTCAGAAAGTCACTGAAACATTTCCTCTTCCTTAAATATCTCAATGACAGCTCAGAACATAACCTCCAGGTGAATAGCAGGAGTGGCCAAACAGACAGACCATCGCAACAGGCCAACTACACAATGTAAATACAAACAGTTCCATATACTATTGCACCACCTTTGTATATAGTTAACCATGATATCTCTTGTCAGATAACACACCTTTGTATATAGTTTCCCCTATTTCCCAAGTTTATATCTCCTGTTAAATGTAATTGACCAGACATATGTAAATTGTCGGATGTTTTTTGTTCAATGTAAACCGCGCTGATGTCTAATAGTGCGGTATATAAGAATTGTTAATAAATAAAATAAATAAATAAATAAATAAATAGTATGTCTTAATATTTTTAAATTACAATAAATGCGTGGAAACAAAAAAGATCAATTGAAATCAGGGAAAAATGCCATCTTTTCCAAAACCGAATGAAAAATGTGTTGCCCGTACTACCTGCTACCGTGGCCATGTGAAAAAATTAAGACATTATTTTACTGCAAGGGCATGACTGGGGCTGATTTCTGGCAATCTGGCAGGACATGGTGGTGTCCTGTTACACATGTATGCACGTAAATTTATCTCATGTACATTAATTGTGGACATTCTAAAAATTCAGCTGACTGATGTTACCAGGGCAGGTTTGGGAAGCAATATTGCTGGGCAGACTAGATGGACCACACTGGTCTTCATCTGCCGTCATTTACTATGTTACTATGTTACCTCTTTGAAGCACTCAAACGCTCTGTACTAGCCTCTAATGCTGGAACTATTTGAAATGAAGACAATCAAACACTTGAAAATTATTACGAAAGGACTGGTACGGACATTGTCGTGCTTATTCGTGATCAGATACAGCAGTGGTGTAGCCAGAACTGAGGTTTATTTGGGGCTCTTAGGTGGGCACTTGGCATACAGACCTGAGCCACGATGGCTACCTCTGTTGGCAAGGTAACAGCTGTCATGTATCATGGCTGACACAATAAGTATTTTAAACTCAATTATTTCAAGCACTTACCTGTGAGCAGAAGGGATATTTTTGGACTTACAAATCATTATATATCCCAAATTATCTGTCTGTAAAAGGGGTGGAATTTGAGGCATACCAGGGACAACACCACTTAGATATATAACTTTTCCATGTGGAAAATCTGACATTTACACATAGAAATGGCATCCATATGTAAATGATGACTTTAGAAAGGACTAAATTTATACATGGATGTCCATAGTACATAGAAATTGCAAGAGTGCGTGTTGGGTGTGGTTAAGGCACAGCTTGAGTCAAAAATCTACACGTGGAAATTGCCAGGTTGCTTCTGCTAAATTTTCCCATGTGCAGATTTGCAAAAAGGTTCCCCCAGCTCTATGTGTCGGCAAATACACATGTACTCCTAAACCTCCTTATACGATTTTTTGGAAAAGGCTCCATGTTTCGTAGAACCTTTTCTAAAATGCAGACGGAAGTGCGTACATCCCGACCTCAATGTCTCAATTCTGAACTTCAAAATTTGCCTTCACATGTCCAAGCAACCACATTCAGCTGCTCCAGAAGGTCATTTTTATAAATCTTTTCTGTGCATAATATACTTACTTATGCAAGTAAAAGGCCTCTTATAAAATTAGGCCACACCCAAAAGTATATGCACTGCACTTAGGAGCATATGTGTAGAGTGGGTGTGGTCAGGGGAGGAGTTTGGGTGAAGCACGAGCACAGTCATGGTTTAATGCCTGCTTCCAAGAAGATGTATATGTCTGCGTCCACAATCTCGGAGCTATTTCTGCAGGATTTGTGATAGTATTTTATAGAGATACATAGGTACTTCTGTGTTTTATAAATTACACTAAAAATAGATACCTTCCCCACCTCTAACCCTAGGTGCCCTCTTATAAAATTACCCTCATAAACTCATAAACATCCTATTCAAACAGGCAGCCGATCAGATTCCCCTATTTACTAATAGCTGAGAAACCTCTTATGTAGGAAACAAACTAATAGTTAAAAAAATTGGAATGTAGGAGAAACAAGGTTTGGGATGTAACATAGCAAGAGAGGAAAAATTGTTATTTTTCTGTGTTTTGGACATTATAGAAGCAGAAGGTAAGATTTGTAACACATATTACTGTGCCTCACTTTAACACTGTGGGAAGAAAAATGCCGCTCTCACTTGGGTCCTTATTGTCGGAAGTACTCTCAAGATAAAAAGATGCATGCATGGAACCAGTCCTGTTGGCAAAGAGCTCCTCTGTAAGATATAGTAATACAGAAAAACCATCACAAGACAGGACTGATGCAATATAAATAATCTTAAGAGGACACTAAGTCCAGGATCTCAGTGAGAAAACAAACTTCCATATACAACAACCAGAAGCAGTTAAGCAAGTACCAGCACGGAGTCGCGAAGAACGCCGGTAACCGGGCGGTCGGCCCGGTCCCGGCTCGTCCTTCCGGCTTCTGCAGAAAGGAAGGGGGGGGGGAGGGATGAGGGAGAATGCGCGGAGGCTGATGACGCCGGCAGCATTTTTTGAAGGGATTGGCTCCGCAGAGGGAGTGAGCGGAGCCAAGCAGTGCTGCCGGCGTTCGGCGAGATAAGGAGGGAGCTGTTACGCTACCCCCTCCTTTTTTCGGCAGCGGGTTGGAGGCAGGACGGCTTTTTTGGTCCGGCGGGTTGGAGAGTGCGGAGAATCGGGGAAGCAGAGCTGCTAAGGTGGTTGGGGCAGCCGGGTAAGTTGCGGGGGGGGGGGGGGCCTGAGCGGTGTTTGTTGGGGCTTTGCAATTTGGGTGTAGTGTGCTCTTCGGCGGGGTGTCGCCGGGGTTTTTTGCCAGCTGAGGGTGCAATTGGCAAAAGGGGGGGAAACGTGATATAAAAAAAAAAATAAAAAAAAAAAGCCGAACTACTGCTGACTTTATTCTTATTGCTGGGGGGCCTGTGCTCCTGTGTGGAATGGCACGTGGAGCGAGGGCTGGGGCAGGTGGCCCTGATAGGGCTGCACAGGCAAGGGGTGCTCAAACGAGTAATAGGGGTAGGGTTGCTGTGAGGGGGGTTGGTGGGGGGGGCCGGGGTCATCGGGGAACGGCCAGTCGGGGGCTGCCTCGAGCAAGGGCGCCTCAACGAGGTCGGGGAGAGGGGTTGTCATTGGGGCGGGGTAAAGGGGCTGCAGGATCCAGAGCAAGGGGGCAAGCTAGGCGGGGTCAGCCTCAAAGAGGAGGTTTCGGGGCTAATTCTGGGCCTCCGCCTGCGGCTTTAAATGAGCAGGGATCTGCTAGGGTTGGGGATGAATTAGTGGGTGGGCAGGAGCAGGAGCAAGGGTGTGTAACCCAGGGGGGATGGGGTTATGGGAATTTAGGTTTAGGACCTATGGTTATGCCTGCGGCGGCACATGCCATAAATCCTCGAGACAGGGCCTCCTGGGAGAGCGTGCAGAGGGGCCATGGTTCCTACGGGGCTTGGAGTGGCCCCTCGCAATGGGGACACTGGTTGGGGGGTGGGCAGGGTTCCTCTCGAGCTGAGTGGTTGGAAGCATGGCAGCCAGGGTGGTCTTCTCCTGTTCCCCCTCCCCCTCTTTTTCCTATTATGTCTCCTCAGGGCCCAACACGTTTATCAGGAGGAGCTGAAGGTGGACTGCAGCAGGTAGAAGGCGTGGCTTCGTCTTTGATCCAGCAGCGGGAGATGTCTGGTGAGGGTGCGGTTCGCGACGCGGGCAGACGAGAGCAGGATGCGGAGCTCAGTGCAGTGGATGTTGATCCGGAGGAGGTGGTGGCGTCTGCGACGGGCGTTGCAGGTGAGTTACATGTAGATTTGGGTGAGAAGAGTAGAGAGAGTGGTAAAAAGAAGGCAAAGAGGACAGCAAAAAGGAAACATTCCTGTAGACGGCGTCGCAGGTACAGTTCGTCGTCCGTGTCGTCCTCGGTGTCGTCTTCGTCACTGACGTCATCAGCAGATAGTATGTGTCGGCGGTCGACGGGTGATAAAAAAGTCTCAGGACGGGGTCCGGAGGGTGGTTTGCCTTCAGCAGTGGTAATTTCGGAGTTATGGGAGGGAGTTCCACGGAAGTTGCGCCATAAAATTAAAAAGCGGCGTTATATAGATATTTTTCGGTTGTTAGAAGGTCGCAAACGTTCGGGAGAAAGCAGGAAAAAACGTAAGGAGGATGAGAAAGCAGGGCGTATTGAGAAAGTTTCACGAAATGTGGTCAATTGGACGCGTGCGTTTCTGCGGTTGATTAGTGTTTGGGGTCAGCATTACCCGGGGCAATACGAGAGGCTTTTATCTTACGCGGATTCAATTTTGGAGGCGTCGCAGACACATGAAGGGTGGTCATGGTTAAACTATGACGAAAAGTTTAGAGACAAGATGGAAGAGAATAGACTTGTGTCGTGGGGAATGCAGGACATTAATTTATGGTTGACCCAGATGTCGGCCAGGAGTAGTGTCGGAGGAGGGACAAAAGGTGCAGTCGTGAGCGGGGTGGGGACTGGTCGGTCCTTTCGTGGGGGAGCAAGTATCGCACAGCAGCGTACGGGCGGCAATGGGGCAGGTGATGTTTGTTGGAGGTTCAACAAGACCTCGTGCCCTTTCCCAGATTGCAAATTCCGGCACGTCTGTTCCCTTTGCGGGGGAGTGCATTCAGCAGTCAAATGTGTCAAAAAAGGGAGCTCCCAGCCCCCTATTTCTGGCACAAAATGATGCGGAGCTGTTTGGCCTCGCCCCCACGCCTGTTAACGTGCAAGTACTGAATGCGTGGTTGGGCCAGTACCCTCGAAAAAATGATAGAGAGGCGTTATATTCTGGTTTTAATTTTGGTTTTGTGATCCCAGTGTGTGGGCAGGTGGGGGGATCGGCGGGGCGGAATTCGGTGTCAGTGAAGCGATTCGCGTCAGTGGTGAAAGAAAAGTTGGCAGCGGAATTGTCGCTTGGTAGGGTAGCGGGCCCATTCGTCAGTCAGCCATTCGCAAGCATGGTAATTTCTCCATTGGGTATAATACCGAAAAAGGAGCCGGGAAAATTCCGCCTGATACATAATTTGTCCAGCCCCATAGGAGCGTCGGTCAATGACTATATTCCGCGGGAATTATGTTCCGTGCGATATGCGTCGTTCGACAAGGCAGTGAGCTTAGTACGATCCGCTGGGCGTGGGGCGCAGATGGCGAAGGTAGATATTGAGTCGGCGTTCCGGCTGCTTCCAGTGCACCCTGCGTCATTCTACTTGTTGGGTTTTTGCTTTGAGGATGGAATATATTTTGATAAATGCATGCCCATGGGCTGTGCCATCTCTTGTTCATACTTCGAGAAGTTTAGCACTTTTCTACAGTGGGCAATCGAACGTAAGGTGGGTATAGCGCAGGTAGTGCACTACTTGGATGATTTTTTATTTGTCGGGTCGGAACACTCTGGGGACTGCCGTGTATTGCTGGATGGTTTTGTGGATTTGTCCAAGGAATTGGGAGTACCATTGGCGAAAGAAAAGACGGAAGGTCCTACTACACGGATCACTTTTTTGGGGGTTGAGCTTGATTCGGACGTCATGGTGGCACGTCTTCCCCAAGATAAAATTCGCAGATTGCGGGTGTTGGTGGCCAATGTGCTAGCATCATCGTCCTTGACACTGAGGGAGATGCAAGCTTTGATAGGCTCGTTAAATTTTGCTTGTCGGGTGATACCGATGGGCCGGGTGTTTTTGAGGCGGTTGGCAGCAGCTACGGCGGGGGTACGTAGGCCTCATCATCATCTGAAGGTCTCGAAGTCAATTAAGGCAGATTTGCGGATTTGGCAGGTCTTTTTGGAGGATTTTAATGGGACCACAGTTTTAATGGAACCAGAGATCAGTAGTGCGGATTTGCAATTATACACTGACGCGGCGGGTGGCATAGGTCTGGGCATTTACTTCGCTGGGGCTTGGTGTGCGGAGCGTTGGCCGCAGTCTTGGCTCGAGTCGCGGCTTACCAGTAATATAACTTTTTTGGAACTGTTTCCCATTTTAGTTGCCTTGGAGTTGTGGTCGGATAGACTTGCTAACAAAAAGGTTTTGTGGTGGTGTGATAATGAGGCTGTAGTGCAGGTGGTGAACCATTATTCACCGCACTGTCTTTTGGTGGCTAACTTGATGAGGGAAGTGACTTTAGCCTGTTTGCGGTTAAATGTGTATCTGAAAGCCAAACATATTCCAGGGTATGCTAATGCCATCGCTGATTCTCTTTCCCGTTTCAAGTTCGAGCAATTCCGACGATTGACACCACACGCAGATGCAGAAGGACGTGCGGTCCCTTGGAAGTTGTGGAGTCTTGGCCATCCGGGATGAAAGACTTGTTGCGGTGTTCTGTAGCGCCTGGGACATGGGCAGCATATCGGCGAGGATGTCAGAAGGTGGTCGACTTTTTGGAACGCTTGGGTTGGCGGTTTGGGCCGGTTTCAGCTCAATTGCTAGGACTATATGTGGGATGGGCTAAAGAGAATGGAGTGACTCGCTCGGCTGTGCGTAGTCATTTGGCGGGTTTCGAGTATTTTGTGAAGGCAGTGGGCTGGGACTTCCCGTCAGGGGGTGCCTTAGCTCGTCGGCTTTTGCAAGGATGGGGTCGGGCAGCACCTATACATCTGGATGCTCGGCGTCCCATCACGCATGATTTACTAGAAAAAATATGCAAGTCATTAGCGGTGGTGGCCTCGTCGCAATATGAGGCGACGCTTTTTCGAGCAGTTTTTACTTTGGCATTTTTTGGGGCTTTTCGCATGGGGGAGCTGGTGGCGCGATCATCCAGAGCGGGGGATTTGGGGATTCTACAGCGTCAGCATGTTTGCTTTGAAAACGGGCAGTTGCGAATTTTGTTGGCAAAATCTAAGACTGATCAGCGGGGCAAGGGTTTGTGGGTACGGCTGAGTGGGATTCCAGGGTTTCACACTTGTCCGGTGAGCGCCATGCGTGCTTTCTTGCGGGACCGCCCCGTGAAAGTTGGGGGGTTATTTCTGCATGCGGACGGACGGCTGCTTACACATTTTCAGGTGATAGCAGTTCTGAGGTTGGCATTGAAGGCAGTAGGTGAGCCCCCCGAACAGTATGCGGCTCATTCTTTTCGTATTGGCGCGGCCACCAGCGCTGCTGCTGCGGGCCTGTCGCAGCAGGACATTCAGGGTATTGGGAGGTGGCGTTCCCAGGCTTTCCGGGGTTATGTTCGTTTATAAAAAAAAAAAAAAAAAAAACAGAAAAGAAAGGGGGGGGGGGGAACTTGCTATGGATTAACTCTTCTTTTCTTTTGCAGTTGCAGGAGGGAGTGTCCGGAACTGTTGGATGATCGGGCACTCTTTCATGTACTGGGCCGGCCGGCGAGCAGCTGAAAGGCCATTGGGGCATAATCTGGGGCTGGATCCTGCTCAAGTGTCGCTGCTATGGCTGGGTGAGAGAGGGTTGAGGTGGTCTCAGCTTCTGCCTTTGCTCCGGCACCATGAGCGAGTGAGGGGCAAGCCACGGCTGCTGCTGTTGCACTTAGGTGGCAACGACCTAGTTACCTGGACTTGTAAGCAACTCATAAGAATTGTTATAAAAGACTTAACTATGTTATTGCAGATGTTCCCGGGAATCCAGTTAATTTGGTCAGACATTATTCCAAGGCCTGTTTGTGCGGCCCAGCGGCGTTGGTCGCGGGGTCTTACAAAAATAAATCGTCAAATAGGACGGTGGTTAACTGGCCAAGGTGGGATTCAAGTTCTTCACCGTGGGTGGAAGTGGATTGTACGGGGTTGTACAGGATTGATGGGGTTCATTTGTCCCCTGTGGGTATGGATTTACTGTTGAATGATTGGCAAGAGGCCTTGGAAGGTGTTTTACACGGGGATACTAACTGGTCGCAGCTGAGCATTGGGGGGGCGGCACAAGGGCATTAAGATGCCAGTGCCGGTGGCGGGATCCCGGAGGTTTCCGGGGCCCGGAGCCGTTTGGTCAGACTTGGGTGGGGGCGGGGTGCCCCCGACCCGGATAAGCCCTGCTGGCCTTTGCTAGTCATATGGCGAGGTCGGGGAAAGGGCGGTAGGAAATTGGCCGGTGTCGGACACGGCCGGAGCGGAGGCGACCCCACTTTGCTAATTATGGCTGGAGGGGTATCACTCCGCTGGGGGGAGATTGTTTACAGACTGTTTGATATTGTAAAGTTAATTGTTTGAATTTTAATAAAGCTGCGACCGGTTGGTACTTCCAATAAGAAAATTGTGTCTGTGAAATTTTGTAATGGTGGGGGGAAGGTTGGGGGAGGGGGTGAGAAGAACGAGGGAGGTGGGGTGCGGAAGGACGGGCATAGGGCACCGGATACGGCCTGCCTCGGTTAAAGCAAGTACCAGCGCGGAGTCGCGAAGGACGCCGGTAACCGGGCGGTCGGCCCTGTCCCGGCTCGTCCTTCCGGCTTCTGCAGAAAGGAAGGGGGGGGGAGGGACGAGGGAGCATGCGCGGAGGCTGATGACGCCGGCAGCATTTTTTGAAGGGCTGGGCTCCGCAGAGGGAGTGAGCGGAGCCAATCAGTGCTGCCGGCGTTAGGCGAGATAAGGAGGGAGCTGTTACGCTACCCCCTCCTTTTTTCGGCAGCGGGTTGGAGGCAGGACGGCTTCCCGCCCTCCCTCCCTTAATCTTTTGGTATGTGGGGGTGGTGTTGTTTTCGGGGTGTCGCCGCTGGGTGGGGTGGGCAAGGCGGGATCCCGGAGGTTTCCGGGGCCCGGAGCCGTTTGGTCAGACTTGGGTGGGGGCGGGTGCCCCCGACCCGGATAAGCCCTGCTGGCCTTTGCTAGTCATATGGCGAGGTCGGGAAAGGGCGGTAGGAAATTGGCCGGTGTCGGACACGGCCGGAGCGGAGGCGACCCCACTTTGCTAATTATGGCTGGAGGGGTATCACTCCGCTGGGGGGAGATTGTTTACAGACTGTTTGATATTGTAAAGTTAATTGTTTGAATTTTAATAAAGCTGCGACCGGTTGGTACTTCCAATAAGAAAATTGTGTCTGTGAAATTTTGTAATGGTGGGGGGAAGGTTGGGGGAGGGGGTGAGAAGAACGAGGGAGGTGGGGTGCGGAAGGACGGGCATAGGGCACCGGATACGGCCTGCCTCGGTTACTCTCTAATCTACAAATAATTGTCGTTAGAGGTATGTCTGCTAAAGCTTTTGCACTTATCGCATGTTAACAGTAAACACTAATGCATGGTTAGTGCAAAGGCCTTGCACAAACTGTTGGGGGTGTGGCTAGCATGCTCCCTACAGTTCCCACAATGAAAAATTCCTTAACACACTTTAACTGCATTGAGAATTAATGTGGGTGCACCTGACGCCTCCACTTGAAGAGGTGTTAGGTGTATCTGTGTTAACAGCAAAATTGGCATGAGCTAAACTCTACATGCCGTCTACACCCACTCTCCACCTACAATCCACCCACTCTCCACGGACTATGAAGTTCGTGTGGAATTTTCACTGCGCTGGATGCCTTTAGTACACAGAAACCATTAGCGAGGGCCTTGGGGTGCACTATCAATGTTAAATGGCAAATTTGCTTACAAAATTTGTGGAATGTGCAGCTAAAATTAATCAGCTCTATCTTATGAAAATGCATAGGCAAAACTGCTCATTAATATTAAACAAAGCTTCACATGGATCACAATGAACTTTACGATCCATACTATGAGTAAGCCTTCAGAAATCGTAACTCAAAAGGTGAATTAACTTTCCTCCAAAAGCATAGGCTAGCTAATTATCCTCTCAGGATGCCAAAGGGGTGAGGGAATAAATGGACTTGGTGGGAGATGGAAAGGGGATTTCACTGACCCCGCCCCACCTTCCCGGAAAGCTGTTTCTCTTACCAAAGCATACGGAAAAATTCTACAGAAGCTGCCTGTCATCTTTCTCCAGGGAAATGCTATGACTAAAGCGGAACCAAATACGAGAACTCTTAGCACTTTTCTTTTTCTTTGTTTTGTCTTTAACATATATGCATTTTGAATATTTTACTTTGAGTTGCTTTGATGTTGATACCAGCTTAAGGTGGGGGGATATCAAGTTTTTAGAAATAAATGAACGAATGAATAACTGGGCAACTAGCCAGAGGTATGGTTCCCTCATCCCTCTGCAGAGTCACATCCCTTCCAGCACAAAAAATGTTCTTAGAGAAAGGGTTTTGTGTCAAGGGGCTGACTCTGTGGGAGTCCTACAAGGGGGGAGATCAGAATTCGGGGCTAGTGGGTGCTTTAGAGACTCTGGGAGACAGAACGTGCAGGCTACCAGACTTCTTAGAGTTGCTAAATCCTGTGCTTTAAGATGGCACACGAACATGCTGTTTGCATGCAGTTTAGTTAATAGGACCCTAAGGAAAGTCAAATAAATTTGGAACTTTCAGAAGGGAAACATTCTTTTTAATATCTCTTGCTAAAAATACCCAAAGATGTGATTTGATTGGATTTTATTACACATTTATGGTGGAAACTACTTGGAGGTCCACAGTGAATCAGCTCTTAGATTAATACCTTGCATCAGGGAAGTTTAATAACAGTGCCATCATAAGGCTATAGCAACGTAATGGAAAATAGGACAGAATTACATAGAAGGGATGTGGTACAACTGCTGTACACCTCTGGCCTTTTAAGGCTTGGAAACTCTCCTTAGCAGAAAGGAGTGGGTCACAGGGCCCATGCCCCCACCAATATTTTGTCCAACATATCACTTGGAAGCAGGGCTGCAGATTAGTTTGTTTGGCCCTTCCAACCACAAAGGTGTCCCACTGCCCCTGCTCTGAAGTAAGCTATTGAGAAATAGCGCCATCTCCTAAGAGCTTTGCTGAAGATAAGTGCTTGCAGCTGGTCCATTGCTCTTGTCATCGAGCATATAAACTGACACACAGTATGGAACACAAAAGGGTCAGATATGGATTGAATAGGCTGCAGTTTTACCATTTGTACTTTAAGATCACTTTTACGAGCAAAGTTAGGTTGAGTGCTCATTTGGAGCAAAGACGTGAATAGGAAGCATTTTGTTTAACAATGGCGTAGGAAAAAAACCTTCAGCTCATACAGCCACAGAGACATATTTCTGGATGTCAGATTGGCCTGATAGGACATCTCTTGTAGAATTATCTGCATAGAATTTACATGTTTCGGTTGGTTAGCTAGGAATTGACATGGAATGCTGCCGATACAAGACTACAACCTTTGCAGTCTTCTAGATTTTTTGCATATAGCTTTTTAATATTTGCTCTGCTACCAGTTAAATGGTTGAAAAAACTCAAAGGTTGTGAACGTGATGGGGCTGTGTGTCAAAAAGAAATCAATAGTCAATATATAGTGAGGCATTACTCAATGCTAGCGAAGAATGGTCGGTAAACCCACAACTATATCATAATGTGTTCTGCATATTTTGCCATCTCATCTCTCCATCTCATAAATCCGAGCCACACCTATCCATCTTCTCCTTGCCTCCCTCTCTCCGTGGGTTCAGTGCTGTTCAGCAGCTTGCGAGGACACCTCAAAATCAAATTTAATAATGTTTTTCAGAATTTTGTAGCACACTAAAAACAGAACATTTCAAATAGCCATTCATCTGTGATATCTAGTGGGTATGACTTGCAGGTAAAATTTTATTGGAACCTAGGAGGGTAGGGTAGCTGTAATTAAAACAAAATTGAAGTCATGGGGATTTGCCATATTCTACTATTTCTATCTTCTAAAAACTGAGCTTATTTTTAAGAAATTTCTCTCAATCCAATCCTGTATTTTATACAATTAAAATAAAACAACAATCATTAAAAATGTTACTTATGGGATTTAATACCCAGCATTTTGAAATTGATATCTTTAGTTTGAAACATGTTGCTTTGGTTATTGTTTTAATTATTATTTTATTGTTCTATATTTATATGCTCATAATATTTGCTATTCTTACTCACACTGGGTTGAACTAGTGGGATGAGAAATCAGAATGAATGAGATAAATAAACGAACCATTTGCTATGTGCACACAACCTTGGTGATATTAAAAATGAGGAATCACTCTTTGATACCGCTCTAATCTGTACATATCTTGGGAGTGAATCAGCCAAAGTCAGGACTTATAAATAATTCTGTCAAAAAGACATTTGGAAGCCTTGGCAAGAACAAATCTCATTCAATGCTATAAAAAAATAATAAGTCATGACCCAAGGTCCTTGTTTACCTTGGTAAGTAAAACTCTTAACACACAGTTTATAGACTATCCCCCTCAAGGTACCATGCAACACATTATCTGCTTCAAAATAATATGCACGACCCTCATTATTCCTCTATCCAGAGTCATTCTCCTGACATCACCAACATCTGAAATTGGACAGGGGAAGCCGCAGTCATGATCTGCACTCAGACTGAGGGTAAGAAACTAAAACTGTTTGTCTTGACTCAGTGGCGAAAGTTCTAGTGGGGGGCCTCAAGCTAACTTTTGCTAAGGGCCCCACCCCGCCCCCCCCCCCATATTTTTTTACCTCCCCTGAAATGTGCCTCCATTCCACTGTCAGCAGCATGACTCCCCCTGCTGACTCCGGTGATGGTGGCATGACCCCCCCTAGCCCCCCCCTCCCCCCCCCCCTGTATTCTGGCAGCAGAAAGCAGCAGCAGTGGAGGCCTCACAGCAACCTTACATTGTTTGCCATGCTGCCTCTGTTGCAGGGCCTAGAGGTGTTCCTCCCAAGCCAAAGTCTCGCAGTAAGGCAGTTATCGTGAGACTTCAGCCCGGGAGCTAACAGTCGGGCATGGAATAGTTACATATTCAGGTGCAAGAACTCATTCCTTGCACAAACTGGCTTACAATCTATTTTTAATTTATTTATTTCCTTCCTTGCCAATAGTAATTCAAGGTAAGTTACATTTGTGTATGGTAAGTATTTCCCTATCCCTGGAAGGCTTGAAATCGAATAGACCAGTGCAAAAAAGTGTGCAAGGCTTTGCATGCAGCTGAGCTTAGTTCATACTTAATATCTTTTAATGAAAATTTCCAATACACATCCAAGACATATACAATAGGAAAAACTGATGGAACAAATATATCACAAGAAATAACTGCAAATCAAACAGATCTCATCATATTTAGACCACAATTAACTTCTAGAGGCATCAGGAAAATAACAATAAACTCCTAAGGTACAGAAATCCAACCTTAAGCAGAAAAAAAAGAAATCAAGATAGCGTGAAGACTTAGGTGTCAGCCATATGAGACACTACATTGATTACCGACCCCTCCCTTGCAACTAAGACTTCCAAGAGCTGCCCCAGTTCACAAACCAGAAAAGACTTATCCTGATAAGAAGTTATACACCAAGAAGGAAATGTCAAAACAAACCCCTCATCCAGGGAGAAGACCCTTGGCCTAAGACCACGGAATTCCTTCCTCCTCTGTTGATTAGTGCATGATAGATTGGGGAACATATGAACATGAGAACCAAGGAATTGCTCATTAAAATTCCTAAAATAAGATTGAAGAATAACAAGTTTTTGCAGGTCTATAAATTAATGAATGGAGTGGAACGGATAAACGTGGATCAATTGTTTACGCTATCAGAATATAGAAAGACTAGGGGACATGTAATGAAGCTACAGGGTAAACTATTTAAGACAAATAAGAGAAAATATTTTTTTCACTCAACGTGTAATCAAACTCTGGAATCTGTTACCGGAGGATGTAGTAAAGGCTGTTAGTATAGCTGGGTTTAAAAAAGGTTTGGACAAGTTCCTGGAGGAAAGGTCCATAAACCACTATTAAAAAGGGACCCAGGATATCAATGCTTGACCCAGTACAAGCATTGTGGAACCTGTGTCTTTTGGGGATATTGCTAGGTACGTATGACCTAGATTGGCCACTGTTGGAAACAGGATACTGGGCTTGATGGACCTCGGTCTGACCCAGTATGGCATGTCTTATGTTCTTAAGTTTATTAGGTTCCAAAGCAAGAGTTACTAGCAGGATAGTCCGCTCAGTGATTACCTCAGAAGAACTTTCCAGGAACCTAGTCAGGTCCTCGGAAACTTGAGAGGTCTCACTAATCCCAGCACCCCGAGAGCCAGCACTGAAAGACAAATACTGAGCCCTCACGAGAGGGAGTAGGTTTTCCAGAGGAAACTTAAGCATCTCCTGGAAATACCTATGCACTCTCTCTAATGCGGACAGAACAGATGATTTAGGAAAATTAAGCAGTCTCAAATTATTCCTGTAGACTTGATTGTCCAAGTATTCTGTCTTTCTTGAGAGCAAAGTTTTCTCTCTGACGGGTCACACTGAGGCCACGGAGTTGCATCAGCTTTTCTTCCATACGAGTTATCCTCCGCGCTTGTTCCTCCTGCAGCTGAGAAACCTCCAAAACACTATTTTTCACTAAAGACAACTCTGTATTCACAAATCCCACTACACTTTGAAGAGAGGAGTTCATTGTAGCCAGAACATCCCATAGCGCTTCCAATGTACTTCTGGAAGGTCTTGCAGCGTCCCAGATACCGGAATCAGCACCTCACCACCACTTGTCCTGAGGAGTCCACACCAATGGAAGCTGGTCCTGTTGCACCTCCCAAAGGCCCCATGGTGGGGGGATAGTAACCGGCATAGCCATGGAGCCCTCTTCACTCCCCCTCTCTGGCATGCTCGTCAGCAAGCCAGGGGGAAGCACTCCATTGGCTGCCCACTTCTGGGTCCCAGGGGGGGGGGGCCTCACTCTTCCAGGGCCTCACTGCTCTAGAGAGAGACACACTCCAGACGTGTCCAGGTCCACTGAAACAATACTTGGCGGTCCTGCTGAACATGCTGCTCCAATCTCATGAGTGGCAAAACCACATGCCGTCAAAGTCTTTTGCCCTGCAAGCATGTTAACTGCTGAGCCTGAGGGTAGGCTGTCTTATTTTTGCTTACACCTTCCCATTTCTTCAGCAAAAGCTCCCGCAAGGCTCCGGACCAGCAGGTCAGTTCAAAGCAGCCACTCAAAAGGTTCTCCCTGCCGCCATCTTACCTCGTCTTTCTACTGCAGCTTAGCTTAGTTTTAGCACCCAATTTTGTGAGTAACCAATGCAAGAAAAGGTTTTGCACACAAGCTGTGTGCAAAGCTTCAAGCAGACAGCAGCGCACAGCACATTTAAATCTATTTAAATGAATTAATTAGTTGTGCAGCACAGATGGAGAGAAGCGTGAAGAAGACCAGAAGGCTTCAAAGACGTTAAGGGTTGTTTTATAGGTTTGAGGTCAGTGCTGGTGAAGAATTTATGCCTATTTCTTGAGTGCTTAGCACCCACAATTTTTTTCTGGCTTTACTGAAGGCAATGGTGACAAAAATGGCAGAAGAGGTGTGCTAGAACAGTGTTACACACATGTGTGGGAAGGCTATGTGTGCATAAACACAATATTATTCTATGTACTTTCTGTGCAGAAAAATATGGAGGAGTGGCCTAGTGATTGGGACAAGTTACCTTAGGCCAGAAGGTCAAGTGTTCAAATCCCACTAGAGGACAGCAACTTTGGGCCGGAAGGACTGGGGCTTCTAGTCCTGCAGGTGCTCCTTGTGGTCTTGGGCAAGCCACTTAACCCTCTATTGCCCATGTTCCCTGTAAGTATTAGTGTATGTGTCTCTTATCCCCTCATGTTAAATGTATCCCCCAATTGTGTTGTGACCACTTTGATTGAAGGATAAGGTGGTATACAAAACTGTCTAAATAAATGTTCATGTGCCAGATAGCTTTCCCACACAAGTCCAAAACTCTTATTTTTGTGTGCAGGATATAGAAGCTGCTAATGCAGACCCTGTGCACATGTGCCTGGCTTGCTCTCCTTGTTTAGCACAAACCTTTTGTGCAAGCTGTTTGCTTACAGCATTGCTAAGCAGAACCTCTGCATTATGTTTCCATTTGGAAGCCCTGCACTGTAGCTTTAATGCTGGGCTCTAGCAAAGGGTTTCCGCATGAAGTTTGTACCAGAGGCAATGGAAGGTTACATGGCTTGCCCAAGGTCACAAACAGTGGCAGTGGAAGAAGTAAATTTCAAGTCTGGCTGCCCTGGATCACACCCATTTCTCTATCACTAATCTAAGTTAAGTGAGCAATAAGGAGGTATTATTATAAACTGTTTTTTTGTGGTAGAACAGTATATTGTGCACAGAAATGGATGCCTATAAAGGTACTCAATGTATAAATATATAAAAGTATGCACTACTGATATGTGCCGATTAATTTTTAGCAGGGCAACTAGGCAGAAAAGTTAGCCAAATGCATGTGTTGTCCCTATTCTGTAAAGGTGCCTTTAGAAGATTACCTCCCCGAAAGCTCACAATGTTACATCCTATGCGCTGCAAATAATCCGTGTGTGAGATCCATGTTTGCCAACAGAGCACTTCCGGATGGCAACACTATCTGCGCCCTATGATCTTCCGCAGTTCTAGGTATCCCTCGTACCGTGACTGTATACTGTGTAACAGAAAAGATGAATGGCGAGAAAGAGATTGCATACAGATGGAAAAGAGTAGGGTGCAGAAATAACTGTACAAATCTTTATGGAATAAGTGAAGAGACGTCATAGTAACAGTAAATGACGGCAGCTAAAGACCAGCATGCTCTGTGTAGGCTACTCCCCCTCTATGCCTTTGTCTGAGGTTGTACCTGCCGCTTCAGACAGGTTACCCTCTCTGTTTATGAAGCTATTTACATTTGCTGTGATTCCATCCTCTTGCTATGGAGTTCTCCTCTGTGTCTGTCCTGCGCTTTCTTGAATTCCGTCACGGTTTCTGCCCCAACCACCTCCTTCAGGAGGGCATCCACCGCCCTTTCTGTGAAAAAGTATTTCCTGATGTTGCTTTTAAGTTGACCTCCTTGCAGCGTCATTTCATGTTCTACAGCTTCCCCATCTTTGAAAGAGGTTTGTGAATTTTAAATAAGGCTTTATTAGAATGTGAAAGATAATATGAAGGTTGTAGAAAGTAAAGCAGGTGTGTTCTACCATTCAAGCAGCTGTTCTTGTATGTTTCAAAAATTTCATTTTACTATTTGTAAAAAAAATATTTCCAGCTATTAGGCTTTTGAAGGCCAAAAAGATGAAAGTAAATTGAACCCCGTAAGAGCAGTCCTTGGTTCACTTGGCAATCCAGGGTGCTATTCCAGCATCAGCAGGAATCTGCACAAAAAAGTAACGTTTATAAGACTTGAACTGTGGCAGTGTGAAAAGCAGAAAACATTCAAACAAGTACGGTGCCTCGCTCATGAAAAGCTGAGCGTCTAAGGATGAATCGGAACATCGAGGTTGGGACATTCACAGTGCTCTGAATATTTTACAAAAGGCTCTGCTAACACACAGCACTTTGTAAAATACACATAAGGACACTGGAAAATATGCGTCAGTCCCAGTGCATCGGACAGCAATGGCCATTTTAGAAAGATACACACTCAAAATAAAGAGCGACATCATGCAAGGCTGCAAGTACATGTACCGGATTTCTGAAAACTACAAGAGTAGCCAATTAAAAAGCCGAGTGAAATACATTTATCTTTGTTTGAAAGGACATTACAGAGAAGCAAGATTACCCTTTCACTCAATGGCGGAGTCCCTGAGTCCAAACAAGCAGGTAGCTCACACTTACTAATGCCTCAGACCAGGTATAAATGCTGATGGGGAAATGTTTAAATATGTTTAAAAGAATATATTCATGTACTGTATTCCCATTGCAAAATGGAAACTACGGGGCATGTTTACTAAGCTCCGCACGGGTACCTGGGTATGGGCTGCATTACTGGTGCAGGGCTTTGTGCTCAAGGCAGGGAGTGGGTACAGCTGTCCCCCTGCATTTACCATGCTTCAGTGCAGTAAAATGACCGAGGGAACAGCTAATGCTACCCACTGAGGTGGCATTCGTTGTACCCATGGTACTTGTGCTGAATGTAGTAAGCGTGGGCTACAAAGGCCCACGCTACCTGCGCTGCAGTGGGAACACCCATCCTGCCCAGTCTAGAGACTTTAAAAAATCCTATACGCACAGAGTAACATGGGGCCTGAAAATCAAAGGATTTATGCTCCTAACTTTAAGAGTTATGCTCCTAAATTGGCCTGTTTAACAGGCTGAATGTCTAAATGTATACTCTTAGGGGCTTGTTTACAAAGCTGCGGTAGCGGTTCGCGATCGTTATCGGAGCCGCGGCCCCATTGATTTCAATCGCGAATCGCTACCGCGGCTTTGTAAACAAGCCCCTTAGTTTCACTAGGCTCCTCAATTTTGGAGCCTAAAAAGTGGATGGCAGCAGGGGAAGATTTAGGTCAGGGGAAAAAAGGTAGGGACTTAGCACTGATTTTCAGCACTAGACTCAGAATTTAGGCAACTGAATGGCAGGCTTACATTTTATAAGCAGAACCTTTAAGCTCCTCAATTAAGATGAATTTTCAGCTGAAAACGTAGAGGCAGATTCCATCTTTTTTTATTTAACACGTTTCTTATACAGCCAGAATCAAAGCGGTTTACAATATAACTCAAACCAGTACAGAGAACTCATGTTGTAAACGTGGGTAGAGGTGACTTGCAGAAGATGCTCAGGAACATAAATATATTCAGGAGCATTTACAGTTAAACATATGTACATAGGTCAAATTCTATCTAGATATGCATCACGAGGGGGAGGATTAGATGTATTCTCTGAAGTAGTTGGAGAATAGGAAGGTTTTGAGTTGTTTCCCAAAGTCCTTTAGGTCTGAGTTTTCCTTACTTTCTCTGGCAGCGAGTTCCAGATGGCGGGCGCTGCTAGTGAGAGCGCTATTTTCGCTGTAGACTTATTAGCTTTGGTGTATGAGCTAGGAGTTGGAATTGTGTCTCTATTGCTCTGTCTCTTAGCTCTGTTGTTTGACCTTGTGCATATCAGGTCCTGCAGAGTTTTGGCTGACATGTTGTTTCTGATCTTGAAGATGGTCAAGGCTGTCTTGTATTTGGCTCGTGAGGTGATTGGTAGCCAATGTAACTAACACAAGAGGGGCGTTATGTGATCATGTTTGGCTGATCCTGTGATGGAGCGGGTAACAGTGTTCTGGATTAATTGCAATTGATGGGTGGTTTGAGCTGGAAGTCCTTGGAAAAGGGAATTACAGTAGTCCAGAATGGGAGTAATGACTGCTTGGCAGACTGAGCGAAAGTTTTAATCTTTGGATGATAGCCATATAGGCTGGTTATCTCTGGTGGACATGTTTAAATAGGGCATGGGCATGCTTCAATTCTAATTCTGCATTCCTGGGTATAGATGCACGCGTGTTTATGGAACTGGTACATAGACTTTTCCAGTGTGGCACGTACAACATGCTGTTCAGCTGGCCCATGCACGTATTCAGAGTCAGAGCTATGCATGGGTGCAGGCACAGGCCATAAAGTAAAGCGGAGAAACCCATTCCTGCTAATATTACAGGACCCAGGTAGGTACTGAAATCGTTTTGGACATCCCCGCGCTCACCGTATTCTGGACAGTTGCATGTTTCCAATCGTGCTCATCTCCACAATGTACCCATGGACATCTCTGATGGCCACACCTCTTCAGTTGAAACATGCATCTCCAAAGCTGCTGTTTTCACCGACAGTATTTTGCTGATGCAAACTAGACATAAATACTAATGATAAATGAATACTGATGCAAATTAGACTATATACTAGTCTTTTTCATGCCCAGAAAAATTGTAAGTAATCTCAGTGCATGCTAATATATTATAAGAGAAAGTAAATATTAACGTTTGTCATGACATACCTTGCATCAAACAGTACTTAGCAGTATAAAAATGCTTCAGTTATTCTTACATTGGTCATCTCTAAAAACTCACTTTAAAATGCTAAGTATGGACCCTTGCTAAGTTCACAAAAACCTAAACTAACTTTGCAGTTCTCCAAAGGATGCATAATATTGCTGAGCTACAAAAGCATACTCTTTTAATGACTATGGCCTTCTGGCTATGGCATCTATTTCCCACATATCTGGGTGCTGGCATTTCTCACAGCAGCTCCCTACATCTGGCTACACCTGTCCCATGCTATGTCCACTCTCTATCTTGGTTTATTTTGGTCTGTATACATCCACTATCTGTGGGGCAACCCTGTCTGCCTTCCCACAGTCGGCTTTGTGGCAGTGCTCCCCTGGCAAGGTCAGTGTGGGCATGGGAAGGGGGATTCCTTTGCCATTGTACCAAGCAGCCAGCCTCCAGATAGAACGTCACTCTCGCAGCTTATATAGATCCTGGCCTGGGTAAGGATGGAGGCCTCATGACATAATCTGGGGAATGTTGGCACAACATCAGTCATGTCTCCCAGTGCCTGGCACTGCTGCTGTATGGCTGCCCTATTGAACTGGCACCTGGTGACACTGCAATCATCCATAAGGTCCAGGTACTGGCCAGGCATTCATGTCTTCCCTGAATTGCAGATCAACACACAAGATCCACCATAACCTGTGCAACCCTCAAACCAAACACACACACTCACTCGCAGGGACAAATTGTAAAACACAGCAGAATATTTTCCAAGTACTGGCCTTATTCCACATCTCTGGAAGGAATCACTTGCACATCTGTGGGGAAGTAAAAAAATGTATACGGGCCTTTCCAGAATACATTATACACGTCTCTGCAGCAAACCCCGCCCCCATTCCACCCTTCCCAGCTAGCGGCAGAGATTCCAGTGCAAACGCCATGTACTGGAACATGCCCGTAGATGTTTTCGCAAGATACACATCTCCTGCACACATGCAAATGGCCTATTCGGGTCTGGACTGACCCCATTATGCTGTAAAGTTTGGCTGACAAGATGGCACAAAGTTAGGAGCTTAACTAAGAGCCTACCTGTAGGAGCTCAGCTTTTTTTTGCATATCAGGCCCACAATTTTAAGACAAAATGAAGAAATGCATCCATTAGCTCATCATTCTTACAAGTGGCTTTTGGGCCTCCTGTTGATTCAGCAATTCATGCATTTCTGGGGCATGTTTACTGAGGCCTGCACTAGTAATGCGGGTGTGGGTGTGTGTGGACCCATCCCCCTGCAGTTAGCACGGGCCCAAGATGCAGCACTGCACAAGTCGGCATGCAAAAAAACCACCACCTACTGAGGAGGCCTTATGTGCACCTGGGCTAAGGACGGCAAGCGTGGTTGGAATGGGCCACCGTCACCTGTGCTAGTTGTGACACGCCAGCAACGCCTCTGTTCTTCCCGTCCTGCTCAGTCCCCACCACTGTTCCCTCTAAGCTGTGCGCGTGTGCGCGCGCACACACCTCTTCGAGAAAGCGCACATACTTTACAACAGAGCGCACAAAAATTACGGCTCTGATTCTGATAGAAAACAACACAGATGTCTTAAAATTTAAAAGTTATGATTGTAATTACTAGAAATTTCCCGCTTCATTTAGTAATTGTCTATTTTCATTTAATTTGATTAAAATCAATGTGGTGTACATACTGTATTCTGACGTGTAGTCAAATTTTAAAGTATATAACTCCGAGTGTCATTATGTGGCGCACAAAAATTTAACCTACTTCAAAAGCTGCACAAAAGCGTTACTCTTGATTCTTCTCTTTCCTTTAAGGCGCACATCTCTTCTGTTGTTCAACGTTCTTTTTTCTCACTTAGGCAGCTCCGCGCTATCCATCCTTTTCTTTCCTCCTCTGCTCTGGCTACTCTTCTCCTCTCTCTTGTGATGTCTCGTCTGGATTATTGTAATGTCTCCCTAGCTGGTCTCCCCCAAGCCCAATTGTCTCGTCTTCAACGTGTTCAAAATACCGCTATTCGCCTCCTCACTTATGCTTCTCGCTTCGATCACGTTACTCCTCTTCTTCTTCAACACCACTGGTTACCTGTCTCTTTTCGCGTTCAATA
The DNA here is from genome assembly GCA_033557465.1 of Ichthyophis bannanicus. Classification (NCBI taxonomy): domain Eukaryota; kingdom Metazoa; phylum Chordata; class Amphibia; order Gymnophiona; family Ichthyophiidae; genus Ichthyophis; species Ichthyophis bannanicus. Next base: position 278,320,363 of record CM066041.1, read on the forward strand.
TAAAATTCGCATTCTTGCACATAAGGCTGTTCGCACCGGTACCCCTTTCTATCTTGCTAACCTGATTCACTTTCGTACTTCTCACCGTTTGCTTCGTTCCATTCACATAAACCGTATGTCTCTTCCCTCCCCCACCCAGGCCCATCTTACCTCCACTCGTTCTTCAGCCTTCTACTTTCTGGCCCCAAGCCTATGGAACTCTCTCCCTCCCTCGCTCCGTGCAGAGGAGTCCTACCAATCCTTCAAGACCCAACTCAAGACCCATCTTTTTCAAGTAGCATTCAATCTCCCTCCCTAACTCCCCTCCCTCTTCTGCTTCATGATGTTATTTGTATTTGTAATTGTTATTGGCTTCTGTTTTTTCTCTCTCTTTCCTTTCCTTTCTTTTCTATCATTTAAATTGGCGTTCCTTTTCTTTTTCCTGCAGCCCTATTTTTAAACATTTTTAAATATTTTCGAATATTTTTAAATTATTTTAATTTATTGTAAACCGCTCAGGTGCCCATGGTGTTGGGCGGTATACCAAGTTTTAAATAAACATAAACATAAACAGCTGATATTTTATGCGCACACAGCCTACAGAAAATTAGAGGGAACATTGGTCCCCACCCTGAGGTGCTTTACCAGGTTGACATGGAATTTTTGGTGCAAGGACCCATGCTATTTTTGAGCACCATATAGAAAACACTCTCTAAACTCCATGCAACCGGGTAGCGTAGTTTAGTAAACATTCCGCTTTGTGTCCTATCTTTGGGATATCAAATAAGTAAAGATAATTTTCAACACAATTTCTTTAGGGAAAACACTGATTTGCCTGTGGGAAAAGGGCTTTCATGAAATTGCCCGATACGTAGGTAAAAGGAGGTATATTCTGCTATTCAGCAAGAAGAGCTGTTCCTGGGGATGGTAGTAGGGCAGGGTTTTCACTCATTTGCATACTTTTGAAATTTCAAGTTTTGTATATGCACAGCAATCACCCCAGAGAAATTATGTGTGCTAAAGGGCAGGCATACATGCAAGCACAAAGCACGTACGTTTGTTTTCAAAATCCAGCAAAGTCCACATGGAGATAAGTAAGCATGCACTGTTCACTCTTAAAGTAGTTATAAAATAATCCCAGATGAGAGTATTTTCCAAAGCTTTTATGATAAATGAAGCATTTCATTTCTATTACTATATTTGATATCCCACCTATCTAAAAGTCTTAGGGCCTGATATTCATCTGCCCTCTGACCCTTAACCCCAGATATTCAACGCCGGGGTCACATGCGGTACCAGTATTCAATATCCGGAGAATGCCACACACACTAGAATCCGCAGTGGCTAACCGGGCAGCATGCGATATCACCACTGCCTAGTTAGCAACAGTCTCCGCCCCTATTCCACCCCAGAACGCCACCAACACGCCCCAATGCTAACCACATAGCATTGGGGCAGGTAGCGGGGTTAGAAGGGGGTATTCAATGACACTAACCATGTAAGTGCCATTGAATATCCCAATTAGAGAGATTTACATGGTTTACTGGGCTGTGGGTAATATTCAACATACATGTTCAAGCAGCAGCAATCAACACACATATTTACAACACTCAAGCACAATATAAAAAGCATTTGTATAAAAAAAACTAAAACAAAAATAACAAAATTAAAGAAGAATCAGGCAAAGCTAACAAACAGATCTGGAAAAGGTCTCTTATAAAATTGTGCAGCCAAATATATGAGTCAAAAGTAGGGGCAGTGAAAGTACGAGCACACTTTCTTTTGAGAATTCTGCCTGAGAAAAGTTACCCCAAGTTTAGTTTCCTGAGTTTTCTTCTTTTCTGATATAAACCAATCAGCTGTATCTGAATACTGGCATTTGGTTAACAGAAACTGGTGTTTTATGGCTTATTTCCACTTCTCCTGAAGCTATTAGGGCCCTGAATTGCTGAAGCATGTGAGGAAATGAAGGTAAATGATGTTTAGTCACTGGAAAAATAACTTTCTTTGGAATTTATTGTAGCCATGTTAATATTTGTTTTAATGACACTAGACATATGGAAAGTGGTATGTATAAATGCCCATAGCATGGGAAATAAGATCCCAGATGTTAAAGCTTTGGAACTACAGAGCTTAAAAGGGAGAGAGGAGGCACTGTGGGTTAAGCTAGAAAGAGGGAAAGAGAAATCTATTTGCATTGGTGTGATATACAGACCTCCCTCACAAGAGGAAGAGATGGATGGAAAGTTAATTGAAGACTTGCGCAGCATTGCTAGGAAAGGGGAAGTGCTACTGATAGGGGATTTCAATATGCCAGATGTTGATTGGCACATTCCTGCTGCAGTATCATCTAGAAGTGAGGAGATCCTGGATTCTCTACATGAAAAACTATTCAGGCAATTGGTAACAGACCCCACACGTGAAGAGGCCATACTGGACTTGGTGCTTACCAATGGTGAAAGTGTTTCTGATGTTGTAGTGGGAGATCATTTTGCATCCAGTAATCACCAGATGGTGTGGTTCAGTATTAGGTCTAGGGCTGTTAGAATCCATTCAAAAGTGAGGGTCTTAGACTTTAGGAAAACGAACTTTGCCAAGATGGGCCAATACCTCAGGGAGTAGTTAGCGGGCTGAAACAGCTGGAGGATGTAGAAAGACAGTGGGCAAAACCGAAAGGGGATATTTTAAGGGCAACCAATCTTTGTTAAAATGGTAAATAAAGGTAAAAGGAAAAGGAGACCGCTATGGTTTTCAAAAGAACTAGCTGAAAAAGTGAAGAAAAACAGGGAGGGGTTCATAAAATACAAGAGATCAAGGAGAGAGGAAGACAGACACTTAGAGAAGCTAGCAAAGTAGTCTGGAAAGCAAAGGTTCAAAAAGAGGCGGAAATAGCCAATCAGTAAAATGGGGGGATAAGACATTTTTCAGATATGTTAGTGAAAAGAGGAAGGGCAAAAGTGGCATTGTCAGACTCAAGGGTGAAGGGGAGGAATATGTAGAAGCTGATGAAGATAACGTGGAATTGCTTAACAAATATTTCTGTTCTGTGTTCACAGATGAAGAACCTGGAGCAGGACCTCAGAAAACACAGGAACAGAAGCAAGGGGCATCTTGAACAATTTTCAGAAGACTGTGTTCGTGAGAAACTAGCTCAACTTACAGTAGGCAAAGTGATGGGTCTGGATGGGATACACCCTAGAATACTGAGGGAACTTGGGGACGTTCTAGCAGCTCCACTGACTGACCCTTTCAATGCCTCGTTGGAGTCGGGAGTGGTGCCAAAGGACTGGAGAGAGGCACATGTGGTCCCATTATACAAAAGCAGAAGTAAGGATGTGGTTGAAAACTACAGGCCAGTTAGTTTAATTTCAGTGGTGAGTAAATTATTGGAAGCACTGCTAAAAGAGAAAATAGTGAGGTTTCTGGAGTCCAGTGGATTACAGGATCCGGGGCAGCATGGATTCACCAGAGGCAGGTCTTGTCAGATTGACCCTAAAGTTACTGCTTGGGTTAGAAATTCGTTGAATGGGAGGCGACAAAGGGTACAGGTAAATGGAGCTCACTCTGAGGAGAAGGAGGTTACCATTGGTGTGCCCCAGGGATCTGTCCCTGGTCCGATTCTTTTTAAGATCTTTGCTAGTGATATAGTGGAAGGGATGTCGGGTAAGGTTTGCCTCTCTGTGGATGATACCAAAATTTGCATTAGCGTAGACACACAGGAAGGTGTAGATAGCATGAGGAGGGATCTAGCTAAGCTTGAAGAATGGTCTAGAATTTGGCAGCTGAGATTTAATGTTAAAAAATGCAAGGTCATGCATTTGGGCTGCAGCAGTCCAAGGGAGCAATATAGTATAGGGGGTGAAGTACTTTTGTCCACTAAAGAAGAGCAGGACCAAGCGTGATTATGTCTGATGATCTTAAAGTAGCTAAACAGGTAGAAAAGGTGACGGCAAAAGCTAGAAAGATGCTTGGGTGCATAGGGAGAGGAATGGTCAGCAGAAGGAAGGAGGTGATAGTGCCTCTGTATAAGTCTTTGGTGCGACTTCATTTGGAGTATAGTGTGCAATTCTGGAGATCGCACCTTCAAAAGGCTATAAACAGGCTGGAGTTCATACAGAGGGTGGCTGCTAAAATGGTTAGTTGTGTTCATTATAAAGCATATGAGGACAGACTTAAGGATCTTAATATGTATACCTTAGCGGAAAGGTGGGATAGAGGTGATATGATTGAGATGTTTAAATACCTCAATGGCATAAATGCACAGGTGAAGAGTCTCTTTCGATTGAAAACAAGCTCTGCTATGAGGGGACATGGGATGAGGGTGAAAGGGGCTAGACTCAGGAGTAATATGTAGAAATATTTCTTTACAGAAAGAGTGGCGGATCCGTGGAATAGTCTCCCAGTGGAGGTGGTAGATATGAGGACAGTATCTGAATTCAAAGAAGCATGGGACAAACACAGAGGATCTCTAAAGGAAAAAAAGGGGACTGTTGTAGTGGTTGATATGGAAGGACAGACGAGATAGGCCATGTGGTCGTTTTCTGTTGTCATGTTTCTATGTTTCTGTGTGAGATAAGCATTTATTTAACCCATCTCTTTTCTGAGAATATAGCAAGAGGGAAATGTGACAAGTGAGCTATCCTATGATTTGCATTTTTGGAACCTTGTACCCTTGTAAAATGTTCAAAAGCATGTTTGTTCTCTTGCGCATGCTACAGCTCCAGCAAACTTGGAAAAACAATGGTTAATTTGCTTCAAACAAACCATACGAGCAAAAGCTATTGAGAAAGCAGTGAGGCACATTGGTCTGAAACTTGGATCTGGCCCGCTGTATAGATTTTCAGTTGCTTCTTTTTTTTAATATTTTGATAGCACTAAGCAGTGGAACCTATTTGAATTCCCTCTCACTTCTACATAGCTTGGTTATTAATCAAGAAGGCTTGTCGTAGTCTCACCTGTCCTAATTTTAGAAGGCAACGGCAGCAATCACCTGGCCGCCGCCGCCGCTGCTCCAACTAAAACTGGACATTTAGCACCAGAGTCTCTCCGGTGTCTGGCACTGGATGTCCAGTGTCAATGCCGACTTTTGCTATCCCATTAGTGGCAATACTCAGCAGCTAACTAGATAGCCAAAACTGCATAAAGTTAGGACAGCCATTGAGCTGTCCTAACTTTATGTGCTTTGCCTATCCGGTTAGTGTTGAATATTGCTACTAACTGCATAGGTACCGGGACCATCCCAGCTCTGCCCACAGACGACCGCAAAACACACCGCACTTTTCAAAGGAAATCAGTGCGAATATTCGGCAGTCCTAACTGGTTAGGGCCGCTGAATATGGGGCCGAGCAGGGTTTAGCCAGTTTGCAGGTGCTGCAAACCAAATAAACCCTTTTGAATATCAACCCCTTAATATTTTATTAGGCTTTTTCTGTTCTATCTATCTTGAGCTACAGTAAGATATATCAGCCGTATTGCTATTTCATACTATTATTGTAACCTGTGGGAAGTATGCCTTCCTAAATGGAATCTTACCAACCAAACAGCAAGACATTAAAAACAGCATCCTCCATCCCCGCCCTAGTCTCTGGTCCTTGCTCTCATGAATCTTGAAAACCCTTATACAGATCGCAAAATGATTTTGAAGCATGCCTGTCAAGCTATTGTGTTGCATGCAGAACATGGCTTCCTGTGAATTTGCAGACGATAGCTCTTATTGTCCCACTGAGACATCAGAGTGTAAAACGTGAGCTACAAAAACAAAATTATCCATGTCATCCATCCCAGATCGGTGTCGTTCCCTGGTGTGAATTCATTTGTGTGCAATTCTGGAAACCGCACCTTCCAAAGGATATAAGCAGGTTGAATGGTGAGTGGTCTTCGTTATGAAGCATTTGAGGACAGACTTAAAGATCTTAATATGTATACAATACTTCAGAGGAAACGTTGGATGGGGTGATATGATAGAGGTGTTTAAAAACCTCCAAGGCATAAATGCACAGGAGGAGAGTCTTTTCCGATTGAAATCAAGCTCTGCTACCACGGGACATAGGATGAAGGTGAAAGGGGATAGACGCAGGAGTAATATGCAGAAATATTTCTTTATGGAAAGAGTGTTAGCTGAGTGAAATAGTCTCCCAGTGGAAGTGGTATACATGAGGACAGTATCTGAATTCAAAAAAGCGTGGGACAAACACAGAGGATCTCTAAAGGTTAAAAGGGTCTATTGTAGTTGATGGAAGGGCAGACTAGATAGGCCATGTGGTCTTTTCTACCGTTATGTTTCTATGTTTGTATGCTAGTGAGGGATGCGGCTCCTGCTAGCTGCCACTGCTGTTCTTCATGACAACCTAAACAACCTTCTTTTTTTGGTAACATATTGCACAATCAAACTTATGGGCACAGCAGAAAGACAGATACCAAGAGAGATGGTTGGAGTGTTATTGCTTCAGCAAAACACTCTTAAAAACACAAATCTAAAAGACCATCAGAAAATAATCAAACACAACTAAAAGCAATCCAAATATTGGAATCAAAAATCATCTCATAAAGGCTTCCAAAGAAATTTTTCCTGCAAAGACCTGGACAGATTAACAAGTTTTCACGTTCTTTTTGAACTCTGCCAAATCGGTTTGCAACCTATTATCAAGAGGCAGATGGCTCAAAGAATTGGCCCCGTTACAAATGACATCTGATTCTGAGTTTTTGCTCCATGTGCATGTGGTAAAGGAGGAAACGACAGTTTGCCCTGATTCTGGGAACTTGATAACTGAGCTAGAGAACGCAAAGATAAGAGGGTCGTCAAAGGTAAGAATCTTAATGTGATTGAAACAAACAAATAAATATACGTATTCTCTGCTTTAATGAATGATCATCTATGAAGTTTTACTTGAACATTATTCTATGGTTTCTGTTGACCATGACCTGCTTAGATACAGAGGGATAGGAGGGATAATAAATGCAAATAAATAAATAGCTCATTATTAAAGGATGATTCGGTTAGCAAGTCTCTTGATAGTGATGGGGCAGTCCAGAGGCAGAGAGTTAGCAGGGATTTTCTAAAAGCACTAATCATGTAGGTGCCTTTGGAAAATCCAGGTTAAGGCATTTACACGGGTAACTAGGGCAGTTACCCATGAAAATGTCTTCGAAAATTGGACCCCTAGTTCTTAGGGCTCCTTTTACTAAAGCCAGTTAGCTAGTTAACTGTTTTTTTAAATGCATGGCAACAGGACATTGGAAACACTAACGCATGAGCTTAGCGTTAATGCTCACTAACCAGCGATTGTGGAATAGGGTAGGGGATGAGTAGATAGTTGGCATGGAAAGCGCTGCTGCGGCCCAGGCAATTGCTACACAGCGGCAATGCAGCTCTTAACATGGATGCACCTGATTCCTCTCTGGGAGTTGCTAAGTTTACTTGTCGTAACGGAGCATTCGCTCTAGTTGCCCATTGCACGTTAGCTGCTGGGAACACACTGGCCACGTCCCCCGACAGCTAATGCAGAGGCTTTGCAAATAAAATGCATGTGTTTGCACATTATTTGCAAATCCTTAGTGGACTTTAGTCAAAGGGGCCCTTAGTTTACAACCGCAACCCGAGAATGACACCCCTCGCCGAATGCATCTTTTTAATGTGGCTGAAAAGTCTGGGTGTTGCTAAAGAAGAGTTGTACTGCCATGACTGAAAATTCACTTATGTGGATTCAGCCAGTCTGCTAACAGAACTCCTCATATTGTGTGTACGGATCAAGGCTAAGCTGTGAAAATGTGACCCTCTGACCTCTATATCAAACAGCAAGCACATTTCGCTACATTGTTTCACCAGAGGATGCAGGCATCCTCACAGATTGACATTGCGCTTGTCCTCTGAACATTTTTTTTGCCATATACTTTTTAAATTGTTTCAATAGAATAAATTTGAACTAATGTTTTGCATGGTGAGTTAGAGTAACCCATACCAACCCTGCTTTTGTTTTTTCTCAGCCTGTATCGCTTGACCTATCTTTATAGTGTCAGATTGGGCTCCAAGACTGCAGAAAGTTTTATATAGATTTACTATCAAAGCAGACAAATAGTAATAATTTGGATTAGAACAATGGGATCACAGTGCCTTTTAGGGTGAAGTACTTGGGAGGCACGTTAGCAATCAATGACTGAAAAAAGAGTGACAGGATGATGAAACAATGTTTTTAAAGAATATCCGAACAAATATTAAAATGATTCTCCTTAAGCCATACTTCCAAACCAGAAGGCCTTATGCGTAATGTTCCAACCACTAGACCACATTCCCTCCCTTTCACTGGTATGACCTCCATCTGCAATCAGATAGTTAGTGACTATTTGCTTTCCTCCTATTTACCTAGGGTCCCTTTTACTAAAGCCTATTAGCTGGTTAACGCATGTGTTAATGTGCGGCACTTGGCAGTGGGGGCACTAACATGTGAGCATGTCCAGCACCGCATGCTAAAACACATGTTAATCAGCGATCACGAGATGGGGCAGAAATAGGTGCAGTATCAGTGTGGAAAGCACATTACTACTACTACTAATAATAATAATCATTTATAAAGCGCTACAAGACATATGCAGAATCACTAGTAGCAGGGCTATTGCCACGTGCACAGCGGCAACATGGCTCTTAACACAAGGTTACTTAACGATGCCTCTAGGTGTCGTTAAGTGAACTCGCCTTGATGAAGAGCATGTTAGATAGGCCCCTGACAGCTACTGTGGAGGTTTTTCAATTATCATGTGCTTGTTTGGTGAGTAAACTGCAAATCTTTAGCAAGCTTAGTAAAAGGGGCCCTTAATATGTAGAGTATCTCATGTTTAGGGCTTCTGTTATATGTGTTTAGACATTGCAAATTGGGTGTTTATTTTCCAGCTAACCAGGGGGTTCGTTGAAGGGACTAAAAATCAGTATTTATCAGTGTTATGCTAGTACAGGAGCTATTTCTGGGCACCTTTTCCAGTTGAATCAAATACATACATTTCCCAAACACAAATACAGTACGTTGCCACAAACGCTCATGCTGTCCTCTTACTGCCAGCTCTGATGATTGCGGTTGAGAATAGCTGTGCAGCGGAGCTGGCAGGAGGAGAACTGAGACCCAGTGGCTGTTAAATCTATGGAGCTGAGGGGTCACCAGCATGGAAAAGGCACAAAAACAGAGTGAAGGATCCAGGGCAGGGAAAAGGAGGGGTGAGAGAATACCAGGACCACGTGTTTTGCTGGTGTTTATTACTTAAAATAAAAAAGCAGGTGCCTTCCTTCTAGTTTACCCCGAATGACAGCAAGTAAAGTCAATTGCATTGTTCATATAGCCAGATGGGACTCTACGGATACACTGGTCAACACTGAAATCGTTACTGACTTTAAAAGGCCCTAATCTGTAGTATCTTGGTGAGCTGAACACAAATATAACATTAAAAAATGTTTATTGGCTCTCGTTTTGAAGATATTGCATGTAGTTAATTTTTGATGTTTCACCGTGTAAATTTATCCAGTAGGACATCAACAACATCCCAAATAAGCCTTGAATGATGTAATATCGCATTAAATTGCATAATACCAGCATGCACACATCATCCAGAGTTGATTGCATCATTTTCTGATGCAATGCAATACTACTGCCAGACGGCTGCTGAAGCCATCTGACGTCAGCAGTGTACTATACGCAGTCGGAAAGGAAAGTAATCTGGTAGTCTGTTCTGATATTGAAAGCCTCATGAATGCCTTAAAAATCACTCATGACCCACAAGACTGGAGACTATTTATAGACTCTTCGAAAATGAGTCTGAAGGCTGTGCTTTTGAACAATGGAAACCGTCTTCCATCTATTCCAGTAGCGCATGTCGTCCACATGAAAGAGACATACAATAACTTAAAGCATCTACTGACTTCCATTAACTATATCAAGTACAGCTGGCACCTCTGTGGTGACTTGAAGGTAGTTGCCCTTTTAATGGGACTGCAGCAGGGATATATAAAATACATGTGTTTCTTATGTGAGTGGGATAGCCGAGCAAGGGATTGGCACTACTTGCAGAAGGAATGGAATCGCAGACAAAATGTAACAGTTGGAGAGAAGAATATCCAGCACCCAGCTATGGTAGAGGCTCCCAAAATCCTGCTACCACCCCTTCACATCAAACTAGGTTTGATAAAAAAACTTTGTGAAAGCCATGGACCCCACTTTGCCAGCTTTCCGATACCTGCATGAAAAATTCCCTCGACTCAGCGAAGCAAAGATTAAAGAGGGAGTTTTTGTGGGTCCTCAGATTTGAGAGCTTTTCAAAGGTGACCGGTTCAACAACTTGCTGCAGGGTGATGCGAAACAAGCATGGAATGCTTTTCGCCTAGTGTCAACAAACTTTCTCGGGAATGTTAGGGCAGAAAACTACAAGGAACTAGTAGAAGACATGCTGATGCAGTATCAGAAACTTGGCTGCAATATGTCTCTAAAGATCCATTTCCTTGATTCCCATCTCAATTTCTTTCCTGACAGTTGTGGTATGGTTAGTGATGAACAGGGCGAACGTTTTCACCAGGATATCGCAACGATGGAGCAAAGATACCAGGGAAAATGGTCCACTACAATGCTGGCTGACTACTGCTGGACACTCCCCAGAGAAGCTCCCGAACAGCTGAACAAGAGACAGGCGAAAAAATCTAAGAAGTAGTCTATGACTTGTTTTTTACAGGTATTAACCGAAGGCCTATTATATTCGCTATTGACATGCATTTCGTGATGTAAACATTAATTCTTGTAGAATACAAAAAACCTAGAGCCAACTTTGCAATTTCACTGTCATATTCATGTTCAGCATATAAAAATTGATAAGAAATGACTTTTTATTTCAGTAACATGACTTTTGTAAAACTTTGTTGACCAGTGAACAGTGTTATATATCTGTGGAAGTGTCACGGATCCCAGATTACCATGCCCTTCCCGTCGTCGTGTGTCTTGCAGCTCCTCATACAAGAGCTTAAAAGGTATCTCAAGTGTGTCTGACAGAATGTCTGAGCACTGTGGTGGATCCGGAATACAGCTTCTCGTCTCATGCACGGCAGCTCCCATTGTGATCTCATTCCCGGCTCTGCAGTGACGAGGGCCATAAATGAGGATTCATGGGCATGTGAATATATCTGGGCACAAGCTGACACAAAGTGCATGTCCTCGAGATCATTCTTAGTTTAGAATGCATGCAAGCATAGAGAGGAAGATGCGGCTACACTCAAATCACAGTTTGCCCAGATTGCAATACATTTCAATGAACGAAAATGAACTTAAAGGTTCTGATTTAGCTGTATTTACATCTCAGTCCTTTTGACAGCAATGCTGCTTCCTGCATATGGACGTCATTAGTGCTAACCACAGCATTCAGCATCAAAGGAGTCTTCTACCTGCATTTGATTAAAGCTTTCATCCACGTTTTTGGGCATTCGGTTTGCAAAGAAATGGAAAATACAGTGGATCAGGCTTGCTTCACTTTTAGTGCATGTGATGTGCAAATAACGCTCACTATCACTACGCTGCATTATGACAATCGTTAGTGTCATTTGCCAATCGCACAGCCCAACAATGGAATTCTAATACAACTCACGTCAAATAAAGGTGAGCTGTGAAGCATATACATGCATGCAAAGCAGCTCATTATTATGCAAACTTAATAATGCACTTTGCATTGCCTTATTTGGCATCCTGATCCTTTGTGGTAGTATCATGATAATACCACTAGGAATTTGCTGCAACCATTGGTGACAAGGCAATCAGTGGAGAGGAAGAAAGTGGGAAAGGGTCCTGCCACCCAAACCCCCAGGGGATTCCTATTTATGTGCCAGGAAGTGGAAGTACAGGGGACAAGAGGTGGAGAGGGGGAGACCCTGACTTTTTTAAGAAAAAGGGACTGGGGCGGAGGTACCAGTGGGATACCTTCATTTTTTTAAAGCGTTGGGAGGGTACCAGGAGGGGGCGCACTTTGTCTAACATCTTGGATTTTTGCTTTTATAAGGCGGGGGGTTGGAGGGTCATGTTTTCTTGCATTGTGACCCTTTAAAAGACAGCAGGTCCAGCTTGAGGCTTGCTCTCTTAGCATTGCCGAGTCTAAGACTTTGTAATATTCCCAGCTGCAGCAGCACAAATATTAATTTAAAGGACCATTTTACATTGCACTTTGAGATGGAAATTGAGACACCCAGATCCAGACATGCACAAGTCTTCCAATATTTTTAAAATGCAGAACACCTCGAAAGACATGCAGGGCTGCTGGCTTGTCCCGCAGGAGCAATGATTCTTACAAGTTGCACGATGGGAAAAGGAACGTCATGCTCTCTCCAAATTTCTATGTCTGCAGCTTTTTAAAATCCCTGCTCCTGACAGCTGAGACACCTGAAACCCCGACATTCAAGACATCCTCCCACAATCTCCCATTAGGTCCCCAATATTCTACAGACCTTTCCCCAAAACACAACTCCAATATTAAGCAGCCTCCCCCCATCATGACCCTGAGATCTTCCAGACCCCCCATCATAACCCAGACATCCTCCAAACCTCCTCAAGGAGACCCACCTGATCACAACACCCCAAGCAAACAAGCCCTCCCCATCTCCTGAACCCAGCCCAAGGCTTTTAGCAGGGATCTCCCTGGTATCTAGTGGGACCAGGAGCGAGCCTCAGTCTGGATTCAAAATGGCACCAGTCGAATCCTAATGATAGCCTGGGGTCAAGCAGCTAAATAAGAGCTTCCCCCTCCACACCTTGATTTGGCAGCTTGACCCCTAGTAGTAGTACAACAATACTATAGCTAGGGGTCAACTGGTGCCATTGTGAATCCAGACAACAATGGGGCAGAAGCATGTGGGGGAATCTCTCCTGCCCCTTACTAGACGACAGGGGAGACCCTCTGCTAAGAGACAGGGAGTAGGATCAGGATGTGTGTGGTAGGGGCTGTCTGCTTGATGTTGGGGCTGTGACTGGGAGAGTGTGAAGGATGAAATGGGGGGATTCGGGGAGACTGGGAGGGAGGGGATTCGATCTGTGCACCTTCCCCTACAAGCTGATACTTGTGCCTGCCGCAGTGCAGATGTAAAAGTTAATGGGGATTTGGTGTTTTCTCCTTTACGATAGACACGGCTTTCCATTGTAAAATGGGCGGTCCATGTGCACGTCCAAACTATACCCAAGCCATACCCCAACACACTTCCTAGAAATCTGTGTGGTTTGGATTTGGGCATAGGTTTTCTGAATTTGCATTTACGCACGTATTCCAATGTATACACAGAAACATCACTATTTACATGTGAGATGCTTCTAAAATAGCTTCTTTACTGTGGGATTCACTAACTGCAAGTCAGCGAGTCCTACAGAAAATTTCCCCAAGGTAAAACAGCACATAAATGCAGAGCTTCAGTGTGGATTAGTAAATAGGCCCCGTTACTTGGCCAGGAGAAGTAGCTTAATGGTTTGAGTAGTGGACTGAAGCCAAGATTCAAATCCTACCACTGCTCCTCATGATCTTAGGCAAATTACTTAACCTTCCATTACCTCAGGTACAAAATTAGATATTAAGTCCTTTAGAGACACAACAATATTGAATGTAATTCACCTTGAACTACTACTGAAAACGTGTGAGTCGGATCCCCAAAACATGAGGTAAATAATATTCAGAAGCACTTATCCAGTGAGCAATACCTGAAATCCGAATAAGTACTGCAGGCCAGGGCTATCTGGCAATATGTGCTGCTGAATACCTTGCAGACTGCCTCAGCACCACACAGACAAGTTCCAGGACAGTGTGTGGGAGGAGAGGTAATTATCCAGACTGCTGCAAACAACTTAGGACAGCAAAAAGACTGCCCTAAATTAGTTTGATACTGATGCAGAATATCCAGAATTTTCTTATTAACCATCATGGCCAACATTAAACATAGCCAACAAGCACAGCGGCTGAATGCCCATCCGTATATTAATGCTATTTGCAAATGGCGCATGTAAAGACAAACTTTTATTAAATAAAAATAAAAAAATGTTTTGAATGAAACAAAAAATGGCACAAACCCCCCCTGAAACAAAACAGAAAATGACCCCTATTCAGTGCTCACAAACCACCCCTCCGAAAAGGTTGATTCATGTTGCACCGTTCATGGTCAGTTCACCTTTGCTACTTCCCTCATCTTTCAACAGTCTTGTTTTGAGCTTTCAGCATTTATCATTCATGTCAACCAATTTTTCCTCAAACCCAATTTCACTCATGGATGGATCAGTATCTGTCATTTTTCCACATACCATGTACTATTAATGGTGCCTGAAATTATGCAAATACACTTGAGTGCAAATACAGTTTTCTGACAGTTCAGCTGAGAGATTTCTTTTTTTTTTTTCTCCAACAATCATTTCTAACATCCACGACCTCTTCAGAATATCGAATCTTGAGAGAAAAAGTACAGTTGATGGATGGATCTGGTTTTCATCGATCTCATGCTTACCCTTCTCGGGAAAGCCTCAATTACAACACAAACTAAGGATACTCTACAATATGGCTTCTGGAGTGAGAAGATATTTTTAAGAATCAACTTGATCTTAGTTGCTTACGCAGCAGTGAAGGCATTGGCTAGTGGCCTTTCCGCATTCACTAACTAACTAACTAAAGCAAGGTCAGGATCAAACAGTTGAATCCAGCTACATTCAAACAGATCAAAAATGTGTTCTGCTCTAATATGTTTTTATAGAGGGTTCCACCACATAACATTAGGGGCCCGTTTTACTAAAGCCTGGTAACCGGTTAAGATATGTTTCAACATACGGCAACTGGCAGCCAGGAACATTAATGTGGGCACGTGCTAGCAACTGTGTGGTAAATTGCACAGTAACTGGCCATCACACCATCGGACAGGGAATGGATGAATTGTGGGCATTAATGTGGGCATAGTTAGCACATTACCGCTAGCGTGAGGGCAACCGCTGTGCGCTCAGTTGCAATGTGACAATTTCAGCAGGTAACAAGTGTTTTACTCACATAAATGGACTATCTGAAAATTGCTCACCCTCAAGGCAGCTAAATGCACGCATGTTGTTCCACAATGTGAGAGGAGGCATTCCCAGAGGTGTGTTTAAAATGGGAGAGGAAACGTATTTGTGCAAATTGCATTTGTGAATTACTGTAAGGGGTGGGGGTAGGAGAGTGAATGCAGGGGGAGGAGGAATAACTGCAAAGGGGAGAATAGTGAGCTTGCTAGGGTTAATAAATAAGAAAACAAAAGAGAATATAATTGGATCAACTTTTTTACTGGACTAGCTTAATAAATTTTTGACTAGCTTTTGAAAGGGGAAGGCAGAATGCCTGTAAAGAGATGGGGAAGTGAATGTGGGGTGAGGGGGTACTAGAACCATCCCAACCAAACAGTCCAAGCATAAAACAATGCATCAATCGTTCCTCCACTACACTCCAAACACAACCTACTCCTATGCACACACACACACACACGTATACATGCCACTCGTCTATATTCAAACAGCACACACACATCATGCAGCATACTCAAATGCATCCCATCCGCGCACAGCTTAGTCACATGTGCCCTCCACCCACTCACACACCTTTGCCCACCAGCTCACTACATACAGTCCCAACCCTTCCACTCAGCAAAACATACTTATTTGTAATGCTTCGAGTATTCACTTTTCAACTTGTGTAGACTTTGGGCATTCATATACAGACTATTTAAAGTACGTTTATTTGTGTTCACAACCTGGGTTGCAGTTCATAGAGGTAATTAGGAATTATTTATCTCTGTTCTATGAGCTCTTCAGTCTTTACTAAAATCTGGGATATTATAACCTCGGTATTTGGCAGTATCTTTTTGGGTAAAAAAGGGTGAATCCTAGCACTCTTCCCATGTTCTGACTCCAGCCTAACCCCAGTATTCTCCCCAGTTTGGCCCTTGCATTCTCTTTACCCCAATCCTGACCGCAGTACACTCCCCGCCCCAGCCGGACCCCCAACTCTCTCCTGCCAGATCCCAGCACAATCTCCACGTCTCTTCTTCAGTCACAACGCCATACTCCCTACTCCCCACTTTCCCAGCCCAACTCCACACCTTATGCAATTGCTTTCATGTTGTGCAAGATGTTCTTGAATATCTTGCAGGGACTGAGCAGCCATGCAGCATATGCATCGCAGCTGCCTTACATGTCTCAGTTGCGACATATGACAGCTGAAACCTTTAAGACAGCTGTGATGCATATGTCGCGCGGCTGCTCAGTCCCTGTAGGATATGCAAGGAAGGGGTAAAGTCTGCCAAGGAAGAGAATGTGGTGAGGGAGACGGGAAGGTGCTGGGGGGGGGGGGGGGGTCACATGAATTGCAGGACAACCTGCAACAGTAACAGGTATCTTATTTACTTACAATATAAATTTTTGAATCCATATAATAGTAGGATTAATGTGAAATGAAGAATGAGAGATTATTCAGCAAAAAATGGTTCAACTTGTGTGAGAATAAGGTGTTTTCAGCATGAGGGATTGAGAACCCTTGGCACATTATATATTTGGCGTGATGTATACATTTTTAGCATATTTTAGGAAATCAGCTTTTGAATATTATTATTTTAATAGAATTGGGAAGCATTAAGAGAAAGAGAGTGCGGGTCATTCTACTGTAAGTAGGCGACCTACTGAGAAACTATATTCAACCATATTAAACCAAGGCATACAACCCCGCAGTGAGGAATAACATCTGTTTTATGGGTTAAATATAGTGCTGCCTTATATGTGGAAGCAGTGAGACATAGCGAACAGATCACCAAAATGCTGCGGATGTAATGAGAACATGTGGGCAATTCCTGAGAGGCAGTGGACAGCCTGACATCACCAGATAATTGGATGGCAATTGTGTACGCCAAGCGGAACAGATACTGAGCTTCACACTTCAGCTTCAAATGGGATTCTAGCTGCCAGGCTGCTTTTTCTGTTGTGTTGGTGAAAATTCCCCGGATATCACAAATGAAAAAAACAACAATAAAGAAGGATTTCAACAGGGAAGAATCACCCGGCTACCCAGTCTGCTCATTCTTAGTTTGGCTATTGTACTGGCAAAGATCCTACTGAATCTCACATTCACTTCCTCTACTTTGGCCTCCTAGAGAGTAACTTTATAACAGGCCCCCAGTGCTGGAGGTGGCAGAGTCACCTATGAGTAGCCACTTTTGCAAAGACACATAGGCACCCATAGCCTTTATTTTAGAAGCACCATTTACATGTGTAGGTTGCACGCACATGCAAACAGTGGGTGGGGGGAGGGGATATTCGGCAACAGCCAAGGCCATATCTAGCCACCGGCATTGACCATCCGGATCGCTGACCACTCAGCTTCTGCAGTGAAAGTTAGGTTGGCTGCTTAGGGATAATCCGGCAGTGGCTCCATGTTGTTGCTATCCGGTTCTCCCCAGGTGCCACCTCTGCTTCGTCCCCACAATGACCTGATGCTAGACGGCCAGCTTCGGGGTCTTCAGTGGAGGCACCCATGGGTAGGCTGCAGCACCGCCGCTACGTGTCATTGTCCCCTGGATGCTGAGATTCAAAGGGATATGGCAGGAAAGCAGCAGGGGTGTGGTTTGGCAGACCCAGGAAACTAAGCGTGTGCCTCCCATTTTATAATAGGAAGCACATGTCTCTATTAAAAATATCAACGTAAGCTTTTGCACCTTCCCTGATGTACATCAAATGCCAGCTTAGAGAGGCAGGTGCAAAGACTGACGGAGCTCCATTCGCTCCCCCCTCCTGGTCATCCCCTGACACAAACCAAAACTCCAAAGATCCTGCCAATCCCCTCACCACCCCAACCCCCCTCTCCCCCCCCCCCCCAGCTCTTACCGGGGAATCTTCTTGATATCTAGTGGCGGTGTAGGGCAGATACCCTGTTGTTCCTGAACTTTCAGGTGCTGGTTCTCAAATGGTATCAGTCAGCCTCTAGCAATAGTCTTTTATATGGACACTTGACCCCTACCAGTACTACTGTCTCTGTCCTCCATGCCCCTGTGTAAACCCTTTTGTTGTCCTGTTAAGCACTTTGATTGAAGGATAAGGTGATATACAAAACTGATTAAATAAATAAATAAATAAAATACTGCAAGACTGTCACTAGAGGTCAAAAACGCCCTTATGAACCTTGGTAACAGATGGGGCAAGAGTGACTGGGCATCATTCTGCACTGCCACTAGGCACCAGAAGAGACTCCCCAGCCCTGGTAAAAGCCAGGGTGGTTTGGGGTGGCTGGGAGTATGTTGAGGCTGCTTGGTTTGTGTCAGGTGGGTCAAGGATGTCTGTGGGGTTGGTTTGTGTCGGCGGATCAGGTGAGTTGCCTATTCCACCATCGGCTCCTTTTTGAGATAGAGAGCTTGATTTGGGCTTGCTTTCTGCATTCCTGCAGCCAGGAACCTGCAAGAACATAAGAAATGCCATTCTGGGTCAGACCAAGCCCAGTATCCTGTTTCCAACAGTGACCAATCCAGGTCACAAGTACTTGTCAAGTTCCCAAAAGGTATCCAGATGTCATGCTGCTTGTCCAATGGGTAAGCAGAGGATTTCCCCGGTCTCTTTAATAGTGGTTTATGGATTTTTCCTCCAGGAACTTGTCCAAACCTTTTTTAAATCCAGCTATACTAACAGCTTTTACTATATCCTCTGGTAACGAATTCCAGAGTTAAATTATGCATTGAGTGAAAAAATATTTTCTTTGATTAGTCTTAAATGTGCTACATTGCATATCTACTAGTCTTTCTACTTTCTGAAGGAGTAAACAACCAATCTACATTCATCCAATCTACTCCATTCATTATTTTATAGACCTCTATCATATTTTCCCTCAGAGATCTTTTTGCCAAGCCCTAACTTTTCAAGCCTTTCATTGTAGGGATATCCATTCATTCCCTTTACCGTTTTTGTCACTCTTCTCTGAACCTTTTCTAATTCTGCTATATCCTTTTAAAGATATGGTGACCAGAATTTCACACAATATTCAAGGTGTGGTCGCACCATGCAGCAATATAGAGACATTATAATATCCTTCATTTTATTTTCCATTCCTTTCCTTATGATTTCTAGAATTCTATTTGCTCTCTTGGTTGCTGCTGCACATTGGGCAGAAGGTTTCAACGTATTATCCACGATGACGCCTGAATCTTTTTCCTGGGTGGTGGTTCCTAATGTGGAACCTTGCATCGTGTAACCATAGTTTGGGTTGTTTTTCCCTAAGTGCATAACTTTGCACTTGTCCACATTAAATGTCATCTGCCATTTGGATGCCCAGTCTCCTAGTTGATCAAGGTCCCCTTGCAATTTTTTGCAATCCTTTTGTGTTTTAATAAATTGAATAATGAGGTATCATCTGCAAATGTGATGTTCCTGGCTCACCAGGAGTCGACATTAAGGTGACAGCACACATACACTGTTTTGTAATATCCTTGCTCCCACTAGATGTGCTGGAAAGTGGATGTACACTACTGCATATCCGTCTAGGTATTTTTCAACATGCCCAAGCATTTATTTACTTATTTATTTAGCTGTATTTACATACCACCTTTCTCAGGGTCAAGGCGGTATACATAGAACTGAAGTTGTAACTTACATTGAAACATTTGTATTAACCATTTAGAGCATACAATCAAAAGTGCATTGGCTCTTAACTATACTGTATACAATCAACTATACTGTATATAGGTTTCTTTATATACAACAATTAGTGAAAGGCGGGTGTGCATTGTTCTGGTGGGGGTTTAATTACTGCAGTGGAAGGTTTTGGTAAAGAGATGTGTCTTTAATTTTTTGTGGAAGGTCTTGAGGTCTTTTGCAAGAGCCTTTTGTAAAATACTCAGGGAACTGGGTATGTCCTGATCTGGACGTCTCAGTTCCCCTCTCCAAATCCTAGCTAATATGGGGCATCACATGTCTTTATAAAATGCTAGTACAGACCCTGCAGAAATAGCGCGTAGTTTGTAAGTGGTGACAACTCCACCCACACTCCTCCCAAACTCCTCCCCTGAGCATGTCTGCTCTACAAGTACACTCCCACATGCATCACATGTACTTTCAGGCATGAGCTAATTTTATAAAGCACAGTTACTTACCTGTAACAGGTGATCTCTGGGAACAGCAGGAATTAGTCCTCACATATGGGTACGTCGGTACCGACGGAGCCCGTGCGGGAAAGCTCCCCAGCTTCCCAAAAAGGAAAGCTTTTGGGAGCATCCCACAGCACATGTGCAGTGCCTTCCCGCCTTTCCTGACCAGCTCTCCTCAGTTCGAGTTTAAAGCTGAGACAATAGAGAGAGGAAAGGAAAGAGAGAGAGAGATACAACTCCTAGGGGAGGTGGGTGGGTTGTGAGGACTAATTCCTGCTGTTCCCAGAGATCTCCTGTTACAGGTAAGTAACTGTGCTATCTCCAGGAACAAGCAGGAATGAGTCCTCACATATGGGGACTCCCTAGCTAAGATGCCTGGGAGATCCCCCAAGGGTATGAGACCCTGAAGGGTTCCTCGTCTTCCTATGGATCTCAGGCATCCATTCAGGGAAGGTGGGCAGGAGTTGTTCAAGAATGGAACAGGTGTCTGAGGACAACCTGACCAAACAAGGCATCCCGGCGGGAGTCCTTGTCCAAACAGTAATGGGCTGTGAAGGTATGAACCGAGGCCCAGGTGGCTGCTCGACAGATCTGATCAATGGACACAGAATGAAGATGAGCCATAGAGGTGGCCATGGCTCTCACATTGTGAGCTGTGACGTGGCCCTCCAGAGAAAGGTTCTTACTCTGGTAAGCAAAAGAAATACACTGAGCAATCCAACTGGACAGTGTTCCTTTAGAGACTGGAAGTCCTAAGTGAGAAGGATCAAAAGCAACAAAAAGCTGGGAAGACTTTTGATGTTGCTGTGTCCTGTGGAGGTAAAAGGCAAGAGCCCTTTTACAATCTAGTGTATGAAGGTTCCTCTCTGCACTGGATACATGAGGAGCTGGAAAAAAAACAGGTAAATATACCTCTTGATTAAGATGAAAAGGGGAGACCACTTTAGGCATAAAGTGGGGATTGGTCCTAAGGACCACCTTATCATGATGGAACCTTGTATAAGGTGGATTTGCCACTAAGGCCTGCAGTTCACTGATACGGCGAGCCGAGGTGACTGCAATGAGGAAAATAACCTTCCAGGAAAGAAATTTCAAGGAGGTGGTTGCTAAAGGTTCAAAAGGTGGCTTCATAAGCTGACCAAGAACCAAGTTTAAGTCCCATGCTACCGGGGGAGGTCTAATGGGAGGTTTAGTCAACGTGAGGCCTCTCATGAATCTTGCAATAAGAGGATGAGAGGAAATAGGTTGTCCATTGATGGGTTTGAGTGATGCTGCGATAGCACTCAAATGGACCCTTACTGAATTTGTTTTGAGTCCTGCATTGGAGAGATGCAGGAGATATTCCAGTAGAGAATTCAAAGGAAGTGCCTGAGGGTCAAGACCCTTTTGCGCACACCAAATGGAAAATCTTTTCCATTTAAAAGCGTAAGAACGCCTGGTGGAAGGTTTCCTGGAGGCATGGAGGATATCCTGCACTTCTTGAGAAAGATTGAAGGCTTGAAGGTCTAGGCCTTCAGTAACCAAGCTCTGAGGTGAAGGGACTTGGGGTTTGGGTGCCACAAAGTCCCCTCCTCCTGGGACAGAAGGTCTGGAGCAAATCCCAAGTCCAGGGAGGGGGCTTGGGAGAGATGCAGAAGTAGAGGGTACCACACCTGGCGTGGCCAGCATGGAGCTATGAGGATCATAGATCCGTGATCCCTCTGGAGTTTGAACAGAGTCTTGGGAATCAAAGGAATGGGTGGAAAGGCATATAGGAAGGCCTGACCCCAATGAAGGAGGATGGCATCCTTGGCCAGAGCCACCTGACACGGAATTCTGGAACAGAACCGGGGAGGTTTGGCATTCCACGGACTTGCAAAGAGGTCTATGTCCGGGGTTCCCCATTCCTGGAAGATTCTGAGTACCTGATCCATGTGCAGGGACCATTCGTGTGGGAGCAGAGCTCGACTGAGTCTGTCTGCCCAAGAGTTTTGGACTCCTGGGAGATATACTGCCAGGAGATGGATCTGATGCTCTCTGGCGAAGGCCCATAATTTTAGAGCTTCGTTGCAAAGCGACAGAGAGCCAGTCCCTCCTTGTTTGTTTATGTAAAACATGGCTACTTGATTGTCCGTATGAATGAGGACTGTCATGTGGCTGAGGAGGGCATGAAAGACCTTGAGAGCTAGAAAAACTGCTCGAAGTTCCAAAAGGTTGATATGAAGGGTGGTCTCGCTTGGGGACCAAGTGCCCTGAGTGGAGAGGTCTTGAAGATGAGCTCCCCAACCTGTTTGGGAGGCATCTGTTGTCAGGGTTGCTTGGGGCAACAGTGGTTGGAAGGGGGACCCCAACAACAGATTTTGAGTGGACATCCACCATTGGAGAGACCAAAAGAGACGTTGGGAGGTTTCTATTTGGTCTGAGAGCTCCTGTAGCTTGAGTCCACTGGGTGGACAAAGTCCATTGAGCTGCTCTCATGTGCAGGCGGGCATAGGGTACCACATGCACTGTGGAAGCCATGTGGCCTAGCAGTTGTAGCATCTCCCGGGCAGTTAAGTGGCTCCTTGACTGAATCTGGGAGGCTAACTGCACTAGACGTTGGCAACGGGCCTGAGGAAGGTAGGCCCTTGCAGTGGTGGTATCTAGCCAGGCCCCTATGAATTCCAGGGACTGAGTAGGGGTGAGCTGAGACTTTGGGAGATTGACCACAAGTCCCAGATACTGCAGAACGCGTCTTGTGCGGTCCAGGGAAGTTTGGGCCTCTGACTGAGATGGAGCTCGGATGAGCCAGTCGTCCAGGTATGGGAAGACAAAAATTCCCAGAGCGCGTAGAAATGCAGCCACTATTGCCATGCATTTGGTAAACACTCTTGGAGCAGAGGCTAGACCGAAAGGAAGTACCCTGTATTGGTAATGTTTTCCCTGGAACAGAAACCGTAGGAATTTTCTGTGGGATGGATGGATGAGTATATGTGTGTATGCATCCTTGAGATCTAGAGAACAAAGCCAATCCTGACTCTGTAAGTCTTGGAAGAAGAGTAGCTAGAGAAAGCATCTTGAACTTCTCCTTGCATAGGAATTTGTTCAATTCTCTGAGATCTAGAATGGGTCTGTACCCCCCTGTTTTCTTTGGGATGAGAAAATAAGGGGAGTAAAACCCTGACCCCTGTTGAAGATGAGGAACCTCTTCTATTGCCCTTTGGGCCAGAAGGGTGGTCACCTCCTGACCCAAAAGGTCTAGGAGAGATGTGGGAGAATTGAAATGTCTCACCATGGTATGGGGGGGAAGGTTGGAGAAATGCAGTTTGTAGCCCTCTCTGATGAATGAGAGGGTCCACTGTTCTGATGTGATTTGCTCCCATCTGGGAGCAAAATGAGTTAGCCTTCCTGGAATGGTGAGAGGTTCTGGTTGTTGTAGAGCCAGAAAAGGTAAGTTCTCTAGTATCAAGTCAAAAACCCTGAGGGGGTTGGGACTGCTGGGCTGCAGTAGCCCCTGCAAGTTTTGCCCTGGCCTGTTTAGGTTGCTGACGCTTTGTAGCAAAGCGAGCCGTGGAAGATTGTTGGCCAGTATTGGAAGAAAATCTGGCCTTCTTGAAGAAAGACTTCTTAAAAGATTTTTTTCTTGGCAGGGGTAGAGGTAGACTTAGAAAGTCTATCTAAGGCAGCATTTTCTGCATCCATCTGAGTGGCTTTGATTTGCCACTCCTTGCCAAACAGATTTTCACCTGTACAGGGCAGATTTCCCAAGCCATCCTGGACCCAGGGTTGTAGGTCAGAAGCCTGGAGCCAAGCAATTCTGCGAGCAGCTATGGCAATGCCTGAGGCTCTGCTGGCACCTTCAAAGGAGTCAAAGGCTGCTCTGTTGGAGAACTTTGAGATGTCCTGAGTATGCTTTAGCCAAAGAAGGAACTCATCCTTTTTATCCTCTGGGATAAAAGGGAGAAAATTGCGCAGCTTTTGTGCAACCTCCTTCAGAAACATGCCCATATAAAGGCTATATGAATTAATTCTGGCAATAAGCATGCTGGCTTGGAAGATTTTCCTACCAAAAGCATCCAAAGTCCTGCATTCTCTTCCTGGAGGAGTAGAAGAGTGTCTTTTGGTACTCTATCTTTTTCATAGCTGACTGCACCACAATAGAGTGATGAGGAAGCTGAGTTTTTTGAAAACCAGGAGAAGGAGGGACACGATACATGGTGTCCAAACGACGAGAATGTGGAGATAGGGTGAGAGGAGTCTCCCATAAGTCAATCATGTGTTCCTGAAGAATCTCATGAATGGGCAAGGTGACTGCCTCTTTGGGAACCTTAGAGTATCCCAAAATATCTAATTTTTTTGCTCTGGGCTCTTTTTCAGAAGTTACTGAAATAGAGAGTCCTTTAGCTACTTCTGTTATGAAGTCTTGAAAGGACAAATCCTCTGGAGGAGACATTCTCCTCTTTGGAGAAGAGGGCTCCTCAGGAAGAGTGAGAGATACTTCAGGAGAGTCATCTGATGAGTCAGAATCATCAGAAGACTCGAAGTATCATCTGTTTGCTTCCAGGGATCGATAGGCGTATTGACCGGTATCCACATCGGGCGTACCTGGTACCGGATCGGTATCGGGAAGAACCCCGGAACCGGGAACTGGAACCGGTATCCTGGTCGATGTGGATGCCATGGGTACCGGTATCGGGTGTGGTACCGGTACTGGAGCCGGTACCGCAACAGTCGCAGCCTTAATAAAAGCCAGTATGGCTTGCTGCATGGATTGAACGGTATGATCCATGGACGCTACGACTGCCTGGATGTCGGTACCGGCAGATTGTGCCGGTACCCCAGAGCAGTCTAACAGGTGATCGGTCGAGGCCGTGCCATCGATGTCAACCTGTAACCCCATAGGAGGAGCTTTGGAAGCTGAAGCTTCCCGCCGGGGTTGTTTGGCTGGGGCAGGGTCCTCAGGGTCAAGCCCAGGGGCATCTCGATACTTAGAGGGAGATTTACCCTTTGAGGACCTGCTAGAAGAATGTTTGGTTACCTGAGACCCATCAGGAGAGGAAGACCTGGAAGATGTCGATGCTGGTGCTTCCGTGGAAAACAGCATATGGAACTTGGCTGCTCGGTTCTGTAAGCCTCGTTTAGACATCAGAGAGCAGGACTGGCAATCCGGGATGGAGTGGTCAGGCCCCAAACATTTAAGACACCATTCATGGGTGTCTGTAACTGAAATTGTACCGCTACACTTGGTGCATTTTTTTAAAACCAGAGGCTGGTTTTTCCATGAGGTAGAATTTCCTCAAGGCCCTAGAGGCCTAAATAGGAAAAACACCCCAAGTGGGGAAAAGAAAGATTTTTTTTTTTTAGAAGAAAAGCAAAGAAAAGACCGGCGGTACCGGTCCGGCGGGGAAGGCAGACACGCAGCCAAAGAAACAAATTAAAATAAAGAACTTCTTCAGCGGTGACAGGAACACGACCTGCTGGCTCCGCGGAAAAAGAAGAACTGAGGAGAGCTGGTCAGGAAAGGCGGGAAGGCACCGCGCATGCGCTGTGGGATGCTCCCAAAAGCTTTCCTTTTTGGGAAGCTGGGGAGCTTTCCCGCGCGGGCTCTGTCGGTACCGACGTACCCATATGTGAGGACTCATTCCTGCTTGTTCCTGGAGATCATGCATTTCACCCATGTAAATTAGGGTTTTACCTCCATCATGGCTGTTTCATGCCTGCTTGAATTTTGTCTTGGCTGCCATCACTGGCGCTGGTGTTTTCAAGATGTCCAGTGTCTTTTCAGAGAAAAAGCATTTTCACACATTCCTCTTAAGTCTCTCTACCTCGGCTTCATACATCAGCTTCTTCTTTTTGAGATGTTCTCTCTATATACAAAGCTACCATAGCGTTGGCAGATGTCCATGTGGCACATTGCTGTCATCTCTTTCGAATAACAGGTGCAAGCCATTGAACAAACATATCATTAATTAACTTCTGGGATTTGATCCACTAGTTTAATAGATTTTGTGTCTGATATTCAGAGCTGTAGACTGTGTAAATGCCCCTGAGCAATATTCAGCCGCTGCCTGGTTATCCCTCAGCAGTGGAAGAGGCACAGTAAAATCTGTCCCAACGTTCGCTGCCGAAACTAACTGGGCAGTGACTGAATATCGCCGCTGCGTGGCTAACTTCTGCGCTGTGTGCGGCTGTGCGGCAAACCCGGCTATTCAATGCTGGTGGCTGGATTCTGGATTGAATATCTGGGGTTAAAGTTCAGAGGTGATAGCCATGTGCTTTAGAGGCGCACAGCCATCACAAATCAATATCAGGACCTTTGTTCTTAGTTATGGCACTGTCACAAATCCAATTTTATAACACCATGTTCCTACTAAAAGGAATATGCCGAGCCTTGCAATGTGGCCACTGGCAGCTCAGACAACTCAATATTGTGTCACAAACAGCTTCAGACTTATCTACTCTTAGGTTTGTCAAAATGTCAATCCTTACTAAAAAAAAAAAAAAAAAAACACGCCACAGCAATAAGGCAATCCAAGCATGGGATCTACCCACTAAAGGTACAGATTTATATCCAAACCTTCTAAACCTCGTGCAGCAATAAAATAAGGCACTCTGGGGAAAGCAATCAAGGAAGAATATCAAGCAGTCCAAAAGTCTGTTTTCCAGAAGGAAGCAAGCATAGGCAAATGTGCACATGAGTCCCTTTGAGATATTAAACATATTACATGTATAATCTTGATTATAATCTAACCCCTGGGACTAGATGCAAAGCCAGAAATATTTCTGTGGGGGGTTCAATCAAGTCTATGCAGTACAAAAATCAGTCTGGTGACACAGAAGTAAAATGTTGCCTACGGATGAAAAGGGGGAAATTGCTAAGCACTAATCTGTATCCCTCTATTGTTGAATAATTCAGCCATATCTCTGCAGTATACATTTTCAGGGTAATTTATAACAAGGCTTCTAGTAGGGATGTGCAATAATTAGCACACCATGACCTAAAATAATATCTGTGCATGCAAATCGCTTGTGCAAATATATACCTACAGATTAAGGCACGTATAATTGATTTCCATGCTTAAGATTTTTTTAGCATTTTTAAAAATTAAAATAAAAAATTATTTTAGCATGCATACAATAAAGTAGTTATTTTAGAAGCATTCCTAAGTCCAGAAAACACTACTGACACATGCAGACTGGCATACACATGTAAATGCCATTTAAGAACAGGGGATTTTCACATATGGGAATATTCACTATGGGGCTGATTCCGATTCACATTTAGTGGGTCTGGACATCCAGCCACGCTAAACATCGGGGTGCCGATTCTGAAGTCAGAGCTCCCCGCACGTAGATCCACGATGTGCATGCAGCTCTGTTCCTGGGTGGCAGGAGGCGCGCTGGAGGAGGAGCAAAGGAAGGGAGTGGGCGGAAACCTGACCCCTGACATTCAGGGCCAATTCCAGGGTCAGCCCTGTAGTCTGGGGTTGGCCATTTGGACAGGGGACTTATTCCACCTCTTATTCCACCTAGTCGGCAGTAAAGGTCAGATCCAGACCCGGCAAAGGAGGTGAGAGGGTGCAGGGGATTCTCTGCAGCCCCACCCTGGCCTCAGCAGGCCTGATCGGGGGTCAGGCTGCAGGGAAAGGAACTTTTCAGGGGCTGCTGGGATCGTGACTTCTGCATGGAGCCGCGGTGCCATGGCAACAGGATGCCATGGCACTGCAGCCCCATGCAGGAGCCTGGCTGGGCTAGCTGAGTAAGTGGCTGGATATTTGGAGGCCCAGAATTGTAGCCCCCATGGGATTAGAATCGAGTGCAATTTTGGCCAGTCCAGATTCGGATGGGTCGGAGATGCCCATATCTGAAGTGGCCTCTATTTCTTCATTCCTTTCGGGATTGGTGGGGTGGGGAAATGGAGTGGTTTGCACAGGCCTACAATGTAGACTTGGATTTCCCATTTTATATAAGGAATCCTAGGCTCATTGCCAATTTTTAGATGTTAGCTTTTACCCCTGCTCCTAGGCACAAATATGTGCCTGCTGGTGGGGATAGCTGTAAATTCCAAGGCTAGGCCCCCTTGATCACTGCCCTGACCTTGGAAGCCCCAGGACAGTTATGGACTCTATTACCTCTCCAACCCTTGATATTGCATTGTCCAAACCCCCTACCTCTGAAGCAGCTCTGATCTCCCATACACCCATATGAAGTACCTTTGATCCCTTCATCCACCCTCCCAGAGCAACTCCGATCTCTCCAACCACCCCCCTCAAGCACATAGTGCAAAAGCAACTCCCCAGTCAACTCCGAGCCCTCTCCGCCTGAAGGATCCCCTTGCATCAACATGCTCTCTACCAGACCTCACCACAGCTATAACCACCCCTAGAAGCCCCCCCCCCCCCCCGGCAGACTCCCCCATCTGTGGGCTTACTGGGAGTCATCAGTGGTCAGTAGAACCAGGAGTGATACTCCTCATTCAACAATGGTGCCAATGGCCCATAGCAGTTCTTGCATTAAAAACTGTATAGTTTCCAAAGACATATTATTTTCTCTTTAGCATGTGCATTCCTAACCAACATAGGATCAAGCACTTCATTGAAATCCTCAGCCATTATCACTGGGATATAACCACTAAACACAACCATATTAGAAAACGTGAGAGGGAAAAGACTGGCAAATCTGTTTGGACCTTCTAGATTAAGCATGCTAAAGGGGACATCCTCAGTATTGACAATATTTTAGAAACAGCTGTGCTAAACGTGGAACTATTTCTAAAATTCGTAGCTAGAAGTGCAGGAACGTACGTGGCTTGACATCTGCATGCAGTGCGAGATGCTATTTTACAAATTTACATGTGTGAAAAATAAACTGAAGAAACCCACATAAGAGCTGGCAGCTATAAGCACACGTGAGCAACGTCATGAACTTAGATGTGCAGCTGCTGCTAGTTTACCACAGAGGATACTATCTTGAATTCAATTCATTTTGAAGGGGGAAATAAACTGAGGAGCAGGGCATTAAGCAGGGTGGCTGCCTTCATCCCTCCTGTAAAGGGCAGGCCAATTTACATGCTTTTTAAAAACATGCACGTGCCAGAAAGTAGGTCTGAATCTGGACAAGGAGAATTTTGGGCTTACGCATGCATTCTCCATATGAAATGTGGACTACATATGAAGGGGGGATATTCAAAGCAATTAATCCCGCTTCTCAGGATATTCAGCAGCGCTAATCGCGTGGCCTGATGCTAACCAGCTAGCTCTGCGGCATTCCAGGGCCGGAGCGGGGAGAGCACCTGTGTTACTGAGCAGTTGCCCAGTTAACGGTGTGGGGCAAACGTTTGGCACTTTAAAAGCTGGCCTTTCGCCACGGAAGCCCACCGGGTAGTAGCTGAATATCACTGCTGCCTGGCGAGCTTCACTGCTATCCAGCTAGCCCTGAGAGTCAATGCTGGTGGCCAGATATGGCTCTGGCATTGAATATATGGGTCTCAAGTTCAGCAGCGGCGGCTACTTGCCTCCACTGACTATTAGGCCTGTAGTTTTTTTGTCCCACCCACATTATGTCCATACTATGCTCCAATATGCCCCTTAAAACTTCCACATACTAAGGACATCCATGTGTTAAATTGCACCCTTTCTAAAATGGACATTTGCACATAATATTAGCCCTGAATACCAATACCTCCCCCCCCCCCACTTGACCCCTGCCCAGTATTATGGGTCAAATTAGCAAGAGAACACCTCATACCTTTCATACACACCATGATCAATGACTCACTAAAGCAAGGAAGCCTACGTACCACCTGAACTCAATCGACTATATGTCCCCTCCTTGAGAAGGCCAGCCTGGATCCATCCTGCCCAACGTCCTACAGACCAATATCCAGTATACCTTTCATAATGAAAATTATTGAAAAGGCTGTTCAATCTCAGCTTCAGGATCACCTAGACAAATGTGCACCTCCAGACCCATAGCAACATGTGTTCCGACCATACCACAGTGTGCAAACCCTTTTCACCTAACTCACCAACTCCTTAATCAGAGGCATGGAAAAGATATCACAAGGATTTATACTCTTGTTCTTGGACATTTCCACTGCAATTTGACTCAGTCTCTCATCAGCTCCTTCTGAACAGACTTCACCAAACTGGCCTCTGAGGTACCACCTTAAAATGGTTTCAGTCCTACCTTTCTGGTCGGTTACAGCATATAAAAATAGGACCCATCAAATCTCAATCTTTCTCTCTCAGGCAGGGAGTACCACAAAGATCAGCATTATCATCTATCCTATTTAACCTCTACATACAACCAATATGTGAGGCGATTAAAAGCTTTGACATTAATTGCCTACTTTACACAGATTTATTTATTTAACAGGTTTTATACTGCTTTATCATTTCAGTCAAAGTGGTTTACATTGTAACTTAAACTTGTAATGAATATTAAACAGGGGCATTGATAACTTGGATTTTTATGAAGCAATAGAGGGTTAACTGACTCGCCCAAGGCCACAAGGAGTGCTAGTGGGAATAGGTCTCTGTGTTTCTAAGCTAGTGCTCTTAACCATTAGGCTGCTCCTCCATTCATTATGCTATTCAAATCTTTCACCATGAACTCTCCTGATCACACAAGTCTCAATAACTGTTTCATAGAATCTCCAAATGGCTACAGGCAACACAACCTCAAAATAAGCCATGACAAAACGGAAATGCTGCATGTTACAAGAGACCGGAACTTCATCCCACCACCAACAATCACTATGGATAATCTCCAAATCACAGCCAAAACCGAGACCAACTACTTTGGTGTAAGACTGGATCAAAAGCTCAATCTCCTTCCACACATAAACCACATAATGAAAGCAATACACTAAAGGTTAGAGACCATAAAACACCTATGCCCACTCCTATCACCTAAAGACTTCCGTACAGTTTGCCAAGCAGTACTCACACCCATGCTGGATTACTGCAATGTGATATATCTCGATATCTCTAAAAGCTTATTATATCCAATGCAGTTAGCACAAAACACGGCAACAAGACTTACTCTTGGACAGTCTCATCAGTCACACATCACTCCACTCCTCAAGCAGCTACACTGGTTACCTATATCACAAAGAATAAAATATAAAGCCATCATCATCACACACAAAATCATCAACGATCTCTCAGCAGTTAACCTCAAATCCTTAATCACAACCCACAGCTTCAGTAGAACTAGGAGATAGAGCAACATAAACACATTAGAATTACCAAAAGATAGAACAAAGTGCAGCCAAAGGGCTAACAACAGGGGTTTCTTGTTATATGCACCATCACTGTGGAATCACTTCCACCACAAATAAGAGCCATACAATAGCTGGAAGACTTCTGCAAAAGCTTGAAGACATTTTTATTCTTCGAATACTATGGACCAAGCCCAACAATGAATAACTCCTCCTTCACCCACCTCACTTATTAAACACCCATCGTTTCATAGTTCAACACAGCATGTACATAGTTAGCTAACCCCATTAGGATATGTTACAATATGTTTAATATGTATTCAATGTAATGTGCACTATTGCTTATGGGATAGATTCTGACCTGCATTTAGCAAGAATATATGTCCTGGTGGGACATATAGTCACTGCTAAACGTCTGGGCCATACTCATCAACAGAGCCTCCCACACATACAGCAGGGGATGTGCGGGGAGCTCTGATCAAGGAGGGGGTGGGTCAAGGGAGGAGCAAAGGCGAGCCAGAAGCGTGACCCCCAACCCAGATGTACAGGGCCTATTCCGTTGCCAGCCCTGAATGTCTGGGCCTGGGCAGATGGACGGGAGACTTATTCCACCTTGGAGGTGGACTAAGTCCCCTAGACATGGGGAAATGGTGCAGTGAAGGAGGCACTGGCATGGTGAGTGGGGCATGGGGGTCCCTGCAGCCCAACCCTGGCCTTGACATTCCCGATGAGGGGTCAGGAAGCAGGGAATGGGGCACCCTTGCTGTAGGCGGCTGATCAGGGCTCTGGCATGGAGCTGCAGCACCATCGCAACAGCATTGTCATGGCACCACAGCTCCATACAGAGCCAGGCTGAACTAGCCGGGGAAGTGTCTGGATGTCTAGGGTGCCAGAATCAGGGCGCATCTTGAACATTTATTTTATTTATTTTATTTATTTGCAAATCTCTTATATACCGCCACTTCCCAAGATCAGTGGCGGTTTACATTAAACAACAAATACATAAAACATTGCTATGGTAAGCAGTTACATCGAACAGTATTTAAACTATATACAGGTATATTGAACAGTGTTCAAAACTATATACAGGTAGTTAATATCAAGTACAAAGAACAGAAATCAGTACTATATATAGATAGATTTGATCAATATTTGAAACTATTTACATATTGTCCCCCGCAGCCCCCTCTAGTGGCGGCGTAGTGGTTCCACAGGGGCTGGGGAGCGCATAAGAATTAAAAGGTTCAGGGTTGATCTGTTGTGAGGGTCAATGGGATAGCAGGTCACATTGTCAGCCTCAGGGTCAACAACCTAAAAAAGTAACTCTTGCCAAGTGTAGGGTACAAAAAGGCTTTTATTTCCCCTTTTCGCATGAAGAAATTCAAAATATGAGGTAATGAGTAACAGAACATAAATTCAGTTGCATCAAAATGTGAGTCAGCAAAACACTCAAAATAACATGGTTCCTTCACCAACTTAAAGCATAAACTTTCCAGTACAGTTTGCACACTTTAGATTTGTTTGCCTTTTACTCAAAGATATCTTCTTGTGCAAAAGTCACATTCCATTGGTTCTATATCTTCACTGCTCTCAGATTCCCCTGGCAGCCATTCCATGTCTATGGGATCTGAAACTGAGGTCTCTGAGATCTCTTGGATATTAAAACCTGGTTTCCTAAAAGCATGCCATACTGTATCCCAGTGCTGGCTTGGGAGTTTGGGGCGTCGGCTTTTAGGTCTAGTATATCTCCCTGGGCTTGCTGTCGTTTCAGGACTAAAAGTTTGCTCCTTCCATTCTCTGGCAACATTAAACTTTTTCCTGTAAAACTTATCAGTTATATCTGGTTTAAAACAGTCCTTATTGTCCAGATAAAAACTAGCCCTTTGTTCCTCTCTAGGCTTCTTGAAAAAGGCTTGAGGCCTAGTCTGAGAGTTTTGTGCTCCAGGTATATCCTTTCTCTCAAGGCTATGAATTTTTCCTTTATCTTTCAAGTTACTTTTGTAAAAGCTTTTAAAAGTACCTTTTTTCTCTTGAAGGTTTCTTCTCCAACCGGAGGGGTAAGCACTTCCTTCCTTGGCTGCAGTCCGTGATACTGCCCCTTGAAGTTGTGTATGGCCTTTCTCTAGGCCTGCTCTCCCAGTAGCTTCCTTTCCTTTAGCTCTGCTGGGTTTGTCAGTGACCTCACCTCAGTCTCTGAGTCTGGCCTCTGGAGCTTCCCTTGGCACTGCCTCCTGTTCTCCACATGAAGGTCTCTGCCAAGCTCCTTGCCTCCTCCTGTGCTTCTCCTCTGGGTTCTTCCCTTCGGGGTTTCTCTGTTGCCTTTCTGGCTCTCTTGACTGCCTTCCTGGCACCTTTGCCTCTCTTTGCTCTCTCTCTCTTGGCTCCTCCCTCTTGGCTCTCCTTCTTGCAGTGCTCTGTTCCTACTTAAATCCAGAGCAGCTGCTTCTGAGTCCTGCCCATAGAGGTGTGGTTCTTCCACTTTCAGGTTTGTTCTCCTGCTCCCTCTATGTGTCCCTTCTCGTAATTGCAGGCAAATCCTGTTTTTTTCAAGATTTAAAAGTTTCCTTTCTTGCACCAGAGGGCTTGCGGTATCACAATATATATATTGAGGTTTTATCAATGGGTTTCTATTGGAAGTAGTTTTGCGAGTATTAGGGCGAGCATATTATGGAGATCTAGGGTAGCATTGCAATAATTAGAGGGAACGTTCATAGATCTAAGGAGGATGAGAGGTCTTATCCAGTTCTTTATCTGTGTTGGAATAATATTGCATGAACAAGTAGGTTTTTAGATCTTTTCTGAATTGTTTCAGGTCTTTTATTTCCCTTAGTTGATCCGGGAGATTATTCCATAGAGAAGGTGCTACATATGAGAAGGCACCTGTACTTGTTATGTGTTTAGTTTTTCTTATTGAGTCGGGGACTGCAATTGTATGTAGGTTCTTTCTACGTCTTACTCTATTTTCTGTAGGTCTATGAATTAGAGTAGAGAGGTATGATGGGGCAATCTGGTTTATCAGTTTGAAAGTGGTCAATATTATTTTATATTGAATTCTACTTTGTATAGGTAGCCAATGCAATGAATAAAGTATCGGGGTGATGTGATCAGTCAGTTTGGCTTTGAAGATTATTCTAGCTGTAACATTTTGAGCCATCTGTAGTATTTTTAAGCTCTTTTTAGATACACCTGTTAATATCCCATTGCAGTAATCAAAATGGGGTGTTATCAGAGCCTGTGTGATGGTTCTAAAGTCATTGAATTCTAATAGCGGTCTCAGTTGTTGAATTGAGCGTAGCTTGTAGTATATTGTTTTGGTTGTTTTCTTGATATGGCTTGTGAAATTAAGATCCAGGCCCAATGCCACAATTCTGCTCCGACAGGGCTGTCTAGCCCTCACAGGCACAGAATTGAGTGCATCTCTGGGCTCTCTGGATTTCTGGAAGTCCGGACAGCCTGGACATGCACCTACAGAACTGGCTTCTGTAGTAGTTTCTGTTCCTGCACTGAGTTTCATGTAAACCGTCTTGACTTGTAGAAAGACGGTACAGAAAAAATTGTTAAATAAATAAATAAAATACATATGGATTGGATTTACACATGTATATGCCTTATTATACACGTATAAATCATGAACAGGACTTCTAAAATAACCCCCTTCATCAGTTTCAACTAGCATATCACATCCCCATATTTCATCATTTATCTCCCAGCCAAAACTGATTACATTCTTTATTTTTCTTATTCTTTTTAACTTACAGTGTGCTAAAATACACTAAAACTTTGTCACTGCACACAATCTGACATAATTGAATGTACAGATTTTTAAAACTGTGGTTACATCTGGATATGGGAAGACATCAATGTGCAGTCATGCACCTATTTTACAAGAGGCTCTGGCAAACCTCTTGTAAAATACTATGGGAATTTTCCACATCATGACCTAGATGTCTATATTGCCTTTTCCAATTCCTCTCTAAAATTTGCCTTTACATGCAGGTCCACATAGGACCCAATTCTGTCCTGGATGTAGAAGCCCTCTATACCTCCCGTCTGAACCGGTTGTACAGAGGGCGTTGCGATCCTGATCCCGCAGGCACGTCTAGCCCCGTGGGATCAGAATTGTGAACAGTCCTGTATGTGCAGGCTGGGACTGCAATTCAGCCCGGCCTTCACGTACAGGAAATGCCTGACTAACTCAGTCAGGGCTTTACAATGGAACTTCGGCACCATGGTGTCTGGTTGCCATGGCACCGCGGCTCCATTGTAAGGCCATGATTCCATTCACCGGCTCCTTCAAAGCATTCCCCACAGCCTGACCCTCGATCCGGCCACCTACAGCCAGGGTCGGGCTGCAGTGAATGTTCTTGGCCTCCCTGCCCCATCTGAGCCCGGGCCCACTGATTTACAACGTCTGGGGAGGTTATTCCATCTTGGAGGTGGAATAACTTCCTTGTACAAGTCACTGGCCCCGGACGTACAGGGCTGACATTAGAATCAGCCCTGTACATCCAGAGTCAATGACCACCCACCACACACCCTAACTTCGCCCCTGATACACTCCCTCCCCACCCCCGTCTAACTTCCTGGTACAACCGCCGGCAGGGAGGGCCATGAATAGCGGGGATGTACATGCATACATTTCTATTTTCTTCAGAGAGGGTGTAAATTTGTTTGTACAAACTTTTGTGCTACTGAGGTTGGTTGGGGTTGCTTATTTATAAAGCATATCAATACCAATGTTGTCTCTATAAAATAGTCTTCCAGAATCAGTTCCACTAGCACACAAATGCCCACATACAAATTTTTCTGTTCCAAAAAAGTTGTAAATGTGTTTGTGTATTCTACACATGTATCTGCGCATTTTATAAGGTATGCAGATACTTTGAAAGCCTGTCTATGCGCCACACACATTACGCTCCTGGGAATGCTTATGTGCAGATCACATATAAGTAGGGAAACTCTTTCCATGCATCTACTTTTCGTCATGGCGGGGTCCATTCATGGAGAACAAGGTCCTAGGAAATGCATATTCACCTATAGTATCCCCCTTTCCCATTGGGTTGGCTCCTCCAGTACTCAGAGGCTGCCAGAACTTGAGACCAAAGCTCATATTCCCTGCAAGAAGGGTAGATACTGGATGGAGAACGAGGAGGCAGGAGACATACCGAGTGTAGAACCAAATCCAAAATAACAGTCAGAAGCAAGGTCCAGGGACAGACCAGATGCAGGGAAGGTGGAAGAAATTTGTAACCAGAAGACTAGTAGCGGTCAAACATCACGATCAGCCATCACCAAGGTACTCAGAAACTCACACAAGAGACCTATCTGAGGACAGGTGGACTTAAAGCTCCTGGGTAAATAGGTGCAGGGAGCTGATCAGTAGGAACCATCATCCTGGGAAGCATTCAGAGAGGATCAATTGAGGTGCACTGCATAGAAGACAGGAAGAGGACTGAGCTTGCTCTCTACGCGGGGCCAGTAGTGTCACTTCTTATGTACAGATGTGGCCATGCAATTTCACAAAAGCCCTTCCCTGCATGAAACACAGGCTTTACATATGAAAAATCCTGATGAAATTACTCCTAGGACAAGTTTACGAACATCCACTTAAATACTGTTTTATATGCTGTAGTCCCGTACAAAAGCACCCTTTATGAAAAAATTATGTTGCTCATCTAAAACACAGCTGCATAACCAATTCTAAAAAAGAAAATAAAAGGTTTTTCCACATAGATGGAAATCTGGAATTAGCAAATAGAATTTATGCTTAATCCCCAATAATGATGATCTGAGTGGACTCTAGGACAAAGAGTTAATCCCCATATTTGAGATCAGAAAAGCGTTTACCTATGCAGCTGAACTGGCACAAATCCAGAAGGTTTTTCTAATTTCTTCTGTATTACTAACTGGAGATAAGGCAATAAGAAGTATGTGACTGGAATCAATGGACTTCTGCTCTCTTTTCAATCTCACCAGCTGTGCAAATAACTAACAATCACAGTGGCCCCTAGCTACATATCTCAAATTCTGGCAGGCTTTTTTTTTAAACATTATTTGCCTTTTGAATATGAACATTTTAAAGTACCAATTGTTTCTGAATTAAAACAATTTCAGAACCTCTACTCTAATATCCTAACACAGCACGACCTCGTATGAGGTAAACAAACCTCCTCTCTTTAAACACCTTTACTTTTCCTTCTCTGTTGACAGGAACAAGACTGTTTATGCACCTCAGCAGATATTTAGAGTAACATCTTAATTAAGCCAGTCCTTTACATGCTGCCAAGTGCTGGACACTAATGCTTTGCTGTGTGGTTCAGTTCATTCCTCTTCCTTGTACCTGGACGAGACCCTGTGCATATTTTGCAAATGTCATCATTGCTGAAATGTGTTTTTAATATGGGAAAAGTGCCTCTTGAAATTATTCAAATGAATCGCGCGGCACTAGTGCAAAAGATTCTGGTTGCTTTTCTGGATCAGCGGCTTGGCAATACTTACTTGATTGAAAATAAGCAGGTTGTACCCAGCCCCCTAAGTTTAACGATCACCAATGCTCAGTGATTTCTGTTTATCTTCCCTCTTCAGGACCACAGAGCTGCTTTCCACTGAAAAAGTCCCAACCTGTTACCATTGGCAATGGTTAAGAAGTTTGTTGTTAACACCTCAATTATCTGGAAAACACTTTAAGTATCTCTGTCTGCTGAGTTATACTAGACCTTCATAGTGTTCTCTAAATTACATAATATATGAATAGACCTCTGTGGTATAGTTTTACCAACTAAAAGATCTGACTGTTTAGCTTAAAAGCAATCAAGGTTATGATTTCAACCATGAAGGTCACAGGTGTAACATAAGATACTTTTACTGCTTTTGAGCACAGTAGAGTTTATTATTCAGCACCAGCACTGGGCGGACAGCTCCACAGCTCATAGTCAATCTGTTCTTCAGCCCATACCTCATATGCTAAACGGGGTTTTTTTTTTGTTGAA
This sequence comes from Ichthyophis bannanicus, assembly GCA_033557465.1. Taxonomy (NCBI): domain Eukaryota; kingdom Metazoa; phylum Chordata; class Amphibia; order Gymnophiona; family Ichthyophiidae; genus Ichthyophis; species Ichthyophis bannanicus. The sequence goes on from CM066041.1 coordinate 278,358,632, forward strand.
ACAAGGTCAGAAATTCTTTCTTGCCATCTGTCTCTAACACTCCAACAACATTATTACTTATAAAATGCAAGCAACTCTTTAGAAGAAACTTACTAAAGAAATGTTAATTTTTTTCTATTTTATAAAGCAATACAAACAGAAAGAGGAGTAGCCTAGTGGTTAAAGCAACAACCTAGCACCCTAGCAATCTGGGTTCAATTCCCACTGGCATACCTTGTGCAAGTCACTTTACCCTCCATTGCCTTGGAAGAAAAGTCCTGGCAAACTACTTCTAATCATACCTTGCCAAGAAAGTCTAGGGGCTACTGGCTCACAAAGAGTCAGCATTGACTTGACAACACTTAACAAAAAACATAAACATAAGAAAAATAAATAAAGAACTCCATTCTAGGTCAAACCAAAGTCCAGTATCCTGTTTCCAGCAGTGGCCAAGCCAGATCACAAGTACCTCTCAGGATCTCAAAAATTTGATAGATTCCTGATGTTTACCCACCAGGGATAAACTATGTCTTTCCCCCAAGTCTACCTTAATAATGGTTTATGGACTTTTCCTCCAGGGACTTGTTCAAACCATTTTTTTAACTCAACTACACTAACTTTGAGTCCTTACCATAAAGCACTTTTGTTTCAGGTAATTTTCTTACTTAGCCAATTGCACTCAAATACACTATGGTATCATTGAACTGACCTTCATCAGAAATTTGAACAGACATCACACAGATCCTTGTATTGTGCACAGATACAACTGAAGCATGGGCTTGTGGATAAGGAATGTTTACACAAAAATGGTTTCCATAAAAGAGGGCCAGATATTTCTAAAATATTTTACAAGCATGAAATAAAATATATCAAGAGGACAAGACAAGACATGTTTAAGAATAAGATCAAATGAGGAAGTAAGAAAGTTCTAAATTAATACTGAGAGAAAACTAGGCTGCATTAAAGGCTGTAGATAATTTGTTAATGTCTTCCAATATAGGAATTTTGAAAAAAATTACATAAAAATGGTTTATGTCTACATGTGTCTTGTGACAAAATAAGTCCTCAAGGAAGAGATGGAAAGTTACCCTAACATTTTGGAATAAAACAAAATATCTCTGACAAATATGAAAACCAGAAACACCAGGTTTGTTTTCAAAGAACAAACCTCCAAAAACTTCCCACTGCCTTAGGCTGTGAGATGTTGACAAACAGAAAAATAACCCAAAGTGGCTGGGAAATGTTGACTTTTCATGTCACTTCCCCTCAAACTTCCCAGCCAACACCTCCCACCATACACTCCCTCCCACATATACACAATCTTCTTGCATCCCCCTGTATCCACCATCTACAGACTGCACCACAGTACATATACAAATACTGCAAACATACCACATTTCCTTACACTTCCAATTTTGCCCTTATTTGGTGGCCTGATCCTAGTGGTAGTGCCAAAATATTACCATAAGGGATCAAATATATTGTTTTAGAACCCAGAACTGAAAGAAAAGGAGTGGCTGAGCATTGCTCCTGTTCCTATTAGACGCCAGGGACTATTTGACCCCAGTGAGAACCAGGTTTGGGAGATCAGTAGGTGGGAGGAGACCGTTTTTCATTCTGGAGTGCGTTGAGCATGGGATGCAGGGGCATATCAGATTCCTTGTGAGGGATCTGGGAGGGACAGGGGATCATCAGATGCCTTGGAAGGGTGGGGAGATCAGATGTCAGGAAAATTCAAGGAGATCATTGTCAAAGGGGATGACTTAAGGGACTGGTGATGCAGAATCAAGGTGTACATTCAGATCAGAGAGCAGTGATTTTAAAAAACTGCTTCCAAGCACGTGTCGGTGCTCTTGTCCAGTTTCTTTCCCCAAATGCAGCTTTCTAGAATCACTACTCCCGCTTGATGTGGAAGACAGCAACATGCAGTCCAATATGTCCTTATATCTATTTTACAAGAGGCTCTGAATGTGGCAGAGCTTCTTGTAAAATACTGTGGGAATTTTCCATGTCCTGCCCTGGATGCCAAAATTCCCATCTCTGCGTCCTCATGATCTTAAAAGGTATGGAGTGAAAGTGAGTGTGAATTAGTGTGACTTGAAAAAATGAACGCAATTGGCAAGGCTCACTACAATCTCTCCCTCTCTACCTGTTGCCAAAATTGTTGTAATTGGACACAAGTCCACTATACAAGCTTTTGGACACTTTCCCTCCAACACATGGACTTGACCATGTTACTAAATCTAAAAAAGAATCATATTCTATATAATGGCCAACACTGTACAGTATGTGATCACAAGGTCTTTTGTTATTGTATAGCAGGGCTGCATCTGATATCTTGATCCAATGATCAGCTGGTAGTTAAATATTACTGGTAGATTCCTCATTGCATTTCTTAGTAATATTTCTGGGCAGCCCTGCACCGTTTGTTTCACTAAGAAAGCTGTACAGAGAGAAGAAACTATTCTATTCCTGAATAGATGATGTTTTAACACCTATGCTACTTTATTTGGTCTTCTTGAAGCATATACTAAATCACTCTGACCCCGAAGTGAATTTTTAATGTGTAAATAACGAAGATGTATTCAATGTGTTATTTTAGGAACTGAGGATGATTTACTGATTCTGGATTTTTTGTGTAATTTTATGAGAATTGTGGTTTATTGTAATCTGCTTTAGGATTACACCCAGTCCCCTAGTTACCCTCTATGTATCTTAGGTGGAATATCAAGTTTGAACATTAAATAAATCGGGCCCGATATTCAAAAGGCATTTACATGGTTTACAGCCCAGTACTTGAATATGCCCTATTAACCCCGCTACATGCCCCGATACTATGTGGAGAGCCTCGAACTATACAAAGATCACCTGAAAAAACACCGAGCTGATGTCACAAAACGAATGAAACAATATCATACGGAGATATTACAACGTTCGCTAAATAAGCCACACGAGCTCTTCAACCTAGTCAAGTCCTTAGCAAAGGAGCCCACATCTGCACAACCAAGCCTCCCCAACCCTTAAGAATATGTGGACTATCTTCTAGCCAAGTTAGCACAATCCAACACTCACACCCATTACAACTCCACCCTCCCATCCCTGCCATGTACCTCACTGGATACCGCACCTGACAGTAACCACATCATCACCACTTTTTCTACCCCAACTGAGAGAAGTATACAAAACATCATATCCACCATAAATACCACTACAGCACCTAACGACCCCTGTCCAGCATTTTGGATAAAATCCCTTCAGTCTGAACTTAGCCCTTTCCTCTCCAAACTCATTGAACTATCCTTTTCAACGGGGATCTTCCCACAGAGCCTGAAGCATACAGCAATAAGACCACTACTGAAAAACAGTAAACTTGACCCAGCAAAGATGGATTCCTACAGGCCAATATCAAGCATCCCGCTGCTAGCTAAGATCATCGAGAAGGTGGTACATCAGCAACTTGACCAACACATTGAGATCAATGCACCCCTCGACCCTTGTCAACATGGCTTCCGCAGTTCACACAGAATGGAAACATTGCTAACCACATTATTCAAAACCCTTACCATCGGGATCGACAATGTCAAACAAGGATTCGCCCTGATCTTCCTTGACATTGCCGCGGCATTCGACACCGTATGTCACGAAATACTCCTCTCCCGTCTTAGTGAGAAGGGCGTCCAGGGCAACGCTTTATAATGGTGCTCCTCGTACCTAACTGACAGATGGCAACAAGTGCGTTCCGGCCTCACAACATCCTCTTCTTTCCTCCAAGAAAAAGGAGTCCCGCAAGGATCTTCATTGTCATCATTCCTATTTAACATCTACATGCAGCCCTTATGCAACCTTGTCCGCTCGTTCAACATTAACTGCCTGATCTACGCAGATGGTGTTCTTCTATATATGCCGTTCCTACTAAACAAACCAGACTTATCACCCCTGACCGCCTGTTTTGATGCGGTTACTGATTGGCTACTCTCACAGAAACTAAGAATAAATTTTAAGAAAACAGAAGTTCTCTTCCTTACAAGAAACACAACATTCATACCACCAAGCTCCCTGAAGGTCAGGGATGCAGAGCTCCTAAGCAAGCACACAATCCAGTACCTTGGAGTCACGATCGACCAACATCTTAACATGAAGGCCCAGATAAACAATATGATCAAGGCAATATACAACAAAATCAAGACACTCCGCCACCTGAGACAACTACTAGAACCAGAAGATTATTGGACAGTTTATCAGGCGCTAATAATCCCACACTTCGACTACGCGAACGCCATACTACACGGCCTTCCTAAAAACTACTTAAACCCGCTTCAACTAGCAATGAACGCGGCCGCCAGAGTGCTGATCGGGACATCAAGGAGGGAACACATAACCCCAATCCTAAAAAACCTGCACAGGCTCCCAGTTCAATCCAGGATCACCTTCAAAGTCCTGACACTGACTCACAAAGCCATTAATAAAAACTCTTCCACGTCACTCACAGATCTCATCCATACTACACCCCTAAACAGAGTCAGGAGATCAGCCTCAGTCAATACATTGAACATCCCAAAGGAAATCATAAAATGCTCGCAATCAGCCAAAAACAGAGCATTCGCCTTTTATGCACTGACTTGCTGGAACGCCCTACCCCCTACTATCCGGGCCATAAGTGACCTTGCCCAATTTAGGAAGGCACTTAAACATCACCTGTTCCTACAATACTACGCACACCCAGGTCACCACACACCCCCTGCCACACCTACAAGCCCATGTAGCCCGCCAAACTCCAACCCTCCTGCTAGTAGCACTTCACTCATCACATTGACATCATGATCACTACAGATCCAATTTATTTATATATAGCTGAATGATCCAGGTACATATGTTGATAGTTTATTATTGATCCATGTACATATGTTGATAGTTTATTATTGATCCATGTACATATGTTGATAGTTTATTCTGCAAATAGTTACCTTGTTCGTATGTCTCCTGTACATAACCCCCTGTTATAATGTAAATGCAGTTCAATCCCCTGCTCTGCATGATTTCGTTTCATGTAAACCGCACTGGTGTAAAGAGCGCGGTATATAAGAAAGATAAATAAATAAATAAAATAAATAAAATCAGGGCAAGTCGGGGCGTTCCGGAGCGGAAACTCTCGCTAACCAGGTAGCAGCAATATTGCATCACTATCTGGGTAGCGATCGGTGGCTAAGACAAGGCACAGCAAAATCTGGCCTAGTTTTACCCATGGAAGCTAACTAGGTAGAGGTGCAATATAGCTGCTACCGGGTTAGCTTCCGCGGCTCCAGGGCATGTGCGGTGACCCCGGATATTCAAGGCCATCACCGTGGGTTAAGGGTTGGTGGGCAGGGCAGGTTCAATTCAGTATCAGGTCATCATGTTTAATTAATTTGATAAACTGATTTTCATTCCAGAGCAGCAAAGTGGTATACATAATGAGAGTCAAAACAGGGAACATACAAAGTATTTCTAAGAGGATCTAATATGCCAGCCTTAGGTCTTGAAAGGATTTAATGGTGATGATCAAACATATGCTCTATTTATATTTTAAGGTCTTAACCAGCCAAGATTACAGTCTGGAATTAAAATCTGACAGATAAAGATTATCAGTATTCATAATTATTGATACAGGGGAAAGAACTTCTTAATGTACGTTTAGATATTTCTTTGCTTGCTGCCCTATGCAAAATTCTGGAAGTATTCCTACAGACATGCAAAATCTGTTACATTAAGTAATGATTACAAAAGGGAGAATTTAGCTTCCTGATGTGGAAACCTTTTAGGTGCCAGGTCACCAGGATGCTTCAAAACTGGCACCTGGATCCTATGACTAGCTCTGGCTCAATCCCAGGAGCTACCCAGGCCTGAAGGGAGATATTGTCACTATGGTAGGCCCAAAAGGAACCACTGCAGAGGATAGCCCTGGGCCCAGGAGGAGCCATTGAAGGCTGACCCAAGCCAAAATAGAAGAGAAGCTACAAGGAAGAGAGAAAAAATAGACAAGATAAAAAATAGAGCCAATAAAACTAAAAGCAACCATACAAGATCAAAATAGTAGAGAAAAGACTTAGGTAGTCACATTCAACAAGGGTGGATACAATATATGCTGGCCTAATTTGCTATAGATTGACAAGAATCTTCATATCAGAGCTAATCAGGAAACTTGATCTATAAGAATTAAAATCAGATTCATCTTTACCCTTTTCATAAGTTAGAGAGACAATATCTACTTTCCACACAGCTATCTGGAATCTCAGCTGTCTCAAAAAGAAATCACAGTGACAAATTTCTTATATGGCTTTGAGTGGCCTCCACCAGGCCCATGACATTTTCCATTAGGCATCTTTATGATCCCCATTAACCAGCATCTCCACTGAAACGGTATGGTTAGGACTGTACTCTGCATCAGTGACACTATGGAAAGTGCCCCAGGAGCCTGAAAGGTATTATCATTGAGAGAGGATATCTTATCCATAAAAGAATATATTAAGTGCCATTGAGTCAACGTTGACTCACGGTGACCCTATGGACAGTTGTCCTAAGCTATGCTCGATTTTCAGTCCGGCGGCTCATGGTTGATAGAGTGGCATCCATAGCTGCTGTTATTATATTGATCCATCACATTGCTGGTCTTCCTCTTTTACATTGGCCTTCAACTTTGCCAAGCATGATGTCTTTCTCTAATGATCTTTATCTTTGCATCATGTGTCCAAATTATAAAATTCAAAGTCTTGTCATTTGAGCTTCTAAAGAAAGCTTAGGTTTGATCTCCTTTAGTACCTATTGATTTGTTCTTTGGACAGCCCATCGTATATACAGTATTCTTCACCAGCACCAGAATTTGAAGGCATCAATTTTCTTCCTATCTTTTGTGTTCACTGTCCAACTTTCACAGTCACATGACATTAATGGATACTATGGTTTAGCAAATTGAATCCTTGAGGAATGTTTAGTAAAATGCTACAGTTTACCAAGAGTTTAGCCCCAAAACTTAGTAAAGGGGTGATGCAAGATGTGCACTAACAAATGGAGGCATGCCTGGCATGTCCCCATGTAGTTAGTGTGGGTTCCATGCCACCCCTGTGCTAAGTCATTTGCTGTGATTACCATGGATGCACTCAGTGGTGGCATAAGGATTTCTGCTGCTCTAGGCAGAGCCTCCATGCTGCCACCCACCCTGAAAGACTGTACCTCCGTCCTGCCCACTATGCCGCCCCCACATTTTGCTGAAACAGTGGTGGCTGAACTATTGCTTCAGCACAGCATTGGGCCTTGAAGTGCCTGTGCACATGCCCATTCATGGCCTACCGCTCCTACCCCCCCTCCGATGCAACTTTCTTGGAGGGCGGGCTGGGAGCAGCAGGTCAGAACACCATAAACCAACGTGGGCATTTTAAAGCCTGCCACAGCACAGCAGTTCAGCTGCCACTTCCTGGGGGGGTTGGGTTAGCAATGCTGCCACCAGGGTCTGCCACCCTAGGCAACCATCTAGTTCACCTAGTGGACGGGCCAGCCCTGGGTACACTTAACACTACACATTGAAATGGCAATAAGTTAAACGATGCCTGCACATGTTCAGCCGCTAGACTGCCCAGTCTCTAGCCTCCCATACGAGGCAGTTGGCATGGGATTCTTAGCACAACCGCATATTTCATGGTTACTGCAGCACACTCGGTGCATGCTAAACCTTGCACTATCAGCACTATTGTTTTTACTGTAAAGCAGTATATCAAGAGCCGAATAAAGAGAAAGATCTTCATAGCCATTCTGTCAAGAGCAATGAGCTGCTGGATGTCATAGCTGCTTTTCACACTGTTCTACAAATTTTCAAAAATTGTTTGCTTCAGAAATTAAATGTGCTATTTCTTAATGGATTTGATACACTGATATGATAGTGAAATTGGTCAATTAGTTCCTATTTCTATGATATGTTGAAGGATGTACATTTTACCACTATGTATGGTGAAAATCGAGCCTAACTCTTATTACAAATGAAACTTTGCACAATAGCAAGCATGTTTTTATAAAATAAAGTTCATAAATGTACTTAGAAGAAACAGAGGAGTAATTAAGTCTGCAATTTAACTTTCATTAAGAACATTTGTAAGTACATTCTAGCAAGTTTTGTTCCATTCAGTGGCTTCACGACTCTTCCTGATCTGTTTCTTGTACTGAAGCAATGGAATATCCCTTGTCACTGTCCAGCAGTAATCTGCAAGCATCGATGGACTCCATTTACCCTGATACCTCTTTTTCATGGCTGCAATGTCTTGGTGAAATCGTTCTCCATGTTCATCACTTACTGCTCCGCAATTTTGTGGGAAAAAATCTAGATGAGTGTAGAAAATGAATCTTTAAGGACATGTTACAACCAAGGTTTTTGTATGCCTTGAGAAGATCTTGAACAATCTCTTGGTAATTATTTGCTTTGTTGTTTCCAAGAAAATTTTGTGTCACCGATTCAAATGCTGTCCATGCAGCCTTTTCATTTCCACGCAATAAACAAAGAAATTCATCATCTTGAAGAAGTGCACGAATCTGAGGGCCAACAAAAACTCCTTCCTTAACTTTGGCATCACTCAGTCTAGGAAATTTTCCACTAAGATACCTGAAAGCAGGTTTAGTTTTATCCATCGCCTGGACAAAGTTTTTCATTAGTCCCATCTTGATGTGCAAGGAAGGCATCAAAATCTTGTTGCTGTCTACAAGTGCTGGAAACAGAACATTTTTGCTTCCAGGATCCAGTGACTGACAGAGTGGCCAGTCCCTTTTGACGAAACGACAATCTCTAGCAAGACTATCCCATTCACACAGGAAGCAGCAGTACTTGTTGTATCCACCCTGAAGACCAAGCAAGAGGGCGACCACTTTGAAGTCACCACAGATTGACCATAGATGTTGATCATAGTTTATACATTTCAAAAGTTGTTTCATATTGTCATAAGTCTCTTTCATAAAAAGCTGCATGGCCAATAGGAATTGATGGTAGCAAGTTGCCATTATGCAGCAATACAGCTTTAAGACTTGCTTTGGATGAATCAATGAAGAGCCTCCAATCATCTGCATTGTAATTGACATTGAGAGCTGCCATTAAGCCTTTTACGTTGTTGCATGCAGCAAGATCACCTTCTTTGAAAAAGAATGACACCAAGTCTTTCTGACGGTCCCAGAAAAAAGAAATTTGAATGTCACCAGTCAGAAGATTCCACTGCTATAGTCTGGAACCCAAAAGCTCAGCTTTATTCTTTGGGAGATCCAAATCCCTGACAAGGTCGTACAATTCACCTTGCGTTATGAGGTGTGGCTCATTAGCAGTGGCCAGAAGAAACTCTGGGTCACGTGAGGTTGATGGTTCATGACTACAAACTTCTTTCTCTTCCTCACTTGATTCTAATGATAATGATTCTGACATTTTGGGAATCAGCAACCCTTCTCCATGAGGCACTGGGCGTATTGCAGATGGAATGTTTGGATATTGCACAGTCCACTTACTCTTTCTGGATATGCCTTTCTGAAATGGAGGAACCATGCAGAAGTAGCAATTGCTGACATGATCTGTGGGCTCTCTCCAGATCATTGGAACTGCAAAAGGCATCGATTGCCTTTTCCCATTCATCCATTGCCTGAGATTTGTTGCAAATGTATTGCAGCATATGTGTGGCGCCCAGCTCTTATCCTGATCTCCTATTCTGCAGCCAAAATATAAGTTGTAGGCTATCTTAACCGCCACAGTCATATTCCATTTTTGTGATGTAAAAGTCACTTCACCACAAATATAGCAGAAATTATCTGCATTATTAATACATAAGAACATAAGATATGCCATACTGGGTCAGACCAACGTCCATCATGCCCAGTATCCTGTTTCCAACAGTGGCCAATCTAGGTCATACGCACCTAGCAGTTTCCCCAAAAGACACAGGTTCCGCAATGCTTGTACTGGGTCAAGCATTGATATCCTGGGTCCCTTCTTAATAATGGTTTATGGACCTTTCCTCCAGGAACTTGTCCAAACCTTTTTTAAACCCAGCTACACTCATAGCCTTTACCACATCCTCTGGTAACAAATTCCAGAGTTTGATTACACATTGAGTGAAAAAATATTTTCTTTTATTAGTCTTAAATAGTTTACCCTGTAGCTTCATTGCATGTCCCCTAGTCTTTCTATATTCTGATAACGTAAACAGTCGATCTACGTTTACCCGTTCCACTCCATTCATTAATTTATAGACTTCTAACATATATGCAAGGCCAAAGGGCAGGGTCCCGGCGGCCACCCGTAACCGGGTGTTCGGCCGGTGCGGGGACCCTGGCTCGCGGCCGTCATCAGCACGGGGGCTGAGGAGCGAGGATGAGATACACGCCTGAGGAGTCGATGGGCTCATCCTGTGTGCATGAGCGCAGGGGAGCTTGGGAAGGGGAATGCGGCGCAGTGTTGAATGGGAGGAGCCAGGAGTCAGCAATGGTTGCCTGCACTCCTGCTCCTCCTCAGGGTCCGGTGCCTACTTGCCTCCACGGGTGCCGGGCTTGAGTCCTCTGTGGTGCTAAGAAGAGAAGAAGAATGCAAAAAAAAAAAAGGAAAGTTGCGACCGCGAGGTTCGATGCAGCAAGGAACCAGGGGGGGGGGTGTCACTCCACGGAGCCTCTTTGGGAGCGAGCAATGTTTTCGGCAGGCAAGTGTTCCTCAGGGTAGGGAAGGATGGATAATTTAAAATATATATATATATATATATATATATATATATATATATATATATATATATATATATATATATAAATAGAAGCAGTTCATTTGGGAGGGGGTAGTTTGGGCTGGGTGCTGCTGTAAGTCAGGTGTGGGCTCTGTGATCTTGGCGCCAATTTTCGGTGGTTGCCTTGAGGTCAGGTATGGTGGTTGGTGGCGGTGGAGGTACATTATCCACTAGCACGTTCTGGTAGGGTGGCAGGTTAATTAATGCCATACTGCCATGCCGTGCATATAAAAAAAAAAAGCCTCGTGCCTGTGCATAAAGGCCAGCAAGGCCGGGTTAGAGGGCTGGGTGGGGCAGTGGGGGATTCAGGATGGATGGGGTGAGTCCAGTATAAGATGGGGGCAGTCCAGTATCGGTTGGGGGATTGGTGGGTCTACGTGCCAGGAGAGTGAAGGGGGCCTATGAAGGGGGGAAGGGGGGCTTTAGACCTGCAGAAAGGGAACAGAGTAGGGCTCGGGGGGCATGTGCTTGGACACGGGGGGGGGGGTCAGTTAGCGGTACGAGGGGGTCAAGACCTGGTGTGTGCAGGCTAAGGAGACAGAGAGCGGGATTGGGGGGGTAGCATTGCAGGTTCAGGCTATGCACAGTGCTGATGCAGGTGTGAGGAATGGCAGCTCCAGACAACCCTGTGGGGTAGGGGGGCTGGGCAAGGGTATGGGGATTCTCGTCTGGTTAGTAGGGGATGGGATATGGGATTGGGTGGTAGGGGAATGCCTGTGCAGTGGGCCCCCAATAGGCGTGGGTGAAAATATATATTCACTCTAGGGGTTGGCGTTCGTGTAGGGGGCTATTGGCCTGTGGGGAGGCAAGGGTCGTCAAAGGCTGAGGGGTTGGGACGGGCATCCTTCGTGGTCTCAGGTTGTCCTGCCTCCTGTCTTTTCTTTCATGTCTACACAGGTCTACAAGGAATTCGCATACCGCGGGACATAGCGCGGAGGCCATGTGGGGTCAGAGAGCATGGACAGTGGAAAATCTACTAGGCAGAATGTGGCAGAGGTGGGTACCGGTATGAGCAGGCACAGCGTGCAGTAGCCAAGGGAGGACTGGACAACCTACAACTTCTCCAACAGCGGCGCTTGCAGTGGATATGGGGGAGGCAGGTGCGGACAGGCAAACATGGAGAGGTGGAAGAGGAGGGCAGTTCGCAGGAAGGGGTGGAGGAGTAGCCTAGTGGTTAGCACAAGTGCCTGGTACCCAGAAGAGCAAGGGTTCAATTACATCTGTCACTCCTTGGGACCATGGGCAAGTTACTTTAAAAGGCACTGGGGGGGGCAAAGCACGCAAGGGAAAAGGAGGCTCAGGTCAGTGGCGGTACATGGAGGAGCTATCCTACACATCCTCTGATTCTTCGTCATAGTCGTTTGGTGCAGGGGGCAGGATGCTGTGGGACAGCAGTGAGTGGTTGGGGGTGGAGCTCCAACGTTAGAGGTTTTTCTGAATTATGGGAGGGAGTGCCAATGAATTGCGCCGGAAGGTTAGGAAGTGGCAATATATGGATAATTTCCGCCTTCTAGAGGACAGAAAACGGCCAGGTGAAAGTAAGAAACAGAGAGTAGACGGGAAGGCCGGCCGCATCAAAGGTTGCAAGTAACTTAGGCAACGGGAAGAGAGCTTGTGCGATTGGTTAGCGTATGGGGTCATCGCCATCCAGAGCATTTAGAGAGGTGGAGGGACGGGGATTCCAATTCGGAGAGTCCCAAAACCAGGACTGTGGAGCAAGTCGCAATTATGAAGAGAAGTGTGGGGACGAAAGGTGGAGGAGAGCATGTGCTGCGTGGTCAGGAGGGGCTGGAGGAGCGGCGGTGGACAATGCGAGTGGGTTTCATTCCTGGGGGGGGGGGAGCGGCTGTGCCACAACAGAGTGGAGGTGGTGGGGCATGTGATTGGGCGGGAGGTTAATAATTACGCTTGCCTGTTCCTCGTCTGCAAAGACAAAAAAAAAAAAAAAAAGAGGGGCCTCTTGTGCCTCAGTGCCGGCCATCAAGCATTAATGCTGTGGGCAGCTGGTCCCCTACACTACTTATGTTTGAAGCCTTAAGGACTTGGCTGCAGCAATACCAGAAGCGGAGAGGTAAGGAGGTATTAATGTGGGGTTCCAGGAGAATTTGGTTATTCTGGTGCAATGAACTGTGGTAGCGTCCAAGGCGTGAAATTCGCCTTTGGCGTGCCGCTTCCTACGCAAGGGTAGGGAGAAGTGTTAGGTGGAGTTGACCTTAGGCAGAATCGCGGCCCCTTTATGGATATCATAAATAAAAAAAAAATAAAAAAAAAGAAGGAACCACGGAAGTTCTAGCTGCAGTCAGAACTTGTCGTTTCCGTGGGGAGCGCAGGTGAATGATCACATCCCGCGGGAGTGGGGTACGGTTTGTTTTGCTTCGTTTGATCGGGCGATTGAATTGGTCAGAAAATCAGGTCATAGGGCATTGATGGCAAACGGGATAGGGAATCAGCTTTCCGTGGTGGCCAGGACACCGGTTGGCGCTACAATTGCTCGGTTTCGGTGTTGATGATGGAAGTTATTTCGGGAAATGCGTGCATGCAGGCTGCTCAGTTTCTGGTGCATACTTTAAAATACTGAGTACGTCCAGTTTATTTATTTATTTAAAAGCTCTTTTATACCGCACTCTTCAACATCAGTGCGGTTTACAGTTAACAATTCTTGCAAGAGACAGTGAGAAATGCCTAGTGCTACATTGAACAGGAACTTGGATCAGTAACAGGGAGAAGTATTTACATGCTCAGCTAGCACAAATGTAGCAGAGAGACTATTTACAAGTTCGATGTTAGGCCAGACTAATTGATTAGTGCTGGTTCTTCAGTTATTACATTCATCATTATTATCATTCTTGGTTATTACATTTATCAGTATCGACACATGGCGGAGAACCTAATGTGAAGGTTCTGTTGTTTGGTTGGCCTTATTCGGTTTGTGAGGTGTTGAGCACTGAGTGAATGAGTTGGGATGTGGGATGTGGCTGGGTTGCATTTGGTTGTGAATAGTATAGAAGGAATAGGTGGTGCTTGAGGGCTTTCCTGAATTGTGTGAGGTCTCTTATTGATCTGATGCCTGGAGGGAGGTTATTCCAACACTTTGGGGCATAGAATGTGAATGCCCTATTCCTGGTTGCTTGTGTACACTTAGTGGACTCAATATGGATAATCAGGGTATTGGTGGCTACTGTCCTTCTCGACCTGTTGTTGGGGGTTGGGGTGAGGAGGGCTGTGAGGGATGAGGGGGATATCCTGTTAAGGGCTTTGAAAGTGATGAGTAGTGCCTTATATGTGAGTCTGCAGTTTAGTGGCAGCCAGTGAAAGTCCCTTAGGATGGGTGTGATGCGGGTTCTTCTGGATAGACCACAGAGCATGCGTGCGGACACGTTCATCGCGAGTTGTAGTGGGTTGAGGGTGCTCTTGGGGAGGCCATGCAGAATGACATTCGCATAGTCAAAATGTGGTGTTACCAGTGCCTGGAAAATTGTTCTGAAGTCGTCGGGAGCTAACATGGATCTTATATGCCTTAGAGTCCTGATTTTGTTATATATAATCCTGGTGGTGTTCTTTATGTGTTCTTTGAATTCGAGGTGTTGGTCAAGCATCACGCCCAAATAGCGTATCACAGATTTGCTAGGGAGTTCTGCGTCTCTCACCTTCAAGGTGGTGGGGGGAGAGAGGTTTCTGTTCTTTGTAATGAACAGGACCTCTGTTTTCTTGAAGTTAATACGGAGGTTCTGAGCTTGAAGCCAGTCACTGATTGCACTGAAACAATCTACAAGGGCGGTAAAATCGGGGTGCAGTACTTTGAATGGAGCAAACAGCAGGACATCGTCTGCATATATCAGGCTGGAGATGTTGAATGATCAGATGATCTTGCAAATAGGCTGCATGTATACATTAAAGAGAAGCGCAGACAGAGATGAACCTTGTGGTACTCCCTAATGTTGCTGGAATGGTTCAGATGTCATGGATCCCATCTGTACTTGTTGCCATCGGTCAGCTAGTTAGGATTTACACCATTCCCAGGCGAGGCCCATGATTCCCTTCTCCTGCAGTCGTCTAAGGAGCTGGTCGTGGTTGACGGAATCAAATACGGCAGCGATGTCAAGGAAGATAAGTACAAACCTGTTTTCGATGTTATCTATTCCTCTGCTTAAGGTGTTGGTTAGTGTGACGAGTAATGTCTCAACTCCATGGGATTCTCAGAACCCATGCTGGCAGGGATCTAGAGGGGCTGATGAGTCGATGTGTTGCTGGATTTGTCTTTGGACAACTTTCTCAATTATTTTGGCAAGTAATGGAATACTCGAGATTGGGCGGTATGAGTCGGCTTTTGTTGGGTCTAGTCTATTGTTTTTCAGGAGTGGTCGTATGGATGTTTGTTTGAGAAAGGCTGGGAATACACCAGTTGAGAAGGAGAGTCTCATGATGCTGGCAAGAGTTGGGCTAAGCTCAATGCGCAACGATCTGATCCAGTACGGTGGGCATGGGTCATTTGGTGCTGTAGTGGTGTTGATGGCTGCGATAAGGTCTTCTATATTTTTCACTGTTGGAGATGTGAACTCGGTGAGCAGTGGCTGTAGGTGGGGAATGTGGTTGGGTGTGGGGCTTGGTACGATGTTTAATTTGAGGATTTTGGAATGGAAGTAGTCAGCATAGAGCTGGGATTGGATTGGATCTGGCTGAGGAGGGGAGGGTTCCTTGGTTAGGGATCTCGCTATGCTGAAGAGGTCCCGGGGCTTATTTAGTGAGTGTAGAAGGCGTTCGGTGTGGTAGATTCTCATCTTACATAAGAACATAAGAACATAAGATATGCCATACTGGGTCAGACCAAGGTCCATCAAGCCCAGTATTCTGTTTCCAACAGTGGCCAATCTAGGTCATATGTACCTAGCAGTTTCCCCAAGAGACACAAGTTCCACAATGCTTGTACTGGGTCAAGCATTGATATCTTCATCTTGTCGGATATTGACTCACGGTGATGATTTAAGTGAGCAATGTATGTTGCTTGGTCCCCTGTGGCACGAGACCATTTTCTTTCATGCTTCCTTAGAAGGAGCAGAGATGTCTGCAGGTCGGGAGTAAACCATGGGGCTGGATTCCTTTTTCTTGGTTGTCTGTTGGATGTTGTTGCTTTGAGTGCTGGAGATAGTTGTGAAAATGACTTCAGCGTGTCATTCCATCTGGTGATCATGTCGTCAAAGTTATTTGAGGGTTGATTGAGTATTGGGAGAGCACTTTTGGTAAGCTCTCCCTTGTCAAGGGATTTGAAACAGCGAGCGTTTGGTGGAGCGGCTGCACTTGTGTGGATGGATAGGACTTGATCCTACAGCGATGGGATTTGGAAGGTGATTAAGCTGTGGTCGGACCACGGGACAGGGGTGATAGAAAGGTTGAGATCGTGATTGTGCCTTGTAGCTGAATGTGGGGCGAAGATGAGGTTGAGTGAGTTGCCTCTGTGGTGAGTGGGGGCATTTACCACCTGTTCATAGCTGAGCTCAGTCATTGCCTCAAGGAAGGTGTTGGAGTGATTGGGTTGAAGGGAGGCAAGGTTGAAGTCACCAAACAACCAATTAGGTTTGCGAGGGTTATGGGTGTTAGGGCGGGAGGTAGGCCGATGGGATGTTGTTCAGGAGTTAGATAGTTTGTTTGTTTGAACAGCACACTCAGTGAGGGTCTGGAGCTATTAAAATGCGTTGGCTGGGTGTTTGTTGGCGGTGGGGGGACAGAAGGCCTGGTGTTGGGGATTACCTTTTAGATGGGTAGTAGATGCCATGGAGATGGTGGTTTGTCTCCCTCTTGATAAGGTGTTGGGATTGCGGGGTTGGCAGCTGACGTGGTGGCTTCATCTTCATTAACGTTGAATGAAATGTCAGCTCCCTGAGGAGTGGGGTTGCTGCGTCAGTCTGCGGCGTCAACTTCTGGAGTGCGTAAAATGCACCAGTCTAGTAGAGAATCCAAGGCTATGCGTGCAGAGTGGCGGATCGGGGATGTATTGGAAAGACTTTAACGGGTCTTTGGTGTTGATGGAGGCTGAGATCACCAGGCTATGGGTATGGGAATTATTTCCGGGAAACGGGGCATGCGGACAGCTAGCAGCGGGCTTGGTGCGAATCCAGCCTAACTAGCAGAATAGCCATTCGGGATGGTTTCCCAGTGTAGTGGCTGGAGAGTGGGGGCACGATAAGTGTCGCAGCCATAGAGTAGTGATGGTGGCGACAATGCAGCAGGGGTCAGCGTACTCAATACTTACACTCCAGGCGGTATTCGGGTGGCAGTCTTAATGAGGGAAATGGTATTAGCATGTTTGCGACTGCAGGTGCAGGATAGGTCCGGGCATACCCCAGGATGTACTAAGGGATTGGTGGACACTCTTGCCCATTCCAAAGGGGAACGGTTTTAGTTTGGCTTCAGAAGCGGACATGGCAGGATTTGGGGTCCCGGAGAACTGATGGATCATTGACCACGAGAGATGAGGAACTTACTAATAACTACAGGGGTGGGACCAGGCGAGGCCAACAACACTGGACTTCAGGTGGCCGATTGCACATGGGTTACTAGTGTGGCGCTGCGCTGCCTTACCCAGGAGCCGATGTCATGGTAAGAAGCCTCCCTATGCCAGGCGGCTCTGCCTGGTATGGTTCGGCGCGTTCCGGTTTGGTGGGTTAGTATTGAACCTCAGAAAGTATGGGGTTGGAGGCTGTTACGAGTCCTACTAGTTAAATCGATGAATGACCAGCAAGGGAAGGGATTTGGTGGGTATCGAAGGCAATGGTGGGACTCGTAGCAGGCCTGGTGGACACCTTAAGGTCTATTTGCGGTTATGCCCCGTGTGGTGGTGGGCATCTTCATGCGTGAGGATGCACGGCTGTTGATGTGTTTTAAGTAGCAGCGGGGCTGAGGATGGTGCTGGGGCAGGGAGGAGAAGGCCCAAATCAGTTTGCCGCACACTTATCCTGCTTCGGGGCGGCGACCAGTGTGGTCATGGCGGGGTTGCCGGAAAAAGAGACAAAAGGATCGGCAGGGTGAGGGGACAAGCAATGGAAGGATGCTAACCGGTGGCGTTTCAGAGGTTGGGTAAGCCATAGGGCGGTTGGCGGAGTGGGCATTCCTGTGTTTATGGGGAGGGATAGCGGGAAACAGGTGGCCGGTGGGCTCATGGAGGTCGGGACCCATCCGCAGTGTCTGTATTATGGCTAGGCGAGCGCGGTCCCTGTTGGACGCAGCTAAGGCCTTTGCTAGGACACCATGAGCGATTAACATGCATGCCTGCATTGATACTGTTGCATTTGGGGGGCAACAAAATGGTCATGGATCGGACAGCCAGCGATAAGAGCAGCACAGAAGGGTTTGGCTGTGCTTTTGTGAAGGTAAGGAAGGCGTGGTGTGGATGGGGTCGGATATAATTCCAGGGCCTGCTGGCTGTCTACATTAAAAAAAAAAAAAAAAAAAAGAGCATGTAATCTGCGGTGCGGCCGTTGGGGTCCGCGAGCAAGGGGGTTAGCTAATCCTGCATTCGTGAGTTGGGTGTGTGTGTGTAAGGTTGTGTAAGGGGACGGAGGGCACTTATCACCAATGGGGGGGGGGGAATTGCTCATCAGTAACTGGCAGGAGGCCTTGGAAGGGGTGCTTCGGTGGGAGGCTCACTGGTCGCAGCTTAGTGGTGGGGGGGGGGTGGCACCAGGAAATTAATGTCACCTTTGCTGGTGGAGGGATCCCGGAGGTTTCCGGGGTCTGGAGCTTCAGGCTTTAAAGGGGGTTGAGGGTGGGGGGCCCTCGACCCTGCATTAATGTTCCTTGTGCCGGTGGCAGGATCCCGGAGGTTTCTGGGGTCCGGAGCCTTAGGATATACTTGGGCAGGGGGCAGGGTGCCCCCAGCCCAGACAACCCCTGGCTGACTTTTGCTAATTACAAGGCGAGGTCGGGGAAAGGGGATTAGGAAGATTGCCACTGGCATGACAGCGGCAGAAGCGGAGGCGGTGTCACCTTGCTAATAGCATGGCTGGTGAGGCAGGGTTCCGCTGTTTGGATTGTTAAGAGGATTATTCTTGGGCTGTAATGTTCAGTATGTTATAAAAGTTAATAAAGCTGCGACCAGCTATTTCCCAAGAACAGTTGTATGTGTGTATTTGGTGGGTAAAATAAGGGGGAAATAATAGGTGGGGGGGGACAGGGTAGATGGCTGGAGGGGCCTGGAGCATCGGTCCGATCTACCTCGGTTAATGCAAGGCTGCGGGGCAGGGTCCCGGCGGCTGCCCGTAACCGGGTGTTAGGCCGGTGCAGGGACCCTGGCTCATGGCCATCATTGGCACGGGGGCTGAGGAGCCAGGACGAGGTACGCGCCTGAGGAATCGATGGGCTCATCCTGTGCGCATGAGCGCGGGGGAGCTTGGGAAGGGGAATGAAGCGCGGTGTTGAGTGGGAGTCGGCAGGAGTCGGAAACGGTTGCCTGCACTCCTGCTCCTCCTCTGGGTCCAGTGCCTGCTTCCCTCCCTCCATCCCTGTTGTAGGGATGTGGGGTGGTGTTGAAGAGGTGTCGCAGTGGGGGGGGGCAGAATCCCGGAGGTTTCCGGGGTCCGGAGCCTTAGGATATACTTGGGCCGGGGTGCCCCCAGCCCGGACAACCCCTGGCTGACTTTTGCTAATTACATGGCGAGGGCGGGGAAAGGGGATTAGGAAGATTGCCATTGGCATGACCGCGGCAGAAGCGGAGGCGGTGTCACCTTGCTAATAGCATGGCTGGTGAGGCAGAGTTCCGCTGTTTGGATTGTTAAGAGGATTATTCTTGGACTGTAATGTTCAGTATGTTATAAAAGTTAATAAAGCTGCGACCAGTTATTTCCCAAGAACAGTTGTATGTGTGTATTTGGTGGGTAAAATAAGGGGGGAATAATAGGTGGTGGGGGGGGGGGGAACAAGGTGGATGGCTGGAGGTGCCTGGAACACTGGTCCGATCTACTTATGTTACTTTCCTCAGCCGTCTCTTTTCCAGGTTAAAGAGCCCATAACCTTTTTAACCTTTCTTCATAGGAGTATCCTTCCATCCCCTTTACCATTTTGGTGGCTCTTCTCTGAACCTTTTCTAATAAATCTATATCCGTTTAAAGATACGGCAACCAGAATTGCACACAATATTCAAGGTGCGGTCTCACCATGGAACCATATAGAGGCATTATGATATCTTTTGTTTTATTTTCCATTCCTTTCCTTATCATACCTAGCATTCTATTTGCTCTCTTGGCCACCGCTGCACACTGGGTCGAGGGTTTTAACATGTTATCCACAATCTTTTTCCTGGGTGGTGGTTCCTAATGTGGAACCTTGCATCGTGTAACCATAGTTTGGGTTGTTCTTCCCTAGGTGCATAACTTTGCACTTGTCCACATTAAATTTAATCTGACATTTTGATGCCCAATCTTCCAATTTATTAAGATCCTCTTGCAATTTTACACAATCCTCTTGGGTTTTAACAACTTTAAATAGTTTTGTGTCATCTGCAAATTTGATAACCTCACTCGTTATCCCACTTTCCAGGTCATTTATGAATATGTCAAAAAGCAGCGGATCCAGCACAGATCCCTGGGGTACACCACTATTCACCTTTCTCCATTGGGAAAATTGGCCATTTAACCCTACCCTCTGCTTTCTATCTTTTAACCAGTTCTTGATCCACAATAGTACACTGCCTCCTATCCCATGACTCTTTCGTTTTGCCAAAAGTCTCTGATGAGGGACCTTGTCAAAGGCTTTCTGAAAGTCCAGATACACTATATCAACCGATTCACCTTTGTCCACCTGTTTATTCACACAAGTATGATGCATCGCTGAATACGCTACGATTGACCTATCGGCATAAAATAATGCAAAATAATTAATTTTTAATTTGTCTGTGACTAATACACCTTAAGATTTATGCTGTCAAGTGCTGCAAATTTTAATACTGATTGCATCATCTGGTTTTGGTTTTGGTTTTGTTGTAAATAATTGCCCCGGTTATCCAAGTTATTGTTCCTGTTATATGTAAAACCAGATAAATGTAACTTGTCTGAAGTTTTCTTGTTCTCTGTAAACCGCGCTGATATCGAATAGTGCGGTATATAAAAGATGTTAATAAATAAATAAATAATAATAAATATAGTTCTATTGGTTGCAAGTAGAGATTACGCAATCTCATGCAAATGTTGCGTAATACACAGTTAATGGCCCCTAATGACTAATTAATAGCATATATCTTAGCAACTAGACCTAACCAGCATTTTCATTGTGATTTCTGTGTTCAGCAGCCTTAAAGTAGTTTAGAACAGCTGCTTTCGTGTCCGAAGCATTTTGGCTGTTGAACAGTTATTGATCCATGCAGGTTAAGGTTGTCTACTATTTCTATTTCTTATCCATCAAGGATGAAGTTATTGATTTTGTCAGTTGTCAGAATCTTTGTCTTCTTCAAGTCAAGGTGCAAGTCCATTTTAAGACTATGTTCCTTGATCTTGATAAGCAGATTGATTTATTTATCAGTTCTTATATACCGCCTCTTCCAGCGATCAGAGGTGGTTTACAGAGAACATTACAAGGAACTACATTGAAATAATAATTGAAACTCGTTAACTAGCTACAGTTAATAGTTAATAACTATATTACAACAACTGTGTACAGATAATCAGTTAGTGGTGTCTTGAGCGTTCAGTTATCGATGTATTAACATTGAAAGCGGTTAGAATGGTTTAGACCATCACTTTCAGCCAGTAACATAGTATTATCAGTATAATGAAGGTTGTTGATGAGTCTTCCACCAATCTTCATCTTCATACCTTAGTTGTCTTCATACAATCTTGCCTAGCTGGGTTATGTTTTTGAAAGACACCAAATTGAACTCCTATGGTTTATAACAAACTAGCATTTTTCCTAATTTTATATAAAGCAGATCTTTTCTATTTCTGCTTGACTGCTCTAGCTAACAGCATTCCTGCTTTGTTTCCATGCTCATAAAATCTTAGTTTAGTATACTCCAGAGATATTTCTGTGATGTTATTATGCCTGTAGAGCATGTAATTTTTCTTGTAGTAAGTTAAGCCTGTACAGCGTAGACAAACAGCGCTTTATTTTATACTGTTCTTCTAACCTCTCAGTTTCACTAATCCAGTCTTTTTGCTTGGTAGCTTGAGTCTTTTTCATATGACTGGTGTATGTTATAAAGCTGACTTGCAAATTGTTTTGAAAGGTTTCCCAACTAAGAACAGGGTGGCACGACGGTGTCATGACAGTGTGCACGGAAGTCCTGGTTGGTTTCTTGTATAAATAATTTGCATTTCTCCATCCCTATAAGTTAGAGGTGTGAAGACACATTTTAGAAAAGACATGGAGATTGAGATTGTATGTATTTATTTATTTGACTGTTTTTATACCGCTTTTCACTAGGGCAAAGCAGTGTACATTACAACTGGATTTATATATAACAGTGGAACTTAAATACATAGATAATTTCTATTTACAGGTGATTATTATTTTTAACTGAACAACTTATGTACAATAGGAGATACTTGTTTAGAGGGGATAAAGTTCAGAGTTAACTGCCTGAAGGTGTCATTGGAGGAGGGGTACGGTTGGAGGAGGGTACTAGGGGAGGGTTATGTAATTGAGCCAAAGTGTTCAGTGAAGATATGGGTTTTAGCTTCCTGAATGTGGGCAGGTCACTAGTAGATCTAAGCATGCTAGGGAGGGAGTTCCAGAGGGTGTGTATAGTTCAAAAGCTCTATTGCAAGCATGCTGGGAGCTGATCGTTTTTTCTTGGGGTATGTTTAGCATATTAATTGTGGTATGCCTTTTTGTTCTGTTGGAGTTGGTGGGGTTCAGCAGAGTTTGTAGTTCATAAGCAGATTGTTTGTTGATAATTTTGAAAGCCAGGAGTAGGATCTTGGAGTGTATGCGGTTGGGAAGTGGCAGCCAATGGAGCTGTTTGAGGATTGGTGTAATATGATCATTCTTAGAAGCACCTTAGATACGTGCTGCAGTGTGCAGGGCTGTATTCAGGGGGAGCAGAGTTGTCTTCAGCAGACCATGAAGGATTGAGTTGTAGTAATCAAAATGGGGTGTTATGATCGCTTGGAAAGCTGAGCAGAAATTGGATGGATCCAGTAAAGGGGGGAGGTGATGGAGAATTCTTATTTTGTGATATATTGCTTTTGTTGTGCCGCTTATGTGAGGCTTGAAAGATAATTGTTGGTTAAGGGTGATGCCCAAGTATTTGACCTTTAGTTGAACGATGACATTGATGTTATTTAGTTCTATGAATACACGGGATTGGAAGTTAGTATCTCTGGTGATGAATAGTGTTTCGGTCTTCTTATAATTTATTTTTAAGAAGTTGTTTGACAGCCATAGTGAGATGTCTGCAAAACAGGATTTTATCTTGTCATATGTTGGGTTGTTGATGATAATTGGTACATAAACCATTATGTCGCCACATAGATATGAAACTGGATGTTATGTGAGTGGATTATTGCGCATAATTGTTGTAGGTAGATGTTGAATAGAAGTGCCGATAAGGAAGAGCCTTGTGGGAAGCCTTGGGTTTGCGGGTAGGTTGATGAGTTGGATCCCATTTTGACTTGTTAGCGATCACAGAGGTATGAATAGCACCAGTCCAGGACTATGTTTTGAATTCCAATGGATTGGAGTCTTTGCAGTAGTATGCTGTGGTTGATGATATCAAAGGCCACTGAGATATCAAGAAATAAAAGGATGAATCCTTGGTGTGCTTTCTGGGTACCTTTTATTAGAGCGTTTGATAGTAAGGTTAGAAGCCATGCTGCTGGGGTCCAATGGAGTGTGGTGTCAAGGTATTCCTGGAGTTGGTGTTGTATAATTTTTTTAATTAACTTGGATAACAGTGATATGGCTTGCAATGGGTCTATATGCAGTGGGATCCTTGGGACTGAGTTTGTTGTTTTTCAGTGTGGGGCAGATGGTAGAATATTTGAGTTTTTGGGCATGTAGCCCTGAAGAAGAGATAGTTCAGTGATTCTTAGCAAGGTAGAGCTAAGGTCTTCTTTAGATGCTTTAACCCAGCTAACTGGGGGGATGTGGTTGAGTTTATCGAGGCGATGGTGTGTTCAATATTCTTTTTGCTGATGAGGCTGAAGGTGGCCCAGGAGTTATCGATGGCTATAGCAGGGGGTTTCTGCAGTGGAGAGAAACATGAGGTACTGTTTGATTTGTAATGATTTGCTAGAGCTTGAGGGTCAAGGTAGGAGTCCAAGGCAGCTGAGTAGGAAAATTTATGAGGCTGAAACAATTTCTAACCCAAGTTACTGCTCAAAAAAACATTAACACAAAAACTTGATCTGGAAGAGTTGTTTAGGCTTGTTAAGGGATTTATTTATAATGTTTGTGTGGAATGATCTTTTGCACTTGTCGGATTCCTGACAATATTCCATAAGAAGTGTCATGTAGGAGTTTTTGTCATCTGATGATTTTGTTTTCCTCCATTTGCGTTCCATCTTCTGTAGTTGTTTCTTGAGTGTTCTAAGTCCAGAGGAGTACCATTGTGTCTTTTTTGGTTTGTCAGAGGATCTTTGCTCTAGGGTTTCGGCTGCTGCGTTTCCAGTGGTCTGGTTCCAGTGTGATATTAGGGCTTCAATGTTAGTAGTATTGATGTCAAAAGATACTGAAGTGTAGGAGTGCACATGGCAGGAGGAGCCACTTTACAAGCCTACATGTGGGGAAAAACAATGGAGGAAACATGGCTAGATACATGTGCAAGTGCTGGTACCTATTGCTAGGACTTACATGGGTATGTGCTAAACACTCACAGCCATTTTCCAAGCCTGCATGTATGTATGCTGGCAGCTAACTACAGATGCCACCATCTTTTTCTAATTTCAATATGGAGCAGGAAATAAACAAGGGACTAAGAAGGTATAAACAGCTGGCCAAAATGAGCACCATTTAAAAACGTAAACATACCAGAGAGCAGGTATAAATCCCAGTATGGACAGTGTAAATGTATTCCCACTATAAAATGGGGAATGCATGGATAGGTTTTTGACCTGCCCTGGCCACAACCTAACCATACCCTCAGCCCATCCCCTTTGCAACCTCTACGTAGTATAGACATACACATGTGATCTGAGCCCTTTCTAAAATCGCAAAAAGGTCTCTAAAGTAATTCCCGTGGGGTACATCCAGGCTGTCTGGACATCCCTATTGAAGAAGGGCCTATTAGGACACAATTCTGGACCGCAGGAACTAAATGTTCCCGTGGTACACAGAATCAGGCCTGAGAACAGCCTGGTGTGCCCCTGCCTGCCTGCGGGGATATCTTTCCCGCAGGCTTCCCTGGCTGCTGTGGCTCGCCCCCCCCCCCTTCCCCACCACCTGACCCATGACTGGCCAGCCGGGGCCTAGATCGAGTGGCAGGGAACCCCCTGCACCTGGACCTGGCCCCAGCCCCGGGGGAAGGGGATCCCCAGGCCTGATCACTGGATTAGTGCTGCTTCTTCAACCTTTGAGGTGGAATAAGCAGCACTGACCCAACAGGACATCCAGGGCCATGACCTGAATCGGCCCTGTACATCCTGCTGGGCTGGACGGCCCCTGCTCTGCCCTGGCCCTGCTCCCTCCCACCCCCCACTGGCTCTCCCCGTTCTGCTGCTCAGGACATGTGGGGAGAGCCGGAGGGGAAGTCGGGCATGTGGGGCTGCATGTCCCGCCACTTCTCTGTTTCTCAGTGGAGAAGTATCTGGAGACTAAGGGCCCGATGCAGAGTCGCAGGTTGCAGTCTCCAGCTACTGAGCCATTGAGAAACAGAGAAGCAGAGGAATAGGCGTGCATGCCACAGGACTCTATCAGAACACAGAAGGAAATGAATCTGCCCCATGACTGTCAGCTAGGAAAAAATAAAGTTGATATTCAGTACCAGCACCGTACATATAAATGTTTTCTTTTGAAATTTGGGATATCATAGATATAGCTCTGAACATATAGGAAGTCAATTTAGTAGCTCTATTCTTGATTTTCACATCTGAAAATGCCCACTCAGATGTGCCAATCACATCCATATCCCACAACTCATTCTAGAAAGGTCTGAATCATGGCGCATCACAGAGTGGTATGGCAGAGGTGTTTCCGGGGCAGTCTGTCAAAAGAATATGCATGTACGTCCAATTTTAATGTAGTGCCACATATTTATGACCACCAGTGGATACATCTATGTCTACTCCTGCTCCTGGCCAAGGATAGGCATTCGAAAAGTGTTTGTTACTGCCAACGAGCAAGAATAAGGAGAAGAGGGGAATGCCCTCTAACTCCCCCAATAATCTTCACCCCTCAAAAAAACATACAGGTAATCTTTTTGTGTGTGTGAAGCTGCTGCATGTCTCCACTTGCAAAATGGCAGGCTGGGACGTGTATGTGGCGACAGCTACACATGCGCATTCTGAAATCCCATCGCGGACACGTCCATGTTGCTGGTTTCACTGATGTATATTTTCTACTTGCATATTTCTAAAATTGGCCAATTCCCTGCATGAGTTTGGGTGTTGATGCTGCACGTCCCCCATTTCCTTGCATGTTGGTAAGACGTTTAGCTTTTGGGCTGAAGACAGGTCAATTTTAGAGCACATTTATCTGTGCCCACCTTCTCCCACAAAATTTTGGATGTTTTTGACTTGGATGTCCCAGATGGCACCTAATCGACCTTTCTTAAATGCCGATTCACATCTTCTTGGACACTCTACTTATAACCATTTATTCAGCAGTGCTGTCTAAACACATAGCGATGCTGCATAATCTTACCATTAGGTGTTTCAAATGATACCCTCCCATCCTGCTGAATATTGACCTTGTAACCTTTACACTGCATATAGCTGTGGGACTTAAAGCTTTATAGGAAGGCACTTGTGACAACATAGCTCCTAAAGATCTGAGTGTGCATGCAAGTAAATATTCCTGTCTCCGTGAGGAGAAGAACTCCATCAAGGTTTGTGCAATATGCTGAAAAAAAACCCTTCACATATATATTCATCAGTGTGAAAGCACTCCAGGACCTCAGGACCAAATGTACCTTAACCATATGATGAATAAAGATTTCTGCAATAAAATGCAGACTTTCCTGCACTTTGAATTCCAAGAAGCATATATACCCCTTCCTGCTCTCTGAAAGGATGAAGTGACAGAAGGACGGTAACTACAGCATCGCTTCCACAAGTCAATGGGATATTATTAAATATATTTGTCAGTGTCTATTTTCCTTTTCCTTTCTTCCCTCAGGCAAAATATCTTTGTTCTCGCTCCTCTCTCATATTTCTTTCACTCATAGGCATTTTCTCTCCTATTGGTTTTCTCTTTCCTTCTCCAAGTTTCTTTTTCTCACAGAAACCTTTGTCTTCTGTGCTTCTTTGGCAGAAAAGCACCACTGGGGCATTCAGTTTGCCTAAACGTACCCACTTGCTTCTCTGTCTCGGGTCTGTTTTTCCTCTATGCCACCGATGTCGCTTTGTGTCTAGCCTGTGTGCTATGAAATTATGCCACTCTTAAGATTCTCCCACCCCTGCTGGAAGTCTGACCCTCTCAGTGAAAAGTGCTTGCTTTCACACGTTTCTTTTGAGTTTCTATCCCTCCATCTTCATACGATGACCCTTTGACTTTGAGCCTTTCATTCTATGGACAATGATTCCTTCTGGTACTTTATCGAAGCCTGCTCGATGCTTTCAAGTTTCTACTATATCTCCCCTTTCTGTGCCCTCCTTTAAATAATATAGTGTCTGCTTTTCCCCCCCCCCCCCCCAGAGTGAAAGAACAGCCTATTGGTTAGAGCAGCGGTCTGGGAACGAGGGAAGCCAGGTTTCAAATGCTGTTTCTAGCAATGATACTCCTTGTGACATTTGACCATGCTGGCACTATCCAAATTGATTTAGGCCTGCTATTGAGCAACCTAAATCTATCCAGAGAAGTCATCCATTTAGCAGCTGAATATTATGATGAAGAGGTTAATTTTATAATAGGGCATCTAGGTTTGGAAGTGGAGAAGGCACCTATTTTTAGCCTGTTTTATAAAGACGCAGAGGCACATTTCACAATGGGACATCCAAGCGCAATCTGGAATATACAGGTCTGATTCCCCCTCTGGCTACCCCCAAATGTCCTGAGCATCAGGATAAGGAGAGCTGGTGGAGGGTGGGAAGGGGCAGGCCAACCATGGGTCGGGCAGCGGGGAAAAGGGAGGCTGGAGCCGTAGACGTTGGGGCACCTGCGGGGAGGATGTCCCCACAGGTGGCGGGGGTATTCCGGACAATCCCAGGGCCCGAAATGTTCCTACAGTCCAGAATCAGGTGCAAATGGGCCCGTCTTGTCTGGGCAGACTAGATGGACCATATTGTTCTTTATCTGCTGTCATATACTATGCTACTATGTTAAGTGAATTGGGCTCCATGTGTTTTATTAAATACTGGCATAAATCCTGCCAAAAAAGAGCGCCTAGATTGGGGGCACTGACATTTGCACCTGCTTGGAAACAACTATGTACAATTCATGCACAAATTGCAGATCCACCCATGTTCTGTCCTAACTCCTCCCCTGACTGCACTTACTCTGCAACTATGCTCACACGTGCACCATATGTACTTTTTGTGTGACCTGTTATACGAGGCCTTTTACAGTACATGCATAAATGGAAAAGGCTTATAAAATTACCTTCTAAATGTAAAAGTGCTGACTTGGCCTCTTATTATCCAGATAACATCTTGCCATTTAGCAATATACATGGCTGGTTTTTATCCTGGTCATTTTTAAAATCTATAAATAGCCAAGTTATGCGTTTGGCACTTGCTGGTGAACATATAATTCACTTTCAATATTGAACCCTCGGGGTCGATATTCCAAAGGACCTTTCTGGTACGTGAGACCTGCTAACCAGATGCGGACATTCACTGGCAGTATCTCTGTTGAATATTTCCTTTGAGCACCTCAGATGGTCCGTGGGTGGAGCCCAGATGGAGCCAGTACTTACCTGGATTGTGGCGATTTTCAGTGCCACAATTTGGATAAAAATCCGCATAACTGAGGATAGCTCATGTTGCTGAATATTGACAGCTATTGGGGCACTACCCATGCTGACCGCTAAATCCAGATATTCAGTTCCGGCCAGATATTCAGCACTGAATAGCCAGGTTTTTTTTTCCTGCAGCAGCTGGCATTTAAAAAACAAAACAAAGCACTGAATATTACCTTCTTAGCAAATAGGCCCCACTTGACAATAATGGGGCCCTGCACTAAGTAGCATGCATTAAATCACATTAACTCGTCTTAATGTAAATTAGCATTCATTACCATGTTAATGTGCATTAGTAAATCTAGTCCTAAGATTGCAAGCCCTCTGGGATAGGGAAATAGCTGAACTGTAACTTATCTGGAGCTCAGGGTTTTAAAAGGCAAGCAATCATCTGCAAGTCACCCTCTGCCTGCCTCATCCGGGCCTCCTCTACTCCCTCTCTCTCTCCTTTACGTCTCGTTCTGTAGTACTCCGTTCTCTTCCCCTTCTCTCTAGCTTCACTTCGTTTTCTCATTTCTGGACTTCCTCCTATTCTCTCCCTTTCTACGTAGCTCTGACAGATACTTTAACCTCTTGTGCAGATGCTGCTCAGTTTGCTTTCATCTGTGCCCTGTATCGCTGAGCCTACTGAAAGCAAAGGCCATGTCTGGTTATTGCGCAAGATGCTTACCGAAGAGAGAAAATGTGCAGGCAGCAGATCATTGCTTCTGTTTGCTCGAAGCCTTCCTCCCTTTGTTGCTCGAGAGGTATAAATTGCCAGACATGAATGGCAACCATTCCGCATCATTAAGCACAAGCAACACATGGCACTAATCACAGTAGCTGCTCCTCAGCTAGCTCAAGAGAAAGATGAACAAATTCATAGGAAATCTGACTTCTTTCTGCTTCCTTAGCTAAACGTAGAAGAGTGGCACGAGCCTAACCACATTAAAGGGTCAGCAGAAGCTATGGAAAAAGCCAGATTGAAAAATAATGCATAGCAATCACAGGTGCTTTAAAATGCATTTGTGCATCTGGCTGTGTCTCTTGTAGACGTGTCACGGTTCACACATCTGGCTGCCGGAGCCGCTCACCTCACGGCCTTAATGGGCGTAATTTTAGAAGCGACTTGAGCATATGAATGAGCATTTTACATACCCAAGTAGGCACTTATAAAATTGCTCAGGGGGAGGATTATGCACATAAAAGCAGGGACTGGGAATACACAGCACCTACTTTGATGCACTCAAGGTATAGGTGTTATGGGTGGAGTGAGGGTTAGGTTGGCACGTATGGGCGCATCTTATAAAATAAATGCATATGCACCAATTTCTGCAGCAGGTGTAACTTAATGAGAGGCAGTTTTCTGGGGCTCATACTAACTTTTAGAATTAGGTGGAACATAGGCACCTAGGTGCCTTATTATAAAATTACTCTCCTTATGCGCTGACACCTACTGTATATAATGAGACATCTCTAGACCCCAGTACTGATGCATGAAGAGAGCTCTGAAGAAGTATCCAAAGCACTAGGGTGGGTTGGTTTGAAATTACATGTTTCTTATGTCCTTTTGGGGGTTATTTTAGAAGCCTTATTCATGCTTTGGATATCTGAAAATGGACATACAGTTGTCCAAAACATGGCAACATCTCTAGGGTACTAAGGATGTCCCTGGTTCAAGGACATCCAAGGTTGAATGGGGGTGTGGTGTAGGCATGCCTGGGGTGTTCCCAAGCACTTGGATGTCCATGCCAGATTTCAAAAATGCCCTGCACATCTCGAGTTGCATCCAAGTTTATACCTGCTTTACGGCACGAATAGGCATCAGAAAAGCTCTCATTCTTCCATCCAAACACCCGCGTATCTGCCTCCAATTTCACAGATTTGGGCATTCCTTCACCCCCTATATATTTTTTTTACCGATAACAAAAGCTGCAGGGAAAGTAGCACTCTTAATTTCAATTTGACATGTTGATGGCACATCCCCAAATGCAAAACAGTTTGCATCCAGCCAAGGATAGACATTCCCAACCCTGGTTTTCTAGCAGGGACGTCTGTGTGGCTGCCGGTACAGCCGTCTATTTCGGGGACATCTGTCTTTTCAAAATTCTGCTGACACTTAAAGATCCCTGACATTTTTTTTGACGTTTTCCCCTTGATAACCCAGATTTCACCTGCACATCCTTTTTAAAATGTCACTTTTTCATTTTGTTTCCTTTATTTTCCTTTAAAGCAATTTAACAAAACTAATGAATCCATGCCTGCCCCCTCTGTTCAGTGCAGCTACACCTCGGAGAGTGCCTATGTGCAGATCACACAAAGTAGGCAACCCTTTCTGTGTGACTATTTCTTATTCAGATATGTGGTCGCACAGTTTTATTAAAGGTCTTTTCCATGTGTAATGCAGGTTTTACATCTGAAAAAAGATTTATGAGGCCAATACAATTTCTAACCAAAGTTACTGCTTGGGTTAGAAATTGGTTGAGTGGGAGGTGACAAAGGGTACAGGTAAATGGAGTTCACTCTGAGGAGAAGGAGGTTACCAGTGGTGTGCCACAGGGATCTGTCCTTGGTCCAATTCTTTTTAACATCTTTTTTAGTGTTATTGCGGAAGGGCTGTTGGGTAAGTTTTGCCTCTCTGCAGATGATACCAAAATGTGCAACAGAGTAGACACCCAGGAAGGTGTAGATAACATGAGGAGGGATCTAGCTAAACTTGAAGAATGATCTAGAATTTGGCAGCTGAGATTTAATGCTAAAAAAATGTAAGGTAATGCATTTGGAATGCAACAATCCAAGGGAGCGATATAGCATAGAGGGTGACGTATTTCTGTCCACGAAAGAAGAACGGGACCTAGGCGTGATTAGCTACTTTGAGATTGTCAGACACAAACAGGTAGAAAAGGCGATGGTGAAAGCTGGGAGGATGCTTGGATGCATAGGGAGAGAAATGGCCAGCAGAAAAAAGGAGGTGATAGTGCCTCTGTATGTCTTTGTTGCAACCTCATTTGGAGTATAGTGTGCAATTCTGGAGATCGCACCTTCAAAAGGATATAAACAGGTTGGAGTGGATGCAGAGGGTGGCTACTAAAATGGTTAATGGTCTTCATTATAAAGCATATGAGGACAGACTTAAGGACCTTAATATGTACACCTTAGAGGAAAGATGAGATAGAAGTGATATGATTGAAACATGTAAATACCTTTGTGGCATAAATGTACAGGGAGAGAGCCTCTTTTGATTGAAAGCAAGCTCTGCTACGAGGGGACATGGGATGAGAGTGAAAGGAGATAGATTCAGGAGTAATATGCAGAAATATTTCTTTACAGAAAAGTGGTAAATGCATGAAATAGTCTCCCAGTAGAGGTGGTAGAGATGAGGAAAGTATCTAATTTCAAGAAAGCATGGGACAAACACAGAGGCTCTCTAAAGGAAAAAAGGGGACTCTTGTAGTGGGTGATATGGAAGGGCAAACTTGATAGGCCATGTGGTCTTTTTCTGTCATAATGTTTCTATGATACTCAGTCCACAGCAGGCAGTGTTGCTCAAAAGACTGACTATTGTGGGCAAAAATAAACGCTGATATTCAGCAATAGAGCCTATCCAACATCCAGTGCTGAATATCCGTTTTGGAGCTGACCAGGATGGCTATCTGGTTAGCAGCGATATTTAACTGCTGACTAGATAGAACAATGCCATAGAGTTAGAACAGCCATTGGCCTGTCTGAACGTTATGTGATTTGCCCATCCGGTTAACGGCTAACTGGCTGAGTGGGATCTATGCAGTTTGCACATCCTGCAAACCATATATACCTGTCTGAATATTGACACTATAAGTTTACTCCCTTAAAGGACAGCCATATTCCAAACAGGCAACAGCCTCCATTCTGCTGGCACCATTTCAAGTACCGAACAGGCGGGATAGGAACAACGAGGATCATTTCTGCTCCCATTTTGATTGGGCAAGTAAGGGACAGAGGTGGCTACAAGGCAGGGTAGCCTATTTCCTTTACTGTAGTTGCTCTAGAATGAAACAAAGGGGAAAACTTCCCAAAAAGCATTAACACAAAAAAATTTAAAACCCCATTTAGAATAACAAAAAACCCAAATAATTTTCCTGCACATTTGCGCCCCCCCCCAACGTCCGAGCGTCTGTCTGCATTTTCACAGATTTGAGCATTGCACTCTTTTACATGGGACAAAGGAAAGAGTGAGAAGGTAAGATAGGGAGCACTTTCTCTCCCAATATTCTTGCAACATTCACCAAGGAAGGAAAAATATCAAGTTCCCCCTGCTCCTTGCTTCATATAGCTACACACACTCAGAAACAAGGAACTTGGTCCTTGCTGAGAAAAGCAGCTTGTCTGATTAACTACTATAACTTTGCAGGGACAAACTCTTTTAGGAGACAGAAAAAAGAACAAACCAAAATGCACAGGAGTCTTGTAGCTAAGCAAGGAGACTGTCTTTTATGCATATGCTTCCACTGCACAGAAATTCCACGTGCACTCCAAGAATTTGGTTTTAATATCTGGAGCAACAATTTTGTGTTTCTATACTATAAAAATCATAATAGCTAGGGGGTAATTCTTTACAGTATGTTTTGTGTGTAGAGGGTTATTTACACATGTGACAGGGCTGTTATAAAGTTACCCCAGGGATTATATAAAAGTACAGGACGATCCAAAAAGGCACGTACTTTATGCCACTTCTATGTAGGCATGGGCAAGGTCAGAGTCTGCAGCATGGGTGGAGTCAGGGGTGGCTCAAGGCAATCTGCTGCCTGAGGCGAGGGATGAGATGGCGCCTCTCTCCCCCCATGGAGTGGGGTGGGAGGAGGAAGATGCACAAAATTCTAGTCAGAGACTGAAACAAATCAAAGAAGCCGATTAGATAATGTGAAGGAAACGCAAGATGTTCGCACACCAAGGAACTAAAAGAAAAAGCCAGAACTACAGCACAGTTTATAACACCAAATTATAACTCATTTTTATTTTGCTGTTATAAACTGCATTATGGTTCTTGCTTTTTCTTTTTGAACATATATTTTGCATTCACAGAAACCCCCTCCCCCCCTCAACAATAGGTACGGAGCAGAACAGAACTAGAATATTTGCCCACAGAACTCGATATCTAAAAAAAAAAAAAAATCTGATTCTGATCATCTCACTAACAATAACAAACATTCTCCAGTACCAAGCATATTGTGAACAAATAAAAAACCCTTCAACAAAGTCACTGAGGATCCGTAGAACAAACTTAGCATACTATACCAGCACAACTTCCAAAACTCACATGAGGAGCCTACCCAAAAAAAGCATCACTGTAAATACTGCAGTGGGCCCTGAAACTTTCAAACACTTATTTGAAAAGCTGAACAATTTGGATTACTACAGTACAGATCCCTACATACAAACTCCCATGTTAAAACACAGACCCTCACCAAGTACAGAATAAGTGATCATAACCTAAACATAAACATATGTAGATAAAAATTAAACTGCAACCCCAAGAAGTCAGATTCTGCATACAATGCAAGAACAGAGAAATAGAAAGAGATGCATTTTCCTGTACTTCATAAAATATAAAGATAGCACCAAGTCTGATCATTAAATTGAAAATAAAATTCTCTTCTACCTTTGTTGTCTGACCATTTTATTCTCTGATCATGCCGGTCCCAATTTCAGGTTTCTGCTTTCCTCCACCTCACAGTGCTCCCCCCCCCCATCTGCTTCCCCCCAGGGGTGGCATGAGGGTGATGCAGAGCCATATGCGGAGATTCATTGTGGCATAATTTACATAAATTTAGTATACTTTATTTTAGAATGTATATACCACCCATCTAAAATCCTAGGTGGCTTTCAAACATACACATGCAATTTAATCTATGTTCTCTATTAGTCACGCGCAATGCAGATTTATGTGACCAAGGGTTAATAAGGATAAATTGTATCACTGAAAGATGAAGAAGTCTGGCGCAACCAGTTCGTTGAGGTACAAGCAAGAGTGCACTCACCTCTGTAACTCTTTTAACGAGACAGTAATTTTCAGGCTATGACCCAGCATGAAGAGAGCAGTCAAGATATCTGCCCACTGGACCATCTCCCCCAGGGGACCTCCCTTCAGCACCCTGGGGCTGAATACGTCTCCAGATTCCTCGGTCAAGAAGCCAATGTGAACTAGGATCTATGAAGAGGAAGAAAGATCCAGGAGGCAGCGGAGATGGGGGTGAAAGAGAAAAGAGGAGCGAGGGTGTTAGCGAGCAGGAATAGAAAGATATCAAGTCTTTCTGATCGTGCCATCAACTGCTCAAGGCAGGAAAACTCTTGAAACATTTTTTTAATCAATTACATGTCAGAGAACAGGACAAGCAGATGCAAATAACAACCCTTTCCCCAGATAGTGAAAATCAGAGAGCTGAGGGTGTTCCAGCTGTCTGTCATTCAGCTCAGCTTCACCTTTAGGGCTTACGCAAAGCACCACTCATTCCCGATAATTATACCGGCCGTGTATTCCAGGACTGTTCCATAACTAATTCTGCCTCTTCTCCCTTGATACAGGAGACAGGACAGTGAAAGTCTTGGCTCTCTTGAGCTTCCATAACATTGTGTTGCCATCCTCCCAGTGTTTATATCTGGGAAACACGATCACATTGTGTTCCTATGTATTATCTATTCTCCCCACCACAGTCCTCAATAGCCACGGAGTTTCTATGAATGTAGAGAAATGAAATAAAAATAATCTGATCTCGCACAGCCTGTTGTCAGCCCAGAATTGTAGCTAGGAAAGCTTTTAGTAGCTTTACAAAATAATCGTTCAAAGCTAGGCACTTACTTACTATCAGACCTTAAGGTTTTTTTGTTTTTTTTTAAATCGGGTGTCCCGGCATCTCATGTTTTAATCCCACTGTTCAAAGTCAGAGGAAATTAAAAAAAATATTCATTTTTGCCAAAACAACAAGTCATCTAAGACTCCTGGACTTTCTGATGTAAATCCCCCCATGACCTCTGTTTTCAGGTATAATGAATTGAGGCATCTTTCCCTATGATTAGAAACCAGTGCGGATCAAAACATGATCTACTGGGGTACCAGACTACCCAAGTAGAAGTTGAACCAAGCTGAATAAATATATTTTATCTTGTGGCTATGAACATTAAAACAGTCTTTAGCTAAACTGAATACCTTATATGCCAGATTGACGCTTGTGCCCCATTTTAGCATATTACATGGGTGCTGACATGAAAACAAATCAGCCGTGTCTCCTGGAAACACCAGATACAGGACCAGATGGAACAAGCATTTGCCCCATAAACTCAAAATGGAAGAAAACCCTTCATACATCTGAGTTACAGCACTGTGCTGCTTTACCCGTTTTTGATCCTTCCATCTGTCCATCAGCTTCTGCTCCAGGTTACGAGCCGCTGAAAGCCACTGTTCTGACAGTCGCCGAATCCTCTTCTTCATAAAGATTAATGATTCCTTGCCACTGCCAATCAGGTCGAGGAGGGAAAACAAGTTGTTGCGAAATGCTGCCTGGAAAGTATCAAAACCTGTCGGTAAATTTCAGGCTCGGCCAAACTCCAGAAGGTAAAACAGGGCTATGGATTTGTTGTGTATGGACAGCATAAGACGTCGGTACTCAATACTAGAATCCAGAGATGTGCAAGGAAATACCTATTTAGGCCACAAAGACGGTAATTTTATAACAGGCTGTCTATGTTTGAAGGACAAGTGGGCATCTATTTCAAGCCTATTTTATAAAGACACTTAGGAGCATATTTACTAAGCTCTCTGCCGATATGCGTATGTGGACAGTGTTATCAGCGTAGAGCTCCTAACTAACTACAGGGGAACATGTCCATCTGTCCCTCTGTTGTTAGCACAGACAAGTCACGCTTTAACTCAGCAAACAGGCCATGGGTGCAACTAACGCCACCTCAGTGGTTGTACCCACGCAACTGGCTAGCAGCAACATGCCAAACACACCCCTGTCCTGCCCAGTCCCCATCACGAATCATGCTGCCAGAGTAGTGTGGGGATTTTAGCATGGGGGCTACATGCTACGTTTTAGCACAGTGCCAAAACTGTGTGCTAACCCTGCACTACCCTGGTAGAGCAGTTTAGTAAACATGCCCCATAGGTGCCTATGTGTCTTCATAACATTACCCTGTAATCAAAATTGCGGCTAAAATGAAGCCATTGACAATTATGCCTAAGCAGACAGCAGGTGCAAACATTCTCCTATAATGTACACAGAAATGTATTTTCCAAAATGCACATGTAAATCACAACTCCACCTGTGCTCTACCCAAAGTATGCCCCTGCCCCCACGCCTACATCTGCATCGCATAAAGATATGTACATTCTTTTCATCATGCCTACATTTACATAGACCTTTTATGCAAATATACTGCTATGGCCACTCTTCTACTCTGCACAGTAATCTCTTGTATAGACTACTGCAATGTTGGTTTTGTGGGTCTCACAAGAACAAAATGCATCCAGAATATCCAGAACACCACCATACGTACTCTCAACTTAGCTAAGTATGATCACGTATCACCTCTCTTGATTCAATTTCAATGGCTTCCCGTTGCCCAGGAAATTTGATTTAAGGTCCTAACTCTCATTCATGAAGCCGTGCATAACGACGCCCCTCCCTCTATTTATCCTCTTCTATTCTCCCGTATGTGCCATATCGATGTCTGAGATCTCTACAAGATAACCATTTAGTCCTTCCATCACCCGCTAGAGTCAAATATGAGTCCATTTATCATTCAGCCTTCTTCTACCTAGCCCCTGTCCTCTGGAACCGTCTCCTCGCTCAGCTACAGTTGGAATCCTTCCTCGCCCAATTTAAAAAACTCTTGAAAACATACTCTTAACTCAAACGTTTGGTGTGGAACCTCCCCCGAGAGCTGCAACTAGACAGTAGCCTACTTATATCATACTATATTTTTCCCTTTGCTCTATCCTATTTCTTCCTTTCCTATATTATTATTTTTTTTTTTTAAATCTTTTATTTATGATATTTTCGTGAATACAACACAACCATTAAGAAAATGACAAATACATCAATTAATCCACAGAATTAATGAAACCTCATAACAAGTAACACATCAAGTGAGAGAAGCCAGCATATACTATATATAAAAAAAACTAAATAAAGAAATCAGGAGTTTGTTACCCCACAATAGGGAGCTTATAAATGCAGATCCATTCCCTCTCACTATTTCCCTGCAGTTTCCCTTTCATTCAGAAAATTAGATAAAGATGAAACATCAGTAAATACGTAGGTCCGCCCCTCGTAAGTTATAACACAGCGACAAGGAAATTTTAGAAAGAAGCTAGCTCCTAATGTCACTACTCTGGTTTTAAAACTCAAAAACTGCTTACGACGAATTTGAGTATGACGGCCGACATCTGGAAAAACCTGGACTTTAAATCCACAGAATAAGACCTCCTTACATTTAAAGTAGGCCTTTAGAACACGCAGTTTAACAGACTCTGAACCAAACTGTACCACCAAGGTGGAACGTTTGGTAATTACGTCTTTTGAATCTTCCAGGAAAGCTGTAAGGTCCTGGCCAACAGAACTGGGAGAGGGTACAGATTCTCCAACTCCCTGAGGTGTTGATCCAGGGCCACGCATTAAATAATACATATGACTGGTATCCACATTATCTTGGAAGTGTAATACCTCTGAGAAATATTTTTCAAGCAAAATTTTTGGAGACAGCAGATGGGTCATTGGGAAGTTGAGAAATCGAAGATTGCATACTCTATATTGATTCTCCAGCGCTTCTACTCGATACGATAATAAAGAAGAATCACGAATCAAAGCAATTCGAGTATCTTGAGAAGACTTAAGCTGGGAATCAGATAGTGCAACTGAATTAGATAATGAACCCAACTGCTGATCCATACTTTTCATTTTACATACAACATCCTGCGAAAATTTACATAATGATAACACAGTGGAAGTTAATCTAGAATCTATATTTTGAATAGCAGCCCATATGTCTTTTAAAGTTACCTCCTCAGAAGGAGTAGCAACTGGTAATGCGTCGGCAGACATCAGAAAAACCGGGAGTGGTAAAGGCGGAGAAACTTCAGCGGGGTCTTCTACAATAGTAGATGAAAAGGGAGCCTGCGGGAAAGGAGGGGGAGACCGGAACTCAGGGCTTAGCGAAGCCCCTTCCGGTGATAGAATTGCTGGCAGCGAGGGAGTCAAATGTTTGTCCATTGGGCCCGTCACCTTACCTTCTTTCCCAGTCTCATTCGGCTTAGAGCCGGGCTTCCCTTTCCTCTTGCCCATTACACCAGACAAACTCTCCAAACTCCTGCTCCGTTCGACACTCCTCACGTGCGCCGAAGGGGCGCAAAAGGGGCGTGGCCTGCCCCTTGGAGCACGCCCCTTAGACCACGCCACACGGGCCGCGACACGCGGCCGCGTGTAGGAGCCTCTGGGCTTTATACAGCAGGTAGGGGGGGTCCTCCGGCCCTGGGACCGTCCACCAAAACGCCTGCCCGATGTTCCGCAGCACCAGATCTCACGCTGCACAGCTCCGCCTGGATGTTGTAAGCGGCAGCTCCCTCCAGCAGCGGGCTTACTCTCCACAGGACTACCGGTACCTCCGGGCTTTATACAGCAGGTAGGGGGGGTCCTCCGGCCCTGGGACCGTCCACCAAAACGCCTGCCCGATGTTCCGCAGCACCAGATCTCACGCTGCACAGCTCCGCCTGGATGTTGTAAGCGGCAGCTCCCTCCAGCAGCGGGCTTACTCTCCACAGGACTACCGGTACCTCCGGGCTTTATACAGCAGGTAGGGGGGGTCCTCCGGCCCTGGGACCGTCCACCAAAACGCCTGCCCGATGTTCTGCAGCACCAGATCTCACGCTGCACAGCTCCGCCTGGATGTTGTAAGCGGCAGCTCCCTCCAGCAGC
The DNA here is from genome assembly GCA_033557465.1 of Ichthyophis bannanicus. Lineage (NCBI taxonomy): Eukaryota > Metazoa > Chordata > Amphibia > Gymnophiona > Ichthyophiidae > Ichthyophis > Ichthyophis bannanicus. The sequence continues at coordinate 278,398,342 of CM066041.1, forward strand.
GGGCTTACTCTCCACAGGACTACCGGTACCTCCGGGCTTTATACAGCAGGTAGGGGGGGTCCTCCGGCCCTGGGACCATCCACCAAAACGCCTGCCCGATGTTCCGCAGCACCAGATCTCACGCTGCACAGCTCCGCCTGGATGTTGTAAGCGGCACCTCCCTCCAGCAGCGGGCTTACTCTCCACAGGACTACCGGTACATCCGGGCTTTATACAGCAGGTAGGGGGGGTCCTCCGGCCCTGGGACCGTCCACCAAAATGCCTGCCCGATGTTCCGCAGCACCAGATCTCACGCTGCACAGCTCCGCCTGGATGTTGTAAGCGGCAGCTCCCTCCAGCAGCGGGCTTACTCTCCCTCCTATATTATTTTTGAGTTCCTTTCTATTTCTAATTGTTGAGTTATTGTTTTTATTATATGTCTGATTTTATTATAATCCATTCTGTATGCTTTGCAATGGGCGCTCTATCAAGATCTATTAAACCATAAACCATAAAAATGCCTTTATAAAAGTTATCCTCTCTGGAAGTAAATTCTATGGGGGGGGGGCATTATAAAAATGATTAATATGGTTAGCAGACCTACTAACCGTGCTAATCCCAACCGGCCCAACCTTTAGGCAAACTAAGTAGTCATTCAAAGCTAAACAATAAATTAAGACACCCAGGGGAAGCATAAGGCGTAGGGTTTGCCTAACTTTAGCCAATTTAGTGATCAGGCCAATGGATGAATATTGTTGCTGATTGGATAGCTAAATTGCTATCCGAGCAACCTGATTATTCAATACCTATGGCTAGACAGGACCCCAGCACTGAATATCTGGATTTAAGTTAAAGCAGCAACAACCAACTGCTTTACTTGTTCTGGCCACCCCTGCTGAATATACATAACATCATAAGATATGCCATACTGGGTCAGACAAAGGTCCATCAAGCCCACTATCCTATTTCCAACAGTGGCCAATCTAGGTCCTAAGTACCTAGCAGTTTCCCCAAAAGACACAGGTTCCGCAATGCTTGTACTGGGTCAAGCATTGATATCCTGGGTCCCTTTTAATAATGGTTTATGGACCTTTCCTCCAGGAACTTGTCCAAACCTTTTTTTAAATCCAACTACACTAACAACTTTTACTACATCCTCCGGTAACAAATTCCAGAGTTTGATTACACGTTGAGTGAAAAAATATTTTTTCTTATTAGTCTGAAATAGGTTATCCTGTAGCTTCATTGCATGTCTCCTAGGGGTATGTTTACTAATCAGCGCTAACGGCGCAGCTGCGACGTTATTGCGCGATAATGGTGCATTACCATGTGAGAACATCACGTATCGCGCGATAACGTCTCCTGCGGCATTAAGGTGCGCAGAGGGTGGAGTAGGCTCCCCAGAGGGTGGAGTAAGGCTCCCTAGGGGCGGAGATAAAGGGTCAATGGGCGGAGAGTGGGCGGGGAGAGGCCCCATGCACACTAACACCGTGAAATGAAGGTCTGAAAATTAGCGCCAGTGAAAACCTTGCGCTAAAGGCACATTTGCAGGGCAGAGAGACCAATTCAGTCAGCAATGTGCAGCAAAGGCAGGGAAACCAAAAAATGTGATGGTAGAGATAAATGTGCAGCAACATCACAGTGCCCAAGTATGAGAGGGCACTACGGTGAGGCTGCAAATGGGGTACAGGCGGCTGCAGGCAGGACATGCAGTGTGGCAGCTGGGGCACAGGGTGGGCTAGGCAGATGCCTAGGTGACACGTAGGAATGTGGAAGCGGAAAACCAGCAGGACAGCAACTGAACAAGGGCAAACATGGCCACGAGTGTGTGTCCCCCAGTGTCCCAGGGCATAGTACCCAGCAAGCACCCCAAAAGTCACATAACATTGGCAGGCGGTGCCGGGGGGAAGCATTGATATCTATGCAGGCACCCCTACCCCATATCACGCACCATAGGCAGCTGCCTACCGGCACACTGGATGGCCTGGGACTGCGCACCACCAGCACCACTGGCACAAGGGCATGTCAGCATGGTGGCAGAGGGGTGCGGGTGATGGAGGGGGGCAGTGGCATCTGCCCACAGCAAACCACGGCCAAGCCCCATTTAGGTGGGTGCCGGCCACTGCAACAGACAAGGTCTGTCCGACAAACAGTCATGGTATCCCCATGGAATGATGTACCCCTGTGGTAGCAGTTTGGTGCAGTACACACAGCCAGTGTGTTCAGGGGCAGCAGATCACAAATTCAAGCCCCAGCTGTGGCTCCTGCCAACCTTGTCCCCATATTTTACCCAGTACTAAACCATGGTAATAAAGACAGAACCTTTATTGCAGATAAAATAAACATGCCTGAAACGCCTATATTTTACCCTACAGAGCACAGACACCATAAACATGTGCAATCCCTAGAGCAGAGTTTCCCAACTGCAGTCCTGGAGGGCCAAACACCATTCAGGTGTCATGCTGTCCCTAATAAATATGCCTGTGCTACATTTGTATGCACTGCCCGCATTGTATGCAAATGTATATCATGCATATTCATTAGGGACAGCATGAAAACCTGTTTGGCCCACCAGGACTGAAGTTGGGAACCTCTGCCCTAGAGCAGCGGCCAACAGGGGCACAAACACCCACACCCACAGGCTCCATTATCCAAAGCCTCATGGAGAGTCAGGCTGTTGGGCCCTGCGCGGAGCAGCATCTCCCAATACTGCCACCTGCATACCTTAGCAATGCCACTCTAAACTTGGGAACACGTTACACATATATCAAAAGGTTGCTATGATTAATGGCAGATAACAAATCCTAAGTTAAACACAATTTGTTGACAGAGCTGCATCATAGCAACCTTTCTGATATCTGTGCGGTGTGTTTCAGTTTTGGTTTCTCACAGTGTTTACCACCCCAGGGAGTGACCCCAACAGTATTGCGTACCATAGCCATGCCTGCACTGTTCCCAGAACTGGTGTGGTGGCCAGGGCTGCCAAAAACCTCTATATTTGCACAATGCTGACATAGGTGTGGGAGTGTGTGTATGTCTATCCAGTGTGTTGTGGCTGCCTATATCTTACTGAGCCCACATTGCTTTCACTGTTTCCAGTGTTAGCCTGCCAATGTGCATAATGAGGAGAAAGGTACTGTGGGTATGGCCAGGACAGGGTGGCCTGGACAGGATGCATCTGCACAGGGCATAGGGCAATGGCTGGGACATTGTAGTGCCCGACCACCACCTGCACGGAGAGGGTGGCCACAGCATGTCATGCTGGGAGGTCACTTTCACCCTGACTGAGCAGTGACCACGGCATGGCTAGGTTCCCCCATAGTGCTATGCAGTATTTCTCTCAAGTGATATTTATGGGTTCCCTTTTCTGAGGCCTAATCACTGACATACCTGCTTGGTATGTGTGCTCACATCCCATTTTTGGGTGCACACAGTTTCTCCAGTAAAATGCACTATGTACTAGCTAGTAGACTGTAGTTAGCATGTGTATGGCTGCAACACCTTTCAGGGTGCAGTGGGGGGAGACTGACTGTGCCCTCTGCTGGTGAATGTCAGATAGTGGTGGGGGGCAGCTGAGCTTTTCCAGCATTCTGCCTGTCTACTATTACCTTATGTGGTGTGTACAGATCTGCATTGACTGCCCTGTAGGGTGCCCGTTCCCCAGCAGGACTGGGGTTGATGGTCCCCTCTACTACCACCATTGCAGAGATGTAGAATGTGGATCTGTTGGTGAGAGATCCTGTCCCCCACCCTGAGCCACAGAGGGTGGGTTGAGTGGTGCTACATAATTGGCTTTTGGGTCCCCCCTTCACTTATAACATGTGACCATGGCACCTATACAGGATATGCACTATTCTGGGTGCATCATAGTCCACAAGTCTAAATGTGACTGGGAAATACAGATGGACACAGGTGTAACATAGTAAAATAGTAAATGACGGCAGATAAAGACCAGCATGGTCCATCTAGTCTGCCCAGCAAGATGGCAAGAGTAGGTGCACCTGTCACTGTGCAGGCCACCCCTCCCCATGTCTTTGTTTAGGGGTAAACCCACCACTCCATGTAGGACACCCCTATTTGTTGAGACGTTATATGGTTCAGAAGTTAGATGGTACCATTTATTTTGTTTTTATCCTATTGCTGTAAAGGGATCCACTGTGTTTGTCCCATGCTGTTTTGAATTCCGTCACCGTGTTTGCCCCCACCACTTCCTTCGGGAGGGTATTCCAAGCATCCACCACCCTTTCAGTGAAAAAATATTTCCTGACATTGCCCTTCAATTTACCCCCTTGCAGCTTCATGTTATGCCCTCTAGTTTTACAGCTTCCCCGTCTTTGGAAGAGGTTTGTTTGTTCATCATTTCTCTTTAAGTATTTAAAGGTCTGAATCATATCTCCCCTGTCCCTTCTCTCCTCCAAAGTGTATATATTTAGGTCTTCAAGTCTCTTCTCATAAGGCTTCTGATGCAGGCTCCAAATCATTTTGGTCACTTTCCTCTGAACAGTTTCCAGTCTTTTTACATCTTTTGCAAGATATGATCTCCAAAACTGAACACAGTATTCCAAGTGAGGCCTCACCAGTGACTTATACAGTGGCATAAGTACCTCTTCCTTTCTGCTGGTAATCCCTCTCTGTATGCAGCCCAACATCCTCCTGGCTTTTGTCACCGCCTTGTCGCAATGTTTTGCCACCTTGAGATCAGAGATAATCACACCAAGGTCTTTCTCCTGAACCGTGCATACCAACCTCTCGCCCCCTATCGTGTACATTTCCCTTGGATTTCTGCTACCCAAGTGCATGACACTGCACTTTTTCACATTAAATCGTAGTTGCCAAGCATTAGACCAGTCTTCCAGCTTTTGTAGATCTTTCCTCATGTTAACCACTCCCTCAGGGGAGTCCACTCTGTTGCAAATTTTTGTGTCGTCTGCAAAAAGACAGTCTTTTCCATTCAGTCCTTCAGCAATATCACTCACAAATACATTGAACAGTGCCGGACCCAGGACCGAACCCTGGGGCACCCTGCTAATTAGCTTCCTCTCATCTGAGGTGTGCCTGCAAGGACTACCTAGCACACACTAGCACTGATGGTGACATGTAGCATCGCCTATCTCAGCCAAGCCAGGTGCTGCAGACCTGGTGCTGGGCGCCCCACCTCACCCTCAGGGTAAGCACAGAACCTGCACAATGTCACACGGTCTGTAGCTACTCTGTGCCAGTAACACACACGGTCAGTTCCCCCTACCAGGCCGAGGTGCTGTGGGGGTGCATACTCCATCTTGTGATCAACTGTAGACTGCTGATCTGCATGTGCAGTGCATCATGGGCACGGGTGGGTTTACCCTATCCTGGTAACCACAGCAGTTTGTGTGGTGACCTGCAGTCTTGTAGCGAGCCAGGGGTGTGTTAGTAGCTATAAAGATGTAGCCCACTGGCTACTTCAATGACTTTGGAGGCAGAAATCATGGGTTTGATCCCACAGTGGTGTTATTTAATAAGGCTATCTGAGGCTTTTCCTTTTAATTTAAATCAGTGCTGCCAGCAAAATGCACCCTCACTGTGCTGTAACCTTAAGGTGCCTCATAAGGCGCCCTATAAAACACATTATAGAGCACATTAGAAGGCGCCTTGGCAGACAGGACACTTTATAATGTGCCCTATGGAGTGCCTTATGTGGAGCCTTATGCGGCACCTTATGTTATAGCACTATGAGGGTGTTTTTGCTGGGAGCACTGATTTAACTTAAAAAATGAAATGCCTCACATAGCCTTCTTACATAACACCACTACAGGATTGAACCCATTACCTCTGCCTTCACAGTCATTGCAGTAACCAGTGGACTACATCTTTATAGCTTCTAAAACTGCGCTGGCATGAACTTAGGGTTAACGCGCATTAATGTGCCACGGCACCCACTATCGCGCGATACAGATTCTTGCTACCTTGCTGCCGGAACGCCCACTCCTTATATGGCATTCTTCACATTATTGCTGCAACTAGTGCCGGTAACATTAAGACGGTTTAGTGAACATACCCCCTAGTCTTTCTATATTCCATTCCTTCCCTTATGATTCCTAGCATTCTATTTGCTCTCTTGGCCACCGCTGCACACTGGTCGGAGGGTTTTAACATCTTATCCATGATAACGCCTAAATATTTTTCCTGGGTGGTGGTTCCTATTGTGGAACCATGCATTGTGCAACTACAGTTTGGGCTGTTCTTTCCTAGGTGCATAACTTTGCACTTGTCCATATTAAATTTCATCTGCCATTTGGATGCCCAGTCTTCCAATTTATCAAGATCCTCTTGCAATTTTCCACAATCCTCATGGGTTTTAACAACTTTAAATAGTTTTGTGTCATCTGCAAATTTGATAACCTCACTCGTTATTCCCTTTTCCAGATCATTTATGAATACGTTAAAAAGCAGCAGACCTAGCACAGATCCCTGGGGTTCTCCACTGGGCAAATGGGCCATTTAACCCTACCCTCTGCTGTCCATCTTTTAACCAGTTCCTGATCCACAATAGTACACTGCCTCCTATCCCATGACTTTTTAATTTTGCCAAAAGCCCTTCATGAGGGACCTTGTCAAAGGCTTTCTGAATGTCCAGATACACTATATCAACTGGCTCACCTTTGTCTACCTGTTTATTCACACCTTCAAAAAAACATAACAGATTAGTAAGACAAGATCTTTGTTATCTAAAGCCATGCTGGCTGTCTCCCATTAAGCCTTAACTATATACATATTCAGTAATTTTGTTCTTTATGATGGTTTCTACCATTTTTCCAGGTACTGACATCATCCTTCAATCTTCAGGTAATAAAGATGATTTTAATGATAGGTCACAGATTACTAATAGCAGGTCTGCAATTTCATATTTCAGTTCTTTCAATACCCTTGGATGTATACCATCTGATCCAGGTGATTTACTACTCTTCAGTTTATCAAATAGTTGTAATACATCTTCTTGGAGAATCAATATTTCTTTCAATTCTTCCACAGTATCACTTTTAAATACTACTTCAGTCATGGGTAACATTCCTACATCTTCCTCAGTAAACACCAAAGCAAAGAATTCATTCAGTCTCTCCACTATGGCCTTTTCCCCTCTTAGTGCCCCTTTTATCCCTCTATCATCTAATGCTCCAAGTGAATCTCTCACATTTTTTTTGCTACGAATGTACTTGAAAAAGTCTTTATTATGCATTTTTGCTTCCACAGCAAGCTTCTTCTCAAATTCTCGCTTTTCCTGTCTTATAAATGCCTTGCATTTAACTTGCCAGTGCTTGTGCTGTTTCCAGTTTTCATCATTTCGCTCTTTTTTCCATTTCCTGAAAGATGCTTTTTTGGCAACAGCATCTCTGACCTCACCTTTAAACCATGCTGGCAGTTTTTTGGACTTCCTTTCACTTTTCTTAAAGCGTGAAATATAGATGGTCTGGGCTTCCAAGATAGTATTTTAAACAACACCCAAGCTTGATGTAAGTCTTTAACCTTTGCAACTGCTCCTTTTAGTTTTTTCTTAACTATTTCCTCATTTTATCATAGTCTCCCTTTAGAAAGTTAAAAGGTAGCACTGTGGATTTCCTTACTATCCCTCCTCCATTAATTAAACCAAATGTGATCATGCTAGGATCACTATTGCCAAGTGGCCCCAACACCCTTATCTCTTGAACCGGATCTGGTGTTCCACTAAGGACTAGGTTCAAAATGGCTTCCCCTCTGGTCGATGCATGAACCAGGTGCTCCAAGATACAGTCATTTATTTCACCTAGAAACTTTATCTCCCTAGCATGTCCTGCCGTGACACTGACCCAGTCAATATATGGGTAATTGAAATCACCCTTTATTATTACTGTGTTGTAACATTTGTTAGCTTCCCTGATTTCTTTGAGCATTTCATCATCCATTTGTTCATTCTGGCCAGGTGGTCATTAGTACACCCCCACCGCCATCGCCTTCTCCTTTTTACATTGAATTTCAATTCATAGAATTTCTACAGCAAATTTTGTTTCCTGCAAAATTTTAATCCTTTGTGACTCAATGCCCTCTCTAGCATAGAGCGCAACCCCTCCATCAATTTGATCAGCTCTATCATTATGATATAGTTTGCACCCAGGTATCACAGTGTCCCACTGATTGTCCTTCTTCCACCATGTCTCTGAGATTCCAATCATATCTAACCTCTCATTTAGTGCTATATATTCTAACTCTCCCATCTTATTTTTAAGACTTCTAGCATTTGCATACAAGTATTTTAGAGACTGTATTTTATTCATATTAATTTGGCTATCTGTAGGCAGGGGTAATTTGGAATCTTTAAGCTCTGTCTGCTCTGTACTCAAGGTCATTTGGGCTACTTTTGTCTTTATTGGAACCTCCCTGTTGATATGCCCTAACTTCATTCTTTTGGAAGTTTCCTTCAAGGATACATTGTTCCGAACCATGCGCTCTTGGGCAACTGTCAGCTCTCCCCTATTATCTAGTTTAAAAGCTGTTCTCTCTCCTTTTTAAAGGTTAATGCCAGCAGCCTGGTTCCATCCCGGTTAAGGTGAACCCCATCCCTTCAGAAGAGCCCCTCCTTTCCCCAGATTGTTCCCCAGTTCCTATCAAATCCAAAACACTCATCGTTGCACCATCGTCTCATCCACGCATTCAGACTCTGCCTGCCTTTTGGGTCCTGTGAGTGGAATGGGAAGCATTTCGGAAAACACTATCCTGGAATTTCTGGATTTAAACTTCCTACCTAAAAGCCTAAATTTAGCCTCTAGAACCTCCCTACCACATTTTCCTATGTCATTGGTACCGACATGTACCAAGACAGCAGACTGCTCCCCAGCACTATCTAAGACCTTGTCTAGGTGGCGCATGAGCTCTTCTACCTTCGCACCAGGCAGGCATTTTACCTGATGAGCCTCACGTCCACCGGCCACCTAGCTATCTACATTCCTAATGATCGAATCACCAACTATAATGGCTGTCCTAACCCTTCCCTCATGGGTACATGGCCCTGGAGAAACTTCCTCAGTGTGAGAGGGTTTTACATCACCTGGAGGAAAGATCCTTGCTACAGGATCACTTCCTGCCACACCAGGGTGATGCTCTGTCACGTAACCTCTCTTCTCCATGGCAACAGGGATGCTGCCAGACTAGAGGTGTTACTTCAGGACTATATCCCTGTAGGTCTGATCTATGTACCTCTCTGTCCTCCTTATCTCCTCCAAGTCTGCTACTCTAGCCTCCAGAGATCGGGCTTGTTCCCTGAGAGCAAAGAGCTCCTTGCACCTAGTTCATAAGTAAGACCCCTCACCAACTGTGAGAAAATCATACATGTGACACTCAATGCAAAAGACTGGAAAGTCCCCATCTCACTGCTGAACTGCTGTCTGCATCTTAGTTTTAAGGTTGTGTTTATATAATTAAGTTCTTTACTTACTAAGGGTTGCTTGGGATACTTATACTAATAAAACTACACCTAATACGTTTAATGTACTTTGTTCATCTGAAGCTTAATTAATCTCAGGTCCTTAATGTATGCCTGATGAGGATAAACAGCTGCACCTGAGGGTGAATATGGTACCTCCTTTCCTTTAAGAGGTTTAAGCACCTATAAAGCTACTATTATCCAAGGGATGGGTGACTGTCGGGGAGGGAGGGAGGGAGGGAAAGAAGACTTATTAAAAGCTGACTGCTACACAGTACCCTGTCCTTTGCTTTATCTGTGACCAATTTCCAGGAGGAGTCCCACAGCCCTTGCTTGGACAGAGGAAGTCTTGGGTTCTACATTTAACTAGAAAGCTCTCTTCTGTGTTTTAAATTTAAACTGAAAGCTCTTTGCTGTTACTAGGCCCTGACTGATTTAACAAATACACTGGGTTCACAGATTAATCAGTTTTAATCTAAAGAATTCATTTTTCCCCAAGATTTAGAAAAAATCCCAGAAATAAATACTTAAAATTGCAGATCTCTCTCCAGAAATAGCAGTCTCCTTTTGTAGTCCTTCAAGATTTATTTGACTAGGCTTATATACTGCTTTTCTACCAGTCATTCAGGTAATGTATATATATATATATATTCTTCCCTTGTCCCTGAAGGTCTCACAACCTGTTTTTTTGTATCTAAAACAACAGAGGGTTAAGTGGCTTGCCCAAGGCCACAAGGAGCACCTGTGAGACTAGAAACCCCAGTGCTTCTGGCACAAGGTTGCTGTCTTCTAATGGGATTTGAACCCCTAGTCCTATGGCAAAAGGTAATTTACCCCAACCACTAGGCCACTCCTCCTCCACTGCACTGCTGTGGGAAAACTCTTTGTGTTATTGCTGGCTGTTTCAATTTGGTCAATGAAACTTTTTATCAAAGTAGAGATTCAGGATGCAGGACTAGTCAAAGACAAGCCATTGAGGACCCAAGTGAATGCCTTAGTGTTTGTGCAATGACTGGAGTGGCTGTTGGAAGCAAGTGGCTTAAATGCCGGTCGGTGGGTTCACCTTTTAAGGATTCCCAAATTGTGTAATTATCGCTCAGGATTCAATCTGGATTTTGATTGCCTGTACAGGTCTGAACATTGAGCCTTTGGACAGTATTCCAGTAGTTTATGTTTTTATTACTTTTCCACTTGTTGCTGCTACTGTTGTAGCATGGCCATGGTCTGCGACTCGCAGAGTGACTTGTCTGGCTCCGGACTATGGGATTTTGTCTGTTATTCGAGCCCGATATTTGAAAGGCATTTACGGTCCGGTAAACTGTAAATGCCTTAACTGGTTAGTGCCATTGAATATCCCCTCTAACTCCCCTACATGCCCCGATGCTATCCGGTTAGCATCGGGGCATGTTAGGGGCAGAGCGGAGTCGGAGATTGCTGCTAATTGGGCAGCATCAATATTGCACCACTACCCAGTTAGAGATCCAGAGTTAAAACTAGACTAGCTTCTGGCTCACCTAGTTTTAGCCGCAGATGCTAACTGGGTAGCGATGCAATATCGCCGCGACCTGGTTAGGCTCTGCAGCGCTGTCCTCTTTGAGACAAACCCGTATATTCAATGCCATCGCCGCTACATTGAGTATCTGGGGTTAGGAGTCAGCAGGCAGGGCTATGTGCGATAGCAGCACATAGTCTGCCCAGTTGAGTATCAGGCTCATTATTAGATTATAAGCTCCGATGAGCAGGGAACCATCTTTTACATGTGTTTGTGCAGCGCTGCGTATGCCTTGTTTAGTAATAGTAGTCACTTTATACCTCTTCTTGTTTCTTATGGCTGTTACAATATGCACTGGAGATTTCTTTTCCAGGGGAGGGGGGTTGAGTGGCAGGCAGGATGCAGGGAATGTGATGGGTTTAGATTGGGGTTTGCGTGCCACCTCCAGGGTGACTGTCTTTCTATTACTGCCTGACCTTTGGGTCAAGGTTTTCGGGAGGAGGAAAGGGATTATGGGGAAGAGGTGGGTTGGGGAAGGGCGGTAGTAGTATACAAAGAGGATGCAAGAAGAGGAGGGCAAAAGGGTGAAAGAGATGGTGTATGAAAGTGCTGGGACGGGGGATTATACATGCTGCAACGTGATTATGGCTAGTAAGAATAGCTGTTAAGGTACAAGTGTCCTGGACTGTGGCTGGACTGGGATCCCCAATAAAACGAAGGAAAGTTTTGACTAGTTTAAAACAGCAGAAAGCTATGATCGCAATGCTGCAGGAAACCTATTTAAGTGGCATTGAAAATGCGAAGCTTAAAAGGGAGTAAGTTGAGGTCTGCTATTCTTCTTCGGTACCCACGTCTCTAAAAGCTGGATTAGTCGTTTTATAACAAATCTGTTCCTTGGGTAGAGCATAGGGTAGTGTGTGATATGGAGGAGCAGCATACAGGGATTCTTGGGGATTTCTAGGATGAGCATATGTGGCTTATTTTGTGTATTTTCCTACGAGGAACAAAGAAAGTTAGTTTCATAAGATTGGCCAGCTATTATTGGGCCAATCCCTTATTGGACAGGTCCTCCAGAAGCTCTTCTTCCTTACTCCAGCTCCCACCTTACAGACCAGAGCCAGGATGGTGCAGAAATGAAGCCACTGTAACCTACCTGCAGTTTAGGAGCTGGTTTTAACGAAGGGAGGGCAGTCTGGTTTCTCCACGGCAACAGAGGGCAGAACCATTCAACTTCACTGAGGTAGATAAGGAACGAGCATTCTGTGCCGTCTACACCGTAAAATGCATAGCAGGGGTCCGAGCTCCATCTTGCCCTCATCCACTGCAATGCAAGAGAAGACACAAAAATTAGACCAAAAAGCTTTCAAAAATATTAGCTACTGTGGAAAAAGGCAGGCATTTGAGAGGAGCTGTATTTTATTTTCCTAATGTCAAGGGCATGTCTAATATTGTACTTTAGGAAATTTAGTTCTGTTGTCAACAAGAAAGGTACGAAGAGAAAGAGTTAGGCTGATATAACAAGATTTCAGGACAGCTGAGTCTTTATACCCTCCGATGAACAGTATCCACCAGAGATGAAAAGCTGAAATCATGGTTTTAAAGTGCATTTCAAAATAACATTCATGATTTACTGGAATTTGTTTATTTTAATATTTTGTGACTTACGTCATAAAGGCGCCCAGTTCTGATCCTGCAGGCCTGGAAGTAGATCTGCTTTTAGCTGCAGATCTAATTGAAGTAAAGCTTTTGAAAGTGTACCAATGTCTGTGCATGTTGCGGGGTGTGCGTGTGTGTGTGTGTGTGTGTACTCTTACTTTACAGAACTTGCTAACACACTTTACCAAAAAAAAAAAAAGCCTACAGCATGGATCAATCAATTATTTAAAATACCCCTCCTCTCTCTTATAACTCAGAAACAGCTTCAGGTAGGTGTATGAAATTTTTAGGGGCACAGAGGGACTTCGGCAGGGATGCAACTTTCATAGTTTAAATAGTTGAGGCGTAATTGTCGAGGGTAACATGCAGCAAAGGTGACTAGTGGAAAGCCCGGTGAGGGGGACAGGGTGAGGAAGACAGTAAAGGCCAGCATGCTCACTCTTACAGATCAGGGGGGACTGGTTGATATATATATATTTTTGGACAATATGATAATCCTAGTTCTAGTTTCACACACACAAGTATTTTGTGTTGATCTCATATATTATACAGTCCAATTGGCCAGTCAACCAACATGCCACCCAGAAGCCTCCTCAAACTTCAGTATCGCCCACCGCCTATGCAGGTACGTGACTTGTGGACGAAAACTAGAAGAGAGATACACTTTCATTTTAGCACTGTAAGCTGCAGGGAACATTTTAATTTTGATGCATGTTGGGTCAGTTGAAGTGGAATGCAGTTTTCTTCTGTTAAAGAGTTCAACCCATGACAGCAACAGGACACTGTGCTTCCTTTCTGCCTGAGGTTAACTGGTTCTGTTCTAAATGTCGCTCACTTTCTTTATTTTCTAATGCAAACTCTGTAGTTTGCACGAAACAGCTTGAAACAGGATCTGAATTTAATTAGCTCTGTGAAACCCAGTGTCTGTCCAAGTCCCATCTTGCCCCAGGCATAAGAAGAAGAAAATCAAATTTTTGGATGTTTTGGTTCAGAAACGTGGGGGGTCGTTGACCACTTCGCTGTTTCGAAAACCGAGCCAGCGGAACAACTTCTTGCGGTTCCACAGTCATCATCCCTCCTCTTTGAGGAGAGGCCTTCCCTTTGGTCAGTTTCTGCGATTACATCGGATTTGTTTCTCCTTGGATGGTTTTAAAAGCCAAGCAAAGATTCTACGTGCCCGTCTTGTTGATCGCGGATATCCTGAGGCTGTGATAAAGCGGGCATATTTACGGGCCCGATATTCTCATAGGGAATGGCTTTTAGGAAATGTTGGGTCCTCTTCTGAAATTCAACCAGAGGAGGGTTTGGACTTTGTGACAGGCATACTCCCTTTTATGCAGTATACTACACGGATTAGAGCCCTTTTGAAGAAACATTGGGGGGGGGTTTACAAGTCCATCCTTGTTTTCAAAAGCCTCTTCGTTTGGCTTACACTAGGGGCAGGAACATTAGAGATCGTCTGGTGCATGCTGTTTTACCAACTGACCACATTGCTCTTGTTAGTCCTCCTCAGGGCCATTGGCCCTGTCAAAAGTTCAGGTTTTGTGCCTCCACTGTGGCGGGTATTCAGTGGACACATCCGTTTTCGGGTAGATCTTTTTTTTATGGACATTCTACTTGTCAATCATCATTTGTGGTCTACATGATTACGTGTCCCTGTCACCTGTCTTATGTTGGTAGGACTATTAGACCAGTTAGAATTCGTTTGGGTGAACACACTTCGCACTTGCATACTAAGACCCCCTCTGCCCCACTGGTGGAGCCTTGTCTCTCGAAGAACCATAATTTTGGGGATCTCTGTTGGCAAGTTATTGATGTGGTCCCTCCTGGTCCTCAGGGGGGCGATCGGGAACAAACATTACAGCGACGTGAACAACGATGGATTTTTCGGCTGAAAACTGTGTTGCCTACGGGCTTAAATCTGGAGTGCGACTGGTGGAGCCTGATTTGATGGACATTCTACTTGTCAATCATCATTTGCGGTCTACATGATTACGTGTCCCTGTCACCTGTCTTATGTTGGTAGGACATTTGATCTGACTCATTGCTATAATCCGCATCACTTCTCATTCATTCATTCATTTTTTCCTGGGGATATTCCATTGCTGACGTGTTTTGACTCCTCCCTCTTTTTGATGACGCCTCCCCTTTTTGTGGTGACGCTATCTTCAGCAGCCATTCAGCGATTTTTGGTTTTTTTTTTAAAAACTGCCCATTGGATTCGGCGTTGGATTACAGGGCGAGATGTTTTTGAAGAGTACACTTGACACAGGGCTTTTTTTATGGGCTCGAAACATGCATGTCGTGTTAGGAATCCTGTTGCTCTTTTTGATGACTGGACATCGCCTTCTGCAGATAAGTGGTTATTGCACTACCTTTAAACTTTCAAGTCTTTGAAAATAATATAAAAAAGGCTTCTACCGACACGGAGAGGGGAGTTTTTCCTCTCCCCTTCTCAGGTCGGCGGATCCCGACAGTAAAAAAAGTTTATTGGTTTTGCTGTAGACGAACTCAAGGGTTCATTATGTTTTGACTTTTTGCTTTTCTACTTCACTGTGAGTCATTACATTTTTTGGGGGGTTTATATATATTTTTCCAGGCATAAAGAAAGCTTTAGCGGTTTCCGAGCATGTTCTGTTCAACAGCAGGAAGTACAGCAGGCACACTCATAATCTGCTCAGATTAACAAGATGCTGTGTTTTTTGCCAAAGAAGACTGGCCAACACTCTCAGTGCAAAATCAGCACGGCGTTAAGCTCTCAACTCGGAACAGATACAGCAGCAAACATATACCACAGCTGACAATGTACAGCTTCGTCGTTGTAGCACAGGCTAAGGGTAACTTTGCATGCAGCTGGTGGCTGGTGTGTGCGGTTCTAGTCCCCTCTTATTAAATGTGGTTAAGCAGATGGTGTAGGGTGGACCAAACCTGCAGGGTTTCCTCTACTGAAGACGGCTACTCCCCTCCAGGGTTATGCTAGTCATCTTTGGAACCAGTCTGCCCTTGTACATCCCTCTCTAAATACAAAGTAACTCTTTAAGACCTATCATTTCATTTTAGCCTTTCAGATAGCTTGATGTTTTGCTCTGTGTGTCTCGGAGAATGACTACTACAGGATCGTATATCTTTTTTTTCTTCTTTACTATCCTTCTGGTTAGGAGAAATGCAGTGTCTTAGTTTCTTCCTTCTTGCTTTTATGAATAACTGTTCTATTGTTTACTTTTATTATACTCATATATATATATATATATATATATATATATGTAGTCTAATTTATTGTAAATCGCCTTGTGAAGGGTGGTACAGCAAGTCTGCAATAAACATAAACATGCTGAAATGTCTTGAAAGCCCCAGAATTGGATAAGAGCACAAGAATCTATTTCCAGGAAATCACTCAAACTGGAAGCAGGGCCAGTGCAACATGGTAAGCAAAGTAAGTCTGGCAGAGGGCACGAATGCTTGGGTAGCTCTGAGATTGCTTACCATGTTGCGCCTATCCAGTCATGTACCAATCCCTTCTGACTGGAAGTCTTTAGAGCGGGCAGAGCTTGGCAGTGCTGGTATATGGGTCTGTGCTGGTATATGGGTCTGTGCTATACTGATTTCCTCCTTTTTCTTCGTGGGTGGAAGTAGGGTGGCTGCAATGACTAGCCCAGAAGGGTTCAGGGGTGGGGGGGGGGGAGGGGAGGAGGTAGGAAAGGAGAGATGAGATGCTTGACAATGGGGAAGGGAAACTGCCACTTTAGGTTGCAAGAGGGTGCCAGAAATTCTAGCTCTACTCCTGACCAGAAAGAGTTCTGCTGGTTCCAAAAGTATCTGTTTATAGTGGACTGCAGAAATTACAAACATCGATATCCAGAGGAATACCACAGTGAAGTCTAGTAACAGCAGACTGCATGTCCCACAGTACATCCTCTAGCAAAATTACAAGACAGAATTCTAACACTCAGCTTGGGACACAAGCTTCTAGATCCCAAAGACTGACATCCTCACCCCTCTGAACATAAGGAACACTTCCATCCTTACTCCTCAGCTACTTCAGACAGACCTTCAAGCAGGTTACAGTTATTAACTCACTAAGTCCTCCATGTAATGTGGTTGCTGTGCCTATCCAAAGGACTCAGAACATGATAAAGTGTCCTGACTGATCCTTCTAGTGGCTGTTCTGTAAGCCGGGATCAAGGAGCTGGAAAGCAGACTGAAAACTCTCCATGCCTCAAAAACCAGGAGAACCAGCAAAAACAGGATCAAAGTCTGCAGCTTCTACTTCCAGACTTGTACTGAACAAAAACATCATAATCCCTAGAGGTTTCACCACTCACACGCCAGGCTCAAACTGCAGAGGCTTAAAATCATATGCCCTTTTTTTCAAACATGGGATCCTACAGTCATTTGTACAGAGCTGCGTATGCTTGGCAGCGCTTCATAAATGCTTAATAATGATTTAGTACAATATGTCCTTCCACTGGCAGTACAATAGGGAAAGGTGGAAGGGTTGGGCAAACTCTTGACTCCATTCCTGAAGCATTTGGGGATTTATAGTTCTGCATTTCTTACTGACCACATAGTCCTACAAATTCCAGGATGCTCAGGATAAAAGGTGGAAAATTTATTCCAGTGTTCATGGAGGCAAATCTGTTACAGGAGTTGATGATCAGCTCACCCTAGTAGAGGTGAATTCAATACAAGAATTGATGCATTATCCACAAAATTTCTAAGTAACTACTTATTTTTGTTTAATAATTTTAAGACGTAATTTAAGCAGCCACAAAACCATACAGCCTATGCTGAAATAAAGCCATGATACCAAGATATACCTCCCTAATGTTATGAAAAGTATAAATGAATTTTTAACAGCAACATGATAGACAATACCTTGGTTAAAAGGTGCTTTCATTAGCTAACCCTTTTCCCATACTAGAAATTAGGACACTGGTTCTCCACTATATCAGAGGTAAAATTGGATTAGATTTCAACTCACAACGTTTTCAGAAATTCAAGGGGGGTTACATTCAGCTACAGCAGGTACAGTATTTGTGCCCCCAAAGGGCTTACCATCTAAGTTTGGGTACCAAAGGCAATAAAGGGTCAGGTGACTTGCCCAAAAGTGCAATATACTATTCCACCCACATTATTACATGCAGTAGTCAGTATTCCTTAGCCTCTCCTGTAAGTGGTTTATGGTTTATTAAAACTTAATATGCTGATCTTCCAGGATAAGAGTGTGGTTCACAAAATATACAAATACAATGTATATTAAAATTAGCAAGAAAAAGAATTCCAGTTCCTGTATAGGAAAATTTAGAGAAATAGCAAGGAGAAAGATACCAACGTATGACGAAACCTCATCACCTACAAACTTTTCCCCAATCATGGAGGTCATTCAAAGAAATGATAAAACAAACATGTCTTCAAATTGGCTTTAAAACTGAGATTTCAAAGAACCAGAGCGCAGGCTGTGCGATGTAACTGCAGACTGAAGTGGTGTTGAGTTCAAAGACTTACCTCTACTTTCTCAGAGCACTCTGGGTATTTGGGGTCCTTCGGCACATCACATTGATCTCGTCTGCCATCAATAACTGTAGAAAATAATATTTTAAAAGGATAATAGTCAGATCTATGGTTAGAAAACTAAGAATTAACAAGTATCATTGTTGGGTGAGTGGATTGTACCAGAAAGCCTTCTTATCACCCGAAATGAAGTGAATGAGATGGTTTTCAACACAGATTTCAACTGACAGGAGTCTACATCATAGATACAATCACCTAATGAAATGATGATACTAATGAGAGTTATTTGTGCTGGAAGATAACAGTGAAATTATTTGAATATTAGAAATTAAGGTATTGAAAAGACATTGAAAGAAAAAATGGACCGATGATGAAAAATGAGCAGCGACGTTTGTGGTCTGTTGCTCTGCCTTTGAGGGTCTGCAAAAATATTGTTTGTTTCATATATAAATAGATATCTGCAGCGCTCGTTTTGGAATGACGAATGTAATCTTGCCATTGATGAGATAAATGAAAGATGAATACTGAAGCAGGTGCTAAACCACCTGCTCCCCTCCCCAACACACACAGCCGGGCAAGTGACATCCAGGCCTAGGCCATGTTCCCTGCCCCTCCCCCCACTGCCCCCACCCTTCCCCCCCTTTTGCTCTGCCGTGTATTCTTGCTTAAGTTGTCCCTCACCGCTGACAGAATGCAGAGACGACCAGTTTTGCCACAAAAATTTAGAGTTTATTGGATAATGTTGGCCACAGCATAACCTTAACCAATCATATAACCAAAATTCACAGTGTACAATTCTGAAACATATATACAACATTAAATTGCCCTAAACCTCTGACACTTATCCTCGAGATGCACAGCCCGCACTCACCCAACAGAGGTGCATCCAAGTCTGCCCCTTGACCTAAAAACACTTAACCATTGCTGCCATAACTGATACAAATAACACAGGTACACTAAAAAAATTTTTTTTTAAACTGCCTCTAATGTTTCGATTGATTTTTACGTTTTTTGGTGCGCTGAATCCAAATCTGGTAACCAATTTGCTCCATCACGTACAGATTTTTTGCTACATTGGGCTAGCAGTTTGAGGTGAACGTTTCAGATTGAGTGCGATCGAGATAAAAGTTTCTTGGATGAATTCTTTATACTAATTGTTTAGTAGTTATTCAAATAAGAATAAAGAAAATTGTAACAAGGCAGCACATAAGAATAGAGTAATGTCAACAAAACACACTGTGATGGTAGCAAAATTGTCTGCACTTAAAACAGCCACATACATGTGCACAAACATTGAGCATATAAGAGCGAGGTTAGACACAAAGCAAAGCAAAGAAATGTGCAAAAAATGTTGTACAGGTATGCATGTAAGAATAGAAAACGCAAACCGCACCATTGCAATACATGAAGACAAACACCCGATGGTGTGAAAATAAAATTCTAATAAATGAGATCCGACACTGTGGTAATAACTAGCAAATTTTTATTTCAAAGTTTAGTAAAAACACGATATTTGTCAACACAGTTTAGATTTTAAAGTCATTCTTGGGTCAATCAATCTCCTGGTGGGCCCGTTTCTTCTTCCCCCGAATGCTTCTCTTGGTGCGCTGCTTGGCGTATTTTTCATCTGGGGTTTCCCGCAGCAGCAACCAGCAGAAATCAGCCATCATAGTGGTGTTCCATCTTCCTTGGTACCTTCTCTCTGCGTCCTTGATGTCCTGGTGAAACCTTTCACCTTGTTCTTCACTGTACGCCCCCATGTTTTCGGGAAAGTAGTTCACATGGGAGTGCAAGAAATGGACTTTCAGGCTCATGTTACAGCCTTGTTCTTTGAAGGCATTGAGCATCCTGGCAACAATATCCTTATAGTTCTCATCCCGCCTGTTCCCCAAGAATTTGAGAACAACATCCTTGAAGGAATCCCAGGCTTCTTTTTCCTTCTCAGACATCGTTTCAGCGAATGCTCCATCTGAAATGAGTTTCCTTATATCAGGGCCAACAAACACTCCTTCCTTTAGCTTTGCTTCAGAAAGTCGGGGGAACTTTGAGCAAAGGTACCGAAAGCACTCACCATCTTTTGGAAGGGACTTGATGAATTGCTTAATGAGACCCAACTTAATGTGGAGAGGTGGTAATAGAATTTTATCACGAGGTACCAAGCTCTCATGAAGAACATTTTTCTCACCGGGTCTCAAATACTCCCGAATTGGCCAGTCTTTTTTCCCCCAGTGTAGGTTGCGGGCCCAGCTATCCCATAAGCAAAGGAAGCAGGGATATTTGGTGAAACCGGATTGCTGCCCTAATAGCATGGATAGAATTTTAAAGTCTCCACAAATCATCCACTTATGCTCATCATAACGAATCTTCTGAAGAATCAGGGCCAAATTCTCGTATTTTTCTTGGAGAATAACAGAGTGAGCAATAGGAACTGAAGCGAATGTGTTGCCATTATGAAGAAGAACACCTTTTATGCTGTCTTTTGACGAATCAATGAACAGCCGCCATTCAGCAGGATCATACTTGAGTTTTAAACTTTTCCATCACTCCGTATATATCGTTGCAAAATACCAAATCTTCCTCTTTGCTGAAATACGTCAAAAATTGTGTCTCGCGGTTGCGTTACCAATAAAAAGTTGTTCCTGGTGACAATAGATTTTTCTGTTTAAGCCGAGAACCTAGCAGTTGGGCAGCATCTTTTGGGAGTCCTAAATCCCAGACTAAATCATTCAATTCAGCTTGAGAGAAAAGTTCAGGTTTCGGATCTGGTTCAGTTTCAAACTCGGAAGTACTGGACTCATCGGGAAAAGCCATCTGATGAGTCTCATCATGATCAGAACCGTCCACACAAATATGATCCAAAGACTTTGGTGGTTCAGGCACAGGTACTTCGTTGCTATGAGGCATAGGCCTAATTGCTGAGGGAAGGTTGGGGTAACTTATTACGTTCTTATTTTTTAAGTTGTATCCCTTCACAATGCAAGAGCAAAAATAGCAGTCACTGCTGTGGTCTCTTTGTTCACGCCACATCATAGGTATTCCAAAACGAAATGCTTGTTTTTTACCTTTCATCCATAAGCGTAGATCTTCCTCACATGTCTTGCACACTTTGTGAGGAGCCCACGGTTTGTCTTGATCGCCTAACTTCAAACCGAAATAGGCGAAATATACTTTTTTAATAAATGCAGAAATGTTCCTCTGCCGCTTTTTCACGGTATATTCCCCACAAATAAAACAAAAACTGTCCGGAGAGTTGACGCAACCTCTGGCTCTGTGAGCCATCACAAATACACAGCACTGCAAACTACAACTGTAGTGAACCACTTCGGAATAAAGCTGGATTACGACTGAGCAAACAAAAGGTAATAATGAACTTGCAAAAAACTGAAATTTGACAGGAACGTTCATGTCGCAACCACCGTGTTTGAGCGAGCGAGCGAACGAGGCGAGGCGAACAGGAAAGAACATGCGCCAGCGCGAGTACTGGATTTAGCCCCCCGCCTCCCAATTGTCCTGTTAATGTATAAAATGAATACAAAACACTCTAAAATATCATGAGGGAGTGTTTCTAGTTAGTTAACCATTACAACCTCTATTTTGGGCCAAGAAAATAAACTGCAGTCGGCTAAAAAGAAATTATGTGAACATTCCTTATATGGGTAAGAAATCTAATTTTGCAAGAAAACGTGACGTGATGGAACATTTTGGCTATTTTTCCTGGATTCAGCACCCCAAAATCTATAAGAATCAGTTGCAAAACTGGAGGCAGTTTTTTGGTAGTGTACCTGTGTAATCCATAATACGCTGTGTGAGGCAGCATGCTGTTAAAGCATGCACTATACCCCCAGTTGCAGCAGCGTCCTTCTGTTTCTGACCCGGCCCGTGAAAGCTCAGGATTGCTGCATACTGTGGTACTGCAGAGCCTATGCAAACAGAAAAAAAGGTTTTAAATTCAGAAAAAAGATTCCAACACCAGATGCGACATTACGAGGAGCCAGATAGGGGGAGCAAGAGAGACCTTCCAAGGCCTAGAGAGCCGCACCCCAGAGCTTGTGATGTGATGCCGGCCAACAGCCAATCCAGGAAAGGGGGAGTTCCTCTTAAGAAAGGCTGGGAAGTTGGAAATGGAAGAAGAGGAGAGGAGAAGGAGAAGAAGGAGTCTTGGCAAAGAGACCCGAGAGGAAGGAGTTCCTGGCAAGGAGACACAGGGAGTCCGGCGCAGCAAGATACCAGGAGTTCTTGGCAAAGAGACACTGGGAGGAAAGGTACCAGGAGAGAAGCAGAGGTCAGAGGTTTATCGGATGAACCGGTACCAGCAGATTCAGGACCCTGTGGAGGTTACCAGAAGGATGGTGAAGTCATTGCCATAGGAGGTAACACTCCTTATTCAAGGAGAAAGAGGTATGGGTGTGAAAGAGAGATAACTCCACCCGAAGGCCAGCTGGACAGTGGGAGGCCTGCTACTCGAGTAAGGCTGAATTGCAGCAGGACTAGGCCTCAAACCTCAGCTCACTGGGATAGGCCTGGAGAACAAGGTAATCCACATTTTTATACTTCTAATCGTTATAACCTGGTGACACAGGGAGCACAAGGAGCAAGGGTGTGCTCGCCTTATCAAGCTGTTTGTAAGACAAGACACAAGCTTTTACCAGATAAAAGATTGTTTAATACAAGGCACCAAGACAAAGGAAGGTATTCTCATAGCAAGCATTCGTATGACCGAGGCCCAAACCTAGGCCCAGAACATTGGAGGCTGGTACAAGCTGTGTATGAAAAGCCTCAGCGTATTTCACCAGACTGCACTGATACAGAGTCACAGCTCTCAGACCCACAGCCCATGCAGGTGGAATTTATTGAGGACCCTTCTGAAGTGCCCATGGATTGTAGCTACTGTCAGGCAGGAAGCCTAGAATCCCTGCCTAGTGTATAAAGCAGGGCTCAGCAAGCAAAGACTGTGTGTTTTAAATGTATAAATTCCTGTGAAGATAACAGTGGATAAAGCAATGGGGTTATGTTTCTTTTCTACCTGAAGTAAGGTTTCTTTATGTTGACGTAGATTCCACTACCTGAATCATTGTGCATTAAGGGAAATAAAAAGCCTTTCTTTCCCTACCTTCGGACTTTGTGTTTACTTGAAGCTTTGGTACACGGAAGGCCACTGGGAACAGATACCCAGACCCCGCATACAAGAACCAAACTCAAACTAGAAAAATAACTCATGTCCACCCGACCTGCCTTAACCACCTTTGACCACTAGGGCGGCGGTGCGACAATACTTAATATATGGCATTGAGGTGGCTCCCTCCCTCCCCCCACCATCAAAACATGGGGAGGCACATTACCTGCTGATTCTGTTGCGAATCTGTCATCTGTCAGGGGGAGGACAATTTCCTTGTGGCCACTCCCCCTATACTCAACTGCAAGGCTTTTCGCTCAATCCGATGGCCCTTAACATCTGGCCACACACCCCTGACAGTGACTCCTTGCTTGTCAGGGGGCCACACCTGTACTCGGCTGTGGCCAACAGCATTTCTACCGTGTCCTGGGCCTCGCACAGGAAAATGTCCATGCTGATATCCAACAGATATATGCCTGCTGCGCAACACAGGCCAGGACAACTTACATCGATGAGGTCATGCACAATGCAACTCCCCCCTTGATTGCCTCCATGAAGCAGTCAACCATCTGTTCACCTTTCGTCTTGTTTTCTCCACTGCCCTTTATGCCTTTTCAGACCCTCCATGGTGCAATATGGGACCATACTAACTGAGTCCCAGAGAAAATGTCGGCCAGCTGTATCTTCTGGTTAATTTGACACTGTGGGTATTGGCCAATTGTTCCCCCTCCAGATGCATCACTAAGACCCAAGAGCTCCTGGCCACCCTCCTTCTGCACATAAGGAACAGAACCAGCAGGTCCCATATTATTCCCCACCCCCCATCCTGATGATTGACACCTCTGCAAGATTCAGGCCCAAAATGTCTGCTCTGGGGTTCTCCCTTGCACCCAGTGGACATATGGATGGCCTCAAATCCACATTTCCAGGGGAGCTGCACCTAGGGCAAACCATCAAAGGAAGGACACAAGAAAGGTCAGATTAGTCACAGCAACATTTGTCAATCCCTAGCTTCCAGGTGAATGTACAAGTCATAAAGGTCAGAACGCCACCTGCCCATGGACATGATTTGTTCCCTTGTCATACCAAGCCCAGCTGTCATGGTAGCCACCCCATTGTGGAAGGAATGAATGCCATAATAACCAACCTCAAAAGTCCGCCTCTGCGATGACTGGCTTCCACACCCTGGTGAACCGGAAGCAAGATGGGGATGCTCCGCCTGCATTGACCAATGCTGCTCACCTCCCATCGGGCATAATCATCAAAATACCACACCAGATATGTGTGGTCTCCTGGTAGGGTGACCATGACAATTTGGCCCCCTCTTTCATGGGGTCCATATTAGAGCTACAGGGCTGCGGTTAGGTGTGCGGTGACGCTCAGCTGACCATCCCTTCATTATCCTTGCAATAATGAAATCTGCCGAAGGACTCTGTTCTCCCATTGCTTTGACAAAAGGGGTGATGGCCGTTAAGAGCATTCTTACTGTGGATTTACTCCTGCCCCTGTCCCTGTATCAGAATATCTAGCGAAGAATGGTGCTGGCCTTAAAGCAGTTTCTTCCCTGATGCCATCCTGCAGACAAAAGTCCCGGAAGTGATCCCAAGCCTTCAAGTATCTCGGTCTGGTACGCTCTGCCAGGAAACCCATCAAGAGGCTCCAAACTTCAGCAGGCCCAATGCCCAGACTGCCTCTGGAATGGATGTCTTGACTGCATCTGCCCCAGGAGCACTGGCCCAGAATGCTGCCATCTTAAAATGAGAAAGGGCATCGGCAATCGTGTTATGGAACCAGGAACATGAGGACAAAAGAAGCTCTTCCACCCTGAGTGTCCCAGAGAATGCTAAGGAGAAGGCGCATCTGAAAAGACAGGTCTCAAAGGTGTCCTAGCAGACCGCCATCCATGATAACGAACAGTTTCCTTAACACCTCGTGGGCAATCAGGAGGTTGTGGTCAGGAGCGTGGCAACGGTCAGCAGCCCCGCCCATTGGCTGAAGGGCTCTTTTCCCCCCATTTCCCAGGTGAAGAAAGTGACTCACCAGGCACATCTGTACCACAAATTTCATCATGCCACTGCCCTTGCATGATAGAATCCACTGGGAAGTGGAGCTCGTCATGCATCAGTCACTGTCCCTGATCCCGTTAAGGCTACAGAACTCATAGAAATGTTCCCAGGCTTCCAAAATATTTCTGGCTGGTGCATGCTGCCAAGGAAACCCGTCGATAGCTCCTGCACTTTGGTAGGCCAAACGCCCAGACTACTGCTGGAATGGATATTCTGATGGCATGGAATAATGAGAAAGGGCATCAGCAATGTTATTGTAGAATCACGTAATATGCTCTGTCTTAAATGTGATATTATGCGGAATGCAGAGCATAACAATTTCCCGGGATAGTGCCACCACACCTAGCGTCCTGGCATACATCTCATGCACTGCTTGGACCACCACCAAATTAATGGTGTGGAATGAATTTACCCTGTTAGACAGGGCTGCCATCACGGGGAATAACTCCAGGGATGTCAAATCCTTGTTAGCACCGAAGGAGTGCCACTCGCGTGGCTAAGACTCCAAGCCCCAAGTCCCTCAGAAGTATAACCCAAAATTAGCCCCCCTGATGCATCCATGAACAACTCGAGGTTGCAGTTTCAACTATTTATCTGTTTTTTTTATACTGCTTTATTATTTCAATCAAAGGGCTGGCCCCTCTTAAGGCCAGCCATGGCCCGCCCCCCTGCCCCTCTGCCCCCACCTCACATTAACCCCTGCCTGTTGCCCTTGCCCTCTTGTGCCCAGCAGCTGATAATCCAGCTGGCTGGGTCTCATCTTTGAGAAAATAGCTCTATTATATCCAGAATTAAAGTTATTAGAAGGTGGTGGACTATGAGGGACATTGTACTAAAGGACTGCATTTGGCAGAGTCGGCTCTACTGATGAGCAGCCATGTTATTCGCACATAGCCCTGCTTTTTAGCCCCTACTGAATTATGCAAATAATTATGCAAAGGAGGCCCCACAAAACGTCTCTGCCCATGGTCCTGTGTCTCCCACAAGTTGCCCCTGGCATCTGGTAGGTAGACAGATGTTAAATACCATTCTTCAACGCCATTATTACAATATAAACCCCTTTTGTAACTTTAACACAAATAATCCCAACAAAGAAAAATGTTACAATGTACCTAAAAAGATCTATCCCCTGGGCATTAAAGCAACAATGTATCCCTTTTCTGAAACACCAATGTGGATTAAAGAGCCTCAGTTGCTGGCATTAACCTTTAAAAAGGAGATAGAGCAGCTTTTAAACTAGATAATAGGGAAAAGCTGACAGTCGCACAAGAGTGCATGGTTCAGAAGAAGGTATCCTTGAAGGATACTACCAAAAGCAGAGAGGTTCCAAAAAAGAGTAAAGTAGCCCAAATGCCCTTGAGTATGGTGCAGACAGAGCTTAAAGATTCCAAATTACCCATGCCTACCAATAGCCAGATTAATATGAATAAAACACAGTCTCTAAAATGCTTGTATGCAAATGCTAGACGTCTAAAAAATAAGATGGGAGAGTTAGAATATATAGCACTAAATGAGAGGTTAGATATGATTGGAATCTCAGAGACATGGTGGAAGGAGGACAACCAGTGGGACACTGTGATACCTGGGTACAAACTATATCATAATGATAGAACTGATCAAATTGGTGGAGGGATTGCGCTCTATGTTAGAGAGGGCATTGAGTCACAAAGGATTAAAGTTTTGCAGGAAACAAAATTTGCTGTAGAATCTATGGATTGAAATTCCATGCAAGAAGGGGAAGGCGATGACAGTGGGGGTGTACCATCGACCGCCTGGCCAGAATGAACAAATGGATGATGAAATGCGCAAAGAAGTCAAGGAAGCTAACAAAAGTTACAGCACAGTAATAATAATAGGTGATTTCAATTACCCCGGTATCGATTGGTCAGTGTCATGGCAGGACATGCTAGGGAGATAAAGTTCCAAGATGAAATAAATCACTGCCTCTTGGAGCACCTGGTTCATGAACTAACCAGAGGGGAAGCCATATTGGACCTAGTCCTTAGTGGAACACCAGATCTGGTACAAGAGATAAGGGTGTTGGGGCCACTTGGCAATAGTGATCATAGCATGATCACGTTTGATTTAATTAGTAGAGGAGGGATGGTAAGGAAATCCACAGTACTACCTTTTAGCTTTCGAAAGGGAGACTATGATAAAATGAGGAAAATAGTTAAGAAAAAGCTAATAGGAGCAGCTGCAAAGGTTAAAGACTTACAATAAGCTTGGGTACTGTTTAAAAATACTATCTTGGAAGCCCAGACCAGTGTATTCCACGCTTTAAGAAAAGTGGAAGGAAGTCCAAAAAACTGCGAGCATGGTTTAAACGTGAGGTCAGAGAGGCTGTTGTTGCCAAAAAAGCATCTTTCAGGAAATGGAAAAAAGAGCCAAATGACAAAAACTGGAGACAGCACAAGCACTGTCAAGTTAAATGCAAGGCATTGATATGGCAGGCAAAGCGAGAATTTGAGAAGAAACTTGCTACGGAAGCAAAAATGCATAATAGTCTTTTTCAAGTACATTTGTAGCAAAAAACCTGTGAGATTGTCAACTGGACCA
Organism: Ichthyophis bannanicus; assembly: GCA_033557465.1. Lineage (NCBI taxonomy): Eukaryota > Metazoa > Chordata > Amphibia > Gymnophiona > Ichthyophiidae > Ichthyophis > Ichthyophis bannanicus. The sequence continues at coordinate 278,426,148 of CM066041.1, forward strand.
TTAGATGATAGAGGGGTAAAGGGGGCTGTAAGTGGGGACAAGGCTATAGCCTTCAGAGCTCCAGGAGGAGCAGGAACACTACCCGCGGCTCCATTCATCGAAGGAGAGCCCTCTCCCTGCCGAAGAAGCAGCAGACCCGCTCCGGTCACTAACCTCACAAAAGAGCTCATTAAAGGAGAGCCTTCTCCCTGCACGCAGAACAGCGCTGAAGCAGCAGATCGCTCAGCACACGTGCTTCCACAAAGAGCTCCTGTGCGGCAAAGCTTTCCACCGCATCATCGCCTACCCCTGCCCAATCGGGGCCCAGCTCTACAGTTTAAAAGGGGGCACAAACAGGCAAAAGACCCTTCCCTTCAGAGCTCCAGGAGGAGCAGGAACACTACCCGCGGCTCCATTCATCGAAGGAGAGCCCTCTCCCTGCCGAAGAAGCAGCAGACCCGCTCCGGTCACTAATCTCACAAAAGAGCTCGTTAAAGGAGAGCCTTCTCCCTGCATGCAGAACAGCGCTGAAGCAGCAGATCGCTCAGCACACGTGCTTCCACAAAGAGCTCCTGTGCGGCAAAGCTTTCCACCGCGTCATCGCCTACCCCTGCCCAATCGGGGCCCAGCTCTACAGTTTAAAAGGGGGCGCGAACAGGCACAACTGCGCCTTGCGGTCCCGCGCCTGAGGGCCACGCAAGAGGGCCCTTTGGCACGGCCCTTAGGCTAAGGCACTTAAGCCTACCCATCTACCACAGAAACAACGAAGAAACACTCAACGTGGAATCGTCAATGACACTGAGCACAGCTGAGCTCCCCCAAGGTTGAGCTCGCACACCTCATCCCCCTCACAGATTCATCAAGCGCACGGCACAGCTCTCCCAGGAGGGATTGAGCTGCAGCGTTCTTGTGCTCCACCTCACCAGCCCAATCGGGGCAGACCAGATCGACCTGCTACCGGACCATACACAGCAAGTATACCACGACTCGCTCTTGACCTCTACATTCTGTGGATAAATATTAGTATACTACCAACTATACCTCATGGACTAATACCTACACTTGTATATGCTTTTGCCAGTATACACTGTTACCACCTTTTATATATATTGTTCTTACATTTACTGTCGTCAGTAATCTGTATTATCCCCACTCAACACTCATGTACTATCACTAGTAGCCATATAGTATACTGTTATATAGTAGCCATATAATATACTGTTGCCAGTATATTATTAATCTCAATCAGAATTACCAGTAACCTCCAAACAGATATACTATATGTAATATACTATATGTAATGATCATCAAGCATTCATACTGTTGACAGTAGATGAATATACTGTTGAAAATAACTAACTGTACTGTTGCCAGTAGATGAACATACTATTGAAAGTAACAAATTTCACTGATGCCAATAGGTAAATATACTGTTGAAAGTAACTAATTTTACTGTTGCCAATAGTACTATAATATTGACAGTAACAAATTATACTGTTGTCAGTACATGAATACACTGTTGATAGTAACTAATTTTACTGCTGCCAAAATTATATATACTGTTGCCTGTAGACACATACACTATCACCAGAGGCCTCTAATCCCTGCAGAACTCCCTCTCACACAACCCCCTACACACAATGTATCCTACTAAATCTGCAAACCTCCCTCTCACTCTCCTGCTGATAACTCTCCTAACCCAACACATATATACATACAATACCAACCAAAGCCCTTACAATAACATCCCCATCATCCACAATCACTACCGGAATCCTTACAATAACATCCCAACCACCCATAACCAGTATCAGAACCCAACACACAGCAATGCATACTCAAACCCCCACTATCATCATTCGCGCAACGACTCAGACAAACCCCTTCACAGACTCATACAAATAAAACCCCAACCCTATAGTAAAATAAACGAACAAGCTAATAACACAAACTCTAACCTACAAATCATCTTAATAAACATCCGTTCTATACGAAATAAAATACCAATAATCAATGACATAATAAAGGACACAACCCCAGATATTATCTGCATCACTGAAACATGGCTCTCACCCACAGACACCATACTACTAAACCAGTTAGCCACACATCAATATGACATATTCAACTGTCATCGGAATATAAAAAGAGGAGGAGGCGCTTTAATACTCACCAAAAAAGACCTAAAATTCACCCTAACAAACTTAGACAATATAGACGGAATAGACATTGTCAATATAGAAAATAGAACCCTTGCCCTCGCCCTCATCTACCGACCCCCATCATCTGATCAAAATAACCTCACCCCTATCCTAGAACTTGCTTGCACAGCATCTCAAAGCAAACCACTCATACTCCTTGGTGACCTGAACCTTCCATCACTGACCAACTCACAATCGAATAACTTCATAGAAGCTATGACACAAATGGGATATACACAGATAATACAAGCCCCCACACACAATAAAGGTAACATACTTGACCTAATCTTCCTACCCTCTATGCTCTACAGTCACCAGCCACACACCACTCCAACCATAACCGAAGTACCATGGTCCAACCACCACCTTATTACAGCTTACCTACCAATACAAGCTCCAAAAAACACCACAAGCACACCTCCACATACATCACGATTCGCACACTTTAACAAGAATACATTCCTCAATGAAGTCTTACCCAAACTCAACACAAACTCAGACATCAATTCAACCATAACACATTGGAATTCAACCATTCAAAATGCAGCTGTTCCCACACAAGTCTTACATAGACAAACAAAAAAGACCGAAAAGTGGTTCACAAAAGAGCTAGCAAAACTAAAAAAGCAACTAAGGAAACAAGAAAAGAGATGGAGGAAAACAAAATCGGATGAAAACAAATCCCAATACATGTTAATACTTACTGGATACAAAAATGCAATCAACAAATCAAAAAGAGACTACCACTCTAAAGTACTAAACTCAGCCATCAACCACCCGAGAGAACTATTTGCGATAGTAAAAACACTAACTAAAACTAATAACACCGAGCCTAAACAACCAGCAATAAATGTACAAAACACTAGCAACACACTTTGCAGCGAAACTAGAAAACAAAACCACTACTCTGACACCAATATTTACAAGCACTAAACTCATGAACAAATGGACAAACTTCCACATAATAGACCGAAAACAACTCCTTAAAATCGTAACAATGATCAACACAACAACCTCTCCACTAGACCCATGCCCTGTATCATGGATTAAATGTGCAAAGGAGGAACTGGCGGAAAATCTACAACACATAGTGAACCAATCCCTCTCACAAGGCATAATGCCTGATGCCTTAAAACTCACAACACTTAGACCAATAATAAAGAACAACAAGCTTGACCCAAAAGACCCGAACTCATACAGACCCATAGCCAGCATCCCATTTATAGCTAAAATAATAGAAAAAACAATTCAAATACAGTTACAAGAACACATTGATGAACATAAACCACTTGACTCACACCAATTTGGTTTCCGCCCATTCCATGGAGTAGAAACTCTATTAATCACCCTAATGGATTTCCTCATCAGAGGTACAGATGACAACAACCAAGGCTTCCTACTTCTATTCATAGATATTTCTGCCGCCTTTGACAACATTAACCACTCCACACTGATCAACAGACTACAAAGCTTAGGAATAGGCGGGACTGTCCTTGATTGGTTCAAGTCCTACATATCAAACAGACTAATACGCGTACAAATTGACCAAGAAGCATCAGAACCATTCCCCCAAGGCCAAGGAATACCCCAAGGATCAGCCCTCTCCGCCCTCCTATTTAACCTGTATCTACAACCAATAACAAACATATTTAAAAAACACAGGATTAACCACTTTATACGCCGACGACATCATGCTCGCTATCCCTATAACCGCTAAAAACCCCTCATATGACACACTATCAGAATGTATGACTGAGACCTCCTCCTGGTTAGAATCTAGCTACCTCAGCATCAACCTCAAAAAAACGGAAGCAATGTTCGTAACAAGGTCATCAACCACAGAGAACACCTTCCCAGAAACAATCACAATTAACAGAACATCCATACCTGTTAGAAAAGAAGTAAAATATTTAGGTGTGATAATAGATCACACACTCACCATGCTACCACACATAAAACAAACCGTAAAAACCATCTACTACAAACTAAAAACTATTCAGCACCTAAGGCCACTCCTAGAAACTCAAGATTTTAGATCTGTAGTAAATACACTAATCACCCCCCACTTTGACTACTGCAATAGTCTATTAATAGGCCTCCCTCAAAAAAGCACATACCTTCTTCAAAGAGCTCAGAACATCTGTGCAAAAGTAATAGCTAAAGCACGTCTAACAGACCACGTAACCCCAATACTGCTAGAACTACACTGGCTCCCAATCAATAGCCGAATCAGATACAAAACTATCCTAACAACCTTTAAACTCATAAAAGACATAGCCCCCTCACACCTATCCACACTACTGCAATCACCAAACAAAACTAGATCACACAGACAAAACGAAGCCCACTCCCTTATCACACCAAAAGCCTTCAGGAAGACAAAGAAAACCACTAGCTCCAGAGCATTCACATTCACTGCCCCTACGCTCTGGAATGACCTCCCAATAGACCTTCGCGTCATAAATGACCTCTATCAGTTCAGGAAAGAGCTAAAAACTTACCTCTTTACTGAACACTTTGAAATCCCATATTCCCCCAAAACACCTCCATAACCATGGTATTACACACACGAACCCTCTTACTCAAAACTAAATAACTCACCCCCCCCTGTCTGAAACCCCATACACACCCACGATTTACGTCATAAAAGGAAATAAATTCCAAAATATACACAACACACAACCACTGTAAATATCCAATGTAAATAATTTATTGGTTGTTTGTATTACTAATACATCTTGAAGTTGAAGTTTTGTTCAATGTAAATAGTTAAACTTAACCGTTCATTGTAAATAGTTGAATCTGATTGTTCAATGTAAATGTATACATCTGTGTACAATTGTTAAAATGTTCCTTGTAAACCGCCCTTGATCGCTGGAAGGGGCGGTATAGAAAAATATAGATAAATAAATAAATAAAATAGCGGAGAGACTGAATGAATTCTTTGCTTCGGTCTTTACTGAGGAAGATGTAAGGATGTTACCCATGACTGAAGTGGCATTTAAAGGTGATACTGCAGAGGAATTGAAAGAAATATCACTACAACGGGAAGATGTATTACAACTATTTGATAAACTGAAGAGTAGCACATCACCTGGACTGGATGGTATACATTTAAGGGTGTTGAAAGAACTCAAATATGAGACTGCAGACCATCTATTAGTAATCTGTGAACTTTTATTAAAATCATCTGTAATACCTGAAGATTGGAGGATCACCAATGTAACACCAATTTTTAAAAAGGGTTCCAGGGTTGATCTGGGAAACTACAGACCGGTGAGCCTGACGTCAGTACCGGGAGAAATGGTAGAAACCATCATAAAGAACAAAATTACTCAACATGTAGATAGTCACGACCTAATGGGAGACAGCCAACATGGCTTTAGACAAGGAAGATCTTGTCTTACTAATCTGTTATGTTTTTTTGAAGGTGTGAATAAACAGAAAAAGATAAATTGGTTGATACAGTGTATTTGGACTTTCAGAAAGCTTTTGACAAGGTCCCTCAGAGACTTTTGGCAAAACTAAAGAGTCATGGGATAGGAGGCAGTGTACTATTGTGGATCAGGAACTGGTTAAAAGATAGAAAGCAGAGGGTTGGACTAAATGGCCAATTTTCCCAATGGAAAAAGGTGAATAGTGGAGTACCCCAGGGATCTGTGCTGGGTCCACTGCTTTTTGACATATTCATAAATGATCTGGAAAAGGGAACAACAACGAGTGAGGTTATCAAATTTGCAGATGACACAAAACTATTTAAAGTTGTTAAAACCCAAGAGGATTATGGAAAATTGCAAGAGGATCTTGATAAATTGGAAGACTGGGCATCCAAATGGCAGATGAAATTTAATGTGGACAAGGGCAAAGTTATGCACCTAGGAAAGAACAACCCAAACTATGGTTACACGATGCAAGGTTCCATATTGGGAACCACCACCCAGGAAAAAGATTTAGGAGTCATCATGGATAACATGTTAAAACCTTCCGCCCACTGTGCAGCAGTGGCCAAGAGAGCAAATAGAATGCTAGGCATCATAAGGAAAGGAATGGAAAATAAAACAAAGGATATTATAATGCCTCTGTATCGTTCAATGGTGAGACCGCACCTTGAATATTGTGTGCAATTCTGGTCACCGTATCTTAAAAAGGATATAGCGTTATTAGAAAAGGTACAGAGAAGAGCTGCCAAAATGGTAAAGGGGATGGAAGGCTACTCCTATGAGGAGAGGCTAAAAAGATTAGGGCTCTTCAACCTGGAAGAGAGATGGCTGAGGGGAGATATGATAGAGGCCTATAAATTAATGAATGGAGTGGAACGGGTAAATGTAGATCGATTGTTTACGTTATCAGAATATAAAGAAGACTAGGGGACATGCAATGAAGCTACAGGGTAAACTATTTAAGACAAATAAGAGAAAATATTTTTTCATTCAACGTGCAAACTCTGGAATTTGTTAACGGAGGATGTAGTAAAGGCTGTTAGTGTAGCTGGGTTTAAAAAAGGTTTGGACAAGTTCCTGAAGGAAAGGTCCATAAACCATTATTAAAAAGGGACCCAGGATATCAATGCTTGACCCAATACAAACATTGTGGAACCTGTGTCTTTTGGGGAAATTGCTAGATATGTATGACCTAGATCGGCCGCTGTTGGAAACAGGATACTGGGCTTGATGGACCTTGGTCTGACCCAGTATGGCATATCTTATGTTCTTATAGTTCGGGGATAAATGGGTGGCATCCACAGAGCCTCTCAACCCTGGCACACTTAGGCACACACCTATCACTTCCATATATCATTCAATGGCTCACACCCATTGTTTTACAATTTTTCTAAATGCATTTAAAAGCATGGCTTTTTAGGTGAATAAACTGTATCGAGAACATTCAACAGTTAAAGCCAGCATAATCAGACACTTTTTCCATATTTCCTTAAAAAGTTAACTTAGCAAACACTAAATTGAATCCATTTGAAATTTTTGTTTTTTCTTGGGGTCTCCGTCTTTTTTTTTTTTTTTTTAGTGCCATCAAGTCAGTGTTGACTTAAAGCAACCCAGCTACCTCTTGACAAGGTGTGCCAGTGGGAATTGAACCCTTGATTTGCTGGGTACTAGGCAATTGTTCTAACCACTAGACTACTCCATTTGATCACCATCAAAAGGCCTTCCCTTCCCCCTCCCCCCCCCCAAAGCATTGCACCCCGGTTAATTAACAATGAAAGCATCACACGAAGCTCAAGATGAACTGATTTAAAATAATTGACATCATTAGACGAAATGATCCTATAAAATAAATTGAACTGCATTTGATAGTAAGAAGGAGAAGAGAATAGAGGCAAGTCATTTTATAATCAGACTTGAAAACTCTTTGTTACAAACGTGGAGGTCTGTAATACACTTTTCTTGGACAAAGATTCAAATAATCCAAAGCCGCGACTTACATGATCTTTATCTTTATTTAAAACTTAATATAGCGCCAAAGCCAAGGCATACGGCGGTTTACAATACAACAAAGAGATACTGCTGAGAAAAGAAGAAACGGAAAAGACCACCATTCATTGACAGGAAAGAGACAGCATTAGGGGGATGAGACAGTGGGCAACAATAGTAACAAAGAATTTAGTACTCTTGGTTATCAGCAAGGGGGAGAAGAGAGGGAAGGGGATGGGAGAGGAAGGTCAAAGGCCGTGCAGAAAAGATGAGTTTTGAGTTTCGCTTTAAAGGTGGGAAAGGAAAGTTCCATAGGTCACATAGGACTTCTTCTGAAAGGTCAAACTCAACATTGCCTATAGATAATTTTTATGTTAGGGTTCAATAACTGGTATCACAGCTTGCAAAGAGTCTGTTGCTTCTAGTAAATCTTTACGGACAGAACAATAGTTAAAGATCATCCCTGAAGATAAACCACTGAACTGAAAAAAAAATGTTTTAAAGAGGACTTTGTCCCACAATGGGGAGTTTGGCATCAAATATTATTAAAATTGTATTTGATTAATTTAATAGTTAAAAATTGACTTTTCCGTTTTTTGACAGATCCATTTACTGTGCAATAAAATAGATTAGAAAGCTGTTTCCTTCCAGTTTTAAATCATTAGATAATGGCCATTCTATTGTCTGATCATATCATCAGGGCCAGCTTTATTACCTGTAGTACTTTGTTCCAACTCTAGGAATAGCGCCCTCCATGGCTGGGAGTTATCCCTCCAGTGCCCTGCAGTCAGTGGTGTCCCTTTAAAGATGCAACTGCTCCAACCTGCATACCTCTTAAAGACAGCCCTGCAGGTTACCACCTAAAGGTTACCTGAGCTCCACTATAACAATAATGAAGACCTGTAATACATCACTAGAAAGGCACTCCAGAAAAGCTATTAAATAATTCCAGGTCGATATTTATGCAATTAATATCAGAGTTAAGCACATAAATCGTAAGGGCTGAAACTATTGGCCGGCCAGTGTATAACTTTTAATTGAACATCCCAATGTCCAGCCAAAAATTAAACAAAGCAAACGAGAGAGGCAAAATCCTTCTGTAGGGGAGTTCAGAGGGACCAAAACCCCAGCAAAGAAGGAACACTCGCTTTTATTATAATTACCAAAGACTGTCAATGTACAAAATACAAAATTAAAAGCAGATTAAAACTAATGGTCAAAATAAGCCCAAGATGTTTCAGTGAACCCCTGCTTGTTCCTGGCAGTTGGAGCAATGCATCGGAAATAGCGCAGGTGCATTTACAGTATCCCCACCTATGGAGGTAGCGGTTAAGTGCACCTGTGCGAATTGGCACACTGGCGCTGACAGCAAGATGAGCAAGTGCAAGACACTCACCCCACCCACTCCTCGCCCCTAGCTCACCCACTTGCAACCTTAACATGCCAATGACAGCGCCACGCTAACTGTCATGGCGCCACGCTAACTTAATGCGTGTCCCAGTGTGCATTTAGCGCTGACAGCTAATGTCCTTTACTAAAAGGCTTCCTAGGTGTTTTTATAAAATAGGCTAAACATGGGCATCTACAGGACTTTCAAATATATGCAGCATATTCTTAAATGACTTTCACAGACTCTCATTTTATAACTGGGTGCCTAGATTTGGAGATGGAAAAAGGCGCCTATTTTAAGCTTATTTTGTAAAGGCACATAAACGCCTATGTGTCTTTATAAAATCGTAGTTGCAATTCTATAGAAATCACGCCTAGATTAAAGGCAAGAAATGAAGGCCGCGTGGCCCCGTCCATGCCGGCCGCCCGTAACCGGGCGGAGCGGCGAGGAGCGATGATGAGGCCCATGACGGGGAAAGGGGGGGAGGAGTAACTTGGTAACGGCGGTTTTCAAACCTATTGGCTCCTCACCCCGCAGGTGACTGGAGGAGAGCCAATAGGGGGAGGAAGGAAGAGGCCGGTCAGAGTATGCCCGGGCGGCCCCAGACTAGTCGCGAGGAGCCTGGAGGCTGGTTGTGGAGGTGCGTCGACTGCGGGGTGGATTGCACTGATTAAAAAAAAAAAACAATTTAAACGAGTAAAGGAAGAAAAGAACCGGGAGAACAAGGCAACAAGCGCTAACCTACTGTCTGCGGGGAGCGTCCTGTGAGCAGTGGAGGACAGCAGTAGGCGGCAACGTGTTGCTGGGAGCGCTTGATATGCGCAGCACGGTCGGCTGCAAGGTTGTAGCTTCGGTGGCGGGGGGGCCGCCGGAGTCGGGCAGGCAAGTGGACACGGGTTTTGGATGGGTGAAGCCTGCGGTTAAATAAAAATAAATAAAGAATTAACGAACAACAATCACGCGGGGAATTAAACAGTGATGCCAGCAAGGGGGGGCAGCAAGGGAGGGGGCCTGGGAGGGCCGGAAAAATCACGGGGAGGAGGTCCAGGCAGGCGGAAAAGGGGGCTGGGGCAGAGGTAGCTGAGAATGCAGGGCAGGGGAGCGCAGGAGGTGGCAGGGGTGCTCCTGGCAGGGGGGTTGGTGCTAGAAGGGGAAGCAGAGGTTCGAGGGGTGTGCGGTTGAATCAGAGGTCCACGGGGGGTGCTGAGACAGCCCCCAGAGTAGGGAGAAGGGGAGGAGAGGCAAGGAGGTCGTGCTCAGGGGCAAGGAGGAGCGGGGGCAAGGGGGGGAAGCGAGTGAGCAGCAAGGGTGTGTGTTGGAGGGCACGGAGTGGTGTGTGGGGGCTTTGGGGGTCACAGGGGGTGAGGGTATCCCAGGGGGTGCAGGGTGGAGCGGGGATAATGGGAACAGGGGGCAGGCAGACGAACTTGCCATGGGGCGCAGGCTGCCCCCGTCAATAGCTAGCTGGGGGGAGCGCGGGGGATCATGGCAGTTGGGGAGTGTGCCAGCATGGGAGCACTGGTTGAGAGGGGGCAAGGGTCATTGGGGGCGGAGCAGATGGGGGCATGGCAGCCAGCGTGGCCTGCGGTCATCCCTCCCTTGGTGTTTCCTTTTTTGTCTCCGCAGGTGCCAGCGAGGGGTGCATGCCCGACAACGCCCGGGAGAGGCAGTTGCCAAGGAGGCCTGACCAAGGAACAGCGGAGCGCAGCAGAGGAGATGGCAGCCATGAGGCAGGGGGAGCAACAACAACCCGTAGAGGAAGACCGACAGATGGCAGCTGGAGCGCTGGTTGGGGAGGAGGTGGACCTGGGGGTGGCAGGTGAGTTCACAGGTGGTAGAGACGAGCTGTCAGCAGGGAGGAAGGATTCAGCGGGCGGAAAGGGGCATGCGAGCAGGAAACGGAGGCGGGGAGGGCGGAAGCAGCATCGGTCAGATTCCTCGTCCTTTTCTTCTAGCTCGACCTCGTCCTCGTCCTCGAGCGGCGGGGTTCCGGGGAAGCCGATCGGTGGGAGCAGCGTGGGGTTGAGTAAGCAGTTGGGGTGGGAACTCCTTCCTTAGCAGCTTATGCGGAATTGTGGGAGGGGGGTCCCGAAAAAATTACGCCGTAAGATATGGAAATGACGTCATATTGACATCTTCTGATTGCTAGAGGGTAGGAGGCGTTCAGGGGATAGTAGGAGGAAGAGAAACGAGGATGAGAAGGTGGGGCGGCTGAGGAAGGTGTCCAGGAACATGGTGAACTGGACTCGGGCTTTTTTGCATTTAGCGAGTGTATGGGGACATTATCAGCCCGAGCAGTATGGGATGTTATTAGCATATGCTGACTCTATTTTGGAGGTGGCGCAGACGCATGAAGGCTGGTCTTGGTTGAATTATGATGAGCGGTTTAGAGATAAGATGGAAGGGAACCGGTCCTTGTCTTGGGGCTCTCAGGACATTAACCTGTGGCTAACGCAAATGTCGGCAAAAGGGGGGATGGGAGAGTTCGGCCGTGGCAAGCAAGGGGGAGCAGCTCAAGGGGGCGCTGGTCTTTCCTTTCGGCTGGCGGCAACTGCCTTGCTGCAGATGGGGGGAGATACGGGAACAGGGGACGTGTGCTGGAGATTCAATAAGTCCTCGTGCCCATTTCCAGACTGCAAGTTCCGGCATGCCTGCTCCAGTTGTGGAGGGGGGCATTCAGCGGCAAAGTGCGGCAAGAAAGTTGCCAGCATGTCTAGCGGGCTGGTCCCAAAGTAAGGCAGCGTTATGCAGTTTAGCCCCTACCCCGATAAAGGTGGAGGTGTTGAGGGCCAGGCTGTTGTGTTATCCTAGGCTGGGTGAAAGGGTAGTACTGAACAGGGGGTTTCAGGAGGGATTTGTAATTCCGGTAGTGGGCAAGGTTGCAGGCAGGGTGTCGCATAATGCTCCCTCGGTGCGGCGGTTAGCGAACATGGTCCGATCAAAGTTAGTCACGGAATTCGAGTTGGGTCGGATTGCAGGCCCCTTTGTACAGAAGCCATTCCCGGATTTGATAGTTTCACCGTTAGGGATTATACCGAAGAAGGAGGCAGGGAAGTTTAGATTAATTCATAATTTGTCCTTTCCCGAAGGAGTTTCAGTGAACGATCATATACCGCAGGATAAGTGTGCGGTTCGTTACGCTTCATTTGATCGGGCGGTGGAAGTGGTTTGGCGAGCCAGTCAGGGGGGCTTGGATGGTGAAAGTCGACATCGAGTCGGCATTTAGGCTGCTGCCGGTTCACCCGGATAGTTTTCCGTTGTTGGGTTTTCAGTTCGAGGATGGGTTTTATTTTGATAAGTGCATGTCCATGGGTTGTTCAGTGTCTTGTGCTTACTTTGGAAATTTAGTACATTTCTACATTGGGCACTCGTGGAGGATGTAGGTTGTGCAAACATAGTCCATTACTTGGATGATTTTTTGTTTGTGGGTGCAGAGCATTCTGGGGATTGTCAGAGGCTAGTTACAGGTTTTCTGGACCTGGCCAGCGAATTGGGTGTGCTGTTAGTGGCAGGAAAGATGGAGGGTCCGGCGAGGCAGTTGACTTTTCTAGGGGTAGAGTTGGACTCCAGTGAGATTGTGGTTAGGTTACCACGTGATAAGGTGGTCCGGTTGCAGGTGTTGGTGGCCAACGTAAGGGTGTCATGCAAGTTGACATTGCGGGAGTTGCAGGCGCTGATTGGGGCTTTGAATTTTGCTTGTAGGGCCATCCCAATGGGTAGAGTGTTTCTACGGTGTTTGGCCGGGGCCACTGCAGGGGTGAAAAAAACGCATCATCATATAAGGGTGACAGGTGTGATGAGGGCAGATTTAAGGATCTGGGATACCTTTTTGAAGGATTTTAATGGGACGGCGGTTATGATAGGGGAGGAGATCTCCTCTGAGGACTTTCAATTGTACATGGATGCGGCGGGTGGAATAGGTCTAGGCATTTATTTTGCGGGAGCCTAGTGTGCCGAGCAATGGCCGCAGTCGTGGCGTGAGTCGCGGTTGGTGAATAATGTGGCCTTCTTGGAGCTATTTCCCATGTTGGTAGCCTTGGAATTGTGGCCGGAACGCCTGGCTAATCGGCGAATATTGTGGTGGTGTGATAATGCAGCAGCAGTTAGCGTGATCAACAATTATTCACCGCGATGCCGGCAGGTGGCGGAACTAATGAGAGAGATAGTTTAGCGGGTTTACGGTTGAATGTGGTGATTAAAGCGAGGCATATCCCGGGATGCAGTAATGAGGTGGCTGATGCTCTCTCGTTTTCAGTGGGCCCAGTTTCGGAGACTGGCGCCAGGAGCAGACGCATCAGGTTGGAAGGTCCCGGAGCGATTATGGAGCATTGGCCAGGAAGGATGTTGAGCTTGCTGCGGAGTTCAGTGGCACATGCAACATGGGCAGCGTATCAGCGTGGCTTTGGTAAGATTGTGGAATTCTGCGAGGCCTGAGGGTGGCGGCCAGAATCGATGTCCGATTGGATGCTGGCGCATTACATAGTGGATGCAAAGGAGAAGGGGATATCCAAAGCGGGGGTACGGTCGCATCTAGCTGGCTTCTTGTTTTTTGCTAAAGCGGCGGGGTGGTCCCCAGCAACGGGCGGGTTTTTAACTTGGAGGCTGATGCAAGGGTGGGGGAGGGTAGAGCCAAGGCAGGACGATGGCCGGCGACCAATAACGCACGAGTTGTTGGTGCGGATATGTGTGGCGCTTCCTTCCGTGGCGTCAACGAGTTATGAGGCGGTTCTTTTTAAAGCGATATTTTGTCTGGCCTTTTTCAGGGCATTTCCTATGGGGGAGTTAATTGCTACTTCGGCGAGGGCGGCGGGAGGGGGGCTGCTCTGCCAACATGTCCAGACAGAAATGGGTACATTACGGATGTGGCCGGCCCGGTCTAAGACCAATCAGCTGGGGCGGGGTAGATGGGTGGTGTTGCGGGAAATATATGGGGGGATGACTTGCGTGGTGGCAGCATTACGGGAATATTTGCGGCTGCGTCCTTCGGTCGGGGGGGGGGCGCTGTTTATGCATGCCAATGCGAAAGGAGTCACTAGGTTTCAGGTGACGGCAGTTTTACGGATGGTGCTTCGGTGACTGGGTGAGGATTCGCATCAGTTTGCAACATATTCCTTTCGTATAGGTGCAGCAACCAGTGCTGTGGCAGCGGGTTTGTCCTGTCAGGAGGTTCGGCACATAGGGAGATGGCGGTCCAATGCCTTTTTGGGCTATGTCCGTTTTTAAGAGGAAGGGTTGGGGGGAGTGCATCTGGCTAATTGTGTTTTCTCTTGCAGAACATGGGAGGAACCCGCATAGCTGTTGGCTGATTGGCCATTCATTTGTGCACTGGGCGGGTCAGCATGCGGCTGTGAGACCTTTGGGGTCGAATTTTGGACTGGATCCCGCAGTGGTGACCATTTCATGGCTGGGTGAGCGAGGTCTACATTGGCCGCAGTTGCTCCCTTTGCTGCGGCACCATGTGCGAAGTCGGAGACCACCAGACTTGATACTACTCCATTTGGGAGGCAACGACCTGTCAGCTTGGACTTGCAAGCAGCTGATCAGGGCTGTGCAGAGGGACTTGGGGGAAGTGTTGTGGTTATTTCCGGAGGTGATAGTCATGTGGTCAGACATTATACCACGGCCGAGTTGTCAGGCCCAGCAGCGCTGGTCTCGGGGCCTAGTTAAGATAAACCAACAAATCGGCCGGTGGGTCTGTACACATGGCGGTTACCAAATACTGCATTCATGGGTGGATGTGAGCTGTTAAGGTCTGTACGGTAGGGATGGGGTGCATTTATCCCCGGTGGGATTGGATTTATTATTAAATGACTGGCAAGAGGCAGTTGAGTGGGTAGCCTTGCAGGATTCTCGCTGGTCACAGCTTTGTGTTGGGGGGGGGGGGGTGGCGCAATGACGATGGGGTCGTAAGCGCCAGTGGCGGGATCCCGGAGGTTTCCGGGGTCGGGACGCTTAAGAAGCTTGGGACGGGGGTGGGGTACCTCCGACCCGGACAACCCTCTGGCTGGGCTTTTGGTACTGAAATGGCGAAGTCGGGGGCTAAGGGGGGGAAATAAGAGGCAAGCGGAGGCGCTATCACTTTGCTAGTGATATGGCTGGTGATGCATTATTCCGCCGTTAGATCTATATGTATAGTTGGATTTGATTGTGCATGAGTAATTGGTTAATAAAGCTGCAACCTGTTGTTTACCAATTCTTGGAGTGGTATCAGATTCTTGGGGTTTTGTGAGAAAGGGAGGGTGGGAATGGGGCAAGAAAAGGGGGGTACATAGGAAAGGAGCAACGAGTCCGCTCTCCCTCGGTTAATGAAGGCCGCGTGGCCCTGTCCATACCGGCCGCCAGTAACCGGGCGGAGCGGCGAGGAGCGACGATGAGGCTCGCGATGGGGAAAGGGGGGGGGAGGAGTAATTTGGCAACAGCAGTTTTCAAACCTATTGGCTCCTCACCCCGCAGGTGGCTGGAGGGGAGCCAATAGGGGGAGGAAGGAAAAGGCGGGTCAGAGTATGCCCGGGCGGCCCCAAACTAGTCACGAGGAGCCTGGAGGCCAGTTGTCCTGCCCGCCCGCCCGCCCTAAAGTGTGGCGAGGGGGGGTATATTAGAGGGGTGTCGCAGTTGGAGGGGGGGTTAAGCGGGATCCCGGAGGTTTCCAGGGTCCGGACGCTTAAGAAGCTTGGGACGGGGGTGGGGTACCCCCGACCCAGACAACCCCCTGGCTGGGCTTTTGCTACTGACATGGCGAAGTCGGGGGCTAAGGGGGGGAAAGAAGAGGCAAGCAGAGGTGCTATCACTTTGCTAGTGATATGGCTGGTGATGCATCATTCTGCCGTTAGATCTATATGTATAGTTGGATTTGATTGTGCATGAGTTAATGGTGGTTAAAGCTGCGACCAGTTGTTTACCAATCGTTCGAGTGGTGTCAGATTCTTGGAGTTTTGTGAGAAAGGGAGGGTGGGAATGGGGCAAGAAAAGGGGGGTACATAGGAAAGGAGCAATGAGTCCACTCTCCCTCGGTTACATTATGCCTGTTCGAGAGCAGGCAAAAATATTAGCACATAGGTGTATATGTTATAAGATATGTGCATAAATTCTGCTCCACCCAAATTCCACCCCATACAATCCTACTACACAAGCACATAAAAGCAATTTATGCATATCAAAGTGTTTTACGGGCAAAAATGGTTTCTAGAATTATTCTTACCATGTCCGTGAAAGAATATCAGCAAATCAATATTGATGCAGATATGTCTTTGGTAATTGTAATACAAATTAATGTTCCTTATTTGCCGGAGTGTTCGGTCCCTCTGCTGCTTATTTTGCTTTTCTTTGACTAAAAGCTATGCAGATAGTAGAGGGCAGGACCGGAGCACGTATATACAGACATGTTACTACTGTTAGTACATATTTATACAAGCATGATTTTAGAAAAGCTCCTTGGAAATAGTTCAAACACAGGATCCTCTGGATCTAGGTAATACCACCCTAAATCATATCTGAGGAGGATCCGGCTTTCGCCTACTTCGCAGCAGGGATTTAAACATGCCCTGTCACTAGGATGCAGCACTGGCCATGTTCTTATGCCAGCAATGAAAGACTCAAATTAGATCTGGCGGATACAGACCTGGGTCTGGAACTGGATCCCCTAACTTGATTCTTTCACTGCTGGAACAGAAACCTGGCTGCACACTAGCACCGCTGGCAGGGTTGGCCCATCCATTGTACGAGAATGCTGTTCGCATAGGGCCCCACGCCAACAACATCTCACATTTTTAGCACTGGCAGGATCGGCTTTAGAGGGAGCCAGAGAAGCCCCAGCTCACCTCTGACAGCTGCTGAAGTGAAGAGCGCCATTTTTCTTCACTTTGGCAGCTGTCTTCTAGTATAGGCCACTAGCATGCTGTTTCCTGGCACTCAGTGCGCCAGAACACAGCTGCTGATGTGAAGAAAAAAAGCGGCTGTCACAGGTGAGCTGGGGCCTCTCCGGCTCCCTCTAAGCATGTCTGACAGCTGCAGGGCTCTTTGCAGGGGGCCAGCCTAGGACTGGAAATAGCTGATAGGGAGGGGGGCTTATACTGGAAATGGGCTGAGTGGGGGGGGGGCTTGGACTGGAAATGGCTGATGGCAGGGCTAGGACTCGAAATGGGCTGATGTGGGGATGGGGCTGGAACTATAAGGGAGCTGATGTTGGGGGAGGACTAGAAGGGGCTGGGGGAGTGAGATGGAGAAGGGAAAAGATATTTTGTGTAGGAGGGAAGAAAAATCTACGATTGGCCGGGTATTGTGAGAGTAAGTGGGGATTGAGGATGGAAGGGTGAAATTTGAGTGGATGAAGAAGGAATAAAGAAAGAAATGGAGGAAAGAGCAAAAGGGGAAAGATCAGCATGTTAAAGCAGATGTAGAGAGAGAATGGAAAAAAAACTAGAATAGAGAAGAAAGGACAAATGGACAGCAGACAATGGAGAGTTAGCCAAAGACACAAAGAAACCAAAAGAAAGTGACTACAACAATTGCAACTGAAAAATAAAATGCACAGACAAAAAAGGTAGAAAAATATGATTTTATTTTTAATTTATTAACTGGAATACGTCAGCTTTGGGAAATGTGTATCGCTAACATCTTTGTGTTTTTGTTTAGTACAAAAGGAAATTAATTTATAGTTTTCTTTCTCCAGTGTTGTTGCACATTCCAAGTTTGGCTTTTGGGGTTCCCACTTTAATTATTGTCTTCCTACTTCTAAATTGTGATCTCTTGTTCTTTGGTGACAGTCTATGATCTGCATGTGTAACCGAGCTGAGGTATTCTTTTCATGTAGTTTCTATTTGACAGCGCCACTTGTTCTCTTTCCTCAGTAGGAGATGTATTGGTTTAATATTTTCAGAGTTGCCTTTTGATAGGTAGGGTTTGGTGCTTTCTGAGTCCTGGTAGTGCTGTTATGATACGGTGGGTTTGCTGTGGATTCTAAATGGGCAGTGTCTGTAGTACTTCCTAATGTGCCTGGCGGTTGGCACTGGAGTAATGTAGAAATCTAGTAGTTTTTCTTTATCCATACATTCATGTTTACTACAAGTTAGTACATGTTAACATTATGTAAATATTTATGCAAATGAGGCCCCGCAATGAGTCTCTGCACATGGCCTTACAGCCCCCTTTGGGCCACCCCTGACCGCTGGAGGATTTTGCGGCTGCGGAGCATTGACTCTGTTTTGTTCCTCTCTCCGCTGCTGAAATCCGGGGTATCCAGAAGGTCCAGTTTTTACTTAGTACCAAGCTCCTTTTCTGTCTGCCACAGAGATTTTACATGTGAAAATGATCTCCTTGGTGGGTATCATTAGAAATATGAACATAAGACTATAAAATTGATGGAAATATTTGGGCCTGATATTCAAAAGGCATTTATGAAGCTTATAGTCCAGTAAACCGTGTATGTAAATGCCTTAAATTGGGATATGGAATGGCACTTACACGGTTAGTGCTGTTGAATGTCCTCTTCTAGCTTCCCTATGCGTCCCGATGCTATCTGATAAGCATCGGGACGTGTTGGGGGCAGAGCAGAGGCGGCGACAAGCGATAATCGGGCAGCGATCTTTCAGCACAGGAGCTAACTGTGCAGCATGCAATATTGCTGCTGCCTGGTTACTTAATGCAGCTTCTGGCATATGAGGTGATCCCCGAATATTCAATGTCGAGTCCACATATGACCCCAGCATTGAATATCCAGGGTTAAGAGCTGGCGGACAGGGCTAGGTGCTGTAGTGGCGCATAGTCTGCCCAGAAGAATATTGGACACTTAGTTCTAAAGAACAAGAATTTCTAACCCAAGTTCTTCAAAGAAGATTTTCTTTGCTTGCTTCAAGACCAGGGAAAAAGAAAAGCTTGTTTCTTTTCTCTTTTGCACTGTTATCCTCAGGCAGGAACTATTAGTAGGCTCAGTAATGCCTTGGACATTAAAGAACTGATTTTACAAGGCACATGCAGAAAGTTACGGTGCAAGTCCCTATTTTAAAGGACTTATGCGCATGAATGGGCAGTTACTGGCGTGCTTCAGTACGTGCAAGCGTTAAGTTCCGTCACACGTACCTTCAATTTGGGTGTGCACAGGGGTAGAGCGTAGCCAAGGCCTAAATTTCCATGTGTACATTGTAAAATATGATAACTTATGTGCTCTTCTTACCAATCTCAGCATGGGCATCTACACCTGTTCTAGAGCGGGCATTACTGCCATGGCTAGACTGAGGCATAAAGACTCGCTTCAGCTTTATACAGTAAAGTACATGTATCCTTCCCTTTATAACATAGGCCCCGAATAAGTACCCTTTTAGAGCATATTTATTAAACTGTGGTACGTTTTTGCATTTACTATGCTCTAAGAGCAAATATTAGTGCATGGTAAGTGCAAAGGCTGCATGCTACATTTTGGGGCTGTGCCTGGCATGTCCCCCTACAGTTACAGCACAGAAAGGTTCCTTACTGCACAATAATGTCCTTCGCAATTAATGCAGGAGCACTTACCCCCATCCACTGAGGAGGCATTAAGTGCACCATTGCTAACTACAACATTGACAATCAGCGCATACTATGTGCCCCTGCCCAAACCTCAAGGTGGAGTCCATACGCACTCCTCTCCTAATCTGCCTGACCACCACGCCATCCCACACTCAGTTAGTGCAAGATCGTTAGTGCGTGGTAGCTGATACCGTGGACCTGCTCTAACCAGTTAGCATACACTAAAGTATGTGTTAATCATTGGTACAGTTTAATAAACGCGCCCTTTATTTTTTAAATGAAATTGTCATTTTTCTTGTAAATCTAAAGGGTAGAAATCATACTTTAGACCATTCATTTTTTTATAGTAAACTATTGCTAGCAAAGGCATGAGCTCTGAAAAGCTATCATTTTCATGGTTTTCAAATCGGGACCTCATAAAGTTTTACAGTGGACCTTGGGATTTTTTATTTTCATTTAATGTTGTCTATATCTAGTTTGTACCGAAAGGAAACTGGAAGATTTTATGCATTGTTTTATTTTTTGTGAACTACTTTGGACAGGTCATATTGGATTGGTAAGGCAGTATATAAATAAGAATAATTTCAGGCCATTTTAAATTGTCAAACAGCCAGATACCATATTTTTCTGGCTTAAAGGCAAATTGATGCGAAGGAAAAATCATTGGATTCTTTCACTATTGTCATTAATATGGACTGTACATTGTCTTCTCTCATTTCACTGATGTCAGGATTAAAATTTTATTCCTAAATGTTAATGGGTTGAGGAAGCCTATTAAATGACAGATGATAATGCCCTACTTAGAAAAGAAAATCCAGATTTAATTCTTCGAAGAATCCTTACAATTAAAAGGGTGCCTTCTCACCTCATAAAAGGGAAAACAGTGGCAATTTTACTTAAAAATGCAAGATTTCTCATTTATCTCACACAAATCAGATATAGAAGATTGATGGATATTAGGAGAATTTTCATTTGAGGGTATCCCACTTAAGGGTCTAGATACTAAGGTGCGCTCATGCTAATGTGTGCTAATTCGCCGTTAATGTGTGTTATTAGTGGATTCATGTGCATTGTTAGAACAGCTTAGTAACTAGACCCTGAGAGGGTTGTTTTAGAAGGCTTATTCACAATTTATCAGGTATATACATGTGTACATCGCAGTCATTTGCGAATAGCCCTTTTAGAAAGGATTCGCTTTGGCATTAGCAAGTGGACGTTTCGAGGGAGCCTATCAGGACATAGTCTAGGCATGACCTAGGTGAAATAAAAACAACAAGTGTATTCACCATTTGATATAGCAATTGCACATGGAACCCAAAATTCTCCACGTCAATTTACATCTACTCTCTGGCATGTCTAAGGGCCCCTTTTATTAAAGCCTGTTAGCCAGTTAATGTGCGTTTTAATGTGTGGCAACCAGCAGTCAGGAACACTAATGCATGAGAGTGTCCACCACCGCATGCTAAAATGCACATTAAACTGCGAATGTGGGATGGGGTGGGGACTGGGTGGCGTGTGAGTGTGGAGAGTGCATTACTATTACCACCAGGGCTATTGCCAGGTGGTCACTGGTAAGACAGTTCTTAATGCAAGATCACCTAACGATTCCTCTATGGGAGTCATTAAGTGAAGCAGTCATGCCCCAACAGCTACTGTGGAAGCTTTGCAATTAACGTGCATTTGTTTGGCGCGTTAATTGCAAACCCTTCGTGGGCTTTCATAAAAGGGGTTCTAAATGTTTTAATGGTGTGCGTTTTGGCCAGCCCTTTACAGGAGGGATTGAGGGGGTTTTCCTTCTTAATCCCGCCAGTTTATTTCCCCTTCCAAATGAAAATGAGTTAAAGATAGCATGCTCTGCAGTTAAGGAGCAGCAGGTAGACATTTAAATTGACAAAATGGTTGATACGCACATGCAAGGGCCGACATTTACCCATGTGAGTTGTTAGAAGCCGGCACTTACCGTGTACTTGTTAGTTGCCAGGTTGATTTTTCCCAAGTGTAAATTTATAACATGACTCCTCCTGCTGTACGTGGATATATTTCCATGTGCCTTCCTGTGCTTCCTGCTATGTATTTTAGAAACTGCTCCACCTTTGAGTACACCCTGACATCTCCATGTACTATCTAAAATGTGCCCTCACAAGTGCTTAATATATAAAGTCCAAACATTTTTGCTAATATGGTTGTGTTTAATGCCGATATCCCAGTGATATTGGCTGAAAGCTTTACTCAGCTACTTAAAATAACATATCATAAAGGGAGATGGACTAGGAGATCGTTCAAGACTAATTGACCCTACAGGGAAAGAATATGCTTTTTCTTCTTGCAAGAGACTTAACTAGAACCGTGTATTTTTTGGTACCAAAATATATGCTTCACAATGTAATAATACAAAAATACATAATATATTTGTATTGGTTCACAGGGCTATTATTCTCTGAACAGAATAGAGTGAAAATGAATCTCGAAGATTATGGAGATTAAATTCTGTATTTTTAGCAGAAAAGTTTCTGCAATTAGACATACCATATGCTGTGAAATGGGACACTCTTAAAGCACCCTTGAGAGGTACCACCATAGACTCTGTGGCTAAATTCCAGTGCAAACCTTGCATGGTAAATGCAAATAGTGTGCCCTGCATCTGCCCTGCATTCACCACACAGAGCAGAGACTTATGCATGGCCCCCTGCATTATATGTTTCGGCAGACACCAAGGCAAGTAATTTGAGCCTTGGCCAAAAAATTATTATTACTGCCATGGCAATGCCACCATTCCGCCCTCCCACACAGAACCCCCTCGATCCGATATGCAGCTCTAAACAGCCTCCCCCAGATCCAATCCCACGCAGTCAAATCTCACTTCCCAAGTAGAGCTTTTCAAGGTCCCCATCCCAATCAAAAGCTCACTGCTCGACAAGGTAGACTTGACCACCCACAGGAGAATCCTCCCAGGAATCTCTTCCCCCAAACAGAAGCCTCCACCCCCAAAGCCATAACTGACTCCCTTCAGGGCTTAGCTGGGGAGAAGGATCCCTGATGGTCTTAGTGAATGGAGCAAGAGCGGTACTCCTATGCTCCTGCCCCAGTTGTTGTGGGGTTCCAAATTGGTGGTGGTAACTCTAGCGGTAACTCCACACGCTAGCTGACACTGGAGGCCATGTCAAATCTCTGCCCCAATCCCACCCCAAGGTGCTCTTTTTAGCACGTGATAGCTGTTAACACAGGCCCATACTAATGGTAAACATATTCTTAAAAATAATAGATTGTGAAAATGAAATCCAAATAGTGGACACACAATGCATTCAAATTAAAAGTCGCACTTTATTAAATAAAATTCAGCAACTAAAATATGAATATAATACAATACAATTTTAAGCAAGGAGGAAAGTATGGCAAACAAACCCATTTATTATGCAGAATATAATCAAGCTAGACACATGGAGGCACATTGCAATGTATGCATCTAGGCTCCTGTGCATCCAATCGGAATCGGGACACCCAGAGGCAGACCTGATACTGACCCTGCAAGTGCTAGATGTGCCCTGCAGGATCAGAATCAGGCCTGGGCCTGTACTTGCAGGCCGGGACTCAATTCAAATTGGCCTGCACATACACACTCCTGCCTGGCTAACTCAGTCAGGCTCCTGAATGGAGCTGCGGTACCATGACATCCATTCAGGAGCCATGATCCCCGGCCACAGACCACAATCTTCTTTCCCCGCAGCCTGATCCCCAATCCGGCCTCCATGGCCAGGGTCGGGCTGTAAGGAATCCCCTGCACCCCCTCACCTTTCCAACGCTGCCTGGGCCTGCCATCCTCCAACATTCAGGGGGACTTATTCCACCTCTGAGGTGGAATAAGTCTCCCCATCCAGTTTGCTGACCCTAGACGTACAGGGCTGACCTCAGAATCGGCCCTGTATGTCTGGGGTCATGGACTGCCCATGCTCCGCCTCCGGAACGCCCCCATCTAAGCCTCCCCATTCAAATGCCTTGTTCGCATGGGGAGGTTTTTGATGGGGGCGGCGAATAGACCCCTTAGCCACATAATATTAAAAGCCTAGGCAAACAGAAAAAAAAAAAAGACTACTTAAATTAAAATAAATGGATAGTGAAAGAATAATCTCACAAATCAAAATACAGAGATCAACATTCAGAAGCATTTATGTGGTTGGCAGCAGGGCCACTGCATAAATGCTCTTCTAAAATTCTCTGTCCAAAAAGAGGTCAAGATTTGGGACATTGTGGGGGCGATGACACCCTAGCCATCTAACTTATACATCTAATCAGCAATATTTAGCTGCTAAATATATTGATTAGAGGCCAGACATTCAGAACCTTATCCAGCAGCAGGAGGCAGTCTGACCGAGATATTCAACAGTCCTATCTAGATAGCGCCGCGTACTATCTCAGGCCTCTGCTGCAGTGCCCAGTTAGTGCAGGGTGGTCCACGGATGCAGTCAGGGCAGGACCACTGCCATCGGAATAAGTGCTGACTTATCTGGATGGCAGCAATTTTCAGTCAGCCCTTATCCAGATAACTTAGGCCACATGCACAGCGTGCCTAAGTTGCAACTGAAAATCGCTACTCACCTAGATAAGTCAACACTTATCCGGATAGCAGCACTCAATCCAGATACTCGGCAGCAGTCACTATCCGGATGCTGCTGCTGAATAGCTGCATAACGAGGGCAGCGTTGCAGTAACTTACAGCCTGTTGAATATAGAGCTTTTTGGAAAAGCGGCTTCTAGACATTCAAACATCCTGCACAAACAACAGGTACAACGTGAAGCATGTACTGAGACACTCCCCCCCCCCCCACCACCAATGTTCCCTCTAAGCTGCGCTGGGTCCACCGGCAACATTCCTGCCATTGGGGGGGGGGGTGCAGTGCGATCGATCGCTCTGCACCACCCCCCTTGCCGGCAGGAATGTTGCCGGTGGACCCAGCGCAGCTTAGAGGGAACATTGCCCACCACCAAGTCACATGTGTGAGGAATTGTCTCCAGCTCTCAGCTCTGAGTCTTCAAACAATGACTCTATTTGCATATTGATCTGTGAAGGACCCCCCCCCCCCCCCCCCGGAAGGATGAGGAGAAAGGATCACACCATGTGTTGTGGATTTACCTTTTTCTTTCAGAAGGCTGTTCCGCAGAATCTGATCCACTTTCACTGCGATCTCGGAGACATTCTGCGCTATGGCTTGAATCTTCTCCATCAACCCTGCTGCCTGTAAACTGAGAAAAGAATATTTATTTATTTAGTTATACCTGCAAGGCTTCCAAAGTATTTATGGACACAATGACTAGATCCGTCACACTGAAATGTCTGCGTTTTCTAAGAAATTTTAAGGCCAATTAATGTGCCCCCAAGTGGCCTCTGCCTGCTAGGTCATGGTGCCAGTAGCACACTCAGAATGCAGCACATCAGTCTCAAAGGGTGATTCTTTCAGAATTTACAATTTCATGTCCTTTACTTGATAATAGGTGAATGATTAGAACAAGTTATTTCGGCCAGCAAAAATGGCCTCCTCTATACATCCAAAATGGCTTCCTCTATACATCCAAAATGGCTTCCTCTATACATCCAAAATGGACTCCTCTATATGAGCTCAATCTCTCATTTTCACGCAATACTTTATTGAGAAAGGAATAGTAGGAAATTATAAGGCACACTCTTGGAGTATTACTCTCTATGAACCTTTCTGAGAGCTCCCGAGTAGAGAGTCAGTCATTGATATCATTTGGTCTGGTGAATTTATTGAGTAGAAATGGTAGGCAATGATGACCTTGGGGACAGACTTAAAAATTTCAATATGCATAGTTTGGGAAAGAAGGGAGAAAGGAAATATGATACAGACATAAATGTACAGTAGGAGAGCCTTTTTCAGTTAAAGAGAGCTCTGCAATGAGGGGGCTTAAAATGAAATTTAAAGGGGATAGACTCTGGAGTAATCTGAGGAAATATTTCTTTATGGAAAGAGTGGTGGATATATGGAATAGCCTCCCAGCGAAGGTGGCAGAGAGGTGAGGGAGGATTAGCCTAGTAGTTGGGGCAAGTTACCTTGAGCCAGGTGCTTGAATCCCACTAAAGGACAGCAATCTTGGGCCAGAAGGACTGGGGTGTCTAGTCCTACTGATGCTCCTTGTGGCCTTTGACAAGTCACTTAACCCTCTGTTGCCTCAGATACAGAAAATGTAGATTGTGAGCCCTTTGGGACAAGGGATATATTTATTTATTTATTTATTTATTTTACATTTCTTATATACCGCACTATTTGCGATCAGCGCGGTTTACATATATATATATAGATACACACAGTACCTGAATATACACCACTTTGACTTGTAGAAAAGAGACTATAAAGCTTAGTTAGCAGTTGCTATGGAAAGGCAGACTGGATAGGCCATATGGTCTTTATCTGCTGTCACGTTTCTATGTTGAAAAACGTTTTGATATTTTATGGTCATATATGGGATAAGCTACTATTCAGGCCTTATATTAATTGGGGTTGCTGATTGGGAGATGAGTTTTGTTGAGTTACCGGCCCCTCTAGTGGGGAAGGGGTTGGGAGGAAGTACAATGGGATGATTTGCCTCGTTGTATATGTTAAGTGAATTTAAGTGATCTGTTTGAAAATGCTATTGTAGTTTATGCTGATTCATTATATTTTATTGTACTAGAAAGCAGTATATAAATCTAAAAGAGAATAGGAACACGTGAGAATAAAAGCAAAACTGAGTACACTTCATATTTCTAGTTTTGGGGTGAGGGGATATGCTTCAGGCTTTCAGTCTCAGATATTTTCACTCAATGTACCATGGAAAAGGTTGAAGTAATGGGAATGTTATAGAGGACACTGTGTGAAGCGGCAAAGATGTCTGAAGACGGCAAAAGGGGGAAAAGGGAAAAGCTTATGAGATAACAAAGAACCACATAGTCAGAGTGGGTCAACGTCACACAAGTAATGAAAACATAATTGTTTCTCCTATCAGTCCTAAACTGGTCGACAGATGCTAACTTATTCAACCTCTACAATAGGTTTGTATACCTGTTATGCCTTTATTTTTCACCATGAAAACCATGCATCCAAAAAAATTCATAGTCTTAAGGCTTCAAAGAAGATGAAGTAGTAGGATCATTTATACCACCAAAGTGAACTCTTATCAGAATGAATATTTCTGTCTGCCAGACATCCATTTGAGTGCCACACCATGGTAAGCGGTGCTTGGGCGCGACTACTGGCACCACCCATTGAGATGGTTTTAAGTGCATCCCCACTAACAGCTGTCTTCGTGGTTAGTGTGTGCCCAAAACACCCACCCTAACTCCTAAGTGCCGTCCAAGTCCATATTCCACCCAGTCCCCACCTGATTAGCTACCTGATTAGCACAGGAGTTTTAGCACAAGCCTGCATGCTAACTGCACTCTACCCGTGCGAACCGTTAGCATTTGTTAGCATACATGCCCCAAAATATCTTTGGTGTTTTCATGCTATTTTAAAATAACTGCACATCCTAATTAAAATTGGCAAACTGAGATAAGAGATAGTTATTCAGATACAGAGCCAAAAAGACCAGACAGAGGGCAGAACTAGCAACCGAAAGTTGAGTGGCAGACAGATTTAAGCCATGTCTTCATCAAGAATGGATTGGTTGGGGTTAAGAGTAGAATCCAGTCTTAGGCCACCAGCCAGTATTTAAACCTGCTGACTGATGGATTCTCCAGCTAGATTCTGGAACCTGGCCCCTTGGATTCTCCCCCCGCTGGCCCGAGAACATCCTCTCTTGCGGCCTGCAGATATGCTTTCAAACTCTGACCTCCCTGACAGTCCCTTAAGTCTACCTCTTCCCAAAGCCATCCCATCCTACCAGCTGTCACCAGCCACACACAAATTTGACTTTGCAGCATGAAATAATTAGATCTTCTTTGGCTTCATTTATCCTTTTCTTGTTCTCCCTGCTGGGACCCTGTAGCTTGGCTGGGCAACGGGCAGATCTTTCCTGCTCAACATGCCGACAGACTCCCTTCAGAGGGCAAGTGACAAAATATCAACTCCCAAATTGCTGCTGGCAGGCACACCACCCCCTGGCATTTACACACAGGATCACCGAATTCACAGAATCTGCAAGAAATAGGTCTCTCAGCATTTAACGGAGCATAGCGGAGAGAGGAAGAGAAGGAAAGACTGAAAACATTATTTCAGCTGTGCAATGACAAGCTGAGCAAACAGCAAGAGAGGGCAGGTGTGTACAAATGAAGAAAATGAAAAGGTAAATAACATAAATGAAGAAGAAAGGAGCAACAGGGAAAGAGTAGAAAATTAACACTACTTATTAGAGTTAACAAGAAGCAGCTAGGGAATAGAATGAATGATGGAATAGAGAGAGAAAGAGAGACAGAATTCTCATATATTTCTTTACTGATGTTTATGTATTTATTTAGCAGTTTTACCATCAGGTACAGCAAGTATTGATATATTTAGATGGCAGACAAGTCATTGGTCAAACTCTGCTAACATTTATTCGCTGTATGATAGTTTAGCAGCTACTGTAATAGTTCCGCTTTATGGAACCAAACTTAGAGACTCTGGGATGCCTCAAGCAGCCTTGGAAAGTGTTGAAAATGAAGAGGCAGCTCTAAGGAAAAACTTAGTCCTACATTTAACAGAAGAATGTAACACATTTGGTCCAATATGGTCTCTACACCAAAATATTGTTGCACAGGTGTCAATTCAAGGGAGGGGTGGGTCCAAATGACTTTTAGTATCCAAAAAGGAGCCCATATACGGTAATGTCTCTAAATCAGCTAGGTTTGTACTTACCATGAGAGAAATGAACAGTAAGCTGGGGTATCAATATGGCTCGTGTCGACAGGGAACACCCAGGAATGGTGAGTGGGTGAGGTCGAAGGACACGTTTGCCAAAGGATGAGCATCCCAGGTCCAGGGATGACTAGGATAGAGTCTGTCTGCAACAGCTACCTACCTTCCCTTAAGATCAAGCCCTCCAGCTGCCCAATCTCAGGACCCAAGGTAAGAACCAGGAATAGAAGAACTCCAAGAAGACAGGAAACACAAGCAGAGGACATTTACCAAGGAGGAGAAAGGCAGGAGTAAAGCCAAGGCCCAAGAGGAACTGGTGCAGGATCTAGGAACATCCAATAAGGCAAATCAAAAATCCAAAGGATCCTAGGGAGCCAAAGCGCAGAGAAGTATAGCCAGGGTTAGGTTTATATACAGATCCCAGACAGGAACAAGATGGCCCCCAAAAGGAAAGTAGCAGGCATGGAGCAGGTTTAAGGCAGCTAGCCAACTGCGTAGAACCTACTGACACCTGCTGGCTGAAGGTCAGAAGTTCATCCAGGCGAGTTTCTTCTGGGAACTGGGCACCTGCAGACTTGCGTTGAAAGTGGTATTCTCATTGTTATAAGGGATGCTAAGTCTCACTCATTACAAGTGCATCACACTCAGCTGAAGGCACTGGCACTCTCCAGGAGCCCCTTCTCTGTCACCAAAACCTCAGTGCCAGTGTATTGATCCTAATCATTGCTTGCATAAGATTCGAGCCTAAGAGATGAAGAGTCAGGTGGTGACACCAGTAGGAAGTACTCCGAGCACCTCTCTGGTTGCTGATTGGTTCACTAAGTTCCTGAGAAGCACAAGCTGTGAGAATTGGGGACTAAGCAGCTGTGTTTGAGAAGCACGTTTCAAAGATAGAGAGGGTAAGGAGGGAGAACTGAGCACAGAAGACAGACAAGATTCCTTCTCCAAAAATGTATGTTAACAGCCTGGCGTGTCCCCCGCTTTGTGTGTACCTATCTCCTCCACCATCTATAGCTGTACCTATGTCTGTCTCTTTCCCATCTGTATGTCTCTCTGCTTCTCTCCCTCTATCTTTGTATACATGTTGTGTGTGTGTGTCTGTGTGCATCTCTCTCTCTCTGTATGAGTCTGGGTTTATTTGATTTACACCTGTGTGTCATTCCCGCATTGTCTGTGCCCACTGCCCATGTCTAACCCCCTTTCTGTGCCTCTTCTCCTGTATCAGTGAGGCTCTGTTTCTTTTCCCCTCTATTTTGTGTGTGAGTGTGTATTTCCTCTAGTGAGGACAGTCATGTGAATAGTTTCCCATGGGAAATCTGCACCAGTGACGTACCCAGGTACAAAAGCCTCTATGGACTTTGCACCTGCTTTGCTGTAGATGTAAAGTACAGAGATTTCAGAATCGAAGTCTCATGTGTTCTTTCCCTTCCTCTACCCCATCTCTTTCCATGTCCCTAAAAGCACACATACTGCTGTGAGGTTTGTGCGTGTATGGAAGTCAATGAACAGAGGGTAATTTTTAGCCCAGAGAACTGACCAGGGGACTGCATAAAATCAGAAGCCCAGCATTCTGCCTTTGAAAGTGGCTAATTTGCATCATAAGTGCCCTGCACATCCCAAAAAGTAGATCTATTTCTAATAGCTGGTTTTCAGGAATAAGCAATGGCTCTTCCAACTATTCTTGGCAAATAACTTTTTAAGTATGTCTTCAGGAACTCGTCCAAATCTCTTTTGGACCTTGCTGTGCTAGTCATTTTATTTTGGGCCAGTTTTGTTAATAGTGCACAGTAGTGCCCTATTTAACAACAAATGCACTATTCTTCATTAAGAACAAACTGGGCAGGTACAGCCCTAAACAGAGGCATGGGGTGGGGGTGGAGGGTAACCTGCACAGAGCAGCAGGTAGTACTCCAGCCATCTTACTGAGCAGACTACATGGACCATGCTGGTCTTCATCTGCCATCATTTACTATGTTACAATGGGGGGAGGGGGTTCTTTATTTTTATTAAATTTTATACATAATCATTCAGGCATATATTTCCATAAATGATGGAAACAACATGGAATAACACAATCATAATACATTGGCAAATAAAGAAAAAAACCCATAACCATTCATTTAGCCCACAAATAGGTAACAACCAGGGGTTCCAAGAAATACATGAAAGTAAAAGGAAAACTCCCCCACCATGGAAATACAATTGTTTAGCTAAGTAGAGACTTACACATCAGCCATATGGGTCCCTATTGCCACAGTTACATCTTCCCTAGCAACTAAAAATTTCAGTAGCTGCCATGGCTCAAAAAACATAATTATTCCCTGCCAGGTAACATAACATCTAAAAGGAAATTTAAGGAAAAAGGACCCACCAAGAGCTAGAACTTTAGGGGGTATGTTTACTAAACCATCTTAATGTTACCGGCGCTAGTTGCAGCGATAATGTGAAGAATTCTATATAAGGAGTGGGCGTTCCGGCATCAAGGTAGAAAGAATCTGTATCGCGCGATAGTGGGCACCGTGGCATGTTAACGTGCGTTAACCCTAAGTTCATGCCAGTGCAGTATTAGAAGCAATAAAGATGTAGCCCACTGGTTACTGCAATGACTGTGGAGACAGAGGTCATGGGTTTGATTCCACAGTGGTGTTATGTAAGAAGGCTGTCTGAGGCATTTCCTTTTCATTTAAATCAATGCTGTCTGAGGCAGTTCCCATTTTTCATGTAAATCAGTGCTGTCTGAGGCAGTTTCCGTATTTCATTTAAATGAGTGCTGTCTGAGGCATTTCCTTTTTTAAGTTACATCAGTGCTGCCAGCAAAAACACCCTCACAGTGCCGTAACATCAGGTGCCGCATAAGGCGCCCTATAAGGCACTCCATAGGGCACATTATAAAGTGCCTTGTCTGCCAAGACGCCTTCTAATGTGCCCTGGCAGCACTGATTTAAAGTAAAAGGAAAAGCCTCAGACAGCCTTATTAAATAACACCACTGTGGGATCAAACCCATGACCTCTGCCTCCACAGTCATTGCAGTAACCAGTGGGCTACATCTCTACAGCTATGACAACACCGCTGGCTGGCTACAGAAAGACTGCAGGTCACCACTCAAACTGTCTGCTGTGGTTACCAGGATATGGTAAACCCACCCATACCCATGATGCACTGCACATGCAGATCAGCAATCTAAAGCTGATCACAAGATGGGGTATGCACTCCCACAGCACCTCGGCCTGGTAGGGGGAACTGACCGTGTGCACCCCCAGAGCACCTAGGCCTGGTAGGAGGAACTGACCATGTGTGTTACTGGCACAGAGTAGCTACAGATCGTGACATTGTGCGGGTCCTGTGCTCACCCTGAGGGTGAGGTGGGCGCCCAGCACCAGGTCCGCAGCACCTGGGTTGCCTGAGATAGGCTATGCTGCAGGTCCCCATTAGTGGCAGTGTGTGATAGGTAGTCCTTGCAGACACACCTAGGATACACCTGTGTCCATCTGTATTTCGCAGTTCCGTCTAGCCCTTGTGGACTATGATGCACCCAGAATAGTGCATATCCTGTGTGGGTGCCATGGTCACATGGTATAGGTGAATGGGGGGTGTTTGGGACCCAAAAGCAGAATGTGTAGCACCACCCAACCCGCCCTCTGTGGCTCAGGGTGGGGGGACAGGATCTCCCACCAACAGTTCCACATTCTACATCTCTGCAATGGTGGCAGTAGAAGGGACCATAAACCTCAGTCCTGCTGGGAAACAGGCACCCTACGGGGCAGTCTGCACGCATCACATATGACAATGGCAGACAGGCAGAACACTGGAAAAGCTCAGCTGCCCCCACCAGTATCTGACATTCACCAGCAGAGGGCACAGACAGTCTCCACCCGCTGCACCCTGCAAGATGTTCCTGCCATACACATGCTAACTGCAGACAGTCTGCTAGCTAGTACATAGTGCATGTTCCTGGAGGAACTGTGTGTACCCAAAAATGGGATGTGAGCACACACACCAAGTATATCAGTGATTGGACACCAGAAAAGGGAACCCATAAATATCACTTGAGAGAAACACTGTATAGCACTATGGGGGAACCTAGCCGTGCCGTGGCCACTGCTCAGTCAGGGTGAGAGTGACTTCCCAACATGACATGCCGTGGCCATCCTGTTCATGCAGGTGGTGGTCGGGCACTACAATGTCCCAGCCATTGCCCTATGCCCTGTGCAGATGTATCCTGTCTGGGCCATACCCACAGTACCTTGCCCCTCATTATGCACATTCGCAGGCTAACACTGGAAACAGTGCAAGCAGTGTGGGCTCAGTAAGGTGTAGGCAGCCACAACACACTAGATAGACATACACACACTCCCACACCTATGCCAGCTTTGTGCAATTATAGAGGTTTGTGGCAGCCCTGGCCGCCACACCAGTCCTGGGCACAGTGCAGCCATTGCCATGGTACGCAATACTGTTGGGGTCACTCCCTGGGGTGGTAAACACTGTCAGAAGAAAAAACTGAAACACACTCCACAGATATCAGAAAGGCTGCTATAATGAATCTCTGTCAACAAATCGTGTTTAACCTAGGATTTGTTATCTCACATTAATCATAGCAACCTTTTGATATATGTGGAACGTGTTCCTGAGTTTAGGATGGCATTGCTAAGGTGCCAGTATTGGGAGATGCTGCTCCATGCAGGGCCCAACAGCCTGACTCTCCATGAGGCTTTGCATAGTGAGACCTGTGGGTGTGGGGTTTTGTGCCACTGTTGGCCACTGCTCTAGGGCAGAGGTTCCCAACTCCGGTCCTGGTGGGCCAAACACTGTTCATATTTTCATGCTGTCACTAATGAATATGCATGAGATACATTTGCATACAATGGGGGTGGTGCATACAAATATAGCACAGGCTTATTTATTAGGGACAGCATGAAACCTGAATGGTGTTTGGCCCTCCAGGACTGCAGTTGGGAAACTCTGCTCTAGGTATTGCACATGTTTATGGTGTCTGTGCTCTGTAGGGTAAAATATAGGAGTTTATGGCGTGTTTCTTTTATCTGCAATAACGGTTCAATCATTATTACCACGGTTTAGCACTGGGTAAAATATAGGGACATGGTTTACAGAAGGCACAGCTGGGACTTGAACTTGTGGCTTTCTGCCCCTGAACACACTGGCTGTCTGTACTGCACCAAATTGTTGCCAAAGGGCAGATCATTCCCTGTAGATACCATGACTGTTCGTCAGACAGACCTTGTCTGTTGCAGTGCACGGCACCCACCTAAACCCCCGTAGTTTGCTGTGGACAGATGCCACTGCCCCCTCCACCACCAGCACCCCTCTGCCACCATGCTGACATGCCCTTGTGCCGGTGGTGCTGGTGGTGCGCAGTCCCAGGACATCCAGTGTGCCGGTAGGCGGCTGCCTATGGTGCGTGATATGGGGTAGGGGTGCCTGCATAGACATCCGCGTTCCCCCCCCCCTGGCACCACCTGATATTGTAATGTGCTCTTTGGGGTACTTGTTGGGTACTGTCCCCTGGGACACTGTGGGGCGCACACTCGTGGCCATGTTTGCCCTTGATCAGTTGTTGTCTTGCTGCTTTTCCGCTTCTACATTCCTATGTGTCACCTAGGCATCTGCCTAGTCCACCCTGTGCCCCAGCTGCTCCACTGCATGTCCCACCTGCAGCCCCCTGTACCACATTTGCAGTCTCACCATAGTGCCCTGTCGTACTTGGGCACTATGATGTTGCTGCACATGTATCAGTACTATCACATTTTTTGGTTTCCCTGCCTTTGCTGCACATTGCTGACTGAAATGGTCTCTCTCCCCTGAAAATGTGCCTCTAGCGCGAGGTTTTCACTGGCGCTAATTTTCAGAGCTTCATTTCACAGCGATAGTGTGCCTGGAGCCTCTCCCCACACACTCTCCGCCCATTGACCCCTTCTCTCCGCCCCTGGGGAGCCTTACTCCACCTTCCTGGGAGCCTTACTCCACCCTCGGCGCACTTTACCGCCGCAGGAGATGTTATCACGTGATACGTGATGTTATCGCATGGTAATGCGCCATTATCGTGCGATAACATCATGTATCACACGATAACGTCGCAGCTGCGACGTTAGCATCATTTAGTAAACATATCCCTAGGTCTATATCCCAAGAATTCTCTCCTTATTGTCTGGGTGTCTCATGCCAAATCTGGGAAATGCGTACATGAGAGCCAAAATATTGCTTTCTGAAAGTTTTAAAATATGATTGCAAAATTAAAGATTTATCAGATTCCAAAACCAGTGTAATAAGCAGGGTAGAGCAGCCAGTGACCACCTCCAGCGAGCTCTGAAGGAAACCTGTAAGGTCCCCAGCCACATTGGAGGCCTCAGAAGCAGCTACTGAGGGTCTAGAGCCCAAGGAAAGGTACTGGGCCCTTATCAGGTGGGGCAAATCCCCCAGAGAGACCTCTAACACTTCCTGGAAGTATCTGCGCATCATCTCCAAAGGTGATTGAATTGGGGAACGGGGAAAATTCAACAACCTTAAATTATTTTTGCGTACTTGATTCTCCAAATACTCAATCTTTTTGGAGAACACAGTCCCTTCTTTAAGCTTGGCCTCCTGTAATTCTCAGAGCTGCCTTAGTTCTCCTTCAAACTTTGCCAGCATACCCCCCTGTTCCCCCTGGTCTTGAGAAGCCGCCTGTAATTAAATTTTAAATACCACAAGTTCATTACTCACAGTTCCAACCATTAACTTCAGGGAAGTATTCATAGCGGCAACAGTGTCCCATAGCGTGTCTAAGTTATTGTTGCGGGTTTCACCATCACCCCCACACCGAGAAATCTCTCACTCCCAGGTGCTGTGGCCAACGCCTCCACTCCAAACGCTATTCCCGTCAATTTTCCACCTACTCCTCCAGCACCTGGACATGAAGAGTTTAACGCTTGTGGTGAGCCCTCTTCACTCCCCCTTACCGGCATACGCTCCATCCGGCTCATGGGAAGCACTACACCAGCAAGCGGTTCACTTCTGGGACGCGGCAGGGGTGGGGGGGGGGGGAGATCCGCAACTCGGGAGACAACCACACTCCTGAAATGCTCAGGTCCGCTGCCTCCTCTCCGAGACGTCCTGCCAAAGATGTTGCTCCAACCAACGAGCCAAACCCAGACGCCTCCAGAATTTGCTGAGCTACAACATTAGAATCAGCATTACCCGAGGGTAGTAAGCCTGCTTGTGCTTCCTCCGACCCATAACACGCTGGCCAGGAACCACTATGCAGCCAACAACGAACAACTGCAGTGGGGGCTTGTATCTCGTAAGTTACTCAGTCACCATCTTGCCCTCAGCGCTCTCCCCGTTACCGTGTTAAGATAGTTATTGGTGCCTATCTATAGAAGCCAAGTGAGCACTTTGAGCAACACTGTGTAAAACCTGAAATGTTGTATTTTCTCTTGTCATTTCGGGTTAAAAGCAATGTGAAATGACATGGGAAATGTTATGTGCATTTCCCGTGTCATTTCAAATGAATGCACATCCTTGCTGACAACCTTTCAGGCAGCAGATTCCACAGTTTATTTATATCCTATGTGAAAATTTCTTGCTATCATTTGTTCTCAGTCTGCTGGTTGATAGTTTCACAGCACGCTTTCTTGTTTTAGTATTGTTTAAAAGGTTAATTGGTTATCCTCTATTCAACTGTCCCACCCCGCTCATGATTTTATGAACTTCTATCAAAGTCCCTCTCAGCTTTCTTTTTTCCAAGCTGAATAGCCCCAACCTGTTTAGATGTTTTTCATAAGGGAGCGGTCCCATCCCCTTCATCATTTCTATCACCCTTCTCTAAACCTGCCCAGCTCTGCTATATCCTTTCTGAAGTGGAACAACCAGAACTGCACACATCATTCAAGAAGAAGCCACACTATGGACCTATACAGAGAAATAATGATATTCTCAATTTTGTCTCCATTATTACATAGTATATGACGGCAGATTTTCAAATAATCGCTAACATTTTGTTTACTTGTTTAGTAGCTATGGAACATTGGGCCAAAATTTTCAAGTAGAGGTACAGATGACAATAAACAAGGATTCATCCTCCTTTTCATAGATATAGCCTCTGCATTCGATAACATCAACCATAACACATTAATCGAAAAACTGGCAAAAATGGGAATAGGAGGCATAGTTCTTAAATGGTTCATGTCATACGTACATATCACACCGTATGCTACGTGTCCAGCTAGGCCAAGACACCTCAGAAACATTCCCCCAAGGACAGGGTATTCCACAAGGCTCGGCCCTCTCAGCCCTTCTTTTTAACCTATACCTACAGCCCATCACGAATATATTCAGAAAATTCAAAATCAACCATTACATTTATGCCAACGATATCATGCTCTCTATCCCCATAAACAATAACAACCCTTCATACCAAAATCTATCCGAATGCATCAGAGAAGCCGAATCTTGGCTAAAGACCAACTACCTCAGCATTAACTTCAAGAAAACTGAAGCCATGTTCGTATCAAGAAACCACGATGCAATTCACCCAAAATCCATCATAATCAACAACACAGCTATCCCTGTTAAACAAGAGGTAAAATACCTAGGGGGAATACTAGATCACACCCTTAGTATGCTCCCCCACATAAAGCAAACAGTAAAAACTGTATTCTTTAAACTAAAAACAGTACAGCACCTAAGACCCCTCCTCGATATCCATGATTTCAAATCTGTAGTCAATTCACTAATTACCCCCCACTTCGACTATTGTAATAGTCTACTGAACGGCCTACTACTTAAAAACACAAATATACTACAAAGAGCCCAGAACGTCACTGCCAGGGTGGTTGCTAAAGCCCACCTAGCTGATCACGTAACCCCAATTCTACATGAACTACACTGGCTCCAAATAAAGAGTCGGATAAAATACAAAATACGCCTTACAACATTCAAACTGCTCAATAACATCTCCCTCTCTCTCCTAACCACCTCCCTACACTCCCCACCAGAATCCAGATCACGCAGATAAAATGCAAGTCACTCATTTGTCATACCCAAAACCATCTGCAGGACAAAGAAAACCACAAGTTCCAGAGCCTTTTCATTTGCTGCCCCCACCCTCTGGAATGAACTTCCACTATGACAAAAGACCTCCAACTATTCAGAAAAGGACTCAAAACAGTCCTTTTCACAGAACACTTTGAAAACCCAACTGAAACCCCCCTCCTCCCACAAACATCCACCCAACAAATACAGAACCAACCCACTAACCTCCCCCCTACCTAAACAGCCTCAGAGCCTTGCCGCACCCATCTAAAGGAGGAAGTAAGATAAGAATAAGCTGACTCCTGTATATAAATAGAAAGCTGACACAAGTTTCTTTGTTCAATATGTAAATAGTTAATACCACTGTTCTATGTAAAAGTTGATGAATTGTTAACTGTAAACCGCCCTTGATCTCTGGAAGGGGTGATATAGAAGAAATGTATAAATAAATAAATACGTAGTGACTCCTAATTCAAAGCCCACTATTTTCTACCAGTAGTTGTAATTATTTTTCCCCATGAACATCACTTGTCCACATTAAATTTCATCTGACATTTAGTTCCGCACTGGACTAGACACATAAGATCCTTTTGCAAATCCTCCCCCACCTTCTCCCCCTCCTCTCCTCCCCCTCCTCCTTCCCCCTTTCCCCCTTCTTCTCCCCATCCCTTTTCCCCTCCCCCCTCTCCATCCTTCCCTTCCCTTCCTCCATTTCCTCCTTTCCCCCCTTCCCCCTTTCCCTCCCTCCCCCTCCTCCTTCCCCCTTTCCCCCTTCTTCTCCCCATCCCTTTTCCCCTCCCCCCTCCATCCTTCCCTTCCCTTCCTCCATTTCCCTCTTTCCCTTCCCCTTCCCCTTGCCATTCCCATTCCTTTCCCCCCTTCCCCCTTTCCCTCCCTTCCCCTCCCATCCCATCCCCCTTTCCCTTCTTTCCTCCTTTTCCCCATCCCTCCCCTCCCCTCCCATCCCCCTTTCCCTTCTTTCCTCCTTTTCCCCATCCCTCCCCTCCCCTTTCTCCCCCTTTCCCCCTCCTCTTTCCTTTCAATCTTCCCCCTCCTCCCCCATATGTGTACAATGGTCACTAGTTGGATGGTCCACATATAATCAGTCCCTTTTATAACATTTGGCCCAGGTGTTAGGCATGTTTGTTTTAGATGATTTCAGTGGTCTCCATAAAGGTTCGCCACCCCTTCCGTTTTTATTAGTTTGCATTTTATTTATTTAACTAGTTATTTATTTTTCATGTAATCCAATATAAACTGTAAGGGGTATGTTTACTAAACCATCTTAACGTAGCAGCGCCGATGTTATCGCACGATATGTAACGTTATCGCGCGATAACGTCGGCAGCAGCGTTAAGGCACACTAACGCTGTGAAAGCCGGGTCTGAAGGGTGGAGTAAGGCTCCCCAGAGGGCGGAGATAGGGGTCAATGGGCGGAGAGTGGGCGGGGAGAGGCTCCATGCACACTAACGCCGTGAAATGAAGGTCTGAAAATTAGCGCCAGTGAAAACCTCGCGCTAGAGGCACATTTGCAGGAGAGAGAAACCATTTCAGTCAGCAATGTACAGCAAAGGCAGGGAAACCCAGAAAAGTGATAGTAGTGATACATGTGCAGGAACTGAGAGCGAGACAAAGGCTACTCGAGAGACTTTCCACTCAACTGTAAGAGTTGACCTTTGAAATATCTATTAGTATTTTGTGGATTTGAAAGGAAGACACCTGAAGCAACACACAAAAGGTACAATTACCCCCTCCGTTACAGCTTTCCTTCTGGCCCGACCCACCGGAAGTGACGGACAGCCTAGCCCTGCATAAGAACTGCTCCGGCGCGTCCTACTGACTATCATTGCTGCCTGCTTACCTCCTGCTTGCTGTCATCTGTTTATTGCTGTCTGCTCTGCTGCTGCTTGAAAACCGTGCTTGTGCTGTGTCTCCCCAGGTACAATTACCCCCTCCGTTACAGCTTTCCTTCTGGCCCGACCCACCGGAAGTGACGGACAGCCTAGCCCTGCATAAGAACTGCTCCGGCGCGTCCTACTGACTATCATTGCTGCCTGCTTACCTCCTGCTTGCTGTCATCTGTTTATTGCTGTCTGCTCTGCTGCTGCTTGAAAACGTGCTTGTGCTGTGTCTCCCCAGGTACAATTACCCCCTCCGTTACAGCTTTCCTTCTGGCCCGACCCACCGGAAGTGACGGACAGCCTAGCCCTGCATAAGAACTGCTCTGGCGCGTCCTACTGACTATCATTGCTGCCTGCTTACCTCCTGCTTGCTGTCATCTGTTTATTGCTGTCTGCTCTGCTGCTGCTGCTTGAACCCGTGCTTGTGCTGTGTCTCCCCAGGTACAATTACCCCCTCCGTTACAGCTTTCCTTCTGGCCCGACCCACCGGAAGTGACGGACAGCCTAGCCCTGCATAAGAACTGCTCCGGCGCGTCCCGCGCCGCGGGCGCGCACCAAAGGAGCGCGCACAAGGAGCAGGACCTGCTCCTTGTGCGAGCTCCTTGGGGCGAGAGACGGGGGAAACATCGCAGAGCCCCTATCCCTGCTGGTTGTTCCCGTGTCCCCTTGGCCCCTCATTGCTGTCATCGGCCTTGGCCGTTTACTCCTTCGGTTCTGCTTTGTTTCCTTTTGGCCATGTCTGCTATACCCGTACATTGGGGCTGGCGCCCCTCTCCATCAGGCCCCGCCCCTCCTGGGCCCCTTGCTCGTTGTCTCCCAAACCTCATTGTCTGTCCACGTACCCTTCCACCTTCCTCCTCTCCCTCTGCTCCCTCTGTTTTGTTTTTGCAACTTGCTCTACTGAACTGCCGCTCACTCCGCTCTAAGTCTCTTCTAGTACACGACCTCATTTCTCAGCACTCCCTGGATCTTTTCTTCTTAACGGAAACATGGCTGAGGGAGGGCGAAGAGCCCTTTCTCAACCGTTGTTTACCACCTGGGTATTCTTTTTTCTCTATTTCTCGTTGGGGAAGGGCTGGTGGAGGGGTTGCTACTATATACCGCTCATCCCTCCCCCTTTCTGAGCTTCCAGCTTCTTCTACCCTATCATATCCGGAATCTCTACTCCTTCGACTAGCTTCCTCCCCCTCCCCTTGCCACTTTCTTCTTATTTATGCCCCTCCATCTCTCACTACTGCTGCTTGGGATTCTCTTCTAGCCACCATTCTGGAAGCTTCGCTGCAGTACTCCTCTCTTGTGATACTGGGCGATTTCAATGTTCACGTAGATTCTCCTTCCTCTGCTAGGGACCTTTCTTTTCTCACCTTTCTATCCGATTTGTCTCTCCGGCAGTTTGTTTCTTTCCCCACCCACAATGCAGGGCACTCCCTTGATCTTATCATCACCTCTGCCTTTTCTCCAGCTCCCCCCTCTTCCCTCTCCTCTTTTCCTCTCCCCTGGTCCGATCACTTCTGCCTTCTTTTTTCCCTACCTGTCTCCTTCACCCCTTCATCCCCACCTCTGCATTCCCCTGGCCGCACCCCAGCCCAGCCGTTACTCACCCGCAAGATTTCCTCTGACACTTTATCTCAGTTTCCCCCCTCCACCTCTATTTTCCCAGATGATTTTGGTTCCCTGCCTCTTGACACTCAGGCGCACCTTTGGCATTCTTCTCTTACCTCTGCCTTGGATAGTGTCGCCCCCCTTCGTCCCCGTCCCCCCTCCCGACGTCATCCGCATCACCCCTGGTATCACTCTGGTCTTCATTTACACCGGAAATACCTTCGTCGAGCTGAGCGTCTTTGGCATACTCATCCATCTCCATCTTCTCTACAGTCCTTTCACTTATGTCATACTCATTACCGTTCCCTCCTCCATTCTGCTAAACGTGATTACTCTGGACTCATCTCCTCCTCTTCCAATTCCTCTCGTCAACTATACACTGTTCTCCGCAATCTCACCGCCTCTCACTCTTCTACTTCTGTCTCCTCTTCCTCCCTCTCGGCTCCCCCTGACCCCTCAGCACTTGCCTCCTTTTTCATTGCCAAGGTTCATAATCTTCGTCAGTCCTTTTCCTCATGTCCTACACCTCTTTCCCCCCCTCCTATAGTCCCCCCCTGTTCTTCCTCCCCTACCTCCCCCTCCCCTGTCTTGTCCCATTCCTGGTCCTCTTTTGAGCCAATTTCCTCAGCTGTACTACACGAAACTTTTCTCTCCATCCGTAAGACAACCTGTTCTGCAGACCCTATTCCTTCACACTGGCTACTGGATCCCTCCTTACTCCTCTCTCCTTTCATACTTATCCTCTTCAACTCAAGCCTATCTTCTGGTATTTTTCCAACCCCTTGGAAGCACGCTGTTGTTCGGCCCATCCAGAAATCACATACTTCTGACCCCACTATTCTCTCCAACTGGCGCCCTATTTCCAATCTTTGTTTTCTCTCAAAGCTTCTTGAAAAACTTGTCTTTCTCCAACTCTCCTCCCACCTAGAATCCTCTCTTTTCTTACACCCTCGACAATCTGGTTTCCGTTCTGGTCACAGCACCGAATCTATTCTTCTCTCCCTCCTTAATGAACTTCACCATGCGCACGATCACGGACTTGTCTCCCTTGTTGTTTCCCTCGATCTTTCTGCAGCTTTTGACTTGGTAGATCATCGCACTCTTCTTACACGGCTTCACGACGCTGGTGTCTCTGGTGTAGTTCTTCAATGGTTTCACTCTTTTCTCTACAATCGCTCTTTTACTGTTGTATCAGGGTCCTCCACATCTGCCCCAACCCCTCTCTCTTGCGGTGTGCCCCAGGGTTCTGTCCTCGCACCTCTTCTTTTCAACGTCTTTTTGGCCCCCCTTGCACTTCTTGTTCAGCAATTCGCCATCTCCGCATACTATTACGCCGACGATCTCCTCTTCATACTTCATACTGACTCTCTTAACCCAGACATCTCGCCCCTCAATCACTGTCTCGCTGCTGTTGCCTCTTGGTTCTCTTCTAACTATCTCCACGTTAACCCTTCTAAGTCATTCGCCACATGGATTACACTAGGAAGCGCCCCACCCACCTGCGCTCCAATCTTTTCCACCCAATCGGTCCCTCTGGTTTCTTCCTTTCGCTATCTCGGTGTGGTTCTTGACTCCTCTCTATCCTTTCGGGAGCACATCTCCTCAGTAGTTCAGCGGTCTTTTTTTCTCACTCAAACAACTACGAGCTGTCCGCCCTTTCCTTTCTTCTTCTGCTTTGGCCACGCTACTACTTTCCTTAGTTATATCCAAGCTTGATTACTGCAATGTCGTCCTGGCCGGTCTCCCAAAGTCTCAAATCGCTCGCATCCAACGTGTTCAGAACACCGCAGTCCGCCTCTTAACTCACGCTTCCCGATTCGATCATGTCACTCCTCTCCTTTTACAACAACACTGGTTACCGGTACCCTTCCGCATTCACTACAAGATTCTAATTTTTGTTCATAGGGCCCTCTTCACAGGTATTCCTCTCTATCTTGCAGACCAGGTTCACTTTCACACTCCTTACCGTTCCCTTCATTCTATTCACCTCAATCGTATGTTCCTTCCCCCTCCTGCACAAGCCCACCTGGAATCCACCCGTTCCTCGGCCTTCTATTTCTTGGGTCCCCGACTTTGGAATTCACTCCCTCTTTCCCTCCGTACTGAAACTTCCTTCCACCATTTCAAAGCAAAGTTAAAAACCCATCTATTCACCACGGCATTCAACCTTCCCCCATAGTCTGCCCTTCGTTTGTCTGTCTCTCTTGCTCTCCTCCTGTCCCACCCTTGTAGTCATGTCCTTGTTTTATTCTTGTTTCTGCCTTCTTTCCTCTTTACTATTTTAATAATGGCGTTCCTTTCCTGTTTTCCGCAGCCATGTAATTTTAATTGTAAACCACCCAGACACCTTTTTTGGTATGGGTGGTATATCAAATTTTAAATAAACATAAACATAAACATAAACCAAAAAGGCAAATAAACATAGAAAATGACCAGAACCACATTTGAAATCCCAATAACCAAGCTGGCCAATAGTGCTATGAATGATAAACATAAAGCAACACCACTGACAAAGCACAAAAAAGGAAGGTATCATGTTTGGAAGGGTCTATGCTCCGTCCCCCTACAAAGTGAATGATCCCACATTGAAATAGCGGTGAGCAGGGTTTCTGTCGTTTATATTGGGCAGGTTTGTTAGGGCATGCACATGTGCAGCAACAGCAGAGTGGGCACGTAGGAAAGGGCAACTGTACTGATGCTGTAAATGGGATACAGGGGGCTGCAGGCGGCACATGCTGTGGTCCAGCTGGGGCACAGTGAGGACTAGACAGATGCCTAGGTGGCACATAGGAATGCCAAAACTGTAAAGCAGCAAGACAGAGATATAATGATATTTTCAATTTTGTTCCCATTCTTTTTCAAATAATCACTAACATTTTATTTGCTTGTTTAACAGCTATGGAACACTGGGCCAAATTTTCAAGTAGTGACTCCTAACTCAAGGCCCAGTATTTTGTACTTGTAGTTGGAATTATTTTTCCCCATGAACATCACTTTATACTCGTCCACATTAAATTTCATCTGACATTTAGTTACACACTGTACTAGACTCTTAAGATCCTTCTGCAAATCCTCATAATCCTCTGCTGTTTTCACAATTTGAACAATCTTCTGTGAGCTGCAAAATTGA
The DNA here is from genome assembly GCA_033557465.1 of Ichthyophis bannanicus. Classification (NCBI taxonomy): domain Eukaryota; kingdom Metazoa; phylum Chordata; class Amphibia; order Gymnophiona; family Ichthyophiidae; genus Ichthyophis; species Ichthyophis bannanicus. Next base: position 278,470,133 of record CM066041.1, read on the forward strand.
TCTCCTTGCTTGTTGTTTCTTCCTCCAGATCACTTATGAAGACTATCTGATGGCCTAGGGTGGCATTTTCTGGGTGATAGCAAAGAGCAGTTGCAATCAAAGTAAAACAATGCATCCCGACAGCCACCCAAATTGCAACAGCAGTCAGCATATTGCTTTACCTCTAGGGAGTGCAGGCACACACATACATACAAAGCAACATTTCATATTAAAAAGTACTGGGCCCAATTTTCAAAACTGCCAATATTCAAACACCATAGCACTTAAATAGCAGAATATGGATAAGAGCGGCTACTGAATTTCCAGGCTGAGCAGCCCTAACAGGGTAGGTGCTGACACTTACTTGGTTGGCACGATTTTCAGCCAGTGCTTGCCCGGATTGCACTTTAGGCCTGCTTTTCTTGTAGCCTAAGTTGTCTGGATAAGGGCCATGGAAAATTGTGCTAAGTGGCAGGGTCAGGCCCGGTACCACTCCTGCTTCATCCACGCATTGCCCCAGCACTAACCGGAGAGTCCTGGGGCGGGCTGTGGAACTATTCAATGGCTCTATCCAGACAGGGCCGCTGAATATCACGACCTGCTCCCTTGGCCAGCCAACCTTCCATTGGCCAGACAGCTAAGGACTTCGAATATCAGCCCGATTATGTGAAATTGTGCCTTTTTACGGGATCGTTGTGGGAAACGTGATGTTGGGATAATCGTACATGTTGAGTTTAATTAACGAAATCTCAGGACGGGGGCATAAGGCTGAGGACACTGGTACTGTGACGGCCCTCAAATTCTGGGGAAATATTCAAAAGGATTTATACATTTAGCAGTGCCAATAAAAGGATAAGTCCCCTACCCATGAATATTCAGCAGCAACGTCTAAAGACTCCAGCACTATCCAGACAATACCGAAGCTTGTAGTTACAAAGGGAAATCCATACCAAGTAGAAATTCTAAGGAGGCGTGGTCTGGGAAGGCCAAAAATCTACAATTTATAAAGTGAATCCATATATATGGCCAAAATTTTCCACATGGGGATTTACACCTGTTCAAAGGCACGAACTGATTTTGCAAAAGTGCTCATTACAGGCAGGGCTTTACACAAAGGATTACAGGAGTTATTCACCTTCATCTCCTCAAAACTGTAACTTAGGCCAGATTGTGGGCTCAGTACTAAAATGGCAGCAGTTATACAGGTAGGTGTGCAAAATGGCCAGGCTACACCTCAAACTGCTGACACTTGCATGAGGAGGCTGTAAAATCACCACTTCCACATAAGGTTGCCAACTGACTCCAGAAGCGCCCGACAGGCTTGATCTAGTCCTGGGTTTACCTCATTGCATGCAAGGAGTTGTAGTTTTCCATTTCCTATGGAGTGCAATGGAGAAAGCAGAATTAAATGTCCCTGCATGCATTGGGGTAAACCCAGGACTGGATCAAGCCTGCCAGGCGCATCTGGAGCCAGATGGCAACCCTACCTCCACATGTAAGTTGCTGTGTTGCCTACATTCTGTTTTCCCACGTATAGATCTGTAAAATGGCTCTTTCATGGTAACAAATCTACGTGCACTCTTGCACATCCTTACAGATATTTTACAAAAGGCCCCACGTTTGCAAAAACCTTTTGTAAAATACTGCCTGAATTGAGCAGGTCTTAATCTCTGCGTCCCAATTCTGATATCAATGTGCTATCTAAAATGGCAGGCTACAGCGGGAGACTGGCTGCGGAGAGCACATTTTGGTTAGGGTGGGGGTAAATATCACGCGCTATCAATGTTGCAATTAGCACAGGTGCACTTTGTGTCACTTTTGCATCAATTGCAAATGCCACTGCCACGCATTAGGGTATGTTACAGTATGGGAACTGCTTGGAAGATGCTAGGCATGTCCCCAACAGTTAGCACATGACTTTTGTACTTCCCGTGCATTAATAGTTACTTGGAATACACAGTAAATGCAAAACTGCTTGTGCCTAAATCAGTGTTGCATTTTATAACTTAGACACATGTTGATTGGGGCCCTGCCTATGTTCTACCCAAGCACCAGCCCATGCACACCCCTATGGCACTTACACACGATCTTGCAGAACAGTGACCAACCATAGTGCATGTGTACATGCCAATTCATGCATGTAATGTAAGTCCTTTAAAATAGGGACTTATGTGCATAATTGCCCACGTGCCCCATATAGAATCAGCCCTATGTGTAACTGTTGCAATTACGGAAGAGAGAGAAAGTGTCAATGGTTGTAAGACTTTGGAGTGGAAGAGAAGTCCCCCTCCTCCCACTCCCCATTCCCACAAGGCCTCAGACATAAAGGAATGAATGGCAATCTTTGCCCTTATCATATCCTGGGTCCTACAGTAACAGATACCAGGCATTACACTAGAAAGGAGATGTACAGCCATGAAAAGAGTAGAGTTCAATGGAGAAGGATGGCAAAGGTTTTTCTGGCTAAAGAGTGATATCCTACAGGCAGTCATGGTCTATAACATTTCAAGGCACATCTTACAAATAATGTCCAAGTGCAATCTAGGACATCCAAGCCAGAACATCTGAAAAAAGAAGTAGGCATGTCCAAGTTCAGACACGATTTCACAAACATGGACGTCTGCGGGGCACCTACACAAACATCCCCAGAAGAGTATTCCAGATGAGGGATGTATAGGAAGAGCCTAATGGTTAGTGGGCAAGGTTTAAATCCCACTGCTGCTATTATTGTGATGGTGAAGTGCCATCTTCTCTACACCCTCCATGGGTTTTACGGCCAAAACAAGCACTTTCCTGATGCCTCATCTTGCCTAGAGCAAGTCTCAATTTGGATGGGGGTCACAGACATCCCCGACATTTCTGAAATTGGGCAGGGCCGTCTAAGTCCATTGCATCACAGCAAATACAGCTCTGCCACACCCCCTGCCCCTCCCTGTAATGGAGACGTCCTAAAAAGCCACATGTAAAATAACTCCAGGGATGACTCCATAATTTGGATGTCAGCATGCACGTTTTCAGACATCCAAACCTTGATGAAGGCTTTTAAAACAACCCCAATAGTCTATAGCTTGAAGTTTCTAGGCATAACTGAACAGACTGACTGGACAGCTGGTCTTTTCATGCCATTATCTACGATGTTATTAAGTTACATTCTTATCATTTATAATTATTGTTAGTCATGTTGGCATCAGTAGCAACATTATTTAAATAGTACTGTCAACATTCAGCAAAAATGATTAAATATGTCATTAAGCCACATTTTCCAACACAGAGAGCAACAAAGATATTGATACTGGGCTTTTATTCAAAGTGCTGCAGAAGTCATTGATATGCAGAGAGACTCTTTGTTTTTAATCACCACTTGCTTTGTCTCTCAGAAGTTTTGGATACTCCCATTTTGCATTCTGCATGAATTTAGCCATGACACCTGGAATTTGCATCCCAACTCTTGAAAAACTGTCAAAGGATCTCAAAAATATCCATCCTCTATGCAGCTAGAAAATAAAAGAAAGAAACCAGCACCCCCTGCAGTCTGGTGCACCCTAATACTAATGTTGGGGTATTAGACCAGTAGTAGAGTTAACACTATCTCCGCCCTCCCTCCCCTCGCTCCAGTTCAAATATGGACCGGTCCCAACTCTGCTCACACCACTTCCTTCCCAAATGGGTAACACACTGCCCCCTCAGCTTAAGAAGCATCTGTGGCAATGCATTCCTCTCACTTCTATCCTTTTTTTCTAATTAATCATGTTTCTTGGCAAGTACTTTTCATATTCATCTTTTTAAACCTGTTAGACTGGTCAAGGGAGCAGATCTGGAATAGCTCAGTTTAATAATTCACTCTGTGTTTCAACACGTAAACTTTTCCCATTACATCATTCTTTAATAAACTATTCAGATAAAATTTGACTCACATGCAAGACATCACCAAGTGGAAGAAACAATTTGTTTGTACATTTATAATATTAGTAGAGTATTAAAAGTGATGGAACATTGATGGGTTTGGTTCTTTGCGACGGCTTCTCATAATAGTTATACTGATGTGTTTGAGAATGTAATGACAGGAAGAGCTCAACAGACTTCTTTGGGTCCAAGGTCAGTGCATTTTATAGTGCTGGTGAAGAATATTGGGTATACCATGGATTGCCTGAAGAACAAACCAGCCGGTACCAGAGAAGATCAAATCTAAGCTTTCTTTTGAAACTCAGAAGACAAGACATCAATGTTCATAATTTGGACACATCATGAAAAAGAGATATCGTTAGAGAAAGACATCATGCTTGGCAAGGTTGAAGGCATAGGTGTTGGAATGGGGTGGGCCATATGGACCCTGATCCCAACAAAGGTTTGCCTGCCAGGTGCCAGAAAACTGCATGGAGGACACAATCACAGCCTTCCCCTCCTTTTCTGCCCACAGGAATCCATCTCCCGTGGGCAGAAGAGAAGAGAGCAGCTAACATGGTCTCTCCATTTCAAAGCAAGGTACCAAAGCTCCACCAACTGAACAATGGCTGGGAAAAATTGTATTGCCAAAGCTGTTGCCCCCATTACAGCTTCTACCTCTGTCCAGACAGAGATCCCCATGTCAGCTGAAGGAACGGTTCCATGTGCAAGATGCCTACATGCTGAAGCTCTCAGAAAACAGGTGGATGAGTTCAGAGAAGAGGTAGCAAGGCTGAGGAACATCCAAGACAGTGAGAGGTACATTTATGAGATGCTTCTTGAATCATCCAAGCTCTCCAACAGAGGTGAGGATGGGAGCCTACAGAAGGAGCAAGGTTGGACACGAGTCACCAGGGCCTGCAGAATCACCAATCCAACTATTGAAAGAACCATTATGCATTTTTGGAAGTGCAGGAGGTGGTGGCATCCCAACCAGAGTTAAAGCACCTCAAAGTTGCTGAATCAGTGACCACTAGGAAGCAAAGGATAGTGGTGGTTGGTTACTCTTTTTTGAGGGGTACTGAGACATCCACCTGCTGACCAGACTTGATGTCCAGAGAGATATGCTGTCTGCCAGATGCCAAAATCCAAGATATTACAGAGTTTGCTTAGACTCATCAAGCCTACTAACTAACTATTACCCAATGTTGCTCATCCATGTCAGCACAAATGATACTGCCAGGTATCCTTCTGAGAATATCAAGAGTGACTTCATGGCTTTGGGATAGAAGGTGAAGCACATAGGGGTGCAGGTGGTGTCCTCTTCAATCTTCCATGTTGGTAAAGGCCAGGGCAGAGAAGCTTGCATCTTGGAAATAAATGCATGGTTGTGTGGATTTATTTATTTAATGGTATTTATATACCGCCTTATCCTTCAATCAAAGCGGTCACAACACAAGTGGGGGATACATTTAACACGTGGGGATTTTGAGACACATACACTAATACTTACAGGGAACATGGGCAATGGAGGGTTAAGTGGCTTGCCCAAGACCACAAGGAGCATCTGTGGGACTAGAAACCCCAGTCTTTCCGGCCCAAGGTTGCTGTCCTCTAGTGGGATTTGAACCGCCGACCTTCCGGCCTGAAGTACCTTGTCTCAACCACTAGGCTACTCCTCCCTCCTCCTCCCTGGATGGTGTCATCGAGAGCGTTTTGGTTTCCTGGACCATGGGATGATACTCCAAGGGTTGCAGAGCAGAGATGGCATCCATCTGTCCAAGAAGAGTCGACATGTCTTCAGTAGCAGACTGGTTAACCTACTGAAGAGGGCTTTAAACTAGATTCAGTGGGAATGGGTGAAGAAAGCCCCCAGGTAAGTGAAACATTAAATATCTTTATAGAAATAGATAAAAGGGGCAGAGTCTGGAAAGCAGTGTCTATAAATGCCCATAGCATAGGAAATAAGATCCCAGATGTTAAGTCTTTAATGGGAGAGGCTGACTTAGATTTAGTGGCAGTTACAGAGACATGGTTCACGGACAGCCATGACTGAAATAAAACTATATCAAGCTATACGTTATTCAGAAAGGACAGGGTAGAAGAGGAGGAGGAGTGGCACTATATGTAATATTAAAGCTATGAAAATACAGGGCTTAAAAGGGAGAGAGGAGGCAGTGTGGGTTGAACTAGAAAGAGAGAAAGAGAAATCCATTTGTATTGGCATCATATACAGACCTCCATCACAGGGATAAGACGTGGATGGGGATTTAATAGAAGACATACGTAGCATTGCTAGGAAAGGGGAAGTGCTACTGATGAGGGATTTCAATATGCCAGATGTTGCTTAGCGCATCCCTGTTGCAATGTCATCTAGAAACAAGGAGATCCTGGATTCTTTACAGGAAGATTATTCAGGCAACTGGTAACAGAACCCACACATGAAGGGGGCATACAGGACTTGGGGCTTAACAATGGGGAAAGTGTTTCTGATGTTATAGTGGGAGATCATCTCGCATCCAGTGATCACCAGATGGTATGGTTCAGTATTAGGACTAGGGCTGATAAAATCCATTCAAAAGCGAGGGTCTTAGACTTTAGGAAAACTAACTTTGCAAAGATGGGGCAATACGTCAGAGAGTCATTAGCGAGATGAGAATAGCTGGGGGATGTAGAAAAACAGTAGGCAAAATTGAAAGGGGATATTTTAAGGGCAACTAATCTTTTTGATGTAGAATGGTAAATAAAAGGAAAAGGAAGAGGCCGCTATGGTTTTCAAAAGAGGTAGCTGAAAAGATGAAGATAAAAAGGGAGAGACCTTCATAAAAAACAAGAGATCACAGAGAGAGGAAGACAGGCATCTATACTTGGAAAAACTTAGAGAAGTTGGCAAAATAGTCCGGAAACAAAGGTACAAAAAGAAGAAGAAATAGCCAAAGCAATAAATGGGGGGATAAGACATTTTTCAAATATGTTAGTGAGAAGAGGAAGAGCACAAGTGGTATTATCAGACTCAGGGTGCAGGGGAGGAATATGTAGACGCTAATAAGGAAAAAGCGGAATTGATTAACAAATATTTCTGTTCTGTGTTCACAGATGAAGAGCCGTGAGCAGGACCTCAGACAACACCCACAAACAGGAACAAAAGTGAGAGGCATCTCTAACGATTTTCAGAGAACTGTGTTTGTGAGGAACAGCTAAACTAAAAGTGAACAAAGTGATGGGACCAGATAAGATACATCCAAGAATATTGAAGGAACTTGGGAACGTTCTAGCAGCTCCACTGACTGACCTTTTCAATGCCTCTTTGGAGTCGGGGGTGGTGCCAGAGGACTGGAGAGAGGCACATGTGGTCCCTTTACACAAAAGCAGAAATAAGGATGTGGTTGAAAAATACAGGCTGGTTAGTTTAACCTCAGTGGTAAGTAAATTATTGGAAATGATGCTGAAAGAGAAAATAATGAGGTTTCTGAAGTCCAATGGATTGCAGGATCAGAGGCAGCATGGATTCACCAGAGGCAGGTCTTGTCAGACAAATCTGATTGATTTCTTTGACTGGGTGACCAGGGAGTTGGACCGAGAGAGAGCCCTAGTTCTGCTGTATTTAGATTTCAGTAAAGCATTTGACACTGCTCCACACAGGCGACTTATAAACAAACTGAGCACCCTAGCGATGGACCCTAAAGTTACTACTTGGGTAAGAAATTTGTAGAGTGGGAGGCGACAAAGGGTACAGGTAAATGGAGCTCACTCTGAGGAGAAGGAGGTTACCAGTGGAGTGCCGCAGGGATCTGTCTTTCATCCAATTCTTTTTAACATCTTTGTTAGTGATATTGCAGAAGGGCTGTCGGATAAGGTTTGCCTCTTTGTGGATGATACCAAAATCTGAAACAGATCAGACATCCAGGAAGGTGTAGATAACATATAAGAACATAAGAACATAAGATATGCCATACTGGGTCAGATCAAGGTCCCTCAAGCCCAGTATCCTCTTTCCAACACTGGCCAATCTAGGTCATACATACCTAGCAGTTTCCCCAAAAAACACAGGTTCCACAATGCTTGTATTGGGTCAAGCATCGATATCCTGGGTCCCTTTTTAATAATGGTTTATGGACATTTCCTCCAGGAACTTGTCTAAATCTTTTATAAACCCAACTACACTAACAGCCTTTACTACATCCTCCGGTAACAAATTCCAGAGTTTGATTACACGTTGAGAGAAAAAATATTTTCTCTTAATAGTCTTAAATAGGTCAACCTGTAGCGTCATTGCATGTCCTCTAGTCTTTCTATATTCTGATAATGTAAACAATCGATCTATGTTTACCCATTACACTTCATTCATTAATTTATAGACTTCTATCATATCTCCCCTCAGCCGTCTCTTTTCCAGGGTGAAGAGCCCTAACCTTTGTAACCTCTCCTCATAGGAGTAGCCTTCCATCCTCTACCATTTTGGTGGCTCTTCTCTGTACCTTTTCAAATAATGCTATATCCTTTTTAAGATACGGCGACCAGAATTGCACACAATATTCAAGGTGCGGTCGCACCATTGAACAATACAGAGTCATTATAATATGCTTTGTGTTATTTTCCATTCCTTTCCTTATGATATCTAGCATTCTATTTGCTCTCTTGGCTGCCGCTGCATACTGGGCGGAGGGTTTTAACATGTTATCCACGATGACGCCTAAATCTTTTTCCTGGGCGATGGATCCCAATGTGGAACCTTGCATCATGTAACCACATTTTGGGTTGTTCTTTCCTAGGTGCATAACTTTGCACTTGTCCACATTAAATTTCATCTGCCTTTTGGATGCCCAGTCTTCCAATTTATCAAGATCCTCTTGCAATTTTCCACAATCCTCTTGGGTTTTAACAATTTTAAATAGTTTTGTGTCATTTGCAAATTTGATAACCTCACTCGTTATTCCCTTTTCCAGGTCATTTATGAATATGTCAAAAAGCAGCGGACCCAGCATAGATCCCTGGGGTACTCCACTATTCACCTTTTTCCATTGTGAAAATTGGCCATTCAGCCCTACCCTCTGCTTTCTATCTTTTAACCAGTTCCTGATCCACAATAGTACACTGCCTCCTATCCCATGACTTTTTAGTTTTGCCAAAAATCTCTGATGAGGGACCTTGTCAAAGGCTTTCTGAAAGTCCAGATACACTATATCAACTGACTCACCTTTGTCTACTTGTTTATTCACACCTTCAAAAAAACATAACAGATAAGTAAGACAAGATCTTCCTTGTCTAAAGCCATGACTATCTACATGCTGAGTAATTTTGTTCTTTATGATGGTTTCTACCATTTTTCCCGGTACTGACGTCAGGCTCACCGGTCTGTAGTTTCCCAGATTACCCCTGGAACCCTTTTTAAAAATTGGCATTACATTGGCAATCCTCCAATCATCAAGTATTACAGATGATTTTAATGAAAGTTCACAGATTACTAATAGCAGGTCTGCAATCTCATATTTCAGTTCTTTCAACACCCTTGGATGTATACCATCCAGTCCAGGTGATTTGCTACTCTTCAGTTTATCAAATAGTTGTAATACATCTTCCCGGTGTAGCGATATTTCTTTCAATCCCTCTGAAGTATCACCTTTAAATACTACTTCAGTCATCGGTAACATCCCTACATCTTCCTCAGTAAAAACCGAAGGAAAGAATTCATTCAGTCTCTCCACTATAGGCATCTCCCCTTTTACTGCCCCTATTACCCCTCTATCATCAAACGGTCCAATTGATTCTCTCACAAGTTTTTTGCTACGAATGTACTTGAAAAAGTCTTTATTATGTGTTTTTGCTTACGTAGCAAGCTTCTTCTCAAATTCTCTCTTTGCCTGCCTTATCAATGCATGGCATTTAACTTGCCAGTGCTTATGCTGTTTCCAGTTTTCATCATTTGGCTCTTTTTTCCATTTCCTGAAAGATGCTTTTTTGGCAACAGCAGCCTCTCTGACCTCACCTTTAAACCATGCTGGCAGTTTTTTGGACTTCCTTCCACCTTTCTTAAAGCATGGAATACAGCTGGTCTGGGCTTCAAAGATAGTATTTTTTAAACACCCAAGCTTGCTATAAATCTTTAACCATTGCAACTGCTCCTTTTAGTTTTTTCTTAACTATTTTCCTCATTTTATCATAGTCTCCCTTTCAAAAGTTAAAAAGTAGTACTGTGGATTTCCTTACCATCCCTCCTCTACTAAATGGAACAGTACATTTTGAATGTAATTAAAGAGGTTTTACTGCTTTTTCTCTGAAAGGACAGCTGGGAAACTGGCTGGTACTTTGGTATATCTCCCTCTTTTGCTTTAACAGATACCTAAGCTCCACAAACAGAACAATGGCTGGGGAAAATCATATCACTAAAGCTGTTGCCCCCGTTACAGCTTCTGCCTCTGTCCAAATGTGAAAGAATTAGAACCCGATTGGATTAAACTCAAAGCAAAAGAAAAGAAAATCCAATACACTCAAGAATTCCCCTAAGTGGCTCAACCATTTGTTTTTGTTGGAGCTTGTCAGCTCAATGTTGGGAAAATGATCCAGAGACACCACCGTGACCGCTCCTTTTATTCTATAAATTTAATGAAAGAGAAAGTCCATAACTTAGCTGTATTCACAGAGCACCGCCAAAACGCCAAAAACATCTGATAGACGACGTGGCTCATGTTTTGGGTTTTCACCAACTAAAAAGAAACCCTGCTTCAGGTCCCACAAATCGGCAAATGGCGAATCTTCAGCTTACACAGCCTGGGGAATCTCTCCTATTTGTCTTCGGCGGCGTCTGACGTCAGAATGATGAACAGAACACTGGGGCCAATCACATTCAGCCTACAACGGAGCCCAAACAAAGGGAAATCCCACTGCACTCATTTACACCGCGAATGGTTTTCTTTTCCTCCTGCTTCTAAACCTGAAGATTCTACGATTACTGGAGTTTTGCCGTACACACGTCAGATTACTCTCGTTACGAAGCTATTGCATCAATTTTGGCCGATTGTTGGGACACATGCCTGTTTTCGGGATTGCACACTACGGGTGGCTTATTCCCGGACAGCCAATTTGCGTGACAAAGTGATGTCCACGGTTTCGGATGTGGATCGTCCTCCTAAGTTTCATTCAGACAGTGGCCATTATGCCTGTGGCAGCTGCATTTACTGTGCTTTAACTTTGGATGGCCCTGATTGGGTGGACGGCCATACGTCTCGGAGGTACACTACTAGATGGCGCACAGATTGCTCCACGGAGTTTGTTGTTTATTTGATCATTTGCCCCTGCTCTCTTTATTATGTTGGCCGGACTAAACGGGCCATAAAAACCCGCCTCGCTGAACATGCTTCTCGCCTCCGTACAAAGACTCTTTCGGCTCCCATGGTGGAACATAATTTGGCGAAGGGCCATGTTTTTGCATCATTGCGATGGCGGGTGTTGGATCATGTTCCCCCGGACCCCCGAGGGGGGGATCGCGAGCAAAAACTTCAACTGAGTGAACAGCGTTAGATCTACCTCCTCAATTCTGTGGTTCCGGAGGGGCTCAATCTCCAGTTGGATTGGTATACTATCATCTGATTTGTGCTTTCATTCCTACTTAGGATGCCTTCCCGGGAATTCCCTGTGCAGTGGGATTTCCCTTTGTTTTGGCTCCGTTGTAGGCTGAATGTGATTGGCCCCAGTGTTCTGTTCATCATTCTGACGTCAGACACCACCGAAGACAAATAGGAGAGATTCCCCAGGCTGTGTAAGCTGAAGATTCGCCATTTGCCGATTTGTGGGAACTAAAGCAGGGTTTCTTTTTAGTTGGTGAAAACCCGAAACGTGAGCCACATCGTCTATCAGATGTTTTTGGCGTTTTGGTGGTGCTCTGTGAATAAGGCTAAGTTATGGACTTTCTCTTTTATTAAATTTATAGAATAAAAGGAGCGGTCACGGTGGTGTCTCTGGATCATTTTCCCGACACTGAGCTGACAAGCTCCGACAAAAACATATGGTTGAGCCACTTAGGGGAATTCTTGAGTGTATTGGATTTTCTTTTCTTCTGCCTCTGTCCAGACAGAGGTCCCAATGCCAGTTGAAGGACCTGTTCCATGTGCAGGGTGCCTGCATGCTGAAGCTCTGAGCCAACAAGTGGAGGAACTCAGAGAGGAAGTGGTGCGGCTGAGAAGCATTCAAGACAGTGAGAAGTACATTGATGAGATGCTTCTTTCAGCAACCAAGCTGTCCAGCAGAAGAGAAGATGGGTGCCGACAGAATGATGAAGGTTGGACACAAGTCACCAGGGCCTGCAGAATCACCAATCCAACTTCTCCAGACCTTGAATTGAAGAACCATTATGCAGCCCTGGAAATGGAGGAGGTGAAAGCATCCCTGGAAAGGGAAGAACCAAAGCTCAAGTACCCCAAAGTTGCAGAATCAGTGACCACAAGGAAGCAAAGGGTAGTGGTGGTTGGCAACTCTCTTCTGAGGGGTACTGATGCGTCCATCTACCGACCAGACTTTATGTCCAGAGAGGTATGCTGTCTGCCTGGTGCCAAAATCCAAAATGTTACAGAGAGTTTGCAGAGACTCATCAAGCCCACTGACTATTACCCAATGTTGCTAATCCATGTCGGAACAAATGATACAGCCAGGTATCTGTCTGAGCATATCAAAAGTGACTTCATGGCTCTGGGACAGAGGATGAAGCAGTTAGGTGCACAGGTGGTGCTCTCTTCAATCCTCCCTGTTGAGGGTAAAGGCCAAGGCAGAGAGGCTCGCATCCTGGAGATGAATGCATAGCTACGTGGATGGCGTCATCGAGAGCGTTTTGGTATCCTAGACCCTGGGATGCTGTTCCAAGGGTTGCAGAGCAGAGATGGCATCCATCTGTCCAAGAAAGTTCAACACATCTTCAGTAGTAGACTGGCTAATCTACTGAAGAGGGCTTTAATCTAGATTCATTGGGGATGGGGAAGAAAGCCCCCAGGTAAGTGAAAGCCTCCAGGTAAGTGATACATTAAATACCTTTATAGAAATGGGTAACAGCGGCAACATATGGAAAGCAGTGTGTATAAATGCCCATAGAATGGGAAATAAGATCCCTGATGATGAAGCTTTGGTGGCAGTGGCCAACTTGGATTTCATGGCAGTTACAGAAACATGGTTCACAGAAAACCATGAATAGGATGTAACTATACCTGGCTATACTTTATTCAGAAAGGACAGGGTAGGAGGAAGGGGAGGAGGAGTGGCACTATATGTAAAAAATACTATTAAAGCTTTGGAATTGCAGAGCTTAAGGGAGAGAGGAGGCATTGTGGGTTAAACTAGAAAGAGGGAAAGAGAAATCTATTTGCATTGGCGTGATATACAGACCTCCCTCACAAGAGGAAGAGGTGGACAGAGAGTTAATTGAAGACATAAGCAGCATTGCTAGGAAAGGGGAAGTGCTACTGATAGGAAATTTCAATATGCCAGATGTTGATTGGCACATTTCTGCTGCAGTATCATCTAGAAGTAAAGCGATCCTGGATTCTCTTCAGGGAGAACTATTCAGGCAATTGGTAACAGACCCCACACGTGAAGGGGCCATACTGGACTTGGTGCTTACCAATGGTGAAAGTGTTTCTGATGTTATAGTGGGAGATCATTTTGCATCCAGTGATCACCAGATGGTGTGGTTCAGTATTAGGACTAGGGCTATTAGAATCCATTCAAAGGTGAGGGTCTTAGACTTTAAGAAGACTAACTTTGCCAAGACGGGCCAATACCTCAGGGAGTCGTTAGCGGGATGGGAACAGCTGGGGAATGTAGAAAAACCATGGGCAAAACTGAAAGGGGCTATTTTAAGGGCAACCAACCTTTTTGTTAAAATGGTAAATAAAGATAAAAGGAAAAGGAGACCACTATGGCTTTCGAAAGAAGTAGCTGAAAAGGTGAAGAAAAAGAGGGAGGCCTTCATGAAATACAAGAGATCGCAGAGAGAGGAAGACAGGCATCTATATTTAGAAAAACTTAGAGAAGCTAGCAAAGTAGTCAGGAAAGCAAAGATTCAAAAAGAGGAGGAAATAACCAATGCAATAAAATGGGGGGATAAGACATTTTTCAGATATATCAGTGAAAAGAGGAAGGGCAAAAGTGGCATTATCAGACTCAAGGGTGAAGGGGAGGAATATGTAGAAGCTGATGACGATAAAGCGGAATTGCTTAACAAATATTTCTGTTCTAGGTTCACAGATGAAGAACCAGGAGCAGGACCTCAGAAAACACCCACAAACAGGAACAGAAGCGAGGGACATCTTGAACAATTTTCAGAAGACTGTGTTCGTGAGAAACTAGCTCAACTTAAAGTAGACAAAGCGATGGGACCGGATGGGATACGCCCTAGAATACTGAAAGGAACTTGGGGACATTCTAGCAGCTCCACTGACTGACCTTTTCAATGCCTCGTTGGAGTCAGGAGTGGTGCCAAAGGACTGGAGAGAGGCTCATGTGGTGCCCTTACGCAAAAGCAGAAGTAAGGATGTGGTTGAAAACTACAGGCTGGTTAATTTAACCTCAGTGGTGAGTAAATTATTGGAAACGCTGCTGAAAGAGAAAATAGTGAGGTTTCTGGAGTCCAGCGGATTACAGGATCCGAGGCAGCATGGATTCTCCAGAGGCAGGTCTTGTCAGACAAATCTGATTGATTTCTTTGACTGGGTGACCAGAGAGCTGGACCGAGGGAGAGCCCGAGATGTGGTGTATTTAGATTTCAGTAAAGCCTTTGACACTGTTCCTCACAGGTGACATAAACAAACTGAGCACCCTAGGGATGGACCCTGAAGTTACTGCTTGGGTTAGAATCTGGTTGGGTGGGAGGCGACAAAGAGTACAGGTAAATGGAGCTCACTCTGAGGAGAAGGATGTTACCAGTGGTGTGCCCCAGGGATCTGTCCTTGGTCTGATTCTTTTTAACATCTTTGTTAGTGATACAGCGGAAGGGCTGTTGGGTAAGGTTTTGCTCTTTGCGGATGATACCAAAATCTGCAATAGAGTAGACACCCAAAAAGGTGTAGATAATATGAGGAGGGATGTAGCTAAGCTTGAAGAATGGTCTAGAATTTGGCAGCTGGGATTTAACGTTAAAAAAAGTAAGGTCATGCATTTGGGCTGCAGCAATCCAAGGGAGCAATATATTATAAGGTGTGAAGTACTTTTGCCCACTAAAGAAGAGTGGGACCTAGGCATGGTTCTGTCTGATGATCTTAAAATAGCTAAACAGGTAGAAAAGGCGACAGCAAAAGATAGAAGGATGCTTGTGTGCATAGGGAGAGGAATGGCTAGCAGAAAAAAGGAGGTGATAGTGCCTTTGTATAAGTCTTTGGTGCGACCTCATTTGTAGTATAGTGTGAAATTCTGGAGACCGCACCTTGAAAAGGATATAAACAAGATGGAGTCAGTACAGAGGGTGGCCACTAAAATGGTTAGTGGTCTTCGTTATAAAGCATATGAGGACAGACTTAAGGATCTTAATATGTACACCTTAGAGGACGGGCGGGATAGAGGTGATATGATTGAGATGTTTAAATACCTCCGTGGCATAAATGTACAGGGGGAGAGCCTCTTGCAATTGAAAGCATGTTCTTCTACGAGGGGACATGGGATAAGGGTTAAGGGGGATAGATTGAGGAGTGATATGTGGAAATATTTCTTTACAGAAAGAGTGGTGAATTCATGGAATAGTCTCCCAGTGGAGGTGGTAGAAATGAGGACAGTATCTGAATTCAAAAAAGCATGGGACAAACACAGAGGATCTCTAAAGGAAAAAAGGGGATTGTTGTAGTTGTTGATATGGAAGGACAGACTAGATAGGCCATGTGGTCTTTTTCTGTCGTTATATACAAAAAAAAAATTAAATCAAACATGATCATGCTATGATCACTATTGCCAAGTGGACCCAACACCCTTATCTCTTGCACCAGATCTGGTGTTCCACTAAGGACTAGGTCCAATATGGCTTCCCCTCTGATCGGTTCATGAACCAGCTGCTCCAAGAAGCAGTCATTTATTTCATCTAGGAACTTTATCTCCCTAGCATGCCTTGCCATGACACTGACCCAGTCGATACCGGGGTAATTGAAATCACCCATTATCATTACTGTGTTGTAACTTTTGTTAGCTTAATTGATTTCTTTGAGCATTTCATCATCCATTTGTTCATTCTGGCCAGGCAGTCAATAGTACACCCCCACTGCCATCGCCTTCCACTTCTTACATGGAATTTCAATCCACAGAGATTCTACAGCAAATTGTGTTTCCTGCAAAATTTTAATCCTTTCTGACTCAATGCCCTCTCTAACATAGAGTGCACCCCTCCACCAATTTGATCAGTTCTATCATTACGATATAGTTTGTACCCAGGTATCAGTGTCCCACTGGTTGTCCTCCTTCCACCATGTCTCTGAGATTCCAATCATATCTAACCTCTCATTTAGTGTTATATATTCTAACTCTCCCATCTTATTTTTTAGACTTCTAGCATTTACATACAAGCATTTTAGAAACTGTATTTTATTCAAATTAATCTGGCTATTGGTAGGCATGGGTAATTTTGAATCTTTAAGCTCTGTCTGCTCCATACTCAAGGGCATTTGGGCTACTTTACTCTTTTTTGGAACCTCTCTGCTTTTGGTGGTATCCTTCAAGGATACCTTCTTCCGAACCATGCGCTCTTGGGCGACTGTCGGTATACCCCTATTATCTAGTTTAAAAGCTGCTCTATCTCCTTTTTAAAGGTTAATGACAGCAGCCTGGTTCCATCCCGGTTAATGTGAAGCCCATCCCTTCGGAATAGCCCTTCCTTTCCCTAGAGTGTTCCCCAGTTCCTAACAAATCCAAAACCCTCATCCTTGTACCATCGTCTCATCCACGCATTGAGACTCCGGAGCTCTGCCTGCCTTTTGGGTCCTGCGTGTGGAACGGGAAGCATTTTGAAGAACACTACCCTCGAAGTTCTGGATTTCAACGTCCTACCTAAAATCCTAAATTTAGCCTCCAGAACATCCCTACCACATTTTCCTATGTCATTGGTACCGACATGTACCAAGACAGCAGACTCCTCCCCAGCACTATCTAAGACCTTATCTAGGTGGCGCATGAGGTTCGTTACCTTCGCACCAGGCAGGCATGTTACCAGGCGATCCTCACATCCACCAGCCACCCTGCTATCTACATGCCTAATGATCGAATCACCAACTATAACGGCTGTACTAACCCTTCCCTCATGGGCACATGGCCCTGGAGAAACTTTCTCGGTGCAAGAGGGTTTTACATCACCTGAAGGACAGGTCCTAGTTAGAGGATCACTTCATGCTACACCAGGGTGATGCTCTCCTGTCACGTGACCTCTCTCCTCCATGGCAACAGGGATGCTGCCAGACTGGAGGTGGGACTTGTCACGCGGTTGCCGGTGACACAAAGATTATACGCCACTAGGTAGCGCTGTTAAAGAACAAAGAGTCCGAGTGTAGGGTAATAAAGGCTTTTATTCCCCGTTTAAAGCAAGGTTCAACTAAGAGATATTTTAGACAACAGAAACAGTCCTTTTGTTTCAAAAGGTACCAATATTCACTGGCTAGTTAACTGTTACTTCACAGTTTAAAGCAGGTTTTCTTCAAAGTAATATTCAGTATAATAAACATCAACTTATACTTCATTTATTCTTCTGTGGAGCATACGCACTTTGGAGCATAGGCAGTGCACCAATCACATTCCATTTCCTCAGGCAAAGGTGTGCGAATAGTGCTGGGAGAATCCACTTCCATCAAATCCTCTCCCCTATACTGATTCAAAGGGCTTCCACTGTCCCTGTCTATTTCAGCATGGTAATCTCCAGCTTGGGAGTTTGGCTTCACATAACCAGGGACTCTTAAGGCTGGCGGTAATTTAGTGAACCAGTCTGCACTCTTGTTTCTCCTAGGAGGAATCCTTCTTTTAGCATAGCTTTTAGCAGTACAATCATTACAGTTAATGTTCAATGCCTCATACCTTGGCTCATTGAGTAAAAACTTCCGTTGCTTATAAAACTGCTTTTCCCTCTGAATAGGTAAAACTGGGCAATGATCCTCTAGAGATAAGCTTCTGTCAGAACCTCCCTTTCTGGTTCTTAGCTTTCTTCTCTCTATGTTACAAACAGGTAGAGTATAGGAACTAGGCGTGGCAGAGCCTCTCACCTTGGAGCAACTTCCACCAAACTCCCCTTGCACAACAGGTCCAGTTTGGGCTTTCTGGCTTCCCACCTTGTGAGGTCTGTTTCTCCTCCAGCTTCCAGCTTGGCTTCTTCCACAGCAATCAGACTTATGTCCTTGATAGCCTCCAGGCTTCTCTGCTGTTTCTCCCTCTAGTTCAGCTCCAGTTCCTTCTTCCTCTTTCTCCTCCTTCCTCAGCTACTGCTGTGTCCACGGCTTCCTCTGCTTATGCCACTGCTGCTTATGCCACTCCTCTCTCTCCTCTCTAGAAGCATTCTGCTCTGGCTTATAAAGTGAACCGTTACTGCTGACTTCCTGGTTCCCTTTCAGCTGCAGGTCATCAGTGAGATTAGGTTCATTAAGACCAGTATGTCTGTTCCTGCTCCCTCTAGCTGTGCCTGAAGGTAACTGCACATCTAGTTCTTCTAAAACAGGATTTCTTTTCTTAAAACCAACTTTATTAGTGCCCGCATCATGACACATCCCCCCTCTTAAAATATTACGGGCTGAATGACCCTCATTACAGCACGTAATCCTAGACATGGCGTCAGCATTCTCATGCAGCTTCCCTGCTCTGTGTTGCACTTGAAATTCATACGGTTGTAATGCCATGTACCATCTAGTTAGTCTGCTATTATTGTTGCGCATCTGGCTCAACCACTTGAGCGGGGCATGATCGGTGATGAGGGTAAACCTCCTTCCCATAAGGTAGAACTTCAAAGCTTCAACCGCCCACCTGATAGCTAAGCACTCACGCTCAATCGTCGAGTACTTCTTCTCGGCTGGTGACAGTTTTCTGCTTAAAAACATGACGGGGTGTTCAGCTCCCTCCTGCATTTGTGAAAGGACGGCTCCTAGGCCGATTTCTGATGCGTCTGTTTGGAGTAAAAATGGCTGATGAAAATCCACCCCTCTTAGAATGGGAGCTCTACATAGTTTCTCTTTCAATGTTTTGAAGGCAGTCTCTGCCTCAGTTGTCCAGGCTAGCATGTTTGGGGCATTTTTCCGCAACATCTCTGTGAAGATGGCGCTTTCTTCAGCGAAATGTGGGATGAAGCGCCTATAGTACCCTATGAGCCCTAAAAAGCTCCTTAGCTGCTTTTTGTTCTGGGGTGCAGGGAAACTGCGCACGCTTTCAATTTTGTCTAATAAAGGACGGACAGTACCTCTGCCTACTACATGTCCTAAGTATTTAACTTCGCCCGCTGCAAACATGCATTTTCCTGGATTCAAAGTTAAACCAGCTTGCCGCATTGCATTTAAGACTGCTTTTATTTGGACTAAATGCTGGTTCCACGTAGAGCTATGGATAACTATGTCATCCATGTAAGCTGTTGCATACTCTTGATGAGGTCGTAAGACTATATCCATAAGTCTCTGACAGGTCGCCGCGGCTCCATGTAGCCCGAAAGGCATGCGTCGAAACTGAAACAGGCCAACTGGTGTTGTAAAGGCTGTTTTTGGACGTGCCTCTCTGGTCAGGGGAACCTGCCAGTAGCCTTTCATCATATCTAGTGTGGTGAGATATTTAGCTTGACCCAGCCGGTCTAGAAGCTCTTCTATGCGTGGCATCGGATACGCATCGAAGGTGGAAATGTCATTGACCTGTCGGAAGTCGATGCAAAAACGCATTGTTCCGTCTGGCTTAGGGACGAGGACAATAGGGCTGGACCAAGGGCTTCGGGACTCTATCACTCCCATCTCCACCATATCGTGTACTTGCGCGATGACCTCTTGTCGTTTGGCTTCGGGCAAACAATATGGTCTTTGCCGGACAATTTTTCCAGGGGGAGTGAGGATTTCGTGCGCAACCAAGTTCGTCTCGCCAGGCACGGATGTCAACACATCATTAAACTTCGCCAACAGGCTGAACAGTTGGTGCTTCTGCACTATCGAGAGTTCTTCACCCACTCGTAACTCCGGACTGGCTTTACAGTCGGACAACAATGGGCCCAAATCTTCCTCTATTGGCTTTTCCCCTACAGCTACCAAGCTTCTCATCTCAGTCTTCCCCGTGGAGCAAATCCTCCGCTCCCTCGGCTGGTGGGGCTTATCATGGACACTTCCTCTAGAGGCGGGAAGCCCACTCGCTCACATATGAGCTGAGCTATTCTCTCTCCAGCTTTTACTTCAAAATCTTCCTTCGAAAAATTAAACAACAGGACTTTTATTATCCCTCTGTAGTCGGGGTCTACTAGCCCAGCGCCAACATCAATAAAATATTTGAGGGCCAATCCTGAGCGGGGCGCAATCCTACCGTAACATCCCGGTGGAATTTCTACTTGGATGTCGGTGCTAACGAGCGCCTTACCTCCCTTAGGGACTAGGTGATTTTCCGCACTGTATAAGTCATACCCTGCGGCCTGTGGAGTGGCTCGACAGGGGCTTCGAGCTTCCGGTGAGGTTTTGCAAAATTTTAAAACAATTTTTTTTTCTGCTTCCTCTGGTATCTTCCGGTTTTGGCTCTTAACTTTCCCTAAAAGGGGACTGGGGACCACCCTACCCTTAAAAGGAGTATTTTGGGACATGAGAACTTCTCGTGGGTTCAAACCTTTTTCTAGGCCCTTCTCGAACTGTGGCCAGTCTCTACCAAGGACCAGCTCTTTGGGCAATCTAGGGACTACTGCTATGAGCATAATTTTTTCTATTCCCAGACCTTTGACCAGCAATTTGTACACAGGATACAAGGTAGCAGCGCCATGTACACACTTAATCCTTACATGGCCTTCTGGACGGTCTGGGGCGGACGCAGCTTGCTCTTGAATGGTAGACCAGAGCTTGCGCAAAATCATTGTCTGGTCCGCACCAGAGTCCAGCAAGGCTTTTGCAGCTACCCCTTGCACCGTGACATTCAGTACAAAACCTTCTGACAATAAATGATTATGCTCCCCCATAAGAGCAGTACGTACCCTACATTCATTCATGACATGTCCTAACCTTCCACAGTTAAAACATCTCTTAACAAGACTTTTCTCTGCCTTTTTATCACCCTTTACATTAGGTGTTTTAGCCTGGTAGAGACTTCCTGAGACTGGGTTGAATGTCGCTATGGCTGTCTTAGCAACCCCCTCCATAGGCTGAGTAATTAATTCGGCCTCCAAATACCTCTCAGTCAAGGCAATCGCCTCCATAGTTGAGCGACAATTCTGTAGAATAAGGAAGCTCTTGATTTTACCAGGCACTGCAGTCATGAATTGCTCAAGAACAATCATATCGACCAATGAATCTACGGATCTTTCACTGGGCCTTAGCCACTTTTCAGCCAAGCGCCTCAGTCGGTGACCCAATGACTTAGGCGTTTCACCTACTTCAAGTCGTGCTGCACGTAGCCTGCGGTTATAGGTAAGTGGGGTCAAGCCCAGGCGCTCCCTGATGGCTTTTGTCACTTCGCTATAGTCTGCAGCTAACGCAGCAGGCATTGCCCTGTAGGCTGACAGTGCCTCTCCCGTAAGGGACACTGCCAGTCGGATGGACCATTGGTCCTCTGGCCAACCCACTGAAAGGGCAATTCTTTCAAATGCCTCCAGAAATTCATCTGGATCGTCCTTTTCCCCCAACTTCCCAAAAGTCAGAGTGTCACAGGATCCCAGTCCTACCAGACCATGGCTCAGTCCTGAGCTCTGTTTTATGAGTCCAGCGGCTGCTTCCTGTGTCTTCTGTTGATGGCTCATCCAGGTCTCCAGCATCTGCAGGACTGGCTTTTGCTGCTCCTGCATCGCCAGGATAGCACGCTGCTGTGTCTGCGTAGCCAGTTCAGCCTGCTTGCTGAATTGTGAAGCCATCCAGTCAAATAGGTCGCGTTGCTCCATCGCGATGATCCCTGAAAAGAAACAAACAAAAACCAAGTGCGGCTGTACAACACTCAGCCCTGCACTTCCTTGTGTTTTTTTTTTTTTTCAAACTGACAGACACTTGTATCCCCACAAGTTAGGCCCTTCTACCCATTACCTGGTAGAAGTGTAGACTCAGGCTCTCAGCAACGGTGGTGTGACTCCGCGTTGTAGCACCTTCCAGGAACTCGCCTTCCGTTCTGGAATTTTTGCTGCTGTCCGGTCCACGTTTTGTTTTCCCAGTCCGATCCGGTTCTTTTCAAAAGTCCAGTCCGGGTTTTCCTTTCTGGCACTCCGGTCCAGGTTTTCTTTAACTCCGGTCCGTTTTTCTTTGACACTCCGGTGCGGGTTTTCTTTGACTCCGGTCCGGTTTTCTTTGACTCCGGTCCGGGTTTTTTGATTTTTTTTTTTTTTTAAGATGAACACTGGCAATTTTATTTCTATATTTCTTTGCTGTATCTCTTAGGCTTATATGCAAAATCCTAAAAACTACGCCATTTATGTCACGCGGATGCCGGTGACACAAAGATTATACGCCACTAGGTAGCGCTGTTAAAGAACAAAGAGTCCGAGTGTAGGGTAATAAAGGCTTTTATTCCCCGTTTAAAGCAAGGTTCAACTAAGAGATATTTTAGACAACAGAAACAGTCCTTTTGTTTCAAAAGGTACCAATATTCACTGGCTAGTTAACTGTTACTTCACAGTTTAAAGCAGGTTTTCTTCAAAGTAATATTCAGTATAATAAACATCAACTTATACTTCATTTATTCTTCTGTGGAGCATACACACTTTGGAGCATAGGCAGTGCACCAATCACATTCCATTTCCTCAGGCAAAGGTGTGGGAATAGTGCTGGGAGAATCCACTTCCATCAAATCCTCTCCCCTATACTGATTCAAAGGGCTTCCACTGTCCCTGTCTATTTCAGCATGGTAATCTCCAGCTTGGGAGTTTGGCTTCACATAACCAGGGACTCTTAAGGCTGGCGGTAATTTAGTGAACCAGTCTGCACTCTTGTTTCTCCTAGGAGGAATCCTTCTTTTAGCATAGCTTTTAGCAGTACAATCATTACAGTTAATGTTCAATGCCTCATACCTTGGCTCATTGAGTAAAAACTTCCGTTGCTTATAAAACTGCTTTTCCCTCTGAATAGGTAAAACTGGGCAATGATCCTCTAGAGATAAGCTTCTGTCAGAACCTCCCTCTCTGGTTTTTAGCTTTCTTCTCTCTATGTTACAAACAGGTAGAGTATAGGAACTAGGCGTGGCAGAGCCTCTCACCTTGGAGCAACTTTCACCAAACTCCCCTTGCACAACAGGTCCAGTTTGGGCTTTCTGGCTTCCCACCTTGTGAGGTCTGTTTCTCCTCCAGCTTCCAGCTTGGCTTCTTCCACAGCAATCAGACTTATGTCCTTGATAGCCTCCAGGCTTCTCTGCTGTTTCTCCCTCTAGTTCAGCTCCAGTTCCTTCTTCCTTTCTCCTCCTTCCTCAGCTCCTGCTGTGTCCACGGCTTCCTCTGCTTATGCCACTGCTGCTTATGCCTCTCCTCTCTAGAAGCATTCTGCTCTGGCTTATAAAGTGAACCGTTACTGCTGACTTCCTGGTTCCCTTTCAGCTGCAGGTCATCAGTGAGATTAGGTTCATTAAGACCAGTATGTCTGTTCCTGCTCCCTCTAGCTGTGCCTGGAGGTAACTGCACATCTAGTTCTTCTAAAACAGGATTTCTTTTCTTAAAACCAACTTTATTAGTGCCCGCATCATGACAGACTTCAGGACTAAATCCCTGTAGGTCTTGTCTATGTACCTGTCTTTTTTATGTCTTCCAAGTCTGCTACTCTAGACTCTAGAGAACGGACTCATTCCCTGAGAGCAAAGAGCTCCTTGCACCTAGTGCACACGTAAGACCTCTCACCAGCTGGGAGAAAACCATACATGTGACACTCAATGCAAAAGACTGGAAAGCCCCCATCTCACTGCTGGACTGCTGTCTGCATCTTAGTTTTAAGCTTGTGTTTAGATCTTTAAATTCTTTACTTACTAAGGGTTGGTGTGGATGCTTATACTAATAAAAGTGTATCTAATACGTTTAATATACCTTGTTCACCTGAAGCCTAATTAATCTCAGGTCCTTAATGTATAGCTGATTTGGATAAAGCATAGTTACTCACCTGTAACAGGTGATCTCCGGGAACAGCAGGAATTTAGTCTTCACATATGGGTATCGTCGGTACTGACGGAGCCTGCGTGGGAACGCTCCCCAGCGTCCAATTAGAAAGCTTTTGGGAGCATCCCACAGCGCCTGCGTGCTGCCTTCCCGCCTTTCCCAACTGCCTCTCTCCAGTTGAGTTTTAAAGCTGAGACAAAGAGAGAGAGAGGGAAAGAAAAGAAAAGAGAGATACAACTGCTAGGGGAGGTGGGTGGGTTGTGAAGACTAAATTCCTGCTGTTTCTGGAGATCACCTGTTACAGGTGAGTAACTATACTATCTCCAGAAACAAGCAGGAATGTAGTCTTCACATATGGGGACTCCCTAGCTACAGATGCCAGGGAGAGACCCCAGAGGTTGTGTGCCCCTGTGAAAGGGCTCCACTTCCCCCCATGGATCTCTGGCATCCTACCGGGAATGGTGGGTAGGAGTTGATTAAGTATGGAACAGGTGTCATAGAACAGCCTGACCAAACAAGGCATCCCGGCGGGAGTCCTTGTCTAAGCAGTAATGGGCTGTGAAGGTATGAACCGAGGCCCAAGTAGGTGCTCGACAGATGTCGTCAATAGACACAGAGTGTAGATGAGCCATTGAGGCTGCCATGGCTCTCACATTGTGAGCTGTGATATGGTCTTCCAGAGAAAGATTTTTACTCTGATAGGTAAAAGAAATACACTGTGCAATCCAATTGGACAATGTTCTTTTGGAGACTGGAAGTCCCAAATGAGAAGGATCAAAAGCAACAAAGAGTTGAGAGGACTTTCTATGTTGCTGTGTCCTTTGTAAGTAAAAAGCAAGTGCTCTTTTACAGTCCAAAGTATGAAGATTCCTTTCTGCATTTGAAGCATGGGGCCTTGGAAAAAATACAGGCAGGTAAACTGCTTGGTTTAAATGAAAAGGTGAGACCACCTTTGGCATAAAGTGTGGATGAGTCCTAAGGACTACCTTATCATGATGGAACCTCGTATAAGGAGGATCAGCCACTAATGCTTGCAAATCACTAATGCGACATGCTGATGTGATTGCAATGATGAAGACAACCTTCCAGGAAAGGAATTTCAAGAAGGTAGTAGCTAGGGGTTCAAAAGGTGGCTTTATGAGCTGTCCAAGAACCAGATTTAGGTCCCATGCAACCGGTGGTGGCCTAATGGGAGGCTTAGTTAGAAGGAGGCCCCTCATAAATCTCACTATGAGAGGAAGAGAGGAAATAGGTTGTCCATTTAAAGGCTTGAAAGAAGCTGAAATAGCACTTAAATGGACTCTTACTGAGTTAGTCTTAAGACCTGCATTAGATAAATGAAGGAGATACTCCAATAATGATTCCAGAGGTATCGCCAGGGGGTCAAGACCCTTCTGCGAACACCATATGGAAAACCTTTTTCACTTGAAAGCATAAGAGCGTCTTGTGGAAGGCTTTCTAGAAGCACAAAGGATATCCTTTACTTGTTGAAACAGGTTAAGACCATGAAGGTCTAGGCCCTCAGCAACCAGGCCCTGAGATGTAGAGAGTGGGGATCGGGATGCCACAACATCCTGTCCTCCTGAGATAGGAGATCCAGAGCAGATTCTAACTCCAGAGATGGAGCTTGAGAGAGATGTAGGAGCAGAGGGTACCACACTTGCCGTGGCCAATGAGGAGCTATGAGAATCATATGGCCTCTGTCTCTCTGAAGCTTGAATAGGGTTTTGGGGATTAGGGGAATGGGTGGAAAGGCATATAGGAAGTCCTGACCCCAATGGAGGAGGAAAGCATCCCTGGCCTGAGAACCCTGAGCTGGAATTCTGGAACAGAATCGGGGAAGTTTGGCATTCAATGGACTTGCAAAGAGGTCTATGTCCGGAGTTCCCCAAATTTGAAAAAATTTTGTTACCTGGTCTGCACAAAGAGACCACTTGTGTGGAAGCAGAACTCAACTGAGTCTGTCTGCCCAGGAGTTTTGAATGCCCGGCAGATACACCGCAAGGAGATAAATCTGATGCTCTCTGGTGAGGGCCCACAGTCGCAAAGCAGCCTGTTCCTCCCTGCTTGTTCAGATAGAACATAGCTACTTGATTGTCCGTCTGAATTAGGACTGTCTTGTAGCTCAGCTGGGTGTGGAACACTCGAAGAGCAAGGAAGATTGCTCCGAGCTCCAAGAGACTGATGTGTAGATGGGTCTCCTGTGGAGTCCAGGTGCCTTGGGTAGAGAGATCTTGCAGGTGAGCTCCCCAACCCACCTGTGAGGCGTCTGTTAGAGTGACCTGGGGTGGGGGCTGTTGAAAAGGGGACTCCACCAACAGGTTTTGGGTTGACTGCCACCATTGTAGGGACAAAATAAGGTGACTTGAGTTTGCTATTTTGTCTGAAAGGCAGCCTGATGCTTGAGTCCACTGAGTGGATAGAGTCCATTGGGCTGCTCTCATATGGAGGCGAGCATAGGGGACCACATGCACGGTAGATGCCATGCGGCCTAGCAATTGTAACATTTCCCGAGCAGTGAGATGAGTTTTTAACACTGCTTGGGAAGCTAACTGCACAATGCAAAGGCAGCGGGGCTGTGGAAGATAGGCCCTTGCTTTCCTAGTATCCAGCATAGCTCCTATAAACTCTAGAGATTTAATGGGAGTTAGGTTGGATTTTGGGATGTTTATGACCAGGCCCAAATATTGCAGTATACGCATTGTACAAGCTAGGGAAATTGTGGCCTCTGACTCTGATGGGGCTCGAATGAGCCAGTAGTCTAAGTAGGGTAAGACGAATATTCCTAGAGTGCAAAGAAATGCTGCCACTACAGCCATGCATTTTGAAAAACACCGTTGGTGCTGAGGCCAGGCCAAAAGGAAGAACCCTGTACTGGTAGTGCTTCCCCTGAAATAGAAACCAAAGGAATCTTCGGTGAGTTGGATGGATGAGAACATGGGTGTACGCATCCTTGAGATCTAGAGAACAAAGGTATGGCAGAAGAGTTCCTAGAGAAATCATCTTGAACTTCTCCTTGAACAGGAATTTGTTCAATTCTCTGAGGTCTAAAATGGGTCTGTGTCCCCCTGTTTTCTTTGGAATAAGGAAATAGGGGGAGTAAAACCCTGTACCCTGTTGGGAAATGGGTACGTCTTCTATTGCCCTGTGGGCAAGAAGTAAATTGACCTCTTGACCCAACTGATTTTCGAATGAAGTCTGAGAATTGAACCGTCTTACAACTGTAGAAGGGGGCATGTTGAGGAAATGAAGCTTGTACCCCTCCTTTACAATGGAGAGAGTCCATTCATCTGCTGTTATCTGCTCCCATCTGGGGGCAAAATGACACAACCTTCCTGGAATGGTGGAGGGCTCTGGCCCGTTGAGGGCCAGGAAGGCCAAGTTCTCTAGATGGGAGTCAAAGCCCCTGTGGAGGCTGAGTCTGCTGGGCCGGTTGAGGCTTAGCAGACTTTGCTTTCCTGTCTTTTGGTGGCTGCTGTCCCTTTCTGGCAAACTGACCTGCAGAATGCCCCTGCTGGGTATAGGAGGGGTAAAACCTCTTCTTTTTAGAGAAGAATGGTTTCTTGTAGGATTTTCTCCTTGCAGGATCAGCTGTAGCCTTGGATAGTCTATCCAAAGTGGTGTTATCAGCATCCAGCTCATTAGCTTTCTCTTGCCAGCTTTTGCCAAAGAGATTTTCGCCTGTGCAAGGGATATTCCCTAGTTTGTCCTGTACCCAGAGTTCTAAGTCAGATGCCTGGAGCCAGGCAATTCTACGAGCACCTATGGCAATGGCAGAGGTTCTGCTTATGCACTCAAAGCAGTCAAAAGCTGCACGATTAACTTGGAAACATCTTGGGCATGTTTGACAAGTGTAAGATAATCTTGCCTCTTATCAGGAAGGAGAGGGCTCATAAGCTCTAGATCTCTTGTAACCTCCTTAAGGAACATTCCCATATATAAAATGTAGGAACTAATCCTGGCAGAAAGCATAGAGGCCTGGAAGGTTCGACGCCCAAAGGCATCAAGAGTCCTATCTTCACGTCCTGGTGGATTAGATGCATGTCTTTTTGCACTCTTGATCCTTCTCATAGCTGATTCCACTACCGTGGAGTGGTGTGGTAACTGGTTTTTTTGAAATCCAGGACAAGGAGGTACTCGATACATGGTATCAAGCCTACGAGAATGAGGAGAGGTGGTAAGATGTGTTTCCCACATTCTTAGCATGAGATCATGCAAGATCTCATGAATAGGCAAAGTAGCTGCCTCCTTGGGAGCGTTAGGATATTGTAAAATCTCCAATTCCTTTGCTCTGGGCTCTGTTTCAGGAGCCACTGCGATGGAAAGACCTCTAGCCACCTCCCGGATGAAATCCTGAAAGGATATATCCTCTCGAGGAGACATCCTACGTTTAGGAGAGGAAGGCTCCTCAGAGAGAAGTACTCCGGTACCGACAGAGCTGTCAGAATGCTCAGAGTCATCGGAGGATTCAAAATATCTCCTGTCCAGGTGCTCTTGCAAAGCACGATACCGTTACCAATCAAAGTCGGTACTGGAGGGGTCCGGTACCGACCTATCGATACTGGAGGAAACAGCATGACTCGGTGTCGGTAACACAGTCGCCGATGTCGATGCTGTCGGTACCAGTACCGATATCGGTGCCGGAACAGGTGTCGATACTGGTTGAACTGTCTGAAGCGGTCCCAAAGGCACCGAAGCCGTAAGGAGAGCCGCCACACTGCATTCAATAGCCAAGAACCTCTGGTCTATTGACGCTGCTGATGCCTGGGTATCAGTACCGGACAAAGCGGCTGGTACCCCAGAGCATGGCACCAGTAGTTCTGCCAAGGTTGAGGCCTCGAGAACATCCTGGAGCCCCAATAGTGCTTTGGAAGCCGAAGCCTCCCGCCGGGGCAATTTTTCCGGTACAAGTCCCTCAAGGACAATGCCAAAGGCATCTCGAAGCTTGGAAGGAGATCTACCCTTTGAGGACAGGCCAGATTTAAGTTTGGTTACCTAAGATCCATGGGAGGAAGACGAAGCCCTAGAAGACGTCGATGCCATGGATGCTGCATCGGAGGGAAAAAGGGTGCTAAGCTTAGCAGCTCGGTTTTGCCGTCCCCTCTTCAACATCATCCCACAGGCAACACACTTTGAGATGGAGTGGTCCGGACCTAAACATTTAAGGCACCACTCGTGAGTGTCGGTGACGGAGATGGTACCGCCACACTTGGAACACTTTTTAAAACCCAAGGCGGGTTTTTCCATTCTGAAGGAAAAGTTGGGCCTAGTGCCAAAATGGCGCATGGCACCCGACAGAAAAAAGACTGGAAAATCCAGAAAAAAAATTGAATTGCGAGAGGTCTCTGATTGCTTGGATATGTGGTGGGAGGTTATTCCAGCATCTCAGGGCATAAAATGCAAAAGACCTATTCCTGGTTGTTTGAATGCATTTTGTAGATTCAAGTGGTATAGTTAGCGTGTTGGCAGCTGCTGACCTTCTCAGCCTATTGTTTTATTTTTTATTTATTTATTACAATTTCTTATATACCGCACTATTTGGTATCAGCGCGGTTTACATTATAACATAACGACCATGACAACAAACTGTTTGGTTTTACATCGAACAGGGGTCCAAACATGGATAACAGGGGTCACTATATAAATGAGATATTTACATGGTATGAGTAACTTGGATAACAGGGGTCAATTATATACATGAGATATTTACATGGCAATGAGTACAAATATCATAATGAAAGTGAGGGTTGTTTCCAAAGTGGGTCATTTCTTCAGAGGGGGGTGGGGTGATGATGAGGAGTGCAGCGAGGGATGAGGGAGATAACCGGTTAAATGCTTTAAAGGTTAGGAGAAGTGTCTTGTAGGTAAGTCTGCTGTGTAATGGTAGCCAATGTAGTTCCAGTCGTTTCTCTCACTTCGCACTTTCACTGTTCACTCCGGCTCCGCCGCCTCAGTCCCTTTCCCTCTGCATTGTGGTGTTCCGCAAGGCTCTATTCTCGCCCCTCTGCTTTTTAATATTTTCCTCACCCCACTTGCCCTCCTCATTCAACAGTCCGGTATTTCCTCCTATTTCTAAGCCGATGATATTCTTCTTATCCATCACACCAACTCAGTATCCCCGGATCTCTCTGCTCTCAACACCTGCCTCAACCTTATTGCCTCCTGGTTCTCCGATAACTTTCTTTGTGTCAATCCTTCTAAATCCTCGGCTATTTGGTTCTCCTTCACTACTCCTCCTCCCACTCTAGCCCCCACCATGTCCTCCCTTCCCATTCCTGTCGTTCCCTCTCTCCGCTACCTTGGTGTCACCCTTGATTCCTCCCTGTCCTTTCACCCTCATATCTCCTCCCTTGTTCGTAGTTGCTTCTTTCATCTCCGTCGTATCCGTTCTCTCCGGCCCTACACCTCTGCTAATTCCCTCACCACTCTAGTTCTCTCCCTTGTGATTTCCTGTTTGGATTACTGTAACTCCATCTTTGCTGGCCTTCCTTCTTATCAACTCTGTCGCCTTCAGCTCATCCAAAACACTGCCGCCCGTCTAATTACTTTCTCTTCCCCTTTGATCACATCACTCCTTGCCTTCTCTCTCTTCACTGGCTTCCCGTTAAATTTGGGTTTGTTTATAAATACCTCATTACTACCCACAAAGTTCTTCACACAGTTATTCCTCAATATCTATCTGATCTTATTTACCATCAACCTGTCCCTCGTCTTCTCCGCTCTTCCCATAGCAATCGCCTTTTTCTTCCATCCCCGTCCCAAGCTCATCTCAAACTCACCCATCACTCCACTTTCTTTTTCTTGGGTCCTGCTCTATGGAATTCCCTTCCCCACCCACTCCGCACTGAGCCTTCATTCCCGCATTTCAAAGCTCTCCTTAAGACCCATCTTTTTTCCCAGGCTTTTGATCTCACGGTACCCCCCTGACAGTCATGCTGGCCTCCATACCATATACCACTTCCCCCCCCTCCCTCCGCCCTTCCCTTCAGCGTTCTGACTCTCTAGTCATGTTATTCTGTCCTCTTCTATTTTTCTATCTCTCTAGTGCTTTCCTATCAATTGAATGGCGTTCCTTTCCTTCTTTAATTTTCTAGCAGCCTGCTTTTACTGTACACCGCTCTGATGCCCCCGGTTTGGGCGGTATATCAAGACTCATAAATAAATAAATAAATAAATAAATAAGAGTATGGGCGTGATGTGATCTCTTCTGGATATGCCGCAGAGAATGCAAGCTGCTGCATTCATCGCCATTTGCAGTGGATTGAGGGTGCTCTTGGGGAGACCGTGCAGAATGTTTGCGTAATCAAAATGTGGAGTTACAAGCGTCTGGAGTATAGTTCTGAAGTCATCTGGGGCTAGTAAAGGTCTTAGGTGCCTTAATGTCATGACTTTATTGTAGATGGACTTGGTGGTGTTCTTTATGTGTTCTTTGAAATTGAGTTGATGATCAAGTGTGACACCCAGGTAACGTATCACAGATTTGCATGGTAGTTCTGCATCTCGCACCTTCAAAGTAGTGGGGGGAGAGAAGCTCTTGTTCCTAGTGATGAATAAGACCTCAGTTTTCTTAAAGTTTATCCATAAATTCTGAGTTAGAAGCCAGTCAGTGATTGCGTTGAAGCAATCTACTAGTGGGGAGAGGTCAGGATGTATAATTTTGATTGGGGTGAAGAGCAAGACGTCGTCTGTATAGATAAGGCTGGAAATATTGAATGAGCGGATGATATCACATATAGGTTGCATATATATGTTGAAGAGTAAAGCCGACAGGGAGGAACCTTGGGGTACTCCCTGCTGTTGCTGGAATGACTCAGATGTAGAGGATCCTATCCGGGACACACAAGGAGCAAGAAGCGTGTGATGATTACAAGATGCTTTATTGATATACCCCAACGCGTTTTGTCAAACTCCTTCCTAAGGAGGAAATGTAGTATGGCACACTACTTGTGGGTAAACACGTGGACTGGTCCTGTATCTGGTTGGTGTGAATTTGCCATTGCTCTTATGAAAAGGCTGCAGAGAAATTAGCACTATGTCCAATAGCGATCAAAAATCAAAACCAAATCTCTCAAAGTGAAGAGTGCTGTACCTTACATAAGGTTATGTGTGTCCCTGATTGATTCAGCAAGAGCGGTTCTGCTCTTCCTTGTGCCTCAGGATCCTATCTGAACATGTTGCCATCGGTCAGCTAGTTAGGATTTACACCATTCCCAGGCCAAGCCCTGGATTCCCTTTTCCTGGAGTCGAGAGAGGAGTAGCTCATGGTTAACGGAGTCGAATGCAGCAGCTATATAGAGGAAGATGAGTACAAACCCGTTTTCTATTTTGTCGATACCTCTGGATAGGGCGTTGGTAAGTATGGTGAGTAGAGTCTCTATGCCATGGGATTCTCGGAACCCGTGCCGGCAGGGATCAAGAGGGGCTGATATATCAATGTGTTGCTGCATCTGCATTTGAACCACCTTCTCGATAAGTTTGGCTAGAAGGGATATGCTTGAGATCAGGCGATATGAGTCTGTCCTTGTCGGGTCAAGTCTGCTGCTTTTCAGGAGAGGGCGTATGGACGTTTGTTTAAGAGTTGATGGGAATGATCCAGATGAGAAGGAGAGCTTCATGATGTAAGATAGAGTTGGGCTGAGTTCTGCATGCATCGTTCTGATCCAGTAAGCTGGACATGGATCATTTGGAGCTGTAGTGGTGTTGATAGAAGCAATCAGGTCCGAGATGTATTTCTCTGCAGGAGGGTAGAACTCTGTTAGCGGAGGCTGTGCGTGAGGGATGTAGCTGGGTGTGGGACTCAGTGCCGCATTTGTTTTGAGGATTTTAGATTGG
Organism: Ichthyophis bannanicus; assembly: GCA_033557465.1. NCBI lineage: Eukaryota > Metazoa > Chordata > Amphibia > Gymnophiona > Ichthyophiidae > Ichthyophis > Ichthyophis bannanicus. The sequence goes on from CM066041.1 coordinate 278,503,041, forward strand.
AGGTATATCGCATAGAGCTGAGGTTGAATTGCTTCTGTCTGAGGGGAGGAGGGTGCCTTGGTCAAGGATTTAGCAATGCTAAAAAGGTCACGTGGTTTGTTTATCGAGCAGAGAAGAAGCTCAGTATGGTATTCTCACATCTTTTCTGATATTGTCTCGCGGTGATGCTTTAGGAGGTTGTTGTAAGTCGTTTGGTCTGTTGTGGAACGAGAACGACGCCATTTTCTTCCATGCTTCCTTAGAAGCTGAAGAGATGACCGCAACTCAGCAGAGTGCCATGGGGCTGGTTTTCTGTTTTTTGGTGGTCTGTTGGAGGCTAGTGCTTTGTTTGAGGAGGGTAGCTGTGAACAAGATTTCAGAGTGGTGTTCCATCTGTTGATCATATCTTCAAGGTTTTGAGCAGGTTGATGGAGTGCTGGAAGGGCGCTGTTGATGAACTCGTCCCTGTCCAGGGATTTGAAGTGGTGTGTCTTACCTGGGGGGGCTGTCTTTGTGTGGCTGGTTGGAGTATGATGTTGTTGAGAAGGGATTTGGAAAGTGATTCGGTTATGGTCTGACCATGGAACAGGAGTGAATGAAAGGTTGAGGTTGTGGCTTGATTCTGACTGGGGGGCAAAAATGAGGTCAAGAACGTTTCCCTTGAGGTGCGTGGGAGCGTTCACCATCTGTATATAGCTGAGATCAGCCATAGTTTCAAGGAAGGTGTTGGAGTGGGTGGGTTGTAGGGATGCAAGGTTAAAGTCACCAATTAACCAGTTAGGTTTTCGTGGGCTGTCAGGGTTGCAAGCCATGTCTATTATGTTAGGGAGATCTTCTGGGCAGGGGAGGTAGAGGCTCTATAGATGAGATTTATATTAATATGCTTATTGGCTATGGTCACTATGTCCATGTGCATGAGACTCCTAGAAGATAGTAACTGGAACTGGAGATTAGTTCTAACTAAGAAGAAGACTCCAATTATTTGATTTGACTAAATTTCCAAATTCAGTCCCTGTGCTATCAAATGGCGATGTTCCATAATGTCAATCAATTAGAACACGAGGGATAATGATAGATTCTATGCTATTGGTGGGCGTGAAGATTGCTCTATTAACAAAGAAGGCTTTTTATAAGCTATGAGGGGCATATTCAGAAGCAGTGGCTAGACAAATTAAAACGTCTAGCAGCTGCCATGCCACTTTAATTAAGACCAGATATTCCGTGGCAGAAGATATCCAGTTTCCACTACTGAATATCTAGCTGTCCGGCCACCGACACCACGATCTGGTTGAACTGCTTAAGGTATCCAGTTAGCGGCTGAATATTACCATTAACTGGAGAGTGGCCCACAGACCACCCCGGTTTTAACTGGGTGTATTTTTGGAGGTCTGTGTGGATATTCAGCGGCACTAACTGGTTAATGCCGCTGAATATCATGGTAACCATGTTTTAGCCAGAGAGCAGGTCTGCTAACCAGCTAAAATATTTTGAATACGGCTCCTCCCCCTCAATGCCTTACTCAACAAATTAGAGCACATTTGATTTCTGAGCATTTAGAAATTGTGATGCAAGCTGTAGTAATTACACAATTCAGTTATTGCAATATCACTTAGGTTTACCAAAGAAGCATCTTGTTAGTTTAGAAATGCTGAAAAAGACTGCAGCTAAAATAATTTTCTATGGGCATAGAGGGGAAAGAGTAAAACCATTTTTTATGAATTTACACTGGCTTCCAATAGCTGCAAGGATAGATTTTAAACTATTGTGCTTTGTTTTTAAGATTCTGAATGGATGTAGCCTGGATGTTATCTATGGTGCAGCTATTATCAGATTCCAAATCACATTGGTCAGATGCAAAAAATCTTCTGACACTGCCGGCATGTGGAAATTTACTCTTAAACACCTCTGGATAGATTTTTCTTAACTATAGAGTAGTTATTGTGTGGAACGAACTTCCAGTGGAGAGTAGAAGTTTGACAAATTATCCAATTTTCCTTCAGTCATTGAAAACCCGCTTGTTTAGGAAATGTTTGATAAATAATTAGATGGGATATTGTTTTTATGCTCTTGATAGTCAAGTTAATAAACTGTTATGAAAATAGCTTTTAGGAAAATCGTATAAGTCTTCAAAATGTTGATAAGCAATTAAAGAGGACGCTGTTTCTGTCTAGATTATATTAACTGTTATGAAGTTAGCTCTTTAGGGAGATTAGAAATCTGACTAATTACTTTTTAGACAATCATTTGAATCTTGATGAGTTATTTAGAGTGCCTATTATTTTTTATAATTTATTGCTAATTTTTAAATTGTAGTAATGAAATTTTCTTGGAAACTAATATACTCAAAACCCACTTAGAACTGAAGGGAATAAGTGGAATATAAATTAATAAATTGGATTCTTCTTAAAAGACACATCTAGGACTGGCTTTGATCCTGTGAATCTGGCTCTAATCAAGAAACTAGAAATCATGCAGGTATGAGCACAAGATAAGAACATAAGAACATAAGATATGCCATACTGGGTCAGACCAAGGTCCATCAAGCCCAGTATCCTCTTTCCAACAGTGGCCAGTCTAGGTCATATGTACCTAGCAGTATCCCCAAGAGACACAGGTTCCACAATGCTTGTATTGGGTCAAGCATTGATATCCTGGGTCCCTTTTTAATAATGGTTTATGGACCTTTCCTCCAGGAACTTGTCCAAACTTTTTTTAAACCCAGCTACACTAACAGCATTTACTACATCCTCTGGTAACAAATTCCAGGATTTGATTACACGTTGAGAGAAAAAATATTTTCTCTTAATAGTCTTAAATAGTTTACCCTGTAGCTTGTCATGATGCGGGCACTAATAAAGTTGGTTTTAAGAAAAGAAATCCTGTTTTAGAAGAACTAGATGTGCAGTTACCTTCAGGCACAGCTAGAGGGAGCAGGAACAGACATACTGGTCTTAATGAACCTAATCTCACTGATGACCTGCAGCTGAAAGGGAACCAGGAAGTCAGCAGTAACGGTTCACTTTATAAGCCAGAGCAGAATGCTTCTGGTAAGGAGAGAGAGGAGTGGCATAAGCAGCAGTGGCATAAGCAGAGGAAGCCGTGGACACAGCAGGAGCTGAGGAAGGAGGAGAAAGAGGAAGAAGGAACTGGAGCTGGACTAGAAGGAGAAACAGCAGAGAAGCCTGGAAGCTATCAAGGACATAAGCCTGATTGCTGTGGAAGAAGCCAAGCTGGAAGCTGGAGGAGAAACAGACCTCACAAGGTGGGAAGCCAGAAAGCCCAAACTGGACCTGTTGTGCAAGGGGAGTTTGGTGGAAGTTGCTCCAAGGTGAGAGGCTCTGCCACGCCTAGTTCCTATACTCTGCCTGTTTGTAACCTAGAGAGAAGAAAGCTAAGAACCAGAGAGGGAGGTTCTGACAGAAGCTTATCTCTAGAGGATCATTGCTCAGTTTCACCTATTGAGAGGGAAAAGCAGTTTTATAAGCAACGGAAGTTTTCACTCAGTGAGCCAAGGTATGAGGCATTGAACATTAACTGTAATGATTGTACTGCTAAAAGCTATGCTAAAAGAAGGATTCCTCCTAAGGGAAACAAGAGTGCAGACTGGTTCACTAAACTACCGCCAGTCCCTGGTTATCTGAAGCCAAACTCCCAAGCTGGAGATTACCATGCTGAAATAGACAGGGACAGTGGAAGCCCTTTGAATCAGTATAGGGGAGAGGATTTGATGGAAGTGGATTCTCCCAGCACTATTCCCACACCTTTGCCTGAGGAAATGGAATGTGATTGGTGCACTGCCTATGCTCCAAAGTGCGTATGCTCCACAGAAGAATAAATGAAGTATAATTTGATGTTTATTATACTGAATATTACTTTGAAGAAAACCTGCTTTAAACTGTGAAGTAACAGTTAACTAGCCAGTGAATATTGGTACCTTTTGAAACAAAGGACTGTTTCTGTTATCCAAAATATCTCTTAGTTGAACCTTGCTTTAAACGGGGAATAAAAGCCTTTATTACCCTACACTCGGACTCTTTGTTCTTTAACAGCGCTACCTAGTGGCGTATAATCTTTGTGTCACCGGCAACCGCGTGACAAGCTTCATTACATGTCCCCTAGTCTTTCTATATTCTGATAGCGTAAACAATTGATCTATGTTTACCTGTTCCACTCCATTCATTAATTTATAGACCTCTATCAAATCTCCCCTCAACCGTCTCTTTTCCAGTTTGAAGAGCCCTAACCTTTGTAGCTTCTCTTCATTGGAGTAGCCTTCCATCCCCTTTACCATTTTGGTGGCTCTTCTCTGTACCTTTTCTAATAACACTATATCCTTTTTAAGATACAGCGACCAGAATTGCACACAATATTTGAGGTGCAGTCGTACCATGGAATGATACAGAGGCATTATAATATCCTTTGTTTTATTTTCAATTCCTTTACTTATGATACCTAGCATTCTATTTGCTTTCTAGGCCGCCGCTGCACACTGGGCAGAGGGTTTTAACATGTTATCCACGAAAACGCCTAAATCTTTTTCCTGGGTGGTGGTTCCCAATCTGGAACCTTGCATCGTGTAACCATAGTGTGGGTTGTTCTTTCCTAGGTGCATAACTTTGCACTTGTCCACATTAAATTTCATCTGCCATTTGGATGCCCAGTCTTCCAATTTATCTGGATCCTCCTGCAGTTTTCCGCAATCCCCTTGGGTTTTAACAACTTTAAACAGTTTTGTGTCATCTACAAATTTGATAACCTCACTAGTTATTCCCTTTTCCAGGTCATTTATGAATATGTCAAAAAGCAGCGGACCCAGTACAGAACCCTGGGTTACTCCACTATTCACCTTTCTCCATTGGGAAAATTGGCCATTTAGCCCAACCCTCTGCTTTCTATCTTTTAACCAGTTCCTGATCCACAATAGTACACTGCCTCCAATCCCATGACTCTTTAGTTTTGCCAAAAGTCTCTGATGAGGGACCTTGTCAAAGGCTTTCTGAAAGTCCAGATACACTATATCAACCTACACATCTTTATCTATCTGTTTATTCACACCTTCAAAAAAACATAACAGATTAGTAAGACAAGATCTTTGTTGTCTAAAGCCATGTTGGCTGTCTCCCATTAGGCCATGACTATCTACATCAGGGGTCTCAAACTCAAATTGCTTTGAGGGCCAAATGAGGACTTGTAAAGTAACCCGGGGGCCGCACAAGACGCAGGCCTAATTTGCATAAGGGACCTCATTTGCATAAATATTTGCATAATGTTACCATAAACTAACTTTTAGTAAACATGCCTCTTAATGAGCGTATGGATAAAGAAAGACTAAAAGATTTCTACATTACTATAATCCAGTGCCAACCGCCAGGCACATTAGGAACTACTACAAACACTACCCATTTAGAACCCATAGCAAACCCACCGTATCGTAACAGCACTACCAGGACTCACAAAGCACCATACCCTAACTATCAAAAGGCAACACTGCAAATATTAAACCAATACATTTCAGAGAATAACAATACATGACCTACTGGGGAAAGAGAACAAGTGGCAATGTCAAATAGGAATTACATAAACAGAATACCTCAGCTCAGTTACACATGCAGAACATACACTATCACCAAACAAGGAATCAAAATTTAGAAACAGGAAGACAATAATTAAACTGGGAACCCCAAAAGCCAAACTTGGAATGTACAACAACACTGTAGAAATAAAACTATAAATTAATTTCCTCTTGTATTAAATAAAGCACAGACGTTAATGATGCACATTTCCCAGAGCTGACATATTCCAGTTAATTCAAAATAAAGAGATATTTTTCTACCTTTTGTGCATTTTTTTTTTCAGTTGCAATTGTGCCAGCCACTTTCTTCTGGTTTCTTGGTGTCTTCTGCTAACTCTCCATGGTCTGCTGTCCATTTGTACTTTCTTCTCTCTTCTAGTTTTTTTTCCTTTCTCTCTCTGCATCTGCTTTAACATACTAATCTTTTTCCTTTTGCTCTTTCCTCATTCCTATTTCATCCACTCAAATTTTACCCCTCCATTCTCAATCCACACTTACTCACCCAGTACCTGGCCAATTGTAGATTTTTCTTCCCTCCCACACAAAATATTTTTTCCCCTCTCCATTTTACTCTCCCAGCCCTATCCCATTCTAATCCTCCCCCAACATCAGCTCCCTTGTAGTTTCAGCCCCACCCAGCATCTGCTCCCTTCTAGTCCCCGCATCATCAGCCCATTCCAGTCCTATTCTAGCCCCACCATCAGCCCATTTCCTGTCCTTGCTCCCCCCAACTAAGCCCATTTCCAGTCCTAGCTCCCTCCCCTCACAGCCCATTTCCTTTCTAAGCCCCCTCCCCATCAGCCCATTTCCATTCCAAGCCCCCCTCCCCATCAGCCCATTTCCATTCCAAGCCCCCTTCCACTCAGCCCATTTCCATTCCAAAACCCCGTCCCCATCAGTTATTTGCAGTTCAAGCCCCCCCTTCTACTCAGCCCATTTCCAGTCCTAGCAACCCCCCCAGTCCATTACCAGTTCTAGCCCCCCCATAGCCCATTACCAGTCCTAAGCCCCCCAACAGCCCACTTCCAGTCCTAACCCTCCCATCACCCCATTTTCATTCTTAGCCCCCCATAACCCCATTTTCAGTCTTAGCCCCCCCCAATCAGACCACCTCGAGTACTAACCCCTTCTGCCCATTTCCAGTGCTCGCCCCCCCTTAGCCCATTACCATTCCTAACCCTCCCATCACCCCATTTTCATTCTTAGCCCCCCCATCACCCCATTTTTAGTCTTAGCCCACCCAATCAGACCACCTCCAGTCCTAACCCCATCTGCCCATTTCCAGTCCTCGCCCCCCCATAGCCCATTACCATTCCTAAGCCCCCCAACAGCCCACTTCCAGTCCTAACCCTCCCATCACCCCATTTTCATTCTTAGCCCCCCCCCATAACCCCATTTTTAGTCTTAGCCCCCCCCCAATCAGACCACCTCCAGTCCTAACCCCATCTGCCCATTTCCAGTCCTAACCCCCCCCCCATCAGGCCAAGTAAATAAACTAAAAACAAAACCCTGTCTGCTGCTGCTGCTGCTGCTGCCGCCGCCGCCGTGGTAGCAGCACAATCAGCTGTTCGCGGTCCCTTCTCCTATGCCCGGAAGAGCCCGAGTCTGCTCCTTTAGCGGTGAGCTTTTCAAGCCGCGAAGAGAGTATTTTCCTCTCGCGCGGCTTGACAAGCCGCGCGAGAGGGAAATATTCTCTTTGCATCTTGAAAAGCCCGCCGCTAAAGGAGCAGACTCGGGGCTCTTCCGGGCTGAGGAGAAGGGACCGCGAACAGCTGATTGTGCTGCTACCACGGCGGCAGCAGCAGCAGACAGGGTTTGTGTTTTTTTTTTTCCTCCGTCGCGGGCCGCACAAAGTTCGGTTGCGGGCCGCATGCGGCCCGCGGGCCGCGTGTTTGAGACCCCGGATCTACATGCTGAGTAATTTTGTTCTTTATGATGGTCTCTACCATTTTTCCCGGTACTGACGTCTGGCTCACTGGTCTGTAGTTTCCCGGATCACGCCTGGAACTCTTTTTAAAAATTGGTGTTACCTTGGCAATCCTCCAATCTTCAGGTATTAAAGATGATTTTAATGAACGTTCACAGATTACTAATAGCAGGTCTGCAATCTCATTTTTCAGTTCTTTCAACACCCTTGGATGTATACCATCTGGTCCAGGTGATTTGCTACTCTTCAGTTTATCAAATAGTTGTAATACATCTTCCCGGTGTAGCGATATTTCTCTAAATTCCTCTGCAGTATCACCTTTAAATACCACTTCAGTCTTGGGTAACATCCCTACATCTTCCTCATTAAAGACCAAAGCAAAGAATTCATAAAATTTCTCCACTATAGCCTTGTCTCCTCTTACTGCCCCTTTTACCCCTCTATCATCTAACGGTCTAATTGACTCTCTCACAGGCTTTTTGCTACGAATGTATTTGAAAAAGTCTTTATTTCGCGTTTTTGCTTCCATAGCAAGTTACTTCTCAAATTCTCGCTTTGCCTGCCTTATCAATGCTTTGCATTTAACTTGCCAGTGCTTGTGCTGTTTCGAGTTAGTCATTTGGCTCTTTTTTCCATTTCCTGAAAGATGCTTTTTTAGTCGCAACAGCCTCTCTGACCTCACCTTTAAACCATGCTTGCAGTTTTTTGGACTTTCTTCCACTTTTCTTAAAGCGTGGAATACAGCTGGTCTGGGCTTCCAGGATAGTATTGTTAAACAACACCCAAGCTTGATGTAAGTCTTTAACCTTTGCAACCGCTCCTTTTTTTTTTTTTTTTTTTTTTAACTGTTTTCCTCATTTTATCATAGTCTCCCTTTCAAAAGTTAAAAGGTAGTACTGTGGATTTCCTTACTATCCCTCCTCCACTAATTAAATCAAACGCAATCATGCTATGATCACTATTGCCAAGTGGCCCCAACACCCTTATCTCCTGCACCAGATCTGATGTTCCACTAAGGACTAGGTCCAATATGGCTTCCCCTCTGGTCGGTTCATGAACCAGATGTAAGTTGTTCCAAGTAGGGTAGTCCTTTGTGGGATTTTTGGAGTCAAGTATGGTAGGTCCAACTTTGTAAAGATTTAGGGAGTCCCTGAGAGCTCCAACCACAACTGACATTAGAATAGATGTTGTCTTCCAAAGCTTTACAACTTCAATCTGAAGGTCTCTATATTTTCTAATATTCAAAAAACTCTTAGCCGACAATAACTCATTAACTATGCTCATAAGCACCAACAGAAACTATCATATTTTACCATTCTGGTAAATGCCAAAAGCTAATCCATTGTATAAAGTCCTATAGGACTTACTTACATGGAAATGGCAACCAACCTCATACATCAATTCTGACCAAACTAAGAGGAGAAATATCCCTCTATGTGGCAGAAAAACTACCATAGTGGAGCACTCACACACGTTTGGCCTAAAAAACTCCTCAGAAACCACACTTGACTAATTACAATGAAATATTAAAGAAGTACTTATTTAATAAGATATTTTTCATATATAATAGATATATTTTTAAAGGCTCAATAATTGCTCATAATTCATACACTCAATGAGAATTTGCAATCCGCCAATCAAGCAAGGCTCCAAAGCTACCATAGCGCATTTGCCCTAGAAACAAAACGGGGAACATTCACTTAACAATAATATCCCAAAGGTAAGCAATTGCTCTGCTTATCTTCCAAGCTGCCAATGTCACGAAGACACTAAAGCCACCCAACCAAGATCTTGTGTGAGTGTTTTCCTATGGTAGTTTTTCTGGGGGTTTTTCTCCTCTTAATTTGGATAGACTCGATGTATGAGGTTGGTTGCCATTTCCCTGTAAGTAAGTACTATAGGGCTTTATACAATAGATTAGCTTTTGGAATTTACTAGAATGGTAAAATATGATCGTTTCTGTTGGTGCTTATGAGAACTTTTTGGATATTAGAATTTAGTTACTCTTAGCGCTGTTATTTGGTTAGTGGGTCTCTATATTTTGCCAATTTTTCTCGTTCTTTGTCCTCAATTCAGGTATTACCTGGGCTTGCCACATCTATAAACCATACTTTTTTCTATTCTATAAAATTATTATAGTCGATTCTTCATTGGAAGACACAGTCTAGGACTGGTTTTAATCCTATGATTTGGCTTCTAACCAAGAACATAGGAATCACGCAGGTATTGGCGCAAGATGTAAGCGGTTCCAAAGTAGGGTATTTATTTATTTTATTTATTTAACAGCTTTTCTATACTGCGCTCTTTATTATCAGTGCGGTTTACAGTTAACAATTTGACTCTAGGACATGATCAGATCTGACCTGAGTTTACATATAACAAGGAAAGTAACATGGGATTGAACTGGGGAAACTATGTACATTTTAAGCAGAGAAAGATGTATGTTTTTATTTATTTATTTTATTTATTTTACAGTTTTTATATACCGCGCTCTTTGGTATCAGCGCGGTTTACAGATAACAAATTTCGCATTAGAACAGTCCTTTGCTTACATTATAACAGGGTCAGTAACTTGGAGACAACATGGTAAACTATATACAAGCTATATACAGAAAGATATATTACCTCTGGAAATTTACAGTTAAATTGGGTCATAAATTTGGGTGTGCAGAGCGTCTAGTTCGTGTTCTGTTATGACTATGTTGTTGGAATGTCAGAGGCTGTGTGAGTGATTTGTGAGATGGGGGGAGGAGGTGTAGGGTTAGGGCCTAAAAGGTGATGGCAGAATAGGTAGTGTTTGAGGGCCTTTCTAAATTGAGAGAGGTCTTTTATTGATCGGATATGAGGAGGGAGATTATTCCAGCAAGTTGGAGCGAATAAGGTGAAGGCCCTGTCTCTGGTTGTTTGGTTACTTTTAGTGTACTCCTTTGGTACGACAAGGGTATTGGCGGCTGCGGATCTTCTCAGTCTGTTCGTGGGGGTGTTGATAATAAGTGATGAGAGGGAAGGTGGGGCTATTTGATTAATTGCTTTAAAGGATAGCAGAAGTGCTTTGTAAGTTATCCTGGCTTGTAGGGGTAACCAGTGAAGCTCTGTTAGTATGGGGGTGATGTGGTCTCTACTGGAGGTACCGCAGAGGATGCGGGCTGCTGAGTTCATCGCCAATTGGAGTGGGTTGAGGGTGCTCTTGGGTAGACCATGCAGGATGACATTAGCATAGTCAAAATGAGGTGTTATTAGGGCTTGGAAGATTGTTCGGAAGTCATTAGAGGCGAGTAGTGGTCTTAAGGGTTTCAGCGTTCTTAATTTGTAGTAAATGGATTTGACGGTCTGCTTTATGTGATCTTTGAAGGTCAGTTCTTGGTCGATGGTTACTCCCAGGTAGCGAATTGATGATTTACATGGTAGTTCCGCATCTCTCACCTTCAAAGTTGCGGGGGGGGGAGAATTTCTTATTCCTGGTTACGAATAGGACTTCCGTTTTCTTGAAGTTTATTCGCAGGTTCTGGGATAGGAGCCAATCTGTAATCGCGTTGAAGCAGGCGATAATTGGGGAGAAGTCAGGGGCATTAATTTTTATTGGCGTGAATATCAGTACGTCATCTGCGTAGATCAAGCTGGAGGCGTTAAATGTTTTGATGATTTCACAGATTGGTTGGATATATATGTTAAATAGAAGAGCTGATAAAGAGGATCCCTGGGGTACACCCTGTTGTTGCTGGAAAGGATCGGAGGTTGAAGATCCTATCCGCACCTGTTGCCAGCGGTTGTTTAGGTAGGATCTACACCATTCCCAAGCTGATCCCTGGACTCCCTTTTCTTTAAGACGGTGAAGAAGTTGTACATGGTTAACCGAGTCGAAAGCTGCCGAGATGTCAAGGAAGATGAGGATGAACCCATTTTCAATTTTGTCAATTCCTCTTGATAAGGTGTTGATGAGTAGTGTGAGAAGGGTCTCTATGCCATGTGATTCACGGAATCCGTGTTGGCAGGGATCGAGAGGAGCTGAAGTATCTATATGCTGTTGCAATTGGATTTGTACCACCTTCTCTATGATTTTGGCTAGAAGGGGTATACTTGAAATTGGACGATATGAATCAGTTTTCGCTGGGTCGAGTTTATTGTTTTTCAGGAGAGGGCGTATTGAAGTTTGCTTGAGAGATGATGGGAATGATCCGTTTGTGAAGGAAAGTTGCATGATAAGGGCAAGTATGGGGTTCAGTTCAGCACGCATTGTTCTGATCCAGTAGGCAGGGCATGGATCGTTTGGGGCTGTGGTAGTATTCAAGGTGGCAATAAGGTCAGTGATGGATTTCACTGTGGGAGCGACAAAATTTTTTAGAGGTTGAGTAATTGAGACGGGGTTAGGTATACAACTTGGTGTGGAGTTCGTGTTAATGGATTTAGATTGAAGATAGTCGGCAAAAGCCTGAGGTTGAATTGATATTGTTTGGTTGGAGGATGGTGCCTTGGTTAAGGATTTAGTGATGTTAAAGAGGTCTCGTGGTTTGTTCAGTGATCGGAGGAGGGTTTCTGTATGGTGTTCCCTCATCTTTTCAGCTATTTTCTCCCGGTGTTTCTTTAGGGCATTTTCGTAATCCATTTGGTCAATTGGAGCACGTGATCTGCGCCATTTTCTCTCTTGTTTTCTTAGATTCTGGAGGGATAGTCGTAGTTCAGTGGAGAACCATGGTTTTGGGTTTCTACTTTTTAGTGCTGTGCTGGATGCTGGTGGTCTAACTGAGGAAGGTAGATGTGAAGAGGAGTTCAGGGTGTTGTACCAATTGTTGATCAGTTCATCAAGGTCATTGGTTGGTAGACGAAGGGTTGGAAGAGTCTGGCTGATGAAGTCATCCTTGTTGAGCGTTTTGAAACGGGCTGTTGATCCTGATGAGATCAAATTTGTCTGTCTTGCTGGGATACTGTTTTGCTGATATGGGACTTGGAAGGATAATAAATCATGATCAGACCATGGGACAGGGGTATGAGATAGCTTAAAGTTGGTGTTCGCTGTAGACTGAGGCGCAAAAATGAGGTCAAGGGTGTTACCCTTGAGGTGTGTAGGGGAGCTAACTAGCTGCGAGTAGTTGAGGTCAGCCATGGCATCAAGGAATGTGGTAGAATGGCTATGGTGAAGTGAGGAGAGGTTAAAGTCGCCCATTAACCAGTTGGATTTGCGTGGGCTTTCTGGGTTGCAGGCCAGCTCTATTATATTAGATAAATCTTCTGGTGGTGAGAATGGGGCTCTATATATGAGATTTAGGATGATATGTTTGTTAGCTATAGTAACTAGGTCCATGTGTGTGGTACTCCTGGTGGAAAGTAAACTAAATTGAAGGTTAGTTCGTGAAAGAATGAGGACACCACCTCCTCTTCGGTCTGCTCTGTGACATGTGTGTATTGAGTATTCTGGGGGAATGAGTTGGTTTATAAGGACATTGTCTGTGTCCGCTAGCCATGATTCTGTGACCAGGAGGATGTCTAATTTCAGCTTTGTGATGAGATCTGTAATGGCTGGCCACTTTTTACGTACTGAGCGGGCGTTGATGAGTGCACAGTTTAAGTTAGCATGTGAGGGAACAGGATTGGGTTTAGAACTACTAACAGTGTTAAGGGAGATATATAGTAGATGAGAGTGCCTAACATGGTGTGGTTGTGGAGCTGAGTGATGATAGGAGGAATGATATCTTCTTAATGCAATATGGGGATCTTGTGTGAGGTGGTAGGGAATGCTGCTGTATTTTGAGTGTTGGTATTCTATTTACAATAATGTACCTCTGAAGCAGTACAACTGCTTGATTACAAATACTGTCTGGTCTGTATTACATGTTATGTAAATTACATATTTTGTAATTCATATTAAGGGATTGGATTGTGAGGAGGGAGGAGGTGAGGCATTGTTTGGTTGTGAGAAGTGCATCAGGAACAAATGGTGCTTGAAGGCTTTCCTGAATTGCCTGAGGTCACTGATCGATCTGATGCTGGGGGATAGGTTGTTCCAGCATCTGGGGGCATAGAACGCGAATGCCCTATTATTAGTTGATTGTGCACATTTTATGGTTTCCCTCGGAATAATTAGCGTATTGGCGGCTAATGATCTCCTAGATCTATTGTTGGGGGTGTGAGTGAGTAGGTCTGAAATTGAGGAGGGAGATATTTTATTAATGGATTTGAAAGTAATGAGGAGGGCTTTGTATGAGATCCTGCAACTTATTGGAAGCCAGTGTAGTTCTCTTAGGATGGGGGTTATGTAGTCTCTCCTTGAAGCTCCGCACAGGACGCGGGCGGCGGCATTCATAGCTAATTGTAGTGGGTTTAGGGTATTCTTGGGGAGGCCATGGAGTATGATGTTTGCGTAGTCGAAATGGGGTGTAACTAGTGCTTGAAATATTGTGTGGAAGTTCTCTGGCTCCAACATGGGTCTCAGGTGCCGTAGGGTCTTGATCTTGTAGTAGATGGCCTTTACAGTGCGGCTTATGTGTGTTGTGAAGTCTAGCTGCTGATCTAATGTCACCCCCAGTTAGCGTATGCTAGGCTTGATTGGAAGCTCTGCGTCTCTTACTTTTAGTGTCGAAGGGGGAGAAAAGCTTTTGTTTTTTGTGACGATTAGGACCTCAGGTTTTTTTAAATTTATTTGAAGATTCTGATTGAGAAGCCAATCTGTTATTGCGTTGAAGCAATCGAATAAGGCTGTATAATCAGGAAGCATGACATTGATAGGTGTGAACATCAGCACATCGTCTGCATAGAGGAGGCAGGATATACCGAAGGAGCGGATGATTTCACAAATCAGCTGCATGTATATGTTAAAAAGCAGTGCCGATAGGGAGGAGCCTTGGGGTACCCCTTGCTTTTGCCGGAAAGGTTCAGATGTGTTGGAGCCGATCTGAACTTGTTGCCATTGGTCTTCTATGTAGGCTTTACACCAATCCCATGCAAGACCCTGGATTCCCTTATCATGGAGTCGAGTTAGGAGTTGGTCATGGTCGACTGAATCAAATGCGGCGGCAATGTCAAGGAAGATTAGTGCAACGCCCCTTTTGATGTTGGCTATCTCACTGATAAGTGTGTTGGTTAGGGAGGTCAGGAATGTTTCAACTCCGTGAGCTTCCCTAAATCCATGTTGGCTGGGGTCTAGGGGGGATGAGGTGTCAATATGTTGTTGGATCTGTCTCTGAGTCACCTTCTCGAGAATTTTAGCTAGTAGTGGGATACTGGAGATCGGCCGGTAAGACTCCTCCTTCCTTGGATCCAGCTGGATGTTCTTTAGCAGTGGTCGAATGGATGTCTGCTTGAGAGCAGGTGGGAATATTCCTGTTGAGAAGGACAGATTTGCGATCTCAGCTATGATTGGGCTGAGTTCCGATCGCATTGATCTGATCCAGTATGCTGGGCATGGGTCATTTGGTGCAATGGTGGTGTTGATGGTGGCAATAATGTTTTCAATGCTTTCCGCGGATGGAGGTGAGAGCTTAATGAGTGGATTCTGGTGCTGGGGAGACTGGGAAGGTTCTGGTATGGTGGCTGTGACTGTTTTTGACAGCTTTAGATTGAATATAGTTGGCATATAGCTGTGGCTGTATATGTTCTTGTTGTGGTGGTGATGGTTCCTTGGTTAAGGATTTTACTAAATTGAAGAGGTCGCATGGTTTGCTTAGTGAACGGCTGAGGAGCTCAGAGTGGAATTCTCTTCTTTTGTCCCATATTGCTTCACGATGAGTTTTCAAGTGAGCTAGGTATGTGGCTTGGTCCGAAGTGTTATGGGTGCGCCGCCATTTTCTCTCGTGTTTTCTAAGAAGTAGGGAAGTCCGTAGCTCAGGAGAGAACCATGGAGCTGTCTGCCTTTTACCAGCACGGTTATTGGATGTTGATTGTTTGTTAGAGGGCGGCCGTTGAGCGTACAAATTAAGGGTGTCATTCCAGTTAGCAACCATGTCATTGAGGTTGGATGATGACTGAGCGAGTTTTGGGAGTGCATGTTTAGTAATCTCTTCCTTGTCGAGTGGTTTGAAACGTACGTATTCCTTTGTGGGATTTGTGGAGTCAAGTCCAGCAAGTCTGAAATTTCTAAAACTTTAGCATTATTATTTCTCTGCCCCCTCCCCCCCCTGATGATTTCACTCACCTTGCCCCCTTCCCATGTATGGTTTCCCTTTCTCTTCCTCCAGAACTCCCTGAAGGACTGTTTCTCCTTGCACCCATTCATCATATCACTTCCCCTTTCATCTCCACCCTATTTGGTTGTATCAGTAATGCTCTCTCGCCACAATCCCTGCATTCTCACCATGTTACATGCAGGGCAAATGCTGGGCACATCCCCAACAGATAATGCGTAATTTCTGTAGCTACCGCAAAGCTTTTGCAACTAATGCCTGGAGACAGTTGCAAAAGCCTACATACCCCTACACTGGAAAAACCTAGAACATCTGATTAGAAGAAAGCATTTACTTTTTGTTGATTTTCCTAAAATAGAAGATATTTCTATTTTCTATATGCTTAAAAGATATTTATTTGAAATCTTAAATGTGCCAACTCAATCTATACCTCCCATATCGAAAGCTTATTATTTGTCAGCTTTCATAAAAGGTAGTCAGTGAAGGAGCAGCTGTGGAGCCTTCCCTGTAACTTTAGGACAGTTTGAATTCAAACTCTTTGGCAGTTCTTGTAACTTTATTGGTGTCTGTCCTCAACTTTAGAGCCTGATACAGACTAGCTCTTAAAACCATTCTTCAGGCACTGGAAGAAAACATAGTAGCATAGAATATGATGGCAGATAATGACCAGTATGGTCCATCTAGTCTGCCCAGTAAGGTAGCTAGAGCAGTTGCATCCACTGCTCCATGCAAAATATCCTTCTATCCCTTTGTTTAAGGTTGCACCCACTGCTCCGTGCACCCTTCTATCCCTTTGTTTAGGGCTATACCCACTGCTCCGTGCAGATCACCCTTCTATCCCTTTGTTTAGGGTTGTACCCACTGCTCCGTGCAGATCACACTTCTATCCCTTTGTTTAGGGTTGTACCCACTGCTCCGTGCAGATTACCCCTCTATCCCTTTGTTTAGGGTTGTACCCACTGCTCCATGCAGGAGCAGTTGCAAAGGTTAAAGACTTACATCAAGCTTGGGTGTTGTTGAAAAATAATATTTTGGAAGCCCAGACCAGCTGTATTCCACACTTTAAGAAAAGTGGAAGGAAGTCCAAAAAACTGCCAGCATGGTTTAAAGATGAGGTCAGAGAGGCTGTTGCCATAAAAGCATCTTTCAGGAAATGGAAAAAAGAGCTAAACGACAAAACCTGGAAACAGCACAAGCACTGGCAAGTCAAATGCGTGTTAAATGTATCCCCCAATTGTGTTGTGACCGCTTTGATTGAAGGATAAGGCGGTATACAAAACTGTCTAAATAAATAAATAAAATAAATAAATAAATGCAAGGCATTGATAAGGCAGGCAAAGGGAGAATTTGAGAAGAAGCTCCCTGCGGAAGCAAAAACACAAAATAAAGACTTTTTCAAGTACATTCGTACCAAAAAAAATGTGAGAGAGTCAGTTGGTCCATTAGATGATAGAGAGGTTAAAGGGGCACTAAGAGGCGACAAGGCGATAGCGGAGAGACTGAATGAATTCTTTGTTCGGTCTTTAGTGAGGAAAATGCAGGGATGTTACCCGTGACTGAAGTGGTATTTAAAGGTGCGGAAGAATTGAAGGAAAAATCGATACATCGGAAAGATGTATTACAACTATTAGATAAACTGAACAGTAGAAAATCACCTGGGCCGGATGGTATACATCCAAGGGTGTTAAAAGAACTGAAATATGAGATTGCAGATCTGCTATTAGTAATCTGTGAACTATCATTAAAATCATCTCTAATACCTGAAGATTGGAGGAACGCCAATGTAACACCAATTTTTAAAAAGGGTTCCAGGGGTGATCCAGGAAACTACAGACCAGTGAGCCTGACGTCAGTACTGGGAAAAATGGTATAAATCATCATAAAGAACAAAATTACTCAGCATGTAGACAGTCATGGCCTAATGGGAGACAGCCAACATGGCTTTAGACAAGGAAGATCTTGTCTTACTAATCTGTTATGTTTTTTTGAAGGTGTCAATAAACAGGTAGATAAAGGTGAGTCAGTTGATATAGTGTATTTGGACTTTCAGAAAGCCTTTGACAAGGTCCCTCATCAGAGACTTTTGGCAAAACTAAAGAGTCATGGGATAGGAGGCAGTGTAAAACTGTGGATCAGGAACTGGTTAAAAGATAGAAAGCAGCGGGTAGGGCTAAATGGCCAATTTTCCCAATGGAGAAAGGTGAATAGTGGAGTATCCCAGGGATCTGTGCTGGGTCCATTGCTTTTTGACATATTCATAAATGACCTGGAAAGTGGAACAACAAGTGAGGTTATCAAATTTGCAGATGACACAAAGCTATTTAAAGTTGTTAAAATCCAAGAGGATTGTGGAAAATTGTAAGAGGATCTTGATAAATTGGAAGACTGGGCATCAAAATGGCAGATAAAATTTAATGTGGATAAGTGCAAAGTTATGCACCTAGGGAAGAACAACCCAAACTATGGTTACACGATGCAAGGTTCCACATTAGGAACCACCACCCAGGAAAAAGATTTAGGCGTCATTGTGGATAATATTTTAAAACCCTCGGCCCAGTGTGCAGCGGCGGCCAAGAGAGCAAATAGAATGCTAGGTATCATAAGGAAAGGAATGGAAAATAAAACAAAAGATATAATAATGACTCTATATCGTTCCATGGTGAGACCGCACCTTGAATATTGTGTGCAATTCTGGTCGTATCTTAAAAAGGATATAGCATTATTAGAAAAGGTTCAGAGGAGAGCCACCAAAATGGTAAAGGGGAAGGAAGGATACTACTATGAAGAAAGGCTAAAAAGGTTATGGCTCTTTAACCTGGAAAAGAGGCGGCTGAGGGGAATATGATTGAAGTCTATAAATTAATGAACGGAGTGGAACGGGTAAACATAGATTGATTGCTTACGTTATCAGAATATAGAAAGACTAGGGGACATGCAATGAAGCTACAGGGTAAACTATTTAAGCCATTAAAAGAAAATATTTTTTCACTCAACGTGTAATCAAACTCTGGAATTTGTTACTGGAGGATGTAGTAAAGGCTGTTAGTGTAGCTGGGTTTAAAAAGGTTTGGACAAGTTCTTGGAGGAAAGGTCCATAAACCATTTTTAAGAAGGGACACAGGATATCAATGCTTGACCCAGTACAAGCATTGTGGAACCTGTGTCTTTTGGGGAAACTGCTAGGTACGTATGACCTAGATTGGCCACTGTTAGAAACAGGATACTGGGCTTGATGGACCTTGGTCTGACCCAGTATGGCATATCTTATGTTCTTATATTCTTATGTTCTAGTTAAATTTGAAACCCAGCAGAGAGCTTGTAGTTTAAATTTAATAGTCACTCAGGGCCTAGCATCAGCAAAGTACTTTTAGTTTACATTTAAAACACAGGAGAGAGCTTTCTGGTTAAATTTAGAACCCAGCAGAGAACTTGTAATTTAAATTTCATAATAAGTTAGAGCCTAGCAGCAGCAAAGAGCTATAATTTAAATCAAATCAGAATATAGCTTAGCACAAAAGGCAAAACAGGGTCAGTACTCTTTGAGCAACAAATAAAGTCTTCTAGAGACCTTTACAAAGAGGCCTTTTTATTTATTTATTTATTTTATTTACATTCTCTTATATACCGCGCTATTCTGCATCAGTGCGGTTTACATTGAACAAACTGAAATTACATTGAACAGGGCATTATAACTTGGAGATAACTATTTTACAGGGAACATGGGCTATGGAGGGTTAAGTGGCTTGCCCAAGACCACAAGGAGCACCTGTGGGACTAGAAACCCCAGTCCTTCCAGCCCAAGGTTGCTGTCCTCTAGTGGGATATGAACCCCCGACCTTCCGGCCGGAAGTACGTTGCCCCAACCACTAGGCCACTCCTCCACGCCTTCTACCTAGGGGGCAAGAGACCTGTGAAACCTTTTCAATAGGTGTTAACACCAGGTGGAAGGTCAAAAGGCCATTTTGAAAGACTCCTTCTATCCAAGCAAAGACTGTTGATCACCCAGGAAATTGGCCCCAGCTTACCTCAGCAGCACAGGCATAAATAGCTCAACCAGAGCTCTGTGATCCTCAGCCTTGAAGGACTAGAAAACGGGACTGTTACTTCTGGAGAGAGATCTGCAATTGTGAGTATATACTTCTGGGAATTTTCTGAAAGGAATTCTTTGTATTAAAGCTAATTAATCTGTGAACCCACTATTTTTGGTTAAATCAGTCAGGGCCTAGTAGCAGCAGTTTAAGTTTAAATTTGAAACACAAAAGACAGCTTTCTGGTTACATTTCATACCCAGCAGAGAGCTTGTTGTTTAAATTTAATAGTCACTCAGGACCTAGCATCAGCAAAGTACTTTTAGTTTAAATTTAAAACACATACTTTTAGTTTAAATTTAAAACACAGAAGAGAGCTTTCTGGTTATATTTGGAACACAGAAGAGAGCTTGTAGTTTAAATTTAATAGTCAATCAGGGCCTAGCATCAGCAAAGTACTTTTAGTTTAAATTTAAAACACAGAAGAGAGCTTTCTGGTTAAATTTAGAACCCAGCAGAGAGCTTGTAGTTTAAATTTCATAGTAAGTTAGAGACTAGCAGCAGCAAAGAGTTATAATTTAAATCAAATCAGAATATAGCTTACCTCAGCAGCACAAGACAGGGTACTGTGTAGCATCCCTCTTTTAATAAGTGTTATTTCCCTCCCTCCCCAACACCCACCCACCCACCTCTGGGATAATCATAGCTTTATAGGTACTTACACATCTTAAAAGACAGGAGGTGCTCTCAGGTGAAGCTCATTACCGAAATCAGTCATACGCTAAGGACCTGAGATCAATTAAGCTTCAGGTGAACAAGGTATATTAAACATATTAGGTACAGTATTATTAGTATAAATATCCATAGCAACCCTTAGGAAGTAAAGAACTTAAAGATCTAAACACAAACTTAAAACTAAGATGCAGACAGCAGTCCAGCAGTGAGATGGGGGCTTTTCAGTCTTTTGCACTGAGTGTCACATGTATGATTTTCTCCCAGTTGGTGAGAGGTCTTACGTGTGCACTAGGTGCAAGGAGCTCTTTGCTCTCAGGGAACGAGTCCATTCTCTAGAGGCTAGAGTAGCAGACTTGGAAAACATAAGAAAGACAGAGAGGTACATAGACGAGACCTACAGGGATATAGTCCTGAAGTCCCACCTCAAGTCTGGCAGCATCCCTGTTGCCATGGAGGAGAGAGGTCACGTGACAGGACAGCATCACTCTGGTGTGGCAGGAAGCGATCCTGTAACTAGGACCTGTCCTCCAGGTGATTCCTCGAACCAAGGAAGATTCTCCAGGGCCATGTACCAATGAGGGAAGGGTTAGGACAGCCGTTATAGTTGGTGATTCGATCACTAGGCATGTAGCTAGCTGGGTGGCTGGTGGACATGAGGATCGCCTGGTAACATGCCTGCCTGGTGCGAAGGTAGCGGACCTCTCGCGCCACCTACATAAGGTCTTAGATAATGCTGGGGAGGAGTCTGCTGTCTTGGTACATGTCGGTACCAATGACATAGGAAACTATGGTAGGGACATTCTGGAGGCTAAATTTAGGCTTTTAGGTAGGAAGTTGAAATCCAGAACTTCCAGGGTAGCGTTCTCTGAAATGCTTCCCGTTCCATGCGCAGGACCCAAAAGGCAGGCAGAGCTCCGGAATCTCAATGCGTGGATGAGACAATGGTGCAGAGATGAGCGTTTTGGATTTGTTAGGAACTGGGGAACATTCTGGGGAAAGGAGGGGCTCTTCCGAAGGGATGTGCTTCACCTTAACCGGGATGGAACCAGGCTGCTGGCATTAACCTTTAAAAAGGAGATAGAGCAGTTTTTAAACTAGATAATAGGGGAAAGCCGACAGGCACCCAAGAGCAGATGGTTCGGAAGAATGTATCCTTGAAGGATACTACCAAAAGCAGAGAGGTTCCAAAAAACAGTAAAGTAGCCCAAATGCCCTCGAGTATGGATCAGACAGAGCTTAAAGATCCCAAATTACCAATGTCTACCAATAGCCAAATTAATATGAATAAAATACAGTCTCTAAAATGCTTGTATGCAAATGCTAGAAGTCTAAAAAATAAGATGGGAGAGTTAGAATATATAGCACTAAATGAGAGGTTAGATATGATTGGAACATCAGAGACATGGTGGAAGGAAGACAACCAGTGGGACACTGATACCTGGGTACAAACTATATTGTAATGATAGAGCTCATCAAATTGGTGGAGGGGTTGCGCTCTATGTTAGAGAGGGCATTGAGTCACAAAGGATTAAAGTTTTGCAGGAAACAAAATTTGCTGTAGAATCTCTATGGATTGAAATTCTATGTAAAAAGGGGAAGGCGATGGCAGTGGGGGTGTATTATCGACCGCCTGACCAGAATGAA
The DNA here is from genome assembly GCA_033557465.1 of Ichthyophis bannanicus. Taxonomy (NCBI): domain Eukaryota; kingdom Metazoa; phylum Chordata; class Amphibia; order Gymnophiona; family Ichthyophiidae; genus Ichthyophis; species Ichthyophis bannanicus. The sequence continues at coordinate 278,525,040 of CM066041.1, forward strand.
CAAATGGATGATGAAATGATCAAAGAAATCAAGGAAGCTAACAAACGTTGCAGTGCAGTAATAATAATGGGTGATTTCAATTACCCTGGTATCGACTGGGTCAGTGTCACGGCAGGACATGCTAGGGAGATAAAGTTCCTAGATGAAATAAATGACTGCTTCTTGGAGCAGCTGGTTCATGAACCAACCAGAGGGGAAGCCATATTAGACCTAATCCTTAGTGGAACACCAGATCTAGTGCAAGAGATAAGAGTGTCGGGGGCCACTTGGCAATAGTGATCATAGCATGATCGCCTTTGATTTAATTAGTGGAAGAGGGATAGTAAGGAAATCCACAGTACTACCTTTTAACTTTCGAAAGGGAGACTATGATAAAATGTGGAAATAGTTAAGAAAAAACTAAAAGGAGCAGTTGCAAAGGTTAAAGACTTACATCAAGTTTGGGTGTTGTTGAAAAATACTATCTTGGAAGCCCAGGCCAGCTGTATTCCACGTTTTAAAAAAGATGGAAGGAAATCCAAAAAATTGCCAGCATGGTTTAAAGGTGAGGTCAGAGAGGCTGTTGTTGACAAAAAAAAGCATCTTTCAGGAAATGGAAAAAAGAGCCAAATGACGAAACCTGGAAACAGCACAAGCACTGGTAAGTCAAATGCAGGGCATTGATAAGGCAGGCAAAGGGAGAATTTGAGAAGAAGTTTGCTGCGGAAGCAAAAACGCGAAATAAAGACTTTTTCAGGTACATTCGTAGCAAAAAACCTGTGAGAGAGTCAGTTGGTCCATTAGATAATAGAGGGGATAAAGGGGCACTAAGAGGCGACAAGGCGATAGCGGAGAGACTGAATGAATTCTTTGCTTCGGTCTTTACTGAGGAAGATGTAGGGATGTTACCCATGACTGAAGTGGTATTTAAAGGTGCGGAAGAATTGAAGGAAATATCGATACATCGGGAAGATGTATTACAACTACTAGATAAACTGAAGAGTAGCAAATCACCTGGGCTGGATGGTATACATCCAAGGGAGTTGAAGGAACTGAAATATGAGACTGCAGACCTGCTATTAGCAATCTGTGAACTATCATTAAAATCATCTCTAATACCTGAAGATTGGAGGATCGCCAATGTAACACCAATTTTTAAAAAGGGTTCCAGGAGTGATCCGGGAAACTACAGACCAGTGAGCCTGACATCAGTACCGGGAAAAATGGTATATACCATCATAAAGAACAAAATTACTCAGCATGTAGATAGTCATGGCCTAATGGGAAACAGCCAACATAGCTTTAGACAAGGAAGATCTTGTCTTACTAATCTGTTATGTTTTTTTGAAGGTGTGAATAAACAGATGGACAAAGGTGAGAGTCGGTTGATATAGTGTATCTGGAATTTCAGAAAGCCTTTGACAAGGTCCCTCATCAGAGACTTTTGGCAAAACTAAAGAGTCATGGGATAGGAGGCAGTGTACTACTGAGGATCAGGAACTGGTTAAAAGATAGAAAGCAGAGGGTAAGGCTAAACGGCCAATTTTCCCAATGGAGAAAGGTGAATAATGGTGTACCCCAGGGATCTGTGCTGGGTCCGCTGCTTTTTGACATTCATAAATGACCTGGAAAGTGGAACAACGAGTGAGGTTATCAAATTTACAGATGACACAAAACTATTTAAAGTTGTTAAAACCCAAGAAGATTGTAGAAAATTGCAAGAGGATCTTGATAAATTGGAAGACTGGGCATCAAAATGGCAGATGAAATTTAATGTGGACAAGTGCAAAGTTTTGCACCTAGGAAAGAACAACCCAAACTATGGTTACACAATGCAAGGTTCCACATTAGGAACCACCACCCAGGAAAAAGATTTAGGCGTCATTGTGGATACCATATTAAAACCCTCGGCCCAGTGTGCAGTGATGGCCAAGAGAGCAAGTAAAATGCTAGGTATCATAAGGAAAGGAATGGAAAATAAAACAAAAGATATTATAATGCCTCTATATCGTTCCATGGTGAGACCGCACCTTGAATTTTGTGTGCAATTCTGGTCGCCGTATCTTAAAAAGGATATAGCGATATTAGAAAAGGTTCAGAGAAGAACAACTAAAATGGTAAAGGGAATGGAAGGATACTCCTATGAAGAAAGGCTAAAAAGGTTAGGGCTCTTTAACCTGGAAAAGAGACGGCTGAGGAGAGATATGATAGAAGTCTATAAATTAATGAACGGAGTGGAACGGGTAAACGTAGATCGATCGTTTACGTTATCAGAATATAGAAAGACTAGGGGACATGCAATGAAGCTACAGGGTAAACTATTTAAGACTAATAAAAGAAAATATTTTTTCACTCAATGTGTAATCAAACTCTGGAATTTGTTACCGGAGGATGTAGTAAAGGCTTTTAGTGTAGCTGGGTTTAAAAAAGGTTTGGACAAGTTCCTGGAGGAAAGGTCCATAAACCATTATTAAGAAGGGACCCATTCATTAATTTATAGACTTCTATCATATCTCTCCTCAGCCTTCTCCAAATTGAAGAGCCCTAACCTTTAATCCTTTCCTCATATCCTTCCATCTCCTTTAGCATTTTGGTGGCTCTTCTCTGTAGTTTTTCTAGTTCCACTATATCTTTTTTAAGATACGGTGAACAGAATTGCAAACAATATTCAAGGTGCGGTCGAACCATGGAACGATACAGAGGCATTATAATATCATTGGTTTAATTTTATTCTCCTTTCTTTTCCTTATGATTCCTACCATTCTGTTTGCTTTCTTGGCTGCCGCTGCACACTGGGCAGAAGGTTTCAAAGTATTATCCATGATGACGCCTAAATCGTTTTCCTGGATAATGGTTTCTAAGGCAGTACATTGCATCGTGTAACCAAAGTTTAGGTTGTTCTTTCCTAGGTGCATAACTTTGCACTTGTTCACATTAAATTTCATCTGCCATTTGAATGCCCAGTCTTCCAATTTATCAAGGTCCTCTTGCAATTTTTCACAATCCTCTTGGGTTTTAACAACTTTGAATAATTTTATGTCATCTGCAAATTTGATCATCCTCACTCGTTATGCCCATTTCCAGGTCATTTATGAATATGTTAAAAAGCAGCAGCCCTAGCACAGATTCCTGGGGTACTCCACTATTTAATTTTCTCCACTGAGAAAATTAGCCAATTAGCCTTATCTCTGCCAAAACACAGAGGCATCAAAGATGCATCAGGGTAAACTCTCAATTTATCCCGCATCAAAGAAGAAGTCAACTTAAACAGCAACTGAGACTACAACAAATCCTGCACCAACAAGTCAGCATAATACTGCTTTCGAGCCTGATGGGTCATTATCTTATACAATCGATAACTCTGTCTCCAAAGATACCTATCCAAATCACTACCAGACCTCCGCCAATGAGATTCTAGATGCCTACACTCCTTCCTAAGCAAATAAAGCTCATGTGAAAACCAAGGGAGCCAATTTTAAACATCTACTGTAGATTTATGTTTCAGAAGAACTGGAGCCAAATCCTGCCATAATTCACAGTTAGTAGAAAACCAGTCCACCAAGGACTGCTGACACTCAAATGTTGTATTCAACACCCCTGACTCCTCAATCTTACTCCAAAACCTGGCTGGTTGGACAAATTCACGGGCCTGCACATAATCAATTGCTGGATGCATTGCGCCAGTCAAACAAGGAACCCAAAGCAAAAATTCAATCATTCAGTGATCTGACCAAACCAAAGAAGCTGTCCATACATCAGTAAGCAAATACTCATCCATAAATTCAACAGAGTACACACATTGATCCAACTGATGACCCAAACTATGAGTGGAATGAAACAGCACACTAGAAAAGCCCACAGACTGCAAGAAAAGTAAATAATCCCCCAAAGATGCATCATGAACATCCTCCAAATGCAAGTTTATATCACCCCAAATAACACAATTAGGAACCAAGTAAATCCAAGTCGACAATAAGTCAAAATACGTATCCTGGATGTGTGCCCAGGAACCCGGTGGCCAGTAAACTAAAATAAACACACATTTATCCCCAATATCCCCCAAAGCAGCCTCACAACAAAATGCCTGCAGCTCCAGAGATATAAATGTATCCCGCAATCAAAGGTGATAAAAAGATTTATGAAGCTCTAAAAGCCTTCCCCCACCCAACCTAGTCACAAAACATTAAGAAACTGATAACCACGGGGACATACCTCATACAATAATGGATCATTCTCCAAGCGCAACCAGAACTTTGTAATAAATAGGAACCTGGGAATAGATTCACACAACAAATCCTGTATAAGGGAAATCTTATTACATATTGATTGGGCATTAACACTTATACAGGGGATAGGAATGGTCTCCAATACAGGCCCCCTAGAACCCTCCTTCACCAAAGATATCAATTGCCTAACTCACAGTTTCCCTGCATTAAAGGGATGCTATCTCCGAATCCGGGCACCACAACCTCAATGGGAAAGACTGAACTAACATGCAAAGACTCTCATAAAAAATGATAATCAAACTCAACAGGGGCACAAAGACTCTCAGAACAGCTAAAACTATAAACCCCAATATTATAAACATCATACCAACACAACAACAACAGGGCAAAAAATAACCAACCCATCATATTTTATACCAGACACCCTAAAAACAGAACCAAAAACACCCTCGCCCCGTATATCAATATACCCATTATCATCCCAAACACCTGTACAAAACTTATCAAACCCTGCTACCAAACAAAGTTCACACCCAGCACACCCAAGCACGTTCCAAGTGGCATGCTAAGTAGCACACCCCTTGGCCATGCCCCTTAGCCAAGACCCACCAGGTGGTGACCTGCCTGAGGGCCCTGAGAGTTATAGCTAGTGGACATGGAAGCTGCCCTCCTGATTATATCACAACCTGAGCAGGACCAGTGTCCAACCCAACACCCTCCAAAAGCTAATATCCTTGGGAACTGGTGAAAATCAACCACCAGGAATCCCAGTTTGGCACACTGGTAGTAGGTAGGATACAGGGGTGAAGTCCAAGCAAACCCACTTGAGGGACACATTTTGTGTTATGCTTTACTTTTAATTTGTTTGTTTTACTATATCTGCTTTGTGCTTATAATTGGAAGAGGAAGCCAAGAACCACGGCCAAACACAGTAAGGGTATCCAAAAAAATGTATTAGCAGGATCTGCTAATAAAGTTTTTTGGATACCCTTACTGTGTTTGGCCGTGGTTCTTGGCTTCTGCTTCCTCTTACTGTACCCTCTGCGGAAGACCTCCTTCTCCTGCTGTTTGGTTTTGTGCTTATAATTGTACTTTGCCTCACCACCTTGCAAACTACCCCACCCCAAAAAGTACCCTTTCACAGCTGCACTGCCACCCCAGAAATTGGTCAATACCTAAACAAATATCCCCAACTGCTCCAACACCCTGCCAATTGCCCCACCCCCAAAAACTACCATACAGCAACTGCCCCACCAACCCATATACTGTCCGACCCCTAAAAAAATTCCCTTGCAACTGCTCTACCACAATTCATACTGCCTGACCCCTAAAAAATACCCCCCACAACTGCTCCACCACTTCATAAAAACTTTGCATCCCCCAAATATTGCCCTCTGCAACTGCTCTACTACCTCAAAGCCCCTGTTTATGCCCTACCCTGAAAACTGCCTCCACTCCCAAAATAAATGATCCCACAAATCTTAAATCTTCTTCCCCACCCACCAAAATATCTCCCTGTGACCTCCCCACTCAAAACATCCCCCCATGCAAATGTCCCACCCTCCAAAACTCCTGACTGTAACTGCATTCTGCAAACATATTCCCACCCACCAAAACTACTTATCCACAACTGTCACCAACCCCCAAAAATATGCCCTCCATAAATGCCATACCACCCTCAGCTACCCCACACAGACATGCAACACACACAGGATACACAACAAAGATATACATACACGTGAACACCACACAGACACAGACACTGGGATTACGAATAATTCCCTAGTTGTGATGTACTACATTTTAAATTATTCACATATAGATTTTGTTTTCTTTGTTGACATTTCTACTGTGAAAGCTACTGACTGTATTGCACTGCTTTCTTATTGATTGCTGTCTGTACTGGACTAGGTGAAGGAACTAATAAGATAGGAACATACTGTACTTGGATGTGCTGTCAAATGTGTTAAGCACTCAGGAGATTAGGAATGAGAACCGTCTAGCTTTTGCATGATTCTATTGATTTGTTACATAAATGTCTAGAAGCTTGAAGGAAGGCTAACATGTCTAGACAGGGGCGGCCCAAGGGGGGTGCGGGGCCATGTGCGGAGACTCAGTGCGGGGCCTCATTTGCATAAGGGGCCTTATTTGCATAAATATTTGCATAATGTTACCATACACTAACTTTTAGTAAACATGTCTCTTAATGAGTGTATGGATAAAGAAAGACTAAAAGATTTCTACATTACTATAATCCAGTGCCAACCGCCAGGCACATTAGGAACCACTACAAACGCTGCCCATTTAGAAACCATAGCAAACCCGCCGTATCCTGACAGCATTACCAGGACTCACAAAGCACCATACCCTACCTATCAAAAGGCAACACTGCAAATATTAAACCAATACATTTCAGAGAATACTGGGGAAAGAGAACAAGTGGCAATGTCAAATAAGAATTACATAAACAGAATACATCAGCTCAGTTACACATGCAGAACATAGACCATCACCAAACAAGGAATCACAATTTAGAAAAAGGAAGGCAATAATTAAACTGGGAACCCCAAAAGCCAAACTTGGAAGTACAACAACACTGTAGAAATAAAACTATAAATTAATTTCCTCTTGTACCAAACAAAGCACAGACGTTAATGATGCACATTTCCTAGAGGTTTCATATTCCAGTTAATAAATTCAAAATAAAGAGATATTTCTACCTTTTGTGCATTTTTTTTCAGTTGCAATTGCTCCAGCCACTTTCTTCTGGTTTCTTCATGTTTTCTGCTAACTGTCCATCGTCTGCTGTCCATTTGTTCTTTCTTCTCTCTTCTAGTTTTTTTTTCCATTCTCTCTCTCTACATCTGCTTTAACATACTAATCTTTCTCCTTTTGCTCTTTCCTCATTCCTATTTCATCCACACAAATTTTACCCCTCCATCCTCAATCCCCACTTACTCTCCCAATACCAGGCCAATTGTAGATTTTTCATCCCTCCCACACAAAATATTTTTCCCCTCTCCATTTTACTCTCCCAGCCCCATCCCATTCTAATCCTCCCCCAACATCAGCTCCCTTCTAGTTCCAGTCTCACCCAGCATCCATTCCCTTCTAGTCCCTGCATCAGCCCATTTCCAGTCCTAGCCCACCATCAACCCATTTCCAGTCCTAGCTCCCCCATCCATTTTCAGTCTGAGTCCCTTCATCAGCTCATTTCCAATCCTAGCCCCCCATCAGCCCATTTCTAGTCATTTCCTAGCCCCATCATCAGCCCATGTCAAATCATAGCTCCCCTCCACTCAGTCCAATTCCAGTCCAAGCCCCCCCCCCAATGAGCCTACTTTCAGTTCTAGCCCCTCCATGAGTCCATTTCAATTCAAGCCCCCACCACAGCCCATTTCCAATCTTAGCTCCCCCCAACAGCCCATTTCCAGTCCTATCCTAGCTGCTCCATCAGCCCATTTTCAGTCCTAGCTCCCTTCCCTCACAGCCCATTTCCATTCCAAGCTCCCTCCCCATCAGCTATTTGCAGTTCAAGCCTCCCCTTCCACTCAGCCCATTTCCAGTCATAGCAACCACCCAACCCATTACCAGTCCTAGCCCCCCATCAACCCACTTCCAGTCCTAACCCCCCCATCACCCCATTTTCAGTTTAAGCCCCCCCCTATAACCCATTACCAGTCCTAACCCCCCCATCAGCCCACTTCCAGTCTTAACCCCATCAGCCCATTGCCAGTCCTAAACCCCCCCCCATCAGCCCACCTCAAGTCCTAACCCCACCCCCCAGCCCATTAGCAGTCCTAACCCACCCCCACCCCCCAGCCCATTAGCAGTCCTAACCCACCCCCCCCCCCCAGCCCATTAGCGGTCCTAACAACCCCCCCCCCCAGCCCATTAGCGGTCCTAACAACCCCCCCCCCAGCCCATTAGCGGTCTTAACAACCCCCCCCAGCAGTCCTAACAACCCCCCCCAGCCCAGCCCAGCCCAGCCCATTAGCAGTCCTAACACCCCCCCCCAGCTCAGCCCATTAGCAGTCCTAACAACCCCCAGCCCAGCCCAGCAGCAGTCCTAACAACCCCCCCAGCCCATTAGCAGTCCTAACAACCCCCCCCCCCCAGCAGCAGTCCTAACAATCCCCCCCAGCCCAGCCCATTCCATTAGCAGTCCTAACAACCCCCCCAGCCCATTAGCAGTCCTAACAACCCCCCCCAGCCCAGCCCAGCCCAGCCCAGCCCATTAGCAGTCCTAACAACCCCCCCAGCCCATTAGCAGTCCTAACAACCCAGCCCAGCCCATTAGCAGTCCTAACAACCCCCCCAGCCCAGCCCAGCCCATTAGCAGTCCTAACAACCCCCCCAGCCCAGCCCAGCCCAGCCCATTAGCAGTCCTAACAACCCCCCCCAGCCCAGCAGCAGTCCTAACAACCCCCCCCCCAGCCCAGCCCAGCCCAGCCCATTAGCAGTCCTAACAACCCCCCCCCCAGCCCAGCCCAGCCCAGCCCATTAGCAGTCCTAACAACCCCCCCCCCAGCCCAGCCCAGCCCAGCCCATTAGCAGTCCTAACAACTCTCCCCCCAGCCCAGCCCACCCCAGCCCACGGAAAATTAAAAAAAAAAAAAACCTGTCTGCTGCCGCGGTCGGGGCCGCCGCGGCAGAATCGAGCGTGCCGCGGGGCCCCCCTGTGCACGGCAGAGCCTGCCCTCCCCTGTAGCAGCTCTCTCTTTGGAGCTGAAGTCAGACGCGCCGGCTTGCAGAGCAGAGCACGAGAGAAGAGTTTCTCCCTCGCTGCTCTGTTAAGCCCGCGGGGGCTGATGGGAACTTCCCATCAGCCCCCGCGGGCTTAACAGAGCAGCGAGGGAGAAACTCCTCCCTCGCGCTCTGCAAGCCGGCGCGTCTGACTTCAGCTCCAAAGAGAGAGCTGCTACAGGGAGGGCAGGCTCTGCCGTGCACATGGGGGCCCCGCGGCACGCTCGATTCTGCCGCGGCGGCCCCGACCGCGGCAGCAGACAGGTTTTTGTTTTTGTTTTTTCAATTTTACTTTTCGAAAAGAATGTTTTTTGCGCGGGGCCCCCTGAAACGCGGGGCCCTGTGCAAAAAACATTCTCGCTCAATGGACGGGCCGGCCCTGTGTCTAGACATTATTTAGAGTTTAAAACCTCTATCTGCAGTTCTCTAATCTTCCCCCTATGTGTGTGAGCCTGCCCTTCCTGTTCCCAATGTAACTAGCAGCAGAGACTGTGGGGGCGGTGCACTGGAATACTGCTCTAGTCACAGAAAGGGAGGAGGTGAGTTGGGAGAAGTTCCTGTGATGTAAAAAGTTAAGTTTCTGCCTATGGTGGGAGATGGAAGAGAAACGAGGCTGGGCATTTTTTAAAACCCGGCATTGTAGTAGGAGAAACTTTTGCAGAGAGCTAACTATCCGTCTTGAGGCAAGGCGGAGGAAGAAAAAACTGATCTGGCTAGGGGCGGGCTGGGGAGGTGGGGCCACTCGCACATGCTCAGAACTCTGAGCTCTAGAGAGCACTCCGTCACGGCGCTGTCGGATGACATCACCATGTGTGGCTGACTTATCCTGCTGTCCACGGAGAACTCCTGTTACAGGTAAGTAACTCCGTTTTTCTGCCTATGGTGGGAGATGGAAGAGAAACGAGGCTCTCACCCCTCTAAATAAATGCCTCTAATGCATCTCTACAGGAAAAGCTGTTCCAACAGCTGCAGCAAACACTGACTCATAGTAACAGAGCAATAATGCAATTGTACCTATCATACAGACCCTCCCCCCCATCTTATCTCTTCTCTCAATCACAGGCACACACACAACAAACAGCCACACACACAAGTACATACATTCAAGCATTAACCTACACATACAAGCATGCACAGACACACATACTGTACACCAATACAAAAGAAACCACGGAAAAACCAGAACAGTCAATGCCCAAAAATGTATCTGGTCCAAAAACATAAAGAGGAAAAAATACTTTTATAAATTAATAATGGTGAAATTATACTATCATACATTCATATGTTGGAGTGTTCACTTTTTGGGGGAAAAGGGAAAATCCCTCCAAACCGTGAGTAACTCCGTTTTAATATTTTTTATTTTTTCAAATGTATAATCAATGAAAACTTTAGAAATTGCTACCCAGAGCCAACATGCCAAGAAAAGAAACCTTCAAGGTTTAAAAGTTATACTTAGCTGGCAATCGGAGCCGAAAATCCGTATTGATGAAATTGAAGAGCAAATGTTGTATCCGACGTTAGTCAGCTGAAACAGCAGCTGATCACATAGCTTACAAGAAAAAAAGCAACCTCAGAGTCATTAAATGCAGGGTCGGATACAACATTTGCTATTTTTTCCTCTTTATGTTTTTGGACCAGATACATTTTTGGGCAGACACACATACAAGCACATATGCAGTGACACACAAGCAGATGCACATACAGATATACACAGACATAACAACGCACAAAGATACATACAGACAAAAATAAAATAGAGATACACACAAAAAAAACAGATAATAAACCTACAAAACAGATAACATGCGTATGCACATGTGCGCACACACACACACACACACACACACACACACTCTTATACTCACACTCATGCAGACACCACATTCACAAGAGACAAACACACACACACAGAGGTTGAAAAGAATTCCATGAGCCATGCTGTGCATGCTTTCCCTACTTATTTTGATAGAGAAACAGGCTAGTTCAGCTGAAGATTTAAGTAGACCAAAGCATCTTAGGATGGCATAGATAGGGTTACACCTCACTCCAGGTCACATCAACAAGCTGGTCCAGTCTTGATTCCTTGATTTGCCACATTGCATGCATGGACTTATCATTTATATATTTCCATCAATTTCCAGATGACAATCAGCACTACAAATCTATGCATACAATGAGCCAGAACTAAGACTAGGTCAGCCTGTTTAGCTGATCTAGGGCAAGTGGTAACCCTACACCATCTGTTAGTGCCTGTGGTCAAAACATAAAAACTGGGTATTATGAAATGCTCGAACATCTCCTTGTAACTTCTCTATTTGTGATATACAATCCTGCTTACAGTATGAAAGCTGAAAATATTGGCATATAAATCTTGCCAACATACTAGATGGTAAATATATCAGCTACTAATAAAAACCAAAAGCCTACAGTGTGACTGGAATATGGATTCTAGTGCCAAACCTCAGTACAAATGGCTTCAAGTAAACTCCTTTTGCATATACACCAGAGGGTGAACTCATATCTAATGGATATTGCTATGTTTTCCATTCCAAAGACTTAGAAGGTGCATCTTCAGAGAAGAAACTGCCTTTCCCTAAGGACTTCAAGTTAAACCATCAACAAAAAAATCCCACTCAAACTAAGTAGAAACCACAATACTTGCTGTTACGCCTATCGCGTCATGTTTTTTGGAAGAATCTGAGACAGTCTTAATATTTTATCCTTCGTAAATGTGGACTCATAATCCTGGTTTGCAAGGCAACTAGGTCTACAAGTCTGTGTATGCAATGAGAGTAAAACCAGGACTGGCTCATCCTCTCCCTATTGACACGGAGCTAGATGGTAACCCTCCAAACCTCTATCCAGTCAACATTTTATGTTCCTTGTAGTGCTTAAAATAGCAGTAGGTCAACAAAATGTTCAACTACAATTTATAGGGCTGTCAGTGGAACTGATGGGCTTGGTTGGTCATGATGGATTGCTGCTATTTCTCAGCATGCTCTCAGTCTTTCCCCTGCAGAAAGACTGAGGGTAGTAAGAGAGCAGAAGAAAAAAACAGGGAGAAATTTAATTTATAGGCACTGCTCCAAGTAACACCAAAGATGGAGTAAAACTTCACTCTCTTTAATACTTCTCTTGAATCTTTACTGCTAACTTAATCAAGGCCCAGCTTCAAAAAAGTCAACTACTGTATTAGTAGTAATCTGTCCTCCGTCACATTTAAGAGTAAAGCTGTCTGCTCGCCTGGAACTCAGCCAGGCCCTCGAGCTTTTCTGTTTTAGCCTTCTTTTTCCATTTGCCTTCCTTATACCAGTGCACTGCTATATCAGGAGTCAACTGGAGCACTGATATGGCCCCAGGAAGGACAAATGTCCAGAAAAAAACATTGTTATTACATTTCTATTTGATAGCCCATGTTTTACCATAGGCCTTAAAGGAGAGAACAAAGAGACAGCTCAATATACAAAACTGTAAAATACCTAATACAACAAATAATCAATATAAAAAATAGATAAAAACAACAAAAGCCAACAACCCATTTGCCCAGTCTGTTCCTGTTGAAGAAAGATACAAATTGTTTGGTGCCTTACATCTAACCAGGTTGCTTAGATCTGAAAATGAAGCATTACTCGAGATTCTCTTCATGAAGAAAGCTAAAGGGGACTCAAGATCAGGCTTTGTCAACAATATGCAACTTTGGAACACCTAGTCAAGTGAATGTTCTGTTGTCTAAAGGTTTTTTTATTTTTTGGAAATTACTGAAGTCATGGATATTTGCCTTTGCTTTTTAACTATTATACTGTAAAATTAACTCGTCTTAGGGTTATGGGAATCATATTTGACTCAGTCAATTCTTGTTTTTAATTAGAGTTGTGTCTGAGTTGGGCAGCATTTATTTTGTTAGGATTACTTTCTTTTATTGTTTCATTTTAATATTTTTAAATATATTATTTATTCTTAACTTAATATCTTGCATACTCTTGTTCATTCTATGGCATTTTATAATTTTAGGGGCATGTTTACTAGGCTAGGCTAAAGGTTAGTACATGCTGTTTGTAACTAGGTCCCATGTTTATGTTTATGTTTATTACATTTGATATACCGCTCAAGCCAAAGCATCAGAGCGGTTTACAATATTACATAAAAGTTACAGAAAATATGAAAAGAACGCCATTAATTAGATAGGACAGAATAAGAGATGCAGTGATAGTTAAAGGAATAGAGGAGACAAGAAGAAATGCTCCACATAGCATCTGAAGAGGTAGATATCATACCACCAGGTGTTTAAGCTCCCACTCACAACCTCCGCTGTCGACATCACCCCTCCACCGCTCCGATCTCCACAGCAAGCAGAACCAATGTAGCAACATTTTAAACGGCCCCGCATGGTCCTACGCCTAAGGGCCACGCTATTCAATTAGATTTAGTTACGAACAGCAAGTGCTATCCATTAGCCCAGCTTAGTAAACATGTTTTTCTCTAGACGAATATTTTGGTGGTGTATTTTATTTTTTTGTGTTTCATATATTTGGAAAGGCAGTCCTAAAATCTCAATAAATACGGAAGAATATAAGGAATTAAAAATTAACTAAAAGTAAGAATAATAAGAAAATAACTTGAAGTAGCTCGAATATTCAGAGGACCAAAATTTCCAAACTAAACTGAACAGAAATAGCATGTTTAAATAAAATAACTGACCTGTCCATGGAGGAATAGTGTACTAACTCGTCTCCTTTCCGCAAGTCACTACCATTCTCAAGTTGCGCAAGCATGTCCATCCTCTTCGCAATCAACTCCAGCATGTCGCTCATTTTCCTCAGCACACCTCGGGACTCCAGGGATCCCATGACTGAAAGAGGAAAGCAACGTGCAAAGATAAGAACAAGACAGAAGTGCACAGCTAGAGACACCAGCAAGCTGTGTTCATTTCTCAAATGCATTTTTCTTTTACAAGAGATTTGGGTGATGGGAGGTAAACATTCATGAATATGAGGCAACAAAAATCAATAAGCAAGTATGATTGAAAGAAACCACCACGTAGACCCTGACTAGAAAGCTCTGCTTAATGTAACTCAAATGGGAGCATTCACTGCAACTCTAGTGCAGGACCTGTATGGCTCTGTCAATGCATCTCATCTCTGGTCTGTTGCATCCCCTTCTTCCCTTTTTCCTAGTATATGAGAACTTGCACAGGTCTGCAGGTCACCTTCAGACCCTACCTGCAACATCTTCTCTTTTTCCCCATTACTCATGATGAAGATACATTGCCAGAGAAGACCTGAAAAGCAAAGGAGTCCTGACGTATCCCCCAACTGCAACCAGCCACTTGTTTGCGTTCACTTTGCATTTGTGGTGTAGTTCAATGGATGACTACCTACCAACTGATAAGCCCTGACTGAGAAAGTTGAAAATATCCTTTCATCAGAAAATGAGAAGGGGGAAGAAGACAGCTTTGGAATGAGAGAAGGAAGCTTTATACAGGAACAGGATCCTGAAATAAATGAAGTAGGATTTCCTTTATTATGCTTTTTAACATAGGGGTCATTCCAGACAGCGCTTAGTGGGGATGTGCGTCCGGTTTGGATGTATATCCCCCGCTAAACACTTGGAGCCGATTCCATTCCCAAAGCTCCCTGCACTTACAGAGGAAATGTGCGGGGAGCTCTAGATGGGGGTGGGAGGGGGAAGGCCGGAAGTGGAGCGTGGCTGGGGCGGAGGCGGGCTGATGACCCCAGACATACAGGGATGATTCCAGTTATGGCCCTGTATGTCTGGGGTGGCAAGGATGGATGGATGGGGAACTTATTGCACCTCAGAAGTGGAATAAGTTCCCCTGACATTGGCAGCAAGCGACGGAGGGACCCGCTGAGGAGGTGAGCAGGGGCAGGAGGTTCCTACAGCCTGATCCCAGCCTTGGCAGGTCCCTCCAGGGGTCGGGCAGCAAGGAAAACCATGTTGGAAGTGCGGCAGGGTATTGGGGATCCTGCATGGCATCTCAGTGCTATGACGATCGGATGCCACAGCACCGAGGCTCCATGCAGGAGCAGGAGCGGCCCAAGGGGGATGCGGGGCCATGTGCGGAGATTAATTGTGGGCCTCATTTGCATAGGGAGCCTCATTTGCATAAATATTTGCATAATGTTAACATGCATTTTTAGTAAACATGCTTCTTAATGAGTGTCTGGATAAAGAAAGACTAACGGATTTCTACGTTACTATATTCCAGTGTCAACCGCCAGGCACATTAGGAAGTACTATAAACACTGACCTTTTAGAACTCATAGCAAATCCACCCTATCATAACAGCACTACCAGGACTCAAAGCACCAAATCCTACCTATCAAACGACAACACTGCAAATATTAAACCATTACATCTCAGAGAATACCAATGCATCTCCTACTGGGGAAAGAGAACAAGTGACACGGTCAAATAGAAACTCCATGAACAGAATACCTCAGCATGGTTAAAATGCAGAACATAGACTGTCAAAGTACAAGGGATCACAATTTAGAAATAGGAAGACAATAATTAAACTGCATTCCAACTCCCATCAGCCCACTTCCAGTCCTATTCCAGCCCCCATCAGCCCATTTCCAGTCCTATTCCAGCCCATCACCCATTTGCAGTCCATGTTCCACCCATCAGCCCATTTCTAGTCCTATTCCAGCTCCTCATCAGCCAATTTCCAGTCCTAGCCCTCCATATGCTCTTTTCCAGTTCCATTCCAGTCCCCCATCAGCCCATTTCCACTCCAAGCTCCCCCATCAGCCAATTTCCTTTTAACCTCTCCCGGCATTCACGGCTTCATTGAAACAGCCGCCAGCGTGAAGGAAAAGGCTCTTCACGCTGGCGGGCTGTGCACAGGGAGCCGGGGCCTCGCGTGGGCTTCCCCGGCGCCCTCTGCAGCTGTCCATTGAGCGGGAATGTGGCTCACGCGGGGCCCCCTGAAGCGCGGGGCCCTGTGCGAACAACATTCCCACTCAATGGACGGGCCGGCCCTGTGCAGGAGCATTGGGTGGGTTAGAAGGGGCCATGACTGGACGTGCAGAGCGGCTGAATCAGGGTACATCCAGGCCGTCTGACAGCCCAATTCTGGCATGAGTGACAGAAAATGTATCTGAGTGGCCTATCTAGTGAGGCCTATTTTCTAATATCTCACTTTAATGTACAAATGCAGGACAATTTTATAATCTTTCACGCAGTCAACACACATTACCAGGTGGGTATATGGGGCCTATTTTATAATGAAAAGTACCCACATATGTTCCTTTATAAAATAGGGGTGTAAAAACACACCTCAATTTAGTTTGGCAGGTATCTGTTTAAAATATTTGTTATACCACCATTTGGGGTACCATCATGGCAGTTTACAATGTACAAAAGTCAAAAGCCAAGTGCAGAAACAAACAAACACAATACAATTTACATGAAAAAGACAAACTGACTTGGGCATTATGTGGGGATGCGTAACACAACAATATTTCCACAGATTAATTGATGACAGAGAGACATGAGGAAGGGTGTCATTCATTCAGTAGTTTCAAAAGAGAACTTCAAAACCTATTTAAATTAATCAAAAGATTCCTAGAAGAACCATGTTTTTAACCCTTTCTTAAACTTTTTAAAAGGACTCTCCGCCCATAGATTATGTGGGAGGGAGTTCCACAACTGGGGAGCCTGGTAAATGAAGGCTATTTTCTGGAAAAAATTGAATCAAAGTGGTGATTTGCTTGGCAAGGCCAGGAGATTGCCTTGAGAAAATCTCAAAGGCCTTGCTGGGGAGTAAGGGATTAACATAGAACTGAGATAAAGAGGAAATCCAGCGTAGAAGGCACAATGGGCAAGCATAAGCAGTTTGAATTTAATGTGAGCAGTGATAGGGTGCTAGTGTTGTTCTCGAATAAGAGGGGTCACATGAACACTTTTCTTTGCCAAGTAAAATGATTTAATTGCTTTATTTTGTACCTCTTCACCTGTCTTGAAGGCAGGACAAGAAAGGAGTTACAGTAGTCCAACCGAGTTGCTACAAATACATGAATTAACATCTTTAGAGTCCTGTTGTCCAAAAGGTGCTTTATAGACTTTATTCTATGTAAGGCTGCATAGGAACCCTTGATGATCTCATATATCTGATTTGCAAACCTAAATTTATTGTCCCTCTTACTCGTAAAAGCGTCACTGATTCTTTGTCTGCTCTAGGGCAGGTGTAAATGCTCACACTTAGATCATTCAAAAACAAGAGTCCATTATAATATTTTATAACTTACGTGTGCAAATTTAGGTTCTGCCTATGCTCTGCCCAGGCTCTGACCCTGTGCACACCCAAACTGAAAGTACGCAAGATGGGGCTTAATGCGCGCACTTACAGAATAGTGATCGCCTAAAGTACAAGTGTAAGTGCCCTTTCACGTGCATAAGTCTCTTAAAATAGAGACTATTTATTTATTTATTTTGATACTGCTTTATCTTGGAATCAAGGCAGTTTACAGTTAACAAAACCATTTTACATTGAACATGTTTCTATTGAACTAGGGAGGGGGAGGGGACATGAACCATTTTACAAATTTACAATGGACAATGAACAATTACCAATAGATAAGGAGGAGGTAAAATAACAATAATATTAAACATACTGTTTGGAAGGGTGTATTACTTACTATTTATTTATTTATTTTATTTATTTAACAGTTCTTCTATACCGCGCTTTTCAGATCAGTGCGGTTTACATTCAACGTCAACTATACAACACAGGCATTCTGAGTTGTAAACTTTACAATAAACAGGGAAATCAACATGGGAACAACTGGGGAAACTATCTACATTGTATTTACACTATTACCTTTTTCAAGCAGGGTCTATCTACATCTTATTACTTTTGAAGGATCGGTGGGTTAGCCTTTTTCATACTGAGTCTGATTGTTTAGGTGTGGTGCGTGATTGTCTGAGGGGCAACATGTATGAATACTGAGGCTGGATTCAGGGTAGTATGTGGTGAACAGGTGGTGCTTTAATGCTTTCCTGAATTGGGTTAGGTGGGTGATGTTTCGTATATAGGTGGGGAGGGCATTCCATGCTCTAGGTGCATAAATTGTAAAGGCTCTGTTTGTTGTTATTTTTGTGCATTTCGTTGTTGCCTTTGGGACCTCGAGGGTGTTTTGCGTCGTAGGTCTTCTGTTTCTGTTATGTGGTACTTTGTGTATCATCTCGCTGATAGCTGTGGGAGTCAAAGTGTTTAACGCTTTGAAGGTCAAGGTTAGGACTTTGTGTAGGATTCTTGCTTGAACAGGTAACCAATGGAGGTTCATCAGTACTGGCGTTATGTGCTCTCTCCGTGAGGCCCCTGTTAGTACTCTCGCAGCAGTGTTCATTGCGAGCTGGAGTGGTGCTAGTGTTGATTGGGGGAGACCGTGTAGGATTACGTTGGCGTAATCAAAATGTGGTAATATTAATGCTTGATAGATTGATCGATAGTCGCTGAAATCTAGTAGTGGTCGGAGATGCTTTAAAGTCCTTATTTTCATGTATACTGTTTTTACTGTGTTTTTTATGTGGGTTTTCAGATCCAGGTGTTGGTCCAGAGTAATGCCAAGGTAGCGGATTGTTGATTTGGTTTTCAGTTCTGTGTCGCCGATTTTTAAGGAGGGTGGAGGGGTGAAGTCCTGGTTCCTTGAGATGAAAAGGACATCTGTTTTGCTGTAGTTGATTCTTAAATTTTGTGTGTTGAGCCATTCTGCTACTGCCTCAAAACAGCTTGTTAGAGGGAAAAGGTCTGGTTGGTTGGTCCTGAAAGGGATGTATAGCAGGATATCGTCTGCGTAGGCTAAACAGTTGACCTTGAATGAACGTGCTAGGGCACATATGGGCTGCATGTAGATGTTAAACATCAATGCAGATAGAGAAGAACCCTGTGGCACGCCCTGGTTTTGCAAAAATGGTTTGGAGGTTGTGGAGCCAGACCTTACATGTTGCCATCTATTGGTCAAGTATGACTTGCACCACTCTAGGGCTGTCCCTTGAATTCCTTTTTCGCTGAGGCGTTGTATGAGGATCTCGTGGTTCACAGAATCGAAGGCCGCTGCAATGTCGAGGAAGATGAGAGCATATCCCTGGTGAATTTTGTCTGTTCCGGAGACTAGGTTGTCAAGTAGGGTGGTGAGGAGGGTTTCCACCCCGTGTGCTTCTCTGAACCCATGCTGGGAGGGGTCCAGTGGGGCTTCAGTATCAATATGCTGTTGAATTTGGCGCTGTACTAACTTTTCAATTACTTTGGCAAGCATGGGGATACTTGAAATTGGCCTGTATGATTCCACCTTCGTTGGGTCCATCTTGTTATTCTTCAGCAGTGGTCTGATTGATGTTTGTTTCAGGCTCTGTGGGAATGATCCAGTTGTGAGGGATTGGTTTATTAATTCGCTCAGATATTGGCTTAAGTCACATCGCAACTCCTTTATCCATAGGGCTGGGCATGGGTCGTTGGGTGCAGTAGTAGGGTTGATTGCAGCGATGGTGTCTTCAATCTCTCTGCGTGATATTTTGTCAAAATTGGCTAGTGGTGATGGTTGGGGTAAGTTATGCTGAAGGGTGTTGTTTGCGGAGCTCGAAGTTTCGCCAGCGTGGGTTACTCCTGGTTGTAGATAGTTGGTTGAGGTTGCGCCAGTCTGGATTATTTTTGTTTGTAGGTAGTTAGAGTATGCTTGGGGTTGTGGCATATGTGATTGGTCTGTGGGAGGTTCTTTTATGAGGGATTTTACTATATTGAAGAGGTCGTGGGGTTTGTTTAACGATCGCTTCAGTATGTCGGAATGATATTGTTTCCGCTTCTTTGTTAATTCATCACGGTATGCTTTTAGGTGAGTGATGTAAGTACTTTGTGCTTCGGTAGAGCGAGTCCGGCGCCATCTTCTCTCGAGCTTGCGCAGGCACTGGAGTGAAGTTCGGAGGTCCTTGGTATACCATGGTGCGTGTTCTCTTTTCTTTTTTGTTTTATGTGTGGGTGGTATGCATGCGATGGTCTTGAGGCTCTCGTCCCATGTGGACACCATCGTATCTAGGTCGTGTGGTATATTGTTGAGAAGTGGGAGGATCTTCCCTCGAATCTCTTCTTTCTCAAAGGGGCGGAAGTGCTTCAGCGAGGTTTCGTGGACAGCGTTGGTTTTGTGGGAGTCTTGGTTGTAGGTGTTAATAGGTATCTGGAACTTGAGTAGGCTATGGTCAGACCATGGCACAGGAGATATAGTTGGTAGCATTGGTTCGGTGGTATCCATATCTTTCTGTGGAGCAAAGATCAGGTCAAGTTTGTTTCCCTTGATGTGAGTTGGACTATTGACTAGCTGATCGTACCCTAGTTCTTGTAGTGCTTCTAGGAAGGCAGTGGCTTGCGCTTCCTGTAGCGTAGGAAGGTTAAAGTCACCTAGAATCCAGTTTTGGGATCGTGGTTTTTTTGAGTTGCAGGCAAGGCCAATTATTGTTGCGAGATCCTCAGAAGATGGTGTTGGTGCTCGGTATAGTAGGTTGATTGTGCATGTGTCATTTGTTATAGTAAGGGAGTCCAGGTTAGCTGTGCTGGTTGCATTACACATCTGGAAGCATAGGGCAGTTTTGGCCAGGATGAGTGTTCCGCCTCCTTTCTGGTTGGTTCTATGGCATGCATAGACTGAGAATCCTGTGGGTAACATCTGATTGATGATTGCGTTGTCACATTCCGATAGCCAAGTTTCTGTGATCATGAGGATGTCAAGATCAAGGGATGTGACCAGATCGGTGATTATCGGCCATTTAGTACGTATTGATCTGGCGTTGATGAGTGCACACTTCAGGTCATGTTGTTGTTGCTGACGGTCTAATTGTGACTATACATGGTTATTAACGCATTGCAATCAATATAGAGCATAAACAATACAGGGCATTGCAATATAGGACATGATATTATAGGGTATTATGATTGATAGTTTTGATGTAGCTTATGAAAACATCATATGTTGCAGGCTTGATGATGTATCTTTATTTATTTATTTTTATTTATTTGGTTCTTCTATCCTGCCCCTTCCAGAGATCAGGGGTGGTTTACAACTAACAGAACAAGTTACATGGAACAGTGGTTAAACTATTTACAAGAACATGTATTACAAATCAAATTTCATAAAAACTTAGTAGAGTTTGGTAGGTCCACTATTTACTATTTACATAGGTACAAAGTGTATTCTGTAATTTTATGAAGTAAGGATCAGTTACTACATTAGGCTTTCTTAACCAGGGCTCCACACATCAAACAGGGAACTGTACTTGAGCACAGTAGTATTGCTGAACTCTGTAACCCCCTCAGGTTCAGGAACTGCTAACACCTAATCAGGGGTTAGTGGGCCTGTTTCCTGAGTGCAATTGAAGCCTGCATAAAAAGGCTGCTTTGCCCTGCCCTTTGAGGCTTTCTTAACCAGGGCTCCACACATCAAACAGGGAACTGTACTTGAGCACAGTAGTATTGCTGAACTCTGTAACCCCCTCAGGTTCAGGAACTGCTAACACCTAATCAGGGGTTAGTGGGCCTGTTTCCTGAGTGCAATTGAAGCCTGCATAAAAAGGCTGCTTTGCCCTGCCCTTTGAGGCTTTCTTAACCAGGGCTCCACACATCAAACAGTAAGTAGGGATTTGAGGGTTTCTTTGTTTGGTTTTTTTTGTTACATTGCTAGCTCTCTGACTGGGAGCTCTTAAAAGGCTTTTGTGTATATTTTTTAAAGCAAGTTTAATTTCATTTTTGCTGTTTTAGGGGAACTGTACTTGAGCACAGTAGTATTGCTGAACTCTGTAACCCCCTCAGGTTCAAGAACTGCTAACACCTAATCAGGTGTTAGTTCCCTCCCTACCCACCCCGACTCCCACCCACCCCTAGTGAGCAGTCTTGCTTTATAGGGCACCTCCCCCTTTAACAAATCACAGTGAATTGGACCAGCACATTTTGAATATAATTAAAGAGTTTTAACTGCTTTTTCTCTGAAAGGACAGCTGCGAAACCAGCTGGTACTTCGTAGATCTCTCTCTTTTGCTTTAACAGATACCTAAGCTCCACAAACAGAACAATGGCTGGGAAAAATCGTATTGCTAAAGCTGTTGCCCCCGTTACAGCTTCTGCCTCGGTCCAGACAGAGGTCCTATTGCCAGTTGAAGAACCGGTTCCATGTGCAGGGTGCCTGCATGCTGAAGCTCTGAGGAAACAAGTGGAGGAACTCAGAGAGGAGGTGGCGAGGCTGAGGAGTATTCAAGACAGTGAGAAGTACATTGATGAGATGCTGCTTGCAGCAACCAGGCTCTCCAGCACAGGAGAAGATGGGTGCCAACAGAATGTCGATGGTTGGACAAAAGTCACCAGAGCCTGCAAAATCACCAATCCAACTTCTCCAGCCCTTGAATTGAAGAACCATTATGCAGCCCTGGAAGTGGAGGAGGTGAAAGCATCCCTGGAAAGGGAAGAACCAGAGTTCAAGTACCCCATAGTTGCAGAATCAGTGACCAGAAGGAAACGAAGGGTAGTGGTGGTTGGAGACTCTCTTCTGAGGGGTACTGAGGCGTCCATCTGCCGACCAGACTTGATGTCCAGAGAGGTATGCTGTCTGCCTGGTGCCAAGATCCAAAATGTTACGGAGAGTTTGCCGAGACTCATCAAGCCCACTGACTATTACCCAATGTTGCTAATCCATGTTGGAACAAATGATACTGCCAGGTATACCTCGGAACGTATCAAAAGTGACTTCATGGCTCTGGGACAGAGGGTGAAGCAGGTAGGTGCACAGGTGGTGTTCTCTTCAATCCTCCCTGTTGAGGGTAAAGGCCAAGGCAGAGAGGCTCGCATCCTGGAGATTAATGCATGGCTGCGTGGATGGTGTCTTCGAGAGCGTTTTGGTTTCCTAGACCATGGGATGCTGTTCCAAGGGTTGCAGAGCAGAGATGGCATCCATCTGTCCAAGAAAGGTCAACACATCTTTGGTAGTAGACTGGCTAATCTACTGAAGAGGGCTTTAAACTAGATTCGTTGGGGATGGGTGAAGAAAGCCCCCAGGTAAGTGAAAGCCCCCAGGTAAGTGATACATCAAATACCTTTATGGAAATGGGTAACAGGGGTAACATATGGAAAGCAGTGTGTATAAATGCCCGTAGCATGGGAAATAAGATCTCTGAAGTTGAAGCTTTGGTGGGAGTGGCTGACTTAGATTTAGTGGCAGTTACAGAAACATGGTTCACAGAAAACCATGACTGGGATGTAACTATACCTGGCTATACTTTATTCAGAAAGGACAGGGTAGGAAGAAGGGGAGGAGGAGTAGCACTATATGTAAAAACTACTATTAAAGCTTTGGAATTACAGAGCTTAAAAGGGAGAGAGGAGGCATTGTGGGTTAGACTAGAAAGAGGGAAAGAGAAATCTATTTGCATTGGTGTGATATACAGACCTCCCTCACAAGAGGAAGAGGTGGACAGAGAGTTAATTGAAGACATACGCAGCATTGCTAGGAAAGGGGAAGTGCTACTGCTAGGAGATTTTAATATGCCAGATGTTGATTGGCACATTCCTGCTGCAGTATCATCTAGGAGTAAGGAGATCCTGGATTCTCTACAGGGAGAACTATTCAGGCAATTGGTAACAGACCCCACACGTGAAGGGGCCATACTGGACTTGGTGCTTACCAATGGTGAAAGTGTTTCTGATGTTGTAGTGGGAGATCATTTTGCATCCAGTGATCACCAGATGGTGTGGTTCAGTATTAGGACTAGGGCTGTTAGAATCCATTCCAAGGTGAAGATCTTAGACTTTAGGAAGACTAACTTTGCGATGATGGGCCAATGCCTCAGGGAGTCGTTAGTGGGATGGGAACAGCTGGGGGATGTAGAACAACAGTGGGCAAAACTGCAAGGGGGTATTTTAAAGGCAACCAACCTTTTTGTTAAAATGGTAAACAAAGGCAAAAGGAACAGGAGACCGCTATGGTTTTCGAAGGAAGTAGCTGAAAAAGTGAAGAAAAAGAGGGAGGCCTTCATGAAATACAAGAGATCACAGAGAGAGGAAGATAGGCATCTGTATTTGGAAAAACTTAGAGAAGCTAGCAAAGTAGTCAAGAAGGCAAAGATTCAAAAGGAGGAGGAAATAGCCAATGCAATAAAATGGGGGGATAAGACATTTTTCAGATATATTAGTGAGAAGAGGAAGGGCAAAAGTGGTATTGTCAGACTCAAGGGTACAGGGGGGGAATATGTAGAAGCTGATAAGGATAAAGCGGAATTACTTAACAAATATTTTTGTTCTGTGTTCACAGATGAAAAACCAGGAGCAGGACCTCAGAAAACACCCACAAATAAGAACAGAAGCGAGGGACATCTTGAACAATTTTCAGAAGACTGTGTTCGTGAGAAACTAGCTCAACTCAAAGTAGACAAAGCGATGGGACCGGATGGGATACACCCTAGAATACTGAGGGAACTTGGGGACATTCTAGCAACTCCACTGACTGACCTTTTCAATGCCTCATTGGAGTCGGGAGTGGTGCCAAAGGACTGGAGAGAGGCTCATGTGGTGCCTTTACACAAAAGCGGAAGTAAGGATGTGGTTGAAAACTACAGGCCGGTTAGTTTAACTTCAGTGGTGAGTAAATTAATGGAAACGCTGTTGAAAGAGAAAATAGTGAGGTTTCTGGAGTCCAGCGGATTACAGGATCCGAGGCAGCATGGATTCACCAGAGGCAGGTCTTGTCAGACAAATCTGATTGATTTCTTTGACTGGGTGACCAGGGAGTTGGACCGAGGGAGAGCTCTAGATGTGGTGTATTTAGATTTCAGTAAAGCCTTTGACACTGTTCCTCACAGGCGACTTATAAACAAACTGAGCACCCTAGGGATGGACCCTAAAGTTACTGCTTGGGTTAGAAATTGGTTGGGTGGGAGGCGACAAAGAGTACAAGTAAATGGAGCTCACTCTGAGGAGAAGGATGTTACCAGTGGTGTGCCCCAGGGATCTGTCCTTGGTCCGATTCTTTTTAACATCTTTGTTAGTGATATAGCGGAAGGGCTGTCGGGTAAGGTTTGCCTCTTTGCAGATGATACCAAAATCTGCAATAAAGTAGACACCCAGGAAGGTGTAGATAACATGAGGAGGGATCTAGCTAAGCTTGAAGAATGGTCTAGAATTTGGCAGCTGGGATTTAATGTTAAAAAATGTAAGGTCATGCATTTGGGCTGCAGCAATCCAAGGGAGCAATACAGCATAGGAGGTGAAGTACTTTTGTCCACTAAAGAAGAGCGGGACCTAGGCGTAGTTGTGTCCGATGATCTTAAAGTAGCTAAACAGGTAGAAAAGGCGACGGCAAAAGCTAGAAGGATGCTTGGGTGCATACGGAGAGGAATGGCTAGCAGAAAAAAGGAGGTGATAATGCCTCTGTATAAGTCTTTGGTGCGACCTCATTTGGAGTATGGTGTGCAATTCTGGAGACCGCACCTTCAAAAGGATGTGAACAGGATGGAGTCGGTACAGAGGGTTGCTACTAAGATGATTAGTGGTCTTCATTATAAAGCATATGAGGACAGACTTAAGGATCTTAATATGTACACCTTAGAGGAAAGGCGGGATAGAGGTGATATGATTGAGATGTTTAAATACCTCCGTGGCATAAATGTTCAGGGAGAGAGCCTCTTTCAATTGAAAGCAAGTTCTGCGACGAGGGGACATGGGATGAGGGTGAAGGGAGATAGATTCAGGAGTGATATGCGGAAATATTTCTTTACGGAAAGAGTAGTGGATCCGTGGAATAGTCTCCCAGTGGAGGTGGTAGAGATGAGGACAGTAACTGAATTCAAAAAAGCATGGGACCAACACAGAGGATCTCTAAAGGTAAAAAGTGGACTGTTGTAGTTGTTGTTATGGAAGGACAGACTAGATGGGCCTTGTGGTCTTTTTCTGTCATCATGTTTCTATGTTTCTATGTTTCTATGTTACATTATAGTTGTGCAAAGGACCCTTATGTGGGATTCGTGTTTGTGGGGAGTTGCTTGTTTCCAAAATGTTCTGCAAATAGATGTGTCTTAAGCATTTTTCTGAAATTAGAGATCTCAGTCATCACCCACAATGTATTTGAAAGCGAGTTCCATAAGATCGGTGCGTAATATGTGAATGGCCTGTTACTAGTTGCTCTGCCTGTTCTGAAATCCGTTGGGATAGCTAAAGTGTTCTGTGTATTGATTCTCCGCTCTCTATTGTTGGGTATGTTGCGTATTAGTGATGTTAGGTAGATGGAGGAGAGGTTATGTAGTATTTTGAAGGTAGTCATGATGGATTTGTATTTTATACAACTTTCAATTGGTAGCCAATACAGCTGCTGTAGGTTGGGAGTTCTGTGGGTATCCCTGGAAGCTTTCAACATTATCCGAGCTGCAATGTGTTGAGCCATGCGAAGTCTGTTAAGTGTTTGTTTAGATAGCCCTTGAAGAATGCCGTTGCAGACGTCAGTGTGGGGACAGATCAGTGCTTGGAGAACAGTACCAAAGTCCTTTGGTTCCAGGAGAGGTCAAAATGGTTGTAGCATTTTTAACTTATTGTATATGGCATGCGTTGTTTTGCTTAGAAGTGAGCCTGAAGTTCAATTCTTGGTCCAATGTTATTTCTAAATATCTGACTTCTTTCTTAAGTTCCAACAATGCTTCTTTGTATTTTATTACAGGTGGTGGAGTGAAGTTTTTATCTTTGGAGTGTGATGCTGCAGACTCTCTGAGAAGGGAAGAAAATGTTTTAAATGCAGGAAAAGTCAAGCACAACCTGCAATATCGCGAGGAACCACATAGGGGGAGCAGAAGGGACCTCCGAGGAACAGAGGAACCACACCTCCTAGGTCATGAGGTAATGCCAGCCAGCTTCCAATCAAGAAAGAGAGGAGTGCCTCTTAAAGGGAATTTGGAAGGTTGGAAGGCAGAACAGGCAGAGCGGCCGGAACTAGAACAAGGAGAATTAGATTCAGAGCAGCGAGAACCGGATTCAGAACTAGAAGAACCAGGAGCGGAACTGGCAGAGTCAGGAGAAGCAGAATCAGGAGCAGAGCGGCCAGGAGGAGAACTGGCAGGACAACCCTGGAAAAGAGGATATCCTGAGGAGACAGGACAGCCCTGGAGAAAGGCACAGGCAGGACGGCCTGGGAAAGGAGGACTGCCAAGAGAACCAGCAGAACCAGCAGGTTGGGCAGGACATCCGAGTGAATGGGCTGGATATCCAGAAGGAGCAGTAATCCCTGAACCACGGTTCCGCAGGAGGCAGCAGCAGCCTCAGAGGTTTGAAGAAAGGAGACCCCGTGGAGAAGGTGGGACAACTCCAGCCAGAGTGAGTGTTTGTTGTACAGAGAAGCAAAGGCGTGGCTGTGACTGTGGTCTAAAGCTAACAGAAAGATGCTTGGAGAGCTCAAGGCCTATTGCTCAGGCCAGGCAGGATCCCAACTGGAGCAGGCCACAAACCTCACCTGGAGCAGACAAGCCGAGAAGAAAAGGTAACCCATATTTAACTAAAAGCAGGGTACAAACTGCTGATGTATGGGGAGTACAGGGAGCACAGGAATATTATCCTTGTGAGAATGCTTATGAGATAAGGTGCAAGAAACATGCACCAACTAAGAGATTTGTTAGTGACCAAGCTTTACAGAAAGCTAAGATAAAATACCTGCAAAAGGAAGACAGTTCCCAGTATCTGTGGGCGCAGGACCGACGCCCTGTATTCAACCCTGAGCATTGGGAGGTTGTGCAGAAGATATTTAAAAAGCCTTATTACAACTTACCCACAAATACTGATTTAGGCTCAGAGGCTTCAGAAGGGGAACCGATGCAGGTGGAATTTGCATCAGACACCGAGATGGACTGTAGCTTCTGTAAGACAGGAAGCTTGGAGTCCTTACTAAGCAACTAAGCTAGGTCTTGGGAGTTGAGACTGTTTGTTTGCCTGCTATTCCAGTTACTGTGAAGATAACAGTTTTCCTTTAATGCTTTCTTTTTCTTTTACCTGAAGTAAGGAATTTGTGTTTGACGTTTTTGTATCCA
Organism: Ichthyophis bannanicus; assembly: GCA_033557465.1. Taxonomy (NCBI): domain Eukaryota; kingdom Metazoa; phylum Chordata; class Amphibia; order Gymnophiona; family Ichthyophiidae; genus Ichthyophis; species Ichthyophis bannanicus. Next base: position 278,553,047 of record CM066041.1, read on the forward strand.
AGCATATGAATCTTTTTGCATGAAAGGGGAAATAAATGCCTTTTGTTTTCCCTCCACTCGGACCTTTTGTTTTCTGTGGGATTTTGGTACCAAAGGACGCTACCAGGGCTGCAAGTCCCTGGGCCCTGTAAGTTATTGGCCAAACCCAACCTTAAATGTTTTTGTCCCACCTACCTCGCTCCAGTACGCTGCCAAGGTAGGCCCTGTGACAGGAGATAAACATAACTTCTGTTTTTTAAGATTTATTTTGAGGTTTTGGGCAGCGAGCCATTCAAATGCTTCCTCAAGACAACATGTTGTATGGTCTAAGTCAGGATTTAGCCTCATCTTCATCAACATTGATGCTCGTGACACCAAGCACTGAGAAGAAGCTGGAGTTGAAGCTCATCAGAGCATGATGTCATGGCATCTTTGAAGCATCTCTGACTTCCTCAGTTCTGGAGGAGACACAACAAACTCCAAAGGGCCGAGCATCCTTCTGATATCCCTGGAACAATTCAGGAGGACGTGGCAACTCTTACTGCAGCCCCAATGTCATTGTTCATAACAGACTTCAAAGAGCATCTCTTGAAAAGACTAGAGGAATGGAAGGAAGGCTTCTTTTCTCAAAGTGATACAACAATTTTGACTACATAGTGCAGTTGGAGATATGGTCTATCCTCAAGACGCATGATCTTCCTGGGGAGAAGCAGGACCATTGCAAGGATTGGAGACTCTCTAGGCACGCCTGCCATTCTGCCACCACGCCTCCCATCCCTGTCTCCCATTGCTGCCACTGCCACCCCTCTCCAGGGCTAGCAGTGGCAGCAATGACAACAGAACCATGACAAAGCACTTACCTAATGCTCCGGTGCTATGTCGCGGTTCCTGCCTGCTATTATCTTTCTTTTCTGCCCGCCTCTAATTCAGACTTCTGTTTTATGCATAAATTGGAAGTCAGTGTTGGAGCGCTCGGAAGCGATAGATAATAGCAGTCAGGAACCGCGATGCAGCACTGGAGCCTTAGGTAAGCACCATGTCACAGTTCCCTTGCCATTGCCACCACAGCTGGCCCCAGATAGATGCAGCAGCAATACTAATGGGCATTCCCAGAAGGCCTGCGGTCTAGGTGACCACTTAGTTCACCTAGTGGTAGCGATGAACCTGAGGACAGATATTGATACTAAGCCATCAAAGGGCCTCGAGTTGTTGGCAGCCAAATGGTATTGATCTCCAGTGTCTGTGGAGAAGAAATTTCGCTAAGACATTGGAGATCCCCATTGATGCTTCATTCGATGTCTGTGCCCCAAGGAGAGCAGAGGTCCAGCCAGACAGTGTCTCAGACTTCACGAGTAATTTTCTGGCTCAGACTCTGAACACTCCTGGGATACTAATTATGAGTGAGAAGAAGGTTTCACTGGCCTACCAGTAGATCCTTCCCCATCGCTTGAGAAAAGAAAATCACCTCCTGAGGAACTCAGTTTCACCGATTTTGTATGGGAAATGGCTACGTTAGAGATGGAAGAGGACGACAGCTGGATTTGGGAACAGCGACATTGTGAGATGACCCAGTACAAGCATTGTGGAACCTGTGTCTTTTGGGGAAACTGCTAGGTACGTATGACCTAGATTGGCCACTGTTGGAAACAGGATACTGGGCTTGATGGACCTTGGTCTGATCCAGTATGGCATATCTTATGTTCTTATGATTTCCCCGCCGCGCAGAACACAGTGCAAAATGTTCAAAAACAGAGCCCCTTTCTCCACAAAAGATGGCGGCCACAAGCGACCATCCAGAGGCCTTACAAGAACTCCTAGCGGAGGTGTGGGCAATCAAGGAGATGGTCAAAACAAACGGTGAATCGCTGATGACAGTGCAGGACGACATTGGTGCATTGAGGAACTGCATGGAGATGCTCATGCTGAAGCAGGCAAGACGGAGCAAGTGCTGGCTGTGCATGAGGAGTGGCTGCGATCGCTTGACAAGCAGTCCAAACAAATCAGAGCGTTACAGAGAGATGTTGAGGAGGGAAACAACCGGGCCCGCAGAAACAACGTGCGGATTGTGGAGTCCCAGAAGGAGCCGAGGGAAGGGACATGTTTGCCTTCTTTCACAAGCTGATTCCCACAGTGCTTAAACTCACGTTTGAGCTGCCGTTCGAAACAGAACAGGCGCATCGGCTCCCCTCACAGACGCAGCTTAACAGCAAATGGCCGAGGCCGATCGTTTTGAAAATCCTCCGTTTCCAGCAGGTGGCTCAAATCATGGATGTGGCACGTACACATTCTCCTTTGGAGTTTGAGGGCCATAGGCTGTTTTTTTTTCCCAGATTTTGCCAAAAGCACTGTTGACCAAAGAAGGAGCTTCCTGGCACTGACGCCTCAGTTACAGCAGCTGCAGGCGCGATTTGGGCCCCTGTACCCCTCTCGGATGAGATTTACACTACATAATCAGACGAAAACCTTTGATGACCCAGAGGCTCTCCACACATACCTAGAAGACAAGGAGCTGTCCCAGATGCAGTGAAACTTCCCAGAATGGTGGATTTCTTCTAAGGGCTTTGATGAGAATGTTCCTCAACTCTGGATTAGAAAAATGTAATTTTATAATTAGTGAAACTGCCTGAGTAGCAGTTGATGTCCTCACACTGACCATAGAGTAATGTTTGCTTTGATTGTGGTTAAACTATAAGAAAATAAGTTAACAGTAACAATGTAAAGTCTTGCCGCACCTTCTACGGTTGTGATCAACAGGAGATGTAGCAATACTAACAATTATTAACAAAGCTAAGTTAAATATGGTGGCGGAGTTAATTTTCCTGGTTGACATTGTCCCTCTGTGCCTGTCCTTCCCACTCTGGGCTCACCCAGTAGTTTTGGAAGTTTAAGTATCCCTTCAGGGTCCACCTGTGTAATGACAGATCTTTTTTTTAGTTTGGCAGTGCTAGTTGGCATGATTAAGTGCAGTTTATACAAATGGATTTTTATGATGTCCCTTAAGGAAAATTATAAGTATTTGAACATGGGAAGGGTTTTTGGTGATATGTTTAAACGAAACGGACGCACCCAGCTTATCAGGCCTACACAAGATTTTTAAATAGCTGAAATGGCTTTCTTTAAAATTCTCTCATTCAACGTGAAGGGCATTAACAATCCTATAAAGAGGAAGAAAATAATTCTTTATGGGCATCAAGAAAAAGTAGGCATCTTATTCCTACAAGAGACTCATTTAAACATGAAGGAGTCCTTGAAACTTAGTATAAAGCCCTTTGCATTAGTGCCCTACTCAGCAGCAGTACTTCAGGCCGGAGGGCCAGGGGTTCAAGTCCCACCTGGGGACAGCAATCTCAGGCCGGAGGGACTGGGATTTCTAGTCCTATAGGCACTCCTTGTGGTCTTGGGCAAGCCACTTAACCCTCCATTGCCCATGTTCCCTGTAAGTATTAGCGTATGTGTGTCATATCCCCTCGTGTTAAATGTATCTCCCAATTGACTGCTTTGACCCAGTGAAAAGCGGGATATAAATACAGCTAAATAAATAAATAAATAAATAAGCACAATGGGGTGGCCATTTTGGTTAGAAAATCCCTTGCCCCAAAAGTGGTGCAAACCTGTTCAGACAAGGAGGGGAGATGGGTTAAAGTCCTACTTAAGATGGGAGAGTCAGACTTGGCCCTTATTAATGTCTATGCCTCTAATTCGGATAGCCCAGAATTTTTTAATTCCTTAGCGGAAGAAGTACACATGGTTCTTATAATGCCGATAGTCCTAGAAGGGGATTTTAATCTTACTCTAGATCCTCTAATTGACAAGAAACCCCCCAAGACTTCTAAACCTCCCAAGGCCCAGTTGGTTCTTTCTTCCATGATGCAAGAGGCTGGGTTGGTGGATATCTGGCGTTTGCAACACCCTGTAGACCAGGAATTTACCTTCTCCCCCCTCATCAGTTCCTATCACAAATAGATTTCCTACTGATTTCCAAGACATTTATTTCCAGTATAGTAACATCAAGCATACATGTGGCTCACATTTCAGATCATGTGGCCATATCTGTATCAATGCAAGATAACAGAATAGGTCCCACTCCGGTAAGATGTTTTTTTGATAGATCCCTTCTGGATGACATGGATTATCGGTTGAAAATTCAGGCTGCCATTGCTGAATATTTTCAATTCAATTCCCCTCAGGCCACCGCAGGTTGGGCTTGGTGGGAAGGCTTTAAGGCCTCTATAAGAGCTACCATAATCAGTTTCGGTATCCAACGGGCAAGACAGGGTAAGGAGCAACTAGCTGCCCTGGAAATACAGATAAACGCTGGCAAGCGCATTTTAGCCAAGTGTTCTGATCCATGTATCCTACTGTGTATGCAGCAATTGAGATTTAAATATAACACACTTCTTTCAAATGAAGCCTTGTGAAATATTAAAGCGCAGAAAGGTGCTTACTACTGGGAAGGTAATAAATCAGGTTGGCTGTTTGCTAATGCGCTGCGGGCTCGTAGGGACGCTGGCCGAATAGCGGCACTGCGCGACCCTCAAAGTCAGAATCTATTAGTGAAGGATTGAGAAATTGCAGAAACTTCTAGATCCTTCTTCGCCCATCTCTATACATCAGAAACAGAATTTTCACAAGAGGCGTTCAAAAATCTATTAGCCGAGATACAGAGGCCAACACTGGACAAAGAAACATCCGAAGTGTTAGACACCCCAATTTTCATAACGGAAATACGTCAGGCCATAGATTCCTTGGCCACAGGCAAGGTGGCTGGCCCTGATGGACTCCCTACAGAGCTTTTTAGGTCCTTCTCCAAAGAACTAGGCCCGTATTTACAGCAATACTTTTAATCTCTAGAGCAGGTGCTTCCTCAAGTCGGTGCATTTGCCTCACAAATGTAATAGTCCCAGAAAAGGCAGGGAGGGATCCTCAAGTGGTAAGCAATTACCGACCAATATCTTTGTTAAATGCGTATTATAAAATGTATGCAATTGTCCTGACTCGCCGCTTGTCAAAGGCGATTCCTCTGCTGATCCACCCAGATCAATGTGGGTTTGTTGAAGGCAGGTCAACAGCTGACAATGCCAGACTTTTATGTCATATTATCGGGTGCAGAGAACGTGAACAGTCCTCTAGTTGGACTATCCTCAGACGCTGAGAAGGCGTTTGACCATCTGGAATGGTCGTTTATGTTCTCTGTCCTTTGCTGGTTTGGCTTTGTGAAGGGCTTTCTTAATTTACTCAAAGTAATGTATATTCGACCCACAGCCAATATCTGCGTAAATGCTACCCAATCTCAGGACATCACCACCAAGGCTGCCCTCTCTCCCCGATATTGTTTAATCTTGCTTTAGAACCTTTAACCCTTTTATTGCAGCAGAATCTGAAGATTCAAGGGGTGTTAATCGCTGACAAGGAAGTTAAACTCTCGGCATATGCCGACGACCTCCTCCTGTTCACTACCCCTGATTCAGTGCCATTTATTCTCAGACAGATAGACCAATAGTCCCGGCTATCGGGATATAAAATCAATTGGTCAAAGTCAGCAGTTTTCCCATTAAACTCACAAGCGCATAAAGGGGACATGCTGAAATTTCCATTTTTGTGGGAGTCAAAAATGGTCAAATATCTCGGTGTGCAATACTGCTACCCACTTGAGACGATTAGATTTAATGCCAGTGCCATGTTATCTAAAGTTTGGATTATGACCGCTAAATGGTCTCCTCTGGCACTATCTTGGTGGGGTCATTTGGAGACAATCAAAATGACTATTGTCCCAAGGATTAATTATATACTAGAAATGTTGCCCTGTTACATGCCAGCACATACCTATCAGCAGATAGAGAAGACATTAAGTCAATATTTATGGAACAAACCTTCCAGAATAGCTCTTAAAAAGTTCAAATCCAGCAAGGAGGAAGGAGGGGTAAAATTCCCAGACTTTGTCTTACCATAGCGCTTTTTTATTAAAGCAAGGCTCCAGATGCATAGAACAGCTGACATATCAGAGTCCGGTCTGGTTAGCGCTACAGGAGAAATTAGTAGCCCCCATTCCTATGAAGCTTCTCCTGGGTAGGCTTCTACCAAGTAGGGGTGCCCCTCAGATGGTGATGGATACACAAAAGGTTTTTCTAACCTTAACACATACTCTTGATTCTGGGGAAAAATTTCCGGACTTCTCCCTTTGTGGTATAACTCCCTCTTTAAGATTCAACGGAAAGTGTTTGCCTGGAGTAAATGCCACTCCAGAGGAATCTGGTCTATCGGGCAACTGAGGGTGGTGCCTGGAAAAAATTTGATAGCTTACAATGGGAATTTAGCCTTCCGGTATCATTATATTTCCAATGGTTACAACTTAAACACTGTGTTGAGAAATCTGAGGTGGACATTAGGCTTTTATTGGAGGAAAGAGGGATTATCCCCATGATTCAGAAGGCCATACAGGCAGCAGGAGTCGCCTCCTACTACTATAAAATAATGAGCTGATGCTCTCATCTGCAGATACAACCAGTCTACAACGTCTGCAGATACAACGTCTAGAACGAGTTTGGGAACATGACATAGGGGTCACCCTCCCCCCACAGAAGTGGGAAAAATTTTGGGCTAAACAAATTAGAATATCTAAGTCTGCCTCTATTGCTCAGACTCTATTTTTCTTTGCCCACAGAGCTTATTACACACCAGTAAGGATGGCTAAATGGGATGGAAATGCTAGCAACAAATGTTGGTCTTGCCAGAAGAATGTAGGTACGCTAGCTCATATAGTTTTTAGATGCCCCTGTGTGCAGACTTTCTGGTCCAAGGTATGGGAACAGATATAAATAAATTCTGGGATTTAGGGCTCCTCTTACTTGGGCGATTTTGGAATTTCGCTCAGCAGTTGATATCCCATCCCTGAGAAAAGAGTTCTATTTTTTACTTGATTTTATGCTAGGGGTAGCCATACATCTATTAGTCCTTAATTGGAAGCATACTTCTGATCTTAATTGGCAAGCATGGTGGAACCAAGTTTGTACATATGGTAAATTCGAGCAAATGCCCAGAAAAGGCATGTCGCAAGGTCATTCCAACCAACTTAAGTGGAAGGCTCTGACAGATTTTGTGGCTGCAGCACGATGTGATAACATATAGAAGCTGTCCAATACTATTGCCCTGCCCTTATGCTTTATACTTTAACTGCTAGTTATCAGATATATCCAAAGTTACACACGGCAATTGCACCGGCGGACTCTGGAGGGTAGGGGGGTGGTTGGGTTTTTCGGGTGTTGTATGTACAATTGTACATCAGAGTTATGTTTCTTTTTTGTGTGTAAATGTTGAAAAGTTAAATAAAGATATTAAAAAAAAGAGATGGAAGAGGAACCCATGGCAGAAGTATTAGAAATCTTCCAATTCCTTGACCCACCCAAGGAAGATGTGACAAACCTGTTTACTGAATCTTCAAGGATATATAGATGAGAATGTGAGAAATCCTCTTCTTTATACAGCCTATACATGAAAAGGTTGACTTGGATCAACCTGGAATGTTCAGTGAAAAATAGAAGAGGGAAAAACATGCAAGGCATAAATTTAGAACTGTTTTCCAGACTAGTCCATGCCTCAATGTAGTGGTAAATTCATTGAAGAAGAACTCAGTAGATTCTGGAGTTAGAGGGATTGTACATTTTCCGCTCCTCCTATGTCCTGTGGTGGGACATCAGATGAGGAAGGTTCTAGAAAGGAGAGATCGGCAACATTCCGGTAACATCTGTGATGAGTTCCATCTTATTATTTAAAATTTTATGTTTCCATCTTGCCTTAGATCCCTCTTTCCCTCTTTTCCTTCATAAATATCCGTTTCTTATGGATGCACTCAGAAGAAAAATGTATTTCATTTTCAATTTTTCCTCAAATAGTTCCTGATTTTTGGGTGGGTTCTTTTTTGACACATTCATTTAATATGGACTGTTTAGCGTGTACTAAGGGCTTACCGAGCACTAAGCATGTCATGCTGTTAACACAGGACAGCACAGTTAAAGTACCATGCTAATTGCTAAGCGCAAGATGGAGCAGTGACTGGGTGGGATAGGGCAGAGTGTGGGCATCATGGTTACCATGGGCATCATTGGGCAATCTTAATTGCTGTCAATTGTACGGGTGCACTTACCACCTCCTCATTGGCTGGTGATAAGTGCAACCGCATGGAATGTGTTGGTTGTCAGCATGGTAAGGTGTGTCTCGCCACAGTAACTGCAGGGGGACATGCTGGGCATGGCCCTAACATTTAGTGCTGGCCTGCGCCACCTTCTGCGCTAATTTTTGGGGCTTAATGCACAGTAAACTACCACATGTTAGTAAACAGGACTCTAAATTGATTTAACATGCACGGCTCAACTTAATGCGTATTAATTTGCTAGTTAGTGGGCATTAAATCAATTTAGCGTACTAAATTTAAGGTGCATTAACAAACCAAATGCAAACTAATGAAGTCACATCCCTACTATTTTTCAGTCCATCGCAAATCTCTTCTTTCCACTCTATGCTTCACTTCGTCCCCTATGAACTTGTTCCTTCTTCCCCTTTTTCTTCTCTCAGCACCTCCATTCCTCCCTCTTAGCTCTCTCCTGATTTTCTTCTCTCCTGCAGTTCTCTCTGCACGCACTCCCAGTCTCTGGCAGGCTTTCTGCTTTTTGGTGTTTGTTCTAGCAGCTTAACTAGAATAGCAAGTAGTGTTGAGATTTCTCTCTGGCGCTCATTAAATTTAGGACTGAAATGTAAACACCACATTGTTCACACAGAAATATGGAAGAAATTCATACAAAGAAGTGAATGCAAGCCTCGGATGAAACCCTACATCTTTAGTGGGCAAAAACTGACACAAAAGGTAAAGCCAAAATAATGAGAACCCTGATCTGGCACCACTGGGATGGTGCACTTTCAATAGCTGAAAAGACGACTTCAAAGGAACTGACTAAGTTGTTTACATGTGCATCACTGGAATCCTATGAAAAAGTGCATACATCCAGAATTTGATCTCTAAGTGAACATCCCAAGCTAGCCCAGTGGCTCAGATACCAAATGCTGTGGACTGCCATGTGGAATGTATCTGTCTGGATTCCCAAGTTGGGACTTCTGCTCCCTGGGTTGACAAGGAATGAAAATGTTGCAGAAGCAATATGCACAGCTCCCACTGGGATGAAGCCAAACAGATTCAGAGCCCTTGATTGAAGGGTTCCAGAAGGAGCCCAGGTACATGAGCACCTACCCAACAGCATCACTGTAATGACCAAGCTAGGTTTGTTGGAGGCAAGGCAATATGGGGCATATATAACATGGGGAAAAATCCCCAGGTTAATGGTACCAGATCCCAGCCCTAGTTCTAACCAAGTTGGAAGTTCAAAGGAGGAAAATGGCAGATCAAAAATAATGAGAACATTGAATTACTTTGATGCTTACTAAAAACCCACATTTTTCAGAAGGTTTTTAAATCTTAAACCTTGGCTGCTAGTGAGAGAACCATTGAATATAACGACAGATACAGACATAAATCCAAGTAGTCTGCTCAGTTTCATTCCTGGCGCACTGCCATATGCCACAATCAACTGTGGCTTTTCCCTTCAGTTCTTCCCAAGTAAAGATCCTTTGTGCCTATCATAGGCGTTATTCTTTTACCAATCTTTCTCTCCACCATCTCCACTGATTACAGTCTTGCTAATTATAAGCATGGTTTCTATGATAAATAAATCTCCCGAAGTTCCTTATTTGTCTGGTGTAAGCTCCTTTGAGCAGGGACTGTCTCTTATGTGTATCTGCACACAGCCGAGTACATCTAATAGTGCTATGGAAATAGCTAACACTAGTAGTAACTTCTGGTGGTGCCCAAAATATTACTAAATATTTCTTCTGAAGCACAAAAACAGAAGTATAATTATGTGAAGGCACATTTTACAAATGATGTCCGAGTTCAATCTGGGACATCCAAGACAGAATGTCTGAAAAAAAAAGCAGGTACATAAAAGTTCAGGCATGATCTCACCAACGTGGATGCACCTGCTAGGGATGTCTGCAGTGTCATCTACATAGACATCCCCGGACTAGTATGTGATACTGGGGACATCTAAGAATAGCCTAATGGTTAGAGTCCAGAGCCAGAACCAGGAAAACCAGAGTTCAAGTCCCATTGCTGCTATCTGTGATCTTGTGGAGACTTGCATGGTTTGTGCCATTGGATATCCCCCCTAAGTCCCCTACACGCACTGATGCTATCCGGTTAACATCAGGGTAGAGAATGGCGCTAACCAAGCAGCCGCGATATTGAATGCTGCCCAGTTGCAAAATGCATCTTAAAGATAAGGAAGGAAAACCCTCACCTATCTTTAAGGCCCAGACCACTACAAGGGTAGCATCCAATATCACTGCTGCTCAGTTAGCATCGGCAGCTTCTGGCGTTTGTGGCGATCACCGGATATTCAGTGCCGTTGCTGCAGCATTGAATATTCAGTTTGGGGGTCAGTGGGGAGGGCTATGTGCCGACAAAGCTCATAGCCCTTCCAAAATCGGCACAGTTGAATATTGGGCCCCAAGAAACCAGGGTTCAATTCCCACTATCACTCCTTGTGGCCTCGGGCAAGCACTTAACCCTCCATTGCCTCAGAAGAATCCAATCTATCAATGTCCCTGTTTAATGTACATTACCAAGTTTAAGTTACAATGTAAACTACTTTGACTAAAAATAATAAAAGCAGTATTAACAAACCTGTTAAATAAATAAATTACAAAACCTTACAAAAGTCATTGAGGATCTATAGAGCAAATCTCTATACCACACCAGCACCAACTTCTAAAACTCACATAAGGAGCCTACCCAAAAAACACATCACTGTAATTACTGCAGTGGGCCCTGGAACATCCAACACCTATTTGAAAAGCTGAACAATTCAAATTACTATAGTACAGATCCCTACGTACAAATTTCAAAGCTGGAAAAATCTGGAACTCAGCAGCGATGATGCTATTAGGGTACTAAAAAAATTAAACTGAGATGTTGCCTTAAAATTTTAAATTTTCTTGAATCTGAACTTACAAACTATTTTAAATTTCAGTCTGGCAACATATTCCAGTATCCCCTCAACCAGCACCCTACAGTTGACTACACCAAAGACCCAGAATACAGGACCCATAGAGCAAATCTACTACTCCATAACAGCACTAACTTGCAAAACTCACACAACATGGAGAGTACCCAGAAAAGGGCAACACCATAAATACTGCTCTGGGCCCTAGAACATCCATATTCCTATTCAGAAAACTGAGCAAGTCAGATTACTACAGATCCCTACACAGAAACTCCATACTAACAACACACAGCCTCAGTCACACACGCAGAACAGAGATAGATCTTCACCAAGTAGGGAATATATCACTACAACTAAAAACAGACATATGTACACAAAGAATGCTTTTACCCCATTACTCTTAAGTTTACAGGATTCTTTCCCAAAATTACACTTTACTGCAGAGTGAGGGGAGAGAGAACTCTCACACACACAGGCATCTGTATTATTGGCAGAAACTAACATAATGACTCAGCGCAAATAGCGTGAGTGCAACTAATGACACCTCAGTGTGTGGTCTTAGTTGCACCAGCAGCCATTTTGCCACTCTGAAATGCAGTAAGTGCAGGGGGATGTAACTGCCTCCCTGCAGTAAGCCTATGGCCCTGCGCAATCAAACTCTGGAATTAGTTTCCAGAGGATCATAGTAAAAGCTGTTAGTGTAGCTGGGTTTTATAAAAGGCTTGGACAAGTTGCTGGAGGAAAGGTGCATAAACTATTATTAAAGAGAACCCAGGAAATCCACTGCTTGTCCCAAGAGAAGCATTGTGGAACCTGTGTACCTTTTTGGGAACCTGCCAGGTACTTGTGATCTGGATTGGCCACTGTTGGAAACAGGATACTGGGCTTGATGAACCTTAGTCTGACCCAGTATGGCATTTCTTATGTTACCAACACAAAACTTAGGAAACGTACTGCTATATATGCCAAAAAAGAGGGACTCAATAGCACCTTGCAGCACCTCCCGCTTCCACATAACATGAGTGACTTAGCACCCCAACAAAGCACTTTCCACCCTCTGAAAAAACAGGAAATACAAGATGCTCATACGCCAAGGAACTAAAAGAAAAAGTGAGAATCACAGCGCAGTTCATAATACCAAATTATAAAATTATAACTCATTTTATTTTGTTATAAACTGCATTATAATTCACTTTCTTTTTGAATATATGTTCTGTAACCACAGACACCTCTCCCTGGACAATGGGTGCAGAGCAGAGGTAGGACATTTACCCACAAAATTCAATATATTAAAAAACATTCTGATTCTGATCATTTCACTAACAAACATTCTTCTGTACCAGGCATATTGTGAACTAATACAAAACCCTACAAAAGTCACTGATGATCTACAAGGCCAAATCAACCATACCATACCAGAATAAACTTCCAAAACTCATACAACAAGGGGCCTACTCAGATAAAAGCAGCACTATAAATAGTGTAGTGGGCTGTACAACATCCGCACACCTATTGAAAAACTGAACAAGTCAAATTACTACATTATAGATCCCTTTGCACAAACTCCATGTTAACAGAACGCCTAGCCTTAGGGGTATGTTTACTAAACCGCGCTAATGTGCGCTACTGTGCGCTGCGCGACGTTACCGTGCACTAAGGTACCTTAGCGCACGCTAATGTCGCGTACGGGGCCCAAATATGCATGCTCATGTGCACGGCGCTCATGTGCGCGGCGTGCTAATGTGCGATGAAGGCGTGGAAAGGCTCCCAGAGGGCGGAGGAAGGCTCCCCATGGGCGGAGAGAAGGGGTCAATGGGTGGAGAGTGGGAGGGGAGAGGCTCCCCGCACATTTGCGAGGCTGAAATCCGAGGTAAAAAATACCGCGAGTGAAAACCTCGCGTTAGAGCCGATTTAAAGGGAAGAGAAACCATTTCTGTCAGCAATGTACAGCAAACCCAGGGAAACCTACATAAAGTGATAAGTGTGATACATGTGCACAGAACAAAAGGGCAAATAAACATTGAAAAGGACCCCAACAAAATGTAAAAAAATTATAATTAAGCTGGGCAATAGTGATAGTAATGGGAAACATCAAAAAACACTCCCAAGAAAGCTCCAAAAAATAAATATGAATTTTGGAAGAGTCTACGCTCCGTCCCCATACAAGGTGAATGATCCCACAGTGAAATAGCACTGATCAGGGTTTCCCTCTCCATTGGACAGGTTTCCTATGGCATGCACATGTTCCACAACAGCAGGGCGGGCATGTCGGAATGGGCAACTCGACAGATGCTGGGAAAGGGGATACAGAGGGTTGCAGGCGGCACATGCTGTGGTGCAGCTGGGGCACAGTGCGGACTAGGCAGATGCCTAGGTGGCACTTAGGAATGCTGAAACTGAACAGCAGCCAGACAGCAACTGATGAGGGCCCAACATGGGCATGAGAGTGTTTATCACAGTGTCACAGGGGATAGTACCCAGCAGGTACCCCCAAGGGCACAGAACATTGGCAGGCGGTGTTGGGGGCGAAGCGTGGACACCTATGCAGGCACCCCTACCCCAGAACATGCACCATAGGCAGCCGCCTACCTGCACACTGGATGGCTTGAGACTGCACACCACCAGCACCACCAGCAGAAGGGCACGTCAGCATGATGGCAGAGGGGTACTGGAGGTGGAGGGGGGCAGTGGCAGCTGCCCAGAGCCGACCATGGCCCAGCCCTGTGTAGGTGGGTGCCATGCACTGCAACAGACAGGCTCTGTCTGACAAACCATGGTATCTCCAGGGACTGCACTGTCTCTGTGAGCACAGTGTGGTGCGGTGAGCACAGCCAGAGTGTTCAGGAGCAGAAGGACACAAGTTCAAGTCCCAGCTGGGGCTACTGCCAATCCAGTCCCCATATTTTACCCGCTACCAAACCGTGATAGTAAGGACAAACCTTTATTGCAGAGAACATACGCATGGTGCAAACGCCTATATTTTACCCCACCGAGCACAGACACCAGAAACATGCACATTACCTGGAGCAGAGTCCCCCAAATTCAGTCCTGGAGGGCCACAAATCATTCAGGTTTTATGCTGTCTCCAATATAAGGCCATGTCAGCATGGTGGCGGAGGGGTACTGTTGGTGGAGGAGGCAGTGGCAGCTGCACAGAGCAGACCATGGCCTAGCCCTGTGTAGGTGGGTGCCATGCACTGCAACAGACAGGCCCTGCCGGACAAACAGTCATGGTATCACCAGGGAATGCACTGCCTCTGTGGCAACACGGTGGTGCAGTGTACACAACCAGATGTTTGGAGGCAGAAGGTCACAGGTTCAAGTCCTAGATATGGTGCCTGCCAACCCAGTCCCTATATTTTACCCACTACTACAACGTGCTAATACAGACAGAACCTTTATTGCAGATGACGTGAACATGCCCAAAAAACCTACATTTTACCCTACAGAGCAAAGACACCATAAACAGGCGCATTTAGAGCAGAGTCTCCCAAATGCAGTCCTGGAGGGCCAAACACCATTCAGGTTTCATGCTGCCTCTAATAAAGATGCCTGTGCTGCATATCTATGCACCACCCCCATGGTATGCAGATGTATCTCATGCATATTCATGAGGGACAGTATGAAAACCCGAACAGTGTTTGGCACACCAGGACTGGAGTTGGGAACCTCTGCCGTAAAGCAGCAGCCAACAGGGGCAGACACACCCAAACCCACACCCACAGGCCCCATTAGCCAATGCCTCCTGGAGAGGCAGGACATTGGGCCCTGCGTGCATCTCCCAATACTAGCACTTGCATACCTTAGCAATGCCACCCTACACCTGGGTATACGGTACACAGCTAGCAAACGTTTGCTATGATTACTGGCAGATAGCAATTCCTACATTAAGCACAGTTTGTTGATTGAGCTCCATCATAACAACCTTTCTGATGTCTGTGGAGTGTGCTTCAGGTCTGGTCTCTGACAGTGTTTACCACCCTGGGGAGTGACCCCCAACAGTATTGCGTACCATATCCATGCCTGCACTGTGCCCAGGACTGGTGTGGTGGCCAGGGCTGCTAAACTCCTCTATAGTAGCACAATGCTGGCATAGGTGTGGGAGTGTGTGTCTGTCTATCCAGTGTGTGGTGGCTGCAAACACCCTCCACAGCCCACACTGCCAGCACTGTTGCCAGTATTGGCCTGCCAATGTGCATAATGAGGAGCAAGGTACCATGGGTACAGCCCGGATAGGGTGGCCTGGCCAGGATGCATCTGCACAGGGCATAGGGCACTGGCTGGGACATTGTAGTGCCCGGCCACCACCTACACAGACAGGGTGGCCACAGCATGTCCTGCTGGGAGATCACTCTCACCCTGACTGTGAAGTGACCACAGCATGGCTAGGCACCCCCATAGTGCTATATAGTATTTCCCTCATGTGATATTTATGGGTTTCCTTTTGGGGCCCAGTCACTGACTTATCTGCTTGGTGTGTATGCTGACATCCCAGTTCTGGGTGCATGCATTTCCACCAGGAACATGCACTATGGACTAGCTAGCAGACTGTTTGCAGCTGGTATGTGTCTTGCTGGAGCGCCTTGCAGTGTGCAGCGGTTGAAGGCTTGCTGCAGGAGAATATCAGATAGTGGTGGGGTGCAGCTTAGCATATCCCGGCCTAATGTCTCTCTGCTATTGCGTTATGGATGTGTACAGAGCTGCATTGACTGCCCTGTAGGTGTCTGTTCCCCAGCAGGACCGGGGTTGATGGTCCCCTCTACTGCCACCATTGCAGGGAGGTAGAATGTGGATCTGTTGATGGGAGACCCTGTTTACCACCCTCAGCCCTGGAGGAGGAGGGTGGTGGTACATAATCCTCCTAGGGGTCCATAGGGGCTACACCTGACTGAGACATACAGATATATCCAAGGTGTGTCTGCAGAAACTACCTATCTCACACATTAGCACTGCTGGGGATCTGCAGCATGGCCTATGTCTGCTATGGAAGGTGCTGTGGACCTGGTGCTGGGCGCCCCACTGCACCCTCAGGGGGAGCACAGTACCCGCATAATGTGACGGTGTGTAACTACTCTATGCCAGTAACACACACGGTCAGTACCCCCTACCAGGCCGAGGTGCTGTGGGGGTGCACATGGTCAGTTCCCCCTACCAGGCCGAGGTGCTGTGGGGGTGCATACCCCATCTTGTGATCATCTGTAGACAGCTGATTTGCATGTGCAGTGCATCATGGGTACGGGTGGGCTAACCCTATCCTGGTGACCACAGCAGACTGTCTGTGTGGTGACGTGCAGTCCCTCTGCAGCCAGCCAGCCAGGGGCTTGCTAGCAGCTATAGAGCTGTAGCCCACTGGTTACTTCACTGCCTATGGAGCCAGAGGTCATGGGTTCAAACCCACAGTGGGGTTATTTGATAGGGCTCCCCAAAGCATTATCTCTTTTTAATGTACATTACTGCTGCCAGCAAAAACACCCTCAGCATACTGTACCCATAAGGTGCCTCAAAGGGTGCTTTATAGGGTGCCCTATAGGGCACCTTATGGTTACCGTCCATATAAGGTGCCTTATAAGGTGTCCTATGGAGCGCCTTATAGGGTGCCCTATAGGGGACATTATAGGGTGCCGTGGCGGACAGTGCACTTTATAATGTGCCCTATGGAGTGCCTTATAGGGTGCCATATGCGCCACCTTAGGTTACGGCATGTGAGGGTGTGTTTGCTGGCAGCAATAATTAAATTACAAATAAAATGCCTCAGGAAACAATACTTACATGTCAAAGCTGATGCCTCAGACAGCCTTACTTATTGGGCACACTGGGGATGGACTCATGACCCTTGTATCATCAGTCAGTGCCTTAACCATCGTGCTACACTGCTGTTCCTCCTTGCATTTCAGCGCACCTACTTATGATTTCCATGTGTTTAAATGCACAGTGCTGCCATCAAAAACAGTGCTATGACCTTGCTGTGCCTCATAGGGCACCCTATATGGCGCCCTATACGCCACCCTTTATGCAACATTGTAGGGTGCCGTGGCGGACAGTGCACTTTAAAATGTGCCCTCTGGGGTGCCTTATGCAGCACCTTATGTTACAGTGCTTTCAGAGTGCGTTTGCTAGTAGCAGTAATTAAAATAAAATTAATATGCCTCAGACTGCAATATTACACATAACAGGTAGTGCCTCAGCCAACCTTATTCATTGGGCACAGTGGGGGATTGAACCCATGATCCCTGCACCATTGGTCAGTGTCTTAACCATTATACTGTGGCTCTGTTCCTGTGCTTGCACATCAGCACGCCTGCTTATGCTTCCCGCGCGCGTTTCTCATGCGCGTTTCTCATGCGCTAATGTGTGCAGCGCACATTAGTGCACAGCGCACATTAGCGCATGATTAATCCCGGTTTGCTTTTTTCAGACTGACACGCCCACTCCTTTTATGGCATCCCGCACACTAACGCGGCGCGCACCTAACAGGGTTTTAGTAAACATACCCCTTAGTCATATACTCAGAACACAGACCCTCACCAAGTACAGAATAAGTGACAATAACCTAAAGTAAAAATAAAAATATGTAAACAAAAATTAAATTGAAAGTCCAAGAAGCCAGACTCTACATGTAGTGCAATACCAGAGAAATAAAAGACTCATTTTCCTATAATGTGTAAAATAACCACACAGATCCATCATACTCTGTATATAGTTAGCATGTAATCTCATGTATTCTATGCAACTGATTATGTTCAATGTAATCTCATATGTTCTCTGTAACTGGTTAGGTTCAATGTATATAAAAGCTTTATAAATAAATTAAAATAAATATAAAAAGCGCAAAGCCCAATCACTCATATGAAAATAAAATTATTTTTTCTACCTTTGTTGTCTGACCGTTTTATTCTCAGACATACTGGTCCCAATCTGAGGCTTCTGCTTTCTTCTGTCTTCTCTTAGCTCTCTTTCTACGGTTTCTAGTCCATCTGCCATTTCTTGTCTCTCGTTTTGTTTTCTTTACTTCCTTCCATCTTGGATATTGATTTTTTCCCCTTTCTTCCATTTATTTCTCTCTCTCTGGCCACTCAGATTTCACTACTTCTTACTATCCAGTTCTCAATCTCCCTCTTTTTTATGCCATCTACCTATTGCTTTTTAACCTTCACCCCAGTCCTTCCACTCCCCAGCTCTTCTTCCACGTCCATTATTCCCCAGTCTTTTGCTCACTCTCCATGTCTAACATCTCTCGTCACCCATCCAGTGCCTCTCTCTCTCTCTCTGGCTTTCTCTTTCCCTCCATCCAGTACCTCTTCTCTCTCTTTAATCCATGTCTGCCATCTCCTTTCCTATCCCCCCCTGCAACCAGCACCTACCGCATCTCCATCCCATCCAATCCCCTCCCTATTACTCACATGCCCAACATCTCTCTGTCTTTCTCAATCTATTCACCCCATATCCGTCTTCTCTCCTCTCTCTCCTTCTTACCCCCAAGTTCTGAATTTCCTTCTGTCCTTATTACCCAGTATACAGCATCTCCCCTCTGACTCCCCCTCCACAAGTCCAGCATTTTCCCATAGTCTCCCTATAACCCCCTGGCCAACATCACCACTCCATCACATCTCCGTATTTCTCCCTATACCCTTTTCCATGTCCAGTATCTTTCTAGCCCCCCACCTCAATCTTATGCCCACTGCCTCCCTATTCCCTCCTCCCGCACCCAGCATCTCCCTTCAGACTCCCTATGCCCATTCATGTCCACCTCCCAATGCCCTCTCATGTCCACTCCCCCATTCCCAATGCCCCATTTATGTACAAGAGGCAGAGCATGCCCACAGAGCAGCATGTCCCACAAGCAGGGGCTGTGCCGACCATGATCCAAGCCCAGAATGGCAGGGGCACAATTTATTATTTAGCTGTATTTATATCCCGCTTTTCACTGGGTCAAAGCGGTCAATTGGGGGATACATTTAACACGAGGGGATATGAGACACATACGCTAATACTTACAGGGAACATGGGCAATGGAGGGTTAAGTGGCTTGCCCAAGACCACAAGGAGTGCCTATAGGACTAAAAATCCCAGTCCCTCCGGCCTGAGATTGCTGTCCCCAGGTGGGACTTGAACCCCCCGGCCCTCCGGCCTGAAGTACCTTGGCTTGCAGAGCCTCTGCTTGCGGAACATGCTGATCCCATGGGCAGGCTCTGCTTCTCTGGGCCATGATCGTTGCCTCACACACCCTTCTGTCTGCAAGAACAACAGTGACTGAGGCCCAGAGAAATAGAGACTGTCCGCAGGAGCCGACATCAGGACGGTGCAGTTGCTGCTTGCGCACCCCTACTCCTCATTCAGGATGACCTGCAGTGTGCCAGCAGCCTAGTGGAGAGCCTGCTCACAGGACATGCTTCTCCCATGGCAGAAGGCTGTGAGAGGCTGCAATCACTACTCTTTATCTTTATTGCAATGCTTGATATACCGCCCAAACAAAGCATCAGGGCGGTGTACAATCAGATATGGGCTGTGAGCGAAAAAGGTAGTTTGTTCCAGGCGTAAGGCGCAGTAAGGTGAAAGGAGCGAAGTCTGGAGTTAGCAGTAGAAGAGAAGGACACAGATAGAAGCAATTTGCTAGAAGAGCGGAGTTCCCGAGGGGGGTTGTAAGGAGAGATAAGAGAAGAAAGGTAGTGAGGAGCCGTAGAGTGAATGCATTTATAGGTCAGCAGGAGAAGTTTGAACTGGATGCGGAAATGGATAGGGAGCCAATGAAGTGACTTGAGAAGAGGAGTAATATGGGCATGACGGGGCTGGCAGAAGATTAGCTGTGCAGCAGAGTGTTGAACAGATTGAAGGGGAGAGAGATGATTCAAAGAGAGACCAGCAAGGTGTAGGTTACAGTAGTCGAGACGGGAGGTGATTAAGGAGTGGATAAGTGTTTTAGCAGTGTGTTCAGAAAGGAAAGGGCGGATTTTGCTGATGTTATAGAGAAAGAAACGTCAGGTCTTAGCTATCAGATGGATATGTGAGGAGAAAGAGAGAGAGGAGTCAAAGACAACCCCCAGATTGCGGGCTGAGGAAACAGAAAGGAGTACAGAGTTATCCACAGAGACTGAGAAAGGAGGAAGAGGAGGGGAGGTTTAAGGGGAAAGATAAGAAGTTCAGTCTTGGCCATGTTCAGTTTCAAGCGGCAGTGAGACATCCAGGCAGCAATGTCGGAAAGGCAGGCAGAGATCTGGGTCTGGATTGCTGGAGAGATTTTAGGCGTAGAGAGGTAGATCTTGGAGTCATCAGCATAGAGATGGTACTGAAAGCCATGGGAAGAGATAAGTGCACCAAGGGACTGGGTGTAGAGAGAGAAAAGGAGCGGACTCAAGACAGATCCTTGAGGTACACCAACTGGGAGCGGGGTAGCAGAGGAAGAGGAGCCACCAGAACACACACTGAAAGAGTGATGGGAGAGATAGGAGGAGAACCAGGATAGTACAGAACCCCTAAAACCAAGCGAGGACAGGTTATCGAGGAGAAGCTTGTGGTCAACAGTGTCAAAAGCATCAGAGAGGTCAAGAAGGGTGGGGACAGAGTAAAGGCCCTTGGATTTTGCCAGGAACAAGTCACTGGAGACTTTGGCAAGAGCCATTTCAGTAGAGTGTAAAGGACAAAAGCCAGACTGTAAGGGATCCAGGAGGGCATGAGAGGAGAGGAAGTCGAGACAGCGGCAGTGAACAGCACATTCAAGGAGTTTAGAAATGAAGGGAACGAGAGAGATGGGTCGATAATTAGAAGGACAGGTGGGATCAAGTGAGGCTTTCTTGAGGAGAGGTGTGACCACAGCATGCTTGAAGTCTGCAGGGACTGTTGCAGTGGAGAGTGATAGGTTGAGAATATGAGAGATGGAAGGAACAACGGTGGAGGAGATGGGGCTTAAGAGATAGGTGGGGATAGGATCAGAGGAGCAGGTGGTGAGTTTAGAGGAAGAAAGAAGGTGTGTGGTTTCCTCTTCAGAGATCACAGGAAAGGAAGAGAGGGTAGCAGAGGTAGGGGAGGGGGAGTTGGGAGTGAAGAGGAGGAGGAGGAGGGGAAGTAGGGGAAGTAGCTGACTGTGGGGCATTGGAGGGTGATTTTGTGGATTTTGTCATGGAAATAGTCAGCCAGGGTTTGGGCAGAAAGGAAGGAAGGGATTAGGGGCGGAGGCACTTTGAGAAGAGAGCTGAGAGTAGTAAAGAGATGGCGAGGATCAGAGGCAAGAGAGTTAGTCAGATGGACATAGTAGTCTTGTTTGGCAAGAGTTATGGCCCCCTGGAAGGAGACAAGCATGAATTTGAAGTGTAGAAAGTCTGCAGGGGAATGGAATTTGAGCCAAGCACGCTCAGCAGAACGCGCACAGGAACGTAGATAGCGGGTCATGGATGAAAGCCAGGGCTGGGGTGCAGAACGTCTCACAGGACGTGGCATGGGCGGAGCGAGAACATCCAGAGCCAAGGAGAGTGCAGCATTATAGGAAGTTACTGCCTCGTCAGACTTAGATGACATAGTGGAAGAAAGAGATGAAGAAGTAGTGGAAGAGAGAGCCAAGGGATCAATAGCATGAAGATTTCTAAATAGGTTGGAGGAGACAGGACGAGGCTGAGGAAGTGGGTGATGAAGATTAAAGCTTAAAAAGTGATGGTCAGATAAGGGAAGAACTGAGCTACAGAAGTTCAAGGGTAGGCAACTAGAGAAAAATATCAGGTCAAAGCAGTGGCCATGCCGATGAGTGGGGGCAGTGGAAGAAAGTTGGAGGTCAAATGAGGAGGTATGGGAGAGGAGCTTTAAAGCATAAGGATCAGAGGGGTTATCAACATGAATGTTAAAATCCCCAAGAATAAGAGTGGGGGGAAAGGAATCCAGAAAGAAGGAAAGCCACGAGTCAAAGTCAGTGAGAAAGGTAGAAGGAGACTTGTCAGGAGGTTGATAAATAACAGCTACCCAGAGAGGAAGTGGAGTGAAAAGGCGGATGGAGTGGACTTCAAAAGAGAGAAAGGGGTGAGATTGAGGCTGCAGGAGGGGTTGGAATTGGCAAGAGAGAGAAAGTAGAAACCCAACACCACCACCACGGCCAGTGGGACGAGGTTTGTGGGAGAACTGATAGCCCCCATGACAGAGAGCAGCAGTAGATGCAATATCATCTGGGAGGATCCAGGTCTCAGTTAGAGCAAGAAGATGTAGAGCTTTAGAGATAAAGAGATCATGAGTAAAAGCAAGTTTATTAGAAACAGAGTGTGCGTTCCACAAGGCACATGAGAAAGGGAGAGTGGAAGGGGAAAGGAGAGGGATATGGACAAGATTAGTGTGAAGATCTCTTCTCATGGTGAGGCAGAAGTCTAGGGGGGCCAGGATTGGGGTTGATATCTACGGATGAGAGAAGGAGAAGGAGTAGCAGAGTACGGGGTAGAGAGGAGACAGTATTGCGGAAGCGAGGGTGAGGTTGCCTTAGAGAGAGAGGAGATGGTTGAATGAGAAGGAGAAAGTGATGATGCTCAAGAGCTGATAATAGGGTAGGAGACAGAATGGAGGGGGAAGTGAGGACAGTAAAGGGGAGATAAGGAGGGGAGGAGTGAATGTGCTGGTAAGAGGGGAAACAGTTAGGGAGTATGAAGAAGAGGCAAACAATGTGATGAGGAGCTATAGAAGAGAGGAGAACAAAGGCCAGAGAATATAGAAGATAGGAGAATCAAGGGATTTGGTGCACCTGTGCATAAATTAGACAATGAGCAGATAACAGCTATAAAAGACAGCCACTCACGGGGTGGGTGGGTTATAAGTTATATTGCAGGATCACTTGCACCAGACAGGAGGTTGAAACCTCTATCTGCACACCAGACCAAAAACCTAAGTCATTTGAAGGCATACACTTGCCTGATGGAGTCCTTGCAGGACGCGAGGAGGATGTCCTCAATGTCCCTAGGCAAGTGATGTTAAGCAAGGGCTATCCTCTCAGCAGCCACGCCGTCAGAGTTAACGATTTGAGACTGGAATGCAGGAGGGTCTCGTTGTTCTAAGAGATCAGATCCAGGGTGAAATCCAATGGAATGGGTGGCGCCTGAGAAAGTCGGAACAGCAGAGGGTACCACAGCTGCCGAGGCCAGCACAGGGCGGTAAGGATCATTTTTGCCCTGTCTGTCTGCTAAATAGTAGAGAACTGATTGCTGTGTAATAGCAAGGTGCACCTAGAACTGGACGGTATAACTAACCCGTTTTGTGACAGGGACAGGTATAGAGGGAATTCATAGTTCTGGGAGATACCATGGAAATCCCATACAGCAGGCCTTATGTGTTAACATTAATATTTTGAACCGAATATAGTAGGAAACTGGTAGCCAGTGATGTTCCTTAAATAGCAGTGTAACTCTGTTGAATTTACATATATAACAGATTTGATAGCCATATTCTGCACTCTGAAGGTGTTTGAGGGGTGAATGTGGAAGCCCATTGTATAATGAATTACAGTAATCCAACTGACTCATTACAAGAGGGTCTTGGCCACCAAGGGCATGAACTGGTAAGCATACAACAGGCCCTTGCCCTAGTGGAGAAGAAATGCATCAGCCGCAAGGCAGTTCTGGCAAGGTATTCTGGAGAAGAACAATGGCAGCTGAGAATCGTGAGGGCCAGCATAGAGGACCACCGCCGGCATACCCCACTTCTGGAAGATGTCCCTTGCCACTAGCGGGTTGAGGGTCCACTCATAAGGTTGCAGCACTCTGCTGAGCTAGTCCACCAGGACACTTTCCTGCCCAGGGAGGTAGATGGCCTGGAGGAGCATACCCCGCTAGTTTGCAAAAGTCCAGAGTCTGATCGCTTCCCATCAGAGAAGGTAGGACCTCGTGCCTCCCTGTTTGTTGATGTAGATCACCACCATTTGATTGTTCATCCAAACAAGAACAACCTGATTTGCCAGATAGTGTTGGAAAACCCATAGGGCATTTGAGGAAGTAGATCTGGAACTGGCTTTCTTCCTGCAACCAAAGACCCTGGGACTGAAGGCCGTTCCAATGACGAGGGGATCCTGAAAAGGAAACACCGCCAGAAGATTGCTCGACTGTCATCAGGCAAAGGAATGGGAGAGGGACGGGGTGGCCTGTACCTTGTCTGACAGGCGCCCTGTCGCCTGCTTCCACTGAGTGCAGAGAGTCCATTGGGCCTGACGCATGTGGAGATGGGCCAAGGGTGTGATATGAACCATCAAATCCATATGCCCCAGGAGGCAGAGCATTCAACAAGCCGAGACTATCGGAGAAGTTTGGACCTCCCCCACCAAGACAGATAGGCACTGAGCCCTGTCAAGCAGAAGAAACGCCCAGGCCAGAGTGGTATCACATGGGAGGTTTCCTATGAACTCCAGGTGCTGGATGGGCTGTGAGACTTGGGAAAGTTGACTACAAATCTTAAGGTCTCTAGTAGCTGGATGGTGTGACATAGGGCCTGTCAGACCTCATCCAGGGACCCTCCCCTTATCAGCCAATCGTCCAGGTAAGGGAAGAAGAACACACTCTGCTGTTGCAGGAAGGCGGTGACCACCGCTAAGCACTTTGTGAACACTCCGGGGCAGACACAAGTCTGAACTTAAGGACCCGGTACTGGTAGTGATACCCACTGACAACAAAGTGGAGGTACTGCCAGTGAGATCCAAGGAGTATAGCCAGTCTCCCTGGTGGAGGTAAGGCAGCAACATTCCAAGGGATGCCATCTTGAACTTCTCCTTCATTAAGAAGCGGTTGAGATCCCACAGGTCTAAAATGGGGAGCAGCCCACCTGTTTTCTTGGGAACAAGAAAGTAGCAAGAGTAGAACCCCGTGCCTTTTTGAGGCAATGGGATGAGCTCCACTGCCTTGTTGGCAAGAAGAGCTCCCTTTGAAGGAGGTCCTGATGGGGGGGATCCAGAGAAGTTCCCCCTGAAAGTACGAGGGAAGCATCTGGTGGAAGTGAAGGAGGTAACCATCCTTTATCATCTGAAGGGCCCAGGTATTGGTGGTTATGCTGGGCCACCAGTGGGCAAAGAACATGAGATGTCCCCTTATATGCTGTGCCTCTTGACCTCCCGTGGGAAGAGGGACTATGCCTCGGGAATAAAAAAAAAAAATCAAGGTTGCAGCATAGGCGCTGTTTGGGGTTTAGGGGCCTTAGGCCTATGGGCCCCTGCCCCTGGGTTTTGGCCGGCTGTCCCTGCAGGGGAGCTTGCTAGGACTGATAGGCCTGATGTTGGTGGTATGTTCTGTAGGCCTTTTTTTTCTTTGGGTAAAAGGTCTTTTTCCCCAAAGCCTTCCATCAGGAAAGATCAGCGGTGTTCCAAGAGAGCCTGGTCCTGGTCAGCAGTTCTGTCTCTAACTCTGTGGCCTTGTCCATCATGGACTTGTCAAAGAGATTCTCCCCCTGGCAGGGGATATCAACCAATTTGTCCTGCACCCATTGCTTCAGGTCTGAGTACTGTAGCCATGCCAGGTGGCAGGCACCAATGCCCACCATAGCCACTCTAGCTACAGACTTGAAGGTGTCATAGGTCGCTCGAGTTACATACTTGAAGCACTCCTTGACTGTGGACCCCAGGCTCCTGAAGCACTGGAGGCGTTTATCGGACAGCCCAGCTGAGAACTCAGTGAGCTCCTTGAACAGGTCTCTTAGGTACTTGCCCATGTACAACTGATAAGCCTGGATACAGGCCACAAGCATCGAGTCCTCGAAACACTTCCTACCAAATACGTCCATGGTGTGGGCCTCCCGACCTGGGGGTTACCAAGGAGTGCGTCTTCTGGCTTTTGATCCAGCGCATGGCCGACTCCACCACCATAGAGTTGTGTGGTAGTTGAGTTTTTTCAAAGCCTGGGCACTTGTGGACTCGTTACATGGAATAGAGTCGCTTGCTCACAACTGGGGTTTCCCACACCCTGAAAAGAAGGCGGTCCAAGATGGGGGCACTGGCACCATTATGGCCTCCTTGGGAAGAGAGTCATACTGGAGTATGTCCAGGTACTCCACCCGAGGCTCCTCCTCTACCTCGATGGTGAAGGCAAGGACCTTGCCCATGTCCCGGACAAAATCCAGGAAGGAGAGGTCCTCAGGCAGGAACCTCTGATGCTCCTGAGGAGGAGAGGGGTCTGATGGAATGCCCAGATGCCAAATGGCATCAGGAGGCTCATTGTCCAACTCTCATTCCAACAAAGAAACTGTTTCGGGTCTATTGGAGTAAATTATCCCAGGATAAACAAAAAATTACTCCATACTTCACCAATGTCAAAAAATACTAATTACAGGGAACTGGTCTCAGACTATAGTCGGGTGGAACCCAGGAGGTAAACCTCTGCTGTGGTTAACCTAACCCGTTTCTTGCATCAAGGACCTTATGTTCCCAAGAATATGAAAGACATTCAAAAAAGCCTCTCGGGCAATATATTTTATTTATATGTTTTTTTTAAAAACCATACGCTGATGATCTTCTCACTTGAAAATGGATAAGTGTATTCACTTCAGTGACCATTGCCAAACTAAATCTATTCGATTGAAACTCATAAAAACTAGAAACTGAAGGTCATATCAGCTTGTTAAATTCTATAGCACTGGCTAAATTATGCTCGGTGTAACCAGACTTATCTTGAATCCCAACTCTCATTCCAAATCAGAAAGAAGCACCAGCGGGAATCGCGCCGGTGCGCAGTCAGGGGCAACGGCAGTGGCCAGGATACCAAGTGCTCTGATCCTGAAGCACTCGGTGGTGAAGTCTGAGGCTCTGACCAAGATCAGGATAGGTCATCGGAATCGGCCCACTGGACATGTCGCTCCACAACAGGCTGGATCTTCTCCGGTGAGGCCCTCACAGTGGAGGGGCCCTTGCTGGCTCCGAAGAACCGGACGTAACCAGAACTGGGGTCTGCTTGCTCAGCAGACAAGCAGCAAGGCTGCACTCTAAGGATGCCATCCTGGCCTTGAGTTTTGAAGGCTCTTTAGCCACTGGCGTGAGCACTGAGGACATGGGGCCCAATGCCAGTTCCCTCAGTGGGGACTCACTGATGGTGATCACCTCAACAGTCAGAGGGCGATTCTCCAAGGGGGTGGTAACCACTTCCTGCCAGGGCAGCTTCAGGGGCCGCTTCCGGCCCTCAACCTCGGAGTCCTATCGAGGGCTGCAGTGACGGTGCCTGTGGGTCTTACCCATGGTACCAACATCACCCCCCAAAGAGGACTTGTTCTCGACAAGAAATTAATCAAAGTCTGTTCTTTCCGGGGACGGTCCTCCACAGACAGTCACTGGTCCAACACTCTGCAACCTCAGAGCTCTGAGTGAGCTCGGCGGCAGCCTAGGTCCGATTCCTCTGCAGCCACCTCCGAGGATGTCATTCTGAAGCCAAGGCTGCAGATGTGAGGCCAAACAGCATCTCCTACTTGTAACAATTCCTATGCCCCACGCTCATCATCTGAAGACAGAGCGGGCAAGTGGAACATCATGATTAGCCCTGAGGCATTGAAGGCAGTAATTATGTCGGTACATGATATGTCCTGCCTCAATCAGTGCACTTCTTAAAACTACTAATCAAGGACATAGAGTAGCAGGAAAGACAGCCCCCACAAGAAAAAAGATAAGTACCCCAAAAAAAACGTGACGCCAAAATAGCAACTGTTCCAGGACCACGAGAAGGTGACGGTACATGACCAAGAAAAAAAAGCAGGAAAACAATAAAGTATTCACCGAAATCAACACCAACTTTTTCCAGTGTGCAGATGGTACCACCGGTAGGCTCCATGGATAAACAAAGACTGAAGAAAAATGGCTCCCTTGGGCAGGAAGGTGACAATGTATGCATGGTTGATCTCCCAAAGGCTTTCTTTGAAAACTGGGGAAAGATTATTGCACAGGCTCTGCTGGTGCTGACGTCATACATATGTGAGGACTGACTTCCTGTTTGTTCCCAGAGAACACTACACTCCTCTCTGTTTCCTCAGTTCGCAACCTTGGCGTCATCTTTGACTCTACTCTCTTGTTCTCTGTGAACATCCAACAGATAGCTAAAACCTGTTGCTTCTTTCTCTATAACACTGGCAAAATTTTCCCCTTCTTTATCTTTGTCATTTGATATACTGTCCTAGGCAGCAAGGCATCAGAGCGGTTTACAAAAATCTAAAAAGAAAATAAAGATAAGGAAAGAACGCCAAATCATAGATAGAACAGGACTGGAAAGAAAGAAAACAGAGAAGAAAGAGGGGCTAGGCATGGGGGAATAGGGAAAACTTATCCCGAGAGGGGGCAGACTAGGGGGGGGGGGACTATTCAGGAGAAGGGCAGGGAAGGTCGTAAGCCAACACACACTACTAAGACCCTCATCCACTCATTAGTCACCTCCTGTCTTGACTATTGTAACCTGATCCTCACTGGTCTCCCTCTGGATCATCTTTCTCCCCTTCAATCTGTTCAAAACTCAGCTGTACAGCTTATCTTCGACCAGTGTTGCTATGCTCATTTAACCCCTTTTCTCAAATCACTTCACTGGCTCCCTATCCATTTCCATATCCAGTTCAAACTTCTCCTTCTTACCTACAAGGGCATTCATTCTGCAGGTCCTCACTACCTTTCCTTTCTTATCTCACTCTAAACTCCTTGGGAACTCAACTCCTCTGGCAGATCCCTTTTATCTGTGCCCTTCTCTGGCACTGCCAACTTCAGACTTTATTCATTCCACCTTGCGGCTCCATATGCCTGGAACAAACTACCTGAGTCAGTGCGTCGGGCTCCTTCTCTGGCCCTATTCAAATCCAGGCTAAAAACCCACCTCTTTGAGGCTGCTTTTGGATCCTGATGCTCCTCATTCTCTTGTCCACTATTTAAGTATATCTTACCATACTCTATTCTCCAGTTTTGTAATGTTTTTTTGTCTTGATTAGATTGCAAGCTCTGATGAGCAGGGACTGTGTCTTACATCGATATATACAGTGCTGCGTACGCCTTGTAGCACTATAGAAATAATTAGTAGTAGTAGCATTATTGGTTTTCCTTTTTTTTCATTGACCTTCAACCTTGCCAAACATTATGGGGATCATTCTGAAAAAGGAATAGCGGAATTGTACATCTGGTCTAGACGGACAAGCCCCACTATTCCCTGTTCGGCGATTCTGATCCAGGAGCTCCCCACATGTACAGAGCATTTGTGCGGGGGGCTCCAGACATGGGCAGGAAGGAGCGGCGATGGGGAAGAGCGTGGGCATGTGGGGGCAGGGTGCATAACCTGACCATACAGGGCCAATTCAGGTCAATCCAGGTGCACCAAGATGGATGTCAGACTTATTCCACCTCCATGGTGGAATAAGTCAGACGGATGGCGGCGATCAGGGCACACAGGCCCGCTGCAGCAACAGACCAGGCAGAGGTAAGTCCCAGCCACTTGATCCCAGCCCTGGCAACCCATGCCAAGGGCCAGGCGGAAGGTAAATAGAAGCAGGACGGCATCGGGCATTTCAGCGCCCCTGCATGGCATCACAGTGCCATGGCGACAAGATGCCACAGCACCAAGGCTCCGTGCAGGAGCATAGGGAGGGCTAGACAGAGAGGTTGCCGGATGTGCAGGGCAGCTGGATCGGGGCACCTCCAGCCCATCCAAGTATCCAGATTACGCTCCCACAGGAACATCTAGCTCCTGTGGGTGAAGAATCGGATGCAACTCCGGGCCGTCCTGATTTTGGACTTCTGGACGGCCTGGACATGCCCCGAACAGAATGGGCCTCTATGTCTTTTTCTAATGATCTTTCTCTCGCATGATGTATCCAAAGTATGAAAGTCAAAGTCTTGTCATTTGAGCTTCTAAGGAATGCTTAGGTGTGATCCCTTCTAGTACCAATTGATTTGATCTTCAGGCCATCCATGGTTTACACAATATTCTTTGCCAGCATCATTATTTGAAAGCATTGATTTTCTTTTAGTCTTTCTTCTTCTTGTCCAACTTTCAATCTATATAATGTTATTGAAAATACCATATACAAAAATAGAGTAACCAAAATAACTAGTCAGCTAATGTGTGTAAAAAGTTTTGTTGGAGGACTAGCCTTGAGAATTGAACACTCTCTCGTGGCTTAACTTCCGTTTTACTCAATTTTTTAAGGGCCCCACCGGAGCTCTAAAAATGTAGGTAAAAACACACTTACTTGTGTACCCTACACCAAACATATACAGAATAAAGCACTTCCAACATATCAAAAGGTGCCAAAAGTACTTATCTATTGTAGATATTGAATGCAGATGCCAATATACACTAAATCTGCAAAAACTCTCGTAGGAAGACGAACTGCACCAATATCACAGAAACGTAATGGTTGAAGAGAAGTCCGCAGTTCCACTTCAAAGAAGGATAAAGGACACAGCACTGCGTTTCGGGCAGATAAAATCAAATGCCCTGTTTCAGCTCTTTCCTAACTGCAAACATGAAAGTTCGGCTCGCCTGCACATGCTCATTAGCGATCTAAAGCCCTAACTGAGAATCAAAAAATTTAAAGCCAAAAGCCAGCCAATCTGAGTAGCCAACGTCATATTCAAATCCATTGGAATAGCCAACCAATTAAAGAAGACTGTTCCAATCTAACTCTTTATTGAGCCCCCTCGGTTCTACCGTAGATAGTCTATAAATCCACATCTGTTCACATAACTGGAGGCGCTGTTCACGATTGCCCCCTCATGGATTTTCCGGTATATAATCCAATATTCGCCAAAAAATCTCATGAAATGAATGTTGATGGTCCAAAAAATGTTGAACTATAGGAGCAAATATGGTCCTAGTATTTATTCGTGATGCATGTTCCCGCAACCTAATGCGTACAGGGCGAATCGTTCTCCCAATATATAGCCGACTGCAGGGGCAAATCAGAACATACACTACAAAAGAGGAAGCACAGGTAGTATGCCATCTCGCTTCATGTACATAGTTTGAATTTGGTATATGCCAATCTTTGCCAGTTATGGACAATACGCAGTAATCACATGAAATGTAGGAAAAATGTCCTGGATTAATGTGTTGTTCTAAAGATTGTCTATCCATTGGAGAAGAGGTAATCTCCACCCAATCACGCAAATTGGGACCTCGAGTGTGAGCTATTTGTAATCTCCTTTTAAAACATGGATGAAGTTGTAAAATATGCCAATGTTTAAGAAGGATTTTCTTAATTTTATCAGAATGCATCATGTATGGTAATACTCCCACTATTACATCAGACTGTAAAGAGGACGATTGAGTATTTGAGTCCCTCAAATTAGCAGAAGGGAATAACCATTCTCGATGGATATATCTGGCCCGTAAAAGAGCTTTCTTTATAACTTTTCGTGGGTATCCCCTTTGTGCCAGACGTTCAGATAAATCTCTTGCATGATCCATAAAATCTTCAATCCTTGAACATATTCGTCTTAAACGTAAAAACTGTCCAAAAGGAAGACCTTTTTTCAATGATGCTGGATGGAAACTTGCATAACTCAGTAACGTGTTTCGCTGCACCGCTTTTCTAAACAAAGTAGTGTGTAACATGCCATCACGTTTCACAATTAACACATCCAAAAATCCCAATTCCAAAAAATGATGGTGCATAGAAAAAGACAAATTAGGTTGTAGTGCACTCAGCCAATGTAAAAAAGCTTGCAAAGATTCCTCTGAACCTTTCCACAGAAAAAATATATCAGCTAAAAATCGTACCCACAGGGCTACTTCTTGAAACCACTTGAAGGGTAAATCATTGAAGACTCAAAGGGGTATGTTTACTAAACTGCGTTAGTGCGATTCGCGTTAGGAGCCGCGGTAGAGACAGAAACTCCAAATAAGGACATGGGCTGTACATCGTTTCCGAGAACGCGCCGAGAACGCGCGTTACAAGGCGCCATAAATGAACAAGCGCTACAGGGCACATTACCGAGTGTTAATCTTAAGAAGGCGCGCAGCCATACAAGCACAATAACAGAGCTGTAGCACAATGGTTACAACACTGATTGATAGTACAGGAGTCATGGGTTCAATTCCCCAGTGGGCCTAATGTATAAGGCTGGCTGAGGCAGCACCCTTTACATTTAAGTAGTGATTGTTGAGGCATGTGACGTGTATTTTAATTAGTGCTGCCAGCAAACACACCCTCACGGTGGCATAACCTAAGGTGCCGCATAAGGCACCCCATAACGCACTCCATAGGGCACATTATAAAGTGTACTGTCCGCCAAGGCACCCTATAGTGTCCCCTATAGGACACCTTATAAGGCTGTGAACAAAGCCCTGGCTGCCTGCAGAAGAACTGCACGTCACCACACAAACTGTCTGCTGTGGTTACCAGGATAGGGGTAACCCACCCGTACCCATGATGCACTGCACATGCAAATCAGCAGACGAGAGATGGGCACAAGATTGGGTATGCACCCCCACAGCATCTCGACCAGGTAGGGGGAACAGACCGTGTGTGGTACTGCCACAGAGTAGCCACAGACAGTCACATTGTGCGGGTACTGTGCCCACCCTGAGGTTGAGGTGGGGCACCCAGCACCAGGTCCACAGCACCTTTCATGGCTGAAATACACCATGCTGCAGGTCCCCATCAGTATGTGATAGGTAGTTCAGTTAGACACACCTAGGATATATCTGTGTCCTGCTGTATGTCTCGGTCACGTCTAGTCCCTATGGGCGATGCTGCACCCAGAATAGTGCATATCCTGTGTTGGTACCATAGTTACCTGCTGTAGGTGAGGGGGGGGTGTATGGACCCATAGGCAGATTATGTACCACCACACAACCACCCTCTGGGGCTCAGGGTGGGAAACAGGATCACCCACCAACAGATCCACAGTCTACCTCCCGGCAATGGCAGCAGTAGAGGGGACCAGCAACCCCAGTCCTGCTGGGGAACAGACAGACGGCAGGCCTGGAAATGCTCAGCTGCCCCCCACCATTATCTGACATTCTCCAGCAGCAAGCCTCCAGCCGCTGCACCCTGCAAGGTGTTCCAGCAAGACACATACTAGCTGCAGACAGTCCGCCAGCTAGTCCATAGTGCATGGTCCTGGAGGAGATGCATGTACCCAGAACGGGGATGTCAGCATACACACCAAGCAGATAAGTCAGTGATTGGACCCCAAAAATAAACCCATAAATATCACATGAGAGAAATGCTATATAGCACTATGGGGGAACCTAGCCATGCCATGGTCACTGCTCAGTCAGGGTGAGAGTGACCTCCCAGCAGGATATGCTATGGCCACCCTGTCCATGCAGGTGGTGGCCAGGCACTACAATGTCCGAGCCATTGCCCTATGCCGTGTGCAGATGCATCCAGGCCAGGCCACCCTATCCAGGCTATTCCCACGGTACCTTGCTCCTCATTATGCACAATGGCAGGCCAATACTGGCAACAGTGCCAGCAGTGTGGGCTGTGGAGGGTGTTGGCAGCCACCACACACTGGATAGACAGACACACACTCCCCACACCTATGCCAGCATTGTGCAACTATAGAGGTGTTGGGCAGCCCAGGCCACCACACCAGTCCTGGGCACAGTGCAGGCATGGCTATGGTATGCAATACTGTAGGAGTCACTCCCCAGGTTGGTAAACACTGTCAGACACAAGAACTGTAGCACACTCCACAGACATCAGAAAGGTTGCTATGATGCAGCTCACTCAGAAAAGTGTACTTAACCTAGGAATTGCTATCTGCCAGTACTCATAGCAACCTCTTTAAAGATGTGTACCATATTCCCAGGTTTAGGGTGGCATTACTAAGGTATGCAAGTGCTAGTATTGGGAGATGCACGCAGAGCCCAATGTCCTGCCTCTCCAGGAGGCTTTGGATAATGGGGCCTGTGGGTGCGGGTGTGTCTGCCCCTGTTGGCTGCTGCTTTACGGCAGAGGTTCCCAACTCCAGTCCTGCGGTGCCAAACACTGTTCGGGTTTTCATGCTGTCCCTCATGAATATGCATGAGATACATCTGCATACCATGGGGGTGGCGCATAGAAATGCAGCACAGGCATCTTTATCAGAGGCAGCATGGAACCGGAATGGTGTTTGGCCCTCCAGGACTGCATTTGGGAGGCTCTGCTCTAGGTAATGTGCATGTTTATGGTGTCTGTGCTCTGTAGGGTAAAATGTAGGTGTCTTGGGCATGTTTACGTCATCTGCAATAAAGGTGCTGTCTGTATTAGCACGTTGTAGTAGTGGGTAAAATATGGGGACTGGGTTGACGGGAACCACAGCTGCGACTTGAACCTGTGACCCTCTGCTTCTGACTACACTGGTTTTGTGCACTGCACCACCTTGTTGTCACAGAGTCAGTACATTCCTTGGTGATACCATGACTGTTCGTCAGACAGGGCCCATCTGTTGCAGTACACGGCACCCACCTACACAGGGCTAGGCCACAGTCTGCTCTGGGCAGCTGCCACTGCCCCCTCTACCACCAGTATCCCTCAGCCACCATGCTGACATGCCCTTCTGCTGGTGGTGCGCAGTCTCAGGCCATCCAGTGTGCAGGTAGGCGGCTGCCTATGGTGCGGGTTCTGGGGTAGGGGTGCCTGCATAGGTGTCCACGCTTCCCCCCAGCACCGTCTGCCATTGTTCCGTGCCCTTGGGGGTAGCTGCTGGGTACTATCCCCTGTGACACTGTGGGAAACACAGTCGTGCCCATGTTGGGCCTTCAGCAGTTGCTGTCTGGCTGCTCTGCTGCTTCAGCATTCATATGGGCCACCTAGGCATCGCCCTAGTCTGCACTGTGGCCCAGCTGCACCACAGCATGTGCCGCCTGCGGCCCTCTGTATCCCCTTCTCCGGCATCTGTCCAGTTGCCGTTCCGACATGCCCGCCCTGATGTTGCGGGACATGTGCTCGCCATAGGAACCCTGTCCGATGGTGGGGAAAACCCTGAGCAGCACCATTTCACTGTGGGCTCATTCACCTTGTATGGGGACGGATTATAGACCCTTCCACGATTTATATCTGTTCTATGGAGCTTACTCGGGGGGGGGGAGGGGTTGATGTTTCTCATTGATATCACTATTGGCCAGCTTGGTTATGTTTTTTTTCCAGTTTGTTGGGGTCATTTTCAGTGTTTATGTGCCCTTTTGTTCTGTGCACATGTATCACACTTATCACTTTGTTTAGGTTTCCCTGCCTGGGCTGTACATTGCTGACACTTAAGTGGTTTCTCTCCCCTGTAAGTTCATTTAACGGCAGGTTTTCATTTGCGTTGGAATTGAGCTCTTCAGATCAGCACGTTAGTGTGAAGGGAGCCTCTCCCCACCCACTCTCTGCCCATTGACCCCTTCTCTCCGCCCTCTCTCCACCTTCTGCGGTGTTTTACCGCGCCGCGGGGCATTACAATTGTTAACGTTACATAATGTGCGTTATGATGTGCTAACGATCGTTAACATTACATAACGTGCGTTATTCACGATTACCGCAGTTTAGTAAACATACCCCAAAATCAGCCATGTATAATGTGGCAACAGAAGGGGCCACTGTCGCCCCCATGGCTATACCCTGGATTTGATGATAAAATTGACGTTCAAATTGAAAATAATTCCTAGTGAGCACAAAGCTCAAAAGTTGATGAAAAAAAGAGTGAGGAATTCTATTTGGTAGAGAAATTTGAAGTTGAGAAATAACCTCTAAAGCTTGATCTTGGTGAATATTAGTATACATTGTTGTAACATCTAATAATACTAACCAAAAATCATGAATTGGAACAGTGATTGATTGACTGTAATTTACTAATGAAATGAGTAGTATCCTTTAAAAAGGAGGGTACATTTTGAGCACATGGTTGAAGGAACACATCACAAAATTTAGATAAAGGTTCCAACATCGATCCACGGCAAGATACAATTGGTCTGCCTGGAGGTGTCTGCAATGATTTGTGAATTTTTGGAACCGTATAGATCGGAGTAATAGGATGTGATGCGATCAAAAACTTAAATTCACGTTTAGTAATCCAATTATTTGAAAATGCCTGTTGTACCACTGATAATATCTCTTGTAAATTTTTCATTGGATTCTCAGATAATTTCGCATAATATTTAATATCATTCAACTGAGTTAAAAGATGGGACTGATACTGATCCGAAGACTGTACTACAGTGGCACCACCCTTGACAGCCCTCCAAATGATTAGATCTTGATTTTTTTTTAATTCATCCAAAGCTAACCATTGAATTTTTGTTAAATTATGACATTGAGAGAGCATATTATTACTCTCCAGATTGATCACATCATTTAATACTAATTGCTGATACGATTCAATGAGATGATCAGGATTACCCAAGGGATAGAGGAAAGGCGGGATAGAGGTGATATGATTGAGATGTTTAAATACCTCCGTGGCATAAATGTTCAGGGAGAGAGCCTCTTTCAATTGAAAGCAAGTTCTGCTACGAGGGGACATGGGATGAGGGTGAAGGGAGATAGATTCAGGAGTGATATGCGGAAATATTTCTTTACAGAAAGAGTAGTGGATCCATGGAATAGTCTCCCAGTGGAGGTGGTAGAGATGAGGACAGTAACTGAATTCAAAAAAGCATGGGACAAACACAGAGGATCTCTAAAGGTAAAAAGTGTAGTTGTTATGGAAGGACAGACTAGATAGGCCATGTGGTCTTTTTCTGTCATCACGTTTCTATGTTTCTAAGGGTACCCACTTCGAAGGGGCACGAACCACAGATGTATCTGTTCCCAAGTCATGTATGGCACAAAAATGAGTTACTAACAATTTCCGGAAGAACCGGTGTAAGGCAAGTCTCATCTGAAAAGAATCATAATGAGTGATCGGAACAAAAGAAAGGCCCAAATTAAGTACAGATAGCTGGGAAGGGGTCAAAGCCAGTGAAGAGACATTTACTACTGTTGTTTGGAACGGTTCCTGGTCATTGGACCCCGTGGATGTTCTTGATGAAAAACGTCTTGAGGCCGCCAGTTCCGCTCCGGTTGAAAACCCTCCACAGGTTTCCATATGCGATTTCTCCCCCGGCCCCGGGAACAACCTCGATGAAAAACCTGCTCCTGCCATGGCTTGAATACAGTGGCGTACCAAGGGCAGGGCAGTGGGTGCGGCCCACCATGGGTGCTGGTCAGAAAGGGAGTGCACAAACTGCTGGGCCCAAGGGACAGCGCAGCAAACTAATGTATCTTAAAGTTGGTGTGCTGCTCTCTCTGCTCCATGGCCTGCTGCTCTCCTCTCCCGGTCAAAGTCTTTCTTTTCATGAAACTTCAACCGGAAGAGGAGAGCAGTGCGCCCACAATGGAGACAGCAAAGCAAGCCATCTTTAAGGTAAGTTAGTTTGCTGAACTGTCGCATAGGGGGGCACCCAGCCCAGGTGGCAGGCGTGCCTGGAATGCCACTGCTTAGACAAGTCAAATTTTTGGATGCAGAGATATATTGCTCTTCCCCCACAGTTTATCTGTGCATGTTTTTCAATGTATTTTGTAAGATATATGGCAAATATAAGCTGGGGCAAGCAGCTTCTACTTGATCTGTAATCCTTGCTCCTCTAGGTTTATAGGTACATGTGACTCATTCCCTCTAGTCTCCCTGAGACCTGCCTTGCTTCTTGCCTCAGCTCAATGAATACAAAGAAACTAAAGGTAATTTCTGGAGCTGTACCATAATACTTCATCAAAAATATACAGGGTGGCCCAAAAAAAGTGAGAACATCTCGTAGAATATAAGTTATTTAAAAATTCAAAAAGACAGATGTAAACGATTGACAAATTAAAAAAAAAAAAAGATAGTGACCGGAAATTGTCTAAATAAAGACGTTATACAGCTAAAAAAGGTAAATAAGTAAACTATTTAAGCTTTTAATTTACGAGATGTTCTCACTTTTTTTGGGCCACCCTGTAAATGTTTCAGCTCCACTCTTTCACCATACTGTAATATCATTATCATAGCAGAAACAAAGAAAAGGCAAATCTCAGAAAATCCATACCTACTCATTGACCACCGAAGTGGACATAAGTGTATGTTGGATGACCACATCAACGATTTACACTTAACTTTTCCTTTTACAAACCTGATGACGGACAGAGATACCAAAGCATACAATTACAAAACATAGCCATGTAAACTAACACATATCTTTTCCAAAACATTCTCATATGATAGTATAACATGGTCTTTCCATTAAACATTACATGCATGGTATATATTCCATCAATTTAAATCCAATAAGCCCAACGCCCGCTTGGACGTCCCATCAGCGTTTCGCATCCAGCTGCCTCAGGGGGACATAAATAAAATAAAATAAAAACTGCTCAGCACCAGTTCTACAGTCTAAAAACCATCACCTTTAAATCTCTGAAGCCGGATTTGCAGTATCTCACCAATCAGGAATGCATCAACTCGATCCTGTGTGTCTCCAGTGCTCACCCGAACGCCGCACAGGCGCATAAATATCCAAACTGGACTCCACCTAATACAACCTTAACCAATCAACTGCAAGGGGATGGTCGTTCCTAAAGACAAACCTTCCAATCAATGCCAAAATTCAAACCCTCAGGCATTACAGTCCCAAGCAAAAAAATCCAACGTTGTTCTCTATACATAAGATATTGGTCCCTTGTCTTCCCCCCATAACCTGTCAAAATCCGCTCAATACAAAAACATTGCAAATCGAAGAAAATATGTCCATGCTGCAGACAATGAACTACTATTGGAGCTTCCCGCCTTTTACAATGTAATCTGCTCTTATGCTCTCCTAGTCGAATCCTAAACGAACGAGCCGTTTTACCTACATATAATAATCCACAGGGACAAAAAATCCCATATACTACAAAATCAGAATCGCACATTGTGGTAGATTTCAAAACATATTTTTTTCTTTTTATAGAAAAACCGATCAGTCTCCCAAGAAACCTCACAAATAGCGCAATGGCCACATTTCAGATGGCCTACCGGTTCTCACCTATCAGCACTAAAGGGAGCATACCTGAAGGACTCAATAAGTCCTTTAAATTAGAATTCCTCTGCCAGACACAATGAGGGCTTTTAGCCTTAAGCCCAGGTACTGTTTGTAACACATTAGCGTGCTTCCGCATAATCCGTTGAATCTGCATGCTTAAAGGTGGAAAACAAGAAATAAAATTGACATATTCACTATCCTCCTGCAATCTAACTTTAGGAGTGAGCAGCCACACTCTATCATTAAATAAGGCCCACTTATAAGCTCGATCCAATACCCTAACAGGGGATACCCTCTCTCCAGAAAATCACTTCTAAGGGATCTGGCTTGCGTCTTAAAATCCATAACAGAGGAGCAATTCCGCCGATAACGGATAAACTGTGAAAAAAGTAATCCCTTCAATAAATTTAATGGATGGGCACTCACAAAGTGCAAAAAAGTATTTCTATCAGTACTCTTTTTGTAAACAGAGGTGCCCCAACCATCACTTTGCCGAAACACCTTCACATCCAAAAACATTATCTCCTTGGTATCATAACTAAGCGTAAACTGTATATGAGAATCTAACCCATTTAACCACTCATAAAAAGACATCAAAGAATCCACTGATCCCTCCCAGAGCAAAAAAGCGTCGTCAATATATCAATGCCATAATTTTATCTGAGATGAGTATGGGGAATCCGTCAACCATCATCGCTCATACAAACCCATAAACAAATTCGCTACTGACGGGGCGAAGGAAGCTCCCATGGCAACATCTGCAATCTGCTGAAAAATTTGACCATCAAACCCCAAATAATTTCTACATAATGCTAACTCCACAAACTGCATTAAAAAAACACTTTGTGGGGAGTGTCTTAATCAAGATGACGGCAGCTGGCGATTTGGATTGAGTGCGTTTTTCTTTTGTTCCCGTATTGGTAGAAAACAAAGGAAAGGGGAGGTCATTGCCCTCTCAGCCTCCTCATACCTCAATGCCAGTTCCTGTGGGACCGTTGGATTCCTTTGTTGTACGCATCAACCAGGCTTCGGCGGAAGCAGGGGATGAACGCCGAGTTGCAGTAGCTCAGAAGTCGGATAACTTGGCATCTGCTTCGGCTCTATCTTTCTCCCCAGAAAGCCCAGCGTCAAAGGTATTTCGAGGACAGCCCCTTCCGGAAGGGTTCCTGGAGCTTGGCTCCCCTCCGAAGTTGTGGGAAGCTGGTGGCTCGAGTGGGCCAGGAAGAGAGGGGCGGCGGAACCAAGAGTGTGCAGTCTGTGGGCAGCACGACTTGTTGTCAGTATCAACGCCATTTGAGGAAGTGACCGCAGGGCAGGAGATTCCTGTGGTGAAACAAGGACAAGCATCAATAGCAGGAATAGAAGTTGCTCCATCAGAGTCTGGTCCTGGGTTGGTGTTTTCACTTCAGCGTCCAGAGAATTTCACTCTGGAAGCAATTTGGCAGGCAATCCTTTCCTTAGGAGAAGCGTTGGTTCCACAGGTTACATAGCTGGAGCGAAAATTGAATAACTCTTTAGTTGTTGTGGAGGAACTGGAACAGAAGGTAGCGGCAATGCAACCTGAAGTGGTGGACTCACAGCGCAAGTTGGCTGTTTTGGAGGATCAATCGGATGCCTTTAGGAAGAACTTTTCCTCTGTACAAGTTAAGTTGGAACATTTGGACAATCTCTAGAATTAATAATCTTTGATTAATTAATTTTCCTAGGCTTATGTCTGTATCCCCTAGAGAATTGTTTAGACAATACTTGGTGGAGGTGTTGGGGTCTCCCCTGAATTAATTCCGCCTTTGGTCAGGATTTATTATTTGCCTAGGGCCAAATTAACAGCAGGTGTGGTTAATGGGGGGGGGGGGGAACGGGATCAAGGTAATGTTCTAAATGTAATGGATATATTGGAAAGTTCTGAGAGTGAGAGTCCAGTTCCTTCTACATTGTTGGTTACTTTTGCACTGCTATCTGATAGAGAGTGGC
This sequence comes from Ichthyophis bannanicus, assembly GCA_033557465.1. NCBI lineage: Eukaryota > Metazoa > Chordata > Amphibia > Gymnophiona > Ichthyophiidae > Ichthyophis > Ichthyophis bannanicus. Next base: position 278,593,944 of record CM066041.1, read on the forward strand.
TCCTTAAGCTCTTCTTTAGGAAAAGAAATTTGCCATTTAAAGGGTTAATGGTTCGGGTGTACCCAGACCCAGCTAGGTATACACAGAGGTGTCTCAGGGAATTTCTCCTGCTACGCCCAGGTATCCTACAATTGGGGAGGCTCTTTTTTCTCAAACATCCTTGTAAATGTTTAGTGAAATATAATGTTGTTTCGTATATTTTTTTATGAGCCCTCCCAACTAACAGCTTTCATTAATGCTAGGCGTTTGGAGTCCTCCATTGGGGCCTCACCTGAGCTCTCATAAATGTGTGCCATAGCTAGTTAGCTGCATTTATTTTCTTCTCATCTGTTTGATGATAAATTGCTTTGTATCTCTCCCCTTCATGTTGGTGGGCTAGTATGAAAAGATATATATTTTTTCTCAATATGAGTTACTTTAATTAATTGTTGCAATATGGTTATTTCTGTGTATCTTTTCTGTTTCTTCAAGAAATGTTTTTGTAAACTTTCTTGATTAAATTGTGAAAATGTTATAAATAAAAAAAAACACACTTTGTGTATCACTCACATCACCCCGTTGTCTCAACCCCATCTCTATTACCTCCAAAGCTGCTGCTTGGGGAATGCTGGTGTACAGTGCTTTAACATCTAATGTTACTAACAAAATAGAATCATTAATAGCCCATTCCGAACCCTCTGTCAGTAACTGTAAAAAGTGCGTACTATCCCGTACATATGATGGAATAGTCTTCAACAATGGTCGCAAAAAGGAATCAATCAACATAGACAGAGGTTCCAAAACTGACCCGCGGGTTGAGACAATGGGCCGACCTGGTGGCTGTTTCAAATCCTTATGAATTTTTGGTAAAAGGTAAAATTTGGGTAGACAAGGTGATGTTATGTTCAAAAACAATTCCTTCTTAGTAATACAATGCTCAATGAATAACTTTTGACCCCATGGATTGACATGCCATGTAAAAAGAGGAAGGAATGGCAGTGGGGATGAACCATCAACCGCCTGGCCAGAATGAACAAATGGATGATGAAAAGTTCAAAGAAATCAGAGAAGCTAACAAAAGTTACTGCACAGTAACAATGGGTAATTTCAACTACCCCAGTATTGACTGTATCAGTGTCACGGCAGGACATGTTAGGGAGATAAAGTTTCTAGATGAAATAAATGACTGCTTCTTGGAGCAGCTGGTTCATGAACCAACCAGAGGGGAAGCCATTTTGGGCCTAGTCCTTCGTGGAACATCTGGTGCAAGAGATAAGGGTGTTGGGGCCACTTGGCAATAGTGATCATAGCATGATCGCGTTTGATTTAATTAATGGAGGAGGGATGGTAAGGAAATCCACAGTACTGCCTTTTAATTTTCAAAAGGGAGACTATGGTAAAATGAGGAAAATAGTTAAGAAAATAATAAAAGAAGCAGTTGCGAAGGTTAAAACTTATATCAAGCTTGCGTGTTGTTTAAAAATACTATCTTGGAAGCCCAGACCAGCTGTATTCCACGCTTTAAGAAAAGTGGAAGGAAGTCCAAAAAAACTTCCAGCATGGTTTAAAGGGGAGGTCAGAGAGGCTGTTGTTGCCAGAAAAGCATCTTTCAGGACATGGAAAAAAAATTCAAATGGCGAAAACTGGAAACAGCACAAGCACTGGCAAGTTAAATGCAAGGCATTGATAAGGCAGGCAAAGAGAGAATTTGAGAAGATGCTTGCTTTGAAAGCAAAAGCATGTAATGAAAACGTTTTCAAGTACATTATTATCAAAAAACCTATCAGAGACAGATTCAGTTGGGCTATTAGATGATAGAGGGGTAAAAGAGGCACTAAGTGGGGAGAAGGCCATAACAGAGAGACTGAATGAATTCTTTGCTTTGGTCTTTACTGAATAAGATGTTGGGATGTTACCCAGGACTGAATTGGTATTTAAAAGTGATACTGCAGAAGAATTGAAAGAAATATTGATATACCAGGAATATGTATTACAACTATTTGATGAACTGAAGAGTAGCAAATCACTTGGCCTGGATGGTATACATCCAAGGGTGTTGAAAGAACTGAAATATGAGATTGAAGATCTGCTATTAGTAATCTGTGAACTATCATTAAAATCATCTGTAATACCTGAAGATTGGAGGATGGCTAATGTAACGCCAATTTTTAAAAAGGGCTCCAAGGGTGATCCGGGAAACTACAGACCGGTGAGCCTGACGTCAGTACCGGGAAAAATGGTAGAAACCATCATAAAGAACAAAATTATTCATCATGTAGATAGTCATGTCTTAATGGGAGACAGCCAATATGGCTTTAGACATGGAAGATCTTGTCTTACTAATCTGTTATGTTTTTTTGAAGGTGTGAATAAACAAGTAGACAAAGGTGAATCGGTTGATATAGTGTATCTGGACTTTCAGAAAGCCTTTGACAAGTTCCCTCATCAGAGACTTTTGTAAAAGTCATGGGATAGGAGGCAGTGTACTATTGTGGATCAGGAACTGGTTAAAAGATAGAAAGCAGAGGGTAGGGCTAAATGGCCAATTTTCCCAATGGAGAAAGGTGGATAGTTTACCCCAGGGATCTGTGCTGGGTCCGTTGCTTTTTAACATATTCATAAATGACCTGGAAAAGGGAATAACGAGTGAGGTTATCAAATTTGCAGATGACACAAAACTATTTAAAGTTGTTAAAACCCATGAGGATTGTGGAAAACTGCAAGAGGATCTTGATAAATTGGAAGACTGGGCATCCAAATGGCAGATGAAATTTAATGTGGACAAGTGCAAAGTTATGCACCTAGGAAAGAACAACCCAAACTATGGTTACACGATGCAAGGTTCCACATTAGGAACCACCACCTAGAAAAAAGATTTAACTGTCATCATGGATAACATGTTAAAACCCTCCACCCAGTGTGCAGCAGCAGACGAGAGAGAAAATAGAATGCTAGATATCATAAGGAAAGGAATGGAAAATAAAACAAAGGATATTATAATGTCTCTGTATCGTTCCATGGTGTGACCGCACCTTGAATACTGTGTGCAATTCCGGTCGCTGTATCTTAAAAAGGATATAGCGTTATTAGAAAAGGTACAAAGAAGAGCCACCAAAATGGTAAAGGGGATGGATGAAAAGAGCCTAACAAGGTTAGGGCTCTTCAACTTGGAAAAGAGACGGCTGAGGGGAGATATGATAGAGGTCTATAAATTAGTGAATGGAGTGGAATGGGTAAACGTAGATCGATAGTTTACATCATCAGAATATAGAAAGACTAGGGGACATGCAATGAAGCTACAGGTTAACCTATTTAAGACTAATAATCAAACTCTGGAATTTGTTACCGGAGGATGTAGTAAAAGCTGTTAGTATAGCTGGGTTTAAAAATGGTTTGGACAAGTTCCTGGAGGAAAGGCCCATAAACCATTATTAAAAGGGACTCGGGATATCACTACTTGACCCAATACAGGCATTGAGGAACCTGTGTCTTTTGGGGAAACTGCTAGGTACTTATGACCTAGATTGGCCACTGTTGGAAACAGGATACTGGGCTTGATGGACCTTGGTCTGACCCAGTATGGCATATCTTATGTTCTTATGACCCCATTGGTCATCTGCAGTTCCCTCTAGCTTTTGGGTAATTCTCTGCACTCTTCCCATCTAGGAGGACAGAAAATAAGACCTCCGACTCCATCCCCCCTGGAATTCCATTATCCTTTCACCTCTCTCTCTCTCTCTCTCGCTATGAACATCCATTTTCTTTTTTCGGTATCCACACTCTTTTTTTCCAACACTCAATCCTTCCATCTAGCATTCAACTTACATCATCCACCACTACTATGGTTTCGGTTTCAGTATCCAGCCATTCAGCCATTTCTGGAAAAGTCACCCACTTTGTCAGCAATAGTCCAGCTGGAACAGATAATTCTGAGAGGCTGCTGCATGTTGAACTATAACAGTGTGGCCCCTCATTACATCTATCCAAGTGAGGACTATGTTTACTAATGTGAGATACAAGGGTAGCATGGGGTTAGCGCGTGGTATCTGTGCCGTGCTAAAAAACATCATGGGGCCCCACAATACCCTTGTAGCATGCATCTGGGTGGCAACTGGATGGGATAGGGGAATTGCCAGTGCAGCACAGCTAGCGTGAGCATTTAAAGCCCAAGCTACCTTTACTCGGTGAAGGTAGTGTGAATGCAACTAATGTCACTTGGTACTTGAAACAAAATGTGGAAATACATTTCTGCACTTGAAAATCTTGTCTAGGTCCTTCAGGATCATTCTGCTAAGAGCAAGGCATCATTGAAACTGCTTTGACCCGGTGAAAAGTGGTATATAAGTACAGCTAAAGAAATAAATTGGATTTCTTGGCTGCTTGTTGTTTCATTAATGATTATTGATCTGGTCTATTATTTCCATTTTTTTCCAGCAAGGATGAAATTATTGATTTACAGAACACATAGGGGGATGGATGATGTTATTCATTGTATTCAGATGGTCTAGTTGTTACTGACAACATAATACAAAGTTTTCTCAGTGGCATGTACACTTTCTGAGGGTGGCTTCTATAATTAGGTCTTTTGCTTTTAGGTTTCAATGGAAAACAAGGATAAAACTACTCCAATGCAAAACAAAATTAAAATAGGTATTTATTAGATAAATACTAGAAAAATACCACTACCCCTAGTGCCGTGGCTTGTCTTATATCCTCCAGTTAGTTTTTGTGCTTTTTCTGTCCTGACTGCTCTGTACACCAATATATGTATTTGATTCCACTGGAAAAGGTTCCAAGCTCTACAACCTGTGGCATGAAAACATCAAAATACATTGACAAGACACTATTTAAACACTGTGGCCAGAGATTTTTTAAACACGGACCACAGTGGTTAAATATAGTATGGACAGTGGCGATATTCAGTCTGCTATCTGGTTACATTTAGGACAACCTTTATGTTTTCTTAAACTTATCCACATAGCTGTATGGATAGCAGACTGAATATCCCCATTTCTCTATATGGTTCGGTGAAATGTCCATGCTGCACCCTGACATGTTTCAGATAGTGCTGGGACGGTTTGTAATAAATTTCAGATAGCGCAGCTGAAAATTGATTGATAGGGTACTTATCTGGATAATGGCTGCTGTTATCCAGATAAGTGCCTTTTAATATCAACCTGTGATATTTTATAGCTTCAAAATCCCTAAATAGTTGGGAATTAAAGACTAAATGTATAGTCTGTAAACACTTAGGAACAGAAGCCCTACCCATAATTTCCCACCATGATGCTATAAAAAGGCTGAGTGTTCCCATTAAAGTTGTAGGCCTGGTGGCATACAAATTGTTGACGTGTATGTAGCCAGAAGAAATACTCAAAGGAACGGTGACTCAAGTACTGGAAGAGTAAGTACAGCATCTCATCAAAGTATTAAATAAATGAGTCAACCTGAAGTCTTTATTTCTCAGATCTTCCGCTCAGTAATGATACAATTACATCAAGAGCCATAATTACAAAAACCTCAGAGAGTTCGTCAGGGAGTGCTTAACAAAACATTCTGGAAATCAGCCCACAACTGGTATGACCACTTTCACCAGCACCCAACAAGAGATACTAGAAAAACTTAATCCTATTACATTTCTATTAGATTTCATGAATGGACTAGGCACTTAAAAAACACCATAGCAAATATGTGCATTACACTTCCCATGGAATTCATCACTCTGTACAGATTTGTAGATGTACTCACATGACCTCACACAAAGTGAATTGAATCCTATGAAAACAGGACAGAGCACTTGGAACGTCTGTCATATGTGCAAGAGCTAATGACGCGTTGAACTAAATTTGCTTCACACAGCAGTTACAGTAGAGAAGAAAATTAGAGATGGTACTAGGAAAGGTTGCTTAATGCAATTTTCTTCTCCCATCACAGACTAAGGCCATGAGAAGAGATCTTGCTATCACACTAATGGCAGTGAGTGAGACCTCATATGCAGTGTAATTTACAATGCAAAATGCAATGCACACATTTCAGATACTCTATTCAAGAACTAACAGACAAGAGATAGAGAAGTAGACAGAAAAGAACTCTATTGTTGCTTCCCTATTGTAATTCTATGTTAATAATATAGCTTCCTTCTTCGTCTTTCTTTAATTCACCAAACAATTGTCAACTTCCTCTTAGCGACAAAAAAACAAATCCAGACTTCAAGTGTTGACCCTGGCCATCCTAATCATTGCCAAATACCCACAAACATTGTTCAATCAGTGAAATCCAGAGCCAAATCCAAATCCAGAGCCTTAGCAATAGCATCCAACCACAAGGCCACCCATTCACTGAACTTCCTTAACCTGCAGGCAGGACTGTTTCTTTAAAACACTCAATTTAATGACACAATGTTTTGAAACATCAGAATCCAGATGATGTATTCCAATTTCTGCTTTGTGATTAATGGGAATTCTTGGCCAGGACGGATCACAGCAAAATAGGACAGAGCAACCTGAAATGGGTAAATTTGGCACTTAAGAGAAACGAAGGGCAGGACTACATAGATCAGATGGAATGACTCAACTGATTGGCCTAGAGATACAGAGCTCAGGAGAGTGGAGGCCTGTCTATGCTAGTCTGAGTCAGAGACCTGTTTTTCAATTTGATGCATATTGCTGTAGCCTTAATAGACAATAAAATTAAGAAATAATTGATTGAATGTTTGATAGCAACACAGTGCAAGGCTCTTTCAAGAACTAAACCAAGACCATTCAATCCTTTTCTGCAAATCACTAAATAGTACTGTCACCTGGGGGCCAACCCAGCGCCTAGGGCATGGAGGGTTGGTCTGCCTGGGGATTCTAATTCAGGGAGTATGGCATGGCATTTGCTCCTGCAATGCCTTATGGGAATAGTAGTCCCTTTTACCCTCTGAGAAAAGAAGAAATTGTAGTCGAGTGGTTTCAGGCAAATGACAAGGATTTATTTCCCTTTCCAAGAAGATTAAGTGCATGTGGAAAACTTAGGACAGTTGCCATATAATTGGCCTAAGGAATACATTCAGGAACTAAGGTAACCAGCCTCTTTAGCTTCAGGCTTTAAAACGTGCAGTGCTCAGTACAAACAAAAGCAAACAGCTTCTCAAAACAAAAGAAAATGTTCCCTTTTCTTCTGCTGCTTTTCCAGCCTTCTTAATATATTGTTCAGCAGAGAGATTCAAATGGTCAGCAAGAGACAAAGTGCAATCCATCTGATTATCTGCTACGTCACTGATACCAGAGTCTATCTGCATCTCTTCTAAGTCAGCGTCAGCTGGGTGTGTCTGCAAGCTGCTATACTGCCTTTTAAAACAAACTTCTTCTCTGCCTTCAGGTGGCTTCCCTTTGTAGCACTCTAATGAGCAGGGCTGTAAAGTACCATATATACTGGAGTTGCTGCTTGGGGAGCCTAATACTTCCTGGCAACTACAAGGAAATATTTTAAAACTAGGTTCAAATCTGGACAAGTTGTGAAGCCTACCTTTTGGCTTTCAAGAGGAAGGAATTCTCTGTTCTGCTGGGTCAGAAAGGGTTCCAAACACCAGTTGTGTTTTCTTGCCTTTTAGCTTATCAGCTTCTGCCTCAGACGTATAAGTATTTCCATGCCAGTATGTCTCTCTCCCTGGAGCCTTTGAGTTTTCCCAAGCCAGCCTCTCAGGAGGTTTCTCCTTCCTCCTGCCTTTACTGGACGGCACCGGCCCTGTGTTGCTCACACCTGGCTTTTGGGCTTTGGCTTTCTGGGTCCTTACTCCTCCTTGACTCCTTTTGGTCAGCGTGCTCCCTTGCTTGATCCCCTGCCGGATCCCTTGCCTTTGTCTTTGCTCTTGTCCTGGCGTCTCTCCCTCGGAGCTTCCTTGGAACTCCTGCTCCTTCTCTTCCTCCTTCCTCCTCATTCCCCTGGTCCAATCTAATGACCACTTTTTATAATCCTGCTTCTCAGGGCTTAGCTCTGCCCCTCCCCCAACCAGGTGTTTCTCATTAACTCCTGAGCTTGGGGATACGTTACAGCATGGGCGTGCCTGTTCAGCTTGTGACTCTTTTTGTTTACCTTTTCCTTGAAAACATTGAGCCATGTGCTCTGATTGCCTGTCAGTTTCTGAAACGAAATCCTCTTCTCTCCCTATCTCCATAGGCTCAGAAGGGTCTTCTACATGACAGTACTCAGATGGTAATGACTTTCTATTTGTGCCACCCTAAACCTGTGTCACAAAGTCATCCATTAAGATGTTCCTTATCCAGAGCTAACTTGGTGGCTTGCAGGCAGTGCTGTCTATTGCCATGCAGAAAACTTGGGTTTGATTCCTAAGTTCAGTTTCTATTTCTCAGGTCAGCTGTAGACTATTCACCTCCCAAAGAAGGCGGGGGAGGGGGGAGTTTTAGTCAGCACACATTGACACTTGGTGGCCAGACATAGGTCCTAGAAGGAGCTCATCAAGGGCCGTCACTGTAATGGCTAAACTAGATATGGAAGGGGGAAGGAGTTACAAAATGTGGAAAACCTAGGTAGTTCCAGCTATAGATTTGTGATACTATAGCCTAGCAGAGGCCGTTTCCAATTGTACTGAAAGCCCAAAGGACCAGGGAGAAATTACGAACACCAAAGTAAATCAAGCCTGCAGGTTTCCTCCCACAGGTATAAAGGCTTTTTGCTTTTAAAGAACTGACATTTTCGCATCACAAATCTTTGCCTCCATTAAAGCACAAAACAGCAAACAAGAATCACAGTTAGCAACTGCTCAATTGCACTAGAATCTTGACAGCTCCTCCATCATCGCTCTTCAGTATCCTGAAGCAATGCCCTCCCCCTCCCCACCTCCTATCCAAACAAAAAAAAAAGAAAAGACTGTGGACACACTGAAACCAAAAGAAGAAATATGACTCCTGTACAACCTCCTTTGAGTGATGGGCCAACACAAGCACCAGACAGGCTAGAAGGAGCTGGTAATATCTTTTATGGTAAAATGCCAACAACATGCAATGTCTTAACAGGAAATGCTAGTATGTTGACCCTCCCCCCCCCCCCAGCCAACAGATGGAGAAGCAGGGTACTGACAAAATCCTGTCTCTTCCCGTCACTTGGCATGGCGACCTACTCCTTCTGTAAAACCAGAACTACATTTTCAAAACTAACCTTGGGCATCATGAGATAGGCAGAACTGGTTCATGAATTTTGAAAATCAGCAGGAAGCAGGGATTGCAGAGAAAATGACACACCTGGTGGGAAGTTCATCTTGCTGCACATGTGCCAACCCCTGGATTAAAGGTAGAGAAGCAGTAACGAAGCAATAGAGAAGCAGTTCCCATAAGACCACTTGCCTCTCGGATCCTATCCCTTCCACCTGGCTCACAACTCCCTCCTTGGCTCCCTTTCCTCTTATTCTTAGCATATTCAATTCTAGTCTCTCCTCTGGTTCTTTTCCACTTCCCTAGAAGCATGCGCTCATCTGACCAATTCTCAAGAAACCTTCTTTGGACCGTACCCTCCCTGCCCACTGACGGCCTATTTCTACCTTGCTGTTCCTTCCTAAAACTCTCAAGAAACTTGTCTTTCCACAGCTTTCCTCTCACCTTGAGGCCACCCTTGCCTTCCACCCCCGTCAATCTGGCTTTTGTTCTGGTCACAGCACTAAAACTGTCATCCTATTCCTTCTTAATGAACTCCACTCTTTTCACAATTGTGGTAATATTTCACTGGCTGTCTCTCTTGATCTCTCTTCCACCTTTGATCTGGTTGACCTGTCACACTATTCTCTCACATCTCCACTCCTTTGAATTTGCTGGTCCTGTTTTTCACTGGTTCCACTCTTTCCTCTCCTCCTGATCTTTCACCGTCCTTACCGAGCTTCCTCCTCCTCTGCCTTTCCATTGTCGGTGTGGTGTGGTGTCCTCGAAGGTTCTGTCCTTGCTCCTCTCCATTTCAATATTTTTCTGGCACCCCTTTTCCTCATTATTCAACATCACAGGATCTCTGCCTACTATTATGCTGATATCCTTGTTCATCATACTAGCCCCTGTGTTCCTGACCTGTCGCCTCTAAATACCCATCTTTCCTCTCTCTGCCTGGATGTCAGCCAACATTTTAACCCCGCCAAGACTGCTGCTATATGGTTTTCCCTCTCTAGCTCTCCCTCTTCTCTGGCACCCTCCCTTGCATAGACTCCTGTTCCCCTGGTCTCCTCCATCCATTACCTAGGTGTCACTCTGGACTCTTTTATCTTTCCTTCCATGATCAGCTCTCTTCAGTCATCCAATGGTCCTTTTACTTTCTTCACCAGATATGTTCTGTTCGCCCATTTCTCTCATTTTCTTCTCTAACCACTCTTCTTCTTTCTCTCATTATGTCCCATGTTGATTACTGTAGCAGTGGCCTGGCTGGCCTCCCTGCTTTCCAACTCCACCACCTTTAACTTATTCAGAACACTGCTGCCTGGATTCTCACCCATCCCTCTCATTCAGACCATATTACCCCCCTGCTCATTCACCTGCACTGGTTACCCATTAAGTTTCATATTCAATATAAGGTTCTTACTCTGGTTCATCATGTCATCCACACTCATACCCTTCAATACTTGTCTGACCTCATTCACCTTCACACCTCCTCCTGCCCCCTCTGTCAGATTCATTCCAATCGCCACTCTCTCCCCTCCCCCTCACTTGCTCATCTGGAACCCACCCAATCCTCTGCCTTCTTTTTCTTGGGCCCCCTCCTATGGAGCTCACTCCCATCAGACCTTCACCTCGAACTCTCCTTTCCCCACTTTAAGGCAATGTTAAAAACCCACCTCTTCTCCCTTGCCTTTGAGCTTCCCCCCTCTCTTTCCTAATTTCCTGCCTTACTGCCCTTGCCCCCTCTAGTCTAGTCCTCTATTACTTCCTCTATCTGCTCTTCTCTTTCCTGTCCTTGCAATGGCATTCTGTTTCCTTTTCCTTGTTTCTTGTACTATTGTAAACCGCTCTGATGCCTTGGCATTGGGTGGTATATCAAGTGCCACAATAACGATAAAGATAAAGATATTCAGCATAAGAATGTAAGGCATGCAGAGGGACCTTTGCACACACGATAAAGATCTAGTTCAGAGGTTCCCAACTCCAGTCCTGGAGGGCCAAACACCATGCAGGTTTTCAGGCTGTCCCTAATGAATATGCATGAGATACATTTGAATACAATGGGGGCAGTGCATGCAAATGAAGCTCATGCATATTTATTAGGGACAGCCTGAAAACCTGAATGGTGTTTGACCCTCCAGGACTGGAGTTGGAAACCTTTGATCTAGTTGTTGCACTTCAAATACTCTGGATTGAGACCCATTTTCCCACTGTGCTAGTGTGACACACTGATCATCTTTAATGATTCTCATGTTTATTTTAGATTCCTTAATTACTTGTGATAGGTTTTACCTGCCTGTTTTTCTTGCCTCTACTTCTTTATTTCCTCTGCTTATTCTCATCTTCTGATAGCCCTTCGTCTTTTCATTTTGCTTCTGTAATTTTATTTTCCCTCTCTGCCGTTTTTTATGACTCCACATCATTCCCTATTCCTTTTTTGGATCCTCCCTAATCTTTTTCCCTCACTCCACCAACCCAATATGCCCCTCTCTCTCCCCCTCTTTCCACCTTCCCCGTTTCCTCCCACATCCTATCCTCCACCCTTTCCTCTGCTCTTGTACCTTCACCTTCTCCTCCCTCTCTAAAACAACCTCTTCCCTGTTTCCATCGTACTGTCTCCTCTCTCCCTTGCACTCTTCTTCTCTTTCTCCTTCTGTCTTCTGGTGACATTAATCTCAGCCATGGTCCCTCTTCATTTCTCTCTCACTCCCATACTAATTTGTCTTTCTACCACCCTGATCTTATCTATGTCCTTCTCCTTCCCCCACTCTTCTCTCATCTGCTCATGCACCTTATGGAATGCTCATTCCATCTCTAATAAACTTCCCTTTACCCATGATCTCTTCATTTCTTACACTTTCCATATTCTTGCTCTTAATGAAACTTGGCTCCTCCCTGATGACACTGCTTCGGTTGCTGCCTTCTGTCACGGTGGCTACCAATTTTCCCACTCTCCTCGTACCAATGGCTGCAGTGGTGGTGTTGGCTTTCTCCTTTCTCTTTCTTGCCAATTTCAACCCCTCCTTCTACCTCAATCTCATTCTTTTTCCTCCTTTGAAGTCCATCCCATCTCTCTTTTTTATCCCCTCCCTCTCTGAATCGCTGTCATCTATAGACCCCTTGACAAGTCCTCTTCTACCTTTCTTACTGACTTTGACCCTTGGCTCTCCTTTTTCCTGGATTCTTCTTCTCCCTTCCTTATTCTTGGTGATTTAATTTTCATATTGATAACCCCTCTGATCCCTATACATCCAAGCTCTTCCTTTATATCCTCTTTCAACCTCCAGCTTTGCTCTTCTGCCCCTACTCATCAGCTTGTTAACTGTCTTGACCTCGCCTTCTATTCTAATTGTTTACCTTCTAATTTCCACGCCTCCGTTTTTTCCTTATCTGATTATCACCTGTTAAGCTTCACTCATCACTCCCCCCCCCCCCCTCAGTCTCGCCCAATCTCCTCATATATTTTTAGGAATCTTCATGCTATAGATCCACTGACTTTTTCCACTACTCTCTCCTTTCTTCCACTATATCCTCTAAATCTGTTGATGATGTCATATCTTCCTATAATACTGTTTCCACTAGTCTCAATACCTTTGCTGCTCCCATAGCACGGCCTGTGAGGCTCACTTCACCTCAGTCCTGGCTGTCTTCCAATACCCGCTGCCTACATTCCCACACCTGTTCAGCTGAACGTACTTGGCTCAAATCCTGCTCTCTCTCTGACTTTCTGCACTTCAAATTCATGCTCACTTCCTTCCAATGGCCATCACACTCGCCAAGCAAAACTATTTTATCCATCTGACTAACTATCTTGCCTCTAACCCCCACCATCTCTTCTCATCTCCAATTTTCTTATTAAGGCACTTCCGCCTCCTATTCCTCCTTCTCTCTCTGCCCAAACCCTAGCATACTATTTCCATGACAAAGTACATAAAATTATTCTTCAATTCCCCACTATATCCTTCCTTACCCCTTCTTTTCTCTCTCCAATACTAACTTTTCCCCGCAACCTCTATTACCCTTTCATCCTTTCCTAAAATATCCAATGAGGAAACCTCTCTTCTTCTTTCCTCGTTGAAACTCACTATCTGCTCTTCAGATCCTATCCCCATCCATCTCCTCAACTCTATCTCCTCCTCCATCATCCCTTCCATCTCAAATATTCTCAACCTTTCACTCTCCACTGCAACCTTCCCTACAGCCTTCAAGCACGCTGTAGTCATTCCTCTCCTCAAAAAGCCTTCACTTGACCCTACTTGTCCCTCTAATTATCGACCCATCTCCCTTCTCCCATTCATTTCTAAAGTTCTTGAATGTGCAGTTCTCCACCGCTGTCTCGAATTTCTCCCCTCCCAGTCTCTTCTTAATCCATTTCAATCTGGTTTTCGTCCCTTTCATTCTACTGAGACAGCTCTTGCCAAGGACTGCAATGATTTGTTCCTGACTAAATCCAAAGGCCTTTACTCAGTTCTCATTTTTCTTGATATTTCTGCTGCTTTTGATACTCTCAAGTATCTCCCCCTCCTTGACACATTATCCTCTCTCGGTTTCAGAAGCTCTATGCTGTCCTGGTTCTCATCATCTCTCTAATCACTCTTTCAGTGTTTATTCTGGTGGCTCTTCCTCTACTCCCATCCCTCTCTCAGTTGGTGTACCCCAGGGGTCTGTTCTAATCCCTCTCCTCTTCCATCTCTACACCCAATCCCTTGTTGCCCTCATCTCTTCCCATGGCTTTCAATATCATTTGTATGCTGATGACTCTCAAATCTATCTACACCTGACATTTCTCCTTCTCTCCAAGCTCGTATTTCTGCCTGCTAATCAGACATTGCTGCCTGGGTGTCTCACCACCATCTGAAACTGAATATGACTAAAACTGAACTTCCTATCTTTCCCCCTAAACTCTCCCCCCTTCCTCCATCAGTATTGAAAATACTCTTCTTCTTCCTGTTAAATCTGTCTGCAACCTTAGGATCATCTTTGACTACCCCCTTTCCTTTTCCTCACACATTCAACAAATGGCTAAAACTTGTTCCTTCTTTCTCTACAACATTAATAAAATTTGCCCATTCCTCTCTGAACACACTACTAAAACTCTCGTCCACTCCTTGGTCTCCTCTCGTCTTGACTACTGCAATATTCTCCTTGCTGGTCTCCCTCAGTCTCATCTCTCTCCTCTTTAATCTGTCTGGAACTCTGCTGCATGACTAATCTTCTGCCACCCCCATTGCATTCATATTACCCCTCTTCTAAAGTCACTTCACTGGCTCCCCTTCCCTTTCCGCATCTAATTCAAACTTTTCCTTCTAACATATAAATGCATTCATGCTTCTGCCCCTCATTTAATTATTTGTGACGTTTTTCTATATTGCCCCCTCTCAAGATCAGGAGCGATGTACAAAGAACGAACATTGTACATAGAACATAGGAAGTAATACATCAAACATGGATATGTGTAAAGGCTAACAATGGGGAAACTATATACACGAGTAACTACAAGATTTACAATATATCAGATAATCAGTATGGATAGATTGGAAAGCAGCATCAATTTTGCAAAGATTTGTGGATAACACATTTGGTAGCACTGTTAGAGCGGATATTATAAGGTGCCTTCAGGTTGAGTATAGGTTGATCTTACCAATGTTGCTGCCGTAATGCTCGGTGAATAGGTATGTTTTAATTTGCTTTGTGAATGTTTGGAGGTCTCTGATGGATCTCAAGTTGTCAGGTAAGGCGCTCCAAACAGTAGGGGCTACATATGAAAATGTTTGGCTGCTTGTGGCTTGTTTTGTTCTATGGAAGTCTGTAGGGATTTTAATAGTGTTCTGAGAACATCCTCTTTTGACTCCTGAATCTGAATTAGGGATAATTAAGGATGACAGGTAGGAAGGAGATATGTTGTTCAATAATTTGAATGCGATCATCAGTAATTTAAATTGCATTCTGCTCGCGATTGGGAGACAGTGAAGACTGTACATAATCGGGATGATGCAGTCTGTCAGGTGAGCCTTAAAGATGATTCTGGCTGCAATGTTTTGGGCCATTTGGAGTTGGTTTAGGGTCTTCTTGGGGATTCCATGGACTATTGCAAAAGTTGAAGTGAGGGAGGACTAGGGCTTGCACTATGGATCTGAAGTCATAGGTGTCAAGTAAAGGTCTAAGGTGTTGGGGTTTTTTTGTGCCATCAAGTCAGGGTTGATTCCTGGTGACCCAGCTACCTCTGGGTTTTCTTGGCAATGTATCACCAGAGGTAGATTACCAGGCCTTTTCTGCTGAGGCAATTGAGGGCAAAGTGACTTCTCCAAGGTCACAAGAAGTGCCAGTGGGAATTGACCCCTTGATCTTTTGAGTACTAAGCAGTTGCTATAACCACTAGGCTACTCCTCCACTCTGTTAATGGGTTGTAGGATCCTTAATTTGAAGAATATATTTCTTATAGTCAGTTTTATGTAGGTTGCCATGCCGAGGGACTGGTCTAGGGTAACCTCCAAATATTTTACTTCTTTTCTCACAGGGAGCTCTGAGACATACGTGGGAAGCGTCATGGATGGAGTAAAGTTTTGATTCCTTGTGGTATAAAGGACTTCAGTTTTCTTGAAGTTAATCCTTAGGTTGAATGATTTAAGCCAATTCTCTGCTTCATTGATACAAGATGAGATTGTATGCTGGTTGGGGTTGTTTATGTCTATGGGGATGTACAGCATGATGTCATCTGCATAGATGTTATATCCTACTTTCAATTTTTTAAAGATATTGCATATGGGTTGTAAATATACATTGAATAGGAGCGCTGAGAGGGCAGATCCCTGTGGGATGCCCTGCTCCTGTTTGAAGATTGTCAATGTTTCTTGCAGTGTGGTGCGATCGGATATGTATGACCTGAACCACTGAAGTGTAATTCCGGTTATTCCAATTTGCTGCAGTCTTGATAATAAGGTGTTATGATTAACATTGTCAAAGGCGGATGCAATATCCAAAAAGACAAGGATGAATGTTTAGCATCATCCATGCCAGTTATGAGTTTATCAAAGAGGGCTAATATCAATGCCTCCACACCATGGAATGGGCGGAAACCATATTGATGGTCGTCTAGTGGTGCGTATAAATCTATAAAGTCTAGCAATTGGGTTTGGACAACTTTCTCAATTACTTTGGACACAAAAGGTATACTGGCTGTGGGTCTGTAAGAGCTGGGGCTCTTTATCCATGGATTTATTTTTTAAGATTGGATGGATCATCATGTGTTTGAGCTCTTGTGGCATATATCCCTGGGTAGGGATTGTTTGACTATTTGCGAAAGTATGGAGTTAGGTCAGTTTTTGTTGTCTTTATCCATGAAACAGGGCATGGGTCCAATGGGGAGGTGGTGGTGTTCATTTTGGTAATTATGGTTAGCAGTTGTTTTTGGTCAATTTGATGAAAGGAGTGCCATGTGTTGGTGTTTGAAATTACCTAATGGGTGGAGTTGTCAGCGATTTTATTTGTTAGTTTATCTGAATAGTGATCGGCAAGAGTTTGAGGGTTTATGGTGGTATCGTTTAATTTATTATTTGGGATTTCGGTTAGGGATTTAATGATTACAAAGAGTTTTCTCAGTCGGTTCA
This sequence comes from Ichthyophis bannanicus, assembly GCA_033557465.1. Lineage (NCBI taxonomy): Eukaryota > Metazoa > Chordata > Amphibia > Gymnophiona > Ichthyophiidae > Ichthyophis > Ichthyophis bannanicus. Next base: position 278,610,664 of record CM066041.1, read on the forward strand.
AAGACTTGGTGAGTATTTTAGTATGGAAGACTTTTTTGCTTTGATTGTTTCTTTGTATTTCTGCAGTGCTGTTATATAGTTTAGTTTGCCCTGAGCTGATCTGGTTTCCCTCCATTTGTGTCTGAGTTTCCTTAGTATTCGTTTTAGTGATAGGAGTTTTCGTGTACCATTTCTCGGGTAGTTTTTACTTGTGGGTTTAGGGGTGATGCAGCATTTGCAATCGTGGTGTTCCATTTGTTTATGGCAACATTCAGATTTGTTGATACTTTATCAAGTTGGGGTAGAATGTCTTTAAGGGAGCTTCTGGGTCGCAGGCACACATTGCATTGCATTGCATCCTTATTGAAGGATGACCTCCCTTAAAGACATTACCTTCCTCTGTCCTTTCTCCCTGCATCCCTCTTTGCGAACTCTGCTCCTCCTCTGGTTTTATTCTCTCTATGCCCTTTTCTTCCACTGCCAACTCCAGAATTCGGTCTTTTCACCTCGCTGCCCCTTATGCCTGGAACAAACTCCCTGTATCTCTATGTCAAATCTCTGTCCTTCCCCTCTTTAAGTCCATGCTGAAAGCTTATTTCTTTGTAGCCGCTTTTGGATCCTAATCCCTTATTTTCCTTGTGTCTCCTTTCCCTATTGAATTCCTTATTTCTTTTGTTCTGTACTGTCTGTCTTGATTAGACTGTATTCTACGAGCAGGGACTGTCTTCTATATGTGTTTGTACAGCACTGCGTATGCCTTGTAGCGCTATATAAATGATTAATAGTACTAGTAGTAGTAGTAGTTTCGCAAGTAGGCGGTGCTGTTCAGCTGTGAGCCAAAAGGCCTGTGAGAGGGCTACTGTGTCCTTCCTGCTGATGAGAACTGTAAGTACTGATTTTATGGGAGTGCTGGATAGTGAGGAGATAATCTGGGATGGGGAGTCACTAGGATGCCAGTAAAGGGGAATCACATATGATGAACTAAACAGCTCTACTCATTAACCATTCCGTAGTAATGTATCTACTCAGCATAAAACCAATGGAATGGCAAACCTCAGAAACCTCAAACACCTACCATGGTCCACCTTTTATGGTGAGCTCAGGTGTTCAGAGATTATACACATCAACGGTTTGCTCATTCACATACTCAAGGTACCATTGGTCATGTACATACAAAGAAGTGTAAAAGTATAACCATAAATTATAAAAAAGATTATATGCACATATCATAACACTTCAATCATCAAAACTCATGACTCCTGGTATCCTAATGTCCAAAAGACAAATTAAATCCCATTCAGAAGACGGACTGGGTTGGATCCCGACGCCTACTGGGACGTCCCTTCCACGTTTCGCATCAGCTGCTTCAGGAGAATGTAATTCCAATCCTGATCACCCAAACTTCAATGAACAAGACGTGCTTACTTCAACAAGGGTCAACAAGGGTCACCTTCTAAGGTGGATAATCAGGAGCTAGTCGGAGAGTGGGAGAGTGCCCCCTTGTTTAATGGCGGTTTGTTGAAGTAAGCGCGTCTGGTTCATTGAAGTTTGGGTGATCAGGATTGGAATTACATTCTCCTGAAGCAGCTGATGCGAAACATGGAAGGGACATCCCAGTAGGCATCGGGATCCAACCCAATCTGTTTTCTGAATGGGATTTAATTTGTCCTTTGGACATTAGGATACCAGGAGTCATGAGTTTTGATGATTGAAGTGTTATGATATGTGCATATAATCTTTTTTATAATTTATGGTTATACTTTTACACTTCTTTGTATGTACATGACAAATGGTACATTGAGTATATGAATGAGCAAACCGTTGATGTGTATAACCTCTGATTGAACACCTGAGCTCACCATAAAAGGTGGACCATGGTAGGTGTTTGAGGTTTCTGAGGTTTGCCATTCCATTGGTTTTATGCTGAGTAGATACATTACTATGGAATGGTTAATTAGTAGAGCTGTTTAATTCATCATATGAGATATCATTAGTAAGCTCTGTGGATGACCTTATTAAGTAAAGGGGAATCAGACATTCAGAGGAGAAAAGGGGATTTTTTTAAGTTGAGTGAGATGTTACGAGGGGAGAGTGGGGCAGGACTGATGATTGCTGGCCAACCAGATTTGCAGCACATATATTTGGCTAACCATGTTAAGAGCATTTCTAAAATAATTTACCAAAAACATAAGTGTAGCCCGGTCCTCCCTTGGTTGGGGTGAGAGTCGCCCCAAAGTCCCCACAGAAAAATTTTCTAAGCTGGTGCTTGTTGCTCTAAAAGGGAGAAAAAAAAATAGAGACAGTAAAGTACTGCACTATCCAGAAAATAAAGGATCCAATATTCAGCACCAGCTGCTAGTACTGCTAAACCGGCTTGCTGCCTATGCTGATCTTAAAACGTGGAGATCCGGTGTCAGGGCCCTATCCGGGATCAAGCATTGAATATCTGCGATGCCCGGATTGCTGTGAGGCTAACTGGACAGCGGCAATATTCAGCCACTGCCTGTTGAAATGCAGCGGTAAATGTTAGGTCATGGTTTCCTGCGCCTGTCTTTCGCTGCATATCACTAACCAGGCAGCAGCTCAATGTTGCCACAGCCCGGTTAGCGATGGGTGCTGCCTCAGAATGCTCCCAGCGAACTGGTAAGCATTGGGTCATGTAGTGGTGGCACCTGCAGGCATTCCTGAATACCCCACAGAGTGGCATTTACACAGTTTGCAGTCTTCAAACCATGTAAATGCCTTTGAAGAGCTCCCCAAAAGGTCTTGTTGGATAGGGGGAGGTAATGGCCCAAGACCTAAACTGGAATAATCATCATCATGTTTTGTTGTCATAGTTTGATATTTTATTGTTTTATTTGGACTATAAACTGCCCTGACGGCCTTTGGTTAAAAGACGGTATATCAAATGCTGCTAATAGATAAATAAAATGTAGTGGGAGAGGAACAGAGAAGTAAGAATAGTTTAAACATCTTCTAATCAAGCAAGGACAAAACAGTTTCTCAAGTAATCAGAATTATTAATTCTCTTCACTGAGAGGCTAGGAATGCACCTGAGAGACAGACCCCTTTCCAACTGAGCTGAATAGTTTCCCAGGAGTAGATCAGAGATGCACTTAGGTTTCAGGTTTCTTCCTACTGCCTTGATTTCAGTCTCTTCTCTATGCCCACAGAAAAGTGGTTACTTTCTCTCCTCTGCCTTTTTGGGCATTTTTTCCTCTCCTTCCCTTGAAGTGCAGCTCCCCTGCAGGACAAGCCAGCTGTCTTGTGGTGCCTTCTGGTTGTAGCCTAATTGGTTTCCCAAACGTGCAGTAATCAGGCTGTGCTGGGCTCCAATCCTGGGCTCAGCCAACCTCTCCTTGAATTCCATGGGGGAAGAAGACACTGGGCATTGATTTAGATGTAAGCTCTGATGAGCAGGGACTGTCTTTTACATGTGTCTGTTCAGGGCTGCGTATGCCTTGTAGCGCTATACAAATGATCAGTAGTGTTGTAGATGCCCTTTTATGGAGTAACCTAGGGCCCAATTTTGAACAAGGTGCTGAGGTCTGCCATACCCGCAGAACGTTACCTATTCAAAAAAGTGCTTGAATGGTGAGTCATGCACCACCAAAACGAGCAAGCAACAAAAATGCAGCACAAACAGAGCACAGTGGCAGGCGCCCACCGCGGCATATGTGGGTAAGCATAGGGCATGTAACCGGGCTCTGCGCCCAAGGTTGAAAAGCGATACCCTAGTATATGACCACAACAGCGACCAGAGAAGCAGGATGGCATGTGTGCATAAACCTGTGTATTGCTCGCCCAGCGTACACGTGCATAGATGACACCATCATGCAGGGCCTGCGGGCTGCCTGTGCAAGAGCCCCCTGTGGCTGGGCAGATAGACACCAATGGCATGGCAGTGAGGAGAAGCGTTAACTTCAGCTGACTAGAGTGAGAGCCTTGTTCGATCTGTACTGCAGCACGAGAGAGTTCTCTACCCCATGGGGGGCAGTTGACCAAATCTGCGGCTGTCAGCCATATGGAGGGGCATTCAACTCCAGCTGTGCAGGTAGCCACAACAGGTGGGGGGGGGGCAGCCACCAGCATGTGGCTTGGCATCACAGCCCTGTCTCCTTGTGATGCCAAGCCACATGCTGGTGGCTGTCCCACTATTTGCCAATCAGGTGTTGGTGGGGTGACAGGCCATGCAGTAGCACAGGTGGCAGTCCTGACTGCCTGCAGCAGGGGGCATACCCACACACAGCGGGTGTTGAGGTCGCTGCATCCCCTGGTGGAGGTTGGTAGCAACATCACAAAGCATGCACAAATATGGTAATGACCAGTGCAGAGGAAGCTGTGGTGAGCCTGGGCACTGCAGGGGACCCTGCCAGCCAGTGTGGATGCCCCAGACACCTGCCCCACCCCCAGCCCCTGTGCCCCGGTGTAGGAGTCTGGGGGACCAGTGGCAAAAAACAAACACATATTGTGTTGCCCCTCTATCCCTGCAAGCGGATCTGTCATCACTGCCTGCCACCCCCTGTCCGGCATGTCGATGTGATGCCACAGAACATGACTGCCTGCCACCCCCTGTCCGGCATGTTGATGTGATGCCACAGAACATGACTGCCTGCCACCCCCTGTCCGGCATGTCGATGTGATGCCACAGAACATGACTGCCTGCCACCCCCTCTTCAGCTGTAGCAGCACGTCGATGATGTGATGCCACAGAACATGACAGATCTGCAATGGCAAGCATGCACAAACCGTGAAACCCTCTACTTGTACGGTGCACGCTGCACAACAAACCATGCAGTGATATGGCCCCTGAGGTAGTGGATGCCCCCTGCCATGGCATGTGCCCACAGCTGAGGCCATGTACGGCACACAACCAAGTACTATGGTGCCAAGGGATGCCTGTGTGCAACAGATAGGAGCAAGGGAAGGGGGAGGGACTGCAGAGGTGTCTGAAGGGCTCAGAAGGGTGACACAGGTGAAGCAGTGGCCCAGATTGATTGATTTCTTTAACAGGTTTTTTTTATACCGCCCTATCATTCATTCACGGCAGTTTACACATAGCACCAAAATCAAACTTTTACATAGAACAGGGTGTTGAATTTAAATGATTATATGGGGTTTAAAGGTGTGTTTTAAAGAACAGCTATTAACATTAAAGCAACAATGGTTTATACAGGATGTAGTTAGTTATGGGGTTGAGGGTATAGATCCATGGGAGAGATTAACTGAGATTGTGTTTATAGGCTGCAGTAATTATGTTTATGTAATGTGTTCCATGGGGTGGGTCCATAGTATTTCATAAAGAGATACGTTTTTAATGCTTTTCTGTAGTCCGATAAGTCCTTGATGGCTCAGATTGAGGTTGATAGCTCATTCCATAGTAGGGGAACATATATGGAGAAAACTCTTTTACAAGTTGATTGCTTGGCTTTCATAATGCTTGTAGGGATGTCCAAGTTGTTGTTGGATGTTCTTCTTGTTCTGGTCTGTGGTGTTCTCGTGATGATTAATTAAAGGACAGGTGGTGATAGGTTGTGGATTATCCTGAGGATTATTATTAAGGTCTTGTATATGGAACGTATGGTGACTGGGAGCCAATGCAGCTGTTGTAGTGTGGGGGTTATGTGACTGTATCTTGCTGTTCCAGTAATTATCCAGGCTACAGTGTTTTGCACCAGTTGGACAGGGAGTATTGTTTTCTTGGAAAGGCCCTGCTAAATTCTGTTACAATAGTCTAATATGGGTGTTACTATGGCTTGACATACTGTTCTGAAGTTGCTATCACTGAGTAGAGGCTTGAGTTTGTGTATGGTTCTTAATTTGTGGTAGGCTGTCTTGGTTGTTCTCTTTATGTGTGGTTGGAAGCTGAGTTGTTGGTCGAATGTAACTCCGAGGTATTTCACTTCTTGCTTGATTGTTAGGGTATAGTCTAAGATATTTATTGAATTTGGTGGGGAGAATATTGCATTCCTTGTGATGTGAAGCACTTCTGATTTTTTGAAGTTTATAGAGAGATTTTGTTTTTCGAGCCATCTTGTCATTGCTTTGAGGCATGAGATGATCTGTGAGTAATCAGGGCATTCGATGTTTATAGGGGTAAATACCATTATGTCATCTGTATATTTCCTGTATTGTATGTTGTGTTTTATGATGTTGCAGAATGATTGTAAGTATATATTGAAAAGCAGTGCTGAAAGAGCCGAGTCCTGCGGAACATCTTGTTGTTGAGTGAAAGGTCTTGACTGTTGGCTTCCAGATCTCACTTATTGCCTTCAGTTGGGTGGCACAGTTGCTGGTGGCATATGACTCATGTCAAAGGGCCAGGGGTATGGTGGACAGGAATATGGTGGCAGATGCCAGAGGTGTACCATCACATGCACCCCATACCTGCCACCCATAGATATGCCCATGCCCACAGGATGGGCAAGTTGCCAAACTGTGGCAGGATACAAGTATGCATATCAGGTGAAATGGTAGCACCCAGCTGTGCCATCCCCTGGTGCCACCATCCCATATGTGCACCAGCCAGCACCCAAGACATGCAGGTGCGCACACAAATGGCTGGGGCTTGGCACAAAAGGGCAGTACAGGGTCACAAACCACCAGTGGTGGCCCCAGATGCACATTGTGCACCTGCTCACTCTGCCCCCTGTGCATGCCCATCACCCAGGGGGTGACGGCAGATCACAGCTCAACATGTGAGGGGGAGAATAGAGCTGGCTGGAGTTGGGCAAAGGGGAGCGAATGCAGTGTGCACTGTGGGGGAGGCATGCCTCTGTGGACTGAAGGTGGGTTGAGCGATGCACGTGTGGCCTCCCCAGTGGTGTGCCAGTCCCACCCCGGGCCAGACCTGTGTGGACCATTAACCCCTCCCCTCCTCTTTTCCCACAGTCAGCTCCAGGGGAGCCCAAGACACCACTGGCCCAACATGCCCACCACCCAGGAGCAGCAGTGCAGTGCCACAAGAGCAGTCCAGGGGGGCTGACAGCACCAGTACTACCAGCAGTGACAGGGATGAGAAGAAGGAGGAGTCCAGCGACACTGTGTCAGAGGACACCACATCAGAGGAGGAGGGCAGTGAAGGGGCCATGGCACAGTGGTTGGATGAAGAGTCAAAGGAGGAGGGATAAAAGGGCCAGGGGCAGGGTGGGGAGGCAGGGGAGGAGGGATTTGAGGGCCAAGGGCAGGGAGGTAGAGGTGTCAGAGGAGGAGGGGATCAGAGGGCCAGAGTTGGGGTGGGGAGGTAGGGGAGTCAGAGGATGAGGGATCAGAGGGGCAGGGTGGGGAGGCAGGGGAGTCAGAGAAGGAGGGATCGGAGGGCCAGGGGCAGGGCAGGGAGGCAGAGGAGTCAGAGAAGGGGGGTAGCAGGGTGGATGCAGGAACCACCCACTATGCACCCGAGGTACAGCAGTGTGGCACAGGGCACTACCAACAGGCTCCCGGAGGGGGACCCAGAGGTGGAGCTGCACCCCCCCCCCCCCGGCTGTGCCCCGCAGCCCACAGCCATGCCCACCCACAACCCAACAAGGAGGCCATGTGCCTGCCGCATGGCTCAGCATGGGCCAAGCACAACAGCGATTGGAGTCATGGTCCATTCTGCACAGCTGGGAGCCCCCACAGCCACCCCAACACCCATGGGCATGCCATGCCCATGTTACACCAGACCCCTCTGTGCCACCACTCCTACAACCCTCCAGTGACTGGGCTCTTGCTGCCCTGGTGGCAGAGGTGCAGCTCCTGAGGAAGGAGATGTGAACTGTGGCAAGGTCCATCACAGATCACATAGATGTCCTTGCCAGTGCCATTAGAGGGCACAAGAAGGGCCTTCCTGCACCATAGACAGTCACTCTGGCAAGGTATGCCCTGCAATGGGGAAGTCTGCAGTAAGTAAAGCTATATATTGCTGCCACCTTTGGCACTGTTGTATATATTGGCACATGTTTGACAATAAAATGGTTCCATTTTGCAAACACATTGTATTGTCCATTTTGTGTGGGCAGGGCATCATTTATTTTATTTATTTAGACAGTTTTTGTATACTGCCTTATCCTTCAATCAAAGCGGTCACAGCACAATTGGGAGATACATTTAACACGCGGGGATATGAGACACATACACTAATACTTACAGGGAACATGGGCAATGGAGGGTTAAGTGGCTTGCCCAAGACCACAAGGAGCATCTGTGGGACTAGAAACCCCAGTCCTTCCGGCCCAAGGTTGCTGTCCTCTAGTGGGATTTGAACCCCCGACCTTCCGGCCTGAAGTACCTTGCCCCAACCACTAGGCTACTCCTCCCTATCATGTCTGTGTAGGTGGTGCGGGGGACTGGGGGAGGGGGACAGGGGGTCTATGGGCATGGGGTGTGGGCAGGCTAATTCTGTGTGGGTATGGCAGAGGTGCACTACCCGTGCAAATGGTTGCAGGCACAGCCCTGCATGGGTAGCGCTTCTGTGCCCGTGACCATCTGCATGGGTAGCACCCTTCTGCCATACCCACGCAGAACGGGCTGCAGCAGCACAGGTGTGGCCCAGCAGTGCTGTACATGCAGGGTGCCCCCTGCCCATGATGGCACACTGTCGGAGCAGCGCATGCCGCAATTGCCATGCCCACTTACTGTGTTATGCACCTATGTTGCAGTTGCTCAGTGCTGTGTGGCTATGGCACCGCACAGCGGCAAGCTGTCACGCAGATTTTTGAAACGTCAGTGCACAGGGGCCTGTACGAGTACTAGATATGCCTTTGGATGGGGCATGGCACCACTGCACATTCTAACCACGTATACATAAGAAGACCTACGTGGGTAGTCAAACACTGCCTTAGCACATGGCTACACAATGGATGACAAGGCACTGACAGTGGCAAAGCACACAAGGAAGCTAACTTCACACATTCTGAGAAATCTATGGCCATGGGGCTCATTCTGCAGCAGCACACTGCCCTCTTTGCGGCACAGTATGCCAGCACCCAGCAGACACATGGTAAGACATCGTCCACAGGGTCAATGTAGTCCACCACCACAACAGGGACATGGAGGACATAAAAAATAAAGTGGTGCATAGTATGGCAGGCAGCAAAGGAGAAGAGGACCAGCAACAGCAGGCTCACCCCACTAGAGGAGCAGGTGCTGCAGCACATTTATTTATTTATTTATTTATTAACAATTCTTATATACCGCACTATTAGGCATCAGCGCGGTTTACATTGAACAAAAAACATCCGACAATTTACATATGTCTGGTCATTACATTTAACAGGAAGTATAACTTGGCGAAATAGGGGAAACTAAATACAATGAGGGTTATCTGATAAAGGATATTCTGGTTAACTATATACAATGGTGGTACAATAGTACATGGAACAACTTACTATTTACATTGTGAAGTTGGCCTGTTGCGAGGTTCTATCTGTTTGACCACTTCTGCTATTTGCCTGGGGGTTATGTTCGGAGCTGTCAATGAGATATTTAAGGAAGAGGAAATGTTTCAGTGCCTTTCTGAACTGACTCAGATTAGGTGTTGCTCTGATTTGTGCTGGTAAGGTGTTCCATAGAGTTGGGGCACAGAATTGGAAGGCTCTGTTGGTTGTTGATCTAGTGCATCTTGTGGTATCATTTGGGATAACTAGTGTGTTTAATTCTGCTGTTCTTCGTGGCCTGTTTGGTGCGAGTGGTTGTATGAGGTTGGAGAGAGAGGAAGAGGTGAGTCCCTTAGCCGCTTTGAATGTTAGCAGTAAGGTCTTGAAGCTGATCCTTGCTTGCATGGGGAGCCAGTGTAGCTGTTTTAGAAGGGGTGTTACGTGATCTCTCCTGGATGCCCCGAGGAGTACCCTTGCTGCACTATTCATGGCTAGTTGCAGGGGGCTCAGGGTGGACCGGGGGAGTCCTTGTAGTATGGAGTTTGAGAAGTCGAAATGGGGGAGTATAAGGGCTTGATAAATGGTTCGGAAGTCATCCGGTTCGAGTAGCATGCGTAGGTGTCTGAGGGAGGTGGAGGTCACCGTCTGAGGGAGGTGGAGGTCACCGTCTGAGGGAGGTGGAGGTCACCGTCTCTGGGTTTGCAGGCTTTGACAGCTCCACCAAAGACACACGGGGGGGTGAGTAGGAGTGCCCCATGGCTCAAGTGGGACCATAACAGCAATGTATGTGTCCTTATCATGCCTCCATACATCCAGGCCATGCCTGTCTGTCAGACCTTGGTGCTGTATGGGGTGGGTATGGTACCAGCCGTGCACCACCTGCAGGTTCTGTAATGGGTGGGGTGCCACCCCTTGGCCGACCTGGCAAGCCATGTCACTAACCTCTGTCACCTTTGCTCTCCCACAGACCTGCCAGAGACCCCACCTACCAGCCTGGGACAAATGCATCAGGGGGAGTCTCAACACCCACCACAGATGATACCAATGCACAGCCAGGGTGCCACACATCCATCGAGGCCGGTGTGCCTGCCAGGGCAGCGGAGACGTCCAGTGCACCAGTCAGGGCAGAAGAGCAGTTGGGTTCACCACCCAGGACAGTGGAGCAGGCCAACATGACTACCAGTGCCGGGGAGCCGAAGACATATGACATCCCACTTGCTGAGCTACAATTTGCCATCCTGGATGACCCTGTGGGTGCAGGGGGCAGTGACCTGGACAAGGATATACTGCAGGTGGGTGCGCGCCTGGTGACTGGCACAGAGGGCATACTGTCTGAGCTACAAAGTATCCAGCAGGACCTGCAGGCTGCAGAACAGGCAAGGGAGGCATAGCATGAGGATTGGCGGGACCACATAGAAACATAGAAAAATGATGACAGAAAAATACCACATGGCCTATCTAGTCTGTCCTTCCATATCAACTACAACAGTCCCCTTTTTTCCTTTAGAGATCCTGTGTGTTTGTCCCATGCTGGCATGGCACAGAGATGCAGTTGTGACTTGTGAGGTCTGCAGGCTGGGGTGGGGGCAGACATGGATATGCCCTACAAGGACTGGTGCCATGTGGCTGTGATATATGGCACCAGGCTGTGCTCTTCTACATTCCACATGTTGGTGCGTGCTACCTACTCTCAGCCATGGGGCTTCCCCTGGTTGTCAACACAATGTCCATTATGGCCCGCAATGCACATGGCTCTGTGGAACAGCAGAGCATATGTGTTGTGATACGTACAGAACACATCTATCACTGCTTGTTTGCAATACACATAGCATCATACTGTAGCAGGGATCCATTCTGGGCCTGTCCTGGAGCTCACACATGTGCACACTCACCTAGCAGCCATGCATCTCCAAGCTGACCCCCAGCGGCTGCCTGTCCCAGGCTGGACTGGGAGAGGACAAATGCATTATAGCAGGACCCTGGGTAGTGGGCGCACACATCAATGAAGTCCATGTTCGCATCCACAATGACCCACATGTTCATCGATGTGTACCCATGCGTGTTCTGGTATGCCCTCTGCTCCAGCCGTGGTGCCCGCGGTGCAATGTAGGTGTAGTCTATACATCCAAGCTCCGATGGGAACCCAGCAACATTGTAGAATGTCTGCATGGTCTCCTGCTGCATCTGCTGTGTCCAGGGGAAGGCTATGAGGTGGCGCATCCTCTGCAGCAGGGTCATGGTGAAGGTTCCTATGCAGTGGCTGGCAGTGGACTGCATGATTCCAACAGTCGCCCTTATCACATGCTGGAAGCTGCCAGTTTCAAGGAATCCTAGGGCAGTGGTCATTATCATGGTCACTGGCAGGGCCTGGCTTCTGGAGGTGGAGGGCTCCAGGTCCACAATGAGAATGCTGCACAACTTGGTTATTGTTGCCTCATCCAGTCTGTATCTCTGGTAGACCTCCTCCTCCGTCTGTTGCAGGTAGCTCATCCTGGGCATGTGTACATATGGGGCATGGTACCTGCATCTTGGGTGCTGGGCTACAGCCTGCTGCTGGATACGGACGGCCTGTCACATCTTCCGGTATGCCCCAGGCATGGTGGACACGTCTCCACCTCTGGATCACCATGTGCATGACTTACATGGCATCTCTGCCTGTCCAGCATCACTTTACGTCTGCATGGTTTGCGTACAGGCCTGCACACACTCCCCTCGCTCTACTGTGCACTGTTCCACCACTACATGGGTTTGCTGCTCACTATCAACGGTCATATGTGCCGATAACCATCGCTTAAGCCTACGCGGTTAGTGACATCCAATGTTGGCGCACACAGGTTTCGTAAATCCACTTTACGCTGGTTTCATGGTGACACTCCCCTGTTCCACTCCCGGGCTTTGGAGCCTGGCTTTGTTCAGGTATCTGGACCTCAACGATTCAAGCCACTTTGTTGAATATCTGGTATACATGGTTATGGCGCTTTTACACGGGTAGGACAGGCTTTTACACATGTGGCATGCATCTAGGGCTTCGAAAATTGGACCCTTAATGCTTAGTTCATCAAGCTGAGAACTAGGAAGTCAGATTCAAATCTCACTGCTGCTCCTTGTGAGCGTGGGCAAGTCCCTTCACCCTCCACTGTTTCAAGTACAAACTAATCTAAGCCTTCTGGGGAAGGGGAAATACCTACAATACCTTGATGTAACTTGCCTTGAATTTCTGAGAAAGGCCTGAGCTAAATCCAGTTCCCTTCCCTTTCATGTTTGTTGCAAAGAAACGCCTCCTGTCCCTTAAATGACAGGGAAACCCTTTCCCATTAGATCATCCTGTCCAGAACTCTGTATAAGAGCAAGGATTCCAGAATGTTCCTCCTTTAAACTACAAAAGGGACACTTCTGAGGCCTTTGTGACAAAAGCGTGCATAGACAGCAATCCTCCAAATACTTTTTAAGAGAAGCATTCTTGGGGTGGAGTTTGGGGCTTATACATTATACTTTGCAATGCATGCGTGTAAAACCGGATAAATACACATGTGCATATTCATACCCAGGTCTGCTTTTACCTACGGGCAAAAGAGGCGGCTGCCCCAGCCCCCTGCACAATGAGGGCCCAGCTGCCCTGCTGCCGATAAGTAAAGGCAGCCATGCTGCCACTCCCATGCCCAATGCTGCCACTGCTGCCCCTACCCGGGACGTGCAGCAGTGCCAATACATCAAAAATACACTGCGGCACCAGAGTTACCTTCATTTCTGGCACCACAGTGCTATTCACACTTTCGCTTCTGTCCCCTACAATGAACCCAGAGGGGGGCAGAAGTGGAAGTGCAAATGGCACCGTGGGGCTGGAAAAAAAAGTAACTCCGGTGCCACGGTGTATTTTTAATGTATTGCCGCCACTGCATGTCCTGGCAGGAGAAGGGGGCCTGCTGGAAACGCTTGCCCCGAACCCCATTAAAGATTGAAACAGTCCCGCGAAATAAAATGACACTACTGGAGTGTAGTGTTCAGCAATACCTAACTTGAATATTCACACGACACATTCCTTAACTGCAAAGGTTTCTAGGCTTAAGTATTAAAACTACCTTAGAAATGGGAGTTGAATACGGTTTACTCTCACTGTAGATCCTGTCCATACCCAAAGTAGGCATAAGCAAACATGTGTACTTACCCCTGGGTAGACTCTATGGGCCATGCTGGTCCTTATCTGCTGTCATTTACTGTGTTATTATGAATTGGGGCCTCTTATATGCATTTGGCGTCATTGTTTCTGGCCAGGCCACACTGGGAGAAAACTTAAAAAGCCTTTGGAGGACCCAACTTCCTCCCTCCACCCTCCCCCACCTTTCCACCCTCCCCCTCTTTTCCTCCCCCCCAATTCCCCTCCCCTCCTAGGATGATATACAATGAATCTTCTTTTTTGATCTATTTCAGATATATTCCATGTTTTTATGATATGTAAAAAAAAATTATTTTCATTTTGTTGTACTGGTTGCATTGTTTTTTTATTTTATCATTTAAATGAATGTGAATGTTTTATGTTATAGAATGGGAAAGAGCTTCAGTAGCACTCTTGCCGTTCTCCTCGAGATGGCCTCCTACCAGTTGTTGGTAATGTATCTGTATTTTTATCTTTTATTCTTTACCCGATGTGTTATTAATTGATACTCTTCCTGGTTTATAGGTACTGTTTTATAATTTGCTTTTGGTTTTATCTATGTTTTTAGACCCCTGAGGAAGGTCTAGTGCTGAAACGTTTTCAAGTTGGGTCCTCAATATAGGCTTTTTAAGTTTTCTCCCAGTGTGGCCTGGTCCTTCTCTGCCTGGTTCTTGGACTGTACCGATCTGCAGAGAACGCACTCTCTTTCTCTCCCATTGCTTCAGGCCTCCACAAGGAGGCAGCAGTGGAAGCAGGGGTTAGCTTTTGCCAGGACTGCAGAGCTGGATGCAGAACATGTACTCAGAAACACGCAGAAGAGTAAGTTCTGGCATAGTTTGTACTTTCCCTCCTCCTCCTCCTTCTAAATAGCTTCACCTATGTTTTGTAATGACCTAAACTGAGATTGATTTGATATTGGACTGCAGCTAACCCATGTTCGCTTCCTATTTCCATATAAATAAGAGAAGTCAGGCTGCTGAGAAAGTCAGGAATACAAGGTGCTTCACACTTATAGACAGACAGATTTTCATTATATTATCGATGGGGACTGGTATTTTTTCCTTTATTATTACCTCAGCTCTTTTCTTTCTTATTATGGGAGATTGGAAAATGGACCACCCCCAACCCTTACACATTTTTAATGATAACAGAGCCAGTCTGGCTCCCACAAAAACAAAAAAATTACATTTAAAAAGGTCTAGAAACATTTCCCCAGATATCCTTTCCATGCTTCATACTCTGCAGTAAGCGGATCATGTAAACGGCATGTGTCAACATTCAAATGTAACAAAAGGTACATGCAAAGATCATTTGGAATGAAATCACATCTTTTTCAGGTGAGCTCCATTAGGTATTTGTCTGTTCCTAAAACAATGGAGGGCTAAGTGATTTACCAAATATCACAAGGACTTGCTGGTTCTCAGCCCACTGCTCTAACCATTCGACTGCTCCTCTACGCTGCATTAATGTGCACAATTACATATAGATCACGTCGTTTTCAGGCTGTGCTTTCTTTTGTTGGTAGATTTAAGATTTTGCTCTCATAGACAACAGAAGCAGATGCCAGAGAGAGGCGACAAGCGGCAGTGGCGATGATCCAGAAATCCCAAAGGCTGGAGCGCCAGAAGAGGAAGACCATAGCGCCACCCCTTTGAAACAGCACATGCACCTGGCCCTAAAGAAAGTAGGGGCAGGCTCTCCTTTGGCCTGGCATTTGGTACCCTAGACCAGTAGTTCTCAACCCAGTCCTCAGCGGCAGAGCTAGGCCAGTCAGGTTTTCAGGATTCCCATAATGAATATGCATGAGATAGATTTGCATGTATTGCTTTCATCATATGCAAATCTATCTTATGCATATTCATTGTGGGCATCTTGAAAACCTGATTGGCCTAGGTATGCACTAAGGATTGGGTTGAGAACCACTGTCCTAGACCGTTGTCCATATTGCCCATGCCTAAATCTGGACCTGGCTGATATCGTACATGAACTTTAAGACTACGCATGCCCCTCCTTCAGATCAGCCCAAGGGCAGCACAGTATGCAACAAATTCACTCTTCTCCGAGATCTGTCCAACTACTGGAATTCTAACCTTCATGGAAAATATTTACACATGTACATATATGCATATATACACACATTTTATATGTATATATCTAGACACACATGCTACTAATAACCCCTCAGAGAAAGAGGGAGACTGGTTAAAGCTGTTTGTCACATGTAGATACACCTTGCAGTCTTCAAACACCAATTTGCTCCAAATCTGAAAAACTGGTGCAGTTGTTACACAGGTATTCAGAGCAACACCCTCAAACTGAGCTATCTCACATCTCTGTCACTTCCCATCCCTTTTCAATCATGCAACCAGCTATATCAATCTATAGGATGCTGCAGGTCAGTTTCAACAAAGTATTCTTGGTCCAACAGCTGATACCTTGTAAACAGCCGATACCTTGTAAGAGTCCCTATACGCGTTAAGATTCACAGCTAAAGGGGCATGGAGAAAAAGAGACTGCAGCCAGCTACTTCTAAACACTAGCTATTGAAAGGAATAGCGAGGCAAAAGGGATAGGATTCGAATGAAGGAATTTTAGGATGTCCAAGATTGCTTCTTTCAGTCAACGTCATGTATTTTCGAACTACAATGCAGGCCACTGGTAATGTACCAAATTTTCTCTAGGAAAATTAGGGTCACTTTCTATAGTAGACATTCTTTTACTAGAACACCTTTACACTTCTGTGGCTAGCTTTTGAGGATGTGCCCCCTAAAACAGATCAGGTAAAATACACTCGGAGCATTTTATCTTGGATCATATTATCAATGCAGCTCTAAGATTGTACATTTGTAAATTCAAAGGATAGGGCAAGGTGTTAACGTGCTTGAGTCTCCTTCCAGCATGTACAGTATATTGTAAACACTTTCACATCCTATTACAATTTTTCATTCTGCAGTCTAAAAAATACAATGCCCAGGCACTCCTGCTCATTCAACTCTGGGTTTCAACTAGCAGCTTGAATCCTTAGGGGCTCATTTACAAAGGTTAACACACATTAATGAAGTTAACATGTGCAAGGGCGACTCAAGGCAATCTGCTGCCTGAGGTTAGGGATGAGATGGCAGGGGGGCCTTTCTCAAAACTTCACTCAGGGACTGAACCAAACCAAAAAGCTGATTAGATTATATGGAGGAAATGCAAGATGTTTGCACACCAAGAAATGAAAAGAAAGAGTGAGAACCACAGCACAGTTTATAAACTAAATTATATAAAAATGAGTTATAAACTGCATTATGGTTGTTTTTTCTTTTTAAACATATATTTTGCATCCACAGAACCCCTTTCTCAGTGGGTGCAGAACAAAACCAGGACATTCACCCACAGAACTCAATTTCTTGAAAAGAAATCTGATTCTGATCATCTTATTAACAACAAACATTCTCCAATACCAGGCATATTGTGAACTAATATAAATCCCTACAACAAAGTCTCTGAGTATCTATAGAGCAAATCTAACATACCATACCATATTAGCACCAACTTCCAAAACTCATATAAGGAGCCCATCCAAAAAATTCATCGCTCTAAATATTACTGTGGGCCCTGGAATATCCAACACCTATTTGAAAAGCTGAACAATTCAGACTACTACAGTACAGGTCCCTACATACAAATTACATGTTAAAAGATCACCTGGTCTTGGTCACACTCAAAACACAGACCCTCACCAAGTACAGAATAAGTGACCATAACCTAAAAATCAACATATGTAGATAAGAATTAAACTGCAACCCCAAGAAGCCAGATTCTGCATACAGTGCAATACCAGAGAAACAGAAAGAGATGCATTTCCCTGTACTGTATAAAATATAAAGATAGCACCAAGTCTGATTATTAAATTCAAAATAAAATTATTTTCTAACTTTGTTGTCTGACCATTTCTTTCTCTGATCATGTAGGTCCCAATCTGAGGTTTCTGCTTTCCTCTGTCTCCCAATGCACCCTCTGTCTGCTTCCCCCCAGGGGTGGCATGAGGGTGATTCAGGGCCATGTGTGGAGACTCACTGTGGTATTATTTGCATAAATTTGGTATGCTTTATTTTAAAATGTATATGCCACCTATCTAAAATCCTAGGTGGCTTCTAAACATACACATGCAACTTAGTAAAACAGATGTTACAATAAAACAAACATAATAAAACATTAAATATGATTAATGAAAAGCCACTCACAGTCCCTCCCCCCAATGAAACCATTATAAGTATCTGCACATCACATTTATTTTGCTAGAGCCAGGTTGATGAGGAGGGAAAATATAAAATGAGAAACTAATCCTGGTAGTAATGAATTCAAACACTGGATTGGATTGTGCTAGAGCTGAAAAAGTCCGGAACTCAGCAGCAGTGAAGCTATCAAGCTACTAAACAAAATTAAACTGAGACGTTCCCTTAAAATT
The DNA here is from genome assembly GCA_033557465.1 of Ichthyophis bannanicus. Lineage (NCBI taxonomy): Eukaryota > Metazoa > Chordata > Amphibia > Gymnophiona > Ichthyophiidae > Ichthyophis > Ichthyophis bannanicus. The sequence goes on from CM066041.1 coordinate 278,628,605, forward strand.
TGAAATTTCCTTGAATCTGAACTGGAAAAATATTTAAAATTTCACTCTGGCAGCATAAAAGAACACAAAACTACAAATCTCAAAAACAGTACATATTCCAGTACCCCCCCCCCCCCCAACACCTTACAGTTCACCTCACCAAGAACCCAGATTACAGGACCCATTGAGCAAATCTACTATTCCATAACAGCACTAACTTTCAAAACTCACCCAGCATGGAGCATACCCATAAATATTGCAGCGTAAATATTGCAGTGGGCCCTAGAACATCCATATTCCTATTCAGAAAACTGAACAAGCCAGATTACTATAGCTCCCTACATAGAAACTCCATGCTAACAGAACATGTAGCCTCAGTCACACATATGCAAAACACAGATCGATCTTAACCAAGTAGGGAATATATCAGTACAAACCAAAAACAGACATATGTAGTCAAAAAATGCTTTTACCCATTACTGTTAGGTTTACAGGATTTCTTTCCCAAAATTATACTTTACTACAGAGTGAGGAGAGAGAAAGAACTTTCACACACAGGCATCTGCATGGTTAACAGAAATTAACATAATGGCTCAGCACAAATAGTGAGAGTGCAAATAAGGCCACCTCAGTGGCTGGCCTTAGTTGCATCAGCAGCTGTTTTTGCCATGCTGAAATGTGGTAACTGTAGGGGGAAATAACTGCCTCCCTGCAGTTAGTCTATGGCCTTGCATAATCAAACTCTGGAATTAGTTACCAGAGGATGCAGTAAAAACTGTCAGTGTAGCTGGGTTTAAAAAAGGTTTGGACAAATTCCTGGAGGAAAAGTCCATAACCTATTATTAAAGAGGACCTGGGAAATTCACTGCTTGCCCTGTGACAAGTATTGTGGAACCTGTGTGCCTTTTTGGGAACCAGCCAAGTACTTGTGACCTGGATTGGCCACTGTTGGAAACAGGATGTTGATGGACTTTAGTCTGACTAAGTATGGCATTTCGTATGTTCATATGTTATCAGTGCAGAGCCTAGGAATTATGCTGCTAAATATGCCAAACAAGAGGGGCTCAACAGTACCTATGCAGAATCGCCCACTTCCATAAAAACAAGAGCTACTTGGCACGCCAACACAGCACTTCCCACCCTCTGAAAAACAAGAGGGACTTTGTGACCCCAAAATAACACCTCCCACTCCAACATAAACACCAAGAAGGGCTTGGCAACCCCAATATAACTCCTGAAACTGCATGCTGTTAATGTAAATATATATTCCGTAAAAAACAAAGGAAATGCAAGATGCTCGCATAAAAGAAAATGTGAGAACCACAGCACAGTTTATAAGACCAAATTATAACTCATTTTATTCTGTTATAAACTGCAATATGGTTCTCACGGTTTTTTTGAATATATATTCTGCATCCACAGAAACATCTCCTTTGACAATGGGTGCACAGCAGAAGTAGGACATTCACCCACAGAACTCAAAATATTTTAAAAAAATCTATTTCTGGTCATCTCACTAACAAACATTCTCCAGTACCAGACATATTGGGAACTAATATAAAACCTTACAAAAGTCAAAGATCTATAAGGCCATAGCTACCATACCATACCAGCATAAACTTCCAAAACTCATACAAGGGGCCTACCCATAAAAGAGCAGCACCATTTATACTGCAGCAGGCCCTAAAACATCCATACACCTATTTGAAAAGATGACTACAGTACGGTATAGATACCTATGTACAAACTCCATGTTAACAGAACACCGGACCTCAGTCACACACTCAGAACACACACCATCACCAAGTACAGAATAAGTGTCTACAACCTAATGTAAAAATAAAAATATGAAGACAAAAATTAAACTGAAACCCCAAGAAGCTAGATTCTGCATGCAGTGCAACATCAGATAAATAAAAAATGCAGTTCCCCATACTGTGTAAAATATAAATATAAATTTAAAATAATTCTATTTTTTCTACCTTTGTTATCTGACCATTTTATTCTCTGATCATGCTGGTACTGATCTGAGGCTTCTTCATTCCTTTTAGCTCTGTTTCTATGGTCTATAATCAATCTGCCATTTCTTGACTCTTTTTTTGTTTTCTTCACTTCCTTCCATCAGTTTATATCCAGTCCCAGTACCCTCCCCAGTATCAGCCCCTTTCCAGTCCTCCCTTCCCAGTACCTTCCAATATCAAGCCCCTTGCATTCCCAGGACTGCCACTGGTGTCCATTCCTTTCCAGCCCCCCTCCTTCCCCACTGTCCAGCCCCTTTTAGTCCAAATATCATTGCAGGTATCAGCTCACTTCCACTCCCAGTGGCACCCCCCTATCCCCACATGTCAGCTCCCTTCCAGTCCCAGTACCCCTTCCCTTCCAGTCCCAGTGCCCCTCCCATCCAGCCTCCTCCCTATTACCCAGCCACCTACCAGTCCAACCCCAGGTGTCAGCTCCCTTCCAGTCCCCCTCCTCCCTTCCCTAGTGTCATCACCCTTCCAATTCCCCTCCAGTACCACCCTCAGGTATCAGCTCCCTTCCAGCCCCTTCCTTCCCCCCATGTAAGCTTCCTTCCAGCCCCCTCCTTCCCCATGTCAGCTCCCTTCCAGCCCCCACCTTCACCCCTTGTCAACTACCTTCCAACCCCATCCTTCCCCCTCATCAGCTCCCTTCCAGCCCCCACCTTGCCACTATATCAGCTACCTTCCATCAACCACATTCCCCCCACGTGTCAGCTCCCTTCCTGCCCCCACATCTCTCTCCTATGTCAGCTCCCTTCCTGTCCCTATCTCCCCCTCACATTTCAGCTCCCTTCCTGTCTCCATCTCCACCCCTCTGTGTCAGCTCCTTTCCTGCCCCCTCCTTCTCTTGACAGCCATGGCTCCTGCATCTTACAGAGCCGTGGCTGCGATAGTGCTAGTAATTTAAAATAAAAGCAAAACTGGTGTGGAACCTTCCGATCTCTGCTATGCAACCCCTGCTGCTGCTGCCTGCTTATGCTAGAGGGAGTGAGACGCAGCATCAGGGGTTGCATAGCAGAGGCTGGAAGGCTCTGAACCAGTTTTGCTTTAATTTTAAATTACTAGTGCTATCACATCCTCGGCTCTGTAAGACGCAGGAGCCGTGGCTGCCAGGGGAAGGAGGGGGCAGGAAAGGAGCTGACACCGGGGGGGGGGGGGCTGGAAGAGAGCTGACATGAGGGGAGGGAAGGTGGGGACTGGAAGTGGGTTGATTCTGCCTATGCTGAGAAGTAGTTGCAGCAACTTGTCCACCCCCCTTTTTTTTTTTAAACTTTGAAGGCGTAGTGAGGCAGCTGTTTTGGGGGCATTTTTTGCTGCCCCCAAAAGTTTGCCACCTGAGGTGGCCGCCTCACTCTGCCTCATTATAGAGCCACCCCTGAACATGCAATAAGTGTCATTGCGTTCATAGGGGGTCTTTTACTAACGAGCGCTATAGTGTTGCATATAATGCACCAATAGCACCAAATCTATGACAAATAAGGTGTAACATCACTGCATTAACTGTTGGGGGGTGTGGAAAGCATTTCCCAGGCAGTTAACACAGAGCCCTGACCCTAATGCATGCTTCATTAGTGTGGGTGCATCCATGCCACCTATTGAAGTGGCGTTAGATGAACTCTCACTAATACATTTAGCGCACTGTGTGAGCAGAGCGCTAACTGTGCTAAGCTCACCACACCCAGTCTCCATCCCTAACCCACTCACTTGCAACCCTAACGCGGGTTGCACAGTTAGCACAGGAATCATTCCATGCTAACTGTCATGGCCCTATGCTAGTTGGCAACTCATGTCCCAACACACATTCAGTGTGCAACAGAACATATGCTGCCAGCTAACGCCCATTAGTAAAAGACCCCATAAAAGAGCTGTGGGTACTTAACGTGTGTTAACTTCATTAACGTGCCCTAACCTTTAGTAAAAGAGCCCTTTAGAGGTAGTCTTGTGGTACTACCACTAGGGGTTAAGCTGCCAACTAACTGGTATGAAATGGATAAGGCCAAATCGCTGGTGTACAATGCATGCAGGCTGTGTTCCTGAAGTAATTTTCAAAGTTGAAAATATGTATTGTGATGTAGGAGACTCTTGTGAAGCAATGGAAACTGATAGTGATCCGGTGGAGAGAACCGGTACTGCAGCGGAATGCAGGATTTTCTCTTCTGAGATAAAGAAACACAGAGCTAATCAGGAACCACACCTCACCTCAAGGCAGGTGAGGAGCCAAGTCTCTGATTGGGCACGCCCAAGCAGGAGGCAGGCAGTGCAGTACTCAAGCAGCTTGTTAAGAACCCAGAAACAGAAACAGAACAACAGCAAGAAGGGCAAAGAGAGGATCAGCGAGATTGGCAAGGAGTGGAACAAGGAGAGGAGGAGTCAGGACACAAGCACCTGGACGAGGACAGGTCAGATGACCCGTGGGTGAGAGAACCACTAAGCAGCTGTGATCCACGAAGGAGCAGACAGGACCTGGGAGACTCAGGGGCAAAGAAAGACTTCTGTAAGCAGAAGATTTCAAAGACACTGAGAGACCCAAGGCTGCAGCTCAGGAGTTTAAAGGACCAAGCAGAACCTTGGAACAGGAGGCAGTGGGAGAAAGAAATACCCTGGAAGAAGCCCCAGCACAAGGTATCTGGTGGGTTTAGAACAGCTAGCAAGCTCAACAGTGGGAAGCCAGAAAGAGTGAACTTTAATTGTGAAAGACAGGACAAAGGCAGAAAGTTTGATAGTAATTGGTTAAGCCAAGAGAAGCCTAACTGTTTTCCTTTTAAAACTCTGAAAGACTCTCCAAGCACAGCTGAAGCGTTTTACCCTGCACTTTCATTTGGAGATAGGTGGGGGAAGGGAAATGCTTGCACGCTGAACTCTTGTCCGAGTAGAAGCACTGATAATTGCCAAGAGATAAGACCTGTAAACAAGCATTTACCTGAAGGAGGATATTCTCAGCCTAGTTCAGAAAATACACAGGCTGAATTACTTCTCACTGAATTCAGGGAGTTCCTTAAGAGCAGAGCAGTTTCTCCCAATAACGTAGCAAAGCCTATGAGCAGCTGTGAGGAAGAAATGCCTTTAATTTCTCTGCCGTCTACAGAGCTGGAAGTCCCGATGGACTGCTCTACTTGTGTGATTCAAAAGGACATTTAAATAATATGCTTGCCAATGTTTTATGAAGGAATATAAGAAACTTACCTCACTGATTGCTATGCTAAAGAAGCTTATGTGAAGAGAATAAGTGAAAGCATATTGTGTGCAATTCAGGAGCATTGCTGTTACCAGAGTTTTCTGTTATGTTACTGAAAGGAGGTCACATGACAATTGAATGTGATCCAGAATGGACATTTAGCCAAGCAGTAAAAAGCCTTGTTTAGTTTAGTTTCTCAGCCTTGTTTTATGCTACATTGTTTCCTTTACGTCAGCTGCATTTGAACTGCGAAAGCGGGAAATAAACCCTCACAAAAGAAATTGTCTTTGCCTTACTACTTGAGCAGCAACACAACTACAACCTTACCCTCAAGGGCAACCAAGGCCAGCCCCTCCCTTAACCCTCAAGGTCCAGGGAGTGGGTGGGTGGCAGTATGTACTTTTGCTTTAAACGTTCAGCAGATGCCAAAGAGTGAAAAATGTACTTAATTTTAATTTCATTTGGCACCTATGTTCCATTTGTACGAGAAAAAAAGCTGATATGAGGCAGATTACAAACAAACATAAATACAACACAGCAAAAAAAAAAAATCAGATGTTGTTGTTGAGTGCCGTCAAGTAGGTATCAACTCATGGCGACCTTCTGGATAGTTGACCTAAACTGTGTTTGGTCTACAGTCAAGCAGCTCGTTGTTGATAGAGTGGCACCCATAGCTGTTGTTATTGTATCAATCCATCTCATTGCTGGCCTTCCTCTCTTGTGTTGAACTTCTACCTTGCCAAGCATAATGTCTTTCTCTAATGATCTCTCTTCGCATGATGTGTCCAAAGTATGAAAATCAAAGTCTTGTCATCTGAACTTCTAAAGAAAACTTAGGTTTGATCTCCTCTAATACTGACTGGTCTGTTCTTTGGGCAGTCCATGGTATACACAGTATTCATCGCCAGCACCATAATTCAAAGGTACAGTCAAACCTCGGTTTTCGTGTGCCCCGGTTTTCGTTGGTTTCGGTTTTCGACGTCTTTTCTAACTGAGATCTTGTCTCGGTTATCGGTTTTCGCCTCGGTTTTCGTCAGGAACCAGTGCTGCCAGATCTGAAAATCTACACCCTCGCGCTGGTCTGCCCGCCCAGTCCCGGCAGCACTACCCCCCCCCCGGACTCACCCGATCGCGTGTTGAGAAGCCAATGTCAGCTGAGCAACATCCTCGAGCCAGAGATGCAAGGATTGCACAGAGAGGAAGGCCCCGATCTCTCCACCGCCTGCCTGTTCTCTGGAGCGCCCCCTCAGGCTCGGAGGTAGCAGGGTAGCTGTCAATGTAAGCAGGAGATGTTGCATGGATGTGGGAGGCAGCGATCAGATTACAGTGCCGTACAGTACAATATCTGTGTGTTTGCTGTCCTGTGGACGATCGGGCAGGTGAGAGAAGGGACAGGAGCTGGGTGTCTGGAACGGATTACATTGAATTTACATTATTTCCTATGGGAAATATTGCTTCGGTTTTCGTACGTTTCGGTTTTAGTCAGACTGCTTAGAACGGATTAATCATTAAAACCGAGGTTTGACTGTATCATTTTCTTCCTCTCTATCTTTTTCACTGTCCAACTTTTGCATCATATGATGTTATTGAAAATACCATAGCTTGAACAAGTTGAATCTTTGTATGGAAAGAGACATCTCTGCTCTTGAGAATCTTGTCTATGTCCTTCATAGCCATTTTGCCAAGAGCAATGCATCGTCAAATTTCTTGACTGCTTGTCATTTCTTTTTTGATAGTTGATCGAAGTAGGTTAAAGTTGTCAACTATTTCAATTTCTTCTCCATCAATGACAAATTTATTGATTTTGCCAGTTGTCAGGATCTTTGTCTTCTTTACATTAAGGCACAGGCCCATTTTAAGACTATGTTCCTTGATCTTGAGAAGCAAATGTTTCAAATCATCTTCACTTACAGCCAGTAATGTGGTATCAGCATAGCGAATGTTGATGAGTCTTCTGCCAGTGTTCACACTTCAATTGTCTTCATACAGTATTGTTTCTCTGATGATTTGTGCCCTACATCTTTGCTGATTTTAAACCATTCTGTTTCTCCTTCTTCCGTTCGAACTGTTGCTTTTTGATCAATGTAAAGGTTGTGCAAGAGAACTATTAGATGTTCTGGTAGACCCATGCTTCTTAATGTGGACCAATATCTCATGGTTTACACAGTCAAAAGCCTTGCTGTGATCAATAAAACACATATAGATATCTTTTTGGTATTCTTTTGTCTTTTCAAGGATCCATCTCACATCTGCGATGATGTCTCTCATTCCTCATCCTTTCCTGAACCCTGCTTGTACTTCAGGTAGTTCTCATTCCAGGTATGGTTGTAGTCTCTGCTGAATAATCTTCAATAGAATCTTACTGGCATGTGGGATCAGAGCGATTGCGCAATAATTTCCACGGTCAGTTGAATCACCTTTCTTTAGTATTGGTATGAATACAGAAATTTTCCAGTCAGCTGCCCATGATGATGTCTTCCAAATTTCTTCCCAAAACACAGGAACTACTAATATAAACCCTAAAATATAGAAAAAGTAGATCCAAATCAGCTGATCCCTACATCTATTTAAATGTTGGAATATTTGTCTTGAGGAAATCTTCCTCTCGGAACAGCTGCCTGTTAAACCCCTGGCTGACAAAACGATAGGTAGACAGGTAGACAGAATCCACTAAACAGCCAATCATGCAACCTTATCTCACAGTAAACTTGCCCAATCAAGTTCTTGGCTCAGTCCTCCTGGGGACACCATTGATAATTTAAAAATCCAAGATTGTTCTAATAATTGTAACTTTTGTATCCTATTGCCGCCCCGGGGATTTGATGAAACATAATCCAACGCACGCCATCTTAAATGTTTGAAATCATGCTGTTTCAATAAACAATGATTTACTACAGGCGCACTTGTTGTTTTACTGCATAGTTGAGATAAATGCTCTTGAAGATGAACCTTAATTTTGCGGATGGTACATCCCTCATAGATTAAAGAACACGAGAGGTCTCGGTGAAAATGGCAGAGGGAAGTGACGGATCAGTTCTTGGTCTGCAGGCGCCCGTTCCGCCGCCGAATTCTTCAGAAGTTCTATCTAGCAATGTGGAGATTCTCCCCTCAGCGTTTTCTGTTTCCCTGGAGGCCATAACTTTGGAAGCTATATGGGCCGCCATTATGCAGCTTTGGGAGGATCTGGCTCCGCGGATGTCCAGTTTGGTGTCTCAGGTTTCTACTAATATATTGTGATGAGGAAGGCACCGGTGAGCCTGCAGAGTTAGAGAAAATCAGTGATTGTACCTTTAAAAACATTCCAGCAGTGCACAGGCTTTAGAGCAAGCATAGATTTTCTGAGGCTAGGCTGCCACACCCAAGCTCTGCTGAAGGAGTAGCAGGCTTGGAGCATGATTATGAACACCTGTTAAGGCAGAGAGTAGCAGGCTTGGAGCATGATTATGAACACCTGTTAAGGCAGAGAGAAACGCTGCCCAGGAAGCACCTTTATAAACCCTGCTTAGGGAAAAGCAAAGGGGAGAAGAGCTGCTCAGGAGGAAAAGGTTGCTCAGAAGGGAAGAGCAGAGCAAGCAAACACTCAAGGAGAGAGTCCAGGAAGACAGTCAGAGACGGACTCAGAGCAGGACTGGAAATTGAGCTGGGAGTTCCCAGAAAGAAAGTTCGAAGCAGAGGAAAGAAGAAGGACCTGGAAAGAGTCTGGCACAAGGGAAACCAGGCAAGAGCTGCTCAGATGGAGAGAGGATGGCAGGTTCTAAACTTCTGTTCCTGACCAAGAGGTTCACAACACTCAGAGGTGGGTGGCTAGGTTTCAAACCAGGAGGCAGAAGAACCCAGCCTCCAACAGAGAGCCGTGGTTAAACCTCAGAGAGGAACTGGGGCAAGAGAACCAAAGATAGATATCCAGTAATACAGTTCTCCATATTCCTTACCGGGTAGAGAGGTCCTGGAGGGAGTTACAAGAATCCTCAGCAAGAATTCCATCAGAGGCAGGTCATGAGGGCTCAGTGCAGGATATTATAATTCCAGAGCAAGAGGAAATGCAAGTGGAGTCTAATAAACCAGACCCCTTGATTACTGAACTGCCAATGGACTGTTCTTTGTTTCGTGCAGAGGCTACTGAATCCTTGGTTAAGGAGCAGCAGCCTGAGTAAATGCTTTTGGGAAAAAGCACTACCAAGAAAACTTAACCTTGCTAAGGTAGGAACCAGGTTAAGTAAGACAAGCTTGCACAGCCCTGTATATTATCTCACTAAGGAAGCAGAAAGACATTCTTTGCTTTGATGAACCTAAGAAGCTGTACTTTTGAGTTGCCTGTTTTGATTGATGAAACGTCTGTTTCTGTTTAATGACTTTGAGAAGTTACTCAGCTTAAGGATGTAAATATTTTCTGTACTTTTTGTCCTGGAGGAAATATCCAAATACTTTGCGTTTGAACCTTATTTGTGCATATTTTGGGGAAATAAACTGTGTCATGGTTGCCTTCACTCGATGTCTCCACGACTATCCTTTTTAAGAGGGAAACTACCATTCCCAGAGGGCACTGCTCCTGAAGGAAATAGTTTTCAAACCCTTTAAAGAGGACTAAAATGGCAACCTTAATCCCCTAAGCACGTGACTGGGGATAGGGACACGTGACAGTATCTATTATTCAAGAGAATGTAACTAAAATATCATCTTTACAGGCGGATGTTTCCTGTTTACAAACTAAGGCATTATCTGTTGAAACGGATGTGGATTCTTTCAAGAAGTTTATATCACCTATATGTGTTAAATTGGTGATGCTGGAGAATGCAACGTGTGCTGTGAATCTTCGTTTGGTTAACTTTCCTAGAATTGCATTGGTATCTGCAAGGGACATGTTTCGAACTTATTTGATTGAGAATTTGGGTATCCCCCTGAATCCCATCCTCCTGTAGCTAAGTTGTATTATTTACCATCTGGGAAAAAGGATATGGGGTCTGGGGTTGTTAGAGGATTATCAAATGGTGATGCTTTAAATGTGACGGCCATGCTGGAATTATCACAAGAAGAAAATGTGGTATCCTCTACATTATTGATTACTTTAGCATTGTTATCTGGCAAAGAATGGCTTATAAAGCTTTTCTTTAGGAAGCGACATATGTTAGTTAAGGGTTTAACAGTTCGTATGTTTCTGGATCTCTCCAGGGAAACTCAGAAGAGGAGACGGGAATTTCTTCTTTTGCATCCTGGGGTTCAGCAGTTGGGAGGGCTCTTCTTCCTTAAATTTCCCTGTAAGTGTCTGATTAAATAACAGTCCGTTTCATATATTTTTTATGAGCCGTCCCAACTGCTGGCCTTTATAAACGCGCGGCATCTGGAGAGTGGGGATGCCCCTTCCTCTGCCTCTATCTGAGCATGTTAGGTATCTGACTGTTAGGCACACCTGCTTTTCCTTTCGGATTACTCGTTGTTTTCTTTTTCCTTCTCATAGTATCCTCCCTGTTGGGGGCTAGAGTGGGCTGGGTATTGTTGTTGTTTTGTTGCTTTGTGAGATTTTCTATGTCATGAGTTGTTTTATTTTCCTTACCACGCTCAGTTTCTGTTTCAAGATTCTATTCTTGATGTATTTGTATAAACTTATAAATATTAAATAAAAAAAATAGAAAAAGAACACGGACACAACAACATGTATACTCCAAAATCGGTAGAACATGTGTTATGCCATTTAGCTTTATGCTTTTGATTAGAATTAGGAAAATGCCATTCAGTCCCACTCTGTTTGAGCACAAAAACTACATGCTCCACAAGCAAAATGCCCTAAAGTCTCTCCCGGGGATCCCCCAAATACCGGTTTATCTTTTAACACACATGAAAGGATAAGATATCCCAATGCTTTTTCAATATCCGCATGACTTGATGAGAGAGCGTCATGTAAGGTAGCACCCCTTCAAATTTCTCTGTACATTGTCCATGAGTGGAGATGAAACTAAATCCATAGAAACAGTCGTATGCTCTAACCACCATTTGCAATGTGAAACGTGCTGTTTTGTAGGCATTTACCAACAGTTGATTCGGATTACCCCCCCCCCCCTATTTCTTAATCTCATGAACAAATCTTTGGCATGAAATTTATATTTGTCTAAAGTGGAGCAAATCCTCCGTAGACGGAGAAATTGCCCATAAGGGAGTCCCATTTTAAACGCTCATGGATGATGGCTAGTATATTGTAGAAAAGTGTTTCTCTGAACCAGCTTCCTATACAGAGTGGTATGAATATGACCATCTCGTTTATAAACTAACATATCCAGAAACTGTTGATAATGCATGGTGAATTTAATATTAATCTTTTGGTTATTCAGCCATTTTACAAAAGAATGTAAATCCTGCTCTGTGCCTTGCCAAAGGAAAAAAATATCATCTAAAAATCTGACCCATAATAACACCTGGGCAAACCATACAGAAATATAAACATAAGTTGATTCAAAATCTACCAAATATAGTGTAGCTACTGAGGGGGCAACTGTTGCCCCCATTGCTATTCCATAAATTTGTAAATAATATTTCTGTTCAAAATTAAAATAATTCTTTGTCAAAACCAACTGTAAAAGTTGCTGAAAAAAGCACAAGGTAGCCTAGATGGCAGATCTAAAATAGTAGGAGCCACCACCATTAGTGTCTCATTTTGTTCAATGTTCATGTAAAGAGCATTTACACCTAAAGTTACTAGCCAGATGGAATCACTATTTGCAGTAAAAGACTGCAACCGTGTAATAAAATGGGTAGTGTCTTTGATGAAAGAATCCACTTTCTGTGCAGAGGGTTGTAAAAACACATCACAGAATTTGGACAAAGGCTCTAAAACTGAGCCACGACAAGAGACAATCGGTCTGCCTGGGGGGCATTCCAATGACTTATGTATCTTTGGAACTGTATATATAATGGGAGTAATAGGATGTATGCGAGTTAAAAATTTCATGTCCTGCTTTGTAATCCATCCCTTTGAAAAAGCTCCCATTGCCAATTCTTTAATCTGTGACATCAACTCTAACGTAGGGTCAATAGGTAATACCGGATGATAATGAGTATCAGAAAGCTGGCCCGGTAAATGAGATCTGTATCACTGTAGCTCCCCCTTTATCCGCTCTACAAATAACAATGTCTTGTCTGTCACGTAACTCTTGAAGAGCTGAAACTGTTCCCTAGATAAATTATGAAACGGTGATCTTCCAAATTTCCTGGCAGAGCCTTGAAAGTATGGTAACAACTGCATCCAACTGCTGTAATATTTCAATAGAAATTGTTCTTTGGCCACTGTTGTTCTTTGATAAGGCTTTCAATGTTGCTTCTTTCATCACCGATGGTTCCTGATCATTAGGTACAGATTGAAATGGCTGTTGGTCCACTTCATCATTATGGTATAATGACTGTATATTCTTTTTACTTTTTCTTGATCTTCTCAGCATCATTCAACATCAATCCTTGAGCATCTTGTAACATTCCAATTCGAGGCTGGAAGTTTTTCTTTAACTCTCGTAGCTTTAGAAAAGCCAATCTTGTTCTGCCTCTAATAGATTCCGATTCTATTTCCTTGCATGTGTCATTGTAGTACTTCTCCTTATCTTGTCTTGTCTTGGAAATCTCTGTTGAGTTCTGTGATTGCCTCTCTTTCTCCTCTCACTTTAGCTTCTCCGCATATCTGGGCAATTTTCAGAGTTTCTTCGGTCATCCATTTTGGCTGTTTTTGCTTTTTCACCTTTTATAGAGACTTCTCACTTTCTTCCAACACAACCTTCTTGATGTCATCCCATAACTCTTCTGGAACTCTGTCATTTGTATCTAAAGTAGCAAATCGATTTTGCAGGAAGTCTTTAAATTCTGGTGGTCTATTCTCAAGGTCATATTTTGCTACATTCATAAGTGGCTTGCTCTTTTTCAACTTTAGCTTGAGTTTGCATACCAGTAGTTGGTGATCTGTACCACAGTCTGCTCCAGGTATCATTTTTGTTGATGTTACAGAGCTTTTCCATTGTTGACTTCCACAGATGTAGTCAATTTGAGGTTTGTACAATTCATTGGGTGACGTTCATGTGTACAGTCACCGCTTGTGTTGCTGGAAGAAAGTGTTTGAGATGAATAGATAGTTGGTCTAGCAGAATTCTATCAGTCTTTCTCCAGCTTCATTTGTTGCCAAGTCCATATTTTCCAACCACTTTGCCTTTTCATTTGTTGCCAGCATTTGCGTTCCAGTCACCCTTGACTATCAGGACATCCTCTTTGCATGTTCTTTAAATTTCAGCTTGTACTTGTTCATAGAACTCAACTTTATCCTCTTCAGCAGCTGTTGATGGAGCATATAACTTAATTATAGTAGTGTTGATGGGCATTCCTCGTAGATGAATGGAAATTAAGTGTTCACTGATTGCATTGTATTTTATTACAGTTCTTGCAAGTTTCTTCTTGATTATGAATGCAACACCATTTCTTCTTTTTCTTTCATTTCCAGCATAGACGACCATATGATCATCAGATGCAAAGTGCCCGATGCTAGTCCATTTCAGTTCACTGACACCCAACAGATTGACTTGACCACCTCCAACTTCCCTTGGTTCATGCTTCATATTTTCTATTTCCCAATATATAAGACATCTTTGCAGCTTCTGACTCATTTCATGTGCAGCTACATCAGCAGTCAGACATCCCAAGGGCTTTGATCCAACCACATCATAAATGATGGCTTTACTTTGAAAAGTCTTTCACTCTTCCCCAGTAGCCAGTTGAGTGCCTTCTGAATTGGGCATATCATCCTTCAACAGTATAGTGCAATTTGTTTTGTTGTGATTATCCACTGGGATTTTGTTGCAAAATATGGAAGTAGATTGCCAGGCCTTTCTTCCGCGCAGGTAATTTTAGTGTTGTTGCCGTTGTCACAGAAATGTGATCCTCCGCTGACAACACCGTCCCATTCTGCTGCTGCCCAGATGGGTGGTTTGTCTCAGTCTGGCACTTCAGTTGAAACCTCTCCATCTTGGGAGACCCTGTCAGTAGTTAAGCTACTGATAGTTTAACTCTCAGCATCACAAGCCCTCACAGCACGACAAGCTGCAAACCAAGCTACAAACAAGCAAACATAATTAATACAACATAGCAAAAAAATAAAGTCAGCACCTACCTCTTGCTAATGAAGACCCTGATAAAATTACTTCCTAAGTAGCTTTAGAGCTGCCTAAAGTCATATTAGTGTGTATTAAATTAAAATAAAACCAAAATGAAAACATTTTCCTTGAACACCCTACAGTTATTAACTGTTGCAGTTCATAGGAAGCTAACATTCATTGCAGCTGATTTTTGAAAAGGAGTTAGCTACAACTGAGTAGGGATCTGAGTTTGGTGATATAGGGGCAGTGTGGGGATCAGCACATGCCAAATACACTATGATAAAAAGTACTGCATGCTGAAAATCGCACCACACTACCCAAGCAGCATATGATGAGGCAGAGAATGGGCAGGTCTTGAACAGACTGCCTGCATTGTAGGTATTATTGGCACATGCTTCCTGTCAATGTGGCTAAGAACATAAGAACATAAGACATGCCATACTGAGTCAGACCAAGGTCAATCAAGCTCAGCATCCTGTTTCCAACAGTGGCCAATCTAGATCACAAGTATCTAGCAGTTTTTCCAAAAGACACAGGTTCCACAATGCTTGTATTGAGGCAAGCAGTGGATTTCCTGGGTCCCCTTTAATAATGGTTTATGAACCTTTCCTCCAGGAACTTGTCCAAACATTTTTTATAACTACACTAATAGCTTTTACTACATCCTCTGGTAACAAATTCCAGATTACGCGAGTGAAAAAATATTTTCTCTTTAATAGTCTTAAATGGGTTACACTGTAGCTTCATTGCATGTTCCCTAGCCTTTCTATATTTTGATGGTGTAAACAGTCTATGTTTAACCGTTCCACTCCATTCATTAATTTATAAACCTCTATCATATCTCCCCTCAGCCATCTCTTTTCCAGGTTGAAGAGCCATAACCTTTTTAGCCTCTGCTCCTAGGGGTATCCTTCCATCCTCTTTACCATTTTGGTGGTTCTTCTCTGTATCTATTCTAATTCTGCCATATTCTTTTTAAGATACAGCTACCAGAATTGCATACAATATTCAAGATGCGGTCGCACCATGGAACGATACAGAGGCATTATAATATCCTTTGATTTATTTTCTATTCCTTTCCTTATGATTCTTAGCATTATATTTGCTTTCTTGGCTGCTGCTGCATACCGGGCAGAGGATTTCATCATGTTATCCACAATGATGCCTAAATCTTTTTCCTGGGTGGTGGTTCCTAATGTGGAACCTTGCATTGTGTAGCCACAGTTTGGGTTGTTCTTTCCTAGGTGCATAAAATTGCACTTGTCCACATTAAATTTCATCTACCATTTGAATGTCCAGTCTTCTAGTTTATCAAGGTCCTCTTGCAATTTTTCACAATCCTCTTGGGTTTTAACAACTTTGAATAATTTGTGTCATTTGCAAATTTGATTACTTCACTAGTTATTCCCATTTCCAGGTCATTTACGAATATCTTAAAGCAGTGGACCCAGCACAGATCCCTGCGGTACTCCACTATTCACCTTTGTCCATTCAAAAATTTGGCCATTTAGCCTTACCCTCTTGCTGTCTATCTTTTAACTAGTTCCTGATCTACAATAGTAAACTGCCTCCTATCCCATGACTTTTTAATTTCACTAAGAGTCTCATGTGGGACCTTGTCAAAGGTTTTCTGAAAATCCAGATACACAATATCAACTGAATCACCTTTGTCTACCTGTTTATTGACACCTTCAAAACAACATAACAGATTAGTAAGACAAGACCTTCCTTGGCTAAAGCCATGTTGGCTGTTTCCCATTAAGCCATGTTAAGTAATTTTGTTCTTTATAATGGTTTCTACCATTTTTCCTGGTATAGACGTCAGGCTCACCAGATTACCCCTGGAACCCTTTTTAAAAATTGGCATTAAATTGGCCATCCTCCAATCTTCAAGTATTAAAGACAATTTTAATGATAGTTCACAAATTACTAATAGTAGGTCTACAGATTTCAGTTCTTTCAACAGCCTTGGATGTATACCATTTGGTCCAGCTGATTTGCTACTCTTGAGTTTATCAAATAGTTGTAATACATCTTCCCAGTTTATCGATATTTCTTTCAATTCTTCTGTGGCATCACCTTTAAATACCATTTCAGTCATTGGTAACATACCTACATCTTCTTCATTAAAGACTGAAGCAAAAAATTCATTCAATCTCTCCGCTATGGCTTTGTCCTCTTAGTGTCCCTTTAACCCCTCTATCATCTAATGGTCCAACTGACTCTCTCCAGGTTTTTTGCTATGAAAGTATTTGAAAAAGTTTTTATAATGCATTTTTGCTTCCACAGCAAGCTTTTTTTCAAATTCTGCCTTTGCCTGCCTTATCAGTGCCTTGCATCTAACTTGCCAGTGCTTATGTTATTTACAGATTTTGTCATTTGGCTCCTTTTTCCATTTCCTGAAAGATGTTTTTTTAGCAACAGCCTCTCTGCTCTCACCTTTAAACCATGCTGGCGGTTTTTTGGACTTTGTTCTACTTTTCCTAAAGCGTGGAATTCAGATAGTCTGGGCTTCCAAGATAGTATTTTTAAACAATACCCATGCTTGATGTAAATCTTTAACCTTTGCAACTGCTCCTTTTAGTCTTTTCTTAACTATTTTCGTCATTTTATCATAGTCTCCCTTTTGAAAGTAAACAGGTAGTATTGTGGATTTCCTTGTTGTCCTTCCTCCATTTATTAAATCAAACATGATCATGCTATGATCACTATTGTCAAGTGGCCCCAAAACCCTTCTCTTGCACTAGATCTTGTGTTCCACTAAGGACTAGGTCCAAAATGGCTTCCCCTCTTATTGGTTCATGAACCAGCTGCTCCAAGAAACAATCTCCCTAGCATTTCCTGCCGTGACACTGACCCATTCAATACCGGGGTAATTGAAATCACTCATTATTATTACTATGCTGTAACTTTTGTTAGCTTCCCTGATTTGAGCATTTCATTATCCATTTGTTCATTCTGGCTAGGCGGTCGATAGTACACCCTCACTGTCATCGCCTTCCCCTTTTTACATAGAATTTCTATCCATAGAGATTCTACAGTGTATTTTGTTTCCTGCAAAACTTTAATCTTGAGTGACGCAATTCCCTCTCTAATAGAATGCAACCCACTCCACCGATTTGATCTACTCTATCATTACGATATAGTTTGCACCCAGGTATCACAGTGTCCCACTGGTTGTTCTCCTTCCACCATGTCTCTGAGATTCCAATCATATCTAACCTCCCATTTAGTGCTTTATATTCTAACTCTCCCATGTTATTTTTTAGACTTCTAGTATTTGCATACAAGCATTTTCAGAGGCTGTATTTTATTCATATTAATCTGGCCATTGGTAGGCAGAGGTAATTTGGAATCTTTAAGCTCTCTCTCTATTTTACAAAGGAATTGACTCATTATGAATGGTTATTTCCACTTTATACTTTTGCATTTACAAACATAGATGATGGAAAACACATTAAGACAGTATGTGCATAGAAGGATTTTTTCACTGTCTCACCTGTTTGGAATACTATGCTGCTGGTCCGGTGTGTTTTCTGAATGGAGGGAGGAGAGAAGCTACCGAGACCCTCTGCTCGGCAAGACGCTACGGCCCCTCTGGGTGACATCGGAGTGACATCAGAACTATAAAATCTAGCACAACTGTTCATGACAGCAGATGCATGCCCAAAGGGTTAAACCCCTTTGGTACTTGGTGCTTTAACTTGAAGATGCCACAGGAAGAGGAAAGGTAAATCCGGTAAGCAACCTGTTTTGTCATCTAATCTTAAGTCACTTGTTGGTCCTATGGATAAACATCTTAAGTGGGACAAGCTGCCCCAGTTGCAGTGCAGTCTGCTTCCTCTTCTCTGGAAGCCTCTGGGGTATCTCTAAGTTCTTCCTCAAGGTCCCCCCCCCCCTCCCCTCTTGCAATAAGGCTTGGGTTGGAAGCTTATTTTTATTTTAGTGCCATCAAGTGACTCCTGGCAACCCAGCTGCCTCTGAGTTTTCTTGGCAATGTATCACTGGAAGTAGATTGCCAGGCCTTTTCTTCTGAGGCAATGGAGGGTAAAGTGACTTGCCCAAGGTTACAAGGAGTACCAGTGTGAATCAAACCCTTGTTCTTCTGGGTACTCTATAGTTGTTCTAACCACCAGGCTACTTCTCCCCTTACACCCTTACTGTCTCCTTTGGGGAAGGATGATTTTTCCTCCTTGTAAGGAGGCACTGCAGGCTTCTTTGGGTGGGGATCTATGCCTGTACCTGTTCAGTTTTCTAACTTGGTAAAGGTGGTTGACCTAAAAGATATTAGACCTGATTCTATTAGTTTAATGGATATATTGAAGGTAGTAACCCAGATTAATGCATTACTGGGAGGCTTTATTGATCAAACAGTGAGGTTTGCTGTTGACGTTGTTAGGAAATTTCAGGAACATGATTCTGTGATTGGTTCTGCTCTCCAGAAGGTAGATAAAATTTCCACTCAGGTTGATTCTTTGCTTGCCACAGGAGCATCTAATATTAAAGATAGTTTGATGATACATATGTAGCTTGAGGCTTTGGAGAATTCTATGCGGGCTAGAAATTTACATTTGTTAAATTTTCCTAAGATTCATTTACTGTCTCTTACATTTGTTTAGGAAATATTTAAAGTAAGTATTATTTTTTCTGATGCTGCTATATTAGTTTCTAATATTTATTTTTCTAAGGAATAAGTTTGTTTTTCTTTCTGTTTAGGTGCGGTGGTACCTTCTCTTCATGACGTGTGCTAAAAATCATATTTTGTTTTACTTTTGTATGTTATGTATTTATTGGTTTCTGTATTTTCCTTGATGGTTGCATCTTTGTAAGTTGCAACATTTATAAATAAATACATTTTTAAAAAGACAGTATGCAGCACTTTGGCTGTACCGTGCAACAAATGCTGTGAACGTTATGATTAGCTTAAGAGTAAAATTGCCAAATATTTATAAGATCTCTGATGCTACACTTCCTACAGTGCAACACAAAATCAAATGCTGTATTTGATTTTAACATAGTTTAGTAAGCTGTTAGTGTAGCTGGGTTTAAAAAAGGTTTGGACAAGTTCCTGGAGGAAAGGTCCATAAACCATTATTAAGAAGGGACCCAGGATATCAATGCTTGACCCAGTACAAGCATTGTGGAACCTGTGTCTTTTGGGGAAACTGCTAGGTACGTATGACCTAGATTGGCCACTGTTGGAAACAGGATACTGGGCTTGATGGACCTTGGTCTGACCCAGTATGGCATATCTTATGTGCTTATGTTCTAGTAACGCTTTTTCTAAGTCCTGAATTATATCTGTTTTCTTAGGTTTTCTCAAGAAGCCACCTTTGAGAGGTACAGCGATAGTGAAATCAATGCATATGTCAACAGTCTGTTAAAAAAACGTAATCCCTTTGGTGACATCTGTGAAATGGAGAGCCTCTCATCTCCAAGCCTGCACGGACATAACGCCAGGTCACTATATTGATATCTGTCTTAGTTATACACACTAGGGAATAATTGTTACATTAGCACATCTGACACAATGTGATTTAATAATTTAATTGTCTGTCTGAAGCTATATGCAATTTTAAGTTTAAGCTGGTGGCCATATTTCTTTCCAATATGGCTGCCCAACTGACATCATCCATACTATGAGGCTGGTTTTATATGGGCAGCGCAGAAAGTTGTGTGAGTTACTTGTGCAAGTCTGTATTTCAAATGACTTACACATGTGCTTTGCCTGATCACTATTTTGTAAGTGCACTCTGTCACAGCCCCTCCCGGTGGCAGTGTGCTGAAAGGTTAGGGTGGACATTTATTGTTTGTTGAAGCTGGGAACTCTAACTTAGACCAGGTGCATTATGGTCCTTGTAGTACCCTTCTTCGTAAAGAATAGTTGTGTGAGCCTTGTGCTGGGTTAAATATAAGGTTTTATTCCCCCGATGCGCTAAGGTTCTCCAAGAAGACAACAGAATTCACCTTGATTCAGGGTTTCTACCAAAGTATTTACAAAGTCCAAAACTGTTATAAGAGCTTCACAATCTTTTCCATTCAAGCAGGATTTTTCAATATAAACAGGTTAAATAAACACAAAAACTTCTTCTTTTCAGCTCAACAAAGCAATGACATTTTAGAGCATGTCTTATGCTATGACTCTGTGAGAGATTCTATACTCTCAGCTACACAGAGAGTACAGTCCATAGGATATTCAGGTAGCAATGGTTCTGGCTCTACAAAGTCTGTTTGCATATCCTCTTGCTCAGATATGGCGTCTGCTAAGCCTGAGCTTTCCATAGGCAAAACTGGTTGTACTTCAGTAGTTCTCTCCAAGACTTTCCAGCCTGGCTGGACCTGGTCTGACAAACAATTAATATGGCTTTTATCTAGGACCTTCCGCGCAGGTTTCCAAAGCTTTCCCCAGCTTTGCTTCTCATATCTATGGCTCTCTGGATTACAAGCCTTTCTAGGACCTGGCACACATTCAGGAAAGGAGGTGTGAATGTACCTTTGTTCTCTGAGACGTGCGTTGCTGGTATTCCCTCTACCAGGCACTCTCCTGCTTACACTGTCTTCCATGGAGACTTCTTTCTGGAGCTTTTCAGCATGGGCTTGTCCTTCCTGGAAGTTGTCCCTTCCTTGTAAGGACTGCAAGTTTAACTGCCTTTCCTTCCGTAGTTGGAGCTTTCCCCTTTCTCTCTCCTTAGTAGCAGGGGTTTCTGTTGCTCTCTGTATTGGTGGTCCTCTCCATATTGTCGGTCCTCTCTCCTTTCTCCTGACTGAGCACTGCTTATAAAGCCATTTCTCTAGTGAGCTTTCTGGCCCTCTACTCAGGTGTGTTTGATTAGCTATTGCATCATTACAATCTGGGTGTGTCAGCCTACCTTCTGCAGCCTCATGTCTACCTCTAGCTGCACTTCTTGGTAACTGCATTCTCTGTAAATCAGTTTCTTTAAAAGAAACGGAGTTTTCTCCTAACTCCATAGCTTCAGTAGTGTCAGCTTCATCACAACGCATAAGTGCTCATTGCATCTACCTTCCAGTGGGGATGGTGCTTGGATGGATGTGGGCACAACTGATGTACATCAGTTATAGAATTATATGACTTATGTGATTCTCAGCTCCTAGACACAGCAAGTTAAGCCTTCCCTACAGCTGGAGTAAGTGGCCATACCTAGGTTCCAGTGCATCCATATGCTCTTATTTTACAAAATAAAATATGCATGCACTTTACTTTATAAAACAGATTTGAACTGTATGCACGGAACTGTGCTTTGCCTGCAGGAGAGGATACAAAATTAGCCTCCTCATCACCAGTTAAAAGTAAAAGCTAGCTCACCAACAATACATTACTAAAGCTAAAGTTAATAAATATACATGTTTTTACTCTCAGTAGTTAGCTCCTAGACTACATGAAGAGAGGAATCTGTGTTTTATAATCTGAGAGAGTCCTACTGCTTTAATATTACATCCTATATTTCAAACTCATGAAGGGCATTGAAAAAATATGGAATGCTATTATACTCCCAACTGGTGCTTATTAAGAGTCTGTTAGAGCAAGAGATTGATCAAAAGGATGGTGGATGCTTGGAATGCCCTCCCGATGGAAATGGTGGGGGCAAACACAGTGACAGAATTCAAAATGGCATGGGACAGACAACAAGATAAAATCAAAATAAGCATAACTATCTCTTATATGTGGACAAATAGGGGTGACCTACACGAGCAGTGGGTACACCCCTAAACAAAGACATGGGGAGAGGTGACCTGCACGGAGCAGCAAGTGCACCTACTCTTGCCGCCTTGCTGGGCAGACTAGATGGACCATGCTGGTCTTTATCTGCCGTCATATATTATATTATGTTACTGTGTAACAGTAGATTAAAATCATGGCACGGTTATGAAAAAGAGAGGGAAAAAGAAGAAAAATGAAAGATGGAAAGAAGAAAAGCATTTGAAAGGAAGAGAATAAGCACAATGAGAACAAGGAAAGAATAAACTGTATAGGACACCGAAAAGAGCATGCATACATGAGAATAAGCCACTATAAAACGAGCTTAGTTGAAAGAGAAAGAAAGGAATTGGATTTGGAATTTAGTTCATGCCTTTTCACGGGTAACTCAAAGTGAGTTACATTTAAGTACAACCAGTGGACTCACAATTTAAGTTTGTACTTGATACAATAGAGATTAAGTGGCTTGCTCAAGATTGCAAGGAGCACAAAGATCACAAAAGAGGGCAGGAAGGGAAGTCAAAGCTATTTTGAGCCGAAGTATGAGAACAGTTCTAAATTTATAAACAGAAAATGGATCGCTCGCTCTTCTGACCATCCTGCTTTAGTTGCCGTTCTGGTAATTAATCACCTTCTCGGTACCAGGGTGGTTTGAACTTCTCAATGCTGCTTTTCCCATAGTTCCTGCGCTATCCTTTGTAGCGTCTTGGGCATAATACCTATCACCTTGCCCATCCAGTCCTTGCAGCTTTGCTCTTCAAGAAGAAATGCAGGAATAATAAAGCATCAGATTGCACTGTGGTGTGTGTCTACTGTATATGATGCCATACAGTTATGAAGCCGGGTCCATATGATCGCACACATTAGAATAGGGAAGGAAGATACGCCCCAACTGATGGGCACTTCCTCCCTGGATGACAGACCTCTTTTCCCTAGAACTGATCACCAAAAAGACCCCCTCCAGAAAACAGATACCCCTCCTCTGCCTAATGAGGTACTCAGCCCGGTTTAATCATGTTTTCTGACATTGTTTTCCACTGTATTACCAATTCTTTTAGCTTCTCAATGGGCTCTCTTCCCTTTCCTTTCAAGGCTCTGTATTGCTATTTGGATATCTGTCAAGAGGTTTATAATCCAATATAGTATAAATAAAGCCTACAGCAGGCCTGTTCTTAACCAGATCAAGACCCAGAAGTGTGAAAATCCTTGGTACTTTAAAACATTCCAAACCCATTGTTAACTAACATTATGTTCTTAGGTTCTTAATAATCAGTATTCCTAGATTCTATACTGCTTCACTAGAGTTATACTGATCAGCAAAAGAAATTCTAGGTCAATTATCAATTATCTAATTAGTTTCCTCAGGTTCTTTTTTTTTTTTTCCTCAGGGTAGCTTATAGTCAAATATAGTGCATTAATCCATGGAGAGTGCAAAGTAATAACAAAGTTAATTCATATTTAATATAAAAATTGATGCATGGCAGACTAACTCCTCCAAATCAAATAGACTAGAGTAAATTAGGAGGAAATAGAAGTTTCATGTTAAAGCAAGAGATAAAGGAGTCTACTTTTCAGGTTGCTTGCATGCTTACATCCAAAAGCCCAGGTATAAACTGCTTTGATTGTACCAGTTTATTTAAGAATTCTATTAGTAGACATGAGCCAGAGTGGGCTTCACATTCTGATTCTGCCAACGTTGAAATTGGCAAGGCCGTCATCTACGAGATCTATGGTGTTTTCTTTCAATTGCTGGACTCAGATTTAGAATGACCTTCCAGAAGAAGTGAAAGCAGAGGTTGATTGTAGGAAATTTAAACAACTATTGAAGGCTTGCCTATTTCGTGTGACAGTTGGATTTTATGTAACTTTTTTAAATAGTTTTAGTACTGTGCTGTTTATTTTGAGGGGGAGTTTAGAAAGGACATCTAAGTTAAATCAGGGAAGTTCAAGGCAGAACATGCAGAAGACCACTAGGTACATCTATGTCTCCAGTTGATTTCAGAAACACAGATGTTCCCGATGTGGCCATGCATGCGGGCAGCCACACAGACATCCCCATTATAGATGCTTAGGTCGGGGGCGTACATCTCAGGCAAGCTAGCATAAGGGGACATCCAGTGGCATAGCAAAGTGAAAATATGAGCCTCATTTCCCATCAGTGTTTGCTGACATTCTGTAAAATACAGAGGGGTATTAGTGTAGCTCCTTCTCCACGCCTTCCAGATGTTTGCCTGACAAGACAAGCACTTTTCAGATACCTGCTCATGCCTGGAACAGGTTTAACTTTAGATGTGACTCGGGACTTCCAGACCATTTCTGAGACCAGACGGAGATGTCCAAGTTCTTAGGAACATCCCAGCCAAATTTCCATCACGGCCCCGTTCAGGCTTGGATGTCCTCGCTCTATGGATGTCCACAGACCCGGCTTCTAAAATGTCTCTGGAGATGTCTCTGTGATTTGGATTTTCCAGGTTTGCAGTATAGGAGATTGTTTTAAATAAATAAATTGTCAAGAGTTATCATGTCCCCCTTGACATATCCTAAGGGGGTCATTTTAGAACCCCTATTCATAAGTTGGACATCCAAAAACAGGCATTCAGATATGCAAATCAGGGATGTTCCCGGAGCCATTTTAGAAAACTGGGTATATAGACATCCCTGGTGTGAGCACGTCGATGTAGCATGGGGGAGGAGCAAGGGAGATGCACCTCACTTTGCAATTTCAGAACGGTGCAAGCACGTCTGGCCTTGGCTGCTGAAGCATCCATGCCTATACCTGCTCCTGATCATGAATAAGGTGCAATAAAGTGCTCGCTTCATAGCAGCGATGCTTCCAGGGAAAGAGCAAAATGTGCTTTCATCACCACAATTAATATTTCCTAGCCAAAGAAGCCTGCATGCAAATACATAATGCAAATATTTTACAGGCCTGCTGCCACACATCTGTTTATCTGAAATGGCCGGCCAGGATGTGCTAGTCTTATAACATAGTCAGCCCCCCCTTCTGAAATACCTCAGCTGGGATGTCCAAGTCCCTGGTTCTACAGGCATGCAATTTAGGGACATCCACATTTGTGAAATGGCCTATACCAATATACGTACCTGGCCTTGCTATTTTGTGTGCCTGTGGTCAGAACCGGTTACTGAGATGTTCATCTTTCAGGGCAGAGACAGCAATTCCAAACAACCCTTTTACATGCCTCCTTTCACTGCTACCACACCCCCAGGTTTTTGGATGTTGTGCTCTGCACATCCCGCATTCTTTCTAGATGTCTTCTAAAATCCCACTTTTCATATCTGGTTTGATTAGGACAAACAAAAATATTATTAGCATTCCTAGGCTATGCTTTGTCTGATACCAGCATCAAGCTGTACCCACAACCTCCAATGCCACATCTGGAGGTGAAATGCAGAATGCCAGAAGACGAGGGTCACTATGGCAGGCCGAGAATGAAAACGATGTAACAACAAGTCCCTGAGTTAATGGATGTCTATAACAAAACACCTACTGCTTCACAATGCTTCACCTACCTCCATCTATCCCTATGTCCTAAGACAACGGCGTCACTCAAAAACATCACGTTTTTCTTCCCATTCCAACAAATCCCTTTAGGAGCCTATTAACAGTCTTGATCCCCTACCTATCAATAGAATGCACATTTTCACAGACTCATGTCTTTGGTGTCAAACAGGAGCAGGCATTCCCCACAGGGAGGTACGTAACAAACTGGTGTGTTTTAATATAGAAAAGCAGCCCAGAACATTCTGTGCTCTCTAGGGCTTGGAGTAGCCATGAGAGCTTTGCACGCAAACCTAGAATGGTTTCTATAAAAGAAACGTTCCTCATATTTCTGGTGTAGAGAGGTATTGCTTAGCTTCCCAAATGTTTAAAGAAGTGGAAATGTTTTCTGGAATAGCGAGATCCAAGAGGTGTGAATTCTGCTTTTAGGAAAGATTCTGCTTTCCAGCCAGAGGTGACAGGAACTTCTTTGCACAGTGGGGGAAATTTTATAACTGCGCACATGAGTAAACAAAAGTGTATGGGGCCCAATATTCAGTGGCGGCAGCTAATCATTGTAAAGCAGGTAGCCATCGCCACTGAACCTAAGACCCGGATATTCAATGCCAAGGCAATATTCAGCCCCTGGCATTGAATATCCAGACCAGCCAGATAGGAGAGAAGCTAAGAGGGTCATTCTAAAAAGTCATAGCTGTGATTTGGACATCTGAAGATGTGCACGTGGATATCAAGTCTCCAGAGCTATTTTACAAATGACATTTAGAAACCTCTCCACAGAGTCACCCAAGTAACCATGGGGCATGGTGGAGGTACAATGAACTTAGACATCCACGTTCATTTTCAGAAACATCAAGGACATCTGCAGGCACATCCATGCTTAGACCTGCTCCAGACATGAACAGGCATCCGGAAAGTGATTGCTGTGCCCTTAAAACAACCAGAGGGTGTGGAGAAGATGGAGAATTAAGATCGCAAAGACCCACACTGAAATTTGAACCCTAGTGACCCTGCTCCTAACCCACTACTTCAGCCTAGGCTATTAGACATCCCTGTTCTGAAATGGTATTCTGGGAACGTCTATGAAGACATCTCCATAGACGTCCATATCGGGCACATCCACATTTTGAAATTGTGCGTGGATTTGCACGTGCCTGCCTTTGTTTTCAGACATTCTGGCTTTGATGTCCCAGATTGTACTTGAACATCCTTTGTAAAATGTATCTTTAACCAAGTGGTGGCGATGTTCAGACACTGCTCAGTTAGCTTCTGTAGCAAAGGTTAGAGCACCCTGAACATCGCCACTGCCTGGTTGTCCCTGGGTGCCACCTCTGCTCTGACCTTGAAATGTCCTAATGCTAGCTGGCTAGCACTGGGATGTTCATCGGCAACACCTGTGGATATTCTGTAGCATCAGCAGCGAGAGTGCCGGCTAGCACGGGGGTGTTCATCGGCAACACCTGTGGATATTCTGTAGCATCAGCAGCGAGAGTGCCGGCTAGCACGGGGGTGTTCATCGGCAACACCTGTGGATATTCTGTAGCATTAGCTGCGAGAGTGCCACTGACTATTCCGGTCACCACAATTGACGTGGTTAGCAGGTCTGCTAACCGCATTAATTGCGTTGAATATCAGGCCCATCGCTTTCACTGTGCAAACCCTGACAAATGAAAATATGCATGCACTTCTGCTTTGAAAAGTATCCCAAGAAAACTATGGGGTCAATTTAACTAACAGATTTATTAATTTACTGGTGGCCAGTGATTCCGCTTTCCATAAATACTGAAACACTATAACTGACCCGGCACTATCCATACTATGAAGGGGCAGAGAGGGGGTGGAGCAAGGTCAACAGATGTATAAAGATACCAGTGAAAGCAGCCCATAACCTGGGATGTTTTAATAGAGTCTGGGAATCTGAGAGTCAGAAGAAGCCTGGTCTCTGTATTGATGATTTCTTACATAGTAACATAATAACATAGCATATGATGGCAGATAAAGACCAGTATGGTCCATCTAGTCTGCCCAGCAAGGCAGTAAGAGTAGGTGCACCTACTGCTCCGTGCAGGTCACCCTTCCTTTGCCTTTGTTTAGGGGTGTACCCACCGCTTCATGTAGATCACCCCTATTTGCTGAGATATAAGAGATAGTTATGTTTATTTTGATTTTTTCCTGTTGCTATAAAGGGATCCACTGTGTCTGTCCCATGCCATTTTTAATTCTGTCACTGTATTTGCCCCCACCACTTCCAATGGGAGTACATTTCAAGCATAAGATATGCCATAGCTTCATTGCATGTCCCCTAGTCTTTCTATATTCTGATAATATAAACAATCGATCTACGTTTACCCGTTCCACTCCGTTCATTAATTTATAGACTTCTATCATATCTCCCCTCAGCCGTCTCTTTTCCAGGTTAAAGAGCCCTAACCTTTTTAGCCTTTCTTCATAGGGGTATCCTTCCATCCCCTTTACCATTTTAGTGGCTCTTCTCTGAACCTTTTCTAATAACTCTATATCCTTTTTAAGATACGGCGACCAGAATTGCACACAATATTCAAGGTGCGGTCTCACCATGGAACGATCCAGAGGCATTATAATATCCTTTGTTTTATTTTCCATTCCTTTCCTTATGATACCTAGCATTCTATTTGCTCTCTTGGCTGCTGCTGCACACTGGGTGGAGGGTTTTAACATGTTATCCACAATGACGCCTATATCTTTTTCCTGCGTGGCAGTTCCTAATGTGGAACCTTGCATCGTGTAACCATAATTTGGGTTGTTCTTCCCTAGGTGCATAACTTTGCACTTGTCCACATTAAAATTTCATCTGCCATTTCGATGCCCAGTCTTCCAATTTATCAAGATCCTCTTGCAAATTTCCACAATCCTCATGAGTCTTAACAGCTTTAAATAGTTTTGTGTCATCGGCAAATCTAATAACCTCACTCGTTATTCCCTTTTCCATGTCATTTTGAATATGTCAAAATGCAGCGGACCCAGCACAGATCCCTGGGGTACACCACTATTCACCTTTCTCCATTGGGAAAATTGGCCATTTAGCCCTACCCTCTGCTTTCTATCTCTTAACCAGTTCCTGATCCACAATAGTACACTGCTTCCTATCCCATGACCCTTTAGTTTTGCCAAAAGTCTCTGATGAGGGACTTTGTCAAAGGCATCCACCACCCTTTCAGTGAAAAAGTATTTCCTGACATTGTCTTTCAGTTTACCCCCTTTCTTGAGAGATGAATAAAATTATTGTATTTTCTTTTCTGTGTGGATATTGTTGAGGAAGTCATATATTTCGTCAGGCTATAACCATTTCCCAAGTACCCAAAACACATAGAAATATGATGGCAGAAAAAGACCACATGGCCTATCTAGTATGCCCTTCCATATCACCCACTACAAGAGTCCCCTTTTTCCCTTTAGAGAGCCTCTGTGTTTGTCCCATGCTTTTTTGAATTTAGATACTGTCCTCATCTCTACCATCTCCACTGGAAGACTATTCCAAGCATCTATCACTCTTTCTGTAAAAATATATTTCCACATATTACTCCTGAGTCTATCACCTTTCACCCTCATCCTATGTTCCTTCGTAGCAGAGCTTGCTTTCAATTGAAAATGGCTGTCCTCCAGTGCATTTATGCCATTGAGGTAGTTAAACATCTCAATCATATCACCTTTGTCCCGCCTTTCTTCTAATGTATACACATTAAGGTCCTTAAGTCTGTCTTCATATGCTTTATAACGAAGACCATCATCCATTTTAGTAGTCACCCTCTGCACCGACTCCAACCTGTTTATATCCTTTAGAAGGTGCGGGATCCAGAATTACACACAATACGCCAAATGAGGTTGCACCAAAGACTTATACAGAAGCACTATCACCTCCTTTCTTCTGCTCGCCATTCCTCTCCCTATGCACCCAAGCGTCCTTCTAGCTTTCGCCGTCGCCTTTTCTACCTGTGCATGTGTGGTTTGTCTTATTAGAGGATACAGTGCAAGTCCAGAACCTTAAGGGCCTTAAAGCTTGTCTTCATCCTATCAAAAGAACCCAGGAGCTTCTTGGAGAATATGATGGCCCTACAGCTCCCAGCTGTGACCTTATGTCTGGAAGGTGGAAAAAGGGAGATATGCCAACCAAACTGTTATGGATTAATAAAAGGTACATGCATTGACCCAAGCAAGAGTATATAAAGACCAGCTCTGAGAAGAAGCTATCTCTTCAAAACAAGGATGCCTCCAACAACATAAGAACATAATATGTGCCATAATGAGTCAGACCAAAGGTCCATCAAACCCAGTATCCTGTTTCTAACAGTGGCCAATCCAGGTAAAAGGTATCTGTCAGGTTCCCAAAAATTAGTCAGATTCTATGCTGCTTATCCTGGGGGGAAACAGCAGATTTCACCAGTTCCTTTGAATAACGGTTTATTGACTTTTCCTCCAGGAATTTGTACAAACCTCTTTTAAACCCAGCTACACTAATAGGTTTTACTACATCCTCTAGCAACAGACTTCCTTTTCTTTCCTAGAGTTTATATCAATCCATCAGAGTCTGATTCTAAAATAATTACAGCCATAACTTCAGACTTCTTCATTTGATTAAGTAAAGCACTGGACCAGAGTACAGAAGCTTTTCATCTAAGTCAGCAGGGTCAGAGATGAAATGAGTCTTTTAGTAGCCAAATGATGCCTTTTTATGGCAGAGAATAATGACTTTCCCTTGCCTATAGCCCAACACCAAATGAACAAAAATCACTTTGTTTATCTGTTTGTGAGATTGCATTACTGTCCCTGAAATAAAGTATTTACAAGGTAATGAACTGAGGCAGAGGTCATTCATTGCTGCCTCCATAGACCATAGACTATTAGTGGTAAGGTCACAGAGGTCGATACAGCCTCTGGAGTTGATAGATGGGAAGCGGAAGGGCAAAGCACAGGCAGTAGCCACAGTACAGTCTCTAGGGTTGACAGATAATTGGTGAAAAGACACAAGCAGCATTCACTCAATACAGTCTCTAGGAATATTACTGTATATATTTGCAAAAAAAAGGAGCTTATAGGTAGAGAAAGAATTCACTTCTGCCTTGAAAACCATAAATATTAGAACTGCACCGGAACAGCCTTATGCCTTAGAGAGTCCTTGTGTGTGTGTACAGAGGCATGCTCCCCAATCCCTAGGTCTCCAGATCTCTGCATTATAAAATAAGAAGGGGCCAACAATTCCTTAATGCACCTGTACAATTTTAAGGCTGCACCTGGGAAGACGATTCTTAAAAATATTTATGATAGCCATTCCTGCTCATGAAATATATTATAAAGCTTGGCTCTTTTTCATACCTTAGCATTATCAATGGGAACCACTCCAGCCCCAACCTGATGGAGGGAGAACATTTATAGTGGAATGTTTGTTCAGTGAAGCAACTCATAGATGCCCAATATATTTTGATGGTCAGCACAGTGAGTTCAGAACTATGTCTTCAATAATCTATTTGATGGCATACAAATGAAAACATCCATTGTCAGGGCGGCTCAACTTCCTTAAAGAACTCAAAGTTGCTTTATGAATGCCTTATCATGCAACCTGCTGGTACCATTGAACACTTTAAAGTGCATCCAGTAAACTATTGATGTCAGAGCTAGCAATGAGTAATTTCTCCCTGTGATGGGGTCTATACAATGTTACACGTCCCTCTCCAAAGGGATTATCAACAGTCCCCTTTAAGAGAGTCTGCAGCCCAGAGGTCAAGGCTGGAAGAGCATGGCTTACAGGGAGAGGTTAAGAACCCAGCAGGCTGCAGGAAGGAGAGAGGCTTGTGGAGTCAGAAGTCCTTCCAAGGCAAGCCGTGCAAAGGAGTTCTGAGGTAGGAACTTTAACTGGGGCTGGAGGAAGGGCCGTGAGAACCAGCTTGTGGAGGTTTAACAAGCTTGGACAGAAAAAACTGCTTTTGTTTTCCCTGAACTGCTGTCTGGCCTGTGTTTCAAAGAAAACCCCTTCCTACCGCACACCACACTACCACATATGATGACAGCTTGGGGATTTCCTCTAACAATGTGACTGAGGGCAAATCCATGGCCCTCCAGGCCTGGACCTCTACAGCAGGTCGGGATTTTTTTGTTTGTTTGTATGGGCTAAGAGGGTTAGCCTCATCCTAGTTAGGGAGCTTGAAGAAGATATAATCAGTTCCTGACAGGAAGGCTTTGTTTTGTCCTGTCTAGAAGCCGCTAAAGGTTTGTCAGAGCTGGAATACTGTAGGATTAACTCAGCTGCAGAAGAGGAAGCTGTGATGGTGTTTCAAAAGAACAGTGAAAAGCCAGGATAGAGCAGCTCCTCCAGATTCTGGCAGAAGGT
Source organism: Ichthyophis bannanicus (assembly GCA_033557465.1). Taxonomy (NCBI): domain Eukaryota; kingdom Metazoa; phylum Chordata; class Amphibia; order Gymnophiona; family Ichthyophiidae; genus Ichthyophis; species Ichthyophis bannanicus. The sequence continues at coordinate 278,660,494 of CM066041.1, forward strand.
CAGCAGCAACAACAACAGTGTCAGCAGCAGTTTCAACATACCCTGCTGGAAGGGCAGCAACAACAGCAGCAGCAGCAGATACAGGATCTTATTTGAGTTCAGGGGGAGTTACAGAAGAGTTCCCTAGCTCAGTTGAGCCAAGTCCTGCAGAGACTGCAACTCCACCCTCCAGCGCAAACACTTCTTATAATGACAGCAGAAGATGAACTAGACTATTTTTTGGTGAGCTATGAATAACCACCCACATGGCCAGGTGATCAGAGAAGACATGGACTACTTCTTTGGGGAATCTGCTGATGGGCAGCAGTCAGGCTGCATTTCAGGACGCCAATCCAGATAAGCGAGCTACATATGCAGCTGTCAAGATCACCATACTGGAATGGGCCAGTTTTAACCCAGAGGCCTATTGCCAGTGATTCAGAAGGGAGGGCGCTAGATAAAAGAAAGCCTTCGGATATTCCTCTATCGGTTGAAGGATCTTGCATGGAAGTGGCTGCAACAAAAGGGAAAGACCAGGCCCTAGATAGCCAAGATTGTGCTGTTGGAGCAGTTTTTAGAGGGCTTGACTGCCCCAGTGAAACAGTGGGTATGTCAGCACCCCAAGCTTACACTGGAGAGTGCACTGGAAATAGCCGAGGGGTATCATAAAACCAGGCCAGTGATTGAAGCGGACCGTGAGAAGGGGAAGAAGTCACCCATCAGTCCAGGAGGACAAAAGGGGAGCCAAAATGGATGTTGCTCCCATGTTCTGATCCCCAAAGTCACCTCCTAGGTGAGGGCATGACCCCAGCCACGATCCCTTCACCTGTTTTAGGTGTGGAGCCCGGAGACACTTTGCTCGGGAATGTTCCCTGGGTATGGAAGAGGCAATGGATGTCAGCCTAACCACCCTTCACAACTGCACTTTTGAAGACACTCCCCACCTTGGGGGAAAATAATTTTGTGATTCTAGTGGAGCTCAAGGGAACACGCCTCCAACCTCAATAGACTCCAGGAGTGTGCGTACCCTCATTTGCCAGGAAACCGTAATCCGATTTCCAATTGGCTATGCAAAGACAACAACACTGGCCTGTGCACATGGAGACCAGAGGCAGTATCCAACGGCACAGGTTTCACTTAAGACTCCAGCAGGACGAGCCATCTGCAAGGTCGTGGTGTTGTCCTGGCTCCCGTATCCAGTGGTGATCGACTGAGTCTTCCCAAACTTTGGAGCAATATGGCTCGGCTAACTGACGGCTCCACTAAGTCACACCAGGAAGATTTCCCCCTGGAAGACCCAGATCTTTATGTCAAAAATCCCAAACCTGCTAAGTCCTGGAGTTGGCGTCGCCAGGAAAGATACGCTACCAACAGAATCTGGGGGCAGCTATGGGGGAAGAGATGTCTAACCTGGGAGTTATAGAAGAGTCTGAGTGACTGGTCGTCACCCATCATTTTGGTTCCTAAACCCAACAGAAGCATCAGATTCTACATTGACTTCCAGAGGGCCAATGCAGCTTCTAAATTGGAAGCATATCCCATGCCCAAATTGGTAGAGAAGTAAAGCTGATTTTGTTTTCCCTGACCTGCTGTCTGTTTTGGGTTTTGCTTTGTGGAGGTTTAACAAGCTTGGACAGAATAAAAACTGCTTTTGTTTTCCCTAAACTGCTGTCTGGCCTGTCTTTTAAAGAAAGCCTTACCCCGCACTACCACACTCTCTAACTCACTCCAAAGATTGGCTGGGCTGAAATGATACCAAGTCACGCCCCCCTCGCTAGTGCCCAAATCCATGCATGCCCTATCAGGCAGTGATATGTTACATCATCAACTGCAGAGGATTTCCTGACAGCCATAAGTGAAACAAGCTCCAGACTTAGGGAGAAAATAATTTGCAACTTAAAGGTTAGTTTTTGATGGTCTATAGCACTACACAAACAAAACCACAAAGAACCTTCTGCTAATCCAAGATTAGTGAAGAACACAGAGCGGAGGACAAACTAGGCCAAGAAGTCCAACAAATGGGTAAATTAACTTTATTAAAGACCTGACATGGCCATGTTTCGGCCTGTTGCCTGTTTATGTGTTTCCATAGACGCCTGATGCAGGCAACCCGTCAGAATATGGCCTTGTTGGGTCTTTAATAAAGTTAATTTACCCATTTGTTGGACTTCTTGGCCTAGTTTGTCCTCCGCTCTGTGTTCTTCACTCATTACAGAACTACACACCATGGCAAATGTTAAATCACTCTAACAGTTTACATGATTACATCATTATAGTACTCCATCATGGCAAACATTTTTATCCTGATAGGACAGTCTTTTTGCTGTCTTAAATTAAACTGAATAGCTCTACAGATAGCAGATTAAATATCGCCAACTATCTATAGGAGCAGTGACAGTCAACACTTTCCATACTGCTCACTATCTGGACAACAATGCCAAACATACATGGATTAAACACCATGGGTGGCATTTAAAAAATCCACTAAGTGCAGTGTTTGAATATTGACTTGTAGGTTTGTACTTGAGTAAGGGTTGCCAACTGGCTCCAGATGCGCCCAACAGGCTTGATCCAGTCCTGGGTTTACCCTATTGCATGCAGGGACATGTAGTCTTGTTTTTCTTATGGAGTGCAATGGAGAAATCAGAACAACATGTCTCTGGATGCAATGGGGTAAACCCAGGACTGGATCAAGCTTGTCAGGCGCATCTGGAGCCAGTTGGCAACTCTAACTTGAGGCTGATGGAGGGTGAAGTGACTTGCCCAAGGTCACATGGAGCATCAGTGGGAGAGGTGACATTTTAACTCTGATTTCCCTGGTTCTCAGCCTGTTGCTTTAACCATAAGACTATTCCTCCACTTCTGTTTTGGCTAGCAGTCTATGGCTTCACTGCCCTGAATGAGCCTGATCTTGCCTGATCTCAGGAGCTAAGCAGGATTGGGTCTAGCTAGTACTTGGATAGGAGACCATCTTGGAATACAAGGTGCTGTAGAGCTACAGCATGGAAGAAAGGCCTGACAAGCTACTTCCTGTTGCCCTTTGCCAAGAAACCACAGGGGCTGGAATGCCAGGAGTCAGCCTTGACTCAACAGCATGCACTTTCACTATAGCAGACAATAAGTTCTGTCACCAGAATGAAGTGTTGGTTACTGAGGTGGGAGATAATGGCCTCAAAGCTTGGATTTCCAAAGATGGACATTGGAGGATCTGAGTTAGTTAAAAATTTTCCTTCCAGCCTTGGGATAGTTACACTCCTTGAATATGCCTTGCAAAAGCATCCAGAAGAAGAGCCGGAGCTGCGAATAATAAAATAGTAGAGCAATAACCCTTCCTCTCTTAATTAAATGCATTCGTCAATAAACCAAACTCCAGAGCCCCTTAAAAACCTGCTAGCAACAGAGGAAGATCAGAATTCCTACCAGATCGCAAGATTACTAATTTCAGTCTCCCCACCTCCACCTTAACAATGTCAGCCCTAAACACCACCCATCAATACTGGCTAAGACTAAATTTACTGCCAACAGAGGCAGCCATGACCATCTCATCCCATGTCCCTTCCACTCTGTGTTTCTACCAAGTTCATAACAGTGGCATTCCAAGGTTATTTGGCATCCAGAGCAGACACCCTGCCCTGTGATGGTGCCCCCTGCCCCCACCGACCCCACATGGCAGAGGCGAGTGTGACAAACATATCTTTACTTCTCTGCTGGCTTGCCGTGCTGCATCCGCTGTAGGCCTGGCGGTTGTACCCTTCCAGGCCATAGTCTCGCAGTGCGGCTCTTACTGTGAGACTTCAGCAGAGAGGAAACAGCCAATAGGCCTGGATAAGAAGCAGCGTAGCAGGCCAGCAGAGAAGTTAGGTATGTTTGACGCATTCTATGTGGGCCCAGAACTTTGGTGTCCTCTCCTAAGAATTTGTGCCAAAGGAGTGGGAAGGTAAGCACTTCATGCGACAAGAACACAAAAAGCCTGACTGCCTCATCCCAGTTTCCTCTCTAATAGCAAGTCTGCATTCTTCTCCCACCTTCCCTCAGCACGCCCTCTAGGCCCATGAACCATGGCAGGAATTTCCCACCAGAAGCTCAAATAGCAAAGGAGCTGAAAAGGAGGGAATTGAGGGCTCGCTTGGGCAGGGATACCATGTTTATACTGGTTTCCTCACACTGGGGCTCATAGAGGGCCGGTGACAGGGTACTGAGAGCCCTAAGCAAAGCTTCAGCTTTGTGCCTGCCCTTGCCCCCTTCCTGCCTCACTGACCCCAGTTTCCTGACTTACAACAGCTGCAGCTGTGCTGCGGCTCCTTACCACTTTCTCCAACTCCTGAAGGTCATCAGCATCAGAAAGTCTTTTGAACGTGTGCAAGGTGCGAGTTTTGAGGAGGAGGAAGAGCACTGGGGAGTCATGACTTAGGCTCCCAACACCCTGCCTGGTGGACTCAGTTCACTCTTCAGCTGGCAGGACCTGAGGATCCCCATCAGTCAGGCAGCTCCACCTAACAGACTCTACTTGCTCTTGGGCAACCCAATGGAATAAGGAATGCCCTCAAACCAGGGAGATCAAAATGAACAGGACAGACAGATGGTTGCCTGGGATGTCAAACCAGGGAGTAGGGGGAGATCTTTAGCACATCGTGCAGCCATCATAGGCTGGAGCCTGGACCAAATCATTGGAAGAGGATCCTCTATCTGGTCATGTCATTTCATTGGAGGGTTTCTTCCTCAGCCTTTTGGACTGTTCTCAGGTGCCCAGAGACAGTCCTGTGTCAAACAAACAGTCATGGTTGTGCTAACAGGTTCTCACTGAGCATCAAGCCCACTACTGTTGTAGCTGCACCCAGTACATGCACCCTGTTTTCCCATCACATCTCCAAACTAGAATGCTCTACACCAGCATGGCTGCGTTCAGAACACATCCTGCAGCTACCCACCTCCCACTCACCAGAGCACCACCTCCTATATGTCACATTGCCTTTGAGACTGCCAACAGAGAGACAGCCCCATCCAGGAGGGGCCATACCCTTAACAATAAGGTGCTACGCCTCGCTATGTCTATGCCACCCCTTCAGTTTTGGTTTGAGCACCCCACTCCCCTTGACTGAGACAAATACAATATTTAGTAATACAAAAACAACAAATAGAATGAAGACTAATAAGGTAGAAAAGTCATGATCAAACAGAATGTTTAGGTCTAAAAGAGTCAGAATTGCATAAAGGTTATGGAGTCCTTGACTCATAACAGTAAAGTGTTCTAAGTTGCGCTGAAAGAGTCAGAGAGTTGCTGCTCTGAACAGGGCCAGCCCAACCACTAGGCAAACCAGGCGGTCGCCTAGGGCAGCCATTTCCGGAGAGCAGCAAAAGCAGGGCATTCAAAGCTAAAATAATAGAATTTGACAGCGAGAGGGGATGTAAAGCTTGAGGTTCGCCTAGGGCAGCAACACTTTCAACCAACTCTAGGGCCGGCCCTGCTGCACAAAGACAAGAAAGCTGACTTCCTTGCCTCACTCACCTCTTCATCCTACCCTGCATCCTTCCCCTACCTTTCATCAGCATACCCTCCAGGCACAGTGGCATAAATACAGCACAAGCAGCCCCTGCAATTTTGGGGGGCCCAGCAGTCCCTAGCCTGCAATGGCAACGGCAGAGCACGGCAAACATCATGCTTACAATAAAGTTGTTTGCCACACCGCCTCCCGCTACCTCTCTGTTTCCAAAGTACCTAACTGCAGCAGCCCGAGGCCTGGAACAGTATCTTCCACTGTATGGATGAAGTCTCGTGATACCCAAGAATTCAGCTCCACATGGAGAGATGCTCTACTGGGTGTTGGGTTGCCACAGTAAAGTACTTTGCAAACAAAAAGGCAGCGTGAGATGGTGCAGCAAGCAGCTTTATTGTAAGTATGATGTTTTCATGCTCTGACTTTTTAAAAGGTTTTTGGGGGAGGGGGGCAGAAGGAGAGGGAAGGTGTTCTCTGCCACTGCTTGAATCTACGCCACTGTCCAGGCATCAGCAGGCTCAGCAGGAATTTCCTGCCTGAGGCTCCGATAATAGAGGGGCAAGGGAGCTCACTGGGGCAGGATGCCTCACACTAGAGTTTACGGCCCCTTGATAAGCAAATATTTATAAACCTGAAAATTCATGTTTTATATTCCACCTCATCTCACCGTGTGACCTCAATAAAGTCATTTAACCCTTCTGAGCTCAAACTTGGAGGGTAAACAGTGATTTGCAAACTGGCAGCACTCTTTGAAAAATAGTTATTAGCTCAAGACTATTGCTAAATTGCCAAAGACTAAAAAACACTCAGACGTTTTCATCAAAATCCAGAAACATCCTCAATCTCATCCTTCCCAGCTCTTCCAGCACCAACTTCTCCACCCTCCCCCACTCACAGAAATTCCTTAAAAATTACAACACCCAAAGGCAATGACGAAATGCTCCTGAAGCAATTACCTTCTGTTCTGATGGTGAAAGGGGAGTCACCCAAGCGTGCTGCTGAAAATTGTCCCCCGAGAGATGTCATTAAGAAGCAGAGGGTGAAAAAGCCAATCCCGAGCACAAATATCCTAAAGAACAAGAACAAACCAAGGGGAGAGAAAAAAAGAGAAAGTAAACAGTAAATTCCATGCTGACCAATCACAGTAGCAAAACTTTCCCAACAAAGGTCAACTTGTGTTTTACATCCATATGCCAAACATTCAAGGTCCCAAAGTATACGCTATGATTGCTTGGTCTTAAAGGCCACATTCCACAGGAAGAATCTCTCCCTAGCAAAGTGAAGGTCAGCAAAGGGCAACATTATGACCTGAAATATTTCATTCTTCTAATGAATATGACCATGCTGAGTCAGACCAGTGGTTCATTGAGCGCCCTATCTTCAACAATGGCTAGTCCAGGTCACTAGGAAGTACCCAGTAGACCGTAATGCAGGGATCTCCAACTCCAGTCTTGGAGGGCCGCAAACCAGTCAGGGTTTCAGGATGTCCCTAATGAATAGGCATGAGATATATTTGCATGCACAGCCCCCACTGTATTCAAATTTATATCATGCCTATTCCTTAGGGACAGCCTGAAAATCTGACTGGTTTGAAACCCTCCAGGACTGGAGTTGGAGAGCCCTGCAGAATGCAATGCAGTGAAAAGTACTTGTATGCTATTGAGTAACAGCCAGACGTCGGACATAGCTATATGCAAATCTATCTGGCTAATGACTATCAATGCAACTTTCATCCAGAAACATGTTGAAACATATCTAAAACTTGGCTATGCTACTATCCTGGATTACAATCTCTGGCAACAAATTCCACAGCTTACTTGTTGCATCCACTGGAAAACAACAACACTTTCTTAAATATGCTTTTAATTTGTTAGGTTAAAGACATTTCTTAACAAATTTCATGTCTTCCAATGTGCTAACATTTGCTAATAATGGTGCCAGTACAAGAATGGAAAGAAACGTTAAGACAAAAAAAAGATAATACTTAGAAAGAAGACACCTGGATATTGTACCAAATGGGACTCTCCCAGTGAAAAGAGTAATATCATTTAACAACAACTAATTAATGATCAATTTCTCAACAGGTGAAGTAAAAGAAAGCACATTGGACAGACAATATGTCAATATTGATTGTTCTATAGAGGAAGGAGACACAGACTCAAGTCTGGCAAACTTCTGAAAAATCAATTGAACTCAAGATGGCTAAATGCTTCCGCAGTATGTTAATTTTAAGCGCAGTGAGTGTCTCTATTGATCAAATATCCAAAACTTGACTATACTGTTGAGATTCAGTAGGGGAATTGAGGGCTTTCACATAAAGCTTGATCCACTAAGAAGTCAATATTCAAAGGATCCATCTTGTTGATGTTGGGATTTAACAGGGGAAATCATTTTTAAAATTTTCTGCTCAAGGAGGACGTGACATCATCGGGCTGAATGGCTGTGCCATGATAAAGCGCTGAGAACCGATCCCGCTTTGAAGGGGAAATAAGGAGGTGCCCCTACGAGCGGCTCTTTAAAGGAAGGAGGAGATAACGGAAAACCGGAGGAAGCCGGCAATGGCGGCAACACGGCGGAAAACAGTGGATCTAAAAGAGTTTGCCTTCATCAGTCACAAGCAGTCCAGCAAAGGAGAGAGCAAAATGGCTGACAACCACTTGTAGACTAGTGAACATGCAGAAACAGACCCCGAGATGGAGGGGGCAGTCAGGGGAGACTCCGAGGGATAGATCACTAAAGCAGATATGGTTTGCAGAAGTCCGGAGAAACATTGCCAGGGTTAAGGAGGAGGTGGGCGTGATGGTGGCAGGCCTCAGAGTGGAAGTGGCCAAGGTGGGGCAGCATGTGGAGGAGCTGGAAAATAGGTTGGAGGACACTGGTTCAATAGTGGAAGAGCTACAAAAGGAATGGCAAAGATTGGAGAAGGAAAATAAGGAGATGGTTCTAAAATTGGAAGATCTGGAAAAGAGATCGCGAGGCAAAATCTCAGAATCAAAGGTGTCCCTGAAGGGGAAAGTTATGCAGATTGTCCCAGGATAGCGAAGGAAATCTTTAAACAGCTACTAGAAAAGGAAACAGCAGGTGAAGGAGAGGAAGACATCAAAATAGACTGAGCGCATAGGGGCCCAGTATAAAGTAACCAAATGAGAGACATTGTGGTATGTTTGCATGATTACGGGACAAAGGAAAGCATAGCTGCATAAATGAGGAAAGCAGGCAAAGCTTTGTGGAGAGGGTATCTCATGGCAGTGTATGTGGACATAGCCATGGCAACACTGGTGAGGAGGTGGGCATGGAGTGGATACACTGCCATACTTAGGCAAGAAAAAGTATGATATAGATGGCTGTATCCACAACGACTGGCCTTTACTAAGGACGGGATCACTAAGAGAGCAAACACAGAGGAAGATATGAGAGCCCAAGAACATAAGAAAGCCAAGATCTCCCAGGAACTGGAAGGACTTGCAACGGAAATGGGAGACGGTAGAAAGGCAACGCAGATGGAAGAACCAGCAGAAGGCAGACAGATCCTAGAACGGGACAATTACAGGAACTGTATCCACAGCCGGAGGGCCCTCCCTCTCCATAAACAGTATTTGGTGGTTTTGGTCCCCAGTATGAGTACCATTCCCTGCAGAGGGAGAAGGGTTTAGTATTAGACTGTAAAGTATTATAGGAATGAATGATGTGAATTGTAAGATTAAGTATATACAAGGTGGGGGGAGGGAGGGGATGCAAAATTGGGGAAGAAAGAGGAAGAGAGGGGAGGGGAGGAGTACAGAGGGGAAGGGATGATAAATGGGATAAGGGGGAAGAGGAGGGGCCAGGACAAGAAAGGGGAAGCGGGAAAAGGAATGGGCGAGCAGGAGGTTCGGTGAAGTCAATCCTTGCCGATGGAGGTAGCTGGGACAGCGAGAAGGGATGGGAGAGGAAGGGAGAGAGGTTTGGGAAGGAGGGGGGGGTGAGAATAGACACATTGAATGTTAAAGGGTTAACATCCTGGCAGAAACGACGAAGCCTGATTTGGGAGAGGGGGTGTAAACGAGCTGATATTCTATTGATTCAAGAAACTCATATGACATCAAAACAGGAGGGCATGCTAAGAACGAAAGAATACCCACAGGTATATATAGCAGGGAATAAAGCCAAGGCCCGGAAGAGGAGGGGTGAGATGGGGATCCTGTTTTCCAGAAGCATACACATTGAGGAGGGGAACGTTAAGAGGGACAGAGAGGAGAGATTGCAGATATGGGAAAGTAAAATAAATAATAAACCAGTAGGGATAATATGTTTATATGCCCCTAATCAATTCTATGATAAGATGTGCAAAAAGACAGCAGAGGAAGTTGAAGCCTCCATAGTGGTGGGGGGAGAATTTAATATGATTCTCAATCCACGGGTGGATAACTCAGGAGGTGAAGGGGAGGAAAGGGAAAACAAAGAAGTAAATTAATGTGGTTGATGGCAGCTATAGGAGTGGTGGATGTATGGAGTCACAAAGTGTGGAATAAGAAGGATACACATACTACTCCCCTGTGCATAACACATACAGCTGAATAGATATGATTTTAATGGATGGGTCATTCATCCCGCAAGTGGTAGAGGTGGGCATAGACCAGATCGAATGGTCGGATCATACAATGGTGGAGGCAGAGGTAGAATGGGGGGGTAAAAGAGGAAAGAAGCACTTCTGGAGGACAAACATACAGTAGACAGATTAAGAATATTAAGCAAAGAGTTTTTCCAGAATAACACTGGTCAACACTGAAATCGTTACTGACTTTAAAAGGCCCTTATCTGTAGTATCTTGGTGAGCTGAACACAAATATAACATTAAAAAAATTTTTATTGGCTCTCGTTTTGAAGATATTGCATGTAGTTCATTTTTGACGTTTCACCGTGTAAATTTATCCAGTAGGACATCAACAAAATCCCAAATAAACCTTGAATGATGCAATATTGCATCACATTGCATAATACCAGCATGCACACATCATCCAGAGTTGATTGCATCATTTTCTGATGCAATGCAATACTACGGCCAGACGGCTGCTGAAGCCATCTGACGTCAGCAGTGTACTATACGCAGTCGGAAAGGAAAGTAATCTGGTATTCTGTTCTGATACTGAAAGCCTCATGAATGCCTTAAAAATCACTCATGACCCACAGGAGTGGAGTCTATTTATAGACGCTTCGAAACTGAGTCTGAAGGCTGTGCTTTTGAACAATGGAAACCGTCTTCCATTTATTCCAATAGCGCATGCCGTCCACATGAAAGAGACATACGATAACTTAAAGCATCTACTGACTTCCATTAACTATAACAAGTACAGCTGGCACCTCTGTGGTGACTTGAAGGTAGTTTAATGGGACTGCAGCAGGGATATATAAAATACATGTGTTTCTTATGTGAGTGGGATAGCCGAGCAAGGGATTGGCACTACTTGCGGAAGGAATGGAATCACAGACAAAATGTAACAGTTGGAGAGAAGAATATCCAGCACCCAGCTCTGGTTGAAGCTCACAAAATCCTGCTACCACCTCTTCACATCAAACTAGGTTTGATGAAAAACTTCGTGAAAGCCATGGACCACACTTTGCCAGCTTTCCGATACCTGCATGAAAAATTCCCTCGACTCAGCGAAGCAAAGATTAAAGAGGGAGTTTTTGTGGGTCCTCAGATTCGAGAGCTCTTCAAAGATGACCGGTTCAACAACTTGCTGCAGGGTGATGCGAAACAAGCATGGAATGCTTTTGGCCTAGTGTCAACAAACTTTCTCGGGAATGTTAGGGCAGAAAACTACAAGGAACTAGTAGAAGACATGCTGATGCAGTCAGGGCCGGCCCATCCATTGAGCAAGAATGTTTTTTGCACAGGGCCCCGCGTTTCAGGGGGCCCCGCGCAAAAAACATCTTGCATCCCAGCAAAGTTTTAAAAAATCATAAACCGGCTGCGGCTGCCGCTGCCTCCGTGGCAGCGGCAGAATCGAGAATCAGCCCATTTACAGTCCTTACCACCCCCCCCCCCCCATCAGCCCAGCTAAGTTTAAAAAAAGAAAAAAAATCCAGAAACCGGCTGCCCATTTACAGTCCTTACCCCCCCCCCCATCAGCCCATTTACAGTCCTTACCCCCTCTCCCTCCCCATCAGCCCATTTACCGTCCTTACCCCCCCCCCCCCATCAGCCCAGCTAAGTTTAAAAAAAGAAAAAAAACCCAGAAACCGGCTGCTGCTGCCGCCGTGGCAGCGGCAGAATGAAGAATCCCGCGGGGCCCCCCTGTCCTGCAGTCTTCTATGCGGCCTCCGTCGGCTGTCAGAGCTGCGCGAAGAGAGAGAGCTTCTCCTCTCGCAGCTCTGTTAATCACGCCGCGGGGCTGATGGGAAATCCCATCAGCCCCGCGGCGGGATTAACAGAGCCGCGAGAAAGGGAAACTCTCCCTTCGCGCGGCTCTGAAAAGCCCGCGCTAAGGCCGCATAGAAGACTGCAGGACAGGGGGGCCCCGTGGGATTCTCCATTCTGCCGCTGCCACGGCGGCAGCGGCAGCAGCAGCCGGTTTCTGGGGGGTGTTGTTCTTTTTTTAAACTTAGCTGGGCTGATGGGGGGGGGTAAGGACTGTAAATGGGCTGATGGGGAGGGGGGGAGGGAGGGAGGGAGGGGTAAGGAATGTAAATGGGCTGATGGGGAGGGAGGGGGGGGTAAGGACTGTAAATGGGCTGATGGGGAGGGAGGGGGGTAAGGACTGTAAATGGGCTGATGGGGGGGGTAAGGACTGTAAATGGGCTGATGTGGAGGGAGCGAGGGAGGGGAAAGGACAGAAAATGTGCACAAGGGGAGGCAGGGGGGGGGAAGGACGGTAAAAGGGCGGATGGGGGGGGAGAGGGGGGTAAGGACTGTAAATGGGCTGATGGGGGGGGGGTAAGGACTGTAAATGGGCTGATGGGGAGGGAGGGAGGGGGGGTAAGGACTGTAAATGGGCTGATGGGGAGGGAGAGGGGGGTAAGGACTGTAAATGGGCTGATGGGGGGGGTAAGGACTGTAAATGGGCTGATGGGGGGGGGTTAGGACTGGTAATGGGCTATAGGGGGTTCGGACTGGAAGTGGGCTGATGGGGGGGTTAAGACTGGGAATGGGCTATGGGGGGTTAGGACAAGTAATAGACTATGGAGGGGCTAAGACTGGAAATGGGCTGATGGGAGAAGTTATGACAGGTAATGGGCTATGGGGGGCTACGACTACAAGTGGGCTGATGGGGGGATTAGGACTGGAAACGGGCTATGGGGCGGTGGGCTAAGACTGGAAATGGGCTGATGGGGGGTGTTAGGACTGGTAATGGGCTGTGGGGGGCATTAGGACTGGTAATGGGCTATGGGGGGGTTACAACAGGTAATGGGCTATGGGGAGGTATGACTATAAGTGGGCTGATGGGGGGATTAGGACTGTAAATGGGCGATGGGGGGGGTTAGGACAGGTAATGGGCTGATGGGGGGTTACAACAGGTACTGGGCTATGGGGGGCTAAGACTACAAGTAGGCTGATAGGGGGTTAGGACTGGTAATGGGCTGTGGGGGGCGTTAGGACTGGTAATGGGCTGTGGGGGCGTTAGGACTGGTAATGGGATGGGGGGGGTTAGGACTGGTACTGGGCTATGTGGGGGTTACAACAGGTAATGGGCTATGGGGAGCTACGACTACAAGTGGACTGATGGGGGATTAGGACTGGAAATGGGCTATGGGGGGGTTTAGGACAGGTAATGGGCTGATGGGGGGTTACAACAGGTAATGGGCTATGGGGGGGCTAAGACTACAAGTAGGCTGATAGGGGGTTAGGACTGGTAATGGGCTGTGGGGGGCGTTAGGACTGGTAATGGGCTGGGGGGGTTAGGACTGGTACTGGGCTGGGGGGGGTTACAACAGGTAATGGGCTATGGGGAGCTACGACTACAAGTGGGCTGATGGGGGGATTAGGACTGGAAATGGGCTATGGGGGGTTAGGACAGGTAATGGGCTGATGGGGGGTTACAACAGGTAATGGGCTATGGGAGGGCTAAGACTACAAGTGGGCTGATGGGGGGTTAGGACTGGTAATGGGCTGATGGGGGGTTAGGACTGGTAATGGGTTGATGGGGGGTAAGACTGAAAATGGGCTGATGGGAGGGTAAGGACTGGAAGTGGGCTGATGGGGGGGTTAGGACTGGTAATGGGCTATAGAGGGTTCGGACTGGAGTGGGCTGATGGGGGGGTTAGGACTGGTAATGGGCTATAGGGGGTTCGGACTGGAAGTGGGCTGATGGGGGAGCTAGGACTGGTAATGGGATGGGGGGTTGCTAGGACTGGAAATGGGCTGAGTGGAAGGGGGGCTTGAACGGCAAATAGCTGATGGGGACAGGGGCTTGGAATGGAAATGGGCTGAGTGGAAAGGGGGCTTGAACTGCAAATAGCTGATGGGGAGGGGGGCTTGGAATGGAAATGGGCTGTGAGGAGAGGGAGCTAGGACTGGAAATGGGCTGAGTGGGGGGGAGGGCTAGGACAGGAAATGGGCTGATGGAGGGGCCAGGATAGGACTGGAAATGGGCTGTTGGGGGTGCTAAGGTTGGAAATGGGCTGTGGTGGGGGCTTGAATTGAAATGGACTCATGGAGGGGCTAGAACTGGAAGTAGGCTCATGGGGGGCTTGGATTGGAAATGGGCTGAGTGGAGGGGAGCTAGGATTTGACATGGGCTGATGGTGGGGCTAGGAAAGGAATAGAAATGAGCTGATGGGGGGGCTGGGATTGGAAATGAGCTGATGGAGGAACTGATAGGACTGGAAATGGATGGGGGAGCTAGGACTGGAAATGGGCTGATGGTGGGGCTAGGATAGGATTGGAAATGGGCTGGGGGGTTAGGACTGGAAATGGGCTGATGCAGGGACTAGAAGGGAGCAGATGCTGGGTGGGGCTGGAACTAGAAGGGAGCTGATGTTGGGGGAGGATTAGAATGGGATGGAGCTGGGAGAGTGACATGGAGAGGGGAAAAATATTTTGCGTGGGAGGGAAGACAAATCTACAATTGGCCGGATATTGGGAGAGTAAGTGGGGATTGAGGATGGAGGGATAAAATTTGAGTGGATGAAATAGGAATGAGGAAAGAGCAAAAGGAGAAAGATTAGTATGTTAAAGCAGATGTAGAGAGAGAATGGAAAAAAAAAACAAGACGACAGAAGAAAGGACAAATGGACAGCAGATGGAGAGTTAGCAGAAGACACGAAGAAACCAGAAGAAAGTGGCTGGAACAATTGCAACTGAAAAAAAATGCACAAAAGGTAGAAAAATATCTCTTTATTTTGAATTTATTAACTGGAATATGTCAGCTCTGGGAAATGTGCATCATTAATTTTTGCGCTTTGTTTAGTACAAGAGGAAATTAATTTATAGTTTTATTTCTACAGTGTTGTTGTATATTCCAAGTTTGGCTTTTGGGGTTCCCAGTTTAATTATTGTCTTCCTGTTTCTAAATTGTGATTCCTTGTTTGGTGATGGTCTATGTTCTGCATGTGTAACTGAGCTGAGGTATTCTGTTTATGTAATTCCTATTTGACATTGCCACTTGTTCTTTCCCCAGTAGGTCATGTATTATTGTTCTCTGAAATGTATTGGTTTAATATTTGCAGTGTTGCCTTTTGATAGTTAGTGTATGGTGCTTTGTGAGTCCTGGTAGTGCTGTTAGGATATGGCGGGTTTGCTATGGGTTCTAAATGGGCAGTGTTTGTAGTAGTTCCTAATGTGCCTGGCGGTTGGTACTGGATTATAGTAATGTAGAAACCTTTTAGTCTTTCTTTATCCATACACTCATTAAGAGGCATGTTTACTAAAAGTTAGTGTATGGTAACATTATGCAAATATTTATGCAAATGAGGCACCTTATGCAAATGAGGCCCCGCACCGAGTCTCCGCACATGGCCCCGCACCCCCCTTGGGCCGCCCCTGGATGCAGTATCAGAAACCTGACTGCAATATGTCTCTAAAGATCCATTTCCTTGATTCCCATCGATTTCTTTCCTGACAACTGTGGTATGGTTAGTGATGAACAGGGCGAACGTTTTCACCAGGGTATCGCAACGATGGAACAAAGATACCAGGGAACATGGTCCACTACAATGCTGGCTGACTACTGCTGGACACTCCCCAGAGAAGCTCCCTAACAGCTGTACAAGAGACAGGCGAAAAAATCTAAGAGGTAGTCTATGACTTGGTTTTTTACAGGTATTAACCGAAGAACTATTATATTTGCTATTGACATGCATTTCGTGATGTAAACATTAATTTTTGTAGATTACAAAAAAACTAGAGCCAACTTTGCAATTTCACTGTCATATTCGTGTTCAGCATATAAAAATGGATAAGAAATGACTATTTTTATTTCAGTAACATGACTTTTGCAAACTTTTGTTGACCAGTGTAATCATACCCTGGGAATGGGACGATAGATGGTGTGGGATAGCTTTAAAGCCTTTATATGAGGGGAATTTATTCAGGTGGGGGCAAGCAAAAAAGCAGGAAAAAGGGCGGAAAGAGGAACAGCTAAGGGGGAAACTAGCACATTGGGCTAACAAACATAAAAGGGAGGGGGAAAGAGACCACTGCGGGAAATGGAGAGGATTCAGGCAGAGCCGCAGAAGATTCAGATAGAGGAATGGGCCTTTTGGTTACATAAGATACAGCAACAGAACTATCAATATAGAAACAAAATGGGGAAGTGGTTGGCCAATAAATAAGGGCACAGCGGACACAGCAGACTATATGGGCAGGGGGCATGGGCAGGGGGTACGGAGTTTACCACTGCAAAAATGCAACAGGTTTTTGTGGAATTCTATCAAAAACTATACAAGTCTGAAGTGGAAGGTGGGGAGGAAGTCGGCAAAAACTTCTTAAAAGACCTCCCTCTGGAGACGTTACAGAACGAGAATTCCTGGGCAGTAGAATTACAGCGGAGGAGGTACAGGTTGCCATTAGAGGCCTAAAAGAGCGTAAGGCACCGGGCTTGGATGGCCTGACCGCTAAATTTTATAAAACGTTTGTAGGAGAGGTAGCCGAAGTGCTGGCAACCATGTACAATGTGGTAGTGGAGGGGGTAAGTTGCCAGACACAATAGGGGTAGCAGGTATCACAGTACTTTCAAAACCAGGGAAAGATGCCCTGTTCAATGTAATTTCAGTTTGTTCAATGTAAACCGCACTGATGCAGAATAGCGCGGTATATAAGAGAATGTAAATGAGACCGTATGTAGCTCATATAGACCGATTTCGCTGATAAATCTGGATGCAAAAATATTGGCAAAGATATTGGCCAGCAGGATACAAAGATTCCTCCCAAAACTAGTTGGGGGCAGATCAAACTGAGTTCATTCAAGGCCGGCATGCAAGGAATAATGTGAGAAAATTATTGAATATTATATGGCATGTGCAGAGGCAAAATCAGCCAACAGTGTTTATGGCTGTAGATGCTGAGAGGCCTTTGATCGAGTGGAGTGGGGCTTTCTATTTAGGGTATTGAAAAAGATGGGGGTAGGAGACATTTTCATGAGATGGATTAGGGCAATAAGCCTAGGGTTAGGATCAGGATTAATGGTAGATATTCTGGAGAATGTAATCTGCGAAGGGGAACAAGACAAATGTGTTCTTTTTTTGCCATTGTTATTTGTGATGGCAACAGAACCTCTAGTGGTGGCGGTGAGGAACTCATCGGATATAAAAGGGGTATGAATAGGGGGTAAAAATATAAAATGGCGCTATATGCGGATAACATTATATGCACAGTGATTCATCCAGTGACAACATTGCCAAACGTATTGAGAATCATCGGAAATTATAGCAAGGTATCAGGGTATAAGATTAATCTGGCAAATCTGAAATCTTGAAAATAGTTCTGGACTCCAGGACCGAAGAGGGATTAAGAGCGGTTTTCCCATTTAAGTGGGGGAAAGCAGCAATTCGATATCTGGGGGTCCAATTCGGGAGTGAAATAAAGGAGTTGTTCAAGTTAATTTATGCCCCCTTTGGCAGCAAGTAAGTAGAGATTTAGAGATATGGGATAAGCCGTACCTATCATGGGGAGGCAGGATTGCCACCATAAAGATGAATATTTTACCAAGAATACTGTTCTTTTTCCAGATGTTACCAGTTCAGGTGCCAAAAAAGTTAGTGATATATGGCAGCATAGAATGTTCGGGTACATATGGAGACAAAGACCCTCGAGGGTGAATAGGAAGGTGATGTGCTGGAAATGAAGGGAGGGAAGAATGGGAGTCCCGGATTTAGGGTGATATTATCAGGCAGCACAGCTGCAAGCCCTGGTAGAGTGGGGAGACAGGACAGGAGACAAACATTGGGTGGAGATGGAATGGGGACTATTGCAGGAAGATCCCCGAGAAAGGGTCTGGGGTTCACAGAATAAGAAAAGTAAAGAAGAGATAGAGCATCCCTTTGTACAGTTGATTAGACAAATATGGCAGGAGACCCGAGACAGTCTGGTGAGAAGGGGAGGTCTCTGGCTGCAAGAATAAGAGAAACAGTGGAGTTCCCGGCAGGGAGGGGAAACAAAGGGGTTTCTAGAGTGTGAGGAGAAGGGGTTGAGAGTCTGGGGGCAAATGTTAACAGATGGTGGCCAAATACATGAGCAGGAGACTCTCAGGCATAGATATGAGATGGGGAAAGGAAGCTATCTTCCGTATATGGGACCCTAGCCTGGGCCTAAAGCTTACAGCTATGGGCTGCCTTTTGTCTGTCCTTAAATGCAACTTTATTCTTTGTCGCCAGCAATGCACCCTGGGACTTGTAGTTGATAATTCACATTCAAAGACAAACTGTAGTTGTGCAACCGTTGGTTGAGGCAAACAAGAATATTTATTTTGTGGATTTCCAAACGCATTAAAGCTCGGCACACAAACACAATGGATATTTCTCCAATAACACAAGAGTAAAGTAAGGAAACTGGAACTGAAGGTAAACTGAGCAGAAGTCTCTTTAACAAAAACTGTTATCTTCAATAAAGCAAAACACAGCACAGCCTTATAAGCAATTTCAGCAAAGGTAATTTTCTTCTTTTTCAAAACCTTCTTTTAACCCTGCTTATAGGTTTTTCAAGCTTCTTTAAAGCAAAGAGAGCAATCCATTAGAGAGTTCTCTGGAATGGATTGTGACTCACAGCAATCAATCTGCATGGGTTCTGGTACTACGGCTGGCTTATCTCTGGACTCAACAGCTTCTTCAAACTTTCTGGCTTGTAGGAATTCATAAAACTCATTCCATAACTTCTGTTTCTGGTCATGAACATTTACATTCGAGGAGTGAGCTTTCCCTCCCTCTAATGCTAGTTTTAAAGTCTCTAGTGTGTCCACATTTACTGCCCTGCTTGTGGCTGGGTTACGGTTCTTTCCCCAAAGGAACAAATTCACCCACCTTCTAGCAATTGGACCTTTCAGCACAGGGTCCTGAATATTAGACAGAGGTACCTGTTCCAGCTGGTTTGTAGCCTTTCCAACTAACCATCTGCTGGCTTTAGGTCTGGGAGTTTTTCCTCAGATAAAGTCTCTCAGCTCTCCTTACTCTCTGAGCTCCTTCCTCCTGGGAACTTTCTTCCCCCTGTGAACTCTCTTCCTCCTGGGAACTCCTCCGTGCAACGCTGAGAACTCCTCTGTGAACTCTGTAAGCTCCGTGTGCTCTCTCTCCTCTTCTCCCTTGTGCTCTGTTTGGAGACGGGTTTAAAAACCTGTTTCTTTCCTGCCACACCTTTCTCTTTGCACGTGTGCTCGTAATCAGTAAGCAAGCCTGCCTCCTCGTCAGAGCTAGGGCATGGCTTGGCTTGACTTTTTTTCAAAGTAGTTTTTCTACCTCTGTGCAAGGCTTGGCTGTCAGTAGTTTTAAAGGCACAAGTACCATTTTCTTCTATTTCCATTCTTTCTTGGTCACTCTCAACACCACAACACGCAGTGCACTATCTCGGAGAGAGGATTGGGAGAGGAGAGGAACCAAAAGCAATAACCAAATTTGAACAGTTGGTGAGGAAAGGAGGATATCAGAAAGGGCAACTGGCACAGATACATCAACAGCTGATGACCCCTAAGGGTAAGGGAGCATTTATGATAGCTTGGGAAAGGGATATGGGGGGGATGGGATGAGCTTACCTGCGCATGGATATTTCAAGGAATGGTCAAGGTAGGAGGATTGGCAGCAATAGAGGAACACTGTTGGAAAGTAATGTACGGGGCATATTTGACGCCACAAAGAATAAGTGGATGGAGTAAAGGGGGAAGCCCAGAACGTTGGAAAGGATTTGGATAGAGGGGAGACTATTATCATATGTGGTGGGGTTGTCCAAGGGTACAGGACTATTGGAGGGGAGTAGCAGATATATATTATGAGGTGTCGAATCAGAAGATGGAATGTACACCCAAATTTATACTGTTATTTAAGGGTCAGGGAAAAGATGAAGATCCCACCAGAAGGTTTGCAATCCACGTAGTGCCGGCTGCAAGGATGGCAATGGCGTAGGCTTGGCGCTGTGGGCAACTCCCAGGCAGGAGAGACATCTTAGAAATCTGGATAACTATAATATGAATAAATTAACAGCCATAAAATTACTAAGGTGGAGGGAGGCGCTTCTAAGTTGGGAAAAATATGAAGAATGGAAGAAGAATAATGAAAGAAACTAAGGGGAAAAGGAGGGGTGGTGGAAGGATAGAGATATGAGTACATAAGAGGAAGGGGTGAGAAGAACTGGGAAAAGTGGGAAGGAAGGTATGATATAAACATAAAAGGGCGAAAAGAAAGAAAAATGGTTCAATTATGAAAATGTAATTGATAAGGACATTGCTAATGTTATGCTAATGTTAGTAAGGATGTTATAGGGGTTATTTAAGAAGAAGGCATAATAATGATAATAATAAAAATGATGATAATAATAATAAAAATAAGAGGAAGAAGAAGAAGAAGAAGAAAGAGGGATAGGGTGGACATGGGAGTGAGAAGTGGTGGAACTGTACGAGCAGATGGAAAAGTGGAACGGTGGATATTATGGACACTAGAGCGGAAACGTTCTGGAGTGAGGGGACTCTAAGGTAGATGTATAGACAGACTGGCTGTTGTACAACGAAACTTTTAATAGCTTATGGAGAGCGGAGGAGGGAGGTGGGATAGAGAGTGGTAGGAAGAGAAGAGAAAGGATATGTAGGAGGTGTTTGAATATTAGTTGTACAGTTTGATTGTATGTTGTTGATATTAAAATACAATAAAGATCAAGTTATAAAATACAATAAAGATCAAGTTATAAAAAAAATTTAAAAAACAAAAAGGTTCCTGCTCAAGCAGTTATCTTTCATCCAGCCAACTTGATGTCTGGCCAGACACTAAGGGCCCGATTCTGTGCCATGAATAGCAGGGATGGACGTCCCAATGAGACATCCATCCCTGCTATTCGTGCCTTCCCCCCAGGCACCTAACCTCCCCGCCGGTTATACGGGGGTGGGGAAGGGGCAGCTCGGGGGCGGAGTCTGGGTATCAGATGTGGACATACAGGGGCGATTCTAATGTCGGCCCTGTACGTCCAGGGCCGACAACTAGTGCAGGGAAGTTTTTTTTTTAGGGCCTGGGGCACGGATGGGGTGGGGGGACCCGAGGACATTCCCCATAGCCTGACCCTTGCCTTAGGAGGCCAGATCGGGAGTCAGGCTGTGGGGAAATCTCCTTTGAGATCCGGCGGTCGGCATCACGACTTTTAAATGGAGCCGTGATGCCATGGCAACCGGATGCCATGGTGCCGCAGCTCTATTTAAAAGTCCTGACCGAGTTAATAGGGCTTTTCCTGTACATGCATGTCGGGCTGAATCGCAGTACAGAGGGGGTGTACATCAGGGATGGAATAAGCATGTAACTGATTAAAAAGAGGAAGGATAGGAGACATGTTGTGGGAGTGGTTAATCTTCAGTGGTATCTGGTTAATGATAACCAATTAGGAGAAATTTCACTTACCGTTAATTTCCTTTCCTGGAATACTGCTAGACCAGTCCAGACAAATGGGTTATGCACCCCTGCCAGCAGATCTGCATAACCCGTTTGTCTGGACTGGTCTAGCAGTATGAACTGGAAGGAGAAATTTCACTTACCGTTAATTTCCTTTCCTGGAATACTGCTAGACCAGTCCAGACAAATGGGTTATGCAGATCTGCTGGCAGGGGTGCATAACCCGTTTGTCTGGACTGGTCTAGCAGTATGAACTGGAAAGGGGCATGTTACTAGAGTGCCCTAGGGGGTCATTCTGAGGCATGAATAGGGGGGACGTCCATCCCCGCTATTCGTGCCGGCTCCTGCCCCTGTATAACTTCCCCGCCGGTTATGCGGGAAAGTTATACGGGGGCAGGGAAGAGGTAGCACATGGGCGGAGAGTGGGCGGGCAATGGGCGGTCACTGGCCCTGGACATACAGGTCCGATTCTGATGTCGGCCCTATACATCCAGGGCTGGCAAAATGTTTGGGGAAGTTATTCCACCCTTGGGGTGGAATAACTTCCCTGGACATTTCAATTTTGTTGCTCCAGGATGTGGAAGGGGCTGAGGAGGACAGTGTTAATTCCCCGCAGCCTGACCCTGACCTTAGGAAGCCAGTTCGGGGTCGGGCTGCAGGGAATTAACATTTTGGGCAGGCAGCCGGCATCACGGCTTTTAAATGGAGCCGCGGTGCCATGGCAACATGACGCCATGGCACCGCAGCTCCATTTAAAAGCCCTGGCTGAGTTAGCCGGGCAGTGCCTGTAGTACAGGCCAAGACTGAATTGCAGCCCTGGCCTGCACATACAGGCTTATTCGCGATTCTGATCCCGCGGTGCTAGACGTGTCCCGCGGGATCAGAATCACGATCTCCTTTGTACATCCGGGTCAGCCCAGACGTACAAAGGAGATGTACGTCAGGATCGGAATCGGGCCCCTAGTGGTTAGGATGGGGTTTACTGTATGCTAATTGTGCTGTGCTCACTGTTAGTGTTGGGCAAGTGCAATAAAAGTCCCAGGCTAAATGCTTAATGCGGGATGAGGTAGTGACTGAGGAAATAGTGGAGTGTGGGCACTGAAGGCACATAGCTCAGATGACTTATCGCCTCCTCAATGGTTGGTGGTAAGTGTACCAGCGTTAGGTGTTTAGGTGTGCTTGCTGGTTAGTGCAGTGAGGTGCATCTCCCTACAACTGCAGGGGGACATGATGGATTTACCTCCCCCAACAGTTAGCGTGGGTCTAGCCACTTCCTGCGCTAAACTGAGGGGCTTGCCACATGCTAACATAGTGCAATTGAGTAAACATGCCCTTACGTCTGGGGCATCCATGTTCTAAAGTTAACTGGAAAACTATCCAACTATTTTCAGCTCCACAAAGTAAAAATGTTAAGTCTTTGAATATTTGTTTAAAGATAAGTTAAAAAGTTATCTTTAAGTAGATATCCCAGACCTTATCATCCCCTAAGCATTTTTCTGCATGTACACAGGATAAGCTTTAGTAAGTCAGGCCTTACAATGTATTTGGGTAACTAGCAAGAAAAAATGGGCTAGTGATATATCTTATGCATTGCTGGATGGGAAAGGTGGGGAATGGAGCAGCTCAAGCACAGTTAATATGCAAAAGAAAAAAAGAATTAGGGACATGCATTCATTTCGAAATTAATGCTAAAATACAGTGAGATATGTTGACTAAAATATGGTAGTTTACCATAGTCAAAACTTAGCGCAGGGGTGGCACTGACCTCGTGCTAAAGAATGAGGGTATACATAGCATGACCCCATGCAATTAGCACAGGTCCATCACCATCCTTGTTAAGCCATTGGCCATGATTACCATGGGTGCAACAGTGGCGGTGGGTGTACAGTAACCTCAATGTGCAGTCAACGTCCACATTCTGCTCCTAACCCACCAAATTTCCACACCAACTCTTGCTAAGAAGTTAGCATAAGATTTTTACCATGGCCACATTTTAAGCATGCAGTAACGGTAACCTTGACAGGCTTAGTGTGTGGTAAACCCCACATTAATGGGTATGTTTACTAAACATGGATATCGGAGCTGTGGCCCCACTGAATTCAAGGCTGGGAAAGCAAGCAAAATGAAAAAGGTTTTCCCTCATTTTTTGCCTTGTGGTGGAGTTTGGCTTTAAAGGACCTATAGAGCCTCAACTGGAGACCTCCAGTCCCCTCCACTAGGCGGCCTCAAATCCCTAGTATACTAGGAGCCTCCCTTGCCTGAACATGAGTCACAAATGTTAAAAGTGGGCCCCAAGACTCCTCTCCCTTGAGGGACCTCAGATCACTAATAGGCTAGTGTCTTCAACCATCCTTCAGCGTGACCCAGGTCTTAAAATAGGAAAATGCCACCCTCCCTCCCTTGAAGCCACTGAAAATACTGTGCAACCAAATTTTTTGTTCAAAAACTGCTCTAGAATTTTGGCCTTGCCCTTCAATGTAAGATTTGGTGGCAAAAGCCTCATCTTGCTTGTGCATTGACTTGCATTGGCTCCCGATACAAGTCTAGATATCGATTTAATTATTATTATTGTCATTCAATTCTAGACAAGGTTTGGCCCGGACTATCTCTGGGAAAGAATTCAATGAGTTTGAGTTCTTCACAAGGGGGCCTCCACTTTCTCTAGTACATTTGGCTAATATAGGAAATGGGGCCTTTCCTCTGGTTGTTACCCAACCCTGGAACTCTCCTGTGATTAGTCTCAGGGCAGAACGTGACCTGTGTATGTTTAGGAAAAACCTGAAGACTTGGTGCCCAATATTCAACAGTGCTTATCTGGTTAGCAGCACCTATTAACTGGATTAGTGCCAGTGAGAGGAATGTACAGATATTTTCTGACTGCCCCATCGCTGCCAGGATACAGTTGTGGCACGTTCAGGGCAGAGTGAGGTAGAGCAGGAAGATCTCCAAGTAGCGGAGATTTTCAGTATCACTATGTCAATAGCTATATTGACAGCTTAGGTCAGCAAAACTATTGTATATTATGCTGAAAATCACCATTATACTGATAGCAAAATCCAAATATTCAACACTGGCCACTATCCAGATGCCAGTGCTGATTATCCAGATTTGATTTAGCTGTGGGGGCCAGCATTGTTTTAAAAATGTTGAACATCCCAGCTAAATAGTGACCCTTTTTTAGACAGGCCTTTGGTCTTGCTAATTGAGAATGTGTACTATTTCATCTATTTTATCCATCGGAATTCTGTGGTTTCTTTATGTGCTGTTAAGCATGGCTTTTGTACACCACTCTGGAATTAGTATTGGACAATATATGAACGGATCGATATTCAGCAGCACTTATCTGGTTAACTTAACCTGCTAAAAGGATAACTGCTATAGACCATGATGATTACTGCACTAAGAGGGTCCTTTTAGAAGCTCTATTCATGACTGGCACATCTGGAAATGCCAATCACATCTATGCCCCAAGAGCCATTTTATAAAGGACTGAATGTACACGTGTCCAGCGCAATTACGTCTATGTCGCACAAGGGCATAAAGGAGGCACATCCAGTGTGGTGATAAAAAAGATCCAAGTACATCTCCAAGTTTAGAAGGGCACGGCACATTTCATACTGCTGGCAGACACAGCCATATCTATAGCTGATCCTTAGCATGAATAAGAATTTGAAAAGTGCTTGTTCAGCCAACTTTCAGTACTAAGGGGTATGTTTACTAAATGGCGGTAGCGGCTTCCGTGCGATATGGGGCCGCGGTTCCAATATCGCACGGAAGCCGCTACCACCATTTAGTAAACGTACCCCTAAGGATAACAAGAGCATTTCTTCTTGTTGCGACAATAATTTATTTCCCCTCATAGAAGAACAGCAGATGAAGATCAAGGCCTCTTTGCATACTGTTTCTAGGATGGCAGGCTGGGACGAGAGTGTGATAACAGACACATGCACGGTCTGAAATACCATTGCAGACACATTGCCGGTCCTGACAATGTCCACATTTCACATGTGCATGTTTCTAAAATCTGCTCTCCCTGCACGTACCTGGGCCCTTATTCTACACATCCCCATTTTTTTCATATATTTGTGGAGCTATTTATCTTTTGGGATGGAGATTTTAGAAAACATTTACACATGACCTCCTTCTCTGCTACCCTTCCCATAGAATTTGGAACGTTTTGACTTGGACGTCCACAGGTCCTCCTGTATATTGCATATATTTGCTTCCATTTGGGACCGGTCCTTATAATCCTAAGTACTCTTTTTGAGGTGATATGGTATTTTTATGCACTTTTGTCAGTACATTTTCACACTATGTACTCAATGCTGCTTGGTTTATACCAGTGATATTTTATTTTTGATTATGTATTGTGGGTGTGGCATGATATTCATTTTATTAGTTTTTTATACAAATATGTCTTCCTATTTTATGTTATTTAATTTATCTGATTCCTTTTAGTCCACCTATTATATTTGTTCATTTTATGTCAATGTCCTTTTACTAAAATACTTTTTAAAGGATCCAATGAGCTTTTAATTTGTATTCATGATATTTTATGTATGATTTTACTTTATGTATTTTAATTGCAACTATATATGTCTTATGTGTTAATTTCCTCTCACTGTATTCCCTATCTCTTTTCTATTTTGTAGATGATGTTCTGTTATATATTTTGTATTGATGTATGACTGTAAACCATATATCAAATGTAACTTAATGTATTTATTTATTTATTTATTACAATCTCTTATATACCGCGCTATTTGGCATCAGCGCGGTTTACATTATAACACAACGACCATAACAACATGCTGTTTGGTTTTACATCGAACAGGTGATCAAACTTGGATAACAGGGGTAACTATATACATGAGATATTTACATGGTGAGGAGTAACTTGTATAACAGGGGTCAATTATGATATACATGAGATATTTACATGGTAATGAGTAAAATTATCATAGTGAACGTAGGTAATGTATGTCTTGTCATTCCCTGTTCTATGTAGACCCATTGTCTACCACTTTGGTCCCTGCATGTCTCTCTCCCTGCCTTTGTATGTCCTTGTAGTACAGTGTAGACCACTTTGATTGAAGGAAAAGGCGGTATAGAAATCCTGTTAAATAAACAAATAAATAAATAATGTGCATTTTTGATGACTTATTGTTTGTTTTTACCTCTTGAGGTCACCTGAAGAAGGCAGCCATGCCGAAACATGGCCATATCAGGATGTTTCTGAATAAAGGACTATTTTTGACTCCTTGCTCCCTTTGTTTTCCTTTCTAAGCTAAACAGATAGAGGTAGCGCTGCCTGCAATATCCAGATAGTCAGTGAAGACCACTATCTGGATAATGGTGCTGTATATCCAGAATTTTTTAGCTTCAGCATCCACCATTTAAAGAACATGCTAAATGCTGCTACTCATTATTTATCGAAAACCATTTCCCCCTGTTCCTTAGGTCTTCCAACTTAATCAGACCAAGGCTAGGACCTGGTGACATAAGCTTTTCGTTCTCCTGTTCTATGTTTTCCCAAGTAGTCGATGCAGCAAGAGTCCTTGACATGGAATCTGAGTATTACCATTAGGAGAGTAATTTTGTACGGCGACATCTAGTTAAATAGGCTTAACATCAATGTTAAGCCTATTTTACAAAGAGAAGTAGGCGCCTATTTGTCTTTTAGAAATACTAGCATTAGTAGCCTAACATGCACGCACATACCAACCCAAAAGCTGGAGGAAATGTCCTTGCTTATATTTTTGAAGTACATGTGTAAATCATAGCATTTTATATACTACACACACTCCACCCATGTGGATGCCCAATGGCAAAGTGTGCACCTTGATGCCAAAAGAAGTCCTTTTACCCCGATGGCATTTTCTAAGAGATGGCCACATACACGCAAAAATGACCTTATAAGATTAGGTCCGGGGGAGGGGGGCCAGGAAAGAGCTGTGCACACCGCCTTTGCAGCATTCCCAGGCGACCTGGTCATGAGACTGGGAACCTTCCGCATGACCAGCCCCAGCCCCAGAACTGCCACTGAACTGGCTAGGTGAGCTATTTCTAAACTGCACAATTCCACTGCCTTGTATATCATGGGCACTTTCTACGCCTGATCCTCTGTTCCACTGTTCTAACTGAATCAGAAGACTACCTTTATGGTTCTCAGCTTATCTTTGAAGTATCCGTGCTGCGTCAACTCAAGTCCTAAAGTCACTGCCCTCGACATCAGCTTTCACCAATATTCCCAGCTCTTCCCCTGCTTAGATGTATATTGTAGTCAATGTTTCTGTGCTCTCAGATTCCTTTACTTTGATGTTATAAATCCCCACTTATTTCCCCAGCTCAGTCCTGTCACTGTTATTGGCAGTACAATGCCACACTTCTCGCTAAAACCTGCAACGCAGCACTGCCGTAACCTATGAACAGTAGAAGAAAAAGGGTCGGAAGGCTGCAGTATTTAAAACAATCCACTGAGACGGGGGCAAAAATGAAGAGCAGACAAAGGAATCACAGCCTTTGGGGGATGCAAAGACCCCACTGCTCTCCCTGGTGTTCCTCTTACCTAGTCACTCTCTTCCTAACTTTTTTAAAAATGAAATAGCAGCACAATTTAAAAGCTCCACAATAGCTCCACTTGCTTTCTCGGCTCAGCGAAGAGCCTTGACGATCTTTAGCCCATTGTTTTCCAGTAGCAGGAGCTTAGTTAACTAAAACCCATTTAAAAGCAATTGTTTAAGTAAAACTAAGCTACATCAATTTGCTAATGGAAAACAAACTGAAAATCATTCTACTTTAGCTTTAATTTGTTTAAAACAATTAAGGTTCTTAATGGATAAAATCTCAATAAGGCTCCAGGACTGATTTCCCCATTAACAGTCCTTTCGCCTGTTACTCCTTTCCTCTTAAGGAGGGTCACTTGATCAATTTTATATTCATGGGGGCAGATCTTGCCTTGGTTTTCTTTTTAAAGATGGGTCACCTCTGTTCCCCCATCTCGGTCCTTCACCCTCTGTTCTGGAGCTGTTCCTTTCACCCCCACCTCAGTATTTCATCCTGCTCTCGGCTTTCTGCCCCATCCGCTCCTTTTCAGAACCTTAACCCATTTCGTTTCCTTGCATCAACAAGCAGCAATGATGGAGGCATGGTACCACTGAAGAAGCAGGCAGTGCAAGCCCAAAGACCTAGAAAAGGGCACCAACACTCTGTCCGCTAACCCTAACTCTCCTGTCTCTGTGCACAGCAGGAAATGCTGCCATAGGGACAACGATCATGTATGCTTCTTTCTCCATTAAATAAATTCCTTCATTAAGGAAAATTGAAATATACAAGGCCAGCATATCCTCCATAAAATCTAATACTACAGAATAGGAAAACAAACATTGTTACAGTGTTAAAGTTAAGGTTCAGCTTATATTATTATATTCACACATCTGGACCTATTTTCTTACATGGTTTAGTTTGACAACAAATACGATTCCCCAACACTAGAAGACAGGGCTAATTTAAGACCAGACTAAATCCTCTTTTCCGACGCAGCTACGGAATGGTCTCCTCTAGCATTATATCCTTTGCCTTTCACGGGAATCTGCATAGGCAAAAACCTTGCAGCTCATTTGCAGAAAATGTGGCTTTTCATTCATGATTTTCATTACTTTTCTCATCTCATTTCACACATTCGTGTTAATAAACTTTTTAAACTGCATGAGCACTTTAAGGCATGAAAATCAGTTGCACGCATGTTAATTTCTAGTTTAATGCACATTAAATCAATTTTAGTGCACTATGGGGCATGTTTACTAAGCTGTGTGCTCGTAACACTTGTCTGAGTCATGTTACCAGCACAGGACTTCTAGCTAACCCCAGGGGAGTGTACATCCATCACCTTGCAGTTAGAGCAAGAATGCCATACTTTAACGCAGGCAATCTGTTGTGAATGCAACTAATGCCACCCACTGAGGAGGCGTTAGCTGCACCCGTGCTACCAGCATCAAGCTCAGTTAGAATGAGCCACTAACGCCAATGCTAGTTCTGTCACACTGGGAACACCCCTGTCCCGCCCAGTCCCCACCCCAATGCACTCTACCAGAATAGCATGGGTTTTTAGCATGGGAGCCATGCATGGTGCCGAAATCCACGCTAGCCCCAAGCTACCTTAGCAGTGAATGTTTGTAAACATGCTCGTAAAACGTTTAACGCACCTTAACAAGTCAAATGGACACTGGTGAATGCACATCCCTAGCATTTAACACAGAAAGTTACACCTTCCAAGACAACTGTAGGCCTAAAGAAACCCGAGACACTTACGTATCTGAGATATTACTTCTTTATCATATGTTATCATCACTGGGCAAAGCCATAACACACAGTAGAAAGAGTTCACCCCTTAGATTGTACCATGTACCATCTAGATTACAGCAGCTTTGATATTAAATAGAAAGTATATTAAACTAGACTTGGCAAAGCTGTCCTGAAGATCCAATAGCCAGGCATGTTTTCATGATATCCACCATAAGATATGAACATAAGAACATAAGATATGCCATATTGGGTCAGACCAAGGTCCATCAAGCCCAGTATCCTGTTTCCAACAGTGGCCAATCTAGGTCATACGTACCTAGCAGTTTCCCCAAAAGACACAGGTTCCACAATGCTTGTATTGGGGCAAGCAGTGGATATTCTGGGTCCACTTCAATAATGGTTTATGGACCTTTCCTCCAGGAACTTGTCCAAACCTTTTTTAAACCCAGCTACACTAACAACATTTACTACATCCTCCAGTAACAAATTCCAGAGTTTGATTACACATTGAGTGAAAAAATATTTTCTCTTATTAGTCTTAAATAGTTTACCCTGTAGCTTCATTGCATTCCCCTAGTCCTTCTATATTCTGAAGACAAACAATCAATCTACATTTACACGTTCCACTCCATGCATTAATTTATATACCTCTATCATGTCTCCCCTCAGCCATCTCTTTTCCAGGTTGAAGAGCCCTAACATTTTTAGCCTCTCTTCACAGGGGTATCCTTCCATCCCCTTTAACATTTTGGTGGCTCTTCTCTGTACCTTTTCTAATAACGCTATATCCTTTCTAAGATACGGTGACCAGCATTGCACACAATATTCAAAGTGCAGTCACACCATGGAACGATACAGAGGCATTATAATGTTCTTTGTTTTATTTTCCATTCCTTTCCTTATGATTCCTAGCATTCTATTTGCTCTCTTAGCCACCACTGCACACTGGGCGGAGGGTTTTAACATGTTATCCATGATAATGCTAAATCCTTTTCCTGAGTGGTGGTCCTAATGTGGAACCTTGCATCGTGTAACCATAATTTGGGTTGTTCTTTCCTAGGTGCATAACTTTGCACTTGTCCACATTAAATTTCATCTGCCATCTGGATGCCCAGTCTTCCAATTTATTAAGATCCTCTTGCAATTTTCCACAATCCTAATGGGTTTTAACAACTTTAAATAGTTTCAAGTCATCTGCAAATTTGATAACCTCACTCGTTATTCCCTTTTCCTGGTCATTTATGAATATGTCAAAAAGCAGCGGACCCAGCACAGATCCCTGTGATACTCCACTATTTACCTTTCTCCATTGGGAAAATTGGCCATTTAGCCTTACCCTCTGCTTTCTATCTTTTAACCAGTTCCTGATCCACAGTAGTACACTGACTCTTATCCCATGACTTTTTAATTTTGCCAAAAGCCTCTGATAAGGAACCTTATCAAAGGCTTTCTGAAAGTCCAGATACACAATATCAACCGACTTTCCTTTGTCTACCTGTTTATTCATACCTTCAAAAAAAATAACAGATTGGTAAGACAAGATCTTCCTTATCTAAAGCCATATTGGCTGTCTCCCATTAAGCCATGACTATCTACACGTTCTGTAATTTTGTTCTTTATGATGGTTTCTACCATTTTTCCCCAGTACTGACGTCAGGCTCACTGGTCTGCAGTTTCCCGGATCACTCCTGGAATCCTTTTTAAAAATTGGCGTTACATTGGCCATCCTCCAATCTTCAGGTATTACAGATGATTTTAATGATAGTTCACAGATTAGGTCTGCAATCTCATATTTCCGGGTTTTTTTCATGAATATGCATAAGGTCAATTTGCATATAATGGAATTCCCGTGCATATTCATGGTGGATATCCTGAAAACTCGAGTGACTGTGGTAACCCCTGGACAGGTTTCAAAAGTCCTGATCTCAGTCTTATTCTCTGCAACCTAACTGGAGTTAGATACCAATAGTATAACATATTGTGTCCATTTTTAGGAGCATTTTGTTTAGGCATTGTGCCTATTGTTGACGGTTCAGACAGCTGGGCAAGTTGTCTGTTCATACATATGTTTGTTTATGCAAGCAGAGAGCCAATTGTGGAGAGGGAAGTGTGAAAGGTTTTGAGGAGCTACAGGTAGGCTCAAGAATCAGTGAGTAAAAGAGCAACTGGATGACAGGAGAAGAGAGACTTGTTGGAGCCTGGAGAGGTATTATAAGACAGCAAGAAAGACTGGGTAAAGCCTGGAGGGGAGTTATGAGGGATACTGAGTGAAATGTGAGGGGAGGGCATGTGAGAGAGAGAGAGAGAGAAAGACACTGGGTGAAACATGGGGAGGAGGGGGGTATTGAGAGAAAAAGAGAGAGACTGAGTGAAGCCTGGGGGGATATGAGAGAGAGAGAGAGAGAGACTGGGTGATGCCTGTGAGGGGGTCATGAGAGAAAGAGTGAGGTAGAAGGACACTGTTGACATCTTCCAGCCCTCCTCCCACACTGGTATTCAGCATGGTTTACAGTGAATGTCCATATGTTTGGATAAACCCACTTTATGACAGTAACTATTTTATAGAGCAAATACTAAACAAACACGTAGATCTATATTAAGAGAGTGCACCATAAGTGTGTGACCCTCATGCTGCAGCCACATAGTGTCTGACCCTGTGCCGCCCTTTACTCAGTGCGTTCTCCGACTTCCTGCTGCAGTTGGCAGCTAGCCTGTCCCAACAAGTTCCAGGCAGTTCTGTGTGCTGCCCCCTCCTCCTTCCCCAATGCCGATGTCAACATCAATGTACCGACACAGACATGGAGCACAGCAAGGAGAGGCAGAGTATTACTAGCAACCTCCTCCTCCTCCATCCATGCAGCCATACTATGCATCAAGCCCAAACCAACCAATCGACTTCACAAAGCCAAGGCAGGCCCGGGATGGAAGGTCCCCCCTCGCGCTGTCGACCGGTCCTGCTCCATTGAGTACCTCAGCCCTGACTCAGCTTGCTGGCCCTGACTGCTGCTGCAGCACTGGTTGCATTTTTTGCAACACCAGCAGCTAGTTGTTTTCTAGACTGAGTGTACGCAAAATCAGTGCTTACAACTCTAAATAAAGATTTTCTGACTTTTTACTGCAGTGCACTGTTTATAAAATCAGACAAGTCTGTGCATGGCCTAATGTGGGCTGACTAATCCCTCCCCTACTCCCTACACTTTGTCCTTCTGTCGTGCATCACACCTGGCATTGCTGCTCTTTGCAGAAGACCTGCTGACACAGGGGGTTACAGGGGGATAGAAGCAGCATGCTAGACAAAGGAGGGAAAGGTAGATTTTGGATGCAGGGGAAGGGGCATATGGAGACAAAGGGGAGAAAGAGCAGAAATGATGGATTTGAGAGGAAATAGGAGGTTGGATCATGGGTGGAAATAGGGAGAGAAGGGACATGCTGGACATGCCGTGAGGATAGTGGACAGGAGAAGAGATGAGAGAGATGCTGGACGGGAGGGGGAGAGAGGATGATGCTAGACACGGCAAAGAAGCTGGGAAAGGAGAGAGAGAGAGAGAGAGAGATGGGGAATGCAGATGGATGTAGGGCAAGAAATGAAGATGACAGGAGGGGTGAGAAGAAGTAGCAGATGGACTTGAGACCCTCGAAAGAGTTAACAGACAATAGAAGAAACCAGAAACCAGAACCAACATGATTAAAAAAATAAAATGGCCAGAAAACAAAGATATAAAAAACGTAGGGGGGATATTCAGCGGTGGCAGCTAAGTCTGATAAAGTGGCTAGCCGTAACTGCTGAACACTGAACCCGGAGTCGTATCTGGCCACGAGCATTGAATATCTGTGCTGGCTGGACAGCGAGTTAGCTAATCAGTCAGCAGTAATATTCAGCCCCTGGCCACTTAGCTAAAGCAGCTAAAGTTAGGCCAGCCATGAAAGTGCCTAATGTTAGCCACTGTAGGATGACCGGCTAGTGGTTGAATATCATTGCCAGATGGTTACCCTCATGTTCCTCCTCCACGCCAACCCCGGAATGCTAGTGTCAGGGACCTTAGAGGCCAAAACCAGCACTAACCATCTAATTATAACTTTTCCATCTACAAAAGACTTCTTCAAACCTAATGATGTAAGAGAGAATTAGAAATCATATAACAAGAGATCCATCAGAACCACCAACATGACAGAATGCAGAAACCAAAAGGTACTTCTAGGAAGGCAGCAAATGACAGCCCAGACGCTCAGCTCAAGCCTGCCCAGTAGGGATATGCACAGGCAAGTAAAACTGAGTTTTCATTTTCATCACAAATCTTTCCTGATTTTTGGGAGGTTATTTTTCAATAGGGAATTTTTAAGGTGTGTCAAATTGATTTAACATGCACTAACAGATGAATTAAGGCATGCTAAGTCAATTAGCATGTGTTAAATCAACTTAACATGCACTAAATTTAAGGCCACTAACAAACCAAATGTGCACTAACGATTGCATACCCTTCTGCTCATTATGGATCCTAGTAATATCTTAAGGTGTCAATATAAAAAACATATGTCTATCCACCAAGAAAGAAAATTTGCAAGAAAACCAAGAAATAAAGGCAAAGTTGAACAGCTCTATAATATAGATTGCCTCTAGTGGCACAGTCCCATAACCTACGTTAGATCAATTAACTACTTTTTCCCACCATCAGATCCCTGGTCAGAGCCAGACCCTTTCCAGAACCAGTGAAGAGCCTGGGATGCTCAGGGGCAAAGAAAACATAATTAACTCCACTAGACAACACATTTGGAGGAATAATGAAGAAAACAGGGGATGTCGAGGTCATGGATCTCCTGCCTCTCTGCTAAAAATTGCATCCTTCTATCATGGATCACCTTAGTTCTATCTGAACAAATCTAGATTCTCTGCCCAAGAAAAGGGGTCTGAGCCCTATAAAATAAAAATGCATAATCTGATTCAAATCCCATTTCAAGGGTAAGTACATAGACAGTGGACTGGGGTTGGCCACAGGGGTCATGGCCCTATCAATATTTTGCCCACCAAAGCATCAGCAACTAGAAAGCTTGGAGGTCAGGCTGGAGATTTGTTTGTTTGACCCCACCAATAAAAAAGACGTTCCGCTGAACCTGGGTAAGTGTGATAAGTAACTTAGCTCTACAACAATCCTCAAGAGCCACCAAGGTCAGGCTTTCAGGATAGCCCTAATGAATATGCATCAGAGAGATTTGCATACAATGGAGGTAGTAGGCTTGCAAATCTCTCTCATGCATAAATTAGCAACATCCTGAAAACCTGACCCACTGGTGGCCCTTGAAGACTTTGAGGACTGGGAGTGTAGACCAGTTTTTTACACTGTCCTTCTTGTGTTGATCCTTCTAATAGAGCTGTTAAATTGTGAGTGTTGGTTGTCATCTAAGCTCCTCTTTCCTCTTCCCCCCTTGTATTTCATGAGACAAGCAGGCAAAAAAATTCACTTTATTCACAGGGGGAATAGCCTCTGCCAGACTACTAATAAACTCGGCCCAATTTCGTATAGAAGCCTCATGTACAACAGCCAGCACCTTGGTTAAGTTGGAAGGTGGAAGTTAAAACGCCTGGTCTTAGTTTCCAGTTCTTCCATCTTGATTTCGGATTTTGATACTATGCTGCTTCCCACCTTGAGCTTTATTTTAGGGAAAAGCAGAATAGACAGAAATCAATCAATTCTTAGTTCTAATGCAGTAGTGTGTTCACTCTCTACCCAATGGATTGTATTCTCCTTTCTCCTTGGCATCCTTCATATCTTCCGTCTGTTATTCTTTCCCAAAACACACCTGTCTTTGGGGCGTGATTAAGGCATAGGCAAATTACGCGCATGCCTAGATCCCAAGAGGGTCATTTTAAAAGCTCTATTCACGCTTTGGATACCTGAAGATGGGGACACTGAAGTCCAAATCACAGAGATGTCCCTGGAGCCATGAGGACAACCATGTAGGATGGGAGTGTAGCAGAGGTGTGTCCGTGGCATTCCGATGACCTTAGACATGTGTGTCCAATTTCAGAAATGCCATGTATATCGCTGCCCTCGCCCAAGCCTATACCTGCGTTTGGGTATGAATAAGCATCTGAAAAGTGCTCATTTTGCCAGTAAAACATCTGAAGCGTCTAGAGGAAATGGTATTCTAAATATTCCCAGTATTGTCCACAACCATGAAAATAGTTGATAGGAAATGAAGAAACCAGTTTTGTGGTTGTGGTGCTGCCAAATGTCTCTGCTTACAGAATGGCAGGCTGGAACACATTCCCTGTCTAGAATACCATTGCGGGGACATCAATGTAGCCGTCCCCAATGAAGTTCCTATTGGCTACATACATAGTTCCAAAGCCATGCCCAAACTTGGACCTGCCTGGCCTTTTCTCGTATGTTTTCACCTGGATGTGTCAGATTGCCCCAAGGTGTCATTTCTAAAATATGCCTTCACATGTTTAGGAAAGGTCCTCTCAGATGTGCTAATTCAATGGCTACAAAGGCAGAATTTTACCTTGATAAGCACACACTTACATATGATTTGTATGTGCTCTCAGGGATCTTTGAACTTTCCATCTCTTGCCCTTCCTCCGTCCACCTGACTCCAGCATGAAAAGCAGCTGACATGATACATGCACCATGTACCTCCGTTGAATGCTCAGTGATGAAACGATTCCACCCTAACATTCTTCACACCTTGTCTGCTAGACGACGTGTGAGTTTGGTGGTGGTGGTGAGGGGGGCGTCATTCAATAATGGGATTCTCCATGCATCATAAACTCTTCCATCAGGTTTCAGTACAACATTTTGAACGAGAAGAGCATATAGGACCTCTCGACTAAAAAGCATCCCCCTGCCCTTACCCCAGCACATTCTCTCATGTACCTTTTCATAGACATAGCAGCAAAATCAGCTAAAATATCTCCAAGTGTAGCGCTCAGTATCAGTATTTGCTATGAGGGGAATTTTAGAAAGGGTGTCCAATTGCAATCTGGGACGTCTAAGCCAGAACATCTGAAAATAAAGCTGGCACCATTTCACAAACATGGATGTGCTTGACATGGACGTCTGCGGTCCCCAGAACAGTATGCCAGAACGTGGACGTCTAGGAATAACCTAATGGTTAGAGTATGAGGTGAGGAACAAGGAAATCCTACTACTGCTGTCACTGAAATCGTGCTGAGCACCGGCGATGAGAGAATGCTTTGTCCTCTACACCGTCTGGATGTTTTTCAGCCAAAACAAACACTTTTCAGATACCAGGAACATGTATAAGCTTAGACATAAAAGTGCCTAGATCAGGTCTAAATTTAGATGTGATGCCAGATCTCCCAGACGTTTCTGAAATCAGGGGGGGGGGGGGAAGAAGGGGATATCCGGGTTCCTAGGAACGTACCTCCACCGTGCCCCGTTCAGACTTGGATGTTCACAGACTTTGCTTTCTACGTGTTTACTGTATGTGTCCACTCTCCTTGCAGGTAAAAAAGTGTTCTCATGGTTCTTTGAGTTTGTCTGGCTTTGACCGCTAATGCTCTACTCTGCTCCTTAGAAGCTGCAGCTCTAGACAAATGCCTAGCTGTGCCTAATGATTGAGCTGGTGTTGATAAGCTATGGCCCTTTGAGGAATTTGAGAAAAAAGTGGTAGCAGGATATTACAAAGGGTTTTTTTCGAAAGGCGAAGGACTATCTCCTTTTAGGTCATGGTGCACAAGTGGACATGGAATTTGGGACTTAGGTTTTCAGGGGAAGAGTTTCATGAAGGAGTAGCCGAAGGTGGGGAAATAGTAGAAAGTGTGCAACTGAAGGAAGTGCACATGGAATTGTTGCACAGGTTCTATATATATTTATGTATTTATTTAGACAATTTTGTATACCACCTTATCCTTCAATCAAAGTGGTCACAACACAATTGGGGGATATATTTAACACGAGGGGAAATGAGACACACGCTAATACTTACAGGGAACATGTATATATATGCATCTAGGCTGGACTTGGAGGGCAAGGGTGGCAGTGGACAGCAAGTGCAAGAAATGTGAGGATCCTGACGGCTGCCTTTTGCCCTGTGTGTGGAGTTGTTCTCTGATAGCCAATGGACTCACCTTGCCTCTCTATTGGGCGTTGAAGTGGAAAAGAAACCAGAGGTGCGTTTGTTGGATCTGGACTCGGGTTCTGTCTTTGTGTTTGCTAGGAAAGAGCGTCTCATTGCTAAACAATGTATTTTGTACAGCGAATAAGAGAGAGAACCTGATTTCACTATGTGGAGAAACCAGATGCACGCTCCGGTGAGAATGAAAAGAAAGAGCATTAATGAATATGGGTAAGCAAGCTATATTGGCTCTTCAAAGGCAAAGTCTGTTGGTGAATTCCTTGACAGTGTAATATTTGCAGATGCAAGGTAAATTGTAGTGGGTGGATGGGAGTAAGACAGAGGGGAAGGCGAATGAATATGGAAAACTTACATTACTGTAGTCAAATGGTTTCTGTTGAGTTTTATGTTAATGCTTGGTGGTTATCGGGACAAACCTTTAACAGAGTTAAGTATAAAAGCCAACTTCTGGGAAACAAACACGAAGCAACTTATTGTGGGTAACAACGACAATTAGGATTAGCAATGGCAGAGATTTACAGCACCGGTTTTCAACTAGGTAAGCACATTCCCAGGACCCAAACCCTTTAACCGGAAATGGTGACATACGGTCCCAAAAATAAGGAACATCGCCCCCTGCTCTCCAGCAGGAATGAGGTTACCGAACTTTACCTAAAAGGTCTCCAGGTGATGAAACATCTTCTGACCATTATTTTTCCATCCGAGTTGACAGAGACCATCGTTCAAACTTCCAGAAAGAGTCGCTTTTATAGTGCAAGCCCCGTCCGGTGCATGCTCACTGACCCTCCAGGGAGCCCGATTTCCAGAGCGATTCTTTTCTCTCGCCGCCTGGTTTCTTCTAGACACTTTTCACTTTGGACTCTTTCCCGTGTGAGAAAGACTGGAGCAGGTCCGAGGCTGAGTCTTTCTCCCTCTTGGCAGGCATGCTGCAGTTGCAACACAAGAAGAGAAGGTGTCCTCCTCCTTCCCACTGGCCATGCCCCCTCACGGAAGCTGCATCCCGCACAGTCCAGGTTAGAATCTCCTGGGCAGGCTCGCGGCTGCCTCCCTCATCACCCGCGCGCACGCTTTGCCCTGTCCTCTCCGCAGTGAATCAGATCTGCAGACTCCCGAACGGCTGCACCTGTACCTTCCTCCTGCTCCTGGCTCTCACGGACACTTCCATCGGCCCTGGAGACCAAGCATCTGTTTCCTCCTAGCCTCTGTCTTAATCCGAAGTGGACTGACTGTATGGTGTCTATCCGAAGCAGCTGCTGCTGCTCGCCGAAAGAAGCGGGATTGGAGGGAGTGCTGCTCTTAAATCAAGTTTGGAGCGCCCTCTGGCGTTAATTGAGGGCTAGTGCAGACACTGCCTGGCCAGTACTGACAGTGCTGCTGCTTAGCTGTGTAATTTCAATCTGCTCTGTAATATCATTGTGTTTCTGACTTTTTCTAATGCTGCCGTTTTATTTCAATATTTTCAGCAAGAAAAAGCAAGTTGGGGCGCTGCACACTGGCCTAATAGCCTAGTCGGACGCCTGACTTCACCCTGTACGCAGGACAGTACCGCGGATGGCTAGTAAACGCATTTCATTTCGCTATGAAACGCACTGAACATCTCTGAATGTTTCTAATCTCAGCAGAATCCAGTCTGCTTTTTGCCTTCTGTTTTAACCAGGAAAGCCCGATTTAAAAAAAATGTCTTGTTTTCTACTGTAATTCTAAAGACAGAAGGAGATAGAACAATGGTCCCTAGGTCACTCAAAGAAACACTAGAAGGGCTAAATCTTTAATCTGATGTCCCTGAATGTTTAATCTGCCCACTGGGACAGGCTGGATCCCTTTGTAGACAAAAGCTTTCGAAAATTGCGCGTTCCGTGAGCTTCTGAGCGTTTAGAGACGAGAAACAACTCTAATGTCGCGATTCTCTTGCTAATATCGTTGCTACCAAGGAGGGGTGCCGAAGAAAGGCAGAGGTAGAACTCAAATTTATTATAGACAAATGGCTAGGGACTACATCTTTCCTTTCATTCACAGTAAGATGTTCCTGTCTGTCCTGTATATCTACTTTTAAGATCCGGTGAAGTAGACCAAAATACGAATTTCTGATCATGGCGTTCTTTGAGAGGATGGGAAATTAGAGATTTTGAAAACCCCTGAGTTTGATGCAAATATGCAATGCAATGTGGGCCATTGAGTCAATGCTGATTGTCAGGGGCCCAGACTCTGGATTTTATTTAATGCCTTGTAATTTCATAGCTAACCTCGATCTGCATATATTTATAAAAATCGTAACTAGAAAGTTCCAGAGATGACTCACTGTCTCCTGAAAATACATCATGCTATTAAGAGCACCACTGGGACAGTACCTCCAAGAAACAGTGGATTAGCGTCCAGTATGCCATATTTACCACCTCGAAGATGGGCTCTCAACTCCTCTTCCGCCACCCCCCAAGCCACTGCTATGGTTCATTATGCTATTAAGAGAGCTTTATAGGGAAGAATTATGGCATTTCAAAACTCATAGTTTGTCCTAGGTGGTGGGTGCTGAAATGATTGTTTTCTGATGTATGGATCTGGCGAATAGTTGGCCAGCACAGTTCATCCTGAAATTTTGCAATAAGGTTATTAAAAAAAAAAAAAGAACTACTCATTTCTCCAAAAGCAAAGTTGTGCAAATCACAACGTGTAGGGGGTAAAGTACATCCAAGAGAGGTAGGTAGGAGAGAAAGAGGGGAGGAGAAACAGGCTGGGTTGCCTTATATTAGCGACTTGATTCCTGGGAGATGTGGGAATGGAAGCTTTTATGAGCTTTGAGATGTGAGTGTAAACTCGACCCTGACGCAGCCTTTGCCTGATAACATGGAACTTTTTCTCTCCTTCCAGCCAGGGCCAGCCCAACTATTAGGAAAGACTAGGCGGTCGCCAGGGCAGCAGCTTCCGAGGGAGGGAGCGAAGAGCAGCAACCGTCAGAGGACAACCAAAGATCCCAAGAGCCAGACAAACTCAAAGAGTCCTCAGCATGTTCTTTTACCTGCAGAGAGAATGAG
The DNA here is from genome assembly GCA_033557465.1 of Ichthyophis bannanicus. Taxonomy (NCBI): domain Eukaryota; kingdom Metazoa; phylum Chordata; class Amphibia; order Gymnophiona; family Ichthyophiidae; genus Ichthyophis; species Ichthyophis bannanicus. The sequence continues at coordinate 278,701,394 of CM066041.1, forward strand.
CACGCACATGCGTACGGAGCAAAGTTGACTATTTAATAATATAAAGGCATATTTTAGCCCATTTAGGTGCCCCTTGGGATGTGCAAATCAAAATGTAGAAGGGGCAGTAGAGTAGGCAGACATGTGCAACTGTGGTCTGAAATTGGTATGTCCCAGAAAGCGGGGCCGTTGCAGAATAAAGGCCCGGACACATGCAGGAAGATGGATGATTTCAGAAAAGTGCAGATACACAATTTTGTCATGGGAAGACCCAGCAACCTAGACATGTCGGCACCAGTATTTCAAAACCCGCATGTGGATAAGTCACCACATCCACGAATGGCCCAGTCTTTTTGCAAACAGAGATGCAGGAGAGCATCACTGGGGGGACTGAGAGGGCATTCTCCTGCCATCCCTATCGCTGAGAGCTGGCCAAAACGAGCACTTTTTGAAAAGCCTGTTTGTGCCTAGGAGCTGGTCTAAATATGGACGCGTGCGGAGGTGTGAAATCGGAGATGCACATGGATCTTTTGGGGCTGCCCTAGACATGGCTCCACTACACCTGTGCCACTTCCTCTTATGATTTGGATACAGACACACTAACGTTTGGCCATTTCTAATATGGCTGTTTGGACATGGACATGATTTGCATGAGTGAAGGGCACAAATCACAAACAGAGCTTCTAAAATACCCCCCAAATTTCCAGTTATGCATTTTTGCAGGATTGCTGTAGAAGGGATGATATTTCAATGATCACAGCTGTTGAGTTTAATTGTCACAATCTCGGGAGAGGAGGCATAAGGCTGAAGGTTCGCCTAGGGGGCCTAATACCCTTGCACCGGCCCTCCATCCAGCTTCTCACGTTTTTTCATCATCAGGCTCTTTTTCTTTTTCTCTCTTTTTACAAGATTTGCTCTTTCTTTCACTAGCAAGCCTGCCTTTCTTCCTTCCTCCCTTCTGACATCCTGCCTCTCGGCCTTTCTGTTTTCCCTCTCTTCCCTGCAACTGGCTCTCTCTTCTCTAAGTCTACCTCCCTGTTCTTTCTCACCTGACCCCTCTTCCTTCTCTGTTTTTCTTCTACACATCTAACCCAACCAGCCTGCTTTCTCTTTCACAGTCCTTTTATCCTGCTCTACCCAACTCTGCTTATTGAAGCCATCTCTCTCCTTCTCTAAAGTGTCTCTCTTCTATAATATGGACTGCTTATCATCTTCCTTTATGATTCTTTTTTATTCTACTTAGATGTATTTCCCTTTCTCTAGCCTTTCCCTATTAATTCACTTTTCTTTCTTCCACATTTCCTCTCCCCTATGAGTTCTAACTTTTCTCCTTCCATTGCCCATTTTATTTCCTCAGCATTGCCTCTAGGTTTTCAGCCTGTCATTATCTTTCTTTGCCTCTGTTCTCTTTCTTTTGCTTTCTCTTTCCTTGCGTTTCTCTTTATCCCACCTGCACATTGCTGTTTTCCTGGTCTTCCCCTCCTGACCTCTCACACATGCCCTTTGCTCTCCTACTCCTCACACGCAGCCTTCCTCCCCACCTCTCCAAGATGTAAGTTCTAATGAGGGGACCCCAAGCAAAAATTTGTCAAGGGGCCTCTCATTGTCAGGCCAGCCACTGCATACCTGTCCCCTCAGCCACCATAGAAGACTTACTTTCAAATCTTTGCCATACTACCCCCTGCTCCTCCTTTCTCTTCAAGGCTCAGGTTTTCAGGTCCAACAGCCTTATCTCCCACCACTGGGCCAAAGTTTTGGGATAACAGCCGTCGTGGGGTTTTAATTTGATTTCCCACAGACGCAATGCCACTGTCTGGGGTTACATGCTGAAGAGATGTGTTGGGGAAAGGGGGTCGAGACATTCCTCACGTACCACTATAGGCTGTTCTGATACCCAAATAGAATACATATGGATGGGGATTGCAGTGACTAACATTTTAGAAAGAGTTAAGTGAGTTGGAAAAGTCTATGTTTCCAGTTTAACATAAAGTAGGTACATTTTTGGCTCTTCATGTGGGCTCTCTTCCTTCAGCACTGGCAGAATGGAAAGCGTGTGCCCACACTGTGTCAGGTATAATCTGTAGCCACTAGTAGCATGTCCATCAGAACCTCTCTGGGAATGGACTCTATTCCCTTCTTGAGGAATGAAAAGAAAGTCTGTTGCTTTAATAATGTGATTTGGACCTATTTCTGCATCAAAAGATCCCGTATATTCACTGCTGCATATATGGACAATAAAAACAAGGGAACAATTGGTTTTAACTACATTTTCAGAAATGAAGGGGCCTCATTTTCGTTTCCTGTTGTACTTCCAGTCTCCTTTACTGAAATTAGCACCAATACATTGAAGCAGATAGATGGCTATGGACAGACAAACAAATCTTCCAAAACTAGTAGGTGTTTTCATAATAAATGACATACGTTTGAAAAAACCTTCTAGGCTGAATAAATGTATTTATTTATTCATATGCCACCCGCATTAAATCACAAGTAATGCTTCATTTTCCGAAGTTATGTGTAATTCATGAAATTCAGGATACTGTGCAGCTCCCTGAAATGATGCATTCTCTATAAATAAACTTCACAGGAACACATTCATTCATATGATATGCAAAAATAGCCGCATTCCAGCACTTCAGACAAAAAGAAGGTTTGAAAGGGAAGTGCAAACATTATCAGGCTCTCATGAGCAATCAAAGCTGGGACTCTCTCACCTGAAGGCTTTGATTCACTCTCTCTTCGCAAGTTCATTTTGAGATTGATGATGAAAACGAATACTTAAACTATTATTTTCTCTCATCTCAGCCATAATTGATGAGTCTGAATTTCAGTCATCCAGTGCATAGAAAAATGGCGATAATCCATTTATTCTTCCTCACAAAGATGACGTGACAGTGTTGTGGGCATGGAGATTATATCTGGCAAGACATTTTAGCAGTATCCTGACTTCTAATGTGACATGCCTGTTTCATCTAAGGCTTCCCACACAACTACCTCCATTGCTGGATGTTCACAGGTAGCACATTTTTTCATGGTGAGGGTCACGTGTATTAACTGCAAATGGTACCATGGTACTGAAGCATCTACCTCTAAGCTGTTGACTCCAGTTTTGTTCAGGTCAATAGTAGTCTATGTGAAATTACGTGATAGTATATCCAACAGTCTGCATCACAAGAACAAGCAGTAATGGTAATTGTTTATTGTAAATAGTTACGAAGAAACTGTTCCTTGTAAACCTTGAGTTCAATGTAAACCATCTTGACAAAAATGAAAGACGGTATATAAACAATGTCAAATAAATAAATTAATAAGTATCGTGGTTGAGTTGACTCAGCACAGAAACGAAGGATTGACCATAGACTTGTAAAGAGAACTATCCTCTTCTCCTTCAAAGATGATCCAATCAGTGCATAGTCAAGACACACGGACAAGGTAGTTTGAGGGAGTCTACAGTGTTGCTGCCCCTAGTATGGCTAGTCTTTGGCACTTTTTGCAAGCATTAAATTTAATGGAAAACTAAATAATTGAGAAACAAGGAGCATTTAAGGATCTGTTTACTAAACCATGTTAGCTGTTAGCTTGGCCCTCCCTCCGCCTCTCCTATCTCCTTGTCCCTTCCTCTCTCTCCTGCATGAATGTACTCTTCTTTTCTATCTACCAATGGAGCTATTTTCTTTTTCCATTGACCGCCACTATTGTTATTTTGTAAACCGCCCTGTTGTTTGTGAAAGGTGGCATATTAAGCCTCAAAATAAAAAATAAAGATATTTGACCATGTTAATAGACAAAACATGCAAAATGCAGATAACACAATGATTTTCTTTACTATCTTCAGTATGTACGTTAGCTGCATTAGTGAGTGGGATAAGGGCAGGAGTGGGTACGTCTGCAACGCGCAGTCACCATGGGCCTCAACAGAGTGTGGTAACCATTGAATTTGCAGACAGCACGAGTACTATTAACACCATCTCAATGGATGGCATTAGCTGCCTCCAGGCTATTGTTCCTCCACATGCTCTGCAAATTGAAGTGTTATCTGCTGGAGAAATACGGTGCATGCCTCACTATTTACATTTTCTTGCCACATAAGCTGCACTTTAGTAAACAGACCTCTTAGATTCTATTTGTCCTTCTTTCACCTGAAAAGCCATCATAGTATCCTCAGGCACTCTGTCGCTTCCTTAACTTATTAGTGGCTCCGTCATCTCCACCGCTGTACCCATTGCTATCATTATTATTTATCTGTATTAAATCAGGGCTACCGTCTGTCACTATTCCAGTCACCATCATAATCACCTTCAGTCCTGCAAACTCAGCACATAGAAAACTCTGTCGGCAGACTTCCTCATTAACCTCAAACACACCCTATGAACTTGTAGGGCTTTGTGTGACAGGCTTATTAAAGCAGATACCCAGTCCTAGTACTCAAATAAAATGAAGAGCAAGTGTGGAAGACAGTGCACTTATGGTCTCTGTTCCAGTACACTGAAATGCCTTTTCAGTGGCTCTCAGTGCCCTCTTGGATGACGGGCCTCTCTGAGAGGCATCTTTTGAAGAAAAGTTGTTGATGTTTTTTAAGACAAGTATTATAGGTGTGGGTTGTATCAAAAGAATTATCTGATGTAGGTATGAGTCAGGATGGAACCCTATGGTAAGGAAAGCTTGTTTTAAGCTTTGAATGTTTTAGGGATTTCAGTGTTACATCACCACAAATCATTTTCGATCTGTGTTTATTTATTTATTTATTTAATGGTATTTATATACCGCCTTATCATTCAATCAAAGCAGTTTCCACGGCAAACAATCAAGGGGGCAAGCGTGTACAGAGTGGTGTGTATGTGTTGGCGGGGATGTGATTAGATTTGGTTTATCTACATAGTGCGCTATTATACATCATGAGCTATTATACAGTCGGGGTGGTGGGGGGGGGTTGATGATCTGACTTGTATGCTGGTTCAGGGGGTATGTCCATAGTAATCGATGAACAGGGTTGTCTTCAGCTGTTTTCGGAAGTCCTTGATTTCTGTGGTTAGTCTCAGATCATCTGGGAGGGAGTTCCATATGGATGGAGCAGCCAGGGAGATTGCTCGTTTTGCGGTGTCTCTGCGGGTATTGGTGAAGTCTTTTGGGGTGTTAACCCGATTGGAGGTGCCTCTTCTTGGCCGTGTGCTTGTGTCGGGTTGTATGTGTGTATGTTAGGCTTATGTGTGTAGGCTTATGTTAGAGTCATTATCACTGTCAGGAGTAGATCATTGTAAGGCTGTGTTCGTCTTTATTACACCTTTACAGATGGCAGAAATCTTGCTTGGTAACATTGGCTTTCCATTGAAAGATGGAGTAAGTTTCAAGTTTTGATACTCACTTATAAAATCTTTTCTGCTGAGGCATCTGAATATTTGAAAGCCTTGATCAGTCCTCATCATTCAAATACACAGCTTCATTCTCAGGGTTAAAAAATGAGGCAGCTGTTCCCATTTCTGAAGGGGTTATCCATAACAAGGGTTATCCATAACAAGGGTTAGGATATTTTCCATCGTTGGTCCTATGCTTTGGAACTCATTGATAAAGGATCTTAGAGGTGATTCAAATTTATTGGCTTTTAGATAAAATTAAAAGCTTTTTGTATTTTCACAAGCTTTTGGTTAAATTACATGTTATGATGAGGTCCGAATTTCTTTCACTCATTGTTGAGTTTTATGTGAACAAAAGAGTTTATATATAATTGCTTTGAGTATAGGATAAAGCAGTATAAAAAAATGTTAAATAAATAAATGTAATTGTAGTCCACCTAGAATTAGGGTCTTCCCTAAGATGGGCTGAATAGAATTCTTAGTAAATAAATACTGCATTTCTAGAATCATAGAAACATGTCGGCAGAAAAAGACCATATGGCCTATCTAGTCTGCCCTTCCATATCAAATGCTATATTCCTTTTTTTTCCTTTAGAGATCTTCTGTGTTTGTCCCAGGCTTTCTTGAATTCAGATACTGTCTTCATCTCTACTACCTCCACTGGGAGACTATGCCACGCATCTACCATTCTTTCCATAAAGAAATATTTCTGCATATTACTCCTAAGTTTATCCCCTTTCACCCTCATCTTATGCCCCCCCGTGGCAGAGCTTACTTTCAATCTAAAGAGGCTCTCCTCCTGTGCATTTATGTCACAGAGGTATTTAAACATCACACCAAAGTCGTATACAGAGGCACTATCACCTCCTTTCTTATTTATTTTTATTTATTTATTTATTTTATTTATACACATTTATATACCGCATCTTCCACAGTTCAGTTGCTGTTCAGTTTCTTCTGCTGGCTATTCCTCTCCCTATGCACCCAAGCATCCTTCTAGCTTTTGCTGTCGCCTTTTTGACCTGTTTAGCTACTTTAAAATCATCAGAAACAATTACATCCAGGTCCCGCTCTTCTTTCATGGACAAAAGTACTGTATTTCACTCCCTACACTGTACCATTCCCTTGGATTTTTACAGCCCAAATGCATGACCTGCATTTTTTAGCATTAAATCTCAGCTGCCAAATTCTTGACCACTCTTTAAGGTTAGCTAGATCCCTCCTCATATGACCTACTCTTTCCTGGAAATCTACTCTGTTGCAGATTTTGATATCATCTGCAGCATTTATGCAACAGCCCTTCCACCTTATCACTAAGAAAGATTTTTAAAAAATTCGACCAAGGTCAGATCCCTGCAGAACACCACTGGTAACATCCTTTTCCTCAGAGTGAGCTCCATTTACTTGTACACTTTGTCACTTTCCACTCATCCAATTTCTTACCCAGTCAGTCACTTTAGGGTCCATCCCTAGGGTTCAATTTATTAATAAACAATATACAAAATCCTGAATAAAAAATGTATAAGGAAGGACCTCAAAAGTAGACGAGCATTTAGTTCTTCTAGCAGGAAAGCCTGACTAAATGGAAGCCAGAGTTGCTCAATTAACTCATCACTGGTCCACCAAGACTCCTAAAACAGAAGCTGTATCGCCCCAACCTGGGACAAGTTAATATTTAAATTCTTGTGTTACTTAGATTATTTTTTAAATTGTTAATTCTTTTTAAATTCTTGAAACTGTTATTTGTTGAGAGTAATTTATCACTGAAAATTTGCACGCATATCGGATGACAGGCAAAAAGATTTTTAAAAAAAAGCAGAAAATCATAAAATACCCAAGAAATATCAAGAAACTGTTCTGTTACTTTTCAGGTCCTTCCTCATAAAAGTTCATTCCAGGATTTTGTATAATGTTTGTTTAGACTATTTTTTTTTTTTTTGCAATTTATTAATAAGTCATTTGTGTGGAACGGTGGAAGGCTTTACTGAAATCCAAGTACACCACATCTAGGGCTCTCCCTCTGTCCAACTCTCTAATCACCCAGTGAAAGAAATCAATCAGATTTGCCTCTGCTAAACCCATGCTGCCTTGAATCCTGCAATCCATTGGATTCCAGAAACTTCACTATCCTCTGTTTTTTCAGCATTTCCATTAATTTACTCACCACAGAGGTCAAAATAACCAGCCTATTAATTCTCACTTATCATCCTTACTTCCATTTTTGTGTAAAGGGACCACATGTGCCTTTTGCAATCCTCTGGGACCACTTCTGATTCTAAAGAAACATTGAAAAGATCAGTCAGTGGAGCCGCTAGAATGTTCCCAATTTCCTTCAATATTCTTGGATGTATTCCACCTGTCTACTTTTAGTTTAGCTAGTTCCTCACAAACACAGTCTTCTGAAAATCATTCAAGATCCCCTTCCCTTCTGCTCCTATTTGTGGGTGTTTTCTGAAGTCCTGCTCCTGGCTCTTCATCAGTCAACACAGAACAAAAATATTTAATAAGCAATTCTGCTTTATCCTCATCTGCTTCTACATATTTATTTTATTTATTTATTTAACATTTTTTTATATGTTGTTGTTGTTGTTAAGTGCCGTCGAGTCGGAGTCGACTCATGGCGACCCTCTGGATAGCTATCCTAAATTGTGCTCGGTCTTCAGTCAGGCGGCTCATTGTTGACAGACTGGTACCCATAGCTGCTGTTATTGTATCGATCCATCTCATTGCTGGCCTTCCTCTTTTGCGTTGACCTTCTATCTTGCCTTTCTATACTGCCTTTATATTCCTCCCCTTCACCCTTCAGTCTGACGATACCACTTTTGCACTTCCTCCTCTCACTAACATATCAAAAAAAAGTCTTGTTCCCTCATTTTATAGCATTGGCTATTTCTTCATCTTTTTGTAACTTTGCTTTCCTGACTATTTTCTTAGCTTGTCTAAGTTTTTCCAAATATTGATGCTTGTCTTCCTCTTTCTGTGATCTCATGTATTTTTTGAAGGCCTCCCCTTTTTTCTTCACCTTTTCAGCTACTTCTTTTGAGAACCATAGTGGCCTCCTTTTCCTTTTACATTTATTTACCTTTCTAACAAAAAGGTTGGTTGCCCTTAAAATATCCCTTTCAGTTTTGCCCACTGTTCTTCTACATCCCCCAGCTGTTCCCATCCTGCTAACGACTCCTTCAGGCATTGTCCCATTTTGGCAAAGTTAGTTTTCCTAAAGTTCAAGACCCTCACTTTTGAATGGATTTTATCAGCCCTAGTCTAATAGTGAACCAAAGCATCTGGTGATCACTGGATGCTAGATGATCTCCCACTATAACATCAGAAATACTTTCCCATTGGTAAGCACCAAGTCCAGTATGGCCTCTTCACGTGTGGGTTTTGTTATCAGTTGCTTGAATAGTTCTCCCTGTAGAGAATCCAGGATCTCCTTACTTCATGTTGCCCAACCAAGTGCTGTAACATAGTAACATAGTAAATGACGGCAGATAAAGACCAATATAGTCCATCTAGTCTACCCAGTAAGATGGGAAGAGTAGGTGCACCTGCCGCTCCGTGCAGGCCACCCCTCCCCATGTCTTTGTTTTAGGGGTGAACCCACCGCTCTGTGTAGGACACCCCTGTATGTTGAGAAATTAGATAGTTACGTTTATTTTGATTTTATCCTGTTGCTGTAAAGGGATCCACTGTATCTTTCCCATGCCATTTTGAATTCTTTCACTGTATTTGCCCCCACCACTTCCATCGGGAGGGAATTCCAAGCATCCACCACCCTTTTTGTGAAAAAGCACCTCCTGACATTGCCTTTCGATTTACCCCCTTGCAGCTTCATGTCATGCCCTCTAGTTTTACAGCTTCCCCATCTTTGGAAGAGGTTTGTTTGTTCATTATTTCTCTTTAAGTATTTAAAGGTCTGAATCATATCTCCTCTGTCCCTCCTCTCCTCCAGAGTGTACATATTTAGGTCTTCAAGTCTCTTCTCATAAGGCTTCTGACGCAGGCTCCAAATCATTTTGGTCGCCTTCCTCTAAACAGTTTCTAGTCTTTTTATATCCTTTGCAAGATATGGTCTCCAACACCGAACACAGTATTCCAAGTGAGGCCTCACCAGTGACTTATACAGTGGCATTAGTACCTCTTCCTTTCTGCTGGTAATTCCTCTTTGTATGCAACCCAACATCCTCCTGGCTTTTGCCACTGCCTTGTCACACTGTTTTGCCACCTTGAGATCCGCAGAAATAATCACACCAAGTTTCTTCTCCTTGTCCATACACACCAACCTCTCGCCCCCTATCCTGGCTCGTCTTTTGCCAGTGTGAGTCCCCTGGCACCTGGTGGCCTGCAGAGGCCCAGGATGGGCCGGATCCCACATGATGAGCCCAGCTGCCCAAGTCATGGACTCCTCACTAAAGTCACTCATGACATCATTTTGTTTCAAATCATTGAAATCAACTTTAATCAATTACTGACAAACTGACCGACAAAGCCGAAAATCATATGTCCACATCACAATTCACAAAACAACTGTCAGCCTGTCAAACACTTAACAATCGAATTGGAAATTTACAGTTTCAAACATTCTAACTTTGCAATGCATTAATGCACATTCCACGTGCTGACTGCTGACAGTTAGCTAAGTATCAACATGTCAAAGTTCGAACATGTGTTAATGCAAAGTCATGGATAATGCACTCAGAGTCAACTTCTCTCAGAAGGTCCTGCTCGATACTCAACAAGCTAAGCATGTTCAGATGCTCGTGCAACATCGTTGATCTGAGATGATTCTTAATCAGCTTCAGCTTGCTGAATGACCGCTCACCTGAGCAGTTCATCACCATAAGGCAGAGGAAAATGTGCAGCACGATCTCTGTGTTCGCAAACATGCTATGGAAGCCATTATCAATGATGAAGCGATGCAACTGAATTTCGATCTTGCTGCAGATTGTAGCATTATCTGGATCGTCATTCTCATCTTTTTCCAGATCGTCCGACTCCGACACCTGCAATGCTTCCTTGCCCAACTTGTTTGCTGAGCTGCCTTAAATTGTACTAACTCTTCCGCAAGTTCAGGCTGCAGATCGGAGGCATAGCAATTAACAAATTTGCTTGCACCTTCTCGAATTTCTGCATCAGAAAGTGATGAAATTTTATGCAAGAAAGCAAATTGGTCGGTCAATTCAGCATATGCTTCCTTGCGCTTCGACAGTGCAGCAGCAAGGCTGTCGATGATAACAATGAATGTGTCAGTATGGAATTTATCATGTGGTTGCAACTGAATCTCAGTGTCTGTGCTGGATTCGTCGTATCTGCGATTTCGTCTGCATACTCGCTTGCTGAGATCAGCCTGATAGTTTTCACAGCGTGACAGGTCTTTGCCATGTGCTTCAAAGTGGTCGAACTGTTCATGAAGGCTTTGGACGTACATCTGCAGTGAGTCATAAATCGCAGTAACAGAATTCAAGTTTTGATCAGCTGACTGCAACGACACACTGTTCACTTGGAATCTTGCGAGAACCTTCTGCCAGAAAGCAGCCATTATGCCCATCTCAAGGCACTGCATTCGATTCTGCAATCCTCTGGCTTCTTGACATGTCTCTGCCTTGTGTTCGCACACTTTGTCATCTATAATGTCCTCCAGAGCTTCGACAATCTCATCATAGTCCCTCACCAGAGCATTTGCCGCATCGAATTGTGCCGACCACTGTGTGTCGGACAGTCTCTTTAGTGTTAGCCGGCCTGCAGTCTGTTCCAGCTTGTCCTTGAGGATGGCCCAGCGTGCTGTCGAACCATCAAAAAACACGTACAGCCATTGGACAAAGTCAAAGAACGATATGGCATTGGCACAACAGGCTGCTGCACACTGATCAACGAGGTTCAAGGAATGGCCTGCACGGGGTATGTAGGCGGCATGAGGATTTACCTGCCGTATAAGAGCCTGCATACCTCTGTATTTGCCACTCATGTTGCTGGCATTATCATACGATTGTCCTCGACAATCGTCAGTGTTGATCCCCCAGCTGTGCAGAAACTGAAGCAAGCTATCTGCAAGCTGTTCACCTTTGTGACCTTGCTGAGGTAGAAATGCAAGGAAGCGCTCAACAGGGCCAGATGGCAACACGTAACGAATAATCACTGTCAGCTGATCCTGGTGTGTTATATCAGGCGTCAAATCAACTGAGATTGAGAAGTACTTGGCAGACTGAACTTCAGCCTTAATCCGATCGACAACTGACTGGACAATCAGCTGAATTAATTGATTGCAGATGTTGACAGACAGGTATAAAGTGTGTCCTTTTCCCTTGTTAGCATGCATCTGCAGGTATTGCTCCATGAAGGGATCAAATTTTGATAAGTTCAAGGATTCCCAAATAGTTGCCATTATGGGCAGAGCTAATGATCTGCTTGTCACCTCTAAAGGCCAGGTCACGTTCAGATAAAAAGGAAATCGTTTCAAACAACCGCTCGTGAACAGCACGCCAATACTCACGTTGTTTGTCACATTGCTTTACTAGTGCCTGATCAACACATTTTGCTGTGTCACATTGCGCTAGCAGTTTAATCACGGATGCTCGATGAGTAGAACTGACCTCGTGTTCCATGATTTGTTGCTTCTTATGCTTCCAGTTGCAAAACCTTTTTGTGCCGAAGGCTACATCTGGTGACATTAGCTTGCATGGAAAGCAAAATAGACGAAGCTTAGATGGTGAATAGCAAAGCCAGTCACGATCGATTGGTTCCTTCGACAGCGGATGAGTTGTTTTGAACAGGTCATGAGAGCATTTCCTTGGTTTTCCATTGGCTGAATAGACAGTTCTGGTTGAAGTGAAATCCGAGTCCCAGTGGGCACATTGCACACTACCTGCTGTCACCCAGTACTCTCGCATGTCGTCAACAGTGTCGACGGGCCATTCACCAAGGTCTGTAGAGTAGCAGACAGCAGATAAACACCGAACTGGAACATCATCATGTTCTAGAAACTCGGTAACGTCCGTTGCAGGGTCTTCAGCCTGCTGGAATGGCAGACAGTCCACTTCCATTTTCTCTTCAATTTTAACTGCTGTCTCATTTACGTTAGTAGTCGCAGTCATTGAAGCTTCGACATCTACTCCTACCTCAGCCTCCTGAGCTGGAGCGGTCATGCAGGGCTGAGTTGTCTGCCAAAAGTAAGTCATAATCGACCGCGTTCCAGTTATAGCAGCAGCATCCCGCTGTGCCTGTTCATGGTGTTTTTGCCAACCGGACTTATACTTGCGGTTTATGTCACGTTCCCTTGAAGTCATGCCATTACATTAACTGTAGTTTTATTATATAATCTGTAATATAAAATATATAAGCAAGTTAATATTACGGTAACCAGTAAAACTAACCACACAGATACGGTTAAATTAAACCAGCAAAACTTAGTAATAGCAGACGACCGTAACAAAACTTGTGTTTACATTACATTTACATTACAAAGAATAGCAAACATATATATTATATTATATTATATTACATATCAGACCTTCAGACATCTTTGTAGCTTAATACTATTTAATATTATTTAAATTAAATGTTACGCTATCAGGTGAGGTGTCAGCATCTTTCAGTGTTTACAAGTTAAACCGGAAGTAGATTATGATAGCCTGGTTCCCGGTCTACAGTCTACTGTTCAGGAACACTGAACAAGCTGAACAAAGGACCAAAACATTTAAAAATAACTTTAAAAACTTTACGAGTGGAAAATAAAAATGTAAAAAAATAAATTGAAACTAGAATAAGTAAAGAAATAACATAATAAAAAAAATTTAACTTTAAATGTCTTAAACATAAAAAGGACTTATAAAACTAAAACATTACAACAAGCAGCTGCTGTAGCGCGCGGGGCACCTTAGATGCACGGGGCCCCTGGCACAGTGCCATAGTGCTCACCTATAAAGATGGGTCAGCCCCTATCACGTACATTTCCCCTGGATTTCTGCTTCCCAAGTGCATGACACTGCACTTCTTCGCATTAAATCTTAACTGCCAAGCATTAGACCAGTCTTCCAGCTTTTGTAGATCTTTCCTCATGTTATCCACTCCCTCAGGGGAGTCCACTCTGTTGCAAATTTTCATGTCATCTGCAAAAAGACAGACTTTTCCATGCAGTCCTTCAGCAATATCACTCACAAATACATTGAACAGTGCCGGGCCCAGGATTGAACCCTGGGGCACCCCGCTAATCACCCTCCTTTCATCTGATTGAGCTCCCTTTACCATCACCTTCTGTCATCCGACAGTCAACCAATTTCTGATCCAGTTCACGACCTTGGGACCCATCCCCAAACTACTGAGTTTATTGATAAGCCTCCTATGAGAAACAGTATCAAAGGCTTTGCTGAAATCCAGGTAGATGACATCCATCGCATGCCCCTGATTTAGTTCTCTGGTCACCCAGTCAAAGAACTCAATCAGATTTGTTTGGCAAGATTGTCCTTTGGTAAAACCATGTTGCCTCGGATCATGCAACCTGTTGGTTTTGAGAAAGTCCACTATTCACTCTTTCAGGAGCGCCTCCATTACTTTTCCCACCACCAAGGTAAGGCTCACAGGCCTGTAGTTTGTCACGTCTTCCCTGTCACCACTTTTGTGAAGAAGTACCACATCTGCCCTTCTCCAGTCCTGAGGAACTTCTCCTGTTTCCAAGGATCTGTTGAAAACTTCCTTTAATGGCCCTGTAAGAACCTCTCTGAGCTCTTTCAGTATCCTGGGATGCATCCCATCCGGTCCCATGGCCTTGTTCACTTTCAGTTTTGCACGTTGTTCTAACACATCATCTTCAGTGAATGGTGTGGTATCTACTTGTTGTTTTTGTTTAAAGAACCAAAAAAATACTACAGGATATGCCATTACTATTTACTATTAAACATTCATAAAGCGCTCCAAGTCATATACTGCGCTGTACATACACAGTCTCTACTCGTCAGAGCTTACAATCTAATCAAGACAGACAAGACAAACGATAGGAATAAGGATAGAATCGGGAAGGAGACAAGGAAACAAGATCCAAAAGCCTTTAGCATAGATTTGAAAAAGGGGCAGGGATGAAGCCTGGCATACACTGATACAGATTCTCTATTCCATGGTGCCTCGGGTTGTTCATGCACTGTGTAACTGTTTGTGCCACTTCAGACAGCTGCTGGTTTTGACTGCTTCTTAAGCCATATAGGTTAAGTTTCCATAACCCCTTCTCAAAAGCCTCAGTGCTTCTCCCAAGCTTTCTTGAAATTCGCACTGTCCTCATCTCCACCACTAGGTGGCTACTGCATGCATCCGCCATCCTCTGAAGAGAACCCAGCACTCTATTACAGACCTGTGTGGATTTTGCAAAAAAGATCCTCCATTTCCTGTCTTAGCCAGTTTCATATCCACCACAGGGCACTTGCTCCTTACCCAATAACGTTTTAATGTACTGAATCTTTTCATGAGGGACTTTGTTAAATGTTTACTGAAAATCCAAACACACTATCCAACTAGCTTTATACAAACGCCATCAACATGTCTGCACCTTCAAAAAACAATTGGTAAGGCCAAGACTTTAAAGAGAATGAGTGAACATGGGGTTTAACAAAGTAAACAATATAGCTACAGTAGGAGTGGAGGAGTAGCCTAATGGTTCAAGCATTGGCTTGGGACCAAGAGACCAGGGTTTGATTCCCTTTAGTATTCATAACATAAGATATGACATACTGTATCCTGTACAATGGCCAATCCATGTCGCAAGTAAAAAAAAAAGGTCCATAAAAAAAAAGAAAGGTCCATAAACCATTATTAAGAAGGGACCCAGGATATCAATGCTTGTCCTAGTAAAAGCATTGTGGAACCTGTGTCTTTTGGGGAAACTGCTAGGTACATATGACCTAGATTAGCCACTGTTGGAAACAGGATACTGGGCTTGATGGACCTTGGTCTGACCCAGTATGGCATATCTTATGTTATATGTTCTTAAGTACCTAAAGCAGATTCCCAAAAAGATACAGATTGTACAAGCAGGGGATTTTCCAGGTCCTCTTTAATAATGGTTTATGGACCTTTCCTCCAGGAACTTGTCCAAAACGTTTTTAAACCCCAGCTACACTAATAGCTTTTATTATATCCTCCGGTAATGAATGCCAGAGTTTGATTACACGTTGAATGAAAAAATATTCTCTTATTAGTCTTAAATGGTTTATGTTGTAGCTTAATTGCATATCCTCTAATCTTTCTACTTTTTGATGGTGTAAACAATCAATCTACGTTTACCCATTCCACTCCATTCATTGATTTATAGATCATATCTCCCCTCAGCCATCTCCTTTCCAGGTTGAAGATCCCTAACCTTTAAGCCTCTCCTCAGGGGTATCCTTCCATCCCCTTTACCATTTTGGTGGCTCTTCTCTGTACCTTTCCTAATTCCGCTATATCCTTTTTTTTTTTTTTTAATTGAAATTTTTAAACATACTTACAAAATAAAGTACAGGAAATCAAGAAGCCAATGCCATTACATAAACAAAAACAAAACAAGGAAACCATCCATATATAAGAAAACAAAAAAATGCATCAGTCCTCATATACTTAGCCCACTATAAAGGGGAGAATTTCCAAGGAAATATATAAAGAAAATTCCAGGAACAAATTCCTACTATTAAGACAGCCCAAACTTATTTATCCCCACTTCTCCAAACATAATATGCACTACTATTTATTATCCAAAAATACCTGCAATTGAGAAGGATCAACAAAGATATATTTAGATCCCTGCAATGTAATTACACATTTGCAAGGATAACGTAAGAAAAAACTTGCTGATAGGGCCAACACCTTAGGCTTCAAAGCTAAAAAAGCCTGTCTCCTAAGTTGTGTGGCCTTACAGACATCGGGAAACATCTGTACCCTAGCACCACAGAACAGAACAGATGACCTTTTAAAATATAACCTAAGATACAGGTACCAGACTTGTACACAATATTCAATGTGTGGTCGCACCTTGCAACGATACAGAGGCATTGTATCATCCTTGGTCTTATTCTTCATTCCTTTCCTTTTGATTCCTAGGATTCGCCTTCTTGACTGCTGCTGCACACTTGGCAGAGGGCTTCAACGTGTTAGCCACAAAGTAAATATTTTTCCTGGGTGATGGTTCCTAATGTGGAACATCGCATTGTGTAACCATAGTTTCGGTTATTCTTTCCTAGGTGCATAACTTTGCACTTGTCCACATTAAATTTCATTCACTATTTGAACGTTCAGTCTTCCAATTTATCAAGCTCCCCTTGTAATTGTTCACAATCCTCTTGTGTTTTAACAACTTTGAATAATTGTGTGTCATCTGCAAATTTCATTACCTCACTCATTATTCCCATTTCCAGGTCATTTACAAATGTTAAAAAGCAGCATACCCAGCAGAGATTCCTAGGGTATTCCACTATTCGCCTTTCTCCATTATGAAAATTGGCCATGACTTTTTAATTTGCCAAGAGTCTCTCATGAGGGACCTTGTCAAAGGCTCTCTGAAAATCCAGATACACTATATCGATTGGCTCACCTTTGTCTACCTGTTTATTCACACCTTCCAAAAAATATTCAGATTAGTAAGACAAGACTTTCCTTGGCTAAAGCCATCTTGGCTTTCTCCCATTAAACCATGACTATCTCTACATGTTTAGTAATTTTGTTCTTTATAATACTTTCTACCTTTTTGCCCGGTACAGACATCAAGCTCACTGATCTATAGTTTCCCAGATCACCCCTGGAACCCTTTTTAAAAATTGGCATTAGATTGGCCATTTGCCGGTCTTCAGGTATTACAGATGATTTTAATGATAGTTCACAGATTACTAATAGCAGGTCTGCAATCTCATATTTAAGTTCTTTCAACACTCTCAGATGCATACTATCCAGTCCAAGTGATTTCTATTCATCTGTTTATCAACTAGATGTAATACATCTTCCCAGTTTATCAATAATTCTTTCAATTCTTCCAATGCGTCACCTTTAAATACCATTTTGGTCATGGGTAACTTCTCTACATCTTCTTCAGTAAAGACCAAAGCAAAGAATTTATTCAGTCTCTCTGCTATGGCCTGGTCCTCTTAGTGCCCCTTTTTCAAATCTATCATCTAACAGTCCAGCTGACTTACAGGTTTTTATTTTGCTACAAATGTACTTGAAAAGGGTTTTATTATCTGCTTTTGCTTCCACGGCAAGCTTTTTTTCAAATTCTCTTTGCCTGCCTTATCGGTGCCTTACATCTAACTTACCAATGTTTAAGTTTCAAGTTTTCGTCATTTGGCTCCCTTTTCCATTTCCTGAAAGATGTTTTTTTGGCTGCAACAGCCTCTCTGACCTCACCTTTAAACCATGCTGGAATTTTTTTTGGACTTCCTTCTGCTTTTCGTAAAAGTGTGAAATACAGTTGGCCTGGGCTTTCAAGATATTTTTAAATGACCATGCATGATGTAAATCTTTAACCTTTGCAGCTGCTGCTTCTAGGGCTTTTTTAAACTATTTTCCTAATTTTACCATTCTCCCTTTTGGAAGTTAAAAGGCAGTACTGTGGAGTTCCTTGCAGTACTTCCTCATTTATTAAATCAAATGCAATCATGCTATGATCATTATTGCCAAGTGATCCCAACACCTTTATCTCTTGCACCAGATCTTGTGTTCCACTAAGGACTAGGTCCAAAATGGCTTCCCCTCTTGTCTGTTCATGAACCAGCTGCTCCAAGCAGCAGTCATTTATTCCATCTATAAACTATCTTCTTAGCATGTCCTGCTGTGACACTCACCCAGTCGATACTGGGGTAACCGAAATCACCATTATTACTGTGCTATAACTTTCCTGATTTCTTTGAGCATTTCATCATCCATTTGTTCATTCTGGCCAGGCGGTTGATATTACACCTCCACTACCATCACCTTATCCTTTTTTACATGGAATTTCAATCCATAGATATTCTAGAGTGCATTTTGTTTCCTGCAAAAAAAACTTCAATCCTGTGTGACTCATGACCTCTCCACCAATTTGACCTACTCTATCATTACAATATAATTTGTACCCATTGGTTGTCCTCCTTCCACCAGGTCTCAGATATCAAGCATATCTGACTTCTCATTTAGTGCTATATATTCCAACTCTCCTATCTTAGTTTTTTTAGACCTCTAACATTTGCATACAAGCATTTTAGAGATTCTATTTTATTCATATTAATCTAGTTATCGGTAGACGGGGGTAATTTGGAATCTTTAAGCTCGGTCTGCTCTGTACTTAAGGGCATTTGGGTTACTTTTGGCTTTGCACTATGCACTCTTGGGCAACTGACTGCTTTCCCCTGTTATCTAGTTTAAAAGATGCTCTTTCCCCTTTTTAGAGATTAATGCCAGCAGCCTGGTTCCATCCCGGTTAAGATGGAGCCAAGCCCTTCAGAAACGTCCCTCCTTACCCCAGAATGTTGCCCAGTTCTCAAATCCAAAACCCTCTTCCTTGCACCATCTTCTCATCCACACATTGACACTCCAGAGCTCTGCCTGCCTTTTGGGTCCTGTGCCTGGAACAAGCAGCATTTCGGAGAACGCTACCCTGGAAGTTCTGGATTTCAACTTCCTACCTAAAAGCCTAAATTTTGCCTCCAGAACCTCTTTCCCACACTTTCCTATATCACTGGTACCAATAAGTACAGAAGTCTCTTGCACTTGGGATGCAGAAAGCCAAGGGAATTGTATAAGATAGGGGGCAATAGGTTGGTATGCACGGACCAGGACGACAACCTTGGAGCAATTGAGGATCTCAAAGTGGCAAAAACGTGAGACAAGGAGGTGGCCAAAGCCAAGAAGGATGCTGGGTTGCATACAGAGAGGAATTACCAGCAGAAAGGAGGAGGTACTAATGCTTATCTATAAGTCACTGGTGTTCAGTTTTTGAGAGCATATCTCACAAAGGATATAAAAAGACTGGCAACGGTTCAGAGGAAGGCAACCAAAATGATTTGGAGCCTGTGCCAGAAGACATATGAAAGACTCCACGACCTAAAAATGTATACTCTGGATGAGAGGAAGGACAGGGAAGAAGTATTGAAAGGTCTGTATCATAAGGAGTATTAATCAACAAACAAACCTTTTTCAAAGACAGGAAAGCTGTAATACTAGAGGTCATAACATGATGCAGGAGGGTAAACTGAAAGGCAACGTCAAGAAACACTTTCACGGGGGGTGGTGGATGCTTGGAATGCCCTCTTGATGGAAGTTGTGGGGCAAATAGTGACAGAATTCAAAATGATATGGGACAGTGGATCCCTTTATAGAAACAGGATAAAATCAAATAAACTTAACTGTCTCTGATATCTCAACAAGTAGAGGTGACCTGCACAGAGCGGTGGGCACACTTACTCTTACATCCTTGCTGGGCAGACTAGATGGACCATGCTGGTCTTTATCTGCCGTCATATACTATGTTATGTTACTATGTTACTTCATTCCCATATTTATATTTGGGAGTCACAGATGGTCCTTCTCCAGGATTTTCTTTAGTAAAAACAGAGCAGAAGTATCTGGAATTACATCTACTGTTTATAATTGGTTCAAATCATATCTATCAAACAGAACTCAAACAGTAAGAATCCACACCCAAATTTCTAACACCTTCAAACAAACTCAGGGTCTCCCGCAGGGTTCTGCATTATCTGCGCTATTATTTAATATTTACTTACAACCAGTTTGTAACATCTTTAAACGTCACAATGTTTATTATCATATCTACGCTGATGATATAATGTTCTACCTCCCATTTGAAATCCCACACCCACCTCTTCAAAAAATAACAGAATGTTTCAATGAACTAACTGAATGGCTCAAAGAACAAAATCTACTTATCAACTTTACTAAAACTGATATATTATTCATCACTAAAAATCAAACATACATACCCCCAAACACGATCACACTAGATACTCATGAAATAAATACAAAAAAAGAAATAAAATATTTAGGTGTGATACTTGACAATAATCTAAATATGGATTCACATATAAAATATCTAACTAAAAAAATACATTACAAACTCAAAACACTAAAACAATTAAGACCATTGATTCATCTACAAGACTTTATTAATATAATTCATGCTATCATCACCCCACATTTTGATTATGCAAACACAATACTTAATGGCATTTCAAAACAAAATATTAAAAAGATACAAATAATTCAGAACATAGCTGCCAGGATGATTATGAATATAAGCCCACTTGAACATGTTACACCAATTTTGGCTGAACTTCATTGGCTACCTATTTACTCCCGAATCAAATATAAAATTCTTGTCACTACATTTAAACTTATAAATAATCTTGCACCATCGGCACTCAATACACTGATTAATATAGACATCGATAAACGATCCCAAAGAAGCAGAAACTTAAATACCTTAACAATACCAAAAGATTTCACAAAAGCCAGAAAACAAACAAATAAGAGAGCTTTCTCACACTCTGCTCCAATTCTTTGGAACAATCTACCTGACAACATTCGCCTGCTATCTGATATAAAGGAATTTAGAAAAAAATTAAAAACTCACTTATTCATATTACACTACAATACACCCTCAGAACAGAATACTCAAATAGATACAGGCTAACATTTATACATTATTATTACATACTCTATTTTCAAAATAAATATCACTAATACACTATTAACCATACCACACTCTCATTCACATGATGATTATAGATTTAAACTAACAATGTATATATGTTCTAATATGTTATACCTTTAATGTTACAACATTCCTTGTAAATTATAATTATCTGTTCTATGTAAACTGACTTGGTATATTACATACCAATTAACCTACTGTTCCATGTAAACCGCACTTGATACTAGGGAAAGAGCGGTATATAAATAACTGTTAAATAAATAAATAAATAAATCTGTTTAGCAGTTTTGCTTTTCCAATGTCACTTTCCACAAATCCGTTCCCTGCACTTCTGAATCCTGAAATTCCATCTCTGATTTTCCTCCTCTCCCGAAGATAACTGAAGAAAGTTTTGTCGCCACACTTCACATCTTTAGCCATCTTTTCCTCTGCCTTTGATTTTGCTTTCCTTATTTCTCTTTTTGTCTCTTTTAGTTTGATCCTGTATATTCCTTACTGTGTTCCTCTGTTTGCAAGCTTTTGAATTTTGCAAAAGCTGTGTTTTTTGCCTTTATTTGACCAGCCACTTCTTTGGAGAACCAAATAGGTTTCCTTCTCCTCTTGTTTTTATTTACTTTCCTTACATATTTATCCATTGCCCCTTTTATTGCCACCTTTAGTTTAGGCCATTCCAATTCTACTTCCCTTATCCCCTCCCACCCTGCCAACTCCTCCTTCGAGTACTTGGCCATTTTACTGAAGTCAGTGTTTTTGAAGTTTAGGACTTAGAGCTTGCTATGATTGGACTGCACCTTGACGTTTATCTCAAACCACACCGTGTGATGATCACTGCTGCTCACAGGGGCACCCACCCAGACATTCGACACTCTCTCACCGTTGGTGAGCACTAAATCCAGCATTGAACTTTCCCTGGTTGGTTCCATCACCATTTATTAAGTGACGCATCTTGGAAAGCATCCACAATTGTTTTGCTTCTTGTCAGATTTGCAGAAGGAATACTCCAATCCACATCGGGTAGATTAAAGTCACCCAATATGATCACTTCCCCCTTTGTGGCTATCTTGGCAATATCTATAATCAATTCGTTATCTATTTCTTCGATTTGAGTCGGAGGTCTGTAGATTGCAGCAGTATGGATGACAGTGCCATTTCCTCTTTCCAACACAATCCAGAGCGCTGCTTCTTTTCCCCTTGCACCCTGCATTGCAGTAGCTTTAATATTGCTTTTTACAGGGTCTGCTGGTTAAAACTTGTGGCTTAAGTTATAGTTTTCGCTCTTCTTTATTTTTTTCTCATTATTTCTTTCTGATAAGAATCTCTATCCATTAGTTTAGCAAATGGTAATAAATAGAACAACGAAAACATTGCTGCATTGTTTCATCTTTCCTTTGGAGGTTGTAATTTGGTGGCCAATCCAGGGCCCGGTCTTTGCTACTTCCTTCTCTGTTCTCTGCTGATATGAAATACCCCTTTACAGTATCTTCTTTTCTGTTGACACAAACTACAATCGAATTTTAGCTTGCTGGTCTTTATTGGTTAATCTATTTGTCATTTAATGATAATTAAACGCATGTTTGTACTGGTCTTGCAAATGCCAACAAAGATCATATATTTCCTTCTTCCTAGAACAGAACGCTGGTTGCTCACAACACAGAAAATACGCTAAACAATCATGAAATCTAAAACACATAAATGAAGAAAGCCATAAAGAAAAAGGTTAGTACTTGGTGTGGCATTATACTGTATCTAGTATTTAGTATGAGGCTGTTTATGTGTGCATGTGAAAGATGATTATTTGAGTCTATCTAGCTGTCAGAATCTGTTTTTCAGTGATTGCTGCTCTTTGTTCCCCCTCCCCCCCCCCCCCGCCCTTTCCCACCCAAAATCTGCTGGTCTGTGTTAATTTAGGGATAGTAGAATAAGCACAAGATGTTTTGGTAGTCTTTAGAGACATAGGGGTATGTATACTAAAACCCCGTTAGGTGCGCGCCGCGCTAGTGTGCGGGATGCCATATAAGGAGTGGGCGTTTCAGTCTGAAAAAGCAAACCGGGATTAATCATGCGCTAATGTGCGCTGTGCGCTCATGTGCACCGCGCACATTAGCGCATGAGAAACTTGCGCGGGAAGCATAAGTGGCGCGCAGATGTGCACACACAGGAACAGAGCCACAGTAAAATGGTGAAGACACTGACGGATGGTGCAGGGATCATGTGTTCAATCCCCCACTGTGCCCAATAAAGAAGGCTGGCTGAGGCATTACCTGTTAAAGGTAATATTGCAGTCTGAGGCATATTAATTTTATTTTAATTACTGCTACTAGCAAACGCACTCTGAAAGCACTGTAACATAAGGCACCCCATAAGGTACCCCAGAGGGCACATTTTAAAGTGCACTGTCTGCCAAGGCACCATAGAATGTTGCTTATAGGGCACTTTATAGGGTGCCGTATGAGGTACTGCAAGGTCACAGCACTGTTTTTGATGGCAACACTGTGCAGTTTAAGGAATGAAAATCATAAGTAGGTGCGCTGACATGCAAGGAGGAGCAGCAGTGTAGCACAACAGTTAAGACACTGACCAATGATGCAGGAGTCATGGGTTCAATCCCCCGCTATGCCTAATGAAGAAGGCTGGCTGAGGCATTACCTGTTATAGGTAATATTGCTGTAGGGGGCATTTTATTTTTATTTTAATTAGTGCTGCCAGCAAACACACCCTCAAAGTATTGTAACATAAGGTGCTGCATAAGGCGCCTCATAGGGTACCCCAGAGGGCACATTTTAAAGTGCACTGTCTGCCACGGCACCCTACAATGTTGCTGAAAGGCTGGCCTATAGGGCGCCATATAGGGTGCCCTATGAGGCACAGCAAGGTCATAGCACTGTGTTTGATGGCAGCACTGTGCATTTAAACGCATGGAAATCTGAAGTAGGTGCACTGACATGCAAGGAGGAACAGCAGTGTAGCACAATGGTTAAGGCACTGACTGCTGATACAGGGGTCATGAGTTTGCTCCCCAGTGTGCCTAATACGTAAGGCTGGCTGAGGCATCAGCTTTGCAATCTATGTATTGTTTCCTGCAGCACTTTATTTGTATTTTATTAATTACTGCCAGCAAACACACCCTTACATGCCGTAACTGAAGGTGCCGCATAAGGCACCCTATAAGGCACTCCATAGGGCACATTATAAAGTGCACTGTCCGCCACGGCACCCTAAAATGTCCCCTATAGGGCACCCTATAAGTCGCTCTACAGGATAATGTATAGTGCACCTTATATGGACGGTAACCATAAGGTGACCTATAGGGCGACCTATAAAGCGCCCTCTGAGGCACCTTATGGGTACAGTACATTGAGAGTGTTTTTGCTGGCAGCAATAATGTACATTAAAAAGAGATAATGCTTTGGGCAGCCCTATCAAATAACCCCACTGTGGGTTTGAACCCATGACCTCTGGCTCCACAGGCAGTGAAGTAACCAGTGGGCTATAGCTCTATAGCTACTAGCAAGCCCCTGGCTGGCTGCAGAGGGACTGCACGTCACCACACAGACAGTCTGCTGTGGTCACCAGGATAGGGTTAGCCCACCCGTACCCATGATGCACTGCACATGCAAATCAGCTGTCCACAGATGAACACAAGATGGGGTATGCACCCCCACAGCACCTCGGCCTGGTAGGGGGAACTGACCATGTGCACCCCCACAGCACCTCGGCCTGGTAGGGGGTACTGACCGTGTGTTTTACTGGCACAGAGTAGCTACACACTGTCACATTGTGCAGGTACTGTGCTCACCCTGGGGGTGCGGTGAGGCGCCCAGCACCAGGTCCACAGCACCTTCCATGGTAGAAACAGGCCATGCTGCAGGTCCCCAGCAGTGCTAATGTGGGAGATAGATAGTTTCTGCAGACACATCTTGGATATATCTGTATGTCTCAGTCAGGTGTAGCCCCTATGGACCCTTAGGAGGCTTATGTACCACCACCCTCCTCCTCCAGGGCTGAGGGTGGCAAACAGGGTCTCCCATCAACAGATCCACACTCTACCTCCCTGCAATGGTGGCATTAGAGGGGACCATCAACCCCAGTCCTGCTGGGGAACAGACACCTACAGGGCAGTCAATGCAGCTCTGTACACATCCATAACGCAATAGCAGACAGACATTAGGCCTGGATATGCTAAGCTGCACCCCACCACTATCTGATATGCTCCTGCAGCAAGCCTTCAGCCACTGCACCCTGCAAGGCACTCCATCAAGACACATACCAGCTGCAAACAGTCTGCTAGCTAGTCCATAGTGCATGTCCCTGGTGGAAATGCATGCACCCAGAACTGGGATGTCAGCATACACAACAAGCAGATAAGTCAGTGACTGGGCCTCAAAAGGAAACCCATAAATATCACATGAGAGAAATACTATATAGCACTATGGGGGTGCCTAGCCATGCCGTGGTCACTGAACAGTCAGGGTGTGAGTGATCTCCCAGCAGGACATGCTGTGGCCACCCTGTCTGTGTAGGTGGTGGCCGGGCACTACAATGTCCCAGCCATTGCCCTATGCCCTGTGCAGATGCATCCTGGCCAGGCCACCATGTCCGGGCTATACCCATGGTACCTTGCTCCTCATTATGCACATTGGCAGGCCAATACTGGCAACAGTGCTGGCAGTGTGGGCTGCGGAGGGTGTTTGCAGCCACCACACACTGGATAGACAGACACACACTCCCACACCTATGCCAGCATTGTGCTACTATAGAGGAGTTTAGCAGCCCTGGCCACCACACCAGTCCTGGGCACAGTACAGGCATGGATATGGTACGCAATACTGTTGGGGGTCACTCCCCAGGGTGGTAAACACTGTCAGAGACCAGACCTGAAGCACACATCGCAGACATCAGAAAGATTGTTATGATGGAGCTCAATCAGCAAACTGTGCTTAACGTAGGAATTGCTATCTGTCAGTAATCATAGCAAACGTTTGATAGCTGTGTACCGTATACCCAGGTGTAGGGTGGCATTGCTAAGGTATGCAAGTGTTATTATTGGGAGATGCACGCAGGGCCCAATGTCCTGCCTCTCCAGGAGGCATTGGCTAATGAGGCCTGTGGGTGTGGGTGTGGGTGTGTCTGCCCCTGTTGGCTGCTGCTTTACGGCAGAGGTTCCCAACTCCAGTCCTGGTGTGCCAAACACTGTTCGGGTTTTCATGCTGTCCCTCATGAATATGCATGAGATACATCTGCATACCATGGGGGTGGTGCATAGATATGCAGCACAGGCATCTTTATTAGAGGCAGCATGGAACCTGAATGGTGTTTGGCCCTCCAGGACTGCATTTGGGAGACTCTGCTCTAGGTAATGCACCTGTTTATGGTGTCTGTGCTCGGTGGGGTAAAATAAAGGCGTATTAACCATGCGTATGTTCTCTGCAATAAAGGTTTGTCCTTACTATCACGGTTTAGTTGTGGGAAAAATATGTGGACTGGATTGGCAGTAGCCCCAGCTGGGCTTTGAACCTGTGCCCTTCTGCTCTTGCACACACTGTCTGTGTGCACTGCACCACCATGTTGCCACAGATATGCTGCATTCCCTGGGGAGTCCATGACTGTACATCCGACAGGGCCTGTTTGTTGCAGTGCACGGCACCCACTGGGACAGGGCTAGGCCATAGTCTGCTGTTGCCACCAGCTGCTGCCACCTCCACCTCCACCACCAGTACCGCTCCATCCTTAGATTGGAGACAGCATAAACCCTGAAGGATTTGTGGCCCTCCAGGACTGCATTTGGGGGAATCGGCTCTAGCTAAGGTGCATGTTTCTGGTGTCTGTGCTCTGTAGGGTAAAATAGAGGTGTTTGAGCCATGCTTATGTTCTCTGCAATAAAGGTTCGTCTTTACTATCACGATATAGTTGTGGGTAAAATATGGGGACTGGATTGGCAGGAGCCCCAGCTGGGGCTTGAACCTGTGACTTTCTGTCTCCAAACACACTGGTTGTGTGCACTGCACCACCGTGTTCCCACAGAGACGGTGCATTCCCTGATGATATCATGACTGTTTGTCCGGCAGGGCCTGTCTGTTGCAGTGCATTGCACCCACCTACACAGGGCTAGGCCATTGTCTGCTCTGGGCAGCTGCCACTGCCCCCCTCCACCTCCAGTACCCCTGTGCTACCATGCTGACATGCCCTTCTGCTGGTGGTGCTGGTGGTACGCAGTCTCAGGCCATACTGTGTGCGGGTAGGCGGCTGCCTATGGTGCGGGTTCTGGGGTAGGGGTGCCTGCATATCTGTCCGCACGTCCCCCAATCACCGCCTGCCAATGTTCTGTGCCCTTGGGGGTACCTGCTGGGTACTATCCCCTGTGACACTGTGCTAAACACTCTCGTGCCCAAGTTGGGCCCTCATCAGTTGCTGTCTGGCTGCTGTTCAGTTTCAGCATTCCTAAGTGCCATCTAGGCATCTGCCTAGTCCACACTGTGCCCCAGCTGCACCACAGCATGTGCCGCCTGCAGCCCTCTGTATCCCCTTTCCCAGCATCTGTCCAGTTACCCATTCCGACCTGCCCGCCCTGCTGTTGTGGAACATGTGCATGCCATAGGTAACCTGTCCAATGGAGAGGGAAACCCTGATCAGTGCTATTTCACTGTGGGATCATTCACCTTGTATGGGGACGAAGCGTAGACCCTTCTAAAATTCATATTTATTTTTTGCGGCTTTCTTGGGAGTGTTTTTTTATGTTTCCCATTACTATCACTATTGACCAGCTTGATTATAATTTTTTTAAATTTTGTTGGGGTCCTTTTCAATGTTTATTTGTATTTTTGTACCCACATGTATCACACTTATCACTGTTTTGTAGGTTTCCCTGGTTTTGCTGTACATTGCTGACAGAAATGGTTTCTCTTCCCTTTAAATCGGCTCTACCGCGAGGTTTTCACTTGTGGTATTTTTTTACTTGAATTTCAGCCCCGCTAGTGTGCGGGGAGCCTCTCCCCTCCCACTCTCCACCCATTGACCCCTTCTGTCCGCCCCTGGGGAGCCTTCCTCCGCCCTCTGGGAGCCTTTCCACGCCTTTATCACACATCAGCGCACCGCGCACATGAGCGGGCACTTTAGTGCGGCGCACACCTGTGCGGGGCACATTTGTGCCCCGTAACATGAAATTAGCGTGCGCTAAGGTACCTTAGCGCACGCTAATGTGCGCCACGCACATTAGCGCAGTTTAGTAAACATACCCCAAAGTTATTATGAATAAACACTCAATTTATTTTAAAATGTCACTATGTACTAAATGCAGCTGTCCTCTATTCTTGAGGCACCTGGATGGCTATCCCCCCTCATCATGACATGGTTCAATAAATACATCTTTCTGAAGGGCTATGATTGAAAATCACTTTGGCTTTCAGCTTGGATTGATGGCACAATAAAAATACAAATGTATTATTATCATCAATAATTTGATCACTGCCAGGTTCTACAGAGAGATCATCCCCCTATAAAACATTTTGAGGAATGGTAACCAAAACACATGATGCAGGCAGATCGCTCAGTGTGTCCATGCCTACCTCCTGGGGGAAGACACCTGCTGCATCCATTTCTGATCCAGACTCAAATTTATGCTGACGTTGGGTGGGTTGTTTGATGTAATGCTTGTAAATTGGTTTGATCTTCCTGGCCGTGTCATTGGCCAGTAGAGAAATGAGTAACATTTAAATAAAAAACAGAACAATTCACGTTTCTTTTTGAAGTCGCCACTCTGTGCGTTTGAATTGCAGGTTTGAGCAGCACATTAAACAGGTGTTTGTTCATTATCCCATGCAGGACCCTTTAGGCATGACTTAATGTCATCGTAGCTTCGAGTGGCAGTGTGTAAAGATAGAAAATCAAGAAAACAGCCAGAAAACAAAATGCTGCAGAAAACATATGGCCTAAAAGACAGAGCTTGAAACCCAGGAGGAAGGAGCTGTTTATGAGATGCAGATTTCAAGCCATTTATTTCCAGACATGAAAATAAGTTGTGGAAGGAAGAGAACAGTCATTGCTGAAGACATCCCATTGTCTTCTTTCAAAGCACGTTGTTGATGCTCCAAAGAATCCTTTGAACTGCATCAAGACAAAGAAGAACGAAAGAAGGATAGAACCGTCTCTGCTGTCAGCAAACTGCAGTGTAACTTGCCTTATCCAGATGAATTTGGAACTTGCTTCAGTAATGCTACATAATAGAACTTGTCACCTGCATAATCAGGACTGGCACTGAAAACTAGGCCCAAAATGTTGCCTTTACAGAAGGATCTATTAAGGCCAAAGGAAGAACACGGAGTAAAACCTCTCTTGGAAATGTGACTTGCTACTAGTCCAATATTTCTTTGGCAGAGAAACATCTCCTGTGATTAGAGGCTTTGTATGAAGTCAGCAGAATTTCTGCACTCGAAGATACTTTGAGAACTTAACACTACATGTCAGCACATCCTGCAAGAAAGAGAGAAGAGGGGGTTCAGAAAGGCTTGACGAAAGAAAACCAATTTTTTTTAAACAAACAAAGCTGTGAATTAAAGATCAAAGGGGAAAATGCTTCATCACCTCAGTGTACCTTCCACACCAGATTTTCTGAATCTGTCGCAGGAGACATGAGGGGACTGATATTCAGAATGATCAATGTGGTGAGCAGACCTTCTAGCCATGTTAATCGTGGGGACTATATTCAGCACACTATTACGGCTAGCACCACGAATATCCCTGGTGCCACCACTAGATACTCCAGTGCTAGCCAGGGGTGGAGCGGTGGCAATATTCACCTGCTCTAATTTTCAATGTGTAGCTAACCAGGCAGTGGCTGAATATTGTCGCTGCTCAGTTAGCTGTGGTGCTCTCTGGCCAACCTAGATATGGGACAGAAATGGCCTGGAATACAATATCCAGGTTAAATGTTCAGCGGTGATGGCTAGCTGCTTTACAAGGGCTAGCCACTGCTGCTGAATATCCCCCCCCCCCCCCCGCCCAAGGATTCTGTGGGGTTGGATCCATGTATATGTGTGGATCACGCATCACAAAAACTAGGCTCCATTAGTTCTCTATGAGTTGCTCGTTTTAACACCTGTTGCACAATGAATTTTCAAGTCCCTGATACAGTAAATTCTGCTTTTGGCCAATGCATTTAAATAGGATGAAAAGAAGATATTGATAGTGACAGCAGGCAGAATACATACACTGAGCGGCATAATAATCTTCTAGTCTCATCTTTGCCATCTGCTCGACAGTCTTATTATAAATACCGTAAAAAAAATCATATTTGCATTATAAAAAGTTAAAGACAAGTAATATAAATGTTTGTACATGTTCTGCGTTTCAGGCTGCAAGGTACCATGAGTCAGTGCCACTTATAGTCTTTCTTCCCTATAGAGAGATATAATGGGATGAAACTGGGGTAAACACTTTGGTATAATGTCTCTCTTCCTTGGGAGGACAATTCCACCAGTATTTTAGAAAAGGCCTTGCCAAAAGTGGAGCCTTTTGTAAACTATGTATAAGGAGGTACAGGAGTGCACGTGGATTGCCAAAACATAGATCCAGAGGAGCCATTCTACAAATCTACACGTGGGACAGTCAACAAAGGCAACTCAACAGCTTCCACGTGTAAGTGCCACACTTCCACGTATATGTGGCCCATTTTGCAAACCTCTACTTATAAACGACAGAGGCTGCAATCTTTATTTATTTGCAATATGTAAGGGGAAATAAGCGATGGAAGATTAATCCCCCTGTAGAGGGTTGACCAAAAAGATCACTTTATAAACATCTAGACGTGCCAGGAAGCAGCTGTAAATCTTGATGTGGAAATTCTACGTCCTACACTTCAGTGGCATAGGTAGAGTGGCTCTGGGTGGGTCATGCATCAGTAGAACAGTCGAATGAGATGGGAATTTGCACTGGCATGTGACCACCGATGTTAAGCCCAAGCCTCACCAAAAAATCTGCCCGGCTACATCTCTGTGCCACTTGCATTTCTTTTATGAAATGGGGAATACATGTGTAGATTTTTGAGCTGCCCAGGCCACACCCTAACCACGCTTCCTGACATGCCCCCTTACAAATTCCACATACCACTGACATCCGCGTGTAGGCAGCCTTTCTAAAATCACCATTTCCATGTGGATGCCATTTCCATATGGAAGTGCTGGAATTTCCATGTAGAAATGATGAAGAAAGTTTCTAGAATAGCTCCCCAAACGTCTTACACTTGAAATCGAAGGGCAAAAATCGAGAGAAATTATAATCAGATTCAAGTAAATTCTATTAGCATCCTGTTTGTACCTGTGTTGCCAAAATAATATATTATAGGGATTTTTATAACGCGTTTTTCATGGAAAAGGGCCTTTCCAAATCTGTGCAGCCAAATATGGTTTACGGCTGATCATGATGTCCCATACCTCCTTTCTCTAATATCACAAAGTACATGCCATCTTGTCGGTGCATGTATTTATAGGCAAGCTACGTGTCGGCATTCCTGGGGGTGTATTTGGGGATAAACAGGAGTGGAGTGCAATGTATTCACATATGCTACACATCTGTATAGACACAGAATACATATCTACATTTATACCTTCTTCAGAGCAGTGTAAATTGTGTAAGAACATTTGTGCCCTACTGGGGAACATCGTACAAGCCTAGTTTATAAAGGCACATAGGTACCTACGCTGCCTATGAAACAGGTGCCTTTTTGGACCTTTCTTCTAGGTGTCTTCTTTTAAAATTAGCCCCTAGGAGAACAATTTTCAAAGCCATTTCCATGGATAAGCTAATGTTTTACCCCCAGAAATGAGCTGTTTGGTAACTACCCACCATTCATGCAGGTAAAAAGGTATGTGTATTATAAAACATCGCTGTGGTATAGCATGGCATGCGCTGGCAAGAGGCTCTTAAACTATTAGGCGACCAATAGTTCAAGGCCAAACAAAAAACACTTTTATTGTCCTTCAGATATCCAGCAATCATTCCACAGCTTGTTGCCTTCACAAGACTGTTTCTCAGTGCTCTTTCCCTGACCCACAATTTCAAAGTTCAGAATTAAGTTCAGTACAAAGTCCAGTCACTCACTTGGCCTTGGCAGGGCTTAATTTGTGCCTGAATGGGGTGGAAGCAGCACAGCCCACAGCATTTTTAATAAAACTTTTAATGAAAATGCCATGGGCTGGGCTTCTGCAGTGCAAGACAGCCACGGAAGCAAAACACAGTGCTCCTGCGGTTAGTTAAGCATTACTACGGCCACGGCATGAATCACTTCTCAGCTCAAGAAGTGCCGGAACGCCACAGCTGCAGCCTTCACAAGGTTAGTTTTCAGTGCTCTTCCCCCAACCCACAATTTAAAGTTCAGAATTAAGTTCATCACAAAGTTCAATAACTCACTTGGGCTTCGGTGTCTGTGAATATGGTTCCCACTTCCTGAATCTCCTACCTCACAGCAGGACTCCATTTCCAGCTCTCTTTGGAAGGAGATTTCTGTCTCCATGGGCCTCTCTTCTCCCTTGTGCACTCAGCTTGATTCTTAATCCCTCTGAGTCATGCCCTCCTCCTAAGTTCTGAGCTTTAGACCCTTTTAAGGTGGACTGCTGACAATCCCTTTGGATAGGAACGGGTACCTTCCTATATACCCCATCACATACCCTCCCCGTCAGATCAACCATGCCTTGTTGAGTGTCTGCCACACCTGAGAACTCCACTCGGGAAAGGAAGTCAACACTCAGGTGAGACTGACCCACCCTGTGATGGATCTGATACTGGTGGGGCTGAAGACTCAGAAATCACCACATAATACAGCCGTTGAACTCCTTATGTCAAGCCAGCCATTTGAAAGGTTGGTGGTCCATTACCAGTGTAAATAGATGGTTTCAAGTGCCCACTTGACAGCCAAGGCTTCCTTTTCGATCACAGCATAATTTTTCTCCTGAAGGAGCAGCTTCCTGCTTATAAATGCCACTGGATGTTCTTTACCTCTAACTTCCTAGGCCAGAACAGCTCCCAGGCCCACTTTTGAGGCATTTATTTGTACAATAAATGGTAGAGAGAAATCAGGGTTAATTGGAACAGATGTCGAGCACATGGCCTCCTTGAGATGCTGGAAGGCCAGGTCCAGGTCCGGTGACCAATGAGTCCACTCAGGAGCTGTCTTCTGGAGGAGATTACTTAATGGCTCTGCAATCTCTGCATAGTTAGGGATGAACCTGCGGTAATAGCCAACCAATCCAAGGAGGGTCCGACCATCTTTCTTCGACTTCGGGGTGGAGCCCTGGGCAATGGCATCCATCTTCCATAGTTAAGATCGTATCTGGCTGTTCCTGATTAAGTAGCCTAGGTATTGGATGTCCCGGCCTCCCAGGAAGCATTTCTTAGGGTTAACCATTAATCCAATTTTTCACAGGCTGGTCAACACAGCTTGTACTTGGCTTAGATAAGTGGCCCAGTCTTTGCTGTCAATGATAATGTTGCATACTCCTTGTGTAGTCACACAGGCAACTGACCAGGCATTGAAATGTGATTGGAGCCCCATGTAATCCAAATGGAATCATGGTAAACTGGAACATGCCTTGCGGTGTCAAAAAGGCAGTTTTCTCCTTGGCAGCAGGAGTGAAGGGCACCTGCCAGTATCCCTTGATCAAGTCCAAGGTCAACATAAAGCATGCTCCACCAAGGTGCTTGATTAGCTCATCTACTCGGGGCATTGGATACGCTTCCAATTTAGAAACAGCATTGACCTTCTGGAAGTCAATGAAGAATCTGATGCTCCCATCATAGACTCTTTTATAACTCCCAGGTTAAGCATTTCCTCAAGTTCCTTGGTGATGGTCTGTCGCCAGGCCTTCAGAATCCGATAGAGTTGTTGTTGGATAGTCACCCCAGGGTCAGTAATTATACTGAGATAGTTCATCCCAGACATGTGGAGAACACATCTAGGTTCTGGTGGATCAGACTTTCTGGTCTCCATGCACACAGGCCAGTGTTACAGTCTTTGCATAATTGATCTGAAATCAGTTTACATTTCATCAATGAATGAGGGTCTGCACACTCCCTGAGTCTCTCGAGGCCTGGAGGCGGGTCCCTTCAAGATCCACTGGAATCAAAGTTCGGTGCACCTGGACAGAGAGTGTCCACAAAAGCGCAGATGTGAGGGGTAGTTAGGCTGACATTCAGTGACTCCCCCGTATCCAGGGGACATTCCCAGACAAGATTTCACCAGACTCCATATCTAAAACAGGTGAAGGGGTCATGGCTGGACCATAACCTCGCCAAGGAGGAGACTTTGGTGTCTGAAACAAGGGAGTCAACATTTGCTCTGGCTTCCCCTTCCATCCTCCTGGGCTAATGAGTGACTTCATCCCTTTCTTACTGTCCGATCCAGTCACCGGCTGTGCTTCTTGATACCCTTCGGCTATTTCCAGTGCATTCTCCAGTGTAAGCTTGGGGTGCTGGTGTACCCACTGTTTCATCGGGATGGTCAAGCACTCTAAATATTGCTGAAATAACACAATCTTGGCTACTTCGGGCCTGGTCTTTCCCTTCCATGTGAGATCCTTCAGTCGATAGAAGAAACTCCAAGGGCTCTCTTCAATCTGGAGTTCCCCCTTTTCTGAATCACTGGTGGTAGGCCTCTGGTATACAGCTGGCCCGTTCCAGTACGGCGACCTTGATATCTGCATATGTAGCTCACCCATCTGGGTTGACATCCTTGAATGCAGCCTGACTGCTACCCATTAGCAGATAGCCCAAATAAGTAGTCCATGTCACCTTCGGCCACCTGGCCATGCAGACGGTTTGCTCAAAGTTCACCAAAGTTGCACTGGAAGGAGGAATTGCAGTCTGTCTTTAGTGTCTGGATCATCTGAGCCAGGAAAGTCCTCTGTAGCTCCCCCTGCACCTGAACAAGATTCTGTAACTGCTGCCAACATTATTATTGTAGCTACTGACCTTCTACCAGTATCCAGAGGAACTGCTCCATTCTGGCTTGTCACTGATCTCTTGCAAAACACAACCACAGCTTACTCTTTTGCAGCTGAGTTAACTCTGCAGTATTCCAGTTCCAACAAACCTTTAGTGGCCTCTAGTGGCCAAACAAAAACCTGCCTGTCCAGTACTGGCTAGATTTCTCTTCCAGCTCCCTAGCTAGGGTGAGGCTAACCCTCTTAGCCTTTATAATCCAAAAAAATCCTGACTTGCTGTAGTGGTACAGTCTAGAGGTATGTGAATTTTCCCTCTGTCACATGGTTAGAGGAAATCCCCAAGCTGCCACCACATATGTATAGCATGGCACGCGGTGGCAATCAATCCACAGTTTGTTGCCTTCACAAGGCTGGTTCTCAGTACTCTTTCCCTGACCCACAATTTAAAGTTCAGAATTAAGTTCAGCACAAAGTCCAGTCACTCACTTGGGCTTTGGCAGGGCTTCATTTCTGCCTAAATGGAGTGGAATGATGTTCTGGCTCAGGAAGTAATCGTGCAGCCACGAGAGCTTTTTCATTTCCTTCCACGGCCGTCCTGTACTACAGCAGCACGGTCCACAGCGTTTTTAATAAAGCTTTTAATAAAAATGCCGTGGGCTGGGCTGCTTCAGTGCAACACAGCCGTGGGAGCAAACAACAATGCTTTAATATGGCCGCGGCATGAATGACTTCTCAGCTCAAGAAGCGCTGGAACGTCGCAGCCGTATTAATGTTTAAAACAGCTGCGGAGGCATTTTTGTTTGCTCCTGTGGCTGTGCTGCACTGAAGCAACCCAGCCCGCGGCATTTTTATTAAAGCACTTCCTGTTGAGACTGGACTGTTTTACAAGGTTGTTAATATTGATACCCTTGTATGCAGTAATCTGAAGGACCAGAAGAAAGCTCCAGCATTGGAGACAGCTATTTCCCTTCAAAAAGCAACCTGACAGAATTTTACATGTATTTCCTTGTATGTCATTATGGAAAGAAAGATCTTTAAGAATCTCAGTCACCTTGGTAACAAGAGCTTGCCTGCAGCTCTTCCCTATTTCTGAAAGAGGAGGGACCAAGCTGTCTACTTCCTTCTCATCTCTGTGACTCTTCACTCATAATCTTATTATTTATATTACCTACCAGGCATATGGAGTTTCATACACAGACATATATAGGACCAGAATTACTAAGCTACATTAAGGGACATGTTTATTAATCTGCACTACTCAGAGGCGGTTTGGGCATGGCGCTAAAAAGTAGAATGGGGTCCCCACACTAGCCTAGCAGCATATGTTGGGGCGAGGACTAGGCAGGACATGGGTGGAATGCAGGGAAACAGAAACAAAGAAAAATGACAGCAGATAAAGACCTTACAGTCTATCCAGTCTGTCCTTTTATACCAACTATTAAGCTTTACAATCCCCTATTTTCCTTTAGAGATCCTCTGTGTTTGTCCTATGTTTTCTTGAATTCAGATACAGTCCTTGTCTCTACCAGCTTCACTGGAAGACTATTCCATGCATCTACCACTTTCTCTATAAGGAAATATTTCCTGAAATTACTCCTGAGGCGATCCACTTTCACCTTTATCCTACGTCCCCTTATTGCAGTTTCTTTCAATTGAAAGAGGCTCTCTTCCGGTGCATATAGGACATGGTAGAATTTAAATCTCTCTATCATATCTCCCCTCTCTCTTTCTTCCAATGCATTATGATGAAAACCACTGATCATTTTGAAAGCCGCCCTCTGTACTGGCTCCATCTTGTTTATATCCTTTTGTAGGTGTGGTCTCCAGAATTGCACACAATACGTCAAATGAGTTCTCACTAGAGGCAATCAAAAGCACTATCATCTCCTTTTTCCGGATGGCCATTCCTCAGCCAAGCATCCTTCTGGCTTTCAGCATAACTGTTTCTACCTGTTTATGCACCTTAAGTTCATCAGAAACAATCTCTCCTAGGTCCTGCTCTTCTTTCATGGACAGAAGTACTTCACCCCCTATACTGTACCATTCCCTTGGATATTTTTCAGCCCAAATGTGTAATCTTGCATTTTCTAGCAGTAAATCTCAGCTGCCGAATTCTCAACCACCCTTCAAGCTTCCTTAGATCCCTCCTTATGTTATCTGCACCTTCCTGGGTGTCTACCCTATTGCAGATTTTGGTGTCATCCATAAAGAGACAAACCTTACCCGACAGACCTTCTGCAATATCACTTATGAAAATGTAAAAAAGAATAGCACCCAAAACCAAGGTCAATGGAAGGTGATGTGGTGTTCTGGGCGAACCTCATCTCTTGCGCTGCCGCCCTGTCCCATGTGGTGCCCCCCTTGTGGCACCCATTGCCACTGCTGCCATCCCTCTCTGGGGCTGACAGTAAGGGCAATAGCTGCAAACAGCCCCATGGAACTTACCTTCAAGCTTCAATGCCATGTTTGCTTCTGCCACTCTCCGATGCCTGATGCCAACTTCCCATGCAAAGAGGACGTCTGTATCGAGAATCAGAGAGGGGCGAAGCAAAGTGCCTCGCAGCACCAAAGCTTGAAGGTAAGCTTCCCCAGCCTGTTGGCAGTTATTGCCATGCTGTCGGTCCCAGAGAGGGGCAATGCATGCCTCCAGGGGACTGGCACTCTAGGTGACTGCCTAGTTCTCCTAAAGGTAGACAGCCCTACCCAGAACTGATAGCATTCTTCTCCTCAGAGTGAGCTCCATTTATCTGTACCCTTTGTTGCCTCCCACTCAACCAGTTTCTAACCCTGTCTGCCACTTTATAGTCTATCCCCAGGATGCTCAATTTCTTTATAAGTTGCTGAACAGTGACAAAGGCTTTACTGAAATCTAAGTACACCATATATAGTGCTCTCCCTCATCCAACTCTCTGGTTATCCAGTCAAAGAAATTAATCAGATTTATCTGACAAGACCTCTTCTATTAAAACCATGGTGCCTCAGATCCTGCAATCCATTGGATTCCCGAAACCGCACTATCTTCTGTTTTAGCAGCATTTCCATTAATTTACACACCAACAAGGTCAGACTAACTGGCCTGTAGTTCTCAGCCTCATCCTTACTTCTGCTTTTGTGTAGATGGACCACATGTATTTTCTCCAGGTTTCTGAGACCATTCCAGACCACAGCACACCAGAACTTCCCTGTTCTTTCAGTGCTCTTGAATGTATTCCATCTGGCTTTAGCTAGCTCCTCATGAGCACAGTCTTCTGGAGATCGTTCAAGATTCACCTTACTTCTATTCCTGTTTGTGGGTGTTTTCTGAGGTCCTGCTCCTGTCTGTGAACACAGAACAAAAATATTTGTTAAACAATTCTGCTTTATCCTCATCAGCTTCTACATACTATTCCTCCCCTTCAGCCTTGAATGTGACAATGGCACTTTTGCACTTCCTTCTATTACTAACATATCTGAAAAATGTTTGCTTCCCCAGTTTACTGCATTGACTATTTTTTCTTCCATTTGTATCTTTGCTTTCCTTATTATTTTCCTAGTTTCTCTTAGCTCTTCCAAATATTAATGCTTGTCTTTCTCTTTCTATGATCTCTTGTGTTTTATGAAGGACACTCTCTTTTTCCTCACTTTTTCTACACCTTCTTTCCATAATCATAGTGGCCTTCTATTCCTTTTCAATTTATTTATTTTCCTATTAAAAAATGTTTGTTGCCCTTAAAA
The DNA here is from genome assembly GCA_033557465.1 of Ichthyophis bannanicus. NCBI lineage: Eukaryota > Metazoa > Chordata > Amphibia > Gymnophiona > Ichthyophiidae > Ichthyophis > Ichthyophis bannanicus. The sequence goes on from CM066041.1 coordinate 278,740,021, forward strand.
TATCCCCTTTCAGTTTTGCCCACTGCTTATCCATATCCTCCAGCTTAAGATCATAAGGTATGGCATACTGTGTCAGACCAAAGTCCATCAAGCCCAGTATCCTGTTTCCAACAGTGGCCAATCTAGGTCATATGTACCTAGCAGTTTCCCCAAAAGACACAGGTTCCACAATGCATGTATTAGGGAAAGCAGTGGATATCCCGGATCCCCTTTAATAATGGTTTATGGACCTTTCCTCCAGGAACTTGTCCAAACCTTTTTTTTTTTTGTAAACTTTATTTATGGTTCAGTACCAAATAACAAGCAGTACAATATCAAACAACAAGTCCCTCAGCAGGGTGTACTCTTATCCCTGCCGTAGGACAAAGCATAACTGAACCAGCAGAAACAGTAACAACAAGGAGCAGATACAGAACCAGTGTTTTATGAATTTTTTATCGGTAACCCCCCCCCACACCCCCCCACACCCAGATCAACATGCCACATTCTACAGTTCCACTAGGGTCCAAGGAACAAGCTAGTGGAGGAAATGTCTAAACAGGCCACGTCTACACACCCAACACACTAGAGCCCCACTTGTAATACTTCGTTCCGGCAATAAGATCCCAGCTGCTGAATATAAGGTTCCCAGATGAGCATGAAAGTAGTCCAACGCTTAACATGACTCCTAGCCCGCCAACACTCCGCCAACATCAACTGGTGAAAACTATTGCGCCACTCCAGGAAAGTCGGTGGGAGGCCCTCACGCCATCTGTGAAGGATGGGGCCCTTCCCAACCAAGCACGCCTTCTGCACCAATAGGCGGGCGCCCCGTCCACTAGGACAAGTCTGAGGCAAATTGTCCACCACTACCAGCGACCCGGACCACGGGAAGCGTTGTTGTAACAGCTCCATTAGATATTTATGTATATGTGTCCAATAAGGGCGAATACGTTTACAGGCCCACCACATATGGGCTAGGTCTGCCAGGGGCTCCGAACATCTAGGGCAAGACCCATCCTGAGTAAGGTGACTCCGCAAGGCTCGTCGGGGTGAAAAATGTACCCGAGTTAACGCCTTATATTGAATTTCCCGCCAGCGGGCCCCCTCGGCCAGCTGGGGAATCCGTCCTAAAGCCTTTTGGATGGACCCCACCGGTATCTCCAACCCCAACTCCCTCGCCCAGGTCCGCTCCATATTGCCATAACCCGGCACCACCCGAAAGCCAGCAAGCCGTTTCTTTAGTCCAGCTATCGAGGGGGGAGATTCCTCCCCAAGACCAAAAAATTCTATAATCTGCGCCGAGCGCTCCACCGCAAGATCTTCCCTAGACAAAGAAGCCACATAGTGAGAAAGCTGCAAATACGCGAAATAATGAGAAGGCTGTAAATCATACTCTATATGCAGCTCCTGAAACGATTTACAGGCCCCCGTCAATCCTACTGTATGCCCTAGAGTACCTAGCCCCTTCTCCCTCCACCTATGAAACCCACAGGCCTCAGACCCAGCCAAAAAGTTAGCGTTCCCCCGGATGGGCAACCAACTCGAAACCCGCCAATTGTGGTTCCAATAACTATTTAGGTGTTGCCAAGTACGGCGAGCAGCAAAAACCATCAGACTCCGTTTGACACCAACAGGCAATTGGGCATGGTCCGCATGTAAAACTCCCAACAAAGACAAGGGGGCCACCGCTGCCTTCTCTAAACGCCTAGGGGTAAAGACATCGGTCTCGCCCAGCCAGTCCCCCACATGTCGCGCCTGGCATGCCAAGGCATACATCCACAGATCTGGTAGGCCAATACCCCCGCTACGCCACGATCCAATCATTCGCGTCATCGGAATACGAGCTCTAGCTCCCCTCCATAGAAATCGCTGAATCTCAGATTCCATTCTACGTAGATCGCGCCTCCACAGCCAAACTGGTAGGGTCTGCAACCAATACAGTATTCGAGGTAAGATAACCATTTTCACAGCAGCTACCCTCCCCAGTAAGGACAACGGCAAAGGATTCCAAGCTCTCATCTGAGTTTTCATGCCAGTCAAAATCTTTTCCAAGTTAATGCAATACAAATCCTGAGGCAGCCGCGTCAAGACAATACCTAAGTACACGAAACTCCGATCTGCCCATTTCAAAGGGAATTCCCCCGGCCAGTGGCCCCGCAACTGGCCTGACACATCGATAGCCTCCGATTTATCCTCATTAATACGAAGACCCGTAAAGCTACCGAAAGTCCGGAACTCCCGCATTAATCTCCCAAGAGACTCTCGGGGCGCTGTTAGATGTACCAGCATGTCATCAGCAAAGGCTGAGATCTTGAACTCGCAACCGCCAACCACCACCCCTCCAATCTCCCTAGTCGCTTCCACACTACGAATCATGGGGTCCAGAGCCAGTACAAATAACAAAGGAGACAGAGGACACCCCTGTCGGGTTCCCCGATGCAAGGCAAATGCATCAGATAAAACCCCATTACACAGCACGCGCGCTGTAGGCTGCACATAAAGACTCTGAACCATCCCACAAAATGAGGTCCCCAATCCGTAACGCGGAAGTAAATATTGGAGATATTGCCAACTAATCCTATCAAACGCTTTTTCAGCGTCAAAGCTCACCAATAACGATGGCAGGCAGTGTAACTGCACCCATTCTAAAGAGGTTAGGATTTTACGTAAATTGCGCACCGCATATCAACCTTTAACAAACCCAACCTGCGATTCATGTACTAAATCACCCAAAACAACTGCCAACCGATCTGCTAAGATTTTTGCCAGAAGCTTCATATCAAAATTCAATAAAGAAATGGGCCGATAAGATGATGCATGTAGCTGATCCTTACCCGGTTTAGGAATCAGGGTAATATAAGCCTGATTGTCCCCCCAACGTCTCCCACCCCCTCCCACCTGTTGCTGATAAGTCTCCGCTAATACCGGACCCACCTCCTCAGAGAGTATCTTATAAAATTCGTCCCTAAAGCCGTCGGGACCGGGCGCTTTGTAGCAAGTCGCATTCAGAATCACCTTCTGCACCTCCTGAACTGTAATAGGCTGATCCAAAATGGCCCGTTGTTGCTCTGTCACCTGAGGTAGATCTAACTTACGAAGATAGTCTGCCATACAAATGGGGTCGATCTCTTCTGCCTGGTAGAGAGCTTGAAAGAAGTCTTTAAAGATGGCACTGATCTCAAGCTTACTACTGTGCAGTTTCCCTTGACTATCCCGGAGGGCAGCCACCAACCACGTGCCTCGCTGCCCTTGCAAACATCTTCCCAGCAATTTACCTGGCTTATTCCCAAAGCAATACAATTTATATTTGTAATATAGTAGAGACTTCTTAGCACGTTGATGTAATAATGTATTAAGCGCAACCTGAAGCTCTCACCAACTCTTTCTGTTTTGGGTTGTGGGGAAACGCCCAGCAAGGCGACGCACATGAGCTACCTGTTGTTCAAGGCGAACAATCTGCGCAGCCAACAATCTGCGCCTCCGAGCTACATAGCCAATAATATCTCCTCGGAGAACCACTTTGGCTGTTTCCCACACCAATTCGGGATCCTCATGATGGCCTTTATGATTCTCCTCAAATTCCCGCCATCGGCAACTTAAAAACTGCCTAAATTGGGTGTCCTTATATAAGTCCAGAGGGAACCGCCACAAGCGAGCGGAACCCTGCCCTCCGCCGCCATACCACTCAATCCAGACCATAGCATGATCGGATATCTCGAGTGGGCCTATCTGAGCATCCTCAGTACACGCAAATTGAGCCGCTGAGACTAATACGTAGTCAATGCGAGCACTAGTGCCATGCGCCCGGGAGACATGAGTAAAGTCCTTTTCAGAGGGATGAAGTAAACGCCAGGGATCCACGAGGTTAAGTCTAGAACGAAACCTTTGCATGGTCTTAGCTAACATCTGTCTCTCCCGAGTTCCCGTATCCCGCGAGGTATCCAGGTCCACCTCAAAGACCCCATTAAAATCGCCCCCTAAAACGAGGGGGGCTTCCGGCAATTGTTCGACTTCTGCAGCTATACGGTTAAAGAAATCTGGCTCCGGTACATTAGGACCATAAAGATCACCTAAAATAATCTCCCGATCATCCAGAAGTCCATGCAAAAATAAAAAACTTCCACAAAGATCCGAAACCTGTTTAAGTAACGTAAACCGCACTCTCTTGTGTACCAAAATGGCCACACCCCCTTTTTTCCCACTGCAGGAGCCCCCCAGACCTGTCCCACCCATTCCCGGGCAAGTTTCGCATGTTCCTCTGCCGTTTGATAAGTTTCCTGGAGTAGCGCAATGTCACACCTCTGTCTAGCTAGAGCTTTAAGTATTTTATATCTCTTAATAGGAGTTCCTAGACCACAAACATTCCAAGATATGATCCTCACCGCACAAAGGGTAGTTCTTGACCTGTACGCCGATTTGGTGTTTTCTGTCTCTCTGAGGAGAGACCCCCCCCCCCCAGCCTAGAGTCTCCCCCCACACTCCTCTATAGTTCATCAGCACTCCCTCAATAGTATTGGATATAATGATCCAGTCCCTAGTCGTGGCAGACAAATCCCAACCCCCCCCACCCTCCCCTCCCATCCTCAAGTCCCCTACCAATCATACCTCCACCCCCCCTAATCCTCTAACCCCCCCTAATACCTCTAACCTTAAGCCTCCCTCCCCTCCCCTCCTTCGAGAGACTACTGAGGTCCCACTGAGCTCCACCCGCTCCCCCCCCACCCAGATAATACCAGACTCACCTCTGCCTTCATCCTCCCCTGCTCACTACAGGAGCATAACACCCCCCACCCAAAGCCAAACTATATACTACCCAATGGGAACCCACCCCCCCTGTCATCTTCGCAAAAGGGATCGTGAAATGGAATATACCCCATTGTAGGAAAATCCAGTGGGGGGATTCCACAAGATAGTATTAGGTTACAACAACCAAACAAAAATAGATAAAAAAAAAAAAAAAACAAGTAACATCGGCACTATAATGCGCGAGAGGTTAAGTCAAAGGTAAGTACAGCCTGAAACACAAATGCGTGTAAGGCCACGGGGCGCCAACACGCCAAACGTATGAATGTTCAAGGAGCCATGCACACTGACTCATATCAGCAAACTGTACTTTTGAAGGCCCCTGAGAGAAAACATTAAGGCCATTAAGGTCCACAGGAAAGCATAGAACCACCCGTGCACATTACCAGGCAATAAAACTAGTCAAGTAACCAAGTAAGCACTAAAGCGGGGGAACCATCGGGGACCATGCCGCGATGGCTACGCCGCTATGGTCAGCGGCCTTTCCCCCATCATGTCTAGGGAAATGCTCGCTGTCCTCTGCTGGGAGTGGGGACCCCTCCACGCAAACCTCTCAAAGGGCGGCAAAGCCAAGCTCTTGAAGCTATCTAGTGGGGTAAGGGGCCAGCTCCCTCCTCAATCCCCTCTTCTCATCGGTCCCTCTCAGCCCACGCCAAAATTCAGCTGGACGTACCACCAAGCGAGAGACAGTCCATGTTAAGATGCAAACATAAGAATAGACAAGGACACTGTCCCAAGTCCATTAGGGAGACGGTGAGGTCTCCCGCGCCCATGTCACTGCTTGTTCCACGTAAGTCCCAGCCGCTGCAGCCGACTCAAACACTCGGTGTGTATTATTGCAGAAAACATGTAGTCGGGCAGGATATTGCACTGTGAAGCGTATCTGCGCAGCGATGAGCTTTTCACACAGGGGAGCATACTCTCGCCGCTGTTTGCTGAGAGCCACCGAATAATCCTGCGCTATACGGATTTTAACATTGTCATATGTGTAGTCTCCCTTCTGTCTCGCTGCCCGCAAGATCTTCTCTTTGAGAGGGAACCGTAAAAATTGGCCAGCACAATCCTCGGTCTACGATCTCGGGCTTGTGTGTTCCCCACCCGGTGCACTCTCTCAATGCATAGCCGCTCCTTGGGGTTAGTAGCACCCAACAGATCAGTCACCAAGGCCTCCAAGTACTCACGGAGATCTCTGTCTGCCACCGCTTCAGGAACGCCCATAAACCGTAAATTATTCCGGCGCGAGCGGTTTTCTAGATCATCAAGTTTAGCTGCTTGCTGAGCAACTTGCACCTTCAGGCCTTCCACCTCGTGTGCTAGTGCTGCGGCGCCATCTTCGGCCTGTCCCAAGCGCTCCTCAACTTCCCGGAGCCGACCTCCAAAGGTATCCACTGAGGTCTGCAACCCATCCATTTTTTCATGTAGGGCTGCGAATTGAGAAGACAAAGCCTCCGCTACAGCAGCCGACACATCATCGAGGAAGGCCGCTGACTTTGGTGAGTGCAGTGCCCCCGTTACATCCGCCATTTTACTTGCACCCGCCAACCGCTCCTTGTCTCTTCGAGCGGATTTTACCGCGGATGCCATACCACTTGCTTTCCGCCGCGGGTTTTAGAATGCTTTCGGCTCTAGAATTCACTAGGCTCTGAAGGCGCCCTCGCCTCTCTGGTACAAAACGGTCAATCTTCGCCGGCTTGGCTAAGGGGGAGCGGAGCTCGCTCAGGATGCGGCCATTACCTTGCTCGCATCACGTGACCTCTTCTTGTCCAAACCTTTTTTAAACCCAGCTACACTAAAAGCTTTTATTACATCCTCCGGTAACAAATTCCAGAGTTTGATTACATATTGAGTGAAAAAATATTTTCTCTTATTAGTCTTAAATAGGTTACTCTCTAGCTTCATTGCATGTCCCCTAGTCTTTCTATATTTTGATGGCGTAAACAATCAATCTACATTACCCGTTCCATTCCATTCATTAATTTATAGACCTCTATCATATCTCCCCTCAGCCATCTATTTTCCAGGTTGAAGAGCCCTAACCTTTTTAGCTTCTCTTCATAGGGATATTCTTCCAACCCCTTTACCATTTTGGTGGCTCTTCTCTGTACATTCTGGTGATCACTGTTCCCAACCAGCTAATGACTCCTTGAGGTATTGTCCCATTTAGACAAAGTTAGTTCTCCTAAAGTCTAGGACCCTTATTTTTGAATGAGCTATCTCAACTTTTGTACTAATAGTGAACCACATCATCCAGTGATCACTGGATGTACGATGATCACCCACTATACTATCAAAAAAACTCTCTCCATTCTTAAGTACCATTTCCAGTATGGACCCCTCCCATGTGAGTTCCATCACTAGTTTCCAGAAAAGCTCTTTCTGTAGAGAATTCAGTATCTCCTTACTTATAAATGGCACCATAGCAGGGATGTCCCAATCAATATCCAAAAAATAAAACAATATTACAAAAAAAAACAATTTAGGCTCAAAAACAGAACAAAACATTATAATCAATACCCTGTGAGAAAAAAAGATAAAAAACAAGAAAATCAACCAACTCGGAATAATCATCACAAAATATATATAGAGGAAAAAAGACCTCAGCCACCCTCCGCAAACATCAGCAGGAAGGAAGGGTTTCAGCTAGTGATAGTCTCATGGTACTTCTGCTAGGGCAGTGGTTCTCAACCCAATCCTCTGAGACGCCCAGGCCAGTCAGGTTTTCAGGATACTCACAATGAATATGCATGAGATAGATCTGCATGCACTGCTTCCATTGAATGCAAATCTATCTCATGCATATTCATTGTGGATATTCTGAAAACATGACTAGCCTGGAGGATCCAGAGGACTGGGTTGAGAACCACTGCACTAGGGTATCTGGCTACCAGTTCTCAATGATATGCAAGCAGGAAGTCTTGTGACAACCTCCCATTGAGGTGCTGTGGCAGAGATGGTACATTCATCTATACACATACAAAAGAGCGAAAGGAGACCATGAACAGGAAAGATCTTTATTGTAAAGCCCGATTCGTCCAAATTTTGGCAAAATAGCCTTTGTCAGGGGCCAAACTCCCATGAGCTGTGCAAACTCCCAAATTGGGGATACAAACCAATGCCATTAAATATAGCAAAACTGCATTGCCTGCATTCGGCTATACTCCTGCTGAAGGGACACATTCTTTAGTAGGAACCACAAAGGAGTCCTACATAAAACTGAATCATTTTATGTTTTTGTTGGGATGGGGTTTGGCAGAACACACAAAGTCTTGGCTGTCATTTTAGTGAAAATTCAAGATATCTCCTTCACATACAAGGCAGATGGTCCCGGAGGTAATGTGTGCAAGTGTTTCATTGTGCAGTTCCTGAAAACCAGACCAGTCTGTGACCTTGAGCACTGGCTTTCAGGACAACTGAGAAGGTTCATGATTATATAGGAACCACGACTTAAATAATGGACAGAAAGAAAGCAGAACCATCTCATAGTCTCATTCAACTTGGAACACAGTACTACCTTTTAACTTTCGAAAGGGAGACTTTGATAAAATGAGGAAAATAGTTAAGAAAAAACTAAAAAGGTTAAAGACTTACATCAAGCTTGGGTGTTGTTTAAAAATATTATCTTGGAAGCCCAGACCAGCTGAATTCCACGCTTTAAGAAAAGTGGAAGGAAGTCCAAAAAACTGACAGCATATTTTAAAGGCGAGGTCAAAGAGGCTATTGTTACCAAAAAAGCATCTTTCAGGAAATGGAAAAAAGAGCCAAATGATGAAAACTGGAAACAGCACAAGCACTGACAAGTTACAGTAAATGCAAGGCATTGATAAGGCAGGCAAAGAGAGAATTTGAGAAGAAGCTTGCTGTGGAAGCAAAAACGCATAATAAAGACTTTTTCAAGTACATTCATAGCAAAAAGCATGTGAGAGAGTCAGTTGGACCATTAGATGATAGAGGGGTAAAAGGGGCAACAAGAGGGGACAAGACCACAGCGGAGAGACTGAATGAATTCTTTGCTTCTGTCTTCACTATGGAAGATGTAGGGATGCTAACTGTGGCAGAAGTGATATTTAAAGGTGATACTGCAGAAGAATTGAAAGAAATATCGATACACTGAGAAGTTGTATTACAACTGTTTGATAAACTGAAGAGTAGCAAATCACCTGGACCGGATGGTATACATCCAAGGGTGTTGAAAGAACTGAAATATGAGATTGCAGACCTGCTATTAGCAATCTGTGAATTATCATTAAAATCATCTGCAATACCTGAAGATTGGAGGATGGTCAATGTAATGTCAATTTTTAAAAAGGGTTCCAGGAATGATCTGGGAAACTACAGACTGGTGAGCCTGACGTCAGTACCAAGAAAAATGCTAGAAGCCATCATAAAGAACAAAATTACTGAACATGTAGATAGTCATGGCTTAATGGGAGACATCCAACATGGCTTTAGACAAGGAAGATCTTGGGGTATGTTTACTAAACTGCGGTAATGCCATTCACGTTAGGTTCCGTGGTAGAGGCAGAAATACCCAAATAAGGACATGGGCGGTACATCGTTACTGATAACGCGCGTTACAAGGCGCCATAAAGTAACGAGCTTTACATGATACAGGGAGCCGTGGCACGTTACCGCATGTTAATCTTAAGAAGGCGCGCAGACATATAAACACAGAAACAGAGCTGTAACACAATGGTTACTACACTGACTGATGGTACAGGGGTCATGGGTTTGATTTCCCAGTGTGCCTAATGAATAAGGCTGGCTGAGGCATTATGTTTAAGTAATGGGTTGTGAGGAATTTTAGTTTTACTTTAATTAGTGCTGCCAGCAAACACACCCTCACAGGGGCGTAACCTAAGGTGCCGCATAAGGCACCCTAGAAGGCACTCCATAGGGCACATTATAAAGTGCGCTGTCTGCAAAGGCACCCTATAATGTCCTCTATAGGACACCTTATAAGGCGCTTTATAAGGCACCCTAAGGTGACAGTACTCTGAGGGTGTTTCTGCTGGCAGCACTAATGTACATTAAAAGTAGACAATGCCTCAGACAGCCCTATCAATGAGCCCCACTGTGGGTTTTGAACCCATGACTTCTGGCTCCACAGGCAGGGAAGTAACCAGTGGGCTACAGCTGCTAACAAACCCCTGGCTGGCTACAGGAGGACTGCATGGCACCACACAAACATTCTGCTGTGGTTACCAGGTTAGGGTCAACCCACCCGTACCCAGGATGCACTGCACATGCAAATCAACAGTCTACAGATGATCACAAGATGGGGTATGCACCCCACAGCACCTCAGCCTGGTAGGGGGTGCCGATGGTGTGTGTTAGTGGCACAGAGTAGCTACAGACCGTCACAGTGTGCGGGTCCTGTGCTCACCCTGAGGGTGAGGTGGGGCGCCCAGCACCAGGTCCACAGCAGAGATAGGCCATGCTGCAGGTCCCCAGCAGTGCTAATGTGTGAGATAGGTAGTTTCTGAAGACACAGCTTGGATATATCTGTATTTCTCAGTCAGGTTTAGCCCTTATGGACCCAGAGGAGGATTATGTACCACCGCCCTTGGGGCTGAGGGTGGTAAACAGGGTCTCCCACCAACAGATTCACATTCTACCTCCCAGCAATAGTGGCAGTAGAGGGGACCATCAACCCCAGTCCTGCTGGGGAACAGACACCCTACAGGGCAGTCAATGCAGCTCTGTACACATCCATAAAGCAATAGCAGACAGACATTAGGCCTGGATATGCTAAGTTGCACCCCACCACTATCTGCCTTCAGCCGCTGCACCCTGCAAGGTGTTCCATCAAGACACATACCAGCTGCAGACAGTCTGCTATCTAGTCCAGTGTTTCCCAACCCAGTCCTACGGGGCACACCGGCCAGTCAGGTTTTCGGGATATCCCTAATGACTATGCATGAGATATATATGCATTAGAGATATCCTGCCAACCTGACTGGTTTGTGGCCCTCCAGGGCTGGATTTGGAGACCCCTGCCTTACACCTCTGTCATTTAAGATTGTGAGTGGGCAAGGTGCAGATGTCCTAGACATCAAAAGGGTATATAGAATGTGACACATTCCTCCTCAATTCTCACCACCACCAAAATATTGTCTATTAGACAACTTTTTGGTGGTGGTGAGAATCAAGGAGGAATGTGTCACATTCTATATACCCTTTTGATGTCTAGGACATCTGCACCTTGCCCACTCACAATCTTAAATGACAGAGGTGTAAGGCAGGGGTCTCCATATCCAGCCCTGGAGGGCCACAAACCAGTCAGGTTGGCAGGATATCTTTAATGCATATATATCTCATGCATAGTCATTAGGGATATCCCGAAAACCTGACTGGCCGGTGTGCCCCGTAGGACTGGGTTGGGAAACACTGATCTAGTCCATAGTGCATGTTCCTGGTGGAAATGCGTGCACCCAGAACTAGGATGTCAGCAATCACACCAAGCAGATAAGTCAGTGACTGGGCCCCAAAGGGAACCCATAAATATCACACAACAGAAATACTACATAGCACTATGGGGGAACCTAGCCATGCCGTGGTCACTGCTCAGTCAGGGTGAGAGTGATCTCCCAGCAGAACATGCTGTGGCCACCCTGTCTGTGCAGGTGGTGGCCGGACACTACAATGTCCCAGCCAGTGCCCTATGCCCTGTGCAGATGCATCCTGGCCAGGCCACCCTGTCCGGGCTATACCCATGGTACCTTGCTCCTCATTATGCACATTGGCAGGCCAATACTGGCAACAGTGCTGGCAGTGTGGGCTGTGGAGGGTGTTTGCAGCCACCACACACTGGATAGACAGACACACACTCCCACACCTATGCCAGCATTGTGCTACTATAGAGGTGTTTAGCAGCCCTGGCCACCACACCAGTCCTGGGCACAGTGCAGGCATGGATATGGTACGCAATACTGTTGGGGGTCAATCCCCAGGGTGGTAAACACTGTCAGACACCAGACCTGAAGCACACTCCACAGACATCAGAAAGGTTGCTATGATGGAGCTCAATCATCAAACTGTGCTTAACGTAGGAATTGCTATCTGCCAGTAATCATAGCAACCTTTTGATAGCTGTGTACCGTATTCCCAGGTTTAGGGTGGCATTGCTAAGGTATGCAAGTGCTAGTATTGGGAGATGCACGCAGGGCCCAATGTCCTGCCTCTCCAGGAGGCATTGGCTAATGGAGCCTGTGGGTGTGGGTGTGTCTGCCCCTGTTGGCTGCTGCTTTACGGCAGAGGTTCCCAACTCCAGTCCTTGTGTGCCAAACACTGTTCGGGTTATCATGCTGTCCCTCATGAATATGCATGAGATACATCTGCATACCATGGGGGTGGTGCATAGATATGCAGCACAGGCATCTTTATTAGAGGCAGCATGGAACCTGAATGGTGTTTGGCCCTCCAGGACTGCATTTGGGAGACTCTGCTCTTGGTAATGCGCCTGTTTATGGTGTCTGTGCTCTGTAGGGTAAAATGTAGGTGTTTTGGGCATGTTTACATCATCTGCAATAAAGGTTCTGTCTGTATTAGCACGTTTTAGTAGTGGGTAAAAAATGGGGACTGGATTGGCAGGAACCACAGCTGGGACTTGAACCTGTGACCTTCTGCTCCTGAACACACTGGCTGTGTGCCCTGCACCACCCTGTTGCCACAGAGACAGTACGTTCCCTGGAGATACCATGACTGTTTGTCAGACAGAGCCTGTCTGTTGCAGTGCACGGCACCCACCTAAACAGGGCTGGCCATGGTCTGCTGTGGGCAGCAGCCACTGCCCCCTCCACCACCAGTACCCCTCTGTCACCATGCTGACATGCCCTTCTGCTGGTGGTGCTGGTGGTGCGCAGTCTCGGGCCATCCAGTGTGCGGGTAGGTGGCTGCCTATGGTGCAGGTTCTGGGGTAGGGGTGCCTGCATAGATGTCCACGCTTCCCCCCAGCACCGCCTGCAAATGTTCTGTACCCTTGAGGGTACCTGCTGGGTACTATCCCCTGTGACACTGTGGGAAACACACTCGTGCCTATGTTGGGCCCTCATCAGTTGCTGTCTGGCTGCTCTACTGTTTCAGCATTCGTATGGACCACCTAGGCATCACCATAGTCTGCACTGTGGCCCAGCTGCACCACAGCATGTGCCGCCTGCAGCCCTCTGTGTCCCCTTTTCCAGCATCTGTCCAGTTGCCCATTCCGACATGCCCACCCTGCTGTTGCGGGTCATGTGCATGCCATAGGAAACCTGTCCAGTAACAAGGGAAAGCCCTGATCAGCGTTATTTCACTGTGGAATCATTCACCTTGTATGGGGACAGAGCATAGCCCCTTCCAAAATTGATATCTTTTTTTTGGAGCTTTCTCGGTAGTGTTTTTTGATGTTTCCCATTGATATCACTATTGCCCAGCTAGGTTATGTTTTTTTTCCAGTTTGTTCAGGTCATTTTCAATGTTTATCTGCCCTTTTGTTCTGTACACATGTATCACACTTATCACCTTTTTTAGGTTTCCCTGGCTTTGCTGTACATTGCTGACGTAAATGGTTTCTCTTCCCTTTAAATCTACTCTAACGCCAGGGTTTCACTGGCGTTAGTTTTCAGTCCCGGAATCCACAGTGTTAGTGTGCAGGGAGCCTCTTCTCTCCCACTCTCCACCCATTGACCCCTTCTCTCCGCCCCTGGGGAGCCTTCTTCCGCCCTCAGGGAGTCTTTACTCCGCCTTCAGCGCTCGTTTGCGCTGCTGAGCACCGCTGAGCACGTTAGCGCACGATAAGGTACCTTATGGCGCGAAAAGGTGCCTTATCGTGCACTAATGTGTCAGAGCACACATTTAGACGGTTTAGTAAACATACCCCTAAGAGTACAAAACGTTAATGTAGTAAACAAGAGTTTGTATTGTACTTTTATTCTCGAAAGAGCAAAAGGATTCAAGTTACTGGTTTGCCTTTCACGATGTCTGCCTTTGGGACTTTGTTTTTTGCTTTTTCAGATCTTAATGAAATGTTGTTTCCAGGCAGCTGAAAAAGAGTTTTCTAAGCAAAACTCCTGTCTGCTTTTTCAACAGTTGGAGAAATCTATTTATACAGATCTCACAGATGCAGTTCCTGCCTTTTCTCTGTCCTGTTTTAATTTTATCATTCAGATTCGGGGTGTGGGAGGAATTAATTTATTGGGTGGCAGTGACGAAGGAAAAACCTCCATTGACGGAAGCTTTGTTCTTTATTTATATCCATCTGAGAAATGGCTTTCTGAATGACCAAAGATCTGTATTAACTATCTATTTTTTTAACCAGTCTCTGTGGCTGGAATTCCAGGGATGATGGATTGGGCAAATTCCGTTTCAATGCAAATCACCGCTGGGCAGACCAGATGGGCCATTTTTGTCTTTATCTGCTATCATTTACTGTGTTGCTATTTCACTCTAGTTATTTTCACCCAAAGGACACTTTAAGGCTCGCCATAGAACTTTGGGAAAGCTTTGCAGTCCTTTCCTCTGTCTCCCCTAGCTAAAACCTGGTACTGAAAATTATTTATACTGGGCAGCAAGGCACCCTATGTGGATGTGCTTTAAGAGGTTAATTTTATAAGAGGATGCCTAGGTTAAGAGAGTAGGAAGGAAGGTGCCTATTTTTAGCTTATTTTATAAAGACACATAGGCGCCTACTTGTCCTTATAAAAGACTAGCTAATATCATGCAGACATTGTACCTAGATTGAAGGTGCAGACATTACACCTGCACCAGAACAGGCATAAAGGCTGGCACATACACGCATGCTTAAATCGTGACTCCGCCCATGCTGTGCCCACACTTCTCCGTGAGTATGCCTACTAAGCAAGTACATGCCAGTTTGGACCACACACAGGCATGACCTCATCTTATAAGAGGCACTTTACAGACATAAAACATCATTTTACATGCAGAAAGAGGAGCAGGAAATCAAGGTATGAGTTTATCTCACCCCTCTAGAATGTATTTGTCAGACCACATTTGGGGTACATCGGTTTTGGGTATAGGTGCAGATCCTCAAAAAGGATGTCTGGATCTTAGAGAAAATTGTTGCTGTTAAGTACCATCAAGTCAGTTTCAACTCTGGGAACCATATGTTCAATGATTAAACAAAGTGACGTTTTTACATAGAAAAAAAAATATTTAAAAGGAGAACGGATTGTACTGTTTAAGTATGAACCCCATGGTGATCTCACAGGCAGTCTTTTCATCAAAGCCACCACAGAAAAAAAACCCCAAGGAACAGCCTCTAAGATCCCAAGATAATGGATTTTACTACCTCCATAAGAATGGTGAATATTTTTTCCTCCTTAAACATATTTACATTTTTCAATAATATATAAACATCCAAGAACATATGCAATCAAACATTAATAAAGTGCTTTCTTCTTGTCTCCAGAAACAGCATAGACAGCCTCCCCCATTCATTCCTTTCAAAGAAAGCAATGCAATGCAATGTGCCCTTTCGAGTCAGTGCCAATTCCTGGCAACCCAGCAGCTCCTGGGTTCTCTTGGCACTGTGACCCTTCATTGGTTATGACTAGAACACTATACCAATACTTCAAAAGTATTTTGGATTATTATAAGCTATTGTACAGATGGTATATGACACCTGAGCGGATTGCTCGAGTGTATCCAGGGGTTTCAGATCTGTGCTGGCAGAGATGTGGACAGAAAGGTACTTTGACGCATGTCTGGTGGTCTTGTCCTCGTGTCCGAATTTTTTGGAGGGGGATTCAGTACCGCTTAAAACAGTTGGTCAGGTTGTCCATTCCTTGGGATCCGGGCATTTTCCTTTTTGGTGTGAATATGCCTGGAGCACGAAGTCCTCAGCTGGCCTTGATTCGACATGGTTTGGCTGCGGCCCGGCTAGCTGTGGCTACTGCTTGGAAGCAGGTCATGTCTCCGCTCTTCTCTGCCTGGTTGGAACGGATGTGGGATACGTATACGATGGAGCGTGGGGTGGCAGCCAGTAAGCTGCGGTTGTCACGTTTTGAGCAAGTGTGGGAAGCTTTTGTCCTACAATATGGTTCATGATTGCTTGAGTGTTATGTATATCCCGTGGAGAGGCTGGCCTTGTGCTTTCCCGTGAGATGGAATCCCAGGTTTCCCCCTCTGCCTCATGTGGTCTGGTTCTTTGGTGCGCTCCCTTCAATTTTAGCTGGCATGGAGGTTCGTGTGGTGGGGGGAGGGGGGAAAGATAGGGAGGGGCTGGGAGGAGGGTGGGGGTTTGGAGGGAGGAGAGGGTAGGTAGAGTGTTCTGGGAGTGCTATTTGCCGACAGATGGCGAGTGTGGGAGAACAAAAAAAAAAAAACAAAGGGGGGCGTTTTGCTGGATTATTCTTTGTTCTTTGCGATTTTGGCATTGTTTTCTCCTCTTGTTGTATTATGCATATAGCTCATGAGACTCTTGTTTTCTTGTGTACTTCAGTGCTGCCTTTCAATAAAAAAAACATATATTTTGGATACAGCTTGGAGGACAAAGATTTCAGACTGTGTGGTGATATAATGACATATGATGGAAGATAACAATTCAGAGCTGTAATCCTAACTCTAATCCTAACTGCAATCCTTATCCTAACCCTAACTACAAATGTAACTCTAATCCAAAATGCAATCCAAATGGTAATCCAAACTGCAATCTTATTTCCAACCCTAACTGGAATGCTGATCCTAATCCTAAACCTAATTGCAATATGCATGAGAGAGATTTGCATGCCCTGCCTCCATCGAATGCAAATCTGTCTCATGCATATTCATTGTGGTTATCCTGAAAACCTGACTGGCTAGGTGTGTCCTGAGGCTGGGTTGAGAACCCCTGCTCTAGGGTAACTGTATTCACTTCCAGTCCCTGAAGCCCATAAATGGGTCGGTTTTCATAATATCCCTAGTGAACATGCATGAGAGAGATTTGCATATAATGGAGACCATATGTATGCAAATCTGTCTCATGCATATTCATTAGGGACATCCTGAAAACCTGATCTGTTTGCTGCCCTCATGGACTGGAAGTGAATTCCACTGCACAGGAGTTTGTATAAATTGTTTGCTATGTTGCTGGTGTCAGGCAATGGCAGATATGTGAATCTGAATTCAGCTTCAGTCGGGGGTAATGGTCAGGACCTATGGAGATCACTGGAGTAGAAAAGAAGTGAAAATTTTTTTCTTCATTAATGTCTCTCTGTGCACATTGCTCAATCAAATCTAGTCTCAATTATCTGCTACTTCACTGCTTGTTTGATTAGCTCAATAGAAAATCCAAGTAGAAAGTAAAAACACTAAATCATTTCTGACTGAGGCAGCCTATACTGCACCAGCCCTTCCAATCAATATGCTTTATGATTATAATAAATAACGTCGGGCCTTGGTATCTCCAGCCCAGTGGAAGATGATGAAGCCAAGAGTGCAGGCTCTGTAAACAGAAGAACAGCTTGACTGTCTAGGCCTTAGTACCAATTTTACAAAGATTTCTAAAACAAAACGAGGCTATACTTGCATGATGACTTAAAATATCATGTTTTAGAACGTCTGTGCACGTCTTGCAGATGATCCCAGGGATGGTGGTGGCGTGCTGGGAGTAAGTGAGTAAATGTACACTGTACTTCACCCTTCATGATATTCTCTTACTCCTCCCTCCCCCGGCATGTTCTTCAGTCTTTCTTTCTTTCCCCTCCACCTCCCCCCCAGTTTCTTCTCTCCCCCGTCCCCTTCAGTTCACTCTCTCCTATGCTCCACCTGGCACCATCTATTCCCCTATGATACTCTACCCTCCTCCCTTCTCTCCCCACCTCTTCCTGCCTACCTCCATGCTGCCTGCTGTCTCATACAGTAGACCAGTGGTTCCCAAACTTAGGGTCGGGACACCAAATGGGTCACATCATCAGTGGATGGAGTCACAGAAACATGACCGTTTCCCCATCTCTCTGGACTTGCACTGTGACCTATGCCAAGTAGTGGCCGTCGCCAGTCAGCATGTGGCCTGTGAGCCAGTGAACATTCATAGACCCTTGCCCCCTCCTGTTAGGCTGGAACCCGTGCTGAGTACTGGAGTCTGTCAGCACACACTGCACACTGACACGAGGGACCCTGCGCCAACGGCTGCCGCTGCTGATGCCACTACTGTTGCTGCTGCCTTCCTGCTTCAGATGAGTGGGGGGGGGGGGGAAGGCTGGAGACCTGCTGTTTAGATTTCATCATCATATTTATGTTTGTTTATGTTTATTAAAACTTTCTATATCGCACTAGGCAGGGTAACATCAGAGCGGGGTCACATGAATTTTCAGTTGTTGAAATGGGGTCATAAGGGATAAAAGTTTGAAAAACCCTGCAGTAGACAGTGCACAAGGAAGGTGAGTTGTTCAGGCAAGTGATGGCAGTGGAAGAGTCATTGGTGCACGCTCGATATGCAGGTTCAGAGATATAAATGCCGGTGCTTACCTGTTAATGTGATTTTCAGCCGGCACTTAGGCCTGCTCTTCATGCGGTCTAAGTTGTCCGGAAAGTGCCAACTGAAAATCATGCTAACCCAGTAAGTACCAGCACATATCCAAATAGTGCCAACACTGCCTCGCTCTGCCCACAAATGGCCTTCAATTGGCCAGCCGGATAAGGGTTCTGAATATCAACCCAATACTGTAGCACTACAGAGTGGAGGAGTAGCCTAGTGGTTAGGACACTGGCTTGCTAACCAAGCAACCAGGATTTGATTCCCATTAGCACTCCTTGTGGCCTTGGGCAAATCACTTAACCCTCCATTGCCTCAGAAGAAAGGCCTGGCAATCTACTTCCAGTGACACTGCCAAAAAAAAACAGGAGCTTCTGGGTCACCAGGAGTCAGGACTGACTCAAAGGCACACATTAGCTTTTTACTGTAGAGCTATACTTTTTAAAAATGGCCACCAAGTTATTCCTTTTCATTCATTTGCTTTATGCTAATTATGAAGTTGTCTGTAACATCCTTTATACCTGCACACTACCCAGACAAAACCAATCTTCATTCCATCCCAACCCTCCATGTCCAAAAAAGCCCTTCACTACTGGGTGACACTTGCAGAATAAATGTGAAAATCAGGAAGCCTCTTACTATCCCCTATTCTCTACGATACATAAATTATTTTGCAGTTTTATTCATCCCCGCAGACACAACCTATCAGGATAATTTTGGTTTTAGATATGGATGAAAATATACTTTTTTATTTATTTATTTCTATGTTTTATTGTAAATTCCTCAGGTTTTATTGCAGTTCTAGCTTTTATGATTTACATTGCATTATATGAAAGTATGATTTCTTATATGCCACCATGACTTAGCTTTGGTTATAGAAAGTGGTGAATGACTGATGTAAGAAAATACATGAGCAATGCATGATTTTTCTATACTCTGTGGATCCTCTCACAAGCAAACACCAAAGCATTGAGGCATTGATCATTTGATGCCCACCTTTGCCAACTCCAGACTATTGAAACAAATGTTATTCTTCCAAAAAGAAGAAAAAGAAAGTGTCTCAAGGAAATCCTCAAGGTCGACAGGAAGAAGTTCACCATCAACATCAACACCATCATGTGGAAGACTATTGCCAAGGACTGCCCCAAATGCTTTGAAATCCTATGATGGCAACAAGAAGCAGACAAGAAGGAACAGCAGAAACAGAATGCTATGTGGACCGAGTCAACAACCTAGGGCTACCCATCCTGCTCAGAAACACATGGCCAAGCTCTGATAGTCTGTTTATCCTGGATCAGACTCATCGGCCATTTTTAGACCCACTGATAAGACAATCATGGGAAACAATCCTTCTTGCCTAAGAGTGATTGTTGCTGCTTTTGCTACTGAGTGCATATTCCATATATATTCCAAATTTGATTGGCTTTATTTGATAAACCACGTATTAAAAAAAAATATCAAATGATCCACAATCCAGAGCTGACATAAAGCAATAAACTTAATAAAATACAGTATACAATGAGTTTAGCAAATATGCCCCCTATCCATTTGTCTACAAAACCATGTCTTGAGATTTTCCTGAAACCAGAGGTAACAAATCCCTGCTGGAGATCCAGCGGAAGCTCCTTACACCAGAGTGATCCTTAAAGCTAAAAATACCGGGGGGGGGGGGTGTTTTCAAAGGCATTTCCATGGTTTGCAGACTCTCTGGGACATTCAGCGGCACTAATATGGCCACTGCCACTCCATACCCCAATGCTAAGCTGTTAGTATTGGGGTGTTCCTGGGCGGAGCGGAGGTGGCACCCATTGCTAACCTGGCAGCGGCAATATTGACTGAACTTTAAATTCTGGGCTGGAGAAGTCAACAAGCTGGGGACATGAAATGTTGGACAGCAGGAGCTTGATAAAAGTGGTTTTGATTTGCCTTTAACTGTTGCTTGACTGTTATTTTAAGAATCCTGTGCCACCACACGCCACGCTATACCACCTGTGATATGATAAAGGCAGAACCATATGATAGAGGCAGAATTCATGTACGTCTAGGGCTGTGCCTCTCTACAGCAGGTCAGGATTGGGGTTTTTTGTGTGGGCTAAGAGAGTTAACCTTGCCCTAGCTAGGGAGCTTAAAGAAAAGTATAATCAGTAATGGACAGGCGGGGTTTTGTTTTGGCCACTAAGGCCGCTAAAAGTTTATTGACCTAGATTGGCCACTGTTGGAAACAGGATACTGGGCTTGATGGACCTTGGTCTGACTCAGTTTGGCATATCTTATGTTCTTATGAAGGAGCTTGCATGGAAGTAGCTCCAATGAAGGGAAAGACTGGGCTGGAGATAGCAAGATTATGTTCCTGGAGCAATTTTTAGAAGGCATAACCTCTACAGTGAAGTAGTGAGTATGTCAGCATCCCATGCTTACACTGGAGAGTGCACTGGAAATAGCAGGAGAGTACCATGAAGCCCAGCCAGTGATGGAAATGGACACTGAGAAAGTGAAGAAGTCACCCATTAGCCCAGGAGGATGGAAGGGGAAGACAGAGAAGATGTTGGCTCTCATGTTCCAAACCCTGAAGTCACCTCCTAGGCAAGGTCATGGAGCCAGCCACAATCCCTTCATCTGTTTTAGGTGTGGCGTCCAGAGACACTTTGCCCAGGAATGTCCCCTGGGTACAGAGGAACCAATGGATGTTAGCCTAACTACTCCTTATCCCTGAACCTTTGTGGGCACTCCCCACCTAAGTGTATAGAACTTTGTGATTCCGGTGAAGTTTGAAAGGACATGCTTCCAGGCCTTGATAGACTTTGGGCATGTGCAGACCCTCATTTGCTGAGAAACAGTAACCCAATTTCAGATCAGTTATGCAAATACTGTAACACTGGCCTGTGTGGATGGAGACTAGAGGCAATATCCAACGGCACAGGTTTTACTAAGAATCTGGCAGGGCAAGCCACATTCAAGGTTGTAGAGCTGCCCTGGCTCCCATACCCAGTGGTGATCGGCCGAGACTGCCCAAGCTTCAGGGCGATATGGGCCTGGCTAACTGACGACGCCTTTAAATCAAACCAGGAAGGTTTCCCCAAGGTTTTCTCCAAGAATCCCAAATCTGCTAAGTCCCATAGTCAGTGTCTCCTGGGGAGAAGCTACTCTACCATCAGAATCTAGGTGCAGCTATAGAGGAGGGATCTAGGGAGGAAAAGCCTGGTGAAGAAACCCCTAGGGATAGCTCAGGTCCTAGCAGTAGTGACCCAAACACACTTGTTCTCTTCCCAGAATGGAGGGGGGGGGGGGGGAGACCCAGAGAGCTTCAAGAGGGCCCAGCAAGAGGATAAGTACCTTAAACATACCCAAGAGTGGGTTTTGGAAGTAAGTGGGATTCCAGTAGGTAGCGAAGACTTCCCTATGAGAACCTTCCCTTATTTTGTTCTAAAGGGATATTTGTTATACAGAGTGCCCAAGGGTGCACTAGAGGGGGAAGAGGTAGAACAAATGATAGTTCCCTGACCCTGTCATCAGCAAGTATTATAGTTGGGCCATAGACATTTATCAGGGGAATACCTGGGGGGGGGGGACGGAGTGGAGAAAACACTGGAGCATATTTTAGCCCAATTTTCCTGGCCCAGGGTCCATAAATAGGTGCAGTTGTATTGCCAGTCATACCCCGCCTGTCAACTTCACAACCCCGCCAGTTAGACCTGCCTCTTTAGTGCCTATGCCCATCATTGACACCCCATTTGAAAGAGTGACCATGGATCCGGTAGGGCTCCTGGAGCGAACCACCTGAGGCAACAGGTATATTTAGTCATACTGTATTACACTAGCCGATACCCTGATGCTATCCCTTTAAGAAATACGAAGATTACTACTATCTCGAATGCTCTCTGGGAAGTCTTGTCTCACTGATCAAGGAGCACCCTTTGTATCCATGGTGATAAAGCAAGTGTGTGCCTTGGTGAAGGTTAAGATGTTGCGAACATCAGTATACTACCCACAAATGGGTGGCCTCATCAAGCAATTCAATAAAACTCTGAAACAGATGCTTAAAAAGTTTGTACAGGAGAATGGGAAGAATTGGGACATTCTCCTTCCCTACTTGATGTTTGCTATCCATGAGGCATCTCAGAGTTCCATGGGGTTTTCGCCTTTTGAATGTTTTTTGGAAGGCAGCTAAGAGATGTATTAGACATGGTGAGGGAAACCTGAGAAGAAGAACCCTGTCCCAGATGTAATTTGGTGGAGTACATCATACAGATGCAAGACCAGCTGAGGAAAGCCGGAGAGGTGGCCAAACTCAGCCTAGTAAAAACCCAAGCCGAGCAGGCCAAAGGCTACAATTGAGCAGCTATGCACTGTACCTTCCAACCGGGAGACAGAGTTTTAATCTTGTTGCACTCATCTGAGAGCAAGTTAGTCTGTAAATGGCAGGGGCCCCATTAGGTGGAAAAGAAAATGGGACCTGTTAAGTACAAGATTGCCCAGCAAGATAAATGGAAGAAAGCCAAAATTTACCATATTAATCTACTGAAAAAGTGGACTCCAGTGACAGCTGTGGTGGTACAGGGAGATGATTTTTGACCAGAAATTTCATCCTTGTCTGAGTCAACTCAAGTCCTGATTGGAGACCAGCTCTCCATGGCCCAAAGAAGAGATCTAAATGGTTCAATTCACTAAAACCTAGATGTGTTCTCCACTCGCCTGGGACAAACTCACCTCACTTGGCATGATATTATTACTGACCCTGGGATGGTTATCTGACAATGACACTATCGAATTCTGGAGGCCCAGCAACAGGCCTTCACCAAGAAACGTGAGGAGATGCTTAACCTGGGAGTTATAGAAGATTCTATGAGTGACTGCTCCTCCCTTATCTTCTTGGTTCCTAAACCAGATTGGAGCATCAGGTTCTGCACTGACTTCTGGAGAGTCAATGCAGCTTATAAACTGGAAGTGTATCCAATGTCCTGAGTAGATGAGCTAATTGAGCAATTTGGTGGCACATGCTTTATGTCAACCTTGAACTTGACAAAGAGATACTGATAGGTGCCCTTGACTCCAGCTGCCAAGGAGAAGCTGCTTTTTTGACACCACAAGGCCTGTTCCAGTTTACTGTGCTGCCATTTGGATTACACAGTGCTACTGTTGAATTTCATCACTTTGTCGACCGCCTGCTGATACTTCACAAGGAGTCTGCAGCTGCATACCTTGAAGACATCATCAACTACAGCAGGTGCTGCACCACCCATCTAGCCCAACTACAAGCTGTATTGACCAGCCTGTGGAAAGCCAGGTTGATGGCTAGCACCAAGAAATATTTTCTGGGAGGCTGGGACATCCAATGCCTGGGCTATTTGATCAGGAGTGAGCAAATACGACCTCAACTATGGAAGGTGGATGCCATTGCCTAAGTCCCTACAACAAAGTTGAAGAAAGAGATTCATGCCTTCCTGGGGTTGGTTGACTATTACTGCTGGTTTTATCCCTAACTTTACGGAGATTGCAGAACCATTGACTAATCTCCTCTGGAAGACATCTCCCGAGCAGATTCAATAGTCACTGGACCTGGACTTGGCCGTCCAGTGTCTCAAGGAGGCTGTGTGCTCTGGACCTGTCCTAATCAGCCCTGATTTCTCTCTGCCATTTATGGTACAAACAGATGCCTTGAGATGGGCCTGGGAGCTGTTCTGGCCCAAAAAGTCAGGGTGAAGAACATCCAGTGGTATTTATCAGCAGGAAACTGCTCCCTCGGGAGAAACATTATGCTGTAATCAAGAAAGAAGCTGTAGCTGTCAAGTGGGCACTAGAAACTTCAAATACTACCTGCTGGGCCATCTGTTTACATTGGTTATGGACCACCAACCCCTCAAATGGCTGGCTCAACATAAGGAGTCCAATGGCAGTTTCTGAGTCTCCAACCCTATCAGTATCAGATCTGCTATAGGCTGGTTGGGCTCACCTGAATGCTGACTTCCTTTCCCAGGTGGGGGTCTCAGGTGAGGCAGGCACTCAACGGGGCATGGTTAAAGCTGAGGAGGACAGTGCGTGATGGGATATATAGGAAGTTACCCATCCCTCTCAAAAGGGATTGTCAGCAGTCCACCTTAAGAAGATCTACAGCTCAGAACTCAGGGCTCAGAAGGCGTGACTTAGACAGAGAGATTAAGAAACCAGCTTCGAAGAGCCAGAGCAAATTACCAACAAAACATTCCTTTGGAGAAAACAGGAAAAGTTATTTAACTTGTTTTTCTGTTTAGAGAAATCGATGACCAAGATTTCTAGAGCTAAATTGCTAAGCTAGAGGAAGAAGAAGGAAAGACATACTACTGGGAATGTGTGGCTAGACAAAAACACGGAATTATCTAGTTTATTTATTAATGCTTATATACTGCATTTCACTGGGTCAAAGCAGTGTACATTCAAGTATGGTATATATTTCCCTTGTCCCTGAAAGGCTCACAATCTAAGCTTTGTGCTTATTGCACAATAGTGTGCTCAAATAGCATGCAGTATTGCTCATTAATGTGAACTATTTATTCATGGGTGCACTATTGAAGAATATAGTAACATAGTAAATGACGGCAGATAAAGACCAGTATGGTCCATCTAGTCTGCCCAGTAAGATGGCAAGAGTAGGTGCACCTGCCGCTCTGTGCAGGCCACCCCTCCCCATGTCTTTGTTTTAGGGATGAACCCTCCCCATGTCTTTGTTTTAGGGGTGAACCCACCCCTCCGTGTAGGACACCCCTGTATGTTGAGAAATGAGTTACGTTTATTTTGATTTTATCCTGTTGCTGTAAAGGGATCCACTGTGTCTGTCCCATGCCATTTTTAATTCTGTCACTGTATTTGCCCCCACCACTTCCATCGGGAGGGCACTCCAAGCATCCACCACCCTTTCAGTGAAAAAGTATTTCCTGACATTGCCTTTCAATTTACCCCCTTGCAGCTTCATGTTATGTCCTCTGGTTTTACAGCTTCCCCGTCTTTGGAAGAGGTTTGTTTGTTCATCAAGATTAGTGTACATTATTGAGAAACAGGGCCCACTATTTGAACAATAGGGTGCACTGTTCACCAATAGCATGTAGTAGTGAGCACTACTGATGACAAAGCTGCAAAATGAAAACATGTAAAAAACTCCTCAAATAAAATGAAAAATCTCATAAACTACATAGGAAACTAAATCAATTGATCAGTTCAGCAAGTGGCTTTTTTCTTTTGATCTGGCTGATGTAATCCTTATTTGGTCCATTGCACATACTGACAGAGAGCACTGCTTTCCTTCAGAAGTCAGACCTAGAAGTCCATGTATTTATTTATTAAATATAATATTCCATGTTACCCAGTCAGCACAAAGGACAATACAAGCAAAACTGCAAATATAATCAAACATATGCAAATATATAGTTAAAAGAACAATAAGCAATTCATAATGGGATAAATCTGAACTAGATCAACCTGGTTAACAATAAAGGAGCTAGTCAGCAATCCTGTAAAGTAGGGTATCAAAACTTCAAATCATGGGAAGTATGGCATGGTGCAGCAGGAATTCCATGTGGGTACTGCCAGGTGAAATTGCTATTTCTGTGCATATATATTCCACTGTTCTTTCACTCTTAAAAGAGAGAAGGTTTTTATATGACTTAAGTATGTTGATACATTGAGATCAGTCAGTGCTCTCTCTAATAACAAGCAACCTTAAGGGATTCACACAGGTTGATGATGCTGTTGGTAATGGAGCATATTCCATTCCACGAATAGCGGAGATGGACGTCCATCCCAGCTATTCGTTCCCCTTGCCATTCCTGACTAAGCCTCCCTGTACGAACAAGGAGTTTGTATGGGGAGGCTTAGAAGGGGGTGGGAGGGGCCAGTGTGGAGGTGGCGTTAGGGCGGCAGTGGGCGTTCCGCGGCCCCAGACGTACAGGGCCGATTCTGAAGTTGGCTCTGCACATCCAGGGCCAACAGACTGTAATAAGTCCCCATAGACATTGGGGAATGGGAGGCCTGGCTGTGATCAAAAAAGGTGAGGGGTGCAGGAGATTCCCCGCAGCCCGACCCTGGCCATGGGAAGCCAGATTGGGGGTCGGGCTGCAGGGAAAGGTGAAAGTGGTTGGTGGCCAGCGATCGTGTCTCCTGAATGGAGCCACGGTGGCCTTGGCACCGCAGCTCCATTCAAGAGCCTGACTGAGTTAGCCAGGCAGGGCCCTGTACATGCAGGCCGATGGGAAGCAGGTCCAGGCCTGCACATCCAGGCCTAGACACCATTCTGATCCCGTGGGGGCTAGACGTGCCCCACAGGATCAGAATCAAGTCTTTCTCTGTACATCCAGTTCTGACCAGACGCACAAAGGCCAGGACACGCAGAAGGGAATGTGCCTTCACGTCATTATATGACCCCAGTCAAAGTTGATTGTTTAGGAAACTTGATCCTTTTGAACAGGTTAGCAAGCAACAAGTTTACCACACCGCCAGCTGCTGTTTGAACTTTATTTGAATTTGAATTGCTGAAAGAGCTCCCCCACCCTCAGGGGAACCCTAGGCCAGTCAGGTTTTCAGGATTCCCACGATGAATATACATAAGACAGATTTGCATACAATGAAGGCAGAACATGCAAATCTTTCTCATGCATATTCAGTCTGGGAATCCTGAAACCTGACTGGCCTAGGGTTCCCCGAGGACTGGATTGAAAATCCACCTGATGTGGCATTTCTAACACTCTTCACTTCTCTTCCAGATGAAATTCTTTAATAACAGGATTTGTCCCTCAGAGGGAGTCTGTTTTTTGGAGCAGACTTCTCCCTCATGATGAAAGTACCTCAAAAGGAAAAAACATCACCAACGATAATGAGTATCTGTCTCCATGGCAATATCGAATTGCTATGAACATCTTTATTGATGTGACCACCCTAATAACCATTGCAAAACTGGAGGTTAACTAGACATTGTATCCCAAGAGTAGTTAGGCCTTTACATTTTTCCTGGCTTTTCAGCACTAACTCAGAGGTAGGCAACTCCAATCCTCAAGCAACACCGTTACACGCAAATGCTTATCATACCTATTCATTGTAGATATTCAGAAAACCCGATTGGCTTGTAGCAGTTGAGGACCAAAGCTGCCTAGTCTTGCACTAGCTAGTTCACTGGTAATCAGTCCCAGTCCTTGAGGGCTGCAAACGGGTCAGGTTTTCAAAATATCCCTAATAGATATGCATGATAATTGGTTTGTATACAATGGAGGTAGTATGCATGCAAATCGATCTCATGCATATTCATTAGGGATATCCTGAAAACCCGACCTATCTGTGGCCCTCTAGGAATGGGAGTGAATACCACTGAGCTAGTTTCAGAGCTCTCGTTGATTGAGTGTATGTCTGAGGCAATTCTTAGTGCGAACAGTGAAAAACTGCCTTTTTTAACTTGCTGTAATCTTGCTGTGTATGCACTGCCTGTGATTTAAAATTCAAATTCCCCAAACCTCTAGCACTCAGGTCTTTAGACACTAACAATGACTAATTTGAGATAGGCCCCAAATAGGATATGAAGTTTGGTTTTAAAATTCAAATTAGCTTTGACATTAGATAATAACTAAAATAGTTTAGCATTTTTTAGTCCTTGTCTACCTCCAGTGTTCGTGAACTGATTTTTCTGAAATTAGGATGGAATGAGGGCTCCAGTTCTCAGGACAAACAGTTTTTCTTGGTGAATCCATGAACAGTGCAAATAATAGGGTTTTACTCCCGTGTTGCTAGATCAGAGGTTTGCATATTTACTGTACATATCCTGAAAAGTCAACTGATTGGGGGTCCCCCAGGGCAGAAATGGGAATCACTGTGCTAGACCCATAACCATAATGCAGGCAGCAACAGATCCTTTATGGCATGCGCGTCAAACTGCAAGTCTGGAGGACTACAAACTGTTCAGGTTCTAATAAATATGCACGAAATATATTTGCACTATGGCATGCCACCCTGTCTTTGCATATTTTTGATTATATTTGCAGTTTTGCTTGTATTGTCCTTTATCCAGAAAATTACAATAATACTTAGGGGTATGTTTACTAAACCGCGCAATTGTGCGGGGCGCACTTGAGCATGCGCTAAGGTACCTTAGCACACGCTAATAGTGCTTTTTTGTGCCCCGCACACGTGCGCGCTGCACTAACGGGCCCGCACAAGTGCGCGGCATGCTGATGTGCGATAGAGGCGTGGAAAGGCATTCTGAGGGCGGAGGAAGGCTCCCGAGGGGCGGAGGGACAGGGTCAATGGGTGGAGAGTGGGAGGGGAGAGGCTCCCCGCACAGGAGCGGGGCTGAAATTCAACTAAAAAAATACCGCGAGTGAAAACCTTGCGGTAGAGCCGATTTAAAGAGAAGAGAAACCATTTCTGTCAGCAATGTACAGCAAAACCAGGGAAACCTACAAAACGTGAGCAGTGTGATACATGTGCACAGAACAAAATAGCAAATAAAAATAGAAAATGACCACACCAAAATTCTAAACAATGATAATCCAGCTGGGCAACAGTGATATCAATGGGCAACAATAAAAAACACTCCCAGGAAAGCTCCAAAAAAAGGAAATGATTTTTGGAAGGGTCTACGCTCCGTAGACCCTTTCAAAAAGCTCTTTTTTTGGAGCTTTCCTGGGAGTGTTTTTTACTGTTGCCCATTGATATCACTTTTGCCCAGCTTGGTTATGTTTTATTTCCCTTTTTTTCGAGGCCATTTCTAATGTTTATTTGCCCTTTTGTCTCCATACAAGGTGAATGAGCCCACAGTGAAATTGTGCAGAGCAGGGTTTCTGATTTCATTGGCCAGGTTTCCTATCTCCAAGGACTGCACTGTCTCTGTGGCCACGGTGTGGTGCAGTGAACACAAACAGTGTGTTCAGGAGCCAAAGGTCAGCAGCTCAAGTCCCAGCTGGGGCCCCTGCAAACCCAATCCCCATATTTTACCCACCACTAAACCGTGATAGTAACGACCAACCTTTTTTGCAGAGAACATAAGCATGGTCCAAACACCTGTATTTTACCCTACAGAGCACAGAGACCAGAAACATGTGCATTACCTAGACCACAGTCCCCTAAATGCAGTCCTGGAGGGCCACATATCATTCAGCTGTGATGCTGTCTCCAATATAAGGCCATGTCAGCATAGTGGTGGAGGGGTACCGTTGGTGGAGGGGGCAGTGGCTGCTGCCCACAGCAGACAGTGGCCTAGCCCCCTTCACGTGGGTGCAGTGCACTCCAACAGACAGGCCCTGTCTGACAAACAGCCATGGACTCCCCAGGAAACGCACTGTTGCTGTGCTAAGACAGTGGTGCAGCAAACACAGCCAGTACCTTTAGGACCAGAAGGTCACAGGTTCAAATCACAGCTGGGGCTCCTGCCAACCCAGTCCCTTTATTTTACCTATGCAGAAAACATGGTAGTAAAGACTGAACCTTTATTGCTGAAAACATAAGCATGGGTCAAACACCTATATTTTACCCCACACAGCACAAACATCATAGAAATGTGCATTACCTAGAGCAGAGTCTCCCAAATGCAGTCCTGGAGGGCCAAACACCATTCAGGTTCCATGCTGCCTCTAATAAAGATGCCTGTGCTGCATATTTATGCACCACCCCCATGGTATGCAGATGTAGCTCATGCATATTCATGAGGGACAGCATGAAATCCCGAACAGTGTTTGGCACACCAGGACTGGAGTTGGGAACCTCTGCCGTAAAGCAGCAGCCAACAGGGGCAGACACACCCACACCCACACCCACAGGCCCCATTAGCCAATGCCTCCTGGAGAGGCAGGACATTGGGCCCTGCGTGCATCCCCCAATACTAGCACTTGCATACCTTAGCAATGCCATCCTACACCTGGGTATACGGTACACAGCTACCAAACGTTTTTTATGATTACTGCCAGATAGCGATTTCTACGTTAAGCACAGTTTGCTGTTTGAGCTCCATCATAACAATCTTTCGGATGTCTGTGCTGTGTGCTTCAGGTCTGGTCTCTGACAGTGTTTACCACCCTGGGGAGTGCCCCCCAACAGTATTGCGTACCATATCCATGCCTGTACTGTGCCCAGGACTAGTGTGGTGGCCAGGGCTGATAGACTCCTCTATAGTAGCACAATGCTGGCATAGGTGTCGGAGTGTATGTCTGTCTATACAGTGTGTGGTGGCTGCAAACACCTTCCACAGCCCACACTGCCAGCACTGTTGCCAGTATTGGCCTGCCAATGTGCATAATGAGGAGCAAGGTACCATGGGTATAGCCCAGACAGGGTGGCCTGGCCAGGGTGCATCTGCACAGGGCATAGGGCACTGACTGGGACATTTTAGTGCCTGGCTGCCACCTACACAGACAGGGTGACCTCAGTATGTCCTGCTGGGAGATCACTCTCACCCTGACTGTGCAGTGATGACAGCATGGCTAGGCACCCCCATAGTGCTATACATTATTTTTGTCATGTGATATTCATGGGTTTCCTTTTGGGGGCTAGTCACTGACTTATCTGCTTGTTGTGTGTGCTGCCATCCCAGTTCTGAGTGCATGCGTTTCCACCAGGAACATGCACTATGGACTAACTAGCAGACTGTTTGCAGCTGGTATGTGTCTTGATGGAGTGCCTTGCAGGGTGCAGTGGCTGAAGGCTTGCTGCAGGAGAATATCAGATTATGGTGGGGTGCAGCTTAGCATATACAGGCCTAATGTCTGTCTGCTATTGTATTATGGATATGTACAGGGCTGTATTGACTTCCCTGAAGGGTGTCTTTTCCACAGCAGGACTGGAGTTGATGGTCCCCTCTACTGCCACCATTGCAGGGAGGTAGAATGTGGATCTGTTGATGGGAGACCCTGTTTACCACCCTCAGCCCTGGAGGAGGAGGGTGATGGTACATAATCCTCTGGGGGGTTACACCTGACTGAGACAGACAGATACATCCAAGATATTTCTGCAGAAACTACCTATCTCATACATTAACACTGCTATGAACCTGCATCATGGCCTATTTCTGCCATGGAAGGTGCTGTGGACCTGGTGCTGGGCGCCTCACCGCACCATCAGGGTGAGCACAGTACCCGCACAATGTGACGGTGTGTAGCTACTCTGTGCCAGTAAAACACATGGTCTGTACCCCCTACAAGGCCGAGGTGCTGTGAGGGTGCACATGGTCAGTTCACCCTACCAGGCCGAGGTGTTGTGGGGGTGCATACCCCATCTTGTGTTCATCTGTGGACAGCTGATTTGCATGTGCAGTGCATCATGGGTACGGGTGTGCTAACCCTATCCTGGTGACCACAACAGACTGTCTGTGTGGTGATGTGCAGGCTCTCTGCAGCCAGCCAGGGGCCTGCTAGTAGCTATAGAGCTGTAGCCCAATGGTTACTTCACTGCCTGTGAAACCATAAGTCATGGGTTCAAACCCACAGTGGGGTTATTTGATAGGGCTGCCCAAAGCATTATCTCTTTTTAATGTACATTTTTGCTGCCAGCAAAAACACCCTCAGCGTACTGTACCCATAAGGTGCCTCTGAGGGCGCTTTATAGGGCGCCCTATAGGGCACCTTATGGTTCCCGTCCATGTAAGGTGCACTATACATTATCCTGTGACGCAACTTATAGGGTGCCCTGTAGGGGACATTTTAGGGTGCTGTGGCGGACAGTGCACTTTATAATGTGCCCTATGGAATGCCTTATAGGGTGCCTTATACGGCACCTTCAATTACGGCACGTGAGGGCGTGTTTGCTGTCAGCAATTAATAAAATAAAAATAAAGTGCTGCAAGAAACAAAACGTACATTGCAAAGCTGATGCCTCAGCCAGCCTTACGTATTAGGCACACTGGGGAGCAAACTCATGACCCCTGTATCAGCAGTCAGTACCTTAACCATTGTGCTCCACTGCTGCTCCTCCTTGCATGTCAGCGCACCTACTTATGCTTTTCATTCCTTAAACTGCACAGTGCTGCCATCAAAAACAGTACTCTGACCTTGCGGTACCTCATACGGCACCCTATAAAGCGCTCTATAAGCAACATTCTAGGGTGCCTTGGTAGACAGTGCACTTTAAAATGTGCTTTATGGGGCGCCTTATGTTAACACGCTTTGAGAGTGCGTTTGCTAGTAGTGATAATTAAAATAAAAATAAAATGCCTCCTAAAGCAATCTTCCCCATAATATGTGATGCCTCAGCCAGCCTTGTTCATTGGGCACTGTGGGGGATTGAACCCCTGATCCCTGCACCATTGGTTAGTGTCTTAACCATTGTGCTGTGGCTCTGTTCCTGTGCTTGCACATCAGCGCGCCGCCTTATGCCGCCCAATATTAAAATGCCTCCTAAAGCAATAGCACACTGCCTTATGCAGCCCAATATTAAACTGGCTCCTAAGTAATGCCTCAGCCAGCCATCTTCATTGGGCACTGTGGGGGATTGAACCCCTGATCCCTTCACCAATGGTAAGTGTCTTAACCCTTGTGCTGTGGCTCTGCTCTTCTGTTTGCACATCAGCACGCCACTTATGCCTCCCACGCAGCTTTCTCATGCGCTAATGTGCGGGGCGCACATGGGCGCCGCGCACCGTAGCGCATATTTAAATCCCGG
The DNA here is from genome assembly GCA_033557465.1 of Ichthyophis bannanicus. Lineage (NCBI taxonomy): Eukaryota > Metazoa > Chordata > Amphibia > Gymnophiona > Ichthyophiidae > Ichthyophis > Ichthyophis bannanicus. The sequence continues at coordinate 278,772,860 of CM066041.1, forward strand.
TTTTGCTTTTTCAGAAAGAAACGCCTACTCCTTATATGGCACCTGCACACTAGTGCAGCCTGCACATTACTGGGGTTTTAGTAAACATACCCCTTAGTGACTTGTACTATAAAGCAAACCGAAAATTATTGTTCTGTAATGTCCAAATATTTATGAAAAAGAAGTTTTCACAAAGCTTGGTGAAAGATTACATGGGTCTATCTTCTTTGGTAAATGATTCTGCTCTATAGTGTACCTGCTTGATATGAGAATAATTAATCTTCTTACAATGAAAATCTCTCTTCGAATGTAGAGCAAAGTGACCTTCTATTTTCAGGAAAAACAACCAATCTCCAATTGATCATGCATTAATTCATAGGTGTGTGTGTGTGTGTGTGTGTGTGTGTGTGTGTGTGTGTGTGTGTGTGTGTGTGTAAGCAATTGCATGTACTTTCACTTTTTAGGCACAAAAAAACCCGAGCCTTATACTCACTCACAAATGCACATCCCAGTCATCGACACCCTTAGTTTTTGCCATACCACATCCAACATCTCCATCTCTCCTGCGATTAGACATTCCACAAGAGATCACTGCCAAGCAAACATGACTATATTCTCAATAACTATGAATCCATGGAAGGATATTTTGTACAATGTACTTGGAACATGAAATATATGAAAAAAGAAACAGAAATCATTTCCATACAGACTTGATAAATTTTGCTGGCCACTCATTATGAGAGTTCACTCTAGGTGATTAATTAGCATTTTATTTAATTCTGATTATTGATTTATATGTCCCTTCCTGCTAGGAGCTCTGTGTTGCAGTTCAAGCATGTTGGCTGATTTAGTGCAGGTAACAGTACAGATAGGGTTGGCAATACATTTGCAAAAATAAAAGGTGTTTCTTGGGGGCTTTCACTGTTCTTAGAGAAGATGTTATTTGATTATTGTGACTGTTATATATTAGAAGAATTTCAGGTTAAGGCAAGACTGCTGTTGACAGATTCTATTCGAGCTTTGCTCGATCCCATTCCTGATCCCCTTCTCCCAAGCACCTGCCAATCTATTCAGTATACCTCATTCCTGACCTCCTTTAATATTTAAGGAGCTACTAAGCTGCTCTGTGAAAATCCTTAATCCTGACCTACAGTTCCATAGCAATCCAGCATCTCAACCACTATACGATATTTCCAGTGCACCTCATTCTTATCCTGTACCCTTTCCAGTACTGGTACCCACAACTCTATGAAAGCACCTTCCTCCTGACCAGTGGCACCTTCTGTCATTTTAATTTAAGGATTATTCCACATAGCCTTGCCCAGGTGCCTTGAATTCTGAACTTTGAACAAACACCATCTGCATTGTTCTACTGTGCAATGCTATAGGTTAGCAGCAGGTATGACAATTGCCCAATTGGGTAGGAGGGCTGTTAGAATGGAATACAAGGCTGAGCTGTGGAAGAGATATTAAAGAGTGATGGAATTCACCGTACTGTTAGGAATGCCACCTAGCTCCACTTTTTCAGTACTTATTGATCTAGTTCTGGTTTTACTCTATTGCAGGTAGCAAGTCTGCATTTCCTAAGACAATCAGTGAAAAATCATAAGTTCATGCATGGAATGGGGTAAGTCCAGGACTGGATGTACCTGTTCTGACAAGCAGGAGCCAGTTGGCAACCCTAAGTGGCAGAAATTATTAAATCATATCAAAGATCGGCCCTTAGAGAAAAATTAATAGTGATGTAAAATGGAAAGAGATCTAGTAAACAGCGGTATCAAGAAGGACTTTGATTATTGCACTCTCTAGCGAGACATGCAGAACAATAATGGCGGAAGTTGCAAAGTGAGGCAGATAAAGTAATTTGTAAGTAGACTGGAGCTAATTATCATCAACAAATTATGCACAGTAAAAAAGAGTATCTTAACAAGAGATTAGCTCCATTCTATAGTCTTTCAATTAGTTCAGGAATTACTAGGTGGACCAATGTGTTCTAGCCAGTTAAGCATTTGGTTAAGAAGTGAGCAATTCGGTGTGTTTTTTGAAGCTAAAGTAGCATCATCGATAACTGCTCACTTTAAGGTTAAGGAGGAAGGGAAATAACTTGTTTCAGGGAATAATGCATGGAAGGATAGGGTTCAGGAATGGGAGATGCAGGCACAAAGATGGGGACAGTTTCAGCAGTTGCTGCATTTTAGATTGAAATTTGCTTCTCTGAACTTAGATCAGCAGCTAAAGTGGTTGGTCTAGTATTTGTAAATTGTTTAAAGATCAACAGGGAGCTGATTTCTCCTTTCCTAGTCCATCTGATTAAACTGCTTTTGGATTTGGGTGAAGTACATGATCAATTCAATCAGGCTATTGTAACATCAGTTCTGATAAAGGGAGTTGGTCGAAGTGAATAGTGTTCTGATTTTCAATCAATCTCAAATTTACCAGTATTATCAAAACATTTTAGAGAAGGTAGTGTTAAGACAGTTTATGAGTTTTCTAGGACATACTCAGGTATCGTATGCCTCTCAGGCAGAATACTGGCACTATCATAGAAGAGAAGCAGTATTGACCTTGATAGTTGAGAGTATTAAGAAAAAAGGTCATCAAGGGTATGATGCCATCTGGATCCAAACTGTATCTATTTGTGGCTTTTGATATGGTCCATCATGACCTGCTGTTGCAATGGCTTCAGGAAATTGGATTGAATTCAGTAGCATTTAAATTGTTCACCCCTTATTTTGCAAACTGTACTGAGGCTGTGGGATGTCAAGGCACCTAGTCCAAACCCAGATTTATCAGGGATGGCGTTCCACAAGGCTTATTATTGTCACCAACCTTGATTAATGTTTATTTGGTACCACTGGCCTGATAGCTGGGTGGAGCATGGAGTTTTACATCTTGTTGTTATCAACTTCAACTAATTCAACAGTTAAAACCCTTTTTATCCACAGACCATTTGACCGACTTAGTTCATGCATATGCAGTACTACAAGTAGGTTGGATTATTATAATTCCCTTTACAGCAGGATCTTTCAAGTGCAACTGAAAAGGTTGATCATAGCAGCATGATTGATAGAGACACATCACACCTATTTTGGCAAAACAACATTGGTTGCCATCAACAAAAAAGGACTGAGTTGAAGGTGTGCTTGGTATATAAAGCATATGGGGTTGCCTATTCTTCTGTCCAGCAAAACTAAGGAATATGCCCCCATTAGTCAGCTTAGGTCTTCCCAGAAACTGCTCCCACAGTTACCAGATCGAGCTCAAATTCATTTGGTGTCCACAAGAAAGAGTTCTCTTTCGTATAGAGGTCCTTATTTATGAAACTACAGGCCTCAGGAACTGAAAGAAATCAGTACTTTTACCTCCTTAAGGAAAGCGTGGATGATCAGGTTGTTTAGCCAAAGTGTGAGTAAGACTATGTCTGCATGAGCAGTATGTCCAATTAAGAGGGCCTTCATATATTTAAATTTAATTATGATCTCTATTTTCTTATTGAAGCCTTCAGAGTCTGTGATTTGTATCCTTTAGGAGTTGCAAGATATTAGTAATTTTTATGGACCAATTTTAGAATAGTAGCACGTGCTTGTTATTGCAATGTGGGGGCTTGTTATTATGTGATAGTGTAACATAATTTTATTATTTTTATCATATACCACTAATGTATAAGTTGCTCATGAAATAAATTCCCCTATCTGCACATCTTTATTCTAATTGATCTTCTGCTGCTTACCTGGAAGATCTTCCTCTCATCCAATGGTATAAATTTGGTTCGAGCGGCCTCTGTGGTACAGGGGGGCCCCAAGGAAGAAGGGGACCTACTTGCAACTGCTCCTGGATTTTTGGAGCTGGTCTCCCCCATTCTGGGGGCCCTTTCAAAATGGGGTGGGGCTATAATTTAAACTTCTGCCAATGCTCAAACCCCGTGATTCTTCAAACCATTGGCACATTCAAATATTTAGGAAAAGGCCTTTGAACTGGCCCATCATGACTGAGATTGTCTTTAAGGTCTTTTCAGTCCTTCTCCTTGAATTCTCTCCATCCTATGTCTTGTCCAGTATATTATACCAAACAGTATGTGGCGTTTATTCAGCTCAACCATTCACTGCCGCTCTCTCTCCCTTTCAGTCAGTGTGACATTATTCTTAATGGTAACAGCAGCTACAGGAAATGAGATACTGGCCTGCAACAAAAAATTCATCTTGTCTGTCTATTAAAATAAAAATCACATCAGAAAATTGTGTTCCATGTGAAGTCTCCCCTGTATCTACAGTGAGCATGCATGCCAGGAATATTTATCAGTCCTCATTATAACAAGCTGAAGATCTGCTCACAGGGGTACAAGTCCCAAAACCTACGTCAAATACTTCTAAATCATTGCCCTGATGAGGGGTCTCAAACTCTGGTCCCCAAACCAATCGGGTTTTTAGGATATCCATGCCCACTGCTTCCATTGTAAGCAGATCTATCCCTTGCATATTCACTAGGGATGTCCTAAAAATTTGACTGGTTTATTTGACAGGTTCATAGCTCTAGAAGACCAGAGTGTAAGACCCTGACCTAGATCAGTGGTTTCCAAGCCAGCTCCTGGTCACACCCAGCCAGTCAGATGTTCAGGACATATACAATGAACATGCGTGAGATACTTTTGCATACAATGGAGGCAGATGTATCTTGTGCATTTCATTATTTATATTCTGAAAACCTGACTGATTTGCAGTCCGTCAAGATTGAAGTTTGATACCCCTGAGTTAACAAGTAAAATTCCACAGTTCAGTGTTTCCCACCCTCATCCTGAAGGCTCATCTAGCCAGTGGGGCTTTCATGATAGGTTTTCAACCCAGTCCTTGGAGAACCCTAGGCCAGTCAGGTTTTCAGGATTCCCACAATGAATATGCATAAGATAGATTTGCATACAGTGAAGGCAGAACATGCAAATCTTTCTCATGCATATTCATTCTGGGAATCCTGAAAACCTGACTGGCCTAGGGTTCCCCGAGGACTGGGTTGAAAACCCCTTAGTGAATATGCATGAAATAGATCTGCATGCACTAGCAGAGCTGCCATGTTGCCCAATTCTAAGAGGAAAATCTGGGGCCAGTCCTGGTTTTCTGACAATCCCATCCTATAGCACTGATTTCAATGGGCAAAATCAGGGACAACAAATGCCACACTGCCTTGAGATGTGAGTTCAAGAGCAGAAATGGTAAAAAGCCTCCCAGAACTGGGTAAATGGCAATGATGCAGAGAGCCTCGGGGAATGCCTCATAAAATGGGTTGGGAAACTGCCACCACAGATTGCATTTGATGGATCTCTACGGTGCCTCGGTTTAACCCCCATCATCCTACATCTCTCGTATCTTAAAGCACATGAATAGGGTTGGACCTGCTCACACCAGAATAGGACGTGGTGGTATAGATACTTCAGTGCAGGATTTCTCAAAACTGCCCTGGGGGTTTCAGGCTATCCTCAATGAATATGCATGATATCAAATTGCATGTACTGGAGATTCAGTATATGCATATTGGTCTCATGCATATTACTTTTGGATAGCCTGAAAATCTGACTGGCTGTGGAGTGCCCAGGACAGGTTTGCAAAGCCCTGATATAGTAGAACAGAATGAAAGTTTGAAAGTCTTAGCTTACCAGCCTGCTGGCCCTCTTCCACCCTCTCATTTTATCTCTGATTCTTTTTTCAGCATCTAAGATTGCCTCAAACCTTTTTTTTTTCCATTGTACTAACTACATCCCATTACAATACGCCATCTTCCTCAAGGTTATCCATCAGTAAGAGTAGCAACAGATTCCATTTCTGTTGGTCCAGCTAGCCAGTCTTTTATCTGTGCTTTTTTCCCCCTTTTAAACAACTTTATTTAATGCTTAATCAGACATACAGGGAATACCTGATTAACAGTCATATTTTCAACAACAGCAACATTGTAGGTAAATACACCTTGTAGACCCAAACTCAACAGTGTGCTCCGCCATTGGAGAACTCTTTTGGTCTTCTCATTAGGCCACAACCCTTCTAAACCTTTCCCCATACTCCCCCCCCTTGAAAATCATGACTGAAACTTGAGCCAAAGTCATTTATAGTGAACCCATCGTGGCGCAGTCTCATATTTATATACATATTGTTCACCCTGTGCTAGATTATGCATGTTGAACACCCATTGGAGGAATGTCGGAGGCTGCTCCCCCGCCCAATGCTGCAGGATTGTCTTCTTTATACCCCCCCCCCCCCCCATAGACTACCCTACACTTTTTAGGGAAATCAGAATTACCAGTCCATGCCTGTGATGAGCGGTACAGTTAGGAATGGATCCGCCTGACCAGCAGAAATGCGACTGATGGGGCAACCCTACTCATGGCTGAGTATAGGGCCAGTGCAAGGGTATTGGGTGCCCTAGAAGAACTTTCAACCTGAAACCCTCCGCCCCCTGAGATTTTGATAATTAAACTCAAAAATCATGATGAAGCCAACACCACCCCTCCCACAACAATCCTGTAAAATGGCCTTATTGGCATCACACATCGTTGCAGGGACGAGGAGAGCAGCGATCACATCGGGGGTGAGAGCAGGGGCTCCCCCTTCCTCCTAATTTGCCCGCCAATCAGCAGCCATATGGAATGGCTTAAAACCGCCGTTGCAGGGGCGCGCCCGCGCCTTGCGGGCCCGCGCCTGAGGGCCTCGCCAGAGGGCCCTTTGGCGTGGCCCTTAGGCAGTGGTCCGTGGCGTCTGTTGCTGAAGGTTACACCGATGGTATGGATTGGGGTGTCCTGCCTATAGTTTGTGGTAATTTGCTGTTGCATGTTCTTCTCCTTCTATTATCTGTTTCTGTCCTCTACTCTGTCCTATCATATAAATGGCGTTCTTTTCCTATTTTCCTCGAATGATATAGTATTGTAAACCGCTCTAATGCCTCTGGCCTGAGCTGTATATCTAATTCTAAATAAACATAAATAAACATAATAAACATAAATATTAAACTTTCCTTGGCATGCATGTGTGCCCACTCACCCACCGGTAAAGGTATGTGCTGTTGGTTCTTTGAGTTTGTGGGGTTGTCAGGATCTGTTGTTTTGCTTTGACTACAACTTCTCTTTGCTGCCTCTCAGAAGCTACTGTGCTAGGTGGATGCCTAATATTGTCTGATGGTTGAACCAGCTCTGAGCGGGCAAGCAAGGCCAAGTTGGGAGGAGTATGTCTCTACCTTCAAAATCCATCTGCAACCAAGCAAGCCCAAAAGGAAAGAAGAGCAATAAAACAACTCTTTGTCTAAGGTGCTGGTGTGCCCAGGACTGCCCTGACCCTACTTGTCAGTTGTTTAGAGTATGAAGTTTGTGCACATCCATTGACTAGCAGTAACGTATGCCTAATAGCACTTTATAAATGATTAGTAGTAGTAGTAGTAGTAAAATCACTCCTAATTTACTTCCACGTTTCACCCATAATGGTGAAAATAACTCGGGGTGAAGGTTCTTTCATGTACCTCCTGAACTTTCTCTACAAACAAAAACTATAAGCATAATGCCAGAGTTGCCAAGTTATCCAGTTCCAGAAAAGAGGGTTTTTTTTTTTTTTTTGTCCATTCCTAGTTTTGAACTTACATTCCAATGCATGATGGTATCTGTAGTCTTTGGGGACAATTGTCAAAAGCACTTGTCTGGATAGAAGTACCTGCTATCTGGGTAAGTGCTGCTGACTTGGATATTCAGTAGCACTATGGGGGACATTCTGAAACATGAATAAACTGTGGGGATATGCTAGATTGACTTTTTTCTCGCAAAAATTTCTAGAACCGTATTCTGAACCTTCGCAGCCCTGCACGTACATGGCACTAAAACGGGGATCCCAGAACTTGGGCGGGAGGGGGCAGAACAGGGGCATGGCCAGCCACGGAGATGTATAAATCATATTCTGGAGAGGCCCATGTACGTCCACTGTATTTGCCACATACGTCCACATTATACCTGTGGAAACATGGAATGAGGGCAGGACTTTGAAACTTTTTTGCTCTGCCCTTCAACGCAGCCCATAGTGGTGAATGGATGTGACGCCCGTGCTGTGCACCGGTATGTCTGCAGTCTGGAAAACCACATAATGCAGTCATACAGAACAGAAAGCAGAGGAGAGGGAGGCTGAAAGTTAAAGAAACTTTCATAAACACCCCCACATGTGTATTCGGAAGAGCTGTGGTGTGCACTCCAGCTATGCTGCCATTTACTATGTGTGCTGAAGGGGCAAAGCCTGGGGTCCCTAACAATGCACAAGTCCTGAAAATGAGACTGGTGGTGGAGTCCTGGGACTCCATGTGATAATGTTACCCTAGCTATCGTTGAAAGGTGCAGCACTCAGCCGGCTTGAGTTGTGCGCTCTACACAGTGGATCCTGTCAAGTTTCTCTATTCAATGTTTACATTCCCTAGATGCAGATAAGTGCAATCATGTGTCTTACTGAACCACAAGATTGGGTGATGTATTAAGCCAGTGGCAATATGTCATATATGTTGTGCACAATTCACTGTTTAGGTTGGATGTAAATGTGGACCTTTGATGTACAATGAGCATACTAGTTTTGGCCCCTGAGGCTGATATACTGGAGGGTATGTTTGAGGTCCACTATATTATTTATCTTCTATTTATATATACATTTACAAATGTAGAAACAGGAAGGTTGCTGGGCTGGGTTATACTGATTTCTATGTTTGCCTATGTTGTGAGGTGCAGGGCATGCTTTCGGCAGATGTATGTTTCTGTGGGACTGCAATCGAGTGTGTGTGTGTGTGTGAGTGGAGGGCTGCACGGGGGATCTAGATTGCTCATCCACATATCTGGGGGGCACAGGAATGGCTGGCAGGTACCTAGACCGTAGGGATGACTGCAGCATCATTAGGTGCCAGTGAGAGCAGGCAGGTGTAAGCAAAACAGGTCTACAATAGGTTAACTATCTAAACATATCCCTGTCACTGATACCTCAGAAGGAGGGCATGCAACAGTGCAAGCATCAGTAAGACGTGCCCAGGTGCACCATCATTGGTCTCTACCAATGTGCACAGTTGTAGAGAGCAATGATGGTGTCTCTGGGCATGTCTGTGTGGTGCCTGCACCGCTGACTTCTGTCATTCCAAAGGCCAAGGGGAACGGGATATGTTTGGACAGTTTGCTATGGGGGACTTGTTCTGCTTTGTTTATGTCCCTACTTAGCATTGAACAGACAAGTTCCAGAGAAGTCCCTAACATGCATACCTAGGGAGGTCTTCTACTGCCATGTATGTAGTGCTGCACTACATCTTGGGCCAGACAGATTGCTCTCTGCTTGTTTTCCTACTACATTACAGTGCTCTGGGCATGCCATAGACTAGTTTCTATTGTCTCGCGGGCATCCACTTTTATGTACCTTCAGCTTTCATTATAATTTTGAATCAGAACATCACTGTCCATGGGCACAGCAGGTTAGGAGATGTATATTTTAAAGGGGAGTCATGGCCGTTCTCGGGTATCTTGCAGAGATGGTTGTATGCGTACATCTTTTTGGAATATGGTGAGCGTGGGGATGTACACATCCATTGGTGGTGTATATCCATCTCTTGTACACTATAGCGCTATGTGCAGGCCGCGCCAAGTATGTCTATCTCCGTGCTTCTGCACCCACAAATGTGTCTATCCCCGTGGCTGCAGAATCAGGTTTCATTCATGCACATTTTCCATTTGGACGTGCCCGCGGGCCAGACGTGCACATTATGGAATTGGCTTCTCCATGGCCTGCTGAATATCCTGACAAGCTACCTCAGCACTATCCGGATAGTCTATGGGTGGAGCTAGGGCGGAGCAGGACATTCAGTGCCACTATGTAGATAACTATCCGGACAACTGAAGAGAGTAAAAAAAACTGTCCTAAGCTATCCTTATAGTGCTGCTGAATATTGCCGCTCTGAAGGAAGCAGCAGTGCTGGCCACAGTTTCTAAATATTCAGTGCCAGCCACTATCCAGATGCTGAATATCTGAATATTTTAGCCATAGTTACTGGCCCAGAGTTGCCAAATTACCCAGTTCCAGGAATGAGATTTTAAAGTCAGTCCTGGATTTCTGATGCATTATGGGACCTGCAGCACTAATTCCAATGAGTATCATAGTATATGACGTCAGATAAAGACCAGTATGGGTCATCTAGTCTGCCCAGAAAGGTGGCAAGAGTAGGTGCACCTGCCACTCCATGCAGGTCACCTCTCCTCATTATTATTTATTTATATTCTCTTATATATTGCGCTATTCTGCATCAGTGCAGTTTACATTGAACAAACTGAAATTACATTGAATAGGGCATTATAACTTGGAGATAACTATTTTACAGGGAACATGGGCTATGGAGGGTTAAGTGGCTTGCCCAAGACCACAAGGAGCACCTGTGGGACTAGAAACCCCAGTCCTTCCAGCCCAAGGTTGCTGTCCTCTAGTGGGATTTGAACCCTTGACATTCTGGCCTGAAGTACCTTGCCCCAACCACTAGGCCACTCCTCCACTACATACCGTTGTTTAGGGGTGTACCCACTGCTCCATGTAGGTCACTCCTATTTGTTCAGATATAAGAGATAGTTATGTATGTTTTGATTTTATCCTATTGCTACAAAGGGATCCACTATGTCTGTCCCATACCATTTTGAATTCTGTCACTGTATTTGCCCCCATCACTTCCATCGGGAGGGCATTCCAAGCATCCACCACCCTTTCAGTTAAAAAGTATTTCCTGACATTGCCTTTCAGTTTACCCCCTTGCAGCTTCATGTTATGCCCTCTAGTTTTACAGCTTCCCCGTCTTTGGAAGAGGTTTGTTTGTCCATTAATACTCTTTAAGTATTTAAAGGTCTGACTCATATCTCCCCTGTCCCTCCTCTCCTCCAGAGTGTACATATTTAGGTCTTCAAGTCTCTTCTCATAAGTCTTATGACGCAGGCTCCAAATCATTTTGGTCGCCTTTCTCTGAACCGCTTCCAGCCTTTTTATATCCTTTGCGAGATACGGTCTCCAAAACTGAACACAATATTCCAAGTGAGGCCTCACCAGTGACTTGTACAGTGGCATTAGTACCTCTTCCTTTCTGCTGGTAATCCCTCTCTATAAGCAACCCAGCAACCTTCTGGCTTTTGTCACCACCTTGTCACACTATTTCACCACTTTGAGATCATCAGAAACAATCACATCGAGATCTTTCTCCTGGTCCATGCACACCAATCTGTTACCCCCTATCACATACATTTCTCTTGGATTTCTGCTTCCCAAGTGCATGACACTGCACTTCTTCACGTTAAATCTTAACTGCCAAGCATTAGACCATTCTTCCAGCTTTTGTAGATCTTTCCTCATGGTCCCCACTCCCTCAGGGGAGTCCACTCTGTTGCAAATTTTGGTGTCATCTGCAAAAAGACAGAATTTTCCATTCAGCCTTCAGCAATATCACTCACAAATATATTGAACAGTACCGGTTCCAAGACCGAACCCTGGGGCACACCACTAATCACCTTCCTTTCATCCGAGTGAGTTCCTTTTACAGTCACCTTCTGTCGTCTGTCAGTCAAACAATTTCTGATCCAGTTCACCATCTTGGAACCCATCCCCAAGCTGTTGAGTTTATTGATAAGCTTCCTATGAGGAACAGCATCAAAGGCTTTGCTGAAATCTAGGTAGATCATATCTATCGCATGCCCTTGAATCAGATTTGTTTGGAAAAATCATCCTTTGGTAAAACCATGTTGCTTTGGAACATGCAACCTGTTGCTTTCTAGGAAGTCCACTATTCACTCTTTCAGGAGTGCCTCCATTACCTTTCCCACCACTGAAGTAAGTCTTACTGGCCTGTAGTTTGTCACTTCTTCCCTATTACCACTTTTGTGGAGAGGTACCACATCAGTCCTTCTCCAGTCCGGTGGAACTTCTCTTGTCTCCAAGGATCTATTTAAAACATCCTTTAAACGCCCTGCAGGAACCTCTCTGAGCTCTTTCAGTATCCTGGGGTGTATCCCATCTGGTCCCATAGACTTGTCCACTTTCATTGCAAGCTGTTCTAACACATCATCTTTTGTGAATGTTGTGTTATCTACTCCATTCCCATTTGTATATTTGTCAATCACAGGTGGTTCTTCTCCAGGATTTTCTCTAGTGAAAACAGAGCAGAAGTATTTGTTTAGTATTGTCGCTTTTTCAATGTCACTTTCCACGAATCATTTCCCAGCACTTTTGAGTCCTGCAATTCCACCTCTGATTTTCCTCCTCTCTTGAATATATCTGAAAAAAGTTGCCACACTTCACATCTTTAGTCATCTTTTCTTCTGCCTTTGATTTTGCTATCCTTACTTCTCTTTTTGTCTTTTAGTTTGATCTTGTATTCTTTTCTGTCTTCCTCTGTTTGTAAGCTTCTGAATTTTGTGAAAGCTGTGTTTTTTTTTCCTTTATTTATGCAGCCACTTCTTTGGAGAACCAAATACGTTTCCTTTTCCTCTTGTTTTTATTTAATTTCCTTACCTATGTATCTGTTGCGCCTTTTATTGCTTTCTTTAGTTTAGCCCATTGCAATTCCACTTCCCTTAACCCCTCCTACCCTACCAACTCCTCCTTCAGGTACTTGGCCATTTTACTGGTCAACATTTTTGAAGTCTAAGAGTGAGTTTGCTGTGATTGGATTCCACCTTGGCTTTTATCTCAAACCACACCATGTGATGATTGCTGCTGTTCACATAGCATCCACCTGGATATTCAACACGTTATCTCCATTGAGCACTAAATCGAGCACGGAGCTCTCCCTGGTTGGTTCCATCACCATTTGTTCAAGTAACACATCCTGGAGGGCATCCATAAGTTTTTTACTTCTTTCCAGATTTGCAGAAGGAACACTCCAATCCACATCAGGTAGATTAAAGTCATCCAATATGATCACTTCCCCTTCATGACTATCTTTGCAATATCAGCAATCAATTTGCTACCCATTTCTTCTGTTTGAGTTGGAGGCCTGTAGACCACAATCCAGAGTGCTTCTTCTTTTCCCGACATCTCTTGCATTTCAGCAGCTTTAATAATGCTTTTGACATATGGGGTTACTCCTTTTCTACCCTCTTTATCTCTTCTAAATAGATTATAGCCAGCTATGGCTATATCCCATTCATGTGACTCGTTAAACCATGTTTCTGTAATGGCCACAATGTCCAAGTCCATTTCCACCATTAGGGCTTCCAGATCAGGACCTTTGTTGGCTAGACTTTGAGCATTTGTACTCATTACTTTCCAGCATTTGTTTAATGGCTTGCCTGCCTTTTGCATGAGCTTTGTTCTACATGCCCCTTCCTGCTTGCCATTGATGTGTTCAAAAATGTGGCTGTCTCCAATGTTGTTTTGCTTTTGCTGAGAGTGACGTACTGAACTTGTCCTTCTCCATCTGTCACCCCCTTTTCCTAATTTAAATGCCTGTCCACATAATGCCTGAAATTTTCACTTAGGATCCTTTTCCCTGCGGTGGAGAGATGTAATCCATCAGTACAATATAGTCTCCTGTTCATCCATATGTTTCCCCAGTTGCCTATATATCTAAATCCTTCTTGTTTACACCAGATTTGGAGCCATGTATTAAAGTTGATTATGTGATGCAGCCTTTCTGCCACCTTACCATGAACAGGTAGAACTTCTGAAAATGCTATAGTGTTAGCAATGGGCTTGAGTTTCTCTCCCAGAGTCTGAAAGTCCCTTTGAACTGCAGAGGCACTGTTTGTAGCCGAGTCATTTGTACCCAAGTGGATGACAACATCAGTTTTGGAGTGTTCGCTTTCTTCACTAACTATGCCAACAATTTGGTTTGTATTCCTGCTGGCTGAAGAGCCTGGAAGGCATTTGACCATCTTCTCTCCTTTGAGCTGTGTTCCCAAGTTGGTGCCTCTGATGATGGAATCTCCAAGGAGTAGTAGTTTTCTGTTTTGTAATTTTTTCTTCCTATTTGGTACATTATCAGTAGATTTGGCATTAAGTCTATTATTTAAGGGCATTTCAGTTTCCATCGATTGGGCACCCTCATTATCCAAGACAGAGAAAGCATTATGCAGGGATATCATTTGATGTATAGGGTGTCTCTGTATTACAGGTCACAACCTACCAGAGCCCACTGTGATCCATTTGTTCCTAGGCTGTTTGATTCTTTGTGGAAACGGTGGTGGTTTTTGTTCAGTTTGCACCCTAGAGGAGGTATGCTTAATTGCAACTAATTCTTCCCTTAGTAGAATCAATTCTTTATGCATAGCAGCTAACTTGAGGCAAATAGGGCAAGCTCTTAGGATCCAAATAATTCTTCTTAGAATGAAAACACCACAGTTATTACATTGAATACACAACATTCTGACTCAGCTGTTCTAGAAGGAGAGAAGAAAAAAAAGTGGGTGTAACACCAAATTAAAGGACAGATGTCAATGTATTTGATGATTATATAGGCAAAGCAACCCAAGGGTAGGGTGAGGGGTAGGGTGGGTGGGAACCTAAGTGTCCCTGGCCAGTAGGCCTTCTATGAACTGAGGGCACACTCAGATATCTGATTTAAAGGCTATACAAGGAACGCAGGCAGGTTGAAGATCCCTAAAAACCTATATGCAACTGGTAAAGTTTATCAAAAAACAGGCAATGATAAAGTTTGAAAGCCTTAACTGAGTATGTAGTCTCTTGAAGTTCTAATGAGCTGACTGGTTCAGGTATTTGGTCAGTGGTAGAGCAGCTTTAATTTAATTAGCCCCCCTCCTCCCCCCTCCCCCCCCTTGTAAGGCAGGCTTGCAACAGACAAAGAAAACTAAAACATTCAAACTGAAATCTAACTGCTATGTATCAGCCTACTAAGCAAAGGTCCCTGTAACCTTAATATAATACCCTTTCTTGCAAAATTAAGTAGAAGACCAGTCTAACTGCAAGTCTAAAAGCAATGTATATTTCTGTTCCAAGTAGCTATATATCACAAGTCTCCCTGACCAGTAGGCCTTCTATGAACTGAGGGCACACTCAGATATCCAATTTATCTGGAACTACCAATACCATAAAACCAGAACTGGCAAAAATCTCACTCCTGGAACTGGGTAACTTGGCAACTCTGAACATACCAAGTACTGCAGATGAATATAGACCTGTCTGATTTTACCCATTGCAAAAAGTACTGCCAGTCTCATAATGCACATCATGGAGCTATCAGAAATTCAGGCCTGGCCCAAAATTGCCTTCTTGGAACTGCTTAGCTTGGTAGCTCTGCAATACCCCTTTCTTCTCTATGATTTCTCTTTCATTCCCAGCTGCTGCCGGAATATATGAGAATAAAATGGAACAATTTCCTCTGCTTTATGAAACAATTTCCAGGAGCAGACCTAGGAGTATGTTTACTAAGGAGCGGATCACCTGCTAATGAGCATAAATGGCAGCATTAAGGGTGTTTGCGCGCAGTAAAGGACGCCGTGGGGAGCAGGTGTATTAACGTAAAGGAAACAAGGCACCACTTATTGGGTGCTATGAGGATACCAGGCATTAAGGTAGCAATCGTGCACCTTACTGCCCGATAAAGGTGGTCATCATAACGTGTGATAAAGGAGCCTGTCTAAAAGTGACATATCAGGAGCTGCATGCAGGTCCATCCCAACCAGTAGCCAAACTAGGCAGTCGCCTATGGCAGCAACTTCCAGAGGACAGCCAAAGCAGAGTAATCCAAGCTACTGTAAATAATGGAGTTTGACAGTGAAAGGGGGTATAAAGCTTGATGTCCGCCTAGGGCACCACACTTTGAACCAACTGTAAGGCTGTCCCTGGCTTCATGGTAGGAAAGTTAAGAGGAGATGGACCTCAATGATCCAAATGGTTCATATATGTCACTCAGTATGTGGGAGGATAACATTGAAGTGACAGGTAGTCTATGAATGTGCCCTGATGTCGGTATGTGGACTCTGATCATTTGTAAGTGTGCCTACAAGGAGGGTCCAAGGCCCTGATGTGTCCATGAAAGGTATGACAGCGCAGGAGTGATGCTGTGCACAGTACGTACATGATAGATGTGAGTGATGTGTAGTTATGGTAAGAAGCTAACTGGGTTGAACATGGTGTAGCATCTGACAGAGGTAGACATGACTGAAGCAGATGGTCGCAGCCTAACCTCCGAATACAGCACAAGAAAACTGAGGTCCTTTTCATTACGAGAAACCAAATTTCACCCCTCCAAGCCACTTAAGGGTCAAGGAAGCAGAGCTGCAAACCAAATCCACAATCCGATACCTTGGAGTCACACTAGATCAATGCCTAGACATGAAGGCGCACATCAGTAACACAGTAAAAGCAGTCTACCACAAGATCCGAACACTCCGGCACTTGCGCTCCCTGCTAGAGCCGGATGACTTCCGGACAATCTATCAAGCGTTGATTCTCCTGCACTTTGACTACGCCAAGGCAATTCTACAAGGGCTCCCGCAATCCACCCTGAATCCACTCCAGCTCGCAATGAACGCCGCGGCTAGAGTTCTACATGGGGTTTCCAGGAGCGACCACGTGACACCCATCCTGAAACATCTCCATGGTAGACTCGCTTTTAGGATCCTACTGCTAACTTTCAAAGCTATCAACGGACTCTCCTCCACCTCACTCACAGAGTTAATCCACACCTCCCCCCCCCAGCAGAGCCAGAAGATCTGCAGCAGTCAATACACTGATAATCCTGAAGGCAATAACCCAATGCACCCAGGCAACAGCAAACAGAGCCTTCAGATTCTATGCGCCCAGATGCTGGAATGCCCTACCACCTAATATCTGGGCAATCCCCGACCTAACCCAGTTTAGGAGGGCTTTGAAGCACCACCTCTTCCTCAAGCACTACCCACATGTCAGCACACCTACAGCCACCCCCCCTCCTCTAGTACCAACACATCAGCGCACCCAGCAAGCCATCCTCGACTATGCTTATACCATGATATGACTTGAAGTGATGCCTATATGTAAATAGTTACTCTAGTTATCCAAGTTCTAATACCTGTTCTTTGTAACACAGAGCAGCTTGTTGCACTGTATAAGTTTCTGTTTCATGTAAACCGCACTGATGTCAAATAGCGTGGTATAAAAAGACTATACATAAATAAATGTGGATGGATATGAGCAACGATGTATGTAACAACATGACTGGGGTATATATATGTTATGTGGCAATGTATATAAGCCCTAAATAAAATCCCTCAAGAGTGGGGAAATTGTTGTTTTCCCTGTCGTAATGAAATATATATATGTATGTGAGTATAAGTATCACACATACAAATATGCCTTGTAAATATGCCTTTCCCTCTCCCGCTCTAGCCGATATTGCTGCATGTCGTTCTTTGAATCTTATTACCTGTCCCTTTTCCCGGCCGTCTTCTTTGCCCTTTCCTGGTTTTCCTTCCCCCTCCCAGCTTCTTCTCCTCCAATTGTCTCTGTTAAATTGTCGCTCCCTTCGCTCTAAGACCGCGCTCATTCATGAACTCATATTGCAACATTCCCTGGATATTTTGTTTCTGACTGAAACCTGGCTTAAGGATGGAGAGGAGCCTCTTTTGAATCGCTGCCTCCCCCCAGGCTTCTCCTTTTTTGCGACATCTCGTCGAGGCAGGCCTGGTGGGGGGGTTGCGGTGATCCATCACTCCTCCCTTCCCCTACGTGAGTTTCTTCCCCCCCCCCCTCTTCCCTACCCTGAAGCTCTCCTGCTTCTGTTAGAGTCCTCATTCCCTTTGCACATTCTACTTCTCTATGTCCCTCCTGCCCTGTCCTCTCCTTTGTGGGATTCTGTTCTCTTGACCCTGTCTGAAGCTTCCCTCAGGTATCAACATCTTTTGCTTCTCGGTGATTTTAATGTTCATGTTGATTCCCCCTCTTCCCAGCGTGATTTTTCCTTTCTTTCTCTGCTTTCTGATCTTTCCTTTCATCAACATGTCCAAATTCCTACTCATTCAGCCGGTCACACTTTGGATCTTGTGATCTCCCGTCAACACTCGTCCATCACCCTTTCTTCCTTCTCTTCCCAGCCCCTCCCATGTTCCGATCACTTTTGCATATCCTTTACCCTTTCATGCCCCATCTCCCCCCCCCCCTCCTTTTCCTCTGTCTTACCCCCTACCCGTCTGAGTCGTCACTATACGCCTGACTCACTTCACCAGTTCCCCCCCTCGGATAAGCTTTTCCCTGATAACTTCCATCTGCTCCCAGTTGATCTTCAGGCCCAGTGCTGGGACACCACTCTTTCATCTGCTCTAGACAAGGTTGCACCTCTACGTTCTCAACCTATCAGGCGATGTCGCCCCAACTCTCCTTGGTTTCACCCAGGACTCCGTCTTCATCGCTCTTACCTTCGGCGTTTTATTCTCCGTTGGCATAAGCACCCTTCTCTGGCTACATTGTCACACTTTCACTACTGCCACACTCACTATCGTTCTTTGTTGAATGCAGCAAAGCGGGATTACTTTTCTAAGCTTATCTACTCCTCAACTAACTCCACACGTCAACTCTATCGCGTCCTTCACTCTCTCTCTGCAACTTCATCATTCCCAGTGTTGCACCCCCTATCTCGCCTTCCTCTAATAATCCCACCCCTGCTACCTTGGCCTCCTACTTTGCCGACAAGGTTCTCACCATTCGACGGCTTTTCCCTTCTTGTCCCCTCCCCTCTCTCTCCCCCTCCCCCTCTCTCCCCATCCCCATCCGCATCCCAGTCCTCTCCTCCCATCCCCCCTCTCTCATACTGCTGGTCTGTTTTTCGACCAATTACCCTTTCAGAATTGACTCATGTTCTTTCTACGACCCGGAAAACCACTTGTCCTTCTTATCCTATCCCTTCGCAATGGCTTTCTGAACCCTCACTGGCCCTGCTTTCCTTGGTTCTCTCTATCTTCAACACTAGTCTGTCCTCTGGCTCCTTCCTCTCGCCTTGGAAACATGCCCTGATACGTCCCCTTTTGAAAAAACCCTCTCTGGACCCTTCCACTCTGTCTAACTGGCGTCCTGTCTCTAATCTTTCCTTTCTATCCAAGCTTCTTGAAAGATTGGTTTTCTCTCAGCTTTCTTCACCCCCGTCAATCCGGCTTTTGTCCTGGGCACAGTACTGAAACTATTCTTATTTCTTTTCTTAATGAGTTGCATGTCGCTCACGACAGGGGTTCTATTTCTGTAGCTGTCGCACTTGATCTTTCCGCTGCTTTCGATGTTGTCGACCACCACACCCTTCTTCTAAGGCTTAGATCTATCGGTCTCTCTGGTTCAGTTCTTCACTGGTTTCACTCTTTTCTCTTTAATTGTTCCTTCTCCGTTCTTTCTGGTTCTGACTCCTCCTCCCCGACGCCTCTTCATTGTGGTGTTCCCCAGGGTTCTGTCTTGGCCCCCCTTATTGTTCAATATTTTCTTGGCTCCCCTTGCTTTACTTATACAGCAGCACGGTATCTCTGCATACTTCTATGCAGATGATATTCTTCTCCTTTTTCACACTTGTTCACTCACGCCGGAAATCGGTTCTCTTGATGTCTGCCTTTCTGCAGTTTCTTCCTGGTTTTCAGATAACCTTTTACACATTAACCTGTCCAAAACTTTGGCAATCTGGTTCACTGCTGGTGCTTCCATTCCCACTCTAGCTCCGTCTCTTCCTGCTGGTTCCATTCCTCTGGTCACGTCTTTGCGCTATCTTGGTGTCACCCTGGATTCTGCTTTAACCTTCAAAGACCATATCTCCTCTGTTGTCCAACGCTCCTTTCATAGAAACATAGAAACATGATGACAGGGGGGCGGAGCCCGATGTCCAGCGGGATGGTCGCATAACGCTGAGGCTCCCGAGAGGCCTACTCAGAATCCTGAATTAACACCGGACATACTTGAATTTCTGCTCTGATCTTGCCGGGGCACATTGGTGAGATGGCGGGGACCAAACCCACGCGCCTGGAATTTGGATCTCCAGCGGCTTCTCACGGTAAACGCTCCAAAACTGAACCCCTGTCCCCGCAGAAGGGGCTGGCTTTGCGCGAGGGCCCCGAAATGCAGCAGGAAATCCTCGCAGAAATTAGAGGGGTTAAGGACCTCGTGCAGTCAAACGGTGAAGCACTTCGAGCGCTGAGGGAAGATCTTGGTGTACTGCAAGGCAGGCTGGAGGGGCTCTCTTCGCGTCAGGACAAAATGGAGAGTATATTAGACTCCCATGCGGTCCGGCTGTCCAAACTCGACAAAGTTGAACGTCAGGTGCGGGCCTTGCAGAAAGAAGTGGAAGATGGCAATAATAGAGCGCGCCGCAACAATCTACGACTCGTGGGCATACCGGAGGGAGCGGAATTGGGAGACATGAAGGAGTTTTTAGGTAAAATCCTCCCTTCCCTGCTCCAAATCACCTTTACCAAAGAATTGGAGATCGATCGCGCTCATCGTGTACCCACAAACATAACGCTCAACGGGAAGACCCCGCGGCCTATCATCTTTCGACTTTTGAGATATCAACATGTGGAACAAATTCTCAGTGCCTCCCGGGCAAAGGGCCATATGGAGTTTGAGAGCCACAAGGTCTCCTTCTATCCTGACTTGGCTAAACCCACGGTCGACCGCCGAAAGCGCTTTCTGGAATTTCGGCCGAAGCTTCAACAACTACAAGCACGCTATGGCCTGATGTACCCGGCCAAGCTCCGAGTCACGCTTCACAATCAGACAAGAACATTTGAGGACCCTGATCTACTAGCGGAGTTTTTGGACTCTAAAGAAGCCGACTTGATGCGCTGACTTCCAGAATATTCCTGCCAGTACTCTCATATCCGCTGTGCCTGCCATATTGGATTTACCGCGGCTCAGCGAAGAGTCTGTCGAGGGTGGTTTGTTGCCTTATTTTGAAGATATCTGGGACCCGCCTCCATCTACCCATAGTAGCCTCGACGAGTATCAGAGACAGTGTTACTTATGGACTCTGGTGTTTCTTTTCTTTTATTATGTCTCTATCTTCCTCTCTAGGGCCTCCTCCCGCAGACATCTGGTCGCCATATTCATTGGGGGTTTTGCTTCTTCTCTAAGTTACTTTGGTACATACTTTTCAATATGGGTGTATTGGCCAGCATACTTGGTGCTTATGTCATTATTGTACAGATTCTGATTATGTTGTAAGTTTTCAAGCGCTCTTACCTAAAATGTCTGTTATCGATTGATGGCACCATGTAAGATTTTCTCATTGAACGTACAAGGAATCAATAATCCGATAAAACGGAGGAAAATCCTAAGCTATTTAAGTCATGACGCTGCGGACCTGATTTTCCTCCAAGAAACACATTTCAATTCGAAGGAAACTCTCAAACTCAATATTAAACCTTACATGGTGGCCGCCTATTCCCCAGCCGTTTCTAGGGAATGTGGGGTTGCCATATTGGATAGGAACTCTCAGCATGCTACTATTATTGCGACTTGCTCAGATACAGCGGGTAGATGGTCCCGAGTTCACCTCAAGATAGGTAACTTTAAAGTTACATGTATATGCCTTTATGCTCCTAATGTGGATGACCCTGCCCTTTTGCTACTATTGCTCAGGTTGCGCAGGCCTCTGCTAATACTTCATTGATATTGGGGGGGATTTCAATTTAGTTCTTGATCCCCTGATTGACAAATAGCCGCCTAGGACAAGTGGTCCCCCCAAGAGTCACATCGCGCTAATCTCTGTGAACACAGATATTGTTCTAGTCGATCTATGGAGGTTACTACACCCCAATGAGCTTGACTTTACCTTCTTCACTTCCCCTCACAAATCCCAGTTTCGCATAGATTTCTTTCTGATATCAAAACTGTTGGTTCCTCAGGTGGACGCTGCAAAGATTCACTCTCAGCATATTTCAGATCATGCTGCTATTTCTTTTCAATAACGTACTACTGCACTCCAAGGGAATTCGGGGGCCTGGTTCTTTGATAGAGCCCTATTAACTCAGCCAGAGTTCCGGTTAGAAATTCGAGCAGCCATGTATGATTACTTCCAGACCCTGGTACTCCAGGGGGATCTGGACACCCCAACAGCTCTTCTCTGCAGCTCGTTGGAAAACCTTTTCTGATTTATACAGGGAATTTGCGTTACCAGCGAAACATTACTTTCAATTGATGCAGCTTCCATGCTGCCTCAAAAGTGCTCCAATCATGCCGCCCTCTGTCCCTACTAAGGACGGGCTATTAGAACTAATTCACTCTATTAGTAGTACACATGGGGTAGCCTCTAACTTTTATAACTATTATGTCAGGGTACAGATACTGCCACTTGTAGAGTCCAACAAGCCTGGGATCGCTAACCGCAAACCACTTTAACCCCTGTGCATTAGAGCGTTTTCTGGAGCAAAATAGTGCGGGTTTCCCGGTCTGCCTCAGTTACCCAAACTCTCTTCCTTTTTGCACATAGATGTTCTTATATTCCAGGAAAATAGCCAAATGGAACACAACTGCCAGGGATCAGTGTAGGTCTTGCCATACTGATGTGGGACCCTCGCTCATGTTCTTTATGAATGCCCTTAACTACAGGTTTACTGGGGGCGGGTCTGGGGTCGTATTCCATTTATCTTACACCTTCACGAGCCTCTTTCTTGGAAGACTGTGGGACTCCGCTCAGTGGCGGAGGTCCCCTCTCTTCCTAAGAAGGGTCGCTTTCTCCTGATTTCATGCTGGGTATAGCCATATGTTTAATCACGAGGACTTGGAAGGATAGCTCTCGACTTACTGTCAATGAATAGTGGAACCTTGTCTGCTTATATAGTAAATATGAGCAGATATCTCGGAGAGCTATTTTCCATACCCAAATTCATTCTCGCTTGTCTAAATGGCAGATGCTCAAAGATCATGTACAATCTGCTCATTGCTTCGACATGTCTGTTTAATGTACACTCATCATGTTTCAGATCGCTGTTAGGTTTTGTAACACAATAATGTCAGTACACGCCCGCTTCGAGAATGATTCAGTTTTCTAGAGAAGAAGCAGGGGGGAGGGGGGTGGCAGGGGTTTACTTTGGTGTATGTATCATATTCCATGTATGTATTTGTCTTTTGCTGTATGTCTTCCTTTCCTTTGTTGTTGTAAAACGAAAATAAAGAATTAAAAAAAAAAAAGAAACATGATGACAGAAAAAGACCACATGGCCTATCTAGTCTGTCCGAGCAGTTCGGCCTTTTCTTTCTTCCTCTTCTCTGACCACACTTCTTCTCACTCTGGTTGTCTCCCGGTTGGATTATTGTAATGCATCTCTGGCCAGTCTTCCACTTACTCAGCTTCGTCGCCTTCAGCTAGTTCACCACACCGCAGCCCGTCTTCTGACCCACACACCTCGGTCTGCTCATGTCACTCCTCTGCTTATTCGTCTACACTGGTTACCTATCCCTTTTCGTATACATTATAAGATTCTGATTTTCATACACAGGTCTTTGCACACTGGTGTTTCACTCTATCTCTCTAATCTGGTTCATTTTTACTGTCCTTCCAGAGTTCTTAGATCCCTCCATGCTAATCGTCTCTTTCTTCCACCTCCCTCTCAGGCTCGTCTTGAATCTACATGTTCCTCTGCTTTCTTTTTCCTTGGCCCCCGTCTCTGGAACTCATTGCCACTCTCGTTATGGTTGGAACCTTCTTTTCACACTTTCAAAGCTAATCTTAAGACTCACCTCTTCTGCACAGCCTTTGATCTTCCCCTTCCCTCTCCCCCTGCCATTACCTGATTGTTCACCTGCCCTTTGTCCTTTTTATTTCTAATATTATTGTTGTACTGTTACTTTTGCTGTCCATTTTTTTAAAACAAATGGCGTTCCTTTTCTGTTTCTTTTTCTTTTCCTCAGTAGTTCCTTTTGTTTTTATTGTAAACCGCTGCATGCCTAATTGGTTTAGGCGGTATAATAAATTTTAAATAAAGATAAAGATAAAGAAAGAATTATTTATGATCATTATGATGTCATCACACTCACATGGAGCCCCTTCCTTTGGTCCATGAATTACAGTACCACAAGGAAAGGATGAGTGTCATGTCAAGGTGATGCAGTGCCTTCATGCCAATGAAGGATATATGTTGATGGGTGTATCACAAATGCAGTATGCCGCAACCCCCATGTCACAGACATCATGGCGTGAATGATCATTGGAAGTAACAGGCAGGATGTCTTACACCTTGTCTGTAAAAAGAGTTGCTGTCTAAGACATCACTGAAGCACATGTAACTTAAGACAAGAGAGCAGCCATCAGAAAACATAGTGTGCCCATGGTGGGTGACTGGGACAACATTTGTGGAGATGGTCAGATGCACTGAGCACATTCACTAAAGTTCAGGCCACAGAGAATGGATATTGCAACATGGGATGTAGAGCAACAGACTGCAGGAGAGAAGCAAAATGGGCCTGGTAAAAGTATTACATGGTAGCTCTCATTCAGTGACAGGGTCTGTTCCACAGGTAGGGTTGCCAACTGGTTCAAGATGCCCCTGACAGTCCTGAACCAGTCCTGGGTTTAGCCCATTGCATGCAGGGACATGTAGTCTTGATTCTCTATGCAGTGTAATATAGAAATCAGAACACATGTCCCTGCATGCACTTGTGTAAAGCCAGGAATGCATCAAGACTGTCAGCCGCATCTGGAGCGAGTTAGCAACCTTGTCCACAGGTGGGATCCAAAATGCCATGCATGCCTCCACCAAGGGCATACTTGCATGTTGACATGGCCTTTGACAAGCACACAACTCATGCCAATGGAGTACTTGCTGAAGCTACCAGACATTTTGGCATTGCAGCACAATAGGAAGTGTGGGTTTTGCACATCACACCCTCTGTTTCTTGAAACCAAGCTGGTGTGCACCCCATATGGAGGCTTCAGAGGTCCACAGAAACTAATGGGATATCTCCATCATGCCTCTGATACAAACCCCATATGCAGTTGTCAGCACATAATCTGCCCAACAGCAAGGCAGGTGTCTCACCTCATCCTGATTAGCACCATTGATGAAATGAGTTTATATAGTCAGTAGATGTTACCAGTCCCAATATTGATGGGAGGGGCTGCAATGCACACCTGTATCACACACTTGGTAGGGTCACATGCTGCACTGTCAAGATGAGCTCCACTTTCTAGCACAAAACTGATTGCAGCCTCCCTAGCTGGACAGCATGATGGAAGCCAACTGTTCCACCATCTGTAACTGGTCCCATAAAGTGTTCATACAGGCTACCCAGAAAACCTGGCAAGGGACACCACAGCAGCATTCCAGGGCATAATCTGTATGTGGGGTCTACATTGTCACTAAGTCATTCAGCAGGGACTGTCAGTGATATCTACATGCAACAGAGGACATGTCAGGGAACTGAGAGGTGGGTCAAACCATAGCATTCATGTGTGGTGTTCCCTGCTTCCAATGTCCACCTCCCAAGGAAAAACAGCAGTTCCTCACGCTGGAGATGTGACCATGAATGCATGTTTGTGATAAACACAGTCTCAGAATCTCACTGAGAGGGTCCTGATGGAGCCAACCACAGAGAATATGAATGGGAAGGAGACCTCAGTGCACCTATACTAAAGTCATTAGCATATTTGGTGTGAGGCATGGTACTACACACCAAGGTGGCCCAAGGGAATGGCCAGATCTAAAACAAAGTTCCTCAGTCACTGATCACGGCAGATCTGTGAATACACAACACAATGCTTGCGCACACTGACAACAGACAATATAGGACCCACATAGACAAGTGCAAGCTGTAGAGGGTTGAGGGCATAATGTGAGTGCCAACACAGTCACAGCAAGTGTTGGTCTGCACATGCAAATCACCTGTGTCAACTGCTGCAGCATCAAAGGCAGGCAGGTCATTCAGAGCTCACAACAGCTATGGTAACTGTACAACTGTTCCAATCCCTGCATGCATATGCTCTTCTCTCGGACCCCCTCACCCCAAAACAGCAAGCATCATGAAAGCAGCATAGTATACTGAATGTCATGTACAGTAGGAGAGCTGAGATGTGTGTGGGTACCCCTGTACAGAATGTCAACTACAATCTATTGGTGCAGGGCAGGCACAGTACCACAGTGCCAAGTGTCTGATAAACATGTCCATTGGTACCCCAGATCCCACCATGGCACATGAGTGTCCACTTGGCTGTGAGGTAGCAAATACTAAACTTAAACACAAAGGAATAACAGCTCTCCCAGACTCACCAACAAACATATCCAATACTACCAAATGGCAGTCATTCAGTACCATTGATTTATGTCAAACTCTTGACATAATCACAAAACTCAGTACTACAGACTCCCCACTAGACCCATGCCCTATAAGAACATAAGAACATAAGATATGCCATACTGGGTCAGACCAAGGTCCATCAAGCCCAGTATCCTGTTTCCAACAGTGGCCAATCTAGGTCATACGTACCTAGCAGTTTCCCCAAAAGACACAGGTTCCGCATTGCTTGTACTGGGTCAAGCATTGATATCCTGGGTCCCTTCTTAATAATGGTTTATGGATCTTTCCTCCAGGAACTTGTCCAAACCTTTTTTTAAACCCAGCTACACTAACAGCCTTTACTACATCCTCCGGTAACAAATTCCAGAGTTTGATTACACGTTGAGTGAAAAAATATTTTCTTTTATTAGTCTTAAATAGTTTACCCTGTAGCTTCATTGCATGTCCCCTAGTCTTTCTATATTCTGATAATGTAAACAATCGATCTACGTTTACTCGTTCCACTCAGTTCATTAATTTATAGACTTCTATCATATCTCCCCTCAGCCGTCTCTTTTCCAGGTTAAAGAGCCCTAACCTTTTTAGCCTTTCTTCATAGGAGTATCCTTCCATCCCCTTTACCATTTTGGTGGCTCTTCTCTGAACCTTTTCTAATAACGCTATATCCTTTTTAAGATATGGCGACCAGAATTGCACACAATATTCAAGGTGCGGTCTCACCATGAAACGATATAGAGGCATTATAATATCTTTTGTTTTATTTTCCATTCCTTTCCTTATGATACCTAGCATTCTATTTGCATGGATCATAGACATAAAAACTGAAATAGCACCCTATCTCTCAAATATCGTCAGCCAATCCCTCCTATAAGGAATCATGCCAAATCCACTGAAAGTGACTACAATTTGTCCCATTTTGAAGAACAAAAATCTCAATAAAGAGGATCCCTCCTCATATAGGCCTATTGCTAGTATACCATTCATGGCCAAAGTTATTGAGAAAGCAGTCCAATGACAACTACAAGATTTCACTGATATCCATGCATCCCTAGATGATCAACAGTACGGTTTCCAACCTTTCCACGGAGTCGAAACCCTCCTTCTTAAATTATTTGACACGCTTATCCAAAGACTAGACAATTCCAAACAAGCATTCATTCTCATATTTTTGGATATTTCAGCCGCTTTCGACAGCGTATCTCATAATACACTACTTAAATGACTTAGCCACTTAGGCATCAATGGTCAAACCCTCAAGTGGTTCATATCCTACATATCAGACCGACAACAATATGTGAAAACCAAACACAAAACATTCGCTAACTTCCCCCAAAACCAAGGTATTCCACAAGGCTCTGCCTTATCTGCACTGTTGTTCAACTTATACATTCAGCTGATATGTACCATATTCAATAAACACAAGATAAGATACCATATATACGCAGATGATATTATGGTATACACTCCTGTAGACATCCTCAACCCTAACTATGACACTATAGAATCCTGCCCAGCTGAAGCTTAAAACTGGCTTCACTCAAACAATCTGTGTATCAACCTCAAGAAGACTGAAGTCCTAATCACATCAAGAAACCCAAACTTCACTCCCCTATACACAATCTCCATAAACACACCCCTCACCATAAAACAAGAAGTAAGATACCTAGGTGTCATCCTAGACAAAACTCTTAGTATGGTACCTCACCTAAGGCACATAAACAAAATCATATTTTATAAGTTAAGGATCATCCAACATCTCAGGCCACTCATAGACGTGAACGACTTCAGAACAGTTGTCCAGTCCCTCATATCACCCCCTTCTCGACTACTGCAACAGTCTCCTCCTCAGGCTACCAAAAAAATGTCTGAACATCCTACAAATGGCACAAAACGTCACAGCCAGAGTAATCTGTAAGGCAAGACTCTCTGACCACATCACACCTATAATGTACCATTTCCAGTGACTCCCCATCACTAGCAGAGTGAAATACGAAACCATAATGATAATATTCAAACTAATCAATAAGATTGCCCCCTCCCACCTCACCACCTTGATCCACCTTCAAGCAGACAACAGAGAAAATAGAAGAACAAAGCTGAACTCTCTTGCAGTAAAATCCTCATTCCGCAAAACCAAACAATTCACTAGCAATAGGGCCTTCACATACACAGCTCCCACAATATGGAACGCCCTCCCAGATACCCTAAGAACCGAGAAAGATCTTCAGACCTTCCACAAAGAACTAAAAACATACTGTATCTATCTAGAGAACACTATTCCATTCAAAACTGCACCAACACACCATCCCCAATCCCCCTTAACATACTGACTCCCCTCCCAAACCCTCCCATCCCCCCCACACACCTCCCACCCCGACCCAACACCCACATCACTATAGCACATTATTTATTTATTTATTTACAGTCTCTTTTATACCGCGCTAATCAACATCAGTGCGGTTTACATGAAACAGAATGACTAGCACAGTGCAGCAAGCTGATCTGTGTTTACAAAGAACAGGTACTACAACTTGGATAAAACTGAGGTAACTATTTACATCTAGGCGACACGTTATGTCGTGTCAAAAGTGATCGTAGTCATGGATGGCTTGCGGGGTATGTTGCTGTGGCTGTACTAGATGGGGGAGGGAGCTATTGGAGGGCTGTCTTCCGGGTAGTATTTGAGGAAGAGGTGGTGCTTCAATGCCTTCCTAAACTGGGTTAGGTCAGGGATTGCCCAGATACTGGGTGGTACAGTGTTCCAGCATCTGGGTGCACAGAATCTGAAAGCCCTTTTTGCTGTTGTATGGGTGCATTGGGTTATTTCCTTCAGGATTACCAGTGTGTTGACTGCTGCAGATCTTCTGGACCTATTGGGGGACATGGTTTGGATAAGCTCTGCTAGTGATGTGGAGGAGAGCCCATTGGTGGCCTTGAAAGTCAGCAGTAGGGTTTTGAAAGCGAGTCTGCCATGTATAGGGAGCCAGTGGAGGTGCTGCAGGATGGGCGTAACATGATCGCTCCTAGAAGCCCCATGTAGAACTCTCGCCATGGCATTCATCGTGAGTTGGAGCGGGTTCAGGGTGGATTGTGGGAGCCCTTGTAGGATTGCATTAGCGTAATCAAAGTGCAGTATAATCAATGCTTGATAGATTGTCTGGAAGTCGTCCAGCTCTAGTAGGAAGCGTAAGTGCCTGAGTGTCAGATTTTGTGGTAAATTGCTCTTGCTATGTTGCTTATGTGCACCTTCATGTCCAGTCGTTGGTCTAACGTGACTCCAAGGTATTGGATTGTGGATTTGGTTTGTAGCTCTGCTTCCTTAACCTTTAAGTGGGGTGGCGGGGTGAAGTTTTGGTTCCTTGTAATGAAAAGGACCTCTGTTTTCTTGTGCTGTATTCGGAGGCTTTGAGATTCGGGCCAGTTGGATACTGCGTCAAAGCAGTCTGTCAGTGGGGAGAGGTCCAGCTGCTCTGTTGAGAATTAACTAAACCCAAAAACCTATTTGTTTCCCCCATATAATATTACTCACAAAAAGAAAGAGAAACCAATAAATCTACAAATTTTTGTTGGAACGCACGCCTTGAAGGAAGGAAGAAAC
Organism: Ichthyophis bannanicus; assembly: GCA_033557465.1. NCBI lineage: Eukaryota > Metazoa > Chordata > Amphibia > Gymnophiona > Ichthyophiidae > Ichthyophis > Ichthyophis bannanicus. Next base: position 278,802,644 of record CM066041.1, read on the forward strand.
CTCCCCTTCTCGTAGCGTGTTGCTCCGTTTTTATCTTTTAGTAAAATTTAGGGATTTACCCCTAATAAAGGATCGAGGGACCACAACCCTCAATACCAACCAAGAATTAGTGATTTCAAAAATAGTACTTAGCTTGAGGTTGTCTGTTTTCTGACAAGTGTCCAAAGGTATTCACCACTGGCAAACAATAAAAGGTCTTCGCTGCTGTAATTAAGTATTCATACTCTCAGCCACTGCAGGGCCTAGACACTTCGGGCCCGGCTGTTAGACCTTTTCGCGTCGCTTGTCGGTATTACTTAAGTGAGACGCGCAAACCAATGTCCAGTATAATCTGCTTCACACAGACCTCAGGAGACCTCGGGAACCTTTAGCCAAAAAAATCCCCAAGCTAACTTCCAATAAACAGCTTCACATGGGCGTGACTGGTAACCCAACGTTGTAGTGTTTCGAGCCTCCGCTATTCCCGGCCCTTCTTCAAACCCTGTCGCTCATAGGTACAGCAGCGAAGACCTTTTATAGTTTGCCAGTGGTGAATACCTTTGGACACTTGTCAGAAAACAGACAACCTCAAGCTAAGTACTATTTTTGAAATCACTAATTCTTGGTTGGTATTGAGGGTTGTGGTCCCTCGATCCTTTATTAGGGGTAAATCCCTAAATTTTACTAAAAGATAAAAACGGAGCAACACGCTACGAGAAGGGGAGGTTTCTTCCTTCCTTCAAGGCGTGCGTTCCAACAAAAATTTGTAGATTAATTGGTTTCTCTTTCTTTTTGTGAGCTCTGTTGAGAATGGCATGTAGAACAGTACATCATCTGCATATATCAAGCAGTTGACATTGAATGATCGGATGAGGTTACAGATGGGCTGCATGTATATGTTGAACATCAGGGCGGAGAGGGAGGATCCTTGTGGCACGCCTTGCCTCTGGTGGAAAGGTTTTGATGTTGAGGCCCCGGATCGTACGTGCTGCCATCTGTCAGACAAGTATGACTTGCACCATTCTAGTGCTGTGTCACGGATACCCTTCTCCTTGAGGCGTCCCAGGAGAAGCTTGTGGCTTACTGAGTCAATTCCAGCAATTAGGTTACTGTAGAGGGTGGTGAGGAGTGTTTCGACACCATGGGACTCTCTAAATCTGTGTTGGCAGGGATCCATCGGAGCGGCGGTTTCGATGTGCTCTTGTATTTGTCTTTGGACTTCTTTTTCAATTATCTTGGCCAGAAGTGGTATACCGGATAGAGGTCTTTACGAGTCCACCTTCTGGGGGTCGAGCTTGCTGTTTTTCAGCAGAGGCCTGATGGACGTATGTTTGAGGCATTGAGGGAACGAGCCAGTTGCGAAGGATAGGTCCATGAGCCTGTCTATGAACGGGCTGAAATCACAGCGTAGCTCTTTTATCCAGAAGGCGGGGCAGGGGTCGGTATGTGCCGTAGTGGTGTTGATCGCAGCGATAGTGTCTTTGATGTACTTCTTGGGTGGAGTGGAGAAGATGGTCAGGGGAGTTAGGTAGGTTTGTTCGTGTACGGTGGTGGGTGCTGAGGGCTTATTGGTCTGGCATAGCTTTGATTGTAGGTAGTTTGCGAATTCTTGAGGGTGGATCTCGCTTGGTTGGTCAGGGACTGGCTCCTTTGTTAGGTTCTTGACTAGATTAAACAAGTCATGCGGTTTGTTTAGTGATCATTTTAGGGTGTCCATGTGGAATTGTCTGATTTTCTCTGTTATTGCTTCACGGTGTTTTATCAGGTGAATGTTATATGCCCTCTGATCTTCTGCGGAGTGAGATCGACGCCAGCGTCTTTCCAGCTTCCTTAGGAGGGTGAGTGATGATTGCAGATCAGTGGAGTACCAGGCTGCGGTGGCTCGTTTCCTTGGAGGTTTGTTAGATGGTGGACGTTGGGCAATGGCACTGAGGTTATTATTCCAGTCAGAGACCAGAACATCAAGGTTGGGTGCTGTCAGGGCGAGGGGTGGGCGGGTTTTACTCAGAATAAAGTCTTTGTCGAATGGTCGGAACCTTCGAGGTGGTGCCCTGGTGATACTGCTCTGACTTCTGGCATTCTTCTGGCGGTTGTTGGGTAAGGGTATTTGGAATATGATTAGTTTGTGGTCCGACCAGGGTACTGCAGTAATGGACAGCATGGGGATGTGGGTTGAGTCAAATGTTGTCTTTGGGGTGAATACCTGGTCTAATATGTTTCTTTTCATGAGGGTAGGTTCACTGACTAGTTGCTTGTATCCTAATTCTTCCAAGGCTTCGAGGAAGGCTGACGCCTGAGTATCTTGCAGGGTTGGCAGATTGAAGTCGCCTAGTACCCAGCTTGGTATGCAAGGGCTCCAGACATTGGAGGCAAGATCAATTATTGTTGCGAGGTCATCAGGGGAGGTTGATGGGGCTCTGTAGAGAAGGTTGATGGAGCAGTGCTTGTTTGCTATAGTGATTGTATCGAGGTGTGTTGTGCTAGTGGCGTTAATCAGGTGGAAATGGAGGTCTGTCTTGGTGAGGACGAGTACTCCTCCCCCTCTTTTGTTGTCTCTATGGCAGGTGAGTATTGAAAAATTGGTGGGTAGGAGTTGGTTGAGGAGGACATTGTCATCACTGGATAGCCATGTCTCTGAGATCAGGAGTATGTCGAGGTCAAGGAGTGATATCAAGTCTGAGATAACTGGCCATTTCTTGTGGATTGAGCGAGCATTTATGAGGGCACATTTTAGGTTTTGGGGGAGGGCACTTTCTTCTTGTTTTCTTAGTATGTTGAAGTGTGACGTGTAGTAAGTGGGGGTGGAGCGTGCAGGTATCTTCCTTTGTCTTATAGTAGGGAGCACTTGACCATCTCCTCCCATGGCTCAGTAGGAATGGTATGTGCTTGTGGGTAGGAGATAAGGCCGTAATGCTACTGAGCCATCTGGAGAGGAGGTAGCAGCCAATTATGGCAATGAGGGAGGGGGCCATTCTTGGTATCTACCCTGTTGTGTGTGGCCAAGGGATTCGTCTGGGCTGGCCGGTGAATACAGAAGTAGTTTGAGCTATCACAGGCAGGTACACAGGTGTGCAGTTATAACAGGCAGGCAGGCAGGTACACAGGCTGAGCTAACCACAGGCAGGTAACACAGGTATGTAGTTACACCAGGCACATCATATACTATCATAGCCAGGTATCACCGGTACGCATCTGCAATAAACAACGTTTGTACTATCCCGGTCAAGTATTGTAGGCATGCACAGGTAGGTATTAAGGGCAGAGACAGATAAGTTCACTGTTGGGTTCATTTAAGTATTGTCATTGGCTAGGTCCATGTGTTATATAAAGGCTTAGATTACCTATTTTGCTGAAGGAAGTTAAGCTCCGTTAAGGATTCCTCTGCGTTGAGGGGTGGTGATGACATTTGTTCGTGTCTCTGGAGCTCATTCTGGTCGCGGGCCTGGTTTCTGTGGGGTCACCGTGGGGGTCCTGTTAGAGATCCACACCTAAGGGCCACGCCAAAGGGCCCTCTGGCGAGGCCCTCGGGCACGGGCCCGCCAGGCGCGGGTGCGCCAGACGGCACTCCCTTTTATGGTCCTCTGGGCTGCCCTGATTGGGCAGGCAGGCTTCTGGCGGCTGCGGGCTGGGATGCCCCAATTGGGCAGGCAGGCTTCTGGGTGGCTGCGGGCTGGGCTGCCCCGCTTGGGCAGGCAGGCTTCTGGGCAGCTGCAGGCTGCCCCTGGCGTGCTCGATCCCGCCTGGGAGAGCAGTGGCTGGGCTGGGGCAGGGGGGAGACCAAAGACCCACTAATCCTAGAGCACAGAAATCAAAAACCCTACCCTAGTAGGTAAAACCTATATAAAATAGGATGTACATAGTTCTCTGTAAATAGTTAATTATTATAACTCGTGTTGCTATCCACAGCAAACCACTCCCGATGCCTTATATAGGCAACCCACGAATAACAACCACACAAGTTCGAAACCTAACCTTCCAAATTCAGATCCCCCAGACCTGGATCCCCCTGACAAATAACGTCTCTTCACACTATTGTCATTTAATACGCTATCGAGACAACAGCTACACGCCGTTGATACTCGTGAGCATATGTTGTACTACCTGTATATATCTGTATATAGTTACCTTGTCCTTTTCTAACTGTATCTAGTTACACTGCTTAACTACATTTAAGTTACATTGTTATAGCTGTACTTTTGATAACTGTTATACTGTAAGTCCAGTGCAGATATTCTGCACTGAACAGTTTTGTTCAATGTAAACCGCGCTGATACTGAAGAGCGCGGTATATAAGAAAAATAAATAAATAAATAAATAAAATAAATCACTGTTAAATTGTTTACTTGTTCTATGCAAAATCCTGTTCCATGTAAACCACCCCTGATCTCTGGAAGGGGCGGTATAGAAAAAACGTTCCAAATAAATAAATAAATACCAGCTACAAAATCCTGTGCACACAGTAGTGCTGTGCCAAATAATGCATCCAGCAGACACAGTGAAATGCGCATTGGACAATGGGCAGTTATGACATACACATAGGCTTGCCAACAGACCAGATCCTAGCTCAGGTTTACTTCATAGCTCCTGTGGACCTGCGATTTGCCAGATTCCATCTAGTGCAGTGTGGATCAGAGAGCTGCAAAGCCCTGTACACAATGGGGTGAAGCACGGACCGGATCAGGTCTGGTGGGAACATCTGGACTAGCTAGCATAGGACAGGTGGCTGAGGGAAAGCCTCTGAAGAAGAGAAAGAAGAGGGTCCCAGATGAGTTCCATTAGAGGGCACCCAGATTTGATGCAGAGGAAAATGAGCTGCTTCTACAGAAGGTACTAGACAACTTTGAGCATCTGTTTTGGCACTTCAGTTCCCAAACCTCAGTCAGTGCACGGCATGCCATTTGGGATGGCGTGAGGGAGGCTTGGCAGCTGTGGGAGGTCCTGAGCAGGACACAGAAAGTATGCACAAGAAATTTAATGACATTAACAGGTCACTGTAGTCCCGCCTCAGTGCTGAGAGGGCACACACCCATGACTCCGGTGGTGGGGGCCCATGCAGATCCAACTCGCCCCCATGGAGGAGTACCTGGTCCAGAGTCTGGGCATCATCTATTTTGCTGGACTGCCGCCTGAGCTGGACACCAGCCTTCAGGAATCAGGTATGGAGACACCCACAAATACTTGTATACCAGTCTGTGCTTTGAGATGTGCATAGTTTCCAGGTACATTTGGCAATGGTTTGTGATGTGTAACAGCTCCCTACTTGTGTCCATTTTCTGTGTTCCAGGAAGACTCAGTGATTCCACTACATGGCTTAGCTGTGTATTATGCAATATGCTGTCCATGCCTTTTCCCTCTGGAATCAGGGCTGCACATCCCATAATGCACCATTAAGAGCTGCACAAAAGTCCATGACAGGCTGTCCATCTCAGATCTGGATATGGCTAACAGTGCAACCCTGCAAACACTACCCACTGTCTATCTATGAAATGTGACCTCCGCAGGATACCATATCTGCTGTCCCTTAGCCTATCACCCTGATTTACACCCCACAGAAACATATGCCTCATGGCTACAAATGTACAGTTAGATCTGCAAATCCCTCCTCCCCCCCTCCCATAGCTTACTTCATGTTTAACCTGAACTGTGGGTCCTATCACAACTGCTGCAGCTATTCTAATACTAATACCCTATACACATTCCTGATACATCCCCACCATTGCCCTCCCAGACAACACTGCCCCTGCATGATCCTGGCCTCTGACTCCCCCATGGTAATGAGGTGTACATAGTGTGGAGCTATTGTATCCATGTGTCAGCATGCAGCTTGAAACTAGCCAGCACGGAGACATCTGTGCACAGATGCAGTGGGGACAGATGTCATGGTTATGAGCTCTGCAGCCCACATTCCTAGTACTGTCTACACCAGGGGTGGCGAACACCAGTCTGGGCGTGCCACAATCCAGCCAGGTCTTCAGGATGTCCATAGTGAATACTCATGAGATATCTATGCATCCATTACCGCCCATTCACTGCAAATGTATCACATAGATATTCATGAGGGACATCCAGAAAACCAGGCTGCATTGATGTACTACAGGGATGGGTTTTGCAACTCCTGCTCCACACTGTACTGTTTGGGGAATTTGGGGACATCACAATGTCATTGGAGTGTGGGGTATCATTTGTGCAGTCATGTCACCATAGTCAGGCTGTGCATGAGAGATACAGGATAGGTTGCAGTCTCTCATTCCAAGAACAACGCTGTGGCACCTGTGAAGGTCTGCGTGTCATGTCACCTCTGTATGTGCTCCTATGCTGTTCTCCCAATTGCTAAGACAGGTGGATAGGGCAGCAGTTCAGCTCCTCCTGATATGTATGAGGTCTCTCCTGATGGGAACATGACACAGCACCCTCTCTGAGCCTTGCACAGATATCTAATCTAATACAGGTTTGTATACCGCAACTATCCCAATCAAAACAGTGGTTCTGTGTGGTTTTACATCAAAAAGAAGTACTCATAAAATAAGAGAAAAACAAATGAACATATAAAATCACCACTAGTTAGATTTGAATAACCAGGTTTTCAATCTTTTTCAAAACTGAAAAACAGAAGAACTATATTTCAATTGCTTTGGTTGATCTGACCAGTGATGCGCCGCCAAATAGGTAATAGTACGCATCAAGCATGATTTCAAAGGAACGCATCTTCATGAGGGGTATAATAAAAAATTTACGGATTGCAAGCGTTTAGAATTATATGTTATAGATGGACCTAACAAATCTGAAAAATACTCCGGGACAAAAAAGTTAAACAATTTAAATAACAAAACGAAAAGCTTAAAGCAAATTTGATTGGGAATTTTAAGTCAATGTAATTTACAAATAAGAGGGGTTACTGCAGTATACTGAGAAGCACCAAAGATTATACGTGCCATTGTGTTTTCACAGTTGCAGTCGTGTGATTTGATGTTGTGAATAGTTTAAGAATAACAAGTTTCCATAATCTAAATAAGATAAAACAGAGCTTTGAACCAAAAGTTGAAAATGTTCTCTAGAAAAATACCCTCTTATTCTACGTAATTGACATAGCTTAAAGAAAGATTTTGAGGCAACTGAATTAACATGAGCTTCAAAAGACAAATCTGTATCAATCAGAATCCCTAAAATGTTAAGAACCGGATCAGCCTTCAACTGTAACTGTGTAAATGCAGATGATAGTAATTCTGGTAAAGATTTGGTATTGTTAAAACACATAGGGGTATGTTTACTAAAGTTTCTTAACGTGCGCGGCACGCATGAGCGCGCGCTAAGGTACCTTAGCGCGCGCTAATGATGCTTTATGGGGCCAAAATGCGTTTTAGTGCTTGCTCATGCGCGCAGCGGCGCACACGAGCGCTGAAGTTGGGGAAAGGCTACCGGAGGGCGGAGGAAGGCTCCCCAGGGGCGGAGAGATGGGGTCAATGGGTGGAGAGTGGGAGGGGAGAGGGTTCCCGCACACTAGCGAGGTGAAATTTGAGGCTAAAAATAACGCAAGTGAAAACCTCGCGTTAGAGCCAATTTAAAGGGAAGAGAAACCATTTCTGTCAGCAATGTACAGCAAAACCAGGGAAACCTACAAAAAAGTGATAAGTGTGATACATGTGCACAGAACAAAAGTACAAATAAACATTGAAAAAGACCCCAACAAAATTTAAAAAAATTATAATCAAGCTGGGCAATAGTGATCGTAATGGGAAACATCAAAAAACACTCCCAAGAAAGCCCCAAAAAATAAATATGAAGTTTGGAAGGGTCTACGCTCCGTCCCCATACAAGGTGAATGATCCCACAGTGAAATAGCACTGATCAGGGTTTCCCTCTCCATCAGACAGGTTTCCTATGGCGTGCACATGTGCGGCAACAGCAGGGCGGGCATGTCGGGATGGCCAACTGGACAGATGCTTGGAAATGGGATACAGAGGGCTGCAGGCGGCACATGCTGTGGTGCAGCTGGGGCACAGTGCGGACTAGGCAGATGCCTAGGTGGCACTTAGGAATGCTGAAACTGACCAGCAGCCAGACAGCAACTGATGAGGGCCCAACATGGGCACGAGAGTGTTTATCACAGTGTCACAGGGGATAGTACCCAGCAGGTACCTCCAAGGGCACAGCACATTGGCAGGCGGTGTGCACACTGGTAGACTTGAGACTGCACACCACCAGCAGAAGGGCATGTCAGCATGATGGCAGAGGGGTACTGGTGGTGGAGAGGGGCAGTGGCAGCTGCCCAGAGCCGACCATGGCCTAGCCCTGTGTAAGTGGGTGCCATGCACTGCAACAGACAGGCTCTGTCTGACAAACAACCATGGTCTCTCCAGGGACTGCACTGTCTCTGTGAGTACAGTGTGGTGCGGTGAACACAGCCAGTGTATTCAGGAGCATAAGGTCACAAATTTAAGTCCCAGCTGGGGCTACTGTTAATCCAGTCCCCATATTTTACCCGCTACTAAACCGTGATAGTAAGGACAAACCTTTATTGCAGAGAACATACGCATGGTTCAAACACCTATATTTTACCCCACCAAGCACACAGACCAGAAACATGCACATTACCTAGAGCAGAGTCCCCCAAATGCAGTCCTGGAGGGCCACAAATCATTCAGGTTTTATGCTGTCTCCAATATAAGGCTATGCCAGCATGATGGCGGAGGGGTACTGGTGGTGGAGGGGGGCAGTGGCAGCTGCCCAGAGCAGACCATGGCCTAGCCCTGTGTAGGTGGGTGCAATGCACTGCAACAGACAGGCCCTGCCGGACAAACAGTCATGGTATCATCAGGGAATGCACTGTCTCTGTGGCAACACGGTGGTGCAGTGCACACAACCAGTGTGTTTGGAGGCAGAAGGTCACAGGTTCAAGTCCCAGCTATGGTGCCTGCCAACCCAGTCCCCATATTTTACCCACTACTACAACGTGCTAATACAGACAATATGTTTATTGCAGATGACGTAAACATGCCCAAAACACCTACATTTTACCCTACAGAGCAAAGACACCATAAATAGGCGCATTACCTAGAGCAGAGTCTCCCAAATGCAGTCCTGGAGGGCCAAACACCATTCAGGTTCCATGCTGCCTCTAATAAAGATGCCTGTGCTGCATATCTATGCACCACCCCCATGGTATGCAGATGTATCTCATGCATATTCATGAGGGACAGCATGAAAACCCGAACAGAGTTTGGCACACCAGGACTGGAGTTGGGAACCTCTGCCGTAAAGCAGCAGCCAACAGGGGCAGACACACCCACACCCACACCCACAGGCTCCATTAGCCAATGCCTCCTGGAGAGGCAGGACATTGGGCCCTGCGTGCATGTCCCAATACTAGCACTTGCATACCTTAGCAATGCCACCCTACACCTGGGAATACAGTACACAGCTATCAAACGTTTGCTATGATTACTGGCAGATAGCAATTCCTACGTTAAGCACAGTTTGCTGATTGAGCTCCATCATAACAACCTTTCTGATGTCTGTGGAGTGTGCTTCAGGTCTGGTCTCTGACAGTGTTTATCACCTTGGGGAGTGACCCCCAACAGTATTGCGTACCATATCCATGCCTGCACTGTGCCCAGGACTGGTGTGGTGGCCAGGGCTGCTAAACTCCTCTATAGTAGCACAATGCTGGCATAGGTGTGGGAGTGTGTGTCTGTCTATCCAGTGTGTAGTGGCTGAAAACACCCTCCACAGCCCACACTGCCAGCACTGTTGCCAGTATTGGTCTGCCAATGTGCATAATGAGGAGCAAGGTACCATGGGTATAGCCCGGACAAGGTGGCCTGGACAGGATGCATCTGCACAGGGCATAGGGCACTGGCTGGGACATTGTAGTGCCCGGCCACCACCTACACAGACAGGGTGGCCACAGCATGTCCAGCTGGGAGATCACTCTCACCCTGACTGTGCAGTGACCACAGCATGGCTAGGCACCCCCATAGTGCTATATAGTATTTTTCTTATGTGATATTTATGGGTTTCCTTTTGGGGCCCAGTCACTGACTTATCTGCTTGTTGTGTATGCTGACATCCCAGTTCTGGGTGCATGCATTTCCACCAGGAACATGCACTATGGACTAGCTAGCAGACTGTCTGCAGCTGGTATGTGTCTTGATGGAGCGCCTTGCAGGGTGCAGCGGCTGAAGGCTTGCTGCAGGAGAATATCAGATAGTGGTGGGGTGCAGCTTAGCATATGCAGGCCTAATGTCTGTCTGCTGTTGCGTTATGGATGTGTACAGAGCTGCATTGACTGCCCTGTAGGTGTCTGTTCCCGAGCAGGACCGGGGTTGATGGTCCCCTCTACTGCCACCATTGTAGAGAGGTAGAATGTGGATCTGTTGATGGGAGACCCTGTTTACCACCCTCAGCCCTGGAGAAGGAGAGTGGTGGTACATAATCCTCCTAGGGGTCCATAGGGGCTACACCTGACTGAGACATACAGATATATCCAAGGTGCATCTGCAGAAACTACCTATTTCACACATTAGCACTGCAGGGACCTGCAGTATGGCCTATTTCTGCTATGGATGGTGTTGTGGACCTGGTGCTGGGCACCCCACCGCACCCTCAGGGTGAGCACAGTACCCGCACAATGTGACGGTGTGTAGCTACTCTGTGCCAGTAATATACATGGTCAGTTCCCCCTACCAGGCCGAGGTGCTGTGGGGGTGCATACCCCATCTTGTGTTCATCTGTAGACAGCTGATTTGCATGTGCAGTGCATCATGGGTACGGGTGGGCTAACCCTATCCTGGTGACCACAGCAGACTGTCTGTGTGGTGACATGCAGTCCCTCTGCAGCCAGCTAGGGGCTTGCTGGCAGCTGTAGCCCACTGGTTATTTCACTGTCTGTGGAGCCAGAGGTCATGGGTTCAAACCCACAGTGGGGTTATTTGATAGGGCTGCCCAAAGCATTCTCTCTTTTTAATGTACATTATTGCTGCCAGCAAAAACACCCTCAGCGTACTATACCCATATGGTGCCTCAGAGGGCGCTTTATAGGGTGCCCTATAGGGCACCTTATGGTTACCGTCCATATAAGGAGCACTATACGTTGTCCTGTGGAGCGACTTATAGGGTGCCCTATAGGGGACATTATAGGGTGCCGTGGAGGACAGTGCACTTTATAATGTGCCCTATGGAGTGCCTTATAGGGTGCCTTATGCGGCACCTTCAGTTATGGCACGTGAGGGTGTGTTTGCTGGCAGCAATTAATAAAATACAAATAAAGTGCTGCAGGAAACAATACTTACTTGTCAAAGCTGATGCCTCAGCCAGCCTTACGTATTAGGCACGCTGGGGATTGAACTCATGACCCCTGTATTATCAGTCAGTGCCTTAACCATTGTGCTACACTGCTGTTCCTCTTTGCATGTCAGCGCACCTACTTAAGATTTCCATGCGTTTAAATGCACAGTGCTGCCATCAAACACAGTGCTATGACCTTGCTGTGCCTCATAGGGCACCCTATATGGCGCCCTATAGGCCACCCTTTCAGCAACATTGTAGGGTGCCGTGGCGGACAGTGCACTTTAAAATGTGCCCTCTGGGGTACCTTATGGGGTGCCTTATGCAGCACCTTATATTACAGTGCTTTGAGAGTGCATTTGCTAGCAGTAGTAATTAAAATGCCTCATAATGCAATATTACACATACCAGGTAGTGCCTCAGCCAGCCTTATTCATTGGGCACAGTGGGGGATTGAACCCATGATCCCTGCACCATCAGTCAGTGTCTTAACCATTGTACTGTGGCTCTGTCCTTCTGCTTGCACATCAGCGCGCCTGCTTATGCTTCCCGCGCGCGTTTCTCATGAGCTACTGTGCGTGGCGCACATTAGCGCGCAGCGCACATTAGTGCACGATTAATCCCGGTTTGCTTTTTTAAGACTGACACGCCCACTCCTTTTATGGCATCCTGCACACTAATGCAGCGCGCACGTTAGGAGGGTTTAGTAAACATACCCCATGGTCTTTGTCTTTGAGATATTTATCTGTAATTTTATTAATCTCACCAACTCTTCCAATTTAGTTATAAAAACGCTAATTCTTGGAAGAAAATCCAGGAAGACGGGGAAAAAGTCAATAACACTGAAATATCATCAGGGTAGGTATACAGTTTTAAATCCATATGCTCCAAGGCACACCCCGAAGTTATCATCACTAAATTGAAAAGAATTAGAGATATAGAACCCTATGGAATTCTACAACTGGCCTCCCACATAGGAGAGCCTTCATTACCTATTTGAACCCAATATTTATTTATTTATTTATTTTACTGTGCTCATATACTGCTTTTCACTGGGTCAAAACAGTTTACAGATATATGCTAACGGGCATTATTTATTCCCTTGTCCCCGAAGGGCTGACAATTTAAGGATACCTGAGGCAATGGAGGGTTAAGTGGCTTGCCCAAGGCCACAAGGAGTGACCATGGAACTAGAGACTCCAGTCCCTCTGGCCTGAGGTTACTTGTCCCTATGTGGGTATTGAACCCCTGGTCCTCCAGCCTGAGATAACCTGTCCCAACCACTGAGCCACTTTAAAAATCCGTAAAGCCAATCGTGTACTACATCCATAATTCCTATTTTTTCCAATAAAAGCATTAAGATTTCATGGTCTACCGAGTCAAAAGCCGAACTACGGTCAAACTGCAGATGAACTGCCAAATAACCTTTCGCTAATACACCATTAATATCCGATATTAATACATTCAACAATATTTCCGTACTTTAGGCTTTCCGAAAGCCAAATTGATAATCCCTTTAACTGTCAAATTTATCCAAGTAAGATGTAAGCTGATTTGCCACGATTGTTTCTTGAACCTTAATCAACAGAGGAATATTAGCTACAGTGTGAAAATTGTTAACATCGGCTAAACTAGAGTTCTTGTCTTTTGGAAAAGGTCTCAAAATAATCTCTTTTAAAACATTTGGATAGATTCCCTGGCTCAAAAATTCACTTGTAATCCCATAGAACCTTGTCCGAAAATAAAATGGTGTTAGAGAGAAAAAATACGTTGGACAATGATCTGCAAGAGCTTTTTTCATATGCTTATCAAAAAGAACTACTACTTCATACAATGGAATGGAAAATGTATCCCAAACAGGGTCTACATAACAAGATTCAGATGGTTTATCTTGAAAAAACTTCATAATATTGCTTATATCTATTGGACCCTTAGCAAAATTGTTATGTATATTTTCTATCTTTTGTTTAAAGTAATTTGCAAATTGTTAAACTGATAAAGTCGAATCCGACTGTACTTTGGTTTAATCCTTTATCAGAGATGAAGTTATCTCGAACAAAGAACGAGTGAGAGGAGGCAACAGCTATTTCATGTGTATATTTTTTTCCAGCATGATGAATAAAGGCTTTGTATCTTTTATAATTAATCTGCCAGTTTTGTCTATCTTTGTTGCTATGTGACTTTCTCCACTTTCTTTCCAAAGATCTACATTTTTTTTCAAGGTAAGCAGTTCCTGAAAAAACCAAGGAAGGCGTTGTTGAAACATGAAGCTCTTTTTCCGGATCATAGGAATGTCCTCCTCCACTATAGTGGTGGTACTTTCCACCCAGCTTGCTAAAGACATCAAGGCAGAGTCTTTTTGTAGGAACCCACTATCCTGTATCTTGTCCCAAAAGATATCTGGCAAAGGTCGTAGCTGCCTATAAACAAATATGAATGGGGGGAATGTTGAACCTTAACATATGGTAAATAAAAAGTAAATTCAATGAGCTAGTGGTCAGACCAGATTAGAGGGGATATAAAAATTTCTGAGATTTTTGCCTGTGAAGTAGAAAAATGATAGGCACATTAATCCAGATAAAGATCTGAAACATGGGTGGAGTTTAAGAGGGCTATTGTAAATCCTAAACAGCACAAAAATTTAGTATATTCACAAACTTTGGCATCCTGCAAATCCTCCATATGGAGATTAATATCTCCTAACAGAATACAGTTTGGATAAGATAATACCCATGTTGACAAAAATTCAAAATAATACGCCTGAATCCTTGACCAACAACCTGGGGGGCAATATACCAAGATAATGATATATTTCTCTTTTAAGTCAGTAGAAAAAAAATTTCACAGCACAGGGCTTCTAGATTAGGTGATGTAATTGTATCTAATAAATTCAATTGATAAAAACGTTTAAATAAAATTAATACCCCCACCGCCCTTCCTCCCTGGGAACACTGATAAACCTATAACCTATAGGGCATTCTTCACGTAGTATAGGGTCTTCCTGTGAGTGAATCCAGGATTCAGTGATAAAGACAAAGCCTGGGCCTTTAGTTGCCACTAAGTCTGAGATAAGAGAGATGGCCACATATCCACACTGCTCTTCTTGAACTTGCTCACTGACCTCCCACCTTGCTGTCACTCTGCGTCTGCTTCCCCTCTCTGCAATGATATCCCTCCTGTCTGTGGCTATGCCACCTCATTGAGTGTAACTGTCAGAGGTGCCCCTTAGTCTCCTTCCACCGCCTCTTCATTTATCCCTCCATCCTTCCGTAACATCCTGCCAGGAGGCCACACTTTACACAGTCTGCAGGCATCTGCCACACATCCTCATTTCACACAACCCTACTATGTCTGCTGGGGAGATGATCCATAGGGGCACAGAGGACTGATCTAAGTAATCCAGCTGTACACACCTCATTTGTCCAAAGCTGCACCATCTCCTTGCCGGCAATGTCCCAGGCCATTCTCCTTTGTTTATTTATTTATGGTTTTCTTCTATACTGCCCCTCCCAGAGATCAAGGGCGGTTTACAGAGAACAGTTGTAAAACTTGAACAACTTTTACATGGAACATCAAATTAAAGCTATTTACAAACCACTTTTGTATGAAACTGTGTTGCTAACTTGAACAACTTTTACATGGAACATCAAATTAAAACTATTTACAATTTTTTTTTTTTACATCATATTGTGTAAATAATCTTGAGTCGATCTTTGAGTTATGTTCTAAATTTCGCTGAGGTGGGGTGAAGCTCTGGGTTTAGGGGGGGTTGTGGGTTTAGGGGGGGTTGTGGGTTTTGGAAGTTGGTATGTTGTTTTTGCGATTGCTGGGGAGCAGCTCGTGGGGGGTGAGGGATTTCAGTTAGGTTTTCAAAATATTCCGTGAAAAGGTGTTTTAAGTCCTTTTCTGAATAGCTGAAGGTCTTTTGTCATGCGGAGGGCTAGTGGTACTTCATTCCAGAGGGTAGGGGCAGCAAATGAAAAGGCTCTTGAGCTAGTAGTTTTCTTTGTCTTACAGATTGTTTTGTATATGTCGAGTGAGAAAGTTGCATTTTGCCTGCGTGTTCTGGATTCTGGTGGGGAGTGTAAGAGGGTGGAAAGGTGTGAGGGGGAGATGTCATTGAGGAGTTTGAATGTGGTCAAGAGTATTTTATATTTTATCCGGCTATTTATAGGGAGCCAGTGTAGTTCATGTAGGATAGGTGTTATGTGGTCAGTTAGAGGTGCTTTTACTATTACCCTGGCGCTGATGTTCTGGGCTCTTTGGAGTAAATTTGTATTTTTGAGTGGTAGGCCATTTAGTAGACTATTACAATAGTTAAAGTGTGGGGTAATGAGTGCGTTGACTACAGATCTAAAATCATGGGTGTTGAGGAGGAGTCTTAGGTGTTGTATTGTTTTTAGTTGTTGTAGAATACTGTTTTTACTGTTTGTTTTATGTGAGGGAGCATACTGAGTGTGTTATCTAGTACTATCCCTAGGTATTTTACCTCTTGTTTTACAGGGATAGTGGTGTTGTTGATTACGATTGTTTTTGGGTAGGTAGTATCAGGTTTTCTTGATACAAACATGGCTTCAGTTTTTTTAAGATTAATGCTGAGGTAGTTGGTTTCTAGCCAGGAGTTGGCCTCTCTGATACATTGAGATAGGTTTTTGAATGAGGGGTTGTTAGTGTTTATGGGGATAGCAAGCATGATGTCATCGGCGTAAATGTAATGATTTATTTTGTATTTTTTAAATATGTTTGTGATGGGCTGTGGGTATAGATTAAAAAGGAGGGCCGAGCCTTGAGGAATTCCCTGACCTTGTGGGAATGTTTCTGAGGTATCTCCTGTCATGCAGATTGGCCCATTGATCATGTAACTTAGAGAACAAAATGGTCACACATGAGAGACCATTGAGCACATTGCCAATGTTTCTGGGGTCCAGTCAAGGAAACGTGGCAGGAGGTCCAAAGATTGCCTTTATTAATCCACGGATATGGTGTGTCAACCCGACACAGGCCGTGTTTCGTACACAACTTCCTCAGGGGTTGAGAACTCACACTGTGACCAGCCAAATGGAAACACGCTTTGATTGGCGGGACCGTGGAGAACACCTGCCTCACATACGCGATGTGAAATAAATTCTGAATCGTGTTGAAAGAATGTCATCAGCCGGTGAATACCGAACAACTTTGAAACGTTGAGGTCTCACTTGGAATACTGTGTTTGGAGACCGTATCTTGCAAAGGATATAAAAAGACTGGAAACTGTTCAGAGGAAGGCGACCAAAATTATTTGTAGGCTGCGTCAGAAGCCTTATGAGAAGAGACCTGAAGACCTAAATATTAACACTCTGGAGGAGAGGAGGGATAGGGGAGATATGATCCAGACCTTTAAATACTTTCCAAAGACGGGGAAGCTGTAAAACTAAAGGGCATAACATGAAGCTGCAAGGGGGTAAATTGAAAGGCAATGTCAGGAAATACTTTTTCACTGAAAGGGTGGTGGATGCTTGGAATGCCCTCCTGATGGAAGTGGTGGGGGCAAATACAGTGACAGAATTCAAAATGGCATGGGACAGACACAGTGGATCCCTTTACAGCAACAGGATAAAATCAAAATAAACATAACTATAATTTCTCAACAAATAGGGGTGTCCTACACAGAGTGGTGGGTTCACCCCTAAAAAAAGACATGGGGAGGGGTGGCCTGCACAGAGCGGCAGGTGCACCTACTCTTGCCATCTTACTGGGCAGACTAGATGGACCATACTGGTCTTTATCTGCCGTCATTTACTAAGTTACTATATTGTGTGGTCTTTGGAATGGGGCACTACAGGGTTTGTTCAGGGCTGTACTCGTAACTATTCTGTAGGTCTGCACAGGGGTCTGACAGTCAGAGGTGCATTGCTACTTCCCTCATATAAATATGCCTATCCTTTCATATCAATCCAAGAAAGATCAGGTATGAATGTGGACGTGATGCAGACATGTCTCCTCTAAAACACTGCCTGGTACAATAACACACATACAATGTGAGTCTTCAGTGCTAGTGCTTTGTAGGGGATCATTCAACCGTAATGTGCAGCACATACAGGCACATTAACCACCAGGAAGAATTGTTGACTTGCATCACATCTGACCCCATGTGTGATGCATCTATGAGCATTCATAGGAAGTATACCCCATTTGAACAATGCTGCACAGATCATACTATGAGGCTGATGCCATGCCATGCCTCCACATGGGCACATCTGCTGGGAGTTGTTTCCCAGAGGCTGGGTCACTATACAGCATGCAGCCATGTACACAAACTATGTGTTGACATGTCTCAGAAATCTCACTACCACCATCTCCCCCAATGTGCTGTGTGCTTATGTAACAATTGTCTGACATGTTTCTTCTGACATCTCCCAAATTATCCATCAAGACCTGGTGGATATGCAGGGCTGTATATTTGACATGGGACACTCAGAGTTGCTTTTGAGGAGATGTCCGCCTCCATGACAGGTGTCATTGACCGACTCAATGCAATAATTGGACAGCTGCTGCAATAACTGAAATAACCACTGACACCAGGGACAAGCTCTACTGGCACTGCTAGAGTTGCAGGCAGAGAGCCAAGGAGGGGATGGGGTCGTCCTCCCAAACAATCATAGACTTATTCAGAGGGCATGCTTGGCATGTAGGTCAATGTCCCTACAGCATTGTGTGTATTTCTTTCACTAGGTTATAAATATGGTTGTCTTGCTACATGTGTGTATGTCTCATTCTATGGCCTTTGGTTGTGGGAACTGTGACCTGTACCCTGGGCGTACACATACACTGCCCCCTATGTTTGCTCAAGTGATGTGTGTGAACCAACTGTGCCCTTGGCAGCAATATGTCAGGCTCTACATATCAATCCCCCTTCATGATGATTTAGCCATCCCATACACAGAACAATCTCCTTATTCAATTGCCCCTGATGGATCTCATATGTCTTTGTTAATTCTACATGGGAGGGAACCTCTTGTTAACATGACAACGGCAACTGTGTTATTGTGGTGCATGAGCTAATTGACCTGTGTACTACTAAACACACAATGATCGTGTAATCCTGAGGCACTTGAATGAGGAGAGCACCCATGGCTTACAGATCTTCCTTGAGCTGGACATGTACATGTCAAATGTACATCCCACAGTTTTGATGCACCATAGGGATTCATACAGCATGTTACACAGATATACAGATCTCCCTCACAAACTGCATCTCTGATAGAGGAGGCACTGCCCTTTTGGAAGAGCCACTACACTTTGTCCAGTTTGCATCTCTCACACTTGCATGTACCCTCAGCCAAAGGCAGGATACATACAACAGTTAGTGCATGTTACTGCATAACCTATGCCAAGATAGTGGAGAAAGTGACAATGTGGCCTGGCTCAGTTCATGCACAATTGGTGCCATTACACAGCAACACACATGAGGGGGAATCCCAGGTATTCTCCCCCCATCCTTGTAGTTATTCAAGTATTCTGCATAAATATGCCTGTGGAGCATGTAACTTGGACAGGACCTACCTGACGGTTCTATCTGGTATGTGGCATAAGTATTTTCTGTTTATTGTCACACAACATGTGTGGCCACAGTCCTGTTCCCTATCTTTGGGCTGTGAGGAAGGTCAATGCTCTCTCTCTGTATTACACAGAGTTCTGATAGCTCTCCATTGCTACACATATTTGTACCATGACCCATGACATGGTAACAGCTCAGTCAAAGTGAGAGTGGCCTCTCCGCATGAACTGATGTGTGTACACCCTGGCCATGCTTATGGCAGACCCAAGTTAGGATGGCTCAGCCATTAGATAACCTCTGACTCATATATATCCTGTGCAAACTGCTCTGATTTAGACAATCCCCAGAATCCTCTTCTCTTAATTTGTGTACCCTTTTACTTTGACTTTGTGGAATGCTAATATAATGCAAGCTGCACTGAAAATTGGGCTGCAGACAGACTGTGCGTGCACGTTGGCCCACTGTGGCCTAAATCTGACACATCCCCAAATACTGTGTCCCCCTACACAGCTTATGGCAGTGAGCATTGCGCATAGCACCATGCTTGTACACCCATATAATGTAATGTCCTGAGCTTTGGACCCTGCAGAACTGGCCAGTGCAGCACATGCACTGTCCTGTGCTGCAGACGCAGTGCTCCCCCCCAAGAGCACGTGGAATCATGGTAGGTTGGACTAGGGTTAGATGTTGGTACAGTTGCTGACTATACATATGCCACTATTTCATGCCTCTTTGTACTCTAACAACATCCTTGTGACTGTCACACGTGGTGCCCTTGGGGAGCAGGTGAGGATGTCATGCCAGCCCTCTGATATAACACATACTGACACTGAGTTGGCCCACATATCTTTGGGGAATGTGAACATAGGCTTCGTTCAGCAATGCCAACTATGAAGGGCACATTCTAGGCATATAGTACTGTTCACCCCACCACAACATTCACCTCCAGGCACTGCCTTCCCATATGGAGGCAGATGATGCAGAGACCAACATGATATCCTGTGGCACATTTTGGCAGATGGAATTGTGCATGCACCATTCAGAGGTCAGTGTCCCACAGTCACTATCAGGCAAAAAAGTGCTTTTGACTCACTTTTGGAGTAATAGGTAATGTACTGCTGAATGCTTAGGTCAATGATCAGTGGACAATGTTGAGCTGGCATATATTGTATGCACATTGGCATGGTACAGACCTGCTTGTAGTTGCATACTGTGTATGTAGCAAAGAGTCCTCCAGGTTAATTGCAGATTCTTTCCAAGGTCACCAACTAAGTGACTGGATTGGACATTCACAGAGGCCAGTCCTCCACCTGACCATAGTTCCTGATAGGCTTCAGCTGCGCCAAGTGGGCTGACAGTGTTGCCACGGATACAGCTGTTATGGCAGTTGGCTTTAATCAGGCCTCTCACCTGTGCAAACTGGTGTGTCCTGAGGCCTGGAGGCTCAGTCAGAGGTGAGGGTTGCAACACATACACATGTGTCCCCCCTGCTCACTCCAGCCAAACCAGTAGGTGATTTGGGAGCTGCAGAACAGTGTCATGTTGGGACATAAGTGTAGGGGAATGCTGTAGGGATTGGGCTTTGATGATGGTGTAACTGGGAATGCATTACAGCGTCACAGCCACAGGTTGCAACTGCTTCATGAAAATTAATCTTCTGCTTGTAAATGGTGTGTCACACAGTATGTGGGGTTACTATATAGCTGACCTGCAGCATGTTGTATGCACAGCCCTAAGGCCTGGGCACCCCACGCATGCACAGTGCATTGCTGCAGCTCACACTACTCTGGAGACACACACACATACACACACACACATGACTCTGCTGTCCAAAAGTGGTGCAGGTTGGCATTCTTACCCCTTAGGCCTCCTTTGATGCTCCATCATTGTCACTGCCTGCTATGCTCAGGCACTGTCAACACTCGTTCAGTGTGCTCTGCCATCCAGCCATGGGTGGTGCAGCTTCACAGTGTGGCAGCTGAGTGTGAGGGTTACACATTCTGATACAGTTATGGAAACATAGGATAAAGGTAACAAACCTGGACATACAATTCCTGATCCACAGGCTGGTCTTGAGCCTGTGACTTTTCTCTCAAACACACACTGACCATGTGTTTGGAGCCACAGAGCAGACATGTGGATTCATCAATTCATGGGTATATATGTGATCATTGTCAGGATGCATGAGGGCATGAGTTGGGGTATGTCTATGTCTGTTTAGATATCTGCAGGATCTGTGCCATGCTGTCTAACAAGGTATGTTCGGTAGGTGTGGTTGAGGGACATCTTGTTAGGTATGCATGTTGCACTGCCTTGCTATGCTGCTGTCTTATATATGGGATCTGTCCAGTCACGGGGCAGAATAGAAGTGGTCACAGATGCTTTTATTTTTTTAAAAAACCCTACACATTTTGGCAAACACCTTCCTCAAGGGGTAATAGCCACAAAACATAAACAAAATCATTAACGAAATCATCTTAACATATAAAACATTAAAAGATAATAGTAAATAATATATTGTTGAAATTAAAAACAACAGAAATAATAAATAATTAAAAGGAATAAAAAGAATAAAAAGTAAGGCTGAATGATAAAATGATAGATTAATATAATCAAATAGGAATATAATAAGATAAAAATGCATGGACAAGCCTCCACAATGTGGGTATATACTATATAAAGGTATTGCTATCAGTGTGACTGGTAGAAAAGGAAAAAAAGAAAATCAGAGAGATGAGGAGGACACTAAATCAACGACCCCAATGGCCTGAGAACTTACTTGTAGCAGCTTTGAATCTAGTTGTGAGGTTGGTAGCATAGAATGCACCTGTAAACATAGGAACTACCAGGTTAAAAAACAAATTATCATGAAGTGGAGAACAATGATGATATCGGTAATGGAACCAATGGGGTCAGGCAGTTATACCCAAAGGAATTATGTGACATTACTGAAGTAAATGTTGATAAATCATGCGATGTCATTTGAATACCCAAATCAGTGAGATAAATCGCTGGCTTTAAATTTCAACTATAGAGAAGAAATGTAACCATAATCGGATAATCTCCAGCGTATAACAACGTAAGCTCTATAGTGAAGCCAACTCTTGAAAAAAAACAAACTGCTAGGATGAAAATGAGATGTGACTGAAATAAAGAGCAGTGTACATCTCAGTGATAGGGCAATAAAGTAATCAATTGAACACCGTAGTAGTGTATGTGCTTTATAGCTGTGCTAAAAATGAAAGATATCTAGTGAATCCTGAAGTGCTGTGTACTCATACTTGGCTTCAGCATTCTAATATAAAATTAAGCAGTAAATAGATAATCCATAATAGGAAAATAAGATAAAAATCGGTCCTAACTTTTTAAAAAAGGATACTCCAACGAGGCAACTTACATTAAAAACATAGAGTAGGAAAACAGGAATGGTCATCATTACAGAGACAACAACAAACCACCTCACCACCACAGACAGAGACTGGAGCACATTCGAAACAATCACGAAAGAAGAAATAACATCCACCATCTCACGCCTGAATACCAACACCTCTCCGCTAGACCCCTGCCCCACAGAATGGATAAAGAAAACCAAAGAAGACCTGAGCTCACCATTAACCCGCATTGTCAATGAATCCCTCAGCCAAGGACTCATGCCAGACCTCCTCAAAACTTCAATCATCCGGCCAACCCTAAAAAACACAACCTGGATCCCCTGGACCCCGCCTCCTACAGATCTATAGCAAGCCTCCCGTTCACCGCCAAAATCATTGAGAAGGTAGTTCAGCAACAGCTCCAAGAACATTTAGATGCCAACAACATACTGGACCCGCAACAACATGACTTCCGTCCACTCCACGGAGTCGAGACCCTCATGACATCACTAATGAACACCCTCATCATAGGAACTCAAGCCAAACACTCTGGATATGCCATGATCTTCCTAGACATATCTGCAGCCTTCAACACCATCTCCCATAACATCCTCCTATACAGACTACAAGCAATTGGCATCAAAGATACCGTACTACAATGGTTCCACTCCTACCTGACCAATAGACAACAACTGATCCGCACAAACACATCAACCTAACCCCCCTTCCAGCAACACCAAGGAGTACCCCAAGGATCCACACTATCTGCCATGCTCTTCAACATCTACCTACAACCACTCTGCTCAATCATGCGTGCCCACAACATCAACTATCACATCTATGCAGATGACATAATGCTCTATGCCCCAATCACAACCTCCAACCCAACAAACAACCATTTATCAGAATGCTTCTCAGAAGTATCCAGCTGGCTACAGAAAAACAACCTATCCATCAACATAAAGAAAACAGAAGCCCTCATAGTGACAAAGGACCCAGACTTCACACCACCTACACACCTCAACGTTGGAACCACACAAATACAAATACAACCGCACATAAAGTATCTAGGAATCATCATAGACCAAGCACTCACACTCAAGCAACAAATCAAAAAAACCACCGGAATAATATTCCACAAGGCTAAAACAGTACAGCGCCTCAGACTTCTCCTTGAACCACAGGACTTCAGAACAGTGATGCAAGCCATGACACTCCCCCACCTGGACTACTGCAATATAATCTACCATGGACTCCCAGCCACCCACACCAACCCACTTCGAACTGCCTTAAATACCACAGCAAGGATTATCCAGAAAGCAAAAAAACAAGACGGTATCACCCCAATACTGAGGGAGCTGCACATACTCCCCCTCAAAGCAAGAATCAAATACAAATCCGCCCTACTTACTAACAAAGCTCTCTACCAAACTCAGACTTCCCAGCTCCACGAACTACTACCCCGACCAGCCCACAATAGAACAACCAGACAAACCATCAGCAACTCCCTCACTGTCCCCCACAAACGAACCAAACACAACCAACGGACCTGCAACAGAGCCTTTGAACTATACGCACCATCCCTCTGGAACTCTCTACCAAGTCACATCAGAAGCAACGGAGATCCCCTCTCATTCAGAAAACAACTAAAAACTGTCCTATTCCAGGAATACCTTGGACCAGAAGCAAGCACCCACCACTGACTACCTCCCACCCCTCACCCCCCCCCCCGAACATATTCTCTAAGAGACTGAAATACAATGTCTATGCGTATGTCCCAAATATTTGTTGTAATCATCAATGTTGGCCACCAGGTGATAGCCACAACCCCAGAATTTGATTATTGTCCCCCCCTCCCCCCCATTTTAATGTTATGCCGCTTTGACCCAGTGAAAAGCGGGATATAAATACAGTTAAATAAATAAATAGTGAATCCTGAAGTGCTGTGTACTCATATTTGGCTTTAGCAGTAAATAGATAATCCATAATAGGAAAATAAGATAAAAATTGGTCCTAACTTTTTAAAAAAGGATACTCCAACGAGGCAACTTACATTAAAAACATAGAGTAGGAAAACAGGAATGGTCATCATTTGGCAGTGAGGGGGCAGGGTGGATATTTTTTCTCTGACATGGGCTGTTATCATATTGCATAATATTCCTTCCTCAGTGGCACATCCCCCTCTCCCCCCCCCCCCACATGCACATATCCACTCAATATGTGCAGGTGGGGGAATCCTGATCCCAGGACCAGCCCATTTGCTCAGGAAACTAGCTGGGCGCCAGGGTTCAATGATCAGGGTGGACAGCATGCCAGCCGATCCCTCCCTCCCTGCCATCATGGCACAGACGCCACTTCAGTGCTGCAGGCAGCCTTATTGAAGTTGCACACATGCAACTAGGCAAACCATGCCACTACTACTCCCCTCCATGGGGGGATGTGGGCACACATGTTGCTGCCTCTGACCTCAAGAAGGAGGGATCATCATGTGTTCTGCTGTACCTGCTGCTGACATGCTTGCCATCCCACTGACAGTGACAACGGCAGCGTTGCAACTGACACACAGGGCAGGGACACAGATTTTGTCCACAACAGTCACAGATGCTGTGACCACTACCCCCACCCTCACACAATGCTGACATGACAACATGGTGGCAGTGGAGGCAGCGTGACATCTTTTTTGACTGCAGCAGCATCTATCTGTGCTGCCGCTGTCACAGTGGAGTCCTACCAGACATCACAAATGTTCACCTTAGGCGGCAGCCTTGTCAGCCTAGTGGACCAGCCAGCCCCATTGCCTCACCCACATGCCACCTCCTTTGCCAATTTGGCACCAACAATATCATGCCCTTTATTAATAGGGCACCATGCTATTGCTGCCAATGGAGCACTACCATCACAAATTTGAGGAGTGCGGTGGGTGGAGCACATTGCATACTTTTAAATAGGCTCTCTCCCCTCAGAAATAGCCCTTACTGCAAGCTTTCAGATGGCATTAAGGCTCCCAATGATAAGAGCTCTAATACACTCTAACACGACTCAGCGTTAAGGAAGCACACTATCCCCACCCAGTCTCCATCCCATAAACGCTCACTCTCCACTTCCTTTTACCTTAATGTTAAGGGCCCCACTTCTGCACATTAAATGAATACAGTATTATCGGCACTGTCCACGGTGTTAAAAACTCATGAGTGTTGATAACGTGTGTTAACAGCACTCTTGCTCCCTTACCCACAATGGCCACAAACCATAGCAGGTTCCTGCTCTCCGTGCTTCATCATTGAATTACTGCAACCTGGCAACACCAGAGTTGCCAAGTAATCTGGTTCCAGGAGTGAGATTTTAAGACATTCCTGGATTTCTGACAATTTATAACATAAGAACATAAGATATGCCATACATATGCAGGTCCCATAATACATTTCATTCTGATGTATTATGGGACCTGCAGCACTGATGTCAATGGGTAAAATCAGGAACTACAAATACTGCACTGCATTGCAAGGCAGATTTAAAACCAGAACTGGCCAAAAATCTCACTCGTGGAACCGGGTAACTTGTCAAATCTGCAACACCATTAAGGCTAATGTAGGTTTCTGACTGGCTAACCTCAGACTATAATTACCCTTCCCCAAGGCAGCGACTGCATGGTACATTCTTTTAAACTTCATGCCAAATAAGAAATTGCCTCCATCAAAGGTTGAATTACCTGAAATCTTCATGTCCTTTGCTCTCACACATCTATGGTTCAGGGTTTTGTTTTCCTTAATTTTGCCACTGATTTTACTTCATCTGGCAGCCTGCAAGCCGTCAAAACAGGAAAACCTCTGGGCCTCACTTTATCTCTGTACTTCAATTCATATCTAATACTTCACTAAATTAACTCCCGCTACGCAAGCTTTCACTTTCAAACACCTTCAATAATCAATGGGGAAGCCGATCGCTAAAACGCTTCACCAATACCAAAACGTATTCCCAAAAGTATGAACATTCTTACACACGCAACAACCATACAAAACACATATGTATATAAAGGAGGAGAAAAGACCTCAGTGTTCAGAGCTATTATCCCTCTACTTAGCGGTTGCCTGCCCATGGGGAGTTGCTTTGCAGCCTATTAGCAGGAAATGTTTTTAAAGTGCTTTTTATAAAAGGTTATTATTAATATAATTTCTTTATAATACGGCAACAGAGTTGTTTTAACTCCCTGCACCCAGCAGGGAACCACCCAGAGACAGCTGTGTCTGAAACAAGAATAAAGAAGCTGAACAACTATAACATATTGAAATAACTTATCTGTCTTACTCGGTCAGCATCTCATGAAGACAGAGTAGCCTGCAAGCCATGCCAGAGTCAATAAGGTTGCCAACAAGCTCCAGATTCACTTCCAGAGTTGCCAAGTTACCCTGTTCCAGGAGTCAGATTTTATGCCAGTTCTGGTTCTAAATTTGCATTGCAGTGCAGTATGGTATTTGTAGTCTCTGATTTTACCCATTCAAATCAGTGCTGCAGATCCCATAATGTATCAGAATGAGATTTTCTGAAATCCAGGACTGGCTTAAAATCTCACTCCTGGAAATGGGTAACTTGGCAACTCTGCACTTCACAGGGGTGATCCAGTCCTAGAGTTTACCCCATTGCATGCAGGGACTTATAGCTACGATTTCTCAATTGCATTCCCTAAGTAACACAAGATTAAAAGTCCCTACACCTGAGTTGCCAAGTTACCCAGTTGCAGGAGTGAGATTTGCTTGCCATTGGCTTTAAATTTGCATTGCAATGAGTATGGTATTTGTAGTCCCTGATTTTACCCATTGAAATCAGTGCTGCAGGTCCCATAATGCATCAGGATGTGAATGTCAGAAATCCAGAACAGGCTTAACATTTCATGCCTGCAACTGGGTAACTTGACAACTCTACTACATACAATAGGGTAAATCCAGGACTGGGTCAACTCTGTCAGGTAAATTGAGAGCCACTTGGAAACCCTACGGAACATGTTTACTAAGCTACCTATTTAACATAGCCAATAACCCATTTTCTGGAGGAGGACTTCAGGCCATTTCTAAATATTTTGTTGCACTTTCATGTTGCACTCTGATACTGGTAGTGTTCCATTCCTAATATGAGAAGCAGGACTACATATACTGTAGCACGATGTACCATGCTTTTCTTATTGTTAATGCAAATCAGTCAATGTCAGCTCATGGTGACCCTGTGGATAGCTGTCCTAAACTATGTTTGGTCTTCGGTCTGGCAGCTAATTGTTGATAGAGTGTTGTTATTATATCTATCACATTACCAGTTTTCCTGTTTTGCAATGATGTTCCACTTTACACAGCATGATGTCTTTCTCTAATGATTTTTCTCTTCGCATGATGTGTCCAAGGTATGAAAGTTGAAGTCTCATCAATTGAGCTTCCAAAGAAAGCTTAGATTTGATCTCCTCCAGAACCAATTGATTTGTTCTTTGGGAAGTTCATGGTATATACAGAATTGTTCACTAGCACCATAATTCAAAGGCATCAATTTTCTTCCTGTCTTTCTTCTTCAATTTCCAATTTTCACATCCATATGACATTACTGAAAATACCATGGCTTGGGCAAGTCACATCTTTATGAGCAGAGATACATCTCTGCACTTGAAAAATCTTTTTGGAGAGATCCAAGATGACCGCATAAGCAGTTGTGTCTCCAGCCACGGATTTCTTACAGTGCCAAAGAGAAAGGGGAAGCCTCGCAAGGAGCCTCCTTTACTTGCTAAACCTTCCCCATTGCTTGTTATCCTCAACTCCTGGGCCGATGGATGGTTTTTTGCAGCATCTGGAGGTCCGCTTGAGCATGCTGATGTTTCTTTGGGCTTGGAGGCATAGGGCTGAAGAGCTCGGCGTCTTCTTCTGGATGTGATCTTAAGCCAGAGCTGTGATTGCCTCCCATATCACCAGCTGGTGAGCTCCAAGCAGCTATCTCTGTTCGCCAGCCTCCACTTTGGGGAGTGACCAGCGTTTGGAAGGAGGTGGATTGACTAAGATTGGAGTGGTGGTGAAATCAGTGGCTTCTACATCTGCTCCGGTTTTGGGAGGCATTGGTCACCGGCAGAAGGTGAAAGGCGAGACACAGAGCGGTACCCTGATTCAGAGCACTGGAGGTGTTTTGGCGGCTGTGGAATCTGTGCCTGGGCTCAACTCAGGTACATTGTTAGTGTTTTCCTTGGAACGACCAACAACATTCACTTTGGAGTCAATTTGGATGGCAATTTCCTCACTTGGTACAGTACTGGTCCAGCAGATAAATGGTTTGGCAACACAAGTTCATTCTAACTCTAAGATATCTTTGGCTAATATGAGGGAGATCAGTGCAGTTAAAGATTTGATTGGCAATTTACAACTTGAGACTCAGAAACATGAGACTGTTTATTCAGCAGTCATGAGGGATGTTTCAAACTTGAGATTTAAAACCAACTTCTAGAAAATCAGGTATGCTCTATGAATTTGTGATTAGTCAACTTTCCTCATTGACCTTTAGTCTCAGCTAGGGATATACTGAAATTATATATGCGGGATGTTTTGGGAATCCCACCTGAGTCTCAGCCTCCTCTTGCAAAAGTGTATTACATTCCAACTCAAAAGAAGGCTAAGGCGGAGACTCAGCTGGGTTTGTTGTCTGTTTTACAACATGCTGATATCTTCATATATCTAATATTTTGGAATCTTCTGATGCTGAAACAGTGATACCTTCTACTTTATTGATATCCTTAGCATTATCATCTGACCGGGAGTGGCTTTTTAAGTTATATTTTAAGAAACGTTCTATTCCATTTAAAGGTTTGTTAGTTGCTATTACCCAGATTTGGTCTGCGAGACTCAGCGGCACCGGAGAGATTTTCTAGTGCTTAAACCTGGAGTTTCCCAACTAGGGGGGCTTTTCTTCTTTAAATTTCCTTGTAAATGTCTTATACATTTACAGTCTCAAAGTTTTGTTTTTTATGTCCTTTCATGATTGTTGTATTTTGGTTTCCTAATATCTTGGATCTCCTGATTGTTGGGCTAGTAGGCTTTCGGGTGAATTACATATTTCCTTGTTTGTTCATTTCTTGATGTTGTAACCTTGAAGCCTTGTTCCTTGCAAGTTTTGTGATTGGAATTTTTTGTAAAATCTATAAAGATAAAATAAAAAAAAGTCTTATCCAGGTCCTTCATAGCCATTCTGCCAAGAGCAGTGCATTGTCAGATTTCTTGACTGCTTGTCATTTCATTATTGATTATTTATCCAAACAAGTTGAAGTTGTCCAGTGCCCAGTGCTTTGTTCTTTGAAATTGCTTACAATGCTACATGAACTTCTTCTTTCATCTTCAACAGTTCTTGATCATAAGATACAATTTGAAACAATCCACTTGATTTTTATGGTTTAATGACTCAGTGTATTTTTCCATCTTTTATTGATCTTCTCAACATCATTCAACATGGATCCTAGAGCATCTTTTAGTATTCCAGTTTGAGGCTGGAATTTTTTTTTAACTCTCCTAGCTTTAGGAAAGCCGATCTTGTTCTTCCTCTGAAGTTTCTGATTCCATTTCCTTGCATATGTCATTGCAGTATTTCTCTTTGTCTCATCTTGCTGCACATTAGAAATCTCTATTAAGTTCCATGATTACCTCTCCTTCTCCTTTGACTTTAGCTTTATTGCATTTCAGAACAATCTTCAGAGTTTCTTCAATCGTCCATTTTGGCCTTGTCGTTTTTTTCATCTTTTGCACAGACTTTTTGATTTCTTCGAACACGACTTTCTTGATTTCATCCTATAGCTCTTCTGGTGCTCTGTCATTTGGATCCAAAGCAGTGAATCGATTATGCTGGCAGTCTTTAAATTTCAGTGATGTATTTTCAGTATTGGATGGTGTTGATGGCGGAGGTTCATCTTCTGTGACAACAGCAACAACACTGGTATTGCCTGCATGGAAGAAAGGCCTGGCAATCTACTTCCATCTTCCATATTTTGCTATAAAAACCCAATGAATAGTCCCAGCAAAATAAATTACAATATAGTACTGGAAGATGAAAGCTCAACACCCCCCCCCCCACCCCCCAGTTCAGAAGGCACTCAACGGGCTATTGGGGAAGAGCTGAAGACTCTTCAGAGCAAATCCAGCATTTATGATGTGGTTTATGATGTGGTTGAAACAAAGTTCTTGGGAAGTCTGAATACTGATGTAGCTGCGCATGAAATGAGAGTCAGAAGATGCAAACAGATGTCTTACATATTGGGTCATGGAATGTACAAAGCATGAACCAAGGGAAGCTAGAGGTGGTCAAGAATGAAATGAAACATGCACGACTCAATCTGTTGGGTGTTAGTGAAATGAAATGGACTGGCAGCAGCACTTTTAATCTGATGATCACATGGTCTACTACACCAGAAGTGAAAGAAAAAGAAGAAATGAGGCTGCATTTATAATTAAGAAAAAACTTGCAAGAACTGTAATGAAATCCAATGCAGTCAGTGAATGCTTAATTCCTAGTTGTCTACAAGGAATGCCCATCAACACAACTATTATTCAGGTATATGCACCAACAACAGCTACAGAAAAGGACACAGTTGATCAGTTCTACGAACAAGTACTTGCTGAAATAGACAGAACATGCAAACAAGATATACTGATAGTCATGAGCAACTGATACATAAAAATTGGGAATAAAAAAAGTAAAGTTGTTGGAAAATATACGCTTGACAACAGAAATGAAGCTGGGGAAAGTCTGATAGAATTTTGCAAGACCAACAAACTATTCATCTCAAACACCTTCTTCCAGCAACACAAGCGGCAACTGTATACATGGACTTCATCCAATGGATTGTACAAAAATCAAATTGGCTATATCTGTGGAAGTCAATGATGGCAAACCTCTATAACATCAACAAAGACAAAACCTGGAGCTGTCTGTTGGACAGATCACCAGCTATTAGCAATGTGCCATGATACAGGTCTAAAATCAAGAATGGCCAAGTTGTTCTTTCAGAAACTGTGGTGCTGACCTCTGTTTTCTTGATCTTCAAGTGTATAGCGTGACAGCAAATTAACATGAGTATAAATGTACCTCACCATGTTGAACTGTCACTTCAAAAATGAGGTAATCAGTCATCTTCATGTTTTATAAGGGACATAATGGCTAATCAAGTG
Organism: Ichthyophis bannanicus; assembly: GCA_033557465.1. NCBI lineage: Eukaryota > Metazoa > Chordata > Amphibia > Gymnophiona > Ichthyophiidae > Ichthyophis > Ichthyophis bannanicus. Next base: position 278,833,990 of record CM066041.1, read on the forward strand.
TTTGCCCCTTTGCATCTAAGAATATCTAGGAACAGCAAGACTACAAGTTTATAGTTGAAGAAGGGGTAAAATCAACACTGGCTCAAACTTTTTCAAATGCATTCGTAGCAAAAAAACTGTGAGAGAGCCAGTTGGATCATTAAATAATAAAAGGGTAAAAGGGGCACTAAGAGAGAACAAGGCCATAGTGGAGAGACTGAATGAATTCTTTGCTTCAGTCTTTACTAAAGAAGATGCAGGAAACTTACCCATGCCAGGAATGATATTTAAAGGTGACGTATCTGAGGAATTGAAGCACATCTCAATAAATAGGGAAGATGTAATAAAGCTATTTGATAAACTAAAGAGCAGCAAATCACCTGAATAGAACGGCATACATCTCAGGTTATATTTTTCAAAGGTGTGAATAAAGAGGTAGATAAAGGTAAGCTGGTTGATTAGTGTATCTGGATTTTTAGAAAGCCTTTGACAAGATCCCTCATGAGAGGCTCTTGTGGAAATTAAAAAATCATGGGATAGGAAGTAGTGTACTATTATGGATTAGGTACTGGTTAAAAGATAGAAAACAAAAGTAGCGCTAAATGGACAATTTTCTGAATGGAGAAAGGTGAATAATTGAGTACCCCCAGCAATATGTGCTGGGTCCGTTGCTTTTCAACATATTTATACATGACTTGGAAACAGGAATAATGAGTGAGGTGATAAATTAGCAGATGACACAAAATGATTTAAAGTTGTTAACACACAAGAGGATTGTGAAAAATTGCAAGAGTACCTTGAAATATTGGAAAACTGGGCTTCCAAATGACAGATGAAATTTAATGTGGACAAGTGCAAAGTTATGCACTAAGGGCCCGATTCTGATCCCGGCGTAGATCTCCTTTGTACGTCCGGGCTGACCCAGATGTACAAAAAAGAACACGATTCTGATCCTGTCTAGCCCCGCGGGATCAGAATCACGAACAGACTGCACGTTCAGGCCAGGACTGAGATTCAGTCCTGGCCTGCTTGTACAGCAAAGCCCAACTAACTCAGTCAGGGTATTTAAATGGAGCTGCAGTGCCATGTTGCCATAGTTCCATTTAAATACTGTAATGCCGGGTGCCTGCTAAAAAGTTAATTCCACAAAGCCTGGTAAAAAGTTAATTCCCCGCAGCCTGACCCCCGATCTGGCCTCCTAAGGCCAGGATCAGGCTGTGGGGAATTAACGTTTGCCCCCTCCCAGCCCCTTCCGCGCCCCAGAGCTGCCGAAAGAACACATCCAGGAAAGTTATTCCACCCAAGGGGTGGAATAACTTCCCTGGACATTTCACCGACCCTAGACATACAGGGCTGTCATCAGAATCGACCCTGTATGTCCAGGGCTAGCGACCGCCCACTGCCCACCCACTCTCCGCCCCCATGCTGCCCCTTCCCCGCCCCCGTATAACTTCCCCGCACAACCGGCAGGGAAGTTATACAGGGGCAGGAGTTGGCACGAATAGCGTCCATCCCCTCTATTTCTGCCTCAGAATAATCCCTTTATGGAAGAACAACCCAAACTACAGTTACACAATGCAAGATTCCATATTTGGAATCACCACTCAGGAAGAGGATATGGGCGTCATCATGGTTAGTACATTGAACCCATCTGCCCAGTATGCAGCCGCGGCCAAGAAAGCAAATTGAATGCCAGGAATCATAAGGAAAGGAAAAGAAAAGAAAACCAAAGAAATTGTAATGTCTCTGTATCACTCCATGCTGTGACTGCACCTTAATACTGTGTGCAATTCTGGTCACCATATCTTAAAAAGAGTATAGCAGAACTGGAAAAGGTATAGAGATGAGCGATTAAAATGGTAAAGGGGATAGAAAGATATCCCTATGAGGAAAGGCTTCAAAGGTTAGAGTTCTTCAACTTGGAAAAGAGACGGCTGAGGGGAGATATGATAGAGCTCTATAAAATAATGAATGGAGTGGAACAGGTAAAGTTAGATCAGTTGTTTACTTCTTCCAAAAATAGAAAGACTAGGGGACATGCAATGAAGTTATAATGTGGCACATTTAAGACTAAAATATTTTTTCACTGAGCACTTAATCAAACTCTGGAATTCGTTACCAGAGGATGTAGTAAAAATTGTTAGTATAGCTGGGTTCAAAACAGGTTTGGACAAGTTCCTAGAGGAAAAGTCTATAGACCATTATTAAAGAGGACTTAGGAATAAGCAGCATGGAATGTGTATACCTTTGGTATCCCGACAGGTACTTGAGACCTGGAATGGCCCCTGTTGGAAACAGGATACTGGGCTTGATGGACCCTTGGTCTGACCCAGCATGACATATTTTATGTTCTTATGTTCTTATCCCTTAGAACACAGAGCAGTGGTTTACCATATTTATGTCCCGATGAACTAAAAGGCTTTTCTTATTTTGGGCCTGATTCAGTCAGGAGCCGTTCTCCCATTATTTGTGGGAAAAGGGGACACTTGAGCTTTAAAGAGCCCCTACCCTGTAGCTGTCCATCATTAGTCCTGTCAAAAGCCTGTTGAACTCCAGAGCGAGTGGGCCCGTTCAGTGCTTCAGTACGTTAATATGTAGCTCCTTTTACCTGTTTCCTTCATGATGCTGTATTATTTCCTTTCTGCCTCCAGTATTTCCTTGGATAACCTTGTTAGCTGTACTGCAAATGAGAATTCAGTGGCAGTTTAACTCCAGATTAGCAGCGTAATTGATTCCATGGTGATGCTAATTTCTTTGCTGCTAGGGGAGTCAATATGGGGTCACGGCAGTGCCAGGATGGGACAGCCTTATAGATTGTCCTAAGTAAACTGTTTATGCACAAGCACAGAGAGAAAAGCCAGTAGGAAAGATGAAAATCGATGAGTAATAAGGGGGACGGTCACAAATAACAGGTCACCGTGATGGCATCTAAATGGAGAAATTGACTACACTGCTTTGCGTAGCTAATAATTTAGCGAATATTCTTGCTGAATAAAATGTAGAGATCTTATATCAATGCTGAAGTTTGAGAATGTTGTTCCTTATGCTAAAAAACAGCATCCCTCTTCCAAATAGTAAGAAATAGTGTCCTTTGTGGAGGGCTACCAGGTGCACACAATGCATTTGCAGAGACACATAATAGACAGTCCCTGCTCCCCAGAACTTACAACCTAATCAATAATGACAAACAAAACGCATGAAGGCACATTTTACAAAAGACCTCCAAGCCAGAACATCTACGATAAAGCAGGCACATTAAACATAGAAACATAGAAATATGATGACAGAAAAAGACCACATGGCCTATCTATGTCCTTCCATATCAACAACTACAACAGTCCCCTTTTTACCTTCAGAGATCCTCTGTGTTTGTCCCATGCTTTTTTGAATTCAGTTACGGTCCTCATCTCTACCACCTCCACTGGCAGACTATTCCACGGATCCACTACTCTTTCTGTAAAGAAATATTTCCGCATATCACTCCTGAATCTATCTCTCTTCACCCTCATCCCATGTCCCCTCGTAGCAGAACTTGCTTTCATTTGAAAGAGGCTCTCTCCCTGAACATTTATGCCACGGAGGTATTTAAACATCTCAATCATATCACCTCTATCCCGCCTTTCCTCTAAGGTGTACATATTAAGATCCTTCAGTCTGTCCTCATATGCTTTATAATGAAGACCACTAATCATTTTAGTAGCCACCCTCTGCACCGACTCCATCCTGTTCACATCCTTTTGAAGGTGCGGTCTCCAGAATTGCACACTATACTCCAAATGAGGTCGCACCAAAGACTTATACAGAGGCATTATCACCTCCTTTTTTCTGCTAGCCATTCCTCTCCGTATGCACCCAAGCATCCTTCTAGCTTTTGCCATTGCCTTTTCTACCTGTTTAGCTACTTTAAGATCATCAGACACAACCACGCCTAGGTCCCGCTCTTCTTTAGTGGACAAAAGTACTTCACCCGCTATACTATATTGCTCCCTTGGATTGCTGCAGCCCAAATGCATGACCTTACATTTTTTAACATTAAATCCCAGCTGCCAAATTCTAGACCATTCTTCAAGCTTAGCTAGATCCCTCCTCATGTTATCTACACCTTCCTGGGTGTCTACTCTATTGCATATTTTGGCATCGTCCGCAAAGAGGCAAACCTTACCCGACAGCCCTTCCGCTATATCACATTCAAGTTCAGGCACAATTTCACAAATGTGGACATGTCCAATATGGACATCTGTTGGGCATCTACATAGACATTCTCAGAATAGTATTTGAGACCAGAGACCTCTAGGAATAGCCTAATGCTTAGACCAGGGTTCAGATCCCATTGCTGCTTTGGTACAGTGCCATCGTCTCTACATCCTCTGGAAGCATTACAGCCAAAGCAAGCTCTTTCCCGATGTCTATTTGTGCCTGGAGCAGGTCTAAACATGAACGGGGTTGCAGACATCCCTGATGTTCCTGAAAGTGAGTGGGCACTTCTAAGTCCATTGCAGCTCCCCAGACACACCTCTGTCATGCCACCTGCCTACTTGGCCGTCCCTGCACCAGAAATGTCTTTAAAAGCCATTTGTAAAATGGCTCTGGGGACATCTCTGTGATTTGATCATCCGCATGTACATACCCATACATAGAGGCTTTGGAATAAAACACTGAGGATATGATTGAAAAGGGCTAAACCAGATGGGTTTTGGAGGGGATTAACCAAGCAAAGGTTTGGGGAGTTAGTGATCAAATCTATCAAAATGTAATTATGTCTGTTAAATTAAAATCTGGTACAGCAGGCATTTCTTTTTTTTTTTAATTTTTTTTACATTTTTTATTTATCAATACGATTACATCCAAAAAAATATCATTGAATGAAAAAAATACATGGGTATTGGCAACAAGCAACAAGAAATCATTTAACAGAAAAAAGAAAAATAAATCCCCCATTATATTAGACCACAAGTATAGAAAATATAGGAAAGTACTAGGAAACAACCCATAGTTAGAACCAAAGGTCCCACAACAAGAAATATACTACAACAAAGGCAGATAGAGACTCATGCGTCAGCCGAATGAGAAGGCACTGAAACATCTACTACTACCTCCTCCTTAGCCTCCAGAAATTCCTGAAGTTACCTAGGTTCAAAGAACAAATACAATTTCTGCTTAAATGAAACACAACATTTTGCCAGGAATTTTAGCTGAAAAGTAGCCCCTAAGGCTAAAATCCTGGGGCGAAAGGCCAAAAAGTCCTTCCTTCTCAGCTGTGTAACACAAGAGACATCAGGAAATATTCTAACATTAGAGCCTAGAAAAACCTCAATAATATTTCTGAAATACATTTTAAGGACATAAAATTTATCCGACTCCAATGCCATAGTTACAAGCAGAGTAGTGTTCCCTGTAACAACCTCCAAGGAGTTTTCCAAAAACCCCGTGAGGTCTCCTAACCCAGGGAAAGTAGGAGGAACATTAGAAACCTGATTGCTTAATCCCACAGACAGATAGTGGACCCTAGTCATAGGCGGAAACTGTTCCGGGGGAATCTTTAAGACTTCCCCGAAATACTTCCACACCATATCCATAGGTGATAATACAGGTGACCTAGGAAAATTCAGGAACCGTAGATTACATCGACGGGCCTGATTTTCCAGGTATTCCATTTTCTTATTGGACACAGTTCTGTCTTTAAGCTGGGCAGTAACCAAGTCCCGGAGCTGACCCACATCCTCTTCCAAACTGGTAATTCACTCTGCTTGCTCTTCATGCACACTGGAGAAGATAGCACAAGTAGATTTAAACCCCAGCAATTCAGTACTCACAAACCCCAAAACTTTAGTCAAGGAGGCATTCAAAGCGGCCAGACCTTCCCATAGCAATTCCAATGTAAAAACAGCAGGTCTCTCCAGCATAGGAATCCCTGGAGCAACCTCATCCCGGACCGGCACAGCCACAGACTCCACCTCCGATGGAGCATCTCCCCGACTCGCCTCATGCTGTACCACCTCGCCGGGAGAGGAATTCAGCTCAGCCAGACCTCCTCCCATGTTCTGCTTCACCGGAGTGCTCAACGTCACCCCTGGAGGCAGTACAGCTCTGGCCGAGATCAAACTTCCGGGTCGTGGTGGTGGGGGGGGGGGGTGCGCTGCTCCGGAGAGAGCCAAACACCCGATGTGCTCAGAGGCGACACTCCTCCTGCCGCACCCACCGAAGACGCCGCTCCACCGCCAACCACGAAGCCGCACTCACTCAGCACACACTGTCCCGAGGAACTCAGCAGGTCCGAAGGAGGTAAGGAAGCCTGCTTCCGTTTTCTTGGCCCCATATCGCACAGCCAAAGGGGGACTCCTCGAGCACCAGCATACCTTCAGAGAGCGCATCTCACAGCCCGTGAAATCATGCTGCCATCTTTTTACTCCCCAGTCAAGCAGGCATTTCTTAATTGTAACATGACATAACATGTACAAACACTCTTTTATAGCACAATGGGAAAGATGCATCAAATGTCAAAGAAGCTTGTACAATGCAGCATTCAGATACAATATTTTCCTTACTGACCTGAGAATACAGTGGCAGTCAGGAACGTCAAGACTCATGAGGACCAGGAAAGCCACAGTTCAAACCCTGCTTCCCCCACTGGTGTTCCTTGTGACCTTGGGCAAGCCACTTCACCATCCACCGCCTCAGGTATAAACTCAGGGCCTCATTTATTAATGTGTTCATGAGCTAACGAGCATTAACGTACATTCATTCAAGCTAACTGCATAGTTAGTAAATAGGTTCCATTGAGTGCAGTGGGACTTGCGTTATTTAATATGCACTAAATCATATTCATGTGCATTAGCTTATTACCACACATTAAATCCTAAACCCAGAGTTAATCACCCCTTTTTCATTCCTGATATAGTGCTATAGACCTCAGCAGGTCTTTACTTTCCCCTCATTTCTTTGTAACTGAGGGATCCTCTGTGCTTGTCCTAGGCTTTCTTAAATTCCATTAGAGTTTTGTCTCCCACACCTCGACTGGGAGGCCACTGCAATTTTTCCATTTCAAGGTCTTTTTTACAATCAGTTTGAAGAAGGTGGCAATAAAAGTTCTGTCACTGTGTGGTGTCTCTCACAGCTCCATCACTCAGAAGTGCTGTCTGCAATTCCCTTGTTACCACTTTGCTCACTTCACAAGTTTGGGGTTAAGAAAACAATATAAAATTAAAATCACATAAAAGCAAAACTGCCATTTAAAATGGAACTCACCCCCTTTCTATTTTATATTAAGAATTTTAAAAATGTCTTGAAATGGAAATATGGTTCTATGTATTTTTTCTTTATCCAGAAAAACTGTTGTTTTTTTTTGACAAACCAAACAAAATAACACATGAAAGGCGTTGAAGCAATGGCTGCATCTGAAAAAGAATTTTGAAAAAGGGTCCTGAGTCAGACATTCTTGCTCTGTTTATGAGCGAGTCTGTGCAGGGCTTCTTTTAATAACTGTATAAAGGTGCACAAATTAACACTTTGTACTTGCAAACAAAAAAAAAAAAGGCACGACTTTTCAGAATTATTTATTCCGGGATGTTTTTGCTGAGAATAATTGAAGGGTTGTCTCATCAGTTAGTCAATCTCTTTGCCAGCTGTGTGACTCCTTTTGTTGGATAAGCAGCATAAGAATGATCGAGAGATGATGCTGCCTATGAACTTTTGAGACCGCATGGGTGTCATCTTTAGCCCATCTAAAGGAAACGTCCTGGTGACTCTGCCACCAGTTGGGTTTTCAGAAGATTCACAATGAATATACATAGGACCAATCTGCAAACATGATAGACCTAGCGTATACAAATTGTCCTCATGCCTATTCATGGTGGGTATACTAAAAACTCTATCCTATGTGGTTTTGAAGGCTCATGTACAATTTTAGAAAACTTGATTTCCATATTTTGCTATAGATATCAAGGGGGGGTTGCAATATAATCTTCAGATAATACAAATGATCGAATCATAAATGCACATATAATGCTGGAGTAACACAAAACAAACTCTACGTTTTAATTTTGACTGAATAAGAGTCTTTGAAATCAGTTTCCTCCAAGGCCAAAATGGCTATTGGACGTCTTCCCCATGATAACCAAAAGACAAACATTTCTATTGGTAGACATAGGGGCTTGTTTACAAAGCCGCGGTAGCAGTTTCCGATCATTATCGGAGCTGTGGCCCCATTGAAATCAACGATAACGATCGGAAACTGCTACCGCGGCTTTGTAAACAAGCCCCATAGTTTCCTTATGTCAGAGCCGCCAAGTGACCTAATTTCTGGATGAAGAGGTTTTGTCCATAAGAACACAAGAACTGCCACACTGGGTCAGACCAAAGATCCATGAAGCCCAGTGTGGATATGCACAGGGGTGGAGCTTGGATAGAGCACAAAGTTATGCGACTAAGTTATGAAATGCTATAACTTAAGCGTGTCCTTTCAAAATCTAGGTGCGAGCATTTACACGAACCCTAGGGCTGGTGTATGTGCTCGCGCCTAGATTTCATTTGTGGTTTTGGCCAGTTGCACCTCTATTTTATAAAGAACAGTAGGCACCTACTTTCCTTCATAAATTAGACTGCAGATAGCTGTGTTCAGGGTGCCTAAAACTATGTGGCCGGTTATAAAATTATCCTCCATGTGCCCAACCCAATGCATAATGGCAGTCATTTATTGGATTAATTTTTATTCCTCATATAGGTGCCTCTTTACTAAAATGCAGGTGCTTATCATGTGTTCAGCCCAAAAAATGAATTGGGGGGTGGAGCAGGACCCACACTAAAAAATGGAGGCGTGTCCAGCATGTCACCATGTAGTTATTGTGAGTTCCTTGCCACTCTCGTGCAATGCTTTTTGCCACACTCAATGAGGGTGCGTTTAGCGCCACCTATTGAGAGGGCAGTAAGTACGTGAGTGCCAGTTAGCATGCATTAACGATGATTGCACTAATCACAATGTGCACACCCTGCCCCTGAACTGCCCAGTCTCCGCCCCAACCCAGACTATGCAGTTAGCATGACATTTCAGCATCATGGCATTTTTATCACGTGGTAAAGCTTACCACATGCTAAACTCCACACTAACCATTAGTGCACTTTGGTAAACATGCCCCATAGTGACATCTGTATGAATATCCCTTCAATGATGGTTCCTCCATTCTCCTGGACTGACCACTACATTATTCGATGTAATCTGGTGGGGCATTCTTTCATACTAGATGGGCCAAGTTCTAAAAAGCTGATCAAATTCCAGAATTAGGCTGATTCTTTAAAACTTCTTGAAAAAATTTCTGTAAATAAATTAATCTATGAATGAAATAATATATTATCTCAAGTTTATGACAGAGCGAGGGTAAGTTTATAAGGAGTCACATATTTTTAGGCAACAATGCACCTAAATGCCAGTATTTAAGCCATTTACATGCACAAGTGGCCATGTACAAGTGAAATTGACCTCTTATAAAATACCAACTAGCGTAGCAGTACGTGTGTTGCTTGCCTCATGTGTACTTTCTCTGGGGATGCACATGGATGGAGTTTCGGAGGAGCATACTGTAGGTGGAACATGCATGTGTGTGCAATGATTATAGAATGCTATCATTTACGCATATACTTGCCAAAAGTAGACATGGTCATTTACACAAACTCTCAGACTGGTGTAAGTCATCGCACCATAAGACACGATTGCTACCAGTTACAATAGTTTACTTTAGAAAATCGGTTTACATAAGAACATAAGATATGCCATACTGGGTCAGACCAAGGTCCATCAAGCCCAGTATCCTGTTTCCAACAGTGGCCAATCTAGGTCATACGTACCTAGTAGTTTCCCCAAAAGAAAGAGGTTCCACAATGCTTGTACTGGGTCAAGCATTGATATCCTGGGTCCCTTCTTAATAATGGTTTATGGACCTTTCCTCCAGGAACTTGTCCAAACCATTTTTAAACCCAGCTACACTAACAGCCTTTACTACATCCTCCGGTAACAAATTCCAGAGTTTGATTACACGTTGAGTGAAAAAATATTTTCTTTTCTTAGTCTTAAATAGTTTACCCTGTAGCTTCATTGCATGTCCCCTAGTATTTCTATATTCTGATAACGTAAACAATCAATCTACGTTTACCCATTCCACTCCGTTCATTAATTTATAGACTTCTATCATATTTCCCCTCAGCCGTCTCTTTTCCAGGTTAAAGAGCACTAACCTTTTTAGCCTTTCTTCATAGGAGTATCCTTCCATCCCCTTTACCATTTTGGTGGCTCTTCTCTGAACCTTTTCTAAAATCGCTATATCCTTTTTAAGATACGGCGACCAGAATTGCACACAATATTCAAGGTGTGGTCTCACCATGGAACGATATAGAGGCATTATAATATCTTTTGTTTTATTTTCCATTCCTTTCCTTATCATACCTAGCATTCTATTTGCTCTCTTGGCCGCTGCTGCACACTGGGCCGAGGGTTTTAACATGGTATCCACAATGACGCCTAAATCTTTTTCCTGGGTGGTGGTTCCTAATGGATCCACCACCCAGGATCTCAGGTGGGTATATTGGGTGCTCTTGTGAATCTACATTGGCAGGCTGAGCAGGTTTAGTGTGCTCTGTCTGCAGAGCTTTGTGGAGCTGGGAGTGCTGATTGACAGCTGGAGGTGCTGAGCAGTGAGGTCATTCTATGTATGATGGTGGGGACTTTAAATTTGATCCTAGATGTGATGGGTAACCAGTGGAGGCTTCTTCAGGGGTTTAAAGTCAACGTCTGATGAAGCCTCTTTTTGGCGAAACGAAAGCTTTTGTAGGATTTTGTGTGTAGTTATGATTCTGTGAAAGATGTAATGTTCTTTCCCGCCAAGATATATTTTGGAGAGTGTTCCTGGCTGTCGGGTGTTTCCGGCTGCCGGGTGTTGCTTTCTGCTGTTATTGAAGCTGTTACTGGATGAGCATTTGAGGCTGCTACGGAACAGAAGATTGGTGGCAATTACGATATGATAAGTTTAAGTGGGCTATTGTGCTTTCTTTTTTGATTTTGGATATTAATTATACATTTCCTCATTTTTGTAGGATTTTCCATGACTGTTCCTGGGCTGCTCCTTGTTTACATCTTGATTAACTCTGATGCTTTGTAACAGTGTTTGTGTGTGTTTAGATGGATGATTGATAGTTTTTGTATGTAGAGAATATCGTAGTATATTGTTTTAGGATCCCAGGGTGAAATTGTAGTGGTATGTGTAATGGGATATGAATTTTGTGTATATTAGGGAATTTGACAAGGCTATGACCTATGATGTGAGCATCAGCTATTCCCTACAGTGAGTTTCTCGCTGCGTGTGGGGTACTAGCCACCCTGAGGTCTTTTTGCCTTATTGAGGGATATCTTTAGAAGTATTTGAATTGTTTTGAGTTAGTATTTGAGTTGTGCTTAGGTTACTGCTTAGTAAACCATGTAATTCCTTAGATGGGGATATTCAAGGGCACATACACAGGTAGGGTCATTGACTATCCCCGTCTGTGTCTCCTACATGCTCCGATGCTATCCGGCTAGCAGCAGGGCATGTTGGGGGGCGTTCCAGTGCAGAACGAGGTGGGGGGCACGAGATAACCAGACAGCAGCAATATTGCACACTGCCTGGTTAGTGCTCTGTGCTGAAAAGATAGGCACAAATCCCGTTCAAAAAAACAGACCTAAAAATAGGACAAACACATACTAACACTTACAACATCAAACATATAAAATCACAATTAAATGTAGGAACAGATAGGCACAGGCACTAGCCGGGCAGCATGCAATATCGCTGCTACCTGGTTAGCTTTGGCAGCTTCTGGATTATGTGGCAATATCCAGATATTCAATGCCAAGGCCGCATAGGTCCCAAGCATTGACTATCCGGGTTTAAGGGTCAGCAGGCAGGGCTATGTGCCAATGCAGCACATAGCCTTCCCAGAAGAATATCGGGCCCCATATGTTTTTTACTATTAAATTTTGCTTTGTATTCATGTGTATGTGGATCCACTCTCCCGGCAAGTAAAAGAATGTGCTGATGGCTCTTTGAGTTTTTGGCTGACAGGATCTACTAATATAAGATATAAGAAATGCTTTTGCTTTGACTTCTGCTGCTCTTTGCCATCTCTCAGAAGCTCAGCCCTAGATGGCCACCTAGCCTTGCCTAATGGTTGTGCTGGTTCTGTTCTTTATAGCAACTGCAGCTCCAGGAAATGAGATGCTGGGCTTTAACTTAAAAAAAAATCACCTAGTCTGTCTGCTAAAATAAAAATCACATCAGAAAACAGTGTTCCATGTGAAGTCTCCACTGTACCTGCAGAGAGCATGCATGCCAGGAATATCATCATCTATCTATCCTCATTATAATTACAAACTGGAGATTAGCCTGCAGGGTACAAGTCCGACAGCCTGCATTAAAGTATTTCTAAATAATTGCCTAGATCAGTCCTTGAGGGTTGCAAACTAATTGAGCCCAATCAGGATATCCCTAATGAATATATAGTAGCCCCCATCTTCCTCACCATGTGGCTTGTCCTTGCTCTTTAGCTGAGCCCAGACCTACCCAATTAACCATTGCAAACTTAACCATGGAATCGTCAGTGTTTTCAAAATTTTTCAGAGTGTTTATACTCTATTTCAGCCTGTGAATGCTGCTACAGGAGTCAGTCTTGCTTCCTGGTGATACTGAATCTGCCGATGCTCAGGCGTAGGGCCAGCCCTTGGTTCAAGGTGTTGGCGTTCTATGCAAACCTTAAAACTTAACCCCTCCCCGACTGTCAGAATCTTTTGTTTAGCTTTGAATGCCCTGTTCTTTGCCACCCACCTCATCCATAGTAGCTGCCCCTAGGTGACTGCCTTGTTTCCCTAATGGTTGGGCCAGCCCTGCTCAGGCATGGTCTATGCAGAAGACTGAAGAGGCACAGGTGAGTAGGTGAAAGACCACCAGAATCATGCACACAACCATTGAAATGTAACCCCTCATTCCCAAATGCTGCAGTTTTGCAGAGCATTGGAAACACAAGCCTAAGGCTACACACACTCCTTGGAAACAAAGGCCCCTTTACTCATGATGGTTTCACTGCCAGGGAGCTTTTTAAATGACTTTTAGACAGATGTCATGTTTGCTCATTTTTCACAGACATTTGGAAATCCTGGTTAAAGACTTAAAGCAACCTCAAAAGGTTGTTTTTCATTTGCTTTATGCATGAGCTAAACCCAAATAAATACAGATGGAGCTGAGGTTAGATGTCAGATTTAGATTTCACTTCTGAATGATTTAATTTAATCTGTGACCTGTTGTACCACTAAAACTAGACTGTTGTCCCATTCTTTAAAAACACCCAAGTTAAACTTATTAAGAAAAATAAGACCAACAGTAGTCCAGTCCAGCTATGATATGACTGCGTGGATGGTGTCATCGAGAGCGTTTTGGTTTCTTGGACCACCGTGGCATAAATGTTCAGGGAGAGAGCCTCTTTCAATTAAAAGCAAGTTCTGCTACGAGGGGACATGGGATGAGGGTGAAGGGAGATAGATTCAGGAGTGATATGCGGAAATATTTATTTACGGAAAGAGTAGTGGATCCGTGGAATAGTCTCCCAGTGGAGGTGGTAGAGATGAGGACAGTAACTGAATTCAAAAAAGCATGGGACCAACACAGAGGATCTCTAAAGGTAAAAAATGGACTGTTGTAGTTGTTGTTATGGAAGGAAACATAGAAACATAGAAACATGATGACAGAAAAAGACCACAAGGCCCATCTAGTCTGTCCTTCCATAACAACAACTACAACAGTCCACTTTTTACCTTTAGAGATCCTCTGTGTTGGTCCCATGCTTTTTTGGATGCTGTTCCAAGGGTTGCAGAGCAGAAATGGCACCCATCTGTCCAAAAAAGGTTGATGCGTCTTCAGTAGTAGACTGGATAATCTACTGAAGAGGGCTTTAAACTAGATTCATTGGGGATGGGTGAAGAGAGCCCCCAGGTAAGTGAAAGCCCCCAGGTAAGTGAAACATCAAATACCTTTATGGAATTGGGTAAAAGGGGCAACATATGGAAAGCAGTTTGTATAAATGCCCATAGCATAGGAAATAAGATCCTAGATGTTGAAGCTTTAATGGGAGAGGCTGACTTGGATTTAGTGGCAGTTACAGAAGCATGGTACACAGAAAATCATGATTGGGATGTATCTATACCAGACTATTCTTTATTCAGAAAAGGACAGGGTAGGAAGAAGGGGAGGAGGAGTGGCCTATATGTAAAAAATAATATTAAAGTTTTGGAACTACAGAGCTTAAAAGGGAGAGAGAAGGCACTGTGGGTTAAACTAGAAAGAAGGAAAGAGAAATCTATTTGCATTGGCGTGATATACAGACCTCCCTCACAGGAAGAAGAGGTGGACGGAGAGTTAATTAAAGACATATGCAGCATTGCTAGGAAAGGGGAAGTGCTACTGATAGGGGATTTCAATATGCCAGATGTTGATTGGCACATTCCTGCTGCACTATCAGATCCTGAATTCTCTACAGGGAGAACTATTCAGGCAACTGGTAAAAGAACCCACACGTGAAGGGGCCATACTGGACTTGGTGCTTACCAATGGTGAGAATGTTTCTGATGTTATAGTGGGAGATCATTTTGCATCCAGTGACCGCCAGATGGTGTGGTTCAGTATTAGGACTAGGGATGTTAAAATCCATTCAAAAGCGAGGGTCTTAGATTTTAGAAAAACTAACTTTGCCAAGATGGACCAATATCTCAGGGAGCCATTAGCAGGATGGGAACAGCTGGGAGATGTAGAAAAACAGTGGGCAAAACTGAAAGGGGATATTTTAAGGGCAACCAACCTTTTTGTTAAAATGGTAAATAAAGGTAAAGGGAAAAGGAGACTGCTATAGTTTTCAAAAGAAGTAGCTAAAAAGGTGAAGAAAAAGAGGGAGGCCTTCATGAAATACAAAAGATCACAGATAGAGGAAGAGAGGAAAGAGAAGCTAGCAAAGGAGTCAGGAAAGCAAAGATTCAAAAAGAGAAGGAAATAGCCAATGCAATAAAATGGGGGGATAAGACAAAAAAAATGCAATGCAACATTTTTCAGAAATGTTATTGAGATGAGGAAAAGCAAAAGTGGTATTGTTAGACTCAAAGGTGAAGGGGAGGAATATGTAGAAGCTGATGAGGATAAAGCGGAATTGCTTAACAAATATTTCTGTTCTGTGTTCACAGATGAAGAACCAGGAACAGGACTTCAGAAAACACCCACAAACAGGAACAGAAGCAATTTTCAGAAGACTGTGTTCGTGAGAAACTAGCTAAACTTAAAGTAGTCAAAATGATGGGACCGGATGGGATACACCCTAGACTACTGAGGAAACTTGGGGATGTTCTAGCAACTTTACTGACTGACCTTTTCAATGCCTTGTTGGAGTCAGGAGTGGTTCCAAAGGACTGGAGAGAGGCACATGTGGTCCCTTTACACAAAAGCGGAAGTAAGGATGTGGTTGAAAACTACAGGTCAGTTAGTTTAACTTTGGTGGTGAGTAGTTGGAAGTGCTGCTGAAAGAGAAAGTAGTGAGGTTTCTGGAGTCCAGCGGATTACAGGATCCAAGGCAACATGGATTCACCAGAGGCAGGTCTTGTCAGACAAATCTGATTTCTTTGGGCGACCAGGCAGTTGGACCGAGGGAGAGCCCTAGATGTGGTTAATTTAGATTTCAGTAAAGCCTTTGACACCGTTCCTCACAGGTGACTTATAAACAAACTGAGCACCCTAGGGATGGACCCTAAAGTCTCTGCTTGGGTAAGAAATTGGTTGAGTGGGAGGCGACAAAGGGTACAGGTAAATAGAGCTTACTCTGAGGAGAAGGATGTTACCAGTGGTGTGCCCCAGGGATCTGTCCTTGGTCTGATTCTTTTTAACATCTTTATTAGTGATATAGCAGAAGGGCTTTTGGATAAGGTTTGCCTCTTTGCGGATGATAACAAAATCTGCAATAGAGCAGACACCTAGGAAGGTGTAGATAACATGAGGAGGGATCTAGCTAAGCTTGAAGAATGTCTAGAATTTGGCAGCTGAGATTTAATGTTAAAAAATGCAAGGTCATGCATTTGGGCTTCAACAATCCAAGGGAGCAATATAGGGGGTGAAGTACTTTGTCCACTAAAGAAGAGCGGGACCTAGGCGTGATTGTGTCTGATGATCTTAAAGTAGCTAAACAAGTAGAAAAGGCAACAGCTACAAGGATGCTTGGGTGCATAGGGAGAGGAATGGCCAGCAGAAGAAAGGAGGTGATAGTGCCTCTGTATAAGTCTTTGGTGCGACCTCATTTGGTGTATTGTGTGCAATTCTGGAGAACTTCAAAAGGATATAAATAGGCTGGTGGCTACTACAATGGTTAGTGGCCTTCATTATAAGGCATATAAGGACAGACTTAAGGATCTTAATATGTACACCTTAGAGGAAAGGTGGGATAGAGATGGTATGATTGAGACGTTTAAATACCTCTGTGGCATAAATGTGCAGGGGTAGAGCCTCTTTCGATTGAAAACAGGGCCTGCTATGAGGGGACATGGGATGAGAGTGAAAGTGGATAGATTCAAGAGTGATATGTGGAAATATTTCTTTACAGAAAGAGTGGTGGATCCGTGGACTAGTCTCCCAGTGGAGGTGGTAGAGATGAGGACAGTATCTGAATTCAAAGAAGCATGGGACAAACACAGAGGATCTCTAAAAAAAAAGGGGGGGGACTGTTGTAGTAGTTGATATGGAAGGACAGACTAGATAGGCCATGTGGTCTTTTTCTGTCATCATGTTTCTATGCTTCTATCTTTTAATTCTTGTTCTGTCCTGCAGCCAGACAGTTATGGATCTCTTTGACATCTGGTCACGTCCCAGCCTGAGACTCAGAACAAAGTCTAGTCAGTGAGAGAAGAACTTAATACCTCGCTGTTCAAACAGAACCATACATCTTTATTTGAAATCTTTTTATCTAGTTCAGGTCCAAAGAATGGATTTGTGCTAACAAAGTCATGTATCACCATGTCAAGTCATGTAATGTCTGGAGGCAAGCAGTAAAAACAGAGGCAAGAAATTTATTTATTTATATTTATTTATTTATTTATTTATTTATTTTTCTTATATACCGCGCTCTTAAATCAGTGCGGTTTACATATGAACAAATATAAACACAATGGTACAAACAGCATTGGGTTTTTTTTACAAAGAACAAGGTACATAAACTTGGTGGAAAACAGGGTAACTATATACAATTAACTATATACATGGCAACTATATACATGGTTATTTTGGTTAATCTATAATGCCGTGGATAAGAAGTTAATTAAAGTACAGAATAAATATGCCAAATATAGTGAGAATAAATATGGCATAGTATAGTGAGCAGGTAATAATCATCATAATTACCCATTCTCTACCGGGGTCAAATATGAAAGATCTGCATGAGGACTATTGTCAGATGGAGTAGCTGCGGGGTAGTATGTTAGGAACAAATAGTGCTTCAATGCCTTTCTGAACTTCATCAGACTTGAGATAGCTCTTATTTCGGGTGGAAGGGCATTCCAGGCTCTGGGAGAAGACAGAGAGAAGGCTCTATAGGCTGTTGATTTAGAACATTTTGTGAGGAGTTTTGGGAGGTCAATGGAGTTTAATGTAACAGACCTCCTGGATCTGTTATTTGGGGTGATATGTATCATATTGCTGAGAGGTGATAGCGATGGGCACTTTGAGGCTTTAAAAGTCATGACCAGGGTCTTGTATAGCGTTCTGGCCTGTAGGGGTAGCCAATGTAAACTCATCAATATTGGGGTTATGTGTTCTGATCGTGGAGCACCTACGAGGATTCTCGCGGCAGCATTCATGGCCAGACGGAGGGGATTTAGGGTGGATTGCGGGAGACCGTGTAGAATGATATTGGCGAAATCCAAGTGTGGTAATACCAGGGCTTGGAATATAGTACGGAAGTCGGAGTAGTTAAGTAAAGGTCGGAGATTACGTAGTGATCGCATCTTGTGGTAGATTGCACTCGTTGTTTTCTTAATGTGGGCTGACATATTAAGCTGTTGATCTAATATAATTCCTAAGTATCGAATTGTGGGTTGTACTTTCAGCTCAATGTTGTTTACCTGAAGGGAGGTAGGTGGTATGAATGTTGGGTTCCGTGTAACGAATAGAACATCTGTTTTGTTGTGATTTATCCGTAAATTCTGATTGAGGAGCCAGTTGGATACAGCTTCAAAGCATTGAGTTATTGGTGTAAAATCTGGTTGTTTTATGTTGAATGGAGCAAACATGAGGATGTCATCAGCATAGGCAAGGCATTGTATGTTGAAGGTGCGTATGAGATCGCAGATTGGCTGCATATAGATATTGAACAGTAAGGCAGACAATGAGGAACCCTGCGGGACACCTTGTTTAAGGGGGAAAGGATCGGACATTGCTTCTCCTGTTCTGACTTGCTGCTGTCTATCAGATAAGTAGGATTTACACCAGTTCAGGGCTAGTCCTTGGATTCCCTTGTCTTGGAGGCGCTGTAGGAGAGTATTGTGGTTTACTATTGACCACTTTCAGCATTAACATAGTAACATAGTAAATGACGGCAGATAAAGACCAGCATGGTCCATCTAGTCTGCCCAGTAAATATATGGCAAGAGTAGGTGCACCCGTCGCTCCATGCAGGCCACCCCTCCCCATGTCTTTGTTTAGGGGTGGACCCACCACTAAATGTAGGACACCCCTATTTGTTGAGAAGTTAGATGGTTCAGTTTATTTTGTTTTTATCCTGTTGCTATAAACGGATCCACAGTGCTTGTCCCATGCTGTTTTGAATTCCGTCACTGTGTTTGCCCCCACCACTTCAATCGGGAGAACATTCCAAGCATCCACCACCCTTTCAGTGAAAAAATATTTCCTGACATTGCCTTTCAATTTTCCACCTTGCAGCTTCATGTTATGCCCTCTAGTTTTGCAGTTTCCCCATCTTTGGAAGAGGTTTGTTTGTTCATCGTTCCTCTTTAAGTATTTAAAGGTCTGAATCATATTTCCCCTATCCCTCCTCTCCTCCAAAGTGTACATATTTAGGTCTTCAAGTCTCTTCTCATAGGGTTTCTTATGCAGGTTCCAAATCATTTTGGTCGCCTTCCTCTGAACAATTTCCAGTCTTTTTACATCTTTTGAAAGATATGGTCTCCAAAACTGAACACAGTATTCCAAGTGAGGCCTCACCAGCGACCTGTACAGTGGCATAAGTACCTCTTCCTTTCTGCTGGTAATCCCTCTTTGTATGCAGCCCAACATCCTCCTGGCTTTTGCCACCGCCTTGTCGCACTGTTTTGCCACCTTGAGATCATCAGAGATAATCACACCAAGGTCTTTCTCCTGAACCATGCACACCAACCTCTCGCCCCCTATTGCGTACATTACCCTTGGATTTCTGCTATCTAAGTGCATGACACTGCACTTTTTTGCATTAAATCGTAATTGCCAAGCATTAGACCATTCTTCCAGCTTTTGTAGATCTTTCCTCATGTTATCCACTCCCTCGGGGGAGTCCACTCTGTTGCAAATTTTTGTGTCATCTGCAAAAAGACAGACTTTTCCATTCAGTCCTTCAGCAATATCCCTCACAAATACATTTTATTTATTTTATTTACAGTTCTTTTATACTGCGCTCTTTATTATCAGTGTGGTTTACAGTGAACAAAAATACTCACGGAAAGCAACAAGCTGTCATGAGTTTACACTGAACCCTGGGGCACCCTGCTAATCACTTTCCTTTCATCCAAGTGAGCTCCATGTACCATCACCTTCTGTCGTCTGTCAGTCAACCAATTTCTAATCCAGTTCACCATCTTGGGACCCATCCCCAAGCTACTGAGTTTGTTGACAAGCCTCCTATGAGGAACAGTATCAAAGGCTTTGCTGAAATCCAGGTAGATGACATCCATCGCATGCCCCTGATCTAGTTCCTTGGTCACCCAGTCAAAGAACTCAATCAGATTTGTTTGGCAAGAACGTCCTTCAGTAAAACCATGTTGCCTCGGATCTTGCAACCTGTTGGTTTTGAGAAAGGTCACTATTCGCTCTTTCAGGAGCATCTCCATTACTTTTCCCGCCACCGAGTTAAGGCTCACAGATCTGTAGTTTGACACTTCTTCCCTGTCACCACTTTTGTGTAGAGGTACGACATCAGCCATTCTCCAGTCCTGAGAAACCTCTCCTGTTTCCAAGGATCTGTTGAATACATCCTTTAACGGCCCTGCAAGAACCTCTCTGAGCTCTTTCAGTATCCTGGGATGTATCCCATCCGGTTCCATAGACTTGTCCACTTTCATTGCAAGCTGTTCTAACACATCATCTTTTGTGAATGGGTTTTTTATTTATTTATTTATTTATTTACAGTTTCTTTTATACCGCGCTATTTGACATCAGTGCGGTTTACAATGAACAGAAACTACACGTCACAAAAATTGATCAGTGCTTACAAAGAACAGGACAATAAGTTGGGTATACATAAAACAGGTTTCATAAACAGAGAACATAATAAACTATGTACAGAAGCAACTATGTACAAAGCTACTAAATGCAGCTAAATGTTTCTTGATGAGAGGAGAAGTAAGGTGAGATTGCAGCTCTGCGTGTTAAGACTATGGGGTGCATGAGTTTAATGTGTTGGTCTGAGGTGTAGAAGTGGGTTGGTGTGAGGGGGTGTCTGAAACATCGTAGTGCTGCAAGAACAGATGATGCTTCAGTGCCTTCCTAAACTGGGAGAGGTCACTGATGGTTCTGATGCCTGTTGGTAGGGCATTCCAACATGAAGGTGCAAAGTAAGAGAAGGCTCTGGATCTGGTGACTTGAGAGCACTTCATGATTGCCTTAGGTAGTACAAGAGAGTTGGAGGCAGTCGATCTCCTTGCTCGATTAGGCGGTGTAATTGATATCAGGTCGGTGATAGAAGATGCGGAGTTGTTATAGATCGCTTTGTGAGTCATAGTTAGGATCTTGAAAGAGATCCTGGACTGCATAGGAAGCCAATGTAGCTGTTTCAGTATTGGAGTGATGTGGGTTCTCTTAGAGGCTCCATAAAGGATTCTTGCAGCTGAGTTCATGGCCAATTGGCCTCTTTTGTTTCAAGAACAATAAAAGTTTATTTGTGTGTATATCCTGCCCACATTTTTGGACTGGTTTGTTCCTGCTAATCTGTGGGGCAGATTGCTGTTTTTGCTTGGTCCCATCCAGTCCCATGGCATTAATTCTTCAACAGCAACATAAAAGAGAAAAAGAGAGAAACCTGAGAAAGAAGTTTATAGGGTCATTCTGAACCACGAATAAGTCGCTTGCACGTACACTGCGGATGTGCACATAGTGGGGAAGTCAAGTCAGTATTCTGAACGTGGGCCCACCTGCATGTACGAAAACAATGTATGAGTGTATCTCTGGATGTGGGTGGGGAGGGGAGGGCCGGGGTGTAGCTGGTGACGAGAATGTCTAGCCTATATTCCACTGACAGGCATGTACATCTACATGAATATCCATGGACATCTACATTATACCTGCTAAAACATGGAATAACAGACATAGAAGGAATAAAATAAAGTAAAGAAGTGATATGAATTGAAGCAGGACTTATTGCCCTGAACCCCACTGCAGCCCAGTGAGAGGTATGGTGGTGACACCACCTGTGTGGCCACCATATCGGAGTGCCCAGGATGAATATGTACAGACCGCAAGGTGCATAGGAGGGACATGTACAAGGTGCAGGGGAAGGTACAGGCAATGGCAGAGGAACAGGGGCATCAGGTACATATGTCCACAGTGCCTGAGGCAAAGGGAAACACAGAACCCAGCAGGTGCCTGATGAAATGTGCGATGTTTGCATGAAACACGGTACCACCCACATAACCAACACCAGTGCCCAGCCATGCCCACCCCACCCACCCAGGTACCCCCAACAGCAAAACACAGACTACCCATACCGCCTAGCCCCCAACCCCACCTCACAACCCATGCCCCACCTCCATGCACCCCTGCCCCCATCCCTAATCCCACACCCCACTACCCCACACCCCTACCCCCACCTACAACCTACAACCCAGACAACAGGCAGGCAAATGAACCCAGGCCTACCTCCACCCCCACGTACCCTGACCTGCCCTCGACCCCTCCTCCCCCCAGAGGTGACACCACCTGATCCCAGCGGTCTGTCAACTGATGGTGCAGGCGATGGCATGCCCCCTGAGACCAGGCTGCTGCTGCTGCTCTCCCCACTGGTCTCCCTATGTGCCTCATTGAATGATGGGAAGATAAGCTGGGGCTCCACACCCCGGGGCACAGGGCTCAGGATGCAGGATTGCCCCATGCTGGCAGACCCTAACACAGACGCTGCCTGTGCAGTGGACATCCTGCTGGTGGATGGCAGGGCAGATCGATGAGGCATGTGAGCACCAGCAGGGGCACAGTAGCAGCAGCTGGTGTTGGAGGTGTGGACACAGAGGGCAGCACAGGTGCACCAATGGGGACTGACACACTCTGTGACCCACCAAGTTGAACGACCAGCATGTCAATGCATGTCCCGAGGTGACATACAGAGGCATTTAGCCAATTGGTCACTGCCAGCTGCTAATCCTGGACTTCCAACTGCCTGTCATGGAGGGCCAGCTGCTGTTCCCACAGTGCCATAGTGCGCCTGAGGAGTTGTAGCTTTTCACGTGCATGCACTTCGTGGCCTTCCTGCTGGGCGAGTATGTGCTCCGCGCAGTGTACCAGGTGTACATAGGTGAGTGGGTGGCACTGCACATGGTGACCACTGTCACCAGGCTGGAGTTGTGGCTCGGGTGATGGTGTGAGCTGGTACTCAGTCCCTGAGCTACTGCCCTCTGCCTCTGTACCACTGGCTGGCTCTGCACCCAATTCACAGGGGCTGCAGGCTGGGAGACATCCCCCTCTGGTGGCACCATAGCCCTGTCCACCAACTGTGGCAGTGGAGGATTCTCCGGCGGTGAGGCATGCATGGGGTCAGCACTGGTTCCAGCATCCATTGCAGCACCTGCTGAGAGACGCAAGGATGACCAACCTAATGAAGACTCCCGCACACATCAACATTCCCCCACGCCCACACACATGGGCTGCAGTAGTGCACTAAGGCCCCAGGGACACCACACCACAGAGGTGGAGGGGCAGTGGGGAGAGTGCAACACAGTCCAGGGAGATGCCACCACCACAGAGCCACCTGGTGAGGCAGCATAGGGAGATGTGACAGTGCAACATGCCCATGCATACCCCACCCCACACCAGTGGGGACATGTGTGAGAGGGGCACTGGGTGGTCCATTGGGTCCCCACACCATGGAAGAAGACCCAGTGCGGAGGACATGCAGCAGGTACATGGCAGCCTGGCACATACCTTGGGCCAGTGGGCACCATGAGGTGTCCACGTCCTTAATGCCCTCCAATGTGGCGGTGTCCACAGTGGCTAGGACCCGCTGCTCTAGTTCGATGAGGCACACCCCCTGACTGTCCTGGCCCACAGCACATGCCTTCCTGCAGGTGTTGCATCACACCTGCTGCCACTTGTGCTTCACGTCCTCAATGTCCCGGTTCTTGTGGTAAATGGCGTTCAACTTGTGGCATATGGCAAACCACCTGTGCTGCCTCTCATACGCACCTACATGGGTCTCATTGGTGCCCATGAGAACCCTGAGGTTGGCTAGAACCTCCTCAATGAGGAGGGCCTGCTTCCTATCGCTGAAATTATGCTTCCTGGAGGACACCTTGGGAGCCATGGCAGCTATTGAATGGTTGTAGCCTCAAAGGAAGCAGTATTGGAAAAATGGTTTCTCACAGAGGTGTGGTCACACTGGCTTTACACGTTTTATAGCAGGAGGATGTACAGTGATGTATTTGTTGAAATGCGTGGAATATGGAATACGTCTGTCTGTCTGAATGCATGTAGACATCCACGTTTGCTGCACAATGTATAAATGTTTGTGCAGCTCTGCACATAATTCTTTTCCAGCATCCATGATGTCCTGTGAGCTGACAAGAAATGATTTTTGGATTCTACAGCCATGCAGCTACTGACATGGTAGGTACTAAGGGTCAGTGTTATGACTGGGATGGTATGTGTGCAGTGCCGGTGGCATTGTAGATGACAATGGCATGCATGGGCCTGTGTGCAGATGCCAGGTACCCTGTGCAGGCACTTACCACAAGACAGGTCAGTGTGGGCATGGGGCTGCCTAAGGCAGGGGGTGACTGGTTTGCATGAAAACGTGGCAGGACCTGACCACATGGCACCCCTGGGCACTAGACCACCGCCATATCTGCAGCCCCATGCCTATGCAACTGTACCATCGTCACTGTACAGGGGGTTATATATATTTTCTGACCCCACAGGCACATGCCTGTAGGTGTGTTATAACCAGCAACTGCTCACCTAGATGCATTGGTGTGTATGGAGTGCAAGACACCCTAGTGGTGCACATATGGGGGTATATCCGGTCCTAATGGGCATGTCCACAGGCATATATGTCCCCATGCAGCGGTGCATGGTGGACAGGCCACCCACTGGGTAACCTGCTAGCATGTGTGTGGGGGGGTGTGGGGTCAATGGCCCAGCACATCTCTTGCCCCCCTGCCACCCACAGAGGGCATCAGGGGGATGTTAGGTGGCACCCCCCCAGGGCACAGACTGGCCAGCATCCAATTTCACCCTCCCACAGTTTCCAAGGGCAGCAGCCAGGTGTGAGGAGAGGGCCAGAGCATTGTTTGCCAATGCCCTTCTGGTGGTCGCCAATCACGAGTGCAGATGTACGGAATGCCATCACCGATATGCCAGGGTCCCCAGGCCCCATGCCCAATACCTTGACATCAGCAACGACCTGTGCTGGACACGGTACAGGTTTGACCGAGAGGCGATACATGACCTGCGTCAAGAGCTGGGACCACAGCTCACTGCACAGATGGAACACAGTGCCCATCAGCTCTGGCATTCCTGGGAACTGGCACATTCCAGTCTGTTGTGGGAACAGCATTGGGGCTGAGCCAGGCGTCAGTGTCGTGCAACATCACCCATTTCCTGGATGCCTTCGTGGGATGTGCTGCCCATTATATCTCCTTCCCATGCACCCCACAGCAGCAGCAGCAGATCATGCTCACATTCAGTGAGGTTGCAAGGTTCCCATCCATCCTTGGGGCCATTGACTGCACCCATGTGGCCCTCCGCCCACTGAGCCTACATGAGGTGGCTTTCAGAAACCGGAAGGCGTACCACTCCCTGAACATGCAGGTCATCTGCAACACCCGGATGGAGATCCTGGATGTGGTGGCATGCTTCCCTGGCTCGTGCCACGATGCCTACATCCTGGCACAATCAGGGATACATGCTGACTTTGAGGATGGCACCATCACTGGTGGCTGGCTGCTTGGTGAGTAGACACAGGTCGGCATCGCACATGCATGCATACCCCCAGAGTCACAGGGGCATGGTCACCCGAGTATCTGCAGGCAGGCTATATCCATAGGAGGGCCATACCATGACTGTGGGTTGACCATATGTGGCAGGAGGGCCAACCCCCCAGCTATAATCACAGCATGGACATGTTGGCAACATACAGGAGTCAGGGCTGGTTGGCCCCAGGCATGGGTGGTGGAGCACCACATGGCATGGGTGAGGCACACATGCATGTTGGGCCTTGTGGGGTGGCCCCTGGTGCATGGTTATGATGACACCTGCATAGCTGGCCATGGCACTATATGTTGACATTCCTGCCACTGTTCTTCTCCGCAGGTGACAGAGGATACCCACTGAAGGAGTGGCTCATGACCCCCCTCTTCAATCCATGCACCCCTGTGGAGATCAGCTACAATCGGTCACCAGCTGACATTTATTTATTTAGTTACAGTTCTTTTATACCGTGCTGTTTATCATCAGTGCGGTTTACAGTGAACGAAAATACTCACATAAGCAACGAGCTGTCATGAGTTTACATATAACAGGGCAAATAACCAGGAATTAACATTGGGAAACTTTGTACATAAAAGTATAAACTATATACAGTACGGGTTATTATTTACATTATGTGCAGCGTAAGAGAGAATATTACTGCGTATCTTGTGGGATTTGATTGTGTTGGGGAGTCTGTGAGGGATCGTGGTGTTTGTAGAAGGAACAGGTGATGCTTTAGGGCTTTTCTAAATTGCTTGAGGTCAGTGATTGATCTGACGGCGAGTGGAAGGTTGTTCCAGCATCTAGGGGCGTAGTATGCAAATGCTCTTTTTGTAGTTGTACGAGTGCATCTTATAAATTCTGTCGGTATGGATAGGGTATTGCACGCTGCTGATCTTCTTGATCCAATATTAGGGGTGTGGATGATGAGTGATGAGATTGAGGGAGGGGCTATTTTATTAATAGCTTTGAAGGTAGTGATGAGGACTTTATATGCGATCCTGCAGTTTATAGGGAGCCAGTGTAGCTCCATTAGGATGGAGGTTGAGTGTTCCCTCCTTGATGCTCCAAATAGGACACGGGCGGCAGCATTCATGGCTAGTTGTAGTGTATTTAGGGTGCTATTTGGGAGGCCATGGAGTATTACGTTTGCGTAGTCAAAGTGGGGCAGGACTATAGCTTGGAATATAGTTCGGAAGTTGTTATGATCGAGCATGTTTTTCAGGTGTCGGAGGGTCCTAATCTTGAAGTAGATGATTTTTGCTGTACGGTTAATGTGTTCTTTGAAGTCCAGTCGATGATCCAGTGTTACACCTAGGTATTTTATGGTGGACTTGATAGGGAGCTCTGCGTCCCATACTTTTAGGGTAGCCGGGGGTGCGAATTCTTTGTTTTTCATGATGATGAGAGCTTCGGTCTTTTTGAAATTTACATGCCCATCATAGAGCGGACATTTGGCCTGCTCAAGAGCTGCTTCTGCTGCCTTGACAGATCTGGTAGGGAGCTTCTCTACACCCCAGCCAAAGTGTGCAGGATATTCCTGGTGTGCTGCATGCTGCACAATTACACCCTGTGTTGGAGGCAGCCCGCTTCAGATACAGCAGTAAGTGATTCCAATGGTGAAGTGGATGAGATGGTGGCTCCCCAGCCGTTGCATGCTACCTCCCACCAACGTGCAGTGGTGACTCGGAGATCCCTCATGGAGATGCACTTTGTGTGAGAAAGGCTGCCTATGCTGGCAGAACTGGGGGGCGGGTGGCAGGGCTGGGCATTGGCAGGCATGCCCCATGCACATACACTGCAGTCCGCTGTCCTGTGAGCCTTTCCAGCCACTGAGGCCAGTCCCTACCCCATCCTCACTCCCCATCTGTCAATTGGTGCTTTCCTGTCCCAGGTGCATGGCCGCCCTCATCCACACCCAACCACACATGTGCCCCAACACAGGGCGCACCCCTAATCCCCATGCAGGCACCCTGGCACAGCCCGGTGCATGTTCCACTGCACACCGACACTGGCAGTCTCACCCCCCCTACCCCTGCGCAACACCGGTCTATATACCCTGTCCAGCCCTGGCCATCTGCAGGCATACCCAGCTGCTGCCCCAGCTCATTCTGCGCATGCAGACATCTGATGCAGCACTGTCACATCTCCTGTACCCCTGCCCCAGCCGGCCGGGCAACTGGGGAGGCCCAGCCTGCCACTGCAGCCAGTGGCAGTCAGACAGGCACAGTGTATGCAAGGGGGGCATCTGCCCAGGCACCCCATCCCCCTTCCCATACATGGTTTGGTGCCATGCCCACTGCTCTGATTCAGCTGTCAGGCGCCTGCTGTTACCCCACATTCACGGTGCCTGCATGGGAGTTGTGACCCGTGACTGGGCATGCCCTTCCCAGCCACACATTTGGGTGTGTGCTTCCCTGCCCCCTGTGGCCCCCTGTGGGACCCATTCTGATCAGGACATCCAGCCCTTGTACGCTTGTTCAGATTGTTTCGCACAGGGACAGAGTCAACATGGTTCCCAGAAGGTGCATCATGCCATGTGTGTTCCACAGTGCAACTAGGTCTGTACATGCAGGCTGGGACATGCTTCCTGCCAGGCTGCATGTACGGGTCTCTTCCCAGCTAATCCAGTCATGGCTCCTGAAAGGGGCCACCATTCAGGGGCCACTGTCATCCCCAGCCACTGTCCCGTTTCTGGCTTCCCCACAGCCCGACCCCTGCTCTGGCTTCACAGGTCCAGGGTTGGTCTGCAGGGAGGCACCTGACCCCTGCCTACCTTTATGGCTGCCCATGCCACCTGTCTCCTGCCATCTCGGATGATGTCTTCCACCTCAGGGTTGGAAGAAGTCCTCTGTACAGCCAGCCAGCCCTGGACATTCAGGCCCAACATCCATATCAGTCCTCTGTGTCCAGGGCCACAGACTGCCCATTGCCTGACCTAGCTCTGCCACCGCCCCACCCCTTTCACACCCCTGGCCAGTCTCCCTGTATGAACACCTTGTACATACAGGGATGTTAATCAGGGTTGGCAGTGGGAGCTAAATGGCGGAGATGGATGGCATCTATCCCGCCATTCAGTGCTCTAATTGCCTCTCATGTGGATATACACACAAACACAGTGATAACTGTTTCATGGGTTTTATTTAAGGCACAGCGGCATACAGAGACATGAGTGGCCATGTGCTGACCCAGTCACCTCCCCCAGTTCTGGTCACCTAATTCAAGTCCCTCATTCCATTGGCCCGGGTGGGGACAGGAGCGCCTCTGTGAGTTGCTACACTGCCTGGGTGAGGGCCTGGAGGTCACTCCTGATGCTGTGAAGGTGCTCTGCTATGCGCTCCAGGGGCCCCGCTGCTGCAGGATCTGTTCCACAGCACCCATGGTGCCCATGCCATGCTGTGGTGTGCCAGTCTGTACCTCCCCAGCAACTGCTGCAGTGCACAGCGGCTCATCCAGTTCCAGCTCACTGTTGCCATACAGGTCCCCAGCCCCCCTCATCACCTGCCCACTCCTGTCCCCTCCCTCCACCCCCTGTCCCCTCACTTCCCCACCCTCCACCCCTTGCTACTCCCATCCCCTCCCTCCGTCCCTGCCCCTTCATGTCCCCTCCCTCTTCCCCCTGCTTGCTCCCATCCCCTCCCTCTGTCCTCTGCCCCCTCATGTCCCCTCCCTCCACCCCTGCCTGCTCCCATCCCCTCCCTCCACCGTGTCCACTCACATCCCTGCCATCCATGCCCTGCCTGCTTCCAACCCTGCCTCCCCCTCCCATCTCCCTCTATGCTCTG
Organism: Ichthyophis bannanicus; assembly: GCA_033557465.1. Lineage (NCBI taxonomy): Eukaryota > Metazoa > Chordata > Amphibia > Gymnophiona > Ichthyophiidae > Ichthyophis > Ichthyophis bannanicus. Next base: position 278,863,229 of record CM066041.1, read on the forward strand.
CCCTCCTCCACCCACTGGGTATCCCTGGGTGGCATGTCCCTGATCTCCCCCTCCTCCAAGGACTCCTCATCCACCTCCCCCTGCTCATCAGGGTCACTTCCCCATGTGTATCCTGCATCCACACCCTTGGCCTCTGATGTGCCTCCCTCTGTGGCCAGGGCCTCCCACTGTGGAGTGTCCTGCCCGAGCCCCATGGGGAGTGGGGCACCTCCATGAGGGTGAGGATGTAGACTTCTTCCCCACTCTCCCTTGATGGGAAGGTGCTGGATAGCACCATGGGGTTGACTATTGCTGCACTGTTGGTGTCTGCGGTGGCCAGGCTGTGGGCACTGGCTGTTGCTGGCTGCTGCTCATCCCCCTCCTCTGCCTCCTCATCCTCTGCTTTCTCCCCCTCATCGTCTTCCTTGTCCTCCTTCGCCACAGGAGAGGGTGAGTCCTCGACGGGGATGGCTATGTAAGGGATGCAGAGTGGTGGCTGTTAGTTACAGTGGGTGGGAGTGTCCAGCTTCCATGTCCCCATTGTCCAGCACCTGCCCATGCTCTGTCTGCTGTTTCCCATTTGAATCCCTCCCACATCAGCCCTGTGCCATGTTACATGTCATGGCCCCATTCCTATGCTATACCTCCTCACGCACCTTGCTCCCAGCGAAGCTGCTGCACAGTCTTTCCAACATCTGTGGGGCACATGCAGCGTATGGCCTGGAAACATACCCAATAGGCCTCCATCTTGCACAGGATGTGGAAATGTCTATGGAGACAGGAGAGTTGTATCTTACATTTGCACATTTCTTTCTCACCCCAGGTCTGTCCCCTTAGCTGCCTGCCTGCCATACTACCACCTGCGTATACTGGACCCTGTCACATCATGCTACCTCATCTCCAGTGCTACCTCACCCCAGTCTGGGTCTTGCCCTGGTCCCAAAGGCCTCCTCTGTCCTTGTGCCTGTATTGCTGACCGGCCAGGCCATGGGCTGAGGGGGCCATGGGGACAGTGCTTCCTGCTACATTCGTATGGGACCCTGCTGCATTTGCTGCCTGCCCTGTGGTGCACATTATGGCCCTTGCATGCTGGTTTAAGACCTGGTTGCTAACATGTCCTGTTCTACGGTTGCGGAGCATTCATTTGGGCTGCAGCAGTCCAGGGGAGTGCTATTGTATGTAAGGTGTGGTACCTCTGTACACATTTCAGAGGTGGGACCTGGCCGTGATTCTGTCTGCTGCTCTTGCCATGGATAGTCGGTGGGACAGGCAAAGGCAGATGGTACTGGGATGTCTGGGTGCATTGGGTAAGGTTTGTACAACAGAGGACAGGTGGTGATAGAGCCTGTGTGTACAGTACATTGCAAAAGTGGTCTTCCCCTCTGTGTTTCTCCTGTTTGGTTGCATTACGACTTATGGACAGATGCTCTCTTCTCTGCTGTGGATCATTGCAGCTCCTTCAGGGTTCTCCTTGGTGTCCTTATGGTATCTCTGCTTTATGCACCCCTTGCCTAGTCAGCGAGTTTCAGTGGGAAGCCTTCTATTGTCGGGTTTGTCATGGTGACATGTCCTTTATATATTGTTTTGGTGGGGTTCATGGTGCTTTATTGCATCTTCGTTCTTTGGGATATTGATTTCTGCTACATCCCTGGTCTCTATGTCTTTGCAACTCTGACTCTGACCTGTTTGTAGTGCTCCTAGGTCGTCCTGTTGCTCTCTGGGGTTGCAGTGTCTGGGCCTTTTGTTGCTGGTATATTTGTAGATTCATCATGTGGCAGATCATGTGACACTGCTTGCTCACAGGTGGACCCTGCTGCCCTCATTATGTGCCATCTGTGGTTCTTTGGTTGGACGTGATCCTCTTTGGGGTTTTCATGTACAGTGTGTTGGAGACATATGCACTCACACCTTTCCTGGTTTTACTTGTTTCTTTGTGTATATGGGGTATTGTGTTATTCTTTCACATCACTTTTTTTGGCTGTAGTATCAGTTCCCTTACCTAACATCCAACTGACCCCATCTTCATTTAAGGTTCTACATCAGGCGACATAACAGGACTGACACCATGGGGATGACTACTTTCGCAGGCCATTGTGGGTGTCACTGCTTCCTCATTTGTGGTTTTCTATGCAATTCTGGTGACCGTCCCTTCAGACAGTTAATCACAGGTTGGGGTTTATACAGAGAGTGGCTACAAATATGGTTGGTGGTCTAGATTGTGGCCATCTGCAGACTGACCTATGGATTTTTTTGGGTATACATTAGCGGGACAGCAGGTTGGCAGTGCTCTGATTGCAACATTTGTATACCTCCATGGCATGTATGCACAGGTTGGGGCCTCCTTCAATTGACAGCATGCTCTGCTGCATGGTGTCATTGGTTGGGGGTAGAAGGGGATAGACTCAGGTGTCATATGCAGGGATGTTTCTTTGCAGACACAGTGGTGGCTGCATGCGATAGTTTCCCATTGGAGATGGTGGTGCTGTGGCCCCGTGGCAGCCATCATCTCCACTTCCCTCTCACCTGGGGTAGTAGAGAGACTCAGAGCAAGCTGCTTTGGCATCATGGGGGGCCTCAAAGCAACCACACATGTGCATTTATGACTTGCCACTCCTGCCTCTTACGACATTAACTTCCTGATTTTGGGGGCAAAAGCGGCAGACCATGAATGCGCACACATTTGCAGGTGCTTCAAGGCCCACCAGAGTGCTGAAGTGGCTTGCTCTGTGTCTCTGTGCCAATTTGAATAATGGTAGAGGGATCTTGGTGCCACCTACTGGGGTCTGCCACCCTAGGCAGCCACCTAGTCCATCTAGTGGATAGGATTGCCCTGAGTGGCAGTGTGGATGAAATATCATGATTAAGATTTACCCAGATAAGTCAGTTGCAATCAGGTTTTCTCAAAGGGAGATGTTCTCACTTTTTTTGGGCCACCCTGTATATACGCACACACACACACATATATATACAGGGTGGCCCAAAAAAAGTGAGAACATCTCGTAAATTAAAACCTTAAATAGTTTACTTATTTACCTTTTTTAGTTATATGACGTCTTTATTTCAACAATTTCCAGTCGCCATCTTTTTTTTTTAATTTGTCAATCATTTACGTCTGTCTTTTTGAATTTTTAAATAACATATATGCTACGAGATGTTCTCACTTTTTTTGGGCCACCCTGTAGATATATATATATATTTATATATATCCTGTACTGATAAATGTATTTCGTAACTGCTGGAATGTAGTATTGCTCTTAAGAGTGATCTTAAGAGTGATATTCAAAAGGACCTGGTCCGACCGAAGTCATTTGGTGACGAGGATGGGATGTCATACTAAGAGCAAACTGAAGAAAGAGAAAGCTGCAGCAGGTTCCTATAGCTTTAGCTAAATAGAAAATTTTTAAAAACAGTAGCAAAAGAATATGTAATCACGGAATGAAAAGATGTTTAGTTCAGTAATTTAAAGTGGGAATTGGCTAACAGAGGAAGGGTTAACGACTGAGAAAACAACCGAGTTACTTACCTGTAACGTGAGTTCTCCAGGGACAGCAGGATAAGTCAGCCACAAGTGGTGGTGGTGACGTCATCCGACGGCGCCATAGACAGAAGTACTCTCAGTAGCCCAGAAGGCTTTAGCCCTCTGGGCCTGACCAGTAGCCACACCTCCTGATCCGCCCCTAGCTGGCCAGATCTTCCAAGCTGAGGCGCTACCAGTAGCTAGGAGGCGGAAGCAGAGATCGGAGATCCCCGCCGGGGAGGAGGGTGGGAAAGTGTGGCTGACTTATCCTGCTGTCCCTGGAGAACTCACGTTACAGGTAAGTAACTTGGTTTTCTCCCAGGACAAGCAGGATGAGTCAGCCACAAGTGGTGTCTCCCCAGCTACAGATGCAGCGGCGGGGAATCAACAATGGAGACAGAGACAAGCAGGACCGTAAGGAGCAAACAGGTTTAATCTGATATGTCACAGCCAGGTATATGCTAAGAACAAGGTGTGCAAATAACAAACGTGCAAGAATACAACGTGCAAAAACATAACAAGGTGCTCAAACCTGTGACAAGGAGCTGTGCCCGAGCGCAGCTCATAGTGTCCCAACTAGTCACAATGAGGCATAAGGTGCGACAGGACAATAAAACAGTGCACAGATGCAAATCGTAGTCATAATAAGTTATAAGGTGCAACTTGACAACAAAGGCACAATAAGGCATAAGGTGCAACAGAACAGTGGTGCATAGATGCAAATTGGAGTCACAGTGCATGAAACAGTGTCAAAGTCACAGTTCCCAGGTAGTGACGAGGCAAGTCACAAGGTTCAACCCCGACCCGGGGAGGATATAGCGGATAATACAGATAGGCCGAAGGCGGAGCCGCCGTGGTCGGGTCCGTCTAGGCAGTAGTGTCTCTGGAAAGTCTGGACAGAGGACCAGGTGGCGGTTTTGCAGATTTCAGGAACTGGAATGGAACGTAGGTTGGCAATGGAGGTGGCCAACATCCGCAGGTGATGAGCTCTGACACCTGCGGGAGGATTCGCTCCAGCGAGTGAGAGACCCAGGGAGATGCACGCAGAGATCCATCCGGAAAGCGTACGTTTGGACACCGGGAGGCCAGGCTTGTTAGGGTCGTACGAGATGAAGAGCTGGGACTCTTTGCGCAGGGGTGAAGTCCTCTGGAGGTAGCACCGAAGGGCCCTGACGCAATCAAGCGTATGAAGGCGCTGCTGTTCGGGATCGGAGTGTGGCCCGGGAAGGAAGCAGGGCAACTCAATGGTTTGATTGATGTGGAAGGAGGTTGCCACCTTGGGAACAAATTTGGGGTGCGTCCGAAGACAAGCACGGTCGTGGAGAAGAACGGTGTAAGGCGGATATGCGACGAGGGCGTGTAGTTCGCTGATCCAGCTGGCAGAAGTGATAGCAATGAGGAATAGTGTTTTCCATGAAACAAATTTCATATCTGCCGAGTGCAGGGGCTCGAAGGGTTCCCTCGTAAGCTGGTTGAGGACAATGTTAAGGTCCCAAGGAGGTACAGGTTCCCTGATGGGAGGGTGCAGATTGGATAATCCCTTCATGAAGCTGGCAACGACTGGAAGGGTCGCCACCGATGAGTCACCGACGCGGCGGTGAAGGGCCGCGATGGCAGAGAGGTGGACCTTGATGGACTGAGTTTTCAGGCTGAGGGTAGAGAGAGATGCAAGGTAGTCGAGGAGCAGAGGCACCGGGCATGAGAAGGGCTCAAGGCGCCGTGCCTCGCACCAGATGCAGAAGCGACGCCATTTAAGGCTATAAGATTTTCTGGTGGAGGGACGCCGAGCAGCCAGGATGATCTGTTGTACCTCGGCCGTAAGGTTGAATGGTGCCAGCGTTAACCTTTCAGCTTCCATGCCGACAGCGATAGCATCTGCAGATTGGGATGAAGCATGGAGCCGTTGTCCTGCGATAGGAGGTCCGGTCTCAAGGGAAGTTGAATGGGGGGTTCCAACGCTAGGCGGTGAAGATACGGGAACCATATTTGCCTGGGCCAGTACGGAACCACTAGGATGACTGTTGCCTGGTCTCTAATGATGTGTTGGATGGTCCGCATCACTAGCGGGGTCAGGGGAAATGCATAGGCCAGTGTCCATCGGTTCCAAGCCAGGTCGAAGGTGTCCGCCGCTAGCCTGAGCGGGGAGGGTCTTTTTGAGCAAAACAGGCGGAATTTTGTGTTGTCCTGGGTTGTGAAGAGGTCGATTTGTGGAGGGCCCCACTCCTGGAAGAGGAACGATGAGACTTCCTGGTGGAGTGCCCACTCGTGGGGGCTGAGCTGCCTGCTGAGGCGATCGGCCAGAACATTCTCCTCCCCGGGCAGATAGCAGGCCTGGAGATTGCAGTTGAGTGAGAGGGCAAGATGCCAGGTGCTGAGGGCTTCCTTGCATAGGAGGCGCGACCCTGTGCCCCCTTGCTTGTTTATGTAGAACATAGCTACTTGGTTGTCAGTCAGAACTCTGATGGCTTTGCCTGACACCAGACCTCGGAAGGCCATGAGGGCGTGGCGGACAGCTCTGAGCTCGAGGACGTTGATGTGCAGGGCTTTCTCTGAGGCGGACCAAGCTCCTTGGGTGCGTGTCCTGGTGCAGTGGGCTCCCCACCCTCGAGTGGAAGCATCCGTGGTTATGGTGATCTGGTGGGCGAGTGCTTGTAGACGCTTGCCTCGAGAGAGATTGGTGGGACGCGTCCACCAGTGTATAGCCTTGGATAGTCTGTTGTCCCTGGGAATTAGGGTGGACAATGGTTGAGTGTGCTGGCACCAGTGCGAGCGGAGGTGCCATTGGAGAACCCGCATTTGCAGCCTCGCCAAGGGGAGGACATGGGTGGCCGCAGCCATGTGCCCCAGGAGGCGCAGGATGGTGCGGGCTGTAGACTGGGGGTTGTTGAGGACTTGGAGAGCAAGTTTGATGATTGCATGGCTCCTGTTCCGAGGCAGGAAGGCCCTGGCCCGCTTGGTGTCTATGCAGGCGCCGATGAACTCCAGTTTCTGGGCTGGGGAGAGGTGAGACTTCTGGTGGTTCACTAGGAAGCCCAGGGAGGACAGCAGAGAGGTGGCTTTCTTGACCGCTATCCGCAGTGCTGCGGGTGAGACAGCGGAGAATAGCCAATCGTCCAGGTAGGGAAAGACACATATCCCTTGTCTGCAACATATTGAAGCAGCCACCGCTACGCACTTGGTAAAAACTCTGGGAGCAGGAGAGAGACCGAATGGAAGCACTCTGTACTGGTAGTGTTGATCCACTACCTGAAAGCGCAGGAACTTCCTGTGCTGCGGGTGCATTGGGATGTGGGTGTACGCGTCTTGGAGATCCAGAGAGGCAAGCCACTCCCCAGGCTGGATGAGGGGCAGGATGGTGGAAAGAGAGTGCATCCTGAACTTCTCCCTGACTATGCACCTGTTGAGTTTCCGCAGATCGAGAATGGGCCGTACTCCCCCGGACTTCTTGGGAACCAGGAAGTACCTCGAGTGAAATCCCCGGTTGGTCTCGCCGGGGGGAACGGGCTCGATAGCCCTGGAGGCAAGCAGGGACTGGATCTCTGTGGACATAGGGACGAGGTGCTCTGTTGGAATTAAGTTCTGAGGGGGCGGGCGTAGAGGTGGCTTCGATGAGAATTTGATGCGGTAGCCCTGCCTGATGATGGAAAGCACCCATTGATCCGACGTTATCTTCTCCCAGGAGGGTAGGAAAGCGGACAAGCGCCCCCCGGTTGGAAGGTGCTGGCAGGGCGGAGAGTCAAAAGTTAGGATTGTTCTTGGCGGGAGCGGAAGGGGGCTTCTTTGACCCACGGTCCCGCTGGCGAGGCTTCTGCCTGTAGGAGGCCTGGTAGTGCTGCTGCCTGTAGCGGGGCTGTTGCTGCCACTTGCGATAGGGGTTGTACCGCTTGGAGCTGGCATTGCTTTGAGGGTCCCCTTTGCGGTAGGTGCGAGGATGGTCGGCACCTTCCTCCAAGGTCTGGAGAGTGGTGCAGCGCTCACGCATGTCATTCACGGTGTCCTTGACTTTATCACCACACAGCGAATCGCCGGAACAGGGCATGTCTGCAATACTTTCGTGAGAGTCAGTCCGAAGGCCGGAGGCCCGGAGCCAGGCTAGCCGGCGGACCGAGATGGCCGTCCCCACCACTCTGGCTGCGGTCTCAAAGGCGTCGTGGGCCGCCCGGCCCTGGTGCCTGGTGCAGTCATCGAGCTCTGCAAGGGCAGTGGAGAGGGCGGGTGTAACTTCAGTCAGAAGGGAGACGGAGGATCTGATGTTGCTCACCAGCGTGTCCTGGTAGATAGCGTGCTGGAATTGGTGAGCCGCAATCCTGGCGTTTAGCATGGCCCCTTGATAGACCCGCTTAGCCACGTCGTCCATGAGCTTATTGTCCTTACCCAGTGGCGCGTTGGTAGAGGTGCGTGAAGACTTGGAGCGCTTAAGGGCTGATTCCACAACAATGGATTGGTGTGGTAGCTGTTGTTTGGCAAAGCCGGGTACGGGCTGGACGGTATACTTACTGTCCAACTTGCGCGGGCAGGCGTGGTTGGATGCTGGTGTTTGCCACATTTTCACGAGGTTGTCCCGGAGGAGCTGATGGACGGGTAGAGCAGAGATGGACTTGGGGGCATTGATGAACTTAAGTGCGCTTTGCACCTCGTCGCGCTGATCCGGGATGTCCACTGAAGTGATCGAAAGAGAAGTTATGACCTTCTGGATGAACTTGAAGTATGTCACGTCCTCAGGGGGAACGTAAGAGCCTGAGGGGGTGTCAGGATGAGAGAGAGAGTCTCTGCGAGATGAGGTATCGGCCTGCGATAGCTCCTCGGTGCCATCCTGCTCCTGGGATGGGGAGGTAGGAGCCAGGGTGTGTGGTGCAGGCGTGGCGGTCGCGCTGGCAACTGCCGAGGCTGGCTGAGGGGGCATGATGGCCTTGGGGCCAGAGGCCAGGTTAGCCAGAGAGGAAGTCCATTGCTGCAGCATGTCTTGAAGGAGTTTGAGGGTCTCTGGGGTCTCCTGCGGGGCATGGTCAGGGGCGACATGCACGCAGGGCGCAGGTGGCTGAACACTCCCCTCCTGCGCAGGATGGTCCTCTGAGCCACTGAGTAGACTGCGTGCAGGAGAGGAACTGCTGGCACTGTAGGCAGAAGGGGAGGAGGACCGGCGTGATCTGTTGTGGGAGGAAGAGCTCGCCGAGGAAGAGGTACTGCGTCTGTCCCTCTTCCGAGTCCCTCTGCTCCTGTGGCATCTTGTGCTGTGGTCCCTGGATCAGTGATGATTCCTGTGTGGTGCACGGCCCTTGTGCCTGCTCCGCAATCTTCGCCGGCTCGATCTGCTGCGGCTGTCAGATCTGCGCCGGACCTCCGATCTGAGCCTGCTCTCAGAACTGCGCCTGCTCCATGACCTGTGCCTGCTCTGACATCTGTGCCTGCTCCGTGAGCTTCTGCACTGGCTCTGCGATCTTCTGCGCTGGCTCTGAGATCTTCTGCGCCGGCTCTGAGATCTGTGCCGGCTTTCTGGAGTGTTGCGCGGCGATCTGTGTTGACTTTGGCGCTGCCTGATGCTCCGAGAACGAGTGCGCCGGTGGGAGGAACTGCGCCTGCTAGCAGAAGAACACGCTGTGTGTCCATGCTTGCTGGATGCTGCCCTGGACAGGCTTCTGACGCTGTCCCCTTTGTGCAGGCTGAGCCGACCGGCGCTGTCCCGGCTGGGCCGAGGGGAGGGCTGAGGCAGGCCGGAAGCAGACTTGGCGGCATCCGGAAGAGAAGCTGGAGAATGGGAGGAGGATGCCCCGGTCAAGATGGCAGCCGCCATAGGAGAACACATGGAGAGGAGAGTCCCAGGCTCGCGGCGGGAGACGGAGGCCTGAAAAGGCGCGTCCCCGGCCGGAGTAACGTCGGCGGCGTTTTCAGCAGCAGGACTGTAGGAGGTACTCATGGCGGCAGCAGAAGTCAGGAAGTCAGCGAGAGCATGCTGGCGGGACTAAAGAGCTCGGGGAGACATGCAGCCACAGGCAGGACAGTCCTCGATGGCATGCTCTGTCCCCAGGCATCGGATGCACAGCTGATGGGAATCCGAATTGGCCATCTTTCGGGAGCAGCCTGGGCATTTTTTAAAACCCGGTTTCTTCATTGTAGAGGTAATTCTTGATTTGATTGTAGAGGTCTTGTTAAAGAGTAGAATAAAACTTCTTGTGGCAAGGCGGAAGACAAAGACTGGCCAGCTAGGGGCGGATCGGGAGGTGTGACTACTGGTCAGGCCCAGAGGGCTAAAGCCTTCTGGACTACTGAGAGTACTTCCGTCTATGGCGCCATCGGATGACGTCACCACCACCACTTGTGGCTGACTCATCCTGCTTGTCCTGGGAGAACCTTAGAAATAACTCTTTCCTGTACAGCTAGTATTGTTAAGGAAAAATCCTTAGAAGATGACAAAGAAGCAAAGATTTTATTACTCGTTAGTTTTCTCAAGGTCCCTGGTTTTCCAAGCTAATAAGACATATTGCTCTTTCAAAACTACCCAGGGGCCCAGTCAAGTATGTAGAGCGAAGTTTCTCAAGAAAACCTCCTTATTCTGATCAGATAGGGTGTTATAATTAAAGACTAGCAGATACCTAGGTGTAAACCATCAGTAAGCTTTGATCTGTCTGATATTTAAATCAGAATGGTTCCAATGTATGCTCAGAAGCAGCTTTCAATCTATACACTGTTTTTCTCTTATTGCCGGCAACAAAAACATAAATAATCCTAGGTCTGATATTTTTTGTAGTATAGAAGAAGTAAAGAGTAACCCTATTTGAGTCTTATTTTTGATATATGTCATATCTGTTCTGCTTGTTTTTGACTTACTAAACCTAGCTGTTGTGTATATCGGCAACGACTTTTAAGTAACTTTTTTTCAACTGTTACAGACTGAAATCCAGGGAGTGAGGGTCAATTTAAAGGTAATTAAGACTTCACTCTCTGGTTCAGCTGCAGATATTTTGATAAATGATATGCCAATTTGCAGTTGCCGATTTTGTTTAATAGTGCTTTTTAAGGAAATTAAAACCCCCACAAAGATTGCCTGTCTCTTGAAATGGAAGCTAAGAGAGAGGTCTATTGTTTGCTTTTCTTAACAAAATAACATTCTCCTATTGCATGCTATCTTTTTGTGACTGATGAACTGCACCATAGGAGTTAATTACAGTATATTGATTTGTCCTGTTTTGTCTAGTTTAATATTGAGTCTTAGGATAATTTCACTAGTTTTTCTGGTTTGAAGTTTACGTTTTGGTTGCCAGAAAAAAAAAGTGCACTTTGTTTTGAAAGCCTTTCTGATTTCAGTTTCAGGAGAACAATTACTGGGAAATCAGATATATGTTGTAACACTATGAGATACTAATTTTACTTAGTTTATACACTTGCACTTACTGTATGTTACCAAATGTGTTTCTTGTTGTACTACATTATGCAGAGGTCCAGTATACAGACAGCAATTAGAAGATGAGTAAAAAATTAAGTCTGCTAGAATTTGGAAAGAGACTGCTGTGACATTTGTTTTTAGTCTCAAGCATAAAGACTACATTCAGCAGAACGACTGAATTGAGTTCCCAGAAATATGACAATATCTCTTCTTTTTCTAGTATATTTATTTATCGTCATTTAAAGTGCTTGAAAAAGAAACAGAGAGAGAGGCAAGAAATGAGGCCACAGTCCAGAACGTGATGCTTCTAGTGTGGTGAGTTGGGCCACTGGAATTCTGACAGTCCTAAGCTTCCTCAAGGGCCCCATGGCCTGAAATAAATGAACCTTGTATATTTATGTCTCTGAAGGGACATGAATAGGCAAGGAGAATGTGGGCCAAGAAAACCCAAGCAAATGTTTCAGATCATCTTCACTTTCAGCCAGTAATGTGGTATCATCAGTATAGTGAAGGTTGTTGATGAGTCTCCCACCAATCTTCACACCTCAGTTGTCTTCATACAGTCCTGAATGGAGCATCTTGTAACATTCCAATTTGAGGCTGGATTTTTTTTCTTTAACTCTCATAGTTTTAGGAAAAACAATCTTGTTCTTCCTCTAATAGTTTCTGCTTCTATTTCCTTGCATGCATCATTGTAGTACTTCTCCTTGTCTTGTCTTGATGCACTTGGGAAATCTCTGTTGAGTTCTGCAATTGCCTCTCTTTATCCTCTGGCTTTAGCTTCTCTGCATTTCTGGGGAATTTTCAGAGTTTCTTCGGCTATCCATTTTGGCCATGTTTGCTTTTTCACCTTTTGTAGAGCCTTCTCACTTTCATCCAACATAATCTTCTTGATGTCATCCCATAACTCTTTTGGAGCTCTGTCATTTGCATCTAAAGCAGAAAATCGATTTTGCAGGCAGTCTTTAAATTCTGGTGGTATATTCTCAAGGTCATATTTTGCTACATTCATGAGTGGCTTGCTCTTTTTCAACTTTAGCTTGAGTTTGCTTATGAGAAGGCCGCGGGCAGGGTCCCGGAAGCCGCCGGTAACCGGTGGCGCGGCCCAGCACGGGTCCCTGCCCACGTGGAGGAGATGGTGGGGGTGGGAGGCGCTGAGACGCAGGCGGCGTTGTTTAAATTGATTGGCTCCGCCAAGGGGACGCATGCGGCGGGAGCCAATCAGCTGGGGGAGAGGGCCATGTGCTGCGGCAGCGAGGATGCTCACCGAGCACGTAGTCGGAGAGCAGGCAGCGGACGGTGTGGTGTGCGAGAGTGCAGAGGCTGCAGCAATCGGCGATTTCCAAAGGGAGCGGAGGACGAGTTGCCGGGGGTCAGTAGAGCAGTGCGATCACCGCAGCGGTGTCAGGCAAGGGGGGAAAAGGGTAGCGAGTGTGTTCTGTGGGGGCTGCTTGTGTAACAGGGGGGGGGCAGCTGAGCGGAGGAAGGAAGGTCAAGGGATTAAAAAAAAATAACTTTATTGATAACTCAGAAGGAAGGGTTTGAATTCAGAGGAGAAGATTTCAAAAAAAAAAAAAAGAACTAAAGAGGATTTAGGCAGTAGGATGCCGGGTGGGAAACGGAGCAAGAGAGGGGGGCCAGGAAGGGGTAAGGTGGATGCGAGGCAGAGTACTAGGGGTCTGAGGGGTAAAGGGGGAGGCAGGGGGCGACAGGGGGGCTCAGGACAGTGGGATGGGCGTGGGACAGGTGAAAGGGAGGCAGGCTCAGCTGGGCCTGCAGTAAGGGGGCTCGGGTTCCACCACTAGCAGGGCAGGGTGCGGGGGTGGTGCGTGGGCTTCAGGCCCGGGGAACTGCAGGTGCTAGGAGAGGTAGGAGAGTTGGGGGCCCTGAAGAGCAGCAGAGTGTTGCTGGGGGTGCTGGAGTGGGGCAGGCGGGGGGAGAAGAGACCAGGGCGCAGGCCAAGGGATAGGGGGGACATGGAGTAGGGCTGATTGGGCAGGGTATGGGGTTCTGGCAGGGGTGGGGGGTGGTAGGGGCTGGGCGAGTCTGGGGGGGGGCAGGGGCTATGGGTCAGCAAGTATGGGAGCATTGGATGGGAGGTGGGCAGGGCCCTTCGAGGGCCGATTGGTCGGGGGCTTGGCAGACGGCATGGCCCATGGTTGTTCCCCCTGCGGTTTTGCCTTTTTTGTCTCCACAGGTTCCTTGGCTGTCGTCTCCAGGAGCGATGCATGGCGGGATGCAGCATTTCAGGGCAGTGAGTAGTGAAGTGCAAGCAGCGGATGTCTGTGGAGGTCCTTTGGCCGGGATGGTTTGACGAGGAGTGGGAGAGACGCGGGTGGTCGAGGACCTGTCTCAGGAGGGGCAGTGACGAGTAGCGCAGGAGTTGATGGATGCAGCAGAGACGGGTGAGTTGCAAATTGAGAATGTTGGGGGGGCTGGGGGCGGGGAGCGCTTTGAGCGGTCGGGAAAGGCTACCAGGAAGAGGAGGCATGCATGCCGGCGGAGGCGCAGATCTGAATCGTCCACTTCGATGTCATCTAGTTTGTCCTCGGGATCATCGGCGGTGGAGGGGAGGAGTGTAGAGAGGTGCGCATCAGGTGGGGGGTCTGCAGCCGTGACAGCTTTGTCGGAGTTGTGGGAAGGGGTGCCAAAAAGGTTGAGAATAAGAAAGAGACGGTATATTGACATTTTCCAGTTGTTGGAAGGTCGTAAGCGTTTGGGAGAAAGTAAGAAGAAATGGAGAGAGGATGAGAAGGCTGGGAGGGTCAGGAAGGTGGCGAGGACAGTAGTGAATTGGTTAAGGGCTTTTTTGCATTTGGCAAGTGTATGGGGTCAGCGCTACCTGGAACAGTACGGGATGCTTTTGTCGTATGCGGACTCGATTCTTGAGGCGTCGCAGACCCATGACGGGTGGTCATGGCTTAATTACGATGAGAAGTTTCGGGACAAAATGGAGGAGAACAAGTTGTTGTCATGGGGCAACCAGGATATCAACTTGTGGCTCACACAAATGTCCGTGAGGTCGACTGCGACAGGGGGGGGGGTGGGGGTAGGGTGAAAGCTGGGGTGGGGGCTAATGCTGCGGGAACCCATTACTTTCGTGCAGGAGGAGTCATGGTGCCGAGTAAGCAAGGGGCTGGGGGAGGGGGGACGTATGTTGGAGGTTCAACAAGTCCTCTTGCCCGTTCCCAGATTGCAAGTTCCGGCATGTCTGTTCGGTTTGTGGGGGAGGGTACTCAGCGACAAAATGTCTTAAAAAAGGACCCTTGGGGAGCGCAATGCCGACTGCCAAGTAAGAGTGCAGTGTTCGGCGTAGCTCCCTCGCCCATTCAGGTAGGGGTATTAAGCGAGTGGTTGCGCCATTACCCTAGAAAAAGGGATAGGGAGGAATTGATTGGGGGGTTTCGCGAGGGGTTTTTGATTTCGGTACAAGGTGGGGTCATGGCCGCGGCTTCGAAGAATGCTCCATCGGTACACCATTTTGAGACGGTGGTGAGGGAGAAATTGGACGGTGAGTTGAAGTTGGGCAGGATAGCTGGTCCGTTTTCTGAGACCCCTTTGGGAAGTTTGTGGTGTCTCCATTGGAGATCGTACCAAAGAAGGAGCCGGGTAAGTTTCAGTTGATTCATAACTTGTCTTATCCCGGGGGGGCATCGGTTAATGATCACATTCCGTGGGAGTGCTGCACGGCACGTTACGCTTCGTTTGACAAGGCTGTTGGGCTAGTGAGGAAGGCTGGGCAGGGGGCATTGATGGCGAAGGTGGACATTGAGTCTGCATTCCACTTGATGCCAGTGCACCCATCCTCCTTTCATTTGCTGGGTTTCCAAGTTGCCGGGGAGTATCATTTCGACAAATGCATGCCCATGGGCTGTGCAGTGTCGGGTGCTTGCTTCGAGAAGTTTAATACCTTTCTGCATTGGGCAGTTGTGCGTCGTGTGGGTTGTGCTGATATGGTTCATTACCTGGATAATTTTTTGTTTGTGGGGGCAGCACAGACTTCCCAGTGTAAGGCATTGTTGGAGGATTTTGTTGGGGTGGCCGGGGAATTGGGGGTGCCATTGGCCGCGGGGAAGACGGAAGGACCGTCAACTCGGATCACCTTTCTGGGCATTGAGTTGGATTCAGTGGAAATGGTGGCGTGCCTACCAACAGAGAAGGTGGTGAAGTTGCAGGTCTTGGTAGCAAATGCGATGGGGTCGGCGAAGTTCATGCTGAAAGAAATGCAAGCTCTGATAGGGTCTTTGAATTTCGCTTGTAGAGTGATACCGATGGGGCGAGTATTCATTCGACGGTTGACAGTGGCAACACTGGGTGTTTCTAAGCCTCATCACCGTATTCAAATTTCCAAGAGCATGCGTGAAGACTTGTTGGTGTGGGATGCATTCTTGACCGATTTCAATGGGTCAACTGTGCTTGTGGAGGAAGAGTGTTCGAGTGAGGAGTTGCAGCTGTACACAGATGCAGCAGGGGCATAGGATTGGGAATTTATTTTGGGGGGGCATGGTGTGCAGACAGATGGCCAATGGCATGGGGTGAGGAGGGACTTT
Organism: Ichthyophis bannanicus; assembly: GCA_033557465.1. Classification (NCBI taxonomy): domain Eukaryota; kingdom Metazoa; phylum Chordata; class Amphibia; order Gymnophiona; family Ichthyophiidae; genus Ichthyophis; species Ichthyophis bannanicus. The sequence goes on from CM066041.1 coordinate 278,878,656, forward strand.
TAAAGAACATCACGTTCTTAGAGTTGTTCCCTATTTTGGTGACATTGGAGTTATGGCCAGGTAAGTTGCGTAACCAGGAAGTGGTTTGGTGGTGTGACAATGAAGCGGTAGTGAGTGTAGTGAATAATTACATGCCTCGGTGTGTCCAAGTAACAGCATTGATGTGGAAAATAGTGTTATCCTGTTTGCACCTGAATGTGGCTTTGAGAGCGCGGCACATTCTGGGTCACAGTAACAGCATTGCTGATGCTCTTTCACGTTTGCAGTGGGATCGTTTCTGGCAGCTGGCATCAGAGGCAGATGCGGAGGGGTCGGTGGTCCCTTGGAGTTTATGGAGCTGTGGCCTGCGGAGATGAAAGAGATGCTGCGGAGCTCGGTGGCGGAGAAAACCTGGGATATATATCACAGAGGCTGTGGAAGAGTTGTGGAATTCTTACATGGGCAGGGGTGGCATGGGGGGAGGTAGTGCCAGATCAATTATTGGGGAGGTACATCCTCAGCGCAAAATTGCAGGGCGCATCTCGGGTGTCTGTGCGGGGGCACTTGACGGGCTTTGCAAAAGCGGTGGGTTGGGCCCCATCGGGAGAGGGATTCTTAGTGAGGAAGTTGATGAAGGGGTGGGGGCAGGCAAGGCCGCCTATGCAGGATACGAGGCGACCAGTAACCCACGACTTGTTGAGAGGTCTTTGTGAGGCTTTGCCTGCGGTGGCGGCGTCAGGGTACGAAGCCAAGCTATTTAAGGCGATATTCTGCTTGGCCTTTTTGGGGGCGTTGGTGAATTAGTGGCAGATTCCAAAAGGAGGGGTGGGGGGGGTCAGCCTCCAGAGACAACATGTGCAAGTGGAAGGGGATCAATTGAAGGTCCTGTTGAAGAAATCTAAAATGGACCAGCAAGGCAGAGGCATGTGGGTGGTGCTGCAGGCGATGGGGGGAACACGTGCCCAGTAGCGGCGATGCGGTCATACCTGGAAGGTCGACCGCGGGCCGAGGGCGGGCTTTTTGTGCATGCAGATGCACGGTTGGTCACGCGATATCAGGTGACAGCGGTGTTGCATTTGGGGCTGCAGCGTATAGGTGAGGACGCTAGCCAATTTGCAGCGCATTCCTTTCGCATCAGGGCGGCGACTAGCGTGGTAGGTGCTGGGCTGTCGGGTCTGCAGATACAAGCAATAGGCCAGTGGCAGTCCAGGGCTTTTCAGAATTATGTCCGGTTATGAAAGGGGGCTAGGGGACACGGAACACAGGTCTGCGACTAAAAAGCTGTTTGATTATTTTCATCTAATTTCCATGTATTTTGGTGTGCTGAAAACAAATAAAATATTGAAAAAACTCCTAGACATCATGATTTGCCACAACATGCAAAATTGTCTTCAAATTTATCACATTTTTTCAAATTACTATTAATTAATTCAAATTACTATTAATTAATTCACAAAAGTGCATTTAAGATATAAAATGCCAAAACCTTAAAGGGGTTGTCCGAGTTATGTAAAAAAAAAATATAGCACTGTAAATCTGATGGTCAGCAATATATACATAAGCTAAGCAAGTTTTAAGTCCATGCTTCTAATGGTAGAAGGGGTTAATCTTTCCTGAAGAATCCAGTGGGAAGGAGACACAGGGCAGATAGCAGCAGCTCTGGTCAGTGCAGGGGGACGTAGCCAGCACTGTGACGTCTCGTGTACAGACACAGAGCTGCTCTCTCCTACATGCCACACTTGTGCACTAATTATCATCAGGTTCTTGGTTCTAGGCTGTTCACACTTTTTCATCGCAATTCGTGTCAGCTCATCATTCTTCAACCGTTATGTTATGGCTCCACGAAAGTGTATTAATTCGCCAGACAGTTTCTGTTTCATCTGTGGTGAATATACAGTGTTGAAGCAACAGCAGAATATTACAGACTTTGTGAAAAAAGTATACTTTGCATACTTTGCATACTTTGGACTAAAAATTGGAGATCAAGATAAAGTCTGGGCACCTCATAAAGTATGCAAACGGTGTGTTGAGGACCTCCAAAACTGGTTCAAGGGTAAGAAAAAATCTTTCCGTTATGGGATTCGTATGGTATGGCGAGAGCAAAAGAACCATAGCGACGACTGTTACTTTTGTTTATGCAATGTGAAAGGGTTTAATTCCAAATGGAAGCATTCCATTTCATACCCCAATCTTCACTCGGCAATTCATCCCATCACCCATGGCACAGATATACCAGTACCCAAGCCCCCTGCTACCATGGAAGAGATACCTAGCTCCGATGAAGGTGAAGTCATACCTGAACCAGATGACGAATCAAGTTCTGACTTTGAAGATGATACAAGACCAAAATTGTTTTCTCAGGAGGAGATGAATGATTTGGTAAGAGACTTGAATCTTCCCAAAGATGCCGCTGAGTTACTCGGATCAAGGCTGAAAAGCAGGAATTTATTGTTGCCAGGAGTGTCATCTTTTTCATGGTTCAGACATCGTGAAAAGGAGTTTGTTCCTTACTTCGCCCAGGAAGACAAGTTGGTTTATTGCATCGATGTCGAAGGTCTGATGGGTCAATTTAAAATCCAATATGATTCAGAGCAATGGTGTCTTTTTATAGATTCTTCAAAAAGAAGTCTCAAAGCAGTTTTACTCCACAATGGTTTTTACACTACCATACCTGTAGGTCATTCCGTGCACTTGAAGGAAACCTACGAGAACTTGGAATTGGTTCTTCGTAAACTTAAATATGAAGACCATGGTTGGCAAGTGTGTGGGGACTTGAAGGTCTTGTGCATGCTGCTCGGGCAACAAGCTGGGTATACCAAATATCCTTGTTTTCTGTGTCTATGGGACAGTCGAGACCGACAAAATCACTGGACCAAGAAGAGTTGGCAGCCGAGGGTGCTAACAGTCGGTGAAAAAAATGTCCTCCGAGAAACTTTGGTACCTTCCCATAAAGTTCTTCTACCACCTCTCCACATAAAATTGGGATTGATGAAGCAATTCGTAAAATCACTTCCAAGAGATGGAGAATGCTTCAAATACTTGGTCACCAAGTTTCCAGGCCTGTCGGAGGCAAAATTGAAGGAAGGTGTGTTCGTCGGACCAGACATTAGAAGGCTTATAGTTTATCAAGAGTTTGTCAGTACCATGACGGATCCTCAAAAAGAAGGGTGGATTGCATTTAAAGAAGTCGTACAGAACTTTATAGGCAATAACAAAGATCCTCACTACAAAAAGATCGTCGGACGAATGTAGAAAGCATTTCAAGCTTTAGGTTGCCTGATGAGTTTGAAAATGCATTTCCTCCAGTCCCACCTTGACTACTTTCCTGAAAATTTGGGAGCTGTGAGTGAGGAACAAGGTGAACGATTCCACCAAGACATTAAAGAGATGGAAAGGAGATATCAGGGAAAATGGAGCATTACAATGATGGCAGACTACTGTTGAATGCTTCAGAGAGACATTCCAGATGCTACTCACAAGCGTAAATGCACCAAAAGGAGCTTCACAAGGAAGAAGAATCGAGTTTAGTGTGTGTAGGTGAGCTCATTTCAGTTCAAAAAAGGATTTTCATAAAAATATTGTAATAAAACTTTAATTTTATAAGTCTATTTCCATTTATTTTGAGGTATTGCCTTATTTAACACAGTTACCTAAATTGTCAGGAAATGTGATGTCCTATGACAAAATGGAGGTCATTTTCGGATTCAGCGCACCAAAAAACATAAAGATTACGTGGAATAACCAAAACAGCTCTCGAAAAAAATTTTTTTGCAGACCTGCATTGCTTTCTTTTCCAGATGGGGGCAGAAGTATGCAGGGATGTTGGATGTTGGGGCATTCGTTTGTGTTCTGGGCTGGCCGGCGCACGGAAGTGAGGCCTATTGGGCTGAACCTGGGATTGGACCCTGAAGTGGTGGTGATTTCATGGCTGGGAGAGCGGGGGCTGAGATGCCGCAGCTGATGCCCTTGCTTCGTCACCACGCGCATGTGAGGACGCCGCCGGGGTTCCTGCTGCTGCACTTGGGAGGCAATGATCTGGCGTCATGGACCTGCAAGCAGCTGATCAATGCTGCAAAGAAGGATTGTGCTCGAATATTGGCAATGTTTGCAGGGGTGGTGCTGATTTGGTCGGATGTCATCCCGAGGCCAGCGTGCTGGGGGCAGCGGCGCTGGTCACGGGGGTTGACAAAGATCAATAGGCAGATCGGGAGATGGGTGGTGGAGCATGGGGTATATCACCTGCAGCATAATTGGGTGGATGTGGCTTGTGCAGGTTTGTACAGGAATGATGGGGTGCATTTGGCCCCGATGGGGGTGGACCTTCTCCTAAATGATTGGCAGGAAGTATTGGAGCAGGTGGTGAGGGGCAATTCAGGCAGGTCGCAGCTTGAGCTCAGGTAGGGGGGGCGGCAAAGTCATACTGATGTGCCTATGCTGGTGGCGGGATCCCGGAGGTTTCCGGGGTCCGGAGCCGTAGGCTACTTGGGGCGGGGCAGGGTGCCCTCGACCCAGAGAACCCCGAGCTGACTTTTTCTAGTGATATGGCGAAGTCGGGCAGGGGTGGTAGTAATTGGACCGGTGGTTGACCGGGCCAGATTCGGAAGCGAGGTCACCTAGCTAATAGTACGGCGGGTGAGGTATCGCTCCGCTGGGGGGGGGGTGCTTGGTTGATCAAGTTGTTACTCATGTTCTAAATGTTAAATTGTTATTGGGCAATAAAGCTGTGACCTGGTGTTTTGAAAATTTGGTGTGTGTGAAGTTTGTGGGATTCATGAAAGGTAGAGGGATGAGGGGTGGGTAAGGTGGAGGGAGAGCACTGGGTACAGATCCCCGGTTATGAGAAGGCCACGGGCAGGGTCCCGGCGGCCGCCGGTAACCGGTGGCATGGCCCTGCGTGGGTCCCTGCCCACGTGGAGGAGATGGTGGGGGTGGGAGGCGCTGAGACACAGGTGGCATTGTTTAAATTGATTGGCTCCATCATGGGGACGCGCGCGGCGGGAGCCAATCAACTGGGAGAGAGGACCATGTGCTGCGGCGGCGAGGACGCTCGCCGAGCACATGGTCGGAGAGCAGGCAGCGGACGGTGTCCTGTCCTCCCACCCGTTAGGTTGAGGGTCGGTTTGGAGTGTCGCAGCTGGGGGGGGGGGAACGGTTGAGGCGGGATCCCGGAGGTTTCCGGGGTCTGGAGCCGTAGGCTACTTGGGGCAGGGCAGGGTGCCCGCGACCCGGAGAACCCCGAGCTGACTTTTGCTAGTGATATGGCAAAGTCGGGCAGCGGTGGTAGTAACTGGACCAGTGGTTGACCGGGCCAGGTGCGGAAGCGAGATCACCTTGCTAATAGTACGGCGGGTGAGGTATCGCTCCGCTGGGCGGGGTGCTTGGTTGATCAAGTTGTTACTCATGTTATAAATGTTAAATTGTTATTGGGCAATAAAGCTGTGATCTGATGTTTTCCAAATTTGGTGTGTGTGAAGTTTGTGGGTTTCATGCAAGGTAGAGAGATGAGGGGTGGGTAACGCGGAGGGAGAGCACCGGGTACAGATCCCCGGTTACTAGTAGTTGGTGATCTATATCACAGACAGCTCCAGGTTTTGTCTTTGTTGATGTTATTGAGCTTTTCCATCGTTGACTTCCACAGATGTAGTTAATTTGATTTTTTTTCAATCCATTGGGTAAAGTCCATGTATACAGTCGCCATTTGTGTGTTGGAAGAAGGTGTTAGAGATGAATAGATTGTTAGTTTTGCAGAATTCTATCAGTCTTTCTCCAGCTTCATTTCTGTTGCCAAGTCCATATTTTCCAAGCACTTCGCTTTCTTCTTTGTTGCCAACTTTTGCGTTCCAGTCAACCATGACTATCAGGATATCCTGTTTGCATGTTCTGTCAATTTCAGTTTGTACTTGTTCATAGAACTTATCAACTTTATCCTCTTCTGTAACTGTTGTTGGGGCATATACTTGAATTATAGTTCTGCTGATGGGCATTCCTCATAGACGAATAGAAATTAAGTGTTCACTAATTGCATTGTATTTCATTACATTCCTTGCAAGTTTCTTCTTAATTATAATGAAACACCATTTCTTCTTTGTCTTTCATTTCCAGCATAGTAGACCATGTGATCATCAGATGCAAAGTGCCCTATGCCAGTCCATTTTAGTTTGCTGACATCCAACAGTTCATGTTGTACATATTCCATTTCATTCATGACCATCTCCAACTTCCCTTGGTTCATGGTTCATACTTTTCATGTCCCAATATGTAAGACATCTTTGCAGCTTCAGAGTCTCATTTTGTAACTTACACAAATCCTTGTAGTCCCAAGAACAGTCCTGAAATGTTTGAGTTTCATACCATCAATCTTACTAGAGACAGTATATATAGACTCTAATTACACCTAGGGGATATGTGGCCACCCTTTTAAAGGTCATAATTCTTTCTATTGAGATTGTTGTTACAAAATGTTATGGAAAGAATAGTTTACAGTTGCTGTGAACACATTTCCACCTGTTGCTATACCGATTAAGTTTAGTGGGAAATGGGCTTTGTTTATTTACACTGGGGTCCATTCTGTCCCACAAATAGTGGGGATGGATGTTCCATTGGGATGTCCATCCCTGCTATTCATCCCCCTTGCCGTCCCCAACTAACCTCCCTGTACGAACAAGGAGTTTGTATAGGGAGGCTTAGACGGGGATGGGAAGGGGCGGTGCAGAGGCAGAGTTAGGGTGTGCAGTGGGCGGTCCATGGCCCCATTTGTACCGGGCTGATTCTGACATCAGCCCTGTAGTCCAAGGCTGGAAGACTGGATGGGGGACTTATTCCACCCTGGAGGTGGAATAAGTCCTCCTAGATGTTAGGGGATGGGAGGCCCGGCTAGGAACGAAAGCTGAGGTGGGTGCAGGAGAATCCCCACAGCCCGATCCTGGTCATGGGAGGCCATATTGGGGGTCGGGCAGCGGGGAAAGCAGTCAGCAGCTGAGGATTGTGGTTCCTGAATGGAGCCGTGATGCCACAGCAACTGGATGCCCTGGTGCCGTGGCTCCATTCAGGAGCAATGACTGAGTTAACCGGGCAGGGGCCTGTACATGCAGGCCAATAGGAATCGTATCCTGGCCTGCATGTACAGGCCTAGATGTGATTCTGATCCCGCTGGGGGCCAGATATGCCCCACATGATCAGAATCACGTCTACCTCTATGCGTCCGATTCCAATCGGGCACACTGGGGCCTGGACATCCTGAACGGAATGATTCCCACTGTGTTTTGCTTATTGTTTTATTTACAGTTTGCTTAAAAATGATACTAAGCTTTCAATTGTTTGATGTTTCTAGAAGTCTTACCAAATAAGGATACATTAGTGTGATATAAAGAAAAGCCTATGCACATACCTGTGGAATGATGCAAGGGATATGGGGTGTTGTGAAAAAAGGTTTTTGATGGACAGTAAACTGGTGAAGGTAATTTAATGATGTGAAGTAATATGTCAGTCTAATGAATATGTAAAGAAAAAAAATGATGAGCATGTTACTCTGCAACCCTAATATTTGATTATGCCGTCTCCAGTACCTTCAATTCAGGAAGTCATCTAAGCCCTGACACATACTCAACAATTGGAAACAGATACTTAGAGACAGGCTGGATACACTTTGCATCCTGATGAGCTTTGGAAAACCCACATCTGGCCATGTGGTGCTTCCAGATGCTTTCTTACCTCATTTTGCATCCATGTGTCCTGGTTAGACACATGAAGGAAAAGGGGGAATAATGCATACATTCTCACAAGATTGATACAATCCTAAATTTGTTAAAATTGCAGAAGAAGTGTGTGCAACTTGTCTGATCTATAAATAGCGCAATAAATGCTAAACATGTGAAGACCAGTCAAGAGCACAAGCCACAGCCATTGGAACCCCTTCTGAATTTATAAATTGATTATGTCCAATTATTCAAATGTCAAGGATTTGAATGCTGTGGAGTGATTTTTTCTTTGTTTTCTGGGCAGATATTGCTACTGTTGCAAAGAAATTGATCTAATATTTCCTATCATGGGGAGTCCCCACATGGCTTTCCGGTGATAGATGAATAAGAAGCTTGCCAACCCACAAGACAGGGCGTAAGATTTGACATTAATAAATCTGAATGAAATTAAATTTCTCTGATTGTGCAATTTAATCCAGAGTGTTTAGTCTTTTCACTTAAATGTGGTTGCTGCTTTTCCGGATGAGGCCAGGAGTTATGTCATCAACTGCAATCCCAGAGCTTCCAGCAGAGAGAATTGTCCAACTTCCCAATAGAATGGACCATACTAAGTGCTTCTAAGTACATACCACAGCAAAGTGTGAAGGAGTCCTTACTTGGATCCATACGTCACATTGCCAAAGGTCCAAGATATCCACTTATGAGAATGGGAGGTTCAACCTTTGGGAGAAACCAAGCTTAAATTTCAGAGAAAGGTGAAGTACACTACAAAGTCCTGAAGAACTGCTGAGGAGCAGGACCAAATTGCCTGAAAATGGGAAGAGGACTATTAGACTGATCGGGAACTTTTGTGAATGCTTTTTTGTTGTCTTGTTCTTTAATTATTGTTTCCTTGTCCAGTAACTGCAATTCAAGAGCAAAACTCTGCAACTAGTCTTCCAATATCTCAGAGCTTTCCTGCTAGAGATCTTGTGTCTAATTGCTTGTTTGGCTTGTGTCACAGATCTTAGTTATTGCTGTAGCTCCTCTTCCTCCTTCTGCTCATACTGGTTTTGGATCTGTGGGTGGCCAACAAGTGGCCAATAGTGTAAACATTTGGGCAGAATATCCAAGACCAGATTCACAGTCGATAGGGAGAAGTAGTTACTGAAGGCAAAGATAATATGGTTGTGCTAGCCTTATCCAGGTATGATAAACTGATCGCTTTAAATATAGAAGCTGAGGAATAACCTGGAAAGTATATCTGTGGGTAAACATGCAAGGTCTGTGACTGAACACCACTGGTATGATATCTTTACCGGGTGTCCTAAATACTTCGATACAACCTTCGATTCCAGCTGTTCTAAATACTTTGATACACCAAATGTTAATTGTAATCATTGTATTGTTTTTATTTACCATTTGAAACTGTATTCTTAGGGGGTTATTCTGTGCTGTGAATAGTGGGGATGGATGGCCCAATGGGACGTCCATCCCTGCTATTCGTGCCAGCTCCTGCCCCCGACTAACTTCCCCGCCGGTTGTGTGGGGAAGTTAGACAGGGGTGGGGAATGGGCAGCCCGAGGGTGGAGTTTGGATGGGCAGTGGGCAGTCACTGGCCCTGGACGTACAGGGCAGATTCTAATGTCGGCCCTGTATGTCCAGGGCCAGCAACATATGCAGGGAAATTATTCCATCTCCGAGGTGGAATAACTTCCCTGGATGTGTCTTGATTTTAATGTTGGAGCCTGGATGGGGCAGGGGGCGCCAGGGGACATTCCCCACAGCCCAACTCTGGCCTTAGAAGGCCAGATCGGGGGTCAGGCTGTGGGGAATAAACCCCTTTTTCAGGTGGCCGGCATCACAGCTCCTCAATGGAGCCACGGTGCCATGGCAACATGATGCCATAGTGCCGCAACTCCTTTGAGGAGGCTTGACTGAGTTAGCTGGGGGAAGTCCTGTATGTGCAGGCCAGACTGAATCGCAGTCCCGGCCTGCATGTGCAGGACTGTTCGGAATTCTGATCCCATGGGGCTAGACGTGCCCTGCAGGATCAGAATTGCGATCCCCTCTGTGCGTCCAGTTCAGACCGGATGCACAGAGGGATCTACGAGTAGCACGGAATTGGGCTTTTACTGTATATTTGTATCTTTAAGTGAGCTATGAAAGCTATTTGAAATATGCTCGCGTGCCATCCTTCTTCTGATTCTATGAGTGGAATGTTATAGAGATGGTTGACGTATGAGAGAATCAGAAGAAGAGACTGAACTTTATCCAGTTAAACTATATCTAAACCAGACAGTAAACTAGACATTGAACTATATCTGAACTAGATATGAATTGGGTCATTGTGTACCAGGCATGCTGTCATTATACAGCTGCATGGGAAGGATGTTTTGGGGATGAGGACAGGCAGTTGTACGAGATGAGACAGGCAGAAAACCTGACTAGAAGATTTTTGAATGTGACTTTATATAGACATATCAGGTGATGAGTCTTGTCAGTCAACCGTGAGTCACTTGTTTGTCAAGGTGTGTAAAGATGCTGAAGAGTCTCAGATAAAGTGGAAGCCATCTTTTCTCAGCTGATGAGCGTGACGTGTCCTGAACTTGGTCCAGCTGAAGAGAATGGACTGTGAGGAGAATGCCTGGTTCAGTGATGTATCCATAATAAATAAATATATATATATATATATATTGTCATGGGGTAGATCAGAGTATACCTATGGAAATAGGAAACACAGAGCCGAGCAGGTCTAAAAGTGACAGCTCAGAGCACATGGATCAGGGTTGCCATGAGCAACCTTCACAAACAAAAGCACCAGGTGTAGGAGCACGCCCTAGTAGGAGATTACCTCATAGCCTATTAGCTAATGAGGGACAGCTGAGGGCAGGTCAGGCTCACCGGAACACTAAGAGTGACGCAGATAAAAATCACTCAGCGTTGGTCAGAGGCAGAGCTAACCAGGAGTCCAGAGGAGCTAACCAGGGGTTACAGGGAGCTAACCAGGAGTTTAGAGGAGCTAATCAGGAGTCTAGCAGAAACAGCCAAGCTAACAGGAACGGCAGAGCTGTTTGGGACACTAACCGTAGAACTTCACATGGAGATTCAAGCAGGATTCCACAGGAAATAGCCAAGGAAAGAATACCAGAGTCTGGTTACAGGGTGCTGAGCAGCACTGAACAAGAGCCAGGTGGTTGGAGCCACGGAGGTATTCAAGCAGGCAAATGGAAGGAACCTGTGAGAGAAAATCTCCCTGAGAACAGGTACCGGGAGGGCAATAGCTGTTATCAAAGGGATACTTGCATGCCCAAAGAGAAGCGTCCAGTAAAAGGGAGTGGAAGGCTTTCAGGGGAGAAAAGCCACGTAAAGTTTCCTAGCTCAAAAAGCTCCGGGGGAACCGAGCCAGAAGTTAGGCTGATTCCTTATAATAGAAGGGACTTTGAAAAGCAGAGTTTCACATACACTCAGCCAGGAGTGTGTGGCCCTCTGGAGGGAAACTCTACAATATACGGTAACCTCCCAATTCACCCTGATAGAGAGGAGGAGAGAAGCCCTTGTAAAGGAGAAGAGGGTTTATTCAGAAATGCTATGAGTTACAACCCTACTGAAGATAACTACAGGGAAAGGTATGAGGACATGGAATGTGACTTCTGTGTTGAGAGTCCTGATGATTTCCAGATGGATTGTACCTTAGTATTCTCAGATAACATTTCTTCATTGTGCTGAACTGTTTAAAGGTAGAAATCTGTTTAGAGGAACAGATTTGAACAAGCCTGTTTGTGTAAAGTACAAGGATTGTTTTACCTTTTTGTTGGATTGGCTGAAGATAAGCACCCACTTATGTTATAGTAGTTCACCTTCCTTTGTGCCAGAAAGTATGGTTTAATTTCTTTTGATTCCTACATGCAGAAATTCACCCGGAAGGGAAAATAAAATACCTCTTTTAAAAAGCCTAGCTACTCGTCTACAACTACCTTTTTGATTAGCTAGTGGGACTACAAATCCCAGGGGGCATTGCAACGTCCCAGCTATATTAAGAACAGGCCCCACTGAAGCTCCCCAGGCTTCCGCCTATAGGAGTACGTAGGTGGGTGACAATATATATATATATATATATATATCCTGTGCTAATAAATGTATTTTGTAACCACTGGCATGTAGTATTGTGTCTTTACTTTGCTCTTAAGAGTGATATTCAAAAGGACCTGGCCTGACCGAAGTCAGCATCACCACATACAATTAGCAACTTTCTAAAATTGCATTTACACATGGGGATGCTTCTAAAAGAACCACTGTAGCATATGTCTTTAGTGGAATGCACATAAAAAGAAGCCATTGTAGAAAAGAAAACATTCAAAAAGAAGGCGCTTCACTCAGGGCTTTGCACTTATAAACAGTGATTTTGCTTCTTATGCATGAAGTGACACCACCTGCACATGTAAACAGCAGATTTTGTAAAATTGCATGTCTGCAAAGAACTGATTCAGGGGCTGAACACTGAAATGCAAACTTGTGGCATTTTGAGATGGTTTTGCAAGGTAAGCTCAAACCTCTCCTCAACCTCCAGTTCCAAATGAGACGTTAGCCAACAGTTTTGGGTCACTCAAAGCAAGTTTAAATACCCATGGTGGAATTTTCCTTGATGTGAGTTCTCTCATATAAAATACATATGCTTTCAAGGACCATCTAAATCATAGCCAGAACATGCCTCCTTGAAAGCTCTCCATGCCATAGTATAAGCATAAAGGTATCACCTTTTCTAAAAGAGCTATTTATTTAATCATATCAAATTACACATGTAAATCTATTATTTATACATGTAAATGATGCATAATTCTTCTAAAATTGCCCCACGTGAAGTCACAAGAAATGTTGGTGGGAGAAGTGGGATATGAATCCTCACTTTTCTTGTTTGTAGCCCATTGTACAAACCACTAGGCCACTCCTTCCCACTTATAAATGTACATCTCTACACCAGGACTTGCATGTACTTGCATGTAGCCACTGCAAATCCCACAACAAGGTTTGTTGTGCTGCAATAAGGCCTTCATCTCTCTGTGGTCTTCCAAACTCATAAGGAACCAGCTCCACTGAGGGCTTGGCATGCTGCATACTCTGCCACCTTCAAATGCTGACTGCTGGTAGTTTTAGTATATGTAAGCATCCCAAGGATGTCATACTGCCTTCAAGTTTTATACAGATACAGAAATATTTTCAGTCTCATTAAGAACTGAAAGGATGCAAACTGTAATTTCTTGTGCATTGAAATCAGCCCATTAGACCATAAAATACCTTTCAGAGCCCCTTTCACTTCTAAACTTGATAAATTGGGTAACTAAGAAATATCCCTCTTTAGATACAATGTGAAAATAATTTTTGAGTATTTTTTATTATCTGCACCGAAGGGAAAGCAACGTATTTCAGTGCAGTCAAGGGTGAAATTAAGTTTATCAACACAACATTGTCTATTAATACACATGAAAAAATATGAATACATGAAAAAGAAAACATATTAGGACTCAGAAGAGTGGCAAATGATGTACTCATGTGGAAGTGAGACTAAGAAAAAGACTTTGAAATGGTGATGATAATGTAACCTCATAAAAAAATAGCGCCTTGCAAAGGGCTCCCTCTGGAAATGCCCATTTTAAAGCAAAAGGCAGAGATTGCAATTAAATTGTGTTCTATTTCCAACAAAAGGAAGAAACTGAGATGTTTTATGATATTCTCACTCCTAATTTAAAGAATTAATGAACCGTTGGTACGATTATGGGGAGATAACTAGACCTGAATGAAAAATGATGTATCACAGAAGCCATTCAACCTTCAATTTAAGATATCTGCTACACTGAGAAAAGACGATAGGATGGTAAGGATAAAAAGCTCTGGTGAAAACATCTCTTATGTTAAAAGTCTTATCAGTCAGTGTGAAATCCAGATTTAAGGCAAGGATTCTTAGTTTGCATTTGCCTGTAAGGGAATGTAAGGGAGCTGTCCGAGATCCCTAGTGCTGAAGAGATCAGTTGAACACATGCCTTCCTATGCGGATACATAGACCTCAGCTCCAGATATAAGTACAGGTAGTTTGCAAGAAGCCTTCTGAATAAAATACAAGGGAAGTCAGTCAAGGAAAAAGATGCTGGCCTGTCACACCCCCTTCCCTGCTCCCTTTCCCCTCTTTATTCTGGTCTGAAATTAAATAAATTAGAAGCAGTTCACCTCAGTACTGTGTAGGAGAGCTCTTCGCAAAACTGCATTTTAGAATTCATGGGAGCCATCGGTTTTCAATAGAAAATGAAATTGTGATACTGCACCTAAACACATGGAGAGGACTCTTTCAGGTATAGAGTACTTTAAAGAAAGCAATTTTGATCGAAGAGGGAAAATTAAATTGCTTTCAAACCCCTATATTGTGCTTCTGGCTTGAAGGAATGTTATATCCCCTGGAATAATACAGCAAACGCACCGATTAGAGACTCCTAGGATCTGATTACACTGCATGAGCATATTTATGTGCTAGAGGAGTGAGTTTGTACCGTGTGTGTGTGTGTGTGTGTGTGTGTGTGTGTGTGTGTGTGTGTGTGTGTGTGTGTGTATGATTACTGTTTTCCTGTTACAGATGGGTGTGCATGTATTTCTGTAATATCTGTGGTGGAAACATGTTATGAGAATATCTTTCATTCTGGCTTTAAAAAAATCACAGAATTTATTTTCTCTATAGAAAAGCAGAACCAAGACTAAAGCAGAGTAAGAAATGAGTGCTTAGATCTTATAAAAACAAGACTACAGACTGTTTTCATTTCTGGGTTATGAGAGATAGGGAGAAGTTTCAGAAACCTAAAAGCAAAAACTGGTGGTTGTATCCTTCTGAGACACACTCAGTATGCATTGCAATGACACTTGTTTTCAGTTTTAAAATACCGATTTGTACTTGTACAAGGGAGTAAGGAGTCAGGAATATATTCTGAGAAAACAGCATTAACATTTTCAGTTATTAACAGGATTTTGCTCATAGGCCAGATAAAGTCATCTCATTAACTGGCATTTTTATCATGATCTATAATTGCTTTAAGTACTGTCATAACTGATTCATTATTGTATTGTCATCTCTTCTGAACAACAAACAATATCTTTGGTATTAACCCATGGACCTAGCCAGCTATTGCATGCAACTCTGATCCTTTCTGAGTCAGATAACAGAAGCATAGAAAAAGGCATCCAATAAAGAGCATGCAGCCTGTCCAGTCTGCCCCTCCATAAGCATTATTAAGTTCTACAATCCCTTCCCCCCCTCAGAGATCCTCTGTATTTGTCCCATGCTTTTTCAAATTCAAATACAGTTCTTGTTTCCACATTCTTCCCTGGAAGGCTGTTCCACACATCCACCACCCTTTCCATAAAGGGTGACCAAACCACCTAGGTTTGCCCATGTAACACCACTCTTGAAACAACTCCATTGGCTCCTTGTTTCAGTTAGGGCGAAACTTAAAGTGCTATTGCTTTTAAGGCTATGTGTGGGATTACGGCCCATAGTGTCCAGCCGGTGCTCCAGTGGTGTACTGCTGTCCACCCAATATGAACTTGCTCACATAAAACCTATGTTATTCCTGCATTGAGTAAATACAGAACTTCGTTTACATGTATAGTACTAGAGCTTTTTCACTATATGTCCCAGGTTTGTGGAATCCTTTACCTGACGAGTTACAGGCCACTAGGGATCTGCTTGGATTCCAAAAGGGACTGAAAACTCATCTTTTTAGTGAATGTTTTGGTACTGAATTGTAATTGATGAGATATTCTATTATACTTTGCCTGTTATTGGTATATTGCTTATAGATTGTTTATGTCGCTTGTCACTAAGATTGTTCTTTGATTGAGCAGAATATAATTTATGAAATAAATAGATATTTCCTCAGATTACTCCCAAGTCGAACCCCTTTCATCTTTATCTTATGACCAGAGCTTCCAGTGCATATTCCACAGAGGTATTTAAATGTCTCATCCTTCTTCCACCTTTCCTCCAAAGCATACATATTGAGATCTTTAAATCTATCCCCATATGCCTTATCATGAAAACCACTGGCCATTTTAATAGCCGCCCTCTGCACTGACTCCATCTTGTTTATATCCTTTTAAAGGTGTGGTCTCCAGAATTGTACACTGCACTCCAAATGAGGTCTCACTAGAGACTTGTACAAAGATACTATTACCTCCTTTTTCCTGCTGGCCATTCCTCTCCCTATGTACCCAAGTATCCTTCTGGCTTTTACCATCGTCTTTTCTACCTATTTGGCTACTTGAAAATCATCTGATATGATTACCCCCGGTCTCACTGTTTTTTTGTGCAATAAAGTACTTCACACTCTATACTGTACCACTTTGTGGGTTTTTGCAGCTCAAATGTATGACCTTGCATTTTTTTAGCATTATTTCTTAGTTGCCAAATTCTCTACTATCCTTCAAGCTTTACTAGATCCCTCCTCATGCTATCCACACCTTCCAGGAAACAAATGCAAATAGAAATCAAAGCGAGGTAGAATTCTTAACTATTTTCAGAGCACCATGTTTGTGAAGGGATAGCAAAACTAAAAGTGGACAAAGTGATGGGGCCAGATGGAATTCATCTGAGGTATTGAAAGAATTTAGGGAAATACTGACAGATGCACTGGCTGACCTTTTTAATGCTTCTTTAGAGTGATGCTGGAGATGGGCAAATGTTGTTCATTTAGCCGTTGCTGCAGGGCCGGGTCCCGAGGCCGGCATTGTAACCGGGTCCCCGGGGCCCGAACCCTCAGCACATGGCATGGGTGGAGTCTGGGGGGGGTGAACTCGAGGGAGCAAGGGCGGGCTGCGTTCCGCAGCTCGTGGCACCGTCGGGCGCGTGATTGGACAAGTGGGTGGAGGAGGTGGGGCAGCAGGGAGCGTGAGGGAGCAGTTGTACTCATTCTCCCTCTCACGTCCTGCTCGCCCCAGAGAAAGGTGTGTGGCGTTTTGTTCTGTTTGTGGCCTGCGGCGCGGTGTGGTGGTTTTGGGTTTGGGGGTGTGTGTGGCTGTTCGCGGTGCGGGTTAGGGTTCGGTGCACGGGGGCCATTTCGCCAGCGGGCATTCTGTTGGGGCTTTAGGGGCGCGTCGAGGGTGCGTGTTTCTGGGCCGGCTGCACGTGCGGCGGCCTACAGTCCGGTGGGCTGCTGTGTTCCTGGGCTAGGAGGGTGCGAGCAATTCAGCTGGCAGCCCGTGGGGTAGACGGAGGTTGTGCTCTGTTTCCCTCACATTGTGTGCTACTGGGGGGAGGCCTTCACTATAGGGAGGCATTTCCTTAAGGGGTCTAGCAGCGGGTGAGTGCTCTCCCTTTCCAAAAAAAAAAAAGAATCCTATATTTATATTCTCTAAAAGGGGCCTTACGCGCTATCTTCAGCCTTTGTGCAGGGCCAGCGCGGGGGTGTGGGTGTGGGATATTCATTGTAGTAGCGCATTTTCCAGTGTACTATGGGCAGGGGCACTACACCTCATCGGACGGGCGGGCGAGTAGCTGGGAAACGGATTGGGGCGGCAGGGGCGGCCAGGGGTCGGGGCTTGTCTTCCTGTAGGGGTAGGGCTTCTGGCGGGGGGGCTAGGCCAGTCGGCGAGCTTTGTGCGGCACGCCCAGAGCATGGCAGGGGGAAGGAGAAATGGTTGAGGGGCCGGGGAGCTTTGCCTCAGGTCCCACAGACCAGGGTGCCTGAGGTGGCGGCGGAGGGCTCAGGGTTAGTAGGCTTGGGGCCTTTGTCCCCAGCAGCGGGTGGCAGAGCAGGGTGCGACGCAGGAGAGGGAGTAGGCGCCGCCTGTGAGGCGGCGTCGGGGGTCACCGGTGCAGAGGTTGCGCGGGCCGTCGGGCCGGCAGCGCTTGATGTATCCGGTGGACCTATTAGGGGGACTACTTCCTCGGCGGTGCACGGGCCGTTGATGCACCCGGGGTGCTTCGGGTTGTGGGGCCCGTGGGCATTTGGTATGGGGCAGAGTGCGGGTATGGGACATTGGGGGGGTGGGTGGGGTGACTGGTTTGGTGCTGGACGTGGTGGTTCAAGCTGTTTCGGGGCTCGGGGCCCCGCGGCTTGGGATGCTGGTGGCCTCGGCTCCTCCACTTGGGGCTGGGGTGGGGGGCCAGTTCCTACTCCTAGTGCATCCGGGCCTGTGGCTGCTGGTCTTTCTTCTCCTCTTCCCATGCAGATACATCCGATGTCGCTGGCCCGGGCGAACATGGAGGACACGGCTCAAGGTTCGGGACATGCAGGTTCCTCGGAGGAGCGGACCAATGCGGCGGCGGCGGCCCAGCCTGTGGATGCTTCCATGGCTTCTTCCTCTGCGGCTGGTGAGTATGTGGTGGGTTCGGGTGGGGCGCAGGCCCCTGGTGCTGAGAGTGGCGCGGCTAAGAAGGCAAGAACAAAGCGCAGGCGTGGGCGCCGTTGTCGTCATGCATCTTCATCCTCCTCTTCGTCATCCTCTTCGGTTTCTTCGAGCAATTCGGGGACAGCAGGGGGTGGGAAGGGCGAAGGCGGGGGGCCCGTGGTGGTGCGCTGTTCCGAATTATGGGAGTGCGTGCCGCGGAAGCTGCGCCATCGGATTAAGCGGCGCAGGTATATTGATATTTTCCGCCTGTTGGATGGCAGGAAGCATTCTGATGAAAGCCTTAAAAAGTGCAAGGAAGACGAGAAAGCAGGCAGGGTGCGGAGGGCGTCTCGCAACACCCTGAACTGGACTCGTGCTTTTTTGCGTTTGGCTAGTGTTTGGGGTCATTATTTCCCGGATCAGTACGGAGCGCTGCTGGCTTATGCGGATAGTATTTTAGCAGCGTCCCAGGCTCACAAGGGGTGGGCGTGGTTAAATTACAATGAGGAGTTCTGGAACATGATGGAGGAGAATGGGCAGCTCTGGTGGGGGATGAAGGACATCAATCTGTGGTTAACGCAGATGTCCACTCGAAATCGGAGTGGGGGCACTGGGGGGGAGTGGCAAGTTGGGGCCGTCTACTTCGTCGGGTGGTCCGCGGTCCTTTCAGGCCTCAGCTCCCGTTCAGTCCCAGCCAAAAGGGGGTGCGGGGGGGTGACGTCTGTTGGCGCTTCAACAAGGCGTTGTGCCCATTCCCCGACTAAATTTCGGCACGTCTGCTCCTTGTGCGGGAGCGGGCATGCGGCCATTAAGTGCAGTCACAAAGGGGTGGCGGGCGCCCCCGCGGGGGGTAAGTGAGGGGGCTTGCGGTACTTTGGCCCCCACGCCCATCAGGGTTTCTGTTATGCAACCTTGGCTGGTCAGTTGTGGGCATGTTCGGCGGGGTGGGGTAGGGCAGTTGTTATTGCATGGTTTCTCAGAAGGCTTCCGGATTCCATGCCAGGGTTTGCCAGCGGCGAGGGGTTTGCGTAATGCTAGTTCTGTCAAAGCCCACGCCGGGGTGGTGAGGCGGAAGATCGCGGAGGAGTGCGCGCTGGGCAGGGTCGCGGGGCCTTTCAGCAAGCCCCCATTTTCACCGTTTACTATTTCCCCCTTGGGAGTGGTGCCCAAGAAGGAGCCGGGTAAGTTTCGGCTGATCCACAACCTTTTTTGTCCACCGGGTGATTCGGTGAATGACCGCATTCCTCGCGAACGGTGTGCCGTGCGTTATGCTTCCTTTGACGCAGCCGTGCTTCTGGTGCGGCAGTGTGGGGTTGGGGCATTGCTGGCAAAGGTTGACGTCGAATCCGCTTTCCGGCTGTTACCTGTGCACCCTTCTGCTTTCCCATCGTTGGGTTTTCGCTTCGATTCGGCGTTTTATTTCGACAAGTGCATGCCTATGGGCTGTGCCATTTCCTGCGCCTATTTCAAAACCTTTAGTACATTTCTGCATTGGGTGTTAGAGCGGCAGACGGGCCTTAGTGGTATAGTCCATTATCTGGATGATTTCCTATTTGTTGGCCCGGGGGGGGGACCACACTTGTGTTACCTTGCTCGACACTTTCCTGCGCTTGGCCGGGGATTTCGGCATTCCTATAGCGGCCGGCAAAACCGTGGGGCCGGTCACCCGCCTTACTTTCCTGGGGATTGAGATTGATACGGAGGCTATGGTCGTCTGCTTGCCTGCCCAGAAGGTCGAGCGGCTCAAGGAGTTGGTGGCGTCCGTGGGATCTTTGCCCAGGACCACACTGCGGGTCATGCAGTTTCGCTTGCAGGGTTCTGCCCATGGGGTGTCCGTTATCGTTGGCCATGGCTGGGGTGCGGCTCCCTCATCACCGGATTCGCGTATCGGTGGGCATGAGGGAGGATCTGCGGGTGTGGGACGCGTTTCTAGCAACTTTCAACAGGTGCTCGGTGTTGCAGTTACCAGAGATCTCGAATCTAGATTTACATTTGTTCACCGATGCGGCAGGTAGTTCCGGTTTCGGGGCATACTGCCAGGGGGCTTGGTGTGCGGAGCCTTGGCCGGCGGATTGGGTGCAGTCTGGTTTGGTACGCAACATCGCCTTTCTGGAGCTGTTTCCTATAGTGGTTGTTTTTGGGTGTGGCCTGATCGCCTGCGGAATCGGCGTGTAGTCTTCTGGTGTGACAACGCGGCGGTGGTCGAGGTGATCAACAGACATGCGCCTCGGTGTCCAAGAGTAGCGTCTTTGATGAGGCTTTTTGTGCTGGCCTGCTTACGGTTGAATGTGGCTGCCAGGGCGTGGCATGTGCCGGGAACTCAGAATTCCATTGCTGATGCTCTGTCCCGTTTCCAGTGGGAGCAGTTCCGGCGCCTGGCGCCAGAGGCGGAGGAGTTGGCGTCGCCGGTCCCGGAGCATCTTTGGAGGGTTGGGACCCTGAGCTAATGGCTTTGCTGGCTGCATCGGTGGTGTGTGGTACCTGGGCGGGGTATCGGCGTGGCTATGCCCAGGTGAGTTTGTTCTTGGGTGATAGGGGTTGGTCTGGGGGGCGGGTGCCGGAGGGGCTCGTGGGACAATTTGTTTTGTGGGCTAAGAACACAGGCTGGGCACGGTCCGCGGTCGTGTCTGTGCTGGCAGGGTTTTCCTTCTTTTGTAAGGCGGCGGGCTGGGGAAACCCCCGGGTATCTTTTCTGGTTAAGTGTCTGTTGGCGGGTTGGGCTCGAGTGCAGCCCTGGCCTCGGGATTGGTGGCTACCTGTTTCCCACGACTTATTATTGCAGATTTGTGAGTCGTTACCGCGCATCACAGCCTCGAATTTCGAGTCCATTCTTTTCCGTGCGTTTTTTGCGACCGCGTTTTTTGGGGCTTTTCGGGTCTGCAAGCTCGTACCTAGGTCCGCGAGGCGGGGCGCTTTTGGCGGGCTGGAATTTGAGCATGTGACGGTGGAGGCGTCCTTGGTGCGTATCTATGTCCCGCGCTCCAAAACTGACCAGGCGGGAAAGGGGGGTTGGTTAGTCCTCAATGCTATCTTCCCTTTGCAGTCCTGCCCGGTGCATGCTCTCCGGCATTACTTGCGGCTTCGGCCGGTGGCACGGGGATATTTTTTCATTCATGCTAATGGCAGGCCTGCAACGCAGTTTCAGTTTACGGTGGTGCTGCGCAGGGTTTTGCGGTTTCAGGGCTATGATGATAGGAGCTATGCTTCTCATTCTTTCCGGATTGGGGCGGCCACGAGTGCGGCTGCTGCGGGCCTAGAACCCCAGGTCATTCAGCGAATTGGGAGGTGGCGTTCTGGGGCTTACGTGGGCTACGTTCACCCGTGAGCATGCATGCCCAGCTCCTGGATTTTGGGCACGCCATGGGAGAGTTATCTATGCGGGGTGGGGGGGGGTTGCTAATGTTTTCTTTCCTGTTGCAGAGTTGACTGCTGGTGGCAGTGCGGCTTCTCCTTTTTCAGATGGTGCGCACTCGGGAGACTGGTGGATTGTCGGACACTCCTTCGTCTACTGGGCAGAGCGCCAGGCTGCAGTGCGGCCGTTGGACACCCATCTCGGCCTCGAATCTGCAGGAGTCCAGCTGCACTGGATGGGTCAACGCGGCATGCGATGGTGGAAGTTGGTGGCCTGCGTTCAGGCGAAGATGGTTCAGCGGCAGCGCCCTGTCGGACTGTTGCTACATCTGGGTGGCAACGATTTGGCGAGCTGGTCGTGTCGTCAGATCATCAGAGCTGTGCAGCGGGACATTGAACTGGTGCGGGAGCTTCTCCCAGGAGTGGCCATTATATGGTCGGACATTATTCCTCGTCCCGCTTGCTGGTCTCAGCGGCGCTGGTCACGAGGTCTCACCAAGATCAACAGGCAGATTGGGCGTTGGTTTTCAGCAGTCGGGGGGCCTTCAGGTGTTGCATCCGTGGGCGGATGTCCGGTGCGCCGGCCTGTATCGTTTGGATGGGGTTCACCTCACCCCGGTTGGGCAGGACCTGCTACTGAATGATTGGCAGGAAGCTCTTGAGGGTTCGTGCTGGTCGCAGCTTTCTTTGGGGGGGGCGGCACAAGGTTAGTGTTCACCTTGTGCCGGTGGCGGGGTAGCGAGCTGGTGCTCGTCGACCCGGCGGGGCATTTGAGGCTGATGCCGCTTTGAGTGGGAGCGGTTCAGCTCCTTGGGTTGGGAGAGACGTCCCGGCTGGGGTCTCTGCCCGGTGGAAGGCAACTGGAGCCTGCCTCTGCTAATAACATGGCGAGGCGGGCGGCGGGGGAAAGGGGGGGTGGATGATGCACCACTTTGCTAGAAACGGCTGGTGGGGGCATCATCCGGAAAATGGGGGCGGGGGGGGCATGTGGCATTTTTGGTAATATTGAGTTGGCCCATGTTGGGCCGGATTTTCACTGTTGTTAATAAAGCTGCGACCAAGCAACTGTTTACCATAATCTGGTGTTGGCTTGTTTACTTGGGTTTCATTTGCGGGGGGGGGTGTACCTTAATGCAGCAGGTGGGGTTAGGCTGTCCGAGGTGACAAATTGGTCAAAGGGTTGGGGGATGCGGGGTTGGGCTTCCGGGTACCTCGGTTACTGTCCACAAAAGCAGAAACAAAGAAGAGGTTGGTAACCACTGACTGGGAAGTTTGACTATTGTGGTGAGTAAACTAATGGAAACACTGTTGAAACAGAGGATGGTGTGGTTTCTGTGATTAAAGGGATTATAGGTTCTGAGATGGCATGGCTTTACCAGAGGTAGATGCCATCAAACAAATTTGATTTATTTCTTTGACTGGGAGATCAGAGAATTGGACTGAGAAAGAGCACTAAATGTGGTATGCTTAGATTTTAGCAAGGGCTCTGACACCCTTCCGCATCATTGACTTATAGATAAACTCAGTGCCCTTGGAATGGACCCTAAAGTGACTGATTGGTTAAGAAACTGGTTGAGTGGCAGGCACCAGAGGGTAGTAATAAATAGAGTTCACTCTGAAGATAGAGGTATTACCAGTGGC
Organism: Ichthyophis bannanicus; assembly: GCA_033557465.1. Classification (NCBI taxonomy): domain Eukaryota; kingdom Metazoa; phylum Chordata; class Amphibia; order Gymnophiona; family Ichthyophiidae; genus Ichthyophis; species Ichthyophis bannanicus. The sequence goes on from CM066041.1 coordinate 278,901,671, forward strand.
GTGCCTCAGGGATTAGTCCTTGGTCCTGTTCTTTTTAACTTTTTTGTAAATGATATTGCAGAAGGGCTGTCAGGAAGGGTTTGCCTCTTTGCGGATGATACCAAAATCTGCAATAGAGTAGACACCCAGGAAGGGGTAGATAACATGAGGAGGGATCTAGCTAAGCTTGAAGAATGGTCTAGAATTTGGCAGCTGGGATTTAATGTTAAAAAATGTAAGGTCATGCATTTGGGCTGCAGCAATCCAAGGGAGCAATATAGCATAGGGGGTGAAGTACTTTTGTCCACTAAAGAGCGGGACCTAGGCATGGTTGGTGTCTGATGATCTTAAAGTAGCTAAACAGGTAGAAAAGGCGACGGCAAAAGCTAGAAGGATGCTTGGGTGCATACGGAGAGGAATGGCTAGCAGAAAAAAGGAGGTGATAATGCCTCTGTATAAGTCTTTGGTGCGACCTCATTTGGAGTATACTGTGCAATTCTGGAGACCGCACCTTCAAAAGGATGTGAACAGGATGGAGTCGGTGCAGAGGGTGGCTACTAAAATGATTAGTGGTCTTCATTATAAAGCATAAATACAGAGGATCTCTAAAGGTAAAAAGGGGACTGTTGTAGTTGTTATGGAAGGACAGACTAGATAGGCCACGTGGTCTTTTTCTGTCGTTATATTTTATGTTTCTATGTTTATGGACCTATCTCTGCCATGACCCCCAGGCACTCCCAAAGCTGATTTAGATGCAATCGCACCTACACATATATCTTCAGGCTTTCTAAAATGAGTCCAGGGACATCCTTGTGATTTGCACATCTGAATGCCCATTTTCAAATGTCCAAATCATGAATAGAGCTTCTAAACTAACCATCGCTGTTTGAGAGCAATGGCTAAGGGTTTATTTAAGAAGCCTTATTTGTGTTTCTCATGAGTACAAAATGTGCAAGTGACATCCACGTCCGAACAACCATCTTTGAAAGATCCTAATGCATGTGTCTGCCCTGACTACTTCCAAGTGACATGGGGGCATGTCAGCGGTGTGCCGGGGCCCAAATGGCCTGGGTGGATCAAAAATTTACATGTGTACAGTATCCCCCATTTCATATAGGGGAGTCACATGTGTACAGTATCCCCCATTTCATATTGGGGATTCACATGGATGACAGAAATGATCCACATCTGTATTTACACCTGTTCCCTGGTACGTTTAGGTTCATAAAACATGCTTGTTTAGGCCAACCCTTTATTGGCGGGATTGAGGGGAATATCCCCCTTAATTCCTCAGTGTTTATTTCCCCTTCCACATTTAAATTTGAGAGATACTGAGTATTCTGTGATTGCCTAGGAACAGTTGAACATCTAAGTTTGACAAATAGTCAGGATATATGTGTGCATGGCAACATTTACACGCGCACGTTCTGAAATGACAGCACTTCAACGTGTATGTTGCCGGTATCCATTGTCGATTTTTCCCACATGTATGTCTGTAAAACAGCATCTCTCCCTGCACATCGCTGTCCATTCCTATACATTCCCGCTCTTCCTTTTTGGATGTAAGAAACATATCCACAGTGAGGGGCAGTGATATGTCGATTTTACATCAGACTTACACGTGTCCACACTCTCTTCTGAAATTGGCATAGATTTTCAGACGTTTTCAATTGGATGTCGCTGCAACCGCATAAAAGGCCTCTCTAAAATGTGCCTTCACATAAATAAATGATAAAAAGTATCTGGTTGGTTTCAGAATGATGAAATAGCAAAAGGTTTATTAAAGGAACCTGTCTATTTGTGTGGCTCAAACAATGGACTAAGCTGGGCTATTTCCTGTGAGCACACATAACGAAAATAAAACAAAGGATGCTTTCAGAAAGAAATCCTCTGGGGCTTCCCCCCCCCCCCCTCCCCTGCCTTGCCACCTCCCAGTGGGACTGGATTCACAGCACGAGTGCAGCTCCCTACTCTAGTCAGTAGGCGTTTGAATGTCACTAGGGAGTAAACAAGAGCCCTACTGAAATAAGTCAAGCCATGAATCACTAAATAACTTATGTTCCCCTTCTAAGGGAATCCAATGCAGTATTTCAGTTCTATATATTCAGGATATATTTCAGCTTAGCAAACACATCCAGCAAACTATCCTATGCCTTCCAACAATCTTTTAATAATTGGGTATATTTTTTACATCGCTGTTACAAACTATCTTGAGATCTTAGAAGTTTTAATTAGCCACTTCTTGTTATCTTACACTTATTAATATACAAACCCAAGTGGGATGACTATTCTCTTTATTTGAGCTGTTTGAATGGATTAGAGCAATTTTTTTTCCTAAGGTGTAGATTTATCACCTTCTTTTCAATATATTTTTCCCTCTAAGGCTTTTCCAATTTAATTTGAAATTGATTGAAAGTTAGCTGGAACTTTTACACAGACAAGCAATCATAATACGATTTTCTTTTGAATGTGTTGATATCTTTGTATTAAATAGACTACTAACTGCGAAGGTTCTCAGACTGTGAGACTGGACTCCCTGGGAAAACATGGGCATGTTGGATGGGCTGTAAATACAGTATTGCCAATCTGCTGGCCATCACTGGTGAGTTGTTTGAAGAATTATCGCCGTTAGGATGCATTCCTCAGCAGAAGAGATTTCTGCAAAAATCAAGACAAGATGGGCTTATTTAAAGCTATGTTTTGATTTTTGAATCTGCTCTGGTTTTGGCTAGTTTCATCTGCTTCAAATTTTGATAAAGACTGAGTGATTCTTATTTGTTCATAATTATGCTTAGGGGGATCCTTGGCTATTGCAGTAAAGCTCCCTTTTCTTGAAGCAACTTGTTGATGAGGGCTCCCCAGTCTTGCCAAGAATTTTGGGCTTTGAAGGTATCTTGGGTGTATAAATCTGTTCTGTTTTGACTAGTTTAAACTGTTTTCAATGTTGGTATCGTTTACGTTCCACCCACCACACCCCACTCATTCTCACTTTCAAATCCTCTTGTATACAGTCTCCAAATTGAGAAGGAGGAAGGGAAGGGATTTTAGATTTAGCTCAGGCCTATTTCTCGAGTGCCTCAAGGTGAATTACATTCAGGTACAGTAGGTATTTTCCTGTCCCCAGAGGGCTACAATCTCAGTTTGTCCCTGAAGCAATGAAGAGCTAAGTGACTTGCCCAAGATCACAAGGAGCAGCGGTGGGATTCAAACTAGGTTTTCTTTTCTTTTCTGAATGATTTCTCATTAGCATAAAGGAGCATCTGTGCTTAATTATCTCTTGGTCGCTGAAAGGAAATTAGCCTCCTGTGTTTTACCACCTTTAACTGAATTTAATTTAATTTTTGTATTTTTAACCTAGTTTTCCAATGAAAAGACAATGTTGGAAAAGCTCTATGACATCAACAAAGACAAAACCTGGAGCTGACTGTGGTACAGATCACCAAGTACTAGTATGAAAACTCAAGGTAAAGTTGAAAAAGAGCAAGCCATTCATGAATGTAACAAAATATGACCTTGAGAATATACAGCTGGAATTTAAAGACTGCCTGAGAAATCAATTTGCTGCTTTAGATACAAATGACAGAGTTCCAGAAGAATTATGGGATGACATCAAGAAGGTTGTAATAGAAGAAAGTAGTAAGTCTCTACATAAGGTGAAAAAGCAAAAACAGCCAAAATGGATGACTGAATAAACTTTGAAAATTGTCCAGAAACGTAGAGAAGCTAAAGCCAGAGGAGATAGAGAGGCAATCGCAGAACTCAACAGAGATTTCCAACATGCAGCAAGACAAGACAAGGAGACTTACTACAATGACAAATGCAGGAAAATAGAAACAGAAGCTATTAAAGGAAGAACAAGATCAGCTTTTCTAAAACTATGAGAGTTGAAGAAAAAATTCCAGCCTCGAATTGGATTGCTACAAGATGCTCAAGGATCCATGTTGAATGATGCTGAGAAGATCAAGAAAAGATGGAAAGAATATACAGAGTCATTATATGATAAAGATCAAGTCGACCAACAGCCGTTTCAACCTATGATCAGGAACCATAGGTGATGAAAGAAGAAGTCGAAGCAGCATTGAAAGCCTTAGCAAAGAACAAAGCACCGAGCATTGATGGCATTCCCATTGAGTTCTTACAGCAATCAGATGAAGCTGTTACCATACTTACAAGGCTCTGCCAGGAAATTTGGAAGACAAATTCATGGCCAACTGACTGGAAAAGATCTGTGTTTATACCAATACTGAAGAAAGGTGATCCGACTGACTGTGGGAATTATCGCACAATTACTCTGATCCCACATGCCATAAAGATTCTACTCAAGATCAGCAAGGCCGCGGGCCCCGTCCGCGTGGCCGCTCCTAACCGGGGGGGTGGCGGGCCGTTCGCCCCCCCCCCTCGGTTGCGGCGGCGGCGCGCGGCTCGTTGGTGCCCGCGCGGCCGGGCGCCTCATTGGCTCCCCGCGGCGTTTAAAACGCCCGGGAGCCAATGAGGAGGCTAGGACCCGGCAGCGGGGGGGGTGAGTGGTGCGGGGACCCAGCTCTGCATCGGCAGTTGCTGGGTCAAGGCTGGAGGCTCCAGACGTGTGCGGGCTGGCTGCGCACGATAGCCGTTGGTTGTGAAGGCCTAGGGCAGCAGCGTGAGGCAGCACGTGAAGCGGCGCCGTCTTTGGAGCTCCGGGGGCAGCGATCCAGCGGCGGGGGAGTCGGGAGGCTCGTGGCTCTCCAGGCAAGTTTGTTTGGGCTCTGTGGGGTAGTCTTCTATCCCCTTACCACACTTTATAAATAAATTAATAATTCTTTAATTTGGACACGCAGGGAATCCCCTCTCCTTAAAAAAAAAAAATAATAATAATAATAATATTAATAAAATAAAATAAAATAAAATCACTAAATACATAAATAAATAATTGAGCCCATGGCCGGTGGAGGAATGAAGGGGGGTTCCAGTAAGCGCCACGGGCCTGGGAAGGCTAAGCCGGCCGGTCCTCGGAGGGGAGAGCCTGCTCCGTTGGGGCGCTCGGCTCCTCTTGGAAGAGGGACCAGGGGCAGGGCTCCGAGCCGTGGCCCAGCGTCCGACCGTGGTACTAGCCCTGTCACCAGGCCGGGGGGGCGGGTGGGTAGGGGGGTTTCGGCTGGCTGGTTAGCTGGGGGCCGGCGTGGTAGGTCAGCAGCCCCGGCTAGCGGTGCTTTGGGGCGGGGAGAGGCCCCCGGTGGCTTGGGGGTGGCTATAGGTCCCACGGGGGTGAGTGAAGGGGCGGCTCCTCAGTCGAGCACTGTGGTTATGGACGCTGCGAGTCCGGGGGGTGGATCTGCTCCTGCTGGGGCAGCCTATTCCCCCATGTGGGCGCATTGGCAGGGCGGGGGTCAAGGCTCTTCCCGCGCGGAATGGCTAGGGGCATGGCAGCCGCCTTGGCCGGGGGCGGGTTTTCCTTCGCCTTTCCCTGTTTTTTCTCCGCAGGTTTCGACTGGCTGGCCCTACTTGGGGCAACCGTGGGGGGCTCCTGCTGGAGAGCTGAACGGCGGGAGGGCGAGCACAAGTGGAGGCCCCGTGTCTGTCGGAAGCGGAGGAGGAGCGGAAGCATCAGCTTTGACGCCACCGGAGCCGGGCGTGTCTTCCGAGGTAGCAGCACCAGTGGCAGGTGAGTTGGCTACTAGGGTGAGGGCAGGGGAGGGGGGTAAGAAGCGAGCGACCAAGCGCAAGCGGTGTTCCGGTCACCGGCGGCGGCGTTCGGGGTCCTCCTCTTCTTCAACGTCTGAGTCTTCGTCCGGCTCGGTGTCAGACGACTTGGCCGGGAGTCCGCGGGCCACTGGCGGGGAGGTCGGCGTGGGACAGGTGGGTTCGGTGCCTTCGGTGGAGTTTTTCTCGGAGTTATGGGAGGGGGTGCCAAAGACTCTGCGGAAAAAGATTGTAAAACGTCACTACGTAGATATTTTCCGCTTACTCGAAGGTCGAAAACGGTCGGGGGATAGCCGACGGAAGCGTAAGGAGGACGAGAAGGCGGGTAGGGTCAAGAGAGTGGCTCGGAATGTGGTTAATTGGACTCGGTCTTTCTTGCGTTTGGCGAGTGTATGGGGTCATTCGCATCCGGAGCAGTACGGTATGCTGTTGGCTTACGCGGATTCCATACTGGAGGCCTCACAGACTCATGACGGTTGGGCTTGGCTCAACTATGATGAGAAATTCCATGATAAGATGGAGGAGAATCGCCTGTTGTCGTGGGGAACGCAGGACATTAATCTTTGGCTAACGCAGATGGCGATCAGACCTGGCGGGGGAAGTATGGGTGGGCAAAGAGGTGGAGTAGCCACCCCTGCGCAGGCGGATCGGCCCTTTCGATCGGGCGTGCCCCCTGTTTTGCAGAGAACTCCAGGGGGGGGGGGAGCGGGGGACTTGTGCTGGCGCTTCAACAAGTCTTCCTGCCCCTTTCCGGATTGCAAATTCCGGCACGCCTGCTCCGTCTGTAATGGGGGTCACTCAGCCCTCAAGTGTGTCAAGAAGAGTGGCGGGGGCGTGCCAGCCCCCAGCCACAAGTAATGGGGACGTCTGGAGTTTGGCCCCCACCCCGGTTGCGATTGATGGGTTAGGCCCGTGGCTTAGGAAGTATCCGAAGCGACAGGTCAGCGGTCTTTTGGAATACGGGTTTAAGGAGGGGTTTCCCATACCGGTGGTGGGCAGTGTAGGGGTACACAAGGCGCGGAATTCGCCTTCGGTGCGGCGTTTCGCGCAGCTGGTACGAGATAAGTTGGCAACTGAGCTGGCCTTAGGTAGGGTGGCGGGTCCTTTCGGAGAGCGACCTTTTGCAGAGTTTGTGGTTTCTCCGTTGGGTATCATTCCAAAGAAGGAGCCGGGGAAGTATTGCCTGATACATAATCTTTCTTTTCCTATTGGTTCCTCAGTTAATGATCACATTCCTAAGGTTTTGTGTGCCGTACGTTACGCATCCTTTGATGAGGCTGTTGAGCTTGTATGTGCCTGTGGGCCGGGGTGCTTGATGTCAAAAGTGGATATTGAATCCGCTTTCCGTTTATTGCCGGTGCACCCTTCTGCTTTCCATTTGTTGGGGTTTTGCTTCGAAGGGCAATTTTACTTCGATAAATGCATGCCTATGGGCTGTTCGATTTCCTGTGCGTATTTCGAACAGTTTAGCTCCTTTTTACACTGGGCATTCGTGGACTGGGTGGGATGCGGCTCGGTAGTGCATTACTTAGATGACTTCCTCTTCGTGGGGCCGGCGCATACGGGGCAGTGCAAGGCTTTGTTGGATGGGTTTGTCCGGTTGGCCCGAGTGTGGGGTGTTCCATTAGCATCCGAAAAGACGGCGGCTCCGGCGACTACTCTTACCTTTTTGGGAGTGGAGTTGGATTCCGTGGCATTGGTGGCCCGCTTGCCGGAGGAGAAAGTTACGAGTCTGCGGGTGTTGGTCGCCGATGCGCTGGGTTCTAGTAAGCTAACGCTGCGGGAGATCCAGTCTTTGGTGGGGTCCCTGAATTTTGCGTGTTGGGTGATCCCGATGGGGAGAGTGTTCTTGCGCCGGTTGTCCGCAGCTACTGCAGGCGTCTCTAGGCCGCATCATCGGATTCGGATGTCACGCAGCTTGCGGGCAGACCTGCGGATTTGGGACGATTTTCTTCGTGACTTTAATGGTACCACGGTGCTGAGAGACCCGGAGGTGACTTCTGCGGATCTGCAGTTGTATACTGATGCAGCAGGGGGTTCCGGTTTGGGGATTTATTTTGGGGGCTCATGGTGCGCAGAAGGCTGGCCTCAATCCTGGCGAGCGGTGGGGCTTACGAGGAATATTACCTTCCTCGAGTTGTTTCCCATTTTGGTGGTCCTGTCGTTGTGGCCGGATAGACTCCGCAATCGCAGAGTGCGCTGGTGGTGCGACAACGAGGCGGTAGTGTCGGTGATCAATAACTATTCCCCAAGATGTCAGCCGGTAGCTGACCTGATGCGACAGGTGGTCTTTTCATGCTTGCAGTTGAATTTAGTGATTAAGGCTCATCATATTCCGGGGAGTCATAACCAGATTGCCGATGCTGTTTCCCGTTTCAAGTGGGCGCTGTTTCGGACCTTGGCGCCAGATGCGGACGACGTGGGATCTGCGGTCCCGGAGCATTTATGGCGGATTGGCCTCCAGCCATGATCGAGCTGTTGCAGAAGTCCGTCTCCTCGGCGACATGGGTCACGTATCAACGTGGCTACTGCAGTGTGGTGTCCTTCTTGCTACTCTATGGATGGCGTCCCGGGCCAGCGTCGGATCTGCTTCTGGGTCAGTATGTGGCGGCGGCTAAGGAACAGGGCCTGTCAAGGACCACGGTCCGAAGGAACTTAGCAGGATTTGCCTTTTTCGCACGGGCTATCGGGTGGGGGGGGCGGGAGGGGGATTTTTAACGCGTACATTGTTGCGGGGTTGGGAGCGGTCCAGTCCCTCGCCCGGGGATTGGCGGCGTCCTATTACTCATGACTTACTGCGTCGGTTATGCGGGGCCTTGCCGCAGGTGGTGGCCTCCTACTATGAAAGGGTGCTCTTTCGGGCCGTTTTTTCGTTAGCCTTTTTCGGCGCATTTCGGGTGGGCGAGCTGGTTTCGGAGTCGGGGCGGCTTCACAATGGGAGGGAGGTGCATGTGCATCACGTGCACTTGCTCGGGAGTAGGGTTCGTATCCGCCTTGCCCGTTCTAAGACGGATCAGGCGGGAAAAGGTATGTGGGTGGACTTGGCCGCGGTTCAGGGTTCCCCCTCGTGTCCGGTCGCGTTACTGCAAGCGTACTTACGCGTTCGTCCGGAGGTTGGCGGTAGCCTTTTTATCCATCAGGACGAGCGGGTTCTTACGCGTTTCCAATTTACCGCAGTGCTACGGCTAGCATTACGACAGATAGGTGAGGACCCTGGTGCCTTCGCCCCTCATTCCTTCCGGATCGGGGCGGCGACCAGTGCGGCGGTGGCCGGGCTGCCCGATCAGGAGATACAGCGCATTGGGCGTTGGCGGTCGGGAGCGTTCCACAGCTATGTGCGTTTGTAGGGGAGTGGGGGGGGCACTAACGGGGCTATTTCTTTGTCTTTCAGATGTGGGGCATAGAAGCTGCTGGATTCTTGGCCACTCCTTTGTCTTCTGGGCGGGTCGGCGAGCAGCGACGCGCCCAATGGGGCTGAATTTGGGACTTTCCGAGCAGGCGATGACGATCACATGGCTGGGCGAGCGCGGACTCCGGTGGATCCAACTCCTGCCTTTGCTTCGGCACCTCCAGCGTACCAGAGGCGCCCGGATGTGTTACTGCTCCACTTAGGTGGCAACGATCTCGCTTCATGGACTTGCCGGCAGTTGATTCGAGCAGCTATCAAGGACTTTGGGGTGGTTTTGGGGATGTTTCCGGATGTATTATTGCTATGGTCGGATATCATTCCAAGGCCGTCCTGTAGGGCTCAGCGACGGTGGTCACGGGGTGTGACCAAAATTAACCGTCAAATTGGCCGGTGGGTGGGCCAGCAAGGGGGCTGTCAAATTTTTCACCCTTGGGTGGACGTGGACTGCCCTGGCCTCTATAGGCCGGATGGGGTGCACTTGTCCCCGATAGGGCTAGATTTACTGCTTAACGATTGGCAGGAGGCCATGGAAGGTATTCCGTTGGGGGCGAGGGCTGGTCGCAGCTTACCTTTGGGGGCGGCTCTGGTCGTGGCTGACCCGAGCTGGTGGCGGGATCCCGGAGGTTTCCGGGGTCCGGAGCCGGTGGCAAGCATGAGGGCGGGGGTGGGGTACCCCCGACCCGGTTAACCCCTCAGGCTTTTGCTAAAAGCATGGCGAAGCCGGAAGAGGGAGGGCGTGGAAAATGTCGGGCCTGTGCCCGGGGGAAGCGGATGCGGCGTCACCTTGCTACTAACACGGCGGGTGAGAGCTCGCTCTGCTTGGGGGGGGGGGGAGTTAAAATGTGTTGATGTTGTATTATGTGTGTTTAAAAGGTTATTAAAGCTGCAACCAGTTTAAGTCCCAAATGGTTGTCATGTGTTTGTTTTGAATTAATCTGTCGGGGAAAGGAAAGTTGGGGTGGGGCCTGGGGGGGGGGGGGCGAGAGGCGCCATGCCGCCTTACCCGGTTACAGCAAGGCCGCGGGCCCCGTCCGCGTGGCCGCTCCTAACCGGGGGGGTGGCGGGCCATTCGCCCCCCCCCCTCGGTTGCGGCGGCGGCGCGCGGCTCGTTGGTGCCCGTGCGGCCGGGCGCCTCATTGGCTCCCCGCGGCGTTTAAAACGCCCGGGAGCCAATGAGGAGGCTAGGACCTGGCAGCGGGGGGGGGTGAGTGGCGCGGGGACCCAGCTCTGCATCGGCAGTTGCTGGGTCAAGGCTGGAGGCTCCAGACGTCCCGCCCGCCCACCCTGGCTGGGAGAGGCTTTGGTTGGGGGGGGTTTTGGGTTGTTGCAGCTGGAGGGGGGGGGCTTTGGCGGGATCCCGGAGGTTTCCGGGGTCCGGAGCCGGTGGCAAGCATGAGGGCGGGGGTGGGGTACCCCCGACCCGGTTAACCCCTCAGGCTTTTGCTAATAGCATGGCGAAGCCGGAAGAGGGAGGGCGTGGAAAATGTCGGGCCTGTGCCCGGGGGAAGCGGATGCGGCGTCACCTTGCTACTAACACGGCGGGTGAGAGCTCGCTCTGCTTGGGGGGGGGGGTGGGAGTTAAAATGTGTTGATGTTGTATTATGTGTGTTTAAAAGGTTATTAAAGCTGCGACCAGTTTAAGTCCCAAATGGTTGTCATGTGTTTGTTTTGAATTAATCTGTCGGGGAAAGGAAAGTTGGGGTGGAGCCTGGGTGGGGGCGAGAGGTGACATGCCGCCTTACCCGGTTACATTCAGCAGAAACTACAATCACACCTGGAACGAGAACTGCTGGAAGTGCAAGCAGGGTTCAGGAAAGGGAGAGGAACAAGAGACATTATCGCGGATGTGAGATGGATCCTTGAAAAGCCAAATGAATACCAAAAGGCTATCTATATGTGTTTTATTGACTACAGCAAGGCTTTTGACTATGTAAACCATGAGAAACTCTGGGCCACATTAAGAAGCATGGGTATACCAGAACACCTGATCGTTCTCTTACATAATCTTTACACTGATCAAGAAGCAACAGTTTGAATGGAACTAGGCGAAACAGAATGGTGTAATATCAACAAAGATGTGCAAGAAGGCTGTATACTTTCCCCCTACCTCTTTAATTTATATGCAGAACAAATCATCAAAGAAGCAGGACTGTATGAAGACAACAGAGGTGTGAAGATTGGCGGAAGACTAATCAACAACCTTCGCTATGCTGATGATACCACATTACTGGCTGAAAGTGAAGACGATTTGAAACATTTGCTTCTCAAAATCAAGGAATATAGTCTTAAAATGTGTCTGCACCTTAATGGTAAGATCCTAACAACTGGCAAAATGAATAAGTTCATCGTTGATGGAGAAGAAATTGAAATAGTTGACCATTTTAACCTATTTGGTTCAACTATCAATAAAGAAGCAACAAGCAGTCAAGAAATCCAACGATGCATTGTTCTTGACAGAATGGCTATGAAGGACCTAGACAAGATTTTCAAGAGCAGAGATGTCTCTCTCCATACAAAGATTCGACTTGTTCAAGCCATGTCATTTTCAATAACATCATATGGATGTGAAAGTTGGACTGTGAAAAAGATAGACAGGAAGAAAATTGATGCCTTTGAATTATGGTGCTAGTGACGAATACTGCGTATTCCATGGAATGCCCGAAGAACAAACCAGTCAGGACTAGAGGAGATCAAATTTAAGCTTTCTTTAGAAGCTCAGATGACAAGACTTTGACTTTCATACTTTGGACGCACTATGCGAAGAGAGAGATCATTAGAGAAAGACATCATGCTTGGCAAGGTAGAAGGTCAACGCAAAAGAGGAAGGCCAGCAATGAGATGGATCAATACAATAACAGCAGCTATGGGTGCCAGTCTGTCAACAATGAGCCGCCTGACTGAAGATCGAATGCAATTTAAGACTACTATCCAGAGGACACTGACTTGACGGCACTTAACAACAACAACAACTTAAAGCAAAATGGTCATAGCTAGCTTTTCCCCACATGCACAGAGTTTTCCTGGGGAAAAGAGGTGCCACTTTTTGCATTCATACAGACTGTCATTATCCCTAAGGTCAACCCTAGTAAGACCAAATTTTCTTTAGAAACCGCTAAATGAGTTTGAGAAGTAGAAACTTGGTGCTTCTGGACTTGGTGCACAAATTGTTGTCCTTAATGGTCAGATCTTGGTTCTGGAACTTTGACTGAAAGTCAAAAGAAATATTAAAACTCAACTAAAAACTGACAATAGCACCCCAAGTTTCTCGTGGCATGACGATCTTATAGTTTTTCACAACATACCTTTGTCCTGAACTGAGTCACAACTCGGTATTCCTGCTATGAAGTAAAGGAGCAGCTGCATTAGGGAAAACTGCAGGTATTTTGTCTGATTTTGTACCTTTCCTCATTTCCTGACACTTCTCACTCCCCGTCATGCACAGAAAAGAAACTGTGAGACTTTTCCCCCTCTTTGTTGCTTAAGGAAAAGATGCACTTAAGAAAACTCACTTAAGAAATGAGTTTTTGTAATTATTGACTTATCTCTTGGAAGAACTTAACTAAGGAGTGGAGGAATAGCCTAATGGCTAGAGCACTGGTTCAGAACCCATGAGACCAGGGTTTAATTCCCGCTAGCCCTCCTTGTGACCTTGGACAAGTTGCTTAACTCTCCATTGCCTCAGAAGAATTCAAGTTATCAATGTCCCTGTTTAAGTTACAATGTAAACTGCTTTGATTAAAAGGATAAAGTGGTATAAAAACCTGTTAAATACATTCAGTACTTTTTTTCATAGTCTTTTAATTAATCCTTCTAGAATTTGGTCCACAAAAGATAATGAAGTTCAGCAGGATAAACAGCAGGTTCCTGGTTTCTCATTATGAAACCTTTGAACCACAGCCTAAAATTGCTGTCGTCACCAATAGAGCTTTCATTCTTAACCAGAAAAACTACAACTCCCCCCTCCCCCCCTTAATTTATTGTAGTCCCTTGTTTGTGTGTTGTACTATGTGTGTGGTGTTTCATGAATCATCCATGCAGGGAGTAAATATCATTTATTGTCTGGGAAATTACAGTCTACATTCCGCAAGAGATGTTGCACTATGGTTTTCTTCATGTAGGACAGAGAGTCTAATGTTTGAGATGGTTATTAATAAATAAATGGCTGCATTAGAGAACTTATACAGTGACCATTCTGGAAGTTCAGCAATATTCTCAGCACACATTAAAGCAACAGAGATGTAATTTAAATGTATTTTTGCATTTAAGAGACTGTTCCAAAGAAGTCAGTGTTTAAAGGGAGGGCAGTGAGGCATCCAAAGCCTAATCCATAAAACACCAGATGACAAACTGAGGAGAACCAACACACAGAACACACTAATCATCCCTGCGACATGCAGAAAAAGCAGCCAAATAACATCAAACAGAGCATTCATGCGCTATGCTCTACACCTATTGAGTGCTCTACCATCTGATATCCACTCCACGAGAGACCTGCAAGACTTCAGAAAGAAGCTGAAGACACATCTATTTAAGGAACACTTCAGTGAAGGCTCTACCTAATTTCAACTCCGCACAAGCAATCCTCGCCAAGCTCACCTACCCTCTCCCCTCTCCTCCACCCTCTCAACAGAAGGTTCAATGTTTAACATTTAAACTGTTTACTATTTATTATATAACTACTGTTCTAGTTATAACTTTTCTATTCCATGTTTGCTAGCCTAAATTAGTTCAGTTAAGTTAAATTAGTTTACTACTATCACCACTATTAATCATTTATATAGTGCTACAAGGCTTAGTTAAGTTAATACCTCACTGTTCCATGTAAACTGCCTTGACATCTTGAGAAGGCGGTATCTAAAACCAGTTAAATAAATGAGTAATAAAGCACTCCATTTGAAGCTCACTAGGACTGAGTACCCACAGTTAGAAAGTATAAAAAGGGCTGGCATAAGACTGGGGGAGGGGGGTTAAGTTAGGAACTTAGCACTGATTTTTAGTATTAGGCAACTAACTTAGACTGACACTAAGGGCATCTTTTACCGAAGCCCATTGGCTGATTAATGGGCATTTTAACGCACGGCTACAGGCAATGGGGAACACTAACACACAATAGCGTCTGCCTTTGAATGCTAAAACACACGTTAAACAGTGATCGCGGAAAGGGGTGGGGAATGGACAGAGAGTGGGCACAGAGAGCCTATTACTGCTAGTGCCAGGGGCAATTAAGTGTACCTGACATAGTGGAGCGCACATTAAGAAAACCCTTCGCGCATTAGCAGTCAGGGACATATTGAACACACCCCAACAGCTAACGTGCTGAATTCGAGAAAGGATAGGACGAACAGGATTGTAGAGCTTAGTAGTTGGTCTGGATGGGCAGATTGGATAGACCGAATGGTCTTTATCTGCCATCATGTTTCTCTGTTTCTATGTTTCAAGTCTGCATGTACACTACATGGAGAGCTCTTCTCATGCAATAAGGACATTAATGCAAGGTCACAGTGACATACTCATGTATGCACAGAGAGAACATCCTTGCATTTTGCTATTGATGTAGCTACCAAGGCATTTGCATTCAAATTGCTGTGAAATATCCCTTGGAGAGGAATATTTGTATTACAATTTCAATGTGCGCAAATCCCCCCCAAGGGCAAGAAAAATGTCAGAGGAGAAGGACAAGATTACTCAATCAGCAGCAGCAGCAGCACCTCAGGGGGAGCAACATTTTCCTCCGTTATCCTAATGAGGCACAGTAGACAAATGCAGGAATATTCCATATAGAGTCAGGCCATACTGACAAGCAACAAAGTACTAAAGCCATCTCTGTGTGATTATAAAAAAAAATCTAAAAAGTCACCTTTCTTCATCCTTCAAAACTCATTGCTTGCAAACCTGGAAAAGAGAATGAAAAGCAATCCCCTTTTCCTTCCCAGTGACATCTCTCTAGAACAGGGTATCCCAAACATGTCCTAGTGATCCCATACAGTTGGTGTGATTTAGATATTATCCACAAAGAATATGCATGAGATAAATTTGCATGGATATTCACTGTGGATATATTAAAAACCTGATCAAGCTGTGGGGTCAAGAGGTTTGCTATAGAATTAGAAAAACATTTGATGAGTCTTCAGCTGTCCTTAGCTGATCTTTATCTTTCTTTACTCAACTTTTTGAGAGACCACTCAGGCCATTGCATCAGAGCACTTAACAATACAAAGGACTGATCACTTCTTGTGATCCTGGGCAAGTCTTAAGATGGTAAGCCTTCCCGGGAAAGGAAAACACCTACTGTACCTAAAGGTAACTTGCCTTGAAATTCTGAATAGAAAGATGCACAGTATATGTTGGTTCCAGGCAACATGAGATGATCAGATTAAACAGGGGTTGTTGTTTTTATTTTCATTTTCTCTCCCAGATTTCCCCTGCTCCCTAATTAAGTCTAACTTCTTAATTCAAGCAGATAGATACCACATATACTAACAATTATGAGGCGGTGTTTGGATTATTTATAGCTCTCCACTACTAGGCGGCCCTCTTTCATAGGTAATTGATCATTTCACTCTGGGCTCTGTGAGAAAGAGTTTGAATTCATGTGCATTTGAGAAAAGCCACCTTTCAACCTCAGGATTTTACTATTGGTTTTTTTTCCATCTGTACTAAACCAACATTCTGCCAAGTTGCACAAGAATTCTTGATCCACGCTGCTGCTGATATTACAGCACTTCCAAATACCCTTGGGCATAGATTGGGGAGGTGAAGGGAGCATTCCCCCCACCCCCAAATAAGTTGCCCCGGCGATGGCCGCAGTGTTTGTCTGTCTGTAGGAATCTGATCTCCCATGGGCAGAAGAGAAAAGGGTGGCTACGATGGTGGCAAAGTCCCCTTCTATCTGCCTGAGGGAGATCAGATCCCTGTGAGCAAAAGAGGCTGCAATTCCCCATCCATTGCCTGTAGGAGATTGGATCCCCTACAGGCAAAAGAGAAGGAGATGGCCACAATTGCAGCAAAGTTCCCTTCAGCCTGTCCACGGGAGATCAGATCCCTCATGGGCAGATGCGAAAGGGCTGCAGAGGCAAGCAGTCTGCCCATGGGGATCTAATCTCTGCGAATAGAAGAGAATAGGGGGGCCTGGTCACAGCAGCAAAATAAGTTGTGTAGAGGGGGAGGTGGAGGAGGTCAAGTGAGGTAGAGAAGGCAAGGACAATTTAAAGGGGCAGGAGCCTATTTAAAAAAGGAGGATGGGGGATTTTAGGGCAGGAGATGCAGGTGCTAGGGGGGTTTGTGAAGGAGGGAGAGTCTGGAAGGGTAACAGAGGAGGGGAGCCAGCAGGAGAGTGGTTAGAAGGGGAGAGAATAGTGCATGGTGTTGCCAAAAGGTACATTTCCCTCCCCCCAGAATACACAAAAACACCCCATCCCCACCCCCACACCAGACACAAAGGCATCACACCTCCACATGACAGACATAAGAACATAAGAACATAAGATATGCCATACTGGGTCAGACCAAGGTCCATCAAGCCCAGTATTCTGTTTCCAACAGTGGCCAATCTAGGTCATACGTACCTACCACACACACACAAACACACACACAGGCATAGGTACCTCACCTCTGTACCACATACACACATACAGGTGCGTCACCTCCACACAATAGACACACACACACACACAAACACGGGCACCCCACCTCTCACCACACACACACACATGCACCACAGCCCCGCACCCCTCCTACACAAAGGCACCTAATACCACATCACCTCCCATGCTCAGACAGGCACACCAGCATTGCACTACACACACACATACAGATGCTTAATATCTGAAGCTATAACTGTTGTTATCTGTATTTCTGTCTAAAGATGCCATGCAGTATGGGAACTCTAGCGCTGGTCTTGTGAAACCTGAGAACATGAGACCAGTGTGAGAGATAATATAGGTGCAAGAAGGTCACAAGCACTGGCTCCTAAGATTTTGGCCTAGTTCTTAAATCCATCCAAATGTGCAATAGAGGCACAGCACATTTGGAATTTGGCACCAGCTATAGGCTGTGCAGCTGTACAAAGTCACATCACCATGTGCACCTCTCTGCTAGCTACTGCTTTTACATTTGCTGAGCAGTAACATGAGGCACAGTTCTCTCTGATCCCACATGCAGGCAACACTGCCTCTCCCCATGGTGTGCCCCCTCTCTCAGTCCTGGTAATTCTTGTTCAGAGATAGGCTGTGGGGAGAGCCAGCACTGTACCTAATCAGCAACACAATCACCTCTGAGCTCTGAGATTGATGAAGAGGGAAGATTATGGGGAGAGGCTGCACCACCTGCATATGGGATCAGAGAGGCAAAGGTGAGGTAAAGTGTCACCTGCTTCCTCTATTTCTTGTGTTACACTGCATACAGAGCCTGGATTTGTGGGGTTTCAATTTTATTTTATCTATCTATTTCTACTTTTGAGTTTTGCCTGTATGACTGAGACCAAGTGTTCTGTTAGCTTAGAGTCTCTATGTAGGATCTGTAGTAATTTGGCTTATTCAGTTTTCTGAATAGGTGTAAGGATGTCTAAGGCCCACTGCAATATTATGGTGCTGCTCTTTTCTGGGTAGGCTCCTTATTGTTTTAATTTTAGAAGCTGGTGCCATTATGATATGGTAGATTTGCATTATAGGTCTTCAGTGACTTTTGTAGGGTTTTGTGTTAGTTCTCAATCTGCCTGATACTGGAGAAGCTGTTAGTGAAATGTCCTAGTTCTGCTCTGCACCTACTGTTGGAGGAGGGGTTTTGTTAGATGCAAAATAGATGTTCAAAAAGAAAAAGAGAACTATACCAGTTTCTAATGACAAAATAAAATTAGTTATAATTTATTTTGATGTTAGAAACTGCGCTGTGGATCTCTTTTTCTTCTTGCTCCTTGGCATGTGCGCACCTCACATCTCCTTTGTCTTTTGCAGAATATATATTTAATGGTGTCAGTAGTCTTTCAATCTTAGAGTGCCAGGTTAAATAAGTAAACAGCTATAATTTTTGCTGCATTTTAGTTATATAGCCTCAAAATATGGTACTTTTCCTTTTTTTGATAAAGCCACGGAATGAGAACCTCTGCTCCCTCTGAGTATCCTGGAGGCACCAGCTCATCCCTCACCTGTCTGATAAACTGGCTTCCTATCCATTTAGTATTTTTTAAGGTACGTATAATGAATACGCAAATAAATATGCAAATATGCCACCCCACCCTTTATCCCCCCAAATGAAGTAGTCAAACTATGTTCATGGAACTACCATCAGCAGCCCGGGCAGAGGATTCCTGTGAAGCCTGTCAGAAACACTTGCAGTAGACTATGAAAAAATTACTTCACTTACAGAAAGATGGAGTGTCAGCCTCTTTCCAGTTTGAGTATCCATTTTTTGGCTATTATAAGAGTTTTGCTAATGGATATTCATATGTTTTTCCCTTAATTGCTAGGAAAGACAAATCATGGAATTGCATCCCTATCATGAAGGGTCATAACTCCTGAAAAGGTATCTGATTGTTGACTTATGAAAGTACATGAAAGATAAGCAAATGGACAAATTTAACCAGAACATAAAACATAAGATATGCCATACTGGGTCAGACCAAGGTCCATCAAGCCCAGTATCCTGTTTCCAACAGTGGACAATCTAGGTCATACGTACCTAGCAGTTTCCCCAAAAGACACAGGTTCCACAATGCTTGTATTGGGTCAAACATTGATATCCTGGGTCCCTTCTTAATAATGGTTTATGTACCTTTCCTCCAGGAACCCAGCTACACTAACAGCCTTTACTACATCCTCTGGTAACAAATTCCAGAGTTTGATTACACGTTGAGTGAAAAAGTATTTTCTCTTATTAGTCTTAAATAGTTTACCCTGTAGCTTCATTGCATTGCTTCTTATTGATATTCAGTATATTCAGTTTCCTTGCCTAAAAGCTGAACTTACATCAAAAAGAGGCACAGAATGAGAAAAATCCTTTTTCAAATAAAGTTCAGAATTGCTAAACAACGTGGAATATAAATTTGGCATCACTCTTATAGTTTGTATGCTGTACAGCTTTCTTATCATGCTGTTTTCAACCGTTGAGCAAGCTGCTCTACCATCAATGTCTAGTTCCTAACCAGTTGTGACACTTTCATTGGAAATTGCAACCTCAAACTATTTTAAACGAAGACATGCATACAATTTTAATGATACATTTACTTTTAAGGTTCATAAGATCACACATGAAAATATGTTGCTCAGTAATAGACATTCTTTCCTTAGAATGCATAAAGATTATGATTGGCTTTTAGACAGATGTTTAATTCTCATTGACCAGCATGAATATGAAGAGGTGTTTATGTAACTCATTAGTGATGACACTCTGGGCCTGATGCAGAGTCGCGGGTTGCTGGGCTACACGTCCTGGTGGGACATGCAGCCCCGCAAGCCGTCCTGGCGTGATTCCCCCTCCACCCCTCCCTGCAGGTTCCGAGCAGCAGGACAGGGAGAGCCGGCAGGGGGAGGGAGTGGGTGGAGCCAGGGCAGAGTGGGGGCAGGCCAGCACAGCAGGACATACAGGGCCAATTCTGGTCACAGCTGTGTACATTCTGCCGGGTCAAACGGGACGTGCTGCTTATTCCACCTGATCCAGTGATCGTACCCGGATGGCCCATGGGTCGGGCGGTGGGAAAGAGGGCGGGGCTGAGCCATGGCAGCCAGGGGACCCTGCAGGGAAGACATCCCCGCAGGCTGGTAGAGGCACGCTGGGGCGTCCTTGGGCCCGATTCTGTGTACCGCGGGAACATTTTGTCCAGAATCAGCTCCACAGGTCTGTCCTGCATGGGGGCATCTGGACTGCCCGGAAATGCCCCTTTTTGAATTGGGCTCCACAAATTGATTACAAAAAGCTTACTTCTCTTGAGTGAACAGTAAGAACAATCTAAATAAGCAACCCTTTTGTCTATGGCATATGCAAATACTAAATAGATTGACAGCAAATAATGACCAATTGGCCAATCCATTTGTCCCAGTTACTCTAGTCTTCATTTCTAAGGATCTATCAAAGCCATTGTATATCCAATTAGCTCCTACCATAACCATTTCAAGGTGTTATGCATCTATCGTAACTGCCAGAGTGCCTTTGTACTGTCATGACCACTGTGAAACTGTCATAACTGACTGATCTGAGGAAGTCTGTTTCCTCACTGCAGGCTGAGTCTATAAATAAATAAATAAAATGTAGGTCATGTTTCACAGTAGTTCAAATATAGGTTTTTAGATGATGATTATTGAGTCACATTTAAGAAAATTATATAAGAGCCCAATATTCAAATAAAGATGA
This sequence comes from Ichthyophis bannanicus, assembly GCA_033557465.1. Taxonomy (NCBI): domain Eukaryota; kingdom Metazoa; phylum Chordata; class Amphibia; order Gymnophiona; family Ichthyophiidae; genus Ichthyophis; species Ichthyophis bannanicus. Next base: position 278,922,081 of record CM066041.1, read on the forward strand.
GCTCCTAAATTTAGACTTCTCAGCTAGGCTTCTTAATTTGTGGCCTATTTTCAGCCAAGCTTACGTTTTCATTTTAAAATTCATCTTACTTTGATGTTGTTGTTGTTGTTGTTGTTAAGTACCATCAAGTCCATGTCAACTTATGGCAACCCTGCAGATAGTTATCCTAAACTGTGTTTGATTTTTGGTCAGGCGGCTAATTGTTGTGTAAGATCCTTAGCTGCTGTTATTGTATTGATCCATCTCATTGCCAGTCTTCCTGTGTCTATCTCTAATGATCTTTCTCTTTGCATGATGTGTCCAAAGTATAAAAGTTGAAGTCTTATCATTTGAGACTCCAAGGAAAGTTTAGATTTGATCTTCTCTAATACCAATTGATTTGGGCAGTCCATTGTATACTGTCACAGAGCAGATCCAGCAGAGCCCATGCAGATAGATGAAGAAGCAGTGAATCAGGCTGACACTGACGTTTTTAGAAAACACAGGTCAGGAAGTTGCTATGGGCAACAGAAACAAATGTGGTCACGAGCCAGAGAGACACACCCAGCCAGCAGAAAAGCTAGGAGGTCATCACCTGATGCAAGCCAGCTGGGGGGAGGTGGAGCTCGTGGGTACGTAGATAAGCACAGCTCACAAGCAGTTAGACAGAAGAGTCGTGGAGAGAGCTGGGAACAGAGCCGTGAACAGAGCCTGCATGAGGATAATGATGAAAGTTTGAATGAAAGCCTGACTGATTACCACGAGTGTTTGGGAGAGAGTCTGAGACAGCTGCAATCAGAGTTTGAGAGTGAAAGCAACGGCAAACGTGGAAGGAGCTACAGAGGAGGTAGCAAAGCCAGGACAGGAAGCTTCAGATATCAGAGGAGCCCAGAGTATACTGAGAAAGACCCAGGTTGGAACAGAGCCGTGGGGAGAACGGTAAAAGCCAAGAAGTTTTACTTTTACCCTGAAAGGGAAAACCCAGGGGTTGGCAGTGGAAGGCAATGCATAGAAACGCTAAAGCCTTATGAAGCCAGCTTGAGAGGTACAGATAAGTTTACTTACCCTTATACCAGGCATGGTAGGGTTAAAGGCTCTTTACCAGAAGAAGTTTGTATCTCTGGAGAGGATTTAAGAAGCAGAGTCCCTGCAAAACTGCCGTTTCATACTACAGCTGCTCACAGGAACCTAAGCCAGTCAGAGCCGAGAGGTAAGCCAATTTACCCTAATAGAGGTGCAAGGGAATGTTATAATTCACCTAATAGCTACCAGCAGTGGAGAGGCTCTCAGCAGAAGCATTACAGTGAAGGTGGTAATTCTGTTCCACACACTCTCACAGAGGGAGGAAGAGAATCCCGGCAGAATAGAGAGAGACTGTTAACAGACGTCCCTAATGCTGAAAGGGAAGATATATTAAAAGCATGTGTTGAGGATATGCAGTGTGAGACATCAGAAGCTGAGCCAAGCACTGAATACATGGACTGTACGATTTCAATAGCAGACAGCATTTCCTCACTGAGTTAAAAGGAAGTAAGAGCTGAGCAAGCCAAACACAGTAAAGAAGTGGTTGTTGTATGCTTACGAATGACTGTTTGATATACCTTTACTTTCCTTGTTAATAAGCTGAAGAGAAGCTATTTTTGTTCATATTTTGTTCCTTTTATATGCCCAAGAAGGGTTGTGTTTTCCTTTGTTCACACCACAGCAAAAAGTCCTCTGGGAAGGGGAAATAAATCCCTTGTTAAAACCTTACCACAGTTTCACAACTAATTCTTTAACTGGCTATCAACAACTACAACTCCCAGAAGGCCAAGCAAGGCCTCCATAACAGAATTAAGTCAGTTTAACACAAGCCCCAGCGCAGTGCCCTACTCCACCAGCAGGGTTCAGCACAAAGGGGTGACAATACACAGTATTCTTCACCAGCACTATAATTTGAAGGAATCGATTTTCTTCCCGTCTTTCTTCCTCACTGTTCAACTTTCACATCCAAATGGCGTCGTTGAAAAAAAAACATAGCTTGGACAAATTGAATTGTATGCAGAGCTAGATCTCTGTATCTGAAAATCTTGTCTAGGTTCTTCTGCCAAGAGGAATGAATTATTGAATTTCTTGACTACTTGTTGTTTCATTATTGATTATGGATCCAAACAAGTTGACGTTGTCCACTATTCTTATTTCTTCTCCATCAAAGATTAAATTACTGATTTTGCCAGGATATTTGCCTTTTCCATGTTAGGGTGCAGGCACATTTTAAAATTATGTTCATTGAGCTTGATAATATTGAGATGTTTAAGACCATCTTCACCTTTAGCCAGTAACATGGTATCATAAGCATAACAAAGGTTGTTGATGAGTCTTCCACCAATCTTTACACCTCAACTTTTAGCATTCCAATTCAAGGCTGGAATTTTCTCTTTAACTCTCGTAGCTTTAGGAAAACCAGTTTTATTCTTCCTCTTATATTTTCTGATTCTATTTCCATGCATGTGTCATTGTAGTACTTTTCTGTATCTTTTCTTTGTGCCTATATACCTTAATGTAACTTGCCTTGAACAACTACCGGAAAGGTGTGAGCTAAATACTAATAAATAAATAAATAAAAATATTGTCTTGTTGCACATAGGAAATCTTCGCTAAGTTCTATGACTCTCCTTCTCCTCTGGCTTTAGCTTCTCTGCATTTCTGAGCAATTTTCAGGATCTTCTGTCATCCATATTGCTTCTGCACCTTTTGCAGAGAGTTTGCACTTTCACCCTAATTTAAGAGATTAAAAGTCATGCTTATAAATTTAGGACTGACATTCATTTTCCTAGATTTATGACCCTAGTGCTAAAACTAAGGGCTAAGCTCCTATTTTTTCCCAACCTAAATCCACCCCTGTTGCCGCCCACCTTTTATGCCCCTAAATTTAGGATTTTTTGAAATTTTGCTTGTAAATTTAGAATTTGGCCCGAGTAAATTTTCGAAGAGGCCAATTTAGGAGCATAAATCCATTGAATATCAGGCTCTAAATGTGCAGTATTCATGCATCTGCCTGATAAGTTCTATATAAATATGTTACACTAGATTCATTAAAGGCAAAGGGAGCTTGCCAAGATCATGGAGACCACAATCCTCTACTATCATTGACTACTACATCATTCAGTAGGTCAGTCACTTGTCAATGCCCCAGAAATAACTGAATGTGTGATTTGTAGGTGCACAGTCTACCACTCTGTGGAGGCAATTTCATAGTCATTAATGGACACATATAACAGTTTACATGCATGAATAGTCTCTTATAAGGGTGAGGACACATAGATTACAACTGTATTTAAAAAGCTGATTGATAGATTGATATCTTCTGTATAACTGAGACATGGCTATCTAAAGCAGACACTGTATTCATGAACCAGCTCACCCCAAATGGATACAACCTCTTCCACTGCTCCCGCTCCCATTGCAGAGGAAAAGGAGTGGCCATAATAGCAAGAACAAGCCTCCACCTCCGAAACCATGCAACAGAAAGCACAGAAGAAGCAGACATGCTCGCAATCACCAACAAACATCTAACAATCTGTCTGATATACAGAGCTCCTACACCATGTTTGGAACCAAGGGGGGGCCAATCCGTTAGCCAGGCGGATGCCACCCCTTCTCCTCCTTGCAAGAGGGGAACAAAACCTTTCATACAGGGAGGGCCTACCACCTCCTCCCAATAAATCACACCTCATGCAGCTTATACTCGTACCTGGCACAAAATTCTCACAGATTCTTCTTACAAAAAAAATCCTCTTTCTTTCTTATATCACAGAAGCAAGCATACAGGAAGTGCAACCAAAGCTAGCTAAATATAAAGTAACTTGGAGAATTCCCTCACCTTCTTCTTGCAAGTTTACAGCTATAAAGTAATTAAGAGATTTCCTGTCCATCGACAGATCCTAACACAGTGAAAGAGAAGGATATATGGTTCCTAGTTACATTCAAAGATAAACTAAGAAAACTTTCACACAGACAAGAATCAAAATCATACCCACTCACTCATTAGCAGACATACAGTGGAAATTTACAAACCACTGCTTCAGAAAATGGGGTGTAAATTTCCAATCTTTAAAAGTTCTGTCCCCTTATATAGTTTTTCCTTCCAATTAGTCCCTTTGCTTTCAATTCCAGGCATCTGGATTCTCTCTTTCATTCCTTCCTTTGTCCTGTCATGTCTTCACTCCCATTCCTGTTGACCTGTTGACCATTATGGCTTTACGCATAAACATGTACTCAGGCCTTTGTCTGGTTTATTCCGTTATCTGACCCTTTTCCCACTTATTCAACCTTCTTTCCATCCCCTATTTTTAAGAAATATAGAAAATATATCTTATTAGTTCTATGATATTCTGACAGTTTCCACACTAGGCCTCAGTAGGCCCCATGCCAAACTGGTATAACCATGCTAATGATGCCTTCTCTCTCCTGTGCTCTGTAGATAAGTGTGTTTTTTCTCACATTTCTTCCATCTGATGTCACCTAATACCTCAAGCATCCCACGATGCACATACAGTGCAAATGCCAGCAATTTGGACTGTTAACCCCTTCCCTTCTGTCTCTTACAACCTATGACCTATCGGATATTCTCAAACAAACATCTGAAATCATCAATACTACAAAGGACCTGATAATACTTGGGGACTTCAACCTTTCCTCTGTGCAAGAGAGACAAGCAACTGCCTTCCCTGAAGCAATGGAACCTATGGAACTGTCACAAATCATCCACACACCAATGTAAGAGAAGGGTAACACCCTTGATCTCATATTCCTCAACTCACAAATTACCAGCCCAGGAAACAACCCCCTACCACACCAGTGCCATGGTCTGACTTCTCATCAACTTCACCACATCCAAACAACCAATTAACATTACTAATGACACACAGCCAAAAAGATGATTCAAACCATTCCACAAAGACAACTTTCTCAAGCAAGTTCTATCGAACATACAATCCAGACATTCTGACCCCAATGACCAGCAACGGGAACAATGCAATAGCCACAGCAACACAATCAATGACAGCCCCCTCAGGAAAGAAGGAGAAACCAATAAAAACACGCTGGTACACTCCCACCATACGGAGACTAAAAACAAATCTTAGACTCAAAAGACGTTGGAGAGAAAACAAACTGGAATCAGACAAAACAAGATATATGAATGTGCTAAACAACTACCATATAGAAATTGACAACACACGGAGAGACTACCACTCAAAGATCCTCAATACATCTATTAACCGCCCACGCGAGCTTTTTGACCTCGTAAAACAACTGACCAAATCCCCTAACCACACCAACCAACTCCCGAACATCCCTCCTCAACAACTCGCTGCACAATATAAACAATTCCACCCAACTCCCAATATCTCACTCACTCCGACACCAAACCAAAACCACACCACCCCCACTAACACATGGGGCACATTTGAAACAATCAGCAAAGAAAGGGTCGAAAGCATCATAACAACCCTCAACACTACCATCTCTCCCCTTGATCTATGCCCTATCAGCTGGATCAAGATGACAAAGCAGGAGCTAAGCCCAGCACTCACCATCATTGCATATGAATCACTCAAACAAGGCTAGATGCCTTCAAGACTCAAAATGTCCATCAGCCACCAAACCCTTAAGAAGCCTGAACTTGACCCATTGAATCTTGCTTCCTTCAGACCTGTAGCAAGCCTCCCATTTGCCACCAAAGTCATTGAGAAGACAGTACAGCAGCAACTACAGGACTACATGGACAGGAATAACCTACTCGACCCACAACAACATGGATTTTGACCATCACATGGAGTCAAAACACTTATGGTCTCCTTAATGAATACACTGATCAAGGAAATACAAACCAAACACACTGGTTACATACTCATCTTCCTAGATATATCAGCAGCGTTCAATACCATATCACACAGTATCCTCCTCCACCACCTACAAGAAACCGGCATGAAGGATAAGGTCCTTCAGTTGTTCCAGTCCTACCTGACAGCCAGGTATCAACTAATTCAAACAAGCTCAGGTACCTCCACCCCCTACCACCAGACTCAAGAAATACCTCAAGGCTCTGCACTACTGGCACTGCTCTTTAATATTTATCTGCAACCACTCTGCTCAGTAATACAGTCACACAACACTCACTCTTGCAACAGATAGCAAAAACCCACAATATACTTCAAAACCAAAATGATACTGTGCCTCAGACCACTCCTGAACCCCTAGGACTTCAGATCAGTAATACAAGCAATGACACTCCCCCACCTTGACTACTGTAATGCAATATCTTCATCTTTTATCTTTATTGGAAAGCTTAATATACCACTCCTTCGGGGGCCATAAGGACGTGTACAATAATAACCAAAAGGTGGCCAGAGGCCAGGAAATAGAAAAGGAACTACAATTTTGGACAGGAAAGCACACATACATACCAGAGTGAGGGAAGGAAGAGGAAGAGAAGAGGGCTCAAGCCAAAGAAAGTGAGGGGGAGTCAAGAGGGGAAAGGTCATAGGCAGCACTAAAGAGGTGAGTTTTTAGGAGTGACTTGAACCTAAGGTTGGACTGCTCCTGGTGGAGTGTGAAAGGGAAAGAATTCCAGAGGGAAGGGGCCAGGAAAAAGAAGGCTGAATGACAAGTTTGCTCAAGGAGGGCATGAGCAGGAGAAGGAAGGGCAAGGCGATTGACGTGTATGGACCAGAGGCTACGGGGTGTTGGGCAGAACTGTAGGGAGTCGGAGAGGTACTGAGGAGTATAAAGGGCTCTGTGAGTCAGTATCAATAGTTTGAAAATGATACAATGAGAGACAGGCAGCCAATGTAACTGAATAATGTGAGGTGTGATGTGGCTGAAATGAGAGGTATGGAAGAGGATCTGGGCAGCATTATTTTGAATCATTTGGAGGTGATGAAGATGATATTGAGGGAGACTGGCATAGATTATGTTGCAGTAGTCTAACTATCAAGTCTACCCTTGATCCCTCCTCTCCCGCGAATTGGCGTCCTGTTTCTAACCTCCCTTTCCTTTCTAAAATTCTTGAGAAACTGTTTTTTTCCCAACTTGCCTCCCATCTCGATTCTACTTGTGCCCTTCATCCTCGTCAATCTGGCTTTCACTCGGGTCACAGCAGAGAAACTGTCCTTACTGCACTGCTTTCTGAACTTCATAGCTCTCATGACCGTGGTGACATCTCTATTATGGTATCCTTGGATCTGTCCTCTGCGTTTGATGTGGTTGACCATCATACCCTTCTGTCTCGTTTGTCCAATTTTGGGGTTCATGGTACTGTTCTTTGCTGGTTTCGTTCATTTCTATCCTGCCGCTCTTTCTCAGTCCACTCCGGCACTACAACTTCTCCTCCCACTAGCATTGTCTGTAGTGTCCCCCAGGGTTCCATCCTTGCTCCCTTACTGTTTAATGTCTTCCTTGCTCCTTTAGCTCTGCTTATTCAACAGTCCACCATTTCTTTTCACATCTACACTGATGATATCCTATTAATTCACCATACCTCTGCCACTTCCCCTGATCTTGGTCAACTCAACTGTTGTCTTTACACTATCGCGTCTTGGTTTGGGTCAAACTTTCTTCACGCTAACCCCGCTAAATCATCTGCTATGTGGGTTTCCTTCGGTCTGCCTGCCCCCCTGCTATCTCCCGTCATGGGTCCTTCTTCTATCCCTTTGGTTCCCTCTCTCCGTTATCTAGGCGTCACTCTGGACCCCACACTTTCCTTTCACACTCACATTTCCTCTGTCATTCGTTCCTCCTTCTTTCACCTGCGTCGTATCAAAGCTGTCCGGTCGTCACTTCCCCCTTCCTCCCTTATCACTCTTGTGCTGTCTTTGGTAGTTTCGCGTCTGGATTATTGCAATATTATTTATGCTGGTCTCCCTTCTTTCCAACTTCGTCGCCTTCAGATTGTTCAAAACGCTTTCGCCCACCTGGTTACCTTCACTCCTGCTCGATTCCATGTCTCCCCCTGTCTCCTGGCCTTACATTGGCTCCCAATCAAGTTTTGTTTCATTTACAAGATTCTCATTATCACTCACCGGGTTCTTCACTCTGATATTCCTCAATACTTAGCTAATACTATCCGTTTCCAGCCCTCTCCCCGACTTCTCCGCTCATCTTCTGGTAGTCATCTGTTCCTTCCTTCTCCCTCTCATGCTCACCTAGAATCAACTCGCCACTCTGCTTTCTTTTTCCTGGGCCCCGCCCTTTGGAACTCTCTCCCCCTCCGTATCGAACTCTCTTATCCTCGCTTTAAAACCCTCCTAAAAACCCACCTTTTCTGTCAGGCTTTTGACATTCCTCCTTCCACTGACGGCACCTCATCCACCAGTTCTGCCCTCCAATCACCTTGAATCACCTCGTCCATTTTCCTAGTTTCCTTCTCCCTCCCCCTGGTTCTTTTTGCCTTCTGTCTTAGCCTGCTATTCTCTCTCTGTCCTATCAGCTTTGGCGTTCTTTTCTAACTTTTATTTTCTGCAGTTGTCATTTTGTTATTGTACACCGCCCTGATGCTTCGGCCTGGGCGGTCAATCAAGCAATTCAATAAAGATATAAAGATAAAGAACTGTGAGATAACTAGAGATAAGAGGAGAGTAGTGAGAGACGCAGGAGGCAGGACTGCACTGACAGAGCAGATTTGTTGAAGGTAGAAGTATGAGCGGCGGGTTAGGGCTGAAATGTGAGTGTGAAAGGACAAATCAGAGTCCAATATGATGCCAAGATAATGCAGTGAGGGGATTGGCGAGTTGAGGAGAAGGGGGGCAGGTGTGGGATAGGAGTTGCCGAAGGTGAACCATATTGCAGATGTCTTGGAAGGATTGAGATGAAGGAGGTTACTAGTCAGGCAGTGGGTGGCGAGAGAGAGACAGGTATTTAGAGGTGAAAGACCTGGATTGGTAGGGGAGGTATGCCGAGATACCAGTCTGTTGTATCAGAAGAGTGAGAGGAGCCAGGAAGACATTAAAAAGGAGCAGGGCAAGTATGGAACCCTGCGGGAAACTGCAGAGCAAAGGTAGTGAGGCAGAGGTGCGAGGACCAGTGACGACAGAGCATGAGCGGGAGTGCAGAAAGGAGTGAAACCAATGAAAAACTGTACCTCGGAGCCCGGCATCCCTGAGACTGGAGAGAAGGAGGGAGTGGTCAACGAGGTCAAAAGCAATATATCAAGGACTCCCGCTCTCAACTCTCCACCCTCTAAGGGCAGCCCTTAACATAGCCGCCAGGATCATACAAAGGGCGAGGAAGTTTGAACACATCTCCCCAATACTGAAACACCTCCACATCCTCCCACTGGAAACTCAGATCAAGTAGAAATCCTTATTACTGACTCACAGTACCAACAACAAACATCACATCTACACACCTACTACCACAAACAAACTCTGGGAGATTCAAAAGACAGACCACTAGCAACTGCTGGGATCAGTTGCTGAGGTACAATTTGAATCACCTTAAAGTGTTGTTGTGTAGACCGATATCTTGTAGGCATTGTATCATTATGGAGTGGGATGTTGTATCAAAGGCCACTGAAATATCCATGAAAATGAGCAGGAATTCACCCTTTATGCTATCAATTTCTCTTGTAAAGTTGTCAAATAAGGATGTTAGCTGGGATTCGACATTGTGCTATGGATTAAACCCATGTTGGTGTGTGTCCAGAGGGGCGCTCAGGTCTATGTGGTCTTGTAGATGTCCTTGTATGGCTTTTTCAATGATTTTTGCAATAAATGGCAAGCTACAGATTGGTCGGTAAGATTTTGGGTCAGTTAGATCAAGAGTGTTCTTCTTGAGAACTGGGCTTATGGTGACTTGTTTGAGGGCAGGTGGCATGTAGCCCTGTTGTAAAGATAGTTTTACCTTGCGTTATAGATTCTTGCTAAGTTGTTCCTTCATGGCTTTGATCCATGCCACAGGGCAGGGGTCAGTGGAGGAGGTTGTGGTGTTAAGTGAGGCAATGATTTGTTTGATCTGTGCGGGGGAGGGAACTGTAAATTCATCTCAAGTTTCATTGTGTGCAGTGGTTGTTGTGCTGGTTGAGCTAGGTGCTTGGAGTAGGAGCTTGTTGTGCTTGTTGATTATGTAATTTGCATATTGCTGTGGATCAAAGAGGTGGGCTTCTTGTTATGTGGTGCCTTTGGTGAGCTTTCGCATGATACTGAAGAGCTCCCTGGGTTTGTTTGCTGATTTCATGATGATGTTGGTGTAGTATTGTTGTTTGGATTCATTGATTGTTGTATTCCTGTTTTTTGGATCTGTATTGTTGAAGAGTGTCATGATTTTTGTTGTGCCTCCATTTCCTTTCGAGTTTCCTTAGTGTTCTGTTTGCTTTTCTGATATTGGATGAGTACCATGGTGCATTGGGTCTTTTGCAGACACAGGTGCATTTTATTTCTATGATTGCAGCGGCTGAAGAGATGGTGGTGTTCCAGTTTTCAATGATGTCATCCAGGTTGTTGTTGTCCTTTTGGAGCCTTGGCGTGATTTAAGAACATAAGATATGCCATACTGGGTCAGACCAAGGTCCATCAAGCCCAGTATTCTGTTTCCAACAGTGGCCAATCTAGGTCATACGTACCTAGCAGTTTCCCCAAGGGACACAGGTTTCACAATGCTTGTATTGGTTCAAGCATTGATATCCTGGGTCCCTTCTTAATAATGGTTTATGGACCTTTCCTCCAGGAACTTGTCCAAACCTTTTTTAAACCCAGCTACACTAACAGCCTTTACTACATCTTCCGGTAACAAATTCCAGAGTTTGAATACACGTTGAGTGAAAAAATATTTTCTTTTATTAGTCTTAAATAGTTTACCCTGTAGCTTCATTGCATGTCCCCTAGTCTTTCTATATTCTGATAAGGTAAACAATCGATCTACGTTTACCCGTTCCACTCCGTTTATTAATTTATAGACTTCTATCATATCTCCCCTCAACCGTCTCTTTTCCAGGTTAAAGAGCCCCAACCTTTTTAGCCTTTCTTCATAGGAGTATCCTTCCATCCCCTTTACCATTTTGGTGGCTCTTCTCTGAACCTTTTCTAAAATCACTATATCCTTTTTAAGATATGGCGACCAGAATTGCACACAATATTCAAGGTGCGGTCTTACCATGGAACGATATAGAGGCATTATAATATCTTTTGTTTTATTTTCCATTCCTTTCCTTATCATACCTAGCATTCTATTTGCTCTCTTGGCCGCTGCTGCACACTGGGCCGAGGGTTTTAACATGGTATCCACAATGACGCCTAAATCTTTTTCCTGGGTGGTGGTTCCTAATGTGGAACCTTGCATCGTGTAACCATAGTTTGGGTTGTTCTTCCCTAGGTGCATAACCTTGCACTTGTCCACATTAAATTTCATCTGCCATTTTGATGCCCAGTCTTCCAATTTATCAAGATCGTCTTGCAATTTTCCACAATTCTCTTGGGTTTTAACAACTTTAAATAGTTTTGTGTCATCTGCAAATTTGATAACCTCACTCGTTATTCCACTTTCCAGGTCATTTATGAATATGTTAAAAAGCAGCGGACCCAGCACAGATCCCTGGGGTACACCACTATTCACCTTTCTCCATTGGTAAAATTGGCCATTTAGCCCAACCCTCTGCTTTCTATCTTTTAACCAGTTCCTGATCCACAGTAGTACACTGCCAACTATCCCATGACTCTTTAGTTTTGCCAAAAGTCTCTGATGAGGGACCTTGCCAAAGGCTTTCTGAAAGTCCAGATACACAATATCAACCGACTCACCTTTGTCCACCTGATTATTCACTCCTTCAAAAAAACATAATAGATTAGTAAGACAAGATCTTTCTTGTCTAAAGCCATGTTGGCTGTCTCCCATTAGGTCATGACTATCTACATGCTGAGTAATTTTATTCTTTATGATGGTTTCTACCATTTTTCCCGGTACTGATGTCAGGCTCACCGGTCTGTAGTTTCCTGGATCACCCCTGGAACCCTTTTTAAAAATTGGTGTTACATTGGCGATCCTCCAATCTTCAGGTATTAGAGATGATTTTAATGATAGTTCACAGATTACTAATAGCAGGTCTGCAATCTCGTATTTCAGTTCTTTCAACACCCTTGGATGTATACCATCCGGCCCAGGTGATTTGCTACTCTTCAGTTTATCTAATAGTTGTAATACATCTTCCCGATGTATCGATATTTCCTTCAATTCTTTCACACCTTTGAATACCACTTCAGTCATGGGTAACATCCCTACATCTTCCTCAGTAAAGACTGAAGCAAAGAATTCATTCAATCTCTCCGCTATTGCCTTGTCGCCTCTTAGTGCTCCTTTAACCCCTTTATCATCTAATGGACCAACTGACTCTCTCACAGGTTTTTTGCTATGAATGTACTTGAAAAGGTCTTTACTTCGCGTTTTTGCTTCCGCAGCAAGCTTCTTCTCAAATTCTCCCTTTGCCTGCCTTATCAATGTCTTGCATTTGACTTGCCAGTGCTTGTGCTGTTCCAGGTTTCGTCGTTTGGCTCTTTTTTCCATTCCCTGAAAGATGCTTTTTTGGCAACAACAGCCTCTCTGACCTCACCTTTAAACCATACTGGCAGTTTTTTGGACTTCCTTCCACTTTTCTTAAAGCGTGGAATACAGCTGGTCTGGGCTTCCAAGATAGTATTTTTCAACAACAGCCAAGCCTGATGTACGTCTTTAACCTTTGCAACTGCTCCTTTTAGTTTTTTCTTAACTGTTTTCCTCATTTTATCATAGTTTCCCTTTCGAAAGTTAAAAGGTAGTACTGTGGATTTCCTTACTATCCCTCCTCCACTAATTAAATCAAAGGCGATCATGCTATGATCACTATTGCCAAGTGGCCCCAACAACCTTATCTCTTGCACTAGATCTGGTGTTCCACTAAGGACTAGGTCTAATATGGCTTCCCCTCTGGTCAGTTCATGAACCAGCTGCTCCAAGAAGCAGTCATTTATTTCATCTAGGAACTTTATCTCCCTAGCATGTCCTGACGTGACACTGACCCAGTCGATACCGGGGTAGTTGAAATCACCCATTATTATTACTGCACTGTAACTTTTGTTAGCTTCCTTGATTTCTTTGAGCATTTCATCATCCATTTGGTCATTCTGGCAAGGCGCTCGATATTACACCCCCTGTAGAAATACTTTCTTGTCGAAGGATTTAAACTTCCTGTTTGGTAGCCTTGGCTCCTGATGATTATGAGGGCTCCTAATGAGGGTTATGAATGTAATTGGGTAGTGAACAGACCAGGGCATAGGGATGGTTGTTGGTGGTGATGTCAGATTTTGTTTCATGAGTTGATCTGGGATGAAGATCAGGTCTCGGCTTGTCCCATGTTAGTGTGTGGGAGCATTCACTATTTGGGTATATTTGAGGACAATCATTGCCTTGAGGAATGTGTTGGATTCTTTGCTGGTTAGGGATCAGAGGTTGTAGTCACCAAGGGTGATAAGTGGTTTGGTTGTGATCCATTTGTACAAATGGTCTCCAGGATGTTGGATAATTCTTTGCTTTTGGCATTCAGTGGCTTATAGGTGAGGCATAAACTCAGATATTTGTTGGTTATGATGATGGTGTTGTTCTCAGCTGACTCATTGATAAAGGTGGTCTTAAATCTGAAGTGGCTTCTTGCTAGTATCAGTACGCCACATCCTCTTTTGTGCATTCTGGGACAGTTGTATGATACATATCCAGGTGGGGTGATTTGGTTCAGGATGACTTGGTCTGTGTCCGTTAGCCAGGTTTGTATGATGCCGATGATATATATCCTATGGGCTTGTATGTAGTCACTGATGGTTTGTTTCTGACTGACCTGGCGTTGATTAGGGCAAATTTGATTGAGGAGGCAACAATGGGGTTTGTGTGATTGGTTTGAGGAATAGTTGCGCGTTGTAGCTGCATTATGTTGCGTGCTCTGCATGAGGAAGGTCTGTGGCACTGGTGCATCAGGGTAGCAACTGGCCATCGAGACAAAAGTGTCTGCAGGTGAGCAGGCATAGTATGTGACCTGGTTCCTATGGGGGTTGTCCGGTAGGTTAGGAGCAATGCCAGCAGAAGGTGGTGTTTGAAGTTCATGTCCTTTGGTTGCATTTTTGGTGCTCTCGGTGGTTTGCAGGTGATGAGGTGACTAGGAGCTGGCTGGTTGGAGCGGCCATTCTAGCTGCTTCAGATTTGGATCCAGTGCGCACACCTTGTGGAGTCCCAGGGGGGAGGAGTGAGGACTGTGTGATGACTTCCCTTGGGATTCCTTATTTCAGCAGTCATGGCAGTGGTTAGCCGTGGGCCCACGGTATTCTAGGCTCTGTGGGCTTGCAGTTGTTTAATGCCTGATCTGGATGTGTTGTCTGGATCAGTAGTCGGGTGAGTTGTCTGCTGGAGGTCAGGCAGAGTCCATGAAGGGTGGAAAATTGGGTCAGTCTCCCGCTGTTGGTCCCTGCCAAAGGGCCCTTTGGCGTGGCCCTTAGGCGTGGGTGTGCCTAGGCACACCAGTTCTTATATGGAGGAACTTCAGCTGTGCAGTGGTGCAGGGCCCTCCCGATTGGTCTGGGCAGCACAGAGAGGGAGGAAACAGGTTTCCCGCCTCTGCTGCCAACACCGATCGGGGGTCTGTTGCTGATTATGTATGTAAGGTGGGAGAGTGGTGTGTTAATATAAGCCGGCACACAGTATGTGGTGTGAAATTTTATTTGAGGTGTGCTATTTTGTGAGAACAAATCTGCATGGCTGGATGTTTAATGCATTGATATGACTGGTTTCTGCATGTGCTTGATTAAGGTGAGCAATTGTGGTTGGTTGTTGGGTCTTTTTAAACTGCACATGTGGGTGGGTGCAGTTCTTCTGATAGTTGGGGCAATTTATTTGAGCAGAATGTTCCTGCTGGTGAGTCTTTAATTGTAATGGTGTGATTAAGAGTGGTGGATTTTGGTCTACTGTTGGTTAGAGTTAAGAAGAGCTCAATGGGTGGGTACTGTGTCTAAGTGTATGTGATTTTAACCCTTTTTGGGTGAAACTTTAGAGTGTGGTATGTAAAAAGGGTTAGGCTACACTAGTATTAAGGGTAATTTTAATGTTTTCTTTTTTTGTCTTGCAGTTTGTGTAAATCCTGCCGTTCGCCTGATTAGTGTGGATTTTCAACATGATAGAGACAATTGACCTCTGACAAAGCAATTATGAAACACCTTTGGGCATCCTGTGTGGCGGTTGGGTCCAGTTGGGTCAAGTCCTTGCTCATACAAATAGCAACATTGCATAAGATAAGTGTGATTTCATAAACTGCAAGATAAGCGTGCTGAGTTTACACCTGGGCCGGATGGTATACATCCAAGGATGTTGAAGGAACTGAAATATGAGATTGCAGACCTGCTATTAGTAATCTGTGAACTATCATTAAAATCATCTCTAATACCTGAAGATTGGAGGATCGCCAATGTAACACCAATTTTTAAAAAGGATTCCAGGGGTGATCCGGGAAACTACAGACCGGTGAGCCTGACGTCAGTACCAGGAAAAATGGTAGAAACCATCATAAAGAATAAAATTACTCAGCATGTAGATAGTCATGGCCTAATGGAAGACAGCCAACATGGCTTTAGACAAGGAAGATCTTGTCTTACTAATCTGTTATGTTTTTTTGAAGGTGTGAATAAACAGGTGGACAAAGGTGAGTCGATTGATATAGTGTATCAGGACTTTCAGAAAGCTTTTGACAAGGTCCCTCATCAGAGACTTTTGACAAAACTAAAGAATCATGGGATAGGAGGCAGTGTACTATTGTGGATCAGGAACTGGTTAAAAGATAGAAAGCAGAGGGTAGGGCTAAATGACCAATTTTCCCAATGGAGAAAGATGAATAGTGGTGTACCCCAGGGATCTGTGCTGGCTCCGCTGCTTTTTAACATATTCATAAATGACCTTGAAAGTGGAATAACGAGTGAGGTTATCAAATTTGCAGATCACACAAAACTATTTAAAGATGTTAAAACCCGAGAGGATTGTGGAAAATTGCAAGAGGATCTTGATAAATTGGAAGACTGGGCATCAAAATGGCAGATGAAATTTAATGTGGACAAGTGCAAAGTTATGCACCTAAGGAAGAACAACCCAAACTATGGTTACACGATGCAAAGTTCCACATTAGGAACCACCACCCAGGAAAAAGATTTAGGCGTCATTGTGGATACCATGTTAAAACCCTCGGCCCAGTGTGCAGCGGCGGCCAAGAGAGCAAATAGAATGCTAGGTATCATAAGGAAAGGAATGAAAAATAAAACAAAAGATATTATAATGCCTCTATATCGTTCCATGGTGAGACCGCACCTTGAATATTGTGTGAAATTCTTGTCGCCGTATCTTAAAAAGGATATAGCGATATTAGAAATGGTTCAGAGACGAGCCACCAAAATGGTAAAGGGGATGGAAGGATACTCCTATGAAGAAAGGCTAAAAAGGTTAGAGCTCTTTAGCCTGGAAAAGAGACGGCTGAGGGGAGATATGATAGAAGTCTATAAATTAATGAACGGAGTAGAACGGGTAAACGAAGATCAATTGTTTACGTTATCAGAATATAGAAAGACTAGGGGACATGCAATGAAGCTACAGGGTAAACTATTTAAAACTAATAAAAGAAAATATTTTTTCACTCAACGTGTAATCAAACTCTGGAATTTTTTACCAGAGGATGTAGTAAAGGCTGTTAGTGTAGCTGGGTTTAAAAAAGGTCTGGACAAATTCCTGGAGGAAAGGTCCATAAACCATTATTAAGAAGGGACCCAGGATATCAATGGTTGACCCAGTACAAGCATTGTGGAACCTGTGTCTTTTGGGGAAACTGCTAGGTACGTATGACCTAGATTGGCCACTGTTGGAAATAGGATACTGGGCTTGATGGACCTTGGTCTGACCCAGTATGGCATATCTTATGTTGTTATGTTCTTACAGCAGTGAGGCGTTGAGTTTACAGCATCAAGATATTTTTGCAAGGTTATATGCTCTGATGTTAATGTGCCAGTCTCAGGCTTGGATTGATAGCCAAGACATGATGACCCATGGGTACTGAGATCCTTTTCTCCACCTCCGAGTGTGATTCAGTTTTCTCTGTTTGATGCATATGGAATGAAGTTTTTTGATTGAATGACTCTTATTAAATACCGACTGGCATAAAAGTACAGTATGAGCATTGACATGATCACGCTTACTTTGCCAGTAGGAGTAGCTGGGGCATTGTCTGATCAGAGTACATGTAGAGTTCACAGTAATTCACCTTGATATTAAATACCTTCAGTCAAGCACAGAACAGGTATAAATATCTGGGCCTGAATTTAAGGCGCAGTCTCTGCCACTTACGCTAATATTTTATAAGGACAAGTAGGAGCCTACTTGTCTTTCTAGAAAAGGCTTAAAATAAGCACATTTTGGCTGCCTTAACCTTGGTGCCCAGTTATGAAATTACTTTCCATTGGCTCGATATTGAGTTGGGCAGGCTATGCGCCTCTACGGCGCATAGCCCTGCCTGCCAAATCTTAACCCCAGATATTAAATGCCAGGGTCATATGCGGCCCCAGCACCGGATATCTGGGATTACCAGACATGCTGGAAGCCATGGTAGCTAACTGGGCAGCCGCAATATTGCATGCTGCCCGGTTAGCTCCCATGCCTTAAAGATAAGTGAGGGATTTCCTCGCCTATCTTTTTAGGTACAGGTCGCTAACTGGGCAGCATGCAATATCACTGCTGCCCGGTTAGCAACAATCTCTGCCTCCACTCCACTCCACTCCACTCCAGAATCCCCTGAACATGCCACGATGCTAACCGAATAGCATCAGGGCACATAGGGGAGTTAGAAGGGAATATCCAACAGCACAACCATGTAAGTGCCGTTGAACATCCCCATTTAAGGCATTTACACAGTTTATTGGGTTGTAAACTGTGTAAATGACTTCCAAAAATTGGGACCCACAAATTTTTCTGTGTTGTATTCTATAAGCCATCAGAAAAAGGTGGGCCACACGGGCCCTGGCCCCATCAAAACTTCTCTGCCATTAATGTGGCAAAGACCCTTACTGTCTGCCCACGGGAGATTGGATCCCCACAGGCAGAACAGGAGAGGAAGACTGGCGATTGTGACCTCATGCAGGTTGTCTGGCCTAGGGGTGGAGCTAGGGTAGAGTTAGGGCAGAGCTTGGGGCAAAGTTAGAGTGGGGCTTGGGCCTTTCCCCCCTATGAAAGAGGCATTCTGCCACCCCTGTTGCATTCAATTACACAAAATTGTTTATCACACTTTTTTTTAATAATTTGAGGTTATATCTGACCAGCACAAAACCATTATCTATAAGTCATAGAAAAAATGGCTTACTCTGATGCGTAAGTAAAGGGCGGTATATCAAATGCCTAAACCATAAACCATAAACCATACTACATCTGTGCAGTCAACTCCAGCCACAAACCCACAATACTCCTAGGAGACTTCAATCTTAAGTCCACTAACAAAAAGGATGCAGAAGCATTTCTCCAAGCAATGAGTTCGCTCCAATTCACGCAAATAATCAACACCCCAACACACAGACATGGATCTTCACCAGACCTTATCTTCGTACCCAACTACCTAACCTCAAGAGGCCTAATATCAACACACATCATAACACCAGTACCATGGTCTGACCATCACTTAATTGAAGTAAACATTATACCGCAAGAGGAGAAACTAAACAAATATCCGGACAACACACCCACACAAAGAAGATTTAAATGCTTCAACAGAGACCAGTTCCTGCAAGACACAATACAAAACCTAAACTCTGAAACAGATGACCTAGAAGCACTAATCACCAACTGGAACAACACCATATACAACGCTGCCAAAGCAAAAGACTACAGACACAGGACACTTCGCTGCAACAAACTACAACACAAGCCATGGTACTCAAAAACTATACGAACCGCAAAGAGGAACCTCAGAAAAATAGAATGGAGATGGAGACAGAACAAGTCACCCGAGACTCAGGACCTATACCTAACAAAGCAAAAACAATACAACGAATGCATCAACCAGACAAAAAGGGAATACCATACAAACATCATACGCAACTCCAACAACAAACCCAGAGAACTATTCAAAATCGTAAAAGCCCTCACCAAGGATCAGAACACCGAAGACAACGTGCAAATCGACCCACAAAAATTTGCGGACCACATCCAAGAAAAGTTTCACTCAGCAGTACAAGCAAGACCCAGCCCACCCCCAAAGACTAACACACCCTTGAATACCTGGACAACATTCAACACCCCATCCACAGAGCAACTCTCCCACATCATAACAGCAATCAAGACAAGCACAGCCCCCACTGATCCCTGCCCTGTGCCCTGGATCAAGGCCACCAAATAAAACTTCATCCAAACCATCCACAAAATGGTGCACTCCTCCCTAACCCAAGGGTGCATGCCAAATCACTGAAGCTCACGACAATAAGACCTATCCCGAAGAAATCCACACTCGACAAGAACAATCCAGCAGCATACAGACCTATCTCCAGCATACCACTTTTAGCAAAAATAATCGAAAAGACTGTACAGCACCAACTACAAGAATATATAGACAACCACACTCCCCTGGACAACAATCAACATGGGTTCTGCCCCAACCATGGGGTAGAAACACTTCTGATATACCTCTTTGACAGCTTCCTCCGCATCATAGACAACACCAAGAAAGGCATCCTAATGATCTTCATAGACATCTCATCTGCATTTGACACAGTTGACCACAACACCCTATTGGATAGACTGCAGAACATCGGTCTACAGGGTGCCACCCTGAACTGGTTCCGCTCATACCTGACTGACAGACAAATACAGGTCAAGGTAGGACACAACACATCCCGACCCATAAAGGTCAAACAAGGAGTGCCACAGGGATCAGCCCTCTCAGCCCTTTTATTCAACCTATACATCCAGCCAATATGTGTCATCATGAATGAGCACCACATACAATATACAATCTACGCAGATGACATCATGATCTACACACCCATCTCAGTCGACAACCCGGACTACACCAATATAACAAACTGCCTCACACAAATGGAAAACTGGCTTAAAAAAACAACCTATCAATAAACTACAGCAAGACGGAGGCACTGATCATCACGCAAAACCCGGACTTCACCCCCCCCCACCCGACATCAAGATAAAAGATACACTCATACCTATAAAATTAGAAGTGAAATACCTCGGAGTCATCTTGGACAAAGAACTTAACCTCCAAGCACATATAGGAAGAACAATCAAAAGCGCATACCACAGAATGCGACTCATCAGAAAACTCAAGCCCCTCCTCGACCCAGAGCACTTTTGCACCGTTTGCCAGGCACTAATAACCCCTCTACTAGACTTCTGCAATCCAATATATACCGGGCTACCAAAGCAGACCCTCAGACCTCTTCAACTGGCACAAAACACAGCTGCCCGCATTATATCCGGTACTACAAGACAAGATCACATCACACCCATACTGAAAGAACTACACTGGCTCCCAATCATCTCACGCATCAAATACAAAACTATCATAAACATATTCAAGATCAAACAACACTCTTCTGCCATAAGCCTACACACACTCATATAACCCAACACAAGCACAAGGCCAAGAAGAAGAGGCACCGCCAATCGGGTAAACACTCCAAAAGACTTCACCAAGACCCGCAAAGACACAGTACAACGAGCACTCTCCCTGGCTGCTCCATCCATCTGGAACTCTCTCCAAGATGAACTGAGACTAACCACAGAAATCAAGGATTTCCGAAAACATCTGAAGACAACCCTGTTCATCGAATACTATGGGCATACCCCTTGAGCCAACAGACATGACAGAACTGCAGTCCCTCCCACCACCCCAAGACTGTATATAAGAATGTATAATAGCTCATGATGTATAATAGTGCACTATGTAGATAAACCAACGCTAATCATTTCCCCACCTACACCCACACACCACACTTTCCACTGCATGAAGACACTTGCCTCCCCCTTGATTGTTTGCCGTGGAAACCGCCTTGATTGAATGATAAGGCGGTATGTAAATACCATTAAATAAATAAATACATCAGAATTTATTGATTAAGGAGTCTATTCCAAGCCATGAATAGTGGGGATGTAGCCATCCCTGGACGTACATCACTGCTATTCATTCCCCTTGCCATCCCCGTGCAACGCTCCCTGTAAGAACAGCGGAGTTTATTTATTTATTTATTTAACATTTCTTCTATACCGCGCTATAAAAATCAGTGCGGTGTACAATGAACAAAACATACTGCAATGCCTACAACAACATTGAGTTTACAAAGAACAGGGAGGATAATACATGAGATAACCGGGGAAACTATGTACAGATAACTCTATACTATATATATATATATATATATACTTTAACTATATACAATATTCTAAACTCGATTGGATATTGTGCGTGATTCATGTGGGTGGAGCAGTTAAGGGTTATCTTGTTTGTCTAGTGGGCTATCGTGTAGCCTAACCATTTTCTGGTTGTATTAGGGTGCTAAGGCATCTGGGGTATGTGGGAATCTTGGTAGATGTGTGAGTGTCCAGGATAGCTTCTGAGTAACATTTTGTGAACAAATGGTGTTTCACGGCTTTTCGGAATTGTATTAGGCTCTTGATGCCACGGATTTCATGTGGAAGTGTATTCCAGTTTAGAGGGGCGAATATTGAGAAAGCTCTGTTTGACGTGGCTTTAGTACATGATGTCATCATCTTAGGAACTATTAAGGTGTTCGTTGTACAGTGTTGCCTTAGACGGGGGCAGAAGAGGGCAGGCAGAAGGCAGATCAAGGGTGGTGCATGGGCAGGCCATCACCCTGGACATACAGGGCCGATTCTGAGGTGGAATAAGTCCCCCTGGACGCAGGGTCATAGCGGCAGCCAGCGGGGACAAAGCAGGGAGGCATGTAGGAGGTTCCCTGCAGCCGGACCCTAGCCATGGGAGGCTGAATTGGGAGTCTGGCTGTGGTGAAAGGACAATCACAGTGGCGGGCGGCATTTGCAGCTCTGTAATGGAGCTGCGGTGGCATGGCAATGAGACCCCATGGCACTGTGCCTCCATTACTGAGCCAAGCTGAGCTAGCCAGCTATGTGGCTGGGCATGAAGCTGATCAGAATCAGGGTCGGCCTGCACGTTCAGGCCAGTAGACCTGATTCTGCCCAGCCACATTTGTGAATAGGCCTCTGTGTATCTATTTTATGATTAATGCATGGATCAAAAAATGGTAAGACGTGTGGCAAGGAGGCCTATCCAGAGTCCAGGGGAGGACAAAGAGACAGGGAATTCACCCTAGTAAAGTGCCCCCTTTTACCAAATCAGGGTAAGAAAGCCATAAACACCTCCAGGGATCAGAAAACTTCCATGTGGAAAACATTTCAGGCTCCCCCTAGTGGAAGAAAGGGGAGAGGATACAAGGCTCAGAACCCTTTAGGCAGTGAATACTTCAAGCACTAAGGTGCCCGGAGTCAGGCTGATTGCCGTCATCTGAGTAGGGTGGGGTTAGAGCTAGAGCCCTGGAAGTATAAACCCAGAGCAGAGTGTGATTTAGTGGAGAGGAGAAGCAGGAACCCAGGCTGAGCAGAGCAGAGGAATGGAGCTTCCAGCTGGAGAGAGTGCTATTTGGCATGTAGCACGGCTGCAGGAGAGTTTGGAGCCAGGAACAAGAGAGACTCCAAGATCCCCCGGGAGGCTGTTAGCTGAGCATGACGGGGAGTCAGAGCCTATGCAGCTGGGAGAGCCCGAGGTGAAGCTGATTGAGGAGGACACTCCCATGGACTGTTCCTTGTGCCAAGCTGTAAACCTGGGGAAAGTAGAAAAAGCAAGCCAGTCCTGAAAGAAGGTCTCCCAGGAAAAAGGTACCCTTATACCACAAGCAGGGTGGCTGTGATCCCATGTGTTTATAAAGGGGAAGTTTACCACAGACTTTAAATGTGCTTTTTGTTTGGTGCTTTAGCCAGCAAAGCTAAGAAGGGAATACAATTAGGCTTGCTGGTAAAGACTGTGTATCCTGCAATAGAGAGAACCTTTAAAACTGCATTTTGTGGTTGGATATGTTTTGGACAATTTTTGCTTCCAAGAGTCCTGAACCAACAATCCTATGTGTGGTATGATCGAAACATTGTGTATATAAAAATAATAAATTTCTGTCATTTGCCTTACCTACTTGAGCCTGACTACAGCTTTCTGCATGGTGCACTCATACAGCTGAATAAGGACTACATTTCCCAGAGGGTATTGCAGGGAAATAGTTTTTAAAAAAAGCTGAAAAAGCATACAGCAGAAAGTTCCTTCAAGAATCCACGCCTCTCTAACCTAGAGGTGAGTGGTGGTGGCGTGACAGACGTCACATGCCAGAAGAGTGTGGAAGGCTGAACATGAAAATATCGATTCAGTCATGAGCATCTAATTGGATCAATGGTGAATATTCATAGATGACTATGTACCTTTTCATGGCACCCACATTATTATTGACAGTCATTGAAGTGTGACACTATAGCTGCATGAAGTATGTGCCAGGTAAACCACCAACATGCTGTGATTTTCTAACTGGCACCATCATAATTCCAGCCTACACTAAAAACTCAAATACAC
This sequence comes from Ichthyophis bannanicus, assembly GCA_033557465.1. Taxonomy (NCBI): domain Eukaryota; kingdom Metazoa; phylum Chordata; class Amphibia; order Gymnophiona; family Ichthyophiidae; genus Ichthyophis; species Ichthyophis bannanicus. The sequence goes on from CM066041.1 coordinate 278,945,728, forward strand.
ATTTTGTGCTATGAATAGAGGGGTCTGTCATGGTTTCAAGAGAGAACTACTCAACACGATGACATTTATTGATTTATTTTAGGATGCTTTTATTCAGTGTGGAAATCAAATCTACCTTCAAAGCCTATCACCCTATCATCCCTTCCTCCCATCTCCAAATTGCACACCATCATCAACTTCCTTTCTTCAACCCTCCCATTTCAGTCCCCCATTAACCCACAAGGAACAGCAAAGTTTTTAATTTCTTCTTAAGTGCCCTTAACTCCTGTTCCTATCTGATAGAAACTGGTTTCACTCTTTTGAACCAAGACCAAGGATATTCTTCTGCTACATTCACTTAGAACCTCTTTCACTGTGGTAAGCCCGAGTCTAGCTTTGCTCTCTGACCATAAACTACATTCTGGCTGATACCATTGCACTCTAATGTTAAATAAGCAGACCTACCTTCCCTCAAGACCCTGAATGAAGTCAATGTGCTGTTAAGGTCCGGAATGGAGAAAGTCTGCTGACTATATGCACACAAATGATCAGGTGCTCAAGCAAGTAACATTTCCAAGTATGTATTCACAAAAAAAGCCAAAGATAGCATTATTCAGAGACCCCACACCTGGACACATACACAGACACAGGAACATCGGCTAAAGTTAAGGCAAGCCCACAAAGAGTATCCAATAGTAAAGAAACTCTATTGTCAACAATCTATGATTTCTGTATGGTGCAGGTCTATGGTAAGGACTGTGCAAGTGCTGCAACTGCACAGGGCTCAAGTACAGAAGGGCACTGATGTCATCACTGGGGCTTCCAGGAAGCCTGATAAGAGCAAGTTCCTGCGCATGACTGGGGGATTGGGGTGATGCCAGGTTTGCAAGTTGCAGAGAGTGCCTTTCTTGTATGGATTAAGAACTACATTTATGATGGCTGCTTTCCTCAGTGACTACGTGCCTCTGCTATATTATGGGATGGCAGCTCTGCTAAGGTGAGTCCTTGAAAGAGGAGCCTAATCTTGATAAGGGGATGACGAAAGGGATGTGTAAAAAGGAACTGTATTGCTTGTGGTGCGCAGACTGGAGGCTGTCCTTGAACTGTTCAGACCTACTGGGCTGTTTCGGATCAGCCAAGCTGTTCAGGGGGGAGGGTCAATCCGAGCAATTGCCATAATAGTCTTGTAATTGTCTGTATTAAACCCAGAAAAGAGAAATCTGCCGTTGGGTCAGTCTCTGAGATGATTTAGGAAGACAGAGAGAAAGACCAAGAAACATTCGACACTAGCTTGCTACAATCCTGGTACATGACACAGCAATCACACAGACTACAATAGTTTAATTTTAGCAAAAGATGAAGCTGCAATGCTAATCATATTTCCATAAAAGATACTATATGTTAGCTTTAATTCTAATCATGAGAACAGAACAGTTCCTAGCCAGAAATAGTCCAAAACATGTCACTCAAAGGTCAATGATGTTTTGAAACACGCTATGGAAATCCTGGAAAGAAACAGGATATGAACCTAAGGGGCAGGTTTACTAAAGCACAGGTTGGGGGTGGAGCATGGGTGCTAATGGTACATTGCGGATGGTGTGCACGTACCACGAATGTTACTACTAGCGTGGGTGCACCTCAATGGGTGGTGTTAAATGCACTCTCATGTCGGATTGTGAAGTGCCACATTTTAGAAACGGGCCAATGGCATGGGGATGGATGCGCATGTCCTTTCAAGTTGACACAGTCCTCCATGCTAGTTTCACAGCCCAATCACATGCTACCAGCATGCTCTTTGGTAAACATGCCCCCAAGAGTGGTATTATGATTTTTTTAGAGAAAATCTTTCTTCTGGCATTGGAACCTTTATGCCTTTGATCTTGCTATGTCTTTCCCATCTCTCTGATGATTTCAGCCACACTTAATAATACCATCCCAGCTGTCAGGGAAGATTGAATTAGCCATTAGAGTCACTGTTGCATTAACGCTGGTTCTGAAAGCATGAAAACTGCTCACAGAACTACAAAGCTGGTTTTGTATTATGACTCTTCTGGGGAGAGAGGCAGTCTCCCTGCATCTTCTTTGCGTAAGGGTGAAGATGAAGTCTACAGGAAAGCAAAAAGATTAGATTCCTTGGCTCTAATTCAGATACTGCTGCTATGACTGTGATCCTATGAGTCCTTAGTAATACCAAGTTGCTCCTCAATAAAAATTAATTGTTCAGAAAACGTCATATTTCTTCAGACCTCTATGGCCTTGGTCTTCACTCCCAGTCCTTGGCCATCAACAGATCAGGTTTTCAGAATATCCGTTACAGTTAAGTTTATTTGATATACCTTCTATTATGAAGCACATCTAGGTGGAAAACAATACAAGTTTATAAAAATAAATAAAAATATGCATGAGAGAGATTTGCATGCCCACTACCTCTATTGTATGCACATATTCATTAGGGATATCTGAAAATATTAACTGTTCATAACCCTCAAAGAATAGATTGTTTAAACTCTGATGAGCAGGGATGGTCTCTTACATCTATTTGTACAGCGTTGTGTATGCCTTGTGGTGCTCTACAGATGATTAGTAGTAGTAGCAGAGTCAGGCCAGCCATTGACCTGTCCTAACTTCATGCGGTTCAGCAATCTGGTTAGCAGTTAAATATCGATGCTGACTGGATAGCTTCTGCAACAGCCCCCACTCCACCCACAGACCACCCTGGATTTAGCCAGATAGTGCCGCTGAATAACAGGATCACCAGGGTTAAGCCGGTTAGCAGATCCTGCTACCAGCTAAACCCTTTAGAATCTCCCACTCCCCCCAATCTATGGTCTTGAAAACTCACATATAGAATTATCTTTGTGTAATTGTTATGTAGCTCCAGTGAAAGGCATTACCGTTTGCAGCAGCTTCAGTGGCCAACCTTCAAAGGAATTATTATTTCCAAAGGTTTTCAGAAATAAATCACAAAGGGCAGTCCAATGCTCAGGGGCACTATTTCGTGCTTCATGCTGTCATGCAAAGGACCTGGGTCTGATTCATCAGATAGATCCTCTGTCCCCTGTGTCATGATGGTAAGGGGTTCCAGTCATCACTAGTGACAGCTAGTGACCATATTTAGGCTCCAGAAAGATCTTAGTTCATGATCACCAGCTGAGGACAGTGAGGTATATTCAGACATGTGCATCCCCAGGCCGCTCAGACATCTAGACATCCGGATGGCCCGGGAATGCACCCGATTCTGCTCCTGCGGGGGCTAGACATCTCCACGGGAGCAGAATTGCAGCACAGTGGCTGAACATTTGGGGGTGCCCTGATTCAGGCACCTGGGACATCCAGCCACTTCCCTGACTAACTCAGCCAGGCTCCTCCATGGAGCAGCAATGGCATGCCGTCCTGTTGCCATGCCACTATGGCACCATGAAGGAGACGCAATCACTGGCTGCCCTCAAAACATTCTTTCCCACAGCCTGACTCCCGATCAGGCCTCCCATGTTTGGGGTTGGGCTGCGGGGATCCTCCTGCACCTCCTCACCTCTTTAGTCTGGCACCCCTTAGAGGTGGAATAAGACCCCATCTAACCTGCTAACCCAGGATGTACAGGGTCGACCTCAGCCCACCCCCTCCAGCCCACAAACAGAGCTCCTCGCACAAGTCGGCTATACATGCAGGGAGATCTGTGGCCGCCAGTGTGATCCAGACATTTAGTGGATGTCCAGACCCACTAAACGAGGATCGGAATCTACCCCTGTAACTGCAACAACTGGGCTAGGTGGGCAGCAAAAGGACATAAAAGCAGGAAATGAAGGACACTGACACCAAATCTCAGATCTGATTCCAACTGAACTGGAAACACAATGGCCTAGGAGGAAACTGCTCAATCCCCATACCTATCCTCAAAAAAATCAAGTCTGAGGAGCCCATTTCTTGTTATTTTTCTCTGTTACAAAAATTATTCCATTTTCACTCCAGTGTTTTCCATTGAAAATTCTGTCATTATTTAATAAAATGGGGGGATCAGACATTTTTCAGATATGTTAATGAGAGGAGGAAGGCAAAAGTGATATTGTCAGACTCAAGGGTGCAGGGGAGGAATATGTAGAAGCTGATAAGGATAAAGCAGAATTGCTTAACAAATATTTCTGTTCTGTGTTCACAGATGAAGAACCAGGAGCAGGACCTCAAAAAACACCCACAAACAGGAACAGAAGCGAGAGGCATCTTGAACAATTTTCAGAAGACTGTGTTTGTGAGAAACTAGCTAAACTTAAAGTAGACAAAGCGATGGGACCAGATGGGATACACCCTAGAATACTGAGGGAACTTGGGGACATTCTAGCAGCTCCACTGATTGACCTTTTCAATGCCTCTTTGGAGTCGGGAGTCATGCCAGAGGACTAGAGAGAGGCACATGTTGTCCCTTTACACAAAGCGGAAGTAAGGATGTGGTTGAAAACTACAGGCCGGTTAGTCTAACCTCTGTGATGAGGAAATTATTGGAAACGCTGCTGAAAGAGAAAATAGTGAGGTTTCTGGAGTCCAATAGATTACAGGATTGGAGTCAGCATGGATTCACCAGAGACAGGTCTTGTCAGACAATTCTGATTGATTTCTTTGACTGAGTGTCCAGGGAGTTGGACCGAGGGAAAGTCATAGGTGTGGTGTACTTGGATTTCAGTAAAGCCTTTGACACTGTTCCACACAAATGACTTATAAACAAACTGAGCTCTCTAGGGATGGGTCCTAAACCTACTGATTGGGTTAGAAATTGGTTGAGTGGGAGGTGACAAACGGTACAGGTAAATGGCACTCACTCTGAGGAGAAGGAGGTTACCAGTGGTGTGCCGCAGGGATCTGTCCTTGTTCCGATTCTTTTTAACATCTTTGTTGTTGGGTAAGGTTTGCCTCTTTGCAGATGGTACCAAAATCTGCAATAGAGTAGACACCTAGGAAGGAGTAGATTTATTTATTTTATTTATTTATTTAGACAGTTTTGTATACCGCCTTATCCTTCAATCAAAGCGGTCACAACACAATTGGGGGATACATTTAACACACAGGGATATGAGACACATACACTAATACTTACAGGGAACATGGGCAATGGAGGGTTAAGTGGCTTGCCCAAGACCACAAGGAGCATCTGTGGGACTAGAAACCCCAGTCCTTCCGGCCCAGATAACATGAAGAGGGATCTAGCTAAGCTTAAAGAATGGTCAAAATTTGGCAGCTGAGATTTAATGTTAAAAAATGCAGAGGCATGCATTTGGGCTGCAATAATCCAAGGGAGCGGTACACTGTAGAGGGTGAAGTACTTCTGTCCACAAAAGAAGAGCAGAACCTGGGCGTGATTGTGTCTGATTATCTTTAATTATCTAAACAGGTAGAAAAGGCGATCGCAAAAGCTAGAAGGATGCATAAGTACATAGGGAGAGGAATGACCAGTAGAAAAAAGGAAGTGATAGTGCCTCTGTATAACTCTTTAGTGTGACCTCATTTGGAATATTGTGTGCAATCCTGGAGACTACACCTTCAAAAGGATATAAACAGATTGGAGTCGGTGCAGAGGGTGGCTACTTAAATGGTTAGTAAGCTTCATTATAAAGCATATGAGGATAGACTTAAGGATCTTAATATGTATACATTAGAGGAAAGGCGGGATAGAGAAGATATTATAGAGACGTTTAAATACCTCCATGGCATAAATGCACAGGAGGAGGGTCTGCTACAAGGGGACATTGGATAAGGATGAAAGGGGATAGACTTAGGAGTACTATGCAGGAATATTTCTTCACAGAAAGAGTGGTCGATGCATGGAATAGTCTCCCAGTGGAGGTGGTAGAGATGAGGACAGTATCTGAATTCAAAAAAGCATGGTACAAACACAGAGGATCTCAAAAAGAAAAAAGGAGACTATTATAGTATTTGATATGGAAGGGCAGACTAGATAGGCCATGTGGTCTTTTTCTGCCGTCATGTTTCAATGTTTCTATTTTAATTGATATAGCTGACGACATGGGAGTGAATGATTTCTACAGACTGCATTCTACTTTTTAAAAATTTGGGGCACTGCTATTTTGTTTTTTACAGGGAATAAATGTTTTACTACTGTGAATTTATAATCATGAAAAACTAGTTGAAATGTGCTACAGTGTCATGAATTTTGTAAATGCTAGTATTTCCATCCAATTCTGCAAGAGGGGACGGTGTATGCAGAGTTATCAGAACTGGCACAAACCATTAGGCAAACTAGGCAGCTGCCTGGGGATGGCAAAGAGGAGGACATTCAAAGCTAAACAATAGATTCTGACAGCAGGGGGGGGCAAAACATTTACGGTTTGCCTAGCACGCCAACACCTTGAACCAACTCTGGGGATGGCCATGGGGTTATGTGTTATGGATTATGTGTGGTTGAGTGTGAAGAGATAGTGTTTGGCTGTTGTGTGTGTGAATGGGGTATATAGAGGAGTGTGAGTATTTGGTCTGGGTATTGAGGATGTGGGCTGTGAATGTCTGGGGAAGAGAGGTATAAAATGTGTGTCTGTGTGCGTATTTGTGGAAGAGAACTGTGGAGCATATGTACATGGGTAGAGTCAAATGTGAAGAATTTGCAAGGGGTATGTGGTAGGGGGAGAGAGGGTATGTATGCACAGGGGGTTTATGGAAAGCAGTTTTTGGAAGATAATTAGAACTGATCTCACATTCACTGAAGCCAACTAGTTCTCAAGGACTGTGATGTCACATGATCATACGCACCATGTGAACCAATCAGATCCCATGTCATGTAATTTTCTTTAAAAGAAGGGTATCAAGTCAGGACCAGCAGAGGGGTTCCGCCTTCCACTCCAGATGCAATAGAGAAGAGGAAGAAAGCTTCAGAAGGTTCCAACTTGATGGCCTGGTGTGACCTTGCAGAAAATCTTCATTAGTTCATTTGTAGTAGAAGTCTGAAGAGGAACAGTATGAAGTGTTATTGTTTGTTGTGGAGATTAGTGTGTTCTCTGAAGTCCCTTCCCACTACATGCTGATGGTCTCAGAAGTCCATTCTCTCAGTGAGGAGGCCAGTCAGTAGATCTGTTCAATTAATAATTGTGTCAGTATATTTGGCCAAGTCATGATGGAAAAGCAACACTGGAAGAGCTAACCTTTCATGAAAAGTGCTTGGTACAATAAATAGCTCTGTATTTGTACAGATTACTGAAGCTTCAGTTGCAACCTGCAGGGACTCGAGTCTTTCAGCCTGAACTTATTAGTGCTGTCAGGCTTTAAACATGTAGTTCTTCTCCATAAATGATGTGACTGGCCTGGAGTAATATCACTGTGTAGACTGATACATCCATCTCTTCCCCTGAACATGTTGCCTCTTGGGTTCAAGTCAAATCATTGAGGTTTATAGAAATGTCTTTTAGTTAATCTGTTTTATGGAAGAAAGAAAGCCCTCTCTCTAATACAGTTTGTTCCGGTCTTTTCAAGACAGAGCACACCTACATTAACAAAAATGTTGTGTAGGACACCAGCCTCTGGGGATCAGGCAGTGTAGACATGGAGAGGATTAATATTTTACAACCAAAAGAGAAGCTTAATAAGCACTGAAAACTCCCATCAGAGGCTGGAAGAGCTCAGATGAGGCGTTTCAGGCAGCCCAGTGCAAAGTTAGTAGGTGCGCTAGAGTAAACTCTCCCCAGCTTGCACACTCACTTCCGCCCACTGCTCTCACATCTCCACAGGATCAGTGACAGTGGTAATAGCAATAGAACAGGAAGAGGCCTCTGAAACCCTATGTGCTGCACTCTGAAAGTCCACCCTCTGATACTGATGTCCTGTTTGCATAAGGGTGGAACCGGCTGGCCTTTGAAAGCACAGCGTGCAGGGGTTCAGATGCCCCGTACCACATTTCAACCTATTTTGTTGCTGTTACCATTGCCGGTTCTGAGGAGAGGTGGCGATAATGGCGGGAAAGGGAGATCAGGGCTCCTTCTGCCGCCCTCCAAAGCTTGGCACGTCAAAGTGAACCCCTAGTTCACCCCATGGTAGCATCAGCCCTGGGTTCAGGAGAGAGAAGAGGAAGAAGTGTTGTGTGCTATGCAAAGCACACACCTTGCACTGTTTGTGCTCCTCATGCTGCCCACTAAGTCCCACATGAAGGGAAGGAGAGGGCCATGTGAGATGCAGGTGCTGGGGTCTCTCCTTGCTGCAAGATGCTAACAGCAGAGCCCAGGTACTGCTCTGGACCTGAACATCAAGCAGTGATCACACCTCTGTGGCACATCTAACCAGGTCAGAAAAAATACCAGTGCGCCAGGGCAAACCAGTTAAGACACATTGCTTTAATACAGACTTTTCCTTATGGATTCTCTCATTTTTCCTGTCTCCTTTAAAAATACATTCAGAGTACCTCAAGCACAGACATATTATGATGAAATTTCATAGCCTCCCGTGAGCCATTGTTAATTCATACTATATGGTAAAACCCATTTCTGGAACACAAAAACACAGTAAGTGTTGCCTCCATGGATATATGCATGACTATTATTAGTGTGTCTTTTTCTATAGTATTAACAATGTCATTCATTTTATTATTTGCTCTTATTGCCTAAACAAAAATAGCACCTGGAGCCTCGTTTACAATCAGCAAGGTCTGGACGTTATATCATAAGTGTAGCCCTCTTCATGCCAATTCCAATCAGCTGGGAGGTTTGGTTTTAAGAAAGCCTCTCCTGACAGTCCTCATCAACAAAAAGCAGGCGAGAGACATTTAAACGCAAGATAGAACCTCTGGGAATTGACACAATCTTAGCCGTTTTCACTTTACAGAACTTATTATGCTCTTGCTAGCAGCCATAAAAAAATACAATACTCAACTGTTCAGTCGTGTTGTAGCAGTCTTGATTTTTCAGACCTACTACTATTAAAGACTTACTTTCCATGCTGAACTCTACTGAAAGCATCAGAAAAATGGTCTGTGATGCCCCCTTCCTTCCAAAAAAGAAACATGGACCAATACACTTGATCACATCATAGAACACAAATATTTCAGAATATAGCATAATATTACAGCTCTCATTACCCAAGTCCTCACAAATATGAAAAAACAGAAGTCATAAGCAATCCAGAAACACTTCTAATATATTTATTATATGTGATTCATTCTGTATATAACTTTACTGCAAAGAGATATAAAGTTATAGGGCCCAATATTCAAAGGGCATTTACATGGTTTACAGCCAAGTAAATTGTGTAAATACCTAAACCAGGATATTCAAAGGCACTTAAGCGGTTAGTGCCATTGAATATTCCCGTCAAAGCCTGCTACATACTCCGAGACTGCGGTTAACACCGGAACGTGTTGGGGACGTTCCAGGGTGGAGTGGAATCGGAGATTGCCACTAACCGGGTAGCGGCGATATTGCACCGCTACCTGGTTAATGATCTGCAGCTAAAACTAGGCCAGCTTTTGCCTTGCCTAGTTTTAGACATGGATGCTAACCCGGTAGCAGTGCAATATTGCTGCTACCTGGGTAGCCTTGGCCCCAAGGTTGCGAGCTGAGGAGGCAGGGAGGAGTAGAAAGTTATCCACAGAGACTGAGAAAGGAGGAAGGGGAGAGGAGGGTTTAGGGGGAAAAATAAGAAGCTCAGTTTTGGTCATGTTCAATTTCAAGCAATCTAAGCAGCAATGTTGGAAAGGCAGGCAGAGATCCTATCCTGGACTGCCGGAGAGATTTCGGGTGTAGAGAGGTAGATCTGGGAGTCATCAGCATAAAGATGGTACTGAAAGGCATGGGAAGAGATGAGTGCACCAAGGGACTGTGTATAGAGAGAGAAAAGGAGTGGACCCAAGACAGATCCTTGGGGTACACCAAGCCAGAGCGGGATAGCAATAGAGGAGCAGTAGAGGAGGATCCACCAGAGCAAACACTGAAAGAGCGATGTTAAAGGTAAGAAGAGAACCAAAATAGCACAGAGCCCTTAAAACCAAGTGAGGACAAGCTATCAAGGAGAAGGTTGTGGTCAACAGAATCAAAAGCAGCAGAAAGGTCAAGAAGGATGAGGATTGAGTAAAGGCCCTTGGATTTTGACAGGAAGAGGTCACTGGAGACTTAGCAAGAGCCGTTCTGTAGAATGTAAAGGACGAAAGCTGGATTATAGAGATCCAGAAGTGTTTGAGAGGAGATAATGTTGAGGCAACGATGGTGAACTGCATGTTCAAGTAGTTTAGAAATGAAGGGGAGGAGGGAGATGGGTCAATAGTGAGAAGGACAGGTAGGGTCTAGTGAGGGTTTCTTGAGGAGAGGAGTGACCACAGCATGCTTGAAGGCTGCAGGGAAGGTTGCAGTGGAGAGCAATAGATTGATAATATGAGAGATGGAAGTGACTACAGTAGAAGAGATGGAGCTAAGGAGATCGGTGGGAATAGGATCATAGGAGCAGGTAGTAAGTTTGGATGAAGAAAGAAGGTGAGTGATTTCCTCCTCAGAGATCATAGAAAAGGAAGATAGGATAGCAGAGGTAGAGGGGGGGGGAGTTTGGGAGTGAAGATGGGGAGGAGAGGAAGTAGCTGACCTCTTGGGGAATTGGAGGGTGATCTTGTGGATTTTGTCATGGAAGTAGTCAGCCAGGATCTGGGCAGAAAGGGAGGGAGGGATTGGAGGCAGAGGTACCTTGAGGAGAGAGTTGAGAGTTGTAAAGAGACAGCGAGGGTCAGAGGCAAGACAGTTAGTCAGATGGACATAATAGTCTTGTTTGGTGAGTGCTATGGCTGACTGGAAAGAAAGAAGCATGAATTTGAAGTGCAGAAAGTCCGCAAGGGTGTGGGATTTGAGCCAAGCACACTCAGCTGAGAGGGTGCAGGAATGAAGATAGCGGGTAGTGGAAGTCAGTCAGGGTTGAGGTAGAGTATGCCTCACAGGACGTGGCATTGGCAGAGCAAGAGCATCCAGAGCAGAGGAGAGTGCAGTGTTATAGGAAGCTACTGCCTCATCAACACACTCAGATGACATAGTAGAGGAAAGAGGTGATGAGACAGTGGAGGAGAGAGCCAATGGGCCAATAGCATGAATATTTCTAAAGAGGTTGGAGGAGACAGGGTGAGGTTGAGGCTGTGAGTGGTGAAGAGTGAAGCTTAACAGGTGATGGTCTGATAAGGGAAGAAGTGAGTTACAGACGTTTGAGGGTAAGCAATTAGAGAAGAATACAAGGTCAAGGCAGTGGCCTTGATGGTGAGTAGGGGCAGTAGAGAAAAGCTGGAGGTTGAATGATGAGATAAGGGAGAGAAACTTTAAAGCATAAGAGTCAGAGGGGTTAACAACATGAATGTTAAAATCCCTGAGAATAAGGGAGGGGGAAGATGAATCCAGAAAGAAGGAAAGCCACGAGTCAAAGTCAGAGAGAAAGGTAGAGGTGGACTTGTCAAATGGTCGATAAATAACAGCTAATCAGAGAGGTAATGGAGTAAAAATCGAAATGGAGTGGACTTTAAAGGAGGAAAAGAACTGAGACTGAGGCAGAAGGAGGGATTGAAAGTGACAGGAAGGAGAGAGTAGAAGTCAAACACCACCACCACGGCCAGTGGGACAAGATGTGTAAGAGAACTGATAGCCGTTATGACAGAGAACAGCAACTGAAGCCGAGTCTTCAGGGAGGAGCCAGGTCTCAGTTAGATCAAGGAGATGAAGAGCATTAGAGATAAAATCATGAGTAAAGGCAAATTTATTTGAGATGGAGTGTGCATTCCACAAGGCACATGAGAAAGGGAGAGAGGAGGGGGGAAAGAAGAGAGATATGAATAAGATTTGAGCAATTGCATGAGGATTTGTCATGGGAGTGTGAGAAAAGTCGAAAGGGGCCAGGATTGGGTTTGATGTCACCAGAAGGCAGAAAGAGAAGGAGTAGAAGAGAGCGGGGCAAAGAGGAGATTGCACGGCGGAAGCGAGGGTGAGGTTGTTTAAGAGAGGAGAAGGCTGAATGAGAGGGAGAAAATGGTGAAGCTCAAGAGCTGATAAAAGGATAGATTTATTTAACAACTTTTATATACCGCGCTATTTGTTATCAGTGCGGTTTACATATAGCGAAGGTTGCGCAGTCAGAAGACTGTTCTGTGCTTACATTGTAACGGGAGATTAAACTTGGAGCAAGATGATGGGAGAAGTGGGGATGGTAAAAGGAAGATATGGAAGGGGGGCTTGATATTGGTTGGAGAGGAGAAGATTAGGGAGTGTTAACAATAGAAAGAGAAAGTGATGTGGAGACATAAGAGAAATGGAGGGGAGAACAGAAATATATGAAGGATAGGAAGGGGAGAGATCTCAAAGGATTAGGGTGTGCCTGTGAGTAATAGTGGTAATGAGCACAGGATAGATATAAGGGAATGCTAGCCATGAGGTGGGTGGGTGGGCTGAGGAGTGGGAGGGAGGGATAATAAGGCAGAGGAGGGGCAAGACAGAGAGCTCGAAAAAGCTGAACAATATTGCAAAAAGTACAAATGACGTAAAAGAGCACAATAACAGGGACGTTGATAACTTGGATTTTTCTGAGGCAATGGAGGGTTAAGTGACTTGCCCAAGGCCACAAAGAGTGCTAGTAGGAATCAAAACCTAGTCTCTTGGTTCCCAAGCCAGTGCTCTAACCATTAGACTACTCCTCCATTCCCAAGATTCAGGGACTTGATGTCCTGATTTCCCAATTGCATCCCCTAAGAAAAGCAAGACCACAGGTTCCTGCATGCAGTAGGGTAGATCCAGGACTCAATCAACCCTGTTCAGTAAATCTAGAGCCAAGCTGCAACCCTAGCTAGAGATTAACAATTTAAACATGAAAAAGAGAGAAATTCAATGTTAGAGGAAGAACATTTTCACAGAGCTTACAATTCTATTCTGGAGGCTCTAAGGCAGTTGGATTTTCAAAACTTCGGCAAAGAATCTGCATGAGATAAATTAGCACATAGTAGATTTTCAAATATATACATTTTTCTCATGCATATTCATTGTGGATATCCTAAAAACCCAACTGTTTCCAGGATCAAGTTAGGAAGCCCTGATTTATGAGGAGGTTTATAGAGCTCTAAAACAGAGCCTCTTCTGTTGAATTCCCATCCAGTTGGGTTTTCAGGATTTCCACAATGAATATGCATACAAATCTAGTTCATGCATATTTATTGTGGAAAATCCTGAAAGCTAACTGGATAGGGTTCCCCCAGGACAGGTTTGAGAATCACTGCTCTAGAACATATTCCTATAGTAGATGACAGATGACACACAGCTAACAATTTTAAATTTCTTTAGCAAGTCAAATAATATGTAGGACTGGCTGTAACCCAGTATTTCTCAAGCAGGTCCAGGAGTACCATCTAGCAAGTCTGGTTTTCAGGATATCCATAGTGCAGGCAAATCTCTCTCTTGCATATTCACTGGATATTCTGAAAGCCAGAATGGATGGTGGGGAGGGAGGGGGTGGTACTCCAGGATCAAATTGAGAAACACTGATCTGTGTTATTAGGTGCCAAAGAGGAACTTAAAAAAGCTTTCACTCACAAAAATACATCAGAGAGAACAGCAGTGTGTAAGGTATTCAGGTACCCCAAGAGAAGACATCACTAATGACACATAGCTACTGTGTGCACAGCTGGTTACAGAATGATTTTGAGGCTTCCCCTTTGAAGAAGCTTCCACTGCAGTCCTTTGAGTTAGAAGTGATAGATATCTTACAAAGAAATAAGCAAATCAACACAGAAAGAATACAAAGATGACAGAAACATAATCCTGCTCCATTTTACTTGAGTTGGTGATTGCTACTCTTTCCCCCCCCTCCTAACTTCCTCCTCCCCCCCCCTCCCCGCTACACACATGTATCCATATGCATATGGATAATCTGAGGGCAAAAACTATCACGCCAGAAGAAAAAGTGGTAAGAGCAACAACGCTGCTGTCCACTTTTCTCTGTGTTTTGCCCAGGAGAGCTAAGGGTGGCATCGTCACTCAAAGCCGTCATGACAGGGAAGCCCAGTCGGCCAGAAGCAAATCAGCAGGAAATACTTGACCTCCTAGAACTAGAGTAAAGTGAGGAAGGAGACTGCAGAACGGTCTTTTTCTGTGCTGAAATGTGCAGCATTCCACACTTTTAGAATATTTTTCAAGGGGCAGTGGAAAGGATGCTGATACCCGCTGTGTGCTTTAAATATGAACCTCGTCTCCTAGGCAACTGAGGCCTAATCTGGCTCTTCTTAAAGGAAGAGTATTTTCAAAGGCAAAGGAAGTCTGCTTTGATTCTCAGCTGCTTTGTGCTTTGTGCTTTTGCCTTTGCGTGGAATGCCCTCAAATTCTTTTCTATATACAGCCATATATCAGGAATTGTTGCATCCTTACCCTAGAGGTGTCTGGCCCATACCAGACAAGGAGACAAAGAATAGGAAAGGCTTTGTAACTGGGTAGCTCAAGCAGTGACATCATTCAAAAAGGGAGCAGTGTTTCTTAAATGGATATGTACAGTTTCAGAGAAAAGAAAGGATTAGGGCTAGAAATGCTGACATCCAACCATGTCAGTCATAGCGTAGGATCGTGTTTATGCTGTATGTCAGTGAGGTCCAGGCTGTTTCCCGTAAATCACATGTAGCACTTTGGGGCCCTTGGCATGGCCCTTCTGCACAACACTGGTAATAAAATAGATCTAATAGGAATGTGATTCATTGACACATTTGAGGAATGGCAGTTGGCATATCTAATGATATAAGAAATGTCATATTTAATGGACTGGGATTTCTAGTTATACTATTGCCCAGTTTCCTGATGTTCAATTGATAAAGGAGGGTGGACTTCATGTTTAAGCATGACATGCCTTCCTTCAGGTATAATCTATGGAGTGGAGGAATAGCCTAGTGGTTAAAACAGTGGTCTGTGACCAAAGAGATTAGCATTCAAATCCCCCTGACATTCCTTATGGCCTTGGGCAAGTCACTTAATCCTCCATTGCCTCAGGAACAAACTTAGATTGTAAGCCCTCTGGAGACAGGGAAGTACCTGACTGTAAATTGCCTTGAACTGCTACTGGAAAGGCATCACCTAAATGCTGCTAAATAAATAAATTTGTTCTCTGGCATTTCTCTCTGCAGATCAAGCAATCATTAAAATCCCTCTATACATCACATTTTTATTTAACTTTAAAGGAGGTAGAGAGGCATTTTAGAAAGGACATCAAAGTGCAGTCTGGGACATCTAAGCCAGAATGTCTGAAAAAAAGCATACCCATCCAGGTGCAGACACAATTTCAAAAATGTGGATCACACCCTGATCCCATGCCGATCCCACTCTGCTGCTCCATAAGAACATAAGATATGCCATACTGGGTCAGACCAAGGTCCATCAAGCCCAGTATCCTGTTTCCAACAGTGGCCAATCTAGGTCATAAGTACCTAGCAGTTTCCCCAAAAGACACAGGTTCCACAATGCTTGTATTGGGTCAGACAGTGATGTCCTGGGACCCTTTTAATAATGGTTTATGGAGCTTTCCTCCAGGAACTTGTCCAAACCTTTTTTAAACCCAGCTACACTAACAGCTTTTACTACATCCTCAGGTAACAAATTCCACAGTTTAATTACATGTTGAGTGAAAAAATATTTTCTCTTATTAGTGTTAAATAGGTTACCCTGTAGCTTCATTACATGTCCTAGTCTTTCTACATTCTGATGATATAAAAAATCGATCTACGTTTACCCGTTCCACTGCATTCATTAATTTATAGACCTCTATCATATCTCCCCTCAGCCGTCTCTTTTTCAGATTGAAGAGCCCTAACCTTTTTAGCCTCTCTTCATAGGGGTATTCTTCCATCCCCTTTACCATTTTGGTGGCTCTTCTCTGCACCATTTCTAATAACATAGAAACATAGTAAATGACGGCAGATAAAGACCAGTATGGTCCATCTAGTCTGCCTAGTACGATGGCAAGAGTAGGTGCACCTGCCACTGTGTGCAGGCCACCCCTCCCCATGTCTTTGTTTAGGGGTGAACCCACCACTCCATGTAGGACACCCCTATCTGTTGAGAAATTAGATGGTTCCGTTTATTTTGATTTTATCCTGTTGCTGTAAAGGGATCCACTGTGTCTGTCCCATGCCATTTTTAATTCCATCACCGTGTTTGCCCCCACCACTTCCATAAGGAGGACATTCCAAGCATTCACCATCCTTTCTGTGAAAACGTATTTCCTGACATTGCCTTTCAATTTGCCACCTTGCAGCTTCCTATTACAGCTTCCCCGGCTTTGGAAGAGGTTTGTTTGTTCATTATTTCCCTTTAAGTATTTAAAGGTCTGAATCATATCTCCCCTGTCCCTCCTCTTCTCCAAAGTGTACATGTTTATAATGCTATATCCTTTTCAAGATACGGCGACCAGAATTGCCCACAATATTCAAGGTGCGGTCACACCATGGAACGATACAGAGGCATTATAATATCCTTTGTTTTATTTTCCATTCCTTTCCTTATGATACCTAGCATTCTATTTGCTCTCTTGGCCGCCACTGCACACTGGGCAGAGGGTTTTAACATGTTATCCACGATGACGTCTAAATCTTTTTCCTGGGTGGTGGTTTCTAATGTGGAACCTTGCATTGTGGAACCATAGCTTGGGTTGTTCTTTCCTAGGTGCATAACTTTGCACTTGTCCACATTAAATTTCATCTGTCATTTGGATGCCCAGTCTTCCAATTTATCAAGATTCTCTTGCAATTTTCCACAATCCTCATAGGTTTTAACAACTTTAAATAGTTTTGTATCATCTGCAAATTTGATAACCTCACTCGTTATTCCCATTTCCAGGTCATTTATGAATATGTTAAAAAAGCATCAGACCCAGCACAATAGTACAATGCCTCCTATCCCATAACTTTTAAGTTTTGCCACAAGTCTCTGATGAGGGACCTTGTCAAAGGCTTTCTGAAAGTCCAGATACACTATATCAATGAACTCACCTTTGTCTACCTGTTTATTCACACCGTAAACATAACAGATTAGTAAGACAAGATCTTCCTTGTCCAAAGCCATGTTGGCAGTCTCCCATTAAGCATGACTATCTACATGTTCACTAATTTTGTTCTTTATGATGGTGTCTACCATTTTTCCTGGTACTAATGTCAGGCACACGGTCTGTAGTTTCCCAGATCACCCCTGAAAACCTTTTTAAAAATTGGTGTTACATTGGCCATCCTCCAAACTTCAGGTATTACAGATGATTTTAATGATAGTTCACAGCAGGTCTGCAATGTCATATTTCAGTTCTTTCAACATCCTTGGATGTATACCACCTGGTCCAGGTGATTTGCTACTCTTTATTTTATCAAATAGTTGTAATACATCTTCCCAGTGTTTCGATATTTCTTTCAATTCTTCCACAGTATCACCTTTAAATACCACTTCAGTCATGGGTAACATCCCCTATGTCTTTGTCAGTAAAGACTGAAGCAAAGAATTCATTCAGTCTCTCTGCTATGGCCTTGTCCCCTCTTAGTGCCCCATTTACCCCTCTATCATCTAATGTTCCAACTGACTCTCTCACGGTTTTTTGCTATGAATGTACTTGAGAAAGTCTTTATTACATGTTTTTACTTCCACAGCAAGCTTCTTCTCAAATTCTCTCTTTTCCTGCCTTATCAATGCATGGCATTTAACTTGCCAGTGCTTATGCTGTTTCCAGTTTTCATCATTTGGCTCTTTTTTCCATTTCCTGAAAGATGCTTTTTTGGCAACAGCAGCCTCTCTGACCTAATCTTTAAACATTGCTGGCAGTTTTTTGGACTTCCTTCCACCTTTCTTAAAGTGTGGAATACAGCTGGTCTGGGCTTTCAAGATAGTATTTTTAAACAACACCCAAGCTTGATATAAGTCTTTAACCTTTGCAACTGCTCCTTTTAGTTTTTCTCAACTATTTTGCTCATTTTATCATAGTCTCCCTTTTGAAAGTTAAAAGGTAGTACTGTGGATTTCCTTACCATCCCTCCTCCATTAATTAAATCAAACACAGTCATGCTATGATCACTATTGCCAAGTGGCCCCCAACACCCTTATCTCTTGAACCAGATCTGGTGTTCCACTAAGGACTAGGTACAAAATGGTTTCCCCTCTGGTTGGTTCATGAACCAGCTGCTCCAAGAAGCAGTCATTTATTTCATCTAGAAACTTTATCTCCTTAGCCTGTCCTGCCGCGACGCTGAGCCAGTCAATACCGGGGTAATTGAAATCACCCATTATTATTACCGTTCTGTAACTTTTGTTAGCTTCCCTGATTTCTTTGAGCATTTCATCATCCATTTGTTCATTCTGACCAGGTGTCGATAGTACACCCCCACTGCCATCGCCTTCCCCTTTTTACATGGAATTTCAATCCATAGAGATTCTACAGCAAATTTTGTTTCCTGCAAAACTTTAATCCTTTGTGACTCAATGCCCTCTCTAACATAGAGAGCAACCCCTCCACCAATTTGATCAGCTCTATTATTACGATATAGTTTGTACCCAGGTATTACAGTGTCCAACTGGTTGTCCTCCTTCCACCATGTCTCTGAGATACCAATCATATCTAACCTCTTCTTTAGTGCTATATATTCTAACTCTCCCATCTTATTTTTTAGACTTCTAGCATTTGGATACAAGCATTTTAGAGACTGTATTTTATTCATATTAAGCTGGCTATCGGTAGGCAGGGGTAATTTGGAATCTTTAAGCTCTGTCTGCTCCATACTCAAGGGCATTTGGGCTACTTTTGTCTTTATTGGAACTTCTCTGCTGATATTTTTATTTATTTATTTATTTATTTATTTAACAGCTCTTATATACCGCGCTATTTGACATCAGTGCGGTTTACATTAAACAAAATACATTCAGATTTAGAGAACTTGTCCAAGTTTCAGGTAACAGGGGAATAAAACAAGGATTAACTTAACTTAACTTCATTCTTTTGGTAGTATCCTTCAAGGATACATTGTTTTGAACCATGCGCTCTTGGGCGACTGCTGGCTCTCCCCTGTTAACTAGTTTAAAAGTTGCTCTATCTCCTTTTTAAAGGTTAATGCCAGAAGCCTGGTTCCATCCCAGTTAAGGTGAAGCCCATCCCTTCGGAAGAGTCCTTCTTTTCCCCAGAATGTTGCCCAGTTCCTAAAAAATCCAAAACCCTCATCCTTGCACCATTGCCTCATCCACGCATTGAGACTCCGGAACTCTGCCTGTCTTTTGGGTCCTGTGCGTGGAACAGGAAGCATTTCAGAGAATGCTACCCTGGAAGTTCTGGATTTCAACTTCCAACCTAAAAGCCTAAATTTAGCCTCCAGAACCTCCCTAACACATTTTCCTATGTCATTGGTACCGACATGTACCAAGACAGAAGACTCCTCCCCAGCACTATCTAAGACCTTGTCTAGGTGGCAAGTGAGGTCTGCTATCTTCGCACCAGGAAGGCATGTTACCAGGCGATCCTCACGCCCACAAGCCACCCAGCTATCTACATGCCCAATGATCGAATCACCAACTATAATGGCCGTCCTAACCCTTCCTTCGTGGCCATGTGGCCCTGGAGAAACTTCCTCAGTGTGAGAGGATTTTACATCACCTGGAGGACAGGTCCTAGCTACAGGATCACTTCCTGCCACACCAGGGTGATGCTGTCCTGTCACGTGACCTCTCTCCTCCATGGCAACAGGGATGCTGCCAGACTGGAGGTGGGACTTCAGGACTATATTCCTGTAGGTCTCATCTATGTACCTCTCTGTCTTCCTTATGTCCTCCAAGTCTGCTACTCTAGCCTCCAGAGATCAGTCTCGTTTCCTGAGAGTAAAGAGCTTCTTGCACCTAGTGCACATTTAAGACCCTTCACCAAGTGGGAGAAAATCATATGTGTGACACTCAATGCAAAAGACTGGAAAGCCCCCATCTCGCTGCTCAACTGCTGTCTGCATCTTAGTTTTAAGGTTGTGTTTAGATATTTAAGTTCTTTACTTACTAAGTGTTGCTGGGGATACTTATAGTAATAAAACTATACTTAATACGTTTAATGTACTTTGTTTACCTGAAGCTTAATTAATCTCAGGTCTTTAATGTATGCCTGATGAGGATAAACAGCTGCACCTGAGAATGAATATGGCACCTCCTTTCCTTTAAGAGGTTTAAGCACCTATAAAGCTACGATTATCCCAGGGGAGGGTGGGTGTCGGGGAGGGAGGGAGGAAAAGAAGACTTATTAAAAGCTGACTGCTACACAGTACTCTGTCCTGTGCTTCTAAGGTAATCTGTGACCAATTTCCAGGGGGAGTCCCACAGCTCTTGCTTGGTTAGAGGGAGTCTTGGGGTCTAAATTTAACCAGAAAACTCTCTGCTGTGTTTTAAATTTAAACTGAAAGCTCTTTGCCGCTACTAGGCCCTGACTGATTTAACAAATATGCTGGGTTCACAGATTAATCAGCTTTAATCTAAAGAATTACTTTTCCCCAAGATTTAGAAAAATTCCCAGAAGTAAATACTTACAATTGCAGATCTCTCTCCAGAAGTAGCAGTCCCCTTTTGTAGTCCCTCCTCAAAAATATGTGAGCTAAATCCTAACTGCCTTCCTTTTTCTTCCATGATGAGCTAGACAGTGAGGAAATCTATAGTCCTGGAGCTTACCAAAGGGGTGACATAAGTAAGCCAATGATGGTAGATTTGCAAAATGTGCAACAGTTTACACAGATGATTGGGAGGTCCTAAATCATCTGCTTATGCAAGTCAAAATGGAAATGTTCTTCCAGACCTGAGATCTATGACTCTGGAGGAGGCTCCTTCAAACGGCAAGATCTTGATGAGACTAACTCACAAGTCTTGAAATGTGCATCAATGGAAAGAAATATAACATTGACAGGTGGACATGCAAAGAAGATCTGGTCATATGGACTAAAAGAGAGTGCTGTCAATACACCTGCAGCAGGTAGAACAATATATTCATCCTAATGGGCTCACTTAAAGCTTATTAACCTTTCATCAACTTGTGCAGTGTTAGATGGCCATGTGTTTTCTTGTCCTCCTATTTTACCTGTGCTAGGTTTCTTCACATAGTAATGCTGTGTAGCGCTATCAGTGCATGCTTTCCTGGGATGGGTTTAATGAAGAATGAGGCGTCATAGCTGTGGAATGCTGACTTTTGTTTGCGAAGGGAATGCTCCTACTTTCTTGCAGTGCTGCTTATAAGGGAGAGAGGGCAAAGTAAAGTGTGCAAAAGGTTTTGAGGCAGAGTTGTTTTTTCTTTTCAAACACACGAGTCTTCCTTAACTTCATTTGTTGTTGTTTTTAAGTGTTGTCAAGTCAGTGTCAACTCATGATGACCCTCTGGATAATTGCCCTAAATTGTGTTCAGTCTTCAGTCAGGTGGCTCATTTTTGATAGCGTAGCATCAATAGCTGCTGTTACTGTATCTATCCATCTCATTGCTGGCCTTCCTCTTCAGTGTTGACCTTCTACCTTGCCCAGCATGATGTTTTTCTCTAATGATCTCTCTCTTCACATGATGTGTCCAGAATATGAAAGTCAAAGTCTTGTCATCTGAGCTTCTAAACAAAGTTTAGGTTCGATTTCCTCTAGTACTGACTGGTTTGTTCTTCGGGCAGTCCATGATATACACATGCCAGCACCATAGTTCTAAGGCATCGATTTTCTTCGTATCTTTTTCACTATGTAAAAAGGCGCGGGCAGGGTCCCGGCGCCTGCCCGTAACCGGGTGCTCTGCCCGGCGCGGGACCCTGCTCGTGCACGGCGGCGGCGCGGGGCCGCGCTGGGCCGTGCACGGGGCGCATTTTTTGAATTGATTGGCTCCGCTGGGAGAAGCAAGCCAGCGGAGCCAATCGGAGGGCAGGCGGCCATGTGCTCCGGAGTGCGTTATCGCGCCGGAGCACAGGTCGTCTGGCGGGAGGCTCGGCAGCCCACCCGCCCACCCAGCCTTTTTGTGATGGGGCTGGAGTCGGGGTGTCGCAGCTGGGGGGGGGAGCGAGGCGGGATCCCGGAGGTTTCCGGGGTCCGGAGCCTTTGGCGACTCGGGACGAGGGCGGGGTGCCCTCGGCCCGGACTGCCCCTGGAAGACTTTTGCTAGTAATATGGCGAAGTCGGATAGGGGTAGTCGGAACGTTGCCGGTGGTGTGAGCTTGGCTAGAGCGGAAGCAAGGTCGCTTTGCTAGTAGCATGGCTGGTGACGCAATGCTCCGCTGGTGGGGGGGGGGGGGGGTTTGAGATCATTGTTACTGTTGTTGTTTTGAAATTTGATAAAATAAAGCTGCGACCAGTTGTCACCATACTTGGAGTCTGTGTAATCTGTGAAAATGAAATGGGGAATGTCTAGAAAAAGGGGGTGTGGGTTGGAAGGGGGAGCTAAGGGTTGAAAAGAAAGGAGGGAGCGCCGGGTCTGGCTACCCGGTTACCAACTTTCACATCCATAAGATGTTATTGAAAATACCATGGCTTGGACAAGTTGAATCTTTGTATGGAGAGAGATAGCTCTGCTTTTGAGAATCTTGTCTAGGTCCTTCATAGCCATCCTGCCAAGAGCAATGAGTCGTCTGATTTCTTGACTACATGTTTCTTTATTGATTATTGATCCAAGCCGGTTAAAGTTGTCCACTATTTCAATTTCTTCTCCATCAACAATGAACTTAATGATTTTTCCAGTTCTCAGGATCTTTGTCTTCTTTTTTTTTAAATAATTTTAAACTTTATTTAAATAATAAAGTAGGAAATAATTACAAACAGTTCCCATCATGGGGGAAGCATTCCCAAAATTACAAATCATAGCAAGAAAAAAGCACAGAAAAAGAAAACAGAAGAAATGACTCTAAACCTAAAGGAAATATCCAGCAAGTCCCAAGTAAAACTATATCCCTTTTAACTAAATGGGGAAGCTAACAAATATATTATCCCAATTAAGCCTACGAAACCTTCTCGGCCAAAAACACTTCCAATTGCACTGGATCAAAGAAAACATATTTATCATTTTGATAATTAACAAGACATTTACAAGGATATTTTAAATAAAAAGAAGCCCCTAGGGCCAAGACCTGTGGCTTAAGGTTCAAAAACACCTTATGGCGTTTCTGTGTAGATTTACAAACATCAGGGCATACTTGAAGCACCTTACTACAAAAAGGTACCTCCTTTTTGGAAAAATAAAGATGCAATTCCATATTTTTATCTAAAGAAGAAATGAAAGAAACTACCAAGGTAGCACATGCTGAAATCACGTCTTGTGAAGATTCCAAAAAAGCAGACAGATCAAGAGTCTCAGTTGAGGCCAATACATCAAGCTCCCCCTCACCTTGTGCCATGGTCTTGGTCCCCTGGGATAGATAATAAATACTGGAAACTCCAATTTTCTGAACATCCTCAACAATATATCTTTCAAGTATTTCTGAAACAGGGGATAGGAAATGAGTACGAGGAAAATTAATAAACCTCAAGTTACTAGCCCTAGCAGCATTCTCAGAAACTTCCAATTGCTGTTGAATCATCAAACAATCTCAGAACAAGAGAGAGCAGTTTGCGCAAGATCCATCTGCCCCGCTAACTTAGAAATAGCAGAGGAACAATTCTGTATATGAATATCCTGATCAGATACTTTAGCCACAAATTCAGTAGAAAATGAGCAATCTGGGACAGAGATGACCACAGGAAAACTTCCGTATGGGGCACAACTTCCCAAATATCACACAGAGATATCTCAATAGTCCCAGCAGACTGTATTGAAGGAGTTTCAAAAATCAGAGGTTCCAAACTTTTAAAGGCTAAACTAGCTAACTTCTCGGAAGGTCCAGACCGGGAAAGGGACAGAAAACCCTCCCCCCTCTGCTAAGTCAGGAGAGGGGCCTGTTCCAAAAACCCCCATGTTGGGTGGGGGGAAAACCCTTAAAAACTGGAGGGGTTACGTCTGAAGCAGTACGTACAGTCTCCAAGGAAAACTCCACAGCTGGGATAAAGGTCGACGGCGGCCAGCTGCATATGTTGATCCATTGGCCCCAGAATTTCTACTGACTTTGTTTGGACAGCCGGCAACACCCTCTTCTTTCTCTTCCCCATATAATTCTCTCTAGACATATAGCACCTCCAGGCACCAAAGGGAACTGACATGCCCCTTTGTTTACGCGCCGGCGGGCACACAAGTGGAGTGGAGGAGCGGCCTAGTGGTTGGGGCAAGGTACTTCAGGCTGGAAGGTTGGGGGTTCAAATCCCACTAGAGGACAGCAACCTTGGGCCGGAAGGACTGGGGTTTCTAGTCCCACGGGTGCTCCTTGTGGTCTTGGGCAAGCCACTTAACCCTCCATAGCCCATGTTCCCTGTAAAATAGTTATCTCCAAGTTATAATGCCCTGTTCAATGTAATTTCAGTTTGTTCAATGTAAACCGCACTGATGCAGAATAGCACAGTATATAAGAGAATGTAAATAAATAAAATAAATAACAAGCAGCTGATGATATCACTGACTCTGGCAGAAGTCGGCTGCTCAGCCCTGCCTCCTAGAGCCATGGGAAATAGAAACCCTGGATGATCTGGCAAACAGGAGAACTTCCCCAACTCGCTTCACAGCTGTAAAGATTTTATTGGTGGCTCTGGCTCACATCAGCTGCTCAGCCCCGCCTCCTGGAGCCGCGGGAAACAGGAACCCTGGATGATCTAGCGAGCAGCAGAACCTCCCCCTCTTTGACTTCTTTATGTTAAGGTGCAGGCCCATTTTAGGAATATGTTCTTGATCTTGAGAAGCAAATGTTTCAGATAGTCTTCACTTTCAGCGAGTACTGTGATGTCATCAACATTGTGATGAGTCTTCCACCAATCTTCACACCTCAGTTATCTTCATACAATCCTGCTTCTCTGATGATTTGTTCTGCATATAAATTAAACAGGTAGGGGAAAAGTATGCAACCTTGTCGTACACCTGTGCTGATTTCAAACCATTCTGTTTCTCCTTGTTCTGTTCAAACTGTTGCTTCTTGATCAATGTAAAGGTTGTGCAAGAGAACGATCAGGTGTTCTGGTATACCCATGCTTCTTAATGTGGCCCAGAGTTTTTCATGATTTACATAGTCAAAAGCCCTGTTGTAGTCAATAAAACACCTATTTATATATCCTTTTGGTATTCTTTTGTGTTTTCAAAGATCCATCTCACATCCGCAATGAGGTCTCTCGATCCTCAGCCTTTCCTGAACCCTGCTTGCACTTCAGGCAGTTCTCATTCCAGATATGGTTGTAGTCTCTGCTGGATGACCTTGAGTAGAATCTTGCTGGCATGTGGGATCAGAGCGATTGTGCGATAAGTTCCATAGTCAGTTGAATCACCTTTCTTCAGTATTGGTATAAATACAGATCTTTTCCACTCAGTTGACCATGATGTTGTCTTCCAAATTTCCTGGCAGAGCAATATAAGTTTGGCAATAGCTGCATCTGATTACGGTAATACTTCAATGGGAATGTCATCAATACCTGATGCTCTGTTCTTTGATAATGCTTTCCATGTTGCTTTGACTTCTTCTTTCATCACCAATGGTTGAAATGGCTGTTGGTCCACTTGATCTTTATGGTATAATGACTCTGTATATTCTTTCCACCTTTTCTTGATCCTCTCAGCATCATTTAACATGGATCCTTGAGCATCTTGTATCATTCCAATTCGAGACTGGAATTTTCTCTTAAACTCTCATAGCTTTAGGAAAGCCAATCTTGTTCTTCCTCTAATAGTTTCTGATTCTATTTCCTTGCATGCACCATTGTCTCATCTTGCAGCATGTTGGACATCTCTGCTGAGTTCTGTGATCGCGTCTCTTTCTCTTCTGGCTTTAGCTTCTCTGCATTTCTGGCAATTTTCAGAGTTTCTTCAGTCATCCATTTTGTCCGTTTTTGCTTTTTCACTTTTTTGTAGAGACTTCTCAGTTTCTTCGAGCACAACTTTCTTGATGTCATCCCATAACTCTTTTGGTGCTCTGTCATTTGTATCCAAAGCAGCAAATAGATTTTGTAGGCAGTCTTTAAATTCCAGTGGTATATTCTCAAGGTCTTATTTTGCTACATTCATGAGTAACTTGCTCTTTTTCAGCTTTAGCTTGAGTTTGCATGCTAGTAGTTGATGATACGTACTACAATCAGCTCCAGGATTTGTCTTTGTTGATGTTATACAGCTTTTCCAACATTGATTTCCACAGATGCAGTCAGTTTGATTTTTGTAGAATCCATTGGGTGAAGTCCATGTGTACAGTCGCTGCTTGAGTTGCTGGAAGAAGGTGTTTGAGATGAATAGATCATTGGTCTTGCAGAATTCTATCAGTCTTTCTCCAGCTTCATTTCTGTTGCCAAGTCCATATTTTCCAACTACTTTGCCTTCTTCTTTGTTACCAACTTTTGTGTTCCAGTCACCCATGACTATCAGGATATCCTGTTTGTATGCTCTGTTAATTTCAGCTTGTACTTGTTCATAGAACTCATCTACTTCTTCCTCTTCTGCAGCTGCATTTGGGGCATATACCTGAATAATAATTGTGTTGATAGGTATTCCCCAAAGACAAACAGAAATTAAGTGTTCACTGATTGCATTGTATTTCATTACAGTTCTTGCAAGTTTCTTCTTAATTATAATATAATTATAAATGCAACACCATTTCTTCTTTGTCTTTCATTTCCAGCAGAATATCAGATGCAAAGATGCAAAGTGCCCGTTGCCAGTCCATTTCAGTTCGCTGACACCCAACAGATCGAGTTGTACACATTCCATTTCATTCTTGACCACCTCCAACGTCCCTTGGTTCATGCTTTGTATGTTCCATATCCCAATATGTAAGAAATCTAAACAACTTCTGACTCTCATTTCATGTGCAACTACATCATCAATCAGACATCTTGAGGTCTTTGATCCAACCACATTCACCTTTATAGCATTTTATTTACCAGTCACCCATTTAAGACAGATTTATCCGCCAAACATTTTGCATTTGTGTTTTGTTTTAATCTGACAAACGGAGAGTAATTCCCAAAAACTTGACAAGAAATGAATTAAGTCGAGCTAATACAAAGATAGTACCTTATATGTTGTTGTTTATTAACCCCTTTCCCACAAAGAAACATAAAATACTACTGCTTTTCTTTCATTTTTTTTCTCTGAGGATTCCCATGGAGGTGGAACATATAAGCAGTCTGAGGCATATTTACCTGAGTCAATATGATGAATGATGTGTAGGCAATAGTTTTAGCAGTATCAGTCAGAGTATTTCCTGTGCACAATTCATTATGTTTGTGACATGAAGAGAACAGCTCTGCATGTGGAGGCACATACTAACATGTGCGTCCAGGCCCCTGTGCGCCCGATCGGAATCGGGACACACAGAGGCAGACCCGATTCCAATTCCGCGGGGGCTAGATGTGCCCTGCGGGATCAGAATTGTGTCTGGGCCTCTACATGCAGACCGAGACCTGATTCAGATCGGCCTGCACACCCAGCTAACTCAGTCGGTCTTCTGAATGGAGCCACGGTGCTTTGGCATCTAGTTGCCATGGCACCGCGGCTCCATCCAGGAGCTGCGATCTCCGGCCACCAACCACAATCT
The DNA here is from genome assembly GCA_033557465.1 of Ichthyophis bannanicus. NCBI lineage: Eukaryota > Metazoa > Chordata > Amphibia > Gymnophiona > Ichthyophiidae > Ichthyophis > Ichthyophis bannanicus. The sequence continues at coordinate 278,973,281 of CM066041.1, forward strand.
TCGTCCCTGCAGCCTGAACCCCGATCTGGCCTTCAGTGGCCAGGGTAGGCTGCAGAGAACCCCCTGCACCCCCTCACCTCTCTGCCACTGCCCGGGCCTGCCTTCCCCCGATGTCCAGGGGGACTTATTCCACCTCCGAGGAGGAAGAAGTCCCCCATCTAGATCCAAGGCCCCAGCTGTACAGGGCCAACTTCAGAACTGGCCCTGTACATACAGGGCCTCGGACCGCCCACTGCCTATCCTCACTCCACCTCCACAATACCCCCTCCTGCCCCCATCTAAGCCTCCCTGTACAAACTCTTTGTTCGTACGGAAAGGCTTTTGCCGGGGATGGAAGGGGGAGGGAGAATAGCAGAGATGGACATCCCAACAGGACATCCATCACCGCTATTTGCAGTACAGAATAGACCCATAGTCATACAAGTCACAATGAAAGTGTTAACATATTATGTGATTTCAAGTGGAGGCAGCCCTGAGAATACTCAGAGTAGAGTCTCAGGGCTGCCTCCACTTGAAACTATCACTCAGTGTCCAGTTCTGATGACATCTTCAAACTGAGGTGATTCAAAGAGGGTGTCATGCCCTTAGCCCCCTTACATCAGTATGGAGGGGCGCACTTCTCATTGGAGTGCTTCACCTTTAAAGGCCTTTTCCTAACTGGTTGCTTTTTTAATGCATTATGGGAAAGGTAGTTCAGTTAGATGTTATGTGGCCTCAGGTAAAAAAAAAAACCTTCTTGTAGTTGGCTTGAGTGGTAGGCAAATGACAGAAATTAACCATTGAAAAGACACGCTAAGGTTCACAAATTTTCACCTTTTTAATGTTTCACCATGATTCTTGTATTTCAACACAGGATACAACTTGAACTCAAACAAAGCAGCTTTCTTCAGCTTAAATATTCAATATTTCTAACAGCACATGCCACCAGGCATGGCTTGCCATGCAGTTCAAAACAAACAGGAACAAAACTTTAAACCAGGTTTCTTTTACTTCAGTCCAGAACCTCACCTGGCAACTTTGTCTTCTTAAACACATCAGAACTTCTTACAGGCAGTTAAACTCTCACTGGTAGAAAAATCACTTTGCAAGGTTTTCTCAGTATTTAGCCAAATAAAACCTTTCTTACTTTCTCTGTTGGTACAGCTTCAGACGGAGCACAGCACTGTTCACAGCTGTTCTCAAGTGTAATTAGGTAGCCTCAGCTTTGCACAGTAAAACACTTCTCCTGAACTGAGAACCTTCACAAGCTGAACACAGTTCTTAGGGCTATCGGACATTGGAGGTTTTTCTTTAAGGTTGACTCCCTTTCAACCCCTCTGAATTGGCAGACTGGCATACAGAACAATCCATACATGAGTCCTCTTCTACCAAAGGTAAATCTGGGTCACCCAGTTGCATTGGCTCAATCTCTGACTCAGACTCAGATAGCTTATCTGACTGCTTTCCGTTATGGTTAAAGCTGTCTCTAGCAACTCTGTAGTGCTCCTTATTAGATAAGCTTCTAGGACTCATACCTTGGTCAAAGCTCGTATCAGCTTCCCCTCTTTCATGCTCTGGCCACCATTCACCTCGTCCGGTTCTCCACCCTGTGTTCCAGGTTCCTGCTGTTCTTACTGTTCCATTCCTTCTCCAGAAAGCATTACTACTTCCTTCTCTTTCTCTCTCATCAGCAGCTCTCCTTCTGCTGTCGTCCTCTGTGCTGTCTCTGCTCTTGCTCCTCCTTGCTGTTCTCTGCTCCGGCTGCTTCCCTGCTGTTCCCCCATCTGGATAAACAAAGCTAAACTTAAACCTCCCAGGGACCTGCTCCACCCTCTCTCCTCTCAGGTGAGAAAGATCAAATTCCCTCGTGGCAGCTGAATGATTAGGGAATGCAGTGACGTAAGGGTTCCCTACCCTGGGCTTGCATTCCCTCACCATTTCACCACTAGGGGCATGCTGTAACTTATTGCAGCCAGGAATTACCTGTTTTCTATGTACAATGGGAGTTTTATGTCCTTGACATTTTAAAATAGGAGCTTTTGTTAGGGTAAATTCCTTCTTCTGATCCCTATCTCCTAGGTCCTGATAAGCTTCCTTATCACAAGGGATACGAAAATGGTGAATGGTCTGCGCCATAAGCCTTAGGTGTAGAAATTTAAATAGCTAAAGATGTATTCTCTAGAAGAAAGGAGGGAAAGGATAGATTGATAGAAACATTCAAAAGAGTTTGTACCAAGTTTTGGGAACCTGACAGAAACATATGATGTTTATTGGCCACTGCTGGAAACAGGATACTGGGCTTGATGGACTTTTAGTCTGACCCAATATGGCATATCTTATGTTCTTATGTGAGTTTTACAAAATACACATAGCCTGGGTCATGCTCCTTTAGCATCAGATTGGGAGGGGCCACATGGGCCCTGGCCTCACCAAAACTTTGCTACCGTGATCGCAGCAAAGACCCTTCCTGTCTGCCTGCAGAAGGGGTCTTTGCCACAATCGTGACCTGGCAGATAGCAGGCTGACTACAGGGATCCCATTCCTCAAGGGCAAAACAGCACCACAACCAAAGACCCTTACTAACTGCCCGGAGGAGATTGGATCCTGCCAGAAAGAGAAGGATGGTAATCGTAGCCTTATGCAGTTTGGCTGGCCTTGGGACAGAGTTCACCCCACCCCCAAAGAAAACGGCATTCTGCTGCCCTTGTTTCAAAGTCAATGAATCTGCTGGAAACGTTTTCCAAGATTTGAGCAAATCAAGCCTAGATGAAGAGGAAAATGGGCTACACTTGGGTATCAAGGATTTACCTCCAAGTCCACAAATAGAGTGGAGGAGTAGTCTAATGGCTAGAGCAGCAGGTTGACAATGAGAGAAACCAGGGTTCAGCTCCCATTGCTGCTGCTTGTGAACTTGAACAAATCACTTAGATACAAAACCTAGATTGCAAGCTCTCTGCCAACAGAAAAATATTGTAACGCATCTGGAACTTATGAGAAAGGTGTGAACTAGATCCAATTTCCTTTAAATAATCTCAGACTAGAATGAAGAGGGACGACGGGAATACAAGAGACATTTTTTCTCTAACCTAAACAAAATCCCTAAGAATACAAGATTAATCTTCTAACTAAGTAAAAATAAGATACAATCGTTTTTTCAGAGAAATGAAATAGCAAATGTATACCTTACCAGATAATACCCCAACAGAGCCCTCTCAACAGCATCAGAAGAAGGTTAATATCATCAATGCCATTTGTATTCCCTTTTGTCATCTAAATCTAAAAAAAAAATGACAAACAGCCACACAGAATCTCTGCTTCCGTTGACAGTGAAGAAAAGCAAGACACCCTTTTTGCTTCTCCTAGTCACATTTATCACATTTCAAATCTTGGAATTTATTTCACGTACACATTTTGTTTCTGTGAGTCATTTTGTACTATCACTCAGCACTGAAAAATATTTTTCTTTCCCTTTTGACATCAGAAAGGAAAATAAAGCCCAGACTTCTGTGCAGTTGTGGTGCTAAATAACTCTGCTAGAGTCCTTAATTTGAAAAAGTAGACGTGTGTCCCACTTGCAAAAGGATTTTCAGCCTCTACCATTCAAGCATATAAGGTGAGATAGATAGATTGTGTTCATATTATTGATTTGAGAGGTATATAGTGGTGGTACATAGAAGTATGTATTTCTTTTTCATTCTAAAAAGTAGAGCTTCATGACATTCTTTGTGGTCTTTTAAAAGACCATCATCCAAGCAGGAACATTCATAAATCCATAAGACTGTAAGACCAAAAGCTAAACAATGCTGAATCAGACCAAGGGTCCATCAAATCCAGCATCCTGTTGTACAGAAAACACCTGATCCATTTCTTGCTGTTCCCTCCCATGGATGAGTAGTAGCTTTCCAGGGTCTGCTTGGCTAATAAGGGGGTCATTTTAGAAGCCCTATTCATGAGTTGGACATCTGAAAACGGGCACTTAGATGTACAAATCATGAAGACATCCCTGGAGTCATTTTGAAAAGGTGGGTATATGAATGTCTCTGGGTAGACTTCTCCATGTTGCACAGTGGTGAGGGGGAGGTGTGTCTGGGACATTCCTAAAAGATACACATGCGCACCCCATTTCAGAAATGATGAGCATGCCTAAACCCACCACCAGGAACGTTCATATCTGTTCCTTTTCCAGGAAACAAACGAACATCAGAGAAGCTCTCATTCTGCTGCCAAACCATCTGGAGGGTGTAGAGAAGATGGTACTCTGATATCCCCAATATGTTTCATGACCATAAAGCAAACAGAAGGGAGACGAGGACTCTTGTTTTCTGATCAGCATGCTGAACCACACCTCTGCTTGCAAAATAGCAGGCAAGGATGTGTATGTAGTATCGGATAGAAGTTCCCATCATTAATTTTTGTTGCAGGGACATCTATGGGACTGTGGCTAGTGCTGTCCATTCCAGGCACATGCACGTTTCTGAAATCGGGCCATAACTTGCACATGGCTGGCCTTTTTTCATACGTTTTGATCTGCACATCCTATAGTGCACCTAGATGTCATTTCTAAAATGTGCCTTCACCTGTTTATGGACTTCTGTTCTAAAGGGACACTCCAAAGTATATAATGCTCAGCATTATCTGAAGTGGAACTTTCAAAGTACAATTCTAAGCAGAAGCAGCAAAAAAAAGCATCAATGTACACTGAAATGGCTGTAATAAAATTGTCACCATAGTAGGACAGTCCAACTGAAGGGGGACATGACATTGAAAGTGTTGGGAGATGGTAAAGGAAAATTTGCACACTCTAACAGATCTCTGGTGAGACCCTACTTTTTTATGGGCTTGGAAGCTTCTTCCTGCTCCCTTGGGGTTTTTTGTTCAACTGGAACTGGAGCTGGGATCCTGTGCCATGAGTATCTATTCACACCCGTTCCTGGATTTTTTTCTTCTGTCTTATATCCCTTCCCAACTCATGTAGCTCAGGCATCACAGCAACAGTCCTTAGCCAAGAGCCATGCTCCTTCTCAAGCCCTGGATGCTAAATCTGGTTACTGGGTGTTGCTGTTTTGTGATGAGTGGGACTCCCTCCCTCCAGGGGCTGTACACACTCTCTCCACAGCATCCGAAAGCAAAAGATCTGACCCAGCCCAAAACACTTTGTTAGCTCTTATCTCCTCTTCTAGAAGTCAGTTCTGGAGACCACATCCAGAAAACAACATTGAGGAGAGTCGTTAGATGATGATGGAAAGCTGGAGGCTCAAAAGGAAATATGAGGAGATGCTTCTTTATGAGAATGGTTAGGTTTAGCTACAAATGTTTTCCAGTAGTAAAGCAAGAAAGGGACAGACACAGCGGCAGGGCCGGCCCAACCATTAGGCATATTAGGCTGTCACCTAGGATGGCAACTTCTGGAGGGTGGCAAAGAATGGGGCATTCAAAGCTAAACAATACATTTTGACAACCAGGGATGGTGTAAAGCTTGAAGTCTGTCTAGGGTGTCAACACCTTGAACTAACTCTGGGCCCGGCCCTGTACAGAGGTTAGGGCACAGATGAAAAGAAAACTCTTACTGAAAATGATTCATAGCAGTATAGAGGAAAGTATTAATGGGCAAAGTAGGGAGGCCAAGTAGTGCTAGTCTGACATCTTTCTTACTTATAATGCCGAGCATGAAGGCAAAGTTCTGGCTGGGTTTCACCTGTTACTTTGAGAGCTCTGGATCTTTCCTCTTCTTAAATAATGCTGGGATCCTCTCAGCTTACCATTGCTTGGGTTAGTGTCAGGGCAGTTTCTCCAAATGGGTTAATTTTCTGCATAACATGATAGTTGTGAGCCTTACTTCTAAACTAGGGCATGGGGAGTATAATCTCAGTCTCTCAAACTTACTGCTAAGGCTCGGCATAGTACTTGCATCGTGCCAAAGAGAACTTCCTGCTGGAGTTTGTAAGATGTAACATGTACGGGTAGTTTGTCAAGATGTGCTTGGAAATTCCTCTTTATCAAGCTTGTGGCACCCAAACAATGGGAAATATTTGTGTGTTTCTGCCACATTTTCTTGGTCTCTGACTGCTTTTCCTGGTATTTCAGGAACTTCTGCCTCTCCACGTGATTCACAGAGTAGTCACTTGGAACTGACACTTCTATTATCAATGCTGTTCTGGTGTTTTTCTCCTTAACCGTTATATCCGGCTTCCTCACATCCAGCTTTTTATTGGTTGGAATGGGAGTATCTCAGGTGATCATAACCTCCTCATTCTCTGTAATTCTCTTAGGTCATGATCCCAGTGCTTTTCAGGCACAGTGATATTGTAGTGCTTACAGAGTTTCCAATGGATGAGGCGTGTCCGTTCTTGATCAACAAAGGGTTCCTGGAGTAACACTCTGTATTTCCCACTGTATTTGTGCATCTGCAGCTTGTTTTTCCTTGTTTGTTGATCTAATTCCTTGAAGAGCTTTTTCTCTTATTTTGCAAATTCGGTTACTGCCTTCCCTGTGCATGCTTGTGGATTTTCACTCATTCCTTCTAGTCATCAGAACGCTTGTCCAAGTTTGATGATGGGTTGCTATGTATTTGCCTCTATATCTATATTCTGTTCTCTGACTGGTCCTGTATTTTTTGTTGATGCTCATCGCTTCTCTTGTACTTGGATTGGTGCAACAAAATCCCAGCCCCTCACTACTAGGGTATGTTTCCCCTGCTCTGAGTTGGGCTCCTGGCTGTTTCATTTGAGCACTAGTTAACATTCCTTATATTGAATTGTGCTTCACAGACCTGATGAGGGGATGATAACACTCAAAAGCTTGACAAAGATATATTGTTAATCCAATAAAAAGGTGTCACTTACAAGTTTTTTGTTGCCCCTTATTTCCTGAAACTGAAATGGACTAACATGGCAACCACAGTTATCTACTCACGCCCTGAAAGTCAGTCAACAAAAGTATTAAGTTAATCAAAAACAAAAATAAGGGGGATACCCTTTTATTGATTTGTAAACCTTTCTTTCCGAGGTTTATGAAAGGAATTATGTCAGAAACCCAGTTAAACAGGAACCCAGAATCTCTTTCTGCCTCTTGGAACACACACACACCCCTTCCTGCCCTAAAACCAGCAAGGACACTCGTTTCAGAGTCAAAAAGAAGGAGCAACTGTGAGCCCTTCTACTTGGAAACGTATTGCCCTTCCCTTGGCCTTTCAGACAGTGGCATACCAAGGACCCAGCAGTCCTGGGAAAGGAGTGCAGCCCAGCCAGCCCCAGATAGGCATCGTGACAGACCTACCACTAAGTTCCACTGCCTCAGTGCCTCATGCTCCAGGGGCTAACCAGTCTTCTAGACTTCGGTCAAGAGAAAGACCAGCTGGCTGGTCCCTGGAGCATGAGGCTCTGTGGCGGCACCAACTTAATGGTAATTCTGCCATGGTGCCTATCTGGGGACAGCTGGGCTGCACCCCACTCCCGGGCCGGCAGCAGCAGGAAGGGACTGGGTACACCACTGCTGTCAGACCGCCCTAGAAAGCTCCATAGGGGTCGTGCCATCTTCTGGCAGACAGTGGAAAAGAATATTCACTTTCATCTCTGCTTGCTCTTCATTAGCCTGTTGCCTGAGGGAGTCCATGTGGTGATGTTAGATATGATTTACTGAAGAGAAAGACCCAAACAAAGATGTGTGCACGGCATACAAGAGCTGTTAATTTCTCTTGTTAAATGTACCTTCCTATTATCCTGCAAAAGACACGGACATCAGCTTTGATAAACATAGGGGTGATTGGCAGTGCTGTAAAATTTCTCTGGGATGGAGTAGTGCCATATTCAGTCTCACCACTTAAATGGGGGAAGGATAAGGGGAGGGAAGTCGGAGTGGCAAGGGAGGTTCAAACTTTCCCCCTTCCTGCCACCCACTCAGATTGGCATGGATTGGGGAGGGGGCACATTTTCTCTCTTTACCCTACTCACTCCCTCTCTCACACACATTCATCATTATACTCTGTCTCTCCCCCTAACCCCAGTGTTGTCCTCCTTTCTCCCTCCCCATCCTCGACACTCTTCCAATTCTCTCCTTTCAGGCCAAATGTGATCCAGAGGTCTTCTCACCTAGTCAACCCAAGGCAAATGCATCCTGCTTCTGGCCCACCTGAACTAATCGTGACTCTTCCTACTTGGAGCCCATATGGGCTGATAAAAATATAACTTCTTTACCTTCTAGCTGGGGCAAGCACAACTTCCTTCTTTTGGCCCACATGGACTGATATCAACTGCACCTGCTTACAGCCCTTGTGGGCCAATAGAAGAGAACCTCCTCTTCACTCTTGGGCTGACCTGAGTGATAAGAGTCTGGTCCTTTACACTCAGCTGGACACAGGCCCAGATTTAGGAATAGGCAACATAGGCAATTGTCTAGGTTGTCAAATTTTGAAGACAGCAAATATCCTGGCCATGTATATGTCCTGCTCCAAAGGGGTTGTGGCACTATTGCTTTCTGCTCCTCTTCTAGCTCTCTAATCTTTGCTTGCCATTCCACCCCCACCTCCCAAACCTCCAGCTCTCTAGGATATGCTGTCTGGTCTTGCCAATGGGCAAGACGCATCCAAACAGGAAAGTACCCACACTCGCAGAGCTCAAAAGGTCAAGAATGGACTTATCACCTCGCTTCATTCTTCACCTTGCCTATGGGCATCCAAATCTTAAATCCAGCCATAGTTAGCCACTGCCTGTTCCGCTCCCCCCCCCCCTCATATGCCACCAATGAATTACAGTGCTTTACTGTACATACACATCTCTGCTTGATTCTCCACCCTTAGAAAATTATGTCAGAATATTCTACCAAGAGATGCACCTGAATCGCCACTGTCAGCATATTCATATTTGTATTTAGTTCACACCTTTCGTATAGAAGGAATTTCATATAAATAAATGAATACAGATAGATATGCTAATAAAGTGTGCTATGCAGTTAACATGATTTGGCATGCATTAATTGAGTGCTTGGTCCATCAGTAACAGCTACCATGGGGGCATGACAATTAATGCATGCCGATTTTCATGCTAACTGGCTTTCATTTGTTAGGGTGCCAACTGGGTGGGTTAGGGACAGACAATGGATATAGTGAGTACATTGCAGTCAGCACAGAGGGACATATCATGTGCTGTCAATATTGCAATTAGTTTAGGTGCAAATACCTCCACTTTGTCCCCAGGGTAATAGCACTGTGTGTTATTTTAAATATCCGCACTTTAACTGTTGAGAACATGCAGGTCACACCCCCAACAGTTATCATGGAGGTTTTGCACTTAACACACATTAGTCTTCATGTTAAATGCAAAAAAACCCCCAATGCACTTTAGTAAAAGGGCCCCATAGACAAAGAAACATTTTTTCCCGTGGAAAAGCAATGAAGTTAGCTCTGTCTGCACCCAGTTGATTCAGATGATCTCAATAACTTACATCCAAGTTTAACAAAAATGAAGCAATCATGTAGCAATGCACCAATTATTGAATCAAGTCAATAGAAACCTCTCCTAAAAATAAACAAGAATTCTTGCTAATGCAACTTTTCACAATTAGTTTCCATCTGTGTAATCAATTCTTTTGCTCTAACCAACAAATTACCCCAAATACTACATATAGCATAGTAGAAGACAACAGATAAAGAGAGATTAACCCACTACAGAGGACATATCTGGGCTATAAATCATAGAAGTTTCACCACTCATAGGATATTCCTTATCCAAGCCAACTTATGTTTGCTTCCTCCTTGGTTCTCCACTTTGCTGGGTAGATGAACGTATGAGTTCCTGTATATGAAGGATCATTTTAGATATGATGTGGCTAGGGGAATTCAGACCTTCAGGTCAGGACATAGAGAATTTTCATAGTATTTTACAAGAGGTTCTGCCAAACACAAAGCCTTTATCAAGAACACCCCCACCCAACCCCACCAAGGGTCAGAACAAACTTCCAACAAGATCTCCTTAGTCCCCCACCCTTGATTCCATCCCCAGCCCTACTAGGGGGTTCCTGGTGTCTAGCATGAGCAGGAGTGGCCCTGTTTTCTATCTCCCATTGAGCCTCTTGGGGTTAGGCTGCCAAATAAGGACATTTTGTGAAGGAGTTTGTTCTTGCCATTTGGGAGAGGGGGATTGGATGAATAGGGAATTGTCCTTTTGAGGGAGGAATAAATGATCAAGGAGGTCATTTCTCATGCCTCAGGGGAGTTAGGAAGAAAAAAATGTTGGGAAGAGGTTGATCAGGTGGCCAGACCTTGGCCTTGACACCTGCCCTTTCAGGCAAGCACTTATTCATGCTAGGGAAAGATCTAAATGCTGACATCTAGATTTTTTTAGATCAACATGGATTGCCCTTGTAAGCTGGGGAATCCACATCGATATGTTAGGCCCCTACCACATCTCCTAGAAACGTATATGTGATGAGCATCATTATGTGCAAATAGCCCCCCTTCTAAAATACCTTTTACACACTGATGCCAGTGAATACAAATGCTTAAAATGCTGCTATTTACACATGGGGATGCTTCCAAAATAACTTCCTAAATCTGACACCTAGCCCTGCCCCCTCTCCTACCACACCCCCACCTCCATGTCTTACCATCAAAATTTGTAATAATCTAAAGAGCTACCAAAATTGGTGAGGCTGCTGCCCAAACATCAGGCTCCCTAGATCCCCATAGCCTTGTCAGACCACAAAGAACTGCCTACCACTAAACCTCAAGCAATGGTGAGTTATTGCTTGCTGGTTCCAATCCAGTTACTCCTGTGGTAAAGTGGAATTATACCACCCGTAAACTAGAAACATTTTCATACCTTAACACTGGAGAAAGACCCAATAGAGCATGTTGGGTTTGGGTTGAGAAGGGGCAGGGGAAGAGCTCTGGAGTTAGGCTGTTGAATTTTCAACAGATGACCTGAAGTCTTCCCCCACTATATGCTCTTCCCCTCTCTTATCAAAACTCAAGAACATAATATACAGTAAGAACATAAGATTTGCCACACTGGATCAGACCAACATTCCAGCAAGCCCACTATCTGGTTTCCAACAGTGGCCAATCGAGGTCACATATACTTGGCATATTCAAATGTAGCCACATTCCATGCTGCTTACCCCTAGGTAAGCAGAACTACCTTGATAACAGTTTATGAATTTTTCCAGGAATATGCCCAAACATTTTTTTAAAATCCAGCTACACTAACTGCTTTTCCCACGTCCTCTGGCAATGAGTTCCAGAGCTTAACTATGTGCTGAATAAAAAAGTATTTTCCCTATTTGTTTCAAATGTACTACTTTGCAACTTCATGGAGTTTCCCTAGTCTTTGTACTTTTTGAAAGAGTAAATATCTGATCCACTTTTACCCATTCCACTTCACTCAGGATGTTATAGATCTCTATCATATCTCCCCACAGACATCTCTTCTCCAGGCTGAAGTGCTCTAACCTTTTTAGTCTTTCCTCATAGAAGAGTCATTTGATCCTCTTTATAATTTTGGTCATCCTTATCCTTACCTTTTATAATGTTGCTTTATCTTTTGAGATGAGACAACCAGAATTGCAGAGCTTGTCTGTTCTTCTTCAGGCCTACATGGCTCTCCGTGAGTTTCAGCCAGCAGTACACAAACTCCCATGCTGAGCAAATGGTGAAGGAGTTTGGATACTGCGAGGCACAAACTCACTGAGAGAGGACAGGATCAATCATCAGGAAAAAGGAAGTGATAGTGCCTCTGGGTAAGTCTCTAATGAGACCTTATTTGGAGTACTATGTGCAATTCCAGAGACCACACCTCCAAAAGGATATAAGCAGGATGGAGTCGCTGCATAGGGCGGCTACTAAAATGGTCAGTGGTCTTTGTCATAAGTCATATGGGGACAAACTTAAAGATCTCAATATGTATACTTTAGAAGAAAGGAAGGAGATTGATAGAGATGTTTAAATACCTCCATAGCACAAATGCACAGGAGAAGAGCCTCTTTCAAATGAAAGAAAGTTCTGGAATAAGGAAACAATGAAAGTGAAAGAGGATAGATTCAGGAGTAAACTGAGGAAATATTTCTTTATGGAAAGAGTGGTAGATGCATGGAACAGCCTCCCATTGAAGGTAACAGAGACAAGGACAATATCTGAATCCAAGAAAACATGGGACAAATACAAAGGATCTCTAAGAAAAAAAAAGGGACTGTAAAATTTAGTAACTGGTATGGAAGGGCAGATTGGATAGGCCGTATGATCTTTAGCTGCCATCATTTTTTCTGTTTCTAAGTTTCCATGAGCCATGCAATGCTTGCAGAAACAGGACAGTTATTCTGGAGGCAGCGCTGGAAGCAAGACTCCAGGGCAGGTGAGAGGGCATTAACAAACTGAGGGGAGATCTGGCCATGAAGGGCTGGGAAGAGAATGATGGAAGCTGACAAGGGAAGAGGCTGGTGATGGTTGAGACTGGCTGGGGTGAGGGCAGGGATGAAGGAGAGTGTGTAGTGAGGGAAAGAAGGTGTGAGGGAGAGGAACTGGAGAGTGAGTTTTGGAAGGAGACAAAATGAGCAATGGGACAGAGAGAGTGAGCCTGAGGGATAAAACATTATTATAGCTACATGTACTGCTGTGAGTGGAGCTCATCAGCTGGGATGATGGAACCTTTTAGAGGCAGACCCCTCCCCTTGCCTCATTGTCCAGGGTGCTGAGCACTGGCTCTTTTGTCTAGCAACCATCTTTACTCTCACACAGAAGTATTTTTGCCAAAGTGGCCCCTATTAAAGTTGAAATGCCTGAAAGTCCTTGGGAGGGGGGGGGGCAGCATTGGAGATGGGCATGTGTAAGGGCTTTCTAAAACAGACCCGTCTCCATCCTAAAAGATAAACATCCCATCAAAACATAAAGAAATAGGGACATGCTGAACAGCTGCATATGTGTAAGTTCTCAACCGGTTTTAGAAACTTGCACAAGTCTGTTATGGACGGCAGCAGTCTCAACAACATAGACATGCCCGCAATGGCATTTCAGAATGGGCGCGTGTATCTCCTGCCACTTACACATCCCCGTCTGACATTTTGCAAGCAGAGACACGCAGCGGTGTGCCAGCCAGAAAAAAGGTCTCTTTATTTAAAAATATTAGCGAAACGAGAGGGCTTTCTCCTCGTCTGTCAACAGGTATTAGATTATCAAAACAAGCACCTTTATGGTGCCTATTCATCCCCAGGAGCAGATATAGCCTTGGACATATTTGCTGGGTGATTTCAGATGTGAAGTGTCATTCTAAAATTGGGTGCATGCATTAATAGCTGTAAGAATGCTCTGGACACATTTCCACCACAGCCCCGTGTGACCTGAACATGATTGTGCTGGGCACGTGTAAATTTAGGCCTTTCTAAAATGGCTTCGGGGACACCCCTGTGATTTTCATGTCTGAATGGGGTTTCTAAAATAACCCCCCACAGGGAATGAATGCGTAAGCCCAAAATTCTTCATGTCTGGATTTATACCTACTCCGGGGCAGGTGTAGGTTTCTCAAAGGAGGGGTACTGAGGCGTCCATCTGCCGACCAGACATGATGTCCAGAGAGGTATGCTGTCTGCCTGGTGCCAAAATCCAAGATGTTACGGAGAGTTTGCCGAGACTCATCAAGCCCACTGACTATTACCCAATGTTGCTAATCCATGTTGGAACAAATGATACTGCCAGGTATACCTCGGAATGTATCAAAAGTGACTTCATGGCTCTGGGACAGAGGGTGAAGCAGTTAGGTGCACAGGTGGTGTTCTCTTCAATCCCCCCTGTTGAGGGTAAAGGCCAAGGCAGAGAGGCTCGCATCCTGGAGATGAATGCATGGCTGCGTGGTGTGGCACTGCAGAGCCTATTCACATGGAGAAAAAGGTTTTAAATCCTGAAAAAAGATTTCAACATCAGTTGCAATGCTATGAGGAGCCTGATAGGGGGAGCAGGAGTGACCTTCCAAGGCCTAGAGAACTGCACCCTAGAACTGATGATGTAATGCAACCTAACAGCCAATCCAGGAAAGGGGGAGTTCCTCTTAGGAAAGGCTGGGAAGTTGAAAAGGAGGAAGTAGGACAAGTAAAGAGGACACACCAGGAGACGCACCCGAGGACACACCAGGAGACTCACCAGGAAACACACCAGGAAACGCACCAGGAGGAAGAGCACCAGAGAGCGCACCAGGAAGAGCATCAGCGGTGGTACCAGCAGCAGCAACGGAAAGCAGAGGCTGTGGTAGAACCTGAAAGAGAAAAAAAGTCTTGGCAAAGATACCAGAGAGGAAGGAGTTCCTGGCAGGAAGGCGCAGTAAGTCCGGTGCAACAGAATTCCAGGAGTTCTTGGCTGAGAGATACTGGAAAGAAAGACACAAGGGGAGAAATAAACCCCCGAGTTTTATATGAGGAACCGGCAGCAATAAATGCAGGACACTGTGGCTGTTACCAGGGAAATGATGAAATCATTGCTGTAAGAGGTAACACTCCTTATTCAAATAACAAAAGGTGTGGGGGTGAAAGAGTGCTGATTCTACAGGAAGTCCAGCTGAAGTCTGAGAAGCCTACTGCTCGAGTAAGGCTGAACTACAGCAGGACTAGGCCTCGTGACTCAACTAACTGGGACAATCCTAAGAAACAAGGTAAACCACCTTTTTATTCTGCTAAGCATTATAACTTACTGAAACAGGAAGCACAAGATACAGAAGTGTGCCCTCCTTATCAAACTGTCCGTGAGATAGGACACAAGCCTTTGGTAAAAGAAAGACTGTGTAACATAAGGCAGCAAGCCAAAGGAAGTTACTACCCTAACAAGCCTTCACATGGGCGCGGCCCAAACCTAGACTCAGAACACTGGAAGCTAGTGAATGTGCTGTATGAGAAGCCTCAATACACTCCACAAGAGTATATTGCCACAGATTCACAGTTATCTGACCCTCAGCCTATGCAGGTGGAATTCAACGAGGACCCACCTGAGACCGCTATGGATTGTAGCTACTGTCAGGCAGGAAGCCTAATGTCTGTGCATGAAATGTAAGCAGTCCTCAATAGCAAAGCCTGTGTAATTGGTTTATACAAAGTCCTGTGAAGTAACAGTAGACAAAGCAAGTTTGAATATATTTCTTCTTTTTGCCTGAAGCAAGGTTTCCTTTATTTTGTTGAAGTAGTCTCCACTGTTTGAACCATTGTGCGTAAAGGGAAATAAAGCCTTACTTTCCCTACATTCGGACTATTGTGTTCTCTTGAAGTTTGGTCCCCGGTAGGTCCTGGGAACAGTACCCCGACCCTTACATAAAGACCAAATTCAAAGTTAAAAAAAACTCTCATGTCCACCCGACCTGCCCATACCAACCTTGGCCTCTAGGGCGGCGGTGCGACAGTGGATGGTGTCATCGAGAGCGTTTTGGTTTCCTAGACCATGGGATGCTGTTCCAAGGGCTGCAGAGCAGAGATGGCATCCATCTGTCAAAGAAAGGTCAACATGTCTTCAGTAGTAGACTGGCTAGTCTACTGAAGAGGGCTTTAAACTAGATTCATTGGGGATGGGTGAAGAAAGCCCCCAGGTAGGTGATACATTAAATAACTTTATGGAAATGGGTAACAGGGGTAACATATGGAAAGCAGTGTATATAAATGACTGTAGCATGGGAAATAAGATCCCTGATGTTGAAGCTTTGGTGGGAGTGGCTGACTTGGATTTAGTGGCAGTTACAGAAACATGGTTCACAGAAAACCATGATTGGGATGTAACTATACCTGGCTATACTTTATTCAGAAAGGACAGGGTAGGAAGTAGGGGAGGAGGAGTGGCATTATATGTAAAAACTACTATTAAAGTTTTGGAATTACAGAGCTTAAAAAGGAGAGGGGAGGCATTGTGGGTTAAACTAGAAAGAGGGAAAGAGAAATCTATTTACATTGGTGTGATATACAGACCTTCCTCACAAGAGGAAGAGGTAGACAGAGAGTTAATTGAAGACATGCGCAGCATTGCTAGGAAAGGGGAAGTGCTACTGATAGGAGATTTCAATATGCCAGATGTTGACTGGCACATTCCTGCTGCAGTATCATCTAGAAGTAAGGAGATCCTGGATTCTCTACAGGGAGAACTATTCAGGCAATTGGTAACAGACCCCACACGTGAAGGGGCCATACTGGACTTGGTGCTTACCAATGGTGAAAGTGTTTCTGATGTTGTAGTGGGAGATCATTTTGCATCCAGTGATCACCAGATGGTGTGGTTCAGTATTAGGACTAGGGCTGTTAGAATCCATTCAAAGGCGAGGATCTTAGACTTTAGGAAGACTAACTTTGCGAAGATGGGCCAATACCTCAGGGAGTCGTTAGTGGGATGGGAACAGCTGAGGGATGTAGAAAAACAGTGGGAAAAACTGAAAGGTGATATTTTAAGGGCAACCAACCTTTTTGTTAAAATGGTAAATAAAAGGTAAAAGGAAAAAGGAGACCGCTATGGTTTTCCAAAGAAGTAGCTGAAAAAGTGAAGAAAAAGAGGGAGGCCTTCATGAAATACAAGAGATCACAGAGAGAGGAAGACAGGCATCTGTATTTGGAAAAGCTTAGAGAAGCTAGCAAAGTAATCAAGAAGGCAAAGATTCAAAAGGAGGAGGAAATAGCCAATGCAATAAAATGGGGAGATAAGACATTTTTCAGATATATTAGTGAGAAGAGGAAGGGCAAGAGTGGTATTGTCAGACTCAAGAGTGCAGGGGAGGAATATGTAGAAGCTGATAAGGATAAAGAGGAATTGCTTAACAAATATTTTTGTTCTGTGTTCACAGATGAAGAACCAGGAGCAGGACCTCAGAAAACACCCACAAGTAGGAACAGAAGCAAAGGACATCTTGAACAGTTTTCAAAAGACTAACTTAAAGTAGACAAAGCGATGGGACCGGATGGAATACATCCGAAAATACTGAGGGAACTTGGGGATGTTCTAGCAGCTCCACTGATTGACCTTTTCAATGCCTCGTTGGAGTTGGGAGTAGTGCCAAAGGACTGGAGAGAGGCTCATGTAGTGCCTTTACACAAAAGCGGAAGTAAAGATGTGGTTAAAAACTACAGGCCGGTTAGTTTAACTTCGGTGGTGAGTAAATTATTGGAAACACTGCTGAAAGAGAAAATAGTGAGGTTTCTGGAGTCCAGCGGATTACAGGATCCGAGGCAGCATGGATTCACCAGAGGCAGGTCTTGTCAGACAAATCTGATTGATTTCTTTGACTGGGTGACCAGGGAGTTGGACTGAGGGAGAGCCCTAGATGTGGTGTATTTAGATTTCAGTGAAGCCTTTGACATTGTTCCTCACAGGCGACTTATAAACAAACTGAGCACTCTAGAGATGGACCCTAAAGTTACTGCTTGGGTTATTTTTATTTTATTTATTTAAAAGTATTTCTAAACCGTCTTATCCTAAAAATCAAGGCGGTGTCACAACAAAACAATCAGATGAAGTGCTGGGGGGGTCATGCAGTGTGGGGGGAGTAGAGAATTAGAAATTGGTTGGGTGGGAGGCGACAAAGAGTACAAGTAAATGGAGCTCACTCTGAGGAAAAGAATGTTATCAGTGGTGTGCCCCAGGGAACTGTCCTTTGTCCGATTCTTTTTAACATTTTTGTTAGTGATATAGCGGAAGGGCTTTCAGGTAAGGTTTGCCTCTTTGCGGATGATACCAAAATCTGCAATAGAGTAGACACCCAGGAAGGTGTAGATAACATGAGGAGGGATCTAGCTAAGCTTGAAGAATGGTCTAGAATTTGGCATCTGGGATTTAATGTTAAAAACTGTAAGGTCATGCATTTGGGCTGCAGCAATCCAAGGGAGCAATATAGTATAGGGGGTTAAGTACTTTTGTCCACTAAAGAAGAGCAGGACCTAGGCATGGTTGTGTCTGATGATCTTAAAGTAGTTAAACAGGTAGAAAAGGTGACTGCAAAAGCTAGAAGGATGCTTGGGTGCATACGGAGAGGAATGGCTAGCAGAAAAAAGGAGGTGATAATGCCTCTGTATAAGTCTTTGGTGCAACCTCATTTGGAGTATAGTGTGCAATTCTGGAGACCGCACCTTCAAAAGGATGTGAACAGGACGTAGTCGGTCAGAGGGTGGCTACTAAAATGATTAGTGGTCTTCATTATAAAGCATATGAGGACAGACTGAAGAATCTTAATAAGTACACCTTAGAGGAAAGGCGGGATAGAGGTGATATGATTGAGATGTTTAAATACCTCCGTGGCATAAATGTTCAGGGGGAGAGCCTCTTTCAATTGAAAGCAAGTTCTGCTATGAGGGGACATAGGATGAGGGTGAAGGGAGATAGATTCAGGAGTGATATGCAGAAATATTTCTTTATGGAAAGAGTAGTGGATCCGTGGAATAGTCTCCCAGTAGAGGTGGTAGAGATGAGGACAGTAACTGAATTCAAAAAAGCATGGGACCAACACAGAGGATCTCTAAAGGTAAAAAGGGGACTGTTGTAGTTGTTATGGAAGGACAGACTAGATAGGCCATGTGGTCTTTTTCTGTCATATTTCTAGGTTTCTATGTTTCTAAAACTGTGCATTTCAGTCATCTGTCTATGGGGGGGGGTTAAGGGGGTTATGTTCCTTAATCACCCTCCTAGTTTAATTCCCCCTCCAAATTAAAATGAGTTCAAGATAGCATCCCCTGTAGTTAACTAGCAGCAGCTACATGGCTAAGTTGGCAAAAAGGCTCCCATGCATATGTAAGCGTCGACATTTACACGTGTGAGTTGCCGAGTTCCCCCTGTTGATTTTTCCTGCATATAAATTTGGAAAATGCCACCTCCCGCTCCACATGGATGTCAATCCATCCGCGTTCCTGCCTTCCTTCTATGTAGTTTAGAAAGAGCTCTGCGTTTAGTAGAGCCATTTCTAAGATACTATTGGAATAATGTCCTGACCCACGGCTCATTTCTGATCTCGAAAGCACACTAATGACCTGAAAAGGTCCTGATGAATGCACACTTTTGGTGCTTTCCTGCAGCAACTTTTGCACCTGTTTTCCCACAGCTGCCCGAATTTTCAAGGGGAAACTCCATGAAGCATTTCCTTTGAAAATGATCTTTCAGGCTCTGTGAGGACTTTGCAAGCACCCCCTGGGGTTTCATTATTATCTTTTATAAACATAGGGACCAAAAACTTCTGTCATTGTTCTAGCTGTAAAGATTGTGAAAGATAAACCTAAATAAGTAGAGAAGACAGATAAAAATGCTCCTGGGAGCTCTAGGAAGACAGAAGAGTGAAGTGACTTTGACAGTATATTAAAAAGAGCTGAGCTTTTCTTCCCCCTTCAGCATGAAGAAAAATTATTATTAATAATAATACAAATCCCCAGTCAAAGAGTGAAATCTGCTATCTGTCTGGAGGTATAGAGTTAATGGCCAATTATAATGCATGTGTGCTATTCAAGGAGAAAGCTCTGTGAAATTAAAGGCTGCAGTGCACTACCGTAAATGAAATTTTATTAAAAATTGAACAAGAAAGAGATATATGTTTCTAGTCTTCGTCTGCAATGTGTTTTACTCCAGAGTGCCTCATAGCTAACAAACAGAATCATCTCAGTTCCTATCTTGTCAGGATCCTGAATGGGGTGAGTAACACAAAGGGGCTCTTAGAGTGGGTTTTGGCGTGCGTTAAAGGCTCGATGGGACATGCATTGACAGCTAGCATGTGGCCATGACAGCACGGCAGGATTTTGGCGCTAACTGTCCATGGCACATTAGGAGAGCAAGTGGGGGAGGGATAGGGGGAAAGAGTTGGGGGGGGGGCTAGGGGTAGAGAGTGGTTGGGGTGAGCGCCTTGCAGACAGCTCTCCCATACTAATTGCAAGGCATCCAATTAATGCAGTTGCACTTATCAGTACTTCAATAGGTGGAGGTAAGTGCATTTGAGCAATTTTTATGCCTCATTAGGTCAGGGTGCATGCATTAACTGACAGGGGCAAGCTTTCACTGCACCCAAAGGTTAACCTAGGTCGTGCTGCACCTATTGCACTATGGTTTGGGCACTATTGGCACTTTTAGTAAAAGGACCCCAAAGTGTACTTTACCTACAAAGGGGAGATTCTTAACCCAAACTTGAACGCCATTCTCAATAATGAGGATACAAATCTAACCTAAAGCTTAGCTGGGGCCCAGGCCAGAGCATGAAATGCTTCCATCCTTCAGAATTTGCTGCTTTTGCTTATAAAAAATATCCACTTGTTTGTGTCAGCCAGACAAGAGGGGCACAAATTAGCTACAATAGGCCAAAATTATGTTATATAATGTTAGATATCTATGCCATGTCCTGTGGACACAGTTCACTCCAAAGTGGTTTACAAGACACAGACAGAATTCAATAGCAAAACATCATACAAAGAAGACATCGTAAAGTGAAAATAGATCACAGATGCAATAAAATACCACAAAATATATACCTAGTGTTATAAATATCATTAAAGCAAAAGGTCAAGGCAGAAGGTGGCTGCAAAAGTCCTTATTCTGACATGTTTGCGGGCAGGAAAATGAGACACAAAACAGTCCTGATCAAGATACCATTTCATTTATATCCATTTGTATCCTGCTGTCTTGCACGATGGCGTGCACAAAGTGAATCCTTGTAAGCCAGACTGAAACGCTGCTCTTCTTCCCAAAATGACAAACTGCTCTTTTAACCCAGTGTAAGGGGCATGTTTACTAAACGGCGCACCTGTGCGGGGCGCACCTGAGCGCCCTAAAATGATGCATTTAAGTGCTCTTAAACGCCCCGTACACGTGCGGGTCACATTAACGGGCCCCGCACACGTGCGCCGAAAACGCGCACGTTTGCGGGGCGGTAATGTGCGAAAGAGGCGTGCCAAGGCGAAATGAGGGCGGAGGAAGGCCCCCTAGGGGCGGAGAGACGGGGTCAGTGGGCGGAATGTGGGAGGGGAGAGACTCGCCGCACAGGAGCGTGCCCGAATCTGCAAAGATATTTACCGCCAGTGAAACACTCGCGTTAGAGGTGCTGTGCAGGGAAAAGAAACCGTTTCCGTCAGCAATGTGCAGCACAATAGTGGAAGCCCAAAAACCATGAGCAGTGTGATCTATGTGCACAGATCAAACGCCGTAATGTCACAGGGCACTAACCACACGGGCGCCGCGCACCTTAGCGCATCTGTCAATCACAGCTTCTGTTCTTCACGACGGAACGCCCACTCCTTATACGGCACCCGCTCGGTACCGCGGACCGCACAACACCGGCCTTTAGTAAACAGACCCCTAAATGTTTCTGCTGAGACCCAAGCCACTCTGAGACTCTAGTATACTTATGCTAAAATCTGTTGGATTATTCCTGTTCTGGGGGTTCATCATGTGCTATGGGAAGACATTGGAGGTCAGTGACAGTAGCCCTGTGTGCCCTTCATAGGATACGACTCACAAGGCTATGCATAAGGAAAAAATGGTTTTGTAGTTTTGTTAATTTATTTATTTTGTCTTGTTTTTTGTTTCATTTTTTCATCTGTTTTGTTTAGGTCAATCTCATTTTAGTAGATACTATCTACAAAATGACACCTGCTGTATAAACTGGCATGTGCTAAAATATAACACAATGACATTTAGTTTCATCTAGTATTTTTTCAGATGGGAAATCATACAAAACGAAACAAAGGGGTCATTTTAGTAAAGTGCGCTAGGTTTGTGTGCCTAATGTGTGTTTAGCACAAAAACTAACAAGTGTTAAGTGTGAAACTTCTGCAGTAACTCTCAGGGGTGTGGCCAGCATGTCCTGGCAGTTAACGCTCAGATACATTACCCTAATGCACCACACAAGAACCATAGGGGGCACCTAACTGCACCTATTGTGGCCGCATTAGGTCCATTGGTGCTAATGACAACATTAACAGCATGCAATACTGTATGTCCTTCTGCACTAACTACAATGTGCTCTCTACATCCACTCTCTACCCCTACCCTGCCTATTCAACACCCAATGCCTGAGTGGCAGTTAATGCACAAATCAGCTTGCAGTACCCAAGCACGTAGCTACCATGTGCAAAAATAAATGCACGTTAATTGCTTAGCGCACTTTAGTAAAAGGTCCCCAACGTTTCAATGCCATTTTCATGGCATTTTCAAATGAAACCACATTCCTAATGATTCTCTTTTCCACCACATAAATATGACATGTATGGTTTATTCAAATACTTATAATAAACAGTAAACCACCAGTTTGGAAACTGGAAGCCAAGTGAGCTGCATGCCCTGAATCAAAAGCGTCTGATGCAGAGCCCGTCAATCTTTGGAGGACCTCGAAACATAGCACTGTGTCCACTTCTTGGATTGCGGGACTTTCTTTCGCAAAGCTCACATCTGATTGGCTGTGATAAGCTAAGTTATAAGCCACAAGCTTTTAAGCTATTAAGTTTTGATTTTAACATAATGTTACAATAAAGGGTATGTTTACTAAATAGCGGTAGCGGCTTCCATGTGATATGGGTGCCGCGGCTCCAATATCACACAGAAGCCACTACCCCCATTTAGTAAACATACCCCTGAATTTTGTGTTTAGCACTTATAAAGGTGTTGGAGCACATATTTGGTGATGGTTTTCACCTTTCAAAAGATTAAAAGTAAAGGTTTGTTTTTCGGGAGGGTGGTCCCTTGCATAAGAAACATTCCAACATTAAAGAATTTTGTTTCTGATTGCTCTTATTTATTTAACAGGACTTATATACCGCTTTTTCCTAAAATCAAAGCAGTTCACAAAGAAGTTCAAAATCTTACAATAAACAGGGAAGAAGAAAACAGGGATTAAATTAAATAAACTTATTTACAAAACTAAGTATATGAACATAAAAGGAAATAAATACTGTAGGTCTGACCTTTTGTTAGTGGATGTATGGTTTATGGGCACAACAACCTTAGGAAACTACAGATGTTTCTTACTGGAAGCCTGAGAATTTGTTTTTTGTTTTTTTACTGTCAGTAAAAATGTGTCTCAGGAACTCCAGGACCTTAGGGATACTGGAGATTTTAGGGAAGGGGAGGTCCGTCTTGGATGTCAGAATCTACATGTGAACTACAACTGGACTGGGCTTTTCACGTCCAACTCTTGCCTGATATCAGAGGCACATCATTAGTTTTCAGGTGGCATGAAGTCCATTTTAACAGATTTTTATGGGCAATGCATCAATTCATGGGCAGAAGGCAACCCAGGTCCCCCCAGGCCTCCTGCAGTTATCTAGCAACTTAGAATCTCTTATACAATCAAAGTCCAAGATGGAGACTTGGGCAAATTTGAGATTTGACTGACATCACTGGCAGCACTGTGCAGTGGTCTCTCTGCTGACTGCTATTAATTAAAACACTAGAACCACCTTTGCATGTAAAATAAATGGTGCTGTTAGTCCCACACAACATATGTGCCTGCCTTGAACAGTAATAAAATCAACTGGCCTGCTGCTGCCACAAAGACATCTGAATATTGGGTCACCGGGCAGGAGAAGAGAAATACACTGAAGTGAGGGGGAGGAAGAGGTTTCCATCTAAATGAATTGTAGAAATATAGGACAAAAACAAATTAAAAAAATACAAGGTTATATTCTGTATTTGACAAAGTTACTATATCTCTTGATTAACTTTGGACTGCTGGTGTTTGTGGTGTGGAGAAGTAGCCTAATGGTTGAAGTAGTAGATTGCGAATTGGAGAAACCAGAATTTAAATGCAGCTAGCGCCCCGTGTGACTTCAAACAAGTCGCTTAACCCTCCGTTGCCTCAGGCACAAAAGCAACATTGACAGTACATAATATGGCCTCCCCCCCCCCCATTACCTGCAATATGCTCTGCACGCCCACCTTCTGCCCCTATCCTGCCCATTCACCATGGTCATTTTCATGCCCTGTGATAACCGTTACCATGGGCCCTTGCACGCAGTTACCACAAATAAGAAGGCATGTTAACTGCTTAGTGCACTGTAGCAAAAGGGATCTTTGGGGACTAGAGAAATACTCATTATACCTGAATATTACTTGTCTTGAATTAAAAAAATACGAGACAATTCCTTGACCATGTGATAAAATGAGCTCATTTTGACCCAATGATGGGAGTATCAGCTCCCAAACGTTTCAAGAAATGTACTACATTAGGTCAATAAAAAGGTATCATTACCTTGTTTTTGCTGCTGTAGTTACAGTATTTATTCACCTTCATGCCCACATGTTCTAGAGGATTAGTAGGTGAACCACACTACTTTCTTCTAAATGGTAGAATGTGAAATCAGTTCATAGTCATGAAAAATGTAAAACAACCAAACCATCCAGGAACCATTTACAGGTGAAAATGAGCCTTTAGTAAGTGCTGACCCAATGACTTTCAAGCAGCCATGCAACAAATCTGGGTTCGTTCCCCAATCGTGGTCTCTGCCTCTTGCGTCAGGTAGGGTCAGGGATATGGCAGAGATAGTGTTCACATCAATGTAATGTGACCACTTTGATTGAAGGATAAGGTGGTATACAAATCTAAATAAATAAATATATGTATTTAACAGGTTTTGTTATACCACTTTATCATTTTAGTCAAAGCAGTTTAATTGTAACTTAAACTTGGTAATGTACATTAAACAGGGACATTGATAACTTGATATATGATATATGAACATTGATAAATGAACATAAAGGTGGTTGAGAAGTTTTATAAAGAAATAAATGAAAGAAAGTCTTGGCTGTTACACAACAGCACCATCTAATGGATAGACTAAGGACACATGCTTACCAGTACTTCCTATATTTTTGCAAAGGCTCAGTAATGCAAAACCTGCAGGCCTTAAGGTGAGAGCACTGCAGCACTGAGTAGTTCCGATGTCATAAGAAAGCAGGACCGGCCAGTGCATTGTGTGAGAATGTTGTTCGCACAGGGCCCCGTGTTTCAGGGAGCCCCACGGGAACTTCATTCGCACACAATGGACAGCTTCACAGATGAGCCGGGAAAGCCCGCACAAGGCCCCAGCTCACCTCTGCAGAGATGCCAGCGTGAAGAGCGGTGTTTTCCCTCACGCTAGCGGCTGTGTTACTGTGAAGCGTGCAAGTGCCAGGAAATGTCCTTTAACTTTTCCTGGCATTCAGCGCACTTCACAGTAACACAGCCGCTAGTGTGAGGGAAAACACCATTCTTCACGCTGGCAGCTGCGCAGCGGTGAGCCAGGGTCTCACATGGGCTTTCCTAGCTCACCTCTGAAGCAGCTTAGATAGTCACAGGGATCTTTGGGGGGTCTAGGATAGGACAGGAAAGGCAGATGGGGAGGCTAAGATTGGAAATGGGCTAACGGGATGGGGCTAGGACTGGAAATGGGCTAACGGGAGGGGGCTAGAATTAGAAATGGGCTGAGGAGAGGAGCTTGGACTGGAAATGGGCTGATGGGGGCTGGAAAAGGACTGGAAATGGGCTGATGGGAGGAGCTTGGACTGAAAATGGACACTGATGGGGTCTGGAATAGGACTGCAAATGGCTGATGAGGGGGCTTGGACTGGAAATGGGCTGATGGGGGGCTGGAATAGTGCTGGAAATGTCTGATGGGAGCTAGGACTGGAAATGGACTGATGTGGGGGAATCGGAGAATGGAACTAGAAGGGAGCGGATGCTGGGTGGGACTGGAATTAGAAGGGAGCTGATGTTGGGTGAGGACTAGAAGAGGATGGGGCTGGGGGAAAATATATTTTGTGTGGGAGGGAAGAAAAATCTACAATTGGTCGGGTATTGGGAGAATAAGTGGGGATTGAGGATGGAAGGGTGAAATTTTAGCGGATGAAAAAGAAATAAAGAAAGAAATGGAAAGAGCAAAAGGGGAAAGATCAGTATGTTAAAGCAGATGTAGTGAGAGAATGGAAAAAAACTAGAAGAGAGAAGAAAGGACAAATGGACAGCAGACAATGGAGAGTTAGCCGAAGACACGAAGAAACCAGAAGAAAGTGACTGGAGTAATTGCAACTAAAAAATAAAATGCCCAAACAACAAAAGGTAGAAAAATACTTTTTTATTTTGAATTTATTAACGCCATTGCTAACGTCTTTGTGTTTTTGTTTAGTACAAGAGGAAATTAATTTATAGTTTTATGACTCCAGTGTTGTTGTATGTTCAACATTGGCCTTTGGGGTTCCTAGTTCAATTATTGTCTTTCTATTTCTAAATTGTGATCCCTTGTTTATGTTTGTTTATTTCAGCATTTGATATACCGCCCCCCATTACATCAAGGCGGTTTACAATGTTGCTAAAAGCAAAAAGGAAACAGAAAAGAAAAAGAACTACAATTCGTAAATAGAACAGAGGGGGGAAAGCAACAATCAGTCAGATACACATACTAAGGGGAGTAAGGTCTGGGGGCTGGTCGGAGAATCAGGGGGGAAGATTAAAAGCAGAGGCAAAGAGGTGAGTTTTCAGGAGGGAGCGGAATTTAGGGTAAGACTCCTCTAAACGCAGGGCTGTCGGAAGGGAATTCCAAAGGGATGGGCCAAGGTAGAAGAAGGCAGATTGTCTGGTTGATTGTAGATGAGCCTGGGTCGGAGAGGGTAGGTGAAGGCGGTTAACATGCACTGAACGGAGGCTACGGGAGGGAGTATGGAAAACCAACAAATCTGCTAAATACTGGGGACTACGTGAATAAATTGCACGGTGTACCAACGTGAGAACTTTGAATCTAATCCGAAAATCCAACGGAAGCCAGTGGAGCTGATAAAGGAGAGGGGTGATATGATGCCGAGAGGATGCGTGAAAGATAAGACGGGCCGCAGTATTTTGAATCAATTGTAATCTGTGACGCTGGTACTTGGGGACACCAGTGAGGACGAGGTTACAGAAATCCAATCTGGAAATAACCAGTGAAAGCAGAAGCGTAGTGAGAGCCTGTGGAGAGAGAAAAGGTCTAATAGCACGCACCCGCCAAAGGTAGAAGAAAGAGCGCCATGATACAAGGGAAACTTGATCATGAAAGGACAGGTTGGAGTCCAGGAGGACACCCAGATAACGAAGTTTAGGAACGAGAGCAATAGGGACACCCATGAAAGAAGGAGCGAAAGAAGGACAGGAGGAACTATGTGGGAACCAGATAGCAGCTGTCTTAATGACATTGAGAACAAGACAGTTGGACGAGAGCCAAGAAGAAATCATGGTTAAACAGGAATCAAGGAGGGAGATATCTGGACAAACGGAAGAGGTGTGGTGTAAAAGAAAGATGTTGGCTGCATAGTAATAGGCCGATAGGCGAGACTGCAATACACATTATACACAACATAACCCAGTCAACGTGTATAACCAATCAGATATGTGAACAATCATATTTATGTACATTCCAAATTTTTTTAAAGTTCCCCCCCCTTAAACTCCCTCTTCTTCTATTGAGTTCCCCCCCTCCCATAATCCAATATTCCCCTGGGTCATAAAAGGAGTATAGTCCTAATGCTCTGTGAGCAGCGGTTACTCTTACACCATGCCCCGAGCCACTGATGCTCACTATCTCAGAAGTGGTTCGAACTTGCCGTTCTAATCCTCCCCTTTACCCACCCATGTCCTCCCATCCCCCCACTCTCACCCCGTTCTGTAGATGGATCTGACCAGGCCACTCCCTTGGGACATTCATGTCACAAAAGGTGGCTGGGGGGGCATCATTTTCCTCCCCACCGCCATATTCAATTATTGGTACTGGTACTTGTCTTTACAAGGCCAGTAGTTCATTACGGGCTATTGGAGTCAATGTATCTATATATCTGCCCCACACTGCCAAAAAGCTTATCTGACACTTGGCGTTACCCCTGGTTTCCATAAGTTCCAGCAGCATTAGCTGATGAAAGCTATTACGCCATTCCCAGTAAGAATGAGCCATGGTCTCCCTCCAGCAGAGCAGCAAAATTTGTTTACTAATCAAGCATGCCTTTTGCACTAACAAGCAGGCCCATTGTCCCTTAGGTCAAGCTGCTGGTAGTTCATCAAATACTACCAAAGTATCCGTCCATTGCACAGATTGTCCCAATAGGGTCGCCAGATAGTTTTGTATCAGGGTCCAGTATTGTTGGAGCCTCTTACAGGTCCACCACATATGGCCCAAATTTGCCATTGGGGAGCCGCACCTGGGGCAACTGCTGCTCCGAGCAATGCCACTCTGAAAGGCCCACCTAGGGGAAAAATGTGCAAGATGGATTGCCCGATATTGCATTTCCTGCAAGCATGTTCCTTTCACTAAGCTAGGAATGTAGGCTATCGCTCATTGTAACAAACCTGGTTTCTCTCGAATCCCCAATTCTGCTGCCCATCGTCTCTCTTCCTTCAAAAATCCCACAGTTGGGGACCACTGCTGCAGCTTATGAGCAAACTGGGAGATTGAAATATGTTCCCAGTCCCCAAATTTAAAAAAGCATATAACCAAAGCTGACGTCTTTGCCCACAGCATTTCACAGGGGAAAGAGCGAACATAATGGGCAACTTGCATGTGGACAAATACATGTGTAGCCTTCAGATCGAACTCTGCCTGAAGTACGGAGAACATTTTAACTTGCCCCTCCAAATTTAATATGTGTCCTACACTATGCAACACATTACGTTCCCATTCCCGGAAAGCCTGATTCTCCATATCCAGGATAAAGCACGGGTTTCCTCAGATCGCCAAGAAGCTAGTATGAGTTGAGTTGATCTGCCAATGCGCGCAAAAATATTTCCACAAGCATCATATAGGATTGAACAGTAAGCTACTAGTGACTGTGAAGGCAGAGCGCGGTTTGCCAGATGCAATACTGCTGAGAGTGAGAGGGGGGCTGTAAAATCTTCCTCTAGTGCACGCAGGGTAAATATCTCTGTCTGGCCCAACCAATCTCACAGGTGTCGCAGTTGGCATGCCCTAGCATACTGTCACAGCCCCTCCTAGTGACAGTGTGCCAAAGGGTCAGGGTGGACATTTTAATTTTGTTGAAGAAAGAAAAACTTTTAGACCAAGTGCATTCTGGTCCTTGTAGTCCCTCTTCTTACAGAAAATAGATGTGTAAGCCTTGAGCAGGGTGAAACAAAAAGGTTTTTATTCCCTTGTTACGCAAAAGGTTCTTCAGGAAAACAAAGTAGAATTTGCCTTACTTCAGGTTTAGTGCCAAGGATATTTACAAAAGGTCAGGAACTGTTACAAATGCTTCACAGTTCTCTGTATCCAAGCAAGTTTCTCAAACCGCAAGAAAAACAAGACACAACATCTTCCTTCAGTTTTAACACAAGCAAAAGGTACTTTAAAATATGTGCTGCTGTTATATCTTGGTAAGAGATTCCAGGCTCTCGGTAATACACAGAGAACAGTCCATTGGTTCTGTCTTCTAATCCTGAGCTTTCCCTGGTTAACACAGGTTGCAGTTCAGTATTTCTTTCCCCCACTTTCCAGCCTTGCTGGCCTGGATTTAGCAAATAACGGTTAGTGCTTTTCCCTAACAGGGTACAGGGTTGCAAAACTTCCTCCAGCTTTGTTTCTTCTCAGAATGGCTTTTTAGGTTATCAGCCTTCCTAGGACCTGGCATCCATTTAATAAATGAAGTATCACTGTACCTTGGATCTCTGTAGCGTTTGCTGCTGGTGTTCTCTTCACCAGAGACTCTCCCTTTGTCACCATCTTCCTTGAAGACTGGCTTCTGGAGCTTTCTAAGCTGGGCTTGTTCTCCCTGGAACTTAGCTCTGCTTTTCCATGTAACCAAGCTTCTCTGCCTTGCAGTGTATGAGGTTCCTTCCTCAGGTCCTTCCTTCATAGATCCTTTCTCTCTCTCTCCCAAAGGTCATCTCTCGAGTTCCTTCTTGAGTTCCTTCTTAGATCCTCTCTGTCTGCTTCCTTGTGAGCACTGCTTAAAAAGGCGTTCCCCAACTGAGTTTCCTGGCTTTCTGCTCAGGTGCCTTTGATTAGCTACTGCATCGCTACAACCTGGGTGTGTCAGCTTAACTTCTGCAGCCTCGTGCCTGCTCCCTCTAGCTGCACTTCTAGGTAAATTGCACCCTCTGTAACTCAGTTGCTTCATAAGAAAGAGAGTTTTTTTCTACATCCATCATTTCAATGGCTTCAGCTCCATCACAATACCCTATAAGACTCAGTGTTCCCGTGCCACCTTGGGTCCAAGTACCCCTCATTTTTGTGAATGAAATCTTAGCTGGTCTACCTCTCCATAGAAAATGGTGCAACTCTTTTTCAAAAAGGATGACATCTTTACGGAGCAATTGGAGGGGCAACAACTGCAACACATAAATCAGTTTTAGAAACAACATCATGCAATAAGCCGCCACTCGGTCCATCAGTGATAATGGCAATGGTGTCTAGTCCCATAACTTGGTCTGTAGATGTCGCAACAGATTCATGCAATTTAGCCGATAGAGGAGTCTCGGGTCCCCTGAGAGTTGTATACCTAAGTATCAAAATGCCGTGTCTGCCCATCAAAGCAGAAACCCGCCCCCATCTGCCTCGCAGCTGTCCCGTAATTTCCAAGGCCTTCAACTTATCCATATTTAATCGTAAACCTGATTTTCAGCCAAATGTCACAAACTCCATAAGAAGTTGTGAAAGAGAGGTCTGCGGTCATGTTATATGAACTAGAAGGTCATCCGCAATGTCTAAGATTTTAAATTCTGATTTACCAATCTGAACTCCCGCCACTCCAGGGCATTGCACAACTGTGCATATAAAGGTGTCTAAAGCAGGGGCGGCTCTATAATTAGGCGGAGTGAGGTGGTGGCCTCAGGAGGCAAACCTTTGGGGGCAGCAAAAAAGCCTCCAAAACAGCCACCTCACTTCGCCTTCAGTTTAAAAAAAAAACGTGGACAAACTGCTGCGGCCACGATAGCTTTTAAAATGAAAGGAAACTGGTGCACAGCCTCCCAGCGCTATGGATTCTCTGCTGCTGCCACATCCTGTCCCCAAAAGGAAGTGACGCTAGAGCGCCAGGAGGCTCCACAATGATTTCCTTTCATTTTAAAAGCTATCGCAGGCAGCCGAAGTGGAAGAAGTGAACTACAGAGACACGGCCGGCAAAGCAGAATGAACTACATGAGGAGGGGGGAGAGAAGTGGAACGAACTACACGGGGCGGAATGAGAGAAGCCGAACCAGCTACATGGGGGGGAAGGAGAGGGAGCTGAATGGAGCTGACAGAGGGGCAAAGAGGGAGCTGGAAGAAAGCTGACAGGGATAGAGAGGACTGGAAGGAAATTGAGAGGGGCCAAGAGGAGGCTGGAAGAAAGCTGACACGGGGGAAAAGAGGGCTGGAAGGGAGCTGACAGGGGCAAAGAGGGGGGTGGAAGGGAGCTGACAAGGGAGGAAAGAGATGGCTGGAAGGGAACTGAGAGGGGGAAAGAGAGGGCTGAAAGGGAACTGAGAGAGGGGAAGGACATGGCTGGGGAAGGACATGGGGGAAGGTGAGGGCTGGAAGGGAACTGACATGGGGGAAGAACAGTGAGCAGAAGGGAACTGAGAGGGGAAGGAGATGGCTGGAAGGGAACTGACATGGGGGGGAGTTGGGGGCTGGAAGGAAACTGACATGGGGAGAAGAGGGGGATGGAAGGGAGCTGACACCTGGGGATGGAACTGGAGGGAGCTGACATTTGGGGATAGGACTGGTAGGTGGCTGGGTAATGGGGAGGAGGTTGCAGGGAGGGGGGCACTCAGACTGGAAGGGAGCTGACACGTGTGGAGGGTCACTGGGACTGGAAATAGGCTGATGGAAGGAAGTGAAGAAAACAAAAGAAAAGACAAGAAATGGCAGATACTGTAGAGTGCTAAGAGAAGACAGGAAAGCAGAAGCCTCAAATCAGGACAGCATGACCAGAGAATAAAATGGTCAGACAACAAAGGTAGAAAAAATAATTTTATTTTCAATTTAGTGATTGTGCTATCTTTATAGTTTACACTGTATGGGGAACTGCATCTCTTATCTGGTGTTGCACTGCATGCAGAGTCTGGCTTCTTGGGGTTTCGGTTTAATTTTTGTCTAAATATTTTATTTTTACTTTAAGTTGTGATCACTTATTCTGTACTTGGTGAAAGTCTGTGTTCTGGGTGCATGACCAAGACTGTGTGTTCTGTTAACATGAAATCTGTACACAGGGATCTGTACTGTAGCAATTTGCCTTGTTCGGCTTTTCAAATAGGTGTTAGATGTTCTAGAGCCCTCTGCAGTATTTATAGTGCTGATTTTTTTGTATGAGTTTCGGAAGTTTATGCTAGTAATGGTATGTCCTCAGGGTGTTGCTCAAGGACCAAAGCCAACAGGGCATAGAATTGGGTAGCTGTGTGGAAGGTCCATAAATATTTCCAAGGACAATTTGATGTCCTTCCAATTCCTCTAGTGACATATACACTCGAATCAAATCCTCTTATGTATTAATATTGGCAGATACTGTCAGTGTGTAAAGTCCCCATGTCAGTGTGTAAAGTCCTAACAATCAGTCACTTGTAAATATGTATATAAGTATACTGTGTGAACCCTTAACATAAATCAACTGTAACCCTGTAACCCCATGTTTTTGCTCTGCTCTTCCTCCCCTCCCTAATCACATTGTATGCATCCATAATTCTGGCCGGTACAGCCAACCTTACCATGTGTAACAACCGCTGCTGATCACTGGAAGCAGCGGGATACAAATGTACACTAAATAAATAAATAAATAAAATATTACTCCCCTCTTTTGCAGCCCTCCACTGGTACCCCATACACCTGACCCACTCAATCGCAGCAAAGCTTTGGGTGCTCCTCTTTCATCTGGTACGTCTCCTGGAGAAAGGCCACATCACATCCCTGGCGCACCAAGACCCTTAATATCTTGGAGTGTTTAATGGGGGTGCCTAATCCACAAACATTCCAGGAAAGGACTCTCAGTGGTTCTCGGGGTTTAACCAATCTATACCAAAGGTTATCTTGTTAATAAAGAGGAGTCCCCCCCAGTCTAGGGCCCCTCAAAATATGTCTCCCCCCGGACCGCCCAGCCAGTCCTCCCGCAGAACCCCTGAGAACTACCATCCTCCCTCCCCCTCCCTTCTCCCCCTTAACTTCCTCCCCCCTTCCCCATATTCTCTTTTCCACTTATCTCCTCCCCTTTCTGAACTCCTCTACAGAGTTCCGCTAAGGGTCCGATACGCATAGGGGCTCCACCAACCTATGCTAAGTCCCACCAGCTCACCCCCGTCCCTCACCCCCGTCCTTCACCTTGTCCCCTTTCCCTTCTATTTTACCTATCTCCTTAGTATCCATAGTCAGAATTATATTGTCAAATGCTCCTCCTATCTAGTATACTCCCCCCCTGCTCATAGTCTCCTTCCATACTCCTATCTCTCAACACCACTGCACTATCTTTTAACTTTCAAAAGGGAGACTATGATAAAATGAGGAAAATAGTTAAGAAAAAACGAAAAGGAACAGCTGCAAAGATTAAAGATTTGCATCAAGCTCTGGTTTAAAAATACTATCTCAGAAGCCCAGACCAGCTATATTCCTCGCTTTAAGAAAAGTTAAGGAAGGCCAAAAAACTGCCAGCATAGTTTAAAAGTGAGGTTCCAGAGACTGTTGTAGCCAAAAAAGCATCTTTCAGGAAATGGAAAAAGGCGCCAAATAACGAATACTGGAAACAACATAAGCACTGGCACGTTAGATGCAAGGCAGGCAAAGAGAGAATTTGAAAAAAAAGCTTGCTGTGGAAGCAAAAATGTATAATAAAAACTTTTTCAAGTACATTCATAGCAAAAACCCTATAAGAGAGTTAGTTGGACCATTAGATGATAGAGGAGTTAAAGGGGCACAAAGAGGAGACAAGGCCATTGCGGAGTGACTGAATGAATTCTTTGCTTCGGTCTTTACTGAAAGAGATGGAGGGAAGTTACCCATGACTGAAATAGTATTTAAAGGTGATGCATCAGAAGAATTAAAAGAAACATTGATAAACCAGGAAGATCTATTACAACTATTTGATAAACTAAAAGCTAGCAAATCACCTGGACTGGATGATATATATACGAGGGTGTGGAAAGAACTGATATATGAGATTTCAGACCTACTATTAGTAATCTGAGAACTATCATTAAAATCATCTATAATACCTGAAGATTGATGAATTGCCAATGTAACACTAATTTCTAAAAGGGATTCCAGGGGTGATCCGGGAAACTATAGACCAGTGAGCCTGACATCAATACTGGGCAAAATGATAGAAACCATTATAAAAAACAAAATTGCTGAACATGGTTTAATGGGAGAAAACCAACATGGCTTTAGGCAAGGAAGGTCTTCTCTTACTAATCTGTTATATTTTTTGAAGGTATGAATAAGCAGATAAACAAAGGTGAGCCAGTAGATCTAGTATATCTGGATTTTCAAAAAGCCTTTGACAAGGTCCCTCATGAAAGAATCTTGGTGAAGTTAAAAAGTCATGGGATAGGAGGCGGTGTACTATTGTGGCTCAGGAACTGGTTAAAAGATATGTTTATGGAAAGTTTTCCCAATGGAGAAAAGTGAATAGTGGAGTACCCCAGGGATATGTGCTGGGTCCGCTGCTTTTTAACATATTTGTAAATGACCTGGAAATGGGAATAACGAGTAAAGTGATCAAATTTGCAGATGACACAAAATTATTCAAAATTGTTAAAATCCAAGAGGATTGTGAAAATTGCAAGAAGATCTTGATAAATTGGAAGACTGGACAGTCAAATGGCAGATGAAATTTAATGTGTACAAGTGCAAAGTTATGCACTTAGGAAAGAAAAACCCAAACTATGGTTGCACAATGCAAGGTTCCACATTAGGAACCACCACCCAGGAAAAAGATTTAGGTATCATTGTGGATACCACGTTGAAACCCTTCACCCAGTGTGAAGCAGCGGCCGAGAAAGCAAATAGAATGCCTCAGGTACAACTTAGATCATAAACCCACTTGGACAAGGAAATAACCTATGCGTCTGACTATAACTCACCTTGAGCATTGATTTAGAAGAGTAGTAATTAAAGCAAAAATCCAAATTCTGTCTCCCGAAAAAGTATTCTCTTCCTTGGCAAACAACCTAATTTTGGCAAGAACTGAATTTATTTGCCTGAAGCGTACCATCAGAAGCCCCGAGCTTGAAGCATGAAGTAGTTCAAAGAGCAGAGGAAACACTGGATTCAAAGCTGTTCTTACTGACTGAAATGGAAGAGCAGGACCGGGGAGCACAAAGTAAGCTAAGAGAGCCCTCTACTGGCAGAAGAAGGAAGGGGGAAACAATGAAAGATTGCACAGGCTGTTTTGTATAAACACTCTTTTGTACTTTCAGCTCAGTCGGAACTGGAGATGGGATCTAGTACCATAAGCCTTCATCCACAACTACCTAGACATATAATGGGATTTTCCAAAACCCAGAACTGGCCTAAAAACACTTTACTGGATCTGGGTAACTTGGCAGCTCTGTTACAATGACTGTCCTCAGCTGGGGGCCATTTACCAGGGCTCCTTCTGGAACCTTGCAGTCGTAGACCCAGTCTGGTCATGTCATGAGATGTTGCCATTGCGCAATATGAACCCCTCCCCCAGGGGTTGTGTACTACTTCTGCAGCATCATTCAAGACTGACCCAGGAAGCAGAAGCTCCGAGTTGGGAATTAAACCTTCTGCCTGGAATTTCACAACATTACCACTGAACCATCTCATAGACTAATCTTAAGCACTGTAGGCTCATGTCTGAGTGTGTTTTGGGGGAAACACAGGAGGATTTCGCTTGCTTTGCACATTCCTCTTAGTTTAATTTTTTACTTCTAAGAATAAAGTTTTATTTGATCTGAATCAAGTAAGGAATTAGACTACCACTTTTAGGTGTATTTTGCTTAGGTGATGATAGCACTTGTTGAGAATGGTCTGTTTGTCTGTCTGTCCATCCATCAATACACATGTGCAAGAAAACCTATGTATAGTGATCTATGCAGGTGTCAGACGAGCAATGCGTTGGTGGGGAAGTCAAGCCCATCACCAAAGAAGAGCACAGTAGAGCCGTAAAGAATTGAGCATTGTGCCAGAAGGGACCAACTCCCACTGGCACATGAAGAGGAAGAGAGCCGCCCCTATGGTGAAAAACACAGCAGCATGCCAGCAGGCATCCAACTCCCACCATTATAGGAATGAGAACCGTGGCCATGGAGAAGAATGAAGTAGTATCCTGGTGGGGCACAGTCCCTGCCAGCACAGGAGAAAGGAGGACAGCTACTCTACTGGAAAAAATGGGTCAGAAGAGCTGCAGTATTAGTGGAGGAGCCCACAGGCAGCCAACGAAGGTAGGGGGTTGGGAGTGCAGAGGAAGGAGAGGGCAGAGAGAAGATCGACAGTGCATAGGGAAGAGGAAAGGAAGGAGAAAAGTGTAAGAATGGTAAGCACAAGGATGAGGGTGGCAGAGAAAGGAGAAAAGAGAGGGAGAAGATATGATTGCTGGAGCAGAAGAAGAGTTCAAAGGGGGAAAGCCTGCCTGTGCACAGCTGTACACCACCCCTGACTTCCGGTTTGAAGTCTGCATCAGAGAACAGAAGAGACAAATAGTAGAGGGCAGAAACCATGGGGTGGCGCTGGTGGGTTGAGGTAAGCACTGTTGCATGCTTTCTGCTGCAGGCCCGGGAGAGGGGTGGCAGCAGTGGCAATGGGTGCCTCCGGAGCACCAGCGCTCTAGACTACAGTGTAGTTTGCCTAACGGTAGCACCAGCCCTGGCTTCAAGTTACGTCAGCTCAAGTCAAGGGCAAGAGAGCAAAAATGCTTGCCCATACTTCAGTCACTACAAGGCCTTTTAAAAAGCACACAAATCAACTCAAGAAAAATGAAAAGGTAAAATACAAGCTGGAAATCTATAATGTTTGGTTGAGAAAACATTTATAAGTCTTGTGATGTGATAAAATTTCCCAGCTAGGAACAGTTCAGTGATGAGACAAAGTAGCTAGCTACAGTCACAGAGGGCATTGTAAGGAAAACCCTATGAAAAAAAAAAGAAAAGAAAAGCAACCAAAAAATAGGTAAGGGTGCTATAAAAAAGGGAGGGGCAGAGAATAGGAGGCTTCTGGGCAGACTTAATCTAAAGCCAGCCAGGAGTAAGGAACTGACAGCAGAGGAAGGTAAGATTAATTAAGGAATACAGATGAATCAGATTAACATAGAAACATAGAAACATGATGACAGAAAAAGACCACATGGCCCGTCTAGTCTGTCCTTCCATAACAACAACTACAACAGTCCCCTTTTTTCCTTTAGAGAGCCTCTGTGTTGGTCCCATGCTTTTTTGAATTCAGTTACTGTCCTCATCTCTACCACCTCCACTGGGAGACTCTTCCATGGATCCACTACTCTTTCCGTAACGATTCACTTAGATAGGGCACAGTAGGGATGTGCTTTGGTTGGAAACAGAACAGGAAATGTTCTTTTGAAAATGATTTAAAAATTAACAAAACTGAATTTGTTTTTCCTTTGGGGAGTTATTTTAGAAGCCGTATTTGGGATTTACAGGTGTCAATATGAGCATTTATATGTATAAATGTGCACCCGTGTGTAAATGGCCATATTGGAAAAGGCTCACTTTGCATGTGGGTACCCATAGCATGTCAAAAGTGCATGGAGAGAGTCGGGGCATGGCCTGGGTGGGAGAAACACCTACACATCTATTCTCCATTTCATGTAGGGAATTCACGCGCAAGCCCACAGTTGCCCACGTTCAGATGTACACCTGCTCCCTTCCACAAATAGGTATGTAAAACATGCTCCTTTTGCCCCTCCCTGTAACGGGGGATTAAGAAGTATCTCTCTTTTTATCCCCCAATGTTTATTCTCCCCCGTCTTGGGTTTGCTGTAGACAGGTAGCAGTAACTGCACATCTAGGTTTGCACAATGGCTTAGAAACACATTTACACGTGCATGTTCTGAAATGTCAGCACTTATACATGGAAGTTGCTGTTTTCCCTCATCAATTTTTCCCATGTTTACATTTTTGAAATGGCTCCTCCCACTGCATGTGGATATCAATCCTTGTGTGTCCCCGCACTTCCTTCTGTGTAGTGCATTTTAGAAAGAACTCCATCTTTCCCAGAGCTGTTTCTAAAATACCACATAATTGCATACATCCCAACCCGAACATCACATACAATCTAAAATAGGCTTCGTTTTCATTTATAAAAAAAAGATATACTAGCAGCCAGCCAAAATTTCTTGTCTCTCAATAGAAGAAGAGGCACAACTAAAAAACTAATACACATTGGCACTCGACCCTTTCTCTAATGCCCCCATCCCCCCCCCCCCCCCCACAAGCTTACTCACAATCTATGGTGGTACAATACAGAGGAGCTGAATTAATGGACAGTAAAGACATGCTGCATGAGCTTAGATGGAAAGCAGAGACAGAGATCTTTAATGGACAACTGGTAGCAACAAGCTGCGTGAAGGAGACCTTGGTGCAATAGTTATGGAAAGCACTAACAAGAATAAAATAGGGGTTGAAGCAGAAATATGGCAGCTACCTTAGCAATTATGCCACACTCAGCTAAGTACAGAGCTGCAGTTGACTCATCAGAAGGCCCTTGAAATTGCTGAACTAAAGCATCAAAAAGAAAAGGACCTGCTTGAGTTCAGGAGAGGGGGGCTGTATAGTCAAAATGGAGAAAGAGGTGAAGATGTAGATGACACCAAATTATTCAAAGTTGTTAAATCACAACTTGATTGAGAGAATTCCAATCAGACCTTGAGAGACCGAGAGACTAGGCATCCAGGTGACAGATAAAATTTAATGTAGACAAGGGCAAAATTATGCATGTAGGGACGAAAAACCCAAATTATGGCTGCACGATGTAAAGTTTCACCTTAGGAGTCATTACCCAGGAAAAGGATCTATGCATCATCATGGATAATACATTGAAATCCTCTGCTTAGTGTGCAGCAGCAGCAGCCGCCGCCAAGAAAGCTAGTAGAATGCTTAATTATAAGGAAAGGAATGGAGAATAAAACCAAGGATATTATAGCGCCTCTGTATTGCTCCATGGTATGACCGCACCTTGAGAACTGTGTGCCGTTCTGGTGGCCACATCTATAAAAAGATATAGCAGAATTAGAAAAGATACAGAGAAGTATGAAAAAAATGATGGAACAATATCTCTATGAGGAAAGGCTAAAGATATCAGGGCTTTTCAGCTTAGAGGAGAGACGGCTGAGGGAAGATATGATATTTGTCTATAAAATAATGAATGAAGTGGAACAGATAGAAACAAATTGGTTGTTTACTCTTTCAAAAAATACAAAGACTAGGGAGCACACAATGAAGTTACAAGGCTGGTATATTTAAGACAAACTGGAGAACATATGTTTTCACTCATTGTAAAATTAAGCTCTGGCATTTATTGCTGGAATATGTGGTAAAAGCTGTTAGTGTAGTGGGTTTAAAAAAAGATTTGGACAGGTTCTTGGAGGAAACCATTATTCCATAAACCATTATTAAAGTAGACTTGGGGAAATCCATTGCTTATCCATGGGATAAGTATCATGCAATCTGTCTACCTTTTGGGATCCTGCCAGGTACTTGTGACCTGGATTGGTCACTGTTGGAAACAAGATACTGGGCTTGATGGACCTTTTGGTCTGACCCAGTATGGCATATCTTGTGTTCTTAACAAATGGAATTATAAACAGAAGACTATGATCATAGAACTAGAAGAGAAGGGATGTCAAGAGATGGAAGGAGGTCAGTGAAAGGTGAATATGACTATAGGAATCCCCAAGACCAGAGCATGAGCTTAACAGGCAACTAACCAGGAAGGAGGAAGAGCTGCAGATTGTTTTGGCCTGAGTGGAGGATAGTGTGCAAAAAGATTTGGGAGTTGAAGCAAAGGAGAATATCTTGTGAAAAAAATAACATATTACAGAAGGACCTGAAGTCCAAGTGTGGCATTCAAGATTAAGCAAAGAAACAGAACCAAGAGTGCCATGAGATACTGAAGAGCTTGAACATGAAATGGGAGGGACCCTACAGGATCTGGCTGTCCAACAGAAGCTTAGGATAAAACAGGAACAAGAAGCTACCAGCCTAAAGATGACATTGAATGAGGAGACAGGAAAACTTAATGTATTTATTTATTTTATTTATTTAACATTTCTTATATACCGCCTTTCATGATATCAAGGCGGTTTACATTGAACAAACTGAAATTACATTGAACAGGGCATTATAACTTGGAAATAACTATTTTACAGGGAACATGGGCAATGGAGGGTTAAGTGGCTTGCCCAAGACCACAAGGAGTACAGATCCAGAAGTTCTTGCAGGTTATGGGAAGGTCTAGCCCTAGCAGCTAGAACAAGCTGAAAAGATGAGGGAGAACCTAGAGAAGGAGAGCAAGTCCTAAAGAGTGAGTACAAGGAGTTACTAAGAAGCTGAAAGTATGC
This sequence comes from Ichthyophis bannanicus, assembly GCA_033557465.1. Lineage (NCBI taxonomy): Eukaryota > Metazoa > Chordata > Amphibia > Gymnophiona > Ichthyophiidae > Ichthyophis > Ichthyophis bannanicus. The sequence goes on from CM066041.1 coordinate 279,013,650, forward strand.
CTGCAAGAGGAGCAGAAGAAGCTTGAATCTAGGCTGCTAGGACTTCAGGTGACAGAGAAGAAAAGGGCAGTGTAGTGTAAACTCTTGGTCTTTCCTTAAAAATCAAGAGACAGCACTGATAGTTCTCCTTGATAACAATGGCTGTTCTAAGGAAAGGTGTTACCAATTTAGGATGACCACTCATTTTGTCAATGATCCTTCTGTGGAGTAGTGTTGCATAAAGAACACCATCTCTAGTGCACATTTCCTTGGATAAAAGATGCCAGTACTCATATGCAGGGCTCTTTCATTAATGTTGTTGTTGTTAAATGCCGTCGAGTCAGTGTCGACTCATGGCGACCTTCTGGATAGTTGACCTAAACTGTGTTCAAACTTCAGTCAGGCGGCTCATTGTTGATAGAGTGGCACCCAAAGCTGCTGTTATTGTATCAATCCAACTCATTGACGGCCTTCCTCTTTTGCATTGACCTTCTACCTTGCCAAGCGTTATGTCTTTCTCTAATGATCTCTCTCTATGTGTCCAAAGTATAAAATACGAAGTCTTGTTATTTGTGCTTCTAAGGAAAGCTTAGGTTTGATCTCCTCTAGTACAGACTGGTTTGTTCTTTGGGCAGTCCATGATATACATAGTGTTTGTCACCAGCACCATAATCCAAAGGCATCAATTTCCTTCCTGTTTTTCACTGTCCAACTTTCGCATCCATATGATGTTATTGAAAATACCATGGCTTGTACAAGTCAAATCTTTGTATGGAAACACAGAAACATGACAGCAGAAAAAGACCACATGGCCTATTTAGTCTACCTTTCATATCAACTAACAATTAATACAAACCAATACATTCACGTTTATATTATGCATCTAAATGCCTTTGACCCATAAAAGGCAAACACATTTTCTTGTAAATAAAGAATCTTTATTACTGTGAGAGCCAGTGGGAAAGGGTTAAATGCAAAAGATCCAAAATGGTGGCATTTGCACTGAAGTGCTATGTGAGTTGCTAGAAGTATTAGGTGATATCAGATAGAAGAAATGTGAGAAAAAACACACTTATATACAGGGCACAGAGAGAGGGCATCATAATAGATAAATATGCCAGCTTAGCATGGAGCCTAATGTAACATAATCAGAAGATACAGAGAGTTAACAAGATATATTTCCTATATTTCTTGAAAATGAGGGGTGGGAAAACAAACCAGGTAAAGAACTGAATAAGTGGGAAAAAGGTCAGATAACAAGGAATAAATCTGACAAGGCCCAGGCCGATAGTTGCAAACATGGGCATACAAAAGGACAACAGGTCAACAGGAATGGAGTGCAGACACAGGAGGACAAAGGAAGGAACAGAAGGGAAAATCCAGATGCCTGGAGTAAAAAGAAAGGGACTAGTTTCAAAAGAAAACTATATAACGCAACAGAATTTTTTAAGGGTGGGATTTTGCATCCTACTTCATGAAGGTGAGATGGGCTGCAAGACCCCACTGTATGTCTGTTAATGAGTGAGTATGCATCTCTGTGATGTCTGTGTGAAAAGGATTTAGAGTAGTTACTCACCTGTAACAGGTGTTCTCCAGGAGCAGCAGGAATCAGTCCTCACATATGGGTGACGTCGGCGCCAACAGAGCCCTCATGCGGAGCATTTCCCCAGCTTTCAAAGAAAGCCTTTGGGAATTAAAGCACGCATGCGCGGTCCCCTTCCCGCCCAAGGGTGCCATCTTGCTCAGTCTGATGACATAGCTAAAAGACAGCAAAAAAATTAGCAAAAACAAAACAAATCAAAGGACTGCAACTCCAAGGGGAGGAGGGAGGGTTGTGAGGACTGATTCCTGCTGCTCCTGGAGAACACCTGTTACAGGTGAGTAACTACTCTTTCTCCAGGACCAAGCAGGAAGTCAGTCCTCACATATGGGACTCCCAAGCTTAAGGCTACCGGAGACCTCAAGCCGAAAAAATGAGCTCCCTCTAGCTCGTCAGCACGAAAGGAAGGAATCTTCTCTGAGAACGCCCCCGACCGGTAGCCCAACACCAGGGCCGGAGTTGCCTAAACCCCAAAGAGATTATGGAGTACTGCCTGTCTGAAAGCACTGTCCCTGCGGGACTCCCTCTCAAGGCAGTAATGGGCCGCAAAAGTCTGGCTTGAAGACCAAGTAGCGGCCCGGCAGATGTCGGCCAACGGAACAGAGCGGAGATCAGCCACTGACGCAGCCTTCGCCCTGACACGATGAGCCGTGACTCAACCCTCCAATGAGAGGCCGGCTGCCCCATAAGCCCAGGCGATACAGTCAGTGACCCATATGGACAAAGTACGCTTGGAGACAGGCAACCCCAACTTATTGGGGTCAAAAGAAACGAAGAGCTGAACAGCCCTCCGATGCTCCCGCGTACGGTCAAGGTAGAAGGATAACGCCCTCCTACAGTCCAGGGTATGCAGGACCATCTCAGCCCGGTTGGCATGCGGTCTGGGAAAGAAGGTCGGAAGAACCACCTCCTGATTGAGGTGAAAAGGTGAGACAACCTTAGGAAGAAACTTCAGGTGAGTCCGTAAGACTACCCTATTCCTGTAGAACCTAGTGTAAGGGGGATCAGACACTAGGGCCTGAAGCTCACTCACTCACCTAGCAGAGGTAAGAGCTACCAGAAACAAGGTTTTCCAGGAGAGAAAACGGAGAGGGCAGGTAGCCATAGGTTCAAAGGGCGGACAAGTAATCCGCTGTAAGACCACATTCAGATCCCACTCAGGGGCTGGTGGACGCAAAGGAGGCTTAAGCAGAAGGAGGCCTCTGAGAAAACGAGCCACCAAAGGGTGGTTGGAAAGAGGCCTTCCGTCCACCGGTGAGTGGTGCGCTGAGAGAGCACTGAGGTGAACCCTGACAGAATTGGACTTAAGGCCTAGATTGGAGAGGTAAAGCAAATATTGCAATACTACTGCTACCAAGCACGAGAAGGGATTCTCGCTGTACTGAGCACACCATGCGGAGAATCTACGCCACTTAAGAGCGTAGGATTTCCTGGTGGATTGCCGTCTAGAGGCTAAGACTACATCTTCCACCTCTCGAGGCAGTAGTAGGGGAGCCAGGACTACCCTTTCAGCAGCCAGGCCATCAAATGAAGGGACTGGAGGTTGGGGTGCAAGAGAGTCCCCTGATCCTGAGACAGGAGATCGTGCTGAAACCCCAGAGGAAGAGAGGTGTCCACCGCCAGTTGCAGCAGAAGCGGGAACCACGGTTGCCTCGGCCACCTGGGGGCTATCAGGATCAATGAAGCCCCGTCCTTGAGGACTTTGAACAGTGTTCTGGACACTAGTGGCGTGGGAGGAAACGCATACAGTAGTCCTGTGGACCACGAGATCAGAAACGCATCCGCTGCTACTCTGAGAGGATGCGGTTGTCTGGAGCAGAATCTCAGGAGTTGCCGGTTCAGAGGACTGGCGAAAAGATCCATGGTGGGGAGGCCCCACCTGAGAAAGACCTGCTGAACCACCAACGGGTTCAACCTCCATTCGTGTGGTTGCAGGATCCTGCTCAGTCTGTCCGCCAGGTAATTTTCTTGACCTGGGAGGTAGACAGCCTTGAGGAGGATTCCGTGATTGACAGTCCAAGAGCAGAGCCGTTGTGCCTCCTGACATAGAAGGAAGGAGCCTGTGCCTCCTTGCTTGTTCACATAGAACATGGCAACTTGATTGTCCGTTTGGACCAGTACAGACCGGTGAGAGGCGAGGTGGGAGAAGGCTCTCAGAGCTAGGCGTATTGCCCGTAGCTCCAGGAAGTTTATCTGTTGAGCAGCCTCCCAAGGGGTCCAGAGACCCTGAGTACATGTCCCTTGGCAATGCGCTCCCCAACCTAGAAGAGAAGCATCTGTCGTCAGCACTTGAGAATGCGGAGGGGATTGAAAAAACACTCCGAGTACCAGATTCGGAAGATGAAGCCACCATTGCAGAGAGGAAACTAGCAGGTCGGATATTTTTACTGAGTCCGCTAGGCTCCCCGTGGTCTGATGCCACTGAGTGCGAAGGCTCCACTGAGCAGGCCGCATGTGAATTATCTTTCTCCCGTTTCAAAGCTCTCCTTAAGACCTATCTTTTCTGTCAGGCCTTTGACCTTAACTTTCCCCCGGCTCCCCCCAGTTAGTCCATCATACCTCCCACCAGTGTGCCCCTGTCTCACACTTTCCATCATTCGCTCCCCATCCCTTTTTACCCTACTTTCTTCCCTCCCCCCCCCATCCCACCGTACACTAGGTCGTTTTGTCTTGTCCTGTTGTCTGATCTACCGTTTATCATCTGTTGTCTTGCATGTTGTTCTGTTTGACCCTTTCTCTCTCTGTTTCTTTCTATCTCTTTTCTATCCACATATTGGCATTCTTTTCTTTTTCCTTAAGCAGTATTATTTTGTTTTTATTGTACACCGCCTTAACACCCCGGTATTAGGCGGTATATCAAATCTGTTGAATAAAGATGAAGATAAAGATAAAGATGTGCAGGCGGGCATTGGGGGTGACATGAACCGTGGAAGCCATATGGCCGAGGAGCCTCAGGAATTGCCTGGCAGAGACCAGGGAATTGCTGCGAAACTGCCTGGCCAGATCCATCAGTCTGTGGGCTCTGTCCATTGGCAGAAAAGCCTTCACCTGAAGAGTGTCCAGCCTTGCTCCTATGAATTCTAAGTTCTGGGACGGGAGCAAAGTGGACTTTGCGAAGTTTATGACAAACCCCAAGTGCTGAAGCAGAGCCACAGTGCGAAGGGTGGCTTGATTGGCCTGGGAAGACTGGCCCCTTATGAGCCAGTCGTCCAGGTACGGAAACACAAAAAGACCTTGAAGCCTCAGGTAGGCCACCACCACTGCCAGGCACTTGGTGAACACCCTGGGAGCGGAGGACAGGCCAAAGGGTAGTACTTTGTACTGATAGTGGTTTCCCCCCACAACAAATCTGAGATATTGTCTGTGGTCTGAATGAATAAGGATGTGAGTATAAGCATCCTTTAGATCTAAGGAGCATAGCCAATCTCCCTGCTGGAGGTAGGGCAGCAGGATTCCAAGAGTAAGCATCTTGAACTTTTCCCTCTCCAGGAACTTGTTGAGGTTGCGCAAGTCTAGGATGGGTCTGAGGCCTCCTGTTCTTTTTGGTACCAGAAAGTACCTGGAATAAAAGCCCTGACCTCTCAGGTGGTGGGGCACCGGTTCCACAGCCTGTTCCTTTAGTAGACTTGCTAACTCCTGAAGGAGTAGGTCCCTGTGCAGAGGGAGTCTTGGAGGCTCCCCTGGAAAGTAGGAGGGAGGTACCTGGTGAAAATGGAGAAGATAGCCCTTTTGGACTATATGGAGCACCCAGGTATCTGATGTGACGGCTGACCACCTGTGGGCAAAGTGGGCCAGCCGGCCTCCTGTGCTGATGTGAGCCAGCTGAGGAGAAGAGGCTATGCCTTCTGAGTCAAAACCCCCCACCCTGCTGAGCAGGGGCCGGTGTTGGTGGCTTGGGGGTCTTCTGCCTACGGGGCCCATGACCCTGCCCCTTGGCCTGCTGACCCTGTTGGGGAGCTGCAGAGGCCTGATAATGAGGGTATTGTTTATAGGCAGATGACTTCCTCGGGTAAAAGGTCTTTTTCCCCCGAGCCCTTCTTTTTCTGAGAAGGGGCAGAGGTTTTTCTGGACAGCCTAGTCCTGATGAGAGTCTCAGACTCGAGTTCAGCAGCCTTTTCAGCCATGGGTTTGCCAAAAAGGTTTTCACCCCGGCAGGGGACATCGACCAACTTGTCCTGTACCCACGGCTCGAGGTCGGATGACTGTAGCCAAGCCTGTCGGCAGGCACCGATGCCGGCACCGGCTACTCGGGCCAAAGCCTCGAAGCCATCATAGGCTGCTCGAGAGATAACCTTCGAGCACTCCTGAATACCAGTGGACAAGGCCTGGAATCTCTGCAAAGGTTCCTCGGAGAGACCAGCAGAGAACCCGGCAATCTCCTTTGCCAGGTCTCGGAGGTACATGCCCATGTAGAGCTGGTAAGTCTGGACACGGCAAGTAAGCATAGAGCCCTGGAAGCACTTCTTACCGAGGGCATCCAGGTTCCTGGCCTCCCGGCCGGGAGGCACCAAGGAGTGCATCTTCTGACTTTTCAGTCGATGCATGGCCGATTCCACAACCATGGAGTGGTGCGGTAATTGCGCCTTTTGGAACCCGGGGCTCTTGCGGACTCGATAGATTGAATCGACCTGCTTGCTTAACACCGGCGTCGAGGCTGGGGTCTCCCACATGCGGAAGAGCAGCCGCTCCAGCATTGGAGGAACCGGAACAGTAAAGGCCTCCTTCGGGGGAGAGTCATACTGGAGGGCCTCGAGCTCCTCGGCTCGAGGCTCCTCCTTGGGATCCGCGGGGAAGGCCAAGGCCTTGGCCATATCCCACATGAAGTCTGAGAACCGGGTATCCTCCGGTGGGGATCGTCTCCAAGGTTCGGACTCCGGCGAGTCCGATGGGACACACCGAGTCCGAAAAGTATCGGGTGACTCTTCGTCCTCCGTCTCCCAGCCCGACTCCTCGGAGGAGGAATCGAGCGGCTCCAGTCGGGCGGGCACCGATGCCCTCCGCCCCAACGCCGAGGGTACCGGCGTCGACGACCTCGGTCCCGAACGGGAGGCCGAGGGAGACCGTGGCCGAGGATCGACTCGAGCCCGCATGGACTCGAGGATCGGCTCGGCCTCTGGGGTCGACTTGGATGTCGAGGTCCCGGTGGTCGGGACAGATGCACCGGTGAGACCGGCGATCAATGCCCGCTGCTGTTCCATGAAGGCAGCGAAGCTGCTCTCCAAGGCCGTCAACCTGAGTCCGAGCTCAGGAGATCCAGCAGCCCCCGACTCGGGCCCCGACAGCGTCAGGCCAGACGTCGGCTCCCCTGGAGGAGAGTCCACGAGGACTACAGCACTTATGTGTCCAGGAGACTCCATCTCGTTACGAGGATGCTTGGCAGGCCTCTCTGACTCCGAAGACCCGGGACGGCTATCGGGGCTATGCGACCTGGCCCTCGAGGAACCAGGAGCATCCACCGACGCCGCCATCGCAGGTTTCTTCTTCCTGCGATGTTCCCGCGAAGGAGACCCCCGCTCAGAGGAACCCCGACGCTGCTCGGGGCCGGAGTCCCGAGACGTCGAGGCCTCTGACGAGGTCCGGGCCCGTCCGGACGCGGAGTCAGAAAAGATCCTATCCTTTTGGTGCTGCCAACTCCTCAACTCCTTCGAGGACATTTTGCCACATGGACCACAGATCATCGGGTCATGATCAGGTCTGAGGCAGCGGAGGCAGCAGTCATGTGTGTCGGTAAGAGACATAAGTTTCTTACACTGATCACACTTTAAACCCGCTGGTAGCCATCGGGGGAAAAAGGGCCCCTGCGAGGTCAAAAGACCGGGCTGCCAGGGAAAAAAGAAAAATGGCGGGAACACTAGTCACAAAGGACAAAAACCGAAAAAGAGAGAGAGGACTCGATACCGGTGTATCGGTCCAAGGCGGGAAAAGGATCTGGCGTCGAACCGAAGAAAAAATAGAAAAAATAGGGAAAATCAACTTTTTCCTCGGGGAAAAACAAACTACGTCCGTCGGGCTCCGCAGAAAAAAGAAGACTGAGCAAGATGGCACCCTTGGGCGGGAAGGGGACCGCGCATGCGCGCTGCAATTCCCAAAGGCTTTCTTTGAAAGCTGGGGAAATGCTCCGCACGAGGGCTCTGTCGGCGCCGATGTCACCCATATGTGAGGACTGACTTCCTGCTTCATCCTGAAGAATGCTAGTTTTCCTCTAGTGTAGCTAATATCATATATCCTTCTTTCTCACTGTGTTAGGACCTGTCAATGGACAGGAAATTTTTCAATTAGTTTATAGCTGTGACAGAAAAAACAGAAAGAAAAGTGTTCTTACTTGCAAGGAGTTGGTAAGGGAAATACTCCAAATTACTTTTTATTTAGTTAGTTTTGTTATGCTTTCTGTATGCTTGCTTCTGTGACATAAGAAAGAGATAAATAAAGGATTGTTTTGCAAAGAAAATCTGTGAGAATATTGTGCCAGGTACGAGTATAATCTGCACGAGGTGTGGTCTATTGGGAGGGGTGGGTAAGCCCTCCCTGTGCCCCTCTTGCAGGGAGAAGGTAGTCTGGTGATTCCCCCCCCCCCCCTTGGTCCGTACACTACCATAGAGAAAGGTAGAAAAGCTAGCTTGTTGCAAGTTACAAATAAGAAACCCAGAACTCTAGAAATTATATGTGTGATTTCTCAGTTCTCACATGATCAGCTGAAAGTGTTGGCAACTGGAAACAGTTCAGAGGAAGGCAACCAAAATGATTTGGAGCCTGCGTCAAAAGACTTATGAGAAGAGACTTGAAGACCTAAATATGTATACGCTAGAGGAGAGGAGGGACAGGGGAGATATGATTCAGATCTTTAAATACTTAAAGAAAATTAATGAACAAACAAACCTCTTCCAAGGATGGAGAAGCTCTAAAACTAGAGGGCATAACATGAAGCTGCAAAGGGGTAAATTGAAAGGCAATGTCAGGAAATATTTTTTCACTGAAAGGGTGGTGGATGCTTGGAATGCCCTCCCGATGGAAGTGGTGGGGGCAAATACAGAGACAGAATTCATAATGGCATGGGACAGGCACAGTGGATTCCTTTATAGCAACAGGATAAAATCAAAATAAACATAACTGTCTCAACAAATAGGGGTGACCTACACGGAGTGGTGGGTATACCCTTAAACAAAGGCATGGGGAGGCGTGACCTGCACGGAGTGGCAGGTGCACCTACTCTTTCTGCCTTGCTAAGCAGACTAGATGGACCATACTGGTCTTTATCTGTCATCATATACTATGTAACTATGTGTTGCTTGGATGATGCACTGAGGGCTGCACACTTGGAGATCCACAATAATCTCTGCTGTGCCTTTCCCCAGGAAATCTACTTGACTCCTGGAGAAAGCGTAGTTACTCAGCTGTAGCAGGTGTTCTCCGGGGACAGCAGGAATCAGTTCTCACATATGGGTAACGTCGGCGCCGACGGAGTCCTCATGCGGAGCAAATCCCCAGCTTTCAGAGAAAGCCTTTGGGAATAGCATCATGCATGCACGGTCCCCTTCCCGCCCAAGGGTGCCATCTTGCTCAGTCAAATGACATAGCTAAAAAGACGGCAAAAGAATAAAATATAATAATAGGACTGCAACTCCAAGGGGAGGAGGGAGTGTCATGAGGACTGATTCCTGCTGTCCCCGGAGAACACCTGTTACAGGTGAGTAACTACGCCTTCTCCGGGAACAAGCAGAATGTCAGTCCTCACATATGGGACTCCCCAGCTATAGGCTACCGAGAACCCACAGCTGAAAAATAGGCTCCCTCTACGAGAGCCACAAGCAGCCACAATAGGAATCTAACTGAGAGAGTAGCACTCCGGTAGCCTCACACAGAAGGGTCGGAGGGCAGGAGTTGCCTAGACCTCAAAAAGGTTACGGAGTACAGCCTAGCCGAAAGCACTGTCCCATCAGGACTCCCTATCCAGGCAGTAATGGGTTGTAAAAGTCTAACCCAAAGACCAGGTGGTGGCCCGGCAGATGTCTGCCAGCAGAACAGAGTGGAAATGAGCCACTGATGCCGCCATGGCCCTGACCCAGTGGGCCGTAACACGACCCTCCAACGGAAGCTCAGCTGCCCTGTATGCCCAGGTAATAGAGTCTGCCACCCAGGTGGACAGCGTACGCTTGGAAACAGCCATCCCCAGCTTACTAGGGTCGTAGGATACAAAGAGCTGAGAAGCCCTTCTATGGCTCTGCATATGTTGAATATAAAAGGCTAACATCCTCTTACAGTCCAGGGTATGCAGAACTGTCTCTGCCTGACTGGCATATGGCCTGGGAAAGAAGGTAGGCAGCACCACCTCTTGTTTGAGGTGGAAGGAAGAGACCACTTTCGGAAGGAATTTGGGGTGCGTGTGGAGCACCATCCGGATCCTATAGAACCTTGTACAAGGCTTGTCGGACACAAGGGCCTGAAGCTCACTCACTCGTCAGGCCGACGTGAGTGCCACCAAGAAAACTGCCTTCCAAGAAAGGTAGCGTAGATGGCAGATTGCCATTGGCTCAAAAGGCGGCCGCGTAAGCTGCCCTAAAACCACATTCAAATCCCACTAGGTCACCGGAGGGCGGACTGGGGGCTTCAGCAGAAGTAGGCCTCTCAAGAACCTAGACACCAGAGGATGCACAGAGAGAGGCTTTCCTGCCACCTGGAAGTGGTGTGCTGCCAAGGCACTGAGGTGCACTCTGACGGAGTTGGACTTAAGGCCCAAATCCGAAAGGTGGAGAAGATACTGTAGTACCACTGCAACCTGGCAGGAGAAAGGATTCACTTTCTGCTCCTCGCACCAAACCCCAAACCTATGCCATTTGAAGGCATAGGTCCATCTAGTTGATAGCCTCCTTGAGGCCAGCAAGACTTCTTCCACATTTTTTGGAAGGAGGAGTGGTGCGAGCACTACCCTTTCAGCAGCCATGCCACTAGGTTGAGGAAGCTGAGATTGGGGTGCAGGAGACTGCCCCCCCCACCTGGGACAGGAGGTTTGGAGAGGACCCCAGGAGAATGGGGGCCTCCACTGCTAGCTGAAGTAGAAGCGGAAACCAGGGTTGCCTCGGCCACCTGGGGGCTATCAGGATGACTGAGGCACTGTCCTGGAGCACCTTGAATAGAGTCTTGGCCACCAGAGGCATCGGGAGAAACGCATATAGGAGGCCCACAGACCATGATATGAGAAATGCGTTGGCAGCCACCCTGTGCAGGTGTGGCTGCCTTGAGCAGAACTGGGACAACTGGTGATTTTGCGGACTCGCAAACAAGTCCATTACTGGCCATTCCCAGGTCTGAAAAAGCCAATGGATTACTTCCTTGTCCAGCTGCCACTCATGGGGCTGCAGAATCCTGCTTAGTCTGTCGGCTAAGTAGTTGTCCTAGCCTGGCAGGTAAACTGCCCTCAGATGCATGCCATGTCAGACTGCAAAGAAGCACAGATCCAGGGTTTCCTGACACAATAGGTGGGACCCCGTGCCACCCTGTTTATTCACATAAAACATGGCTACGTGGTTGTCTGTCTGCACCAAGACAGGCTGATGAGCCAAAGTCTGACAGAAAACTTGTAGAGCCAGGCGGATGGCACGAAGTTCCAAGAAATTGATTTGTTGTGTGCTCTCATCTGGAGACCACACACCCTGAGTACAAAGCCCCTGGCAATGGACTCCCCAGCCCAGCAAGGATGCATCTGTGGTCAGGATCCTCGTGTGTCGAGCAGCCTGGAAGGGCATCCCTGTTTCCAAGTGTAATGGTTGAAGCCACCAGTCCAAGGACTGTACCAGTCTTCTGGAATCTTTGACTCTGTCTCGGAGGCCGCCTGTGTCCACTGGTCTCTGAGGTACCACTAAGCTGTGTGCATGTGGAGGCGAGCATCCGTGCCTTGCTGATACCTGGGATCTGCGACTCACTTGGCGTGCCAGGACCAGAAGCCTTTTTGCCCTGTCTGCTGGCAGGTAGGCCCTTGCTTGAAAGGTATCTAGTCTGGCCCCTATGAACTCTAGTTGTTGAGTGGGCACTGGGCTGGACTTGGGGTAATTGATTACAAACTCCAGATGCTGGAGCACCTGGATGGTGCGAGATGTAGCCTGATGGACCTCCATGGCCGAAGTGGCTCTGATGAGGCAGTCGTCTAGGTAGGGGAAGACAAAAACTCCTTGGAGTTTGAGGAAGGCGACCACCACCGCCAGGCATTTTGTGAATACCATGGGGGCAGAGGCCAGGCCAAATGGAAGTACCTTGTACTGGTAGTGATTGCCTCCCACCATAAAACGTAGATATTGCCTGTGCTCTGGGTGTATCAGGATGTGTGTATACACATCCTTTAGGTCTAAGGAGCATAGCCAGTCTCCCTGGCGGAGGTAAGGCAGCAATATTCCAAGTGAGAGCATCTTGAACTTCTCCCTCACCAGGAATTTGTCTAAGTTGCGCAGGTCGAGGATGGGTCAGAGGCCTCCTGTCCTTTTTGGTATCAGAAAGTACTTGGAGTAGAAGCCCTTGCCCTGTAGGTGGTGGGGCACTGGTTCTACCGCCTGATCCTCGAGAAAACCTGCTAGCTCTTTCAGAAGGTGGTCCCGGTGAAGGGGAGACCTGAGGGGCTCTCCTGGAAAATAAGGAGGAGGAACCTTGGTCAAATGAAGGCGATAGCCCTGATGGACTATCTGCAGGACTCAGGTATCAGTGGTAATGGCTGTCCACCTGTGGGCATACAGGGCAAGCCTTCCTCCTGTGCATTGCCTGTCTCCTGTGGTCAGAAGGGCTATGCTTTGAGAGTCAAAAGCCGCTCCTAGGCTGGGCTGAAGCCGGTGCCTGGGGTTTGGGGGCTTTCTGCTTATGCGGTCCATGCCCCTTGTCCCTTGGCCTGCTGCCCCGTTGAGGAGACTGGGAGGCCTGAAATTGGGGTAGCTTCGGTAAACAGCACCCTTCCTCGGGTAAAAGGGCTTCTTACCCGAGCCCTTCTTCTTTGAAGGGGCAGAGGTCTTCTTTGAGAGCCGTGTCCTGGTCATGTACTCGGACTCGATCTCAGCAGCCTTGTCGGTCATGGGTTTGCCAAAGAGGTTCTCTCCCTGGCATGAGATATCGACCAACTTGTCCTGAACCCATTGCTCAAGGTCGGACGACTGTAGCCATGCTTGGCACCGTGCACTGATGCCCGCCGCAGCTACCCGGGCCGTCGACTCAAAGCCGTCATAGGCTGCTCGAGTCATGAACTTCGAGCACTCACAGACACTGGTGGACAGGCTCTTGAAATGCTGCAAAGGTCCCTCGGAGAGACCAGCCGAGAACCCGGATGTTCCTTCGCCAGGTCCCTCAGGTACATGCCCATGTACAGCTGGTAGGTCTGGATCCGACATGTCAGCATAGAACTCTGGAAGCACTTCTTGCTGAGGGCATCCAAGTTGCAGGCCTCCCTGCCAGGAGGCACCGAGGAGTGCGTCTTCTGGCTCTTCAGCCTGTGCATGGCCGATTCCACAACCATGGATTTGTGCGGCAATTGTGCTTTTTGAAACCCAGGGCTCTTACAGACTCTATACATCAAGTTAATCTGTCTGCTGATCACCGGCGCTGATGCCGGTGTCTCCCACATGTGGAGCATCAGTCATTCCAGGATTGGAGGCACTGGTACAGTAAGGGCCTCCCGAGGGGGAGAGTCACACTGGAGGATCTCGAGCTCTTTGGCTCGAGGATCCTCCTCGGAATCCACAGGGAATGCCAAAGCCTTTGACATGTCCTTCACGAAGTCCTAGTGTCTTCCGGGGGGGGGACCTTCTCAGAGGCTTGGACACCGGGGAATCTGATGGGACATCCCTGTGCCGGCAGGTGTCCAGGGACTCTTCCTCCTCCATCTCCCATCCTGATGCCTCTGAGGAGGAATCGAGGGGCTCTGACCTCGAGGTCCCCGGCCTCGACCGCCCCTATGACCTCGGCCCTGAGCGGAAGGTCGAGGGAGACCTCGGCCGAGGATCGACTCAAGTACGCATGGTCTTGAGGACCGGTGAGACCGGCAATCAGTACCCGCTGTTGCTCCATGAAGACAGACATACTGCACTCCAGGGCCACCAGTCTGAGACAGAGTCAAGAAGTCTCCGTTGCCTCCGGGTTGGGTCCCGACGCCAGTTCCCCCGGGGAGGAGTCCTTGACAAGGACTGTTACCTGCCTCGGCTGCTCCATATCCCGTCGAGGAAGCTTTGCTGGGCGCTCCATCTCTGAGGATCCGGGCCGGCGCTCGGGGCTGCGGGACCTGGCCATTCAGAGCCATCCAATGACGACACCTTCGAGGATTTTTTTCTTCCTTTGATGTTCCCACGAGTAAGACCCCCTCTCCGAGGAACCTCTACAGCGCTCGGGCTCAGAGTGTTCCCGAGATGTGGAGGCCTCAGACGAGGTCCAGGCCCGCGAAGGTACGGACTCAGCAAAAATCCTAACATGCTGCTGCTGGCGGCTTCTCAGGGCCTACAAAGACATCTTCCTACATGGGCCACGGACCTTCGGGTCGTGGTCAGGCCCGAGGCACCGGAGATAGCAGTCATGTGTATTGGTGAGGGACATTAATTTTGTACACCAATCACATTTTTTTAAACACGCTGGCAGTCATTTGGGGAAAAAGTGTCCCTGCAAGGTCAAAGACCCAGGCTGCCAGTGAAAAGAAAAAGAGCACAAACGCTAGTCACTAAGGACAAAAAACTAAAAAATCAAGCTGGACTCGATACCGGTGTACCGAGCTGAAGATGGGAAAGGGTGTTGATCCAGAAGAAAGAAACAAATTTTAACTATTTTGAACACTTTTTTCATGGCGACTGTTGGACAATGTCCGAAGGGCTCCGCGGAAAAAAGGAGACTGAGCAAGATGGTACCCTTGAGTGGGAAGGGGACCTGCATGCGTGATGCAATTCCCAAAGGCTTTCTCTGAAAGCTGGGGATTTGCTCCGCACAAGGGCTCCGTCGGCACCAACATCACCCATATGTGAGGACTGACTTCCTGCTTGTTCCCAGAGAAAACAGTTTACCTTCACAATGAAATAAAAAACATTGAAATCTCTCCCTGTTCCCCAGTTTGCCGAAAGGAGTTTGTGCAAATTCTCTCTTATATGTTTCACTAGCTAAAACTAAAATGATGCAGCTTTTATCCTACCCTCTACAAAACAAAATACATCCTGAATTCAAGTTACCTTCACACAGAGTGCCTTTACTGCTTCACGTACAACTTCATCAAATTACTTATTTCAGTTCAAACCACCTCTGTAGTTCCTTGCAGGTCCTTTTTATCTGCTTTCCCAGCTCACGATCAGGCTGTGTCCATTAAACTTCACATCATTTCTGTCCCTGTCTACCAAGCCAAAGTATATTCCCATATTTTACCCCAGGCTTCAAAGAGATAGCTGTGAGTGTTTAATGAACTTAATTAGTACTCTATCCTCTCCAGTTTGTCATTTGTCTTGTAGTGTATGTGAAGTTTGTTTTTCTACTATTGGTTTGAGGTTTTGTGGCTACCCACCTAGGAATATTATTGATGGATGGGATATAAATTTGGTTTAAATAAATAAATAACAGAGATGGATAGGTAATATCACTTAATTAACTGATGTAATCACCCTGTCACTAGTATGTTTTTACTAAGGAGTCGATGCAGTAACCTTGACTTAGAACTATGCACTACGACTCACCGCAAGTTTCCTAATACAATTGTAAAGAAACGTTTTGATCCCTATTGCAGTAACCAAATAGTATGCAATTAAGTTGTACACAGAAATATGTGCACTAAGATGGGAGAACATGCTGGATGTATGCACAAACGAGTCTGCATTAGTAGCAGCTATGTTTTCTGCACAAAACAAAACAATAGTATCGACACTTGGAGTTGCATGCTCTGGAATGCTATTCTGTGTGCACAATGTTTGCAATACCCACAATATTTCTGTGCAGAGCAACATTCCAGCAGATGCATAGATGTAAGTGCATGCAACTCTGAGTGTTGATGCAATTTTTGCTATATCAGCAATATTTACCAGTGCACAGAGTTGCATGCGCACACATCACGAGCATGTGCTGGAATGCTGTTCCATGCAAAACCATTAATATTATTCTGCACATTAATATTATTGTGTTGCATCAGTCCAGAACTTTACTCTTTGTTCTATCTCCCTGTCAGCTCCTCATCCCTGTCTGTTTTGACCCATCTCCTTCATCAAAGCCAGAAAAAAATTGTAAGCCCTGTCTGCTCGCAGTAAAGAGAAGAAACGGGCATTAAAATCTCACTAATGCTGACCCCAAAAGAACAAGTTAACGTTTTACTCCTCCTTAGAGCTTTTTTTAAAGCCCTTTTGTTTTCTACTTTCATTCTTTTATCTTCCTTGGTTTTTTTTGGGGGGGGGGGCGGTTATAGTGACTTTGAAGTATGTGGGTGGTGGTTTACAGTTTAAAAAAGGGAGAGTATCTACATAGCAAATACATTTTTAATGACTACCCTAGGAAGCTTGGTCCAGATAGTAATGTTTTGTGAAGGTATAAATGGACTTCCACCTAGCTGCCTTGGAAATTTTCTTGTAAGGAAATGACTCTTAAGTTTCTGCTGAAGTAGCCTTTTCTTGAAGTTGATGGGGTCCCACTGTTTCTTGGGCTGCATATTTTCCAATGGATAACAGAAATTAATACAATCAGAAACCCAAGTTGATAGAGTTCTATTAAAGGCTGACTTGCCCAGGCTACTGGGATTTTAGGTTATTAAGAGTTGTGATGTGTACGAAGGATAACTTGACTGTGAAAGACCCGGGTATAAGGAGGATAATGCACTAAGGCTTGGAGTTCACTAATTCATTTGCAAAAGTGATAGAGATTAGGAAAATCATGTGACATGTTTTAAAGAAGTTAGTCCTAAATGTTCGAAAGGATTGCCATAAGTTGAGCAAGAATGATATTTAAGTCCAAAATATAATACGGGTGTTTGGTAGGTGGTCTGGTATTCATGGTTGCTCATGAATCTGGAGATTAAGGGATGGGAGAGTAGAGATTTTCCATCTATTTGGTTGTGATAGGTGGAGATTGCTGCCAAGTGGATTCATATGGACGTTGTCTTGAGGCCTGGATTAGCAAGATGAAGTAGGTAAAAGAGGATTTAACTTATGGGGCAAGAAAAAGAATTCTGCATTTGGGTAGCAGCCCACTCCACAATTTTATTTCATTTACTCTAATAGGATTTACGTGTGGAGGGCTTCCTGGAAGCCTTAATGATGTTCTTCATGTCTGTGGTGACTAAAAGCTGCCATTCAATTTCCGTGCTAACAGGGAGAGGCTGCAAAGATTCAGATGAACGAGGCTTGCTGTGCGTTCAGGAGAGTGGGATTTTGACCCAGGGGTAATGGGTGTCACTAAGCATAAGAAGAGAAGCCCAGGGAACCAGTTCTGTTGTGGCCATCAAGGAGCAATGAGGATGATTTGTGTCTTGTCTGTCAAATTTTGTGTAGTATTCCTTGAATGAATGGAAATGGAGGTAAGACAGAGAAGACCTATACTCCATGGATTTGCAAAGGCATCATATGCCATCCTGCGTGCACTTGGGCGTATGGAACAGAATGGTGCTCATTTTGCATTTTTCTCCATTTCACTAACAAACATTCTCCAGTACCAGACATATTGTGGACTAATACAAAACCCTACAAAATTCACCAATGATCAACAAGGCCAAATCAACCATACCATACCAGGATAAACTTCCAAAACTCATACAACAAGGGGCCTACCCAGATAAAAGCAGCACTATAAATAGTGTAGTGGGCTGTAGAACATCCGTACACCTATTGAAAAGCTGAACAAGTCAAATTACTACAGTACAGATCCCTTCGTACAAACTCCATGTTAACAGACTGCCTGGCCTCAGTTACACACTCAGAGCACAAACCCTCACCAAGTACAGAATAAGTGACAATAACCTAAATTAAAAATAAAAATATATAGACAAAAATTAAACTAAAAACCCAAGAAGCCAGACTCTGCATGTAGTGCAATATCAGAGAAATAAAAGTGATGCATTTCCCTGTACTGTGTAAAACACAAAAACAGTGCAAAGTCCAATCATGCATTTGAAAATCATTTTATTTTTAATATCTTTGTTATCTGACCATTTTATACTCTGATCATGCTGGTCCTGATCTGAGGCTTCTGCTTTCCTCTCAGCTCTCTTTCTACGGTTTCTAGTCCATCTGCCATTTCTTGTCTCTCCTTTTGTTTTTCTTCACTTCCTTCTATCTTGGATACTGATTTTTTTCTTTCCACCTTTCTTCCATTTATTTCTCTCAGGCCACCCAGATTTCACTACTCCTTACTATCCAGTTCTCCATCTCCCTCTTTTTTACGCCATCTACCTATCGTTTTTCAACCTTCACCCCAGTCCTTCATGCCCCAGTTCTTCTTCCCTGGCCTATTATCCGCCAGTCTTTTGTTCACTCTCCATGTCTAACATCTCTCGTCAGCCATCCAGTGTGTCTCTCTCTCTCTGGTTTTCTCTTTCCCTCCATCCAGTACCTCCTCTCTCTCTTTTTCTTTCCATGTCTGCCATCTCCTTTCCTATCCCCCCTGCAACCAGCACCTACCGCATCTCCATCCCATCCAATCCCCTCCCTATTACTCACATGTCCAGCATCTCTCTGTCTTTCTCAATCTATTTACCCCATATCTGTCTTCTCTCCTCTCTTTCCCTATTACCCTTATGTCCTGCATTTCCTTCTCTCCTTATTACCTCCCATTCTCTCTCCTCCCCAGCCCCCTCCCCCGTCTCTCCCGATCCCGCCCTCTTAGCCTCTCACTTTGCCATCAAAGTCCAAACCCTCCGCTCACTTTTTCCCTCCTGCCCTCCTCCCCTCTCCCCATCTTCCCTCCCTCTCCCTGCCTCCTTTTCTTCCCCCTCTTCACATCTCCCTCCCCTTTCCCACAGATGGCCCTCCTTCAAACCCGTGACCATGTCAGATCTTTCCAAGGTATATTCCTCAATTCGGAAAACCACCTGCACCTTAGATCCCATCCCCTCCCAATGGCTTCTGGATACTTCTCTAGCCCTCTCTAGCCCTCTCCCCACATATACTCTCTATTGTCAATTCTAGTCTCTCATCTGGTACCTTTCCCACCATCTGGAAGCATGCTGTTATCTGCCCCATCCTTAAAAAAGACTCTTGATCCGTCCTCCCCAGCCAATTGGCACCCTATTTCAAATCTTCCCTTTCTCTCAAAAATTCTTGAAAAACTGGTCTACACTCAACTCTCCTCCCATCTTGAAGCTTCTCTGATACTTCACCCCCATCAATCCGGTTTCCACCCCAATCACAGTACCGAATCTATTCTGCTCGCTCTCCTTAATGACTTGCGTATTGCCCATGATCAAGGTCTTATCTCCATTGCTGTCTCCCTAGACTTATCCGCTGCTTTCGACCTTGTGGATCACCATACCCTTCTAGCTTGCCTACACGATATTGGGCTCTCTGATTCTGTCCTCTCCTGGTTTCACTCTTTCCTTACCCATAGGTCCTTTTCCGTTTCCACGGGTCTCTCTTCCTCTCCCCAACCCCCCTCCTGTGTGGCGTTCCCCAGGGTTCTGTCCTTGCCCCCCTCCTATTTAATGTCTTCATGGCCCCCCTTGCCCTTCTGGTCCAGCAGCACAGCATTATAGCCCATTACTACGGAGACGATCTTATCCTTCTTCACCACACAGACCCCACTACTCCAGATCTCGCTCCCCTCAATTCTTGCTTGGCTTCGGTGGCCACCTGGTTTTCTTCTAACTTCCTGCATGTGAACCCCTCTAAAACATCTGCCATCTGGTTTACCTTCGGTGCTCCAGCCCCCTCTCTTGCTCCTCTCTTGTCCTCCTCTCCACTACCAATTGTTTCCTCCTTGCGTTACCTAGGAGTTATCCTGGACTCTGCTCTATCCTTCAAAGAACACATCTCTTCTGTCGTACAGCAGTCTTTTTACACCCTGAGACAACTTCGTGCAGTTCGCCCTTTCATATCAGTCCCTTCTATGACCACACTACTCTTATCCCTGGTGGTATCTCGTTTAGACTATTGTAATGTCGTTTTAGCCAGCCTTCCCCAAACACAATTACGGAGACTGCAACTAGTTCACCACACAGCGGCACGTATCCTGATGCATGCTTCATGTTTCGATCACATTACCCCTATCCTGATTCACCTCCATTGGCTTCCACTTGTCTATTGTATACAATTCAAAGTACTCATCCATGTGCATAAAACCATTCATACCGGTGTTCCCCTTTACCTCGCAGATCAAATTCATCTTCACTCTTCTCACCGTTTCCTCAGGTCAATCCATTTGAACTGCATGTCCCTTCCCTCTCCGTCACAAGCTCATCTTGAGTCCACCAGTTCCTCTGCTTTCTTCTTCTTGGGCCCCCGACTCTGGAATTCGCTTCCCCCCGCCCTCCGCCTAGAACCCTCCTACAAAACCTTTAAGACCAAGCTGAAGACTAATTTATTCTGCTCTGCCTTTAATCTTCCTCCCCCCTCTGCTCCCCTATCTCCCCCACCCCGCTGAACTTGGATGTTCCTCAACCCTCCGCTGCAATGCAACATTCCTGCTTTACCTTGTTGCTCTATCTTCTTTCTCTATTCCACCCTATCTCATACTTTTCTTTTTTTTTTTTGGCGTTCCTTTCTTTTTCAGCAGCTTTATTATTTTGTTATTGTAAACCGCTCTGGTGCCTTGGGTAAGAGCGGTATATTAAATGTGTTAATAAAGATAAAGATAAAGTGTACAGCATTTCCCCTCTGTCTCCCCCTCCACAAGTTCAGCATTTTCCTATAGTCTCCCTATAACCCCCTGGCCAACATCAGCGCTCCATCTCCCCTCCTTGCTTCTTCCTGTACCCATTTCCATGTCCAGTATCTACCTAGCCCCCCATCTCAATCTTATCCCCGCTGCCTCCCTATTACCAACCCCCCTCCCTCATTCAGCATCTCCCTTCTAACTCCCTGTGCCCAATCATGTCCACCTCCCCTTTCCCAATGTGCCCTCCCCCATTTATGTACAAGAGGCAGAGCCTGCCCATGGAGCAGCATGTCCCACAAGCAGGGGCTGTGCAGACCGTGATCCAAGCCCAAAATGGCAGGGCACAATTGGCCTTGCACAGCTCCTACCTGCAGGACATGCTGATCCGGTGGGCAGGCTCTGCTTCTCTGGGCCACGATCACTGCCTCCCACACACCCTTCTGTCTGTGGAAGCAGTATGTCTTGCAGGCAGGGGCTGTGCAAGCCATGACAGCAGCCCAGAGAAATACAGCTTGCCCGCAGGAGCCGTTGCTGGTCACCTACCCCCACTCCCCATTCAGGATGACCTGCGAAGTGCTGGCAGCCTAGTGGAGAGCCCGCCCGCAGGACATATTTCTTCCGTGGACAGAAGGCTGCGAGAGGCTGCAATTGCTAGTCACAGCCTTCTGCCTGCAGGAGCAGCATGTCCTGCAGGCAGGCTCTCCATTAGGCCACCGTGCTTCTCAGGCCATCCTGAATGGGGAGTGGGGGATGGGCAGCTAGTGACTGCACCCTCATGACATTGCCCCCCTGTCACACTTATCCAGCTTACTGGGTAGTGTTGGCCCTAGTGCAGAATTTGTCTTCTTGCTCCCCCCCCCCATCCAGAATTTGTCTCCATGCTTCCCTCCATCCAGCATTTGTCTTTCTGCCACCCCTCTCCTGTTATCCAGCATTTGTCCTCCTGTTCCACCCCCTTGTTGTCCAACATTTTTCCTCCTACCCTCTCACCCTGGGTTTCCAGTATTTGTCCTCCTGTCTCCCCCTCCCCCCTGTTGTCCAGCATGTCTCCCTACTTCCCACCCCATCTGGCATTTGTCTCTCTGCTTCATCCCTCCAGCATTTGTCTTCCTGTCCCCTCCCCTGTTGTCCAGCATTTGTCTTCCTGTCTCCCCTCCCATTGACCAGCATTTGTCCTCCTATCTCCTCCATTGTCCAGTATTCCTCCTCCTGTCCCGTCCCCCCCCCCCATGTTGTCCAGCACTTATCCTCCTGTTCCCTTCCCCCGTTGTCTTCATACAATCCTGCTTCTCTGATGATTTGTTCTGCATATAAATTAAACAGGTAGGGGGAAAGTATGCAGCCTTGTCTTACACCTTTGCTTATTTTAAAGCATTCTGTTTCTCCTTGATCCGTTCGAACTGTTGCTTCTTGATCAATGTACAGATTGTGGAAGAGTACGATCAGGTGTTCTGGTATACCCATGCTTCTTAATGTGGCCCAGAGTTTCTCATGCTTTATACAGTCAAAAGCCTTGCTATAGTCGATAAAGCACAAATAGATATCCTTTTGGTATTCTTTAGTCTTTTCAAGGATCCTTCTCGCATCCGCAATGATGTCTCTCGTTCCTCGCCCTTTCCTGAACCCTGCTTGCACTTCAGGTAGTTCTTGTTCCAGGTATGGTTGTAGTCTCTTTTGAATAATCTTCAGTAGAATCTTGCTGGCATGTGGGTTCAGAGCGATTGTGCAATAATTTCCACAGTCAGTTGAATCACCTTTTAGTATTGGTATAAACACAGATCTTTTCCAGTCAGTTGGCCATGATGTTGTCTTCCATATTTCTTGGCAGAGCCTTGTAAGTACGGTAACAGCTGCATCAGATTGCTGTAATACTTCTATGGGAATGCTATCAATGCCTGGTGCTTTGTTCTTTGATAAGGCTTTCAATGCTGCTTTAACTTCTTCTTTCATCACCAATGGTTCCCGATCATAAGGTACAGGTTGAAAAGGCTGTTGGTCCACTTGATCTTTATCATATAAAAACTCTGTATATTACTTCCACCTTTTCTTGATCTTCTCAGCATCATTCAACATAGAACCTTGAGCATCTTGTAACATTCCAATTCGAGGCTGGAACTTTTTCTTTAACTCTCGTAGCTTTAGGAAAG
The DNA here is from genome assembly GCA_033557465.1 of Ichthyophis bannanicus. Classification (NCBI taxonomy): domain Eukaryota; kingdom Metazoa; phylum Chordata; class Amphibia; order Gymnophiona; family Ichthyophiidae; genus Ichthyophis; species Ichthyophis bannanicus. The sequence goes on from CM066041.1 coordinate 279,036,159, forward strand.
CCGATCTTGTTCTTCCTCTAATAGTTTCTGCTTCTATTTCCATGCATGCGTCATTGTAGTACTTTTCCTTTTCCTGTCTTGCTGCACGTTGGAAATCTCTGAGTTCTGTTATTGTCTTTCTTTCTCCTCTGGCTTTAGCTTCTTTGCGTTTCTGGGCAATTTTCAGAGTTTCTTCCGTCATCCATTTTGGCCGTTTTTGCTTTTTCACCTTTTGTAGAGACTTCTCACTTTCTTCCAACACAACCTTCTTGATGCCATTCCATAACTCTTCTGGAGCTCTGTCATTTGTATCTAAAGCAGCAAATCGATTTTGCAGGCAGTCTTTAAATTCAAGTGGTATATTCTCAAGGTCATATTTTGCTGCATTCATGAGTGGTTTGCTCTTTTTCAACTTTAGCTTGAGTTTGAATACTAGTAGTTGATGATCTGTACCACAGTCAGCTCCAGGTTTTGTCTTTGTTGATGTTATAGAACTTTTCCATCGTTGACTTCCACAGATGTAGTCAATTTGATTTTTATACAATCCATTGGGTGAAGTCCATGTGTACAGTCGCCGCTTGTGTTGATAGAAGAAGGTGTTTGAGATGAATAGATCGTTGGTCTTGCATTATTCTATCAGTCTTTCTCCAGCTTCATTTCTGTTGCCAAGTCCATATTTTCCAACTACTTTGCCTTCTTCTTTGTTGCCAACTTTTGTGTTCCAGTCACACATGTCTATCAGGATATCCTGTTTGCATGTTCTGTCAATTTCAGCTTGTACTTGTTCGTAGAACTCTTCAATTTCATTCTCTTCTGCAGCTGTTGTTGGGGCATATACTTGAATTATAGTTGTGTTGATAGGCATTCCTCATAGACGAATAGAGATTAAGCGTTCGCTGACTGCATTGTATTTCATTAGTTCTTGCAAGTTTCTTCTTTATTATAAATGCAACACCATTTCTTCTTTGTCTTTCATTTCCAGCACAGTAGACCATGTGATCATCTGATGCAAAGTGCCCGATGCCAGTCTATTTCAGTTCACTGACACCCAACAGATCAAGTTGTACACATTCCATTTCATTCTTGACCACCTCCAAATTCCCTTGGTTCATGCTTTGTACGTTCCATGTTCCAATGCATAAGACATCTTTACAGCTTCTCTCATTTCATGCGCAGCTACATCAGCAGTCAGACGTCCCGAGGGCTTTGATCCAACCACATCATAAATGCTGGCTTTACTCTGAAATGTCTTCAGCTAGTTGAGTGCCTTCCGACCTGGGGGGGTCTCATCTTCCAGCACTATAGCACAATTTGCTTTGTTGTAACTATGCATTGGGTTTTCATGGCAAGATACCGAAGTAGATTGCTGGGCCTTTTTTCCGCGCAGTTTAAGTTTGGTGTTGTTGCCGTTGTCACAGAAATCTGATCCTCTGCCGCCAACACTATCCCATTCTGCTGCTGCCCAGATGGGTGGTTTGTCTTGGTCTGGCATCTCAGCTGAGACCTGTCCATCTTGGGAGACCCTGCCAGTAGTTAAACTACCGATAGTTTAGCTCTCAGCATCACTGATGCACACAAGCCCTCACAGCACGACAAGCTGCAAACCAAGTGAGGGAATGGTGACCAGAATTGCACACAGGGCCGGCCCATCCATTGAGTGAGAATGTTTTTTGCACAGGGCCCCGCGTTTCAGGGGGCCCCGCGCAAATAACATTCTGATCCAAAAGTAAAATTTAAAAAAAAAATTTAAAAAAGCTGTCTGCTGCCGCTTCCAGGGCCGCCGTGGCAGAATCGAGTGTGCCGCGGGGCCTCCCCTGTGCCCGGCAGAGCCTGCCCTCCCCTGTATCAGCTCTCTCTTTCCAGCGGCAGTCACACGCGACGGCTTTCAGAGCGCGAGGGGAGAGTTTCTCCCTCACTGCTCTGTTAAGCCCGCGGGGGCTGATGGGAACTCCCATCAGCCCCCGCGGGCTTAACAGAGCCGCGAAAGGGAAACTAGTCCCTTCGCGCTCTGAAAGCCGGCGCGTGTGACTGCCGCTGGAAAGAGAGAGCTGATACAGGGGAGGGCAGGCTCTGCCGGGCACAGGGGGGGCCCCGCGGCACACTCGATTCTGCCGCGGCAGCCCCGGAAGCGGCAGCAGACAGCTTTTATTTATTTTAAATTTTCCCTGGGCTGGGCTGGGCTGGGGGGGGGTTAGGAGTCGTGATGGGTGATGGGCGCAGGGGGGGGTTAGGAGTGGTGATGGGCGCTGGGGGGGGTTAGGTGATGGGCTATGGGGGGGCTTAAACTAAAAATTGGGTGATGGGGGATTAGGACTGGAAATTGGCTGGTGGGATTAGGACTGGAAGTGGGTTGATGGGGGGTTAGGACTGGTAATGGGCTATGGGGGGGCTAAAACTAAAAAATGTGTTAAGGGGGATTAGGACTGGAAATGGGCTGGTGGGATTAGGACTGGAAGTGGGTTGATGGGGGGTTAGGACTGGTCCTGGGCTATGGGGAGGCTTAAACTAAAAATTGGGTGATGGGGGATTAGAACTGGAAATGGGCTGGTGGGATTAGGACTGGAAGTGGGTTGCTCGGGTGTTAGGACTGGTAATGGGCTATGGGGGGCTTAAACTACAATTTGGGTGATGGGGGATTAGGACTGGAATTGGGCTGGTGGGATTAGGACTGGAAGTGGGTTGATGGGGGTTAGGACTGGTAATGGGCTATGGGGGGCTTAAACTAAAACTTGGGTGATGGGGGATTAGGACTGGAAATGGGCTGGTGGGATTAGGACTGGGAGTGGGCTGATGGGGAGGTTAGGACTGGTAATGGGCTATGGGGGGGCTTAAACTAAAAATTGGGTGATGGGGGATTAGGACTGGAAATGGGCTGGTGGGATTAGGACTGGGAGTGGGCTGATGGGGAGGTTAGGACTGGTAATGGGCTATGGGGGGGCTTAAACTGAAAATTGGGTGATGGGGGATTAGGACTGGAAATGGGCTGGTGGGATTAGGACTGGGAGTGGGCTATGGGGGGCTAGGACTGGTAATGGGTTGGGGGGGTTGCTAGGACTGGAAATGGGCTGAGTGGAAGGGGGCTTGAACTGCAAATAGCTGATGGGGACGGGGCTTGGAATGGAAATGGGCTGAGGGGAAGTGGGGGGCTTGAACTGCAAATAGCTGATGGGGACGGGGCTTGGAATGGAAATGGGCTGAGGGGAAATGGGGGGCTTGAACTGCAAATAGCTGATGGGAAGGGGGGCTTGGAATGGGCTCTTAGGGGAGGGAGCTAGGACAGGAAATGGGCTGACGGAGGGGCTAGGATAGGACTGGGAATTGGGTGTTGGGGGGAGCTAAGATTGGAAATGGGCTGTGGTGGGGGCTTGGATTGAAATGGACTCATGGAGGGGCTAGAACTGGAAGTAGGCTCATGGGGGGCTTGGATTAGAAATGGGCTGAGTGGAGGGGAGCTAGGATTTAACATGGGCTGATGGTGGGGCTAGGAAAGGACTAGAAATGGGCTGATGGGAGGCTGGTATTGGAAATGAGCTGATGAAGGGACTCGGATAGGACTGGAAATGGATGGGGGAGCTAGGACTGGAAATGGACTGATGGGGGGCCAGGACTGGAAATGGGCTGATGTGGGGACTAGAAGGGAGCGGATACTGGATGGGGCTGGAACTAAAAGGGAGCTGATGTTGGGGGAGATTAGAAGGGGATGGGGCTGGGAGAGTGAAATGGAGAGGGGAAAATATTTTGTGTGGGAGGGAAGAAAAATGTACAATTGGCCGGGTATTGGGAGACTAAGTGGGGATTGAGGATGGAGGGGTAAAATTTGAGTGGATGAAATAGGAATGAGGAAAGAGCAAAAGGAGAAAGATTATTATGTTAAAGCAGATGTAGAGAGAGAATGGAAAAAAAACTAGAAGAGAAGAAAGGACAAATGGACAGCAGACGATGGAGAGATAGCAGAAGACACAAATAAACCAGAAGAAAGTGGCTGGAACAATTGCAACTGAAAAAAAAAATGCACAAAAGGTACAAAGATATCTCTTTATTTTGAATTTATTAACTGGAATATGTCAGCTCTGGGAAATGTGCATCATTAATGTCTGTGCTTTGTTTAGTACAAGAGGAAATTAATTTATAGTTTTATTTCTACATTATTGTTGTACATTCCAAGTTTGGCTTTTAGGGTTCCCAGTTTAATTATTGTCTTCCTGTTTTTAAATTGTGATTCCTTGTTTGGTGATGGTCTATGTTCTGCATGTGTAACTGAGCTGAGGTATTCTGTTTATGTAATTCCTATTTGACATTGTCACTTGTTCTCTTTCCCCAGTAGGTCATGTATTGTTATTCTCTGAAATGTATTGGTTTAATATTTGCAGTTTTGCCTTTTGATAGGTAGGGTATGGTGCTTTATGAGTCCTGGTAGTGCTTTTAGGATACGGTGGGTTTGCTATGGGTTCTAAATGGGCAGTGTTTGTAGTAGTTCCTAATGTGCCTGGCGGTTGGCACTGGATTATAGTAATGTAGAAATCTTTGTCTTTCTTTATCCATACACTCATGAAGAGGCATGTTTACTAAAAGTTAGTGTATGGTAACATTATGCAAATATTTATGCAAATGAGGCCTCTTATGCAAATGAGGCCCCTCACCGAGTCTCCGCACATGGCCCCGCACCCCCCTTGGGCCGCCCCTGATTGCACACAATATTCAAGGTGCAGTCGCACCATGGAACGATGCAGAGACATTATATTATCCTTTGTTTTATTTTCCATTCCTTTCCTTATGATACCTAGCATTCTATTTGTTCTCTTGGCCGCCGCTGCACACTGGGTGGAGGGTTTTAACGTGTTATCCATGATGACGCCTAAATCTTTTTCCTGGGTGGTGGTTCCTAATGTGGAACCTTGCATCGTGTAACCATAGTATGGGTTGTTCTTTCCTAGGTGCATAACTTTGCACTTGTCCACATTAAATTTCATCTGCCATTTGGATGCCCAGTCTTCCAATTTATCAAGATCCTCTTGCAATTTTCCACAATCCTCATGGGGTTTTAACAGTTTTAAATTGTTGAAAAATACTATCTTGGAAGCCCAGACCAGCTGTATTCCACGCTTTAAGAAAAGTGGAAGGAAGTCTAAAAAATTGCCAGCATGGTTTAAAGCTGAGGTCAGAGAGGCTGTTGTTGCCAAAAAAGCATCTTTCAAGAAATGGAAAAAAGAGCCAAATGATGAAACCTGGAAACAGCACAAGCACTGGCAAGTCAAATGCAAGGCATTGATAAGGCAGGCAAAGAGAGAATTTGAGAAGAAGCTTGCTGCGGAAGCAAAAACGCGAAATAAAGACCTTTTCAAGTACATTCGTAGCAAAAAACCCGTGAGAGAGTCAGTTGGTCCATTAGATGATAAAGGGGTTAAAGGAGCACTAAGAGGCGACAAGGCGATAGCGGAGAGACTGAATGAATTCTTTGCTTCGGTCTTTACTGAGGAAGATGTAGGGATGTTACCCACGACTGAAGTGGTATTTAAAGGTGTGGAAGAATTGAAGGAAATATCGATACATCGGGAAGATGTCTTACAACTATTAGATAAACTGAAGAGTAGCAAATCACCTGGGCCGGATGGTATACATCCAAGGGTGTTGAAAGAACTGAAATTTGAGATTGCAGACCTGCTATCAGTAATCTGTGAACTATCATTAAAATCATCTCTAATACCTGAGGATTGGAGGATCGCCAATGTAACACCAATTTTTAAAAAGGGTTCGAGGGGTGATCCGGGAAACTACAGACCGGTGAGCCTGACATCAGTACCGGGAAAAATGGTAGAAACCATCATAAAGAATAAAATTACTCAGCATATAGATAGTCATGACCTAATGGGAGACAGCCAACATGGCTTTAGACAAGGAAGATCTTGTCTTACTAATCTGTTATGTTTTTTTGAAGGAGTGAATAAACAGGTGGACAAAGGTGAGTCGGTTGATATTGTGTATCTGGACTTTCAGAAAGCCTTTGACAAGGTCCCTCATGAGAGACTTTTGGCAAAACTAAAGAGTCATGGGATAGGAGGCAGTGTACTACTGTGGATCAGGAACTGGTTAAAAGATAGAAAGCAGAGGGTAGGGCTAAATGGCCAATTTTCCCAATGGAGAAAGGTGAATAGTGGTGTACCCCAGGGATCTGTGCTGGGTCCGCTGCTTTTTGACATATTCATAAATGACCTGGAAAGTGGAATAACGAGTGAGGTTATCAAATTTGCTGATGACACAAAACTATTTAAAGTTGTTAAAACCCAGGAGGATTGTGGAAAATTGCAAGAGGATCTTGATAAATTGGAAGACTGGGCATCAAAATGGCAGATGAAATTTAATGTGGAGAAGTGCAAGGTTATGCACCTAGGGAAGAACAACCCAAACTATGGTTACACGATGCAAGGTTCCACATTAGGAACCACCACCCAAGAAAAAGATTTAGGCGTCCTTGTGGATACCATGTTAAAACCCTCGGCCCAGTGTGCAGCGGCGGCCAAGAGAGCAAATAGAATGCTAGGTATGATAAGGAAAGGAATGGAAAATAAAACAAAAGATATTATAATGCCTCTATATCGTTCCATGGTGAGACCGCACCTTGAATATTGTGTGCAATTCTGGTCGCCGTATCTTAAAAAGGATATAGCGATTTTAGAAAAGGTTCAGAGAAGAGCCACCAAAATGGTAAAGGGGATGGAAGGCTTCTCCTATGAAGAAAGGCTAAAAAGGTTGGGGCTCTTTAACCTGGAAAAGAGACGGCTGAGGGGAGATATGATAGAAGTCTATAAATTAATGAACGGAGTGGAACGGGTAAACGTAGATCGATTGTTTACCTTATCAGAATATAGAAAGACTAGGGGACATGCAATGAAGCTACAGGGTAAACTATTTAAGACTAATAAAAGAAAATATTTTTTCACTCAACGTGTAATCAAACTCTGGAATTTGTTACCGGAGGATGTAGTAAAGGCTGTTAGTGTAGCTGGGTTTAAAAAAGGTTTGGACAAGTTCCTGGAGGAAAGGTCCATAAACCATTATTAAGAAGGGACCCAGGATATCAATGCTTGAACCAATACAAGCATTGTGGAACCTGTGTCCCTTGGGGAAACTGCTAGGTACGTATGACCTAGATTGGCCACTGTTGGAAACAGAATACTGGGCTTGATGGACCTTGGTCTGACCCTGTATGGCATATCTTATGTTCTTATGTTCTTATGTAAATAGTTTTGTGTCATCTGCAGATTTGATAACCTCATCCATTATTCCCATTTCCAGGTCATTTGTGAATATGTTAAAAAGCAGCAGGCCCAGCTCAAACCAATCAGAATTTCGGCACACAACCCTCTCCCTCCACACCTTCGTTAAATCCCTCCACTGAGCACAAATAACATACAATTTAAAACCAAAAACTTTATCATTCTGCAGCACCACCTTCTCTGCCTAGTCACTACCATTAACCTCTTCTTTTTTCTTTTATTTGACTTCCCCTTAAAGTACAGAAAACAGAAAACACAATAAGAAAAAGACCCCATATATCACCCCCTCCTTCCCGCACAGCAATCTCCTTGTTATCCATCTCCTGCATTCTTCGCCATTCTCACCACCCCCCCCCCCCAGATGGTTTCCCTAGTCCTTAGCATTAGTACCTTGCCTCTTCACAGCTAGTAGGCCCCTGAGGCATTTGATAAATAAACAATCTAAAATGGCCAAAAGATCCATATTGTTGAAACCTTCATATTGAGTCATCATCTCATTCCCTCCTGTTCTTTTTAGCTTCTGTCCCAAATGGGTCATCAGTTGCTTCGTAAAGTGTGTACTCCTCATAACTGAATTAACAGTTCTCAAGTCATCAGGGACCATCGTTCTACCTGTGTAGCTTCTCCAGCCCTTGTTTTAACTCCAGTGTAGGTCTGTGCTCGGGGGATCAAACAACTCAGGCAACACTATTTCTTGATCAGGGAGCTGGGCTTTAGAGTTCGGAGGGGTCCTTGTCTGAGGTTCCTGTTGCCCAGACCTGGCTCCACTGTGTGATGGTATTTGTTCTTTGGTGGGCTCACCAGTCTCTTTTGGAGGGATCGTTGCAAAAAACTTGTGTATGCCTCAGTAGTAGTAAAGAATTTTCAAATTCCATTATCAATAAGAGTGAGTTTAGCAGGATACCATAGAGCACGTTTAAAGCCTTTTGCTACCAACACATCCCTGCATGTTAGTAATTTGTGCCTTTTAAGGATGGTTTCAGCAGCAAGGTCTGGTAAAATCATCACTTTCCAATTGTTATAATGCACAAACCCAGTTTTCCTTGCAGTATGGATCACAAATTCCCGCTTTTGAAATTGGAGCAGAATAACGATGAAAGCTCTAGGCCGTGCCTTGATGAGAGCACTCAGTTTTGTATTCCAGAGATGCAGAAGGGCCAGGAAAACATTCCTTCAACATAGCTTGCACAAATCCTACAGACTTCTGCTCCTCTGCCCCTTCAGGATCTCCAAAGATACGAATGTTGGAGTGTCAGTTTTGATTCTCATAATCCTCCAGTCGATCTTGGGCGCTTTGAATCTGTAATTTAAGAGAGCCAACTTCTGCTCCTAACTTCTGTTGTGTGTCTTCCACCTTTCCAATCCTGGTCTCCGCTTGATCTAGGCAGGCTCCAACTCCGACAAATTTTTCTTCTATTTTTGCAAGAACCTTGTCAACGATTTCTGTTTTAGAGGCCCTGATTTCATGCAGCACGGTCAGTAACATGTTTGTATCTCCCATTGAGTTCTCAGCGACCTTGCTTGCTGCCACTGAGCAAGTGAAGGCGGATCAGATGCCACATCTGAACTTTTCCCAGCTATCTTGCCTTTTGCCGCATACAGTTCTCTTATGGTTTTAGCTATTTTTGGATTTAAGGTCTTTGGCATTTTATCAATATGATTTTAACTGCTGATGTCAGAAATATACAAAGAATGGTCTTAGTTGTTGGAGAGTTTGAGGGAGTTCAATGCCTCGTGTCCTGTTAGACCGCCATCTTAACCAGAAATCCAACTTAACTAACTTTTACACCTCCATAAATAGAGGGGGCTAACATGCATGTAATGGAGGGTACAACTCTAAACAAAAGCATAGAAGGGGGTAACCTGCATGGGGCAGCAGATACCATTCTAGCTTCCTTACTGGGCAGACTAGATGGATCACGTTGGTATTTATCGCTCATCATTTACTATGTTACTATGACTCTCATGCTTAATATTTCAAATTGTCATTTCTTAACTAATCAAGCCTGCTAATTAATTTTTTCCTAATTAAAATACAATAGATCCACATTAATTAACAGCTAACTGGCTTCCTCCCTGGCAGTATGCGTGTATATTGGGATACATCAGCAATTTAACAGCATAATCAGTGTAGAAATATTGCCTATTTTTCTAGGTTTTATCTTAGACTTTAATACACAGTCCAATGGACCTGGAGAGAACCATTATGTTTACAAATGATAGCAAATGTTATGTCTCTCCTCAGAATAAGCTCATTCAATTTTCAGCAATTTATCTTACATTAATATGCAAGTCTAATCCATATTTTCACTTCAAAGAACACCAGAGAAAAATAAAAGAACCATAAAACACAGAACACTCATAACTGTTCCAATACTGATTTCATAAAAGGGGGGGGGGGGGGAGAGAGTAACAGTTTGAATATTTAATTAAAAGATGTGCTTCAGTTTCACTCTAATATTTATGCTCCAATAAAAGTCATAAACTTACAGTGGGCTTCCAGTGATAAAAGTCAGTTAGTAAAAATGAAATTTTCCTATTGATGAAGTCAACTCCTGAAAAAAATGATGTGTACCTTCAATGAACCATAATACGGCTATTTTAAAACCAAAAGTCATTTTAATGTGCTGTTGGACGATTTCTTATAGTTTGAATACAAGAGCTTACTTTTATTATGCAAGTTTAAGGCAGGCAGAAGATCCCCCTAGATGGCAAGTCGTGTAACCTTACATTGCCTTAGGTACAAACTGAGGGGCATATTTACTAAAGCACGCTAGCCAGGTGGCGTAGGAGGTGTCATTTGTTTTTGGTCCCATGCTACAAAGTAGCACAGGGCCCTGTACCAAAATCACCCATACATTACCCGGGCAGTGCACAACTAGGTGGTCTCTGAGTGGCATATAGGCGCTCCCGCAGCTAGCTCGGACCTTGAAAATCCACACTGCCGGCTCCTGGTGGGGGAACAACTACCATCACCAAAGTGGGTGGCAGTAGTTGCTCTGTGCAGTGGTAGTATTGCAGCAAGCTGCACTAAATACAGGGCTATGGCTGTTCCCACCCCCTTCATCTAGCACCGTGTCCCGTGCTAGTAATGCAGCCCAGATCCATGTTACAAGCATTGGGCTTAGTAAACATGCCCCTTAGATTGTAAGCCTTCCAGGAATAGGAAAACACTTACAGCATCTGAATATAATTTGCCTTGAACTACAACTGGAAAGACATGAGCTTAATACAAATACATACTGTAATCATATTAATATGTTCACTGTATTGGCTTACTAATAGCAGATGTGCATGAGGGAATACTCTAGCAATAGGAGCAAAGACAGGTGAACTGACAGAACAGTCCTCTCTAAGTAGGCATGTCTAGTATAGGCAGCTAATCACTTTTATAAAGTAACTTGTATCATGTTGTTTGATATGGCTTTAGAGATCAAATATCTACAACGTGGCATCTTTCTAGCATGGACATGTAGATGTAGAAGAGAAAGCATAATAACAAAGCTTTACAAACTAAATTTTAGCAAGTGAGAAGCTAATTATGGAAAATAGCTTATTCAATGAAACCATATACTTATAAATCATCAGATTGCCCCACTCAGGGTAATTTTATCAAGTTTTCTTTCATGTGTAAAGCCTGGTTTACCTGGAGAAAGGGAATTTTATGAAATTGCTCAGGCACATACACACATTAAAAGTAAGTACACAGAAAAAGCGTGTCTACAGTCTGTGTGCAGGTCTTCCAGGAGTGGAGGAGTGGCCTAGTGGTTGGGGCAAGGTACTTCAGGCCGGAAGGTTGGGGGTTCAAATCCCACTAGAGGACAGCAACCTTAGGCCAGACGGACTGGGGTTTCTAGTCCCACAGGTGCTCCTTGTGGTCTTGGGCAAGCCACTTAACCCTCCATAGCCCATGTTCCCTGTAAAATAGTTATCTCCAAGTTATAATGCCCTGTTCAATGTAATTTCAGTTTGTTCAATGTAAACCGCACTGATGCAAAAAAAGTGTGGTATATAAGAGAATGTAAATAAATAAACATAGTTTGAGCAGAAGTGGAGTCAAGGCTGGCACTACCATTAGGCAAACTAGGCAGGCGCCTAGAGTGTTGGCTCTCCAGAGGTGCCCATTGTTGCTGCTCAGTGGCAGCAATGGTCCCATACCATGATGTGCCTCTTACCTACATACTCAGGTGTTCCGGTATCTTTTTCCTATTGGCTACTTTCTTCACACACACACACACCCCAACACAGACAAATGTATAAGTAGCCTGACAGTCTTTGTCAAAAAAAATATACCGATATCATCGGACTGTTTAAATTGTAGAATGGCCAAATATTATCCATATATTTGTGAGGCAGGTTAGGGAAGGAGTGAGGGCAGACCAGAAAACTGTGCAGAAAGTGGCAATATTCAGCCTCTATTCAGATAAGTTTGATGTTTAGTTTAGACCTGAGGAATAGCAGGTCTAGCCTAAATAGATAATACAATGACAATGTATATTCTGCATTACTACCTATGTGGATAGCGGCATAGAATATGCAGATTAAGTAAAGTGGTGATGCTGACATTTAAAAAGCCAGGGGGCTGAAAATTTACCCATTTGCAGAGCTTTCACTACACGATGACTGCAAGAGAGTAGGGCACGCAAAAGCAAACGTCATCTCTGCTAGACCAGTCCAGACAAGTGGGTTGTGTTCCCCTACCAGCAGAATGATGGAGACAAAGAACCAATGAAAAACCCAAGTTTAAATGATATCACTCTTATACCTCTATTTGCCTCAGCCACCAGAGATCTCTTCAGTATCCATCCCAAAACATATGGAAGAACATGGCAAGCCTCACACAACCTCAACGTAGGCAACAATGAATAATCAACAGTAGAGAACTATGTACAGAAAAGCATAATCAGAAGGCTGACGGTTGAAGATGAACCTGCAGAGCCAAGTATATAAATCATAGTGGATTCAAGGGTATTGCTGCATTAGAACAAAGCAAACATAGTTCCAGGGGCAGACCCTGGACTGGTCTAGCAGGACTCAAGGAAAAGGACATTAACTGATAAATAAAATGTCACCTTCCATATCATCCTGCTAGACCAGTCCAGAAAAGTGTGATGTACCAAAGCTATGCCTCCTCTGGGTGGGAAGAAGACACAGCCGCTCGCAAAATCCTAGAGTCAAAAACTGTGTCCGCCCGAGCGTGGACATCCAAGTGGCAATGCTTGACAAAAGTAGAAAAATGATGCCCACACTGCAACCAACAAATGTCTGCAGGGGCTACCAAGCTCCGCTCCGCCCACGGGGATGTTTGTGCTCAGGTAGAATGGGCACACAAACCCTCTGGAACCAGCCAGCTCTGCAGCAGATATGCCAAGGCAATGGCCTCCTCAATCCAGTACCCCACGGTAGATTTAGCCATCAAGTCATCATTGAGCAGGCCAGCAAACCACACAAAAAGACGGTCTGACTTACAAAAAGAATTTGTAACCTCCAAGTACCGGAAAAGCAGTCTCCAGATACCCACAAGACAAAGATCCTTATCTTTCCCCCAACACTGCTCCTTAAAAAAGAAGGACAGGCAAACTATCTGGTTCACAAGAAGGGGAGAAATCACCTAAGGTAAGAAGGAAGGAACAGGCCAAAAAGAAACAGCCTCCTTAGAAAAATATAGGCAAGGATCTCAGCAAGACAGAGCATGCAGCTCAGAAATCCACCTTGCGGAACAAGTCGCAACCAAGAAAACCACCTTGAGCATCAAATTCTTCAGAGTAGCATGCTTCAATGGCTCAAAAGGCTCCAACATCAGGACCCTGAGCAACAGACCCCGATCCAAGGAAGGGACTACAGACCGGAGGGGAAGACGCAGATGCCAAATCCCCTGAAGAAAGCGTGAAAACTTCAGGAGTAAACTAGAGACTTACCAGCTACTGGACCTCTGAAACAGGCCACAGCTGTCACCTAAACCTTCACGGAGCTAAGAAAAAGACCCTTCTCCAAACCGTCCTGCAGCAAAGCCAAAAGAGATGGCACTTGGCCGCTTCAGGAGCTGCCATGTGCCGCACCATTGCTCAAAGAAGCACTAGACCCGCATATATGCCAGGTTGGTAGACCTCCTCCGGGCTCTGAGCAGAGCGGAAACCACTGCCGGAGGGTAGCCTTCATGCCTCATCTTTCAAGAGTCAAGTCGTAAGCGAGAAGAAAGCTGGGTCCTCCAGGACAATCGGTCCTCAAAGCAATAGGTCCCGAGATGGTGGCAAATGAAGAGGTGATGCTTGCAGAAGCCACATAAGATCTCCAAACCACATTCTCCTCTGCCAATCTGGCACCACCAGAATAATCCTTCCCAGGTGGCGTTGTATATGCCGAATCACACACCTCACCAGGGGCAATGGAGGCAACATACAGCAGGCACTGACTTGACCAAGGCTGAGCCACGGCATCAATGCCCTCACAACCCATCTCCGTGTGGCAACTGAAGAAGTGGCATGCATGGCACTGGAGCGGGTTGCCATCAGGACCATCTTGTGGCAACCCCAGCAGCACAGAATCAACAAAAACGCCTTCTGACTGAACTCCCACTCTCCTATATCCAGAGACTGATGGCTGAGAAGGCGGCATTCACATTGCCCATCCCGGCAATGTGCAGAGCCAACAAAGCTAGGAGGTTCTTCTTCACCCAGGCAAACAGGAGAGCCACTTCTAGGGCTACTCCAGCACTCCTGGTGCCGCCCCACCGAGTGGCATAAGCCACTGCTGTGGAGCTGTTTGAAAGCACTCAAACTGTCTGACCCTTGACCAAGGGACAGAAACGCAGAACAGCCAACCTGATGGCCCTTGCCTCGACAGTTGATGGCCCACACCATCTCCCTGAGGTTCAAATGGTCCTGGGCCATTTGGTCTTGGCAATGGGCTCCCCAGCCAGAGAGACTGGCATCTGTCGCCAGAAGGATCTATGAGTAATCATCCAGCAGCATGCCCTTCCTGAAATTACTGGGCTGCTGCCACCACTGCAGGCTGACTTTCACCATCATCAGGAGCAGGAGCCTGAGCTTGAACTCCTGAGAACTCAGGGCCGAGTCAGCAAGGACCTTTGGTGCAACTGCATATGAGCACGCACCCATGGCACCATCTTGATTGTCGCCACCATCAATCAGAGGAGCTGAAGATAATTCCAGGCTGTGGGAGCCTGCTGAGAACAGAACAGCGTAAGGCAATCCAACAACCTTGTAACTTTCACTTCTGGCAGGAAGACTCTGCCCACTCGAGTAGTGAAATGTGCTCACAGGATCTCCAGGGACTGGGAAGGCATCAACTGGTTCTTTTCCTGATTGATCAGCCAGCCGAGGCTTTCCAAAAAGGCCACCACTTGGGTCACTACCAGAGATGCCTCTGAAAGAGAAAGAGCTTGGATGAGCCAATTCTCCAGATATGGGTGCACATAAATCCCTGGGCGCCATAGCGCCACAGCCACCACCACCATGACCTTGCAGAATGTCGTTGGGGCAGTGGAGAGTCTGAATGGAGGGGCAATGAACTATACCTCCCCCCCTCCCACACTTACCCTCACAACCCCATACCTATCCTTTATGAATGTACAGAGCTGACATATGTCCCAACAGGTAGTTTCAAAGATTGTATATAGTTCCCCTGGTTTACCTCCATTTTAATTCCTTGTTATCTGTAAACGAAAGCCAGTTATTTGGCCTATGTGTTTTATTGTTACAATGTAAACTGCTCTGATGACAAATAGCACGGTATATAAGAAATGTTAAGTAAATTAAATAAACACAGCAAAAAGCAGATACCTTGCTTATCTTCCCAGATCAGGATATGAAAATACGCCAGCCAAATCCAGAGATGCCACTTGAATCACGGATCACAGTTACATAAGAACATAAGAAATGCCATACAGGGTCAGAGTAAGGTCCATCAAGCCTAGTACCCTGTTTCCAGTAGTGGCCAATCCAGGTCACAAGTATCTGGCAGGTTCCCAGAAAGGTACATAGGTTCCACAATGCTTGTCCCAGGTCTTCTTTAATAATACTTTATGGACCTTTCCTCCAGGAACTTGTCCAAACTTTTTTTAAACCCACACTAACAGCTTTTACTACATCCTCTGGTAACGAATTTCAAAGTTTGATTACGTGTTGAGTGAAAAAATATTTTCTTTTATTACTTTTAAATGGTTTACACTGTAGCTCCATTGCATGTCCCCCTAGTCTTTCTACTTTTTGATGAAGTAAACAACCTATTTATATTTACCCGTTCTACTCCATTCATTAATTTATACTGTAGACCTCTATCATATCTCCCTTCAGCAGTCTCTTTTCCAGGATGAAGAGCCCTAACCTTTTAAGCCTTTCCTCATAGAGGTATCTTTCCATTCCCTTTACCATTTTGGTGACTCTTCTCTGCACTTATTCTGCTATAACCTTTTTAAGGTATGACGACCAGAACTGCACACAATATTCACTATGGGGATGTCACATGACCTACCCACCAATCAGACCAAAACCAAAGACCAAACCCCCTCCCCCACCACTTGTATATAGGAAAGTATAATAGCACACATTATAACCAGATCACCGGAAACAAACCCCCTCCCCCCCCCATATAGTCATCGGAATGTATAATAGCACACAATGTAAATAGCTCAACATGAATCTAATACACCCCAACTCACACACACACACTCTGGACCACTGCATGACCACCCCTAAAACACTATTGTGATTGTTTGCTGTGAAAACCGCCTTGATTCAAGGAAAAGGCAGTATAGAAATCCTTTTAAATAAATAAATAAAAATAAAGATGCAGTCACACCTGTCACGCCCATAGCCCCTTACATGTGTATGGAGGGGTGTGCTTGTTAGATAGAGTTCCCCAATTAAGCAATGTTCCAGACTGGCTATCTTGCAAAGGATTATGGTACTGGTAGTCCAGTCATGCGGTGCTTGCCTTTGAGGTAAATGAAGACAATGTAGTTGGCTCGAGTGTAAGGTAGTGACAGAATATTTATTTATGAGGTAAATCCAGATGCACACAGATTCTACTTGGTAACACCTTAGGATGTATTTTCCAGGATTTACATTCAAAATAACAATACAACTGAAGTGTAAAGCAAGTAGCTTGCAAAATCCATTAACAACAGAAAGTCTTTCTCAGTCACTGCTGACAAACCTGCTCAGCAGGGCTGGAGTAAAAGGAAACCAAAAAGTAAAAGCTTCTTCACCAAAAACAGCTTCTCTTTTCACATTTTAAAGCACTTTTGTATCCGTGTGCATAGCCTGAGCTGTGTGCTGCTCTGATACCAGCTGGCTAACAAGCTTCAATCAACAGCTCTTTTCCTTCTCTGCACAAGTATTTACACAAACTTCTAGTGCCAGTTACTAGAACGTTTCCCTTTTGATGTTTGATCCCACTTTCAGGATTTCTCTGTGCTAGCAACCTTGCATAAAGAACAGTCCATGAGATTATCATCTTCCTCTGTTCTTCTATTTGCATAGGTTCTATATCAGGAGCTGGATCAGAGGGCTTTATTAACTGACCTTCATTAGGACAGGAACTGTGTCTAAACACTTTGCCTTGCTTTAGGTTAGACAAACGTTCATAGTTCATACCTGGGTTAAAGCTGGCATTAGGGTGTCCTCTCAAATATTCTGGCCAGTATGCATTGGAGCTTTTATAACCTGTCCTCCAGTCTATATTCCTGGACCTCAGGGTATCTGCTCCATACTTCTTCTTAGGGTTCCCAGCTGAAGTTCTCCAAGCCTTTGGATTTCCCCAATCCTTTGAAGCTGGCTTCTCCCAGGAATCTCTCCAAGAACATGAATCTTTCAGAGCTCCTCTCTCCTTGCTCTCACGCTTGCCTTCAAGCCCCCTCTCAGGATTGCCTCCTCGCTCTCCTCGTCTTCCAGGCTTAAGCTTGCTCCGTCTTCTGCTCTCTGCATATTCTGTTCTAGTTTTAAAGTTCCCAGTTTCCAACCCCTCCCTTGCAGTCCCCAGGTGTTGGTGGTCAAACTCCCTCCTGGCAGCTGAGTAATTAGGAGTGACGTTAGGGTTTCTCAATCTGGGCTTATACTCCTGCACCTCATCTCCACTAGAGGCTCTCTGCAGGCCACTGCAGCCTGGAATAACCTGTCTTCTAGGTAAATATGCAGTTTTTTCCTGTAACCTGCCAAAACAGGTCCCTTGATTAGGGTAAATTCCCTTCCTTTATCAGTATTCTCTAGGCTCTGGGCAGCTTCATCAGACACCATAGAATGATATAGAGGCATTATAATATCCTTGGTTTAATTCTCTATTCCTTTCCTTATGATTCTTAGCATTCTATTTGCTTTCTTGGCTGCCAATGCACACTTGGGGGAGAGTTTCAATGTATTATCAACGATGATGCTTAAATCTTTTTCCTGGGCGGTGATTCCTAATGTGGAACCTTGCATCGTGTAACAGGAGCTTAGATTGTTCCCTCCCAGGTGCATACCTTTGCACTTGTACACATTAAATTTCAACTGCCATTTGGACATCTAGTCTTCCAATTTATCAAGGTCCTCTTGCAATTTTTTACAATCCTCTTGGTCTTTTAACAACTCTGAACAATCAACAAAATCCACCCATTCCTTTCTGAACACACTTCTAAGACACTTATCCACTCCTTAATCACATCCCGTCTTGACTATTGCAATCTACTCCTTGCTGATCTCCCGCTGAATCATCTCTCTCCCCTTCAGGCTGTTCAAGACACTGCTGCACAGCTAATCTTCTGCCAGCCTTGTCATGCTCATATTACCCCTCTTCTCAAGTCTCTTCAATGGCTTCCTATCCATTTCCACATCCAGTTCAAACTTCTTCTGCTGACCTATAAAGCGTAGCTACTCACCTGTAACAGGTGATCTCCAGGAACAGCAGGAATTTAGTCTTCACATATGGGTATCGTCGGTACCAACTGAGCCTGCGCGGGAACGCTCCCCAGCGTCCAATAGGAACGCTTTTGGGAGCATCCCTCAGCACATGCACGCTGCCTTCCCGCCTTTCCAACTGTCCCTCTTCAGTTAAGTTTGTAGCTGAGTGAAAGGATAGAGGGAGAGAGGAAAGAGACAGAGAGATAGAGAGACAACTCCTAGGGGAAGTGGGTTGGTTGTGAAGACTAAATTCCTGCCGTTCCCGGTAATCACCTGTTACAGGTGAGTAACTACTCTATCTCCAGGAACAAGCAGGAATGTAGTCTTCACATATGGGGACTCCCTAGCTGAAGATGCCAGGGAGATAGCCCCAGGAAGTGGCCACCCAAGTAAGGTAGGTCATGCTTCCTCCCATGGATCTCTGGCATCCCACAAGGGTTGGTGGGTAGGAGCTAAATTAGGTCTGGAAGAGATTTTGAATAACAGCTTGGCCAAAGAAGGAATCCCGATGGGAGGCTTTATCTAGGCAGTAGTGGGCTGTAAAGGAGTGTACCGAAGCCCAGGTGGCTGCTCGATAAATGTCATCAATACACACAGAGTGAAGGTTAGCCATAGAGGCTGCCATGTTTCTCACATTATGAGCTGTGACATGGCCTTGAAGAGGAAGACTCTTACTCTCATAAGCAAAGGATATGCATTGTGCAATCCATTTGGACAGAGTTCTCTTGGAGACTGGAAGCCCCAAATGACTAGAATCAAAAGCAATAAAAAAAATTGAGAAGACTTTCTATGTTGCTGTGTTCTTTGTAGGTAAAAAGCCGAGGCTCTTTTACAATCCAAAGTATGAAGGTTCCTTTCTGCATTAGAGGTATGAGGCCTCGGAAAGAATACAGGAAGATAAGTTGATTGTATTAAATGAAAAGGCAAAACCACCTTTGGCATAAAGTGTGGATGAGTTCTAAGAACAACCTTATCATGGTGAAACCTAGTATAAGGAGGATCAGCCACTAAAGCTTGCAATTCACTAATGCGACGCGCAGAGGTGATTGCAATTAGGAAGATGACCTTCCAGGACAAAAGCTTTAGGATTGTAGTGGCTAAAGGTTCAAAAGGCGGTTTCATGAGCTACCCGAGAACTAGGTTTAAATCCCATGCCACCGGTGGTGGCCTGATGGGAAGCTTTGTTAATAGAAGACCTCTCATAAATCTTGTTATGAGTGGATGAGAGGTTGTCAATTTAGAGGCTTATAGGAAGCTGCAATTGCACTATGATGGACTCTTACTGAATTGGTCTTTAGACCAGAATTTGATAAATGAAGTAGATACTCTAGTATCAATTCCAAAGGTATCATAAGGGGGTTTAACCCCTTCTGTGAAAACCATATAGTAAAACGTTTCCACTTGAAGGCGTAAGAGCATCTTGTGGAAGGTTTTCTAGAAGTCTGAAGGATATCCTTTACCTGTTGGGAAAGGTTAAGATCCTGAAGGTCTAAGCTTTCAGCAACCAGGCCCTGAGATGCAGGGACTGGGGATTCGGGCGCCATAGCATCCTGTTCTCTTGGGAGAGAAGATCTGGAGCATAGCCTAACTCCAGAGGTGCAGCTGGAGAGAGATGTAGAAGCAGGGGATACTACGTTTGGCGTGGCCACCATGGCGCTATGAGGATCATACGACCTCTGTCTCTCTGAAGCTTGAAGAGTGTTTTGGGGATGAGGGGAATGGGTGGGACGGCATAGAGGAAGTGGTGACCCCAGTGAAGAAGGAAGGCGTCCCTTGCATGGCAATTTTGAGCCGGAATCCTGGAACATAACCGGGGAAGTTTGGCATTCAGTGGACTTGCAAATAGGTCTGTCTGGGGTTCCCCAGATCTTAAATATCTTGGCCACCTGGTCTAGGTGGAGAGACCATTCGTGAGGCAGCAGTACTCGGCTGAGTTTGTCTGCCCAAAGGTTTTGAATGCCTGGAAGTTATACCACGAGAAGGTGAATTTGATGCTCTCTGGTGAGGGCCCATAGTCGTAAAGCTTCATTGCATAATGACAGAGAGCCTGTTCCGCCCTGCTTGTTCATGTAGAACATAGCTACTTGATTGTCTGTTTGGACTAGGACTGTCTTGTAGCTGAGCTGGGTATGGAATACTCGAAGAGCTAGATAGATTGCTCTGAGTTCCAGGAGGTTTATGTGAAGACAAGCCTCCTGTGGAGTCCAGGTACCCTGGGTAAAGAGATGATGCAGATGTGCTCCCCATCCCACCTGATGCATCTGTTGTTAGGGTGGCCTGGAATAGGGGTTGCTGGAAAGGAGACCCCACTAGAAGATTTTCCAGTGATTACCACCATTGTAGGGACAAGATCAGTCGTTGTGAGTTTGATATCTTGTCCGATAGACGTCCTGTGGCCTGTGTCCACTGTGCATATAGGGTCCACTGGGCTGCTCGCATATGAAGGTGAGCGTAGGGAACCACATGAACCGTGGATGCCATATGTCCTAATAGTTGTAGTAGTTCTCGAGCAGTTAGGGAGGACTTCAGCACTGCTTGAGAAGCTAGATGCATTATACGAAGACAGCGGGGTTGTGGGAGAAAAGCCCTTGACTGTCTAGGATCTAGACGGGCTCCTATGAACTCTGGGGACTGAGATGGAGCAAGTTGGGATTTTGGGAGGTTTATGACCAATCCCAAGTATTGAAGGATTCGCATTGTGCGAGACAGTGCAGATCTGGCTTCTGGAACCATGGGGGCTCGAATGAGCCAGTCGTCCAAGTAAGGGAAGATGAATATCCCCAGGGTTCGCAGAAATGCAGCTACTACTGCCATGCATTTCGTGAATACTCTTGGTGCCAAAGCCAGACCAAAGGGAAGAACGCTGTATTGGAAATATTTTCCCTTGAAAAGGAATCGTAAGAATTTCCTGTGATCTGGATGGATCAGAATGTGAGTATATGCATCGTTTAGATCTAGAGAACAAAGCCAATCCTGACTTTGAAGGTATGGCAGAAGAGTTCCCAGAGAAATCATTTTCAACTTTTCTCAGAACAGATATTTGTTCAATTCTCTGAGGTCTAGAATGGGTCTGTGTCCTCCTGTTTTCTTTGGAATAAGAAAATAGGGAGAGTAGAACCCTGCACCCTGCTGAAGAATGGGCACCTCCTCTATTGCTCCTTGAGCAAGGAGTGTTGAGACCTCTTGATCCAGTAGATTGACTGTAGAGGTTTGGGAATTGAACTGTCTTACGATTGTAGGAGGGGGCCTACTGTGAAAATGAAGCTTGTACCCCTTTCCCACAATGGACAAAGTTCAGTTTTCTGTTGTTATTTGGTGTCATCTGTTGGCAAAATGACACAACCTGCCTGGAATGTTTAGGGGTTCTGGCCTCTTCAGAGGCAGGAAGGCTAAGTTCTCTATGAAGGAGTCAAAGCCCTTGAGGGGGCTGGGCCTGTGGAGCTGGTTGAGCTCTAAGGCCTTTTGGCTTCTTTTGTCTGGATTGTTGTTGACCCTTCTGGGCAACTTGACCCTGAGCTTGCCCTTGCTGAGTATAGGATGGATAAAACTTCCTCTTTTTGCTGAAAAAGGGTTTTTTATATTGTTTCTTTTTGGCTGGAGTGGCTGTAGATTTTGACAATCTGTCTAAAGTGAAATTGTCAGTATCCCTGTTAGCCAAGTGAAATTGTCAGTTCCCTGTTAGCCAAGTTGATTATCCTGTTCATATGTAAACACAAAGTACTATTGGAAATGTGTATGTTCACTGTTTATTGTAAACCGCGCTGATGCTGAATAGCGCGGTATAAAAGAGACTTTAAATAAATAAATTTAAATAAATCTATCTCATTAGCCTTCTCCTGCCAATTCTTGCCAAAGAGGTTTTCTCCTGTGCAAGGGATGTTTCCCAATTTATCCTGTACCCAAATCTCCAAGTCTGATGCCTGAAGCCAGGCAACCCGACGTGCACCAATGGCAATAGCAGAAGTTCTGCTGATGCATTCAAAGCAGTCAAAGGCTGCACGGTTTACAAACTTGGAGACATCTTGAGCATGCTTGACCAGAGTATGAAAATTCTGTTGTTTGTCCTCAGGGAGAAGGGGGCTCATAAGCTCCAAATCTCCTGTGACCTCTTTGAGGAACATTCCCATATATAAAATATATGAGCTGATCCTAGCTGAAAGCATTGAAGCCTGAAAAGTTCAATGCCCTAAAGCGTCAAGACTCCTGCATTCATGACCTGCAGAATTGGATGCATGTCTCTTTGCACTTTTCATCCTACACATGGCTGACTCCACTACCACTGAATGGTGTGGCAGCTGAGTCTTTTGAAAACCAGGTCATGGTGGAACTCGATACATGGTATCGAGTCTCCCAGAATGAGGAGATGTGGTCAAAGGTGTCTCCCACATTCTGAGCATCAAATCATGAAGAATTTCATGAATGGGCAGAGTGGCTGCTTCCTTGGGAGCCTTAGGGTATTGGAGAATTTCCAATTCCTTTGCTCTAGGTTCTTTTTCAGGAGCTACCGTGATTGAAAGGCCTCGGGCCACATCACGAATAAAATCCTGAAAAGACATGTCTTCCGGAGGAGACATTCTGCGTTGGGGAGGAGTCTTCCGGGAGAAACACTCTGGTACTGGCAGAATTATCAGAGTCATCGGAATCGGAGGATTCAAAGTATCTCTGATCCCGATGTTCATGCAAAGCACGGTCTCGGTATCGATCGAAGTTGGTACCGAATTGGTCCAGTACTGATCTGTTGATGCCAGAAAAAGTCTGCATGGGAAGGATTCCCACCGGGGCCAGTATTGTCGGTGCTGGTACCGGTATCTGTACCGGTGCTGGTACCGGCATTGGTACCGGTGTCGGTACCAGTGCCCGTTGAACCACTGCCTCCGAGGCAGACTACAGCTAGTACTAAGCCCCGCCCACTTAATGACGTTAGAGCTAGGTTGAGCCCTAACAGCTCTCACGTGTGCAGGGAGAAAGGCGTGGTGCCTAAGAAGCACCAGTTTAAAACTGCTTCAGTGTTTGATAGAAGGGGAGAAGGTGAGAAGCAAAACAGGCAGCAGCAGACACGGCAGAACTTGCAGGAAAGCACGCAGCAAGAGGGTCCGAAGCAGCTGGGAGCTGAGCAGCAGAGAGCCCTGGAATCAAGGCAGAAACGTGTCTCAAGGTACCTCAGAGAAAGGAAGCTGGAGGAGTCAATTCCCAGGTGGGGAAACAGCTCGGGAAGCCAGTTGAGCCCTGGGGGTAGAGAGAATAAGTTGCCTTAAGTTCCTAGCAAAGCTCTTTCTGAAGAAGTGGTTAGAGAGCTAAGAAAAAGTGCCAGACGCTGTGTTAGCCAGAAAGCTGTAAAGCAAGCTTCAGACAGAAATAAGAAGTGTGCCAGTGACTGCCGTGATTCAGCAGTGAGAGATATTGAAAGGCTGATAAGGGAGAGAGAAACTCCGTCTTTAGAGCCCGTTGCTACAGATCAGAGAGAACGCTTGCTGCTAAAGCTGGATGAGCTGCTGCAGGGTGTAAATCATAAATCCTATGATACCCGTCCACAGGAAGATAGCTCTAGTGAGTCTACGCCTGAAATGGAAATAGAATTGTGTGAAAGCCCCTGTGAAAGTGATAATGAAGAAATGCAATGCTCTTATTGCAAGGCAAACGAACTGGACATGTGCTAAGCTCAAGCCCATGTGAAGGAGTGGTTTGTTTAAAGCCATTATAAGCTTGTTTATATATGGTGTGAAAGAAAAGAAACTTGCTGGAAGTTTAAAAACAGGTATAACCTCTTTTCTATGGAAGCTGTGAAAGAAAAGAAGCTTGTTGAATGTTTAAGTTACTTTGATATGGTCAACAGCCTTAGCTTTAGAAGGTAGTTACCAGAAAGAAACTAAGAGTTGACAATGTGAAGAAGAAATTCCTGTCTGTTTGAGTTAAGCCTGTTGGAGTTTATTTATCCTTTGCCTTTGGTAGAAATTATCCTTACCTGTGTTTAGTGCAACGAATTTGATGCGAGGGGGAAACCCTGAAAAATAAATTTCTCTGTTTTTGCCAAACAAACCGTGTGGTCACACTGCTTGCTCGAAAGAATAGCTGAAACTACATATCCCAGCAGTCCATGCTGGCAGCCATATTGGGGACAGTATTCAGAAGGGCAATTAAGGCGAGCCCTCTTGCTCATCGGCCACCGGCCCAGGCAGGAGGATGCAACAGTATCATCCAGTGGAGGAGACTGAATCTACTGTAGCAGGGCTCAGGATATCAGGCCTGCATACGCTGCCAACTGAAGCTGCGGCAAGTTGGTTCTTCAACCATGAATCCACTTTGCAGTTCAGAGTATCTTTCAAGGCCCATCTGCCTTCCACAGGAATGGTGGTACATCTGGTAACCGCCGTGACCTTGGAAATATCAAACCACACAACACACTCATTTGCTGGCACAGCACACATCTTAGAAACAAAAACATGACAGCAGAAAAAGACCACATGTCCTATCTAGTCTGCCCTTCCATATCAACTACAATAGTCCCCTTTTTACCTTTAGAGATCCTCTGTGTTTGTCCCATGCTTTGTTGAATTCAGATACTTTCCTCATCTCTACCACATCCACTGGGAAACTATTCCATGCACCTACCACTCTTTCCGTAAAGAAATATTTCCGCATATTACTCCCGAGTATATCCCCTTTCACCCTCATCCTATGTCCCCTCATAGCAGAGCTTGCTTTCAACTGAAAGAGACTCTCCTCCTGTGCATTTATGGCCCAGAGGTATTAAAACATCTCTATCATATCTCTTCTATCCTGCCTTTTCCACTAGAGTATACATATTAAGATCTTTAAATCTGTCCTCTTATGCTTTATAACAAAAGACCACTATACACTCTCTGTACCAACTCCAACCTGTTTATGTCCTTTTGAAGGTGTGGCCTCCAGAATTGCACACAATACTCCAAATGAGATTGCACCAGAGACTTATACAGAGGCACTATCATCTCTTTTTTTCTGCTGGCCATTCTTCTCCCTATGCAACCAAACATCCTTCGGGCTTTCGCTGTTGCCTTTTCTATCCATTTAGCTACTTTAAGATTGTCAGTCACAATCATACTCAGGTCCTGCTCTTCTTTTGTGGACAGAAGTTCTTTACCATTTACATTGAACCGCTCCCTTGGATTTTTGCAGCCCAAATGCATGACCCTGCATTTTTTAGCATTAAATCTCAGCTGTCAAATTCTAGACTATTCTTCAAGCTTAGCTAGATCCCTCCTCATGTTATCTACTCCTTCCTGGGTGTCTTCTCTATTGCAGATTTTGGTATCATCCACAAACAGGCAAACCCTTCTGCAATATCACTAACAAAGATGTTAAAAATAATCTGACCAAGGACAGATCCCTGCAGCACACCACGGGTAACCTCCATCGCCTCAGAGTGAGCTCCATTTACTTGTACCCTTTGCCACCTCCCACTCAACCAATTTCTAACCCAATCAGTAACTTTAAAGTCCATTCCTAGGATGCTCAATTTGTTTATGAGTCGCCAGTGCACAGCAGTGTCGAAGGCTCTATATATGGAACATCTACAAAAATTCTCAAAATACACATCATACAAATATTACTAACAACTTTCTAACAAACAAATTTTTCTTTTAACAAACAGATTTTTAGCTCTTGACAATTATTTATTGGCAGGCGGGAACTCAAACTGTGGATTTTACTGGTACAACACTCTGTAACCAAACTACCTGGTCACCCTCATCATCATCCCCACAGCCTTAAAAAACTGACCAACATTAACAAAATTCACAACACAATAAATAGTTAGAATCCAACACCATACATTCTTAAATACCATTAGGCAATTAAGTGCTAAACATTCAAAAGACTTCAATATAAATATAGATAGGGGAATACATAAACCAAAACTGACTCCACTATATCATACACAGATTCCAATTTGCAGGTTCACCCCAACAGTTTTTCCAACAGCTTCACCACTGCTGTCCCTGCTTCTTACTACTGCTACTCAGTTTTCGCTGAACACGGCCAATGGTTTTGCCACTACTGCAGCTTCTTCAAAGGTAATTCAAAATACTCCACAAACAATGCAAGGTGGACCCCAATTAGTCATAGAAACATAGAAACATAGAAATATGATGACAGAAAAAGACCACATGGCCTATCTAGTCTGTCCTTCCATAACAACTACAACAGTCCACTTTTTACCTTTAGAGATCCTCTGTGTTTGTCCCATGCTTTTTTGAATTCAGTTACTGTCCTCATCTCTACCACCTCCACTGGGAGACTATTCCACGGATCCACCACTCTTTCCATAAAGAAAAATTTCCGCATATCACTCCTGAATCTATCTCCCTTCACCCTCATCCCATGTCCCCTCGTAGCAGAACTTGCTTTCAATTGAAAGAGGCTCTCTCCCTGAACATTCATGCCACGGAGGTATTTAAACATCTCAATCATATCACCTCTATCCCGCCTTTCCTCTAAGGTGTACATATTAAGATCCTTCAGTCTGTCCTCATATGCTTTATATTGAAGACCACTAATCATTTTAGTAGCCACTCTCTGCACCGACTCCATCCTGTTCACATCCTTTTGAAGGTGCGGTCTCCAGAATTGCACACTATACTCCAAATGAGGTCGCACCAAAGACTTATACAGAGGTATTATCACCTCCTTTTTTCTGCTAGCCATTCCTCTCCGTATGCACCCAAGCATCCTTCTAGCTTTTGCCGTCGCCTTTTCTACCTGTTTAACTACTTTAAGATCATCAGACACAACCACGCCTAGGTCCCGCTCTTCTTTAGTGGACAAAAGTACTTCACCCCTAAACTATATTGCTCCCTTGGATTGCTGCAGCCCAAATGCATGACCTTACATTTTTTAACATTAAATCCCAGCTGCCAAATTCTGGACCATTCTTCAAGCTTAGCTAGAGCCCTCCTCATGTTATCTACCCCTTCCTGGGTGTCTACTCTATTGCAGATTTTGGTATCATCTGCAAAGAGGCAAACCTTACCTGAAAGCCCTTCCGCTATATCACTAACAAAGATGTTAAAAAGAATCAGACCAAGGACAGATCCCTGGGGCACACCACTGATAACATCCTTTTCCTCAGAGTGAGCTCCATTTACTTGTACTCTTTGTCGCCTCCCACCCAACCAATTTCTAACCCAAGCAGTAACTTCAGGGTCCATCCCTAGGGTGCTCAGTTTGTTTATAAGTCGCCTGTGAGGAACAGTGTCAAAGGCTTTACTGAAATCTAAATACACCACATCTAGGGTTCTCCCTCGGTCCAACTCCCTGGTCACCCAGTCAAAGAAATCAATCAGATTTGTCTGACAAGACCTGCCTCTAGTGAATCCATGCTGCCTCAGATCCTGTAATCCGCTGGACTCCAGAAACCTCACTATTTTCTCTTTCAGCAGCATTTCCAATAATTTACCCACCACCGAAGTTAAACTAACCGTCCTGTAGTTTTCACATCCTTACTTCCGCTTTTGTGAAAAGGCACCACATGAGCCTCTCTTCAATCCTTTGGCACCACTCCCGACTCCAAAGAGGCATTGAAAAGGTCAGTCAGTGGAGCTGCTAGAACGTCCCCAAGTTCCCTCAGTATTCTCGGGTGTATCCCATCTGATCCCATCGCTTTGTCTACTTTAAGTTGAGATAGTTTCTCACGAACAGTCTTTTGAAAATTGTTCAAGATGTCCTTTGCTTCTGTTCCTATTTGTGGGTGTTTTCTGAGGTCCTGCTCCTGGTGCTTCATCTGTGAACACAGAACAAAAATATTTGTTAAGCAATTCCGCTTTATCCTTATCAGCTTCTACATATTCCTCCCGTGCACCCTTGAGTCTGACAATACCACTCTTGCCCTTTCTCTTCTCACTAATATATCTGAAAAATGTCTTATCCCCCCATTTTATTGCATTGGCTATTTACTCCTCCTTTTGAATCTTTGCCTTCTTGACTACTTTGCTAGCTTCTCTAAGTTTTTCCAAATACAGATGCCTGTCTTCCTCTCTCTGTGATCTCTTGTATTTCATGAAGACCTCCCTCTTTTTCTTCACTTTTTCAGCTACTTCTTTTGAAAACCATAGCGGTCTCCTTTTCCTTTTACCTTTATTTACCATTTTAGCAAAAAGGTTGGTTGCCCTTAAAATATCCCCTTTCAGTTTTTCCCACTGTTTTTCTACATCCCTCAGCTGTTCCCATCCAACTAACGACTCCCTGAGGTATTGGCCCATCTTCGCAAAGTTTGTCTTCCTAAAGTCTAAGATCCTCGCCTTTGAATGGATTCTAACAGCCCTAGTCCTAATACTGAACCACACCATCTGGTGATCACTGGATGCAAAATGATCTCCCACTACAACATCAGAAATATTTTCACCATTGGTAAGCGCCATGTCCAGTATGGCCCCTTCACGTGTAGGGTCTGTTACCAATTGCCTGAATAGTTCTCCCTGTAGAGAATCCAGGATCTCCTTACTTCTAGATGATACTGCAGCAGGAATGTGCCAATCAACATCTGGCATATTGAAATCTCCTATCAGTAGCACTTCCCCTTTCCTAGCAATGCTGCACATGTCTTCAATTAACTCTCTGTCCACCTCTTCCTCTTGTGAGGGAGGTCTGTATATCACACCAATGTAAATAGATTTCTCTTTCCCTCTTTCTAGTTTAACCCACAATGCCTCCCCTCTCCCTTTTAAGCTCTGTAATTCCAAAGCTTTAATAGTAGTTTTTACATATAGTGCCACTCCTCCTCCCCTACTTCCTACCCTGTCCTTTCTGAATAAAGTATAGCCAGGTATAGTTACATCCCAATCATGGTTTTCTGTGAACCATGTTTCTGTATGCCACTAAATCCAAGTATGCCACTCCCACCAAAGCTTCAACATCAGGGATCTTATTTCCCATGCTACGGGCATTTATACACACTGTTTTCCATATGTTACCCCTGTTACCCATTTCCATAAAGTTATTTAATGTATCACCTACCTGGGGGCTTTCACTTACCTGGGGGCTTTCTTCACCCATCCCCAACGAATCTAGTTTAAAGCCCTCTTCAGTAGACTAGCCAGTCTACTACTGAAGACGCGTTGACCGTTCTTGGACAGATGGATGCCATCTCTGCTCTGCAACCCTTGGAACAGCATCCCATGGTCTAGGAAACCAAAACGCTCTCAATGACACCATCCACGCAGCCATGCATTCATCTCCAGGATGCGAGCCTCTCTGCCTTGGCCTTTACCCTCAACAGGGAGGATTGAAGAGAACACCACCTGTGCACCTAACTGCTTCACCCTCTGTCCCAGAGCCATGAAATCACTTTTGATACGTTCCGAGGTATACCTAGCAGTATCATTTGTTCCAACATGGATTAGCAACATTGGGTAATAGTCAATGGGCTTGATGAGTCTTGGCAAACTCTCCATAACATCTTGGATTTGGCACCAGGCAGACAGCATACCTCTCTGGACATCAAGTCTGGTCGGCAGATGGACGCCTCAGTACCCCTCAGAAGAGAGTCTCCAACCACCACTACCCTTCGTTTCCTTGTGGTCACTGATTCTGCAACTTTGGGGTACTTGAGCTCTGGTTCTTCCCTTTCCAGGGATGCTTTCACCTCCTCCACTTCCAGGGATGCATAATGGTTCTTCAATTCAAGGGCTGGAGAAGTTGGTGATTTTGCAGGCCCTGGTGACTTGTGTCCATTGACATTCTGTTGGCACCCATCTTCTCCTCTGCTGGAGAGCTTGGTCGCTGCAAGAAGCATCTCATCAATGTACTTCTCACTGTCTTGAATGCTCCTCAGCCTCTCCACCTCCTCGTTGAGTTCCTCCATTTGTTTCCTCAGAGCTTCAGCATGCAGGCACCCTGCACATGGAACCGGTCCTTCAACTGGCATTAGGACCTCTGTCTGGACCGAGGCAGAAGCTGTAACGTGGGCAACAGCTTTAGCGATACGATTTTTCCCAGCCATTGTTCTGTTTGTGGAGCTTAGGTATCTGTTAAAGCAAAAGAGAGAGATCTACCAAGTACCAGCTGGTTTCCCAGCTGTTCTCTCAGAGAAAAAGCAGTTAAATCTCCTTAATTATATTCAAAATGTGCTGGTCCAATTCCCTGTGCTTTGTCAAATGGGGAGGTGCCCTATAAAGCAAGACTACTCGCTAGGGGTGGGTGGGAGTTGTGGTGGGTAGGGAGGGAACTAACACCTGATTAGGTGTTAGCAGTTCCCAAAGCTGAGGAGGTTACTGGAGTTCAACCACCTACTGTCTTCAAGTAAAGTCCCACTAAAGCACCAAAAAGAAAGTAACCTTGCTTTAAAAATGTACAAAAATCCATTTTAAGAGCTCCCAGTCAGAGAGCTAACAATTTAATATAATAAAACAAACCCTTAAATCCTTACTGTTGGTTGATCTGGAGAGCTCCTGTAGGAAGTCCCTGTACAAACGATGGTACTGTAGCAGATAAACGAGTGAAGAAAAACACCCAAGGAGTCTTAATAGGAAACAACAGTTTAATGTGCACAGACCCAGAAAAAATAGTTTTTCCAAATTCTGGGCCCCCACCAGAGGGCTCAGAGAGATTATATAGACCTCTTATCAGGTTATTACAGTATTTCTTCATGATTGGTCACTTTATTACAGTGTAGTCCCGATTGAAGAAAGCCTTCTGCATTCTTATCTCTAGCAAAGCAGAGGAAGAGAAGTTATCTCTAGCAAGCAGATAGAGCAGAAGGACAAAGGAATAGGGGAGGGACAAGCATGTACCAGGGTATGACTTCACCAAGAGGGGTGTATCCTTTTCACTTAACCCTTCCAGCTCTCAGCCCTGCCTGGATTTCTACCTCAGTACCACTTGCCATTTTTTTCTTTTAAAACAAAATGCCAAAACCATGGCTGATCCTTCTGCTGGAGACAAAAGGATACTGAACTGACCTCTGGTGACTGAGGCAAATAGAGGCATGGGAGTGATGGCATTGAAATCTGGGTTTTTCATTGGTTCTTTGTCTCCACCAATATGCTAGTAGGGGAACACAATCCACTTGTCTGGACTGGTCTAGCAGGATGATATGGAACAGTAATTCTGGGATGCACCTCAGAGAAGGCTTTGCTCCAGTCCTTGGGCCTGTGAAGGGTCCTTACAGAAGCAGAGGATGCAGTCAGGGGGAGAGAGGGGAATATCAAACTTGGAGCAAGTGACTAATTATAGTGGTACCTAACCCCTCTGTCTTAACCGTATGTGGGGAGAGGGGGCAGGGAGAAGGCAATTAGAGGACTGGACAACTGAAAAGTGGGAAGAGACCATCTGAACACTTTCAAGGTAAAAAAAAAAATTGTCAGAATAGACATCTTCATTCTAAAGTAGTAGTTGCAAAAAGATAATTTAAAAAAGTATAGCTCTCATATTCATACAATCATCAGTAATTTCAGTATAAGTTAACAATACAATATCATCTTTCAATTATATGCTTCAAGTGATCTCATAAAGAAATTAACATTGTAGGATTTTTGTTTGTTCTTTAGGGAAATCAAATTATTCCCAAACATGGACAGGGGTTAATTCTGGTGAAAGCAACCTGCTTTATGTAACCAACTCTCCTAAACGAGAAGTCATGAATGGACAAAATAAACAGCTTAAAACTTATCAAACGGAAGTAATTAATGGATGTGGTTGGAAGATGGCTGAAAACCATCTTTGGTATTTCAAAAAAATCCTTACCTATATTCAGTACTGCGATCCAGATAAGCAGCTGAGCTGAATATACATAGAGACCACAGACTGCCAGCAGCTATGTACATATAGTATCACCAGTATCTATACAGCAGGATGCAACATCCTGACTCTGCCCCAGCATTATACACATAGTGCCGGAGCAGCCAGAGGAAATGCTCAGTGGCATTACCTGTATAGTACTACAGAAAATGTATAGACAGGGGACTTATCCGTATAATAGTCCTTTTGAATAGTGCCATGAATAATGCTAGCCAGGGACACATGCCAAAATCTATTTTTCCTAAACCAGGTCAATCCTTCCTTCTTCAAGGGAAACATGCTCAGCCAGATTTCTATTTTCATCGTTCCACCTTTGTGTCCTATGCTGCCTGCTGCCTTCCTTGGGCATCCATCTTGTATTAGCTGTTCTTACCATCTGCTCTTCACTATAGAGCCAGAAGGCAAATGCCTTTGAAATGCCCCCATTGAGAACTATCTTACTTCACACATCACTGAAGAACTGACCTTCCTTTAGGGCAAGGCGAAGCCAGTCAGTGGTAGCAGGTTCATTTGCAAAAGCAGCAAATTTATGGGTTAATTTACATTATTAGTACATAGGCCCCACAGAGATTAAATAGGGCTCATTTCCAGAAAATGTGCATCAGTGTACAACAATGTATGTCAGCACATGTTGGTAAACAGGTCTCTTAGAGAATTCTCATTCCTCACCCCAACCCAGTATACGCTAATGTTAAAACAAATCCTGAATTCACCATATGAGTTGGAACATGGATAGCAAATATCTTTGAAGTTCAGAGTTTTACTCCAGTGAAGAAGAAAGCAAAACAATTGCAAATGACTGCAACAGTTGGTGTACTTATTCCGTCTTCCCATATAATACTTTCATGTTGTGGGTTTTAAACTTGAAGGAAATGTATCTATGTTCCTGTCCTTGTTGGGGTTTTTCTGGGTTTCCCCTAAGATTATTTGGGGATTTTCTATTTTTGTTTGGCTGTTTGTGTTCAACCCCAACATACATACAGGACTGGCTTTAAACAAATTGCTCATGCCACCATAAAAGCATGGAAACTTTTTTTTATTTTATCTTGTCAGGTCTGTAATATCACAAGCTTTACTTTTGATTTATAAGGTACAAATTTCAATATCAATCCATAGCATCAATACATCTATAACAAGCAAAGCACCTGACTTGTGTAAAATAGTTATCTCCAAGTTATAATGCCCTGCTCAATGTAATTTGTTTGTTTAATGTAAACCGCCTTGATATCATGAAAGGCGGTATATAAGAAATGTTAAATAAAATAAATAAATAAATAAAAAGGTCCTGGAGAAAGAGACAGCCTTATTCCAATGAGATCAGCTAATGTCTGTCTACTTATTAGAATTTCTTCTCTATATTTATATTCATTTTCAGGCTCAAATTGCTGATAAATAGATTTCCTTTCTGTTTCTTATTCTCCATTATCTTAAGCAAATCTGCTTCCCAATCTTTTACCCTCTGTTTTCTCTGTAGCATCCTGTCTTTCCATTCTCAGGCAGTCCTTGTCGCTGTGTGCTGGATCTGTTTCCTGCTGATCAAGTTCTTCGTTCTGCTCCCCTTTGTTCATTCAAGAGGCCTAGGTGACAGCCTTTTCACTAGCTGTGTAGTGTTCAGAGCCTCTCATTGTGTCAGCTCTCTGGGACAGGATATTAGCTCATTTCATTGCTCAATCTTGCTGATTTTGCAGTTTCAGTGTGAAAAAGTCAACAAGCTGTTTCTTTCTTAGGCCTGAGCTATAGACGTTAGCACAAGATGGATTCAACCTGTAACAAAGGCACCTGAAGGGGGATTCATTTTTCTCCTTCATCCTTTAATATTTTTTCTTAAGTTTCTAAGCGAGAATACCTGGGAGCACTTTTTGTACTGCACACACAGAATTCAATGGCAATTGTGGTCTGCAGCCCTGTAGTGAGTACAGGCACAGAGGGCATCATTTTATAAAGCCACTCCTAGTTGACATGCAGTTTACAGTGCATGTATCGTGCCTATTTTTTTAAAGCCAAGTACATGAATACTTAACTTTATAAAAAGGGGCGTAAAGGGTGGAATACATTTGGAAAATCTAGGAATGATCACTTACACCAATGCTGGTGTAAAGACCTTGCCTAGATTTTTAAGGAATGCATGTAAATTATAGCATTTTATAACGTGTAGATCTGTGCTCTGCCCAAGCTCCGCCCCCATTAAAATTAAGTGCCATCGGCCTAACGCCTCTGCTTATAGAATGACCAGCTAAATACTACTACTACTATTAATCATTTATATAGCGCTACAAGGTGTAAAGGCCCATCCACGCGAGTAAATCAATGAAAATATGTGATTTACATGCATTGATGGCATGTGACTTTCCATGCCTCATGATAAAATTACCCCCAGAATGCCTAAGGGGCTTGTTTACTAAAGGTTAATGCAATGAATGTCCATTAAGTGCAGCTGGGTACATAGAAATAAAAGGGCTGTGGGCACTTAATATGCATTAATTTCATTAATGCGTGTTAACAACCTTTAGTGAACCTGCTCGTAAATATAGCTGATAAAAGACGACATTTATTCCCACAGAGGTGGTCTTAAAGCCCCTCCTCTGAATGATCCCTGCATTCCCTAGCCACACTCAAGACATTAAAAATTAAGCAAGGTTTGGGCACCTGGGGGATGCTGAAAATGGCACTGGACTGGGTTTTAAAACCACAGCTTCACTCATATAGAACCAAAGAATAGCATTATATAAGTCTTTTGGAGAATCCCCACCAACTAGGTTGGGAATTTGGAACCACTTTGGGGAATACATATCAGACAGTGCTTCCCCTTCAAAAAACAGGAATAAAGATGATTAAATAAACGCAAAAATATAAGGTGATGCCTTGTAAATTGAATTATTTTGTTTTATTTATCTCTGTGCATTCAGGTGGACTAACATGGCAACAACTCTTCTTTCCCCTTTATAATCACATTTCCTAACACTTTCCTTATTACCCAGAATGCTCTATGGCAATTATCATTGTGCCCTTATACTTATTTATTTTATTTATTTAGCAATGCTTATATACCGCTTTTCACCAGGTCACAGTGGTATACATTCAGGTACGGTATATATTTCTCTTGTCCCCGGAGGGCTCACAATCTGTTTTTTTGTACCTGAGGCAATGGAGAGTTAAGTGGCTTGCCCAAGGCCACAAGGAGCACCTGTGGGACTAGAAACCCCAGTCCTTCCGGCCCGAGGTTGCTGTTCTCCAGCAGGATTTGAACCCTGACCCTCCAACCTGAGGCAACATGCTCCAACCACTAGGTCACTCCTCCCACAATACAAACTCAATATTAAAAAAAAAGAGGTTTGGAAATCTTCTAAAATAATTTACTTGATTCTTTTCATTAGATATGTATAAATCTTACTTCTACAGATTGCAAGAGAATTAAAATGAGAATTAATGTCCCTGTTCCTTCCTTTCTTCAGCTCACTCTATCTCTTTTTAATTTAAATTCTGGAAAGGACAGTGCGATTTAAAACACTATTCATTTCGACATACATTTTTCATTAAAAAATAAATACTGCTCTTGTATGGCTCATTGTATATATGCATGGTGGGGTTTTTTCTGCATATTGTAACCAGCTCCTAAATGACTTCATCTTTTAACAGTTCAAAGGCTCCTCTTTTAGAAGATACTTACCCCCAGACAAGGCATTTTTGAAAACCAGACTTTGGGGCCTATTTAGTAAGCACCTTTCCCCCAAATTAAAAAAACTAGGAAAAATCCTTTAATACATCTGGACCCGTGTGTATCAAATTCATGACAGACAGAAACCTTCTTCAAGAAAACTGGTGGAATGTGGAAGGGGGGGGGGGGAGAAAGAGTAACTGGTTTCCCCCTCCTCCCCTCACCTGTGACATAATGACAGCACCATATTATGAAAGGGACTGCTGTATGTTCACATTACAATGATTAGATTAGATTATATTTTGGATTATAGTAACGTGAACATAAGCACATTTCCATTTTATGCACACTATGGCCCATGTTTACTAATGCTTAGCACATGCTAACAAACATTAGTATGTAGTAAGTGCCACCACAGCCACAAGAATAAAATGGGCCACCGCAGAACTCAATGCATACTAACAAACCTGGCGCATTCTAAATGTTAATAAACATGGTTCTATCATACTTATTCACTGCCAAGTTATTTCAGGCCCAATATTCAAAGGATTTATTCTCCTAACTCTAAGAGTTATGCTCCTAAATTTGCCTCTTTGAAAATTTACTACAGCTGTGTTCCTAAATTTTTTACTTAAAATGTCACTAAAAATTAGGTGGCAAGAGGAGCAGATTTAGGGCACGGAAAAAAAGTTATGAGCTTAGCATTGATTTTCCAAACTAGGCACCTAAATTAGGCTCATAAATCTAGGCAAATGAATGGCTGTCCTAAATTTAGGGGCATAAATGTAATTAGGATGAATTTTCAGCTGAAAACGTAGGCTCCTAAATGTGGCTGAAAATAGGACACAAATTCAGGAGCTCAGCTTTTTTTGAATATCGGGCCCTTCAGATATATGCCCAGACTCTAAAGAACAATAGTTTCACTATCTGATAATTCCCAGCCCCATCCCCCATATATGCAGCTGCTACAGAGCAAACCCCTCTGCTATAACCTTCATGTAGCAGCAAATACAAAAACAGATTGCACTTACTTTATTGTTTTTAAATCAAAATTTCATCAGCTGATCCAGTTTGCTCCTAAAAATCTAAAAAGGGCTCTAACTTAAAGCTCATAATTATACATACTGTATATACATTAAAATATATTCTCTATATATGCTGTTTCAAGTAGAAGAATCTTTGCAAGGTTTAGGATGTGCATATTATTGGCTCATTAATAAGCAGCAATTATCTATTTAGCAGCACTGGCTAAACAGATAAATGCCACTGACCATGAAATTCAGATCCGGACAGTGCTGCCGTATATTACCACAGACCACTTTGGGGGGTGGTTGAGTCAGGGCAAAGCGGGAAACTACCCAGATAACAGCAATTCTAAGCGCTGCTATCAGGGTAACTATCTATACTGCTCAGGACAGCAAGAAAGCTGTCCTAAGCTATCTTGACAGAGAGCTGAGAAATGCAGCTATCCGGATAGCACCAGCGCCTGACATTGAATCCACATATTCAGCAGCAGTTATTATCTAGAAACCAGCATTAAATATCTAGATTTTATGTAAATGACTATGGAGTTTCACTATTGCCCCACGTATTTCTACACAGCAGACTCTGTGCAGGAAATCCATGTCAGTATCCATCCTGTGCAAAATATACAAAATCCTTCAGTGCTGTGTATTGCCTAGATGTAAAAAAATCCAGTCACACGTCTGGTGCAGACATACTTACATTTAGCTTACTACAAGAACTCATGACTCGTTAGGCTCAACTTTTAAAAGATTTCGATGACCAACTAAGAGTGAAGCACTTAAATGAGCCCCTCTGAAAAGTGACTAAAATTGAGCTCCTAAATTTAGGTGCCTAAAACGTGGGTGGCTAGAGCGGCATGGTAGGGGCAGCAAAAGAAAATTAAGCACTTGGGGCCCAGTATTCAAAGGCATTTACACAGTTTGCCATTAGTGCCACTGAATATCTGCGGGTGATTCTCCTCGGCTCCTCGATGCTAACCAGTTAGCATCTGGGCATTCTGTGGGTGGCACCCAGCGATATAGCGTAGTTACTCACCTGTAACAGGTGTTCTCTGGGGACAGCAGGAATCAGTCCTCACATATGGGCGACATTGGTGCTGACAGAGCCCTTGCAGAAGCATCTCCCTAGCTTTCAAAGAAAGCCTTTCAGAAATGCCACCACACGTGGGGTCCCCTTCCCGCTCAAGGGTGCCATCTTGCCTTAGTCAGATGACATAGTTAAAGACAGCAAAAAGGATAGAAAAGCAACTCCACGGGGAGGAGGGAGGGTTGTGAGGACTGATTCCTGATGGCCCCGGAGACACCTGTTATAGGTAAGTAACTACGCTTTCTCCAGGAACAAACAGGAAGTCAGTCCTCACATATGGGACTCCTTAGCTTCAGGCTACTAAAAGCCCATAGAAAACCACGGATGCCCACAAGGGGAGCCATAAGCAGCAATTGAGTGCAAGTATACAGACTCCAGAAG
Organism: Ichthyophis bannanicus; assembly: GCA_033557465.1. NCBI lineage: Eukaryota > Metazoa > Chordata > Amphibia > Gymnophiona > Ichthyophiidae > Ichthyophis > Ichthyophis bannanicus. Next base: position 279,074,228 of record CM066041.1, read on the forward strand.
GATCCATGTGTCCAGTGAGGAATCGACACTCCAGTAGCCTGAATAAGAAGGGTCGGAGGGTAGGAGTTGCCTAAACCCCGAACAGATTAGAGAGCACGGCCTTGCCAAAGGCGCTGTCCCATCAGGACTCCCTCTCCAGGCAGTAATGAGCTGCGAAGGTATGGACTGAAGACCAGGTGGTGGCTTGGCAGATGTCCGTCATCAGCACTGAACGCAGGCTTGCCACAGAGTCCAGCTTGTTCTTAGGCGAGGGAGATGAAGTCCGCCACCCAGGTGGATAGTCCACTTGGTCACTGCCTTCCCCAGCCGACTGGGGTCATAGGAAATGAAAAGCTGTGAAGCTTTGTGGTGGCCCTGGGTACACTGAAGTTAGAAGGATAGGGCCCTCTTACAATTCAGAATATGGAGGACACCATCCGCCCTGCTGGCATGAGGCCGTGGAAAGAAGGTGGGGAGCACCACCTCCTGATTGAGGTGGAATGGGGACACCACCTTTGGGAGGAATTTGGCATGCATGCAGAGCACGACCCTGTTTTTGTAGAACCTGGAGTAGGGCGGCTCTGCCACCAAGGCTTGGAACTCGCTGACCCTGCGTGCGGATGTGAGTGCCAGTAGGAAGATGACTTTCCAAGAAAGATACATCAAGTGACAGGTAGCCAGGGGCTTGAATGGTGGCTCAGTGAGCTGCGCTAACACCACATTGAGGTCCCACTCCGCTGCTGGTGGGTGGATGGGGGGCCTAGACAACAGGAGACCCCACAAGAAGTGGGTGACAAGAGGCTGCACCGAGAGGGACTCACCCTCGATAGGGTGGTGGTGCGCTGCAAGAGCACTCAGGTGTACCTTGACGGAATTGGATTTGAGCCCTGAGTGCGACAAATGAAGTAGGTATTGCAACACCAGCTGCACCGAGTGTGAGAACGGGTTCGCCCATTGCGCCATACACCACACCGAAAACCTGCACCACTTGAAGGCGTAGGCTCGTCTAGTGGAGGTCTTACGGAAGGCCAAAAGGACCTCCTCCACCTCCCCTGAGAGGTTGAAAGGCTACCATCTCAGCAGCCAAGCTGTCAGAGACAGGGACCCCAAATTGGGTGCAGGAGAGAGCCCTCCTCCTGGGACAATAACTCCAGGGCACTCCCCACCAAGCGGAGAAGCAGAGGAACCAGGGTTGCCTGGGCCACCGTGCAGCCACCAGGATCAGTGATGCCCTGTTGTGAAGGACCCTGAAGAGGGTCTTGGCAATTAACGGCAAGGGTGGGAATGCATAGAGAAGGCCCTCTGATGATGGGATAAGTAAGGCATCCACAGCCACCCGAGACAGGTGGGGCTGCCAGGGAGCAGAAGCAGGGCAACTGGGAGTTGTCTGGGCTGGCAAAGAGATCCACTAGAGGGGTCCCACAGTTGGAAGAGCCGATTGGCCACTCTGGGGTCCAGCCGCCACTTGTGTGGCTGGAGGAGCCGGTTCAGTCTATCTACCAGGGTATTGTACTGTTTAGGCAGGAGTATCCCTTGGTAGATTGTATAGGAGCAAAGAGCCACCACTTTGTGGCAGAGAGTGCGGGAACCCGTGCCCCCTTGTTTGTTCACATAGAACACTGCAACTTGATTGTCCATTTGGACCAGCACTGACTGGTGCTGTAGACGGTGGCAGAAGGCCCAGAGAGCCAAGTGTATGGCCCAGAGCTCCAGGAGGTTGATATGCAGCTGGCTGTCCACCTTGGACCAACCATCCTGAATGCAGAGTTCCTTTCAATGTGCTCTCCAGCCCAGCAAGGAGGCATCTGTAGTGGGGACCTCTTGGGGGGGTGGGAGTCTGAAAGGGCATCCCCATTCAAAGGTGCTGTCTGTTCTGCCACAGTTCAGAGACTCCACCAGCTGGCAGGTCACAGACATTGTCTCGCAGTCAGCCCGTGGCCTGTGTCCATTGGGCGCAAAGACACCACTGGGCCATTCTCTGGGGTACATGGAGGCCATGTGGCCAAGTAGGCACAGCAGGAGGTGAGCGGACACAGAGGATCAGTGCTGAATGCCTGCAGCTAGTGCCTTGAGGCTGCTGGCCCTGCCAGAGGAAGAAAGGCTCTGGCCTAAACTGTGTCCAGCCTTGCCCCAATGAACTCCAGATACTGTGTCGGAAGTGAGACTTCGGGCGGTTTATCACAAATCCTAGATGTTGCAGAACCAAGATGGTGCAGGCCATGGCCTGCTGCACCTCGACAGCTGTGACTCCCTTTATAAGCCAGTCATCCAGGTAGGGAAAGATGAAGGCCCCCTGGAGATGGAGGTAGGCAGCGACTATCCCCAGGCATTTGGTGAAAACACTGGGACGGAGGCCAGGTCCGCCCCCACCATGAATCTGAGATACTGTCTGTGGCTAGGATGAAATGAGGATGTGGGTATAGGCATCCTTAAAATCCAAGGAGCACAGCCAGTCTCCCTGCTGGAGGTAAGGCAACAATGTTCCAAGGGAGAGCATCTTGAACTTCTCCCTCACCAGGAACCTGCTCAGGTCCCGTAGGTCTAGGATGGGCCTTAGGTCCCCTTTTCTTTTTGGCACAAGGAAGTACCTGGAGTAGAACCCTTTGTCCCAGATATGCTGAGGCACCAGTTCCATCGCCCAGTCCTCGTGGAGACCTGCGAGTTCCTGCAGTAGTAGATCCCGGTGAAGAGGAGTCCGGGAGTGGGGGGGGGGGGGGCTATCCTAGGAAGAAAGGAGGAGGCATCTGTGTCAGGTGGCAGAGGCAATCCTCCTTGACCACTTGGAGTGCTCAAGTGTCAGTGGTAACGGCTGGCCACTGATGGGCCAAGTGGATCAGACGTCCCCCTCTGGGCTGCTGAGCTCCTAGGGGTGGAGAAGCTATATGCTCAAGGAGTCAAAACTTCCTGCCAGGCTAGGTCAGGGTCTGTGCCTAGGGCTTGGGAGCCTTCTGCTTACAAAGGCCATGCACATGTCCCTTGGCCCGCTGACCCTGCTGGGGAGCTGGAGAGGACTGCGGGTAGTTTCTGTAAGCAGCTCCCTTCCTTGAGTAAAGGGGCTTTTTACTCAAGCCCTTCCATCGGGGGAGGGTAGCAGTCTTCTTGGAGAGCCTGGTCCTCGTCATGAACTCTATCTCCAACTTGGCAGCCTTACTGGTCATGGGTTTGCCAAAGAGATTCTCTCCCTGGCAGGGGACATCAACCAATTTGTCCTGAACCCATTGCTCCAGGTCAGAAGACTGTAGCCAAGCCTGGCATTGGACACCGATGCCTGCCATGGCTACTCTAGCTGCCAAATCAAAGTTGTCATAGGCTGCTTGAGTCAATCTTGGAGCACTCATGGACGGTTTTGGCCAGGCTCCAGAACCGCTGTAGGGGCTCCTCAGAAAGACCAGCTGAGAATCCGGTGAGTTCTTTCGCCAGGTCCGAGGGTACATCGCGGTGGTGATGGGTATCCAGGGACTCCTTGTCCTCTGTCTCCCAGTCCGAGTAATCTGTGGAGGAATCGAGGTAGGGCCAGGCCGGATAATCTGGCCCTGAGCCCAGTCCGGGTCACTTAGAGGCTCCGCAGCCAAAGCCTTGGGCACTCGCCGAGGAGGACGTCGGTCCCACGGAATGGGACCAGGATCGAGACCGCTGTCAAGGATCGACTTGAGGCTGTATGCTCTCGAGGACTGGCTCAATGTCTTGGAATGTCCTTGATGTCAAGGGCCTAGTGGTCTGGGCAGATGACCCGGTAGATCCGGGCATCAGGGCCCACCGTTGGGCTATAAATGCAGACAAGCTGCGTTCCAAGGCCACCATTCTGGTCTCCAGCCAGAAGGCTCTGCAGCCATCGATGTGGGCTCTGAGGACTCAGGCCCAGCACCGGTTCCCCTGAAGGGGAGTCCTCGATAAGGATGGCCTTGGGGATCTGAGGCCGAGCACCGGAGGATTCTTTTCAGGCAACCTTGGTAGACCGCTCCCGCTCTGCACCCTCAGACGAGTGACGGGGACTGTGGAATCTGGCTCGGGACTTATCCGCCTTCCCAAATCCATCCACAGATGCAGCCCTCGAGGGTTTCTTTTTCTTCTCGTGTTCCCTGACCGGGGAGTCCTGCTTGGAGGATATGCAGCCTTGCTAGGGGCCTGCGGAATCACCACGGGAGTCTAAGGCTTTAAAGGGGGCCTTGGAGTGCGGTATCACCAGAGACTCTGGGAAGAACTTGCTGTGCTGCTGCTGACGGCTCTTGAGGGCCTTGGATGACATTTTTTTGCACAGGCCACAGTCCACTGGGTCGTGGTGTGGCCCAAGGCAATGGAGGCAGCAGTCATGCGTGTTGGTGAGGTACATGACCCTCAAGAATCGATCACACTTCTTGAATCCACTGGAGGCCATGGGGGAAAAAAAAGCCCCAGCTAGGTTGAAGACCCGAGGCTCTGCCAGCGGTAAAAAAGGCACGAACAGCACCGACAAAAAAAGAAAATTTTTTAATGAACCTGAGACGCGATGCCAAGGTAGCGCGCTTGGGGGCAGGAAGAGTACTGGTGCAAGACTGGAGAAAGATTAAAAAACTAAAAAAACGGATACTTTTTCCGGAGAAAACAGACAGACGCTTGCTGGGCTCCACGGGAAAAAAAAAAAAAAAAAAAAGACTGAGGCAAGATGGCACCCTTGGGCAGGAAGGGAACCATGCATGCATGGTGGCATCTCCCAAAAGCTTGCTTTGAAAGCTGGGAAGATGCTTCTGTGAGGGATCTGTCGGCACCGATTTCACCCATATGTGAGGACTGACTTCCTGCTTGTTCCCGGAGAATCAGCTGTTGCCCAGTTATCCATCAGTGGCAAAAGTTAAGCAGATTAAAGGCTGTCCTAACTTTTGCCGCCTAAGCTAACCAGGCTGCCCGGTTAACTTCCTGCTTCACCGGCCAATCCAGATATTCAATGCCAGTGGCCAGATTTGGCCCCAACACTGAATATCCAGGTTTAGTGTTCAGTGGCGATGGCTAGACTCTGTAATTGCATTAGCTTCCACCACTGCTGAAATCAGGCCCTTTGAACTGATTTTCAGCACTGGGTGCGTAAGACAGGGGAAAATAGTAAATCTCAACATAGTCTTGCAAGCCTCACCAGTAATTTTAATCTGCAGGGTTTCCCACAATAATGGAGACAGGTTTTCAGATATGACTGAATGCCCCCCCCCCAGATTTAAACACTGATTTTTTTTTTAATTTACCCTACTTTGTCAAAAGATAATGCTCAACGTGTAATTAGACTGTGCAGCTAGTAAGAAAATACAGTGCAAATATTTTACAAACAGAAAGCATTTTAAGGAACATTTTTTGCAAGTGGCAGCAGCATGACATAGCCAGGCAGAGACACTATTATGCTGCACATTGCATGATTTTGACAAGATTAGTTTCCCCTAATCCTGTTTACCGGCACCAGAACCATTTTTAGGAATTTCTGTTCACCACTATCAGTGGGATCAGGTTGCGAATTGCTTGAGGGTGAGCCTCTCCCTTCCAATTCAGTTGCAATAGGGAAAATAAATTAAATTCAAAAAGCTTCTGGGCCAGTGACCTGAGAGATAATTACCACAGCCCAGGCAGATCCCTGCTCTTGTAGGGAGGTATATCCAAAGATGATAATAACCTGACCTTACTATGCAAGCTAGCGAGGGATGAGTTGGTGAAAAGTCAGACAGGATCCTCCAGCCACCAAATATATCTGTCTCACTCAACCAGTGCATGTGACAACATTCAATTCCAGTCACCAGTGACTGACATCAGCAAAACACCTTGAGTAAATGCTGTTAACATAGCCGTGCTTTGTACTTACTGCAAACCTGAACTGTACAGACTAGCAAAGATAAAAATCAGAGAGCTACTGCAAGGATTCACTGGGTCTTATAAGCTTGTTGGCTACATCTCCCACTCAGCTCCCTGGTCATAGTGAAAGCTACATAAAGGTTCTGCTGTGGTGTCCAACCTACAACTGATCCCAGGAAGTGGGTATAGCTGATTACCAGGCATTACCTCAAGACCCAGCTAATGTGAGCTTATAAAATGCCCCTCATGGATAGAAAAGACCTTGATATCTCTCTCCCCTCCTCATTCTTCTGCATGCTGCAGCTGCCAGTTTGACAGCGAGTAGGAGATTCCCATCTTTAAAGGAAAAATGTTACTCCTTCAGGCTGAAAACAGCAGGGAGTGTAAGATAGCAGGCCCACACAGTATGGGACTGTATACTAAAAATTACAATTATTTTCCATGCTTCAGTATTTACAGTACACTTTTATCATCTAGTCAGCCCAATACAATGCTACTTTGTTGAGTTACTGACATCTTTAACGATATTCCATAAGATGAGCACATGGAAATGGAAATACAGCTTTGTAACAAGATCCAGGACAGCAATGTACGTAAAAAGCCGACATTTCAACGAGTTTAAATAGGGATCTCAGACAGCAAGAATTGCACTGAGAGGGCTGTTTTCTTCACTAACAGTGTTATCAAGAAATTTTCTTGCTATCTAACTTTAGGACTATGAGCCAATATATAGCTCTTTCCATCTAGCTGGATCGTACGAGCAAATACAATGGAAAATAATTGTAGAAGCTTGATAAATTGAGCACTGACAGCAACCCTCAATAACATTCCCAGCAACTACAGATTCCAAAAAAGTTGCCACCACCATCTTTGCTTCAGTCTGCAACGGACATCAGAACGTGGAAGAAATTTTGCTTGCTTCCAAGTTTCTTAAATAAGTCACTCTGAGTATGTTTGGTGTAGATTTGCATCCGCACTGCATCAGATACTGCTATAGTCAGATCCCCGAGATGAGAGGGCCACTGCCTGCCATTCCACAGTGAAGAAGGAAATGGCCCCAAAGAAGCTGAATATCACCAGGATCAGGAGTTGCCACTGCAGGAGAAGGTAATTGCTGTAGAAGAAGGCTACAGCTGCACTGATGGACTGCAAAGATCCACAGAAGCAAGAGTTACTCAGAGCATCTGATATTTAACAGTTGGCTAGCAATTAAATGCATTTGACCATTTTTTCCCAATCAGGATCCCAATGTGCCTTAGCGCCACAGTAATTCAGAAATATACATGCAGCCTCCAATTCTATGCTTGTGTACAAGTTCTAAAGAAGAAATGGGAGAAGGAACACATTCTAAAGCAGGTCTCTGGTGTTATGAACTACCTGTATGTTGCCTTTGCAAGGCTGTTCAGTTTGCAGACTAAAAATGTATTGCCACCAAGTTGAATTATTGCATAACAGAAACGCACTTTGACTTAAGATGTGTCTTTCAGTGATCTAAAGTCTGATGCCATCAGAATTAGCTTCAGCCATGCAGTTAATTTCTCACTAGAGGTCCTCTGAAAACTGAACTCAAGCTGACTTTGCATTGACCTACACCCAATGTGCTGTGTATTTCATTACTCACTGACAAGGACCTTTGAATTAAGACAAGTCTTTAATGTAAAATAAGATATATATATAGCTTCAATTTAACATAATATTCCTAATAGAAAGTTTACAATAGGAGCCTCAAAACAGGGAACTTCTTGCTATTAACATCCAGGCAAGAAGGATGAAGCAAACCAACAGAGCAGAGACAATGAGCAGGAGTTACTAGCACTTGTACCTGCTCATCTCCCTCTCCACCCCACACTTTCATTCTAAGCATGAAGAACAAAAAGAAAGGGAAAGAGCAACCACTGTGAAGACCCTGCAGCATACTGACTTTGCACTATTGGCCTTCTGCTTCAACTCTCACTGCTGGCCAAACATATCCACTCCTCCTTTCTCCCTCTGAGATGGTGAGAAAGATGCCCAACTTTGAGCATTTGAAGCTATGGCTTAGACAGGCCACAATTGCTGGAGAAATGTTTCAAAGTGTCATGGGTGACTAAACACCCAGGCATTTGCATGCCTTGCTTATCTCTTCCACTTGTTTCAATTATTACCTGCACAAACTTGAAGATGGCAAATGCGGGAGCACTGTCTTCGGAATAAAGAAACCCCAGAATGCTGAGCATCTGGGTATTAAAGCAGCTGTCTCCCAAACCCAACAAAAAACTGCAGAAGAGAGCCAGGGTTACACTGCAAAATAAAGAAATGACACTGAAGTTCTCTGCAGTACTGACAACACAGCAAATCTTACCTATATTGTGCAAGTCATACTACAAGTTACTGGAAACAAAGTCAAGAGGGAGATCCTGGAGAGTTGTCTAATGGCACTGTCTACAAAAATGGGCTATTGCTTTTCAGACAGAGTCTGAAATGATTCTTCTTCATGTTGCTAAAATGCTCATCTTCCACCGTCACTGGTAAACACATCCATATGTATAAAATATATATATAAAATGCACTTGGGGGAAGTGATGTCTATCATTGGCCCATTGGTTATGCATGCTAGCCCCAATACAAGGCTTTTAGGTAGCCAGGGAACTGCAAGACAAGATAAAGCTACAGAGATGCAATCAGTAAAGGGAAGGCTTGCTTCAACTGTGTCAGGCAGGAGAGGGACAAGTATGCTGGGTCATATTTGAGAAGGGGGAAGAGGCAAATTTCCAAAAAAATTGGAGGTTTGTTTGAACTGGAAGGGAAAGCATAAACAGAAAACTGTCAATAGAAGATGAACTTGCAGAGCCAAGTATAAAAATCATAGTGGACCCAAAGGTAGCACAGCAGAAGAACAGAGCAAATACAGTTTCAGGGGGTAGACCCTGGACTGGTCTAGCGTCACTCAACGAAAGGACATTAACTGTTAAGTAAAATGTCACCTTCCATATCGTTCTGCTAGACCAGTCCAGACAAGTGAGATGTACCAAAGCTACGACTCTACTGGGCAGGAAGAATACACAGCATCTCGCAAAACCTTTGAGCCAAAAGGCAGTGTCCGACCATACATGGACATCCAAGTGGTAATGCTCGACAAAAGTAGAAAGTGATGCCCAAGTTGCTACCCAACAAATGTCTGCAAGGGCTACCAAGATGCTTGCGCTCTGATAGAATGGCATGCAAACCTTCCAGAACTGGCCATTTCAGCAACAGATACGCCAATGCAACAACCTCCTTAATCCAGTGACCCAATGTTTACTTAGCCGACACATCACCATTGCGTGGACCAGCAAACAGCACAAAAAGATGGTCGGACTTATGAAAAGAATTCATAACCTCCAAGTACCAGAGAAGCACCCTCCAGACATCTACAAGGCGAAGATCCTGATCCTTCCCTCGATACTGCTCCTTAGAGAAGGAGGACAAGCAGACCAACTGGTTAACATGAAAGGGAGAAATCACCTTCGGCAAGGAAGGAAGGCACAAGCTAAATGGAAATGGCCTCCTTTGAAAATGACAGACAAGGATCTCGGCAAAACAGAGTCTGCAGCTCGGAAATCTGCCTTTCAGAACAAATAGTGACCATCTTGAGTGTCAAATCCTTCAGAGTAGCACGCTTCAACGGTTCAAAGGGATCAGAGCAGCAGACAGATCCCAGGAAGAGATCACAGACCGAAGGGGAGGATGTAGATGCCAAACCCCCTGACGAAGGTGCTATTATCTTGGTGTAAGGCTAGGGACTTACCCGTCAAAAGAACCTCTGAAACCAGCCAAAGCTGCCACCTGAGCCTTCAGGGAGCTAAGAGAAAAGGCCCTTCTCCAGGCAATCCTGCAGAAAAGGCCAACAGAGACGGCACCTTGGCTGCCTCAGAAGCCAGTTGCCGCACCAGCACTCAAGACACCAGACCTGCATGTATGCCAGGTTGGTGACCTCCTCGGGGCTCTGAGCAGAGTGGAAAACCACCACCAGAGAGTAGCCCTTAGGTGCTACCATCCCCTTACAGGAGCCAAGCCTTAAGCGAGAAGGGAGCCAGGCCATCCAGGACAAGTGGCCCTGGACACAATAGCCCCAAGATGGAAACAAATAATGAGGTGGCACTTGCAAGAGCCACATCAGATCTCTGAATCACATTCTCATCGGTCAATCCAGCACCACCAGAATAATCCTTCTCAGGTGAAGCGTCATATGCCTAACCACACGCCCCATGAGGGGCCTCGGAGAAAACACATACAGTGACATGGTCAAAGGTTGAACCAAGGCATCAACAACCTCAGACCCAGTCTCCGTGCGGCTTTCTACAGAAGCAACACACTTTGACATTAGAGGTCGCCAACAGATCCTTCTCAGGGCAATTCCAGCAGCGCAGAATAAGAAACACATCTTGACTCAACTCCCACTCTCCTGGAATCAGAGAGTGCCAGATGAGAAAATCCATTTCCACAGTAGCCACCCTGGCAATGTGCAGAGCCGACAAACTAGGAGGTTCTTCACCACCCAGGAAAACAGGAGAGCCATCTCCAGGACTACCCCGGCACTCCTCGTGCAGCCTTGCTGATGGACATAAGCCACCACTGTGGCATTGTTGAAGAACACGTGAACCACCCAACCCTCAACCGGGGACCAGTAACGCAGAAGAGCCAACCTAATGGCCCTCGCCTAATGGCAGTTGACTGACAGCAATGCTTCCCTGCAGCTCTGAGCTGTTCAGCCTTGGCAATGGGCTCCCCAGCCTAAGAGACTGACATCCGTTGAGAGAAGGGTCCATGAGCAATCATCTAGCGGTACACACTTCCTCAGAAGGCTAGGCTGCTGCCACCATTGCAGGCTGGCCATCAGCATCATTGGGAGTGGGAGCCCGAGCTGAAACCGCTGAGAACTCGGGAATCAGCAACTCAGCGAAGACTGTTAAGAGCAGCTGCAAAAGAGCTTGCACCCACAGCACCATCTTGATTGTTGCTGCTATCAATCCAGAGTTGAAGATAATCCCGGATTCTGGGAGCCTGGTGCAAACAGAACTGTGCTAGGCAATCCAACAGCCTTTGACTTTTTTTTTCCAGAAAACTCTGCACACTTCAGTAACGAAACGTGCTCCCAGGAACGCCAGGTACTGGGAATGCAACACATAGGAATTAGACTTACCTGCTAATGGTAGTTCCTTGAGGAACTCCAGTTCAGTCCTCCACCTCTGGGTAGTGCACCTCCTCCTGCAGCACTGGAGACTGGGCATGTCAGAATCGTGACATCACTGGATGTAGCCTGCTGGTCACTCCCATCAGCCCCAGTGAACTATTGACAAAGCAGACTCATAGGATCAACAAATAAGTAGCCATAGCACTAAATTCAACTTTTAACTCCTAAGCTAAATTCCCCTTAATTTATTAATTAATTTATTTATTTACATTCTCTTATATACCATGCTATTCTGCATCAGTGCGGTTTACATTGAACAAACTGAAATTACATTGAACAGGGCATTATAACTTGGAGATAACTATTTTACAGGGAACATGGGCTATGGAGGGTTAAGTGGCTTGCCCAAGACCACATGGAGCACCTGTGGGACTAGAAACCCCAGTCCTTCCGGCCCAAGGTTGCTGTCCTCTAGTGGGATTTGAACCCCCGACCTTCCGGCCTGAAGTACCTTGCCTCAACCACTAGGCCACTCTTCCACTCAATTAAAAAGGAACCCTCTTCTCTCACTTTCTCTTTCCTCCATGACTGAATAAGAAAGAAAGATAGAAAGAAAGGCTAGAACAAAAGAACCACAGCGATCCCGAGATTATTCAGAACATCTACACACTTTGTGTCAGGTACTCCCCCCAGTTCGAACTGGCCTCTGAACTACTCATCCCCGGGAGGGAGTGAGGACTGAACTGGAGTTCCTCAAGGAACTACAATTAGCAGGTATTTCCTTATCATTTCCTCCAGTTCAGTCCTCCACCTCTGGGATGTAACAGAGCACTAATCACTGGGAGGGACCTGTCCACCCGGATCGCAACACTGCCGACCCGAAACTGGCATCGCTTGCTGCCTGAACATCCAGGCGGTAGTGCTTACTGAAGGTATGGAGCGATGATCAGGTGGCCACTCTGCAAATATTAACTGGCGGCACCAGACTGTGCTCTGCCCAAGAAGTCGCTTGCGCTCTTGTAGAGTGAGCCCGTAACCCCACGGGCACCTGACGCCCTTGCAAAATATATGCGGACGCTATTGCTTCACGGACCCATCTGGAGATTGAAGCTTTGGCTGCCGCTTCCCCTTTACAGGGGCCTCCAAACAGAACGAACAGGCGTTCAGACTTGCGAAAAGTTTCTGAAACCTTTAAGTATTGCCGTAGAACTCTCTTTATATATCCAGGCGGTGCAGACTACAGTCCGAAGCGTTCTCCTCCGTGGGCCCTAATACTGGCAACAAAAACGATTTATTCATGTGAAAAGGAGAAACTACCTTGGGACAAAAGGACAGTACTGGACGTAACACCACCTTTTCCTTAGAAAATGACAAAAACGGCTCCTGACAGGACAAAGCCTGCAATTCCGACACTCGTTGTGCCGAACAAATAGCCACTAAAAACACTGTCTTCAAGGTCAAATCCTTAATTGAAACTTGGTGCAAGGGCTCGAAAGATTCCCTCGTTAGAGCCTCCAGAACAAGGTTGAGATCCCACGGAGGAACTATCATCCTGCGAGAAGGCCGTAGTCGAGATACTGCCTTTAGAAAACGAATCACATTGATGTGGGAGCCCAGGGTCACCCCCTGAACCTTACCTCTATAGCAAGAAAGAGCTGCTAGCTGGACCCTTAAGGAGCTGGCCACCGGGCCCTTGTCCTGCAAGAAACTTAAAACTGTAAGTACGGACACCGTGGCAGCACGGACCTGCTGCTGAGAGCACCAGTCCTCAAATATATGCAATATCCGTACATATGCCAGAGAAGTGGACCTCTTCATGGCCCGAAACAAGGTTGCAATCACTGCCCCAGAATAGCCTTTTTTCCTTAACCTCGCCCTTTCAATGGCCAAGCTCTAAGCGAGAACTGATCAACGGCGGCACTAACACCACACTCCGATGAGCCTCGATGCCCTAAACCATCCGGCCTATGAGCACCCACGGGGGGAAAACATAGAGAAGACCGTCCGAAGGCCGCTGCTGCATCAGGGCATCGATTCCTTCCGAATCCTTTCCCGTCTTCTGCTGTAAAAGCGACTCGCCTTGGCCGACCGAAAGGTTGCCATGAGGTCCATAATCATAGGACCCCACCTGAGGACTATCTGAGCAAACACCTCCGGATGTAGCTCCCATTCTCCGGCATCCACCCGGACTCTGCTGAGAAAATCTGCCATCACATTGTCCATTCCCGCAATGTGAGCCGCCGATATAGCCTGCAGCCGAGACTCCACCCAGGCGAAGAGCGCTTTCGCTTCCCTCTTCATGGCCGCGCTTCCCGTGCCACCTTGCCGGTTGATGTAAGCCACTGCTGCAGAATTGTCCAACAGGACTCTCACCGCTCGTCTGCTTACCGCGGTTTCGAATGCTTGAAGGGTCAAGCTCACCGCTCGCAGCTCCAGACGTTGATCGATCACTGTGCCTTCCAGTTGTTCCACACTCCTTGTGCGAAGAGATCCCCGAAATGAGCCCCCCAACCTGCGAGACTCACAGCTGTTAATATCGAAAGCCACTGCGGTTGCTTTAGTGGCATGCCTGCCGACAGACTTCCCGGGCAAAGCCACCACTGCAAGAACTGCCTGACTCGCAATGGACATGGAAGCCGCTTGTTCAGAGAATGGGTCTGGTGCAACCAATGTCAGAGCAACAACCACTGTAATGGACGCATGTGAGCTCTGCCCCATGGTACTACCTCCACGATCGCCGCCATAGTTCCCAGCACTCGAAGACAGTTCCAAGCTGACGGAGCTGGAGTCTCTATAAACTTGCACACCAACTGCCAAAGGACCTGAGCTCACCAATCCAGCAGAGACACAACTCCCAACCAGGTGTCGAACCGCACTCCTAAGTATCCCAGCACCTGAGACGGAACCAATCGGCTCTTGGCTGCATTAACTACCCAGCCGAGACTCTGAAGAAACTTCACAACCTTGCTTGTAATTTGAATGCTCTCTGCCTTGGAGTTCGCCCGAATCCCTTCCTTTCGCAGTACCGCTGCCACTACCACCATCACTTTGGTGAAAGTTCGCGGAGCCGTTGCCAAACTGAAGGGCAGGGCTTGAAACTGGAAATGTCCCCACGGAAGAGCAAACCTTAGGAATTGCTGATGAGCCACTCTGATAAGAACGTGCAGATATGCCTCGGTAAGATCGAGGGAGGTAAAGAACTCTCCTTGCCGGACTGCCACTATTACCGATCGCAAGATCTCCATTCGAAAATGCGACACTCGAAGACAATTACTCCCTTGAGGTCCAGGATAGGACGGAGGGACCCGTCCCTTTTTGGTACTACAAAATAAATAGAGTAACGACCAATGCCGTGGAGCTCTCGAGGGACCGGTATCACCGCACCCAACTGCAAGAGACGATCCAACATCTGTCAAACCGCTATCATTCTCTGCTGCCCTCTGCAAGGGGAAAGTACAAATGAGTCTAGGATTGGTCGAGCAAATTCTAGAGCATAACCATCGCGTATTACCTCCAACACCCACTGATCTGATGTTATTTGGACCCAGGCAGGAAGAAATTCCTGAAGCCTCCCTCCTATTGGCTGAATTCCTGCCCGGGCCCACCTCGCTTCATTGCGGTTTTCTACCAGCCACGGAAGAGGAAGTTGCAAATCCTCTACCTGCACCTCGAAAGCCACGAAAGCCTTGCACTCTGGAGGCAAATCTTCCCCTTTGAAAGCCTCCCAATCGAGAGGTACGAAAGCGCCTGAAGTCCCTAAACTGACCGCGCGAAGACGGCAGAGGTCTCCCTTGCTTAGGCCTGTCCTCCGGCAGCCTTCTGCCTTTGGACTCTCCCAAATCCTTAACCAACTTGTCAAGATCTTCACCAAACAACAACTTCCCTTTAAAAGGAAGCTTGCTAAGTCGTGACTTAGAACCATCCGCCGCCCAATTCCTTAACCAAAGATAATGCCGTGCGGCTACCAGGGAAGCCATACTATTCGCCAATGCCCTAATCAAGTCATAGTGGACATCCGCTAGATATGCTACACCTGACTCCAGCCGTGTCACATCCAGTAAGCTCTCCTGCGTCAACTGAGAAGGCTGCTGTAAGCGTTGTAATCACCTGAGGCAAGCCCTCGCCACCCAGGCCCCACAAATGGAAGCCTGCAGAGAGAGGGCATTGACCTCAAAGGCTTGCTTCAACAAGCCGTCCACATTTCTGTCTTGTGCGTCCTTCAACGCCGCACTGCCTTTCACTGGAATAGTCTTTTTCGTGACAGCTGATACCGCCGTGTCTATACGAGGTGAACGGAACTTCTCTTTCTCCTTGTCTGCTAAGGGGTAGAGCCTATTCATAGCCCTAATGCCCTGCAGCCCCGCTTCTGGTACATCCCATTCGTCTTGGATCATCCGGTCAACCACTCGATGAACAGGATACACCGCCTGAGTCTGTCTTAACGCCTGAATGAGAGGGTCCTCCAGACCTTCTTCCTCCGCTGGCTGTATTTTAGCAAGGTTAAGTGCTTGAAAAGACTCCGTAATGAGGGACATAAGCTCTTCTTTACGGAATACCCTTACTATTCTGGCCTGATCCTCAGGCTCCGGAATCTCCCCTTCCTCAAGATCTTCCATACCTGATTCAGGCTCGCCATCTGTATCGTCCACCTCAGGCCAATCTGAGATGAGGGGTTGATCCTCGAGAGGTCGTGCCCTCTTGAGCGATCTTCCTAGGCTGCTACCAGGCTTTTCTGAGGCTGAAAGTTGCACCCCAGTCCCAAGCGCAAAAGGGTCTGCCTGCTGACGCATGCAATACGCTTGATGCATAATTAGTACAAAGTCTGGGGAAAAAGCCCCAAGAGCCGCCCCGCCCGCATTCGAAGCCCCTGGATTGGCTGACCCTGGGTGGCTTTCCAGAGGGGATGCGGACGGAAGTTCCAGTGGTGACTCACCTTCACCCACAGTCGGCGGGCTCTGATGCCCCTCACCAGCCTTACCTTGAATCTCCTGCTCCATAGAGGTTGAAACCACTGCGCAGCCCCTGCAAACTCCGGCATCCAAGACTGTGCCTCTGCGAGTGCCACACACCAGACACTATGGACGAGAAGGCATTAGCGACAAGAATAAAACTTATTCTTTTTTTTTTATATAAATCCCCTTAAAGCCTGAGAGAAAACTCAAGCAGAAAATCAAAGCAAATTAAATAAAAACAGCTAAAAGAAATTAAAATCAGCTGAACCGCACCAAATTAAACTAAGTTAGACCAAGTTACACTAATTGCCTTAAACTAAGCCTCCCGTCTGAAGAAACTGCCTTCCTCAGGAAGCTGCGCGAGTAGCAGTGCTGCAGCCGGCTTGCGGCCTGCCCGCATGGGTTAAATGCGCGGGAAAAAGCAGCCTGAAAAAAAAAGGTCAAGTGCCGTGCCTGCTTGGCGCCGAAGCCCGATTAGAGCCTTCGTGCCTGTCTGCGACCCGACAAAAACTCACCCGCTCTGCCAAATGCCCTCAGGTAATTTCTTCTTCGCCGGCCCGCTGAAGGACCCTGCAATCCGCGACGCTGCTCACCGTGGAATGTGAGCAGCGATCGCGAAGAGGGCTGTCCAGCCTCGGCTGTCTTGCCCCGTCACACCACGAGGTCAGCAAGATCTGATCGGCAGGGTTACCTTGCCGCTGCTATCCTCCCCTCCGTTCCAACCAGGAGGAGAAAGCAGATTATGGGCACGGAACCGACTGAAGGAGAGAGAAAGCAAGCTCTGAAGCTGATTCAAATCCCTCCAATAATTTTTTTTTCCAAAGACAATTGTAAAATAAAGTTAATGGAAAGGGACAAAATAAACCCCAAAAAACACCTCAGGCTGTCCTATCCTACCATATGCTCCTTATCTATTCCTCTAGGCTCACTACGTCCTCCTGCTGCATGAAGACTGGACACACTGGGGCCGATGGGAGTGACCAGCAGGCTACATCCAGTGATGTCACGATTCTGACATGCCCAGTCTCCAATGCTGCAGGAGGAGGTGCACTACCCAGAGGTGGAGGACTGAACTGGAGGAACGATAAGGTCCTTTCCCCAAGTGATCACCCAGCTAAAGATTATCAGAAAGGACACCACTCAGGGAACTACCCAAGTTGCCTCTTAAAGAGAATGGGCTTGGATGAACCAGTCATCCAGATATAGGTGCACACAAATTCCTTGGCGCTATAGCGCTGCATCCACCACAACCATGACCTTGGAGAATGTCCTTGGGGCAGTGGACAGTCCACATGGGAGGACGGTGAACTGAAGGTAAGAGCCACGGATGGCAAAACACAGATACTTTGCTGATCCTTCCAGATCAAGATATGAAAATTCACCTTGACCAAATCTAAAGATACCAGGAACTCCCTTCGATGCACTGCTTGAACCATAGATTGCAAACTTTCCATCCAGAAGCACAGACACACAAGTGCTTGTTGACAACACTTGTGGTCCAGAATGGGCCAGAATGTTCCTTCCGTGTTGGCACCACGAAACAGATGGCACCACTGCCTTCAGGAGAGGAAACTTGTCGAAGAGGATCCACACAGTGGTCCTGCTACTCATAGCCCCACAAGGGGAGAAAATAGCTCTTGCATTCTAGGACATAACCATACTGAATGGGGACTAGCACCCAGCAATCCTTGGTGACCTAGGCACATTTCTGAATTAAGAAACAAAGCTTAGCCCAAACCAGAAGATCCAGGGAATGGGCACCCAAACTGTAACTCTGCAGCCTGGGAGGGAACTGAGACCCTGGGCCCAAGCGCTCCATGAAAGTACTGAGAATGAGTCCGAAGTCCATAAGCAGAGGAGAAGAAAGGCTTTCCAGGCCGGCAGCAACAGGAGTCCCAAGACCCTCAGGGAGTCTGACCAGCGTGCCAATGAGGAGCGATCGGATGCTGAAGGAAAAGGGGTTCCTGCCCACTTCACAGGCCCCCAGACCTGTCCTCTGGAAAGTGGTAAGATGTCATCTCACTCTGGTCCTTCACCAGCTTCTCCAAATTGGATCCAAGAGATATGTCCCTCTAAGGCTAGATGGGCTATGAAAAGGAGTCTGCTGCCCTGTGTCACAATCAAGATAACACCATGTCACCATCAACAGGGCACAATGCCTGGCTGCTAGAAGTACAAGACCGTACATGGCACCAGAAAGGCAGGCCGTAGCAGAGTTTAAGAGAGAGGTAAAATCATCCGGCAAAAGAGACTAAATCCATTGGAGCGGGGCTCAAGACGTCAGGCCTGCACATACCGCAACTGAAGAATAGCAGCCACTGCAACAAACTGGTTCTTCAACACGAATCCACCTTTTGATCCAGAGTATCCTTAAGGCCAGGAATGGTGGTCCGATTGATAACCACTGTGACCTGCGCATCCACCTTGGAAATATCATACCATACAATGCACTCCTTTTCCAGGAGATGGTGCATCTTCTTTCTTAGCCCCTTAGGCAGGGAGTCAGGGGAGTCCCACTCTGACTGGAACAGGCCCACGAGCACCTCAGGAGTGGGAAGGGGATAGTGGATTTCCACACCCCTTGCAGGAGTGGATGCATCTTTGGTTCCTGCCCCATGCCCGGAGCATCCACCAAGCTCAAGGTGGTAAGGCCCTGGGAATCGACGCCTCCAGTTCCTCCTTCCAAAACAGGTGGATAACATTGGTCTCATAATCCTCTCAAAATGAGAGTACTTCTTTATCCACATTAGACATCTGAATCCAAGACACAGTCCAAATCTCGGACAGATCCCAGCTAATCACCATCTCCAGGGAGCACCCTTGGCTAGTCTCTTAGCTACTGGCAATCAAACAGGGCTTCCACTCTTAGTCTCCCCAGCACAAGACTGTGCTGGTGGGGGGGGGGGGGGGACCAAGAGGCCACAGGGTCTGACTTTCCATGCCAGAATTACCAGGCCTTTTGTAAAAAGGAAAAAAAAATCTGGGGATGACAATCCGGACTCCAGAAGCTCTCCCCACAGAAATGAGTCCCCCTACAACAGGTGACATAGTTGCAGTTGATCCCCTAGAGGTCAGGGAGCAGTGCACAGCACACACACTGGAATCTCCAGCCGACTGGTTATCCTTACCCACAGCACTATCCACCACCTCCTGCCCTTAGGCAAGCAAGGCCAGACTAACCACATTCCCCGGCGTAGAAAGGTGTGGGGGAGGGGGGGGTTGGGAGGTCAATCCCTCCAGGGACAACTCAGGAGCTGCCATGCTAGAACAGTAGAGTCTAGAAGCCAGAGACGAGGCACCACGCTTGCCACAGGCCAAGCAACAATTCCTGGAAGAAGACATAAGAGAGTTATGGCAAGTATGACAACAGCACTGTGCTTTTACTGCAGTGAATGTTACAGGCACTTGGGTAGGAACGCGAGTTGGAGCCACTTGGACAGAATGCACGTACAGACCGTGCGACCTCCAGGCACATAATAGGAAAAAACACTACTAGCGCATGCAAAAAATGGCAGGCAACCCCCACACCATGTCAACGGTCTACCCAGAATTGCATCCCATACAGAATTGGGAGCCCCAACATGGACAATGACGAGGTCAAACTTTGGTACTCATCCCCTGAGAACCCCAGGCAGAGGATCCATGCCGGGCTCAGCTCTATTCCCTTGATACTGTTACACTGGTTTTGCAGCTCTGTTTTACTATAAGGTGGCTGGCAGGCAGATCCCTCTGAGAGCCTTCTGCAATCTTTGGGAGAGCAGGGGGGAACAGAGGACAAGGGAGGGGGCATTGAGGTTGTGTGAGGCTGCTGCATTCTTCCAGATCCTTCTATTTTCTGTCTGCTCAACAGGCTCTTATCGTCATAAAGAGTGTGGAGCTGAACCAACTTTCCCTCCTCCTATGGCTACTGAAAAGACTAGAGTCTAGTGGAGCCTCCCACGTAATGCTCAAGTGAGAGATTCCCTCTCGAAGTGGTCATTCACAAGTGTTTAATCAACTTTTCCACTCAATCTTTGGAATTTTCTTCAGAGAAGAGAAAATCCATCCATCTGCTGGAGGCAAAGAAATACTGAAGAGACCTCTGGTGGCTGAAGCAGATAAAGGCGTGGGAGTAACATCACTGAAACCTGGGCTTTTCATTGGTTTTTTGTCTCCACCAATCTTCTGCTCCCCATCCTTGGCAGTGTTTTTGAATAATGCTTCTGGCTTGCATTTAAGATAGGTGTAGGTGTAGGTGTGTGTGTTGTGTGTGTGTGTGTGTGTTTTCAACATTTTACATATAAAGAATAAACCTTTCCCCACTGCCTGTGGGTCAGACAGAAAACAAAACATCAACTTTCATACCCTTCCTCCTCTCCCCTTCAGAAGGTTTAAGTTGCTGCCAAATAGTTAAACAAAGGTTTCCATCTAGACTCAAAAGTATCTCCTCTATTTCCAAAAAGCACCGTAAGACATTCCATCATAGCCACTTTCCACAATCTCAACACCCAGGCAGCCAGCTCTGGAGGTTGGGACTTTTTCCAGTTCCACACTATTTCACAGCAGGCAGCTATCACACAGGCCTGAGAAATACATATTAACTTTGTTTTCTAGACTACCAAATATGCAAATCAATTGGGCTCCTGGCCAAATGCATCAAATGAATATTCAGTGGGGATATCCTGAAAACCAGACCCATTTTTAACTCTTAAGGGCTGAAGTTATAAAAACATAACTGCCATGCTAGGTCAGACCAAAGGTTCCTCAAATCCAGTAGCTCATTTCGTTTTTTGTTTTTTGTTTTTATTTATACTTTATCATTTTAACAAACAATGAAGGATTTATCAAACTTCATGGAAATAAGACACTGGTTTAGAAATACAACATTGAATCACATCAACATTGAAAAGAAAAAGTAGTAATAGAAATGCTAAACAATAATATACCAGTGCTTCTATAGCCCACTACAACCAGAATCCAAAAAACAGTATGCATTAAACCGGAGGAAAAAAAGAAAAAGAATGTGAGCAAAACAGTCATAACTAACTCATACGCAGTGAATCAGGAGGCTCATCAGAGGGACGCCGAGTACTCAAGAAGCCCACTAACTGGGACGGCTCATAGAAAATATAAGATTGATTATTTAACCTAACCATACATTTACAAGGAAACTTTAAAAAATATAATCCCCCCAACAACAAAACTCCGGGACGTAATAACATAAATTCTTTCCTCCGTTTTTGAGTTTCCTTCGCTAAATCAGGAAAAACACGAATAACCATCCCACAAAATTGCATAGTACGCTTCTTGAAAAACATTCGTAGGAACCAATCCCTATCTGAAGCTAATACAAACACAGCTATCAGTGTTGATGATATAGCACTCTCAGTTCCTGAGGATTCCAATATAGCTGAAATATTTAACACATCAAATTGATCCCCTACCTCTCTAGGTCCCTCAAAAGGCACTTTTTTCCCAGAGGGAAGATAATAAACTTTAAGCATAGGAGGGTGAGACTCTACTGGTACACCTAAAACTTCCAAAAGATATTTCTTAAACATTTCTTTAACAGAAATAGAAGACAATCTAGGAAAATTTATACAACGTAGATTACAATATCTTGAAGAATTTTCAAGCATTTCAATCCTTGCTTTCAAAGCCAACGTATCTTTCTGATACTGAGACACACCATCTTCAGAGGAAGTAAACTTCTGTTGTAGATCTGCTACTGAAGATTGTAAAGCAGTTACCTCTAGAGTATGCTGTTGGAGCAAATTTGTATGAACCTGAACCTGGGTGCCTAAAGCCACCACCTGGGGAGCCAACAGTTCTCCAAGCTTGACAATGGCAGACCAGATTGATTCAAGGGTAAAGACAGCCGGTCATTCCAAGGAAAAAATCATTCGAGGCTGCCCCAGGGGCTCCTCCGTCGAACGGCTGCCCATATCTGGCCCCCCGATATCAGACGCGGCCATCGTCGCTCTGCCTGCAGACCTCCACACTGCCGAATCCACTGAGCTGACCAGTGAGGCGGATCCAGATGACTCACTTCTCCGTAGCGCCGCCGATCCTCCAGGACCAGAACACTCTCCCAGATCGGAATGAGGCTCCTCAGCTTGCACCGGAATCCGACTCAATAGTGGATCTTTGGGAGGCCGCCACTGCACCGGCGGGGAGATCTCTGGCCCCGAATCACCAATCGAGCCACCCGGCCCCGACCGTGAAGCTATGGGGCTTTCCTCCGCCGGAATTGTAGACCGCCGCAGCGGTGTAACAAAAGGATCTAATGGTCCAACCACAGAAGGGGGAAGGGTAGAAGAGGTTGCCGGGCTCGAGGAGGACTTCTTAAGCCCTTTCGCCTTCCTCTTACCCATTATAACGAGGAGTAAAAAACGCCGCCGCTATTGCTCACACACAAGACACCATCTTGGATCCACCCGTCATCTTAGTCATAGTAGCTCATTTCTAAAAGTGTACAAGTACACTAAGGGGCTTGTTTACAAAGCCGCGGTAGTGGTTCGCGATCGCGATCGCAACCGCGGCCCCATTGAAATCAATGGGGCCGCGGCTCCGATTACGATCGCAAACCGCTACCGTGGCTTTGTAAACAAGCCCCTAAGTCACAAGTACCTGGGGCCCAGGAATAAGCAGTGGCTTTCCCCATTTCTATCTTAATAACAGTTTATGGACTTTTCCTCCTTTTAGAGCATCCTCTGGCAATAAGTTCCAGAGCCCAACTATGCACCAAATGAAAAAATATTTCTCCTATTTATTTTAAATGTACTCCTTGATAACTTCGTAGCTTGACCCCTAGTCTTTGAACTTTTTGAAAGAGCAAACAATTGATTTGCATTTACCTATTCCACACAACTCAGGATTCTACAGACCTCTATCCTATCTCCCCTTAGCCATCTCTCCACATCTTCAAAAGGATATAAACAGGATGGAGTCAGTGCAGAGGGTGGCTACCAAAATGGTCAGTCGGCTTCGTCATAAGGCATATGGGGACAGACTTAAAGATCTCAATATGTATACTTTGGAGAAAAGGTGAGAGAGACGAGATATTAGAGATATTTAAAATACTTCCATGACATAAATGCACAGGAGGAAAGTGTCTTATCAATTGAAAGAAAGCTCTGCAACAAGGGGGCACAGGACAGAAAGGGGATAGACTCAGGAGTAATATGCGAAAATATTTCTTCATGGAAAAAGTGGTAGATGCATGGAAAAGTAGTCCTGAATTCAAGAAAGCATGGGACAAACACAGAAGATCTCTAAAGGGGAAAAAAGGGACTATAGTAGTTGGTATGGAAGGGCAGACTGAATAGGCCATATGGTCTTTTTCTGTCATCATGTTTCTATGTTTAAAAGTTGAAGAGCCCTAACTTTTTTAGCCTTTCCTCACAGGAGAGTTATTCCATCCCCTTTATTATTTTGGTTTCCCTTCTCTGTTTTTTTTCTTTTAATTCTGCTATATCTTTGTTGAGATACAGTGACCAGAATTACATATTATACAAGTCCAGACTAAAATCCCACCTCTTCACTATTGCTTTCCATTCCTGTCTTACCCTATCTGGATCTCTCTATCAACATTTGCTTACTTTGTCCTGTAAATTTTTGTTATTTGTATTATGTAACTTATTTTGTTGTCTGTCTTATTAGATTGTGAGCTCTGATGAGCAGGGACTGTCTCTCTTCTATGTTTGTACAGCACTTCGTATGTTGCGGCGCTTTATAAGTCTTTAATAATACTCAAGGTGCAGTCACATCATGGAGCAATATATAGGCATTATGATATTCTTTGCTTTACTCTCTATTCTTTTCCCAATAATTTGGCATCCTGTTTTCTGATCCTTGCCCAAATTTATCTGCAGCCTGAAGAGGCAAGGCATGTCTGTACCTGGGGTTCATATAAGCTTTGTTATCAGTTCCTCCAATGGAAGCAATGGGGGCATCATTTGGTACGTTGAAGAAAATGAAATAAAAAGCCAAAGTATGGACCATGACACCCAGCAGCACTACAAAATTTCGACCACATAGGTTCTTTTTGCTTAGCAGGCCAAAAAGCCCTCCACCTGTGGAGATAGGGGAAAAGCAAGACCATTAAAATTCAACTGCAAAGTGAAAAAGACTGGATTTCTGTAAACAAAAAAGATACAAGACTTCTAATTTAGGAATTTCAACCCAGTAGACCCTACTGAAAAGCAAAACGTTTTTTTCTTTGCTCCCAAACTAAAGAGCTTCCAATCCAGCTACAAAAATCAGGAAAGGCAAAACCTGTGTATAAACAGGACGGGCTCAATATTCAAAGGCATTTACATGGTTTACAGACCTGTAAAATGTGTAAATGCTGCTTAGAGGGATATTCTTTGGCACTAACACGGTTAGTGCCATTGAATATCCCCAAGTAACACCGCTACACTCCCCAATGCCAACCATGAACATCCCCAAGTAACATCGCTACACTCCCCAATGCCAACCATGTAGCATCAGAGCATGTAGTGTGCATTCCGGGGTGGAGCAGACGTGGCACCTGTTGTTAAGCGGGCAGCAGCGATATTGCACTGCTGCCCAGTTAGCAACCCATGGGTAAAGATAGGCACAGCAAAAGCTGGCCTATCTTTCCCATGGGACTAACTGGGCAGCAGCTCAATATTACCGCTGCCCTGTTAGCTTCTGCGGCAACCCAGGATATTCAATGCCAGGGCCGCATTTGACCCTAGCACTGAATATCCACATTTAATGTTCAGCACCAGATAGCACTAGCTGCTGGTGCTGAACATCAGGCTCCACAGGTTTACCCAGCCACCCAATCAAAAAACAGCAGTATCACTCCAAAAAAGGAGAGGCTTCATGGTTAGAGCAATGGACTAAGAACCATGGAACTCAAGATTTTAAATTCCAGTTCTCTCATCAATATTCCTTGTGACCTATTGTATCATGTACTCGGAGAGTAAGGTCTTTTGGACATGGACTTATTGGAACTGAATTGGACCGGGACTGAATATCCGAGGTTGCCGCAGAAGTTAACAAGGCAGCGGCAATATTGAACCACTGCCCAGTTAGCCCCCATGGGTAAAAATAGGCCAGATTTTGCTGCGCCTATCTTTACCCACGGGTCGCTAACCGGGCAGTGATGCAATATCAGTGCACCAGGAGCAGAACCTCTGCCATTTAAATACTTAAGACCTGTGTAATGAGGCCTTGCGGGATGCCAGAAGGACTTCTGTAACATTCTCAGGTAGGTTGAGCTCTGCGAGGACTACCCAATTCAACATCCACACCGTGAGGGCCAGGGACCGGACGTTGGATTGTAGTAAGGTCTCATCCTCCTGAGAGATGACATCCACGGCGGAGCCCAGTTGTAGAGGCTCCCGCTGAGACAGCTGGAGCAGTAGGGGGGACCACAGCTGCCTGAGCCAATATGGGGCAATGAAGACCATTGTGCCTGTCGGCCTGAAGCTTCAGCAACGTTTTTGCCATGATTGGAATGGGACAGTATGCATATAGCAGGCCGATCCCCCCCCCCCCCCAGTGTACGAAGAAGGCATCCAAGGCCAGCTAGCTGCTGGATATGACCTTGGAGCAGAAGTTATCCACCTGGGCATTGTGCGGTGGCAAACAGATCTATTATTGGGATACTCCACTCCCAAAAGATCCTGCCCACAAACTCCCTGTTGAGGGTCCACTCGTGCAGCTGGAAGATGCGGCTCAGTTTGTCCACCAAGGAATTGGGCTCCCAGGCAGATAAGTAGTTTGCAGCGCCTTTCCATGAGTGATGGCAAACTTCCACAAGTGGACTGCTTCCCACCACAGGATGTACGATCAGGTGCAGACTCTCCTGTTTGGACCACAGGCCCTGCATGCACAGGCTTTCCAGATGAGCCCCCAGCCCAATTTGGATGCATCTGTTGTCAGCGTCCTTTGGTAGGGATGATGTCTGAAATGGGAGGCCTCTAAGCAAGGTCTATGGCTCCAGATATCAATGCAGGGACTGGACCAAAGGTCTGGTGACCGCTACCCTGTCCGTCCTGGAGGCAGCCCGTGGCCCGTTTCCACTGCATACTCAGTCCACTGAGCTTGTCTCATTGACAGATGAGCCAGGGGTGAGATATGCACTGTCAAGGCCATATGGCCAAGCACCTTCAGCATCACATGGGCCATCACATGACATCTCTGCTGTATATCATGGACCAGGGCAGTAAGCCTCTGCAGGAGATCCATCAGAAGAAAGGCCCGAGACAGAATGGTATCGAGAAGGGCCCCAATGAACTCCAGCTGATGGGAGGGTTGTAGGTGGGACTGGGGATAGTTGACTATGAACCCCAACTGTATTAGCACCTGGATGGTCAGCTGAGCTGACTGCCGTATCCTATCCAGGGTGGAGCTCTTTCTGAGCCAGTCGACCAAGTACGGGAAGACGAATACACCCAGAATCCAAAGGTAAACAGCCACCACAAGGCATTTTGTGAATACTTGTGGCACTGATGCCAGGCCAAAGGGAAGTACTTGGTACTGAAAGTGACAATCCCTCAGAGTGAGTCTGAGGTATTTTTTGTAAGCGGGGTGGATCGGTAAAGGTGTATATGCATCCCTGAGATCGAGGGAATATAGCCAATCGTCCTTTTGCAGGTAAGGAAGCAGTGTCCCCAATGAAACTATCGTGAACGTATCCCACACCAAGTAGGGGTTGAGGTCTCAGAGATCCAGGATGGGTCAAACCCCCCCTCCCATTTTCTTGGGGACCAGGAAGTACCTGGAGTAGAAGCCCTGCCTGACTTGAACTGGGGGGGGGGGGGGAGGGCGGTTCTATAGCGAGATCAGTTAGCAGGGCGAAGTTCTCTCCCTATAGCAGGTTGAGATGCAGGAAGTCTAGGGGATACTCTTTCAGGGAGAAAGGGAGTGGTAGCTCGGCAAAGTGAAGCATGTAGCCACTTTGGATTATCTATAGCACCCATGCATCAGAGGTGATGATAGGCCATCTGTGGGCAAAAAGGACGAGCTATATCACCCCCTCCTGCCCCCCACCAGAAGGTTGTCTCCCGTGGGCACTGGTAGATTGGCTATGCTCCATAAGAACCAGTCAAAACACCACCCTAGGCTTGGGTTCAATGTTCCCTCTAATTTTCTGTAGGTTGTGTGCACATAAAATATCAGCTGTGCAGCTTTTGAAGGAAGGTTAAATTTTTGTGCGCCACATAACGACACTCGGAGTTATATACTTTAAAATTTGACTACACGTCAGAATACAGTATGTACACCACATTGATTTTAATCAAATTAAATGAAAATAGACGATTACTAAATGAAGCGGAAAATTTCTAGTAATTACAATCACAACTTTTAAATTTTAAGACATCTGTGTTGTTTTCTATCAGAATCAGAACAGTTATTTTTGTGCGCTCTGTTGTAAAGTATGTGCGCTCGCTCGGCGAGGTGTGTGTGCGCGCACACGCACACAGCTTAGAGGGAACAGTGCTTGGGTTGTATAGATGGCTGGGCCTTCTGAGGCTTCTGTCAGCATTGCGATGAGAAGCCTGCACCGTCAGCTGAGAGCTCTGGGGGCTCAGGAGATACTAGTACTTACACTAGTAGAAAGTCTACTTGCCTTGGTACTTCTTATGAGAAGGGTCGGCAGTCTTCCTTGAGAGCCTGGTGAGGATGACATGCTACATCTGTATCTTGCCAGCCTTAGCCTCCACCTGTTTTCCAAAAGAGGTTGTCCTCCTGGCAAGGCACATCTGCCAGCTTATCCTGCACCCACTGCTCTGTCAAAGGACTGGAACTAGGTGAGCCAACAGACTCTAATGCCCACTGCCACAGCCCTGCAGGTTGACATGAAGGCATCATAAGTTGCCCAGACCATGTTACTTGGAACAGTCCTTGCCGTGGCCCACTAGGATGCAGAAAGAGTCCAGGCACTCAGGAGGGAAGAGCAAGCCAAACTCAGCCAGATCAGGCATGATATCCTTCAGAGACATGCCCTTGTACAGCTGGTATGAAAGAACCCTGGCCACCAGCATAATGCTCTGGAAGCACCATCTGCCTTAGGAATCCAAGGTCCTTACCTCCCTACCTAGAGGCAACGAGGCATGAGACTTGCTGCACTTGATCCTCTTCATGGCAGATTCAGCCACCAGAGAGTGGTGTGGGAGTTGAGGCTTCTTAAAACCCGGGGCCTTCTGGACCTGGTACATTGAGTCCAGCCTCCTGCTGACCAACTGCACTGAGAGGGGGTTCTCCCACATCCTCATGTGCAGCCTCTGTAGGATCTGCTGCACCGGTACTGGCACCGCCTCCTTGGGGGCCAAAGTGTACTGAAAGATCTCCAGCTCCTCGTCCCTAGGTTCACCCTCGGACTCCAGGGGGAAGGGGATGGCCTTGGCCATATCCCTCATGAAATCCTGGAAGGACATGTCCTCCAGAGGCGACTTACGGCATTCATGCAGAAGAGAGGCATCCGAAGGGAGCTCGAGGGATCTGCTTTCTGACACCTTCGATTCCACTTCGGTCTCGCAGCTATCGGAGTCCAACTCAGAGGGGAAGTCAAAGTAGCATCGGACCTCCTTCTGGTACTTTCTCCAGCCATGCAGAGTGTTGATGGGACCGATGGTGCACCAAGTGCTTCCGTGGGCTCATGGGCACATCAGACCCTGATACGCTTGAGAAAGAAAGGGCCGTGGGAACTGGCATCGATTTCAATTGCCTGCCTTGGTGGGGAGCACATGGGTCTCGAGAATTGACTATGATGGTGATGCCCTAAGCACCAAAGGGCCAGCCTGTTGCACGGCCAATAGCGTCACAAAAGCCTGAAGGCATTCCTCGAGGACTGCCATCTCTGAAGGTATCAGGGCCGGGATTACTAATTTTGCCACCGGCTGCAGCACCTCCGTCGCAGAAGCCACCACAGTGGGGACATCGGGGAGTAGACGGCACCCCTCTGGGGGATGATTCCTCTTGTCAGGGCACTTTAGTGAGCCGCTCCCAGCCATTGCTCTCCACATCGTGTCGGGAAGGACTCCGGTGTCAATGCACCTGGGTCTTTACCCGGTGCTCAGATGCCCCCTTCGATGCTGGAGTCCATGAAGAGTCCTTCCTTGATTTCAGGCAAAGGTTGATGGACAGCCTTCGCTGCGGGCCACCGCAAAACCTTGTTTCAGAGTGCACTCGGGCACCCCCCTCAATGACTATGTCTCCACAGTGCTGCGAGAGGACATCCGGGCCGAAGATGCTGAATCAGACCGTCCGAAGAGGGACTCCCTCTGTTTCTACCGACCCTTCAGATCCCTCCTTGTCATTTGAAGGCACAGATTACAAGAAGTGGACTGGTGGTCGGGATCCAAGCATTGAAGGCATCGATTGTGCCGGTCAGTGACCAAGATGATCCTGGCACATTTGGGGAACTTCTTAAAACTGCTGACTGGTTTCTGGAACATGTCCGGGAACACAGCCCTGGTGAGGTCGAAGGGTTTGATAGTTCAGCTGCATAAAAAAAAGGAAAAATAAAAAACAGGGAGTTGGCATCGGGGCCAGAGCCATCAATGACAGACGGTGAAGGTTAGATCAAAGTGACCCGTAAGGGCTAAAGCAAAAAAATAGTTTTCCGAGGTAGCAGGAACATGTTCTAGGAGCTCCACAGAAAAAGAAGACTGGAAAAAATGGCGCTGCAGCAAGTGGGAAGGCAGGTGCGCATGTGCAGTGGAGCCTCCCAAAAGCTTCCAATGGAAGCTGGGAAGCATCCCCACACATGAGGACTTACTTCCTGTTTGTCCATGGAGAATAAAGTTAAACATTCAATTTATCCAAAAGTTAGCAGCATCAGTGCAACCCAATGATTCGCATCTGTTTTATAAGGATCATCAAACAATATGAAAGAGAACATGAGAGACTCATATGCTCAAAATTCACAGGATATCATCATTGGTCCTGAAAACAAAACAAAACAAAACAAAGGGGATTGCTTATCTGGCTTCTAGTTCATGTCGAGCAATATTCTCAGTAGTAGATCAAATGAATCCAGAATCCAGTTATCCAACATAATACATCAGGACAATATTTTTTGCATCAGAGATCATCATTATATGATCCTCATAAGCTCAAATTACACTTTTCCTTTCAGCAGTAACCATGTACTTCCTTCAAAACAAGATGATATATCATGTGAATAATTGGATTCATCAAGAGCATTTCATCTACAGTACTATCAACAATATTACTCGACATGAACTGGAAGCCAGATAAGTAATCCTATTTTTTTGTTTTCTCAGGACCGATGATGATGATGATGTTAAAGTACATTTAGAAAGGACATCTGGCTGCAAATTGGGATGTCCCAAGTCAAAATGCCTGATATACAGCAGGGCGGACAGCCAAGAAGGTAGTCACGTGTAAGGCCAATTTTACAAGGCATTTTCTCCACCCTGAAAGATACACGTCACATTTTAGAAACTTGAATGTGTTGTATATGCGCATCCACAAAATAGGGGACATAGAAGTGAACACTGCCCTATCACAGAATGTGACCGTTGATCTCATCCCATGTCCCATGCAACATGTCCCAGCCTGCCATTTTGCAGATAGGGACATATTGCAGTGCAGGTGCCTGGAGAAATGCGTGCTCTACATACTGGTGAGTATTTTTGAAGGAGTGAAAAGTATCAGCAGAGTGAATGGGCATTTCCCTCTTCATCCTACTGTTGTAATGTTGCTGAAACAAGCATTTTTACTAATTCTGTTCATGCCCTGGAGCAGGTATAACCATGGAGGTCCCCACTGGCGATATCAGATGTGCTGCACTGGTAGGAAATCGTGTGTGCAAGTTTATCTTTACCAACCTGCCTCTGCCATGCCCACAGTCAAACTGGACAATATCGCACCTACATCTCTGGGTTTTCTAAAATGGCTCCGGGGCCATCTTGTGATTTGCTCCTTTTTAGACATCAAAATCATGAATAGAGCTTCTAAAATGACCCTCATCCTGGGAATTTTGAACAACTGATTCTGCATCATGCTCTCTTTCAAATATTTTGATGGTCATTATACAAGAGACGTGACTTACTGGGAGTTACATTGATACCTTTGTAAAATAGACAATGCAATACATATGCATACATATCAACCTGCCAATCTGTATATAGTTAGGCCAACCTATAAATAGTTGAGCTGCTCACGTAGCCGGTGACAGCCAGCTTTTGTCTGTACATAGTTACCCCTGTTAGCCTTGTTAGAGACCCCTGTTCATTGTAAGTCCAGTGTAGGTTATGCCTGCACTGCACAAATTTTGTTATATGTTTACCGCACTGATCCTAAAGAGCGCGGTATATAAGAGACGCTAAATAAATAAATAAATAAAATAAGATGTCCGTGTGCCTTTTCTACTTAGGTCCTTTGTTATAAAATTTACCATCTAAGCAAGTAATTTATTTCTGGCGAACTGTACACTTAAATCACACACAAAGGAATCACCAAAGCATCCATCTTTCCTAACAGTAATCAAAATGCATTGATTTAAGACTATATAATAGCAGGATATTTGGATTTTCTGACATAATGATGAGCTTAAATAACACCAGGACAGTTTTTCCTAGTTGCAGTATTCGTTTCTGGGTTTGCTGGTGGTCAATAACTAAAATAAAACCCTTTTTATTGAACTAACTACACTCCTATCATCGGGTGCTAAAAATGAGTCAAACAATGCAATAGTCTAATAAAATGATTGACTTATTTCTGCACATTCAGTGGACTAGCACAGCAATCACACCTCTTATCCTAGTGATGAAGAGGAGTCTTCATCATGCGACAAATAGAGGAGTGGCCTAATGGTTAGAGTGAGGGTTTGTGAATCAAGGAAGCCTGGGTTCACATACTGATTCTTCTGCTGACACTCCTTGTGGCTTTAGGAAAGTCACTTGAACTTTCATTGCCTCAGGTACAAACTCAGAGTTATCAACTGTACCTGAATTTATAATTCGCTTTCAGTTTGGGTTTGAAAATGCAAGTAATTAAATGCAAATTCATTTTATAAGGACAGTGAGAGAAAGCCTATTCAACGAACATTTCAAAATCTCTCTCAGTTTCACTCAAATTGAAGGAAAGATTCTATACACAATCTATGCTATGATTTCCCATCCATGATGACAGCTTAATGGGCAACTAACATCATTCTGAAAGAACCAAAAAATGGGAAAATTAGAAGTTATCTGCTAATTTGTTTTCATGAAGTCCCTCCAATCCAGTCCAGACAAACAGGTTGTGCCTGTCTACCAGCAGCTGGAGACTGATTATGCAAATCTTTTAGTGATGTCACCCTATAACCATTGAGGATCTTGCCTCCTCCTTCCAGTATCCCACTGCCAAAGCAGCTCTAGTTCACTCAATCAAAACTACACACCAATTACAGAGCTAAGAAGAATAAAAGAGACTGTCCAGTTGCCTGCAAGCTGAGCGGTGCTAATGACATTGGCTTTTGCGTTTTATTTATTTTTTTAAATGCGAGTACATTGCAGCAAAATCTCTCGAGCCTCCCAGCGAATCCGAAAACATCTCCTCTGGCCTATGGGAAGCCAGTCCTCACCCGGAGCAGAGGACCTCTCAACTGCAGTCTCACCACAGCCAACAGACAGAATATCCTTTGGACTGGAGAGACTCCATGAAAGCAAATTAGCAGGTAAACTCAAATTTTCCTTTCATCCACGTCCCTCCAATCCAGTCCAGACAAACGGGATGTATCAGAGCAATACCTAATGATGGGAGGGACTCATAAGTCCCGCCTGAAGCACCCGAACACCAAAACACGCTTCCTGCCCTGCCTGGACATCCAGATGTTAATGCTTCACGAATGTATGCAACAAGGACCATGTCGCAGCCCGGCAGATGTCTCCCGAGGGCACCAAGCTAACTTCTGCCCAGGCAATGACCTGGGCACTCGTGAAATGCATCCATAACTCCTCCAGGACTGGTCTACGCTTGAGAAGATATACGGAGGCAATGGTCTCTTTAATCCAGTGGGAAATGGATGCTTTAGATGTAGCCTTCACTCGCTGAGGCCCTCCGAACAAAATAATAGATCCAACTTCCGAAAGGGCTGCATACACTTCAAGTAACAGCATAACACCCTCCGAATATCCAGACAATGAAGTTGTGCATCTCCATCCTCACCAATGGAGCCAGAAAACACAAGGAGGGTCACCACCTGGTTGACATGAAAGCGTAGTTACTCACCTGTAACAAGTGTTCTCCAGGGACAGCAGGAATCAGTCCTTACATATGAGTGACATCGATGTCAATGCCGATGGAGCCCTCGCAGAAGCATCTCCCCAGCTTTCAAAGAAAGCCTTTGGGAGATGCCACCATGCAGGCATGGTCCCTTTCCACCCAAGAGTGCCATCTTGCTCAGTCATATGACATAGCTAGAACCGACAAAAGAAGATGGTCAAAATTTGTTCAGCAACACCAAGGGGAGGGTTGTGAGGATTGATTCCTGCTGTCCCTGGAGAACACCTGCTACAGGTGAGTAACTATGCTTTCTCCAAGAATAAGCAGAAAGTCAGTCCTCACATATGGAACTCCCTAGCTACAGGCTACCGAGAACCTGTAGAAAAAACACAGCCCAGCCATGAGCAGCTGCAAGCGAATCTGAGAACAGACTCTGAGGACCCCAGTGTCCAGTGAGAACCATGGTTCCGGAAGCCTGAACAAGAAGGGCCGGAGGGCAGGAGTTGCCTAAACCCCGAACAGATTATGGAGTATGGCCTGGCCGAAGACACTGTCTCATCAGGATTGCCTCTCCAGGCTGTAGTGAGCTGCAAAAGCGTGAAGGGAAGACCAGGTAGCAGCCTGGCAGATGTCCGCCAAGGGGATGGAGCATAGGCTCACAACAGAAGTTGTCATAGCTCTGACATTGTGCGCCATGACTCAGCACTCCAATGGCAGCTTAGCCCAATTGTGGGTGAAGGCAAAGCAGTCCGCCACCCAGATGGACAGGGTGTGCTTAGTGACAACCTCCCCCAGACAACTGGGATTGTAAGAAATGAAAAACTGTGAGGCTTTATGGTGGCCCTGAGAATGCTGTAAGTAGAAGGACAGGGCTCTTCTGCAGTCCAGAGTATGCAGAACGGCTGCTGCCTTGTCGGCAGGTGGCTGTGGGAAGAAAGTGGGGAGCATCACCTCTTGGTTGAGGTAGAAGGCGGACACCACCTTTGGAAGGAATTTAGGACGGGTGCAAAGCATGACCCTATTCTTGTAGAACCTGGTGTAGGGTAGTTCGGCTACCAAGGCTTGGAGCTCATCGAGTCTGTGGGCAGAGGTGAGCACCACCAGAAAGACAACCTTACAAGATAGGTACCACAGGTGGCAGGTAGCCAAGGGTTCAAAAGGCAGCTTGGTAAGCTGTGTCAGAACCACATTGAGGTCCCATTCCGCTGGGGGAGACCAGATGGAAGGCTTAGAAAGCAGCAAGCCCTGCATGAAGTGGGTGATAAGGAGCTGGACAGAAAGATGCTTGCTCTCTATGGAGTGATGATGCACGGAGAGCGCGTTCAGGGGTACTCTAACGGAACTGGACTTAAGCCCACCCTGTGAGAGGTGAAGCAAGTACTGCAACACCGTGTGCACCCGACAAGAAAACAGGTCAAGCCATTGCTCGGGGCACCAGACCAAAAATCTGCACCTCTTGAAGGCGTAAGCTCGTCTTGTAAAGTCTTTACGAGAGGCTACGAGGACTTCCTCCACCTCTATGGGGAGGTTGAAGGGTGCAAGGGTGACCCGTTCAGCCGCCATGCTGTGAGCGATAGGGATCCCAGGTTGGGGTGGAGAAATCGAGCCCTCCTCCTGGGTCAGTAGACCTGGGGAACTCCCCAGAGAACTGAGAGCTCCGTCGAAAAGTGGAGCAACAGAGGGAACCAGGGCTGTCTGGGCCACCAGGATCATAGAAGCCCTGTCCCATTGGACCTTGAAGAGGGTCCGTCCGATGAGCGGCATGGGAGGAAAGGTGTACACCAGGTCCTCTGACCACAAGATGAGGAAGGCGTCTGGTGCTACCCGGCCTGGGTGTGGTTGGGGACAGCAGAAGTGGGGTAGCTGAGCATGGTCGAGCTGGCAAAGAAGTCCAGACTTAGGGTTCCTCATAGGTGGAACAGCCACTGCGCCACCTTGGGGACTAAGTGCCACTCATGCAGCTGGAGGACCCTGCTCTGCCTGTCCGCGAGGGCATTGTTCTGGAACGGCAGGTAGACTGCTCTAAGGGGCATCCCTTGCCTGATCACATACAAGCAGAGGGCCACAGCCTCCTGACAGAGGCTTTGAGACCCTATGCCCTCTTGTTTGTTCAGATAGAAAGCGTAGCTACTCACCTATAACAGGTGTTCTCCAGGGACAGCAGGAATCAGTCCTCACTTATGGGGACGTCAGCACTGATGGAGCCCATTCGGAGCAATTCCCCAGCTTTCAAAGAAAACCTTTGGGATTGCTGCCACGCATGCATGGTCCTCTTCCCACCCAAAGGTGCCATCTTGCGCACAGGTCCCATAGCTAGAGCCCTACTAAGCAGATGGCAAGGGAAGGACAAAAATAGCAACTCTTCAGGAAAGGTGGGAGGGTAGTGAGTACTGATTCCTGCTGTCCCTGGAGAACACCTGTTACAGGTGAGTAACTATGCTTTCTCCAGGAACAAGCAGGAAGTCAGTCCTCACTTATAGGACCTCCCCAGCTACAGGCTACTGAGCATGTAACCGAAAATGCCTCCACGAGGCCGTGAGCAGAAGTCGATGCCCGAAGGAGCCAAAGTCTTTGGGTCCGCGGGGCAAAGCTCTCGGTAGCTGTCGAAAAAGGGTCAGAGGGCAAAAGTTGCATATACCCCGAACAGATTACAGAGTACAGCCTGGTCAAAAGCACTGTCCTGGCAGGACTCCATCTCCAGGTAGTAGTGCGAAGCGAAAGTGTTCGCTGAAGACCAAGTCGTAGCCTGGCAGATGTCCGAAAGAGGCATTGAGCACAGCAAAGCCACCGAAGCCACCTTGGCTCGGACACCATGCGCGGTGACCCATCAATCCAGTGGGGCACTTGCCTTTGCTTGGGCAAAGGCGATGCAGTCCGCCACCCAGACAGAGATGGTGTGTTTGGCGAATGCCTGCCCCAGGAGACTGGGATCATAGGCGACAAACAGCTGGTCAGACTTGCGATGAATCTGGGTGCGCTGCAGGTAGAATGCAAGAGTTCTCTTTCAGTCAAGTGTATGCAATACCACTGATGCCTGGTCGGCATGTGGTCTTGGGAAGAAGGTTGGTAGGACTATCTCCTGATTGAGATGAAAATTTGAGACCACCTTCAGTAAGAACTAGGGATGGGTGCGGAGAAGCACCCTGTTCCCGTAGAACCTGGTGTATGGGTTGAGGGCCTGAAGTTTGCTGTCTCGGCGAGCCGAAGTCAAAGCCACCAGGAAGAACACCTTCCTGGAGAGATGCGGAAGCAAGCACGTCGCCATCGTCTCGAAGAGTGATCGTGTAAGATACATAAGCACCACGTTGAGGTCCCACTCCACCGGAGGAGGCTGGAGGGGAGGCATGGAAAGCAAGAGACCTCGCATGAAGCAGGAGAACAAGGGCTGCCCCGAGAGGGGTTTCTCCTCGACGGGGAGGTGATTCACTGAAATGGAGCTCGGGTATACCTTTGGCCCAACACAGGCCGTGTTTCGGAATTCCCTTCTTCAGGGGCTAAATGGCTAAAACAAATCATAAATAAATCAAACAATACAAATTAAAAACAATTAAAACAAACTGGCTCAAAACGCGGACATAATTGAATGTATAATGTATAAAATATAAAAATATATATACATATAATATATGTATGTGTGGCACCATTTCTAAATGGTGGAACGAATAAGTACGGCTAACATAAGAACAAAGGGAGCTAAACAATGATCTTAAATAACAATAATAAATAATAAATAATAAATAAAACTGATTGTCGCATTAAAATCCATTAAAGACACAATTAAAATAAAAATAAAGAGAAATATTTTATACATTATACATTCAATTATGTCCGCGTTTTGAGCCAGTTTGTTTTAATTGTTTTTAATTTGTATTGTTTGATTTATTTATGATTTGTTTTAGCCATTTAGCCCCTGAAGAAGGGAATTCCGAAACACAGCCTGTGTTGGGCCAATGGCTGATTTTGGTCAATAAAGATTAATATACGTCCCTCTGCTTGCTATCCACGTCTCTTTGTTGGACTGTTTGCGCACGTGGTGTTGTGCCCTTTTTGTTGGGCTCGGGTATACCCTGACATAATTAGATATCAATTCTGCCTTTGAGAGGTGGAGGAGATACTGAAGAACCCACCGGATAGAGCAGGAGAGCGGGTCGATCTTGAGCTCAGTGCACCAGACCAAGAAACGTCACCACTTAAAGGCGTACGCCCATCTCCTTGAGTCCTTCCTTGATGCGAGGAGAACCTCCTTGACCTCCTCCGGAAGATGCAGCAAAGCTAAGACGACCCATTCAGCCACCAGGCTGTAAGGGACAGCAAGGCCATGTTTGGGTGAAGCACCCAACCCTCCTCCTGTGTTAAAAGGCCAGGGGCACAACCCAGGGGGATTGGAGGCTCGGACGAGAGCTGGAGCAGAAATGGGAACCAAGGCTGTCGAGGCCACGAAGGAACCACAAGGATCACCGAAGCTTGGTCCCGCTGGACCTTGTGGAGGTTCCTCGCAATGAGAGGAGTGGGAGGGAAAGCATAAAGAAAGCCTGGAGGTCCAGCTCAAGAGGAACGCATCCGGGGCCAGCCTGCTCAGGTGCGGAACCAGGCCACAGAAGTAGGGAAGCTGCGCGTTCACCGGACTGGCGAACAGGTCCATGGATGGGTTTCCCCACCAATGGAACAAGAGTCCAGCGACCTCTGGATCCAGGTGCCACTTGTGTGGGCAGAGGATCCTGCTGAGTTTGTCCGCGAGGACATTCTCCTAGCCTGGAAGGTAGACTCGCCTCTCAGCGGAGGAGGCAGGATCCTGCTCCTCCCTCCTTGTTTATGTAAAACATGGCTGCCTTGTTGTCGGTCTGCACAAGCACCAACTTCCCGCTCAGATAACCCTCGAAGGCCCTCAGGGCCCATCGGACCGCTCGAAGCTTGAGCAGGTTGATCTGCTGCAGAGACTCCTCGGGCAACCACTGCCCCTGGGTGCACAATGTGCCGCAGTGGGTTCCCCACCCGAGCAGGGAAGCATCTGACATTAGGACGAGCTCATGCTGTGGGCATTCCCCGAAGGAGACTTTGGGGGTCCCGTCACCAACTTAGGAAGTTGTGGGGACTGCAGGAGACCCTGATAGGGTCTCTGAAGTGGTCAAAGGCCTGGCTCCATTGTGCCCTGAGGCACCACTGGGTTGTCCGCATGTGCATGCGGGCATGTTGGACCACATGGACCGTGGATGCCATGTGTCCTAGGAGGCGCAGCATGGCCCATGCCGTAATCCAAGCCCTGTTCTGGACCTGGGCCGCCATGGCCCCGAGGTGGTCTGCCCGGTCCGCAGGCAGGAAGGCAGTCGCTCGCTCCATGTCGAGGTGTGCACCAATGAACTCCAGGGTCTGCACCGGCTTGAGGTGGGACTTTGAGTAGTTGACCAAGAAGCCGAGGCGTTTGAGGAGAAGGATCATGCGCGATGCTGCCAGGCAGGCTTCGCCGATCAAGATCCCCATGACGAGCCAGTCATTGAGGTAGGGGAAGACGGGTATGCCCTGCTGCCTGAGAGAGGTGCCAGCTGCAGAGAAACACTTGGTGAAAACCCGTGGTGCAGACTCGAGTCCGAAGGCGAGCACTGTGTATTGGTAATGTTCCCACTGCACCCTGAAGCGCAGGTATTGCCTGTGTTGGGGGTGGACTAGGATGTAGGTGTAAGCATCCTTGAGATCCAAGGAACATAATCAATCGTCTTGCTGAAGAAAGGGCAGCAGGATGCCAAGTGATAACATTTTGAACTTCTCCTATCCCAGGGATCTGTGCTGGGTCCGCTGCTTTTTGACATATTCATAAATGACCTGGAAAGTGGAATAACGAGTGAGGTTATCAGATTTGCAGATGACACAAAACTATTTAAAGTTGTTAAAACCCAAGAGGATTGTGAAAAATTGCAAGAGGATCTTGATAAATTGGAAGACTGGGCATCAAAATGGCAGATGAAATTTAATGTGGACAAGTGCAAGGTTATGCACCTAGGGAAGAACAACCCAAACTATGGTTACACGATGCAAGGTTCCACATTAGGAACCACCACCCAGGAAAAAGATTTAGGCGTCATTGTGGATAAAACCCTCGGCCCAGTGTGCAGCGGTGGCCAAGAGAGCAAATAGAATGCTAGGTATGATAAGGAAAGGAATGGAAAATAAAACAAAAGATATTATAATGCCTCTATATCGTTCCATGGTGAGACCGCACCTTGAATATTGTGTGCAATTCTGGTCGCCGTATCTTAAAAAGGATATAGCGATTTTAGAAAAGGTACAGAGAAGAGCCACCAAAATGGTAAAGGGGATGGAAGGATACTCCTATGAAGAAAGGCTAAAAAGGTTAGGGCTCTTTAACCTGGAAAAGAGACGGCTGAGGGGAGATATGATAGAAGTCTATAAATTAATGAACGGAGTGGAACGGGTAAATGTAGATCGATTGTTTACCTTATCAGAATATAGAAAGACTAGGGGACATGCAATGAAGCTACAGGGTAAACTATTTAAGACTAATAAAAGAAAATATTTTTTCACTCAACGTGTAATCAAACTCTGGAATTTGTTACCGGAGGATGTAGTAAAGGCTGTTAGTGTAGCTGGGTTTAAAAAAGGTTTGGACAAGTTCCTGGAGGAAAGGTCCATAAACCATTATTAAGAAGTGACCGAAGATATCAATGCTTGACCCAGTACAAGCATTGTGGAACTTGTGTCTCTTGGGGAAACTGCTAGGTACGTATGACCTACATTGGCCACTGTTGGAAACAGAATACTGGGCTTGATGGACCTTGGTCTGACCCAGTATGGCATATCTTATGTTCTTATGAAACTTGTTTAGGTTCCGGAGATCGAGGATGGGGTGAAAGCCCCCCGTCTTTTACAGAACGAGAAAGTAGCGGGAGTAGAACCCACGGCCTCGAAGGTGCAGCGGTACCTTCTCAACCACTTGTTGAGTGAGGAGGTTGGACAGCTCCTGCTGCAAGAAGGTCTGGTGAGAAAGGAGTCGAGTAGGCTCTGCTGGAGAGAAGGGAGGAGGGCGCCTGTCCAGGCGGCGACGATATCCATCTCGGCCCACCCGGAGGACCCAGGTGTCTGATGTGATCAACGCCCACTGCGGGGCGAAGAGGAACAGGCGTCCCCCCCACCGGCGGAAGTGCTGCCGGGGGGCGAGAAGCTATGCAGTCTACGTCCAAAACCCTGTGTGGGTTGGAGTGGTGCCGATGGCTGGGCCTTAGGCCCTTTAGGCTTGCGGTGGCCATGTGCACCTACCTTCCCTTGCATGCAGGGAGCCGGCATGGGGGTGGGCGGGAAGGGTGGGCAACCCTGGTAGGGGAGCCCCCTTTTTTTTTTTTTTAGAAGAACGGCTTATTTATTTGCTGCTTCTTCCGAGGGTGGGAGAAGGTCTTACGCGAGAGACAAGTTTGAGTCACAAACTCCGTTTCTATCTCAGCAGCCTTATCCTCCAAAGGTTTACCAAACAGTTGCTCGCCGAGGCAGGGGATGTCCAGGAGCTCCTCCTGGACCCACTGCTCCAAGTCCGAGGACTGGAGCCATACCTGGTGCCGGGCCCCGATGACGGCTGCTGCTACTCGGGCGGAGGACTCAAACTTGTCATATGCGGCATGGGAGAGGTACTTTGAGCACTCCGCAACGGATGTCAGGAGGGTTTGAAACCTGAGAAGGGGTTCACCCCGAGGCCTGTGGAGAACCCGCTGAGCTCCTTCACGAGGTCACACAAGAACATGCCCATATACAATTGGTATGCCTGGATTCGGCATGTGAGCATGGACCCCTGATAGGCTTTGCGCCCAAGGGTGTCAAGGGTTCTAGACTCCCTGCCTGGGGGAGACTGAAGAGTGTGAATTATTTTGCATTGCCGACTCCACTATCATGGAGGTGTGTGGAAGGTGGGTCTTCCGGAACCCTGGGCCACTTTGGACCCTATACATGGTGTTGAGGCACTTGCTCACAATGGGGACTGAAGCAGGTGTCTCCCACATGTGGTGGAGCAGCCTTGATAAAATGGGAGGAACTGGAACAGTAAGAGACTCCTGAGACGGAGACTCATACTGTAGCTCCTCAGCTCGCGGCTCTTCTTCAGCCTGCATAGCCAGGCTGAGGGCCTGTGCCATGTCCCGCATGAATATTAGGAATGATGTGTCCTCGGGTGGTGAACACCTCTGAGAGGTGGGCGGGGATGGGTCCGAAGGGAGGTCCCTGTGGGCATGGGTCTCCGGGGAGGTATCCCCATTTGACTCCCAGCCCGAGAGGTCTGAGAAGGAGTCCAACTTGGGCTGGTCGCCCCGTCCAGAGGCTGAGGCCCGCTTGGAGCCAGAGGCCTTGGAGGATCTCAATCCCGAGGACTGGGAAGGCAAGCGAGACCGACGCTGAGGACCCTCATGAGGCCCACAGCTCTTGGGGGTTTCCAGCGTGCGTTTCGGTGTCCCTCGTGAGGGAACTTCGGTCTCAAGACTTAGGCCAGCCGTGCTGGGCATGAGCGCCTGCTGGGCAGCTAAGAAGACAGAAACGATGCACTCTAGCGCCAGCTTACAGGACTCCCACGTAGATGTGGGTCCCTGCAACGCCAACACTGGGGTTACCGGGTCTGATGTGGAGGAGGAGAGGGGGTCCTCACCGGGATGACCCTCAGGAGACTGGGTGCCATTGCCGGAGGCCTCTGTGTGTATGCAGTATCTTTCGAGGCCGCTCCTTGTCCGACTCTTGGGAACCCCGGGGGAAGATGAGTGACCGAGCGCAGGAGCGGTCGCGCTTTTCTGGAGCCCCCAACAGCGACTTTGAGGTCTTCTTCTTCTTAAGCCTCTCCACTCCAGGGGACCCCTGGTCGGACTGCTGCCGAAAGCGCGGGGCCGAAGTGGGGGATCCCACCAGCGGAGGGATGACGGAGGGTGACGCCAGGGATTTCGGGGCCACCTTCCGGAAAATGTCATTGGACTTCTGCTTACGACTTAGCAGGGCTTTGGAGGACATTTTCTTGCAGAGAGCAGAGCTCCGGGTCATGGTCGGCACCAAGACACCAAAGACAGCAGTCACGGGTGCCCGTGAGCGACACGTTTTTGGAGCATCTGTCACATTTCTTAAAACCAGTGGCCATTGGGGCAAATAGGGCTCCCGCTAGGTCAAAGACCTTTGGGGCCAGCAGTTGAGGGAAAAAAGGGCACGAAGTCCGCAAAAGGAAAAACGTTTACAGAAAAGGACGTCCCCTCGCTCAAGGGAAAAAGAAGAGCAGGGGAGGATGGGTAGAGGACCGGTGCTACCGGAAAAACACAGGCCAGAGGCCGAAAACGAAACACTTTTTCCAAGGGACGAGGATATGCCTCCGCAGAAAAAGGGAGACTGAGCAAGATGGCACCTTTGGACGGAAAGAGGACCACGCATGCGTGGCAGCAATCCCAAAAGCTTTCTTTGAAAGCTGGGGAATTGCTCTGCGTGGGCTCCGTCGGTGCCAACGTCACCCATTAGTGAGGGCTATCTTCCTGCTTTTTCCTGGAGAATATCGCAACCCTGAGTGCCAGAAAGATGGCCCTTTGTTCCATCAGGTTGATCTGCTGCTGGCTTTCCTCAGGAGACCAGATGCCCTGCGTGCACAGTTCTTTGCAATGGGCACCTCAGCTCTGCAGGGAGGCGTCTGTCGTGAGTATCCCC
This sequence comes from Ichthyophis bannanicus, assembly GCA_033557465.1. NCBI lineage: Eukaryota > Metazoa > Chordata > Amphibia > Gymnophiona > Ichthyophiidae > Ichthyophis > Ichthyophis bannanicus. The sequence goes on from CM066041.1 coordinate 279,116,975, forward strand.
TAGGGGTATTGAAAGGGCAAACCTCTCTGCAGATGGTGTGTGCTCTGCCACCAATTGAGTGACTCTGCTAGTTGATGGGACACAGAGACCCTGTCCCAGAGCCAGCCTGTGGTCTGAGTCCACCGACAGTGGAGGCACCACTGAGCTGTCCACATGTGGAGACGGGTGCTGGGGACCACATGGACTGTGGAGGCCATGTGGCTGAGCAGGCGTAGCATGGGCCGCACCGACAGGGTATGACGGTGCTTCACCTCGGTCACCAGGGCCATGCGACAACCTGACCTTTCCAAGAGGAGGAAGGCCTTGGCTTGGAGGGTGTCCCAGCGAGCCCCTATGAACTGCAGGTCCTGTGCTGGAGTGAGGTGAGATTTGGGGTGGTTTATCATGAACCTCAGGTTTTGTAGCACCTGAATGGTGCAGGCCGTGGCCTGGTGCACCTCTGAAGCAGTGTCTCCTTTTATGAGCCAGTCATCCAGGTATGGAAAGATGAAGGCCCCTTGGAGATGGAAGTAGGTAGCCACCACTGCCAGGAATTTGGTGAAGACACTGGGTGTGGAGGCTAGGCCAAAGTGAAGTACCTTGTACTAGTAGTGGTCGCCCCCGACCATGAACCGCAGGTACTGTCTGTGACTGGGATGGATAAGGATGTGGGTATAGGCATCTAGGTCCAAGGAGCATAACCAATCTCTCTGTTGGAGGTAGGGCAGCAAAGTTCCAGGATCAGTAGTTGAACTTTTTCTGCACCAGGAATTTGTTCAGGTTTCTCAGGTCCAGGTCCTTTGGCACCATGTTCTTTTTTGGACCAGGAAATATCTGTAGTAGAATCCCTTCCCCCTTGAGTGGAGAGGTACAGACTCGACAACCCTGTCCCTGAGAAGGCCTGTGAATTCCTGCAGAAGCAGGGCCTGGTGTAGGGGAGTCCAAGGGGGCTCTCCTGAGAAAGAAGGAGGGGGCTTCTGGTTCAGGTGAAGGAGGTAATCCTCCCTGACCACCTGGAGTGCCCAGGAGCCGATGGTTATGGTAGCCCACCAGTGGGTAAAATAGGGACAGGTGCCCTCCTGCTGGTAGCTGATCTCTCATGGGTAGCGAGGCTATGCCTTGGCAGTCAAAACCCGACTCAGTCTGGGCTGCAGTTGGTGTTTGGGGCTTGGGCCCTGGCCTGTTCCCTTGCACTGATGACCCTGTGGAGGGATCTGGGTAGATGGGTAATGGGGTTAGCCCCAGTAGGGCTGGCTCTTTCTGTGGAAGGGAGGCCTCTTCCCGGGTGTTTTCTTTCTGGGAAGAGCAGAGGTCTTCCTCGAGAGCTGAGTTCTGGTGACATACTCTGTCTCAATTTCAGCTGCCTTGTCTTCCATTGGCTTGCTGAAGAGTTTTTCCCTGAGGCAAGGGATGTCAAGGAGTTTCTCCTGAATCCATTGCTTGGGGGTCTGATGCCTGGAGTCAGGCACCGATGCCCGTGGTGGCCATCCTCAAGCTGGACTCAAAGCCGTCGTAGACCGCTTGAGACAGGTACTTCGAGCAGTCACCAACGGATCTCACGAGGGTCTGGAAGCCGTGGAGGTGCTCCCCTATTGAGGCCCGCCACGAAGTCTCAGAGTTCCTTGGTGAGGTCTCGGAAGAATGTGCCCATATACAGTTGGTAGGTCTGTATGTGGCATGCTAGCATCGAGCCCTGGTAACATTTCCATTCAAGGGTGTTGAGGGCGCAAGACACCGATGAATGGGTCTTCGGGCTCTTTTGTCGGCGCATAGCCGACTCGACCACCATGGAGGTGTGAGGGAATTGAGCCTTCCGGAACCACGGACCTCGCTGGACATGCAGTTCATGGTATCCAGGCTTTGGCTGATGATCGGCACCGATGCTGGCGTCTCCCACATCCGGAGAAGTCGACAGAAGATGGGGGGAACAGGGAGAGTGAGGGCTTCATTGGGTGGGGCCTCATACAAGCGGATTTCAAGTTCCTCTGTACGAGGGTCCTCCTCTGACTTGTGAGGGAGAGAGACTTTGCCATGTCCCGGATGAACTTGAGGAATGAGGTGTCCTCAGGTGGGGGAAGAACACCTCGAGGCCGGTTGAAACGGGTCCGAGGGGAGATCCTGGAGGGCCCGTGTGTCTGGGAAAGTCTCGAAGTTGGATTCCCAGTCGGAGTAGTCTGTCAAAGACTCGAGACCTGATGGCTCCAGTGGTGCCGGAGGATCCAGTCTTCGATACCTCGGAGCCAGTGTCTGGTTGGAGCCAGATGCTTCGCAAGCAAGTACCTCAATCCCGAGGATCGGGAGCGAGAACAAGACCCTCGCCAAGGATCTGCATGAGGCATGTATCTCTCGGGGATTGCTTTGGTGGATCGGGGAGTCCTCGGCACCATGAGGACCCTCTGGTGGTTTGGCTGTTTAAAGGGAAAACCTCTCTGCAGATGGTGTGTGCAGTGGTCTCCGGGCATGTACCAGCAGAGCCAGGCAGTGACGCCTGCTGCAAGGAGAGGAACACAGAAATACTGCGTTCCAGCACCAGCATACTGGTTTCCCCACTCGGGGGTCGCAGCATTTGACACAGATGCCGGGGTAACCAGGTTGGTTGTTGAGGAGGTCCTCAATGGGACGAGCCTCAGGAGTCTGGGATCCGTCACCGGATGCCTTAAAACTTTAGTCCTGGCTACCTTTGCTGGTCGCTACTGCTCCGACCCCTCGGATGCCTGTCAAGGGCTGAGGGACCATGCACGGGACTTGCCATGCTTGTCTGTCTCCCAGGATGAGGTCCTCAAGGCCTTCTTCTTACGCTCTCGCTCCGGAAACCCTTGCTTGGAATGTCTGTGTGCCCGCTTGGGAACCATGGGGGCTTTACACAACTCTGAGGATCTGTGCGGGGCCTTAGAGCGCAAGGCTACCGGGGTCGAGTCTGCCCTATGGATGATGTCATCCTGCTTCTGCTGGCGACTTTGGATTGCTTTTGCAGACATCTTTTTACATAGGGAGCACTCTTCTGGGTCATGGTCGGCACCCAAACAGCAGAGACAACAACAGTGTGCATCAGTGAGAGATACGTTTTTGGAGCTCCAGGGAGGGACGACCGCACGCATTGGCAACCTGACCTGTTTGACTGCTCGCAAAAACAGAGTAACATCCTGATGACATGCCAACGGGGAACCCTTTATCTTTCCCTGGTAACAGGCCAGCACCACCACCTGCACCTTGAGAGAATTCAAGGCCAGCCCCTTATCCACGCCATCTTGCAAAAACACCAAAACATCTACTACTGATGCCCCCGTGGCCGCAGCTGCATTGCTCACACCAGTCCTCGATCACCTGCCAAATCCTAACATATCCAATCAGTATATCTGTCACTTCTCAGAGCTTCTTAATACTTTTCAGTTATATAATCAAATCAGCTGATTTGATTATATAACTGAAAATCCTAACATATGACAAGGACGTGGATTTCTTCTTGGCCTTCAACAGCATGGAAACCACTCAAAGCGAATACCCTCATCTCATTAACCACATCCGCTCAAGAGCCAGGCCGTAAGCAAGAATCGATCCACCTGCGACATTCTGATAGATCCCTGGAAGAGCAGGTTAGGTGTCTGTGGAAGGTGCCACGGCTGGTCCACTAACAGTCTGATCAGATCAGCATACCAAGAGTGCTGGGGCCATTTGTGAGCTACAAGAATCACTCGACCAGCCAATCAGGTCCAAGAAAGGAAAATGTACAGGATCCCCTCCTGTGGCTAGGGCTGCGCCAGGGCATCCAGACCTTCTGATATTGCTACCTCCGTCGACTAAAGAAGCAACTGACCTTGACGTTGTCAGTGGTTGCCATGAGATCCATTATTGGCTAACCTCAGCACCAAGCGATAGCGGCCATCACTAAGTCTGCTAGGACCCACTCCTCCACAACTATGCAATGCCTGCTGAGATAATCCGCTACATGAGCCACTGACAGTGTGTTTAGATGGCATTCGGCCCACTGAAGAAGCGGAGTGACCTCCGCTGCTAGGAGCGTACTGCCTATGCCACCCTGCTTATTGATATACACCCCTGCCAAGGCATTGTCCATTAACACTCTCACCACTCGCATCTCCACTAACAAGGCAAAAAGGTGTTGTAGCACCATCCAAATTGCATGAATCTCTAGAAGATTGATGGACCAGGAGCTCTCCTCCACCCACTATCTCCCCTGAGCCACATGGGCGAGGCAATGTGCCACCCAACCGCTCAGACTGGTGTCCGTGGTCACCAAGACCCAATCTGGCTGCTCCAATGACATGTCCCTCTTCAAGTTGTTCTCCTGCAACCACCACTGCAGCACCACTTTGGTGCTCCTTGGGCACTGAAGCCTGCAAGACAGGGTATGAGAATGAGGTGACCACCTCGAGAACAAAGCCCTCTGTAGCAGCCACATTTGGAATCTGGTCCAGGGCACTAAATCTAGCACTGCCACCATCAGCCACAGAACCCGCAGGTAATGCCAGGCTGATAGCTGCAACATCCATAGAAACTGGCGCAGAGGACTCTGGAGCTTGAGAATGCACCCTTCTCTCAATGAGACTAATCCGGTCGCTGTGTTGAACCGGGCTCCCAGATAAACTAACTGCTAGGAGGGGGATCAGCTTGCTCTTGGCCGAGTTGACCACACCCCAAGTTCTGCAGAAAGGAGATCACTTTCCGAGTCACCACTTGACTCTCATTCTTGACTTGGCTCAAATGAGCCAGTTGTCCAGACACTGGTGAACTAAGATTCCCTGCTTCCTTTGAACCGCCACTGCCACCGCCATAACCTCGGTGAACGTCTTGGGCACAATCGCCAGTCCAAAGGGCAGTGCCCAAAACTGAAAATGCCCCATGCATGTCGCAAACCAAAGGAAGTACTGGTGATCTGAACATATGGGAATGTGCAGGTACGCCTCGGTCAAGTCCAGCGTAGTGAGGCACTCTCCCCTTTGCACTGCCACCATAATGGAATGCAACGTTTCCATATGAAATCTTGGCATGCCCATGATGGCGTTCACATTCTTGAGGTCGTGGAGGGGCCGAAACGAGCCTTCTTTCTTGGGGACTATGAAATAGATTGAGTATCAATCTGAACCACATTGATCTGGTGGCACAGGTACTACGGCCTCTATCGCTAGGAAATGCTGCAGAGTTGTGCAGACTGCCCGAAGCTTGCCCAGAGCAGTGTAAGGGGACAGTGTGAAGGCCTCTTTCAGTAGTTGCTGGAACTCGAAAGCACAACCCTCAAGTTATCTGGACCCAGGAGTGATAGAAGTGCTGACGATGTCCCCTGATATGCTCCCCTAACTCTTGGGCCTCCCTGGCTTCATTGTGGCTTTTTGATGGAACCAGAGGACCCCACGTAGTAGCCACAGTGGGACCTCTGTCACAAAAAGACTGCCTCTGGAAATGAAAATATCCTCTTTGTGAGGGAGGAAAGTGTGTTGCCCGAAAGCGATGAAAGTAGCTCGCCCCTCCCCGTGACAGGACTGACTGCCCTTTATCTCCTCGAGGCTTGTCCTCCGGCAACTTGCCCCCTTTAGAATCCCCAAGGTCCTTAACCAGCTCTTTCAGAGGATTGCCAAACAGTAGCTTGCCCTTAAAGGGCAGCTTGCTCAACCTGATGTTGGAAGATACATCCGCCAACCAGTTACACAATCACAGAAAACACCGAGCCACAACTATCAATGCCTTACTCTTGGAAGAGTAGCAGACCAGATCATAACAAAAATCAGACAAGTAAGCCATGGCCGACTCCAGCTTGGGGATCTCCTCCGGCTCCACGCCCAAATATTGGAGCAGACCAGGCAATGCCTGAATCCAGTGCATGCAGGCTTGCGCTACATGGGCTCCACAGATATAGGCCTGTAAAGACAAAGTGTTCACCACCAATGCCTAGCTCAAATCCAGCCAGTGCTCCTGCGGATCCTTTAGAGTCTTATCACCCTCCAACAGAATTGTGGTCTTCTTGGTCACCGCGCTGACCAAGGCATCCACCTTGGGGGTACAAAACAACTTTTTCTCTGCTGGTGGAAGATGGTAGAACTGAGCAGGGCCCCCCTCATCCAGGCCCAAGCCTTCCTCTGAGAGAGAGGAACCCTACCTGGTGTCCTCCACCTCTCCTGAGAGGTCTTCTTCATCCAAATCCTCAGCAGTCAGAGGAGATGCACAAGTGCTTACCTGGGTCGCCCTCCCCTGTCAGGGGCAGAGAGCACTTAGGAGCTAAGGATTTCCCAGAGGAGAGGGCTCCCCCAAAGTCCTTGGTCTTTTTCCAGCCTATAAACTTGGTGGAGCAATAAAATAAAACCAGGGAAAACAATGAACCGTCATCCTGTGGCACCTCAGGGGACCCTGTCTCTCCCCCCTCACCACCAACAATGACTGCTCTGGAGTTAAAATGGCCGTGGTAGGGCCAGCACCCAAAGATAAGATAGCCGATGGTGAGCCAGCACGGGAAACCTCCTGCCTGCTCAAAGAGGAGAAGACTGACCAAGTTTGCGCTCCTGACTTATCCCGGGCCCCCGCGACCCACCAGGAAGTGGACTCAATCCTTCTATTTGCTGCTCAATTTCCTGGCTCTTTTTTTCACAGGACCAGCAACATCCAGCCCACATACGGCACAAACCAACTTGGGAGCAGGCATCGTGATCGATAGACCCCCAAGTAAACAGCATGCCCAAGCTGCGCTATTCCATTTCCAGAGGAGATGAAAGCAACAGAGGATAATAGCAAAACTGTCCACACACTTACTGCGCCAAGCTGAGATGGCAAAGTAGGCCCCTCACTAACTCTATATGACTGCCTGCCATAGTCGGGAGACTCTGATGCCGACCCAATGACTCATGGGGTCTCCACCGAGGTCTGCTCCAACCCACTGAAGGGCTCCTGGGTACACTGCTCAAATGACCACTCCAGAAATTTTTATTTTTTTTCACCATGCTGCAATTGAAATTGTGCAGTAAGACCTCCATTTTTTTTTCAGGACAGCTCTGCTGAACTTTTTTTTTTTTTAATCCTATGCCAAACTCTTCAGGTGATAGCGAATTCAGTCAGACAGATCCCAGAGGAAGTCTGCCCTCCAGCTGCTGGAGACTCGGTTGTGGCAAGATCCTCAATGGCTATAGGGTGACATCACAAAAAGATCTGCATAATCAGTCTCCAGCTGCTGGTGGACAGACATAACCCGTTTGTCTGGACTAGAATGGAGTGATGTGGAAGAGTGCATTACCCAATAATCTCTCTCATGGTCTGACTCCTACTACAGAGGTTAAGCATGGTCGGTTTCAGGTCTCTGGGATTTCGAGGTGCTGCTACTGAAAAGAGAATTTCAGTCTCTTTTAAAACAGTCCTTCTCTGCTGACATCTTTTCTTCATAGGTTTTCTTACAGCAGTATTTGAGGGTATCTGGAGAAACATCCACTATAAGGATACTGATAATGAAATAATTCACAGGGATACTAATTCCTCTGGAGAGTCAGATAGTTGTAGTTGTCTTTAATACATAAGGGAATCCTTTATCCAGACTTATACCAGATAATGGAATTTTCCAGAAAATTGAAGTTCTGAATAATGAGAGCTTTCTGATAGAGAAAGTTCAGATGATAGGAGTTTTTCCGGCTAATAGAACATAGCCGAAGTACATGATTTGTTTTCAGAGAATGAGCATTGTTTGGATAGCACACCCTTCTCTGAAGTTTCTGTTATATTCAAGTTATAAAGAAATTATTTTAGAAATAGTTTATCTTTAGAATGGGAGCAGGAACTAACCTAATATTTCCCCTAAGCCAATAAAAATGCCAGAAAGTCCGATAAGGCTTTTTGCTTGAGTGCCAAATCTGTTCATGGAGCCGATGCAGGTTCCGTAGACCCCAGAAAAGAAGGTCAGTTCCAAACCTTGAAATCAAACAAAACAACATCTCAGCTATTACAGTTTCCTTGTCCATGTGAATGTAACATTCATGCTTTGACATGTTTGCTTATATATACAGGCACATCTTCAATGGGTCTTTCTTTACAAGCATCTTTTTTCATTCTGCCCTCTTGTACAACATCCATACAGATACGAATGTACCGACATCTGCACTGCTCTTTCCTTACCCACAAAAAAGACATTTCTTCATTTTCTGCTGAGCATCCAGCTCTGAGTCAACATAATTTTGGGATGATGCAATAAATACTGTAAAAGATATAAGCAGTTCCACACATACCCTGGTATATGAGTGATGTTCATTTCTGTCATAGTATATGCTCAAAATTCTCCTATTTGTAGACACTACCCCTGAGATTATGAAGCCTACTTTCTAAGGCACAGACACATCCATACATGCACCTGGATCCACTTTACCCCTTCTTGTGTACTGAAAATCTGGCGTGAATATTTGGGGACATACACATGGCCTGTCCAGTCCCCATGCCATCAAGCACAATCCGGGTAGTGTGGGATTTTTAGTGCAGGAACTAGTGCTACCTTTTGGTGTAACACCCAAACTGTGTGCTAACCTATGCGTAATCGGGTAGTGGACTTTATCAAACATGCCCCAATAAGTGCAAAAATATACCGTGCTTTAGTATACTGGCCCCTATGTGTTACTTTTCCACATTCTAGTAACCAGTCTGACTTGGAGAAACAAAATAGCAATGTAGTGACAAAATTTACAAAATGTACCAGATAGCCAGCCTGACCTCTCCAAAGCCAAATATTAATTTGAATTTCAATCTGAATGATCACCTCACCTCAATATGTGTGATAATTTTGATGGAGATTGAAAGCTGTAATGCAGTCCAAAAACGTTCCTTACTAAAATTAACACTAGGGATACTCTATAAATTTAAGGAGGCTTTACTGGAAACAGGTCCTCATAAATTAGTAGAAATTGCAATGAAATACTTCAGTTCACACTGACTCAGGGCAAATTTGAGATTCAAAAATGTCTCATGAGTTCTCATGATTCAGGTTGTGTTCCAATCACGAGCCCACCCTTCCTTTTCGGATTAAAGCATACAAAGCACACCCACCCTCCCCTGGGAATTTCACAGCTTTATAGGTACTTGCACAACTTAAAAGACAGGAGGTGCTCTCAGGTTAAGCTCATTACCCAAATCAGTCATACACCAAGGACCTGAGATTAATTAAGCTTCAGGTGAACAAGGTATATTAAACTTCTTAGGTACAGTTTTAGTGGTATAAATATCCATTGCACCCTTTAGTACATATAGAACTTAAAGATCTAAACACAAACTTAAAACTAAGATGCAGACAGCAGTCCAGCAGCGGGATGTGGGCTTTCCAGTCTTTTGCATTGAGTGTCACATGTATGATTTTCTCCCAGCTGGTGAGAGGTCTTACGTGTGCACTAGGTGCAAGGAGCTCTCTGCTCTCAGGGAACAAGTCCGTTCTCTAGAGGCTAGAGTAGCAGACTTGGAAAACATAAGACAGACAGAGAGGTACATAGACGAGACCTACAGGGATATAGTCCTGAAGTCCCACCTCCAGTCTGGCAGCATCCCTGTTGCCATGGAGGAGAGAGGTCACGTGACAGGAGAGCATCACCCTGGTGTGGCAGGAAGTGATCCTGTAACTAGGACCTGTCCTCCAGGTGATGTAAACCCCTCTCGCACCGAGGAGGTTTCTCCAGGGCCAAGTGCCCATGCGGGAAGGGTTAGGACAGCAGTTATAGTTGGTGATTCGATCATTAGGCATGTAGATAGCTGGGTGGCTGGTGGACGTGAGGATCGCCTGGTAACATGCCTGCCTGGTGCGAAGGTAGCGGACCTCACACGCCACCTAGATAAGGTCTTAGATAGTGCTGGGGAGGAGTCTGCTGTCTTGGTACATGTTGGTACCAATGACATAGGAAAATGTGGTAGGGAGGTTCTGGAAGCTAAATTTAGGCTTTTAGGTAGGAAGTTGAAATCCAGAACTTCCAGGGTAGCGTTCTCCGAAATGCTTCCCGTTCCACGCGCAGGACCCAATAGGCAGGCAGAGCTCCGGACTCTCAATGCGTGGATGAGACAATGGTGCAGAGATGAGGGGTTCGGATTTGTTAGGAACTGGGGAACATTCTGGGGAAAGGAGGGGCTCTTCCGAAGGGATGGGCTTCACCTTAACCGGGATGGAACCAGGCTGCTGGCATTAACCTTTAAAAAGGAGATAGAGCAGCTTTTAAACTAGATAATAGGGGAAAGCCGACAGTCGCCCAAGAGCGCATGGTTCGGAAGAATGTATCCTTGAAGGATACTACAAAAAGCAGAGAGGTTCCAAAAAAGAGTAAAGTAGCCCAAATGCCCTCGAGTATGGAGCAGACAGAACTTAAAGATCCCAAATTACCCATGTCTACCAATAGCCAAATTAATATGAATAAAATACAGTCTCTAAAATGCTTGTATGCAAATGCTAGAAGTCTACAAAACAAGATGGGAGAGTTAGAATATATAGCACTAAACGAGAGGTTAGATATGATTGGAATATCAGAGACATGGTGGAAGGAGGACAACCAGTGGGACACTGTGATACCTGGGTACAAACTATATCGAAATGATAGAGCTGATCAAATTGGTGGAGGGGTTGCGCTCTATGTTAGAGAGGGCATTGAGTCAGAAAGGATTAAAGTTTTGCAAGAAACAAAATTTGCTGTAGAATCTCTATGGATTGAAATTCCATGTAAAAAGGGGAAGGCGATGGCAGTGGGGGTGTACTATCGTCCGCCTGGCCAGAATGAACAAATGGATGATGAAATGCTCAAAGAAATCAAGGAAGCTAGCAAAAGTTACAGTGCAGTAATAATAATGGGTGATTTCAATTACCCCGGCATCGACTGGGTCAGTGTCACAACAGGACATGCTAGGGAGATAAAGTTCCTAGATGAAATAAATGACTGCTTCTTGGAGCAGCTGGTTCATGAACCGACCAGAGGGGAAGCAATATTAGACCTAGTCCTTAGTGGAACACCAGATGTAGTGCAAGAGATAAGGGTGTTGGGGCCACTTGGCAATAGTGATCATAGCATGATCGCCTTTGATTTAATTAGTGGAGGAGGGATAGTAAGGAAATCCACAGTACTACCCTTTAACTTTCGAAAGGGAGACTATGATAGAATGAGGAAAACAGTTAAGAAAAAACTAAAAGGAGCAGTTGCAAAGGTTAAAGACGTACATCAAGCTTGGGTGTTGTTGAAAAATACTATCTTGGAAGCCCAGACCAGCTGTATTCCACGCTTTAAGAAAAGTGGAAGGAAGTCCAAAAAATTGCCAGCATGGTTTAAAGCTGAGGTCAGAGAGGCTGTTGTTGCCAAAAAAGCATCTTTCAAGAAATGGAAAAAAGAGCCAAATGATGAAACCTGGAAACAGCACAAGCACTGGCAAGTCAAATGCAAGGCATTGATAAGGCAGGCAAAGAGAGAATTTGAGAAGAAGCTTGCTGCGGAAGCAAAAACGCGAAATAAAGACCTTTTCAAGTACATTCGTAGCAAAAAACCCGTGAGAGAGTCAGTTGGTCCATTAGATGATAAAGGGGTTAAAGGAGCACTAAGAGGCGACAAGGCGATAGCGGAGAGACTGAATGAATTCTTTGCTTCGGTCTTTACTGAGGAAGATGTAGGGATGTTACCCACGACTGAAGTGGTATTTAAAGGTGTGGAAGAATTGAAGGAAATATCGATACATCGGGAAGATGTCCTACAACTATTAGATAAACTGAAGAGTAGCAAATCACCTGGGCCGGATGGTATACATCCAAGGGTGTTGAAAGAACTGAAATTTGAGATTGCAGACCTGCTATCAGTAATCTGTGAACTATCATTAAAATCATCTCTAATACCTGAGGATTGGAGGATCGCCAATGTAACACCAATTTTTAAAAAGGGTTCGAGGGGTGATCCGGGAAACTACAGACCGGTGAGCCTGACATCAGTACCGGGAAAAATGGTAGAAACCATCATAAAGAATAAAATTACTCAGCATATAGATAGTCATGACCTAATGGGAGACAGCCAACATGGCTTTAGACAAGGAAGATCTTGTCTTACTAATCTGTTATGTTTTTTTGAAGGAGTGAATAAACAGGTGGACAAAGGTGAGTCGGTTGATATTGTGTATCTGGACTTTCAGAAAGCCTTTGACAAGGTCCCTCATGAGAGACTTTTGGCAAAACTAAAGAGTCATGGGATAGGAGGCAGTGTACTACTGTGGATCAGGAACTGGTTAAAAGATAGAAAGCAGAGGGTAGGGCTAAATGGCCAATTTTCCCAATGGAGAAAGGTGAATAGTGGTGTACCCCAGGGATCTGTGCTGGGTCCGCTGCTTTTTGACATATTCATAAATGACCTGGAAAGTGGAATAACGAGTGAGGTTATCAAATTTGCTGATGACACAAAACTATTTAAAGTTGTTAAAACCCAGGAGGATTGTGGAAAATTGCAAGAGGATCTTGATAAATTGGAAGACTGGGCATCAAAATGGCAGATGAAATTTAATGTGGAGAAGTGCAAGGTTATGCACCTAGGGAAGAACAACCCAAACTATGGTTACACGATGCAAGGTTCCACATTAGGAACCACCACCCAAGAAAAAGATTTAGGCGTCCTTGTGGATACCATGTTAAAACCCTCGGCCCAGTGTGCAGCGGCAGCCAAGAGAGCAAATAGAATGCTAGGTATGATAAGGAAAGGAATGGAAAATAAAACAAAAGATATTATAATGCCTCTATATCGTTCCATGGTGAGACCGCACCTTGAATATTGTGTGCAATTCTGGTCGCCATATCTTAAAAAGGATATAGCAATTTTAGAAAAGGTTCAGAGAAGAGCCACCAAAATGGTAAAGGGGATGGAAGGCTACTCCTATGAAGAAAGGCTAAAAAGGTTGGGGCTCTTTAACCTGGAAAAGAGACGGCTGAGGGGAGATATGATAGAAGTCTATAAATTAATGAACGGAGTGGAACGGGTAAACGTAGATCGATTGTTTACCTTATCAGAATATAGAAAGACTAGGGGACATGCAATGAAGCTACAGGGTAAACTATTTAAGACTAATAAAAGAAAATATTTTTTCACTCAACGTGTAATCAAACTCTGGAATTTGTTACCGGAGGATGTAGTAAAGGCTGTTAGTGTAGCTGGGTTTAAAAAAGGTTTGGACAAGTTCCTGGAGGAAAGGTCCATAAACCATTATTAAGAAGGGACCCAGGATATCAATGCTTGAACCAATACAAGCATTGTGGAACCTGTGTCCCTTGGGGAAACTGCTAGGTACGTATGACCTAGATTGGCCACTGTTGGAAACAGAATACTGGGCTTGATGGACCTTGGTCTGACCCAGTATGGCATATCTTATGTTCTTATGTTCTTATGTAAAGCACTTTGCCTATAAGTCAGGGCAAAGCTGATTTTCCTACTTTAAAATAAAACCCTACAAATTCACAATTTCTATCCCAGAACAAGCAAGCCATTTACTCAATGATGTCATCAGAAATTCCACAGAAATGTGGTAAAATGATTCTTAGTTATCTCTGTGTAGGATGGTGAAATTTTACTTAACATTAGATTTCCTTTCCTGTAATCCTGCTAGACCAGTCCAGACTAGTGGGTTATCTCTGTCTTCCAGCAGATGATGAAGTCAGAGAAAACATCAGAAACTTGCAGCGACCTACCCATTTAAATGGATGGCAAAGCAGATTAAATATCTTGGGGTACAAATAAGTAGTAATTCGAAGGAGCTTAAACGTCTGAACTATAACCCACTGGTGACTAAAATAATAACAGACCTGCTGAGGTGGGACAGACCCGCTTTCTCCTGGTTGGGAAGAATAGCCATTATAGAGATGAATATACTCCCTAGGCTGCTATTCATTTTTATCTCATTACCTATCTCATTGCCAGCAGAGCAGTTAAGATTATTGCAATGGCAAATAGTCTCCTTTATTTGGAGAGAGTAAATAGGAGAGTGATGTGCCGGGGTAGAAGTGGAGGGGGAATGGGGGTATCTGAGATAAGATACTACAAAGCAGCGCAGTTGAGGGCGATTCTGTACTGGCAGAAGGGCCCCGAGAGCTGTCAATGGATGAGGACAGAGCAAGAGGAAGGAGGAACAGACCCCATCACTGGGGGGGGGGGGGGGGGACCGCGGGCAGGGAAAGGGGTAGGGAGAGGGCAGATAGAACAAAACCCATTTAAAGCTCTTACTTTAAAAATTTGGCATTAGGAAAAAAGCCAATTGGTGAGCAAAGGTGGAGCAATTCATATGCAAAGAATAAAATCCTGTGAAGGATTTAAGGAGGGGGTAAATTCACAAATATTTTATAGGTGGGAAGTACAAGGGTTACAATATGTAGGACAAATGTATAACAAAGTGGGCAAGATGTATACATTTGTGGAGTTGCAAAAGGCTTTTTCACTTGAAAAGGGGGACTGATATGGGTACCACTAAAATGAGACATTTCCTATGACAAAAAGCAGAGGGGGGCAGCTGGTGATAAAGAAAAGCTACCTTTTGAGAAGCTGTCCCATCAAGGAACAAAGGAGAAAGGCCTTATCTCTCAAATATACAGAGGGCTGGATCCTGAGGGCCATATAGAGGGATACCAAGCAGCCTGGGATGAAGAAAGATAGGGGTAATATTTATGAGGTGACCCAGATAACAACGGGATCAGCATCCATACAGGAGCACTGCAACAAGATGCTGTACCGAACATATGACACCAAAGAGGATAGCAGAGATAGAGAAGAAAAGAGCCCCCTCTGCTGGAAAGGGTGTGGAGCAATAGGCATATAACTACATGTTTGGTGGGAGTGTCCGGTTATTCAGGAGGCCTGCAATGGATGAAAAAAGAAGGAGAAATTAGGTCTTACCTGTTAATTGTCTTTCCTTGAGCTCTCTCCGGGCCAGTCCAGGAAATGTTAGGATTGTCAATCCCCTTCAGCAGCTGAGGACTGATAAACGTCAAGCTTTGCTGACAGCTCAAGCCACTCCCCTGATGTCAATGTACCAGTCTTCTTTTGACAAAGCAGCTAAACCGCAACCTCGGAAAAGATAAGGCAAACCAAAATAGGAACTGATAAGTCTCTACATTCCCCAGGAACGGACTGCACACGCCAAACGCAATGTGAGCCGCACTCTTGAGTTGATTCTTTTTTTTTTGTTGTTTTTCCTGTTTTCACCAACCAAACCGAAAACATCCCCCCCCGGAGAATTCCGAAGGAGCCCCAAAGTCACGCCTACCCAACCAAAACTTGATCTGCAACCGCTCTTGTGCTCAGGTAGACGGAAAGACCGTGAAACAAACGGTAAAGGGTGGGCCCAGGACTGGCCCGGAGAGAGCTCAAGGAAAGACAATTAGCAGGTAAGACCTAATTTCTCCCTCCTTATCGCTTCTCCGGGCCAGTCCAGGGAATGTTAGGGCAGTACCAAAGCAGTACCTAAACTCGGGAGGGACCCGCAAGACCTGCGACAATGGCCGAGGCCCCCACCTTCGCATCCTCTCTGGCGTGAACATCTAATCTGCAATTTATTTATTTAACATCTTTTATATACCGCGCTATTTGTTTTCAGTGCGGTTTACATATAACAAAGGTTGCACATTCAGAGGACAATTGTGTGCTTACATTATAACAGGAGATTTGAACTTGGAACAACAGGGTAAACTATATACAACTGTACAAACATTTTAGATTATTTAGTATTCTTAAGAAGGGCTAAGGCAAAACAGCGGAGAACTTGTGGCAAAATTGCTTATGTGGAAATTGAGAGTGGAGATTGAGAGTTTGTGAGTTTTGGAGTGCGGATGATCGGAAGCGGATTGGATGCTTGTGCAAAGTGGAGAAGGAAAATGTGGTGTTTGATTGCCTTGCGGAATTGAGTGAGGTCTTTAATTGCTCTTATTTCAGGTGGGAGGTCATTCCAGCATTTTGGTGCATAGAAGGCGAAGGTCCTTTTCTTGGTTGTCTGGGTACACTTGATGGACTCTTTGGGGATGATCAGGGTGTTGTCAGTGGTTGATCTTCTCATTCTGTTTTTCGGAGTGAGGGAGATGAGCTCACTGAGAGACGTGGGGGCAAGGCTGTTAATGATCTTGAAGGTGATGAGAAGGATTTTATAGGTTAACCTGCAATGAATTGGTAGCCAGTGGAGTTCCATGAGAATCGGGGTGATATGGTCTGATCTTGCTAGACCACAGAGCACCCGTGCAGCCTGTGATAAGGAAGCTTATCATAGCTCAGGAAGGAGCTATAGAAAAGGTGAAGTGACTCTGAACAAGCAACCTGTCAGTTCTGGTAGAAATAAGAAAACAGAATTTTCCCATAAAAGACTACCAGTCCCAGAATGCACCAGGTTTCCAACAGCCATTAGAGGAGCTGAAGTGGGGAAACGTGTGTTCAATCAGGAGGGCTATGAGGTAATCCCTAAGCACTCATCTCAAAGGGAAGGGCCTGATTCAGCACAGCTGCGCTGTGTTAGGGAGGAGCACTCATCTAAGCAGAATAAAGGTAGAGTTTATTCTACAGAGAATTATCCTCATATTGATCCTCAGGATCATCATCATCTTCATGATCAGCTTGGATATCCTCAGTTTCATCTGAAGGATCATCAGAAGCAGAAGCCAAACCGGACGGACAGAGAGGGCAAGAAACCCTTTGGAAGAAGGAAGAGAAAAGCCTTTGAGAGGTCTAGAGGAGTCTGGAGCAGTACGTATACTGGGAGGCATTCCAACGGCCAGCATACACCATTGGACTGGGGAAAGCCAGAGGAATGGTGCTGCAGAGCTAGGAATCTCCAGACGGTACCTGTGAGGGAGACGGCTGCACGTGGAAGGGACCCTAAGACCCGTGCCAGAAGGTATGTGAAGAGAGATCCAGTGTCCAGGGATCTGGATTGGAAGGCTGGACATAAGAACTGGACTACATACTGGCCAGGCTATATAGAGAGGAACTCTAACAGCAATGGAAGCTCAGGCATGAACACTGATCTATGCCCTAGCTATAACCTTGAAAGACAGCAGGGAAACAAGTATTCTCCTGAAAGTGCTCCATTGGGAGATTCATCTGTGCCAATCCATGATATTGAACCCATGCTTGTTGAAGAAGGGGGAATGATAGCAGATGAAGGCTGTGTTTACATGGACTGCTCTCTATCTAAACTCCTTTGGTGATTTTCTGTTATAAAATACAGCAACCATCACAAAGAAATACAAACTTGTTCTTTAATCTACTCAGAAAAGCTCCTGAGTAGGATTTTTAGACACGCAGTAGAAAGCAAGCCAGCTAAGGGGTTTCAGCTGGATAACTGCTAGCAATTGAGCCCTACCTAATTGCTTGTGAGCTCTGAGAGAATCACTTCTGAATCTATGTGGGGAAGATATAAGAAGTTATCCTGAAAAGAACAGTTTTTCCTTTCTTTGTGGATCTTGTTTGTTGTTTGATACATTGCTAAGAGAATATTAGCTAAAGCCTACAGAAAAGACCCGTTTGTTGCCAACCAGGTCTTATTTCTTTTGCTTTGATTGCCTGACAAGTTCAAATGTTGTTTCCTGATTTTGTTTTTCCAAGTTTAACACTGAAAGCAAGTAACCTGATTTATGTGCTACCAAGCATATCTGTGTTGGGAGAAATAACCCCATAAATAAATATCTTATTGGCTTTACCCAAAAGCACAACTAATTATTGTGAGCAGCTGTGTCTGGTGTGAATGAACTGCATTGCCCACAATCCCTTGCAAATCATATAGATATATGCACTTGCCAAGACTGTGAAGATTCTCACCCAGGCAGCCGTCTGACAAGCCGCATTCATAGCGAGTTGCAGCGGATTAAGGATGTTCTTGGGGCGCCCATATAAGACGACGCTTGCATAATCAAAGTGAGGTAGTGTGAGGGCCTGGAAGGTATTATGCGGTAACATGGGCCTGAGGTGCCTTAGCGTTCTGATTTTATTGTAGACGGATCTGGTGGTGTTCCGTATGTGTTCCTTAAAGTCAAAATGCTGATCCAGTGTAATCCCTAGGTAGCGAATAGAGGGTTTACTAGGGAGTTCCGCATCTCTTACTCTTAGGGAGGATGGGGGGGAGAATTCTTTGTTTCTTGATATGAACAGAACTTCAGTCTTCTTGAAGTTTATGCGGAGGTTTTGAGATAATAACCAGTCCGTGATGGCGTTGAAGCAGGGGATAAGGTTGGTGAAGTCTGGTTGTTTGACTTTAAATGGTGTAAACAGCAGGACGTCATCAGCATAGATTAGCATGGAGATATCGAAGGTGCGTATGATGTCACATATAGGCTGCATGTATACATTGAACAGCAGCGCAGATAAAGAGGAGCCTTGCGGGACACCTTGATGTTGGTGAAAAGGTGCGGATGTGGTGGAACCAACTCGGACGTGCTGCCAGCGCTCTGATAGGTAAGACCTGCACCATTCCCAGGCGAATGCCTAGCGAACGTATGCAGTGAGGACCATGTTGCCGCCCTACAGATATCCACTGGAGGAACGAACGCGTACTCCGCCCAGGATGTCGCTTGAGATCGAGTGGAGTGTGCTTTGAGCCCCTCTGGTGGCGTTTTCCCCCCAGCTTCGTAAGCTACCACGATAGTGTGCTTCACCCATCGGGCAATCGAGGACTTCGTAGCCGCTTTACCCTTTCGTGGACCGGCAAACAGCACAAATAACCTATCCGACTTGTGAAAAGACTTAGTGATCTTAAGGTAACTCCTTAAGACGCGTCCCAGATCCAATTTTCGGAGAGCGCGATCCATGGGAGAACCCGATAGATCGGAGAAAATCGGCAACGCCACCGACTGATTAACATGAAAAGCGGACACCACCTTAGGCAGAAACGAAGGCACCGGACGCAACAGCATCTTTTCCGGCAAGAATTGAAGGTAGGGCTCACGACAAGACAGAGCTTGCAAATCCGAAATCCTCCTTGTCGAACACAACGCTACGAGGAAGGCCGTCTTCCAGGAAAATTCTTTCAAACACACTGAGGAAGCGGAATCAAACGGCAGCCACGTTAACGCTTCCAAGACCACATTCAACTCCCAAGGAGGCACCATGCGGCGTAACGAAGGCCTGATAATCCTAGCCGCTCGAAAAAAACGTTGCACATCACCATGCGACGAGAGACGGTGACTCTGCACCATTCCTCTAAAGCAAGTCAGGGCCGCTAAATGCACCTTCAGCATGCCGAGAGCCAATCCTTTATCTAATCTGTCTTGGAGAAACAAAAGCAGTTGCAGCAACGCAGCAGACATAGGCGTAAAGCCCTGTTGTGCACACCAATCCTCAAAGACTCGCTAGACGCGCACGTATGCTAGCGATGTTGCAGGCCTTTTAGACAGTAGCAAGGTAGCCACAACGGATTCCGAGTAACCTTTTCGTCTTAACCGATCCCCCTCAAGAGCCAAGCCGTAAGCAAGAAGCATGAGCACCGGACCCTGACTTAACAGATTGACCCGGACTGGAAGCCGCCAAGGAGAATCTATCAACAGCCGCACCAGATTGGCATACCAAGGACGTCGAGGCCAATCTGGCGCAATGAGAATCACTGTACCCCGGTGACTCGCTATACGCTGAATGATCCGACCTAGCATCAGCCACGGTGGAAACATGTACAGGAGCGTGCCTAATGGCCAGGGCTGTACTAGAGCATCCAGGCCTTCCGACATGTGCTCCTTGCGTCTGCTGAAAAACCGGGACGCTTTGGCATTGCCGAGAGTAGCCATTAGATCCATCCCCGGCTGCCCCCAGCGTAGCGTAAGTTCGTGAAACACAGCCGCATTTAGTTCCCATTCCCCGGGATTGAGAACATTGCGACTGAGATAATCGGCTTGAACATTTTCCTTGCCCGCTACGTGCGCCGCCGATAAAGCCACCAGATGACTCTCCGCCCAAACCATCAAGTCCTGGCATTCTTCGAGCAAAGGTACACTCCTGGTACCCCCTTGCCGATTGATATAGGAAACCGTCACCGCATTGTCGGAAAAAACCCGGACTGCCGCCCCTTCGAGCAAGTGCTCGAAATGTAGGAGCGCGAGACGTACTGCTCGGAGTTCCAACCGATTGATGGACCACGAGCTCTCCTCCTCAGACCAGAAGCCCTGTGTCACTTGAGACTGACAGTGAGCACCCCAGCCCGAGAGACTGGCGTCTGTGGTCACTAGCATCCACGCTGGATCCTGCAAAGGAACCCCTGCCCGCAGATGCGTGGGATCCATCCACCATAGCAGACTGTGACGCACCAGCTCCGGACAGACCAGTTTCTGTGAGAGAGGATGAAGCTATGGAGACCATCTGGAGAGCAACGCCTGTTGCAGAGGTCTCATATGCGCCTTGGCCCACAGGACTAGATCCAAGGCCGCCGCCATGGACCCCAAGAGTTGTAAATAGGTCCATGCCGAAGGAGCCGGTATTCGCAAAAACGCCCGCACTTGCTTCAAAATTTTTAGCACCCTGCTCTCAGGTAAAAAGACCAAGCCTCGTGCCGTGTCGAAGAAGGCTCCAAGATACGTAAGCTGTTTTACCAGGAGCAACTGACTCTTCGCTTGGTTGATGACCCAACCTAGCTGCTCTAGAAGCTGAACTACTCGAGCAGTTGCCACGACCGAGGCCGTCCAAGAACCTGCCCTGATAAGCCAATCGTCCAGATATGGATGCACCCGGACTCCTTCCTTCCGCAGGGCTGCTGCAACCACCACCATCACCTTCGTGAAGGTTTGAGGGGCAGTTGCCAGTCTGAAAGGCAACGCTCGAAACTGGAAGACCCATAGGAATGGCAAACCTCAAAAACTGTTGATCTGTCCTGATGGGTATGTGTAGATAAGCCTCCGTGAGATCTATGGCCGAGAGGAACTCTCCCGGCCGTACCGCGCGAATAACGGATCGCAGCGTCTCCATTCGAAAATGCGTAACTCGTAAAGCACGGTTTACGTGCTTGAGATCCAGAATCGGACGAAAAGATCCTTCCTTTTTGGGAACCACAAAATAAATCGAGTATCGACCAAAGCCGCACTGGTCGGAAGGTACCGGTACCACCGCCTGCAGTTGCAACAGACGCGTTAGCGTGTCGTCAATTGCTTGTGTCTTTGGTCCCGGACCACATGGAGACACCACAAAGGCTTCTGTCAAAGGGCAAGCGAATTCCAGCGCATACCCTTCTTGAATGATTTCTAGCACCCATTTGTCTGAGGTTATAGCGGTCCAGGCCGAGAGAAATCCCTGTAAGAGGCCACCCACAGGGATTTCTGCCTGGACCAGCAAACCTTCATTGTGTCTTGTTGGCAGTGTTCTGTTGGGCATTAAAGAAGTTCCTACCGAACCCCCTAGCTCCGCGAAAGGACTGACCGCGAGAACCGAAACAGCCTCTGGGATAGGGAGCAAACCGAGCCCCTCGGAACCTACGAGAATCTCTACCTTGTCCCCGCTGCCCGGTTCCCCCTCTAGGAGCCTTTGGACGATCCTCCAGCAAACGACCCCACTTGGAGTCTCCGAGATCCTTAACAATCTTTTCCAAGGCCTCCTCAAAAAGCAGCTTGCCCTTATAGGGGAGTTTACTGAGACGCGATTTAGACGAGACGTCAGCTGCCCAATTACGTAAATAAAGGAAGCGCCTGGCCGCAATTAGCGATGCCATGGATTTCGCGGCAATCCTTACCAAATCATAGAAGGCATCTGTCAGGTAAGCCGCCGCTGACTCCAATTTCGCTCCTTCCGCGGAAGTAGCATCTGCTGAATCCGCAGAGACTTCCCCTTGGAGCCAACGGATGGAAGTTCTTGACACATAAGCCCCACAAATGGAAGCTTGCAGCGCAAGAGCGCTAGAATCAAATGCCTGCTTAAGGAGAACCTCCAGCTTACGATCCTGCAGATCTTTAAGTGCCGCTGCGCCTTCCACTGGAATTGTTGTTTTCTTAGTCACCGCCAAGACTAAAGCATCTACCTTAGGCATCTTCAACAAATCTCTCTCCTCCTGAGGCACTGGGTTTAGGCGAGCCAAGGCACAACTACCCCTCAGCGTAGCCTCCGGACACTCCCACTCAGACTCAATCATCTGCTTTATAACGCGGTGCACTGGAAAACAGGGTCGTTCTGCTTTAAAGCCCTGCAACAACAGATCCTCTAGAGGTTCTTGAGACACTGAGGGCATGAGAAGGTTCAGAGCAGCTAAGGACTGAGAGATAAGCGCTCAGAGCTCTTCTTTGCGAAACACCCTAAAAACATTAGGATCTTCGCCATGCGCAATCTCACCCTCTTCAAGCTCCCCCGGCCAAAGGTCCAAGCCTGCATCCGAGAGGACCTCTCCCTCTTCCACTATCTGAGAGTCTGTGACAAGGGGCCCAAGGGGCTCCAATCCGGACTGCACTTTAAGCCCCGTCTGGGAAGTGTCCTCCCCAGGGTCTACAGCAGACTCCGCAGGCTGACCTACATCTAAAGAAAGAGAACCAGAGGCAGATGAGCCTGCCTGAGAGGATTTCAATAAAAAAGCCCTATGTAGCACCAAAATAAACTCGGGGGAAAATAAGGCAGAAATACCTTCCTGAGCTTCAGGAAATTTCTGCGGAGTCTTAACTACAGCCGGAGCCTCCTTAATAGATTCTGACTTTCTCTTTCCTTGTTTGTGGTGGCCCGCGGGAGAAACGGACAGCTCAACCAAAATAGCTGCCGTTCCCGCCTTTTCAGAGGATAATAAAGGCCTATCCGAATCTGAAGAAAGCTTGCCTTCCATTTGCCACAGACTGAGAAAAACAAAGCAAACCGGGGCTAGAGAAAGTGCCCTGAACCGCACCAAGAGACTGAGCTCTCAATCTACTTAAAGCGCCGGAGCACTGCCGTCACCGGGGAAACCCCCGCCGACGCGTGAACGTCTGGTTAAAGAAAGGCCTCTGCCTGCCCAAACAGAAAGCTCACCTGAGCTTAGCGAAGCAGCGCGGTGCCTTCGTTCCTCTCTCCCGCTGCTAGCGGGAGCTGAAAAGACGCGGCGGTTCAGCAAGGTAGAGGGTAACTGGAGCTCCCAGGACCAATCCACCAGCCACGTAGACAGACGCCCGAGAGAAGGCAGGCTCTGCTCTCCTCCGCTGCTTAGAGCATGCAGGCAAGGGCCGTCTACGACGTCTCTGGATTTTTTTTATTTTTTTTTTAAATAGACTTTATGTAGCACCGGGGAATACAGCCAATTATCAGCCCTGCTAGAGCCAATTTGCTATATATTTCCTGTGAAAAAAAACAACCAAACTGATTTCCTTGTCAGGGAGACTGTCAGCATAGATGTCCTGTTCAGCTGCTGAGGACTGAAAGACTGGTACACTGACATTAGGGGGAGTGGCTTGAGCTGTCAGCAAAGCTTGAAGTTTTTCAGTCCTCAGCTGCTGAAGGGGACTGACAACCCTAACATTCCCTGTACTGGCCCGGAGAAGCTATAAGGAAGCTCAAGAGATACTTGGTTGGAGAGGCTCTATGGGCCCAGAACAAGTCTTACTGAATGAATGGGGGCTCGGGGGGGGGAAAGACATAGGATATATATTTACGTTTTTGGCAATTGGGGTGCGGATGGAAATAGCAAGTAAATGGAAAGAAGTTAAGGGCCCTGATAAAGGCCAGATTTTGAAACGTTTAGAATTTATAAACCAAATGACTGAGCTGAGTGCTCATATGAACCAAAATGTTAACTAACTTTCAACGTAGATGGGCACCCTATGTTCTATGGAAAAGTAAAGCGGGGATAGAAGAAGAGGCAGTATCAAGCACAATAAAAAGGTCATGCAACTAGATATACCTAGTTAAATAAAGATGAAAAGAGTATCATTGGATACCTAGAGGGTTAGTGGTAAATTGAACACATTCAGTTCCTTGGGATTTCAACACATTTATAGAAGAGGTGGATGAGGGGGTTTGATGTAGAGGATTAAAGAAATATGGTTAGTTATTATTAGTCGACTCCGACTCGACAGCACTTAACAATAACATTATTACTATTATCATTATTATGTATAATAAAAAGCAAGGAGTTAAAGTAAAGGGGGGAATGAAAAAATACAGTACTAATGATATAGACTTCAAGTTGAAGAAAATGTTTTAGTTTATAGAGAATTATATTATTGTATGAAGTATGTAAAGATGGAAATAGTAGATTATATGAGGGATATGAGACTGGCTATTGGGCACGGGGAGTCAGTCTTATTCACTGGTAAAGAATGGAAATGTAACTGTGTAAGAGCTTAATAAAAAGGCTTAAATACAAAAAAATAAAAAGAAACTTGCAGCGACATCACTACAAGTACTTATACCGATGCAGCTAGGTGTTGCCTGCAGTATAACCCTGTCAAAGCACATGAAACATCTTGGCGACAACTCACAAGAATACCACAAACCAAAAAACTGGTAAACAACCACTCTGAGAAATAAACCAGAAATAAAAGCACACAAGGATGCTACTATGTACAGAAAAGTAGAGGAGAACAGTCCAATAAGGGCACTGCAAGAGAGGCCGTTACCGAATCGATAGAACAGAGTGAGTGGGTGGGTTCTGGACTGGTCTAGCAGGATTCCAGGAAAGTAAATTAACAGTAAGTAAAATTTCACCTTCCTGATCATCCCTGCTAGACTAGCCCAGACTAGTAGGAAGTACCAAAGCTAATCCATCCCAGGGTGGGACAAAACTGCCACTGCAAGTACACTGGCACTAAGACCTACAGGCCTGGTCGGCTGCTCATCTAAATGATAGGGATTCACAAAGGTAGACAAGAAGGACCAGGTCGTCACTTGACAAATATCCAGTGAGGTAGCCTGAGATCTCTCCGCCCAGGATGCTGCCTGAGCTCAGTAAAGTGGGCCTTAAGCCCCACCGGAATGGCCTTTACCACACAAGAAGTAAGCAGAGGCAATGGTTTCCTTAATCCAACGAGCGAGCATAGCCTTAGAGGCCGCCCAGCCCTTGTGAGGTCTAGCAAGAAGAACAAACGATCAGAGAGCCAGAAAGAATTAGTCACCTTTAGGGAATGTCACAGCCATTCTAGAGACATCTATTAGACAAAGATCCTTGTCCTTTCCAGAGCATTGCTTATTCGAGAACGATAGACGTGATATGATTTGATTAAGATGAAAGGAAGACAAAGCTTTATGCAGAAAGGAGGGAACCAGTCTCAGAGTCACACCTTCAGAGGAAAAGGACAAAAAGGGGTCCCAGCAAGAAAGAGCCTGCAGCTCTGAAAGATGGCGAGCTGAAGTGATTGTGACCAAAAAGACCGTCTTCAAAGACAGGTCCTTCAGTACTTCCTGCTTCAAGCGCTCAAAAAGAGCTCACATGAGTGCATGCAGAACGATAGAAAGATCCACAGGGGAACAACCAGCCGAACTGGTGCCCGAACCCCTCACAAAACAGATAACGTCACAATTAGACACTAGGGAGTGCCATGCCACTGGGCCCCAAAATCAAGAAAGGCAGTCACTTGAACCTTAAAGGAACTTAGGGCAAGCCCCTTGTCAAAGCCATCCTGAAGGAAGGCCAAAACTGAAGGAATTTGAGCCTGCCATGATGAGAGAGAACACTGATATCACCAGTCTTCAAAGAGCCACCAAATGCTGGGATAGGTCAAAGAATATCTGGCCGTAAACAACGCGGCAACAACTGCTGCTGAATAACTCTTATACATTAGATGGCACCTCTCTAGGACCAAGTCATAAGCAAAAAGAGAGCCAGGTGGTCTATCAGAACAGGCCCCTGCTGCAACCTGCAAGAGCAGAGAACCAAGGGTGGTGACACTAGGAAGCAAATAAGATCCACATACCTAGGACATCGAGGCCAGTCTGGCAACACCAAGTTGGCCATCCAGGGAGGAGACTCAATCCATCACAGAATCCGAGCAACAATGGCCCATGGCCAAAATGCACAGAGAAGCACTGAGCGAGGCCACAGCTAAGTTAGTGCATACACTCCCTTGGATCCACTCTCCCTCCAGCGATGAAGGAACTTGGGACTTTGGCACTAGAGTTCAAACCATGAGATCCACCTCTGGAATATCCCAGTACCTCACTATTCTGCTGAAGGCCCAAGGAGCCAACTCCAATTCACCGGGATCGAGAACATGATGACTAAGGAAAATCGGCTTGGGCATTCTCTACTCCCGCAATGTGCTGTGCTGAGAGAGCTTGCAGATGCCGCTTGGCTCACAGGAACAAAAGGCTCATTTTCTTGGCAACTCCAGAGCACTTGGTCCCCCACTGGCAGTTGAGATAGGCCACCCCCTGGCACTGTCAGAAAGGATGCCCACCGCCTAAATGCTGAGGGCTGAGAAGAAACTGCACAAAGCAGAGCGAACTGCCCTTGCCTCAAGGTGGTTGATGGGCCAGCGAGCCTCGGAGTGGGTCCATCTCCACTGAGTTGACTGATCCCGGCAATGGGCATCACAGCCTCCTAGACTGGTGTCGGTAGTCACCATCACCCAAACCGGCACTTCTAGGGGCATGCTCCAGAACAGATTCTCAGGGAAAGTCCACCGATGGAGACTGCAGCAAACACTGTTGGGGAGAGGAAGCTGAACATTGTAAATCCTGAAGCAAGGGAACCAATAGCTCAGCAGCACCCGCTGTAATGGATGCATATGCGCCCGAGCCCAGGGAATCAAATCCAAGGTAACCCCAAGTAGTGGAAGCCACCCACTACTGGAAGGCTTTTAGCTGCCGGCAGAACATGTCACACCTCTCCTGGGTCAGGAAGACCCAACTCACTTAGGTATCAAAGCGGTCTCCGACAAACTCCAGCAACAGAGGAGATCAGGAAACTTTTGCTGTGATTGACAACCCACCCAAGGCTCTTCAGAAAGTGCACCACCTGGGTAACCAACTAAATCATCTCAGAATGAGACTTAAGCCAATTGTCCAGGTAGGGATGCATGCATGTGAATTCCCTGGCGACGGAGCGCTACTGCCACCACCATCATGATCTTAAAAAAGGTGTGCGGAGCTGTGGCAAGGCCAAAGGGAAGGGCACAAATCTGGATATTATCGCCCAGGACAGAAAGAAACAATTGCTGATCCTCTTGGATGGGAATATGAAAGTAATCCTCCACCAGGTCTAAGGAAGTCAAATACTCCCCTTTGTGAATTGCCTGAATAACTGACCTCAAGAGTTCGCATATGAAACCTGGCTACTCTCAAACAATGGTTGATCCCTTTGAGATTTAAGATGGGTTGGAAGGAGCCATCCCTTCTTGGGCACTACAAAATAAATGGAGGCAGCCCATCTGTCATTCTACCTGCAGATCCAGACAAGTGGCTCAGAGTTGTAGAAGCCACTGCAACATGGGCTGTATTGCCGCCGTTCTGGCGGCGGACCCGCAAGGAGAAATGACAAAGGGCCCGTGGATAGACTTTGAGCTTCCAAAACATAACCCTGCCAGATAATGTTGAGAATCCAAATATCCAACGTAACCTGAACTAATTTGTGGTAAAAATGGCGAAGACAACCTCCTACCTGGGCACCAGGAATGGGCTCCCTTTCTGTCAATGGAAGGGATGAGAAAGACTGGAAGGCTTAATGTTAGAGAAGTAGTCGCTCCAAGAGTGGGATCTGGGAAAGGAAGGCAGTCTGGTTTCCCCAGCCTGTACTGGCGAGAATCCCTGAAGCGCTACCTGGGGGAGGACGAGGAAGAGGTCCCTGAAGCAAAACAGTGCTTAAAAGTGGTCTTGGGTTGATCCGCTGGCAAATACTGGGGCTTCACCTTCCCCAAATCCTTCACAAGCTCTTCCACATCCTCTCCAAAAAGAAGTCAGCCCTTGAATGGAAGTTGAGCCGAATGCATCTTAGAGGCCGTATCTGCCAACCAATGCCGGAGCCACAACCATTGCCAGGTAACCACCACCGCACATGCCACAAGTAGTCATACATGGCACCTGCTAGGAAGGCTGCCACAGACTTCAGCTGAGCAAATATGGAATCTTCCGGAAGAAGCTGAATCCAGCAAAGAAGCACTCATGTTGCTAAACTGCCACAGGCAGAGGCCTGCAGGGCCAAAGAGGAAACAGAGAATGCTGTCTTCAACAGCCCATTGACCTTCCTATCTTGCTGATCTTGGAGGGCTGCACTTCCCTCGACAGGGATTGTCTTGTATTTTGTCACCGCCGTCACAGAGGCATCCACCTTTGGAAACCGTAGTCACTTATTCAAGTCACCTTGAGACCAAGCATAGAATCACCCCAAACGTCAGATGCTCCTCTGAGCCAGTTCTGGCAAATTCTATTTGGAAACCATCTGTTGGAGCTCCTGCGGAAAGGAAAGGCCCTTGGTGGCTTCTTAATGCCCACAAAGATAGGATCAGTCTGCAACTTTGAGGAATGTTCTCCCTATGAATCAGTAATACACAGCGCCTCAATCTGTGACACCAACGCAGGGAGTTCATCCTTCCAGAACAGACAGACATTCTGAGAATCCTCCTTCATCCTCTGAAGAGGGGGGGGGGGGGACAGCTCCCCATCTGGAAAGACTGTCCACACTGTCCTCCAAGGAGTCCTGCACCCCATCACCTTCTGCCTGCAAGTCCCAATCCCCCAAGACCCAAGCAACCTCCTTGGGGTTGGGTCTATCACTGCATACGCTATCCTCAGCTCTAGAGCACTTCCTGTCTGAAGACAACTTAAGTTTATGGGACCTGGGCTGTTCTTGAGAAGATGTCTGCTGCCCACTAGGACCCCCTCGACACAAATCCCAGTCCTGTGAAACAAAGCCAGGAAGTCAGCAGCAGCAGCAGGATCTGAGGTCAACTGTGGAAGATTCTGCCCTGACACAGGCTCTAGGATCAAGACCAGTGGACGAATAGACTCTGCTGCACGTGGCCTGACAGACTCCCTTGGCACCGTTTCCAAAGTGGAAGGAGACAGTGTGGCCCCCGGAGAGGCTGGGACAGGGAGATTGGCAGCCAGAGGAAAACCAGAAGCAACCCCTGAAGACTGTCCAGGATCGGCTGCACAAGCCACACAGAGCCGATCCATAAGAAACCGGTGTTTCTGACTGCAAGCTAAGTGTCGCAGCAGAAGATGCATTTGTGCTGCCTACTGCAATCAAGGCCGCACCTCCCAGACAGCCCAATGCTGTTCGGAAAAGCACGGGAAGGAGAGAAGAGGCATACACAGCCCTCAGCAAACACATCCCCAGCAAGCCTCAAGAAAGGCCCCGACAGCTCCTTTCCATGGTTGAGAACAGGATCCTGGACACTAGCATTAACACACTATCCCTAGGTAGGAAGTGGGTTCCACTCACAGAGATCCGAGCCATCAAGCATTTCTCCTCAATTGCTTTCTCTATTTTAACTTTTTTTTTTTTTTGGTATGCTAAAACTTTAACAAACAAAACAATGGGCCAATCACAGAATTGGCTGCAGACAACCCCAAGAGAGAACGTCAGCCTGGCCATTCTTCCTGGACTACACTTATCCTCTTGATCAGGAACCCACCCTTCTACTATGCGGGCAACTCCAGAGGGGTATCTCTAGCATCCTCTGGAGACCTCTGCTGTCCAGGCCAGACTGGCAGGCGATCCAACGAACAGCTGCCAGTACCACAAGAAGAAGCTGAGAATCACCATCTGCTGGAGGCAGAAAATACTGCAGGTGACACCTAGCTGCACTAGTATAAGTACTAGTGATGATGTTACTGCATGATTCTGGTGTTTTCTCTATCTCCATCATTTGCTGGCTGGGGGAGATAACCCACTAGTCTGGACTGGTCTAGCAGGGATGATCTATAAGCAACAGTTTCTTCACAGGAAAACTGAAGTTACACTTACCTGGTAATTGTAGTTCCTTGAATGACGACAGTTTAGTCCTCCACCTCTGGGTTGTGCACCTCGTCCTGCAGCTTGGAGACTGGCATGTCAAACTCGTGACATCACTGTATGTAGCCTGCTGGAATCTCCCATCAGCCCCAGTGAACTATTGACAAAGCAGACTCAAAAGAGCAACAAACAAGTAGCCAACATCGTAAAACTAAGCTTATCTTAAATGAAAGGCATAACCAAAAACAAGAAAGTTATGCCACTATTAAACTCCCCTTACAAGACAAGGGTGAGATTTACCCATTTATCCCTCTGCCCCCTGCCGAACCAGAGACTAGGAGAGGGATAGCCGCAATAAGCATGAAAACAACAAAGTAGCATCTTAAGGTAACACTCACCTGGAAACGTGCCCGATGCTTGATAAACTTACCCTGTTAAGAAAAAACAGACACTGAGTGGGATTGAGGACTAAACTAAAACAGACCCTGGGTGGGATTGAGGACTAAACTGTCGTCACTCAAGGAACTACAATTACCAGGTAAGTGTAATTTTAATTTCCTTATCGTTCCTCCAGTTTAGTCCTCCACCTCTGGGATGTAACAGAGCAGTACTAATGGGCGGGACCCTTCCAGCCGGCGTGTAGCACCGCCGACCCGAAACAGGCATCATTCGCCGCTAGCACATCAAGACGGTAGTACTTACTGAAGGTATGAAGCGAAGACCAAGTGGCCGTTCTACAAATCTCAACCGGCGGCACTAGGCTGTATTCCACCCAGGAAGCCGCTTGCGCTCTAGTGGAGTTAGCTCTTAGCCTCCACAGGCGCCAGACGACCCTGCAAAATATAGGCTGAAACAATTGCTTCCTTAATCCACCGGGAAATGGAAGCTTTCGCTGCCGCCTCTCCTTTCCGTGGACCGCCAAACAATACAAACAGATGATCTGACTTGCGGAACGACTCGGATACCGCCAAATACCGACACAACACCCTTTTTACATCCAGGCGACGCAACCTGCGATCGGAAGAATGTTCTGCCTCCGCCTGCAAGACTGGCAAAGACACCGTTTGATTTAAATGAAACGGAGAGGCCACCTTTGGCAAAAAGGAAGGAACTGGCCGCAGAACCACCTTTTCTCTGGAAAAACACAAAAAGGGTTCTCTACATGACAGGGCCTGTAGCTCAGAAATGCGCCGCGCCAAACAAATAGCTACCAAAAATACCATCTTCAACGTCAAGTCCTTTACGGAAGCTTGGCTTAAAGGCTCAAAGGGACTCTTTATGAGCGCCCCCAAAACCAAGTTGAGATCCCACGGGGGAACCAAAACCCTATGCGAGGGCCGCATTCTGGAGACTGCTTTAAGAAAACGCACCACATCAACGTGAGCTCCTAATGACAAACCTTGGACCTTACCTCTATAGCATGCTAAGGCTGCCAAGTGAACTTTCAAGGAACTGGCGGCCAAGCCTTTCTCAAATCTGTCTTTTAGAAAACTTAATACGTAGCAGCACGGACTTGACGCCTCAAACACCAGCCTTCAAATATACACCAGATGTGCACATAAGCCAACGACGTCGACTGTTTCCGCGCCTGCAGTAAGGTCACAATAACTGCTCTGGAATAACCCTTCTTTCTTAACCTTGTCCTTTCAATGGCCAGGCCGTAAGCAAGAACCGATCCACTTGGGGCATTAGAAGTGGTCCCTGCCTCAGCAGGTTATGAGAATCCGAAAGCCTCCACGGCACCCCGTCGAGCAATCTCACTAGGTCGGCGTACCATGGACGCCTGGGCCAGTCCGGAGCCACCAAGAGCACCCGTCCCCGATGAGCTTCTATCTGCTGAACCACACGACCAATGAGAGTCCACGGCCAAGAGGGAAGACATAAAGTAGACCCGTCGACGGCCCCCGCTGTATCAAGGCGTCGATCCCTTCCAACATGGCCTCCCTGCGCCTGCTGTAGAAACGACTCGATTTTGCGGACTGGAATGTTGCCATCAGATCCATGACTGGAGTCCCCCATCGGTGAACTATTTGCGCAAAGACGTCCAGGTGCAACTCCCATTCTCCTGCATCCACCCGGACTCTGCTGAGAAAATCCACCATGACGTTGTCCTTGCCGTCAATGTGAGCCGCCGAAATCGCTTGCAACCGAGGCTCTAGAACAGTCTCTTCGCCTCCTCTTCCATTGCCATGCTTCCGGTCCTGCCTTGCCGATTTATGTAGGCCACCGTCGCGGCATTGTCGGAGAGTACTCGCACTGCTCGCCCCGTCACCATGGTTTTGAAGCTTTGCAGCGCCAGAAACACCGCTCTCAACTCCAGGCGGTTGATGAATCAAGGGCTTTTTTCCAAACGCTTTACGCAAATTCCTCTCTGCAATGCACCCCCCACCCTGCGAGACTTGCGTCCGTTAGTAGGGGGATCCACTCCGGCTGATCCAGAGGCATGCCTGCCCACAGCGACGCTGGAAGAAGCCACCACCGCAGGGACTGCCGGTCTCGCAGGGGGCAAGGAAGCCGCTTGCTCAACGAGTCGGACTGGTGTGACCAACGCCGAAGCAACGCCCGCTGTAAGGGCCTCATATGAAATCTGGCCCACGGCACGACTTCCAGGGTCTCTGCCACTGTCCCTAGTACCCGCAGGCCGAGGGCGCCGGAGCCGCTCTGAAACTTTTCACCAACCTCCGCAGAACTTGGGCTCTGCGTTCCGTCAGAAATACTGCTCCTTTCCGAGTGTCGAACCGCACTCCCAGATATTCCAGGACCTGAGACGGAATCAAATGGCTCTTGGCTGAATTGACCACCCAGCCAAGGCTCTGCAAAAAAGGCTACGACCTTCTTTGTGACCATTTCGCTCTCCTGCTTGGACTTTCCTCGAATCAACCAATCGTCGAGATATGGATGGACCAAGATCCCTTCCTTCCGTAGGGCCGCTGTGACCACCACCATGATCTTGGTGAATACCCGAGGCGCTGTCGCAAGCCCGAAAGGCAACGCCTGAAACTGTTAATACCCCCAGGGCAGCGCGAACCACAAAATCTTTTGATGAGCAGCTCTGATTGGGACATGTAGATATGCCTCGGTGAGATCGAGAGACGTCAGATACTCTCCCTGGCGAACCGCTACCATGACAGATTGCAAGGTTTCCATGCGGAAATGAGGAACTAGGAGGCAGCGATTTACTCCTTTGAGATCCAAAATTGGACGATGGGATCCCTCTTTCTTTGGCACCACAAAATAAATCCATTGAAGAAATCAATTTAAGAAATCAGGAATTAGAATTGAAATTATTAAAAATTTAAGTCCTATCTAAACTAGCTCCTTATTAGTTCCTCTAGTGAGCCCAGCACCTAGGCTCACTACGTCCTCCTGCTGCATGGAGACTGGACACACTGGACCTGATGGGAGATTCCAGCAGGCTACATACAGTGATGTCACGAGTTTGACATGCCAGTCTCCAAGCTGCAGGAGGAGGTGCACAACCCAGAGGTGGAGGGCAAAACTGGAGGAATGATAAGGAATATGCTTTTGGGCTTTTTCAAGGTCACACTCAATTAGTATTGTTATAGAAGGTTCGCTTTTACAGCTCAGTAGTTTCAACTTCAGCCAGACCAGTAACCCTTAATGTTAGGCACCTACTCTTTGGTGTATGTGCTATGAGTTGTGGTCACAGTTTACGTGTAACAGGACAGGAGCTTGCATCACTCATGCCACCCTGGACACAGAAACCAAACTATTCAAGAGAGTTAATCTGTGGCTGAGGTAGAATGGCACAGCAGCACATTGGTAAACCTAAGTGCTGCCACTGCTCCCTTGCCAGTGACTAGGAATGGGGGAAAGCACAGTTAGTTACCTGTAACAGGTGATCTCTGGGAACAGCAGGAATAAGTCTTCACATATGGGTATCGTCGGTACCGACGGAGCCTGCGCGGGAACGCTCCCCAGCGTCCAGTAGAAAGCTTTTGGGAGCATCCCACAGCGCCTGCGCGCTACCTTCCCGCCTTTCCTAACTGCCTCTCTCCAGTTCGAGTTTTAAAGCTGAGACAAAGAGAGAGAGAGGAAAGGAAAGATAGATTGAGAGATACAACTCCTAGGGGAGGTGGGTGGGTTGTGAAGACTTATTCCTGCTGTTCCCAGAGATCACCTGTTACAGGTAAGTAACTGTGCTATCTCCAGGAACAAGCAGGAATGAGTCTTCACATATGGGGACTCCCCAGCTAGAGATGCCTGGGAGATCACCCAGATTGTGAGTCCCTGGGAAGGGCTCTACCTCTACCCATGAATCTCAGGCATCCAGTCAGGGATGGAGGGTAGGAGTTGATTAGGTATGGAACAGGTGTTTGAAAACAGCCTGACCAAACAAGGCATCCCGGCGGGAGTCCTTGTACAAGCAGTAATAGGCTGTGAAGGTATGAACCGATGCCCAGGTGGCCTCTCGACAGATTTGGTCGATGGACACAGAGTTTAGATGAGCCATAGAGGTTGCCATGGCCCTCACATTGTGAACTGTGACATGGCCCTCCAGAGAAAGGTTCTTACTCTGGTAGGCGAAGGAAATACACTGAGCAATCCAATTGGACAGAGTTCTCTTAGAGACTGGAAGTCCTAAATGAGAAGGATCAAAAGCAACAAAAAGTTGAGAGGACTTTCTATGTTGCTGTGTCCTGTGTAAGTAGAAAGCAAGTGCTCTTTTACAATCCAGGGTATGAAGATTCCTCTCTGCACTTGATGCATGAGGTCCTGGAAAAAAGACAGGTAAAAACACCTCCTGGTTTAGATGAAAAGGTGAGACCACTTTAGGCATAAAGTGTGGATTAGTTCTGAGGACTACCCTTGTCATGATGGAACCTTGTATAAGGAGGATTAGCCACTAAAGCTTGCAGCTCACTGATACGGCGAGCTGAGGTGACTGCAATGAGAAAAATAACTTTCCAGGGAAGGACTTTTAAGGAGGTAGTGGCTAAGGGTTCAAAGGGTGGCTTCATAAGCTGGCCAAGAACCAGATTCAAGTCCCATGCCACTGGAGGTGGTCTAATGGGAGGTTTAGTTAAAAGAAGGCCTCTCATGAATCTTGCTATAAGAGGATGAGAGGAAATAGGTTGTCCATTGAGAGGCTTAAGGGATGCTGCAATAGCACTCAAATGGACTCTGATTGAATTTGTTTTAAGGCCTGCATGGGATAAATGCAGTAAATAGTCTAGTAAAGAATTCAAAGGTATTGCAAGAGGGTTGAGACCCTTCTCTGCACACCAAATGGAAAACCTTTTCCATTTAAAAGCATATGAACGTCTTGTGGAAGGCTTTCTGGAAGCATGAAGGATATCCTTCACTTGCTGAGAAAGTTGTAAATCTTGAAGGTCTAGGCCTTCAGCAACCAGGCCCTGAGATGAAGAGACTGAGGATTTGGGTGCCACAAGGTTCCCTCCTCCTGGGAAAGGAGATCTGGAGCAGACCCCAGGTCTAGGGAGGGAGCTTGAGAGAGATGCAGAAGTAGAGGGTACCACACTTGGCGTGGCCAAAGTGGTGCTATGAGGATTATAGTCCCCTTGTCTCTCTGAAGCTTGAACAGAGTTTTGGGAATTAGGGGAATAGGTGGAAATGCATAGAGGAAGTCTTGCCCCCAATGAAGGAGGAAGGCATCCCTGGCCTGAACTCCCTGACATGGAATCCTGGAACAGAACCGGGGAAGTTTGGCATTCCACGGACTTGCAAACAGGTCTATGTCTGGGGTACACCAAATCCGAAAAATTCTGGCTATCTGGTCCCCATGGAGGGACCATTCGTGCGGAAGCAGAACTCGACTGAGTCTGTCTGCCCAAGAGTTTTGAACCCCTGGAAGATATACTGCCATGAGATGGATTTGATGCTCTCTGGCGAAGGCCCACAATCTCAGAGCTTTGTTGCAAAGCGACAGAGAGCCAGTCCCTCCCTGCTTGTTCACGTAGAACATGGCTACCTGGTTGTCCATGTGGATGGGGACTGTCTTGTAGTTGAGCAGGGTGTGGAAGACTCTGAGAGCCAGAAAGATTGCTCTGAGCTCTAAGAGGTTGATATGAAGAGATGTCTCCTGTGGAGACCAGATGCCCTGGGTGGAGAGATCTTTTAGATGAGCTCCCCAACCCCTTGGAGAGGCATCTGTTGTAAGGGTGGCTTGGGGTAACACCTGTTGAAAGGGGGACCCCAGCAACAGATTCTGAGTGGACTTCCACCAGTGGAGGTACCAAAAAAGGCGACTGGAGGTTGCTATTTTGTCTGACAGGCAACCTGATGCCTGGGTCCATTGGAAGGATAGGGTCCACTGAGCTGCTCTCATGTGAAGGCGAGCATAGGGAACCACATGCACCGTGGATGCCATGTGGCCTAAGAGTTTCAAGATCTCTCGAGCAGTTAAATGGGATTTTAACTGAATCTGGGAGGCTAACTGCACCAAGCGTAGGCAACGGGCCTGGGGAAGATAGGCCCTGGCAGTTGTGGTATCCAGTAAGGCCCCTATGAACTCTAGAGACTGAGTAGGGGTGAGATGGGATTTTGGAATGTTGATTACCAGTCCCAGATACTGAAGAACACGCCTTGTGCAGGCCAGGGAAGTCTGGGCCTCTGACTGGGATGGAGCTCGGATGAGCCAGTCGTCCAGATATGGGAATACGAATATTCCTAGAGTGCGCAGGAATGCAGCTACTATTGCCATGCATTTTGTGAACACTCTTGGAGCAGAGGCCAGACCGAAAGGAAGCACTTTGTATTGGTAGTGCTTTCCTTGGTAAAGGAATCGAAGGAATCTTCTGTGTGTTGGATGGATGAGAACATGGGTGTACGCATCCTTGAGATCTAGAGAACAAAGCCAGTCCTGACTCTGGAGGTATGGAAGGAGAGTTCCGAGAGAAGTCATCTTGAATTTCTCCTTGCACAGAAACTTGTTCAATTCTCTGATATCTAATATGGGTCTGTAGCCCCCTGTTTTCTTTGGAATGAGAAAATAGGGGGAGTAGAACCCTGAGCCCTGTTGAAGAAGGGGTACTTCTTCTATTGCCCCCTGGGCAAGAAGGGTAGTAATCTCTTGACCTAGAAGGTTGAGGAGAGATGTTGGAGAATTGAACTGTTTCACCATGGTGTGAGGAGGAAGGTTTAAGAAATGAAGTTTGTACCCTTCCCTTATGATGGAGAGGGTCCACTGCTCTCCTGTGATTTGTTCCCATCTGGGAGCAAAGTGAGCTAACCTTCCTAACCTCCAACCACTCTTGACTAACTCCTCCCTCAACTTAGATGACCTGGTATCCAAATGGGACGAGAACCTCAGAGCCGCCTCATGTCCAATACACAAGGATAAGAAAATAAGAAAACGAGAACACGCACCATGGTTCTCTACTGACCTTCGTACATCTCTCATCCACTTACGCAAACTTGAAAGACAGTGGCGCCAAACCCACTCACCAGAGGCTCTTGAAACATATAACTCACACTTAACTACCCACCGTGAGAAGGTAACACTGAGTAAGAAGCTCTACCACTCAAACCTACTGAAACGCTCCATCAATAAACCTCATGCACTATTCAAGTTAGTAAAATCCATAACAAGAGAGCCAACTTCAGCCCAACCTGCAATGCCGCAGCCACAGGACTACGCAAACTACCTGCAATCAAAAATGATTAAGGCCAGCACAAGCATAACTACCAACAACCCCTCTATATCACCTAAGGCATCTCAAATAACTCCATTTTGCAACTTCAATACTATATCAACTAGTGAAATTGAGAAAATTGTCGCTTCCATCAATCCTAGCACGGCACCTAACGACCCATGCCCAGCCAACTGGATCAAAGATCTGCGACATGATCTAAGCCAAATCCTGTGCAAAATACTGAACAAGTCCTTTCTAACAGGCTCATTCCCACAGAGTCTTAAACACACCTCTATCAAGCCCCTACTAAAAAACAGTAAGCTCGATCCATCCAAAGTTGAATCATTTAGGCCAATCTCGAGCATCCCCCAGCTTGCAAAAATCATCGAGAAAGCTGCCCAACAACAGCTCCAGCATCATATTGACACAGAAGCACCACTAGATAAATCACAACATGGATTCAGAGAAGCACATGGAGTCGACACAATCCTTACAACCCTATTCAATGATCTGATCACAGGAATAAACAACATCAAACAAGGATTTGTCCTCATCTTTTTAGACATTTCCGCCGCCTTCGACTCTGTGAACCACGATATACTGCTGCAACGTCTGAGAGAGAAGGGGATTCGAAGCACAGCACTGGAATGGTGTAGATCCTACCTTTCCAATAGGTGGCAACAAGTTAAAACAGGCCAGGAATCCTCAGAGCCATTCCTACAGTCTCAAGGTGTTCCACAAGGATCTTCCCTATCGGCGTTAATGTTCAATATTTATATGCCAACAAAACCATATAAATATTGACCTTCCATCTAGGATTCCTCGGTCTTTTTTACTTGCACTGTTGGATTTGGTTCTGAATGAAAATTATTTTTTGCATGATAAAGTTTTCTATCGGCAAGTATTTGGTATAGCCATGGGGGCCACTGTAGCCCCCTCGATTGCCACAATTTACATGGCTATGTTTGAGGATACATATGTTTACACCTCTCCTCTGTTTCAACATGTAAAATTTTGGCGTCGTTTCCGCGATGATGTGTTTTTTCTGTGGTCTGGTTCCCCGGGGGAATTACAGCAGTTTTTGAGTTCTTTAAATACGCATTCCCCACATATCCAGTTTACCGCTATGTCTGATAAGCGATCTATTCAGTTTCTGGACCTTACTATTTCTCTGTCGTCAGAAGGGATCACGACAACTTTATTTAGAAAATCTGTCCAACGGAACACGTTACTGAAATTTTCAAGTTTTCATCCCATGCCGCTTAAGCGGGGTCTCCCCTTTGGTCAATTTCTGAGGCTGCGTCGCAATTGTTCATCATTGGAGGACTTTCAGAAGCATGCTGCTGATTTACGGGAACGGCTGATAGCGCGAGGTTACCCTCTTTCATTGATACATAAAGCGTATAAACGCGCCCGATTTTTTCATCGAGAATGGCTGTTTTTTCCCCGTTCTTCCATGGATGATCCCGAAGGGGAGACTTTTACGGGTATTTTTCCATATTTGGTGGGTGCTCCGAAGGTAGTTTGCATCCTTCGGCGATACTGGCCGGTGCTATCAGTTCACCCTTATTTCTCAGGCAAACGGCTGAGAATAGCTTATTCTCGGGCATCAAACCTCCGGGATCGTATAGTAAGAACTAATTGGCCTTCTGACCGCCCTCCCACCTCTCATGAAAATCCGGGCTATTATACCTGTGGTCTTTGCAATTATTGCGATATGGCATTGACTGGACCGGTTTGGCAGAATTCTTTTACTTCTGTCTCTTATCGTTCCCATTGGCATACCACGTGCGATTCTTCGTACATGGTTTACCTTATCATTTGTCCCTGTGGGTTATTCTATGTTGGGCGCACTACTCGTCCAGTTAAAGTTCGCTTGGGAGAGCATGCATCCCGTCTACGTACTAAAACATGCTCGGCGCCCATGGTTACTCACTGCCTGCAGAATAATCATCTGTTTCAACAATTACAATGGCGAGTTATAGACCACATACCTCAGGACCCCGGGGGGGTGCTCGAATTGAGAAATTGCAACGTACAGAACAGCGGTGGATCTTCACACTGGATACTGTTTCACCTCGTGGACTAAATGTTTCTGTGGAATGGCAGACCATTTCATAGATCGCTGATAATTGGACACAATGTTTCAAAAGCAATTTTTGCTGGGGGTTTTTTTTTCCCTCTTTAGTGCATATTATGCCGTGGAGATCTAGTGGCTGTTTCAACTCCATGTATGTTCTGATAATAATGACATCATAGGGGTTCCCTCATTGTGGGTTTCCCCTTGCTATCACATGCTTGCTACGTTCTGCCGGCTGATTGGCTGATTGATCTCCATGTGAGTGTAGACGTCACTCGCCACTCTTTATAAGCCTAACGGATGGGACTTTATTAAAAGCCACCCTTATGGATTCGATATACATCACCTGATGCAGGGCCACAGATGGGATAGATGGCCCGAAACGTGGCACGTTGTGTTTAAAGAATTCGGAGCTGGCTGAATCAACAAAGATTAAAAAAGATAAGTTTTTCAAGCATTTTAAGATAAAAAGGATTGGCCTCGGCGAGGGGCAGGTTTTCCTTCCTGCTTTCTCTTGAAAGGTCATTCCGACAAAAAGAAAGTGTACTTATTGAGATATTTTGTTTTTGATTTTGATTTTGCATTACTATCACACGATAGGCTTGGCGAGCTGGGGCTTGTTTTGTTGGTTTAGATAATTTTGCCCTGTGCTGGGGGTTTTTTGGACTGGACAATATTTATATGCAGCCGATATGTGAACTGATCAGATCCTTCAACGTGCAATGCTTGGCATACGCAGATGACATCCTCATATACATGCCGTTCGAAACTGACCAACCAATGTTTACTCCAATAATCAATTGTTTCGGAGCAGTAGCTGAATGGCTGCTGACTCAAAACCTAAGAATAAATCATAGCAAAACTGATGTCCTATTTGTTACAAGGAACCGTAAGTTCGTACCTCCTCCGTCGCTCCTGGTCAACAACATAGAACTGACGTCCAAACCCACAATCCGATACCTCGGTATTACATTAGATCAACACCTGGATATGACAATGCATGTGAAGAATGTGACAAAGAATATATATCATAAGATCAGAACACTACGCCACCTCCGCCCCCTACTTGACTATACTGACTACCGATCAACCTTCCAGGCACTAGTCCTCCCACATCTAGATTTTGCGAACATCATCCTCCACGGGCTCTCTCAATCAACCTTAAATCCACTTCGTCTGGCTATAAATACAGCTGCAAGAGTCCTCTCTGGGTCACCAAGATCTGCTCATATAACGCCTATCATGAAAGACCTACACTGGCTACCCCTACAAGCCAGAATCTCATATAAGTCTCTAGTCCTGACCTTCAAAGCCATGAATAACTACCCACCGATACCAATCAGCAAACTAATCCATAACACCCTTGAAAATAGAAACAGAAGGACTACAGCTATGAACACTTTAATAGTTCCCAAGATGATGACATCATGTACTAAAGCTACATCAAACAGAGCTTTTTCATTATTCGCACCCATGAATTGGAATATACTTCCCCATGAAATCCGAGGCATCAAAAGCCTATTACAATTCCGCAAAGCTGTGAAGCATCACTTATTCACAAAATACTACCCAGAAGTAACCATGGACGCTCACACAACCAACAGGCCTCCCACTTACACCAAACACCTTAGCACCTTAATCCAACCAGAAAAGGGTTAGACCTCACAATAGTCCACATTACTACTGTTGACCCGTGCAACCACATGAATACACGTACAATATCCACTCGAGTTTAAATATGGTATTTAATAAAAGCTTATATATAGTATAATGTTGATTGTACATAGTTATCCCTGTTACTCCTTGTTATATATTCCCTTGTT
Source organism: Ichthyophis bannanicus (assembly GCA_033557465.1). NCBI lineage: Eukaryota > Metazoa > Chordata > Amphibia > Gymnophiona > Ichthyophiidae > Ichthyophis > Ichthyophis bannanicus. Next base: position 279,158,224 of record CM066041.1, read on the forward strand.
CTCTGTAAACTCAATGTTAACTGTATGCATTGCAGTATATTTTGTTCGATGTATACCGCGCTGATTTTAATAGCGCGGTATAGAAGAGATGTTAAATAAATAAATAAATAAATGGTGAGAGGCTCTGGATGTTCTAGAGCCAGAAAGGCTAAGTTCTCTAGTGGAAAGTCAAAGGCCCTGAGGAGGCTGAGGCTGTTGGGCTGTAGCAGTCCTCGCAGCCTGGGTTTTGGCCTGTTTTGGTTGTTGCTGTCTCTTTGTAGCAAAACGACCTTGAGAAGAGGCCTGACCATAAGAAGAAAATTTCCCTTTCTTTGGGAAAGATCCCTTTTTGAACAACCTCTTTTTAAAAGGAGCAGTAGTAGACTTTGAAAGTCTATCTAAAGCAGAGTTTTCAGCATCCATTTGGTTGGCCTTTGCTTGCCAATCTTTGCCAAACAGGTTTTCGCCTGTACAGGGAAGGTTACCTAGACCATCCTGTACCCAGGATTCCAAATCAGAGGCTTGCAACCAAGCAACTTTGCTTGCACCTATGGCAATAGCTGAGGCTCTACTGGCCCCCTCAAAAAAGAGTCAAAGGCTGCACGGTTGGAAAATTTGGATACATCCTGTGCATGTTTAAGCCAGGTGATGTATTCTTCTCTCTTATCTTCTGACATAAAAGGAGATAAGGTTTGCAGATGATCTGTAACTTCTTTTAGAAACATCCCCATATAGAGACTATAGGAGTTGATTCTGGCTACAAGCATACTGGCCTGGAAGATTTTCCTGCCAAAGGCATCTAGAGTTCTGCATTCCCTTCCTGGAGGAGCAGAGGAGTGCCTTTTTGTACTCTTGATCTTTTTCATAGCAGACTCTACCACAATAGAGTGGTGAGGAAGCTGAGTCTTATGAAACCCAGGACAAGGAGGAACACAATACATGGTGTCCAACCTTCTGGAATGAGGGGAGGTGGAAAGAGGAGTCTCCCATATGCCCAGCATATGATCATAAAGAATCTCATGTATCGGCAAGGTGGCTGCCTCTTTAGGAGGCTTAGGATACTGTAGGATATCCAATTTTTTGGCTCTAGGTTCAGTCTCAGAGGTCACTGAGATGGACAGGCCTTTGGCCACCTCCCTAATGAAGTCCTGAAAAGACAAGTCTTCAGGAGAAGACATTCTCCTTTTTGGAGAAGAGGGTTCCCGAGGAAGGATGCCCGATACTTCAATTGAGGCCTCTGAAGAATCAGAGTCTTCAGAGGAATCGAAGTATCGACTATCTGGATGCTCTCGTAGAGCCCGATTCGCGTACCGGGAGGTATCGACATCGGGAGTAATCGGTACCGGGTCGGTACTGATGGGCATCACTGGATAGCGTACCGCTGCGGTCGATGCTGATGTCGATGCAAGCGGTACTGGTATCGGGACCGATATCGGGTCCGGTACCGGAATCGGTACAGGTACCGACAACGGGGTTTGTTGCGGTACTGTAGGCGTCGCAGCTTGAATGAATGCCGTGATGGCACGCTGCATGGTCAGAATATTCTGATCCATTGACGCTACCAATGTCTGGATGTCGGTACCGGTAGAAACTGCCGGTACCCCAGAACACTGTAACAGGTGATCGGTCGAGGCCGAGCCATCGATGCCAACCTGTGACCCCATAGGTAGTGCTTTGGAAGCCGGAGTCTCCCGCCGGGGTAATTTTGCTGGTGTGGTATCCTCAAGAGTAAGCCCGGGGGCATCTCGATACTTAGAGGGAGATGAACTCTTTGAGGACCGGCCAGATTTAAGTTTGGTTACCTGAGATCCATGGGATGAAGAAGAAGCCCTTGATGCCACAGAAGCTGCATCGGAGGGAAACAGGGTACTGAGCTTAGCTGCTCGATTCTGTAACCCTCTTTTAGACATCATGGAACAGGACTCACAATCTGCAATGGAGTGGTCAGGACCTAAACATTTTAGACACCAGTCATGGGTGTCAGTGACAGAAATAGTGCTGCTGCACTTTGTGCATTTTTTAAACCCGGAGGCAGGTTTTTCCATAAGAGAAAAATATATCTGTAGGCCTAAGGCCCCAGAAGAAAAATGCACTGAAAAGAGTAGAAGTTTGTTGGGTTTTTTTTAAAAGAAAGAAAAAGACCAGTGGTACCGGTGCGGAATCGAGAAGGCAGACACGCGACTAAAGAAAAATAAAAGGAAATAAGAAATTCTTCAGCGGTGACAGGAAACACGACCTGCTGGCTCCGCGGAAAAGAAGAACTGGAGAGAGGCAGATAGGAAAGGCAGGAAGGCAGCGCGCAGGCACTGTGGGATGCTCCCAAAAGCTTTCTACTGGATGCTGGGGAGCGTTCCCGCGCAGGCTCCGTCGGTACCGACGATACCCATATGTGAAGACTCATTCCTGCTTGTTCCTGGAGATTAGCCTAATAATTAGAGCAGTGAGAAACAGGGAAACCAGGTTTAAATCCCACTGCCACTCTTTGTGATCTTGGGCAAGTCTTTCAGCACTTCATTGCCACAGGTACAAACTTAAATACCTACTGTACCTAAACATAACTCAGCTTGAACTTCTAAGAAGGGCGTCAAACAAATCCAATTCCCTTTCCATTTTTGATGCTAGTATGGTCAACATTACAGTCCACATTTTAAAAAAACAATCAATACTACAAACAGGCAATTAACAGCCTCTTACTAAACCAGCTCTTATCACTGTATGCAGTGAGTTTCATTACCTGTGTATGCCATTGAAACACTAAGTAGCAACATCTCCTTAGTGATGCACAACTTCAAGGATTTTTCTGAAAAAATAAAGAAGCAAAAACAAATATGTGTATACGTATTCTGATGCCCAGTGTAATCAATGGCAAGGCGGCTTCAAAATATAGATGACATGACAATGTGCCCTGACCTTGCAGAGATTTCAAACCATAGGCACTGGAACGGGGTGCATCAAATGGGCCCTAGCTCCACCAAAATTTCCCTGCCAGCAGAGAGAAGGGGGATGGGCATGACTGCGGCCAAGACTCCCGTCTGACCGCAGGAGATCGGATCACCCTGAGCAGGACAGAAAAGGAAGGCCTCGATTGCGGCATCAATGGCAATGCTTGTCTGCCCGTGGGGATCCCATCTCCCATGGGCAGAAGAGAAGGGGAAGGCCGCAATTGTGACCTCAACTGGTTGTCTGCCTGTGGGAGCTAGAGTCAGATTTAGGGCGGAGTTGATGCCCCTGGTTTCAACTGAACCAAACTGGCCCATTACGCTATAGGAAACAAAACAAAATGGATGGGACATGAGGGCACATGAAAAGTGGGTGCTCTACCACCTGTGATAGAAATGTAAATACATTTAGATGAATGATTTAAAAATTAATATGGGGGGGGGGGTAGGGGAAGAACAGACATGAGCTAAATGCATTTAGAAGGCCACCTTTCCTATACTAACAAAAACACTTTACTATATTAGCAAACTCATGATTCCAAATTAGTCTGTTAATATTACATAAAGTGGGCAAATACTTACTGAAGGCATCCAGAGCTTTCGACGTTTTACTTTTTAAAGGCCTGGTTAAAAAAAATAAAAAATCAGAACAAGAAAAATAAAACTACCAGAAAGATTTCTGTTTATGCTGAAACACAGGGTGGAAGCAGAATGGTTCAGCAGTCATATTACAGAAGGTAAAACACTTGGATCCAAGTTACAGGACTTCAAAGAAAAGCGTAGTTACTCGCCTGTAACAGATGTTCTCCAGGGACAGCAGGAATCAGTCCTCACTTATGGGTGACGTCAGCACCGACGGAGCCCACATGGAGCAATGCCCCAGCTTTCAAAGAAAGCCTTTGGGATTGCTGCCACGCATGCATGGTCCTCTTCCCGCCCAAAGATGCCATCTTGCGCAGTCAGGTCTCTTAGCTCGAGCCCTACCAAGCAGATGGCAAGGGAAGGATAAAAATACAGCAAATCATCAGGGGAGGTGGGAGGGTAATGAGGACTGATTCCTGCTGTCCTTGGAGAACACCTGTTACAAATGAGTAACTACGCTTTTTCCAGGAACAAGCAGGAAATCAGTCCTCACTTATGGTACTCCCCAGCTACAGGCTACCGAACCTGTAACCAAAAAAACACCTCCGCGAGGTCGTGAGCAGAAGCCGATGCCCGAAGGAGCCAGAGTCCTCAGGTCCCCGGGGAGAAACCGTCGGTAGCTGTCAAGAAGAGTCGGAAGGCAGGAGTTGCTTATACCCTGAACAGATTACAGAGTACAGCCTGGCCAAAGGTGCTGTCCCAGCGGGACTCCCTCTAAAGGCAGTAGTGCGAAGCGAAAGTGTTCGCTGAAGACCAGGTCGCAGCCCGGCAGATGTCCGTCAGCAGCACCAAGCACAGTGAAGCTACCGAAGACGCCTTGGCTCGGATGCCGTGTGTGGTGACCTGCTGATCCAGTGGAGTGCCCGCCTTCGCATGAGCAAAGGCGATGCAGTCCGCCACCAAGAAAGAGAGCGCGCATTTTGTGACTGCCTGCCTCAGGCGATTGGGATTGTAGGACACGAAGAGCCGGCCAGACTTGCGATGAGGCTGGGTGCACTGCAGGTAGAAGGCAAGAGCTCTCTTGCAGTCGAGTGTATGCAAAACTGCCGATGCATGGTCGGCATGGGGTCTCGGGAAGAAGGTCGGTAAGACTATCTCCTGATTGAGATGGAAATCCGAGACAACCTTCGGCAGGAACTTGGGGTGGGTACGGAGGACCACCCTGTTCCTATAAAACCTGGTTTAAGGGGCATCACCCATGAGAGCCTGGAGTTCACTGACTCGGCGGGCCGAGGTCAGAGCCACCAGGAAGATCACCTTCCAGGATAGGTGCCAAAGAAAGCACGTCACCATTGGCTCGAAGGGTGAACGCGTAAGCTGCATGAACACTACATTCAGGTCCCACTCAGCCAGGAGAGGCCGGATGGGAGGTTTGGAAAGCAAGAGACCCGCATAAAACAGGAGACCAAGGGCTGTTCCGAGAGGGGTTTACCCTCGATGGAGAGGTGATTCGCCGAGATGGCACTTAGGTGCACCCTGACCGAGTTTGACTTAAGCCCTTCCTTCAAGAGGTGAAGGAGGTACTGGAGGACCCATTGGGTAGGACAAGAGAACAGAACAGGTCGATCTGAAGCCTGGAGCACCAGACCGAGAAGCGCCGCCACTTGAAGGCATAGGCTCGCCTCGTCGAGTCTTTCCTTGATGCAAGGAGGACTTCCTCAACCTCCTCCAGGAGGTCCAGCAAGACTAGGGATACCCGTTCAGCTGCCAGGCTGTGAGGGACAACAAGGCCAGGTTCGGGTGGAACACCCGCCCCTCCTCCTGCATTAGAAGGCCCGGGGTACAGCCCAGGGGAACTGGGAGCTCGGACGAGAGCCGGAGCAGGAGTGGGAACCACGGCTGTCGAGACCATGAGGGAGGGACGAGGATCACTGATGCTTGCTCCCACTGAACCTTGTGGAGGGTCCTCGCGATGAGAGGAGTGGGAGAAAACGAGTAAAGAAGCCCGGAGGTCCAACAAGAGGAATGCATCCAGGGCCTCCCTGCTCAGATGCAGAATCGGTCCACAGAAGCAGGGGAGCTGTGTGTTCATCGAGCTGGTGAACAGGTCCATGGTTGGTGTCCCCCAATGATGGAACAAAATGTTGGCCACCTCTGGGTCCAGCCGCCACTCATGAGGGCGGAAGATCCTGCTGATATTGTTCGCGAGGACATTCTCGTGGCCTGGAAGGTAGACCGCTCGTAGGGTCATCCCCCAATGGAAGGCAAAGGAGCAGAGGAGGACTGCCTCCCAGCAGAGGAGGGGGAAGCCTGTGCCCCACTCCTTGTTGATGTAAAACATTGCTACTCGGTTGTTGGTCTGCAGGAGTACCAACTTCCCTTTCAGATGGGCCTCGAAGGCCTTCAGGGCCTATCGTACTGCCCAAAGCTCGAGAAGTTTATTTGCTGTTGGGACTCTTCGGGTGACCATCGGCCCTGAGTGCACAGAGCACCGCAATGGGCTCCCCACCCCAGCAGGGAAGCATCCATTGTCAAGACGAGCTCGTGCTGTGGGGTTTGTAAGGGCAGCCCCCAGAGGATGTTGCGGGGGGTCCTGCCACCAGTCCAGGGATCTGTGAAGGTTGTAGGAGAGCCGAATAGGGTCTCTGAGGTGATCTGAGGCTGGGCTCCACTGAGCATTGAGGCACCACTGGGCCGTCCGCATGTGCATGGGGGCGTGGGGGATCACATGGACGGTGGAGGCCATGTGCCCCAGGAGGCGCAGCATAATCCGAGCCGTGAACCGAGTGTTGCTCTGGACCTGAGCCGCCAGGCTTGGAGGCGGGCTGCACGGTCTGCCAGCAAGAAGGCGGTCACTCTCTGAGTGTCGAGACGTATGCCAATAAACTCCAAGTTCTGCACCGGTTCGAGGTGGGACTTGGGGTAGTTGACCAGGAACCCCATGCATTCGAGGAGGAGGATCATGCGCGATGCCGCCGGTCGAGCTTCTCTGGCCAAGGGCCCCGTGACTAGCCAGTCGTCGAGGTAAGGGAAGAATGGTATGCCCTGCCGCCTGAGGGAGGCGGTGGCCGTGGAGAGGCACTGTGAAAACCCGCGGGGCAGACGCGAGCCCGAAGGGGAGTACCCTGTATTAGTAGTGTTCCCCTTGCACCCTGAAGCGCAGATATTGTCTGTGCTGGGGGTGAATCAAGATGTGGGCGTAAGCTTCCCTGAGATCCAAGGAGCAAAGCCAACTGCCCTGCTAGAAGAAGGGCAGCAGGATGCCAAGCGACAGCATTTTGAAGTTCTCCCGCACCAAAAACTTGTTTAACTTTCTGAGGTCGAGGATAGGCTGTAGACCTCCCGTCTTTTTTGGGACGAGGAAGTACCGGGAATAGAAACCCAGACCTCGGAGGTGCATCGACCTCTCGACCGCCCGCTGGGCAAGGAAGTTGTCCAGCTCCCGCTGTAGATATGTCTGGTGCGTGGGGAGTCAAGAAGGCTCCGCTGGGAAGAAGGGAGGGGAAAGCCCGTCCAGGTGGAGGCGATACCCATCTTGGATCACTCGGAGGACCCAGGTGTCCGACGTGACGGACGCCCACCGAGGGGCGAAGAGGGACAGGCATGCACCCACCGGCTGCGAAGCTGCTGGGGGGGGGGGGGGTGAAAGGCTACACTGCTGGCGTCAAAAACCCTAAGCGGGTTGAGGTGGCGCCGGGGTTTGGGCCTTGGGCCCTTTAGGCTTGTGGTGGCTGTGGGGTGCCTTTCCCTGCGTTGCTGTGGCCGGCGTGGGAGTGGATGGGTAGAGTGGGTAACCCCAATAAGGTAGGCCCTTCTTCGGGAAGAACGGCTTCTTAGCTTGTTGTTTCTTCCGAAGGAAGGAGAAGGACTTGTGCAAGAGACGGGTTCAGGTTATGAACTCTGTTTCTATTTTGGCGGCCTTATCCTCCATAGGCCTACTGAAAAGTTGCTCACCAAGGCAGGGGATATCCAGGAGCTTTTCCTGGACCCACTGCTCCGAGGACTGGAACCATGCCTGGTGTCGGGCCACGATGCCGGCAGCCGCCATAAGGGCCGAGGACTGAAATCCATAATAGGTGGCATGGGAGTGGTACTTCGAGCAATCCACGACGGACCTCAGGAGGGTCTGGAACCTAAGGATGGGTTCGCCCACGAGGCCCGCGGAGAAAGCACAGTTACTTACCTGTAACAGGTGATCTCTGGGAACAGCAGGAATAAGTCTTCACATATGGGTACGTCGGTACCGACGGAGCCTGCGCGGGAACGCTCCCCAGCTTCCCAAAAAGGAAAGCCTTTGGGAGCATCCCACAGCCCCTGCGCGCTGCCTTCCCGCCTTTCCTAACCGCCTCTCCTCAGTTCGGTTTTAAAGCTGAGACAAAGAGAGAGAGAGGAAAGGAAAGACAGATAGAGAGATACAACTCCTAGGGAAGGTGGGTGCGTTGTGAAGACTTATTCCTGCTGTTCCCAGAGATCATCTGTTACAGGTAAGTAACTGTGCTATCTCCAGGAACAAGCAGGAATGAGTCTTCACATATGGGGACTCCCTAGCTAGAGATGCCTGGGAGATCCCTCAGGTTATGAGACCCTGGGAAGGGCTCTACCTCCTCCTATGGACCTCAGGCATCCATTCTGGGAAGGAGGGCAGGAGTTGATTAAGAATGGAACGGGTGATTGAGAACAGCCTGACCAAACAAGGCATCCCGGCGGGAGTCCTTGTCCAAGCAGTAATGGGCTGTGAAGGTATGAACCGAGGCCCAGGTGGCCGCTCGACAGATCTGGTCGATGGACACAGAATTTAGATGAGCCATAGAGGTGGCCATGGCTCTCACATTATGAGCTGTGACATGGCTCTCCAGAGAAAGGTTCTTACTCTGGCAGGCGAAAGAAATACACTGAGCAATCCAATTGGACAGTGTTCTCTTAGAGACTGGAAGTCCCAAATGAGAGGGATCAGAGACTGGAAGTCCCAAATGAGAGGGATCAAAAGCAACAAAGAGTTGAGAAGACTTTCTATGTTGCTGTGTCCTTTGTAAGTAAAAGGCAAGAGCTCTCTTACAATCCAGAGTATGAAGATTCCTCTCTGCACTTGATGCATGAGGAGCTGGAAAAAAGACAGGTAAATATACCTCTTGATTAAGATGAAAAGGTGAGACCACTTTAGGCATAAAGTGTGGATTGGTCCTAAGGACTATCTTATCATGATGGAATCTTGTATAAGGTGGATTAGCCACTAAGGCCTGCAGTTCACTGATGCGGCGAGCTGAGGTGACTGCAATGAGGAAAATAACCTTCCAGGAAAGAAATTTCAGGGAGGTGGTGGCTAAGGGTTCAAAAGGTGGCTTCATAAGCTGACCAAGAACCAGATTTAAGTCCCATGCTACCGGAGGAGGTCTAATGGGAGGTTTAGTTAAAGTTAGGCCTCTCATGAATCTTGCAATAAGAGGATGAGAGGAAATTGGGTGTCCATTTATAGGCTTAAGGGATGCTGCAATAGCACTCAAATGGACCCTTACTGAATTTGTCTTAAGGCCTGCATTGGAAAGATGCAGATATTCCAATAGAGAATTCAAAGGTAGTGCTAGAGGGTCAAGACCCTTCTCAGTACACCAAATGGAAAACCTTTTCCATTTAAAAGCATAGGAACGTCTAGTAGAAGGTTTCCTAGAAGCATGAAGGATATCCTTCACCTGCTGAGAAAGATTCCAATCCTGAAGGTCTAGGCCTTCAGCAACCAAGCTCTGAGGTGAAGGGACTTGGGGTTTTGGTGCCACAAAGTCCCCTCCTCCTGAGACAGAAGGTCTGGAGCAGCTCCCAAGTCTAGGGAGGGAGCTTGAGAGAGATGTAGAAGTAGAGGGTACCACACTTGGCATGGCCAGCGTGGAGCTATGAGGATCATAGATCCTTGATCCCTCTGGAGCTTGAACAGAGTCTTGGGAATTAAAGGAATGGGTGGAAAGGCATACAGGAAGTCTTGACCCCAGTGAAGGAGGAAGGCATCCTTGGCCTGAACTCCCTGACACGGAATTCTGGAACAGAACCGGGGAAGTTTGGCATTCCACGGACTTGCAAAGAGGTCTATGTCCGGGGTTCCCCACTCTTGAAAGATTCTGAGTACTTGGTCCATGTGCAGGGACCATTCGTGTGGAAGCAGAACTCTACTGAGTCTGTCTGCCCAAGAGTTTTGGATTCCTGGAAGGTATACGGCCAGGAGATGGATTTGATGCTCTCTGGCGAAGGCCCACAATCTTAAAGTTTCGTTGCAAAGCGACAGAGAGCCAGTTCCTCCTTGCTTGTTTATGTAAAACATGGCTACCTGATTGTCCGTATGAATGAGGACTGTCTTATAGCTGAGCAGGGTATGGAAGACCTTGAGAGCTAGAAAAACTGCTCGGAGCTCCAAGTGGTTGATATGGAGATAGGTCTCCTGTGGAGACCAAGTGCCTTGAGTGGAGAGGTCTTGCAGATGAGCTCCCCAACCTGTTTGAGAGGCATCTGTTGTGAGGGTTGCCTGGGGTAACAACTGCTGGAAGGGGGACCCCAGCAACAGATTTTGGGTGGACATCCACCACTGGAGAGACCAAAAAAGGCGCCTGGAGGTTGCTATTTTGTCTGACAGAGCACCTGATGCTTGAGTCCACTGGGTGGACAAATTCCATTGAGCTGCTCTCATGTGAAGGCGAGCATAGGGGACCACATGCACTGTGGATGCCATGTGGCCTAGCAGTTGCAGCATCTCCTGGGCAGTTAAATGGCTCTTTGACTGAATCTGGGAGGCTAACTGCACCAGGCGTACGCAACGGGCCTGAGGAAGATAGGCCCTTGCAGTGGTAGTATCTAGCCAGGCCCCTATGAACTCTAGATTGAGTAGGGGTGAGCTGGGACTTTGGGAGATTTACCACGTCCCAGATACTGGAGAATGCGCTTTATGCAGTCCAGGGCAGTCTGGGCCTCTGACTGGGATGGAGCTCAGATGAGCCAGTCGTCCAGGTATGGGAATACAAAAATCCCCAGATTGCGTAGAAATGCAGCTACTACTGCCATGCATTTGGTGAACACTCTTGGAGCAGAGGCCAGACCGAAAGGAAGTACCCTGTATTGGTAATGCTTTCCTTGGAAAAGGAAAGAGTAGTTACTCACCTGCAACAGGTGTTCTCCAGGAGCAGCAGGAATCAGTCCTCACTTATGGGTGACGTCAGCGCCGACGGAGCCCTCGCGGAGCAATTTTCCCCAGCTTTCGCAGAAAGCCTTTGGGAATTGCAGCGCGCATGCGCGGTCCCCTTCTCGCCTAGGGATGCCATCTTGCTCAGTCTGATGACATAGCGGCAAGACAGCAAAAGTTAGCAAAAATATGCAAAAAGAATGACTGCAACTCCGAGGGGAGGAGGGAGGGTTGTGAGGACTGATTCCTGCTGCTCCTGGAGAACACCTGTTACAGGTGAGTAACTACTCTTTCTCCAGGACCAAGCAGGAAGTCAGTCCTCACTTATGGGACTCCCAAGCTTAAGGCTACCGGAGACCTCAAGCCTAAAAAGAGCTCCCTGAGGCTCAACAGTACAGAAGGAAGGAATCTTCTCTGAATACGCATCCGGCCGGTAGCCAACACCGCGGCCGGAGGGGAGGAGTTGCCTAAACCTCAAAGAGATTGTGGAGGACTGCCTGACCGAAAGCACTGTCCCTGCGGGACTCCCTTTCCAAGCAGTAATGAGCCGCAAAGGTCTGACCTGAAGACCAAGTAGCGGCCCGGCAGATGTCTGCCAATGGAACAGAGTGGAGGTGAGCCACAGACGCGGCCTTCGCCCTGACCCGATGCGCCGTGACACGACTTTCCAAGGAGAGACCGGCTGCCCCGTAAGTCCAGGCGATACAGTCGGCTACCCAGATGGACAGAGTACGCTTAGAGACAGGTACCCCCAACCGATTGGGGTCAACGAGACGAAAAGCTGGACCGCTTTTCTATGCTCCTGCGTACGGTCAAGGTAGCAGGATAAGGCTCTTCTACAGTCCAGGGTATGCAGCACCGTTTCAGCTCGGCTGGTGTGCGGCCTGGGAAAGAAGGTCGGAAGAACCACCTCCTAGTTGATGTGAAAGTGGCAGACCACCTTTGGAAGAAACTTGGGGTGGGTCCGCAGGACTACCCTATTCCTGTAGAACCTAGTGTACGGGGGCTCCGACACTAGGGCTTGTAGCTCACTTACTCGCCTCGCGGAAGTGAGGGCTACCAAGAACAGAGTTTTCCAGGAGAGGAAACGAAGAAGGCAGGTAGCCATGGGCTCAAAAGGTGGGCAGGTAAGCCTTTGCATAACCACGTTGAGGTCCCAGTCAGGGGCTGGGGGGCGCAACGGAGGCTTAAGTAGAAGGAGGCCTCTGAGAAAACGCGCCACCAAGGGGTGCGAAGAGAGAGGCTGGCCTTCAACTGGTGAATGATGTGCAGAGAGAGCACTGAGGTGGACTCTGACAGAGTTGGATTTGAGACCTAGATCGGAGAGGTGAAGCAAATATTGCAGTACCACCGATACTAAACAAGCGAAGGAGTCCTCAGATCGCTGAGAACACCAGACCGAGAAACGACGCCATTTGAGGGCGTAAGATTTCCGGGTGGAAGGTCGCCGAGATGCTAGGACAACGGCTTCCACCTCCGGGAGTAGCAGAAGCGGAGCTAGGACTACCCTTTCAGCAGCCAGGCCATCAGGTGCAGAGCCCGGAGGTTGGGGTGCAGAAGAGTTCCCTGATCCTGGGTCAGGAGATCGGGCTGAAACCCCAGAGGGAGAGGGGTGTCCACCGCCAGCTGTAGAAGCAGAGGGAACCACGGTTGTCTCGGCCACCGGGGCGCTACCAGGATCACGGAGGCCCTGTCCTGGACAACTTTGAACAATGTCTGGGACACCAGTGGCGTGGGAGGGAAGGCATACAGCAGACCCGTGGACCACGAGATGAGGAAAGCATCCGGCGCTACTCGAAGAGGATGAGGGTGCCGGGAGCAGAACCTGGGGAGCTGCCTGTTCAGGGGACTGGCAAACAGGTCCACGGTGGGAGAGTCCCACCGGAGGAAGATCTGCTGAACCACCGCGGGGTTCAACTTCCATTCGTGTGGTAGCAGGATCCGGCTCAGATTGTCCGCCAGGCAGTTGTCCTGCCCTGGCAGGTAAACCGCCTTGAGGAGGATGTCATGATCGACCGACCAAGAGCACAGCCTCTGGGCTTCCTGACATAAAAGGAGGGAGCCCGTGCCCCCCTGTTTGTTCACGTAGAACATTGCCACCTGATTGTCCGTCTGCACCAGTACGGACTGACCGAACGTTAGGTGAGAGAAGGTCCGCAGAGCTAGGCGGATCGCCTGGAGCTCCAGGAAGTTTATCTGCTGGGCGGCTTCCCAAGGCGTCCAAAGGCTTTGCGTGCATGTCCCCCGACAATGCGCCCCCCATCCCAGGAGGGAAGCATCTGTCGTGAGCACCCGGGACGGCGGTGGAGACTGAAAGGGCATGCCGAGCACTAGATTGGGCAGGTGAAGCCACCATTGCAGGGAGGAGACCAGATGGTCGGAAACCTGTAACAGATCCGACAGCCTCCCTGTGGCCTGATGCCACTGAGAGTGAAGGCTCCACTGGGCATGTCTCATATGTAGACGGGCGTTCGGAGTGACATGGACCGTGGAGGCCATGTGCCCGAGCAACTGCAGGAACTGTCTGGCAGGGGCCGGCGACTCGCCGCTGAACCCGCCAGCTAGGGCCATGAGCCTGTTGGCCCGTTCCAGAGGCAAGAAGGCACGTGCCCGCCGAGTGTCCAGCCGTGCCCCTATGAACTCGAGGTCCTGAGAGGGAAGCAAAGCGGACTTTTCAAAGTTTATGACGAAGCCCAAGTGCTGAAGCAGAGCCACCGTGCGTTGGGCGGCCTGGGCGACCTCTGGAGCCGACGACGCCCAGATGAGCCAGTCGTCCAGGTATGGGAAGACGAAGAGGCCTTGAAGCCTTAGGAAGGCTGCCACCACTGCCAGGCACTTCGTGAACACCCTGGGAGCGGAGGACAGGCCAAAAGGCAGCACTCGGTACTGATAATGATTCCCTGCCACCACAAACCTTAGGTATTGTCGGTGGTCCGGATGAATAAGGATGTGGGTATAAGTATCCTTTAGATCCAAGGAGCATAGCCAATCTCCCCGCTGGAGGTAGGGCAGTAGGGTTCCAAGGGTAAGCATCTTGAACCTTTCCCGCTGCAGGAACTTGTTGAGGTTGCGCAAGTCTAGAATGGGCCTGAGGCCTCCTGTTCTCTTTGGAACCAGGAAGTACCTCGAGTAAAACCCGTGACCCCACAGGTGTTGGGGCACTAGCTCCACCGCCCGTTCTTGAAGCAGGCTTTGCAGCTCCTGAAGGAGTACGTCCTCGTGCAGCGGGGGTCTGGAAGGCTCCCCTGGGAAGTAGAGGGGGGGCACCTGGTGAAAACGCAAGAGGTAGCCCTTGTGGACCACCTGCAACAGCCAGGCATCGGATGTAATGGTTGACCACCTGTGAGCAAAGTGGGTCAGCCGACGCCCCGTGCTGGCATAGTCAAAAACCTCCACCCTGCTGGGCCGGTGCCTGCGTGGCGGGTTTGGGGGCTTTTTGCTTCCGGGAAACGTTACCCTGTCCCCTAGGCCGCTGCCCCTGAAGGGGGGTCGTGGCCTGATATTGTGGTTGGTGATGCGTATAAGCAAACACTTTCCTCGGGTAAAAAGGCTTTTTGCCCGAGCCCTTCTTCTTCTTTGAAGGGGCAGAGGACTTACTGGAGAGGCGAGTCCTGGTGAGAGTCTCTGACTCGAGCTCCGCCGCCTTTTCGGCCATGGGTTTGCCGAAGAGGTTTTCCCCTCGGCAAGGAACATTGACCAACTTGTCCTGCACCCATGGCTCGAGGTCGGATGATTGAAGCCAAGCCTGGCGGCGAGCCCCGATGCCGGCTCCGGCTACCCGAGCCGATGCCTCGAAGCCATCATAGGCCGCTCGAGAAATGAACTTCGAACATTCTCGAATCCCTGAGGACAAGGCCTGGAACCGCTGCAAGGGTTCCTCGGAGAGAGACCGGCAGAGAAACCCTCAATTTCTTTCGCCAGGTCTCGGAGGTACATACCCATATACAGCTGATATGTCTGGAACCGACAAGCAAGCATAGAGCCCTGGAAGCACTTCCTACCGAGGGCGTCCAGGTTCCGGGCCTCCTTACCTGGGGGCACCGAGGAGTGCATCTTTTGACTCTTAAGTCGATGCATGGCCGACTCCACCACCATGGAGTGGTGCGGAAGCTGCGCCTTCTGGAACCCGGGGCTCTTGCGGACTCGATACATGGAATCGACCCACTTGCTCAACACTGGCGTAGAGGCTGGGCTCTCCCACATGCGGAAGAGAAGCCGCTCCAGCATCGGGGGAACCGGTACAGTGAAGGCCTCCCTCGGGGGGGAGTCGTATTGAAGGGCCTCGAGCTCCGCGGCTTGGGGTTCCTCCTCCGGATCCGCGGGGAAGGCCAAAGCCTTGGCCATGCCCCTCACGAAGTCGAAGAACCGGGTATCCTCCGGGGGGGACCGCCTCCGAGGCTCCGACTCGGGCGAGTCGGAGGGGATGCACCGAGTCTGGAAAGAACCGGGTGACTCGTCCTCCTCCGTGTCCCAGCCCGACTCCTCCGAGGAGGAATCGAGCGGTTCCATACGGGCGGGGCCCAGGGACCGCCGCCCCGACCGGCGTCGAGGACCTCGGTCCCCAACGGGAAGCCGAGGGAGACCTAGGTCGAGGATCGACTCAAGCTCGCATGGACTCGAGAATCGACTCGGCCTCCGGGGTCGACTGGAGCGTCGACGTCCCAGTGGTCGGGGCAGATGCACTGGCGAGGCCGGTGATCCATGCCCGCTGCTGTTCCATGAAGGCAGATATACTGCGCTCCAAGGACGTCAGTCTGAGATCAAGCTCAGAAGACCCAGCAGCCGCCGACTCGGGCCCCGACGGTGTCGGGCCCGACGTCAGTTCATCCGTGGGGGAGTACAGGAGGACTATAGCACTCACGTGTCCAGGAGACTCCACTTCGAGACGAGGAAGCTTCAAAGGCCTTTCCCCCTCTGACGGCCCGGGGTGTCGGGCCGGGCTAGGTGACCTGGCCCTCGAAGGACCAGGATCGCCTCCCGGCTCCACCCTCGCGGGCTTCTTCTCCCGCCAGTGTTCCCGGCCGGGGGAGCCCCGCTTAGAAGAACTCCGACGATGCTCCGAGCCGGAGCCACGAGGCGTCGAGGCCTCTGACGAGGTCCGCGCGGAGTCAGAGAAGATCCGATCCCTTTGCGACTGCCGGCTCCTGAGCGCCTTCGAGGACATCTTGCTGCACGGGCCGCAGCTCATAGGGTCATGCTCGGCCCCGAGGCAGCGGAGGCAGCAGTCATGCGTGTCGGTGAGAGACATGAGAGACAGGAATTCGCCAACCACATCAAAGACAAATTTCACTCCACAGAGCAAACAACACCTAGTGAAACCACCAGGACGGACGTACACCCCAAAACCTGGGGCACATTCTACTCACCCTCAACAGAACAGATATCCCACATCATCTCTACTATCAATACAAGCACTGCGCCTACAGACCCATGCCCAGTGTCATGGGTCAAAGCCACCAAATCCACCTTCATCCCCACCATACATAAAATGGTACACAACTCACTCTCTCAAGGTCTCATGCCAAAACAACTAAAGCTTGCCTCAGTAAGACCAATCACAAAGAAAACAACTCTCGACAAAAAAGATCCAGCAGCATACCGACCAATCTCCAGCATACCCTTCCTCGCAAAAATCATCGAAAAAACGGTTCAACTTCAACTACAGGAACACATCGACAAACACAAAACACTCGATGACAACCAACACGGATTTCGTCCCAACCATGGAGTCGAAACACTACTGATCTACCTCTTCGACAGCATCCTAAGAATAATTGACAACACCAGGAATGGAATCATAATGGTCTTCATCGACATCTCTTCAGCCTTCGACACAGTGGACCACAACACGCTCCTGGAAAGACTAAAGAACACTGGGATACACGGCATCACATTGAAATGGTTCCACTCATACCTAACAGAAAGACAGCTACAGGTCAAGTTGGGACACAACACCTCCCGACCTATAAACGTCCGACAAGGAGTGCCTCAAGGATCCGCACTCTCAGCTCTCCTATTTAACATCTACATACAACCAATATGCAACATCATGAAAGAGAACAACATTCAATACACAATATATGCAGACGACATCATGATATACACCCCGATATCAATCGACAACCCGGACTTCTCTAAGATAACAGACTGCCTTACCCAAATGGCAAGCTGGTGTCAAAACAACAACCTCGCAATAAACTACAACAAGACCGAAGCTTTAATCATCACTCGGAACCAAAACTTCATACACCCACCAAATATAAAGATACAAAGCACTACTATACCAATAAGATCAGAAGTGAAATACCTCGGAGTTACTCTGGACAATAAACTCAATCTCAAAACACACATAGACAAAACAATCCAAAAAGCCTACTACAAGATGCGAATCATCAGGAGACTGAAACCGCTACTCGCCCCGGAACACTTCCGGACCGTCTGTCAAGCACTGATAACCCCACTGCTGGACTTCTGCAATCCGATATACCTTGGGCTACCGAAACAAGCCCTCAAACCACTCCAACTGGCACAAAACACTGCAGCACGAATCATATCAGGAACTGCAAGACAGGAGCACATCACACCTATCTTAAAGGACTTACACTGGCTTCCAATCGGTGCTCGCATCAGATACAAAACCATCATAAACCTATTTAAGATAAAACAGCACACATCAGCCAACAGCCTGCACTCCCTCATACAACCAGACACCAGCACTCGTCCCAGAAGAAAACAAACACACAACCAAGTCAGCACCCCCAGTGAATACAAACACACACGCAAGGACACAACGGACAGAGCACTCTCCATGGCTGCTCCAACAATATGGAACAAGCTCCCGGACGATTTGAGGGCGACTACAGAACTCAAGGACTTTAGAAAACAGCTAAAAACCATGCTGTTCATTGAACACTATGGACACATCACATAACCTCAGAGAATGAATAACAGCACATGATACCACCTAAACAATGTATGTATGGAATATGTTTTTGCACCACTGTACATAGCCCACTCTGTACATAGCTCATGCCAATCTAGCACACAATACAACACACACTCAATTTCACCCTCACTGCATGTATAACACACTCACCTTACCCGATTGTTTGCTGTGATACCACCTTGATTATTAAGATAAGGCGGTTTAGAAATACTGTTAAATAAATAAAAAATAAATGAGTCTGATACAACGATCACACTTTTTAAAACCGCTGGCGGCCATCGGGGGAAAAAGAACCCCTGCAAGGTCGAAAGACCGCGCTGCCATGGATGAAGGAAAAAGTGGCGGGAACGCCAGTTGGAATAAAATAAATAATAAAAATGTAGACGGGCCCAATAGAGGATATCGAGGCCCGGCGGGAAGAGGAACACACGAACCGAGAAAAATTTAACGTAAAAACAAATCAAAGAAATCAACTTTTCTGCGGCGGTAACAGACTACGTCTGTAGGGCTCCGCGGAAAAAAGAAGACTGAGCAAGATGGCATCCCTAGGCGGGAAGGGGACCGCACATGCGCGCTGCAATTCCCAAAGGCTTTCTGCGAAAGCTGGGGAAAATTGCTCCGCGAGGGCTCCGTCGGCGCCGACGTCACCCATAAGTGAGGACTGACTTCCTGCTTGGTCCTGGAGAAACGGAGGAACCTTCTGTGAGAAGGATGGATGAGGACATGTGTCTACGCATCCTTGAGATCTAGAGAACAAAGCCAATCCTGACTCTGAAGGTATGGAAGGAGAGTGCCCAGAGAAAGTATCTTGAATTTCTCCTTGCATAGAAATTTGTTCAATTCTCCGAGATCTAATATGGGTCTGTGGCCCCCTGTTTTCTTTGGGATGAGAAAATAGGGGGAGTAAAACCCTGACCCTTGTTGAAGAAGAGGTACTTCTTCTATTGCCCCTTGGGCAAGAAGGGTAGCCACCTCCTGACCTAGAAGGTCGAGAAGGGATGATGGAGAATTGAAGTGTCTCACCATGGTGTAAGGAGGAAGGTTTGAGAAATGAAGCTTGTAGCCCTCCCTTATGATGGAGAGGGTCCACTGCTCTGTTGTAATTTTCTCCCATCTGGGAACAAAATGAGCTAACCTTCCTGGAATGGTGAGAGGCTCTGGCTGTTTTAGAGCCAGAAAGGCTAAGTTCTCTAGCATCAAGTCAAAAACCCTGAGGAGGTTGGGACTGCTGAGTTGCAGCAGCCCCTGTAGACTTAGGCCTGGCCTGTTTAGGTTGCTGACGCTTAGTAGCAAAGCGACCTGTAGATGATTGTTGGCCAGAAGTAGAAGGGAATTTGCCCTTTTTGAAAAAAGACTTCTTGAAAGGTTTTTTCTTGGCAGGAATGGAGGTTGACTTTGAAAGTCTATCCAGAGCAGAATTTTCTGCATCCATTTGAGTGGCCTTTATTTGCCACTCTTTGCCAAACAGATTTTCACCTGTACAGGGGAGATTTCCTAAACCATCCTGGACCCAAGGTTCTAAATCAGAAGCGTGGAGCCAAGCAATTCTGCGAGCAGCTATGGCAATGGCCGAAGCTCTGCTGGCACCTTCAAAGGAGTCAAAAGCTGCACGGTTGGAAAACTTTGTCTTGAGTATGCTTGAGCCAAAGAAGGAATTTTTCCCTTTTATCCTCTGGAAGAAAAGGGAGGAAAGTGTGCAGCTTATCTGCAACTTCTTTTAGAAACATACCCATGTAAAGACTATAGGAGTTGATTCTGGCAATGAGCATACTGGCTTGGAAGATTTTCCTACCAAAAGCATCCAAGGTCCTGCATTCTCTTCCTGGAGGGGCAGAAGAGTGTCTTTTTGCACTCTTTATCCTTTTCATAGCTGACTGCACCACAATAGAATGGTGGGGAAGCTGTGTTTTATGAAAACCAGGACAAGGAGGGACACGGTACATAGTGTCCAATCTTCGAGAATGAGGAGAGATAGTGAGAGGAGTCTCCCATAAGTCAATCATGTGCTCATAAAGAATCTCATGAATTGGCAAGGTGACTGCCTCCTTAGGAGCCTTAGAATAACCTAAAATATCCATTTTTTTAGCTCTAGGCTCTGATTCAGAGGTTACTGAAATAGAAAGTCCTTTAGCCACTTCTCTTATGAAGTCTTGAAAGGATAAGTCCTCTGGAGGAGACATTCTTCTTTTTGGAGAAGGTGGCTCTTCAGGAAGGGCTATGGATACTTCAGCAGACTCCTCTGATGTATCAGAATCATCAGAGGAATCAAAATATCGCCTGTCAGGGTGGTCTTCTAAAGCTCGGTACGCGTATCGAGCGGTATCGACATCGGGCGTCGTCGGTACCGGTTCGGTACCGACGAACATCCCTGGACAGGGAACCCCTGCAGTCGGCATCCTGGTCGATGTCGATGCAGTCGGTACCGGTACCAGCGCTGGGGTTTGTTGTGGTATCAGCGGCGTCGCAGCTTGAATGAAGGCCGTGATAGCCTGCTGCATTGATAGAACATTGTGATCCATCGACCCCATGAATGCCTGGAATTCGGTACCGGAAGGTTGCGCCGGTACCCCAGAGCATTCTAACAGGTGATCGGTCGAGGCCATGCCATCGATGTCAACCTGTAACCTGTGGTGAACAGCGCCTTCCTGAGCCTATGAAGACGGATGAAAATCCTGAGGTTCAGCAGGATTTATGCTTATTTGAGAAACCAAGGAAGAAAGAGAGACTCTATTCCACAGAGCTGAGCATGGAGACCAGCCCAGGGGAGGAGTCCTGCAGTCCTGATTGGGCACACCCTGCCCTTGGAAGGGGCGTGTCCAGGAGAGAACGTGGTTTTAAACCAGAGCATGGCTTTGCTAGTCAGAATGAGAAGGGGATTGAGAGGAATGAGGAGAAGGAGAGGAGAAAGAAGGAGAAGAGGAAGAATGATTGGAAGTCCAGAAAACAGTATGCTGATACTTGGGAACCTGGCATTGGAAGGAGACCTGCAAAGTTCTATTCAGAGGCAGTGAGTAGAAGTCCCAAGGAGAGAGGACCTAGCCCTGAATTAGACAACCGTTGGAAGGCCCAGCCCTGGGAAAGGAAGCCTTCAAGGCAGGCACAAGAAAGAAAACAATCATTCTGTGAAGTACCGTTTGAGCCAGAGAGCAACAAACATTCTAACAGCTGGAGAACGTTGGAGCCAACTGAAGTCAGAACGGCATGGCAACAAGTAAGTGATTTGCCACAAAGTTTCCAGGCTGAACGTAAAGCTAACTCTCCTGTGGGTGAAACATTAGCAAAAGAGACTAGCAGTTACTCTGATACAATTAAACTAAGAGAGGAGAAAATAAACAGCCTTAAGCCAGAGGGAAGTTGTATAGCTGATAGCAATTCCCTATCTCACAGACAACAGGCTGAATTGCTCCTACAGGGTTTTAAAGAGTTTTTAGAGCTACAAGCTAAAAGACAGCCAGTGTTACAAGAAGCCAATAATTCCATACAGCTTGAAGAACTAGCACAAGATAGTTCTGACTTACCTGATTGTGAGAGCATGGACTGTACGGTCTGTTGTGTGGAGATGCCAAGCTGAAGGAAACTGGTTTTACCGTATATGAATTGAATACTACGGAGCTGTTGTGCTGCCTGGCTAGGAAAGCTCTAATTACATGCACCTGTAATCCCCAGCACTGTGAACGTAACAGTGGCTGAAAGAGGCTGCAGTTAAAGTGACTGACCTCTTGGGGCAAAGTTGAGTAACTTGCTTAGAAGTGAAAAGCAGCAGTTATACTTTAAGTTGACTTTATCCTGAGTTTATTCTGTTTGCATTTGAAGCACCTAATTTGTTCACATTTATTTGTCATGCGATGGAAAAATATCCTTTACTATAATAAATATACTTGCTATTAAGAAACCCCGCAACTACAACTCTTTATTTCGGAGCGAAAGGAGCAGGAAACTACAATACCCAGCATTCCAGGGACACAGGTTACTCTCCTTCCTCACGAAGCATTAGACCGCCGCTCCTGTTTTTAGCCCCAAGGCCGGGCAGGAGCGC
Source organism: Ichthyophis bannanicus (assembly GCA_033557465.1). Lineage (NCBI taxonomy): Eukaryota > Metazoa > Chordata > Amphibia > Gymnophiona > Ichthyophiidae > Ichthyophis > Ichthyophis bannanicus. The sequence goes on from CM066041.1 coordinate 279,179,865, forward strand.
CACAAACCCCATAGGTGGAGCTTTGGAAGCCGGAGCTTCACGCCGGGGTTGTTTTGCCGGTGCAGGATCCTTGACGGCAAGCCCGGAGGCATCTCGATGCTTGGAAGGAGATCTACCCTGTGAGGGCCGGCTGGATTTATGTTTGGTTACCTGAGATCCATGGGAGGAAGAAGAAGCCCTGGAAGACGTCGATGCCACTGAAGCTGCATCAGAGGGAAACAGCACATGGAGCTTGGCTGCTCGGTTCTGTAAACCTCGTTTAGACATCAAAGAACAGGACGGACAATCCGGAATGGAGTGTTCAGGACCCAAACATTTAAGACACCATTCATGGGTGTCAGTAACAGAAATAGTACCGCTGCACTTAGTGCATTTTTTAAACCCGGAGGCTTGTTTTTCCATGAGGAAAAATTCTTTGTGAGGCCTAAGGCCCAAAAGAAGAAAAACACACTAAGTGAGGGAAAACTATGTTTTGTTTTGTTTTTTATAAGAAAAGAAAGAAAAAACCGGCGGTACCGGTCCGAAGTCGGGGGAGGCAGACACGCGACCAAAGAAATAAAATAAAACAAAGAACTTCTTCAGCGGTGACAGGAACACGACCTGCTGGCTCCGCGGCAAAGAAGAACTGAGGAGAGGCGGTTAGGAAAGGCGGGAAGGCAGCGCGCAGGCGCTGTGGGATGCTCCCAAAGGCTTTCCTTTTTGGGAAGCTGGGGAGCGTTCCCACGCAGGCTCCGTTGGTACTGACGTACCCATATGTGAAGACTCATTCCTGCTTGTTCCTGGAGATAGCCCCGAGCTCCTTGGCAAGGTCGCGCAAGAACATGCCCATGTAGAAACATAGAAACACAGAAATATGACGACAGAAAAAGACCACACGGCCTATCTAGTCTGTCCTTCCATATCAACAACTAAAACAGTCCCTTTTTTACCTTTAGAGATCCTCTGTGTTTGTCCCATGCTTTTTTGAATTCAGTTACTGTCCTCATCTCTACCACCTCCACAGAGAGACTATTCCACGGATCCACCACTCTTCCCGTAAAGAAATATTTCCGCATATCACTCCTGAATCTATCTCCCTTCACCCTCATCCCATGTCCCCTAGTAGCAGAACTTGCTTTCAATTGAAAGAGGCTCTCCCCCTGAACATTTATGCCATGGAGGTATTTAAACATCTCAATCATATCACCTCTATCCCGCCTTTCTTCTAAGGTGTACATATTAAGATCTTTCAATCTGTCCTCATATGCTTTATAATGAAGACCACTAATCATTTTAGTAGCCACCCTCTGCACCGACTCCATCCTATTCACATCCTTTTGAAGGTGCGGTCTCCAGAATTGAACACTATACTCCAAATGAGGTCGCACCAAAGACTTATACAGAGGCATTATCACCTCCTTTTTTCTGCTAGCCATTCCTCTCTGTATGCACCCAAGCATCCTTCTAGCTTCTGCCATCGCCTTTTCTACCTGTTTAGCTACTTTAAGATCATCAGACACAACCACGCCTAGGTCCCGCTCTTCTTTAGTGGACAAAAATACTTCACCCCCTATACTATACTGTTCCCTTGGATTGCTGCAACCCAAATGTATGACCTTACATTTTTTAACATTAAATCCCAGCTGCCAGATTCTGGACCATTCTTCAAGCTTAGCTAGATCCCTCCTCATGTTATCTACACCTTCCTGGGTGTCTACTCTATTGCAGGTTTTGGTATCAATGTACAATTGGTAAGCCTGAATACGGCAATTGAGCATGGAACCCTGGTAAGCCTTGCGTCCAAAGGCGTTGAGGGCTCTCGACTCCCTACCCGGCAGAACCGAAGAGTGCAACTTTGGGCTCTTTTGCTTCCGCATCGCCGATTCCACCACCATAGAGGTGTGGGGAAGCTGGATCTTCCTAAACCCGGGGCCGCGCTAGACCCTGTACATCGCAGCGAGGCGCTTACTCACAATGGGAACCGAGGCAGATGTCTCCCACATGCGGAGTAGTAGCCTGGACAGAATGGGAGGAAATGGAACAGTGAAAGACTCCCGAGGCGGGGACTCGTACTGCAAGATATCGATCTCTTCGGCTCCTCCTTGGCCTGGGCAGCCAGGTTGAGGGCCCGCACCATATCCTGCATGAATACCAAGAAAGAGGTGTATTCGGGTGGCGAATGCCTCTGAAAGGTGGGCGGGGACAGGTCCGAAGGGAGGTCCCTGTGGGCGCGGGTCTCCGAGGAAGTATTTATTTTATTTAACATTTCTTATATACCGCCTTTAATGATATCAAGGCGGTTTACATTGAAAAAACTGAAATTACATTGAGCAGGGCATTAAGAGTAGTTACTCACCTGTAACAGGTGTTCTCCAGGAGCAGCAGGAATCAGTCCTCATATATGGGTGACGTCGGCGCCGACAGAGCCCCCATGCGGAGCATTTCCCCAGCTTTCAAAGAAAGCCTTTGGGAATGCAGCGCACCTGCGCGGTCCCCTTCCCGCCCAAGGGTGCCATCTTGCTCAGTTTGATGACATAGCTAAAAGACAGCAAAAAAATCAAAATGAAGTATATGACTGCAACTCCAGGGGAGAAGGGAGGGTCGTGAGGACTGATTCCTGCTGCTCCTGGAGAACACCTGTTACAGGTGAGTAACTACTCTTTCTCCAGGACCAAGCAGGAAGTCAGTCCTCACATATGGGACTCCCCAGCTCTAGGCTACTGGGAACCCAAACCTGAAAAAATGGCTCCCTCTGAAGAGCCTCAGCATCCGTGATAAGAATATCCTCTGAGAACGCCCCTGTACGGTAGCCCAACACAAGGGCTGGAGGGTAGGAGTTGCCTAAACCTCAAAGAGATTGCGGAGTACCACCTGTCCAAAAGCACTGTCCCTTCTGGACTCTCTCTTGAGGCAGTAGTGGGCTGCAAAAGTCTGGCTTGAAGACCAAGTAGCGGTCCGGCAGATGTCTGCCAACGGAACAGAGCGGAGATGAGCTACTGACGCGGCTTTCGCCCTGACACGGTGGGCCATGACTCGACCCTGCAAGGGAAGGTCGGCTGCCTTGTACGCCCAGGCGATACAATCTGCTACCCAAGTGGACAACGTATGCCTGGAAATAGGTAACCCCAATTTATTAGGGTCAAAGGAAACGAAGAGCTGAGTAGCCCTTCGATGCCAGTCCAGAGTATGCAAGACTGTCTCAGCCTGGCTGGTATGCGGCCTGGGAAAGAATGTCGGAAGAACCACCTCCTGGTTGAGGTGGAAAGAGGTGACAACTTTTAGAAGGAACTTCGGATAAGTCCGAAGGACCACCCTGTTCCTATAGAACCGTGTGTACGGTCTATCAGAAACCAGAGAGCTTGTAGCTCACTCACACGTCTGGCCGAGGTAAGAGCTACCAGGAAGAGCGCCTTCCAAGAAAGGAAGCATAAATAGCAAGTAGCCATCGGCTCAAACGGTGGGCGAGTAAGTTGTTGCAAGACCACGTTCAAGTCTCACTCAGTGGCAGGGGGACAAATCGGAGGCTTGAGCAAAAGCAGGCCTCTGAGGAAGCGGGACACCAAGAGGTGAGCCGAAAGCGACTGTCCCTCCACCGATGAGTGGTGTGCTGAAAGAGCACTGAGGTGGACCCGAACAGAGTTGGACTTAAAGCCGAGGTCTGACAGGTGAAGTAGGTATTGTAGCACTACTGGCACCAGGCAGGAGAAAGGATCTTCATTGTGCTGAGCACACCACACTGAGAACCTGTGCCACTTGAGTGCATAGGACTTTCTGGTGGATTGCCTCCTCGAGGCCAAGACTACCTCCTCAACTTCCCTAGGTAGAAGTAAGGGAGATAGCACTATCCTTTCAGCAGCCAGGCCATCAGATTGAGGGATCTGATATTGGGGTGCAGAAGGGAACCCTGATCCTGAAACAGAAGATCGGGTTGCAACCCCAGAGGGAATGGAGTTTCCACCGCCAACTGCAGCAGAAGTGGAAACCACGGTTGCCTCGGCCATCTGGGGGCTACCAGAATTACCGAGGCCTTGTCCCGTAGAATCATGAACAGAGTTCGGGCCACCAGGGGTGTGGGAGAAAATGCATACAGGAGGCCCGTCGACCAAGAGATCAGAAAAGCATCTGCTGCCACTCTCAGGGGATGCGGCTGTCTGGAGCAAAACCTGGGCAACTGATGGTTCAGTGGACTTGCAAAGAGATCGATGGATGGAAGTCCCCATCGTGGAAAGATCTGCTGAACCACCAGTGGATTCAACTGCCATTTGTGAGGCTGGAGAATCCTACTTAGTTTGTCTGCCAAAATGTTCTCCTGACCAGGCAGATAAACCGCTTTGAGAAACATGCCTTGTTTGACTGCAAAGGAGCAAAGGGCCTTCGCCTCCTGACATAGGAGTCTGGACCCAGTGCCCCCTTGCTTGTTCACATAGAACATTGCTACCTGAATGTCTGTCTGAACTAAGACAGACTGGTGAGAGAGGACATGAGAAAAAGTCTGTAGAGCCAAGCGGATTGCTCGCAGCCCCAAAAGATTGATCTGCTGTGTGGCCTCCCGAGGAGACCAGAGGCCTTGAGTGCACGTGCCCTGACAATGTGCACCCCAGCCCTTTAAAGAAGCATTGGTCATCAGCACCCTGGTATGTGCTGGGGCCTGAAAGGGTAACCCCCTGAGAAGGTTTGGGAGATGTAGCCACCACTGCAAGGAGTCCAACAGTGGTTTGGACACCCTTACTCTGTCTCGGAGGTCGCCTGTGGCTTGCGCCCACTGAGCTCTGAGGTACCACTGAGCCAGCCGCATGTGCAGACGGGCATTCGGGGTCACATGTACTGTGGAGGCCATGTGGCCCGGGAGCCGCAGGCAGTGTCTGGTGGAGACCTGAGAATTGCTTTGGAACTGGCTGGCCAAGTCCATCAATCTGTGGGCCCTGTCCTCGGGCAAATAAGCCTTTGCCTGCAGGGTGTCTAATCTTGCCGCTATAAACTCCAGGTTTTGTGAGGGGAGCAAAGTGGACTTTGCGTAGTTTATGACAAAGCCCAGATGCTGAAGAAGAGAGACAGTGCGAAGAGTGGCTTGTCTCGCCTCCTGGAGAGACTGACCTCTGATGAGCCAGTCGTTCAGATATGGGAAGACAAAAATTCCCTGATTTCTGAGATAGGCCGCCACCACCGCCAGGCATTTGGTGAAAACCCTGGGGGCGGAAGTTAGGCCAAAGGGAAGTACTCTGTACTGGAAATGGTTTCCTCCCACCACAAATCTGAGATATTGTCTGTTATCTGGATGAATGAGGATGTGAGTATAAGCATCTTTTAGGTCTAAGGAGCATAGCCAGTCTCCCTGCTGGAGGTAGGGCAGCAGTATACCAAGGGTAAGCATCTTGAACTTTTCCCTCTCCAGAAGCTTGTTTAGGTTTCGCAAGTCTAGGATAGGCCGGAGGCCTCCTGTCCTTTTTGGTACCAGAAAGTACCTGGAATAGAAGCCTTGCCCTTTCAGGTGGTGAGGCACCAGTTCCACCGCCTGTTGCCTTAGAAGACTTGCCAACTCCTGAAGGAGGAGGCTTCTGTGCAGAGGGAGTCTTGGAGGCTCCCCTGGAAAGTAGGAGGGGGGGTATCTGGTGGAAGTGGAGCATGTAGCCCTGTTGGACTATGCTGAGGACCCAGGTATCCCCTGTGATGGCTGGCCACCTGTAGGCGTACAGGGCCAGCCGACCTCCTGTGCTGAGTGGAGCCAGCTGTGGAGAAGAGGCTATGCTGTGGGAGTCAAAACCCCGCTCCCTGCTGTGCAGGAGCCGGAGCTGGTGGCTTGGGGGTCTTCTGCCTACGGGGCCCATGCCCCTGCCCCTTGGCCTGCTGGCCCTGTTGGGGAGCTGGAGAGGCCTGATAGTGAGGGTAGAATTTGTAGGCAGCACCCTTCCTCGGGAAAAAGGGCTTTTTCCCCGAGCCCTTCTTTTTCTGAGAAGGGGCAGAGGTTTTCCTGGACAGCCTTGTCCTGGTGAGAGTCTCAGTCTCGATTTCCGCAGCCATTTCAGTCATGGGCTTACCGAAAAGGCTTTCACCTCGACAGGGGACATCGACCAACTTGTCCTGCACCCATGGCTCCAGGTCTGATGACTGTAGCCAGGCCTGACAGCGTGCACCGATGCCGGCCGCAGCTACCTGGGCCGAAGCCTCGAAGCCATCATAGGCTGCTCGAGAGATAAACTTTGAGCACTCTCGAATCCCCATTGACAAAGCCTTGAACCTCTGCAAAGATTCCTCGGAGAGGCCAGCTGAGAACCCGCAATCTCCTTTGCCAGTTCTCGTAGGTGCATGCCCATGTACAGCTGGTAGGTCTGGACACGGCAAGACAGCATAGAGCCCTGGAAGCACTTTCTACTGAGGGCATCCAGGTTCCAGGCCTCCCGGCTGGGGGGCACCGAGGAGTGCATCTTCTGAGTCTTCAGATGGTGCATGGCCGATTCCACAACCATGGAGTGGTGAGGTAGCTGTGCCTTTTGGAACCCAGGGCTCTTACGGACTCGATAAATGGAATCAACCCGTTTGTTCAGAACCGGCATCGAGGCCAGTGCCTCCCACATACAGAAGAGCAGCCGTTCCAGCATCGGAGGAACCGGTACAGTAAAGGCTTCCTTCGGAGGAAAATCATACTGGAGGGCATCGAGCTCCTCGGCTCGAGGCTCCTCCTTGGCGTCCGCAGGGAAGGCCAAGGTCTTGGCCTTGGCCATGTCCCTCAAGAAGTCCGAGAACCGGGTATCCTCCGGGGGGGGGGGGGGGACCGTCTCCGAGGCTCGGATTCCAGTGAGTCCGAAGGGATGCACCGGGTCCGGAAGGTATCCGGGGAGTCCTTGTCCTCCGTCTCCCACTCCGACTCCTCCGAGGAGGAGTCGAGCGGCTCCGGCCATGTGGGCCTCGGTGCCACCCGCCCCGACGACCTCGGCCCCGCACGGGAGGTCGAGGGAGACCTTGACCGAGGATCAACTTGAGACTTCATTGACTCGAGGATTGGCTCGGTCTCCGGGGTCGACTTAGACGTCGAAGTCCCGGTGGTCGGGGCAGATACATCGGTCAGACCGGCGATCAGCACCTGCTGCTGTTCCATGAAGGCAGCCAAGCTGCTCTCCAAGGCTGTCAACCTGAGTCCAAGCTCAGGAGTCTCAGCAGCCCCCGACTCAGGCCCCGACAGCATCGTGCCTGACGTCGGCTCCCCTGGAGGAGAGTCTACGAGGACAACTGCACTTACGTGACTCAGGGACTCCAGCTCCACACGAGGTAGCTTGGAAGGCCTCTCAGATTCCGAGAGCCCGAGGCGGCGGTCAGGGCTACGCGACCCAGCCCTCGAGGAACCCGGAGCCTCCACCAATGACGCCCTCGCGAGCTTTTTCTTCCTTCGGTGCTCCCGGGAGGGAGACTCCCTTTTAGAGGAACCCCGACGGCGCTCGGGGTCGGACTCCCGAGATGTCGAGGCCTCTGACGAAGTCCGGGCCTGGCTGGACGCGGAGTTGGAGAAAATTCTCTCACGTTGATGCTGACGGCTCCGAAGCACCTTCGACAACATTTTGCCGCACGGGCCACAGGCCAGCAGGTCATTTTCGGGCCCGAGGCATCGGAGGCAGCAGTCATGTGTGTCGGTGAGAGAAATAGGTTTCTTGCACCGATCATACTTTTTGAACCCGCTGGCAGCCATCGGGGGAAAAAGAGCCCCTGCAAAGTCAAAAGACCGGGCTGCCAGTGAAAACACAAAAAGAGCGCGAACGCTAGTCACGAAGGACAAAAACCGAAAATCATGAGTCCGGACTCGATACCGGTGTACCGAGCCCAAGCGGGAAGGGGAACCGGCGTTGAACCGGATAAGATAAAGTGAAAATCGCTGAAAAAAAATCAACTTTTCCCGGGTGAAATGAACTCACGTCTGTCGGGCTCCACGGAAAAATAAAGACTGAGCAAGATGGCACCCTTGGGCGGGAAGGGGACCGCGCTGCATTCCCAAAGGCTTTCTTTGAAAGCTGGGGAAATGCTCCGCACGGGGCTCTGTCGGCGCCGACATCACCCATATGCGAGGATTGACTTCCTGCTTGGTCCTGGAGAATAACTTGGAGATAACTATTTTACAGGGAACATGGGCAATGGAGGGTTAAGTGGCTTGCCCAAGACCACAAGGAGCACCTGTGGGTCTAGAAGTATCCCCACCTGACTCCCAACCCGAGAGATCCGAAGAGGAATCCGATGGGTTTGTTGCCCCATCCAGAGGCCGAGGCCAGTTTGGAGCTGGAGGCCCTGGAGGATCTCCACTGATCTCTGCAGTCCCTAGTCTTCTTGAATGAGAGACATGATGTATGCTTCAGGTTCAAGTTACAGTCTGGACATGTATTCAGGATGGCTGGCTTCAGAGTGTGATCAGCTTATTTCTTCCCAACATCTGCAAGGTTACCCCAAAAGTTAGCAGCTTGATATTGTGTTTTTACTGTGGTTTTAAGTGGCTATACACTACTTTGAATGTCTTTTAGATATTGGTGGAATTAAAGAGCTTTTTTAAATAAATAGGAAGTTATAGTATTGTGAATGTGGAAGACATGCCCAGTTACTTGGAAAGTTTTGTATGGTTGTGGATAGCGACATCTGGGGCAACTGTAGTTGATGTACGAAAGTATTATAAAGGCGATGAATGCAAAAAGAGTTTGCTTGCCTTGTGATGGATTCGAAAGACTGGAAGAATGGTTTTTACATTTCCTTGTCATCTTTTTTTCTTTTTGTTAGAGATTCTTGTACTCCAGGGGACCATGGGATGGAATATGCCTTGGCTCCAGGACCAATAGAAAACATGTTGTATATGTGGTGCTACCCTATATGATTTGGATAGACAAGTCCCAGCTGTGAGGATAAGCATTCCATCAGGGTCTATGATGGTGCTGTCAATGTCTGCTTATCCTGTGATTGGATGCTGGCAAGGCCCTTGAGGTATCACATTGTATTTTGCAATCAAATGGTTGGTTCCATAGAAAGATGTGCACTCATACAGATCACAATTCCTCTGTTCTGTTGTTTTGGAAGGAGGGGGGTTGGGGGGGAGAACAGCTTGAAAGACCAACCTGTGTGGTGGAATGGAGCCCCTTAGAATCCAAATATAAAAGTGTTGACCACATCTTGCAAAGGATTTTTTTCTTTTTTAAGATGTAGCCAATCGCTTAGTGTAGAACATGATCAGGGTCACATTCTCATTCTTGATTGTAGAGAAACGGTGGTAAAAGTTGAACATGTGTGGACATTCTATCTCAAAATGTACAGAGATGGTTGTGTAATATTTTTGACTGTAAAGAAGCATGCTTTAGTCCACTGAAAGAGCCTGGGAAAAAGGCAAAATAAATAAAAATAAATATTGGGGCTCTGGAGTACTCCAAGCATCCCATAGGTGAGCACCTAAGTCAGAGTAAATAGATGCCTGGCTTGCACTGATCCCCAAGCAATTTAGAAGAGAATTCTAGTTTCTAGAACTCAATTTCTCATGTCAGTGAAACAAGATATGTCATGGATAGTGTAAATGTCTTGGAGAGCGTAAATGTCATGGAGAGCTCCTTGAGGGTCATCTAGTAAAGACTCCAGTGTACTTACGGCAACTGAAACATAGAAACATAACGACAGAAAAAGACCACATGGCCTATCTAGTCTGTCCTTCCATATCAACCACTACACAGTCCCCTTTTTTCCCTTTTGATATCCTCTGTGTTTGTCCCATGCTTCTTTGAAGTCAGATACTGTCCTCATCTCTACCACCTCCACTGGAAGACTATTCCATGGATCCATCACTCTTTCCATAAAGAAATATTTCCGCATATCACTCCTGAATCTATCCCCTTTCACCCTCATCCCATGTCCCCTCGTAGCAGAGCTTGCTTTCAATTGAAAGAGGCTCTCCTCCTGTGCATTTATGCCACGGAGGTATTTAAACGTCTCAATCATATCACCTCTATCCCGCCTTTCCTCTAAGGTGTACATGGAGTGGAGGAGTGGCCTAGTGGTTGGGGCAAGGTACTTCAGGCCGGAAGGTCGGGGGTTCAAATCCCACTAGAGGACAGCAACCTTGGGCCGGAAGGACTGGGGTTTCTAGACCCACAGGTGCTCCTTGTGGTCTTGGGCAAGCCACTTAACCCTCCATAGCCCATGTTCCCTGTAAAATAGTTATCTCCAAGTTATAATGCCCTGTTCAATGTAATATCAGTTTGTTCAATGTAAACCGCACTGATGCAGAATAGCGCGGTATATAAGAGAATGTAATAAATAAATACAATAAATAAATATTAAGATGCTTAAGTCTGTCCTCATATGCTTTATAATGAAAACCACTAACCATTTTAGTAGCCACCCTCTGTACCGACCCCAGCCTGTTTATATCCTTTTGAAGGTGCGGTCTCCATAATTGCACACAATACTCCAAATGAGGTCGCACCAAAGACTTATACAGAGGCACTATCACCTTCTTTCTTCTGCTGACCATTCCTCTCCCTATGCACCCAAGCATCCTTCTAGCTTTTGCCATTGCCTTTTCTACCCGTTTAGCTACTTTAAGATCATCAAACACAAACACGCCTAGGTCCCGCACTTCTTTAGTGGACAAAAGTACTTCACTCCCTATACTATATTGCTCCCTTGGATTGCTGCAGCCCAAATGCATGACCTTACGTTTTTTAACATTAAATCTCAGCTGCCAAAGTCTAGACCATTCTTCTAGTTTAGCTAGATCCCTCCTCATGGTATCTACACCTTCCTGGGTGTCTACTCTATTGCAGATTTTGGTATCATCTGCAAAGAGGCAAACCTTACCCGACAGTCCTTCCGCTATATCACTAACAAAGATGTTAAAAAAAATCGGACCAAGGACAGATCCCTGGAGCACACCACTGGTAAGCTCCTTCTCCTCAGAGTGAGCTCCATTTACTTGTACCCTTTGTCGCCTCCCACCCAACCAATTTCTAACCCAAGCAGTAACCTTAGGGTCCACCCCTAGGGTGCTCAGTTTGTTTATAAGTCGCCTGTGAGGAATGGTGTCAAAGGCTGTACTGAAATCTAAATACACCAAATCTAGGGCTCTCCTTCGGTCCAACTCCCTGGTAACCCAGTCAAAGAAATCAATCAGATTTGTCTGACAAGACCTGCCTCTGGTGAATCCATGCTGCCTCAGATCCTGTAATCCGCTGGACTCCAGAGACCTCAGTATTTTCTCTTTCAGCATTGTTTCCAATAATTTACTCACCACCGAAGATAAACTAACCGGCCTGTAGTTTTCAACCACATCCTTACTTCTGCTTTTGTGTAAAGGGACCACATGAGCCTCTCTCCAGTCCTTTGGCACCACTTCCGACTCCAACAAGGCTTTGAAAAGGTACGAGGCATTGAATTGTGAAGGAGATTTGTCCCAAGGTTGCTGGAAGTGCTTGGGACACCAATATGGGATTTTCAGAAGAGTTATGCCAGCAGGCATAGAAACATCAGGATACAGCATTGAAATTGAAAAAGAACTGGCATTGGCCAGTTGAGATCTTGAAGGCATTGACAGAAATGAAGCCCTAAAAGAGTGAATAAGGTATTGTTTTTAGGAACAGAAATTCTAGCCAAAAAGTGCAGAGGTCATCTGGATAGGCTTTCATAGTTCCTTGATACTGTGCATGTAGTTAAGAGCACTGGATCTACTTAGAAACAGGCAACAACATTGCTTCTTGGTTGCCTTCCCCAAGGGGAGAGGAGACAGATGTGTAAAACGATTTTGCATTCAAACTGAAAAGCATTTCCAGACCAGATGCCTGAATCCAGGAGAAGGACTTTCAGATCAGATATCTGAATCCATTAGACTGGAGAGTCTGAAACACAGAACTGTGTGGTAGAATGTTATAGATGATAGAGAGATCTTAAAAAAGTCTATAGGGAGGCAAATACTGAATGTTTAGCATCTGTAACGGGCTACATGTTAAGAACATTTAACAGTACATCAAAGCAATCTGCTGGAAAGAAGAATTTCAAGGTTTGCACACTGGAATGCAGCATAGCAAAAGACCAAGATTGGAGCAGCTATGAGCTGGTCAATGCCCCTTTTGAATGTAAACAGCCCATTGGGGTAGCTCCAGCTTGGGCTGAGGTGGGAGTTGCACCCCACTCTAATATCCACTCCCGAGAGGTCTGGCATTACGAATAGTGTCATAGTAATGTTGGACTATGAGATCAGTTGATGCGCTCCCATTTCATTATGCTGCATAGCCTCAGTGTGCTATGCAGGAAGTGTAGCCCTAGAGAGACTGACAGATAGGAGCGCGTTGGTGCAAATGAAGAAATGGAGCAGACTCTGTTGACAAAATGTAAATAGATATAAAATACCACAGCTGCTTTGGCCGGGGCAATAATATTAGATAGCTGGAACTGATCCTGCTGGCAGAAACTTCACGAGGGAATGCAGGCAATGCCCTTTGCAAGATATATTTTTTTTTTATTCAAGGCACTTGGAATGGCAATATAAGCCACTTTCTCTAAGAGAAATATATTAAAACTTGATATTCCGCCTGCCATAAAATTATGTCAAAGATAGCATTACTCCAGACAAGCCTCAACACAAAAATAGTTAACAAAAGGCTCGCAGTGTCAAAAAAAAAATCAAAACAGCAAACAGAAACAGAGAACCAGATGGTAGATAAGGACTGCAAGGCTCATTTAGTCTCCCAATTTGTTTTCCTGCTAGAATGCCAAAAAACTATGCAGTATTAAATTAACAATTAGACCAGAGAAGAACGAGAATAGATGAGGAACTGCAGAAAACTAGCCCTTATGAGGTTAATTTTATAAAGAATTTTCATGTGGAAAAGGTTTTTACAAATTACTCCAGGAGATACATGTGTGAAAGTATGTGCAGTGCCAAGAAGGCACATACATGGGGCACGTTGCATCAGATGATCACACGGTCTACTATGCTGGAAATGAAAGACAAAGAAGAAATGGTGTTGCATTTATAATAAAGAAGAAACTTGCAAGAACTGTAATGAAATACAATGCAGTCAGCGAACGCTTAATCTCTATTTGTCTACGAGGATTGCCTATCAACACAACTATAATTCAAGTATATGCCCCAACAACAGCTGCAGAAGAGAATGAAATTGAAGAGTTCTATGAACAAGTACAAGCTGAAATTGACAGAACATGCAAACAGGATATCCTGATAGTCATGGGTGACTGGAACGCAAAAGTTGGCAACAAAGAAGAAGGCAAAGTAGTTGGAAAATATGGACTTGGCAACAGAAATGAAGTTGGAGAAAGACTGATAGAATTCTGCAAGACCAATGATCTATTCATCTCAAACACCTTCTTCCAGCAACACAAGCGGCGACTGTACACATGGACTTCACCGAATGGATTATATAAAAATCAAATTGACTACATATGTCAATTGACTACATATGCGCGGCGGTTTTTCGCACATTGAATGAATTTGAGCCATGAATACTACAGCTGATTTGTGCGCGTCGTTCTACTGCAACTTGTGAGATTATGCTGTCTAAGCAAAGTTCCCCCTGAGGAAGGATTCGAAACGCATTCAGCGGTACCCACATGGTGGCGTCGGGGAGTTTTTTCGCACAGCATTCAGATAAGCATTGTTTAAACTACTAAACAACGATTTTTCAACCCTATGGTTAATAATTTGAGAAATGTCTAATGAAAGATAAAACGAAAAAAGACAAAAAAATTTACATTATCTTCTGAACCAGACAGTGAATGCTTAAGGTCGTTGATGCGAGAAGGCATTTTGCTTTTGATTTTTCTTAAGCACTGCCAGTGTGAGTCTGAGACCTGCATTTATGTTCCATCTCTGTCCAAAGGAGACGGGTTTAGATATTAAAAAAATATATGAGTAGCAAGAGATAATGTAGTCTGACTTTCATTTAGCAACGTTCTCAATATATTCTAGAGGGCTTTTTCCTTTGAATTTTAATTGACTACATATGTCAATAATCAACGATGGAAAAGCTCTGTAACATCAACAAAGACAAAACCTGGAGCTGACTGTGGTACAGATCATCAACTACTAGTATGCAAATTCAAGCTAAAGTTGAAAAAGAGCAAACCACTCATGAATGCAGCAAAATATGACCTTGAGAATATACCACTGGAATTTAAAGACTGCCTGCAAAATCGATTTGCTGCTTTAGATACAAATGAGAGAGCTCCGGAAGAGTTATGGAATGATATCAAGAAGGTTGTGTTGGAAGAAAGCGAGAAGTCTCTACAAAAGGTGAAAAAGCAAAAACGGCCAAAATGGATGACGAAAGAAACTCTGAAAATTGCCCAGAAACGCAGAGAAGCTAAAGCCAGAGGAGAAAAAGACAATCGCAGAACTCAACAGAGATTTCCAACGTGCAGCAAGACAGGACAAGGAAAAGTACTACAATGACACTTGCAAGGAAATAGAAGCAGAAACTATTAGAGGAAGAACAAGATCGGCTTTCCTAAAGCTACGAGAGTTGAAGAAAAAGTTCCAGCCTCGAATTGGAATGTTACAAGATGCTCAAGGTTCTATGTTGAATGATGCTGAGAAGATCAAGAAAAGGTGGAAGGAATATACAGAATTTTTATATGATAAAGATCAAGTGGACCAACAGCCGTTTCAACCTGTACCTTATGATCGGGAACCATTGGTGATGAAAGAAGAAGTTGAAGCAGCATTGAAAGCCTTATCAAAGAACAAAGCACCAGGCATTGATAGCATTTCCATAGAAGTATTGCAGCAATCTGATGCAGCTGTTACCGTACTCACAAGGCTCTGCCAAGAAATATGGAAGACAACATCATGGCCAACTGACTGGAAAAGATCTGTGTTTATACCAATACTAAAGAAAGGTGATCCAACTGACTGTGAAAATTATCGCACAATCGCTCTAATCCCACATGCCAGCAAGATTCTACTGAAGATTATTCAAAAGAGACTACAACCATACCTGGATCAAGAACTACCTGAAGTGCAAGCAGGGTTCAGGAAAGGGCGAGGAACGAGAGACATCATTGCGGATGTGAGATGGATCCTTGAAAAGACTAAAGAATACCAAAAGGATATCTATTTGTGCTTTATCGACTATAGCAAGGCTTTTGACTGTGTAAACCATGAGAAACTCTGTGCCACATTAAGAAGCATGGTTATACCAGAACACCTGATCGTTCTCTTGTGCAATCTGTACATTGATCAAGAAGCAACAGTTTGAACGGAACAAGGAGAAACAGAATGGTTTAAAATAAGCAAAGGTGTAAGACAAGGCTGCATACTTTCCCCCTACCTGTTTAATTTATATGCAGAACAAATCATCAGAGAAGCAGGATTGTATGAAGACAACAGAGGTGTGAAGATTGGTGGAAGACTCATCAACAACCTTCAGAGAAGCAGGATTGTATGAAGACAACAGAGGTGTGAAGATTGGTGGAAGACTCATCAACAACCTTCGCTATGCTGATGATACCACATTACTGGCTGAAAGTGAAGATGATCTGAAACATTTGCTTCTCACAATCAAAGAACATAGTCTCAAAATGGGCCTGCACCTTAATGTAAAGAAGACAAAGATCATGACAACTGGCATAATCAACAGGTTCATCGTTGAAGGAGAAGAAATTGAAATTGTGAACAACTTTAACCTACTTGGATCAACTATCAATAAAGAAGCAACAAGCAGTCAAGGAATCAGACAACGCATTGCTCTTGGCAGAATGGCTATGAAAGACCTAGATAAGATTCTCAAGAGCAGAGATGTCTCTCTCCATACAAAGATTCGACTTGTTCAAGCCATGGTATTTTCAATAACATCATATGGATGTGAAAGCTGCACAGTGATAAAGACAGATAGGAAGAAAATTGATTCCTTTGAATTATGGTGTTGGCGGCGAATACTGTGTATACCATGGACTGCCCGAAGAACAAACCAGTCGGTACTAGAGGAGATCAAACCTAAGCTTTCTTTAGAAGCTCAGATGACAAGACTTCGACTTTCATACTTTGGACACATCATGCGAAGAGAGAGATCATTAGAGAAAGACATTATGCTTGGCAAGATAGAAGGTCAACGCAAAAGAGGCAGGCCAGCAATGAGATGGATCGATACAATAACAGCAGCTACGGGTACCAGTTTGTCAACAATGAGCCGCCTGACTGAAGACCGAACACAATTTAGGATAGCTATCCAGAGGGTCGCCATGAGTCGACTCCGACTCGATGGCACTTAACAACAACAACAACATGTGTGTAAGTGTGTTCAGGGGTGGAGTTTGTGCTGTGCATGGATCGAGTCACAATTTACACACATTTTTTAAATAAAATGCACATTAATGGGTGTAACTTATGCACAAACATTTACACCTGCTCCAGAATAGCACTAATTGTCCTTCACTCTAGGCACGATTTATGCAGCTTTGCTCCTTGTAGTTTATAGGCACTTACGTATATGTCTGTTTTTCTTAAAATAGCCTTAAAACAGGTGCCTACTTGACCTGCACACATAGATGGCCTGTTATAAAATTGCCCTGTAAGTGGCTTAAATGCTGCTTGAAAAACCAAACCGGGGTTAAAAATATCAGTAGACAAAGTAAAAAACTTTTTTTGTCGGAACAGCCAGCTCAATCGAGAGGAAAAATCCTCACACCGCTGTGGCATTTTCCATTTTATTAAGCAATATGTTAAAATCAGTATTTACTTAACGGCACTGCTCGGCAGCCCAGATACTCCACAGTATCTGGGCTGCCGAATAATGCCTTTGACCTGATGCAAGGGTACTACTGTCATTACCCCGAAACGTGCCACGTCGTGACTTTTTGCATTGCTGACTGGACAAGAAATCTTATTTCAGTTAAGTAAATACTGATTTTAACATATTGCTTAATAAAATGGAAAACGCCACAGCGGTGTGAGGATTTTTCCTCTCGACTGAGCTGGCTGTTCCGACAAAAAAAGTTTTTTGCTTTGTCTACTGGTATTTTTAACCCCCTCTCACTTGGTTTGCAGCTTGTCGTGCTGTGAGGGCTTGGGTGCATCAGTGATGCTGAGAGCTAAACTATCGGTAGTTTAACTACTGGCAGGGTCTCCCAAGATGGACAGGTCTCAGCTGAGGTGCCAGACGAAGACAAACCACCCATCTGGGCAGCAGCAGAATGGGATAGTGTTGACGGCGGAGGATCACATTTCTGTGACAACGGCAACAACACCAAACTTAAACTGCGCGGAAGGAAGGCCCGGCAATCTACTTCTGTATCTTGCCATGAAAACCCAATGGATAGTTACAACAAAACAAATTGTGCTATGGTGCTGGAAGATGAGACTCCCAGGTCGGAAGGCACTCAACTAGCTACTGGGGAAGAGCTGAAGACTTTTCAGAGTAAAGCCAGCATTTATGATGTGGTTGGATCAAAGCCCTCGGGAAGTCTGACTGCTGATGTAGCTGCGCATGAAATGAGAGTCAGAAGCTGTAAAGATGTCTTACACATTGGAACATGGAACGTACGAAGCATGAACCAAGGGAAGTTGGAGGTGGTCAAGAATGAAATGGAACGTGTACAACTTGATCTGTTGGGTGTCAGCGAACTGAAATGGACTGGCATCGGGCACTTTGCATCAGATGATCACATGGTCTACTATGCTGGAAATGAAAGACAAAGAAGAAATGGTGTTGCATTTATAATAAAGAAGAAACTTGCAAGAACTGTAATGAAATACAATGCAGTCAGCGAACGCTTAATCTCTATTCGTCTACGAGGATTGCCTATCAACACAACTATAATTCAAGTATATGCCCCAACAACAGCTGCAGAAGAGAATGAAATTGAAGAGTTCTATGAACAAGTACAAGCTGAAATTGACAGAACATGCAAACAGGATATCCTGATAGTCATGGGTGACTGGAACGCAAAAGTTGGCAACAAAGAAGAAGGCAAAGTAGTTGGAAAATATGGACTTGGCAACAGAAATGAAGCTGGAGAAAGATTGATAGAATTCTGCAAGACCAATGATCTATTCATCTCAAACACCTTCTTCCAGCAACACAAGCGACGACTGTACACATGGACTTCACCCAATGGATTGTATAAAAATCAAATTGACTACATCTGTGGAAGTCAACGATGGAAAAGCTCTGTAACATCAACAAAGACAAAACCTGGAGCTGACTGTGGTACAGATCATCAACTACTAGTATGCAAACTCAAGCTAAAGTTGAAAAAGAGCAAACCACTCATGAATGCACCAAAATATGACCTTGAGAATATACCACTGGAATTTAAAGACTGCCTGCAAAATCGATTTGCTGCTTTAGATACAAATGACAGAGCTCCGGAAGAGTTATGGAATGACATCAAGAAGGTTGTGCTGGAAGAAAGCGAGAAGTCTCTACAAAAGGTGAAAAAGCAAAAACGGCCAAAATGGATGACGGAAGAAACTCTGAAAATTGCCCAGAAACGCAGAGAAGCTAAAGCCAAAGGAGAAAGAAAGACAATCGCAGAACTCAACAGAGATTTCCAACGTGCAGCAAGACAGGACAAGGAAAAGTACTACAATGACACTTGCAAGGAAATAGAAGCAGAAACTATTAGAGGAAGAACAAGATCGGCTTTCCTAAAGCTGCGAGAGTTAAAGAAAAAGTTCCAGCCCCGAATTGGAATGTTACAAGATGCTCAAGGTTCTATGTTGAATGATTCTGAGAAGATCAAGAAAAGGTGGAAGGAATATACAGAGTTTTTATATGATAAAGATCAAGTGGACCAACAGCCGTTTCAACCTATACCTTATGATCAGGAACCATTGGTGATGAAAGAAGAAGTTGAAGCAGCATTGAAAGCCTTATCAAAGAACAAAGCACCAGGCATTGATAGCATTCCCATAGAAGTATTGCAGCAATCTGATGCAGCTGTTACCGTACTTACAAGGCTCTGCCAAGAAATATGGAAGACAACATCATGGCCAACTGACTGGAAAAGATCTGTGTTTATACCAATACTAAAGAAAGGTGATCCAACTGACTCTGGAAATTATCGCACAATCGCTCTGATCCCACATGCCAGCAAGATTCTACTGAAGATTATTCAAAAGAGACTACAGCCATACCTAGAACAAGAACTACCTGAAGTGCAAGCAGGGTTCAGAAAAGGGCGAGGAACGAGAGACATCATTGCGGATGTGAGATGGATCCTTGAAAAGACTAAAGAATACCAAAAGGATATCTATTTGTGCTTTATCGACTATAGCAAGGCTTTTGACTGTGTAAACCATGAGAAACTCTGGGCCACATTAAGAAGCATGGGTATACCAGAACACCTGATCGTTCTCTTGCGTAATCTGTACATTGATCAAGAAGCAACAGTTCGAACGGAACAAGGAGAAACAGAATGGTTTAAAATAAGCAAAGGTGTAAGACAAGGCTGCATACTTTCCCCCTACCTGTTTAATTTATATGCAGAACAAATCATCAGAGAAGCAGGACTGTATGAAGACAACAGAGGTGTGAAGATTGGTGGAAGACTCATCAACAACCTTCGCTATGCTGATGATACCACATTACTGGCTGAAAGCGAAGATGATCTGAAACATTTGCTTCTCACAATCAAAGAACATAGTCTCAAAATGGGCCTGCACCTTAATGTAAAGAAGACAAAGATCATGACAACTGGCATAATCAACAGGTTCATCGTTGAAGGAGAAGAAATTGAAATTGTGAACAACTTTAACCTACTTGGATCAACTATCAATAAAGAAGCAACAAGCAGTCAAGAAATCAGACGACGCATTGCTCTTGGCAGAATGGCTATGAAAGACCTAGATAAGATTCTCAAGAGCAGAGATGTGTCTCTCCATACAAAGATTCGACTTGTTCAAGCCATGGTATTTTCAATAACATCATATGGATGTGAAAGCTGGACAGTGAAAAAGACAGACAGGAAGAAAATTGATGCCTTTGAATTATGGTGCTGGCGGCGAATACTGTGTATACCATGGACTGCCCGAAGAACAAACCAGTCGGTACTAGAGGAGATCAAACCTAAGCTTTCTTTAGAAGCTCAGATGACAAGACTTCGGCTTTCATACTTCGGACACATCATGCGAAGAGAGAGATCATTAGAGAAAGACATCATGCTTGGCAAGATAGAAGGTCAACGCAAAAGAGGAAGGCCAGCAATGAGATGGATCGCTACAATAACAGCAGCTACGGGTACCAGTCTGTCGTCAATGAGCCGCCTGACTGAAGACCGAACACAATTTAGGATAGCTATCCAGAGGGTCGCCATGAGTCGACTCCGACTCGACGGCACTTAACAACAACAACATTTTTAACCCCGGTTTGGTTTTTTTGGATTTCACTTATACTGGGTGTTTTGGTATCATATTTTGTTGTTTAAATGCTGCTTGGACATGTGTGAACTTAGTTTTGAACTTGTAACAAATTCTTTCAACTCCATATGCAACCGAGGACACAGTTAAATTAGATCTTACCTGCTAATTTTCTTTCCTCGAGTCTCTCCAGTCCAGTCCAGACGGATAGGTTATGCCCCAACACCAGCAGGTGGAGACCGAGAACCACTGATTTCATGATGTCACACTATAAAGGATCCATTCAGACTTGCTCCCTTCAGTATTCTATTAACAAAGGAGACTCCACCAAGACAAGAGTTAAGCAAATTTAAATTTAACTTAATAGAACTATTTACATTGGGGATCATTCCAGAATGTGCTGCGGGGACGTTTATGTACCAAAAATGTCCCAACTGTATTCTGAAACACTGCTGACATGCAAGTCCATGGTGCTAGCACAGGGATCTGAGAACATGGGCGGGAGAGGATGGAACGAGGGCGTGGTCAGCCGCTGAGATGTACAAAGTGTGTTCAGGAAAGGCCCGTGTATGTACTGTTTCATGGAAATGTCCATGTTATTCCTGCTGAAACGTGGTATAAGGCTAGGATTTAGAAAACATTATGCTCTTCTCTGCGGCCCATATTGAGAGATGGTTGTGACAAGTATGTCATGAACTAGTGTGACTGCAGTCTGGAAAAAATACAAGATGCAGTTGTAAGGTACAGGGACCAGAGGTGAGGGAATGTTGTAAGGTATAGACACATTAATAAACACCCGTACAGGAATATTAAAAAGAGCAACAGTGTTATGCAGGCTATGCACAAATATGCTGTTTGTGCTAAAGGAACCAATCTATGGGACCCTAATAATACCCAAGTTCAGAAAAATGGGACTGCTGATGCATGGATAATATGGGCAGAACAGGGAAAGGGCTCCTTTTTGGGTGAGAAGCAGAGATCATATTTGTAGTCTTGTTACCCCACGTGATTATATAATGTCATAGTTGTTATGTATAGGTTCAGGACATCTTTTGCGCAGAATCATGTTTTTGTGACAGAAAGGGAGGGTGTGTGTGTGTGTGTGGTTTGAGGGATACATGGGGGGATATGGTGTGCTCATCTGCAATTCAGGGGAGACATAAAAGCCTGGCCAGTACTTGGACCGTATGGATTATGGCAGCGTCACTGGATGCCAGTCAAACTCAGAGAGGGTTCACCATAGCTAACTGTCAAAACATATCCCTGTCAATGCTAAGGGACCCTCAGAATAAGGGCACTCAAAAATGAAAACAGCACTAATGCATGCCCGTAATGCACATTTTGTGGGACCAATGGTATTGCTGTTGAGCATGTACTAGTGCTGTTTACACTGCTGAATGGCCATATTCTGTGGGTTCCTGTTATTGACAGGAATAGCATAGTTACTCACCTGTAACAGGTGAACTCTGGGAACAGCAGGAATCAATCTTCACATATGGGTGATGTTGGCATTGATGGAACCCGCGCGGGAACACTCCCCAGAATCCAATAGGAATGCTTTGGAAGCATCCCTCCACGAATGCGTGTCAGCCTTCCCACTTTCCCAATAGTTCTCCTCAGTCAGGTATATAGTATAAGAAAACCACATAGGAAAACCAAAAAGGAAAAATACAAAAAAATTAGTTCCAGCTACAACTCCAAGGGGAGGTGGACAGGTTGTGAAGATGAATTCCTGCTGTTCCCGGAGATCACCAGTTACAGGTGCATAACTAAGCTATCTCCAGGAACAAGCAGGAATGCAGTCTTCGCATATGGGACTCCCCAGCTCCCGACTACTATGAAGGGTAGAATAAGCTTGTGCCAACGGGGAGGGACCCGAAGCACTAAGAGGGTAAAGCAGGGATCTGTCAGACTCAGCCCCTTAGGAACACTCTCCAGGCAGTCAGCCAAGGATGGCAGGAGGAGGTGTAGTTAAATGCCAAAAAGGCATCACAAGACTGATTGGCCAAATTGTGCATCTCGAGCAGAGTCCTTGTCGAGACAGTAATGGGCGGCAAAGGTATATAGAGAAGACCAAGTGGCTGCTCAGCAAATCTCTGAAATGGAGACAGAACTTAGGTTGGCTGCTGTAGCAACCATAGCTCGCACACATTGTGGGTCGTGACATGGCCTTGCAGGGAAAGTCTGGCTTTTGTGTACGCAAAAGATACGCAGTCAGCAATCCAATTAGAAAGAGTCTGCTTGGAAACTGGTAGACCTAGATGACTAGGGTCAAAGGAGAGAAAGAGATGTAAGGACTGATGATGACTCTTAGTTCTTTCTAGATAGAAAGCGAGAGCTCTCTTGCAATCCAGTGTATGCAATGATGCTTCTGCCCGAAAGAATGAGATCTTGGAAAAAAGGTCAGAAGAGAAATGGATTGATTAAGATCCTACCTTTGGTAGGAACTTAAGAATAATCCTCCGGACTCACCCCATCATGGTGGAAGCAAGCGTATGGAGCATAGTCTACTAGAGCTTGCAACTCACTAATCTGATGAGCAGAAGTGAGAGCGACCAGAAAATGACTTTCCAAGTAAGGAACTTCAGCGAATCTGTAGCTAATGGTTCAAAAGGGGGTTTGAGCAGTTGTGCTAGGACAACGTTGAGGTCCCATGCTACAGGAGGATGGCGGATTGGCGGTCTTGTTAAGAGAAGGCCACGCATAAAACACGTCACTAGTGGATGTGAAGAAACTGAATGATCTGCAATTGGGCAGTGAGAGGCGGAGATTGCAATAAGGTGAACTTGCACCTATTTTTGTTTTTAAAATTTATGCCTTAGTGCTGTGTCACCCCAATATCAGACCTCACTCACTCCTTACAATTTGTGCATAGATTTGTAGGACAGGACAACTTATGAGTGAAAACCAATCTAATTTATTGAAATCAAATACACAGGTCTGCAGCAAGTATAACACTGTGCTGTTATCCTGGTGAGGCAGAGTGACATAAGGTCTCTAGAGCTTCAGACACTATCTGCCCAAGTTACATTCTTCAAAGCACTAATTTATACATTCTCTAACACATTTGTTGCCTTTCCCTTATATGGTTATTCCTTACAGTAACATAGGAGCACATTCCTTTCTTTGTTCTCTTGCTTTATGGTCTTTTGCAGGGTCTTATCTCTATGTCTCATCTCCCTTAACCTCCCCTAATTCCTGTCTCTCTCTCTTGTTTATGTATACTCATGGGTAAAGCATTCTCTCTACAATTCATCATCACACACACACACACTCTCTCACTCACTCACTCACTCTCTCTCTCATGCATTCATTTCAAGATGGAGTTTTCAGAGAGGATTCTGGAAAGCAGACAGAGAGATTCATTCAGCCCTCTTGTCTCCTTCACACAGAGTTAGTCTTTAGTCCAGAAGTGGAGAGATGAAGGAGATACTGCAGTAAATTCTCAATGGGACAAGTGAATGGATTGAGAGTTCTTTGGGAATACCAGAAGAAAAATCGATGCCATTCAAAGGTGTATGTATGCAGAGCCGGACCGCCCACTAGGTGAGTTAAGTAGCTGCCTAGGGCAGTTGGCCTGGGTGGGCGGCCACGCTGCACCCCACCAGCTGCCACCGCTGCAATTCCATCTTGGGAGGGAGGGGCAGGCAGCGGTAGTATTTTCAAAAGCGGTGGTTTTGGAAATGCTGTCACAGCTGCTGCCTGCCTCCCCCTCGAGAGATGGAATTGCGGTGGCATCAGCGGGGGAAGGGGGCGGCAGCGGAAGCGGCATCAGCAGGGGGGGGGGGGGGAACCCTTGGGCCTATCCTGTACGTATGCCTAGTAGAATCCTTCCCGGAAGCTAGCAAGAACTGTTATGTCCTCTGGGAGGTATAAATGAAACAAGATGAAGTGTCCAGCAGCCAAGCTGTCAACCTCAATGCTTTCAGGTTGGGGTGAAGAAGGGCCCCTTGGTCTTGTGAGAGAAGACTGGGGGCACACCCTAGTCTAAGAGGCTGGCCTCACGTCAGCTGAAGAGGTAGGGGAAAACAAGGCTGACAGGGCCAAAATGGGGAGATGAGAAAGCATAGTTAATCAGCTGTAACAGGTGTTCTCCGTGCACAGCAGGAATCAGTTCTCACGTATGGGTGACCTCGGCACCAACAAAGCCCTCGCGGAAGAATTCCCCCCAGCTTTCAAAGAAAGCCTTTGGGAGATGCCTTCATGCATGTGTGGTCCCCTTCCCACCCAAGGATGCCATCTTGTGCAGTCAGATGACATAGCTAAAAGATGGCAAAAAGAAAAGTTGGTAAAGAAGCAACTCCAAGGGGAGGAGGGAGGGTTGTGAGGACTGATTCCTGCTGTCCCCAGAGAACACCTGTTACAGATGAGAAACTACTCTTTCTCCGGGAAAAAGCAGGAAGTCAGTCCTCACATATGGGACTCCCTAGCTACAGCCTACCAAAAGCCCATAGCAAAAATGAGTCCGTGTCCACAGACCGCAGAAGGACCCCTGTGTCAGATGAAACCAGCACTCCGGTAGCCTGAAGGGTCAGAGGATAGGAGCTGCCTAAACCCCGAAAAGGTTAAGGAGCACAGCCTGGCTGAAGGCACTGTTCCGTCAGGACTCTCTTTCCAGGCAGTAATGGGCTGTGAAGGTATGGACTGAAGACCAGGTGGCGGCCCGGCAGATGTTCACCATTGGTACAGAGCGTAAGTTTGCCACCGAGGCCGCCATGGCCCTGACATGGTGCGCTGTGATGTGGCCTTCCAGTGGGTGCCTCACCTGCTCATAGGCGAGGGTGATGCAGTCCGCCACCCAGGTGGACAGCGTATGCTTGGTCACCACCTGCCTCAGCCTACTGGGGTCGTAGGAGATGAAAAGTTGAGAAGTTTTGCGGTGGCTCTGAGTGTGTTGGATATAGAAGGACAAAGCACACTTAAAGTCCAAGGTGTGGAGGACTGTCTCCACCCAATTGGAGTGAGGTTTTGGAAAGAAGGTGGGAGCACCACTTCCTGGTTGAGATAGAAGGGCGATACTACCTTCGGCAGGAATTTGGGATGTGTGCATAGCACCACTCTGTTCTTGTGGAACCTGATATAAGGCACCTCTGCCACAAGGGCCTGAAGCTCGCTAACTCTGCGAGCAGAGGTGATCGCAACCTGGAAAGCCACCTTCCAAGAGAGGTAGCGAAGGTGGCAGACAGCCAGAGGCTCGAAGGGTGGGCGAGTGAGCTGCCCCAACAGTACATTGAGGTCCTATTCGGTTGCAGGAGGATGAACCGGGGGCTTTCATAAAAGCAGGCCCCAAAGGAAACAGGTCATCAAAGGCTGGACAGAGGGACTTGCCATCCACTGGGTGGTGGTGTGCCGCCAGGGCAGTAAGGTGCACTTGTACTGTAATACCAGTCCCACCAGGCAGGAGAACGGGTCAGCCCTGTGCTCAGTGCACCAAGCCAAGAACCTGCGCCATTTGAGAGTGTAAGCCTTCCTAGTAGAGGCCTTGCAAGAGGCCAGCAGAATCTCCTCCACCTCAACTGAAAGGCTGAAAGGGGCTAAAGTCACCCTCTCAGCAGCCATGCTGTCAGCGACAGGGACCCCAGGTTGAGATGCAGAAGAGAGCCCCTCTCCTGAGACAGGAGTCCCAGAGCAGTCCCCAAGGAGATGGGGATCTCCACCGTCAAAAGAAGAGCAGCAGGAACCACAGTTGCCTGGGTCACTGAGGAGCTATCAGGATAAGCGAGGCCCTGTCACGGAGGGTCCTGAACAAGGTCCTGGTGATCAGCAGCATGGGAGGGAAAGCGTACATGAGGCCTTCCAACCATGAGACAAGGAATGGGTCAGCTGCCACCCTGGAGAGGTGGGCCTGCCTGGAACAGAAGTGGAGCAACTGGAAGTTGTCCAGGCTGGCGAATAGGTCCATCATGGGTTCCCCCAGATCTGTAAAAGTTGACTGGCTACCCTGGAGTCCAGCTGTCCCTCATGCAGCTGGAGGACTCTGCTCAGCCTGTCGGCCAGAAGGTTGTCCTGGCATTGCAGGTACACTGCCCACAGGAGGAGCAGAGGACCAGCGCCTCCTGACAAAGGGTACGAGACCCCGTGCTCCTCTGTTTGTTCATGTAGAACACCGCCTCCTGGTTGTCCGTCTAGACCAGCACCAGCTGGTGATGCAGATGGTGGCTGAAGACTCGCAGGGCTAAGTATATGGCTTGATGCTCCAGGAGGTTGATCTGCTGGGTGCTCTCGTCTGGTGACCAGTTGCCCAGGGTGCGGAGCTCTCCGCAGTGGGCTCCCAACCGAACAGGGAGGTGTCCATGGTGAGGACCCTCGAGGGGCTCGGGGCCTGAAAAGTCATGCCCGCCTCAAGATGCTGGAGAGATTGCCACCAGACCAGGGAGTCTGCCATTGGTGGGTTACAGAGACTCTGTCTCGGAGGTGACCCGTGGTCTGAGACCACAGGTCCTGGGGACACCACTGTGCCGCCCTCATGTGGAGGTGAGTGTCTGGGGTGATGTAGACCATGGATGCCATGTGCCCGAGGAGGCGCAGAAGAAGCCAAGCAGACACTGAGGGACAGTACAGTATGTCCCGTGCTAGAGACCTGAGACAGTCAACTTGGTTCCTGGGCAAGAAGGCCTTCGACTGTCGAGCTTTGCCCCGATGAACTTCAGTGCCCGGAGAAGGTGAGACTTGGGGTAGTTTATGACAAACCCCAAGTGTTGCAGGACCTGGATGATGCGTGCAGTGGCCTGCTGCACCTCTGAGGCCGTGCCTCCCTTTATGAGCCAGTCGTCCAGGTAGAGGAAGAAAAAATAACCCTGGAGGCGGAGAAAGGCGGCCACAACTGCCAGGCATTTTGTGAAGACTCTTGGGGCCGAAGCCAAGCTGAAGGGGAGCACTCTATACTGAAAATGCCTGCCTCCCACTATGAACCACAGGTACTGCCTGTGTTTGGGGTGAATGAGGATGTGGGTATAAGCATTCTTGAGGTCTAAGGAGCATAGCCAATCTCCCTGCTGGAAGTATGGCAGCAATGTTCCAAGGGAAAGCATCTTGAACTTCTCCCTCACCAGGAATTTGTTGAGGTTGCACAGGTAGAGGATGGGACTTAGGCCCCCTGTCCTTTTTTGTCACGAGGAAGTACTTGGAGTAGAATCCCTTGCCCTTGAAATGGTGGGGCACTGGTTCCACTGCTTTGTCCTTGACAAGACCTGCCAACTCCTTCAGTAGATGATCCTGGTGAAGAGGATACCTGAAGGGCACTCCCAGGAAATAAGGGGGAGGTGTCTGAGTCAGATGGAGGAGGTAACCTTCTCTGACTACCCGAAGTGCCCAGGAGTCGGTGGTGATAGTCAGCCACCTCTGAGCATAGAGGGCCAGATGTCCCCCTATAGGTAGCTGATCTCCTTGGGGAAGACTGGCCTAGCCAGGGGGGTGGGGGGGGGGGGGCGAGTTTTTGACTCCTTGAGCATAGCCTGAGCCGGTGCCTGGGGTTTTGGAGCCTTCTACTTACAAGGGCCATGCCCATTTCCTTTGGCCTTCTGACCCTATTGGGGAGCTGGGGAGGCCTGAAAAGGTGGATAGATTCTGTAAGCAGCTCCCTTCCTCAGGTAAAAGGACTTTTTACCCGAGCCCTTTCATCGGGGAGGGGCAGCGGTCTTTTTGGAGAGCCTGGTCCTCGTCATGGGTCTCCATCTCGGCAGCCTGGTCGGTCATGGGTTTGCCAAAGAGGTTCTCTCTTTGGCATGGGACATAGACCAATTTGTCCTGAACCCACTGCTTGAGGTCGGACAACTGTAGCCAAGCTTGGTGGTGTGCACCACCATAGGCCGCTCGAGACATGAATTTGGAGCACTCACGGACTGCCTTGGCCAGGTTCTAGAACCGCTGCAAGAGTTCCTCAGTGAGACCAGATGAGAACCCGGAGAGTTCCTGCGCCAGGTCTCTCAGGTACATGTCCATGTACAGCTGGTAGGCATGGATGCGGCTGATGAGCATTGAGTCCTGGTAGCACTTTCTGCCGAGGGTATCTATGGTGCGGCCTCCCTGCCAGAGGGCACCGAGGAGTGCATCTTCTGGCTTTTCATGCAGACTCCATAATCATGGAGTTATGCGGCAGCTGTGAATTTTGGAAGCCCGGGCTCCGGCAGACTTGATACATCTAGAGTCAAGCCGTTTGCTCACCACTGGTACCGAAGCCGGTGTCTCACACATTCGGAGCATCAGCCATTCCAGGATGGGAGGGATGGGCACCATGAGCGATTCCAGAGGTGAAGCCTTGTACTGGAGGAGTTCCAACTCATCCGCCCGAGTGTCCTCCTCCGACTCCGTAGGGAATGCCAGGGCCTTTGATATATTCTTGACGAAATAAAGGAAGCCCATATCCTGCGGCAGGGACTGCCGTCGAGGCTCCAAGACGGGAGAGTCAGATGGGACATCGTGGTGGCGACGGGTATCGAGGGACTCCTCGTCCTTAGTATCCCACTTGGAGTAGTCCGTACAGGACTCATAGGAGGGCTGCTCCGCGGGCCTCAGGGCTCCCAATGCTCCACAATCGGTGCCCAGCATACTTGCTGGAGATGACCACGGTCCTGTCGAGCGGGACTCGGATCGCGACCTCGGCCAAGGATCAACTCAAGGCCGAAGGACATCGAGGATCGGCTCAGCCTCCGCGGACAACTTGGACGTCGAGGACCCAATGGTCGGGGCGGATGAACAGGTCGTGCCAGACAACAGCACCCGATGCTGGTCTATGAAGGTAGACAAACTGCATTCCAGGGCTGCCATTCTGGACTCCAGACCAGAAGACTCTGCAGCCTTCGGCATGGGCACCGAGGGACTCGGGCTTGATGCCTGCTCCCCCGAAGGGGAATCCTTGATGAGGATGGTGTCTGGGGACCAAGGCCGGTCTGCAATCGAATCCTTTTGGGGGACCTTTGCAGGCCGCTCCTTCTCCGAAGCCTCGGACAAATGTCTTGGACTGCGGGACCGGGTCCGGGGGGCACCCGGCCAGTCAGAACCATCCAAAAACGCTGTCTTCGGGGGTTTCTTCATCTTCCTGGGTTTCCTCAAGTACCCACGATGGGGCTCGGGTTCAGGAGATTCCACCCAAGATGCCGAGGCCTCAGATGAGGCCCAGACCTTCGGAGGCACTAGGGACTCGGGGAAAAACTTATCATGCTGCTGCTGGTGGCTCTTGAGGGCCTTGCTGAACATCCTTTTGCAGAGACTCCAGGCTGCCGGGTTGTGGTCTGGCCCGAGGCAGCGGAGACAGCAGTCGTGTGTGTCAGTCAAAGACATAATTTTAGAGCACCGATCACATTTCTTAAAACCCCTGGTAGCTATGGGGGAAAAAGTACCCCTGCAAGGTCAAAGACTCACCAGGCTGCCAGTTGGAAAAAGGTGGGAAGACGCCAGGAAAAGAAAGAATGAAAACTACAAAAATAGACCCAAACTCGATGCCGGGGCAACGAGGTCAGGTGGTGGGAAGAGTACCAGTGCAATATCAGAGGTATGAAATTCGGAGAGAAAAATTAACTTTTTCCGAGGACAAGCCAGACAAACGTCTGAAGGGCTCTGCAGAAAAAAGGATATTAAGCAAAATGGCACCCTTGGGCGGGAAGGGGACCACGCATGCATGGTGGCATCTCCCAAAGGCTTTCTTTGAAAGCTGGGGGTATGCTTCCGTGAGGGCTCCGTTGGTGCCGATGTCACCCATATGTGAGCACTGACTTCCTGTTTATTCCCAGAGAACCATCTTCCGTCTGTCCAATTGAAACTTGAAAAATGTCTTCAAAATCAGGATGAAGTGGCGGGAATGCATAGAACAAACCCTTGCCCCAATGCAGCAGGAAAGGATCTTAAGTTTTGCTCTGTGGCGATGT
Organism: Ichthyophis bannanicus; assembly: GCA_033557465.1. NCBI lineage: Eukaryota > Metazoa > Chordata > Amphibia > Gymnophiona > Ichthyophiidae > Ichthyophis > Ichthyophis bannanicus. Next base: position 279,210,027 of record CM066041.1, read on the forward strand.
GACCCCTGAACAGAAGGGAGGGAGTTGGGCATTTGCTGAAGTCGCAACAAGGTTTGTAATGGGCTTTCCCCATAATTGGAACAAGCGCTGCACCATCTCCTGATGAAGCATCCACTCGTGTGGGTGAGGAATACAGCTAAGCTTCTCGGCCTATGGATTTTGCTCCCCTGGGAGATAAACAGCTCGAAAAAGAATCTAATGAGCCATCGCAAAAGCCCAAAGACAGACTGCTTCTTTGCCTAGGAGGTGAGATCCGGTACCACTCTGTTTGTTGATGTAGAACATGGCAACTTGGCTGTTGGTCTGAATAAATACTGTCCTTCCCAACAGGTGGGGACAAAAAGATGCAGAGAGCATTGGCAATCACTCTGAGTTCCAACAGATTGATAAGAGGCTTCTCATGGAATCCGCTCACCCCGTTTGGTGAGACTGTGGAGATGGGCTCCCCAACTGTGCTTGGACGCATCGGTGGTCAGGGTGCACTGCAGTGTAAACTGTTGAAAAAGTAACCAGACGAGTAGGTTATGGGCAGTGCATCACCACTTGAGGGAGGTGAGATGGTGATCTTGTCCGCAAGGCGACCTGTGGACTGTGTCCACTGATCTGAGAGGGTCTACTGTCCTGTTCACATGTGAAGACGGGAATATAGAACAACATGGACCATTGGGGCCATGTGACTGAGGAGACGTAGCATGTCTCTTGCAGTGACACCAATTTGGTGTTGGCAATGGGTTGCCAACATAAGAACATAAGATATGCCATACTGGGTCAGACCGAGGTCCATCAAGCCCAGTATCCTGTTTCCAACAGTGGCCAATCTAGGTCATACGTACCTAGCAATATCCCCAAAAGACACAGGTTCCACAATGCTTGTACTGGGTCAAGCATTGATTATCCTGGGTCCCTTTTTAATAGTGGTTTATGGACCTTTCCTCCAGGAACTTGTCCAAACCTTTTTTAAACCCAGCTACACTAACAGTCCTTACTACATCCTCCGGTAACAAATTCCAGAGTTTGATTACACGTTGAGTGAAAAAATATTTTCTCTTATTTGTCTTAAATAGTTTACCCTGTAGCTTCATTGCATGTCCCCTAGTCTTTCTATATTCTGATAGCGTAAACAATTGATCCACGTTTACCCGCTCCACTCCATTCATTAATTTATAGACCTCTATCATATCTCCCCTCAGCCGTCTCTTTTTCAGGTTGAAGAGCCCCAACCTTTGTAGCCTCTCTTCATAGGAGTAGCCTTCCATCCCCTTCACCATTTTGGTGGCTCTTCTCTGTACTTTTTCTAATAATGCTATGTCCTTTTTAAGATACGGTGACCAGAACTGCACACAATATTCAAGGTGCGGTCGTACCATGGAACGATACAGAGGCATTATAATATCCTTTGTTTTATTTTCCATCCCTTTCTTTATGATACCTAGCATTCTATTTGCTTTCTTGGCTGCCGCTGCACACTGGGCAGAGGGTTTTAACATGTTATCCACGATGACTCCTAAATCTTTTTCCTGGGTGGTGGTTCCCAATGTGGAACCTTGCATTGTGTAACTATAGTGTGGGTTGTTCTTCCCTAGGTGCATAACCTTGCACTTGTCCACACTGAATTTCATCTGCCATTTGGATGCCCAGTCTTCCAATTTATCCAAGGAGATGAGATGTTGAAGGTGATCTTCTGGCAGGAAGGCCAGACCCTTTGTGGTATCTAAAAAAGCTCCTATGAACTCAAACGTTAGAGTGGAGGTCAGATGTGACTTTGGATAGTTGACTATGAAATCTAGTTGCTGTAGCACCAGAATGGTATGTTGAAGTGGAGACCACTTGAGAGGTATCTCCCTTGATGAGCCAGTCATCTAAGTAAGGGAAGATGCAGATGTCCAGGGTGCTGAGGTAGGCTGCTACCACTGCCAGGCTGTGAATACCCTTGGAGCTGAGGCTAGCCCGAAGGGGAGAAAGCGGTGTTGATATTGGTGCCCCCTGAATGGAAAACCGGAGGTACTTTCTGTGTGAGGGGTATATCAGGATGTGTGTATAGGTATCCTTGAGATCCAGAGAGCAGAGCCAATCTTGTTTCTGAAGATAAAGGAGAGTTCTCAGTGAGATCATCTTGAACTTTTCTCTTAGTTGAACTTGTCTTCTTTGGAATGAGGAAGTATCGGGAATGGAATCCAAGGCTTCGTTATAGGAGTGGGATTTCTTTGATTGCCACTCTAACAATTCAAGGGGCTATCTCCCAAAGAAGTGGGGGTGGGGGGCATATCTTTGAAATTGAGTTGATAGCCCGCACTCACCACTTCCAAGATCTAGGGTTATGAGGTTACGAGTGCCCATCTGTGGGTGAAGTGAGTTAGCCGTCCTGCTATGTGGAAGGGGTGGGAATTTGTTATGGGTAGACTAGCTATGCCCTGGAGGAAGCAGTCAAAAACTAGCTGGAGGTTGTGGCTGTGTAGCTGGATGGGGTTTTGCAGCTTTAGGCTTTCTGGGCTGACAAGCCCCTTGTTTCTAGTGAGGCTGTTGCACCTAATAGGAAGAGTAAGAGTAGGAAGGGTAGAACCTCCTCATTTTAGGATAAAAGGGCTTCTTGCCAGAAGCCTTCTTCTTAGTAGGGTAAGCTGTTTTCCTGGATAATCGCGTCATAGTGAGATCATCAGTCTCTATTTCACCAGCTTTCTCAAGCCACCCTTTCCCAAAAGGTTCTCTCCATTACAAGAGATATTAGCCAGCTTGTCTTGGACCCATTGTTCCAGATCAGAGGCCTGCAACCAAGCTGTTCATCTGACTCCAACGCAGGCTGCTGCTGTTCTGCTTGTGGCTTCAAATGTATCAAAAGTTGCTCTGGTCAGAAACTTTGAAGTATTCTGAGCATGAGAGACCAGAGCCTGATGTGGAGCCTGCTTGTCAGTCAGTAGCAAAGAGGTGAATTCAGACAAGTCTCTTGATACATCTCTTAAGAACATGCTGATGCAGAGCATGATAAGAGTTTAATATGGAATCCAGCCTGAAAAGCTTTCTGGCCAAAAGCACTGAGCGTTCTGAATTCTCTGCTCAGGGGATCCGATGAGTGGTTCTGGGAACTCTTAATCCTCCTCATGGCCGATTCCATCACCATAGAATAGTATGGTAATAGTGGTTTCTGAAAGCTTGGGCAAGGAGGAACTTAATATACAGTATCCAAACTTCTGCTGATGGATGGAACTGTTAGTGGTACTTCCCACATCCTAAGCATTAAATTCTGGAGAATGTTATGGATGGGAAGTGTAGCAGCTTCCTTAGGTGCTGAGGGATACTGAAGGATGCCAAGTTCCTCAGCTCTCGATTCCGATTCCGTGGCCTCAGATACCGAGAGAGCCACGGCCATGTCCTTGATAAAATCCTGGAAGGACATGCCCTGACATGTCTTCAGGGGGAGACAAATACCTCTCGAATGTTGGAGAGGGATCAGAGGGAATATCCCAGAGTGGCTCAGAATTGAGAGACTCAGCATCTGAGTCTGAGGAATCAGTACCAGTATCCGGCAGAAAGTCAAAGTAGTGATTGTCAGTGCCATGGTATCGACGATGCTCCGAGGCTGACATTGAAGCCCAATGCTGATGTTGCGCACGATCGGCACCCAATGCTGCCGAGTGCGCTGGGGTAGGCTGAGGCTCTGTGCAGGTCAGTGCCTACTCCCTGGTAAGGCCTGCAAAGCTCCCGATGCATCAACATTGAGAGTCTGCACTGAAATAGTGGAACCTGAGAGCCTCAAAGGCCTCGGCACTACTGCTGCCAGGATTGTGACCAGACTCCTCTCGATAGCTTGGACTCGCTCATTGAGGGAGACTGGAGGTGACTGGATGGAATCGGGCATGGAGCCCTGTGAAACTGTTCCAGAACAAGGTAACAGGGGCTCTGCAGAGGACAGAGTCCTGGCAGCATCCCTGAGGCTTTGGAGGAAGGGTCCTCCCGGGGCTGTTTGGCCGGTCAGCCTACCTCTGGATCTCCTGACACAGAGTGCTGATGTCGATGGCGAGTATCTTTGTCCGATACAGATGCTGAGGATTGAGAGTCCTTCAATGCCGGTGCTGAGGTCTTCGATACCTTTCCTGCCAGTGAAGCAGAACAATGCTTTTTGTTGTGTTTGGATTTCAAAGAAGCATGGGAACCATGTGATGACCAAGATGGAGTAGAGGCCCCCAAAGAGTGTGCCGAAGCGATGTCATTTGCTTACAGTGGGCACGCATGAGGAAACGACATGGTCGGGGCCCAAACATTTCAAACACCAGTCGTGCTGGTCAGTTGCCAAAATAGTACTTCGGCATTTAGTGCATTTCTTAAAACTACTATGTGGCTTCTCCATCGTGGAAAAAATAATGGAGGTAAAATCAAATTGGGCAATGGTGGCCCAAATGCCTAAAAAAATTTAAAAGAAATAAAATTTACTAAACAAAGAAAAGTATCAGAATGATGTGGTATCACTACGGAAGCGGGAAAGCAAGCACAGATTACCGAAAAGGCACCGAAAAGATTTTAGAAGTAATCTTTCACAGCGGGGTTAGGACAAAGTCCTGATGGCTCCATGGAACAAAAAAAGACAACTGAGGAGAACTGTTGGGAAGACAGGAAGGCAGGCACACATGCATGGAGGGATGCTCCCAAAAGCATTCCTACTGGATGCTGGGGAGTGTTCTCACGTAGGTCTTACTTGATACTGATGGCCCCCATATGTGAAGATTGCATTCTTGCTTGTTCCTGGAGATATGTTTGGACATTGAGCCATAGAGAACCTATACTGCTTCCTTCTGGATCATTTTACATAGGATACTCTAATAAGATCAGATGCTGTTGGCAGTGTGATAGGGCAGCCATACATCCGCTGTGCTTGGCACTGGGAGACACAACCAATGCAGTGCCAACATTCTCCGGATTGTTCCATGCGGTCTATATCCCTACCCAGGCCAGGATCAATGAGAGCTGCGCGCATGGTGATATATCTGGAGTCTGGCTACTTGGTATGATGTCACAGGTATCCCTCCTCCCATATCCACACAGCCTTGATCAGGGGAGCAGTGCAACAAAGATGGCTGTGGGAAGGCAGAAAGGATGGACCCACAGGTAGCGGATGTATACAGACAGACATATGCCACGATAAGACAGGTGTAGCTACTGTGAGAAATGCCAGTACCCCGATAGGTGGGCCTCAGATGCCATAGCCAAAAGGCCCTACTACAACTACAATTACTGATTATTTGTATAGCACTACAAGGTATACGCAGCACTGCATAGATACATGTAACTAACTGATCCTTGCTCAGTGGAGCTTACAGTCTAGTCGAGACAGACAACACAGCAGCTGTGGACAGGATACATCCAGGAGAATGTTCAGGATCCTGGATCCTGACCTGACTTTAAGGCCCCCTCGAGGAGACCATGTTGCAAAGCACCCCTCAGAAGGTTCTCCTGCAGCAGCTTGAGGAGAATCAAAAATGGCCACATTTCCAGCTGAAACCGTGGGATCCTGTGTCTGAAAGGGAACTAAAACCTCCACTCTAATTACCCCCCGATGCCGCAAGAGCCGGCGTCTTAGTAACCGCTAAAATATCCTCAGCTGTGACATAATCCGGCTGGTGAGAGTGAACTATGATGGCTACCACAAGATGCACAGACGAAGGCATGAGAGAAACCCACAGTTAGAACAAAAATGGCAGCGACAACACATCCCCTTCTCACCTCAAATTGCCGGATAGCAATTAAAAACACCTCTGTCCAATGCTTTCGCCTTACCAGGACAGAAGAGGAACTGCGGTTACTTCCTCTGCACAGATACTTCCTCCTCTCCCCCCCCCCCCCCCCACCGAAAACTTAAAGGGCCAGGCTCTGCTGCAAAGGTGTCTCCTGGGTCGCCTCCCAAAAGTCGGGGAGAAGGAACAGAGGACAAGGGTTCCCTCACAGAATACCTTGGCACTGCAGGTGGGAGACAGAGGAGGGACCCAGACCACCAGATTATACACAGGATCATGAGAACGCTGAATGACCACCCTGGGTCAGCAGCAAAGCAGGAACCACTCTGGTCCTCACAAATAATTTTTTCCTTTTTTTTTAAAATAAATCCATCTCAGTGTAGTCCAGACTGCACGGAAGCTTAACATCACCTGGTGGAGACTGAGAAATACTGAAGGGAGCAGGTCTACAAGGATCCTTATAGTGAGACAGCATTACATCAGTGAAACATAGAAACATGGAAATATGATGACAGAAAAAGACCACTTGGCCTATCTAGCCTGTCCTTCCATATCAACAACTACAACAGTCCCCTTTTTACCTTTAGAGATCCTCTGTGTTTGTCCCATGCTTTTTTGAATTCAGTTACTGCCCTCATCTCTACCACCTCCACTGGGAGACTATTCCAGGGATTCACTACTCTTTCCGTAAAGAAATATTTCCGCATATCACTCCTGAATCTATCTCCCTTCACCCTCATCCCATGTCCCCTCGTAGCAGAACTTGCTTTCAATTGAAAGAGGCTCTCTCCCTGAACACTTATGCCACGGAGGTATTTAAACATCTCAATCATATCACCTCTATCCCGCCTTTCCTCTAAGGTGTACATATTAAGATCCTTCAGTCTGTCCTCATATGCTTTATAATCATTTTAGTAGCCACCCTCTGCACTGACTCCATCCTGTTCACATCCTTTTGAAGGTGCAGTCTCCAGAATTGCACACTATACTCCAAATGAGGTTGTACCAAAGACTTATACAGAGGCATTATCACCTCCTTTTTTCTGCTAGTCATTCCTCTCCCTATGCACCCAAGCATCCTTCTAGCTTTTGCCGTCGCCTTTTCTACCTGTTTAACTACTTTAAGATCATCAGACACAACCACGCCTAGGTCCCGCTCTTCTTTAGTGGACAAAAGTACTTCAGCCCCTGTACTATATTGCTCCCTTGGATTGCTGCAGCCCAAATGCATGACCTTACATTTTTTAACATTAAATCCCAGCTGCCAAATTCTAGACCATTCTTCAAACTTAGCTAGATCCCTCCTCATGTTATCTACACCTTCCTGGGTGTCTACTCTATTGCAGATTCTGGTATCATCTGCAAAGAGGCAAACCTTACCCAACAGCCCTTCCACTATATCACTAACAAAGATGTTAAAAAGAATTGGACCGAGGACTTCCGGTGACGTCACGGAGCTCATGGCAGCTTGAACGCCAAGCTCCGTCCTAATCCCATGTAACAGAGCATTAAAAGTGAGCCCCCATCGGTCACAGTGGAGCGAGAGCGACCATCCAGGAGCGCGATGGCAGCCCGGAAAAAATTAGAGGGCTTTCAATCCCCGTACGTCCGCCGAGAGCTGTTGGCAGCCGCGGAGAAGGAGTCGGCAGGAGCGGGCGCACGTGAGCGCGGAGGGGCCTCGGAGGACGAGGATGTCACCGATGCTGAAGGGGAGGAGGATTTGCCCTTGAGGAAATGGCTGCATGAATTTAAGATAGATATGAAGAGAGAGCTGAAAGCAATGAGAAAAGATATGAGGGATACCTTGCAGGAGATCCAGCAGGAGCTGGGCAATCTCGGGAGTCGGGTGGAAGAATTGGAAAGCCACGTGGAGGATTGTGAGGGGGAGGTGCGCGGCCTGATGGCCATGCAGGGCGCACTACAGTCCCAACATGAGGAATTACTGGAGAAAGTCGAGGAAATGGAGGATCGGGCAAGGCGAAATAATTTACGCATCAGAGGAGTGCCGGAGGAGGCAGGCCCCAAGGACTGTGTTGAGTTGGTGCAACGGCTTTGTTGCCATGTGCTGCAATTGGGGGACATGACGAGTACGGCTCCGGAGCAGATAGGTGTGGAGCGGGCCCACCGGAGTTTGGGGCCACGGAGGGAGAAGCAGGCACGGGATATAATAGCGTGTTTGAGCAGTTTTCCCTTGAAGGAGCGAATACTCAATGTGGCTCGAAAGTTTGGGAGAGTGGCCTGGGAAGGAGCGGAAATTGAAGTGTACAATGATCTCTCAAAAGGTACTTTGGAGCGTCGAAAAGCCATGAAAGATGTGACCGCATATCTGCGGGGGAAGAATTTTCGGTATCGTTGGCTGTTCCCGTTTGGGGTTCTGATCTCCATAAATGGCCTGAACCGTAAAGTGAAGTCATCAGAGGAGGCCTGGGAGTTGTTAAAGGACTTAGGGTGTGACGGCTTACCGGTGGCGGGGCAGGCGGTGCGGCCGAACACCTCAGCAAGTGGCAAAGATCGTCAGAGGAAGCAACCTAGCTCCCAGTGGCAACGTGTGGGGGAGCGCGGGAAGCGTTTGCAGCGAATGAACCGGGAGCAGCAGTCAGACGTGGCAGAGCAGACGACATGACCTGGCGAACAGTGAGAGCGGCTTGGATGTTCGCAGCACACCTGAGGGGGGTGTTAGTGCCCTTTTGCTCATGGTAATGAACACTGGACTATTAGGGCCTACGGGTGTTGGGAGAAGATAATGGGAGGTAGGGGGGAAGGTTAAGGGCTGGGGAAGGGGGGGATGAACCGGGGGCTGGGGGGGTAGTAGTAAGGGCGAGGTACAGAAAATGAGGGGTGGATGGGGGCGGGAGGGGAAGTGGTGGGATTGGACGTCAGGACTGGGAGGACGGGTAGACTGGGAAAGGTAGCGGGATCAGGGGGAAGGGGGGGGGGCACAGGGGGGCTGGGGGGGGGGGTAGGGGGGAGAGGGAGGGGATGGGGACGCCAAACAGGAGGGGCTGGAGAACACTGGGGATGAATTGGAATGTTGCGTATAGGCACCATTAATGTACGGGGTTTGAACTCGCCCACCAAGAGGGGAATGTTTTTTCGGGAGGTGGAGAGGGCTCACTGGGATGTGGTCCTACTACAAGAGACGCACCTCAGGGCCCGGGATGTGGGGCGGATGCGGCATCGGCAATTCCCGGATCAATTCTTTTCCTGCACTAAAGGGGGGGGACGGAAGGGAGGAGTGGCAATCTTGATACGGGGGGGATGTGGGATACAGGTGGGGACTTCGTTTAAGGATCAGGAGGGTAGGGTAGTGGGGATCACTGGGAAGATGGGTGGGGAGGACATAGTGATTGTGGGGGTGTACGGACCGAATGGGCAGCAGGGGGGTTTCTGGGGGGAGGTGAGGGCTTTACTGGATAAGGCGGGAGGGGGGGGGAAGGTGTTAGTGGGAGGGGATTTTAACGTGGTGTTGGACCCGGGGTTAGATCGAATGCCAAAGGGGGGGGATGGGGGGCGTAAGAATAGAGTAGGCTTGAAAGGACTGATGCGGAGTTATAACTTGTTGGATGTATGGCGTGTGATGTATCCACAAGGGGAGGGGTATACTTTCTATTCGGCTCCACATAGAAGTTGGAGTAGGCTGGATATGCTCCTGATTGATCAGAGATGGATGTCTGCGGTCCAAGATGGGGGTTGGTGCATATTGGGTGGTCGGATCACAAAGGAGTGGAGCTTCACCTCCGCAATCCCAGGAACAAAGGGGGGGTTTTCTGGAGGTTGAATGATACTCTCCTGCGGGACCGGCGAGTGGTGGAGGATGTGCGGGGTGTTATTAAGGAGTATTTGCATATCAATGATACAGGAGAGGTGCGGGATGTTATGGTATGGGAGGGCTTGAAGGCAGTGGTACGGGGGAGGTTTATTATGTGGGGTTCAAAGAAGAAGAGAGAGCGGGCACAGCATGAAGAAGAATTAAAGAGGGAGGTGGGGGCGAAGGAGGAGCGGTTCAGGGAGACGGGATCGGGGGAGGACCGGGTTGCGATGGAGCAGGCGCGGGATGCGTTAAAGGATCTACAAGTGGAGAAAGTGGCCTTTCTTTTGCAGAGAGTGCAACAGACCCATTATGAATTTGGGGATAAAGCGGGGAGGCTACTGGCGCGACGGTTACGGAGAAAAGCAGGGATGTCCACGATAGCGTATATAGAAGGGGGGGACGGCCGGCGGTGCTGGGGAGAAGATGAGATTAGGGAGCGGTTTAGGGAATTCTATCTCGATTTGTATAGAGAGATGGACGGGGGGAACGAGGGGGAGATATCGGCCTATTTAGATGGGCTTATGCTCCCAGTGTTATCGGAGGAAGCGGTGGCGCTTCTAGAGGAGGAGATCTGTGAGGAGGAAATAGGCAGGGTGGTGAAGGGGCTAGTAGGGGGGAAGTCTCCGGGCTTAGATGGCCTGACGGGGCCTTTTTATAAGGTCTTCTGGGGGGAGCTGAAAGGGATAATGTGTAAGGTGTTTAATGGGGTGTTAGGGGAAGGGGGGGAACTGTCCCGGGATATGCTGACAGCAGGAATAACGGTCCTGTTAAAGCCGGGGAAGGACCCGGGGAAATGTAGTTCCTATAGGCCGATATCTCTACTGAATGTGGATACTAAAGTGCTCGCCAAGGTATTGGCCGGGAGGTTGGCGGAGTGGCTACCGGGGCTCATTCAGGGTGATCAAGCGGGCTTCATTCCCGGGTGGCAAGCAGCGGATAATATTCAGAGAGCGGTAGGTGTGGTTTGGGAGGCGAGGGAAGGTCGGGAGGATCTGATTCTGATGTCTATCGATGCTGAAAAGGCCTTTGATAGAGTCCATTGGGCCTTTCTGATGCGGGTAATGGAGCGCATGGGATGTGGACCCAAGCTCATGGGGTGGATTAGGGCGTTGTATCGGGGACCCCGGGCGAGGATCAAAGTGAATGGGCAGTACTCCCGAGATTTTGCTCTGGGGAGGGGGACCCGTCAGGGATGCCCCCTGTCCCCACTTTTGTTTGCTATGGTGGTGGAACCCTTGGCTGAGAGTATACGGCGGAATGATAAGATATGGGGCCTGCAGAGAGGAGGGCGGAAACATAAAATCTCATTATATGCAGACGATATTCTGCTCTATTTAGGTCAACCCTCCAGCTCGTTACCGGAGGTGATGCTGGCGGTGGAGAGATATGAAGCAGTTTCGGGGTTTAAGATGAATGTGGATAAAACAGAGGTGTTGAAGGTGCAACTAGATGTGCGGGTGGAGGAGCAGCTACGGCGGCAGTTTCCCTTACGGTGGGTTAGTGGGTCTCTGGGGTATCTTGGGGTCCGTATTACTGATCGGTATGAAACACTTTATCAAGCTAATTATCCACATTTGTTCCAGGCTATAGGCAGGGATTTGGGTGGGTGGATGGGGTTGGAGATATCCTGGATGGGGAGGATAGTGGCTATTAAGATGAATGTCTTGCCCCGTCTGCTATACTGTTTTCAGGCCTTACCGGTTGCGATTCCGGTAGGGGCGCTGCGGATGCTACAACGGAGGGTTTTTACTTATATATGGAAACGGAAACCGCCCAGGGTGGCGCGCGAAGTGATGTACGCACCTAAGGCAGAGGGGGGCTTGGGGGTCCCAAATCTGTTGGCCTATTACAGGGCGGCCCAGTTGGTGCATGTTCTGCACTGGAGGCCTGGGGGGGAGGAGAGGCCCTGGGTGTCCTTGGAGGCGGAGAGAGTTAGGGGGGGTCATTGACAGCAGGGCTCTGGGCGGATGCTGAGGGGCGGAGAAGTTTGGGAGGGGGATCACCGGCGATGCGACAGGGGGCAAAGATCTGGGATAGTGTACGGGGAGGAGGGGGTAGGCAGTCCCTTAGGGGTTATTCCTTGCTGACACCCTGGAGGGGGGCTAGGGGGTTCCAACGGGTTGGGAAGGAGGGCGATTTGACGAGTGGACGAAGAAAGGGTTATTGTGCAGTTATCAGTGTTTGGAGGAGGGGGAATTGAAGAGCTTTGAGGCTGTTAAGGAGGAATTCCAGTTGGAGGAAAGGGACCGATATGCTTATTTGCAGGTTCGCTCGTTTCTGGGGAAGGTGGTGGGAAAAGAGGGATGGAGTAGGGAACTTACAGGGTTGGAAGCGCTGTGGTTTGGGAAAAGGGGGGCCAGGGGCATGATCTCGGGGCTTTATAGAGTGGTGGGTGGTACGCAGGGGAGGAAGTATCGGTATATGACGGGGAGTGGGAAGTGGATTTGGGGCGTACTGTTACAGAGGTGGAGTGGAAGCGGGTGTGGGATCAGACTAGGCGGGGGCTCCTGTCCAGCCGGTCCACGGAAAACAGTTATAAGGTTTTGCTGAGGTGGTACTATACTCCTAGCCGCCTACATAAGATGTATGTGGGGGTATCTCCCTTGTGCTGGAGGGGGTGTGAGGCAGTTGGGACTTTCTGGCATGTATGGTGGAGTTGTGTGAAAGTGCGTGAGTACTGGGAGCGGATCGTTGGATGGATACAGCAGCATCTTGGGGTGGAGATTCCACTGGCTCCTACCATCTGTTTACTGTCCTGGTGGGAGGAGGGACATGGGAGCAGGGGAGGTAGGGCGGTGGTGGCTTGCTTGAGCGCTGCTCGCTGCGAGATCGCAGCGGCCTGGCGGCAGACCGAGTTGCCTGGGATGGGGCAATTTGAGAAGCGAGTTCGACACATGGTGTTGATGGAAAAGTTAACGGCTGCACGTAGACAGACCTTAGCCCGATATGAGGAACAATGGGGGGTATTGGGGGGCGTCCTGGGGGTGGGAGGGGGGGGGAGGAAGTAGGAGGGGGGGAGGGTCTGCGTTATTTCAGGGGGGGATGGGGGGGGTCGGTAGAAGAGGGTATACATAAGGGAATGGGAGAGTATATAATATGGTGTATATTGTTGAATAGACATATTGGCTGTTAAGCACCTCTTGTGTAATGGATGAAGTGTTATTGTTGTTTGTGGTTATAGTTATGTGACGGAAATGATATCAATAAACAGTTAAATACAAAAAAAAAAAGAATTGGACCAAGGACAGATCGCTGGGGCACACCACTGGTAACATCCTTCTCAGAGTGAGCTCCATTTACTTGTACTCTTTGTCGCCTCCCACCCAACCAATTTCTAACCCAAGCAGTAACTTTAGGGTCCATCCCTAGGGTGCTCAGTTTGTTTATAAGTCGCCTGTGAAGAACAGTGTCAAAGGCTTTACTGAAATCTAAATACACCACATCTAGGGCTCTCCCTCGGTCCAACTCCCTGGTCACCCAGTCAAAGAAATCAATCAGATTTGTCTGACAAGACCTGCCTCTGGTGAATCTCAGTCTCCACCTGCTGGTAATAGGGCATAACCTATCTGTTTGGACTGGACTGATGATAAGTACATTTTTTAGGTTTCAGTGATACTGTAGCCTCTTGGGCTCCCGAAGGGGGAAGACAGAAAAGACAATGCAACATTTATTAGCTTCAGAGAGGGCATAAAACTTCTAATATGACTGGCTTTCAGACAATCTACAGGGTACTAAAACATAGATGGCTAAAGATCAGCAAGATTCTTACTCTACTACCATTCTGTGCAGTAGGCACAATGCTACACAAAAAAATGTAAAATGGCAAGAGAATTCCAGGAGTTACAGATGCAAAGAGAGTAGGGTATGTTGCACTAAATAAACTCACACATTGATTTCAGCATCTGTGCCATTATCCGAGATACCCTCTTCCTCCAAGGAGATTGGCGGGTCTGGTTTCCTGATAAGGAAGAAAAGAACAGTTCCTACCAGGCTGATCACCGTTAGAGCAATAAAAACCGTTCGGCGGTCAGCATCTAAACAAAAAAGAAAGCAAAAGACCTTTACATGTGGCTTTGACTACTGTGTGACCTGTGCACTGAGAATGTGGGATTTAGGTGAGTTTTTCCTGAAATGTGATGGGAGCCTGGGTTCTGAAGTCCATGAGACAAAATTTGTGTATGTTCTATGTCTCAAAAATAGTGCACAAGACCTATTTTATTATGGAAACATAACAGGACAAGTTACAAAGAATGGCTTGAGGATAGTTTGAACTTGGTGGGGGTATAATCTATGTTAGGTATCTGATTTATACAGTTTGCCACCTTATATCCACCCTAAACCCACTTTGAAGGCTTTCAAAACCTTGCTAAAAACCAACCTTTTTGAAAGGGCTTACCAGGTAGCAGGTTAAAGGAGGCATTGGCTTTGCCTTTACTCCCTCCTCCCCTGTTTTGTTTTTTTACCTCTTGCTCTCTTCACTACTGATTAGTGATGTTCTTTTCTATTTTCTTTTGGTGTTTATCAGATGATTTCAATTGTAAACCACTTTGATTGAAACACAAAGGCGGTATATCAAATAAAGCTAAACCATATTGTTAGAAAAATCAACCAAATTGTTGCCATTGGTATATACAAATAACACCTTAAACTGCCTGGTCATTGTTGATATTTTGCAACAAAAAAGATTTCTTCTGTTCATGCTAGTAACAAAACAATTGTGCATTCTGGGTTTCAGGAATACTAAGGCAACAATATTGTATACAACCATAATAGAGAAAAAATCCTTTACAGTGTCTAGAATACTCCTTTACAGTGTCTAGAATACTTAAAGTTCACTGCATACATCAGAAACCTTTATACAACCAGAACACTCCATGCTATGATGTAATAACACAGAACCAAGGAGCGAGGATAATAACCATAAAGTAGATTTATTGTTCTATCTTCAACCCTACACGACAATGTTTTAACATGCACCTCCGTCAGGGGTATGTAAAGATGATAAATCAATAGAGATATCCGCATATTGCTATATGTGGAAATCTCATTAAATAGAAACCAGACAATCCAAAGCCCTCTTGTACATGTAGTGGAGAATATGGAGTAATGTAGATTCACCTGCAAACCAGCATTATAATATAACCTTGGATTTGTGAGTGTGAAAGCTCATAGGACCTTTATGATGTAATGACGCCCATATTAATGGGAAGCAATGAAAAGGGGATTTTCTGGCAGCTTCATTATTAACAGAAAGGTCCATTTTACATGTTGAAGGGCTTTAAATCAAAAATTACTGCAAGTGTCCCACAGTTTAAATCAGATAGCACATTAAGGCCTATTTACTAAGCCCTTTTATCTACTTATGGGAAGAGGACAGGTATTTGTGACCTTGAATGGCCACTTGGACACAGGATTCTGGACTTGATGACCTTTGGTCTGACCCAGTATGGTATCTCTTATGTTCTTTTGCAGCTAACACATGGCAATAGCCAAATCTAATGAGCAGCAGCTGCAAACCCTCTGCATTAACTGTTGGAAGCATTCCCAGCACTTATCCTTGCAGTTAAAATGTTACTATAGCACACTGATAGCACGGTCGTTAATATGCAATGCAGTTATCTATACCTCTTGAGGTGGCATTAATTGCTCTGTGTTATCTGCTATATTAGCAGTTAATACACAACAACCTTCACATTAACTGTAAGGCTCAATGCCCACCCATCCCCTGTCCCCTTCTACATTAGCTGTTTTACTCAACAGTTTTCATGCTACAATGACTGTTAGCTATTTAATGTGTGAATTAACAGGCGCTAATGCAACTTAGTAAATAAGGTCCTAAGTAACCTCATTTCTTTAATCTTTTCCCTTCTGTGCTTGTCCCAGCTGTCATTAGAATGTTTTACAAACATGTAATATGCAAAGCATTTTCCTTATAAGAACAGCCTGGTCCATTACACCTTTATGAGAATGGAAAGGGATGGGGAAGGACTTACACAGAGTTGTGGGAACAGAATGGAAAGAAAGGAGCAGAGTTTATACATGGGGATATAAGTAAAAAAGAAGAAGAAAAAAAAAGAAAAAGCAGAGCTAAGCAAAATCAAATCCTGGGGAAGGCAAAAGAACATAGCTTATTTTAGTCTTCATATTATTTCTGCTTTCTCTGGCAATTTAATTGGACCCCCAGGTTCAGCTGTCACCGGGCCTTTATTCCACTTGAAAAATGGATGCTGTTGTAGTTGAAGGAATGGAGGAAGACCAAGGAGGCTTTGAGGCTTAGCACAGGTGTATGGGAACTTCAAACAATTTCCCCCAATGGAACCTATCCACGATTACTTTGTGAATGTAGTTGAAAACTGCTGTGGCCTCACATTCCAGACACTGCTCTCCGTAAAGTATAAGAAAATGAGTTTTACCATAATGGGTCAGACCAAAGGTCCAAAAAACCCCCCAGCATCCTATTTCCATCCGTGGCCAATCCAGATCACAATTACCTAGCAGGAATCCAAAAGGTAGATAGATTCCATGTTGCTTAACCCAGGGACAAGCAATGGGATTTCTCCCAGTCCACTTTAATAATGATTTATGGGCTTTGCCTCCAGAAACTTGTACAAGCATTTTTAAACCTAGCTACATTAATAGCTTTTTCTACATCCTCTGGCAATGAATTCCAGAGCTTAATTACTTGTTGAATGAAGAAATATTCTTTGATTAGTTTTAAACATACTACTTTGTAGCTTCATTGCATGTCCCCTAGTCTTTGTAATTTTTGAAGGAGTAAGGTGAAATTAGGCCTTGAGTACCTCCAGTCTAGTCCCGACCTGTGGGTAGTCTTACCTCACCAGCAACTTAGAGACTGAGCATGTCATCCTGAATGACATCAGAATAGATAAGCATCTGGCACCTCCCACCAGACTCCAGTATCCTACTGACAAAGCAAACTCATGAGAGCAAAAATTAAGAAGGTATGTTCTTTAAACCAATTTGGGAAACAAACAACCTAATCCCAACAGGTAGGAAAAAAATCCCTCAAACGAAGAACAAGATTGCTTACCAAATAGTAGGCCCATAGCATACCTACTTACTCAAGGCGAGCCCCCCTAGCCACGCCAGACCTCGCCAACTTGACCTCATACTCGCTTCGCTGTTCCTGTCTTAGGAAAACACATAATCAAGCTCCCCAGGCCCATAACTATGGAGGTGGTTTTCTTCAGACCCGGGGATGTCATTTCCACTCAGAACAAAAGGGTGGATCTGGGACTAGACTGCAGGAACTCAAGGTAAAGCAGTTAGCAGGTAAGGCCTAATTTCACCTTCCTTATTGTTCCTCCAGTCCAGTCCAGTCCCGACCTGCGGGATGTACCATGGCAGTACTAACCTTGGGAGGGACCCTCTAACCCAGCCTGAAGAACCGCTGAACTGAACTGCACATCCCCTGCTGTTTGAACATCAAGCTGATAATGCTTCATGAAAGTATGCAGAGACAACCAGTTCATCACCCTACAGATCTCCACCGGCGGAACCAACTTGGACTCCGTCCACAACGCCACCTATGCCCAGGTCAAATGAGCCCTCAACCCTCTGGGCAATTCCTTGTGCTGCAGCAAGTAGGCTGAAGATATGGCCTCCTGTGGACCTCCAAACAGAACAAACAGGCAATCGGATCTTCCAAAAGACTATTCTCATCAAATAGTGTTGTAAAACCATATGGACATCCAGACTGTATAGAGAAGGGGGATCCTCCACCGTACCTACTGCTCCAGAAAATATCGGAAGAGTCATGGACCGATTGAGGTGAAAAAACCGAGAGCACTTTGGGGCGGAAGGAAGGCACTGGCCTCAGAACCACCTTCTCCTTTGCAAGCAGAAGGAAAGGCGCCAGATACACCGATATTCTTCTAGCCAAACAAATGGCCACCAGGAACATAGGGCCCGATATTCATCTGTGCAGTGCTAAGTGCCATAGCCGCTTAGCCCTGACCGCCGACCCCTTAACCCCAGATATTCACTTCCACGGCCACGGAAATTAATATCTGGATCTGGCCACACTGCCCGGTAGCCAGCGAGGCTAACTGTGCAATATCGATATTGGATGTTGCACGGTTAGCGTTCGGCGCCTATAAGATAACCTCGCCTATCTAATAGGCGCCGAGCACTAAATGTGCAGCTTCCAATATCAGTGCTGCATGGTTAGTGTCGGTCCTCACCTCCGCTCTGCCCCGGCATGCCCCGATGCTAGCCAACTAGCATCAGGGCATATAGGGGACTTAGTTGGGGATATTCAATGCACTACCCATGTAAGCGCCGTCAAATATATGGCTAGCTGACATTTACACTGTTAACTGGCTGTTAACCATGTAAATGCCCTTTGAATATAGGGCCCATAGTCTTTATCATGAGATCTTTCAGGGTGCAAGCACAAAGACTCAAAAGGTGCCTCCATCAACACCGATTATGCCAGATTGAGGTCCCAAGAAGGAACAATAGACTGCACCAGCAGTCAAATCTGCTTCACAGCCCGCAAACCTCAGACCACTTCCGGGTGCGCTGCCATGGACACCTCCTGAATTCTACCATGGTAACAAGTGATGGCTGCCACTTAACCTGAAGAGCACTGAAACTGACAATGGCGTCCTCCACACCAGCCCTCAAAGGCCCTCCACACGCGAATGTAAGCCAGCAAAGTGGAGCGCCATCTGGCCTTCAACAGTATCGATATCACCGGGGCCAAATAGCTCCACTTCCGCAATCTAGCCTACTCAAGAACCAGGCCGTAAGCGAGAATCAATTCACTTGAGGCATCAGAATTGGACCCTGCAACAGTAAATCAGCTTGAGCTGGTAGACGCCATGGAGAGTCAGCCACCAGACATAACAGATCAGCATACCACATTGTCGAAGCCATTCGAGAGTTATTAGAAGTACCAGGCCCCAATGCACCTCAATCCTCTGCACCACTCGACCTATTAGTTCCCAGAGAGGAAATACATAAAGCAGCCCTTCCATGCGCTCCCCTTCCTGCTGTAAAACAAGCCACTTTTGACAACTCTAACATTGCCAGGAGATCCATGATCGGCTGCCCCCAGCGGTGCACTGAGCAAATATTGCACCATTGAATGTCCACTCCCCAGGATCCAGACCTACCTGGCTGAGAAAGTTGGCTGTTACATTGTCCTTGCTTGCCACTTGCACCACTGAGAGTACAGATCAACAGGATTGCCTCATTCTCCAGGCTCGCACTGCTCGCTCACCCTTGCCGAATGATGTAAGTCACCACTGTGGCATTGTCTGAGAACACTCGGACCACTTTGCTCTGAATTAGAGTTTGGAACTCCTGCAGCGCCACGTACACCACCTGCAATTCCAAGTGGTTTATCGACCAAGCCTTCTTCTGCGGGGACCAGAGACCCTACGCTACCTGGGTCTTGCAATGTGCCCCCCATCCCGACAGACTGGCATCAGTCGTCAGTGGGATCCACAGTGGTATTTCCAGGGGCATGCCCGTTCAGAGCTTGTCCAACTACAGCTACTATTGGAGGGTCCTCCATACCCTTCCCGGGCAAGACATCAGTCACGACAGCAGATGGCACTGCGCTGACCATCTTTGCAACAATGTCCACTGTAAAAGTCGCAGCCACAGCACGAGCTCGTTGGCTGCCACCATGGAACCCAACACCTGGAGATAGTGCCATGCCGTTGGAAGCTTCATGCAGTGAAACCTCCAGGATTTGTCCCTGCAGGGTACGCAACCGGTCCTCTGGCAAGGATACTCGGCCTGCTGCTGTCTAAAATCAGGCCCCCAAGCACACCAAATCCTACGAGGGCTGCAGGTGACTCTTGGAGAAGTTGATTACCCAGCCAAGACTCTGCAGGTACGCAATCACTCTGCAGGTACGCAATCACTCTTGCTGTTGCCCATTCATTTTCTTCCTTGGATTTTCTTTGAATGAGACAATCGTCCAGGTAGGGGTGCAACAGAATCCCTTCCTGGCGCAGACCAGTCATGACCACCAGCATAACTTTTGTGAAAGTGCTGGGCGCTGTTGCCAGACAAAATGGCAGCAACTGAAATCAGAAGTGGCCATGAACACTGAACTGCAGGAACTGCTGATGCTCGGCTCGAATGAGAATGTGAAAAGTAGACTTCTGTCAGGTTGAGCAAAGTCAAGTAACAAATACAATTGTGGTCACTTTGTCCAGAGTACAAACTTAAGTATTATTGCAATAACTCTGTAGTACAACAAAGAAAGTGAGCTATATATCATGAATTGACTCGTGGCTAGATGAGGTCTCAGAAGCCTTTTTTAAACGGGACGTCAGCTCCTCACTCGTGGCACCTCCTCTCAGCCGTAGGCCTTCCCCCCTTCTCCTCCTCTGCAGCAGCCATATGCCAGAGTTCTCTCAAGAGCAAGAAGTATTAAAAAAAAAAACCCAACAAAAAACACGAAACAGGCTGGAACTGAACAGCACAACCTTGTAAACAGCCAGTCAACAGCTCAGCTCGTTTATTGGCTTTTCCTGCAGGCCCAGCTTCAGCCTTTGTGGGGCACCCCCAATATCGGAGAACAGCAGCTGCTCATCCCCCTCCCCCCTTTGGGCCCAAGCATGACACGTGGGGGCAATTTAGTGGAAGCCGCTCTGCCGGAGGCGGCTTCTCCACCAGCATTGACTCAAGAGGTAAGGGGCCTCCCACACAGCTAGATTCCACCCCACCTCCACCTGATTTAACTCTTCTTGCCTTCTCTTCCCCTGTCTGCCAAATAGCCAAAGCAGTGGGAAAGGCGAAGCATAAGGCTAAGCATGGCAGCAAACATGCGTCCATGTCAGCAGCTGTTCCTCCACCAGATAAGATTGCCTCCAAGCAGTCAAGGGCCAAAGTTACTAGACAATCCCATAAGGGAGCCTCTCATGCCCCAAGCCACCCTACTGTCCTGCCTACATGAATTTCTACAGGACAGCTTTCTCCTCTTCCAGGGGACTGCAGCCCTCCTAACCTGTTCATAGCAGATGCCCCCTGAGACCCATGTGGCTTCCTCCAAAGCAGTGAGCAAAGGACTCCCCACTAATACACTGGTGCCCTACCCTGCCCCTGGACGATGACACTGGTGCCCTACACTTCTTCTCGGCCCCATGGGAGACCTACGAGCCTTCCATGGACCACCTCTCCCCTCCGGGGCAGGATCCTCCAGAGGAAACTTTGGAGGACCTTCCCTACCCTAAATTCCTCCAAAAGATCTCACAGGTGTTGGCCCTCAGCAATTCTCAAATGACCACCACCAAGTGGGACCCAGTCCGTCCTCAAGGCCTTAGCGCACTCAAAGAGGGCCTGGCCCTTCCGGTCCCCCAGATACTCCTCGATCTCCACACAGCCATCTGGAAAACTCCCACGTCGGGCAGCGCCACGTCCTGACACATGGACCAGGAGTACAATGTTCTCCCAGCACCGGGATTCCAAAATCAGCAGCTCCTGCTTCAGTCAGTCATCTCTGAAGCAGCCTTAAAAAAAACAATCCAAGATGCCTTCACAAATGCCCCTAGGCAAAGAACAGCCCTTAGACGCCCTGGGGTGTAAGGCCTACCAAAGTAACACCTTGGCCATGTGCACCCTTGCCCATCAAATGCAGATCCTTCATTACCATCACAATCTCTTCCTATACCTTGACAATTCAGCTCCAGAGGATCCGACTCAGCTAGTGACCAACCTACACGAGTCCCTATACCACATCATTCTGGCGATTTATGATGCCTATAATTTGGTGGCCCGCTCGGCATAAACAGACATATTGGCCATACACACTGCATGGCTATGCCTGCTGGGACTCCGGGAGGATCTACATAGCCACCTGGCGGACTCTCCCTGCCTGGGGGACAGCCTTTTCAGCTAAAAGGTGCAAGAGGCTGTTTTGGAAGTGAAGGATCTCCTCTACAGTCTGGGAACTAGCTGCCCAACCCTCCGAGCCCTCCCCGTTACCTTGCCGACCGCCACTTCCATACTGGTGACCCTATCAATATCCATACTTTCAGCAATTCTCTTCACATAGGCAGTATCAGCCCTATTCCAGGCCGCCACAACAATGCATGCAAGCCCAGCCTTATGGCCAATGTCCTCGACAGAGGGACAGAAAGACTCAACCCGTGCCTCAAGCTGCCCTACCCAAACCCAGCCCTGGTTTTTGACTATCTGCCAGTAGGGGGTCATATCCAGTGCTTCCAGGAGGCCTGGCAGTCCATCACCACGGACCACTGGGTTCTCGCCATCATCCATAAGGGCTACAGACTGAACATCTCCAGCCTCCCCCCTGTCACCACTGCCCCCGACTGTCCTCTGCCCCAAGAGTCTTCACCAAATGCACAGTGCTCATCGCTGGCTTCCTGCACAGCCGGGGCCACTGTGTTTACCCCTCCCTCAACAACTGGCTCATCTCAGGGGCATCACTGGACAAGGCCCAAAACTTTGGATACCCTCAGAGCGTTGGGCTTCCTCATCAACGACAAAATGTCTGGACCCCTCCCACAGCAACAACTCTCCTTCATAGGGAAACACATCGATACACAACTGGGCAGAGATTTTCTTCCGCCAGAAAAAGCGCAAACTCTACCTTCTCAGCATATCTTTAGATGTCCGAAGAGCATCAGCCCACATGAACCTACAGCTTCTGGGTCACATGGCCACTTGCATTCCCGTGGTACCCCTGGCATGACTCTACATGTGACCTCTTCAATGGTAACTGCAACTGAATTGGTGTCAATGCTCCTAGTCCCTCCACTGCCTCCTTCCCATGGGAGGGTCAAACAAGACAATACTGCAAACCATGCTGAGTTGGTGGGTGACACCATCCAACCTGGCTGGGGGGGGCTCTCCATTCCAGCAGCCTTCGCATCTCTTTATCCTCACAACCGACGCCTCTCCCCATGGCTGGGGAGCCCACCTTCAGCACCTATCCACATGGGGACTCTGATTGCCTTAGGAGAGAACGCTGCACATCAACATTCTGGAGCTTCAGGCTGTGTTCTACGTCTTCCCCAATTGGATACACAACAGCATTGTATGCGTACGCATGGTCAATCAAGTCTCCATGTTCTACATCAACAAACAGTGAGGCGCAAGGTTTATCCATCTCTGTTGTGAGGCGGTCCGACTCTTTGCCTTCGTCCTCTCCCTCTGTGCAACTCTGCAAGAAACTTACTTACTGGAGTCCCAGAACCTCCTGGCAGACACCAGCTAGAGCCACACGATTGATCTCTCGACGCCTCAGTTTTCCAGGCCATCTTCGACATCTGGGGCAAACTTGACGTGGTCCTCTTTGCCTCTGAGAATGCCAAATACGAAATCCTCTATTCCATGCCCTTCACCACACCACAAGAGGCAGATATATTTGCAACTGATAGGCCCCAGGGACTTCTCTATACCTTTCCGTCCTTTCCTTTGCTGACCCGAGTCCTTCTGAAAACCAAACAGGTCTGGGCCTCACTCATTCTCATAGCCCCACAGTGGCCTCGCCAATTGTGGTATCCTTAACTCCTTGCCCTTTTGCTGACCCCTCCCCATGCCTCTCGGGGGTCCACCCAGGGCTTCTTACACAGCAGCATAGATGCCTTCGGCATCCCAACCTGAAGAGTCTTTCTCTCACAGCATGGAGAATCCAGGGGATGTGATCCACATTTGACTCTCTACCAGAGGAGGTCCTTGCTGTTGAACAAGCCTCACGGAAATTGGCCACACGGGAATCCTATCACTACAAGTGGTCCAGTTTTTCCTCCTGGGCCAGGTCTTAGTCTCTGGATTCGGTACAATGCCCCTTGCCAGATGTCCTTGCCTACTTACTCCATCTATCCAACTCTGGACTGCAAACCAACTGTCAGATATCATCTTTTCGCGATAGCGGCTTCCCATGTTCCAAACTATGGGAAGCCTGTTTCCACTCATCCTCTGGTATCCAGATTTATGAACGGAAAGGACTTTTGAACCTTAAACTGCCCGTTCGCCCCCCAGTACTGGCCTGGGATCAGGGGCGGCTCAAAGCAATCTGCTGCCTGAGATGAGGGATGAGATGGCACCCTGCCCCCCCCCTCCCCCGGAGTATGGGAGTGGGGTTTTCTCAAAACTCCAGTCAGGAACTGAACAAACCAAAAAGCCAATTAGATAATGTGGGGGAAATGCATGATGTTTGCACACAAAGGAACTAAAAGAGCGAGAACCACAGCACAGTTTAGAACACCAAATTATAACTCATTTTTATTTTGTTAAACTTGCTTTTTCTTTTTGAACATGTATTTATCATTCACAGAACCCCCCCCCTCAACACTGGGTGCAGAAAATAACTCAGACATTCACCCTCAGAACTCAATATTAAAAAAAAATAATAATCTGCTTCTGATCATCTCACTAACAAACATTCTCCAGTGTCAGGCACATTGTGAATAAACACAAAATCCTACAACAAAGTCAACAAGGATCTATAAAGGTAATCTACCATAACATACCAGCACCAACTTCCAAAACTCATATAAGGAGCCTACCCAAAAAAAGAATCACTGTAAATATTGCAGTGGGCCCTGGAACATCCAACACCTATTTGAAAAGCTGAACAATTCCGATTCTATAGTACAGATCCCTACGTACAAACTCCATGTTAACAGAGACCTGGCCTTGGTCACACATTTAAAACACAGACCTTCACCAAGTACAGAATAAGTAACCATAATCTAAAAATGAACATGTAGATAAAAATTAAACTGCAATCCCAATAAGTCAGATTCTGCAAACAATGAAACACCAGAGAAATAGAAAAAGATGCATTTCCCTATACTGTATGAAATATAAGATTGCACCAAATCTGATCATTAAATTGAAAATAAAATTCTCTTCTACCTAAAGGAAATTAAATGGTAAGTAAAATTTCACCTTCCACCCCATCCTGCTAGACCAGTCCAGACTAGTGGGGAGTACCAAAACTAGACCCCTGTCGGGCGGGAAGTTACAGCCGAGCCAAAACAGTGGCTCTGAAGCGAGTTGCTTCCCTGGTTTGGAGAGCCAAGTGATAATGACAAGCAAAGGTAGATAGGGGCGACCAAACTGCCGCCCTGCAAATCTCGTTCGGGCAAACCCGCAATCTTTCAGCCCAGGACGTGGCCTGGGCCCGAGTGGAATGTGCCCGAAGACCAACAGGGACGGGCTTATTCTGCAGAATATAGGCCGACTCAATTGCCTGCTTAATTCATCGTGCTATTGTCACCTTGGAGGCAGCCGCACCTTTCCTAGATCCGGCGTGCAATACAAAGAGGTGATCTGAAAGCCGAAAGGGATTGGTGACCTTGAGATAATGGCACAAGACCCTACTGACGTCCAGGAGGTGCAAGACTGGAGCATGTTCTGGCCCCTAGTCCTGACAGAAGGCAGGTAGCGAGACAAGCTGGTTAAGATGAAATTCTGAGACAACCTTTGGCAAAAATGCCGGCACCGGATGAATAGTGACCCCATCCACTGAAAAAGACAGAAAGGGGTCCTAGCAGGATAGGGCTTGGAGCTCTGATACATGGCGGGCCAAAGTAACTGCCACCAGGAGCACTGTCTTCAGTGTGAGATCCTTAAGGGATGCAGTGCAGAGTGCCTCAAAAGGTGCACGAGAGAGGGCCCGGAGCACTAGGGAGAGATCCCAACTGGGAACCATCGGACGGAGCGGCATCCGGAGAGAGCGGACTACCCAGAGAAACTGGGATATGTCCACACGGGAGGCCAGGGAATGACCTCGAATTGGTCCCCAAAAACAAGTTATGGCAGCAACCTGTACTTTCAAGGAGTTGAGGGCAAGGCCCCTGTCAAACCAATTTTGGAGAAAGGAAAGTATACTCGGTACCCACAGTTTCCATGGGGAGACTGAGTGGCGAGATCACCATGAGGAAAACAGGCGCCAAACTCTAGCATAAGCCCGGAAGCCCTCTGGGCCATAAGCAAGGTGGTGACTATTTGTAGCGAATAGCCCTTGCGCTCTAGACAGCGCCACTCAAGAGCCAGACCATAAGTGAGTAGGGAATGGGGTCACCCATGAAGATGAACCCTTGTCACAGAAGACCCCACTGCGTGCCAAGCGGAAGAGGCGACTCATGTAACAGTCGTACAAGGTCGGCATACCAGGGATAATGTGGCCAGTCCGGCACTACCAGAATTATTTGGCCCCGATGTGCCTCTATGTGGCGCAGAACCCGGCCGATCCATTGGCCATGAGGAAAGATGTACAGCAGGCGGTTCCTGGGCCAAGGCTACGCCAGGGCATCCAGGCCCTGGGAACGCAATTCCCTTCTCTGACTAAAGAAGCAAGGCGTCTTGACGTTGGAGGCTGTGGCCATGAAATCCAACGTAGGATGGCCCACTGGCGCACAATGGCTGTGTAGGCCCAAGGGGCTAGCTGCCACTCGCTGGGGTCCAGGGTGTGCCGACTGAGGAAATCTGCCCGAATGTTCTCCACACCCACTTTATGCTGCACCGAGAGTGCCTGGAGATGGCGTTCTGCCCAGGGAAAAATGAGTCTCATCTCTCTGGCCACTCCGGGCAATCTGGTTCCACCTTGCTGGTTGATATAAGTCACTGTTGTGGAACTGTCGGATAGGATGCGCACTACTCTATGCTGGATCAGGGCACGAAAGGTGAGAAGGGCTAGGCGGACGGTTCGAGCCTCGAGCAGATTGATTGTCCAGGAGGACTCGTGGGCTGACCAGGAGCCCTGCACCATGTGACCTAGACAGTGTGCTCCCCAGTCAGCTAGACTGGCATCCATAGTCAGAATTATCCATTGTGGGGCCATCAAGGGCATGCCCTTCAGGAGGTTCTGTGGGCATTGTCGCCACCAGAGGCTGCTGCAAACTGGGGGCTGCAGCAGAAGCCGGGCCTGATAATTCTGAGCAGCCGGTGATAACCAGGACAGTAGCGCACATTGCAAGGGGCGCATGTGTGTTCAGACCCAGGGAACTACCTTGAGGGTGGCCGCCATGGTGCCGATAACCTGAAGATAATCCCAAGCCACAACAGATGGATGGCACTGAAAAGTGTGGAGCTGATTGCAGAGCTTCCGGAACCAGTCGCGAATGAGGAGCATGTGTTCTGCGGCAGTATCAAAACAAGCTCTTAGGAAGTCTATGGCCTGCATCGTCTCAAGCTGACTTTTGGCCTCGATCACCCAGCCGAGCTGACCCAGGAAGCAGACTATCTGAGATGCGGCCGACCGCGCCTCTTGGTGCAATTTGGCAAGGATGAGTCAATCATCCAGATATCGATGAACGTGAATACCCTGATACCGCAGCACCGCTGCCACCAGGACCCAGGGCCGGCCCATCCATTGAGCAACAATGCTTTTTGCACAGGGCCCCATGTTTCAGGGGGCCCCGTGCAAAAAACATTCTGCATCAGCCCTGGTAGATTACAAAAAAAAAAACCAGCTGCTGCTGCTGCCATGGCAGCTGCAGAATCAAGTGTCCCACGGGGCCCCCCTGCCCGGCAGAGCTCTCCCTGCAGCATCAGCTCCCTCAGCGTCAGCTTTCAGAGCCACGAAGGGAGAGCTTCTCTGACCTCTCGCGGCTCTGTTAAGCCTGCCAGGGCTGATGGGAAATCCCATCAGCCCTGGCGGGATTAACAGAGCCGTGAGAAAGGGAAACTCTCCTTTCGCGGCTCTGAAAGCCCGCGCTTTGGGAGCTGATGCTGCAGGGAGGGCTCTGCCGGGCAGGGGGGGGGGCCGCGCAGGACGCTTGATTCTGCCGCTGCCACGGTAGCAGCGGCAGCAGCAGCAGCCAGTTTTTTTTTTAAATCTATCTGAGCTGATGGGGGGAGGGGGGTTAGGACTGGTAATGGGCTGGGGGGGTTGCTAGGACTGGAAATGGGCTGAGTGGAAGAGGGGCTTGAACTGCAAATAGCTGATGGGGACAGGGGCTTGGAATGGAAATGGGCTGCGAAGGGAGGGAACTAGGACTGGAAATGGGCTGAGTGGGGGGGGGCTAGGACAAGAAATGGGCTGATGAAGGGGCTAGGATAGGACTGGAAATGGGCTGTTGAGGGTGCTAAGATTGGAAATGGGCTGTGGTGGGGGCTTGGATTGAAATGGACTCATGGAGGGGCTAGAACTGGAAGTAGGCTCATGGGGGGCTTGGATTGGAAATAGGCTGAGTGGAGGGGAGCTAGGATTTGACATGGGCTGATGGTGGGGCTAGGAAATGACTAGAAATGGGCTGACGGGGGGCTGGGATTGGAAATAGGCTGAGTGGAGGGGAGCTAGGATTTGACATGGGCTGATGGTGGGGCTAGGAAATGACTAGAAATGGGATGACGGGGGGCTGGGATTGGAAATGAGCTGATGGAGGGACTCGGATAGGACTGGAAATGGATGGGGGAGCTAGGACTGGAAATGGGCTGATGGTGGGGCTAGGATAGGATTGGAAATGGGCTTATGGGGGGCTAGGACTGGAAATGGGCTGATGCGGGGACTAGAAGGGAGTGGATGCTGGGTGGGGCTGGAACTAGAAGGGAGCTGATGTTGGGGGAGGATTAGAATGGGATGGAGCTGGGAGAGTGAAATGGAGAGGGAAAAAATATTTTGTGTGGGAGGAAAGACAAATCTACAATCGGCCGGATATTGGGAGAGTAAGTGGGGATTGAGGATGGAGGGGTAAAATTTGAGTGGATGAAATAGGAATGAAGAAAGAGAGCAAAAGGAGAAAGATTAGTATGTTAAAGCAGATGTAGAGAGAGAATGGAAAAAAACTAGAAGAGAGAAGAAAGGACAAAAGGACAGCAGAAGATGGAGAGTTAGCAGAAGACACGAAGAAACCAGAAGAAAGTGGCTGGGGCAATTGCAACTGAAAAATAAATGCACAAAAGGTAGAAAAATCTATCTTTATTTTGAATTTATTAACTGGAATATATCAGCTCTGGGAAATGTGCATCATTAACGTCTACGCTTTGCTGAGTACAAGAGGAAATTAATTTATAGTTTTATTTCTACAGTGTTGTTGTACATTCCAAGCTTGGCTTTTGGGGTTCCCAGTTTAATTATTGTCTTCCTGTTTCTAAATTGTGATTCCTTGTTTGGTGTTGGTCTATGTTCTGCATGTTTAACTGAGCTGAGGTATTCTGTTTATGTAATTCCTATTTGACATTGCCACTTGTTCTCTTTCCCTAGTAGGTCATGTATTGTTATTCTCTGAAATGTATTGGTTTAATATTTGCAGTGTTGCCTTTTGATAAGTAGGGTATGGTGCTTTGTGAGTCCTGGTAGTGCTGTTAGGATACGGCGGGTTTGCTATGGGTTCTAAATGGGCAGTGTTTGTAGTAGTTCCTAATGTGCCTGGCGGTTGGCACTGGATTATAGTAATGTAGAAATCTTTTAGTCTTTCTTTATCCATACACTCATTAAGAGGCACGTTTACTAAACGTTAGTATATGGTAACATTATGCAAATATCTATGCAAATGAGGTCCCTTATGCAAATGAGACCCACACCAAGTCTCCGCACATGGCCCCGCACCTCCCTTGGGCCGCCCCTGCCACGACCATGACTTTGAAGAATGTTCATGGAGCCGTGACAAGGCCAAAGGGCAGAGCCCGGAATTGATAATGCCTGCCGAGAATCATGAAGCGCAGATACTGCTGGTGCTCTCCGTGGATTGGATTATGAAAGTATGCTTCGGCAAGATCCAGAGGTGAGAAATTCTCCTGGGCACACCGCCTAGATGACGGACTTGAATGTCTCCATGCAAAAGCGCGGTACCCGAAGAGAGTGATTGACGCCCTTGAGGTCCAGGATGGGCTGGAAGGAACCATCCTTTTTGGGCACCACAAAGTAGATGGAATAATGACCGGCGTCCCTCTCGGTTGGAGGGACAGTGCAAATGGCCAGGAGCTTGAGCAGACACTGAAGGGTGAGAAAGATAGCTGCCCTTTTGGTGGGGATTCTGCATGGGGAAACCAGGAAGGTGTTCGGAACAGGCATAGTGAGGTCCATGGAATGGTGCGGTAATTGCGCCTTTTGAAAACTGGGACACTCTGGTACCCGGTACATGGTATGGAGTCATCGGGTATGTGGAGAGATGGTAAGGAGTGTCTCCCACATACAAAGAATAAGGTCGTGAAGTATGCAATGAATAGGGAGAGTAGCAGCTTCCTTCGGGGCTGTAGGATATTGAAGAATTTCAAGTTCTTCAGCCCTAGGCTCTTTCTCTGAGGTCACCGTTATGGACAGACCCCGAGCAACATTGCAAATAAAATCTTGGAAAGACATGCCCTCCGGAAGGGACATGCGACGTTGTGGAGATGGAGATGGATCTTCTGGGAGAGTTCTCATATCCAAGGTATTGGCCGATTTACATCCGACGAATCGGAGTCCAAAGACTCAAAGTATCGACGGGCAGGATGTTCCCGTTCTGCACGTACTCAATACCGATCAAAACCAGTAGCTGAAGCTGGCGGTGCCAGAACCTTGGTACCAGAAAAAGATTTGAGGGCCAGCATGGGCGGTACCGTGATAAGCGGCAAAAAAGTTGATGCAGGCTGTGTCGGTACTGGAGCAGGTACCGATGCCTGAGGGATCAACTGTAAAGGCTTTACCGGTACAGAGGCCACCAGTAAGGCTGCTAAGCTATGCTCAATAGCCAAGATACGTTGATCCATGGAGCTTGCCAATGCTTGGGTATCGGTACCAGAATTGCGGACCACGATCACTGAGCATGGCACCAGGAGCTCTCTGGAGGTGGAGGCCTCAGGAGCATCCTGGGACCCCACTAAGGCTTTGGAAGCAAGGTCCTCCCGCTGGGGTTGTTTGGCCGGTGTGTCCCCCTCCATGGCAAAGCCAGAGGCATCTCGATGCTTAGGAGATCTACCCTTGGAGGACCGGCCAGTCTTCGAATAAGACCTAGGTTTCGATACCTGAGATCCTTGGGGGGAAGATGAAGCTATCGATGACGTTGATGCTAAAGATACTGCATCGGAGGCAAAGAGGGTGCCTAGCTTTGCAGCTCGGTTCTGTAGGCCTCTCTTTGTCATCTTCCTACAAAGGACGGTTGACGATCCGGTCCTAAGCATTTTAGGCACCAGTCATAGGTGTCTGTGGCCGAAATGGTACTGCCACATTTGAACACTTGTTAAAACTACTGGATGTTTTTTTCCATTTTGTCTGTGAGCCTCTTTCAATTGAAAGCAAGTTCTGCTACGAGGGGACATGGGATGAGGATGAAGGGAGATAGATTCAGGAGTGATATGCGGAAATATTTCTTTACGGAAAGAGTAGTGGATCCGTGGAATAGTGTCCCAGTGGAGGTGGTAGAGGACAGTAACTGAATTCAAAAAGGCATGGGACAAACACAGAGGATCTCGAAAGGTAAAAAGGGGACTGTTATAGTTGTTGATATGGAAGGACAAACTAGATAGTCCATGTGTTCTTTTTCTGTCATCATATTTCTATGTTTCTAAAAGGGAAGGCCTACGCCTAAGATGGCGTCGATGCGTCTGAAGGAAGAGAAAAAAAATTTTCCCTCACAGATTTTTTTTTTTCAAGAAAGGAAGCAAGCACCGACGGGGGTCGGTACCAGCGTTGACAAGAAGGCAGACGCAACCACAAAAAAAAAAGAAAGGACAAATTTTCTACAGTGGCAGGAATTGCTTGTTGTCAGCTTTGTGGAAAACAAAGAACTGAGGAGGGAGAGCTGGAAAGGCGGGAAGGCAGTTACGCAGGCATTGTGGGATGCTCCCAAAAGCTTTCCTATTGGACGATGGGGAGCATTCCAGCGCGGGCTCCATCGGTACCAACGTTACCCATATGTGAAGATTACATTCCTGCTTGATCCTGGAGAAACTAATATTATGGCTCAGTGCAAGTAGTGTGAGTGCAACTAAAGCCACCTCAGTCGGTGGCCTTAGTTGCACTGGCAGCCATTTTGCCATGCTGAAATGCAGTAACTGAAGGGGGATGTAACTGCCTCCCTGCAATTAGCCTACGGCCCCGTGTAATCAAACTCTGGAATTAGTTACCGGAGGATCATAGTAAAAGCTGTTCATATAGCTGGGTTTAAAAAAGGTTTGGACAGGTTCCTGGAGGAAAGGTACATAATCTATTATTAGAGAGGACTGGGAAATCCACTGCTTGCCCTGGGATAAGCATTGTGGAACCTGTGTGACATTTTGGGAATCTGCCAGGTACTTGTGACCTGGAATGGCTACTGTTTGAAACAGGATACTGGGTTTGATGGACCTTGGTCTGACCCAGTATGGCATTTCTTATGTTCTTAAGCTACCAGCGCAGAGCCTAGGAAACATGCTGTTAAATATGCCAAACAAGAGGGGCTCAACAGCACCTATGCAGCAGCTCCCACTTCCACAAAAACCAGAGCGACTTGGCACCCCGACACAGCATTTCTCACCCTGTGAAAAGCAAGAGAGGCTCAGTGACCCCTACACAACACTTCCCACTGAAAAACAAGAGGGACTTTGTGAACCCAACACAGCACCTCCCACTCCAACACAAACAGCAAGAAGGGATTGGCAACCCCAACATATCTCCTGAAACTGTGCACTGGACAGTATGGTGTTAATGTACATATATATTCTGAAAAAAAAAGAAAAAAAATCAAAGAAAATGCAAGATGCTTGCATCCCAGGGAACTAAAAGAAAAAGCGAGAACCACAGCATAGTTTATAATACTAAATTATAAAATTATAACTCATTTTATTTTATTTTGTTATAAACTGCGTTATGGTTCTCGCTTTTTCTTTTTGAATACATATTCTGCATCCACAGAAACCTCTCCCTTGACAATGGGTGCAGAGCAGAAGTAGGACATTCACCTACAGAACTCAATAGATATAAAAAACAACAACATCGGATTTTAGTCATCTCATAAATAGCAACATAAACATTCTCCAGTGTCCGGCATATTGTGAACTAATATAAAACCCTACAAAATTCACCAAAGATTTACAAGGCCAAATCTACCATACCGTACCAGCATAAAACTTCCAAAATTCATATAAGGGGCCTACCCAGAATAAAGCAGCACTATAATACTGCAGTGGGCCCTAGAAATCCATACACCTATTTGAAAAGCTGAACAAGTCAAATTGCTACACTATAGATCCCTACATACAAACTCCATGTTAACAAAATGCCTGGCCTTGGTCACATACTCAGAAGACAGACCCTCACCAAGTACAGAATAAGTGACCACAACCTAAAGTAAAAATAATATGTAGACAAAAATTAAACTGAAATCCCAAGAAGTCAGACGTCACATGCAGAGCAACACCAGAGAAATAAGAGATGTAGTTCCCCATACTATGTGAAATACAAAGATAGTGCAAAATCCAATCACTAAAATTGAAAATAAAATTATTTTTTCTACCTTTGTTGTCTGATTATGCTGGTACCAATCTGAAGTTTCTGCTTTCTTCTTTCTTCTCTTAGCTCTCTTTCTACGGTCTCCAGTCCATCTACCATTTATTTTGAATCCTTTTTTTTCCTTCACTTTCTTCCATCTTGGATACTGATCTTTTTCCTTTCAGCTTTCTTATATTTCTTTCTCTCTCTCTGTCCACCCAGATTTCACTATTTCCTACTATCGAGTTCTCAATCTCCCTCTTTTTAAGCCATCTACCTACCACCTTTCAACCTTCACCCTTCCATTCCCCAGCTCTTCTTTCCTGGTCAATGAGTCCCCAGTCTTTTGCTTACTCTCTCCATGTCTAACATCTCTCATCACTCATCCAGTGTCTCTCTCGCTTTTCCCCCATCCAGTACCTCTATTCTCTTTCCTTCCATGTCTGCTCTCTCCATCCCCCTGCAACCAGCATCTACCCCATCTCCATACAATACCATCCCTTCCCTATTACTCCCATGTCCATTATCTCCCCACCTTTCTCAACCTATTTACCCAATGTCCATCTTCTCTCCTCTCTCTCTCTATTACTCTATGTCCAGCATCTCCCCTCTGTCCCCCAATCCCCAAGTCCAGTATTTTACCATAGTCTCCCTATAACCTCCTGCCCAACATTACCACTTTGGCCAACATCACCACTATTTCCTCCTTGCTTCTATGTCCCTTTCCATGTGCAGCAAGCTATCACCTTTTGAAAAAAAAAAAAAAACAGAAAGCAAAAGCGCCGACTCCTGTGACTCCGGCATGCTTGTAAGACCCTGAGGGGTCCTGCCCCCTCTGATGCTTTTTGCATCGGGGGGGGGGGGGGGGGGGGGTGGAAGAACAACCAGGGGCTTACCAGCACACCGGAATCCAGAAGAGACTAGACATTTTTTTTTTCTTCATCAGGCTGTGCTTATTTTTTTATTTTGCCACCTCTGACCTGCCACTGCCTTCCCGATGCTTTTTTTCTCGCTCAGTTGAGCTTGAGCGGGGAAAAAAGCGGTAAGATGGTAGTGACAGGTCAGAGATGGAAAAATAAAAAAAAATGGACATAGCCACCTGGAGTGCCGCCCCCTTGAAATTGCCACCTGAGACGACTGCCTCAGGTAGCCTAATGTTAGAGCCGCTCCTGCCTAGGACCTCAACATCGTCCTCTTGGGGTTTATGCAACCCCCTTTTGAGCCTATAGCATTTACCTCCATCAAAATTCCTCACTTGGAAAACAATATTCCTGGTACCTATCACGTCGGCCAAACGACTCGGCGAACTGCAAACCCTAGTCCACTATCCTCTGTACACACAATTCCTCCATGACAGTCATCCTCAGGACTCACCCCATGATCCTTCCTAAGGTGGTCTCAGAATTCCACCTCATTCAGCCACTTGTCCTTCCAACCTTCTTTCTGAATCCATCTTAAGGATCCCTGGAAGAGTCCTTGCACATGCTGGATTGCAGGCGAGCCCTTTTCTACTATCTTCATCGAACTCAGAAAACCCACCACTCTTCACAACTTTTCCTGACATTCAATTCCAATAACCTAGGACGGCCAGCCTCCAAGCAGATCACTTCTTCCTGGATAATGGACTGTATCGTATACTGCTACGAGCAAGCCACCTTGTCGACTCTGGGGCGCATTGGCCCTCAAAGTCTAGGGGCCACAGGCACCTCCATTGCAAGCCTGGCAGCTGTCTCCTCCCAGGACATTTGCAAAGTAGCGATCTGGACGATGCTTCATACTTTCGCCAAGTTCTTCAGCCTCACCCGCTTCTTTGTGCAGGACTTTGCCTTTGGACAAGCAGTCCTTTGAAATCTTTTTGCCTCCTAATTCCTCTCCTCCACCCGACTCTCGCTCGGGCCGCACAGGGAAAAATAAATAAATAAATAAGAAAAGTCTTTCTACGGTGACTCTCAGCTCTGGACTCACCTTAAGAATGTGCCTGCATCTCTCTGCTTGTCTCCAGAGAAAGAGTAAATTAGACTTACCTGCTAATTGTTGTTCCTTAAGGAACTCCAGTCTAGTCCTGACATCTAGGGTTGAGCACCTCCTCCCGCAGCATTGGAGACTGAGCATGTCACTCTTTTGGTGACTCCACTAATAAATAGGCTAGGATCCTCCTCCACGCTCCAGTAAACCTATTGACAAAGCAGACTCACGAGAGCAATAACTAAGTAGTTAAATACAACTGCAACAAACACTGAACCTACTAAATAAATCTAGTTATTCTTGTTTCTTTTTTTTTTTAATTACCTGAGAAAACCTTACTATTCCTGCCCTAGGAATTCTCCTAAGTTCTGCTGAGGCTGACCTCCCACTTTGAGGAACCCCAGGTGAGCTATACCGCCCCGCTACATCAACTATTCGCATTTCTTTATGAATCCTCCGTGACCTGACGTGTCCGGCGCCCCTGCAGGTTATTACCTTCTGCTTCAGGCCCTCGACCAGGGAGGGATACAGGACCAGACTGGAGTTCCTTAAGGAACAACAATTAGCAGGTAAGTCTAATTTACTCTTCCTTTTCGTCCCTCCAGTCTAGTCCTGACATCTAGGGATGTAACAGAGCAGTAAAACAATACAATTACCAGGAGGGACCCGCTAGACCAGCCTGAAGCACTGCTGAGCCAAAACAAGACTCCCGTTCCGCTTGAACATCCAACCGGTAATGTTTCACAAACGTATGAAGCGAAGACCACGTCGCTGCCTTACAAATCTCCACTGTCGGCACCAAGCTGAACTCAGCCACGACGCCGCTTGCGCCCTTGTCGAATGAGCTCTGAGCCCTACTGGCACCGACTTCCCTTTCAAGATATAAGCTGACACAATAGTTTCTTTCAGCCATCTGGCAATAGAGGCTTTCGACGCTGCTTCCCCTCGTCTTGCCCCCCCCAAACAAGACGAACAATCTGTCGGACCTACGAAAAGGCACAGTCTTCTGCAAGTACTTCCTCAAGACATGCCCCACGTCCAGCCGATGAAGCCGACGAACCTTACCTCCGGCCTCATGCACATTCTGGAAGTCAAAACTCGGCAATACCACTACCTGATTTAAGTGGAACGGAGACACAACCTTAGGCAAGAAGGAGGGCACCGTTCTCAAAACCACTTTCTGTCTTTGAAAGGACAAAAAAGGCTCCCTACATGACAAAGCTTGCAACTCCGAAATCTGTCTAGCCGAACAAATAGCCACCAAAAAGACAACTTTGAGGGTAAGATCCTTCAAGGTAGCTGCTGACAGAGGTTCAAACGGACCTCGCACCAGCGCCTCCAACACCAAATTGAGATCCCATGTCAGCACCGTCGCCTTGCATGGTGGCCTCAGCAGCGACGCTGCTCGCAAAAAACGTTTCACATACAGATGAGTTCCGAGACTCCTCCCTTGTACTTTTCCGCGGTAACAGGATAGCGCCGCCAACTGAACACGCAGAGACGAAACTGCTAAGCCCTTGTCTAACCCATTCTGCAAGAAAGACAGAACTTGCGGCACCCCAACCTTCAAGGCTGTCACTCCAATATTCTCACACCATGACTCAAAGAGCCGCCACACCCTAACATAGGCCAGCGCGGAAGAGCGACGCATGGACCTCAACAGGGTAGAAATGACCTGCGGCGAGTAACCTCTAGACCTTAACCTCGCCCTTTCAAGAGCCAGGCCGTAAGCGAGAATCGATCCACCTGAGGCATATTCAACGGCCCCTGCACCAACAGATTCCTTCTGTCCGGAAGCGCAAATCTGCATACCACGGCCTTCGAGGCCAATCCGGAGCAATGAGGATTACCTTCCCCTTGTGCCGCTCTATCCGCTGCAGCACCCACCCTATCAGCACCCAGGGCGGAAACACATACAGCAATTGATCC
The DNA here is from genome assembly GCA_033557465.1 of Ichthyophis bannanicus. Lineage (NCBI taxonomy): Eukaryota > Metazoa > Chordata > Amphibia > Gymnophiona > Ichthyophiidae > Ichthyophis > Ichthyophis bannanicus. The sequence goes on from CM066041.1 coordinate 279,246,802, forward strand.
CGAGGCCAAACCTGTATCAAGGCATCCAAGCCTTCCGACATCCTTTCTCGCCTTCGGCTGTAAAACCTTGCGGCCTTTGCCGACATGAACGTCACCATGAGATCCATTACTGGCGTCCCCCAGCGATGCACCACTGAGTCGAACACTTCTTGATGCAGAACCCACTCCCCGGGATCTACTTTGACTCGACTTAAGCAATCGGCCGTCACATTGTCTACTCCTGCTACATAGGCTGCCGACAAGGCCTCTAGATGTTGCTCGACCCAGCCTAAGAGCTCCTCTGCCTCGTCCTCCAGAGCTACACTGCTGGTGCCCCCTTGGCGATTGATATAGGCCACGGCTGTGGCATTGTCCGACAGCACTCTTATTGCCTTTCCCTGTAGTCTTGGCTGCAATGCCCAAAGCGCTAACTTCACCGCCCACAGCTCCAACCTGTTGATAGACCACTGCTTTTCCGATACTGTCCACTGGCCCTGCGCGAATTGTCCTTCGAAGTGTGCCCCCCATCCGAGCATCCGACGTCAGAGGTCTCCAATCCGGGGACTCCAGGGGCATTCCCCTCTGAAGATTTCCGGGCACTAGCCACCACTGCAAGGCCTTCCACGTCTCCTGCGGACAGGGCAATCTCTGCGTCAAGCGACCGGTCTGATGAGACCATCTTCTGAGCAAAGCCCTCTGAAGCGGCCTCATGTGAGCTCTGGCCCAGGGTACCACCTCCAGGGTCAATGCCATCTTTCCTAAAAGTTGCAGATAGTGCCACGCTGTGGGGGCCACTCTCTTCAGAAATGCGCAGATCAGCTCCCTTAGCCCCTGCGCCCTGAGGAGTGGAAGAAAACCTCTCCACCCCTTGTGTCGAAGCGGGCCCCCAAATACTCCAACTCTTGAGAGGGCACTAGCCTGCTCTTCTCCGTATTGACCACCCAACCTAGACTCTGCAAAAACTGGACCACCCGGTGGGTAGCCTCTTCGCTTTCGCTTCTTGACTTTGCGCGGATTAACCAATCGTCCAGGTAAGGATGTACCAATACTCCCTGTCTTCGCAATGCCGCTGCCACCACTACCATCACCTTGGTGAAGGTTTGTGGAGCTGTTGCCAGCCCGAATGGCAACGCCTGAAACGGAAAATGTCCCCGAGGAACCGCGAAGCGCAGAAATCGCTGATGCTCCCTGCAAATCAGTATGTGAAGATAGGCTTCCGTCAGATCTAGAGACGTGAGAAACTCTCCTTGTCTTACCACAACAATGACCGATCTTAGGGTCTCCATTCAAAAATGTGTCACCCTGAGGCACCGATTGACCCCTTTGAGATTCAGAATTGGACGAAAGGTACCCTCCTTCTTTGGAACCACAAAGTAGATTGAGTACCGACCGCAACCGAACTGGTCCTCCGGCACCGGTACCACCGCCTTGAGCGCCAGGAGCCTTTCTACTGTCTCCTGCACCGCCCGCCCCTTTGACCGGGCCCAGCATGGCAAGAGAACGAAAGCATCGACCACCGGATGCTGGAACTCCAGAGCATAGCCCTCTCGAATGACCTCCAACACCCACTGGTCTGACGTAACTCGGGTCCAGGCAGGATAGAACTCCCTTAACCGACCCCCCATGGGAATCAATCTCGCCTGGACCCCCCCACACTTCATTGAGGTTTCTTGAAGGTCGAGGAAGATCCGAAACCTCTTCCCGCTTCTCTGAACCCACGAAATCCCTGGGACCTTAAGTCAAGCGTCCCCGCTGAAACTGAGCAAACCGTGGGGACTGAAAACGACGGAACTCCCTCTGCTGATTTTTCGTCAGTCCCTGGGAACGTCCGGGCTTCTGCTTATCCTCCAGTAGCCTTCCACCCTTGGATTCGCCAAGGTCTTTCACTAATTTATCCAAATCCTCCCCAAACAGGAGCTTGCCCCTGAAGGGGAGCTTACTTAGCCGTGCCTTTGAGGAGCCATCCGCAGCCCAGTTATGGAGCCACAAACATCTACGTGCCGCTACCACAGACGCCATACTCCTGGCCAGGCTTCGTATCATATCATATTGGATATCCACCAGATAAGCTGCTCCAGTTTCCAACCAAGCCGTCTCCTCGGCCGCATCCTCTAGCTGTCCCGTGTTAAGCCTCTGGCACCATCGCAAACATGCCCTCACCACCCATGCCCCACAAATAGAAGCTTGCATGGAGAGGGCGTTAGCATCGAATACCTGCTTCAGCAACGAATCTAGGCACCTATCCTGTGCATCCTTAAGTGCTGCACTGCCTTCTACTGGTATCGTGGTCTTCTTGGTAACGGCAGACACCGCCGCATCTACCTTAGGAGACTTAAACAGGTCCTTATTCTGGTCCGCCAAAGGGTAAAGTCGAGCCATCACCCTGGACCCCTTCATCCCAGATTCCGGCATATCCCATTCCTCTTGGATCATCTCCCTAAACACTATGTAATGGGAACACCTTCTGGGCCTTGCGAACCGCCTGTAATAACGGATCCTCTAACGCTGAATCCTCCCCTGCACTCGAAGCCGGAATGGTCAGCGCCTTAGCATCTCCATAATGAACACCGGCAACTCTTCTCACCGGAACACCCTCACCACTCGTGCCTGATCCTCTTGCTCAGTGAGCTCCCCTTCCTCCACTAAATCCTCCAGCTGATCTTCCTCCAGCAGTAGCTTAGGCTTCTTCAAGGGCACACCGCTGGCTCTGAGATCTAGCTGCTGACCCGGGCGTTTTACCCCCAGTTCCACCTCCCCTGCCGCTGCGGATCCCGGCACCCCCCCTCTGAGGGCCTGCTGCAGTAGGGTTACAAATTGCTGTGAAAAAATCACTGCTAAACCACCCTGGATCAGAGAAGCTGGGAAAGAGGGAATGTCTGGTGCCGAAGAGGGACCTGCCACCGGCTCCAGGGCGGGCGGCAAAGAAGCCAGCGGATCAGACGAGCCTGGACTCTCTCCCTTCTGACTTTCTCTGCCATCTCCTGCTGACAGCTCCGCCGAGGCCACTTCCCGCAAGCACTCCTTGCATACCCTGGCCTCCGACAGAGACCCTTTCTTCACTCCACAAAATAAACACAACTGTTTGGACAGCATCCTGCCAGCCAGCCCTGTAAGAGCTTTGGGAGCAAATTTCTAAGTAAAATTCAGCTTTTTTTTTTTTTTGAAATGAGCAAAACTAACAAACTAACCAAATTAAATGACTACCTCACTAAAATATCCAGAACTGTAAGTAAGGACTCCCCCTTCGCTCCTGAAAGCCCGTGTCAATGAACCCTAAAACCCCCGAAGCCTAACTGACCTGCCGTCCTGCTTCCTGTGCTTTTCACCACATGACCACGGCCTAACCGGGCCCTGACGCTGCGCTTACCTCTGCGCTGCTTCACCGGCCTTTTCCGACACCTCTCAGCTGCGCCTTGCCAGACCGCAGCCAAAGCGTCGACCAGGGAACCTCGCACTCGCAGAAGAGAAAGAGGCGAGTGAAGTCTGGTGTGAAGCGGCTCCGCGTCCGCCGCTGAAGTGAACTCTGGCTGCCGCAGACCTTCCTCTCACTCTCTCTCCCCGACGCCGTTCAAAGACCGGCTCCTCACTCACGCGGTGAGTTCGGGAGCCGAGACCCCCCTCCTTCGCTCCCCACCATTGACACTCCCGATGCCACTGCAGAGCACCTCGGCAGTGGGGGGGGAAGAGGGCAGGAAGGTAGAGACAGCCCCTGCAGACTGAAGCTCCCCTACAGGCTGAAACTGCTCTCTCAGGTCCGTTGAAGCCAAAGCGCTTCTCTTATTTCCTTTTCCCGAAGAGAAAACTAACAAGCTCTCCTTACTTAGTACTCCAGTTAGTCCTGACCTCTAAGGTTAATACTTCTCCGCTGCTTTGAAGACTGAGCTTACTGGAGCGTGGAGGAGGATCCTAGCCTATTTATAGTGGAGTCACCAAAAGAGTGACATGCTCAGTCTCCAATGCTGTGGGAGTTGGTGCTCAACCCTAGATTTCAGGACTAGGCTGGAGGGACGGAAAGGAAGCATAGTTGCTTACCTGTAAAGGGGGTTCTCTGTAGACAGCAGGGGTATGCAGTCAAACTTGCCTGCCCACCGTCCCCTCAACTGGATCACCATAACATCTATGAGACTATTTCTGGGTTTCTTCATTCCTTGCTATGTTATGAACTGTTTCTAAGTGAACCAGCCGGTGGGAAGCAGGCACGCATGCTCAGAGAGACAAAGTTTTGCTTTTCTCAGCTATGAGAGATGCAGACACTCAGGCTCAGTTGGAGACTTCATCTTAAGAGTGTGGCTGCATACCCATGCTGTCTACAAGTAAGCAACTATGTTTTCTACTTGGTTCAGATTTATGCACATAGGGTACAACATCTCTCCTCAGTCAACTCAATGCAACTAAGGCCAAAAACAAGATGTGTAAATTAGGCCATTATTAGATTGTATTATTATGTATGTCAAGTCACTGCTGTGGCACAAACCTGATATGTGAATTTTCCCTTTCCAAGCAAAGTAGATGAAGAGATTTCCAAAAAATAAGCTAAAAAAAAGAGAGAACAAAAATCTGTTTACTTGCAGATCACTTTATAATAACGTTATTAACAAATATGCCTATGCTCAATTTAACATTGGATTAACACTGCATTCCTACTAAACAAGGACTTTGTATACTATTTCCAAAAGTAGCTGTTACCAGGAAATGTGCTTGCTAAATCAATTTTTATTCTCATTTAATCATTACAAGTTTCTAATCCTTCTGAATATGAATAGTTAAAAAGTAACATGTCCATCTGAGCTAAAAATTGTCACCAATGTTTCTACACTAGCTGGTAATACCTAACTCATTCTCCACCAACTTCATATGTTCCACTGAGTGATTCAGACTGGAGAAGCCTTGGGAAGAAAGGTTCTCTATAGCAGAACACATTTTCTTTCCTTTTTAAGGAAGATGTAGATCACATGAAATAATCTGTCATTTTGTGACACTGGACAGTATATTCCATAAAAAAGGCCTTTGCACACTGGAGGACATCTCCCTATGGAGTTAGAGTAATGGTTTATGGGGCCTTCTTAGCATATATGTTTAAGAAAATCAGATGGTCGCAAGACATTCTCCCTCATTAACATGAATGCATAATAACTGCTACAAGAATTATTCACCCAGAGCAGCTGGATAGGAGGTCTCCCGCTCCTAAATCGTAAGGATGCAGGACATTAGAGAAGATTAACTGATTTAGGAAGCAAAGGACAAAAGTATGTCCAAAACAAATAGTTCTTCTGGACTCAGAGAATGTTGCTGCCTCCCCATATGGGGTGCATCTAAATGTCTGTTGCAACAAGAGGAATACATCACACTGTCACCCATTATTCATTCTATTTTTATTCCCCACATGTGGCTTCATCAAAACATGGGACTCTGACCCTCAGTTTACTCTGAAGCCAAAATGATGTGCTGGTCTCATTACTTGGGTGATAGTTACCTCCAGGCGATGAAATACCCATTCTCCCCATCCTAGAGACTTCTACACACAACCATCCTAGTCCACAACCAAAAGTGTGAGAAGCAAGTCTAGACCCAGTGCCTCCCTCAAGATCACTCAACGACTAAACGACAAATGGAAGCTCATATTCCCTTGAATAATTTCTAGGGTGCCCAGTTGTGAAAGAAAAAGTTAAAGGGATAGATTTATTATAAAGTATCTCATAATCTGAGTGGAGATGACAGATAAATACCCAAATCACCAATTCAGTCCACTCAGCAGGAATTTGTTAATTCTGAGTGAAGGTGCACACAAATTCTCACAATGGGATCTGAACCTAATTCCATCACCCGACCTCTTAAAAGTGGCACCACCACTTTCAAGGAGTTGCTTTCTTTCTCCTTTGGCCTGTAAATGCTGCTGTGTACAGGTTACTCCATACTGTCCATGTCTCTCCCTCTTTGAGGGGTATATATGCATATTTGAATTCTTACATTTCATCTCATATGACTTTGATGCAAACCTCACATCATTTTGGTTACGCATCTCTATCTTTTATAAAATATGACTTCCAGAATGGAACACAGTATTCTAGTGGGGTCTGTACAGAACACTTTACCTGAACTGCAAGAGAGCCCAGAATATTCCACTGTTTCTTCCAATAGTGTTCTCATCAGAATTAATTGTTAGGCAGTTTCCTTGTGCAGTCCAAAGCACTGGAATTGGAGCAAATGAAGTTATTAAGTCATGACATGAGCCATTTAGAGCTATGCAAATAGGTATAGGAGGCAAACAATTTAAAAAATCTTTGATTATACCCCAGAAATGGGGAAAACCTACCAGCAGCTGCTATGCCAATGAAAACCGAAGCTGTGTAGAAGGACCAGGTGAAAGGCTGTATAAATGTGGCAATATATACACTAAAATGCAAAAGATCAAGTTTTTATATACACCTTAGAATGCATATATATATATGGAAGTCAAAGTCTCATCACATGGCTGGTTTTATAAACAAAAAACAAACAAGTCTAGAGCAAAGAATGTGACTGTCCAGATTAGTTTGAACATTATTCATCAAAATCATTCCTTACAGTGCTTTGTAAAAGTCTTCACACGCTTGTATGTTTTCCACACTCTGGGCTAGATTTACTAAAAGTGTGCTATCATGCTATCACATGCCCCACTAAAATGCAAGCCTGATCTTTTGCATTTTAGCAAAGATGCCCCATTTCATAAAATGTCAAAATCACCAATCACTCAAACAGGAACAAAAATGTTAAATTAAATTCATCAGGTGAATATTCTTAACATTTTTGTTACTGTTTGACTGATTAGTGATTTTGACAGAATTCTTCACTCTATGAATTGACCAGTGAGTTCCATTTCATAAAATGACATCTGCAGCAAACACTTACGAGTACATGCTAACCTGGTAGTGCACTTTAGTAAATAAAAAAACAAGTTATCTAAAAAATACAATTCAAAATGCATTAAATTAAGAATTTGTTTCACTTATCTTCACAACAATGTGAAAAAAGAATTACAGAAATATTCCTAAACTAGTTAAGAAGTTGAAATTAGTCCTTACCTGTTAATTTGCTTTCCTTGAGTCCCTCCGGTTCAGTCCAGAGGAGCGGGTTATCTCCCCCAACCAGCAACTGGAGACTGAGCATGCCAAGCTTTGATGATGTCACAATACATAGACACCTGTACCGCCCACCAAGGCCAGTATCCTACTGTGAAAGCAGAACTAAGAGACCAAAAAGTCCTAACTACAAACCATACAGCCAAACAGAATAGTTTGAAATGCACAGCCTATGTACAAACCTTGGATAATTTTACCTCACTTTTTTTTTTAATTATATACTGAGGTCACCTACGTGACCTAACCTACTGAGAACACACCAACAGTAATCCCGAGACCCCCCCGGGAAAACAGAAGAATGTTCCTCTACCGTACCAAGCCTTAGAAACAAGCCAATGACCTCTGCGAGGACAGAGCTTACCACACAAGCATGAATAACAGGGAGAGTTCTGGACTGGACTGGAGGGACTCAAGGAAAGAAAATTAGCAGGTAAGGACTAATTTCACCTTCCTTTTCATCCCTCCAGCCCAGTCCAGACGAGCAGGATGTACCAAAGCAATACTACATACGGGCAGGACCTGCGAGCTCGGCCTGCAACACAGAGGCTCTCAACCTCGCCGAATGCACATCCAGACGGTAATACAAACAAAGTATGCCTGAACAGGTAAGCAGAGGCAATCGCTTCCTTGATCCAATGTGCCACTAAAGTTTTGGATGCCCACTTGCTTATGTGCAGCCCTTTGAAGAGGACAAACAGGTGGTCTGATTTACAAAATTGCTCTGTGCGTTTCAAGTATTTGTGTAGGATGCAACACACATCCAGGAGGTGCAGCTGCTGGTCCTCCTCCAATTCACCTCTGCCCGAAAAGACCAGTAGCATTCCAAGCTGGTTTAGATCAAAGGCCAAGATCTCCTTTGGTAAAAAGGATGGGATCGGACACAAAACCACATGTTCCTTGGAAAGCAATAAGAATGCCTTGCGGCAGGACAGCGCCTTAAGCTCCAATATCCAGATGGCCATCAAAAATACCACCTTCAATGTGAGATCCTTAAGAGAAGCAGTGCTCAAAGGTTCAAAAGGCGCTTCCATAAGGACTGAAAGCACTAAATTAAGATCCCACGGCAGAACCAGAGAGTGCTGCAAAGGTCGCACATGCTTGACTGCCCTAAGAAAATGCACCACATCTGGGTGGGTCACCAGAGAAAGAACCTGAATCCACCCACAGTAGCACATACGAACAGCAACCTGTACCTGCAACGAGCTGCAAGCCAGCCCTTTCGAGGCCCACCTGCAGGAAGGGCCGCCAGAGCTCTGAGGCCGTTCTCTGCACACCAGTTCTCAAAGATCCTCCAAACCTACCCACAGGACATGGTGTTCAAGAATTTTTGGGCTTGCAGCAATGTTGCAATCACCTGAGGCGAGCAGCCCCTCTTTCTCAGTCTAGCCCTCTCAAGAGCCAGGCCATAAGCAAGAATCGACCCACCTGCAGCATGAGAATTGGGCCCTGTAGACAGCAGGTTTGGTCTTGCTGGCAGCAGCCACGGCTTGTCCACCATCAGATGCACCAGATCCGTGTACCACGGCCAGTGTGGCCAGTCTGGGGTTAAGAGAACCACTAGTCCCGCATGTGCCTCGATGCGCTGCAGATGTCCGATCAGTGCCTATGGCGGAACACAGAGAAGTCTGCACCAACTCATCTAGGCCTTTGGACATCCATTCCTGTCTCAGACTGAAAAACCGTGGTGCCTTCACATTCTCGAATGTCACCATGAGATCCATGATGGGTTGGCCCCAATTCCTGACTACCCCATCGAAAAACCCAGGAACGAGTGTCCACTCTCCCGGATCCAGAGGATGCCGACTGAGGAAATCGACTTACACAATTCTCTTTCCCTGCCACGTGCGCCACCGAGTGCACCAGAAGATTTGCCTCCGCCCAGGCCAAGATCAGTGACCTCGTCCACCAGTACCACAATGCTGGTTCACCCACTGCCAATTTAGATATGCCACTATGGTCACACTGTCGGAGAATAAATGCACCGCCCTCTGAAGAATCAAGCAAAAAAACTGCAGCGCCAAGAATACCACTCATCTCCAACTGATTTATGGACCACTCATTTTCCTTGCGGATCTGCCAACCTTGCGTGACCTGGGGCTGGCAGTGTTCTCCCCAACCTGACAAACTGGCATCTGTGATCAAGAGGAATCCAATCTGATGCATCCAACCACCAGCGGAGAGCCATCTGGGTGATCATCGGACAAATAAGCTTCGTGGACAGGACCTGCCTCTGCAGAGACCAGCGTGCTAGTAGTGCCCTTTGTAGGGACCTCATGTGTGTCCAAGCCCAAGGAACCAACTCCAACATGGCTGCCACTGACCCTAGCAGTTGGAGGTAGTGCCACACCGAGGGGGAGGGAACTGCAAAAGTGGCAAACCTGGAACTGCAATTTCTGAACTCGATCCATGGGCAAAGAGATGCGCCCCTCCACCATTTGAAACCACGCCTCCAAATGCACTAGGTTCTGCAAGGGTTCCAAATGGCTTTTGGCAAATTTGATCACCCAACCCAGCTGCGTAGGCATGAAATCACATACTGGGTGGCCTTGCGGCTTTCCTTGTACGATTCTGCTCGTATCAGCCAATCGTCAAGATAAAGATTCACCAGCACCCTGTCCTGATGCAAGGCCACCGCCACGACCACGATGACCTTGATAAATGTCCTGGGAGCTGTGGCCAATCCAAATGGCAATGACCGAAACTGGAAGTGCCCCATACGCACTGCAAAGTGGAAAAGTCGTTGATGCTCTGGAGGCATTGGAATGTGCAGATAAGCTTCCGTGAGATTGAACGCCATGAGAAATTCTCCCTCGTGCACAACGATGATGACAGAACACAAGGTTTCCATGTGAAAATGCAGGACCTGCAAGGCCCTATTCACGTGCTTGAGGTCCAAGATGGGTCTGAAGGTGCCTTCCTTTTTGGGAACCACAAAGTAGATGGAATGACCTATTCCAGATTGCTTTCGGGAACCAGCACCACCACCTCCAACTGTCACAACCGTTGAAGTCTCCTAAACCACCTTGCCTTTTCCACAGCCATGCATGGGGACAACACAAAGGAGTCCGACAATGGGCACACAAACTCCAGCGCGTATCCTTCTCTGATCACTTCCAATAACCACTGGTCAGAGATGACCTGGGCCCAGATGGGCAGAAACCGCTGAAGGCGCACCCCCACCAGTTCCGCCCTGCCCTGGGCTCCCCTCAGTTCACTGCGATTTCTTGGGGACCGCGGAAGAAGCAGAGTAACAGCCCCTGCCAACTCCTCTGCTGCCCTGAAAGGACTAGCCCCTGCTCGAATAATACACCCTCTGAAGGGGGGCAAAGCGGGCTGCCTGGAAACGTTGGAAAGCCAGCGACTTGCCCCTCACGGGCACTGACCCCCTGGTCAGCTTCAGCTTATCCTCCAGGAGCTTAGAGCCCTTAAACTCCTCTAACTCCTTCACTAATTTCTCCAAAGCCTCCCTAAACAGAAGCTTTCCTTTAAAGGGGAGATGGCTGAGATGAGTCTTGGAAGAAACATCCACTGCGCAGTTGCACAGCCACAAAAGACACTGTGCTGCAATGACTGAAGCCATACTCTTGGACGAGGCCCTAATCAAATTGTAAAAGGCATCTGTCAGAAAGGCAGCCCTCGATTCCAGCCTAGCTGCCTCCAGTAATGGCTGCTGAGAATGACCTGACTCCATATGAACCTGAGTCCAGTGCAGACAAGCCCAGGAAACATAGGCTCCACAGATGGAGGCCTGCAAAATCATGGCATTGATATCAAATGCCTGTTTGAGAAGTGCTTTCAGCTTCTTGTCCTGGGGGTCCTTCAAGGCTGCACCCCCTACACCAGGATGGAGATCTTCTTTGTGATAGCAGACACCACTGCATCCACCCTCAGAGACCTCAACTGCTCCTTCTCCTCATCCGGCAATGAATACAACTTAGCCATTGCTCAGCTACCACATAGCCCTGCCTTCGGCATCTCCCATTTGGCCTCCACCATCTGCTTGATGACTTTATGCACCGGAAAGACCATCTGAGACTTCCTAAAACCCTGCAAAAGAGAATCCTCCAAGGGCTCCTCATTGAGCAGAGCACTCTGGACAATATTCAAGGCTGTAAGTGAGTGGGCAATACGAGCCAGTAGCTCCTCCCTACGAAATACTCACAACATTTGGGTCCTCCCCCAGTGGGATTTCTCCTTCCTTTGGGCCATTCAGAGGGCCTTCCTCCCACATGTCCAAGGTCCCCTCCAATGGATCCTCCGATGCGTCTGAAAGTCCAGCATTAGGGTCCTCCGAAACTCTATTTCTAAGCAGAAATGCCTAACTAGGGGCTCCCCAGTGTCCATCCCTTTATGTTGTAGAGTTCCACTGCCCCCTGCCTCAGACAATATGCCTGGTGCAAGAGCAGAACAAATTCCATCAAAAATGAAGCCAGGGTGGCAACTCCACTCAGCCCCTCCCAGGGCTCACCAGTCCTGGAGGTCTGGAACATCAAATCTTGTCTGGCAGCCCATCTCAGCCCCGGTCTGACTTGCTGCCCCCAAAATGGTTTCCATTCCTGCAAAAAAAACGTGGGAGAGTGACAGACTAAGGGAAACTGCTCCACCCATGGTAACACGCTATCCCCCGAGGCAGAATTCCTCAATCCATCTCTACTATTAGCAATAACCTCTTCTGCCGAGTGGGTCTCCTTTCCACATGATTTATATACCTCCACTGCAGAGAGGCTGCTCCAGTGGATCCCACTTGCCGTCCAAGTGGATTTGGCAGTCGGCATAGCAAAAACAAAAGTAAAACATGAACAGCACAACAAGCAAACAAAACAGTCCACACAAGAAAAAATCGCGAGAGACCTAGCTTACACTATCTCCGATCTCCCCTGAGGTTCCCAAGCCAGCTCTGCCGCCGATTGTCAACCATGTGGCCACCCAGAGAGGCCTAACTCCCCCCCTCCGAGTGCATTGGGTTCTCCCCGATCATGGTTTCCCCGAAACAAAGCAATGACTCACCACAAGCAAATACTCTACATACAGCCGATCAGGCAGGCAATAAACACTGCAGACAATGGTAAGAACACCAGTGGGGCAGGGACCTGGGACCCCAAGGTAGTACCCCTCAAGCAGAACCAGATCAATCCATTGATCCCAGTTCCTCAAGAAGCCTGCCCATGCACTCCTAGTCTGCTCACAGCACTGTCTGGCACCTGACAGCCTCCCAAGTCAAGGGATCAGCTCAGGTCAAATTTCCTCCATTTTGAGGGGGGGGGGTGTCGATTATTTTTCCGTTTGGCTGGTTAGTTCTTGCCCAACAGCAATCTAAGATCACCTTCCAAGCAATCACGCTTAAATCTCTTTAACCTATGTCTATCCAATACAGTCCAGACTGGACAGACACGCCCCACCAGCTGCTGGAGACTGACCTTGATGGATAGTACAAGTAGTCTATGTATGGTGATGTTATCAAGGCTTGGCATGCTCAGTCTCCAGCTGCTGGTTGGGGGAAGATAACCCGTTCGTCTGGACTGGACTGGAGGGATGATAAGGAGCAAGAAACCATAAAGTTCTGATTGCATAAGTCTTCATTCCCCTTGATTCAGTATCTGATGGAAGTCCCTTTTTAAATATTGTTATTCCATATTGAAACTGTAGGGTCTCTCTTGTACCGATATTTAAAATGATTAACACGGTTTGCGGACCTTTTAACCGCGTTAATTGCAGTGCGTGGGATATTCACCATGATATCCACAGGTGCTGCCGCTAAGAGGGGCATTCTGTCCCGCAAATAGCAAGGTTGGACATGCTATCTGGACGTCCAACCCACTCTCAGATCCTGGCCCCAATTCCACTGCCAGCACTCCCCTCACGTACACAGCATTTCTGCAGAGAGCACTGTACGTGGGCAGGAGGGGACAAAGCAGGGGGTGGCTAGCTGGCAGAACGTACTGGGCCTATTTAGGTCAGGCCACTGTACATTCCTCAGCAGCCCCCAGGACGTCGAGCATATTCCACCCCAAATATGGAATAAGTCCTGGGGGCATCAGCGATAGCGTGCCACAGCACCCCACACCCCATGATAGAAGTCTATAAATTAATGAACGGAATGGAATGGGTAAACGTAGATCGATTGTTTACGTTATCAGAATATAGAAAGACTAGGGGACATGCAATGAAGCTACAGGGTAAACTATTTAAGACTAATAAAAGAAAATATTTTTTCACTCAACGTGTAATCAAACTCTGGAATTTGTTACTGGAGGATGTAGTAAAGGCTGTTAGTGTAGCTGGGTTTAAAAAAGGTTTGGACAAGTTCCTGGAGGAAAGGTCCATAAACCATTATTAAGAAGTGACCGAAGATATCAATGCTTGACCCAGAACAAGCATTGTGGAACTTGTGTCTCTTGGGGAAACTGCTAGGTACATATGACCTAGTTTGGCCACTGTTGGAAACAGAATACTGGGCTTGATGGACCTTGGTCTGACCCAGTATGGCATATCTTATGTTCTTCAGCCTTGCAGCCATGATCCGGGCCATTGGGCTTCCGGTGCTGCCCAAGCCGTGGTCTGTAGGGACCGATGGATGTCAAGGTATTCCAGGTTGTCAGGTGGACGGCTCACTGCCATGGTGCCAGAACACCACTGCTCCCTCGCCCCAGCAGTGGCATTCTGGCATGGGGATGGGCAGCTCCCCATAGGTCAAACTCCTCAGCAAATGGTTGAGCACCCAGATGTCTATGTTCCCGAGTCTGCCATCGCAAGTATGTCTGAGCCCCACAGTGGCAGAATTGGGTATATCCTTGGCATGTCCAGGTTTTGGCCAGGCACTGCGGTAAGACGTGTGGGGACCTGAATCGCCTCCACATGTCCCGATACTAACCAGATAGTAAATCGGAGCATTCTGGGGGCAGCCTCTGGGGAAAACCAGGAGTCCAAAGAAGAGCACAATCACCCGTAGGCAAGCACAAAAACAACAAAGAACAGGTGTGCCAAAACAGTGGAAGGTCAAATGGTCTTTATTAAAAACCCCAATGCATTTCGACTGACGGCTTCTTCGGGGGGAGTACCTCAAAACAAACCAAAAACATATACGGTACACAAAAATCACCAAACAAAATTGTGATAGGAATTTTTTATTGTTTTTAACTATCACGATTTAGTTTGTTTGGTGATTTTTGTGTATATGTTTTTGGTTTATTTTGAGGTACTCCCCCCGAAGAAGCCGTCAGCCGAAACGCGTTGGGGTTTTTAATAAAGACCATTTGACCTTCCACTGTTTTGGCACACCTGTTCTTTGTTGTTCTTCTTCTTTCTCTGGGGAAAACCAGGCATCAGTGATATTCAGCTGCTGCTCGGTTATCCCTTGGTGGCAAAAGTCAGGCGTAGTAAAGGCTGACTTACTTTTGCCACCAAAGCTAACCAAATATCGTTTTTGCCCCTTTAGCTTCCCGGCTATCTAGCTTACCTGGATAGACAATGCTGGTGGCCGGATATGGCCCCAGCACTGAATATCCAGGTCTAGGATTCAGCGGTGTTAGCTAACTGCTCTAATCGTACTAGCCACCATTACTGAATATCAAGCTCTCTGTGTAGATCAATGAAACAATCTTCATTTTTAATGAATTCTGCACTTTTTAGATAAACATAATGTGAAAAACATACAAAGGCATAAAGACTTTTACATTACACTGTATTCTAATACAATGATTTACTTTCTATGAAACCTGTGCATGTGATTCATTTCTATAATGCAAGTTCATATTTTCAACACTGGCTCTTTCATAAGAAACTAGAGATGTTTGTTGTTAGTGTTTCTGAATGTCAGCTTAGGACACCGGAAAACATGGTTAATACAATAAACTCAAGTAAGGACACTTGATTGTTTTTAGAAAACAAACTTTACCAATGCAATCCCATTGATATAAATGCAACTCAAACAGGTGCTGCATAGTAACACAGTAGTGGCTCAGAGATCTTTCTTATGATGTGAAGTATGTTTTCAAGAGTATCTGCTCACCTTCATTTCACAATCTCTGGCCAATATTATGCAAGCCAGCATCCCACACCATAACTAATAGACCTTGGCATACCTCTCATCTAAAATGCTAGCAGCTGATGTATAACACAATGGAATTAAGAGCTGTGGGTGGCCCAGTAGCAAGTGCTGTGCAGTGCCATGCAGAAAGCCTGGGCTCTGTTTCCAGGTCAAGCTTCTGCTCCCCAGTCCAACTGGGCTAGGAATTCAGCAAAGACAATGCCCTTGGACTCTGTGGGAACAGAATCCCACTATCACTCAAGGATGTTAGTAGTCAGAATTAGAATCAGAATCACTTATCTGGATTCTGACAGGAACCGTAGTTTGTGGCTCATGTGTAAAGATTGTCACGATAATGGCTGAGCCAAACTGTCAGGGAAATACAATAGAGGTAAAACTACCAAGTAGGTGTGAATGAAAGCTCATGGTATTGTGGGGCACCTATTGAGCTATAAGCCCCAAGGAACCAAAGGAAACTTGTAAACCAAAATAAAAAAATGTATATAGAACTCTGCCTATTCTGTGTAAATTTTCTGATTAGCTTCTAGGAGTACAGAAAGCAGTAAGGCATTTTTATAGCATTTGCTGCAGCTGGTACTTACCTATAAAATAAACCGCTAACAAACATTGCAAACTGAGGTCCTATGAGAGCAACTACAGAAGGTGCAACCAAATTGGATGCAGAGAACACGCCATAAATGACAGCCATACTGTACAGAACAAACAAACAAAAAATTAATAAACCATCATATGAACAGATAGCTTTTCACTGCTACACCAGTGGCTCTAACTCAGCCTAGGTGGCAGAAACTTGTTACGAGTATCATTTGGTAGCATCAGTTATTTCCTAGTCAGTGCTTCATTAACTTCTATAATCATGACAGCCACAGAATGGGAACCTCATCACTGTATCCAAAGACTGAATCGAAATAAAGAAATGGTTGAGGCACACAGGTTAAAGAAAGCAGGAGGAAGCAAAGCATGTGAGAAATTCGACAGCTCGAGTTTATAGTGTTACCAGTCCTGCTCTTCATATAATTACAAGTCATAGATTAAAGCAAGGTGTAAAAGAAAATACCTGGTATATCCGCTGCCATGAAAATCTGTACTGTTCAAGTTAGCAATAACTGTTTGCTGTGGACAAAAAATGTGAATACGCTCAAAATAAAACATTTAAATATATTAAATTGCAGAGTTTCTGAAAATCCTGATGATTTCAAATCAATATTGAATTTTCCTTTTTCACTAGCTAAAAGACAATTTAAAAGATGTTAATACAAAAAGTGAAGGCAAATTTTAGATAGGACATGCAGAGGAAAATATTTTACAAAGGCTCTGCCATACACTAACCCCTTGTAAAATAAATATACAGAAATGCAGAATTGCATGGCACCGTCTCCCCATGTTCAGTGGGAGCAGCAATTTTAAAAAGTTACATGCGACAAAAAAGCACAGTTACTTACCTGTAACAGGTGATCTCTGGGAACAGCAGGAATAAGTCTTCACAAATGGGAACGTCGGTACCGATGGAGCCTGCGCGGGAACGCTCCCCAGCGTCCCAAAAAAGGAAAGCTTTTGGGAGCATCCCACAGCGCCTGCGCGCTGCCTTCCCGCCTTTCCTAACCGCCTCTCTCCAGTTCGAGTTTTAAAGCTGAGACAAAGAGAGAGAGAGGAAAGGAAAGATAGATAGAGAGATACAACTCCTAGGGGAGGTGGGTGGGTTGTGAAGACTTATTCCTGCTGTTCCAGAGATCATCTGTTACAGGTAAGTAACTGTGCTATCTCCAGGAATGAGCAGGAATGAGTCTTCACATATGGGGACTCCCCAGCTAGAGATGCCAGGGAGATCCCCAAGGTTGTGAGACCCTGAGAAGGGCTCTACCTCCTCCCATGGATCTCAGGCATCCAACCAGGGATGGAGGGTAGGAGTTGATTAAGCATGGAACAGGTGTTTGAGAACAGCCTGACCAAACAAGGCATTCCGGCGGGAGTCCTTGTCCAAGCAGTAATGGGCTGTGAAGGTATGAACCGAGGCCCAGGTGGCCGCTCGACAGATCTGGTCGATGGACACAGAATTTAGATGAGCCATAGAGGTTGCCATGGCCCTCACATTGTGAGCTGTGACATGGCCCTCCAGAGAAAGATTCTTACACTGGTAGGCAAAAGAAATACACTGAGCAATCCAATTTGACAGTGTCCTCTTAGAGACTGGAAGTCCCAAATGAGAGGGATCAAAGGCAACAAAGAGTTGAGAAGACTTTCTATGTTGCTGTGTCCTTTGCAAGTAAAAGGCAAGAGTCCTCTTACAATCCAGGGTATGAAGATTCCTCTCTGCACTTGATGCATGAGGACCTGGAAAAAAGACAGGTAAATATACCTCTTGGTTAAGATGAAAAGGCGAGACCACTTTAGGCATAAAGTGTGGATTGGTCCTAAGGACTACCTTATCATGATGGAACCTTGTATAAGGTGGATTAGCCACTAGGGCTTGCAGTTCACTGATGCGGCGAGCTGAGGTGACTGCAATAAGAAAGATAACCTTCCAGGAAAGAAATTTCAAGGAGGTAGTGGCTAAGGGTTCAAAGGGTGGCTTCATGAGCTGACCAAGAACCAGATTCAAGTCCCATGGCACTGGAGGTGGTCTAATGGGAGGTTTAGTTAAAAGAAGGCCTCTCATGAATCTTGCAATAAGAGGATGAGAGGAAACAGGTTGTCCATTGAGAGGCTTGAGAGATGCTGCAATAGCACTCAAATGGACCCTTACTGAATTCGTCTTGAGGCCTGCATGGGAAAGATGCAGGAGATACTCTAGTAAGGAATTCAAAGGTATTGCTAGAGGGTTAATACCCTTCTCAGCACACCAAATGGTAAACCTTTTCCATTTAAAAGCATAGGAACGTCTAGTAGAAGGCTTTCTGGAAGTATGAAGGATATCCCTTACTTGCTGAGAAAGATGCCAATCTTGAAGGTCTAAGCCTTCAGCAACCAAGCCCTGAGATGGAGAGATTGGGGGTTTGGTTGCCACAACGTTCCCCCCTCCTGAGACAGGAGATCTGGAGCAGACCCTAAGTCCAGGGAGGGAGCTTGGGAAAGATGCAGAAGTAGAGGGTATCACACTTGGCGTGGCCAACGTGGAGCTATGAGGATCATAGTCCCTCGATCTCTCTGAAGCTTGAACAGGGTCTTGGGAATTAGGGGAATGGGTGGAAAGGCG
The DNA here is from genome assembly GCA_033557465.1 of Ichthyophis bannanicus. Taxonomy (NCBI): domain Eukaryota; kingdom Metazoa; phylum Chordata; class Amphibia; order Gymnophiona; family Ichthyophiidae; genus Ichthyophis; species Ichthyophis bannanicus. The sequence continues at coordinate 279,265,139 of CM066041.1, forward strand.
TTCAGGAAGACTTGACCCCAATGAAGGAGGAAGGCATCCTTGGCCTGAACTCCCTGACACAGAATTCTGGAACAGAATCGGGGAAGTTTGGCATTCCACGGACTTGCAAAGAGGTCTATGTTCGGGGTTCCCCAAATTCGAAAGATTCTGACTATCTGGTCCATATGAAGGGACCATTCGTGTGGAAGCAGAACTCGACTGAGTCTGTCTGCCCAAGAGTTCTGAACTCCTGGAAGGTATACTGCCAGAAGATGAATTTGATGCTCTCTGGCGAAGGCCCACAATCTCAGAGCTTCGTTGCAAAGCGACAGAGAGTCAGTCCCTCCCTGCTTGTTCACATAGAACATGGCTACTTGGTTGTCCGTGTGAATGAGGACAGTCTTGTAGCTGAGCAGGGTATGGAAGACTCTGAGAGCCAAGAAGATTGCTCTGAGCTCTAAGAAGTTGATATGTAGGGAGGTCTCCTGTGGGGACCAAATGCCCTGGGTGGAGAGGTCTTGAAGATGAGCTCCCCAACCCTTTGGAGAGGCATCTGTTGTAAGGATTGCTTGGGGTAACAACTGTTGGAAGGGGGACCCCAGCAACAGATTTTGAGTGGACTTCCACCACTGGAGAGACCAAAAGAGGCGCCTGGAGGTTGCTATTTTGTCTGACAGACTTCCATATGCCTGGGTCCACTGGGTGGACAAAGTCCATTGAGCTACCCTCATATGAAGGTGAGCATAAGGGACCACATGCACAGTGGATGCCATGTGGCCTAGCAGTTGTAACATCTCTCGAGCAGTTAGATGGCTTTTTAACTGAATCTGAGAGGCTAACTGCACTAAGCGTAGGCAACGGGCCTGGGGAAGATAGGCCCTTGCAGTTGTGGTATCCAGCAAGGCCCCTATGAACTCTAGAGACTGAGTAGGGGTGAGTTGGGACTTTGGAATGTTTATAACCAGTCCCAGATACTGCAGGACACGCATTGTGCAGGCTAGGGAAGTCTGGGCCTCTGACTGGGATGGAGTTCGGATGAGCCAGTCGTCCAGATATGGGAATACGAATATTCCTAGAGTGCGTAGAAATGCAGCTATTACTGCCATGCATTTTGTGAACACTCTTGGAGCAGAGGCCAGACCAAAGGGAAGCACCCTGTATTGATAGTGGTTTCCCTGATAAAGGAACCGAAGGAACCTTCTGTGTGCTGGATGGATGAGTATATGGGTATACGCATCCTTGAGATCTAGAGAACAAAGCCAGTCCTGACTCTGAAGGAATGGAAGGAGAGTACCTAGAGAAATCATCTTGAATTTCTCCTTGCATAGGAATTTGTTCAATTCTCTGAGATCTAATATGGGTCTGTAACCCCCTGTTTTCTTTGGAATCAGAAAGTAGGGGGGAGTAGAACCCTGAGCCCTGTTGAAGAAGAGGTACTTCTTCTATTGCCCCTTGGGCAAGAAGGGTAGAAATCTCTTGACCCAGAAGGTCGAGGAGAGATGTTGGAGAATTGAACTGTCTCACCATGGTGCGAGGAGGAAGGTTTAAGAAATGAAGTTTGTACCCTTCCAGTATGATGGAAACGGTCCACTGCTCTGCTGTGATTTGCTCCCATCTGGGAGCAAAGTGAGCTAACCTTCCTGGAATGGTGAGAGGCTCTGGTTCTTTTACAGCCAGAAAGGCTAAGTTCTCTAGCAGCAAGTCAAAGGCCCTGAGGAGGCTGAGGCTGTTGGGCTACAGTAGGCCTTGCAGCCTTAGACTTGGCCTGTTTAGGTTGTTGACGCTTCGCAGCAAAAGGACCTGCAGAAGATGTCTGCTGACCATAAACAGGATAATATCTTCCCTTCTTGGGAAAATATGTCTTTTTGAACAACCTCTTCTGGACGGGATTAGAGGTAGACTTTGAAAGCCTATCCAAAGCAGAACGTTCTGCATACATCTGAGTGGCCTTTGCTTGCCAATCTTTGCCAAACAGGTTTTCACCTGTACAAGGAAGATTTCCTAATCCATCTTGGACCCAGGGTTCCAAATCAGAAGCTTGTAACCAAGCAATTCTGCGTGCACCTATGGCAATGGCCGAGGCTCTGCTGGCCCCCTCAAAAGAGTCAAAGGCTGCACGGTTAGAGAATTTGGAAACATCCTGGGCATGCTTAAGCCAGGTAAGAAAGTCTTCCCTTTTATCTTCTGGAAGAAAAGGGAGGAAAGTTTGCAGATGATCTGTAACTTCCTTCAGAAACATCCCCATATAGAGACTATAGGATTTGATTCTGGCAACAAGCATACTGGCCTGGAAGATGTTCCTGCCAAAAGCATCTAAGGTTCTACATTCTCTTCCTGGAGGAGCAGATGAGTGCCTCTTTGCACTCTTTAACTTTTTCATAGCAGACTCCACCACAATAGAATGGTGAGGAAGCTGAGTTTTATGAAATCCAGGACAAGGAGGGACACGATACATGGTATCAAACCTACGAGAAAGAGAAGAGATGGTGAGAGGAGTCTCAAATATGCCTATCATGTGGTCATAAAGGATCTCATGAATTGGCAAAGTGGCTGCTTCTTTAGGAGCCTTGGGATATTGCAAAATATCCAATTTTTTGGCTCTAGGCTCTGTCTCAGGGGCTACTGAGATAGAAAGCCCCTTGGCCACTTCCTTTATGAAGTCTTGAAAAGACAAGTCTTCTGGAGGGGACATTCTTCTTTTTGGAGAAGGCGGCTCCTGAGGAAGGAGTACCGATGCTTCGACAGAGGCCTCCGATGCATCAGAGTCTTCGGAGGAATCGAAGTATCGCCTGTCTGGATGCTCCTGTAAAGCCCGATACGCATACCTGGTGGTATCGACATTGGGAGTCATCGGTGCCGAATCGGTACCGATAAGCATCATCGGACAGGGTACCGCTGCAGTCGACACCGCAGCCGATGTCGATGCAACCGGTACCAGCACCGGAACCGATATCGGAGCCGGTACCGACAACGAAGCTTGTTGCGGTACCAGCGGCGTCGCAGCTTGTATGAATGCCGTAATGGCACGCTGCATGGTCAGAACATTCTGATCCATCGACGCCATGAATGTCTGGAGGTCGGTACCGGCAGATTCTACCGGTACCCCAGAACATTGCAACAGGTGATCGGTCGAGGCCGTGCCATCGATGTCAACCTGTGACCCCATAGGAGGAGCTTTGGAAGCCGGAGCTTCCCGCCGGGGTACTTTTGCCGGTGCAGGATCCTCGAGGGCAAGCCTGGAGGCATCTCGATGCTTAGAGGGAGATCTACCCTTCGAGGACCGGCTGGACTTATGTTTGGTTACCTGAGATCCATAGGAGGAAGAAGAAGCCCTAGACGACGTCGATGCCACCGAAGCTGCATCAGAGGGAAACAGTGTACTGAGCTTGGCTGTTCGGTTCTGTAAACCTCTTTTAGACATCATGGAGCAGGACGCACAATCCGTGATGGAATGGTCAGGACCCAAACACTTAAGACACCAGTCATGGGTGTCGGTAACAGAGATGGTACCGCTGCACTTAGTGCATTTTTTAAACCCGGAGGCGGGCTTTTCCATGAGGAATTTTTCTGTTAGGCCCAAGGCCCAAAGAATAAAAAATACACTGAAGTGGAACGGAAGTATTCTTTTTTTTTTTTTTTTTTTTAAAGAAAAGAAAGAAAAGACAGACGGTACCGGTCCGACGTCGAAGAAGGCAGACGTGCGACCAAAGAAATAAAATAATAACTTATTCAGCGGTGACAGGAACACGACCTGCTGGCTCCGCGGAAAAGAAGAACTGGAGAGAGGCGGTTAGGAAAGGCGGGAAGGCAGCGTGCAGGCGCTGTGGGATGCTCCCAAAAGCTTTCCTTTTTTGGGACGCTGGGGAGCATTCCCGCGCAGGCTCCGTCGGTACCGACGTACCCATATGTGAAGACTCATTCCTGCTTGTTCCTGGAGATAGAAAAAATGTGCGGCTTTACCCCATTTGTATGTAGGAGCAGCTTTTTAAAGTCACTGCTCCCGATATCCAGGCCAAACAGAACAAGTTCCCAATCCTCCTACCCAAAGCTCTCTCTTGGAATCTGATCCCCCCAGCACCCGCTGACATCCCTCCTTTCCGCAGGGCCCGATGCCACCAGTATTAAGATGCACCTCCCATGGCCCTCCTGGCAGAGCCCCTACCTCCTGACTTCATCCTTGGCTCTTATCAAGGCCCCTGGTATCTAGTGGAAGCAGCAGCTCATGCAGGTCTCAAGTTTCAAAATGGCACCTATGACTCCTAGCAGTAATCTCATGTTTATCTGCTAGGGGTCAGGCTGCCATATAAGGGCATGGAAGAGGGGGAGAATATCAGATGTTGGGAAATGTCAGGGGGATGAGGTGGTATTGTGGAATATCAGATAGGGGAATGATGTTGGGGAAGATGATCAGAGAGGGGTTGACCTTGGTCTTTACATCTGCCCCGTCCTGCAGGCACTTATTTGTGTCTGGGGGCAGCTGTAAATGCCAACATCTAGATTTCTGCATATCAATGTGGATTCCCCTTATAAAATGGGGAATACATGTGGATATTATAAGCCCACCAAACTCTCTCCCTGGCTTTCTGCTGTCTAGCCGTGCTACAATTTTCCATGTATAAACAACTTTCTGAAATCGCTATTTGCACATATAGGCAATCTGCAGTGCAAATATCACTATTTACACTGGAGATGCATCTGAAATAACCCTCAACTTTCTTCTCTCTCTGATCATTTTCCCTGAACAGAGAAAACTAGAAATAAATGAACATTCAACTTTTTCCTCCTGCATACCATGCCTCAGACTGGCTTATTATGCTCTCACCAGTTATTAACAGTTAGCTTCGGCCTAGAGAAGTGAAGGAATAACGTTTTCAAAAATTAATATTCAGAAAGGACATTTAGTAACTTTGCCACAGACCACTACATTTAGCTGATCAATATTATATATGTATATATATATTTTTTTTAAGTCTTGTCAAGTCAATGCTGGCTCCTAGTGACCCAGCAGCCCCTGGATTTTCTTAGCAAGGTATGACTCAAAGTAGATTGCCAGTCCTTTTCTTCTGAGGCAATGAAAAAATACCCAACAAAATCCTCTGGGTCCCCCTGACATGTCCTGCAAATTTGTAATGGTGAAATTAGATCACCAAAACACAAAATATACTAAATAACTATGTTCTTATCTTATGTTCTTAAAATCACAAGTTACATCAGTGAGCACAGTGTATAGAACAGAAAACTATATGCAAGAACTGTAAATGTGAAATTAAATCTTACCTGCTAATTGTCTTTCCTTGAGTCCCTTCAGACATGTGGGTTTACGTTTTTCTACCAGCAGATGAAGACTGGTTGGATGATGCCACACTATTTAAAGTCCTGTGCAGCTCACAGCCAACCAGTATTTCTATAACAAACCAGAGAAAGAAGAAAGTGCCTTCTTGCCCCAATTGAGAGGGCAAGAGTCAACCAAAAACACAGTCATAAGAAAATGCTTGTCTAAAATAGCATACAAATGGTCTCTTCTGTCAAAGTAAAAATGTGATTATAATAATGAATTCTCTGCAGTACAACTAGAAAGTAATTATAAACCTTTTCATTGACTTGAAACACAATATTAAAGTTTCAGTAGCTGTAAGGTCTCAGAAACTCGGGCTGCCATTGACTTTTAAAACACCGTCAACATGGACTAAAAGCCCTCTAAACATCAACGACCTTTTTCTAGCCAGCTGCTGTTTTATTTATCACCGTAATTTAAAAATCAGTGCTTAGCTTTTGGAGATTTCAGCTTTCATATCCCAGAAATTCAGTGCTCAACTTTCAAAGGAGATTTCCAGCTCTTAATGCATATCCTGACGCTGTCAGGCGCGCTATTTTCTGCGTTTCACCCTTACGGTTTCTTCAGGGGAATACTTCAAGCACTGTATGCATATGGGTGCTTATTCTCAAAAGCTAACTCGCTCTATGTTCTCCAACTGCTGTCAGGTTTATAATTACTTTCTAGTTGTACTGTCTAAAATAGCAAACAACCCAAAGGTCAAGAACCTGGACTGCAGGATCCTGCCCCACCCCAACTACCAATTTTCCAGCCACACACAAAGCCACTAATTTGACAGGTTGGGTCCTAAACTGGTGTAAAGGGATTCAAGGAAAGAAAATTAGCAGGAAAGTTCTAATTTTACCTTCCTCATTGTCCCTCCAGACCAGGCCAGATGCATGGGAAGTACTTATGCAGTAATTATACAGAGTGGGACTAAGCCACTCCAGTCTCCAACATTCTGGTACCCAAAAAATACATATTGCTGGCCTTAAGAACATAACATATGCCATACTGGGTCAGACCAAGGTCCATCAAGCCCAGTATCGTGTTTCCAACAGTAGTCAATTTAGGTCATAAGTACATAGCGGTTTCCCCAAAAAAACACAAATCCAAAACCGTCATCCTTGAACCAACATCTCATCCACGCATTGAGACTCCAGAGCTCTGCCTGCCTTTTGGGTCCTGCGTGTGGAACAGGAAGCATTTCGGAGAACGCTACCCTGGAAGTTCTGGATTTCAACTTCCTACCTAAAAGCCTAAATTTAGCCTCCAGAACCTCCCTACCACACTGTCCTATGTCATTGGTACCAACATGTACCAAGACAGCAGACTCCTCCCCAACACTATCTAAGACCGTGTCTAGGTGGCGGGTAAGGTCTGTTACCTTCGCACCAGGTAGGCATGTTACCAGGTGATCCTCTCATCCACCAGCCACCTACAGGCCTAATGATCGAATCACCAACTATAACAGCTGTCTCTAACCCTTCCTTCGTTGGCACATGGCCCTGAAGAAACCTCCTCAGTGCGAGACGGTTTTACATCACCTGGAGGACAGGTCCTAGCTATAGGATCACTTCCTGACGCACCAGGGTGATGCTCTCCTGTCACGTGACCTCTATCCACCATGGCAACAGGGATGCTGCCAGACTGGAGGTGAGACTTCAGTACTATATCCCTGTAGGTCTCATCTATGTACCTCTCTGTCTTCCTTATGTCCTCCAAGTCTGCTACCCTAGCCTTCAGAGATCGGACTCGTTCCTTGAGAGCAAAGAACTCCTTGCACCTAGTGCACATGTAAGACCCCTCACCAACTGGGAGAAAAATCATACAAGTGACACTCGATGCAAAAGACTGGAAAACCCCCATCTCGCTGCTGGACTGCTGTCTGCATCTTAGTTTTAAGGTTGTGTTTAGGTATTTAAGTTCTTTACTTACTTAGTTTTGCTGAAGATACTTATACTAACAAAACTATACCTAATATGTTTAAATGTACATTATTCACCTGAAGCTCAATTAATCTCAGGTCCTTAATGCATGCCTGATGAGGATAAACAGCTGCAACTGAGAGTGAATATGGCACCTCCTTTCCTTTAAGAGATCTAAGCACCTATAAAGCTAAGATTATCCCAGGGGTGGGTAGGTGTTGGGGAGGGAGGGAAAGAAGACTTATTAAAAACTGGCTGCTACACAGTACCCTGTCCTGTGCTTCTAAGGTAATCTTTGACCAATTTCCTGGGTGATTCACACAGCCCTTGCTTGGATTGAGGGAGTCTTGGGTTCTAAATTTAACCAGAAAGCTCTCTGCTGTGTTTTAAACTGAAAGCTCTTTGCTGCTACTAGGCCCTGACTGAGTATTCAATTTAAACTAAAAGCTCTCTGCTGGATTGTAAACTTAAACTGAAAGCTACCTGTTGAGTTTTTAATTTAACTAAAAGCTATTTGCTGATACTAGGCCCTGACTGATTTAACAAATATACTGGATTCACAGATTAATCAGCTTTAATCTAAAGAATTCCTTTTTCACCAAGATTTAGAAAAATTCCCAGAAGTAAATATTTAGAATTGTAGATTTCTCTCCAGAAGTAGCAGTCCCTTTTTGTAGTCCTTCAATATCCAAGTAATAGTGTTCAGCAAAGGAATGCAGGGACACCCAAGCAACTGCCCTGCAAACGTCTTGTAGGGGCACCAACCCGTGCTCCAACCACAATTATACAGTCACTCATACGACCCATTTTGAAAAACAAAGCACTCAATAAGGACGACCCAACCTCCTACCGCCCAATTTCAAGTATATCCTTCCTCGCCAAGATTATTGAAAAGGCAGTTCAGCAGCAGCTGCAGGACCACATTGACGACGCAAACGCCCTTGATGTCCATCAATACGGGTTTCGACAACATCACGGTGTAGAAACTCTCCTGCTAGCCCTAATGGACAACCTACTCAAAGGTCTAGAAAATAAGTGCAAGATGTATATGCTTATATTCACAGATATATCAGCTGTCTTTGACTCCGTGCATCACCCCACACTTCTGGAGCGACTCGCGTCCATAAGCATTTCAGGTACCCCGCTAAAATGGTTCTCCTCCTACATAACCAACAGAATGCAGCAGGTCCAATTCAACAATGACAAGGCAGCCCCCTTCCCACAAACTCAAGGCATTCCGCAAGGCTCTGCCCTCTCCTCCCTCCTATTCAACTTATACCTACAACCTGTATGCAAGATTTTCCAGGAACACGAGATCAACTACCATATATACGCAGATGACCTAATGCTATATACACAACTCAACGTAAATAACCCAAACCTCAACAAACTTGAAAAATGCCTACTTGAGCTACAAACCTAGCTGCAACGAAATAACATGTCCATAAATCACAAAAAAACAGAAGCAATGTGTATCTCCAGGAAACCGGGCTTCAAGCCCCCAGCAACGGTCACCATGAACAATAACATTTACAACATCAAGACTGAGATAAAATATCTAGGAGTGATGCTTGACAACAACCTATACATGGACAAACACCTTCGAAATACCAATCGGGCCATCTTCCACAAATTAAGAGTCTTACAGCCCTTACGTAACATCCTCGATCATGCCGACTTCAGGTCAGCCGCACAAGCACTCATCATTCCACATCTAGACTATTGCAATGCCATACTGCAAGGCTTGCCAAAGAAAACTATAAATATTCTGCAATTGGCACAAAATATTGCTGCCAGAATCATTATGCAAAAAGGCCTCTCTGAGCACATTACACCTGTACTAATTGAGCTACATTGGCTCCCCATTGCGGCCCGCATTCAATACAAAATGTTAGTCACTACATTCAAACTCATTCATAACTTAGCACCCTCACACCTCAACAGCCTAATCTCCAATCTACCCAACAACAGGAGTAGAAGAACAGTAAACCTCAATACCCTCTGTCTCCCAAAGTGCATCAGAAATGTTAATGCATGTACAAGTAAAAGAGCATTCTCACTTATAGCTCCACTACTCTGGAACCGGCTGCCATGCGAACTGCGTGCAAACTGTGACTTGAAAGACTTCAGAAAAAAACTTAAGACGCACCTCTTCCAATCGCATTACAATGTAACCTAGGCACTGTACCCCACTACCAACTGCCCACCATGTATGGGAAAGCCACTGTACCCCATGTAACCTCACAACGAGAAATGCATTCAGTGTATGTGTAAATATGTACATAATATATCCTGTGAAGTGTTTCCCATCAATCAACTGTAATCTGTAACCCTATGTTTGCTGTGTACTATCTCTCTCTCCCAATCACAATGTATATCCTTCTAATTCCTGGCCGGTACAGCCACCCTTACCATGTATAGCAACCGCTGCTGATCGCTGGAAGCAGCGGGATACAAATGTACACTAAATAAATAAAATAAATAAATTACACCAGAATCCTAGTCAAATGCACCCTGAGCCCAACAGTTGCCTAATGGCCCTGCAGGATGTATCCTGAGCTTATGGCCTCCTTCACCCAGCATTCTATAGATGCCTTGGATGCCATCTCGCCTTTTGAAGCTCCAGTAAAGAATATAAAAAGAAAATGATCTGAGCACCAAAATTCCCGATTTCTCTGGAGATAACACATCAATTTTATCTGAAAATCCAGATGACGTAAGGCCCTGGAAGAGCAGCCACCACCATCCAGCTCCAGAGCAAAAACTAGAAGAACTGACTGATTCACGGGAAAGATGCAAATTACCCTGGGCAGGAATGACTAACTGACCTAAGCTCTACTTTTTCTTTTGAAATTAGCAGGAAGGGCTCCCATCACAACAGCACTAGTAACTCAGACACTCGCCTACAACAGCCACCAGAAACACCACTTTCAGGGTTAAATCCTTCAACTTAGCTACAGCAACAGCTCAAAGGGTGACTTCACTAATGCAGAAAGGAGCAGCTTCAGTTCCTAGGGGGGGGGGGGGGAATAATCAACCTCATTGGCGGTTGCAAGTTTTTCACCCCTCACAAAACAGTCAAACATCCGGATAGGATGCCAACAGGCAACCTGGACCAAATTCCTGAAACAAGTAATCACTGCTGTTTACAAACATAAAGAAGCCAAGGGACAACCTTTCTTCAAAATTCTAGTGAAGGAAGGCTAAAGTGCCAGTAGATCAATCACAGCTGCACAGGTCTATCTCACCTACCATCTGCTGAAGACAGAGATATACTAGTTGGCTGAGAGTTGCACAGGACCCTGAGTGACATCATCAAAGCTGTTTTCAGTTTCCATCTACTAGTAATCGAGCGTATTCCCCCACATCTGGATTGGTCTGGACTGACAATGAGAAAAGATAAGTAGTCTAGTGAACCCATGAAATGAAATGAATGACTTAAAAAGATTGTATTTTTACAATGAGTAGCCTAATGGTTAGAGCACTGGCTCGGTAAACAAGAGACCAGGGTTTGATTCCTACTAGCATTGTGGCCTTGGGCAAATCACTTAACCCTTTATTGCCTCAGAAGAAAGGTTTGGCAATTTACTTCCAGTCACACTGCCAAGAAAACCCAGGAGCTGCTGGGTCACCAGGGGGTCACCATTGACTCAAAGGCACACATTGTATTTTGTAACCTGCAAGTAAAAAGCTCCCATGCAGGAGAAACCATAGAAGACAACTCCATTGCACAAGTCTCAAATTCAGACTTCAATTTAAATTCAAAGGGAGGCAAAAAATAGAACAGGACAACCAAAAATATAACTGGGGAGATGGAGAGACTCAAAGGAAGTGAATATATGTTTGTCCTTACCGCAACATTTCCACAAGTTTGGAAAGCTGTGAACATAAACATAAAAGCTAGTCCAAGGATGATTATATTCAAAAGCTTTTTATTGTCAGAAGACATTTTAACAAAATTTTCAAGCAATCTGTCAGCTTCAGCATAAAGTTATGAATTCCAAGTTCTCTTCTTACAAGTAAATATGCTTCACTCCTTCTACAATAAAAAAATGAGAGATGGTTAGTAATGATGATGCTAACAAGCATACAAAGGATCAACCTTGAATATACATTCGTATTTCTATTAATTATGGTTTGATTAATATCTAGCATAGTTCCAAACTCTCATACATCCCAAATAATGTGTGTTTTTTTTCCTTCCTATGTTTCTGGAAATCATAACATAGAGTGCTACAATTTTGAAAACTAAATACATCATCCCTCGTATGTATCTAGGTAGAGAAAAAAAAAGTATAATTCTGACTACTGTTACTTCGTATAAGACACACAATGCAAAATCGAAGATGTAGCCTGGGAATTTTGAATTAGGTTCCAGGGAGCTACTTCTGCTTACCCACTTACTCATGAAGAGCAACCAAGCAACTCCGACTTCAAATCCTCTAACTTCACAAGGTTCCCTGAGATGCCGTAAATAAAAACTTAGCAGCCCAACTGCTCAAGAGCATTTTTGCTGAAATAGCTTCTGGTCACCTGACGAGACTAATGGGAGAAATAATTTCCATTCCCATATCAAACAGGAAATTCAAAAATAAATTGTAAGTAAAATGTCAGCTGATACAGGTCTCGACCTCCAAGGGACGCTGGGAAATGCAGTTGAATTGGTGTTTTAATGTGGCAAAGCCCATTTTGTATAATCCTGTACACTTTTTTAACAAAATATATTTGATCTTTTATTAATTCGATGGTTCCCATAAACCAAGAAACAAAAATAGTCTTCACAAATAAAACAAATCAACGTTTACATCGGTGGTAATTTGCTAGTTTACTGTTTTCATAGCTAAAAATAAGTTCTTATCTTATTAGTAGGAAACGGATTTAGAAAATGCGTTTTAAAAATATACAAAAGACTGAAAAGACAGAAAGTCAAATCAAGATAATCAATTAAAATACAGCTGCTCATGCAAACATAAAAACTACAACTCCCAGAAACTTGCACTAGATGTCCGTTCACCTCGATCTACCACAGAATCAAGTCTACATGAGTTCTATCTAAAATGTTTTTGTTCTATTCAATATTCTAAATAAATATTATTTTTAACATAATTTTGAAAATAGAGGACTTATTTTATGTAACGTCTTGCAAAAAATATACTTCGCACTTGTCTGAAATCGACTCTATATCAAAATATCACTACAAATTATTGAGACAAATACCATATTTTCATGTATAACCTGATCATAAAAACGTGTAACAGTATACGTACATATATTTTGTAACTTTCTTCCAAAACCAAGAAGAATTACTAAGCAAACTTTAATCACTTCCGGGGGGTTATCACTGCTAGAATGTTTTTTCAAAACTTTACGTGCTTTAAAAAATCATTATAGCAAGGTATGTAGAAATTTATTTGGACTTTATGCATTGGGAGCTATTTAAAATGCAAATATGCGCTAAATAGCTTATATTATGCAGCTGTAACGCGAGGAAGGGGAGGTTTCACTTCCGAGGGGAAATGGATGGGCGTGACAGCTGCTTAGGCGGGCTGGCAGCCATTTTCTGATTGTGAAGGGACAGCGCGTGAGTGCTGTCTCGTGCAGCCGTTGTCTAACCGCCACTGGGCCCCCGCGCGCCCTTTTTTTGGCTTGCTCATCTTCCTTTAGAGAAAAAGCCTCGGAATAGTTTCGAGGAACACTCGAGAAAGAGCAGCAAAGATTTTTTTTTAAACGGTTTTAATATTTTTTTTGTATTCTTTTGCCGCTAGCGTTTTCGGGTGGCTTGCGCGTTTCCTACCAGGAACCGGGACCGGTTCCTGCTATAATTGGTTCCCTTGAACGAAGATGAGCTACGGCCGACCTCCGCCTGACGTAGAAGGCATGACTTCCCTGAAGGTCGACAATCTCACGTACCGCACCTCCCCCGAGACCCTGCGCCGGGTCTTCGAGAAGTATGGCAGGGTGGGCGACGTCTACATCCCCCGTGATCGTTACACCAAGGAGAGCCGCGGCTTTGCCTTTGTCCGCTTCCATGACAAGCGCGACGCCGAAGATGCTATGGACGCCATGGACGGAGCTGTCCTGGACGGGCGCGAGCTTCGGGTGCAGATGGCCCGCTACGGCCGCCCCCCGGACTCGCATCACAGCCGCAGGGGCCCACCGCCCCGCCGATACGGCGGCTATGGACGGAGGAGCCGCAGGTGAGATACGGGGGAGGGAGACGAGGTTAAAATGGTCAAGGCGGGATTCTAGTTCTGTTGATGGTGGCTATTATTGCTGTTGAAAATGATCAGTCCGTTAAGAATCATTATGGCTATCGATCTGGTTTTAAACGTCATTTTGACTTGTTATAAACCGCTTTAATAGGTATGCAGGGTAGTTTAAGAAGGAATCTAGTTTCGCGCTGGAAGCGCGCGCTGCTAGGGCACGTGGTGCTGGGGGAGGGGAAAGAGCGTCGAAGTCGATGCGAAACTTTGTGCCGATTTTCACTCATCCATTTCAGAATAGCCATTTTAATTGATTTTAACATAATTTAATGGAACGTTCTGTACCCGGGTAGCATATAGTTTGTCTTCAATCAGTTCACTCGAGAACATCTGTTAAAACGGATGTTTTCTGGAATTAACATGGGCCGACGCTGGTCCAAAGGTCCCCTCCCCGTAACTCTGGCACTGTAAGCAGCCGGTCTTGGTGACCCCCCCCCCCCCCCGGGACGTGGTTGAATTTTCAGGATTTCGTTTCATGTATTCCAATGTTTTGGTCTGAAACATTTAAATATATGCATTTAATCTTTATTCTAAGCTGAGACACTTTACAGCTTAGCGCTTTTAACACAAGAATAAGTATTTGCCAAAACATGTTTCATAGTGCTGAGATATACCTTCTTTTTTTCCCCCCAGCCCTAGGCGACGTCGCCGCAGTAGATCCAGAAGCAGGAGTCGCTCGAGATCTCGCAGCAGATCCCGCTACAGCCGCTCCAAATCTCGGTCCCGTACTCGCTCTCGTTCTCGCTCCACCTCAAAGTCTAGGTCTGCCAGAAGATCTAGGTCTAAATCGAAGTCGTCCTCCGTGTCAAGATCACGTTCTCGATCCAGATCGAGATCCAGAGTCACGCCTCCACCTTCAAAAAGAGAATCTCAGTCCAGATCTGCATCAAAGAGCCCCCCCAAATCTCCCGAAGAGGAAGGAGCAGTTTCGTCCTAGGATCATGGTAATGAATGCAATGATCGGCGATTATTTTATGCACTTGGCATGAAATTATTTCAGGGTGGTATTTAAACTGGGGAGCATGTTGGGCAGCTGGTAAGTTTAGTAATAATCTATAGTTAACACACTTTTGTATTATAAGGTATCTGCTTTCTCTTTTGCTCTGTGCAGTCACACAGGGTTTGTTCTGTTAAATTGCCCAAGATTTGATTCCCTAGAACTTTAGAAGTATTTTTAAGCCTTGTTTACATAAAACTGCTATTTTAATTCTGCTTTTTTGACATGTGTATATACGTTGAGCCTACCTATGAATGATTTTTTTTTTTTTTTACTGTTTTTATCCAATATCTGCATTTTCCCCTTAAAGCTGCGGTCCTGTTTGCTAAAAGAATATTGGCCAGTATTGCAGATTTTAACTGATTTGGCCAGATCTTCAGGGACCTGTTTCTGTGGGCGGTGTATTGGAGCAGGTTTGTCTTTAAATGTTAAAGATGCACTATCCTTTGCATTTCTCCTGAGGAGTGCTGGTAGATCAATCAGTTATATTGTGCATATTTTGCTGGATTTGAATTCCAACAAACAAAGCTAAGCCAGAATTGCAGTGGTAGGGGAAGGATAGTGTGTCTTTAACCCCCTCAAATTTTGATCTGCTTACAAATGAATGCTAACTTTACAAGAAATGGTAAATGTTTAACATGTTTAGAGTTCATCAAATATTAAGAACTACTTAGTTCTTCAAAACATTACAGGATTTTTCTTATAGCTAATGTATACATTAAAGGGCTTAAGTCTAACCTGATTTGCCCTGGTATCGCTTAATATATTGGGGGAGGGGGCGGTGGGTTTTTAATATTTGCAGTTGCCTAGTATAGTTATCAAAAGTCACATAAACACCCCATATCTTACTTCACATAACTCATGTGGAAAATGCTTTGAAACACTTACCGATTAACTTCTGTTACTCTGTCTAGTTTTGTCATGTTGAAACGGTATATATTTCTTAAGGTTCTTTGCATTTTTTCTTCAGACTCAAATTCATCAGATTAAAGAGAAGTCTACTCAATGGACATTGGAATAAAAGGTCTAATTCTTCAGTCCATTGGAGAGCCCCATGGAACACGCAATTGGCTGTGGAAAGGTGGTTATTTGTAAAATTGTTGTTTTTTTTTTACTTGCTTAAGTTGTGCCTAAAATGGCAGACTTCACATTTTATGTGCCATTTTGTTGCTGTTGTTCCAATTTCTTAGTGAACGACTACAGATTTCATTATTGGCTTGGATTTTTGAGGTAAACTAAATTTTTGTTTATGCACCATTTAAGTTCTGTTAATTTTAATGAGGAACATTGAAAACTAAATTTTTTGCCTTTGCCTTTATATTTAGGAACCATGTGGTCATTACATACATGGCTAATAGCCTAAAAGCATTGAGTCACCTTTGCTGACATTTACTTAAATTAAGCGTCCCGGAAACCTTTTCAAGTATTCATGTGTATGTTAATTACTTTCAATCTTTAGATTACAAAATCCAGAATTTGTATGAAATGTTAAAATTTAATTTTTGGAAAGGATTCTTTTATCTGGTTACAATTCTAATCTGTTCTCTTATGTATTTTTGTGCACTAGGCGCAGTTGTGTAGCAGTTGAGTAATGCTGGTTAGCTGTTAAGGTGGCGTGTTGCAGTGCAGAGTGCTTGGCTGTTTCCTGTTTTCTCCTGATTGCTCCTGTGTAACGACGCCATATCATGCAGAAACAAATGGCTGTCCAGTTTATTAAAATGCCTGACAACTGCACTTCCAGTCACCCCGGGCCTTGCATAAAAATAGCGGAGCATACAGTAAGCACATCTAGCTGATAATACACTCTTTTCCAGAATGGTAAATTTGATCATCCTTATGATGTATAAATTTGCTATATAGAAAAGTAATGTTAAGTGGTTCATTCCTTTGTAAGTACTGATTGATGTATCTTTGCTCATGACATTCTGTACTATAACCACTTCTGTAGTTAATAAAAACATTTTCTTGGTTTTTTTCTCTAACGTCTGGGCAGCTTTTTTAAGCTTTCATAACTGAGTAACATTTTTATAAAACAGGATTTTCAATGACATTTTCTTAAAGCTCTGGCAGACTTTAAAGCATAACACTGCTAGCTAAAAATATCTGAAGCCTTAAGGTAGGTCACAATATGTAAATTTACAGTAACTCATCAATAGTGTCTTCCAGAGTTAATGTTACTTGCACATTGTCCTTTCAGTCCAGAAGTGATTTCCCATTGCCAGCAGATGGAGACTGAGCAGGACAGGTTTCCAGTGATGTCATTTTAAGAACCCTTTGCAGACCACCTCAAACCACTACAGTCTCCAGCAGATGGTGATGAGTTCCGTGGGGGTCTAGGCTCCACTGAAGAAGGGGGGGGGGGGCAGGAGTAGCTTTCTGATTTACTATTTCAGAGAATTGATTGAAATAATGGAGAATAGAAATCTTTTTCCAACCTAGACTATTAAGATCTGCCACGGTTGCTGGGTGTTAAACCTGGTGGTTCTAGGTCCCCTCCCCCATCTCTCTCCTAATTGAGGCCATTGCTGAGGTGGTTTCTTCAAGAAAATAAGCAATTCCTACCTGCAGGAATCTATTTCTAAGAGTATTGTGATGTTTGGATTTTTGCTTTTTTAAAGCAGACCCTGATTTCCTCAGTGGCTATGGGCATGGTGTGTTGGGTCCCCACCCCACATTAATTCTGCTTCTGTTGGTATGCAGCTTTTGTAGTGAGTGTTTTACTTTCACTTTGACTCTTGTGATTTTCTTTTCTTCTGTTGGGTTTGGTTTACTAGTTTTGTAGTTGAAGTTGGCATGCTGGCATCTAAGCACACTTGTACTTGGCAAGGGCCTGTCTCTGGTGGGATTTTGTCATGATTGTGAGTTAAAGGGCCATGCTGCTGAAGAGGTCCTGGGCTTACAAATTTCGGCAGGGGAAGCTGGCTGTTCAGCAGCAGAAGTGTCTGAGCAGTGTAAAGCTAGGGATCATAAGGAAAGGAATTGAAAATAAAACAAAGAATATTATAATGTCTCTTTCCAGTTCATACTGCTAGACCAGTCTAGCAGTATTCCAGGAAAGGAAATTAATGGTAAGTAAAATTTCTCCGTATTGTTCCATGGTGTGACCGCACCTTGAATATTGTGTGCAATTCTGGTAGCAGTATCTTAAAAAGGATATAATGTTAGAAAAGGTACAGAGAAGAGCCCCCAAGAATAAGGGGATGGAATGATACTCCTATGAAGAGAGACTAAAAAGGTTAGCAAAAACGTCTGAGGGGAGATATGATAGAGGTCTATAAATTAATGAATGGAGTGGAATGGGTAAAGAAGCAGCTTAAGACACTATTCATCAAATACTACAGGCACATCACATGATCAACTTGCCAGTCCAAGACCGCAGACCAATCCCCCTTCCCCATGTTCATAGGAATGTATAATAGCGCATGCTGTAAATAGCTCAACACGAATCTACTGTACACCACCACACACACATGTGCACACTATCACTGCATGAACAGACATAACCCATTCTTGTTTGTGTAGACTGCCTTGATTGAAGAAGAAGGCGGTATAGAAATCCTTTTAAATAAAATAAACTTAGATTGTTTGTCAGAATATAAGACTAGGGGGACATGCAATGAAGCTACAGGGTAACCTATTCAAGACTAATAAAGAGAATATTTTTTCACTCAACATGTAGTCAAACTCTGGAATTTGACTACAGGGCAGACTAGATGGACCACACTGGTCTTTATCTGCCGTCATTTACTATGTTACCAGAGGATGTGGTAAAAGCTGTTAGTGTAGCTGGGTTTGAAAAAGGTTTGGACAAGATCCTGGAGGAAAGGTCCATAAACCATTATTAAAAGGCACCCAGCATATCACTTCTTGACCCAATACAAGCATTGAGGAATCTGGTTTTTTTGGGGGGGAGACTGCTAGGTACTTATGACCTAGATTGGCCACTGTTGGAAACAGGATACTGGGCTTGATGGACCTTGGTCTGACCCAGTATGGCATATCTTATGTTCTTAAGCTTTCCTTGCAGCTGCAGGTTCTCATGGTTTTGGTGGAAACCGCTGCAGTTTTGCCCTCAGATTTGCTTTCTTGGCCCTTGGGAGAAAGGAGATTAATTCCTCCTGCTTCTGGATCTCAAGGGGAAGGAGCTGTTAAGGGAATTGTAATGGAACCTTTCTCCCTTTTTTTATATTGCTTCACCAAGCCTATTGCATGAAGCAGGGTTTGTTGGAGCATTCTGTTTCAAAGCTGCCTGCTCCTTGTCCCAGAGCTAGGGGAGCTTCTTGAGTCTGTTATATCTCATTGAGCCGTGGTCCAAAAAGTGGTGTTTGGAAATTGGGGTTCCTGAGCGGGTGTCCAGTTTAGTCCTCCACATCCGGGGAGTGCACCACCTCCTGCAGCAAGGAGACTGGACCAATCAACTCTTCAGAATTGTAGCCTGCTTACTGCTGGAACTCCCATGAGCCCTCCAGTGTGTCCAGTCTCCTTGCAGCAGGAGGTGGTGTGAGCCTGGATCTAGGCTCACTTGTTATTTCTAGTTGATGCTTTTACTTTACTTTATAGCTTTTCTTTTTCTGTCTACTGTCCCTTTAATTGACTTTATTTTTTATTTTTTTTTTTTTTTTTTTTTTTAGACTGAGGGCTCAGACCTTTGCTGTGCGTGTCAGTGGCACACGGGGATTCCCGCGGGAGAGAGGCTGACTGGCACTGACCTTGCTCCCTGCCTGCAGTCTAGGCCGGCTCCGCTGATTGCTCCCCCAGGACTGTTCGGGGGCAGGATCACTTTACCCGCGGCGCTCATTCTTGCCTCCACATTTGCATGAGCACGCTGCCAGGCACTCCGGCTGCGATCCGGTGCTTGCCTGCCTTTCAGCTGACCGGCTCTCTGCTTTGCTCGGCGGCTGTTACAACACTTGCTGGGACATGTTTTCGGGGTAAGTGTTCCTTCATAGCGGTTTTGGTCTGCTCGGGATATTTTATTTTCTTTTTTTGTCGGTTTTGGTGCTCTTTTTTTTTTCTTCAGCGCGCCTCGGTCCCGGTGGCCATTTTGAGTTTCATTTTTTGGCAGTAACTGTCTTGTCTGGCCCTTAATTCTTTTATTTTACCAGCGTTTTTGCTTTCTATTTCATTTGGGCTCTTGCTATCTGTTTCTTTTTGTTTCGTTGAAAAAAAACAAAAAAGGGGTTTAAGCACGCGGGCTTAATGTGGGGCTTACCTGTATAGGCCTCTCTCACTTGATCTGTCCCTGCCTCAGGGTACGTGGTTTCTTTCTTTCCTCAGCTAGCAACCTGATTGCCTGTGGGCATGTCCTCCAAACCGCAATGCTTTGGTCTGCGGTTTGCGTAGGCAGTCCGTCTCTGCTGCTGGTTTCTGTTCCAGCTGTGCTGTGGTCTCTTCTGGCATAGAACATCAGGGGGCCTCCCCTCCTCCAGCAGAGCACTTGGTGGCTCCGCTGTTGACGGAGGGCGCTCCCTCTGTTGCCACCTGTGCCTGCGGGCTCTCAGACTCCAGGGTCCGCAGTCGCTGTGGAGCAGGGGGATGCTGCTTCTGCTCTGACGCATTTTTCGCCTGATTTCGTACTAATTATGCATCAGGCGTTCAAGTTGGGCAAATGGCCTGAGTCTTCCCCATCTACTCTTGTTCCTCTGTCTCCGGTCCACTGGAGCCGCCTGCCAAAGCGGCTAGGAAGTCGCACCCGGTTGGCTTGCCGCCAGAAGATTTTGAGATTCAGGACCTCGAGCTGGATGCTGACCTTGAGGGCAGTGTCGATGACCTTGAAGGTGAGATTCCAGACCCTGAGGATCAGGCTAGGATTGTTTGGGTGTTTCGTAGGGAGGAGTTGGTTCCTCTTATCACGGAAGCTCTTCAGACACTCAATCTCTCAGCGTCATCTCCGGGGGAGGCCGATGTGTTAGAGGATCCCCTTATCCAGGCGGTTCGGGACTCGCAGGTAGTCTTCCCTGTTCACTGGGTGGTAGCTCAGATGATACAGACAGAGTGGGACCATCCGGACGCTGGCTTGAAGGGCATCTGTACGATGCATCGTCTTTATCCCTTGAAGGATGAGGATAAAGAGAAATTCAAGTCCCCTCGAGTTGATGCGGCGGTTTCTGCGGTGACCAAAAAGACTACTATTCCGGTGGAAGGCAGTGCTGCCTTAAAGGACATTCAGGACAAGAAAGTGGATGGTTTATTAAAGCAGGCATTCGAGACCAATGCCTTATCGCTGCAGGCTTCGATCTGTGCGGCATGGATAGCTAGAGCCTCGTTGCGATGGGCTCAGCGCTTGCATCAGAATTCTTCCCTAGACCAGCAAGTGTTGCTTGAGGTTACTCGTCTAGAGTCAGGTTCCGCTTATCTCGCAGATGTCCATTATGATTTGATCCGTACCATGGCAAATAGTATGGCTTCCTTGGTGGTTGCGCGCAGATCCCTTTGGTTGCGTAACTGGGCCGCCGATCCTTCCTCCAAGTCTCGCCTTAGCAGACTTCCCTTTAAGGGTAAGTTGCTGTTTGGGGAGGATTTACACAAGTTGGTGAAAGACTTGGGTGAGACCAAAGGGGGTAGACTTCCGGAGGACAAGCCCAAGTCGGTTAGACCTTTTCAAGCGACTCGAGGTTCCTTTTGGGATTTTTGGAGATTTCGGTCGACCCGCCCTTGGAATTCCCAACGAGGCCGGTTTGGGTCTTGGACTCAGTCCTTTCGTGGTTTCCGGGGGGCTGGCAGGGGTTTCTCCATCGCCTCCTCCAGTGTCTCCTCGTCCTTTAGTCGTAAACCACAATGAAATGAGGCGGGCTCCGGAGGGTGTGCAAGTCATCGGCGGACGTCTTTGGAACTTTCTTCCCTCTTGGGCCCACATTACTTCGGACCGTTGGGTCTTCGAGATAGCGAAGGTTATGCGTTGGACTTTACCTACCCTCCAAGCGATTCCTTTGTCCTCTCTCCCTGCAAAGGGTCGCAAAAGGAACTAGACATTCGGGTGACTCTGGAGTGCTGGGGGCCGTCGTCCCTGTTCCTCCGAATGAGTGCGGACTCGGTCGTTACTCCATTTATTTCGTAGTGCCAAAGAAGGACGGCTCCGTACGTCCTATTCTCGATCTCAAGGGCATAAATCGCTGTCTACGGGTCCCTCATTTCAGGATGGAGACTCTCCGTTCCGTCATGGTCGCAGTCTGACAGGGAGAGTATCTGACTTCTCTGGATCTCACCGAGGCTTATTTGCATATTCCCATTCGAGCTGCGCATCAGCGATTTCTCCGCTTCGCGCTTCCTTGGGGTCACTTCCAGTTCCAAGCCCTACCTTTCGGCCTGGCAACCGCGCCTCGCGTGTTCACCAAGGTGATGGTGGTTGCGGCGGCCTTGCGCAAGGAGGGGGTTCTAGTGCACCCCTACCTCGACGCTTGGCTGATAAGGGCGAAGTCCGCGGAGGAGAGTTTGCTGGCCACGAACAAAGTCGTTCGTCTTCTGCAGGATCTCGGCTGGGTGATCAATGTGCCCAAGAGTCAGCTGGTGCCGACTCAACATCTCGAATATCTGGGTGTTTGTTTCGATACTTCCACGGGGTTAGTGTCTCTCCCTGATCACCGGGCCCAGGGTTTGCGTCAGCTCCTACGGCTGTTCCTAGCGGACCCCGCCCCGTCAGCCTGGTGGTATCTCCGGTTATTGGGCACCATGGCTTCGACTCTGGAGGTAGTTCCGTGGGCCCGATTTCATATGTGACCTCTTCAGCGGGCTCTGTTACGTCATTGGTCCCATCAATCGGATTCTCTGAACCGCCGATTGATGTGCCCCCTCCGGGTTCGCCTGGCGTTACAATGGTGGCTGTCCCCGCTCTCCCTTCGGACGGGGGCTCCCTTGGAACAGCCCCTCTGGTTGCCGGTCATCACGGATGCGAGTCTTTCCGGCTGGGGAGCCCACTGTCAGGGCCGGTTTGCGCAGGGGACGTGGTCTCCGCTGGAGGCTCGGTGGTCCATCAACCGACTCGAGCTGCGAGCAATACGGCTAGCGCTTCAAGCGTTCGAGGAGTCAGTCCACGGCCGAGCGGTTCGTGTTCTGTCGGACAACGCGACGGCGGTGGCATACGTCAACCGGCAGGGCGGCACCGGCAGCGTGTCTCTAGAAGTCGAGGCGGACGTGCTTTTTTGTTTGGGTGGAAAAGCGTCTCCGGGCCATTTCTGCAGCGCACATTGCTGGCAAGGACAATGTCATGGCAGATTTTCTGAGTCGTGTGCGGATAGACGCCGGAGAGTGGGAGTTGCACCCACAGATTTTTGCTCAGATAGTTTGTCGGTGGGGTCCGCCTATCATGGATCTCATGGCGACGTTCGCGTCGGCCAAGACAAGTCGTTTCTTCAGCAGGCACAGGGAACGAATGTCCGAGGGTATCGACGCGCTTCTCCAACCGTGGCCCGAGTTCGAACTTCTATATGTCTTCCCGCCGTGGGCTCTGATCTGCAGAGTGATTCAGCGCATAGAAGCCCACCGCAGCCCGGTTCTGTTGATGGTGCCGGATTGGCCCCATCGTCCGTGGTACGCAGATTTGGTGCGCTTGCTCGACGGCGTACCTTGGTGGCTTCCTGCCCTGGGGGATCTCCTGGTGCAGGGGCCTCTGCACATGCCTCAGGTGGCTCGGTTCTCGCTTACGGTATGGCCATTGAAAGGGCTCAGTTGAGGAAGAAAGGGTATTCCCCGGCGGTTATCTCCACCCTACTGTGTGTGCGGAAGCCTTCTACCTCCCTCACTTATGTTCGGGTTTGGCGAATTTTTGAGGATTGGTGTTCCTGGCGTGCCGTCCGTGCCGCGACTTCTTCTATTGCGGTCATTCTTAGTTTTTTGCAGGACGGTTTTGACAAAGGTCTGGCCTCCAGCTCGTTGAAGGTCCAGATTGCCGCTCTGGCGTGCTATCGCGGCAAGGTTCACGACGTGCCTCTTACTTCGCATGTGGACGTTCGGCGTTTTCTCAAAGCGGTGTTTCGGTTACGTCCTGCTCGCAGGATAACCGTACCTCCCTGGGATTTGAACCTGGTGCTGCAGGCTTTGTCTCGAACCTTTTGAGCCTCTCCGCCGTGCCTCCGTAAAGGACTTGACGTTGAAAACAGTCTTTCTCATTGCCATCTGCTCGGCGCGTCGCATATCTGAACTCCAGGCGCTTTCTTGTAGAGCTCCCTTTTTATCCTTTCTTTCCGATAGGGTAGTTTTGCGGACGGTTCCTTCCTTCCTTGCTTAAAGTGGTGTCTCTCTTTCACGTGAATCAGCCGGTGGTTCTACCGGTTTTGGCTCCAAAGTCGTCTACGGCTTCCGGCTCTATTCTTCATAAGCTTGATGTACGTCGGGTCCTCCGTCAGTATCTCAAAGTGTCCGAGTCCTTTCGAAAGTCGGATCGTTTATTCGTACTGTGAGGCCTCCATTTCTCGGTGGATTAAAGAGGCTATCGCGTCGGCTTATCTTATGCAGGGCAAGACTGTTCCCTTGGGGTTGCAAGCTCATTCCACTAGGGCGCAGGCCACGTCCTGGGCGGAGCATAGCCTCGTTTCGCCGCTGGAAATTTGTCAGGCGGTGACGTGGTCATCTCTCCATGCCTTTAGTAAGCATTACCGTTTGGATGTGGCAGCGGCTCGAGATACCAGTTTTGGGTCTGCGGTCTTGCGTGCCGTGTGCCAGGATCCCACCCGTTGTTAACTGCTCTGCTACATCCCGGATGTGGAGGACTAAACTGGACACCCGCTCAGGAAATGGAAATTACACTTACCTGGTAATTGAAGTTCCTGGAGGGTCCAGTTTAGTCCTCCTTCCCTCCCGAAATTCTCTTCTTGCGGCGCGCTGTGATCATCTTACTCTGCGATCGGTTAATTTGCAGATTCCTACGCACTAAAAAAAAAAAAAAAGAAAAATAAGAAAATGAATACATACATAAACGGTGCAGGGGACCATCACCCTTGGGTTACCGTTCCTTGGGCTTTCATCCCTTTGGATTTGTGCCTCGGTCTTGTCTTTTTTTTCTTTTCCCTTTGGTTTACTCAGCTTCCGGTGCTGACGGTCAGTGTTCGGAACAGGGAGCGGAAGCGAGGTGCAGCGTTTCGGCCCTCTCGTTTGGGGAGGGGGTTCGACAACTCCTTTATGGGTACCTTTCTGTTCTCTGTACTTTCCTTAATCTGTTATTTCTTCAGTCTGCTTTGTTACTAGTTCACTGGAGGGCTCATGGGAGTTCCAGCAGTAAGCAGGCTACAATTCTGAAGAGTTGATTGGTCCAGTCTCCTTGCTGCAGGAGGAGGTGCACTACCCGGATGTGGAGGACTAAACTGGATCCTCCAGGAACTTCAATTACCAGGTAAGTGTAATTTCCATTTCCTTATTGTTCCTCCAGTTCAGTCCTCAACCTCTGGGTTGTCAATCTCCTCCTGCAGCTTGGAGACTGGTATGTCAGATTGACATTACTGGATATATAGCCTGCTGTACTCTCACTTCCATCCCAGTGTTACCAGTCTCCATGCAGCAGGAGGACATGGCGAGCCCTAGGGAGGGTTCTCTGGAGTAATTGATAAGGAGCTAGTTGGGTGATTTCTTTTATTTGGCTTGGGTGCCTGTTAAACAAACAAACCCAAAAAACAAAACAAAAACAAGGGATTAGACTTTAGTAGTCTGCCTATAGGCATTCTTGCTCCCTATGTGGGCACTGATTTCAGAGAAAGGGTACAGACTCAGGACGTCGAGTTTGTTACCTCTTTAATTTGGCATCTTTTGAATTGGCTCACAGGTTCCCTCCTTCCTGACTGTTTGGGGGAGAGCCCTGCTTGCAGCCAGCTGTGTACTTCAGCGGCAGGGCCGGCCTTCTTGGAGCGGGTGGTCACAGCTGCTTCTGGCAACGGGGTTCAGCAGAGGCTGTCTTTCACAGTGCCGATGTAACCGGCATCGGAAACGCAGTAAGGACCGGTAAGAGGCACTGGGTATAAAGGGGCTGTGTTTGTTGCAGGGATCCTGGGCTGCAAGCGACGATCAAGCGCGGGGCCGTTTTGGTGCCCTTTTTTTTCACCGGCAGTCTCGGTGGCCATCTTTTTCTGCTACGGAGAAGCCGCATGGTGCAAAACGTTCCAAAAGTTAGCTTGGCATATGTTTATGAGTGCGTTTGTTACTGGTTTATTGTTTTATTTTCTTTATTGCCTGTTTAATTTCCTTTCTTTTGGGGCTTTCACAGGTGTTTTCTTTTCGAGGTGTTTGTGGCCTTCCAAAGGGGAGGGGGCTCTCAGTTCCGGGAGAGAAGGAATATAACAGGCATTTTGCTTTTAGTCTTGTTTCTTTAAAAAAAAAAATAAAATAAACACAGGTAAGAAGGGCCTGGACCCAGCCACGGGTGGCGGAGCGGCCTTATGGCATTGAGACCCCCGTGTTTGGTGTGTGGCACCAGGAGGGGTACTGTAGCTGAGATAGGGCCGCACAGCCGCGACACCCTCCCATTGTCTGCTGTGGAACAACAGATGGACATCAGGATGCTCCAGAGCCGCAGGGAACACAGGCAGGGGAGAAGGTAGGTTCCCTGCGGGTGCTGGTGCAGGGCACGGCAGTGGAGGAGTTGATGGGACCCTCAGCAGTGGCACCGGAGTCTGGTTTTCGGGACTTCAGCCCTGAATTTATTCTGCTTCTCCATCAGGCTTATTGTCTGAGGTGCCAAGGGTATGGTGCAGCTCCCGGGGGCGCTGAAGCGTCAGACTCCACAGCTGGGGAGTTCAGTCAGGAAACGCCAGCGTCTAAAAGAGCAAGAACAGATTCACCGTTGGGTGATGGTGAGTGGCCTGTGGTCCTTGATATGGAATGGGGTCAGGAGGAGGGTGAGCAGGATCTGGAGGAAGGAGAGATCCAAGAGCCCAAGGATCAGGCAAAGATCATCAGGGTTTTCTGTAAGGAAGCGCTTGCGGCCTTAACGGAGACCTTGCAGATGTTGAATTTAGCTATGCCTGCGGCAGTAGAGGAAGACGTCGACGATCCTGTGATTCAGGCGGTTTGACAGACGCAGGTGGTCTTTCCTGTGCATAAGGTGGTTGATAAGATGATACAAGATGAATGGGATCGGCCGGAAGCCAGTCTGCGCGGCATGCAGACCATGAATACGCTCTACCCATTGGCCGATAAGGACAGATTCTGGGCACCGCGGGTAGATGGGGTGGTGTCGGCAGTGACAAAGAAGACCACTATCCCTGTGGAAGGTAGTGCGGCTCTCAAAGACGTCCAGGACCGGAAGGTGGATGGTTTGTTGAAACAGACATTTGAGGCGGATGTTCTTTCTCTCCAGGCTTCCATCTGTGGAGCTTGGGTGGCCAGGGCGTGTCTCCGATGGGTCCAACGGCTATGGCAGAACTTGCACTTGGATCTTGAGGACTTGCGGTAGCTGGATCGCCTGGAGTCCGGAACGGCATACTTGGCGGACGTGCATTATGATTTAATCAGAGCACTAGCTAATAGTATGGCGTCGGTTGTGGCTGCCCGTCGGTCGGTGTGGTTGCGCGATTGGGCGGCGGATGCTTCGTCTAAGTCCCGACTTAGCAAGCTGCCTTTCAAGGGTGGATTGCTTTTCGGGGAAGATTTGGATAAGTTAGTGAAGGATCTGGGGGAGTCCAAGACGGGTAGACTCCCGGAGGACAAGCCAAAGCTAGGTAAGACCGC
Organism: Ichthyophis bannanicus; assembly: GCA_033557465.1. NCBI lineage: Eukaryota > Metazoa > Chordata > Amphibia > Gymnophiona > Ichthyophiidae > Ichthyophis > Ichthyophis bannanicus. Next base: position 279,292,271 of record CM066041.1, read on the forward strand.
TCAAGGCTTTCGCGGCTAGTTTCGAGATTTCTGCAGGTTTCGATCCTCGCGATTTGGGAGTTTCCAAAGAGGCCAGTTTCCGGCGCGAGCCCAGGGGTTTCGCGGGGCAAATAAGGGTTTTTCCTCCGCACCCGCAAGTCGCAATGAAGCGAAGCGGGTCTAGGCAGACAGTGTTCGCATAGGCGGGCGCCTCGGAGTTTGTCTGCTTGGACCCACATTACCTCCGACCAGTGGGTGTTGGAGATCATTCAGCACGGTTATGCGCTGGAATGGGCTCGTCCCGTGCGTGACTCCTTCGTCATGTCACCTTGCCGGGGTCCCAAAAAGTCCTCGGAGGTGTGCCTTACGTTGGAAAGGTTGATACAGTTGAAGGCGGTAGGCAGGAGGTGACATTGGAGGCAGTACCGTGGGCCCGGTTTCATATGCAGCCACTGCAAAGGTCTCTTCTATGCCGTTGGTCGCATCAGGCTGATGCGTTGAACAAAAGACTTCGTTGCCCGGCCCAGGTCCGACTGTCGCTAAGGTGGTGGTTACACAGGTCGTCCCTAACGGTCAGCATGCCGCTGGAACAGTCTGGCTGCCGCTGTTGATGGATGCCAGCTTGGGGGGCTGGGGAGCTCACTGCGGGAATCGCTTCGCGCAGGGGCGGTGGTCTCCCCACGAAGCCTCCTGGTCGATCAACTGGCTGGAGCTCCGAGCGGTGTCGTGGGCTCTCCAGGCGCTCGAGGACTTGGTACAGGGACAACCAGTGAGGGTGCTCTCTGACAACTCGGCCATGGTGGCCTATCTCAACTGACAGGGCGGCACGGGGAGTGCCACGATGGAAGAGGAGGCAGATGACTTATTCGCATGGGTGGAGCAGAAGTTGTCTGCGATCTCGGCGGCGTATATTGCAGGGAAGGACGTCAGTGGACTTCCTCAGCAGGGTTCATGTGGATGCAGGGGTGTGGGAGTTGCATCCCGACATGTTCGTGCAGATAGTTGCTTGCTGGGGAATGCCGCTGATGGACTTGATGGCGACCTTCTGGTCGGTGAAGGTGGGCAGGTTTTACAGCAGAAGGCAAGAGCGGATGTCGAAGGTATAGACGCACTGTTACATCTCTGGCCGTCCGGTCTCCTTTGTCTTTCCCCCGTGGGCGCTGATAGGCCGTGGTGGTTCAGAAGATTGGGGCGCACCCGGGACGGGTTCTTCTCGTAGCTCCCAACTGGCCGAGGTGTCCTTGGTACGCAGATCTAGTGCGCCGCCTTGATGGCGAGTCATGGAGACTTCCGTCGAGCGGATCTGTTGCTTCAAGGACCTCTGTTCATGCCTCAGGTGGGTCGGTTCTCGCTTAACGGTATGGCCATTAAGAGGACTAGGTTGCGTAAGAGAGGCTACTCGTCGGCGGTCGTAGCCACTTTGCTTAGAGCCCGCAAGCGGTCGACATCCTTGGCGTACGTGCGGGTCTGGTGCATCTTTGAGGATTGGTGTTCCCGGCATCAAGTCCGGGCTGCCATGATTCCCATTCCTTTGGTATTGGAATTTTTGCAGGATGGCTTTGATAAAGGGCTGGCAGCCAGTTCCTTACGCGTGCAGCTGGCGGCTCTTTCTTATCATGGTAAGATCAACAGAGTGTCCTTAGGAGCTCACCTGGATGTGCGTCGCTTTTTAAGGGCGATTTCGAGATTGCGACCGGTGCAAAGAACGTGCATTCCGTCGTGGGATGTTAATCTTGTGTTGAAAGGCTTATCTCGCTCTCCTTTTGAGCCCTTACGTCGGGCATCGGTGAAGGACGTGACGCTGAAGGCTGTGTTTCTGGTGGCTATTTGCTCGGTGCGGCGCATTTCGGAATTGCAGGCTTTATCCTGTAGAGAGCCCTTTTTATCCTTTTCCAAAGATAAGGTGGCTTTGCGTCCAGTTCCGTCCTTTTTACCAAAGGTGGTGTCTCCCTTTTTACCTTGAATCAGACCGTGCATTCTGTTCTGGGGAGTATGGGAGGAGACGCTTCCGATCGCACCTTTCACTGTCTGGATGTGAAAAGAGCGCTGCAGGTGTTCTTGAGTGTGACGGAGTCTTTTCGCAAGTTGGATAGGTTGTTTGTCTTGTTCAGGGGACGATGCAAAGGGGAAGCAGCAGCTAAAGCGTCTATTGCCTGGTGGATTCTGGAAGCGATTGCGTCTGCCTTTATGGTTCAAGGGCAATCAGTACTGGGTGGTTTGTGGGCACATTCCACCAGAGCATAGGTGTGTTCTTGGGCGGAATACAATTTGATTCCGCCAGCGGAGATTTGTCGAGTGGCGACTTGGTCGTCGCTGCATACGTTCAGTAAGCATTACAGGCTAGATGCAGTGGCTGAAGCCCGTTTCGGGTCGGCGGTGTTGTCTGCCGGCTGGAAGGGTCCCTCCCACTGATACTGCTCTGGTACATCCCCGAGGTTGAGGACTGAACTGGAGGAACAATAAGGAAATGATGATTACACTTACCTGGTAATTGTAGTTCGTTGAGTGATGACAGTTCAGTCCTCCTTCTCGCCCAGTTTTTACAGGAGGGGTCCAGGTTGGCTGGCGCCAGCATAGACTGTTACTGGTAGGTCTGTGTACCTTTCATTTAGAGGTCTTTGCGCTCTCTCGGCAGGGGGTGAGAATGCCTTGCTAGAGGGGGGCTGTATTTCTGTACTAGGTTTAGATGTTCTGTTTATATATAGTTCTGATTTGCTACTTATTTGTTGCTCCTTTTGAGTCTGCTTTGTTAATAGTTCACACTGGGATGGAAGTGAGAGTACAGCAGGCTATATCCAGTGATGTCATCAATCTGACATACCAGTCTCCAAGCTGTAGGAGGAGATTGACAACCCAGAGGTTGAGGACTGAACTGTCGTCACTCAAGGAACTACAATTACCAGGTAAGTGTAATTATCATTTCTGTGTGACCAGCTTTGGTATTACCAGGGGCTTCTGAGAATCTGCTAGAAGGTCCTTCAGAGTTCTGGGACGAGGGGTCACCAGAGAATCTGGAAGGAGTTTATTTTCACCTCTGTACTGACAGGCTCTGAAGATCATTGAGTTTTTCTCCCTCCCCCCCTCTCCCCCCCCCCGGCCTGTGGATCATACCTTCAGTAGCAGAGCTCAACCTTCCTCATTACAGTGCTTCTCTGCAATTCTCATCTCGGTGTCCTTATTGGCCCCACTGGTCTAAAACCTAGCACAGCTAGAGGGTGCCCTCAGTGTTTTCTCTGCCTCAACAGATGGTGCATTCTTCCAGAGAGGCATATAGCTTCTGCCCAGTCTGCAGCTGGGTGCAGTGTAGCTCGGCCACTTAAGATCCCAGGGGGTGTATGAGATACCCTTTTCTGGTTGATCTGTTACTTTTGGAGCTAGTTCCTGGCTAGGAAAGCCAGTGTAGCTTGATAGGAGCATTGGATCACAAGGATCCTTCTGAGGGACCCTTAACTGTAGTTTGGCCTTTTTCACATCTTTTATACTTTGTTTTAAAGAAAAGTAAAGAGCCCCTGCAAAGCTTCTTGTAGCTCCTTAGCATATGGCTGATTGGTGTTTCCTCCCTGTGCCCTCCACCACTGTCCTCGCTCCCCTGTGCTCTTGGGACCACAGCATTGAAGTGGCAATGGATCACTGCCTTTACCAGCGGATAACTGCAGAGGATTGCTGCCTGAACTTCACCAGCAGCAATAAGGGGCTGTTGCGCCTAACCATGAGTATTTGCTGTGATCCTGCCTGATGTCACCGGCCTGTTTGCACCATTTTTCCTTCCTTGAGGCCTACAGCTCCTGATCAGATTAAGACTGGTTTCAGTCCAGCTTGGTCAGCTGAGACTGCAGGAAGTATGAGATACCCCTCTGGTGGTTCTTCCCTTCCTGGGGCAAGTTCCTGTCTGAGAACTAGTGAACTCTGGTGTGCTAGGATCAGTGCCTACCTCACTGTCTTGATGCCTCGGCTGCAGTAAGTGGTGACAGTTCCCTTGTTGATCATGTCTGCACCATTTGTACAGCTGATCTGGGGAGACTTCTGTCAGTTAAGTGTCCTTCCTTTTATCATCAGTCCAGTTCCACTCCTGGGTAGTGCACCTCCTTCAGCAGCTTGGAGACTGAGCATGTCATCTTTTTGCTGAAACTAGTGTCCATATGCAGCTGGCACAGCCCACCAGCCCCAGTAAGTGTAGTCTCCAAGCAGCTGGACTCGCGGAAGAGACAAATAAGGACAAATGTAGAACACAGAGACACCATAAACCTAGAACAACAAAAACAGATAAATAAGCCCATCCTACTCCCGACCACACATATCCAGGCTCCACAAACACCACAGAAGACCTGCAACATCACCCTCATCAATGCTCGATCAATCAGGAACAAGACCCACATAATCTACGACATCATCAAAGATGAGCAACCAGACATCTTCTGTATAACAGAAACCTGGATCACTGATGCAGCCATATTAAACCAGATAAGCAGTCCTGGATACAATCTGTATAACTGCCCATGCTCCAACAAAAGAGGTGGAGGGGTTCTCATAATAGCTAAAACCAGCCTGCAACTCTCCACCACGTACCTGGACTCAAACATAGACATCGACCTGCTTAAAGTGGAAACCCCAGCTCTATCCATCTGCCTGATATACAGATCCCCCTCGACGAATCATGAAGTACTCGCCTCAGCACTAGAAAACATTTCTGCAACACAACCAAAGAAATTCCAAATTATCCTAGGAGACTTAAACCTAGCATCAACAACAGCCTCACACGCAGATACCTTCCTGGAAGCCATGTCCCCCAACTAGGGTATCAACTAATAAATGAGCCCACCCATGACAAGGGCCATACACTGGATATGGTCTTCACTCCCACGAGTAAGCAGTGCGACGAAGAGAAGCCTTTGATAAAGATAAACCCAATACCGTGGTCGGACCATCACCAAATCGATATACGGATAAAGCTACCGTCTTTACCAAAGGACACGAAAGCACATAGAGTAATACACCAACAAAGAAGATTCAACAAACTAAACCTGGAATGTCTTATAAGTAACATTAAGACGCACATAGACCTGGAAAGCACGGACCTCGATGCACTAACAAACAGCTGGGACACCGGAATTCAGACCGCAGCGAACCCTAAATGGAACACCACCTCGAACCCGACCAAGCACCAATCTGAACCCTGGTACACCGAAACACTGACCAAAATGAAGAGAGAACTCAGAAAGAGTGAAAAAAAATGGACTGAGTACCTCAACCTCCTCTCGAAATACAAAGAAGAGGTAAACGCTGCGAAAAGGACGCACCACACAAACCTATTAAACAAAGCTATCAACAAACCTCGAACTATTTGAGCTAGTGAAATCTCTAACAAAAGCTTCCCAACCAGATCACCATGATAACTCTATCCATCCCCAAACACTGGCAAACCACTACACAAGCAAGCTGACTGCAACCTTGCCCACTCTCTGTGTGGACGCAGCACACCGGAAATCTGATGTGGAACAAGAACAGACATGGAGAAATTTCCGCAAGATTGATGATTAACAAACAATCAACATAATAACTAGCATCAATACCACCACCTCCCTGCTGGATCCCTGCCCAACTGCTTGGGTCAAGGCAGCAAAAAAAGATATTGTCCACCAAGTCTCACACATTGTAAACCAATCACTGCATCAAGGAATTATGCCTGACCAGCTCAAGAAATCCATAATAAGGCCGATCCTAAAGAACAACTCGCTCAGCAAAGCAGACCCAACATCCTACCGCCCCATCTCCAGCATATCTTTCCTAGCAAAGATCATTGAAAAAGCAGCCCTCATACAACTTCAAGAGCACCTCGATGACCATGAAACCCTGGACAAGCAGCAATACGGTTTCAGACAAAACCATGGAGTCGAAACGCTTTTACTAGCATTGCTTAACAACCTCCACAAAGGCCTGGAGGACAGAAAGAAAATGTTTATACTCATTTTCATTGACATCTCTGCCGCCTTTGATACTGTCCATCATGGAATCCTCCTGAACAAACTGGAATCAATAGGAATTTTGGGAACCCCCCTTAAATGGTTCTCCTCTTACATAACGAACAGAATGCCACAGGTCCAATTCAATGGCGAAAAAGCAGAAGCATTCTCTCAAACTCAAGGCATACCTCAGGGATTGGCCCTCTCGGTGCTACTTTTCAACATTTACATGCAGCCCCTCTGTGACGTCTTCAAAAAACATAATATCAACTACCATATTTATGCAGATGATATTATGCTATACACACAACTGGACACCACCGACCCTAAGTATACGTAGCTCGAAACCTGCCTGTACGAGATGTTAGCATGGTTGCAGCAAAACAACATGACAATCAACCATAAGAAAATGGAGGTGATGTATATATCCAGTAAAGCAAGCTTTGAACCTCCTCCGACAATCACCCTCTCTAACAACACGTACAACACAAAGAATGAGATCAAATATCTGGGAGTCACACTCGACAGCAAACTAAAGATGGAAAAGCACCTGCGCAAAACCAACAAGGCCATTTTCCACAAACTTAGAGTCCTACAACCCCTGCGGAATTTAATCGAACCCTGTGATTTTCGGTCTGTTGCGCAAACACTCATTATGCCTCACTTGGACTACTGTAACGCCATCCTACAGGGTCTGCCAAAGAAAACGCTAAATATCCTGCAAATGGCCCAAAATGTGGCGGCAAGGATCATCATGTGAACAAGCATTGCTGAACACATTACACCTGTATTGATCGAGCTACATTGGCTACCCATTGCTGCCAGGATACAATATAAAACATTGGTAACCACGTTCAAACTCATACATAACCTAGCGCCATCATTCCTCTCAACCCTTATCAACGCGCAACCAAACAATAGAGACAGGAGAATTATCAACTCAGACACACTACAAGTTCCTACTAACATCAGAGTAGTAAAAGCCAGTACTAGCCGCAGAGCATTCTCATTCTCTGCCCCAACCATCTGGAACCAACTACCATACGAACTACGAGCAATCAAAGACATTAGTGCTTTCAGGAAGAAACTAAAAACTCATCTTTTCCAATGTCACTACAACCAGATGTAAATCTCAGTGGAATACCAGATAAAGCAAACGAAAAATAAATCTGCTCTGTAGAAATGTTATATGTAAATATGTAAAGTCTACTCCTTAAGTCCCTAATTCTGTGTGATGTGCCATACCCTCAAAGCTATGTGTATATTTCCCCAACATTTCTGTCATGATTTGACAACTCCCAAATTTGTAATCAAACCGCTACTGATCGCTGGAAGTAGCGGTATATAAGTGTATACTAAATAAATAAATAAGGAGATAGGCTTAGTTTGCTTTTATTTCCCCTGTTAAGGTGCATGTTCCTTTGTTTTTAAAGGCAGAAGGAACAGAGAACCAGGAGGACAACAGGGCTGAGGGGAAGAGATTCCTTCCCCCTCTCCCCCCAGGATTTCAGGGGGGGGGGGTTTCCTGTGGGGGCCTTCCTCAGTCTGAGACGTCTGGCTGCTCCTGGACCTGTTATTGAGTGAGGAGCCGCTGCAGTTGCTTGACAGGAGTGAAAGCTGGCAGCCCTGCGTCACCCCCCTCAGTGCTGAAGCAGGGAAGGAAGGCTGAGTGCGAGGGGTAGAAAAGCCATGTAGCAAAGAGGCTCCAAGGTAAGAGGGGGGGGGGGGTAGCAGGAACCCCTAGCAGCTGCCAGAACACGAGGAGACAGCAGCCTGCAGCTGCATGTTTGGGAGCCTGCAGCAGTGTGGGGAATCTCCCCCTGCTGCATTTAGGCATGACATCTTATTCAGGCCAGCATGTGTTTAACCCACAGCTGTGTTTTTTGTGTGCTCGGGAGAGGCAGCCACCGGATAATAAAGCAGGATAGTGCAGCCTCTTCCTAGGGGGCCATTTGCAGTTTCTTTTAGTTTCAGTTAATTAAACCAAACCAAACCAAACTCAAATCTATTTTAGGTCAAGTACTCTACTGCGCTGTGCCTGAGCCCATGGAGGTGCACTGTGCTGGGGATCCTTTTACCTACCGGGGTACAGATTGAGGGTGTTCCTGGGGAGTGCCCCCAGCCCTTCCCACCATGCCGGCCAGACTGCAGTGCCTGGTAAAGGATGGTATCAAGTGGTGTGAACCCTACTTAATCATTAAGCATTCCTTGTTATACAGCTCAAAACTGATTTGATGCAGACGTTGGAAAGGCCTAATCAGGCCATTGTTTGCTGGGTAGATTTTCAGAGGGCTGTTGTGCTAGGTCAGGTAATGTAAACTGGCAGTTGGTTGAGACATTGTTACTTTTCTCCTGAGAAGGGTCAGATAAAATGTCAGACAGAAATAAAGATAAGGGGGGGGGGGGGGCGGGAGGAAGGTGTTGCATATAGGTTTGTAGCAGCTACAGCTCTGTGGAAAACGGTACGTACGTACGTACGTGCGTGCATACAAGAAATGTATGTAATTTGAAAGTAAGTGGATTGGACTCAAATGAAATCCTTCCATCTGTCTATGGTCAGTGAGTAACCTGACATAATCATCTCTTGTTGCTTAGCCCATATTATGTACCTATTAAATCTGTAATATTGCTTGTAAGGGAAGCTGTACTCCCTTATAGTCATTTGTAGTATTAGAAGAAAAATGTAAACATTTACTCTGAGAACGTGTCAGTTTGGATCAGGGCAAGGTCCATAATCATATAAGATACAACACTGCAGCGTAATCTAAAAATCCTCAAGATACGCAGTCCCCGGTGTGGTGTGGTCTCGGAGGCAGGCATCTGCCTAAACTGCATGCAAGAGGCTGTCATGGGAGCAGGACCTGCAGGATGAGATGAGGCAGGAGAGTCCCTCCTGGTTGCAAGAGACCCTGGGGTGGGGTATGCCATGTTACTTTCAACGGATCTGGTCCCTGCACGATGACCAAACCATCCCCCCCTTGAGCCTAAGGAGTAGTAGGGCTCCAGGGGGAGTCCTCATTGGAATTTCTTACTTTTGCAGAAGGTGTTTTGCCTACCAAGTGGCTCCTTAGCCCTGGAACACAGGGCTAAGAGGATGTCAAACTCAAAAGAGCATGAGTCAGGAGCAGTGGCGTCTAAGCAGGCTAGAGACTGAGGAGTGGCAGCAATCGCCATTGTCGGAGGGGCTGGATGGGGAATATCTTGACAAGGAGCTAGATCTGCAGGAGGAGTTGGAAGAAGGAGAGAGCCCCGAACAGGAAGATCAGGCCTGGATTGTTTGAGTTTTCTGCTGGGAGAAGCTACCAGTGCTCATCTTTATGCTTGTTTATGCAATTTCTTGATATACTGCCCAGGCTGAAGGCCATTAGGGTGTTTTACAATCACTACACGCGGCTACTGATACAATTCCTCGTCCCCAAAGGGCTCACATTCTATGTGTACCTTGGAGACCCTCAAGGCCCTGAATATGCCTGCTAACTTCCTGGCATAGGAAGAGGCGCTGTAGGATCCGCTGTTCCAGGCGGTACGGAAATCGCAGAAAGTCTTACCAGTACATGGGAGTAGTAGGACACATGATCCAGGATGAGTGGTATCTGCTGGAGGTTGGCCTTAAAGGGGTGCAATCCATGATGTGCCTATATCTACTGCCAGAGCAAGAACGAGCTCCTTTGATCACCCAAAGTGGGCGCAGCAGTGTTGGCAGCAGTCTAAGAGACTCTGACTTGTCTCCTGCAGCAGAGAGCTGTGGAACTGGTTCTGTGAGCCCAGTGCATCTGTGGTCTGATTCATGTATTTTGTGGTGCCCAAATGGAAGGTTCCCTTCGCCTAAATCTTGACTTACTACGGTCTCCAGGTACTGCATTTTCACAGTAGTAATGGCAGTAGGAAGTGGAGATTTTGGGTGACTCTCGATCACGCAGAGGTTATCTGCATGTTCCCATCCATCCAGAACATTGGCAGTTTCTATGCTTTTGCGGTGCCCTTCAGTCTGGTGACACCCCCCCCCCCTACCTTCACCAAGGTCATGGTGGTGGCGGCAGCTCTTCACAAGGATGGGGGTCTCATCCACCTGTACTTAGACGATTGGCTGGTCCAGGCAAAGTCCAGGGATGATAGCAAAGAGCAATAGCGCGGGTGGGGAGAGTTCCTTCAAAGTCTCAGTTGGGGTCAGTCTGGCCAAGAGTCAGTTTTATGGCCGGCCCAGGAGCTAGAGTATTTGAGAGCGTGCTTTGGTACCTGCATGGGCAGGATTTTCCTGCCAGTTTGCTGGGTGCAGGAGCTATGACAGTGGATAGGGCAGGTCCTGAAGATGGAAAGACCATCAGAGTGGTGGCATCTGCAGGTTCTGGGGACCATGGAGGCCATTCTCGAGCTAGTCCATGGGCAAGGGCGCATATGCAACTGCTGCAGAGGGCTCTTCTCAAGTCAGTGGTTCCATCAATGTCAACCCCTGTCCCAAGTACTCCCCTGCCAGTGGAGCGCCAGGAGAGCCTTTAATTGATGGTGGCATGTGGGGAGACTGGAAGGAGTCCCCAGTATGGGTTCCTCTGATGACCGATGCCAGCCTGTCAGGTTAGAGAGCCCATTGCGAAGGACTCTTTGCTCAGGGACGAGTCGGTAGAAGGCCCTGTGGTTGATCAACGGGTTCAAGATGTGAGCGGTGACCTTGGTGCTAGAACGTTTTTTGAGCCATGGTTGCAGGGGAAGGTGGTCCAAGTTCTCTCGGAACAATGTAACCACAGTGGCTTATATCAACCGGCAAGGAGGCACAGGCAGTGGAGCCCTGGAGGAGGAGGCCGAAAAGCTGTTCGGATGGGCAGCGATTAGTCTCCAGGTGTTATTGGCGGTGCACACAGCAGGAGTTGACAGTGTGACAGCAGCCTACCTCAGTCGAGTGCGCATGGACCCTGGAGAGTGGCAGCTCAATCAGGAGGTGTTCAAGCAGGTGGTCTGCCGATGGGGCACACCGGTCATGGATCTAATGGCAATGTTAGTCAGCCAAGGCCTGCCGGTTTTTCAGCAAAGAGGAAGTTCAAGGGCCTGGATGCTCTAATTCAGCAGTGTTTCGAAGAGGGTCTTCTCTGTTTTTCCCTGTGGGCGCTCATAGGCCGGTTAGTGCAATGGCTGAAGGTGCACCGGGGATTTGTAATTCTGGTGGCACCAGACTGGCAGCGGTGCCAGTGGTATGCTGACCTGATTCGGATACTGGCAGATTGACTGTGGTGGCTTCCGGTTGGAAGGACCTCTTGATGCAGAAGCTGCTTCATATGCCCCCGGTGGATCAATTATCGCTTACGGCATGGCTCTTGAAATGGCAAAGTTGAAGGATAATCAGGCTCCAGGATAGTGACCTTGCTACAGGCCCAGGGGTGGTCTATGAACCTGGCAGGCATCTGCGTAGGGCGCATCTTTGAATCATGGTGCGGAGAGAGGCAGCCATGCCCTTCCACTGCCTCCGTTCTGGACATCTTGGTGATGTTGTATTCCGGTTTTGATAAAGGTCTAGCTGCCAGTTCCAGAGGGTGCAACTGGTGGCGATTTCCAGTTATCGTGGGAAAGTCCACAGGGTGCCATTGGGTACACACCTATATGGGCTGAGCTTTCTAGGGGCGATGACCCACCTCCATCTGCCAAAGAGGGCAGTGGTACTGCCTTGGAATCTCAATCTGGTACTGACAGTGCTGTCTGGGGAACCCTTTGAGCCATTGAGTCAAGCTTTCCTGAAGGATTTGACTGAAAAATGGTATTCCTGGTGGTGAGTTTGCTCAGCACACAGGATTTCAGAGCTTTGGACTCTGTCATGCCAGGATCCATTCCTTTCCTCCTTTAAGGAGAAAGTGGTCCTGTGCCCAGTACCTTCATTTTTGCCCAAGGTGGTGTGAGCATTTCATGTAAATCAAGCCATTTCCTTACCGGCTCTGGCGAGTGTAGATGTGGGCAAGAGCGGAAATGGGTTCTGCCACTTGGATGCGAAGGTATGTGAAAAGGGCATCGTCCTTTTGGAGATAGGACCATCTGGTTGGTTCTGTTTGGTGGGTCACGCAGCTAAGCCTCCATTTCCAGATGGATCAGTGAGGCAATCACGCCTGCATACATCTTGAACGGTAGAGTCCCACAGGGTTGCAGATGCATTCCATGAGGGTTCAGGCAGCCTCATGAGCAGAGTATAGTTTAGTTCCGCTGGTGGAGATCTGTGGGGTGGTATACTTTTTATCTGAATATTTTCGTCTGGATGTCCAGTCGGTGGGGGTTGCTCATTTCAGATCGGCAGTGCTTCAGGCTGGTTGTACGGCTCCCTCCCATTAGTTTAACTGCTCTGATACATCCCAGAGGTGCGGGACTGGACTGGAGGGATAAGAAAAGAGAAATTTACTTACCTGCTAATTGTTCCTTGAGGAACTCCAGTCCAGTCCCAGAACCCTCCCTGAGTGCTTTCTGTGATAATCTATGCACACCCTGGTCCTGAAGCTGGTTTCCTTGGTGGAAGAAGTGGCCAGGGGGAGCTGGGGAGAGGCGTGTAATCAGTGTTTGGGGGAGGGGCGGACTAGAAGAGCTGTTGGTTGCTCAAGCGCTCAACAATTAGACCTCCCCATCCTGGAGGGGGGTGACGGGGTATCCTTTCCTGGGGATGGAGGGGGTATTAGTTTAGATGTAGAAGTGTTAGTTGCATGTTTAACTACTTGTTTGTTCCTCTGAGTCTGCTTTGCCAATAGGTACTGGGGCTGGTGGGCGGTGCCAGCTGCATGTGTACACTAGTTTCATCAAAAAGATGACATGCTCAGTCTCTAAGCTGCTAGAGAAGGTGCACTACCCAGAGGTGTGGGACTGGACTGGAGCTCCTCAAGGAACAACAATTAGCAGGTAAGTTTAATTTCTTTGGTTATGGCTCCTGATGCAGTTGAGCCTTCGTTGCCATCTTCCCCATCAGGGATTATCAGTGCTCTTCTCTAGGTCAACTTGCAGTTCCCACAATGCCAAATTTCACTATGGAACCAGCTCTTGTGGCTGACAGTCTTCTTCCCTCTGTTTCACACAGTTGCAGCGCTCTCGGCCACAGCAGTAACAAGTACCACAGCAGCTGTCTGACCCTGCAGCAGATTTTTCACCCATCTTCCAACATGTTTGTGGGATAGTGAAGTGGGGATCAAGGCCTTGTTCGTTCTCACCTGGGCACATTTTCTGCTGCTGTTCCTCCAATAGTCCTTGTGGGCGATTCCTGCAAAAAATCAAGAGGGCAGAACTCTGTCGGAGGGTCTGTGCCCCCCCGCCAAAGTTACTACTTGGAGCAAGGCAGAATTTTTCAGAGATAGTGTTTCCCATGATGACTCTGGTTGAGCTGCCTACATGTTGGAGACGGGTGAACTCTTTTTTTTTTTTTTTCTTCAGGGGGAGGACCATGGTGATTCACGTGGTGCATCTTTGTTGCTGAGTGGAGATTCTCTCTTTCCCCCCTCCCCCCCTTTTAATTGTCTAGATTGCCACAGAAATGCACATTCCAGAGCTCTCTGGGCTGGCCTGACCCCCTTCACCTCTGATCCTGGCATCATGGGGCTTTCCAGAGCCTTGCCTTTCCTTATGGAGCTGCTTCTGTTGTACCCCTCAAGAAGACCCAGCATTTGAATTGCATTTACATAGGCCATGTGGTCTTTTTCTGTCATCATGTTTCTATCTAGTCTGTCCTTCCATATCAACAACTACAACAGTCCACTTTTTACCTTTAGAGATCCTCTGTGTTGGTCCCATGCTTTTTTGAATTCAGTTACTGTCCTCAACTCTACCACCTCCACTGGGAGACTATTCCTTGGATCCACTACTCTTTCCGTAAAGGAAATATTTCCGCATATCACTCCTGAATCTATCTCCCTTCACCCTCATCCCATGTCCCCTCATAGCAGAACTTGCTTTCAAATGAAAGAGGCTCTCCCCTTGAACATTTATGCCACGGAGGTATTTAAACATCTCAATCATATCACCTCTATCCCGCCTTTCCTCTAAGGTGTACATATTAAGATCCTTCAGTCTGTCCTCATATGCTTTATAATGAAGCCCACTAATCATTTTAGTAGCCACCCTCTGCACCGACTCCATCCTGTTCACATCCTTTTGAAGGGGTGGTCTCCAGAATTGCACACTATACTCCAAATGAGGTCGCACCAAAGACTTATACAGAGGCATTATCACCTCCTTTTTTCTGCTAGCCATTCCTCTCCCTATGCACCCAAGCATCCTTCTAGCTTTTGCCGTCGCCTTTTCTACCTGTTTAGCTACTTTAAGATCATCAAACACAACCACGCCTAGGTCCCGCTCTTCTTTAGTGGACAAAAGTACTTCACCTCCTATACTGTATTGCTCCCTTGGATTGCTGCAGCCCAAAATGCATGACCTTGCATTTTTTAACATTAAATCCCAGCTGCCAAATTCTAGACCATTCTTCAAGCTTAGCTAGATCCCCCCCCCCCCTCCATGTTATCTACACCTTCCTGGGTGTCTACTCTATTGCAGATTTTGGTATCATCTGCAAAGAGGCAAACCTTCCGCTATATCACTAACAAAGATGTTAAAAAGAATCGGACCAAGGACAGATCCCTGGGGCACACCACTGGTAACATCCTTCTCCTCAGAGTAAGCTCCATTTACTTTTACTCTTTGTCACCTCCCACCCAACCAATTTCTAACCCAAGCAGTAACTTTAGGGTTCATCCCTAGGGTGCTCAGTTTGTTTATAAGTCGCCTGTGAGGAACAGTGTCAAAGGCTTTACTCAAATCTAAATACACCACATCTAGAGCTCTCCCTCGGTCCAGCTCTCTGGTCACCCAGTCAAAGAAAACAATCAGATTTGTCTGACAAGACCTGTCTCTGGTGAATCCATGCTGCCTCGGATCCTGTAATCCACTGGACCCCAGAAACCTCACTATTTTCTCTTTCAGCAGTGTTTCCAATAATTTACTCACCACCGAAGTTAAACTAACCGGCCTGTAGTTTTCAACCACATCCTTACTTCCGCTTTTGTGTAAAAGCACCACATGAGCCTCTCTTCAGTCCTTTGGCACCACTCCCGACTCCAACGAGGCATTGAAAAGGTCAGTCAGTAGAGTTGCTAGAACGTCCCCAGGTTCCCTCAGTATTCTAGGGTGTATCCCATCCAATGTTCCCTCTAATTTTCTGTAAGCTGTGTGCGCATAAAATATCAGCTGTGCAGCTTTTGAAGGAAGGTTAAATTTTTGTGCGCCACATAACGACACTCGGAGTTATATATTTTAAAATTTGACTACACGTCAGAATACAGTATGTACACCACATTGATTTTAATCAAATTAAATGAAAATAGACGATTACTAAATGAAGCAGAAAATTTCTCGTAATTACAATCACAACTTTTAAATTTTAAGACATCTGTGGTGTTTTCTATCAGAATCAGAACCGTAATTTTTGTGCACTCTGTTGTAAAGCATGTGCGCTCGCTTGGCGAGGTGTGTGTGCGCGCGCACACGCGCACAGCTTAGAGGGAACAGTGATTCCATCCGGTCCCATCGCTTTGTCTACTTTAAGTTGAGCTAGTTTCTCATGAACACAGTCTTCTGAAAATTGTTCAAGACGTCCCTCGCTTCTGTTCCTATTTGTGGGTGTTTTCTGAGGTCCTGCTCCTGGTTCTTCATCTGTGAACACAGAACAAAAATATTTGTTAAGCAATTCCGCTTTATCCTTATCAGCTTCTACATATTCCTCCCCTGCACCCTTGAGTCTGACAATACCACTTTTGCCCTTCCTCTTCTCACTAATATATCTGAAAAATGTCTTATCCCCCCCCATTTTATTGCATTGGCTATTTCCTCCTCCTTTTGAATCTTTTGCCTTCTTGACTACTTTGCTAGCTTCTCTGTTTTTCCAAATACAGATGCCAGTCTTCCTCTCTCTGTGATCTCTTGTATTTCATGAAGGCCTCCCTCTTTTTATTCACTTTTTCAGCTACTTCCTTCGAAAACCATAGCGGTCTCCTTTTTCCTTTTTTTACCATTTTAACAAAAAGGTTGGTTGTCCTTAAAATACCCCCTTTCAGTTTTGCCCACTGTTTTTTTACATCCCCCAGCTGTTCCCATCCAACTAACGACTCCCTGAGGTATTGGCCCATCTTCGCAAAGTTAATCTTCCTAAAGTCTAAGATCCTCACCTTGGAATGGATTCTAACAGCCCTAGTCCTAATATTGAACCACACCATCTGGTGATCACTGGATGCAAAATGATCTCCCACTACAACATCAGAAACACTTTCACCATTGGTAAGCACCAAGTCCAGTATGGCCCCTTCACGTGTGGGGTCTGTTACCAATTGCTTGAATAGTTCTCCCTGTAGATAATCCAGGATCTCCTTACTTCTAGATGGTACTGCAGCAGGAATGTGCCAATCAACATCTGGCATATTGAAATCTCCTATCAGTAGCACTTCCCCTTTCCTAGCAATGCTGCGTATGTCTTCAATTAACTCTGTCCACCTCTTCCTCTTGTGAGGGAGGTCTGTATATCACACCAATGCAAATAGATTTCTCTTTCCCTCTTTCTAGTTTAACCCACAATGCCTCCTCTCCCTCTTTTTAAGCTCTGTAATTCCAAAGCTTTAATAGTAGTTTTTACATATAGTGCCACTCCTCCTCCCCTTCTTCCTACCTTGTCCTTTCTGAATAAAGTATAGCCAGGTATAGTTACATCCCAATCATGGTTTTCTGTGAACCATGTTTCTGTAACTGCCACTAAATCCAAGTCAGCCACTTCCACCAAAGCTTCAACATCCGGGATCTTACTTCCCATGCTATGGGCATTTATACACACTGCTTTCCATATGTTACCCCTGTTACCCATTTCCATAAAGGTATTTAATGTATCACCTACCTGGGGGCTTTCACTTAACTGGGGGCTTTCTTCACCTATCCCCAACGAATCTAGTTTAAAGCCCTCTTCAGTAGATTAGCCAGTCTACTACTGAAGATGTGTTGACCTTTCTTGGACAGATGGATGCCATCTCTGCTCTGTAACCCTTGGAACAGCATCCCATGGTCTATGAAACCAAAACGCTCTCGATGACACCATCCACGCAGCCATGCATTCATCTCCAGGATGCGAGCCTCTCTGCCTTGGCCTTTACCCTCAACAGGGAGGATTGAAGAGAACACCACCTGTGCACCTAACTGCTTCACCCTATGTCCCAGAGCCATGAAGTCACTTTTGATATGTTCCGAGGTATACCTGGCAGTATCATTTGTTCCAACATGGATTAGCAACATTGGGTAATAGTCGGTGGGCTTGATGAGTCTCGGCAAACTCTCTGTAACATCTTGGATTTGGGCACCAGGCAGACAGCATAACTCTCCAGACATCAAGTCTGGTTGGCAGATGGACGCCTCAGTATCCCTCAGAAGAGTCTCCAACCACCACTACCCTTTGTTTCCTTCTGGTCAATGATTCTGCAGCTTTGGGGTACTTGAACTCTGGTTCTTCCCTTTCCAGGGATGCTTTCACCTCCTCCACTTCCATGGCTGCATAATGGTTCTTCAATTCAAGGGCTGGAGAAGTTGGATTGGTGATTTTGCAGGCCCTGGTGACTTGTGTCCAACCATTGACATTCTGTTGGCACCCATCTTCTCCTGTGCTGGAGAGCTTGGTTGCTGCAAGAAGCATCTCATCAATGTACTTCTCACTGTCTTGAATGCTCCTCAGCCTTGCCACCTCCTCTCGGAGTTCCTCCACTTGTTTCCTCAGAGCTTCAGCATGCAGGCACCCTGCACATGGAACTGGTCCTTCAACTGACATTAGGACCTCTGTCTGGACCGAGGCAGAAGCTGTAACGGGGGCAACAGCTTTAGCAATACGATTTTTCCCAGCCATTGTTCTGTTCGTGGAGCTTAGGTATCTGTTAAAGCAAAAGAGAGAGATCTACCAAGTACCAACCGGTTTCCCAGCTGTCCTTTTAGAGAAAAAGCAGTTAAATCTCTTTAATTATATTCAAAATGTGCTGGTCCAATTCTCTGATTTGTTAAAGGGGGAGGTGCCTTATAAAGCAAGACTGCTCACTAGAGGTGGGTGGGAGTCGGGGTGGTTAGGGAGGGAACTAACACCTGATTAGGTGTTAGCAGTTTCCTAACCTGAGGAGGTTAATAGAGTTCAGCAACCTACTGTGCTCAAGGAAAGTTCCCCTAAAGCACCAAAAAGAAAGTAACCCTGCTTTAAAAAATATACAAAAAACCCTTTTAAGAGCTCCCAGTCAGAGAGCTAGCAATGTAATATAATAAAAACAAACAAACCCTCAAATCCTTACTGTTTGTTGATCTGTAGAGCCCTGGTTAGGAAAGCCTCAACAGGGCAGGGCACTGGAGCCTTTTATGCAGGCCTCAGCTGCACTCAGGAAATCAGGCCCATCACCAAGTCTTGGAAAGTGGTTGCATTTTCCCAGGGTCAGCGTCTTGATCACAGCGGACACCAGCATCCTTCAGATGGCCCTTCCTCCTCCCTAGCACTTAGGTGACAATGTGGGGTGGCATCTGTCACATGTCATCCTCCACTGGGTTCAGCTCCTTCCTGAGGATGAGTATGAAGCCCGTCTAGAATATCTGGTGGCTGCCTTGTTGGATGCCTTTTGTGATAAAGATCTCTTATGCTTTCTGTGTGGGGAGTCGCAGCAGCGACAGTGGCTTACTAAGGGGTGCTTAGCCAAATTGCCCTTCAAGAACAGGCTCCTGTTTGGCGAGTTCTTGGGAAAGATAGTCAAGGACCTCAGAGGATAAACCCAAGGATTCCTCTTTAACATCAGGGGAGCCATCTTCGCTGCTGAAGTTCTGCAATTCTTGTCAGTATCAAAGAATAAGCAGATCTCCTGGAACAGGATCCAAGTCCCAGTCCTTTCAAGAAGGGCGTTGGGCCTATTCAGACTTCCATGGTGGGAAAGCCCTCTTCCCCTCGCCTCTCTCGCTGACTTCTGGAGCCCTGTCCTACCCTCCCGCAATTGGGGAGGCTGCCTGCAACAATTTTATCGTGAATGGGCGTCTTGCAAATGATCACTGGGTGCTCAACATAAGACAGGGATATGTTTTAGAGTGTGCTCAAAAGGGTCAACTGCAGTTTGAGGGTTCCATGGTTCTGCATGGAAATGCTGCGGTTGGTTATCCAGGCGGTCCAGAAGGATGAGTCCTTGCCTCCTTGGATTTGGCAGAGGCCTGTGCTCACATTCCCATCTGGGAGGACAGCAGCACTTTCTCCAGTTTGCAACTTTGGAGTCTTGCTACCAGTTTTGTGCCGTGCTCTTCAGCTTGGCCACTGTCCTTTGGACGTTCTCCAAGGTAATGGTGGTAGTTGTGGCAAGACTGAGGCATGAGGGCATCTGCTTACACCCCCTACTTGGATGACTGGCTTCCGGCCAAGACCTGGTCCGGATAAGCCATTCAGGCACTGCACTATGTGATCCAACTCCTCGAGTGGCTCAGCTGGGTCATCAACAGCAACGAGAGCTGCCTGATGCCATCTCAGAACCTGAACTTTCTTGAGGCTTGTTTCTACACCTGTGTAGGCACAGTCTTCCTTATGGGGAGCGCTGGGCCAAGTTCCATGACCAACCTCAAGACTTTGGGAACCCTATTTGACTTGACCTTCTGCTTTTGGGAGCTATGGCTGCAACCCTAGAGCTGGTGTCCTCAGCATGAGCACATGTGGCTCCTCTACAGTGGGCTTCCTGTGCTTGCAGGACTATAGAATCCAACTCCTGCTTCCTCTCTCGTATCGACACAGCCTCCTCTGGTGGGCCGCCTCAGACATGTTGAGAGGTATGCCCCTTGAAACTCCAGTCCAGGTGCTCCTCACCACCGATGTCAGTCTTTCCAGTTGTGGAGTTCATTATCTTGACCAGACTGTATAGGGTTGGTGGTATCCAGTGGAAGCAAAATGGGCCATCTATCACTTAAGAGATCAGGACCATCTCTCTGGCATTGCTACATTTAAGCAAGCTGCATCATAGGAGCGTTGTGCGAGTCCTCTTGAGTAAAGCAACCGCGGTGTATTGTCAATAGCCAGGGCAGAACGAAATGCCTGGGATTAGCTCTGAAAAATGTCCCTACTGTTTCCCTGCACAGAACTGCATCTTCAAGCGTAGTAGTAGTAGTACAGCCCAGCACATCACAGGCGAGGACAGTCGGGTAGTTTGATTTCCTGAGCTGTCACCTCCTCGATCCCAGTGATTAGGAACTTGCCTCATGGGGTATTCAACCGGAGTGTGAATCGGTGGGGCCTCCCAGGGGTGGACTGGATAGCGATGGCAACCAATGCCAAGGTCTTCTCCTTCAGACATTGTTCAGAGCCCAAGTTAGAGGGTGGATGTACTGGTCCAGCCCTGGCCCTGGATCACCTACTCTGTGTGTCCTGCCCCATAGGCCATGATAACCAGAGTCCTTTGGAGCATCGAGGGGTGATCCTGGTCCACCAGACTGGCGTCATTGGCCGTGGTACACAGACATTGTCTGTCTCCTCACCTCCCAGCCTATGTGCCCTGGGAACAGGAGGGGCTTACTACAGCAGGGTTGCCTAAAGCGTAAGGGCATTCCCTGTTGAAGAGTAGGCAGCTCTCCATCTCATTGTCTTATGCCTGGGTCTGTATTTCTTTAAGAACTGGTATCATCGATGTTACCTTTTCCCCATGGGGGGGGGGGTCTTGGTCCCCTCAATTCTAGCCTGCCTTCAAGAGGGAGTTGAAGGGTTTGTCAAGCTCAATCAGGGTGCAGGTAGCGGCACTTTTCTGTTTTTGTGGTCTGGTGGCGGGTGCAGTGGGATGTGAGTTGCTTTCTCCATTGGGTTCGGACCCTTTGTCCACTTGTAGACCTCCTAGTCCCACTGTGGGACTTGACACTTGTTCTCAGAGTGCTCATGCGTCTTCCCATTGAACCACTAATGCAGACCACTCTCGAGGATCTGTCCCTGAAAATGGTGTTATTGGTAGCTCTGATGCAGTTGATTTCAGCATTGCAAGTGCTTTCCAGCCGCAACCCTTTATTGACCTTCTTGGCTGATGGGGCAACCTTCTGTCCAGTCCCCCCCACCCCTTCTTGCCCAAAGTGCTCTCCCTTTCACATCAATCGGGTACTGTTCTTGCCAGCCTTTTTGCCAGATCAATGCACCAAACAGGCAAGGGCTTGCATTTTGTGAACTTGTCGTGCACTCTTGTGGTGCTTGAAAGTGACAAATCACTTTTTTGTCTTTCCAATCATTTCCTTTTTTTGCTGGACCATTGGAAGGGACAAGTGGCATCCACAGTGACCCTAGGTTGCCGTATTAAGGGACACTATTGCCTCAGCCCACCTGGTGCAGGATAGGCCTGTTTCCTCAAGGCTCATTTGACTTGGGCCCAGGCAGCTTCCTGGGTGGAGCTAACTTATGCATCACC
The DNA here is from genome assembly GCA_033557465.1 of Ichthyophis bannanicus. Lineage (NCBI taxonomy): Eukaryota > Metazoa > Chordata > Amphibia > Gymnophiona > Ichthyophiidae > Ichthyophis > Ichthyophis bannanicus. The sequence goes on from CM066041.1 coordinate 279,313,626, forward strand.
CTTTAACAATTGTAGGGTGGCTACTTGGTCCTCCTTGGCTCCTTTGTGTAGCACTACTGGATAGATGCGCATATCCAAGTGGCCACACTGTTTGGCTCGAGTGTTCTTCCACTGCACTTTCTTCCTACCCTGGGATGGAGTAGCTTTGGTACATCCCACTAATCCGGACTGGTCTAGTAGGAAGATCTGTAAGGAGAAATTTTACTTAATGTTAACTTCCTTTCCTGGAATCCTGCTAGACCAGTCCAGGACCTGCCCCATTCAGCCTTATGCCGTGGACTTCAACTTTCTGTATACTTGTCCCTTTGGACTGTGCAGAGATTGTATATAGTTGCCCTCATTGAGGGGTTCCTTGGGTGGATTTGACTACCTTCCCTTGCTTGTTACAAAAATACTGAGGGCGCTCTCTAGCTGTGTTCGGTTTTATGCCAGTGGTGAGTTCACAGCATAGTTTTACTTTCTTTTCTGTCTCCCATCTGCTGGCAGGGGGAAATGACCAGTCCAGGCTAGTGGTTTTTTTTTTTTTTTTTTTTTTAATTTTTTATTTATGAAATTTTCCATAATCCATACAAGAAAACAAATTACAAGTCGTAGTAATCTACAATTAAGAAAACAATACCAAAAAAGAATACATAGATTAAATTACAAAATATTCTAGTCCACATCACGGAGGTACTTGCACATATTAAATATAAATGAGAACAAATTCAGCCCTGAATGGTCAATTGAAATAAACTCCTTTGACTTATCAATGAACTAAGGAACCAAACCATAAAGAAGAAAAAAGAAATAACACTAGGTTCTTACCGTCAAGAAAGGTGACTAATTCATCTATTTTAAGAAATATATATCTCTTCCTTTGATAAACAATGTGACATTTACAAGGAAACTTTAAATAGAACGAGGCGCCTAGGGCCAAAGCCTGAGGGCGTTGCTCTAAGAAAAGCTTACGTCTCTTCTGGGTGTCCCTAGAGACATCAGGAAACATTTGAATCACAGATCCACAAAATTTTACATCCTTTGTCTTAAAATATGCTCGTAGGACTCTATCTTTGTCTAATTCTAAGACAAACTTTACCAAAAGAGTGGCCCTTGACGATATAATATCATTATCAGATTCAATAAATTCTGAGATGTCCAAAGGAGATGAGACCACCTGCCCCAACTGAGTGGCTGCCTCACCTCCCCGGTCATCTCTAACCATCTTACCCTGAGGTACATAATATATCTTGGAAATCAAAATCGATTCAGAGTCGGCAAACTGCAGAATCTCTTTAAAATATTTACGCAGTAAAATCAGCGGGGACAAAAAATGAGTCTTTGGAAAGTTTAACAGCCGCAAATTATGCGATCTCATAACATTTTCCAAGAATTCATCTTGCCGATGCAACAATGCAGCATCTATAGCAAGTTGTTCCAGGGAAGATTTCTGCAATATAGATAACGAATCATGAGCTTCTACCCGTCTTTCCAAAGACAACAACCGTTCCTCACAATCTGATAATTTTGAAACCGTTTCCTTTGAAAAATCAGAAATCTTCTGCAAAGAAACACTCAAAGCAGAGTCCATACGGGATACTATCAACCAGATATTTATTTATTTATTTATTTATTTAACAATTCTTATATACCGCACTATTTGTTATCAGTGCGGTTTACATTTAACAAAGAATACTCAGATCAGAGAAGACTGATTGAGTTTACATTATAACAGGGAATAGAACTTGGAGAACATGGGTAGCTATTTACATATTGACATAAATATAAAAAAAACAAAAAAACTACCATGGGAAAGGGAACATCTAAAAAGTGTCCTTGCTGCAGCAGGTGCCTTAGGCACCTGGATCAGGATTGCTACCAGTACTGCCTGCCACTGGACCATCACATGCAGTCCTGCACCAGCAATACAGAGCGCAAGGAGGATCGGGGCCAAAATGAAAAATGGGCAAAACCAGTGCACAAGAAGAAAATGAGCACTGAGCCCGCTGACCGCATCCAAGGGCCCCCCCAGACAGAGCCCCCCGTGGTCACAGCACTCCACATGGCTACCCCAGGGCAGGTAAACTCACTCTACCCCTAAGGCCTGAATGGTTCGCTGCTGCCGCCGCCAAAAGCATTAGTAAGGGTTCTGCCTCTAAAAGTGCCAGCAATCTGTGCTTCTCTGGGCCCCCTCCAGTCATTTCTGATGCCCTGACTGCTTCCATGACGGCCCCTCTCCTCTGGAATTCCTACTTCCCCCAAAGGGAGGAGTAGCCTAGTGGTTGGGGCAAGGTACTTCAGGCCGGAAGGTCAGGGGTTCAAATCCCACTAGAGGACAGCAACCTTGGGCCGGAAGGACTGGGGTTTCTAGTCCCACAGATGCTCCTTGTGGTCTTGGGCAAGCCACTTAACCCTCCATTGCCCATGTTCCCTGTAAGTATTAGTGTATGTGTCTCATATCCCCACGTGTTAAATGTATCCCCCAATTGTGTTGTGACCACTTTGATTGAAGGATAAGGCGGTATACAAAAACTGTCTAAATAAAAAATAAATAAATAAGAGCTCCAGCCTGCATATTCCTCATTCCCACAGACTCTCCACACCCCCCCCCCCCCCCAGACATGCAGGAAATGATTCCAGCCGCCTCAGAAATGCGGCACACTGCATCTACTCACCGGCATGCCAAAGCAACACTCCGGCAGCATAGCCAGAAGGACTCTAAATGCTGGCATCCCTTCCAAGAAGAAGAATAAAACAGCCACCCTCTCTCTCCTCCTTCATGTTTCAAATCACAAACAGCACATTAAAACCAAGAAGGAAAAGGTATTAACAAGGGGATGTAATGCCATCACCTTATTTTAGAAAAAACATCTTTTAGGGAAACTTCTACAGGCAGTAAACCAGCTTCTGGTCTCAAGGGAAAAGTTAACGCCACAGGCATAGGAGAAGGCAACTTCAGATCCGAGTCAACACGAAGAAAAGATGATGGCAGCAAGACCGCTTCTTGGTCGGCGTTCCCCAGGGACCGACCCTGGGACGTCGATCGAGATAAACATTTATGGGAGAAGAGATAGAAGAAACAGAACTCACAGTTGATGATGTCATCGAACCTGCCGTCGATGACAGCACCGGTGTGGATATCACCACTTCCTGCACTCGCACGTGAGCATCCATCGGGCCGGTGATCTTTACTGCCTTCGGTTGGGCAGCCGGTGGAAGTTTCTTCTTCCTCTTACCCATAACAAGGGGGGAGAGCGCCTTCTCACGCCTACGTATGCCGAAGGGGTGCCAAAGGGGTGTGTCCTGCCCTTTTGGTCACGCCCCTTCGGGCACGCCCCCACAGGGATGCCCGCGTCCTGCGGTAGGGCAATGGATTTTAAAGCCCCGGGAGCAGAGCAGGAACCAATCAGCACAGCCTCTGCAGCCAGCAACCATCCAGAAGCGTCCAGTCAAGAACAAGCAGGAAATAACAGACCTCAGCGTCCCGCGGCAGGGCAATGGATTTTAAAGCCCCGGGAGCAGAGCAGGACCCAATCAGCACAGCCTCTGCAGCCAGCAACCATCCAGGAGCGTCCAGTCAAGAACAAGCAGGAAATAACAGACCTCCAGGCTAGTGGGTTTAGCAGGATTCGAGGAAAGGAAATTTTAATGGTAAGTAAAATTTCTCCATTTGATGGATCAGCTTTGCACTGCATGCTTAGAGGACCAAGGGCAGTCATCTCAAGGGGGCAGGGCCCTCCCAGTTTTTGTGGAGAGGTGTCGGGACCGGCGGTCGTTGCAGTTCCTTTGGGGCTGGAAAAAGGATCCTGTTCCTTGGTGCATCAGGAGGAAGCACTCCCCCTCCTATCCTACTGCCTGAGCAGACATCTTAGCACCCTGAGGTCTCCGATCAGCAGGCTGATGCCTTTATGAGGTGCTTCAGAGAAGCATTGGAAGGCAGACTCTCTCCCAGCCACTCCTGTCTCCATGATTTTTCCAGAAAGTGGGTCTGCGACACTCCCTCTTCAGGGGGTTCTCAGGTGAAGGTGGTGTCTTGGGTCTCTGACTCTGTTCCCTCTCCTCTGGAGGAGGGCGAACAGTTGTCCTTGGACTCTGAGTGCATCAGACAGAGGATGGGGAATGCTCACCTCAGGAGGACCCTGTGGAGGATCTGGATCAGACCCAGGATGTCTAATGTTTTTGCAAAGAGGAGCTTTCTTCGCCCATTACACAAGTGGTAGAAGCCTTACAGCTGTCCCCAAGCCACCAGCAGCCGATCAGCCTCAGCCAGACCCTATCCTGGAGGATGTTTGCAAGCCATCAAGGTCCTTCCTTTTCCCGCTGGAACTCCCAACAGATGGTTTCCTTTTGAGTGGAGTTCCCCAGCTACCTCCTTATGCACCACTAAGCGGCTGAGTCGTCAGTACAGTTGGTCCCCAGATGATCTCGACAACTGGCTCTGGAATACTAAGGTAGATGCTGCCATTGCAGCAGTAGCAAAGCATAATACCATCCCTTTGGAGGGAGGAGCAGCTCTCTGCAAGCAACAGGACTGTAAAGTCAAAGGTCTTTTCATTCTTCAGGTTTCCTTTTGCCAGAGAACCCAGCAGCTGTCCGGCTGGAGTCAGTCATCAGCGCTTTTGGTGGATGTCTTATGATTTGCTCCTCCTGGTGGCCCATACAGTGGCAGTGGTGACAATCGCTTGGTACTGGCTATGGCTGTGCCATTGGTTGGCGGATGTGACTGCCAAGGCTCAACTAGCCCAGCTTCTCTTTTAAGGGCAAACTTCTTTTTGGGAGGACCTCAACCTCATAAAAGATCTGGGGGAGGTTACCTCCCAACGATGTCTGGAGAATAGACCCAGGGCTGCTACTCGCTGCTCTAAATCAGGTGCACCTTCTGCATCAGAGCTCTTTTGCGATGCCCAACCGTTATTGACCTGGCAAGTCTGCCTGGGTTCTCTTCCCGGTCAGGGACTAAGTCTCACAGCCCTTTCGAGGCTGCTATTTGAAACGAGGACTGCTATTTGGCCTCAGATGTTCTCTGGCCCCAGACATGCTTGCTGATGGCCCTTCAGCCCACTCCGGAATGCTGTCAGTCGGGGGCGGCTCTCTTCTCCAGAGCATGGGCCAACATCACTAAGGACCAGTGGGTACTTGATGTCCACCATGGCTACATTCTAGATTGTACTGGTCCCATCCCAGACATTTGTCTGGTTTCCCCTTGTGGAACGGCAGCCAAACGGGCGGCAGTGCATGCAACTCTTCAGCATCTTAAATCTATGAGCCACCGTTCCAGTCCCTCAGGCTGAAAGAGGCTTGAAGTGTTAGTCTATTTCGTCATTCCAAAGAAGGATGACTCCTTCCATCCAATTCTCGATCTCAAGGGTGTCAATCGCTCCCTTCAGATTCCACATTTTTGGTGGAAACTTTGCTCTGTTAGTGTGGACCGAGGAGTTCCTGGCCATCCTCTATTTTTACCACCTGACAGGACCAGCAGCGTTTTCTTCGCTTTGCTGTTTAAGGGTGGACATTAATAATTTTGTGTGTGGCCAATTGGCCTTGCCATGGCACCACACACCTTTATGAAGATAATGGTGGTCATGGCTGCTGCCCTCCGGGAACAGGGAGGTTGTCATTCATATTTGGACGACTGACTCATTCGAGCGAAGACGCGCAAGGAGGCTCGGGAAGTTGTCTCCTGAGTGGTCAAGTTGCTGGAGAGCTTCAGTTGTATAGTCAGTCGAACCAAGTGTGTTCTACAGCCCTCTTCTTCCCTTGACTTCCTTTGTGCGACATTAGACACCCACAAGGGGGAGAGTCTTCCTCATGGAAGACAGCTTCTGAAAATTTGCAGACCAGCTTCGACTTTTTTTTTTTTTTTCTCTTGCAGGCTTGGCCCCAGCCTGGGATTATCTTCAGGTTCTAGGGGCCATGGCAGCCACAATTGAGATGGTGCTGTGGGCACAAGCACACAGACCCCTACTGCACACTCTCCTGTCTAGTTGGTATCCCATGTTGTGGGAGTTCATGGTTTGCCTTACAGCTACCTCAAATGGTGTGTCAGGATCTTCAATGGTGGCTATCTCTGGTCCATCTCCTGCATGTCAGGCTAGCGTTGGCCATGATAACCCAGTGCGGGGCATTCAACAGCATATCTGGCTAGGGACTTACTGTCATGATAAGGCAGCTTAAGGTAGTTGGCACCCTCGAAACGCAGTGGCTTAACTGCCTTGAAGCTCGGGCAGTCCGCCTTGTCTTGCCTTGCTGCAGTTTCAGCCTCTATTTCAGGGTCAGGCAGTTCGTGTTTTTGCAACAATGGTAGCTTACCTCAACCGGCAGGGTGGCACAGTGTCATGGCATAACCAAGGAGACCTACTTGGGTGAAGACCAACTTACAAGCTCTGTCTGCCCAACACATAGTGGGGTGGACAATGTTCAGGTGGGGTCAGCCTGTTCTCGACCTCATGGCCATAGCAGCAAACTGAGCCATGCTTCTTGCGGGTGCTTTCAAAACAGACTGGATGCGCTTGTGCAGCCTTGGCTAAGCAGCCAGCTTCTGTACCTTTTCCCTCATATCAGTGTTCATCTGGCCTTGCTGATCTGATGTGCCTCCTTGCAGCTCCTCCTCTTCCGCTCGGGGCATGCCGGGATCTGCTACGTCAAGGGCCCATGCTGATGGATATTCCAGCTCCTTACTTATGGCTTGACTCTTGAGAGGCATGTTTAGTGTGGAAGGGCTATTCTACTAAGGTGGTTTCTGCCCTTCTAAAGGCCCGGCATCGTCCTATCTCCCCTGGCGTATGCCTGGGTTTGGTGCCTTTTTGAGTCTCAGTGCTCGTAGCGTTGGGTTTCAATGTGACGCTCCTCCATTCCTGTATATCCTGTGTTTTTTGTTTTTTTTACAGGACTGTTTCGATAAGGGTTTGGCACGCAACTCCTTGCACGTGCAGGTCATGGCCCTTACATGTTTCTGTGGTCCCATTGCAGGGCACTCCATGGTGGATGTCAGCTGCTTTCTCAAGGGCCAACGCTCCCTACACCCTCTAAGTCCAGTTGTTCCCACCTGGGATCTCTCCCTCATACTTCATAGATTTATGCAGCTGCCTTGCCCCTTAAGGGCATTACTCTCTGCGATCTCTCATTTAAGATGGCCTTCTTGGTGGCAATTACATAGAGCCTGGAGCTCGGACACCCTCCTGGCCGATCTTGTCGAGCTCCTTATCTCGCCATCTCCAGGGAGGTATTATCCATGCGGACTATAACCCCTCCTTTCTATCTGAGGTCGTTTCACCCTTCCACTCAATCAGGCCATTTCTCTGCCTTCCTTTCCCAGAGAGTTGTCTGTGCTAATGCTAGCCTTCCCACTTGTGTGGACTGGTTTAACAGGACTCCAGGAAAGGAAATTAGCAGTAAGTGAAACTTCTCCTTCTGAGTGGGTACGCCTCCCTTCTTTTTTTCGGTGTGCTCCATTTATCTCCAGGAACAAGCAGGGATGTATTTTATTTAGCAATGCTTATACACTGCCTTTCCCTGGGTCAAAGCGGTGTACATTCAGGTACAGTGTATATATTTTTCCCTTAACCCTCCATTGACTCAGGTACAAAAATTGTAAGCCCTTCGGGGACATGTGGCTTGCCTAAGGCTACAAGGAGCGCCTGTGAGACCAGAAACACCAGTCCCTCTGGCCTGAGGTTGCTGTCCTCCAGTGGGATTCAAACCTCTGGCCCAAGGTAACTTATCCCAACCACTAGGCTACCCTTCCCCCTTGGTCTTCACATATGGGGTGATGTCAGCTATGGAGCCCATGCAGGAACACTCCCCAGCCTGTGGCGCTGCCTTCCGAACACCACCTCTTCAGTTTATTTATCGCTACAGAAAATTCTCTTGGTTTTTCTGTGGTTTGCGTCTGCCTTCCCATCCGCCAGCACAGTCTCAACACTGCCGGTTCACTTATTCTTTTTTTTTTTTAAATAAATAAAATTCAGGCGTATTGATGCCATCTTAAGCCTACCATACCATCCACGCTGTCTGTGGAGAAACTGACTAGTGGTTTCAAAAAATGTTCCCAAGTGTGGCAGTACCATTTTGGCAACTGACACACATGACTGGTGCTTGAAATGCCTCAGGCCTGATCACCAGCCAATGTTCCCTTTGTGTTTAAAAAAAAAAAAAAAAAAAAGGCCTGCAGAACCAGTCTTCTAAATTTGGAAGTCTCTTCGCTTCAGATATGGTATCTTTGGCATCGACACCAGTGAGAGCCTCATCCTTCTCTCATGGATCTCGGGTATCGAAAGTGTCCAAGCACAAGTTTTCATCAAAGATGGAAAATTCCTCCCAGAGAGATCTCGTTTACAGCATCGATATGCCTCTGGCATTAATCGGAAGGTTGACTGGCCAGCGAAAGGGCCCCAGCAGGAGGACCTACCCTCCAAAAGCCATCGAGGAGCTCCAGGATGCTCCTGAAGCCTTTACCTCAGAACTACTGGTGCCGTGCTCTGGGACGGTGGCGCAAGCATCGGCAACCTCAGGCCAGAGTATAGTGGCCATAGAGCAGAGCTTGGCAGCATCTGTTCCCATCAAACCTTTGTCCTCCGACAGGCCATCTATACCGGTACCTTTGGCAATTGCCTTTTCCTATTCGTCTCTCCGGGCCAGTCCAGGACATCTTGGGTGGTCAATCCGCTCCAGCAGCTGAGGACTGGAATCTGAAAGGTTTTCCTGACAGCCTATCCAGCTCCCCTAGGTGTCAGCTAATCAGTCTTACAGTCCTCAGCAGCTGAGCTAGACGATGTTGGAACAGCTCCCCAGAGATACGAATAGAAAAGTGTCAGGGTTTAGCTATGGGTCTCTCTTCTTCTAAGGAGATCGGGTTTTTGGTATGGGGCTATAGGTTTTAGATACCGGGCTGTGCTTGGTTTAAAAAAAAAAAAAAAAGAAAAAACATTAAGTCCAAACGACAGGAAAACGAATCGCGAAGATAAGGAGAGATTTGACTGAAGGGGGCTATGCCCAGTCCGTAGCGCTAGCGGTCGGGGAAGCTCCCCTTGACCCTCTGTGCTCCGTCTTCACGAGGTAGAGCCTGCCTTTTTAAGGACATTGCGATTCGGCAGTGGATAAGCAGGCCTGGGAGCTCCAGTGTCCTCTCCCTGCATTCGACGGCATCCTCGCATCTGCTTACCGTTAGCAACGGCACAGCGGTGCTTGCAGGATCGCTGAAGCTCCGCTCAGTCAGCGAGTGGTGAGTCTCCTTTGGGTGCTTGATTTTTGGATTTGTGAGGATTTTTGTATCTGACTGGGGTGTTTTTCCTTGACACGCAGTTTTTTTCTTTTTTGGTTTCATTTTGGGGAATTCCGTTCTGAGTCGGTTCGAGCTGTTTTGTTTGCGATTATCTTTTTCTTTTCGGGGGCAGTGTTAGTATGGAGGATAAAGCCTCCGAGACTGGTCTCATTTTACCTCACGGTGCAGGGGAGAGAGCGGAAACGGTGGCCATTTTGTCAGATCAGGCCGGTGCTCCCGTGCCTCTTAGTAAACCCCACAAGAGGAAAGCAAAGTCGCTGAAACAGACTATGGCTACAGAACTAAAGCATCAGCCCCTTCCTGCGGCGCAGGAGACTCTCTCAGTGCTTATTTTTCTCCTGAGTTTATTCTCTCTACATCAGGCTTATCTCCTGAAGCAGACACAGGTCGCTCTTCCTCCTGGACCTGACAACCTTTTTGGTTCTCCAGTAGCAGCCCCTTCAGAGGCTCACTTAGGGGAATCTAGCTCTGCGGTGCTGCAGGGCAGGGACCTCACTATGGAGCATAATGAGGCTCCTAGTGTGCCATCCCCAGGAGTGGAAGAAGGTGAGTTTCTCTCTGATCCAGGCTTAGAATCTTGGTCTGGGGATTTGGAGGAAGGTGAACTGGGTCCTGGGGAGGATCCCAATGTTTTTCGGATGTTCCGTAAGGAGGAGCTGGGAGCATTGATCTCTCAGTCTCTTTCAGCTTTGAATTTAGTCCTCCCAGCCGTACAGCAGGAGCCCTTAGAGGATCCCTTGCTGCAAGGGTTCTGATCTGAAAACAAGTGTTTCCCTGTACATCGCGTTATCAAACAGATGATAGAGGCTGAGTGGGAATTTCCGGAAGCGTCTCTCAGGGGAGGACGCTCAATGGCTAGGCTTTACCCTGTGCCTCGGGAAGAGAAGGACCTATTGCGTATGCCCAAGGTGGATGCGTTGGTGTCGGCCGTCACTCGAAAGACCACCATTCCTGTAGAAGGGGGGATGGCTCTCAAAGATTTACAGGATCGCCGTTTAGAGGCGCTTTTGAAGCAGGCCTTTGATTCTAGTGCGTTAGCCCTTCAAGCGTCTATTTGTGGTGCTTATGTGTCTAGAGCCTCCATCCGTTGGCTGCAGGGGGAGAGCAGTCTTCGGAGAGAGGGGACGAAGCTTCCGCGGACGTGGCAAAGCTAGAGTCGGGGGCTGCCTATCAAGCTGATGCCTTTTATGATTTGGTTCGCATCTCAGCTAAGGCTATGGCTTCTGTTATCGCCGCTAGGCGTTTCCTTTGGCTTAGGAATTGGGCGGCGGATGCGTCTTCCAAGGCGCGTCTTAGTAAATTGCCATATAAAGGCAAGTTGTTATTTGGTGAGGCCTTAGACAAGATTGTTAAAGATTTGGGTGACTCCAAAGGGGGGCGTCTGCCGGAAGACCATCCAAGAGCTTCGAAGCAGGGGTCCATACAACAAGGTCAAGGTCGGGACTTTTGTAGGTTCCGGGGGGCACGTTTCACCCCTTATCAGCACGGTCGGTTTGTGTCTAGAGGACATCCCTTTTGGGGATCCAGAGGTTTCGGTAGGGGCTACTTTGGTGCCCAGCAGACCGCAACCAAAAAGTCCCAATCAAGTGAGGCCGGTCCAGGTGGAGGTTCCAGTAGGAGGTCGGTTACAGCTGTTTCTCTCCACCTGGGCCAGTATAACCACGGATCAGTGGGTTCTTGAGGTTATCAGAGACGGTTCTGCCTTAGAATTCGAGCAACGGGTTCCAGACGTGTTTGTCCTGTCTCCCTGTGGTCCGCAGGCAAAGATGGAAGCGGTTGGAGAGATGCTCCGCCGTCTGTCGTCTCTTCATGCAGTGGTCCCGGTGCCTACAGACCAGTGTGGATTAGGTCGATACTCAATTTTATTTTGTGGTTCCAAAGAAAGAAGGTTCTTTTCGTCCTATTCTAGACCTCAAGCACGTGAATCGTCGTTTGGGGGGGGTGCCTCATTTTCGGATGGAAACCTTACGATCGGTGATGCGCTCGGTTCGGCCAGGCGAGTTTCTTGCTTACAGAGGCTTACCTGCACATTACTATTCGGACCGAACATCAGAAGTATCTGCGTTTCGCGGTGCCCATGGGTCATTTTCAGTTTCGGGTGTTACCGTTTGGGCTTGCCACGGCACCTCGCACCTTCACCAAAGTGATGGTCGTCGTTGCGGCTGCGCTCCGGAAGGAGGGAATTCAGTTCATCCTTACTTGGACGATTGGTTGATTCGGGTGTCGTCGCAGACAGTCGGTGAAGGCCACGGCGCGAGTAGTGCAAGTCCTGGAGCAGTTAGGTTGGGTCATCAACCATGCAAAGAGCCATTTGGAACCCGTTCGGCGGTTGATGTATCTGGGGGCCCTATTCGACACAGGAGTGGGGTCCGTTTTTCTTCCGGAAGTCAGAGTGCGGAAAATCTTACGGCAGGTGGCAGCGTTTCTGCGAGTCAAGGCTCCGATGGCTTGGCGGTACCTGCAGTTGCTGGGGTCCATGGCGGCCACCTTGGATTTGGTTCCGTGGGCCAGAGCTCACATGCGGCCGCTGCAGAGCGCATTGTTGTCCCGTTGGTCCCCTCAAGAGCATCCTCTCTCGCGCAGGTTAGTCTGTCCGGAGGCCGTGCGTCTCAGTTTGCTCTGGTGGTCGATTCCAGCCCATCTTCAAGCGGGAGTTCCTCTGGAGGTGTCGAACTGGGTGTTACTCACAACAGACGCGAGCCTCTCCGGGTGGGAGGCGCATTGTCTGGGTCGTGTGACTCAAGGTTTGTGGTCGGCAGAGGAGAGGACCTGGTCGATCAATCGTTTGGAGCTCAGAGCGGTCCGTCTCGCGCTGCTGGTCTTTGTGGGAGTGCTTGTCGGGCAGGCAGTGCGGGTTTTCTCCGACAATCAGGTGACAGTTTCTTACATCAACAGACAAGGCGGCACGGGCAGTGCTCTGTTGCTGGAAGAATGCCTGCTGTTTCAGTGGGCGGAAGCCCATTTCGTGGCGATATCGGCGGCTCACATGGCTGGCAAGGACAACGTTCAGGTGGATTATCTCAGTCTTCATTGTCTAGATCTGGGGGAGTGGGCACTAGACGAGGAGGTCTTTTGGGAGATTTCTCGGAAGTGGGGGCAGCTTGTCCTCGACCTTATGGCTATCCAGTCCAATGCCAAGGCCGCTCGGTTTTACATCCGGCGCAGGGAACACATGTCAGAAGGTCTCAACGGTCTGGTACAGCTTTGGCCTCAACATCAGCTACTTTGTGTTTCCTCTGTGGCCACTCTTGGGAAGGGTCATCCAAAGAGTGGCTGCTCACAGCGGTCCGGTGATTCTGGTGGCTCCGGATTGGCCTCGGTGCCCTTGGTATGCCGACCTGATGCGGCTGCTCGTAGCACCTCCCTGGAGGCTGCCTGTCCACAGCGATCTCTTGAGACAAGGTCCAGTGCTCATGCCGGACGTGGATCGATTCTGTCTTACGGCTTGGCTCTTGAACGGTGCAGGTTGCAGCGCAAGGGCTACTCAAGTGCGGTGATAGCTACTCTGTTGCAGTCCAAACGGCGGTCAACGCCATTGGCTTACATTAGAGTTTGGCATTTCTTTGAAGCTTGGTGCGTTGAGCGTAAAGCGTTGCCCGGGAGGGCGTCGCTACCAGAGATTTTGGGTTTCCTTCAGGGAGGATTGGAGAAAGGTTTGGCACTTAGTACCTTGCGGGTTCAGGTGGCGGCGCTGGCCTGTTACAGAGGTAAGGTACAGGGCAGGCTGCTTGCTTCCCATCCTGATGTGCTCAGTTTCCTTCGAGCTGCTAAAAACATTAGGCCTCCGAGGCATCCGGTAGTTCCTCCTTGGGATTTGAACCTGGTGCTCCAGGCGTTGTCGGATCCGGCGTTTGTCGGACACAGGTCGGAGCACCTACGTGAGTTGTCCTGGAAGACAGCCTTTCTGGTGGCTTTGTGTTCGGCTAGAAGGATTTCAGATCTTCAGGCTCTATCCTGCAAGGAACCGTTCCTTCACTTTTCGGCGGAGAAGGTGGTGTTGAGACCGGTGCCTTTTTTTCTTCCCAAAGTGGTTTCTCCTTTTCACATCAATCAGGTTGTTTCCCTTCCTACCTTCGATGGGATGGGGAACAGTGGTTTGGATCGTTCCCTTAGGCGGCTGAACTTGGGGCGCGTGTTGCGTAAGTATATCAAGGTCACAGCGTCTTTTCGGCAGTCCGACCGGTTGTTTGTTCTTTATGGTGGTGCAGTGAAGGGTAAGGCGGCCACCAAAGCGTCTATCGCTCGCTGGGTGAAACATGCTATTCGTGCCGCGTACGAGGCGAAGGGTGTGCCGGTTCCTCAGGGTCTGGGAGCTCATTCAACCAGAGGTCAGGCTACCTCTTGGGCGGAGTATGCGTTGGTTCCGCCGGTGGACATTTGTCGAGCGGCTACGTGGTCGTCTTTACAGATGTTTGCAAAGCATTATCGGTTGGATGTTCAAGCTCGAGAGGACGCCAGAGTTGGGCGTGGCGGCGCTTGTGGCAGGTATCGCAGGACCCTCCCGGATTTAAGTACTGCTTTGGTACTTCCCAAGATGTCCTGGACTGGCCCGGAGAGACGAATAGGAAGAAGAAATTAGGCCTTACCTGCTAATTGTCTTTACTTGAGTACTCTCCGGGCCAGTCCAGGACCCTCCCTTAGTGTATCTGCGAGTTTTAGGTGAGGAGGAGGATTGTTCGGTTGGTTGTTCTTTTGTCAAGGAGCTGTACAATGCAGTGGCTTAGGATACTGAGGTTCCCTTTGGGAAGGGGAAACAAAAAGAAAAAAAAAAAAAGACCACATAGGGCACGAGGAATCGTAATTGCACATGCTGCTTAGCGGCTGCAGCAACGCTGCCGTGCACCTGCTTCTCTTAAGGGACAGACTGTGTTTGTCAGTCTATATTGCATATAGGAAGTGAGGCCTACCTCATTGTCTACTTCCGTAACTGATGGGATGGCACAACGTTTTTCCCTGGTTTTTCTTGTTTTGTTAGGTTATAAGTGTTCTTAGGGCTAGCTTCCCTGCTTTGTAACCGAGAGACTGATTAGCTGACACCTAGGGGAGCTGGATAGGCTGTCAGGAAAACCTTTCAGATTCCAGTCCTCAGCTGCTGGAGCGGATTGACCACCCAAGATGTCCTGGACTGGCCCGGAGAGTACTCAAGGAAAGACAACTAGCAGGTAAGGCCTAATTTCTTCTTCCTGCTTCTCTTCACAGGGTCAGTCGGCATTTGTTTCCCAATTGTGTTGCTATTTCCTGACATGATTTTTGTGCCGTGGCTGCCATTCATTCTTAAATCTGTCGCTTTTTGGATCCCTGGTTCTTCCTCTGACTTTATCTTTTACCCTGTTGTGAAAATGCCACCGTCCCTACAGCGCTGCTTCGACTGTGGGAAGAAATGTAAGACTTTAAGTAGTTTGTGTTCGCCTGTGGTTCTGATCAAAGGGGTCCCGTGTCTGCAGGTCCTGGTTCCTGTAGCTCTTTCATAAGAACATAAGAGATGTCATACTGGGTCAGACCAAGGTCCATCAAGCCCAGTATCCTGTTTCCAACAGTGGCCAGTCGAGGTCATACGTACCTAGCAGTTTCCCCAAAAGACACAGGTTCCACAATGCTTGTATTTGTGTCAAGCATTGATATCCTGGGTCCCTTTTTAATAATGGTTTATGGACATTACCTCCAGGAACTTGTCCAAACCTTTTTTTAAACCCAGCTACACAAACAGCCTTTACGAGTATTACATCCTCCGGTAACAAATTCCAGAATTTGATTACACATTGAGTGAAAAAATATTTTCTTTTATTAGTCTTAAGTAGTTTACCCTGTAGCTTTATTGCCTGTCCCCTAGTCTTCCTATATTCCGATAACATAAACAATTGATTTACGTTTACCCGTTTCACTCCGTTCATTAATTTATAGACTTTTATCATATCTCCCCTCAGCTGTCTCTTTTCTAGGTTAAAGAGCCCTAATCTTTCTAGCCTTTATTCATAGAGGTATCCTTCCATCCCCTTTACCATTTTGGTGGCTCTTCTCTGACCCTCTTCTAATAACGCTATATCCTTAAGATAACAGCAACCAGAATTGCACATAATATTCAAGGTGCAGCTACACTATGGATCGATAGAGGCATTTCCTTTCCTTCTATTTCTCTTGGCTGCCGCTTTACACTGGGCCGAGGGTTTTAACATGTTATCCACAATGACGCCTAAATCATTTTCCTGTGTGGTTCCTAATCTGGAACCTTGCATCGTGTAACCATAGTTTGGATTGTTCTTCCCTAGGTGCATAACTTTGCACTTATTCACATTTTCTAGTTCATACTGCTAGACCAGTCCAGACAAACGGGTTATGTCCCCCTGCCAGCAGATGTTGGAGACAGAGGAAAAACTCCAGAGCTGTGATTGGTCGGGCTCTGGTTGGTATAGGTGTCCCCCTAGTGGTTCTAGCCAGTATTTCTCTGTCTCCAGCAGATGATAGTGTTTTTTCCTTAGCTCTTTGAGTTTTTTTTTTTCTTTCATCAAGAGGTCATTTTTGGAAACTGGAGGCTCCAGGGCACACTTGAGGTGATCCCCTGGATTTCCCAGTCAGGCTGCACTATCAGTGAGCTCCTGGTCTAGAGAATCAGTGGAGTTCTTGTCCCTAAAGGGGGTGATTTGGGCTCCTGGCCAGGAGGGCCTACCTTGCCCGGAGTAAAGGATTGCAATTATTGCACTCTGCAGATCTGCAGGAATGAGTCTTCACATATGGGTATCGTCGGTACCGACAGAGCCTGCGCGGGAACGCTCCCCAGCGTCCAAAAGGAAAGCTTTTGGGAGCATCCCACAGTACCTGCGCGCTGCCTTCCCGCCTTTCCTAACTGCCTCTCTCCAGTTCTTCTTTTCCGCGGAGCCAGCAGGTCGTGTTCCTGTCACCGCTGAAGAAGTTCTTTATTTTATTTCTTTGGTCGCGCGTCTGTCGTCTTTGACGTCGGACCGGTACCGCCGGTCTTTCTTCTTTGGAAAAAAAAAAAAAAGACTATTCTCACTTCTGTGCTTTTTTTCTTTGGCCTTAGGCCTATGAGAAATTCTCCTCATGGAGAAGCCCGCTTCCGGGTTTAAAAAGTGCACGAAGTGCAGCGGCACTATTTCTGTCACTGACACCCATGACTGGTGTCCTAAAATGTTTGGGTTCTGACCACTCCATCACGGATATTGAGTCCTGTTCCATGATGTCTAAAAGAGGTCTACAGAATCGAGCAGCCAAGCTCAGTACCCTGTTTCCCTCTGATGCAGCTTCGGTAGCATCGACGTCTTCCAGGGCTGCTTCTTCCTCCCAAGGATCTCAGGTAACCAAACTCAAATCCAGCCGGTCCTCGAAGGGTAGATCTCCCTCCAAGTATCGCGATGCCTCCCGGCTTCCTCTTGAGGAATCCGCACCGGCAAAATTACCCCGGCGGGAGGCTCCGGCTTCCAAAGCTTTATCTATGGGGTCATAGGTTGACATCGATGGCTCGGCCTCGACCGATCACCTGTTGCCATGTTCTGGGGTACCGGTATCCAGACATTGGTGGCGTCGATGGATCAGAATATTCTGACCATGCAGCGTGCCATTACAGCATTCATACAAGCTGCGACGCCTCCAGTACCGCAACAAACTCTGTTGTCGGTACTGGTTCCGGCACCGGTACCGACTGCATCGGCTTCGGTGTCGACTGCAGCGGTACCCTGTTCTGTGATGCCCATCGGTACCGAATCGGTACCGATCACTCCCGATGTCGATACCACTCGGTACGCGTATCGGGCTCTGCAGGAGCAACCAGATAGGCGATACTTCGATTCCTCTGAAGACTCTGATGAATCAGAGGTCTCTGTCGAAGCATCGGTAATCCTTCCTCAGGAGCCCTCTTCTCCAAAAAGAAGAATGTCTCCTCCAGAAGACTTGTCTTTTCAAGACTTCATTAGGGAAGTGGCCAGGGGCCTCTCCATTTCAGTGGCCCCTGTGGCAGAGCCTAGAGCCAAAAAATTGGATATCTTGCAATATCCTAAGGCTCCTAAAGAGGCAGCTACTTTACCAATTCATGAGATCCTTTATGATCACATGTTGGGCATATGGGAGACACCTCTCACCACCTCCCCTCATTCTCGTAGGTTGGACACCATGTCCGTGTTCCTCCTTGTCCTGGCTTTCATAAAACTCAGCTTCCTCACCACTCTGTTGTGGTGGAGTCTGCTATAAAGAGTGCAAAAAGGCACTCATCCAATCCTCCAGGAAGAGAATGCAGAACCTTAGATGCTTTTGGCAGGAGAATTTTCCAGGCCAATATGCTTGTTGCTAGAATCAACTCCTATAGTCTCTATATGGGGATGTTTCTAAAAGAGGTGACAGATCACCTACAAACTTTATCTCCTTTTGTTTCAGAAGATAAGAGGAGTTTCTCACCTGGCTTAAACATGCCCAGGATGTTTCCAAGTTTTCTAACCGTGCAGCCTTTGACTCTTTTGAGTGTGCTAGCAGAGCCTCGGCTATTGCCATAGGTGCACGCAGAGTTGCTTGGCTACAAGCTTCTGATTTGGAACCCTGGGTCCAGGATGGACTAGGAAATCTTCCTTGTACAGGTGAAAACCTTTTTGGCAAAGATTGGCAAGCAAAGACCACTCAAATGGATGCTGAAAATTCTGCTTTAGATAGACTTTCAAAGTCTACTTCTGCTCCTGTTAAGAAAAGGTTGTTTTAAAAAGGGATTTTTTCCCAAAAAGGGGAGATATCCTGTTTATGGTCAACAGGCATCTTCTGCAGGTCATTTTGCTGCAAAGCGACAGCAACAACCTAAACAGGCCAAGCCTAAGGCTGCAAAGACTGCTACGGCCCAACAGCCTCATCCTCCTCAGGGCCTTTGACTTTCAGCTAGAGAACTTAGCCTTTCTGGCTCTAAAAGAACCAGAGCCTCTCACCATTCCAGGAAGGTTAGCTCACTTTGCTCCCAGGTGGGAACAAATCACAGCAGAGCAATGGACCCTCTCCATCATAAGGGAGGGGTACAAGCTTCATTTCTTAAACCTTCCTCCTCACACCATGGTGAGACAGTTCAATTCTCCAACATCTCTCCTCGACCTGGGTCAGGAGATTGCTACCCTTCTTGCCCAAGGGGCAATAGAAGAAGTGCCCCTTCTTCAGCAGGGCTCAGGGTTCTAATCCCCCTACTTTCTTATCCCAAAGAAAACAGGGGGCTACAGACCATACTAGATCTCAGAGAATTGAACAAGTTTCTATACAAGAAGTTCAAGATGATTTCTCTCGGTGCTCTCCTTCCATACCTTCAGAGTCAGGATTGGCTTTGTTCTCTAGATCTCAAGGATGCGTACACCCATGTCTTCATCCATCCAACACACAGAAGGTTCCTTCGGTTCCTTTACCGAGGAAAGCACTACCAATACAAGGTGCTTCCTTTCGGTCTGGCCTCTGCACCAAGAGTGTTCACAAAATGCATGGCAGTAGTAGCTGCATTTCTACGCACTCTAGGGATATTTGTATTCCCATATCTGGATGACTGGCTCATCCAAGCTCCATCCCAGTCGGAGGCCCAGACTTCCCTAGCCTGCACAAGGCGTGTTCTTCAGTATCTGGGACTTGTAATAAACATTCCAAAATCCCATCTCACCCCTACTCAGTCTCTAGAGTTCATAGGGGCCTTGCTGGATACCACAACTGCAAGGGCCTATCTTCCCCAGGCCCGTTGCCTACGCTTGGTGCAGTTAGCCTCACAGATTCAGTTAAAATCCCATTTAACTGCTCGAGAGATGTTACAACTGTTAGGCCACATGGCATCCACTGTGCATGTGGTTCCTTACGCCCGCCTTCACATGAGAGCAGCTCAATGGACTCTGTCCACCCAATGGACCCAGGCATCAGGGTGCCTGTCAGACAAAATAGCAACCTCCAGTCGCCTTTTTTGCTCTCTCCAGTGGTGGAAGTCCACTCAAAATCTGTTGCTGGGGTCCCCCTTTCAACAGGTGTTACCCCAAGCAACCCTTACAACAGATGCCTCTCCAAGAGGTTGGGGAGCTCATCTACAAGATCTCTCCATTCAAGGCATCTGGTCTCCACAGGAGACATCTCTATATATCAACCTCTTAGAGCTCAGAGCAATTTTTCTACCTCTCAGTCTTCCACACCCTGCTCAGCTACAAGACAGTCCTCATCCACACGGACAACCAAGTAGTCATGTTCTACGTGAACAAGCAGGGCGGGACTGGCTCTCTGTCGCTTTGCAACGAAGCTTTGAGATTGTGGGCCTTCGCCAGAGAGCATCAAATTCATCTCATGGCAGTGTATCTTCCAGGGGTTCAAAACTCTTGGGCAGACAGACTCAGTCGAGTTCTGCTTCCACACGAATGGTCCCTCCATGGGGACCAGATAGCCAGGATCTTCCGAATTTGGGGAACCCCGGACATAGACCTGTTTGCAAGTCCATGGAATGCCAAACTTCCCCAGTTCTGTTCCAGGATTCTGTATCAGGGAGTTCAGGCCAGGGATGCCTTCCTCCTTCATTGGGGGCAAGACTTCCTCTATGCCTTTCCACCCATTCCCCTAATTCCCAAGACACTGTTCAAACTTCAGAGAGACAGGGGGTCTATGATCCTCATAGCACCACATTGGCCACGCCAAGTGTGGTACTCTCTACTTCTGCATCTCTCTCAAGCTCCCTCCCTGGACTTGGGATCTGCTCCAGACCTCCTGTCCCAGGAGGAGGGAACGTTGTGGCACCCAAATCCCCAGTCTCTTCACCTCAGAGCCTGGTTGCTGAAGGCCTAGACCTTCAAGATTTGCATCTTTCTCAGCAAGTGAAGGATATCCTTCATGCTTCCAGAAAGCCTTCCACTAGATGTTCCTATGCTTTTAAATGGAAAAGGTTTACCATTTGGTGTGCAGAGAAGGGTCTTAACCCTCTTGCAATACCTCTGAATTCTTTACTAGAGTATTTGCTGCATTTATCCCATGCAGGCCTTAAAACGAATTCAGTAAGAGTCCATTTGAGTGCTATTGCAGCATCCCTTAAACCTCTCAATGGACAGCCTATTTCCCCTCATCCTCTTATAGCAAGATTCATGAGAGACCTTCTTTTAACTAAACCTCCCATTAGACCACCTCCAGTGGCATGGGACTTGAATCTGGTTCTTGGCCAGCTTATGCAGCCACCCTTTGAACCCTTAGCAACTACCTCCTTGAAATTCCTTTCCTGGAAGGTTATTTTTCTCATTGCAGTCACTTCAGCTCACCGCATCAGTGAGCTGCAAGCCTTGGTGGCTAATCCTCCTTATACAAGGTTCCATCATGACAAGGTAGTCCTCAGGACCAATCCACACTTTATGCCTAAAGTGGTCTCACCTTTTCATCTGAACCAAGAGGTATATTTACCTGTCTTTTTTCCAGGACCTCATGCATTAAGTGCAGAGGAATCTCCATACCCTGGATTGTAAGAGAGCGCTTGCTTTTTACTTACAAAGGACACAGCAACATAGAAAGTCCTCTCAACTCTTTGTTGCTTTCGATCCCTCTCATTTAGGACTTCCAGTCTCTAAGAGAACTCTGTCCAATTGGATTGCTCAGTGTATTTCTTTCACCTACCAGAGTAAGAACTTTTCTCTGGAGGGCCATGTCACAGCTCATAATGTGAGGGCCATGGCAGCCTCTATGGCTCATCTAAATTCTGTGTCCATCGACCAAATCTGTCGAGCGGCCACCTGGGCCTCGGTTCATACCTTTACAGCCCATTATTGCTTGGACAAGGACTCTCGCCGGGATGCCTTGTTTGGTCAGGCTGTTCTCAAACACCTGTTCCATACCTTTACCAAAATGATAAAGGGGATGGAAGGATACTCCTATGAAGAAAGGCTAAAAAGGTTAGGGCTCTTTAACCTGGAAAAGAGACGGCTGAGGGGAGATATGATAGAAGTCTATAAATTAATGAACGGAGTGGAACGGGTAAACGTAGATCGATTGTTTACGTTATCAGAATATAGAAAGACTAGGGGACATGCAATGAAGCTACAGGGTAAACTATTTAAGACCAATAAAAGAAAATATTTTTTCACTCAACGTGTAATCAAACTCTGGCATTTGTTACTGGAGGATGTAGTAAAGGCTGTTAGTGTAGCTGGGTTTAAAAAAGGTTTGGACAAGTTCCTGGAGGAAAGGTCCATAAATCATTATTAAGAAGTGACCGAAGATATCAATGCTTGACCCAGTACAAGCATTGCAGAACCTGTGTCTCTTGGGGAAACTGCTAGGTACATATGACCTAGATTGGCCACTGTTGGAAACAGAATACTGGGCTTGATGGACCTTGGTCTGACCCAGTATGGCATATCTTATGTTCTTATGTTACCTAATCAACTCCTACCCCCCATCCCTGGTTGGATGCCCGAGATCCATAGGGGGAGGTAGAGCCCTTCTCAGGGACTCACAACTTTGGGGATCTCTTTAGCATCTCTAGCTGGGGAGCCCCCTTATGTGAAGACTCATTCCTGCTTGTTCCTGGAGATAGCACAGTTACTTACCTGTAAAAGGTGATCTCTGGGAACAGCAGGAATAAGTCTTCACAACCCACCCACCTCCCTAGGAGTTGTATCTTTCTATCTACCTTTCCTTTCTCTCTCTCTTTGTCTCAGCTTAAAACTTGAACTGGAGAGAAGCAGTTAGGAAAGGCGGGAAGGCAGCGCAAAGGTGCTGTGGGATGCTCCCAAAAGCTTTCCTTTTGGACGCTGGGGAGCATTCCTGCGCAGGCTCTGTCGGTACCGACGATATCCATATGTGAAGACTTATTCCTGCTGTTCCCAGAGATCACCTGTTACAGGTAAGTAACTGCTTTCTCTGCGTGACCTGATCCTTCATGCAGCACTGAAATTGTCTGTGCGTTTGTGCTCTTCGGCCTTTTTAAGAGCCCGCTACCACCACCATCTCTGTCTCACTAACTTCTTACCTGGGTCTAGTTGCATGGCAGGGGACATGACATCGGGGGATCGCTCAGATGCCTATTTTTAGTGTCATCGCATTCGCCGCAGCTTACCAGTGAAACGGAAGGGCACAGGTCCTCATTTTGAGCAGCACATCGGGAGATCGCACAGCCTTTTGAACTACACACATCTGTTTCAATTTTTGCTCGCTGGATCGTAGATTTGCCTCGAATGGACCCGTGGTAGCCTTTTAGAATTCAGCATGTTCCCTTTAGCAGAGCTTGGGTTCCTTCTCTGTGCTTTTACTGGGGCACGTTTTCGTGGGCTTTCTTTCTCCTCAGTGGTGGCCATTTTCCTCCTGCATGGCTGACATTGCGATCCTTTTTTCTCAGCTATATATATATTTTTTTTTTTGGTTTGCGTTTCCACAGCTCCATTTTAATTGTTAACGTCTTAGAAGCCTGTCATGCTGAATTTTTAACTCTTTTGCTGCATGAGGCAATTTTAAGCAACGCAAGTGCCTTCGTCATCACAGCGCTGCATAGTTTACAGCAAGAAGCAAAAGGACCTCAAAGACAGGGTATCTACAGCCTGTTCCTCTCACCAGGGGGAATCATCCGCATCCGGGTCCTCTGCTATAGGGATCCTACTCCTGCGGCCTCTGCTATCTTAGCGAGCTCGCGTGCAGCGCCGCTGGTGGAAGGGCTCACAGAGCTTCCTTGGCTTTACCCTCAACCTACGGCCTCTGCAGTGGAAGTGTCTTCTCCATCCTCAGATGCCCCTTTTTCTTTCGCTATTTAGGCAGGCTTGGTCCGTCTGGCACTCGGAAGCGTCAGGACTTGGATCAGGGGATCATTTCACACCTACCGTAAGAAATGCGGTCGCATCTTCGCGGAAGCGTCCTCGCAGTGCTTTACCACCTAAAGACAAAGACACGGAGACATGGCCAGGGGTCCCACAGAAGAATTTGCCCTCTGGGCGGGAGGATGGAGAATACTTGCCATCCGCGGCATCTGCTGACAGCCAAGGTGAGGTGCACAATATTTGTCTTTTTCCAAAGATGACTTGCCGGCCTTGATTATTAAGGTGGTGGAGGCACTTCGCTTGGCTGACCCTCACTTACAGTCACAACCTGATCACATTCCGAAGGGCATTCGTAAGCCTTCTCAATCGTTGCCTTTTCCAACATAGCTACAGCAAATGGTGTCTCAGGAATTGGAGTCGCCGGACATTTATTTGCCTTCAGCTCGCCGCCTCGGGCAGCTCTATCTTTGGTCTCCCACAGATAGAGAAAGATGGCTTGCATATCCAAAGGGGGAAGTGCTCATAGCTGGAGTCACCAAGCATACCGCCATTCCGTTGGAAGGGGGAGCAGCTCTGCGAGATCAGCAAGATAGAAAGGTGGAAAGTCTCCTCAAGACCGCCTTTTCGGCCTCTACGCTGTCTCTCCAAGCCACCGTCTGTGGCAGTCTAGGGGCCCGAGCTTTGCTCTGTTGGATTCAGTGTTTGCCAGAGGATCCGGCATTGGACTGCTTAGAATATCTCACAGCTTACCTGGCTGATTCTTTTTACAGCTGGCTACATCTTTCTGCCTGCTCAATTGCAGCAGTTCCCGTAGCCCGGCATTGGCTATGGTTGTGCCAGTGATCGGCTGATGTTGCCTCCAAAGCGCGGCTATCCAAGCTTCCCTTTAAGGGAAGGCTTCTTTTTGGCAAGGACTGGGACAAGCTGGTCAAGGATTTGGGTGCGGTCAAGTATCAGCGCCTTCCGGGAGATAAACCAAAGTCCTCAGCCTAGATTCCGGGACCCTCGCTGGTATCGACCGGGGAGGTCGGCACTCCTACCGTCGTCAATTCGGTCTGTTCAAGGATCTTGGTCCTTGCCAGGAGCCTGGAAGAACAGGGAACCCTACTCCGCTTCAGGGGAGGGGATGTTATTTCTCCGGGCGGAGCTCCCCGGAGAAGAGCTGCTATCATAACTATGATACATCATCGTCTTCTCCTGCGTGCAATATGCCCTGTTCCTCCTGCCGAATGAGGGATGGGACATTCTTCCATTTAGTTTACGGTACCCAAAAAGGAAGGCTCATGTTGACCAATTCTCAACCTCAAGAGGGGCAATCACCATCTTCGCGTCCCCTGATTTCGAATGGAAACACTGAGCTCGGTGATCCAGGTGGTTCGCAAAGGGGGAGTTCCTCGCTTCTCTTGACCTTGCAGAAGCCTACTTTCACATTCCCATCTGCAGCGATCGATGATTCCTGTTTCAGTTTTGTGCCATGCCGGTCGGTCTCGCCACAGTCGAGTACATCCGTACTTGGACGATTGGCTCATGCGGGCGGACTCCCTCTCGGAGGCTTATGACACAGTGATCCAGGTAGTCTTTCTTGGAAAGTCTCGGATGGATCGTCAATCTAGAACAAAGCACCCTTCAACCCTCCCAAGTCCTGGAGTTTCTCGGGTCACGGTTCGATGCAGTTTAAGGCAGTCTTTTTGACTCGCGAGCGGTTCCTCAAGCGCTCAGCTCAGATTCGCGGTTTTCTCCAACAGAATTGTCCAAATGCTTGGGATTATCTGCAAGTGCTAAGATCCATGGCGGCTACCATTGACCGTGGTTCTGTGGGCCAGAGCACACCTGCGACGCTTACAACAAGCGCTTCTGTCCCATTGGTCACTGGTATCAGCAACCAATGCAAGGCTTTCCAGGTGGGGAGCTCATGGCCTAAGTTGCGCTGCTCAGGGCACGTGGTCGTTGTGCGAAGCTCGGTTGGAGGCCAGAGCGGTTAGTATTCCCTTGGGGAAATTTTGTCCCTCTACTTAGTCACCAAGCATTTTGCGTCCTCTCCAACAACGCCATGACAGTGACTTATCTCAACTGTCAAGGGGGGAATAACATGCTGGGGAGTAGCCAAAGAAATAGCCATCCTCTTTCACTAGGCAGAAAATCATCTTCTAGCCCTGTCGGCACAGCACAGTGCGGGCACGTCCAGTGTGAGAGTGGATTTTCTCAGGCGTCACGCTCTGGCTCCAAGCGAATGGGGGTTAGCGGCTTTGGGTTTTCCAAAAGATTGTACAAAATGGGGTCAACTGGTAATGGATCCGAGGGCATCATTGGCCAACACCAAAGTCGCGTGCTTTTCAGTCGCCAAAGAGAATACGGATCACTGGGAATGAATGCCTTAGCACAGCTGTAGCCGGACAGAGCCCTATTATCTGTGTTTCCTCAGTGGCCTTTACTTGGGAAGGTTATCCAGCGGATCAGAACGCATTTGAGTGCAATAATTCTGGTGGTGCTGGATTGGCTTCAAAGTCCATGGTATGCCGACCTCGTTCAGTTAGCCTGAGCGACTCCCCTGTGGCTCGGAGCACGTAAAGGCTTCCTCCAGCAAGGGCTGATATCACAGGACATTCCCGCTCCCTACTCGCTTACGGCTTGACTCTTAAACACCGCCAGCTAAGTCACAAGGGATATTCTCCTCATGTGGTAGCAACCGTGCTTAAGACTGATTGATTGACCTTCCACTTCGCGGGCACATGCCCTTGTATGGAGAATTTTTTTGATTCATGGTGCTCACAGCGCCGCCTCTTCCGTGGTGACCTCGCACCTCTCAGGTTCTCGCATTTCTCCAGGAGGGCCTGGACAAAGGATTCACCCTCTGATCTCTTAGAGTCCATGTATCACCTGTTTCAGGGGCCGATAGTCAGCTGTTCTCTTGCATCGTATTTAGACGTTGCACGATTTCTAAAAGGGGCTAAGAGGGTACGTCCTCCCCTCCATCCGGTTCTACCACCTTGGGATCTTCATGGAAGGTCCTTTTGAACCGCTGAAAGGAATAGCGCTTCACGATCTGTCTCTCAAACCTGTCTGTCTGGTAGCGATCACTTCTGCGCGTAGTGTGTCAGAATTGCAAGCCCTATCCTGCCTGATCTGTGGAAGGTAGCGGTATATAAGCAACTGTTAAATAAATAAATAAATAAAATGATCCCTATCTTTCCTTCTCCGCAGGTGGTGTGTCTTTCCGGGCCGTTCCCGTTCCTTCTTTCTTGCCAAAGGTACTCGCTCCTTTTCTTTTGGACCAGCCTATTTTCTTGCCTTGTTTTCCTAAGGGCCAGGCTTCTAAGCAAGATATCACTATCCGGAAACTTGACCTCAAGCGAATTCTCTATTGGTACCTAAAGATGACAAATTTTGTTTCGTAAATCTGACCATCTTTTTGTTCTCTTCGCGAGGCTTCAGAAGGGGCTAACAGCGTTGAAGTCTACCATTTTGAGGTGGCTTCGTCAGACTTGAATCAGCCTACATAATCCATTGCAAGTCTGTACCCTCGGGAATTTGGGCGCATTCCACGCGGGCCCAAGCATCCTCATGGCCGGAACATTCGCAGGTGACTCCTCTCGACCTTTGTAGAGCTGCAACCTGGTCCTACTTAGCCACGTTTGCCTGGTATTATCGCCTGGCTCTCTAGGCGAGGGAGGATGGGCTGTTTTGGAGTTAATGTAGTTACGGCTGCTCTGTCTTTCCACCCGGGGAGCACTTAGCTTGGGTACTACCCGTTTGTCTGGACTGGTCTAGCAGTATGAACTGGAAGGAGAAATTTCACTTACCGTTACTTTCCTTTCCTGGAATACTGCTAGACCAGTCCAGAACCCACCCAATTGTCAGTGGCAGTATTACTGATACAGAGCAGCCAACGTTTATTTTACTCCAAAACAACCAATTGAAATATCCCGGAGATAGTCCACAACCAGTGGATTCATAATAATTCTCCTAGGGATGACTATGGATCCTCCTCAGTTTATGATTCGAGTGGATGGATTTAGTAAATTAGTGCTTACCTGTACATAGTTGACATCGTTAGTCAGGGTTTTTCCCTAAGTTATTGCTTTCAAAGAATACTGGCTAGAACCACTAGGGGGACACCTATACCAACCAGAGCCTGACCAATCACAGCTCTGGAGTTTTTCTCTGTCTCCAACATCTGCTGGCAGGGGGACATAACCCATTTGTCTGGACTGGTCTAGCAGTATTCCAGGAAAGGAACTTAACGGTAAGTGAAATTTCTCCAAATTTCATCTGCCATTTTGATACCCAGTCTTCCAATTTATCAAGATCTTCTTGCAATTTTCCACAATCCTCATGGGTTTTAACAACTTTAGTTTTGTGTCATCTGCAAATTTGATAATCTCACTCATTATTCCCTTTTCCAGGTCATTTATGAATATGTCAAAAAGCAGCAGACCCAGCACAGATCTCGGGGGGTACACCACTATTCACCTTTCTCCATTAGGAAAATTGGCCATTTAGTCCTACCCTCTGCTTTCTATCGTTTAACCAGTTCCTGATCCACAATAGTACACTGCCTCCTATCCCATGGGCTCTTGCTTTAGCTCCCTCAGGGTGATGCTGGATCTCAGGATGCCCTTCCTCCAGTTTTGTTGCCTGAGCAGCCTGCTCGCACTCTACAACTCTATTCAGCTTATATCAGCTCTGGTCTCTTCTAGTTTATGCAGCTAGGCCATTAGGCCTGGGATATATGGCGCTCGGACTTGGCTACTCTGACCGTTGCTGATCCTCCATCTAGAAAGTGTGCCAGTCAAATGTTTGGCTGGAGTTTCTTCAGTTCTGGCTAAAGATACTTTCTCCTCCCAGGGCACTGGTGCCCTGCAGGTGAAGACAGTGATGAACATTCTATCACTTCTGAGTCCAGCTGGGAAGGAGAGTTCTTGCCATTGGAAGGCTCAAAGACAGTCAGGATATTCAGTTATTCTGTAAGGAAAAGCTTCCTGCTCTCATTGCTCAAATTACAGAGGCTCTGCACTTCTCAGACTCTAAAGTGCAACAGCCTTTGGATTTCTCTAAACCTCAGGTAGACCCCACCATGTGAACATTGGGAAACTACCTAAAGACTTTTCCCTAGAACTGCAACAGATGGTCTCCTTAGAGTGGTTCTTCTCCTAATGTGTTTCTACATTCTGCTCGTCGTTTGGGGCGTGTTTGTTTGGTGCTCAGATCTTGACAAATTTGTGTTTCCTTAAAGTAGATACCCTGGTCATTCAGTCACTAAACACAACCATTCCTGTGGAGGGCAGCACTGCCTTCTGTGATCAGATTGCAAGGTGGAGGGCTTTTTTTAAATTTTTTTTAAAACACTTCCTCATTGAACTTGGCATTGCAGGCCTCTGTTTGCAGAGAACTCTGCACACACTCTGCTCCGATGGCTTCAGTCACTTCTGGATTTGGCTTTGCCTTGTTTTAGAGTCAGTCACTGCCTTTCTTGCAGATGCCTTTTATGATCTGCACTTATCTCTCTGTCTATGGCTGCTGCTACAGTGGCTTGGCATTTGGCTGTGGCATGTCATTGGAATGCAGATGCTTCTTCAAAGTCTAGTCTTGCCAAGCTTCTTTTCAAGTGCTGCTGCCTATTTTATGAGGATATTCTTTAACAGGTTTTTTTTTTTTTTAATACCGCTTTATCATTTCAATCAGAGTGTTTTACATTGTAACTTAAACTTGGTAAACGTACGTTTAAACAGGGACATTGATAACTTGGGAAAACCTGAGACTTGGACTTTCCCACATCCTTCATAACATTTGCTGGAGGATAAGCCCAGATTCAATTTTTGTTGTCTGCATCCTCATCTTCCTCCTCTAACTCCTCCCGTTGCCTGTACCAGGTATTTCATTCATTATCCTCTTCCTCATCTCGTCCCCCTCCAACGGCGCTCCCTTCCTCCGCTCCCAGTCCGACGACTCTCGCTTCCTTTTTTTGTCAACAAAATCCAGTCTCTTCGCTCTTCCTTCCCCTCTTGCCCCCCTCCTCTCCCCCCCCTCCCTCTCCTGCTTCTCTAAACGCCCCCTCTCCCCTTCTTCTGGTGTCTTCCCCCATACATGGCACTCCTTTCACCCAGTTTCTTCTGCTGAACTCCTTAAGGTCCTTTCTTCATCTCGCAAGACAACCTGCCCACTTGACCCTCTCCCCTCCACTTGGTTTCTTGATCCCGCCCTCCAACGTCTCCCATATATCTTGGCTATAGTCAATTCCAGCCTCACTTCCGGCACCTTCCCCACCCATGGAAACATGCCATGGTTCGCCCTCTCTTGAAGAAACCCGCCCTCGATCCCAGTCTCCCCGCAAATTGGCGCCCAGTCTCAAACCTTCCCTTTCTCTCTAAAGTTCTCGAATCACTAGTCTTCTCTCAGCTCATCTTGATTCCACTCTTTCCCTTCACCCCTTTCAATCTGGCTTTAGGACTGGGCACAGCACTGAAACTATACTTCTTGCCCTTCTGAGTGAACTCCACCGTTCTCACGATCGGGGTGATTTATCTATTGCTGTCTCTCTGGATCTCTCCGCCGCTTTTGATGTTATAGATCACCGTACCCTTCTTACTCGCCTGTCTGACTCTGGTATCCGTGGCACTGTGCTTCACTGGTTCAGGTCTTTCCTCTCTCTTCACACTTTCGCTGTCCATTCCGGCACCACTGCCTCGGACCCTTTCCCTTTGCACTGTGGTGTCCTGCAAGGCTCCATTCTCGCCCCTCTGCTTTTTAATGTTTTTCTTGCCCCACTTGCCCTCCTCATCCAGCAGTCTGGCCTTTCCTCCTACTTTTATGCCGATGATATCCTTCTTATCCATCATACCAACTCTGTATCCCCGGACCTCTCTGCTCTTAACCACTGCCTCGATCTTATTGCGTCCTGGTTCTCTGACAATCTTCTTTGTGTCAATCCCTCTAAGTCCTCAGCTATTTTATTTATTTATTTAACAAGTTTTCTATACCGCCTCTTCCTTCAATCAAAGCGGTCACAAGAAATACAAAGGTTATAGGCAAGGGAAACAAACACAGTATAAACATAACAGTACAATGGTAATATAGGAAAAATAACAAGGGTTAACAATAAGGCAAATTAGTTAAAATAATTAAAATAAATATAATATATTTAGTCAATTGTTGATCCATATTGTTCAATGAAAAGTGTAGTTTTCAATTGTTTACGAAAGTCTTTTAAATCATCCAGTGAGCGTAAATCAGGAGGGAGAGAGTTCCAAATTAAAGGGGCGGCCAAAGCAATTGCTCTTTGTGAGGTACATTTGCATGATTTAGAGTAGTTTTTTGGGGTGCTGAGGGTGTTAGAAGTGGATAACCTTCTTGGTCTTTTGTTGATATCATGGAGTAAGAGGGCATGAAGGCTGATTGCAGAACTGTTGTGTTTCATTTTGAATATATTTATGATTAATTTATACTTTATGCGAAGGATTATTGGGAGCCAGTGGAGTTCTTTAAGGATGGGGGTAATGTGTTCATAATTTGAGGATCCATTGATGATTCTAGCTGCTGTATTTTGTGCCATTTGAAGTGGCTTGAGAGCATGCTTAGGCAGTCCATTGTAAATAGGGTTGCAGAAATCCAGAATGGGAGTAATGAGTGCCTGACAGACTGTTCGAAAGTGATCATAAGAGATAAGAGGCTTAAGTCGTCTAATTATCTTCATTTTGTAATACGCGTTTTTAACAGTTTTTCTTATATGAGAACGCAGGTTTAGCTTCTTATCGAGGGTTATTCCGAGGTATCTTACTTCGTCCTTAACTGGAATCTTTGTGTTGTTGCATGTAATGTAAGGTGGAGGGATAAAGCTGGTGTTTCTAGTTACAATAAGTGCTTCCGTTTTGTTCAGGTTTATTGCAAGGTTATTATTTGTTAGCCAATTTGAAATGCTGGTAATACAGTTTGAAATTTTGCTGTAATCTGGGCAGTTGATATCAATTGGAGTGTAAATCATGATATCATCCGCATAAATCGTGTAATCTATTTGATGATCTGCTATTATGTGACAGATTGGTTGGATAAACAAATTAAAAAGAAGTGAAGAGAGTGCAGATCCTTGCGGCACGCCTTGTTTGATTACTATGTGACGTGAAGTGTTTAGGCCAATTTTAACTTGGAACTGTCTATCAACTAGGTAGGATTCAAACCATTTTAGGACGGTGCCAGTTAATCCGATGCTCTTTAGTCTTGTTAAGAGGATTGCATGGTCCACTGTATCGAAGGCAGCTGAAATATCTAAGAAGATCATTAAGGTACCTTTGTTGAAATTATCTATTGTTTGAGTGATGTCATTAAATAAGTATAGTAGGAGCGTTTCAACACCATGGTTGGGGCGGAAGCCATGCTGATGTATATCAAGTGGCGCATGTTCATCAATATGGTCTTGAAGTTGTAGCTGTACTGCCTTCTCAATAATTTTTGCTAAGAGTGGTAAGCTGGAAATTGGTCTATATGCAGCTGGATTGTCTTTTTCAAGGTTGGTTTTTTTATGGGTAGGCCTAATTGTTGCTAATTTAAGTTGTTCTGGCATGATTCCATGAGTTAAGGAGTTAGTTACAAGATTGTGAATAAAATTAATAAAGTTTGACTTGGTAGCTTTGATCCAAGGTACAGGGCAAGGATCTGTGGGTGCAGTGCTTGTGTTAAGTGCAGCAATGATGTCTGAAAGTTGTGTAGTCGAGGGAGTGTAAAACTTGTTCCAAATTGTACTTGGTAAAATAAGGCTGTTGTTTTCAGGTTGTTTTAAAGGTGGTGTTTGGCCTATTTTCAATTGAAGATGATCTGCATATACTTGAGGACTGATCTGAATGTCTTTATCAGAGCTTGGTTCGTTGACTAGATTTTTTACAATTGCAAAAAGTTCTCTAGGTTTGTTAAATGCTTTCTGTATAGTATTTGTGTGGTGCTCTTTTTTAGTTTTGTTGATGAGATCGTTGTAATTCTTTTGCTGAATTAAATATAAATTTTGAGAGGTAGGAGATTTTGATAGTCTCCAGTGGCGTTCAATTCTCCTTAATTCCCTCTTAGCATTGCGTATGTTTTTGGAATACCATGGAGCATGATGTCTGTTTTTGAATGTTCTTGAGTCTGAAAAGGCCTTGGATGCAGTGCTAATGGTGTTATACCAGTTGTTCACTTGTTTGTTCAAATCAAGTTCAGTTGAGTCAAGGCAAGGTAATGTGTCAAGTAAGAACTGCTCTTTATTGAAGGCTTTAAATCTTCTTGGAGTAAATGTAGAAGTTTTTATCTTATCAAGTTTGTCAATCCTGCTTGAGAATTCTATTTTAATTCTAAGGTGGTCTGACCATGGGACTGGTGTGATTATGGGTGAGGAGAAGCTGTCATTATTTACAAGGTGGTTGGGGGCAAAGAAGAGATCTGGCGTAGATCCGTATTTATGTGTAGGAGCATTTATTAATTGTGTATATTGTAGGGAGTCCATAGCATGCAAGAAGGTTTCCTTATCTGCATTAGAAGAGGAGTTGAGGTTGAAGTCACCTAATACAATTAGAGGTTTATGGCAAGTGTTGACTGCACAGATGGTCTCTAAAATAGAGGTTAGCTCATCAGCTGGGGCGTGAGGGGCTCTATATAGGAGGCTGATAGCTAAGTGTTTGTTACCCACTGTGATAGAGCTGGATTTATCAGAGGTATTAGAGGCGATAGTTTGTAGCTGAAAAGATTTTTTCCTTATCGTCACTCCAGTCCAGTCCCTTTACTTTAGGGTTACGCAACCCTTCCAGCAGCTTGGAGGCTGAGCCCAACCTTTTTGGGGGTGGAGCGGTACATATACCACTGGTGCCACCCACCAACTCCAGTATACTCAGCCTCCAAGCAGCTGGAGGGTTCCGTAAGCCTAGGGCTTACTGGAGTCTTACCTTCTTTTAATTTTGGCTAAATCTTACTAATTTTAATTTAATTTTCATTCATTTATATATTTATTTCTTTAGGCAATCTTCCTTCTCTACTGTTTGCTGTTTTTTTTTTCTCCCTCCCCCCCCCCCCCCCGGCCCGGGCCGAGGAACGGAGGTGTTAACATTTTGCTTACAGCAGCGAGCAGGGGAATCAGAAGCCTCTCGCTGCTGACCAGGCCTGCTGCGGCTCCTCTTCAACTCTCCGGAAGGCCTCGCGCCGAAGCCCTCCCCGGTGGCTGAGCGCTGGAGGAGACGCGAAGCGGAGGAGCGGTCTGCGGCGCTCAGCCTTTACCGCCCCCCCCCCCCCCCCCCCCGAGTCAGCCGAGTGCAGGGGCGAGCTCCGGAGACGCGATCGCAGCGCAGGTGAACAACCGCGAGCGGGTAAAGCAGCACTCGTCCTCCTCTGTCCCTCTCTTCAGCCGGAGGCTCCAGAGAGGCGCTAAGACCAGCCGCATCCCTCCGTTCTGAGCTCCACGTGGCCGCGGCCTGCCACGTGTTGAGCCAACGGTGCAGGAATCGCAGCTCCAGTCCGGGTAACAGCAGAGGAGCTGGAAGAGAAGCATACAAACAAATCGCAAGTACTCAGCCCATTGGCTCTAGGGAGATTGTAATTGCTGTTTTCTTTTTTGTTTAACTTCAGTTTGCTTTAATTCTTGTCTATTCCCCAGTGGTTTAAGGAGATTTCGCTGCCTTATCCTTGCTCCTGGAGAGAGCAGTGCAGGAAGTTTAGAGGGAATTTTAATTATATATTTTCATTGGAATTTTATTTTAAGTTTAAAGTTGAAAATTTATTTTAAGTTATCCTCTAGATAGCATGACTGGCAAGTCAAGGTGCCCATCTTGTGGCACACGTAGGGGTACTGCATCTGAGGCAGGAGTCTGCAGAGGCTGCGCTGCAGTAGCCACCTCAATAGAACAAGAAATCAGCCTTTCTATGGCCCAGTCATCCCAGGGGTCCTCGGATCCTATGGAGGGGGAAGTAGTGTCCCAGTTATCCCTTCCCTCTCACTCGGAAGCACCCCCTCCTCCGCTCCCCCCCTCCTCCCTTCCCCCTGGGGAGGGGGCAGTCGGGGACTTCTTTTCCCCTGACTTCGTGCTTTTATTACACCAGGCCTATTGCATGCGCAGACAGGGGCTTGCGACAGGAGAGGGGGGCTCGACATCCGAAGGCAGAGTAGCCAGACCCCTGAGGGCAAGCGTTCAGGACTCAGGAATACCCCCTAAGCGCCCCAGGCTGCTGCATGAGGAACCTCTCTCTTCCCTTTCCCAGGGCACCCTAGAGGAGGAGGTCTCTGAAAAGGAATTAGAGGAGGAAGAGGAGGAGCTGGAAGAAGGGGAGATCCCTGAGGAGGACCAGGCTCGCATAATTAGAGTGTTCCGACGAGAGGAGCTGCCTGCTCTAATTAATGATTCCCTGAAAGCTCTCAATGTAGCCTCAGATACCCCAGGGGAAGAGGAGGCATTGGAGGATCCCTTAATCCAGGCCATCAGGAAGTCCCAGAAAGTTTTTCCAGTCCACAGAGTGGTACGTCAGATGATACAGGAGGAATGGGATCAGCCTGAGTCTGGGTTAAGAGGGGTCCGGGCCATGTCCCGCCTCTACCCTCTCCCTGAATCGGACAAAGAGCTGCTGAAGTCCCCCAGGGTGGATGCGGCGGTTTCAGCAGTAACAAAGAAAACTACTATCCCAGTTGAGGGCAGCGCGGCGCTAAGGGATCCCCAGGATAGGAAATTGGACACGCTCCTAAAACAAGCCTTTGATGTCAGCGCTCTGGCCTTACAAGCTTCAGTCTCAGGGGCCTGGGTAGCGCGGGCCTGTTTGAGGTGGGCTCAGCAACTCCAGGCAGAGGAGGTTTCCGCCGAAGGATCATTGGCCAACGCAGCGAGGTTGGAATCCGGTACGGCCTTCCTGGCGGATAGTCAGTATGACCTCATCCGCAGCTTAGCTAAGAACATGGCCTCGGTGGTAGCAGCCAGACGCTATTTGTGGCTACGGAATTGGGCGGCCGATGCTTCCTCCAAAACTCGCCTGAGTCGTCTTCCCTTCAAAGGGAAGCTGTTATTCGGTGAGGACTTAGATAAGCTGGTAAAGGACCTGGGCGAATCCAAGGGCGGCAGGCTTCCGGAGGACAGGCCGAAACAAGCGCGGCCCTTAACCCCAGCACGGAACCAACCTAGGGACCCCCGGAGGTTTCGCTCGACAAGACCGAACCCCTTTCTTAGGGGTCGTTTTCCCGGTAGAGGACAAAGCTCCCGAGGTTTTCGGGGGGCGGGCAGAGGTTTCTCCGCCTCCTCCTTTTCCACGGGCCCCAGGAAACAACAATGAGAGTCCGGGGGTCCAGGAGGGCGGAATGCCGATAGGCGGTCGCCTGAGGCTCTTTCTTCCCGCCTGGTCCCGGGTCACGTCCGATCAATGGGTTCTGGAGGTGATCCGAGAGGGCTACGCTCTCGAATTTGCAAAGCAAATACCTCCAGCATTTGTTCAGTCTCCTTGCGGCTCCCCAACAAAAAGAGCCGCTATAGAATCTACACTGTCCCGTCTCTTACAGCTCGGGGCCGTGGTGCCCGTCCCTCCAGGCCAGGTCGGTACAGGTCGGTACTCGATTTACTTCGTGGTCCCAAAGAAGGAGGAGACCTTTCGTCCAATCCTGGATCTAAAGCAGGTCAATCGATGTCTCAAGGTGCCACACTTCAGGATGGAAACCCTTCGGTCGGTCATAGCGGCCGTAAGGGACGGCGAGTTCCTAACAGCACTGGACTTGACAGAGGCCTATTTGCATATCCCCGTCAGAAAATCTCATCAACAATTCCTGAGATTCGCGGTTCCTCGGGGCCATTTTCAGTTTCAGGCGCTGCCCTTCGGTCTAGCGACCGCGCCAAGGACGTTCACCAAGGTGATGGTTGTAGTAGCGGCGTCACTACGAAAGGAGGGAATCCTGGTGCACCCCTACTTGGACGACTGGCTCATTCGGGCAAAGTCGGAAGAGGAAAGTCGCTGGACAACAGCCAGAGTGATACAGGTGCTGGAGGACTTGGGGTGGGTCATCAACCGCGCAAAGAGCAGTCTGGTACCCTCCCAAGAGCTCGAGTATCTCGGAGCAAGGTTCCACACAGGCAGGGGCAGGGTTTTCCTGTCCAGCACAAGGGTGAGGGACCTAAGGATCCTAGTCACGCAGTTCATGTCCAGGCGCCTTCCTTCGGCGTGGCATTACCTGCAACTCCTGGGAACCATGGCGGCAGCCATAGAGGTAGTCCCGTGGGCCAGGGCGCACATGCGTCCTTTACAGCGATCCCTGTTGCGTCGATGGTCCCCTCAACAGCACCCTTTGTTCCTTCAGCTGCCCTGCGCCCCTCGAACCAAGCAGTCCCTCCACTGGTGGAGGTGTCCAAAGAACCTCAATCGCGGTATGCCCCTCGAACCTCCACAATGGTTGCTGTTGACGACGGACGCCAGCCTAGCAGGCTGGGGAGCACATTGCGAGGACCAGTTTGTCCAGGGGCGTTGGACGACGTTGGAATCTCAGTGGCCTATCAACCGGCTGGAATTGAGGGCAGTCACCCTGGCACTCAAGGCTCTCGAGTCTTTAGTGCTAGGGAAGGCGATTCGGGTACTTTCCGACAATGTCACCGCGGTGGCATACATCAATCATCAAGGAGGCACCAGCAGTCCAGCCTTGGAAAAGGAGGCGGACACACTGTTCCAGTGGGCAGAACATCGCTTGGAAGCACTCTCAGCACAGCACGTGGCCGGCACGGACAACATCACCGCCGACTACCTCAGCAGGTGCAAGATAGACCACGGGGAGTGGGAACTACATCAGGAAATCTTCGACCAGATAGTAGCTCTTTGGGGCCCCCCAGTCATGGACCTCATGGCGCGGTTCTCATCCGCCAAGGCCAGCCGATTCTTCAGCCGACGGAAAGAAAGGATGTCCGAAGGCTTAGACGCTCTGGCCCAGAAGTGGCCCTCGGAGGGTCTCCTTTATGTCTTTCCCCCTTGGGCGCTGATAGGGAAAGTCATCCAGCGGATAGAAGCTCACCAGGGCATAGTAATCCTCATTGCCCCGGACTGGCCCCGTCGCCCCTGGTATGCGGATCTGGTAAGGATGATCGCCGACCGCCCCTGGCGGCTCCCCAACAGGAGGGACCTTCTGAAACAAGGTCCAGTCCAGATGCCACACGTGGATCGATTCTCGCTTACGGCTTGGCTATTGAAAGGGCACGGCTCTTGAAGCGCGGCTACTCGGCGGCAGTAATCACCACTTTGTTGAGCGCTCGGAAGCGCTCAACTTGCCTCTCCTATGTGAGAGTGTGGCGCATCTTCGAGGCATGGTGTGCAGAGCGCCGGAGGAAACCTCTGGCTTCCTCGATCCCGGAGGTCCTGGAATTTTTGCAAGCCGGATTCGACAAGGGCCTAGCACATAGCTCCCTCCGGGTCCAATTGGCGGCCATCTCCTGCTATAGGGGTAAGGTCTGCGGGAAGCCTTTAGGAGCACACGCGGACGTTTCCAGGTTCCTGAAAGCGGTCAGACGGCTCCGTCCGCAGAGGAGATCGGTCATCCCCCCTTGGGACCTCAACTTGGTACTAAACGCACTAGTCACGGAGCCGTTCGAACCATTGAAGAAGGCCTCCTTGAAGGATCTGACTCTGAAGACAGTCTTTTTGGTGGCCATTTGCTCGGCCAGGCGGGTCTCCGAATTACAAGCCCTGTCTTCTCGGCCGCCCTTTCTGTACTTTCTCAAAGATAAGGTAGTTCTTAGGACGGTCCCCTCGTTCTTGCCTAAGGTCATCTCCCCCTTTCATGTCAACCAATCGATCACTCTCCCGTCCCTTCCGGCGGATGAGCTCGGAGGGGGAGATAGTAGGCTCCTCCTACTCGACGTACGCAGGACATTAAAGCGTTACCTCTCCTGCACAGCCCCCTTCAGGAAGTCCGAGCGACTGTTCGTTCAGTTTGGGGGTCCCCATAAGGGGAAAGCGGCGGCCAAAGCCTCAATCTCAAGATGGATCAGGGAAGCGATTGCCTCCGCCTATATCCTCAAGGGGAAGCAAGTTCCAGGAGGGCTGCGCGCCCACTCAACTAGGGCGCAGGCCACCTCTTGGGCGGAGTTCAGTTTGGTTCCCCCGCTGGACATCTGTAGAGCGGCGACCTGGTCCTCCCTGCACTCCTTTACCAAGCACTATAGACTGGACGTGCAGAGTGCTACGGACTCCAGGTTTGCGCATGCGGTTCTATGTTCCGGAATGGCGAATCCCACCCGGGCGGGTACTGCTCTGGTACTTCCCTAAAGTAAAGGGACTGGACTGGAGTGACGATAAGGAAGAAGTAATTAGATCTTACCTGCTAATTATTGTTCCTGAAGGAACGACAGTCCAGTCCCTGTTCCCTCCCGAGGTTGCCATTCCGGACGTTTGTTTTCAGGGTCGGACTCCGGCTCGAGGGCGGACACAGGCCTATCTGGAGGGTCACTGGGGTGGGAGGACCGGGCAGTAGCAGGCATTCGGCTTCCGCCCTTGACCCCCCCCCCTCATTCTTTCTCGTTGGTTTTTCATTCTCTCTTTCGTCTACGCCTGTATATAAAAAAAAAAAAAAAAAATACGCTTGGCTTAGAGTGTTTTTCATTTATGATATTTTGGAATGTTTGTTTCAAGTCTGCTTTTGCAGTAGGTTACTGGAGTTGGTGGGTGGCACCAGTGGTATATGTACCGCTCCACCCCCAAAAAGGTTGGGCTCAGCCTCCAAGCTGCTGGAAGGGTTGCGTAACCCTAAAGTAAAGGGACTGGACTGTCGTTCCTTCAGGAACAATAATTAGCAGGTAAGATCTAATTACTTCTTTGCAATGATTAGAACTCCACCTCCTCTTTTCTGTGTGCGAGGGTTGTTAAAGGCGGAATATTCTGGTGGGACCAGTTGGTTTAGTAGAACGCTGTCAGTAGGAGTTAGCCATGATTCTGTAATGCAAAGGATATCTGGTTTTTGGTCATAGATATGGTCTCTGATTGTGTGAATTTTATTTCTAACTGATCTTGTGTTCATTAATTCAATGGAAGTTGGCGTGTAAGACCTTTTTTGAGGATTCTTAGGATTTGTTTGCTGGTGTTGATAAGAGTTGTGTTTGTGTTGTGATAATATATGTGAATTTATTGAACTGAGGAGAATATGGTAAATTGGCATGTAGGTTGAGAACCACATATAAAGGGGTTGGGAATAAGGAGCATCATATTGTACAGTGTAATGTTGAGTAGGTGAAGGAAATATAGGGTGATAGGTAGGAGTAGTCATATTAGTTGATCGTTGAGAATCTTAATAAGGATGGATTTATATTATAGCATTAAAGTCTGTTAGCGTTAATTTTCTTAACATAAACTTCTAAAGTAGGGCGGTTAAAGCGAACAAAGATTTAGCTCCTTCATGTAAATAACCTACGAGTAGTTGCTATGATAGAGCAAGGTCAGCTGTAAGGGTGAGAATAACTTTGTTATGTTACTCACTTTTACTTTTATTTTCGGATATTCCAGTCTGACAGTATACCTTTGATAGATATTTGCATGCAGATTTTTATTCTCCTTTTGTGCCCCGCCTAAGGGCCACGCCAAAGGGCCCTCTTGCGAGGCCCTCAGGCGCGGGCCCGCAAGGCGCGGGCGCGCTTTAGCTGCGGCGGTTTCTTGACTGTGTAGAAGGGCTCTGATTGGCAGCCTGCTCCCTGAAGTTAAAGCACTGAAAACAATTAAATCACAACAGCTGATGCTCTTAGAATTCCCGATCGCACTTCTCTGCCTTAGCTGCGGCGGTTTCTTGACTGTGTAGAAGGGCTCTGATTGGCAGCCTGCTCCCTGAAGTTAAAGCACTGAAAACAATTAAATCACAACAGCTGATGCTCTTAGAATTCCCGATCGCACTTCTCTGCCTTAGCTGCGGCGGTTTCTTGACTGTGTAGAAGGGCTCTGATTGGCAGCCTGCTCCCTGAAGTTAAAGCTATTTGGTTCTCCTTCTCTACCTCCCCTCCCACCTTAGCCCCTACCATGTCCTCCCTTCCCATCCCGCTTGTCCCCTCTCTCCGCTACCTTGGTATTACCCTTGATTCCTCTTTGTCCTTTCACCCCCACATTTCCTCCCTTGTTCGAAACTGCTTCTTTCATCTTCGTCGCATCCGTTCCCTCCGGCCTTACC
Source organism: Ichthyophis bannanicus (assembly GCA_033557465.1). NCBI lineage: Eukaryota > Metazoa > Chordata > Amphibia > Gymnophiona > Ichthyophiidae > Ichthyophis > Ichthyophis bannanicus. The sequence continues at coordinate 279,353,716 of CM066041.1, forward strand.
TCTCTGCCGATTCTCTTACTACTCTGGTCCTCTTCCTTATCTCCCGCTTAGACTACTGTAATTCCATTTTTGCTGGCCTTCCTTCTTATCAAATTCGTCGCCTTCAGCTCATTCAGAATACTGCTGCCCGTTTGATCACTTTCTCTTCCCCTCATGATCATGTCACTCCTTGCCTTCTTTCCCTTCACTGGCTTCCCGTTAAATTTCGGTTCATTTATAAATACCTTATTAACCACCCACAAAGTTCTTCACACAGGTACTCCCCAATATTTATCCGACCTTATCTTCCATCAACCCGTCCCTCGCCTTCTCCGTTCTTCTCACAGTAACTGCCTTTTTCTTCCCTCCCCATCTCGAACTTACCTGTCATTCCGCTTTCTTTTTCTTAAGTCCTGCTCTATGGAACTCTCTTCCCTACTCACTCCGCACCGAACCTTCATTTCCACATTTCAAAGCCCTTCTCAAGACCCATCTGTTTTCCCAGGCTTTTGATCTCCCAGCACCCCCCTGACAGTTACGCAGGCCCTTACACCGTATGCCACTCCAACCCTTCCCTTTCTTCCTTCGTCCTTCCTGTTGCCCCTAACTCTTTAGCCATACTGCTCTGTCTCTTTCTTTCTTTCTATCTATTTCTACAGCACTTTCCTGTCATTTGAATGGCGTTCCTTTTCCCTCTTTAATTTTCTGGCAGCCTGCTTTTATTGTACACCGCTCTGATACTCCGGTTTGGGCGGTTTATCAAGTCTCGTAAATAAATAAATCTTAAGTCCATTTCAGGAACGTTCTTACCCTCAGTCCTTTCAGGGAATCGGTCGCAACCGGGACAATTTTCTCCTTGTCTTAAGTTTTCCAGTTTCACCAGAATCTTCCCATTGACTGTTTATGGGTCCATTCTGGTGTCATCCTGTGGGTGAACGCTTATGGTATCTTTCCACCGAATGGACCCAGATTACATTGGACCGGTGGATACTCGACGTAGTAACAGTTATTCTCTCAGCTTCACCAAACCCATGCCAAATGTCTTCCTCATCTCTCCATATGTTTCTGTGGCCATGGAAGTGGCTGTACACCTGACTCTATATGCCTTCAGCTCAATGCAGTGTGCTCAGTTCTCCCTCAGAAAGAGGTTCTGATCACTATTCCATTTACTTTGTAATTCCCAAGATGGATGGACAGCTCCTTCTATGCTATCTTCAGGTACCGCAGTTCTGGATGGAAACCCTCAGTAACATCATTCAAGCTGTTCGGCCAGGCAAATTTCTTGCATCTCTGGACCTGGCAGAAGCATATTTTTTCACATTTCAAACCATCAAGATCAGCAGTATTTGTTTTGCTCTGTCAACATTGTTTCATGCCCTGCCCTTTAGTCTTGCCACAGCTCCTCACACTTTCTCCAAGGTGATGGTTGCAGTGGTAGCTTCCCTGTTGTGGCTCCAAGGTATTTGGGTTCATCCTTATCTAGATGATTGGCTGATCAGAGCAACCGGTTTTAAGGAGGCTACTTCTGTGGTCTCTCAAGTCCCCTGCTTTTGGCATAATTGATCACCCAGTTAAGATGGTCCAGAAAGGAATCTGCCTGTCGGCTCAGGATTAAAACATGGAGGAAGACTCTCTTGTTTACAAGTTAGAAACTGTTGAATAAAAGTGCTTTCAGAGTAACCCCCTGAAGAAACCGAATCCGGGTGAAATGCAAAAATAGCGCGGAAAGTGGTGTTGGGGATAACACTGCAAGCTAAGCTAAGCGGTTTTTTGTTGTTTTTTTTTTACAATTTTTCTAAAATACTGGACTCAAGGCAACTATAAAAGGTCATTGATGCAATTGGGGCATAATTCAGAGGTTGCTAAAAAACATCTGAACATTTTGATGCCCAGAGAGTCTGAGACCTTTGTTGCTATTATAAGAATTAGTGAGACATAGTACGATAGGAATGGCAGTAGCCAAGCTATAAGTCACATTTCACTTTCATGAAGTACATCAGAGTGGTGCATGCTAATTTGACAAAATAGATTGCTCTGAATGAGTGACCATTGTATATTTGTAAGCCACAAAAAGGAGTGGCAGCTTCCAAAGTGACCACGGCGTGCTGGATCAAATAGAGTGTCTGCTTCAATTTTATTGAACAAACCTGTTGGTCTTCAGGCACATTCTACAGTAGTAGCCAAAATATTAAGGCAGAGTCCAAAATATCAGAATTTTATTAGAAAAGTATGTGTTATCACTTTCATGGTCAAAAGCTTTAAGAACCAAAGAGATGTCATTTTCAAAGGTTTTTTTTATTCAGGAAACAATGTGTCAATATTTGATAGGGTGACTATGATTTTTCAGCACAGCCTGGATTCTTGTAGGCATACTGTTTACTAGTGTTTTTACAGTATGCCAGAGTGATTTTGTTGACCCATACATGCTTGAGTATGTCCTTTAAATCTGCTTCTGAAGTTGGACGGTGTGCTGCCACCTTTTTTCTTCATAAGATTCCAACAGTTTTCAATTACATTGAGATCCGGAGAGTTTGATGGCCAACTTGGTAGCAGTTCGATCTTGTTGTCCACGAACCATTTTTTGACTGTTGCAGTGTGGCATGGTGCAGAGTTCTGCTGAAATATAGCTGTGCCAGAAACATTCATGTGTATTTTAACTTTACTATTCAGCATGGATATGTATTTTGCAGCATTTACTCTTCACCTTTCTCAAAAATGTGCAGGCTACATCGTCCATTCGCCGAGATACCACCCCATACCATGATCGATGGTGGGTGTTTAACAGTCTTGATCATGTACTTTGGATTTAGTCTCTTGCCTGCTGGTTGATGGATGTAGTTGTAACCACTCCCACATGCTTGTTGAAACGTACTTTCATCTGTGAACATTACCCTCTCCCACCATTCAGCAGATTTGTCTTTCATTTTGCTACAAAACTGTATGTAGGCAGCAATTTGTTTCCTGGTCATCATAGGCTTCTTGGCAGGTCTTCTGGCCACGAGTTTGAATTCATCCACAAGCTGTCGTCGGACAGATCTGGCACTTATCTTTATTCCTCGATCATTAGCTAACTGAGCCACACGTTGAGATGAAGTATGTGGACTAGATGTAATAATGCTTTTGAGGAATAAGTTATCTCCTCCAGTAATTCTCCAGGACCAAGCAGGAAGTCAGTCCTCACATGGGTGCCGACGGAGCCCCCATGCGGAGCATTTCCCCAGCTTTCAAAGAAAGCCTTTGGGAATGCAGCGCGCATGTGCGGTCCCCTTCCCGCCCAAGGGTGCCATCTTGCTCAGTCTTTTTTTCCGCAGAGCCCGATGGACGTGTTTCGTTTTCACCCGAGGAAAAAGTTGACTTTTCGGCTTGAACCTGTGTTTTCTTCAGTTCGATGCCGGTTTCCCTTTCCCGCCTGGGCCCGGTACGCCGGTATCAAGCCCGGACTTCATTTTTCAGTTTTTGTCCTTAGAAAAAAAAAGGTGTGTACGCTAGTCACTATTTTTCACTGGCAGCCCTGTCATTTGACCTCACAAGGGCCCTTTTTCCCCCGATGGCTGCCAGCGGATTTAAAAAGTGTGATCGGTGTAAGAAACTTACGTCTCTCACCGACACATGACTGCTGCCTCCGCTGCCTCGGGCCTGATCATGACCCGATCTGTGGCCTGCGTGGGAAAATGTCCTCAGGCGTTGAGCCGGCAGCACCAAAAAAAAGAATCTTCTCTGACTCCGCGTCCGGACGGGCCCGGACTTCGTCAGAGGCCTTGACATCTCGGGACTCTGATCCCGAGCATTGTCGGGGTTCCTCTAAGAGGGGGTCTCCCTCGCGGGAGCATCACAGGAAGAAGAAACCCGCGAGGGCGGCGTCAGTGGACACACTTGGTTCCTCCAGGACCAGGTCGCATAGCCCCGAGCGCCGTCCCGGGTCTTCGGAGTCGGAGTGGCCTGCTAAACAACCTCGTGTAGAGACTGAGTCCCCGGGTCACGTGAGTACTGTAGTCCTTGTGGACTCTCCTCTGGGGGAGCTGACGTCGGGCCCGACGCTGTTGGGGCCCGAGTCGGGCTGCTGAGTCTCCTGAGCTCGGACTTAGGTTGACGGCCTTAGAGAGCAGCTTGGCTGCCTTCATGGAGTAGCAGCGGGCACTGATCGCCGGTCTCACCAGTGCATCCGCCCCAACCACTGGCACATCGACGTCCAAGTTGACCCCGGAGGTCAAGCCAATCCTTGAGTCCATGCACTCAAGTTGATCCTCGGCCAAGGTCTCCATCGGCCTCCCATTCGGGACCGATGTCATCGATGCCAGTGGCGTCGGGGCAGATGGCATCGGTGCCTGCCCGACCGGAGCCGCTCGATTCCTCCTCCGAGGGGTCAGGCTGGGAAAGGGAGGATGAGGAGTCCCCGAACACATTTCGGACCTGGTGTGTCCCTTCGGACGCACCGGAGTCCAAGCCTCTGAGACGGTCCCCACCCCCCCCCCCCCACCCCGGAGGACACCCGGTTCTCGGACTTCGTGCGGGACATGGCCAAGGCCTTGGCCTTCCCCGTGGATCCCGAGGAGGACCTCGAGGCCCTGCAGTATGACTCGACACCCCCCCCCCCCCCCAGGAGGCCTTTACTGTACCGGTTCCTCCGATGCTGGAAAGGTTGCTCTTCCGCATGTGGGAGGCGCTGGCCTCGACACCGGTTCTGAGCAAGCGGGTCGATTCCATCTATAGAGTCTGCAAGAGCCCCGGGTTCCAAAAGGCACAGCTACCGCACCACTCCATGGTTGTGGAATCGGCCATGCATCATCTGAAGAGTCAGAAGATGCACTCCTCGGGAGGCCCGGAACCTGGATGCTTGCCGTGTCCAGACCTACCAGCTGTACATGGGCATGTACCTTCGAGACTTGGCAAAGGAGATTGCCTGGTTCTCTGCTGGTGTCTCTGAGGAACCTTTGCAGAGGTTGAAGGCCCTGTCATTGGGGATCTGGGAGTGCTCGAAATTTATCTCTCGAGCAGCCTGTGATGGCTTTGAGGCTTTCGCCCGAGTAGCCGTGGCCGGCATCAGTGCACGCCGTCAGGCCTGGCTAGTCATCAGACCTCGAGCCATGGGTACAGGACAAGTTAGTCGATGTCCCCTGCTGAGGTGAAAACCTCTTTTTGGCAAGCCCATGGCTGAAAAGGCTGCAGAACTCGAGTCTGAGACTCTCACCTGGACTAGGCTGTCCAGGAAAACCTCTGCCCCTTCTCAGAAGAAGGGCTCATGGTAAAAGGTCTTTTACCCGAGAAAGTTATCTGCCTACAAATCATACCCACACTTTCAGGCGCCGGTAGCTCCCCAACAGGGTCAGCAGGCCAAGGGGCAGGGACATGGGCCCCGTAGGCAGAAAACCCCCAAGCCACCGGCTCCTGCTCCTGACTCCAGTGGCATAGCCTCTCCTCCTCAGCTGGCCCCTCGCAGCACAGGAGGCCGGCTGACCCTGTATGCCCACAGGTGGTCAGCCGTAACAAGGGATACCTGGGTGCTAAGCATAGTCCATACTCCTCCACTTCCACCAGGTACCTCCCTCCTACTTTCCAGGGGAGCCTCCAAGACTCCCTTTGCACAGGGACTTACTCCTGCAGGAGTTGGCAGGTCTTCTAAAGGAGCTGGCGGTGGAACCGGTGCCCCACCACCTGAGAGGTCAAGGCTTCTATTCGAGGTACTTTCTACCAAAAAAGGACAGGAGGCCTCAGGCCCATCCTAGACTTGCGCAATCTCAACAAGTTCCTGGAGAGGGAAAAGTTCAAGATGCTTACCCTTGGAATCCTGCTGCCCTACCTCCAGCAGGGAGATTGGCTATGCTCCTTAGACCTAAAGGATGCGTATACTCACATCCTTATTCATCCAGACTACAGACAATATCTCCAATTTGCAGTGGGAGGAAACCATTACCAGTACAGAGTACTCCCTTTTGGCCTAACCTCCACCCCCAGGGTTTTCACCAAGTGCCTGGCGGTGGCAGCGGCCTATATCAGAGTTCAAGGACTCTGTCTTTCCATACCTGGACGACTGGCTCATCAGGGGTCAGTCTCCACAGGAGACCATTCAAGCCTCCCTACTTTGCGCCCCTCACAAAACATGGAGTTCATAGGAGCAAGACTAGACATGCTTCAAACGAAGGCCTTTTTACCCGTGGACAGGGCCAACAGACTGATGGATCTGGCCAGGCAGTTCCACAGCAATTCTCTAGTCTCTGCCAGACAATTCTTAAGGCTCTTAGGCCACATTGCATCCACGGTCTATGTAACTACAAATGCCTGTCTGCACGAGGCCCACTCAGTGGAGCCTAAGGACTCGGTGGCTACAGGCCACAGGCAACCTGACGGACAAAGTGAGGGTGTCCAATCTACTAGCAGATTCTCTGCAGTGGTGGCTTCATCTTCTGAATCTACTGCAAGGGGTGCCTTTTCAAGCCCCTCTACACTCAAGTGCTGACAACCGATGCTTCTCTTCAAGGTTGGGGTGCGCATTGTCAAGGAGCATGCACTCAAGGCCTGTGGTCTCCTTGGGAGGCCACACAGCAAATCAATTTCCTAGAGCTCGGAGCAATCCGCTTAGTCCTGCGGACTTTGTCATGTCCTCTCTCAGCAGTCTGTCTTAGTTCAGATGGACAATCAGGTGACTATGTTCTATGTGAACAAGCAAGGAGGCACAGGGTCCCAACCTCTTTGTCAGGAAGCACAGGACCTGTGCTCCTGGGCAGTCAAGCATGGCATACTTCTCAAGGCAGTCTATCTCCCTGGACAGGAGAATTATCTGGCAGACAAGTTGAGCAGGATCCTACAGCCACACGAATGGCAGTTGAATCCTCTGGTAGTTCAACAAATCTTCCAAAGATGGGGTCTTCCCACCATGGATCTGTTTGCCAGTTCACTGAACCGTCAACTGCCCAGGTTCTGCTCCAGACAACCGTATCCTCTCAGGGTAGCAGTGGATGCATTTCTCATACCATGGTCTATAGGCCTCCTATATGCGTTTCCTCCCACGCCTCTAGTGCCCAAAACACTGTTCAAAGTGATCCGGGACAAGGCCTCAGTGATCCTGGTAGCTGCCAGATGGCCAAGGCAACTGTGGTTCCCACTTCTTTTACAGCTAGCGGTGGACGCTCCTCTTCCTCTGGGGATGCAACCCGATCTCCTGTCTCAGGAGCAGGGATCTCTCTTACACCCCAATCTCCAGTCCCTCAATCTGATGGCCTGGCTGCTGAAAGGGTAGTTCTAGCACCCTTACTGCTGCCTAGGGAAGTGGAGGACGTGGTCTTGGCTGTCCACTCGGAAGTCATATGCTCTTAAGTGGCGTAGATTCTCCACCTGATGTGCCCAGCACAAGGAGGATCCTTTCTCATGCCTGGTACCTGTGGTGCTGCAGTATTTGCTGCACCTGTCCAATCTAGGCCTTAAATCCAACTCTGTTAGGGTCTACCTCGGTGCTCTCTCAGTGCACCACTCCCCGGTGGAGGGTCAGTCTCTCTGAAGCCACCCTTTGGTAGCTCGCTTCCTCAGAGGCCTGTTTTTGCTTAAGCCTTTTGCTTAAGTGGGATTTGAATGTGGTCTTGCAACAACTTACTTGCCCACCATTTGAGCCTATGGCTACTTGTCCTTTGTGCTTTCTTTCCTGGAAAGCGGCGTTTTTGGTAGCTCTTACCTCAGCGAGGCGAGTAAGTGAGCTTCAAGCCCTGGTGTTAGAGGCACCATACACTAGGTTCTATCAGAACAGAGTAGTCTTACGGACTCGCCCTAAGTTCCTTCCAAAGGTTGTCTCCTCCTTCCACCTCAATCAGGAGGTAGTTCTTCCAACTTTCTTTCCCAGGCCGCATGCTGGCTGGGCTGAGATGGTCTTGCATACCCTGGACTGTAGGAGGGCATTGTCCTTCTACCTTGACCGTACGCAGGGACACCGAAGGGATGTTCAGCTCTTCATCTCTTTTGACCCTAATAAGTTGGGGTTACCTGTCTCCAAGCGTACCCTGTCCATTTGGGTAGCAGACTGTATTGCCTGGGTGCACAGGGCAGCTGGCCTCTCCTTGCAGGGTCGAGTCACGGCTCACTGTGTCGGGGCGAAGGCTGCGTCAGTGGCTCATCTCTGCTCTGTTCCATTGGCAGACATCTGCCAGGCCACTACTTGGTCTTCAAGCCAGACTTTTGCGGCCCATTACTGTCTTGAGAGAGTCCCGCAGGGACAGTGCTTTCGGACAGGCGGTACTCCGTAATCTCTTTGAGATATAGGCAACTCCTACCCTCTGGCCCTGGTGTTGGGCTACCGGTCGGGTGTGTTCTCAGAGAAGATTCTTTTCACACATGCTGAGGCTCTAGAGGGAGCTCATTTTTTTCAGCTTTGGGTCCCCGGTAGCCTTAAGCTGGGGAGTCCCATATGTGAGGACTGGCTTCCTGCTTGGTCCTGGAGAAAGCATAGTTACTCACCTGTAACAGGTGTTCTCCAGGAGCAGCAGCAATTAGTCCTCACAACCCTCCCTCCTTCCCTTGGAGTTGCAGTCATATAATTTTGTTTTTTTGCTGTCTTTTAGCTATGTCATCAGACTGAGCAAGATGGCACCCTTGGGTGGGAAGGGGACCGTGCATGCACGCTGCATTCCCAAAGGCTGATTCCTGCTGCTCCTGGAGAACACCTGTTAGAGGTGAGTAACTACACTTTGTCCGTCTGCTCACATTTCAAATGATGTGTATGGCCACCTGATTTCAGAACATTCTGAACTGCACACCTTGATATATGCAAATGTTTCACAATAGCACATTACAAATATCCTTCAGCATGGAGTGTGACAACTTGTCCCTTTACAAAGTCATTAATATCACACTTTCTGCCCCTCTTGATTGAAAGTTACATGTAAAATATACAATCTTTTCCTAGTTGTAAAAATTCAAAACTTCATCCAAGAAACCTACTACAGAGTGTAAGTAAACTAAAATGGACACCAGACGCATGGTGTGACTAATCACTATGCTGATTAAATAAGTACGTGTGACATCTCCACAGTACATTATTTAACAACAAATTGTAGAAAAAGGTACCTGCCTTAATATTTTGGCCACTACTGGCCCAGGCTACCTCCTGGGCAGAATGTTCATGGGTAGCTCTTTTAGATATTTGCAGGGTAGCCACTTGGTCCTCCCACTCTACTTTTCTATGTCGCTATTGCATGAATGTTAAAGTTCAAGAAGCAGCTTGCTGCAGGCCCTCTGCCTGCAGCTGTTTCTTCCTGCCCTGGACTGGTTTAGCTGTGATGCTCTCTACTAGTCTAGACTGGTCTAGCAGGATTTATTTGTAAGGAGAAATTTTACTTACAGATTATTTCCTTTCCTGGTATAAAAACCCATCCCCCAAGAGGAGCTACAGTATTGCTATAACAAACTAAGTGATGGACTAAACAGTTCAGAGGGGCTGGACCTAGCCCATTGCCTAGTTAACACCCTCTTTACATAACAGTGGCAGTGTTGTACATACATTCTTGGCCTGTGTGTCCTGTTTCACATTATTCAATTTAGTTTGTTATAAGAGTTATTTATGAACTCATTTTTGGTCTGGTTTTGTGCTTGAAAGGCTGTTTACTCCTGCTGCTTGCACAACTTATACTGAAGCTCCCCTTGGGGGATGGGTTTTTATACCAAGTGTGATGTGCTGAAGCTTTGGGAATCCTTTCTCCTCTCCCCCCCCCCCCTTCCTTCTTGTCATCTGCTGGCAGGGGGCTACACCCCACTAGGCTGGACTGGTCTAGCAGGATTCCAAGAAAGGAAATTATTGGTGAGTATAGTTTCTCCATATTGTTAGAAAGGAATTGTTGGTCATAATTGGGCAATCCTTGGCTACACTTAATATTCTTCAGGAGGATCCTGTTCATAGAGGCAGAATGGGGAGCTACATGAGATGGCTTCGTGGGGAGGGTGAACTATGTCTTGTATATACCCTATTCTGTAGACGGAAAAAAGTCCTTAAATTGCCTGAAGTGGATGCCTTGGTTACAGCACTTACCAAAAGGACTACCCTCCTTGTTGAAAGAGGAGCAGCTTTGAAGGACGTTCAAGATAGGAAATGGAAATCTTTTTTCCTGAAGTAGGTGTTTTGACACACATTTCCTGGCACTATTTAGACAGTTTTGTATACCACTTTATCCTTCAATCAAAGTGGTCACAACACAATTGGGGGATATGTTTAACATGAGGGGAGGTGAGACACATACACTAATACTTACATGGAACATGGGCTATGGAGGGTTAAGTGGCTTGCCCAAGACCACAAGGAGCACCTGTGAGACTAGAAACTATAGGCCTCAAGCTGTAGGGTGTAGATCGTGTGAGTGTCCCAAAATTTGCCTGACTTGGCTGCAGATTCCAATCGAGCAGGATCGGAAGAGAAGAGTAGAATCTGGATCTGTGTACTTAGCAAATGCTTTTGTATGAGTTGGTTCAGGCTTGTTTGAAAGGTATGGCTTCAGTGACTGCTGCTTTTCTTTGGCTGTGCAATTGGTCAGAGGATGTCTTCCAAAACGAGGTTGGTGTTTAAGACAGTGGTTCCCAAATGCCTCTTTCCCACCCCCCCCCCCCTTCTAATGGATAAAAGTCACATGACCCCAGATGGTAACCAAATTAAATTATCACTGAAATGTAAATATAAACATAATTTTAAGCAGCACTTGGGTTTGGAAATTACAGCAGTTTCCTGTGTAGTTCATATTGCGCATCATAGTACCCTCCCAGACTTACCTCTCCCTAGCCACCCTAACTGTTTCAAGCATCCTTCAATCATGCCTATGCCCCAAACTTGCCACCGCCTCCACCCATGCACACATTACCCAGGCTCATATCCCCTTCAATCACACCTATCTTCCAGACTCTGCCCCTTCTACACTTGATACCTTTGCCATTCTCCTGCTATACCCGTGCTCCTCTCCATCACACAACCCTCCAAGGTTTATCTCTCCCTATCCATGCTTACCACTCTGCCCAAGCTTATGCCCCCCCTCCCTCAATTGCACCCATCCCCCAGACTCAGCTGTCCCGATTCAGTCATCATCCTGTCCATACTTGTCTTGCACCTTACTCATACCCTTAATTACTCATTTCCTTGACTCGCTACCCCCTACCCAGACCACTCTGTTACACCCAGCCCAGGCTCACTGATGCCACCTTCAATTGCACTGCTCTGCAAGGCTCACCTCTCCCTAGCCATACTCGTGCAGGGCCCCCAGACTACACACTGATTCTCCAGTCTCATCTTCACAGATTTCCATATTTTATTTTAAACCCCACGCCAGTCCCTCCAGCATCTGCCTATTTCCAATCCTACCCTACCCTTCCACCCCCCCCCCCTCCCCGACTCCCTGTCCCCTAGCATTAGCCTATTCCAGGTCCTGCTAGACCAGTCCAAATGGGTTATGTCGTCCTGGCAGCAGATGTTGGTGACAGTGAAAAGGAAAAACTAAACTGCTGTACAATCAGCACTGGCATAAACCCTGGCACAGCTAGGGGGTCTCCTCAGCACTGCTGTCAAGTAGGTGGAGGATCTTCTGTTCTTGGCTCTCCTGTGTGGCCTACAGCTTCTGACCTCAGCTGGTTTCCTGGAGCTGGGCCACCTCAGATTCCGGGGTAGGGGTATATGAGACCTTGCTTTGGGGCTAGCTCCTTGCTAAGAGAGCCAGCGCAGCTTGGTGCGGGTGTTGAGTCATGAGGATCCTTTTGAGGGACTCTAGGACCGCTGGGGGCCCCCCTCCCACCCCCTTTACCTTCAGTTCAAAAGCAAATGGGAAAAAAATCAGAGACTGAAAAGACCAATATACTCCTGCATTGGAATCTCTGGTAAAACTAGCCTCTTGGCTTATTAACCCCTCACTTCCCTCAAACCTCCAGATAGCCATGCCTTTAAGGATACAGTAGATCACTGCTCTCATCTAGTGCCTACAGCTGCTGCATCTAACTTCTGTGGCCCCAGGTTCATCCCTGTTTCCTGCTCTGTGGCTGCTGCCTCAGCACAATTTTCTCTACAGCCCCATGCCAGTTTCTGTTTCCGTGGACTTACTAGAGGTTATGCCAGCTGGTCTCCTGAGGTGCTTTGGGCTGCAGTAAAAAGCGGCGCATGCTTTTTGATCAGTTCTGTTCAGCATGTGCCACTGCCCCTGGAAAAACATTCTTGGCCTCTGACTCTGCTATCTCCAGATGTCTTGCCTTCCAGGGTGGATGCCTCTTTGGGGGGTTCCTTCTCTAACCCCCCCCCCCCATGTCTCTCAAGCCATCTCTTTATTTGGGCCCAACCTTATGTTCTCTGCCACTGCAGGGGTTGCTGCCCCCCCCCCCCCCCTCTTCTACAGCAGCAAGCCTTTAGATCCAGCAGTAGCTGAGTTCTCTTTGCTGTTTCGACATGCCTGGACCCTTTGGAAGTGGGATCAGGTTCTCCCTTCTACATAGCCCAGTCTGTTCTTTCGGGCCTTCACAGCCAAACGATTCTCCACGCTGCCTGAGCATATAGTAAGAGTGCTCAAGAACACATCTGAATCAGACGGGGCAATGCCTGATGAAGGGCTGGAAGAATAACGAGGTCTGAAACATGGCGCTATGTTGCGTATTACTTACTGAGTTTGGATGGGCTCGGATATGGAAGTGTTCTTGAGCACCCTTACTATACGCTCAGGCAGCGTGGAGAATTGTTTGGCTGTGAAGGCCTGAAAAAACAGATAAGTTTTATCATTGCCTTAATACGAGTGGCAGTTTTTTGCTGAAGTAGAAGGGGTTTGCTCAAGCACGTCCCTTGTTTAAATTGCTTAAATTTTATTGCATGTTGAGCTGTTAGTTTCAGCTCGTAAAAAGGAATGGTTACTTTGAGTTTCCCTCATGGTAACAGTTCTGAACCAAAATATTAATTATTGTGAATAGGGTTTGGGACCAAAAGGATATAATTTGCATGATGTTGTCATGGCATAGTTTAGCTTTTCCTTTTGTCCGTCTTCAACATTTGCTGGCAGGGGGCCATAACTCATTTGTCTGGACTGGTCTCGCAGGACTCCAGGAAAGGAAACTAATGGTAAGTCAAATGTTTTCCTTTCCAGTCCTAGCCAGCCTATCGGTCTTCTTCCAGCTCCAGTCCTGGCCTCCCAGTATCAGCCCCGCTCCAGTCCTAGTTCCTCCCAGCATCATCTCCCAACATTAGTCTGCTTTCAGTACCAGTGGCTCCCCCCCCTCTGAAAAAACACACATTGCCCTGTACTATGAGGGTCCCTGCATGTGCCTGATTGGCTTACGAGAGAACTGGTGCAGCCTGAAGCCCGGTTCCCTTCTGCACAGCCATGGGAGGTTTGTTAGGTTTTGGTTTTTTTTTTTAACTCCAGTGGCTGTGCTAAATTGCAGCTGCTGGTGCTGAGTTTTCTAGAGGTTAATCAGACATTTTCTGTCTTGCGCATGACAGTAAAATACCCCTGTTTTAACCTCTGTGAACTTGGCAGCGCTGGTGGTTGTGACTTAGCACAGTCATGGGAGTACTACTAGTGCTACTTATTTGTAAAGCACTACAAAGGGAAAAGGAAAACACTTGCGGTTTTTAAGAGGGGCTTTGGGTCTCACTGGTTCCCTTAGAAGCTGGTTGGGTGCATGCGGGGGACCCCTTGTGGTGCAGGGCCATTTGCAGGCCAACAACCCCGGTAGCCACGGGGTACTGCGGTACTTTATTTTTGCTTTTACTCTTCTGAAAGCAGCAGTGACCCCCAAATGATGATTTTGCTGCCCCATATGGGAACTGCTGGTTTAAGAGGAAACTACTCTTGACAAGTTGATTAAGGATCTAGGAAAGACCTAAAGGAGCTTGGCTTCTGGAAGATAAGCCAAAAGCCACACCTGCTGATTGTGGATAATAAGGAGATTGTTGTAGTTTCTTCAGGAACAAGCAGGAAGTTGGTGCCATCACCCATAAGTGAGGACTAACGGAGCCCGCACGGAGCAATTCCCCAGCTTTCAAAGAAAGCCTTTGGGATTGCTGCCATGCATGCGTGGTCTTCTTCCCACTCAAAAGGTGCCATCTTGCTCAGTCTCCCTTTTTCCATGGAGCCCTTCGGACGCATGTCCTTGTCCCTCGGAAAAAGTTTCATTTTTGGCCTTCGGCCTCTGGTTTTTCCAGTAGCACCAGTCCTCTATCGATTAGCGGGGGCCCCTTTTGCCCAATGGCCACTGGGTTTAAGAAATGTGACAGATGCTCCAAAAACATGTCACTGATGGACACCCATGACTGCTATCTTGACCGTGACCCGGAGCTCTGCTCTCTGCAAGAAAATGTCCTCCGAGGCCCTGCTAAGTCGTAAGCAGACGTTCAATGACATTTTCTGAGAAGTAGCCCTGGAATCCCTGGTGGTACCCTCTTTCTCTGCTGGTGGGATCCCTCATCTTGGTCCTGCACTCTCGGTAACACTCCGACCAGGGGTCCCCTGAAGTGGAGAGGCGTAAGAAGATGACCTTGAAGTCCCTGCCAGGGGCCCCAGACAAGCACTCCCACGCTCAGTTGCTCTGCCCCCCTCGGCGTTCCTGAGTCGGATAAGGAGCAGCCTCGTAAGGTACCTCAAACGGCTTCCTATTCACTGCAGGTTAACATACAAGATCCTTCTCATCATCTTCAAGATCATCAACAACCTAGCCCCCACAACACTCAGTGACCTTATCACCCTCACCCCGAAAAACAGACTCAGAAGATCAGTAACTGACAATACCTTGATCATCCCCAAAGAATCCATCAAGTGCACACAGACGACCAAGAAAAGAACATTCGCCTTCTATGCCCCAAAATGTTGGAACGAACTTCCACCTGAAATTAGATCCATCAAAGGCCTTATGCAGTTCCGTAAGGCAATTAAACACCACATTTTCCTACTTCACTTTGCTCAAGCATCCACCCCACCTCTACTCGCCCACCTGCCAATGTCTACAAACCGCACCCTGTCACAAGTATCTTGAACCCGCCTTAGACCTCCTGTATATACAATCCAAATCTAATTATATTTTGTACATATGTTTTTAGTTCCCCTGTTGCTCCAAGTTTATGCTCCTGTTACAATGTATGTTCCAAGTTTAAACTCCTGTTACAATGTAAGCACAGAACAGACTTCTGACTGTGCACCCTTGTTGTATGTAAACCGCACTGATAACAAATAGCGCGGTATATAAAAGTTATAAAATAATAATAATAAATAATAATAAATACGGAGGCCTCCAGCGATTGGCGCCTGGTCTCCTGAGAGGCATCCCGGTGAGGACCCGATAATCCCGGTGTCGACATAGCAGGGACCCACGTCTGTATGCTGGCACTAGAGCGCAGCGTTTCTGCCTTCTTAGCTGCCCAGCAGATGCTCTTGCCCTGCACGGCTGGCCTGTGCCTAGAGACCGAGGTTCCCTCGAAAGGGACATTGAAACCCATCCTGGAAAGCCCCGAGAGCTGTGGGCCTTGTGAGGGTCTTCGGCGTTAGTCTCGCTCGCCTTCCTGGCTCTTGGGAGTGAGATCCTCCAATGCTGGCTCCAAGCTGGCTTCGACCACTGGACGGGATGACCAGCTCAAGTTGGACAAGGATACCTCCCTGGAAACCCATGCCCACAGGGACCTCCCTTCGGAACCGTCTCCGCCCGAGGACACATCATTTCTAGTGTTTATATGGGATATTTTGTCAAGTTATATCACACCGCTCTGATGTAATTCATGAAAGTAAAACGTAATTTATACCATGGCTTTGTCCTTCATATCTTACTAGATCTTATTATAGCAGCAAAGGTCTCAGACTTGGGATGAGAACAAGGAGAATAATCCTCTCGTACATTAATTAAGAACCGCTGAATAAAAGTGCTTTCAAAGTTACCCCCTGAAGAAACCGAGTCCGGGTGAAATGCAGAAAAAGTGCAGAAGATGGCGTTGGGGACAACACTGCAAGCTAAGCACTTTTTCAGTTTATATCTGTTCTAAACAATTGGACTTAAGCAACTATATATACAAAAAGGTCATTGATGCAATTGGGGCATGATTCAGAAGACATTTAAAATCTGATTATTTTGATACCCAGAGAGTCTGAGACCTTTGTTGCTATAATAAAATCTAGTAAGATATGAAGGACAACGCCACAGTATAAATTATGTTTTACTTTCATGAATTACATCAGAGCGGTGTGATATAACTTGACAAAATATATTGCTCTGAATGAGAGACCACTTGTATATTTGTATGGGATATGGCAAGGGCCCTCAGGCGGGCTATGCAGGCTGAAGAGTAGCCGCGAGCTGACGAACACTATATTCTTCAGTATGAGTCCCCGCCTTGGGGGTCTATTACTGTTCCAGTTCCTCCCATTTTGTCGAGACTGCTCTGCATGTGGGAGATGCTTGCTCACTATGGGGACCAAGGCAGGTATCTTGACGCTATGTACAGGGTCCAACGAGGCATGGGGTTCAGGAAGACCCAGCTCCTACACACCTCCATGGTAGTGGAGTCGGTGCTGCAGAAGCAAAAGAGCCCAGAGTTGCACTCTTCAGTCCCCCCAGGCAGGGAGTTGAGAGTTCTCGACGCCCTTGGGCGCAAGGCCTATCAAGGGTTCATGCTTGCATGCTGCATCCAGGCATACCAATTGTATATGGACATGTTCCTATGTGACCTTGCCAAAGAGCTTGCGAAATCTCCACAGGCCTTGGGGGTGAACCCCTAATCTGGTTCCAATCCCTCCTAAAATCCATCACACAGTGCTCAAAAGTATCTCTCCCATGCTGCGTATGACTGATTTCAGTCCTACGCCCAAGTGGCAGCAGCCAGCATCAGGGCCTGACACCAGGCATGGCTCCAATCCTCTGACCTGGAGCAGTGGGTCCAGGACAAACCTCTGGACATCCCCTGCCTCGGCAAGCAGCTATTTGGTAAACCTATGGAGCATCAAGCTGCTGAGATAGAAACGCAGTTAGTCACTTGAACCCGTCTCTCACTTAAGACCTCCTCCCTCCCTTGGAAGAAACAGCAAACAAAGAAGCTGTTCTTCCAAAGGAAGGGACTCCCCTACCAGGGTTACCCTCCTTTTTCGTGCTGGCTTCTGGCACGCAGGGGAAGGGAGGTGTGCATAGCCATGGCAAGCAACCGGCACTACCCTAACCCGCCCAGGGTTTTTGATGCTGACGGCATAGCCCCTGGTAGCACTTCTGCTGGTGGGGGGGATGCCTGTCCCTCTTTGCCCTGCAGTGGGTGTCGATCACATTGGACACCTGTGTCCTCAAAGTGATCTGGGATGGATATCATCTCAGCCTGGACAGGTGCCCTTCTCGCCAGCGGAGCCTACTTGACTCCTTTTGCACCACCCCTTCTTGAGAAGGCACCACTGCACCTTCGAGGCTGTGGGTTCTACTCCTGCTACTTTCTCGTTCCGAAAAAGACGGGGGGCCTACGCCCCAACCTCAACCTCTGAAATTTAAACAGGTTCCTGGTGCGGGAGAAGTTGAAAATGTTATCACTTGGTGCCCTTCCTTCATCAGGGCGATTGGTTATGCTCTTTGGACATCAAGGACATAAGAACATAAGATATGCCATACTGGGTCAGACCAAGGTCCATCAAGCCCAGTATCCTGTTTCCAACAGTGGCCAATCTAGGTCATACGTACCTAGCAGTTTCCCCATAAGACATGGGTTCCACAATGCTTGTACTGGGTCAAGCATTGATATCTTGGGTCCCTTCTTAATAATGGTTTATGGACCTTTCCTCCCAGGAACTTGTCCAACCCTTTTTTAAACCCAGCTACACTAACAACCTTTACTACATCCTCCGGTAACAAATTCCAGAGTTTGATTACACGTTGAGTGAAAAAATATTTTCTTTTATTAGTCTTAAATAGTTTACCCTGTAGCTTCATTGCATGTCCCCTAGTCTTTCTATATTCTGATAACGTAAACAATCGATCTACATTTACCCGTTCCACTCTGTTCATTAATTTATAGACTTCTATCATATCTCCCCTCAGCTGTCTCTTTTCCAGGTTAAAGAGCCCTAACCTTTTTAGCCTTTCTTCATAGGAGTATCCTTACATCCCCTTTACCATTTTGGTGGCTCTTCTCTGAACCTTTTCTAAAATTGCTATATCCTTTTTAAGATACGGCAACCAGAATTGCGCACACTATTCAAGGTGCGGTCTCACCATGGAACGATATAGAGGCATTATAATATCTTTTGTTTTATTTTCCATTCCTTTCCTTATCAAACCTAGCATTCTGTTTGCTCTCTTGGCTGCCGCTGCACACTGGGCCGAGGGTTTTAACATGGTATCCACAATGACGCCTAAATCTTTTTCCTGGGTGGTGGTTCCTAATGTGGAACCTTGCATCGTGTAACCATAGTTTGGGTTGTTCTTCCCTAAGTGCATAACTTCGCACTTGTCCACATTAAATTTCATCTGCCATTTTGATGCCCAGTCTTCCAATTTATCAAGATCCTCTTGCAATTTTCCACAATCCTCTTGGGTTTTAACAACTTTAAATAGTTTTGTGTCATCTGCAAATTTGATAACCTCACTCGTTATTCCAATTTCCAGGTCATTTATGAATATGTCAAAAAGCAGCAGGCCCAGCACAGATCCCTGGGGTACACCACAATTCACCTTTCTCCATTGGGAAAATTGGTCATTTAGCCCTACCCTCTGCTTTCTATCTTTTAACCAGTTCCTGATCCACAGTAGTACACTGCCTCCTATCCCATGACTCCTTAGTTTTGCCAGAAGTCTCTGAGGGACCTTGTCAAAGACTTTCTGAAAGTCCAGATACACTATATCAACTGACTCACCTTTGTCCACTTGTTTATTCACACCTTCAAAAAAACATAACAGATTAGTAAGACAAGATCTTCCTTCTCTAAAGCCATGTTGGCTGTCTCCCATTAGGCCATGACTATCTACATGCTGAGTAATTTTATTCTTTATAATGGGTTTCTACCATTTTTCCCGGTACTGACGTAAGGCTCACTGGTCTGTAGTTTCCCGGATCACCCCTGGAACCCTTTTTAAGAATTGGTGTTATATTGGCGATCCTCCAATCTTCAGGTATTAGAGATGATTTTAATGATAGTTCACAGATTACTAATAGCAGGTCTGCAATCTCATATTTCAGTTCTTTCAACACCCTTGGATGTATACCTTCTGGCCCAGGTGATTTGCTACTCTTCAGTTTATCTAATAGCTGTAATACATCTTCCTGATGTATCGATATTTCCTTCAATTCTTTCGCACCTTTAAATACCACTTCAGTCATGGGTAACATCCCTACATCTTCCTCAGTAAAAACCGAAGCAAAGAATTCATTCAGTCTCTCCGCTATCGCCTTGTCGCCTCTTAGTGCCCCTTTAACCCCTCTATCATCTAATGGACCAACTGACTCTCAGGTTTTTTGCTACAAATGTACTTAGTCTTTATTTTGCGTTTTTTGCTTCTGCAGCAAGCTTCTCAAATTCTCCCTTTACCTGCTTTATCAATGCCTTGCATTTGACTTGCCAGTGCTTGTGCTGTTACCACGTTTCGTCGTTTGGCTCTTTTTTCCATTTCCTGAAAGATGCTTTTTTGGCAACAGCCTCTCTGACCTCACCTTTAAACAATGCTGGCAGTTTTTTGGACTTCCTGCCACTTTTCTTAAAGCATGGAATACAGCTGGTCTGGGCTTCCAAGATAGTATTTTTCAACAACACCCAAGCTTGATGTAAGTCTTTAACCTTTGCAACTGCTCCTTTTATTTTTTTCTTAACTATTTTCCTCATTTTATCTTGGTCTTCCTTTTGAAAGTTAAAAGGTAGTACTGTGCATTTCCTTACTTTCCCTCCTCCACTAATTAAATCAAACGCGATCATGCCCTGCTCACTATTGCCAAGTGGCCCACAACAACCTTATCTCTTGCACCAGATCTGGTGTTCCACTAAGGACTAGGTCTAATATGGCTTCCCCTCTGGTCGGTTCATGAACCAGCTGCTCCAAGAAGCAGTCATTTCTCCAGGACCAAGCAGGAAGTCAGTCCTCACATATGGGTGTCATCGGTGCCGATGAAGCCCCAGTGGCTTTAAGAAGTGTGATCGGTGTAAGAAACTAATGTCTCTCACTGATACACATGACTGCTGCCTTCGGTGCCTCGGCCCCGACCACGATTCTAAGTCGTGCGGGGCCTGTGGAAAAATGTCTGGATGGACCTGCACCACTGCCTCCAACTGAATTCATCTACAGAGTGTATCAAAGACCGTTTAAATCTTGAAAAGCCTTTCCTTTTGCTGCTGTCAACGTCGTAGTGCCTTGGAAGACATTTTTCCACAGTCTTCCCCTACTTTGATGACTGGCTTGTCACGAAGACCTCAATCGACGAAGCCTGTCTGGAGGCATTGCGAATGATCCTCCTCCTCCTCGAGCGCCTCTGCTTCTTGGTCAACTACTCCAAGTGCCAGTGCAGTACTCCTCGAGCCAGTGCAGACCCTGGAGTTCCTCAGTGCCGGTCTCAACACGGAGCGAGCGACCACCTGCAGGCAGTGGCGGCCCATGTCGAGAGCAGGCCTTGGGTTACGGCATGGATCATGCTGCGCCTTCTAGGGCACATGGCCTCCACCATTCATGTAGTCTGCCACGCCTGCATGCACATGAGGACAGCCCAGTGATGCCTCAGGATACAATAGAGCCAGGCCTTCGGCCACCTCAGAGACCCTATCCGGGTCTCCCGTAGTCTCCACAACTCCCTGGGTTGGTGGTGGGACCCCTGAAGTCTCCTTCAGGGAATGCCCTTCCAGATCCCACAGCACAAGCTCATCCTAACAACGGATGCTTCCCTGCTGGGGTGGAAAGCCCACCTCGGTGCATTGGGCACCCAGGGGCAGAGGTTGCCGGAGGAGTCTTGGCAGCAGATCAACCTGCTCAAGATTCGGGCGGTCCGAAGGCCCACAGGGCCCATCTGAGTCTGTGCTCGTGCAGGCTGACAACAGGGTAGCCATGTTTTACATCAACAAGGAGGGGGGGGGGGAACGGAATCACACCACCTCTGCCGAGAGGCGATCCTCCTTTGTGTCTTGCCAGGGGATGACCCTGCGAGCGGTCTTCCTCCCAGGCCAGGAGAATGTCCTTGCGGACAAACTCCAGCAGGATCCTTCGCCCACATGAGTGGTGCTTGGATCTGGAAGGTCACTGGTGTCTTGTTCCATCGGTGGGGGACCCCATCCATGGACCTGTTTGCCAGTCTGGTGAACATGCAGCTTCCCTGTTTCTGTACCTGAGCAGGGTGGCCCTGGATGCATTCCTCTTGAACTGGACATCTGGCCTCCTTTATGCATTCCCTCCCACTCCTCTCATTGGGAGGACCCTCCCCAAGGTTCAAAGGGACCAAGCTTCGGTGATCCTTGTGCCCCCCTCGTGGCCTTAACAGCCTTGGTTCCCACGTCTGCTCCGGCTCTCGACCGAGTCCCCAGTCTCTCTGGGCTGTGACCCAGGCCTGTTGACACAGGAGGAGGGTCGAGTGTTCAACCCGAACCTGACCTCGTTGTCCCTTACAGCATGGCGGCTGAACAGGTCGCCTTAGCTCTGCTGCACCTCCTGGAGGAGGTTCTCCTCGCATTCAGGAAGGACTTGATGAGACGGGCGTACGCCTTTAAGTGGTGATGTTTCTCGGTCTGGTGCTGCATGCTCCAGATCAACCCGTTCTCCTGCTCTACCCGGTATCTCCTCCATCTCTCGAAAGCAGGGTTGAAATCCAATTTGGTCAGGGTACACCTGAATGCCATTTCAGCGAACCACCTCCCCGTCGAGGGAAAACCCTTCTCGGGGCAGCCCTTGGTCTCTCTCGCTTCATGCGAGGCTTTCCAAGCCTCCCATCTGAACTCTGCCGGCAGAGTGGTACCGCAACATGGTGCTGATGCAGCTCACATGAGCACCCTTTGAGCCGATGACGACGTGTTCGCTTCGGCATCTCTCCTGGAAGGTGGTCTTCGTGGTGGATTTGACTTCGGCTCGCCGAGTCAGCGAACTTTAGGCTGTCATGGCTGAGGCTTCATACACCAGGTTCTACAGGAACAGGGTTGTCCTCAGACCCATCCCAAGTTCCTACCTAAGGTGGTCTTGGACTTTCATCTCAACCCAGGAGATAGTCCTACCAACCTTCTTCCTGAGACCACATGCCGGCCAGGCATCGGCGGTGTTGCATACACTCTCTACTGCAAGAGGGCTCTTGTCTTCTACCTGTAGCGTACTCAGGTTCATCGCAAGTCCAATTGACTCTTTGTCGCCTATGACCCCAATCACTTGGGGCAGGCAGTCACCAAGCGCACCATCTCCGTTTGGGCGGCGGACTGCATTGCCTTTGCCCAAGCAAAGGCAGGTGCCCCACTGGATCGGCGGGTCACCGCACACGGCATCAGAGCTAAGGCAGCAACGGTGGCTTTGCTGCACTCTGTGCCTCTAACAGACATCTGCCGGGCTGCAACCTGGTCTTCAGCAAACACTTTCGCTGTCTACTACTGCCTAAAGAGGGAGTCCCACCGGGACAGTGCCTTTGGCCATGTTGTACTCTGTAATCTATTTGGGGTATGAGCAACTCCTGCCCTCTGACCCTTCTTCAACAGCTACCGAGAGCTTCACCCCGGGGACCAATGTTCCCTCTAATTTTCTGTAGGGTGTGTGCGCATAAAATATCAGCTGTGCAGCTTTTGAAGGAAGGTTACATTTTTGTGCGCCACACAATGACACTCGGAGTTATATACTTTAAAATTTGACTATACGTCAGAATATAGTATGTACACAACATTGATTTTAATCAAATTAAATGAAAATAGACGATTACTAGAAATTTTCTGCTTCATTTAGTAATTACAATCACAACTTTTAAATTTTAAGACGTTTGTGGTGTTTTCTATCAGAATCAGAACCATAATTTTTGTGCGCTCTGTTGTAAAGTATGTGCGCTCACTCAGCGAGGTGTGTGCGTGCGCACAGCTTAGCGGGGGAACAGTGCCAGGGACCCAAAGATTCTGGCTCCTCCGGCGTTTTTGGGTTACAGGCTTGGTAGCCTGTAGCTGGGGAGTCCCATAAGTGAGGACTGACTTCCTGCTTGTTCCTGGAGAAAGCATAGTTACTCACCTGTAACAAGTGTTCTCCAGGGACAGCAGGAATCGGTCCTTGCTACCCTCCCACCTCTCCTTAAGAGTTGCTAGTTTTGTCCTTTCCTTGCCATCTGCTTTGTAGGGCTCTAGCAAAGGGACCTGACTGAGCAAGATGGCACCTTTTGGGCTGGAAGAGGACCACGCATGCGTGGCAGCAATCCCAAAGGCTTTCTTTGAAAGCTGTGGAATTGCTCCGTGTGGCTCTGTCAGTGCCGACGTCACCCATAAATGAGGACTGATTCCTGCTGTCCCTGGAGAAAGCACAGTTACTTACCTGTAACAGGTGATTTCTGGGAACAGCAGGAATAAGTCTTCACATATGGGTACGTTGGTACCGACGGAGTCTGCGTGGGAACGCTTCCCAGCGTCCAATTAAAGAGCTTTTGGAAGCATCCCACCACGCCTGGGTTCTGCCTTCCCGCCTTTCCCAACTGCCTCTCCTCAGTTAAGTTTTAAAGCTGAGACAAAGAGAGAGAGAGAGGAAAGAAAAGATAGAGATACAACTCCTGGGGAGGTGGGTGGGTTGTGAAGACTTATTCCTGATGTTCCCAGAGATCACCTGTTACAGGTAAGTAACTGTGCTATCTCCAGGAACAAGCAGGAATGAGTCTTCACATATGGGGACTCCCAAGCTGAGATGCCTGGAGTCCCAGCATGTTATAGGTTGGAACATGCTATCCTGCACAACACCAGGCATCCTGAGGATGGAGGGTAGGAGTTGAAGAAAGAAAGGTGCTGTGGAACAGCTAACCTAGCATAGGACTGCAGAAAAGGAGTCCATGTATGGATGATAAATGTCATCAATGATCTTGCAAAGAAATAAATTGCAATAGGGACCTCCCCTAACAGGACTTTAGAGAAATATGGAGGTTCATGGGATCTACTGGGGAACCCAGTAGAGGAACCTCAAGAAGGACCTCACTATAGTGGAGGTAGGAAACCTGTAGGAAAAATAATGGAGGTCAGAATCCTGAAAGGGAACAGGGAACCCCAGTAGGAAACCCTGGGGTAGTACAAAAAATGGTGGGCCTTCAGCGGAAGGCTTTATGATAAAAACCGAACTCTTTTGGCAAAAGAGTGGCTCACTCTTAGGAACAAAAGAGAAAAGCTAACTGATTTGGACAAACAGGCTCAGTCCTTGTGGGGAGAAAGGGTATGGGAACCTCCTGTATCCCAAAAGGAAGGACAACGCCGGAGGTGTTAGCCTGTGAGTAGCTGAAGATCCGCAATATCTCTCCTAACTGAAGTCAGCTGGGAGAGATATTGGACATGGAGAGCTTCAGAGGTACCTAACCTTAGGGTTATGGTAGGTGTTAACTATCACCAAGTGGTTGTGAGTGTAGGATCCCAAAACATGCTGGATAGCATAGTATGGGTAAAAACCCTTCTGTCAGAATCATATGGCTATATGAGCCTCGACAGTCAGGTAGATAAAGCAGAATACATATCTACCGATAGTAGAATATCTCATATATATATATATATGTGTGTGTGTATGTAAGGCATTCACATAGGAAAAATGTGGAGGAAAGATTCATCTAAGAACAAGAAGGTGGAACCTACTTGAGAAGACATGTAGAGAATCAATTCCAACAGGTTATGGCTACAGGGATGCTAGGTAGTAGGATAACCAGATGGTTACATGAAAAGCAGAGGATGGTATCAGTCAACAGCCTGCAAGTCCTGAGTATTTTAGAACTCTAGCATGGTAAGTGAACAGAAGACGCATAGGAATGAGATACCATGGTGACCTGGTTAAGGGCAAAAAGGTATCATGCGTTCTTACCATGAGGACGAGCTGGAAGGAGGAAACATATTCTCTATTGGAAATACTATGGACCAAAGAAGGGAATTAGCAACTCCTTAAGCTTTCACGTAAGAGTAGGCCTATGTGCGTTATAGTAAAAAAGGAGAACTTTTCTAGTCATGGCAGATATGACTGAAAAAAGCCTTTTTCAACCATCTAGTATAGCTGTTGGAGAAAAAAAACCCATTCTCTCTAGCAAGGGCCCATAGTGGAGAGCTCCTCTGTAGAATTGCAGAGAGCATTATGCAGGAGAATGAGGAGATATAACTGGCTACAGAGAAGCCAGTAGCTATGTCAACTATGCTGCCAAACCCATGGGAATGGAGATGGTAGAAAGAGAAGACAATCTAACAAGTTTGTAGTGAAAAATTTTCCAAGACACATGACAGCACTGACTTGGAGTCACTACTAATACTAGACAGAATATTATTGGAGGACAAATCTGGTTACTGGTGGACAAGAACCAGTGGTCGAAACAAAGGCTCCTACATTGGTAGCTGCTTGCCAGACAGCAGAAGAATGGTACTGTTGAAAAACAAAGGACAGACAAAACAAGAGTAGAAACTCTGGAGGTGTCTGATGAACTGCTGCAAAGCAAGATTGAAAAAGAGGAGTGACTCAGAAAAGAGAACTCCGCACTAGAAAAGAAAGAAATTAGAGAGGCTGAAAAAAAGCCCTCCATTGAGCAATACCACTCTTATAGAGGAAAACCCTGGTAAGAGGGTAAAGAAAATGGAGCTGAAGAAAACTTACAATATAGTAAGTTAATAGAAAGGAAAGGAGACATGATAGTGGATGGTCCTCTTTCCCTAGAAGGAAAAGAGGAGAACCCTGTGACCTAGAAGCATGAACATCCTGACAGCTCATAGAGAAAAGATGGATGTCTTTTGGGAAGAGATCCATGTTTAAGATTTAGAATGACAGCAGTGGATTGTCTCTATGGAGAAGAAACAACTGCAGATTGTAATTCCCAGAGTCACAAGCATCTGATGGGTTGATTAGAAACCCTGTGGTTGCTGGGTTTGCTGAGCCTGGTGAGAGGTTGAACCCTACAGACCAGGACGATGCTTCCCCTGTTTGGGAACATCTGTAGGATGGGCAGATGATACATAAAACCTTCTTCTGCTATGGGAATAAGGTTTGGCAGGACATTTCTTACCTACTGGGACAGAAGAAGGTGCAGAAGAGCCCTAAGGAACAGGTAAGTCAGTGGAAAAACTTGAGTAACCTGACATAAAGACTCCTTGTTGAAAAGATTATCTCCAGTGCAAGGAGTATGTCCCAGTCTCTGTTGTGCCCATTTGTCCAAGCTTGGAGCCAGGCTCTATGTCGTGCCACTATAGTTATAGCAGAAGTCCTGCTAACAGACTCAAGAGTCTAGGGAAGCACGAGTAAGAAACCAAGAGATATTCTGGAGATGCTTGAGCAGTGAAGAGTAGTCTGCACTCTTGGACTCTGGAAGGGAAGGAGTCAAAAGATGTAATTGCTCTGTGACCTCCTTAAGAGAGAGACTCATATAGAAAATATATGAGAGAATTCTTGCAGAAAGCATAGATGTCTGGAAGGCTTGAAGTCCAAAGTCCATAGATGTCTGGAAGGCTTGACGTCCTAGATTCACGACCTGGCGGATAAGAAGAATGCTTTTTCTTGCTCTTTACCCGCCTCAATGCTGATTCCACAACTATGGAATGATGAGGAAGCTGAGTCTTTTGAAACCTTGGAGAGGGGGGCACCTGATAGAGTAGTTACTCACCTGTAACAGGTGTTCTCCAGGAGCAGCAGGAAACAGTCTTCACATATGGGTGTCATCGGCGCCGATGAAGCGGAGCATTTCCCCAGCTTTCCATGAAAGCCTTTGGGAATGCTGGCACGCATGCGCGGTTCCCTTCCCGCCTAAAGGTGCCATCTTACCTCAGTCAAATGACATAGCTAAGAAGAGCACACAAAAATGTAAAAACACAAACTATGTACAACTGCAACTCCAAGGGGGAGGAGGGAGGGTTGTGAGGACTGATTCCTGCTGCTCCTGGAGAACACCTGTTACAGGTGAGTAACTACTCTTTCTCCAGGACCAAGCAGGAAGTCAGTCCTCACATATGGGTGACTCCCTAGTTCTGGGCTACCAGGAACCCAGGCTGAACAAGAGGACTCCCTCTAGTCCCAGCAGCAAAGAAAGGCTTTTCAAGGACACAACCTCCACCGGTAGCCCAACAGAGGGCAGGAGTTGCCTAAACCTCAAAGAGATTCCGGAGTACTGCTTGGCCAAAAGCACTGTCCCTACGGGACTCCCTCTCCAGACAGTAATGGGCTGCAAAAGTCTGGCTTGAAGACCAAGTTGCAGCCCTGCAGATGTCTACCAAGGGCACAGAGCGGAGATGAGCCACTGAGGCAGCCATAGCCCTGACACGATGGGCCGTGACCCTACCCTGCAAAGGAAGGTCAGCCACCTTGTAAGCCCAGGTGATACAGTCAGCCACCCAGATGGACAAGGTACGCTTGGACACAGCTAACCCCAACTTATTGGGGTCAAAGGAGACAAAGAGCTGAGTAGTCCTTCTATGACCCTGCATACGGTCAAGGTAGAAGGATAAGGCCCTCCTACAGTCCAGGGTCATTGGTCTGACCCAGTATGGCATATCTTATGTAGGGTATGCAAGACTGCTTCAGCCTGGCTTGCATGAGGCCTAGGGAAGAATGTTGGAAGAACCACCTCCTGATTGAGGTGGAAAGAGGAGACAACCTTTAGGGAGGAACTTGGGATGAGTCCTGAGGACTACCCTGTTCCTATAAATCCTGGTGTAAGGTCTATCACAGACCAGGGCCTGAAGCTCACTCACTCGCCTAGCCGAGGTAAGGGCTATCAGGAAAAGTGTCTTCCAGGATAGGAAGCGCAGTGGACAAGTAGCCATCGGCTCAAAGGGTGGGCGAGTCAGTTGCTGCAAGACCACATTCAGCTCCCACTCAGGAGCAGGAGGACGGATGGGGGGCTTGAGCATAAGCAAGCCCCTGAGAAAGTGAGACACCAAGGGGTGACCAGACAGAGAATGTCCCTCCACCAGAGAGTGGTGAGCTGCTAGAGCTGAGAGGTGGACCCGAACAGAATTGGACTTAAGTCCCTGATTGGACAAGTGCAGTAAGTACTGAAGCACTATTGGCACAGTACAGGAGAAAGGATCCTCTGTACGTAGCTGACACCACACAGAGAACCTCTTCCATTTGAGGGCATAGGTTTTCCTAGTGGACTGTTTCCTAGAGGCTAGGACAACCTCCTCAACTTCCTGAGGTAGGCCCCAGGGAGCCAAAACTACCCTTGCAGCCTCCAGGCCATCAGATTGAGAGCTTTGAGATTGGGGTGCAGAAGGGAACCCTGCTCCTGTGAGAGAAGGTCGGGTTGTAACCCCAGAGGTAGTGGGGAATCCACTGCCAGCTGCAGCAGAAGTGGAAACCAAGGCTGCCTCGGCCACCTGGGAGCTACCAGCAGGACCGAGGCCTTGTCCTGAAGAGTCTTGAAAAGAGTTCGGGCCACCAAGGGCGTGGGAGGAAACGCATACAGGAGGCCCTGAGACCAGGACATCAGAAAAGCATCTGATGCTATCCTCAGAGGATGCGGTTGCCTGGAGCAGAACTTGGGCAGTTGCTTGTTCAGAGGACTGGCAAAGAGATCTATCCAAGGGAGACCCCACTTCAGGAAGATCTTCTGAACGACCAAGGGATGCAGCTGCCACTCGTGGGGCTGCAGAATTCTGCTCAACCAGTCGGCTAGGCAGTTCTCCTGGCCTGGAAGGTACACCGCCTTGAGAAGCATGTTGTGCTTCAGGGCAAAGGAACAAAGGTCCTGAGTCTTTCGACAAAGGAGCTTGGAACCAGTGCTGCCCTGTTTGTTCACATAAAACATGGCTACCTGGTTGTTTGAATCAAGACTGAGCGGTGAGCCAGGGCCGGAGATAAAGCCCTGAGAGCCAAGCGGATAGCTCGAAGTTCCAGGAGAATGATTTGCTGGGCTGCCTCCCAGGGAGACCAGAGGCCCTGAGTGCACTTGTCTAGACAATGAGCACCCCAGCCCTTCAGAGAGGCGTCGGTGGTGAGGACCACCGAGTATTCTGGCAATTAGAAGGGCATCCCCTCCAGCAGATTGGGTGGATGCAGCCACCAGCTGAGGGAGGTCAAAAGGGGTCTGGACACCTTTATCCTGTCTCTTAGGCGGCCTGTGGCTTGAGACCACTGAATCTGAAGGCACCACTGTGCAGGCCTCATATGGAGCCTGGCATTGGGAGTCACATGCACTGTCGAAGCCATGTGGCCCAGAAGTCTTAAGCAGAGTCTGGCAGAGACCAGGGACCTGTTTAGGAACTGTTTGGCCACGTCCATCAGTCTTTGAGCCCTGTCTTCTGGCAAGAATGCCTTGGCCAGTTGAGAATACAATCTTGCCCCTATAAACTCCAAGTTCTGGGAGGGGGGAGCAAAGTGGACTTTGCAAAGTTTATGACAAAGCCCACGTTTTGAAGCAGAGCAATGGTTCTGAGGGTGGCTTGTCTGGCCTCCTGACACGTCTGACCCCTGATGAGACAGTCGTCCAGATAGGGAAAGACAAAGATGCCTTGATTTCTCAGGTAGGCCGCAACCACTGCCAGGCACTTGGTAAAGACCCGGGGAGCGGAGGTCAGACCAAAAGGCAGTACCCTGTACTGATAATGGTTTCCTCCCACAATGAACCTGAGGTACTTTCTGTGGTCTGGATGTATGAGGATGTAAGTGTACGCATCCTTCAGATCTAAGGAGCATAGCCAATCTCCCTGCTGGAGGTAGGGCAGAAGTGTTCCAAGAGTAAGCATCTTGAACTTTTCTTTCTCTAGGAACTTGTTGACGTTCCTGAGGTCCAGGACGGCGGTCGGGGGTCTTAGACCTGGCCCTTGAGGGACCAGGGACCTCTTCCGACGCCGCCCTCGTGAGCCACTTCTTCCTCTTACGTTCCCTGTCCGAGGAGTTTCGACGCACTCGGGATCGGAATCTCGAGATGTCGAAGCCTCAGACGAGGTCCGGGCCCGGCCGGAGGCAGAGTCCGAGGAAAAACCTGTCCTTTTGATGCTGTCGACTCTAGTGCCTTGGAAGACATCTTCCCACATGGCCCACACGACTTTGGGTCGTGGTCAGGGCCGAGGCACCGAAGGCAGCAGTCGTGTGTGTCCGGTGAGAGACATAATTTTCTTACACTGATCACATTTTTTGAAACCACTGGAAGCCTTCGGGGGAAAAAAGAGCCCCAGCGAGGTCAAAAGACCGGCCTTCCAGTGAAAAAGGAAAAAAGGGCGCGAACGCCAGCCACGAAGGGCAAAAACCGAAAAATGAAGAAAACGGGCTCGATACCGGTGTACCGAACCCGGCTGGAGGGGAACCGGTGTCGAACCGGAGAAAAAATAGCGAAAATCGCCGAAAGAAAAAAATCACTTTTATCCGGGAGAACAGGACACACGTCCGATGGGCTTCTGGGAAAAAAAGAGACTGAGGTAAGATGGCACCTTTAGGCGGGAAGGGAACCGCGCATGCGTGCCAGCATTCCCAAAGGCTTTCATGGAAAGCTGGGGAAATGCTCTGCTGGGGCTTCATCGGCGCCGATGACACCCATATGTGAGGACTGACTTCCTGCTTGGTCCTGGAGAAATAAGAGATCAGTTGCTCTGGAAGGTGGGGGTACCCTTAAAGGTGTTTCCCACATTCCTAGAAGGAGATCCTGCAAGGAATGATGCAAAGGAAGCATTATGTTCTCCTTTGCTTTGATAGAAAGAGAGGCCTGTGCAGGATCATGTCCTGGGATAGGAATGGCAAGAGATCTTGCTATATCCCGGAGGAAACTCTGAAAAGAGGGTTCCCAAATAGGAATTTCCCTTGGACAGGTTAGATCCGAAGAACTAGCTTGAGCTATCCAGATATATAGGAATAGAAGATCCTGCACAGTGCAATGTGGAATGCTTAGAGGATGGTCGCCGGTACTGACTGTCAGGAGCAGCGACCGACATTACCACATTGTCCATGCCAGGTATCAACTCCAAGCTTGGCATAGAAGGGAGCGATCCTGTTGAAAAAAGCATGGCAGGAGTTGGCCACGATGGTACTGTGGATACCAGTACCAATGTCAGTCGAGCCCGACAAAGACATCGGAGCAGTCATTGCAGACCGTTCAATCGGTACCGAGGCAACCAAAAACGTTCGGGTGCTATCCTCTGTACCGAGCCACCGGTATCGGTCGGTGTCTGTACCAAATGATATTGGTACCGAGTCTTCCAGACTAGAGAGCGATTCTAAACTGGGCATCGAAGACACTGACCGTAAGGGTAATGAGGACATCGGCACCGACTTCGGTAACGTGCCTGATACCGGTGAATGAAGGTCAACCAATGGCAACTCAGTGGGCCTCGAGGGAACCGAGAGTTGCAGATCCGAATCATCGGAACAGAGCCTTCGGTACCAAGAGCCGGTACCCAGTCCTCCAGACTGGAGATCGATTCCAGACTTGGCATTGAAGGAAGCGAGGCTATTGATGCACGTCTGGAGGGTACCGACGTCAGTGGTAGTATCGGTGTTGGTACCGATAATGGAAGGTCAGTTTGGAGCGTATCCACCGGTCCCGAAGGCACCGAGGATGCCAGATGACCATCCCTGGTGAGCAGTGTTTCATTCAACACCAGTGCCGATGTCGGGGTATCGGTACCGCTCGAAGCGGATGCCACCACCAGACACGGCTCGGGTATGTTCTGTGAGGGGTGAACCCCAGGAACAACCTGAAACCCCTTAAACGCTTTGGAGACCGAAGACTCCCGCTGGGGTTTTGAAGCCAGAGGGCCCTCGAGGGCAAGGCCGGAGCCGTCTACATGCTGTGCATGAGACCTACCACTCGAGGGCTGGCTATTCTTAACAGACTGTTTGTGGGTTACCTGATGCTGTGTAGAAGAAGACAGGGACGGTGCCCCGAAGCTGGAGGGAAACCCTTAAACCCTGACCGCTTTGACCCGGTGAAAAGCGGGATATAAATACAGCTAAATAAATAAATAAATAAAACCGTGTATCGAGGGAACCTCGATATTGAAAACTTCTTCTCACCAAACTGTTGTCAAGACCCAAACAGGTTAGACACCGATTTCAAGGGTCTAAAAATAAAGTTGTACCGCCACAGTGTGAACATTTCTTGGAGAAAGTGGCTGGCGGTTCCATGAAGGAAAAAGAAGAGGCCTAAAAGGCCTAAGATACCGTGAGACACTATGAAGAAATATATTCCTTGAATAAGGAAGATTTTACAAGAAAAGAAAAGAAAACACCGGCGGTACCGGTGGCGTCGGGAAGACAGCTGTGACCACAAGAAAAATAAAGAAATAAAACAAGAATTTTCTGCAGTGACAGGAGGACGTCCTGCCGGCTCCGCGGAAAACGAAAACTGAGGAGAGGCAGTTGGGAAAGGCGGGAAGGCAGTACGCAGGCGTGGTGGGATGCTTCCAAAAGCTCTTTAATTGGACGCTGGGAAGCGTTCCCGCGCAGACTCCGTCGGTACCGACGTACCCATATGTGAAGACTCATTCCTGCTTGTTCCTGGAGATTACCTGTTACAGGTGAGTGAGTATGCTTTCTGGACAGTTCATTTTGCCCTTTTTCAGCATTCTTGCTATCTGGCTCGGGGTCATTCCATTCAAGACATTAGAGGTGCAGGCCGAGGCTATTAAGCGGGAGCCAGCTCAGCTGCCAAAAAGCTGTAATGAAGCGAGGCGGAATTGGTGCCGATAGGGATGGGCTTTGACACTTGTATTCCACCTGCGTGTTGGAGGTAATTTTGAAAAGCTTATGCCCTAGGATTGGCCCATCCTCTGTCCTACGCTTTCATGTTATCCCCCTGAAAGATTTAAACTGTCTTTGATACGCTCTGTAGATGAATTCAGTTGGAGGCAGTGGTGCAGGTCCATCCAGACCAGTTAGGTCAAGATCCAGTACCCCAAATTATTTTGTGGTTCCCAAGAGGGTTCCTTTTTGCCCAATTCTAGACTTAAAGCATGTCAACAGTGTGCCTCATTTTCATATGGGAACTCTGCAGTCCATGATTGTTACAGTAAGACAGGGTGAGTTCTTGACTGCTCTCAACCTCACTGAGGCCTACCTTCATATTCCTATCTTTTTCTGAGGTTAGCAGTACCTTGAGGTTGCTTCCAGTTCCGAGCTCTGCTTTTCGGCCTAGCGATGGCTCCATGTACCTTTTTATGAAGGTTGTAGTGGCAGCCCTTCGTTGAGAGAGGGTTCTCATTCACCCAAATCTGGACTTTTGGTTGATCAGAGCAAAATCTGCAGACAAGAGTTTGAGTGACTCAGCAGGACTTTCAGTTTATTCAGGAGCCGGGTTGGGTGATCAATTTCTCCAAGAGCAAGATGATACCTACCAAAGATCTCCTCATCTATTTGGGCGCTTGGTTCAACACTACAAAAAGTTTTTGGTTGCTCCTCAGAGCAGATGAGGTTGTGTTCCAGGTTTGGTATTTGCTTTAGCTGCAGGTGCCCTATCCAACTTCTGGGCTCATGGTGAAGATATTGAATCTAGTTTTGTGGTGCAAACTTGACCTTAGGGAAGTCATCTTTATGCCTTCTCTCCATGGCCCTTGATTTGATGGCTTCCACAAATGATAAAGGCTCATCAGGGAGGGGGTGATCCTGATGGCGCCAGATTGGTATGCAGACCTAGTTAGACTGACACTGTCGGGTCTGTGGTGTCTCAGCGTGGAAAGATCTTTCTCCAGGACCAAGCAGGAAGTCAGTCCTCACATATGGGTGACATCAACGTCGATGGAGCCCTTGCGGAGCATTTTCCCAGCTTTCCATGAAAGCTTTTGGGAATGCAAGCACGCATGTGCGGTTCCCTTCCCGCCTAAAGGTGCCATCTTGCTCAGTCTCTCTTTTTCCGTGAAGCCCACTGGACGTGTGTCCTTGTCCTCCCGGAAAATAGTCAGATTTTTTTGGCGATCTTTAGCTATTTTTTTTCTCCGGTTCGACGCCGGTTCCGCTCCTGCTGGGTTCGGTACACCGGTATCGAGCTCGATCTTCTCTTTTCGGTTTTTTCCCTTCGTGGCTGGCGTTCGTGCCCTTTTTTTCTTTTTCCCTGGAAGGCCGGTCCTTTGACCTCGCGGGGACTCTTTTTTTTTTTTTTTTTTTTTTCTTTTTCCCCCCAGTGGGTTTAAAAAGTGTGATCGGTGCAAGAAGCTGATGTCTCTCACCGACACACACGACTGCTGCCTTCGGTGCCTCGGTCCTAACCACGATCTAAGACGTGTGGACCATGTGGAAAGATGTCTTCCAAGGCACTCCAAAGTCGTCAGCACCAAAAGGAAAGGCTTTTTTCTGACTCGGCCTCTGGCCGGGCCCGGACCTCGTCTGAGGCCTCGACATCTCGGAAATCTGATCCCGAGCACCGTTGGGGCTCCTCAGACAGGGGGTCCCCCGACCGGGAACGAAAGAGGAAGAAGCGGCTCGCGAGGGCATCGTCGGAAGAGGTCCCTGGCTCCTCGAGAGCTAGGTCTCAGACCACCGACCTTCGCCCCAGGTCCGTGGAACAGGAGAAGCCTTCCAAAGTACCTCGAGTGGAGCCGGAGTCTGCTGGACACGTAAGTCCTGTAGTCCTCGTGGACTCTCCTCCCAGAGAGCTGACGTCGGGCCCGGCACCGCTGGGGCCCAAGTCGGGGGCTGCTGAGTCTCCTGAGCTGGGTCTCAGGCTGACAGCCTTGGAGAGCAGACTGTCTGCCTTCATGGAGCAGCAGCGGGCACTGATGGCCAGCCTGTCTGGCGCATCTGCCCCGACCACCGGGACATCGAAGTCGACCCCGGAGACCGAGCCGATACTTGAGACCATAAAGGCTCAAGGTCGGTCTCGGTCTCCCTCGACCTCCCGTTCGGCACCTAGGGCGTCGACGCCAGTGCCCTCGGCATCGGGGCGGGTGCTCACAGGCCCTGCGCGGTCTGACCCTGATTCCTCATCGGACGAGTCCGCCTGGGAGACGGAGGACGAGGAGTCCCCCGACACCTTCCAGACTCGGTGTGTCCCATTGGGCTCACCACAGTCTGAGCCCCGGAGTGATCCCCCAGGAGGATACCCGGTTCTCGGAGTTCATCCGGGATATGGCCAATGCGTTGGCTATCCCTGCGGACCCCGAGGAGGAGCCTCGAGCCGAGGAGCTCGAGGCCTTACAGTACGATTCTCCTCCGAAGGAGGCCTTTACTGTTCCGGTTCCTCCGATGCTGGAACGGCTCCTCTTCCGCATGTGGGAGGCACCGGCCTCGGCGCCGGTTCTAAGCAAGTGGGTCGATTCGATCTGTCGACTCCAGAAGAGTCCTGGCTTTCAAAAGGCGCAGATACCACACCATTCCATGGTGGTGGAATCGACCATGCATCGCCTGAAAAGTCAGAAGATGCACTCCGCGGTGCCTCCTGGCAGGGAGGCCCGGCATCTCGATGGTTTTGGTAGAAAGTGGTTCCAGGGCTCGATGCTTGCTTGCCGTGTCCAGTCTTACCATGTACTTGCGAGACCTGGCCAAGGAGCTGGCCGGGTTCTCTGCTGGTCTCTCCGGGGAACCCTTGCAGAGATTCAAGTCCTTGTCCTCGGGGATCCGGGAATGCTCCAAGTTTGTCCCGCACTGCCTACGATGGCTTTGAGGCTTCGGCCCGTGTTGCGGCAGCCGGCATCGCGGCTCAACGCCAGCCGTGGCTGCAGTCATCGGACCTCAAGCCATGGGTTCAGGACAATTTGGTCGATGTCCCTTGCCGAGGTGAGAACCTTTTTGGCAAGCCCATGACCGAGAAGGCAGCACAGCTCGAGACCGAGCACCTCACAAGGACAAGGCTGTCTAGGAAGATTTCTGCCCCTTCTCACAAAAAGAAGGGCTCGGGTAAAAAGCCCTTTTACCCAAGGAAGGGCACTGCCTACAAACAGTACCCACAATACCAGGCTGCCCAAGCTGTCCCTCAGGGTCAGCAAGCCAAGGGGCAAGGTAATGGGCCCCGTAGGCAGAGGACCCCCAAGCCTCTGGCCCCTGCTCCCACTCAGCGGGGTGGGGTTTTTTGACTCCTTAGGTATAGCCTTTCCGTCCCTGCTCTCCCAACCCTGCACAGGAGGTCGTCTCGCCCTGTTTGCCCACCAGTGGCCACTCATCACTGGAGACAGTTGGGTGTTAAGTATAGTCCACAAGGGCAATCTACTACACTTCCAACAACTGCCTCCTCCATACTTTCCAGGGGAGCCTCCAAGGCCTCCCCTGCACACAGATCTTCTCCTTCAGGAGCTCCAAGGTCTGTTGGTGGACAGGGCGATGGAGCCTGTGCCTCCCCACTTGCAAGGTCAAGGGTTCTACTCCAGGTATTTCCTGGTACCCAAAAAGAACCGGTGGCCATCGGCCTATTCTAGACCTCAGAAATCTCAACAAATTCCTAGAGAAGGAAAAGTTCAAGATGCTTACTCTTGGAACACTTCTGCCCTACCTCCAGCAGGGAGATTGGCTGTGCTCTTTAGATCTAAAGGATGCATACACGCACATCCTCATTCATCCAGACCACAGAAAGTACCTCAGGTTCATTGTGGGAGGAAACCATTATCAGTACAGAGTGCTGCCTTTTGGCCTCACCTCCGCTCCCAGGGTCTTTACCAAATGCCTGGCAGTGGTGGCGGCCTACCTAAGAAATCAGGGAATCTTTGTCTTCCCTTATCTGGACGACTGGCTCATAAGGGGCCAGACGTGCCAGGAGGCCCTACAGGCCACCCTCAGAACTATTGCTCTTCTTCAAAGCTCGGGATCTGTAATAAACTTTGCAAAGTCCACTTTGCTCCCCTCCCAGAACTTGGCGTTCATAGGAGCAAGGTTGGACTCTGCTGGCAAAGGCCTTCTTGCCAGAAGACAGAGCCCAAAGAGTGATAGACTTAGCAAACCAGTTTCTCAGCAGATCACTGGTCTCCGCCAGACTCTGCCTGAGGCTTCTTGGCCACATGGCTTCGACAGTACATGTGACCCCCAATGCCAGGCTCCATATGAGGCCTGCACAGTGGTGCCTTCGGACTCAGTGGTCACAGGCCACAGGCAGCCTCAGAGACAGGATAAGGGTGTCGAGACAATTTCTGAACTCCCTCAACTGGTGGTTGCACCCACCCAATCTGCTGCAAGGGGTATCTTTTCAGATTCCTCGGTTCACAGTGGTCTTGACTACGGACGCCTCCCTGCAGGGCTGGGGAGCACATTGTCTAGGCAAGTGCACTCAGGGCCTATGGTCTCCCTGGGAAGCTGCACAGCAGATCAATCTACTGGAACTCAGGGCTATTCGGTTAGCCCTCAAGACTTTCTCTTCTACCCTGGCTCATCAGTCTGTCCTAGTTCAAACAGACAACCAGGTAGCCATGTTTTATGTGAACAAGCAGGGCGGAACTGGATCCAGGCTCCTTTGTCAGGAAGCACAGGACCTTAGCTTATTTGCTCTCAAGCACAACATGCTCCTCAAGGCTGTGTTCCTCCCTGGCCAGGAAAACTACCTGGCCGACAGGTTGAGCAGGATTTGCAGCCCCACGAGTGGCAGCTCCTCCCACTTCCTGTTTGGCTGCAGCATTGAGAGGCTTAGTTGAGCAGAGCTCCTGCTAGGGAGAGGTTCCTGTTTCTTTGCTCGTGCCTGGATGTCGGGACCTGGGCCGCCTCCGGAGGGGGAGGCCCAGGCCCAGAGGCCTGCCAAGCCGGGTGGGCCTCCTATTTTGGAAGTGGCTGGCGGAACCCGTAACCTGGAACAGCTGGAACCCCGGGAGGGGGCTTCCCCCAGTAGGACTGCACTTGGCCAGGACCGAGGGACCCACAGGTATGGAGGTATGGGCCCGCCACCCCAGGGAGGAGGCTCCTGTCTTCTCCCCAGGCATGGTGTGGAGGCTGGGTGGCAGCAGGGAGAGGCCCTGGGGAGACCCTGGAGGACCGTGGAATGTAGTACTGAGGGAGGTGGGTTCCCCCCTCCACCTCGGGTCCTGGAGGAGGCCTCTACCTCCTCCAGTGAGGATGAGGGGGAGGGGTTGGTCCTGCCTTCTTACCAGCAGCCCGCTAGGGCCCCTGAGGCAATTGTAGCAGCGGTGCGACGGCTTCGGGGTCTCCAGGAGGAGGCGGCCCAGCTGCGAGCCCAGCTCTCCCACCTGGAGAGCCTGCAGGCCACCATTTCCGGGGAGGAATGGGTGGCCTATGTCACCTATTGGAAAGGGGTGAAGCGGGCCTTGAAGGGCAAAAACCGAGAAATAATATACCTCAAGCAGCAGGGTTGTGGGTCCCTCACAGAAATATATCAGGCCTATGATAGATGGGCAGTACAGGGAGCAGTTCAGGGGGGGCCCCCGGGGGTAGGTTGGATGGCTGGGACTCCCCATTCTCATAGTCTGCCCTTTTCCTATTATGCCCCGGCAAGGGGAGAAGAGGATAGATGGTCCAAGGACCCTTACCTGAATACGTCTCATCGGACTGGAAGGAGAGTTGCCCACTTTGTGAGCCCTGGTCCGGTTGCTGTCCCACCTCCAAGGGCTGGTATAGTGGCTCCCTGTCCAGAAAGCTCTGTTTGCAGCACTGTCAGGGAGGGGCCTGGTGATATCCTTCCCCTCCAAAAATCGCGGATTTCTGAGACCCATTTTCCAGCGTCATACACAAATCCAGAGGCAGAAGATTCCTGGCAGCATGATCACCGAGGGATGCAGGTAGAGAGAGCCACTGGTCTAGAGCAGGGAGCCCCGATGCGGGATGTCGTTCAGGGGTGTTTTCCCAGTACTTCGGACTACAAAGATGGCCGCCGTGAAGATCATGAGGTCACTTCCGGGTTTGCCAGGAAGTGTGTCACTGCTACTTCCCCTTCTCCTCTCCTGTCACTGAAGCACCGGCAAGGTTCCAGGAATGCAGACCGGATCCCCATCGGAAGGCCTGTTGTCGGAGGGGAATCGGTGCTGCCTAGTAGGGGTTTGTCTGCTGTTTCCTCCTGTCGGGGCTTGGATTCAGCAACAGCAGCTTCGGGGATGCCTTCTACGATCCCGCGGAGCAGCATTTCATCTGCTTTGGCTGAGCCCTCTCTGTGTGGCCAGGAGCCTGAAGACTGGCTGCCCCCCGTCCTTTGAGCCTGCTGAGTCTGTGGAAATCCGGAGGGTGGCTGATTTGTCCATTCCCTGTCTGGATCTGCAGCGTCCAGGAACTGTACAATCTACCATGGTTTTGGGTGGGGGGGAGGGTGAAAGTTCGGCCCCCCCTAATGTGGATGTTTTTCCGGTGCTCAAACAGTTACGGGATGGCCGCCCGGCTTTCCCTGAGGCGGCTGTTTGGCGCCGGAAAGGCATGAGTAAAGGGATAGGGAAAGATAGGGGGCCACTATCTTTGAGTTCTGGATCAGCGGAGCGGGATGTACCGGTGTCTATCCTGTCTGGTGGCATGGCTGAGGTGAGCCTGGCTCGCAGGGGGGTGTCCGCCCTCCCTGCTGGAGCCTTGGCTACCGGCCGGACTTCTCTGGATCCCTGTGCCACGGCTGGCACCGACGACCAGGTAGGACCTGAGAGGGCAGAGGGGCAGGGGGGTGGCTGTTTAGGGGGTTTTGCTATGCAGGGATCTGCCCCGCTGTCCCGAGATGGTCCTGCCTTGTTGGCGGTGGCCATGCAGGGAGTGGAGGACGGTGGGTTGGTGGAGAGTATGGCGGAGGGAAAGGGGGAGCGGACGACAGGTTTCGTTGTGGGGCAGGAGGGGGTGGTTGCTCAGGATGGAAGGAAGGGGATGTTAGAAGGGGGAGTGAGGGAGAGGATGGTTCCCCTGGCTTCCGGGATTGAAGGGGAGCGGGGTTTGTCCCCGGTAGTGGTGGCCGAGACCCAGGAGCCTTCTGCTGGGTCGGAGAAGCAGGAGGGAAGTTTGGGGGGGTTTTCCGGTTCCCTGGGTATTAACGAGAACCAGGTTTGTGCCGCTTTAAAATCGGCTTTGGAGACCCCGACGGGCCCTCCTGGGGCCTTTGCTGCATTTCAACATCAGGCGGTGGCGACGGGGGATGATCCAGGGGTTCTGGGTGGTACCCAGGGATCCGGAAGGGAGAGCATCCCGGACTCTGTATTTGCGGAGCTGACCCTACCCAGTCCTCAGGTTGCTCCAAGTGAGGAGATCACGGATCCTGTGGTCCGGCAACAGGTTCCCCCGCAGGTGGAAGGAGGAGGAGAACGTCCAGAAGGGCGGGGGATGGAGGCTGGGGGGTCGGCTCCCCCCCTCCGTACCTTTGCGGAGGCTCTAAAGGGGTCGGGCACCACTCCGGGGACGTCGGGGGAGGGTAGGTATGCAGGGGAATGGTCCCGTAGGAGGGGAAGGAGGAGGGGGAGGGGGAGGGTTTCAAAGGGGAGTAGGGGGTGAGGTCCGACGGCGCAACGTGGCGCAGATCCGATGGGCTGGGGAGGGGTCCCCTCCAGCCAGGGAACAGGTCTTGAGGATGGTCCTTGGGCTGGGGTTTCTCCCAGGAGATCTCTACGCCTTTATCCACATGAACAACACCATTGAATATGATGTTAGTTTCATGCTGAGACGGGGGCTGGAGATCTTCTGGGACCGATACCAGCAGCAGAGGGGGCAGGGAGGGTGGGCTGACTTTCGTGTTGTGCCTATCTCTCGCCAGGGGACGGTACCTGTGACCATCCTATCCAGGAATGAGTCGCTCCCAGGGCAGGACATCCAGTTTTGGTTGTCGCGCCATGCGGTGCTCCTCGCACCCCTGGTTAAGGGCGCTGGGCCCCTAGGGGTGTGGGACGGGTCGTGGAAGGGCAGGATCCGTTTGCGTGAGGTGGGAAACGTGGTGCAGCACGTGCCCTCGGCCGGTTTCCTCGGTCGGGATCGCATCTTGTGCTATTACCCCGGGCAACCCCGTGAGTGTCACCGCTGTGGCTCATTTCGCCATTTGAGCATGAACTGTCCCGAGCAGGTCTGCACCCGTTGTGGTGGACGGGGTCATGCCTCGGCCGGGTGTTTGCTAATTCGGTGTAACCTTTGCGGGGAGTTGGGCCACCCCTTTGCCCGCTGCCCCTCCGCGTCACACAATGGACCGGGGGGGGTTGCCGTCACTCCACCTCGGGCTCCTGTGCGGGAAGAGGCTATGGAGGCCCCTCTCCCGCAGGAGGAGACCGGGGGCCCTAGTGCAGAGGAGTCCATCGAGCCGAGGGAGCCACCAGGGGGAGGGGATTTGGGTAGGAGGGAGGAGAGGGTTGATGTGGTGGAGGTTGATGTGTCACGACAGGATAGTGGGTCGCGGGTGGTGCCACCTCAGGAATGGACCACGGTCCCTTCCAAGGGTGGCAAGTCCAAGAGGAAGAAGCGGGAGACCTCCCCATTGTTGGAAGTAGAGCCCGTGTTGGACGTTAACCGTTTCGTCTTCTTGGCTACTGATGCGGCTGAGGTGGATGAGGGCATGCCTGTGCAGGCAGGGCTTCCTGTGCGGCGCTCGGAGCGGTTGGCGGCGGGGGCGGCCCCTCTTCCTCAGCGGCGACCTTCAAAGGTGCAGAAGGCGCGCCGCAGTCAGGGTCCTCCAATCAAGGGGGATTCTGGCGCCCGACGGGTGAGGGAGGATGGCCTTGTACCCCCGCAGTTGGGTTCGGGGCCTTCGCAGGAGCCCCCTGCTGACCCGGCCGCCCTGGCCTCCCCCGCGGGGGTGGGCACTGTCGTCTTGTCTCAGTCTTTGTCCGGGGAGGGGGGGGCTGCACAGGTGGTGGACCCCACGGAGGAGGTCATTCCTCCGACCCCTGACCCGTTTGTACCTCCTCCTCCGGTAGGGGCTGGGCCTGCCCCCGCGACAGCTTTGCCTGGTGGTCCCGGGGGCGCCAGCACCTCCTGGGTGACAGGGTCGAGCGGGAGGAGGAGGAGATCCTCGAGGTGGTCGATGTGGACCAGGAGGAGTTGTTTGAGCTCGCAGGCCTGTCCTGCAAGCGGGATTCTGGGGATCCCGGGGTTGGTGAGAAGAGGAGGAAAGGGTCACTGCACTCGAAATAGGCATGGCGTGCACTCCTGCGTTCTCGTGCGCCACCATCAACGTGGCCAGCATTTTCTCAGACCAGGCGCGGGCTATGGCCTATGATTTTCTTTCTACGAGCGGGCTGGATGTCATCTTCTTGCAGGAGACCAGACTCACCTCGCTCGCTAGCCTTCATCGGGCAAAGCGAGAGTGGAGGTGGGGCCCTTCATACTGGTCCCTTGCGGCACAGCCCTATGCAGGAGTGGCGGTTTTGTTCACGTCCAACCGATTTCAGGTGCAGTACGTGTGGGAACTGGAGCAGGGCCGGTGCTTGCTTTTAGACGGCTACTGCGGGCCCCATCGGTTTCGTTTCGTGGTGGTTTGCGGGCCCCAGTCTAAGTTGGGGCGGAAGACCCTGTTTGGGGTCATCCGCCCCTACTTACACACCTCCCGTTTGGTGGTCCTTGCCGGGGATTTCAACACCACCACCTTTTTGCAGGACCGAGGGGGGGAGCGTTGCCCACCCAGTTACGAGGGCCTCTTTTTGGCCGAGATGACCCGGACGGCTGACCTCGTGGATGTTTTCCACCGGGCCTTTCCTAGGTCGCCGGGGTTCACCTACTACCATGGGACCTGCAGGAGTCGTATCGATCGGATATATGTGAGTGCCCGGGTGGAGTGTTCCCCTCCGCAGTTGCAGGCGGTTGACTTTTCGGACCACCGCGTCCTCTCTGTGTCCTTCCTGGCCAACCACGAGGAGCTTAGCAGGGGTCCTGGCCTGTGGCGACTGAATGTGCAGTTGTTGGCAACATCAGAGGTGGTCCAGGAGTTCTTGGCCTTTCTCGCAGACCAGGAGACCCTGCTGAGTGTTTTTCCTTCCCGCGGCGCCTGGTGGGATGAGGTGAAGACGCGTGCTCGACAACTCTTCCGTTCCCGGGGTACCTCCATGGCTCGATCCCGCTACCTCACTTACACTGTCCTCCGGAGGTCGCTGGATCGTTTGGTATCCCGAGGGGCAGCGCGGGAGGAGGTTGAAGAGGTGCGCGTCCAGCTCCGTGGCCTGCTTTACGATCGCCATGCCTCCCTATGCTTTGAGGGGGCGGCCGGTGGGGGCGCCACTCCAGACCCTTTCCGGACTTGCAGGGAGAGGGTTCAGCGTCGGGAGGTCATGGCCCTGCGGGGCGAGGACGGTACCATTCATACCTCCCAGGAGGACCTTTTGCGGATGGTGGGGGAATACTTCTCGGACCTGTTTGGGGATCGCCCCGTGGACCTCACCCATATCCGAACGTACCTGGGCCTTCCCCCGGTGTATTCGGCTGTGGTCCAGGCACAGGTTGATGCACTCGCTGCTCCGATTCAGCAGGTGGAGGTGGAGAGGGCGATTCGTGCCATGCCGTTGGGGAAGGTGCCTGGGCGCGATGGGCTCCCTGTGGAGTTCTATCGCACTTTCATTGCCCAGCTGGCCCCCTTCCTGACCTCCCTGTTTCAGGAGATCATGGACACGGGGTATCTCCCGCGGTCATTTCGCGAGTCTGTCCTGCTGCTGCTCTCCAAGGGGAAGGACGATAGCTCCTTGGACTTCTGGCGGCCGCTCTCTCTTCTGAACGCGGACCGGAAGATCCTGGCCAAGTGTTTGGCCAACCGACTGGTGGAGGTGTCGGGCGATTTGCTGTCCCCTTCCCAGTATTGTTCCGTTCGGGGGAGAGGGGTTCTGGACGCTGTCGCCACAGTCCGGGAGATGGTGGAAAGAGGCCGGTCGCTCCAACGGGACCACTGGTTGGTCTCCTTGGATCAGTCCAAGGCCTTCGATCGAGTCAGTCACCGGTACCTGTGGGTGGTGCTCCAGCACTTCGGCCTCCCCGCAGGTTTCCTCTTCGTCGTGCAGGCGCTGTACCGAGGGGGGGTGAGCTTCCCGTTTATTAACGGGTGGCTCGGACGGCCATTTGGTGTCGCCTCGGGGGTGCGGCAGGGGTGCCCTTTGAGCCCCCTGCTGTATGTTTTCTCCCTCGACCCCTTCCTCCGGAGATTGTCCTCAGGTGGGTTGCGGGGCCTGGAGGCGCCTGGTGCGCCCCCGGTGTCCGTCGTTGCCTACGCTGACGACATCTCAGTTTACGTGGACGGCACTGAAGGGGTAGAGGCCCTGCGGGAGGCCGTGGAGGAGTACTCAGAGGTGGCCCATTCTGTTGTCAACCACAGCAAGTGCCAGACGCTGTGGTTGGGCCCCTCGGAGGCCTCCCCGCCTTCCTGCGCCCCCTTTCCTCCTCCCGTGGGGGAGGTCCGCGTTTTGGGCCTCGTCTTCGGGTCGGAGGACTGTGCGGAGTCCAATTGGGACCGTTGTCTCGAGACTGCACGGTGTCGGGTGCTGCGGTGGAGGGGGTGGAGGTGTACGTACGAGGAGAAGATCAAACTCCTCGGGACGTTTCTGCTTCCTCTCTTTCTGCACGTGGCCACGGTCTTCGTCCTTCCGTTGTCCCGTCAGGCGTCTGTCTGTGCTGTCTTTTTCTGTTTTCTGTGGGGTAACCGCTTGAACCCCGTCCAGCGCAACATCGTTTGCCTGGATCGGGCAGAGGGCGGTTTGGGTATGTTGCACCCCCTTGTCTTCCTGTCAGTCTTGTCTATGGCGTTCCACTTGGGTAGGATGCGGGAAGGGGGTGGGGTCTGGTGGGTGGCCTCCTATCGGGAATGGTTCTCCCGCTTCTGGGAGCAGTGGGAGGGGGCGTCCTCGGTCCCACGTGTGCGCCGGAGAGGGGAACAGGCCCCATCGTACGTATTCGTGATGGTGGGGCTCATTCGGCGGTGGGGGGTGACCGACCCGCTCGCCCAGTCCTTGGGGCGGAAAGGCTTATACCGGATGGTTCTCACCTCTCACTATCAACCAAGGTGGGCCCTGCGGGACTGTCCGGCGGATGTGATGCAGCGGGGCCTTCGGCTGTTGAACTCCCCTCGGCTACCGAAGAAGGTTCGGGATGTAGCCTGGTTGTCTTTCCACGGGCGTTTGTACGTGAGGGACAACCTCAAGTACAGGTCACAGGCCGAGCGGGTCTGTCCGAGAG
Organism: Ichthyophis bannanicus; assembly: GCA_033557465.1. Taxonomy (NCBI): domain Eukaryota; kingdom Metazoa; phylum Chordata; class Amphibia; order Gymnophiona; family Ichthyophiidae; genus Ichthyophis; species Ichthyophis bannanicus. The sequence continues at coordinate 279,398,665 of CM066041.1, forward strand.
CCGGGTGTGAGGGGCAGGCGGAGACCATGGACCATTTCCTCCGGCAGTGCCCCTTCAACGTGGAGGCCTGCCGGTTGGTGTCCGCTGCTCTTCACCTGCGCGACCTTTCTCTCCTCACGTATGCGGAGTGGGTGTACGGGGCCTGGTCCTTTCCTCTAAGGCAGGACTCCGGGACCCTCTACCTAGTCACGGCTGTAGTGCGCTACCACCTGTGGCAAGCGCGCTGTCATGTCTCGACCCGGGGGTTGGTCCTGCCCCTCGACGAGGTGGTGCGGGACATTCTGGAGGAAGTGTCCAGCATGGCGCAACGTGAAAGGAGGGTGGTGGAGGCTCATCGTTGGGAGCGTCTGTGGCGTCACCTCACCCTTCGCCCCCCGTGAGGGGGAGGGGTTCCCTGGGGTTTTCGTCCCTGTAGGACTGTGAGGTTTTTGTTTTGGTTTGTTGTTCCCTGGGGGGAGGGGTGTGATCGGAGGGGTTGGTTTTCCCTTCCCTGGGGTTTCCTTCTCTTTATGATTTTGGGATGTTTTCCTCCCAAAGGGAGGGGAGGGGGGGGGGTGAGCTGGGGCTCCATAAGGGGGTTTTGACCGGTTGTCCGCTTTCCCTTTCTTCTTAGAGGGTGGCCATCCCAATATTTTTGTTTTCCGTGTTTGTCTGTTCTTTTTGTTTTCTGGGCATCCCGCTCCGTTGTCTGAAGGGCAGGGCAGTACAAGGGTTCTGTATTTCCTTTGTATTTCGCTATTTGATTTGATTTGTATGATTACTTATGATTTGTTTTGATGGGATTGTGTTGGGGATGGGCTAAGGGGGCCTTTTTGTTTTCTTTGGGTTGGGGGGGTGGGGGGGGGGTGTTTTTTTTTTGATGTGTTTTTCTGGTTGGGTTGGTTCTGAAGGGGGTGGTATAGGTATAGGGGGTTTATTTTCTGGATGGGTGGGGAGGGGGAGTCTGAGAGTCAGACAGACTGGACATTTGGACTGGTGGGGGTGTTGTGCGGGGCAGGGGTTCAGGGATTGCAAGATGCAATGTGTGGACTATGCTGGGGTGTTCTTGCAGGGGGAGGTTGGGTAGGGCATGGACATTGGACTGAGGGGGGGGAGGGGACACGGACATCGACAAGGACTTGTTGGGGGTTGTTGTTGGGAGGAGGGCACGTGTGTTGATTGCTGGGTTTGGTGGTGGGTTTGGGGAGGTGGGTCACGGGGGGGGTGTGATATTTGTTTTGTGCTATGTCGGGGGGTGGGGGTTTTGGGGGGGTGTGGGACTTGGTTGGGGTGATTGTTTCTACTTTTTGTATGTATTTTGTTGCTTGTTTAATAAACTCAAAATTTCCATCCTTTGGTGGTTCAGAGGATTTTCCTGAGATGTAGACTTCCATCCATAGATCTGTTTGCCAGTCCACTGAACAAACAGCTGCCAAAGTTCTGCTCCAGACATCTGCATCCTCTGCGGCTGGCGGCAGATGCTTTTCTGATCCCATGGTCTCAAGGCCTCCTGTATGCGTTTCCTCCCACGCCCTTGGTGGCCCGAACCCTGTTCAAAATTCTACAGGACAAGGCCTCGGTCCTGCTGGTAGCTCCCAGGTGGCCGAGACAGCCTTGGTTTCCATTTCTACTTCAGCTGGTGGTGGATCCCCCACTGCCTCGGGTTGCAACCCAACCTTCTCTCTCAGGATCAGGGTTCCCTTCTGCACCCCAATCTCAAAGCCCTCAATTTGATGGCCTGGATGTTGCAAGGGTAGTTTTAGCTCCCTGGGGCCTACCTCCAGAAGTTGAAGAGGTTGTCCTAGCCTCTAGGAAACAGTCCACTAGGAAAACCTATGCTCTCAAATGGAAAAGGTTTTCTGTGTGGTGTCAGCTCCGTACAGAGGATCCCTTCTCCTGTACTGTACCAGTAGTGCTTCAGTACTTGCTGCACTTATCTAATCAGGGACTTAAGTCCAATTCTGTTCGGGTCCACCTCTCAGCTCTAGGAGCTCACCACTCACTAGTGGAAGGACATTCTCTGTCTGTTCACCCCTTGGTGTCCTGGTTTCTCAGAGGCTTGCTATTGCTCAAGCCTCCAATCCGTCCTCCTGCTCCTGAGTGGGAGTTGAATGTGGTCTTGCAGCAACTGACTCGCCCACCTTTTGAGCCGATGGCTACTTGCCCTCTACGCTTCCTGTCCTGTAAGACACTCTTTTTGGTAGCCCTAACCTCGGCCAGGCGAGTGAGTGAGCTTCAGGCCCTGGTCTGTGACAGGCCTTACACCCGTTTCTATAGGAAAAGGGTAGTCCTTAGGACTCATCCAAAGTTCCTCCCAAAAGTTGTCTCCTCCTTCCACCTTTTTGGCAACAACAGCGGGCACTGATGGCCAGCCTGTCTGGTGCATCTGCCCTGACCACCGGGACATCGAAGTCGACCCCGGAGACCGAGCCGATACTCGAGACCATAAAGGCTCAAGGTCGACCTCGGTCGCGGTCTCCCTCGACCTCCCGTTCGGGACCTAGGGCGTCGACGGCAGTGCCCTCGGTGTCGGGGCGGGTGCTCACAGGCCCCGCGCGGTCGGACCCCGATTCCTCATCGGAAGAGTCAGCCTGAGAGACAGAGGACGAGGAGTCCCCCGACACCTTCCGGACTCGGTGTGTTCCATCGGACTCACAGCAGTCTGAGCCCCGGAGTGATCCCCCCGGAGGATACTCGGTTCTCTGAGTTCGTCTGGGATATGGCCACTGCGTTGGCTATCCCTGCGGACGCCGAGGAGCTCGAGGCCCTACAGTGCGATTCTCCTCCGAAGGAGGCCTTTACTGTTCTGGTTCCTCCGATGCTGGAACGGCTCCTCTTCCGCATGTGGGAGGCACCGGCCTCGGCGCCAGTTCTAAGCAAGCAGGTCGATTCAATCTATTGACTCCGGAAGAGTCCTGGCTTTCAAAAGGCGCAGCTACCACACCATTCCATGGTGGTGGAATCGACCATGCATCGCCTGAAAAGTCAGAAGATGCACTCCGCGGTGCCTCCTGGCAGGGAGGCCGGAACCTCGATGCTTTTGGTAGAAAGTGCTTCCAGGGCTCGATGCTTGCTTGCCATGTCCAGTCTTACCAGCAGTACATGGGCATGTACTTGCGAGACCTGGCCAAGGAGCTGGCCAGGTTCTCTGCTGGTCTCTCTGGGGAACCCTTGCAGAGATTCAAGTCCTTGTCCTCAGGATCCGGGAATGCTCCAAGTTTATGTCCCTCGCTGCCTACGATGGCTTCGAGGCTTCGGCCCGTATCGCGGCTCGACGCCAGCCATGGCGTTGTTGCCAAAAAAGCATCTTTCAGGAAATGGAAAAAAGAGCCAAACGACGAAACCTGGAAACAGCACAAGCATTGGCAAGTCAAATGCAAGGCAATGATAAGGCAGGCAAAGGGAGAATTTGAGAAGAAGCTTGCTGCAGAAGCAAAAACACGAAGTAAAGACCTTTTCATGTACATTCGTAGCAAAAAACCTGTGAGAGAGTCAGTTGGTCCATTAGATGATAAAGGGGTTAAAGGAGCACTAAGAGGCGACAAGGCGATAGCGGAGAGACTGAATGAATTCTTTGCTTCAGTCTTTACTGAGGAAGATGTAGGGATGTTACCCATGACTGAAGTGGTATTTAAAGGTGCAGATGACTTGAAGGAAATGTAATACATCTTCCCGATGTATTGATAACTATTAGATAAACTGAAGAGTAGCAAATCACCTGGGCCGGATGGTATACATCCAAGGGTGTTGAAAGAACTGAAATACGAGATTGCAGACCTGCTATTAGTAATCTGTGAACTATCATTAAAATCATCTCTAATACCTGAAGATTGGAGGATCGCCAATGTAACACCAATTTTTAAAAAGGGTTCCAGGGGTGATCCGGGTAACTACAGACCGGTGAGCCTGACATCAGTACCGGGAAAAATGGTAGAAACCATCATAAAGAATAAAATTAATCAGCATGTAGATAGTCATGACCTAATGGGAGACAGCCAACATGGCTTTAGACAAGGAAGATCTTGTCTTACTAATCTGTTATGTTTTTTTGAAGGAGTGAATAATCAGGTGGACAAAGGTGAGTGGGTTGATATTGTGTATCTGGACTTTCAGAAAGCCTTTGACAAGGTCCCTCATGAGAGACCTTTGGCAAAACTAAAGAGTCATGGGATAGGAGGCAGTGTACTATTGTGGATCAGGAACTGGTTAAAAGATAGAAAGCAGAGGGTAGGGCTAAATGGCTAATTTTCCCAATGGAGAAAGGTGAGTAGTGGTGTACCCCAGGGATCTGTGCTGGGTCCGCTGCTTTTTGACATATTCATAAATGACCTGGAAAGTGGAATAACAAGTGAGGTTATCAAATTTGCAGATGACACAAAACTATTTAAAGTTGTTAAAACCCAAGAGGATTGTGGAAAATTGCAAGAGGATCTTGATAAATTGGAAGACTGGGCATCAAAATGGCAGATGAAATTTAATGTGGACAAGTGCAAGGTTATGCAACTAGGGAAGAACAACCCAAACTATGGTTACACGATGCAAGGTTCCACATTAGGAACCACCACCAAGGAAAAAGATTTAGGCGTCATTGTGGATACCATGTTAAAACCCTCGGCCCAGTGTGCAGCAGCGGCCAAGAGAGCAAATAGAATGCTAGGTATGATAAGGAAAGGAATGGAAAATAAAACAAAAGATATTATAATGCCTCTATATCGTTCCATGGTGAGACCGCACCTTGAATATCGTGTGCAATTCTGGTCGTCGTATCTTAAAAAGGATATAGTGATTTTAGAAAAGGTTCAGAGAAGAGCCACCAAAATGGTAAAGGGGATGGAAGGATACTCCTATGAAGAAAGGCTATAAAGGTTAGGGCTCTTTAACCTGGGAAAGAGACGGCTGAGGGGAGATATGATAGAAGTCTATAAATTAATGAACGGAGTGGAACGGGTAGACGTAGATCGATTGTTTACCTTATCAGAATATAGAAAGACTAGGGGACATGCAATGAAGCTACAGGGTAAACTATTTAAGACTAATTAAAAAAATATTTTTTCACTCAACGTGTAATCAAACTCTGGAATTTGTTACCAGAGGATGTAGTAAAGGCTGTTAGTGTAGCTGGGTTTAAAAAAGGTTTGGACAAGTTCCTGGAGGAAAGGTCCATAAACCATTATTAAGAAGGGACCCAGGATATCAATGCTTGAACCAATACAAGCATTGTGGAACCTGTGTCCCTTGGGGAAACTGCTAGGTACATATGACCTAGATTGGCCACTGTTGGAAACAGAATACTGGGCTTGATGGACCTTGGTCTGACCCAGTATGGCATATCTTATGTTCTTAACCAAGAGGTGGTTCTTCCAACATTCTTCCCTAGGTCTCATGCAAGCCAGGCTGTAGCAGTTCTGCATACCCTGGACTGTAGGAGGGCCTTATCCTTCTACCTTGACCGTACGCGGGGACGTAGAAGGGCTACTCAGCTCTTCATATCTTTTGACCCTAATAATTTAGGGTTACCTGTGTCCAAGCATACCTTGTCCATTTGGGTGGCTGACTGTATCACCTGGGCTTACAGGGCGGCTGACCTTCCTTTGCAGGGTCTGGTCACGGCCCATCGTGTCAGGGCAATGGCTGCCTCAGTGGCTCATCTCCGCTCTGTACCGTTGGTAGACATCTGCAGGGCTGCAACTTGGTCCTCAAGCCAGACTTTTGTGGCCCATTACTGTCTGGAGAGGGAGTCCCGTAGGGACAGTGCTTTTGGCCAGGCAGTACTCTGGAATCTCTTTGAGGTTTAGGCAACTCCTGCCCTCCAGCCCTCCGTTGGGCTACCAGTGGAGGTTCTGTCAGTAAAAAGCCTTTCTTTGATGCTGGGACTAGAGGGAGTCCTCTTGTTCAGCCTGGGTTCTTGGTAGGCCAGAGCTAGGGAGTCACCCATATGTGAGGACTGATTTCCTGCTTGGTCCTGGAGAAAGAGTAGTTACTCACCTGTAACAGGTGTTCTCTAGGAGCAGCAGGAATCAGTCTTCACAACCCTCCCTCCTCCCCTGGGAGTTGCAGTGGTACATAGTTTATTTTTACATTTTTGTGTGCTGTTTTTAGCTATGTCATTTGACTGAGCAAGATGGCACCTTTAGGCGGGAAGGGAACCGCGCATGCGTGCCTGCATTCCCAAAAGCTTTCATGGAAAGTTGGGGAAATGCTCTGCAAGGGCTCCATTGATGTCGATGTCACCCATATGTGAGGACTGATTCCTGCTGCTCCTGGAGAACACCTGTTACAGGTGAGTAACTACTCTCTCTCCCAAGGTCCCATCCTCATGCCTCAAGTGGATCAATTTCTCGCTTACGGCATGGCTCTTGAAAGGGCTCAGTTGCTGAAGAAAACTACCCTTCTGCAGGCTCGAAAGCGGTCCGTGTCTTTATCGTACATTTTGTGTGTGTGGTGCGTATTTGAGGACTGGTGTGCTGTTAATGGGCATTGGCCTTTGTCGGCCTCTTCACAATTTCTTTTCTTTCTGCAGGCAGGTTTTGGTCGGAGTCTTGCGATGAACTCCTTGTGGGTTCAGGTAGCTGCTTTGGCCTGCTATAGTGGTCAAGTGTAAGGTCAATCCATAGCCTCTTATCTGGATGTCTGTTTTCTAAGAGCAGTTAAGCAGGTACATCCACCACTTTGGCCACTGGTTCCTTTGTGGGATCTCAACTTAGTCTTGTCCGTGCTGACTAATCTTTCTTTTGAGCTCTTTTTGGCCTCTACCATCAAGGATCTCACTTTAAAGGCAGTCTTCTTGGTAGCTATCTGTTCGGCACGCCGGATATCTGAAATTCAGACGTTATCCTGTAGGGAGCTTTTTCTGGTTCTTTCAAAGGAGAGAATCATTTTGAGACTGGTTCCTTCCATCCTAGCTGAAAGTTGTTCCCGAGTTCCATCTTAATCATAAGGTCTCCTTGCCAGTCTTTTTGCCATCTGGAAACTATTCGGAGGATAGGCTGTTCAATCTTCTGGATGTTAAGATGTGTGCTGTGGTGTTATCTGAAGCAAATTGAGCCTTTTTGGCAATCTGACCATCTTTTTTGTCTGTTAGGGGGGCTTTCAAAGCATCCGTGGCTCGTTTGGTTGAAGAAAACAATTGCCTCTGCTTATCTTTTGAAGCACAAGCCTCTTCCAGAGGGGTTACAAGCTCATTCTGCCAGAGCCCAGGCGGCCTCTTGGGTGGAGTGTGCCTTGGTGCCACCGCTAGATATCTGCGGGGCAGGGATGTGGTTGTCTCTTCACACTTTTGTCTGTCACTAGTGTCTTGATGTGCATGCTAGAGATGATGTTTAGTTTGGTGCTTATTTTATTTATTAGTATTTAGGTCATGCCTTTCCAAGGATAGTTCAAGGTGAATTACATTCAGGTATTTCCCTGTCCTCAGAGGGTTTACACTCTGTTTCCAGTACATCCTGCTAGACCAGTCCAGACAGATGGGTTGTGTCCCGCAGTTGGCAGATGATGAGACAGAGAAAATTCTAGAAGCTTGGTGACGACACCCTTGATAGGTTAAACCTGTACCCCTAGGGGTCAGCTTCAGTATTTTCTGTATCTCAGCACATGGAGGATCTCCTTGGCCTGGTTCCAGTGCAGACTCTTTAGGGAGTTTCATTTTCACATTCTGGAGACTATTACTGATCAAATTCCTGTACTTACCTGTACTTATTCCAGAGGCATTCCTGACCAGGAGGGTCAGTGGAACTTCTCTGAGGCACACGGCTCCTGTTCAGGAGAAGCAGTATAGCCTTTTGCTAGTGGCAGACTGCAGCTTGAAAGGATTCAGCTTCAGGCTATCCCACGGCACGGGGCCAGTGTGCCTTAGAAACAAAAACGGACAAAGAGCTTAGCGGGATAGAGTAGCTGCGCAGTTGAGTGCTTAGTGCATGTGGAGACGGACCCAGTTCTCTTAGTGATGCTCCCCCCCACAAGCGGCAGCCGGAAGCCTCCCAGTTACACTTGCTCTCTGTGAGTACTATTGTGTATGGGAGGCTGGCAGGCCTTATCCCCCCCCCTCCACATTTTGCACTGCTAGTCCTCATGCCTGACCGTCTGTGCTGTTCCTATGTGACAGGTTCTGCTCCCACTGCTCATACCATCTGTTTAAACTTAGCCTGCTGCTGCTACCTTACATTTTTTAACATTAAATCCCAGCTGCCAGATTCTAGACCAGGGGTTCTCAACCCTGTCCTCGGGACCCACCTAGCCAGTCTGGTTTTCAGGATAACCACAATGAATATGTATGAGAGAGATTTGCATACATTGTCTCCATTATATGCAAATCTCTCCCATATTCACTGTGGTTATCCTGAAAACCCGACTGGCTAGGTGGGTCCCGAGGACAGGGTTGAGAATCCCTGTTCTAGACCATTCTTAAAGCTTAGCTAGATCCCTCCTCATGTTTATCTACACCTTCCTGGGTTTCTATTCTATTGCAGATTTTGGTATCATCCGCAAAAAAGGCAAACCTTACCCGACAGCCCTTCTGCTATATCACTGTCTACTGTTGTCCAACACTATTGTCTGGACCTCCATGTAAGGGAAGCAGCGCAGTTTGGAGCCAGTGTTTTGGGGGCTGCTGCTGTTACGTCCTGCCCTGAGGGAACTATCTGGACTGATCTAGCAGAATGTACTGGAAAGAGAATTTTTACTTATTATTAATTTCCTTTCTTGTATACCTGCTAGACCAGTCCAGAACCTCCACCCCCCTTTACACTGCATTTCTGGGACCTGGTCATGTCTGCACCTAAGAGCTCATCGGCATAGTTGACTGTCCGGCCTGTCTCTTCTTTGTTCATACCTTCGCTCTTGCTGTTTAAATAGCCTATTCATTCTTGGAGTTGCTCCCGAACCTTTGTTTATAATGTTAGTTCAAACACTTCTCAATGAATTCAGACCACTCTGTTTGCTACAGATATACTGAGGCTGACCCCTAGGAGTACAAGGTTTAACTATCAAGGGTGATGTCACTAAGCCTCTAGAATTTTTGTGTCACCTGTTGACAGGAGGACACAACCCATCTGTCTGGACTGGTCTAGTAGGGATACAGGAAAGGAAATTAACAGTAAGTAAGATGTTTCCATCTGAGGTAACGGAGGGTTAAGTGACTAGTCCAAGGTCACAAGGAGCACCAGTGGGAATTGAACCCAGATCTTTTGGATAGTAGGCTGTTACCATAACCACTAGACAACAGAGTTGGTTCGTGGGTCCCTCTTGAGTTTGATTACTGTTCCTTTGCGTCCCTCTAGTCCAGTCCCGGAACCATAGAGTTTAGTACATCCTCCAGCAGCTTTGGAGACTGAAAGATGTCATCGTTCTGATGTCACCGGTATAAGTAGGCTAACACTGCCCCCTTCCACCAGTACTTTCAGTCTCCAAGCAGCTGAAGAGACGTCTGAGCCTGGGACTGGGCTCAGGTGGTGCAAATAAGCAGAGCTAGATTCCTTAGCAATTTTTATCAATTTTTTAAATTTGGTTTGTTTTTGGTCTTACCTGATTAGTTTTTGGTTTCTTTTTGATTTCTAGGAGTGCTGCTGCTGCTGGAGCTCCCGTCTGTGCTGCTGTGCTCCCTCCCTCTTCTTCCCTCCACACTCCCTCGGGCTAATTTCCCCATCATCTAAACGAGCGGGGTTTTTTTTTTATCCGATTCCCGGCAGTAGTTTGGCCTCCCTGCTCCTGAACCTGCAAAGAAGGGTGAGGAGCAGGTGGAAGGCCAAGGCAGCAGTGGCAGAGCAGCCTTTAGCAGGCAGAAGTCTTGCAGGGGTATTTTTAGTGCCGGAGCCGAAGCCGCAGAACGGCTGAGCTCCGGCGCTGCGGGGACTCCCCTCCCCTTAATCTGCGACAGCGGTAAATTGGGAAACTGACTGTGCGGCTCGGTAGGGCAGGAATAGGAGCCTGATTACCGGTAGCCTGAGGGCTTGCATGGGGCTGGGCTGACCGTGTGTAACTGAAGCGGGAAACACGTGGCGGCCATTTTGGGGGATCGCGATTTGTTCCCTTTCGCTCTTTCTTTCTCGGAGCGTTTTAAATTGCATTTTTTCAGCCTTTTTAGGGCCTCGTTTTGCCAAGTCTTTAGTCAATGTCAGCTAGGTACCTGGCAGAGCAGGTTTAGGTGTGGTTTTTAAAGCAAAAAAAAAAAAAAAAAAGTGGGTACTGGGATTGTTTCCCTCCCAGGCGTTTGGTACATATGGGCATGCTTCTTTTGCTTAGTGCCGGGGTGTAAAGCAAAAAAAAAAACAAAAAACCTGAAATTTCAGGGGACATACGGCGGAGATCCCAAGATAAGATGCCAGCTAAGCCGCACTGCTTAGTATGTGGCACGCGGCGGGGGGGAAGTGTTGGACTCGGGTGTGTGCAGGGCCTGCACATTGGAGGCAGACTGTGTGGATACGGTCCTAGGGGGTTCTTCTGGGGATCATGTCGGCATTTCTGGGGAGTCGGGTGATTCCCTGCCGCCTGCCTTGAGTCCCGCACAGCCAGTGGCAGGGCCATCTTTGGGGGACGGTTCTTCGCTTCCTATATCTTTGAGCCCTGGAGGCGGGGCTCCAGCTATCCCACCTAATATCTTCTCTCTCATGACTCAGGCCTTTGCTCTGCTGCAGCCTATGTTGGGGTCTCCATCCCAGGGTCCTAGGGGGCAGAAGCGAGCTGGGTCGGTGAGTCTGCCTGAAGAGGAGGTGGCGCCGGCTAAGGCCAGTAGAGGGACTGTGGCATATAGTCCGCCATCTCGGCTCGAAGAGGAGTTGGGCGGTGCGGACGATGATGTTGAGGAGTCCTCGGAGATCGAGTTAGAAGAGGGAGAGTTGCCTGATGAGGAACAACAGAGTAGAGTAAGAGTATTTCGCCGAAAGGAGTTGCCTGCCTTGATTGCTGAGACTCTCAAGTCGCTGAACATGCCCTCGGGGGAGTCGGTAGCGGAGGAGTCTTTGGAGGATCTGCTTTTGCAGGCAGTGAGGACGTCCCAACGGGTGTTTCCTGTTCATAGTTTTTAGGATCATGATTCAGGAGGAGTGGGACTGTCCGGAGTCGGCTCTACGAGGTTCGAGGGCCTTAGCTCGTCTTTATCCGCTTTTCGACCAAGACAGGGAGCTTTTCCATTTTCCAAAAGGTGGACGCGGCGGTGTCGGCAGTGACTAAGAAGACTACGATTCCGGTGGAGGGGGCTGCGGCCTTAAAGGATGTGCAAGACCGGAAGATAGACACGTTGCTGAAGCAGGTGTTTGATATTGGCGCCCTCTCCTTGCAGGCCTCGATAGCGGGGGTGTGGGTGGCGAGAGGCTGCTTGCGCTGGTCCCAAAAGTTGCAGGGGGATCAGCTGGACTGACGCTCCGATGAAGTTACGTGACTGGAGTCGGGCACCGCTTATTTGGCGGACATTCATTATGACCTTATCCGGGCTCTGGCTAAGAATATGGCGTCGGTTGTGACGGCCCGGAGATACCTTTTGGTTGCGCAACTGGTCGGCAGACGCTTCGCCTAAGGCTCGTCTCAGCAAGCTCCCGTTTAGGGGTAAGCTTTTGTTTGGCGAGGATTTGGAGAAGTTAGTCAAGGAGTTTGGGGAGTCCAAGGGCGGTCGACTGCCGGAGGATAAGCCGAAGCAGGGCCGAGGTGCTGGGGGCTCCCGAGGGACTTCGAGAGAGTTTCGTAGGTTTCGGTCCTCTCGTTTTAGCCAGCCCCAGCGGGGAAGGTTCCCTGTACGTAGGCAGGGGTTTCGAGGTTTCCGAGGGTCTGGCAGGGGGTTTATGTAGTTCCAAGCATCGCACCTTAAGAAGTCTCAATGAGATGAGATGAGGCAGGCTCAGGCGGGGGTGGTACCCGTGGGAGGACGGTTGCGGGAGTTTTACCCTGCCTGGGTCCGAATTACTTCAGACCAGTGGGTCTTAGAAGTCATTCAAGAGGGCTATTCCCTAGAGCTCCAGCGACCCGTGTTAGATTCCTTTGTCCAATCTCCTTGCAGCGCCCCGCAGTGGTCGCAGACACGCTGCAGCTCCGCGCGATAATACCCGTTCCGGCGGACCAGTGTGGCTCTGGTCGGTATTCCATCTATTTTGTGGTTCCAAAGAAGGAGGGCACTTTTCGGCCAATTCTGGATTTGAAAAGGGTGAATCGCTGTCTTCGGGTTACCCACTTCCGCATGGAAACACTGCGCTCTGTCATTGCGGCAGTCAGGCCAGGCGAATTCCTAACGTCGGACCTCGCGGAAGCTTATCTCCATATCCCGGTGCGGCAGGAGCATCAAACGTTCCTGCGGTTCGCTCTCCCCATGGGACATTTTCAGTTTCAGGCGATGCCCTTCGGGCTTGCGACGGTGCCTCGGATGTTCACCAAGGTCATGGTGGTGGTAGCAGCGGTGCTCTGCAAGGAGGGAGTACGGGTACATCCTTACTTGGACAATTGGTTGATTCGAGCTAAGTCGAGACAGGAGAGTCTGGTGGCCACCGCTTGGGTAGTGCAGTTGTTGGAGAGCCTGGGATGGGTGGTCAATTTTGCAAAGAGCAGATTGGTTCCCTCGCAGCCTCTAGAATATTTGGGGGTGCGTTTCGAGACAGCAAAAGCAGTGTTTTTTCTCCCAAGCCACAGAGCACAGGGGTTGCGGGGGCTGGTGGTAAGGTTTCTGGCCAGACGGGCGCCAACAGCGTGGCAGTATCTGCAATTACTGGGCACAATGGCGGCCACGATCTAGGTGGTGCCATGGGCCAGGGCTCATATGCGGTCGTTGCAGAGCGTGCTGCTGTGGCGGTGGTCTCATCAACAGGATGCGTTGTCGCAGCGCCTGATTTGTCCTCCAGAGGTCCGTCAGGATCTTCTCTGGTGGCTGGAGATGGAACACCTGGAGGCGGGTATGCCTCTGGAGCCTCCGTCATGGAAGTTGCTAATGACGGATGCCAGCCTTGCGGGCTGGGGGGTGCATTTCCAAGGAAGGTTTGCCCAGGGCCGTTGGTCGCCAGAGGAACAGGCCTGGTCCATCAACCAGCTAGAGATGAGAGTGGTATTTTTGGCTCTGCAGGAATTTCAGGTGTCTCTGCGGCAGTCGGCGGTATGGGTGCTGTCCGACAATGCGACAATGGTGGCCTACATCAATTGTCAGGGGGGCACCGGCATGTGGCACTAGAAGCAGAGGCGAGTCAGCTTTTGAAGTGGGCAGAGCGAAATCTGGCGGCGCTTTCCGCTCAACATGTGGCAGGAGTGGACAATGTCGAAGTGGATTTTCTAAGTCGCCGTCGGGTAGACCCGGGGGAGTGGCAGCTGCACCTGGACGTGTTTGCGTTGTTGGTGCAACGATGGGGGATTCCCCTCATGGATCTGATGGCAAGCTTCGAGTCCGGTGCAGGTGTCGCGATTTTTCAGCAGACGGCGGGAACGAATGTCGGAAGGGCTCGATGCCTTAGCTCAAAGGTGGCCGGAAGACGGACTGCTATGTGTTTCCGCCGTGGACTCTCATAGGCCGTGTACTGCAGCGCATAGAGAGGCATCGCAGTCGGGTGGTTCTAATAGCGCCCGACTGGCCCCGAAGACCTTGGTATGCGGATTTGGTGTGTCTGCTAGTGGACAGGCCGTGGAGGCTTCCGCTTCGGGAGGACCTCTTGCGGCAGGGCCCGTTACACATGCCCCAGGTAGCTCGATTCTCGCTTACGGCATGGCTCTTGAGCGGGCTAGGTTGACTGCCAAGGGTACTCGGCAGCGGTCATTTCTACTTTGCTGAAGGCGCGTAGACGCTACACTTCGTTGGCGTACATCTGGGTTTGGTGAATTTTTGAAGCCTGGTGTTCGGAGCGGAAGCTGAGGCCGTTGGGGGCTTCGGTGCCGCAGGTCCTTGCCTTTTTGCAGGATGGTGTAGAAAGAGGCCTAGCGGCTAGTTCCTTGCGGGTGCAGTTGGCGGCTATCTTCTGTTACCGTGGTAAGATTCAGGGTCAGCTGTTAGGGTCTCACGGCGATATTCATCGTTTTTTGAGGGCCGTATTGCTCATGCGGCCTCCGCAGCGTAGTGCAGTACCGTCGTGGGATCTGAATTTGGTGTTGGAGGCTCTGGTGAAAGCGCCGTTTGAGCCCTTGCGCGATTCCTCGTTGAAGGATCTGACATTGAAGGCAGTGTTTCTCGTGGCCATCTGTTCTGCTAGACGGATTTCGGAGTTGCAAGCTTTGTCTTGTAAGGAGCTGTATTTGTCCTTTTTCAATCACAAGGTAGTATTGCGTACAGTGCCGGCGTTTTTGCTGAAGGTAGTTTCTGTTTTTCATGTTAACCAGGTGGTGTCGCTTCCAGTATTTTCGCGGGACCAGAATGATAAGTCCGGCGGCAGGTTGCATCTTCTGGATGTTCGTCGAGTGCTTAAGTGGTATCTCTGCAGGACCGCGCCTTTCCGGAAATCCGATAGGCTCTTTGTGGCTTTTGGAGGTCCACGCAAAGGGGAGGCGGCGGCAAAGTCCTCTATTTCATGGTGGTTGAAAGAGGCTATCGCATCGGCATACCTCCTAAAGGGAAAGGTGGTACCGGAGGGCCTCCGCGCTCATTCAACTAGAGCGCACACGGCGTCTTGGGCAGAGATCAGTTTGGTTCCTGTCAGTGATATCTGTAGGGCGGCGACCTGGTCATCCTTACATTCCTTTGCAAAGCACTATCAGTTAGATGTGCAGGAGGTGGGGGATGGGCGTTTTGGCTCAGTGGTTCTTCAGGCTGGGCTAGCTGGTCCCTCCCGTTAAGATTCACTGCTCTGTTACATCCTCTATGGTTCCGGGACTAGACTAGAGGGACGCAAAGGAAGGTGAAATTAGACTTACCTGCTAATTGTTGTTCCTTAAGGAACTCTAGTCCAGTCCCGGATCCCTCCCAGTATTTTTGAGGGGGTCGTTCAGCCTGAAGTTTAGGGCGTTGGCTTTAAGATGGGGTTCCGAGGGGGGCGCAGAGTGCAAGCGCGGAGGGAACCCTTTTTTGCAGCAGTGCTTCGTTAGCTCTGTTGATTTTTTTTTTGGGAAAAAAAAAAAACAACAAATGAAAAAATGAAAAGAAAGGAATTAATTAAATGGATAGAGGTCCCGTAGGAGGGATCGTGTTATGTAGTGCCCTAGTATCTTTAGTGGTTAAGGTTGGCGGTTGCAACTGCCTATTACATTACTATGTTAACTACTTATTTGTTGCTCTGCTGAGTCTGCTTTGTCAATAGGTACTGGTGGAAGGGGGCGGTGTTAGCCTACTTATACCGGTGACATCAGAACAATGACATCTTTCAGTCTCCAAAGCTGCTGGAGGACGTACTAAACTCTATGGTTCCGGGACTGGACTAGAGTTCCTTAAGGAACAACAATTAGCAGGTAAGTCTAATTTCACCTTATGGTATATCCCATGTGTCTGGACTGGAAGGACAATATGGATGGGAAAATTAGACTTTACCTGCTGATTTGCTTTCCTTGAGTCCCTCTAGTCCAGAACCCATCCATTCTCGGTCTCTTGCATGAGCCCGGAAATGTAAGAAGCCTGTTGTGGCACATGGTTGCTCTTTTTCTTCTGGGTTCATCTGTTCATGTGCTCTGTCCAGACCGCAGAGGTTTCCAACTGCAGTCCTGGAGGGCCAAACACCATTCAGGTTTTCAGGCTGTTCCTAATGAATATGCATGAGATACATTTGAATACAATGGGGGCAGTGCATGCAAATGCATATTTATTAGGGACAGCCTGAAAACCTGAATGGTGTTTGGCACTCCAGGACTGCAGTTGGGAACCTCTGGTCCAGAGTTTGGGAGGGGGAGGTGGTTTCTTCTTCTCCATACTTCCTCTTGGTAATAATTTTAAAAAAAGTTCAATAATTTTGGTTCTGGTACTTAACTATTTGTCTGTGTTTATCCTACCTATGCTCTTCTTAAGTCTGCTTTTGTCATTAGCGATACTGGTTTGAGCTTATCTGCACAGGGTTCTTATACCATGACTTTGCCAGAAACCTGTCATGCTCAATCGCCATTTGCTGGCAATGGGAAATAACCCCCATGACTGGACTGGAGGGACTCGAGGAAAGCAAATTATCAGGTCTAATTTTCCCATGCTGGGACCCAGGGCCCTTAAGTGTGCTAATGAACTGTACTTGAGCTTTAGCAGATTCAAGACATGTCTGCCCCAGCATTGATAGAAGTGTTGCTGGATTCTAGCCATATAGTAGCTGATAATCAAGTTGAGTACCATCCTGTTAATTGTCATAAGTTAACAGAGAAATGGGTGCATAGGTCTTGTTACTACTGAGCAAAGGGTTAGATTTACATCTGCTAGCTATTGTACAATGGTGTTTGTAGAACTGGCTCTGGAAGGGATTATAGCTGGGGAATCCTAGTCAAGGACTGAATTACAATGACTAGACAAGATACCGAGAGAAATGGTGCTGTTTCTGTAATAGTACTTTGCCCTGTCTTATGGAAGACCTGGATTTGATCCCCTTAGTGGGCTGGTTCAGACTGCTGGAGGAGAAGAAATGTTTCAAATGGGGGGGGGGGTGCTTATTGCAAGGCTCTACAAGTTGGTCTGATAGATACAAGGATTGTTGCCATGATAACTAAGCACGTTGAAGTGGGGAAAAGAAACAAAATACAGCGCTATGCGGTGTATTTTTCCTAACTAAAACAGTGCTAGTACTCAGGCAGGGCTCTTTCATTAATACTACTATTATTTATATAGTGCTACGTTGTACACAGTGCAGCAGACCAAGTTTAATAGGCAATGAACGAAGTACCTGTACTATATACCCCTGAGTAACCCCATAAAAGAAAAAAAGCCCTGGTGCAAGTTTGGAAGCCCGATGAAATTGCAGGGCTAGCAATGCGCTGGCAAGAGTGATTTAAATAAAAATGTAATACACAAGAAACCTCACTTAGTTCCATCAATTACATTTATTAAATAGTTACATTGGATTAGGTCTCAGGAAATAGTATTTTGTTCTCTAGAAGCTGTCATGAAACCCTCCTCATCTTTCCTAAATCTGAACTGTTTTATTTTGAGTTGCCAAATAAGGGGGGCTGTAAAAAAAAAATTTTGGTTGCAATACCTGTACATGGATGCCTTCTCCAGAGATTAAAAGGCTTTTTTTCCTCTCTCTCCAGAGATTTACCATAGCAAGACAGTTTAGTTCAGCCTGCTAAGTAAAGGATATTGAAACATTTACACAGTCTTCTACTGTAAGTATCCTTTAGGAGAACAACAAAATATTGGAAAAAGTCCTTAGACTGAAATGTTCTTGGATAGAGCTTAACATAAAGCCCTGCTTTTAGTGTTCATATGCCTTTTGCTGTTATAATCATCATTTGAATGGTGTGTCTTCCTGGAAGTTCTGATCCAGCTAGCTGGGGGTTATCGCCGTCAAAGGTCTTCAAAGGGACAGCAGTGCATGTCAGATCCCACTTACAGAGCAAGTCTTCAATTGACCAGTTTGCACTAAGGAAGTAAATATCATTTTATATGTAAAATTTCATATTTTAAAGAATATCCTTACTTCATGCATGCTTAATTGACATGAAAGAGCTCTAAATTTCTCTCCTATAATTTACTTAAATACTTTGAGTTTATAGCTGTGGTTTTCAACCCAGTCCTCTGAGGACCCCCCCCGCCCCCCCCCCCCCGGTCAGGTTTTCAGGATATCCACAATGAATATGCATGACATAGATCTGCATACAATGGAAGTAATGTATGCAGATTTATCTCAGGGTCTAACACATGCTGCAGCACCCTCGCAATGTTCTCTTTAATCTGCGCCTGGTCCTCCGCCAGCATTCCTGCCGGTGGGGGGAGGGGTAGAGCATCGATCGCTCTGCACCTCTCCCTGCCAGCAGACCCCGCGCAGGTTAGCAGGAACATTGCTTCTGGGCCCTAAGGAGGGTGGAAATCACCTGAGTGGAATAACCTCATATCTCCAGGAACAAGTAGGAATGTAATCTTCACATATGGGTATTGTCGGTACCGACGGAGCCTGCACGGGAATGCTCCACAGCGTCCAATAGGAACGCTTTGGGGAGCATCCCTCAGCACATGTGTGCTGCCTTTCCAACTGTCCCTCTTAGGTTCTTCGTTTTCCGCAGAGCCGACAGGACACATACGCTGTCACCGCAGAAAATTTCTTCTTTAAAATTGTTTTCTTGTGGTCGTGCCTGCCTCCGCACGGTACCGCCGGTTCTTTCTTCTTTTCTAAAAAAAAAAAATTAATAATAAAATCTATTTTTGAACTGTTTCTCTTCAGAAACTTTTTCTTTTGGTGCTAGGCGCCATTTTGGGCATTAGGTCACATTTTTCCCAAAAGATGGAAAAACCAGCTAGTGGTTTTAAAAAATGTACTAAATGTGGCGGTACCATCTCCGTCACTAACAACCATGACTGGTGTCTAAAATGTTTAGGCCCTGACCATTCTCCATCTGATTGTTCCTCCTGTATGGGGATGACTAAAAGAGGAAGACAGAACCGAGCTGCAAAGCTCTTTTCTTCAGATACAAGGTCCATTGCATCGACGTCTTCAAGAGCCTCATCTTCCTCCCATGGATCTCAGGTAACTAAACATAAGATCCGGTCCTCCAAGGGTAGCTCTCCTTCAAAGCATTGAGAGGCCATTGGCATTGCCCTTGAGGAAACTACACCGGCAAAAAACAGCACGACGGGAGGTTTCGGCCTCCAAAGCATCAACGGGGTTCCAGGATGTTCTCGATGCTTCGACCTTGGCAGAACTACTGGTGCCATGCTCAGGGGTTCTGGCCGCTTTTACCGGTACCGATACCCAGGCATCGGCAGTGTCAATAGACCAGAGATTCCCCGCTATCAAACAAGTCTTGCAGCTCTCCTTACAGCTGCGGTACCGTTGGCACCGGTACCAGCACCGGTTCAGGTACCAGTACCAGCACAGATGGTACCGGCCCTGGTTGGAATCCTTCCCATGCTGACTTTTTCTGGCATCGACAGATCGGTACAGACTTCGATTGATACCGAGACCGTGCTTTGCATGAACATCAGGATCAGAGATATTTCGAATCCTCCAATTCCGATGACTCTAATACTTCTGCCGGTACCAGAGTGCTTCTCTGGGAAGACTCCTCCCCAACGCAGAATATCTCCTTCGGAAGATATGTCTTTTCAGGATTTTATTCGTGATGTGGCCCGAGGCCTTTCAATCACGGTAGCTCCTGAAAAAGAACCTAGAGCAAAGGAACTGGAAATTCTCCAATACCCTAAGTCTCCCAATGAGGCAGCCACTCTGCCCATTCATGAAATTCTTCATGATTTGATGCTCAGAATGTGGGAGACACCTTTGACCACATCTCCTCATTCTAGGAGACTTGATACCATGTATCGAGTTCCACCATGTCCTGGTTTTCAAAAGACTCGGCTGCCACACCATTCAATGGTAGTGGAGTCAGCCATGCGTAGGATGAAAAGTGCAAAGAGACATGCATCCAATCCTCCAGGTCATGAATGCAGGACTCTTGATTTTTGGGCGTCAAACATTTCAGGCTTCCATGCTTTCAGTTAGGATCAGCTCATATATTTTATATATGGGAATGTTCCTCAAAGAGGTTACAGGAGATTTGGAGCTTATGAGCCCCCTTCTCTCTGAAGATAAACGACAGAACTTTCTTACTCTTGTCAAGCATGTTCAAGATGTCTTCAAGTTTGTAAACCGTGCAGCTTTTGACTGCTTTGAATGCATCAGCAGAACCTCTGCTATTGCCATTGGTGCATGTCGGATGCCTGGTTTCAGGCATCAGACTTGGAGATTTGGGTACAGAATAAATTGAGAAACATCCCTTGCACAGGAGAAAATCTCTTTGGCAAGAATTGGCAGGAGAAGGCTAATGAGATAGATGCTGACAATATCACTTTAGATAGATTGTCAAAATCTACAGCCACTCCAGCCAAAAAGAAACCCTATAAAAAAACCCTTTTTCAGCAAAAAGAGGAAGTTTTATCCATCCTATACCCAGCAAGGGCAAGCTCAGGATCAAGTTGCCCAGAAGGGTCAGCAACAACAATCCAGACAAAAGAAGCCAAAAGGCCTTAGAGCTCAACCAGCTCCACAGGCCCAGCCCCCTCAAGGGCTTTGACTCCTTCATAGAGAACTTAGCCTTCCTGCCTCTGAAGGGGCCAGAACCCCTAAACATTCCAGGCAGGTTGTGTCATTTTGCCAACAGATGGCACCAAATAACAGCAATTCTTCAACAGGGTTCTACTCCCCCTATTTTCTTATTCCAAAGAAAACAGGAGGACACAGACCCATTCTAAACCTCAGATAATTGAACAAATATCTGTTCTGAGAAAAGTTCAAAATGATTTCTCTGGGAACTCTTCTGCCATACCTTCAAAGTCAGGATTGGCTTTGTTCTCTAGATCTAAAGGATGCGTATACTCCACATTCTGATCCATCCAGATCACAGGAAATTCTTACCATTCCTTTTCAAGGGAAAACATTTCCAATACAGGGTTCTTACCTTTTGGTCTGGCTTCGGCACCAAGAGTGTTCACAAAATGCATGGCAGTAGTAGCTGCATTTCTGCGAACCCTGGGGATATTCGTCTTCCCTTACTTGGACGATTGGCTCATTCGAGCCCCCACGGTTCCAGAAGCCAGCTCTGCACTGTCTCGCACAATGCAAATCCTTCAATACTTGGGATTGGTCATAAACCTCCCAAAATCCCAACTTGCTCCGTCTCAGTCCCTAGAGTTCATAGGAGCTCATCTAGATACCAGACAGTCAAGGGCTTTTCTCCCACAACCCCGCTATCTTCGTATAATGCAACTAGCTTCTCAAGCAGCGGTGAAGTCCTACCTAACTGCTTGAGAACTACTACAACTATTGCGACATATGGCATCCACGGTTCATGTGGTTCCCTACGCTCGCCTTCATATGTGAGCAGCCCAGTGGACCCTATCCACACAGTGGACACAGGCCACAGGACGTCTGTCGGACAAGATATCAAACTCACAATGACTGATCTTGTCCCTACAATGGTGGCAATCACTGGAAAATCTTCTAGTGGGGTCTCCTTTCCAGCAACCCCTATTCCAGGCCACCCTAACAACAGATGCATCATCTCTCTACCCAAGGTACCTGGACTCCACAGGAGGCTTGTCTTCACATAAACCTCCTGGAACTCAGAGCAATCTATCTAGCTCTTCGAGTATTCCATGCCCAACTCAGCTACAAGACGGTCCTAGTCCAAACGGACAATCAAGTAGCTATGTTCTACATGAACAAGCAGGGCGGAACAGGCTCTCTGTCATTATGCAACGAAGCTTTATGACTATGGGCCCTCACCAGAGAGCATCAAATTCACCTTCTCGTTTTATATCTTCCAGGCATTCAAAACCTTTGGGCAGACAAACTCAGCCGAGTACTGCTGCCTCACGAATGGTCTCTCCACCTCGACCAGGTGGCCAAGATATTTCAGATCTTGGGAACCCCAGACATAGACCTATTTGCAAGTCCACTGAATGCCAAACTTCCCCGGTTCTGTTCCAGGATTCTGGCTCAAAATTGCCAGGCAAGGGATGCCTTCCTTCTTCACTGGGGTCACCACTTCCTCTATGCCTTCCCACCCATTCCCCTCATCCCCAAAACACTCTTCAAGCTTCAGAGAGACAGAGGTCGTATGATCCTCATAGCGCCACAGTGGCCATGCCAAACGTCGTATCCCCTGCTTCTACATCTCTCTCAAGCTGCACCTCTGGTGTTAGGCTATGCTCCAGATCTCCTCTCCCAAGAGAACGGGATGCTATGGCATCTGAATCCCCAGTCCCTGCATCTCAGGGCCTGGTTGCTGAAAGCTTAGACCTTCAGGACCTCAACCTTTCCCAACAGGTAAAGGATATCCTTCAAGCTTCTAGAAAACCTTCAAGACGCTCTTACGCCTTCAAGTGGAAATGGTTTACTATATGGTGATCACAGAAAGGGTTAAACTCCCTTATGATACCTTTGGAATCAATACTAGAATATCTACTTCATTTATCAAATTCTGGTCTAAAGACCAATTTAGCAAGAGTCCATCTTAGTGCAATTGCAGCTTCCTATAAGCCTCTAAATGGACAACCAATTTCCTCTCATCCACTCATATCAAGATTTATGAGAGGTCTTCTATTAACAAAGCCTCCCATCGTGCCACCACCGGTGGCATGGGATTTAAACCTAGTTCTCGGGCAGCTCATGAAACCGCCTTTTGAACCTTTAGCCATAACAACCCTAAAGCTTTTGTCCTGGAAGGTCATCTTCCTGATTGCAATCACCTCTGCACGTCGCATTAGTGAATTGCAAGCTTTAGTGGCTGATCCTCCTTATACTAGGTTTCACCATGATAAGGTTGTTCTCAGAACTCATCCACACTTTATGCCAAAGGTGGTTTTGCCTTTTCATTTAAATCAATCAATTTTATATTTCTGTATTCTTTCCGAGGCCTCAAGCTTCTAATGCAGAAAGGAACCTTCATGCTTTGGATTGTAAAAGAGCCTTAGCTTTTTACTTACAAAGAACGCAGCAACATAGAAAGTCTTCTCAACTTTTTATTGCTTTTGATTCTAGTCATTTGGGACTTCCAGTCTCCAAGAGAACTCTAATGCACCACAGGTAGGCAATTGTGGAAAAACAGACCTTATTTATTGGTATATTAAAACCTATTACCAACCCGACACAGGCCGTGTTTTGCTAACCTTCGTCAGGGGTTGATTAGGTAAAGGTACTACAACATAAACATTTATTATGCACTACATCATTAAAATAATAGCAATCGTGATAAGAACAAATAAATAACCATAATATAAAACCATAAATAACCTTAAAATAAACATCATAATAACCTTTAAAAAATATAAATATATAAGAAAGGTAAAAAATGTAAAACATAAATAACACAAATATAATTAATTAAAATCAATATTAACCAATTATATAATATACATATATATGAAGACAATAAAAAAAGATAAAACCAAGGGAACAGGATTGTGACAACCACCATATATAGTGTATAATAAAATATAATAATGAATACCTTTTTTGGATAAAAAGGACCCACCAACTTGAGGTCTTCAATAGCTAAAATATGCTTGTATAACTAAAATAATAATCAACATGAAAGGTTAAAAGACCACATACCCTATAAAAATGTTATATAATAGGTATATGTAACAGTCATATGTACAAAGCCATATCTCTATACTGAAATGGAGCATCCATGAAGAAAGCAGCAGGAGCGAGAGGTGACAAAGAACCTATGTAAAACACCTGTATATCTCATGTACTTATGGTGTGTATAAAGATGAAAGTTGTACCTTATCAATAATAAATAAATAAATAAATAAAAATTCAATATGTATTATTACACCGCTAGCTCTCTCTAAGTTCATGTGATCCAGATTAGCATGTTCAAAAGCAATGGCAACAACAAAAGCAGGAGAACTTGTAATTCAACATTAGACATTTACTCTCCACATGGATTGAAACCCGTTCACAGGGTGACTAAAAATTACAAATTATGAAACCGAAGAATTTATAAAATTGTAGAAATGGTAAGTGAGACTTATAACTATGCACGGGTCGTTCGAACAGTTTGAATAACCCTATTTGCCCAACTGACCTTTGCACAGATCGTTTCTAAAGGAAAAAATGAAAAAATGATAGTCTTACTATTAAACACGCTGCAGTCACTCTCGTGCCTTTCGGATTTGTATACTGAAGACGCCGGCTCATGCACATACTTAAAATAAGTTCTAAGGCGGGAACATAGGAGGCGGAGCCAAAGGCGGTACAGAGTTTAACACAAGAGAGAGCGACAGGCAGAGCTAATAACCACGGACAACCTCCTACTGCTCGGAGGTTGTGACAACAAATAAATAAATTAAAAATTAAAAGAAACCATACCTGTATATGATGGTATTCTATAACCAAATCAATCTATATCTTCTTGGATAGAGACAAAGAGACCAATGTTAAGTGGGGCAAAACCGGTTACTGTGCTTTGCGTGATCTTTTTTTATAAAAAGACTAACCCAAATGAAATAAAAAAATAAAATAAAAATAGCCAACTCATAACTCTCCTATTGCAAATGGCTCATTATGCATTAGGTTTTGTGTGCGCCTAAACCTCTATTCTAAAATAAAAATAAAAACTGGACCCCCGTATATCACCTCCTTCGGGACGCAAATGAAATCCTAAAATAGAACAAATATAATGACTATGAAAAACTCTGTAAAGCTCCCTATAGTCATATTTGTTCTATTTTAGGATTTCATTTGCGTCCCGAAGGTGATATACGGGGGCCCAGTTTTTATTTTTATTTGTTGTCACAACCTCAGAGCAGTAGGATAAAATGACTCCATCTTTATGCTTTCACATATGTATTTATTTATGTTTTGTTATTTTTTGATTCATGTTTTATAGATTTTAAAATGGTTTGTTTGTATTATGCCTTGTTTGAGACCATAGATTTACAATTTATATACATGGATGCTTATATTTGTAGTTTGTTTATTTCATTCTCCAATTCTTATTTATATATGTGACACACATTTATTTATTTATTTATATATTTTTACCAGTAACTAATTTATTTAATTGGCATGGTTTTAGGTTTCATTATTAATCCTATTTCTGTTTTTATTGTTTTTAACGTTGTTTCATATTTTACTATATATGTGTTTTTATTCATTTGTTTTAGCCATTCTAGCCCCTGAAGAAGGCTTCATGAAACACGGCCTGTGTCGGGCCTATGGCTGATTATAGTTTAATTCAATAAACATCTTTCGTTGCTATCCACGTTTTGGTCTGGGTTCTGTTGTTGCACGTGGTTTGTGCTCCTTTGTTGAACCCACCGAACCGGGCATGAGAAGGCGTCGATCTGGTGTTCCAAGCACCAGCTAGAAAAGCGTTTCCACTTAAAGACATAAACCTGCCTAGTGGAGTCCTTCCTCGAGGCAAGAAGGATTTCCTCGACCTCCTCGGGAAGGGCCAAAGAGGCTAGAGAGACCCGTTCAGCCGCCAGGCCATGAGGGATAGGGAGGTTAGGTTCAAGTGGGGAACCCGATCCTCTTCCTGCGTTATCAGGTCCCTGGCCGAGCCCAGGGGAAACGGAGGTTCTGTCGAGAGCAGGAGTGGGAACCAGGGCTGCCAGGGCCACGAGGATTAACAATGCCTCATCCCGTTGAACCCTGAACAGAGTCCTCGCAATGAGGGGGAAAAGAATGCATATAGGAGACTGGAGAACCAGTCCAGGAGAAATGCTTCGGGGCCCTCCCTGTCCGGATGCGGTATC
This sequence comes from Ichthyophis bannanicus, assembly GCA_033557465.1. Classification (NCBI taxonomy): domain Eukaryota; kingdom Metazoa; phylum Chordata; class Amphibia; order Gymnophiona; family Ichthyophiidae; genus Ichthyophis; species Ichthyophis bannanicus. The sequence continues at coordinate 279,423,923 of CM066041.1, forward strand.
GGGCTGCAAAAGTGAGGGAGCTGTGTGTTCTGAGGGCTGGCGAAGAGGTCTATCGCTGGAGTGCCCCAGTGGAGAAACAGCCAGCCTGCCACTTTGGAATCCAGCTGCCACTCGTGGGGGTGAAGAATTCTGCTGAGTCTGTCCACCAGACCATTCTCCAGACCCGGGAGGTACACTGCCGTGAGGAACATCCTCCGTCAGGCGGCGAAAGAGCAGATGAGTACCGCTTCCCTGCAGAGGGAGTGTGACCCTGTGACTCCCTCTTTGTTGATGTAGAACATTGCTACATGGTTGTCAGTCTGTACTAGAACCGACTACCCACTAAGGAGATCAATGAAGGCCCTCAGGGCCCACCGGATGGCCCGGAGCTCGAGCAGGTTTATCTGCTGCTGAGCCTCCGTGGGTGACCATTGCCCCTGCGTGCAGAGACCCGCAATGGGCTCCCCACCCTAACAGGGAAGCATCTGTACTCGGCACCACATCGTGCTGTGGGGTCTGAAAGGGCGAAACCCCGCAGGAGGTTGCAGGGGTTCTGCCACCAGTTCAGGGACAAGCGGACGTCGGAGAGAACCCTGACGGGGTCCCCGAGGTACTGGCTCCATTGGGCACTGAGACACCATTGTGCCGTCCGCATGTGCAGGCAAGAGTAGGGAACCACATGCATGGTCGAGGCCATATGGCCAAGGAGACGTAGCATGGACTGAGGGGTGACTTGGGCACTTTGGACGTGAGCTGCCAGAGCTCGGAAGCGGGTGGAATGATCCACCGGCAAGAAGGCCATGGCCTGCCGAGTATCGGGGCATATCCCGATGAACTCGAGAGCCTGCACTGGCTTGAGATGAGACTTTGTGAAGTTGACCAAGAACCCCAAGTTCTCCAAGAGGAGGACAGTGCGCGACATCGCTTGCCGGGCCTCCTCGACAGAGATGCCCATAACGAGCCAGCTGTTGAGGTAGGAAACACTGGCATGCCCCTGCGCTGCAGGTGAGCGGCGGCCACAATGAGGCACTTCGTGAAGACCCGTGGTGCGGATGTGAGGCCGAAGGGGAGCACTCTGTATTGGAAGTGCTTTCCCTACACCCTGAAACGCAGGTACTGCCTGTTTTGGGAGTGGATCAAGATATGGGCGTAAGCATCCTTCAGATCCAAGGAGCATAGTCAATCACCCTGACTGAGGAAGGGCAGCAGCACACCAAGAGAACATCTTGAACTTCTCCCGCACCAGGACGTTTGCGGAGGTCGAGGATGGGCCGCAGACCCCTCCCCCCTGTCTTCTTCGGGATGAGGAAGTACCAGGAGTAAAAGCCCCAACCTTGAAGGTGGGGAGGGACCTTCTCGACTGCCCGTTGTGCAAGGAGGGAGTGTAATTCCCGCTGTAGCAAAGTTGGTGCTCCGGGGAGAAGGATGGAGGGAGTCTGTCGAAATGAAGGCGATAGCCCTCCCGGACAACCTGGAAGACCCAAATATCCGAGGTGATGAGTGCCCAGGATGGGGCGAAATAGGACAGATGTCCCCCCACTGGCTGCTGAATCGCCGGAAGGTGAGGGGCCATGCTGCTGGCATCAAAACACTTGAGTGGGTTGTGGGGGAGCCAGCGTTTGGGTCTTCGGGCCCTTTGGTTTGCGGTGCCCCTGTCCAGGCTTTCCCTGAGCTGGGGTAGCTGGCGTGCGGGTAGCCAGGTATGGCGGATAACCGCGATACTGGAGGCCTTTTCCTGGGAAAGAAGGGTTTCTTGGCTGGCTGCTTCTTCCGAGGCAGCGTCAAGGTCTTGCAGGAGAGACTGTTCCTGATAATGAACTCCGTCTCGATCTCCACAGCCTTCTCCTCCATCGGTTTCCCAAACAGTTGTTCACTGAGACAGGGCATATCCAGGAGCTTCTCCTACACCCATTGCTCCAAATCCAAGGACTGGAGGCATGCCTGGCAGCGAGCCCCAATGCCCGCAGCCGCCACCCGAGCCGATGTCTCAAAGCCATCATAGGAGGCTCGAGATATATACTTAGAACAGTCGGCCACAGATTTCAGCAGAGTGCGGAACCTGTCCAGGGGCTCCCCTGCGAGGCCTGCAGAAACCCCCCGAGTTCCTCTGCCATGTCACGTAGGAACATACCAATATACAATTGGTAAGCCTGGATGCAACAGGAAAGCATGGAACCTTGATAGACCTTGCGGCCCAGGGCATCAAGGGTTCTTGACTCCTGGCCAGGTGGCACCGATGAGTGCAATTTCAGGCTCTTCTGCGTCCATATGGCTGATTCCACCACCATCGAGGTGTGTAGGAGCTGGATTTTTTGGAAGCCTGGCCTGCGCTGCACCTTGTACATTGTGTCAAGGCGCTTGCTCACAATGGGAACCGAGGCTGGGGCTTCCCATGTGCAGAGCAGTAGCTGAGATAGAATCAGCGGCACCGGCAAGGTGAGGGATTCTCTGGGCGGGGTCTCGTATTGAAGAATATTGAGTTCTTCAGCACGAGGGTCTTCCTCGGCCTGGGTGACCAGGTTGAGGGCCCGAGCCATGTCCCGGATAAACACCAAAAAGGAGGTGTCCTTGGGTGGTGAATGCAGCTGGAGACCAGGCAGCGAAGAGTCCAACTGGAGATCCCGGTGGGTGCAGGTCTCTGGGAAGTGTGCCCATCGAATTCCCAGTCCGAAAAGTCGATCGAGGGATCCGAGCTGAGCGGTTCGCCCTGTCTGATGGCCGGCAGCCTGGAGTCGGAGGCTCAGGATGATCTCGCCTCTGAGGAATGGGAGGGAGAGCGAGACTGATGTCGGACCCTCACGAGGCCCATGGCTCTCGGGAGTTTTCTGGACGGATTTGGGTGTCCATGCGAGGGACCTGTGGTCTCTGGGCGCAAGTCAGCAAAGCTGTCCGTGAGCGCCTGCTGGGAAGCAATGAATGTAGAAACGCTGCATTCGAGCGCCAGCATACAGGACTCCCGCGTGGGCGTGAGGCCCTGGGACACTGATACCAGGGTCACCAGATCAGGCATCAAGGAGGAGAGGGGGTCCTCACCGGGACGACCCTCAGGAGACTGGGCACCTTCGCCGGAAGCCTCCATTTCTCTGCGAGGTACCTTGCAGGGCCACTCCTTGTCCGACTCTAGGGAATGCCAAAGGGGGCTAAGCGAATGGGCACAGGAGCGCTCACACTTGGGGGACCCAGACAGCAACTTGAGGCCTTCTTTTTGCGCCATTCCATCTCAGGGGACCCCTGGTCCGAATGCCACCTGGAACACAGCGCTGCAGGGGGAGAACCCACCGGAGGGGAGACGACTGAGGACGCCACCAGGGACTCTGAGGCGGCCTTTCGAAAAATGTCTTTGGACTTCTTCTTATGGCTGAGCAGGGCCTTAGAGGACATTTTCTTACAGAGCGAACAGAGCTCTGGGTCATAGTCTGCTCCCAGACACTGTAGACAAGTCATGAGTGTCCGTAAGCGACATGTTCCTAGAGCATATATCACATTTTTTAAACCCGGTGGCCATGGGGGCAAAAACGGCCCCTGTGAGGTCTAAGACCCACACGGCCAGCGGTTAGGAAGAAAAAAAGTGTGCGAAGCCCGAAAAGAAAAAATTAGGAAAGGTATCACCGTAAGCTCTAAAGAGAGCAAGGGGAGGACGGGTAGAGGACTGCTGCAACCGGAAAAAAGAAATGAGAGCCTGTTAAGGCGAGGAAATAAACTTTTTCCGAGGGATGAGACTTGCGTCCGAAGGGCTCCACGGAAAAAGGGAGAATGAGCAAGATGACACCCTTGGGCGGGAAGAGGACCACGCATGCATGGTAGCAATCCCAAAGGCTTTCTTTGAAAGCTAGGGAATTGCTCCGCGCAGGCTCCGTTGGTGCCGACGTCACCCATAAGTGAGGACTGACTTCCTGCTTGTTCCAGGAGAATCAGCCGTTCCAGGATTGGGGAAACGGTCACCCAAGCAAGGACTGTTAATCACCCAGGAAGTTGCTCACAGCTTACCTGAGCAGCACAGGCATAAATAGCTCAACCAGAGCTCTGTGATCCTCAGTCTTGAAGGACTAGAACAAGGGTGGGCAACTCTGGTCCTGGAGAGCCACGGACCAGTCAGGTTTTCATGATGAATATTCATGGACCTATTTCCATACAATGGAAGGCAGTGGATGCAAATAGATCTCATGAATATTCATTCATTAGGGACATCATGAAAACCTGACTGGTCTGCGGCTCTCCAGGACCGGAGTTGCCCACCCCTGGACTAGAAAAAGGGACTACTACTTCTGCAGAGAGATCTGCAATTGTGAGTATATACCTCTGGGAATTTTCTGAAAGGACTTCTTTGTATTAAAGCTAATTAATCTGTGAACCCAGTGGTTTTTGTTAAATCAGTCAGGGCATAGTAGCAGCAGTTTAAATTTAAAACACAGAAGAGCTTTCTGGTTAAATTTGGAACCCAGCAGAAAGATTGTAATTTAAATGTAATAGTCACTCAGGGCCTAGTATCAGCAAAGTACTTTTAGTTTAAATTTAAAACACAGAAGAGAGCTTTCTGGTTAAATCTGGAACCCAGCAGAGAGCTTGTAGTTTTAATTTCATAATAAACCAGAGCCTAGCAGCAGCAAAGAGCTGTAATTTAAATCAAATCAGAATATAACTTAGCATAAAAGGTAAAACAGGGTCAGTACTCTGTGAGCAACAAATAAAGTCTTCTAGAGACCTTTACAAAGAGGCCTTCTACCTAGGGGGCAAGAGACCTGTGAAACTTTTTCAATAGGTGTTAACACCAGGTGGCAGGTCAAAAGGCTATTTTGAAAGACTCCTTCTATCCAAGCAAGGACTGTTAATCACCCAGGAAGTTGGTCACAGCTTACCTCAGAAGCACAGGACAGGGTACTGTGTAACAGCCTTCTTTTAATAAGTGTTATTTCCCTTCCTCCCTCCCCAACACACACACCCCTGGGACAATCATAGCTTTATAGGTACTTACACATCTTAAAGGACAGGAGGTGCTCTCAGGTGAAGCTCGTTATCCAAATCAGTCATACACTAAGGACCTGAGATTAATTAAGCTTCAGGTGAACAAGGTATATTAAGCGTATTAGATACAGTTTTATTAGTATAAATATCTATAGCAACCCTTAATAAGTAAAGAACTTAAAGATCTAAACACAAGCTTAAAACTAAGATGAAGACAGTAGTCCAGCAGCGAGATGGGGGCTTTCCAGTCTTTTGCATTGAGTGTCACATGTATGATTTTCTCCCAGTTGGTGAGAGGTCTTACGTGTGCACTAGGTGCAAGGAGCTCTTTGCTCTGAGGGAACGAGTCCGTTCTCTAGAGGCTAGAGTAGCAGACTTAGAAAACATAAGAAAGACAGAGAGGTACATAGATGAGACCTACAGGGATACAGCCCTGAAGTCCCACCTCCAGTCTGACAGCATCCCTGTTGCCATGGAGAAGAGAGGTCACGTGACAGGAGAGCATCACCCTGGTGTGGCAGGAAGTGATCCTGTAACTAGGACCTGTCTTCCAGGTGATGTAAAACCCTCTCGCACTGAGGAAGTTTCTCCAGGGCCATGTGCCCATGAGGGAAGGGTTAGGACAGCCGTTATAGTTGGTGATTCGATCATTAGGCATGTAGATAGCTGGGTGGTTGGTGGACGTGAGGATCGCCTGGTAACATGCCTGCCTGGTGCAAAGGTAGCAGACCTCACGTGCCACCTAGATAAGGTCTTAGGTAGTGCTGGGGAGGAGTCTGCTGTCTTGGTACATGTCGGTATCAATGACATAGGAAAATGTGGTAGGGAGGTTCTGGAGGCTAAATTTAGGCTTTTAGGTAGGAAGTTGAAATGTAGAACTTCCAGGGTAGTGTTCTCCGAAATGCTTCCCGTTCCACACTCAGGACCCAAAAGGCAGGCAGAGCTCCGGAGTCTCAATGCGTGGATGAGACAATGGTGCAGAGATGAGAGTTTTGGATTTCTTAGGAACTGGGGAACATTCTGGGGAAAGGAGGGGCTCTTCCGAAGGGATGAGCTTCACCTTAACCGGGATGGAACCAGGTTGCTGGCATTAATCTTTAAAAAGGAGAGAGAGCAGTTTTTAAACTAGATAACAGGGAAATGCCGATAGTCGCCCAAGAGCGCATGGTTCAGAATAATGTATGCTTGAAGGATACTACCAAAAGCAGAGAGGTTCCAAAAAAGAGTAAAGTAGCCCAAATGCCCTCGAGTATGGAGCAGAAAGAGCTTAAAGATCCCAAATTACCCATGTCTACCAATAGCCAGATTAATATGAATAAAATACAGTTTCTAAAATGCTTGTATGCAAATACTAGAAGTCTAAAAAATAAGATGGGAGAGTTAGAATATATAGCACTAAATGAGAGGTTAGATATGATTGGAATATCAGAGACATGGTGGAAGGAGGACAACCAGTGGGACACTGATACCTGGGTACAAACCATATCGTAATGATAGAGCTGATCAAATTGGTGGAGGGGTTGCGCTCTGTTAGAGAGAGCATTGAGTCAGAAAGGATTAAAGTTTTGCTGGAAACAAAATTTGCTGTAGAATCTCTATGGATTGAAATTCCATGTAAAAAGGGGAAGGTGATGGCAGTGGGGGTGTACTATCGACTGCCTGGCCAGAATGAACAAATGGATGATGAAATGCTCAAAGAAATCAAGGAAGCTAAGAAAAGTTACAGCACAGTAATAATAATGGGTGATTTCAATACCCCGGTATCGATTGGGTCAGTGTCACGGCAGGACATGCTAGGGAGATAAAGTTCCTAGATGAAATAAATGACTGCTTCTTGGAGCAGCTGGTTCATGAACTGACCAGAGGGGAAGCCATATTAGACCTAGTCTTTTGTGGAACACCAGAACTAGTGCAAGAGATAAGGGTGTTGGGAAAACTTGGCAATAGTGAGCATGGCATGATCGCGTTTGATTTAATTAGTGGAGGAGGGAAAGTAAGGAAATCCACAGTACTACCTTTTAACTTTCGAAAGGGAGACCAGGATAAAATGAGGAAAATAGTTAAGAAAAGACTAAAAGGAGCAATTGCAAAGGTTAAAGACTTACATCAAGCTTGGGTGTTGTTGAAAAATACTATCTTGGAAGCCCAGACCAGCTGTTTTCCGCGCTTTAAGAAAAGTGGAAGGAAGTCCAAAAAACTGCCAGCATGGTTTAAAGGTGAGGTCAGAGAGGCTGTTGCCAAAAAAGCATCTTTCGGGAAATGGAAAAAAGAGCCAAACGACGAAACCTGGAAACAGCACAAGCAATGGCAAGTCAAATGCAAGGCATTGATAAGGCAGGCAAAGGGAGAATTTGAGAAGAAGCTTGCTGCGGAAGCAAAAATGCGAAATAAAGACTTTTTCAAGTACATTCGTAGCAAAAAGCCTGTGAGAGTCAGTTGGTCCATTAGATGATAGAGGGGTTAAAGGGGCACTAAGAGGCGACAAGGCAATAGCGGAGAGACTGAATGAATTCTTTGCTTTGGTCTTTACTGAGGAAGAGGTAGGGATGTTACCCATGACTGAAGTGGTATTTAAAGGTGCGGAAGAATTGAAGGAAATATCGATACATCGGGAAGATGTATTACAACTAGTAGGTAAATTGAAGAGTAGCAAATCACCTGGGCCAGATGGTATACATCCAAGGGTGTTGAAAGAACTGAAATTTGAGATTGCAGACCTGCTATTAGTAATCTGTGAATTTTCATTAAAATCATCTGTAATACCTGAAGATTGGAGGATCGCCAATGTAACGCCAATTTTTAAAAAGGGTTCCAGGGCTGATCCGGGAAACTGCAGACCGGTGAGCCTGACGTCAATACCGGGAAAAGTGGTAGAAACCATCATAAAGAACAAAATTACTCAGCATGTAGATAATCATGCCCTAATGGGAGACAGCCAACATGGTTTTAGACAAGGAAGATCTTGTCTTACTAATCTGTTATGTTTTTTTGAAGGTGTGAATAAACAGGTGGACAAAGGTGAGTCGGTTGATATAGTGTATCTGGACTTTCAGAAAGCCTTTGACAAGGTCCCTCATCAGACTTTTGGCAAAACTAAAAAGTCATGGGATAGGAGGCAGTGTACTATTGTGGATCAGGAACTGGTTAAAAGATAGAAAGCAGAGGGTAGGGCTAAATGGCCAATTTTCCCAATGGAGAAAGGTGAATAGTGGTGTACCCCAGGGATCTGTGCTGGGTCCGCTGCTTTTTGACATATTCATAAATGACCTGGAAAGTGGAATAACGAGTGAGGATATCAAATTTGCAGATGACACAAAACTATTTAAAGTTGTTAAAACCCAAGAGGATTGTGGAAAATTGCAAGAGGATCTTGATAAATTGGAAGACTGGGCATCAAAATGGCAGATGAAATTTAATGTGGAGAAGTGGAAAGTTATGCACCTAGGGAAGAACAACCCAAACTTTGGTTACACGATGCAAGGTTCCACATTAGGAACCACTACCCAAGAAAAAGATTTAGGCGTCATTGTGGATAACATGTTAAAACCCTCAGCCCAGTGTGCAGCGGCGGCCAAGAGAGCAAATAGAATGCCAGGTATCATAAGGAAAGGAATTGAAAATAAAACAAAAGATATTATAATGCCTCTATATCGTTCCATGGTGAGACCGCACTTTGAATATTGTGTGCAATTCTGGTCGGTGTATCTTAAAAAGGATATAGCGTTATTAGAAAAGGTTCAGAGAAGAGCCACCAAAATGGTAAAGGGGATGGAAGGATACTCCTATGAAGAAAGGCTAAAAAGGTTAGGGCTCTTTAACCTGGAAAAGAGACGGCTGAGGGGAGATATGATAGAAGTCTATAAATTAATGAACGGAGTGGAACGGGTAAACGTAGGTCGATTGTTTACGTTATCAGAATATAGAAAGACTAGGGGACATTTTATTTATTTATTTAACAGTATTTCTATACCGCCTTATCCTACAATCAATGAAGCTACAGGGTAAACTATTTAAGACTAACAAAAGAAAATATATCTTTAAAATCAGTGTGGTTTACAGATAACATTTTGTACAGAGCAGGAAGAGCCTGCTCTGCACTTACATCGAACGGGTAATGCAACTTGGATTTAGAACAGGGGTAACTACATACAGTCTAGGCAGGAAGTCGCTATGCAGTTGTAGCGACATGGCTTGCCCTGGGAGCTATGTACAGGGATGTAATTTATTTACTGGGTTGTCTGTTTTTTATGGTTAGGTTGTAGGGTTGTGTCAGGTGAGGACGTGTTGGCCTGGGTGTAGTGTATTTATTTATTTACATTCTCTTATATACCGCGCTATTCTGCATCAGTGCGGTTTACATTGAACAAACTGAAATTACATTGAACAGGGAATTATAACTTGGAGAACTATTTTACAGGGAACATGGGCTATGGAGGGTTAAGTGGCTTGCCCAAGACCACAAGGAGCACCTGTGGGACTAGAAACCCCAGTCCTTCCGGCCCAAGGTTGCTGTCTTCTAGTGGGATTTGAACCCCCGACCTTCCGGCCTGAAGTACCTTGCCCCAACCACTAGGCTACTCCTCCACTCAGTGTAGGAGAAAAGGGTGGTGCTTTAGTGCCTTTCTGAATTGGGCAAGGTTAGTGATTGCGCGGATGGTCACTGGGAGCTCATTCCAGCAGGTAGGTGCGAAGAACATGAAGGCTCTGTTTTTTTGTTGCCTGAGTGCATTTTGTTACTTCGCTGGGGGTTATTAGTGTGTTGGTGGCAAAGGACCTTCTTGCTCTGGTTGCAGGTGTGGGGTGGATAAGGTTCGTCAAGGAGCTAGAGGTTGTTTTGTTGATGGCCTTGAATGTTAACAGTACTACTTTGTAGGTGAGCCGGCAGTAGATTGGTAGCCAGTGCAGGTCTTTTAGGATTGGAGTAATGTGGTTCCTTCTAGAGGACCCTTCGTGTAGGAAGCGGGCAGCAGCATTCATTGCTAACTGTAGTGGGTTTAGTGTGTTCTTAGGGAGTCCATGAAGGATCACATTAGCGTAGTCAAAGTGGGGGGGTTACTAGTGCCTGGAAAACTGTTCGGAAGTCGTCTGGTTGCAGCAAGGGTCGAAGATGTCAAATTGTCTTTATCTTATGGTAGATTTTCTTGACGGTGTTGCCTATGTGTGCTTTCAAGTCGAGGTGCTGGTCCAGAGTGATTCCTAGGTAGTGAATGGTGGATCGACTCGGGAGTTCGGTGTCTCTCGTCTTCAATGTTGCCGGTGGGGAGAAGGTTTGGTTTCTCATGATGAACAGCACTTCTGTCTTGCTAAAGTTTATCTTGAGACTCTGTGAGTGGAGCCAGTCAGTGACGGCATCAAAGCATTTTACTAGTGAAGAGAAGTCTGGTTGGTCGATAGTGAATGGGGTGAAGAGTAGAATGTCATCTGCATAAATCAAGCAGGAGATGTTGAAGGAGCAGATGACTGCACATATGGGCTGCATATATATAACGAATAATAGGGCAGATAGCGAGGAACCCTGGGGAACGCCATGTTTTTGTTGAAAAGGCTCGGAGGTCATAAAGCCTGTTCGTACCTGCTGCCATCTATTTGTTAGGTACGATTTGCACCAGCTCCAGGCTGAGCCCTGGATTCCCTTTTCTTGGAGACGTATCAGGAGCTGCTCGTGGTTGACTGAGTCGAAAGCCGCAGAGATGTCCAAGAAGATCAGGGCATATCCTCGTCTGTTGTTGTTAATCCCTGTGATTAATGTGTTGAGAAGCGTGGCAAGAAGCGTTTCGATGCCATGTGATTCCCTGAAGCCATGTTGGCATGGATCGAGGGGGGCAGTGGAGTCTGTGTTCTTGGATTTGCCGTTGGACGACCTTCTCAATCTTGGCTAGAAGCGGGATGCTTGAGATTAGCCGATAGGATTCTACCTTCTGGGGGTTCAGCTTGTTCTTCAGGAGCCGGAGTGAGGTCTGTTTGAGGCATGCTGGGAATGTTCCTGTGGAGAAGGACTGCTCCATGATCTTGGCTAGAGTTGGACCGAGTTCATTGTGCAAGGATCTTATCCAATATGCTGGAACGGGGTTGTTTGGAGCAGTGGTGGAGTTGATGGTTGCAATGATGTCCTCGATGCCTCTTGCTGATGGTGTTGTAAGCGAGTTGAGCGGCAGAGGTTGGTATGGGTTGTGACTAGGAGTGTATTTCGTGGCTCCGCTGATGTTGCTGGATTTGGCTAGTATGTAGTCTGCCTATTCCTGTGGGTGTAACATTGTAGTTTGGGTGGGCGAAGGTTCTTTCGTCAGGGTCTTCACTAAGTTGAAGAGGTCATAAGGTATGTTTAGTGAGCGGCATAGGAGTTCGGGTGGTATTCTTTCATTTTCACTGATATAGAATATCGGTGTGCGTTCATGTGGGCGGTGTAGGCTGCCTGATCAGTCAGGTACCAGGAGCGCCGTCATCTTCTTTCTAGTTTCCTAAGGAGAAGTAGTGAGGACCGTAGCTCCGTGGAGTACCATCGTGCAGATTTCCTACCTCTTGATGTCTTGTCTGGGGCAGGTTGCTTGTTTGTTTGAGGCAGGTAGGCATGCAAAGGATTTCAGGCTGTTATTCCATGTGGCCATCATTTAATCCAGGTTAGGCAAATCTAGCTTGAGGTTTGGAAGGACTTCGTTGAGGATCGCCTCTTTGTCGAATGGTCTGAAATGTCCTGTGGGTGCTGATGAGTTTTCGGCTACTTTTCTAGGCAGGTTGCTGTCCTGATGCATGGGTATCTGGAATTTGATTAGGTTGTGGTCAGACCATGGGACTAGGGTGATATCTAGGTCAAAGTTGTTGTTTGGACTTATGTCTGGTCATGGGATGAATACAAGGTCTAGTGTATTTCCTTTCCGGTGGGAAGGTGTCTCAACTATCTGTTCATAGCCAAGTTCGTTGAGTGCTTTAAAGAAGGCTTCGGAGTGGGTATTTTGAAGAGCTGGTAGGTTAAAGTCTCCCAATATCCAGTTTGGCCTGTGAGTGTTCTTGGGGTTACAGGCAAGGTCAATTATGGTTGCGAGGTCCTCAGGGGAGGAGGATGGGGATCGGTAGATTAGGTTGATGGTGCTGTGGCTGTTGGTTATGGTGACTGTATCAAGGTGTGTTGTCCTGCTGGAGTTGATCAGTTGATATTGGAGCTCTGTTTTTGATAGGATGAACGCGCCACCTCCGCTGCGGTTAGGTCTATGGCAAGTGTGGATTGAAAAGTTGGGGGGGATGAGTTGGTTGATAAGGACTGAATCTGCGTTGGTGAGTCATGATTCAGTGACCAGTAGGATGTCTAGCTCAAGGTGTGTTATAAGGTCGGTGATGGCCATCTCCTGCGGACTTATCGTGCATTTCTCCAGGAACAAGCAGGAAGTCAGTCCTCATATATGGGTGATGTCGGCGCCGACGGAGCCCTCGTGCGGAGCAATTCCCCAGCTTTCAAAGAAAGCCTTTGGGATTGCATCGTGCATGCGCAGTCCCCTTCCGCCCAAGGGTGCCATCTTGCTCAGTCTTCTTTTTTCCACAGAGCCCAACGGACATGGTCCTGTTTTCACCATGGAAAAAGTAGAAAAATTGATATTTTTTCAGATTCCTGGTTCGACACCGGTTTCCCTTCCCGCCCTCGGCTCGGTACACCAGTATCAAGTCCGGTCATATTTTTCGTTTTTGTCCTTCGTGACTAGCATTTGCATTCTTTTTAGTTTTCACTGGCACCCCGGTTGTTTGACCTCGCAGGGGCCCTTTTTCCCCCGATGGCTGCCAGCGGGTTTTAAAAAATGTGATCAGTGTAAGAAGTTGATGTCTCTCACCGACACACACGACTGCTGCCTCCGATGCCTCGGCCCCGACCATGACCCGGTGGTCTGTGGGCTGTGTGGTAAGATGTTTTCAAAGTCTTTGAAGAGCAGGCAGCAGCAGCAGCAGCATGACAGGATTTTTTCTGAGTTTGCATCCGGTCGGGCCCGGACCTTGTCAGAAGCCTCGACATCTCGGGAATCGGAGCCCGAGCACTGTCGTGGGTCTTCTGAGTGGGGGGTCTCCCTCCAGGGAACACCGGAGGAAGAAGAAACTCGGGAGGGCGGTGTCGCTGGATGCCTCTGATCGGCTTCGGCCCTCTGGTTCCAGGCTGTGGAGCCCAGACCGCCGCCCCGGGTCCTCAGAGTCGGAGCGGCCAGCTAAGCAACCTCGCAGGGAGCTGGAGACGTCGGACAAGGTAACTTCTGTTGTCCTCGTGGACTCTCCTCCAGGAGAGCCAACATCGGGACCCGAGCCGGGAGCTGCAGAGCCTTCTGAGCTCGGTCTCAGGTTGGCGGCCCTGGAGAGCAGCATGGCTGCCTTCAGGGAGCAGCAGCGGGCACTGATGGCCGGTCTCGCCAGTCCATCCGCCCTGACCACCAGGACGTCAAAGTCGAGGACGGAGGCCGAGCCAATCCACGAGTCGATCCTCGGCCAAGGTCCCCCTCGACCTCCCGTTTAGGACCGAGGTCATTGACGCCGATGCCCTCAGCGTCGGGGCGGTCGAGCTCGAGGCCGGAGGCCATCGAGTACTCCTCGAAAGACTCGGCGTGGGAGACTGAGGAGGAAGACTCCCCAGACACCTTCCGGACCCAGTGTATCCTATCGGACTCTCCGGGTTCGGAGCCTCGAAATAGGTCCCCTCCGGAGGACACTTGGTTCTTGGACTTTGTCAGGGACATGGCCAAGGCTTTCGCATTCCCTGCGGATGCTGAGGAGGAGCCTCGAGCTGAAGAGCTCAATTTCCTCCAGTATGACTCTCCCCCCCAGGAGGCCCTTACTGTACCAGTGCCTCTGAGGTTGGAACGACTGATGCTCTGCATGTGGGAGTCCCCGGCCTCGATGCCGGTGCTCAGCAAGCGGGTCTATTCCATCTATCGAGTCCGCAAGAGTCCTGGGTTCCAGAAAGCGCAGCTGCCGCACAACTCCATGGTTGTGGAATCGGCCATGCAACGGCTGAAAAGCCAAAAGACACGCACTCCTTGGTGCCTCCCGGCCGGGAGGCCCAGAATGTGGACGCCCTTGGCAGAAAGTGCTACTAGGGCTCGATGCTGTCATGCCATGTCCAAACTTACCAGCTGTATATGGGCATGTACTTGCGGGACCTGGCAAAGGAGATTGCCAGGTTCTTGGCTGGCCTATCCGAGGAACCCTTGCAGCGCTTCAAAGCCTTGTCCACGGGGATCAGAGAGTGCTCGAAGTTCATGTCTCAAGCAGCTTACGACGGCTTCGAGGCTTCGACCCGAGTAGCCGCGGCCAGCATCGGTGCACGCCGTCAGGCCTGGCTCATGTCGTTGGACCTAGAGCCATGGGTTCAGGACAACTTGGTCAATGTCCCATGCCGAGGAGACAACCTCTTCGGCAAACCCATGACTGAGAGAGCTGCAGAAATCGAGTCCGAGTACTTGACCCGGACAAGGTTGTCGAAGAAGACATCTGCACCTTCTCACAAGAAGAAGGCCTCGGGGAAAAAGCCCTTTTTCCAGAGAAAGGGTACGGCTTACAGAAACTACCCCACTTACCAGGCCACCCCAACTCCCAAACAGGGGCAGTTGGCCAGGGGCAGTTGGCCAGGGGCATGGCCCACGTAAGCCAAAGACCCCCAAGCCTGCAGCTGCAGCTCCTACCCAGCTGGGAGGGGGGTTTTGACTCCCAGTGCATAGCTCCTCTCCCACCAGTGGTTTGGCCCTGCACAGGAGGAAGGCTGGCCCTGTACGGTCACAGGTGGCCAGCCATTACTACTGATGCCTGGGTTTTGCAAGTAGTCCAGCAGGGCTATCTCCTTCATTTCAATCAGGTGCCCTCCTCCTTTTTCCCCAGGGGAGCCTCTCAGGCCCCCTCTTCACAGGAACCTCCTCCTGCAGGAGTTGACAGGTCTACTGAAGGATCAGGCGGTGGAACCGGTGCCCCACCACCTGCAGGGGCAAGGCTTCTACTCCAGGTATTTCCTCATACCAAAAAGAAAAGAAGGCCTACACCCCATCCTGGACTTGTGAAATCTAAACAAGTTCCTAGTGAGGGAAAAGTTCAAGATGCTTTCCCTTGGGATCCTACTGCCTTACCTCCACCAGGGAGACAGGCTATGCTCCTTAGATTTAAGGGATGCTTATACTCACATCCTCATACACTCAGACCACAGACAATACCTCAGGTTTGAGGTCGGATGAAACCACTTCCAGTACAGGGTGCTTCCCTTTGGCCTAGCTACCGCTCCCAGAGTATTTACCAAATGTCTAGCAGTGGTGGCGGCCTTCCTCAGAAGCCAGGGTGTCTTTGTCTTTCCCTTTCCATACCTGGACGACTGGCTCTTCAGGGGCCAATCGGCACAGGAGGCACAGCAGGCCACTGCTCGCACAGTCACCCTGCTCCAGCACCTAGGGTTTGTTATAAATCACGAAAAGTCCACTTTACTCCCCACTTAGAATTTGGAGTTCATAGGGGCAAGACTGGACACACTTCAGGCAAAGGCTTACCTACCACTGGATAGGGCAAGGCGGTTGCTGGACTTGGTTCAGCAGGTCCAGCACAGGCCTCAAGTCTCCGCAAGGGTCTTCCTACACCTCCTGGACCACATGGCCTCCACGGTGCATGTGACTCCATATGCTCGATTCCACATGCGCACAGCTCAATGGAGCCTCAGAGATCAGTGGATGCAAGCCACTGGCCGCCTCAGACACAGAGTAGCAATTTCCAGGCTACTGGCGACAGCCTTACAATGGTGGCTTCACCCCCCCAGCTTGCTTCAGGGAGTACCATTCCAACCTCCCTCACACACCAGAGTGCTGACGACAGATGCCTCCTTGCTGGGCTGGGGAGCCCATTGCCAAGGTTCATGCACTCAGGGTCTGTGGTCCTCGCGAGAGGCAGCGCTTCAGATCAATCTTCTAGAGCTTCGAGCCATCAGCCTAGCTCTTCAGGCCTTCTGTCATCTTCTGGCACATCAGTCGGTGCTGATACAGACAGACAATCAGGTGGCGATGTTCTACATCAACAAACAGGGGGGCACAGGATCTCGCATCCTATGCCAGGAAACGCTGGACCTCTGCTCTTTTGCAGTGGCACATCACATGTCCCTAAAGGCAGTTTATCTGCCAGGTCAGGAGACCCTCCTGGCCGACAAGTTGAGCAGGATTCTTCAGCCTCACAAATGGCAACTGAACCAGGATGTAGCCCAGCGAATTTTCAGCCATTGGGGTCTCCCATCTATGGATCTCTTTGCCGGCCTGCAAAACCATCAGTTGCCCCGGTTCTGCTTGAGGCAACCGCATCCGCTGAGTGTGACGGCGGATGCTTTCCTGATCTCGTGGGCACACGGCCTTCTCTAGGTGTTCCCACCCACGCCCCTGGTGGCACGCACTTGGTTCAAGATTCTTCAGGACAAGGTCTCTGTCATCTTGGTAGCACCCAGGTGGCCCAGACAACCTTGGTTCCCTCTTCTCCAACTGGCAGTCGAAACTCCACTCCCATTGGGGGTGCAGCCTGACCTCTTGATCCAGGAACAAGGTTCCTTGCTACACCCCAATCTCAGATCAACTTAATGGCCTGGCTGCTGAGAGGGTAGTACTTGCTCCTCTACTCCTTCCCAAAGAGGTTGAGGGGGTGTTGCTGGCCTCTAGGAGGCAATCCACTAGAAAATCCTATGCGTTCAAGTGGCATAGGTTTGAAGGGTGGTGTGCCCAGAATAAGGAGGACCTGTTCACTTGTCAAGTACCTCAGGTATTGCAGTACTTGCTCCACTTCTTGGAGTTAGGCCTCAAGTCTAACTCTGTCAGGGTCCACCTGAGTGCGCTATCAGCTCACCACTCTCCAGTGGACGGGCAACCTCTTTCAGCTCACCCTTTGGTATCCCGATTCCTCAGAGGCCTCCTACTCTTGAAGCCTCCAATTCGCCCACTGGCTACAGAGTGGGACTTAAATATGGTCTTGCAGCGGCTTACTTGCCCACCTTTTGAACCAATGGCCACCTGTCCTCTCCGCTTCCTTTCCTGAAAAGAACTCTTTCTGGTGGCACTCACGTCTGCTCGACGTGTGAGCAAGCTGCAAGCTTTAGTATCAGATAGGCCGTATACTCGGTTTTATAAAAAACAGAGTGGTCCTACGTACTCACCCCAAGTTCCTCCCAAAAGTGGTTTCCTCGTTTCACCTTAGCAAGAGGTGGTTCTTCCAACCTTCTTCCCCAGGCCACACTCCAGCAGGGCAGAAGCAGTTCTGCATACCCTGGACTGTAAGAGGGCGCTTGCCTTTTATCTGGAGCGTATGCAGGGACATTGGAAGGCTTCCCAGCTCTTCGTCTCTTATGACCCTAGTAAACTGGGTCTACCTGTCTCCAAGTGCACGTTATCCACCTGGGTGGCAGACTGCATCGCCTGGGCGTACAGGGCAGCGGACCTCCAGCTGCAGGGCTGAATCATGACCCACTCTGTCAGGGCTAATGCCACATCAGTGGCTAACCACCGCTCTGTTCCGTTGGCAGACATCTGCCGGGCCGCAACTTGGTCTTCAAGCCAGACGTTTACAGCCCACTACTGCCTGGAGAGAGTCCCGGTGGGATAGTGTTTACGGTCAGGCGGTACTCCGTAACCTATTCGAGGTTTAGGCAACTCCTACCCTCCGACACTTTGGTGTCAGGCTACCGTGGGGGTTGTGTTCTCAAAGAAAAATCCTATCACTGCTGCTGTGGCTCTTCTAGAGGGAGCCATTTTCAGCTATGGGTTCTTGGTAGCCTATAGCTAGGGAGTCCCATATGTGAGGACTGACTTCCTGCTTGTTCCTGGAGAAAGCGTAGTTACTCACCTATAACAGGTGTTCTTCAGGGACAGCAGGAATCAGTCCTCACGACCCTCCTGCCTCCCCTGGAATTGCAGTCCTTTTATTAATTTTTTTCTCATTTTTGCCGTCTTTTTAGCTATGTCATCTGACTGAGCAAGATGGCACCCTTGGGCAGGAAGGGGACCACACATGCGCGATGCAATCTGTCAGACGGCTGCCTGGGTGAGAATCTTCACACTCTTGGCAAGTGCATATTTCTATATGATTTGCAAGGTATTGTGGGCAATGTAGTTCATTCACACCAGACACAGCTGCTGACAATAATTTAGTTGTGCTCTTGGGTAAAGCCAATAAGATATTTATTTATGGGGTTATTTCTCCCAACACAGATATGCTTGGTAGCACATAAATTAGGTTACTTGCTTTCAGTGTTAACTTGGAAAAACAAAGTCAAAATCAGGAAAACAACAAATGAAAAGCTACAAAGCAAGAAACTGTTCTTTTCAGGTTAACTTCTGATTACTTCCCACATAGATTCAGAAGTGGATTCTCTCCTAGCTCACAAGCAATTATGTAAGGCTTAATTGCTAGCAGTTATCCAGCTGAAACCCCTTAGCTGGCTTGCCTTCCACTGTGTGGGTCAAATCCTGCTTCAGGAGCTTTTCTGAGTAGATTAAAGAACAAATTTGTATTTCTTTGTGATGGTTGCTGTACTTTATAACAGAAAGTTACCAACGGAGTTTAGATAGAGAGCAGTCCATATAAACAGGATCCTCATCTGCTATTATTCCCCCTTGTTCAACAAGCATGGGTTCAATATCATGGATTGGCACAGATGAATCTCTCAATGGAGCATTTTCAGGAGAATACTTGTTTCCCTGCTGTCTTTCAAGGTTATAGCTAGGGCATAGATCAGTGTTCATACCTGAGCTTCCATTGCTGCTAGAGTTCCTCTCTATATAGCCTGGCCAGTATGTAGTCCAGTTCTTATGTCCAGCCTTCCAATCCAGATCCCTGGACACTGGATCTCTCTTCACATACCTTCTGGCACAGGTCTTAGGGTCCCTTCCACGTGCAGCCATCTCCCTCACAGGTAGCCTCTGGTGATTCCTAGCTCTGCAGCACCATTCCTCTGGCTTTCCCCAGTCCAATGGTGTATGCTGGCCCTTGGAATACCTCCCAGTATACGTACTGCTTTGGACTCTTCTAGACCTCTCAAAGGCTTTTCTCCTCTTTCTTCCAGAGGGTTTCCTTGCCTCTCTGTCCGGTTTGGCTTCTGCTTCTGATAATCCTTCAGATGAAACTGAGGATAATTCTCTGGATATCCAAGGTGATCATGAAGATGGTCATCTGTAGAATAAACTCTACTCTTATTCTGCTTAGATGAGTGATCCTCCCTAACACAGCGCAGCTGTGCTGAATCAGGCCCTGCCCTTTGAGATGAGTGCTTAGGGATTACCTCATAGCCCTCCTGATTGAACACACGTTTCCTCACTTCAGCTCCTCTAATGGCTGTTGGAAACCTGGTGCATTCTGGGACTGGTAGTCTTTTATGGGAAAATTCTGTTTTCTTATTTCTACCAGAACTGACAGGTTGCTTGTTCAGAGTCACTTTACCTTTTCTATAGCTCCTTCCTGAGCTATGATAAGCTTCCTTATCACAAATCCCAAAGGCTTTCTTTGAAAGCTGGGGAATTGCTCTGCAGGAGGGCTCCATCAGCGCCGACGTCACCCATATGTGAGGACTGATTCCTGCTGTCCCTGGAGAACAGCTGTTACAGGTGAGTAACTACGCTTTCTGAGGGCACATTTCAGGTTTTGTGGGCTTTGGGGCTGCGCCGCTTTGGATTTTGCAGAGTGTTGGAGTGGTATGTGGATTATGTGTGGGTGAGAGTCTTGGTAGAATTCTGATGGTTTACAGCGTGTGCTGCCGTGATATCTCCTTCCTCAGCCTTGCAGGATTGGAATAGGGTTATAGTTGGAGGCCAAAGTGAGGGAGCCAATGAGTGCGTTGCTGAGGAGGTACAAACTGGTTAGGGTTAGGATGGATATGGCCATGTTGAGTTGTAGGGCAGTGAATTTTGTGTGGGGCAGTAATTATCTAGTTTTTTTTGTTTTTTAAATGAGTGCTTGTATAGGAAATAGCCAGGTTACCAATAGTGGCTAACTTGTACAGTAATGGATACTTTGCACTTCAATGAGGACTTTTCAAGCAACCAAGAATACTTTGTGTAGAACTAGCAGCGGTTACTTCGTACTTCAATGAGAACTTTCAAGCGACTAGAATACTTTGTATAGAACTGGCGAGATTAACAATGGTGGCTGACTTGTACAGCAATGGATACTGAGAACCTTTTAGAAACAACAATGGCTACTTGTATAAGAATAACTAGCTACACATCGGTGACTAACTCGTTCAACAGTGACAACATCGTAAAGCAGCGACTAAAGCTTGTAACAGGGATTAATTCTCGCAGCATTGATATCATCTAGTATTAGTATATCATTTTAACAGGACAGTTCTGGGTAATATTGTTCACAGGCGTATGTCCAATAGGTGGTATATACGGTGCAGTGTGAACGCTATTAGGTCTTTGTCTACATGCGTTTGCTGAGAGGGCTGCGTCCTTTGTAGTATTGCCCGCTACTGTAATTCTGGTGGTCTCCAATGTGCGGTATGTTTTGTGGTTGTTTCAGTTGGTTTATCCGCAATATTGGCTGTTTTAGATGACTCTCCGTGAAGGTGGGGGTGTCCTCATCGCAGGACCCTGCCAAAGGGTCCTCTGGCGAGGCCCTCAGGCACCGGGCCCACCAGGCGCGAGCGCAACCGTCAGACAGCGGTTTTATGCTGCCCTGCTGTTCCTCCCACTTCCCTGATTGGGTAGGAGCCTCCGAGCGGGAGAATGTGGCTGCTTCTCCCGTTCAGGCACTCTACCCCGATCGGGGGAGCTGCTGGACCATGTCAAACAGGTGCTATTAAGGAAGATCCTGCACTTGCTGTACTTTGGTTTTTCCTTTCTTTTTTTTCCTTTTCTAAAAGAGAAAAAAAAACAAAAACCCAAAGTCCGCAGACCAATTCAGACAAGATTGTCCCTGACTCTTCTGTATTTATTACCCCAGGATAAACAAGAAAACGTGACTGCAGCCCCTGGAGTCTGTCTACAGCCCTAGGCTACACTGCCCTGTCTGCCAAACACGATCGTCTGTAAACGAACCCTGAAAAGAGAACTGCAGAGAAAATAAAAGTAAAAGAAAATTATTTTAAAAAAGTTGCACCCCTGAAAATGGCAGCTGTTCCCATGCTACACAGCAGACAGACGCTCAGCACACTGAGTCAGGTCCCGTCGCTAAACCCTTTCTGAGCACTCACCCGGTATAGTTCTTTGCTCGCCACATTCCCCGCATGACGTTCACCTGCCAGTAGAGCTTCGGCAGTGTCTGGGAGTATTCACAAGATAAGGCCTGCTGCCAGATGACCCAGAAAGGGTAGATACTCACCTGTAACAGGTGTTCTCCAGGGACAACAGGAATCAGTCCTCACATATGGGTGACTTCGACAGAGCCTCAATGTGGAGCAAATCCCCAGCTTTTGAAGAAAGCCTTTGGGACTGCATCATGCATGTGCGGCCCCATTCCTGCCCAAGGGTGCCATCTTACTCATCAAATGACATAGCTAAAAAAACAATGTGTCTCCACTCGGGTTTTATGAGAGCAAATTTAAGGCCCAAAACCTAATAAAGTTAATTGCTCCACATACTAATTATTCCAAAAAATACCACATTGAATTGGGGAACAGGTCTCAGACTAAACTGGGGAAGAATATAGGAGGTGATTTTCCTCTTTTCACCTTTCCCCTTTATTGCATCAATGACCTGAACGTTTTTTCCCCTTTTTTTTTCTTTTTTTTGTTTTTAAAAATTTTTCCTGTAAATTACTCAATATTTCAAATGACCTTCAGTCGATTTTTCAATGCTTATCTATAGAGATGATGATGAAAGTCTGAGCTCAAAACTCCGTTATTCAAATAATCATAACTCATTTCAAAATATAGCTCAATGCTTATCTGTTGAGATGAGAGGAGTCAGAGCTCGAATCCCAACACAAATCCTTAGCGCTTATGCATTTCACCGACTCTGCGGTTTCTTCGGGGGATGACTGTGCTTGATAGAAACATGCGACTAGCATTCATCTCTGTTGATTCTAAAAAATAACACAGGTACACTACCAAAAAACTGCCTCCAGATTTGCAACTGATTCCTATAGATTTTGGGGTGCTGAATCCAGGAAAAATAGCCAAAATGTTCCATCACGTCACGTTTTCTTGCAAAATTAGATTTCTTACCCATATAAGGAATGTTCACATAATTTCTTTTTAGCCGACTGCAGTTTATTTTCTTGGCCCAAAATAGAGGTTGTAATGGTTAACTAACTAGAAACACTCCCTCATGATATTTTAGAGTGTTTTGTATTCATTTTATACATTAACAGGACAATTGGGAGGTGGGGGGCTAAATCCAGTACTCGTGTTGGCGCATGTTCTTTCCTGTTCGCCTCGCCTCGTTCGCTCGTTCAAACACGGTGGTTGCGACATGAACGTTCCTGTCAAATTTCAGTTTCTTACAAGTTCATTATTACCTTCTGTTTGCTCAGTCGTAATCCAGCTTTATTCTGAAGTGGTTCACTACAGTTGTAGTTTGCAGTGCTGTGTATTTGTGATGGCTCACAGAGCCAGAGGTTGCGTCAACTCTCCGGACAGTTTTTGTTTTATTTGTGGGGAATATACCGTGAAAAAGCGGCAGAGGAACATTTCTGCATTTATTAAAAAAGTATATTTCGCCTATTTCGGTTTGAAGTTAGGCGATCAAGACAAACCGTGGGCTCCTCACAAAGTGTGCAAGACATGTGAGGAAGATCTACGCTTATGGATGAAAGGTAAAAAACAAGCATTTCGTTTCGGAATACCTATGATGTGGCGTGAACAAAGAGACCACAGCAGTGACTGCTATTTTTGCTCTTGCATTGTGAAGGGATACAACTTAAAAAATAAGAACGTAATAAGTTACCCCAACCTTCCCTCAGCAATTAGGCCTGTGCCTGAACCACCAAAATCTTTGGATCATATTTGTGTGGACGGTTCTGATCATGATGAGACTCATCAGATGGCGTTTCCCGATGAGTCCAGTACTTCCGAGTTTGAAACTGAACCAGATCCGAAACCTGAACTTTTCTCTCAAGCTGAATTGAATGATTTAGTCCGGGATTTAGGACTCCCAAAAGATGCTGCCCAACTCCTAGGTTCTCGGCTTAAACAGAAAAATCTATTGTCACCAGGAACAACTTTTTATTGGTACCGCAACCGCGAGACACAATTTTTGAAGTATTTAAGCAAAGAGGAAGATTTGGTATTTTGCAACGATATATACGGAGTGATGGAAAAGTTTAAACTCAAGTATGATCCTGCTGAATGGCGGCTGTTCATTGATTCGTCAAAAGACAGCATAAAAGGTGTTCTTCATAATGGCAACACATTCGCTTCAGTTCCTATTGCTCACTCTGTTATTCTCCAAGAAAAATACGAGAATTTGGCCCTGATTCTTCAGAAGATTCGTTATGATGAGCATAAGTGGATGATTTGTGGAGACTTTAAAATTCTATCCATGCTATTAGGGCAGCAATCCGGTTTCACCAAATATCCCTGCTTCCTTTGCTTGTGGGATAGCCGGGCCCGCGACCTACACTGGGGGAAAAAAGACTGGCCAATTCGGGAGTATTTGAGACCCGGTGAGAAAAATGTTCTTCATGAGAGCTTGGTACCTCGTGATAAAATTCTATTACCACCTCTCCACATTAAGTTGGGTCTCATTAAGCAATTCATCAAGTCCCTTCCAAAAGATGGTGAGTGCTTTCGGTACCTTTGCTCAAAGTTCCCCCGACTTTCTGAAGCAAAGCTAAAGGAAGGAGTGTTTGTTGGCCCTGATATAAGGAAACTCATTTCAGATGGAGCATTCGCTGAAATGATGTCTGAGAAGGAAAAAGAAGCCTGGGATTCCTTCAAGGATGATGTTCTCAAATTCTTGGGGAACAGGCGGGATGAGAACTATAAGGATATTGTTGCCAGGATGCTCAATGCCTTCAAAGAACAAGGCTGTAACATGAGCCTGAAAGTCCATTTCTTGCACTCCCATGTGAACTACTTTCCTGAAAACTTGGGGGCGTACAGTGAAGAACAAGGTGAAAGGTTTCACCAGGACATCAAGGACGCAGAGAGAAGGTACCAAGGAAGATGGAACACCACTATGATGGCTGATTTCTGCTGGTTGCTGCTGCGGGAAACCCCAGATGAAAAATACGCCAAGCAGCGCACCAAGAGAAGCATTCGGGGGAAGAAGAAACGGGCCCACCAGGAGATTGATTGACCCAAGAATGACTTTAAAATCTAAACTGTGTTGACAAATATCGTGTTTTTACTAAACTTTGAAATAAAAATTTGCTAGTTATTACCACAGTGTCGGATCTCATTTATTAGAATTTTAATTTCACACCATCGGGTGTTTGTCTTCATGTATTGCAATGGTGCGGTTTGCGTTTTTCTATTCTTACATACATACCTGTACAACATTTTTTGCACATTTCTTTGCTTTGCTTTGTGTCTAACCTCGCTCTTATATGCTCAATGTTTGTGCACATGTATGTGGCTGTTTTAAGTGCAGACAATTTTGCTACCATCACAGTGTGTTTTGTTGACATTACTCTATTCTTATGTGCTGCCTTGTTACAATTTTCTTTATTCTTATTTGAATAACTACTAAACAATTAGTATAAAGAATTCATCCAAGAAACTTTTATCTCGATCGCACTCAATCTGAAACGTTCACCTCAAACTGCTAACCCAATGTAGCAAAAAATCTGTACGTGATGGAGCAAATTGGTTACCAGATTTGGATTCAGCGCACCAAAAAACGTAAAAATCAATCGAAACATTAGAGGCAGTTTAAAAACATTTTTTTTAGTGTACCTGTGTAATCAACAAAACAGATTAAGCAAGCTCAGTATTTTTTGTGACCTTTACCAGCTTATGGACTATAATTTAATCTTCATTTTTCAAAGACATCAATACAGTATCAATGGGAGAACACCTTGCCTCACCTCTCTCCCCTCAGGCTTGCCGATAACAAAAAATGCCGCGCATGTTCGAGTTTTGAGCTCAGACTTTCATCATCATCTCTATAGATAAGCATTGAAAAATCGACTGAAGGTCATTTGAAATATTGACACCAAACGGTCAGAGGGTAGGAGTTGCCTAAACCTCGAACAGATTACAGAGTACAGCCTGGCCGAAAGCACTGTCCTGTCGGGATTCCCTGTCCAGGCAGTAGTGGGCTGCAAAGGTCTGGCTTGAAGACCAGGTATGGCAGATGTCTGCCAGCGGCAGAGAGCAGAAGTAAGCCACTGATGCGGCCTTAGCCCTGACCCAGTGGGCCGTGACGCGACCCTGCAACGGGAGATCGGCTGCCCTGTATGCCCAGGCGATGCAATCCTCCACCCAGGTGGACAACATACGCTTGGAGACAGGCATCCCCAGCTTACTAGTGTCATAAGAAACGAAGAGCTGAGAAGCTCTTTGATGTCCCCGTGTATGCTTCAAGTAGAAGGCCAATGCCCTCTTACAGTCCAGGGTATGCAGAACTGCTTCTGCCCGGCTGGCATGGGGCCTGAGAAAGAAAGTCTGAAGCACCACCTCCTGGTTGAAGTGGAAAGAGGAGACCACTTTCGGCAGGAACTTGGGGTGTGTGCGAAGCACCACCCTCTTCCTATAGAGCCACGTGAACGGTCTATCGGACACCAGAGCTTGCAGCTCACTCACTCGTCTAGCCAATGTGAGTGCCACCAAGAAAAGCATCTTCCAAGAGAGGATGCAGAGATGACAAGTAGCGATCGGCTCAAAGGGTGGGCGAGTAAGCTGCTGCAAGACCACATTCAGATCCCATTCAGTCGCTGGGGGGGGGGGGGGGCGAACCGGGGGTTTCAGCAGAAGCAGACCTCTCAGGAACCTGGACACCAAGGGGTGTACAGAGAGAGGTTGCCCGTCCACTGAAGAGTGGTGTGCCAATAAAGCACTAAGGTGAACTCGGACTGAGTCCGACTTGAGGACTAAATCGGAAAGGTGAAGCAGGTACTGCAGCGCCACAGCCACCTGGCAGGAGAATGGGTTCTCGCTCTGCTGAGTACACCACATCTCAAACCTCCGCCACTTACATGTGTAGGTTTTCCTAGTCAGTTGCCTTCTAGAGGCTAGCAACACATCCTCTATCTTTTTTGGGAGGAGAAGTTGTGCAAGGACTACCCTTTCAGCAGCCATGCCATCAGGTTGAGGAACCTGAGGTTGGGATGCAGAAGTGAGCCCCTGTCCTGCGACAGGAGATTGGGCGGAAATCCCAGAGGAATTGGAGTCTCCTCCGCCAGTTGCAGGAGGAGTGGAAACCAAGGCTGTCTTGGCCACCTGGGGGCCACCAGGATTACCGAGGCATTGTGCTGAAGGATCTTGAATAAGGTCTGAGCTACCAATGGCGTGGGAGGAAACGCATATAGGAGGCCCACAGACCATGATATTAGGAAAGCATCCACAGCTACCCTGTGTCTGGAACAGAAGCGGGGCAACTGGTGATTTTGAGGGCCCGCAAACAAATCTATGGATGGTCGCTCCCAACGCTGGAAGAGTTGCTGGGCTATGTTGGGATCCAGTTGCCACTCGTGCGGCTGGAGAATTCTGCTTAGCTTGTCTTCTAGGAAGTTCTCTTGACTTGGCAAGTAAATCGCCTTGAGGAACATGCCCTGGCTGACTGCAAAGGAGCATAGGTCCAGGGTTTCCTGACACAGGATGCGAGAGCCTGTGCCCCCGTTTGTTCACATAAAACATCGCTACTTGGTTGTCTGTCTGAATCAAGACAGATTGATAAGCCAGGGTTTGGCAGAAGGTCCGAAGAGCTAGGCGGATCGCTCAAAGCTCTAGGACATTGATTTGTTGTGTACTCTCCCCTGGAGACCACACACCTTGAGTGCAGACCTGCTGGCAATGAGCACCTCATCTCAGCAGGGATGCATCCATGGTCAGCACCCTTGAGTGCATGGGAGGCTGTAAAGGCACTCCCTGCAGAAGGTTGTGAAGTTGAAGACACCATTTCAAAGACTATCAGGCGATGGGACACCTTGATGTTGTCTCTGAGTCTGCCTGTGGGTTGTGTCCACTGGTCCCTGAGGCACCACTGAGCTGTTCTCATGTGGAGTCGAGCATTGGGTGTCACGTGCACTATGGAGGCCATGTGACCAAGAAGGCGCAGAAAGTGTCTTACTGAGATGCAGGATCTGCGACTCACTTGCTGCACTAGGGCTATCAGTCTTTGAGTCCTTACCTCTGGTAGATAAGCCCTTGCCTGAAGGGTGCCCCTATGAACTCGTCCCTGAGTGGGAACCAGAGTGGACTTTGTGTAGTTGATCACAAAGCCCAGGTGCTTAAGCACCTGGATAGTGCGGGACGTGGCCTGTTGGGCTTCTAGAGCTGACTGGGCTCTGATGAGTCAGTCGTCTAAGTAGGGGAAGACGAAGACCCCTTGAGTCCTTAGAAAGGCCGCCACCACCACAATGCACTTTGTGAATACCCTGGGTGCTGAGGCTAGGCCAAAGGGCAGCACTTTGTACTGAAAATGGTTTCCTCCCACTACAAATCTTAGATATTGTCTGTGGTCTGGATGAATCAAGATGTGTGTATGCACATCTTTGAGATCTAAGAAGCATAGTCAGTCTCCCTGGCGGAGGTAAGGCAGCAGTATTCCAAGGGAAAGCAGCTTGAACTTTTCCCTCACCAGGAACTTGTTCAGGCTTCGCAGGTCGAGGATAGGTCTTATACCAGAGAGAACTGGAGGCCTGAGAAAGTACCTGGAGTAGAAGCCTGTGCCCTGGTGGTGAGGCACTGGTTCTACTGCCTGATCTTTGAGAAGCCCTTTTAACTCCTGCAAGAGGAGGTCCTTGTGAAGAGGGGTCTGAGAAGCTCCCCCAGAAAGTAAGAGGGAGGCACCTGGGTGAGATGTAACCGATAGCCCCTTTGGACTATCTGGAGAACCCAGGTGTCTGTTGTAATAGCTGGCCACCTGTGGGCATACAGGGTCAGCCTTCCTCCTGTGCAGGGCCTTGCGTCCTTCGGGAGAGAGACACTGCACTGGGAGTCAAAAGCCCCCTCCAGGCTGGGCCGGAGCCGGTGCCTGGGGGCCTTTTGCTTATGTGGGCCCTGCCCCCTGTCCCTTGGCCTGCTGCGGAGGCCTGATATGTGGGGTAGTTTCGGTAAGCTGATCCTTTCCTCAGGAAAAAGGGCTTCTTACCCGAGCCCTTCTTAGAAGGGGCAGAAGTTGTCTTCTCAAGTCTTGTCAGGGTCAGGTACTCGGACTCGATCTCAGCAGCCTTCTCAGTCATGGGCTTGCCAAAGAGGTTTTCACCTCGGCAAGGGACATCGATCAACTTGTCCTGAACCCATGGCTCCAGGTCAGATGACTGTAGCCATGCCTGGCGTCGTGCCCCGATGTCGGCTCCCGCTACTCGGGCCGAAGCCATCATAGGCTGCTCGAGTAATGAACTTCGAGCACTCTCAGATCCCAGTGAACAAAACCTGGAAGCGCTGCAAAGGTCCCTCGGAAAGAACAGTGGAGAACCAGCAAATCTCCTTTGCCAGGTCTCGTAGGTACATGCCCATGTACAGCTGGTACGTCTGGATTCGGCATGCCAGCATCAAACCCTGGTAGCACTTTCTGCCGAGAGCATCCATGTTGCGGGCCTCCTGCCGATTCCACAACCGTGGAGTTGTGCGGCAGCTGTGCCTTTTGGAACCCAGGGCTCTTGCGAACTCGATAGATGGAATCGATTCGCCTGCTGAGAACCGGCATCGAGGCCGGAGTCTCCCACATTCGGAGCATCAGCCATTCTAGAATGGGGGCACCGGTACAGTAAGGGCTTCCTTTGGAAGAAAGTCATACTGGAGGACCTCAAGCTCCTAAGCTCGAGGCTCCTCCTCGGGATCTGCCGGGAATGACAAAGCCTTTGCCATGTCCCGTATGAAGTCCAAGAACCGGGTGTCCTCCAGGGGTGACCATTTCCGAGGTTCTGAACCCAGCGAGTCTGACGGGACGTACTTGGTATGGTGGGTACCCAGGGACTCCTTGTCCTCCGTCTCCCAGCCGGACTCCAAAGAGGAGTCGATCGGCTCCGGCTTCGGTCTCGACCGCCCTGACGCCGAGGGAATCGGTGTCGATGACCTCGGTCCCGAACAGGAGATCGATGGGGACCTTGGCCGAGGATTGACTCGGGATCTCATTATCTCAAGGATCGACTTGGACGTCGAAGTCCCAGTGGTCAGGGCGGACGGACGTGAGAGACCGGCCATCAGCGCCCGCTGCTGGTCCATGAAGGCAGACACGCTGCGCTTCAAGGCCGCCAACCTGAGGCTGAGCTCAGGAGGTTCTGAAGCCCCCGTCTCGGGTCCCGAGGCAGGCTCTCCCAGTGGAGAGTCAATAACGAGGACAGTGCTTACCTTCCTCGGCGTCTCTGAGTCCTTTCAAGGGAGTTTGGCAGGCCTCTCCGACTCCGAGGATCCGGGGCGGTGAGCTGGGCTCTGCGACCGATCCCGCAAGGGACCAGGCCGTTCAGAGCTCTCAGACGACACTGCCCTCGCAGATGTTTTCTTCCTCCGGTGTTCCCGCAAGGGAGACCCCCTTTCAGAGGGCTCCCGACACTGCTCAGGATCAGACTCCTTCGAAGTCCACTCCATTCGCCTCTTCTCACCAATTCCCCTCCGAATAGCGGTTATCTATGGCCCACCGGACAAATCCAAATCAACCTTCCTCACCGACTTCGACTCCTGGCTTTCTGCATTCATGGATCCCTCCTCCCCCACTCTTATTCTTGGCGATTTCAACATTCACATCGACAACCCCTCCGACCCCCATAAAGTTCCTCACTCTTACCTCCTCGTTTGACCTCCAGCCCTGCTCCACTGCCCCCACACATCTACACGGCCACTGCCTTGACCTAATACTATTCTCCAACTCCTCTCCTTCAAGCTTCCGCAAATCAATCCTTCCCTCATCTGACCATCACCTCTTAACATTTACTCTTCTACTACCGCCGTCCCAACCTCGTCCTGTCTCCTCCGTCCTATTTAGAAACCTTCATACTATTGATCCCCTGACTCTCTCCTCCACCATCTCTCTCCGCCATTTTATCCTCCAAGTCCATTGACGAGGCATTATCTTCATACAATGCCACATTATCCTCAGCCCTTGACACCCTTGCCCCTCCCACCCCACATCCTGTCAAATGATCTACTCCCCTGGCTTTCACCCACTACTCGTAACCTACGCATCTGCGCCTGTTCTGCCGAACGAGCTTGGTCCAAATCCCGCTCCCTGGAAGACCTTCTACACTTCAAATTCATGCTTGGCTCCTTCCAGTCTGCCCTAGCACTTGCCAAACAACATTATTACATCCATCTGACCAACTCCCTTGCCTCTGATCCTCGCCGTCTCTTTAAGTACCCTCAGCTCTCTCCTCAAGGTCCCCCCGATCCTGCCTTCCCTTTCTGCCCAAACCCTAGCCGACTACTTCCACAACAGAATTCACAAGATAACCCTCCAATTCCCTACCCCCCTCCCCATCTACCTCCCCTCCTCCCCAATTCTCCTCTCCCACCTATACTCCCTTTGCCACCCTCTCCTCCTTCCCTCCGATCTCCGAGGAAGAAACTGCACTCCTTCTGTCCTCCTCCAAACCCACCACCTGTTCATCAGACCCTATCCCCACCCATCTCCTGCGTTCCATCCCCCTCACCATTGCCCCCTCCATCACTCATATCCTCAACCTCTCACTCTCCACTGCAACTGTCCCCGCTGACTTCAAACATGCTGTTGTCACACCCCTCCTCTAGAAACCCTCACTTGATCCCGCATGCCCTTCTAACTATCGACCCATCTCCCTCCTTCCCTTCATATCCAAACTATTAGAACGAGCAGTCCACCGTTGCTGCCTCGACTTCCTCACCTCCCAGGCCCTCCTCGACCCACTTCAATCTGGCTTCCGTCCCCTACACTCCATTGAAACGGCACTCACAAAAGTCAAACGACCTGTTCCTGGCTAAATCCAAGGGCCTCTATTCGATCCTCATCCTTCTTGACCTTTCTGCTGCCTTTTGACACCGCTGACCACGACCTTCTCCTCATCACCCTCTCCTCGCTTGGTTTCAAGGACTCCGTACTATTCTGGTTCTCCTCCTACCTCTCCCATCGCTCATTTAGCGTATGCTCTGGTGGCTCCTCCTCCTCCCCTACCCCGCTCCATGGAGGCGTACCCCAGGGATCTCTCTTAAGTGCACCAAGGCCTTGGGTATAGAGAGAGAAGAGGAGGGGGCCTATCTCCTCCAATGGTTTTCAGTACCATCTCTTGTCACACCACCACCATTCGCTTCTATCTTAGAGGGGTGTGGTTATTAGAGGAACTTTCTGCTATCCGCTTTTTTCAGCTTTTTCAAACTATTTCCCCGCAGTGCCCTCTGGGAAATGTAGTCTTTGTTTAGCTGTATGGGTGCATCAGGCAGAAAGCTGTAGTCAGGCTCAACGAGGTAAGACAAATGACCAGAAATTTATTTTGTACACAATGGTTCGATCATACCACATACAGGATTATTTGTTCAGGACTCTTTAAAGTAGAGCATTGTCCAAAAACAAACCCAAACACAAAAATGGCTGTTTAAAGGTTCTCTATAGTTCAGGATACACAGTTTTTAACAGCAAGGATATTGCATTCCATTTTTAGCCTTGCTGGCTAAAGCACAAAAACAAAATCACATTTAAAGTCTGTGGTAGCTTAGCTTCTATTCAGCTTCCAACCTTTCTTGGCTACCTTCCAAGTAAACGGATATAATTCAGGGACAACAGAAAGCTTTGTTCTAATAGCTACTTTAGCTTACCCCAGTGTCCTCATTCCAGCAGCAGGTGATTAACAAGCTTATCACAGTTCCAGGCTTGCTCCTTAGTCCCCGTAAACTTCCCCTTTACAAACCCATGGGAATCACGGCCACCCTGCTTGTGGAATATGGGTACCTTTTTCCTGGAAGACTTTCTTTCAGGACTGGCTTGCTTTCTCTACGTTCCCAGGTTTAAAGCTTGGCAAAAGGGAACAGTCCATTGGAGTGTCCTCATCATTCAGCTTCACCTCAGGCTCTCCCAGCTGCATGGGTTCTGATTCCCCGTCTTGCTCACAATGCTCAGCTAACAGCCTCCCGGGGAATCTTGGCGTCTCTCTTGTTCCTGGCCCCAAACTCTCTTGCAGACGTGCTATATGCCAATTAGCACTTTCTTCTCCTGGAAGCTCAGTTCCTCTGCTCTGCTTAGCACCAGTCAAGCTTCCCTTGCTTGTGTCTGTGCCTCTGCTCGTGTCAGCCTGGCTTCCTGCTTCTCTTCCCCTTTTCTCATAGTCTGGCCTGGGTTTATATTTCCAGGGCTCTAGCTTCAACCCCTCCCTACTCAGGTGACGGCAATCAGCCTGACTTCGGGCACCTGAGTGCTTGGAGCATTCATTGCCTAAGGGGTTCTGGGCCCTGTATCCTCTCCCCTTCATTCCACTAGGGGGAGCATGAAATGTGGGCCACGTGGAAGTTTTCTGATTCCTGGAGGTGGTTGTGGCTTTCCTACCCTGATTTGGTGAAAGGGGGCCCTTTACTAGGGTGAATTCCCTGTCTCTTTGTCCTCCCCCAGACTCCGGATAGGCCTCCCTGCCACACTCTATGCTGATGACTCACAAATCTACCTCTCTACACCTAATATTTCTCCGGCAACCCAGTCCAAGATCTCTGCCTGTCTTTCGGACATCGCTGCCTGGATGTCCCATCGACGACTGAAACTGAACATGGCCAAGACTGAACTTCTTGTCTTTCCACCTATCTCCTCCTCCCCCCCCCCACTTCCCCCTCTCTCAATCCATGTGGATGGATCTACTATCCTTCCTGTTCCCTCGGCCCGCAACCTAGGGGTTATCTTTGACACACCTCTCTCCTTCTTCTCCACGCATATCCAGCTTGTAGCTAAGACCTGCTGCTTCTTTCTCTACAACATCGGCAAAATCCGCCCCTTCTTCTCTGAACACACCACCAAAACGCTTATCCACTCCTTAATCTCCTCCCGCCTCGATTACTGCAACCTACTCCTTGCTGGTCTTCCCGTGACCCACCTCCTTCCCCTTCAATCTATACAAAATCACACTGCTCGACTAATCTTCTGCCAGCCTCGCCATGCCCATATTACTACTCTTTTCAAATCACTCCACTGGCTCCCTGTCCAGCTCCGTATCCAATTCAAGCTTCTCCTGCTGACCTATAAATGCATTCACTCTATGTCCCCTCTCGAAATTTGCGTTCTGCTAACAAATTACTTCTATCAATGCCTTTCACCTGCACCGCGAACTCCCGACTGCGTTTTTTTCACCTTGCTGTACCTCATGCCTGGAACAGCCTACCTGCATCTGTGCGCCAGGCACCCTCCCTGGCCCTCTTCAAGTCCAGGCTGAAAACCCACCTCTTTACCGTTGCATTCAGATCCTGACTCTTTCCTCCTCTCACCCCAACCCCCATCAATGTTTATGACCAACTACAGACCAAAAACTGTACCTCACCGTATCTTGCGTAAAACCGATTAATGCTCTGCACTGTTTTAACTAATGTAATATTCTAACTAGATTGTAAGCTCCGATGAGCATGACTCTGACGGGCAGGGACTGTCTCATGTATGCTGACTACCTCTTGTAGGTTAGCTGTACAGCGCTGCATGCGTGGTGCTATAGAAGTGCTAAATAATAGTAGTAGTAGTAATAGTAGACAGCTCCCGAGAGGCCGAGGCTTCTGAAGAGGTCCGGGCCTGGGCAGGTGCGGACTCAGGAAAAATCCTGTCATGTTGCTGCTGCCTGCTCCTCAATGCCTTGGAAGACATCTTTTTGCACGGGCCACAGACCACGGGGTCATGGTCGGGCCCGAGGCATCGGAAGCAGCAATCATGTGTGTCGGTGAGAGACATAAGTTTCGTGCACCGATCACACTTTTTAAACCCGCTGGCAGCCTTCGGGGGAAAAAGGGCTCCTGCGAGGTCAAAGGTCTGGGCTGCCAGCTAAAAGAAAAAAAACAGCGCGAACACTAATTTCCAGGAACGAGTCTTCACATATGGGTACGTCGGTACCGACGGAGTCTACGCGGGAATGCTCCCCAGCGTCCAATCAGAATGCTTTTGGAAGCATCCCAACACGCCTGCGTGCTGCCTTCCCACCTTTCCCAACTGCCTCTCCTCAGTTTTCGTTTTTCCGCGGAGTCAGCAGGACATCCTCCTGTCACCGCAGAAAATTCTTTTATTTTTTGGTTTTCTTGTGGTCTCGTCTGCCTTCCCCGACGCCACCGGTACCGCCGGTGTTTCTTTTCTTTTTTCTAATAATTTTTCCTTCATAAGGAATACTTTTTTCCTTCTTAGTGCTGACGGTTTTTTCTGGCCTGCTAGGCCTACTCTTTTTTCCTCATGGAAGCGCCAGCCACTATCCCTAAGAAATGTTCAAACTGTGGCGGTACAAAATTCATTTTCGACACTCATAACTGGGGTCTGCCCTGCTTGGGTCCTGACCACTATCTGCTGGAGTGTCCCTCCTGCAACAGTATAGTCGGAAGAAGTCTTCAGCATCGAGTTCACCTCGATACACAGTCCCCCATTCAACTACAGGGCACCGACCACCCTTTCTTCTTCACAGGATCAGGTAACCCAAAAACAGTCTAAGACTAGCCAGTCCTCGAGTGGTAGATCTCCTGCACAGCATAGAGATGCCTCTGGCCTTGCCCTCGAGGATACACTGGCTTTAAAACCCCGGGGGGAGTCTTCAGCCTCCAAAGCCTTAGTGGGGTTTCAGGTTGTTCCTGAGGTTCACCCCTCTCCGAACATACCTGAGCCATGTTCGGTGGTGGCATCTGCTTCGGGCGGTACCGATACCCTGGCATCGGCAATGGTGTTGGATGAAACATTCCTCACCACGGATTGTAGTCTGCTGTCCTCGGTACCTGCGGGCCCGTTGGATACGCTGCAGACTGATCTTCCGGTATCGATCCCGGTACCGGTACTGATGCCGGTACCCTCCAGATGTGCATCGATAGACTCGCTTCCCTCGATGCCGAGTCTAGAATCGATCTCCAGTCTGGATGACTGGGTACCGACTCGCCTTGGTACCAATACCGGACGGTACCGAAGGCACGGTTCCGATGATCCATGTCGGGCACACTCAGTTTCTTCGATAGCGTTAGAGCTGTCACCGGCTGGCCTTCATCTACCGCTATCGGATATGGTGCCGGAGTCAGTACCGGTATCCACATTACCATTGCTGTCGGTACCTTCCATGCTTCTCTCATCAGGGTCGCTTCCCTCGGTACCGAGTTTGGAATCGATCCCTAGCATGGATGATGCGTTACCGACTGTGGCTGCTCCCGATCTCCTGCGGTACCGGCGACCATCCTCTAAGGATCCGATACTCCACCCTTTAGGGTCTTCTATTCTTCAAAATTTGGATAGATCCCTGGGTGCCAATGCTAGTTCTTCAACAGATCTAGCCTCTCCTTCTCTTTCTAGAGGATTTCCCTCTGAGGATTTTTCTTTTCAAGCATTCCTGCTTGATATGGCAAAGTCACTTGCCATTTCTATACCTGGTCAGGATCCTGCACCAGGGAATACAGAATCCCTGTATATTCCCTGGAGTCCAAAGGAGAACATCATGCTTCCTGTGCATCAGACCTTGCAGGATCTCCTCTTACGAATGTGGGAAACTCCTTTAACGGTACCCCCACCTTCTAGGGCAACTGATCTTCTATATAAGGTGCCCCCCTCTCCAGGGTTTCAAAAGACTCAACTTCCTCATCATTCCATTGTTGTAGAATCAGCAATGAGGCATATTAAGAGTACTAAAAAGCACTCTTATTATCCGCCAGGTCGTGAATCTAGGACTTTAGATGTTTTGGACGCCAAACCTTCCAGGCATCCATGCTTTCAGCAAGAATTCTCTCATATATTTTCTATATGGGATTATCTCTTGAAGTGGTCACAAAGAAATTATTGCTTTTGACCCCTTTTCTTCAAGAGCCCAAAAGAGCAGACTATTCCTCATTGGTTAGTCATGCTCAAAATATCTCTAGGTTCCTTACTCATGCTTCCCTAGACTCCTTTGAGTCTGTTAGCAGAACTTCTGCTATAGCTATAGGGGCACGACATAAAGCCTGGCTCCAAGTTTCAGACTTGGACAAATGGGCACAAGAGAGACTGGGAAATACTCCTTGCACTGGAGAAAATCTTTTTAACAAGGAGTCTTTACTCCAAGTTGCTCAGTTAACCACTGACATTGCTGTTTCCAAAGGCTGTTCTACGCCTTCCTCTTTCCCAGTTGGTAGGAAATTTCCTAACAAACTTTCTTCCCCTAGGGGGAAAAAGTTTTATCCATCTTCTGCCCATCATACAGATGTTCCCAAACAGGGGAAACATTGTACTGGTCTAAAGAAACCACAACCTCAACAGGATCAGCAAACCCAGCAGTCGCGGGGTTTCAGATAGATTATCATTACATCTCCTGGTTGCTGGTTAGAGTTTGCAGTCTGCTTCTTTTCACTTGAAGCATCTACACTAATTTCATCCTAAATCCTCATGGATCTCTCTTCACGAGACATCCTTTCTTTTTGCTCTAAGAGTCTTTATGATGATCATGCCTATAGTTAATAGGTTTCTCTTCCTCCTACTGGGAAAAGAGATGTGACAACTGTCAATAAGACAGTTTTTCCCTGTACTAGCATGTATTATCTTACCTTTTAGAGACTTACTACATAGTAAGTCTCCTTCAACTCTGTCTTACCTCCCTCTTACTACAACATTCAGTTTGTAAGAGTGGCTCTATTACACTGGTAAGCCCCTATGGTCCTATACCTATTTTCACAAAGGGATTTTCCCTTCCAGAGTTGCCTTTTTCATTTTCTTACTTTAGGGCAGCTTCTCAGACAATAAGGAGGCCTTACCACTCCTACTTATGTCTGTTGCTTCTTTTTCCAATCTAAAAAAAAAAATTGTCCGCTGCCCTGGTAGTTGCTGCAACTGCAGCAATTCCTAGTGGTTAAGCCACTGGTTCTGTTTCACCACACAACCAGGGTTTCTCCTTCACTAGCAATCCTTCTGGCCTCAGTGCTAAACCCAAAACAGGCTGTCAACCTTTTTTGGAAATCCTATTATCACAGACTTGTTGGTTTGACTTCTATTCTTCGCCATCTCCAATGCCTTTGTTTTTGGCAGAATAGTTGGTTACCTACTAGCTTTAACCAGCCAGTTTTCTTTTCTAACCAACCTGTAGCATGCTCTCTGCAACTCTACAGAGTAGCTTTGCACTATGGGCCCTTGCTAGAGAGCATTAGTATCTTGCCTAGCAGATAATCCTAGATGGTTAGGAGGGGTTCACCCAGTCATGTCCCATGACTGTTAGGTGTTTCCTACCCTTACCATCTCATCTAAAATCTCTTTTAGAGACAAAAGACACAGGCCTTATGTCACGTGAAAACCTAAAGCATGGCTAATTCCCCGGCTTGGTCCATATCCCCTTGGACTTCCCGCCAGGGATACTTTTCTTTCAGTTGCAGCTCAAGGACGCCTGATACCCATCTTGCCCTCATAGGTGGGTCAATATGGTATCTTATTCTAGTGGGGTCCTCTATCCATTCACCATAGTGCAGATCTAGAGAAATCTGGACTTGCTGGCTGCAGACTGAAGTTATCCTCTGCATTTTTCACGTAGGCCATCCTGGTTATTCAAGAGCTTGAATTCTTGAAGGAATCTAGACTCCTCCTTGTCAGGGAAACCATTCCTCTGACTCTGTCACTTATAACCAGGGAAAGAAGATTCTCTATATATCTATTCAAGCAGGTATCTCCCTTCTTGCTATTAGATGAATCTTCCCTCTATCCCCATATCCCTAGGGGGATCTAGTTATATAGCCATGTCTCCATCTACTACATGGAGACCTGTGTCTATATGTCTACATATATCTATATTGTGGTGGGCGCGCCTCCACCAGGCGGTTGCCTAGTGAAGACGGGCTCCCATCTTGTATCTTTTAGCTTTAAACGTGTAGTTGTGTATAAAAGCAGTCCAAGTGGTTTTAAAGCAACACAGGAATTTTTATTGATTTTTAACTTGGTGCAGTTTAGTAACAGTCCTTTGTAGAAGATTCCAAACTCAGCCACAGAAAACAAGGATATTTTCTCCCAAATAAAGTTCTTTACAAACAGTGCATTGCAGTGGTATTATTTACAAGTAAATGTGTCCACTTCTTTCATTAGGGAATTTCTCATCTCAGAAACAACAGCTTTATTTGCAGATAAAGCACACAACGGAATTCAGTAATTCTGTCAGCTCCCTTTAGCTGCTTCAGTTTAAAACACTTCTCAGCTGGTCAGCACAGAAACTCAATTACATCATCTACTTCTCTTCAGCAGACAGAGCTTTGCAACTTTTAGACTAAGAGATTTCTTTTCTCTCTTTTCAAAGCTTTCAGCTATGATGAACCTGAGAACTGCTTCCTGAGACTCTTCCTAGTATTTTACTTCTTTCAATCAGCAGTAACACATAGAGCACATTCCATTTCAGAGCAAGTGGAATCAGGGTCATCTTCCTTATAATCCAGTTCCATTTCTTCCTCTGCACTGCCTGATTGTGGAACTTGAATGCGTTCAGGTACTTTAAGGTTTATATCTTTTGACAGCTTAAACAGTTTCTCCCATTGAACTGCCTTTCTTTCTCTGGGTGAAACATTAACAGGCTTTGTTTGCTTGGCTTTATCTACAAAACCCTTCTTCCTGTTCTGCGTGCTAGCGGGTATAACTATCTCTTCAGTATCTGAGTCAGAGTTACAAGCATTAACTCTTTCCAACTTTCCTCTCCTACCTTGGAGCTTAACTGTGGGAGTTTCACAGCTGTGACATCTGCTGGAGGTAGCGTCCTCAGAGTCAGAGCTGCTCAGGGAATCACTGCAGGATTTTCTTCCAGCCTTCCTGGGCTTTCTCAGCCTGAAGATTTGTCTTTCTTCAGAAGAAGCTGAGCCTTCCTGTTCTAGCTTTCTTACAGCCAGCCTTCTGCCCCTCTCTCTCCTAGAAGGAAAGTACTCGGCCTGTCCTCTGGCCTTTCCCCAGCTGCTGCTTCGCAAGCTGCTCCCGTAGCTTCCAACACCTCCAAGGCTTCTAACAGTTCTACCGGCTCTATCACTTTCTGTTTGCTTAACCATAAATGCTGGGCAGTGTGCCTCCCCTTCTGGCTCCACCCACAGGTGTCCCTTATCCTTACTTAGGGTTGCCATGGAGTCTGGGTGTGGCTTCAGCCTAGCTCTGCAAGCGTGGTTTCTTTCACTGCTTTTACTTTTGCACATGTGTTTAGGTGAGCCCATCCCCCTTAAAGAAGCAAAAGTTCCTTTTTCTTCTATTTCCCAGGGCTGTGCTACACTCTCCTTACCACAATATGTATCTCTGTTTCTTCCACTCAGGTATATCTCTGTATATATATATCTCTATATACCTGTCGAGATGTATCTTCTAGGTAGATATGTATCTACGTGCTTATCTATCTCTCTAGATTCATATATCCATATATTCCTATGACTCTGACAGATGTGCACTACCCCTATCAATGCTGTGCCAGCATGCTTGGGGTTTTTACACATATAACCACTCTCTGTGGTAATAAACACATTTGTTGCTTCTCTAACCATAACCTTTCAGGTTTAGGTACCTCTGAAGCTTTCGATGTACCTTTTTTCTTTCCTAATGGACCTCATCTAGGAAAGACATCACGGATTTTCAGTTAATCTAAACCTATTACGCTTTGTAAGTCTGTCCTTACTTGTTATCGGATATAGGGGTCTCCCCACCCCTTCTCTCCTACAGGGACTATTTTTATTGTCAGTCCAAATCGGTCAGACTTATTTTTCCTTTTGGTCCTAGCATTGTACGGTTCTTTGACCAAAAGGGCTTAAGCTTTATCTAATAGTACCCTCTGCGTTTCCCGCAGAAGCCCTACCTTATTGTACTACCCCAGTTTTCCCCTGGGGCTCTTTCTCACCCTGAGGGGTTCTGACCTCCACTTGTTTTTCCTACAGTTTATTACCTCTACTTCACAATGAGGTACTCCTTGAGGATCTTCTACTGGCTCTTCTAATAGATCCATATGAACCTCAATAGACTTTTTACAATACCACCAAGGGAGGTCCATATTAGAATATTGCATTCATTATTTTACTACTAAATGTCATCTATACAGGATCTTCTTCCATAGAAGACCTGTTCTAGTCCAGCTGTTCCACAGCACCTTTTCTATAGCTCAACTCCTACCCTCCATCCCCAAGATGCCTGAGGTTCGGAGGAGTAGCATAGCTCTTTTTAGATTCGCTACATGCTTGGACTCCCTCTGGGCATCTTAGCTTGGGGAGTCCCCATATGTGAAGACTCATTCCTGCTTGTTCCTGGAGATAGCACAGTTACTTACTTGTAATAGGTGATCTCTGGGAACAGCAGGAATAAGTCTTCAAAACCCACCCACCTCCCCTAGGAGTTGCTTTTCTCTATCTTTCCCTTTCTTGCTCTCTCTCTCTCTTTGCCTCAGCTTTAAAACTTAACTGAGGAGAGGCAGCACGCAGGCATGTTGGGATGCTTCCAAAAGCGTTCTGATTGGACACTGGGGAGCGTTCCCGCGCAGACTCTGTCGGTACTGATGTACCCATATGTGAAGACTTATTCCTGCTGTTCCCAGAGATCACCTGTTACAGGTAAGTAACTGTGCTGTCACTAAGGACAAAAACAAAAAAAAGTAGACTGGACTTGATACCGGTGTACCAAGCCTGAGTGGGAAGGGGAACTGGTAAGCAGAAAAACACAATTTTTCAACTTTTAACATTTTTTCCACAGGGGAACTAGGACGATGTCCGATGGGCTCTGTGGAAAAAAGGAGATTGAGCAAGATGGCACCCTTGAGTGGGAAGGGGACCGCACATGCATGATGCAGTCCCAAAGGCTTTCTTCAAAAGCTAGGGATTTGCTCCGTATGGGGGCTCCGTCAATGTCACCCATATGCAAGGACGGACTGACTGACTTCCTGCTTGTTCCTGGAGAATCACCAGACCTGACCTCTAAGTGAAAAGGAGTACAGCAGCGATCCCCTCTCTCTGCCCCAGGATGGTTTGCCTGTCCTTCCAGCTCTTGATCTAGGCCTCTAGTCTCTTGGGTTTTGGTTTTTTCCAAGCAATTTCGCTGCTGTCGCAGACCGGTGCTTAGCTTAGCGGACCAGTGGAGCCCAAAGCGTTTTAACTTTAATATCTTTTTCTATTCCTTATTAGTTCCTTTAGTGAGACCGATCTATGGTATCACCTCACCACAACTGCTTGGAGACTGAGATACTGGCTCTGGTGGGAGAAGCCACTGGTTATGTATACCCTGATGTCAGAGATTGTGACATGCTCAGTCTCTAAGCTGCTGTTGAGATGATACTACCCACAGGTGTGGGACTGGACTGGAGGAATGATAAGG
This sequence comes from Ichthyophis bannanicus, assembly GCA_033557465.1. Lineage (NCBI taxonomy): Eukaryota > Metazoa > Chordata > Amphibia > Gymnophiona > Ichthyophiidae > Ichthyophis > Ichthyophis bannanicus. The sequence continues at coordinate 279,465,310 of CM066041.1, forward strand.
AACTATTGTTCTGGACTAATCATATTTCCTACAATCTAAAAAGATGTCCAAGTTAGCCAAAAGTAAGGACGGGGAAGGGCAGAGTGGAAGCATGCATGAGGTGAGAAACTGGAACCTGCAAAGGTACCCCCTACTGTGATTCAAATAAGATGTAAGGTCAAAGCCAAACATTCCCATAGCCTAATGTTCTGGAGCATTCTGAGTTATTACTACTATTCATATACTGCACCACCAATAAGGACATCAAGACCCTTTTGATATTGCTCCTGTGTTTTGAGTCATGCTTATGAAATGGAATTATCATTTAAGCCACTTGAGTTTGGGTTTTTTTTGAAAAGGGGAAGAATCTAAATTACCTTCTAACTTGGTATGATGTACAGAACTGAGCTTGTGAATTTTTCTGCAGCAAGAAGTATACAGTGGATAAAATATCTTCAAAATCTGAAAAGATGAATTGAAAATTTAAACAGATGAAGAACTACTATATTAGAAAACATTTGGTCCTCGGCCTATGACCAAAAATGCAAACTTTCAACCACTTAATAATGCACCAATGCAAATCAAACCCCAAAAGTGTTATTTTATGTGATTAATCTGTGGTTATTAATAAGTAAAAGACAGGCGCCAGCCTTTTGTCTGCACTGTGTCCTCTGTTTTTCTGTTATCCAAAGTTCTTCTAAGACAGTTGGAATCCGTTTGCCTGCTGAAGATCTAACATTTTGACTAGTCATCACATGTTTGAAATTCGTAACAGTAGTGTCCATCAAGGCTTTAGCTTTGGCTATTGCATCTTTCATATGTACATTTATAATTCATCATATGAAAGATGTAAAAATGCTACTTTTCACAAGTTTCAAACTTCTGCTAATTCATCTCCTTTGTGTCTCTTACTATGTGTCTAATAAATATATATTTTTTTAAATTATGCAACTGTAAATATAGTATGCTTGCTGTCGGACAGTCTGCATGTGCTGCAGAGAATGAGTTTGAGATACTTTTGTGTGATTGATTTTTTTTTTTTAATGAAAATGTTGAAGCAAGAGATTACCTTCTGGTTCATAAAACACATCTGATCCCAAAATAATGTCCAAGGGAGGTAGTGCTAACAGCTCAGGTGATATCTCTCCCCATGTGAGTCCAATAACAGACACCCCAAGGATGTTATTCATCTGACAGCTTTGGCGACAGTTCTCCAGACACTGCGGCATCTCTGCACTGTCTGATAAGATCACTTCTGCACCGCATTTTGCAGCCACCACACCTGGCAGGCTCACCCCTGCACTAATCTAGGCAAAAGAAATCATTACATACAATTTACAAATACCCCATACAAACAATTTTACATTTTCATCTTAGTAAACAAAACATACAAAAACAGATAACACTGTGTATTTAATAATAAAGCAAGTAGTGTATTGTCCCTACACCCTTAACAAAATCATCAACTGACTGACACATTTCCAGAAAATGTTTAAACTAACCCCTTCTTTGTCACCAAAATAATCAAACTGAATGCCACCAGTGATACTAATCTCAAATTGTATTATTCTTCCAGTCACTTAAAACTAGTACTATTGCAATCAAAACATCCATCAGCTAAGCAATAGCACTGGAACGCTCGTTATTACTCTGTATGAAAATGGCTCCTCTGCTTTTAAAATTAAACATATACCTTGTCAGACATCCCTCCAATAAAGGAAGACAGGACAAAATAAAGCTAATGTAAGTGTTGTCCCTACAGGACACCAGTGAGAGAGTCAGTTGGACCATTAAATGATAGAGGGGTAAAAGGGGCACTAAGGGAGGACAAAGCCATAGCAGAGAGACTGAATGAATTCTTTGCTTTAGTCTTTTCTACACCTTCTTTAGTAAACTTACCAATGCCAGAAATTATATTTAAAGGTGATGTATTGAAACAAGTTTCAATAAATACATTTACAGATGACAAAAAATTATTCAAAGTTGTTAAAACACAAGAGGATTGCAAAAAACTGCAAGAGGAACTTGATAAACTGGAAGACTGGATGTTCAAATGGAAGATGAAATTTAGGGGCATGTTTACTAAGCAGTCTTAACGTGCGCTCTTCCATGTTATCGCGCGATAAGGTACTTTATCACGCAATAATGGTGCTTTATCGGGCGCAGAGGTACCTTAGTGCGCGATAACGCACGCAGCGGCACAAATGAGCGCTGAGGGTGGAGAAAGGCTCCCCAGGGGCGGAGAGAGAGGGTCAATGGGTGGAGAGTGGGAGGGGAGAGGCTCCCTGCACATTAACGCTGTGAAAGTTGAGGCTGAAAACTAACGCCAGTGAAAACCTGGCGTTAGAGCTGATTTAAAGGGAAAAGAAACCATTTCCGTCAGCAATGTAAGCAAAACCAGGGAAACCTACAAAAAGTGATAAGTGTGTTACATGTGCATGGAACAAAAGGGCAAATAAACAGTGAAAATGACCTGAACAAAATGGAAAAAAAACATAACCAAGCTGGGCAATAGTGGTATTAATGGGAAACATCAACCCCCCCCCCCCCCCCCACCGAGAAAGCTCTAAAAAAAAAAGATGAATTTTGGAAGGGTCTATGCTCCGTCCCCATACAAGGTAAATGAGCCCACAGTGAAAGTGCGCTGAGCAGGGTTTTCCCTCTCCATTGGGCAGGTGTCCTATGGCATGCGCATGTTCCGCAACAGCAGGGTGGGCATGTCGGAACAGGCAACTGGACAGATGCTTGAAAAGGGGACACAGAGGGCTGCAGGCGGCACATGCTGTGGTGCAGCTGGGCCACAGTGCGGACTAGGGTGATGCCTAGGTGATCCATAGGAATGCTGAAACAGTAGTGCAGCAAGACAGCAACTGATGAGGGCCCAACATGGGCACAAGTGTGCTTCCCACAGTGGCACAGGCGATAGTACCCAGCAGCTACCCCCAAGGGTACAGAACATTGCCAGGCGGTGCTGGGGGGAAGCGTGGACAGCTATGCAGGCACCCCTAACCCAGAACCCGCACCATAGGCAGCCGCATACCCGCACACTGGATGGCCTGAGACTGCGCTCCACCAGCACCTCCAGCAGAAGGGCATGTCAGCAGGGTGGCAGAGGGGTACTGGTGGTGGAGGGGGCAGTGGCAGCTGCCCAGAGCAGACCGTGGCCTAGCCCTGTGTAGATGGGTGCCATGCACTGCAACAGACAGGCCCTGTCTGACGAACAGTCATGGTATCCCCAGGGAATGCACTGCCTCTGTGGCAACACGGTGGTGCAGTGCACACAGCCAGTGTGTTCAGGAGCAGAAGGTCACAGGTTCAAGTCCCAGCTGTGGTTCCTGCCAACCCAGCCTCCATATTATACCCACTACTAAAACATGCTAATACAGACAGAACGTTTATTGCAGATGATGTAGACATGCCAAAACACCTACATTTTACCCTACAGAGCACAGACACCATAAACATGCGCATTACCTAGAGCAGAGTCTCCGAAATGCAGTCCTAGAGGGCCAAACACCATTCAGGTTCCATGCTGCCTCTAATAAATATGGCTGTGCTGCATTTCTATGCACCGCCCCCATGGTATGCAGATGTATCTCATGCATATTCATTAGGGACAGCATGAAAACCCGAACAGTGTTTGGTCCTCCAGGACTGGAGTTGGGAACCTTTGCCCTAGAGCAGCGGCCAACAGGGGCAGACACACCCACACCCACAGGCTCCATTATCCCAAGCCTCCTGGAGAGGCAGGATGTTGGGCCCTGCGTGCATCTCCCAATACTAGCATTTGCATACCTTAGCAATGCCACCCTAAACATGGGAAAACTGTACACAGCTATCAAAAAGTTGCTATGATAACTGGCAGATAGCAATTCCTACGTTAAGCACAAGTGGCTGATTGAGCTGCATCATAGCAACCGTTCTGATGTCTGTGGAATGTGCCTCAGGTCTGGTGTCTGACAGAGTGACCCCAACAGTATTGCGTACCATAGCCATGCCTGCACTGTGCCCAGGACTGGTGTGGTGGCCAGGACTGCCAAACGCCTCTATAGTTGCAGAATGCTGGCATAGGTGTGTGGAGTGTGTGTCTGTCTATCCAGTGTGTGGTGGCTGCCAACACCCTCCACAGTCCACACTGGTAGCACTGTTGCCAGTATTGGCCTGCCAATGTGCATAATGAGGAGTAAGGTACTGTGGGAATAGCATGGATAGGGTGGCCTGGCCTGGCTGCATCTGCACAGGGCATAGGGCAATGGCTCGGACATTGTAGTGCCCGGCCACCACCTGCACGGACAGGGTGGCCACAGCATGTCCTGCTGGGAGGTCACTCTCACCCTGACTGAGCAGTGACCACTGCATGGCTAGGTTCCCTCATAGTGCTATATAGTATTTCTCTCATGTGATATTTATGAGTTCTCTTTTGGGGACCTATCTGCTTGGTGTGTATGCCGACATCCCAGTTCTGGGTACACGCATCTCCTCCAGGAACATACACCATGGACTAGCTAGCAGACTATCTGCAGTTAGTATGTGTCTGGCTGGAGCACCTTGCAGGGTGCAGCGGCTGGAGGCTTGCTGCTGGAGAATGTCAGATAGTGGTGGGGGGCAGCTGAGCATTTCCAGGCCTACTGTCTGTCTGCCATGCCTTATGGATGTGTACAGATCGGCATTGACTGCCCTGTAGGGTGTCTGTTCCCCAGCAGGACTGGGGTTGATGGTCCCCTCTACTGCCACCATTGCAGGGAGGTAGAATGTGGATCTGTTGGTGGGAGATCCTGTTTCCCACCCTGAGCCACAGAGGGTGGATTGGGTGGTGGTATATAATCCGCCTATGGGTCCAAACACCCCCCCTTCACCATGTGAAGGGGGGGTGTTTGGACCCATAGTGCCATGTGACCATCATGTGACCATGGAGCCAACAGAGGATATGCACTATTCTGGGTGCATCATAGCCCATAAGGGCTAGACATGAGTGAGACATACAGATGTATCCTAGGTGTGTCTGCAGGAACTACCTATCACACATACACTAGCACTGATGGGGACCTGCAGCATGGCGTACATCAGCCATGAAAGGTGCTGTGGACCTGGTGCTGGGCGCCCCACTTCACCCTCAGGGTGAGCGCAGTACCCGCACAATGTGACGGTCTGTAGCTACTCTGTGCCAGTAACACACACGGTCTGTACCCCCTACCAGGCTGAGGTGCTGTGGGGGTGCATACCCCATCTTGTGATCATCTGTAGACTGCTGATGTGCATGTGCAGTGCATCGCATCATGGGTATGGGTGGGTTAACCCTATCCTGGTAACCACAGCAGACAGTTTCTGTGGTGACCTGCAGTCTTTCTGTAGCCAGTCAGTGGTTTGTTAGCAGCTATAGAGCGGTAGCCCACTGGATACTTCACTGCCTGTGGAGCCAGAGGTCATGGGTTCACACCCACGGTGGGGTTATTTGATAGGGCTGTCCGAGGCATTGTCTGTTTTTAATGTACATTAGTGCTGCCAGCAATAACACCCTCGGAGTACTGTAGCCATAAGGTGCTTCATAAGGCGCCCCTCATAAGGCACCTTATAGGGCGCCTTCTACGGTGTCCTATACAGAGCCTTATAGGGTGCCCCATAGGGGACATTATAGGGTGCCTTGGCGGACAGTGCACTTTATAATGTGCCCTACGGAGTGCCTTAAAGAGTGCCTTATGCGGCACCTTTGGTTACGGCACGTGAGGGTGTGTTTGCTGGCAGCACTAATTAAAATATACATAACATGCCTCAAAAAGCAATACTTACAGGTAACAGCTAATGCCTCAGTCAGCCATATGCATTAGGCACACTGAGGGATCGAACTCATGACACCTGTACCATCTGTCAGTGTATTAAGCATTGTGCTACACCTCTGTTTCTGTGTTTGCATGTCTGCGTGCCTACTTAAGATTACCACGCATTAACGTGCTTAGCGGCGTCTCGCCCGATAATGTGCGGTGCGCGTTATCGCGCGATAATCCCGTTTTGCTACATTAGGACCGACACGCCCACTCCTTTTATGGCAACCTGCACACTATCGCGGGCGCACGTTAGGACGGTTTATTAAATATACCCCTTAATGTCGTTAAGTGCAAAGTTATGCACCTAGGAAAGAACAACCCAAACTATGGTTATACAATGCAAGGTTTCAGATTAGGAACCATCACCCAGGAAAAAGATCTAGGCATCATTGTGGATAACATGTTGAAACCCTCTGCCCAGTGTGCAGCGGCGGCCAAGAAAGCAAATAGAATGCTAGGAATCACAAGGAAAGGAAAGGAGAATAAAACAAAGAATATTTTAATGCCTCTGTATCATTCCATGGGGCGACCACACCTTGAATATAGTGTACAATTCCGGTCACCTTATCTTAAAAAGAATATAGCGGACCTTTCCTCCAGGAACTTGTCCAAACCTTTTTTAAACCCAGCTACACTAACAGCCTTTACTACATCCTCCGGTAACAAATTCCAGAGTTTGATTACACGTTGAGTGAAAAAATATTTTCTTTTATTAGTCTTAAATAGTTTACCCTGTAGCTTCATTTCATGTCCCCTAGTCTTTCTATATTCTGATAACGTAAACAATCGATCTACGTTTACCTGTTCCACTCCGTTCATTAATTTATAGACTTCTATAATTTGTTACTGGAGGATGTAGTAAGAGCTGTTAGTGTAGCTGGGTTTAAAAAAGGTTTGGACAAGTTCCTGGAGGAAAGGTCCATAAACCATTATTAAAAAGGGACCCAGGATATCAATGCTTGACCCAATACAAGCATTGTGGAACCTGTGTCTCTTGGGGATACTGCTAGGTACGTATGACCTAGATTGGCCACTGTTGGAAACAGGATACTGGGCTTGATGGACCTTGGTCTGACCCAGTATGGCATATCTTATGTTCTTATGTTCTATCATATCTCCCCTCAGCCGTCTCTTTTCCAGGTTAAAGAGCCCTAACCTTTTTAGCCTTTCTTCATAGGAGTATCCTTCCATCCCCTTTACCATTTTGGTGGCTCTTCTCTGAACCTTTTCTAATAACGCTATATCCTTTTTAAGATACACCAACCAGAATTGCACACAATATTCAAGGTGCGGTCTCACCATGGAACAATATAGAGGCATTATAATATCTTTTGTTTTATTTTCCATTCCTTTCCTTATGATACCTAGCATTCTATTTGCTCTCTTGGCTGCCGCTGCACACTGGGCCGAGGGTTTTAACATGTTATCCACAATGACGCCTAAATCTTTTTCCTGGGTGGTGGTTCCTAATGTGGAACCTGGCATCCTGTAACCATAGTTTGAGTTGTTCTTCCTTAGGTGCATAACTTTGCACTTGTCCACATTAAATTTCATCTGCCATTTTGATGCCCAGTTTTCCAATTTATCAAGATCCTCTTGGGTTTTAACAACTTTAAATAGTTTTGTGTCATCTGCAAATTTGATAACCTCACTCGTTATTCCCTTTTCCAAGTCATTTATGAATATGTCAAAAAGCAGCGGACCCGGCACAGATCCCTGGGGTACACCACTATTCACCTTTCTCCATTGGGAAAATTGGCCATTCAGCCCAACCCTCTGCTTTCTTTTAACCAGTTCCTGATCCACAGTAGTACACTGCCTCCTATCCCATGACTCTTTAGTTTTGCCAAAAGTCTCTGATGAGGGACCTTGTCAAAGGCTTTCTGAAAGTCCAGATACACTATATCAATCGACTCACCTTTGTCCACCTGTTTATTCACACCTTGAAAAAAACATAACAGATTAGTAAGACAAGATCTTCCTTGTCTAAAGCCATATTGGCTGTCTCCCATTAGGCCATTACTATCTACATGCTGAGTAATTTTGTTCTTTATGATGGTTTCTACCATTTTTCCCGGTACTGACGTGAGGCTCACCGGTCTGTAGTTTCCTAGATCACCCCTGGAACCCTTTTTAAAAATTGGCGTTACATTGGCGAGCCTCCAATCTTCAGGTATTACAGATGATTTTAATGAAAGTTCACAGATTACTAATAGCAGGTCTGCAATCTCATATTTCAGTTCTTTCAACACCCTTGGATGTATACCATCCGGCCCAGGTGATTTGCTACTCTTCAGTTTATCTAATAGTTGTAATACATCTTCCCAATGTATCAATATTTCCTTCAATTCTTCCACACCTTTAAATACCACTTCAGTCATGGGTAACATCCCTACATCTTCCTCAGTAAAGACCAAAGCAAAGAATTCATTCAGTCTCTCTGCTATCGATAGAGGTCTATAAATTAATGAATAGAGTACAGCGGGTAAACGTAAATCGACTGTTTACGCCATCAAAAAGTAGGAAGACTAGGGGACACGCAATGAAGCTACATTTAAGATTAATAAGAAAAATATATTTTTCACCCAATACACAAACTCTGGAATTCGTTACTGGAGGATTAGTAAAAGCTATCAGTGGAAATGGGTTTAAAAAGATTTTGACAAGTTCCTGGAGGAAAGTTCCATGAAGCATTACTAAAGAGGATCTGGAAAATCCACTGCTTGACCTGGGACAAGCATTGTGGAACCTGTGGGCCTTTTTGGGAACCTGCCAGATACTTGTTACCTGGATTGGCCACTGTTGGAAACAGGATGCTGGGCTTGATGGACCTTGGTCTGACCCAGTATGGCATTTATGTTCTAAATAGGGACAATGTAATATAGTTATTTGATAAACTAATGAGCAGCAAATCACCTGGACTGGATGGCATACATCCCAGGGTGCTGAAAAAACTGAAATATGAGCTTGCAGACCTACTTCTAGTAATCTGTGAACTATCATTAAAATCATCTGTGGTACCTGAGGATTGGAGAATTGGCCATATAATGCCAATTTTTAAAAAGGGTTCCAGGGGTGATCTGGGAAACTACAGACTAGTGAACTTGATGTCTGTACTGGGCAAAATAGTAGAAACCATTATAAAAAAACAAAATTACTGAACATGTAAATAGTCATGGCTTAATGGCAGAAAGTCAGCATGGATTTAGTGAAGGAAAGTGCTGTCTCACTAATCTCTTACTTTTTTTGAAAGTGTGAATAAACAGAGATAAAGGTGAGCTGGTTGATACATGTACCTGGCTTTTCAGAAAGCCTTTGACAAGGTCCCTTATGAGAGACTCTTGGGGAAATTAAAAAGATCACAGGATAGGAGGCAGCATAGTATTGTGGATTAGGAACTGGTTAAAAGATATTAAACAGAGTAGGGCTAAATGGCAATTTTTTTCAATGGAGAAAGGTAAATAGTGGAGTAGCCCAGGGATCTGTACTGGGCCTGCTGCAATCTCATATTTCAGTTCTTTCAACACCCTTGGATGTATACCATCCGGTTCAGGTGATTTGCTACTGGAATTACTGGAGGAAAAGTTCAAAAACCATTATTAAAGAGGGCCAAGGAAATCCACTGCTTGCCCCGGAACAAGCATGGTATGGTGGAAACTGTGCACCTTTTTTGGGAACCTAACAGGTAATTATGGCCTGGATTGGCCGCTATTGGAAACAAGATACTGGGCTTCATGGACCCTTGGTCTCACCCAGTATGGCATTTCCTGTGTGCTTATGGGGGAGGGAGGGGTGTTGGCGGCAATAAATAGTACCATAGTGCGCACATAGCTAAACCAAAAGGCTGCAACTGGCAGCCAATCCCAAACCTACAACACTAATCTCATCACTCATTAAGGTTTTTGCTAAAGGCAGGTGCTCAAAAGAATTAAGGTGAAAACATAGACTAGTCTCTCCCTACATTATCCTCAGATCTTATGTACCCTGCACACACAAGTTTTTTTTCAGTATGTACTTCCCGAGAGACTCATACTCCCAATGATTCCCTCGAACAAGAAGCACCCCACCTACTTATGTTCTTAAGTTAGAAACACAGAAATAGTGTTACATGACAGCAGAAAAAGACCATCTGGCCTATCCAGTCTGTCCTTCCATATCAACTACTATAGTCCCTTTTTTTCCTTTAGAAATTTTCTGTATTTGTCCCATGCTTTCTTGAATTCAGATTCGGTCCTCGTCTCTACTACATCTACTGCGAGACTATTCTACGCATCTACCACTTTTTCCATAACAAAATATTTCCAAATATTACTCTTGAGTCTATCCCCTTTCACCTTCATCCTATGCCCCCTCGTTGCAGAGCTTTCTTTTAATTGAAAGCGGCTCTCCTCCTGTGCATATATGCCACAGAGGTATTTAAACGTCTCTATCATATCTCCTCTATCCCCCCTTCCCTCTAAAGTATACATAATGAGATCTTCAAGACTATCCCCATATATCTTATAACTAAGACCAATGACCATTTTGGCAGCCACCCTCTGCACCGACTCCATCTTCTTTACATCCTTTTTAAGGTGTGGTCTCCAGAATTGCACACAATACTCCAAATGAGGTCTCACCAAAGACTTATACAGAGGTACTATCGCCTCCTTTTTCCTGCTGGCCATTCCTCTCACTATGCACCCAAATATCCTGGTTTTCTCCGTCACCTTTTCTACCTGTTTAGCCACTTTAAGATCATCAGAAACAATTACGCCCAGGTCCTGTTCTTCTTTTGTGGACAGAAGTACTTCATACCCTATTATGTACTGCTCCCTTGGATTTTTGCAGCCCAAATTCTTGACTATTCTTCAAACTTAGCTAGATCCCTCCTCATGTTATCTACTCCCTGAGTATCTACTGTATTGCAGATTTTGGTATCATCCACAAGGAGGCAAACCTTACCCGAAAGCCCTTCTGCAAATCACTAACATAAATGTTAAAAAGAATCGGACCAAGGACTGATCCCTGCAGCACACCACCAGTAACATCCTGCTCCCTTCAGAGTGAACTCTATTTACCAGTAAACCTTTGTCACCTCCCACTCAACCAATTTCTAACCCAGTCAGTCACTGTAGGGTCCATCCCTAAGGTGTTCAGTTTATTTATAAGTCACTTGTGCGGAAGAGTGTCAAAGGTTTTACTGAAATCTAAGTACATCACATCTAAGGCTCCCCCTTAGTCCAACTCTCTAGTCATACAGTCACAGAAATCAATCAGATTTGTCTGATAAGACCTCCCTCTAGTAAGCACATGCTGCCTTGGATCCTGCAATCCACGGGACTCTGGAAACCTCGCTATCATCTGTTTTAGCAGCGTTTCCATGAATTTCTCCAGGACCAAGCAGGAAGTCAGTCCTCACATATGGGTGATGTCGGCGCCGACGGAGCCCTCGTGCAGAGCATTTCTCCAGCTTTCAAAGAAAGCCTTTGGGAATGCAGTGCACATGCGTGGTCCCCTTCCCGCCCAAGGGTGCCATCTTGCTCAGTCTTCTTTTTTCCGCAGATCCCAACAGACGTGTGTCGTTGTCACCCAGTAAAAAGTTGATATTTTCCTGCGTTGGATTCGTCGTTTTTGCCCGGTTTGATGCCGGTTCCCCTTCCCGCCTGGGCCCGGTACACCGGTATCGAGCCCGGAGCTAGGTTTTCGGTTTTTGTCCTTCGTGACTAGCGTTTGCGCTTTTTTTCTCTTTTTCACTGGCAGCCCGGTCTTTTCCTTGCAGGGGCCCTTTTCCCCCCGATGGCTGCCAGCGGGTTCAAGAAGTGTGATTGGTGTAAGAAGCTGATGTCTCTCACCGACACATATGACTGCTGCCTCCGGTGCCTCGGGCCCGACCATGACCCGGTGGTCTGTGTCCCGTGCGGCAAAATGTCGTCTAAGGCGCTGAGGAGCCGTCAGCATCAGCGTGAAAGGCTTTTTTTCTGACTCCGCGTCCGGCCGGGCCCAAACTTCATCAGAGGCCTCGACATCTCGGGAGTCCGACCCTGAGCACCGTCGAGGCTCCTCTGAAAGGGGGTCTCCTTCTCGGGAACACAGAAGGAAGAAGAAACCCGCAAGGGCGGCATCGGTGGATGCTCTTGGCCCCTCGAGGGCCAGGTCGCATAGCCCCGACTGCCGTCCCAGGTCCTCGGAGTCGGAGAGGCCTGCCAAGTTGCCTCGAGTGCAGCCAGAGTCCCCGAGTCACGTGAGTGCTGTTGTCCTCGTAGACTCCCCTCCGGGGGAGCCGACATCAGGCCCGACACTGTCGGGGCCAGTGTCGGGGGCTGCTGAGTCTCAAGTTGACAGCCTTGGAGAGCAGCTTGGCTGCCTTCATGGAGCAGCAGCGGGTACTGATCACTGGTTTGACCGGTGCATCTGCCCCGACCACCGGGACCTCGACGTCCAAGTCGACCCCGGAGGCCGAGTCAATCCTCGGCCAAGGTCCCCCTGGGCCTCCCGTTCGGGGCCGAGGTCGTCGACGCCGGTGCCCTCGGCGTCGGGGCGGATGGCATTGGTGCCCGGCCGGAGCCGCTCAATTCCTCCTCGGAAGGGTCGGAGTGGGAGACAGAGGATGAGGAGTCCCCCGGACACTTTCCGGACCCGGTGCGTCCCATCGGACTCTGCACAGGAACCTCCTCTTTCAGGAGTTGGCAATCTTCTAAGGGAGCAAGCGGTGGAACCGGTGCCTCACCACCTGATAGGGCGAGGCTTCTATTCCAAGTACTTTCTGGTACCAAAAAGGACAGGAGGCCTCAGACCCATCCTAGATTTGTGAAATCTCAACAAGTTCCTGGAGAGGGAAAAGTTCAAGATGCTTACCCTTGGAATACTGCTGCCCTACCTCCAGCAGGGAGATTGGCTATGCGCCTTAGACCTGAAGGATGCTTATACCCACATCCTCATTCATCCAGACCACAGACAATATCTCAGATTTGTAGTGGGAGAGAAGTCATTTTCAGTACAGAGTACTTCCATTTGGCCTCACCTCCGCCCCCAGGGTTTTCACCAAATGCCTGGCGGTGGTGGCGGCCTATCTCAGAAACCAGGGCATCTTTGTCTTTCCATACCTGGATGACTGGCTCATCAGGGGTCACTCTCCACAGGAGGCCAGACAGGCCACCCTTCGCACTGTTTCTCTTCTCCAGCATCTAGGCTTCGTCGTAAACATCGCAAAGTCCACTTTGCTCCCCTCACAGGACATGGAGTTCATAGGGGCAAGATTGGATACCCTCCAGGCAAAGGCTTATTTGCCCAAGGACAGAGCCCACAGACTGATGGCTTTGGCCCAGCAGTTCCGGAGCGGTTGTCTGGTCTCCACCAGGCATTTCCTGAGGCTTTTGGGCCACATGGCATCCACGGTGCATGTCACTCCGAATGCCCGTCTGCACATGCGGCCTGCTCAGTGGTGCCTCAGAGCTCAGTGGGTGCAAGCCACAGGAAACTTGAAAGACAAGATAAGGGTGTCAAAACTGCTGGCAGCCTCCCTACGGTGGTGGCTGCATCTCCTGAACCTGGTCCAGGGGGTGCCTTTTCAGGCGCCTCCTCACACACAGGTGCTGACAACCGATGCTTTCCTTCAGGGTTGGGGTGCACATTGCCAGGGGGCTTGCACTCAGGGCCTCTGGTCTCCTTGGGAGTCCACACAGCAGATCAATCTGTTGCAGTTGCGAGCTATCAGCTTAGCTCTACAGACTTTCTCTCATGTCCTCTCTCACCAGTTTGTCTTAGTTCAGACAGACAATCAAGTGGCAATGTTCTACGTGAACAAGCAAAGGGGCACAGGCTCCAAACTTCTGTGTCAGGAGGCACAGGCCCTGTGCTCCTTGGCAATCAAACACGACATGTTCCTCAAGGCAGTTTATCTGCCTGGCCAGGAAAATTGCCTGGCAGACAGATTGAGCAGGATTCTACAGCCTCACGAATGGCATTTGAATCCTCTGGTGGTCCAAGGGATCTTTCTAAGATGGGGTCTTCCAACCATCGATCTCTTTGCGAGTCCACTGAACTGTCAGCTACCCAGGTTCTGTTCCAGACAACCGCATCCTCTGAGAATAGCAGCAGATGCATTTCTAATCTCTTGGTCTACGGGCCTACTGTATGCGTTTCCTCCCACGCCTCTAGTGGCCCGAACCTTGTTCAAGGTTCTTCAGGACAAGGCCTCGGTGATTCTGGTAGCCCCCAGATGGCCGAGGCAACCGTGGTTTCCACTCCTTCTGCAGTTGGTGATGGACACTCCCTCTGGGGGTGCAACCCGATCTCCTGTCTCAGGATCAGGGATCTCTCCTGCACCCCAACTTCAAATCCCTCATCTGATGGCCTGGCTGCTGAAAGGGTAGTTCTATCCCCCTTACTTCTTCCTAAGGAAGTGGAAGAGGTGATTTTGGCCTCTACGAGGCAATCCACCCGGAAATCTTATGCCCTCAAGTGGCGTAGGTTCTCCACCTGGTGTGCTTAGCGTCAGGTTGATCCTTTTTCGTGCCTGGTTCCAGTGGTGCTGCAGTATCTGCTTCACCTGTCGGACCTAGGCCTTAAATCCGACTCTGTTCGGGTCCACCTCAGTGCTCTATCGGCGCACCACTCACAGGTAGAGGGCCAATCTCTGTCGGGCCACCGCTTGGTGTCCCGCTTCCTCAGAGGCCTTCTTTTGCTCAAGCCTCCGATCCGTCCACCAGCCACTGAGTGGGACTTGAATGTGGTCTTGCAGCAACTTACTTGCCCACCGTTTGAGCAGATGGCTACCTGTCATTTACGCTTCCTTTCCTGGAAGGCGTTGTTCTTAGTGGCCCTTACCTCGGCCAGGCGGGTGAGTGAACTACAAGCTCTGGTTTCTGATAGACTGTACACACGGTTCTATAAGAACAGGGTGGTTTTACGGACTCACCCTAAGTTCCTTCCGAAGGTTGTCTCCTCCTTCCACCTCAATCAGGAGGTGGTTCTTCCAACATTCTTCCCCAGGCCGCATACCCTGGACTGTAGAAGGGCGTTGTCCTTTACATAGACCGTAAGCAGGGGCATCAAAGGGCTGCTCAGCTCTTCGTATCTTTTGACCCTAACAAAACTGGGGTTACCTGTCTCCAAGCGTACGTTGTCCCTCTGGGTAGCGGATTGTATCGCCTGGGCATACAAGGCAGCCGGCCTCTCCTTGCAGGGTCGAGTCACGGCCCACCGTGTCAGGGCAAAGGCAGCGTCAGTAGCTCATCTCCACTCTGTTCTGTTGGCAGACATCTGCTGGGCCGCTACTTGGTCTTCAAGCCAGACTTTTGCGGCCCACTACTGCCTCGAGAGAGAGTCCCGTAGGGACAGTGCTTTCAGAGAGGCGGTACTCCGTAATCTCTTTGAGGTTTAGGCAACCCCTACCCTCCAGCCCTTGTGTTGGGCTACCGTACGTGGGCGTTCTCAGAGAGGATTCTTTCATGGATGCTGACGCTCTAGAGGGAGCTTATTTTTCAGCTTGGGTTCCCGGTAGCCCGAAGCTGGGGAGTCCCATATGTGAGGACTGACTTCCTGCTTGGTCCTGGAGAAAGAGTAGTTACTCACCTGTAACAGGTGTTCTCCAGGAGCAGCAGGAATCAGTCCTCATGACCCTCTGTCCTCCCCTTGGAGTTGCAGTCATATGATTCATTTTGTTTTTTGCTGTCTTTTAGCTATGTCATCAGACTGAGCAAGATGGCACCCTTGGGCGGGAAGGGGACCGCGCATGTGCATTGCATTCCCAAAGGCTTCCTTTGAAAGCTGGGGAAATGCTCCGCACGAGGGCTCCGTCGGCGCCGACATCACCCATATATGAGGACTGATTCCTGCTGCTCCTGGAGAACATCTGTTACAGGTGAGTAACTATTCTTTACTCACCAATGAGGTCAGACTAACCGGCCTGTAGTTCTCAATCTCATCCTTCTGCTTTTGTGTAAAGGGACCACATGTGCCCTTCTCCAGTCCTCTGAAACCACTCCCAACTCTAAAGAAGCATTGAAAAGGTCAGACAGTGGAGCTGCTAGAACTTCCCCAAATTCCTTCAATACTCTGAGATGTATCCTAATCTGGCCCCATTGCTTTGAATACTTTTAGTTTAGCTAGTTCCTCACAAACAGTCTTCTGAAAATTATTCGAGCTCCTCGTCACTTCTGTTCCTATTTGTGGTGTTTCTGAGGTCCTGCTCCTAGCCCTTCATCTGTGAACACAGAATAGAAATATTTGTTAATCAATTCCGCTTTATCCTCATCAGCTTCTACATATTCCTCCCCTTCATCCTTGAATTTGACAATGCCACTTTTGCCCTTCCTCCTCTCACTAACATATCTGAAAAATGTTTTATTTCCCCCCCCTCCCCCCATTTTAATGCATTGGCTATTTCTTCTTCTTTTTATATCTTTGTTTTCCTGACTACTTTGCCTGTCTTCTTCTCTCTGTAATCTCTTGTATTTCCTGAAAGCCTCCCTCTTTTTCTTCGCCTTTTCAGCTACTTCTTTTGAGAACCATAGTGGCCTCCTTTCTTTTTACATGAATTTACCTTTCTAACAAAAAGGTTTGTTGCCCTTAAAATATCCCCTTTCAGTTTAGTCCATTGTTTTTCTACATCCTCCAGCTGTTCCCATCCTGCTAACGACTCCTTAAGGTATTGTCCCATCTTGGCAAAGTTAGTTTTTCTAAAGTCTAAGGACTTTATCAGTCCTAGTCCTAATACTGAGCCACACCATCTGGTGATCAATAGATGTGAGATGATCTCCCACTATAACATCAGAAACACTTTCCCCATTAGTAAGCACCAAGTCCAGTATGGCTCCTTCACGTGTGGGTTCTGTTACCAGTTGCCGGAATAGTTCTCCCTGTAGAGAATCTAGTATCTCCTTACTTCTAGATGACACTACAACAGGAATGTGCCATTCAACATCTGGCATATTGAAATTGCCTATCAGAAGCACTTCTCCTTTCAAGACAATGCTGCATATGTCTTTATTAAATTTCTGTTCACCTTTTCTGCCTGTGAAGGAGATCTGTATATCACACCAATGCAAATAGATTTCCTGTTCCCTCTTTATAGTTTAACAGAGTAATTTATAACGGCAGATAAAGACCAGCATGGTCCATCTAGTCTGCCCAGTAAGGTGGCAAGAATAGGTGCACCTGCCGCTCTGTGCAGGTTACCCCTCCCCATGCCTTTGTTTAGGGGTATCCCACTGCTCCGTGCTGGTCACCCCTAATTGTGAGATATAAGAAACAGTTACGTTTATTTTGATTTTATCCTGTTGCTATAAAGGGATCCACTGTGTCTGTCCAATGCCATTTTGAATTCTGTCACCGTATTTACTCCCACCACTTCCATCGGCAGGGCATTCAAAGCATCCACCACCCTTTCAGTGATAAAGTATTTCCTGATATTGCCTTTCATTTACCCCCTTGTAACTTCATGTTATGCCCTCTAGTTTTACAGCTTCCCCGTCTTGAAAAAGGTTTGTTTGTTCATTAATACGTTTTAAGTATTTAAAGGTCTGTATCATATCTCCCCTGTCCCTCTTCTCCTCTAGCGTATACATATTTAGGTCTTCGAGTCTCTTCTCATAACCCACAGTGCCTCCTCGTTCCCTTGTAAGTCCTGTAATTCTGTAGCTTTAATATGATTTTTTTACATATAGTGCTGCTACTCCTCCTCCCCTTCTTTCTACCTGGTCCTTCTTGAATGAAATATAGCCTAGCCAGGGCCAGCCCAAGGGTTTTTGCCACCCTAGGCAGAGACCCTGGCCTCGCTGCCCCAAGCTGCCGCCGATTCTGTCTCAGGAGGGGGAAGCGGGCAGTGGCAGTATTTCCAAAAGCAGCAGTTTTTTGCAGCTGCTTTCTTGCCCGCAGCAGCAAAAAAGCAGCTGCTTTTGGACATACTGCTGCTGCCTGTCTCCCCCCCCCATGGAATTGGCAGCAGCTGGGGGGGGGGGGGGGTGGCTGGTCATGTGTGTTGCTGCTTTGCCCACCCCATCCGGCCCCGAGTCTGGCATAATTACATCTCAGTCATGGTTGTCTGTGAACCACGTCTCCATAACTGCCACTAAATCCAAGCCAGCCTCTTCTATTAAAGCCTCAACATCTAGAATCTTATTTCCCCTACTGCACGCATTTCCAGATGTTGCCCCTTTTACCCATTTCTACAGATATATTTAATGTTTTACTTGCCTGGGGGCTTTCTTCACCCATCCCCAACAAATCTAGTTTAAAGCCCTCTTCAGTAGATAAGCCAGTCTGCTGAGGAAGATGCTGACCCTTCTTGGATAGGTGGACACCATCTCTGCTCTGCAGCCCTTGGAAAATCATCTATGGTCTAGGAAACCATAATGCTCTCAATGACACCATCCATGTATTCATCTCCAGGATATGAGTGTCTCTGCCTTGGTCTTTACCCTCAACAGGGAGGATTGAAGAGAACACTACCTGCTTCATCCTCTGTCTGAGAGCCATGAAGTCGTTCTTGATACACTCTGAGGGATACCTAGCAGTATCATTTGTATCAACATGGATGAGCAACATTGGATAACAGCAGTGGCGGACCTACATTTCTGAGGCCCTGAAGCTTGAACTGTTATGGAGGCCCCTTTGCAACCAACAACTAGGTCTGGGTAACCACTGTTATCTTCTTCAATGGGGTTGTTCCATGACAGATTGTTACAATGTTTTTTTAAATTTAACCACTACATCTCAGAAATTTTTATTTTTAACTATTATTTTGTATTGAATTACACTATAATATTATTATTTTTTAAAAACCCCTTCTCATACAGTAGACCCAAACTTTTTAAGCAATGTGGACTAAAGTCGCTTCTGGGGCCCCTCCATGATTAGGGGACTGAAGCTTAAGCTTCATTAGTTTCACAATAGATCCACCCCTGGATAATAGTAGGCTTGATGAGTCTTGGCAAACGCTCCGTAACATCTCGGATTTTGGCACTTGTCAGACAGTACACCTCCCTGATCAATAAATGGACTCTTTAGTAGACCTCAGGAGAATGTCACCAACCACCACTACCTTTCGCTTCCTTGTGATCACTGATTCTGCAACATTTTTGGTGCTTGAGCTCTGGTTCTCCCTTCTCCAGGGATGTTTTTACCTCCTCCACGTCCAGACTGCACAGTGGTTCTTCAATTCGAGGGCTGGAGAAGTTGGACATTAGTCACCAGAGCCTGCGGAATCAACAATCTACCTATTCATTCTATAGCATCCAATCTTCACTTCTGTCAGAGAGCTTGGATGCTTCATGAAGCATCTCATCAATGTACTCACACACTCTAACAATACTATGGTCATAGTCTGGATAGATCCAACACAATTCAGGCCACTGACTGCCTCTCTGCTTCCCAGCTGCAGCATAGCTAAATCAGCTGTAGATGCGTCTCTCATTGGTCTCCAGCCCAAGCAGATCTGTGTTTATTTTGAAGTTTAAAAGGCCTCTATTTAAGTCCTATTGCATCGTACAAAATGTTCTGAAGTTCCAGAGAGTCCTCAAAACTCTGTTTAGTCTTGTGGAAAGTTACTCTTAACTGAACAAAATAATAAACCCTGAAACTGACGCCCACTGCTTGCAACTGTGGTGCAAGGCCAAAAGCTGCTTCCATCATCATACTGTGGCCTTGTGCAGTTCTGGAAAGCTCATAATTTGCTGTCCCGGTACCTCAATGGGATCTTAACCTTTGCAACCTTTATGATTCCCATTACATGCTGATATTGAAGAATCTTTAGCACGAAAAGTCTTGGAGATTTTGCTACTGAAATCTTCTGTGAAGCGTTGCGATGGGCTCTTTCAATCTTGAAAGGTAAGACCAATTTGAGCCTGAAAAGCTCTGGCATGAATTTCTCCATAAACTTTACAGAGTTGAAACCTTCTGACACTTCAGGGATTCCGAGGATTCTTACGGTTGTTTCTGCAGGAGCGATTATTGAAGTCTTCCAAGTTCGTTTTCTAGAATTGTGATACTATTGGTTTTATGTTGCATTGCCAATATGACATCCATGTTTACGACCATCTGTTTCTCCAGAGCGTCTGTTTGGCTGTCTGTTGATTCAAGTCTCTCCTGAACACAAGCCATTTCATTACATATCTCCAAAATAGCACTATTATCTTTTAAATGTATCCTTCACTTGAAGAGGTTCTCTCATAATAGCAGAATATCAGAGCTTCCTGTTCAAGCAGCCATCTTGCAGCCTGCTCAACAGCGTCCCCTACATTTCTACTTTTAAATTAAATGTAGTTTTGGAAAGTTAAAGAATATCTTATAATTTTTGTTAGTTCTAAAAAAATAGAGCACACTATTTGTAAACTGGGATTAGAAAAGTAAGAGCTATAGTAACCAAAGAGTCGTTATGTGAGGGCATGGAAGAGTGGAGGACTATTTCAGAACATAAGTCACTTAGTGGGTATAGGCAATGTGGTGCTGGTACTTGTAGGCTGCTTTGTGAATAAAGAACAGGAAATGACAGCTGAGGAAGAACACAAAAATTAAGAATCTGGATGGCAAATATAAACTCAAAATCAAGGAGTGGGCTTTTCTGTTCCAAAAGAAGAACTTTTATCTTAGACCTAATCTTTGAGGGCTAGTCAGAAAAGTATTCAGATACTTTTTATTGGAATATTACCTGGAACCTTTTGTTGACCTTCACTTTTACAGATGAAGGAATTGGTATAGTCAAGAAAAGAGAAAAGGGTGGCCAGGGAGAAACACAGACACAGAGCATGACACTAGATAAAGACCATACAATCTATCTAGTCTGTCCATCCACACCACCTGGTCACAGGATGAGCTGAAGGAAACACAGTGTCAAGTGCTGTCTGCATAGAGGTGGTAATGGTATTTAAAGTTAGAGGTGGGGGGAGGATACTGAAAATATTTTAGCTAGCTAGAAGATCTGCTAACTGGCTAAAACGTGCTGAGTCTAATATTCAATTTAACTATCCGCATGAAAAACAACCGGTTAAAACTGGGGCGGTCTGCAGGTGAATCAGGGGTGGTGTCCTGGGAATCTTAAGAGATTCAGCTCTTCTCCGGGAACAAGCAGGAGGTCAGTCCTCACAAATGGGTGATGTTGGCACTGACGGAGCCCTTGCAGAAGCATCCCCCCCAGTTTTCAAAGAAAGCCTTTGGGAAATGCCACCACGCATGCGCGGTTCCCAAAGGCTTGCTCAGTCTCCTTTTTTCCGTGGAGCCCTTCAGACACTGTCTGACTTTCCCCCAGAAAAAGTCGATTTTTGTTTGTGCCCAAGTTTTTCAACGCGACTCCGGTCTTTCACTACTCTTCCTGCCTCCTCGGTGCCTTGGCATCGGTCCATTTTTATAATTTTAGTTCTTTTTATTTTCTGGCGACTTCATGCCTTTTTTCCCCACTGGCAGCCCAGAGAGTCTTCAACCTCGCATGGGGTACTTTTTTCCCCCATGGCTACCAGTGGCTTTAAGAAGTGTGATCAGTGCTCTAAAATAATGTCCTTAACCGACACAATCGACTGCTGCCTCTGTTGCCTCGGGCCAGAACACGACCTGGTGACCTGTGGTCTCTGCAAAAGGATGCCCAGCAAGGCCCTGAAGAGCCACCAGCAGCAGCACAATAAGTTCTTCCCTGAATCCCCGATGCCTACAAAGGCCAGGGCCTTGTCTGAGGCCCCAACATCTCGGGAGAAGTTCTCCGAACCACAGCGTCGTTGTGGGTCCTTAGAGAGGGGGTCTCCCTCGAGGGAAGAAGAAACCCTCGAAGGCAGCATCCTTGGATGGTTCTGACCGGCCGGGAACCTCCCAGGCCTGGTCCCGGTCCCGTAGCCCAAGGCGCTCGTCCGAGGAGTCTGAAAAAGGAGAGACCTGCCAAGGTCCCCCGGAAGGACCCGGATGCGGACCGGCCTCAGTCCTCAGACACTATCCTCATCAAGGATTCCCCTTCAGGGGAACCGGCGTCGGGCCCGAGTCCCACAGTGCCTGCGCCAAAGGCTGAGGAACCTTCTGGTCTGGAGTCCAGAATGGCGGCCCTGCAGCGCAGTTTGTCTGCCTTCATGGGCCAGCAGTGGGTGCTGTTGTCCAGCACGTCCGGTTCATCTGCCCTGACTATCGGGCATTTGACGTCCAAGACGTCCCCGGAGGCCAAGCTGCGTTCAGTGTCCCGCTTGACAGGACCTCGGTCATCTCCGGCGAGTCTACCGGGTGTCGACCACAGGGCTTCGGGGGCCTCGAAGCCCATGGAGTAGCCCACCTATGAGTCATCCTCGGAGTAGTCCGAATGGGAGATGGAGGATGAGGAGTCTGATACCTGCCACCACCGCGACATCCCTTTCGATTCCCCAGTCTCAGAACCTTGGAGGCGGTCCTCCCCGGAGGACATGGGCTTCTTGGACTTTGTCAAGGACATGTCCAAGACCCTGGCGTTCCCGACCGAGTCGTAGGAGGACCTTCAGGTGGACAAGCTGGAGATCCTCCAGTACGATGCCCCTCCTCGGGAATCGCTCACGGTGCCGCATTCCTCCCATCCTAGAACAGCTCATGCTCCGCATGTGGGAGACACTGGCATCGATGACGGTGGTAAGCAGATGGCTCGATTGGATGTATCGGGTATGCCGAAGCCCGGGCTTCCAGAAGTCACAACTGCCGCACAACTCCATGGTGGCGGAGTCGACCATGCTTTGGCTGAAAATCCAGCAGACGCACTCCTCGGTACCCACAGGCAGGGAGGCCCGCACCTTGGATGCCCTCGGCAAGACGTGATACTAGGGCTCGATGCTCATCTGCCGGGTCCAGGCCTACCAGCTGTACATGGGCATATACTTGAAAGACCTGGCAAAGGAACTCGCTGGGTTCTCGGCTAGTCTCTCCGAGGAACCTTTGCAGCGGTTCAAGAGCGTGTCCAAGGCCATTCGTGAGTGCTCCAAATTTATGTCTCGAACAGCCTATGATGGATTCAAGTCGGCAGCCCGGGTAGCCACGGCGGGCATCGGTGCACATTGCCAGGCTTGGCTTCAGTTGTCCGACATGTCCCATGCCAAGGGGAGAACCTCTTCAGCAAACCCATGACTGATAAGGCTACTCAGCTGGAGACCAAGTTCATGACGAGGACCAGGCTCTCCAAGACCACCACTGCCCCTCCCCGATGGAAGGGCTTCGGTAAAAAGCCCGTTTACCCGAGGAAGGGGGCTGCTTACCAAAACTACCCACCCTATCAGGGCTCCCTAACAGGGTCAGCAGGCCAAGGGACATGGGCATGGCCCGTGTAAGCAGAAGGCTCCAAAACCCCAGGCACCAGCCCCAGCCCAGCCAGTGGGGAGTTCTTGACTCCTTGTGCATAGCCTCTCTACCTCAAGGTGATCAGCAGCCCACAGGGGTACATCTGGCCCTCTATGCCCAGAGGTGGGTGCCCATCACCACCGATTCCTGGGAACTGAGGGTAGTCGAGGAGGGTTACCTCCTCCACCTGACTCAGACACCTCCCCCTTATTTCCTGGGAGAGCCCCTCAGGTCTCTCCTCCACCGGGACACTCTCCAGAAGGAGTAGGCAGGTCTTCTCAAAAACAAAGCGGTGGAACCAGTGCCCCACCACCTCAAGGGCAAAGAGTTCTGCTACAGATACTTCCTCATCCCAAAGAGGACAGGGAGCCTAAGGCCCATCCTCGACCTGCGCAACCTCAACAAATTCATGGTGAGGGAGAAGTTCAAGATGCTCTCCCTTGAAACATTGCTGCCATACCTCCAGCAGAGAGAATGGCTATGCTCCTTAGATCTCAAGGATGCTTATACCCACCCAAACCACAGGCAATACCTGTGGTTTGTGTTAGGGGCAAACACTTTCAATGCCGGGTGCTTCCTTTCAGCCTAGCCTCTGCCCAGAGGATCTTCACGAGATGCCTGGTGGTCGTGGCCGCCTTCCTCAGGCTCCAAGGGGTCTTCGTGTTTCCCTACCTGGACGACTGGCTCATAAGGGGAGGCACAGCCTCAGAGGTGCAGCAGGCCACTGCCCGCAACATCCAGGTTCTGCAATACTTGGGCTTCATCATAAATTACCCCAAGTCTCACCTCCTCCCGGCACAATGCCTGGAGTTCATCGGGGCAAAGCTCGACACCCTCCAGGCAAAGGCCTTCCTGACCAAGGACCGGGCCGATCGTCTCAGATCTCTGGCTCAAGACATACAGCACCATCCCTTGGTGCCTGCCTGGCACCTTCTGCGTCTCCTCAGGCACATAGCCTCCTTAGTCCACGTCATCCCAGACGCTCGCCTCCACATGAGGGCGGCACAGTGGTGTCTCTGGGACCAGTGATCTCAGGCCATAGGCCGCCTCCGAGACAGGGGTGCAGTGACCCACCAGTTGCCACTCGAGGATCCTCACCACATGGCTGGGGAGCCCACTGTGCATGGCTTGGGAACCCACTGCGGAGCCCTCCACACTCAGGGCACCTGGTCGCCAGATGAGAGCACCCAACAGATCAACCTCCTGGAGTTCTGAGCAATACACCTCACTCTGAGGGGTTTTTGTCACCACCTGTGCCACCAGACGGTCCTGGTCCAGACAGACAAGCAGGTGGCAATGTTCTATGTGAACAAACAAGGGGGCACGGGGTCCTGTGTCCTTTGCCAGGAGGCACTGGGTCTCTGTTCGTACGCAATCCAACAGGGTATCCTCCTGAGGGCAGTGTACCTGCCAGGCCAGGACAGCCTGCTGGCCGACAGGCTCAGCATGGTTCACCAGCCGCAAGAGTGTCAGCTGGACCCCAGGATAGCCAGTCAGCTTTTCCGGCTCTGGGGGAAACCCGTGATGGACTTGTTCACCAGTCCGGACAACTTTCAGTTGCCCCGCTTCTGTTCCAAGCAGGCCCACCCCTCCAGGGTGGCAGTGAATGTGTTTCTAGTCTCGTGGTCGGAAGGCCTCATGTACGCCTTCCCTCCGCCGCTGCTGATCGCCAAGACCTTGTTCAGGACCCTCCGCGACAGGGCCTTGCTCATCCTGATAGCTCCCAGGTGACTCAGGCAACCATGGTTCCCGCTGCTTCTGCAGTTGACAGTGGAAGCCCCCATCCCCTGGGGCACCACCCTGGGACTCCTATCTCAGGAAGGGGGCTCTCTTCTGCACCCCAACCTGGAGTCCCTCTCGTTGACAGCATGGCTGCTGAGAGGGTGACTCTCGTCCCCCTCAACCTTCCGGTTGAGGTCGAAGACATTCTGCTAGCCTCTCGCAAGGCCTCTAATAGGAAGGCATACGCCCTCAAATGGCGCAGATTCTGTTTGGTGCACCGATCAGGGGGCTGATCCCTTCTCCTGCCCAGTGGCTTTGGTGTTGCAGTACCTTCTCCACCTCTCCCAATCCGGGCTCAAGTCTAACTCCGTCCGCGTGCACCACCACCCAGTGGATGATAAGCCCCTCTCGGTCCAACCTTTGGTGACCCGCTTCCTTCAAAGCTTGCTTCTATCAAAACCCCCGGTTCACTCTCCGGCGACCGAATGGGACCTCAATGTGGTGTTGGGGCAGCTCACTCGCCTGCCCTTCGAGCCTCTGGAAACTTGCCACCTTCGCTATCTCTCTTGGAAGGTGGTTTTCCTGGTTGCATTCACCTCCATTCGCAGAGTTAGCAAGCTCCAGGCCCTTGTGGCACAGGTGCCCTATACAGGTTCTACAAGAAGAGGGTGGTGCTTTGCACGCACCCCAAATTCCTGCTGAAGATAGTGTCGCCCTTCTACCTTAATTAGGAAGTGGTGCTTCCTACCTTCTTCCCAAGACCTCACTCCAGTCAGGGGAGACGGTCCTTCACTCATTGGACTGTAAGAGGGCCTTATCCTTCTACATACAACACACCCAAGGCCATTGCAAATCTTCTTAGCTTTTCATCTCCTATGACCCTAGTAGGCTGAGGGAGGTGGTGACCAAGCGTACGCTGTCCACTTGGGTGGCGGACTGTATCGCCTTTGCTTATGGGCAGGTGAGGCTCCTACTGGGAGGCTGCACCATGGCGCACCGTGTCCGGGTCATGGCGGTTTCAGTGGCAAACTTGCACTCTGTCCTAATGGTGGACATCTGCCGGGCCGCCACCTGGTCTTCAGTCCATACTTTCACAGCTCATTGGTTCTGTGAGTATTTGATTAAGGTAAACACCATTATTGATCACATTCAAGCTAACCACACTGATATTCTATGCATCACTGAATCATAGCTAAAGAGTACTGACCAAATCATCTTAAACCAGGTGACACCCTCCACGTACTCAGCATTCAACTGCCCCCATACCCACAAGCGAGGCGGAGGGGTTTCTAATCCTAGCTCGATCAAACCTCAAGCTTAAAACCTCCAGCTCCATAAGCTCTGAACAATATGACATTATCAGCATAAAAAACAAACAAATAGCCATCTGTCTAATCTACAGAGCCCCAAGCGCAACTTCAGAGGACACATCTAACATTTTGGAATCAATATGCTCTGCTAACTCTCATCACAAACCTCTCTCAGTTCTAGGTGACCTGAATCTCACCTCAGCATCTAGCAAGGAGGAAACAGCTTTCCACAATGCAATGAAGTCCCTTCTATTTAACCAAATACTCATAGAACCAACTCACCGCTCCGGTCCTAATATTCACTCCAACAAGCATGATAGATCAGAACATCGTAACACCTCCCACAACATCACCCATACCATAGTCGGATCACCATGCCATATTCTTCAAGATCCTCTTCCCGCCCCCAAAAACCCCCCAGAAAACCCTTAACCCTGGATGACGCTTCAAGGCATTTGACAAGGACCAGTTCCTCACAGACACCATACAACACCTGCCCCAAGACTTTACCGATCTAGACGCAGCAATCACCACTTGGAACACCACTATAAGTGCTGCAGCTAAACTCACAGAACGAGCAAGTGTAGGACACAACGATACTAGACCAAAATCAGCCCCATGGTACTCCATAAAAATACGGGAGACCAAGAGAGAACTACGTCAGCATGAACGTCGGTGGCGACATGGCAGGTCTGAAGCTACATTAAAGCAATACCTAAAAATGCAAAAGGAATACAACTTAATCAACAATCACAAGCAACAATACCATACAAACCTCATTTTAAAAGCCTGCAATAAGCCCAGAGAGCTCTTTGACATTGTCCACACACTCACAATGGACCCAACTCGGAAGGAAAAAGACACGTTAGACAATCAAACCTTTGTTGACTTCCTCATAACCAAGAACAAACCCCCCTGAAGCCTCTACTCACAGATACATCCGCTACTGACACACTAACCTTTCATGAAGAAACCAACAGCACTTTCAGATGGTCTGACTTCTGCATATCCATGACCAAACAAGTAGCCCACACGATAACCACCCTAAACTCATGCACATCTCCCTTAGACCCTTACCCAGTGACCTGGATCAAGTCTGTAAAGGAGGCCCTGACCAACTGTATCCAAAGAATTATAAGCTCTTCCCTGACTCAGGGATACATGCCCCCTACATTCAAGCAAGCTACAATCCACTCAATTCCGAAGAGTACAATATCCCACAGCCTGGACCAATATCTAGCCTCCCTTTCTAAAATAATTGAGAAGGTTGTTCAAGTTCAGCTCCAAGATCCCATTGATACACATGCCCCTCTGGATCCCCACCAGCATGGCTTCTTCCCTAATCACAGTGCCGAGTCCCTACTCACTCACCTTTTTGACAACCTGCTCAGAGGAATAGATGACATAAGGAAAGGATTTCTGCTCATCTTTACTGACATCTCCTCTGCCTTTGACACGGTATCACACGACACCTTTCTGAAACGACTAATGAAAATTGGTCTTCAAAGCACCACACTAAAATGGTTCCAGTCCTATCTCAGCAACAGAAAGCAGAGAGTTAAAATTGGTCCCCTCACCTCAGACACTTTCCACATAGAACAAGGAATTCCTCAAGGATCCTCGCTGTCTGCACTCCTCTTCAACACACACACACATTATATTATATTATAATGTGTGTGTGTATGTGTATATATATATATATATATATTGTGGTGAAGAGCGCCCTCCTGAGGAAATGGAGACTGAAGGAAATCCTGAAATGCAGCAGGATTTACACAGGATTTACAATCCTAAAAGGAAAAAAAAGCCCTCTTCTGGTGAGCTGAGAATGAAGACCAGCCCAGGGGAGGAGTTGAGCAGTGCTGATTGGGCACACCCAGGGGTTGGATGGGGTGTGTCTGAGAAAGAATCCCTTTATGAAGTGGTGAAGGACGCTGCTAAACAGATTAAGGGGATCAAGAAGAACAAGAAGAGAGAGAATAGCTTGAAGCAGAATTCCCAGGAGCAGAGGACCTGTGAGCAGAGGGCCTGGAAGCAGAAGCAGAATAGCTGTGAGAAACAGGAAAGCCATGAGCAGTTGACCAGGAAGCAGTTTGGCTGCACGTCTGAGCCTGGTAGCAGCAGAGGACCTGCAAGGATCTTAACAGGTGCTTGGAAAGGAAGTGCTATGAGAAGTGGACGAAGCCCTGGTTTAGAGTCTTGGGAAAAGGCAGAGCCCTCGTGGATACAGTTTGGACCGGAGAGGCCCAGACGCACTCACAGCTGCAAAGCTTTTGAGCTACCTAAAAGGAGAGGAGCCTGGCAGAAAGACAGCAGTTTCTATAGGAACCTGGATAGAGAAGGTAAAGTCCCATCTCCTATATTTAAGGCTGTTTTAAAAGATCCCAATTGTTACCCTGAGTCATTCAAGCCAAGAGCTGAAGGGGGAAACATTATTGACTGGGAGAAAAACTCAGTGTTGGCTGACAACGGTTTGTCAGGAACTGAACAGGCTGAATTGCTCCTTCAGGACTTTAAAGAGTTCTTAGAATTGAAAGCAGGCAGACAGTCAAAGCTGAATGAGGACAATAGTTCTGTGCAGTCAGAAGATTTTATGCAAGTGGAAAATGCCTTACCTTTGATAAACTCTGACGATAATAGCATGGACTGTTCAATATGCTGTAAGGAAATAGCAGTATAACAAAGCTTGCGTGTACCTTGTGTGAAAAGAATACAACGTGGCAGTTTCTGCTGCCGTGCTCTGAAAACCTAATTGTTTGCACCTGAGTTTGAGTTCACACTGTGAAGGGAACAGTGATTGCATGAGGCCGCAATATATGTAAGTCACCTCTTGAGGCAGAGCTGAGTTAAGCTCCATAGAAGAAAAGCTGATCTCACTTTACGTTGTCTTATATTCCTGAGTTTCTTCTGTTACCATTTAAAGCACCATTTATGTTCATGTATCTGAATTTTGATGCGCTGGAGGAATCTCCCCAACATGAATAAAATATTCTTGCAAAGCCTTACCGTCTCTGGCGCAACTACATTTATCAGTGAGAAAGGAGAACAAAACTACATCTCCCATCATTCCAAGGGAATAGTTTTAATCCATTCCTCATGGGACAATAGGCCACTCCTGTCCTTTAGCCCTAGGGCGGGGGCAGGAGCGTCGCAATATATATATATATATAAATAAATATATATACATACACACACACACAACCAATATGCAACATATTCAAAGAGTTCAAGATACAATATGCCATATATGCAGACGATATTATGGCATACACACCAATCCAGTTGGATTCCCTGGACTTTGCAACAATATCACTATGTCTTCAAGAAATGATAAACTGGCTGACCAACAACAACCCCAACATAAACATAAAAAAACCTGAAGCAATTATCATCACACGAGAGACTTCATTCACCCCACTGACCTCAATCAACATTGCTGACAACCCAATACCGATAAAAGACGAAGTATGATACCTTGGGGTCATCACTGACAACCACCTTAACCTCCAAGCACATATCAATAAGACCACTAAGTCAGCCTTCCAAAAGCTCGCTACTATTCAGAGACTCAAACCCCTCGTCAATCAAGATCACTTCCATACAGTATGTCAGGCCATCGTAACACACACTCTGGACTACTGTAATGCCCTTTTCCAAGGACTCCCCAAGCAAACCATCCGTCCCTTGCAACTAGTCCAAAACACTGCTGCCCGAATCATTACTGGATTATCTCAACACGACCACATAACTCCCCTCCTGCACCAGCTCCACTGGCTTCTAATCACTTCCCGTGCCAAATATAAATTCGCTCTCACCATCTACAAAATTAAAAACAGCTTATCAGCCGATATTTTACAAGGCCTGATATGTACTAAGCCCATTAAGAGACCAGCGAGACATAGCACCATAAATACACCTACACCCAGCTTGTTCACAAAGGTCAACAATTCCACTGCAAAGATGGCTCTTTCACTTGCCGCCCCCGCCATCTGGAACTCCCTTCCAGAAGGTCTGAGAACCACCTCAGACATAAAAGACTTTAGGAAGCAGCTCAAGACACTCCTCTTCATTGAATACTTTGGTGGAGACACCAAACATCTCCAGTAACCTCTGCACTCATGTACTCACATCACAAGCAAATTCAATCAACTGTCCCACTGTATATATGTTGTGCTATTCTGCACCTCCTGCATGTTCCCCCCTCCCCTTGTTCTCCTTAGAGAGTTCCTTGTAATGGTTTGAATTATGTTCTTCTCGATGCAAGTTCTATGTAACAGTTTTTTGAGTTTCAATGTAAACCGCCTTGATTAAATGAGAAGGCGGAATAGAAAAATTGTTAAATAAATAAATATCAGCTTGGGGAGAGAGTCCAGGCTATGCTACGTAACCTTTTCGGGGTCTAGGCAACTCCTACCCTCCGACCCTTCTGTGTTCAGGCTACCGGAGCGCTAGTTTCATTGTTCACAGCGGTCCTACTGTGGTCTGTGTGCACAGACTCAAATTGCTGCTGCTTGTGGCTCCCCTCGCGGGAGCCTTGTTTTTGCTATTTCAGTAGCCTGAAGCTGGGGAGTTCCATATATGAGGACTGACTTCCTGTTTGTTCCCAGAGAAAGGTAGTTACTCACCTGTAACAGGTGTTCTCTGGGGACAGCAGGAATCAGTCCTCACAACCCTCCCTCCTCCCCTTGGGAGTTGTTACTGTACCATCTTTTATTTTTGCTGTCTTTTAGCTATGTCATCAGACTGATTGAACAAGATGGCACCCTTGGGTGGAAAGGGGACCACGCATGCGTGGTGGCATCTCCCAAAGGCTTTTTTTGAAAGCTGGAGGGATGCTTCCACGAGGGCTCCATTGGTACTAACATCACCCATATGTGAAGACTGATTCCTGCTGTCCCCAGAGAACACTTGTTACAGGTGAGTAACTATGCTAACCGGGAGATAGGCCACAGGCCATGGCTCCAGACGACATTTAGTCATAGCTGTAGTTTATGGGGGGGCAGTAGCCCCCCCCCCCAAATGTTGCACGCACTAATGGTGATACGATACCCCTGCCCCCATTGTAGGTATGACTTCCTTATCCTTTGCTCCCCCCAAAATAAGAAGGCAAACTACATGCATGCATTTATTTAACATTTCTTATATATTGCTTTTCATGATATCAAGGTGGTTTACATTGAACAAACTGAAATTACATTGAACAGGGCATTATAACTTGGATTTAACTATTTTACAGGAAACATGGGCAATGGAGGGTTAAGTGGCTTGCCCAAGACCACGAGGAGCACCTTTGGGACTAGAAACCCCAGTCCTTCTGGCCCAAGGTTGCTGTCTTCTAGTGGGATTTGAACCCCTGACCTTCTGGCCTGAGGTATCTTGCCCCAACCACTAGGCCACTCCTCCCTCTGCATTTAGTACTGCTGCACCAGTCCAGCAACCATCATCTGCTGGAGACAGAGAAATACTGAAAGATGTTCCTAGTTGCACCAGCCTTAATACCAGTGGTGATGTCACAGAAAGCTTCTAGGTTTTTCTCTGTATGTATCAACTGCTGGCAGGGGAACACAGCCTACTTGTCTGGACTGGTCTAGCAGGACTCCAGGATAGCAAAATATCAGATAAGTAAAATTTCACCATAAGTCCTCTTGGGCAGGGATTTACCAATAGTATCTGAATTTGGAACTTGCCTTAAGCTCAGATTCAGAAAGGTGAATAGTTGAATATAAAATCCAAAACTCACCCAGTTACTAGGTTTCTACCAAGCAGGATAATGCATTTCTCCACATCCATACACATCCTCCAACAGAGCCAGTACATGCGGAGCCTAATAGGTTTTCAGTCTGTTTTTATCCATGAACTGGTTCAGTCGGGGCCATTCACACACGTTTACCTTAGCAATAACATGAGGGGGGGTTGGGCTGTGATTGCCACTGTCACCATGGCCTAAACTACAAAACATCCACTTCAAGTTTTGCTTTTGTTTTCTCACCTTTTCACTCATGATGCCACAATCATGTGTATTCAGGGCAACAAACTGCTGCTAAAGCAGGATAATGCATTATGGAGAACTTTCTCAGATTTAAAATCCTCACATTCACAGGTTTTTGACAGACTTTACCTCCAGAATCTTCTTGCCAGTCAGTTCTCTTCTGTGAAACCACACATATTGAGCAAGGACCACAGCGCAAGGCCATACATGCATCCC
The DNA here is from genome assembly GCA_033557465.1 of Ichthyophis bannanicus. Taxonomy (NCBI): domain Eukaryota; kingdom Metazoa; phylum Chordata; class Amphibia; order Gymnophiona; family Ichthyophiidae; genus Ichthyophis; species Ichthyophis bannanicus. Next base: position 279,497,598 of record CM066041.1, read on the forward strand.
GTACTGAGAATTCAGGATCTGAAATGAGAACTTTGTTGAAAAACTCCTCCAAAAAAACTAGAAAAATATAAGCAATACAGTTTCCTTTTTAAATTTTATTGTGAAAATCTATAATTAGAAAATAGTTTAGAAAAATGAAAGAAAGGGTACTAGTTTCCTCGTCCCTCCAAACCAGTCCAGATATGTGGATTTACACTCTCTTATCAACAGATAAGAGACTGAGAATCCGTGTTTCATATCATCCTGTTAGACCAGTACAGACATGTGGGTTATGCTCCCTTAGTATGATGGGGGGGGAGAAGCCGTTGGCGATGACATCAATCTGTGTGGCTGATTTACCTGCTGTCCACTTGATCTGAGGCAGCATGGGTTTACCAGAGGCAGCTCTCGTCAGTCAAATCTGATTGATTTCTCTGGGTGATCAGGAAGTTGAACTGAGGGAGAGCCCTATTGAAGAATGGTCAAGAATTTGACAGCTGAGATTTAATGCCAAAAAATGCAGGATCATGCATTTGGGCTGCAAAAATCCAAGGGAGCGGTACAGTGTAGGGGGTGAAGTACTTCTGTCCACGAAAGATGAGCGGGGCTGCATTCTGGAGTACCACCATAGCCTAAGCCTCCCCTTCCTCGCAAAGATAACTGAAAAAATAGTCCAAACTCAACTTCAGAATTTCATGGATGATCATTCCCCCCTTGACCCATTCCAACATGGCTTCGAAAAGAACCACTGAGTTGAAACCTTTATAACATCACTCTTACACTCTGTGACCTTATACACCCAGAATCCCACTCAAGGATGTCTACTCATATTTCTCGCTATATCCTCAGCCTTTGACTTACTTCCTTACCACCAACTCTTAGATAGACTCCACAAAATTGGACTCAGAGACACAACTCTGAATTGGTTCTGCTCATACTTAGAAAACAGAACACAACAGGTTCGCATAGGTAACAGCACTTCCCAACCATTAATACTAAAACAGTTTTGAATAGGTTCTATGTAAACCGCCTTGAGATTATGAAAGGTGGTATATAAAAAATGCTAAATAAATAAACAGGGATTTCCTCAAGGATCAAGTTTATCCGCTCTCTTGTTTAACATCTTCCTTCAACCCATATGCAAAATTTTCCAAAACCACGGAATCCATTACCAAATATACGCAGACGACATCATGTTCTTCTCTCCTTTCAATATAACAAACCCTGACTTCACGAATATAAGCAAATGCCTTTCAAATGTAAGGATTTGTCTCAGTCATCACAATCTTTTAATCAACCAATCAAAAACAGAAGCTCTCCAAATATTCACCAACAAATCTTATACTCCACCGACAACTCTCACACTCGGTGATTTCACCCTCCCCATAAAAATCAAATCAAATACCTTGGCCTTATTCACGATCAGAACCTCACATTCCTTGAACAGATAAGAAGAACTTTGAACACAATCTATGCCAAATTACAAACTCTTAGAAACCTCTGACTCTTTTCGTACTGTCTGCCAAGCCCTCACCACACTTACCCTCGACTACTATAATCTCATCTACCATGGCCTTCCCAAAAACAGTATTCATCCCCTCCAAAAATGGCACAGAACACAATAGCCCATCTAATCACAAATAACTCTAGACGTACACACATAACTCCAATCCTCTATGATCTCCATTGGCTCCCCATACTATCCAGAATAAAATTTAAAGCCATCACTCTCACACATAAAATCATTCTCAATGAATCAGCCCCATGCCTTTCATCACTTCTATCCAATCCCAATAATACTAGATCACGCCGCACTAATACTAAAAACTTTCTAAACATACCATCACTAAGGATAAACAGCAAGCAAATTACCTGTAACAGGGCCTTCTCACTTTATGCCCCCTCATTATGGAATGCACGCTGTGATAAGGAAGCTTATCATAGCTCAGGAAGGAGCTATAGAAAAGGTGAAGTGACTCTGAACAAGCAACCTGTCAGTTCTGGTAGAAATGAGAAAACAGAATTTTGCCATAAAAGACTACCAGTCCCAGAATGCACCAGGTTTCCAACAGCCATGAGAGGAGCTGAAGTGAGAAAACGTGTGTTCAATCAAAAGGGCTATGAGATAATCCCCAAGCACTCATGGCAAAGGGCAGGGCTTGATTCAGCACAGCTGCGCTGTGCTAGGATGGAACACTCATCTCAAAGGGCAAGGCCTGATTCAGCACAGCTGCGCTGTGTTAGGGAGGAGCACTCATCCAAGCAGAATAAGAGTAGAGTTTATTCTACAGATGACCATCTTCATGATCACCTTGGATATCCAGAGAATTGTCCTCAGTATCCTGAGAATCAGCTTGAGTTTGATCATCAGTTTCATCTGAAGGATCATCAGAAGCAGAAGCCAAACCAGACGGACAGAGAGGGAAAGAGACCCTTTGGAAGAAGGAAGAGAAAAGCCTTTGAGAGATCTAGAAGAGTCCAAAGCAGTACGTATACTGGGAGGTATTCAAAGGGCCAGCATACACTATTGGACTGGGGAAAGCCAGAGGAATGGTGCTGCAGAGCTAGGAATCACCAGAGGCTACCTGTGAGGGAGACGGCTGCATGTGGAAGGGACCCTAAGACCTGTGCCAGAAGGTATGTGAAGAGAGATCCAGTGTCCAGGGATCTGGATTGGAAGGCTGGACATAAGAACTGGACTACATACTGGCCAGGCTATATAGAGAGGAACTCTAGCAGCAATGGAAGCTCAGGTATGAACACTGATCTATGCCCTAGCTATAACCTTGAAAGACAGCAGGGAAACCAGTATTCTCCTGAAAATGCTCCATTGAGAGATTCATCTGTGCCAATCCATGATATTGAACCCATGCTTGTTGAACAAGGGGGAATAATAGCAGATGAGGATCCTGTTTATATGGACTGCTCTCTATCTAAACTCCGTTGGTAACTTTCTGTTATAAAGTACAGCAACCATCACAAAGAAATACAAATTTGTTCTTTAATCTACTCAGAAAAGCTCCTGAAGCAGGATTTGACCCACACAGTGGAAGGCAAGCCAGCTAAGGGGTTTCAGCTGGTAACTGCTAGCAATTAAGCTTTACCTAATTGCTTGTGAGCTAGGAGAGAATCACTTCTGTATCTATGTGGGAAGTAATCAGAAGTTAAGAACAGTTTGTTTCTTGCTTTGTGGCTTTTCATTTGTTGTTTTCCTGATTTTAACTTTGTTTTTCCAAGTTAACACTGAAAGCAAGTAACCTAATTTATGTGCTACCAAGCATATCTGTGTTGGGAGAAATAACCCCATAAATAAATATCTTATTGGCTTTACCCAAGAGCACAACTAAATTATTGTCAGCAGCTGTGTCTGGTGTGAATGAACTACATTGCCCACAATACCTTGCAAATCATATAGAAATATGCACTTGCCAAGAGTGTGAAGATTCTCACCCAGGCAGCCGTCTGACAACGCCCAGGCGAATTACGGAACTCTTCTGACCATGCTTAATTCTGGAAGAGACTCAAAACCCATCTCTTCCAAGAACACTTTGCCACCTTAACTCTCTCCCTCAATGCTCCTTGCTCCCATACTCCACCTACCCCTTAATGCCTATCTCATTACCCTGACAACCTCTCCTTAATAAGTTGTAAATATGTAAATAGTTTCTTGCTTGAACCATATATTCTTATGTTCAAAGGTTTCTGGGTTGAACCATATATACTCATGTTCAAAAGTTCTGTTCCATTTAAAACAGCTGTGTTACACTGTTACATTATGTTCATGGTAAACTGTCTTGAATCGAAGAAAGACGGTCTATAAAAACTGTTAAATAAAAAACATAAATAAAGTTCCTTGTCGTATACTGTCTGGTTAAATGTATATATGCCACAATGTAAATAAGTTTTGCTTGCTAGCATTTCCCGCATGCCACCCTTACCTGTACCGCAAGTTCTCTGTAATGTTTGTTGAGTTTTACTGTAAACCGATTTGATTTTATGATAAGGCGGTATATAAAACCTGTTAAATAAATAAATCTTGAGGTGGCTAGACAGGTAGAAAAGGCGATAGTGAAAGCCAGAAGGATGCTTGGGTGCATAGGGAGACGAATGGCCAGCAGAAAAAAGGAGGTGATAGTGCCTCTGTATAAGTCTCTGGTGTGACCTCATTTGGATTGTTGTGTGCAATTCTGGAGACCACACCTTCAAAGGGATATAAATAGGATGGAGTCGGTGCAGAGGGTGGCTACTAAAATGGTTAGTGGTCTTCGTTATAAAGCATATGAGGACAGACTTAAAAATATTAATATGTATATGCTGGAGGAAAGGCAGGATAAAGAAGATATGATAGAGATAAACGCACAAGAGAAGACATAGAAACATGATGGCAGAAAAAGACCACATGGCCTGTCTAGTCTGCCCTTCTATATCATCTACAATAGTCCTCTTTTTTCCTTTAGAGATCCTCTGTGTTTGTCCCATGCTTTATTGAATTCAGATACTGTCCTCATGTCCACCACCTCCACTGGGAGACTATTCCACACATCTACCACTCTTTCCATAAAAAACTATTTCCGCATATTACGCCTGAATCTGTCCCCTTTCACTCTCATGCTATGTCCCCTTATAGCAGAGCTTGCTTTCAGTGATAGAGACCCTCCTGTTCATTTATGCCACGAAGGCATTTAAATGTCTCTATCATATCACCCCTCTCCTCTAAAGTATACATATTAAGATCTTTTAAGTCTGTTCTCATATGCTTCATAATGAAGACCATTAACCATTTTAGTAGCCACCCTCTGCACAGATTCCAACCTGCTTATATCCTTTTGAAGGTGCAGTCTCCAGAACTGCAAATAAGGTGCAGTCTCCAGAACTCCAGATAAGGTCATACCAGAGATTTATACAGATGCATTATCATACTCTTTTTTCTGCTGGCCATTCCTCTCCCTATATACCCAGGCATTCTTCTGGCTTTCGCAGTCACCTTTCTACCTGTTTAGTTACTTTAAGATCATCAGACACAATCATGGCTAGGTCCTGCTCTTCTTTTGTAAACAGAGTACCTCACCCCTTAAACTGTACTGCTCCTTTGGATTTTTTCAGCCCAAATGCATGACCCTGCATTTTTTAGCATTAAATTTCAGCTGCCAAATTCTAGACCATTCTTCAAGCTTAGCTAGATCCCTCCTCATGTTATCTACCCCTTCCTGGATCTCTACTCTATTGCAGATTTTGGTATCACCAGCAAACAAGCAAATCTTACCCGACAGCTCTTCCTCAATATCACTAACAAAGATGTTAGAAAGAATCAGACCAAGGACAGATCCCTGCGGCACACCACTGGTAAACTCTTTCTTCTAAGAGTGAGCTCCATTTACCTGTACCCTTAGTCGCCTCCCACTCAACCAATTTCTAATCCAATCAGTTACATAGGATGAGAGTGAAAGGGGACAGACTCAGGAGTAATATACGGAAATATTTCTTTATGGAAAGAGTGGAAGATGCGTGGAATAGTTTCCCAGTGGAGATGGTAGAGATGAGGACAGTACCTGAATTCAAAGCATGGGACAAACACAGAAGATCTCTAAAGGAAAAGAAGAGGTTTTAGTATTGAATATGGAAGAGCAGACTAGATAGACCATGAGGTCTTTTTCTGCCATCATGTTTCTATCCATTGTTACAGGTAAGCAAACTTCTCTTATCTTCTGGAGCCAAAAGCATACCCTGTGTCCAGCACTGCGACCCATGGGTTCCTAGTGCTTAGTGTGCCGGAGAGGAGCAGGAGAATCCTACAGGGCCCCTGAAGAGGGCTGATAAGTTGGTCCCAGGCCCCCCTCTCCCTGTTGCTTTTGGTGTTTTCCCCCCTTTTTTGTACTGTTTTTTACTCTCCCATTGAGTTCCTTTCAATCCTGTTCAACCAGTCCAGATGAGTAGTTATGCTCCCTTGCCAGCAGATGGAGGCAGACTTGAGCAACTTTTAGTGATGTCATCATATGGTATATCTACTGGTGCAGCACTGAGAGAATCCAGCAGGTGACAAGGTGTGTGGACTGCTGCAGCAGTGTTGATACTCTGACTCTATTGGCCCACACTATGGTGCAGAGACTTCAGGATTGAGTCTGGAAGGGCCCAACAGTGCTTGGAGTGAGGATATGCCCTTAACTCCATGAGCAGACAGCCACGAAAAACAGGGTCGTGGAACGGACACCACCTGGTGAATGCTGGAGTCTCCATGGAGCCACCTTCTAGAGAGGCCTTACAGCTGGGCTCACAGAAGGAACCTAGTCAGTACCCTTAACCTCAGAGAGACCCTCTGAGGCACACCAAACATCCAGAACTGCTCCACGCCCCAGTAAACAACCAATCAAAGTTATGTACATAGGAAAACCCAAAACTATGGTTACACGATGCAAGGTTCCACATAAGGAACCACCATTCAGGAAAAAGATTTAGGTGTCATCGTGGATAACATGTTAAAACCCTCCTCCCAGTGTGCAGCGGCAGCCAAGAAAGCAAATAGAATTCTAAGAATCATAAGGAAAGGAATGGAGAATAAAACCAAGGATATTATAATGCCTCTGTATCGTTCCATGGTGTGACCGCAGCTTGAATATCGTGTGCAATTCTGGTCACCGTATCTTAAAAAGGATATAGCAGAATTAGAAAAGGTACAAAGAAGAGCCACCAAAATGGTAAAGGGGATGGAAGGATACCCCTATGAGGAAAGGCTTAAAAGGTTAGGGCTCTTCAACTTGGAAAAGGGACGGCTGAGTGGAGATATAGAGTAGTAACTCACCTGTAACAGGTGTTCTCCAGGAGCAGCAGGAATCAGTCCTCACATATGGGTGTCATCGGCGCAGATGAAGCCCCAGCGGAGCATTTCCCCAGCTTTCCATGAAAGCCTTTGGGAATGCTGGCACGCATGCGCGGTTCCCTTCCCGCCTAAAGGTGCCATCTTACCTCAGTCAAATGACATAGCTAAGAAGAGCACACAAAAATGTAAAAACACAAACTATGTACAACTGCAACTCCAAGGGGAGGAGGGAGGGTTGTGAGGACTGATTCCTGCTGCTCCTGGAGAACACCTGTTACAGGTGAGTAACTACTCTTTCTCCAGGACCAAGCAGGAAGTCAGTCCTCACATATGGGTGACTCCCTAGCTCTGGGCTACCGAGGAACCCAGGCTGAACAAGAGAACTCCCTCTAGTCCCAGCAGCAAAGAAAGGCTTTTCAAGGACACAACCTCCACCGGTAGCCCAACAGAGGGCAGGAGTTGCCTAAACCTCAAAGAGATTCCGGAGTACTGCTTGGCCAAAAGCACTGTCCCTATGGGACTCCTTCTCCAGACAGTAATGGGCTGCAAACGTCTGGCTTGAAGACCAAGTTGCAGCCCTGCAGATGTCTACCAAGGGCATAGAGCGGAGATGAGCCACTGAGGCAGCCATTGCCCTGACACGATGGGCTGTGACCCTACCCTGCAAAGGAAGGTCAGCCGCCTTGTAAGCCCAGGTGATACAGTCAGCCACCCAGATGGACAAGGTAACCCCAACTTATTGGGGTCAAAGGATACGAAGAGCTGAGTAGCCCTTCTATGCCCCTGCGTACGGTCAAGGTAGAAGGATAAGGCCCTCCTACAGTCCAGGGTATGCAGGACTGCTTCAGCCTGGCTTGCATGAGGCCTAGGGAAGAAGGTTGGAAGAACCACCTCCTGATTGAGGTGGAAAGAGGAGACAACCTTAGGGAGGAACTTTGGATGAGTCCTGAGGACTACCCTGTTCCTATAAATCCTGGTGTAAGGCCTATCACAGACCAGGGCCTGAAGCTCACTCACTCGCCTAGCCGAGGTAAGGGCTATCAGGAAAAGTGTCTTCCAGGAGAGGAAGCACAGTGGACAAGTAGCCATCGGCTCAAAGGATGGGCGAGTCAGTTGCTGCAAGACCACATTCAGCTCCCACTCAGGAGCAGGACGACGGATGGGGGGCTTGAGCAAAAGCAAGCCCCTGAGGAAGCGGGACACCAAGGGGTGACCTGACAAAGAATGTCCCTTCACCAGTGAGTGGTGAGTTGCTAAAGCCGAGAGGTGGACCCGAACAGAATTGGACTTAAGTCCCTGATTGGATAAGTGCAGCAAGTACTGAAACACTACCTGCACAGTACAGGAGAAAGGATCCACTGTACGTAGCTGACACCACACAGAAAACCTCTTCCATTTGAGAGCATAGGCTTTCCTAGTGGACTGTTTTCTAGAGGCTAGGACAACCTCCTCAACTTCCTGAGGCAGGCCCCAGGGAGCCAAGACTACCCTTGCAGCCTCCAGACCATCAAATTGAGAGTCTTGAGATTGGGGTGGAGCAGGGAACCCTGCTCCTGAGAGAGAAGGTCGGGTTGCAACCCCAGAGGCAGTGGGGGATCCACCGCCAGTTGAAGCAGAAGAGGAAACCAAGGCTGTCTCGGCCATCTGGGAGCTACCAGGAGGACCGAGGCCTTGTCCCGAAGAATCTTGAACAGAGTTCGGGCCACCAAGGGCGTGGGAGGAAACGCATACAGGAGGCCCTGAGACCAGGACATCAGAAAAGCATCTGGTGCGATCCTCAAAGGATGTGGTTGCCTGGAGCAGAACTTGGGTAGCTGCTTGTTTAGTGGACTGGCAAAGAGATCTATCCAAGGGAGACCCCACTTCAGGAAGATCTTTTGAACCACCAAGGGATGCAACTGCCACTCGTGGGGCTGCAGAATCCTGCTCAACCGGTCGGCCAGGCAGTTCTCCTGACCTGGGAGGTACACCGCCTTGAGAAGCATGTGGTGCTTCAGGGCAAAGGAACAAATGTCCTGAGTCTCCCGACAAAGGATCTGGGACCCAGTGCCACCCTGCTTGTTCACATAAAACATGGCCACCTGGTTGTCTGTTTGAATCAAAACTGAGCGGTGAGCCAGGGCTGGAGAAAAAACTCTGAGAGCCAAGCGGATAGCTCGAAGTTCCAGCAGATTGATCTGTTGGGCTGCCTCCCAGGGAGACCAGAGGCCTTGGGTGCACTTGTCCAGACAATGAGCTCCCCAGCCCTTCAGAGAGGTGTCGGTGGTGAGGACCACTGAGTATTCTGGCATTTGGAAGGGCATTCCCTTGAGTAGATTGGGTGGATGTAGCCACCAGCTGAGGGAGGTCAAAAGGGTTTTGGACACCCTTATCTTGTCTTGTAAGTGGCCTATGGCTTGAGACCACTGAGTCCGAAGGCACCATTGTGCAGGCCTCATATGGAGCCTGGCATTGGGAGTCACATGTACTGTCGAAGCCATGTGACCCAGAAGCCTGAGGCAGAGTCTGGCGGAGACCAGGGACCTGTTCAGAAACTGCTTTGCCATGTCCATCAGCCTTTGAGCCCTGTCTTCTGGCAAGAATGCCTTTGCCAGTTGAGAATGCAATCTTGCCCCTATGAACTCCAAGTTCTGGGAGGGGAGCAAAGTGGACTTTGCGAAGTTTATGACAAAGCCCACCTTTTGAAGTAGAGCAATGGTGTTGAGAGTGGCCTGTCTGGCCTCCAGGGACGTCTGACCCCTGATGAGCCAGTCGTCCAGATAGGGAAAGACAAAAAAGCCTTGATTTCTCAGGTAGGCCGCAACCTCTGCCAGGCACTTGGTAAAGACCCTGGGAGCGGAGGACAGGCCAAAAGGCAGTACTCTGTACTGGTAATGGTTTCCCCACAATGAACCTGAGGTACTTTCTGTGGTCGGGATGAATGAGGATGTGAGTGTACGCATCCTTGAGATCTAAGGAGCATAGCCAATCTCCCTGCTGGAGGTAGGGCAGAAGGGTCCCAAGAGTAAGCATCTTGAACTTCTCTTTCTCCAGGAACTTGTTGAGGTTTCTGAGGTCCAGAATGGGACAAAGGCCACCGGTTCTTTTGGGTATCAGGAAATACCTGGAGTAGAATCCGTGACCTTGCAAGTGGGGAGGCACAGGCTCCACCGCCCTGTCCACCAACAGACCATGAAGCTCTTGTAGAAGGAGGTCTGTGTGCAGGGGAGGCCCTGGAGGCTCCCCTAGAAAATATGGTGGTGGCAGTTGGTGAAAATGGAGGGCATAGCCATTGTGAACTATGTCCAGCACCCAACTGTCCCCGGTGATAAGGGGCCACTGGTGGGCAAAGAGGGCGAGGCGACCTCCTGTGCAGGGTGGGGAGAGCAGTGGAGAAGAGGCTACGCTCAAGGAGTCAAAAACCCCCACCCTGCTGAGTGGCAGCAGGGGCCTGAGGCTTGGGGGTCCTCTGCCTACGGGACCCATTACCCTGGTCCTTGGCTTGCTGACCCTGGGGGGCAGCTTGGGCAGCCTGATACTGAGGGTACTGTTTGTAGGCAGTGCCCTTCCTCGGGTAAAAGGGCTTTTTACCCGAGCCCTTCTTTTTATGTGAAGGGGCAGAGGTCTTCCTCGACAGCCTTGTCCAGGTAAGGTGCTCTGTCTCGAGCTGAGCGGCCTTCTCGGTCACGGGTTTGCCAAAAAGGTTCTCACCTCGGCAGGGGACATCGACCAACTTGTCCTGAAGCCTCGAAGCCATCGTAGGCGGCGCGGGAAATGAACTTCGAGCATTCCCGAATCCCCGAGGACAAGGTCTGAAATCTATGCAAGGGTTCCCCGGAGAGACCAGCAGAGAAGCCGGCCAGTTCTTTGGCCAGGTCCCGCAAGTACATGCCCATGTACAGCTGGTAAGACTGGACACGGCAAGCAAGCATTGACCCCTGGAAGCACTTCCTACCGACGCCATCGAGGTTGCGGGCCTCCCTGCCGGGGGGCACCGCAGAGTGCATCTTCTGGCTCTTCAGACGATGCATGGCTGATTCCACAACCATGGAATGGTGTGGTAGCTGTGCTTTCTGGAAACCAGGGCTTTTGCGGAGTCGATAAATGGAATCGACTCGCTTGCTTAGAACTGGCGCCGAGGCCGGGGCCTCCCACATCCGGAAGAGGAGCCGTTCCAGCATCAGAGGAACCGGGACAGTAAAGGCCTCCTTCGGAGGAGAGTCATACTGTAGAGCATCGAGCTCCTCGGCTCGAGGCTCTTCCTCGGGATCGGCAGGGATAGCCAAGGCAGCAGCCATATCCCGGACGAACTCCGAGAACCTAGTGTCTTCCGGAGGGGATCTACTCCGGGGATCAGACTGCGGTGAGCCCGACGGGACGCACCGAGTCTTAAAAGTATTGGGAGACTCCTCGTCCTCCGTCTCCCAGGCGGACTCGTCTGAGGAGGAGTCAGGGTCCAACCCCGCGGGGCCCCGAGCCACCCGCCCCGACGCCAGGGGCACCGGCGTCGACACCCTCGGTCCCGAACGGGAGGTCGAGGGAGACCTCGACCGAGGACGACTTCGAGCCGCGAGGGTCTCAAGTATCGGCTCAGTCTCCGGGGTTGACTTCGAAGTCGACGTCCCGGTGGTCGGGGCAGATGCACCAGACATGCTGGCCATCAGTGCCCGCTGCTGCTCCATGAAGGCAGACAGTCTGCACTCCAAGGCTGTCATCCTGAGACTCAGCTCGGGAGACGCAGCAGCCACTGACTCGGGCCCCGGCAGCGGCTCTCTGGGAGGAGAATCCACGAGGACTACGGGGCTTACGTGTCCAGCAGACTCCGGCTCCACGCGAGGATCTTTGGCAGGCTTCTCTTGGTCCACGGGCCCGGGACGGCGGTCGGGGGTCTTAGACCTGGCCCTCGAGGGACCAGGGACCTCCTCCGACGCCGCCCTCGCGAGCCGCTTCTTCCTCTTACGTTCCCAGTCGGGGGACCCCCTGTCCGAAGAGCTTCGACGGTGCTCGGGATCGGAATCCCGAGATGTCGAAGCCTCTGACGAGGTCCGGGCCCGGCCGGAGGCAGAGTCAGAGAAAAACCTTTCCTTTTGATGCTGTCGACTCTTTAGTGCCTTGGAAGACATCTTCCCACATGGCCCACATGACTTCGGGTCGTGGTCAGGGCCGAGGCACCGAAGGCAGCAGTCGTGTGTGTCGGTGAGAGACATAATTTTCTTACACCGATCACATTTTTTGAAACCACTGGAAGCCATTGGGGAAAAAATAGCCCCAGCGAGGTCAAAAGACCGGCCTTCCAGTGAAAAATGAAGAAAGGGCGCGAACGCCAGCCACAAAGGGCAAAAACCGAAAAATGAAGAAAACGGGCTCGATACCGGTGTACCGAACCCGGCGGGAGGGGAACCGGCGTCGAACCGGAGAAAAAATAGCGAAAATCGCCGAAGAAAAAATCACTTTTATCTGGGAGAACAGGACACACGTCCGATGGGCTTCTCGGAAAAAAAGAGACTGAGGTAAGATGGCACCTTTAGGCGGGAAGGGAACCGCGCATGCGTGCCAGCATTCCCAAAGGCTTTCATGGAAAGCTGGGGAAATGCTGCGCTGGGGCTTCATCGGCGCCGATGACACCCATATGTGAGGACTGACTTCCTGCTTGGTCCTGGAGAAGATAAGGAGGTCTATAAATTAATGAATAGAGTGGAATGGGTAAACATAGATAGACTGTTTACGCCAGTGGTTCCCAACCCAGTCTTCGGGTACCCCCAGGCCAGTCAGGTCTTCAGGATATCCACAATGAATATGCATAGAAAATCTACATGCATTGCTTCTATGTATGCAGATCTATCTCATGTATATTCATTGTGGATACCCTGAAATCCTGTCTGGCCTGGGGGTACCTGAGGACTGGGTTGGGAACCACTGGCGTAAACAGTCTATCTACGTTTACCCCTGGTTTATGCCATTAAAAAAAGTAGAAATACTAGGGAACATGCAATGAAGCTTGTCAGACGGCTGCCTGGGTGAGAATGTTCACAGTCTTGGCAAGTGCATATATCAATATGATTTGCAAGGGATTGTGGGAAATGCAGTCCATTCACACCAGACACAGCTGCTCACAATAATTAGTTGTGATTGAGTGTAAAGCCAATAAGATATTTATTTATGGGGTTATTTCTCCCAACACAGATATGCTTGGTAGCACATAAAACAGGAAACTTGCTTTCAGTGTTAAACTTAGAAAAACAAAATCAGGAAAACAACAGCTGAACTTGTCAGGCAATCAAAACAAAAGAATAAAGACCTGGTTGGTAACAAACTGGTCTTTTCTGTAGGCTTTAGCTAATATTTTCTTAGCAGTGTTTCAAACAACAAGCAAAACCCACAAAGAAAGGAAAAACTGTTCTTTTCAGGTTAACTTCTTATATCTTCACACATAGATTAAGAAGTGATTCCCTCAGAGCTCACAAACAATTAGGTAAGGCTCAATTGCTAGCAGTTATCCAGCTGAAACCCCTTAGCTGGCTTGCTTTCTACTGCGTGGCCCAAAATCCTACTCAGGAGCTTTTCTGAGTAGATTAAAGAACAAGTTTGTATTTCTTTGTGATGGTTGCTGTACTTTGTAACAGTAAATTACCAAAGGAGTTTAGACAGAGAGCAATCCATATATTCACAGCCTATATCTAAGACTTCTCCTTCCCCTTCTTCAACAATCATGGGTTCAATATCAGGGATTGGCACAGAGGAATTTCTCAATGGAGCACTTTCAGGAGAATACTTGTTTCCCTGCTGTCTTTCAAGGTTATAGCTAGGGCATAGATCAGTGTTCATACCTGAGCTTCCATTGCTGTTAGAGTTCCTCTCTAAATAGCCTGGCCAGTATGTAGTCCAGTTCTTATGTCCAGCTTTCCAATCCAGATCCCTGGACACTGGATCTCTCTTCACATACCTTCTGGCACGGGTCCTAGGGTCCCTTCCACGTGCAGCCGTCTCCCTCACAGGTAGCCTCTGGAGATTCCTAGCTCTGCAGCACCATTCCTCTGGCTTTCCCCAGTCCAACGGTGTATGCTGGCCTTTTGAATGTCTCCCAGTATACGTACTGTTCTGGACTCCTCTAGCCCTCCCAAATGCTTTTCTCTTCTTTCTGCCAAAGGGTTTCTTGCCCTCTCTGTCCGTCCGCTCTGGCTTCTGCTTCTGATGATCCTCCAGATGAAACTGAGGATAATTCTGAGGATGAGGATAATTCTCTGTAGAATAAACTCTACCTTTATTCTGCTTTGATGAGTGCTCCACCTTAGCACAGCGCAGCTGTGCTGAATCAGGCCCTGCCCTTTGAGATGAGTGCTTAGGGATTACCTCATAGCCCTCCTGATTGAACACACGTTTCCCCACTTCAGCTCCTCTAATGGCTGTTGGAAACCTGGTGCATTCTGGGACTGGTAGTCTTTTATGGGAAAATTCTGTTTTCTTATTTCTACCAGAACTGACAGGTTGCTTGTTCAGAGACACCACCTTTTCTATAGCTCCTTCCTGAGCTATGATAAGCTTCCTTATCACAAGCTACAGGGTAACCCATTTAAGACTAATAAGAGAAAATATTTTTTCACTCAACATGTAATCAAACTCTGGAATTCGTTAGCAGGAGATGTAGTAAAAGCTGTACGTGTAGATGGGTTTAAATAAAAGGTCTGGACAAGTTCTTGGAGGAAAGGTCCTTAAACCATTATTAAAGAGGACCCGTGAAATCCACTGCTTATCCCAGGATGAGCATTATGGAAGCTGTGGACTTTGGGTACCTGTCAGATACTTGTGACTTGGATGGGCCACTGTTGGAAACAGGATACTGGGCTTGATGGACCTTGGTCTGACCCAGTATGGCATTTCTTATGTTTTTATATATATTTTGGCATCACGATTTTAATTATTAAACTTTTTTTGCAAATATAAGTAAAATGAAAGATTTCACTGCTTGGTCCCTCCCACCAGCAGAAAAAGAGCAGCATTTTTAACCTACGAGTGCCTCATTTTGCCAATTTCAATCTCATTTCTGAACATAAGAAGCCAGCAAGTCATCTAACATGGCAGGGCTTCATGCATTCAAATACCAGACTGCAGCCTGCAGAGAAGGCACACAGGTAAGACTCCTCAACACATCCTGGCTTAGGAGTGAGGTTCATTATTGTCATGTTATGTGCAAAACTAACCTGTTGAATAAATTGCTCCCTAAGAAGCGCTGCTGTCCTACAGATGGTGGTTGGGGGGGGGAATGCTAGTACTAAGTGATCTGTTCAATTTGGTAGAGAGAATGAAGGGAGTCCAATGGACTCTCTTCATGAAAAATTATAGTAATCTACTCTCAAAATATACCTAAAATCACATTCTTTCAGTTTTATTTCTACAAAATATTTTTAGGTTCAATACAAAATCTTCAAAGCTGGTGGGTATGTCTTCCCTACAAGACAATTAGTCATACACCAGAGAAAAATAATCCAGGGCTGGTGGTTTTAATGGCCCTGGATTGGGTTTGGAGACTATGGTACACCAACATTGATAGGGAAATAAATAAAGCTTAAAGTGTGTAGCAGGACTATGAGGCCCGCAAGGGAAAATAGGAATCCTGTATATATCTATATATGGAAAGGAATAGGCTGTGCTAATACAAATTTATTGTTCTACACGGAGATGACTAACATCTGTGAAGTTACTGATAAACTGTGGTGGGCCTCAGGGGATGAGTTGATGACTTATGTATATGTTTCTGTTAATGTATAAAAGACAGACAGCCCCTCTAACCTGTGGAATAAATTTACATACTACTTATGTGTGAGTGTGTGTGTTTGTTCCCCTGGAATTCCAGACAGAGAAGGTAAGGTGATTCCTCAGCCCAGAGGATTAACGGATGTCCCGAGTGTAAGTGGTATATAGTGCTGGGAAAGGAATAACCCACGCTAACAATTTGGTGTCAGAAGTGAGGATTTCCCCGTTGCACTGGGATTTCCAGACTTTTTAAATTGACGTCGCTTTGGTAGCTCGTCTCGGGAATGCACTTTGGTAGCGCTATGCATAACAGGGATGTCCTGCTGGGCCTGTGGTAATACCCTTTTCCTTCTCTGTGGCTTGTGTGATTGTGTGAGCTTGGCAAGACGCCCCTGCCTCAGCCTGAAGCGATAGCGCTAGTGACGGTTGTTGGCAGAAAGCAAGTGGCCAAGCGTGCGATTGTTGGATATTAATTAGAGGATGGGGGGGTCCCAAGGTAAGGGGACCGCTCCAGAATCCGCAGGAGTGCGTGCGCAGCCAAATGTTGTGATAAGGTTTAAAACTGCAGCTAAGAAGGCATCCTATTCTCGCCGTACCCCGGTCCCTCCTGGCGCACCCCCAGCAGATGGGGAGACGCCGAAGGAATACGTAGACAGAGTGACAGGGGGTTATTATAATAATCCCTGGGTGGATAATATGGCGGGGTGGACAGAAGGTTGACATAGCTCAAATCCTTTTCCCGGGGAGCCCTCATAACCCCTTTCATAAGCTGGATTCAAATGACGTGAGAACTTCTAACAGTGATAGAGTGACAGGAGACCCCACCTCTAAGGGCCATATATACACTCAGTATCCTTTTCTAACTATTGGTAACCAGCTTGTTGTTAAGCCCCTGGATCCCGCCATCCTTTCTTCTATTTTACAGCATGCCCTGAACCCCATGAAAACGCCAGCTGCCACTGTGCACTACTTGCAACGTATGACTCGTGGTTTGCAGTGCACGGCGCAGGACTACCGCCTCATTATTGAGGGTGTCCTGGGGTATGATGAAGAAACCCCATTTGATTTTTCTAGGGTTAAGTCACTGGTGAATCCTTATTAGACGCCGGATGATTCTAATTATCCCCTCCGATATCCCGAGATGATAAAAAAGATGTGGGACGAAGTGTTAGAAGAGTTTGAGCGTTTATTTGGGGCGAAACAGAATCTTGCTGCATCTATTGCATGCGTGCAGGAACCAGGGGAAGGAGTTTCACAGTTTGTGCGAAGGTTTCGTAAGTGTTGGAAGGAAGAGGCAGGTTTATCACAGGAAGGCCTGATGGCTTCGATGTATATTCAGATGCTGTTTGGGGCTATGTGCCCCGAAGTGACTGTAGCATGTAAGCGAATGATAGATGCTTGGTTTAGCATGACTCCGGCAGAATTAGAGAAGGTAATATTAACGAAGGAAGCGGCGGGATGCTTTGCAGATATGGAAGTTAAGAAAGGTAAAATTTCTCATGCTTGGCAGCAGGATATTGGTTGCCAGCAATCCTACCCTGGGGGATATCAACCCCCGGGGCCTCAGTGGTCGCAATCTCGGGGTTGGAGGGGACAGCGGGGCCGGTTTTGAGGCAGGCGGGGTGGTGGAAGAGGAGTAGGGCAGGGAATATCTAGGAATCAGATTTGTTTTCATTGTAAGCAACCAGGACATTGGAAAAATGAGTGCCCCTATGCAGCAGGTAGCGGCCCCGTGCCGACTTGGGGGGGGGGCCTTGCCCCCTCCCGCGATGCCATCGGCACCACTCCCTCCCCCATCTAGTAGCCCGCAACCCCTGTTATCCCTATTACATGGCAACAGCCCCCGCAACGCCCATAGGGCTGCCCTGAGGCAACTGTTCCGATCTGGGTTCAGTTAACGGGTGGATGGAAGGAGCCCCCTTGTTGTACGTTGTGCATTAATGGCCAGCAAGTCTCCTTTGTAATCGATATGGGAGCGACTTGCTCTACGTTGCATGCCTCTGTTTGTAGGGAACCCTTAACGCCAGGTCCTGCCTCAGTTGGGATAAATGGAACCTCTACCCCCACATGGATTACACCCCCGTTGTCTGTCTCCGCGCTTGGTAACAATACTGTTCTGTTTACACATTCATTTACGATTATTCCCTCCTGTCCAGTGAGTCTCCTGGGGCGGGACCTGTTGTGTCGCTTAGAAGCAGTAACTATTAGTAATTCAGATGGCTCTTTTGCCTTGCACTCTCCTTTTTTATTAAATATGATTTCTACAGAGGTTCCTCCTAAACTCTGGGCCACCTCCCCAACTGACGCCGGGTTGGTCCCCTGTACGCCGTACGTGGCACGTTTGAAGGATCCTCAAGCTGTCGTCTGTATTCGACAGTACCCTTTGTCTGGCCCTAAGGAAACTGCTTTGCAGTCCATGATCCAGGATTTTGTTGCAGAAGGTATTGTAGTTCCTACTGTTTCTCCTTATAATACTCCCGTGAATCCCGTCCCTAAGGGGGATTGGTTCCGTTTTACCCAGGATTTACGGGCCGTAAATCAGCTTGTTGTCCCACTGGCACCGGTGATGCCCGATATTGCCGGGCTACTTACTCTTATTCCTAAGCAAGCCAAATGCTTCATGGTTATTGATTTAGCTAATGCCTTTTTAGTGTACCCCTGGACCCCATCAGGCCTCTTATGGCTTTCATACATGCAGGCAAACAATATACCTGGACTCGCCTGCCACAGGGATACATTGATTCCCCGGTGGCGTATTCTCTTGTTCTTAAGGCATCAATTGAAATGTGGCATCCGCCTTGTTCCTCCACCCTTCTCCAGTATATGGATGATTTGTTGTTATGTTCTAAAACAATCACAGAATGTGAAAATGACTCTGTATCCTTGCTCTGCCATCTAGCCTCCCATGGACATAAGGCTTCTTTAAAAAAGCTCCAGTGGTGCTGTGAGCGTGTTACCTACTTGGGGTTTGTGCTGTCCCCTGGAAACCGGGCGCTCTCTCCCACCCGAGTATGGGTAATTATAAAATTATCGCCTCCAACAACAGTGACACAAATGCTGGCTTTCCTTGGATTAGTATCCTTCTGTCGTGCTTGGATCCCGGGCTGTGCTTATTGGGATTCCATATTGCGAAGGGCTACTTTGCAGTTACCAGGCTCTGCATCTATTGAATGCACCAAAGAAATGCTTTCTGCATTTGCTACTTTGAAAAGCTGCTTATCTGCTTATCTCGGCTCCTACACTTGGACTACCCGATATGGGAAAATGTTTTACTTATATGTAAGGGAAGAGGGAGGAACTATGGCAGCTATTTTGGCTCAAGACCACGGGGGGGGGGGGGGCGGGGGGGGAGGGGAGGGGAATGCGCCCAGTCGCATATTTATCGAAAAAATTGCCCCTCCAGGTACCCTACATGTTTGCGAGCCCTGGCGGCTTCGGCTATTGCCGTACAGATGACTATCCCGATTACCCTGTCTCATGAGACTATTCTGTTTTCTACCCATTCTGTTTTGAATGTGTTAAAGAACCTTACTACGCAACACATGACAGCCCAGCACCTTAGTGGGTATGAGGTAATTTTAACAACTACTGAATTAGCACCCAGCTTCGATGTAGGCTTTTTTTAGCTCTTAAGCCACAGGTCCTACAGCTGGGTGCTACTTTTTTCCTAAGATTTCCCTGTAAATGTGCTGTGAATTATGTTGGTGCTTCATATATTTTTACCGATGTATCCCATTTGGAAAACTTTATTGCAGACAGAAGGGTAGGGTGAGTTTTCCAGGGGAGTTCAACCGTAGGTTTTTCTTTTTCCTCCTGTCATGTGGGCCTTGTGCCTTATTTTCTTAATTTTCTACTTGTGGTTTAATTGTAACTCCACAGCCGAATCCCAGTAATGTGGTCTATATCAGATTTTATTTCCTTATATTTATGATTTTGTGAGATGATATTTTCCTTTCTGAAAAGAAAAAAAAAACGAAAAAAAAACCCAACTACTGAAGGGTTGTCGGTTAAACAGCAATCCGCTGCCTTTACCCCGATGCTGGCCTTGCAGGCCTTAATGCGCCCAGTTGATGATTCCAAGTTGCCCCAAGAAGAATATGATTGCTTAAAGTTGATTAACTTTGAGACGTCAGTACGTCCTGATTTGCCCTCCTCCCCGCTCCTGGACGCTCCACATATATTTGTGGACGGGAGCTGTGTCCGTCCTGTAGACAACGCCTACATTGCTTCTTATGCCATTGAAGAACTCCCAAATATTTTGCATGAAGCCCAGTTATTACCTTATGGTTCTGCACAAGCTGCAGAATTGGTAGCGCTTACTAGAGCCTGTGAATTATTTGCTGATAAACATGTTAACATTTATACAGATTCCAGGTATGCCTTTGGGGTGGTGCATGATTTTGGTCTCTTATGGGGGCGTAGGGGATGGAAAATGGCAGATGGTAAACCAATTTCTCATGCACAATTGGTTAATGAACTGCTGGCTGCCTTATGTAAACCCAGAGAAGTCGCCGTTATTAAATGTACTGCACACAGATATGACACTTCTATTGCCTCTCAAGGTAATGCCTTAGCTGATCTTGCAGCCAAACAGTGTGCACAAGCCCAAATTGAACTCTTACATAGTAATAATATCTCTCAGGGCATGCCGACAGTTTCTTATTATTTATCTGATCCTCCACTGTCTGAATATTATGTTTCCCCCTCTTGAGCATTCTTTTCCTATGCACCACTTGCAGGCTGCTGCAGATCCTAAGGATATTATGTATTGGGAACAGCATAATCTGAGTTTAAATTCAGCACAGATTTGGCAGGAAAAATGGGAGGGGGGTGAAGAGGAGTGCCGAAAGCGGCAGCCCCTCTCTTAATTGGTCAAGTACATGGGGTAGGGCATAAAAACAGAAAGACAGTTCTTAAGGAGTTACAGGAAATATTTGTTTGCAGAGATTTGCCTCATTTAGTGGAATCACAATTGAGTCAATACTTAGTATATGCTAGGAATAATGTTCAGCAGGGAAAAGCAATAGGACAATTGCAACATTTACCCCCACCCCAAGGTCCGTTTCAGGCCCTACAAGTAGATTTCACATGTATGCGACGCTTGATAGGGGGTTATAAGTATTTGTTGGTCATTGTAGATAGGTTTTCAAAGTGGCCAGAGGCTTTTCCCACGACCAAGGAAGATGCTAGAATAGTAGCAAAAATTCTCTGTAAGGAAGTTATTCCCTGCTTTGGGTGTCCCCTTTCTATAGATTCTGATCAGGGACCAGCATTAACCTCTAAGGTGTTACAACAGATTACTCAGATGTTTGCCATTGATTGGAAATTTCATGTCCCATATCACCCACAGTCATCAGGGATAGTAGAACGAATGAATCGAACAATTAAAGAAAAATTGAAAAAGGCTACACAACACGCCCCAAGAAGGTGGCCAGTGTATCTGCCAGCTGTATTGGCAGAAATTAGGCTAACCCCCGGGGCATCTGGATTCTCTCCTTTTGAAATTCTGATGGGATGACCCTTCCCCTTCCCCTGGAAATGGCCCGAGGGAACGGTGATAATGGCGGATGACTTGTTGCTAACACAGGAAGAATATGCTACACAGCTAGCTAAATATTTATGCACGGTGTCTGAACAAGTGTACAATGCTTTCCCTTTTCCTTCTACAGAACCGATGCACTCGTTCCACCCGAGAGACCGTGTGCTGGTAAAGCTGTTTCATAAGAAGGGCCAGGCATTATTGCAGTTACTTGCACAGCCGTGCTGACTGATAAGCATCCGACCTGGGTACACGCATCACGTGTCAAGAGTGCACCGGAGGATTCCTGGAAGACGCCTGGCTCGCCCCAGCCATGAGGACCTTGGATGCAGGCACATTGGACAGAGAACAATGCAACTTGGATTCAGGCCCTGCAGAACTCCACTACTTTTATGTGCTCTTATACACCTGTTTCCACGGTGGCTGAAGCACCTGAGCGCGCCACCACTGACCTCCAGTTAATAATGTCTGCTTAACTGTCCTTCAGCTGTTCTTATAGTGGGCCTATGCAGGCCCAAAGGGGGGATTGATAGGGAAATAAACAAAGATTAAAGTGTGTAGTAGGACTAAGAGGCCCGCAAGGGAAAATAGGAATCCTGTATATATCTATATATGGAAAGGAATGTGCTGTGCTAAGACAAATTGATTGTTCTACACGGAGATGACTAACATATGTGAAGTTACCGATAAACTGTGGTGGGCCTCAGGGGATGAGTTGATGACTTATGTATATGTTTCTGTTAATGTATAAAAGACAGACAGTCCCTCTAACCTGTGGAATAAACTTACATACTACTTATGTGCGAGTGTGTGTGTTTGTTCACCTGGAATTCCAGACAGAGAAGATAAAGTGATTCCTCAGCCCAGAGGATTAACGGACGTCCCAAAGGTAAGTGGTATATAGTGCTGGGAAAGGAATAACCCACACTAACAAACATGGCCAGACTCTCAGTGAGGGAGTTGTTGACATTTCCAGACATTGCTAATCTACTGTGGCAAGGTTCAATCCAGATGGTGGATGGTGAATTCTCGCTTAAGGCCTAGCTTTTGAGAGAGCAAGTCTACTGAAGAGGTGATATTCAGGTAGTGTAATTTCCATTCTTGGAAGAAGTCAACCTCCCTGACATATGTCCAGGTTTGGCAGATATTTCAGGCTTGGTGTGACGATCATACAGTCCTCCCTGCCCAATATTCTGTTTTTTTCTTCAAGATGTCCTTGAGTGAGGGGACTAACCTTGAACTCCTTGAAGGTTCAGGTGGCGGTGATTGCCTGTTACAGGGGAGCAGTGCAGGGGCATTCAATGATGACTCATCCTGATGCCAGTCACTTCTTGCATGTTATTAAAACATGTAAAGTTCCCTGCATGGACTATCATCCCTCCATGGGATCTCAACCTGGTGTTAAAGGCAATGGTTAAGACCCCCTATGATTCTTTATAATACATTTCTCCTGAGGATTTGATTCAGAAATTAGTATTTCTGGTGGCAATTTGTTTGGTAAGAAGGATCTTTTAGTTGCAGGCTCTCTTATATAGAGAGTCCTTCTAGGTGATATCAAAGAAAAAAGTGATTCGACCTGTACCTTCATTCCTTCCCAAGGTGGTATCTCCATTTCATATGAATTAGGTGGTTGTTCTTCTGGACTTTGCTCCAGGAACCAGCAGTGAAACATCAAGAATATTGTATTTGGATATTTGAATGGAACTAGGAGAAACAGAATGGTTTAAAATCAGCAAAGGTGTATGACAAGGTTGCATACTTTCCCCCTACCTCTTTAATTTATATGCAGAACAAATCATTTAGAGAAGCAGGACTATATGAAGACAACAGGTGTGAAAATTGGTGGAAGACTCATCAACAACCTTCGCTATGCTGATGAAACCACATTACTGGCTGAAAGTGAAGATGATCTGAAACATTTGCTTCTCACGATCAAGGAACATAGTCTTAAAATGGGCCTGTTCCTTAACGTTAAGAAGACAAAGATCCTGACAACTGGCAAAATCAATACATTCATCATTGATGGAGAAGAAATTGAAATAGTTGACATCTTTAAACTACTTGGATCAACAATCAATAAAGAAGGGACAAGCAGTCAAGAAATCAGACGATGCATTGCTCTTGGCAGAATGGCTATGAAGGACCTAGACAAGATTCTCAAGAGCAGAGATGTCTCTCTCCATACAAAGATTTGACTTATTCAAGCCATGGTATTTTCAACATCATATGGATGCAAACGTTAGACAGTGAAAAAGACAGACAGGAAGAAAACTGAACTCTTTGAATTATGGTGCTGGCGATGAATACTGTGTGTATCATGGACTGCCCGAAGAACAACCAGTCAGTATTAGAGGAGATCAAACCTAAGCTTTCTTTAGAAGCTCAGATGACAAGATTTTGACTTTCATACTTTGGACACATCATGCGAAGAGAGAGATCATGAGACAAAGACATAATGCTTGATAAGGTCAACACAAAAGAGGAAGGCCGGCAATGAGATGGACCGATACAATAACAGCAGCTATGGGTGCCAGTCTATCAACAATGAGCTGCCTGTCTGAAGACCGAACACAGTTTAGATCAACAATCCAGAGGATCACCATGAGTCAACATTGACTCAACGGCACTTAACAACATTTGAAGAGCACTGATGTGTTAGCTGTGGAGGGAACGCTGAAGATCAGACCACCTTGTCATGTTTATTGTTCTGAGGAAGGGCGAAGCAGCCTCTAAAACATCTATTGTCCTGTGGGTTAAGGAGGCTGCTCTTTCGGCATACATGAGTTGTGGTCAGGAGGCTCCTACAGGATTGATAGCTTACTCGATCAGAGTGCAGGCTTTGTCTTTGGAGGAACATGGGTTGATTCCACCATAAGATATTTGTCAGGCAGCCACTTGGACATCTCTGCATTCATTTGTGCAACACTATCAGTTAGATGTTAAGGCCAGGATGAATGTGGCCTTTGGAGCGAGGGTATGACAGATCTGTTTAGCTGGATCCCTCCCTACTGTATGTGATTACTGCTTGAATACTTCCTGCGTGTCTAGAGCAGGGGTTCTCAACCCAGACTTTGGAACACACACCTAGCCAGCCTAGTCAGGATAACCACAATGAATCTGTATGAGAGAGAGTTACATGCACTGCCTCTTGTATAACTTAACTCAGGAAGAATACATGGATATACAAATGATATTACTCAGTGGTTGACTTGTATTTTTGGGCATACTGATTGGACTATTGGATTTGTGTCTGTTTTATTGGTTGAAAATGAAAGATTTTAAAAAAGGAGAGAAAATTAGCAGGTAAGGCCTAATTTCTCCACATTTTTAATGAAAAGATGGTCTTTAAACAGTTTTGGATTTGCTGATGCTCAAACAGTTTTCAGTTGACAATGCTGAAAATGCTTCCATTTAGGGAGAAAATATAATAAATAACTTGTTTGTATGACGGGTTACTCTGATCTGTCCTCACGCCATCAACACCTAGTCTCCCACTATACCAGGATGAATGTCTGAATTAAGGAACAGGACACAGATATAGCTAGTTAAAGCGTGTCCCAGTTTTTTTTTATATTGGGCCATATAATCGGAAATTCATATATGTGGGCTGTGTGAATTTTTAGCTGGTTATATATTGCATGGTTCATAAAAAAAAAAAAAAAAGGTGTTAAGCTCTTCTGGAACAGTGACTTCGTATCTACCAAATAGCTCAGCAATTCAAAATCATGTGTGAAAACTGATCAGGTAAAAAACAGTTTGCTTTAAAAAAATTCTCAAGCAGACTCCATATTGGAAGCCCCTGCCAATATTAATGTAATGACTATAGGATAGAGGGCTTTCTCATATGTAGGCCTTATATTTTGGATTAACTGCCTTTGACTTGAAAATGTCAGATTCAATTGTTTTTAGAAAATATTGAAAACTTGGCCTTTGGGTAAGGGCCATATTAAAACAAGTAATTAAAAAGAAATCTTAAGGTCAGGTGAACTACATGGACTTACAGCAGCTCTAGTCATAATCCAGAGCTACCAGAGTAAATGGGACTGGGTAAAAACGAGGTCCTCCCAGATCTAGGGTATTCCATCTTAAAGCAACTTGTGGCATATCTGCCTTTTACCTAATTGGCAGGGAACTGTGTGAAAACAGGATCCAGTCATAAAGGTGCAGGTCCTACGGAATAAATGTGCATAACATCACAGAGCTTATACAATAATTTTTTACATTCTTAATGCCTTTAGGTTGCTCAAGTGTATTGAGTGACACTGGTCTTAGTTTATGCAGTATACACCTTGCAGTATCCTAGCTGTTAATTATTTATTTAGCAGTTTTTTTATACCGCTTTATCATTTCAATCAAAGTGGTTTACATTGTAACTTAAACTTAGTAAACATACATTAGACAGGGACATTGATAACTTGGATTTTTCTGAGCAATGGAGGGTTAAGTGACTTGCCCAAGGCCACAAGGAGTGCTAGTGGTTCCCAAGCCAGTGCTCTAACCACTAGGCTACTCCTCTTTCAATAAAGATAAACTCTCTCTTGATCAAATTCCAAAACATTTTGGCATGAAATTTATATGGATCAGTACTAAAATAAAGCCCTGATGAATTCTGGGTTCCTCCTTCAGGTCCTTGGTTAGAATTGCACAATGGCTATGTGGTAGGCTATGGCCTGTAAACTAGGCCTAGACCCCAACCCCCACCTGAGACTAGTGCTGAAAAGAACCAGAGTTTGAGAAACTGCTTTAAACTGCTTTTGAAACTGTTTTTGAAAAGTCTGTATAATTCCTCTATGCTGATGACAGACATGTTCCTGCATTCTCTAAGCTAGAAATGGCCTTGAAGTAGAAATTTTATTTATTTATTTATTTATTTATTTGCAGTCTCTTTTATACCGCGCTATTCGACATCAGTGCGGTTTACAATGAACATAAGAGTTGCACATCTCAATTTCGTGATTTGTGCTTACAGTGAAACAGGTATAATAACTTGGGTATACATTAAACAGGAAAATTAAACTTGGGTATGCATTAAGCAGGTTATAACAGGTAAAATAGGGTATAAATAACCAGTCCTTAACAAGGAGACACGATGAATAATATAGTCTACTTTATGCAACAATATAATGAGTTATGCGGCACTGCATAAGTTTCTCATGGTGGTTGGAGGGGAAGGTGTGATTGTGAGTGATCAGTCTGGGAATGTGACGTGCATGAGTTTGAGGTGCTGCATTGAGATGTGAGAGTGGGTGAGTGTGGGGAGAAGACTAAATCATCGTAGTGATGAAGAAAGAGGTGCCGTTTCAGCGCCTTCCTAAATTGGGAGAGTTCACTGATGGTTCTGATAGTTGCTGGTAGTGCGTTCCAGCAGGATGGAGCAAAGAAGGAGAAGGCTCTGGATCTAGTGAATTGAGAACACTTCGTGCTTGCCTTAGGTAATATGAGAGTATTTGCAGCATTCGATCTCCTTGCTCGATTGGGAGGTGTGATTGAAATTAGATCAGTAATGGCAGTAGCAGGGTATTTATTGATGGCTTTATGGGTCATAATTAGGATCTTGAATGAGATCCTGGCTTGTATGGGTAGTCAGGGCCGGCCCGTCCATTGAGCAAGAATGTTTTTTGCACAGGGCCCCGCGTTTCAGGGGGCCCCGCGCAAAGAACATTCTGCTTTTTTTTTTAATTTAAAAAAAAACCTGTCTCTGGCTGCTGCCGCGTCCGTCGCAGCAGCGGCAGAATGGCGTGTCCCGCGGGGCCCCTTCTCCTCGTCGAGCCCTCTGCAAGGGCTTTCAGATTCGCGAAGGGAGAGTGCTCCCTCGCGTCTCTGTAAAGCCCGCAGGGGCTAATGGGAAATTTCCCATCTGCCCCTTTAGACGCGAGGGACTGATGGGAAATTTCCCATTAGCCCCTGCGGGCTTTACAGAGACGCGAGGGAGCACTCTCCCTTCGCGAATCTGAAAGCCCTTGCAGAGGGCTCGACGAGGAGAGGGGGGCCCCGCGGGACACGCCATTCTGCCGCTGCTGCGATGGACGCGGCAGCGGCAGCAGCTAGAGCCAGGTTTTTGTTTTGTTTTTTTAATTTGCCGGAAGGGAAGGGAAGGGAAGGGAAGGGGGGGGGGCTGATGGAGGCTGTCTGGAAATGGGGTGATGGGGGGTTAGGACTGGAAATGTGCAAGGGGGGGGGTTAGGACTGGAAATGTGCAAGGGGGGGTTAGGACTGGAAATGTGCAAGGGGGGGGGTTAGGACTGGAAATGGGCTGGAGGGGGGGTTAGGACTGGAAATGGGCTAGGGGGGGTTAAGACTGCTAATGGGCTGGGGCTGATGGAGGCTGACTGGAAATGGGCTGGGGGGGTTAAGACTGGTAATGGGCTGGGGGGGTTAAGACTGCTAATGGGCTGGGGCTGATGGAGGCTGACTGGAAATGGGGTGAGGGGGGGTTAGGACTGGAAATGGGCTGGGGGGGTTAGGACTGGAAATGGGCTAGGGGGGGTTAAGACTGCTAATGGGCTGGGGCTGATGGAGGCCGACTGGAAATGGGCTGGGGGGGTTTAGGACTGGAAATGGGCGGGGGGGGTTTACGACTGTAAAGGGGGTGGGGGGTTAAGAGTGGTAATGGGCTGGGGGCTGATGGAGGCTGTCTGGAATGGGGTGATGGGGGGGTTAGGACTGGAAATGGGCTGGGGGGGGTTAAGACGTAATGGGCTGGGGGTTGATGGAGGCTGACTGGAAATGGGGTGATGGGGGGTTAGGACTGGAAATGGGCTGGGGGGGGTTAAGACTGGTAATGGGCTGTGGGCTGATGGGGGCTGTCTGGAAATAGGGTGATGGGGGTTAGGATTGCTAATGGGCAATGGGGGGGGGTAGGACTGCTAATGGGCTATGGGGGCGCAAGGACAGGAAAATGGCTGATGGGGAGGGTTAGTCCTTGAGGTGGGCTGATGTGGTTAGGACTAGTAATGGGCTGTGGGCTGATGGGGGGGGTTAGGACTGGCAATGGGCTATGGGGGGGCTGACTGGAAATGGGCTGATGGGGTTAAGACTGGAAGTGGGCTGATGGGGGGTTAGGACTGGTAATGGGTTATAGGGGGGGCTTTAAACTGAAAAAGGGTTGATGGGGCGCTAGGCCTGGAAATGGGTTGAGGGATTGCTATGAATGGAAATGCCCTGAGTGGACGGGGAGGCTTGAACTGCAAATCGCTGATGGGGAGGGAGCTTGGAATGGAAATGGGCTGTGAGGGAAGGGAGCTAGAACTGAAAATGGGCTGATGGAGCAGCTAGGATAGGACTGGAAATGGGCTGTTGGGGGGAGCTAAGATTGGAAATGGGCTGTGGTGGGGGCTTGAATTGAAATGGACTCATGGAGGGGCTAGAACTGGAAGTAGGCTCATGGGGGGGCTTGGACTGGAATTGGGCTGAGTGGAGGGGAGCTAGGATTTGACATGGGCTGATGGTGGGGCTAGGAAATGACTAGAAATGGGCTGATGGGGGGCTAGGATTGGAAATGAGCTGATGAAGGGACTCAGACTGAAAATGGATGGGGGAGCTAGGACTGGAAATGGGTTGATGGGGGGCTAGGACTGGAAATGGGCTGATGCAGGGACTAGAAGGGAATGGATGCTGGGTGAGACTGGAACTAGAAGGGAGCTGATGTTGGGGGAGGATTAGAATGGGATGGGGCTGGGAGAGTAAAATGGAGAGGGGAAAAATATTTTGTGTGGGAGGGATGAAAAATCTACAATTGGCCGGGTATTGGGAGAGTAAGTGGGGATTGAGGATGGAGGGGTAAAATTTGTGTGGATGAAATAAGAATGAGGAAAGAGCAAAAGGATAAAGATTAGTATGTTAAAGCAGATGTAGAGAGAGAGGATGGAAAGAAAACTAGAAGAGAGAAGAAAGGACAAATGGACAGCAGACGATGGAGAGTTAGCAGAAAACATGAAGAAACCAGAAGAAAGTGGCTGGAGCAATTGCAACTGAAAAAAATGCACAAAAGGTAGAAATATATCTCTTTATTTTGAATTTATTAACTGGAATATGAAAGCTCTGGGAAATGTGCATCATTAACGTCTGCGCTTTGTTTGGTACAAGAGGAAATTGATTTATAGTTTTATTTCTACAGTGTTGTTGTACATTCCAAGTTTGGCTTTTGGGGTTCCCAGTTTAATTATTGCCTTCCTGTTTCTAAATTGCGATTCCTTGTTTGGTGATGGTCTATGTTCTGCATGTGTAACTGAGCTGAGGTATTCTGTTTATGTAATTCCTATTTGACATTGCCACTTGTTCTCTTTCCCCAGTATTCTCTGAAATGTACTGGTTTAATATTTGCAGTGTTTCCTTTTGATAGGTAGGGTCTGGTGCTTTGTGAGTCCTGGTAATGCTGTCAGGATACAGCGGGTTTGCTATGGGTTCTAAATGGGCAGCGTTTGTAGTAGTTCCTAATGTGCCTGGCGGTTGGCACTGGATTATAGTAATGTAGAAATCTTTTAGTCTTTCTTTATCCATACACTCATTAAGAGACATGTTTACTAAAAGTTAGTGTATGGTAACATTATGCAAATATTTATGCAAATAAGGCCACTTATGCAAATGAGGCCCCGCACCGAGTCTCCGCACATGGCCCCGCACCCCCCTTGGGCCGCCCCTGTGGGTAGTCAGTGCAATTGTTTTAGTATTGGGGTAATATGAGAACTTCTTGAGGCTCCATGAAGGATTCTTGCAGCTGAATTCATTGCAAGTTGTAAGGGGTTAGTCGTGCACTTAGGTAGACCATACAAGATCGCATTGGCATAGTCAAAGTGAGGCATTGTTAGGGCCTGAAAGACAGTTCGGAAGTCATCAGGTTCTAACAGTTGACGCAGATTGCGGAGGGTCCGGATTTTATGGTACACCGACTTTGTTATGTTTTTGATATGAGCCTTCATATTAAGTTGCTGATCAAGCGTTACACCTAGGTATCTTACTGTAGTCTTGCATATGATCTCTGCGTCGCGAATCTTGATAGACAGGGGTGGAGTAAAAGTATCTATGTCTAAGACTAATGCCTTTGTTAGAACAGTTTGAGAAGGGGGAGCAAGGAGCTAGGCCCAGAAAGGGTCCCTGATTGGACAGGTGCAAGGGGCGTTGGGACCAATAGAAAGTTTGCCTGTATCAAACTGTGAAAATTGTATATAAGGAATTTGCTTCTGTACTCCATTGCTCAGTCACTTTTGGATGCACTCCTTGCCTCAGCCTGTGCACAATAAATTGGCTTGGAACCTGCAACTGACTCCTGGCTTTATTCATTGCGTGCACTTCGCTGCTACATATTCTTGGTGCGTTGGCCAGGAATGTGCGAGTAGTGGATGGTATTCAAGTGAATATACCACGTATTACCGCCTCAAGGTTTGGCCCGGTTGGAACCGTGTCTATCCGACCGCAGGGGAAACCTCAGGCGCCACCGGTCCTCTTGTATCGGAGAGGGTTTCGCCTTGCCTCGGCGGATTACTGGGTCCGATCAGCCAACACCTCCGAACCCGAGGGGAGTCCAAGATTCAACCCAAGAGCTGGTTCTGTATCGGGTACCGGATCCGGTGAGTAGAAATTTTCTTGTTCCTTAGTCAGTTAGGTTTGGGTAAGTCTTGCATGAGTATGCGCGAGACTGATTTGGTAAAAGGTACCGAGAGCCTGATCACCTCTCAGGGCACGTCCGAGTAAGCCTTGCATGAGTATGCGCGTGGCCCAAGCTACTGCCCTTTTCTTGGTTTGTTAGCAGTCCGAATAAGTCTTGCATGAGTATGCGTGAGACCGGCTACTCTTGGTTAGTTAGATAGGGCCTGGGAAAATTTGGGAAAATGTTGCTAGCATGTTTGGTTGTGTGTGCATGAATGAGAGGTCCACGTGACCACGTGAGAGCGGACTCCTGAGTAGCGCAGTTCCTGGCCAGGCAACTGCGCCCAGGTCACGAAAAGGAGGAAGCGTTTGGTGTTTGTCTCCCTATTTGTTCCTAGGACTGTACGGACCCCTTACCTGCAGCCCGACCACCCACCCCTGCTGTCTGTTGTTGTGTACGTCATTATGGGAGGGGCGGAGTCCACGCAAACTCCGTTAAAGTGTATGATCAAGAATTTCAAGAAGGGTTTTGACGGTGATTATGGAGTAAAAATGTCTCCGTCCCGATTAGGAATACTTTGTGATAGGGAGTGGCCGGTGCTGGTCACCGAGTGGCCCCCTGGTGGTACCTTTGATGTTAGAATTATATCCCGAGTACATCAGATTGTACGCAGAGAACACCCTGACCAGTTCCCATATATAGATTCCTGGTTAAATATTTGTGACAAAGAGCCCTCCTGGATGAAGCGCTGCCACGAGGAACAGTGTAGGATAATGGTAGCGACCACAAGGGGGGCCCGGAAGTCTGAAGGAGAAAAGCTGCCTGTCTATTCAGACCCAGAATCACCAGATATTCTGACCCATCTGCCTCAGTTCCTTTACAGGCCCGTCCCCTCAGCTCCGCCGCAACCCCGGGCAGAGCCTAGTGCGGGAGGACCCTCTCCTTCTAACCTGCCTCTAGTTCTTCCGCCCCCTCCGCACCCGGAGGAGATGCACCCCCTCCCGAGTGGGAGCCCCAGCTCTGGCCCGAGTGACTCGGAAGAGCCACATTCCACTGATGATACAGCAAGCAGGGATTCAATTGCCAGTCCAGGGTCATCTGTTGGCAGAGACCGGAGCAGAGGAGCCAAATTCCAGCAAGCCAGGCTACATTATGCCCTCAGAAGTACAACAGCAAGTCAGAGAGATAGTCTCATTATGCCGTTACACCAGGTCCCAGGGCTACCTATCCTTAACGAACAGGACCAGGTTGTGGTGGGGCCCACCAGTCTCGTTTATGTGCCCTTCTCCACCACAGATTTATTGAATTGGAAGACGCATTATGCGTCCTACACTGCGAAGCCCCAAGAATTGACAGAATTAATGTCTAGCATTATGCAAACCCATCAGCCTACCTGGTCTGATTGCCACCAGCTCCTGTCTACCCTCTTCACTACTGAAGAACAAGCACGGATTGTGCAGGCATCCACCCGATGGTTAGAAGAAAATCCCGTAGAGGCCTAGATCCCCGGCAAGCAGCCGCCGTGGATTTTCTAAATGACGATCCCAAGTGGGATCCAAACAGTGCTACCGGGGCGATGGCCCTTACTCGGTTCCGCCAGGCCCTACTACAAGGCCTGAAGAGAGGAAGCCAGAGGGCCATGAATATCGGAAAGGTAGCGGAAGTCATCTAGCAGCCAGAAGAGAGTCCAGCAGCCTTTTATGAACATTTATCTGAAGCTTACAGACGTTATACCCCATATGACCCAGCGGCCCAGGAAAATTTACGCATGGTGAATGCAGCCTTTGTGAGTCAGTCCCAGGGAGACATAAAACGGAAACTGCAGAAGTCGGAAGGATTCGCGGGCATGAATGCGGCCCAGTTAATGGAAGTTGCTCAGAAAGTGTTTGTGAATCGTGATCAAGAACGTCAGAAGGAAAGTGAACGTAAAATGAAGAAGAAAGCTAAGTTCCTTGCTGCAGCTTTAGTCGAACGACGCGGAGGAAGTATCTCTAACCGAAGGACTCGAGGACGTGGAAGGGACCGAGGAGACGGCCGGTCCCCATTGGGCGCAAATCAGTGCGCCTACTGTAAAGAAGAAGGACATTGGAGGAATGACTGCCTGAATTTGAACTCCGCCTCCTGGAGAGGAGGAGGGAGTATGCGGAGAGCGGGGGGACAATTCCGGCAGTGGGGAGGAATGAATCGTACACAGTTCCAACAGGAAGAAGCAGCTATAGAGGGAATGGCAACCGAAGAAGGCTACAGCATGGATGAAGACTAGGCCAGACCGGGCTCCAAGTTTCCCCTAGGTCCCCAGGAGCCTATGGTCAGTTTAAAGATTGGGGACCAATATATGGACTTTATGGTGGATACGGGGGCAGAACATTCAGTAGTAGCAAAATCAGTGGCCCCTCTATCTTCTCGATCTACTACCATTGTCGGAGCTACGGGAGTTAGGGCCACAAAGCCTTTCTTGCGGAACCGCACTTGTGAACTAGGGGGACGGAAGATAACGCACCAGTTCCTATACATGCCCGAGTGCCCAATTCCCCTTTTGGGCCGAGATATGCTTGCCAAGCTCCAGGCGCAGATATCCTTTGTTGAAGGAGGGAAGATGGAAATGACTGTGAACTTGAAATCTGCTGGCCTGATGGTGCTGACTGTCCCCCGGGAAGAAGAATGGCGGTTCTATAGTGCATCTCCGACCAAGGTAGCCAGTCCCTGTATCCCCACCAGAATCTCAGCTCCGCCTGAGGTTTGGGCGGAGGATAATCCTCCTGGCCTAGCGAAGAATATAGCCCCTGTGCTTGTCACCCTCAAACCAGGAGTGGAACCAGTGCACGTGAGACAATATCCTCTCCCACGACTGGCGATTGAAGGAATTCACTGTCATCTAATGAAATTACTGAAGTACGGACTTCTCAGAGAGTGCCAATCGCCCTGGAATACCCCCCTCCTCCCAGTTAAGAAGCCTGGGACAGGTGACTACCGCCCAGTGCAGGACTTGAGACGAGTAAATAACGCAGTTGAAACCATACATCCAGTAATACCAAACCCATATACTCTCCTGGGACTGATTCCCGCTGAGGCTACTCACTTCACCGTCTTGGATTTAAAAGATGCCTTTTTCTGCATACGTTTAGCACCAACCAGTCAACTCCTGTTTGTATTTGAATGGGAGGACCCAACCACAGGAAGACGAGGCCAACTTACCTGGACTCGATTACCCCAAGGATTCAAGAACTCACCTACTCTCTTCAGTGCTGCCCTAAATCAAGATCTGTCAAGTTATCCTGTGACTCCAGGGGAGAGGGTTCTCCTTCAGTATGTAGATGACCTACTAGTAGCCACCAACTCCAAAACTGAATGTGTGCACGCCACCAGTGATCTCTTGCACCTCCTGAACGAAGCTGGATACAAGGTCTCAAGAGCCAAGGCGCAGTTGTGCCAAACCGAGGTGAAATATCTGGGATTCCATCTGTCCAAAGGGATCCGGAGATTGGGATCAGAACGGAAGGAAGCAGTGTGTCGCATCCCTACCCCCACCACTAGGAAGCAGGTGAGGGCCTTCCTGGGAGCTGCAGGCTATTGTCGAATATGGATACCCAACTTTGCGTTGATGGCAAAGCCATTGTACCAGGCCACCAAAGGCACGGAGCGATCTCCCCTGGAATGGGGCCCAGAACAGGATACAGCATTCTGATCGTTGAAAGCAGCCCTGATGTCATCACCAGCCTTAGGCCTGCCAGATGTACGAAAACCATTTCGCCTCTACGTACATGAGTCAAGCGGAAATGCTTTGGGAGTATTGACTCAATCCCTCGGATCTTGGCAGCGACCTGTGGCTTACCTATCAAAGCAGCTGGACACCATCGCAAAAGGATGGCCACCTTGCCTAAGAGCCGTTGCAGCCACCGCTCTCTTGGCAGGTGAGGCCGATAAGCTCACTCTGGGTCAGAATCTCCAAGTTACAGTACCACACTCTGTCCTAACTCTCATGGAGCACAAGGGAAACTACTAGTTCACGAATTCCCGGATGTTAAAGTATCAGAGTATGTTATGTGAAAATCCCCGATTACAGTTGATTGTCAGTCAAGCTTTGAACCTTGCCACACTGTTACCAACTGGTCCAGGCCCACCTGATCATGATTGCCTGGAAGTAATGGACACTGTATTCTCCAATCGCCCTGATCTAACTGATATCCCAATAGAGAACCCTGAACAAACTTTCTTTGTGGATGGAAGTAGTCTTGTCCTCAACGGACGAAGATGTGCTGGCTATGCAGTGGTGACCCTGGACATGGTAGTAGAGTCATCAGCTTTGGCCCCGGGAACTTCAGCGCAGAGAGCTGAACTGATAGCCCTCACTAGGGCACTGATAATAGGGACAGGGCTCCGCTTAAATGTATACACAGATTCTAAATATGCTTTCACAACATTGCACGCACATGGAGCCCTGTACAAGGAACGTGGGTTAATTACCTCGGGAGGCAAGTCCATCAAGTACGGCCCTGAAATATTGACATTGTTAGATGCTGTATGGGCCCCCAAACAAGTTGCAGTGATGCACTGCCGAGGTCATCAGGTAGGAGAAGGAGAAGTTTCATGAGGAAATAGATTTGCTGACACTGCAGCTCGAGAAGCAGCCACCACACAACAAGCTGCTACCTCCAGTACTGCGGTCCAGGCAGTCATATTCCCAGTACCCCTCAATGCATGGGCCCCTCGATACACTTCCAAAGAGCTGGACTATTATTACCAAACAGAAGGAGGAGTGTTATCAGAGACCGGGTGGATAGTGCTGCCACCGCCAACAGGTAGTCTTCCTCCTGGCCCAACTGTGATCCCTGAGACGTTAGGTCCTGCCTTTGTCCAAGCTTTCCACCAAGCCACACATTATGGGAAGACTGCGATGGAAAAAGCGCTCAAAAACTCACTTTTGCATCTCACTATTAGGACCCCTGACAGCCTCAGTAGCCCGAAGATGTTTAACCTGTGCCAAGAACAATGCCCGGCAGGGTCCTAATCTACCCCCAAGAGTTCAGTCAGTAGGAGTTACCCCCATGGGAAATATCCAGGTGGACTTTGCAGAAATGACACGAGCGAATGGATACCATTACCTGTTAGTCCTGGTTTGTACGTTCTCTGGATGGGTGGAGGCTTTCCCCACCAGAACTGAGAAAGCCAGGGAAGTTACCAAAGTTCTACTCTCCATGAAATTATTCCCCGGTTTGGTATACCATTAGTTATAGGATCAGACAATGGGCCCTAATTTGTATCCCAAGTAACCCAGCAGCTAGCCCGAGCCCTACAAGTGCAGTGGAAGTTACACACAGCTTATAGACCTCAAAGTTCAGGAAAAGTAGAGCGAATGAATCGGACCCTAAAGGCCCAGCTGTCCAAACTCTGTCAGGAAGTGCACCTGAAGTGGCCCCAGGCTCTTCCTATAGCCCTCCTCAGGATACGTTCAGCCCCCACCAAGTCATTAGGTGTTTCTCCTTTTGAGGTCTTATATGGGCAACCTCCACCCATAGTTCAAGGGATAAAAGGGGATATGAGTCAAAATTGGTCTGAAATCACCAGACAAGAACTGGTGGCTCTAGGTTCTGTTTTGCAGTCTCCATGCATGGGTACAAGATCAGCTGCCAATCAACCTGACCGAACCACTGCATCCCTATAAGCCTGGAACTTCGGTGTGGATCAAGGAGTGGAGGAACACACCGAAGTTCACTGGAGAGGACCCTATGTTGTTATCTTGTCAACCCCTACAGCCGTCAAAGTTGCAGAACTGGAACCTTGGATCCATCACAGTCGAGTAAAACCAGCGGCGACCACCGAACTTCGACCCTGGACTTCAACCACCCATCCAGCGTCACCATTGCGACTCATGCTGCGACGACAACCACAGCTGTGAAGAGTCTACAGCCCTACTCCTGTCACCATCTGGAAGCTGGCAGGTCTACGTACGGCGGAAGCTTGAGGAATCTGCAACCCTACTCGTGTTGCTGCAGCAAAGTGCAATCAATGAATAAATCCAGGAGTCAATTGACAGGGTCCAAGCCAGTTTATTGTGCACAGGCCCAGTCAGTCAAAGCTTCAAAAGGAACAGAGCAAAGTTTTTACAGAGACATAACCATTTATACCTCTTTTTCAGTTTGATACATGAGAACTTTCTATTGGTTCTAGCTCGATACATGCAAACTTCTCATTGGTTCCACGCTCCCTGCACCTGTCCAATCAGAAATCCCTCCGGGGCCTAGCAACCAGCCCCCTCCCTTAGGATTGTTCTAACAATGGTGCAGTTCTTGATTTTGATACTTCTCTACTGCAAGGTTATCCCTAGCTTCAGGAATGCATGTATTGAAACATTTCTTTCTTTTGCACACAAGAGAATAATGAAAGACTTATGAATTCATGTAAAACTTATTAAGCAGTTTAAAACAGTTTTCTCATTTTTCACAGATTTTTGGTTCTTTTCTAGCTATAATGGGAGTTAGGAGCCAGGCCTAACTTACAGGCCTTTCATAGTAGCAGGCCATAGCCTGCCACATTCCCCCCTTTGATTATTCTCACCCGCAAGTGAGAAAGGGTGAGAATTAAATCACTCATTAGTCATTTAACACATTATACTGGTGTAATAGCATCATCGTGGGGTATAGGGTAATATTGCCACATAGCTAATACCTTCGCAGCTGCCTTCCGCTCTATAGTGTTATCAATTGCTGAAGTTACCATGCGTAAGCAAAGGGGTAGGAGACAAGGGAGCAATAAGCACATAGCTAATATGAATAATACGATGAGCATAAGGGCTTTTAGACCACCAATCCATGAAAATAGTGAACCAAACCACCCATCCAGCTTCAAACTGTGCCAGGTCTGGACAGGCACAAATGTCTGCTCTCTCATCTGGGTGGCTAGATCTTCAACTACGTGCCCATTATCATCAATCTGTAAACAACAATTACTTAAGTTCAACTTTCCACATACCCCACCCTCAGCTGCTAACAAATAGTCTAAAGCTAAGCGATTTTGATAAATGGCTGTGCGCATTTGCGTACTTTGCTTTGCCAGAAGGGTTAGTGCTTTACTAGTTTCATTAATTATTATTTCAACAACAGCTTGCAAATGTATTATTCGATTAATCATATAAACAGGGGTACGATATCCCCATGTCCCATCCTGCTCCCAAGTAGCAGGTCCATAGTATGAGAAAATTCTCTCAGGTGGCCATTCTTCGGATGTCGCATCCCATTTGTCCCACTGGCCTATCTTCAAGGCCTCCTTTAGCTGTCGACTTCTGTACACAGGATATCCCAGTTGTTCTCCCTGGGATGTAGGCAAAGGGAAAAAGGAAGGTCGTATGGTTCCCAATACACATGCCCCTCCCCAGTGATGAGGGAGCCTAGCATATGCTCGGGTTCCGCAAATCCAGTACAGTCCAGGTGGTGCTTGCCAGGAATTATATGCTGCTAAGTTTGTCCAGATACTGGCAAGTCTGGAGAAACGAACTAGAGGATTGGAAGGTTCAGTAGCGTTGACTCCTGACCACCAAGACGTCTTCTTAGTGGTACTGTTGTAGAACTTCTGATTGAGACAGACCAGCTGCCCCACTTCCATATTAAACAATGGTCCATAGCGAGCAAAACATAAGTTACCCACAATGGAGTGGGCCAATATACATAATACCACGAGTGAATGGGTATCAGTTTGATTATATGGAACAGAATAATTCAGTTCTTGTGCCTCCCAAGGCCATTGGTCTCCCATCGTAGTTCCTCCACAAAATAAACAGTCTGAAACGTGGAGACTAGATGCAACTGCTCCCGCTAGCTCAAGAAACCAGTTCTGGGAGGTAGGAGGAATTTCAAACTCTGCTTTCATGGCCTCGTAGAAGGAGTGATGTATACGATAGGGCGAGGATACATGGGTCTTGGTGTTCAATTGCAGATACAGGATAGTCCCAGGATCTATACCTCCTCCTACTATACGCAACCCAAATTTGTATCCTTGCTTCCATTGGCAGGGGTTGACTATGAGGAGTTGCAGGGGATTACAGGCACCTTTCTGGCATTTCTTGGGCTCAGGTAATCTGATTTTCGTCAGACTGCCTTTGCGATTATCACCATCTCGTCCCACAGGTGCATTCTTCCATATAGCAAAATATATGCAGTCCCATTTTGGGCAAAAGTAATCATGTTTAGATGTAGTGGTGTAAGTGGTAGCTGCAGAGTTCTTTCCTGTGCACCGTCCCCATCCATAGGCTCCTTCTGGACACATATATTTATCATCATGGTAGTATGCTCGCTCCCATGACCCACATCTGTGGTAAGCATTTCTGTTAATTGCATCACAAGCATCAAAGTTCAAGATAATAGGTTTTGTGGGGTTTGCAAGGGGTTTTGTTGCATTTAGGATGGCTCCATCTTCATCATTCCAGCGTATCTCAAATGTATAATATGAAGGGTTTTGCCGGGGGTTATAACAAGTCTTACTTTTCCCCTTTGTGCAAATATTCAGTTTGGTGCCATTATAAATACACCGGCTGACTGTTCCAGTGCAAGTATAGTAGGAATGATAAAGTCTTAGTAATCTTCTGTCCCGTTCGGGAGGTGATTATGCAGGCTGCACAAGGGGGTAGGGCAAAGGTCTTTTCCAGGATTCCCAGGATCACCACTCCCACAAGGCAATAGTGGAAGAACATTGTGATTACAGTCTTTAGAAGTCAACTGGAAAGTTCGGTATGGTGAACCTGTTGATTCTTCTCTTCTCCTGCTGCGATGGTCACTCTAGCATGACGAAGATAGATACTGAAGATTCTCTATAGCGCCGGCTGTCTCCTCAATGTGAGTCGCAATGGAGTCTCGGGATCATTCACTGACGTCCATTGGTCAGGATCAGGAGTAGCTGACGGCTTCACTCGACTGTGGTGGATCCAGGGTTCAAATTCTGCAACTTTCACTGCAGTGGGGGTTGACAGGATGACGACGTATGGTCCCTTCCAATGCGGCGCCAGTGGGGTCCTTCTCCACTCTTTCACCCACACGGACGTTCCTGGCTTGAAGGGATGCAGAGGCTCGGTCAGGTTGATCTTGCACCCATGTTTGGAGATTCTGCAAGACAGAACCTAAAGCTAATAGTTCTTGTCTAGTTATTTCAGATCCTATCTGTCTCATGTCTCCCTTTATTCCCTGCACAAGGGGTGGAGGTCACCCATACAAGATCTCAAAAGGGGAGACTCCTAGGGACTTGGTGGGAGCTGAACGTATCCTAAGAAGGGCTATAGGGAGAGCTTGGAGCCACTTTAGGTGTGTTTCTTGGCAAAGCTTGGATAACTGAGTTTTCAAGGTTCTATTCATACGTTCCACTTTTCCTGAGCTCTGGGGTCTGTAAGCAGTGTGTAACTTCCATTGTATTTGCAGAGCTCAAGCTAACTGTTGGGATACAAATGATGGACCATTATCTGACCCTATAGTTAATGATATTCCGAATCGGGGAATGATCTCATGAAGCAATACCCTAGTGACTTCTCGGGCTTTCTCAATCCGGGTGGGATAGGCTTCCACCCATCCCGAAAATGTACAAACTAACACTAGCATATAGAGATATCCATTTGCACGGGGCATTTCAGCAAAGTCTACCTGTATATCACTCATTGGGGTTACCCCTACTGACTGAATTCTAGGGGGTGGAATGGGACCTTGCTTAGCATTATTTTTGGCACATATCAAACATTGCTGTGCCACCGAGGCGGTCAGGGATCCTAGCAATGAAATACAGAAATGGGGTCTCAGGGCTTTTTCCATAGCTGTTTTTCCATAGTGTGTGGCTTGGTGAAAAGCTTGAACAAAGGCTGGCCCTAATGCTTCAGGGATGACTGTAGGACCTGGAGGTGGACTACCTTCTGGGGGTGGCAACACTATCCAACCTTGTTCTGTCAAGACTCCTCCCTCCTTTTCACAATAATAGTCTAACTCTCTTGTAGTGTATCGGGGTGCCCAGGAACTAAGGGGCACAGGGAATAGGGCTGCTTGCATTACAGTATCTTAGGTCCTAACTTGTCCTGTGGTGGCTGCCTTTCGGGCTGTGGCATCTGCAAATCTATTCCCTCAGGTGACTTCTCCTGTTCCTGCCTGATGACTTTGGCAGTGCATGACTGCCATTGTATTTGGGGGTCCACACAGCATCTAATAACATCAATATCTCGGGCCCATACCTAATGGCCTTACCCCCTGAGGTGATCAACCCTCGCTCTTTATACAAGGCTCCATGTGCATGCAAAGTGGTGAAAGTATATTTGGAATCTGTGTACACATTTAAGCGGAGTCCTTCTCCTAATGTCAAGGCTCTAGTGAGGGCTATCAATTCAGCTTTCTGTGCAGAAGTTCCTGGGGTCAGGGCTGAGGACTCAACTACCAGATCAAGGGTCACCACTGCATATCCAGCACAACAATGTCCATTGATGACCAAACTGCTTCCATCCACAAAGAAAGTCCGTTCAGGGTCCTCTAGAGGGATATCGGTCAAATCAGGGCGACTTGAAAATACAGTGTCCATGGTTTCTAAACAGTTATGATCAGGGGGACCAGGACCAATTGGAAACAACGTAGCAGGGTTCAAAGCTTGACTGACTTTCAACTGTATCTGGGGGTTTTCGCACAGCATGCTCTGATATTTCAACATTCGTGCATTGGTCAGCCAGAAGTTTCCTTTGTGTTCCATGAGAGTCAAAACAGAGTGTGGTACGGTGACTTGAAGAGTTTGCCCCAGTGTGAGTTTATCTGCTTCGCCCACTAGGAGGGCTCTTGCTGCAACAGCTCTCATACAAGGGGGCCATCCTTTTGCAACTACATCCAATTGTTTTGACAGATAGGCTACTGGTCGTTGCCAAGATCCAAGAGATTGAGTCAATACTCCCAATGCGTTTCCTTGTGACTCATGGACAAAAAGATGGAAAGGCTTCTGAACATCTGGAAGACCTAAAGCTAGAGATGACATCAGAGCATTTTTCAGAGACTGGAATACTGCATCTTGTTCAGGTCCCCATTCTAGTGGAGATTTTTCCATTCCTTTGGTGACTTGGTACAATGGTTTTGCAATCAGCGCAAAGTTGGGGATCCATATGCGACAGTACCCCACGGCCCCCAGGAAGGCTCTTACTTGCCTCCTAGTGGTTGGAGTAGGGATACTACATACAGCTTCTTTGCGTTCTGGTCCCAGAAGTCGGATCCCACTGGACAACTGGAATCCTAGATACTTGACTTCAGTTTGGCATAGTTGTGCTTTGGCTCTTGAGACTTTGTATCCAGCCTCTTTGAGAAGGTACAAGGAGTTCACTAGTGGCTTGTAGGCATTCACTTTCTGAGTTGGTGGCTATGAGCAAGTCATCTACATACTGAAGAAGAACTCTCTTTCCTGGGTCCACTGGGTAACTTGAAAGATCTTGATTCAGGGCAGCACTGAAGAGAGTGGGTGAATTCTTGAATCCTTGGGGTAATCTGGTCCAGGTGAGCTGGCCCCGCCTTCCTGTCATAGGGTCTTGCCATTCAAAAGCGAATAAAAGTTGACTAGTGGGGGCTAAGCGTACACAGAAAAAGGCATCTTTCAGGTCCAGGACGGTGAAGTGAGTAGCCTCAGCGGGGATCAGTCCCAAGAGAGTATAAGGGTTTGGTACTACAGGGTGTATAGTTTCAACTGGGCAGTAATCCCCTGTCCCAGGTTTCTTAACTGGGAGAAGGGGGGTATTCCAAGGTGACTGGCATTCCTTGAGAAGTCCATACTTCAGCAGTTTCATCAAATGGCAGTGGATTCCTTTGATGGCTGGTCGAGGGAGAGGATACTGCTTCACATGCACTGGTTCCACTCCTGGCTTGAGGGTGACAATGACAGGGGCTATGTTCTTCGCTAGGCCAGGTGGATTATCTTCTGCCCATACTTCAGATGGGGCTATGAGGTTGGTAGGTATACAGGGACTAGTTGGCTTTATTGGAGGTGCACTATAGAACCGCCACTCTTCTTCTCGGGGAAGAGTGAGCACCATCAATCCAGCAGGCTTTGGGTTCACAGTCATTTTCATTTCTCCCCCTTCAGCAAAAGTTATTTGTGCCTAGAGCTTAGCAAGCATGTCTCGGCCCAGTAGTGGGATATGGCACTCAGGCATATACAAGAACTGGTGCGTTATTTTCTGTCCCCCTAGTTCACACATGCAGTTCTGTAAGAATGACTTTGTGGCTTTATTTCCAGTGGCTCCAATGATAGATCGAGAGGAAAGAGGAGCTACTGACTTGGCTACTACTGAATGTTCTGCTCCTGTATCTACCATAAATTCCATGTATTGGTCCTCTATCTTTAAACTGACCATAGGCTCCTGGGGATCCAGGGTGAACTTGGAGCCCGGTCTGGCCTAGTCTTCATCTACGTCATCCGGGTCATAGCCCGTTGCTACTGCCACTCCCTCAATGGCTTCCTCCCTCTCTTGCTGGAACTGTGTTCGGTTCATTCCTCCCCTCCTTCTAAATCGTCCTCCTGGCCTCCAGGGACTCCCTCCTCCCCTCGCGGGGGCGGAGTCCAGATGCGGGCATTCATTTCTCCAATGTCCTTCTTCCTTGCAGTAGGCGCACTGATTCGCACCCAATTGAGGCCTTTCACTTCCGCGGCCTCTTCCACGTCCTCTGGTCCTTTGATTAGGAAAACCTCCTCCACGTCGTTCGGTTATAGCAGCAGCAAGAAGATCTGCCTTCTTCTTCATCTTTCGTTCACTTTCTGTCTTGTTCATTTTCACGATTCACAAATACTTTCTGAGCGACTTCCATTAACTGTGCTGTATTCATGCCCGCAAATCCGTCCAATTTCTGCAATTTTCGTTTTATGTCTCTCTGGGACTGACTGACAAAGGCCGCATTTACCATGTGTAAATTTTCCTGAGCGGCAGGATCATATGGGGTATACAATCTATAAGCTTCAGACAACCGCTCATAAAAGGCCGCTGGGCTCTCATCTGGACCCTGGAGAACTTCCGATACCTTCCCGATATTCATGGCCCTCTGGCCTTCCTTCTTCAGGCCCTGCAATAAGGCCTGGTGAAATCTGGTTAGGGCCACAGCCCCCCTTTCACCATTCGGGTTCCACCCGGGATCTTCATTTGGGTATTCTGCAACAGCTGCTTGTGGAGGGTTTATTCCTCCCCCTTCTACAGGGTTCTCTTCTAACCAACGGAGGGCTGCTTGCCCAATTCGCCCTCGCTCCTCAGTAGTAAAGAGGGTGGACAGGAGCTGGCGACAATCGGCCCAAGTAGGCTGATGGGTTTGCATAATGCTAGACATTAATTCTGTTAATTCCTGAAGCTTGACTGTATAGGATGCATAATGTGTTTTCCAGTTTAATAAATCAGTGGTGGAAAAGGGTACGTAGACTAAGCTGGATGGTCCTGGCGCCATCTGGCCCTGATCATTTAAAACAGGTATTCCAGGCACTTGGCGTAATGGCATTAGGTGTCCCGCTTTCTCCTTCTTCTTCTTGGGAGTTATGCTTCTTAAATCATAAGGCTCGAAAAACTGTTTCTAAATCAAAGGTGCCCCCACGGGGCCATGAAACAGCTAACGCGGGCCACTCCCTTTCACATAACATTTTTAATCTAGACAGAGCCATTTTCATACCATAATCACCCGAAAATCCTTTACGGAAATTCTTGATCATACATTCCAATGGAGTTTGCGTG
The DNA here is from genome assembly GCA_033557465.1 of Ichthyophis bannanicus. Lineage (NCBI taxonomy): Eukaryota > Metazoa > Chordata > Amphibia > Gymnophiona > Ichthyophiidae > Ichthyophis > Ichthyophis bannanicus. The sequence goes on from CM066041.1 coordinate 279,541,942, forward strand.
GACTCCGCCCCTCCCATAATCTGAACGTAACTACGTACACTAACTACGTACTCTACGTACACGTAATGACGTACAAGACAACGAACAATAAGGATAGGTAGTATGGCTGTAGGTAAGGGGTCCGTACAGCCCACAGAACACTGGGGGGGGACAAACAACACTCGCTTCCTCCTTTTCGCGACCTGGGCGCGGTCGCCCGGCCAGGAACTGCGCTCTTGCTTGGTCTGTATTTCAAGACCTCTCAATCACACAAGCAAGCATATTTCAACAGGAAATAATTTTTCAAATGCCCAGGTTTTCTGACTAACTGACTATTTCAAACAAGAAGGGTCGATGGCTTCGGCTTCGGCTTTCTCTTACGCGGAGCTTACTAGGACCGCCCTTATGGGAGGTGATCAGGCTCCCTTGTCTCGCACACACTCATGCGAGATTTTCCAGTTAGCATATACCAAATATACCAAATCAGTCCTGCGCATGCAAGACGTTGTCCCAGGCTGTACTTTCTATCAAATCACAAAAATGTCTACTCACCGGATCTGGTCCCCGATACCACACCAGCTCCTGAGTTGGAACCTGGACTCCCCCCGGGTCGGAGGTGTTGGCCAGCTGGACCCGATGGCCCGCCAAGGCAGGCGGAACCCTCTCCGGCACAAAAGGGCCGGTGGCGCCTGAGGTTTCCTCCGCAGTCGGATGGACACGGTTCCAACCGAGCCAAACCTCGAGGCGAATTTCGTAGATTATTCACTTGAATACCATTTACTACTCGCACTTCCCGGCCAACGCACCAAGAATATGCTGCAGCAAAGTGCAATCAATGAATAAATCCAGGAGTCAATTGACAGGATCCAAGCCAGTTTATTGTGCACAGGCCCAGTCAGTCAAAGCTTCAAAAGGAACTGAGCAAAGTTTTTACAGGGACATAACCATTTATACCTCTTTTTCAGTTTGATACATGAGAACTTTCTATTGGTTCTAGCTCGATACATGCAAACTTCTCATTGGTTCCACGCTCCCTGCACCTGTCCAATCAGAAATCCCTCCGGGGCCTAGCAACCAGCCCCCTCCCCTAACAATGGTGCAGTTCATGATTTTGATACTTCTCTACTGCAAGGTTATCCCTAGCTTCAGGAATGCATGTATTGAAACATTTCTTTCTTTTGCACACAAGAGAATAATGAAAGACTTATGAATTCATGTAAAACTTCTTATTAAGCAGTTTAAAACAGTTTTCTCATTTTTCACAGATTTTTGGTTCTTTTCTAGCTATAATGGGAGTTAGGATCCAGGCCTAACTTACAGGCCTTTCATAGTAGCAGGCCATGCTAGGCCATAGCCTGCCACAATGTCACCAACCGGAAGCTGACAGGTCTACTTACGGTGGAAGCTGTGGAAACAGAGACTTACAGTAAAGACTTTGCAATTCCTAGACAAGTTCATTAAGACATTGTAATCATGTTTTCTCTATATGTTTATCTTGTGCTTGCGGTAGCCCTGGGGTCCCTTAAACTGACTTTTGCTTTACCTCCCTGTGCAGCCTGTATAACCACTATCCGTCGGAACATGGTTGGGACCCTATTTTCAGGCCTGGGTGGATTGAAGACTTTTATGTTTGCAGTTCTTGTAATGATAGCTATGTGCTTGCTTCTCCCATGTTTTCTGCCTCTTTGTGTGCGAATGTTTACCTCCATTATTGATAGTACGGTAGAACGTAAGGCAGCAGCCGGAGTGTTAGCCATCTGGCAGTAGTATCAGGCTATACCCCAAGATGAGAGCATCAGTTTAACAAGAGTCTGATATGTGATTAGTTTCTCACCCTCCTTTTAGTCGGGTTGAGAATAATCAAAGGGGGGAATGTGGTAGGCTATGGCCTGTAAACTAGGCCTAGACCCCAACCCCCACCTGAGACTAGTGCTGAAAAGAACCAGAGTTTGAGAAACTGCTTTTGAAACTGTTTTTTGAAAAGTCTGTATAATTCCTCTATGCTGCTGACAGACATGTTCCTGCATTCCCTAAGCTAGAAATGGCCTTGAAGTAGAAATATATCTATGTCTAAAACTATTCCTTTGTTAGAACAGTTTGAGAAGGGGGAGCAAGGAGCTAGGCCCAGAGAGGGTCCCCGATTGGACAGGTGCAAGTGGCGTTGGGACCAATAGAAAGTTTGCCTGTATCAAACTGTGAAAATTGTATATAAGGAATTTGCTTCTGTACTCCATTGCTCAGTCACTTTTGGATGCACTCCTTGCCTCAGCCTGTGCACAATAAATTGGCTTGGAACCTGCAACTGACTCCTGGTTTTATTCATTGCGTGCACTTCGCTGCTACAGCTATACATGCAAAATTGCACAAAAACTTAGAAGCCCAGACAAAAGGAGGAAAGAGTGGCTTATGGTTGGGACAGTAGCCTCGGTCTGGAGGAACTGGGTTCAAGTCCGGCTGGAAGGACTTTGGTTTCAGTCCCACTGATGCTTCTTGTGGCTTTGGGCAAGTCACTTATTGCCTTAGGTATGACATTAGACTGTGAGCCCTTTCGGGACAGGGAAATACATTAAGTGCCTTCCTTAACCGCCTAGATTTTACCTGTTAAATAAAACTAAAAGGGAAGAGATTAAAAATGAATTATCCACACGCATAATTTAAAAAAAAAATGACCTCAGGGATGAAGACCAGCAGTCTGGATTCTTTATCACCTTCATCCTCCTGAGCCGTTTCCTTTTCAAAGATGTACTGCTGGACCCTCAACCTGGTCCTCCCCTCCTCACACATCCGTAACCAAAACGCCACCGGTTTCTGCAACCTATTGTGCTGCACAACTGCTAGGAGATGATTGATACTAGCTGTGTCCAACCCTCACCAGTCAACATAAGGGGGTTTTCTTTAAGGTCAAATCGCAGGCGGACAAGCTTAGTGGGCGAGGCATAGAGGCTGTGAGGTGGAGCAATTAGCACGCGATAACCCCCCATCTTTGTTGTGTCACCAGTGGTCTAAAATTCCGTATCGATCAGCAAGGGAAAATTAATTTCTAGGGATTAATAGGAAGAGATTTGTGTGTTACTACTACGTACTATAATCATTTGTATAACGCTAAAGTGCCGTTAGACTCTCCCCCTACCCCCAATTATTCTATCAAAATATATAGATGACAATATATGAACAAAAAAGAAGCAAGAATGCCGAGTAGCAAGTTGATGCTTTGAAAATTACTGGAAGCCTTATTGCTTTAAAGCGCAGAGTAACGAGGACAAAAATTACTGCCCTTCCTAACATGGCGTCTGAGATGACGCCACTTGACCGTGGCGAGCAAAGTGACGCCACACTCATGTAGCCAATGAGAATGCCTCTTTTGTGGCACTGTCGCGGGCGGGGGAGGGAAAGGTTGGGTTGAGCGGTGTGAATTTTCTGGAAAGAATTTTTTTTTATTTTTTTTGGATGTACAGAGGAAGAGAGAGCGGGAGTTGAGACAGGTTTGCGAGATATTATACACAGACGGGGAGAGAAGGAGATGAACCATAAGAGCAAGAAGCGCATTAAAGAGGCGAAACGCAACGCCCGGCCTGAACTGAAGGACTCGCAGGACTGGACCCGCCACAATTACTGTGAGACGTTCGACCTCAGCTCGGCCACCGTCAAGGTGGGACCCGGAGGCAGTATGGGATGGGGCGATTGCCACTTCACGTCTAGACCAACTGAATGGGCTTTAGTGGGTGACACGTACCGGATCGAGGGCGATTCAGAAATGCTCAATCAATGGCACTTCCGATGGTTCTCTTCCCGTACTCATGTGGGGATTTAAACTAGTGATCTCCTGTACGTACTTAACCCCAGAGTCACGGGACCGAGCAGTTCCAGTTTTCCCATTGATTTTTCCTAAGAACACAAGACCGAATCTATGGTCCTCAACCCAGATCTCTGGGGCACCAGGGCCATTCAGGTTTTCAGGATATCCACAATGAATATGCATGAGATAGATCTGCATACAATAGAAGCAGTGCATGCAGATCTATTTCATGCATATTCGTTGTGGATACCCTGAAAACCTGACTGGTCTGGGGGTCCCAGAAGACCCGGTTGAGAGACACTGGCCGTGGGGCAAAACCAGGAGCCGCCTTAGCTGACCTAGGGCGAGATGGTAACTTTAATTTAGATCCCGGAAAGGGGGGCGACTCTATCCTGCAGAGTCAGCTTGATAAGGATATTTGATTTAGCTCATGCCTTACTCAGAATTCCGGGGTACCCTAGGTGTTTCCTATCCATAGAGGGCTTACAAATTAATTTTGTACCTGAAGCAATGGAGGGTTAAGTGGCTTGCCCAAGATCATGAGGAGCAACGATGAGATTTGAATTTGGTGTCCCTGGTTCTCAGCTCATTGCTCTAATCATTATGTTACTCCTCCATTCCACCAGGTTGACCATTTGCCTCCCAGTTTACTTACTGAATGATTCTTCTATATATATCTTGTCTCTCATGACTGACTTTGCCACAACAGTCATGGAGACACACCTAAGTAGCCTGATTTTCTGAAAGGGATGGGATTTTTGATTTAGATTAGGCCTTTTTTAGTGGTTGCTCCAGGCAACATGCATAAAGGTACAGTAGGTATTTTCCTATCCCCGGAGTGGGGGAGGGGTGTTCTTACAATCTTAAGTTTGCATGAGAGGGAATGGAGGGTTAAGTGACTTGCCTAAGGTCACAAAGAGCGGCAGTTGGATTTGAATGCTGATTTCCATGGTTCTTGCCCACTGCTCTAACCATTGGATCTTCAGTGTATGCAAATTGACATCATTCATTCCTATATTATGAGTATTCTGAAAATCTTCCTGTTAGTAGTGCCTCTGGCAACCATTGCCTGTAAAACAAAAGACATAATTTACTGCATTTAGTGGCATTTTAAGATGCTCTTGATTACTTCCATGAATTGCACATCTATGCATTTAAGAGCACCCTAAGATCAGCCTGAAAGTTAATCTCCTTCCCATCTTGTAGTGAAAGGGTGCTTTATCAGGTTGGAGGGAGAATCGTAGGCTACAGCAGCGAGTCTGCAGTAGGTTAGCCTGGTGGTGACAACTAGGAACATGGCTTTGTATGGTCTCCTTGAGGCTTTTCCCCATCTCTATTGTAAGTGACCCCAAGAGCAGTCCTCTGCTTACTGCTGCAGCCCTTCCCTCCCAGGCAGCATATAGAAAGAGGAGGGGAGGGGATGCAAAGAAGAGTGCCATGATGTGTTCTCCTCCTTTATCATTCAAGGATAGGAGGGGTTGGATGGGACTGCAGCAGACACAGAAGAGCAAAGAACGCCACCTACTCTAGTTGCTGCAGACTCTCTCTTTTCTGTCCTAGAATAAAAATGCAGTGTTTTGGGATAGCTGTTGGGGAAGAAAGCCAGAAAGTAAGATATTGCTAGAGAAGCAGCCTAGTTGCAGGGGGTTGGAGAGCTGAGAGGATCAAGTGTTGCAATAGGGAGAACTGCACGGTGAAAGATGGTAAAGTAAAGAAATGGAGAAGAGAGGCAAGATCTAGTTGTGGCTGCATAGTTTTATGGAGATGATGCTGTAAGGACGAAAAATGTAGAGATACGGAGGAAAGAAAAATGGGAAACAACAAAAAGACTAATATCCGAGAGAAGGGGTAAGGTAAGAAATGAAGACAACAAACCAAAAAAAGAGAAAGTAGAAATGGAAAGGAGAGCCTGGAGGAGGAATTAGGAGAAAACAAAGAGGAATGAGAGAGAAAAAAAGAGATTGGGACCAACATGATTGGGGGTGGGGGGACTCACCCAAACAATAAGGCTAGAAAAAAGCATATTAGTTTTAATATAGTGATTACAGTATGTAATTGTGATCTATGGCTCCTAGGGTAAAATGAATGTACTAGAACACTGTTGAAAATCTCTAACCTGGATTTAAGTCCTATATAGAACCTATGTGTTGGAAATAGTTGGATTGTGTTAGCTATTTTTAATATTTTTTTCTGGTGTATGCTTACTTCTCTTTTAGGGAAGCTCAAAGTATTTTGTAGCATTCAACAAAACTTAAAGAATGCATTTTTAAGTATAGTTTGAGAATAGATTCTGCCATTTTCCATGGAGACACTTCACTGGACTGCTCCCCCAGAAAGGAACTGCTCACTCGCTAGAGCAGGGCAGAGTCATCCTGGTGACAGAAATTTGTACCCGACGCCTGGGATTTTCTTGCCCCCTCCGCCTTATTTTTAAAACATTAAAAATGAAAAACCCCATCACAGGGTAAAATTAATCTGCGGTCTTGGCAAAGACCTCTTCTGTCTGCCTGTGGGATATCCAATCCCTGTGGGCAGAGCAGGAGGGGAAGACCGCAGTTGCTGCCTGAAAGGCAGCAGGCTGCTTGCAAGAGTCACATCTCCTGCAGGCAGAAGAGGACAGCCTATTGGAGCCTGCAAAAAAAAAAGGTTAGACTGGGCAGAGGGATGGTGGTGAAGCAGCAAAAATTAAAGGGCCAGTAGCTTAAAAAAAAGGAATGGAGGGCAGAGGGAGAGAGTCTGGAAGGGGAGTAGAGAGTGAGGAAGGGTTGGGGGGGGGTGGGCGGGAAAAGTGCAAGGTGTTGGTTAAAGAGATAAATGCATCCCCCTCCCCCCAGTACACATACACAAGCACTCCACCCCACACACAGGCAACTCGGCTCCACACTACATACACACGCACACACATAGGTACCTCAGCTTTGTACCACACCCACACACAGGTAGCCTGCACCACACACCCATTTCCGCATTACACACACAGGCTGCGGTGCATGTGTATGTGTGCTGTAGAGTTGGGGAGCCTCTACCACCCCACCCATCCAAAGGCACTGCCTGCCACATTACCATTGTGCCACACACACAGACACTCAGTATATGAAGCTGTAACTGTTATCTAAACAGTTCTATTTTCTTTCCCTTGGTTCTTAGTTTTTATTGCCTTTTTTTTCTCTTTTTTTCTGTCACATGTCCTTGGGGCCTTGCTAATTTTTTGCTGCATTCTGGCATCTTCATCACTTCCTCCCTTAACTTTTTTCGTAGTTATTTCCCTTCGACTTACACATGTGCCTCTCTGAACTACCCAGTATTGTACATTTTATTCGGGCATAAAGTAAAAATATTGCAGTATTGAGGAGATCTTTGTTTGGCATATACGTTCTGTTAATGTAGAAGTGAACAGAACTGAGTGATTTTTCTGCCCTGGTTTATAGCTGATATTGGTCATCAGTGGATAGCCACTTCTAGTAAGTGGATGCAAACCTCCAAATTGCATACAGGATATTGGCTGCTATCTTTTTTTTCTGTACTGATCAAAGCAGTGGTATGTATCTTCCCTATTTTCACAGACCTTGGTGATCACAACTCACCGAATAACCCTGATGATTTCATATGCTCTCCCATCCAACTACTTGACCCTGCTTTTACTCCTAAAATCTGATAGGCTGGGGCTCATCCAGAGTGCAGATTCAGAACTGCTTTCGTTTTCTTTTGATGATGCCATGGTGGCATTTTACAACCTTCTTTCTCTTGTTTGAGCCTTCTTTCTCTCTGATAGATTTGGCCATGGTGAGAACATGAATTAGCTTTCTTATAATGATGGCAGCAAAGTGTCCTGATTTTTGCAAGTACTTGCTATGCAGTGATGTCAGTATTTGTTAAAGGTGCAGTAGAGGAAAAATGTACCTTTGTATCATACTAATTGTATTTTGAAGCATAGCCTGTATATGAAAGAGCAGACATCTGTCAGAGCTGGGAATGGATCTGTTCAGGCCAGACAAAGCTGATTGATTTCTTTGACTAGGTAAGCAGGGAGTTGGGCCGAGGGAGAGCCCTGGATGTGTACTTGGATTTCAGTGAAGTCTTTGACATCGACCTGCACAGGAGACTTATAAACAAACTGAGCACCCTAGAGATGGACCCTACAGTTACTGCTTGGGTTAGAAATTGGTTAAATGGGAGGCGACAAAGTGTTCAGGTAAATTGAGCTCATTCTGAGGAGGAGGAGGTTACGAGTAGTGTGCCACAGAGATCTGCCCTTGGTCCAATTCTTTTTAACATCTTTGTTAGTGATATTGCAGAAGGGCTGTCGGGTAAGATTTGCCTCTTTACAGATGATGCCAAAATCTGCAGTAGAGTAGATGCCCAGGAAGGAGTAGATAACATGAGGAGGGATCTCTAAGCTTTAAGAATGTTTGAGAATTTGGCAGCTGAGATTTAATGCTATAAAATGTAGGGTCATGCATTTAGGCTGCAATAATCCAATGGAGCGGTACAGTGTAGGGGGTGAAGTACTGTCCACAAAAGAAGAGCGGGACCTGGCCGTGATTGTGTCTGACAATCTTAAAGTAGCTAAATAAGTAGAAAAGGCAACAGTGAAAGCTAGAAGGATGCTAGGGTGCATAGGGAGAGGAATGACCAGCAGAAAAAAGGAGGTGTAGTGCCTCTGTATAAGTCTCTCTCTTGTGTGACCTCATTTGGAGTATTATGTGCAATTCTGGAGACCACACCTTGAAGGTGACATAAATAGGATGGTGCAGAGGGTGGCTACTAAAATGGTTAGTGATCTTCGTTGCAAAGCAGATGTGGTTAGACTTAAGGATCTTAATATGTATGCGTTAGAGGAAAGGTGGGATAGAGGAGATGTGATAGAAGCGTTTAAATACCTCTGTGGCATAAATGCACATGAGGAGAGCCTCTTTTGATTGAAAACAAGCTCTGCTACGAGGGGACATAGGATGAGGGTGAAAGGGAATAGACTCGGGAGTAATATGAGGAAATATTTCTTTACGGAAAGAGTGGTAGATGCATGGAATAGTCTCCCAGTGGAGGTGGTAGAGATGAGGGCAGTATCTAAATCCAAAAAAGCATGGGACAAACACAGAGTATCTCAAAAGAGAAAAAGGGGGACTATTGTAGTAGCTGATATGGAAGGGCAAACTAGATAGGCCATGTGGTCTTTTTCTGCCGTCATATTTCTATGTTTGTCTTTCAGTAATTTCTCCAATAGGACCTGGCATGCATCCTTTAGTTTGAGACCAGGTTAGTAGACTCTGATCCTCAACAATTGAATCAAGAATTTGGTTTTGAAGCTTAACGAAATGGGCAAGTGGTGATATCTATTTTTGGTCTTATGCAGATCTATATGCTTGACAACTTTACTGCATCCTAAAAAGGAGACCTACATGCATAAGGAAAAATATTGCAGTATGGAGGAGATATTGGTTTGGCGCATACTTACTTACTCTTAACACAATGATCAGACAGAAATGCGTGTCTTCTTTTTTTTTTTTTTTTGCTCCATTCCCTAGTTATTTCTTGCTTCCATAGACTTGAAGGACAGTGCCTTCATTAAGAGTGCATGTGGTTCTTTCAGATAATGACATTTCTTTTCAGAATAAAGTTACCATTTATCAAATAAATATTAGCATCAAAGACATTTGGAATTTTTAAGCATTAAAAATACTCTGAATTGAGACGGGGGGATTACCACATATAGGACTAGAGGTTGTTTTACCAGAAGAATTTGTAATATGATAAAGATGAATTCCATTACTTTTTGTTCAAATGGCTAGCTGCATTTTGTTAGCATAGCAGTAAAGCAGCCAGGCCTCTTGATCATAATGACCACCCTGCAGAAGTAATGTCTTTGAGGAAGCTGGTGACAAGTACTATACCCTGTATAGATTTGGTAAGACTACGATAAAGGAAGATTCCATAGTGTTTTATAACTATATATAGGTGCAAGTTGAGCAGGAGGGAGCCAAGTGATGAGGAAATGTTTGGCTGCAGTTATCTGTATACAGAATACTTGAGCATAATGTGCCATCAAGGACAGCAGAACTCTCTGAAGACTGATAGGTGACTGTGTGCTCAAAAATGTAGATTTTCTTTGATGTTGGCCATTGAAAAGGAATGGAGTCTAGTGCTTAGAGCAAGAGTTCCTGTCTCTCTTCCTGCACTGATGCTTTTTGTAACTTGGACAAATCATGTCATCCTCCATTGCCTCAAGTAGAAACTGAAATTGGAAGACCTCAGGGACCTACCTACTGTGCCTAAAATGTAACTCACCTTGAGCTTGTGTTTTGAAAAGATAAATCTAAATATTCCTATTCGTCTCTCCGGGCCAGTCCAGGAAAGTAGGGTAGTCAACCTCCTCTAGCAGCTGAGGGCTGAAAAGAACTGAAAACTCTTTGCTGACAGGCGCACTAGCTCCCTTTGGTGTCCTAGAGAGTCCATCAGTCTTTCAGTCCTCAGCAGCTGAGCTGGTTGCATAGCTGACAGGCTCCGGAGAGACTGCTAGATTCAGAGTTTTCTTATTGGAAATTATTTTCTTTCTCATCTGGTAGAGAGCTTCAGATGGTTTGAAAGCTGATTGAAAAGCTCTGGCAGGGTTATTCAGTGCAGCTGCTTTCCGTTTTGGTCCTGTGCTACAGAGGGTAAAATACCTTCATTTCTTTCTCCAGAACCACCAAGTCGGTGTGTTTTTACAAGCAGAGCCTGCTTGAGGGAGATAATCTAATTTCCTGAAATTACATCAGAGAATTTCGCTGGGAGCCCCAGGGAACACTTCTCTGTTTCGATTGACGGCAGTTCTGGCTACCCGCTAGCAGCGGGGAAGCGGTTTGCTGACAGATTGGCACCACGTTTTCTTTTCAGGTAGGAGCTACTACTTAACGGGACACTCGTGATTGCAGACTTAGGTCTTAAACCGTCGGGGTTAGTTTGCAGGTTGTCGGGTCATTTCCCAGGACTCGTTGAGGCGCCGTGATTTTGAAGCCGGCTCCGCGGCGTCGCATCGGTGCGGTTAGAGTTCTTTATTTCTTTCTCTTGACTCTTCGGTTTATTTTTCATTTGCGGGGGTTCATGGAGCCTCAGAAGCGCAAAGAGACTAAGGAAGAGGAGTTGGTTAAGGCCCCGAGCGGGTCTGAAAGAGCGGGAACGGCGGCCATTTTAGCTCAGCCGCCGGTTTCTCCCGCGCTGCCAGTCAAGACTGGGAAAAAGAGAGCAAAATCTCATAAAGCTCCTTCGGCTGAGGGAGCAGGGCAGTTATCTGTGGCTAAGGAGATAGGTTCCTTAGAGTCCTTTTTCTCCGCGGAATTTATTTTGGCACTCCATAATGCTTATTTGATGAAGAGATCACAGTCTTTTTTGTCTCGTGCTGCTACCTGCAAGTCAGGGGGAACAAATCTGGAGACCTCCGAGGCAGACCCGGAAGAAGGGGTCTCCTCCATGTGCCCCGGGGGGGGGGGGGGGGAAACCAGCCTCAGGGGGCTTGGGACCTCTGAGTTCCGGGTGCCAGCTTCCTGAGGATGGTGAAATTCTGTCAGAGACGGGACTTGATTTTTGGCCCGGGGAGTTGGAAGAGGGTGAGTTAGGACTTGCGGAGGATCCTAATACTTTCAGAGTCTTCAGAAAGGAAGAGTTAGGAGCCTTAATTACACAGTCGCTTGCGGCTTTGAATCTGGCACTCCCTACGGTTCAGCAAGAGCCGTTGGAGGATCCCCTGCTACAAGGTTTTAAATCTGAACAGCGTTGTTTTCCTCTTCATAGAGTGATTAGGCAAATGATTGACTTGGAATGGGAGTGTCCTGAGGCCTCCTTGAGAGGCAGTTGCGCTATGGCGCGTCTGTATCCCATTCCCCTAGAGGAAAAGGAGGAGTTACGTATGCCTAAGGTGGATGCCCTAGTTTCGGCGGTTACTAAAAAGACTACCATTCCGGTAGAAGGAGGTACGGCTCTGAAAGATTTTCAGGACCGTCGCTTAGAGGCTCTCTTGAAGCAGGCCTTTGATTCCAGTGCCTTAGCCTTACAAGCTTCAGTCTGTGGGGTGTATGTTTCCAGGGCATCAATACGCTGGCTTCAGGGTGACCGTGCTCCGGATCAGGAGGAGGACTCTTCGCCGGAGGGCGCTAAGCTGGAGTCGGCTGCGGCTTATCTCGCAGATGCTTTTTATGATTTGGTAAGGATATCCGCGAAATCCATGGCGTCCGTCATAGCAGCTAGACGGTTTCTCTGGTTACGTAACTGGGCGGCAGATGCGTCATCTAAGGCCCGTCTCAGTAAGCTTCCCTACAAGGGCAAGCTGCTCTTTGGGGAGGCGTTGGAAAAGATTGTGAAAGATTTAGGCGATTCCAAAGGGGGCCGTCTTCCAGAGGACCGGCCAAGAGCGGCTAAGATGCCTTCTTTGCAGAGGGGTCAAGGGCGCGATTTTCGCAGATTCCGGGGGTCCCGGTTTGCGCCTTATCAACGTGGACGTTTTGTAGCTAGGGGCCAATCCTTTCGTGGAGCCAGAGGGTTCAAAAGGGGTTATTTCACCGCCCAGCACGCTTCCACTAAGAAGCCTCAATGAAGGGACGCTGGTCCAGGCGGAGATTCCTGTGGGAGGTCGATTGCAGGAGTTTCTCTCCACCTGGGCCGCCATCACTACGGACCAGTGGGTGCTCGAGATTATCAGGGACGGCTATGCTCTGGAATTCGCGCATCCACTGGGGGAGGCTTTTGTAGCTTTTCCGTGCGGTCCTCTGGCAAAGCAGAAGGCAGTCAACGAGTCTTTAGGGCGTTTATTGCGTCTTCAAGCTGTAGTGCCGGTACCCGCAGACCAGTGCGGCTTCGGTCGATACTCGATTTATTTTGTGGTTCCCAAAAAGGAAGGTTCCTTTCGACCTATTCTGGATCTCAAGATGGTGAATCGTTGTTTGAAAGTGCCACATTTCAGAATGGAAACCTTACGTTCGGTAATCCGGTCTGTAAATCCGGGGGAATTTCTTCCATAGATTTAATGGAAGCGTATTTGCATATTCCGATCCGGCGAGAACACCAGAAGTTTCTTCGTTTTGCGGTTCCCATGGGTCATTTTCAGTTCCGAGCCCTGCCGTTCGGTCTCGCTACCGCCCCTTGTACCTTCACCAAAGTGATGGTGGTGGTGGCAGCGGCGCTTCGGAAGGAAGGGATTCAGGTCCATCCGTATCTCAACGATTGGTTGATAACAGCTGCGTCACGGGTGGAATCTCTCGTAGCCACAGCCAGAGTTGTGGAATTTCTCGGGCAGCTCGGTTGGGTCATCAATCGAGTGAAGAGTCAGTTGCACCCAGGTCAACAGTTGACCTATCTGGGAGCGTTATTCGATACCGACAAAGTCTCAGTTTTTCTTCCTCCGGAGAGAGTTCGAAAGATTTTCTCGCAGGTTGCAGCTTTTCTGCGCCTTCAGGCACCCACGGCTTGGAGATATTTACAGGTGTTGGGGTCGATGGCGGCAGCCTTAGACCTCGTTCCGTGGGCCAGAGCGCATATGCGGCCTCTTCAACAGGCATTACTGATGCGGTGGTCTCCGCAAGATCATCCTCTCTCTCGGCATCTGCCGTGTCCGGAGGAGGTGAAGATCAGTCTGCAGTGGTGGTTGGTCCCTGCTCATCTGCAAGCGGGAATGCCGTTAGCCTTTCCCGAATGGGTGTTGCTCACCACAAATGCCAGCCTTTCCAGCTGGGGAGCGCATTGCTTGATGCGGTTGGCGCAGGGCGTCTGGTCGGAGGAGGAGAGCTGTTGGTCAATCAATCGGTTGGAGATGAGGGCGGTTCGCTTGGTGCTCGTGGAGTTTGTCGATCTGCTCGAAGGGCGGGCAGTTCGAGTTTTTTTTCCGACAACTTGGTGACCATTTCGTACATCAACAAGCAAGGCGGCACGGGCAGTGCAGCGCTTCTAGAGGAGAGTCAACAGCTATTTCTCTGGGTGGAGAAGCACCTGGCAGCGATTTAAGCGGCTCATGTGGCAGGAAAAGACCATGTTCAGGCGGATTATCTCAGTCGGACTGCCATCGATCCCGGAGAGTGGGAACTCAATTGGGCAGTTTTTTTCACGCCATCACGCTGAGGTGGGGTCAGCCCGTTCTCGATCTCATGGCCACTCAAGCAAATGCCAAGGCGGCTCGGTTTTACAGCAGACGCAGGGAGCACATGTCGGAGGGTCTCGACGGTCTAGTTCAGTCCTGGCCGTCGGGGCAGCTACTTTATGTCTTCCCTCCATGGCCGCTGATAGGTCGAACGATACAGAAAATAGCAGCTTACGAGGGGATGGTGATCCTCATTGCTCCGGATTGGCCTCGACGCCCGTGGTATGCCGATCTGATGCAGCTGCTGGTGGCTCCGCCGTGGAGGTTACCCGCTCGGGTAAATCTGTTGTCTCAAGGTCCCGTGTTAATGCCACAGGTGGATTGATTCTTGCTTACGGCCTGGCTCTTGAGCGGACACGCTTACTTAGTAAGGGATATTCGCGATCGGTGATAGCCACTTTGCTTCGGTCCAGGAAGACCTCTACTTCCTTAGCATACATTAGAGTTTGGCGCGTTTTTGAAGCATGGTGCGAGGATCGACGGGTTCGGCCTTCGGCCATGCAACTACCGGAGGTTTTAGCTTTCCTTCAGGACGGGCTTGACAAAGGTCTGGCCCTCAACACTCTTAAGGTGCAGCTGGCGGCGCTGGCCTGTTATAGGGGGAAGGTGCGTGGTTGTTCTCTTTCTTCGCATCCGGATGTACGGAGGTTTCTTAGGGCAGCCAAGATCATTCGTCCTCCGGTTCGACAAGTGGTTCCTCCGTGGGACTTGAATTTGGTGTTGGAAGCTCTGACGCAGCCACCGTTTGAAACCCGGGAGCCGGGCTCCCTTCGGGAGCTTTCTTGGAAAACTGCCTTTTTGGTTGCCTTGTGTTCCGCACGTAGAGTTTCGGATTTGCAGGCGCTCTCGTGCAGGGAACCCTACCTTCAGTTTTCGGAAGAACGGATAGTGTTGAGACCGGTACCGTCTTTTCTGCCTAAGGTGGTCTCTGCTTTCCATCTAAACCAACCGGTTTTTCTTCCTATTTTTCGTCCGCGTGAAGGGGAAAAATGGGATCGGTCGCTGAAGAGTCTGGATTTGGGGCGTGTGTTGCGCAAATATCTGAAGGAGACGCAGTCGTTTCGAAAGTCGGACAGGTTATTCGTGTTGTTTGGGGGTCCGGCTAAAGGGAGAGCGGCAACCAAGGCTTCTATCGCTCGTTGGGTGAAGCATGCTATTCGAGCAGCTTACCAATCTAGAGGCTTGGAGGCTCCGGTGGGGCTCAGCGCATTCTACTAGTGGTCAGGCGACTTCGTGGGCGGAGTCTGCCTTGATTCCACCGGTGGATATCTGTAGAGCGGCTACGTGGTCCTCTTTACATACGTTTGCTAGGCACTATAGGTTGGATGTTCAGGTGAGAGCAGATGCGGCAGTGGGGGCCTCAGCTGTAATAGCGGGGCTCGCAGGTCCCTCCCGGTTGTAAGTACTGCTTTGGTACTGCCCTACTTTCCTGGACTGGCCCGGAGAGACGAATAGGAAGGAGAAATTAGACCTTATCTGCTAATTGTCTTTCCTTGAGTTCTCTCCGGGCCAGTCCAGGACCCGCCCATGGTTCTCTGCGAGTATGCTAGTGGTTACGGTCCTCGGCACAAAGATGTTCCACTCATTACGGGTTGCCTAGCTGGTAGCCGGAGCTGGGGACATAGCTGACTTTGGAAAGAGAATTGTTTCACCAAGATCCAACAGCTATCAATATACAAAAAAAAAAAAAAAAATACAACCACAAATTTGAGTTACTTAAAGTGTAAAACGGAAAGTACCTGTTTGAGTGCATCTTTTTTTAGGAGTATCTCGGTGTTTAGTGTTTTGTTATTTTGTTCCAGTTTAGTATGGGTTTAAGACCGCTGCTTTGATACCACAAGACTGATGGACTCTCTCGGACACCAGAGGGAGCTAGTGCGCCTGTCAGCAAAGAGTTTTCAGTTCTTTTCAGCCCTCAGCTGCTAGAGGAGGTTGACTACCCTACTTTCCTGGACTGGCCCGGAGAGAATTCAAGGGAAGACAATTAGCAGGTAAGGTCTAATTTCTCCATTGTCTACACCAGAACTTGGTTGTGATTTGCCAACTTTCCACTAATTTTTTTCTATCCCCTTCTCTCTTTTTGCTTATTTTTACATGCTGGAATTTTGAATGCACAGAGTTCTGAGAACGTGGTTGCCTTTTCTCCTAAGCATGCCTATTTGTTGTCTTAATCCTTGTAGGATAATGTGGAAAGAGTAGACATCTCTCGTTTGTCAGTGGAGGAATTCATCGAGAAGTTTGAGAAACCGTATAAACCAGTAGTCCTCTGGAATGCCCAGGTGGGCTGGTCTGCTCAAGAGAAATGGACTCTGGAGCGCTTGAAACGCAAATATAGGAACCAAAAATTCAAGTGCGGCGAGGACAATGATGGTTACTCGGTAAAGATGAAGATGAAGTACTACATCGAGTACATGGAAAGTACGCGAGATGACAGCCCACTTTATATTTTTGATAGCAGCTATGGGGAGCATCCAAAACGTCGAAAACTGCTGGAGGACTATGAAGTGCCCAAGTTCTTCAGAGATGACTTGTTTCAGTTTGCAGGGGAGAAACGTAGGCCACCATACAGGTGGGGTTTCCATCCTATTTGGTTAAACAAATACATTAGCTTATAAATTAATGCCTTTGACTGACAGGCTTGTGTAGCAGATATAAAACCTGTGCAGAAAGAGGACAGTATTTCTCAGTTCTAATCAAAGCACCAGCATGTCCTTGGTATTAATGAAAATTAGCTCCCTTTTATGTTTACATAAGATTTTTATTATAAACTGATAGAAAGTTACAATTTAACACAATCTTCCATAATATTTGTAAATTACACATAGAAGTAAATGGCTAGATTTTTAGAGTGAATATTATCACTGATGATCTTGCATGAAGAAACTTCAATTTTTTGGCAGACAAATATCTCTTATCTATATCTATGAAATTTGAGGCTGTGCAACATGTCAGAGTCTAAGGCAACTTATACAGTGACTGTTGCTGATGATGTGGGTTGTAATCGTGGGCATGTCATCCCCATTACCCCAGCCTAATGCAGCCGTTCTCTAACAACATCAATGATACAACTGCATTAGGCTTTCAAGAAGGCTGCAGTAACTAGCATGTCATGCTGCGATTACAGCTCTAATATTGTACACCACCTTGGGAACTAGTGTTTGAGAGAGGCAATTTATAAAAGGTTTTAATTAAACATCGGAGGAACAGCTACATTAGGCTTCTTGATCAGTCACCATTTATATAGAGGACAGTGATTATAAAAAGGGTTGAGAAGTCATCTGAAAGATGTTGGGGGAGGAGTGAGCTGATGTTAGAGAACCAGAAAGGTGGACTGACTGAGTGAATGAGCCAGTTGGCCTTTATCTGCTTTCTTTTATTGTTGCTATATAATTCCATTCCTTAATAAAATCTTTGGAGCTTGTAAGCATATCTGCAATGGATATTCATAAGGTATTTGAATATATTTCATATGTTGGCTTAGCTTAATTTGTATATCCTGGTTATTTGAAAACCGGATATTTTCTGCTCTGTAAGGCAGGATATACCTACCACACGACTAGGGCTCCTCACTTCTTACTGGAAGGTATAACTTGGAGCAAGGTGTAGTAGAGGCCATTTACATTTGGGGTGTCAAACTGCAATCCTGGAGGGCTACAAAGAAGTCAAGTTTTCAGGATATATCCCTTATGAATCTACATGAAAACATTTGCATGCAGTGCCTCCATTGTTCACTAACATCTCATGCATATTCATTAGCGATATCTATCTTGAAAACCAAGTTGGTTTGTGGTCTTCCAGGATTAGTTTGACACTCCTGAATGTACTGCTATCCAGATCCCGCTAACTTGTTTGTGCATTTTTCCTTATTTCCAAGCATGGTTATTTGACTTGGTCTTTCAGAAATGTATCATTGTTAAATGTCATTGAGTCAAAGTCAACTCATGGCGACCCTCTGGATAGTTGTCCTAAACTAAAGTCAGGCGGCTAATTGATAGTGTGGCATCCATAGATGCTGCTATTGTAGCAGTACATAGCATCGCTGGTCTTTCTCATTTGTGTCGCCCTTCAAACTTACTAAGCATAATGTCTTTATCTAATGATCTTTCTCTTTGCATGATGTGTCCAAAATAAGAAAATCAAAATCTTGTAATTTGAGCATCCATGGAAAGGGGTTTTTGGGTTTTTTTTAGGTTTGATTTCCTCCATTATTGGTTGATTTGTTCTTTGGGTAGTGCATGCTATATGCACTATTCTCCGTCAGCATCATAATTTGAAGGCATTGCATTTTCTTCCTGTCTTGCTTCTTCACTATCCAACTTTGCATCTAAACGACGTTATTGAAAATACATTGGCTTAAAGAAGTCAAATCTTTGTACACAGAGAGACGTCCTTGCCCTTGAAAATCTTGTCTAAGTTCATCATAGCTGTTCTGCCAAGAGCAATGCCTTATCGGATTTCTTGACTGCTTGTCGTTTTCATTATGATTATTTATTGAAGTAGCTTGAAGTTATCTATTTCTTTTCCATCAAGGATAAAATTGATTTTACCAGTTGTCAGGATCTTTGTCGTCTTCACATTAAGGTGCAGGCCCATTTTTTTAAGACTATATTCCTTGATCTTGATAAGCAGATGTTTCAGAACATCTTCACTTTTAGCCAGTAACAGAATGATTTTGGATAAGCTGCCTCAAAATTTAAGATAGGACCATGTTTCAAAGCCTGGACACAGTGTCCCTGGTATTCGTCACACTAATGTTTTACCCACCAGCTTGTAGCCGATCATGTACACTTAAAATATCTGGCAGACACACAAGTCTCCAGAGTAATTAAGATACGGAGATGGATCCTTGAAAACAAAATAATATCTACATATGTTTCATTGACTATGGCAAGGCCTTGGATTGCATAAGTCATGAAAAACTCTGAGCCACATTTAGAAGCATGAATATACCAGAATACCTAATAATTCTCATGCACAACCATTATATTAATCAAGAAGCAATAGTTCAAACGGAACAAGGAGAAACAGAATGATTTAAGAAATTATCAAAGGTGTATGGCAAGGCTGCATACTGTCCCCATATCTTTTCAAATTTATATGCAAAACAAATCATTAGAAAAGCAGGACTAGAGAAGACAACTGAGCTGTGAGAATGTTGAAATGCTCAATAGCCTTAGCTATACTGATGATGATGATAAGATGCATATTCTGTGCAATTAATTTTTTTTCTCCTTTCTTGCATGTGTGTGCTTTCCAAGCAGCTTATTTTGTACTAGTCCCAAGGAACGTGCAGGGCAATAAAATCAAGCTCTGGCAAGCAGTTAGAAACTGCAAAACTTAGAAACTGTTGCTAGAGTTCTTTTCTTGTTAATTATTGGCAATTGAAACAAAGAAAACAATGGCACCAATTTTTGTAATCCCCTTTCACCTACTTCTGAAACAGACGAGCATAAACCAGTGAACTTATTAGGATGATTATGATCAGTAAAGTGTTCCTGCACCAATATGCATTCAAAGCATATTGACTGTGACAAAAAATATCTTGACACAAATGTTTATTGAACTTGATATTATCACCCTTCATGGAACAACAGGGATGAGTAATCTTGGGAGAGTATAATCAAACTCTATAGGAGCAGAGCAGTGAACCACACTGTGGAAAAGCTCAAAATGTTTTATTACATTTGTCCAAAAATCCCTCCCTACACAAGCTGTGTTTCGACTAGTAGCTGCCTTCAGGGGATTTGGAAGCTTATTAAAAATAAAAAAAAAATCACACATTAAAACACAAACTCATCAATAAAAATTCCTGTTTATAAAAAAATAGGAACATATGCATAAAAACTCATAAATATCATGAGGTACATAATAAGCTTATTCAGAATACATACCATAGACGCACACAGTGTCCCTCCCCCTTTTTCGTGGTTTGCCTGGCTCTCGGGGTTTTATATATACTTTACCTTTTTATAAGGTATATATGCCACTTTTGGATATACATTTTTTATTTATTGTTCTGTACATTGTACACACAGTGCTTTTATGATGTGGGTCCATCCTCCTTTTGAAGGTCCTCCCTATTTTATTTATATATGTATTGATGTGTTTGTGGTTTAATATGTTTTGTATTTGTAATAAGGTCCCAATTCCCTTGAAGAAGCTTCTACCAGCTGAAACACGGCCCATGTAGGGAGGGACTTTTGGATAATGTAATAAACCTCCTGGCAGAGAGGGCGATGGAACCAGTCTTCCTCCATTTCAGGGGCCAAGGGTTCTACTTCCACTACTTCCTGGTGCCCAAAAGGACAGGGGAGTTTCAGCCCATCCCAGAACTATGAGACTTCAACCAGTTCCTGGTGAGGGAGAAATTCAGATGCTCTCTCACATTGCTGCCATACCTCCGGAAGGGAGACTGGCTATGCTCCTTGGATCTAAAGGGTGCCTATACACGCATCCTCATCCGCCCCCTGTACAGGCAATACCTCTGCTTCATGGTAGGGCGCTGCCACTATCAGTACAGGGTTCTGCTCTTTGGTTTGGCCTCCACCCGGAGGGTCTTCACCAAGTGCCTGTCAGTAGTCACTGCCTTCCTGCATCTCCAGCGGGTGTTCGTCTTCCATACCTGGATGACTGGCTCATAAAGGGCAGCACCGCTGCAGAGGCTCATCAGGCGATGGCCCGCTCCATCCTCCGTTCTGGAACACTTGAGGTTCGTCGTAAACTATCCAAAGTCCCATCTCCACCCGACACAACACCTGGAGTTCATAGGAGTACTGCTGGACACCGTCCAGGCCAAGGCCTTCCTGACAGGGCACAGCGCTTCAAGACGCTCACAGGGCACATCCGGGGTCTGCCTGTCTCTGCCCACCGCATACTTAAGTCTTCTTTGCCACATGGCATCCATGGTGCACATTACCCCGGATGCCCGCCTGCACATGAGCCAGCTGAATGGGCTCTGAGCTCCCTGTGGTTACAGGCAGCGGGACGCCTCTGGGACAGAGGTGGTTGTGACACATCCTCTGGTATCAACAACTCCAGCACCTGCAGGCTGGGATGCCCTTCTAGACCCAAAGGATCATTACCACGGATGCCTCCAAATTGGGCTGGGGAGCCCATTGCAACAACCTCCGCACTAAGGGCAGCTGGTCGCATGCAGAGAGCCTCCAGCAGTTCAACCTCCTGGAGCTCCGGGTGATAGTGCTTGCCCTCCAAGCTTTCCAACACCATCTTCAGCACTGAGCGGTCCTAATCCAGACTGACAACCAGGTGGCAATGTTCTACATCAACAAGCAAGGAGGGACAGGGCACTAAGGGCTGTTAGTATAGCTGGGTTTAAAAAAGGTTTGGACAAGTTCCTGGAGGAAAGGTCCATAAACCACTATTAAAAAGGGACCCAGGATATCAATGCTTGACCTAGTACAAGCACTGCAGAACCTGTGTCTTTTGGGGAAACTGCTAGGTACGTATGACCTAGATTGGCCACTGTTGGAAACAGGATACTGGGCTTGATGGACCTTGGTTTGACCCAGTATGGCATTTCTTATGTTCTTATGACAGGTTTGTTCTCCTGTGCCAGGAGGCAGTGAGCCTATGCTCCTGCGGGCCATCTACCTCCTGGGCCAGGACAGCATCCTGGCAGACTGGCTCAGCCACGTCCCCCAACCACACGAGTGGTGCCTGGACCCCCCAGGGTGGCCAGTTGACTGTTCTGCCTCTGGGGGCTCCTGCAGGTGGACCTCTTCACCAGCCTGGCCAGTGCCTAGCTAGCCTGCTTCTACTCCAGGCAGCCACATCCTTCATGGGTAGTGGCAGATGTGTTCCTCACCCTGTAGATGGAGAGCCTCTTCTATGCCTTCCCACCGTTCCAGCTTGACAGAGCACATTGATATTGGTGGGCCCGGTAGCTGTGGTTCCTGCTGCTCTGTTGCCTGTCCCAGATGCCCCTGGTCCCTCTGGGAAGCAACCCGGGCCTGCTCTCACAGGAAGATGGCTCCCTCCTGCACCCCAACTTAGGGTCCTAATCTCTGACAGCTTGGCTGCTGAAAAGGTAGCCTTGGCCCATCTCGATCTCTCTCCCTTCAGTGAGGTGGAAGCAGTTCTGCTGGCTTCTCACAAGCTTTCTACCCACCAAGCCTACGCCTTCAAGTGGCGAAGATTCTCGATTTGGTGGGCAGAGAGTACCTGCTTCGCCTGTCCCAGGAAGGGCTGAAGTCCAACTCTGTCAGAGTACACCTCTGTTCGCTTTTGGCACACCACTATCTTGTCAAGGGCAAGCTCCTCTCTGCTCAGCCCCTCATGACTCAGTTCTTGAGGGACCTACTACTCTCAAGCCACCTGTTCACCCCCTTGCGGCAGAGTGGCACCTCCAGCGTAGCGCTCTCAAAACTCACTGTGCCACTGTTCGAGCCTCTCGGTTCATGCCACCTTAAATATCTATCCTGGAAGGTGGTCTTCCTCGTGGCGCTCACAGGGCCATTGAGCTCCAGGCCCTGGTGGTTCACCCACCTTATATAAGGTTCTACAAACAAGGTCATGCTCCGCATGCACCCCAAGTTTCTCCCAAACGTGGTGTCCCCATTCCACCTCAACTAGGAGGTGGTGTTTCCTACATTCTTTCTGTGGCCCCATGCCAGCAGGGCAGAGGCGGCTCTCCACACTCTGGAATGTAAGTGGGCCCTATCCTACTTGAAGCATACTAGGGCCCACTATCACTCCTCACAGCTCTTAGTCTCCTAAGATCCAAAATGACTAGGGACAGCAGTCTCAAGCGCACTCTGTAGAAAACCCCGTGATCTGGCCACAATACTACGGCTCTTTTGGTCTCTGGTCCCTCAAGCAGTGAGAAACGGGTAGAGAGTAACACAGAATACAATCACACACAAAGTTCTACTTTCTTTGAGCTCAGAGGGAAAACCACAGATGGTCTACGGACACGCATAGTTCCACGCCTGCCGAATTCAAATTCTTCCTCCTGAAACTTCCCTTTTTTTTCTTTAATAAAAAGGAGCTTAACAGTCATTTATTATAAACGTGAAATAACACAAGGTGTCGCCAAAGTTCTTTTTACAGAGTAAGATCTGATTACAGTGTATTAGATGAAATTTACTTGATTATGACAAAACTATTTATAATTGCAAAGTTGCAAAAATTATGTTGTCAGCACTGTACAATGAACTATGGTTGCGCAGTTCATAGCCTATGTTTACCCTTTATGCTTGCGTTAACAATGTTCCAGACTATTTTAAAGACGGTTACACAGAACTCATGATCATGACATCCTATTCTGTTTAAGAGGAAGTAAGTGAAAAGCCAAACTTCTAAACACATTCTGTATCAAGAAATTCATCCATCTTCAATTACATATTGGGGATTCTGGTATCCCCTTTATCTGTCCATTTCTACAGTCCTCCCTGTGATTCTATAAAGAATCATTACAAAAGAGCGGTAGCTGAAACATGTCCAAATCCAGAATAAATCTTCTAGAGTAGGCTTCATTTTGGAGATGTTCCTTCAAAGTCCTAGGCACATCTGGTCCATAGGTGAGCTCCATCTTGTTCGTTGGAAGAAATTGTTATACAAAATCATATGACATTGTTTACCTTTGCTTAGCCTCAATAAAAAATGTGTACAGAGAGCAAGACTTTACCAATTATTCTTGTAAGCACTACCTCATCCAGCAGTGGTCAACTGCTTCTCATAGATCTAGCAATAATTCAGAGATTAGTTACTCATATCATGACACCAGTCATCACTCCAGATTCTTCAGCAGCATCTTTTTGTACCATGGGCTGTGCCATGCACATCTTAGAGCTTTTTCAGTGACTGTCTACCCAGGCTTCACTGCTGCGCATACATGAGTAGTTCCGCTGGAATCGCTGATCTTTATCAGGAGTCTCCATATCCAGTAGCATTTCATTCACAGTCGTTTTCCTCTTCGACCCATAGGATTCAGTGCATACAATGTATAATTTGCAAAAACCCAACTCTCCACTACAGCATCTCTCTTGATGCCATACAATTTCAAACAAGCACAATTATTCATCCCTAATGACAGTCTTAAATTGTTGAACAGAATTATATTATCTATTGTTAATTACAATACATCTATAGCTAGCACTAAATTATTACATTGGCTAGCCTGTAACATACTTATTATTTTCATCCACATTTCTAAGCTTATTCTGTCTTGCCAAATCAAATGTTAGCATGTGGCCTGATAGACACATTTCTTTTTCCTGTCAGGAACACAATTGTACATATTCATATCACTAATTATATTTGTGATGTATTCTCCAGCTATAACAATATACAAGATATAGTCAATCTGGTTATTCAAGGGATAACAAACATTAAAACATAACTAGCAATTTATGACAAATTAAACTCATTTTAATTGTTTGTCAACAATTATCAGGAAGGCTGTCTTATCTTAGGTGATGGTTCAACTCACATTACTTTAAACATTATCTGTAATATACCCTTTTCCTTTTTATGTTATTTTTTTAATATTACTTTCCCCACTAATCACAGCAGTTCACATTGCAACTAAAACTTGGTACAGCACATAAAACAGGAACGTTGATAACTTGAAATTTTTCTTTGTAAGGCAAGGAGGGGTTAAGTGACTTGTCATAAGAACATATGATATGCCATACTGGGTCAGACCAAGGTCCATCAAGCCCAGTATTCTGTTTCCAACAGTGGCCAATCTAGGTCATATGTACCTAGAAGTTTCCCCAAGAGACACAAGTTCCACAGTGCTTGTACTGGGTCAAGCATTGATATCTTCGGTCACTTCTTAATAATGGTTTATGGACCTTTCCTCCAGGAACTTGTCCAAACCTCTTTTAAACCCAGCTACACTAACAGCCTTTACTACATCCTCCGGTAACAAATTCCAGAGTTTGATTACACGTTGAGTGAAAAAATATTTTCTTTTATTAGTCTTAAATATTTAACCCTGTAGCTTCATTGCATGTCCCCTAGTCTTTCTATATTCTGATAACGTAAACAATCGATCTACGTTTACCCGTTCCACTCCGTTCATTAATTTATAGACTTCTATCATATCTCCCCTCAGCCGTCTCTTTTCCAGGTTAAAGAGCCCTAACCTTTTTAGCCTTTCTTCATAGGAGTATCCTTCCATCCCCTTTAACATTTTGGTGGCTCTTCTCTGAACCTTTTCTAAAATCGCTATATCCTTTTTAAGATACGGCGACCAGAATTGCACACAATATTCAAGGTGTGGTCTCACCATGGAACGATATAGAGGCATTATAATATCTTTTGTTTTATTTTCCATTCCTTTCCTTATCATACCTAGCATTCTATTTGCTCTCTTGGCCGCCGCTGCACACTGGGCCGAGGGTTTTAACATGGTATCCACAATGACGCCTAAATCTTTTTCCTGGGTGGTGGTTCCTAATGTGGAACCTTGCATCGTGTAACCATAGTTTGGGTTGTTCTTCCCTAGGTGCATAACCTTGCACTTGTCCACATTAAATTTCATCTGCCATTTTGATGCCCAGTCTTCCAATTTATCATGATCCTCTTGCAATTTTTCACAATCTTCTTGGGTTTTAACAACTTTAAATAGTTTTGTGTCATCTGCAAATTTGATAACCTCACTCGTTATTCCACTTTCCAGGTCATTTATGACTATGTCAAAAAGCAGCGGACCCAGCACAGATCCCTGGGGTACACCATTATTCACCTTTCTCCACTGGGAAAATTAGCCATTTAGCCCTACCCTCTGCTTTCTATCTTTTAACCAGAAATTTGTCCAAGGTCACAAGGAGTGCTAGTACTCTAGTCATTAGACTACTTCTCTATTCCATTATAATTCACATAGACATCTAAGCTCACAAAGGAAGGAACATTTATATAATGGCAAAACTTTTTAACACCAAATTTGAACCAACTAGAAAGTCAATTACCACTTCTTAATGGCTTAACAGTTTTATCTTTGTTACACTGTTTTCAGAACACAACAGCATAGTAGTATCAACACATAGAGCTCCTCATGCAAGAAGCCTGAGCCAAAATCAGTATTGATGATCAAATGAGCAGATAAGAGCTCTAGAAAGAGTGAACACTTCAGCTGGTTGAGCACTAGCAAATAACAAGCAGCCGACTCTGCACAGAATACTGCTGCCAGAAAACTGAAAACATGGAGGCATTCCTGCTACAACAGGGCAACAAAAATCTGAAAAATAGCCCAATGGCTTAAGTCCAGTGGGAAATTTCTGAGCGAGAACACAAACAGCAGCAATAGGGTTAGCATACATACTTGCAATTAACAACATCAATTCTGCAGAGGTCTTTCCATAATAACTAAAACATATACGACATGAGAATTTAAGATCACTCCTCCAATCGACTCCTGCAGATTAGCTTAAAAGAAACTAGGAGAAATATCAGCATTTGTTTTTTCTTCAGACATTGTTACTCATACACTTTCATAGTTGTAATTTTCAGCTAGTCCACTATCACAAAAGAAAAATAAAACATTTATACATATATTCACCATACTGTTTTAATTACTTAATTCACTTGTTTGAATGTAGTTGTAGCATTCACTTTTTCCCTTTTAATTAAACAAACTTACTTGACTTAACTTGACTATCTAAATAAATCAAAGCATAGAAGATCTTCCCATTCATTCACATTAATTATAACTAAAAATACAATTTGGAGAATATATCATCAATCATTTTTTCCCAAAGTGTCCAGAGACATAAGAAGCACCAAGGAGTAGTGTTTCTAATAACATTTTTCAGCATTTGCATTGTTACACATAGAATGGAATCAGTAAATAAATTCTCATAACCCAAAATAAGTTCAGATCCAGACCTAGAAAACAAAACTTACTTACTATACATACACAAGTAAACGAAATAGTTAATCACATTTGGAGGTTTTTTTTTAACTTCCCCAATAAGGCTTATGGTTAGTCTAACAAAAGAAAATCTTACCACGGTTGCTCAAGACTTTCTTCCTGCTAATACTGCAGTCATGCCAAGCCGTTATCTGTGCTGGAAACCTCCAAATTATTACTGCAGTAAATAACAAAACTTATACTGCACAGCACACTTCCCTAACCACTAAATTAGAGAAAACAAACTTCATACTACAATTATGACATGAAAATTAGTCCTTCAAAACTTTGCTTGATCTAATTATATTTTTTCATAAAGCAATGATTTAAGTTTCTCCCTGTAAGTTTCAGTTTCTTTTATATTTACACTATCCATCCTAAACACTTGATTTTTAAATTTTTCAAACACAGAGTCAGTGGCTTGCTGTACTTTTTCAGCCTTAAACTGCCACCAACCATACACGAAACATTCATGACTGATATGAGGTCACCCCAAAAGACATCTCATACTGTAACTAACAGTTTGTCCTACTGAAACCTTCCACCAAGGGGGAACGGCAAACTCTGGTTACTGGCAGTCATCGAATGTTAACATAAGGGCGCTTCACCAAACTTGCGCCTCATTTCATAATTAGGGCTTCCTTTTCTCTTGCCCTATCTCATGAGCCTTCCCGCTCCACTTATCTAACTGAGATCTCTAACCTTACCGGCTTTACATCACAATCACAATATACACACAGATATCTGTCAATTCTTTAGTATACTCACTCACGGCAACCACTGCCTGTGTCCTGGAGACTTGTCTGCTGTTTCCAACTGCTGAAGAAACACAGAGATCCAAGTCACGGCACAAACTGTAGAAAACCCTGTGATCTGGCCACAATACCACGGCTCTTTTGGTCTCTGGTCCCTCAAGCAGTGAGAAACAGGCAGAGAGTAACACAGAATACAATCACACACAAAGTTCTACTTTCTTTGAGCTCAGAGGGAAAACCACAGATGGTCTATGGACACGCATAGTTCCACGCCTGCCGAATTCAAATTCTTCCTCCTGAAAAGCTCCTTTTTATTAAAGAAAAAAAGGGAAGTAACAGTCATTTATTATAAATGTAAAATAACACAAGGTGTCGCCAAAGTTCTTTTTACAGAGTAAGATCTGATTACAGTGTATTAGATGAAATTTACTTGATTATGACAAAATTATTTATAATTGCAAAGTTGCAAAAATTATGTTGTCAGCACTGTACAATGAACTATGGCTGCGCAGTTCATAGCCTATGTTTACCCTTTATGCTTGCGTTAACAATGTTCCAGACTATTTTAAAGATGGTTACACAGAACTCATGATCATGACATCCTATTCTATTTAAGAGGAAGTAAGTGAAAAGCCAAACTTCTAAACACATTCTGTATCAAGAAATTCATCCATCTTCAATTACATATTGGGAATTCTGGTATCCCCTTTATCTGTCCATTTCTACATACTCTGTCCACTTGGGTGGCGGATTGCATTGCCTTCACTTACAAACAAGCTGTCTTTCTATGGAGCATTTGGTTACAGCACATAGCGTCTGGGCTATGGCAGCTTCTGTGGCAAACCTGTGCTCCTGTCCTTTAGTGGAGATCTCTGTCTGCCACCTGGTCCTCAGTCCATACTTTTGCAACTCATTGCTGCCTGGAGAGGGAGTCCTGCAGAGTCAGCGCCTTCGGCCAGGCAGTACTCTGTCATTTGTTTGGAGTGTAAGGCAACGCTGGCCCTTTGTGTTCAGGCTACTGGAGAACTGATTCCTCGCTTGACACTTGGGGCTGTTCGTGGGTCTGGTGTCCTTGATTCAGTTGCTGCTTCTCACGGTTCACCTTTGTTCTGGTTTCCCATGGCTTTTTACAGGTTTTTTTTCAGTAGCTTGTAACTGGGCAGTCCATATGTGAGGACTGACTTCCTGCTTGTTCCCGGAGAAAGCATAGTTACTCACCTATAACAGCAGGAATCGGTTCTCACAGCTCTCCCTCCTCCCCATGGAGTTGCTTTTCTTTTTGCCATCTTGAGCTATGTTAACATACTGAGGCAAGATAGTACCCGTAGGCGGGAAGGGGACCAGGCATGCGTGGTACATCTCCCAAAGGCTTTCTTTGAAAGCTGGGGAGAGGTTTACTGCACAGGCTCCCTCAGCGCCAAAGTTGCCCATATGAGGATTAATTCCTGCTGTCCCTGGAGAATACCTGTTACAGATGAGTAACTGCGCTGTCTGGTACATGACTTGTTGAAGTGCTGGTGAAGCTATTGGGGTTTTGGGACTCCGTTCTGCTACTCTGAGATTCATACTGGCTCTGCAGGGAAGCACAGGCTACTTTAAGGGAAAGGTTTTGAGTTTGCTGTTCTCAGTCTCCCTCTACTGGTGGATGAGGATAACTCGCACATCTGGACTGGAGGGACTCCAGGAAAGAAAATTAGCAGGTAAAGTCTAATTTCACCTTTTAGCAAAGAGGGACAGAAACATAATTTTAAAAAATACAGTGAAGACAAATCCATTTATTTGAAGAGAAAATGTAGTTGGGGGAAAAATGGCTACAAATCCTCATGAATTGGTGCAGCATAATTCCTTATAAGAAGGTGATGGTCATACCTGATTAACAATGGCTTTCTGGCTAAATATTAGAGTGAATTTAATCACACTCCCTTTATTTTGTGTGTGTGTGTGTGTGTGTGTGGGCGTGTGTATGACTACTTTAAACAGTTTGGCTACTTTTCAACTTGTCACAAAAAAGAAACAGATTTCAAGCTGTAGCAAGCTGCTAAACATTTGACTTAGGTTTCAAGATTTTGGCTTTGCAGGAGTACAAGCTTTAAATTGTTTTCACCTGTAATAATCTGTGTTTTCTCTTTTTTTTTTTTGTGTGTCTCTAGATGGTTTGTTATGGGACCACCTCGATCAGGAACAGGCATCCATATTGATCCACTAGGTACTAGTGCTTGGAATGCTCTGGTCCATGGGAATAAACGCTGGTGCCTTTTCCCTACCAACACACCCAGGGAACTGATCAAGGTGACGCGAGATGAAGGTGGGAGCCAGCAGGATGAGGCCATCACATGGTTTAATGTTATATACCCTCGTACCCAGCTCTCCACTTGGCCTCCAGAATTTAAACCCCTGGAAGTCTTGCAGAAACCAGGAGAGACAGTCTTTGTACCAGGTACAGCACTGGGTTTCTTTCTCCTCATTGGAAGAGAAGATTCAAAAATCTCACTATATTGCTAGTAAAAGCCAATTGTATGTGGATACAGCAGGTTGCTGCCTAGAAAAAGTGGAATCCAGTCTGGGTACAGAAACATACAATTGCCAGAAAAGGCTACTTGGTCCATCCAGTCTGCCCATGTGTGCTTGCCTAACTTTGCTGTTACAGGTATTTAACCTGTGGAGGTCCCCCCCCCCCTTCTTCCATGATGTTTCATTAGTGCTTCTATTTTCCCATGGACAAGCAAGATAGAATGAGACACACACATGGGTATCCTCATCCCCTGACAGCGTCTGTTTGGATCTGCCCTCCCAGTGCCCAGAATACCTCAGAAAGCCGCCTGGGCATGCTCCAGTGGTCCTTCCCAGACACCCATTTCTTCTCCCCCCCCCCCCCTCATCTGTCAACAAATGAGCAACAGATCTGCTCCCTCTCAACATAGAAACGTGACAGCAGATAAAGACCATATGGCCTATCCAGTCTGCCCTTCCATAAGAACATAAGAAATGCCATACTGGGTCAGATTGAGCCATCAAGCCCAGTATTCTGTTTCCAACAATGGGCAACCCAGGCCACAAGTACCTAGCAGATTCCCAAAAAGGTACACTGGTTCCACAATGCTTGTCCTGGGGTAAGCAATGGATTTCCCCGGGTCCTCTTTAATAATGGTTTATAGACCTTTCCTCCAGGAACTTCCCCAACCTTTTTTTAAACCCAGCTACGCTAACTGCTTTTGCTACTCCCGGTAACAAATTCCAGAGTTTGATTGTGCATTCAGTGAAAACATATGTTCTCTTAGTCTTAAATGGGTTACATTGTAATTTTATTGTGTCCCCCCCCTAGTCTTTCTACTTTTTGATGGCATAAACAACTGTTCCTTATCGTCCCTCCAGTCCGGTCCTGGAACCTCTAGGTTTAGTACCTCCTCCAGCAGCTTTGGAGACTTTTTGATGACTCTGGTATAAATAGCCGAGGACCGCCTCTCCTCACCAGTAGTCTCAGTCTCTAAGCAGCTGGAGAGGTAGTGAGCCTGTAGCCCAGGACTCACTGGAGGACAACTAAGGAAGATAGTTTTTAGGGATAGGTGATCCTTTAATTAAAAAAAAAAAAAAAGGGAGGGGTAGCTTGAGGAGCTGCAGAGATCAGGTCTCCTCTCTCCCTCTCAGCCTAAGGGGGGTATTTTTTTTATTTTTCTCTTTCTCTCACTGTCTGTCCCCCCCCCCCCCTCCCTCCCTGCCATGGTTCGTCAGAAGAGGCTAGAAGAAGAGTTTTTGAGGGGGATAGCCTCCCGGTTCCCAAACCCACGCTTTTGGGTGAGGAGCCGGTGGAAGGCTTGAGACATCGCAGAGAGGTGCTTTCTTGAGGCGGCGATTGCAGGAAGAGCCGTCGGCAGCAGTGTTTCTCCCTCGGTGCTGAAGCCGCGAAGACGGCTGAGCACATTGGTGAGAACCGTGACAGCAGCAGCAGAGAGCTCCGTCGGCGAACGGGGGTAAGCCCGGGGAGCATATTTAAAACGATCAAGCTGGGAAGGTTAGAAGGCAGGTCATTTTTGGCAGGCGCGAACAGTGCTGTGCAGGCCAAAGCCTGACTGCGTGGGTGGCATGTGGGAAAACAGACGGCAGTTGTTTTTCGGGGATAGCCTAGCTCAAGGTAGATAAGTTAAGGGGCTAGCCTAGAATTGCATAAATTAGGTTTGTTGAAGAGTGCTGGGTTTAAGGCAGTGTTTTAACAAAAAAAATAAATAAAGGTGTTTGGATTACTAATTTCCTGTGTGCTGTGGTAGCTGATAAGTGTGGAATTGTTTTTAGAATTTTTGAGTGGTAGTATTCTTCGATGGGGGTTTCTGGGGGGGTCTAAGACAAAAGGAAGGAATGCCTTCCAGGCCCCAGTGTCTAGTGTGTGGTACAAGACGAAGAGCGGTGTCAGAGACAGGCGTTTGTAGGGGTTGTGCTCAGGAGGCAGCCGCAATGGAGCAGACCTTAGAAGGGGGAGCGGAAACTCAGAAGGAGCCTAGTATAAGCCTCCCTGAGTCCGTGGTTGCTCCCGCTCTGTCTCAAGAACCAGTGGTGGGGCCCTCGATGGCGCAGAGTCCAGCCTCGCTACTACTTTTAGGTCAGGGTGGCATTCCTGCAATGTTCCCTCCTGGCTTCTTTGTTGCTTCACCAGGCCTTTTTTTTGTGACAGAAAGGACCAGAGGGGGTTCCTGCTGAGCTGGAGCAGAGAAACAAGCGGCCGGGGTCCCCGATTAGTGTGGGGGCAGGCAGCCTTCCCTCTAAGAAGCCAAGGCGCTCATGGGACGCCTAGAGCAATCTGAGATTTTAGAGGCTTTGGATTCTGTGGAGGGCGAGCAAGACTTGGATTTGGAAGATGATTTAGAGGAAGGTGAGCTCGCGGAGCCTGAGGAGCAGGCTAGAGTAGTTAAGAGTGTTCAAGCGGGAGGAGTTGCCGGCGCTTATTGCAGAGACACTTAAAACTCTAAACATGCCTTCTAATGTTCCATCGGAGGAGGCTGCCTTAGAGGATCCGTTGTTGCAAGCCTTCCGTAAGACCCAAAAGATATTTTCTATTCACAGAGTAGTGCATGACATGATTCAATAGGAATGGGATATGCTGGAGGCAGGTCTTAAGGGTTCCAGATTTTTCGCTCTCCAAAGGTCGATGCGGCGGTTTTGGCGGTTACCAAGAGGACAATGATCCCGGTGGAAGGTAGTGCAGCTCTGAAAGATGTCCAAGATAAGAAATTAGATAGGAAATTAGATACCTTGTTGAAGCAAGTGTTTGACATCAGTGCCCTGTCGATGCAGGCCTCTATCTCAGGAGCATGGGTGGCTAGAGCTTGCCTGTGTTGGTCACAGCGCGTTCGAGTAGATCAGGAAGTAGAACAAGGGGATGAGGTTGCTAGGTTGGAGTCCAGGGCGGCATACCTCGCTGATATTCATTATGACCTTATTTGAGGATTAGCGAAGAGTATGGCCTCAATAGTGGCAGCCAGGCATTTTGTGGCTGCATAACTGGGTGGCCGATATGTCCTCGAAGGCTCGTCTGAGTAAGCTTCCTTTCGAAGGAAAGCTTCTTTTTGGAGAGGACTTGGACAAGTTGGTGAAGGACCTGGGAGAGTCCAAGGGTGGGCGTCTTCGAGAGGATAGGCAGAAGCAGAATAGGCCTACTACAATGCCAAAGAGGCAACAAAGAGAGTTTCGATGTTTTCGGTCTACTCGGTTTGGTCAGTTTCAGAGGGGACGTTTTCCCGCTAGGAACCAGGGGTTTCGGGGAGCAGGCAGAGGGTTCACTGCTCCCTCATCCTCAAACCTTAGAAAGACACAATGAAGCGAGAAGGGCCCAAGAGGGATTAGAACCTGTAGGAGGGCGGCTGCAGAATTTTTATCCTGCCTGGGTCCAAATCATATCGGATCAGTGGGTGTTGGAGGTGATTTCGAGAAGGGTATGCTCTAGAGTTCCAACGTCCAGTGGTCGATTCGTTCATTCAGTCATCTTGCAAGGTGCAGGACAAACGAGTGGCGGTTCAAGAAACTTTGGACAGACTCTTACACCTCAAGGCAGTGATGCCGGTGCCACGCGATCAGTACAGGTGCGGTCAATACTCCATATACTTCGTGGTCCATTCCAAATCTCCTGCTAGACCAGTCCTTACAAGTGGGTTATATTCCCCTGCCAGCAGATGTTGGAGACAGATATAATACCAAAGGCTTCACCTATGAGCCTCCCCTAGGTGTGTTGCCTTCAGTATTTTTCTGTCTCCAGCAGATGCTGGTTGTTACTCGCCTTGCTCCTCAAATAGAGTTTTATTTCAGGACTAACTCAGTCAACTTTCAATTGTGGAGGTGTCCCACGGAATTTCCCTCATTCTTGAAGCCAGTCTCTGGGCAGTAGCTACTGATCACGAGGATCAGAAAGACCTGCAGTCTGCACAGGGGATCAGGCTCCTGGCCATGAGTGCCTGTATAGCCTGTCTGGAGAGTGCTGAGCATTGCTGTCTGAGCCTGAACTACCTGCCCTAGTACAGCCACCACTATTCAGCGATTTTTGTTTTTGTATTGAGATTCCACTTACAAAACCATGGCCAGAGACTGCTCAGCTCCTAGACAGCTTGTCGGATCAGCTTTCTTGCAGCATCGGTGAGTGACTAGTTTTCCCCTCCTCTCCCACCGATGTCAGTCTCTCTGAATGTCACGGTGCTGCCGCTGCTTCTGATGCTCTCAGGCCCTCTACCGCTGCAATTCCACTCCTGCACTACCGCCGCTGACTGCTCCTGCAAGTCACCGCCGACCTTACAGCCACCTTTTCACTGCGGCTCAGAATCCGCTTCAGTTTACTGCCCTTCTCCTCCACCGCTGGCTCCTGCTTCAGCCATGTGGTATCTGACTGCTCGACAATGTTTTCAGCGTGTCTACTCTAGCCTGCTGGCCTGCATCTTTCTGCCTTCGCGAAGGCCATTTTAAAGTGCTGGTCTTCGCGCCTACTGCATGTAGCGGCCATTTGCTCCTCGGAGACTGCAGGTAGCACTCCAGAGCCATTAGTTCAGCAGGAGATCCTATTTTTCAGTCTTCCACAACTGCAGACTGTATTTGTGCCACCTGCTCTGCCCACCCTGGTGAGGCTTCTACTTCCACATCACCACCAAGAGCCCAGGAAGGCAGGACACAGCCCCCTCTGGCGATGGACCATGCAGCTGCTCCCCCTGGTACCGCTCCAGCTTCAGAGGAAGGACCCTTCACCCCTGGCTGCTCCCCCAAAGATCCAGGGCGGCAATTCCAGACCTCTCGCCTGCAGACATGGACCTCGAATCTGAAAGATTCATGATTCTTTTTAGAAAGGCGGATGCTTGGCACGGTGCACTGCCTCTCTCATAGGGTTATTCAGTGCCGTCACTGACTTCATCTATTTCGCACCAACATTCCACCAGGAAACGCACCTCGGATGCTCAGGGGGACGGAGGTCCCATTCCGCACACCCAAGACAGTCTCTTGGGTTGCTGGGGTCAGCGACTCGCCTCTTCAAATTGACTTGGATCATCTCTCAGAGGCTGACAGCCAGCATTCTGTCTCAGATCATGAAGACGGTGAATGACCCCATCAGATGATCAAGATGAGGACCCTCATGACTCCCAAGACATCAGGCTGTTTCACAGAGACAAGTTGGCAGCATTTATTGCACAAATTGTAGAGGCTGTTCATATCTTGGATGGCCCTGAGGCAATGCTGGCTCAAACCTTGTCGTAGGCTGATCCCATTCTGACAGGCATCCAAAAACCAGCTAAGGCCTTCCCGTTTCCACTGGAACTCCAACAGATGGTCTCCCTGGAATGGCAAGCCCCGGAGGCAGTGCTCCAATCAGTACGACAGTTAGGCAAACTTTGTGTTGTCACCACCTGACCTCGACAGCTGGCTTCGCTTCCCTACAGTGGACGCCTTGGTCACAGCTGTGACCAAGCACACCACCATTCTGGTGGAAGGAGGAGCAGCGCTCCACATCAGAATGACTGACTGCAAAGTGGAAGCTTGTTAAAGACAACCTTCTCCTCGTTTGCTTTGTAAGCTTCTGCCTGTGGTGGCCTGGTGGCTCGTGCCCTCTTGCACTGAGTTCAACACTTGCCCAAAGATTCCGCCTCAGCATGCATGGAATTCGCTGTCACGTTCATGGCGGATGCTCTCTATGATCTCATTAGGCTAGCGGACCAGTCCATCGTGGCTGTGACGGTAGCACACCACTGGCTTTAGCTCCGGCATTGGTCAGCTGATTCTGCCTCTTAAGGCCTGCCTCGCCAGGTTACCCTTTAAGGGCAAGCTCCTCTTTGGTGAGGATCTGGAGCGATTTGTTCAAGGACCTTGGTGAGGTGAATCCTCAACGTATATCCGAGGACAGACCCTGATCTTCCTCGCGTAAGGGGGCCGGTGGATCCGCAGCTCCTTAAGGCATCACGATCTCGCTTCAGGAGCAACCGCTGCTACCATCCTGGCAGATCATCCTCGGTGGCATCGGCCTGCAGGTCAGCACCCATCTCTCAGCCCTTTTGGGTGTTTCAAAGAGCAAAGGATTCCTTCTCTACCTCTATAGCCAAGTTACCCGGATCCTGCCGGCAGTCCTGCTGACTCCCCCGGGCCCTAGTCTGGGACACCACTGGTGGGAGGGCACCTATCCCTTTTCTCCTGCAAGCGGGTCCGCATCACCACAGATCAGTGGGTCTTAGGCATCATTCAGCAAGGCTATGCCCTCGAGTGTGCCCGATCCATCCAGGACACCTTTTTAATCTCCCCTTGCACTGTTCGAAAAAGTCAGGCCGTGCGTGCAACCCTGCAGTGCCTGCTGGATCTTCAGGCCATCTGTCCCATCCCAGTCCCCAAACAAGGATCCAGGCACTATTCAGTCTATTTTGTCGTACCCAAAAAAGATGGGTCTTGATGCCCTATTTTGGACCTCCCAGGGAGTCAATTGCTCACTCTGGGTTCCCCGGTTTCAGATGGAAACTCTCCTGTCGGTTATTCAAACGGTCAGACAGGGGGAGTACTTGGCATCCTTAGATTTTGCCAAGGCTTACCTCCACATCCCCATCCATGCGGACCATAAGTAGTTCCTGCGGTTTGTCATCCTTGGACAACATTTTCAGTTTAGGGTGCTGCCTTTCAGCCTAGAAATGACGCCCCACAGCTTCTCCAAGGTCATGCTCGTGGCTGCTGCAGTGCTGAGATGCGTGGAGATGTGGGTGCCCCCCTATCTCAACAACTGGCTCATCGGGGCAAAGTCTTACCACAAGGCTCTGCAAGCTGTTTGTCATGTCGTCCAAGTTTTGGAAGACCTGGGCTGGGTAGTGAACCACACCAAGAGTTCCCTCGCCCCCATGCAATCTCTCGAATTTCTTGGAGCCTGCTTTCGATACCCACCAAGGCAGGGT
Source organism: Ichthyophis bannanicus (assembly GCA_033557465.1). Classification (NCBI taxonomy): domain Eukaryota; kingdom Metazoa; phylum Chordata; class Amphibia; order Gymnophiona; family Ichthyophiidae; genus Ichthyophis; species Ichthyophis bannanicus. The sequence continues at coordinate 279,578,840 of CM066041.1, forward strand.
TTACCTCACACGGGAACAGTTTCACTGGTTTACCATCAGCTCCATAGTTTTCTATGGACAGCACAACCACGAGCCTGGGACTTTCTTCAGTTACTTGGGGTCATGGTGGCCACAATCGACATCATTCCCTGAGCGCAGGCGCATATGCAACCTCTTCAGGGGTCACTGCTCTCCCGATGATCGCCCGTCTCCGGGGACTTCAATCTTCACTTATCCCTTTCACCTTCTCTGCGTCTCAGCCTTTGATGGTGGCTCCATCTGGGGAACCTAATCCAGGGGGTCCCTTTAGAAGCACCACAAATGGATAGTTGTGACTACCGACGCCAGTCTCTCCGGCTGGGGGGGGGGGGGCGCGCATTTGTCATGTCAAACCACTCTGGGTGTCTGGAATCCTCAGAAGGCATCTTGGCCCATCAGTTGCCTGGAAGCCAGGGCTGCACACCTGGCCTTGCTGCACTTTCTGCCATACATCTGTCACAGAGCAGTATGGATCTTCTCGGACAATGCCCCAACGGTGTCCTACCTCAACAACAGGGGGGCACCCAAGTGTCCAGAGTTGCGAAGGAGATGGCTCGCCTGGGCGGAGAGACATGTGCTGATGGTATCAGCATATCACGGGCATAGACAACGTGCAGGCCGACTTTCTCAGCCGACATGCCTTGGATCCTGGGGAATGGGAGCTTGCCCCATGGGCCTTGCAACGGATAGCTTAGCAGTGGGGTCGGCTGGAGATCGATCTGATGGTAACTGCAGCCAGTGCTAAGGCCCTAATCTTATTCAGTCGAAGGAGGGAGCCTGGAGCTCAGGGGGTGGATGCGCTGGTTCAGCTTTGGCCGACGGTGGCCCTCCTGTACCTCTTTTCTCCCTGGGCGATGATCGGGCGGGCCCTTCGACGCCTCTAAGCTCACCAGGGACTAGTGATTCTGGTGGCCCCCGACTGGTCATGCTGCTTGCCGCAGACTGCTCTGATAGGAATCCATATAGTTGGACAATCCGGCTCCTTACTTGCTTATGGCCCAGCTCTTGAAAGGCGCCACCTAGAGCGCAAAGATTATTTGCAGCAGGTCATTGTGACCCTGTTTCAGGTATTTGATTTGTCACCTCTCTGGCTTATGCACGGTCTGGCACCTCTTCGAGGCCTGGTGTGCATACCGCAGTGTTTCGCCCTGGCGTATACAGGTCCCTGACATTCTCTTACAGGTTGGCTGAAACAAGAGAATTGTGCTGAACTCCTTGAAGGTCCAAGTGGCCGCTCTCACTTGCTTTAGAGGGCCCATCGCAGGCCGCTCGGTGGCAGCACATATCTATGTCGGACGTCAGATTATTGGGCCTGCCTCTGTGTCCTATGATTCCTCTATGGGACCTCTCTCTGGTCTTGCGCAGCCTGTGGAAACCCCCCCCTTTCGAGTCTCTTAAGGAAGCGCTGCTGTGGGATTTGTCTTATAAGACTGCTTTCTTGGTGGCCATCACACCCGCTACATGAGTGTCACCACTGCAAGTGCTTTCTGGTCAGGACCCTTTCTTGACCTTCTATACAGAAGGAACTTTTATCCAACCTGTGCCATTCTCCTTACCCAAGGTCGTGTTTCCATTCCATCTTAATCAGCCTATCCTTCTGCCCACCTTTTCCAGTCAGGACTACTCGGCCTCTAAGCATAATCTTAGGGCACTGGATGTCAGCTGCATTCTGTGCCGCTACTTGCGGATGACAAATTCCTTCAGGAAATTGGATCACCTTTTTGTCCTCTTTGCGGGACCCTGCAAAGGGCTCGCCGCTTCCAAGCAGACCATTGACCGATGATCAAGAGAACCATTGAATCTGCCTATATTTTTCAAGGCAAACTGGTTCCATTAGGCCTTCGAGCACATTCTACTAGAGCACAAGCCGCCTCCTGTGGTAGATCCGGTGGACATTTTGTCAAGCGGCCACCTGGTCGTCTGTCTACTTTTGTGTGCCATTATCGGCTGGATATCCAGGCGTGGACTGCGGCGGCTTTCGGGACCAGCTTAGTGTCTGCAGCTGCCTCATCCCACCTACAGGTGGGGTAGCTCTAGTACTGCCCACTTGTAAGGACTGGTCCAGCAGGAGATTTGGAAGATGAAATTTTACTTGCTGTTAATTTCCTTTCTTGGATTCCTGCTAGACCAGTTCATCTCCCGCCCTCACTCCTTGTATTACTACTGGCTGTAGTTCTTTGGCAGCTGTCACGACAGCCATTATGACAGAGCTTCCAGTTAGCAGCTATCCTCTGCAATCTGTCGATTTTGTACATAGTGCAACTAGCGCTCAGTGCCACAACTATGGTTCTCATTTATAGTGGTGCTCTGGTTCTCACTTTTAAGGGCGCTTCTTGCTCTCATTTGATGCGTCTGCTTTGCCAGAAGTATACTGAAGGCGACACCTGGGGGAGGCACATAGGTGCCAGGGCATGCTCAGTGAAGCCTTTGGTATTTTATTTGTCTCCACAATCTGCTGGCCACTTGTAAGGACTGGTCTAGCAGGAATCCAGGAAAGGAAATTAACAGTAAGTAAAATTTCACCATTGACTCACAGGCCTTTTGCTACGAATGTACTCGAAAAAAGGTTTTATTATGTGTGTTTGCTTCCATGGCAAGCTTTTTTTTTTTTTCAAATTTTTTGCCTGCCTCGCATCTAACTTGCCAGTGCTTATGTTTTCCTTTATTGTCATTTGGCTCCTTTTTCCATTTCCAGAAAGATGCTTTTTGGCTACAGCAGCCTCTCTGACCTCGCCTTTAAACCATGCTGGCAGTTTTTGGCCTTTCTTCCACTTTTCTTAAAGCGTGGCATATATGTGGTCTAGTCTTCCAAGATAGTATGTTTAAACAATGCCCATGCTTGATGTCTCTCACTTGGTTTGCAGCTTGTCGTGCTGTGAGGGCTTGCGTGCATCAGTGATGCTGAGAGCTAAACTATCGGTAGTTTAACTACTGGCAGGGTCTCCCAAGATGGACAGGTCTCAGCTGAGGTGCCAGACCAAGACAAACCACCCATCTGGGCAGCAGCAGAATGGGATAGTGTTGATGGCGGAGGATCACATTTTTGACAACGGCAACAACACCAAACTTAAACTGCACGGAAGAAAGGCCCGGCAATCTACTTCTGTATCTTGCCATGAAAACCCAATGGATAGTTTACAACAAAACAAATTGTGCTATGGTGCTGGAAGATGAGACCCCCAGGTCGGAAGGCACTCAACTAGCTACTGGGGAAGAGCTGAAGACTTTTCAGAGTAAAGCCAGCATTTATGATGTGGTTGGATCAAAGCCCTCGGGAAGTCTGACTGCTGATGTAGCTGCGCATGAAATGAGAGTCAGAAGCTGTAAAGATGTCTTACACATTGGAACATGGAATGTACGAAGTATGAACCAAGGGAAGTTGGAGGTGGTCAAGAATGAAATGGAACGTGTACAACTTGATCTGTTGGGTGTCAGCGAACTGAAATGGACTGGCATCGGGCACTTTGCATCAGATGATCACATGGTCTACTATGCTGGAAAAGAAAGACAAAGAAGAAATGGTGTTGCGTTTATAATAAAGAAGAAATTTGCAAGAACTGTAATGATATACAATGCAGTCAGCGAACGCTTAATCTCTATTCGTCTATGAGGATTGCCTATCAACACAACTATAATTCAAGTATTTGCCCCAACAACAGCTGCAGAAGAGAATGAAATTGAAGAGTTCTATGAACAAGTACAAGCTGAAATTGACAGAACATGCAAACAGGATATCCTGATAGTCATGGGTGACTGGAATGCAAAAGTTGGCAACAAAGAAGAAGGCAAAGTAGTTGGAAAATATGGACTTGGCAACAGAAATGAAGCTGGAGAAAGACTGATAGAATTCTGCAAGACCAATGATCTATTCATCTCAAACACCTTCTTCCAGCAACACAAGCGGCGACTGTACACATGGACGTCACCCAATGGATTGTATAAAAATCAAATTGACTACATCTGTGGAAGTCAACGATGGAAAAGCTCTATAACATCAACTAAGACAAAACCTGGAGCTGACTGTGGTACAAATCATCAACTACTAGTATGCAAACTCAAGCTAAAGTTGAAAAAGAGCAAACCACTCATGAATGCAGCAAAATATGACCTTGAGAATATACCACTGGAATTTAAAGACTACCTGCAAAATCGATTTGCTGCTTTAGATACAAATGACAGAGCTCCGGAAGAGTTATGGAATGACATCAAGAAGGTTGTGTTGGAAGAAAGTGAGAAGTCTCTACAAAAGGTGAAAAAGCAAAAACGGCCAAAATGGATGATGGAAGAAACTCTGAAAATTGCCCAGAAACGCAGAGAAGCTAAAGCCAGAGGAGAAAGAAAGACAATCGCAGAACAACAGAGATTTCCAATGTGCAGCAAGACAGGACAAGGAAAAGTACTACAACGACGCATGCAAGGAAATAGAAGCAGAAACTATTAGAGGAAGAACAAGATCGGCTTTCCTAACGCTACAAGAGTTAAAGAAAAAGTTCCAGCCTCGAATTGGAATGTTACAAGATGCTCAAGGTTCTATGTTGAATGATGCTGAGAAGATCAAGAAAAGGTGGAAGGAATATACAGAGTTTTTATATGATAAAGATCAAGTGGACCAACAGCTGTTTCAACCTGTACCTTATGATCGGGAACCATTGGTGATGAAAGAAGAAGTTGAAGCAGCATTGAAAGCCTTATCAAAGAACAAAGCACCAGGCATTGATGGCATTCCTATAGAAGTATTGCAGCAATCTGATGCAGCTGTTGCCATACTTACAAGGCTCTGCCAAGAAATATGGAAGACAACATCATGGCCAACTGACTGGAAAAGATCTGTGTTTATACCAATACTAAAGAAAGGTGATACAACTGACTGTGGAAATTATCGCACAATCGCTCTGATCCCACATGCCAGCAAGATTCTACTGAAGATTATTCAAGAGAGACTACAATCATACCTGGAACAAGAACTACCTGAAGTGCAAGCAGGGTTCAGGAAAGGGCGAGGAATGAGAGACATCATTGCGGATGTGAGATGGATCCTTGAAAAGACTAAAGAATACCAAAAGGATATCTATTTGTGCTTTATCGACTATAGCAAGGGTTTTGACTGTGTAAACCATGAGAAACTCTGGGCCACATTAAGAAGCATGGGTATACCAGAACACCTGATCATTCTCTTGCGCAATTTGTACATTGATCAAGAAGCAGCAGTTCGAACGGAACAAGGAGAAACAGAATGGTTTAAAATAAGCAAAGGTGTAAGACAAGGCTGCATACTTTCCCCCTACCTGTTTAATTTATATGCAGAACAAATCATCAGAGAAGCAGGCTTGTATGAAGACAACAGAGGTGTGAAGATTGGTGGAAGACTCATCAACAACCTTCGCTATGCTGATGATACTACATTACTGGCTGAAAGTGAAGATGATCTGAAACATTTGCTTCTCACAATCAAAGAACATAGTCTCAAAATGGGCCTGCACCTTAATGCAAAGAAGACAAAGATCATGACAACTGGCACAATCAACAGGTTCATCGTTGAAAGAGAAGAAATTGAAATTGTGAACAACTTTAACCTACTTGGATCAACTATCAATAAAGAAGCAACAAGCAGTCAAGAAATCAAACGATGCATTGCTCTTGGCAGAATGGTTATGAAAGACCTAGATAAGACCTAGACACTTTCAGCCGCCGAGGAGGTCTGTGGTACCGCCATGGCATCTCAATTTGGTGCTAACGGCGCTTACTAGTGAGCCATTTGAGCCACTGAGTTGAGCGTCAATGAAGGACTTGATCCTGAAAACGGTCTTCCTGGTGGTGGTTTGCTTGCTATGCAGGATTTTGGAGCTTCAAGCCTTATTGGGTCAGGAGCCATTCTTTCCTTTTCACGGGAGAAGGTGGTCCTTCGGCCAGTACCTTCTTTCTTGCCTAAGGTAGTTTCGGCCTTCCATTTGAACCAGTTGGTTTCTCTAGCGGCCCTAACGACCGTGGAAATGGGTTCCACTAACCTGTAGTTGCGCCTCTTGGATGTCAAAAGTGTCCTGCGACGTTATTTGAAAAGGACATCTTTTCGTAAATCTGATCACTTTTTTGTTCTGTTTGGGGCAGAGGAAAGGCGGCGGCCAAGGCCTTCATTTCCAGATGGATTAGAGAAGCGATTGTGTCAGCATACGTCTTGAAGGGTAGAGTGGTGCTGACAGGGTTGCAGGCGCATTCCACGAGGGCTCAGGCGGTGGAAATCTGTAAGGCGGCAATGTGGTCTTCTCTTCATACTTCTGCGAAGCATCATTGCCTGGATGTTCAGGCAGCGGGAGATGCCCAGTTTGGATCAGCAGTGCTTCAGGCTGGTGTTGCAGGTCCCTCCCGTTAACTGCTCTGTTATATCCCAGAGGTGCGGGACTGGACTGGAGGGATGATGAGGAATGAGAAATTAGACTTACCTCTTAATTTTGTTCCTTGAGGAACTCCAGTCCAGTCCCGGATCACACCCTTGGGAGTTTGGTGAGAAGCTATTCGGCACCTCAGCCTAGGAAGCTGATTCTCTGAGTGAAGGCAGGGTCCTGGGGGTACCGAGGAGTATGCGAGGGAAAGTGTCTTGGGAGCGGACCGGGAGAGCTGTTGGTCTTATACTCCGTGCTGGAAGGCGTTGCCCAGTTACTCCACAGGTAAGCCTCTCTATTTTGAGGGGAACTGGGGATTCCTTCCCAGGTGATGGGGAGGGAGTACGTTTTATTTAGGTGTAGTTTTGGTTATTCTCCAGGACCAAGCAGGAAGTCAGTCCTCACTTATGGGTGACGTCGGCGCCGACGGAGCCCTCGCGGAGCAATTTTCCCCAGCTTTCGCAGAAAGCCTTTGGGAATTGCAGCGCGCATGCGCGGTCCCCTTCCCGCCCAGGGATGCCATCTTGCTCAGTCTCCTTTTTTTCCGCGGAGCCCTACAGACGTAGTTTGTTGTCGCCGCTGAAAAAGTTGATTTCTTTAGTTTATTCTGTTATTTTCTCGGTTCGTGTGTCCTCTTCCCGCCGGGCCTTGCCTAAGGGGCCCGTTCACAGTTTTTATTTTCTTTTTTTCTCTCCAACTGGCATTCCCGCTTGTTTCTCCTTCTTCCCTGGCAGCCCGGTTAAAAAGTGTGATCGTTGTGTCAAACTCATGTCTCTTACTGACACGCATGACTGCTGCCTCTGCTGCCTTGGGCCCGAACATGACCCTATGAGTTGCGGTCCGTGCTGCAAGATGTCCTCGAAGGCGCTAAGGAGTCGGCAGTCGCAAAGGGATAGAATCTATGACTCCGCGTCCGGTTGGGCCCGGACCTCGTCGGAGGCCTCGACGTCTCATGGCTCCGGCTCCGAGCATCGTCGGAGGAGTTCTGAGCGGGTGTCCCCCGGCCAGGAACACCGTTGGGAGAAGAGGCCAGCGAGGGTGGCGTCGGAGGACGCTCCTGGTCCCTCGAGGGCCAGGTCGCTCAGCCCCGTCGGACGCCCCGGGTCCTCGGAGAGGGAGAGGCCTGCGAAGCTTCCTTGTCTTGAGATGGCGTCGTCTGGACACATGAGTGCGATAGTCCTCCTGGACTTTCCCCTGGGAGAACCGACGTCGGGCCCGACGCCGTCGGGGCCCGAGTCGGCGGCTGCTGGGTCTTCTGAGCTTGGTCTCAAACTGACGACCTTGGAGCGCAGTATCGCTGCCTTCATGGACCAGCAGCGGGCATTGATCACCGGCCTCGCCAGTGCATCTGCCCCGACCACCGGGACGTCGACGCCCAAGTCGACCCCGGAGGCCGAGTCGATCCTCGAGTCCATACGAGCTCGAGTCAATCCTCGACCTAGGTCTCCCTCGGCTTCCCATTCGGGACCAAGGTCCTCGACGCCGGCCTCGGCGTCGGGGCGGAGGTCTCCGGCCCCCGCCCGCACGGAGCTCAATTCCTCCTCAGAGGAATCGGGCTGGGACACTGAGGAGGACGAGTCACCCGGTTCTTTTCAGACTCGGTGCGTCCCCTCCGACTCGCCCGAGTCGGAGCCTCAGAGGCGGTCCCCCCCCGGAGGATACCCGGTTCTCAGATTTCGTGAGGGATATGGCCAAGGCTTTGGCCTTCCCCGCGGATCCGGAGGAGGAGGAACCTCGAGCCGAAGAGCTCGAGGCCCTTCCATATGACTCTCCCCTGAAGGAGGCCTTTACTGTACCGGTTCCCCCGATGCTGGAGCGACTTCTCTTAAGCATGTGGGAGAGCCCGGCCTTGACGCCGGTGTTGAGCAAGCGGGTCGATTCCATGTATCGAGTCCGCAAGAGCCCCGGGTTCCAGAAGGCGCAACTACCACACCATTCCATGGTGGTGCAATCGGCCATGCATCAGCTTAAGAGTCAAAAGATGCACTCCTCGTGCCTCCGGGTAAGGAGGCCCGGAACCTGGATGCCCTCGGTAGAAAGTGCTTCCAGTGCTCTATGCTTGCTTGTCGAGTCCAGACATATCAGCTGTATATGGGCATGTATCTTTGAGACCTGGCGAAAGAAATTGCAGAGTTCTCGGCCGGTCTCTCCGAGGAACCTTTGCAGCGGTTCCAGGCCTTGTCCACAGGGATTCGAGAGTGTTCAAAGTTCATTTCTCGAGCGGCCTACGATGGCTTCGAAGCATTGGCTCGGGTGGCCGGAGCCGGCATCGGGGCTCGCCGCCAGGCGTGGCTTCAGTCATCCGACCTCGAGCCATGGGTGCAGGACAAGTTGGTCGATGTTCCTTGCAGAGGTGAAAACCTCTTCGGCAAACCCATGGCCGAAAAGGCGGCGGAGCTCGAGTCGGAGACCCTTTCCAGAAAGACCTCTGCCCCTTCACAGAAAGACCTCTGCGCCTTCACAGAAAGACCTCTGCCCCTTCACAGAAGAAGAAGGGCTCGGGGAAAAAGCCTTTTTACCCGAGGAAGGTGTTTGCTTATAAGCAACACCACCCACAATATCAGGCCTCAGCAACCCCCCGTCAGGGGCAGCAGCCTAAGGGGCAGGGTAACGGATCCCGGAGGCAGAAAGCCCCCAAGCCCGCTACGCAGGCCCCGGCCCAGCAGGGTGGGGGTTTTTGACTATGCCCACATAGCCTCTCCCCCTCAGGGGCCTTCGCCCAGCACGGGGGGCCGGCTGACCCTCTTTGCCCACAGGTGGTCAGCCATAACATCCGATTCCTGGGTGCTGCAGGTGGTTCAAAGGGGCTACCTCTTACATTTTCACCAGGTGCCTCCCCCCTGCTTTCCAGGGGAGCCTCCCAGACCCCCTCTGCACAGGGACTTACTCCTTCAGGAGCTGCAAGGTCTGCTTCAAGAACGGGCTGTGGAGCCAGTGCCCCAACACCTGTGGGGTCACGGGTTTTACTCGAGATACTTCCTGATTCCAAAGAGAACAGGAGGCCTCAGACCCATTCTGGACCTACGCAACCTCAACAAGTTCCTGCAGCAGGAAAAGTTCAAGATGCTTACCCTTGGAACCCTACTGCCCTACCTCCAGCAGGGAGATTGGCTATGCTCCTTGGATCTAAAGGATGCTTATACACACATCCTTATTCATCCGGACCACCGGCAATATCTAAGATTTGTGGTGGCAGGGAATCATTATCAGTACCACGTACTGCCCTTTGGACTGGCCTCCGCTCCGAGGGTATTCACGAAGTGCCTGGCAGTGGTGGCAGCCTTCCTGAGGCTTCAAGGCCTCTTCGTCTTTCCATACCTGGACGACTGGCTCATCCGGGCATCGTCTGCTCCAGAGGTTACTCGGGCCACTCAACGCACAGTGGCTCTGCTTCAGCACTTGGGCTTCGTCATAAACTTTGAAAAGTCCGCTTTGCTCCCCTCTCAGGATCTTGAGTTCATAGGGGCACGGCTGGACACTCTGCAGGCTCGTGCCTTCTTGCCTCTGGAACGGGCCAACAGGCTCATAGCTCTAGCTGGCAGGTTCAACAGCATATTGCCGGTCTCTGCCAGACAGTTCCTGCAGCTGCTCAGGCACATGGCCTCCATGGTCCATGTCACCCCGAATGCCCATCTACATATGAGACCTGCTCAGTGGAGCCTTCGCACTCAGTGGCATCAGGCCACAGGGAGGCTGTCGGACCTGATACAGATTTCCGACCGTCTGGTCTCCTCCCTGCAATGGTGGCTTCACCTGCCCAACCTGGTGCTCGGCATGACCTTTCAGTGTCCCCCACCGTCCCGGGTGCTCACGACAGATGCCTCTCTCCTGGGATGGGGGGCGCATTGTCAAGGGACATGCACTCAAGGCCTTTGGACACCTTGGGAAGCCGCCCAGCAGATAAACTTCCTGGAGCTCCGGGCGATCCGCCTAGCTCTGCGGGCCTTCTCTCACCTCACGTTTTGTCAGTCCGTACTGGTGCAGACGGACAATCAGGTTGCAATGTTCTACATGAACAAACAGGGGGGCACGGGCTCCCTCCTTCTATGCCAGGAGGCTCGGAGACTGTGCTCTTGGGCAGTCGGTCACGACATCCTCCTCAAGGCGGTTTACCTGCCAGGGCAGGACAATTGCCTGGCGGACAAACTGAGCCGGATTCTGCAGCCGCATGAATGGAGGTTGAACCCCGCAGTGGTCCAGCAGCTCTTCTGCTGGTGGGGCTCTCCCACCGTGGATCTCTTTGCCAGTCCCCTGAACCGGCAGCTTCCCAGGTTCTGCTCCCGGCACCCGCATCCGCTCAGAGTAGCGCCGGATGCTTTCCTCATCTCGTGGTCCACGGGTCTGCTGTATGCCTTCCCTCCCACACCACTTGTGTCCCGGACATTGTTCAAAGTTGTCCAGGACAGGGCCTCCGTGATCCTGGTAGCGCCCCGGTGGCCGAGACAACCGTGGTTCCCTCTGCTTCTACAGCTAGCAGTGGACACCCCTCTTCCTCTGGGGTTTCGGCCCGATCTCCTGACCCAGGATCAGGGTACTCTTCTGCTCCCCAACCTCCGGGCCCTGCACCTGATGGCCTGGCTGCTGAAAGGGTAGTCCTAGCTCCGCTTCTGCTACCCCCGGAGGTGGAAGCCGTCGTCCTAGCGTCTCGGCGTCCTTCCACCCGGAAGTCTTACGCCCTTAAATGGCGTCGCTTCTCGGTCTGGTGTTCTCAGCGATCTGAGGACCCCTTCGCCTGTTTAGTATCGGTGGTGCTGCAGTATTTGCTTTGCCTCTCCGATCTAGGCCTCAAATCCAACTCTGTCAGAGTCCACCTCAGTGCTCTCTCTGCGCACCATTCACCGGTGGAAGGCCAGCCTCTTTCCTCGCACCCCTTGGTGGCGCGTTTTCTTAGAGGCCTCCTGCTTAAACCTCAGTTGCGCCCTCCAGCCCCTGACTGGGACCTCAATGTGGTTCTGCAAAGGCTTACCTGTCCGCCTTTTGAACCCATGGCTACCTGCCCTCTTCGTTTCCTCTCCTGGAAAATTCTCTTCTTGGTAGCCCTTACTTCCGCGAGGCGCGTAAGTGAGCTACAAGCCCTAGTGTCGGAGCCCCCGTACACTAGGTTCTACAGGAATAGGGTAGTCCTAAGGACTCACCCTAAGTTTCTTCCAAAGGTGGTCTCCCACTTTCACATCAACCAGGAGGTGGTTCTTCCGACCTTTCCCAGGCCGCATACCAGCTGAGCTGAGTCTGTTCTGCATACCCTGGACTGTCGAAGAGCCTTGTCCTTCTACCTTGATCGTACACGAGAGCATAGAAAAGCGGTCCAGCTTTTCATATCTTTTGACCCCAATCGGTTGGGGGTACCTGTCTCTAAACGTACCCTGTCCAGCTGGGTGGCCGACTGTATCGCCTGGGCTTACGGGGCAGCCGGCCTCTCCTTGGAGAGTCGCGTCACGGCTCATCGTGTCCGGGCGAAGGCTGCGTCCGTGGCTCATCTTCGCTCTGTTCCATTGGCAGACATCTGCCGGGCCGCTACTTAGTCTACAAGCCAGACCTTTGCGGTTCATTACTGCCTGGAGAGGGAGTCCCGCAGGGACAGTGCTTTTGGTCAGGCAGTCCTCCACAATCTCTTTGAGGTTTAGGCAACTCCTACCCTCCGGCCCTGGTGTTGGGCTACCGGCCGGATTCGTATTCAGAGAAGATTCCTCCCTCTGTACTGTGGAGCTTGGGGAGCTCTTTAGGCTTGAGGTCTCCAGTAGCCTTAAGCTTGGGAGTCCCATAAGTGAGGACTGACTTCCTGCTTGGTCCTGGAGAAAGAGTAGTTACTCACCTGTAACAGGTGTTCTCCAGGAGCAGCAGGAATCAGTCCTCACTACCCTCCCTACTCCCCTTGGAGTTGCAGTCATTCTCATTGCATAGCTTTGCTAACTTTTTTGCTGTCTTTCCGCTATGTCATCAGACTGAGCAAGATGGCATCCCTGGGCGGGAAGGGGACCGCGCATGCACGCTGCAATTCCCAAAGGCTTTCTGCGAAAGCTGGGGAAAATTTCTCCGCGAGGGCTCCGTCGGTGCCGACGTCACCCATAAGTGAGGACTGATTCCTGCTGCTCCTGGAGAACACCTGTTACAGGTGAGTAACTACTCTTTCTTGTTTGGCTACTTACTTGTTGCTCCTTTTGAGTCTGCTTTGTCTCAATAGGTTACTGGGGCTGGTAGGCGGTGCCAGTTAGATAAGTACATGGGTGTCATCAAAAGATGACATGCTCAGTCAACAAGCTGCTGGAAGAGGTACACTACATAGAGGTGTGGGAAAGGACTGGAGGGAGAATGTGGGAAACTCCTTTAACAATATCTTCACATTCCTGATGCCTTGACACTATGTACCGAGTGCCAAGTTGTCCTAGTTTTCAAAAAAACTGTTACCACACCATTCAGTGGTAGTTGTAGTGGAATCGGCCATGCGAAGAATCAAGAGTGCTAAAACACATTCTTCTAATCCTCCAGGCCGGGAATCCAGGGCGTCGATGCTTTCAATCCTCCATGCTATCAGCCAGGATCAGTTCCTACATTCTTTATATGGGAATGTTCCTGGAAGAAGTCACAAAAGACTTAGAGCTCATTAGCCCTTGTGTCTCAGAGGAAAAAAGAGCAGACTATCTTATTCTGGTCAAGCACGCCCAGAAAGTCTCTAAATTCATGAACTGTGCTACCTTTGATTGCTTTGAATGTATTAGCAGAACTTCTGCTATATCCATAGGAGCACGTCGTATTGCTTGGCTTCAAGCATCAGACTTAGAACAGTGGGTGCAAGAAAAGCTGGGAAACATTCCTTGTACAGGAGAAAATCTTTGGCAAGGACTGGCAGGACAAGGCTAATCATCTTGAATCTGAAAATACTACCTTGAACAGACTATCAAAGTCTACAGCCAACCCAGCAAAGAAGAAAACATTAAAAAAAAACCTTTTTCAATAAGAAAAAGAAGCTTTACCCATCTTACACCCATCAAATCCACTGTCCGCTTCATGTTCCCCAGAAGGGGCAACAACAGAACAGACAGCAAAGAAAGCCGCAAGCTCAAAGAGCTCAACCGACCCAACAGACCCAGCCCCCTCAGGGTCTTTGACTTCTACGTAGAGAACTTGGTCTTTCTGCTCCTGAAAGGTCCAGAACCCTTAACCATTCCAGGAAGACTATGGCAACAAATAACATCAGAAAATTGGGCTCTGTCCATTGTACGACTGGGGTACAAGCTTCATTTTCTCAACTTGCCCCACCTACAATAATAAAACAGTTCAATTTGCGGGCCCCTGCCACCAACCTCTTGTGGCAGGAGGTCACATCACTTCTTGCTCAAGGAGCAATCTAAGAAGTACCCATACGCCAACAGGGGACAGGATTTTACTCCCCCTATTTTCTTATTCCAAAGAAGACAGGGGGACACAGGCCTATACTAGACCTCAGAGAATTAAACAAATATTTGTTCCGAGAAAAGTTCAAAATGATCTCTCTCGGGACACTTCTACCATATCTTCAAAGTCAGGACTGGCTATGTTCTCTAGATCTAAGAGATGCATACACGCATATTCTCATCCACTCGGATCACAGGAAGTTCCTTCGATTCCTGGTACAAGGAAGACACTTCCAGTATAGAGTTCTTCCTTTCGGACTTGCCTCTGCTCCAAGAGTCTTCACAAAATGCATGGCAGTGGTAGCAGCATTTATGAGGACTCTGGGAATATTCGTCTTCCCTTACTTAGACGATTGGCTCATTCGAGTATTGATGGCTACAGAGGCCAGCTTCGCTCTTTCTCGAGCAATGAGAATTCTTCAATACTTGGGACTGGTCATAAACCTCCCAAAATCTCATCTCACCCCCTCTCAATCTCTCGAATTCATAGGGGCTCGTCTAGACACATGGTAGTCAAGGGCTTTCCTGCCACAGCCACGCTGTCTACGAATAATGCAACTGGCATCTCAGGCATCTATGAAGGTGTTCCTTATTGCTCAAGAGATGCTTCAACATCTGGGACACATGGCATCCAATGTCCATGTGGTTCCCTATGCTCGCCTCCACATTCGAGCAGCCCAGTGGACCCTATCCTCTCAATGGTCACAGGCCTCGGGTCAGTTAATGGACAAAATCAGAAACACCACACGTCTGATTTCGTCCCTGCAATGGTGGCAATCTCTAGAAAACCTCCTTGTAGGCTCTCCTTTCCAGCAGCCTCTATATCAGGCCACTCTAACAACAGATGCATCCAAGATGGGTTGGGGGGCCCACTTGCACGATCTCTCTCTCACCGGAGGTTTCTCTTCACATAAACCTCCTAGAGCTGAGAGCCATTTTCAATGCTATTCAAGTCTTTCATACCCATCTCAGCAACAAAACGGTTCTGGTCCAAACCGACAGTCAGGTAGCTATGTTCTATGTGAACAAGCAAAGCGGAACAGGCTCTCTGTCGCTATGCAACGAAGCTTTGTGACTATGGGCCCTCGCCAGAGAGTTGCAAATTCACCTGTTTGCAGTATACCTTCCGGGCATTCAAACATATGGGCAGACAAACTCAAGTCGAATACGGCTGCCACACGAGTGGTCCCTCCACTAAGACCAGTTTGCTCAAGTATTTCAAATCTGGGGAACACCAGATATAGACCTCTTTGAAAGTCCACAGAATGCCAAACTTCCCCGATTCTGTTCCAGAATCCCGGCTCACAACTGTCAGGCAAGAGATGCTTTCCTACTCCATTGGGGTCAGGACTTCCTCTATGCCTTCCCACCCATTCCCCTCATTCCCAAAACTTTATTCAAACTTCAGAGAGACAGAGGTCGTATGATACTCATAGCTCCACGTTGGCCACTACAAACATGGTATCCTCTTCTTCTGCGTCTCTCTCAAACCACTCCTCTGGAGTTGAGGCTCCAGATCTTCTGTCTCAGGAGGCCGATGCTTACTGCATCCCAATCCCCAGTCCCTACATCTCGAGGCCTGGTTACTGAAAGGTTAATATCCTGGCATTCTAGGCTTTCTCAACAAGTAAAGGCTTCCAGAAAACCTTCCACAAGACATTCCTATGCTTTTAAGTGGAAAAGGTTCTCTGTCTGGTGTTCACAAAAGGGACTTAACCTCCTTTTGGTACTTGTAGAGTCGCTACTAGATTATCTCCTCCAATTATCAACTTCTGGTCTAAAGACCAATTCAGTGAGAGTCCATCTTAGTGCTATTGGTGCTTTTTATAAACCTTTCAATGGACAACCTATTTCCTCTCATCCACTTGTATCAAGATTTATGAGAGGCCTACTTTTAACAAAGCCTCCCATTAAACCACCACCGGTGGCATGGGATCTGAATCTTGTTCTTGGTCAACTTATGAAACCGCCCTTTGAACATTTAGCCACTTCAGACCTAAAGTTTTTTTCATGGAAAGTTATTTTCCTAATTGACATCACTTCTGCAAGGCGCATTAGTGAACTACAGGCATTAGTAGCTGACCCTCCTTATACAAGGTTCCACCATGATAAAGTAGTCCTCAGGACTCATCCTCACTTTATGCCAAAGGTGGTTTCGCCTTTCCATTTAAACCAGTCAGTTTATCTTCCTATAGTCATCCCTAGGCCTTATGCCTCTATTGCGGATAGGAGTCTTCACACATTGGATTGTAAAAGAGCCTTAGCCTTTTATCTCCAAAGAACTAAGCCACATAGAAAATCTTCTCAGCTTTTTGTGGCTTTTGACTCTAGTCATTTGGGACTTCAGTTTCCAAAAGAACTCCGTCAAATTGGATTGCAGATTACTCTGATATGTATAGAATATGCAAAGGACTTTCTCTCGAGGGCCATGTCACACAGCTCACAATGTGAGAGCAATGGTAGCCTCAACGGCTAACCTTCGTTCTGTGTCTATTGATGACATCTGCAAAGCAGCCACTTGTGCTTTGGTACACACCTTCACAGCCCACTACTGCTTAGACAAGGACTCCCGTCGGGATGCCTCGTTTGGCCAGGCTGTTCTCCAGCATCTCTTCCAGACTTAATACAACTCCTACCCACCGTCCACGATTTGGATTCCAGAGGTGCATGGGAGGAAGCATGACCCATCTCACCTGGGTTCGCAGCTTGCTGGGGTCACCCCTTGGCATCTTTCAGCTGGGGAGTCCCCATATGTGAAGACTACATTCCTGCTTGTTCCTGGAGCTAGAGTAGATCTCCAGGAACAAGCAGGAATGTAGTCTTCACATATGGGTATCGTCGGTACCAACGGAGCCTGCGCGGGAACACTCCCCAGCGTCCAATAGGAACACTTTTGGGAGCATCCCTCAGCACATGTGCGCTGCCTTCCCACCTTTCCAATTGTCCCTCTTCAGTTCTTCGTTTTCCGCGGAGCTGACAGGACTCATACCCTGTCACCGCAGAAAATTCCTTCTTTAAAATTGTTTTCTTGTGGTCGCGTTTGCCTCCGCACGACGCCTACTGATACCCCAAGTTCTTTTCTTTTTCTTTTCTTAAAAAAAAAAAAAAAAAAAAGATTTTATACTCTGAACTGTTTCTCTTCAGAAACGTTTCTTTTTTCGGTGCTAGGCGCCATTTTGGGCATTAGGCCTCATATTCCTAAAACATGGAAAAACCAACAAGTGGTTTTAAAAAGTGTACTAAGTGTGGCGGTACCATTTCCATCACCGACACCCATGACTGGTGCCTTAAATGTTTAGGGCCTGAACATTCTTCATCTGAATGTCTCTCCTGTATGGGGATGACTAAAAGAGGAAGACAGAACCGGGCTGCAAAGTTCGGTACCCTCTTTTCTTCGGATGCCAGATCCATTGCATTGACGTCTTCAAGAGCCTCCTCTTCCTCCCATGGATCTCAGGTAACTAAACATAAAAGCCAGTCCTCAAAGGGTAGCTCTCCTGCTAAGCATGAAGAGGCCATTAGCATTGCCCTTGAGGGAACCACTCTGGCAAAACAGCCCCGGCGGGAGGCTTCGGCTTCCAAAGCATCAGCGGGGCTCCAGGATGTTCTCGAGGCCTGGACCTCGCAAGAACTACTGGTGCCATGCTCAGGGGTCCCGGCCGTCTTCACCGGTACCGACACCCAGGCATCGGCAGCGTCGATAGACCAGAGATTCCTCGCTATCGAACGCAGTATTGCAGCTCTCCTCACAGCTGTGGTACGGTTGACACCTATGGTTCAACCGGTACTGATGCCGGTACCTACACCAGTACCGACACCGGTGCATACACCGGTGGGAATTTTTCCCATGCCATCTTTGGCTGGCATCGACAGATCAGTACCGGATCAACTCAGTACCGACTTTGATCGATACCGGGACCGTGCTTTGCATGAGCATCGTGGTCAGGAATACTTCGAATCCTCTGATTCCGAAGACTCTGATAATTCTTCCGGTACCAGAGTGTTTCTCCCGGAAGATTCCTCTTCTCCCCAACGCAGAATGTCACCTCCAAAGGACATGTCTTTTCGTGATTTTATTTGTGATGTTGCCAAAGGCCTTTCAATCATGGTAGCTCCTGCAAAGGAATTGGAGATTCTCCAATATCCTAAAGCTCCAAAGGAGGCAGCCACTCTGCCCATCCATGAAATTCTTCATGACTTGATGCTCAGAATGTGGGAGACACCTCTGACTACATCTCCTCATTCTAGGAGGCTTGATACTATGTATTGAGTTCCTCCATGTCCTGGATTTCAAAAGACTCAGCTGCCACACCATTCAATGGTGGTGGAGTCAGCCATGCATAGGATGAAAAGTGCAAAGAGACATGCATCCAATCCTCCAGGTCGTGAATGCAGGACCTTTGGACGCTTTTGGGCCCCAAACCTTTCAGGCTTCCATGCTTTCAGCTAAGATCAGTTCATATATATTATAGAAACATAGAAACATGATGACAGAAAAAGACCACAAGGCCCATCTAGTCTGTCCTTCCATAACAACAACTACAACAGTCCACTTTTTACCTTTAGAGATCCACTGGGTTGGTCCCATGCTTTTTTGAATTCAGTTACTGTCCTCATCTCTACCACCTCCACTGGGAGACTATTCCACGGATCCACTACTCTTTCCGTAAAGAAATATTTCCGCATATCACTCCTGAATCTATCTCCCTTCACCCTCATCCCATGTCCCCTCGTCGCAGAACTTACTTTCAATTGAAAGAGGCTCTCTCCCTGAACATTTATGCCACGGAGGTATTTAAACATCTCAATCATATCACCTCTATCCCGCCTTTCCTCTAAGGTGTACATATTAAGATCCTTAAGTCTGTCCTCATATGCTTTATAATGAAGACTACTAATCATCTTAGTAGCAACCCTCTGCACCGACTCCATCCTGTTCACATCCTTTTGAAGGTGCGGTCTCCAGAATTGCACACCATACTCCAGATGAGGTCGCACCAAAGACTTATACAGAGGCATTATCACCTCCTTTTTTCTGCTAGCCATTCCTCTCCGTATGCACCCAAGCATCCTTCTAGCTTTTGCCGTCGCCTTTTCTACCTGTTTAGCTACTTTAAGATCATCGGACACAACTACGCCTAGGTCCCGCTCTTCTTTAGTGGACAAAAGTACTTCACCTCCTATGCTGTATTGCTCCCTTGGATTGCTGCAGCCAAAATGCATGACCTTACATTTTTTAACATTAAATCCCAGCTGCCAAATTCTAGACCATTCTTCAAGCTTAGCTAGATCCCTCCTCATGTTATCTACACCTTCCTGGGTGTCTACTTTATTGCAGATTTTGGTATCATCCGCAAAGAGGCAAACCTTACCCGACAGCCCTTCCGCTATATCACTAACAAAGATGTTAAAAAGAATCGGACCAAGGACAGATCCCTGGGGCACACCACTGGTAACATCCTTCTCCTCAGAGTGAGCTCCATTTACTTGTACTCTTTGTCGCCTCCCACCCAACCAATTTCTAACCCAAGCAGTAACTTTAGGGTCCATCCCTAGGGTGCTCAGTTTGTTTATAAGTCGCCTGTGAGGAACAGTGTCAAAGGCTTTACTGAAATCTAAATACACCACATCTAGAGCTCTCCCTCGGTCCAACTCCCTGGTCACCCAGTCAAAGAAATCAATCAGATTTGTCTGACAAGACCTGCCTCTGGTGAATCCATGCTACCTCGGATCCTGTAATCCGCTGGACTCCAGAAACCTCACTATTTTCTCTTTCAACAACGTTTCCATTAATTTACTCACCACTGAAGTTAAACTAACCGGCCTGTAGTTTTCAACCACATCCTTACTTCCGCTTTTGTGTAAAGGCACCACATGAGCCTCTCTCCAGTCCTTTGGCACCACTCCCGACTCCAACGAGGCATTGAAAAGGTCAGTCAGTGGAGTTGCTAGAACGTCCCCAAGTTCCCTCAGTATTCTAGGGTGTATCCCATCCGGTCCCATCGCTTTGTCTACTTTAAGTTGAGCTAGTTTCTCACGAACACAGTCTTCTGAAAATTGTTCAAGATGTCCCTCGCTTCTGTTCTTATTTGTGGGTGTTTTCTGAGGTCCTGCTCCTGGTTCTTCATCTGTGAACACAGAACAAAAATATTTGTTAAGCAATTCCGCTTTATCCTTATCAGCTTCTACATATTCCCCCCCTGTACCCTTGAGTCTGACAATACCACTTTTGCCCTTCCTCTTCTCACTAATATATCTGAAAAATGTCTTATCTCCCCATTTTATTGCATTGGCTATTTCCTCCTCCTATTGAATCTTTGCCTTCTTGACCACTTTGCTAGCTTCTCTAAGTTTTTCCAAATACAGATGCCTGTCTTCCTTTCTCTGTGATCTCTTGTATTTCATGAAGGCCTCCCTCTTTTTCTTCACTTTTTCAGCTACTTCCTTCGAAAACCATAGCGGTCTCCTGTTCCTTTTGCCTTTATTTACCATTTTAACAAAAAGGTTGGTTGCCTTTAAAATACCCCCTTTCAGTTTTGCCCACTGTTGTTCTACATCCCCCAGCTGTTCCCATCCCACTAATGACTCCCTGAGGTATTGGCCCATCTTCGCAAAGTTAGTCTTCCTAAAGTCTAAGATCTTTACCTTGGAATGGATTCTAACAGCCCTAGTCCTAATACTGAACCACACCATCTGGTGATCACTGGATGCAAAATGATCTCTCACTACAACATCAGAAACACTTTCACCATTGGTAAGCACCAAGTCCAGTATGGCCCCTTCACGTGTGGGGTCTGTTACCAATTGTCTGAATAGTTCTCCCTGTAGAGAATCCAGGATCTCCTTACTCCTAGATGATACTGCAGCAGGAAAGTGCCAATCAACATCTGGCATATTGAAATCTCCTAGCAGTAGCACTTCCCCTTTCCTAGCAATGCTGCGTATGTCTTCAATTAACTCTCTGTCCACCTCTTCCTCTTGTGAGGGAGGTCTGTATATCACACCAATGCAAATGGGTTTTGTGTATATTTTTTTAAAGCAAGGTTAAATTCATTTTTGCTGTTTTAGGGGAATCTGTACTTGAGCACAGTAGTATTGCTGAACTCTGTAACCCCCTCAGGTTCAGGAACTGCTAACACCTAATCAGGGGTTAGTGGGCCTGTTTCCTGAGTGCAATTGAAGCCTGCATAATAAGGCTGCTTTGCCCTGCCCTTTTGAGGCTTTCTTAACCAGGGCTCCATACATCAAACAGTAAGTGAGGTTTTGAGGGTTTCTTTGGTGTTTTTTTGTATGGGAATGTTCCTCAAAGATGTTACAGGAGACTTGGAGCTTATGAGCCCACTTCTCCCAGATGACAGGAGAAAAGACTTTCTTGCTGTAGTTAAGCATTCTCAAGATGTCTCCAAGTTTGAATCGTGCAGCCTTTGGCTGCTTTGAATGCATGAGCTGAACTTCTGCTATTGCCTTTGGAGCACGACGGATTGCCTGGCTTCAGGCATCAGACTTGAAGACTTGGGTACAGGACAAATTAGGCAGCATCCCTTGCACAGGAAAGAATCTCTTTGGCAAGAATTGGCAGGAAAAGGCTAATGAAATAGATGCTGACAATATCACGTTAGATTGTCAAAATCTACAGCCACTCCTTCCAAAAAGAAGCCTTATAAAAAAAACCATCTTTAGCAAGAAGAGGAAGTTTTATCCTTCCTATACCCAACAGAGCCAAAGTCAGGGTCAAGTTGCCCAAAAGGGGAAAAACTAGACAACAAAAGAAGCCAAAAGGCCCGAGAGCTCAACCAGCTCCGCAGGTTCAGCCCCCTCAAGGGCTTTGACTCCTTCCTAGAGAGCTTAGCCGTCCTGCCCTTGAAGGGTCCTCAGTCCCTCAATATTCCAGGCAGGGTATGCCATTTTATCAACAGGTGGCATCAGATAACAGCAGAAGATTGGACTCTGTCCATTGTAGGAGAGAGGTACAAGCTCCATTTTCACAGCATGCCCCCTCCTACAATCCTAAGGCACTTCAATTCGCAGACCTCTGCAGGCAATCTGCTAGGTCACGAGGTCTCAACACTTCTTGCCCAATGGGCAATAGAGGAGGTACCCATCCTCCAACAGGGTACAGGGTTCTACTCCCCCTATTTTCTTATTCCAAAGAAAACAGGTGGACACAGACCCATTCTAGACGTCTGAGAATTGACCAAATATCTGTTCAGAGAAAAGTTCAAAATGATTTCTCTAGGAACTCTTCTGCCATACCTTCAAAGTCGGGATTGGCTTTGCTCTCTAGACTTAAAGGATGCATATACTCACATTTTGATCCATCCAGACCACAGGAAATTATTACGATTCCTTTTCAAGGGAAAACACTTCCAGTACAGGGTGCTTCCCTTTGGTCTGGCTTCAGCACCAAGAGTATTCATGAAATGCATGGCAGTAGTAGCTGCATTCCTGCGAACCCTAGGGATATTCGTCTTCCCTTTCTTAGACGACTGGCTCATTCGAGCCCCCACGGTTCCAGAAGCCAGAGCTGCACTGCCTTGCACAATGCGAATCCTCCAATACTTGGGATTGGTAATAAACCTTCCCAAAATCCCAACTTGTTCCTTCCCAGTGCTTGGAGTTCATAGGAGCCTGGTTAGACACCAAACAGTCAAGGGCTTTCCTTCCACAGGCCCGTTGTCTTTGCATAGTGCTTCTCAAGCAGCAGGGAAATCCTCCCTAACTGCTCGAGAACTCCTACAGTTACTGGGACATACGGCATCCACAGTTCATGTAGTTCCCTACGCTTACCTCCACATGCAAGCATCCCAGTGGACCCTAGCCACTCAGTGGTCACAGGCCACGGGTCATCTATCGGACAAGATAACAAACTCTCAACGACTGATTTTTGTCCCTCCAATGGTGGCAATCACTAGAAAATCTGTCAGTGGGGTCTCCCTTTCAACAACCCCTCTTCCAGGCCACCCTAACAGATGCATCACAGGT
This sequence comes from Ichthyophis bannanicus, assembly GCA_033557465.1. Classification (NCBI taxonomy): domain Eukaryota; kingdom Metazoa; phylum Chordata; class Amphibia; order Gymnophiona; family Ichthyophiidae; genus Ichthyophis; species Ichthyophis bannanicus. Next base: position 279,601,608 of record CM066041.1, read on the forward strand.
GGTTTGGGGAGCACACCTGAATCATCCCTCTACCCAGGGTACCTGGACTCCACAGGAGGCTGGTCTACACATAAACCTCCTGGAATTAAGAACAATCTATTTAGCTCTTCGAATGTTCTCTGCCCAGCTCAGCTACAAGACAGTCCTAGTCCAAACGGACAATCAAGTAGCCATGTTCTACGTGAACAAGCAGGGCGGAACAGGCTCTCTGTCATTATGCAACGAAGCTTTACGACTGTGGGCCCTCACCAGAGAGCACCAAATTCACCTTCTAGTGGTATATCTTCCAGGCATTCAAAACCTTTGGGCAGACAAACTCAGTTGAGTACCGCTGCCTCACGAGTGGTCTCTCCACCTAGACCAGGTGGCAAAGATATTTCATTTCTGGGGTACTCCAGACATAGACCTCTTTGCAAGTCCACTGAATGCCAAACTTCCCCGGTTCTGTTCCAGGATTCCGGCTCACAATTGTCAGGCAAGGGATGCCTTCCTCCTTCACTGGGGTCAGGACTTCCTTTACGCCTTCCCACCCTTTCCCCTCATCCCCAAAACACTCTTCAGGCTTCAGAGAGACAGGGGTCGTATGATCCTCATAGCGCCAAGGTGGCCACATCAAACGTAGCATCCCCCTGCTTCTACATCTCTCTCAAGCTGCACCTCTGGAGTTAGGGCATGCTCCAGATCTCCTTTCCCAAGAGAACGGGACGCTATGGCACCCAAATCCCCAGTCCCTGCATCTCATGGCCTGGTTGCTGAAGGCTTAGACCTCCAGGATTTCAACCTGTTCCAACAGGTAAAGGATATCCTGCAGGCTTCTAGAAAACTTTCCACAAGAAGATCTTATGCCTTCAAGTGGAAACGTTTTACTATATGGTGTTCCAAGAAGGGGTTAAACCCCCTTGTCATACCTTTAGAATCGATACTAGAGTATCTCCTTCACTTATAGAATTCTGGTCTGAAGACCAATTCGGTAAGAGTCCATCTTAGTGCAATCGCAGCTTCTTATAAGCCTCTGAATGGACAACCAATTTCCTCTCATCCACTCATATCCAGATTTATGAGAGGTCTTCTATTAACAAAGCCTCCCATTAAACCACCACCGGTGGCATGGGATCTAAATCTAGTTCTCGGGCAGCTCATGAAGCTGCCATTTGAGCCTTTAGCCACTACAACCCTTAAGTTTTTGTCCTGGAAGGTTATCTTACTAATTGCAATCACCTCCGCACGTCGCATTAGTGAATTGCAAGCTATAGTGGCTGATCCTGCTTATACTAGGTTTCATCATGATAAGGTTGTTCTTAGAACTCATCCACACTTTATGCCAAAGGTGGTTTCACCTTTTCATTTAAATCAATCTATTTTTCTTCCTATATTTTTCTCGAGGCCTCACGCCTCTAATGCAGAAAGAAATCTTCATACTTTGGATTGTAAAAGAGCCTTAGCCTTTTACCTACAGAGAACACAGCAACATAGAAAGTCCTCGCAACTTTTTATTGCTTTTGATTCTAGTAATTTGGGACTTCCAGTCTCCAAAAGAACTTTATCCAAATGGATTGCCCAATGCATATCCTTTGCTTATGAGAGTAAGGGTCTTCCTCTTCAAGGCCATGTCACAGCTCATAACGTGAGAGCCATGTCAACGTCTATGGCTAATCTCCACTCTGTGTCTATCGATGACATTTGTCGAGCAGCCACCTGGGCTTCGGTACACACCTTCACAGCCCACTACTGCCTGGATAAAGCTTCCCATCGGGATGCCGCCTTTGGCCAAGCTGTTCTTCAAAATCTCTTTCAGACCTAATTCAACTCCTGCCCACCAACCCTGGTGGAATGCCAGAGACCCATGGGAGGAAGGATGCCTACCTTTCTAGGGTGGCACCTTCCTGGGCTATCTCCCTGGCATCTTCAGCTAGGGAGTCCCCATATGTGAAGACTATATTCCTGCTTGTTCCTGGAGATAGTGTAGTTACTCACCTGTAACAGGTGATCTCCAGAAACAGCAGGAATTTAGTCTTCACAACACACCCACCTCCCCTAGGAGTTGTCTCTCTATCTCTTTGTCTCTTTCCTCTCTCCCTCTATCCTTTCACTCAGCTGCAAACTTAACTGAAGAGGGACAGTTGGAAAGGCGGGAAGGCAGCGTGTATGTGCTGAGGGATGCTCCCAAAAGCATTCCTATTGGACGTTGGGGAGCGTTCCCGTGCAGGCTCCCCCTCGGTACCGACGATACCCATATGTGAAGACTAAATTCCTGCTCTTCCCGGAGATCACCTGTTACAGGTGAGTAACTATGCTTTCTCTTTAGGTTATAGAAAATATCCTATGTCCTTGTTCAATATCCATTACCTGTCCAAAAAGTTCACATAGTGTGCAGTAAAGAATTTGCATAAGGAAATTTGAGATTCCTGACTTTTAAGTATAGTTAAAAAAAAAATAGAAAATAAATCAAGTGAAATCTTAATTATAAGGTGGCTATTTGCAACTAACTGGTATCACATATACGCTACAATGCTGGAATCGGAGAAGATTAGCTAGAAGATCATGCTGATCGATAATCTCCAGCATTATTAAAAAAAAAAAAAAAAAAAAAGAGAGAAAACATAAGAACATAAGGTATGCCATACTGAGTCAGACCAAGGTCCATCAAGCCCAGTATTCTGTTTCCATCAGTGGCCAATCTAGCTCACAAGTACCTAGCAGTTTCCTCAGAAGACACGGGTTCCACAGTGCTTGTTCCAGGGCATAGAAACATAGAAACATGATGACAGAAAAAGACCACATGGCCTATCTAGTCTGTCCTTCCATATCAACAACTACAACAGTCCACTTTTTACCTTTAGAGATCCTCCATAATTGGTCGGCGGATAATTCATCTAAAGCGTGGTTGAGCAAGCTGCCTTTTAAAGGCCGGCTTTTGTTCGGCAAGGACCTGGAGAAATTGGTCAAAGAGCTGGGCGAGTCGAAAGGCGGAAAATTGCCTGAGGATAAACCCAAGCAGGGACAATTAAGTATGTCTGGCAGGGGCCAACAGCGGGACTTCCGTAGATTTCGTTTCTCTAGATTCGGTACGGGTCAGAGAGGCAGATTTCCCGGCAGGAGTCAGGAGTTTCGTGGTTTCCGGGTAGCGGGAAGAGGGTTTGGTGCGCCCTCTTCCGCCTCCTCTTCTTCCTCTGGCCTCAGGAAATCACAATGAGATCAGGCGGACCCAGGTGCCCCTAGTCTCCGTGGGAGGGAGGTTGCAGGAGTTCTATGCTGCCTGGGTCCAGATTACCTCAGATCAGTGGGTCCTGGAGGTCATCCGAGAGGGCTACGCACTGGAATTACAGCGGACAGTTCGCGCCGCCTTCGTGCAGTCTCCCTGCAGGGCTGCGGTCAAGTGCGCGGCGGTGCGGGAGACGGTACAAAGGCTTCTCAACCTCAGGGCCATAGAGCCGGTTCCCCAAGAGCAACGCGGATGCAGTCGATACTCGATTTATTTCGTGGTGCCAAAGGAGGACGGAGGCTTTCGGCCCATTCTAGATCTCAAGGGAGTGAACCGTTGCCTTCGCGTGGCTCATTTTCATATGGAGACCCTACGTTCAGTAATTGCGGCAGTTCGGAAGGGAGAATTCCTCACCTCCCTCGACCTGTCCGAAGCGTATCTGCACATCCCCATCCGGCAGGAGCACCACCAGTATCTTTGCTTTGCGGTTCCCTTCGGTCACTTTTATTTACGGGCCTTGACGTTCGGCTTGGCGACGGCGCCGCACACCTTCACAAAAGGTTATGGTGGTAGTGGCGGCTGCTCTACGCAGGGAAGGCATCTTGGTGCATCCATATCTGGACGATTGGTTAATTCGAGCGAAGTCCAGAAGCGAAAGCGAGCGAGTTACTTTCTGGGTGGTGAGTTTTCTCGAGAGCCTGGGTTGGGTGGTCAACTGGGCAAAGAGCAAGTTAGTACCCGCTCAAGACATAGAATACCTAGGGGCTCGCTTCGACACAAGGTCTGGTCAGGTGTTCCTCCCTCAGCAGAGGGCGAGAAGGCTGAGGATGTTAGTCCGGAAGTTTCTGAAGAGGAAGGCACCCACAGCATGGCAATACCTGCAACTTCTGGGTATGATGGCGGCAACCATAGAGTTGGTACCGTGGGCGAGAGCGCATATGAGGCCCTTGCAAAGAGCGCTACTTCGACGCTGGTCACATCAACAGGACCCGCTATCTCGAAGACTTGTTTGTCCGCCCGAGACGCATGTAGCTCTCCGATGGTGGTTGGCACCCAGTTCTCTGGTGTCCGGAAAGCCCCTCGAGGTGCCCGACTGGGTGGCCTTGACGACGGATGCCAGTCTGAGCGGCTGGGGAGCTCACTGCCAGGGACAGTTCGCGCAGGGTCGGTGGGAACACTCAGGAGAGGACTTGGTCAATCAACAGGTTGGAGCTACGGGCGGTGGCTCTGGCTCTACAGAGTTTCCAGGAGATTCTCTGAGGGGCGGCAGTTCGCGTGTTCTCAGACAACGCGACCGCGGTGGCGTACATCAATCGGCAAGGGGGAACCAGCAGTGTGGCACTGGAGGCCGAGGCAGAGGGCCTGTGCGGTTGGGCCGAGGAGCATTTTCGGGCAGTGTCGGCAGCGCATGTAGCAGGGGTGGACAACGTGGAGGCCGATTTCCTCAGTCTGGTGCGAGTAGACCCGGGGGAGTGGGTCCTGCATCAGGAGGTATTCGACATGATAGTGCGCCGCTGGGGCATGCCGGTGATGGATTTGATGGCAACGTTTCAGTCGGCAAAAGCCAGTCGTTTCTTCAGCAGAAGAAGAGAAAAAGAATGTCGGAGGGCCTAGATGCTCTCATTCAGCCCTGGCCGGAGGGCCAGCTCCTCTGTTTTCCCTCCGTGGGTTCTAATAGGCAGAGTGATACAACGGATAGAAAGGTTCAGGGGGCAGGTAATCCTGATTGCCTCAGACGGGCCCCGATGTCAGTGGTATGCGGACATGTTAAGGCTCTTGGCAGCGCGGCCGTGGCGGCTCCCAGTGCAGGCGGATCTGTTGACACAGGGGCCTCTCCGCATGCCGCATGTGGATCGGTTCTCGCTTACGGCCTGGCTATTGAAAGGGCCAGGTTAAGGGCGAGAGGCTATTCCGGGGCGGTGATCTCCACGCTGCTGAAAGCCAGGAAGCGGTCTACGTCGTTGGCGTATGTCCGGGTATGGAGAGTATTTGAAGCGTAGTGCGCGGAGAGGGGTTCCGAGGCCCTCGGGGCGTCCATTTCTCGGATCCTGGAGTTCCTGCAGGATGGCTTTGAGAAAAGGGCTGGCGGCGGCTTCCCTTAAGGTACAGGTTGTGGCCTTGTCCTGTTATAGAGGACGCATTGCGGGCTGTTCTATTGGAGACCATTTGGATGTTAAGCGGTTTCTGCAGGTGGTGTCGCTTTTGAGACCACCGCGGAGGCGTTTGATGCTCAAATGGCAGCTGCCGCTGGTGTTGGAGGTGCTGGAGCGTGCACCGTTTGAGCCTTTGGGTGCGGCTTCGGTGAAGGACCTTACGTTGAAGGTTGTGTTCCTGGTGGCCATTTGTTCTGCTAGGCGGATTTCGGAGCTGCAAGCATTGTCCTGCAAGGAACCTTATCTCACCTTTTATAGTTCCAAGGTGGTTCTGCAGCCAGGTCCGGCCTTTCTGCCTAAGGTGGTGTCGCCGTTTCACTTGAATCAGGACATTTCTTTGCCCTTGTTCAGCTCGGACTCCTTAGGTGTGACAAAGAGGACGTTGGACGTCCGGCGGGCGTTGAAGAAGTATCTGCGCCGTATGGCGTGCTTCCGCAGGTCAGAGAGGCTGTTTGTTCTCTTTGCCGGTCCGCGGAGAGGTGAGGCGGCGTCTAAGGCTTCCATCGCGCGGTGGATTAAGGAGGCAATTGCATCGGCTTACGTGTTGAAAGGCAGGCCGGTGCCTGAGGGGTTGCGGGCCCATTCTACTAGGGCTCAAGCAGCTTCTTGGGCGGAAGCTCGGTTGGTGCTGCCGGTGGAGATTTGTAGGGCGGCCACCTGGTCTTCATTGAATTCGTTTGTGAAGCATTATCAGTTGGACGTGCAGTCGGCGCAAGATGCCAGTTTTGGGGCGGTGGTGCTACAGGCTGGTACAGCGGGGCCCTCCCGTTCGGATTACTGCTCTGGTACTTACTCAGAGGTCCGGACTAGACTGGGGATACGATCAGGAAGGTGAAATTAGACTTACCTGCTAATTGTTGTTCCTGGAGTAGACCCAGTCTAGTCCCGAGTCCCGTCCCAGTGTTGAGAAGGTATGAGGCGCAGTCTGCGGTGTTGAGGATGACAGGTAAGCAGAGCGGAGTACGGGGCTGATCTCACCGGGGGTCTCCTGATCATTTGGTGTGTGGACACCGGGGCAGATTGGAGGACAGTCTTAGCATGGTCATTTGTTAACCTTTCTTGGATGATTAGTTTTTCGGATTAGTGTTTATGTAACTTAGTTTTTCGGGGGGGCGTGGCTCGAGTTGGTAAGTGCCACCTTACGGTGTGGTGTGAGGTTGAGACTTACTTGTTTTCTCTGGTGAGTCTGCTTTGTCAATAGGGAACTGATGGAGGCAGGCGGATCCCTGAGGGATATACTGATGACATCACAAAAGTGGAAAGTTCCTCAGTCTTCAAGCTGCTGAATGAGGTGGACAACTCAGAGGTCCGGGACTAGACTGGGTCTACTCCAGGAACAACAATTAGCAGGTAAGTCTAATTTCACCTTTCTCCTTTTAGTTTTATCTTAACAGTTTTCCTCATTTTATCATAGTCTCCCTTTTGAAAGTTAAAAGGTAATACTGTGCTTTCCCTTCCTCCATTTATTAAATCAAACATGATCATGCTATGATCACTATTGCCAAATAGCCCCAACACCCTTAGGAAAAGAAAAAGAAGAAAAAGCAAGCTTTTCATAGATCCTGTTCCCTTTTTAAGCATTGAAACTGCTTGGACAATTTCTTCCTCAAAACAGTCTTTTATTTTTATTTTTATTTTTTTTCTGAAGGGCAGCTACTCTAATAGTAATGAACAGTCTTTATCTCTTTTATATCCAGTCATAAACTCATGTTTTGTTACCAAATTTGCTTCAACCCACTAGCATTCAGGTTGGTTTATTTTATTTAGAATACATTTGTATACCGCTACTTCCAGCGAAGGGAGTGGAGGAGTAGCCTAGTGGTTAGAACACTGGCTTGGTAACCAAGCAACCAAGGTTTGATTCCCACTAGCACTCCTTGTGGCCTTGGGCAAGTCATTTAACCCTCCACTGCCTCGGAAGAAAGGCCTGGCAATCTACTTCCGGTGACACTGCCAAGAAAACCCAGGAGCTTCTGGGTCGCCAGGAGTCAGGACTGACTCGAAGGCACACATTGCATTTTTACTTCCAGCGATCAGCAGCGGTTTGATTACAGATTGAAAATTGCCAAATCAAGACAGAAATTTCGGAGTATCAACACATTGATTTGAAAGGAGAGCACGGCACACAGTAATAAGGTCATAGGAGAGGAGTCAAATTTACATATGTACATTTTACATAACAGAATTCATGTTGCAAATTGTGACATCTTGTAGTCCCCTGGGATTTACATCAAATTGTAATAACACTGGAATAGATGTGTCTTTAGTTTTTTCCTGAACGCAATAAGGTCTTTGGTCGTTCTTAGCTCAGGCGGTAGTTGGTTCCAGAGGGTTGGGGCAGAATAAGAGTATGCTCGGTGGCTAGTACTGGATTTGACGGATCTGATATCGGGCGGAACATGTAGGGTGTCTGAGTTGATGGTTCTTCTGTCTCTGTTGGGTGGTTGCGTGCTGATAAGGGTGGAGAGAAAGGATGGAGCTGTGTTATGTATGAGTTTGTGAGTGGTTATCAATATTTTATATTGTATCTGGGCAGTAATGGGGAGCCAATGCAGCTCGATCAATACAGGCGTGATGTGTTCAGCGATGCTTTTTCGCATGATGATCCTCGCCGCCACATTGTGGGCCATTTGCAGGATGTTTAGCGTTTTCTTTGGAAGACCCTGCAGGATGGCGTTGCAGTAGTCTAAGTGTGGTATAATGAGTGCTTGTGCAACAGTCCTAAAATCATGAGGTTCGAGGATGTTCCGTAGAGGTTGTAGGACTCTAAGTTTGTGGAAGATGGCTTTGTTGGTTTTGCGTAGGTGCTTTTCCATCTTTAGGTTGTTGTCAAATGTGACTCCCAGGTATTTTATCTCATTCTTTGTGTGGTACGTATTGTTACAGAGTGTAATTGTCGCGGGAGGTTCAAAGTTTGGTTTACTGGAGATAAACATCACCTCAGTTTTCTTATGGTTGATAGTCATGTTGTTTTGCTGTAACCATTGCAACATCTCATTCAGGCATGTTTCGAGTAGCGTATAGTTAGGGTCGACGGTATCCAGTTGTGTGTATAGCATAATATCATCTGCATAGATGTGGTATTTGACATTATGCTGTTGGAAAGTATCACAGAGGGACTGCATATAAATGTTGAAAAGTAGCGCCGAGAGAGCTGAACCCTGAGATATGCCTTGTGTTTGAGAGAATGCTTCTGCCTTTTCGCCATTGAATTGAACCTGTGGCATTCTGTTTGATATGTAGGAGGAGAACCATTTTAGGGGGGTTCCCAATATCCCTATCGATTCAAGCTTGTTTATGAGGATTCCATGATGGACTGTATCAAAGGCGGCAGAGATGTCAATGAAGATGAGTATAAACATTTTCTTCTTATCTTCAAGGCCTTTGAGGAGGTTGTTAAGCAGTGCTATTAACAGCGTTTCAACCCCGTGATGTTGTCTGAAACCGTATTGTTGCAAGGATCACTTATGTACATTCAACATACAATCCATAGGTATGGCTAATTCTATCCTGCTTGTCCATGGTGAAAGTGAAGTTGCTTACCTGTAATGTAGGTTATCCTTAGACCAAACAAAATACAATAAACCCCTACCACAAACACAACCTATAATTTTCACAGAATGTAGTAGCCGATAATCACAATTTAGATATTTATAAGGTTTAACGGAGAATTATTTATTTTAACATTGGACATTTTAATATGAAAATCTTCTAACATTACATGTATACAATTCACATACATACAGGGCAAAGCAATACCCCCTCCCCCACATTCACCAAAGAAATAAAGAAAAGTCCGATAGTTGAAATCTCATCAAAATCTGCATCTTCTATAGAAGATGTGGTCTCGATCTGAATGCTGATCTCAAAGTGCATTCTCTGAGAGGTAATGGAGTGAATTAGCATCCTAGTGATTAGAGCAATGGGCTGAGAACCAGGGAAGCCAGGGTTCAAATCCCGCTTCCAAATACATCCTGCTAGACCAGGCCAGACTAGTGGGTTATGCCAGCAGATGGGAGGGGAGACACAAAAATTCCCAAAGCTTTATGACATCACCCTTGATAGATAATCCTGTACCCCTAGGGTCAGCTTCAGTGCTTTCTGTGTCTCAGCAGATGGTGGTCTTGTTCTAGCTCCTAGTGTTCTCTGAGAAGAGATTTCATGTCAGTGTAGCTATCTTTGGCAGTTTGCACACTGGTGCCTCTTCTTTGCCAACAGTTTTCCTTTCTTCACTTTCCAGAGCTGCTCCTGGTCAAGAGGACCAGTAGAGCACCTCTGAAGGGAAATGCTTCTGCTCATGAGGAGCAGTTGCAGCCTTCCGTTGTGACTGTTCTGCAAGCAAGACTTCTATCAGCTAAATTGACAGTCAGCTTTTGTTATTTTTCTAACTCCTTAAAGTTTGTTTAAAGAACCCCCACCACCTTATTCAAGGACCCAGTTGCTCAGGAAGTTGTGGGGCAGTATTTTCTTCTCTGGATCCTTCCTTTTTCATCGTTTTTTTTTTTCCTCCTTTGAAAGCAGTGAGTATTATTTCTTTTGGGGTTTTCTTTTAAAGCAGCATCCAGTTCTGTTTTTTGGCAGGTATCTTGTTCTTCTGACTGCTGCTGTCATTCTCTCTTCAGAGTCTGTTGATTTTTGGCTCCCTTTGAAACTGCCTTCTTCCCTACAGTGCTGCTTGGGCTGTTGGAAGAAATGTACAACTTTGACAGGTAGTTTGTGTTCCTCCTGTGGTTCTGATCAAGGGGGTCCTTCTGTATCTGCAGGTCCTGGTTCCGGTAGTCCTTCCAGGTCTCTTGCTTTAGCTCCCTCTAGATTAACTCAGGGTGATGTTAGATCTCAAGATGCCCTTCCTCCGGTTTTGTTGCCTGACAAGCCTGCTCACCTTCTACAACTCTCTATTCAGCCTACGCAGAGTTCAGCTGACACTTGATCTCCAGTTCATGCAGCTATTCTGTCAGGCCTGGGACATGTGGTGCTCTGGGACTTTGGCTACTCCGACCGCCACTGATCCACTGGCTAGAAAGTATGCCTGCCAGAGTTTGGCTGGAGCTTCTTTAGATCTGGCCAAGGATACTTCCTCTCCTCCAGGGGACTGGCACCCTGCAGGGAAAGACGGTGGCGGTCCTTCAGATGAACATTCTATCACTTCTGAGTCTGGCTGGGAAGGAGGAGAGCTCTCGCCATTAAAAGACTACCTGGAACCTCAAATACCTGTCAGGATATCTAATTATTCTGTAAGGAAGAGCTTCCTGCTCTTATTGCTCAAATTACAAAGGCTCTGCACCTCTTGGACTCTCGAGTGCAACAGCCTTCATAGTCCTCTAAACCTCAGGCAGACCTCATCATCATGGGCATCAGAAAACCACCTAAGGCTTTTCCCTTTCCCTGGAACTAGAACAGATGGTCTCCTTAGAGTGGGATGCTACTGAAGTGTCTCTACACTCCGCTCATTGCTTGGGGTGTGTTTACGTTTCGTCTTTGAATGATCTTGACAAATGGTTGCATTTCCCTAAAGTAGACTTCCTGGTCACTGCAGTCATTAAATGCACAACCATTCCTTTGGAGGGAGGCACTGTCCTCCATGATCAGACAGATTGCAAGATGGAGGCCCTCTTAAAACCACTTTCTCGTCATGGACCTTGGCATTACAGGCCTCTGTTTGCGCATGTTTCACTGCACGCACTCTGCTGTGATGGCTTCAGTCACTTCCGGATGATCTGGCTTTGCCTCATTTGGAGTCTGTCAATGCCTGTCTTGCAGGTGCATTTTATGATCTGCTGCATTTATCTACTCAGTCTATGAATGCTGCTACAGTCACTTGGCGTTGGCTGTGGCTCTGTCATTGGAATGCGGAGGCTGCTTCCAAGACCCATCTCACCAAGCTGCCTTTCAAGGGCTGCCTTCTTTTTGGTGAGGATTTGGAAAAACTTCTGAAGGATTTGAGGGACGTCAAGCCTCAATGTTTGCTGGAGGATAAGCCGAAATCCAGTTTTCGTCATCCCACCACATCGTCCACATCCTCATCTTATAGAGTCCGCTTCAGAGACATTCATCGTTACCAGCCTGGCAAATCTGGTGGTTCTTCGAATAGAACTGGTTCTAATCCTCAGTCCTTTCGGGATATCAGTTGCAACCTGGACAATTTCTCCTTGTCCAACAAATTTTCTGGTTCCGCCAAATCTTCCCCTTGATGGTTTTTGGGTCTGTTCCAAAGTGCCTCCTGTGGGCAGACACTTAGAGTATTTTTCCCACAAATGGACCCAGGTATCATCGGACTGGTGGGTACTCAAGGTAGTAACATAGGGTTTTGCTCTTGGTTTCATCGAGTCCATGCCGAATCTCTTCCTCATCTCTCCATGTGGTTCTGTGGCCAAGGCAGTGGCTTTACGCCTAACTCTCCACCACCTTCTTTAGCTCAGTGGGTATGCTCAGTTCCTCCCTCAGAAAGAGGTTTTGGTCACTATTCCATTTACATAGAAACATAGAAATATGATGACAAAAAAAGACCATCTAGTCTGTCCCTTCCATATCAACAACTACAACAGTCCCCTTTTTACCTTTAGAGATCCTCTGTGTTTGTCCCATGCTTTTTTGAATTCAGTTACTGTCCTCATCTCTACCACCTCCACTGGGAGACTATTCCACGGATCCACTACTCTTTCCGTAAAGAAATATTTCCGCATATCACTCCTGAATCTATCTCCCTTCACCCTCTTCCCATGTCCCCTCGTAGCAGAACTTGCTTTAAATTGAAAGGGGCTCTCTCCCTGAACATTTATGCCACGGAGGTATTTAAACATCTCAATCATCTCACCTCTATCCCGCCTTTCCTCTAAGGTGTACATAATAAGATCCTTCAGTCTGTCCTCATATGCTTTATAATGAAGACCACTAATCATTTTAGTAGCCACCCTCTGCACCGACTCCATCCTGTTCACATCCTTTTGAAGGTGCGGTCTCCAGAATTGCACACTATACTCCAAATGAGGTCGCACCAAAAACTTATACAGAGGCATTATCACCTCCTTTTTTTCTGCTAGCCATTCCTCTCCATATGCACCCAAGCATCCTTTTAGCTTTTGCCGTCGCCTTTTCTACCTGTTTAGCTACTTTAAGATCATCAGACACAACCACGCCTAGGTCCCGCTCTTCTTTTTTTTTTTTTTAATTTAAATTTTTAATAATTTCAAACAAATCTACAAGCAAAATTACTTGCATAGAAAGAGGAGAACATTACAGAAAAAAATACAATTGGTAATAAAAAGGAATAACAATTCACAAATGAACCCCTCACACAACCCACAAAGGAGGATCCAAAAAAAGGCGAACATAAAAGAAAACAAAGTAAGTAATATAAGGAAAAATTGCGAAACAGCCCTTGCTTATACACATCTACTCGTTTACTAACAACCCCATCTACTCCCCCTAGGGACCACGAGAATTAAGAAAGGATAGGATATTAATTGAGAGGGATACATAAAAGCAAATGAATTCCCCTGGATTTTTACCTGACATTTACACGGGTATTTCAAAAAAAATAAACCTCCAAGCTGTAGGACCCTTGGACGCAGGACCAAAAATTCACTCCTACGTCGCCTGGTCTCTCTAGCTAGATCAGGAAATATACGGACCAAACATCCCTTAAATAATACATTCCTTTTCTTAAAGAACATTCGCAATAACCAATCACGATCAGAAACTAATGCAAAAGTAACAATACAAGTCGCGGGTTTTACCAGAAGAGAATCCGAAGTTTCCAACATTTCAGAAACATTTAATACCTCCAATCCCTTACTCACAGTCTCCGAAGAGGCTAACGAGCTCCGGATATCAGGCAGGTTATAAGCTTTAACCAAAGGGGGACATCTCAATCATATCGCCTCTATTCCGCCTTTCCTCTAAGGTGTACATATTAAGATCCTTAAGTCTGTCCTCATATGCTTTATAATGAAGCCCATTAATCATTTTAGTAGCAACCCTCTGCACCGACTCCATCCTGTTCACATCCTTTTGAAGGTGCGGTTTCCAGAATTGCACACCATACTCCAAATGAGGTCACACCAAAGACTTATACAGAGGCATTATCACCTCCTTTTTTTCTGCTAGCCATTCCTCTCCGTATGCACCCAAGCATCCTTCTAGCTTTTGCCGTCGCCTTTTCTACCTGTTTAGCTACTTTAAGATCATCAGACACAACCACGCCTAGTTCCCGCTCTTCTTTAGTGGACAAAAGTACTTCACCTCCTATACTGTATTGCTCCCTTGGATTGCTGCAGCCCAAATGCATGACCTTACATTTTTTAACATTAAATCCCAGCTGCCAAATTCTAGACCATTCTTCAAGCTTAGCTAGATCCCTCCTCATGTTATCTACACCTTCCTGGGTGTCTACTCTATTGCAGATTTTGGTATCATCCGCAAAGAGGCAAACCTTACCCGACAGCCCTTCTGCTATATCACTAACAAAGATGTCATTTCCAAAAAGGACGGCTCCTTCCGTCCTATCCTGGACCTCAAGAGAGTCAATCGCTGTCTTCAGGTGCTGTGGTTCTGGATGGAAACCCTCAGGACAATCATTCAAACTGTTCGGCCAGGCAAATTTCTCTCATCCCTGGTCCTGATGGAAGCATATTTCGCAGTCCTTGGTCAACAGTATCAGTTTCGTGCTTTGCCCTTTGGTTTTGCCACAGCTCTTCACACTTTCTCCAAGGTGATGGTAGTAGTGGCAGCTTCCCTGCAGTGCCAAGGTATTCAGGTTCATCCTTATCTAGATGATTGGCTGATCAGAGCAGTGCGTTTTGAGGAGGCTACTTCTGCAGTCTCTCAGGTCTTCTCCTTTCTGCACCGCCTCAGCTGGGTGGTCAATTATGCCAAAAGCAATCTGTGCCCCGTCCAGTCTCTGTACTTCCTTGGCACCCGCTTCGACACGAGAGTGAGTCGAGTCTTCCTCTTATGACAGATGCAAGAAGCTCTGCATTCAGGTACATGCCTTCTGGCACCTGGCAGCTCCCACTGCCTGGGATTACCTACAACTCCTCGGCACCATGGCTTCTGCTTTCAATGTAGTCCCCTGGGCCCGTGCTCACACATGTCTGCTTCAGTACTCTCCTGTCTCGCTGATCCCCATCCACCCAGGACTATCAGATTCGTCTACTCCTTTCTTCAGTAATTATCAGCAGTCTTCACTGGTGGCTTTGTTCTCATCACTTGTTGAAGGGCGTTCCCTTGGAATTTCCGCATTGGGTGGTGGTCACCACAGACAGCAGCCTTGCAGGTTGGGGAGCACACTGCCAGGGACATGCAGCGCAGGGATCTTAGTCCATTCAAGACGTCTCTTGGACCATCAGTCGCCTCGAAGCCTGGGCTGTTTGGCTCTACTTTTCTTTCAGTTCCACCTCCAGGGTCGAGCAGTCAGTACTTTGACAATTCCACCACTGTGACTTATCAAAAAAGACAGACAGGGTCGGACCAAATGTCCCAGAGTGGCCATGGAAATTAGTCTTCTATTTCCCTGGGCAGAATCCAATCTCCTGGCTCTTTCTGCACAGCACATTATGGGAATGGAGAGCATTCAAGCGGTTTTCCTGAGTCGTCGTATCCTGGACCCCGGTGAGTGGGAGCTAGCTCCGTGGGCATTTCTGAACATTGTGCATCGGTGGGGTCATCAGATTCTAGACCTAATGGCCACCTCTTCCAGTGCTAAGATGTCAGTCCTTTTTCAGTTGTCAAAAGGAACCAAACTCTTACAGCTTAGATGCTCTGGTTCAGATCTGGCTCTTGAACCAGTGTCTCTACATCTTTCTTCCTTGGCCACTAATTGGCTGTGGACTCTGTCGGATAATAATACATCACCGATAGTTATGAGATATTGCAGCTATTTACAGAAGAATAATACTTCACCAAACTGTCATCATGCAGCCCTTTAAAACATCAGCTGGGAGAACTCAGCGAAGGCTGTAGAAAAGTCTGGGATTCTTCATTCATGACATGTGCTGGGCCAAGCAGATCTACACTCTCTGTTCTGGGTTTTTCTCTCTCTCTCTCTCTCTCTCTCTCTATATATATATATATATATATATATATATATATATATATATATATATATATATATATATATATATATATATATATATATATATATATAGGCTGTAAAATGTGTTGCAGCCGGCCATCACATGATTTCTCACATGAACTTCTCTACAGTTATTCTCCACCCCATCCACCTTTGCTGATAGTAGTTTGACCAGTCCTTCTCTAGCCTTTGCTTGCTCCCAGCCTTTGGTTTCCGGGCAGGCATCTGACAATGCTCACCCCCCTTGGTTTTAGAAGCTCAAAACTTCTACATTATAATTGATGAATTCTTATCCTGTCTACATTGGCTAGGTAAATGTTTCTAAGAGAATTGTTTCCAAGGCTAGGTGAATTGTCCTTTTTGTCCTCTTTAATGGGTCTCCATTTGTTTGCTAGGAGAAGGACTCCTAGGTGAATTGTCCTTTTGTCCTCTCTAATGGATCTCCATTAATTTGCTAGAACTCCTATATAGAGTTATTAGAAAAGGTTCAGAGAAGAGCCACCAAAATGGTAAAGGGGATGGAAGGATACTCCTATGAAGAAAGGCTAAAAAGGTTAGGGCTCTTTAAACTGGAAAAGAGACGGCTGAGGGGAGATATGATATAAGTCTATAAATTAATGAACGGAGTGGAACGGGTAAACGTAGATCGATTGTTTACGTTATCAGAATATAGAAAGACTAGGACATGCAATGAAGCTACAGGGTAAACTATTTAAGACTAATAAAAGAAAATATTTTTTCACTCAACGTGTAATCAAACTCTGGAATTTGTTACCGGAGGATGTAGTAAAGGCTGTTAGTGTAGCTGGGTTTAAAAAAGGTTTGGACAAGTTCCTGGAGGAAAGATCCATAAACCATTATTAAGAAGGGACCCAGGATATCAATGCTTGACCCGGTACAAGCATTGCGGAACCTGTGTCTTTTGGGGAAACTGCTAGGTACGTATGACCTAGATTGGCCACTGTTGGAAACAGAATACTGGGCTTGATGGACCTTGGTCTGACCCAGTATGGCATATCTTATGTTATTATGTTCCCTGGTCTTTCAGTATCCCTCAGGCTAGATGTGTAAGCAGTTTCTCACCAGATTGCAAATACAGCATTGGTCTCTGGGCTAACAGGCTGGCTCAGCATGATTCCTCTGATTTCTCACATGCAGAATGGCTCAAAAGTACAATTTCCTGCAAAGTTCAATATTCCTTGCTGATCCAAATAAATCTTTAATTAGTAATACAGCATCTCTCAAAGATTTGACTCCCAAAACTGTTTTTCTTATAACAGTCACTTCAGCACGGCGCCTTTAGGAGCTCCAGGCACTTTCTTGCCAGGATCCCTTTCTGTCTTTTTCCCCGGAGGGGGTTACCATTCAAACAGTGCCCTCTTTTCTGCCTAAGCTCCTTTCAGATGTTCATGTCAGCCAATCAGTTGTGCTTCCTTCCTTTTTTAAGGAGCAATCTTCAGGTGACAGAGTCCTTCACCTTTTGGAAATTGGTAGGGCGTTACGCCATTACCTCAGACCGACTAATACTTTTCGTCTCTCCATTCACCTTTTTGTCCTGGCTTCTGCTCCACAAAAAGGAGCGACTGCTTCCAAAGCAACCATTGCATGCTAGATCAAGTATTGAGTTGGCTTATATTTTATTGAATAAACCTGGGCCTTTAGGAATTCGGGCACATTCTGCAAGGTCTCAGGCTATCTCCTGGGCAAGAATGCTCAAGGGTAGCTCTGCTAGATATTTGTAGGGCGGCCAACTGGTCCTCCCTCTCTACTTTTTGCACATCACTATTGCTTGGATAAGCTCAAGAAGCAGCTTGCTTCGGAGCCTCTGTCTTGGCTGCAACTGTTTTCTTCCTGCCCTGGAGTGGTTTAGCTATGGTACTCCCCACTAATCTGGATTGGTCTAGCAAGATGTATTTAGAAGGAAAAATTTTACTTACTAATTTCCTTTCCTGGAATCCTGCTAGACCAGTTCAGGACCCACCCCTGTAAACTGACGCCTTGCTAAGACTCTCTTTACATATCGGTGACATTGCTCTGCCTCACCATGTACATGCTTCCTTCGCCTGTGGATCCTGTTCCACATTGTTCAGTTCAGCTTGTTTGTTTATGAGCTCATTTTTGGTCTGGTCTTGTGTTTCCTTGGCTGTTTGAATTCCTGCTGCTTGTTATGGTTATACTGAAGCTCCCCTTGGGGGATGGGCTTTTAAATCAAGGGTGATGTCGCAAAGGTTTTTGGGGAATTTTTTTCTCTGTCTCATCTGTTGGCAGGGGGACACAACCCCCTAGTCTGGACTGGTCTAGCAGGATTCCAGGAAAGGAAATTATCGGTAAGTAAAATTTCTCCTGCTGCCCCATCACCTTAAGTTATAAATTTAGATTGTAAGCCCTCTGGGAACAGGAAAATATGTATTGTGCCTGAATGTAAATTGTTTTGAACTACTGAAAAAAGGCATCTGCTAAATCCATATCCCTAATATTACTCTCCTCTTTCTACTAGTAATATCTCTCTATGCACCTCTCATATACTATTAGCTTTTTCAGTGCTGTAGTAAGAATGTTAATTGGGCAGTATTAAAAGGAAGCAACTAGCATCTCCTCTTCGTTCAGAATTAAGCTTTCTGGTGCTTTATTTTAAATACTTACTGGTGAGACATTTTATCTTTTTGCAGGGGGTTGGTGGCATGTCGTTCTCAATCTTGATACTGCTATTGCCTTGACGCAGAATTTTGCTAGCTGTACCAATTTTCCTGTAGTGTGGCACAAGACAGTGAGAGGAAGACCAAAGCTATCTAGGAAGTGGTACAGGTGAGAAGCGAAACTTGCTCAACATTCAGTCTCTACAGCTCCGTACAAAGAGGAAGCAGTTATTTTACCAGTGAATATAGCAGTGACGTTGGTTAAAGCATGAAATAATTAAGTGATGGTCCTTTCTACAATTTCTTTTAAATTAGTATATAATTTTGTTGAATGTTTATTCAGTGTGGTTGTAGTTTGAGAGCTTGTTAGCACTCCTGTTGAAAATAACTTTGTCAATTGAGACACTTTGTTTTATAGTTTTTGACTACATCAAGGTTGTCAGTAAGTTTGGATACGTTCAGATTCCTTATTTTATAACAAGACTAGTAATGTCTCTCCAGATTTGTCATGGTTTCATATTAATTTAAGTATCTAATTCATTCATACTATATTTACATATACTATTTTTTTAAAGTGTTATCAAATCGCTTAAATCATTTTTCCATTCCTGCTAGTTATTTTACCCTGTCAACTTCAGATTGTTAGCCCGATGGTCAATTAAATCGTCTAGGTGATGCGCCCATTCAGAAGGTCCTGGTGAGATCATGGTGGGGAGGATTGTGATGTCAAGGTTCTTGTCTTGATCTTTGAATTGTATACATATAAGAACATAAGATATGCCATACTGGGTCAGACCAAGGTCCATCAAGCCCAGTATTCTGTTTCCAACAGTGGCCAATCTAGGTCATATGTACCTAGCAGTTTCCCCAAGGGACACAGGTTCCTCAATGCTTGTATTGGTTCAAGCATTGATATCCTGGGTCCCTTCTTAATAATGGTTTATGGACCTTTCCTCCAGGAACTTGTCCAAACCTTTTTTTAAACCCAGCTACATTAACAGCCTTTACTACATCCTCTGGTAACAAATTCCAGAGTTTGATTACATGTTGAATGAAAAAATATTTTCTTTTATTAGTCTTAAATAGTTTACCCTGTAGCTTCATTGCATGTCCCCTAGTCTTTCTATATTCTGATAAGGTAAACAATCGATCTACGTTTACCCGTTCCACTCCGTTCATTAATTTATAGACTTCTATCATATCTCCCCTCAGCTGTCTCTTTTCCAGGTTAAAGAGCCCTAACCTTTTTAGCCTTTCTTCATAGGAGTATTCTTCCATCCCCTTTACCATTTTGGTGGCTCTTCTCTGAACCTTTTCTAAAATCGCTATATCCTTTTTAAGATACGGCGACCAGAATTGCACACAATATTCAAGGTGCGGTCTCACCATGGAACGATATAGAGGCATTATAATATCTTTTGTTTTATTTTCCATTCCTTTCCTTTTCATACCTAGCATTCTATTTGCTCTCTTGGCCACCGCTGCACACTGGGCCGAGGGTTTTAACATGGTATCCACAATGACGCCTAAATCTTTTTCCTTGGTGGTGGTTCCTAATGTGGAACCTTGCATCGTGTAACCATAGTTTGGGTTGTTCTTCCCTAGGTGCATAACCTTGCACTTGTCCACATTAAATTTCATCTGCCATTTTGATGCCCAGTCTTCCAATTTATCAAGATCCTTTTGCAATTTTCCACAATCCTTTTGGGTTTTAACAACTTTTAAATAGTTTTGTGTCATCTGCAAATTTGATAACCTCACTCGTTATTCCACTTTCCAGGTCATTTATGAATATGTCAAAAAGCAGCGGACCCAGCACAGATCCCTGGGGTACACCACTATTCACCTTTCTCCATTGGGAAAATTGGCCATTTAGCCCTACCCTCTGCTTTCTATCTTTTAACCAGTTCCTGATCCACAATAGTACACTGCCTCCTATCCCATGACTCTTTAGTTTTGCCAAACGTCTCTCATGAGGGACCTTGTCAAAGGCTTTCTGAAAGTCCAGATACACAATATCAACCGACTCACCTTTGTCCACCTGATTATTCACTCCTTCAAAAAAACATAACAGATTAGTAAGACAAGATCTTCCTTGTCTAAAGTCACGTTGGCTGTCTCCCATTAGGTCATGACTATCTACATGCTGAGTAATTTTATTCTTTATGACGGTTTCTACCATTTTTCCCGGTACTGACGTCAGGCTCACCAGTCTGTAGTTTCCCGGATCACCCCTGGAACCTTTTTTTAAAAATTGGTGTTACATTGGCGATCCTCCAATCTTCAGGTATTAGAGATGATTTTAATGATAGTTCACAGATTACTAATAGCAGGTCTGCAATCTCGTATTTCAGTTCTTTCAACACCCTTGGATGTATACCATCCGACCCAGGTGATTTGCTACGCTTCAGTTTATCTAATAGTTGCAATACATCTTCCCGATGTATTGATATTTCCTTAAATTCTTCCGCACCTTTAAATACCACTTCAGTCATGGGTAACATCCCTACATCTTCCTCAGTAAAGACTGAAGCAAAGAATTCGTTCAGTCTCTCCGCTATCGCCTTGTCGCCTCTTAGTGCTCCTTTAACCCCTTTATCATCTAATGGACCAACTGACTCTCTCACAGGTTTTTTGCTACAAATGTACTTGAAAAGGTCTTTACTTTGCGTTTTTGCTTCCGCAGCAAGCTTCTTCTCAAATTCTCCTTTTGCCTGCCTTATCAATGCCTTGCATTTGACTTGCCAGTGCTTGTGCTGTTTCCAGGTTTCGTCATTTGGCTCTTTTTTCCATTTCCTGAAAGATGCTTTTTTGGCAACAACAGCCTCTCTGACCTCACCTTTAAACCATGCTGGCAGTTTTTGGACTTCCTTCCACTTTTCTTAAAGCGTGGAATACAGCTGGTCTGGGCTTCCAAGATAGTATGTTTCAACAACAGCCAAGCCTGATGTACGTCTTTAACCTTTGCAACTGCTCCTTTTAGTTTTTTCTTAACTGTTTTCCTCATTTTATCATAGTCTCCCTTTCAAAAGTTAAAAGGTAGTACTGTGGATTTCCTTACTATCCCTTCTCCACTAATTAAATCCAAAGGCGATCATGCTATGATCACTATTGCCAAGTGGCCCCAATAACCTTATCTCTTGCACTAGATCTGGTGTTCCACTAAGGATTAGGTCTAATATGGCTTCCCCTCTGGTCGGTTCATGAACCAGCAGCTCCAAGAAGCAGTCATTTATTTCATCTAGGAACTTTATCTCCCTAGCATGTCCTGCTGTGACACTGACCCAGTTGATACCGGGGTAGTTGAAATCGCCCATTATTATTACTGTGCTGTAACTTTTGTTAGCTTCCTTGATTTCTTTGAGCATTTCATCATCCATTTGGTCATTCTGGCCAGGCGCTCGATAGTACACCCCCACTGCCATTGCCTTCCCCCTTTTACATGGAATTTCAATCCATATAGATTCTACAGCAGATTTTGTTTCCTGCAAAACTTTAATCCTTTCTGACTCCATGCCCTCTCTAACATAGAGAGCAACCCCTCCACCAATTTGATCAGCTCTATCATTACGATATAGTTTGTACCCAGGTATCACAGTGTCCCACTGGTTGTCCTCCTTCCACCATGTCTCTGATATTCTAATCATATCTAACCTTTCATTTAGTGCTATATATTCTAACTCTCCCATCTTATTTTTTAGACTTCTAGCATTTGCATACAAGCATTTTAGAGAATGTATTTTATTCATATTAATTTGGCTATTGTTAGACATGGGTAATTTAGGATCTTTAAGCTCTGTCTGCTCCATACTTGAGGGCATTTGGGCTACTTTACTCTTTTGTGGAACCTCTCTGCTTTTGGTAGTATCCTTCAAAGATACATTCTTCTGAACCATCCGCTCTTGGGCGACTGTCGGCTTTCCCCTAATATCTAGTTTAAAAGCTGCTCTATTTCCTTTTTAAAGGTTAATGCCAGCAGCCTGGTTCCATCCCGGTTAAGGTGAAGCCCATCCCTTCGGAAGAGCCCCTCCTTTCCCCAGAATGTTCCCCAGTTCCTAACAAATCCAAAACCCTCATCTCTGCACCATTGTCTCATCCACGCATTGAGACGCCGGAACTCTGCCTGCCTTTTGGGTCCTGCGCGTGGAACAGGAAGCATTTCAGAGAATGCTACCCTGGAAGTTCTGGATTTCAACTTCCTACCTAAAAGCCTAAATTTAGCCTCCAGAACCTCCCTACCACATTTTCCTATGTCATTTGTACCGACATGTACCAATATACTTCAGTTCTTTTTCTCTGACAGCCTCTCTCATTTCTTGTAGGATTCTGAAGCAGGAGCGGCCAGAATTGGCTGTGTTGGCAGATTCTGTTGACTTGCAAGAATCGACGGGCATCGCATCAGACAGTTCCAGTGACTCTTCAAGTTCGTCCAGTTCCAGTTCTTCAGACTCTGACTCCGAGGTGGGCACTTCCATTTTGGTGAATGTTACAGGAATCATCTCAGTTGCTTTGACCCACCACATCTGTAGAATTTGTAAACATCCACACCAAGTTTTTGATATAGTTTCCCGTTTATGTCTCCCACATCCCCTAGGGTAATGCATTACCATGAAATCCTTTTGACAAAGGGAGCAAGGCTTATTCTTATGTATTAGGATCAATATGCTCTGCATGGTACAGAATCTAAATGAGCAGTGGTCCAAAACAGCCAGATACTGCAACAAAACATATTTCACTACTAATGCCTCTAGTTATTTAGGGGTATTGGATAGAATTTGATCAGTAATGCTTTTGTGATGGCCAGTGCCCATAGCCAGGGGCATCCACGGTTTTTCAAAGTTGGCTCATAATTCAAAATTCATGTGTGTTGGTTGCTTGAAAGGTTGTGGGGGTTTTTTGTGTTTGTTTTTTTAGCCTGTTACAACATGATTCATTCTTGTTAGTCCGTGAGTCTTTCTTCTGAGATTCTGATGACATTTCCATCAAGCAGGTCTGCAGTTCTTCAGAATCATTTTTCTAGCTAATTAGGTAAAAACAGTTGTTTGCTAAAATCTCAAGCAGTCTACAGCATAGGGTCAGGTGGGCCACCCCTGCAGTAATCTGATCGTCCCATTCCACAGCATCCAGCCAGCACTGTACCAAAGGTTGTTCGAGTGGTGCGGCTACACAGGGCGCAAGCACAGAAGGGGGGCACTGATATTGTCACTGGGCTTCCAGGAAGCTCAAAAAGAGTGTGTTACTGAATGTGGAGGGGGGGCACCAGATTTGTTAATCGCACAGGGTGCATTTCTAGCTTGGTACAGTCCTGCATCCAGTTATATGGAAACAAATGAGAATGGGTAGAATTCCCCCTAGAACAGTGGTTCTCAACCTTTTTGTACTGTGACCCCTTTTACCATTGGTCAACTTTTGAGGACCCCCAATGATAAAATCAAATGCGTCTCTCTTCCTTTACCGTTAACGCATTGTCGCTGTAATCATTTGTTGAATTATTAATATATTATAGGCCTTTGCAATATGTTTTTATTTATAAAATTTACTTATTTAAACCACAGTAATTAATCACAATAACAAGTAACAATATTTGATTTCAAAATTATGATGATTTTGTAGTCAAATCACTAATATGAAATAAAATTAGTTTTTCTACCTTTGTTGTCTGACCAATTTATTCTCTGATCATGCTGATCCCGATCTGAGGCTTCTGCTTTCCTGTCTTCTCTCTTTCTGTGGTCTATGGTCCATCTGCCATTTCTTATCTCTTCTTTAGTTTTCTTCACTTCTTTCCATCAGCCAATTTCCAGTCCCCGTAACCCTTCCCAGTATCATCCGCTTTCCTATCCTCCCTCCCAGTACCTTCCAATGTCAACTTGAATTCCCATGACTGCCACTGGTGTCCATTCCCTTCCAGTCTCCCTCCTTCCCCACTGTCAAGCTTCTTCTAGTCCAAATACCATGGCAGCCCCTCTCAGCATCCACTCCCTTCCAGTCCAATTTCCCATCCCCTCGCATCAGCCCATTTGTAGCCCTAGCCCCCAGTTTTCTTCCAAGGCCAGCAGATCTATCCTCCCCTCCCCACAGCCCATTTCCAGTTGAAGCCCCCCCCAATCAGCTTACTTCCAGTGCTAGTCCCCCCTCAACCCCATTACTAGTGCTAGGCTCCCCTAATTAGCCCATTACTAGTACTACCCCCCCCCCATCAGTCCATTACCAGTCCTAGCCTCCTCTAATCAGCCCATTTCCAGTCCTAACCTCCCCGATCAGCTCATTTCCAATGCTAGCCCCCCATCAGTCCATTACCAGTCCCACTCCCCCCCATTGATCAGTCCATTCCCAGTCCTAGCCTTCCCTAATCAACCCATTCCCAGTGCTAGCCCCCCCCCCCCATCAGCCCATTATAATCCTAACCTGCACTGTCTCTCCCCTCTGTCCAGCATTTATCCCGTCTGTCCAGTATGCTCCCCTGTCTCTCCCCTTTGTCCATGTCAGCCCCCCCTCTATCCATGTCAGCCCCCCTTTCCTCCCTCCATGTCAGCCCCATTGCAGGTTCCCTGCCCCCTCCTCCCCTCTCCCTATGTCTGCCTGCTACTGCCCTGTTCTTCTGCAGCCACGGTCCCCGGTCTCTTAGGGAACCGCGGCTGTGCTGGCGAAGCAGTTGTGGAGCCTTCCCGTCTCTTGCTGGGCTCCGTGCAGCATTGTCCCACCTCCAAAGGAAGAAGTTTACCACTTCCTTTGGAGGCAGGACAATGCTGCACGGAGCCCATCGAGAGATGGGAAGACTCCACAACGTTTTGACAGGCACAGCCACTGTTCCCTAAGAAGCAGGGAGCTGCAGCTGCAGAAAGAAGGGAGGCGGTGAGTTTGCCGCTGCCGAGAAGCGGACTCGGCAGCGGCAGCAACTTGTGCAATTCCTTAGCGGTCCTCCAGTTCAGTCCTCCACCATCGGGTTTGTGTGCCTCCTCCTGCAACATGGAGACTGGACCAATCAGATTCTTGATGGCACTGGATACCCTCTGCTGGTCTTCCCATCAGCCCCCAGTGTGTGTCCAGTCTCCATACAGCAGGAGGACGTAGTGAGCCTGTGCTGGAGGAACACATAAGGAGCCTTATAGTCAGGGTTTAGGATTTATTTCTATTGTTTGATTCCCTTCTTTTTTGTTTCTTTGCCAGTTAGGCGATCTGTCTCTTTAAAAAAAAAAAAAAAAAAAAAAAAGCCCAGCCAAATCGCGTTCCACTTCTTTCCCCTTCCTTCGGGCTCTGGGGGTATCTTGCAGCTCTCTTTCCCTTGACCTTTCGGGAGAGAGCTCTGCACAGCACGTTTTGCCCGATGCAACCTCGGAGGCTCCTGGTGAGAAGGACAGCAGACGGCGTTGCCTCTGCGGGGAGCAGTGCTGTGGATCTGCAAGTTTTAGCTTTTGCCACGAATGTCGCTCTGGACAAGGCTCGGCGACGTCGGGGCTCGCAGGGCAGAGCACCGGAGGTAAGCGCTAGGTCGGGGTTTAGCGTGGGCGGTCCTGTTGACGGCGCAGGGCATGAGAGGGCCGGTGCTTGGTTTTCCCGCCGACCGGTTAGCCGCAACGGCCATTTGAAGGGTTCAGAGGCTGGTACTTGGTTTTCCCGCCGAACGGTTAGCCGTGGCAGCCATTTTGAAGGCTTCCCGCGCTATCTGGGGGCTTTCCAGTCTTTTGCATTGAGTGTCACATGTATGATTTTCTCCCAGTTGGTGAGAGGTCTTACGTGTGCACTAGGTGCAAGGAGCTCTTTGCTCTCAGGGAACGAGTCCATTCTCTAGAGGCTAAAGTAGCAGACTTGGAAAGCATAAGACAGAGGTACATAGATGAGACCTACAGGGATATAGTCCTGAAGTCCCACCTCCAGTCTGGCAGCACCCCTGTTGCCATGGAGGAGAGAGGTCACGTGACAGGAGAGCATCACCCTGGTGTGGCAGGAAGTGATCCTGTAACTTGGACCTGTCCTCCAGGTGATGTAAAACCCTCTCGCACCGAGGATGTTTCTCCAGGGCCATGTGCCCATGAGGGAAGGGTTAGGACAGCCATTATAGTTGGTGATTCGATCATTAGGCATGTAGATAGCTGGGTGGCTGGTGGACGTGAGGATCGCCTGGTAACATGCCTGCCTGGTGCGAAGGTAGCAGACCTCACGCGCCACCTAGATAAGGTCTTAGATAGTGCAGGGAGGAGTCTGCTGTCTTGGTACATGTTGGTACCAATGACATAGGAAAATGTGGTAGGGAGGTTCTGGAGGCAAAATTTAGGCTTTTAGGTAGGAAGTTGAAATCCAGAACTTCCAGGGTAGCATTCTCCGAAATGCTTCCTGTTCCACGCACAGGACCCAAAAGGCAGGCAGAGCTTCGGAGTCTCAATGCATGGATGAGACAATGGTGCAGAGATGAGGGTTTTGGATTTGTTAGGAACTGGGGAACATTCTGGGGGAAGGAGGGGCTCTTCCGAAGGGATGGGCTTCACCTTAACCGGGATGGAACCAGGCTGCTGGCATTAACCTTTAAAAAGGAGATAGAGCAGCTTTTAAACTAGATATTAAGGGAAAGCCGACAGTCGCCCAAGAGCGGATGGTTCGGAAGAATGTATCCTTGAAGGATACTACCAAAAGCAGAGAGGTTCCACAAAAGAGTAAAGTAGCCCAAATGCCCTCAAGTATGGAGCAGACAGAGCTTAAAGATCCCAATTTACCCATGTCTAACAATAGCCAAATTAACATGAATAAAATACATTCTCTAAAATTCTTGTATGCAAATCCTAGAAGTCTAAAGAATAAGATGGGAGAGTTAGAATATATAGCACTAAATGAAAGGTTAGATATCATTGGAATATCAGAGACATGGTGGAAGGAGGACAACCAGTGGGACACTGATACCTGGGTACAAACTATATCGTAATGATAGAGCTGATCAAATTGGTGGAGGGGTTGCGCTCTATGTTAGAGAGGGCATTGACTCAGAAAGAATTAAATTTTTGCAGGAAACAAAATCTGCTGTAGAATCTATATGGATTGAAATTCCATATAGGGAGGAGTAGCCTAGTGGTTGGGGCAAGGTACTTCAGGCCGGAAGGTCGGGGGTTCAAATCCCACTAGAGGACAGCAACCTTGGGCCGGAAGGACTGGGGTTTCTAGTCCCACAGATGCTCCTTGTGGTCTTGGGCAAGCCACTTAACCCTCCATTGCCCATGTTCCCTGTAAGTATTAGTGTATGTGTCTCATATCCCCGCGTGTTAAATGTATCCCCCAATTGTGTTGTGACCGCTTTGATTGAAGGATAAGGCGGTATACAAAACTCTCAAAAATAAATAAAAAAATAAATATAAAAGGGGGAAGGCAATGGCAGTGGGGGTGTACTATCGAGCACCTGGCCAGAATGACCAAATGGATGATGAAATGCTCAAAGAAATCAAGGAAGCTAACAAAAGTTACAGCGCAGTAATAATAATGGGTGATTTCAATTACCCCGGTATCGACTGGGTCAGTGTCACGTCAGGACATGCTAGGGAGATAAAGTTCCTAGATGAAATAAATGACTGCTTCTTGGAGCAGATGGTTCATGAACCGACCAGAGGGGAAGCCATATTAGACCTAGTCCTTAGTAGAACACCAGATCTAGTGCAAGAGATAAGGGTGTTGGGGCCACTTGGCAATAGTGATCATAGCATAATCGCCTTTGATTTAATTAGTGGAGGAGGGATAGTAAGGAAATCCACAGTACTGCCTTTAACTTTTGAAAGGGAGACTATGATAAAATGAGGAAAACAGTTAAGAAAAAACTAAAAGGAGCAGTTGCAAAGGTTAAAGACGTACATCAAGCTTGGGTGTTTTTGAAAAATACTATCTTGGAAGCCCAGACCAGCTGTATTCCACGCTTTAAGAAAAGGGGAATGAAGTCCAAAAAACTGCCAGCATGGTTTAAAGGTGAGGTCAGAGAGGCTGTTGTTGCCAAAAAAGCATCTTTCAGGAAATGGAAAAAAGAGCCAAACGACAAAACCTGGAAACAGCACAAGCACTGGCAAGTCAAATGCAAGGCATTGATAAGGGCAGGCAAAGAGAGAATTTGAGAAGAAGCTTGCTGCGGAAGCAAAAACGCGAAATAAAGACCTTTTCAAGTACATTCGTAGCAAAAAACCTGTGAGAGTCAGTTGGTCCATTAGATGATAAAGGGGTTAAAGGAGCACTAAGAGGCGACAAGGCGATAGCGGAGAGACTGAATGAATTCTTTGCTTCGGTCTTTACTGAGGAAGATGTAGGGATGTTACCCATGACTGAAGTGGTATTTAAAGGTGCGGAAGAATTGAAGGAAATATCGATACATCGGGAAGATATCTTACAACTATTAGATAAACTGAAGAGTAGCAAATCACCTGGGCCGGATGGTATACATCCAAGGGTGTTGAAAGAACTGAAATATGAGATTGCAGAACTGCTATCAGTAATCTGTGAACTATCATTAAAATCATCTCTAATACCTGAAGATTGGAGGATCGCCAATGTAACACCAATTTTTAAAAAGGGTTCCAGGGGTGATCCGGGAAACTACAGACCGGTGAGCCTGACGTCAGTACCGGGAAAAATGGTAGAAACCATCATAAAGAATAAAATTACTCAGCATTTAGATAGTCACAACCTAATGGGAGACAGCCAACATGGCTTTAGACAAGGAAGATCTTGTCTTACTAATCTGTTATGTTTTTTTGAAGGAGTGAATAAACATGTGGACAAAGGTGAGTCGGTTGATATTGTGTATCTGGACTTTCAGAAAGCCTTTGACAAGGTCCCTCATGAGAGACTTTTGGCAAAACTAAAGAGTCATGGGATAGGAGGCAGTGTCCTATTGTGGATCAGGAACTGGTTAAAAGATAGAAAGCAGAGGGTAGGGCTAAATGGCCAATTTTCCCAATGGAGAAAGGTGAATAGTGGTGTACCCCAGGGATCTGTGCTGGGTCCGCTGCTTTTTGATATATTCATAAATGACCTGGAAAGTGGAATAACGAGTGAGGTTATCAACTTTGCAGATGACACAAAACTATTTAAAGTTGTTAAAACCCAAGAGGATTGTGAAAAATTGCAAGAGGATCTTGATAAATTGGAAGACTGGGCATCAAAATGGCAGATGAAATTTAATGTGGACAAGTGCAAGGTTATGCACCTAGGGAAGAACAACCCAAACTATGGTTACACGATGCAAGGTTCCACATTAGGAACCACCACCCAGGAAAAAGATTTAGGCGTCATTGTGGATACCATGTTAAAACCCTCGGCCCAGTGTGCAGCGGCGGCCAAGAGAGCAAATAGAATGCTAGGTATGATAAGGAAAGGAATGGAAAATAAAACAAAAGATATTATAATGCCTCTATATCGTTCCATGGTGAGACCACACCTTGAATATTGTGTGCAATTCTGGTCGCCGTATCTTAAAAAGGATATAGCGATTTTAGAAAAGGTACAGAGAAGAGCCACCAAAATGGTAAAGGGGATGGAAGGATACTCCTATGAAGAAAGGCTAAAAAGGTTAGGGCTCTTTAACCTGGAAAAGAGACGGCTGAGGGGAGATATGATAGAAGTCTATAAATTAATGAACGGAGTGGAACGGGTAAACGTAGATCGATTGTTTACGTTATCAGAATATAGAAAGACTAGGGGACATGCAATGAAGCTACAGGGTAAACTATTTAAGACTAATAAAAGAAAATATTCTTTCACTCAACGTGTAATCAAACTCTGGAATTTGTTACCGGAGGATGTAGTAAAGGCTGTTAGTGTAGCTGGGTTTAAAAAAGGTTTGGACAAGTTCCTGGAGGAAAGGTCCATAAACCATTATTAAGAAGTGACCGAAGATATCAATGCTTGACCCAGTACAAGCATTGTGGAACTTGTGTCTCTCTTGGGGAAACTGCTAGGTACATGTGACCTAGATTGGCCACTGTTGGAAACAGAATACTGGGCTTGATGGACCTTGGTCTGACCCAGTAATGGGATATCTTATGTTCTTATGTACCGGAGTCGTGTGGCGGTGTCAGGGCTGCGTGTGGCTCTTGTTTTTCAAGGCAGTGCAGGTGTACTTTATTTTTTTTCTAAGTAGCGCTGCGTCGGGGAGCGCTCGGGGGCTTACTAGATTCGTGAGTTAGGCGTGAGCCTAGAAGACTAAAATTTAAAAAAAAAAAATAGTGCAGGAACATTTTTGGCCATGAAAAAACAATAATTCTGTGGCCTGTGCTCCGGGGTATTGATAGCCGGTTCTGGGGGAGGCTAGTCCATGTCTGCTCGCCTACAGTGCGTGGTGTGCGGCACGCGTAGGGGCAAGGTGTCCGATTCTAGAATTTGCCGTGGCTGCGCATCTGAATCAACCACAGTGGAACAACAGATGGAAGGCAAGGTGGTTCCAGGACACTCCGGCCCTCCAGGTTGGAGGGGAGGGAGTGGCCTTAGTGGTCGCTCCACTGGGGGTTTCTTCAGAGGAGCTGGTGGAGTCTCCAGGGGCGCTTCCAGCTTCAGGGGCTGAACCGTTGCTGGGGGATTTCTCTCCAGACTTCATCCTTATTATGCATCAGGCCTTCCGCTTGGGGCGCCTAGGCAAGCTGCCGGAGGCTCTAGTTGGGTCGGCAGGGCTATCCTCGCTCCAAGGGGAAGCGGCGCGTGGCGCCTTGCCAACGTCAGCTAAGAGACCGCGGTATTCCGCCACCGTTTCCTCTGAGGGGGATTGGTCTGAGTCGGAAGAGGCTGAGCCAGACCCGGAGTCGGGTCTAGAAAAACTGGAAGACGGAGAAATACCAGAACCTGAAGATCAGGCGAGAATTATTTGGGTATTTCGCAAAGAGGAGCTGATGCCATTCATCACGGAAGTTCTTAGGACCCTTAACCTCGCCTCAGCGCAGCCGGCAGAGGAGGAGGGATTGGAAGATCCCCTCATCCAAGTGGTTAGGGAATCACAAACGGTGTTTCCGTTTCACCGTGTGGTGGATCGGATGATTCAGAATGAATGGGATCAGCCGGAGGCGGGCCTAAAAGGCATCAAGACCATGAACAGGCTCTATCCTTTGGCGGATAAGGACAAAGTGAAGTTTCGTGTGCCGCGAGTGGATGCGGCAGTGTCGGCGGTCACGAAGAAAATGACGATACCCATGGAAGGTAGCGCAGCCTTGAAAGATGCGCAGGACAGGAAAGTGGATGGTTTATTGAAGCAGACGTTTGAAGCTAATGCCCTGTCGCTGCAGGCTTTGATTTGCGGGGCTTGGATAGTGCGGGCATGCCTGCGCTGGTCTCAACACTTAAGACGGGTTGAGCAGCTGGATCAGCAGAATGTGATGGAGGTGACGACTGGAATCTGGGTCAGCATATCTGGGCGGATATGCACTATGATCTTATCCGAGCATTGGCGAATAGCATGGCGTTGGCGGTGGCCGCTAGATGTTCCATCTGGTTGCGGAATTGGGCGGCCGACGGATCATCTAAATCGCGTCTCAGTAAGTTTCCCTTCAACGGTAGGTTATTGTTTGGGGAAGACCTGGATAAGATGGTTAAGCACCTAGGGGATTCCAAAGGTGGCAGAATTCTGGAAGATAAGCCTCATCAGGGGAAGTCTTTGCCGTCTGCCCGAGGTCAGTTTAGGGACTTCCGGAGATTTCGTACGTCTCGCCTCGGTGGGAAGATTTCCTCCTCGAACCCAGGGGTTTCGGAGGGCCAGCAGAGGTTTCTCTTCAGTCCCCTCCTCTTCGGTTGGCCGTAAGCCCCAATGAAGCGAGGCGGGCCGGGGCAGGAAGTCTCTCCATTGGGGGGGGGCGACTTCGGGAGTTCCTTCCTGCCTGGGTCCAAATAACGTCCGATCAGTGGGTGCTGGAAATCGTCCGCGACGGCTATGCGTTGGAGTTGGCCCGTCCGGTACGGGACTCCTTTGTTATGTCTCCCAGCAAAGGGAGTCGAAAGGCGGCGGCTGTTCGTCAGACGGTAGCCCATCTCCTACGACTAGCGGCGGTGGTGCCCATGCCAGCATCGGAATGCGGGGTAGGTTGCTACTCCATTTATTTTGTGGTGCCAAAGAAGAACGGATCTCTTCGGCCCATTCTGGATCTCAAAGGCGTAAACCGCTGTCTTCGCGTTCCCCACTTTCGGATGGAAACATTACAGTCCGTTATGGTGGCGGTTCGGCAAGGGGAGTTTTTGACGTCCCTCAATCTCACGGAGGCCTACTTGCACATTCCAATAAGGGAGGCCCATCAAAATTTCTACAATTCGCCTTTCCTTGGGGCCATTACCAGTTTCAGGCCCTTCCCTTCGGATTGGCGACAGCTCCGCGCACCTTCACCAAGATCATGGTGGTGGTGGCGGTGACATTGCGAAAGGAGGGTGTGTTAGTTCACCCTTACCTCGATGATTGGTTGATTCGAGCAAAGTCCAAAGAGGAAAGCCTGCAAGCGACGGACAGAGTGGTCCAGCTGCTTCAGAGCCTCCGCTGGGTAGTCAACGAAGCCAAGAGTCACTTAGTACCCACGCAAGTCCTCGAGTATCTCGGAGTTCGCTTCGACACTGCGAAGGGAGCAGTGTTTCTTCCGGAATGGCGGGCGCGCCTGCTTCGCGGACTGGTGTGCACCTTCTTGAGCACTCCGGCTCCGTCTGCTTAGTGGTACCTACAGGTACTAGGTACCATGGCGGCAACGCTGGAAGTGGTGCCGTGGTCCAGGTTTCACATGCGATCCTTACAAAGGGCGCTGTTGCGTCGCTGGTCACCACAGGCGCACTCTCTGAGCAAACGGCTCCCTTGTCCTCTTCAGGTGAGACGGGACCTTCAGTAGTGGCTGGCTCCGGAGTCCCTGAAAGCGGGCATGCCTCTGGAGCAGCCAATATGGCTGCCTCTGCTGACATGCCAGTCTCGCAGGTTGGGGAGCTCACTGCGAGGGGCTCTTCGCGCAGGGAGTATGGTCCGGTCAGGAAAGGACTTGATCTATCAACCGGCTCGAGCTTTGGGCAGTGTTTCTGGCGCTTCGGGCATTCGAGAGCACGGTAAGGGGTCAAGCAGTAAGAGTGCTGTTGGACAATTCAGCAACGGTGGCATACATCAATCGGCAGGGGGGAACGGGAAGCGTGGCCATGGAAGAAGAGGCAGAAGCGCTGTTCTCCTGGATAGAGCCACGGCTGAAAGCCATCTTGGCGGCACACATTGTTGGGAAGGACAATGTGATGGCCGATTCCCTGACATCAATTTGAACTCTACTGAGGAAATGGGAACTGCATCCGGCGGTGTTCGCACAGATTGTCCGCAGGTGGGAAGCGCCGGTGATGGATCTCATGGTGACGTTCCAGTCCGCAAAAGTGCATCGGTTTTTCAGCAGGCGTCGGGAGAGGATGTCCGAGGGCATCAATGCCCTGATTCAGCCGTGGCCAACTTCCAGTCTGCTGTATGTCTTTCCGCCATGGGATCTCATAGGGCGAGTGGTGCAGGGCATCGAGGCACACTGCGGCAGGGTGCTGCTCGTGGCGCCAGTCTGGCCGAGGTGGCCATGGTACACGGATCTAGTTTTCTAAACGGGACTCCCTGGAAGTTGTCGATATCGGAGGTTCTCCAGGACCAAGCAGGAAGTCAGTCCTCACTTATGGGTGACGTCGGCGCCGACGGAGCCCTCGCGGAGCAATTTTCCCCAGCTTTCGCAGAAAGCCTTTGGGCATTGCAGCGCGCATGCGCGGTCCCCTTCCCGCCTAGGGATACCATCTTGCTCGGTCTTCTTTTTTCCGCAGAGCCCTACAGACGTAGTCTGTTACCGCCGCAGAAAAGTTGATTTCTTTGATTTGTTTTTACGTTAAATTTTTCTCGGTTCGTGTGTTCCCGTTCCCGCCACTTTTTTCCTTCATCCCTGGCAGCACGGTCTTTCGACCTTGCCGGGGTTCTTTTTTCCCCGATGGCCGCCAGCGGTTTTAAAAAGTGTGATCGTTGTATTAGACTCATGTCTCTCACCGACACGCATGACTGCTGCCTCCGCTGCCTCGGGGCCGAGCATGACCCTATGAGCTGCGGCCCGTGCAGCAAGATGTCCTCGAAGGCGCTCAGGAGCCGGCAGTCGCAAAGGGATCGGATCTTCTCTGACTCTGCGCGGACCTCGTCAGAGGCCTCGGCGCCTCGTGGCTCCGGCTCGGAGCATCGTCAGAGTTCTTCTGAGCGGGGCTCCCCTGGCCGGGAACACCGGCGGGAGAAGAAGCCCGCAAGGGTGGAGCCGGGAGGCAACCCCGGTCCTTCGAGGGACAGGTCACCTAGCCCGGCCCGACACCCCGGGCCGTCGGAGGGGGAAAGGCCTTCGAAGCTTCCTCATCTCAAAGTGGAGTCTCCTAGACACGTGAGTGCTATAGTCCTCCTGGACTCCCCCACGGATGAACCGACGTCGGGCCCGACGCCGTCGGGGCCCGAGTCGGCGGCTGCTGGGTCTTCTGAGCTTGATCTCAGACTGACGTCCTTGGAGCACAGTATATCTGCCTTCATGGACCAGCAGCGGGCATGGATCACCGGCCTCGCCAGTGCATCTGCCCCGACCACCGGGACGTCGATGCTCCAGTCGACCCTGGAGGCCGAGTCGATCCTCGAGTCCATGCGAGCTCGAGTCTATCCTCGACCTAGGTCTCCCTCTGCTTCCCGTTCGGGACCGAGGTCCTCGATGCCGGCCTCGGCGTCGGGGCGGCGGTCCCCGGGCCCCGCCCGTGCGGAACCGCTCGATTCCTCCTCGGAGGAGTCGGGCTGGGACACGGAGGAGGACGAGTCACCCGGTTCTTTCCAGACTCGGTGCATCCCCTCCAATTCGCCCGAGTCGGAGCCTCGGAGGCGGTCCCCCCTCGGAGGATACCCGGTTTTCCGACTTCGTGAGGGGCATGGCCAAGGCTTTGGCCTTCCCCGCGGATCCGGAGGAGGAACCCTGAGCCGAGGAGCTCGAGGCCCTTCAATACGACTCCCCCCCGAGGGAGGCCTTCACTGTACCGGTTCCGCCGATGCTGGAGCGGCTTCTCTTCTGCATGTGGGAGAGCCCAGTCTCTACGCCAGTGTTGAGCAAGCGGGTCGATTCCATGTATCGAGTCCGCAAGAGCCCCGGGTTCCAGAAGGCGCAGCTTCCGCACCACTCCATGGTGGTGGAGTCGGCCATGCATCGACTTAAGAGTCAAAAGATGCACTCCTCGGTGCCCCCGGGTAAGGAGGCCCGGAACCTGGATGCCCTCGGTAGGAAGTGCTTCCAGGGCTCTATGCTTGCTTGTCGGGTCCAGACATATCAGCTGTATATGGGTATGTACCTCCGAGACCTGGCGAAAGAAATTGAGGGTTTCTCTGCCGGTCTCTCCAAGGAACCCTTGCAGCGGTTCCAGGCCTTATTCTCAGGGATTCGAGAATGTTCGAAGTTCATTTCTCGAGCGGTCTATGATGGCTTCGAGGCATCGGCTCGGGTAGCCGGAGCCGGCATCGGGGCTCGCCGCCAGGCTTGGCTTCAATCATCCGACCTCGAGCCATGGGTGCAGGACAAGTTGGTCGATGTTCCTTGCCGATGGGAAAACCTCTTTGGCAAACCCATGGCCGAAAAGGCGGCGGAGCTCGAGTCCGAGACTCTCACCAGGACTCGCCTCTCCAGGAAGTCCTCGGCCCCTTCACAGAAGAAGGGCTCGGGCAAAAAGCCTTTTTACCCGAGGAAAGTGTTTGCTTATACGCATCACCAACCACAATGTCAGGCCACTACCCCCCTTCAGGGGCAGCGGCCTAGGGGACAGGGTAACGGTTCCCGGAAGCAAAAAGCCCCCAAACCCACCACGCAGGCCCCGGCCCAGCAGGGTGGAGGTTTTTGACTATGCCAGCACGGGGGGTCGGCTGACCCACTTTGCTCACAGGTGGTCAGCCATTACATCCGATGCCTGGGTGTTGCAGGTGGTCCACAAGGGCTACCTCCTGCGTTTTCACCAGGGGAGCCTTCCAGACCCCCGCTGCACGAGGACGTACTCCTTCAGGAGCTGCAAAGCCTGCTTCAAGAACGGGCGGTGGAGCCAGTGCCCCAACACTTGTGGGGTCACGGGTTTTACTCGAGGTACTTCCTGGTTCCAAAGAGAACAGGAGGCCTGAGGCCCATTCTGGACTTGCACAACCTCAACAAGTTCCTGCAGCGGGAAAGGTTCAAGATGCTTACCCTTGGAACCCTACTGCCCTACCTCCAGCGGGGAGATTGGCTATGCTCCTTGGATCTAAAGGATGCTTATACCCACATCCTTATTCATCCGGACCACCGACAATACCTAAGGTTTGTGGTGGCAGGGAATCATTATCAGTACCGAGTGCTGCCTTTTGGCCTGTCCTCCGCTCCCAGGGTGTTCACGAAGTGCCTGGCAGTGGTGGCAGCCTTCCTGAGGCTTCAAGGCCTCTTCGTCTTCCCATACCTGGACGACTGGCTCATCCGGACGTCGTCGGCTCCAGAGGTCGCCCAGGCCGCCCAACGTACGGTGGCTCTGCTTCAGCACTTGGGCTTCGTCATAAACTTCGAAAAGTCCGCTTTGCTCCCCTCTCAGGACCTCGAGTTCATAGGGGCACGGCTGGACACTCGGCGGGCTCGTGCCTTCTTGCCTCTGGAACGGACCAACAGGCTCATGGCCCTAGCTGGCGGGTTCAGCGGCGAGTCGCCGGCCCCTGCCAGACAGTTCCTGCAGTTGCTCGGGCACATGGCCTTCACGGTCCATGTCACTCCGAACGCCCGTCTACATATGAGACATACCCAGTGGAGCCTTCGCTCTCAGTGGCATCAGGCCACAGGGAGGCTGTCGGACCTGTTACAGGTTTCTGACCGTCTGGTCTCCTCCCTGCAATGGTGGCTTCACCTGCCCAATCTAGTGCTCGGCATGCCCTTTCAGTCTCCACTGCCGTCCCGGGTGCTCACGATAGATGCTTCCCTCCTGGGTTGGGGGGCGCACTGTCGGGGGACATGCACTCAAGGCCTTTGGACGCCTTGGGAAGCCGCCCAGCAGATAAACTTCCTGGAGCTCCGGGCGATCCGCCTAGCTCTGCGGACCTTCTCTCACCTAACGTTCGGTCAGTCCGTACTGGTGCAGACGGACAATCAGGTGGCAATGTTCTACGTGAACAAACAGGGGGGCACGGGCTCCCTTCTTCTATGTCAGGAAGCCCGGAGGCTGTGCTCTTGGGCGGTTGATCACGACATCCTCCTCAAGGCGGTTTACCTGTCAAGGCAGGACAACTGCCTGGCGGACAGGCTGAGCCGGATCCTGCTACCACACGAATGGAAGTTGAACCCCGCGGTGGTTCAGCAGATCTTCCTCCGGTGGGGCTCTCCCACCGTGGACCTGTTTGCCAGTCCCCTGAACAGGCAACTCCCCAGGTTCTGCTCCCGGCACCCTCATCCTCTTCGAGTAGCGCCGGATGCTTTCCTCATCTCGTGGTCCACGGGTCTGCTGTATGCCTTCCCTCCCACGCCACTGGTGTCCCAGACATTGTTCAAAGTTGTCCAGGACAGGGCCTCCGTGATCCTGGTAGCGCCCCGGTGGCCGAGACAACCGTGGTTCCCTCTGCTTCTACAGCTGGCGGTGGACACCCCTCTCCCTCTGGGGTTTTCAGCCCGATCTCCTGACCCAGGATCAGGGAACTCTTCTGCACCCCAACCTCCGGGCTCTGCACTTGATGGCCTGGCTGCTGAAAGGGTAGTCCTAGCTCCGCTTCTGCTACCCCCGGAGGTGGAAGCCGTCGTCCTAGCATCTCGGCGAGCTTCCACCTGGAAATCTTACGCCCTCAAATGGCGTCGTTTCTCAGTCTGGTGTTCTCAGCGATCTGAGGACCCCTTCGCTTGTTTAGTATCGGTGGTACTGCAATATTTGCTTCACCTATCCGATCTAGGTCAGTCAGAGTCCACCTCAGTGCTCTCTCTGCACATCATTCACCGGTTGAAGGCCAGCCTCTCTCTGCGCACCCCTTGGTGGCTCGTTTCCTCAGAGGCCTCCTTCTACTTAAGCCTCCGTTGCGCCCCCCAGCCCCTGACTGGGACCTCAACGTGGTTCTGCAAAGGCTTACCTGCCCACCTTTTGAGGCCATGGCTACCTGCCCTCTTCATTTCCTCTCCTGGAAAACTCTCTTCTTGGTAGCCCTCACTTCCGCGAGGCGAGTGAGTGAGCTACAAGCCCTAGTGTCAGAGCCCCCATACACTAGGTTCTACAGGAATAGGGTAGTCCTGCGGACCCACCCCAAGTTTCTTCCAAAGGTGGTCTCCCACTTTCACATCAACCAGGAGGTGGTTCTTCCGACCTTCTTTCCCAGGCCGCACACCAGCCGAGCTGAGACAGTGCTGCATACCCTGGACTGTAGAAGAGCCTTATCCTTCTACATTGACCGTACGCGAGAGCATAGAAAAGCGGTCCAGCTTTTCGTCTCGTTTGACCCCAATCGGTTGGGGGTACCTGTCTCTAAGCGTACTCTGTCCATCTGGGTAGCCGACTGTATCGCCTGGACTTACGGGGCAGCCGGTCTCTCCTTGGAAAGTCGTGTCACGGCGCATTGGGTCAGGGCGAAGGCCGCGTCTGTGGCTCACCTCCGCTCTGTTCCATTGGCAGACATCTGCCGGGCCGCTACTTGGTCTTCAGGTCAGACCTTTGCGGCTCATTACTGCCTGGAAAGGGAGTCCCGCAGGGACAGTGCTTTCGGTCAGGCAGTCCTCCACAATCTCTTTGAGGTTTAGGCAACTCCTACCCTCCGGCCCCGGCCTTGGCTACCGGCCGGATGCGTATTCAGAGAAGATTCCTTCCCTCTGTACTGTTGAGCCTCAGGGAGCTCTTTTTAGGCTTGAGGTCTCCGGTAGCCTTAAGCTTGGGAGTCCCATAAGTGAGGACTGACTTCCTGCTTGGTCCTGGAGAAAGAGTAGTTACTCACCTGTAACAGGTGTTCTCCAGGAGCAGCAGGAATCGGTCCTCACTACCCTCCCTCCTCCCCTTGGAGTTGCAGTCATTCTTTTTGCATATTTTTGCTAACTTTTGCTGTCTTGCCGCTATGTCATCAGACTGAGCAAGATGGCATCCCTAGGCGGGAAGGGGACCGCGCATGCGCGCTGCAATGCCCAAAGGCTTTCTGTGAAAGCTGGGGAAAATTGCTCCGCGAGGGCTCCGTCGGTGCCGACGTCACCCATAAGTGAGGACTGATTCCTGCTGCTCCTGGAGAACACCTGTTACAGGTGAGTAACTACTCTATCTGTTACAGCAGGGGCCCCTTCACATGCCGCAGGTGGATCGGTTCTCGCTTATGGTATGGCCATTGAGAGGGCAAGGTTGAGGAAAAAAGGTTATTCCCCCGGCGGTTATCGCCACGATGCTGCGGGCTAGAAAACGTTCCACCTCCCTTGCTTATGTGCGCATTTGGCGTATTTTTGAGGAATGGTGTTCGCGTCATCAGATACGAGCGGCGACGGTGTCGGTGCCCATGGTTCTCAGCTTCTTACAAGACGGATTCGACAGAGGTTTAGCGGCCAGTTTGCTAAAGGTGCAGATGGCTGCTCTAGCTTGTTATAGAGGCAAAGTGCACGGGGTGGCCCTTGGGTCGCACGTGGACGTGCAGCGTTTTCTTAGGATGGTTTTTCGGCTTCAGCTGTCACGCAGATGTCGTTCTGCCCTGGGATCTCAACCTGGTGTTAAGGGCGTTGACGGGGAAGCCGTTCAAGCCCTTGAGTCAGGCGTCGATTAAGGATTTAACGCTCAAGACAGTGTTTTTGGTGGCCATTTGTTCGGCGAGGCGAGTCTCGGAGTTGCAGCGTTTTTGTGTAGAGAACCTTTCTTGTCGTTTTCCAAGGAGAAGGTCGTGCTGAGGCCAGTGCCATATTTTCTTCCGAAGGTTGTCTCTCCGTTCCATTTAAATCAGTCGGTTTCTTTGCCGGCACTTCCTGCTTCGGCAGAGTTGGATTCAGAGTTCTTTGCATCAACTGGATGTACGGAGGGTATTGCGTCGTTATTTGAGAGTGACGGAGGCGTTTCGCAAGACGGATCGTCTTTTCGTCTTGTTTGGGGGTGTTCATAGAGGAGAAGCAGCAGCAAAAGCTTCAATTTCCAGATGGATAAGAGAGGCTATTGCGTCGGCTTATCTTTTGCAGAAAAGGTCTGTTCCGGTAGGGTTGCAGGCTCACTCCACTAGAGCTCAGGCGGCGTCCTGGGCAGAGCACTGTTTGATTCCGCCTGCGGAGATTTGCAGGGCGGCGACTTGGTCGTCACTACATACTTTCAGTAAGCGCTACCGTCTGGATGTTCTGGCGGCGGATGATGCTTGCTTTGGGGCGGCGGTCTTGCGGTCAGGTTGCAAGGGTCCCCCCCCCCCCCCCCATTAAGTACTGCTCTGCTACATCCCGATGGTGAAGGACTGAACTGGAGGACCGCTAAGGAAATGAGAATTACACTTACCTGGTAATTGATGTTCCTTTAGGGACGACAGTTCAGTCCTCCTTCCCACCCGGTGTGTCTGGGGCAGACGAGGGATTGACTTGCAGCTGACATGGTTTCAGGTAAGAAGAATACAGTAGAATAAGACCTGGAATCTTTGTCTTTTACTATCGTTAGTACTGATCTTTCGCTCCCTTTCGCTCGCTCTTTGTCACTGCTCTCTCTTTTTCTCTAGGAGGCAGTTCGGTGGCAGAGGGGACGGCGAAGTGGGGGTGGTCTGGGTTTTTGCCCCAACGGTACTCAAGGGGGGGGTATGTTAGTTAAGAGTTAATGTTACATTTTGCAATCTTGTTGAGGTTACCTATATTATTGGCTACTTATCTGTTGCTCCCTGAAGTGTGCTTTGTCAATAGTTCACTGGGAGCTGATGGGAAGACCAGCAGAGGGTATCCAGTGCCATCAAGAATCTGATTGGTCCAGTCTCCATGCTGCAGGAGGAGGTATACAAACCCGATGGTGGAGGACTGAATTGTCGTCCCTAAAGGAACATCAATTACCAGGTAAGTGTAATTCTCATTTTTTTTTTAAACTTTTTTTACTAAATCCTGTGGCGACCCCTGTGGGGGTTGCGACCCACAGGTTGAGAACCGCTGTGCTAGAAGCTATTGAAACTAGATCTATAGAGCAGGTGTTAATGCAACCATTCCCAACCCAGTCCTTGGGGCATACCTAGGATATTCGGGTTTTCAGGATTCCCAAAATATGCATGAGAGAGATTTGCATGTATGGCCTTCATTGTATACAAATCTATCTCGTGCATATTTATTTTGGGAATCCTGAAAACCGGCCTAGGTGTGCCCTGAGGACTGGATTGGGAATGACTGTGTTAATGTATTCAAACATCAGCAAGTAAAACTGAACACATGCTAACTGGAGAAGAAAGCAATATGATATATGCCTTAGTAGGGATGGGGGAGGAGGGCTGCTATACCAGAGATGTTAGCTAATTCTTACATGATGGCATGGATATCCTGTATACATCTATGCCAAATGGCATTCCTTTTTCAGCTTTGTGGTTTTCAGTTATAAACTTTATTTATTGCACTCAGGGTGGCTCGGGCTCTGAAGCAGAGGGAATGATGCATCGGAGGAAAAAAAGGAGGACCTGCAGCATGGTGGGAAATGGAGATGCTACATCTCAGGATGACTGCGTGAGCAAAGAACGCAGCTCTTCCAGGTGACCTGCAAACAACACATCCCGTGATCCTGTCATGGGCTAGGGAAGCCTGAGAGATACCTGGCATCACAGCGGATATCTGGTTAGGCTGACAGATGATTGGCAATAGAGAGCCACTTAGGATTATTGTTGGTAGTTATACTATTTCCAAATTCCAATTGCCTATATTGTCACCATCTTGTCTAATGATTGTATTGCTTTTTTTTTCTGATGGAGCCTAAAGTGCCCTTTTATAACTTACACAAAGTTTTACCTTTTATAATAAGAAATAGATTTGTTCTTTTTTAAGTTAACTAGTTTTTCCGATTTTTTTTATTTTTTTTTTATTTGGTTGTGCCATAGTCCACAAAAGCATATTTGTATGTTCGTTCCTGTAATTGACCAAATGTTGCAAAAAGCAGAAGTGTGTAAAGTAAATTTAAATAGGAAAGGAAGGAAAAACCAAACTTGATTAGAAAGTGATTGGAAGTCACTTGTCAGGATTTTTGAAAATTTAAATGCATAGGGAGATCCTAAGACCGGGAGGTATATTGTTAAAATTCTGCACATAAAATTCAAACATCTGTGTCAAAAGGTCTGAATTATGCAACATTCTGCATTCTTTATTTGTCAAAAAAACAAAGCATATTGATTTTGAATGATACTTATTTTATTTCTGTATTTTATTTTAAAATTATCACAAAAAAGTGCAAAACTTTGAATTATTGTATGCAGAATTCCAGCAGCAGTAATACACATTTCCATATCGTCCGTCTAGACCAATCCAGACAAGTGAGTTGTGTTCCCCTACTAGCAGATTGGTAGAGATATAAAAAAAAGACAAGAAAAATCCACGTCTCTATCCACCTCAGTCTCTTCAGTACTTCTTTGTCTCCAGCAGATGGTGGAGATAATTGAGAGGAAAAGATTAATTTAAACACTCATGAATGACCACCTTGAGGGTGGCGCTCTCACTTGAGCGCAACGTGGGAGGCTCCATTAGACTGCAGTCTTTTCGGTAGCCATAGAAGGAGGGGAATATTGTTTCGGCTCTATGCTCTTATGAAAAGAGCCTGTTGAGCAGCCAGAAAGTTGGAAGGATTGGAGTAGTTCAGCAGCCTCATACAGCCTCATAAACACCCTCTCCCTCCTCCTCTGTCCCCCCTGAGGAATCTGTCTGCCAGCCACCTAAAATGCAGTCCCTGCAAAGCCAGAGAA
This sequence comes from Ichthyophis bannanicus, assembly GCA_033557465.1. Lineage (NCBI taxonomy): Eukaryota > Metazoa > Chordata > Amphibia > Gymnophiona > Ichthyophiidae > Ichthyophis > Ichthyophis bannanicus. The sequence continues at coordinate 279,644,497 of CM066041.1, forward strand.
ACAGTTTTTCAGGGGAGTAGAGCTGAGCCTGGCATGAATTTCTGCCTGAGGCTCTCGGGGTTGAGTACCAAGGCTTGACCTTCTCATTGTCTTTGTTGGGAGCTCCTGATTCCATCCGTCTGGGGCGCAATTTAGGGTGGACCGCTGGCAAATGTTGGTATGGTTTAGGAGTTTTTCTGCACACATTAATTGCATCTTTTACTATTGTGCACCTGGTGGTCATGCAATCCTTGCATGCATTCCACCGAGTGCCCATAATGCGCACTGTTGTGTAAATACTGTTAGATTTCATCCTGTTAGACCAGACTAGAGGGTTGTGTCCCCCTGTCAGCAGATGAGACGGAGAAAAATTCCAGAAGTTTAGTGACATCACCCTTGATAGATAACCCTGCACCCTTAGGGGTTAGCTTCAGTATTTTTTCTGTCTCAGCAGATGATAGACTTCTATGTGGACTCCTGACTGCGTCTATCTGAAATCTCCTGCAGTGCTTTCTCCCTTGGCAGACTCCCCACAGCCTTGCCAAAGGTGCTCCGGATCAGGAGGATCAGTAGAGCACCCCTGAAGGGAAGGGCTCCAGCTCAGGAGCTGTGTAGCCTTCCAATTCAACTTGCCACTCCAGCTTCAGTATATTCTGCTTCAGCCTTAAAGTTCAAGATAAAATAAAATAATTCTATCTGCAGGGTAGTTGAACTACCAGCAGCTCCAGTCCATCCCTGACTTCACTCTACAGACAGCATTTTTCACTCTCTGCAGCTTGGACCGTCCCTCACTTATTTCTACAGGCAGCACTTTTCTCTCGTCGGACAGTGAGTGTAACGGACAATGAGCCGTCTCCTTTCCCCCCCTTCTCCTCCCCCCCCCCCCTCCCCGGAAGGGTCACACCATTTTTCTTCCGGTTCCTCCGGTCTTGGCCTACTGGTGGCAAAAATGCCCTCTTTGCAACGATGCCTGGGATGTGGGAGAAAACGGCATGTTTTGTCTGACACCTTTGTTTCATATGCGGAGCTGATCAGGGGGTCCACCTTTTTCCATAAATCAGTCCTTGCTAACTGGGCCATCCTTGACTCCCTTGGACCCTTCTGTGCCCCCATCTGTGGGGCCTCCTGCCTCTCCTCACCCCCAGGACTTTTCCCCTTCGGTTCTCCTCCCTGAGCAACAGCTTCCAGTACTTCAACAGTTGCCTCAGCTTGCCAGGCCTGCAACAGCATCTGCAAGTTCCCCCTGCAAATCTTGACTTCCAGATTATGGATCTTTTTCATCAAGCCTGGGAATTATGGCGCTCGGGTGCTTCAGTCAGTCCAGTTGTGTCAGTTCCTCCAGCAAAAAAGCCCTCCAAACTGGTCTTGACTGCTACTCCATCAGTTCAGCCCAAAGGGCCTCCCACTCCTTCGGGGACTGGCAGGGTGGTGAGGACGGAGAATGCCTCTCCGAGGACTGTTCTATTCACTCAGTCTGATCGAGTGGAGGGAGAACTCTTGCCACCTGAGGATGAGCTAGAGGCACGAGATGAAGGGCTTGACATATGGCTGTTCCATAAAGAGGAACTCCTGGCTCTCATCTCTCATATTTCGGATGCTCTTCACCTTTCTATGCCTCCTGCACAACACACACTGGATTCAGCAAAACTACAAACGTATCCCATCGTTATGGGTATCTGTAAGCTGCCAAAGACCTTTCCCCTCTGAGTAGCAACAGATGGTTTCCCTGGAGTGGGATTCTCCAAATGCCTCCTTATGCTCAGCACATCGCCTAGGCCACTATTATCTAGGCTTCTGAGGATCTGGACAAGTGGCTGCGCTTCCCAAAGGTTGATGCTTTGGTGACGGCAGTTACGAAACATACGACCATTCCTATTGAGGGTGGTACTGCTCTCTGGGATCAGACCGATTGCAAGGTTAGAGGGATTTCTGAAGACAGACTTCTCATCCTCGTTGGCTCTTCAGGGTGCAGGGGGTCTAGCTGCCTGGGCATTACTGCGCTGGCTTCAATTGGAGGGAGGAGTGGCCTAGTGGTTGGGGCAAGGTACCTCAGGCCAGAAGGTCGGGGGTTCAAATCCCACTAGAGGACAGCAACAGGAAGGACGGGGGTTTCTAGTCCCACAGGTGCTCCTTGTGGTCTTGGGCAAGCCATTTAACCCTCCATTGCCCATGTTCCCTGTAAAATAGTTATCTCCAAGTTATAATGCCCTGTTCAATGTAATTTCAGTTTGTTCAATGTAAACCGCCTTGATATCATGAAAGGCGGTATATAAGAAATGTTAAATAAATAAATAAATTGCTCCTGGAGGATTCTACTCTGGCCCGCTTGGAATTCATCACTGCATTTGTAGCAGGTGTTTTCTATGACCTGCTTTGTCTATCAGTGCATTCGGTGGTGGCTGTCGCAGTCACTCTGCAATGGTGATGGCCCCGCCATTGGAATGCAGATGCAGCCTCCAAGGCCCAGCTTGCCAAGCTTTCCTTTAAGGGTAAACTTTCGTTTGGGGAGAATCTCGACAAGCTGGTGAAGGATCTGGAGGAGGTCAAGCCACAGCTTTTGCCAGAGGACAGACCTAATCTGGCCCTTGTCGCTTCACAGCTATGGTTGCTCCTGCCTCTTCTTTCAGGGGACGTTTCAGGGATTCATGGCATTACAGGCTGGGAAAATCAAACTCTTACCTCCCTAAGACTGGTTCCAAACCTCGGTCCTTTCAAGAGACACATCTCTGGAAAATTTCCCCTCTACCATGTTTGTGGGCACCTCTCAGTGATTCTTGCCTTAATTCTGTCTTCTTTCAAGAAACGTTGTTTGGCCTGTGGCAAGCAAGGTGCCTCCTCTTTGGCTTCTGGTGTCTGCTCTTCTTGCATGGCAGCTTCTGAGTTGTCCCTGGAGGGCTTGCTCCTCCTCTCTGTCGTGGTATGCAGTTAGTCCAGCCTTGACTGCCTCAGGGCAGGAAGTGGCAGATGGCACTGTGGGTAAGGATGACCAGCCAGACGGAGTTTCTGACAACTATGCTGTGGGCTGGTTCCTGTCCTCCAGGGGATTGGCGGCAGCTATGTTCCCTGGTTTATGGGGGTCATTTCCTTGAAGAGTTTCTGGAGTCCAGATTGTATTCTTCAAAATTATTTTCCTTTTTTACAACAGGCCTGGTCATTCTGGCATGGAAATTCAGACCCTGTGGCCTCTGGGTTCCCCTGAGCGCAGTTTTGTGAGGGGCAGGCTGAGAGTGGAAGCCCTGTTCGATTGCCTGTGGCTAAGTATCCCCATAAAGAGGTGCCTTCTTGAGATGGGGATCAGCTGGAATTTGTCCCAGATTTGGACTATGACTTGGATCTGGGCTCTGATGTGTGAAGAAGTACTCTCGCCTTAAAATATTGTGGACAGTGCTATCTGTCCCAGGAAGAGGAACTGGCAGTATTTATTGCCAGGGTCTCATCCACTTTGAGTTTGGATGTTCCAGGCATGGAACAGGAGCCGAAGGTGCATCCACTCCTGCAAGAAGTGCAGAAATCCATTACTGACTTCCTGTTCCCAGAGGTGATGAAGGGAAATGATCCAAGTGGAGTGAGATTCCCCTGACTCCATGTCTAAGGAGCTACGGTTGTATAAGATGATGTCTGCTCTCCTGGAGAAGGAGTGTGTTGTGTGGTTTGATATTCCCAAAGTGGATGTACAGGTCACAGAGGTTTCCAGATGGACCACCATCCCTGTGTAAGGCGGATCAGCCTTAAAGGATTCTCTGGACCGAAAGGTGGATTCTCTGGGACCAAGTCCGAGGTCAATCCTCACATATCTGTAACGTCACCAATGGAGCCCTCAGGCTGGAACTCTCCCCAGCTTTCACAGAAAGCTTTTGGGGGATCCAACATGCATGCATGATCGCCTTCCTTCCTGAATGGAGCCATCTTATCTCAGTCTTCTTTTTTTCCACGGAGACCTCTAGATGTTCATCTGTATCCTGGAGAAAAGCTGTTTGTCCTGTCAGTAGTTTTTGCCATCTCTCTACCTCCTTTTTCTCCAGGAACAAGCAGGAAGTCACTCCTCACATATGGGTGATGTCGGCACCAACTGAGCCCACGCAGAGCATTTCCCCAGCTTTCAACGAAAGCCCTTGGAAATGCCACCATGCATGCATGGTCCTCTTCCTGCCCAAAGGTGCCATCTTACTCAGTCTCTCTTTTTCCACGGAGCCCTTCAGACACGCGTCTCGTCCCCGGAAAAACCAGTTTTCTCTTCAAACCAGTTTTTGATTTACCGGCCTTCGCCGGTCCTCTTCCTGCCTCCCGAGTACCTCTGTTTTGGCCCTGATTTCAGGGTTTTTCTTTTTTGCCTTTTTTTGTTTTTACCGCGCTTCGCGCCCTTTTTAATTGCTGGCCACATCGAGGATCTTCGATCTCGCGGGGGTCCTTTTTGCCCCAATGGCCTCCGGTTTTAAGAAATGTGCTAGATGCTCCAAAAAACATGTCGCTCACAGACACCCATGACTATTGTCTCAGGTGTCTGGGAGCCGATCATGAACCGGAGCTATGCTCCCTCTGTAAGAGGATGTCCTCCAAGGCCATCCAGAGTCATAAACAGAAGCTGGATGATCTATTCCATAAGGCAGCCCTGGTATTCCTGGTAGCCTCCCGGTCTTCGGCCTCACAAGTTCTGGAGTCTTCCAAGACTCCTCCCCAGGCCTGGCAGCACTCTGACCAGGGGTCGCCTGAACATGAGCAGAAGAAGGTCTCAAGGACTCTGTCGGCGCCAGACAAGCATGAGTGGTCACACGCCCTGTCTCTCAGCTCCCCTCGGCAGTGTACCTATTATAACTGGCATTTTGGATTGAGATAAGTCTACTTGATTTAAACTTTACTGGTTAATTGTACTTTAACTTTAATTTTTGGTGAAGAACCTTTGAGAATAAAAGTAGCTACCCGCCTGGTGAGAGCCGGTTTCCCTTCCGGCCTTCCCACGGCTAGCTCCGACAAAAGAATAACTATTAAGATGGTCATTTATTGAGATTGGGAGCTTTTATCTATGATATCAATTTGCCCTGACTTAAAGGTTTTCTTAGTTTTGATATTCTCAGCTCCCCTCGGCAGTCTCTGGAGTTGGAGAGGGAGCGGCCCAGGAAGGTACCTTGTACCGATACGGAGACCTCCAGTAAAAGCGCCCAGTCTCCCGAGGGTCGTCCTGGTGAGGACCCAACCTGGTTACCCCGGCGTCAGTGTTGCAGTGCCCCACTCCCGAGTGGGAGGCCGGAATGCTGGCCTTGAAATGAAGCGTTTCTGCGTTCCTCGTTGCCCAGCAGGTGCTGATGCCCAGCCCCACCGGCACGTGCCTCGAGACCGCAGGGGCATCGACCTCGAGGACTCCCCGGGCTGCCATTGTGACACCCAAGAGCCAGAAGCCTCATGAGGATCCTCTGCAAGGGTCTCAATCTCCGTCCCGTTCCTTGAGCGTGAGTTCTTCAAGTCCTCCATGGACTACTCAGACTGGGAGTCCGATGGAGAGACCTCCCCGGAGACTCTGTCCCACTGAGACCTCCCCTCCGACTCCTCCCTTTTGACCCAGAAGCGGCAGTCGCTTCCCGAGGACACCTTCTTCCTGAAGTTTGTCTGGGACATGGCACATGCTCTAGCGCTTGTCACTGAGTTGGAGGAGGAGCTTGATATTCTGCAATACGAAGCTCCTCTAAAGGAGGCTCTCTCTGTGCCAGTTCCTCCCATTCTGAACAGCCTCCTACTCTGCATGTGAGAGACCCCAGCCTCTGTCCCGATTGTGAGCAAGCGCCTGGATGTTATGTATAAGGACCAGCAAGGTCTGGGGCTTCAGAAAGCCCAGCTTCCCCACACCTTGATGGTGATCAAATCGGCCATGCGGAAGCTAAAGAGCCCAGAGAATCATTCGTCAGTCCCCCGGGCAGAGAGTCTCGTACCCTCAATACCCTCAGGTGCAAGACTAATCAGGGCTCCATGTTGTCATGCCACATCCAAGTTTACCAATTATACATTAGAATGTTTCTCCATGATCTCTTTAGGGAGCATGGAGGCTTCGCGGCAGGCCTTGATGGAGATCATTTGCAACGTTTTCAGGCCTTCTCAAAGTCTGTCAGGGAATGCTCAAAGTACCTCTCGTGAGCAGTGTATGACTGCTTCGAGTCTTCTGCCTGGGTGGCGGCGGCTGGCATCTGAGTCCGCCAGCAGGCTTGGGTACAGGAGAAGCTGCTGGAACATCCCCTGCCTTGGGGAGCAGCCATTTGGCAAACCCATGGAGGACAGGGCCACGGAGATTGAGATGGAGTACGTGACTCGCACTCGCCTCTCCTGAAAAGTTTCCTCCCTCCCCAGGAAGAAGTAGCAGAGCAAGAAGCCCTTCGTCCAGCAAAAGGGGCTCCCATACAGGAGCTACCCGACCTATCTGCTGGCATCGACCCCTGTTCAGGGCAGCCAGGGCAAGTCCACGGCCCTCGTAAGCTGAAGAGCCCCAAGACCCAACCCCCGGCTCTGGCTCAGCCAGCCTCAGGGTTGTGATGCCATCGGCATAGCCTCTCCCCCTTCAGCAGGGCGGGGCTACCGCTTGTCTCTTGTTTCATGCGAGGCCTGCTTCTTTCCAAGCCCCCTTCCCGCCCTCCTCTGACAGAATGTGATCTCAATGTGGTTTTCACACAGCTGACCAAACCACCCTTTGAGCCTATGACTACCTGCCTGCTGCGGCACCTGTTGTGGAAAGTGGTCTTCTTGATAGCTCTCACCTCCGCCCAGAGAGTCGGTGAACTCCAGGCGCTGATGGCCGAGGCACCGTACACAAGGTTCTATAGGAACCGGGTGGTCCTGCAGACACACCCTGATTTCCTTCCGAAGGTTGTCTCGGATTTTCATCTAAATCAAGAGATAGTGCTGCCCAATTCTTCCTGAAGCCCCACGCCAACCGGGTGTCGGTGATTCTCCACACCCTGGATTGTAAGAGGGCTCTTTCTACCTGCAGTGGACTTGGGACCACCTCAAAACCGGGCAGCTCTTCGTTTCATTAGACCCCAGCCGCTTGGGGCTGGCGGTCACCAAGCATACCTTGTCCATCTGGGTGGCGGACTGCATCGCTTTGCCCAGGCCCAGGCCAGTTTTCCCTAGAATGTCAAGTCACGGCTCACAAAGTCCAAGCGATGGCGATGTCTGTCGCTAGTCTGCGCTTGGTGCCACTGGCAGACATCTGCCGGGCTGCCACATGGTCTTCCACTCAGACCTTCACGGTGCATTACTGCCTGGAGAGGGATTCGTGTCGGGACGCTGCCTTTGGCCAGGCTGTACTCCATAATCTGTTTGGGGTTTAAGTAACTCCTGCCCTCCGACCTTTCTTGTTCCGGCTACCGGGAGTGTGGCCATCCATGGGCCCGGGGTCCTTGGGCTGCCTTCGGCTTTCACTGACAACTGCTAACGGCGATGCCGTGCTTTTTCCTACAGGTCCTCGGTAGCCTATAGCTAGGGAATCCTATATGCGAGAATTGACTTCCTGCTTGTTCCTGGAGAAAGCGTAGTTACTCACCTGACAGCAGGAATCGGTTCTCACAACCCTCCCTCCTCCTCTTGGAGTTGCTATATATTTTTGCCATCTTCTTGAAGGGGCTATAGCTATGGCACCTGACTGAGTAAGATGGCACCTTTGGGTGGGAAGGGGACCATGCATGCATGGTGGCATTCTCAAAGGCTTTTTTTGAAAACTCTGGAAATGCTCCGTGCGGGCTCCATCATAACTATGCTGTCTCTTCGCGTTTTTTGCCTTCCTGGACTTCCCAGTATTGTTGCTGCCTCAATGCCATGGTGTTTTTCTTTTTTTGGGGGGGGGGGGTATCATGTTTGTTTGGGGAAGGGTTTCTTTCTTTTTTCGGCATGCAGGTTTTTCTCACACCCTCCTAGTCGGGGCATTGGAGTTATGACCTGGTGGAAGCTGTCTTCCTTGACATGTCCACCCTGACCAGTGGCTTTAATAAGTCTGCCAGATGTGGCCGTACCATTTCCTTCACGGACTGCCATAACTGGTGCCTTCAATGCCTCAGGCCTGACCACGAGCCCTCTTCATCCACTCTTTGCTTGTAGATGACGTGCATGGGGCTGAAGAACCATGAAAGGCAGTGGGAATCGCTGTTCAACTGCAAGATATCAGCGTCAACCCCAGCATCGACATCAGATTCCATCGAAGGGTGCTACCTAGGACTTGGCTTCACGTGGTGATCAGAGCCTTTAAAAGCAACAAGGTCGCAGAGCTCTGTAACAGAGACTCTCTTTCAAAGAGGAGTGTCCCCAGAAGGAACAGACTCCATCTCAGTCATCATCGAAGGGCAATGCAGAGTCCAGGGCAAAACCCCATGGACATTGCCATCAAAGCCTTCTGCTACTCTGAGGGCAAAGGCCTCCCCCCCCCCCCACACACCTGTTCTTTCCAGGAGAGTACTCTTTGGAACCTTCCCATTGAGAACTTCTTCAGCAAGAGCGCAAGGCTTTTTTGCAGTAAGAGTAGTGGAGGTTGTTCCCCCATCTAAAATGGGAGAGGGATTCTACTCCCGCTACTTCCTGGTTCTCATTTCATCCCATTCTGGGCCTCTGCAGTCTCAATCGCTTCCTAGTGCGCGAGACGTTCAAGATGGTATCCCTTGGAATGTTGCTGCCCTACCTCCAGCGAAAAGATTGCCTATGCCTATACCCACATCTTCATTTACCTCCTTCACTGGTAATACCTCCACTTTGTCATCAGTGGACATCACTATCAATACAGGATTCTCTCTTTGGGACTGACATCCGCCCCAAGGGTTTTCACAAAATGTCTAGCGGTCATAGCTGCTTTTCTTTGGGTACAGTGAATCTTTGTCTTCCTCTTTCTGGATGGCTGGTTGATCAGAGAAAGGATGCCAGATGAGGTCCATCTGTCTGAGCAACAAATCCAGATGCTGAAGCAGCTGGGCTTTGTCATCAACTATCCAAAGTCCCTCCTGCAACCCACTCAGTGCCAAGAGTTTACTGGGGCTCTTCTCGATATCTCTGCAGCCAGAGCCTACCTTTCGTCGGACTGGGCCCAGTACCTTGTCTCTCTGGCCCAGGACGTCCAGCATTCTTCAGTGGTCTCAGCTCACCAAATGCTTTGTCTCTTGGGCCATATGGCCTCCACAATCCACATTGCCACATCTGAAGTTGGGCAGTTGGGGTTGGCGCAGTGGATGCTCTGTATGCAATGGCATCAGCCTACGAACTATCTCACAGACCATGTCAGGGAGACTTCATCACTGAAGGACTCCCTTTCCTAGTGACAGTAGCCAACTCATCTGCTAGTGGGGCTTCCTTTCCAGGCTTCGGCGCACCAGCAGGTGCTGACCATGGATGCCTCCAAACTGGGCTGGGGCTCCCATCTCGCTGGCCTACATACCCTGGGACTCTGGACAGCAGGGGAGAGTCTCCATCAGATAAACTTCCTCGAGCTCAGGGCAGCAGTGCTTGCCCGAGTCTTCCAGCAACAACTCTCCAACCAGGTTGTTCTCATCCAGATGGACAACGAGGTGGCAATGTTCTGCATCAACAAGTAGGGTGGCATGGGCTCAAACCTCCTCTGCTGCCGTTCAGTTCTGGGCGGTCAACCTCCCAGGACAAGACAACATATTGGCGAACAGGCTCAGCAGAGTGCTGTAGCTTCACGACTGACCTCTCGATACACAAGTAGCCCGCAACGTCATCCAGAAGTGGGGCACTCCATCCATGGACCTTTTTGCCACTTCTCATAATGCCCAGCTGCCACTGTTCTGCTCCAGATTTCCCTGTCACAATTGGGTAGTTAGAGCTATAGTTTTATTTACTTGATATACTGCCTTTAACAGGTAGCAGCTAGGTGGTTAAGAAAGCTACATACAGTACCTGAATGTATTTCCCTGTCCCCAAAGGGCTCACAATCTAAGGTCGTACCTGAGGCAATGGAGGGTTAAGTGGCTTGCTCAAGGCCACAAGAACCGTCAGTGGGACTGAAACCCTAGTCCCTCCAGCCTGAGGCTGCAGTCCCCCAGTGGGACTTGAAACCAGGTCCCTCCGGACCGAGGCTACTGCCCCAACCACTAGGCCACTCCTCCTTCCGAAGCATTCCTTCTGAACTGGGGCAAGGGCTTGTTTTATGCTTATCCACCAACTCCCTTGGTAGCCAAGACCTTTTTCAAGGTCCAGACAGACAGGGCCACCATGTTGCTCATTGCCCCACACTGGCCCAGGAAACCGTGGTACCCCCTGTTGCTTCACCTCTCCCAGGCATCTCTTTACCTCAGCAGCACCCCAGATCGGATCTCTCAGAAGGAGGGAACCGTCCTCCATCCCAATCTCAAGTCACTAGCCCTCATGTGCCTGCCTAGGGACCTAGAGAATATTTTCCTCATATCCCACAAGGATTCCACCAGACATTCATATGCTTTCAAATGATGCAGATTCTCTGTCTGGGATGAGGACCTGCTCCACCGAGCAGGAAAAACAGTTAGGTTAAGGGTTCTGTCCAATCTTCTACATCTTTCTCATGCTGGTTTGAAGTCTAACTCAGTCCAAGTGCATCTTAATGCTTTGACGGCCTACCATCATACGATATTGCCCTCATTGGCTGCTTCACGAGGGGCCTCTTGCTATTGTGCACACGATCCGTCCACACCGGTGGCGTGGGACCTTACTGTGGACCTTTAAACAGTACATCAACTTTTGAGCCGCTGGTCACCTGCCCTTTCAAGTTTGTGCCTTGGAAGGTCATTTTCTTGGTGGCGCATACTTCAGCATGCAGAGTCAGTGAACTACAAGTGCCAGTGGCGTATGTGCCCTATACTGGGTTCCACAAAAATACTGGTCCTACACACTCATCCTAAATGTCTGCCTAAGGTGGTTTCCCCTTTTTATCTCAACCAGTCAGTGGTACTCCCCACCTTCTTTCTCAGGCTTCATACAGACAGGGCAGAGACCTCTCTCCATACCCTGGATTGTAAGAGGGCAAACAGACGCCCACCGCCCTTCCTCCCAGTTCTTCGTTTCTTATGACCTGAACAGGCTGGGCGTAGCAGTTTCTAAGTGCACTCTTTCCATCTGGGTGACTGACTGCATCTCCTTTGCCTATGGCCAGGCTGGACTTTCCCTAGAATGCCATATTACAATGCGCAATGTCTGCGCCATGGCAATCTCTATAAATTAACAAATTAACTACCACTCTACACTATATACCCAAAGACCCTGTCTCAACGCTGAGACAGGGCACGGATTTTGTATTTGCCCGAAACACAGTACTGTGTACTTTTATATAACTGCAGCTTATTTGGTGCGAAGCCTGAGAAAACCTGTGAGAAAACAGTTGAGATAAGTAACATTTCTCATCTTTTTGTCTGGACTTTTGCACAGTTTTTTATAAGATCACAGAATCGTTCCTTTTATGTAGGTGGCACTTATTTATGGTGGTTTACCTATGTTATACAGCTCCAATGTGGGCTCATTAAAATTTGAGCAGAATGGAAGTATAGCTTCGAGAGGTCGGTTTAACCTCATGGCTGATCTTCCGACATAAATACATTTACACACACGTTGGCTCATACATAAAAAAAAAATTCACTCTGTTTTTGTCTTTATGGCAATCTCTATGACCAAGTGCAGGTTAGTCTCCTTGCTGGAGATCTGTAGAGTTGTAGTGTAGTCTTCTGTTCACACCTTAGCAGCCCAGTACTGCTTGGATGAGGATTCCAGGCGCAACAGCACTTTCAGCCAAGCGGATACTCCGGCACCTCTTTGGGAATTAATGCAACTCCTTCCCTCTGGCCCTTTCATCATCTTTTTCGCTGTCCTTCATGGTTCAATTTTTATGATTGCCCCATCTGCGATTTACAAGGTTTTTTTTTTTTGGTAGCCTGTAGTTAGGGACTCCCATATGTGAGGGCTGACTTCCTGCTTGGTCCCAGAGAAAGCGTGGTTACTCGCCTGTAATGGGTGTTCTCCAGGAGCAAGTAGGAAGTCAGTCCTCACATATGGGTGACGTCGGCGCAGGCGGAGCAAATCCCCAGCTTTCGAAGAAAGCCTTTGGGACTGCATCACGCATGCGCGGTCCCCTTCCCGCCCAAGGGTGCCATCTTGCTCAGTCTCCTTTTTTCCACGGAACCCAATGGACATCGTCCTAGTTTCCCCATGGAGAAAGAAGTTAAAAGTTAGAAAATTGCCGGTACACCGGTATCGAGTCCAGTCCAATTTTTCCTTTTTGTCCTTAGAGACTAGCATTCGCACTCCTTTTTTTTTTTTTTTTTTTCCTTTTTAGCTGGCAGTCCAGTCCTTTGACCTCGCAGGGGCCCTTTTTCCCCCGATGGCTGCCAACGGGTTTAAAAAGTGTGATCGGTGCATGAGGTTGATGTCTCTCACTAACACACATGACTGCTGCCTTGGGCCCGACCACGACCCCAAGGTCTGTGGCCCGTGTAAGAAAATGTCTTCTAAGGCCTTGAGGAGCAGGCAGCAGCAACATGATAGGTTTTTCTCGAGTCTGCACTTGCCTGGGCCCGGACCTCGACCTTTCAGGAGCTCTCTGACCCTGAGCAGTGTCAGGTGTCCTCTGAAAGGGGGTCTCCCTTGCGGGAACATCGGAGGAAGAAAAAATCCGTGAGGGCGGTGTTGTCTGGCTCCGAGCGACCTGGTCCCTTGCGGACTCTGTCGCGGAGCCCAACTCACCTCCCCGGATCCTCGGAGAGGCCTGCCAAAATCCCTCAAAAGGAACCGGAGACACTGAGGCAGGTAAGCACTGTTCTCGTTGTTGACTCTCCTCCGAGAGAGCCGGTGTCAGGACCCGACCCAGGGGCTGCGGAGCCTCCTGAGCTCGGTCTCAGGTTGGCGGTGCTGATGGCTGGTCTCGCACGTCCGTCTGCCCTGACCACCGGGACTTCGACATCCAAGTCGACCCCGGAGGCCGAACCGATCCTCAAGACACTAAGAACTCGAGTTGATCCTTGGCCCCCTCGACCTCCCGTTCGGGACCGAGGTCGTCAACGCCGATTCCCTCGGCGTCAGGGCGGTCGAGACCGAATCCCTCGAGGCCGGAGCCGCTCAATTCCTCCTCAGAGGGATCTGGCTGGGAGATAGAGGAGGAGTCTCCGGACACCCACCATACCAAGTACATCCCGTCTGAATCTCGGAGAAGGTCACCCCTGGAGGACACCCGGTTCTTGGACTTTGTCCAGGATATGGTAAAGGCTTTGTCATTCCCAGCAGAGCCCGAAGAGGAGCCTCAAACTGAGGAGCTCGAGATCCTCCAATATGACTTTCCTCTTAAGGAAGCCCTTACTGTACCGGTGCCTCCTATTCTGGAACAGCTGATGCTCCGCATGTTGGAGTCACCAGACTCAATGCCAGTTCTCAGCAGGTAGATCAATTCCATCTATCAAGTTCGCAAGAGCCCTGGGTTCCAAAAAGCACAGCTGCCGCACAACTCCATGGTGTGGAATCGGCCATGCGCCGGCTCAAGAGCCAGAAGACGCACTCATCGGTGCCTCCTGGGAAGGAGGCCCACAACATGGATGCCCTCGGCAAGAAGTGCTACCAAGGTTCGATGCTATCATGCCGAAGCCAGATGTACCAGCTGTACATGGGCATGTACCTGCGAGACCTGGCAAAGGAGATTGCTGGGTTCTCAGCTGGTCTCTCCGAGGGACCTTTGCAGCGCTTCCAAGTTTTGTCCACTGGGATCCGAGAGTGCTCGAAGTTTGACTCGAGCAGCTTATGACGGCTTTGAGGCTTCGGCCCAGGTAGCTGCGGCTGGCATTGGTGCACGCCGCCAGGCATGGCTACAGTCATCTGACCTGGAGCCATGGGTGCAGGACAAGTTGGTTGATGTCCCTTGCCAGGATGAAGACCTCTTTGGCAAGCCCATGACTGAGAAGGCTGCTGAGATCGAGTCAGAGTACCTGACCCGGACAAGACTCAAGAAGAAAATATCAGCCCCTTCTAAGAAGAAGGGCTCGGGTAAGAAGCCCTTTTCCCCGAGGAAAGGTGCAGCTTACCGAAACTACCCCACATATCAGGCCTCCCCAGCTCCCCAACAGGGGCAGCAGGCCAAGGGACAGGGGCATGGCCCACATAAGCAAAAGACCCCCAAACCCAAGGCACCGGCTCCGGCCCAGACTGGAGTGTTTTTTTGACTCCCAGAGCATAGTCCCTCTCTCCAAGGAGGCAAGGCCATGCACAGGAGGAAGGTTGACCCTGTATGCCCACAGGTGGCCAGCCATTACAACAGACACATGGATTCTCCAGATAGTCCAAATGGGCTATCGGCTACATCTCACCCAGGCTTCTCCCTCTTACTTTTCAGGGGAGCCTCTCAGACCCCCTCTTCACAGGGACCTCCTCTTAAAGGAGTTAGCAGGTCTTCTCGAAGATCAGGCAGTAGAACCGGTGCCCCACCACCTGCAGAGCAAAGGCTTCTACTCCAGGTACTTTATGATACCAAAGAGAACTGGAGGCCTAAGGTTTTCCCTCACCAGGAACTTGTTTAGTTTCAGCTTATCTGCCAGAATACAGGGCACAAAGTGGCCTTGGTACAGCAGGTGAGTCGCAGATCCCGGATCTCAGCAAGATGCTTTCTGCACCTCCTTGGTCACATGGCCTCCACAGTGCATGTGACATCCAATGCCCGACTCAACATGAGAACAGCTCAGTGGCGCCTCAGGGACCAGTGGACGCAGGCCACAGGCAGACTCAGACAGTGTCAGGGTCTCCCAACGACTGGTGCACTCATTGAAGTGGTGGCTTCAGCCTCACAACCTTCTTGGGGGAGTGCCTTTCCAGCCTCCCATGCCCATTGCCAGCAGGTCTGCACTCAGGGTGTGTGGTCTCCATGGGAGAGCACACAACAGATCAATCTTCTAGAGCTTCGCGCGATCTGCCTAGCTCTGCGGGCTTTCTGCCAAACCCTGGCTCATCAACCTGTCTTAATTCAGACGGACAACCACGAAGCAATGTTCTATGTGAACAAGCAAGGGGGCACAGGCTCTCACATCCTTTGTCAGGAGACCCTGGACCTATGCTCTTTTGCAGCCAACCAGGGTATGTACCTCAAAGCGATTTACTTACCAAGTCAGAAGAACTTCTTAGCAGACAAGCTAAGCCGAATTTTCCAGCCGCACGAGTGGCAACTGAATCCCCACATTGCCCAGCAGCTCTTCCGGTGCTGGGGGCGACCATCCATGGATTTGTTTGCGAGCCTGCAGAATTACCAGTTGCCCCACTTCTGCTCCAGACAGCCACACCCTTACAGGGTGGCTGCAGATGCTTTCCTAATACCATGGTTTGTGGCCTCCTATATACGTTTCCTCCCACACCCCTGGTAGCTCTGACCTTATTCAAGATCCTTCAAGACAAAGCCTCGGTCATCCTGGTAGCTCCCAGGTGGCCGAGACAGCCATGGTTTACGCTGCTCCTGCAGCTGGCGACAGAGGCTCCAATTCCTCTGGGATTGTAACCCAACCTCCTGTCGCAGGAGAGGGGCTCTCTTTTGCATCCCAACCTCTGGTCTCTCGACCTGATGGCATGGCTGCTGAAAGGGTAGTCCTTGCACCACTTCTCCTGCCTAAAAAGATAGAGGATGTGTTGCTAGCCTCCAGGAGGCAGTCGACTAGGAAAACCTATGCCTTTAAGTGGCATAGATTTGAGGTGTGGTGCGCTCAGAGTGAGAACCCGTTCTCCTGCCAGGTGTCCGTGGTGTTCTTCACCTTTCGGATTTAGGCTTCAAGTAAAACTCTCTCCGAGTTCACCTTAGTGTCTTATCAGCACACCACTCTCTAGTGGAAGGACAACCTCTTTCTGTACACCCCTTGGTGTCCAGGTTTCTGAGAGGTTTGCTTCTGCTGAAGCCACCGGTCCGCCCCCCGGTGACCGAGTGGGATTTGAATGTGGTCTTAGAGCAGCTTACTCGCCCACCATTTGAGCCAATGGCTACCTGCCATCTCCACTTCCTTTTTTGGAAGGCGCTTTTCTTGGTGGCACTCACTTCAGCTAGGTGAGTGAGTGAGCTGCAGGCTCTGGTGTCCGATAGACCGTACACGCGGTTCTATAGGAACAGGGTGGTACTTTGCACGCACCCCAAGTTCCTTCCGAAAGTGGTCTCCCCATTCCACCTCAACCAGGAGGTGGTACTTCCAACCTTCTTTCCCAGGCCCCATGCCAGTCGGGCAGAAGCAGTTCGGCATACCCTGGACTGTAAGAGGGCACTGGCCTTCTACATGGAGCGTACACAGGGGCATCGAAGGGCTTCTCAGCTCTTCATCTCTTATGACCCCAGTAAGCTGGGGATGCCAGTCTCCAAGCGTACGTTGTCCACTTGGGTGGAGGATTGCATCGCCTGGGCATACAGGGCGGCCGATCTCCCATTGCAGGGTTGAGTTACGGCCCACCGGGTCAGGGATAAGGCCGCATCAGTGGCTCACTTCCGCTCTGTTCTGCTGGCAGACATCTGCCGGTCCACAACCTGGTCTTCAAGCCAGACTTTTGCGGCCCATTACTGCCTGGATAGGGAGTCCCAACGGGACAGTGCTTTCGGCCAGGCTGTACTCTGTAATCTGTTCGAGGTTTAGGCAACTCCTACCCTCCAACCCTTTGGTGTCAGGCTACCGGAGTGTTACGTTCTCCGTTGAACTCCTATCATGGCTGCTGCGGCTCTTCTAGAGGTAGCCTATTTTTTAGCTTATGGGTTCTCAGTAGCCTATAGCTAGAGAGTCCCATATGTGAGGACTGACTTCCTGCTTGTTCCTGAAGAAAGCGTAGTTGCTCACCTGTAACAGGTGTTCTCCAGGGACAGCAGGAATCAGTCCTCACAGCCCTCCCTCCCCTGGAGTTGCAGTCCTATCATTGAATTTTGTTCTTTTGCTGTCTTTTTAGCTATGTCATTTGACTGAGCAAGATGGCACCATTGGGCAGGAAGGGGACCGCGCATGCGCGATGCTTTCCCAAAGGCTTTCTTCGATTAGCTCCACATGGGGGCTCCATCACTGACGTCACCCATATGTGAGGACTGATCCCTGCTGTCCCTGGAGAACACCTGTTACAGGTGACTGACTACGCTGAATCAGTCCTTACTACCCTCCCTCCTCCCCAGGAGGAGTTTTTTCTTTTTGAATCAATTAAGCTATGTCTTCATACTGAGGTAAGATGGCTCAGTTCAGGTGGGAAGGTGATTACACATGCATGCTGAATCCCACAAAGGCTTTCTGTGAATGCTGGGGAGAGTTCCCGTGTGAGGGCTCAGTCTGTGTCGTCGCCCATATGCGAGGATTGATTCCTGCTGCTCCTGGAGAACACCTGTTACAGGTGAGTAATCGCGTTTTTGTTGTTGAAGAACCAGTTTGCCACGGCAGCTGGTATTCTTCAGTTAGCGGAATGTGCAGGCCTGACATCTCAAGCATTGCTCCAGTGTATTCTGTCTCTTTTGCTGGATGGTACTGTGATAAGGAAGCTTATCATAGCTCAGGAAGGAGCTATAGAAAAGGTGAAGTGACTCTGAACAAGCAACCTGTCAGTTCTGGTAGAAATAAGAAAACAGAATTTTCCCATAAAAGACTACCAGTCCCAGAATGCACCAGGTTTCCAGCAGCCATTAGAGGAGCTGAAGTGGGGAAACGTGTGTTCAATCAGGAGGGCTATGAGGTAATCCCTAAGCACTCATCTCTAAGGGCAGGGCCTGATTCAGCACAGCTGCGCTGTGTTAGGGAGGAGCACTTATCTAAGCAGAATAAGAGTAGAGTTTATTCTACAGATCACCATCTTCATGATCTTCATGATCACCTTGGATATCCAGAGAAGGATCATCAGTTTCATCTGAAGGATTATCAGAAGCAGAAGCCAAACCGGACGGACAGAGGGAAAGAGACCCTCTGGAAGAATGAGGAGAAAAGCCTTTGAGAGGTCTAGAAGAGTCCAAAGCAGTACGTATACTGGGAGGTATTCCAAGGGCCAGCATACACCATTGGACTGGGGAAAGCCAGAGGAATGGTGCTGCAGAGCTAGGAATCTCCAGACGCTACCTGTGAGGGAGACGGCTGCTGCACGTGGAAGGGACCCTAAGACCCGTGCCAGAAGGTATGTGAAGAGAGATCCAGTGTCCAGGGATCTGGATTGGAAGGCTGGACATAAGAACTGGACTACATACTGGCCAGGCTATATAGAGAGAAACTCTGACAGCAATGGAAGCTCAGGTATGAACACTGATCTATGCCCTAGCTATAACCTTGAAAGACAGCAGGGAAACAAGTATTCTCCTGAAAGTGCTCCATTGAGAGATTCATCTGTGCCAATCCATGATATTGAACCCATGCTTGTTGAACAAGGGGGAATAATAGCAGATGAAGATCCTGTTTATATGGACTGTTCTCTATCTAAACTCCGTTGGTAACTTTCTGTTATAAAGTACAGCAACCATCACAAAGAAATACAAATTTGTTCTTTAATCTACTCAAAAAAAAGCTCCTGAAGCAGGTTTTGACCCACACAGTAGAAAGCAAGCCAGCTAAGGGGTTTCAGCTGGATAACTGCTAGCAATTAAGCCTTACCTAATTGCTTGTGAGCTAGGAGAGAATCATTTCTGTATCTATGTGGGAAGTAATCAGAAGTTAACCTGAAAAGAACAGTTTGTTTCTTGCTTTGTGGCTTTTCATTTGTTGTTTTCCTGATTTTGACTTTGTTTTTCCAAGTTAACACTGAAAGCAAGTTACCTGATTTATGTGCTACCAAGCATATCTGTGTTGGGAGAAATAACCCCATAAATAAATATCTTATTGGCTTTACCCAAGAGCACAACTAAATTATTGTCAGCAGCTGTGTCTGGTGTGAATGAACTACATCGCCCACAATACCTTGCAAATCATATAGATATATGCATTGCCAAGACTGTGAAGATTCTCACCCAGGCAGCCGTCTGACAGTACTTATCTACTGCCTCCCTTTCTGATGCCAGGTATGACCTGGTACGTCTAGTGGCCAAGGACAGTGCCCTGTTAAGTGACACAATGATGGATTTGGCTCTGACACTGGGCAGCAGACACATTTTTCAAAGCCCGGTTGACCCAACTAGTATTTAAAGGGAAGCTTCTTTTTGGGGCAAATTTGGAGAAGCTGGTGAAGGACCTGGGTGAGATGAAATTTTACTGCCTTCCGGAGGACAGATCCAGGGGGCCTGTGAAGTGGGCAGGGGCCCCTTTTCTGTCAGCCTTTGCCCACTCTTCACAGATGCACTGGTCAGACTCCTGGTGTTCTCGGGACTCCCGTCAGTACCGGGCTGTAAAACCCCCTGCTTCTAGATTTTGGGCTGGTTCTCAGTCCTTTCATTGAACGCATGAACCCAGGGACTCTGTGCTCTCCAGAGGAGGACCCTCTTGGGTTATGCAACAAGGTTTGGTGGTCTATTGCCTGGTTCCTCCGGTTAGGGGCAGACTTGTCCTTTTCTTTCAGGAATAGGCCCGGGTCACCAAGGATCACTGGGTGCTAGACACCATTCAGTACAGCTCTGTCCTTGAATTTGAAGAGCCGATCCCACATGCTTTCATCATCTCCCCTTGTGGGTCTGCAAACAAAAGGACTGCTGTGCATATCACATTGGGCAAGTTGCTTCTCCTGAAGGCAGTGGTGCCCGGAAGTAGATTGCCAGGCCTTTCTTCTGAGGCAATGGAAGGTTAAGTGACTTGCCCAAGGAGTACTAGTGGTAATCAAACTCTCTAGTCTCTGGTTACTAAGCAAGTGCTCTAGCCACTAGGCACCTATGCGTCCTGCACTTCTGTATGGGAAACTTTGCAATTCGTGATTCATGCAGTGTGCCGAGGGAGTTCCTGGCATCTCTGTATTTGGCCAAGGCTTATTTTCATATTCAGAAGGAACAGCAAAAGTATCTGCATGTTTGGCTCTCACTTTGTTTGCCGCCATCCTATTCAGGCTCTCCACTGCCCCAAGGATGTTCTCCATAAGAACATAAGATATGCCATACTGGGTCAGACCAAGGTCCATCAAGCCCAGTATTCTGTTTCCAACAGTGGCCAATCTAGGTCATACGTACCTAGCAGTTTCCCCAAGGGACACAGGTTCCACAATGCTTGTATTGGTTCAAGCATTGATATCCTGGGTCCCTTCTTAATAATGGTTTATGGACCTTTCCTCCAGGAACTTGTCCAAACCTTTTTTAAACCCAGCTACACTAACAGCCTTTACTACATCCTCCGGTAACAAATTCCAGAGTTTGATTACACGTTGAGTGAAAAAATATTTTCTTTTATTAGTCTTAAATAGTTTACCCTGTAGCTTCATTGCATGTCCCCTAGTCTTTCTATATTCTGATAAGGTAAACAATCGATCTACGTTTACCCGTTCCACTCCGTTCATTAATTTATAGACTTCTATCATATCTCCCCTCAGCCGTCTCTTTTCCAGGTTAAAGAGCCCCAACCTTTTTAGCCTTTCTTCATAGGAGTAGCCTTCCATCCCCTTTACCATTTTGGTGGCTCTTCTCTGAACCTTTTCTAAAATTGCTATATCCTTTTTAAGATATGGCGACCAGAATTGCACACAATATTCAAGGTGCGGTCTCACCATGGAACGATATAGAGGCATTATAATATCTTTTGTTTTATTTTCCATTCCTTTCCTTATCATACCTAGCATTCTATTTGCTCTCTTGGCCGCCGCTGCACACTGGGCCGAGGGTTTTAACATGGTATCCACAAGGACGCCTAAATCTTTTTCTTGGGTGGTGGTTCCTAATGTGGAACCTTGCATCGTGTAACCATAGTTTGGGTTGTTCTTCCCTAGGTGCATAACCTTGCACTTCTCCACATTAAATTTCATCTGCCATTTTGATGCCCAGTCTTCCAATTTATCAAGATCCTCTTGCAATTTTCCACAATCCTCCTGGGTTTTAACAACTTTAAATAGTTTTGTGTCATCAGCAAATTTGATAACCTCACTCGTTATTCCACTTTCCAGGTCATTTATGAATATGTCAAAAAGCAGCGGACCCAGCACAGATCCCTGGGGTACACCACTATTCACCTTTCTCCATTGGGAAAATTGGCCATTTAGCCCTACCCTCTGCTTTCTATCTTTTAACCAGTTCCTGATCCACAGTAGTACACTGCCTCCTATCCCATGACTCTTTAGTTTTGCCAAAAGTCTCTCATGAGGGACCTTGTCAAAGGCTTTCTGAAAGTCCAGATACACAATATCAACCGACTCACCTTTGTCCACCTGTTTATTCACTCCTTCAAAAAAACATAACAGATTAGTAAGACAAGA
The DNA here is from genome assembly GCA_033557465.1 of Ichthyophis bannanicus. Classification (NCBI taxonomy): domain Eukaryota; kingdom Metazoa; phylum Chordata; class Amphibia; order Gymnophiona; family Ichthyophiidae; genus Ichthyophis; species Ichthyophis bannanicus. Next base: position 279,665,755 of record CM066041.1, read on the forward strand.
TCTTCCTTGTCGAAAGCCATGTTGGCTGTCTCCCATTAGGTCATGACTATCTATATGCTGAGTAATTTTATTCTTTATGATGGTTTCTACCATTTTTCCCGGTAATGATGTCAGGCTCACCGGTCTGTAGTTTCCCGGATCACCCCTCGAACCCTTTTTAAAAATTGGTGTTACATTGGCGATCCTCCAATCCTCAGGTATTAGAGATGATTTTAATGATAGTTCACAGATTACTGATAGCAGGTCTGCAATCTCAAATTTCAGTTCTTTCAACACCCTTGGATGTATACCATCCGGCCCAGGTGATTTGCTACTCTTCAGTTTCTCCAGGACCAAGCAGGAAGTCAGTCCTCACTTATGGGTGACGTCGGCGCCGACGGAGCCCTCGCGGAGCAATTTTCCCCAGCTTTCAAAGAAAGCCTTTGGGAATTGCAGCGCGCATGCGCGGTAGTCTTCCCGCCCGAAGGTGCCATCTTAGCCAGTCTTCTTTTTTCCGCGGAGCCCTACAGACGTCCCCGTCTTGTCCCCGCGAAAAAGTTGATTTTCCTCTGTATTTATCCTTTTTTCTTTCGGTTCGACGCCGGTCGTTTTCCCGCCCGGACTCGCGACGCCGGTCTCGAGTCCTCTAACGGTTTTTCGGTTTTTCTGACTTAGTCAGCTTTCGTTTTCGTTTTTTCCCTGGCAGCCCGGTCCTTTGACCTCGCAGGGGCCCTTTTTCCCCCGATGGCTGCCAGTGGCTTTAAGCGGTGTGGTCGGTGTGACCGAAATATGTCACTCACCGACTCACACGACCTTTGCCTCCGCTGCCTGGGCCCAGATCACGAGGAACTGATCTGTGGGCCCTGCAGCAAACTGTCCTCGAAGGCGTTGAGAAGTCGGCGGCATCAGCGCGAAAGAATCTTCGCTGACCCCAGCCGTACCCGGACCTCGTCGGAGGCCTCACTGTCGAAAGGCTCCAGTTCGGACCGTCGACGGAGCTCCTCCGACCGGGGTTCTCCCTCCGGGGACCATCGACGGAAGGAAAAACCCGCGAGGGCGGCGTCGGTGGACGCTCCTGGCTCCGCGAGGGCCAGGTCGCATAGCCCCGACAGCCGCCCCGGGTCCTTGGAGAAGGAACACCTCCCGAAGCGACCTCGCCTGGAGTCGGAGATGCCTGCCCGGGTAAGTCCTGTTGTCCTTCTGGACTCGCCTCCGCGTCAGCCGACGTCGGGCCCGACGCCGTCGGGGCCCGAGTCGGGGGCTGCTGGGTCGCCTGAGCTCGGACTCAGGTTGACGGCCTTGGAGAGCAGATTGTCTGCCTTCATGGACCAGCAGCGGGCACTGCTCGCTGGCTTCGCTGGCGTCGCTGCCCCGACCGCCGGGACGTCGACGTCCAAGTCGACCCCGGAGACCGAGCCGATCCTCGAGTCGATGAGAACTCGAGTCGATCCTCGGTCGAGGTCGCCCTCGGCCTCCCGTTCGGGACCGAGGTCGCCGACGCCGACTCCCTCGGCGTCGGGGCGGCTGGCGCCGCACCCTGCCCGAGCCGACCCCACCGAGTCCTCGTCGGAGTCGGTCTGGGAGTCGGAGGAGGAAGAGTCACCTGATTCTTTCCGGACTCGGTGTGTCCCATCGGACTCTCCGGAGTCCGAGCCTCGGAAGCAGTCCCCCCCCGGAGGATGCCCGGTTCTCGGATTTCGTTAGGGATATGGCCAAGGCTTTGGCCTTCCCTGCGGACCCCGAGGAGGAGCCTCGAGCCGAAGAGCTCGACGCCCTCCAGTATGACTCTCCCGCGAGGGAGCACTTTACTGTGCCGGTTCCTCCTATGCTGGAACGACTACTCTTCCGCATGTGGGAGAGTCCGGCCTCCTCGCCGGTCCTGAGCAAGCGGGTCGATTCTATCTATCGAGTCCGCAAGAGCCCTGGCTTTCAAAAGGCGCAGTTGCCACACCATTCCATGGTAGTGGAATCGGCCATGCATCGTCTTAAGAGCCAGAAGATGCACTCCTCGGTGCCTCCTGGAAGGGAGGCCCGTAACCTGGATGGCCTTGGCAAAAAGTGCTTCCAGGGCTCTATGCTCGCCTGTCGTGTCCAGACTTACCAGCTCTACATGGGCATGTATCTCAGGGATCTGGCTAAAGAGCTAGCCGGCTTCTCCGCTGGTTTGTCCGAGGAACCCTTGCGGAGGTTCCTAGCCTTGTCCACAGGTATTCGGGAATGCTCAAAGTTCATGTCCCGAGCAGCCTATGATGGCTTTGAAGCCTCGGCTCGAGTAGCCGCAGCCGGCATCGGTGCCCGCCGACAGGCTTGGCTTCAGTCGTCCGACCTTGAGCCCTGGGTACAGGACAAGTTGGTCGATGTCCCCTGCCGAGGCGAAAACCTCTTTGGCAAGCCCATGGCGGAAAAGGCTGCACAAATTGAGACTGAGACTCTCACCAGGACCAGGCTTTCTAGGAAGACCTCCGCCCCTTCCCAGAAAAAGAAGGGCTCGGGAAAAAAGACCTTTTACCCGAGGAAGGCGGCTGCCTACAAACAATACCCCCATTATCAGGCCCCTGCAGCTCCCCAACAGGGCCAGCAGGCCAAGGGACGGGGTAACGGGTCCCGTAGGCAGCAAGCCCCCAAGCCTGCGCCACCAGCCCCTGCTCAGCAGGGTGGGGGTTTTTGACTCGCTCAGCATAGCCTCTCCCCCCCCGCTGGTTCCCCCCAGCACCGGAGGCCGGCTGGTTCACTTCGCCGACAGGTGGTCCAGCATCACCGCAGATGCCTGGGTGCTTCAGGTCGTGCGAGAGGGCTACCTTCTCCACTTCCATCAGGTCCCTCCCTCCTATTTTCCGGGAGAGCCTCCGCGCCCCCCTCTGCACAGGGAGTTGCTCCTTCAGGAGTTAGCAGGTCTTCTGCAGGATCAGGCGGTGGAACCGGTGCCACACCACCTGAGAGGTCAGGGCTTCTATTCAAGGTATTTTCTGATACCAAAGAGAACAGGAGGCCTCCGACCCATCCTGGACTTGCGCAACCTCAACAAGTTCCTTGTGCGGGAGAAGTTCAAAATGCTTACCCTTGGAATCCTTCTGCCCTACCTCCAGCAGGGAGATTGGCTATGCTCCTTGGATCTAAAGGATGCTTACACGCACATCCTCATCCACCCAAGCCACCGCCAATACCTAAGGTTTGTGGTGGCAGGAAATCATTACCAGTACAGAGTACTGCCCTTCGGCCTGTCCTCCGCACCGCGAGTCTTCACAAAATGTCTCGCGGTCGTGGCGGCCCATCTCCGGCTTCACGGCCTCTATGTTTTTCCGTACCTCGACGACTGGCTCATCAGAGCAGCATCCGCTCAGGAGGTCACCACCGCCACGTGCCGCACGGTGACTCTGCTGCAGCACTTGGGCTTTGTCATCAACTTCGCAAAGTCCACTTTGCTCCCCTCACAGGATCTCGAGTTCATCGGCGCAAGGCTGCACACCCCTCAGGCGCGAGCGTACCTACCGCTCGACAGGGCTCAGCGGCTCATGGACCTAGCCGACCGCTTTCGCAGCCAGCCCCTGGTCTCCGCCAGGCGCTTCCTGAGACTGCTCGGCCATATGGCTTCCACCGTCCATGTGACCCCCAATGCCCGCCTGAATATGCGGCCTGCTCAGTGGTGTCTCCGCCAGCAGTGGCGACAGGCCACGGGCGGCCTAGCAGACCTGGTGCGCGTCTCCGAGCCGCTGGTCTCGTCTATCCGGTGGTGGCTCCGGCAGCCGAACCTGGTATTGGGTATGCCTTTCCAGTCACCTCAGCCGACCCGGGTGCTGACCACCGATGCATCCCTCCTGGGCTGGGGAGCCCATTGCCAAGAGGCACGTACTCAGGGCCTCTGGACCAAGTGGGAGTCTGCTCAGCAGATCAACTTCCTGGAGCTCAGGGCGATCCGCCTAGCTCTCAAGGCCTTCTCCCACCTGACCTCCCAACAGTCCGTCCTTGTCCAGACGGACAATCAAGTTGCCATGTTCTACGTGAACAAGCAGGGGGGCACGGGCTCCTTCCTCCTCTGCCGGGAGGCACAGAAGCTCTGCTCTTGGGCCGTCAGTCACGGCATTCTCCTCAAGGCAGTTTATCTCCCGGGCCAAGAAAATTGCCTGGCGGACAAACTCAGCAGGGTCCTCCAGCCGCACGAGTGGCGTCTGGACCCCTTGATCGTTCAGAAGCTCTTCCTCAGGTGGGGCCTCCCCACAGTGGATCTCTTTGCCAGTCCTCACAACCGGCAGCTTCCTCGCTTCTGCTCTCGTCAGCCTCACCCCCTTCGGGTGGCGGCGGACGCCTTTCTGATCTCATGGTCGGGGAGCCTTCTGTACGCTTTCCCTCCCATCCCGTTAGTCTCTCGGACCCTTTTCAAGGTTCTCCGAGACAAAGCTTTCATGATCCTGGTGGCCCCTCGCTGGCCCAGGCAGCCGTGGTTTCCGCTCTTGCTGCAACTGGCGGTGGAGGATCCAATCCCTCTGGGGGTGCAACCGGATCTCCTCACCCAGGATCAGGGGTCCCTACTGCACCCCAACCTCAGGTCTCTCAACCTCATGGCCTGGCTGCTGAGAGGGTAGTCCTTGCTCCTCTCCTCTTGCCGGCAGAGGTGGAGGAGGTCGTCTTGGCTTCGCGACGGCCTTCTACCCGCAAATGCTACGCCCTTAAATGGCGTCGCTTTGCAGTCTGGTGTACCCAACAGTCTCAGGATCCCTTCTCCTGCCCGGTGTCGGTGATCTTACAGTACTTGCTACACCTCTCTAATCTGGGACTTAAGTCCAACTCCGTCAAGGTTCACCTCAGTGCTCTTTCCGCACATCATGTGCCGGTGGACGGCAGACCTCTCTCCAACGACCCTCTCGTAGCGAGGTTTCTCCGAGGTCTCCTACTACTTAAACCACCTCTGCGCCCGCCAGCGCCTGACTGGGACCTGAATGTGGTTTTACAGCGGATCACCTGTCCGCCTTTTGAACCTATGGCTACCTGCTCTCTCCGTTTTCTGTCTTGGAAAACGCTGTTCTTGATAGCCCTCACTTCCGCTAGGCGCGTAAGTGAATTACAGGCCCTCGTGTCTGATCCCCCCTACACTCGGTTCTACAAGAATAGGGTAGTCCTACGGACTCACCCAAAGTTTCTGCCTAAAGTGGTCTCCCCTTTTCACTTGAATCAGGAGGTGGTACTTCCAACCTTCTTTCCCAGACCACACTCCAGCCGAGCTGAGACGGTCCTCCATACCCTGGACTGTAGAAGGGCGTTGAACTTCTACCTTGACCGTACGCGGGAGCACCGTAAAGCTGCGCAGCTTTTTGTGTCCTTTGACCCCAATAAATTGGGGCTCCCGGTCTCCAAGCGTACTCTGTCCATCTGGGTTGCGGACTGTATCTCTTGGGCTTATGGGGCAGCCGGACTCGCCTTAGACAGTCGAGTCACGGCTCATTGCGTTCGGGCAAAGGCCACGTCAGTGGCTTACCTCCGCTCTGTTCCGCTGGCAGACATCTGCCGGGCCGCTACTTGGTCTTCGAGCCAGACTTTTGCGGTCCATTACTGTCTCGAGAGGGAGTCCCGTAGGGACAGTGCTTTCGGACAGGCAGTCCTCCGTAATCTCTTTGAGGTCTGAGCAACTCCTACCCTCCATCCCGGATGTGGGCTACCGGTGGGTGATAATTCAGCGAAGATTCTATCCTTCTGTGCTGCTGAGCTAGAGGGAGCTCATTTTTGTGCTTAGGGTCTCCGGTAGCCTTGAGCTTGGGAGTCCCATAAGTGAGGACTGACTTCCTGCTTGGTCCTGGAGAAAGCGTAGTTACTCACCTGTAACAGGTGTTCTCCAGGAGCAGCAGGAATCAGTCCTCACTACCCTCCCTCCTCCCCTTGGAGTTGCAATCGTCTGCTTATGTTCTTTTTGCAAATTTTTATGCTGTCTTTTTAGCTATGTCATCTGACTGGCTAAGATGGCACCTTCGGGCGGGAAGACTACCGCGCATGCGCGCTGCAATTCCCAAAGGCTTTCTTTGAAAGCTGGGGAAAATTGCTCCGCGAGGGCTCCGTCGGCGCCGACGTCACCCATAAGTGAGGACTGATTCCTGCTGCTCCTGGAGAACACCTGTTACAGGTGAGTAACTACGCTTTATCTAATAGTTGTAAGACATCTTCCCGATGTATCGATATTTCCTTCAATTCTTCCACACCTTTAAATACCACTTCAGTCGTGGGTAACATCCCTACATCTTCCTCAGTAAAGACCGAAGCAAAGAATTCATTCAGTCTCTCCGCTATCGCCTTGTCGCCTCTTAGTGCTCCTTTAACCCCTTTATCATCTAATGGACCAACTGACTCTCTCACGGGTTTTTTGCTACGAATGTACTTGAAAAGGTCTTTATTTCGCGTTTTTGCTTCCGCAGCAAGCTTCTTCTCAAATTCTCTCTTTGCCTGCCTTATCAATGCCTTGCATTTGACTTGCCAGTGCTTGTGCTGTTTCCAGGTTTCATCATTTGGCTCTTTTTTCCATTTCTTGAAAGATGCTTTTTTGGCAACAACAGCCTCTCTGACCTCAGCTTTAAACCATGCTGGCAATTTTTTGGACTTCCTTCCACTTTTCTTAAAGCGTGGAATACAGCTGGTCTGGGCTTCCAAGATAGTATTTTTCAACAACACCCAAGCTTGATGTACGTCTTTAACCTTTGCAACTGCTCCTTTTAGTTTTTTCTTAACTGTTTTCCTCGTTCTATCATAGTCTCCCTTTCGAAAGTTAAAGGGTAGTACTGTGGATTTCCTTACTATCCCTCCTCCACTAATTAAATCAAAGGCGATCATGCTATGATCACTATTGCCAAGTGGCCCCAACACCCTTATCTCTTGCACTACATCTGGTGTTCCACTAAGGACTAGGTCTAATATTGCTTCCCCTCTGGTCGGTTCATGAACCAGCTGCTCCAAGAAGCAGTCATTTATTTCATCTAGGAACTTTATCTCCCTAGCATGTCCTGTTGTGACACTGACCCAGTCGATGCCGGGGTAATTGAAATCACCCATTATTATTACTGAACTGTAACTTTTGCTAGCTTCCTTGATTTCTTTGAGCATTTCATCATCCATTTGTTCATTCTGGCCAGGCGGACGATAGTACACCCCCACTGCCATCGCCTTCCCCTTTTTACATGGAATTTCAATCCATAGAGATTCTACAGCAAATTTTGTTTCTTGCAAAACTTTAATCCTTTCTGACTCAATGCCCTCTCTAACATAGAGCGCAACCCCTCCACCAATTTGATCAGCTCTATCATTTCGATATAGTTTGTACCCAGGTATCACAGTGTCCCACTGGTTGTCCTCCTTCCACCATGTCTCTGATATTCCAATCATATCTAACCTCTCGTTTAGTGCTATATATTCTAACTCTCCCATCTTGTTTTGTAGACTTCTAGCATTTGCATACAAACATTTTAGAGACTGTATTTTATTCATATTAATTTGGCTATTGGTAGACATGGGTAATTTGGGATCTTTAAGTTCTGTCTGCTCCATACTCGAGGGCATTTGGGCTACTTTACTCTTTTTTGGAACCTCTCTGCTTTTTGTAGTATCCTTCAAGGATACATTCTTCCGAACCATGCGCTCTTGGGCGACTGTCGGCTTTCCCCTATTATCTAGTTTAAAAGCTGCTCTATCTCCTTTTTAAAGGTTAATGCCAGCAGCCTGGTTCCATCCCGGTTAAGGTGAAGCCCATCCCTTCGGAAGAGCCCCTCCTTTCCCCAGAATGTTCCCCAGTTCCTAACAAATCCGAACCCCTCATCTCTGCACCATTGTCTCATCCACGCATTGAGACTCCGGAGCTCTGCCTGCCTATTGGGTCCTGCGTGTGGAACGGGAAGCATTTCGGAGAACGCTACCCTGGAAGTTCTGGATTTCAACTTCCTACCTAAAAGCCTAAATTTAGCTTCCAGAACCTCCCTACCACATTTTCCTATGTCATTGGTACCAACATGTACCAAGACAGCAGACTCCTCCCCAGCACTATCTAAGACCTTATCCAAGGTCATGGTGGTGGTGGCTGTGGTGCTTCGGCACCAAGGGATTTGTGTGAACCCGTATCTGGATGACTGGCTCATCTGAGCTCGTTCTCTTTCAGAGGCATCTCGGTTAGTGACCGAGTGGTGTCCTTTTTGGGAAGTCTTGGCTTAGTGATCAATTGGGGAAAGAGCCAGTTGAGGGCTTCCCAGTCCCTGGAGTTCCTGGGAGCACATTTCTATATTCAGGCAGAGTCATCCTGCCAGAAGAGAGAGTCAAAATTCTTGTTGGATTGCCTAACACTCTTCTGTTCGCAACAACAGGCTCCCAGAGTCCAGGATTATCTTCAATTCCTTTGTTTGTGTTTATCTATATTTGTTCATTTTCTTTTGTAAACTGCTTTGGTGCATATAGCTAAAAGTGGTATATCAAGCCTGGAAATAAAGATAAAGATGGTGGCGATGATCGAGATGGTACCATGGATGCATGTGCACATATGGCCGCTTCAAGATTCCTTATTGACTTGGTGGTCTCAGAGTTCTCAGGAGTTCGAGCTAAGGCTCCTGCTGCCGATGATGGTGAAGACCAGCCTGCGGTGGTGGCAGCAGCCCAGTCATCTGAGGAAGGGTGTACCGCTGGATGATTACTCATGGATCCTTCTGACGATTGGCTAGGGAACCCATTGCCAACACTGTACCGCCCAGGGCTGTTAGACCACATTGCCTTCCTGTGATTCCATCAACTGCCTCGAGGCGAGGGCCATTTGGTTGGCTCTTCTGCATTTTCAGACCCTGCTCGAAGGCTGGGTGGTTCAGGTATTTCTCTGGGAACAAGCACAGATGGGTGACGTCAGCGCCAACGGAGCCCACACGGAAGCATCTCCCTAGCTTTCAAAGAAAGCCTTTGGGAGATGCACCATGCATGCATGGTCCCCTTCCCACCCAAGGGTGCTATCTTGCCTCAGTCTCCCTTTTTCTGCGGAGCCCTCCAGATGTCTGTCCAGTTTCCCCCAGGAAAACTTGTGTGGGGTTTTTATCTTGTTTTTATCTGGTATGTGTATTAGTTCCTTTCTCGCCCCCAAGCCAGCTCGCCTTGGCATAGCTCCTTGGGCTTGGTTTTTTTTTTTTTTCTTAAGGTATTCCTCAACTGGTGCTTTGTGCCCTTTTTTGGCCACAGACCTTGGACCCATGCAAGGTCCCTTTTTCCCCGATGGCCTGCAATGGCTTCAAGAAATGCGACTGGTGCGGTAAGATGATGTCCCGCACCCACATGACTGCTGCCTCCGCTGCCTTGGGCTGGAACACGACAACTCTGACTGTGAACTTTGCAGGACCGTGACCTCAACGGCCATCGAGCCATCAGCTGCAGCAGGAACATTTCTTTCACGTCTGACTCTGCACGAAGGCCCCCTCTGTTACCTAGGAGACCCGTGAGGCCCAAGCTGCCTTGGAGTCCCGTGGCCGCGGTTCTTCTGAGAGGAAATCCCCAGAGATGGAATGCAAGAAGAGCTTGAAAACCTCGAAGGCTGCCTCTGAGGATGGGTCTGGAAAAGTGGGTAACTTTCATTCCAGGCCCTGTAGTCTCCGGTGTGTGTCAGAGTGGTTGGAGTGGGAGCAGACCTACAAGCTGTCATGGAAGGTGTTGTCTGCATCCAGCGACCGGCCTCGGACACCCAAGGCTATCCTCGTCGAGGATTCCCCCCTCGACAGAACCATTGCTGGGCCCAAAATCCTTTGTGCCCGCGTCAAAGGCTGCGAAGCCAACTGGCATGGAGACCAGGATGGCAGCCTTAGAGAGCAGTATCTCTGCCCTCATGGCCATGCAGTGGGTATTTTATGTCCGGTTCCTCCGGGTCATCTGCCCTGATGACGGGACCCTCGACATTGAGGCTTTCCTAGATGTCGAGCCGATCCTTGAGCGTCACCAGCCTCTAGAGAGCCATCGGCATCAGATGAGATCCCAGTTCTGTTCCTCGGGACACTGGTCCTCTCCGGCGAGTGCACACGGCTCGGACCATAGGAACTCCGGAAGTTGTATGTCTCTGGGCTCGGACCTCAGGCTCATCCTTGGTCTTCGAGTCAGACTGAGAGAGCAAGGATGAGTCCCAGGACACTTGGCAACACTGAGACGTGCCCTTGGACCAGTCTCCCGATGCCATTCCTCGACCGATGACATCACCTTCCTCGACTTTATGCGGCACATGGCTAAGATGCTCACCTTCGAGATGGAGGCAGAGGAGGACCCTCACATGGAGGAACTGGAGATCCTCCAGTACCAGGCCCCTCCGAAAGAGGCCCTCACAGTGCCCATCTCTCCAGTTCTCTAGCTCCTCCTTCTCCATATGTGGGAGACACTGGAGTCAGTGCCCATTGTAAGCAGGCAACTTGACTCTGTATACCGAGTCCGCCGAAGCCCTGGGTTCCAGAAGACCCAACTTACCTACAATGGTTCTTGGTGCCCCCAACAGGAAGGCCCGGACCCTCAACACCATCAGTCAAAAGACCTTCCAGGGCACGTTGCTTACATGACGAGTCCAATCCTATCAGCATGTACCTCAAAGAACTGGCAAGGGAGCTCTTCAGTTTCTTGGCATGCCTCGAGCGGTTCAAGTCCCTGGTTCTGCGGTCAAGGAGTGCTCAAAGTTTTTATCCTGAGCAGCTTATGACAGCCTCGTACCCTCAGCCAGAACAGTTTCCATGGTCATTGGGGCCCGACGCCAGGCATAGCTGCAGTCATCTGACCTCTAACAATGGGTTCAGGACAAACTTATCAATGTCCCCTGTATCGGAAAGAATTTCTTCAGGAAACCCATGGCAGACTGGCAAAAATAGAGACTGAGTTTCTGACGAGGACCAGACTCTCTAAAAAGAACTTGGTACAGCCCCATAAGAAGGCCCTGAAGAAGAAACCCTTCTTCCTGAGGAAAAAGGGAGGTTTTGACAGTGCTTCACGGTTCCAAACCTTCTCGGCTCCTCAGCAAGGCCAACAGTACAAGGGGCAAGGGCAAGGTCCCCGCAAACAAAACCCTCAAGTCCAAGGCGCCAGCCCTGGCTCAGCCTAGGGGGAGCTTCTGAAGTCTTGGGCATGACCTCCTCTCCCCCAGGAGGTCCCAAACAGCCCACAGGGGGGCGTCTGGCTCCATTTGCTCACAGGTGGTTCACCATCACCACTGATACCTGAGTATTGCAAGTGGTCAAAGAAGGCTACCTCCTCCACCTGCAACAGTCGCCACCCTCATACTTTCCAGGAGAGCCTGTAAGACCTCTCCTCCACTATTCTCTGCTCCTCTCCGAGCTCGCAGGTCTTCGAGGACAAGGCGGTGGAACCAGTGCCCAAAGAGCTCTGGGTCACTGGCTTTTACTCCAGGTATTTCCTTGTTCCCAAGTGAACAGGGGGCCTCAGGCTCATTTTGGACTGTGAGACCTGAACAGATTTCTGGTAAGGGAGAAGTTAAAGATGCTCTCCCTTGGAACACTGCTGCTATACCTCCAGCAGGGAAACTGGCTATGCTCCTTTAGACCTGAAGGATGCACATCCTGATCCATCCTAACCGCCAAAAATACCTCCGCTTCGTGGTGGGATGAGATCACTACCAATACAGGGTGCTGCCCTTCGGGCTAGCCTCATTACCAAAGGTCTTCACAATGTGCCTAATGTTGGTTGTAGTCCACCTTCGTCTTCAAGGGGCCTTAGTCTTTCCCTACCTGGATGACTGGCTCATAAGGGGAGGCACAGCTGCAGAGTTGCGCCAAGCTACAGAGTGCACCATCTACGCCCTGCAGCATCTGTGGTTCGTCATCAGCTATCCCAAGTCCCACCTCCCCCCAGCTCAGTGCCTGGAGTTCATAGGGGCTCAGCTAGACACTCTCCAGGCCAAGGCCTTCCTCCTTCAGGAGAGGTCAGCACACCTCAGGAAGCTAGTCGCAGAGGTACAGCACCACCAGTTACTACCCACCCGTCTTCTCCTTTGCCTGCTGGGCCACATGGCCTCCACGGTTCACGTGACCCCATACGTCCACCTGCACATGAAGACAATACATTCTTCCGAACCATCCGCCCAAGAGCGGATGGTTCGGAAGAATGTATCCTTGAAGGATACTACCAAAAGCAGAGAGGTTCCAAAAAAGAGTAAAGTAGCCCAAATGCCCTCGAGTATGGAGCAGACAGGGCTTAAAGATCCCAAATTACCCATGTCTACCAACAGCCAAACTAATATGAATAAAATACAGTCTCGAAAATGCTTGTATGCAAATGCTAAAAGTCTAAAAAATAAGATGGGAGAGTTAGAATATATAGCACTAAATGAGAGGTTAGATATGATTGGAATATCAGAGACATGTTGCAAGGAGGACAACCAGTGGGACACTGTGATACCTGGATACAAACTATATCGTAATGATAGAGCTGATCAAATTGGTGGAGGAGTTGTGCTCTGTTAGAGAGGGCATTGCGTCAGAAAGGATTAAATTTTTGCAGGAAACAAAATTTGCTGTAGAATCTCTATGGATTTAACTTTCGAAAGGGAGACTGATAAAATGAGGAAAATGGTTAAGAAAAAACTAAAAGGAGTAGTTGCAAAGGTTAAAGACTTACAGCAAGCTTGGGTGTTGAAAAATACTATCTTGGAAGCCCAGACCAGCTGTATTCCATGCTTTATGAAAAGTGGAAGGAAGTCCAAAAAACTGCCAGCATGGTTTAAAGGGGAGGTCAGAGAGGCTGTTGCCAAAAAAGCATCTTTCAGGAAATGGAAAAAAGAGCCTAACGACGAAACCTGGAAACAGCACAAGCACTGGCAAGTCAAATGCAAGGCATTGATAAAGCAGGCAAAGGGAGAATTTGAGAAGAAGCTTGCTGCGGAAGCAAAAACGCAAAAGAGAGATTTTTTCAAGTACATTTGTAGCAAAAAACCTGTGAGGGAGTCAGTTGGTCCATTAGATGATAGAGGAGTTAAAGGGGCACTAAAAGGAGACAAGGCGATAGCGGAGAGACTGAATGGATTCTTTGCTTCAGGCTTTACTGAGGAAGATGTAGGGATGTTACCCATGACTGAAGTGGTATTTAAAAGTGCGGAAGAATTGAAGGAAATATCGATACATCGGGAAGATGTATTACAACTTTTAGATAAACTGAAGAGTAGCAAATCACCTGGGCCGGAGGGTATACATCCAAGGGTGTTGAAAGAACTGAAATATGATATTGCAGACCTGCTATTAGTAATCTGTGAATTTTCATTAAAATCATCTGTAATTTCTAGGAACAAGCAGGAATGAGTCTTCACATATGGGTATCGTCGGTACCGACGGAGCCTGCGCGGGAACGCTCCCCAGCGTCCAGTAAGAAAGCTTTTGGGAGCATTCCACAGCGCCTGCGCGTTGCCTTCCCGCCTTTCCCAACTGCCTCTCTCCAGTTCTTCTTTTCCACGGAGCCAGCAGGTCGTGTTCCTGTCACCGCAGAAGAAGTTCTTTATATTTTTCTTTTTCTGTGTCGCGTCTGCCTTCAACGTCGGACCAGTACCGCCGGTCTTTTTCTTTTCTTTCTTCTTAAAAAAAAAAAACAAAAAAATCCCCTTTTCTTTCAACTGTGCTTTTTCAGTTTGGGCCTTAGGCCTGAATTTTTTCTCCTCATGGAGAAGCCCGCTTCCGGGTTCAAAAAGTGCACAAAATGTGGCGGTACTATTTCTGTCACCGACACCCATGATTTGTGTCTAAAATGTTTGGGTCCTGACCATTCCATCATGGATTGTGTGTCCTGCACCATGTCTAAAAGAGGTCGGCAGAACCGAGCAGCCAAGCTCAGTACCCTGTTTCCCTCTGATGCAGCCTCGGTGGCATCGACGTCTTCCAGGGCTTCTTCTTCCTCCCATGGATCTCAGGTAACCAAACATAAATCTAGCCAGTCCTCGAAGGGCAAATCTCCCTCTAAGCATCGAGATGCCTCAGGGCTTGTCCTCAAGGATTCCGCTGCGGCAAAATTACCCCGGCGGGAGGTTCCGGCTTCCAAAGCATTGTCTGTGGGGTCACAGGTTGACATCGATGGCTCGGCCTCGACCGATCACCTGTTGCCGTGTTCTGGGGTACCGGTGGCCTCCACTGGTACCGACATCCAGACTTTGGTGGCGTCGATGGATCAGAAAATTCTGTCCATGCAGCACACCATTACGGCATTTATGCAGGCTTCGACGCCTCCGGTACCGCAACAATCTCTGTTGCCGGTACCGACTCCGGCACCGGCATTGTTCCCGGTGCCGGTACCGATTGCATCGACATCGGCTTCGGTGTCGACTGCAACGGTACCCTGTCCTATGATGCCCATTGGTACCGAACCGGTACCACTTACTCCCGATGTCGATACCACTCGGTACATGTATCGGGCTTTACAGGAGCATCCAGACAGGCGATACTTCGATTCCTCCGAAGACTCTGAGTCAGAGGCTTCTGTCGAGGCACCGGTACTACTTCCTCAGGAGTCTGCTTCTCCAAAACGAAGAATGTCTCCTCCAGAGGACTTGTCTTTTCAAGACTTCATTAGAGAAGTAGCTAGAGGCCTCTCCATCACAGTGGCCTCTGGGTCAGAGCCTAGAGCCAAACAATTAGATATTTTGCAATATCCTAAGGCTCCTAAGGAAGCAGCTACCTTTACCTATTCATGAGATTCTCTATGATCTCATGTTGGGCATGTGGGAGACTCCTCTCACCACCTTTCCTCATTCTCGTAGGTTAGACACCATGTACCGTGTCCCTCCCTGTCCTGGCTTTCATAAGACTCAGCTTCCTCACCACTCTATTGTGATTGAGTCTGCCATGAAGAGAATAAAGAGTGCAAAGAGACACTCATCTAATCCTCCAGAACGTGAATGTAGGATTCCAGATGCTTTTGGCCGAAGGATTTTCCAGGCCAATATGCTTGCTGCCAGAATCAACTCCTATAGTCTCTATATGGGGATGTTTCTAAAAGAAGTCACAGATCATCTGCAGACTTTAGCTCCTTTTATTTCAGAAGATAAAAGGCAGGAATTTCTCACAAACACGCCCAGGATGTTTCCAAATTCTCCAACCGTGCAGCCTTTGACTCTTTTGAGTGTGTAAGCAGAGCCTCGGCTATTGCCATAGGTGCACGCAGAATTGCTTGGTTACAAGCCTCTGATTTGGAACTCTGGGTCCAAGATGAGTTGGGAAACCTTCCTTGTACAGGTGAAAACCTGTTTGGCAGGGATTGGCAAGCAAAGGCCACTCAGATGGATGCTGAGAACTCTGCTTTGGATCGACTTTCAAAGTCTACCTCTGCCCCTGTTAAGAAAAGATTGTTCAAAAAGACATCTTTTTCTAAAAAGGGAAGATATTATCCTGCTCATGGGCAGACATCTTCTGCAGGTCGTTTTGCTGCAAAGCGTCAGCAACCACCTAAACAGGCCAAGTCAAAGGCTGCCAGGCCTACCACAGCCCAGCAGCCTCAACCTTCTCAGGGCCTTTGACTTGCAACTAGAGAACTTAGCCTTTCTAGCTCTGGAAAAACCAGAGCCCCTCACCATTCCAGGAAGGTTGACTTATTTTGCTCCCAGATGGGAGCAAATCACAGCAGAGCAATGGACGCTCTCCATCATAAAGGAAGGGTACAAGCTTCATTTCTTAAGCCTTCCTCCTCATACCATGGTGAAACAGTTCAATTCTCCAACATCTCTCCTCAACCTTCTAGGTCAGGAGATTGCTACCCTTCTTGCCCAAGGGGCAATAGAAGAAGTACCTCTATTTCAACAGGGCTTAGGGTTCTACTCCCCTTATTTTCTTATCCCAAAGAAAACAGGGGGCTACAGACCCATATTAGATCTCAGAGAATTGAACAAGTTTCTATTCAAGGAGAAATTCAAAATGATTTCTCTAGGGGCTCTGCTTCCATACCTTCAGAGTCAGGACTGGCTTTGTTCTCTAGATCTCAAGGATGCGTACACCCATGTCCTCATCCATCCAACACACAGAAGGTTCCTTCGGTTCCTTTTTCAAGGAAAGCATTACCAATACAGGGTGCTTCCTTTCGGTCTGGCCTCTGCACCAAGGGTGTTCACGAAATGCATGGCAGTAGTAGCTGCATTTCTCCGCACTCTAGGAATATTCGTATTCCTATATCTGGACCACTGGCTCATTCGAGCCCCATCCCAGTCAGAGGCCCAGACTTGTCTAACCTGCACAATGCGTATCCTTCAATATTTGGGACTAGTAATAAACATC
Organism: Ichthyophis bannanicus; assembly: GCA_033557465.1. NCBI lineage: Eukaryota > Metazoa > Chordata > Amphibia > Gymnophiona > Ichthyophiidae > Ichthyophis > Ichthyophis bannanicus. Next base: position 279,681,960 of record CM066041.1, read on the forward strand.
CCAAAATCCAATCTCACCCCTACTCAGTCTCTGGAGTTCATAGGGGCCTTGCTGGATACCACAACTGCAAGGGCCTATCTTCCTCAGGCCCATTGCCTACGTCTGGTGCAGTTAGCCTCCCAGATTCAGTTAAAGTCCCAATTAACTGCTCGAGAGATGTTACAACTATTAGACCACATGGCATCCACCGTGCATGTGGTTCCATATGCTCGCCTTCACATGAGGGCAGCTCAATGGACTTTCTCCACCCAATGGACTCAGGCATCAGGTTGCCTGTCAGACAAAATAGCAAACCCCAGTCGCCTTTTTTGGTCTCTCCAGTGGTGGAAGTCCTCTCAAAACCTGTTGCTGGGGTCCCCTTTTCAGCAACCGCTACCCCAAGCAACTCTCACAACAGATGCTTCTCCAAAGGGTTGGGGAGCTCATCTGCAAGATCTCTCCACCCAGGGCATCTGGTCTCCACAGGAGACTTCTCTGCATATCAATCTATTGGAACTCAGAGCAATATTCTTAGCTCTCAGAGTGTTCCATACCCTGCTCAGCTACAGGACAGTCCTCATCCATACGGACAACCAAGTAGCCATGTTCTATGTAAACAAGCAGGGCGGGACTGGCTCTCTGTCGCTTTGCAACGAAGCTTTGCGACTGTGGGCCTTCGCCAGAGAGCATCACATCCATCTTCTGGCAGTATATCTTCCAGGCATTCAAAACTCTTGGGCGGACAGACTCAGCCGAGTTCTGTTTACACACGAGTGGTCCCTCCACAGGGACCAAGTAGCCAGGATTTTTCGAATTTGGGGAACTCTGGACATAGACCTCTTTGCAAGTCTGTGGAATGCCAAACTTCACCGGTTCTGTTCCAGAATTCCATGTCAGGGAGTTCAGGCCAAGGATGCCTTCCTCCTTCACTGGGGTCAAGACTTCCTTTATGCCTTTCCACCAATTCCCAAAACACTATTCAAGCTTCAGAGAGATTGAGGGATCATGATCCTCATAGCACCACATTGGCCACGCCAAGTGTGGTACCCTCTACTTCTGCATCTCTCTCAAGCTCCCTCCCTGGACTTGGGCTCTGCACCAGACCTTCTATCCCAGGAAGAAGGAACGTTGTGGCACCCAAACCCCCAGTCTCTCCATCTCAGGGCTTGGTTGCTGAGGGCCTAGACCTTCCAGATTTTCATCTCTCCCAGCAGGTCAGAGATGTTATTCATGCCTCTAGAAAACCTTCTATTAGACGTTCCTATGCTTTCAAATGGAAAAGATTTACCATTTGGTGTTCAGAGAAGGGTCTAAACCCTCTTGCAATACCTTTGAATTCTCTACTAGAGTATCTCCTGCATCTATCCCATGCAGGTCTGAAAACAAATTCAGTAAGAATCCATTTGAGTGCTATTGCAGCGTTCCTCAAACCTCTCAATGGACAACCTATTTCCTCTCATCCTCTTATAGCAAGATTCATGAGAGGCCTTCTTTTAACTAAACCTCCCATTAGACCACCTCCAGTGGCATGGGACTTAAACCTGGTTCTTGGCCAGCTTATGAAGCCACCCTTTGAACCTTTAGCCACCACATTCCTTGAAATTTCTTACTTGGAAGGTTATTTTTCTCATTGCAGTCACCTCAGCACGCCGCATCAGTGAATTGCAAGCTTTGGTGGCTAATCCACCTTATACAAGGTTCCATCATGATAAGGTAGTCCTCAGGACCAATCCACACTTTATGCCTAAAGTGGTCTCGCCTTTTCATCTGAACCAAGAGGTATTTTTACCTGTCTTTTTTCCAGGACCTCATGCATCAAGTGCAGAGAGGAATCTTCATACCTTGGATTGCAAGAGAGCTCTTTCTTTTTACTTACAAAGAACACAGCAACATAGAAAGTCTTCTCAACTCTTTGTTGCTTTTGATCCTTCTCATTTAGGACTTCCAGTCTCTAAGAGAACACTGTCCAACTGGATTGCTCAGTGTATTTCTTTCGCCTACCAGAGTAGAAACTTCTCTCTGGAGGGCCATGTCACAGCTCACAATGTGAGAGCCATGGCAGCCTCAATGGCTCATCTAAACTCTGTGTCCATCGACCAAATCTGTCGAGCGGCCACCTGGGCTTCGGTTCATACCTTCACAGCCCATTACTGCTTGGACAAGGACTCCCGCCGGGATGCCATGTTTGGTCAGGCTGTTCTCAAACACCTGTTCCATTCCTAATCAACTCCTACCCACCTACCCTGGTTGGATGCCAGAGATCCATGGGGGGAGGTAGAGTCCTTTTCAAGGACACACAACCTGGGGTCTTCCCCTGGCATCTTCAGCTAGGGAGTCCCCATATGTGAAGACTCATTCCTGCTTGTTCCTGGAGATAGCACAGTTACCTACCTGTGTGAAGTGTTTCCCATCGATCAACTGTAATATGTAACCCTATGTTTGCTGTGTACTATCTCTCTCTCCCAATCACAATGTATATCCTTCTAATTCCTGGCCGGTAAAGCCACCCTTACCATGTATAGCAACCGCTGCTGATCGCTGGAAGCAGCGGGATACAAAGGTACACTAAATAAATAAACAGGTGATCTCTGGGAACAGCAGGAATAAGTCTTCACAACCCACCCACCTCCCCTAGGAGTTGTATCTCTCTATCTTTCTTTCCTTTCCTCTCTCTCTCTTTGTCTCAGCTTTAAAACTCGAACTGGAGAGAGGCGGTTGGGAAAGGCGACAAGGCAGCGCGCAGGCGCTGTGGGATGCTCCCAAAAGCTTTCTTACTGGACGTTGGGGAGCGTTCCCGCGCAGACTCCGTCGGTACCGACGATACCCATATGTGAAGACTTTTTCCTGCTGTTCCCCAGAGATCACCTGTTACAGGTAAGTAACTGTGCTATACCTGAAGATTGGAGGATCGCCAATGTAACGCCAATTTTTAAAAAGGGTTCCAGGGGTGATCCGGGAAACTACAGACCGGTGAGCCTCACGTCAGTACCGGGAAAAATGGTAGAAACCATCATAAAGAATAAAATTACTCAGCATGTAGATAGTCATGGCCTAATGGGAAACAGCCAACATGGCTTTAGACAAGTTAGATCTTGTCTTACTAATCTGTTATGTTTTTTTGAAAGTGTGAATAAACAGGTGAACAAAGGTGAGTCGGGTGATATAGTGTATCTGGACTTTCAGAAAGCCTTTGACAAGGTCCCTCATCAGAGACTTTTGGCAAAACTAAAGAGTCATGGGATAGGAGGCAGTGTACTACTGTGGATCAAGAACTGATTAAAAGATAGAAAGCAGAGGGTTGTGCTAAATGGCCTATTTTCCCAATGGAGAAAAGTGAATAGCGGTGTACTGTGCTGGGTCCTCTGCTTTTTGACATATTCATAAATGACCTGGAAAGTGGAATAACGAGTGAGGTTATCAAATTTGCAGATGACACAAAACTATTTAAAGTTGTTAAAACCCAAAAGGATTGTGGAAAATTGCAAGAGGATCTTGATAAATTGGAAGACTGGGCATCAAAATGGCAGATGAAATATAATGTGGACAAGTGCAAAGTTATGCACCTAGGAAAGAACAACCCAAACTATGGTTACACGATGCAAGGTTCCACATTAGGAACCACCACCCAGGAAAAAGATTTAGGCGTCATTGTGGATAGCATGTTAAAACCCTCAGCCCAGTGTGCAGCGGCAGCCAAGAGAGCAAATAGAATGCTAGGTATCATAAGGAAAGGAATGGAAAATAAAACAAAAGATATTATAATGCCTCTATATCGTTCCATGGTGAGACCGCACCTTGAATATTGTCTGCAATTCTGGTTGCCGTATCTTAAAAAGGATATAGCGTTATTAGAAAAGGTTCAGAGAAGAGCCACCAAAATGGTAAAGGGGATGGAAGGATACTCCTATGAAGAAAGGCTAAAAAGGTTAGGGCTCATTAACCTGGAAAAGAGATGGCTGAGGGGAGATATAATAGAAGTCTATAAATTAATGAACGGAGTGGAACGGGTAAACGTAGATCAGTTGTTTACGTTATCAGAATATAGAAAGACTAGGGGACATGTAATGAAGCTACAGGGTAAACTATTTAAAACTAATACAAGAAAATATTTCTTCACTCAACGTGTAATCAAACTCTGGAATTTGTTACCGGAGGATGTAGTAAAGGCTGTTAGTGTAGCTGGGTTTAAAAAAGGTTTGGACAAGTTCCTGGAGGAAAGGTCCATAAACCATTTTTAAGAAGGGACCCAGGATATCAATGCTTGACCCAGTACAAGCATTGCGGAACCTGTGTCTTTTGGGAAAACTGCTAGGTACGTATGACCTAGATTGGCCACTGTTGGAAACAGGATACTGGGCTTGATGGACCTTGGTCTGACCCAGTATGGCATATCTTATGTTCTTATATGTTCTTATGTAAGACGGCCAAGCGGTGCCTTCATTCTCAGTGGAAACAAGTAACGGGCAGGGTTTTGGACAGGGTGAGAGTAACCCGCCAGCTGACTGACTTCCTCAACTGGTGGCAGAACCCCCACCACCTTCAGGCCGGGATGCCCTTCCAGGCACCCACCCCCCAGAGGGTCCTCATTGGGCTGGAGAGATCCTTGTGAGGACTTCCGCGCACAAGGCAGTTGATCCCAGACACAACGCCAGCTGCAGTTCAACTTTCTGGAGCTCTGGGCAATATTCCTAGCTCTCCGAGCTTTTCGCCACCAGCTGCAGCACCCGTCTGTGCTGATTCACACTGACAACCAAGTTGCAGTGTTCTATATGAACAAACAAGGGGGCACGGGATCATACTCCCTCCTGCCAAGTGGCATTAGCCCTCATATGCAACACGCAACAGGATGCTCATAAGGGTGGTCTACCTCCTGGGCCAGGACAATGCCCTGACGGACAAGCTGAGCAGAGTCCTCCAGCCGCACAAGTGGCACCTGGATCCCAGGGTGGCCTCCCAGCGGTTTTGATTCTGGGGTATCTCCCTAGTGGACCTGTTTGCCAGCCCAGACAACATGCAGTTGTCTCGCTTCTGCTCCTGTCAGACACACCTGTTCTGGATGGTAGCGACACATTCCTCATTCCATGGATGGAAGGCCTCCTTTACACCTTCCTGCTGACACCACTGGTCGCCAAGTCCCTCTTCAAGGTCCAGCATGACAGGGCTTCACTGATAACTGTTAGCCCCTCGGTGGCCCAGGCAACCTTGGTTCCTGCTGCTTCTCTACCTGTCGGCGGAGTTGCCTATTTCCCTGGGCCATGCCCTAGGACTACTATCACAGGAGAAGGGCTCTCTCCAGCACCCCAACTTGGGGTCCCTGTCTCTCACGGCTTGGCTGCTGAAAGTATAGCACTAGCTCCCTTCAACCTCTCACAGGACATGGAAGAGGTCCTTCTAGCCTCTTGTAAGGCCTCCACAAGAATGGCAAATGCCTTCAAGTGGCATTGCTTCTTGGTCTGGTGTGCTGAGAGGCAGGCGTACCCTTTCTGATCAGTTCTGATGGTACTCCAGTACCTACTCTATCTGTCGCAAGTGGGACTGAAATCCAACTCGGTCAGAGTGCACATGAGCACTATCACAGCATACCACCATTCCAGTGAGTGAAAACCCCTCTCAGTTCAGCCCCTTGTATCATGGTTCCTGCAGGGCCTCATGCTAGCCAAATCACCCCTATCCGCCCACCAGTGGTGGAGTGGGATCTTAACATGGTGCTCTTGCAGTTTACTAAGCCGCTGTTTGAGCCCTTGGCTACCTTCTCTTACGATACCTCTCCTGGAAGGTCATCTTTCTCATGGCACTCACATCAGCTCACAGGGTCAGTGAGCTCCAGGCTCTGATAGAGCCTCCCTACACAAGGTTCTATAAGAAAAGGGCGGTGTTCCACATATATCCTAAGTTTCTACCAAAGGGGATGTCCCCCTTCCACCTCAATCAGGAGCTAGTGCTCCCCACCACCTTTCCGAGGCCTTGTGCCATCAAGGCAGAAACTGCTCTCTATACTTTGGATTGTAAAAGGGCCCTATCCTTCTGTCTGCAACGGACTCAGGGCCACCACAAAGTACCTCAGCTTTTCGTCTCCTATGACCCCAATCGATTGGGGCTCCCAGTGATTCGGCGAACTCTGTCCACTTGGGTGGCAAACTGCGTTGCCCTCACCTATGAGCAGGCTGGGATCTCACTAAATCAGCTGGTCATGGTGCACCGCATCAGGGCCATGGCTACTTCCTTGGCAAATCTGCGTTCCGTTCCTGTGATGGAAATTTACCGGGCCACCACCTGGTCTTTGGTCCACACCTATGCAGTTCAGTACTGCCTGGAGAGAGAATCCCAACGGGACAGTGCCTTCGGCCAGGCCGTGCTCTGTAATCTATTCGGGGTGTAGGTAACTCCTACCCTCCGACCCTTCTGTGTTCAGGCTACCAAAGTGCTGGTTCTCTGTTGGACACCTGGGTCTTGTGAGAGTCTCTCAGTTAACTGCTGCAGCGCACGGCTCTCCTTTTCTGACCACTGTGGCATTTTGTACAGGTTCTTGATAGCCTGTAGCTGGGGAATTCCATATGTGAAGACCGATTCCCTGCTTGTTCCCAGAGAAAGCGTAGTTACTCACCTATAACACGTATTCTCCGGGGACAGCAGGAATCAGTCTTCACACCCTCCCTCTTCCCCTTGGAGTTACTTCCTTACTGGAATTTTTTTTTTTTTTTTTTTTTACATCTTAGCTATGTCATTAGACTGAGGCAAGATGGCACCCTTGGGCGGGAAGGGGATCACGCATGTATGGTACATCTCCCAAAGGCTTTCTTTGAAAACTTGGGAGATGCTTCCGCACGGGCTCCATCAGCACAGATGTCACCCATATGTGAGGACTGATTCCTGGTCCCTGGAGAACACCTGTTACAGGTGAGTAGCTACACTTTTCAAACAATGCTGTGGTCATAGCTTACAACAATCGGCAAAGCGGCATGAGGCATGCTGTGGTAGCCCTAAGGATGACACTCCTGTTCACCTGGGTAAAAAAGAATCTCCTAGCGTTGTCAGCTCAGCACATTGCCAGGGTGGACATTGTGGAAGCAGACTTTCTCAGTCGGCAGTCTCTGCATTCAGGAGAGCGGGAGTTGAGTCTGGAGGTGTTCAAGTTGATTCTGCATCGCTGGGGGTCGCCCAGAGATGAATCTGATGGTGACCTGATCCGATGCCGAAGCGTGCCATTTCTTCAGTCGCCACACGGAAACTGGATCTGATGGCGTCGAACACCTCCCTCCCTCCCTCCCTCCCCCCCCCCCATCAAAACCTGCTGTATGTGTTTCCTCCATGGCCCCTGATGGGACGTGTGATTCAGCATATAGAGCGCCACCCAGAATGGATTATTCTGGTGTCACCAGATTGGCCGAAGAGTGCGTTGTCCTGCAAGTGTCACTTCTTTGCTTGCCTCTGTCTCAGAGCTCTTATGTCAGAGGCTGATCTTCCTAGAAGATCTGGTTCCCTTCTCTCTTATGGCTTGGCTCTTGAAAGGAGATGGTTAGCACATAAGGGTGGTGGTTGGCACATAAGGGTGATGGTGGTGGTTTCCGCTCTGCTTGGAGCCTGGAGAAGGTCTACCACCCTGACATACATGCAGGTCTGGTGTCTTTTTAAGTAATCGTGCGGCGTACAGCATCTGGTTCCAGAGGTGGCCAAGGTATCATCTCTGCTGGCCTTTCTACAGGACTGTCTGGAGAAGGGCCTTTCTCTTAGCTCCCTGAAGGTTCAAGTGGCGACTTTGACCTGTTTCATATGTCCGGGTGCTGGTAAGTCGCTAGCCTTACACCCAGATGTTTTGCGCTTTCTTCAGGGTGTTCGGCATCAGTGTCATCTCCTCTGGTGTATGGTTCCTTCCTGGGATCTGTGTTCGGGGCTCAAGGCCCTGATATCAGACCCCCTTTAGCTATTGAAGTGTGCTGCTCTGAAGGATTTGGCACTCGAGACGGTTGTCTTAGTTGCGATTTGTTCCACAAGGCGGATTTCCGAGCTGTAGGCTCTTGTCTTGCCAAGATCCTTATCTGTCTTTTTCAGAGGAGGTCATTTCCATTTGGCCTATGCCTTCTCAATTGCCTAAGGTGTTTTCTTCCTTTCATGTGAACCAGGTGGTTTGCCTACCCTCCTTCTCCAAAGAGCAGTATTAGGGGAAGGACAAATATCTTAATCTTGTGGACGTCCGGATTGTGCTTCTCTAGTACTTGGAGATTATGAATTCTTTTTGTAAGTCAGACCAGCTTTTTGTATGTTTGCAGGCCTGCACAAAGGTGAAGTGGCAGATAAATGTCTACATTGGGGTGTTTGATTAAGGAGACTATTCCCTTGGCGTATCTGTTGCAGAACTGGCTGATTGCAGAGAGTTTGCGTGCCCATTCTACCCGAGCACAAGCGTCCTCATGGGTGGAGCGGTGCTCGGTAGCCCCTGTAGACATTTGTCAGACGGTAATGTTGGCATCACGTTCCACTTTTGTCGAGCATTACCACTTGGATGCCCTGCTCAGGTGGGCATGACCTATGGCTCTATGTTTTTGCGAGCTAATATGTCTTCTTCCTGCCCAGTGGAGGCATAGCTTGGGTACATCCCACTTGGCTGGACTGGTCTGGAAAGACCATATGGAAGGTCACATTTTACGTACCAGATAATGTCCTTTCCTTGAGTCCTGCAAGACCAGTCCAGGGCCCACCACTCAAACTGTTTGTTCTGTTCTTCTGTGGCAGTACCCTTGGCTCTGCAGGTCCATCTTCTACTGACAGCCTTCTGTTTATGCTTTCCTGTACATAGTTCTCTACTATTTGATTATTCATTGTTGCCCATGTTGAGGTTGTGTGAGACTTGTCATGTTCTCTCCCATATGCTTTGGGACGGATACTGAAGAGACCTCTTGTAGCTGAGGCAGATAGAGGCATGGGAGTGGTGTTGAAACCTGGGTTTTTCATTGGTTCTTTGTCTCTACCAATCTGCTGGTAGGGGAACACAACGCACTTGTCTGGACTGATCTAGCAGGAATCAAGGAAAGGGCAATCTCTAGAAACAAGCATGAATGTAGTCATCACATATGGGTATCGTCTGTACCGACGGAACCTGCGCGGGAACGCTCCCCAGCATCCAATTAGAACACTTTTGGGAGCATCCCACAGCGCCTGCGTGCTGCCTTCCCGCCTTTCCCAACTACCTCTCTCCAGTTATTCGTTTTCCGCAGAGCCAGCAGGTCGTGTTCCTGTCACCGCAGAAGAATTTCTTTTTTCTTTATTTCTTTTTGTGGTCGCGTCTGCCTTCTTCGACGCTCTACCGGTACCGCCGGTCTTTCTTTTCCTTTTTCTAAAAAAAAAAAATCTGTTTTTCCATTTTCTTCAGGTGCACCCGCCTTTTTGGGCCTTAGGCCCAAAAACTTTCCTTAACATGGAAAAACCTGCCTCAGGTTTTAAAAAGTGCACCAAGTGTGGCGGTACCATTTCTGTCACCGACACCCATGAATGGTGTTTAAAATGTTTAGGTCCTGACCACTCCATCACGGATTGTGTGTCCTGTGCCATGATGTCTAAAAGAGGTCGGCAGAACCGAGCTGCCAAGCTCAGTACCCTGTTTCCCTCTGATGCGGCTTCGGTGGCATCGACGTCTTCCAGGGCTGCTTCTTCCTCCCGTGGATCTCAGGTAACTAAACATAAATCCAGCCGGTCCTCGAAGGGTAGATCTCCTTCTAAGCATCGAGATGCCTCTGGCGTTGCCCTCGAGGATTCTGCACCGGCAAAATTACCCCGGCGGGAAGCTTCAGCTTCCAAAGCATTATCGGGGTTCCAGGATATTCTCGATGGCTCGACCTCGACAGATCTCCTGGTGCCATGCTCTGGGGTACCGGTGGTCTCCACCGGTACCGACATCCAGGCATTGGCGGCGTCTATGGACCAGAGAATTCTGACCATGGAACGCAGTCTGGTGGCATTCCTTGCGGCATCGACTCCCTTGGTACAGACAACTCCACCGGTATCGGTATCAGTACCGGTACCGATGACATCAGCATCGGTGTCTGTGCTGCCGGTATCCTGTCCTCCGATGCCCGCCGGTACCAGTTACTCCCGGTACCGACCTTGGTCGGTACGAGTATCGGGCTCTACAGGAGCATCCGGACAGATGATACTTCGAGTCCTCAGAAGAATCTGAGGATTCTGAAAGTTCTGTCGATGCAGCGATGCTTCTTCCAGAGGAGTCCTCTTCCCCTTAACGCAGGATGTCTCCTCCAGAGGACATGTCTTTCCAAGACTTCATCAGAGAAGTGGCTCGGGGCCTGTCCATTACTGTGGCCCCTGAAACAGAGCCAAGAGCCAAGGGCCAAGGATTTGGAAATTTTACAATATCCCAAAACTCCTAAGGAGGCAGCTACCTTACCCATTCATGAGATTCTATATGATCTCATGTTAAGGATGTGGGAAACACCTCTTACTACCTCTCCTCATTCTCGTAGGTTGGATACTATGTATCGTGTCCCTCCTTGTCCTGGGTTCCATAAGACTCAGCTTCCTCACCACTCTATTGTGGTGGAGTCAGCTATGAGAAGGATCAGAAGTGCAAAAAGGCATGCCTCTAATCCTCCAGGACGTGAATGCAGAACCCTGGATGCTTTTGGACGTAGAGTCTTTCAAGCTTCCATGCTTTCTGCAAGAATCAGTTCCTATGGGAATGTTCCTAAAGGAGGTCACAGATAATTTACAGACTTTAAGTCCTTTCATTTCTGAGGATAAAAGACAGGACTTTCTCACTTGGGTCAAACATGCCCAAGATGTCTCTAAATTCTCCAACCGTGCAGCCTTTGACTGCTTTGAGTGTATAAGCAGAACCTCGGCTATTGCCATAGGTGCACGTAGAATTGCTTGGCTCCAGGCATCTGATTTAGAGCTCTGGGTACAAGATAAATTGGGAAATATCCCTTGTACTGGTGAGAACCTGTTTGGTAAAGATTGGCAGGAAAAAGCCAATGAAATAGATGCCGAAAATTCCACCAAGTCCACTGCTGATCCTGTTAGAAAGAAGTTGTTCAAGAAAACATCTTTTTCTAAAAAGAAAAGATTTTATCCTGCTTATGGTCAGCAGGCATCTTCTGCAGGTCAGTTTTCAACCAAACGTCAGCAACCACCCAAACAGAAGAAAGCAAAGGCTGCTAGGCCTCCACTGGCCCAGCAGCCTCAGCCTCTTCAGGGCCTTTGACTTTCAGCTAGAGAACTTAGCCTTTCTGGTTATGGAAGGACCAGAACCGTCCACCATTCCAGGAAGGTTATGTCATTTTGCCCTCAGATGGGGGCAAATAACAGCAGAGCATTGGACACTCTCCATCATAAATGAGGGGTACAAACTTCATTTTTCAAGCATGCCCCCTCACACAATAGTGAAGCAGTTCAATTCTCCGACCTCTCTCATCAACCTGTTAGGTCAGGAGGTTGCCATCCTTCTTGCCCAAGGGACAATAAAAGAAGTGCCTCTTCATCAACAGGGCATAGGGTTCTATTCCCCTTATTTTCGTATCCCAAAGAAAACAGGGGGATACAGACCTATCTTAGATCTCAGAGAATTGAACAAATTCCTTGTCAAGGAGAAATTCAAGATGATTTCTCTCGGAGCTCTGCTTCCATTCCTTCAGAGTCAGGATTGGCTATGTTCTCTAGATCTCAAGGATGCGTACACCCATGTTCTCATCCATCCAACCCACAGAAGGTTCCTTCGGTTTCTTTTTCAAGGAAAGCACTACCAATACAGGGTGCTTTCTTTTGGTCTAGCCTCAGCACCAAGGGAGTTCACGAAATGCATGGCTGTGGTAGCAGCATTTCTCCGCACTCTGGGAATATTCGTCTTCCCTTACTTGGACGACTGGCTCATTCGAGCTCCAACACAGTCAGAGGCCAAGAGTTCTCTATCCTGCACAATGCGTATCCTTCAGTATTTAGGGCTGGTAATAAACATCCCAAAATCCAGTCTGACTCCCACTCAGTCTTTAGAGTTCATGAGAGCTCTTCTGGATACCACAAGGCCAAGGGCCTATCTTCCCCAGGCCCGTTGCCTTCGCTTGGTGCAGTTAGATGAGGCTTTAGCACTGCTTGAGAAGCTAACTGCTCGAGAAATGTTGCAATTGCTAGGCCACATGGCATCCATCGTGCATGTGGTTCCATATGCTCGCCTCCACATGAGGGCAGCTCAGTGGACTTTATCCACCCAATGGACCCAGGCATCAGGGTGCCTGTCAGACAAAATAGCAAACACAAGTCGCCTCATTTTGTCCCTCCAATGGTGGAGGTCCACTCAAAATCTGTTGCTGGGGTGCCCCTTTCAACAACCCTTACCCCAAGCAACTCTCACAACAGATGCTTCTCCAAAGGGTTGGGGAGCTCATCTGCAAGACTTCTCCTCCCAGGGCACCTGGTCTCCAGAAGAGAGTTGTCTGCATATCAATCTCTTGGAACTCAGAGCAATTTTCCTGGCTCTGCGAGTGTTCCACTCCCTGCTCAGCTACAAGACAGTCCTCATTCATACGGACAATCAGGTAGCCATGTTCTATGTGAACAAGCAGGGGGGAACGGGCTCTCTGTCGCTTTCCAACGAAGCTGTGCGACTATGGGCCCTCGCCAGAAAGCATCAGATTCATCTGCTGGCAGTATATCTTCCAGGCATTCAAAACTCTTGGGCGGACAGACTCAGTCGAGTTCTCCTTCCACACGAGTGGTCTCTGCATGCAGACCAGGTGACCAGGATATTTCAACTTTGGGGAACCCCAGACATAGACCTCTTTGCAAGTCCGTGGAATGCCAGACTTCCCCGGTTCTGTTCCAGAATTCCGGCTCAGGGGGCTCAGGCCAGGGATGCTTTCCTCCTTTACTGGGGTCAAGACTTCCTGTATGCCTTTCCACCCATTCCCCTAATTCCCAAAACTCTCTTCAAGCTTCAGAGAGACAGAGGCCACATGATTCTCATAGCACCACAATGGCCATGGCAAGTGTGGTGCCCTCTGCTTCTACATCTCTCTCAAGCTCCCTCCCTGGAGTTAGGGTCTGCTCCAGATCTCCTATCTCAGGAGAACGGAATGTTATGGCATCCCAATCCCCAGTCTCTGCATCTCAGGGCTTGGTGCTGAAGGCCTAGATCTCCAAGATCTTCATCTTTCTCAGCAAGTGAAAGATGTTCTTTATGCTTCCAGAAAACCTTCCACTAGATGTTCTTATGCTTTCAAGTGGAAAAGGTTTACTATTTGGTGTTCGAAAAAGGGTCTTAACCCCCTTGCGATACCTCTGGAATCTTTGCTGGAGTATCTCCTCCATTTGTCTAATGCAGGCCTTAAGACAAATTCAGTAAGAGTCCATTTGAGTGCTATTGCAGCTTCTCTTAAACCTCTAAATGGACAGCCTATTTCCTCTCATCCTCTTATAGCAAGATTTATGAGAGGCCTCCTTCTAACTAAGCCTCCAATTAGACCACCTCCGGTGGCATGGGACTTGAACCTGGTTCTTGGGCAGCTCATGAAGCCACCTTTCGAACCTTTAGCTACCACCTCCTTGAAATTTCTTTCTTGGAAGGTTATCTTTCTCATTGCAATCACATCAGCACGCCGCATTAGTGAATTGCAAGCGCTAGTAGCTAATCCACCTTATACAAGGTTCCATCATGACAAGGTAGTACTTAGGATTCATCCACACTTTATGCCTAAGGTGGTCTCGCCTTTTCATCTCAACCAAGAGGTCTACCTACCTGTCTTTTTTTCCAGGACCTCATGCATCAAATGCAGAGAGGAATCTTCATACCTTGGACTATAAAAGAGCTCTAGCTTTTTACTTACAAAGAACACAGCAACATAGAAAGTCCTCTCAACTCTTTGTTGCTTTTGATCCTTCTCATTTGGGACTTCCAGTCTCCAAGAGAACACTATCTAACTGGATTGCTCAGTGTATTTCTTTCGCCTATCAGAGTAAGAACCTTTCTCTGGAGGGCCATGTCACAGCTCACAATGTGAGAGCCATGGCAGCCTCAATGGCTCATCTGAACTCTGTGTCTATTGACGACATCTGTCGAGCAGCCACTTGGGCCTTGGTTTATTTTATTTATTTAGTGTACATTTGTATCCCGCTGCTTCCAGTGATCAGCAGCGGTAACTATACATGGAGAGAATGGCTGTACGGGCCAGAAATTAGGGATATATACATTGAGATCAGGGAGGGGGAGGTAGCACACAGCAAAAATAAGGTTACAAATTTACAGTGGATTGATGTAAAGACTTCACACAGGGTACATTATATACATATTTACACATGGTACCTTCACAGCCCATTACTGCTTGGACAAGGACTCCCGGGATGCCTTGTTTGGTCAGGCTGTTCTCAAACACCTGTTCCATACCTAATCAACTCCTACCCACCATCCCTGGTAGGCTGCCAGAGATCCATGGGGGGAAGTGGAGCCCTTCTCAGGGACACACAACTTCTGGGGTCTCTCCCTGGCACCTAAAGCTAGGGAGTCCCCATATGTGATGACTGCATTCCTGCTTGTTCCTGGAGATAGCATAGTTACTCATCTGTAACAGGTGATCTCCGGGAACAGCAGGAATTTAGTCCTCACAACCCACCCACCTCCCCTAGGAGTTGTATCTTTCTATCTATTTTCCTTTCCCTCGATCTCTCTCTCTTTGTCTCAGCTCTAAAACTCAACTGGAGAGAGGCAGTTGGGAAAAGCGGGAAGGCAGCACGCAGGCGCTGTGGGATGCTCCCAATTTTACGCTGGGGAACGTTCCCGCGCAGGCTCCGTCGGTACCAACGATACCCATATGTGAGGACTAAATTCCTGCTGTTCCCGGAGATCACCTGTTACAGGTGAGTAACTATGCTTTATCTGGTAAGTAAAATGTCACTTTCTTTAAGCTGGGGCAAGAAGTGGGCATATTTTTGGTGCTATCTAGCCTAGAGGTTTCAAGGTAGAAGAGATAAAGATTACATCTTGTTGATAATGATTTTTTGCATTCAGCAAGTAAAATCTGCTTTTACTAAAGTCTTTGTCTCCTTTTTTTTGTTTTGTTTTCTCTCCTTGGACAGGTTTAGGGACTCTCACAGTGGCAATGCTCATCACAGAGTAGCAAGTGACCTGCCTGGAGGTGGATCCTGTTCACGTCCATGATTGCAACATGACCTTACACATGATGCACCATTGACTTTAACCAGAGTATCTCTTCTCTTGTATGCATTTTGGAACTTCCCACATAGAACAGTATCCCAAGTGCTTTGCACTTTATTGGTGGCAGGAGCCATGGCATCCCCCTGGCATGGGGTGGCAGAGGAGTGACTACAACACTGGCTTTTAACAAACTATTAATATAAAGGAGCCCTGTACTAAGATGTGGCACATTGTCATATGTTTACAAGTTGCTATTATACAGTGCCAATTACCATTGTGTGAAGTAGAACAGGAGCAGGACCTTCCTGAATACTGTAGTAATGTTAGAATCAATCTTCCAACAGGTGTTTTAAAACGGTGATAAAATTCATGATTGTCTACAGTTTCATTCCTTGTGGCCTTTTTTGTTTTCCCACACACTGAAATGTTAAGATGTCTTTCCTGATTGATTAGTGCGTGCTTTAGTATGTAACTGTTTTGAATATAAGATTTTCTAGAAAGGAAGCGACTGACTGGCACAAAGGGAGGGAAGGTATGGAGTGAGTATTTGGACCCCCTCCCCCAAGCCTCAAATGGCTAAGCCAATAAAAGTGAGCTAGAGCTGAGCAGAAGGTGCAACCTTAAAAACACTACGTGACCTTTCTTGCTATGTACCAGAAAGTCCTTTTTTAGCACATCATGTTTGAATGAGGATTTTAATGGCACGTAGAAGTGGACATGTTTGATTCTACAGCATGCCTTGCTTGTTCCTTTGAAGTGCCCATGTCCTGAAATTTTTCTGCATGGACTCTTCCATTGCAAGTCCAGGCACATACGGCCCTAGCTTATCCTCTCTGTGGCATCAGGGCCTTGAACACAAAAAGATCTTGTGCTGACACTTTAGCTCATATACAGCCAACAGATTATCTGTTTGAAAGCATGTGTGTATCTGCATCTGTGCAACGTTCTGTGTTCCTTTTTTAATTCTAAATTTAAATAAACCTCTATAACTTACAGAAAAAGTTCAATCCAAAACCTATTCAGGAAAGAAGTGTCCTTTTAAGCTAGCTACATGTAAAACTTGGCACTTTTATTTGTGCTTTTAGTGCCACCTTAGAGGCCATGCACTTTGCATGGTGGTCCTCCTACTATTGAAGCTGCTAGTCTGCTGTGACTCATACCCTGTGCTTTAAAGAGCTGGATCTCCAGGAACAAGCAGGAATGAGTCTTCACATATGGGTACGTCGGTACTGACGGAGTCTGCGTGGGAACGCTCCCCAGCGTCCAATAAGAAAGCTTTTGGAAGCATCCCAACACGCCTGTGTGCTGCCTTCCCGCCTTCCCAACTGCCTCTCCTCAGTTTTCATTTTTCCGCAGAGCGGCAGGACATCCTCCTGTCACCGCAGAAAATTCTTCTTTTATTTTTTAGTTTTCTTGTGGTCGCAGCTGCCTTCCCCGACGCCACCGGTACCGCCGGTGTTTCTTTTTTCTTTTCTTGTAAAATTTCTTTTTTAAGGAATATTTTTTCTTCCTTAGTGTCTCACGGTTTCTCAGGCCTTCTAGGCCTCTCCATTTCCTTCATGGAACCGCCAGCCACTTTCCCCAAGAAATGTACAAACTGTGGCGGTACAACTTTATTTTTAGACACTCACAATTGGTGTCTAACCTGCTTGGGTCCTGACCATTTTCCCTCGGAGCCCTCGGGCAATAGTATTTTGAGAAGAAGTTTTCAACATCGAGTTCCCCTCGACACGCGGTCCCCCTCCAGCTTCAGGGCACTGACCATATCTTCTTTTCCACAGGATCAGGTAACCCAAAAACAGTCTGTTAAGACTAGCCAGTCCTTGAGCGGCAGTTCTCATGCACAGCAAAGAGATGCCTCCGGCCTTGTCCTCGAGAATCCACTGGCTTCAAAACCCCAGTGGGAGTCTTCGGCCTCCAAAGCCTGTGTGGGGTTTCAGGTTGTTCCTGAGGTTCACCCCTCACCGAACATATCTGAGCCATGCCCGGTGGTGGCATCCACTTCGAGCGGTACCGATATTCCGGCATCGGCACTGGTGTTGGATGAAACATTCCTCACCAAGGATCGTCGTCTGGCGTCCTCGGTACCTACGGGCCCGGTGGATACGCTTCAGACCGACTTTCCAGTATCTGTACCGACACCGATACTAGTACCGACATCGCTACCCTCCAGATGTGCATCGATAGACTCGCTTCCTTCGATGCCGAGTCTGGAATGGATCTCCAGTCTGGAGGACTGGGTACCAACTCGCCTTGGTACCGACTCCCGTCGGTACCGAAGGCTCGGTTCCGATACTTTGGATCCGCAACTCTCGGTTCCTCCGATACCGTTAGTTGCCACCGGCTGGCCTTCATCCACCGGTATCGGATACGGTACCGAAGTCGGTACCGATATCCACATTACCTTTGTTGTCGGTACCTTCCATGCTTCTCTCGTCAGACTCGCTTCCCTCGATGCCGAGTTTGGAATCGATCCCTAGCATGGACGATCTGTTACCGACTGTCGCTGGTCCTGACCTGCAGTACCAGCGACCACCATCTAAGGATCCCATACTGCACCATTCAGGATCGTCTATTCCTATATACTTAGATCCCTCGGTGCCAACGCTAGTTCTTCATCAGATCTAGCCTGTCCAAGGGAAGTTCCCTCTGGGGATCCTTCTTTCCAGACTTTCCTCCTGGATATGGCAAAATCACTTGCCATTCCTATTCCTGGACAAGATCCTACACATGGGAATACAGAATACCTCTCTGTTCCTAGCAAAGCAAAGGAGAACATAATGCTTCCTTTGCATCATTCTTTGCAGGATCTCCTTCTAAGAATGTGGGCAGCTCCTTTAAAGGTATCCCCACCTTCTAGAGCAACTGATCTTCTATATCAGGTGCCCCCCTCTCCAGGGTTTCAAAAGACTCAACTTTCTCATCATTCCATTGTGGTAGAATCAGCAATGAGGTGAGTGAAGAGTAATAAAAAGCACTCTTCTTGTCCGCCAGGTCATGAGCCTAAGACACTAGATGCCTTTGGACGTCAAACCTTCCAGACATCCATGCTTTCAGCAAAAATTCTCTCATATATATTTTATATGGGTCTATCTCTTGAGGGGAGGTCACAAAGTAATTACATCTTTTGACTCCTTTTCTTCAAGAGCCCAGGTGTACAAGACTATTCCTCACTGGTTAGTCATACTCAACATATCTCTAGGTTTCTTACTCGTGCTACCCTAGACTCCTTTGAGTCTGTTAGCAGGACTTCTGCTATAGCTATAGGGGCACGACGTAGAGCCTGGCTTCAAGCCCCTCTGATTGGACAAATGGACACAAGAAAGACTGGGAAATACTCCTTGCACTGGAGAAAATCTCTTCAACAAGGAGTCTTTACTTCAGGTTACTCAGTTATCCACTGACTTTCCTTTTTCCAGAGGCTGTTCTATGCCTTCTTCTTTCCCAGTAGGTAGGAAATGTCCTACCAAACTTTCTTCCCCTAGGGGGAGAAGGTTTTACCCATCATCTGCCCATCATTCAGATGTTCCCAAACAGGGGAAACATCGCCCTGGTCTGAAGAATCCACAACCTCAACAGGATCAACAAACCCAGCAGTCGCAGGGTTTCAAATAGATCATTGTCCCTTTTGGTTGGGGGTTAGGATAGCAGTCTGCTTCTTTTCATTTGAAGTATCTGCACTAATTTTTATCCTAACCTACCTAGATATCTCTTCATGAGACATCTTTCTCTAACTCTGAGAGTCTTTATGATGATCATGCCCATTATCAATAGATTTTCCTCTTCCTCTTGGAGGAAAGAGAGGTAGCAACTATCAATAGACAGTTGTTTCCCTGTACTGGCATGTATCATCTCATGTGTCCGAGACCTCCTCCATAGTCGGTCTCTTGCAACTCTGTCTTACCTCCCTCTTACTACAACATTTGCTTTGTGGCTCTTTAAACGGGTAAGCCCCTATGGTCCTCTACCTGTTCTACCTGGGGATTCTCCCTTCTGGAGTTGTCTCCCCCCCTTATTACCTTACAGCAGCTCATCAGACAATAGGAAGTCCTACCATGTCTGTTGTTTCTTTTTCCCAGTCTAATAAAGGAAGAGGGAAAATAAATTTTCTCCAGGACCAAGCAGGAAGTCAGTCCTCACTTATGGGTGACGTCGGCGCCGACGGAGCCCTCGCGGAGCAATTTTCCCCAGCTTTCAAAGAAAGCCTTTGGGAATTGCAGCGCGCATGCGCGGTCGTCTTCCCGCCCGAGGGTGCCATCTTAGCCAGTCTTCTTTTTTCCGCGGAGCCCTACCGACGTCCCCGTCTTGTCCCCGCGAAAAAGTTGATTTTCTTCTTTGTTTTATCCTTTTTTCTTTCGGTTCGACGCCGATCGTTTTCCCACCGGACTCGCGACGCCGGTCTCGAGTCCGCTTACTTTTTTTCGGTTTTTCTGACTTAGTCAGCTTTCGTTTTCGGTTTCCCTGGCAGCCCGGTCCTTTGACCTCGCAGGGGCCCTTTTTCCCCCGATGGCTGCCAGTGGGTTTAAGCGGTGTGGTCGGTGTGACCGAAATATGTCACTAACCGACACACACGACTTTTGCCTCCGCTGCCTGGGCCCGGATCATGAGGAACTGATCTGTGGGCCCTGCAGCAAACTGTCCTCAAAGGCGTTGAGGAGTCGGCGGCATCAGCGTGAGAGAATCTTCGCTGACCCCAGCCGTACCCGGACCTCGTCGGAGGCCTCCGCGTCGAAAGGCTCCAGCTCGGACCGTCGCCGGAGCTCCTCCGACCGGGGTTCTCCCTCCGGGGACCATCGTCGGAAGGAAAAACCCGCGAGGGCGGCGTCGGTGGACGCTCCTGGTTCCGCGAGGGCCAGGTCGCATAGCCCCGACAGCCGCCCCGGGTCCTTGGAGAAGGAACACATCCCGAAGCGACCTCGCCTGGAGTCGGAGATGCCTGCCCGGGTAAGACCTGTGGTCCTTCTGGACTCGCCTCCGCGACAGCCGACGTCGGGCCCGACGCCGTCGGGGCCCGAGTCGGGGGCTGCTGGGTCACCTGAGCTCGGACTCAGGTTGACGGCCTTGGAGAGCAGACTGTCTGCCTTCATGGACCAGCAGCGGGCACTGCTCGCTGGCCTCGCTGGCGCCGCTGCCCCGACCGCCGGGACGTCGACGTCCAAGTCGACCCCGGAGACCGAGCCGATCCTCGAGTCAATGAGAACTCGAGTCGATCCTCGGTCGAGGTCACCCTCGGCCTCCCGTTCGGGACCGAGGTCGCCGACGCCGACTCCCTCGACGTCGGGACGGCTGGCGCCGCACCCTGCCCGGGCCGACCCCACCGAGTCCTCGTCGGAGTCGGTCTGGGAGTCTGAGGAGGAAGAGTCACCTGATTCTTTCCGGACTCGGTGTGTCCCATCGGACTCACCGGGGTCCGAGCCTCGGAAGCAGTCCCCCCCGGAGGATGCCCGGTTCTCGGACTTCGTTAGGGATATGGCCAAGGCTTTGGCCTTCCCTGCGAATCCCGAGGAGGAGCCTCGAGCCGAAGAGCTCGACGCCCTCCAGTATGACTCTCCCGCGAGGGAGCACTTTACTGTGCCGGTTCCTCCTATGCTGGAACGACTACTCTTCCGCATGTGGGAGAGTCCGGCCTCCTCGCCGGTCCTGAGCAAGCGGGTCGATTCTATCTATCGGGTCCGCAAGAGCCCTGGCTTTCAGAAGGCACAGCTGCCACAACCATTCCATGGTAGTGGAATCGGCCATGCATCGTCTTAAGAGCCAGAAGATGCACTCCTCGGTGCCTCCTGGAAGGGAGGCCCGTAACCTGGATGGCCTTGGCAAGAAGTGCTTCCAGGGCTCTATGCTCGCATGTCGTGTCCAGACTTACCAGCTCTACATGGGCATGTATCTCCGGGATCTGGCTAAAGAGCTAGCCGGATTCTCCGCTGGTCTCTCCGAGGAGCCCTTGCGGAGGTTCCTAGCCTTGTCCACGGGCATTCGGGAATGCTCAAAGTTCATGTCCCGAGCAGCCTATGATGGCTTTGAGGCCTCGGCTAGAGTGGCCGCAGCCGGCATCGGTGCCCGCCGACAGGCTTGGCTTCAGTCGTCGGACCTTGAGCCCTGGGTACAGGACAAGTTGGTCGATGTCCCCTGCCGAGGCGAAAACCTCTTTGGCAAGCCCATGGCGGAAAAGGCTGCACAAATTGAGACTGAGACTCTCACCAGGACCAGGCTTTCTAGGAAGACCTCCGCCCCTTCCCAGAAAAAGAAGGGCTCGGGAAAAAAGTCCTTTTAACCCGAGGAAGGCGGCTGCCTACAAACAGTACCCCCATTATCAGGCAGGCCCCTGCAGCTCCCCAACAGGGCCAGCAGGCCAAGGGACGGGGTAACGGGTCCCGTAGGCAGCAAGCCCCCAAGCCTGCACCACCAGCCCCTGCTCAGCAGGGTGGGGGTTTTTGACTCGCTCAGCATAGCCTCTCCCCCCCCGCTGGTTCCTCCCAGCACCGGAGGCCGGCTGGTTCACTTCGCCCACAGGTGGTCCAGCATCACCGCAGATGCCTGGGTACTTCAGGTCGTGCGAGAAGGCTACCTTCTCCACTTCCATCAGGTCCCTCCCTCCTATTTTCCGGGAGAACCTTCGCGCCCCCCTCTGCACAGGGAGTTGCTCCTTCAGGAGTTAGCAGGTCTTCTGCAGGAACAGGCGGTGGAACCGGTGCCCCACCACCTGAGAGGTCAAGGCTTTTATTCAAGGTATTTTCTGATACCAAAGAGAACAGGGGGCCTCAGACCCATCCTGGACTTGCGCAACCTCAACAAGTTCCTTGTGCGGGAGAAGTTCAAAATGCTTACCCTTGGAATCCTTCTGCCCTACCTCCAGCAGGGAGATTGGCTATGCTCCTTGGATCTAAAGGATGCCTACACGCACATCCTCATCCACCCAAGCCACCGCCAATACCTAAGGTTTGTGGTGGCAGGAAATCATTACCAGTACAGAGTACTGCCCTTTGGCCTATCCTCCGCACCGCGAGTCTTCACAAAATGTCTCGCGGTCGTGGCGGCCCATCTCCGGCTTCACGGCCTCTATGTTTTTCCGTACCTCGACGACTGGCTCATCAGAGCAGCGTCCGCTCAGGAGGTCACCAACGCCACGTGCCGCACGGTGACTCTGCTGCAGCACTTGGGCTTTGTTATAAACTTCGCAAAGTCCACTTTGCTCCCCTCACAGGATCTCGAGTTCATCGGCGCAAGGCTGCACACTCCTCGGGCACGAGCGTACCTACCGCTCGACAGGGCTCAACGGCTCATGGACCTAGCCGACCGCTTTCGCAGCCAGCCCCTGGTCTCCGCCAGGCGCTTCCTGAGACTGCTCGGCCATATGGCTTCCACCGTCCATGTGACCCCCAATGCCCGCCTGAATATGCGGTCTGCTCAATGGTGTCTCCGCCAGCAGTGGCGACAAGCCACAGGCGGCCTGGCAGACCTAGTGCGCGTCTCCGAGCCGCTGCTCTCGTCTCTCCGGTGGTGGCTCCGGCAGCCGAACCTGATATTCGGAATGCCTTTCCAGTCACCTCAGCCGGCCCGGGTGCTGACCACCGATGCATCCCTCCTGGGCTGGGGAGCACATTGCCAAGAGGCACGTACTCAGGGCCTCTGGACCACATGGGAGTCTGCTCAGCAGATCAACTTCCTGGAGCTCAGGGCGATCCGCCTAGCTCTCAAGGCCTTCTCCCACCTGACTTCCCAACAGTCCGTCCTTGTCCAGACGGACAATCAAGTTGCCATGTTCTACGTGAACAAGCAGGGGGGCACGGGCTCCTTCCTCCTCTGCCGGGAGGCACAGAAGCTCTGCTCTTGGGCCGTCAGTCACGGCATTCTCCTCAAGGCAGTTTATCTCCCGGGCCGAGAAAATTGCCTTGCAGACAAACTCAGCAGGGTCCTCCAGCCGCACGAGTGGCGTCTGGATCCCTTGGTAGTTCAGAAGCTCTTCCTCAAGTGGGGTCTCCCCACGGTGGATCTCTTTGCCAGTCCTCACAACCGGCAGCTTCCTCGCTTCTGCTCTCGTCAGCCACACCCCCTTCGGGTTGCGGCGGACGCCTTTCTGATCTCGTGGTCGGGGAGCCTTCTGTACGCTTTCCCTCCCATCCCGCTGGTCTCTCGGACTCTTTTCAAGGTTCTCCGAGACAAAGCCTTCATGATCCTGGTGGCCCCTCGCTGGCCCAGGCAGCCGTGGTTTCCGCTCCTGCTGCAACTGGCGGTGGAGGATCCAATCCCTCTGGGGGTACAACCGGATCTCCTCACTCAGGATCAGGGGTCCCTTCTGCACCCCAACCTCAGGTCTCTCAACCTCATGGCCTGGCTGCTGAGAGGGTAGTCCTTGCTCCCCTTCTCCTGCCGGCGGAGGTGGAGGAGGTCGTCTTGGCTTCGCGACGGCCTTCTACCCGCAAATGCTACGCCCTTAAATGGCGTCGCTTTGCAGTCTGGTGTACCCAACAGTCTCAGGATCCCTTCTCCTGCCCGGTGTCGGTGATCTTGCAGTACTTGCTGCACCTCTCTAATCTGGGACTTAAGTCCAACTCCGTCAAAGTTCACCTCAGTGCTCTTTCAGCACATCATGTGCCAGTGGACGGCAGACCTCTCTCCAATGACCCTCTCGTAGCGAGGTTTCTCCGAGGTCTCCTTCTACTTAAACCACCTCTGCGCCCGCCAGCGCCTGACTGGGACCTGAATGTGGTTTTGCAGCGGATCACCTGTCCGCCTTTTGAACCTATGGCTACCTGTTCTCTCTCCGTTTTCTGTCTTGGAAAACACTGTTCTTGATAGCCCTCACTTCCGCTAGACGCGTAAGTGAATTGCAGGCCCTCGTGTCTGATCCCCCTTACACTAGGTTCTACAAGAATAGGGTAGTCCTACGGACTCACCCAAAATTTCTGCCTAAAGTGGTCTCCCCTTTTCACATCAATCAGGAGGTGGTACTTCCAACCTTCTTTCCCAGACCACACTCCAGCCGAGCTGAAACGGTCCTCCATACCCTGGACTGTAGAAGGGCATTGAACTTCTACCTTGACCGTACGCGGGAGCACCGTAAAGCTGCTCAGCTTTTTGTGTCTTTTGACCCCAAATAGATTGGGGCTCCCGGTCTCCAAGCGTACTCTGTCCATCTGGGTTGCGGACTGTATCTCTTGGGCTTATGGGGCAGCCGGACTCTCCTTAGAAAGTCGAGTCACGGCTCATTGCGTTCGGGCAAAGGCCACGTCAGTGGCTTACCTCCGCTCTGTTCCGCTGGCAGACATCTGCCGGGCCGCTACTTGGTCTTCAAGCCAGACTTTTGCGGTCCATTACTGTCTCGAGAGGGAGTCCCGTAGGGACAGTGCTTTCGGACAGGCAGTCCTCCGTAATCTCTTTGAGGTCTGAGCAACTCCTACCCTCCATCCCGGAT
This sequence comes from Ichthyophis bannanicus, assembly GCA_033557465.1. NCBI lineage: Eukaryota > Metazoa > Chordata > Amphibia > Gymnophiona > Ichthyophiidae > Ichthyophis > Ichthyophis bannanicus. Next base: position 279,706,502 of record CM066041.1, read on the forward strand.
GTGGGCTACCGGTGGGTGATAATTCAGCGAAGATTCTATCCTTCTGTGCTGCTGAGCTAGAGGGAGCTCATTTTTGTGCTTAGGGTCTCCGGTAGCCTTGAGCTTGGGAGTCCCATAAGTGAGGACTGACTTCCTGCTTGGTCCTGGAGAAAGCGTAGTTACTCACCTGTAACAGGTGTTCTCCAGGAGCAGCAGGAATCAGTCCTCACTACCCTCCCTCCTCCCCTTGGAGTTGCAATCGTCTGCTTATGTTCTTTTTTGCAAATTTTTATGCTGTCTTTTTTAGCTATGTCATCTGACTGGCTAAGATGGCACCCTCGGGCGGGAAGACGACCGCGCATGCGCGCTGCAATTCCCAAAGGCTTTCTTTGAAAGCTGGGGAAAATTGCTCCGCGAGGGCTCCGTCGGCGCCGACGTCACCCATAAGTGAGGACTGATTCCTGCTGCTCCTGGAGAACACCTGTTACAGGTGAGTAACTACGCTTTCCATGCTGCCCCTGGTAGTTGCTGCAGATACAGCAATTCTTAGGGGTTAAGCCACTGGTTTTGTTCACTACTCAACCAGGGATTCCCCTCCACTAGCAATCCTCCTCACTTCAGTGCTAAGTTCCAAACAGGTTATCAACCTTGTTTGGGAAACCCTATTATCACAGTCTGGTTGGTTAACTTCTATTCTTCGCCCCCTTGTCCTTGGCAGAATAGCTGGTTACCTGTTGGCTTTTCACAGCCAGTTTTTTCTTCTAACCAACCTGCAGCATGCTTTCTGCATCTCTACAGAGTAGCTTTGCACTATGGGCCCTTGCTAGAAAGCATTAGTGTATGTGTCTCATATCCCCTTGTGTTAAATGTATCCCCCAATTGTGTTGTGACCACTTTGATTGAAGGAGAAGGTGGTATACAAAACTGTCTAAATAAATAAATTAGTATCTTGCCTAGTAGATAACCCCAGATGGTTAGGGGGGGTTTCCCCAGTCATGTTCATGTCTGGCAGGTATTCCCTACCCTTACCATCTCATCTTAAATCTCTTTTGAGGCATAAGCCTCAGGCCTTTTATTACGTGAAAACCTAAAGGAGGGCCAATTCCCTGGCTTGGCCCATATCTCCTTGGGTCTTCTCGTCAGAGGTAAATTTCTTCAATAGCAGCTAGAGGACGCCTAATACCCATCTTGCCCTCATAGGCGGGTCACTAGGGTATCTTCCTACAGAGGCGTCCTCTATCCATTTTCCATACTGCAATTCTGGAGATATCTGGACTTCCTGTCTGCAGACTGAAGTTATCCTCTGCAATTTTCACGTAGGCCATCCTGGTTATTCAAGAGCTCAAATTCTGCAAGGAATTCAGACTTCTTGTCAGGGAGACCTCTCCTCTGACTCTGCCAGTCATAACCAGGAAAAGAGGATTCTCTATGTCTCTATTCAAGCAGGTATCAACCTTCTTGCTGACAGATAAATCTTTCTCTCTCCCTATATACCTAGGGGGGATGAGGTTTTATGGACATCTCTCCATCCTTATACCTGGAGACATGTGTCTATATGCCTGCCTATTCATATAGGTATATATAGATAGATATAGATAAGTATATATATCTATCTATATATATCGGTGTGTCTTCTGCCCATACATATCTCTTATAGTTATATGCCTATATACCCTATAGGTGTATTTATTTATTTATTTTATTTAACAGTATTTCTAAACCGCCTTATCTTAATAATCAAGGTGGTATCACAGCAAGCAATCAGGTAAAGTGTGTGTGTTGTACATGCAGTGAGGATAAAACTTAGCTGTGTGAGGGATGTGTTGGGTGCTTGATTTGTTTGAGCTATATACAGGGTGGGCTATTTACAGTGGTGCTAGAATCATATTTTATATATATTCAGTTGTTTGGGAGGATTGGAGTGCTGTTATCCATTCTCTTAGGTTATGTGATGTGACCATAGTGCTCTATGAACAGCATGGTTTTCAGTTGTTTTCTGAAGTCTTTGAGGTCTGGAGTTGCCCTTAGATCGTCCGGTAGATTGTTCCATATTGTTGGAGCAGCCATGGAGAGAGCTCTGTCTGTTGTGTCCTTGCGTGTGTGCTTGTACTCATTTGGGGTGCTGACTCGGTTGCATGTTTGACTTCTTCTGGGACGTGCGCTGGTTTCCGGTTGTATGAGCAGGTGGAGGCTGTTGGCTGATGTGTGTTCTTTTATCTTAAATAGGTTTATGATAGTCTTGTATCTGATGCGAGCAATGATTGGGAGCCAGTGTAAGTCCTTTAGTGTAGGTGTGATGTGCTCCTGCCTTGCGGCTCCGAATATGATTCGAGCTGCAGTGTTTTGTGCCAGCTGTAGTGGTTTGAGAGCTTGTTTTGGTAGTCCGAGGTATATCGGATTGCAGAAGTCCAGTATTGGGGTTATCAGTGCTTGACAGACTGTACGGAAGTGTTCTGGAGCGAGGAGTGGTTTCAGTCTCCTGATGATTCGCATCCTGTAATATGCTTTTTGGATTGTTTTGTCTATGTGAGGTTTGAGGTTGAGTTTACTGTCCAGAGTAACCCCAAGGTATCTCACCTCCGATCTTATCGGTATCGTGGTGCTTTGTATCTTTATGTTTGGTGGGTGTGTGAAGCTTTGGTTTCGAGTGATGATTAAAGCTTCAGTCTTGTTGTAGTTTATAGCTAGATTGTTGTTTTGGCACCACTTCGCCATTTGGGTAAGGCAGTCTGCTATCTTAGAGAAGTCCGGGTTTTCGATTGATATCGGGGAGTATACCATTATATCGTCTGCGTATATTGTGTATTGGATGTTGTTCTCTTTCATAATGTTGCATATTGGTTGGATGTAGATGTTAAAAAGGAGTGCTGAGAGTGCGGATCCTTGTGGTACTCCTTGTTGGACGTTTATGGGCCGGGAGGTGTCCTGTCCCACCTTGACCTGTAGCTGTCTTTCTGTTAGGTACGAGTGGAAACCATTTTAGAGTGGTACCGTGTATACCAGTGTTCTTCAGTCTCTCCAGGAGTATATTGTGATCAACTGTGTCGAACGCTGAGGAGATGTCGATGAAGATCATTATAATTCCATTCCTGATGTCGTCAATTATTCTTATGATGCTGTCGAAGAGGTAGATCAGGAGAGTTTCGACTCCATGGTTGGGACGAAATCCGTGTTGGTTGTCGTCGAGAGTTCCGTGTTCGTCAATGTGTTCCTGAAGTTGTAGTTGAACCGTCTTTTCGATTATTTTTGCGAGGAAGGGTATGCTGGAGATTGGTCGGTATGCTGCTGGGTCCTTTTTGTCGAGAGAAGTTTTCTTTGTGATTGGTCTTACTGAGGCAAGCTTTAATTGCTGTGGCATGAGTCCTTGAGTGAGTGAGTTGTGTACCATTTTATGAATGTTTGGTATGAGGCTTGCTTTGGTGGCTTTGACCCATGACACTGGGCAAGGGTCTGTAGGAGCAGTGCTTGTGTTGATTGTGGAGATGATGTCTGATATCTGCTCTTTTGAGGGTGAGTGGAATGTGCCCCAGGTTTTGGGGTGGACGTTCGTTCTGTTGGTTCTACTGGGTGTTGAGCGCTCTGTGGAGTGAAATTTGTCTTTGATGTGGTCGGCGAATATCTGTGGATCCACTTGTATTTCTCTTTCTGCTGCTTGCTCTTTTGTCAGGGTTTTTACTATTTCGAAAAGTTCTCTGGGTTTGTTGATGGAAGAGTTTATCAGGTTTGTGTGGAATTCTCTCTTTGATTGGTTGATGTGTTCATTGTATTGTTTTTGCTTTGTTAGGTAAAGATGTTGGTCGGAAGTAGTTTTGTTTTTTCTCCATCTCCGTTCAATTTTCCTGAGCTCCCTCTTTTCCTGTCGTATTTTTGCTGAGTACCATGGTTTGTTTTGTCTCTTGTTGTGGTGTTGTTTCTTGGTCCTGTCAACGGATGGTTTGGCGGCGTTAGCTAGGACATTGTTCCAGTTGGAAACTTGTTCCTCCAGGTCCTCTGAGTCAATGTTCAAGTGTTGTATTGTGTCCTGGATGAATTCGTCCTTGTCAAAGGACTTGAATCGTCTTTGTGTGTGTGGGAAGTTCGCTCTTTCGCTTGTCCAGTCTTCTTGTGATTGCAGATTTGTCTCGATTAAGTAATGGTCAGACCATGGTACTGGGGTGATGGTGGGTGTAGAGATTAGGTCTCTTGAAGTTAGGTAGTTTGATGCGAAGATGAGGTCTGGGGATGATCCTAGTCTGTGTGTTGGTGCATTGACTATCTGTGTGAATTGAAGTGATGACATTGCCTGAAGGAAGGCCTCTGCATCTTTTGTATTGGCGGACTTGAGGTTGAAGTCTCCGATTAGTAGTGCTGGTTTGTTGTTTGACGTTATGGCACAGGCTTCTTCGAGTATGAAGGTTAGTTCGTCGGGTGGAGCACGGGGTGCTCTGTAGGTTAGGCAGATTGCAATATTCTTGTTCTTGATGCTAATTGTGTTACACTGCTTTGTATCTGTGAGATTCAGTGTCTTGAACTTGAGTTCTGTTTTTGCTATTATTAGGACTCCTCCTCCTCGCTTGTGGATGCGTGGGCAGTTGTATGCTGAGTAGTTGTTCGGTACTAGTTGGTTGAGTAGTACACTGTCGGTAGGGTTGAGCCATGTCTCTGTGATGCATATTATGTCTGGCTGTCGCTCTTCAATGTGGTCTACCAGAGTGTGTATCTTGTTGCAGATGGATCTGGCGTTTATGAGCTCAATTGATGTTTTCTTTGTGGAAGAGGTTGTTGCGACGTGTGCTTCCTTAGGGCCGGTGTTGGGGTTTGATTTGTGTCTGTTTTGTCTCCTTGTTTGGGAGGTTGCGAGTGTCTCTTTGTGTGTGTGTTGTGGACCGAGATATGGCAGTGCAGTTGGTGGGTACCATGGTGTGTTTGTTTGGGGGTAGTGGGGGTGTGTAGTTGGTGGGAGGAGTTGTGTGACTAGTAGGTATAGTGGGAGGAAGTATGTGGTGTGCATGTTGATAGCTTGTGATGTTCTGATAGGGCGACACCTGTGTCCTTAGGTTTTCGTCTGTTGTTTGCTTTTTTGAGGAGAGCTGTACTTGTTGCAGGGGCTTGTCCTGGGGATGTGAAGTTGTATCTGTTGCGGTGCGGGAGCCTGTCCCGTGGAGGGAGCCTGTCCCTTGGATGTGAAGCTGTATCTGTTGCGGTGCGGGAGCCTGTCCCGTGGAGGGAGCCTGTCCCTTGGATGTGGAGCTGGATCTGATGCGGTGCGGGAGCCTGTCCCGTGGAGGGAGCCTGTCCCGTGGATGTGGAGCTGGATCTGTGGCGGACGCCTTGGTGCGGGAGCCTGTCCCGTGGAGGGAGCCTGTCCCGTGTGTGTGGAGCTGGATCTGTGTTGGTCTCCTTGGTGCGGGGGCCTGTCCCGTGGATGTGGAGCTGGGTCTGTCGCTGTGCGGGAGCCTGTCCCGTGGAGGGAGCCTGTCCCGTGGATGTGGAGCTGGATCTGTGGCGGTGCGGGAGCCTGTCCCGTGGAGGGAGCCTGTCCCGTGGATGTGGAGCTGGATCTGTGGCGGTCGTCTTGGTGCGGGGGCCTGTCCCGTGGATGTGACGCTGGATCTGTCGCGGTGCGGGAGCCTGTCCCGTGGAGGGAGCCTGTCCCATGGAGGTGGAGCCGGATCTGTGGTGGTCGCCCTGTTGCGGGGGTCTGTCCCGTGGATGTGGAGCTGGGTTTGTCGCGGTGCGGGAGCCTGTCCCGTGGAGGGAGCCTGTTTCGTGTGTGTGCAGCTGGATCTGTTGATGAACTCTTGGTCTGACCCACTATGGTACATCCCAAGTCCCTATGTTCTTATCTAGCTAAAGATGACATTGCTCTAACATAGCATCAGCACTGGCATATCTCTGGGTTTAAGGTATCAATCTGGACAAACATGGTAATACCAAATATGGCCTATAAACGATGGTAGTTAACAACACTGGCATATCCCTGGGTTTACAGTATCGATCTGGACAAACATGGTAATACCTAATATGGCCTGTAAACGCTGGAAGCTAACAACAGTATCCAGAGGGAACTAGTCACTAGAGTGCCCAACACTGATCTTGGATTCTAGTCCCAAACATGAATTTCTACCCTTTAAATTAGTATTTTTATGAGAGGCAGGAGGATAATCCTAGCTGTAGAGAGTGGTGCTGCTGCAATCAGATGATTTAAACAGAACTATACATTCAATTATTGTTAGGAGTGCAGTTAATTCATATAAGTAATGAAGCAGTGTTGATAGTTTAAAAATCACTCAAATGAGTGTGACTTACGTGCCCCAGAGTTTCAGCTCTTTAGGCAGTTCGGCGTCTTCGGAGTTGGTATTCTGCGTTTCCACTGTGAGTTGGTGGATTGTCAGTTCCTTGATTGTACGCGAGCTCGACCCCGAGGGAGCTCAGCTGTACCAAGAGGGAGGTGTAGTCTCAGCGTCGTTTTTTCTGTTATGTTTCTGTGACGATCTTGGGGGTGCCTTTGCCTAAGGGCCGTGCCAAAGGGCCCTCTTGCGCGGCCCTCAGGCGCGGGCCCGCAAGGCGCGGGTGCGCCTGTGGCGTTCTCCTTTTAAATGGAGAGCTGTGCCCCGATTGGGTAGAGATGCTCTGAGACACGCTGCTGGAGGGGTGGAGCCAAAAAGCAGCTTCCCCCGAAGAGCTCTTTTGTGTGCAGCAAGGTCTTTTGTAGCTGGCTTGCTCTTTTCTTGCCGCCGATCTTCTGGAGCAGGGCAGGCTCCCTTCGATGAGGCTTCGACTCGGGTAGATGGCTCAGCTCCTCCTGGAGCTAAGCAGAGCAAGAGAGGATCCTGTGCCTGTGACTTCTCCTTTTAAATGGAGAGCTGTGCCCCGATTGGGTAGAGATGCTCTGAGACACGCTGCTGGAGTAGATATATATATATATATATATATATATATATTTCAAATCATTTAGAATCCCTCCAGCAAAGGCTTCAACGATCCTGTGAGCAGTGAGTGAGAATCAGCTGTGCCTACTTAGTTGGGAACTGTGTGTGAGAGAGAACTGCAGCCAATCTGAGCACTTTTCAAATCATTTAGAATCCCTCCAGCAAAGGCTTCAACGATCCTGTGAGCAGTGAGTGAGAATCAGCTGTGCCTACTTAGTTGGGAACTGTGTGTGAGAGAGAACTGCAGCCAATCTGAGCACTTTTCAAATCATTTAGAATCCCTCCAGCAAAGGCTTCAACGATCCTGTGAGCAGTGAGTGAGAATCAGCTGTGCCTACTTAGTTGGGAACTGTGTGTGAGAGAGAACTGCAGCCAATCTGAGCACTTTTCAAATCATTTAGAATCCCTCCAGCAAAGGCGCGCCCGCGCGCCTTGCGGGCCCGCGCCTGAGGGCCTCGCAAGAGGGCCCTTTGGCGTGGCCCTTAGGCGTGGAACGAAGGCGCTTAGAGATCAGGATCAGCGTTTTAACACGCAGGTGAAAGATTTGAATATCGGCAATTTAATATTTACATCCAGCAGTTGCCGGTTCTCTAAGCAAGCTCAAGAAGAAGTGTTGTCTACGCCGGATAATGAACGTATCCTTTTCATGAGCTTCCATCTGCCTCTTTTTCCCGGCAAGAAACACTGTGAAAGTCGTTGGAGCTAAAGAAGGTATGTCATTAGTTTTATGCAAATTGGCAGCAACAGCCTTCGTTAGTTAAAAAAGAAGTATCATAGTCATGGTCAAGCCCACCTTCCACCCCAAATTTCTCTTGGACACCCTTATCATCCTTCAACGATTAGGCACACCCCACTTACAGCTCCAACATTTATATATGGCTTCTAACAATCATATCAATATACCACATTTGGAATTGCTCTTCCACGAGATCTCACAGTAAATCCTGTAACAAACATGATGTTGGCAGCCACCTCAATCATTTGAATCCTAAAGCATGCCCTAAAAAACCCCACACACTAAACATCACCTCTATAGAACTTATGAATACTAGATCAGTAAGAAACAAAATTCATTTAATCAGAGATCACATTGTGGACCAGCACCCAGACATTTTATGCATTACAGAATCTTGGCTCTCCCCCTCTGATAGTGTCCTCCTCAACCAACTGGTCCCCTCTACATACTCCGCCTTTAATAATCCTCGCACTCTAAAGAGAGGTGGCGGAGTTCTAATCATTGCTAAAGACTCATTGCAACTTCAAACACTCACTTCTAGCAACTCTGAGCATTGCAGTTCTATTGCAGTGGGAAACAAGTATCTAACTATTTGCCTTGTTTATAGGGCCCCCCACGCACCAGCTGAAGAGCTAACTACCACTCTTGAAACTGTCTGTGCAATCACCACAATTCACAAACCTTTAATCTTACTAGGTGACTTTAATCTCAGCTCTGCAACTAACAATGATAGGCAAACCTTCCTTCAGGCAATGGACTCTTTACTATTCTCTCAGCTAATAACCACTCCCACCCATAGACATGGTTCCACACCAGACCTAGTTTTTGCCCCAAATTATCTCTTAGACAAGGGATTTATTTCCTCACCCATAATCACCCTGATTCCTTGGTCTGATCATCACAGAATCAAAATTGAATTGACAAACAATACGGCCAAGTTCAACATAACACATTCTGCTTCATTTGGAATCAGAAGATTTAAAGCTTTCAAAAAAGATCAATTCTTAAAAGACACACTACCCTACCTCAACTCGGATGAACCTAACTTGGACAAACTGGTTAAGAATTGGAACATTACCATCAGTACAGCAGCAAAATCCAAACCGTACATAAAATCAAAGAACGTAAGACAACACGCTCCATGGTACTCCAATACAATTCGCAACGCTAAAAGAGAATTAAGAAAGCTAGAACGCCACTGGAGACGCTCCAAATCTCCAACTGCACAAAACACTTACTTAACAAAGCAAAAAAGATATAATGATCTTATTAACGATACAAAACGAGAGCATCACACAAACACCATTCTGAAAGCCTACAATAAACCCAGAGAACTCTTTGAGATAGTAAAAGACCTAACTAAAGAACCAAGTCCTGACAAAGACATACAAATCAACCCTCAAACCTTTGCAAACTTTCTCCATGAGAAAATAGGTCACATACCAACTCAAATACATACCGAAACCTACAGCTCCATCATAACAACAACAACAATAACAACAAGTTGGGACAGTTTCCACACTCCTTCAACCAAACAGATTTCGGATATCATCTCTGCTCTCAATACTAGCACTGCCCCTACTGATCCTTGCCCAGTTCAATGGCTCAAAGCAACCAAGCATAACTTCCTCAGTTATATACACAATATCGTATCCATATCCCTATCTCAAGGAATAATACCCGAACAACTTAAACTAGCCTCAATAAGGCCTATCCTCAAAAAGACAAACCTGGATAAGAACAATCCAGCGGCTTATAGGCCAATCTCTAGCATACCATTCCTAGCCAAAGTAATAGAAAAAGCAGTACAGCTACAACTCCAAGACCATGTTGACGACCATGCCCCACTCGATCTACATCAACATGGCTTTCGCCCCAACCATGGAGTTGAAACACTGCTGCTATATCTGTTCAATGATATCACCCAGACCATAGACAATTACAGGCAAGGATCTTTATTGATCTTCTTAGATATTTCAGCGGCTTTCGACACAGTTGACCACACTATCCTCCTATCAAGATTGGAAAGTATCGGTATCTCTGGTACTGTCCTTAGTTGGTTTAACTCTTATTTAACAAACAGGCAGTTTCAGGTTAAAATTGGAAACAACACTTCACAGCCTACAAATATCAAGCAAGGAGTACCTCAGGGATCTGCGCTTTCTTCCCTTCTATTCAACGTTTTTATTCAGCCAATTTGTCAAATTATGGCAGCCCATCAAATAAGTTATACGATTTATGCAGATGACATCATGATTTATACACCGATTGATCTCATTAACCCCGACTACAGCAAGATCACAAATTGCCTTGACAACATGTCTTCCTGGCTCACATGCAATAACCTTGCCTTAAACTACAATAAAACAGAGGCGCTTATTGTCACTCGAAACACCGACTTCAACCCCCCACCTTTCATTAAATACAACAACATTACAATACCAGTTAAGGATGAAGTTAGATATCTTGGAATTACCCTCGATAAAGGTCTAACCCTCCAGTCACACATCAGAAAAACTGTGAGGTCTGCATACTACAGAATGAAAGTGATTAGACGCCTCAAGCCCTTACTCTCATATGACCACTTCCGGTCTGTCTGCCAAGCCTTAATAACTCCTATTCTGGACTTTTGTAATCCTATCTACTACGGTCTTTCAAAACACTCACTTAAACCTCTTCAGATGGCTCAGAACACGGCAGCCAGAATTATTGCTGGCTCAGCATCTCAAGATCACATTACCCCTACTCTCAAAGAGCTCCACTGGCTTCCAATAAGCCAGCGCGTCAAATACAAGATGGTAATTAATATATTCAAGATCAGACATAAATGCTCTGCTTTTAGCCTTCATAACCTCTTACTCCAGAATAACAACAGGCCAAGACGAATAACTACATCAAACACCCTCAGCACCCCAAGTAGTTTCAGAAAAGCGTGTAAATGTACTACACAAAGGGCAATTTCCTTATCGGCCCCACTTATATGGAACTCTCTCCCTCCCGATGTGCGATCCATGGATGATTTAAAGGAGTTCAGAAAACAACTGAAATTTGTACTCTTCACTGAGTACTATGGCACAGACATCTAACAGTCTCTATTATTATAGCCTGCATGTAACTTGTTTTACTGTAACGGTTCCTTGATGTTGCGTATCCCAATTTTACCGTCACTCTTTAGTTTAATCAGTGTATGCCCCCCTGTCTCTGTTCTCCCTTCTTGTGTCTGGTAACCGCTTTGATTTAAGGAAAAGGCGGTATAGAAAACCTGTTAAATAAATAAATATATTTAAATATATATATATATTTATAGATATAATGAGATATATTTTTAGATAGATCTGTATCCATCTACTTATCTATCTGTCTGTCAGGTTCAGGTATCTCTACATTCCTATATGAGCCTGACAGATGGGCACTACCCCTATCAATGCTGTTCCAGCATACTTAGGGGGCTACAGTTATAACCACTTCCTGTGGTAATTAACATATTTTTTTCTTACCATAACCTTTTCAGGTTAGGTACTCTTGAAGCTCTCCATGTACCTTTTTTCTTTTCTAATTGACCCCATTTAGGAAAGACATTGCGGAGCTTCAGTTGTTCTAAGCTTAAGCTTTCTTTAATAGTACCTTCTGCATCTCTGCTGAAGCTCTACCTCTTATGCTACCCCAGTTTTCCCCTGGGGCTATTTCTCACCCTGAAGGGTTCTGACTGCCACTTGTTTTTTCTTCTACTTATTACCTCTACTTCTCAGTGAGGTACCCCTTGAGCACATTCACTGGCTCTTCTATCAGATCCAGATGTAGCTCAGTGCACTTGTGCAATGCCAACAAGGGAGGCCCAGATTACAATATTTCATTACTAAATGCCCTAGATACAGGATCTTCCCCTTTTGAAGCCCTGTTCTAACCAGCTGTTCCACAGCTCCTTTTCTATATTCAACTCCTACCCTCCATCCCCAGGATGCCTGAGGTCCTGAGGAATAGCATGGCTTGTTCTAGACTTGCAACATGCTAAGACTCCTCCGGGCATCTGAGCTTGGGAGTCCCCATATGTGAAGACTCATTCCTGCTTGTTCCTGGAGATAGCACAGTTACTTACCTGTAACAGGTGATCTCTGGGAACAGCAGGAATAAGTCTTCACAACCCACCCACCTCCCCTAGGAGTTGCATTTCTCTATCTCTCTCTTTCCCTTCCTTGCTCTCTCTCTCTTTGTCTCAGCTTTAAAACTTAACTGAGGAGAGGCAGTTGGGAAGGTGGGAAGGCAGCACGCAGGCATGTTGGGATGCTTCCAAAAGCTTTCTGATTGGATGCTGGGAAGCGTTCCCGCGCAGACTCCGTCGGTACCAACATACCCATATGTGAAGACTTATTCCTGCTGTTCCCAGAGATCACCTGTTACAGGTAAGTAACTGTGCTATTTAGAGACATACACGAGCGTGCCATACAGTACTGGATCAGGACTTTGGTTCACATGTCTGACTAGGGCTTCTTTTGTCAATCTGGCCAGTTTTTTCTAGAACACACCTCATTTAAGACTAGATATACAGAGCATTTATGCCATAGATGCACATTAGAAAAAGTATTTAGTACATATGACCTTTGTCTTATTGTAGGCTATAGATAATCCTAAATGTAAACAACAAACAAACCACTTGGACCCCATTTTCTAAAAATGTACAGATGACACAAAGCATCAATGTGAAGTACGGCTTTTTACAATTGTCAACACTAATGCCACCCTGGCATTTTAGGTATGTTGCATACAATATCTTGAGAAATAATTGAAAATATTCCAACTGTGTAGTCATATTTTAATAGTATTTACATAATAACATAAATGCCATACTGGGTCAGACCAAGGTCCATCAAGCCCAGTATCCTGTTTCCAACAGTGGCCAATCCAGGTCACAAGTACCTGGCAGGTTCCCAAAGAGGTACACAGGTTCCACAGTATTTGTCCCAGGGTAAGCAGTGGATTTTTCAAATCCTCTTTAATAATAGTTTATGGACTTTTTCCTCTAGGATCTTGTCCAAACCTTTTTTTAAACCCAGCTACACTAACAGTTTTTACAACATCTTTTGGTAACAAATTCCAGAGTTTGATTACGCGCCGAGTGAAAAAATATTCTCTCTTATTCCTTATCGTCCCTCCAGTCCACTCCCATACTTATGGGTAGTGCATCTCTTCCAGCAGCTTGGAGACTGAGCATGTCATCTTTTTGATGACTCTGGTATACTTATACAGCTGGCACCTCCTACCAGCTCCAGAATGCTCAGTCTCCAAACAGCTGGAGGAAGAGGTGAGCCAGGATGCTGGACTCACTGGGGAGACAATTAAGGAGAGAGGGTTTCTTTTGATTTTTTTTAAGCTGGTAATCCCTTTTATCTTTGGTTTCTTAGAGGACTCTTGCCTATTAGTGAGAGATAGCAAGGTACAGCGCTTGAGCTGGCCGGACAGAGGTCCCCCTCCCCCCCATGCCTTCTGGCTCGGGGAACGGAGGAGGTATATGAGGGGTTGAAGAGCAATGGAAAAAAAGATCTGTGGGCTGGCGGCTCCCGAACCTGTTACCGGGTGAGGAGCTACATGCTGGAAACAAGACTAGCAAACTGCAAAAAAAAAAAAAGAAAGAAAAGGGCCTTATGGAGCACTTCCCTCCCCACCCGACACCGAAGCCTTGCAACGCAGCTGAGCGTGGGAGTGGGGGAATGGCACAACTTGCTTTGGACACAGCAGCTTTGTCAGAGAGCAGGAGTGAAGTAGTGGAAGGTGCTCTGACACACAGTGGCTGACCGTGTGGCCCTCGTGGCTGCCGACCACATGGTGAGAGCGGCCTATCAGCGAGCGGGAATCAGGTTTGTGTAGAGTGGGCATGGGGGGAAGAAGCCTGCCATTGCTAGGAGCAGCCTAACAGCCTTGGGTTCTTGCCCCTCAGCTTCTCCTCCTCCCGGCTTGGGTCCTTTTTAGCGGACTGTTTCCTCTGTGGGACTCTTGAGCACCACAGTGTTTAAAAAAAAAAAGAGAGGTAAAGAGGGATAGCTCTCTTGTTTTATTTCTTATGCCTTTATTTTTAATTTTAGGTGGTTTTAGGTTACTTTTAGGTTATTTTTAGGCTAGGTTTCCTTATCTTTTCCCACTCGAGCTGGTATTGGGGGCAACGGGGGAAAGTCAGCCAGATAAAGCACCATGCCAGCGAGACTGCAATGCCTGGTATGCGGGACCCGGCGGGGAGCAGTATCGGACGCGGCATTTGCCACAGATGTGCGAATGAGGCCAGGTCAGTGAAGCAGGACCTGCTGGCAAGTACGGATCAGGAAAGGAGTTCCACCTTGTCCCAGGAGTTCAGGGCCACCTCAGAGGCAGAGGTTAGGGAGGCAGGGACCATGTCCCTGTTGCTGGATCTGCCGGTTTGCTCCCACCCCCCACCTCCAGACCCTCCACTTCTCAGGACCTGGAGGAGGCTGGGGAAATTTCTTGCCAGAATTCGTCCTGCTGCTGCACAAGGCATTCAGCCTGTGCCAGCAAGGGTCGCAGGGTCCCCTACTGGCGCAAGAGCACGCTACAAAGCAGTCCGTGGGCCCGAGGGAAACCGGGTTGGTTGTGGAAACGTCAAAGAGTGCGAGACTCTCGGACAATTGGGGAGAGCAGTCTCCACTGTCCGAAGGCCTGGATGGGTTGGACCTAGACATGGAAATGGATGTGGACGATGAGGAGCTTTAGAAGGTGGTTAGATTCCGGAGCAGGAAGAGCACTATTTGCCAGGAAGAGTTGCCGGCACTCATTGTTGACTCTTTAAAGGCCTTTAATATGCCCACAGGCCTCCAGGCAGAGAAAGAAGCGCTGAAGGACCCCTCTGCTTCAGGCGGTGTGAAAGATTCAGAAGGTTTTCCCGGTCCATCAAGTGGTCAAGCAGATGATCCAGGATGAGTGGGATTTGCTGGAGGCTGGCCTACAGGGGGGGGGGGGGAGTGCGGACCATGACGTGCCTGTACCTGTTGCTGGAGCAGGAAAGAAAATTGCTCCAGTCTCTGAAAGTAGATGTGGCGATGTTTGGCGGTGAACAAGAAGACAACTATCCCGGTTGAAGGAAGTGCGGCACTCAAGGATTTCCAGGATAGAAAGTTGGATACTTTATTAAAGCAGGCTTTTGATATCAACACCCACACACTTCAGGCTTCTGTTTGTGGAGCCTGGGTGGACAGAGCTTGTCTCCAGTGGTCTCAACTGATTCAGTAGCCGGGGGATCCGGCAGCAGAGTTGGCAGGGGAAGCAGCAAAACTAGAATTGGGAGCGGCTTACCTCACGGACACCCACTACGTTCTTATCAGGAGCCTTTCCAAGAGCATGGCCTCCATGGTGGTGGCACACCGCTACTTCTGGCTATGGAATTGGGTGGCAGATAGTTCCTCCAAATCCCAGCTCAGCAAGCTCCCCTTCAAGGGGAAGCTGTTGTTCGGAGAGGAGTTAGACAAGTTAGTAAAGGACTTTGGAGTCCAAGGCCGGACGCCTCCCTGAGCATAAGCAGAAGCAGGGCCGCAATCCTTCTACAGCAAGGACTCAGATGAGGGAATTCAGGAGTTTTCGGATGGCCCCCCTCACATCCTATCAAAGGGGATGCTTTCCATTGAAGAGTCAGGGGTTTCAAGGCTTTCAAGGAGCAGGTAGGGGATTTAGTACCTCCTCCTCAGGACCCAAAAGAACACAATGAAGTGAGGGGGGCCCAGGTGGGGGTTGCAGCCTGTGGGAGGTCAGCTGTGGGAGGTTTACCCAGCTTGGACCTGGATCACGTCTGACCAGTGAGTTCTGGAGGTCATCCAGGAGGGCTATGCCCTTGATCTGGCGTGTCCAGTAAGCCAATCCTTCATTCAGTCCCCCTGCGGGTCCCAAGGCAAGGCTGCAGCAGTAAAGGACACTTTGACTCAGCTTCTACAACTGGGACAGTAGCTCTGGTCCCCGAAGACCAGTATGGATGTGGTTAGTATTCCATTTACTTCGTAGTGCCAAAAAAGAGGGCTCCTTTCGGCCAATCCTCAATCTCAAGCACATGAATTGATGCCTATGGGTGCCACGGTTTCACATGGAGATGTTGCAGTCTGTTATAGTGGTGGTCCGAAAGGGGAAGTACTTGACATCTCTCAATCTCACAGAGGCATACTTGCACATTCCCATCTGACCAACCCATCAATAGTTCCTCCGTTTTGCTGTGCTGATGGGCCATTTCCAGTTCGAGTGTTGTCATTTGGCCTGGTGACGGCTCCCCCATACCTTCACCAAGATCATGGTTATAGCGCCAGTGGCGCTCCACAAGGAGGAAGTTCTGATACACCCGTACCTCTACAACTGGTTGATTCAGGCAAAGTCCAAAGAGGAGAGTGAACAGGGGATGACAAGAGTGATAGAGTTCTTGTGGAGTCTCGGTTGGGTGATCAACCTGGCCAAGAGCAGTTTAGTCCCATCACAGGAGATCGAGTACCTGGGGGCACACTTCGACACCCGCAGGGGGGAAGGTCTTCTTGCCGGGTCATCTGGCGCAGGGCCAGCGGTGATTGATGCGGCAGTTCTTGAGGATGGTGGAATCATCAGCCTCAATTGAAAACAAAATACGTTCAAGAATAGCTCATAGGGAACTGAAGTCTAATGTATCTCCTATTCCTCTGACAGAACACTAGATCAGCTATAACTATGAAGGTCTCAGACTTCTTTTGGCACTACTTTTCAGACTTGCGTCTGGACTATGTATCGTGCCCAGTAGCATCAACGACCTTCAGTTATGTTATTTAAGTGAGGAGCTCTATTGCAGAAAACCATTGCTCTAAATCTTGTGGCTTTACCCAGACAACTAATTCATGTATGTTGTCAAGATCTTCTTCAAGCTCTAATGACAAAAGTTGATTTCTACAAAGTCATAATACTTAGCTTTCTGCTTGTTCTATTTAATTTGAAATCTCCGTTACTAGGCTCCTCTCTTATTTTTCAACAATTCCAATGCTCTCCCCAGGTACTGCTGTAGCGTTTCACTGCCTCGGTTTCTTCAGGGGATCGGTTCTTAGCCCTCATGTGCTCCACCGAAATCTAAATACAATGCTGCCCGCGTCCAATTTCCTCTGTGATTTTAAACGGACCTCAAGCCATGCGGATTCTCACCCTCCGCTCACTGAAAAGACGCCGTGCAGAGGAAATTGAACGCGGGCAGCATTGTATTTAGATTTCGGTGGAACACATGAGGGCTAAGAACCGATCCCCTGAAGAAACCGAGGCGGTGAAACGCTACAGCGGTACTTGGGGAGAGCGTTGGGATCGTTGAAAAATAAGAGAGGAGCCTAGTAGTGGAGATTTCAAATTAAATAGAACAAGCAGAAAGCTAAGTATTATGACTTTGTAGAAATCAACTTTTGTCATTAGACTTGAAGAAGATCTTGACAACATACATGAATTCGTTGTCTGGGTAAAGCCACAAGATTTAGAGCAACGGTTTTCTGCAATAGAGCTCCTCACTTAAATAACATAACTGAAGGTCGTTGATGCTACTGGGCACGATACATAGTCCAGACGCAAGTCTGAAAAGTAGTGCCAAAAGAAGTCTGAGACCTTCATAGTTATAGCTGATCTAGTGCTCTGTCAGAGGAATAGGAGATACATTAGACTTCAGTTCCCTATGAGTTATTCTTGAACGTATTTTGTTTTCAATTGTGGCATTGATCGTTCAAAAGACCAGAGCCAAGCGTGGAACCATCAGCCTGACATTATCTTCAGGTGCTCAGGACCATGGTGGCAACACTCAAGCTGGTCCCATGGGCAAGGGCCCACATGAAACCATTGCAGCGGGCACTGCTCCGTCACTGGTCCCACCAGAGGCATCAATTGTCAAGAAGTCTCCCCTGCCCATTGCCTATCAGAAAAACTCTCAGGTGGTTGCTTCACCCAGGAAACCTGGTGGAGGGCATGCCCCTTGAGGCTCCTCAGTGGATCCCGCTGATGACCGATGCCAGCCTGTCCTGCTGGGGAAGGGTCCCACTGCAAAGGGCACATTGTCTAGGGATGCTGGAGTCCGCAGGAAGCCCTTTGGTCTATCAACAAGTTGAAGATGCGGGCTGTGGCCCTGGCGTTCCAGAGCTTTGAGCTGTGGTTGCAGGGAAAAGTGGTCTGGGTGGTCTTGGACAATGTGGCCACGATAACCTACATCAACCACCAAGGAGGCATGGGCAGCACCTCCTTTTGAGGAAGAGGCAGAAAGGACTGATGAAGTGGGCAGAGGGCCATCTCCAATCATCGTCAGCACACGTAGCAGGAGTCAAACATGAGCCGGATTATTTGAGACGGGTCCGCGTGGATTCTTGAGAGTAGGTGCTCTGCCAGGAGGTGTTCATGCAGGTGGTGAACAGATGGGGCACTCCAATCATGGACCTCATGGCGAGGTGGCCCTCTGCCAAGGTGAGTCGGTTTTTCAGCAGGAGACAAGAAAGGATGTCAGAGTGCTTGGACACCCTGGTGCAGAGGTGGCCTACGAAGGGTCTCCTGTATGTGTTTCCTCCATGGCCACTGATAGGCAGAGCCGTGCAGAGAATAGAGGCTCACCGGGGGTTGGTCATCCTGATCACCCCAGACAGGTGTCCGTGGTATGCCAACCTG
The DNA here is from genome assembly GCA_033557465.1 of Ichthyophis bannanicus. NCBI lineage: Eukaryota > Metazoa > Chordata > Amphibia > Gymnophiona > Ichthyophiidae > Ichthyophis > Ichthyophis bannanicus. Next base: position 279,724,754 of record CM066041.1, read on the forward strand.
GTGCGGCTCCTAGCGGATCGGCTGTGGCAATTCCCAGTGTGAGAAGATCTCTTGACCCAGGGACCGGTCAGAATGCCTTAGGTGGATAGAGTCTCACTTACTGCATGGCTCTTGAAAGGGTGAGGTTGATGAAGACAGGTTACTCGGGACCAGTAATTTCAACCTTGCTGAAGGTTCGGAAGAGGTCTACCTGCCTCTCTTACATCAGGGTGTGGCGCATCTTTGAGGCCTAGTCCACAGACTGTCAGTGCCGACCTTCCAAGGTGACCATTCTGGACATCTTAGCATTCTTGCAGGCGGACTTTGAGAAAGGCTTAGCCACCAGCTCTGTGAGAGTGCAACTGGCAGCAATTTTCTGTTATCGGGGCAGAGTCCAAGGAATTTTGCTGGGTACACACCCAGATGTGGTATGATTCCTGGAGGCGGTGGTCTCGCCCTGGGATCTTAATTTGATTCTAGCAGCTCTTACAGGGGAACCTTTTGAACCAATGGGCTGGACTTCACTGAAGGATTTGACCCTCCAAGACTGTGTACCTGGTGGTGATTTTGCTTGGTGCGAAGGATTTTGGAGCTGCAGGCCCTATCGTGCCAGGTACCATTCCTTTCCTTTTCAAAGGAGGTGATCCTACGGCGGGTACCTTCCTTTTACCCAAGGTGGAATCAGCCTTTCATTTGAACCAGACTGTCTCCCTACTGGCTCTGAGAGCATGAGGAAGGAAGCCACGGACTTATGCCTGCACCTCTTGGATGTTCGGAGGGTGCTGAGGTGATACTTGAAGAGGACAGAGACGTTCCCCAGATTGGATCGACAGTCCTGTTTGGGGGGCCATGCAAAGGAGAGGCAGCGGCCAAGGTCTCCATTTCCAGGTGGATCAGAGAAACGATTGCTTCAGTGTACATCTTGAAGGGCAAGTTGGTGCCAGTGGGGTTGCAGGCACATTCCAAGCGTGCTCGGGCAGAATATAATCTAGTTCTGCCGGTGGAGATATGTAGGGCGGCGACATGGTCCTCCTTGCATACCTTTGCTCAGCATTATCGCCTGGATGCCAAGAAAATAGAAGATGCCTGTTTTGGTGGAGCATCCTTTGGGCCAGTATCGTGGGTACCTCCCGTTAATCAAGCTTCTCTGTTACATTCCAGAAGTGCAGGACTGGACTGGAGGGACGACAAGGAAAGAGTAATTAGACTTTACTTGCTACTTAGCGTTCCTGGAGCAACTCCAGTCCAGTCCTGAATCCCTCTGAGTGGTGCCATATGAGATTCTGGTAACACAACCCCAGCCCGGATGATGGGTTACTGGAGGAACAGGGATCAGTGATATGGATGTGGGCCTCTTGCAGGGCGACAACAGTAGGGGTGGACAGGATGAGCTGTCTGTCCCTCACTATACGTTCGGTGACGTAGGCTGGACGAGTCGCAGGTAAGCTGCTGCCTCGTTTGGGGGGGGGGATCCCTTCTGGGAGGGGGAGAGCATAGCTTTGTTTTAGTGTTAGAGTTGCATTTGTTTGACTACTTATTTGTTGCTCCTGTAAGTTTGGTTTGTCAGTAGGGTACTGGAGCTAGTGGGAGGTGCCAGCTGTATATCGGAGTCATCAAAAGGATGACATACTCCATCTCCAAGCTGCTGGAAGAGGTGCACTACCCAGAAGTGCAGGACTGACCTGGAGTTCCTCCAGGAACAGTAATTAGCAGGTAAGGTCTAATTACTCTTTAGTGTTTCATGGGTTACACTGTAGTTTCATTGCATGTCCCCTAGTCTTTTTACTTTTTGATGGAGTAACAAACTATCTACGTTTATCCATGATATTTAATTCATTATTTTATAGACCTCTATCATATCTCCCCTTAGCCATTTCTTTTCCTAGTTGAAGAGCCCTAATCTTTTAAGCCTTTGCTCATAGGGGCATCCTTTAGTCTCCTTTATCATTCTGATGGCTGTTCTCTGTACTTTTTGTAATTTTGTATTTTATTAGTTTTCCAACAGATACATAAGAGATGCCATACTGGGTCAGATCAAGATCCATCAAGCCCCCAGTATCTTGTTTCCAACAGTGGCCAATCTCGATCTCAAAGTACCTAGCAGTTTCCCCAAAAGATACAGGTTCCACAATGCTATTGGGACAAGCAGTGGATTTCCGGGGGTTCCCCTCAATAATGGTTTATGGACACATCCTCGAGGAACTTGTCCAAACCATTTTTAAACCCAGTTACACTAACTGCTTTTACTGCATCCTCCGGCAACGCATTCCAGAGTTTGATGAGTGAAAAAAATATTTTCTCTTATTAATCTTAAATAGGTTACACTGTAGCTTCATTGCATATCCCCTAGTCTTTTCTATATTTTGATGGCGTAAACAATCAATCTACGTTTACCTATTACACTCCATTAATTTATAGACCTCTATCATATCTCCCCTCAGCTGTCTCTTTTCCAGGTTGAAGAACCCTAACTTTTTTAGCCTTCCTTCATAGAGGTATCCTTCCATCCCCTTTACCATTTTGGTGTCTCTTTTCTGTTCCTTTTCTAATAACACTATATACTTTTTAAGATACGTGACCAGAATTGCACACAATATTCAAGATGCAGTCGCACCATGGAATGATACAGAGGCATTATATTATCCTTTGTTTTAGTCTCCATTCCTCTCCTTATGATTCCTAGCATTCTCCAGGAACAAGCAGGAAGTCATTCCTCACTTACGGAGCCTGTGTGGAGCAATTCCTCAGCTTTCAAAGAAAGCCTTTGGGATTGCCGCTATGCATGCGTGGTCCTCTTCCCGCCCAAGGGTGCCATCTTGCTCATTCTCCCTTTTTTCGCGGAGCCCATCGGACGCACGTCCTCGTCCCTTGGAAAAAGTTTTGTGTTTTTCACCTTAACAGGCCTTTCTATTTTCCGGTTTGTGATAAAGAAGATGCTAGTGAGCCTATGGAGATAGGAAAAACTAGTGAATGTACCTTTAAAGAATGTGACAGATCTGCAATACACACACTGCAGAGTGCAGCTAGAGGGAGTAAGCACAGAGAGTCTGAAGTTAGGTTGCCACACCCAAGCTATCCTGATGTAGTTACAAACTTAGAGGATGATCACACACACCTGGGGGGAGTGAGAGAGACCCTGACAGAGAAGCAGCTTTATAAGCCTTGCTTAGCAGGAGAGAAAGGGGAGAAGAGGGAGAAGGTGACGAAGCAGCACCAAGCAAGGCAGCTAGAGTGGCTGTCGTTGCAGGATAAGAGAAAGTTCCAAAGAGGCCAGCAGACCCAAGGTGGAGAGCTCCAAGGAGAAGCCATCAGGAGAGGTATCAGGAAAGCACAGCTCAGAGAGAGAGAGCATAAAAGTCTTCCCACGTCTATGCCGGACTGGAAGTCTCAACGTGTTCAGAGGTGGGGGCCCAAGGCTCAAGCTAGGAGGCAGAAGAACCCAGCCTGGAACAGGGAGCCATTGGTTAACACCAGAGAGGAACTTAAGCAAGGAGGCCAGGAACTGTTTAACCGCAGCTGGAGAGAGGTTGGTGAACCTAATCAGAAAATAATAGCTCAAACCCCAGATACTTGTCTTCCATACCAGGTAGACCATTGCTGGAGGGAATTACAGAGATCCCCAGAGAAACTGTATCCTGGGAGACACGGGGAAAGCTCAGAGCAAGTTGATGTTTCTTCAGAGCAGGAAGAAATGCAGATAGATCCTAGCGAACAGGATTCCTTGCTACCTGAGTTTCCCATGGATTGCACATTATGTTTGGCTGGAAGCAGGGAGTCCTTAACTGAGGAATAGCTTTCAGGATGTGTGCTTTTTGAGTAACAGAGTAAAGAAGTCTAACTTGTTGAAGGTAAGAGCTTGTTTAATCAAAGGGATATTGCCTATCACCTGTGTTTGGTGTTGCTAAGGAATGAAAGGATAAAAGAGAACATTTTTTACTAAGCTTAATGAAGAAGTTTGTGTTTTGTTTTATCTGCTATGTTTTTGGATTAAAACGCCTGCACAGAAGTAATGACTGTGAAACTCATGCAACCTGAGTTTTGTAAATATCCTTGGAAATACTACCTGGGGAGAATAGCCTGATGCTTTATGTTGAACCTTGTGACATTGGGGAAATAAACCTATATCATTTACCTTCATACTGGTTTGTCACGGCCATACTTTTAAAAGGGAAACTACAACTCCCAGCATGCCTCAGTGCTGAAGATAGTTTCTCAACCCGTTTATGAAGGACATAATGTCCACCCTAGCTCTTTAGGCATGTGGCCGGGGGCTGGGGTGTGACAAGTTGCACCAGTCCTCTACCCGTCCTTCCCCTGCTCTACTTTTTAGAGCTGTCGGGGATACTCTTCTAATTTTTTCTGTTACGGGCTTCATGCCCTTTTTTCTCTCCTAACCGCTGGCCACGTGGGTCTTCGACCTTGCAGGGGCCATTTTTGTCCCCATGGCCACCGGTTTCAAAAAATGCGATAGATGCTCTAGGAACATGTCACTTACGGAAACTCATGACTGCGGTGCCTTGGAGCCAACCATGATCAGGAGCTCTGTTCGCTCTGCAAGAAAATGTCCTCTAAGGCCCTGCTCAGCCGTAAACAGAAGTCCAAAGACATTTTCCAAAAGGTTGCCTGGGAATCCCCTGTGGCGCCCTCAGTATCTCTCCCCCGGTGGGGTCCCCCCTGCGGCCCCATGATCTCAGCAGCACTCCAAACAGGGGTCCCCAGAGGTGAAGCGGTGCAAAATGAAGGCCTCTAAGTTAGTGTCGGGGAGTCCCGACAAGCGGGAGCACTCATGCGCTCTGTCGCTTAGCCCCCTTCGGCTTTCCTTAGAGTCGGACAGGGAGCGGCCCCACAAGGTACCCCGCACAGAAGAGGAGGCCTCTGGCGAAGGCGCTCAGTCTCCTGAGGGTCATCCCAGTGAGGACCCCCTCTCCTCCTCGACACCCGACCCGATGACCCCGGATCAGCGTCGCAGGGCCCTATGCCTGCGTGGGAATCCTGCATGCTGGCGTTGGAATGCAGTGTTTCTGAATTCATCGCTTCCCAGCAGGCGCTCACGGCCAACTTTGCTGACTCGTGCCCAGAGACCGTGGGTCCCCCACATGGGACACCTAAATCCGTCCAGGAAGCCCCTGAGAGCTGTGGGCCTCCTGAGGGTCCTTGACGGCTGTCTCGATCGCTCTCCCATTCCTCGGAGGTGCGGTTGTCCAGGACCTCCGGCTCCAAGCGGGCGCCGGCCATTGGACAGGGCGATCTGCCCAGCTCAGACTCCACGACTGATTTTTCGGAATGGGAGTCCAGTGGGGACACCTCCCCAGAAACCCGTACCCACCGGGATCTTCAGTCGGACCCCTCGCCGCCCACCCAAGGGCACCTCCTTCCTGGTGTTCATTTGGGACATGGCATGGGCCCTTAACCTGGCCACCCAGGCCAAGGAGGACCCTCGGGCTGAAGAACTCAACATTCTTCAGTACAAGTCCCCGCCCAGGGAATCCCTCACTGTGCCTGTACCTCGATGGTGGTGGAATCGGCCATGAGGAAGCAGAAGAGTCCAAAATCGCACTCATCGGTATCACCCGGCTGAGAGTCACGAGCCCTTGACACCCTGGGTCGTAAGGCCTACCAAGGATCCAGGCATACCAACTGTACATGGGTATGTTCTTGCGCGATTTGGCTAAGGAGCTCAGGGGGTTCTCCGGAGGCCTCGAGGGAGAGCCCCTCAATTGATTCAGCATTCTGCTAAAGTCAGTCACAGACTGCTCCAAGTACCTCTCCCAAGCCTCCTACGATGGGTTTGAGACATCTGCTCGGGTGGCGGCCGCGGGCATTGGGGCCCGCCATCAAGCATGGCTCCAATTCTCTGATTTGGAGCAATGGGTGCAGGAGAAACTCCTGGACGTGCCCTGCCTTGGCGAGCAGCTTTTCGGCAAGCCAATGGAGGATAAGGCCGTGGAGATAGAGACAGAGTTCGTCACCAGAACCCGTCTCTCCCGCAAGACCTCCACTCTGCCTCGAAAGAAGCAGCCAACCAAGAAGCCCTTCTTCCCCAGAAAGGGTCTCCAATACCGGGACTATCGGCCATACCTGGCTACCCACACGCCGACCACCCCGGCACAGGGAAAATCTGGCCAAGGGCATCGTAAGCCGAAAGGGCCCTGGCACCGGCTCCCCCACAACCCACTCTGGGGTTTTGACATCATTGGCATAGCCCCTCGCCCTCCGGCAGCGCAGCAGCCAGTGGGGGGATGCCTGTCCCATTTCGCCCCATTGTGGGCCTCCATCACCTCAGACACCTGGGTTCTCCAGGTTGTCCGAGACTGCTACCGCCTTCGTTTCAACAGGCTTCCACCTCCTTTCTCCTTGGCGGAGCCTCCTCGACTCCCCGCACACCAGCTCCTGCTGCAGCGAGAATTACACTCTCTCCTTGCCCACCGGGCAGTCGAGAAGGTCCCTCTGCACCTTCAAGGTTGGGGCTTTTATTCCAGGTACTTCCTCGTCCCAAAAAAGACGGGAGGTCTGCGGCCCATCCTTGACCTCCACAGGTTGAACAAGTTCCTGGTGTGGGAGAAATTCAAGATATTATCCCTTGGTGTTCTGCTGCCCTTCCTCTGGCAGGGCGACTGGCTATGCTCCTTGGATCTAAACGACACTTATGCCCACATACTAATCCACCCCCAGCACAGACAGTACCTGCGCTTCAGGGTGCAGGGAGAGCACTTCCAGTACAAGGTGCTCCCCTTTGACCTTGCATCTGCCCCGCGAGTCTTCACAAACTGCCTCATCATAGTCGCCACTCACGTTCGGCGTTGGGGTGTGCTGGTCTTTCCCTACCTCGACGACTGGCTCATGACGGGCTCCTCGGCCGAGGAGGCTCAGTGAGCAATGTCGCACACCGTCCTTCTCCTGGAGAGCTTGGGGTTCTTGGTCAACTACCTGAAGTCTCACCTCAAGTTGGTGCAGGCTCTCTAGTTTATTGGGGCGTGCCTCGATACTCAGCAGGGAACCGCCTTCTTACCGGTGGATCGCACCACCTGCCTCTGAGCTCTGGTGACTTGCATCCAAAATGCTCCCCAAGTCACCGCTCGGACCATGCTACGTCTCCTGGGCCACATGGCCTCAACAGTGCATGTGGTTCCCCATGCCTGCCTGCACGTGCGGACGGCTCACTGGTGTCTTAGTGCCCAATGGAGCCAGTCCCTCAGACACCTCAGGGACTCCATCAAGGTCTTTCCCGACCTCCGTTTGTCCCTGAATTGGTGGCAAAGCTCCCGCAACCTCCTGTGGTGATTGCCCTTCCAAGCCCCGCAGCACGATGCGGTGCTGACGACGGATGCTTCCCCGTTAAGGTGGGGATCCCACTGCGGGCCACTCTGCACGCAGGGGCAATGGTCGCCCAATGAGTCTCAGCAACAAATAAATTTGCTCAAACTCCAGGTGATCAGTGGGAGGTCGGTTCTCGTGCAGACCGACAACTGGGTGGCGATGTTCTACATCAACAAGGAGGGAGGCATGGGATCACGTTTCCTCTGCTGGAAAGCGGTTCTCATCTGCTCTTTTGCTGCCCGATGGAGGATGTCTCTCAAGGCAGTGTACCTCCCGGGTCAGGAGAATGGCCTGGCGGACAGACTCAGCAGAATCCTTCGCCCCCACAAATGGCAGCTAGATCCCAGAGTAGCAGACTGGCTGTTTCTCCGCTGAGGGATGCTGGCGATAGACCTCTTCGCCAGCTCCCAGAACGCACAGCTCCCCCACTTTTGCGGGAAAATGCCGCATCCGAGCAGCGAGAGCCCCGATGCATTTCTCCTGGACTGGTCATCCAGTCTACTCTATGCATTCCCTCCCTTCCCCCTCATTGTGAGGACCCTTTTCAAGGCTCAGCAGGACAGGGCATCATTGATTCTCGTGGCCCCTTCATGGCCTCGGCAGCCTTAGTTTCCCACTCCTGCTCCGACTGTTGACGGAGCCTCCTGTTCCCCTGGGCTCTGCTCTGGGCCTGCTGACACAGGAAGAGGGTCGGGTGCTACACTCGAATCTAACCTCCCTATCCCTCACAGCCTGAAGGCTGAATGGGTCTCCGTAGCCTCTCTGGTCCTTCCGGAGGAGGTCGAATAAGTCCTCCTCGCATCGAGGAAGGACTCCACTAGACGAGCTTATGCCTTCAGGTGGAGACGCTTCTCTGTCTGGTGCTCGGAGCACCAGGTCGACCCCCTTCTCGTGCCCTGTTCGATGGATCCTCCAGTACCTCCTCTATCTCTCGAGAGAAGGGTTGAAGTCTAACTCTGTCAGGGTACACTTGAGCGCCATCTCGGCGAATCACGTCCCCATCAGAGGGAAGCCCCTCTTCGGGCAACCGTTAGTCTCCTGCTTCATGTGGGGTCTTCTGCTTTCCAAGCTGGCATCCGCCCTCCTGGCAGAATGGACCTGAACGTAGTGCTCATGCAACTCACCCATCCACCCTTCAAGCCAATGGCGATGTGTTCGCTCTGGCACCTATCCTGGAAGGTAGCCTTCCTGGTGGTGCTGACCTCGGCCCACCAAGTTGGTGAGTTCCAGGCTCTCATGGCTGACTCCCCTTTTTATCGGAACAGGGTGGTCCTCCGTACCCACCCTGAATTTCTGCCTACAGTCATGTCGGACTTCCATCTCAACCAGAGGATAACCCTGCCAACTTTCTTTCCGAGGCCACATGCCGACCAGGTGTCAACTGCTCTCCACACCATCAACTGATTGCCTTTTACTTGCAGCGTACCCAGACTCATCGTAAGTCTGGCCGGCTTTTTGTGACCTATTATCCCAATAGACTGGGGCAGGGGGTCACAAAGTGCACCTTCTCGGTTTGGGTGGCGGACTGCATCGCTTTCACCCATGCGAAGGCGGCCGCCCCACTGTATCGTCGAGTCACCGCACACGGGGTCCGGGCCAAAGCGGCTTCCGTGGCTTCGCTGCACTCCATGCCCCTGATGGACATCTGCTGGGTGGCGACTTGTTCTTCCACGAATACCTTCGCTGCTCACTACTGCCTGGAGAGGGAGTCCCGCCAGGACAGCACCTTCAGCCAGGCTGTACTCCGTAATCTGTTTGGGGTATAAGCAACTCCTGCTTTCTGACCCTTCTTCACAGCTACTGAGGGCTTTGCCCCAAGGACCCAAGGACTCTGGCTCCTTCAGGCATCAGCTTCTTCTCACGGCCTTGCGGAGGCATTTTTTGGTTACAGGTTTGGTAGCCTGTAGCTAGGAAGTCCCATAAGTGAGGACTGACTTCCTGCTTGTTCCTGGAGAAAGCGTAGTTACTTACCTGTAACAGGTGTTCTCCAGGAACAGCAGAAATCAGTCCTCACTACCCTCCCGCCTACCTTGATGAGTTGATAGATTTTTGTCCTTCCCTTGCCATCTGGTTGGTAGGGCTCCAGCTAAGGGACCTGACTGAACAAGATGGCACCCTTGGGTGGAAAGAGGACCACGCATGCGTGGCAGCAATCCCAAAGGCTTTCTTTGAAAGCTGGGGAATTGCTCTGCATGGGCTCTGTCGGTGCTGACGTCACCCATAAGTGAGGACTGATTCCTACTGTCCCTGAAGAACACCTGTTACAGGTGAGTAACTACGCTTTCTATTTGCTTTCTTGACCACTGCTGCACACCGGGCAGAGGGTTTCAACATGTTCACGATGACACCCAAATCCTTTTCCTGGGTGGTGGTTCCTAACGTGTAACCTTGCATCATGTAACCAATGTTTGGGTAGTTCTTTCCTAGTTTCATAACTTTACACTTCCACATTAAATTTCATCTGCCATTTGGATGCCTAGCCTTCCAATTTATCAAGATCCTCTTGCAATTTTTCATAATCCTCTTGGGTTTTAACATCTTTGAATAATTTTGTGTCATCTGCAAATTTGATTACCTCGCTCATTATTCCCATACCCAGGTCATTTAAGAATGTTAGAAAGCAGTGTACCCAGCACAGATACCTGGGGTACTCTGCTATTCACCTTTCTCCATTGGGAAAATTGGCCCCTACCCTCTACTTGTTATCTTTTAACCAGTTCCTGATCCATAGTAGTACACTGCTTCCTATCCCATGACTTTTTAATTTCGCAAGAGTCTCTCATGAGGGGTCTTGTCAAAAGGCTTTCTGAAATCCAGATACACTATATCAACCAACTCACCTTTGTCACCTGTTTATTCATACCTTCAAAAAAACATAACAGATAAGAGAAGACCTTCCTTGACTAAAGCCATGTATGTTGGCTGTCTCCCATTAAGCCATCTCTGATGAATGGCACATTCACTCGAAACACTATAGTAAAGTGGAATCAATCATTCTTCTTGCAACACTATAATAAGGTCGCTCATTGCCAGCTGCCTCCCCCTCATTGTGATCTTGCAGGTTTTATAACTAGTGCTTGGTTTGATTCCGGAATATCAGTCCAGCCCACCTCTCATTCCTTTAATGGCCTCCTCCGTAGATCTCGCATATACAGTCGTTCCTACTATATTAAACTATAGGCCAAAGGGGAACAGCCATTTATATTTTATCTGACCATCTCTCAAGTGTTTGGTGATCAGAGAGAACTCACATCGTTCCTTCATTGTTATAGATGATAGAAATATATGCCAACCTATCGGGTGGTTGTTCCTTTGAAGCTTGCCCACTTTCCGAGCTGCTACTATCGGTGTTCTTTTGTTGACTATTCATGGAAGCAGGTTATAATGTCCCTTATCCATCCGTCCCACTGGGGGCCCAGTGCTCTCTGTGCACGGTCAATCTTGAGACAATTTCTGGCCACTTCTAGCCCTGCTTCCTGCAAAATATCAGTAATGAGTTGTTCCACTAGCGTTTTGCAATCTAGGTTTTCTTCCCTTTCAGAAACCCCTCTTATCTGGATGTTGGATCGTTTTGCTCTATTTTCTAGATTTTTGTTTGATTCATAAATCCCCCTGTACTCCCTCTGTGGTGTCCATTTTTGCTTGGAGGCCCTGAATCTCTCCCTCATGGCCCTCTAGTTTATTCTCTACCTCCTCAAGCCGCTGTCCAACTTCTCGCACATCCACTGAAAGTTCTTCCATCCATATTTGCACTTCAACTTTAAAGGCTGCTAGATCTTGTCTTACAGCGCCGAACCAGTCCTTAAGTTCTTCCCTCAAGGCTCTGAGCTCTCCCCCTTGCTCACTATCTCTGTTCATTGGGGAAGCTGGGTGCTCACTGTTCGTGAATCTGCCAGGCACCATCTTAATCTTCCTGGTAGAGCTGTTACCCGTGGCTTTGTAAAGCAAATGTTTTCAAATCCGTGCTATCTCTTCTTTGCGCCATCCGCAGTTCTTATAGTGATTCTGTTCCCCATGTCGGAATGGGATTCCCCTTGTGGCAAGGTGTCTTATTTGGGGGATTTTACCAGGAATGCTGCTGGAGCTCAAGACTTAAGCTACTGTCATGGCTGGTGACATCACTTCCTCTCCTCCAGTCCTCGTTGATAATGGTTTATGGACCTTTCCTCCAGGGATTTGTCCAATTGTTTTTTAAACTCAGCTACACTAACAGCTTTTACTATATCTTCCAGTAATGAATTCCAGAGTTTGATTATGTGTTAAGAGAAAAAAATGTATATATATTTTTTACTCATTAGTCTTAAATGGGTTACACTGTAGCTTCATTGTGTGTCCTCTAGTCTTTCTACTTTTAAACTTCTTTCCCAACAAAGATGCCCTGATGATATGAGTGCCTACTTAAGTCAGGAATGCCTTTCTTAACTAATTTTTCTGGTGTTTTTTGTTTTATTAATGTGCCATAATCCTCTTTGTATCTTTTTCAGAATGAGAAATGTAGAGATGGAAGTCAAATTTGGCAACCAAAATCCATTCCTACACATTCAACTATTGTGGATAAATTTGTCCACATGTTTTATTCCATTGTAGAAGAGAGGAGAAGGTTACATAGAGTAGGACTCAAGGTGTGGAGAATGAAAAGATGAATGTGTGGTGAAAAGACTACCCAGGAAGGAGGGCGCCAAGGGATGTACAAAATTTAATTTAGTTTAGTTTGATATGGCATGAGTCTCCAACAAACACCAATGGGTATTCTAAAATTAAAAAAAAAAAAAAAAAGATTGAATTAAGGATTTCATGTCATCAAGAAAACCAGGCTTTTCACCAGAAGAGGGCAGTATCACCTGACTTTGGTCAGGACAAGCAGGATATACTTGGCCACAAAGAGGAGTGTGGCTGATTTATCCTGCTGTCCATGGACAACCACTGCTATAGGTAAATTAACATCTTTCTCAAACGGTACTCAGTCCAAATCAATTTCTTTGCTTTGATTTCCCAACCTTGCATTGCAGTTCCATTGTTTGATGGAGAAGAAATAGAAATTTTAGCTAACTTTTAACCTGGGCGATGTCCAGATGTCCCTGAGGAAGATGGGCCACTTAGGACCTGATTCTGGACTGTGGGAACAAAATGTTTCTGTGGTGCACAGAATTGGGCATGTGGATGGCCCCTGCCACCTGCTGGGATGTTCTCCATGCAGGTATCCCTGACTCCTGTCGCTTAGGCTCCCCTCTTTCCCACTACCCAACCCATGGATGGCTGGCGGGGACCTGCCAGACACATCCTGGCCCTGATCGCCAGGTTGGTGCTGCTTATTTCACCTTTGAGGTGGAATTAGCAGCATGTCCCCTTTGACCTGGCAGGACGTACAGGGTTGTGACCTGAATCAGCCCTGTACGTCCTGCTGGACTGGCCTGCACCCCCTCTGCCCAGAGTGTGTACCCTCCCTCTCTCCCCATCCTGCTGCTCAGGAGAATGACTTCTGGGGCTATAGCCTTGCAACCCACATCCCAGAATCGGGTTCAACGTCAGTAAATACTTTTTCACTGAAAGGGTGGTGGATGCTTGGAATGCCCTCCGATGGAAGTGGTGGGGGCAAATACAGTGACAGAATTCAAAATGGCATGGGACAGACAGAGTGGATCCCATTATAGCAACAGGATAAAATCAAAGTAAACTTAGCTCTTATATTTCAACAATTAGGGGTGACCTGTATGGAGTGATGGGTATGTCCCTAAACAAAGGCATGGGGAGGGGTAACCTGCACTGAGAGGCAGGTGTACCTATTCTTGCCACTGTGCAGGGCAGACTAGATGAACCATGCTGGTCTTTATCTGCCACAATATACTAAGTTACATTGAAAGATTTGACTTGTTCAAGCCATGATATTTTCAATCATGTCAAATGGATATGAAAGCTGGACAGTGAAGAAGAAAGACAGGAAGAAAATAGATGCCTTCACATTATGGTGCTGGCAAAGAATTCTGGACTGTGTATGGAACAAATTAGCCTGTATTAGAAGCGATCAAACCTAAACTTTCTTTTGAAGCTCAAATGACAAGACTTTGACTTTCATACTTTGGACATATCAAGCGAACAGAAAGACATCACACTTGGCAAGGTTGAAGGTCAGCGCAAAAAAGAAAGGCCAGCAATGCAATGGCTCAATAAAATAACAGCTATGGATGATGTTCCATCAACAATTAGTCTCAAGACCAAATGCAGTTTAGGACAATTAGCCAGAGGGTCACCATGAGTCGAGAGCAAATCAATGGCACTTAACAACAACATTATAGTTTGGAACTGGTTACAAGATAATAAAAAAAAAAACAGACAATATTTCAAAGCACATTATAAACATTTCAATATCCATATACATCATCATAGAAAAAAGACAAATTCAGCGGTGGCATAAGTTTTTAAGTGATTTCCCAATTTTTATTTTGGATGCAAATGTCTTAATTTATAAAGAAGAAAAAATAATTGGTTGTGTGAGATTTGGGCAATACCACAAGCTATACATGAAGGGATTTAAGTGTGCTCTGCTTTTGGAAGACATTTGAAATTAAATTTCTTTAGGCACACTTGAGACATGTATTGAGAGACCCTTTATGAAACAACTGGTTCTCTGTTGATGCACTGTAATAAGGTTAAGCTGTTGAATAGTCTTATATGTAAACCGCTTTGACTAATAGATAAGGCAGTATAGAAAAAGAGTTTAAATAAATAAATGGGGGAAAGCACTGTGGTAGCCCCTCTTCCAATTGGTATTCCTTCTGGGCCCAATTTTTGAAGCTCAAGGCAAGTGTTACATGTGCAAAAGCCAGCCTTATCCGTGTAAAGCTGCCACAACTGTGTAAACCAGATATTCAACAAGGTGACTGGAATTGTTGAGGCCCAGCTATCTGCACAACACCAGCCGCCGAGGCCCGAGGTGGAACAGGAGTGTGCCACCATGAAACCTGCATAAAGTGGATTTCCGAAACCCATGTCTACTGATATTGGATGTCACTAACCGTGTGAGCCTAAGAAATGGTTCCTGGTGATCAGCGAACCTGTGTAGTGGCATAACACTGGACAGCAGAGCGAGGTGAATGTGTGCAGATCTGTACCCAAACCGTGCAGATGTAAAGCGATGTCGGGCAGGCAGAGAAGCCATGTGGGCCATGCACATAGTGATCCAGAGGTGGAGAGATGCCCCTGGCACAGCAGAGGATGTGGCAGGCAGTGTGTACCCATCAGCAGGCTGTAGCCCAGCACCCCTGATGCAGGTACCGTGCCCCGAGTGTACACAGGCCCAGGGTGAGCTACCTGCAACTGATGGAGGTCTACCAGAAATACAGATTGGATGGGGCAATGATAACTGAGCTGTGTAGCATTCTTTAGTGTGGACCTGGAGCCCTCCACATCCAGAAGCCAGGCCCTACCAATGGTCATGATGGTGACCACTGCCATGGAATTTCTTGCAACCAACTGCTTCCAGCATGTGCAGGACTGTTGGAATCATGCAGTCTACTGTCAGCCACTGCATAAAAACCTTCACCATGGCTCTGCTGCGGAGGAAGCACCACCTCATAGCCTTCCCCCAGACACAGCAGATGCAGCAGGAAACCACACAGGCATTCTACAATGTTGCTGGGTTTCCATCGGTGCTTGAATGTACAGACTGCCCTCACATTGCATTGCAGGCACCATGGCTGGAGCAGAGGGCATACTGGAAAAGGCAGGGGTACACATCGATGAACATGCAAGTCGTTGTGGATGCCAACATGGACTTCACTGATGTGTACGCCTGCTACCCGGGGTCCTGCCACAATGCATTTGTCCTTGACCAGTCTAGCCTGGGACAGGCAGCAGCTGGGGGTCAGCTCAGAGATGCATGGCTGCTAGGTGTGTGCACACATGTGTGAGCCCCATACGACTGCTGTAGTATGATGCTTTATGGAAATGGGTAACAGGGATAACATATGGAAAGCAGTGTGTATTAATGCCCGTAGCATGGGAAATAAGATCTCTGAAGTTGAAGCTTTGGTGGGAGTGGCTGACTTAGATTTAGTGGCAGTTACAGAAACATGGTTCACAGAAAACCATGACTGGGATGTAACTATACCTGGCTATACTTTATTCAGAAAGGACAGGGTAGGAAGAAGGGGAGGAGGAGTAGCACTATATGTAAAAAATACTATTAAAGCTTTGGAATTACAGAGCTTAAAAGGGAGAGAGGAGGCATTGTGGGTTAAACTAGAAAGAGGGAAAGCGAAATCTATTTGCATTGGTGTGATATACAGACCTCCCTCACAAGAGGAAGAGGTGGACAGAGAGTTAATTGAAGACATACGCAGCATTGCTAGGAAAGGGGAAGTGCTACTGATAGGAGATTTCAATATGCCAGATGTTGATTGGCACATTCCTGCTGCAGTATCATCTAGGAGTAAGGAGATCCTGGATTCTCTACAGGGAGAACTATTCAGGCAATTGGTAACAGACCCCACACGTGAAGGGGCCATACTGGACTTGGTGCTTACCAATGGTGAAAGTGTTTCTGATGTTGTAGTGGGAGATCATTTTGCATCCAGTGATCATCAGATGGTGTGGTTCAGTATTAGGACTAGGGCTGTTAGAATCCATTCCAAGGTGAAGATCTTAGACTTTAGGAAGACTAACTTTGCGAAGATGGGCCAATACCTCAGGGAGTCGTTAGTGGGATGGGAACAGCTGGGGGATGTAGAACAACAGTGGACAAAACTGAAAGGGGGTATTTTAAAGGCAACCAACCTTTTTGTTAAAATGGTAAATAAAGGCAAAAGGAACAGGAGACCGCTATGGTTTTCGAAGGAAGTAGCTGAAAAAGTGAAGAAAAAGAGGGAGGCCTTCATGAAATACAAGAGATCACAGAGAGAGGAAGACAGGCATCTGTATTTGGAAAAACTTAGAGAAGCTAGCAAAGTAGTCAAGAAGGCAAAGATTCAAAAGGAGGAGGAAATAGCCAATGCAATAAAATGGGGGGATAAGGCATTTTTCAGATATATTAGTGAGAAGAGGAAGGGCAAAAGTGGTATTGTCAGACTCAAGGGTACAGGGGGGGAATATGTAGAAGCTGATAAGGATAAAGCCGAATTGCTTAACAAATATTTTTGTTCTGTGTTCACAGATGAAGAACCAGGAGCAGGACCTCAGAAAACACCCACAAATAAGAACAGAAGCAAGGGACATCTTGAACAATTTTCAGAAGACTGTGTTCGTGAGAAACTTGCTCAACTTAAAGTAGACAAAGCGATGGGACCGGATGGGATACACCCTAGAATACTGAGGGAACTTGGGGACATTCTAGCAACTCCACTGATTGACCTTTTCAATGCCTCGTTGGAGTCGGGAGTGGTGCCAAAGGACTGGAGAGAGGCTCATGTGGTGCCTTTACACAAAAGCGGAAGTAAGGATGTGGCTGAAAACTACAGGCCGGTTAGTTTAACTTCAGTGGTGAGTAAATTAATGGAAACGCTGTTGAAAGAGAAAATAGTGAGGTTTCTGGAGTCCAGCGGATTACAGGATCCGAGGCAGCATGGATTCACCAGAGGCAGGTCTTGTCAGACAAATCTGATTGATTTCTTTGACTGGGTGACCAGGGAGTTGGACTGAGGGAGAGCTCTAGATGTGGTGTATTTAGATTTCAGTAAAGCCTTTGGCACTGTTCCTCACAGGCAACTTATAAACAAACTGAGCACCCTAGGGATGGACCCTAAAGTTACTGCTTGGGTTAGAAATTGGTTGGGTGGGAGGCGACAAAGAGTACAAGTAAATGGAGCTCACTCTGAGGAGAAGGATGTTACCAGTGGTGTGCCCCAGGGATCTGTCCTTGGTCCGATTCTTTTTAACATCTTTGTTAGTGATATAGCGGAAGGGCTGTCTGGTAAGGTTTGCCTCTTTGCGGATGATACCAAAATCTGCAATAAAGTAGACACCCAGGAAGGTGTAGATAACATGAGGAGGGATCTGGCTAAGCTTGAAGAATGGTCTAGAATTTGGCAACTGGGATTTAATGTTAAAAAATGTAAGGTCATGCATTTGGGCTGCAGCAATCCAAGGGAGCAATAGAGTATAGGAGGTGAAGTACTTTTGTCCACTAAAGAAGAGCGGGACCTAGGCGTAGTTGTGTCCGATGATCTTAAAGTAGCTAAACAGGTAGAAAAGGCGACAGCAAAAGTTAGAAGGATGCTTGGGTGCATACGGAGAGGAATGGCTAGCAGAAAAAAGGAGGTGATAATGCCTCTGTATAAGTCTTTGGTGCGACCTCATTTGGAGTATGGTGTGCAATTCTGGAGACCGCACCTTCAAAAGGATGTGAACAGGATGGAGTCGGTGCAGAGGGTTGCTACTAAGATGATTAGTGGTCTTCATTATAAAGCATATGAGGACAGACTTAAGGATCTTAATATGTACACCTTAGAGGAAAGGCGGGATAGAGGTGATATGATTGAGATGTTTAAATATCTCCGTGGCATAAATGTTCAGGGAGAGAGCCTCTTTCAATTGAAAGCAAGTTCTGCGACGAGGGGACATGGGATGAGGGTGAAGGGAGATAGATTCAGGAGTGATATGCGGAAATATTTCTTTACGGAAAGAGTAGTGGATCCGTGGAATAGTCTCCCAGTGGAGGTGGTAGAGATGAGGACAGTAACTGAATTCAAAAATGCATGGGACCAACACAGAGGATCTCTAAAGGTAAAAAGTGGACTGTTGTAGTTGTTATGGAAGGACAGACTAGATGGGCCTTGTGGTCTTTTTCTGTCATCATGTTTCTATGTTTCTATGCTATGTGTAATGCAAACAGGTGGTGATATGTGTTTTGTATGTATCGCAACACATAAGCAAATCGCGGTGACAACCAGGGGCAGCCCCATGGCTGAAAGAAGGCAGCACGCACCAATATGTGGAATGTGGAAGAGCATGGACTGGCACTATGTAGCACAGCCACATGGCAGCAGTCAGTGTAGGGCACATCCATATCTGCCCCCATCCCAGCCCACAGACCGCCCAACCCCCCCCGGCCTGCCCATGTCACCATCAGCCATTGCCCCCCCAAATGCCTAACTGGTGTCATCTCACTGCCACAGCATCACAGCCTGATGGAAATTGCACCCCACCTGTCCTGATGCTTATGTTGACATCTCACATTGCCCCCACAGTTGACCGTCAATATCTCCTGAGGACTTGGCTGCTGACCCCAGTGCACCACCCCATGAGCTGGCCAGAGGAGCGGTACAATGGCGCCCATCAGCAGACCTGGGCAGTTGTGGAGCGCGCAATAGGGGTGCTGAAGAGCTGTTTCTGATTCTCGACAGGAGCGGGTATGCAAGATATTTGCATCGTGCTGTATACTCCACAACCTGGCATGGATGTGTGGAGTACTGGACCCAGAGCCAGCAGTTATGGAGGAGTAGGAGGCAGAAGAGGCAGCAAATGGTGATGGTGCGGAGTCTGGGAGCCAGCAGCAGGCCAGGATACTGGCCCACTGTGTGCGGATGATACGTGACAGTTTCTGAGGCTACTGCCCTGCAAAAACACCAGGACAGGGGCCATACAATCACCCCTAAAACATTACCATGTGTGCAGAGTGATACTTTATTTCCCCCTATGTGTTTCCCTGCCCCTGGGCTCCCCACCGGCCATAGGCGCTTGCTGACATGTGCACTGAAAGGCAGTGGAGTGATGTCTGATGATGTGCTGGCAGTGCCATCACCCTCCCCAGCAGTACAGGCTGATGGACATGGGTCAGTGCTAGCAGGTGGTTGTGCTGTCCCACCCCCTGTGCCTGTATAAGGCCCACTGAACTGCAATCGATGCCTGGTAAGCTGCCATCTCCCTCATCAGTCATAGGTGCCCCTCCATGTGGCACTCCACATGCAATATGTGGTCCTGCCACTCCTTGTGCTCGGCCTCCCTTGCCTGTTCTGCAGCCTGCAGGACCTGCCGGATACTTTGCTGCTCAGACAGTATACCATCTGTGCCAGCCACCAGGTGTGCATCCTCCTGTAGTAGCTCCTGGTCCAGGACACTGCCCCCTACACCCACAGGGTCATCTAGTGGAGTGGAGGAGTGGCCTAGTGGTTGGGGCAAGGTACTTCAGGCCGGAAGGTTGGGGGTTCAAATCCCACTAGAGGACAGCAACCTTGGGCCAGAAGGACTGGGGTTTCTAGTCCCACAGGTGCTCCTTGTGGTCTTGGGCAAGCCACTTAACCCTCCATAGCCCATGTTCCCTGTAAAATAGTTATCTCCAAGTTATAATGCCCTGTTCAATGTAATTTCAGTTTGTTCAATGTAAACCGCACTGATGCAGAATAGCACGGTATATAAGAGAATGTAAATAAATAAAATAAATAAATAAATCTAGGATGGCAAATTGTAGCTCAGTGAGTGGGGTGTTATCTGTCTCCGGCTCCCTAGCACTGGCAGTCACACTGGCCTGCTCCTCTGCCCTGGCTGGCACACTGGACTGCTTCTCTGCCCTGAATGGTGCACTGGACTGCTCCTCTGCCTTGGCAGGCACACCAGCCCCGATGGTTATGCTTCATCCTGGCTGCACAATGGCATCATCTGCAGTGGTTGGTGAGACTTCCCCTGATGTATCTGTCCCAGGCTGGGAGGGCAGGATCTCTGATAGGTCTGTGGGAGAGCAAAGATTAATGACATGTGTTGCCAGGTCAGCCTATGGGGTGGCAACAGGACCACTATGGAAATGGCAGATGGTGAATGGTCTGCACCGTACCCACCCCATGCAACACCCAAGTTCCGAAAGATGAATAGACATATACTGGGTGGAAGGGAGGCATGGTGGGGACACATACATGGCCATCATGGTCCCCATTCTTTACTTCGGTCTTTACTGAGGAAGATGTAGGGATGTTACCCATGACTGAAGTGGTATTTTAAGGTGCAGAAGAATTGAAGGAAATATCGATACATCGGGAAGATGTATTACAACTATTAGATAAACTGAAGAGTAGCAAATCACCTGGGCCGGATGGTATACATCCAAGGGTGTTGAAAGAACTGAAATATGAGATTGCAGACCTGCTATTAGTAATCTGTGAACTATCATTAAAATCATCTCTAATACCTGAAGATTGGAGGATCGCCAATGTAACACCAATTTTTAAAAAGGGTTCCAGGGGTGATCCAGGAAACTACAGACCGGTGAGCCTCACATCAGTACTGGGAAATGGTAGAAACCATCATAAAGAATAACATTACTCAGCATGTAGATAGTCATGGCCTAATGGGAGACAGCCAACATGGCTTTAGACAAGGAAGATCTTGTCTTACTAATCTGTTATGTTTTTTTGAAAGTGTGAATAAACAGGTGGACAAAGGTGAATCGGTTGATATAGTGTATCTGTACTTTCAGAAAGCCTTTGACAAGGTCCCTCATCAGAGACTTTTGGCAAAACTAAAGAGTTATGGGATAGGAGGCAGTGTACTACTGTGGATCAGGAACTGGTTAAAAAATAGAAAGCAGAGGGTTGGGCTGAATGGCCAATTTTCCCAATGGAGAAAGGTGAATAGTGGTGTACCCCAGGGATCTGTGCTGGGTCCGCTGATTTTTGACATATTCATAAATGACCTGGAAAGTGGAATAACTGTGGTTACACGATGCAAGGTTCCACATTAGGAACCACCACCCCGGAAAATGATTTAGGCGTCATTGTGGATAACATGTTAAAACCCTCGCCCCAGTGCGCAGCGGCAGCCAAGAGAGCAAATAGAATGCTAGGTATCATAAGGAAAGGAATGGAAAATAAAACAAAAGATATTATAATGCCTCTATACCGTTCCATGGTGAGACCGCACCTTGAATATTGTGTGCAATTCTGGTCACCTTATCTTAAAAAGGATATAGCGTTATTAGAAAAGGTTCAGAGAAGAGCCACCAAAATGGTAAAGGGGATGGAAGGATACTCCTATGAGGAAAGGCTAAAAAGGTTATGGCTCTTTAACCTGGAAAAGAGACGGCTCAGGGGGAGATATGATAGAAGCACTGTTCCCTCTAAGCTGTGTGCGTGTGCGCGTGCACACACCTCACCGAGCGAGCGCACATACTTTACAACAGAGCGCACAAAAATTACGGCTCTGATTCTGATAGAAAACAACACAGACATCTTAAAATTTAAAAGTTATGATTGTAATTACTAGAAATTTCCCACTTAATTTAGTAATTGTCTATTTTCATTTAATTTGATTAAAATCAATGTAGTGTACATACTGTATTCTGATGTGTAGTCAAATTTTAAAGTATATAACTCCGAGTGTCGTTATGTGGCGCACAAAAATTTAACCTTCCTGATATTTTATGCGCACACTGCCTACAGAAAATTAGAGGGAACATTGGATAGAAGTCTATAAATTAATGAACGGAGTGGAAGGGGTAAACGTAGATCAATTGTTTACGTTATCAGAATATAGAAAGACTAGGGGACATGCAATGAAGCTACAAGGTAAACTATTTAAGACTAATAAGAGAAAATATTTTTTCACTCAATGTGTAATCAAACTCTGGAATTTGTTACCGGAGGATGTAGTAAAGGCTGTTAGTGTAGCTGGGTTTAAAAAAGGTTTTGACAAGTTCCTGGAGGAAAGGTCCATAAACCAATATTAAGAAGGGACCCAGGATATCAATGCTTGACCCAGTACAAGCATTGTGGAACCTGTGTCTTTTGGGGAAACTGCTAGGTACGTATGACCTAGATTGGCCACTGTTGGAAACAGGATACTGGGCTTGATGGACCTTGGTCTGACCCAGTATGGCATATCTTATGTTCTTATGTTCTCCCAGGCCATAGGCCACCCCTACTCACCCTCCTGTGTGCGTGTGATGGAGCTGTCAAAGCCCAAAATCCCTGAGATGGCAACCTCCTCCACATACTGCAGCTCCTGCTTCTCCAGAGGGCTGAGGCTGCGCTGCTGCACAGGTGGCAGCCTGCTGCTGCTGGCCCACTTCTCCTTCACTGTCTGTCGTACCATCTACCACGTCTTTATGTCCTCCACATCCCTGTTGTGGTGGATTACATTGACCCTGTGGATGATGTCTTGCCATGCTGTCAGCTGGGTCCTGGCATCCTCTGCCACAAAGAGGGCAGTGTGATGCTGCAGAATGAGCCCCAGAGTCATAGCTGTCTCAGAAGGTGTGAGGTTTGCCTTCCAGGTGTGCTTTTCCACTGTCAATGCTTTGTCAGCCATTGCATAGCCACACACTAAGGTGGTGTTTGGCTACCCATGTAGGTCCTCTTACACATATGCAGTTACGACGTGCATTGGTGCCATGCCATGTCCAAAGGCAAATCCGGTACCTGCGTAGGCTCCTGAGCGCAGACATTTGAAAATCTGTGTGACAGCTAGCTGCCGTAGGACACCATAGCTTCACAGTACTGCATGATGGCAACATATGCATGCATGGCTGCCCAAACCCAAAGCACAGTATGAGCGCATGGCAACTATGGCATGCAGACAGGTGCATGCCATCACTTCATGTGCTTCCATGGGGCAGGGGCACACTGCATGTGTAGCACTGCTGTGCCGCACCTATGCTGCTCACATCCCATCATGCATGGGCAAGGCAAAGAGGTGCTATCCATGCTGGGCTGTGCATAAGCCCTTCTGCATGTGTGGTGCCTCAGTGCTAAACCCGTGCACACAGACAAGCCTACAGGGCATAAGAACATAAGATATGCCATACTGGGTCAGACCAAGGTCCATCAAGCCCAGTATTCTGTTTCCAACAGTGGCCAATCTAGGTCATATGTACCTAGCAGTTTCCACAAGAGACACAAGTTCCACAATGCTTGTACTGGGTCAACCATTGATATCTTCGGTCACTTCTTAATAACGGTTTATGGACCTTTCCTCCAGGAACTTGTCCAAACCTTTTTTAAACCCAGCTACACTAACAGCCTTTACTACATCCTCCAGTAACAAATTCCAGAGTTTGATTACACGTTGAGTGAAAAAATATTTTCTTTTATTAGTCTTAAATAGTTTACCCTGTAGCTTCATTGCATGTCCCCTAGTCTTTCTATATTCTGATAAGGTAAACAATCAATCTACGTTTACCCGTTCCACTCCGTTCATTAATTTATAGACTTCTATCATATCTCCCCTCAGCCGTCTCTTTTCCAGGTTAAAGAGCCCTAACCTTTTTAGCCTTTCTTCATAGGAGTATCCTTCCATCCCCTTTACCATTTTGGTGGCTCTTCTCTGTACCTTTTCTAAAATCGCTATATCCTTTTTAAGATACGGCGACCAGAATTGCACACAATATTCAAGGTGCGGTCTCACCATGGAACGGTATAGAGGCATTATAATATCTTTTGTTTTATTTTCCATTCCTTTCCTTATCATACCTAGCATTCTATTTGCTCTCTTGGCCGCCGCTGCACACTGGGCCGAGGGTTTTAACATGGTATCCACAATGACGCCTAAATCTTTTTCCTGGGTGGTGGTTCCTAATGTGGAACCTTGCATCGTGTAACCATAGTTTGGGTTGTTCTTCCCTAGGTGCATAATCTTGCACTTGTCCACATTAAATTTCATCTGCCATTTTGATGCCCAGTCTTCCAATTTATCAAGATCCTCTTGCAATTTTTCACAATCCTCTTGGGTTTTAACAACTTTAAATAGTTTTGTGTCATCTGCAAATTTGATAACCTCACTCGTTATTCCACTTTCCAGGTCATTTATGAATATGTCAAAAAGCAGCGGACCCAGCACAGATCCCTGGGGTACACCACTATTCACCTTTCTCCATTGGGAAAATTGGCCATTTAGCCCTACCCTCTGCTTTCTATCTTTTAACCAGTTCCTGATCCACAATAGTACACTGCCTCCTATCCCATGACTCTTTAGTTTTGCCAAAAGTCTCTGATGAGGGACCTTGTCAAAGGCTTTCTGAAAGTCCAGATACACAATATCAACCGACTCACCTTTGTCCACCTGTTTATTCACTCCTTCAAAAAAACATAACAGATTAGTAAGACAAGATCTTCCTTGTCTAAAGCCATGTTGGCTGTCTCCCATTAGGTTGTGACTATCTATATGCTGAGTAATTTTATTCTTTATGATGGTTTCTACCATTTTTCCCGGTACTGACGTCAGGCTCACTGGTCTGTAGTTTCCCGGATCACCCCTGGAACCCTTTTTAAAAATTGGTGTTACATTGGCGATCCTCCAATCTTCAGGTATTAGAGATGATTTTAATGATAGTTCACAGATTACTGATAGCAGTTCTGCAATCTCATATTTCAGTTCTTTCAATACCCTTGGATGTATACCATCCGGCCCAGGTGATATACCCCATACCCATCCCCCATCCCCATAGACCACGGATCACCCACGCAGAAACAACACCCTGCCCCCATAAAATGGACACAACAGCATGTTTGCAAAAAGGGAACCATTTATTAGCAAATGTCACAACTGTGACAGTGTGCCAACAGTGATGCATGCCGTAGACTGCCCCATTACCGTCTATCACAGGAAATGTGCTGACATTGGATAGCCTATAGTGCTGGGGGGTCCTGCTTATGCCCTCTGACAGCATTGGTGAGGGCATCCATGTGGTCTCTAATGGTCTGTGCCACAGTGCGCACCTCCTCCCTAAGGAGCTGCACCTCTGCCACAAGGGTGGCGAGAGCCCAATCACTGGATGGACGTGGGGGTGGTGGCACAGAGGGGCCTGGTGTGGCATGGCCATGGTGTGCCTATGGGTGCTGGGGTGGCCCCCAGCTGTGCAGATGGACCATGGCTCCATTGCCCATTGCACCTAGCCTGTGCTGAGCTATGCTGCAGGCACATAGCCCCTGGTAGGAATATGGGTGGGCATGGCTGTGGGCTGCAGGGCACAGCTGGGGGGTGCAGCTCCACCTCTGGATCCCCTGCTGGATGCCTGCTGGTGGTGCCCTGCACCACACCTGGGGTGCTTGGAGGGTGGTTCTTGCATCCCCCCTGCTACCCCTTCTGCTCCCTCCCCCACCTCCTCTGACTCCCCACCCTGCCCCTGGCCCTCCGATCCCTCCTCCACTGACTCTTCTGCCTCTGGCCCTCTGAATCCTCCTCCCCTGACTCTTCTGCCTCCCCGCCCTGCCTCCTCTGACTCCTCATCCCACTGCTGTGCCATGGCCCCTTCGCTACCCTCACCCTCTGTTGTGGTATCCTCCAACATAGTGTTGCTGGACTCCTTCTCATCCTCATCACTGCTGGAGGTACTGCTGCTATCCACTCCCCCTGATTGGCTCCTCTGGTGCTGCACTACTGCTCCTGGGTGGTGGGCCAGCAGTGTCCAGGGCCTACCTGGTGCCAGCTGTGAGGGAAGAGGAGGGGGGTTATTGGACCGCACAGGCATGGCCTTAGGAGTGGAATGGTGCATCTCCAGGAGGCCCCCACATGCATTGCACAACCCATTTTTGGCTCCTGGGGGCATGCCCTTCCCTTTGCCTGCCTCCAGCCAGTTCTGTTCTATCCTTTACATGCCCAGCTGTGGCCTGCTGTCCCCACCCCAGTCAATGAGCACGCACAGGGGCCAGAGTGGGCAGGTGCACCTGGGGCCACCACTGGTAGTGGGTGCCCCTGTACCGCCCTTCCATGCCATGCCCCAGCCATATGTATATGTGCCTGCATCTCTCGGGTGTCGGCTGATACACACATGAGATAGTGGCAGCCATGGCTGCTGCTCTCTGCATCTGCTGGGCTAAACTGTGTACCCCACTAACCTTCCTCGGCTGCCAGCCGTTCCCTGATTTGCTGCACCTGGTTCGGTCTCATCTGGCGCAGTGTGTGAAAGTGGTACTTCAGATCCTCAAGGGTGTGTCATATCCCATATTCACTCTGGGAGAGAGGGGGAGACCCACATGGGTTCAGTTGGATGCTACCATATTGCCTGTTGTGTATACTTGTATCCTGCCACAGTCTGGTGACCTGCCCATCCTAGGGGCAGGGGCATAACCATGAGTGGCAGGTATGGGATGCATGTGATGGTACACTTTTAGCATCTGCCACCATATTCCTATTTAATAACTATTTGTAAATCCTGTAAATGGAAATATGTAAATAGTTTGAAATATGTAATAGTTTGTTTGTTATAGAACAAATTATTTACCATACATAGTTCAATCATGTTTAATGTATTTAGCAAATTTGTACCTAGTTAACTAATGTTTCATGTAAAACAGATCTGTTACTCTGTTCATTTTTCGTTCATTGTAAACCGCACCTGATCTGTGGAAGGTAGCGGTATATAAGCAACTGTTAAATAAATAAAATAAAAAATATTCCTGCCCACCATTCCCCTGGTCCTTTGACACATGCCCTGTGCCACCAGCAATGGTGTCATCTGGGCCACTGCCTCACCTATGTCTCCCCTCTGGCCCTTCAGCCACCTCTGCAGTCTTCCCCACTTCCCTTGATCCTATCTGTTGCCAATAGGCTTTCCTTGGCACCATCGTACTTGGTTGTGGGCCATATGTGGCTAGGGGGCATCATCACTGCATGGTTTTATGTGCCGTGAAGAACAAGGTGTCATGATTTGTGCATGCTTGCCATTACACATCTGTCATATTCTGTGGCATCACATCATTGACATTTTGCCACAGCCGGACAGGGGGGTGGTGGGCAGATCTGCTTGCAGGGACAGACAGGTGACACATATGTGGAATCTGCCACGAGCCCCCTCGGACCCCTGCGCCGGAGTTGCAGTGGCTGGGGAGGTGTCCAGGGCATCTGCACTAGCTGGCAGGATCCCCTGGGGTGGGCAGCCTGACCACAGCTCCCCCAGCATCAGCCATTGCCATTGTTGTGCATGCCCTGTAATGTTGCTGCCAGCTACCACCAAGTGGTGCAGTGGCCTCCCCACCTGTGATTATAGTTCCATTTTTTTTTTACTTTAAAATAGGTCCCTCTCTTTAAAAAATGTGCTATTTTCTAAACAGTAAATAAACGAATGTTTTGCATTGTTACACAAAACTATGGATAGGTTAACACCACTGGGTGCTATAAAACACTTTGATGGTCATTGGGCAAGCAAATGCATTGGACACTCCCTAGCCAATATAAATACATGTTTAACTCCCACAGATGAGCCTTGCATGATCCCAACTGCAGGGGAAAACCATCAGAGGAGGAAATGGAAGGGAAGAGCCTAGGAAATCAGATTCAAATCCTTCTGCTGTTCCTTGTGATCCTTGTGCCCACCGCTATCACCTCTCAGCAATATGATACATATCACCCCAAATAACAGATCCAGGAGGTCTGTTACATTAAACTCCATTGACCTCCCAAAACTCCTCACAAAATGTTCTAAATCAACAGCCTCTAGAGCCTTCTCTCTGTCTTCTCCCAGAGCCTGGAATGCCCTTCCACCCGAAATAAGAGCTATCTCAAGTCTGATGAAGTTCAGAAAGGCATTGAAGCACTATTTGTTCCTAACATACTACCCCGCAGCTACTCCATCTGACAATAGTCCTCATGCAGATCTTTCATATTTGACCCCGGTAGAGAATGGGTAATTATGATGATTATTACCTGCTCACTATACTATGCCATATTTATTCTCACTATATTTGGCATATTTATTCTGTACTTTAATTAACTTCTTATCCACTGCATTATAGATACCTTATTCGCATCTAATTAACCAAAATAACCATGTATATAGTTGCCATGTATATAGTTAATTGTATATAGTTACCCTGTTTTCCACCAAGTTTATGTACCTTGTTCTTTGTAAAAAAAAAACCAATGCTGTTTGTACCATTGTGTTTATATTTGTTCATATGTAAACCGCACTGATTTAAGAGCGCGGTATATAAGAAAAATAAATAAATAAATAAAATAAATAAATAAATCTTAGAGAAGTCGCGTAACCCTCCATTGCCTCAGGTACAACTTTAGATCGTACCTATACTTGAATGCAACTATTTGCATTTCTGAGAAAAAGTGTAAGATAAATCCACTAACTTTTCATATACACCAGTTCTGTCATAAGATTATGCCCTTATTGCCAAAGAAGGTTTCTTTTTAAAGACTGTATTGTATTACATACAAATACATCAGAGTCTATAGAAATGAATTGTACAAAGGAATATCATTTCAACATGTAATCAGTGCCAACCCCAGAGATGGTTCAAGGTGATGGTGCCCTAGACAAACCTTTATGCCCCATGTCCAGAAGCTGCTACCCTAGGCAATTGCCTAGTTTGCCTAGTGGTTGCACCAGCCCTGCATATAATTTAGTTTTATGGTACAAATGAAGATCAAGCAGTAAAGGGTAAATCGCAACTTAAAAACAAAACAAAACCTGGTCATCTGAGCTATCCTGCTACGGTGTGCAAGAAAAAGCTCCCGAAACTTACGATCCCCACGCCCCAAGCAGCGTCGCCACCCTACAGACATTTCCGTAGAGGGGCGGGGTCGAGGCTCTCACCACGTTCCTTAAAAAGAGCAGCATGGGCGGAGCAAAGCTCCCGGGACGGAAGAGAGGGAGGAGCCTGACCGATGACGCGATGTTTTGAAACCTAATCCGTCCCTCCATCCAGCTCGGGTTCTGCACAGTGCAGAACAAAGCGCCGGTGATCGCAGACAGACATGGACGATCCTGTGGACTTCTACTTGGCGGCATCGCTGTTCGTCGCCCTCGTGGCCGTCGTTTTGGCTTCGCTCTACCTGAAGCTGAAGCCCAGGGAGGGGCGAGACCAGGCTGCAGGAGCTGAGCAGGACCAGGACCAGGACCAGGACCAGGACCAGGGAGTCGATGGAGGGGAGGGAGAGCAGCACGAAGAGGAGAAGGAGGAGGTGAAAGCCTGGCCAGAAACGGAGACGAAGGAAAAGACGGGGCTTCGAGAAGGGGAAAAGGAAAGCCCGAAGCAGACCGAGAGGATCCCGGTGGAGGAGATCGGGTTCGGGGCGGCAGAGGAGCAAGAAGGAGAGGAAGAAGCGGAGATAAGGACAGTACCGGCAGAAAAGCAGAGCCCTCCCCAGGGTGTAACTGTCTCCAGCAAGACAGAGGAGGAGGAGGAGGAAGACGAGGAAAGTAAGGTAAGACTTTTTTAGGGGGGTTGTGCTGGAAATTGTAGAGGCAAAGCTTTCCTGTTACTACAATAAACACCTGGTACAAAGATTTTCGGAAAGTGAAGTTATTTCGCATATCTCATCTTTTGGGTAAGAGTTCCCCCTTACCCAGGTCGAGTATTAAAGTTTAGAGACGCGCGTTCCGTTTACCGCGCACAGAGTTTCTGTGCGCACACTCGAAATTGGTTTAATCCGACCTCCTTCCTTGCAGAGCTTTCTCTAATCAGGACATCACAAAAGCACCTTATTTCTAGTCAGACTGAGAATTCCTCTGCTATTCCCCTCCGGGTTTCGGTGAACAACTCGCAGTTTTTGTGTTGTGTTGTGTTTTTTTTTAAAGACAAAACAGTTAACCATATTACTCGCTCTCAGTATCCTTTGAAAACTCGCATACTCTGTATGTTTTTGCCCGTGTAACTAATGCCACTGTATATTGTGTTTTTGCTTTAAAAAGCAGCGACACTACCTATATTATTTAAACCTTCTTTTGTCGTTGTTGCTTTCTCTAGGCCAGAGATTCACAGCCTTTGTATGGCCTCATTATTAACCTTCAAAAGTTCAGGGACTCCCAGCACTCTTCATAGTGCTGGCCCAAGATTATCTGACACCTTTAGCCATGCATGTCTTTCCCACATAATGGGAATTGCTCCATTCCCACATTCCCTCCCTTTCGCCCACCTTGTTTAGCATCACGCCGCGTTTTCCTTGCCTCTGCATGACAGCAGACCCTTTGACTGCCCATGTGGGTATGCTGAGTCCCATCCCCTCTGCAGACCTGTAGATGGCCTGTAAGGTACTCGATGTGGCAGTCGGTCGTGCCGCGGTCAGCCACCCTAGATGGACACAGTCTGCCTGGTAGCAGGGCGGACGCTGTTCAGATCCACCCCCCCCCCCTCCCCCTCAGCACTTTCCCCATCACTACTAATTTCTTTATCTCGTCTCCCTTTCCTGTCCCCACCAGTCTCTTTCCCTGTCAGTGGAGGCCCAACCATTAGGCAAACTAGGCGTTTGCCTAGGGTGTCAGCTTTTTAGGGTTGAGGGATGGGCCAAGCCAAGAGCAGGGTATTCAAAGCTAAATAACTGATTTAGACAGCCAGGAAGTGTCAAGCTGGGGCCGGCCCTGCCCCTGTCTTCCTTCTAACCAGTTCTCACCAGCCTCCTTTTAGCTTTTCTGGGTCTTGCAGACCTTGGGCTGGGAACCACTGCTTTGCTTTAGACCTTATGTTTACATATCTCTTTGGAATAAGAGATGCAACTTTTTATTAGGGCCGCGCCCCTTGAGGTAACCTGCTGAGTCTACCCTTCAGCTGTTTTGATGCATTCATGGTTTTAAATAAATCTCTGCGATGTCTGTCTAGGGTTTTCATCAGTTCAAGCCCAACAGGTCTGGGTTTACTCCCATCCATAATTATGGGAGTATTTGAAAAAAATGTGAGACACCCATGTGTTAGGAGTGAAACACAAATCAGAAGAAGTAAAGTGTGATCTTGATTGGTTGGCATTTCAAATCAAACCAGCATCCTTTTGGTGCTTTTGTGGTGGGGGAGAGAAGATGAGCTTCGGAAAGACGCAAACCCTCTTTGTTGCTATGCAGTAGTTTCCAGTGGCCCCATGGCACAAGAACACATTTGAGCTGTTATTAATAAATGTCTGCTTGTTTCACCGTGTGAAAAGGGATAAGTTCTGAGGCAAGAACAGCTTAGGGGCTAAAGAAAATGGTTCTGAGGTAATGACAAGGTTTCTGAGTTTGCAGTGGAGCACTGCTCCTATTGCCCTCCTGACTAATAATGACTTCAGTACAAGTTCATAGGGAAAATAGTTTCCAAAGATCTGAGTGAATGTTCTTTTTAAGGCTTAATGGTGAGATGTTAATGGGTACTGCACATCAGGTTTATATCCTGTCTCTGACAGTGGCCAGTTTGGGTCATTAGAAATCACTTGCCACTTTCCAAAGAATAGAATGATTTCTTGAGGCTCCCTCCCAGGACTGAGCAGAAGATTTCAGAAATCTAGGAGGCTAGTAATTATTTCTGGATTTCTCTTGTAGGAATTTGCCCAACTCCCTTTTTGAACACAGCTGTGCTAGAATGAAAACAAATACTTGATCCTCTGTTTTAAATCTGCTGCCTGTTAGTCTGATGGATTGTTAGCCTTACGTTCAGGAAATTCTTTTAGAAACCTACAGGTCGATGCAGAAAACTAGGGCAGCCTTTAAGCACAGGTAACGCCACTTTTTAAGTACACTTAGTGCTACCGCCAAACGCAGAAGAGACAGACATGTGCGTAAACAGCAAAGGAAAGACTAATGCACAGTAAACACCAAGAATATTTAAATTGGAGGAAGTGAGCAGTGCATAATGAAACAGCATGCTAATATTGCCTGCGCCCGACACACACAAATGCATTGAGGATTTCACAACCAGCCTTAGCAACAATATCTTTAACACCTGGGTCTTGAATGACTTAAACTTCTAGTGTGTGCCCCTGACAGTATTTTGATGGCATCGGGGGCTTTCCCCAGTGCCCGGATCATGTGAGGAGAAATGGCAAAGATGATCCGGGTATCAGGGAAAGCCCCCGATGCCATCAAAATAGTGTCATGGAGCCAGTGACCCTGATAGAAAGCAAATTCCTGGTGACCTATCAGTTCTGATCCATCCACCCACCATACAAACTAAGAATAACCCCCGAACCACCTACACCCCTCCCAAAGGAGCAGGAGCATTGCCTGCACACTCCCATGCCGCCATCTTGAAAAGAGTTAGAAAATGTCTTATATGGCAGTCCAACCTCACACAGTGCATCCCAGGATACACCATACGGGGCCAGGTACAGCCATTTTTAAAATGGTGGAGCAGAACACGTGGACAATGCTCCCGCTCCTTTGTGAAGGTACCAGGAGGAGGGGTTCGGGGCCACTGAGTCACCAGGCATTTGTTTTCTGTCGGGGGCATATGCAAGTTAGCCACGCAGCGCCCCAGTTTCTCTAGGAAAGCATGCCAAACTTGCACCGACGTCTGTGCGCATGTGTTCGGTTTGCTCCCCCAGTTTAACACTGCTACTTGCACCAGTTTTCTACGTAGCTAATCTGCTTGTATGTCCTTTTCTGCATGCTAGCGCTGAAGTCGTGCATTATTGATGTGCTGCATGGAGGTATACAGAGTGGATAGTGCCGGCTTTCTGGCACAAACGTTCAAACTGTACAAGAGGGATGTGCAAAGAAAAGTAATTACAGTTCATTTGAGAATGTTTCTGAGACTTTCAGAGAACTGGTTAGAAAGAAGACAGGGGCAGGGCCGGCCCCAGCTTGACACTCTTCTCGCTGTCTAAATCAGTTATTTAGCTTTGAATACCCTGCTCTGAGGTGAAGTGTCCAGACATCGGGGAAAGCCCTCAGTGCCATCAAAATACTGTCGTGGGCATGGATAAATTGGAAGACTGGGCATCCAAATGGCAGGTGAAATTCAATGTGGACAAGTGCAAAGTAATGCACCTAGGGAAGAACAACCCAAACTATGGTTACACGATGCAACGTTCCACATTGGGAACCACCACTCAGGAAAAAGATTTAGGCGTCATTGTGGATAACATGTTAAAACCCTCCGCCCAGTGTGCAGCGGCGGCCAAGAAAGCAAATAAAATGCTAGGTATCATAAGGAAAGGAATGGAAAATAAAACAAAGGATATTATAATGCCTCTGTATCGTTCCATGGTACGACCGCACCTTGAATATTGTGTGCAATTCTGGTCGCCATATCTTTAAAAAGGATATAGTGTTAGAAAAGGTACAGAAAAGAGCCACCAAAATGGTAAAAGGGATGGAAGGCTACTCCTATGAAGAAAGGCTACAAAGGTTGGGGCTCTTCAGCCTGGAAAAGAGACGGCTGAGGGGAGATATGATAGAAGTCTATAAATTAATGAACGGAGTGGAACGGGTAAATGTAGATCGATTGTTTACATTATCAGAATATAGAAAGACTAGGGGACATGCAATGAAGCTACAAGGTGACCTATTTAAGACAAATAAGAGAAAATATTTTTTCACTCAACGTGTAATCAAACTGGAATTTGTTGCCAGAGGATGTAGTAAAGGCTGTTAGTGTAGCTGGGTTTAAAAAAGGTTTGGACAAGTTCCTGGAGGAAAGGTCCATAAACCATTATTAAAAAGGGACCCAGGATATCACTGCTTGACCCAGTACAAGCATTGTGGAACCTGTGTCTTTTGGGGAAACTGCTAGGTACGTATGACCTAGACTGGCCACTGTTGGAAAGAGGATACTGGGCTTGATGGACCTTGGTCTGACCCATTATGGCATATCTTATGTTCTTTAAGCCACCTTAGAGCCTGACAGCGAATTGGTGCTTTAGTTATGAAATCCTCTATGCATTTCTCTGCATCGGGTGCAGACAGTATTAGCATGCCATTTTAATTTTGCGCAACTCATTTGATTATAATTTAAATACACTTGGCATTACTATGTGCAATTGCTTTTCTTTTGCTATTTATCCACGTGTCGGTCTCTTTTTCTGCATTTGGCCTGTCGGAACTTGTGCTTATGAGTTGCGTTATCGTGCCAAGGACGTGTTGGTCTTTCTGCGTCAGCCTCAAAGGTGCTGCTTCGACACTGCTGCCAGAAACATTTAAGACCCCTTCACAGCTCTCCATCTCAAGTGGCATGAGATGCCTCCTGTATGAGGGAACAAAGACCATTTCCTAGGGATTTGCACAGACGGGGGAAGGGTTGGGTTCATAGATTTTGCTTGTCTGGTTAGTGTCACATATTCAATTTCAGAGGGAATTTTTAGCATATATTTAACTTAATGCACACTAACCAATGAATTAAGGTGTGCTAAACTGATTGTGTTTAAATCAATTTAGTGTGCCCTAATAATCAAAAGCACACCTCTATTTCCTTTTCCAGCTTCCCTTACATTTTGAGGACATAGAAGCCCTCAGGGCCTAGCTGTGCATGGAAAAGACACTATTTTCTTTCTCCAAATTAATTGCCCCTGTTCATTGTAAAGTTGTTGGAGTTATAATGTAAACTGCTCTGCATGGAAGATAGGGCAGTATAAAAACCTGTTAAATAAAATAAATATTCTGTGGAGAAAATTAGGCTTGGGTAATCGTATCAGATTTTAAAATAGGCCATTTATCGTGGGTTTATTGATTTGCAACTACTTCTAACACTTTGATTTTGCTGATCCAGAATCCTACTAGCACAGAGCATCTAATCACATGTTGCAAACTTCACTCTGGTCAGAGTTGCGTGGGGTTTCATTGTCTCCACAGACTGTCTCAGGTAAAGAGAGTAAAAGGCAAAAGCACCAGTGAAGTGGCTAGTTTGGCAGCCTGGCTTCTGAACATTGACTAAGGAGTAAAAGTGGCCGAGCTTCTCCAGGGAGAGTTGCGGTCCAAGAGTGAGCTTGTATTCCAGAGATCCTCTATAAACACCCAACTTTAGGTAATTAGGGGGGGGCCGGCCTTGCCCTTTCAGTTTGTGTTTTTTTTTTTTTTTCAAAGCATTTTGGGCCGTTGTAAATATGCACATCTAAGGACTAGGAGTTGGAAAGCCCCAGGACTGACTAGTCTACATATCTTAAGGCTGGGGCCATGTGACCATGCTGGAAGCTTGAAATCAGAAAGCCACACTCTTGGCCATTTATGTCTCAGATGCCAATTGTTGAGTAAAATGTAGAGGAGGTGGTTTGTGCTTAAGAGGCAGGGCTGTCCTTGGGTAGGATAGGAATGACTGCTCTGTGCTTTTGGGGGAACCCCACATCCACACAGTAGCCACACCCCCTGCACTATAATTTCCTGCCAGTTTGGTAGCAGAGCCACTCACATCAGTATTCGTGGATTCTGTGCTATGTCGGACTCGTCCTGGGCCTTGCAGCACTTTTAAGGTCTGTGCTATGGAAAGTCACACACAATGCTTTTCTGTATCTTAGAACTGTGCGCCTTTAGTTGGTGGAAGTCCTAATAAGACATAGCTTGCACCACTGCCTAGGGTATCAAAGGGCAGGACATTCAAAGCTAAACAGTAGATTTTGACTGCCAAGGGTAGGGGGGGGGGGGTTTAAAACTTAAGGTTTAGGGCACCAACACCTCGAAAAAAAACCCTCTGGCTGACCCTGTCCAAGAGATGAAGGCATGTATACTTAGAAAATATTTTCTGAGTGCCTAATGCCATTGTATTGGCAGTAAGTTAGATATAGAGCAGTGGAATGTGGCCACATATGACCATATATTCAGCTTGTTTTGACTTCATAGAGAAAGCAACGAGCAGTAGGTGGCCACAGGCTGATTTGTCTTCTGATCCAGCTTCTGGCACAGCCGTCCCGGGTTTTCCCTTTGTTTTGCTCCGATAGAGGGGCCTGTTATCTTTATTATTCATTTGATATACCACCCAGGCAGCCCTGGCTTCAGAGCGATTTACAATAATAAAAGAGGTGGCTGCTGGGAAAACTGAAAAGGAGCGCCAAACATTCTGCCAGGACAGGGGGGTGGACTGTAGAGATAAGAGAGATACATTAGCTCAAGGGGGAAGGGACTAAAGGTATCCTGCTGAGAGTTGGAGAGGGAGGTCAAAAGCGAGGTGGAATGAGTGAGTTTTTAACACTTCTTTAAACTTGGGAAAACGACGATTTGGAGCGCAAGGAGGGAGGCACATTATGGTATCACACAGTGATGTGACATCTTTGCTCTGCATGTAATCTTGCCAGTCTCCGCTGCACCCCTCTTGACGTTTCCGCCCTAGGTAACTGTCTAGTTTGCCTGTGGTAAGACTGGTTTAAGAATCAGTATTTCACTATTTTCAGGGTTACCTACGGGCAGTTAATACTGATGTAGGAATCCAAGTGATTTTAAGGTATTCTGGGTCGCCAGGAGTCAGGACTGACTTGAAGGCACACATTGCATTGCATTCCAGTGAGCTTTGTATTACTTTGCATGCCGTCAAGTGCTCAACAAACACAAACCACCAAACCCAACAACAAAAATGACACCATTAAAACGTAGCTATTATAGGTTAAACTGGTAACACCACGGGAGGGTAGCCCTGACTCCACTTTGTCTAGGTAGCAGAATTTGATGGGACACTGGGGTGGAAGAGTAGCCTTCTGGTTGGAGCAGTGGGCTGAGAGCTCGGGAAGCCACATTGGAAACCCGTTGTCCTCACTTGACCCTCCATTGCCTGAGGTATAAAACTAAATTGTAAGCCTTCTGGGGCGAGGAAGAGCCTAAGGCACTGAATGTAATTTGCGTTGGAACATCAAAGGCATGAGCTAAATCCAATTTCCCCTTAATTAGAAGAAAGAGCTCATGCAGACACTGTAAGCCCACAAGCCCTCAGGGGCTAGCAGTTCATAGGGAAGACACTGTATTCAGTCAAAGTAGGCTCAGCCTGTATCTAAATCTGACATGGCTACCCATCTTCACAGGTTTTTAATTGAAAAGAAGTCTTTACTATAGCAATTAGATTTTTCTGGGTCAGAATCCTGGGAATTTACTAGCACGGAGGATTGTCGGGTTAAATTCTAATTCTTCTGGGGAGAGAAGTTCCCAGTACCTGAATGTGACTTGCCTTGAACCTCTGAATAAGGTGTGAGCTAAATCCACTCCAATCTGAAAGGCTGGTCATCTTAATCAGGATTTTCCTCCCAAGAAAATGTATTTAGCAGCTCTTTGCTGGCTCACTTGCAGGGAGAGGTATTTAAAAGGGAAACAGCTGTACAGTTGTGCGTTCCATTCTTAAATACTGATCTCCCCACTCTTGACCCTGTGACTACTTTGCACCGCCAGGATGGGAGACCAGCGCAGGGATAGTCTCTTGCCCATTCTGTTGAGAGAATAGTTCTTAAGAAATGGTCACTTGGCCTCAATAGCTTATGCCAGAGGTACTCAAATCCAGTCCTGGAGGGCCGCAAACCAGTCAGGTTTTCAGGATATCCCTAATGAATATGCATGAGAGAGATTCAAATACAATGGAGGCAGTGCACGCAAATGTGTATCTCATGCATATTCATTAGGGATATCCCAAAAAGCTGATTGGTTTGCGGCCCTCCAGGACTGGATTTGAGTACCTCTGGCTTATGCCTCAATACATTTAGTTTATGGGATACTGCCAACCTCCTATTTTCTTTCTCTTTTTTTTTTTTTTTACAATACCATCTGTTTGCAATCTGAAAGCCATCTAGAAACACAATTATGTCAAAGAAGGGCAGTGGCTTGTTGGAAATAAGTTAAAAAGCACACTAAATTTTCTGCAGAGTGAACAGACTGTGTGGAAGTTCTCATGATACAGGAAGATAAAACAGTCGGTAGCATGCTTTCAAACCATGGGTTTTGTGCTACATTTGTGCATCTGGAATTCGGACTTAAACAGAAACATAGAAACATGATGACAGAAAAAAGACCACATGGCCTATCTAGTCTGTCCTTCCATAACAACTACAACAGTCCACTTTTTACCTTTAGAGATCCTCTGTGTTGGTCCCATGCTTTTTTGAATTCAGTTCCTGTCCTCATCTCTACCACCTCCACTGGGAGACTATTCCATGGATCCACTACTCTTTCTGTAAAGAAATATTTCTGCATATCACTCCTGAATCTATCTCCCTTCACCCTCATCCCATGTC
This sequence comes from Ichthyophis bannanicus, assembly GCA_033557465.1. Lineage (NCBI taxonomy): Eukaryota > Metazoa > Chordata > Amphibia > Gymnophiona > Ichthyophiidae > Ichthyophis > Ichthyophis bannanicus. Next base: position 279,762,794 of record CM066041.1, read on the forward strand.
CCCTCGTAGCAGAACTTGCTTTCAATTGAAAGAGGCTCTCTCCCTGAACATTTATGCCACGGAGGTATTTAAACATCTCAATCATATCGCCTCTATTCCGCCTTTCCTCTAAGGTGTACATATTAAGATCCTTAAGTCTGTCCTCGTATGCTTTATAATGAAGCCCATTAATCATTTTAGTAGCAACCCTCTGCACCGACTCCATCCTGTTCACATCCTTTTGAAGGTGCGGTTTCCAGAATTGCACACCATACTCCAAATGAGGTCGCACCAAAGACTTATACAGAGGCATTATCACCTCCTTTTTTCTGCTAGCCATTCCTCTCCGTATGCACCCAAGCATCCTTCTAGCTTTTGCCGTCACCTTTTCTACCTGTTTAGCTACTTTAAGATCATCAGACACAACCACGCCTAGTTCCCGCTCTTCTTTACTGGACAAAAGTACTTCACCTCCTATACTGTATTACTCCCTTGGATTGCTGCAGCCCAAATGCATGACGTTACATTTTTTAACATTAAATCCCAGCTGCCAAATTCTAGACCTTTCTTCAAGCTTAGCTAGATCCCTCCTCATGTTATTTACACCTTCCTGGGTGTCTACTCTATTGCAGATTTTGGTATCATCCGCAAAGAGGCAAACCTTACGTGACAGCCCTTCCGCTATATCACTAACAAAGATGTTAAAAAGAATCGGACCAAGGACAGATCCCTGGGGCACACCACTGGTAACCTCCTTCTCCTCAGAGTGAGCTCCATTTACCTGTACTCTGTCACCTCCCACCCAACCAATTTCTAACCCAAGCAGTAACTTTAGGGTCCATCCCTAGGGTGCTCAGTTTGTTTATAAGTCACCTGTGAGGAACAGTGTCAAAGGCTTTACTGAAATCTAAATACACCACATCTAGAGCTCTCCCTCGGTCCAACTCCCTGGTCACCCAGTCAAAGAAATCAATCAGATTTGTCTGACAAGACCTGCCTCTTGAATGTTGCGACTGTCAATGAAGCCAACTGCATGCAAACATCTGCGGAAGGCAGAAGGGATGGAAGAAGAAAACTAGGGAGCAAGTAGATATCTTGATATGATCAGAGAAATAAAAATCCACAGCATGATACGAGGACTTCCCAAATCTATCCTGGGGTCCTCAAGCCAGTCGGATTTCAGGATATCCAGACTGAATATGCTTGAGAACTTTGCACAGGTCTCCGGTGGGTGCAGTGCAGATAACCTGGTAGATGACAATAGAGAAAACTAAATCGTCCTATCCAGTCTGCTCAATGTCTTTGTTTAGAGTTGTAACTGCTATGCTACTGTTTGCAAGTTACCTCCCTCCTCTGTCTGTCTCGTAAAAGCAGGATGCATTGACCACACCTGGTGACGTGTTTGGCTAGCTGGTGCTATCTGGCCCGACGGAAGTGTTTTTCCGGAGCTCGGAAACATAAACCTTTAAGTATGTGCCAGTATAGCCCTATCCCCACCCAGCCCTACCTGGACCATTCTTTCTTCCTGCCAAGATTGGACTCTCAGCTTTCCACTAAACACAAGAAAAGAAGCTTTGACAGAAAATGCCCAAACCTGGCTTTAAGTGTTCAAAGTGCAGCAGGAATATGAACGCCACAGATGCCCATGATCATTGCATCTGTTGCCTTGGGGCTGCTCACTGCATGGAGGATTGCCCCCACTGCTCCCACATGTCCCCAAGAGTGCAATGATTCAGGAGTCGCACACTGCAAGTCTTCCTTGCGGAGGCATCTGACAGCTGTTCAGCTGATCAACAGGCTTCATACGGGCCAGAAGAGCTGAAAAGAGAAGCATGTGGCTGCTAGCACTGTTGCTGGAAAAAGCACCTCCATGTCATGGGATGTGCCCCCTGGGATTTCATTCCCTTGCGAGGGACCTCCCAACCAGGCATCCAGTGCTCCAGCCTCTGATCATCTCCAAGATCCAGTCAGCATAAGAACCACAGACTCCCGCAGTTCAGAAGCACTTCCCTGCACTGGTCATGCTGCCTTCTCAGCTCTGCCTGCCCCATCACCATTAGCCATGGCACCATGCAAGCCACGCCTGCCTACATGCGATAGGCCTGAACTTGCAGCATCACAATACACATCACTGCACCGATGGGGGAAGCCCTCCATAGCGTGATTTAACTGGTGCTGGAGTTCCCTCTCTCCCTTCCGCTCCCCCGCAGCGTTTCAAGTAATGCCATGCCATCCCCTGATGACCTGGACCGTAGAAGGCAGTGAAGAAAATCCCATCACTGGCACAGCAGGAAGTCTTCAAGCAACAGCAGCAGCTGGAGCATTGAAAGGGAGATGGCACCCGGGATCACAAAAAAAAAAAGAAACGCCAGCAGGAGCATGGGCAGCTTCCATTCCTCCACCAACTCACCCAGGAGACACCACAAGCAAAAAAAAACATCTCACAAGCATGGCAGTATGACCTGGGGAAGGTAGGTCGCCACGGCAGGGGCAGCCAACATGCTTGATCTCTTAGCACAGCACAAGTGATGGAACCTCGCTCCCACACAGAGCAGAGCCCCAGACTCCGCTGCCCCCCACGCCAAGGACAATGTGCATGCCATCACTGTGCGAATCACTGTTGCCCATAGGTTTCTCTACAGAACTGCTATCACTCTGACCAGATGGACTCCCTGTAAATGCCACAAACTCCACCGCCTCCATCCCCACCAAAGGACCTCACATTCCTCCAGAAACTGGCCACATGTCTCCTACCTCAAGCAGATGCACTGGGACCAAGAAATAGTCTTCAACCTCCTCAAGTATCTGGACACCCCCCAGGCCCTGGTATTCATTCTGGTCTACAAACCCCTTCTTGTTAACCTTCAGAAGGTATGGCAGACACTCTCCTCGAGGCCTGTCACATCCAGGAAACTACTGGAAGTACCAAGTGCAGCTGGCACCAGGCTTCGACAAGATTCATTTACCCCACCAGTCCATTGTGGTTGAATCAGCACTCAAGAAGGCCAAGAGCTCTGACCCACACCTAATGCTCCTCCAGGAAAGGACTACAAACTCCACGATGAGTTTGGGAAATGGTCCTACCAAGCGGTGATACTCATGGCTAAAATAGCCTTGCACCAGTTCCAGCAGGTCCTCTACCAGGACACACTCCTTGCCAACTTGCAGAGCACCACTGACCACCTCCCTCAAGAATCCAAGGACACCTTCCTTCCCATACCTGGCGACCTTGGGGAATGTGGTAAGCACTTAATCCGATCAGCTTTTGATGCCTTTGACACTGCATCCTGCACCGCAGCCTCAGCAGTTGCCACCAGATAGGTGGCCTGGCTTAGAGCATCAGACCTCAGGGAGAATACACACGAATGACTCAAACGCTCCTTGCATGGGTGACAACCTCTTTGGGGAGAAAGTGAAGGACTCCGATCAACAACCTGAAGAGCATTGCCCCATGCTCCAGATCCTGGCCTCTGAGGGACTGGAATGCTCCTTCAGCCAGCAAAAGTACCAAGGAAAAAACTCCTGCAACACCACCAGCATCACCTTGTCATCACTGCAAATGTCTCCACAACTGGCTGGGGTGCCCATCTGCTCCACCTCTGCACACAAGGGAGGGGACTCAACACATCAAACTTCGTGCCTTCAGATATGTTCTCAGGGCCTTTTCGTCTTAGATTATGGACAAGGTTGTGTTGGTACTGTAAGACAACCAAGTTGCAATATTCTACATCAACAAACAAGGTGGCATGTGCTCCCTCCCACTCCGCAGGGAGGCCCTCAAAGTATGGTCCTTCACCACATCCCAGGGCTGCTTCCTGCAAATGTCTTACCTGCTGGGCGCAAACAGCCAATTGGCAGACAGGCTCAGCTACTAGCTCCAACCCCACAAGTGATCAAAACCAAAGCTGCAAACACATTCTTCCAGCAGTGGAGACGCCCTCGGATCAACCTCTTCGCAGACGAGACCAACAACAGATATGCTCGGTTCTGCTCCAAGCAGCCTTCAATTCGCAGCCTTGAATCAGATGCATTCAACCTCCATTGTGGCATGCACATCCTCTGTGTATCCCCCCCCCCCCAACTCCACTCATCTTCAAGACCATTCAGAAAATCATTGATGGCCAAGCCTGATTGCCCGCACTGGCCAAGACAAATGTGGTTCCTATACCTCACATGCCTTTGTCCGCCTGCCACTCCACCTGCCCTGGATGATGGATCTCTTCTCCCAGGACAGAGGCAAGACACTTTACCCTAACCTGGCAGTGCTCACACTGACAACTTGGAATCTGAAAGCGTGAGGCTGTCTTCCCCCTCCAGCTCACCACAGAGGTACAACAAGTCATCCTCGCTGCCAGCTGAGACAACTCCACTTGGAAATCCTATGGTCTCACATTGAAGCACTTCATCACCTGGTGTACATCAGCAGGCCAGGACACCTTCTCTTGTCCCATTTCAATGGTCCTCCATTACCTCACCACACTTGTCAATGTAGGACTCAAGATGCCCTCTATCCGAGTGCACCTCACAGCCGTCACAGCCTTCCATGACCTCTTGAACAACTAACTCCTCTCACCCTCTGGTCTCTAGATTGATGAAAAGCCTCGCCAACTTGTGACCCCTGGTCTGGCAACCAGTGCCACCCTGGGACTGGGACCTCCAACCTCATCTTGTAGCAGCTCACAAAAGACATCTTTGAGCTGATGGTGGACTCGCCACTCAAGTACACGATCTAGAAGTCCGTCTTTTTCTCACTACCATCACTTCAGACCAGTGAGTCAGCAAGCATTTTCTGGTCTCCCTCCTTGTAGCTTCATATCACGCCCCAGTTTCCACTGCTTCCTCTCCTTTTTGGGAAAGGGTTTGTTTTCTCCCTTGTTTGTCTTCCCTTGTTTTTTCAGGATATTAAATCGACCATTCTCCTGAAAACATTACTAGTTATAGGGTCCTCAGGACAAGTTTGGGAAGCTATGGCTTATGTCATATGCCTTGGAAGATTACTCCTGCACCATCAGTCTAGTGGCTACAGCAGCAACTTAGTGACCAAAAGACCAGGGTTTGATTCCCACTGGCACGCCTTGTGGCTTTGGGTAAGTCACATTAACCCCCCCCCCCCCTTGCCTCTGAAGAAACCCAGGGGCTGCTGGGTCACCAGGAGTCTGCACTGACATTACATTGCATTGCCGTCTTGACAGTGTAGCCTTGCAGTCTGAACTGAATCTTGGACCCCCTCCCAGCACCACTGCAGAATTCTAGGGCCATTTCCCACACTCTGAATAAGAGGTCACCCATTCCTTCCAAATACTAGTTATGCTGGCACTTTTTTTTTCTAAAGAAATCTGGACAGTTTCAGGTCCATTTTGGCGAGTATGGTGCCATTGGTCATAGTTAGTAGTGAAAAAGCATGAGCTAAGTTCAAAAATTTCATTTCCCTATATGGTGTGCTGAGCGAGCCTCTGGATCACCCTGTGTGGTTCCTCGTGCCATCTTAACCCATTTTAATCTATCATTAGTATTTTTCTTAACCCAGTATCTTGTATCTAGTAGTTGACATTCATCAGCTTTTAAGGTCTCTGGATATATAATGCATGTGAAAGGCACTCTGTGCAATTAAATTTGTTTCATATACAGAGTGATTTCTGGGCAGTTCTATAAAACCATACTTACACAATTGCCTTATGCCTGGCTTTATCCCTACTGTGATTCATGGCAGAGAGATTCTGTCTGTTGCGAACCCCTTGCTTTGGGGAAGAATGATTTCATTTAGGTCAGTTTTTGCAGTTTTATTGGCCCTTCTGTTCCAGGAGGTGTATGACAAGCATTCAGTTAAAGCCAGTATTTTTCCTCTGCCAAGTCAAAGTTTGAAGAACTGTCGCCTTTTATGCCAGGAACGCTCGGAGCAGGAAGGGTGTTACTTCTGCTCTGTGAATTGCACCATGGTTCTGCTGAAGTGGAGGGGCTATGCTGTGGAAAGAAGCGCCATCCCTATGAAAGAATAGCATATACAGGGGAGAATGGAGTAGTTTTAACACAGAGGCTGGATTCTGTGTTTGTAATAAAGCTGGGAGCCCTAATGTAGAGACAAGTGGAGGAGCTCCTCTTTCTACGCTTCTTGTTCGAAAAAGAAAATGTAATGCATTCTGGTGGAGCCTGTGTAAGGTCTGGCTCTAAAGCACATAAGAGTGTACAAGCAAGGAACCTTCACCCCCCTCCCCTTTCCTCCTGATTTTTCTCTTTAATCCTCCTACCAGGGCTGGGGGGTGAGGAGGGAAAGTCTCTGGTTATCTAGCTTTCTTGGAGCAGGAAGTGCTGCTGTGGAGGTAAAAGGGGTTTGTGAGGGAGGGGAGTGTTTACCTCCCATCAGGGCCGGCCCGTCCATTGAGCAAGAATGTTTTTTGCACAGGGCCCCGCGTTTCAGGGGGCCCCGCGCAAAGAACATTCTGCTTTTTTTTTAAATGACTTTAAAAAAAAAAAAACCTGGCTCTGGCTGCTGCCGCTGCCGCTACCACCGCGGCAGCGGCAGAATGGAGTGTCCCGCGGGGCCTCCTCTTCTCCTTCAGCCCCTCTGCAAAGGCTTTGAGATTCGCGAAGGGAGAGCGTCTCCCTCGCGTCTCTGTGAAGCCCGCAGGGGCTAATGGGAAATTTCCCATCTGCCCCTTCAGACGCGAGGGGCTGATGGGAAATTTCCCATTAGCCCCTGCGGGCTTCACAGAGGCGCGAGGGAGACGCTCTCCCTTCGCGAATCTCAAAGCCTTTGCAGAGGGGCTGAAGGAGAAGAGGAGGCCCCGCGGGACACTCCATTCTGCCGCTGCCGCGGTGGTAGCAGCAGCAGCCAGAGCAGTTTGTTTTTTTAATTGTGCCATAAGCCCGGGGGGGGGGGGGGTTAAGACTGGCAAAGGGGGGGGGGGGTTAATACTGGCAAAGGGGGGGGGGGTTAAGCGGCAATGACTGGCAAGGGGGGGGTTAAGACTGGAAATGGGCTGGGGGATGTCTGGAAATGGGGCGATGGGGGGGTTAGGACTGGTAATGGGCTGGGGGCTGTCTGGAAATGGGGCGATGGGGGGGTTAGGACTGGTAATGGGCTATGGGGGGGGTTAAGACTGGTAATGGGCTGTGGGCTGATGGGGGCTGTCTGGAAATGAGGTGATGGGGGTTAGGACTGCTAATGGGCTATGGGGGGGGTTAAGACTGGTAATGGGCTGTGGGCTGATGGGGGCTGTCTGGAAATGAGGTGATGGGGGTTAGGACTGCTAATGGGCTATGGGGGGGTTAGGACTGCTAATGGGCTACGGGGGGCTAGGACAGGAAATGGGCTGATGGGGAGGGGTTAGGACTTGAGGTGGGCTGATGTGGTTAGGACTGGTAATGGGCTGTGGGCTGATGGGGGGGGGTTAGGACTGGCAATGAGCTATGGGGGGCTGACTGGAAATGGGCTGATGGGGGGGTTAGGACTGGTAATGGGTTATTGGGGGGCTTAAACTGAAAATGGGGTGATGGGGGTTAGGACTGGAAGTGGGTTGATGGGGGGCTAGGACTGGTAATGGGTTGGGGGGTTGCTATGACTGGAAATGGGCTGAGTGGAAGGGGAGGCTTGAACTGCAAATAGCTGATGGGGAGGGAGCTTGGAATGGAAATGGGCTGTGAGGGAAGGGAGCTAGGATTGAAAATGGGCGGACGGAGCAGCTAGGATAGGACTGGAAATGGGCTGTTGGGGGGAGCTAAGATTGGAAATGGGCTGTGGTGGGGGTTTGAATTGAAATGGACTCATGGAGGGGCTAGAACTGGAAGTAGGCTCATGGGGGGCTTGGACTGGAATTGGGCTGAGTGGAGGGAGCTAGGATTTGACATGGGCTGATGGTGGGGCTAGGAAATGACTAGAAATGGGCTGATGGGGGCTAGGATTGTAAATGAGCTGATGGAGGGACTCAGACTGAAAATGGATGGGGGAGCTAGGACTGGGAATGGGTTGATGGGGGGCTAGGACTGGAAATGGGTTGATGGGGGGCTAGGACTGGAAATGGGCTGATGCAGGGACTAGAAGGGAATGGATGCTGGGTGAGACTGGAACTAGAAGGGAGCTGATGTTGGGGGAGGATTAGAATGGGATGGGGTTGGGAGAGTAAAATGGAGAGGGGAAAAATATATTTTGTGTGGGAGGGATGAAATCTACAATTGGCCGGGTATTGGGAGAGTAAGTGGTGATTGAGGATGGAGAGGTAAAATTTGTGTGGATGAAATAGGAATGAGGAAAGAGCAAAAGGAGAAAGATTAGTATGTTAAAGCAGATGTAGAGAGAGAGAATGGAAAAAAAAACTAGAAGAGAGAAGAAAAAACAAATGGACAGCAGACGATGGACAGTTAGCAGAAAACATGAAGAAACCAGAAGAAAGTGGCTGGAGCAATTGCAACTGAAGAAAATGCACAAAAGGTAGAAAGATATCTCTTTATTTTGAATTTATTAACTGGAATATGAAAGCTCTGGGAAATGTGCATCATTAACGTCTGCGCTTTGTTTGGTACAAGAGGAAATTAATTTATAGTTTTATTTCTACAGTGGTGTTGTACATTCCAAGTTTGGCTTTTGGGGTTCCCAGTTTAATTATTGCCTTCCTGTTTCTCAATTGTGATTCCTTGTTTGGTGATGGTCTATGTTCTGCATGTGTAACTGAGCTGAGGTATTCTATTTATGTAATTCCTATTTGACATTGCCACTTGTTCTCTTTCCCCAGTATTCTCTGAAATGTATTGGTTTAATATTTGCAGTGTTGCCTTTTGATAGGTATTGAGTCCCGGTAATGCTGTCAGGGTACGGCGGGTTTGCTATGGGTTCTAAATGGGCAGCGTTTGTAGTAGTTCCTAATGTGCCTGGCGGTTGGATTATAGTAATGTAGAAATCTTTTAGTCTTTCTTTATCCATACACTCATTAAGAGACATATTTACTAAAAGTTAGTGTCTGGTAACATTATGCAAATATTTATGCAAATAAGACCACTTATGCAAATGAGGCCCCGCACCGAGTCTCCGCACATGGCCCCGCACCCCCCTTGGGCCGCCCCTGCAGTTATTTTTCCCTGTTCTAACATTGCATTCTGTACACGTCTACTAATAAGTGCCTATATATTACTTCCCTGACTATAAACTAGACTAAAAAAATAATAGTAGGTAAAGACCGTACGGTCTATCTCATCCGCTAAGCTCTGCAATCCCTTCTCTTCCCGTAGAGATCCTCTGTTTCAATTCAAGAAAGCATGGGACAGGTGCAGTCCTCATCTTCACCCTGGGAGGCTGTTCTGCATATCGGCCACTCTGAGTCTACTCCTGAGTCTATCCCCTTTCATCTTCATCCTATGCCCCCCCCCCCCCATTGCAGAGCTGCCTCTCTATTGAAAGAGGCTCTCCTCCTGTACATCCTACAGTATGCCTCAGTCTTTCATATCTCCCCTCTCCTGTCTCTCTTCCAAAGTATATATATTGAGCTCTTTAGGTCCATCCCCATGTGCTTTGACAAAGACCACTGACCGTTTTAGTAGCCATCCTCTGCACAAACTCCATCCTGTTTATATCCTTTTGAAGGTGTGGTCTCCAAAACTGCTAATACAAAATTGGGTCAGTATTCAATGGTAGGAGTGGCTGCATTTTCTTTTTCCATACATCAGCCATGTTGCTTAAAATATGTATATTTGACTCTATATGGATAGGTGGTGGTGTGGAATATAGTATATGTATCCTGCCATCACTTCTACCAGCTTTATGTAGAGGTGCTAATATGCAGGTGCTCTACATATAGCTATGTGATTTAATTAACCTTAGGTCAGGATTTTATCCGGCTTCAGTTAAAGCGCTTAGTGGTGATATTCAGCTGCTACCTATATAGCTAGCTATATAATTTGGGTGTTACGCCTTCGCCATGATTCTGCCCTGGTACAATTTGTATAGTGCTGAGGCAGACATCTTTTCCGCAGCACTATCAGATAGGGTGCTTCTATGTTTACCATATATATGAATTTTCGATGGCTCTGTCTCTTCAAAGCTTCTGTTCCTATGTGTTTTTGGAGAGAAAATCTCATTTTTTTCTATCAGGGTTTTCACATTCCAGTACCACTGCTGAATACTTTTTCAGTGGAATCGGATATGTACGTTTTGTCACTTAGAGTCATTAATGCAAAAAAGACTGATTTAGTGAAGGCTACAAGGCGTGCCAGGAGAGGGGTGGAAAAAGTACAGAGGAAGGGGTGGTTTTCTAGAAGCTATTCAATAAACACCTGTTCATCTTTTTTTTTTCTTTAGAGGTGTTTTATTGGTTTAAAAAAAACTAAAATCAGAACCTTTATTAGCCCTCCTAAAGGTAATTTATAAAAAACAAAATAATAAAAAGAAGATACTTATATACCCTCCTCCCCAAAGGACTACACAGGGGTCAAAAGCAATGAATGCCATGCACAGAGATTACAATATAATATGAATTAGCCAAAACAAAGTTAAATATCATAATACATAACGCACATTGCAATAGCCAACAAAAAATCAAGGCAAACAACCCCCAGTAAGATGTTCATATAAAATGGTAAGCACTTTGTGGATTCCACATCTCCCCCTCCCAAAATCTTCACAGGCAGGAGGGATGCACCCAACCTCCCTTTCAAAACTAACTCTGTGTTTCTTGTGTTAAATCTTTCTGGAAAATAGACATGAAGGCAGAAAAAAGCATGTGCTCTATCTAATCTGCCCTTCCATATCGAATACTATAGTCCTACTGCCAATAAAGACCAACCACCCTATCCAGACTGCTCAGACTTTGGGTGGATGAGCATATAAATATAACCCTGACTCTCTAAAACACCACTACCAGTACTCCCCTCTGCCGAAAAGGTGTCTGACCTCTTGGCCATGCCGCCCTCTAGGGAGCTTTGCCTGGAACAGGTGAGGCGTCAGCACCAGCAGCGTAATAGATTAACGAATAGCTGTAACTCCAGCAGTGGGCATAGCTCATCAATGTCCACATCATTTTTTCATTTCATAGAAGGGGGGGAAGGACCAAGGGGCACGAGGGAGACAGGGGCATAAAGCAAGGAAGAAAGATGGAAGGGTATAAAAGCAAGGAGAGAGAGGCAAAGGATCACAAATAAGAGAGGAAAATAGCCCTGGAGAGCAAACAAGACTAGAGGCACAAGGACAAAACAGAAGAATGCGGAGGTAGTGATGGGCTCAGAGAAGGAGAGTCGGTTATTCAAAGCAAGGAGGTGGGGGTGGGCAGAACGGCACAACTAGGGAGTGAAGGGGGCAGGTACTATTGATAAGGCAAGGGGGAGGCCTCACTAAGAGGACGAGTTGGCAGCACCACTCATACAATAAGGGAGGGGAAGGTACCACTGATGGGATGTTTTGTCATCACATAATATGAAAGTCCATCAAGTCACCAGGCTGCACTTTGGATGAAAGTTTTTTTTTTTGTTTTTTTTTGTTTTTTGTTTATATTTTTATTCCTAAGCAAATTTTTACCCATGGACATTTTTATGTAGCTTTTTCAAAAGTGGTATATCATTTTTATTTTTCTATACCGCGTTCTTTGGTATCAGCTTGGTTATATGATCTGGGTTAAAGGTATTTTACAGCTTTTAGGTAGTTATATACATGCTCTAGTTGGGGTTTGAATGTGCTACAGTGGCACGCAGGGTGCGTGCATAGTAGGAAGTTTGGTGTATGTGTCTTGGTGACTGCAGTTAGGTGGTTGTTGTGTGATACCGTAATGCTGCAGGAAGAGTGATGTTTCAGTGCCTTCCTGAACTGTGTAAGGTCTGTAATTGCCCGAATTGTTTGCCAATGTCTCTGCATGCCTGGATTTAAACATGGGCAACTATCTATGATGCCAAAATTTGAAGGTACGAAATACCTAGAAGTACCTATTCTACTTGTTTGTTTGTGTTTATGCATTATCATCACAGTGGCACACTGAAGGTTTCCCGACCCCTGTATATAATCTTCGGGGGGGGGGGGGGCTACTCCCCATCTGTACTCAATCCGTACTCGCTTTGGTTGCTAAAATCTTAGCTCTGGTTTGTCTTTGGTGAAAGAAGTACTTCTCTGCAATAAGGATGCCGTTTTAAAATGGTGACGTTTTGTGGATCCCTGTTAGTATTCAGATCTCAAAGTGCTTTACCATTCTAACATGTGAATTCTCCAGACTTGTTATCTAGATGGTTCAGGTGTTTGATTTCAGTTTTGGACAGGGGTGTTTTTTATGCAGTTTCATGGTCTTGAAGGGAGGGAGCGGGGGGAAATGGCTGGGGAAGTAGCCTAGTTAAAGCAATAGCCTAGTACCCAAGAGATTAGGGTTCAGTTCCCACTGGCACTCCTTGTGACCTTGAGCAAGTCACTTTGCCAGGCTTTTTCTTCTGAGACAAAAGGAGGGTAATCCTATTTCTGGTCATATCTTGCCAAACAAACCCAGGGGCTACTGGGTCGCCGGGAATCAGCATTGACTTGATGGTGCTTAAACAAAACAAATGCAAACCCCCCCCAAAGATAGTGGAGTGCTCTGAGACATGGGGGAGGGGGGAAGCTAGAGTCTACTCTTGAGGTGCTGCAGACTTCTGGAAGAGCACAGGCTGGACCTTTTGGGCCTTTGCTTCAGTCACACTCACAATGATAACCTAGCTCCATCTTATTGAGGAGATTAGTCTGCTTGGACTCTTAATTCCAGGCCCGGACTGCATTTTGTACAGGGAAAATGAAGGTTTTTTTCCTACATCAGAATAGTCTTTAGTTTGCTTCAGGAGAGTCATAAACCCATGTCATCAAAAAGAGGTAACGGGCTCGGTGACCGGAACCCATCAAGATGATGGATTGTGGGCGACTTGGTGGCATCAGTTAACTGAAGAGAGAAAAATTCCCTTTATGATCACCCAATTCGCATTCCAGTGTAGCTTTAAAGCCAGAATGTCAGGTCCCTTTCTAAAATGTATATTCCCTAAAATTCAAAGCAGAACATGAGACCATCGTGAAAGGTCTTATTATACATTAGTCAATAAGTGGAACTCCCCTGAGAAGGGTGGAAATCTAGAAAACCATGCTGAGTTATGAAGTTTCCTTTTACACTCTCCTGCATATCCTCCCTTCTCCCGGGAGATCCAGTTATATTTAGCATGCGGAACTAATACCAGGGCTGGTTGGTTTCCCAATCTGCGGGGCTGGGTACAGAAGTAAGGCGAGGTTCTCATCCCCTGGGATGGGAGACAGTCTATTCCCATGGTTTTAGAGTGTTTCTACCATTTGCATTGCCTAAGCCAGGGAGGGACTGTGCTTCAGGCAATCAATAGCCTTCCTGCACTTTCCAGTTAGAGGGGAACATCTGTCAGCTTTACCGATAAGTAGTTGGATTTTCCTCTCTGTGACTGATCAAGTATGACATTTTATAATGGCATTTTAGAAGGGGCGTCCAAGTGCAAGCAGGGTCGTCCAGGGCAGAATGAATAGGCCCGATTTTGAGAAATGGATGCCTGAGCCAGTGTCCATATAGATGTATCTGATATGAAACCATGGGATGGGGGCATCCAGCTCAATTGAGGTTGCTTACAGTGACATCCAGTGGCGTGGCAAAATGACATGAGCCCCATTCTCAATCAGTATTTGTTGTCAGATGGTACACTCTTATCCCCTATATTGTACCACCTCCACACCCTCCATGTGTTTGCTGGACAAACGTCACTTTAAGGTGCCTGGAGCACGTAGAATCGGGGCATTTCTGAAATCGGATGAGGATGTCCAAGTCCTTCGATGCCCCAGCCATGCCTCCAAGATGTCCTCATTCAGACTTTGATGATATTGCATCGGGGGCATCTCTGTGCTTTGGGCTTCTCTATTCCTGCTTGTTTTCAGACACCCAAAGCACAAAAGGCTTCTAGAATAACCCCCTTGATCTAATAGCCAGACTTCTGATTTTCAAGACTTGTCATTTCAAAATCAGCTTAATTTTTCTTTAGTTTAGGAATGGTCGTTCATGCTAGATAGAAAAGTCACCAGCCTGGCCTTCCTCAGATAGGATCACTCTTGCAGTAGTTGGGATTTAAAAAAACAAAAAGAAAATAAAGGGAGAATGAACTAGTGATGCTGTTTGACTGGCATCAACTGGTGCCAACAAGTTGGTGGTGGCTGGATACTGTCAGTGCCATAGGGACTTAGGAAACAGGATGTTTGGACAGCAGCCTTCCTAGTCTGTTTAGATTACAAAATTTGGTGGTAAGATAGGCGGGGAGAGCTGGGCATTGAAGTAAGTCTGGGATCTCGTATGCTCATCTGCCCAGGGTGGCAGAGAGCCATTGAAGAATGAGACAGAACATAACTTGTGTAGCTATCTTTGGCAGTATAAACAAGAATAACTTGGTAGACCGGGTGGGCCAATTTGGTCTTTTTATTTGTGCCATAATGTACTATGTTACAATTTAAGAAGAGCCTGTATTGAATAATAAGCATTTAGATAAACTGGTCCCAATTTTTGAATTAGTCTGTTAGCAAATAAATGGTCACCCTCTGTGTCCTGTAGAGATGAAATGGTTCTAGCTTGCAAAAGCCAGAGGCAATTTTAATTTGATGGAGGTGGGGTGGTAGCAACAGCTAAGTGAGTAGTATTATCTTGAGTAATGACCACATAGAAAAAGCACTTGCTGTCTGCTTTAATCTGCTGCTTCCTAGTCCTTGTGCAAAAATAGGACACAAGCAGTGGAACGGACTTTGCTGTTCATCTGGATACTCATTAGTTATTGAAACTTGTGGGATTAGACTGGTTTGACTGGAAAAAGAAACAAGGTGCAGACTTCTAGGCCCAGTGCTGAGCTGGGATGGCTTGATTGCTGGACTTCCCGAGGGAGTCGGCTTGGCTGCCTCTCCAGGGTGTCACTTGCACACATACAAGGCCCTGATTTATGAGTTACATGGCTGCTGGCCCAGCTGCTCTGCTGTGCATGAGGAAAGGGGGGGGGGGGGCACAAGCTTAGCTCTGGAACAGCTTCCAGCCCCTGCACACTGCCAGAGGAACCAAGCATCTGGTTAGAAGGCGGAAGGGGGAAACGTTAGAGAAGGGAGCAGAGTGTAAAGTTGCAACCAAAGAGGTCTTAGTTATTGCTCTCCTCGTGAAGCTGTAGCACTTTTATTTTAACATGGAAGAGTTTTGTTTTCTCAGAAAAACAGAAATTGTTTTATGCAGTCTTGAGCACAAACATTGACATTTCATCA
This sequence comes from Ichthyophis bannanicus, assembly GCA_033557465.1. NCBI lineage: Eukaryota > Metazoa > Chordata > Amphibia > Gymnophiona > Ichthyophiidae > Ichthyophis > Ichthyophis bannanicus. Next base: position 279,777,999 of record CM066041.1, read on the forward strand.
TGGAAAATGGCTTTTGCTTCCAAAATGGTCATAGGTTTACAGCTTTTAGTCTTAACCTCTCCAGTCCTGCTATTGAAATGCGGGGTGCTGGGGTGGCCCGGGATGCTTTTGAACTGCATTTTTAAGAAAACATATATTTATCTGCCTCATGAGATGTTTTTCTTTGATTTTTATTTTAATTGTTTTCTTCAACTCTGGAAAAGATATAAGAACATAAGATATGCCATACTGGGTCAGACCAAGGTCCATCAAGCCCAGTATTCTGTTTCCAACAGTGGCCAATCTAGGTCATACGTACCTAGCAGTTTCCCCAAGGGACACAGGTTCCTCAATGCTTGTACAGGGTCAAACATTGATATCCTGGGTCCCTTCTTAATAATGGTTTATGTACCTTTCCTCCAGGAACTTGTCCAAACCTTTTTAAACCCAGCTACACTAACAGCCTTTACTACATCCTCCGGTAACAAATTCCAGAGTTTGATTACACGTTGAGTAATATTTTCTTTTATTAGTCTTAAATAGTTTACCCTGTAGCTTCATTGCATGTTCCCTAGTCTTTCTATATTCTGATAAGGTAAACAATCGATCTACGTTTACCACTCCGTTCATTAATTTATAGACTTCTATCATATCTCCCCTCAGGCTCCAGGTTAAAGAGCCCTAACCTTTTTTGCCTTTCTTCATAGGAGTATCCTTCCATCCCCTTTACCATTTTGGTGGCTCTTCTCTGAACCTTTTCTATAATTGCTATATCCTTTTTAAGATACGGCGACCAGAATTGCACACAATATTCAAGGTGCAGTCTCACCATGGAATGATATAGAGGCATTATAATATCTTTTGTTTTATTTTCCATTCCTTTCCTTATCATACCTAGCATTCTATTTGCTCTCTTGGCCGCCGCTGCACACTGGGCCGAGGGTTTTAACATGGTATCCATAATGACGCCTAAATCTTTTTCCTGGGTGGTGGTTACTAATGTGGAACCTTGCATCGTGTAACCATAGTTTGGGTTGTTCTTCCCTAGGTGCATAACTTTGCACTTGTCCACATTAAATTTCATCTGCCATTTTGATGCCCAGTCTTCCAATTTATTAAGATCCTCTTGCAATTTTCCACAATCCTCTTGGGTTTTAACAACTTTAAATAGTTTTGTGTCATCTGCAAATTTGATAACCTCACTCGTTGTTCCACTTTGCAGGTCATTTATGAATATGTCAAAAAGCAGCGGACCCAGCACAGATCCCTGGGGTACACCACTATTCAAATTTCTCCATTGGGAAAATTGGTCGTTTAGCCCTACCCTCTGCTTTCTATCTTTTAACCAGTTCCTGATCCACAATAGTACACTGCCTCCTATCCCATGACTCTTTAGTTTTGCCAAAAGTCTCTCATGATGGACCTTGTCAAAGGCTTTCTGAAAGTCCAGATACACAATATCAACCGACTCACCTTTTGTCCACCTGATTATTCACTCCTTCAAAAAAAACATAACAGATTAGTAAGACAAGATCTTCCTTATCTAAAGCCATTTTGGCTGTCTCCCATTAGGTCATAACTATCTACATGCTCAGTAATTTTATTCTTTATGATGGTTTCTACCATTTTTCCCGGTACTGATGTCAGGCTCACGGGTCTGTAGTTTCCCGGATCACCCCTGGAATCTTTTTTTTTTTTTTTTTTTTTTTTTTAAATTGGTGTTACATTGGCGATCCTCCAATCTTCAGGTATTAGAGATGATTTTAATGATAGCTCACAGATTACTAATAGCAGTTCTGCAATCTCATATTTCAGTTCTTTCAACACCCTTGGATGTATACCATCCGGCCCAGGTGATTTGCTACTCTTCAGTTTATCTAATAGTTGTAATACATCTTCCCGATGTATCGATATTTCCTTCAGTTCTTCCGCACCTTTAAATACCACTTCAGTCATGGGTAACATCCCTACATCTTCCTCAGTAAAGACTGAAACAAAGAATTCATTCAGTCTCTCCGCTATCGCCTTGTCGCCTCTTAGTGCTCCTTTAACCCCTTTATCATCTAATGGACCAACTGACTCTCTCACAGGTTTTTTGCTACGAATGTACTTGAAAAGGTCTTTACTTTGTGTTTTTGCTTCCGCAGCAAGCTTCTTCTCAAATTCTCCCTTTGCTTGCCTTATCAATGCCTTGCATTTGACTTGCCAGTGCTTGTGCTGTTCCCGGGTTTCGTCGTTTGGCTGTTTTTTCCATTTCCTGAAAGATGCTTTTTTGGCAACAGCCTCTCTTACCTCACCTTTAAACCATGCTGGCAGTTTTTTGGACTTCCTTCCACTTTTCTTAAAGCGTGGAATACAGCTGGTCTGGGCTTCCAAGATAGTATTTTTCAACAACAGCCAAGCCTGATGTACGTCTTTAACCTTTGCAACTGCTCCTTTTTTGGTGTTTTGGATGGATGGGCTTATGCTTGGATTTGCCCAGGATGACAGGAAAGTATTATTTTTCTTAACCGTTTATCTTATGAATGTGTGTGTCTTTACACCAGTAGTTCTCAATCCAGTCCTCTAGGCCCCCCCCCCCAGCCCGCACTCTAGGGATATTCGTATTCCCATATCTGGTCGACTGGCTCATCCGAGCTCCATCCCAGTCAGAGGCCCAGACTTCTCTAACCTGCACAAGCTGTATCCTTCAGTATCTGGGACTTGTAATAAACTTTCCAAAATCCCATCTGACCCCTACTCAATCTCTAGAATTCATAGGGGCCTTGCTGGATACCACAACTGCAAGGGCCTATCTTCCCCAGGCCCGTTGCCTACGCTTGGTGCAGTTAGCCTCACAAATTCAGTTAAAATCCCATTTAACTGCTCGAGAGATGTTATAACTGTTGGGCCACATGGCATCTACTGTGCATGTGGTTCCTTACGCTCGCCTTCACATGAGGGCAGCTCAGTGGACTCTATCCACCCAATGGACCCAGGCATCAGGTTGCCTGTCAGACAAAATAGCAACCTCCAGTCGCCTCTTTTGGTCCCTTCACTGGTGGAAGTCCACTCCAAAATCTGTTGTCGGGGTCCCCCTTTCAACAGGGGTTATCCCAAGTAACCCTTACAACAGATGCCTCTCCAAGAAGTTGGGGAGCTCATCTTCAAGATCTCTCCACTCAGGGCATCTGGTCTCTAGAAGAGACATCTCTACATATCAACCTCTTAGAGCTAGAAAAATTGCTCTGAGTCTTCCACACCCTGCTCAGCTACAAGACAGTCCTCATCCACACGGACAACCAAGTAGCCATGTTCTATGTGAACAAGCAGGGGGGGACTGGCTCTCTGTCACTTTGCAATGAAGCTCTGAGATTGTGGGCCTTCACCAGAGAGCATCAAATTCATCTCATGGCAGTGTATCTTCCAGGGGTTCAAAACTCTTGGGCAGATAGACTCAGTCGAGTTCTGCTTCCACACGAATGGTCCCTCCATGGGGACCAGATAGCCAGGATCTTCCGAATTTGGGGAACCCCGGACATAGACCTCTTTGCAAGTCCGTGGAATGCCAAACTTCCCCGGTTCTGTTCCAGGATTCCGTGTCAGGGAGTTCAGGCCAGGGATGCCTTCCTCCTTCATTGGGGGCAAGACTTCTATGCCTTTCCACCCATTCCCCTAATTCCCAAGACACTGTTCAAACTTCAGAGAGACAAGGGGTCTATGATCCTCATAGCACCACATTGGCCTCGCCAAGTGTGGTACCCCCTCTACTTCTGCACCTCTCTCAAGCTCCCTCCCTGGACTTGGTATCTGCTCCAGACCTCCTGTCCCAGGAGGAGGGAACGTTGTGGCACTCAAATCCCCAGTCTCTTCACCTCAGAGCCTGGTTGCTGAAGGCCTAGACCTTGTGATACAGTGGATAAAACAAAGCGTATGCAAGTTCAGGAAAGTGAAGAGCTTACCTCTGATTCAGCTGTAGGAATGGATGCAGGGCATAGGAAACAGCTGAGCAGAAAACGCCGTTACTACAAGAAAAGCCAAAAGCTCATCAAGAGCACCTGTCCCCTAGTTCTGACGTTACGTGCAGGGCTAGGAACCATATAAGGGAGAGTTTTAGGCAGGGTAGGAGGTGCTACCAGGGTATCTGCCAGGACACATGCAAAGGAAGTTGCAGAGGGCAGCTGGGAAAGGAAGCTGCAATCCAGGAGCCAGGAAGTGGCAGCAGTTCAGGAAGACGCTATCCACAGTCACAGAGCACAGGTCAGCTCAGAGGGAGTTTACCCAGAGGAGGGAACCTCAGACGTAGCTGTAAGCTAAAGAACAGCTGGGAGCCTGACACAGAGTTTCTTAACTCACAGCCTGACTGGGAAGCCGGGGAAAGGAACTACTACAACCCCCGAGCTAAGCATAGCACCAAGGTACAGAGAAGAGAACCTTCTGCTTTTAAAGAGAGGTTTAAAGCACATGGCTATTGTAAAGGGCGTAGCCCAGTGAATAATGCTGTAAGGGAGAGATATCCTAAACTCCCACTTTATGAAGAGGATCAGCAGAAAACTTTCCTCAGACCAGGAGATTACAACCCTGGGTTTATAGAAGCTTTTGCAGGAAGCAATAGTGATCTCTCGCAAGAGGTTGGGCCAGACTCCTATACAGAGGAAGAAGCTAACTCAGACGGTTTGGGAAGTGAGTCTGAAGGGATGGTCTGGGAGAGTAACAGCCACCTTTCAGAGCCCATTCCAATGGACTGTAATATATGCTGCAAGAATAACCACACTGCTTTGTGTTAACCTTTTTGGAAGAAAAATACTTTGTGAAGAATAACAAAGGAAGGAAGTTTTGTTACCATTTTTGTGCACTGCTGTGTTTAAGTTTTTTGTCCTTGAAGAATGTCCGTGCGGGACGGGGAATAAAACCCATGCTTTATTTTCCTTACCACTGACCACAAGACTCTGTTTTTCATAGCAAGAGCAGGGTAAAATTTCTACAACCCTAGGCAACCGCCTAATTAGGGTTTAAAGGGCTCCGACATACGGGCCCCATCACAACCTTCAAGATTTGCATCTTTCTCAGCAGGTGAAGGATATCCTTCATGCTTCTAGAAAGCCTTCCACTAGACGTTCCTATGCTTTTCAATGGAAAAGGTTTACCATTTGGTGTGCAGAGAAGGGTCTTAACCCTCTTGCAATACCTCTGAATTCTTTACTAGAGTATTTGCTGCATTTATCCCATGCAGGCCTTAAAACGAATTCAGTAAGAGTCCATTTGAGTGCTATTGCAGCATCCCTTAAACTTCTCAATGGACAGCCTATTTCCTCTCATCCTCTTATAGCAAGATTCATGAGGCCTTCTTTTCACTAAACCTCCCATCAGACCACCTCCAGTGGCATGGGACTTGAATCTGGTTCTTGGCCAGCTTATGCAGCCACCCTTTGGACCCTTAGCCACTACCTCCTTGAAATTCCTTTCCTGGAAGGTTATTTTTCTCATTGCAGTCTCTTCAGCTCGCCGCATCAGTGAGCTGCAAGCCTTGGTGGCTAATCCTTCTTATACAAGGTTCCATCATGACAAGGTAGTCCTCGGGACTAATCCACACTTTATGCCTAAAGTGGTCTCACCTTTTCATCTGAACCAAGAGGTTTATTTACCTGTCTTTTTTTCCAGGTCCTCATGCTTCAAGTGCAGAGAGGAATCTTCATATCCTGGATTGTAAAAGAGCACTTGCTTTTTACTTACAGAGGACACAGCAACATAGAAAGTCCTCTCAACTCTTTGTTGCTTTTGATCCCTCTCATTTAGGACTTACAGTCTCTAAGAGAACTCTGTCCAATTGGATTGCTCAGTGTATTTCTTTCGCCTACCAGAGTAAGAACCTTTCTCTGGAGGGCCATGTCACAGCTCACAATGTGAGGGCCATGGCAGCCTCTATGGCTCATCTAAATTCTGTCCATCGACCAGATCTGTCGAGCGGCCACCTGGGCCTCGGTTCATACCTTCACAGCCCATTACTGCTTGGACAAGGACTCCCGCCGGGATGCCTTGTTTGGTCAGGCTGTTCTCAAACACCTGTTCCATACCTAACCAACTACTACCCTCCATCCCTGGCTGGATGCCTGAGAGTCATGGGGGGAGGTAGAGCCCTTCCCAGGGACTCACGACCTGGGTGATCTCCCAGGCAACTCTAGCTGGGGAGTCCCCATATGTGAAGACTCATTCCTGCTTGTTCCTGGAGATAGCACAGTTACTTACCTGTAGCAGGTGATCTCTGGCAACAGCAGGAATAAGTCTTCACAACCCACCCACCTCCCCTAGGAGTTGTATCTCTCTATCTTTCTTTCCTTTCCTCACTCTCTCTTTGTCCCAGCTTTAAAACTCGAACTGGAGAGAGGCGGTTAGGAAAGGCGGGAAGGCAGCGCGCAGGCACTGTGGGATGCTCCCAAAAGCTTTCCTTTTGGATGCTGGGGAGCGTTCCCGTGCAGGCTACGTCGGTACCGACGATACCCATATGTGAAGACTTATTTCTGCTGTTCCCAGAGATCACCTGTTACAAGTAAGTAACTGCTTTCTATGTAGCCACCCGGTGGCTTGGAAACAACGTTTTTTAGCCCTGGCACTCTGCCTTTTTGAGACCAGCCCATGCTCCCTTGCCCTGACAAAAAGGAAAGTGCACACAAAGAATGAAATTGTTGATTCGGCTCATGAACATTTTTAAATGTCAAACTTTGATAGCATCTATAAGAAGCACACGGAGATCCAATAAAACATGCTAAAAAGGCTAAAAATAAGACTGTTTGCCCATAAGTCAACTTGCAGTCATTCTATGTTGCCCCTCTGCCCTCACCTACACCACCATCACCGTCCTAATAAAGCGCTCTCAGGTGAAACAGCAATCCATTAAATCGACTTCATTTGCTGAATCTTTGGTTTCTTGCATGACTTGACTGGTCATCGGAGTTGTATTTCATTCTATCACGTGCCACTTGGGTATTCTGCAGTTGCATCCTTAGTGTGCTTGGCTTATTTTCCATAGATCGGACTACTAGGTATGTTCAGCTAATGAAACACATGTAAAATACCAATGACATGTCCAGTGACATCTTTGAAGCTTGTGGGGTTTTTTTTTGTCATTTTTCTGACAGTAAAGTGCAAACTTCGATATCTGAACTTCCTGGACTTTATAATGAGAGGTGTTTATAACGACAGATTACAATGATGCACTGCTCCTCATAGGAGAGTCTCAAGGTGGTGAACTGGATCAAAAACTGGTTGGCTGACAGAAGGTGGTAGTAAATGGAACTCGCTCGAAAGAAAGGAAAGTGACTAGTGGTGTTCCCCAGTGATCCTGGGACTGGTACAGCTCAATGTATTTGTGAGTGATATTGCTGAAGGACTGAAGAGAAAAGTGCATTTTTCTCAGATAACATGAAAATGTGCAACGGAGTGGATTCCTCTGAAGAATTGGACAGCATGAGGAAAGATATGCAAAAGCTGGAAGAATGGTCTAATGCTTGGCAGTTAAGATTTAATGTGAAGAAGTACAATGTCATGCACTTGGGAAGCAGAAATCCAAGGGAATTGTATGCGATAGGGGGCAAGAGGTTGGTGTGCACAGACCAGGAAAAGGATCTCGGAGTGACTATTTCTCAAAGTGGCGAAACAGTGTGACAAGGGTAGTGGCCAAAGCAGAAAGATGCTGAGTTGCATACAAAGAGGAATTACCAGCAGAAAGGAGGAGGTTTTAATAATGCCTCTGTACAAGTCGTTGGTGAGGCCTCACTTGGAATATTGTGCTCCGTTTTGGAGACCATATCTCAGGATATAAAAAGACTTGAAACTGTTCAGAGGAAGGCGACCAAAATGATTTGGAGCCTGCAGCAAGACATATGAGAAGAGACTTGAAGATCTAAATATGTATACCCTAGAGGAAAGGAGGGACAGGGGAGATAGACAGACATTTAAATATTTACAGGGTATTAATGAGCAAACAAACCTTTTTCAAAGAAGGGGAAGCTGTAAAACTAGAGGACATAAAATGAAGCTGCAAGGAGGTAAAGTCACAATAGCACGAGGATAAAATAAAAATAAACGTATATCTCAACAAATAGAGAGGGGGGGGACCTGCATGGAGCAGCAGCTACACCTACTCTAGCTACTTTACTGGGCAGACTAATTGGGCCATACTGGTCTTTATCTGCTGTCATATAGTATGTTACTATGCAGAAACAGAATTTAAGTAACCAAACTTAAGGGCAGAAAATGGGCAAAAGAGAATAAAACGAGTGCGTGAAAATCACATGATTTGGCTGGGGCTGGGGGCTGCTGGCTTCTTTGGAGGCTGGTAAAGGGCCAGATGCACACTTCACTGGGATTACTTATTACACAGCCCAGGACTACTGCCGTGATCATGCTGAATACTTTGGGGTGGGGATGGAAGATATAAAATATTGGAAAAACTCTCACCAAGTAGGGGAGAGCAAGATGGCGGTTGGGGGTTTGAGCTGTGCTTTTGTCGATGGGGAAAGGAAGTCAAAACCGACGCCTAAGCCCTCCAGAGTGCCGGTGGCGTCTACCCCATTACCTTTAGGCAATTTGGATTCCTTTGTGATTTGCAGCAATTGGCAATCCTTCTGGCCGCCACTGACACAGCCCCATTGGCAGCGGAGCAGAGCAGGAGTGCTTGTCCAGCAGCTCGGGGCCAGACATGTCGCCGAAGCAGTGGCATCCGCCTAAGGCCACAGCAGTTGGGGATTCATCGGCAGGCTTAGTGACGGAGGCTGGAGCCCGAGGAGGTCTGTTTCCGGTTGCTGGAGGGTTGCCTGCGGTGTGCGCAGAAGAACAGCGTGAGGCCATGTTTGCTCCTCCGGACCAGTGCCTAGTTGCTCGGTCTTTACAATCAACTGCTGAAATAGCGGCTGGATCTATGGCCACTGTAGGAGATCTACCTGCAGTTCTTCAGGCTCCAGGAGACAGAGCAGGAGGAGTTGAGACTCCAGGTACTTTTGTCCTTGCTCGCTCAACAGGTTTTACTTTGGAGTCAATTTGGACAGCCATTGCCAGCCTGGGGGAAAGGTTCGCTCAGGTGCAGGCTTTATCTGGGCAATTGCAGCAACACTCTGAAGTGCTTTCTTCCTTACAACTTCTAACAACTGAGACTCAGACCAAGACCGTTGTGGTGGGGGATTCTGTTAATGCTTGGTGTAAAGTTGCTCTTACTTTGCAAGCTAGGATTGAGACATTGGAGAACTATGCTAGATATTCTAATTTGCGTATTAATAATGTTCCACATTCTACTCTTATAAGTGCTAGAGAGCTCTTTAAACAATATTTACTTGAGGTATTTGGTATGCTGGTGGAATCTGTCCTATAGCAAAACTGTATTTGCCATTGTGTAGAAGGTGTCCCAAAGGCGGAGAGATCCCTGGTGTTCATCCGATAGATTCATTGGATGTTTCTGCGCTTTTGGAATCTTCAGATGTAAACGCCTTTAGCTCTGCTACTTAGTTACGTTTTCACTTCCATCAGACCGTGACTGGTTCCTTAGGGTTTATTTTAATAAGAGGAGTATAGCCTTTAAAGGGTTTAATGTCTGGCTTTATCTGGACTTTTCCAGGGCTACCCAAAGACAAAGAAAGGAGTTTCTCCTCTTTCCCTAAAGTTTCCTTGCAAATGCTTGGTTAAATTCCACTCTAACTCTTTTAGAGATAGATATAGATACATTTTTTTTTTTTATGATCCTTTTCAACTGCTGACGCTCTTGGATTCACGTAGATCTGTGAGTAGTGACCCTCCCACTGTATGATTTTGAGTTGTCTTCTGGCATATTTGTCTTCTTCCTGCATGATTGGTGGTTGGGTTTTTCTTCTTTATTTTGCTCTCCCCTTTTTGTGGACTGGGGTTGAGGTCAAACTGTTTGCCAGCTTTGGCATTGCTTGGGAATTGCTTTTGTTTTTATTTACCCTGCTTGGCCTCAAATTTCTTTGAGCATTTTTAAATGCTTGACTTATTTTGTAAAATTGATAAATACAAAACAAAAAACCTCACCAAGTAGTTGCAAATGAAGCCTCTTAGTGCTAGGGTCCCAGTACTCATTTCAGATGACCTAGAAATAGACACATGAGGAAATTGTGCATCTCATTTTTTTTATGAGTGGACAATCGCATGACTTATAAGCATCCAGTGCCAACAGCGGAACCAAAAACTGAAGGCTTCTTTTTTGCCAACTAGTCAATAAGGTCTAGCAAGCATTAACTGGTTTTGGCAGCTGAACTGGCTAGCAGAAAAGTTGTTTTCTAATTAAGAAATGGCCTCTTGGACGTAGCAGTGTTGCATATTCACTCGACTTATCTGTCTTTTGCCAAAGAGAGAAAGAGAAATGGACCCTTTTGCCAGACTCTTTCTGTTTGGAACATCTAATGTCTTTCAGTAGAGTTGTCTGCACTGAGCACAACTGCTTAGGTAGTGATGCATTCTTCAATAATCCAATCAGAATTTATTCTCCAAGGACGTAATTATTGGCATGGAACCCTTTCTAACAGCTAAAATGTAGGCTAGGCTCATTTTTGAACCCTTTATGAAAACGCATCCTAGTAGAATGTCTCTCTTCATGATCCACTTTGTATCCTAGCTCTAGGTGTAATGGAACGATGTAGGTATGATATCCAGACTAGGACCACTGGCCCATCCAATTGCCACAGATGCTGCTGCTTTCCTTTCCCAGTGCCTTTTTCTTTATTAGACACTTGATATACCATGCCTTCGTAGTATCAGGGTGGTTTACAATTATCAAAAACCAAGTTGGCTGGGCCAGAAAAGGAACTACAATTTTTGACAGAAAAGAGCAGTTCAGGAGCAAGTAGAACAGGGATGATAGAAGGTGTCAGAGATCAGGTGGGGGGAGGTCATAGGCAGCACAGAAAAGGTGAGACTTGAGGAGAACCTTAAATCTGGGGAAAGAATGTTCTGGCAGTGGGTAGTGAGTCCTGAAGGGAAGATCCAAGAAAGTGGAGTGATGGCTTGATTCCAGGTGTGCCTTTGAGGAGGAAGGGAGGCGCAGGCAGTTGGCTCCGAGGTGCGGTATGGAACTAGAGTGAGTCTGCTAGGTACTGTGGTGTTTATTTATTTATCTATTTCTTCTATACCGCCCCTTCCAGAGATCAGGGGCGGTTTACATGGAACAATTTAACAGTTTTTGTATACGTTCGTATAACAGTACATTGAACAAGAACTTTTTAACTTTTTACATATAACAGAACAGTAAATTATTTAAAACTATTTACAAGGTGTATAACTTGATCAGAAGTTTCTAACTTTTTACAGGGAATAGGCAGCGAGCTGACATTTCTATTTACAGGTGTTATTTACAAAAAGGTTCACTATTCAAGTGTGTGTGTGTGTGTGTGTGTGTGTGTGCGTGCGCGTGTGTGTGTGATGGAATTTATTTCCATTTTTCGTGGGTTTTTTTGTGTGTCTTTGGGAGAACTGTTTGAGGGGGGCTGTGTATGTTCAGTTAATTGTGTTTTTGCAGGTTTTTTTGTTTGTGTGTCTGTGGACGCTGTGTGGCTGGGCTTGGAGGGTAGGGTAAGAATAGCCCTGTGTGTTAGAATAAGAAGTTTATAGCGGGTGTGGAAATTGATGGGAAGCCACTGAAGGTGAATGAGGTGGGGGTAATGTGGTCATAGCGAGTGACATACGAGAATCCTAACCGTGGTATTCGGTATTAGTTGAAGACGGGGAAGCTGAGATTGTAGGATACCGGTGAGTACACTGTTGCAGTAGTCAGTCCGGGATATTACTAATGATAGGAGGGTGGTCCAGCAAGAAAAGGGGAGCACAGAGCGAATCTGGCGAATATAGAAGTAGGAGCACCGGGTAAGAGGAAAGATGTGATCGTGGAACAGACCAGAGCCAAGTGGAACACCAAGATAACTAAAAGATGTGACCAGTGGGATGAAGGAATGCGAGAGGACGGGTGTCGGTGAGGGAGAGGAGGCACCAAAGGTGAGCCATATGGCAGAGGTTTTTGAGAGATTAAGATGGAGATTAGATACGAACCAGTGGAGCTGTGGGAGAGATCAAGGCTAACAGGAGAGGTATGAGAGTAAAATGTCATTAGCGTGAATACACGGCCTGGACTATTGAATTAGCAAGGCAAGTGGTGCTAAGAATACGTTGAACAACAGTGGGGTGAGGACAAAGCCCTGGGGAACCCCACAGTGCAAAGGGAAAGGGGCAGAGATGCTGGAAAGAGAGGTGACCGAGAGACCAGGAGGAGAGAAAAGAGTGGAACCAATGAAATACAGAACCCTGAACATCTGCAGTCCAAAGACAGGATAGGATAGAAAGATCTACAAGGTCAAAGGCTACAGAGAGGTCCAGGGAAACAGATGTGAAGCTTTCTACAGCATACTACAAGGACCTACCCAAAAAAACAAAACAAAACCATAAACCACCTCCAGTTAGCCCAGAATGTCACTACTAGAATCATAACCAAAGCACACCTAACGGTCCATATCACACCCATCCTACATAATCTCCAATGGCTCCCAATAGCAAGCCGCTCAAATTCAAAACGATGATAACAACATTGCACCCTCATATCTGACATCCCTTATAACTACTCAACCCAACACCAGAAACAGAAAGAAAAGTAAGCTGAACGTCCTTGATATTTCCACCTCTATACGAAAAACCAAACAAATAACAAGCAACAGAGCATTCACCTACACAGCCCCAGTACTTTGGAACTCGCTACCAGACTCACTACAATCACTCAGACATACAGACTTTCAGGAAGGAATTAAAGACTCTGCTCTTTATTGAACGCTACAGCAACCACAACACCACCAGCAATGAATCACCCTCCCCCCCCCCCCCCCCCGCCACACACAAACACAAGGCATAACCTAATCAGAGGCATACCTACATGACTCACAAACTCCCCAAAAACATATTCAGCACCTCTCTCCTCCAGCAGGAATCGACATAACACTCACTAACAAAACTGCTACAAATGTTGCATTATGTGTCAGTGTATATACTTTATAGATAAATGAACAATGTACATTGTATTTTTAATGTATATAGTTATATTTGGTTCTATGTAACTTGTTGTGTTCTATGTAAACCACCCCTGATCTCTGGAAGGGCCAGTATAGAAAACTGTTCAAATAAAAATAAATATGGTCTTGGTGCTATGACTGGTGCGAAAGCCAGATTGTCATGGGTGAAGGAAGTGAGTGGACAACTGGATTCCACTAACTTCCTTCATCCATGACAATCAGGCTTTTGCACCGATCATAGCACCTGAAGTGAGAGCTGGGAGAAGATGGCCTTTCCTAGGATGTTGGATGGAAAGGGGAGATTGAATACTGGGTGAAAGTGGGCGAGGTCAGAAGGGTTGAACGAGTCTTGTTTAAGAAGGGGACAGATCAGGGAACTTGCCCGTGGTGAGACTGGAGTTGAACATGCTAATTATAAAGGGTAAAGTTTTTTTTAAACTTTTTTTCCTGTCTCTACTTTAATTCTACCTGAGTGACTAATTCCGCCGCTGCCCCCCCCCCCCTGCTGAGGTATTTAGCCCCTTTTCCTGATTTCCACATATGCTTACCTCCGTTTGCTTCTTTGTCCTTTGGGAAGAGAAGTGCCCCACTTACCAGCTCTACTGGAAAGGTGAATTTTGCTGGCTTTCTGTGAGTCCTGCCTCTCTCTCTCTCCATATTTATTTGTCATTGTTAGTGTGCTCCCTTACCTTATGCGCTTTTGTTCAGCTTTTCTCAGCTGAATAACAAACCCCACCCACCCAGTGGCTCCCAGTCTTATAGCTGTCATCTGCTCATTACCTCACCTACTCGCAGGTGCACCTTAATCCCCTGTGGGCTCTCTCCCACCTTCTTTTTCCTCTCCCATCCCTCTTCTATGGCTCCTCATCAGATTTGCCTTTTCTTCCTACTCCCTAATTGTTTACCATCCTCCTCCATTCTATCTTCTACCCTGTCATCAGCTCTTGAGCTTCATCCCCCTCTCGTTCCCTCTCGTTCCCTCGCTGCCCTGTACTCTGCTGCTACTCCTCTCATCCGGAGATATCAACGCCAACCCTGGCCCCTCTAGACTTCTGTCACGCTCTGAGAAGAGATCTTCATGCAACACCTCTAATCTTATTCATATCCCTTTCTCATGTGCCTTGTGGAACACACACTTTATCTCTAATGCTCTCCATCTTCTTGCTCGGAGACCTGCCTCCTCCCAGAAGGCACCGCATCTGTCATGGTTGTTATCAGTTCTCCCATACGCCTCGTCCTGTTGGCCTTCTACTTTCTTCCTCCTGCCAATTCCAACCCCTACTGCTGCCTCAGTCTCACTCCTTCCCCTCTTTTGAAGTCCACTCCATCTGCTTTTTCATCCCACTTCCTCTCTGGGTAGCTGTTAATTATTGACCTTCTGACAAGTCTACTTCTACCTTTCTCACTGACTTTGACTCATGGCTCTCCTTCCTGGATTTCTCTTCCCCCCCACTCTTAGGGATTTTAGCATTCATATTGATAACCCCTCTGATACTTATGCTTTAAAGCTTCTTCCTTATCGTCACTCCAGTCCAGTCCCTTACTTCTGGGTTGCGTAACCCTTCCAGCAGCTTGGAGGCTGAGTCAATCCTTTTGAGGATGGGACGGGATAAATACCAGTGGCACCACCCACTAATCCCAGTATTCTCAGCCTCCAAGCAGCTGGAGGGTTCCGTAAGCCAAGGGCTTACTGGAGTCTCCTTATTTCATTTGATTTAACTTAATTTCATTTACTTTCATGATTTCTTAATTAATTTTACTTTTACTTTCCTTATTTGAATCCCTCTTACTTTGGTTTAACATTTCCTTGTAGCTGCTCCTTTAATTCTTCGTTCCTCCCTCCCCCCCCCCCCTCCCTCCGCCTGCACGGCCGAAGAACTCGAGTCCTGCACGGGGCAGAGGAGCTGGTGGTGGTTTTTTGCACCTGAGAAGTCCGGCGGGGGAGAGAGAGAAAACCGCAATCGCATCCCCCAGCTGTGAACTCCTTCACCCCGGAGTACTGCCTTGCCTCGCGCCGAAGCCCTCTGGTGGCTGAGCGCTTGAGGCGGCAGCGCGACGTTACTCCACTCCTCCGGCTGGGCCCCCGGCAGTCAGGAGCGTCGGGGTCGATCGAATCTTGTAAAGCCGGTTTCTGCTGCTGATCTGACCCTACGAATAAAGAAGGAGAGTCCGGCAGAAACGCCGACCGGGTAGCGCTCCATGTGGCTGCGGCCTACCACGTGGGAGCCCCCGGTGGACAGCGGCCTTCCACGGCGCAGCGCGCTCCTTGAAAAGCAACAAATCGCAAGTACAGGGGAAGATTGTAACAGAGGGATACATGTTAAAATTTATTTTATTTACATTTTGAGGTGCTTGTTTTCCTGATCTCCCGCCTTAGCAGTTTTTAGCCTGCACGGAGACAGAGCGCATTGGGGGAGGGTGGTCTTCTGTTTCAGGTTTTCCACAAGTTAATTTATTTTACTTTAGGTTAAGTTATTTTAATTTGATTTGTTTATTTGCTTATTGGTTTATTTGTTTATTGGAGGATCTTTGATTTACAAACCCTTACATTCTGTTCTGTTCCAGCATAGAACATGACTGGCAAAGCGCGTTGCCCCTCCTGTGGCACTCGCAGGGGTACTACAGCCGAGGCAGGCGTCTGCAGGGTTTGTGCGGCAGAGGCTACCTCGGTGGAACAAGATCTTCAATTAGCTATTTCCCATACGGCACAGACGACTGGGGACCCTCTGGAAAGGGAACCCCATTCTCCCCCTCCTCCTACCTCGGGATTGTCAGCCCCCCCCTCCCCTCCCACTAGCGGCAGTGGAGGAGGGAAGGGCCACTGACCTATTCTCCCCGGACTTTGTCCTCTTATTGCACAAGGCATATTGTATGTGCAAGAAAGGAATGGGAGCTGCGGACTCTGTCCCAATGCTGGAAAGTCTGGGCACTAGGCCTCTGAAGCCTAGCCGCCAGTTCTCTGAGGCCCCTCCCAAGCACGCAAGGCTGGTGAGTGAGGAGCTCCTCTCGTCCCTTTCCCAGGATACGCCTGAGGAGGAGGTCTCGGACAAGGAGCTGGGAGAGGAAGAGGAGGAACTCGAAGAGGGAGAGATTCCAGAAGAGGACCAATCCCGGATTGTGAGGGTGTTTTGGCGGGAAGAGCTCCCGGCGCTAATTAACGAGTCCCTCAAGGTGCTCAATGTGCCCTCCGACTCTCCTGCAGTGGAGGAAGCGTTGGAAGATCCGCTGATCCAGGCGGTCAGGAGATCCCAAAAGGTTTTCCCAGTGCACAGAGTGGTGCGTCAGATGATCCAGGAGGAGTGGGATCAGCCAGAATCCAGCTTAAGGGGCGTGCGCACTATGTCAAGGCTTTACCCCTTGCCGGAACCGGACAAAGAGCTGCTGAGATCGCCCAGAGTGGACGCAGCGGTTTCTGCGGTGACTAAGAAGACGACGATCCCGGTCGAGGGCAGCGCTGCCTTGAAGGATTCTCAGGATAGAAGATTGGACACGCTGCTGAAGCAAGCCTTCGATATCGGTGCTCTCGCCTTACAGGCTTCGGTGTCCGGGGCTTGGGTGGCCCGGGCCTGTTTAAGATGGGCTCAGCAGCTGGCAGAGTGTTCCCCCGGGGAGGCTCATTCAATCTCAGCTAAGCTGGAGTCCGGAGCTGCATACCTAGCCGATAGCCAATATGACCTCATCAGGAGCCTGGCTAAAAACATGGTATCAGTGGTTGCAGCCAGGCGATACTTATGGCTACAAAATTGGGCAGCCGATGCCTCTTCAAAGTCGCCTCCCTTTCAAGGGGAAGTTGTTGTTTGGAGAGGACTTAGAGAAATTAGTAAAGGACCTTGGCGATTCGAAAGGGGGCAGACTGCCGGAGGACAGACCGAAGCAAGCTCGGGCACTAGCCCCAGGGCGGAGCCAGCCTAGGGATTCCCGGAGCTTTCGGCCAGCCAGAACGATTCCCTTTGCTAGGGGCCGTTTCTCTTCAAGGGGACAGAGTTTCAGAGGGTTTCGGGGAGCTGGGAGAGGTTTTGGGGCCTCCTCCTCCTCCGCCGGTCCTAGGAAGCCACAATGAGAAAACGGGGGTCCAGGTGGGGGAGCTGCCGGTGGGGGGCCGCTTAAGGCAGTTCCTTCCCGCCTGGTCCCGGGTCACGTCCGATCAATGGGTCCTAGAAGTGATCCGAGAAGGTTATGCTCTCGAATTTGCAAAGCAAATACTCCCGGCCTTTGTTCAGTCTCCTTGCGGATCTCCGGAAAAGAGAGCGGCGATAGAGATCACACTTTCAAGGCTCAGGGCACTCGGAGCGGTATCCCCCGTCCCACCGCACCAATGCGGTTCCGGTCAATACTCAATTTATTTCGTAGTACCAAAGAAGGAAGGTTCCTTTCGGCCTATCCTAGATCTAAAGCAAGTCAATCGCTGCCTCAAAGTGCCTCATTTTCGGATGGAAACCCTGAAGTCCGTCATCGTGGCCGTAAGGAGCGGGGAGTTCCTGACGTCCTTGGACCTGACGGAAGCCTACCTACACATCCCGGTTCGAAGCTCTCACCAGCAATTCCTGAGATTTGCGGTACCAAAAGGTCATTTTCAATTCAGGGCTCTACCCTTCGGCCTAGTGACGGCCCCGAGGACCTTCACCAAGATAATGGTAGTGGTGGCGGCGGCCCTCAGGAAAGAGGGAATCTTGGTTCACCCCTACCTGGACGATTGGCTGATCCGGGCGAAGTCGGAAGAGGAGAGTCGCTCTACCACTGCCAGAGTGGTGGAAGTCCTGGAAGAGTTAAGATGGGTCATCAATCGGGCAAAGAGCAGGTTGGTACCCTCTCAAGAGCTCGAGTACCTCGGAGCGAGATTCGACACCAGTATAGGAAGAGTTTTTCTGTCCAAAAAGAGGGCAAGGGATCTAAGGATCCTGGTGGAACAATTCCTGGCCAGACGGAACCCTACGGCGTGGCATTACCTTCAATTGCTGGGAACCATGGCGGCAAATATAGAGGTAGTCCCATGGGCCAGAGCTCACATGCGCCCCCTACAGCGGGCCCTGATGCGGCGGTGGTCTCACCAACTTCACCCGCTAGCTATGCGACTACCTTGTGCTCCTCGCACCAAGAGTGCACTTCAGTGGTGGCGGTGTTCTCGGAATCTGGACCGCGGGATGCCCCTCGAAATACCTCATTGGGTACTGCTGACGACGGATGCCAATCTGGCGGGCTGGGGAGCACATTGCGAGGATCAGTTCGCCCAGGGTCTGTGGACCCCCGTGGAAGCCCATTGGTCCATCAACAGACTGGAGCTGCGAGCGGTAACCTTGGCGCTAAGGGCTCTCGAGCCCTTAGTCCACCAGAGGGCAGTTCGCGTCTTCTCAGACAACGTCACCGCGGTGGCCTACATCAATTGCCAGGGAGGCACAAGCAGTCCCTCCTTGGAGAAAGAGGCACACAGTCTGTTCCGGTGGGCCGAGGACAAGTTATTGGCTCTCTCGGCTCAACATGTGGCTGGAACGGACAACTCTACGGCCGATTACCTCAGCAGGTTCAGGATCGACCATGGGGAGTGGGAGCTGAACCAGGAGGTGTTCGATCAGGTAGTAGCCATTTGGGGTACTCCGGTCATGGACCTCATGGCAAGGTATGCTTCGGCCAAGGCAAGCAGATTCTTCAGTCGAAGGAAGGAAAAGATGTCCGAAGGCCTAGACGCTCTGGCCCAGAGGTGGCCCTCGGAGGGCCTCCTGTACGTATTTCCCCCTTGGGCCCTCATAGGAAGGCTCCTGCAGCGAGTGGAAGCCCACCGATGTCTGGTAGTTTTCATTGCTTCGGATTGGCCCCTGCGCCCCTGGTATGCGGACCTAGTGAGGTTATCGGTTGACCGCCCCTGGCGTCTCCCCTGCAGAAAGGACCTCTTGAGACAGGGGCCAATGCTCATGCCGCACGTGGATCGATTCTTGCTTACGGCCTGGCTATTGAAAGGACGCGGCTTCGGAAGAGGGGATACTCGGGTTCGGTAATCTCCACCTTATTGAGCTCATGAAAGCGTTCGACCTGTCACTCCTACATACGAGTCTGGCGCATATTTGAAGCCTGGTGCGAGGAGCGCCTGAAGAAACCTCTCTCGGCCTCTGTCCCGGAGGTTCTAGACTTCTTACAGGCGGGGTTTGATAAGGGCCAACGCACAGCTCCTTGCGGGTCCAGCTAGCCGTTATCTCTTGTTACAGAGGTAAGGTACGTGGCAAGCCCTTAGGGGACCACGCAGACGTTTCCAGGTTTCTAAGAGCTGTCCGGCGTCTGCGCCTGCAGCAAAGGTCGGTGATCCCGCCTTGGGATCTCAATCTGGTGTTAAATGCCCTGACCAGGGAGCCCTTCGAGCCAGCTAAGAGAGCATCCCTAAAGGACCTAACTCTGAAGACGGTCTTTCTTGTGGCCATCTGCTCAGCCAGACGCGTCTCCGAACTGCAAGCTTTGTCTTCTCAGCCCCCCTTTCTTTCGTTCTCCAAAGATAAGGTGGTTTTGCGCACAGTTCCTTCCTTCTTACCCAAGGTCGTCTCGCCTTTCCATGTGAATCAGTCAGTGACGCTCCCAGCCTTCTCGGCAGAGGGGCAAGAGGCTCATGCCGGAAAGTTGCGACTCCTGGACGTTAGGAGAGCGCTGAAGCTTTATCTCTCGCGTACGGCACCCTTCTGGAAGTCAGAGCATCTATTCATTCTATTTGGAGGGCCCCATAAGGGGGAGGCCGCGGCAAAGGCGTCTATCTCTAGGTGGATCAAGGAAGCGATTGCGTCGGCCTATATCCTGAAGGGGAAACAGGTTCCAGGAGGTCTGCGCGCACATTCGACGCGGTCGCAGGCTACTTCTTGGGCGGAGTATAGCTTAGTTCCGCCTCTGGACATTTGCCGAGCGGCCACCTGGTCTTCACTGCATACCTTCTCCAAACACTACAGGCTGGATGTTCAGAGATCAGCAGATACTCGTTTTGGGGAAGCAGTACTCCGGTCCGGAATAGCGAAACCCACCCAAACTTGAACTGCTCTGTTACATCCCAGAAGTAAGGGACTGGACTGGAGTGACGATAAGGAAGAATTAATTAGACCTTACCTGCTAATTAGTGTTCCTGAAGGAACGACAGTCCAGTCCCTGTTCCCTCCCAGTTTCGGCTTGTATCTGAGTATTTCAGGGACCACGTGAGGAGCGCTGGACCGAAGTCAGAACCGAAGGACAACATAAGTGTCCTTGAAGCTAACCAAGAAGTTCGTGGAGAAGGAAACGCCGGGCATGGATTCTTCCGTCCCTTCCACTCCCTCCCTCCTCCCCCTCTTTCCTTCTACCTTCTGCAGTTGGAAGAGGGAGGGTGGAAGATATGCTCCTAAAATGTATTAGTTTGCTGTGTTTCCTAATTTTGTTGGGTTTTGTTTTGGTTGTTTAATGTTTTCGGTTCCTAGTTAAAACTACTTGTCATTATAATACTGGGATTAGTGGGTGGTGCCACTGGTATTTATCCCGTCCCTTCCTCAAAAGGATTGACTCAGCCTCCAAGCTGCTGGAAGGGTTACGCAACCCAGAAGTAAGGGACTGGACTGTCGTTCCTTCAGGAACACTAATTAGCAGGTAAGGTCTAATTAATTCTTTCCCTTACCACCTCGTTCAACCTCTAGCTTTGCTCTACTACCCCAACTCACCAGCATGACCACTGCCTTGACCTTGTAAGAACATAACATAAGATATGCCATACTGGGTCAGACCAAGGTCCATCAAGCCCAGTATCCTGTTTCCAACAGTGGCCAATCTAGGTCATAAGTACCTAGTAGTCTCCCCAAAAGATGCACATTCCTCAATGCTTGTATTGGGCCAAGCAGTGATATCCTGGGTCCCTTTTTAATAATGGTTTATGGACCTTTCTTCCAGGAACTTGTCCAAACCTTTTTTTAAACCCAGCTACACTAACAGCTTTTACTACATCCTCCGGTAACAAATTCCAGAGTTTGATTATACGTCAAGTGAAAAATATTTTCTCTTATTAGTCTTAAATAGGTTACCCTGTAGCTTCATTGCATGTCCCCTAGTCTTTCTATATTCTGATGTAAAAAATTGATCTACGTTTACCTGTTCCACTCAATTCATTAATTTATAGACCTCTATCATATCTCCCCTCAGTCGTCTCTTTTCCAGATTGAAGAGCCCTAACCTTTTTAGCCTCGCTTCATAGGGGTAGCCTTCCATACCCTTTACTATTTGGTGGCTCTTCTCTGTTCCAGTTCTAATAACGCTATATCCTTTGTATTTTTCTCTGGTTGCTTACCCTCAAACTTCTGTACCTCAGTTCTTCCCTTATCTGACCATCACCTGCTAAGCTTCACTCTTTATCACCCGCTGCCTCAACCTCGTCCTGTCTCCTCCAGCCTATTTAGAAATCTTCATGCTATTGATCCTTTTGGTTCTCTCCTCCACTGTTTTCTTCATCTTTCCTCCACTATGTCGTCTAAGTCTGAGGCAGTGGCTTCCTATAATGCTGCGCTCTCCTCTGCTCTGGATGCTCTTGCTCCGCCCATGCCACGTCCTGTGAGGCGTACTGCACCCCAGCCCTGGCTTTCATCCACTACCTGCTATCTATGTTCCTGTGCCTGTTCAGCTGAGCACGCTTGGCTCAAATCCCGCGCCCTTGCAGACTTTCTACACTTCAAATTCGTGCTTGTCTCTTTCCAGTCAGCCATAGCACTTGCCAAACAAGACTATTGTGTCCATCTGGCTAACTCTTGCCTCTGACCCTCGCCATCTCTTTATTCTCATCTCTGTCTCCTCAAGGTGCCTCTGCCTGTGACCCCTCCCTCCCCTTTCTGCCCAAATCCTGGCTGATTATTTCCAGGACAAAATCCACAAGATCACCCTCCCAATTCCCCACAGTCAGCTACTCCCCCTCCTCGCTCCCAACTTTCCCCCTCTATCTCTGCTACCCTCTCTTCCTTTTCTGTGATCTCTGAAGAGGAAACTGCACCTTCTTTCTTCCTCCAGACTCACTACCTCCTCCTCTGATCTTATCCCCACCCATCTCCTAAGCCCCATTTCCTCCACCGTTGTCCCTTCCATCTCGCTCATATTCTCAACCTATCACTTTCCATTGCAACTGTCCCTGCAGCTTTTGAGAATGCTGGCTTTAAACCTTTCCTCAAGAATCCCTCACTTGATCCTACCTGTTCTAATTATCAACCCCTCTCCCTCCCTCCCTTTCATTTCTAAACTTCTTGAACATGCAGTTCACTGCAGCTGCCTTGACTTCCTCTCCTCTCATGCCCTCCTGGATCCTTTACAGTCTGGCTTTCGTCCTTACACTCTACTGAAATGACTCTTGCCAAGTCTCCTCCAGTGACTTATTCCTGGCAAAATCCAAGGGCCTTTACTCTGTCCTCCATCCTTCTTTGACCTCTCTGCTGCTTTTGACACTGACCACAACCTTCTCCTTGATACCCTGTCCTCACTTGGTTTTAAGGGCTCTGTACTATCCTGGTTCTCCTCCTATCTCTCCCATCGCTCTTTCAGTGTTAGTTCTGGTGGCTCCTCCTCTGCTGCTATCCCACTCTGTTGGTGTACCCCAAGGATGTGTCTTGGGTCCGCTCCTTTTCTCTCTATACTTAGTCCCTTGGTGCACGCATCTCTTCCAATGGCTGTCAGTACCATCTTTATGCTGATGACTCTCAGATCTCTCTCCCGCAATCCAGACCCGGCTCTCTGCCTGCCTTTCTGACATTGCTGCTTGGATGTCTCACTGCCACTTGAAATTGAACATGGCCAAAACTGAGCTGCTTATTCCCCCCCTCCCCCCCTCCCCCCTAAAACCTCCTCTCCTTTTCCTCCTTTCTCAGTCTCTGTGGATAACTCAACTCCTCCCTGTTTCCTCAGCTCACAACCTTGGGTTGTCTTTGACTCCTCCTCCACACACATCCATCTGATAGCTAAGACCTGCCATTTCTTTCTCTATATAACATCAATAAAATCTGCCCATTTCTTTCTGAACACACTACTAAGACACTTATCCACTCCTTTATCACCTCCCGTCTTGACTACTGTAACCTACTCCTTGCTGGTCTCCCTTTTTAATCATCTCTCTCCCCTTCAATCTGTTCAACACGCTGCTGGTTGCTAATCTTCCACCAGCCTCGTCATGTCCATATTACTTCTCTTCTCAAGTTGCTTCATTGGCTCCTTATCCGTTTCCGCATGCATTTCAGACTTTTCCTGCTGACCTATAAGTGCATTCACTCTGCAGCTCCTCACTACCTTTCCTCTCTTATCTCTCCTTACACTCCCCCACCCCCCTCAGGAACTCCTCTCTTCTGGCATATTGCTTCTATCTGTGTCCTTCTCTTCTATTGCTAACTCCAGACTTCACTCCTTTCACTTTGCTGCACCTTATGCCTGGAACAAACTACCTGAGTCTGTACACTAAGCACCTTCTCTGACCCTCTGCAAATCCAGGCTGAAAACTCATCTCTTCGCTGCTGCTTTTGGATCCTGACTCACCTGATCTTGCTGCTTTACCATTTCCCCCTAGTTTTATTCCTGTCTATACCTTGTTTTGTCTGTCTTGACTAGATTGTAAGCTCTGATGAGAAGGGACTGTCTCTTACATGTCTGTGCAGCGCTGCGTACGACTTGTAGCACTATACAAATGCTCAGTAGTAGTAAGAAGGTAAGGGAGAATTCTAGGAGCCATGTGAGATCAAGAAGACAATTTGTTTTGTGAGTAGCTGGGATGGATTTGGAGAGTTTGCTAATTGTAATGGGGTGAAAGGAGGACCAAATATGTGATAGGGATGAAGATGAGGGCAAAATGACAGAGGAAGTGGATAGACGGAAAAGGAAAAACACAGGTGCTGCACTTTAGAAAACAAAGAAATGGGCTGGGAGCAGAATCATGTGGGGAGGAGGGTCAGCTGTTAGACTTTAAGACTGAGTAAAGATGGCGTGTTGAATTAGGAGCGGCAGAGATGACTCTAGAGTAATAGTGTTTAGTTTCAAGCATGAGTGACTGATTATTGCTGATGGCAAGATTTGAAATATTCTAGGGCCTCGGGGGTCCTTGCCTTTTGCCAGAGATGTTCAGTGCAGCACAGCTGGGGGCATTTGAAGCAAAGGCCCGAATAATACCAAGGGTGATGAGAAGGGGAAGATGGGGGCATAAGAGGGGCAAGATGGTCCAGAGCAGTAGATAGATGATCATTCCAGAGATGTGAAGTAGGGGAGGGAGGAGCTGAAAGGCAGAGGGAGTGATGTGACGGGAAAAGTGAGAAGGGACAGAGTTAGACATCTTGCAGTGGAAGCTCATGCTGAGGAGGACTGAGGAGACTGAAGAAAGGCGAGGCAATTGTGGTCTGTCCATGGCAGTGGATTGGTTGCAATACTTGTAGGCATGAATGGAGAGCTTAAGGTTGTGATGAGGTATGGCAAGCTACATGTGTGGGTAAAGCAACATGTTGAGAGGACGAAGTTCTGGAGAAGTTTAAGAAAGATGTGGTCATGGGAGGAAGAGGGTGAACTCTAATGAATATTGAAATCACCAAGGAGAAAGATGAGGGAATTGAAGAGAGGCCTTAGAGATGGTCAGAGTGAGGGCACCCCAAAGATGGGGACAAAGAGCAAGGGGGGGGAGTATAAATGAGGAAGAAATGAATAGGCGAGGAGTTATGGAGACTTGGGATAATAGAGAGCAGGGGAGGAGATCTGGGAGATGGGTAGGGAGGAGTGAAAAAGGGCTGGAACCCTTCCCCAGCATGCCCCAGGCATGGGGTGGCTGTGGTTGAGAAACCAGTAGGGAGACAGTGACCAAGAAGAGGGTCTTCGTTCTCCAGCCATGCATCAGTTAGGAAAAGGTCTAAATGGCATTGGAGAAGGAGGTTTTGAACTAAGTGTCTTGCCCGAATGGATCTACAGTTTGAGACCTATATGAAGGGGCTGTCCTTATGGGATGGCAGAGGGGATAAGAGGTGGCTGGGAAGCTTGAGTCTAGCAGAGAATGAGATTGGACAGCACATGGGTAGAGAATCCACTAGAGCAGGTAGCTGTTGGGGAGAGGGCCGCCATCCCCAGTGAGAAGGGATGGTGGACATGCTCAGGGCAAGATAAATTGTCAGAACAAAATGCACAGATAGTATAGGGGAAAGGGTGCCTCGCTGAGGAGGAAACTTACCGGGAGAGGGCTTTTCCACGTGGAGGGAGTTAGGTGTCACTGGAGTCACTCCAAGAAGCTCGCCCAAGGAGCATGACTGTTCCTTGGATGCACTGTTGCAGCATGGAACACCACAGAGGGCTGCTTTATATCTGTAACAGGAGACGTCCCAGTACCTATGGATTCACGACTGCATCGCTTCTGGGAGGGCGAGCTGCATACAGTAGTGAATGGGAGACCTGCAGAGGGTCCAGAGGCACTATCAGGAGAGCAAATACCACCACAATCAAAGCACACAGCATTAGCGGGTACAGAAGGGAAAAGGAGGCTTGTAATGCTGCAGAGGGCTCTGTGTTCATTTCCCTACATTTTCCTTTGCTAGGTCCAATTTTTGAGCATATTAGAGAACCAGCATCTGTCCATTGTAGGCTGGTTTCCATTTGTATGTGGCTGGAGGTGGGGTTTGTAATGGAATTACCATAGTGTGCATCTTTAGATGGGGTAGAGGATGAGAGACTATTAAAAAAAAAAAAAATACACACTGGTGTGTCAGCTGCTTGATTTGCAGTGAAACTTGTGGTAATTTTTGAAGCAACTCATGAATGTATTTTGGACCATCCTGCTGTCCACCAAAGCATTCATCAAAGGAGGTTTGAATAGGAAGTTGCAGCACCTTTTTGGAGGTGTTATCTAATGTGATATTGGTGCTGGAAGGTCCTTGTTTTGATTGGCAGAAATACCCAAAAGAATGGGAGAAAGGCACGCCATTGCTCCAGTGGACATACAGGAAGAGACTAGGTTGACATAGGCATATTAAGTTCCCTAAATGAAACTTCAGGTTTTTTTACTCTCTTTCAATTAACTTTCAAGCCGTTAGCACCCCCCTTCAAGATTTTGATAAAGCAGCATAAATGTAATTATCTTGAATTTGAGGATTTTAGATTGGTGGTCCAACTGCTGGTGATGCCATTATTTTGATTACTGCAATGCCATGTATGTATGTATGTCCGTCCAATGTTTGCGCCAAGTTTTTGCAGTTCACCCAAAATGCTGCTGCCTGTCTAATTTGAGTGAAGAAAACAAAGCATTAAACTCCATATCTTAGAACTCCATTGCTTACCCACCAGATTGTGTTTATTATTCAGATGTACCTATTTAGTTTTTAAATGCACTCGTGATATACTCTTAGATTTGCCCCAGAAATTATTGATAGTTTATCAACTGGCTAGGATTCGTGTGGTTTTTTTTTTGTTTGTTTTTTTAACCAGAATTCTCCATCCACTTTTTTTATGAAGAGGTTCACTTAAGATGGCATAGACAACTTACATTATAGTAGCAGCTTAACAATACCAAAATAACCATGCCAGTCTTAGTAATAACGATAGTATAATATAGTGTCAGTAAAGTGTACCTTTAAAACAGCACAAGAGAACATTTTGTACAGTTCTGGCCAGCATTACTGTCTCCCTTGCAGTTCAACTCCTTTGGACTATATATGCACACATTTGACACAGAATCAAACAAAACAAGACAAGTTAAAAAGCAAATGGTATAAAAACGGACATGATTGGCACCTATTTTTTTATAAACAATTCAAATAGATTTAAACAGAAGAACCACATTCCCATTGCAGTCAAATTAGACGCAACTGTGATCAATTCAGTACTCGTATGACTTGAATCAACCAATGAATGATGGCTATAATGTTTAAAATGGCTATGTTCACTCCCTTTTCCATTTTCACAATGGTGAAGACGAGAGCTGCCATAGACTACCTTGTACCCCTTTGAAGGTGATGTTTGTCAATAATGGCTTTTCTGACAATTTCCAAAGACTTTGGAATTCCTGTGTCTATGCTTTGTAATGTTGAGAAGTCTTCTGCTCATGGAACTGTCAAGAACCCCCCAGGACATGGAGGGTAAAGGAAAACTAATCCAAGAAGTCTTTGGAAGGTTTATTTAAAGGTGTGTGGTGTTCTGTTTTTTGGGGGGGGGGGTTCCTTTTTTTAATAGTCTTTCTACAATTCAAGGTGATTTACATGGAACTCGACAATAACAGTGTAGATACATCTGTTTTACATAGAACAAAATCTTAGGGAACACTTATCTAAGTACAAGCAATAATCTGCCATTGGTAAAAAGAATCCTGGAAACATTCATGAGCTGGAACAAATCGCAGTTGAAGAGTGGGCAAAACTACCAACAGACAGATGTACGAATCTTTATAGATGGCTACAAGAAATATTTGGAGGCTGTCTTCACTGTCAAGGGTTGTGCAACCAAATATTAGTGGAAAAGTGCTATTAATCCTGTCCAGGTCCTTTTTTTTTCTCTTCAGAAATTACTACGTCTAAGTTGCACAAACATGTTCCTTTTTGAACATACTTTCAAAATATTATGACATACAGTTGGAATATTTTTTAAATTTATTTCTCAAAATATTGTACACAACATATCTAAAATGCAAGCGTGCCAATGTTGACCACAACTGTATATCAGAAATATAACGGTGTCAGCAGAATAGAAATGCTATACATTTTTTTTTAATAGGTACTGTAGATGGGAAAATTAGAATGTCAACCAACACAATACAAATGATGCTCATAAAAGCAGCATGGGAGAACGATAGATTGGCGTGGAGTAGCCTAGTGGTTAGAATAGCAGCCTGGTGATTAGAGACTAGCATTTAGATCCTACTGATATTCCTTGTGGGTAGGCTTTTATAAAGTCCTGCGTAATTCACTCCTATTTTTATAAGGTCAATTACGTATCTACTTGAATGTTAGAAATGGGGGAATAAATGGTTGAAAATGCATGTAAATCTAGGTATGGTCACTTATACCAACCCTGTGACTGGTGTAATATGCCCATCCTATAATTGGCATGCATTCTTGACAAATCTAGCTGTTTCATAATTTGTCTGCACTTGTGTGTTCCACTCGCACACGCCCATAGTGAAAGTGTGTTTCATCAGCCCTACGCGTGTACTTGTAGAATAGCAACCAGTTTGTGTAAAGGCCATTTATGCATGTAAATTGCTAAAACCATGATTTACATGTGTATAGATGGTGTGTATCTTTATGCATAAAATTACTACCCATGAGAGCAATTTTCCAAAAGCCATATACATACATGTGAAGAAGCTCTGAACATTTCCCATGCTTTCCCTGTGGCTGTAAGGATGATATCGTTTTTTTTTTATTTGCCTAGAGTGGCAAAGAGCAACAGTAGCCATTCTCCTATGCCCAGTGGTTAAGCCAGCCCTGAGACGAGAGAGGGTGCACTTTTTACAGAAATGTACTCACGTTTTCTCCATGGACAAGCAGGATTAGTCAGCCACACCTGGTAACATCCTCTGACGGCGCCATGGAGAAGCGCTCTCCAGAGCTCAGAAAGGAACTGCTAAAACCACTAGCACCACCGTAGGACCCCAGGCAAACCCTCCAGCTACCATGGCTTCATTCTCAAAGCATGCTTCTCCTGGGGGCCGCCATCTTGAAAAGCCCTCCATTGCACTGAGCTCTACCCAGTTGCCAGGGATTGGCCAGCACAGCAGCAGCCTCTTAATGTCAACATTGCTCCAACTCCAGGACAACCCCTCACCACAGCCACATCAGGAAGGACAGCCATCACTGTGCTGATTCAGAGACCTCCCCTTAGCACAGCAACAGCAGGAAGAAGTGCTCTTTGGTGCTGGATCCACACTTCTCCCATGGCCAATGTTGTCCAGGCTCCCTGGGTGCAAAGGTGTAGCAAGTGGGCTCCTCATCCAGCCTTGGATGCGTCGGTGGTGATCTGGTGAAATGGCTGCTGGAGGCTTCTGCCAACCATGAGGTTACCCTTTGATGGCCCACCAGTGCAGGCTTTGCCTGGTTTTGGGTATCCAGCATTATGCATGTGGACAGGGATTGTGAACATTGGTTCCAGCGTGAACGAAGGTGCCACAGCAGTGTGCATATGTGCAATTATGCCAAAGGGCAGGACTAGGTGTGGCCCTTGCATGAGGGCCAATTTATTTTCCTCTCCTCTACAGAGGCAATGAGCATCATCTCCCCCTGCAGCCCAGCCTAGGCTGACCATGGGAGCAGAGACTCCAACCAACAAAGCTGCCACCTGCTCTTCCAACTACACCTTCTAGAGACTCTACTGTTTTGGACTTGCATGCACAGACGACCAGCTCCTTCGGCCAGGCAGTCCTTGCCAAGGCCGCCACAGGACTTCCCTAAAGTGTGGGAGTGGAAGACACCCACTCTCCTCCCATTTATACTTGAAAACAGCCTCCCTTACTGTGGGCATGTTGGCCTCTACTAATTCATGGCAAGAGAAAACGTGTTACATATAACTTTTGTTATATGTAACATGTTGGTTATTTGTAAACCACTCCTAATCTCTGGAAGGGGCGGTATAGAAAAGCGTAATATATAAATAAGACGTTAGCCACTGCGTTGGCCATTATTCTTAGGCCATGTTGGCCGCCAGTGTCGGGCCATGTTGGCCCTGATTGCACTACTTCTTTTGTTGCACTGTTCTGCAGGGTCATGTTTGCCACTGTTTGCTTGCAGTGTTTTGTGTTGCACTGTTCTGCAATAAAATTTAAAACCTCCTCCTGTCTCTGCCTCTCTCATCCACCGCCATGCAATGCACGGTCGTGCAGCTAGGGAGGCACCAGGTGTGGCTGACTAATCCTGCTTGTCCATGGAGAAAGTGAGGTTACTTACCTGTAACGGGAATTCTCAATGGACAGCAGGATAAGTCAGCCACACAATCCCACCCACCTCCCCCTGGACGAGGTTGGCCTCCTAGGTCTGCCTGCCTAGCCACAAAGGCACAGGGGTGCAGCTAGGGACACACTGGCTGGCTAGGGGCAGGCCGGTGGGTTGGGCTACTGACATGTGAGCACTTCCATGTAGTGCCATCGGAGGATGTCACCGGGTATGGCTGACTTATCCTGCTGTCCACAGAGAACTCCCGTTACAGGTAAGTAACTTTGCTATCTGCTCTGTTCTGTGATAATGGGATAAGACTTCTAGTAGATAGAAGATGAAGGGTTGCTGGAAAATCACAAGACTACGGAATAAAATCATGTCTGTCTTTCTGTAAGAGCTTAGACATCAGGGCGTGGAAAAGGCCCAGGTGTCGAAACCGGTGCCTGTATTCTGGCGCACAAGCTGAGCCTCGGCTATCTGTCTCCACTGTGGCCAGCCAAGGTATTTTCATTGCTTTTATAGCCAGGGTGGGCCCCATGAAAATCAGTGGCCAAGTAGAGAGAGTGGAAGGAAGAGTGCTGGAAAGGGAATTAAGAGTTAGCAGGGCTGGCTTTTTCTCCCTAAGTGACTTGCAGAGGAACTTGGCTTCATTTGTTGGTTGGAGTCTCTGCTCCCATGGTCGGCCTAGGCTGGGCTCAGGGAAGACTATGCTCATAGCCTCTCGAGAGGAGAATAAATCGGCCCTCGTGCAAGGGAGACGCCTAGTGGCAGGGCCAGTGCAAGGATAATGTGTGTCATAGGCAAACCTTCAACCCCTACCCAAGATTTGATTTAATTCAGTAATGACAGTCTCCACGACGCCTCTCCCACGAGCTTACAAAAAAGCATAATTGGGCATCTGATGAACGTTTGCTTTGTGTATATCTGTATGTGGTGCCCGCTCTGCAGGTAAAATGTGTTGGTGGCTCTTTGCATTTGTGGCTGTTGGGATCTGTGTGTGGTTTTGACTGCTTCTGTTGCCTGCAGATGCTGCCGTCTAGTCTCTTCTGTTGGTAGAGCTGGCACTGCCCGCTGGACAGATGATGTGGCCCATGATTGCAGGGTTCCAGAAGGCACCCCAGTGTGTAGCTTTTGGCCGAAAGTAGTGCTGCAGTGACTGAGCTAAAGCAAACTGGGAGACGAAATATAATATAAGGGACAAAGTCAAGAGTAGTCGCCATTAAATCCCAGCCCTGGTTATAATTAAGCTGGAGGCCCACAGACAGATATAGGAGGAAACTGCCAAGATAGGAATAAGCTCTAATCTTCCAGCAGAAAAATAAAAATTTTAGAAGCATCTCCAGGCTCCTAAAAATTCTAGTCTGGTGCATGTTTTGGCATACTGTATATTTCTGTTCCTGTAAAAGACGGGTGCTGATTCAGGACACAGAGCGAGCTAAAAAAATTGTAAACACAAAATTCAGTGTGGGGTCTAGAAACTGGGGCTCCAGCCCTGAGCTTTCTGTCCTGGTGTCTCTTGGGCTCAGCCCACCTGTCCCAGCAGTTCTTCCACTAATCCAAATGAGCTACAGTATTTCTGCTAGTCTGAGCATGGACGTATGCAGATCAGCAGTTGCCTGCTGGAAAGCCAGATTAGCAGTTCAATTGCTGTTTTTTGCAGAATTTAGTCTCCTTTTAAAGTGTGAGTGGAAGGGACCTGCAGATGGCAACCACTGTAATTTCTAGCTCAAAGAGCTGGGCTGACTTTGGAAGCACTTTTCTAGTTTCCATAAACCACAGACAGCTTCATATGTAATGCAGATGGCTGCTGGAAGGAATTTTATGGGACTAGACAACCGGCATCCTCTTTCCATCCTGTGCCAAAAGTAGTATCCCCTCATCATTCCAACTAGGATCCTAGCATTTGCAGAAAATGGGCCCACATCATGTACTGGTTCCAGCTAGGGCTTGAAATAGTCTCTTGTATTCTCCTCAACCACAGAACAATTACAAAGCAGCATCAGTGTTTTAGGGTGAGTTTTTTTTACAATCTCTGTTGCTACCTTTACAATAAGCAGCACGTGTTTTGATTTTGAAATCCCTTTTAATCTGGTAGAGACTGAACATGCTTCGTCCTTGTAGGAGAAGAGGGATGAAGGGGACGCTGGCATCTTCGTGCCGGAAGACATAGTTATCCTGCGCATATGTGGCACATTACCAGGATTTATTCATTGATAGCTTTCTGCTGCTGCTTTCTCGCCCTGGAATTAAATTAGAATGGAGCCAGCCACTGCCGGTTTTCCAGACACTGAGCTCTGTCTTGCTCAAGAGACCACTTTCCCGCCCAGTCTCCCTATTTCCTTCCATCTTCTCATTATCCTATGTTACTCCTCGGGTTCCACCGCTCCCATCCCCTGGATTCTTCTCCCATTCTGTGTTCTTCACTTTCCCCTCCTAGCATAACCAATAGGCAAAAGAGCAGCTGCAATTGAAGGGAAATTGACTGTCGGAATCTAAGAAGCTTCCGCAGCCACTTCACCTGCAGGAAGGGTGAGCCATTTTCAGCTAGTCCAGATATCTGGGTCAATGGCTTTTGGAAACTGCCCTCATCTGGCTTTATGCAAAAGTACGATATCCAACTGTGTGTCTTTACAGAATTGTTCCAAGGAGATTGGTATTAACTGTAGCAATAATGATTGCTATCAATCTCAGGGCCTGAAAGACAGTTAATGGGGGGGAGGGGGTGGCGAGGTGAACGCTTGCTGAGCGCACCTATTACCCTTGACCGCCCTCTGTTCTCTCTCGGATTCTTTGCTTTTCATCTTCCTGCTAGCTGATCTCATTGCTTTTTCCCTCTGTCGTCCAGTCTTGGAGAGCGTGTGCGTGTGTGTCTGGGATCAGAAAGCATGCCCATAAATGGCAATGCAGCTTTATCCCAGGACTACCAGGCATCTTTGCTTTTAGCCTGTCTCATGTAGTTTGCTTTTTTTTTTTTTTTCTGGAAAGCTTCGAAGTGGAACCTGATACCTTTCAGCATGTTTTAGGGCAGGATAGGCAGAGGAAAGTGCAGGTATGGGGTCAATGCAAGCCTATTGGGTGCCCTAGACAAACCTTCAACCTCATGACCTCCACCCCACCCTCTGAGATGCTGATTATCCCGTCCACCACATTCCTATAAAATGCATAATTGAACATCATGTGTTAAACTTTGCTTTGTATGTATGCGGGCGCCCACACTCCCTGCAGTTTGTGCGGCTGTCGGGAGCTATTATTTTTGCTGTCCCTCAGAAGCTGCCACCCTAGGTTACTGCCTGTCTTTGCCTGACGATTGAGCCAGCCCTGCACACAGGTTTCATGGATCCCTCGCCCCTGCCCATTATCCTGTAAAATTAATTGCTTGAGGGAAAGTCATACCCCACAAGGTATGCAGAAGGAAGCTAGTAACACAGGGGTGAGGCTGGCTAAGAGAATGCTACACTTGGGGGGGGGGGGGTTCCCTAAAAAGAATGGTGGTGGAATTTTGGTATTGACAGAAGTCTCACCCTGGCCACCATAGGGCGCCTCCTGGGTTTACTCCATTATGTCCATTCCAGTGCTTACCTAGAAAGGTCTCTCCGGATAGAGAGCTGATCCAGAAAGTTGTTTTCCCATTCTCAGACAGTTTTGCCATGAAGTTTAATAAAGTTTTGGTTAGAATTTTCAGAAAACACAGGGGAGGGGTAAGGAGGGAGTGGCGACATGCAAGAATTTCAATTATGCAATGTCATTACAAGCCAGAATCCTCCATCTCGGACTTTTTTTTTTGGTTCTTTTTTTAGAACAAATATTTAGGTCTTTCATTAAAAAAAAAATTAGCAATTTTATGTGCAGAAAGTTGATTTTAGTGGGCAGTCTTCGTACACATAAAAGTTGCTGAATTAAAAGTACAAACTGGGTGCATATCCCTAACTATCTGAGGGCTCTGAATTTGTGAGCATGTATTTTTGGGTTCAATTCCCACTAGCACTCCTTGTGGCCTTGGGCAAGTCACTTAACCCTCCATTGCCTCGGAAGAAAGGCCTGGCAATCTACTTCCGGTGACACTGCCAAGAAAACCCAGGAGCTTCTGGGTCGCCAGGAGTCAGGACTGACTCGAAGGCACATATTGCATTTGCATTTTTGGTTTGAGCTCCTACATATTTAAAGTGCACTTACAGCACTTGTGTGCATTTATATCTAATAGCTAACATGCTTACAATTGGTTGTATGCATTTTTAAGTTCCTGAAGGCATACAGTACATGCATGAAGAAAATATAAATAGCTCAAACACAGGAAAAAAAAATGTAAATGAGCACTAACCAAGCTTATTTTTTTCTTTCTTTCTTTTCATGAATCCTTCCACACCTTACTGGGCAGACAAGCTGGGTCCTTTACGTTCTTTTTACCCACAGAGAAAGGGTACCCACATGCACACAACACTGTTGTGGGAAGGGTGGTGGTGGGATGATTATGATTGAGATTTTGCTAGTTAGATGGGAGGGGGGGGGAGAGTAAGGCCTTCTGATTATATACATACGTTAATCTGGATTGAGTGGAGGCATTCTTTGGGGGTGGGGGTGAGACCAGGGAAAGTTTTTTATTGTTGCATAAACTAAAGTCAGTAAATTTGTACATGCCAACGAAGTGTAAATGGGTGTGCACAAATTCTCTGGGGTAGCTTTCAAAGTGACATGCATGTGCGGTTTTGTTTTGCAAATTTGCCACTACCTGCACATGGAACTGTAGACATCTGCACGGTTTTATGCCCAGGGGGTGGAAAGGACGAGGTATACAGAAATTTTGCTGCTTTAGAAAGTTTTGACTCATTTTTATTGCCAATTTTCTTCAATATAAGTTCCAAGGTCTGTCTTTCCCGTAACCCCCTCCACCCCCAATTATGTCTGAAATCTCTCATCAAAAGCAATCTTGTTATCCTGCACGTTATGGCCTGTCCTGGAGGACATAGTTAGAGAGGAATTATGCATGAGCTCATTATGTCCACTGTTTAGCTGCAGTACATAGGCTGTGTCAGCTGAGCTTAGACCAGTTGCTTCATGTCCTCCAAATCCTTACTGAGCATTTGGCTTAAGATAGGCTAATCTGTCTGATGTCCTGTCCTGTGATTGGGATAAGTAAATTAACCATGCCCTGCAAAGAGAGGATTCTCAACTGGACTTTGCCTTTTGGAAACCTAGGGAACAGGAGGAGGAAGGGTTAGGGGTGCTAGGGGGAGACGTAGCAGAAGTGAGCCATTTTCTGGCGAGGTCAAGGCTCACTCGAAAGATGTAAAGGTCAGTTTTACACTGAGCTAAAATTTGAGACATGGAGATTGACACTGCCGGAATTGAGCATATTTTGCAAAAGGCTTGACAAAACCTGAAGCCTTTTGTAAAAAAAAATAATATATAGAGATGTGCAGGAGTGTTCTTGAATATGCCGTCACGTACAGAGGGAGGAGCCTTTGAAAACAGAGCATAGCTAACATGGCAACTTCCATGTCTAAGTGCTGCTACTTATAGATGAGTCGGGCCATTTTGTAAACCTATACATATAAGTGCCACAAGCTAAGCCCCAAGCCTGCAATTTGTGCACATTTTCATTTTGGAAGAGGAAATAAAACAACGTGTAAAGCCCTGGCTGCAACGAGCCACCCAGCGGGCATCAAGTCCCCCGTGAAGATGCCTAGACGCATGCATGGATTCGCTTCGTAAATTAGGGAATACACAGATGTATATTTGACCTGCCTAGACCACGCCCCCACCATGCTCCCTTTGGATTTTTTTACACTGGGCGCATCTCTGCGTGTAAATAGGGTCTTTCTTTCTAAAATCACATGTACGCATTTATGCTAATCTCCATGGGTAAATATCATTTACACATGAAGATGCTTCTAAAATATCGCCCTCTTAGTGTTTGACATGGCTCTTTTCTGTGTGCATGAGTCTTTTGCTGTTAATCCAAATTCTTTTACCTTATTTAGACTGTTCAGATTTTATTTGTCTTTCCACAGGATCAATAAAAAGATGTTGTAGTCCATGATCTTGAGATTTTCACAGATCTCTTGGCGTATGGGTTGGGATCAAAAAGTATTGAGATCTGTTGTGTAGCTATATAACAATACGTCGCACCACGATGCTGTTAAGCATGTAGTGACCTAGTTATGTGCTCTGCGTGTACAGAGTTATAGCATGGCTGCAGCACATCTCTGCTTTTTTAAATCGTGACGTTTGGTAGCATGTAAAAGCGGTTTGTCTGATTTACGATGAGTGAAGCTGAACAGCGATTTTTGCACAAATCTCCAAGTTTCTGGCAGAATTTAATGCAAAGAGACTTATGACAAGTTACAGCAAGTGTATGATGAAAGCACGAGTCATGCTAGAGTTTGACTGGCAAAAGTGTTTCCAAGTGGGCTGCCAAAGAGAAGGCTATCCACGAGCAGGAATGAGGACAAAGTTGAAGCAGTGCATGCCGCAATACGCTCAAATCCTGAATTAACTATCGGGGAGCTTGCTGAAGACATGGGCATCGGTTTCAGGTTGGTACAGTCCATCCTTGCTGTCGATATAGGGATGAGATGTGTGCCTGCAAAATTTGTGCCAAAACTCCTGTCCCCTGACCACAAAAGAATATCGGCTGTCTGCAGCCAGGGAGTTGTTGGAATGCGTTGAAAATGACTCGGATCTCGTGAAAAAGATTACTGGTGATGAATCCATGGATTTTTGGTTATGACCCAGAAACTAAAGCTGAGTTCTCACAATGGAAGACTCCAAACTCTCCCAGACCCAAGAAAGGCTGTTGGGTGTTTGAGGTATTGTTCATGAATATGCTCCAAAAGGCAAAACCTTCAATAAGGATTACTATGTCCAAGGACCTGAGATTAATTAAGCTTCAGGTGAACAAGGTATATTAAACGTATTAGGTACAGTTTTATTGGTATAAATACCCATAGCAACCCCTAGTAAGTAAGAACTTAAAGATCTAGACACAAACTTAAAACTAAGATGCAGACAGCAGTCCAGCAGCAGGATGGGGGCTTTCCAGTCTTTTGCATTGAGTGTCACATGTATGATTTTCTCCCAGTTGGTGAGAGGTCTTACGTGTGCACTAGGTGCAAGGAGCTCTTTTCTCTCAGGGAACAAGTCCGTTCTCTAGAGGCTAAAGTAGCAGACTTGGAAAGCATAAGACAGACAGAGGTACATAGACGAGACCTACAGGGATATAGTCCTGAAGTCCCACCTCCAGTCTGGCAGCACCCCTGTTGCCATGGAGGAGAGAGGTCACGTG
This sequence comes from Ichthyophis bannanicus, assembly GCA_033557465.1. Lineage (NCBI taxonomy): Eukaryota > Metazoa > Chordata > Amphibia > Gymnophiona > Ichthyophiidae > Ichthyophis > Ichthyophis bannanicus. The sequence continues at coordinate 279,815,135 of CM066041.1, forward strand.
ACAGGAGAGCATCACCCTGGTGTGGCAGGAAGTGATCCTGTAACTAGGACCTGTCCTCCAGGTGATGTAAAACCCTCTCGCACCGAGGAAGTTTCTCCAGGGCCATGTGCCCATGAGGGAAGGGTTAGGACAGCCGTTATAGTTGGTGATTCGATCATTAGGCATGTAGATAGCTGGGTGGCTGGTGGACGTGAGGATCGCCTGGTAACATGCCTGCCTGGTGCGAAGGTAGCGGACCTCACGCACCACCTAGATAAGGTCTTAGATAGTGCTGGGGAGGAGTCTGCTGTCTTGGTACATGTCGGTACCAGTGACATAGGAAAATGTGGTAGGGAGGTTCTGGAGGCAAAATTTAGGCTTTTAGGTAGGAAGATGAAATCCAGAAATTCCAGGGTAGCGTTCTCCAAAATACTTCCTGTTCCACGCGCAGGACCCAAAAGGCAGGCAGAGCTCTGGAGTCTCAATGCGTGGATGAGACAATGGTGCAGAGATGAGGGTTTTGGATTTGTTAGGAACTGGGGAACATTCTGGGGAAAGGAGGGGCTCTTCCGAAGGGATGGGCTTCACCTTAACCGGGATGGAACCAGGCTGCTGGCATTAACCTTTAAAAAGGAGATATTAGGGGAAAGCCGACAGTCGCCCAAGAGCGGATGGTTCGGCAGAATGTATCCTTGAAGGATACTACCAAAAGCAGAGAGGTTCCACAAAAGAGTAAAGTAGCCCAAATGCCCTCAAATATGGAGCTGACAGAGCTTAAAGATCCCAATTTACCCATGTCTAATAATAGCCAAATTAACATGAATAAAATACATTCTCTAAAATGCTTGTATGCAAATGCTAGAAGTCTAAAAGAATAAGATGGGAGAGTTAGAATATATAGCACTAAATGAAAGGTTAGATATGATTGGAATATCAGAGACATGGTGGAAGGAGGACAACCAGTGGGACACTGATACCTGGGTACAAACTATATCGTAATGATAGAGCTGATCAAATTGGTGGAGGGTTGCGCTCTGTTAGAGAGGGCATTGACTCAAAGGATTAAAGTTTTGCAGGAAACAAAATCTGCTGTAGAATCTATATGGATTGAAATTCCATATAAAAGGGGGAAGGCGATGGCAGTGGGGGGTGTACTATCGAGCACCTGGCCAGAATGACCAAATGGATGATGAAATGCTCAAAGAAATCAAGGAAGCTAACAAAAGTTACAGCGCAGTAATAATAATGGGTGATTTCAATTACCCCAGTATCGACTGGGTCAGTGTCAAGTCAGGACATGCTAGGGAGATAAAGTTCCTAGATGGAATAAATGACTGCTTCTTGGAGCAGCTGGTTCATGAACCGACCAGAGGGGAAGCCATATTAGACCTAGTCCTTAGTGAAACACCAGATCTAGTGCAAGAGATAAGGGTGTTGGGGCCACTTGGCAATAGTGATCATAGCATGATCGCCTTTGATTTAATTAGTGGAGGAGGGATAGTAAGGAAATCCACAGTACTACCTTTTAACTTTCAAAAGGGAGACTGATAAAATGAGGAAAACAGTTAAGAAAAAACTAAAAGGAGCAGTTGCGAAGGTTAAAGACGTACATCAAGCTTGGGTGTTGTTGAAAAATACTATCTTGGAAGCCCAGACCAGCTGTATTCCACGCTTTAAGAAAAGTGGAAGGAAGTCCAAAAAACTGCCAGCATGGTTTAAAGGTGAGGTCAGAGAGGCTGTTCCCAAAAAAGCATCTTTCAGGAAATGGAAAAAAGAGCCAAACGACGAAACCTGGAAACAGCACAAGCACTGGCAAGTCAAATGCAAGGCATTGATAAGGCAGGCAAAGAGAATTTGAGAAGAAGCTTGCTGCGGAAGCAAAAACACGAAATAAAGACCTTTTCAAGTACATTCGTAGCAAAAAACCTGTGAGTGTCAGTTGGTCCATTAGATGATAAAGGGGTTAAAGGAGCACTAAGAGGCGACAAGGCGATAGCGGAGAGACTGAATGAATTCTTTGCTTCGGTCTTTACTGAGGAAGATGTAGGGATGTTACCCATGACTTAAGTGGTATTTAAAGGTGCGGAAGAATTGAAGGAAATATCGATACATCGGGAAGATGTCTCACAAACTGAAGAGTAGCAAATCACCTGGGCCGGATGGTATATATCCAAGGGTGTTGAAAGAACTGAAATACGAGATTGCAGACCTGCTATTAGTAATCTGTGAACTATCATTAAAATCATCTCTAATACCTGAAGATTGGAGGATCGCCAATGTAACACCAATTTTTAAAAAGGGTTCCAGGGGTGATCCGGGAAACTACAGACTGGTGAGCCTGACGTCAGTACAAGGGAAAAATGGTAGAAACCATCTCAAAGAATAAAATTACTCAGCATGTAGATAGTCACAACCTAATGGGAGACAGCCAACATGGCTTTAGACAAGGAAGATCTTGTCTTACTAATCTGTTATGTTTTTTTGAAGGAGTGAATAAACAGGTGGACAAAGGTGAGTCGGTTGATATTGTGTATCTGGACTTTCAGAAAGCCTTTGACAAGGTCCCTCATCAGAGACTTTTGGCAAAACTAAAGAGTCATGGGATAGGAGGCAGTGTACTATTGTGGATCAGGAACTGGTTAAAAGATAGAAAGCAGAGGGTAGGGCTAAATGGCCAATTTTTCCAATGGAGAAAGGTGAATAGTGGTGTACCCCAGGGATCTGTGCTGGGTCTGCTGCTTTTTGACATATTCATAAATGACCTGGAAAGTGGAATAACGAGAGGTTATCAAATTTGCAGATGACACAAAACTAAAGTTGTTAAAACCCAAGAGGATTGTGAAAAATTGCAAGAGGATCTTGATAAATTGGAAGACTGGGCATCAAAATGGCAGATGAAATTTAATGTGGACAAGTGCAAGGTTATGCACCTAGGGAAGAAAAACCCAAACTATGGTTACTCTATGCAAGGTTCCACATTAGGAACCACCACCCAGGAAAAAGATTTAGGCGTCATTGTGGATACCATGTTAAAACCATTGGCCCAGTGTGCAGCAGCGGCCAAGAGAGCAAATAGAATGCTAGGTATGATAAGGAAAGGAATGGAAAATAAAACAAAAGATATTATAATGCCTCTATATCGTTCCATGGTGAGACCGCACCTTGAATATTGTGTGCAATTCTGGTCGCCGTATCTTAAAAAGGATATAGCGATTTTAGAAAAGGTACAGAGAACAGCCACCAAAATGGTAAAGGGGATGGAAGGATACTCCTATGAAGAAAGGCTAAAAAGGTTAGGGCTCTTTAACCTGGAAAAGAGACGGCTGAGGGGAGATATGATAGAAGTCTATAAATTAATGAACGGAGTGGAACGGGTAAACGTAGATCGATTGTTTACCTTACCAGAATATAGAAAGACTAGGGGACATGCAATGAAGCTACAGGGTAAACTATTTAAGACTAATAAAAGAAAATATTTTTTCACTCAACGTGTAATCAAACTCTGGAATTTGTTACCGGAGGATGTAGTAAAGGCTGTTAGTGTAGCTGGGTTTAAAAAAGGTTTGGACAAGTTCCTGGAGGAAAGGTCCATAAACCATTATTAAGAAGTGACCGAAGATATCAATGCTTGACCCAGTACAAGCATTGTGGAACTTGTGTCTCTTGGGGAAACTGCTAGGTACATATGACCTAGATTGGCCACTGTTGGAAACAGAATACTGGGCTTGATGGACCTTGGTCTGACCCAGTATGGCATATCTTATGTTCTTATAAGTCTTGACTTGTTTGAGAGATGCAGTTTGTTATAAAAGGCCAGAGTTGCACAGGAATGGTGAATGGTTGGTTGATTATTCACAGTAATGCCCCAGCTCACGCATTATATCTTGTCCAGCGTTCTTGGCCATCTCCAGGAACAAGCAGGAATGAGTCTTTACATATGGGTATTGTCGGTACCGACGGAGCCTGCGCGGAAACGCTCCCCAGCGTCCAATAAGAGAGCTTTTGGGAGCATCCCACAGTGCCTGCGTGCTGCCTTCCCGCCTTTCCCAACCGCCTCTCTCCAGTTCTTCTTTTCTGCGGAGCCAGCAGGTCGTGTTCCTGTCACCGCAGAAGTTCTTTATTTTTTTCTTAATTCTTTTGTGTCGCGTCTGCCTTCTTCGTCAGACCAGTACCGCCGGTCTTTTCTTTTCTTTCTTTAAAAACAAAAACAAAAAACACTATCTTTTCGTCACTGTGCATTTTCAGTTTTTGGGCATTAGGCCCAAAAATATTTTCCTCATGGAGAAGCCCGCCTCCGGGTTCAAAAAGTGCACAAAATGTGGCGGTACTATTTCTGTCACCGACACCCATGACTGGTGTCTAAAATGTTTGGGGCCTGACCATTCCATCACGGATTGTGTCCTGCACCATGATGTCTAAAAGAGGTCGGCAGAACAGAGCAGCCAAGCTCAGTACCCTGTTTCCCTCTGATGCAGCTTCGGTGGCATCGACGTCTTCCAGGGCTTTTTCCTCCCATGGATCTCAGGTAACCAAGCATAAATCTAGCCGGTCCTCGAAGGGTAGATCTCCCTCGAAGCATCGAGATGCCTCCGGGCTTGCCCTCAAGGATTCCGCACTGGCAAAATTACCCCGGCGGGAAGCTCCGGCTTCCAAAGCATTATCTATGGGGTCACAGGTTGACATCGATGGCTCGGCCTCGACAGATCACCTGTTGCCGTGTTCTGGGGTACCGGTGGCTCCCACTGGTACAGACATCCAGACATTGGTGGTGTCGATGGATCAGAAGATTCTGGCCATGCAGCGCACCGTTAGCCTTCATACAGGCTGCGATGCCTCCGGTACCGCAACAATCCCCGTTGTCGGTACCGGCTCTGACACCAGCATCACTCCCGGTGCCGGTACCGATTGCATTGGCGTCAGCTTCGGTGTCGACTGCAACGGTACCCTGTCCTATGATGCCCATCGGTACCGAACCGGTACCGGTTACTCCCGAAACCGATCCTACTGGGTACGGCTATCAGGCTCTACAGGAGCATCCAGACAGGCGATACTTCAATTCCTCTGAAGACTCTGAGTCTGAGGTTTCTGTCGAGGCATCGATACTTCTTCCTCAGGAGCCTTCTCCTAAACGAAGAATGTCTCCTCCAGAAGACTTGTCTTTTCAAGACTTCATTAGGGAAGTGGCTAGGGGCCTCTCCATCACAGTGGCCCTTGAGTCAGAACCCAGAGCCAAGGAGTTAGATATTTTACAATATCCTAAAACTCCTAAAGAGGCAGCTACTTTACCTATCCATGAGATTCTGTAATCTCATGTTGAGGATGTGGGAAACACCTCTTACCACCTCTCCTCATTCTCGCAGGCTAGACACCATGTATCGTGTCCCTCCTTGTCCTGGCTTCCACAAGACTCAGCTTCCTCACCACTCTATTGTGGTAGAGTCTGCCATGAGAAAAATAAAGAGTGCAAAGAGACACTCATCTAATCCTCCAGGGCGTGAATGCAGGACCCTAGATGCTTTTGGCCGAAGGGTTTTCCAAGATTCTATGCTAGCTGCCAGGATCAACTCCTATAGTCTCTATATAGGAATGTTTTTCTAAAAAGTCACAGATCTGCAGACTTTAACCCCTTTTATTTCAGAGGATATAAGGCAGGAGTTTCTCACTTGGCTCAAACATGCCCAAGATGCCTCCAAATTTTCCAACCGTGCAGCCTTTGACTCTTTTGAGTGTGTAAGCAGAGCTTCGGCTATTGCCATAGGGGCACACAGAATTGCTTGGCTACAAGCTTCTGATCTGGAGCTCTGGGTACAAGATGAATTAGGGAATATCCCTTGTACAGGTGAAAACCTTTTTGGTAAGGATTGGCAAGCAAAGGCCAATCAGATGGATGCTGAAAACTCTGCTTTGGATCGACTTTCAAAGTCTACCTCTGCTCCTGTTAAAAGATTGTTCAAAAAGACATCTTTTTCCAAAAAGGGAAGATACTATCCTGCTTATGGTCAGCAGGCATCTTCTGCAGGTCATTTTGCTGCAAAGCGTCAGCAACCACCTAAACAGGCCAAATCAAAGGCTGTTAGGCCTGCCATGGCCCAGCAGCTTCAGCCTCCTCAGGGCCTTTGACTTGCAGCTAGAGAACTTAGCCTTTCTGACTCTGGAAGAACCAGAGCCCTTTACCATTCCAGGAAGGTTGACTTACTTTGCTCCCAGATGGGAACAAATTACAGCAGACCAATGGACACTCTCTATCATAAGGGAAGGGTACAAGCTTCATTTCTTAAGCCTTCCCCCTCACACCATAGTGAAACAGTTCAATTCTCCAACATCTCTCCTCGACCTGGGTCAGGAGATTGCCACCCTTCTTGCCCAAGGGGCAATAGAAGAAGTACCTCTCCTTCAGCAAGGCACAGGGTTCTACTCCCCTTATTTTCTTATTCCAAAGAAAACAGGGGGCTACAGACCCATCTTAGATCTCAGAGAATTGAACAAATTTCTATTCAAGGAGAAATTCAAGATTTCTCTCGGTGCTCTGCTTCCATACCTTTAGAGTCTGGACTGGCTTTGTTCTCTAGATCTCAAGGATGCGTACACCCATGTCCTCATCTATCCAACACACAGAAGGTTCCTTCGGTTCCTTTTTGGAGAAAAGCACTACCAATACAGGGTGCTTCCTTTCGGTCTGGCCTCCGCACCAAGGGTGTTAACGAAATGCATGGCAGTAGTAGCTGCATTTCTACGCACCCTGGGAATATTCGTTTTCCCATATCTGGACGACTGGCTCATACGAGCTCCCTCTCAGTCAGAGGCCAAGACTTTTCTAACCTGCACAATGCGTGTCCTTCAGTATGGGACTGCTAATAAATATCACAAAATCCAATCTCACCCCTCTGCTGATAGTTACATTGGCTACCCTTCCAGGCTAGAATTGTTTTCAAGACCTTATTACTCACCTTTAAAGCTGTTAACAAGCTCTCCTCTGCATCCCTAACTGCCCTCATCTATACCACATCCCCAAATAGAGCAAGACGATCCACGGCTATAAACTCTCTAAAAGTCCCGAAAGCTCTAACAGATTGTACCACATCTACAGCCAACAGGGCCTTTAGTCTCAGTGCGCCAAGATGCTGGAATGCACTACCCCCTGGTATCCGGGCTATCAAAAGCCTAACACAGTTTAGGAAGGCCCTCAAATTCCACCTTTTCAACAAGTACCCTCATAGAGCCCAATGACACCCCATAGAGCCCAACAATACAATTCGCTAAGCAAATACATGGTATCTCAACAACAATTCCAAGACAGATACTCTAACCTTAATGATGCATATGTTTCCATGAAAGCCTGTTCATATGTCTCTATGTAGCAAGTTTTGTAAATAGTTTGTAAATAGTTTACCCTGTTATCCAAGTATTTTTGCCCTGTTATCTGTAAACTCATACGTGTTAACTGTATTGAGCTTTTCTGTTCCATGTAAACCGCGTTGATGCCGAATAGTGCGGTATATAAGAAACTGTAAAATAAATAAATTAAATAAATAAATACTCAATCTCTGGAGTTTATAGGGGCTGTCCTGGATACCACAACTGCAAGGGCCTATCTTCCTCAGGCTCGTTGCCTATGCTTGGTGCAGTTAGCCTCCCAAGTACAGTTAAAGTCCCATTTAACTGCTCGGGAAATGTTACAACTCTTAGGCCACATGGCATCCACCGTGCATGTGGTTCCATATGCTCGCCTTCACATGAGGGCAGCTCAATGGACTTTGTCCACCCAATGGACTCAGGCATCAGGTTGCCTGTCAGACAAAATAGGAAACTCCAGTCGCCTTTTTTGGTCTCTCCAGTGGTGGAAGTCCTCTCAACCTGTTGCTGGGGTCTCCTTTTCAGCAGTCATTTCCCCAAGCAACCCTTACAATAGATGAGCTCCCCAACCCATTGGAGAGGCATCTGCAAGATCTCTCCACCCAGGGCATCTGGTCTCCACAGGAGACTTTTCTACACATCAATCTCTTGGAACTCAGAGCAATTTTCTTAGCTCTCAGTGTTCCACTCCCTGCTCAGCTACAGGACAGTCCTCATCCACACGGACAACCAAGTAGCCATGTTCTATGTGAACAAGCAGGGAGGGACTGGCTCTGTTGCTTTGCAACGAAGCTTTGCGACTGTGGGCCTTCGCCAGAGAGCATCAGATTCATCTTATGGCAGTATATCTTCCAGGCGTTCAAAACTCTTGGGCAGACAGACTCAGTCGAGTTCTGCTTCCACACGAGTGGTCCCTCCACATGGACCAGGTAGCCAGGATTTTTCGAATTTGGGGAACCCCGGACATAGACCTCTTTGCAAGTCCGTGGAATGCCAAACTTCCCCGGTTCTGTTCCAGACTTCCGTGTCAGGGAGTTCAGGCCAAGGATGCCTTCCTTCTTCACTGGGGTCAAGACTTCCTTTATGCCTTTCCACCCATTCCCCTAATTCCCAAAACACTTTTCAAGCTTCAGAGAGACCGAGGTTCCAAGATCCTCATAGCACCACATTGGCCACGCCAAGTGTGGTACCCTCTACTTCTGCATCTCTCTCAAGCTCCCTCCCTGGAATTGGGCTCTGCACCAGATCTTCTATCCCAGGAAGACGGAACGTTGTGGCACCCAAACCCCCAGTCTCTCCATCTCAGGGCCTGGTTGCTGAAGGCCTAGACCTTCAAGTTTTTCATCTCTCTCAGCAAGTCAGATATTCTTCATGCTTCTAGAAAGCCTTCCACTAGACGTTCTTATACTTTCAAATGGAAAAGATTTACCATTTGGTGTTCAGAGAAGGGTCTTAACCCTCTTGCAATACCTCTGAATTCTTTACTAGAGTATCTTCTGCATCTATCCCATGCAGGCCTCAAAACAAATTCAGTAAGAGTCCATTTGAGTGCTATTGCAGCGTCCCTCAAGCCTCTCATTGGACAGCCTATTTCCTCTCATCCTCTTATAGCAAGATTCATGAGAGACCTTCTTTTAACTAAACCTCCCATTAGACCACCTCCAGTGGCATGGGACTTAAATCTGGTTCTTGGCCAGCTTATGAAGCCACCCTTTGAACCTTTAGCCACCACCTCCTTGAAATTTCTTTCTTGGAAGGTTTATCTTTCTCATTGCAGTCACCTCAGCACGTCGCATCAGTGAGTTGCAAGCCTTGGTGGCTAATCCTCCTTATACAAGGTTCCATCATGATAAGGTAGTCCTCAGGACCAATCCACACTTTATGCCCAAAGAGGTCTCTCCTTTTCATCTGAACCAAGAGGTATACTTACCTGTCTTTTTTCCAGGACCTCATGCATCAAGTGCAGAGAGGAATCTTCATACTTTGGATTGTAAAAAAGCTCTCGCCTTTTACTTACAAAACACAGCAACATAGAAAGTCGTCTCAACTCTTTTTGTTGCTTTTGATCCTTCCCATTTAGGACTTCCAGTTTCTAAGAGAACACTTTCCAACTGGATTGCTCAGTGTATTTCTTTCGCCTACCAGAGTAGGAACCTTTCTCTGGAAGGCCATGTCACGGCTCACAATGTGAGGGCCATGGCAGCCTCAATGGCTCATCTAAACTCTGTGTCCATTGACCAAATCTGTCGAGCGGCCACCTGGGCCTTGCTTCATACCTTCACAGCCCATTACTGTTTGGACAAGGACTCCTGCCGGGATGCCTCGTTTGGTCAGGCTGTTCTCAAACACCTGTTCCATTCCTAATCAACTCCTACCTACCTACCCTGGTTGGATGCCAGAGATCCATGGGGGGAGGTGGAGCCCTTTTCAGGGACACACAACTCTGGGGTCTCTCCCTGGCATCTGCAGCTAGGGAGTCCCCATATGTGAAGACTCATTCCTGCTTGTTCCTGGAGATAGCAGTTACTTACCTGTAACAGGTGATCTCTGGGAACAGCAGGAATAAGTCTTCACAACCCACCCACCTCCCCTAGGAGTTGTATCTCTCTATCTTTCTTTCCTTTCCTCACTTTCTCTTTGTCTCAGCTTTAAAACTCGAACTGGAGAGAGGCGGTTAGGAAAGGCGGGAAGGCAGCGTGCTGGCACTCCCAAAAGTTTTCTTATTGGACGCTGGGGAGCGTTCCCGCGCAGGCTCTGTCAGTACCGACGATACCCATATGTGAAGACTTATTCCTGCTGTTCCCAGAGATCACCTGTTACAGGTAAGTAACTGTGCTTAACACCAAATCGAGCAAGTCCATCGGCCTCCATACTCACCTGACCTCACACTCTGACTTTTTTTTTTCTCGTTTCCAAAACTGAAATTACCACTGAAAGGAAGGTGATTAGATGACTTGGAGACCATTAAGCAAAATTTGACCCAACAGCTTTACAGCATAATGAAAGAGGCATTTCAAAATTGTTTCTAGCAGTGGCAGGAACACCAGAGGAAGTATGTTTTATTGGGAGGGGACTACTTTGAAGGAAACTTAGTGCAATAACTGTCAGTGTTTATGCTTCTTGTGGTGTTTACGATCAAAGTGTATCAAGACTTGTACAATACCTTGTAAGCCTTGGGGTTTTTTTTCTTCTCATGGGACACAGATGGCTTTCAAGCTCATGACTTCTGGATCTGTGAAGCTCGCTGGCATGTTACCTCTCATGTACTAACCAAGATGATCTCTCACTCTGTTCCAGCATCTGGAATGTTTAGTCAAGGTTTGCATCTCCCATGTTACTTTATCAGCTTGAGGCTTCATGATTAAGACTTCTGCTTATATTTTTTCAGGTGAACATATGAGGAGAAACAGAAGGCCCATGGGAGCTTTTTGGGGACAGTCCCATTATTTAACATCTCTTATTTAACATCTCTTATATACCGCACTATTATCATCATCATTAATAACATCAACTATAAATTTTGGGGATAGTCACAAGATAGCAATGGCAGATAAAGACTAAAATGGGCTATGTAGTCTGCCCAGTAAGATGGTTAGAGTTGTGATGCTTGCTCTATGCTGATTACCCCCCAAGGCTAGAGCAAGGAGATGAGGCCCTCTAGGTGAACATCTCTTGCGTCTACTCCCAGTGGTGGCAATGATCTTAAACAGCCCCACAGCACTTCTAGCCGTCCCTTTTGCAAAGGAAGGTTTAAGGTATTGGGCCTCAGCGGGGGCTGGAGTCAAACAGCCTCTCAGCACTGGATGCTAAAGGTAAGTGCTGCAGAGCTATTTGAGACCATTGCTGCCACTGCAGGTCCCAGAGAGGGGTGGCAGCATGCTGCCCCATGCCATTGGTGCTCGAGGTGACTGCCACTTAGTTCACAAAATGGTCCTGCCAGCCTTGCCCTTCCAGTAGCTTCATTGTGGGAGCTGTAACTGCACATGGTGCCTCCCTAGAAGTACATGGCTATATGTAAACTAGCAGGGCTAGGCAGCAAGGGACACATGACTGACTGCCGCTGCCGCCAGCTCTGTCTTGGGAGGGGGAGGTGGGCAGCATTTCCAAAAGCGGCTGCTTTTTGCTGCTGCTTTTAGAAATACTGCCACTGTCCGCCTCCCCCCTCCTGAGATGGAATCAGGAGCAGCAAGGCTGGGGTTTCTGCCTAGGGCCAGCCCTGTAAACCAGTGGCCTAAATTTTTAAATGAAAGATCCTCAGAGTGGAAGTCCACCTCTGGAGATCCAGCAGTAGCTGTAAGTGGGCCCTCTTCTTCCCTGGGCTGCATGGGTAGAACAGATGCCACTGATGTACATGTGAGATTGCATCCTAGGAATAGCGAGCTCATTGGAGGTAAAGATCAAAAGCCTTGGTAGCTGTTCTCCACACCTTTTAGGGAGTAGTCTATATAATGCAAGCTTCTCCCAGCTTCAGTCCTGCTGACATTTCTGCCCATTTACCCCTAATTTTTATAAAAAGATACACAGGCATCTGTGTCTTTGTAAAATCACTAATAGGCAGCCATGTTGCTCTAATACATAGGTGACCCACTTATACCCTTATTGCAGGCCTTGGTGCCTGATTAAATAAGTTTATGGGCTAGATGCTAAAAGATTTCTTGCCCTTTTATGTTTTGGGGGAAGAATGCAGTGTCTATCTGGTGTTTAGATATCTATAAGGCTTATGCCACCTTCTATTTTTGGATGGAGACCCTCTTAGCATACACTGGATAGATAAGGTTGTAGGCATTGAGAAATTTCCTGCTTATGTTCAGCTGGTCAGGGTTGTGTAGAAGTATAAGCCAATGACTAGATAGTGGACTGAGAACCATGGAAGCCAGAGTTCAAATCCCACTGATTCTTGTGATCTTGGGCAAGTCTCTTAACCCTCCATTGTCTCAGGTACTAACAGAAAAGGGAATTAACATAAGAACATAAGATATGCCATACTGGGTCAGACCAAGGTCCATCAAGCCCAGTATTCTGTTTCCAGCAGTGGCCAATCTAGGTCATATGTACCTAGCAGTTTCCCCAAGGGACAAAGGTTCCACAATGCTTGTATTGTTTCAAGCATTGATATCCTGGGTCCCTTCTTAATAATGGTTTATGGACCTTTCCTCCAGGAACTTGTCCAAACCTTTTTTAAACCCAGCTACACTAAGAGCCTTTACTACATCCTCCGGTAACAAATTCCAGAGTTTGATTACACGTTGAGTGAAAAAATATTTTCTTTTATTAGTGGAGGAGTGGCCTAGTGGTTGGGGCAAGGTACTTCAGGCCGGAAGGTCGGGAGTTCAAATCCCACTAGAGGACAGCAACCTTGGGCCCGGAAGGACTGGGGTTTCTAGTCCCACAGGTACTCCTTGTGGTCTTGGGCAAGCCACTTTACCCTCCATAGCCCATGTTCCCTGTAAAATAGTTATCTCCAAGTTATAATGCCCTGTTCAATGTAATTTCAGTTTGTTCAATGTAAACTGCACTGATGCAGAATAGCACGGTATATAAGAGAATGTAAATAAATAAATAAAATAGTTGACCCTGTAGCTTCATTGCATGTCCCCTAGTCTTTCTATATTCTGATAAGGTAAACAATCGATCTACGTTTACCCGTTCCACTCCGTTCATTAATTTATAGACTTCTATCATATCTCCCCTCAGCCGTCTCTTTTCCAGGTTAAAGAACAATAACTTTTTTAGCCTTTCTTCATAGGAGTATCCTTCCATCCCCTTTACCATTTTGGTGGCTCTTCTCTGAACCTTTTCTAAAATCGCTATATCCTTTTTAAGATACGGCGACCAGAATTGCACACAATATTCAAGGTGCGGTCTCACCATGGAACGATATAGAGGCATTATAATATCTTTTGTTTTATTTTCCATTCCTTTCCATATCATACCTAGCATTCTATTTGCTCTCTTGGCCGCTGCTGCACACTGGGCCGAGGGTTTTAACATGGTATCCACAATGACACCTAAGTCCTTTTCCTGGGTGGTGGTTCCTAATGTGTGGAACCTTGCATCGTGTAACCATAGTTTGGGTTGTTCTTCCCTAGGTGCATAACCTTGCACTTGTCCACATTAAATTTCATCTGCCATTTTGATGCCCAGTCTTCCAGTTTATCAAGATCCTCTTGCAATTTTCCACAATCCTCTTGGGTTTTAACAACTTTAAATAGTTTTGTGTCATCTGCAAATTTGATAACCTCACTTGTTCCGCTTTCCAGGTCATTTATGAATATGTCAAAAAGCAGCAGACCCAGCACAGATCCCTGGGGTACACCACTATTCACCTTTCTCCATTGGGAAAATTGGCCATTTAGCCCTACCCTCTGCTTTCTATCTTTTAACCAGTTCCTGATCCACAATAGTACACTGCCTCCTATCCCATGACTCTTTAGTTTTGCCAAAAGTCTCTCATGAGGGACCTTTTCAAAGGCTTTCTGAAAGTCCAGATACACAATATCAACCGACTCACCTTTGTCCACCTGATTATTCACTCCTTCAAAAAAACATAACAGATTAGTAAGACAAGATCTTCCTTGTCTAAAGCCATGTTGGCTGTCTCCCATTAAGCCATGACTATCTACATGCTGAGTAATTTTATTCTTTATGATGGTTTCTACCATTTTTCCCGGTACTGATGTCAGGCTCACCGGTCCTCATTTTATCATAGTCTCCCTTTCGAAAGTTAAAAGGTAGTAGTGTGGATTTCCTTACTATCCCTCCTCCACTAATTAAATCAAAGGCGATCATGCTATGATCACTATTGCCAAGTGGCCCCAACACCCTTATCTCTTGCACTAGATCTGGTTTTCCACTAAGGACTAGGTCTAATATGGCTTCCCCTCTGGTCGGTTCATGAACCAGCTGCTCCAAGAAGCAGTCATTTATTTCATCTAGGAATTTTATCTCTCTAGCATGTCCTGACGTGACACTGACCCAGTTGATACCGGGGTAGTTGAAATCACCCATTATTATTACTGCGCTGTAACTTTTGTTAGCTTCCTTGATTTCTTTGAGCATTTCATCATCCATTGGTCATTCTGGCCAGGCGCTCGATAGTACACCCCCACTGCCATTGCCTTCCCCCTTTTACATGGAATTTCAATCCATATAGATTCTACAGCAGATTTTGTTTTCTGCAAAACTTTAATCCTTTCTGACTCAATGCCCTCTCTAACATAGAGCGCAACCTCTCCACCAATTTGATCAGCTCTATCATTACGATATAGTTTGTACCCAGGTAACACTTATTAAAAGAGGGCTGCTACACAGTACCCTGTCTTGTGCTGCTGAGGTAAGCTAAATTCTGATTTGATTTAAATTATAGCTCCTAGCTGCTGCTAGGCTCTAACTTCTTATGAAATTTAAACTACAAGCTCTCTGCTGGGTTCCAAATGTAAGCAGAAAGTTCTCCTCTGTGTTTTAAATTTAAACTTAAACTGCTGCTACTAGGCCCTTACTTGTTTGACAAAAAATAGTGGGTTCACAGATTAATTAGCTTTAATACAAAGAATTCCTTTTAGAAAATTACCAGAAGTATATACTCAGTTGCAGATCTCCTCTCTCCAGAAGTAACAGTCCCTTTTTCTAGTCCTTCAAGACTAGGATGAGTAGTGACTTGTTTCTTATTTCATGCTATTTAAAGACCTTTTCAGTACTAGGTTTTGGTTTTCTCCCCTTCCTTTCCCTAATCTTTCATGTCTACCATTATCCCTTCTAGTAGCCCCACCCAGGGGTCCAGCATCTCTTTCCCATCTTCTGCTCTGCCTGAGCCCCAATCCTCAGAGGACAGAGATACCGATATAGTTTCTTAGACTATAATAGAGAGAGATCAAATTGGTTGATACAGTCGGTTTAGTTGGGCAAATGTATTAATTCCCAAGTGCCAACAGAATGGCATTTTCTCCCTACTCCATCTTTTATCGGAGATCTCAACCCTTTTCCCACCACAGTCCTACATAACTATCCTAATAAATATTCCCAAAACTCCCCTAAAAATCTGTCTTCACTGCTGTTGGGCTTATACAAGCCTTCTGGGCAGGACTGGCAGGACTCCAATAGATGAACTAGGCGGATGCCTAGAGCACTAGCTTTCCCAAGGCAGCTGCAGGTCCCGGAGAGAGCTGGCAATGGGGGTGGGGTGGCGGCAGGATTTAGGGCTGTATCCTTGCATCGGCATTGGTCTTCGACCTTGATTCTTACAAGACCTACATAAACTTCAACACTCGGGCCCCTTCCATATATCACCAAGTCTTGCAGTAATCCCCGCAACCACTGAAAAAAATCTGTCCACCCTGTGCTCATTCAGATTTTAACTGGCAGGCGGAACCATGGTTATTTTGGTCTTCATGCAAGCCTGATGTTGCTGTACCACTGATAAGGGTTAAGGCTCAGATCTCCTCTTGGGAAATGGGCATAGACTGCACCTTGTACTTAGTAAATGGTTGGTTACTGCATGTTTTCAAAGGCCAATGTAATCCATTAGGTGACTAGATGGACAGTGCTGGTCACTATCTGCCGTCGTTCACCATGTTACAATACAGTCATATTGGTGCTGTTTTAGGGTTGAAACCGTCACGCTGTGTAGGTTGCCCCAGTGCTTTCTTGGAAGCCCCAGTGTAGTTTGCCCTGCTGCCTTGGGTTCTTATGCTGTAATATAATTTTCTTCCAAGGATCTCATTCCTTGCTCTTCCTCTACGATGCAGTAGTACCAGATAGCACAGCAGTAACTAGACATTTAACACCTGGAACCAGCAAGTGCATTAGTGTCCCTCTGCTCTTGCTCGCATCCTCTTTGTTCCTCCACCCCCTGAACTCTGATTTCCAGCCCTTCTCTCTTCCCCCTCCCCCCACCCTCCTAGATGGTATGAGGAGAGTTTTTCATCTGCTGCCAGCCCCATTTGTCATCCTTTTCTGCTCCCAAAGGGCTTTACGTGCTAAGTGGCTGCCTCTCGCCTGCCCTTCGTTCCGGCCCTGTGCAGAGGTAGATGATCATTTTCCTTCCTGCTCTCGTAAGCAGTGAAGCAGGATAAGGTCAACGCAGCCCATATTTCTATCTAGGTAGGTCTGCCTGTGCTGCAGGTATTGTTTCTTCAGCTATTGATGTCTTAATTGTTAACTGAGAATGTAAAATATACTTGGGGGGTGGGGGGGGAGAGATCTTTCAGAGCAGCTGTGGACCAGGAACAGCAGCACAGCACCGGGCGTTGAAGGGTTTGGCAATTCACCGCTCCCTGCTTGGTTATAAGCCGAAGGAACAAGTGCAAGGTCGCTCCATTCTCCTTGGAATACCCAGGACAGTTGCTAATCCTCGGAAGTTTCCTTGTTTGCCACGTGAATTAGCGTGCACTGTTTGCAGTAACTGTTTCCATGGCCGTGTGCTCTGACTCGATTCGCAAGCTACCTGCGTATTGTGCAATGGGGTGGGAAATGGGCAGCGATTGCGCCTTGCAGATAACACATGCTGCATGTTTTCACTGCTGGAGATAGTGTGGATGCGCTTCATGCCTTGTGTATGTCAAGGAACTCGGGGACAGCGTTTCCAGTAGGTGAGCTAGGTGATTGCCTGGAATGCTGATATTCCAGGAGTAGAAAAAGGCAGCCCAGGCAGTTACTTTACATTTCCTCCTCCCAGTTTGCAGTGGGTGGATCTGCTGGAGTTCAGCAAGCAGGCTCTTTGCTAAACGGCGAGGAAGTGTGGGGCTTCTGCACGTGTACACTGAAGGCTTGCTGCACCCCCACCCATTCTGATGCAGACTTCCTGGTATGGAATGAGGGGTGGTGGGTATGGCAGGCCTTCAGCATGCCCATGTGCTTTGGTCCCGTGCTGCCTCTGCTTTTTTCAGCTGTTGGCTGAGTTTTAGGTATTTCACCTACCCTGGCACCGAAGCTGCAGCAGGAAAAGATGGCGGAGATGCTGATGGTCAGGTGCAGAGAAGGGGATGCAAGATGCTGGACTGAAATGAGAGGAAGCTTGCTGGCCTGCTGAGTATGGGGGAGGGGGCAGGGCCGGCACAAGGAGATGTCCTAGGTGAATCCCATCTCTTCTGCCACCACCCCACTCCATGTCCCGCATTGACGGCAATGGCTGCAAACAGCCCCACAGTGCTTACCTTTCAACTTCGATGCCACAGGGCTATTGGCTTCTGCCTCCTCTGTCTTCTCGATGCTGACTTCCTGTTTGCCCTGTGCCGGGTTCAAAGCTAAGCTCTGCAGGGCTGTTTGCAGCTGTAGGTCCCGAGAAAGGTGACAGCGGTAACAATGGGTGCCCCTGAAGAATTGGTGCTCTAGACGACTGCCTAGTTTCCCTAATGGTAGCACCAACCCTGCATGCATGTGGGGGAAGAGAGGAAGTACTCAGATGCTGGACTGTAGGAGAAGGAAAGGTAAAAGTGGGGGGGCTGGAGACTTGGGGATGCAAGATCAAAGGTTCGCCCAGGGCACCGGTTTGGAATGCATTTACTCTGTGTGTGTTTCCCCTCTGCTGTAACTTTGAGATCATACTGTGAATGCTCCTAATAGTAATCATTGAGGCTTCGTGGTTACTGCTCAGTAATCTGAATACTTTCCACACAGCAACTGCAAACCTTTACTGAACATTAGTGTAAAAAAAAAACAAACCACTTAGTTGTGATATTTCTGCTACTGATGGAGGAAGGGGGCATCTCCACATAACTTTGATCAACCCAAGACCAAGGGTTTTGTTGGTTGATTGTGGTGGGTTGTGTATGTGTGTATCTATTTTCAAACAAACAAAAAAAACCCCCATTGATTCTGGTTCAGGCCAGTAGTGATGGGAGGTGGTCATCTGAAAGGTGTTGGTAGCCCAGGTAAGAGGAGCTGGTGGTCCTGATCCAAGTCAATGGCTAGATGTGCACATAGCTAAAATAGATATTGGTGCTAATTAGCACTCTTGTTGGCAGGCTCAGCAGAGAGGCCAGGGATTGGTTGATTATGAGGATTGTGGATTCGGATTGCAAATGTTTTGTTGGGAGAATTCTCTCTCCAATAACCAGGGCCGGTCCTACCATTAGACAGACTTGGCATCCACCTAAGATGGCAGAATTCGGGGGGGGGGGGGGGGGGCAGTGGCACAGTGATGCAACACTGGCACGGTAGGAGCAGCATTTAAACATCTGTCAGTTGGCCTATGAGCCCATTCAAGGCCTGTTGTGTTCTGCCCCTCCAACAGGAAACGTGCATTGGAGGGGGCAGGATGTGGCAGGCCTTAAGCGTGCACACACGTGCTCAAAGGCCCCATGCTGCACTGCGTTTCCTTTTGCTGCAGCCTTGGACTTTGGAAGAGGAAGCGCAGTGGCAGCGCAGGCCCAGGAAAATGGAGGCGTGATAGAAAAGGGAAGGGGAGATGCTAGATCTCTTAGGTAGGGGTAGGGTAAGAAAGAGAAGATTAGAAACATGACTGGATAAGGCCATATGGTCTTTCTGTTTGTCTTTCCATACCAAGCACTATATCCTTTTTTTTTCCCTTTAATGTGGGGTGGCTTAGGGTCCCAGAGTATGAAAAAATTCTCCCAACAAAACATCTGCCACCCATCTGGGACTCAAACCCACAATTCCCAACTCGGGAGGCTGCTGCCTTATCCATTGGGCCACTGGATCACCAGATGGAAAACACAGGTGATGCTGAACTCGGGAGAGAGGGACGTTAGCGGCTGGGGAAGGTGAAAGATGGGGAATGGGAAGACTGGAGCGAGGGAGCTAGAATGCTGTAGGTAGATGCGGTATAAAGAGGGAGACTAAGGAATGAATGGTGAGGGGTGAAATTGGCGTGGAGAACAAAGCAGAAACATGAAATGGAACAAAGCTGAAAGTGGAAGATCAATGTCTAAGGGAGGGAGTAAAGACTATCAGGTGGCAAGAAGAGAAATGGCGGCAGATTAACAGGAGACTCTGGGAATAGAGTGAAGAGAGGAAAGCAGAAACCAGAGACGGAGTGAGATGATTACCAGACAACAAAGGTATTGCACAGTACTGGGTGAAATCCATATGGTAGGCCTTCACCAGGTACAGAATAAAAAAAAATATCTGTAATGCGCCAAAGGCCAGGTATTCCATTAGCATGGAGTGTTTATGCAGGGATTGGTAGTAATCTGGCTTGTTCAGGGTCTTGTTTTTTGAGTAGATGTCTAGAGCTCATTGCAGTATTTACTGGGCTGCCCTTTTCTGGTTAGGCTCGGTGTATGAGCTCTGGTCCTGAGTGATTTTTAGATGTTATATTACTTCATATTATGCTTGGTACTAGAGAGGATTATGTTGCTGTTACTGAGACTGTGGCCTATATGAAATGGGGCAGCTCTGTCTGTGTACTAATTTGCTAATTTCCCTTCCTTTCTCCTTTCCCCGCCAAAAATAATATTGATGGCGCCCTGTATGATTCTCTTTGATATGATCTGAAATACCTGGCCAGCATTGTACAATTTAATGTTTTATTGTAAACCGCACTGATGCTAAAGAGCGTGGTATAGAAAAGCTAAAATAAATAACTATACATTGAGCCATCTTGACAGTCCCATGTTAAAAAGTTGATTTATAAACTGTTTTATTGAAGGAAGGAAGGAATCTAATCCCTGGTGGAGGGGCCAGTCAGGTTGCTAGAATAAACAGTAGCAGTAATATAGCAAGCTTAACATTATGATTTACGTCCCTCCTCCACCCCCCTCCCCATTTGCCCAACTTTCTTCATCTCCTGGGTATGCTCCTTACTGCTAGAGGACAAGAGACGTCCTTGTTCAATTGGACCCTCTGTGAATGAATCTTGGAGGATGACCAAATCTTGTCTCTTCGGCATCCACTGGGATTACTTCATTTTTCCTTTAACTCCAACACTTTTTGCTATTGGACAAAACTGTTATTAAACATGTTGCACACCTTCCAAAATGCTGATTCACCAGTGAGGTAAATGGGTAGGAATCTATATATTTTTTTTTTTTGTTCAGAGTAGACCTGGCATTACCAACTTTAAATCTGTCTTCATGATGTCGTCATTCAGATATTTACAGGAGAAAATATTTATGCAGTTCATCCTTTCAGTCGAGCTATTTTTTCTTTCACAATAAATTACCAATTTCTGACATTTATTTCAAGAAGCAATGGCCAGGCTGGTCGGGGGTATCTCTGATGGTGCTGAGCATTGAGCCTTTGGCTTCCTTAGGGACTGATGCAGAAAGTCAGCATTAGAGTAACACAGTAAATGACGGCAGATAGATGGACCATACTGGTCTTTAGTCTGCCCAAATTATTTTGCCTTTATCCTGTTGCTGTAAAGGGATCCACTGTGTCTGTCCCAGGCCAGTTTGAATTCTGTCACTGTATTTGCTCCCACCACTTCCCTCAGGAGCGCATTCCAAGCATCCACCACCCTTTCAGTGAAGAAGTATTTCCTGACATTTCCTTTCAGTTTACCCCCTTGCAGCTTCCTGTTGTGCCCTCTAGTTTTACAGCTTCCCCGTCTCTCTGGAAGAGGTTTGTTTGTTCATTATTTCTCTAAGTATTTAAAGGTCTGAATCATATCTCCCCTGTCCCTCCACTCCTCCAAAGTGTACATATTTAGGTCTTCAAGTCTCTTCTCATAAGGCTTCTGACGCAGGCTCCAAATCATTTTGGTTGCCTTCCTCTGAACAGTTCCCAGTCTTTTTATATCCTTTGCAAGATATGGTCTCCAAAACCGAACACAGTATTCCAAGTGAGGCCTCACCGGTGACTTATACAGTGGCATTAGTAGCTCTTCCTTTCTGCTGGTAATTCCTCTTTGTATGCAACCCAACATCCTCCTGGCTTTTGCCACTGCCTTGTTGCACTGTTTTGCCACCTTGAGATCCGCAGAAATAATCACACCAAGGTCCTTCTCCTGATCCATGCACACCAATCTCTCGTCCCCTATCACGTACATTTCCCCTGGATTTCTGCTTCCCAAGTGCATGACACTGCACTTCTTCGCATTAAATCTTAACTGCCAAGCATTAGACCATTCTTCCAGCTTTTGTAAATCTTTCCTCATGTTCATTACTCCCTTGGGGGAGTCCACTCTGTTGCAAATTTTCATGTCATCTGCAAAAAGACAGACCTTTCCATTCAGTCTTTCAGCCATATCACTCACAAATACATTGGACAGGGCCGGACCCAGGACTGAGTAATATTAAAAGCCATGCTCACGGTTTTCTAGTGTTAGTCATGCAGAAATTGTGTGTCTGTATGCAGCAAGTAAATGG
This sequence comes from Ichthyophis bannanicus, assembly GCA_033557465.1. Taxonomy (NCBI): domain Eukaryota; kingdom Metazoa; phylum Chordata; class Amphibia; order Gymnophiona; family Ichthyophiidae; genus Ichthyophis; species Ichthyophis bannanicus. Next base: position 279,836,734 of record CM066041.1, read on the forward strand.
CATGCAAACGAGGTGGACACAGAGTCTGCGCCAAACCATCAGGCACATGTGCACAAGCAGCTGCACCAGCAGCTCCTAGATCCTGCATACAAAAGAACACGTGAATATGTGTTGGAGACCTGTGTGGCGCACATCTCTGCTCAAAAGTTTTACTCCAGTATTATTCTGAGCAATATTCCGAGCAGAATGGTTGCTGTCTTGTTTCACATGCGATTCCATCAAATGTGCATACATTTGTTCTGCATGATTCCCCCTTTTTTTTTTTTTTTAAGAACTCATTTCAGCAAAGCCCACAAAATGCTATTGGTGGGGTGTGGGGGGTGTTCTGCTCCCAAAACAGACACGCATTCCTCCTCGCACCGAGCACAGATCCCTTCCATCTTTGAGTAGGCATTAAAATTCCAGCGTTAAGTTCACTCTTGGCTCTTCTGTGCACGTCTCTGCATCTGGGCAGAATAGTTAATTGCTAGATTATCGTGTAATTTGAATGGATATACGTGGGGTGTGCGCTAGCATCTATGCAGTGATTTACTTGCACCAATCCCTTTTCTGCATTGTGGCACGTAGATGTCGCGTTACCTATGCGTCGACTGTTCGCTAATGTTTCTTTATCTGCTCCTTTGTCAGCTGGTACTGGAAATGCTGCAGACGGGGTTTACACTTCACTCTTCTCGCCTCTAGATGCAGTAGTGGTTTCTTGCAGTGATTGCATTTATGGGTTTTTTTTGTGCGCCACTTAATTACTTTGTAACAAGTTGTATATCGAGTAAATTGGGGTGGATTGCCTTATAGAGCATTCTGGCATGATCCAGTGAGCTGAGGGCTACAGAGGGTCACACCAGGGAGCATCAGTGACGCATGACGGAGGAAAACAGAAATAAAATGAAGAAATATGGGGCTCAAGACCCTGCCACGTTCCTGCCCCCTTCTTTAGCACAGGCTTCCTATTAATGCAAGACGTCTGCCAAAGGAGGTGGTGGGAATGCAAGACCTTGCACCTGTGCTGTATATCTTTTTTTTTGTTTGTTTTGTTTTTGTTTTTTTTTTAACTTGCTTGCTGAGTCACAAGGATCCTTTGGGCTGCTGGTGTTCGAGAGGAGGTGAGAGAGAGAGTTTGGGCTGAAAAAATCTCCTGGGCCAGTGTCTTTCTGCAATCCGCCTCTGAAGTAACTAGCTGAAATGGAGTGCTTCTTGCTCAAGGGTGACACCTAGTGGCCAGATTCAAGTCCCATGAGGAAAATGAGTGGAGGTAAATGTGGATGAACACTCATGGTGTCGGATCCAGCCCTGGTTCAGATAGAGCGGGAAGAAACTGCTGAGTCCAAGGAACAAGGTAATGGCCAAAAGTGTGGGCTCCTGTTTGCTGATGGAGATCTATCCTGACATTAATTCTGATCTGCTGAATAACGACGGTGCTCATTTCCATAAATCAAGCATGTTGCACTTTCATGTAAGCAAAATCTGTCTTAGCCTTTCCAGTTAATAAAAATCGCATATCTAAGTGGTAAAATTAGTCATCCTCTTATAAAGAGAAATAAGGAACTCTGGTTTTCTGATAAAATTCCAGCTAAAATGTTATAAAGAAACCTAAATGAACAGACCTGAAAGTGATAGTTTATACATTGTGTTGGATATTTCCTGCATTTTTGAAACAGCTTGATTGGTATTTAATTTCATTTGTAAAGATGTTTAGCTCAGAATTGTCCAAGTTGACTGGAGCTGAAGGTGTTGTAGAGGCAGTGATCACAGCTGCCTGGAGGTAGGGGTTGGGGGTGGGGGTTTAGAGAGACCCATAGTAATTGGCTTAAGGGTGGTACTTGGTGGCTGGACTTGGATCCCAGGATTGGAGGGTTCTAAAGGGATCCCTAGTGCTTGTTCCCTGCACACCCCCCCCCCCCCCCCTGAAGTCTAGGGCTGTTGCTGCAGTGTGTGGAAAAGGAAGTTAAGAGGGGATATGAAATCTGGAAGGAAGGGGTGTCTGTAAAGGTCAGATCCTGGACCTGGTTTTATACCAAGTGGAAGTATAAAGGAGGAAGATGAAATTGGTGGCCCCCCTCCCTCCAAGGAAAGAATTGGACTCTGTCTGAATCAGAGTAAGTACGTCTGTTAGAATTATAGTGGGTGGACTTAATGCTTTCTTTCCTTGTTTGTATAGTCCTCGAAGAGCAGATCTGAAACCTTCCTCAATTAAGGATAGCCTAAGATTTTGGGGATTCCTTACAAAAATATGTTCCGACACCCTAGAGAAACTTCAGCCATGGTGGCTCAATATCCAACTCTTCCTATCCCCAAGATGCGCAGCATCTTCTGTTCTCTTCCCTAGCCCCCCCCCCCCCGGTGTTCCAAATCTCATCTCCCTTTCCCTAGCCCCCCCCCCTCCCACCAGGTCTAGAATCACCCTCTTTCTTTTCCCTTGCGATTCCTGCGCCACTGTTGCCTTATTTCCACCCAGGCCAATATTCCAGGAACTCGGTGTAGTGCTGGGCCTTGAGCATGGGCCCAAATTAGTGCTGTCGCATCCCACCTGCTCATCCCCTCCCAACACTGCAAACTTCCTGTCAGAGGGGATACAGCATGGTCTGAGCCCATGCCATGCTGACAGCAACGTTAATGTGCTGCTGGGCTGCATGGCCACCATTTGAGTCTGCCCAGTGGTAGGGCTGGATCTGTTGCAAACGAATAAAAAATATAAAAATATAATTTTTTTTTTTAAGGATTTGCATTTTTTAACACATTCAGTTAGCAAATCTTTAATTTTGGTGCATGCTAAATCGATTTAATGTTAGTCTATGAACTGCCACATGTTAATTCAATTAGCAGACCTTAAAGTCCAAGGTCTGTACAAATCAGCATTCTATAATACCTGTTTGTTTTTTGATTGGCTTCTGGTGGGTCTAGGTCTAAATCCAAGGCCTGTTATCTTGTTTTCAAGGTCAGCCACAAAGGGGAGCCATAGCACTTAGCTCCTTATTTTCAGGCATATGCCCCAGTTTGTTCACTGCAGTCATCCCAAAAGATTATGGCAACTTTCTTTCTTGTTGGAGATTCATGTGAGTTGAACATCTTTCTCAGCAATGCCTTGTTTTGCCTTTATCTCTATGGCATTTGTTGCCTCAAGATTTTATCAATACTTCAGTGATTTCTAGGTGGAAAGATCAGCCTTTTAGTAAAGGGTGGGGGTAGGTATTAACAGCTTCGGAAACAATACAAAACTGATCCTTTTATTTCATGATTTCTGGAAAATTATTATGGGATGTGAGGAGGTCCTCTTACAATGTGCTACAGGATTTAAAGTTTGTATTCAAACTGTTGTATTAATACGCCACCAGCATGAAGGAATATCAAAAATCTATTTTCATTCCATTTATATTTGGAAAAGGATGTGGAAGGAAGGGCTGATATGTACATGTCCCTAGAAACAGACATGGGGAGGGGGCCTGAAAATTACAGGCCTGCTAGTCTAATGGAAATTAACACAGACTGTGAAGAAAAAAGTTTAAAAATAAAAAATCAAGAATAATTTTTTTTAACTAAATATATTTTGTGACTAGCTTTTGGGAGCTAATTCCCCTTGCCTCTTGTCAAAGGCCTCTTGTAGGATCTGAGGTAGTATATGGATTTCTCAGAGGGAGATTGACTGTTTTGATTCTCTGTGTTTTGGGTGGGCACTAGCTGTGATGCACTTCAGTTTTAGCAAAACCTTTGATGTCCTGCATAGGAGGCACGTTTAATTGAGCAGCAGGGGATGATTCCCACAATGGTAAATTCTATTAAAACTGGTTAAAGGATTGAAGAGTCAGCATTTTGGTAAATGGAATTGACCATGAAGGAAGGGATGTGAAACTTGGGAGGCCTTTAGGGATCAATTCTGGAGCTAGTCCTGTCCACTATGTTTCTAAGTGATTTTACTGAACCATCAAGAGAAAATATGTAATTTAGTAAACGGCATCAAGATCTTGTAATATAACAGTAGATGGAATGAGAAATGATTTAATAAAACTTGACAAGTAATTGCTTGATAGCTTAAGTTTCAATGTAGCAAAATATGGAGTTATTAATTTTTGACACAGCTCTAATAGAGCAGTGCACAAACACGCTGATGTGCACAAATCAGGAAAGAGACCTCGGGGGGGGGGGGGTGTGTTAATCATTTCAAGGCAATGAAATGGTGCAACAAGGCAGTTGCGAAAACCAGATGGATGCCGGAGAGGGAAAGCGAAAAATAAGGGGCCTATAACGCTGTATGAGCCCGGATGTGTGGTTTGTCTTGGTTTGACACCTCAGCTGAGACATGTCCATCTTGGGGGAAACCCTGCCAGTTGTTAAGCTACAGATAGCTTAGTCCTCTGCATCACTGATGTGCACAAGCCCTCGCAGCAAGACATGTTGCTGAGCAGTAGCAGAATGGGACAGTGTTGGCGGTGGAGGATCACTTTTCTGTGACAATGGCGGTTGGAACAACACTAGAATTAAACTGCGCAGAAGAAATGTCTGGCATCTACTTACATATCTTGCCACAAAAACCCAGTGGGTCGTCGCAACAAAACAAATTGTATTATAGTGCTGGAAGATGAGACCCCCAAGTCGGAAGGCACGCTACTGGGGAGGAGCTGAAAACGTTTCAGAGTAAAGACGGCATTTATGATGTGGTTGGATCAAAGCCATCAGGACGTCTTGACTGCTAATGTAGCGAGTCGGAAGTTGCAAAGATGTCTTGCATATTGGGACATGGAACGTACGAAGCATGAACCAAGGGAAGCTGGAGATGGTCAAGAATGAAATGGAATGTGTACAGTTCGATCCAGGGGTGTCAGCGAACTGAAATGGACTGACATTAGGCACTTTGCATCTGATGTTCACATGGTCTATTATGCTGGAAATGAAAGATGAAGAAGAAATGATGTTGCATTTATAATTGAGAAGAAACTTATTTTTTGTGTGGCTTGGGCAAGGATACCGTCTTAGCTACAGGTTTTTCTTTCTACCTCCCCTTATTTCCTCCTTTAACTGTGGACTAGTTATGGAGGTTTGTTTTCTTTTGTCAATGTTAACTTGTTATGATTTTGTGCTCCTTTCCTTCATTCATTAATATATTGGATGTGTAATTCATAATTTTCAATAAAAATAAGTTTCTTAATTTTTTTCTTTTTATATTTTAACAGAACTGTAATACAGTGTAAGCAGTGAACACTTAATTTTCTATTCGTCTACAAGGAATGCCTATCAACAACTGTGATTCAAGTATATGCCCCAACAACAGCTGCAGAAGAGGATGAAGTTGATGAGTTCTGTCCAATTTCAGCTTGTACTTGTTTTTAGAACAAGCAAATAGGATATCCTGATAGTCATGGGTGACGAACACAAAAGTTGGCAACAAAGAAGCAAAGTGCTTGGAAAATATGGACGTGGCAACAAATGAAGCTGGAGAAAGATCGATAGAATTCTGCAAACTCCAAGCTAAAGTTGAAAAAGAGCAAGCCACTCATAAATGTAGCAAAATATGACCTTGAATATACCACCAGAATTTTAAAGACTGCCTGCAAAATCGATTTTCTGGTTTAGATACAAATGACGGAGCTCCAAAAGAGTTATGAGATGACATCAAGAAGGTTATGTTCGAAGAAAGAAGCCTCTACAAAAGGTGAAAAAGCAAAAAAACGGCCAAAGTGGATGACTGAAGAAACTCTGAAAATTGCCCAGAAATGCAGAGAAGCTAAAGCTAGAGGAGAGAGGCAATCGCAGAACTCAACAGATTTCCAACGTGCAGCAAGACAAGAAGTACTACAATGGTGCATGCAAGGAAATAGAAGCAAAATCTTTTAGAGGAAAAACAAGACCAGCTTTCCTAAAGCTACGAGAGTTAGAGAAAATTCCAGCCTAGAACTGGAATGTTACAAGATGCTCAACGATCCATGTTGAATGATGCTGAGAAGATCAAGAAGAGGTGGAAAGAATATACAGAGTATTCATACGATAAAGATCAAGTGGACCAACAGCTGTTTTTAACCTGTACCTTATGATCAGGAACCATTGGTGATGAAAGAAGTCTAAGTCGAAGCAACATTGAAAGTCTTATCAAAGAACAATGCACCAGGCATTGATGACATTCCCATTGAAGTATTACAGCAATCTGATGCAGCTGTTACCACACTTACAAGGCTCTGTCAGGAAATTTGGAAGACAACATCATGGCCAACTGCCTGGAAAAGATCTGATTATACCAATACTAAAGAAAGGTGATCCCACTGACTCTGGAAATTATTGCACAATTGCTCCGATCCCACATGCCAGCAAGGTTCTACTCAAGGTTATTCAGCAGAGACTACAACCATACCTGGAACGAGAACTGTGAAGTGCATGCAGGGTTTAGAAAAGGGCGAGGAACAGGAGACATCGTGGATGTGAGATGGATCCTTGAAAAGACTAAAGAATACCAAAAGGATATCTGTTTTGATTACAGCAAGACTTTTGACTGTGTAAACAATGAGAAGCTCTGGGCCACATTAAGAAGCATGGGTATACCAGAACACCTGATCGTTCTCTTGCACAACCTTTACATTGATCAAGAAGCAACAGTTCACACAGAACAAGGAAAAACAGAATGGCTGGTTTAAAATCAGCAAAGGTGTATGACAAGGCTGCATACTTTTCCCCCTACCTGTTTAATTTATATGTAGAACAAATTATTGGAGAAGCAGGACTGTATGAAGACAACTGAAGTGTGAAGTTTGGTGGAAGACTTGACAACCTTTGCTATGCTGATACCACATTACTGGCTGAAAGTGAAGACAATCTGAAACATTTGCTTCTCAGGATCAAGGAACATAGTCTTAACATGGGCCTGCACCTTAATGTAAAGAAGACAAAGATCTTGATAACTGGCAAAATCAGTAAGTTCATCATTAACGGAGAAGAAATCAAAATAGTTGATCCAAGTAGGTTAAAGTTGTCCACTATCAATAAAGAAACAAAGTCAAAAAATCAGACAACGCATTGCTCTTGGCAGAATGGCTATGAAGGACCTAGACCAAATTCTCAAGAGCAGAGATGTCTCTCTCCATACAAAGAGTGGACTCGTTCAAGCCATGGTATTTTCAATGTCATGGATTTGAAATTTTGGACAGTGAAAAAGATACAGGAAGAAAATTGATTCCTTTGAATTATGGTGCTGGCGACGAATACTGTGAATACCATGGACTGCCCGAAGAACAAACCAGTTAGTACTAGAGGAGATCAAACCCAAGCTTTCTTTAGAAGCTCTGACAAAATTTTGACTCATACTTTGGATATATCATTCGACGAGAGAGAGATCATTAGAAAGACATGCTTGAGAAGGTAGAAGGTCAATGCAAAAAAGGCCAGCAATGAGATGGATCAATACAGTAACCGCAGCTATGGGTGCCACTCTTGTCAACAGTGATCTGCATGACTGAAGCCTGAACGGTTTGGGACAGCTATCCAGAGGGTCGCCATATGTCGACACTGACTCTATGGTAAACAGCAGTAACAACAACTTACCGTCTGGAGGCGTCACTCTGGCAAGATATCAACAGTGAAGGCTATGAAGCTGTTGCAGGTCTGCATCAGAAGCTTTGAGACTAGACTGAGATCTAAAAAGACAGAGGGCATATAATAAACTTGATTATTTTTCAGGTATTTGAAAGTCTCAATAGAAAGGAAGTTCTCAATGGATAAGCAGGATGAGTCGGCCACACCTGGTGATGTCAGCTGATGGTACCATGGGATGGAGTGCTCTCCTATAGTTCAGAAAGAATTTGCTTTTCTGAGCGATATTCCCACACTTGGTTCCGCCCCTACCAGGCTTGGTTTCTTTTCATCCACCCAGCCAGCAGGACAGAACTACCAGCTTTCCTGAACTACCAACACAAGAATTGGATAAAGAGAATAAAGGAAAATCATGCAAACCTGGGTTCAAGAAGTACCTAAAATGTGTCAGGAAGATGAATTCCATGGATTCTCATGACTGCTGTGTCCACTACTTGGAGGAAGCCCACCATGTGGAGGACTGCCCCTACTGTGCCCACATGTCTCTCAGGGCCCACAGCCACATGCTCCAGGACTTCCTGACAGCTTCCAAGAACACCCAGAATCACTCTGCATCTTCCTCATGCCAGACTTATGACAAGAGTAAGGGGCAAAGAAAAAGCGAGAACAGCGTGTTTGCCCAGGTTTGCTTGATTTTCCTTTTTATTCTTTGCCCATTTCGATTCTTGTGTTGGTAGTTCAGGAGTGCTAGTAGTTCTGTCCTGCTGTCTGGGCAGACTAAAAAACTGAGCTACGTAGGGGTGAGCCCAGGGGTGGGGGCACATGCTCAGAAAGGCTTTTCCTTTCTGAGCTATAGGAGAGCGGTCCATCCCATGGTGCCGTTGGATGAGGTCACCAAGTGTGGCTGACTTATGCTGCTGTCCATAGAGAACCTCTGTTACAGGTACATAACCCCACTGAGTCTTATGAGGGATGCTGATAGGTCCTTGGCTTTTGTAAAGAAAACCAAAAGCTACGGATTTGGAAATATTTATTGAACACATCCACCTCTGAACTTCACACTCTTATTACTTTGTTCCTCCAACTGCCTCAAGCCCTCCAAATAAAATTCTGGTGGTTGCTTTGCAAATCACTCATCAGCAGCTGATGCAGCCTCCAATGCTTGAAACTGTTCTTCCCTTCGCGTGTTTGAGGTTAGGGAACAGATAATAGTCAGAGAAGTCAGGTGACTATGCCTGATGTTTCAGCACTTCGAAGCATAGATAAGCCAATTTCTGCTGCATGATGGCTGCAGTGAGGAGAGGCATTGTCCTGCAGAGATAAGATGCCTTTTGAAAGCTTGCCTCAATGTTTGGAGACCAGTTCCCACCGTCAATCTGGCTTTAGGTCTGGGCACAGCACCGAAACCATACTTCTTGCCCTTCTCAATGAACTTCACCGCTCTCACGATCGGGGTGATTTATCTATAGCTATTTCCCTAGACCTTTCCGCCGCCTTCGATGTCATAGATCATCACACTCTCCTCTCTCGTCTATCTGATTTTGGTATCCAAGGTACTGTCCTCCATTGGGTTCAGTCCTTTCTCTCCCTTCGTACCTTCACTGTGCACGCTGGTTCCACCGCCTCAGCCCCTTTCCCTCTGCACTGTGGTGTTCCACAAGGTTCTATTCTCGCCCCTCTGCTTTTCAATATTTTTCTGGCTCCACTTGCCCTCCTTATCCAACAATCCGGTATCTCCTCCTACTTCTATGCTGACGATATTCTTCTTATTCATCATACCAATTCTGCCTCTCTGGATCTCTCCTCTCTCAATTCCTGCCTTGATCTTATTGCCTTCTGGTTTTCTGATAACTTTCTCTGTGTCAACCCTTCTTAAATCCTCGGCTATTTGGTTCTCCTTCACTACCCCTCCTCCCACTCTGACCCCTTTTATGTCCTCCCTTCCTATCCCTGTTGTTCCCTCTCTCCGCTGTCTTGGGGTTACCCTTGACTCCTCCCTGTCTTTTCACCCTCATATTTCCTCCCTTGCTCGTAGCTGCTTCTTTCACCTCCATCGTATTCGCTCTCTCCGGCCCTACCTTTCTACCTCGTCTCTCACTACTCTAGTTCTCTCCCTCGTAATCTCTCGTCTGGACTACTGTAACTCTATCTTTGCTGGTCTTCCTTCTTATCAACTCCGTCGTCTCCAGCTCATCCAAAACACTGCTGTCCGGTTAATTACCCTTTCTTCCCCTTCTGATCATATCACTCCTTGCCTCCTCTCCCTTCACTGGCTCCCCATTAAATTTCGGTTTATCTACAAGTACCTCATTACCACTCACAAAGCTCTCCATACAGGTATCCCTCAATATCTATCCGATCTCATCTATCACCAGCCCGTCCCTCATCTTCTTCGTTCCTCCCACAGTAATAGTCTTTCTTCCATCCCCATCCCAAGCTCGTCTTGAACTCACCCGTCATTCTGCTTTCTTCTTCTTGGGCCCTGCATTGTGGAACTCCCTCCCTCACTCCCTCCACACTGCCTTCGTTCCCGCACTTCAAAGCTCTTCTTAAAACCCACCTTTTCTCTCAGGCTTTTGTTCTCCCGGTACCCCCCTAACGGTCTTGCTGGTTTTCTCCCCATCCCATATTCCATCCCCCACCCTCTGTTCCTGCCCCTTCCACCCTCTCACAGGTCTTGCTATTCTATCCTTTCCTCTCTTCTGTCTTTCTCTCTCATGCTTTCCTGTCACTTGAATGGCGTTCCTTTCTCTCTTTACTTTCTAGCAGCTTGTTTTTATTGTACACCGCCCTGATGCCTCGGCCTGGGCGGTCTATCAAGCCTTGCAAATAAAAATTTAAAAAAAAATTTGTCCAGAAGTGAAACAGTAATTTGCTGTGATGGTTGCACCCTTTTCCAGGTAATTATAATCAATGAGCAAAATTCCATCTTTGTCCCAGAAGATAGACACCATCACCTTGCTTGCTGATTTCTGAGTCTTGAACGTCTGAAGACACGGGGAACCATTATGTCTCCACTTTTTTTGATTGTTCTTTGGTCTCTGGATCGTACATATAGATCAGTTTCATCAATAGTGATAAGACAATACAAAAATCCCACAGCTTTCTTATGAAATCGGTCCAAAATGGCAAGTGAAGTAACCACTCTATCATGCTTCTGGTCAGCATTGAGGCATTTGGGGAACCCATCTGGCTGAGAGCTTCCTCATGTCTAAAATGTCATGGATGATATAGCCCACACGTTCTCGGGATATGTTGTGTGTCTATCCTTTTAGCTGATATTCTTCAGTCCTCCAGGATCATGGAATGAACATCCACATTTTCTGGAATAGTCACTTCAGTTGGTCTCCTAGGACATTCTTTGTCTTCAGTGCTGAAATGTCTGTAGAATAAGGAGGACATTTATCACCTAATGTAACCATCATATCGTAGATTTTGTTTGGCAGAGTTCCCTTTTAAGAAAAGATATTTCATCACTGCTTGGCACTCTTTTGTTGTGAAATCTGTTTTGTGACATTCTGGCTTCAGACCTATAGAAAAAACAAAAGTAAGTTACAATCATGACATTTTGGCCAGTCATATTCAAAACAATGACATTCAAAATGATGCAGTTATTTTTAGTTAAAAAGTAGAGGAAATGGGGAAAGCCAAAAAGTTATCAGCAACCCCTCCTAATATAAGAGGAGGAGGGAGTGTAGACATTAGGGAAATATTTTCACAGAAAGGGAGGAGATGGATATGTGGCATTCTTCCTGGACTTAGGTGGTGAAGGCTAAAACCAGTAACAGACTATAAAGAGGATAAGCACAGAAGGTCCTTATTTGCTAAAAATGGAGACAGAAAAAGAACCCCCTTTTCCCCCCCCCCTGGTGATAAATTTAGAACACAAAAGATTATAAAATCACCCTCAACTGTGCAAGGCTCTCAAAATTGATGTGTTTTTGTCAGAAAAACCCACAAGAAAAGAGAATTTCTCAATCTCAAAACGTGGCAACGTCCATTTTAATCATAAATGGCTCTAAAACACCTGAAAAACTTGAAAAGCAAATGGACTTATCTGAAACATCAGTGGCAGCAGAAGGCATTTCTCAATTCCAACCGGAACCAGTGAGTTGCATGACATGCATGTTTATAGTCAAAGACCTGTGTCGAGGGCCGCAAAAAACCCACATTCCTCAAACCATTGAAGCCTGACTGCCAGCAACCATTCAAGCAACAGTGATGGCTTTTGAGAAGCTACTTGTCCATGTCATTGGCTAATCCCAAAACTTGTCATGAATTAGAACCACCAATGGGAAAGGGGAAAATGCCCCACCTTCATCGGGAGTCCCCTCCCCAATTGGACAGACTCAAATCAAGTTCAGCCAATCAATCTCCCGATTCAGACCATGAGGATATATGGAGTTCAAAATACAAATCCAACGTTACTCTAGCCACTGCAGGCGGGAGACCCTGTCACTGCCCCGAGGGTCATGTGGGATGTGATCAATAATACGCAGCCTGAGATCATCAAAAGTATGGTGAAATGTCAAACAATGCTCCACAATAGGAGCCGATCGAACCTTCAATCGTAATGGAGAGGCATGTTTGCCAAGCCGTACCTTCATTGGTCATGTGGTACGGCTGATATACAACTGATCACATCGACACCACAACAGATAAACCACAAATGTAGATATACAAGTGGTTGACCACCAGGATCGATATAGATGTTTTGTAATAGGATCCTCTCAACTGTTGCCCGATAGTCATGGAGCAAAAATGACATTTGGTGACACAGCGTGTGGTCATGTCCCTGCATGTGCATGTAATGGACGGTCAGTGGGGACCACAGACTTGACCAAAATATCACACAGGTTTGATCCCTGTGAGTGTAGGCTATGGTAAGCAGTTTGGAAAAACATGAGTGCAAACCCAAGACCAACCAATGCTGTCTGAACAATTTGACCACCAAATGAGTATTCTGCATAAAAGGCAGTACCGCCACCAAGCAGTAAGCCTCACCAGACCTCGCAGATGAATGGTCCGACAAAAGCCACTTACGATGAACATAACGTGCATGCAGGTAGGCTCTCTTGATTACCCCTAGCAAGCAAACAAACCTTCAAACCAGTTGCATGAGTATGGAATTCATTCAAAGTAAAACAAATCTTTCGAAGTCGCAAGAACTGCCCAAAGGGGAGGCCTCTGCGACGTGGTCCAGGATGGTGACTATGATAATGGAGCAAATTGTTACGCTGTGTAGGTTTCCTAAACAATGTGGTTGCCAAACCCCCTGAAACCTTGTAGATAGTGATGTCTAAAAAATCTATAGTCTGATAACATACAATTCACGGTGAATATACATTATGTTTTTTAAGGTGTTCAACCAAAAAACAAGTTCATTCAGTGCTTGTTGGGATGACGTCCATAAGAAGAAAATGTCATCTCAAAATCTGTGCCAAAAGCAGACATTAAGTCCGATGGGTAAATGAACTTCTTTTCTTCCATGTTGGCTATATACAATGTTGCAATAGAAGGAGCTGCTGTTGCCCCCATTGTGATGCCAAAAACTTGTAAATAATTCCCATCAAACACAAAATAATTGTGTGAGCACCAACCCAATCGGTTCTAACAAAAAGGGATTTAGGAATCAGTGGCAGTGCATATACAAATAAAGAATTTAATAATAACAAAGCCTCATCTTGATTGATGTTAGTATACAAGGCAGTCACGTCCAATGTTACTAACAAAAGGAATTGGTGGAAAGATGCAAATCCAATAGCTGTCTTAAAAAAATGTGTAGAGTCTCTAATGAAAGATTTGAAAAAGACTGCTTCTCTTTTAAAAAAAAAAAAACACAAAATTGCGATAAAGGCTCCAAAAGGGAACCCCCACAAGAAACAATAGATTGGCCAGATGAATCAGTGACTGATTTATGGATCTTAGGTACAGTATAAATAGTAGGTGTCTTGGGATGTAAAACTGTCAAAAATGTGAGCTCCTTTGGCGTGATCCAACCAGCTTGGCAAGCCTCAGACAGCAAAAGTTTGATCCTCTCCTGCAAAACAGGAGTGGTATCCTCTCAAACTGCTTGTAGTAACGAGTGTCCTGAAGTTGTGCCAAAATGCCCCTAAAATAATCATCCTTCTTGATGATGACCTGGTCATTTTCCGCTAACTGTCTCAAGGCTATCTTTTCAACCCTCCTGATGTTTAAAATAATGATGGGAAAATGTAGGTTCGTTGCTTGAAGATCCTTAAGTATCAATGCCCGAAATGTAGCAATAGACTGATCCAGTGGCCCAGGAGGGATCCACCTGGATGAAACCTTGACCACTGAAAGGTCACTACTCAAAAAAATTTCACTATATGTAATTTTCGAAATGCAGGCAACAATGTGACTGGGCAGGCCACTGTGGTAGTCGGCTCTGTTGAGCCTGTCTGGCAGTTTAAAAGTTCTGTATTATCTAAAAGGTGGTTTGGGGGTTTTGTTTTATAGCAAAAAGGCAGATGCTCATATAGCCAGCTCTGTAAGGAAGGTTGTGCAGAAGACTAGGAGATCAGATAGCATGACCTTGCCTGACTAACATTAGTATACCTGGGAACCTTTTGAGTTGTGGTATCACTGAGATTCCAGGTGGACTAGTAGAGGCAGGGTACATGTCAGCTTTTCTACCTAGCGACCCCCCCCACTACATCCTTTTACTTGATCCTAGCTAGATATGAAAACCCAAAAAGGTCAGTTCCAGAGTGCAAACATACAATAAATCCAAAAACGGCCACTCTAGACACCAGTTTATGGAAAGCGTTGGATCTTCAACGGATTTTCAGTGGCTTGAATTCACACCTGAGCTGGCTTTGAGTTCAGTGGCAATTGCTTAAGATAAGTATCTTTTTTGATTACACCATTCTTTGATTTTTGGGTGACATTGCTCTGAGAGATAGCAGGGCATTATGCACAGTTACTTAATTTTGAGTTATTGAACAATTTGAAGATTTTGAATTATTCATTGAACATTCTGAGCAATTGGACTGTTTTATTTAAAAGGATTTATATACCGCTTTTATCCTAAAAGCAAAGCAGATTACACATCAAACAATCAAGTGGCTGGATGCGTGGGTGTGGGCATGCAGTGATCGAAGAGTGTGTGTGTGTGTGAGAGGGTTAGGTTGATTGTGGGGTGAGCTAAATACAGAAAACTACAAGGACATCACATGAACTGTCCAACGAACTCTCTACCCACCAAAATGTAAAAATGTAAATAGTTCCTGTACATTTTTACATTTTGGTGTGTAGAGAGTTCGTTGGACAGTTCATGTGATGTCCTTGTTTTCTGTGAAGAGCGTAGTTTTGAGCATCCTCCGGAAGTGTTTGAGGTCTTTTGTTGCTCTCAGGTTGTCGGGCAGTGAGTTCCAGAGCCGTGGGTGTGGCCAGGGATAGTGCTCTTCTTGAAGTGTTTTAGCAAAGGCTATGGGTATGTTGATAGTGTGTGATGTGCCTCTCCTTCTGTGTCTGATGCCTGGGTCCGGTCTGAGGGGTTTCAGACAATCTGTGGAGATGTTCTGTTTGATTTTGAATGTGTTTAGAAGTACCTTGTAATGGATGCAGGAGCTGATTAGGAGCCAGTGGAGGTGTTTGAGAATGGGGGTGATGTGGTCGTGCCTTGAAGATCCAGTTATTCGGGCGGCTGTGTTTTGTGCCATCTGTAATGACCGGGTGGCTTGTTTTGAGAGTCCAAGGTAGATGGGGTTGCAGTAGTCTAGGATGGGAGTGATAAGAGCCTGACAGACTGTGCGGAAGTGATCCTGTGAGTATTGGCTTGAGGCGTCTCATGGTTCTCATTTTGAGGTATGCGTTCCTGGTGGTTTTGGTGATGTGGGATTGAAGGTTCAGATCTTTGAGTGTCACACCGAGATACTTTATTTCAGGTTTTATTGGTATGGTGGTGGTGTTCAGCTTGATGACAGGAGGAGGAGGAGTGAAGGTGGAGTTTCTGGTGATGATTAGCACTTCTGTCTTGTAGCTTACGGTTAAGTTGTTTTTCCAGTAGCCAGCTAGTCATCTGTTGCAGGCGGTTGTCTATGCTGGAGTAGTCTGGGTTGTCGATGGGGGTGTATATCATGTCTGTGTAGATGGTATATTGTATTTTGTTGTTTTTGATGATAGAGCAGATGGGTTGTATGTACAATTTGTTTGAACAATTATTGTATAAATTGGTTGTGTATATATATAATTAATATTATATGGGTGGAGTTTTTTAGAGCCATTGATGTTTGAGGATTGGGCAAGGTTCTTATGTTCCTATGTTGCCCGTACCTCGTGTGTTTCTGAGGTTCTTTTCTCCTTCCCATTTTGTAATATTTGCCTGATGTATTTTTTGATAGACAATAGAGTGGCCGTTCCTAGCTAGGTATGACCACGCAAGAACTAATCTTGCTTGGCAGACAGCAGCTCTCTTCCCTGTTCCAGCCCCTCCTCTACCGGGGACCTAGAGGGCAGGATGTGAGACTTTGGAGCAGAGCAACGGAAAGCAAAGAACTGTTTTTTGTGATCTAGTCCCTCCTCTTCTGCCAGCACTCTGATTTCTCCTAGGACAAGCAGGATGTGTCAGCCACACCTGGTGATGTCATCCGACGGCGCCGTGACGGAGGTGCTCTCTAGCTCAGAAGCTTCTGAGCATGTGTGAGGTGTCCCCACCTCCCCGGCCCGCCCCTAGCCGGCCAGTTTTTTTCCTTCCGCCTTTGCCTCAAGGTGGATTTCTAAGCTCTCCAATACAAAATTCAATCACCATGCCCAAACCGGGATTTAAAAAGTGTCTACACTGCAGCAGAAAAATGAACATCACGGACACTCACCAGCACTGCATCAAATGCCTGGGGACTTCTCACGAGGTGGAAAACTGTGCCAGCTGCGCTCTGATGTCCCCCAGGGCGAGAAAGCATCGGGAACACTCCCTGAAGGACTTGCTGTCCTCCTCTGCAGCCTCGCGTAAGTCTCCTGCATTCCGGACACCCAGATCTGAACTGCCAAAATCCACGGAGCTTCCCAGATCAAGCGAGCGTCCTAGAGCAGAGGCAGGGAACGCGCCATCCAAACCGGCCAGTTCCACTCACCGGGGACACAGTGCTTCTTCCCCCACCGAGCAGTCTGCTCCCGAAGAGGCCTCTACCACCAGGGTAAGCCCCACCGTTGATATCAGCACCCCGGGCTGTTCCTCCTGGCCATGCGGTCCTCCTGCAGCCTTCCAAAATGGCGCCGCCCTCGTGGCCCCGCCTGGCTCCTCCCTCGGACACGCCTACTCCCCCCTGATAGGCCAGAGCAGATCCTGTCCTTCCTCGGCTGGCGATCGGCGCAGAGTGCCCTCCCCCCGGCCCAGCACGTCTACTCTCCGGGCAGATCGGAGCGGCGCGGAGGAGAGAGACCGTGCCGAGTTGGAGCATCAGCGCGGCACGGTGGGGAGAGACCACGCACATCAGCGCGGCACGGAAGAGCGCGGCGCGGTGGAGAGAGACCGTGCCGAGTTGGAGCATCAGCGTGGGAGCCGGAAGCACCGTGCAGGCAACAGGGATGACCGTGCTACAGCGCGGCACCGACGGGGGAGCCGCGAACACTGCTCCCCCAGCAGGGAATCACCCAAACAGCGCAAAAAGGGACAAAAGAGAACAGGCAAGCACCCGGAGACACAGGGACAGTCGGTCTCCATCGGGTGCAAGTAATTCCCGCAGTGTGTCACCCCACAGCCGCAAGAGGAGCAGGAGATCCAACTCTGGCTACAGCAAAAGCTGCAGAAGCAGCCGGTCCACAGATTCCACCTCCTCTGCCATTCTGCACCTGCTCTCTCGCCTTGTCGAGCAGACAGCTCCCCCATGGCTGGAACAGGAGCGGGTAGCGCCAATGAACCTTTCTCCAGTGGCCCGGCCTTGTTTGGAGCGATCTCCCTCCCTGCAATCTCCGGGCAGGTCGCCTTCCTGAGTGCGGTTGCCTTCCCCAGCACCACCTAGAGTTCGGACTCCTTCCCTGGCGCAGCTGGACTCTGGGGGGAGCGACGCGGAGGAGTTGGGGCCAGGTTCCGACACCTCCAAGAACCCAGCTGATGAGCTGGAAGACCCACCGGCACTGATACCTGAAGACCTAACATACCCCAAATTTCTCAGGAAGGTGGTGTCCAAGCTGGGGCTGACAACGGAGGAGGAGTCAGATGAGAAGGAACCGGAGGTCATGAAATACATCAACGGCCCTAGACCAGCCATGGCCCTGCCCCTCCACCACAAATTGAAGGATAAACAGCTTACTCTCTGGCAGTCCCCAGCATCTGGCCAAGCATGCTCCAGATGCCTGGACAGCAAATACCTCATCCACATGGCACCTGGATTCAACAAACCTCAGCTACCCCACCAGTCAATCGTGGTGTCGTCAGCACTTAAAAGATCTAAGTCTGCGCGTGCCCAAGCCAACCACCCACCGGGATGGGACCCCAAGCGTCTGGACGACGTGGGGAGGAAGGTGTTTCAAGGGGCCATGCTCAATGCCAAGATAGCAGCACATCAATTTCAGCACGTCCTATTCCAGGACGCCCTCTTTGCTGACCTCCAAAAGCCAACTGCAGAATCTTCCCAAGGATTCACGTGCGTCTACCTCGGCCACCATGCAGGAACTGGCCGAATGCAGCAAGCACATGAGTACAGCCTTTGATGCCTTTGATACGGCTGTCTGGACAGCAGGCACAGCCATCTCGGCCCGTCGCTGGGCATGGCTTCGTGCTTCGGGACTCTCGGACAATACCCATAACTGTATTGCGGATGCACCCTGCTCGGGCGACTCCCTATTTGGGGACAAAGTTGCGGATACCATGAAGGGTCTAAAAGAGGACTGCACCACTCTAAAGACACTGGCAGCGGACGGACTCGAACGCCCCTCCTGGTCACAGAAAGGGAGCTACTTCCGCAAGCCATTTTCCTCTTCAAAGCAATATTATGGCTCCAACCGGCAGTGGCAGACGCCAAAATTTAAGCAGAACTATCACAAGTCGTCCTTTCAGAGGCAGCAGCCGCGACAGCGCAAACACAGTCAAACCCTCCACATTCCGGTAAAGGCATCTCTTCCTTCTGACTGCCCGACCTGGCTGGGCCCTGTGCTGGACTCAACGACGGCCCCCCCGGTGGGGGGTCACCTGTCCCATTTCCTCTTGGCCTGGCGGGAAATTACCATGGACAAGTGGGTCATTCAGATAGTCCAGTCGGGCTATCGTTTGCATTTCTCCTCCCCCCCCCCATGGCAGCACAAGCAGCCCACCAGCCAGCCTCCAATACATCTACAAAAAACACTTTCAGACCTTCTACAGCAACTTCTCCTGTCCCGGACGATAGAGCGGGTGCCCCCGGGCGAAATCAACACTGGCTTCTACTCCCGGTACTTCCTTATTCCCAAGAAGTCAGGGGGCCTCCACCCCATCCTGGACCTCCGAAAGCTGAACAACTGCATCGCAAAGGAGAAATTCAGAATGTATTCGCTCAACTCCATCCTTCCCCTCATCAGAGCGGGGGACTGGATGGCTACACTGGACTTGCAGGATGCTTATTCCCACATCCCAGTCCACGCTTCCCACAGGAAATTCCTGAGATTCATAGCACTGGCGTGCCATTACCAGTATCGAGTCCTGCCATTTGGCCTCTCCCCAGCACCCAGAGTCTTCATGAAGTGCGTGGCAGTGGCCTCAGCACACCTACGCAAACAAGGCATCGCCATCTTTCCTTACCTGGACGACTGGCTCCTGTCGGCGAACTCTGCCCCCGAGCTCAGGAGAGCGGTGCGCCAGACTACATCACTACTAGTCAAACTGGGCTTCCTTCTCAACAAAGACAAGTCCCGGTTGGAACCGGTGCAGCGTACAGAATTCATCGGGGCGATAATCGACACCAATGCCTGCAAGGCCTTCCTGCCCGAGGTCCGGATCAGAGCTATCATTCGACTGGCCAAAAAAGTGGCTGCGGCTGAACTGACCTCGGCCCACGAGATCCTGCGTCTGCTAGGCCACATGGCTGCAACAACATCGGTCCTCCCATTGGTGAGGCTCCATATGCGCACTCTTCAGTGGCACCTGCGGACTCATTGGAAACAACTCTCCCAACCACTCAGCACCCGCATACTGATCCAATGCCAAGGTTGTTCAGAGCCTGCATTGGTGGGCAGAACCAGCCAACCTCTCAGTGGGCAAGAATCTGCAACCCCACATTCATCAACTCGTCCTCACCATGGATGCCTCCTCCAAGGGATGGGGGGCTCATCTAATGCAACTCAACACGCAAGGAGCCTGGACCAAAGCGGAGCAAACACTCCACATCAATGTTCTGGAACTCCGGGCTGTCAAATATGCCCTCCAGACCTTCATGCCTTACCTGGCGGGGAAAGCGGTCTTGGTGCAGACAGACAACCAGGTGGCCATGTTCTATATAAACAAGCAAGGGGGCACGGGTTCCCGTTCACTATGCCGGGAGGCTCTCGAGACATGGGCCCTAGCGATAGCCAACGACTGCGTCCTGCAGGCGACCTACCTTCCCGGGGATCAGAACGCCTTAGCGGACAGACTCAGCAGACAACTCCAACCGCACGAGTGGATGCTCCACATGGAGGTGGCAGACAACCTCTTCCGGCGCTGGGGAGCTCTCCAGATCGACCTCTTCGCGACAGAAGTGAACGCCAGATGCCCCTTGTTCTGCTCCAAGCACCCGTCACAACAGAGTGGCTGCGGATGCGTCTGCCATCCCGTGGGGGACTTGGGAGTTGGCATACGCTTCCCCCCAACACCTCTCGTGACAGCCACGATACAACGCATCATCAAGGAGAAAGCGCACGTTATTCTGATCGCCCCCTATTGGCCACGACAGATGTGGTTCTCCCTGCTGCTGCAGCTCGCTCAAGAACCTCCAATTCTGCTACCACTGAGACCAGATCTGTTAACCCAGAACGGTGGCAGAACCTGGCACCCCAACCTCCAGACGCTAGCCTTGACAGCCTGGAGGCTGAAAGGATAACCTTCAGTGACTCGCATCTATCCTCCGAGGTACAGCAGATTGTTCTGGCCTCCCGGAGACCGTCAACCAGAAAGGCATACGGCCTCAAGTGGAAACGTTTCAGTATTTGGTGCAAGGACCAAGGAGTCCGGCCAGCCTCTTGCCCGGTACCCACTATCCTGCAGTACCTCTCCTCCCTCTTCAGCTTAGGCCTGAAACCGCAATCCATCAAGGTACACCTTGCAGCCATTGCCTCTCTGCACGAACGCCCAGAAGACCCAACTCTTGGCTCCATAGCCACCCTTCCCATTGTGACGCGCTTCATGAGAGGGCTCCGAAATTTGCAACCCCCATACAGAAACCGGTACCTTCGTGGGACCTTAACGTCGTCCTGCAACAGCTCATGCAGGAGCCGTTCGAACTGCTGTCCACAGCTTCCGGAAAATATCTTTCCTGGAAGACTCTGTTCCTCGTCGCCATCACCTCAGCTCGGAGGGTTAGCGAGTTGCAGGCCCTAGTGGCACACCCGCCATACACGAAACTCTACCACAACCGGGCGTCCCTCCGGACCCACCCCATGTTTGTGCCAAAGGTCTCCTCCGCTTTTCACATTAATCAGTCAGTGGAGCTGCCATCCTTCTTCCCAGCCCCGCACTCATCTCCAGAGGAGCAACGACTCCACTCCCTAGATTGCGTACGCGCCCTGCGCATCTACATCGACAGGACATCCGCCATTCGACGGGGGACTCAGCTCTTTGTCTCCTTTGACCCGAACAAACCGGGGAGAACTGTCACCAAGCGCACACTCTCCCACTGGATCTCAGACTGCGTTGCTTATTGTCTACAGAATGCGGGTGCACTCCCGGCGAACAGGGCGACTGCGCACCAGCTCCGCACCCTAGCCGCTTCTCTGGCCTGCATAAAAGAAATTCCGGTGAGCGAGATTTGCAGAGCCGCCACCTGGTCCTCTCAGTTAACCTTTCAGAAACACTACTGCCTGGATATCCACGCGGAGACCGACAGCTCCTTTGGCCGAGCAGTCCTATCGGCGGCTATGGCATCCTTGAGTGGGAGCCCAACGGAACCAGCCCAAAACTGAGCTGGGGACTATACACCGGACTCTTGCTGCTGTTTCCAGTTGCTGCCAGGCACTGGCTTTATTTGCACATACTCTTTCTTGCACTGTTGTTGCACTGTCTGAGTTGCACTGCCAATGTTGATTGCACACTTAATGATCTACCTCTCGCATTGTTTTGCACGATTGAGATATTCCTGTCCCCTGGCACGTTGCCTAGGGGTTTGCACATTGCTATGTATACATGTTGTGTTCTTCAATAAACACTTTGCTATTCTATCGCATGCCTCCCTCATTCTCCACAGTGTGGACGCCTAGCTTGGGAGACACCAGGTGTGGCTGACGCATCCTGCTTGTCCTAGGAGAAAACAGAGTTACTTACCTGTAACAGAGTTCTCCGTGGACAGCAGGATAAGTCAGCCACACAATCCCACCCACTTCTCCTGCATGAGGGTGGCCTGCGCGTCCCGCACCTAGCCGCAAGGGCATAGCTAGTCACTCACTGGCCGGCTAGGGGCGGGGCGGGGAGGTGGGGGCACCTCACACATGCTCAGAAGCTTCTGAGCTAGAGAGCACTTCCGTCACGGCGCCGTCAGATGATGTCACCAGGTGTGGCTGACTTATCCTGCTGTCCACGGAGAACTCTGTCACAGGTAAGTAACTCTGATTTCCCAGATGTCTGCAGAAACAGTTTGAAACCCCCAAGTCTTCAGGTAAATCCTGGAGTGTTCCAAGGGAGGATGATTGGAGCTTTGTTAGGCAAGGCAAAAAGTGAGAGCTGCAAGAGATGTATGCTCATCTATCAAAGACAGTGTATAAATAATTTAAAAAAAAATTCTTAAACTCTTGGAGAAGGAGGGCTCTCATAGCCTGTCTCGCATTGTGGTTGGTAGCTCGGCTGTATCCTTAACAGTATGAACTGGGCACGCTGAGGGGGACTCTGGACTAGTTTGTTTTTTCTCTGCCATTATCTACTATGAATTTGGTTTTGTCTATCTGTTCTACAGAAATTTATGCTGAAGAATAATAAATTGATCTGTAATACAGATGTGTGCTCGCCCTCTCACTCAAGTAGTATTGTCGTATCTCAGAGATTCGGCCTTTCTTTGATTGCTCATGCTTGGACGGTATTCAGTCTGACAGTCCTGCTGTACAGTTGTGAATTTGGACCATAATTCTAAGGCTTCATATTCTTCTCTTGTAGGAGGAAACTCATGAGCCGGAAATCGCAAAAGACACGACCGAAGACGTTGCCAATGATGCTGGTAAGTTCTGGGATGGGGGGAGAGTAGGCTAAGGAAAGACAGATGACATCCTGTCACTCATACGATGTCTCGCTCTTTCTCCAGAAACCAGTCGGATC
This sequence comes from Ichthyophis bannanicus, assembly GCA_033557465.1. Classification (NCBI taxonomy): domain Eukaryota; kingdom Metazoa; phylum Chordata; class Amphibia; order Gymnophiona; family Ichthyophiidae; genus Ichthyophis; species Ichthyophis bannanicus. Next base: position 279,859,670 of record CM066041.1, read on the forward strand.
ATAGATATGCAGTCTTAACCTTCCAGACTGGTTGGTGGAGAAGTTGGAGTCAAGATGGAAAGCAAATGCTCTGTGCTCTCCTGACTTAAATCACTGTTCTTCCTTTTAGGTCTAGTGTGTAGCGGAGGAATAGCCTAGTGGTTACAGTAGTGTGCTGAGAATTGGGAAAGCCAAGGTTCCAATCCTGCTTCTCCCACTAATGTTCCTTGTTACCTTGGGGAAAGTTTTGTCTCTTCCATTGCTTCAGGTACAAATTAAGGCCTAAATTTACTACTGTGCTAACACGCATTATTCACTGCAGCTCCTGTTTTGTGCAGTAAGATCTATTTACTGATGGCATGCATTAGGAATGTACACTATTTTGAGCACCTAAAAATTTAGAAATGCTTGCAAATTGCTTGTGCACAGGATAACCGCGAGGTAATGGCATGCAAAAAAGCTGTAGAGCACACAGAAGGCATGTAGTGGAGGAATATACACAAAAGCATGAGAGAGCACACAATAACCACAAACTTCATTTCAGCCAAACTTTTATTGGGTCCTGCACATTCCTAGCACACTTAGTTATTTAACAGGTCTTTTATACCCGCTTTATTATTTCAATCAAAGCGGTTTACATTGTAACTTAAACTTGGTAATGTACATTAAACAGGAACATTGATAACTCGGAATTTTTTCTGAAGCAATGGAGGGTTAAGTGACTTGCCCAAGGACACAAAGTGGGAATCAAACCCTGATAGTGCACTTTAAATCTAGCCCTTTGATGGTAAGCTCTCTTGAATGGGGAAATACCTACTGTACCTGAAATATAGCCTGCCTTGACAGGGGTGTGCATGGAAAACCTTTTTTTGAATCATTTTTGGATTTCTTTGGCAGATCAGAAACATAGGCCATGTGATCTTTTTCTGTTGTCAGTATGGCAGGACAGACTAGATAGAAAAATGACAACTACAACAGTCCCCTCTTTTCCTTTAGAGATCCTCTGTTTGTCCAATGCTTTTTTGAATTTTGTTTTACATTTTTTTTCAGTTCATTTCAGAAATGAATGAATCTAAAATTTTAAGTAAGCATAACTTGTTTTTTTTCCCTTTAACACTCCTAAATCAACATTGCATGCTTTTAGTGCAGAGCTTTAGGGGGTAATTCTATAAGGAGGCACCCATTTTTAGGCACCAGCCATGCATGTGAATGTCTATCAAGTGGCCTTTTATAAAATACTGACTAGGGGGAAAGTCCACACGTTGTTTACATGGTGCTTACGTTCATTGTGGGCAAGTACATGGTGCGGCACGAGTAAGTCTGTGCATTGATTTATAGGATAATACTTTTTACAAGGAGACATGCAAATTAGGTGCAGTCGCTTACATCGGCTGTAGGGCTGGTGTATGCGATCATGCCTTTGCTTAAGGTGCATTCTCTGCAACTCGTGCTGCTATTTATTTTACAGTATATGGTCAATTATGCTTATGTTTGACCCTTATAAAAATTGGTGTGCGAAGGTGTGCATTAGCAAAGCATGGCTGCTTGTGCATAAATTTGATTTCATGTGCGTCCTTTTTTTTCATGCATAAACTTTTTCCTGAAGTGAAACGAACAGGAACCAAACCCAAATGCATATCCCCTACCCTTTTGCTAGGATGAGTAATCCAAATCTCGGCTCTTCTAGTTATAGCTGTCTGTTCAGGGCAACTAGACTAAGAGCATATGATAGGTGCAGACTGGATACAGTGGCAGCCATTAAACATTAGATTCCCCCCCCCTCCTTCCCCCACTATCTCTGGTGTACATCCTATAACAAGAGGCCTGTCTGCTTTTCAGTACCATTAGTCTGTCATCTTTCACAAGTATCTCCCCCCCCCCCCCCAAAGAGAGTCTGACTCTTGCTAATAAAATAAACAGTGACAAGAATGAAAGCAGTGAAATACAAGCTAAGGCCACTGTCGCAAATTCTTATCCAATGCCTCTCACCAGTTTGTATTTTATTTAGTGAAAGTTGACTGTATTCGCCTGCTTTTTCTTTTGTTTTTATTTAAGCTACATAGGAAGCTCTGATAACCTTGGTTTGAAATATTATTAAACATAATTTAAAGTAGGGGCTCCTGGGTGCCCGCTCCGTGCATTGCTGGGGTCAGTAAAGGGAGACTGAGTGATTCAAACTACCAGGCCAGGGCCCCCCTACATTCTGAGGAAGATGGATTCTGCTATTTTCAAGTGACAGCTGCAAGCCCCACCGCAGAGGAAGCGTCAAGAGGGTGGGAGAATGTCAGGAATGTGCCCGTCCAGACGCTTATTTCTGCACAGCTGGAGCCCTATTGTGCGAGGCTGGGACTGGGATCCACTCCATCCAGGCCAGCACACCGATTAAGCTCCCAGGCATCCAGAGCCCTTTTAGAGGAGGGGGGTTTGGAGGGAAGAGCTAAGGTTTAGACAGCTGCTGACCCTTGCTGTCTATGTGCAGCTGTAGGAACACGGCAGGTGGTTTCAGGCTTGTCGAGGAGGGGACGGCCAACACTGAATTCTTGAAGAGACATTTCCACGTTAAGATGCTCTAAATGTGCCGAGAGCTTCTATCTGACTATGATTTGAGAAGTAATGCATTTTCGGGAGAAAAGTAGTCTTCCTAAGCTGGCACTTCCAGAGATATGACGGAAACATTTTCTTTCTGGGACTAAGGGAGTTGTGTGATTCCTTCACAACATGTAGTTGCAGCCTGTTGGTTTTCTAAATACATCTGAATTCCTAGTAGGTTGTGATAAGGCCGTGCTGATTCTTACTCCTTTCTTTCTCGGCCCACATGCCAGAATCCCCTATATTTTGTCTCTGTTTAAATTTACTGGTTCTAAAATTATAATCCAAACATCTGGAAAAAATGTATGTTTGCTCAACATTAAAAGTTTTTAAAACAAAAAATTCTATCAGTGAACTGCAAAATATCCCACATTTAGTGCTTATCCCCATTGATTTCAGAAATTCATACCAGTTTTTGCTTAAAAATAGAAACATTGTCACATTGAGTCTCTGTCAGTGTTTTGCACTGTAAAACATATAACAGACCTTTACTGATACACTGTAACGTGTGTATTTGTCTCTGTTGTATATGGGTCTCTGTAATGCTACTGTAAGGTGCATCTGACTTTTCCTCACAGATATAAAAAGCTGTTCGGGTAGTGAATGTGAAGCTTACTAAGTGAGCTTCCCTTGTATTAGAGAAGTCCACATGATCTCAAGTAAAATGGATATGTCCGTATTCAGTGTATCTGTGCGGCTTCCTTGGCAGCAGCCGTTCCAAACTAAAACTACAATTGTATGTAAAAAAAAATAAATAAATTCAGAAACAAAAGACCAAACCAAAAAAACAAAACAAAACTAAAATGCAAAGTATAAGAACTTGCCTCATTCAAGGAAAGAGTCAGCACAGAGTCCTGCTATTAACAAGAAACCTAATATGTTTGTCAAAGGAAAGCTATATGGCAGGAACAATTGAGGACAAGGCTGCATCAAGTGAAGCTTATCCTTTTAGGAAATAGAAAGAAATGCTCAAGAACTGAGTCTTTTGCCAACCCACCCAAACAGCCAAAGGGACACAGACTTTAAATCCATTACTGATGTTTTCAAAAAAGTAACTTGTATCTATCTTAATCCTTAAGTATTTTTGCAGCACCTATTGCATTCCTGGGGTCATTTTGAAATGTCAGCTCTTGTGTTCCTACCTTTCCCGTGGCCTGGTTTTGCGGGGAGACCTTGGGACCTCTCTTTTGCTTTGCTGTGCCCTCCTATTGCCTCATACTCCAGCTTGCAAATGGAAGAAGCAGGGACTACAAGTACCAGGATGCACTGGGATTAGGGTTGCCAACTGGCTCCAGATTCACCTGACAGGTATGATCCAGTCCTGGGTTTATTACCCCTTTGCATGCAGTGACTTTGTTTTGATATCTCTATTGCACACCATAAGAAAAGCGAGATTAGAATTCTCTGCGTGCAGTGGAATAAACCCAGAACTGGATCGAGCCTTTTGAATGAATCTGCAGCCAGATGTCAACCCAAACTGGGATGAGAGGTCAAAATCAGGGCTGGTCAGAAATTCCCCTCCTTCCAAATCCGTGATCACATTGCAGTATTTGACTTGTCAACTGTTCAGCTTGCTTCATGGGAGAATTTTGGCAGTGCGCCTGAAACCATCAAATATAATGACAAACCTCTGTACATGATTCATTGTTCATGATATGAGGGAGAGTTTCTCATGGCAAAGTATTCCCCCCCCCCCATACCAGAAACTGTTCCTAGGCAACAAAAAAGCAAATACTGTGTTGTGATAAGTATTTTCACTTCACTATCTGGATTCTTTGCAAAACTTTTGGTATTTTGTTAGGACAATATGACACGTTGAGTTTGAAGCCAAGAAGGTCCCTGCATTAACAGCTGAAGAAAAGATCTTGCCTTTTCTCATCTTTCTTGGTCCACTGAAAGTTATAAAGGAAGTGGAAAGTGTGTTTTGGGGGGAGGGGGAAAATGCTAGTAATAGGGCTGGATTCTGGTGTCCGTAAGCCCTAGGCATTTACTGAAAATACACTGTTACTCCTACTATTGATCATTGAAGGAATAAATTGGTTTAGAAAATGCCCAGAAATTCTGAAATTCTTTTTGAAATGCAATTTTGAAGTTTTAGTTTAAATTTGTCCCATAATCATCTTCTTTTCCTTTTTTTTTTTTCTGCTTTTTAGGTTTTTTCCCCACCTTTTGTAGACTCTAAAAAAAATTTTGTAGGCCCTAGATACTGTGCTGACAGTGCCTCTTTATTTTATTTATTTATTTACACTCTCTTTTATATACCGCGCTATTCTGCATCACTCCGGTTTACATTGAACAAACTGAAATTACATTGAACAGGGCATTATAACTTGGAGATAACCCTCCATAGCCCATGTTCCCTGTAAAATAGTTAAGTGGCTTGCCCAAGACCACAAGGAGCACCTGTGGGACTAGAAACCCCAGTCCTTCCGGCCCAAGGTTGCTGTCCTCTAGTGGGATTTGAACCCCCGACCTTCCGGCCTGAAGTACCTTGCCCCAACCACTAGGCTACTCCTCCACTCCACTCCTAATGGGAAATCCGGCTCTGCCTAGTAGTTCTGGGCTTCTGGTGCCATGAGCCTTCATTCACAACTACCCAAAGAATATTTTCCTTTATATAATAGCCATCTCCTCTCCCTCCCCCCCCCCCCCAACTGCTCCAAGACTGTGGTCCTGAAGCCAAGCACCTTGCACCAATACTATCTGTTTTAAATTTGGCTACCATGTACAGTCTGTAATGATGACCTTGACTCCTTCCGTCTCTGAGGCAGCCACAACATACCCAACTCCAGTTGACTAGGGATATGGAAGTCTTGAGCCGGAGACCCTCCTCATGGCATTACACAGTTCTGCCACTCTGCCAACAGGATGGCCCAGAATTAATTTTCAACTGAGGAATGAGGGCATTAAAAGCCATTCTTGATCTGTTTATAGTGGACATGTTCACCCTATGAGGGTGATACAGACGCCTTAGTGGCTATGAAGCAATGTAGCTACTAGACTATCTTAAATAATAACATAAGAGATGCCATACTGGGTCACACCAAAGGCCATCAAGCCCAGTATCCCATTTCCAACAGTGGCCAATCTAGGTCACAGGTACCTGTCGGGTTCCCAAAAGGTAGACTGATTCCATGCTGCCTAGCCCAAGGCTAAGCGGTGGATGTCCCCAGTTCCACCTTAATGGTTTATGGACTTTGCTCCAGGAACTTGTCCAAGCCTCTTTTAAGCCCAGTTACGCTAACGGCTTTTACTTCATCTTCTAGCAACAAATTCTAGAACTTATGTATCCATTGAATGAAAAATATTCTCCAGTCCGTGTTAAATGTACTGTTTAGAAGCTTCATTGCATGTCCCCTAATCTTTCTACTTTTTGAAAGATTAAACTTTTGATTTGCATTTACCCATTTCACTTACTCTGTATTTTTTATAAATTTCTATCATATTGCCTGTCTGCCATCTGTTCTCCAAGCTGGAGAGCCCTAACCTCTTTACTACTACTACTACTTATTTGTATAGCGCCTCAAGTTGTGCACAGCTCTTTAGCCTATCCTTATTGGGATATAGTTTTTATCATTTTGGTTGCCGTTCTCTGTATCATTTTTTTTTTTTTCTTCTAATTTTGCTATATCTTTTCTGAGATGTGGTAACCAGAATTGCACACGATGGTGAAGATATAGTCACACTATGGAGCAATACAGAAGCATTTTGAAATGAAATTAGAGTCACAAAACTAAGGTTTGCATCTAGATGATCCTTTTCCACTGTACTGAGAGCTAATGCCTTTCTCTGTGGCTGGCAGCCTTGAGACATCTTTTGTTACCAGTGCTGACTGCATCCGGCTTTGGCCACCCAGGAATAGGATCTTCTTTCTTATGCTTAGTGTCCAAGGTTTTTGGCGTATAAAAACCTGTTCTAAGTCCAGATTTAATCTATGGAGTGCCCACAGCATTGCACAGGAATGGACAAGTTGATTTGCATGGTTTTAGATACCCAAAATTCATAGGCTTTTCCCCCCTCGCTAGAGTACGAAACTGAGCAAATCTGGACTTGAGTTTTCTGATAGTTTATCTCAGGAGGGGGTGCAAACAAACCAGCCTCTGCTAATTCCAACCCCCCCCCCCCCCAGCTCCCCAATTGCTGATTCTGTGTATGACAAATGTTCGAGGCTATGGCCCCAGTGGTGTGCAGTTCCACTGTCTATAATACCAATAACTGTGCACCTATTGCAAATGAACTTCAGTAGCCTGTTGGTGCACTTCCAACTAACCAGCACTCAGGTGTTGGTAGGTGGGGGGACACTGATAGCCAGCATAGGCCACAGTACAGACCACCTTTCTGGCCCTCTTACCACCAGCAGCAGAGTCTGGAATTGGACAGGTTCTTCTCAGTAGCATAGCTGATTTAGCCCTCGGTACCAATCTCCAAAACTGAACACAATAGCCCGAGTTGCTGGTTATTCCTCTGTATGCAGACCAGCATCCTTTCTGGCTGTTGCCACTGCCTTGCCACTTTGAGACCCTTCATTCTGAGGCCCTTCTGCTGCTCCATGCACAGCAGCCTCTCGCCCCCCTCTTGAGTACAGCTCCTCTGGATTTCTGCATCCTAAATGAATCACTCTGAACTTTGGTCTAATTACGCTTTAATGCATTTATCTACTTTTTGTAGATCTCCTCTCATGTTTATTCCCTCCAAGGTGTTCACTCTGTCGCATATATTCATGTCATGCAAAAAGGAAACCTTTCCTTTTCAACTCTTCAGCAATATTACTCTCAAAGGCATTGAACAGTACCAGTCCCAGGATCAGTCCTTGAGGCACTCCACTGTTCACCTTCATTTCTACCACCACCCCCCAACATCAGTCTACCAGTTTCTGATCCAGTTCACTACCTTGGGACCCTTCCCCAGGGTGTTCACAATTTATTCATAAGCCTCCTATGAAAAATAATCAAAGGGTTTGCTGAAGTCTAAGTAGATCATATCCATCACATGCCCTTGATCCCTTGGTCACCCAGTCAAAGAAATCAGATTGGGATTTCCGAAACACGGCCTGTGTTGGGCCAGTGGCTGATGTTGGTTCAATAAAAGTTTCATTATACGTCACCTTCCCTGCTATCCACGTCTCTTTGTTGGACTGTTTTCGCACGTGGTGTTGTGCCTTTTGTTGGACTCCGGGTTTCAACGTGTTATCCATGATGCCTAAATCTCTTTCCTGGGTGGTAGTTCCTAATGTGGAACCTTGCATCGTGTAACCATAGTTTGGTTGTTTTTCCTAGGTGCATAACTTTGCTCATGTCCCATTAAATTTTATTTGCCATTTGGACGTCTAGTCTTTCAATTTATCAAGGTCCTCTTGCAATTTTTCACAGTCGTCTTGTGTTTTTAACAACTTTGAATAATTTTTGTCATTTGCAAATTTGATCACCTCACTCGTTATTCCCATTTCCAGGTTATTTATGAAAATGTTAAAAAAGCAGCAGACCCAGCACAGATCCCTGGGATACTCCACTATTCACCTTTTTCCATTGGGAAAATTGGCCATTTAGCCTTACCCTCTGCTTTCTATCTTTTAACCAGTTCCTGATCCACAATAGTATACTACCTCCTACCCCATAACTTGTTTTAATTTCGCCAGGAGCCTCTCATGAGGGACCTTGTCAAAGGCTTTCTGAAAATCCAGATACACTGTCAACTGGTTCACCTTTTGTCTACCTGTTTATTTGTTTGAAGGTGTGAATATAACAGATTAATAAGACAAGACTTTCCTTGACTAAATCAATGGTTTGGCTTTTTGCTGTTAAACCATGACTATCTACATGTTCAATAATTCTAACCATGTGTGGACCAGGATTTTCTTTAGTGAACACGAACAGAAGTATTTAGCATTTTTGCTTTTTCCAGAAAATGTTCCATAAATTGGTCCTCAGCACTTTTGAGTCTTGCAGTTCCACCTCTGGCCACTTTGCTCTCTCCTATTATACCTGAGAAGTCTTGTAGGTTGCTTTGGGGGGGGAGGGGAGGGTGTTTGGGGTTTTTTTGTTCCACATGTGCTTTGCTAGCCTGCCGCCTTTTTACATCTCTCAGCTACATCTGGTATTCTTTGCTATGTTCCCCCGTTTTAATCTTCTGAGTTTTGTGGAAGCTGTGTTTTTTTGCTTTTCTGGAGAGCCGCATAGGTTTCCGTTCCCTTTTTGTTTCTAATAAATAAATCTGTTGCCCTTTTTGTAGCCTCTTTCAGTTAACCCACTGCCCTTCTATATCCCTTATCTCTTCCCACCCTGTTTTCTTCAAGTACTTTTCCATTTTACCGAAGTCTGCATTTTTGAAATCTAGAACTTTGAGTTTACTGTGATTGGACTCTACTATGGTTTTATCTGAAACCGCACAGTGTGGTGATCCACTTCTGCTCAAGTGGGTAGCAACTCTGATATTAGACACGCTGTCACCATTGGCAAGTACTTGATCCAGCGCTGACCTTTCCCTGACAAGTTCCAAAACCATTTGTCCGAGCAAAGCCTTCTGTAAGGCATCCATGATATTTCTGCTTTTTTCCCAGATTTGCAGACAGGATAATCCAATCCACTTCCAGTAGATTAAAGTCATCTAGTATAATCGCTTCTCCCTTCGTTGCCACCTTTGCAATATCATTAATCAAGACTATCCATCTTTGTTCTTGAGTTGAAGGATGGTAGTATCGCCACCTTTTTTCGAATTGATCACCAGCCGCATTATTCCTTGTTTTTCCTCCCCTCCCCTCTACATTTCAGCTGCTTTACTATTGTTTTTATAAAATAGAGAAAAACTTCATTCAACTCTTAAACAGTGCTATCAGAATCAATAATCCTAAAAATTAAGGATCCTAAAAACGAAGAAAAACCACCTCTATCTATTTAGCGTTACTATTGTTTTTGACATAAGAGGGCTGCTACTCTCACTTTTCTGCCCTCCGTATCTCTTCTAAATAGATTATAGCCAGATATAGAAACATAGGTCTTGTGGTCTTTTTCTGCCGTCATGTTTCTATCTAGTCTGCCCTTCCATATCAGCTACTACAAGAATACCCTTTTCTTTTTCCTTAGAGATCCTCTGTCCCATGGTGTTTTGTTTTGTTTTAATTCAGCTACTGTCCCCATCTCTACCACCTCCACTTGGAGACTATTCCACACATCTGCCACTCTTTCCGTAAAGGAATATTTCCACATATTACTCCCAAGTCTGTCCCCTTTTACCCTCATCCTATGTCCCCTTGTAGCAGAGCTTGCTTTCAGTCAAAAGAGGGTATTTAAACATATCTTCTCTATACTGCTTTTCCTCTAAAGTGTACATATTAAGCCCCTTAAGTCTTTCCTCATATGCTTTATAACAAAGACCACTAACCATTTTAGTAGCCACCCTCTGCACAAATTCCATCCTGCTTATATATCCTTTTGAAGGTGCGGTCTCCAGAATTGCACACAATACTCCAAATGAGGTCGCACCAAAGACTTATACAGAGGCGCTATCACCTCCCTTTTTTTCTTGCGGCTGTTCCTCTCCCTATGCGCCCAAGCATGCTTCTAGCTTTCGCTGTCGCCTTGTCTACCTTTAACTACTTTAAGATCATCTGACACAATCCTGCCCAGGTCTTCCTCTTCTTTTGTGGCCAGAAGCACTTCACCCCCTTCACTGTACTGCTCCCTTGGATTTTTGCAGCCCAAATGGATGACCCTGCATTTTTTAGCATTTAAGTCTCAGCTGCCAAATTCTCGACCATTCTTCAAGCTTAGCTAGATCCCTCCTCATGTTATCTACTCCTTCCTTGGTGTCTAATCTATTGCAGATTTGGGTATCATCTGCAGAGATGCAAACATTACTCAACAACCCTTCCGCAATATCGCTAACAGATGTTAAAAAGAATCAGACCAAGGATAGGTCCCTGCGGCACACCACTGGTAACATCCTTCTCAGAGTGAGCTCCATTTACCTGTGCCCTTTGTCACATGCCACTCAACCAATTTCTAATCCAATCGGTAACTTTAGGGTCCATCCCTGGGGTGCTCAGTTTGTTTATAAGTCGCCTGTGTGAAACAGTGTCAAAGGCTTCATTGAAATCCAAGTACACCACATCTAGGGCTCTCCCTCAGTCCAGCTCCTTGGTCATCCAGTCAAAGAAATCAGACGTCCTGCAAGACCTGCCTTTGGTGAATCCATGCTGCCTCTGATCCTGTAATCCATTGGACTCTAGAAACCTCACTATTTTCTCTTTCAGCAGCACTTCCAATAATTTGCTCACTTACAGAGGGTTAGACTAACCGGCCTGTAGTTCTCAACCTCATCCTTACTTCTGTTTTTGTGTAAAGGGACCACATGTGCCTCTCTCCAGTCCTCTGGTACTATTCCTGACTTCCAAGAGTCAGTGGAGCTGTTAGAATGTCCTCATGTTCCTTCAGTATGGCGATCCTCCCATTCATGAGACTCATTGATATTGTGGCCATTACAGAAACATTTTCAAAGTCCACTTCCATTATCAGGAATTCCAAGTCAGAAACTTTGCCTAGGTTTTAAGCATTTATGCTCATTGCCTACCATCAAATTTTTGGTCGGCTTGCATTTTGTATGGATTTTATTTCAGACTCCTCTTCCCCTTTTGTTGATGCGAGTTAAGATGTCTGTTTCTATTTTTAAGTTTCTTGTAATGCTTTTTCTGGTGGTGACATCCTGAACTTGTTTCCTTCCTGATTTATTTCACTTAGGATCCATTTTCCTGCCACAAAGAGAAGTAGTCCATCAGTACAATACAGCCTCTTGTTCTGTCTATTGTCCTGACCACCTATAAATCTACAACAACCTTGTTTATACCAGGTTTGAAGTCTCATATTAAAACTGGTTGTGCAGTACAGCCTCTTCTCCTTTACCATGAACATGTAGCACTTCTGAGAATGCTAAATTGTGTTCAGTGGGTTGAAGTCTATCTGCCAAAATTTGGAAGTCTCTTTTCACTGCAGAGCTACCATCTCTACCAGGGTCCATGCTACCTCTTTTTTTTTTTTTCCCCTGCCTCGTGTGAATGATTACTGTGCTGCCCTCTACCTGTCCCCGCAGTCACTGCTGTCATCACCTTCACTAGTTCCAATGGAGCCCTTCACAGGTATCCCTTTTGTCCCAACATATTAAATTCTGAGAGGGTAGCCGTGTTAGTCTGGAGTAGCAAAATGACAGAGGCAGGTGGTACCGTTTATACTAACCAGTTTATTGATTTATGAATTTTCGAGTCTGAGTCCACATCTTGCCCTTGAAAGCTCATGCCTCAATAAATTGGTTAGTCCGAGGTTAATGTGTGGGTGAGTTTATAAATGCAGCATGTCATCAGTAACTCTGGGATCTGGCTTAACGTTATTGATAAAATAGGTCCCTTTTTATATACCTCTTTGGTACAAAAAAGAAATTTGCCCAAGTAGGCAGAACACCTGCTTCCCCTCCCTCCCAAAAGTCTGACAGGAGCTGACCGAACTCCCTTCATCTTTTTCTTGTAAAGTAAGACGTACTGTCTACAGTAATTCCATCACCTGCGAGGAATAATGAAATAGAAATATAAAACTAGCAGGTTCTATTAAGGTACAGGCTCTTTCTGAAGATGGCACACTAATAATAGGCAGTAAATCTAGAATAACGGGATAGATAATCCTTTACTCACATGGCCAAGTCCGGCATTGTCCTTGGCCCATAAAGAATGCAGTGGGGCTTGCTGTCCTGCCCTCTGGTACCTCTCAGAAAGCTTCCCAACACAGCCTTTGCATGTGTGGTGCATCCTGCTTCCTCTGATGCAACTTCCTGTTACTGAGGGTGGGAACGCATCAAACATGTTGCATGCACATGGGTTCCAAAGACTTAAAACTGCTTTTTCTTCTGCCTCTCTGCTGTCCATTGCTTGCTGCCATTCATGCTACAGCTTGGCTCAGATTGCTCACTGTGCCAACCATGCTGCTGACCGCTGCCCTGCGTGAGCGCACAATTTGCATAGTGGGTCATGCCAGCTCTGGTCTCTACTAGATCATTTCTTCGCAGATGACTAACATCAATTTTAGAATCCTTTGTGACTTCACTAACAATTTGGTTTGTATTCCTGCTGGCTGATGATCTAGGGCGGCATTTGACCACCTTCTGTCTCCAGTGCTTCTGATGGAGACACCAAGTTCAGCTTTCTCTTTTTTTTTTTTTTTTTTTCTTGGACAGTCTTTTTACTCAAATTCTTTAACAAATATGCCATGCATTTTGATAAATGAATGGGGGGGGGGGGGCTCTTCAGGGCTTGCCCATCCGCTAGGCGGCCGACCCGAGTAGGTGGCTTTGTTCTGCCGCTTTGTTGCCTGCAGCAGGCCATGTGCTTTGGAACTCATGACTTGCCACTTTTGATCCCCCTCTGATGCAACTTACTATCGGGGGGGGGGGGGGGGTCAGGCACGGCAGGCCATGTGTGCTGATGTACAACATGGCCTGCCCACGGGCAAAAAAGCGGTGGCACAAAACCGCTGCTTTCAAAATACTGCCACTGCTACCTCCCTTCCCCTCCCCCAAGACGGAATCGGTGGCATGGTTTGGCAGGGGTGATATGGCTGGGGTTTATCCCTGTGCCAGTAGAAACCCATGGGCTGACTCTGGGGCTCTTAACTGATTTGAGGGAAAGTTCAGTATCTCCTCGACAACAGTGTTGCCAGTCTCACCTGTTGATTCTGAGCAAAATTTCCCAGCTGCTTCCCTGAGTAGGTGCTGATATGAACTTCAAGTTCAAGAATGTCATGGTTTTTTATGCTTTATGACTTTCCCCGGTTATCAAACTTCTTGCTCACCATGTCTATTCCACGTACTGATTGGATTCAGGGAATAGGGTTAAGTTGATAGATTTATACTGATATTCAGCTATTAATATCTTCCGTTAATCAGGACTTAAGTTTACAAAATAAGATACGGTCTTGTTGCTCAGGATAGTGGCCTGGATTGAAGAGAATAAATTTAGTCCTTTAATCCATCTAAAACCGAAGCAATCTGGACTTCTTTTCAAGAAAATAAAATGCCATTTATTCTGTTTATAAAGTCAACTCCAGTTAAAATCAAAGACTCAAAGCTTTTAGGTGTAACAGGAAGACAAATTGTGTCTTGGTGCTCTGATATCTGAGATGCGGCCTTATGTAGAATAGCATCCTTGAAACATTTTTGGATAGAGCCCTAAAAACATTGGTTTCACATATTGGTGATAACTCGTTTGGATTACTGTAATTCCTTACTTGCCAGTGCTTCACAGTACCAAAGAAAAAAAGACTTCAGCTCATTCAAAATACAGCAGTTTTAAATGGCTTTGCTCAGTAAAGAAAAGTGATCATGTGATTCCACGCCTTAAGGAGCAATATTGGCTCCCTATTACATCTTGTATCAAATTCAAGTTGCTTATATTAGCCCATTGTGCCTTTTTATTCTGGATTTTCCCATCTGCCTCAGCTCTGATTCTTTATATTCCAGCCAGAACACTAAGATTCTCACAAGGCAATTTCTTGGTCTTGTCTGGAAATACTAGATTCCAACTGGTATTTTTCCAGAATGTGGCATTAAACTACCAGGCACCTGCGTTTGTGGAACTCCCTCCCACATGAACTCAGAGTTCTGTTCAAAAAAATGCAATGTATGCCTTCGAGTCAGTCGTGACTCCTGGCGACCCAGAAGCTCCTGGGTTTTCTTGGCAGTGTCACCGGAAGTAGATTGCCAGGCCTTTCTTCCGAGGCAATGGAGGGTTAAGTGACTTGCCCAAGGCCACAAGGAGTGCTAGTGGGAATCGAACCCTGGTTGCTTGGTTACCAAGCCAGTGTTCTAACCACTAGGCTACTCCTTCACTCCCCAAAAGTTCAAAAAAGGGCTAAAAGCCCTGGCTTTTCCAGGAATCCTTTAATTATTTCCGCAGTCTTAAGATACCTTGCTCCTAATTGAAGATTCATATCCTTCCTCGTGTTCCTCTGTTCTCAGTGGTCAGAGAGGGTAATGTACTGTGCATCTCTACATATAGGGTCCCTGTCTTGTTGGTCTGTCTTTTGTTTTTGTTAATTGTATTTAATCCGTTCCCGTGTTTAGGTATAGTCCCATTTTAAATTGCAAACCACCATGATGACAATTTTGAATGGCGGTATACCAAATCTTTTAAATAAATTGGTTTTGGAATATTTGTGATTTTCAGCCAATACAAAGGGCATACAAGATGGCACAGCCCAAGGGACGTGAATGTGCCAGGCAGAGTTCAGAGGTCCATATTCATAGTATGACGAAGCTGCTTAAATGTAAAGAACAAGTCTTAAATTCTGAGTCTAGGTAATGCAAGAGATTCAGATTGTCCCTCTTCCCTTGAGTCATTTTTGGTATTTTTAGATCATTTTGAGATCAGTGTGCATTCTGTTGATGACCATCCTTTTGTTTTCTTTCAGAAGAAAATCGGTTCTCCTTTAAATACAGCCCTGGAAATCTTCGGGGGAGTCAGTATGAGAAGATGATGACCAAAGAAGAGCTCGAGGAAGAACAAAGGTATGTTGACTCATTGTGCATTATGACCTCTTCTTGTTTTTGGAACCTTTCCCAGCATTCTGGAACTCGCATTGGCATGAGTCATTTATCAGACATGCAACAGCAGTTAGCAAAGCTCTGCGCTGGATATTAAGTACTGAGTTCTGTCCCCTAAGAAGTTCATAAAAGTCCCCTTTCCCTTCTCCCTTGTGTTCTCTGGCTTTTGGGAGGTGTTTTTTTTTTCTGTCTTCTCTAAATTCCTCATCTTCTCCAGTGGTAGCTTGGTAGGGTAGGCTTGACATCTCCTGCTCACATCAATTTCTCTTTCTCTTACACCAAACTACTTTAAGAATTTTTATAAGATGTAGACTTCTCAAAGGATGCTTAGGAGGTGCATGTGTCTAAGTACAATTAGGGGCCAGTACTTAGTGGTGTTGAATACATGCACTATGCAGTGATCGCTGCTGTCTGTTTAGTTTAAGCCTAAACTAAATAAGTAGATTATTCAGATAGTGGCTGAATATCGCGCCTCTGGATAATTTTCTAAGCACCAGCCTTGCTCTGTTCCACTATATGGATAGTGTTGAGCCAGTTAGATTTTTGGCCTGACGCTATCGATAGTGACTGAAAATCATGGATGGCAAAGCTTATATGTTCACCAGGGGTTGGTGAGAACACAAATCCATTTGAATGTAAGACTCTTAAGTTTTTTAACCAGTTTCCAGCTCCAGGATGCACATGTCCCTGTTTAGAATTACGTTTGTATGGCAGCAATTTAGCCATTTGGTGTAAACTGGACCCTGCTTCCCAGGTGCTCATGTGCAGGTGCTCCTGCTGGACATCCACTGGAGCAGCACTGTTTAACCTTCTTTTGGATGGACATCTAGTGTAAGAGGTTTTTGGGATTATCGCAATTCTGCATGAGACAGTTGCATACAGTAGATCTCATAGATATATATATCTGTATCTCATACGTATTCATTGCGATAATCCCCAAAACTGAACTGTCTAGATATGCCTCTGGAAGAGGGTTGAGAAGCACTGCCCTAGGGGGCAGACTACTGTACTAGCCACCTGCACAGGGAGCCCAATGAGTGAAGGTGGGGAGCGGCCTGTCAGAGTTCACCATAAACCTGAGAAGAGTGGGTAGAAATAGTATGCCTTCTGAGGAAACAAGGCTACAAAGGACACAGTTCCTGGTCTCCTCTACAGAAACTTGTTATATACTAAGTTTATTATCTTATCAACTACCACTGATTCATTTTTTTTCTGTCATTTTGCATACCTCCTATCACTTTGGTTTTATTTTCTTCTGTCTCTTTCTCTGCTAGTCACCTGAGTTACTAGATCCCTCATTTTATCTTTCCTTAACATGCAGAGGCCCTAAGGTGTTATGAATTTGGGCATTGCCTTGGGCGAATACTTCGGCATTGCAGCGAGCAGTGTGCCAATGGTCTGAACTGTGTGGTACTCGGATCTCATGGGATCCACCAGCCTCTGTATGGCTCATGAGATGGTTGGAACAACATTAGGCAGGATGGTAGGATGCCCTCACACAAGTAAACTTGTTTCAAGCCCCACATCCTCACTGTGATCCATCCTGGCTTAACTGGGGCATCACAGGGGGAGTACTTTGGCTATCTAATTGTGGTACATAAGCTGGCAATACAAGGCTTGAACACATTTTCCAAGCCTGGAATTTCATAGATGCAATATCGGTCAAGAACAGAATGCTTGTGGATTCATGTTGGCTCAGTGAGGTAGCTTTCCGAGGTTCCTAATCCTCTGTTGTGCATGAATCCAGCAGAAGAGAGCCTGCATGATTGTTCCTTATGTTTTCAGTGGGTCCTTTTTTAGCTGGCAAAAAAGGACAGAGTTTTTCTCCTTCCCCAAGAGATGAGTTCAGTCTATTCAGCTGGCGCACTCTGTATCAGGAAGACAAAGTTTTGGGGGTGTTTTGTTAAGTGCCGTCGAGTCGGAGTCGACTCATGGCGACCCTCTGGATAGCTATCCTAAATTGTGTTCGGTCTTCAGTCAGGCGACTCATTGTTGACAGACTGGTACCCGTAGCTGCTGCTGTTGTATCGATCCATCTCATTGCTGGCCTTCCTCTTTTGCGTTGACCTTCTATCTTGCCAAGCATGATGTCTTTCTCTAATGATCTCTCTCTCCGCATGTTGTGTCCAAAGTATGAAAGTCGAAGTCTTGTCGTCTGAGCTTCTAAAGAAAGCCTAGGTTTGATCTCCTCTAGTACAGACTGGTTTGTTCTTCGGGCAGTCCATGGTATACACAGTATTCGCCGCCAGCACCATAATTCAAAGGCATCAATTTTCTTGCTGTCTATCTTTTTCACTGTCCAGCTTTCACATCCATATGATGTTGAAAATACCATGGCTTGAACAAGTTGAATCTTTGTATGGAGAGAGACATCTCTGCTCTTGAGAATCTTATCTAGGTCTTTCATAGCCATTCTGTCAAGAGCAATGCTTCGTCTGATTTCTTGACTGCTTGTTGCTTCTTTATTGATAGTTGATCCAAGTAGGTTAAAATTACTCACAATTTCAATTTCTTCTCCTTCGACGATGAACCTGTTGATTATGCCAGTTGTCATGATCTTTGTCTTTACATTAAGGTGCAGGCCCATTTTGAGACTATGTTCTTTGATTGTGAGAAGCAAATGTTTCAGATCATCTTCACTTTCCGCCAGTAATGTGGTATCATCAGCATAGCGAAGGTTGTTGAGTCTTCCACCAATCTTCACACCTCTGTTGTCTTCATACAATCCTGCTTCTCTGATGATTTGTTCTGCATATAAATTAAACAGGTAGGGGGAAAGTATGCAGCCTTGTCTTACACCTTTGCTTATTTTAAACCATTCTGTTTCTCCTTGTTCCGTTCAAACTGTTGCTTCTTGATCAATGTACAGATTATGCAAGAGAACGATCAGGTGTTCTGGTATACCCATGCTTCTTAATGTGGCCCAGAGTTTCTCATGGTTTACACAGTCAAAAGCTTTGCTATAGTCGATAAAGCACAAATAGATATCCTTTTGGTATTCTTTAGTCTTTTCAAGGATCCATCTCACATCCGTAATGATGTCTCTCGTTCCTCACCCTTTCCTGAACCCTGCTTGCACTTCAGGTAGTTCTTGTTCCAGGTATGGTTGTAGTCTCTCTTGAATAATCTTCAGTAGAATCTTGCTGGCATGTGGGATCAGAGCAATTGTGCGATAATTTCCACAGTCAGTTGGATCACCTTTCTTTAGTATTGGTATAAACACAGATCTTTTCCAGTCAGTTGGCCATGATGCTGTCTTCCATATTTCTTGGCAGAGCCTTGTAAGTACGGTAGCAGCTGCATCAGATTGCTGTAATACTTCTATGGGAATGCAATCAATGCCTTGTGCTTTGTTCTTTGATAAGGCTTTCAATGCTGCTTCAACTTCTTTCATCACCAATGGTTCCAGATCATAAGGTACAGGTTGAAACGGCTGTTGGTCCATTTGATCTTTATCATATAAGAACTCTGTATATTCCTTCCATCTTTTCTTGATCTTCTCAGCATCATGCAACATAGAACCTTGAGCATCTTGTAACATTCCAATTCGATGCTGGAACTTTTTCTTTAACTCTCGTCGTTTTAGGAAAGCTGATCTTGTTCTTCCTCTAATAGTTTCTGCTTCTATTTCCTTGCATGCGTCATTGTAGTACTTTTCCTTATCCTGTCTTGCTGCACGTTGGAAATCTCTGAGTTCTGTGATTGTCTTTCTTTCTCCTCTGGCTTTAGCTTCTCTGCATTTCTGGGCAATTTTCAGAGTTTCTTCAGTCATCCATTTTGGCTGTTTTTTCTTTTTTATCTTTTGTAGAGACTTCTCGCTTTCTTCCAACACAACCTTCTTGATGTCATTCCATAACTCTTCTGGAACTCTATCATTTGTATCTAAAGCAGCAAATCGATTTTGCAGGCAGTCTTTAAATTCCAGTGGTATATTCTCAAGGTCATATTTTGCTGCATTCATGAGTGGTTTGCTCTTTTTCAGCTTTAGCTTGAGTTTGCATACTAGTAGTTGATGATCTGTACCACAGTCAGCTCCAGGTTTTGTCTTTGTTGATGTTATAGAGCTTTTCCATCGTTGACTTCCACAGATGTAGTCAATTTGATTTTTATACAATCCATTGGGTGAAATCATGTGTACAGTTGCCGCTTGTGTTGCTGGAAGAAGGTGTTCGAGATGAATAGATCGTTGGTCTTGCAGAATTCCAGCAGTCTTTCTCCAGCTTCATTTCTGTTGCCAAGTCCATATTTTCCAACTACTTTGTCTTCTTCGTTGCCAACCTTTGCGTTCCAATCACCCATGACTATCAGGATATCCTTTTTGCATGTTCTGTCAATTTCAGCTTGTACTTGTTCATAGAACTCTTCAATTTCATTCTCTTCTGCAGCTGTTGGGGCATATACTTATAGTTGTGTTGATAGGCATTCCTCATAGACGAATAGAGATTAAGCGTTCGCTGACTGCATTGTATTTCATTACAGTTCTTGCAAGTTTCTTCTTTATTATAAATGCAACACCATTTCTTCTTTGTCTTTTATTTCCAGCATAGTAGACCATGTGATCATCTGGTGCAATGTGCCCGATGCCAGTCCATTTCAGTTCGCTGACACCCAACAGATCAAGTTGTACACGTTCCATTTCATTCTTGACCACCTCCAACTTCCCTTGGTGTTCATGCTTCGTACGTTCCATGTTCCAATGTGTTAGACATCTTTACAGCTTCTGACTCTCATTTCATGCGCAGCTACATCAGCAGTCAGACGTCCCGAGGGCTTTGATCCAACCACATCATAAATGCTGGCTTTACTCTGAAAAGTCTTCAGCTCTTCCCCAGTAGCTAGTTGAGTGCCTTCCAACCTGGGGGTCTCATCTTCCAGCACTACAGCACAATTTGTTTTGTTGTAACTATCAATTGGGTTTTCATGGCAAGATACAGAAGTAGATTGCCGGGCCTTTCTTCCACGCAGTTTAAGTTTGGTCGTGTTGCTGTTGTCACAGAAATGTGATCCTCCACCGTCAACGCTATCCCATTCTGCTGATGCCCAGATGGGTGGTTTGTCTTGGTCTGGCATCTCAGCTGAGACCTGTCCATCTTGGGAGACCCTGCCAGTAGTTAAACTACTGATAGTTTAGCTCTCAGCATCACTGATGCACACAAGCCTTCACAGCACGACAAACTGCAAACCAAGTGAGGGGTTTTGGGGGGTACAACGCATGAATATCACAGACCTCTATTATTCACATCCTATTTATACTTTGAGCCCTTTGTCCTCAAGCAGTCTTAGAATTTGTAATATCAGACGGCAAATACTATCACAATATTTTTCAACTGATAGATGAGGGCATGAGAGTCTTTAGATGCAGTCAACCAGCTGATACAAATTGGAAGAGAGCAACCTTCAGGAAACTGAGCTGCTCAAAATGCAGCCCTTATATATTTCAGAGCAGCTGTACAAAACCTCTTATAAACCATACTAAAAGTACCAGTGGTCAGAGTACATAAACTAATTTGTTTTTAAATAAAACACTGGCCCATGTTTGTGACCTACCTTGATTAAAACCAACTGTAATCATGTCCCCTAGGAAAGTCCTTATTGCTGTAGTTTATTGATCTATCACAGTTTGTTTTAACTAAATTAAGGTATCACGCTAATTAAATAGTAGCATTTTGGAAAATCTGTAGGTGTGTAAAAACCAAATCATGAGTCGGGATGGGTGGTTTGGCTCACTAGAGACTAATAGCTGTGGAACCACAGGATCAGAGGCAAGAATCAGCAAAGATGATGATCACAGAATTACTGTAAGATATTTGCTGGTGTTCACAACTGTGGCGCAAATTTCCTTACCCTTGTGGATTGAACATTTCTTTATTGTTGAGGGTTTTGTTTCCCATAACACTTCTCCCTTTCTCTCCCTTTTTCATATTTTTTCTTCTTTTCTCCGTGTACCTCATCTCAATTCCATATTTCTTCCCATGTCTTCAAGCTTCTCAAACTGATTTAAAGCAGAGAAAGAGAGATGGGACCAGTAGACCAGTGAGAAATGAGAGACTTGGAGTTCATATACCACATACTCTGGGTTATGAGTGAGGTTCATTATTGTCATGGTATGTGCAACCCATTTGGAGAAACTGCTCCCGAGAAGACCAAATAAGGTTTATGATTGATGGGGCTTGGAAAATGAGAGAGGTGGATGCATAAGCATGAAGTTCATTGTTAAGGTTCAGACTAGATAGACCATTCTGGTCTTTATCTGCTGTTAAACTCTTTGAAATTCCTCCTCTGCTGTGCATCCTCTAACCACTAACCTTAGTTTCCCAAAAGGCCTCTCTAAGTCGGGCTTTTTTAACAACTTCTCTTCCTTTAAACTCATTTGGGTATAAAACGTTTCTTAGCATTGGTGCTTTGCGCATATGCAGCTAATCTTTTTAGTTTCATGTTAGATGTCCACTTAAACAAATGACCACAACAACAAGAACTCTTGAACACAAATGTGTGGTTTTTTTTCTTAATATAAAGAGGACCTTGAAATAAATGAGCAAAGAAGGCTTCTAGGAAGAAAGCCAAAATCAACATTCATGCCCACGAATGATCTTCATCGGTCCCCAATAACTGCAACCTTAAAATAAGGTCAACCTGCAGCTTAATTTTGATGTGATTTTTGAGTACCTGAACATATCTTTTTTTGATTTAATATTTCATTAAATAAAGCTCATATAGGTAGCTATAGAACACTCAGCGTTTCATAGTCATTGCCAAAGACTCAAATGGTCAATAGAATGAGAAGAGCAGTTCAGAAAATTCAGTCAAAAAATGTCCATACGTCTTTCAAGAATCATATGACACAGTATTGCGTTTTGAACTTATCTGCATCAGGGATGAAAATGCTTGTAGAGGAGCAGCTGTTATGTTGAGTCCAGTAAAGTCTTCAAAAAGATTTTTCAGAAGAGGTCCAGCAAAACAAATCTACTCCTAACCAGGTGCAGGCAAGCACTAACAGAATGCCTGACAAGCAGATGACCTGACATTTCAAAAAGATGGTGTCAGAGGATCACCTGATCTAGGGAGCCAATGAAAAAAAACACTTGCAAATTTTCAAATTAGCATCATCCATTCAGTTGCTTAAGACCCAAAGGTTCCATGGAGCACAGATGAAAGATAAGGACGTGTTCACGATTAGTTTTAATTGCTTCTCTATATGGCCCCCTTTCTGGGTCAGGGGAAGTTGATCCATTAAATGCCCATGAAGATCCTAATCTAATAGGTTACCAATGGAGCATTCTGCACGCCATTCTATATTCTGTTCTTTAGTTCATTTAATCATAAGCGGATCTTACACGTTGTCTGGCCAATATAGATACACAGGTCTTTTGGAGATTGGCCACTGTTGGAAACAGGATTCTGGGCTTGATGGACCTTGGTCTGACACAGTATGGCATGTCTTATGTTCTTAGTTTTAGTTTGCCTGTATCTACAATTCCAGTTTGCAAAGGACATTATGCTTGTGGATACTGCTCTCTTGGTGTGCTTCTGCTTTGATAGGTCCCTCCTGGTCTGATTCTGATGGCATTATTTATGCTCATAGGGGCCACACCGATTGTGAGTCTATGTGGATGGTCTATATCAGGCATGTCCAACAGGTAGATCACGATCTACCTGTAGATCAGAGGGGTCAGAGGTAGATCGCCAGCCCCACTTGGCTCCATCTCTCCAGCAGCTCGCCCCGTCGCTAGGAGAGAGCTCGTACCGGGAGGTCATCTGCCGAGGCCTTGCTGCCGTTGCTGATCCTTTGCCTGTCTTTTCCCTACCTGCGGGAATCTTGCCTGCGGGTGTATTGGGGTGCTTGTTTTCGTGCCAATAGTTTGTGGGTACCCCAGGGGGCCGCCGCCCGCGCCCCACGACGAGACGCCACAGGCCCAGCATCATACCTGGTGGTCTGCCTCTCAGAATCACCCATTCCTGCCCCCGCCCCAACACCCCTTTGAAATGTGGTATATACCGGGCGATATCCATTCGCCCGGGCTTTACCTGAATACACTTACCATATTAGTTGTGTCGTGTGTTGGTCATTGGTCGCTTTATAGTTAGCTTTCATTAAATGTTTTCAGGCAGACACAACAAAGTGTCAAGAATTTGATTTTTGGCAGGCTTTTTCAATTTTGTTCTAACTTGCCTATGCCTTGCCTTCAAATTGGTTCAAACCACACTGACCTTTGCTTGCCTCTGCAGTTTTATTTTGCCTTGCCTTTGCATTGATTCTACACTGTGTGCAGAATTTATTAAATCTCATGTGGTGGTATTTGAACTTGTTTGGTGGAATTTGATTTTATCTGGTATGCTGGACAGGTGTTTGAGTTTTTTTGATGGTTGCTTGGTGGTATTTGATTGTTGGTACCAGTATGATTTCTAGCAGTTCTAAAAGTAAAAATATGTGTTTTGGCATCTCCAGTCCTTATATCGCACATCATCCAGAGGTCTTCAGTTCCTGTTGATCTTTAATACTTTGGGACAGTGACAGTTTTGGACCAGATTCAGCCAGTGTTTTATACTAACTTAGCAGATTTGGCCTTCTTACATCCAGCCCCCCCAGTATAACGAAGATGAGTGTTCCAAAGGAGAGCAAAACCTACCACTTTCATGATGAATGGGAAATGGACTACTTCATGGTGAAAGACAAGTGGTGTTGTCTAACTTGTAACACCCCAGTATCCTTGCCCAAAAACACCATTATAAGGCTCTGCATAGCAATAAGTTTGATGCTGATTTTTCCACCCAAAAGTGAAATTCGTAAACTAAAGCTCAAAGAACTTAAATCGAAATTGGCTACTCAGCAACAGTTGATGGCGAAGCCAAGGTCACATTCGGTCAATGCAACCATAGCATCCTTCAAAGTCAGCAACCTGATCACAAAGAAATGCAAACCTTTCACTGAAGGGGAATTTGTAAAAGATTGTTTTCTTGAAGCAGCTGACAATCTTTTTGAAGGATTTAAAAAAAAAGAGATCATAGCTGCTATTCAAGATGTACAATTGTCAAGAAACACCATTGCGCGGTGAATAGAGAATGTGTGGAGACACAACTGAACAATTGTTGGAGGATGTTTCAAATTGTGTTGCTTTCTCACTCCAACTGGATGAATCTACAGACATAAGAGACATAGCCCAGTTACTAGTCTTTATCCGGATGGTTTTTGAAGACTTCATTGTAAAAAGAACTACTTGGAATGATTTCTTTAAAAGGGAGACCTACCAGTCAGGAAATATTCAGTTCTTTCCATTCTTTGTGACAAAGTGTAATCTTCCATTGCATAGACTTGTTTCCATCACTACTGATGGAACAAGAGCAATGAGGTTAACGGTTTCATAGCCCTCTGTAGACAGCATGACAACTTCCCAGATTTCCTTTCTTACCACTGCAACATTCACCAGCAAGTTTTGGCAAGCAAGAGACTCAATACAAAGACTGTCATGGACATCACTTTCAAAATTATAAATTCAGTTCGTGGAAGATCACTTCAAAGATGGCCTTTCAATCTTACTCTTGATGAAGGGGCAGCTGAAATCATTTTGCACACAGATGTAAGGTGGCTAAGTAGGCACAAATTTCTGCAAAGATGTCGTGATTTGCTGAATGAAATAAGCTTTTTGAAGGAGAAGGGAGATGACCAAGCAGAGTTGGAAGAGGAGTGGTTATGTGATCTGGCATTTCTCGCTGATTTTACAGGCAAACTAAGTGATATGAGCCTTGAGCTACAAGGTAAAAACACATGCATTGGCAAGATGAGTACAGTTTCATCCTACAAGAGCAAATTTGAGCTAATGATGACTGACCTTGCAAACATTTTTGATTATTTTCCTAATATGCAGGACCATCTGGGACAATATCTAAATCTCGTTTTTCAGAACGAGCAGTATGTGACAGAAATCTGTTCTGTTATCCAGGAATTCGAAAATAGATTCTGTGTTTTCCAAAAAATTGGAACAGTTGTGGAGTAGATGTGGACATTAAAGAAACTGCAGCTGCTACCGTGTTTCCCCGAAAGTAAGACCTATCCTGAAAATAAGACCTAGCACGTTTTCCTGTGATTACCGTAATATAAGCCCTACCCTGAAACTAAGACCTAGTGCAGATCATGGAGGAGGGCTGCCTGTGTGTGTTCTTGAGGTAGGGGAATGCATTTTTAGATAAATAGGCATTGTTCCTTTGGGTCCCCATGCATTCATTTCACCCCTTTGTCCAGGTTCTAGGAAGCGTGTTTCTGATAGATCAGTTTCAGCCTAAATTCACTGCACTTTACATTAAGGTATTTTTTAACACCGAGTCGAAGAGGAAAAGTTGGTCACCTCCTAAAATATTACATTGTTGGATTCTGCACTAGCTGTGAATAAACTGGGGATACAGGAACTCAATCATAATGGACATGCACAGCATGAAGGAGAGCAAGCAGATATTTCTATCTGGGTACGAGAAGATAAAACAATCAAATACCGGTACTTCTACATCTGATGCTTATTTTCGATTGGGCCAAGTCTACCGGTATGTCTACAACGTTGGTACAACTTGAGCTCCTTCTGCCATCCAGCACAAATGTTACGGAAAAGATCACTATGCTCTTTCCCTCCTGGCCCCCTCACCTGTTGCAGACGATGCTGAAGCCCCAGTCCCACTGTTCACGTTTTCTCCCATGATTTTCCTTCTCCCACCCCCCTGCGCGAACACCGTCTCTTTCTCTCCACTTCTTGCCGACGCGTGTCACGTTTACTAAGAGCAGAGCCCCAGTGCGATTTCCATGTCCAAATTATCTTTCCAAGGCCCGGGGGTTTCTGCAACGCGCTTCACGGGGGCCTTTCAAATCCATCACATCCACAGGAGATTGTTACACACGCGCCGAGAGGGGGTGTATCCGTCACGAAGAACGCACAGTCTTGCAGCGTGGACCGGGAAGGCAGTCGCATTAACGAGGTGGCGTTTAGGCAGACAAAATACTTGCGACGAAGTTAGAGGGCAAGCTGGCGCTTCGGTTTCTCTTTCTCCCTCGGGCCCGCCTCCGCTCCGTCCTTATGCTCGGAGAAAAGAAAAACGCCGACGCCAATGTGGATTGTTGTATATGAAAAAAAAAATAAGCCCTACCCCGAAAATAAGCCCTAGTGCATCTTTTGGAGCAAAAATAAATTTTAAGACCTGGTCTTATTTTCGGGGAAACACAGTATCAGTAGAAATTACTCATTGAACAAGTCATCTGTTGAAAACAAAAGATTAACCCTTAAATGACATTTTTCTCAAAACCTGTGCTGAGCAAGAATCGTTTTGGAAGCTAGTGCCTAGAGACAAATTTTCCAACTTGAGAAGATGCAGTGAAGCTGCACACTCCTGTTTCGGTTCAACATATTTGTGTGAATCTGCGTTTTCCCATCTGAAAATGAGTACACACGTTTCAACATGACGGATGAACATCTTCCCTGAGACAGGCCCTCATGCAATATTCACCCAACTTCAAAAAGTTGGTGGATGAAATGCAGGCTCAGACGTCTCACTAATGAGCAAGAGCAAAATATTAAAGATTGTGCAAAATCAGCCTGGATCAATACTCGACCTAAATTTAACACAAACTACTCAATAAAAGTTAAAGAAAGTTATTACTCATTAAAACTTTAAGAAAAAATGTACTTTCCATTTCCCCTCGCAGTTCTTACTGGATCTTCGTCTCTGTTTTGTTTTTGCTTAATTTGCTTAACAGCTGACAGAAGGTTCATTAAAAATGGGGGGGGGGGGGGGGGAAACCACCAACTTTATTAGGTTAAAATTTAATTTGAAACTAATTTGAAACTTAATTTTCATGGTGGTAGATCACTGGCACTTTTTTGGCCTGAAAAAGTAGATCATGACCTGTTTGAAGTTGGACATGCCTGGTCTATATGATCGTTTTCCCTTACACTTTATCTGGCCAATATAGATATGAGGGCAAGATCCGCTTACGATTAAATGAACCCAAGAACAGAATATAGAATTGCGTTCAGAATGCTCCATTGGTAACCCATTGGATTTCCAATGGACATACCTCTGCGGATATTTGCTAACATGTAATGGATCAACTTTCCCTGACCTGGAAAGGGGGCGATGTAGAGCGGTGCTTAAACAATAAAAAAAACATGCCTGGATCTGTTGTCTGCGCTCCATGGAACCTTTGGGTCTTAATCAAGCAATTGAATGGATGATGCTAATTTGAAAATTTGGAAGTGTTTCTTTTTTCATTGGCTTCCTAGATCAGGTGGATCCTCTGACACCATCTCTTTGAAATTTCAATGTTGCCTGCTTTTCGGGTGTTCTGTTAGTGTTTGCCTGCAGCCGGTTGGAGTAGGTTTGTTTTGCTGGACCTCTTCAAAAGAACATTTTCTTTTTTTAAAACTTTTCTGGGCTCAATGCCTGTAGAGGAGTGGCTGTTATGTTTTCATCCCTGGTGCAGATATGTTTGAAATGCAATATTGTGTTGGATGATTCTTGAAAGAAGTTTTGGAAATTTTTTGACTGAGTTTTCTGAACTGCTCTTGTCTCATTCTATTAACTATTTGAGTCTTTGGCAATAACTATGAAATGTTGAGTGTTCTATAGTTACCTAAATGAGCTTTATTTAATGAAATATTAACAAAAAAGATAAGTGGGTTTTTTTTTTTTTTTTGTTTGTTTTTTTTTTAGTACATGACCATTTCAAAATTAAACTGCATGTTGACCTTATTTTATGGTTGGGGTTATTGGGGACCAATTATGACCAACTGTGAGCATGTCTGGCTGTGAGGCCTGAATGTTGTCTCCGGCTTTCTTGCTAGAAGCTGCCTTTGCTTATTTTATTTGGAGGTCCTCTTAATATATATATTTTTTTTCTGTTCAGGAGCTCTTGTTTTGTTTCCTGAGTGTGTTTTGAGACATGATGGCTACTTGAGCAAATGAGCATAAAATTCCTCCTGACAGTGTTTAACAAGGCTGCAACTACTCTGCGATACACTTTAACAAGTTATAGATTTCAAGAACTTTATATCTATAAGGGATCCATCCCTTGATAACTTTACCAATCTCTTCAGTGGTTACCTGCTCACACCCACTCGCTCCATGTACTGGATATAGAAACGAAGCTGGATTTCAAAGATGTTTCAGCCATGTGCAAAATACACACTGGCATAAATTTCCCCCCCCCCCCCCCCCCCGAGAGCATAAATAAACAGAGCAATAGCCCATCACAAGAGATCAAAACCAAAAGGAGAGCCACAAAACTTAGCCTCTAAGGACAGAGAAAATGAGCTTTGTGGCTCCCATTTCACTCCTTTCGATTTTGATAATAGCTTTTTTTCTTATAGAAAGTTAAGTGAGTGGAGTAGCTGCCTAATGGTTAAGAACACTGGCTTGGGAACCCAAAGACCAGGGTTCAATTTCTACCAGCTCTCCTTGTGGCCTTGGGCAAGTCACTTAACCCTCCATTGCCTCAGAAAAATCCCAGTTATCACTGTCCCTGTTTAATGTACATTACTAAGTTTCAATGTAAACCGCTTTGATGGAAATGATAAAGCGGTATATAAAACCTGTTAAAATAAATTTTGAATCTCTATATGACATCTGTTTTTATATAGCAGCGTAGTGCATGATGGCAGATAAAGACCATCATGGTCCCTCTAGTCTGCCCATTATGGAGGAGTGGTCTAGTGGTTAGGACAAAGGTACTTCAGGCCGGAGGGCCGGGGTTCAAGTCCCACCTGTGGACAGCAATCTCAAGCCGGAGGAACTGGGATTTCTAGTTCTATAGGCACTCCTTGTGGTCTTGGGCAAGCCACTTAACCCTCCATTGCCTATGTTCCCTGTAAGTATTAGTGTATGTGTCTCATATCCCCTCATGTTAAATGTATCCCCCAATTGACCACTTTGACCCGGTGCAAAAGCGGGATATAAATACAGCTAAATAAATAGTTGTAGAATTGCACCTGCTGTTCCATGCAGGTTACTTCCCCTCTATGCCTTAGTTTAGGGTTGTGCCTGCCACTCCGTGCAGGTGACCTCCCCTCTATTTATGAAGCTATTTAAGTTTGCTTTAAAATAAATGGAAACTAGCGTATCTCTAGATATTCTGCTGGGTTTTTTTGTGCCGCTTTGGAAATTTGCAGAATCAAGGCCAAAAGTGATTTGGCTGATTTGTGCTCAGTTTACTAAAGTCGGGCGCTTTTTTGTATTTTGACACATCAATCTGGTTAGCGACACCTTTTAATTGGATAAGTTCCTTCTGAGAATCATCTTCAGTGACATCACATGGACCGGGCTGCTAAATGTCTCTGTACTATCCAGATAGTGGTGGGTGGTCCAAGAGAACAGCCGAATGTTATCCAGTTTCAAGCACCACTATCCAACAATGGTGGTCTAAATAGCCATCTGGCCAGCTATTCGTATAGCGGTGCTCCACATCACTGCTCTACAGATTGGTGCTGACCGCAGTGATGAGAGATTCAGTGCTGGCCATTATCTACATACTGATATTTTTTTTTTCTCTAAGCGGTGGCAGACAACTGCTGCTGCATAATATTGACCTTCTCGAATATTTGTATATGGACCATCAAAATCTCATTTTAGTGTCTGGCTCCCTCCCTCTGGAGCAGCTCAGGAAGAGGAACAATGGCCTGGTAAAGGTCTGGACTGAACTCTTCTCCCTAGATTCAGCCTTTTCCAATGCTCTGAAATATCTGGTGTTCACAAGAAACATATGGTGGGATAAGCTGTTGCTGTTTTGTAATTTGTGAAGTAAGATTTTTGGGAACTGAAAATGAAGTTTAAACCAAAGTACCCACTGGTGTGTTTAAGCCTTGGGCAATGGTGGAGATGGGTTTGAGCGACTGTGGTGCAGCCACCTCTGCTGGGTTGGGTAGGATGTGTCGCTGGAGATCACATGCACCTTTTTATTCTGACCATGCTTTGCCTATCATGTGATCTACCACTGTATCTGAGATAAGTCTGCTGCATTTTCATTACAGGATTGAGTTGACTTCTGACCTTACATCTCTGTAGCGAGTACCTTAGGTCTGTGGCCACAAACACAGTTACATACGCTTTTGGTAAGGAGTGGACGGTGATGCTTAGAAGTAGTGATGTGCCCCTTATCTGCTAATGGTTGTTTTGAAACTAAAGCAGTGTTAAATCTATCCCTTTCTCCTTTCACCCCATTCTCTCATGATAACAAATTAACAAAACATGTTCCCTTTACCTGTCATATCATTTATCACATTCACTACCCCTGTGACCTAGGAGAAGGGACAGGAAGGAAGCAGATGGCTATCGTCTTATTCAAAGCTCTGATGGTTAATGATCGTAGGGGCAGGGTTCTCCCAGTTGTCGCACCCACCCCTACTTCCAGTTGTAGAGAGCAAAAGTTACTGGCTAGAACATTGCTGCCACCCTGTGTCTCTACCGTGGAACTACGGTTAAACGTGAAAAGAGAAGAGGGATTCATTAAACAGTACAGACAAAGTCCCTACCCGGGGTAGACCAGCCTCTTACACAGAACAACCTAGCTTATTGCCTCTGTTTAACCTTCAGTTCATTATGTGGTATGTTCTGTGTTTTAGCTGAAAAAAAAGGAAAATAATATCCCAGTTACCTCATCACTGCTGTGCTATGGAGGGGAAGAGAGACTGACTGGTCTTATTCTTTAACCCTAATGAGATTATAAGGGGAGTGATGTGGGGGTTCTGCTACCCTCATGAGCATCCAAGTAATACTGATCTGCATCCTTTGATCCCCCAATATTATCAAACTCCAAGGAATCTTCAGAGCCAAGTGGAGTGGAGGAGTGGCCTAGTGGTTGGGGCAAGGTACTTCAAGCTGGAAGGTCAGGGGTTCAAATCCCACTAGAGGACAGCAACCTTGGGCCGGAAGGACTGGGGTTTCTAGTCCCACAGGTGCTCCTTGTGGTCTTGGGCAAGCCACTTAACCCTCCATAGCCCATGTTCCCTGTAAAATAGTTATCTCCAAGTTATAATGCCCTGTTCAATGTAATTTCAGTTTGTTCAATGTAAACCGCATTGATGCAGAATAGCGCGGTATATAAGAGAATGTAAATAAATTAATAAAATAAATAAGCCGCCCAGGTCTGGGAGGGAGGCGTCTCGATCAGTCCTGGTTTTGAACTTGCATCCCGAGTGCAGTGTGATAATGATGGTTATCCTGGATTCTGTCCATTTGAAATCAGTGCTGTATCTTTGAAGGATGCTTTTAAAATGGGGAAATTACAGCATCCTAATAGAAAAGTTGCAATAAAAGGCAAAAGTAGATCATGTGCCTTTTACGTAAAAAGTACGACAAGAGTTGGATTGCAAATTATCCCTGTTGGTTAGGATGCAGATTGTAAATAGGATTGTGAGAAATTCAGAACTGACCTAAAATCTCCCTCCTGGAATGGAGCAACTTGGCTGCTTTTGAATTTTTGCTTGGGGACCAGTCAGTCTTCTGATCAAACCAGTATGGTTTCCAGGCTATCCACAATGACTGTGAATTGAGAGCTATGCATGTTGTATGCAGATTTTCGGATGTGTATTTGTGGTGGATAGCCTCAAAATCAAACTGCTTAGGGGATGCTCTGGGTTCATCATAGTGACTGCTAGTTCCCTCATGGTAAGATGATAGATCCTGACAGAGCATGTGCTCAAGAGACAACCTCGCTTCACTCCTATCTTCCTATCCATTAGGACACTGTTTTATAAACCCTTGGGAGTCTGTAGGACATGGAAAGAGAAAAAAAATAGAGGGCGATGGGGATTGGTTGCAAAGGGGAGAGAAAGATAGACTGAGGATGTCTGGAGGGAAAGACTGATGAAGACAGAAGGTGGAAGAGAGAGGGAGATAGAGGGCTAGTGGGAGGGGTGGGGGGGGGGGGAGGTGAGCTGGGGGATTCCATAACTATTTGGAGGATAAGAGACCCACACCACCAAGAAGGTTGGGAGCCTCTGCACCATGGGGATGAGAGACTGAGGATTTTTAAGAAAGTTCAGTGTCTTCTCCCCTTATCTATGCAGTAGACTCCAGTGAAGCACTTTAAAATGGGGAAGGTATTCTGCAGTGATCCTAGTTAATCAGACATTAGATAATGCTTCTTTACCGAAGTGCCTGTTAATTTGCAGTCCCCCCACACCCTTTGGAAGCGGGCTTATTTTCCATTTCCTTCACTGAAAGGTCTTTTTTTTTTCATCTCCTCACCCTGTGCATGCTACCAGCATATGCACCCTCTCCTTGCCATGCATGCCGGCTGCCTCTTTCCCTCTACAGCACGTCTGTTCTGCATGGTCGCTCTGCAGACACCTGCTTCTGCTTCAGGCTGGTAAGTTTGTTATGGTTTTTTTTTTGCTTATCTTCTGCAGCAAGGTGTTTGCCAGGTGCTGAGGGTATAGGTGGGAGGAGGTGGGGTACGGGTGCCACTTATTTTAGGACGACCGTCTTAGAAGCATAGCACAGTCATAGGGAAGGAATAATTTGTTAACCCCCTCCAACCAATTCCTCCTTTTGTATTTCACAATACAAGGAGCACCGTAAACCTGCCCCAAAAAATTAGTTAAATCATCAAAGTAATGGGGCAAGAATCATGCCTTTTTGAGGCCAGAACATGTTTAAAAGATTTGAACTACTGGGACTGCTGCAGTCTTTTTTTTGTTTTTGTTTTTTTTTGGGGGGGGCAACATAGATTTCGACTAAGCTGGGAACCATCAGGGTATCTTCTACCCATAGATGTGGCAGGTTTTCTTTTAACTACATTGGACTACTTGTAAAATGTAATGGTTTCCCTTGAGGTTGAGGGCAGCAAGAGCTTAACCCAGATGCTCATGCCAAATGGTCAGATCTGGAACTGTCCCCAAGCAGAGCCCTTGGACTGTGGGTTTTAATCTCCTTGTTGAGCTGCTTGCCCACTAAGATGTTGATGCAGCTTTCAGAGACAAATGTCAAGAGGGCTGTCTGAGATTTTGAGTTATATGGTACAGGCCAGGATGTAAGAATCAGTAGTGAAGCATGCGTGACACCATGCTTATTCCATAAGGGGACATTTAAGCTGCTCCCATTAAATAAGGGGGGGGGGATCTGTATATGCATACCCTGCCCCACTCCCCCCATCCCCTAAAAAAACAAATACTCTTTAATTAAAATGTCATTTTATTTTCAAATCCATGATATGGCAGTTGCTTTCAAGTCCTTTTATTAATTTTTGTATTTGCATATCTTACTCTACCAGAGCATGGTATAGCAAATTTCACGTAGGTATAACGAATCATTGCTCCAAATTTCAAACAGTCTAAACAGATGCCTGAAGCAGCATATTATAACTAGGAATGTGCACTGTCATTTGAAACAGAACAGAAAATGTTTCTGACCTTTTCCTATTTCATTTGTGGTTTTTGAAATGAAAGAAAAACTAACAGCATTTTTCTGCCATAGAAAGACTTCCCAGGCTTTCTCTCAATGCCCCACCCCAAAATGGGTCTCCCTGGATCCCCTACTCTTACCCCATCTACAGGTCTCCTTTGAGCAGGAGCAGTCCACCTGTTCCTCCAGCCCCACCAGTGCTGTTTTTCAAAATACCACTGACCTCGTGTCAGTAGGAGAGGCAGGATTTGAATCCTGGTTCCCTGGCTCCCAACTGTTTAATGAAACTAGGTTAGTAGTGCTCAAACTGGCCCTTAGGAATAGTCTGAAAAGTGGCTGTGGCCTATTGCTGGGGAACCTAATGAATATGAACGCATCGCAAACAAAACTCCTGCATATTTTGTTCGAAATATCCTAAAAAACCTCACTGGATGGTGGTAGTGTGGGGATTGAGCACCTAGCGGAGCACCACTGCCCTAGGGCACCCTCCTGGCTCGATGCAAATGCTGGTCTTGCATTTCCTGATCTCCAAGACCTGCTCCATCACTTTGTAATATTGTGCATGAAACTCAAATGTAACTAAAACTGTGCATAAGGAGTCAGATTTCCCCTGGAAAACCAGGAGAAGGACTCTGAGTTCCTTTTTTTGTTATTACTTCAGTGGTAAGGGGTGGCATAGTGTGGAATGGCTGGCGCTTCAAGGCACCCATAAACTGCTTGGCTTTATTCTTCCACGCATTATACTGCATTTCAGGACATACCTTTTTTTGCAGTTTGCTCACTTGTCAAGCTGACCGACTAGCTGCATTTTCTAATTAGTGTCCCAGTACGTGAGATTTTATAGCCCATGGCCACATGTTCATCTAGTCTCTGATGCGCTATTAGTCGGCTTGACAATCTGTGGAAATGAGAATTTAGCTCTGGCTTTGTGCCAACCTTTGTTTTATATTGGGAAAACTCCCAGAATGCACTACAACAAGTTAACAGAAATATGGCCTACTGAAGCACTATTTTAGTTACATATGCGAGGAAGTTATAGGCCAGTTTATTGATACCTCCATTATTCTTTAAATGAATTACAAGCCCGATTTCTAAATCAATTGCCAGAGGTATGCAGCATTTCACCTACAGCAATGGGCTTTTCTAAAACTGGCAGTCCACTGTGTGGGTAAAAGTGCATGGAAACTACAGTTTTGTGTGTACAAAATTAACTATGGTAGAAGGAGCTGTTAAGGGTGGTATATGAAACCACATCTAGAAAGAAGTTTTATTTGCATACATTAGTAGGTGTAATGGATGCAGGTGCTTTTTTTGCTGGACAATTTTTAAAGTGAAAATATCAAGACTTATATTCTGAATCTGCAAAATTCACATGTACTCTTCACCAATTTCCATTTAAGAGCGCAGATTTTCAAAGCCATTTCTCAGGGTGAATAGGCTGCCTGATAGTAGTTCATACATATTTAAAGTATTTGGAGGGATCAATTCCAGGTGTGCGCTTGCGCATAGGAAAATCCGGCAGAATCAGAAGGGGAAGCAGAGTGAGGTGAAGGGAAGTCATAACTTCTGTACTTTTGAAAAAGAAAAAATGTGTTTCAGGAAATATCGGGAGCAAATTTCTGTAGCTACTTTTCCCTAAACCTGTTTCCAGAGAATTTTTGCAGATATGCAGGGAAAATAGCCAACCTTCATAGTGTTGATCTCTCCCTAAAGCACAAAAGACATTTTATGCTTATATGCTGTGATAGTTATCACATTTCCTGTTCAGTCTGTTAATTATAGGAAGATGTTGTTGCATCTAAATTTTATTTCTAGTCATGACAGATTGCTGTGAGACAGGGCCATTGAAAGGTGTCCAGGTGTCCCCACAGCCAACCAGATTTTTCAGGATAGCTGTAGAAATGTGCAAGAAACAGAATTGCATACAGTACATGAAAGATCCAATATATGCACATTTGTATTCATATTCAGTGGGACTATCCTGAAAACTAGACTGATTGATTAGGAGCATTGGTTAGGTTTGAGAAGCTCAGATCTAATGTTTTAATCAGTTATTAGTTGAATCCTCTCCTTTGTGTAAGGTTGGACCTTTCAGTTATTTGTGTCTGACAGTGCCTTATGCAGAATATATAGAGTATCAAATAAGCCTCACATCATGAAGAGTCAACACCATGTTCTTCCATGGCCGGCCATGTTGACTTGGCATTTGATGTGTCTTGTGATTATGATGCTTAAATTCTAGAACGAGGGCCTGTTTTGTTTCTTAGGTTCTAACACTACATTTTCACAATATTATGCTAAAACAAGTGGTTCTCCAGCTATTCCATGGGGCACACCTAGCCAATTTGGGTTTTCAGGATATCTACAATGAAATACAATATGCATGACATTGTATGCAAATCTCTCTGGAAATCAATTTGCTGGGTGGGCCTGAGGACTGGGTTGAGAACCACTGACTGACTTAAGGCACGTGAGGTAAAAGCATTGTTTTATAAACCACCTGTACAATTGCTTAGTCTCCAGAAACAAGCAGGAAGTCGATCCTCGCATATGGGTGACGTCTGCGCCGACTGAGCCTGTGTGGAGCATTTTCCCCAGCTTTCAAAGAGAGCCTTTGGGACATGCTGTCATGCATGTGTGGTCCCTTTCTTTCCCAAGGGAGCCATCTTGCTCAGTCTCCCTTTTTCTGTGGAGCCCAACAGACAACTGTCCTGTTTCCCTTAAAAAATCCATGCTAATTATCCTCAAAATAGTTAGTTTCCCGGTTTGTGTACTGGTTCCTCTTCCCGCCTTGAGCCAGTGCTGTTCTCAGCTCCTTCCATCTTTATGATCGAGGCTCACCTTGACTGACATTCACACCCTTTTTTGCATAGGGCTTGTCAACCCCATCTGGGTGTTCCTCACCATGTCCCCCAGTGGCTTAAAAATATGTGACCGCTGCAGTAAAACGATGTCAGTGACAGACACCCACAAAATGCTGCCTGGGCCCATACCACGACAGCACCTCCTGCGACCTGTGCCAGGCCATGATGCCTAAAACCAATAAAGAGGTCTGAGTTGCAGGAAAAACTGTTCCCCAGGTCTGACTAGGCACCAGCCTCCCCAACAGCAAACTCCAAGTCCGAGCATCCTCAGAGTCCCGCGGTGGTGGCGGCCCCTCCGAGAAGAAATTGGACCCTGAGAGAGAGAAGAAAAAATCCCTTTTCTGCTGAGTTTGCACCGGAAAAACCCAGTAATACTGTCTGGAGCAACTCGGGCCGCTTTGAGAAGTGCCCTAGCAAGGTCCTCAAGAAGGATTCCTCATCAAGAATGCACTTGTGAGAGTGCCAGTGCCGGGCCAGAGGTTCTCTATCTGTGCTGAAAGCTGCAGAGCCTTCTGGCTTGGAAACCAGCATGGGGGCCTTGGAGCAGAGTATCGCTGCTATCCTGACCCTGCAGCAGGAAGTGATGGCTGGTTTGTCTGTCTGCATCATCTGCCCCAACAACTGGGCTCCTGACTGTGGTGGAGTCTCCAGTCAAGCCAATCTCAGAGCGTCATCAGCCTTGGGTAAACCCTCGGCAGAGGTCACAGTCCCATTCCTCAGGCATCTGGTCCTCCCCAGCCAATTTCCACAACTCGGACCCCAGGTCTTCCTGAGGCGGCCGGCCATTCAGCCTCTGCCTCGATGTTTGTGTTGCAGGACCTCTAACTTGTAGTCACTGCTCGACTCAGGGTGGGAGACCACCGTTGAGGTGTCCCTGGAAACCAAGCAGCACTGAGATTCCCTCTGACCCAGCAGCCTGGCGCCACTCTCCTCTAGAAGATGTGGCTTTCCATGACTTTGTCAAGGATATGGCCAGAGCCCTCGGTGCAAAGTGAGACAGAGGAAGATCTGCGCTCCAAGGAACTGGAGATTCTTCAGTATGAGTCTCCACCCAAGGAGACTCTTACAGGGCCGGTGTAGTTGATCTTGAGCAGTTGCTACTTGGAATGTAGAAGATGCTGGCCTTGGTGCCGGTGGTGATCTGGCACCTTGATGCAATCTACAGTGTCTGGAAGGGCCCAACTCCCACATAACTCCATAGTCACTGAGTCGATCATGCAGAAACGTAAGATCCAGAAGACCCATTCTTTGGTTCCTCCTGGAAGGGACAATAGAGCCCTTGATGCCCTCGGGCGCAATGTTACCAGGGCTCCATGCTGGGTTGCAGGATTCAAGCCTATGACTTATACATAGGCATGTACCTAAAGGCCCTAACCCAGGAATTGTCCAGGTTTTCAACAGGGCTTATGGGGGAACCCCTCCAGTGGTTCCAATCCCTGACCTCTGGGATCAAGGACTGTTCTACGTTCCTTTTCTGGGTGGCCTATGACAGCTTTGAGTCAGCATCTCAGGTGGTAGCAGCTGGCATTGGCGCCCAATGCCAAACTTGGCTGCAGTCTTCGGACCTTGAGCAATGGGTCCAAGACTAGCTGCTCGACATCCCCTGCACTGGGGAGAACCTGTTCAGCAAACCTATGGCCAACAAGCTGGCCGAGATCGAGGCCAAAGTAGTGACTAGACAGAGGCTCTCCAAGAAGACTTCATCCTTTCCTCATAAAACCATCTGGGAAAGGACCTCTGTTCCGATTGAAAAAAGGGGCCCTTTCAGCAGTCACCACTATCAGCCCTTCTCAGGCCAGCAACAGGGTTCTCAACCTAAGACAAAGCCATGGGGCTCAGAAGCTGAAGGCATAGAAGCCTCAGCTCTTGCCCAATCCAGGGGGAGCTTTTGACTCCCAGGGCAGGGCCTCCCCTCTCCCTGGAGACCTTCACCAGCCCACAGGGGGCTGCCTGGCACTCTTTGCCCACAAGTGGGCCAGTGTCACCTCTGACCAGTGAGTACTGCAGGTGGCAAGGGGGATACCTCCTCCACCTACAGCAGGTACAACCCAGGTTCTTTCCAGGAGAGTCAGTGCGACCTCTCCTTCACCAGACCCTTCTGCTTTCAGAGCTTGCTGGTCTGCTCAGGGACAACACAATAGAGCTTGTATCCAAACACCTATGAAGAAAAGGCTATTACTCCAGATACTTCCTTGTCCCAAAGATAACTGGGGGTCTCAGGCCCATACTAGACCTGGAAACTTAAAACAAGTTTCTGGTGAGGGAGAAGTTAAAATGTTCTCCCTTGGAACACTGCTGCCTTACCTCCACCAGAGAGATTGGCTGTGCTCCTTATACACATCGTTTAGGTCCATTTGCATCCTGATCCACCCCTCTCACAGGCAGTACCTACAGTTTGTGGTGGGAGGAGGATACTACCAGTATAGGGTGCTACCCTTTGGCCTGGCCTCCTCACTAAGGGTCTTTACCAAATGCCTGGCGGTAGTAGCTGCCTACCTGTGCCTACCAAGGGGCTTTTGTCTTCCCCTACCTGGACAACTGGCTCATCAGGGGCAGTACAGCCTCAGAGGTCAGTCAGGCCACAGAGTGTGCAACGCTCCTGCAGCAGCTGGGGTCTGTCATCAACTACCCCAAATCCCATCTCTCTCCAGCCCAAAGCCTGGAGTTCAAGAATACTCACACATTATAGGTCAAGGCCATCCTCCCAAGAGAGAGGGCAGAACGCCTTGGGCAACTGCCAGGAGAGGTACAGTTGCCAGTACCATCTCCTCCTCCACCTACTGGGCCATATGGCCTCGATGGTCCACGTCACACCCTCAGCCCTCTTACACATGTGGACAGCCCAGTGGTGCCTATGCTCACAGTGGACTCAGGCCACAGGCAGGCTATGGGACAGGGTCAAGGTTACCCACCAGCTGGCAGTCCCTCAGCTGGTAGTAAAACTTGTGCCACCTCCAGGTGGGAATGCCCTTCCAGACACCTGCACCAGAGGATCCTGACCACAGACTCCTCCCTCCTGGGTTGGGGGGCACATTGCAGAGACCACTGCACACTGAGCAGCTAGTCTTGGGAGGGGTTACTCCTACAGATCAACCTCCTGGAGCTCAGGGCAGTCTTCTTGGCCCTACGAGCATTCCGCCACAGCCTGCGACACCGACCTGTGCTGATCCAGACAGACAACCAACTCGCCATGTTTTATATCAACAAGTAGGGGGGCACAGGCTCCGTACTCCCTCTGCAAGAAGGCGGTGGCCCTCTCTGCAGCACACAATAGCATGCTTCTGCGAGTGGTGTACCTCCTGGGCCAGTACAACTGTCTAGCAGACAGGCCGAGTCCTTCTCCCACACAAGTGGTGCTTAAACCCCAGAGTTAACTAAGCAGCTCTTCCACTTCTGGGCCCGTGATGGACCTGTTCGCCTCTCCAGACAACAT
The DNA here is from genome assembly GCA_033557465.1 of Ichthyophis bannanicus. Lineage (NCBI taxonomy): Eukaryota > Metazoa > Chordata > Amphibia > Gymnophiona > Ichthyophiidae > Ichthyophis > Ichthyophis bannanicus. The sequence goes on from CM066041.1 coordinate 279,899,486, forward strand.
GCAGCTACCCTGCTTTTGCTCCCGTCAGCTGCACCTAGAGAGAGTGGTGGTGGATGCTTTCTTGATCTTGTGGTCTGAGGGCCTACTCTATGCGTTCCCACTGACCACCCCCCCCCCCCATCCCCTCCCTGGTCGCCAGGAGACTCTGCTGCTTTCCCTGTCAGTGGCACTCCAGTCCCTCTGGGCTGAGCCCTGGACCTCTTGTCCCAGCACAAGGGTCCCCTCCTACACCCCAATTTGGGGTCGCTAACGCTAACAGCAAGGCTGCCGAAGGTAGCATTGGCCCCTTTCAATCTTCCAGGAGGATTTGAGGCGATCCTACTGCCTTTCCAAAAACTCTCCACCAGATGGGCTTATGCCTTTAAGTGGAGAAGGTTCTCTGCTTGGTATGCAGAAAGGAAGGAGAATCCCTTCTCCTGCCATATGCAACTAGTACTTCAGTACCTACTTCACCTGTCACATACCGGGCTAAAGTCTAACTTGGTGAGGGTGCATCTGAGCACCATAGCTGCTCATCACCACCCTATTGAGGGAAAACCTCTCTCGCCAGTCCCTGGTCTCCAGGTTCCTCCTGGACCTCCTGCTATCCAAGCCCCCTCTCCACACTCCAATGGCAGAGTGGGACCTCAATGTGGTGCTCTTCCAGCCCACCAAACCACTGTTCGAGCCCCAGGCCACTTGCCATCTGTGGTACCTGTCTTGGAAAGTGGCCTTTCTGGTGGCCCTTACATCCACTTGAAGAGTGAATGAACTCCAGGCCCTGGTGGCAGATCAACCACATACAAGGTTCTACAAGAACAGGGTAGTGCTCAGCACACATCCCCAAACTCCTGAAGGTTAGTATCTCCTTTCAACCAAAACCAAGAGGTAGTCCTCCCAACCTTCTTTCTGTGGCCTCACACTGGCAGGGAGGAACTAGTACTTCATACACATTGCCTGCTGCCTCCCTCTGGGCTTCTCAGCACTGGCTATCCACTGCATGGGGTGCTCCAGTGGTGGGGTGTCTGTTCCGTTCCGTTCCGATCTGGCTCTTGCTCAGCTTTTCTCATCTACCCTCCACTATCCTGAATCCCTTATCTTACGTTTTGAATTCCTCCCGCCTATCCACTTCTTTTTTTATCTACCCGCCTCCTGCTCTCCACCCTCACCTCTGGGATGCTCTTATCCTCACTATCTCTGACTCCTCTCCAGTTCCAAACCTGTTTTTCCTTGGATTTAAATATCCACTTCCATCTTCCTTCCTCAACCCATGACAAGACATTTACTGCCCTCCTCAGAGACCTCAGCCTCCTGTAGCATGTCACTTCCCCTACCCACACAGCCAATCATACCTTGGATCTTCTCATCACTTCATCCAACTCTCCCTACGCTTCCTTCCATATTCACATCAACCCTCTGCCATGGACTAATCACTTCTGTGTCACCTTCACGATTCTATCTCCACCTTGTAGAGCCTTAGGCCCGAAAGGCAAATCTTCCTCTGCTGTGCCTGACCCTTCACACTCCTGCTTTCCTCAGCACTCTTCCCTCCCCCCCCCCCCTCCACTCTTTTTTGCATTTTCCTTCTGCTGACCAGCTTTTTCCTGTGGATTTCCCTACCCTTGAGACAGGTCCAGGCATCCCTCTGGCACACTCCTGCTCATTCTCTGTAACTTCTCCACTAGACACCTCCTTCCTACTCTTGCCCTGTGGAGTTCCCCAGGGCTGGGTTCTTGCACCTTCGCTTTTTAACATATTTTCCTCACCCCCCTCACTCTCCTGGTGCAGCAATCCAGAGTTTTTGTGTACTATTACACTGATGATATCCTTCTGTACCACACCTCCCCGATGTCCCCCGGATCTCTCACCACTCAATACCTGTCTAACTCATTGCAAGCTGGCTTTCCACTAATCTCCTCTGCTGGCTTTCTACTAATCTCCTCCACCTCAATCCTTCAAAGACATTGGCAATGTGGTTCACCTTTGGAAATTCCTCCCTCTCTCTGGCTTCTATACTCCTAAGTAGCAGAAAGAAGATACCAGGGGTATTGGTTTAAGGAGTAACCCTTGACTCAGAGCTGTCCTTCCATGATCATATCTCTACCATTATACGCCATTCCTTCTTTCTCTGTCAAATCAGGGCTGTTAGCGACATTCTGACCCCCTCCTCGCTCACAACTCTTCTCCTTACACTGGTAATATCTCGCATTGACTACTGTAATGTTTTTGCCAGCCTTCCCAAGCACCAGATTCACTGTCTGCAATTAGTTAAAAACACTGCCGCCCAGATCATATCCCCCACCTCTCGCTACAGCCATATTACACCTCATCTAATCCAGCTTCACTAGTTGCTGGTCCCTCAGTGTATACTCTTCAAAGTCCTAATCCTTACCCACACTCCACAATACCTAGCTGATTCTTTGCAGTTCCGTCCAGTGACCCGTAGCCTCTGGTCCATTCACACAAATCGTCTCAACCTTCCCTCTCCAGCCCGCGCCCACCTTGAGCACAGCCGCAACTCTGCCTCCTTCCTGGCACCATTCCTATGGAATTCTCTCCCCCTTCCCCTCTGCCAGGAGATATCATGCTCTAAGTTCAAAACACCTTTTTTTGCCTAGTCTGTCCTCCCATCTGATCTTCCTGGCTAATCTCTTCCCTGCTCCTCTCACTCCCCTACTCTCCTGTCTCCCCCCTCTCCTTTATCCTGGGTATGCCTGTTGCTTTTATATTGAAGAATTGTAGTTCCTTTCCATTTCTGGCCAAGTTCTTGGCTTTTCTGTAATTTTTTTAATTTATTGTAAATTGCCCTGCTGGTCTCTGAAGGGCAGTATAGCAAAAAACTCGATAAAGATAAAGATTGCAAACGGGCCCTGTCCTTCTACTTACAGTGGACTTGGGCCCATCAAAGGTTCTCAGCTTTTCGTGTCTTTTGACCCCAGCAGACTGAGGCTTCCTGTGACTAAGCAAACTGTCGATTTGGGTGGCAGACTGTTGCCCTTGCTTATGAGCGAGCTGGCCTCTCCCTTGAGTACTGGATCACAGCGCATTGCGTGAGGGCAATGACCACATCTGTGGCCAACCTCCGCTCAGTGCCGGTGATAGAGATCTGCAAGGCTGCCACATGGTCTTCAGTTCATATGTTCGCAGCTCACTACTGTCTGGAGAGCGAGCCCCGCAGGGACAGTGCCTTTGGCCAGGTAGTACTCCGTACTATTCTTGGTTTGTAGGCTACTCCCGCCCTCTGACCCTTCTGTGTTCAGGCTACTGGAGTGATAGTGTTGCTGGATGCTAGGGTCTTGCAGAATCTCTCGGTGGAGACTCAGCTTCTACAATTCATGGCTACCCAATTGGTCACCATTGGTGATGTGGTTCGGTCCTCAGCAGCCTGGAGCTACGGAGTCCCATATGTGAGGACTGACTTCCTGCTTGTTCCTGGAGAAAGTGTAGTTACCTGTAACAGGTTTTCTCCATGGATAGCAGGAGTGTATCGGTCCTCACAACCCTCCCCCCTCCTCTGGGAGTTGCCTCCCTACCTTGTTTTAGTTTTTACTGCCATTCTAGCTATATCATCTTACTGAGCAAGATGGCACCCTTGGGTGGGAAGGGGACAATGCAGGTGTGGTAGCATGTCCCAAAACCTTTCTTTGAAAGCTGGGGAAATGCTCCGCGCAGGCTTAGTCGGCGCTGACATCGCCCATATGCGAGGACTGATTCCTGCTGTCCCTGGAGATCACATGTTACAGGTCAGTAACTACGCTTTTTCAACTAACATTAATTTTCTTTGCCTAGAAAGTGAATTAGTCAAGATTTGGACCTATACCTTCAAGTGTATATAAAGATTAATATCTTTTAGACCAGTATTTTTCACTCCCATTCATCAATGGCCATAAACAGGTCAGGTTCTCCAGGAACAAGCAGGAAGTCAGTCCTCATTTTGGGGTGACGTTGGCACTAACTGAGCCCGCACAGAGCAATTCCCCAGCTTTCAAAAAAAGCCTTTGGGATTGCTGCCATGCATGCGTGGTCCCCTTCCCACCCAAGGGTGCTATCTTGCTCAGTTTCCCTTTTTCCATGGAGCCCTTCGGACGCACGTCCTTGTCTCTTGGAAAAAGTGTTTCGTTTTGGCCTCTGGCCCTCTTTTCCGGTAGTACCAGTCCTCTCCCATCCTCCCCTTCGCTCCCTTTTCTCCGAGCAAAGGGGGAGGTCTTTTCCTGCCTTTTAGAAACTTTTTTCTATTCGGGCCTTTTCGTGCCCTTTTCAACCACTGGCCTTGAAGGCCTTTGACCTAGCAGGGGTCCTTTTTACCCCAATGGCCACCTGTTTAAAAAAAAAAAAAAAGTGACAATGCTCCAAAAATGTCGCTCAGACACCCATGACTGCTGTCTCTGGTCTCTGGGAGCCGACCATAACCCAGAGCTCTGCTCTCTGTAAGAAAATATCTGCCAAGGCCCTGCTAAGTCATAAGTAGAAGTCCAATGACATTTTTCATAAGGCAGCCCCAGAATCCCCGGTGGCATCCTCGGCCATCCCTCCGCTGCCAGGATCCCCCGCAGCGGCCCCGTGTTCAGCAGCTCTCCAAGGGTTCCCTGATGTGGAGAGACACAAAAAAGATCTTGAAGTCACTGTCGGTGGCTTCAGACAAGCACGAGTTCTCGTGTTTGGTCGCTCAGCCCTCCCTGGCATTCCTGAGAGTTGGATAAGGAGCAGCTTCAAAAGGTACCTTGTACAGATGTGGAGGCCTCCAGCGATGGCACCCGGTCTCCTGAGGGTCGTCCTGGTAAGGACCCCCTCTCCTCTTCCATGCTAGACCCGGTAACCCCAGTGTTGGCATCGCGGGAAGCCATTCCCGCATGAGAGTCCCGAATGCTGGCACTAGAGTGCAGCGTTTCTGCCACCTTGGCTGCCCAGCAGGCACTTATGCCCAGCATGGCTGGCCCATGCCTCAAGAGGGATGCCAAAATCTGCCCTGGAAACCCCTGAGAGCTTTAGGCCTCGTGAGGGTCCTCAGCACCGGTCTCGCTCGCCTTCCCGTTCCTCTGGGGTGAGATCCTCCAAGGCCAGTGCCTCTGGTTCCAAGCGGGCTTTGGCCTCTGGACAGGGTGACCAGCCGGACTCTTTTTCGGACCTCTTGGGCTGGGAGTCAGACGGGCATATCTCCCTGGAGACCCACGCCCGCAGGGACCTTCCTTCAGACCCATCCCCACCCTTCTCCCAGAGGCATTCACTTCCCAAGGACATGTCCTGTCTGGTGTTTGTGGGACATGGTGCGGGCCCTCAAGCTGGCCACGCAGGCTGAGGAAGAACAGAGGGTGGAGGAACTTGACATCTTACAGTATGAGTCCCCTCCTCGGAGTCCATTACAGTCCCAGTGCCTCCCATTCTGTCCTGGCTGCTCCTCTGCATGTGGGAGGTGCCTGCCTCAGTCCCCATTGTGAGCAAATGCCTCAACGCCCTGTATAGGGTTCAGCATGGCCTGGGGTTCCAGAAGACCTAGCTTCTGCACACCTCCATGGTACCAGAATTGGCGATGCAGAAGCAAAAGAGCCCGAAGTCACATTCTTCAGTCCTGCTGGGCAGGGAGTCCAGAGCCCTCAATGCTCTGGCATTCAGCCTACCAACTGTACATTGGCATGTTCCTTCGTGACCTCGCAAAGGAGCTTGGTGTGTTTTCCACAGGTCTCGGGTTCCAGACCCTCATGAGGTCTGTCATGGACTGCTCAAAGTACCTCTCCTGTACTGTGTGCAATGGGTTTGAATCCCCTGCCCGAGTGGTGGCGGCCGGCATCGGGGCCTGGCACCAGGCATGGCTCCAGTCTTCGGACCTGGAGCAGTGGGTCCAGGAGAAGCTCTTGGATGTCCTCTGCCTAGGTGGACAACTGTTTGGCAAGCCCATGGAAGATAAGGCCACCGAAATTTGAAACGGAGTTTGTAAGTCGAACCCACCTTCCGTGTAAGACTTCCCAAGGAAGAAGCAGCAGACAAAGAAGCTATTCTTCCAGAGAAAGGGGCTCCCCTACCGGGTATATTCACCCTACCCACCCACCCCCGCACTGCCCTCCGGCATGCAGGATAAGGGGGGAGCGCACAGCCATCGCAAGCCTAAAGGGCCCAAAACCCAGCCACTGGTGCCACTCCAGCTCACTCAGGGGTTTTGACGCTGAAAGCATAGCTTCTCACCCTCTGGCGGCACTTCTGCCCATGGGGGAGGGGACGCCTGTCCCTCTTTGCCCTCCAATGGGCATCGATCATGTCAGACACCTGGGTCCTCAGAGTTGTCCGGAATGGTTATCATCTTCACCTGGACAGACTTCCTTCTCCCTTCTCCCCAGCAGAGGCTTCTCGGCTTCCTTTGCACCAGGCTTGCTTGCAACAGCAGCTAACCAGCCTTCTTGGCTAAAGGTCGAGGGTTCTACTCCAAATACTTCCTCGTTTCGAAGAAGACGGTGGGCCTATGCCCCATCCTTGATCTCGGGAACCTGAACAAGTTTCTGGTGCAGGAGAAGTTCAAAGCACTATCGCTTGGTGTCCTGCGGCCCTTCCTCCAGCAGGGCGATTGTCTATGCTCCTTAGACCTCAGGGATGCTTATGCCTACATTCTGGTCCACCCTCAACACAGGCAGTACCTGCGCTTCAGGGTGCAGGGAGAGCACTACCAATACCGGGTGCTCCCCTTTGGGCTCGTGGCTGCCGCCCACCTCCAGCAGCAGGGCATACCCCTTTTTCCCTTACCTAGACGACTGACTCATCTCGGGGGCATCGACCGGGGAAGCCTGACTTGCAGCATTGTGCACAATCCTCCTCTAGCGCCTTGGCTTCCTGGTCAGTTACTCCAAATCCCACCTCGAACTGGTGCATAAGAGCATAAGAACATAAGACATGCCATACTGGGTCAGACCAAGGTCCATCAAGCCCAGTATCCTGTTTCCAACAGTGGCCAATCTAGATCATATGTACCTAGCAGTTTCCCCAAAAGACACAGGTTCCGCAATGCTTGTACTGGGTCAAGCATTGATATCCTGGGTCCCTTCTTAATAATGGTTTATGGACCTTTCCTCCAGGAACTTGTCCAAACCTTTTTTTCAACCCAACTACACTAACAGCCTTTACTACATCCTCCGGTAACAAATTCCAGAGTTTGATTACACGTTGAGTGAAAAAATATTTTCTTTTATTAGTCTTAAATAGTTTACCCTGTAGCTTCATTGCATGTCCCCTAGTCTTTCTATATTCTGATAACATAAACAGTCGATCTACGTTTACCTGTTGCACTCCGTTCATTAATTTATAGACTTCTATCATATCTCCCCTCAGCCGTCTCTTTTCCAGGTGAAAGAGCCCTAACCTTTTTAGCCTGCCTTCATAGGAGTATCCTTCCATCCCCTTTACCATTTTGGTGGCTCTTCTCTGAACCTTTTCTAATAACTCTATATCCTTTTTAGGATACGGCGACCAGAATTGCACACAATATTCAAGGTGCGGTCTCACCATGGAACGATATAGAGGCATTATAATATCTTTTGTTTTATTTTCCATTCCTTTCCTTATGATACCTGGCATTCTATTTGCTCTCTTGGCTGCCGCTGGGCCGAGGGTTTTAACATGTTATCCACAATGACGTCTGGGTGGTGGTTCCTAATGTGGACTCTTGCATTGTGTAACCATAGTTAGGGTTGTTCTTCCCTAGGTGCATAACTTTGCACTTGTCCACATTAAATTTCATCTGTCATTTTGATGCCCAGTCTTCTAATTTATCAAGATCCTCTTGCAATTTTCCACAATCCTCTTGGGTTTTAACAACGTTAAATAGTTTTGTGTCATCTGCAAATTTGATAACCTCACTCGTCGTCCCACTTTCCAGGTCATTTATGAATATGTCAAAAAGCAGCGGACCCAGCACAGATCCCTGGGGTACACCACTTTTCACCTTTCTCCATTGGGAAAATTGGCCATTTAGCCCAACCGTCTGCTTTTCTATCTTTTAACCAGTTCTTGATCCACAGTAGTACACTGCCTCCTATCCCATGACTCTTTAGTTTTGCCAGAAGTCTCTGATGGACCTTGTCAAAGGCTTTCTGAAAGTCCAGATACACTATATCAACCGACCCACCTTTGTCCACCTGTTTATTCACACTTTCAAAAAAACATAACAGATTAGTAAGACAAGATCTTCCTTGTCTAAAGCCATGTTGGCTGTCTCCCATTAGGCCATGACTATCTACATGCTGAGTTATTTTATTCTTTATGATGGTTTCTAAAGTACTGACGTGAGGCTCACTGGTCTGTAGTTTCCCTGATCACCCCTGGAACCCTTTTTAAAAATTGATGTTACATTGGCAATTCTCCAGTCTTCAGGTACTAGAGATTATTTTAATGATAGTTCACAGATTACTAATAGCAGGTCTGCAATCTCATATTTCAGTTCTTTCAACACCTTTGGATGTATACCATCCGGCCCAGGTGATTTGCTACTCTTCAGTTTATCTAATAGCTGTAATACATCTTCCCGATGTATCGATATTTCCTTCAATTCTTCCGCACCTTTAAATACCACTTCAGTCATGGGTAACATCCCTACATCTTTCTCAGTAAAGACCGAAGCAAAGAATTCATTGTCTCTCTGCTATTGCCTTGTCGCCTCTTAGTGCCCCTTTAACTGCTCTATCATCTAATGGACCAACTGAGTCTCTCACAGGTTTTTTGCTACGAATGTACTTGAAAAAATCTTTATTTCGCGTTTTTGCTTCCACAGCAAGTTTCTTCTCAAATTCTCCCTTTGCCTGCCTTATCAATGCCTTGCATTTGACTTGCCAGTGCTTGTGCTGTTTCCACTTCTTAAAAGAGGGCTGCTACACAGTACCCTGTCCTGTGCTGCTGAGGTAAGCTATATTCTTATTTGATTTAAATTATAGCTCTTTGCTGTTGCTAGGCTCTAACTTATTATGAAATTTAAACTACAAGCTCTTTGTGTTCTAAATTTTAACCAGAAAGCTATCTTCTGTGTTTTTAAATTTAAACTAAAAGTACTTTGCTGATATTAGGCCCCGAGTGACTATTAAATTTAAACTACAAGCTCTCTGCTGGGTATGAAATTTAACCAGAAAGCTCTCTTCTGTTTTTTAAATGTAAACTTAAACTGCTGCTACTAGGCCCTGACTGATTTAACAAAAAATAGCGGGTTCACAGATTAATTAGCTTTAATTAAAAGAATTCCTTTCAGAAAATTCCCAGAAGTATATACTCACAATTGCAGATCTCTCTCCAGAAGTAACAGTCCCTTTTTCTAGTCCTTCAAGACTGAGGATCACAGAGCTCTGGTTGAGCTATTTATGCCTATGCTTCTAAGGTAAGCTGTGACCAACTTCCTGGATGATTAACAGTCCTTGCTTGGATAGAAGGAGTCTTTCAAAATGGCCTTTTGATCTGCCACCTGGTGTTTACACCTATTGAAAACGTTTCACAGGTCTCTTGCCCCCTAGGTAGAAGACCTCTTTGTAAAGGTCTCTAGAAGACTATTTGGTGCTCAGAGTACTGACCCTGTTTTGCTTTTTGTGCTAATCTATATTCTTATTTGGTTTAAATTATAGCTCTTTGCTGCTGCTAGGCTCTAACTTATTATGAAATTTAAACTACAAGCAGACCCTGGAGTTCATTGGTGCACTCCTAGACACGGAGCAGGCAACAACTTTCCTGCCCCAGGACCATGCGGATGGTGTCTGCGCCCTGGCGGCCAAGGTCCAAGGCAGGGCTTGGGTTCCAGCATGAGCCATGTTGTGCCTCCTGGGACACATGGCCTCCACCGTCCACTTTGTTCCCCACACCTGCATGCACATGCGGACAGCTCAGTGGTGCCTCAGGACACAATGGAGCCAGGCCTCCGGCTGCCTTCAGGACCCTGTCCAGGTCTCCCGCAGTCTTTACACCTCCCTGCATTGGTGGCAGGATTCCCAAAGCCGCCTTCAAGGAATGCCCTTCCAGGCCCCACAGCATGAGCTTGTCCTGATGACAGATGCCTCCTTGCTGGGTTGGGGAGCCCACTGCAGTGACCTCCACACCCAGGGACAGTGGTTGCCCGAAGAATCTCAACAGCAGATCAACCTGCTCGAGCTTCGGGTGGTCCAGTGGGCCTTTTAAGTACCACCTGAGGGGAAAGTCAGTGCTTGTGCAGACCAACAAGAGGGTATCCATATTCTACATAAACAAGGAGGGGGGGAACAGATTCCTGCACACTCTTGTCAGGAGGCAATCCTCCTTTGCTCCTTTGCCATTCACCGAGGCATGACCCTCAGGGTGGTCTATCTCCCGAGCCAGGAGAATGTCCTCGCAGACAAACTCAGCAGAATCCTCCGCCCACACGACTGGCGCCTAGATCCAGAGGTGGCCAGCTTCTTGTTCCATCAGTGGGGGACTGTCTGTGAACCTGTTTGCCATCCCCGGTGAATGTGTGGTACCCTCTCTTCTGCGGGCCTGTTCCACACCTGAGCAGGTTGGCCCCAGATTCTTTCCTCTTGGATTGGACCTCCGGGCTTCTTTACACCTTCCCCCCCCCCCCAACCCCACTCCTCTCATTGTGAGCAAGCTTCAATGATTCTCATGGTTCCCTCATGCCTTCAACAGCCTTGGTTCCTGCTTCTGCTCTGGCTCTTGTCCGAGCCTCCAGTCTCGCTAGGCTGTGCCCCAAGTCTAACAGAGGAGGAGAGGCGTGTGCTCCACCCGAACATGGCCTCATTGTCCCTGACAGTCTGTCAGCTGAAGGGATCTCCTTAGCCTTGCTGCACCTCCTGGGGGAGGTCAAGGAGGTCATCCTCAAGTCAAAGAAGGACTCGACGAGGCGAGCTTATGCCTTTAAGTGGCAGCGTTTCTCGACCTGGTGCTCCGAGCTCCAGATAACCCATTCTCCTACTCTCTCCGGTATGTTCTCCAGTACCTCCTCCACCTCTTGAAGGAGGGACCAAAGACCAACTCTGTCAGGGTGCACCTGAGCGCCATCTCTGCTAACCACCTCCCCATAGAGGGTAAACGCCTCTCAGGGCAGCCCCTGGTCTCCCGCTTCATGCAGGGCTTCTTATTTATTGTATTTATTTATTTTTCTTATATACCGCGCTCTTCAGTATCAGCGCGGTTTACATTGAACAAAACTTCAGTGCAGAATATCTGCACTGGACTTACAGTATAACAATGTAACTTAAATGTAGTTAAGCAGTGTAACTAGATAAGTTAGAAAAGGACAGGGTAACTATATACAGATATATACAGGTAGTACAACATATGCTCACGAGTATCAACGGCGTGTAGCTGTTGTCTCGATAGTGTATTAACTGACAGTAGTGTGAAGAGACGTTATTTGTCAGGGGGATCCAGGTCTGGGGGATCTGAATTTGGAAGGTTAGGTTTCGAACTTGTGTGGTGGTTGTTCGTGGGTTACCTATATAAGGCATCGGGAGTGGTTTGCTGTGGATAGTGCTCCTGATCAGTTAAGTATTGTAGGAAGAGGTGATGCTTGAGTGCCTTCCTAAATTGTAAGAAGTCATTCATAGCCCTAATAGCTGGTGGTAGTGCATTTCAGCAGGTAGGTGTGTAAAGTAGGGTTGCCAACTGGCTCCAGATGCGCCCGACACACTTGATCCAGTCCTAGGTTTACCCCACTGCATGCAGGGACATGTAGTTCTGATTTTTCCATTGCATTCCATAAGAAAAGCAAGACTACATGTCCCTGCATGCAATGGGGTAAACCCAGGACTGGATCAAGTCTGTCGGGCGCATCTGGAGCCAGTTGGCAACCCTAGTGTAAAGCGAAAACGCTCTGGACCTGGCTGCTTGTGAGCATTTTGTGAGCTGATTTGGTAGGGTGAAAGTATTTATAGCGGCTGATCTTCTTGCTCTGTTGGATGGTGTCATCTGAATGAGGTTTCTGGCTGACTGCAGAGGAGCAGTTGTTTATGGCTTTGAATGTCAAGGACATCACCTTGAACGTGATCCTGCTTTTGATTTTGAAGCCAGTGCAGGTTCTTTAGTATTGGTATATACTTTCCAAGCCTCCCATCCGGCCTCCTCTGGCAGAGTGGGAGCTGAACATCGTGCTCATGCAGCTCTCACAGCTGCCCTTCGAGCCGATGGCAATGTGCTCCCTTCGGCACCTCTCCTGGAAGGTGGTCTTCCTGGAGGCTCTGACCTTGGCTCGGTGAGTCAGCGAACTCCAGGTCCTCAGAACCTGGTCCAGGGGGTCTCAGCTATATGGCAGAGCTACTCAAATCCGGTCCTGGAGGTCCACAACCCTGCAGGTTTTCGGGATATCCCTAATGAATATGCATGAGAGATATCTGCATTAGAGAGAGCCTGCCAACCTGACTGGTTTGTGGCCCTCCAGGGCTGGATTTGGAGACCCCTGCCTTACACCTCTGTCATTTAAGATTGTGAGTGGGCAAGGTGCAGATGTCCAAGACATCAAAAAGTCTAGATAGAATTTGTCACATTCCTCCTCGCTTCTCACCACCACCAAAATATTGACTTCATGCCGACCAGGCATCAGTGGTCTTACGTACTCTCGACTGCAAGAGGGCTCTTGTCTTCTACTTGCAGCGCACCCAGGCTCATCGCAAGTCCGATTGGCTGTTTCTTGCCTACGATCCCAACCGCCTGGGGCAAGCAGTCTCCAAGTGCACCCTCTCTGGGTGGTGGACTGCATCACCTTCGCCCAGGCTTTGGTGGCTTCGCTGCACTCAGTGCCTCTAGCGGACATCTGCCGGGCTGCGACCTGGTCTTCAGCGAACAACTTCGCTTCACATTACTGCCTGGAGAGGGAGTCCCAATGGGACAGCACCTTTGGCCAGGCTGTACTCTGTAATCTGTTTGGGGTATAAGCAACTCCTGCCCTCCAACCCTTCTTCGGCTACCAAGAGCTTCAATGGCATACAATGGAAGTAATAGATTTGCATGCATTCTGCTTCTCGTGTATGTTAATCTGTCTCATGCATATTCATTAGCCCATGTTTCAGAATCCTCCTATTTGTGCCCTTAAAGTAGTAGTCAAAATCTTCATTTTTTTATAGTGCTACAAGGCGTATGCAGCTCTGTACAGAGACATGATTAGACTATAAGCTCTTATGAGCAGGGATGGTCTCTCACAAGACACAACACAAGTTGGGACTAGAATACATCTAGCGGAGTGGTAAGGAAGCGCAGGAGGTGAACAGGAGACTAGAAACATAGGCCATGTGTTTTTTTTCTGTCATTTTTCTGTCTAGTCTGTCCTTACATATCATCATCCACTACAACAGTCCCCTTTTTTCCTTTAGAGATCCTCTGTGTTTGTCCCATGCTTTTTTGAATTCAGATACTGTCCTCATCTCTACCACCTCTACTGGGAGACTATTCCACAGATCCCCCACTCTTTCCGTAAAGAAATATTTCCGCACATCACTCCTGAATCTATCCCCTTTCACCTTCATCACATGTCCCGTAATAGCAGAACTTGCATTCAATCGAAAGAGGCTCTCCCCCTGTGCATTTATGCCACAGAGGTATTTAAACATCTCGATCATAAAACCTCTATCCCGCCTTTCCTCTAAGGTGTACATATTAAGATCCTTAAGTCTGTCCTCAAATGCTTTTATAATGAAAACCACTAACAATTTTAGTAGCCACCCTCTGTACTGACTCCCATCCTGTTTATATTCTTTTGAAGGTGCAATCTCCAGAATTGCACACAATACTCCAAATGAGGTCGCATCAAAGACTTATACAGAGGCACTATCGCCTCCCTTTTTTTTCTGCTGGACATTCCTCTCTCTATGCACCCAAGCATCCTTCTAGCTTTTGCTGTCGCCTTTTCTACCTGTTTAGCTACTTTAAGATCATCAGACACCACCACGCCTAGGTCCCGCTCTTCTTTAGTGGACAAAAGTACTTCAGCCCCTATACTATATTGCTACCTTGAATTGCTGCAGCCCAAATGCATGACCTTACATTTTTTAACCTTAAATCCCAGCTGCCAAATTCTAGACCATTCTTCAAGCTTAGCTAGATCCCTCCTCATGTTATCTACACCTTCCTGGGTGTCTACTGTACTGCTATTGCAGATTTTGGTATCACCTGCAAAGAGGCAAACCTTACCCGACAGCCCTTCCGCTATATCACTAACAAAGATGTTAAAAAGGGATAGAGGGATCAGGATAGGGAGTGAATTAATGGTTCCTTCAGGCCCCCATTCAATTACTTCAACATCTTATATGCCAGAAAAAGCCAGTCACTCCAGCAGAGTATAGAATCAAGAATACCTTAAGCCCAGTTCCAGGTCCAAAATAAAATATGACTAAACTGGAAATGCTAATGCCCTGACACCATTCAGGGGCATGAAAAGTTTTTTTTCTTCTTGGTCTGGCTATGGCATGGGTTTTATTTCACAAGAAATAGGGACACTAAGCTGAGGTGAAGGAGTTAAAATATCGTATTACTGGTACGATAAGAGGAAGTAATATTCCTTTCATATGTCATGGTTGAGACCCTAACTTTAAATATGGTGCTTATCTATGGAGGCCAGACATCTGTGAGGACACTGAGATGGAAATATTAGAAAAGAGGTACCTACACAGCAAGGGTTTAAGAACAACATAAGAACATAACTGCCTTACTGGGTCAGACCAAGGTCCATCAAGCCCAGTATCCTGTTTCCAACAGTGGCCAATCCAAGTCACAAGCACCTAGCAGGCACACAGGTTCTATAATGCTTGTCCTGGGACAAGCAGTGGATTTCCTGGGTCCTCTTTAATAATTGTTTATGGACCTTTCCTGCAAGAACTTGTCCAAACCTTTTTTAAACCCAGCTACACTAACAGCTTTTACTGTAATCTCCAGGAACAAGCAGGAATGTAGTCTTCACATATGGGTATCGTCAGTACCGACAGAGCCTGCGCGGGAATGCTCCCCAGCGTCCAATTAGAAAGCTTTTGGGAGCATCCCACAGCGCCTGCGTGCTGCCTTCCCGCCTTTCCCAACTGCCTCTCTCCAGTTCTTCGTTTTCCGCGGAGCCAACAGGTTGTCGTTCTGTCACCGCAGAAAATTTTTTTCTTATTCCTTTTTTGTGGTCGCGTCTGCCTTCCTCAACGCTATACCGGTACCGCTGGTGGTTCTTTCTTTTTAATATATACTATTTTTTTCTATTTTAATATATACTATTTTTTTTCCAAATTTTTCTTTTCCAGATGCACATGCCATTTTGGGCCTTAGGCCCAAAATTTCCTCCACTATGGAAAAACCCGCTTCGGGTTTCAAAAAGTGCACCAAATGTGGCGGTACCATCTCAGTCACCGACACCCATGAGTGGTGTCTTTAAATGTTTAGGTCCTGACCACTCCATCTCCGAGTGTATGGCTTGTGCCATGATGTCCAAGAGGGGTCGACAAAACCGAACTTCTAAGCTCAGCACCCTTTTTCCCTCTGCAGCTTCTGTGGCATAGACGTCTTCCAGGGCTTCGTCTTCCTCCCATGGATCTCAGGTAACTAAACATAAGTCTGGCCGGTCCTCAAAGGGTAGATCTCCTTCCAAGCATCGAGATGCCTCTGGCGTTGCCCTTGAGGGTTCTGTACTGGCAAAAGTGCCCCGGGTGGAGGCTTCGGCTTCCAAAGCATTATAGGGGCTACAGGATGTTCTTGAGGCCTTGACCTCTGCAGAACTACTGGTGCCATGCTCAGGGGTACCGGCTGTTTCCTCCAGTACCGATACCCAGGCATCAGCAGCATCGATAGACCAGAGGTTCCTGGATATTGAACGCAGTCTGGCGGCTCTCCTTGCAGCATCGATACCCTCGGAACTGCGTCACAGTTCAATCGGTATCGAAGCCGGTACCAGTACCGACAGTATCGGCATCAGTGTCTGCTTTGCCGGCACCTAGTCATGCGATGCCTTCTGGTACCAATACACCGGTACCGATTCCCCCTGGTACCGACTTCGGTCAGTACAGGTATCGGGCTCTTCAAGAGCATCTGGACAGAAGGTACTTCAAATCCTCGGAGGAGTCTGAGGATTCTGACAGCTCTGTAGGTAATGGAATACTTCTCCCAGAGGAGCCTTCCTCTCCTAAACGTAGGATGTCTCCTCCAGAAGATATCTCCTTTCAGGATTTCATCAGGGAGGTGGCTCGAGGTCTGTCTATTACTGTGACTCCTGAAACAGAGCCCAGGGCTAAGGAGTTGGAGATTTTACAATATCCCAAAGCTCCTAAGGAGGCAGCTACCTTGCCTATCCATGAGATCTTACATGATCTCATGTTGAGAATGTGGGAGACACCTCTTACCACCTCTCCTCACTCTGACTGGATACCATGTATCGAGTCCCTCCTTGTCCTGGTTTCCAGAAAATTCAGCTTCCTCACCACTCTATTGTAGTGGAATCAGCTATGAGAAGGATCAGGAGTGCAAAGAGGCATGCCTCTAATCCTCCAGGACGTGAGTGTAGAACTTTGGATGCCTTTGGACGTCGTACTTTCCATGCTTTCTGCCAGGATCAGTTCCTATATTTTATATATGGGAATGTTCCTTAAAGAAGTCACAGGAGACTTGGAGATTTTAAGCCCTCTCCTTCCTGATGACAAGAGGCAGGATTTTCTCACACTGGTTAAACATGCCCAGGATGTTTCTAAGTTTGTCAATCGTGCAACTTTTGACTGTTTTGAGTGCATAAGCAGAACCTCTGCCATTGCCATAGGTGTACATAGAATTGCCTGGCTCCAGGCATCCGATTTGCAGCTCTGGGTAAAGGACAAACTGGGCAGTATCCCTTGTACAGGTGAGAATCTATTCGGCAAAAATTGGCAAGAGAAAGCCAATGAGTTGGATGCTGACAACTCCACTTTGGATAGGTTGTCCAAAGCCAGCTGATCCTGCAAGAATGGTTTCTTGAAAGATTTCTTTCTTCTCAAAAGGTTTTATCCCTCTTATTCCCAGGAGGGATGTTCTGCAGGTCAGCCTGCCAGAGTCAGCAACCACCTAAACAAAGGAAAGCAAAGACTGCTAAG
Source organism: Ichthyophis bannanicus (assembly GCA_033557465.1). Classification (NCBI taxonomy): domain Eukaryota; kingdom Metazoa; phylum Chordata; class Amphibia; order Gymnophiona; family Ichthyophiidae; genus Ichthyophis; species Ichthyophis bannanicus. Next base: position 279,916,474 of record CM066041.1, read on the forward strand.
CCTCAACCGTCTCAGCAGTCTCAGCCTCCACAAGGCCTTTGACTTTCATCTAGAGAACTTAGCCTTCCTGGCCCTCAATGGACCAGAGCCTTCCACCATTCCAGGAAGGTTGTGTCATTTTGCCCCCAGATGGGGGCAGATAACAGCAGAACTTTGGATACTCTCCATTATAAAAGAGGGGTACAAGCTTCACATTTTGTGCATGCCCCCTCCCACAATGGTAAGACAGTTCAATTCTCAGACCTATCTCATCAACCTGTTAGATCAAGAGGTCACTATGCTTCTTGCCCAAGGGGCAATACAAGAAGTACCCATTCATCAACAGGGTACAGGGTTTACTCCCCTTATTTCCTTATCCCAAAGAAAACAGGGGGACACAGACCTATTTTGGACCTCAGAAAATTGAACAAATTCCTGTTCAAAGAGAAATTCAAGAAGATTTCTCTGGGATCTCTGCTGCCATACCTTCAGAGTCAGGATTGGCGTTGTTCTCTAGATCTCAAGGATGCGTACACTCATGTTCTCATCCATCCAACTCACAGAAAATTCCTTCAGTTCCTTTTTCAAGGAAAGCACTACCAATACAGGGTGCTTCCTTTTGGCCTGGCCTCAGCACCAAGGGTGTTCACGAAATGTATGGCTGTGGTAGCAGCATTTCTTCACACTCTAGGAATATTCATCTTCCCCTACTTAGACGACTGGCTCATTTGAGCCCCATCAAAGTCAGAGGCCAGGACTTTTCTATCTTGCACAATGCGTATCCTTCAGTATTTGGGTCTGGTCATAAACATCCCAAAATCCAGTCTAACTCCCACTCAATCTCTAGAGTTCCTAGGAGCTTTGCTGGATATGAGATAAGCAAGGGCCTATCTCCCCCAGGCCCGTTGCCTTCGCATGGTGCAGTTAGCTTCTCAAGCAGTGCTAAAGCCTCGCCTCACTGCTCGAGAAATGTTACAACTACTAGGCCACTTGGCATCTACCGTGCATGTGGTTCCTTATGCTCGCCTCCACATGAGAGCAGCCCAGTGGAGTTTATCCATTCAATGGACCCAGGCATCAGGGTGCCTGTCAGACAAAATAGCAAACACAAATCGCCTTATTTTGTCCCTCCAATGGTGGCAGTCAACTCAAAACCTGTTGCTGGGGTCCCCATTTCAACAGCCTTTACCCCAGGCAACTCACACAACATATGCTTCTCCAGTGGGTTGGGGAGCTCATCTGCAACACCTCTCCACTCAAGGCACTTGGACGCCACAGGAGACTCATCTACACATCAATCTCTTGGAGCTCAGAGCAATCTTCCTTGCTCTGCGAGTGTTCCACAACCTGCTCAGTTACAAGACTGTCCGTATGGATGAGGACTATCAAGTAGCCATGCTCTACGTGAACAAGCAGGGAGGAACAGGCTCTCTGTTGCTTTGCAACGAAGCTTTGCGACTATGGGCCCTCGCCAGAGAGCATCAGATTCATCTCCTGGCAGTGTATCTTCCAGGTATCCAAAACTCTTGGGCAGACAGACTCGGTCGAGTTCTGCTTCCACACGAATGGTCTCTACATGCAGACCAGGTGGCCAAGATTTTTCAAATTTGGGGAACCCCAGACATAGACCTCTTTGCAAGTCCGTTGAATGCCAAACTTCCCCAGTTCTGTTCCAGAATTCCGGCTCAGGGCTCTCAGGCCAAGGATGCTTTCCTCCTTCATTGGGGTCAAGACTTCCTGTATGCCTTTCCACCCATTCCCCTGATCCCCAAAACCCTGTTCAAGCTTCAGAGAGACAGAGGCCGTATGATTCTCATAGCTCCATATTGGCCACGGCAAGTGTGGTACCCTATGCTTCTACATCTCTCTCAAGCTCCCTCTCTGGAGTTAGGCTCTGCTCCAGATCTCCTGTCTCAGGAGGCCAGAATGTTATGGCATCCCAGTCCCCAGTCTCTACATCTCAGGGCTTGGTTGCTGAAGACCTAGATCTTCAAGATCTTAACCTTCCTCAGCAAGTAAAGGATATCCTTTATGCTTCTAGAAAACCTTCCACAAGACGCTCTTATGCTTTCAAGTGGAAAAGGTTTACCATATGGTGCTCGCAGAGGGGTCTTAACCCCCTTGCGATACCTCTGGAATCATTTACTAGAGTATCTCCTTCATTTATCCAATGCAAGACTTAAACCTAACTCAGTAAGAGTCCATTTAAGTGCTATTGCGACTTCTTTCAAGCCTTTAAATGGACAACCTATTTCCTCCCATCCTCTCATAGCAAGATTTATGAGAGGCCTTCTTCTAACTAAGCCTCCCATTAAGCCACCACCCGTGGCATGGGAATTAAATCTGGTTCTTGACCAGCTCATGAAGCCACCTTTTGAGCCTTTAGCTACTACCTCGTTGAAATTCCTTTCTTGGAAAGTGATCTTTCTCACTGCAATCACATCAGCATGTCACATCAGTGAGTTGCAGGCACTAGTGGCTGATCCACCTTATACAAGGTTCCATCATGACAAGGTAGTCCTTAGGACTCATCCACACTTTATGCCAAAAGGTGGTCTCGCCTTTTCATTTAATCCAAGCGTTCCACCTGCCTGTGTTTTTTCCAAGGCCTCATGCATCTAATGCAGAAAGGAATCTTCATACTTTGGACTGCAAAAGAGCTTTAGCCTTTTACTTGCAAAGAACACAGCAACATAGGAAGTCCTCTCAACTTTGTTGCTTTTGATTCTTCTCATTTGGGACTTCCAGTCTCCAAGAGAACATTGTCCAGCTGGATTGCTCAGTGTATTTCCTTTGCCTATCAGAATAAGAATCTTCCTCTGGAGGGCCATGTCACAACTCACAATGTGAGAGCCATGGCAGCTTCAATGGCTCATCTGCACTCTGTGTCTATCGACGACATCTGTCGAACAGCCACTTGGGCCTCGGTTCATACCTTCACAGCCCATTACTGCTTGGAGAAGGACTCCCGCCGGGATGCCTTGTTTGGTCAGGCTGTATATTTTCTCTTATTAGTCTGCATTGTAGCTTTATTGTGTGTCCTCTGTTTATGCCATCAAAAAAGTAGAAAGACTAATCTATCTGTTTACCTGTTCCATTCCATTCATTAATTTATAGACCTCTATCATATCCTCCCTCAGCCATCTCTTTTTCAAGTTGAAGAGCCCCCAATGGACGGTTAAGTGACTTGCCCAAGTGCACAAGGAGTGCTAGTGCAAATCGAACCCTGGTCTCTGGGTTCCCAAGCCAGTGTTCTTAACCATTAGGTGGCTACTCCGCTCCATATATAAATCTTTAACCTTTGCAGCAGCTGCTTTTTTTTTTTTTTAAACTGTTTTTGTAATTTTATCAGTCTCCCTTTTGAAAGTTAAAAGGGTAGTACTGTGGATTTCCTTGCCATCTTTCTTGCACTTATTAAATTAAATGCGATCATGCTATGATCACTATTGCCAAGTAGTACCATATCCTGTGTTCCACTAAGGACTAGTTCCAAAATGGCTTTCCCTCTTGTCTGTTCATGAACCAGCTATCCCAAGAGTCAGTCATTTTTTCATCTAGAAACTTTCTCTAACATGTCCTGCTGTGACATTGACCCAGTTGATACTGAATTGATAGAAATCACCCATTATTAATGTGTTGTAATTTTTGTTAGCTTCCCTGATTTCTTTCAGTATGTCATCCATCTGTTCATTCTGACCATGTGGTCGGTAGTACACCCCCAGTGCCATCGCCAACGTCTATCCATAGATTCTACAGTGTATTTTGTTTCCTGCAAAACTTTAATCCTATGTGACTCAATGCCCTCTAACATACAGCACAACCCCTTTATCAATTTGATCTACCCAGGTATTGGTGCCTCATTGGTTGTCCTCCTTCAAACATATCTATAAGATGCCAATCGTATCTATCCTTTCATTTAGTACTATTTATTCTAGCTCTCCCATCTTCTTTTTTAGATGTCTAGCATTTGCATTACAGGCATTTTATTCATACTAATCTGGTTATCAGTTGATAAATGTAATGTGGAATCTTTTGGCTCTGTACTGAAGAACATCTGTTACTTTTATCTTCTGTTACGGCGGCATGACAAGAGGATCCAACTTCCCTGTTTTGCTAGTATCCTGGGTGACTGTCTGCTTTCCCCTACTATCTAGTTTCAAAGCTGCTCTGTCTCCTTTTTAAAGATTAATGTCAGCCTGGCTCCATCCCAGTTAAGGTGGAGCCCATACCTTCAGAAGAGCCCCTCCTTCCCCAGAATGTCACCCAGTTCCAAACAAAGCCAAAACTTTTTTTTTTTTTTTTTACACAATCGTCTCATCCATACATTGAGACTTTGGGGGTCTGCCTGTCTTTTGGGTCTTGCGTGGTGAATGGGAAGCATTTCAGAGACTGCAACCCTGGAAGTTCTGGATGTTAACTTCTTACCTAAAAGCCTAAATTCGGCCTCCAGAAACCTCCCTCCCCCACTTTTTGATGTCATTGTTACCAGCATGTACCCAGACAGCAGACTCCTCCCCAGAACTATCTAAAACCATGTCTGGTGCATGGGGTGTGCTACCTTTGTACCAGGCAAGCATGTTCCCAGGCAGTCCTCAGGTCCCCCAGCCACCCAGCTATCTACATACCTAGTGATCAAATTGCCAACTTAACAGCTGTCCTAACCCTTATCTCATGGGCACATGGCCCTGGAGAAACCACCTCCGTGTGAGAGGGTGTTATATCTCCTGGCAGATGGTCCTAGCTACAGGATCACTTCCTGCCACACCAAGGTGGTGATCTCCTTTCTCCCCTCCATGGCAACTGAGAGGCTGCTAGATTAGAGGTGGGACTTCAGGATTACATCTCTGTACGTCTTGTGTATGTATCTCTCGGTCTTCCTTATGTCCTCCAAGTCTGCTACTCTAGCCTCCAGAGATTGGACTTGTTCCCTGAGGGCAAAGAGCTTCTTGCACTTAGTCAGTTGTCTTATATGTGCACTAACTGGGAGAAAATAGTACACGTGACACTCAATGCAAAAGACTGCATAGTCCCCATCTCGCTGCTGGACTGCTGTCTGCATCTTAGTTTGATGGTTTAGTTTAGCTATTTAAGTTGTTTAAAGTTGTTTGGTATAGTCATATCAGTACAAATATCCCTATTATCTTTAATGGACTTCACCTCAAGATGACTTTGACCACCCTTCCCCCTTTAATTGGTTTAAGAACCTATAAAGCTAAGATTGTCTGGGGTGGGTGGGAGGGAGGGAGCTAACACTTAGTAAAGGCTGGCTTGGTCCACAGGTCCCAGACCTGTGCCTCTAAGGTATTCTGTTAACAATTTCCTGTGTGATTCGCACAGCGCTTGGTTTGATAGAGGGAGACTTTCAAATTTCCCCTTTGATCTGTCACTTGGCTTTAAAACAAATGTCCATATCTCTTGCCTCCTAAGTGGAAGCCTGCTTTCTGAAGGTAGCTAAAAAAAATTTTCTTTCAACTCTGTTACCCTATCCTTCCTTCTAGGCTAAGCTATACTCTGATTTTATTTAAATTAATAGCTCTCTGCTGATACTAGGTTCTGACTGAGTTAACAAATACACTGGATTCTAAAATACACAGATTTAACAATTATAACCCAAAGAGGTCCCTTTTCCCCAAGATTTAGAGAATTTCCCAGAACTGAATACTTAAGTGCAGATTAACATAGTAAATGACAGCAGATAAAGACCAGCATGGTCCATCCAGTCTGCCCAACAATACGGCAAGAGTAGGTGCACCTGACACTCTGTGCAGGTCACCCCTCCCCATGTCTTTGTTTAGGGGTGGATCCACCACTCCATGTAGGACACCCCTATTTGTTGAGAAGTTAGATGGTTCAGTTTATTTTGGTTTTATCCTGTTGCTGTAAAGGGATACGCTGTGCTTGTCCCATGCTGTTTTGAATTCCATCACTGAGTTTGCCCACACCACTTCCATTGGGAGAGCATTCCAAGCATCCACCACCCTTCCAGTGAAAACATTTTCTGACATTGCCTTTCAATTTTCCACCTTGCAGCTTCATGTTATGCCCTCTAGTTTTGCAGCTTCCCCGTCTTTGGAAGAGGTTTGTTTGTTCATCGTTCCTCTTTAAGTATTTAAAGGTCTGAATCATATCTCCCCTATCCCTCCTCTCCTCCAAAGTATACATATTTAGGTCTTCAAGTCTCTTCTCATAAGGTTTCTTACGCAGGCTCCAAATCATTTTGGTCACCTTCCTCTGAACACTTTCCAGTCTCTTTACATTTTTTCAAGATATGGTCTCCAAAACTGAACACAGTATTCCAGGTGAGGCCTCACCAGTGATCTGTACAGTGGCATAAGTACCTCTTCCTTTCTGCTGGTAATCCCTCTTTGTATGCAGCCCAACATCCTCCTGGCTTTTGCCACCTTGAGATCATCAGAGATAATCACACCAAGGTCTTTTTCCTGAACCATGCACACCAACCTCTCGCCCCCTATCGCGTACATTTCCCTTGGATTTCTGCTACCTAAGTGCATGACACTGCACTTTTTCGCATTAAATTGTAATTGCCAAGCAACCATTCTTCCAGCTTTTGTAGATCTTTCCTCATGTTATCCACTCCCTCGGGGGAGTCCACTCTGTTGCAAATTTTTGTGTCATCTGCAAAAAGACATTTTCTTTCCATCAATATCAGTCGCTTTTGATAGTCCTTCAAAACACCAAATATTTGCTTAGAGGGAATGGAGAGGGTTAGGTGTATAATAATGGAAGTCTCCCCAAAAGATATTTTAAAATGTTTAAGTACATCTCAAAATCATGGGCTCAAAGTAAAGAGCAAATAATACTTTACTGAAGAGAGGGTAGTTGAATTCTGGACCTGCCTGTATCAGAGCTCATAGCAACCAAGGAAGATTTCTAGTGTATTTGAGACACAGGTGACAACAGCAAGGGAAGGAGATGAGTCGTGTTGGGAAGGAAGGTACTGGGTATCCTGTATTTAGGAGCCTTTCTCTGCAACAGCGACATTAGTGTTCTATTTTGGGTGCCTTGGATTTCTCTTGTGCATCTTATTTCAAGGCATAGAAGAAATGTATACCATGATCTGATTCATTATATTACTTTGGCATTCTTTACAGCCAGAGAAAGAGAGAATGAAATACAGTAGTCATGCTTATCTAGTGTTAAGAGTATCTGGGGGGGGGGGGGGGGAGGAGTTGTGAGGTTTGGCCCATGTTCTTTTATCTAGAGAAAACTACCATTGCACACAATTTATTTTAAAATTTGTTTGTTTATCTAGAACAATATCCAGCCATTCTGCATACAAGCTGCTCTGTTGTAGGTACAGATAAGGACTGTACGAATCCCCCTCACAGCTCTTTCCATCACAGCGTGATAGTAGCAGACCCAGGGCTTTCAGAAGGTGGGCTAGAACTGATGCGTCTCACTGGTTCACTCCGTCTAGTAAAGCTTTCATCTGCGAAAGACAAGAGGACATGAAATAGGGCTCCACAGCACCTGGGCACAGTCTTATTTTGGTCATAGGGAGACTAACTTGCTACAGTCGATGAGAAAATGTTATGCCAAACTGCCTTCTCCCACCTTTCTGCATTCACATGTGATGGTCATTCTGCTTTGCTCTGCTGTCATATTACAGGGCAACCCTGAAATGAAATACATTTTGTCTTTTTTTTTTTTTTTTGTTCCCCTTTTCTCTTTACAGAAATGAAGATTATTTGAAGTTATCCCTAGACTCCTCCTAAAGGGACTTTGCTCGACATCTAAAAGGCTTGAAACAAAATCAAAAACCTTCCCCAACAGCTAAGACTTGTGAGCAGCCTGTGGCTTTCTCCTGCCCTGCAGTGTGCCGGGTTAAGTCGGAGAGAACCGTAACGGTGGAGCCTTTGAGTGGGCTGAGGGACTGCTGTAGATGGAGCACATTACTATTACTCTTTGCCGCAGGGCAGTGCTTATTTGATGCAGTGATGACATTCTGACCCTTGAAAGTCATCAGCAACTTTCAGCAAAACAGATTTCTTGCTTTTCTATGAATTCTCAGCTATTCAACTTTGATCTTCATGAAAGAAAAAAAATGGGGGAAAAAAAGCAATTGTCCAAGCAAATACTTTGTGTGTTCATGTTTCTAATTTGTAACCCACAATGCGTTTTGATACTTGCAGTCCTGTTTCAATAAAAATAAAAGCAGGTTTGAAAATGACATTTTACTTTCTTCTGGAAGCTGCTAGAACAGTGACTGTGGGAAATCTTGCTCAGGGTCTGTATGTCAGAAGCTACTTGTGGCACCTTCAGTGCTGTTCTCTTCTGACCATAGTTTTAATGGGGAACAGGGTGCACAATAAATTGACCACCTGCCGTGCAGCACAGATGAAAAGCTTGTCCACAAGGATCGTGAATCTGAGCAAGACCAATTTGGGCACCACAGGCTTAAAGATAATGGACAATCTCCAGGAACAAGCAGGAATGAGTCTTCACATATGGGTATCGGCGGTACCGACGGAGCCTGTGCGGGAACGCTCCCCAGCGTCCAGTAAGAAAGCCTTTGGGAGCATCCCACAGCGCCTGTGCGCTGCCTTCCCACCTTTCCCAACTGCCTCTCTCCAGTTCTTCTTTTCCGCGGAGCCAGCAGGTCGTGTTCCTGTCACCGCAGAAGAAGTTCTTTATTTTTTTTCTTTATTTTTCTGTGTCGCGTCTGCCTTCGACGTCAGACCGGTACCGCTAGTCTTTTCTTTTCTTTCTTTCTTCAAAAAAAACAAAACCAAAACCTTTTATTTTCTTCAACTGTGCATTTTCAGTTTGGGCCTTAGGCCTAAATATTTTCTCCTCATGGAGAAGCCTGCTTCCGGGTTTAAAAAGTGCACAAAATGTGGCAGTACTATTTCTGTCACCGACACCCATGATTGGTGTCTTAAATGTTTGGGTCCTGACCATTCCATCACGGATTGTGTGTCCTGCACCATGATGTCTAAAAGAGGTCGGCAGAACCGAGCAGCCAAGCTCAGTACCCTGTTTCCCTCTGATGCAGCCTCGGTGGCATCGACGTCTTCCAGGGCTGCTGCTTCCTCCCATGGATCTCAGGTAACCAAACATAAATCTAGCTGGTCCTCGAAGGGCAAATCTCCCTCCAAGCATCGAGATGCCTCCGGGCTTGCCCTTGGGGATTCTGCTCCGGCAAAATTACCCCGGCGGGAAGTTCCGGCTTCCAAAGCATTACCTATGGGGTCACAGGTTGACATCGATGGCGCGGCCTCGATTGATCACCTGTTGCCGTGTTCTGGGGTACCAGTGGCCTCCACTGGTACTGACATCCAGACTCTGACGTCGATGGATCAGAAAATTCTGTCCATACAGCGCACCCTTACAGCATTTATGCAGGCTTCGACGCCTTCGGTACCGCAACAATCTCCGTTGCCGGTACCGACTCCGGCATCGGCACCGGTGCCGGTACCGATTGCATCGACATCGGCTTCGGTGTCGGCTGCAATGGTACCCTGTCCTACAATACCCATCGGTACCGCTTACTCCCCAATGTCGATCCTACTCGGTATGCGTATCGGGCTTTACAGGAGCATCCAGACAGGCGATACTTCTATTCCTCCGAAGACTGAGTCGGAGGTTTCTGTCGATGCACCGGTGCTTCTTCCTCAGGAGTCTGATTCTCCAAAACGAAGAATGTCTCCTCCAGAGGATTTGTCTTTTCAAGACTTCATTAGGGAAGTGGCTAGAGGCCTCTCCATTACAGTGGCCTCTGAGTCAGAGCCTAGAGCCAAGCAATTAGATATTTTGCAATATTCTAAGACTCCTAAGGAAGCAGCTACCCTACCTATTCATGTGATTCTCTATGATCTCATGTTGGGCATGTGGGAGACTCCTCTCACCACCTCTCCTCATTCTCGCAGGTTAGACACCATGTACCGTATCCCTCCCTCTCCTGGTTTTCATAAGACTCAGCTTCCTCACCACTCTATTGTGGTTGAGTCTGCTATGAAGAAAATAAAGTGCAAAGACACTCATCTAACCCTCCAGGACGTGAATGTAGGACTCTAGATGCTTTTGGCCGAAGGATTTTCCAGGCCAATATGCTTGCTGCCAGAATCAACTCCTATAGTCTCTATATGGGGATGTTTCTAAAGAAGTCACAGATCATCTGCAGACTTTAGCTCCTTTTATTTCAGAAAAAAGGCAGGAATTTCTCACTTGGCTCAAACATGCCCAAGATGTTTCCAAATTCTCCAACCGTGCGGCCTTTGACTCTTTTGAGTGTGTAAGCAGAACCACGGCTATTGCCATAGGTGCATGCAGAATTGCTTGGTTACAAGCCTCTGATTTGGAACTCTGGGTCCAGGATGAGTTGGGAAACCTTCATTGTACAGGTGAAAACCTGTTTGGCAGGGATTGGCAAGCAAAGGCCACTCAGATGGATGCTGAAAACTCTGCTTTGGATCGACTTTCAAAGTCTACCTCTGCCCCTGTTAAGAAAAGATTGTTCAAAAAGACATCTTTTTCTAAAAAGGGAAGATATTATCTTGCTCATGGGCAGGCATCTTCTGCAGGTCGTTTTGCTGCAAAACGTCAGCAACCACCTAAACAGGCCAAGTCAAAGGCTGCCAAGCCTACCACAGCCCAGCAGCCTCGGCCTCCTCAAGGCCTTTTACTTGCAACTAGAGAACTTAGCCTTTCTAGCTCTGGGAAACCCAGAGCCCCTCACCATTCCAGGAAGGTTGACTGACTTTGCTCCCAGATGGGAGCAAATCACAGCAGAGCAATGGACCCTCTCCATCATAAAGGAAGGGTACAAGCTTCACTTTTTAAACCTTCCTCCTCACACCATGGTGAAACAGTTCAATTCTCCAACATCTCTCCTCAACCTTCTAGGTCAGGAGATTGCTACCCTTCTTGCCCAAGGGGCAATAGAAGAAGTACCTCTATTTCAACAGGGCTCAGGGTTCTACTCCCCTTATTTTCTTATCCCAAAGAAAACAGGGGGCTACAGACCCATATTAGATCTCAGAGAATTGAACAAGTTTCTATTCAAGGAGAAATTCAAAATGATTTCTCTAGGGGCTCTGCTTCCATACCTTCAGAGTCAGGATTGGCTTTGTTCTCTCGATCTCAAGGATGCGTACACCCATGTCCTCATCCATCCCACACACAGAAGGTTCCTTCGGTTCCTTTTTCAAGGAAAGCACTACCAATACAGGGTGCTTCCTTTCGGTCTGGCCTCTGCACCAAGGGTGTTCACGAAATGCATGGCAGTAGTAGCTGCATTTCTCCGCACTCTAGGAATATTCGTATTCCCATATCTGGACGACTGGCTCATTCGAGCCTCATCCCAGTCAGAGGCCCAGACTTGTCTAACCTGAACAATGCGTATCCTTCAGTATTTGGGACTAGTAATAAACATCCCAAAATTAAATCTCACCCCTACTCAGTCTCTGGAGTTCATAGGGGCCTTGCTGGATACCACAACTTCAAGGACCTATCTTCCTCAGGCCCGTTGCCTACGTCTGGTGCAGTTAGCCTCCCAGATTCAGTTAAAGTCCCAATTAACTGCTCGAGAGATGTTACAACTATTAGGCCACATGGCATCTACTGTGCATGTGGTTCCATATGCTCGCCTTCACATGAGGGCAGCTCAATGGACTTTGTCCACCCAATGGACTCAGGCATCAGGTTGCCTGTCAGACAAAACAGCAAACTCCAGTCGTCTATTTTGGTCTCTCCAGTGGTGGAAGTCCTCAGAACCTGTTGCTGGGGCCCCCTTTTCAGCAACCGTTACCCCAAGCAACTCTCACAACAGATGCTTCTCCAAAGGGTTGGGGAGCTCATCTGCAAGATCTCTCCACCCAGGGCATCTGGTCTCCACAGGAGACTTCTCTGCATATCAATCTCTTGGAACTCAGAGCAATATTCTTAGCTCTGTGTTCCATTTCTTGCTCAGCTACAGGACAGTCCTTATCCATATGGATAATCAAGTAGCCATGTTCTATGTAAACAAGCAGGGAGGGACTGGCTCTCTGTCGCTTTGCAACGAAGCTTTGCGACTGTGGGCCTTCGCCAGAGAGCATCACATCCATCTTCTGGCAGTATATCTTCCAGGTATTCAAAACTCTTGGGCGGATAGACTCAGTCGAGTTCTGCTCCCACACGAGTGGTTCCTCCACAGGGACCAGGCAGCCAGGATTTTTTGAATTTGGGGAACCCCGGACATAGACCTCTTTGCAAGTCCGTGGAATGCCAAACTTCCCCGATTCTGTTCCAGAATTCCGTGTCTGGGAGTTCAGGCCAAGGATGCCTTCCGCCTTCACTGGGGTCAGGACATCCTTTATGCCTTTCCACCAATTCCCCTAATTCCCAAAACACTATTCAAGCTTCAGAGAGATCAAGGGACCATGATCCTCATAGCACCACATTGGCCACACTAAGTGTGGTACCCTCTACTTCTGCATCTCTCTCAAGCTCCTTCCCTGGACTTAGGCTCTGCACCAGACCTTCTGTCCCAGGAAGACGGAACATTGTTGCACCCAAACCCCCAGTCGCTCTATTTCAGGGCTTGGTTGCTGAGGGCCTAGACCTTCAAGATTTTCATCTCTCTCAACAAGTCAGAGATGTTGTTCATGCCTCTAGGAAGCCTTCTATGCGACGTTCCTATGCTTTCAAATGGAAAAGATTCACCATTTGGTGTTCAGAGAAGGGTCTAAACCCTCTTGCAATACCTCTGAATTCTCTACTAGAATATCTCCTGCATCTATCCCATGCAGGCCTAAAAACGAATTCAGTAAGAGTCCATTTGAGTGCTATTGCAGCGTCCCTCAAGCCTCTCAATGGACAACCTATCTCCTCTCACCCTCTTATAGCAAGATTCATGAGAGGCCTTCGTTTAACTAAACCTCCCATTAGACCACCTCCAGTGGCATGGGACTTAAACCTGGTTCTTGGCCAGCTTATGAAGCCACCCTTTGAACCTTTAGCCACCACCTCCTTGAAATTTCTTTCTTGGAAAGTTGTTTTTCTCATTGCAGTCACCTCAGCACACTGCATCAGTGAGCTGCAAGCTTTGGTGGCTAATCCACCTTATACAAGGTTCCATCATGATAAGGTAGTCCTCAGGACCAATCCACACTTTATACCTAAAGTGGTCTTGCCTTTTCATCTGAACCAGGAGGTATATTTACCTGTCTTTTTTCCAGGACCTCATGCATCAAATGCAGAGAGGAATCTTCATACCTTGGATTGTAAGAGAGCTCTCGCTTTCTACTTACAAAGAACACAGCAACATAGAAAGTCTTCTCAACTCTTTGTTGCTTTTGATCCTTCTCATTTAGGACTTCCAGTCTCTAAGAGAACACTATCCAGCTGGATTGCTCAGTGTATTTCTTTCGCCTACCAGAGTAAGAACATTTCTGTGGAGGGCCATGTCACAGCTCACAATGTGAGAGACATGGCAGCCTCAATGTCTCATCTAAACTCGGTGTCCATCGACCAGATCTGTCGAGCGGCCACCTGGGCCTCAGTTCACACCTTCACAGCCCATTACTGTTTGGACAAGGACACCCGCCGGGATGCCTCATTTGGTCAGGCTGTCCTCACACACCTGTTCCATTCCTAATCAACTCCTACCCACCTACCCTGGTTGGATGCCAGAGATCCATGGGGAGGAAGTGGAGCCCTCTGCAAGGGCACACAACCATGGGGTCTCTCCCTGGCATCTGCAGCTAGGGAGTCCCCATACGTGAAGACTCATTCCTGCTTGTTCCTGGAGATAGCACAGTTATTTACCTGTAACAGGTGATCTCTGGGAACAGCAGGAATAAGTCTTCACAACCCATCCACCTCCCCTAGGAGTTGTATCTCTCTATCTATCTTTCCTTTCCTCTCTCTCTCTTTGTCTCAGCTTTAAAACTTGAACTGGAGAGAGGCGGTTGGGAAAGGCGGGAAGGCAGCGCGCAGGCGCTGTGGGATGCTCCCAAAGGCTTTCTTACTGGATGCTGGGGAGCGTTCCCGCGCAGGCTCTGTCGGTACCGACAATACCCATATGTGAAGACTTATTCCTGCTGTTCCCAGAGATCACCTGTTACAGGTAAGTAACTGTGCTTTCCTGCTCCATCAAGCCATCAGACACAGCGGCTTAAGGCTCTTTCAACTGCATAAAGGGAAAAGCAATTATCATATAGCTTAACTTGCAGCAAGCTGGGCAGAGCGAGCACTTCTATTGAACTGTAGTGGGTGGTGATTTCTGCTATGGAGAAAGCCATGTGGTTGGCTGACTTAATTTAAAAAAAAAAAAAAAAAGCTGCTTGTGGGGTTGGGGCCAGTTCTTTAACTTTCATTTACAGTCTGGTCATTGCTGCAACACCTCAGTAATCCTTTAATGGTCATTCTGTATCCACTTATCAATCCCAATATGCCATGTTCTGACTATGCAAAGGATGCCTTATGTATACCTACACGTTTATATAGGAAATAAATGTTTTGCAGTCTATAGCAATACGAGCTTATGGTGCAGAGCAGTGTCTCTTATGAAGGCTAGAATTTGGTAGCTTCAGCAGAAGGGCTTTTTTCATATTGAGAAGCTGCTTTTTGAGAGAGATGGGGGGGGGGGGTGAGTATGGGGACTTTTGTTTTAATAGAATATAGCCCTTTAACCACAAATGAAGGCTTTCAGTTCGTGACTTAAAATTGTATATTGCCTTTGTTCAATCCAATAAATCACTGAATAGGCTATTCCACACCTGCCTGTGTGCTTATTACCTTTTTTATATATTTTCTTTTTCTTTATTTCCAGTTGCTTGCTATACTCCTTTGTAAAATGATATGGCAAAGTGGTTTAGTACATAAACTATTCAGAAAATGCAGCGTAATGCAAAAAAAAAAAAAAGTTAAGATTAAACAAGTAATAGAAATAAATCAAAACAGTAAGGATTTGGGGTGACAAAATATAACAAACATAATGGGGATTAGTATAAAAGGATGTAAGGCAAAATAGACATTGAAAAAACAAACCGTTACTAGTAACAGAGGGGAAAAAGGGAATTGGGGGGGGGGGGGAGGAAGACTAGAGAAAATTCAAAGGTTATCTCTGCTTCACTCCTCTCCCAAGATTTCCACAAAGATAGGCTTGAGACCAGTTTTGAATTTTTGCTGGAAGGGCATTACATAAAGAGGGAGCTGTAACATAAAAATATGAGCATTGAGTAGTTAAGACAGCCCAAGCAACAGGGGAAAGCGTTAGTCACTTTACCTGTAATGGGGGTTCTCTGTGGACAGCAGGATAATTCAGCCACACCTGGTGGTGATATCTGGCACAGAGGATGGAAAGGTAGACCTTTCTGAGCACATGCCAAGGTATCCCTCTACCTCCTGGCCTGCCCTAGTTAGCTCAGTGTGTTCCTAGCTGTGGTCTTGCTGCTAGGTAGGCAGGCATCTGGGTTGTGGGGCTGACCTCATCCAGGGGAGGTGGGTATGTGTGGCTGACTTATCCTGCTGTCCACAGAGAACCCCTGTTACAGGCAAGTAACTTCCCTTTCTCCTAGGACAAGCAGGATGCGTCAGCCGCGCATAAAGAAACCGGTAAGCTAGAAGAAATCAGCTACATGACCGCACATTGTTACAAGTTGTTTGATAAGACAAATTCATGATAGTGCTGAATTGCAAACACATAAAACCCCCTGACGAAGAATTGAAACGCGAAGGCAGTACCTGAATGGTGGCGTTGGATGTTCGTTGAACATGAAGAAAGGCTAAAAAGGTTAGGGCTCTTTAACCTGGAAAAGAGACGGCTGAGGGGAGATATGATAGAAGTCTATAAATTAATGAGCGGAGTGGAACGGGTAAACGTAGATCGATTGTTTACCTTATCAGAATATAGAAAGACTAGGGGACATGCAATGAAGCTACAGGGTAAACTATTTAAGACTAATAAAAGAAAATATTTTTTCACTCAACGTGTAATCAAACTCTGGAATTTGTTACCGGAGGATGTAGTAAAGGCTGTTAGTGTAGCTGGGTTTAAAAAAGGTTTGGACAAGTTCCTGGAGGAAAGGTCCATAAGCCATTATTAAGAAGGGACCCAGGATATCAATGCTTGAACCAATACAAGCATTGTGGAACCTGTGTCCCTTGGGGAAACTGCTAGGTACATATGACCTAGATTGGCCACTGTTGGAAACAGAATACTGGGCTTGATGGACCTTGGTCTGACCCAGTATGGCATATCTTATGTTCTTATGTTCGTTAATCTGCCCAAAGATAAGCACATTTATTTGAGAAGTTTAATCTCTACAAAATTTGAAAAAGTATTGAGAGAAATTTTGATTGACAAGAACCGCTTCAAATTACAATTTCGATTTAGAACTGTAGTGGTCATTGATGCGACAGAGCACAAAATCTTCAAAAAGGTGAAAAATACCCTGAAGAGGTGCTATTCTTAGTCTGAGACCACGAGTTCTTTTTGTCTTCTAAGTTGGTAGTATGAGCTATGTTTGATAGTAGCAGATTGTGATCAAGTAATCTCTCAGTACATTTGGAGGAACATATACCTTTCTTTATTTAAGGAAGATTAGTAGGCAACCTTGGTTGGGAGATTGGGTGTATTTATTACAGAGTCTAGGAGGGACGTGATTAGGGTTTCCACACCACGATTCCTTTTGAAGCCACGTTGGAAGAGGTCAAGAGGGGTGTGGTCGTCCATGTAATTCTGCAGCTGGGTTTGTACAATTTTTTTCAGTTTTTGCTAAGATGGGGATACTTGATATCTATCTGTAGGAGGCTGGTGATGTGCGATCCAGTTTGTTCCCTTTTTAAGATAGGGCGAATGGAGCTCTTTTTCAGGGGCGCTGGCATGATTCCAGTTCTAAGGGAGGTTGTAACCATGGATTGGATGAAGTGGCTGGGTTTCCTTCATACTGTTAATCCATGTGACTGGGCATGGGTCGAGGGCAGTGGTGGAAGTGTTATACTTCCAAGAGATGGGGGTCAAACTGGTTCTAAGTAGTTGTGGGGGCTAATTTAGGGGTTTGAGCCTCTGTATGGGTGCTGATTCCAGATGGGGGTGAGGAGTACTTAGAGCAGAGATGGCCTGCTATGGTTTGTGGAGAAATGTTTATATTCTGGCTCTTATTTGTGTTTCTTTTAATAGAGCTTTGGCAATGGAGAATAGTTCCATTGGTTTATTTATGGAATGTAGTATTCTTGTGTTTTTCTCTTTTCCGCCTTAGGGTTTCATGGCAGTAGTGCGGAGCTTTTCAGAGTAGGAGGTGAGGCTAGATGGATCATGTAGATGATGCCAGTGGCATTCAAGCTGTTGGAGTTCTTTTTTTAAATCATGTAGTGTAGAGAACCAAGGCACTCTTTTGCAGAGCTTCTGTAGGGGTGGTTTAGGGGTGCTTGTGCTGCTGTGGTCATGAACATGTTCCATCTGTTGCTTTGGGAGTCTAAGTTGGCTTGATTGTCATTGATCAATTCTAGTAGAGGAGTTACTTGCTTAAGAAATAAGCTGATGTAGAATTGTTTAAATTTACGAATTGGTGGAGGTGAGAGAGGGTAGGTGCTTTTCTGGTAAGAGGGAAAAGAGAATAGTATCAGTGAGTGGTCTGACCATGGAACAGGGTAAATGGAATCTGGAGTCGGAGAGTTGGCCATAATATTGTGTGGTATGAATATCAGGTCCAGGGTATTACCCTTGTGGGTAGGTGAGTTGAGAATTTGGGCAAAGTGTAAGGCTTCCATGGCTTCTAAGAAAGAAGCGGTCTGTTTTTATGAGGTTGATGAGAGATTAAAGTCACCTAAAATGAGGGGGTGTAGTGGTTTGGGGTGTGCAAGCTGATTTAAGTAATAAAGATTGAGG
The DNA here is from genome assembly GCA_033557465.1 of Ichthyophis bannanicus. Taxonomy (NCBI): domain Eukaryota; kingdom Metazoa; phylum Chordata; class Amphibia; order Gymnophiona; family Ichthyophiidae; genus Ichthyophis; species Ichthyophis bannanicus. The sequence continues at coordinate 279,934,289 of CM066041.1, forward strand.
GTATCAGACTGAGGTGCTCTGTATAATAGGCATATGGAGAGTGCGTTGTTGGATAATTTAATCGTCTATGCCTTGGGTGGAAGTTGATTCGATGGTGGAAAAGTTTAATTCTTTCTGTGCTTTTAATGAAACTCTGCACCTCTGTTGATGGTTCTTATGCAGTTGTAGATTGTGGGTGGAGGGGCAAAGTTAGAAACATAGGCCATGTGGTCTTTTCTGTCGTCATAATTCTATCTAGTTTGTCCTTCCATAACTACAACAGTCCCCTTTTTTTTCCTTTAGAGATCCTCTGTGTTTGTCCCATGCTTTTTTGAATTCAGTTACTGTCCTCATCTCTACCACCTCCACTGGGAGACTATTCCACAGATCCACCACTCTTTCCGTAAAGAAATATTTCCACATATCACTCTTGAATCTATCCCCCTTCACCCTCATCCCATGTCCCCTCATAGCAGAACTTGCTTTCAATTGAAAGAGGCTCTCCCCCCCTGAACATTTATGCCACGGAGGTATTTAAACATCAGTCATATCACCTCTATCCCGCCTTTCCTCTAAGGTGTACATATTAAGATCCTTACGTCTGTCCTCATATGCTTTATAATGAAGACCACTAGCCATTTTAGTAGCTACCCTCTGTACTGACTCCATCCTGTTTATATCCTTTTGAAGGTGCGGTCTCCAGAATTGCACACAATACTCCAAATGAGGTCGCACCAAAGACTTATACAGAGGCATTATCACCTCCTTTTTTCTGCTGGCCATTCTTCTCTGTATGCACCCAAGCATCCTTCTAGCTTTTGCCGTCGCCCTTTCTACCTGTTTAGCTACTTTAAGATCATCAGACACAACCACACCTAGGTCCCGCTCTTTAGTGGACAAAAGTACTACATACCCTATACTATATTGCTCCCTTGGATTGCTGTAGCCCAAATGCATGACCTTACATTTTTTAACATTAAATCCCATTTGCCAAATTCTAGACCATTATTCAAGCTTAGCTAGATGCCTCCTTGTGTTATCTACACCTTCCTGGATGTCTGCTCTATTGCAGATTTTGGTATCATCCACAAAGAGGCAAACCTTACCCGACAGACCTTCTGCTATATCACTAACAAAGATGTTAAAAAGTTGGTTTGTGAGGACGGAATCTGTTTCGTGAAACAAAGTCTCTGTAATAGAGTATATCAAGGTTGTGATCAGTAATTAGGTCTGCAATAAGAGGGATTTTGTTGCTGGTTGAGTGTACACCGATCAGGGTGCACAATAGAGGGAGGATGGATTGGATCTATAGGCTGGGTGCAGGTAGTGAAGTCATGGGTAATATGCAAGCCTGCATTTTTGAGGGGCTTGATATCAGTTGGGAGAGGGCCAAGAATTGACACTGAGTGCTGATCTGTGTGAGTGGATTTTTGGGATGTAATTTGCTATGTTGTGTTTCACCGCAAAGGCATTTGATAGGAGGGCTGAGACTAAGGAAAGGACTAGGATGTGAATCCATAAAGTTGTGTGCTTTGGAGTATAGGTCTCCATGATGGGTGGGGGGAGCGAGTGACAGGTGAAGATGCTAAGAGTTAAAGATCTACCTGTTTAGGTTTAGTGAGTTGCTGCAGACATCGGATTGGAGTGGTGGGTAGATAGCAGACTGTTGTGTGCAGCACTGTAAAACAATGTAAACCAAAATGATGGATACAATATAGCAAAATTGTTACAATTTCATGTAACAAGAATGCAGCAGCGTTGCAATTTTGTGTAGTAAGAATATCTTGGTAGGAAAAATCCAAAGATTGATAGTGTAACTATTAAGATCCTTAGCAGTAAGTTATTTGTTGATTCTGGCTAGCTGCAATACAGCAGACACTACAAAGAGATCGCCATAGTGGAAGAAATTTAGTGGTTAGGTTGAATAATAAAGGTCTTATTATGGAGTAGAATCAATGAACCTTTGTCATATATTGTGCCTAAGAGCCACGGCCTTGGCCTCAGGTGTGGGCATGCCTGGATTTACAGTTAATTTATAGCTATGGGTCCAATTGTCCTTGTCGGTGGGGAGCGGGGAGGAACTTACCTTTCTGCTCTCCCTCGATGCTGCTGATGGCTGGACAGAGGCCAGTTGGCCTTGACCTGATGCTTCTTACTGTTGTGCATGTGCCCATTAGCTGTGCTCGGTCCAGGTGCTTCAGCTTCCTCTGCTGTGGGGTGGAGGGGTTGCTGTTGCTGTGGCCAGAACTGACCGACTGAATGCACTGGCTGCTCATGCCTCTAGGTTCAGGCAGTAATGCCTCTGGAAGGTATGCACCAAGAACCAGGTGGTGGCCTTGCAGATATCTGCTATCGGAACAGAGTGAAAGTTAACAATGGTTCTGGCCAGTGCCCAGAGATGGGGGCTCTGACCTTGACCATGGTCCATTCGTGAGCTCTGTCAAAAGGTGATGCAGCCAGATATCCATTGCAATAGTGTCCTCTTTGTGACTGGTCATCCCAGCCTGTTGGGGGTCAAAAGGAGACCAAGAGCTGTGTTCCTTGGTGCAGGGGCTTAGTCTCGTGTAGGTAGATGCCACAGGGCAGTCCAGGGTATGCAGTCTCTGCTCCTCTTGGATAGAAAGTGGGGAGCTTGGGGGGCGGAGCCTGATGTCCAGCGGGTAAGACGCTTCGCGCTGAAGCTCCCGAGAGGCCTACTTAGAATCCTGACTTACTACCTATACAAACTTACTATTTCGCTCCGGGCTGACCGGGGTACCTCGGGGGGGATGGCGGCCCATAAACCAGCGCGCTTGGACTTCGGGTCTCCTTCTTCTTCTCACGGAAAACGCTCCAAAACAGAGGTGTCCTCCCCACAGAAGATGGCTCCATTTCGGGAAAACCCCGAAATGCACCTGGAGATTTTAGAGGAAATACGCGGCGTGAAGGAATTGGTGCAGTCCAATGGAGAAGCGCTTCGAGCCATGCGAGAAGACTTTGGAGTGCTCCAGGACCGACTTGAAAGTCTCTCATTACGGCAGGACAATATGGCGGGGGTCCTCGACTCGCACGCGGTGCGCTTGGGCACACTGGACAAGGCTGAGCGCCAGATACAGAATCTTCAAAAGGAGTTAGAAGATAGCAATAATCGAGCCCGTCGCAACAATGTGAGGCTCATTGGAATACCGGAGGGGGTGGAAGCGGGAGATATGAGAGGATTCCTGCTCAAAACTCTTCCCTCCTTGCTGAATATCACCTTTCATAAAGAACTGGAAATCGATCGTGCACACCGTGTTCCTACCCACATGGCGCTCAACCGAACGACCCCCCGGCCTATTATCTTTCGCTTGCTACGATATCAACAAGTGGAACAAATTTTAAATGCTGCCCGGGCGAACCATCATTTGGAATTTGAAGGTCACAAAGTCTCCTTCTTCCCTGATTTGGCAAAGCCTACCGTTGACCGACGGAAGAAACTCCTTGCTTTTCGCCCTCGACTTCAACAGCTACAGGCTCGCTTTGGCCTGTTGTATCCCGCGAAGCTCCGAGTGACTCTCCACAACCAAACCAGGACATTCGAAGATCCTGATCTACTATCAACCTTTTTAGACTCCAAAGAAGCAGAGCAGATGCGCTAATCCAACGACTTGGACTTTTATTTGCCGGCTCTGTCCGCCATTTTGAAGGGCCCGATGCGGCGGTCATAGTCAAGCACAGAGACTACCTGGACTTTCTTTCTTTCTTTCTATGACTTTTGTTTTTGGTCTCCTATCCCTCCATGATGTGTGCCTCGGTCGGATTCGGAGCACGCACAGTCCTACAGGTTATGTGTTTTTTTTTCAATTTCGGCCTTCTCTGGGGCTTCTCCCCGCAGACACATGGTCGCCAGTAATTTTTGGGGTTCTGCTTCTTCTCTACCGCGCTGCGGTTTTTCTTTTTTAATGTGGGGCGCTTCATTGTATTATCTAAGCTTATTTTCTTTTATGCCATATGTACAGCCAGATACAGTCAATATGAGGGACATTGTGAAATTATGTGCGCTATCATGCTCAGAATTTTTAACTTGTCTGAATGGCCTTATGTAAAATCTTATCACTCAACGTAAAGGGCATTAATAGTCCAATCAAAAGAAAGAAAATCCTTAGCTATCTTAGCCATGAGCATGCTGATTTAGCGTTTCTTCAGGAAACGCACTTAAACTCTGCTGAAACACTGAAACTCAATGTTAAGCCTTACATGGTGGCTGCCTATTCTCCCGCCGTTTCCAAACGGTGCGGGGTAGCCATTCTGGTTAAGAAATCTTTGCAAGCTACTGTAATTGATACTAGCGCTGACAAGGAGGGTAGATGGGCCCGAGTACATCTTAAGGTTGGAGATAGTGAATTTACATGTATTTGCATTTATGCCCCGAATGTGGACAACCCTGCTTACTATGCAAGTATTGCGCAGTTGGCACAGGCCTCTGCCAATACTCCATTAATACTTGGTGGTGATTTTAATCAAGTGTTAGACCCTCTGATAGATAGACAGCCGCCTAGAACGAGTAGTCCACCCAAGAGTCTTGCTACCCTTACAGCTCTGATGCAAGATCTTGCGCTTGTAGATATATGGAGGCTGCTTCACCCCTCCGACTTAGAATTCACTTTCTTTTCTGCCCCCCATCACTCCCAATCTAGAATAGATTTCTTTCTCATTTCCAAAGCACTGATTTCTCAAGTAGACACGACTAGGACTCATCCTCTCCATATTTCAGATCATGCCGCCATATCTTTATCATTACATGTCACTGCGCGGGACGATTCTCCCCGAGCTTGGTTTTTTGATAGATCCCTACTGGGTCAAAAAGATTTTCAGGTTGATATAAAGGCCGCTATCCAAGATTATTATTTTCATTTTAACTCACCCCATGACACAGCGAGCTGGGCTTGGTGGGAGGGTTTTAAAGCATCTATCCGCGCAACTATAACTAGCTATCAAATTCGGCAGGGGAAACAAAGAAAGCAGCATTTACTGATTCTAGAGCAGCAGATACAAGCTGGGGAGCGTCTCCTCACGTCCCGTACTGACCCATGTATTTTACTCCGTTTACAACGCTTGCGTTTTCAATACAATCAGCTTTTGTACACTGCTGCTGTTAAAAATATTGAATCACAACAAGGGCTATATTATCGGGAAAATAATCGTGCTGGCAAATTATTAGCAAATGCCCTAAAAGGTCAAAAAGAAGCCAAGCGTGTTACCGCCCTCCGTAATCCGTCGGGGGGGGGCTTGGTCACTAAAGATACCGAATTCTTAGAACTCTTTCGTGATTTTTATACTCGGCTTTATCAATCTGAATGTGATTTTGAGCCAGATGTATTTGAACGCTTACTTTCAGGGGTACAAAGACCGACCCTATCTGACGAAGATAGAGTGGCCTTGGACACACCATTTACTGTCTCAGAAATTCATTCTGCTATCAAGAAATGTGCCTCAGGTCGAGCCGCAGGCCCAGACGGTCTCCCTGCTGAATTCTACAAAACCTTTCACGCTGACTTAGCTCCAGTCTTGAAACTTTATTTTTCTGCTCTCTGGCCGAGGAGGGTTCTCCTTCTGGGTCCTTTTCAATGGCAAATGTAGTAGTTTTTGAGAAAGAGGGGAGAGACCCGCAACTAACAGCTAATTATCGTCCAATTTCCCTCCTAAACGCGGACTATAAAATATTTGCCACCATTCTCTCTACCCGGCTCTCTGATAGGATGCCTACCTTAATACACCCAGATCAATGCGGTTTCATTCCTGGTAGATCAACTGCTGACAATGCTCGGACTCTATGCCATGTACTGACTACCGCAGTTAATCTTGATCGCCCATTTGTTGGCCTCTCACTTGATGCTGAGAAGGCCTTTGATCGCTTAGAGTGGCCCTTCCTATTTGCAGTCCTCCGCTGGTACGGATTCGGGGAAGGTTTTCTCCGTTGTCTTCGCACCATGTACGCACAGCCTACAGCCAGTATATGTGCCAATGCTTTAAAGTCTCAGCCTTTTCCTCTTCAACGCGGCACTCGCCAGGGATGCCCACTGTCTCCACTTCTCTTCGATCTTGCACTCGAACCCTTGGCTTTACTAATCCGGCAATCGGAGGAGATTCATGGAGTCCCCTTCACCCATAGGGAAATCAAAATTTCAGCGTATGCTGATGACCTTATGCTTTTTGTCTCTATAGACTCAGTACCAGCTGTCCTAGAGCAAATTGGTAAATACTCACAACTGTCCGGTTATAAGATAAATTGGACCAAGTCGGTAGCCTTTCCATTAAATCCTTTGCTTCATCAGGCAGATATGCAATCCTTCCCCTTTTTATGGCAACCTCGCATGGTCAAATACCTTGGGGTTCACTATTGTTCTCCTTTGGAAGACACTATCTCTTTCAATGCCAAAGACTTAACTTCTAAAGTCCGGGCGCTTACTCATCGCTGGACTCCTTTAACACTTACCTGGTGGGGTCGATTAGAAACCATAAAAATGATGATTGTTCCGAAAGTGAATTATATCTTAGAAATGTTGCCCTGTCTTTTACCTCGACGTATATATAAAGATATAGAGGGCCTTCTGACTAGATACTTGTGGCAAAACAAGACACCTAGGATAGCGAAACATAAGCTGCAAGCAGATAAGGAAAATGGGGGTGTCAGATTCCCTGATTTCCTGAAGTATCATCAATCTTTTCTTCTCAAACAAGGCGCTCGATGGCTAGAAGATCCAGTACCGAGTAGACCTGTGTGGCTAGACATAGAAGAGGACCTTTGCAAACCGATTCCTCTTACTTTTCTTCCTGGTATGACTCTCCCATCAGACTCCCACTTTCCACCAATGCTTTTAGACACCTTAGGTGCCTTTAATAATCTTATGCAATCTTTAGAGACTCCCGACTCTGTCCGTTCGACAAGCTCCCACTTTGGTACAATACTCGATTTCGAATACAAAATAAGCCGATGGCGTGGAGCCCCTGGTACACTAGGGGCATTTGGATTCCTAGTCAGTTGTTCCATGAAGGTCGCTGGAAAACTTTTAGTGAATTGCAAATTGAATTTGGTCTCCCAGCGAAACACTACTTTCAGTTGGTGCAACTTCAGCATTGCCTTCGGAGTGCTAACGTGCTCCCGCCATCGGCCTCCCCTACACAAGGTTGGTTGGAGACTATCCGATCTATCGGTAGTTCACCGGGTGTAGCATCCAATTTTTACAAAACCTTATGTAATGCTATAACGAGAGATAGCCCTATAGCGCAGAAAGCATGGGAGAGAGAATTGCATGTGACTTTGACCCCGGAGCAATGGAGCCTTGTCTGGAGTAGAGTGACACGGGTCTCCCGATCCGCCTCACTCACTCAGACACTCTTCTTTCTAGCCCACCGGTGTTTTTACACTCCTGACAGATTAGCCAAATGGAACACTACTCAGGGCAATAGTTGTTGGACATGTCATGCGGCCATTGGTTCACTACCTCATGTTATGTATGAATGTCCCGCACTACAGTATTACTGGCGTCGGGTCTGGGGTCGTATCCAGTCTATTTTGCACTTTCAAGAGCCCCTTTCTTGGAGGATAGTGGGACTTCGCTCAGCTGCGGGGATCCCCTCTCTTCCAAAAACGGCTTACTTCCTTTTGGACTTTATGCTTGGCATTGCTATTTCCCTAATTACGAAATACTGGAAAAATAGCTCCCATCTGAGCCCCAATGAATGGTGGAATCATGTCTGTCTCTACAGTAAATATGAACAAATACCTCGTATGTTTGCTTCCCCCATTCAGACTCCTCATCATCGGTCCAAATGGAAGATGCTCAATGACTATGTACATTCTGCTCAATGCTCTCATCTGACTGTCTAAATTTGTATATATCTTTGTCCCATGATTATTCTGTATCGCAGATACTCTTTTGATTGTTTTGATGTATAATCACTGTTTGGAAGCGCTCACATGCTGACATAATCAGCTAGAGAAGAAGCGTGGGGGTGGGGGGTAATTGGGTTTACTTTTCTTTATTGTATACTTGTTTTGTCTCCTTTGGTGTGTTTCTTTTGTTTGTTGCAAAATGAAAATAAAAGTTTAAAAAAAAAAAAAGAAAGTGGGGAGCTCTATAGTCTGATGTGGAAAGCCAAGGAAACCTTTGGGATGAACCTCTGGGTATGGAGGGTGGCCCAGTTCCCACAGAGTTGTGTGTATGGTGGGTGGGCCACAAGTGCCTACAGTTCACTGATCCTCCTGGCGGAAGTGATCACCACTAACACTGGGATTTTTCAGGAGGCATATTTCAGGGATACCGTTTGAAGTGGCTTGAATGGCTCCTGTATCAGCAACTGAAAGACGATGTTCAGGTCCCAGGATGGTACTGGGAGCTGCACTGTGGGATGTAGGTTGGCTAACCCTTTCATGAAATAGGTGACAAGTGGAAGTGTGGTGATTGAGCTCTCATGGATGTGGTCATGGAATGCTGCAATGGCAGAGAGATGGACTCTGGACTGTGGCTTGAGGCCACTGTCGAAGAGAGTGCTAGGATATTGGAAGACAAGGGAAATTGGGCATGAGACCAGGTCCAGCCATTGTAAGATGCACCAGATGCTGTCGTGCTTCCATTTCAAGCCATATTACTTCCTTGTGGATAGTCATTGGGCTGCCAGGATCACCTGTTTGCACCTCTGCTGACACTGAGGGAGGTTAGGACTAGCCTCTCAACTTACAGGCAGTCAGGGCAAGTGCTGACAGGTTAGGATGCAGGGTGGTCCCTCCATCTTGGGTGATGCTTCAGCAGAAGGCACAACAGAGGTTTCAGGGCAAGTTGTGGGAGATAAGGAAACCATATCTCTCTGCCAGTGCAGGATGATGAGGATGGCTTGTGCCCTGTCCTGTACTATCCTATCCTCTGCAGCATCTGGGATATGAAGGGGAGGGGGGGAGGGCATACACAAGTGACCACTCCCCCATGATACATCAAAGGCATCTGTAGCTAAGCTCTCGGGGATGGATGATAGGAGCAGAAGTGGGCACACTTCCCATTGGTCTTGACGGCAAAGAGGTCCACTTATGGTTGCCCCCAGCACCGGAAGAGGCACTCCACTCCCACAAATCTAGGGCCCACTAGTGTGGGTCTAGTTGTTGGCTCAGTCTGTCCGTTAGGTCATTCTGCACACCTGGGAGATAGGAATCTTGCAGTAGGCAACGTCTGGAGAGGGTGAAGTACCAGAGTTGGAGCACCTCTGCACAGAGTATGCAAGAACCTGTCCCTCCCTGTTGATGTAAAACATGGACACCTGGTTTTCCATTTGGATCAAGACTGGCTCTTAATGTACTGCTGGAAGGCCTTTAGCACAAAGCAGATCACCCGGAACTCCAGGAGGTTGATGTGGCATATCCATTCTTTTGCAGTCCACACCCCTTGGATGTGGAGTTGGTGCTAGGCCACCCATCCTGTGGTGGAGGCATCCGTGGTGACTATCTGATGCTGAGGTTGCTGAAGAGGTCTGCCTTCCCTGAGGTTTCCTGCCTTGTGGCTCAAGAGGTGGAGGAGGGTCTGTGTGGTGATCTTGCTGGTCACAGAAATGCTGTGTGTCAGGGAGGTGATTGTGTCCACCCAGTGAGTGGGGAGGAATGCCCTGGAGGCTGTGGTGTCCATGTCCACCCTGATGATCTCCAGGCATTGGGTAGGTTGCAGGTGTGACTACTGGTGGCTTAAATTATTAGTCATCCTCTTGACCTCTCTGGGATTACTATCTGCCTGACTGCTCTCTGTGCCCCCTGCAGAGAGGGCGCAGCGAGGAGCCAGTCATTTAGGTATGGGAAGATGCAGATGCCCTGTTAGCAGAGGTGGACAGCCACCCCAGCAACACACTTGGTGAAGACCCTCTGAGTTGAGCAACCACTACCAGTACAAAGCCCTCCCATTCAGCCTGTCTCCAACACCCTGAAGCACAAGCATTGTTTGTGCACTGTGTGGATGGGGATGTGAGTGTATGTGTCCTGTATGTCCAGGGCAGCCAATCTCCTGCTTGGATGAGGGACAGTATGGACCCTAATGAGTACATCTGAAATTTCTCTGAAGATAAAATTTGTTCCATTTCCTAAGGTCGAGGATGGGTCATACTCCCTCCAACTTCTTTGATATGAGGAAGTATCTAGAGTAGAATCAGTTGTTGAACTCCAGCTGCTGGGACAGGTTCTATTGCCTGAGATGCCAGAAGGGACAAACTTTCTGCTGTCGTGGCGAGTGTCAAGTGCAGGGGAGGGGGTCGTCTCTGAGTTGGGCTGGGAGCACTGGTATGGCAGTGAGGAGAATAGAATGCTCTAGATCCATGCTATGATTGAGGACCCACTTGTCTGTTGTGATCTGTACCCAAGAGTCAAGGAAGGCCAAGAGTTGACTTCCCCACCAGCATTCTGGCCTGGGCCCTGTCTGGGCATGCACTGTCAAAAGGAAAGACCCTTCCCAGACGAGGGTGCAGTCTGCTTCTGCTGTTTCCACTTCCTCTGGCAGTGTTTCTGCTAGTAGGGTGCCTGGTACGGTTGTTGCTTGTACTGCAGGGCCCGCCACTTGCTGTAGGAGTTGTTGTATTTGGAGTAGGAGTATGATTTGCAGCAGTAGCTCCCTTTCCTGTTCTTGGAGTTGTGCTGGAGACCACCTTCCATGAGGGTCTATAAGGTGGTATACAGTGCTTTCAGATCATTGTCTTTGATCTTGTTGCTGATTAGCGAGTCCCCTGTGCAGGGGGCATCTGCTATGCAGTTGCGAGTGTCTTCTCACAGACCCAAAGCTTGCAGCCAGACTAAAGACCATGGTGAGATGGCTGTCCAGCTGTGTGGGTGGCAGTGTCAAATGCATCAAAGGCTGTCTAGACTAGGTGTTGTGTATTCTGTGAGGTCTACCAGGGCTGGAGAAATCAGTCTGAGGCTCCAGGGTTAGGGCCACTGCGGTTGTCTTGAGGTTCTTCAGCGGCAGGTCTTGGAAATTGATGTGCTGTAATCTGTGTGCTGAGCATGGCTCTCTGTAACATCGTCTTGCCCATGTCTTCCAGGTACTTGGAGTCCTGGCCAAATGGAGCACTGGTGTAATTGTGGGAAGATCAGACTCATTTGAGAGCAGATTACACTATGATAGACTGGTGTGGTAGCTGTGTCTTTGAAAATGTGGGAGCAGGTTGCACCTGGTACTTTGCCTCAAGCTTGCATGAGCAGGCTTGGTCTTATGCTGGAGTGAGCCATAGCTGGACTAAGTTCTCCTGTATCCACTATTGGACTGGTAGCATGACTACTGTGTTGGGGGTATCTAGGTATTTCAGGGACCCTGTGGCTCAGATATGTTGGTCCATGCTAGTGTGAGGTGAGCTATGCTGTGACCCTTTGCAGAAATTTTGGGTAGGTGAGGTCTTTGGGTGCAGGTGGTGGTTGGGGTGGGGTTGTGGAGGGGCAATGGCGACTCTGGTGGAGAAAGGGATGTCTCCCACCTCTGATACACCCATTGTGGCTGCCCCTTCCTCTCTGCTGTCTGTGGTGGTGAGTGGGAGTGGTCTGGTATCCTAGAGTCCCTTGGCTTCTCAGGTATTGCTGTGGGCCAGGGAGAGACTGATGCAGTGGGCTATACAGCTTGCTCTTGTAGCTGCTACTGGAACAAGCATGAGAGGAGCTCCAGCAGGGAAGCTGAAGAACTTGCCTCTGAATTTTGGTGCCTGCTGCATTCATCGCTGCACCCCCTGGAGGATGATGTAGAGGTGGTGTCCTTGTGCCCATGGTGCTGCTGGTGCCTTCTGTTGTGCCTTTTGGAAGGGCTGTGTGGGCTGCCACTGCTGCAGGATGTCTCTGACCCATTTTTGGCACAGATGTTCCCAGGACTTCTGTTGGGGGGGGGGGTGTGTGCTGCTGTGGCATAGTGACATGCATCGGGGTTCCCTTGTTGCCATAGTGCCAGCTAATGGCATTGTGGGGGGTGATGCTTGGCATGACATCTAGGCTTCTGAGGCCTTGTTGCTGGGCAGTGGAGGATGGCATTGGGGGAGCCTGGGGGTCAGGTAGGGCAGAACCTGTGCCACTGAGGTTGATGCAGCCTCTGAGGATACAGTGCTGTGAATGGGGGCCCTGGAAGGCACATTCAGAGCATCTGAGGAGTCCTGAAGATCCTGGGGACCTATATGGTCGGTCAGCCACATGGATTTGGGTGAGTGGGATCTCTTCCAGAAATTCTCACAGGGTATGAAGCCAGGACTTTTGGAAATGAGGAGATAGCCTCATGCAGTGGGGGGCAGTCCTCCACCCGATGTTGGACACCCCCCCCCCCCCGGCACTGTGCACACTGGTCATGTGCATCTGTTTTATTCATTTTCTAGAGCATATGGGGTATTTCTTAAAACCGGGCTTGGTCATTGTACCTTTGCTGCTGATGCTGCTTGTTTCTGAAGTTCTCTTCTGTGATTCTTGCTGCTTTTGGCCTACTTGGAGAGGTTGGTCATACTGGCAAGGCCAAAGAAAGGTAAACTGGGCTAGCTAGGGTGGGCCAGGAGGTAGGGCTACCTTGGCATGTGAGAGCACTTCTGTCCTCTGTGGGATCTGATGTCACCAGATGTGGCTGACGCTTCCTGCTTGTCCTAGAAGAGAGTGCATGCTCAGGTTGAGACTAGTGGGACAGCTGCCAGCAAATTTTATTTATGTAAAAGTCATTTGGTATACCACTGCTTACACAAAAAGAGGCTTCAAAGCAGTTTACAGTTCCATGGGATGTATGTCTAACAGGCAATAAATAGTGCAAATGCTAAAACAATAGACAACGATTTCACACATGCGCATAAGTTAGCAAATAGGATAGGAAGTAGAGTAGCAACAATAAGATATGCCATACTGGTTCAGACCAAGGTCCATCAAGCCCAGTATCCGGTTTCCAATAGTGGCCAATCTAGGTCATATACACCTAGCGGTTTCCCCAAAGGACACAGGTTCCGCAATGCTTGTACTGGGTCAAGCATTGATATCCTGGGTCCCTTCTTAATAATGGTTTATGGACCTTTCCTCCAGGAACTTGTCCAAACCTTTTTTAAACCCAACTACACAAACAGCCTTTACTACATCCTCTGCAAGGGAACAGTAAATGTTTTTATTTTAATTTCCATAATGCATATGCAGAATCTCTTTAAATGTATCTCTCTTTTGAAATAGTCAGGTCATTATAGCTTTGGGGAAAAAAAAATTCTATGCGTTCTCTCAACATTATATTCTGTGGAAAGGAGCTTTATAGTGTAGGAGCCTGAAATGTAAAAGAACTGTATCTAGTGACCTCTAATTAAATTGACTGACTGGAAAGGTGGGGCTGTAAGTATTGGCTTGTGCAGGGCTGGCCCTGTCCACCACTAAGCAAGCTAGGCAGGCACCTAGGGCAACTAGCCTGGGTGGGCAGCAGTGGTGCACATGATCAGCCATGCCCCTCCTCTGCCCTGCTGCTGTCAGTTCTGGTTGTAGGGGGAGGCAGGCAGTAGTATTTCCAAGAGCTGCCTGCCCCCCAACCCCTGAGATGAAATTGGCAGTAGCTGGGGGGGGGGGGGGGGGGGGGGGTTGTAGCTTGGGGCTGGGGGCACCATTGGTCTGGCCCTGTGAGTGTGAGGAACATAACTGCTTATTTGGCCACTAGAGGAACAGGAATGGGGAAAGAGTGGATCTCTCGTATAAGCAGTATGTCAGTCAAATGTTATACTTAATCCTATTTATTACCAGAAGCCAATGGTGCTGGATTAAAAAGGGGGTAATGGGCTGACCTTTTTTTATTTTAAGCATTGTAAATTAATTTTATGGCCATGCTTTGTATTAATTGTAAACATGTAAGTGTATTATGAAACACCTGACAGTAAATAATTACAATCCTCCAATTGCACAAAGACAAAGGAATGAATTACACCCTTCCTATCTAGCACTTGATCCAAGGAAGTGTAGAAAGCCTTTTGGGCTATTGACAGAATTTTCAATTGGCCAACATGGAGTAATAAAAAGGAAGGGAGGTGTCGGATTGTATTTCTAAGCAAAATGAATGAATGATTTTGATAGCAGTGTTTTGCACATTTTGCAGTCCTATTAGGAATGCTGAGCCCACCATCAAGCACATTACCAAATTCTTTACAACTAAACTATTTTGATTAAAAAAAAAAGAGAATACTTTTCATCATCTATGGTTGTCCACAGCTGACCCACATTAAGCTGTTGATCTTAAAATGCCATGAGGCAGGTGACTGGCTTTCTCTAGCATTTCTGTATCTTGTTTAAAAGACTGCTCCAGAGTAGCTACTACTGCTCACTTAGAATAGCCTTAACGTATGTACCTTAGCGGCTAGCACAGTGATAGTGCTGGTCAGTGCTATGTGAAAGGTGTTTGATTCCTGCACTTAGCACCCCTTAGGCCATGAGGGCTCTGGGTCAAGCTGTCATTGCACAATGACCATTGGGGTAATCCTCAGCTAGGTGCAGGCTTATCAAATAGCGAAGGATGGGAGGAAGAATCCCCGAGCCTCTTATAAGCGAAGGTTGATAATGCTATAACGAAACAGAGGCTGGAAGCCCCCCAAGAGCAGGTGGTAGCTACTGCACAAGAACAATTTAATTTAGGGCTGCTAAGCTCTGGTTTTTGACTATTTAGTTCAGAAATTTAAAGCAACTCACATTCAGAAATGCTGTTAAAGTTCTTGTTTTTTCTGCCTTCATAAAACTAGAATTTTGGTAATTTGTCAAGTATCAAGGTGGATGTGAACAATTTTTCTTTTATATATTAAAGGCACATAACGCTGCTAGGGGCTTATTAAAATGATAATGCTACCCAGAGTATCAATAAGGCAGCTGCCTTGGGTAGTGTGGTCCTTTTCTACTTTTGCTTTCTTCTCAACAGGGTGCAACGTGCGCAGCTGGCTGCCATCCTCCACCTTATGAAGGAAAAGCAAGAGACATTTGGTGAGATGACGGAAAGCGACATGAAAGAACAACTCAGACTTTACAATATGGTGGCAGCAAGGCCTGGACCTCCAGCCCCTGGACTCTGAGTTTGCTAACCTCTTCCCTTTTCAGTACTGATAGTGTAAAGGACCATAGGCTAAAATGGAGCCAAAAGAGAAGAGCCCTTTGCTACATGCTCAACTTACTCTTGGGTGGTTCAGCTTCATGTTGAAAGCTTTTTAATGGCTGGTCTTGATCTTTCCTGGTCTCAACTGCTTCAGAGTTTGCATCTGTGAATGTAGTACCTACCTGGCCCTTTGGCATCACTACTGCTCTGTTGATACAAGAACCAAGCTTAAATTGTAGTTCTTTATCACATGTATGTGATAATATTCAATTGGTGTAATTGAGATCAGACGGGAGGCCTGAATTTGGGACATACTGAAGGGGGGGGGGGGGTGTTGGTGGACAGTAGCCTTTCCTTTCAGTTTAGGGGGATAGAGTTTGAAATGGGTTCTGATTTCAGTATCCAACATATTTGTGTGTGTGGCTTTGTAGACCAAATAGAATACAGGTCAAGCTCCTTTCTGGAAAAGTTAAGTGATAGTAGGACTAGATGCCAGCCAACGATATAAACAAACTTTAGAATGACATTGACGCCTGGCAAAGATAAAACAAAAGCAGGCAGCCTACTACTAGAATCTAGCAATAGGAATGGTCTAGTGTCGGTAACTTCAAAATTGATTAGGTGTGGCTTATTGGGTTGTTTTTTTTCTTCTTCCTCCAATGGATGTAACTAAATTTGACTATTAAATATATCCACCACGTGATTTCTCAGGTAATGAAGTCTCTTCATGGGTTTAAAGGGAATCTGTACATAGAGGGGTCTATTCTAACACACAAATAGCGGGGGTATCCATCCCTGCTATTTGCCCCCTGATGAAAGCCTCTCCATACAAACAAGGAGTTTGTGCGGGGAGGCTTGGGAAGAAGCGTTGTGATAGTGGTCTGTGGCCCCAGATGTACAGGGCCAGTAGGCTGGATGGGGGACGGTGGAAGTGAGGTGAGGGGAGGGGGTGCAGGGGCTTCCCTGCAGCCCAACCCTGGCCATGGGAGATCAGATCAGGGGTCAGACTGCAGGGAAAGGAACAAGTGGCTGGTGGCCAGGGAGCATGGCTCCATTCAGGAGCCTGACTGAGTTAGGCAGGCAGGCAGGCAGGCAGATCTGAATCAGGTCCTGGCCTGTATGTACAGGCCCAGGCTCGATTCAGATTCCAATCATCCTGTCTAGCTCCCACGTGATCAGAATCTGGTCTGCCTCTGTGTCCTGCTTCCAAGCCAGCGCACAGGGCAGCCAACTTGGAATGTGCTTCACAGTGTATGCCTGTCCATTTTGATTAGTAAAATATACTTTTACTATACAATATAACAAGTTTGATTCAAATATAAGCAAAATTCATGGGTGATCGCTTTCTTCTTAAGGGTGAGGAAAGCTATCTTGCACAGTCTTTTAGAGCCTCTGACCTCCACGCTCTGCTCTTTTAGAGGTCAAAGGTGTTCCCTGTTTCCGCTTCTTAACACTGGAATAAGAGCATGAGGATTGGAGTCCCCTTTTGTCTCTATAGGACATAAAGCTCAGTACATCTAGTCTTTGGAAAGGCAGTGCAAAGAAACTTACAAGACCAAAGGTAAAAGTCAACCATTGTTTTGAGTAGCACAGATTTTTATCTTACGTAAGATGCAACACAATTTTGCTACCCAGAAGCACAAGATTCAGTCTCATTCCTAACCAGAATTTCTTTAGGCCATTGCATGACTTCATGATTCCCCCTACCCCATGTCCTTTTTCCTGGGCTGGTGCAATAGTATGGAGTGTCCTAGGTGAATCTTCAGCCTGCCCCTGCCTCTCTGTGCTATTGATTAAACTCATCATCCTTGAAACTCCACCCCTCCCACCACAATCCTTAAAGGTGCATAATTGTAAGTCAAATGTGCTGATGGCTTTGAATGTGTGCAATACTGAAAACACATTTCTTTAAGCTCTTAATTCTTGTAATCATGCTACTGCCTTTCAAGCGCTAATATTGAATAAATAGTAGTTTGGAAAGGGGAATTCTCCAGGAACAAGCAGAAAGTCAGTCCTCACTTATGGGTGGTGTTGGCACCAGCGGAGCCCGCGCAGAGCAATTCCCCAGCTTTCAAAGAAAGCCTTTGGGATTGCTGCCATGCATGTGTGATCCTCTTCCCATCCAAGGGTGCCATCTTGCTCAGCCCTTTGGACTCATGTCCTCGCCCCCGGAAAAATGTTTTTCATTTTCCAGCCTATGGCCTACTGTTTTCCGGTTGCACCAGTCCTCTACCCGTCTTCCCCCCTTGCTCCTATCTTTTTGAGCAAAGGGGACATTTTTTTCCCTAATTTTTGTTGGTGAGCTTCATGCCCTTTTTTCCTCTTATCACTGGCCATGTGAGTCTGACCTTGTGGGGGCCCATTTTTGCCCCGATAGCCATCGGTTTCAAAAAAATGTGATAGATGCTCCAAAAACATGTCGCTTATAGAGACCCATGACTGTTGTCTATGGTGTCTTGGAGCCAACCATGATCCAGAGCTCTGTTTGCTTTGCAAGAAAATGTCCTCCAAAGCCCTGCTCAGTCATAAGCAGAAGTCCAAAGACATTTTCCGGAAGGCTGCCTTGGAATCCCCGGTGGCACCCTCTGTCATCGATCTGCCGGTGGGGTCCCCCACTTCGGTTCCGCACTCAAGATGGCACTCCAACCAGAGGTCCCCTGAAGTGGAGTGGCGTAAGAAGAAGGTGGCCTTGAAGTTGCTGTCAGGGGCTTCCGTGCTTTGTCTCTTAGCCCCCTCAGTGTTCCTGAGAGTCAGACAAGGAGCAACCTTGTAAGGGACCTCAAACAGACTTGGAAGCCCCAGGCAATGGTGCCAGGTCTCCCAACTGTCATCCTGGCGAGGACCCCCTCTTCTCCTTGACACCCAACCCTGTGACAGTGTCACAGAGCCCTATGCCCGCGTGGGAGTCCCGTATGCAGACTCTAGAACGCAGCGGCTGTGTTCATAGTTTCCCAGCAGGCGCTCATATCTAGCTTCGCTGGTCTGCACCTAGAGACAGGTTCCCTCGAGAGGGACACCAAAATCTGCCCTGGAAACCCTCGAGACCCATGGGCCTTGTGAGGGTCCTCAGCATCAGTCTCACTCGCCTTCCCGTTCCTCGGGGGCAAGATCCTCCAGGGCCTCTGGGTGAGGCGACCAGCTGGAATCGGACTCATCCCCATCTGACTCCCAGCCTGAAAAATCGGAGGGAATCTCCCCTGAGACCTGTACCCATCAGGACCTCCCGTTGGACTCATCCCCACCCGCTTTTCAGCAGTGTTTGCCACCTGAGGACACTTCCTTTTTGGTGTTCATGCGGGATCTGGCATGGGCTCTTCTCAACCTGGCTACCCATTCGGAGGAGGAACCTTGAGCTGAAGAGCTCGATATCCTACAGTATGAGTCCCCTCCTCTGGAATCTCATGCTGTCCCAGTTCCTCCCATTTTGTCCAGGTTGCTACTCCACATGTGGGAGACCCCTGCGTTTGTCCCCATCATGAGCAAGTGCCTGGATGCTATGTACAGGGTCCAGCATGGCCTTGGGTTCAGGAAAGCTCAACTCCCCCACACCTCCATGGTGCTGGAGTCAGCCATGAGAAAACAAAAGAGCCCGAAGTCACATTCTTTGGTTCCGCTGGGCAGGGTGTTGAGAGCCCTCAATGCCCTAGGCCGCAAAGCCTATAAAAAGGTCCATCCTCTCATGCCATATTCAGGCACACCAATTGTACATGGGCATGTTTTTAATGTGACCTAGCCAAGGAATTTGGGGGCTTCTCCGTGGGCCTCGTGGGTGAACCCCTCAATAGGTTCCAGACCCTTCTGAAATCTGTTGCGGAGTGCTCAAAATATCTCTCCTGTGCCACCAATGACTGATTTGAGTCTTTGGCTCAAGTGGCAGCCACGGGCATTGGGGCCTGGCACCAGGCATGGCTCCACTCCTCAGACTTGGAGCAGTGGGTCCAGGAAAAGCTCCTAGATGTACCCTGCCTTGGTGAACAGTTCTTCAGTAAACCGATGGACTTCGGCACCTGTACCCGCCTCTTGCACAAGACCTCCTCCCTTCCTTGGAAGAAGCAGCAGGCTAATAAGCTGTTCTTTCCGCAGAAGAGCCTACCCTATCAAGGCAACCCACTGTACCCACCTACTCCTGCGCCCACCACTGCGACACAGGGAAAGTCTGAACCACACGGTCATCACAAATCAAAACGGCCCAAAGCCCAAATGCCAGCTCTGCCTCAGCCCGCCCAGGGTTTTTGATGCCAGCAGCATAGCCTTTCACCCCCTGGCAGCACCACAGCCAGTGGAGAGATGCCTGTCCTCCTTCACTCTTCAGTGGGCGTCCATCATGTCAGACACTTGGGTCCTCCAAGTAATCCGGGACAGCTACCATTTCCAGCTGGACAGGCTTCCCTTCTCCCCAGCGGAGCCTTCTCGACTCCCCACGCACCAGACCTTCCTACAGCGGGAGTTAGACAACCTCCTTGCCCAGCGAGTGGTTGAGAGGGTACCGATGCACCTCCGAGGTCGGGGCTTCTTTTCCCAGTACTTCCTCATCCCAAAGAAGACCGGGGGGGGGGGGGGCAGCGCTACAGCCCATCCTTGACCTCCGAAAACTAAACAAGTTTCTGGGGGCATCCTGCTGCCCTTCCTTGGGCAGGGCAACTGGCTATGCTCCTTGGATCTCAGAGATGCTTATGCCCACATTCTAATTTACCCCCAGCACAGGAAGTTCCTGTGCTTCAGGGTGTAAGTGGAGCATTACCAATACAGGGTGCTTTCCTTCGGACTCGCATCTGCTCTGTGGGTCTTCGCAAAGTGTCTCAATGCAGCCACTGTCTCTCTCAGACGGCAGCATGTGCCGGTCTTCCCTTACCTTGATGACTGACTCATCACAGGGCCCTCGGCCGGGGAAGCCTGCTTTGCAGCATCTCGCACGATTCTCCTCGAGCGCCTGGTATTTTTGGTCAACTACCCTAAGTCCCACCTCGAGCCAGCACACGCCTCAACACTCAGTGAGCAATCACCTTTCTACCGGCAGACCATGCAGTTCACCTCTGAGCATTGGCAGCCCAGGTCCAGGGTAACACTTGGGTCATGGTGCAGACTATGCTGCACCTCCTGGGGCACATGGGCTCCACCATCCATGTAGTTTCACATGCCTGCAAGCACATGCAGATGGCCTAGCACTCAGTGGAGCACGGCCTTCGGTCACCTCAGGGACACCATCCAGGTCTCCCATGACCTTTTGCAGGTCCTTTGGTGCCAAAACCTCTGCAACCTTCTCTGGGAACTACCCTTTCAATCTCCGCAGCACAGATTAATGCTGACAACAGACACTTCCCTACTGGAATGGGGAACCCACTGCGGTGCACTGTGCATGCAGGGGCTATGATCACCCAAAGAGTCTCTGCAGCAGGTCAACTTGCTTGAGCTTCAGGCAGTCCAAGGGGCCCTGAGGGCCTTCGAGGACCACCTCCAAGGAAAGTCGGTACTCGTGCAGACCGACAATCGAGTAGCAATGTTTTACATTAACAAGGAGGAGGGCACAGGATCATGCCTCCTTTGCCAGGAAGCGGTCCTCCTCTGCTCCTTCGCCTTCCATTGAGGGATGACCCTATGAGTGGTCTACCTCCCTGGCCATGAGAACATCCTCACAGACAAAACTCAGCAGGATCCTCTGCCCTCACAAATGGTGGCTGGACCCAGAGGTGACCAATTGGCTCTTCCATCAGTGGGGGACCTTGACTATGGACCTGTGCGCCAGCCTACTGAACACTTGGCTCCCCGGCTTTTGTGGTCCAGTCCCACATCTGAACAGGGAGGTGTAGGATGCGTTCCTTCTGAGCTGGACCTCCAGGCATCTGTGTTCCCTCCCACTCCTCTCATTGTGAGGACTCTCCACAAAGCTGAGCAGGAATGAGCATCGATGATACTCATTGCTCCTTCATGGTCTCGGCAGCTGTGGTTCCTCACTCCTGCTTCGGCTCACTTCCAAGCCTCTGATTCCCCTGGGCTGTGCCCAAGGCCTGCTAACGCAGGAGGAGGGGCAGGTGCTGCACCCGAACCTGGCCTTGTTGTCCCTCACAGTCTGGCGGCTGAACGGGTCACCCTAGCCATGCTAGACCACCTGGAGGAGACTGAGGAGATCCTCCTCGTGTCGAGGAATGACTCAGGACAAGTTTACACCGTCAAGTGGTGATGCGTCTTGGTCTGGTGTTCTGAGCTCCAGAGCGACCCTTTCTTGTGTCCTATGGTGGGTCCTCCAGTACCTTCTCCATCTCTCGAAGGAGGGGCTGAAATCAAACTGTCAGGATGTACCTGAGCGCCATCTCAACGCATCACTTCTCAAACCCCTCTCGGAGCAGGCCTTGGTCTCCTGCTTCAAGTGGGGCCTCTTGCTGTCCAAACCTCCCATCTGCCCTCCTCCAGCAAAATGGGATTTGAACGTAGTGCTTATGCAACTTACATGTTCACACTTCGAACCGATGGTGATGTGCTCACTTTGGCACTTGTCCTGGAAGGTGGTCTTCCTGGTGGCTTTGACCTCGGTCCACTAAGTAAGTGAACTCCAGGCTCTCATGGCTGAAGCTCCTTACACCAGGTTCTATAGGAACAGGGTGGTCCTCTATACGCACCCCAAGTTACTGCCAAAGGTTGTCTCTGATTTTCATCTCAATCAAGAAATAGTCTTGACGACTTTCTTCCCAAGACCCCATGCTGACCAGGCGTCAGCGGTTTTGCATACTTGACTGCAAGAGGGCTCTTGCCTTCTATCTGCAGCACACCCAGCCTCGCTGGCTTTTCGTGACCTACAATCCTAATTGCTTGGAGCAGGCAGTCACAATGCACACCCTCTCCAGTTGGGTTGCGGACTGCATCGCCTTCACTCATGTGAAGGCAAGTGCCCTGCTGGATCGACGGGTCACCGTGCACAGCGTCTTAGCCAAGGCGGCTTCACTGCACTTAGTGTCGCTATCTGACATCTGCTGGGCTGTCACCTGGGCTTTGGCGAACACTTTCACCTTACACTACTGCCTGGAGAGGGAGTCCTGCCAGGACAGCACCTTTGGCTAGGCTGTACTCTAATCTGTTTTGGGGTATAAGCAACTCCTGCCCTCTGACCCTTCTCGACAGCTACTGAGGATTTTCCCCCCAGGGACCCGAAGACTCTGGCTCCTCCAGGCAATGGCTTCTGCTCACAGCCTCACCAAGGTGTTTTTTGGTTACAGGTTTGGTAGCCTGTAGCTGAGGTGTCCCATAAGTGTGGACTGACTTCCTGCTTGTTCCTGGAGAAAGTGTAGTTACTCACCTGTAATAGGTGTTCTCCAAGGACAGCAGGAATTAGTTGTCAATACCCTCCCACCTCTCCTGATGAGTTGCTGGATTTTTATCCTTCCCTTGCCATCTGCTTGGTAGGGCTCAAGCTAAGGGTTCCTGACTGAGCAAGATGGCACTGTTGGGCAGGAAGAGGACCACGCATGGGTGGCAGCAAGCCCAAAGGCTTTTTTGAAAGGTGGGGAATTGCTCCGCGTGGGCTCTGTTGGTGCTGATGTCACCCATAAGTGAGGACTGATTCCTGCTCTCCCTGGAGAACACCTGTTACAGGTGTGTAACTATGCTATATGAGTAAATCAAGGCAGAAGTGACATCACCTACATATTGCAGTCAGGGGTAAGATTGTCCCAGTTCACACTCCACACAAAGCTTATCTTCAGTTTACAACAAAAAATGTAACACCTGGCATTGTGTATTTCCTCAGCTCCAAGGAAGTACAGGGGAAAGGGGGGAACGGCTAAAGTAGTCTCAAAGCTTAGTCCAGATCAACATAATGCAACATTTAAAAGGATTTTACCTGGTCCTATGCAGGCTGCATGGCAGGGCCCTCTACCTGTTTATACTGCTTTCCATCGGGTGAAAGCGATGTACATAGAACAAAAGTTGCCACATTGAAACAGAGAACTAATGTATATAAGTTTCCACAATTGTACATAAACATATACACCTATAAAAGTGTGACTTTGACCATTAGTCACATTTGGTTAATTTGGGCTGCTCAGACAAATAAATGGAAAGTCCTTGACACATTGTAAGTAAGTTCACAGGACCATGCATTTATATTATAGAGGTTATTTCATAACCAAGTGCCTTTGTTAAATGTCCAAGCAAAACACATATGAGCCTTTTATAAAATAGGCTATCAGCACTATCCATACTAGTGAAGATGTAAATGTGGTTATATGCATCTGGATTATATAAAATCCGCACCCACTGCAGCTTCACACGTCCCCCACCCCTCCAAGTCTGAATTGGGCATCATGGAAGCAAACAGCCATGTGGTGCTGATGTTTTAACATAAGAACCACGGGGGCTGTTTTTTTTATTTATTTATTTATTTATTATTTATTTAACACTCATTTTTATACCGCATCTTCCAGAGATCAGGTGCGGTGTACAAACAACAACAATTAACAAAGCTAAGTTTGTTTTACATAGAACATCTTAACATATCATAAATAAACAAAGTGGGTTTTTGAACTGGGACCGTGTAAAAACAGTTAACTAACAAAGTGTAGTATCTATATACGTAAGACAGTACATAACTGATTTGAGGCCATTGCAGCGCTGTAGGCCCTGCAGAGGGGAAGTTGCGGTAGTAATGTGGGCCAGAGGGAGGAGATTTGCCTAAGGTACCTAAGCTCCTTGCATAAACCCTGAACATAGATACAATTCCTGAAAACACACATGCACTGTGCTTTTTACTTTTTTTTTTCTTCAGCTAAAATTGGTTTGCTTAGGACTATAGCAAGCTCAGCACCTAAGATGCAAAGGCCTAAATTTGGGGATTTGCTCTCCAAATAACTAGATCAAAAAATAGTGATCAGCCAAATGCATCATTTTAGTTTATAATGTGGGGTTCAATTGTCAGCCAACATAATGCACATACGATGAGCGACATCCTAGCCCATCTAGAATAACATGGAACCAACCTAGCGGCCACATTCTATGCCATCTTTAATATGATGATATTTTGGGGTGGTCCCAGTAATTGAATTAGAATAATCGAGGTGACTATAAGCAGCAATCTAACTCTTGTAGATGCAAAAAGGGATAAACCTAACTAATCTCCGTTTAACCCAGGTTTTTTCAATTAACTGCTGTGCGCACGCACCCCCCCCCCCCGAAACCTCTAAAGATAAATGGTAAGTCCAAAACACCCTCCAAGCTTTTCATTTCCCATTTGACTGTAAAAACATTAATTACTCCATTACCCATAAGTACTGGAAAGTCTTCTGCCAAATGTTACCAACCTATAACATTTCTGTTTTTTCTGCATTTAGCTTAAATTCATTCAACCTTTTAAGCCTGAAAGAGTTTTTAAATCATTTCAGTGATTGCACTGTATCATCTGCATTAATGTGATACCTCAGCGTGGGAGTATGGCTCAGTCTGGGAGTAACCCACAAGAACAGCGTACCAGCAGCTAAAGTCTGTTGAAAGCAGTATAGTGCAGTGCACCAGGGAGTATTTAAGGCTATAGCTAACATCAACTTGAAGAAACAGCAAATACCCTGGTAAAATATAAGGGGGATATTCAAAAGGCATTTAAATGGCTTGCAGACCTGTAAGCTGCCTAAATGTAGCTCACCAAAAGAGTCAGCAACACTAACGCTGCTATTGCACTGAATAACTCTGGTTTTGGCCCCTAATTGCCCCGACGCTAGCCAGCTAGCATTTGAGACATTACGGGGGCAGAGATGAGGCTACACCAGGGGATTGCTGCATAGTGGCGATATTCAGCCACTAGCCAGTTATCCCAAAGTAGCGAACGTTAGGCACCTGAAAGGCTGTCCTAATTTTCACCTCTTTAACCGGTCAGACAATCCAAATGGTCAATGCCAGTAGACTAATATGGGTCCTGCCATTGAATATCCAGATCCAACATTCAGCTGAGATAGCTAGCCCCCGCTGCTGAATATCCCCCCCCCACCTATTTGAGATGGAGAGACAGAATTTTGTGAATTTGTACCTGTGATTACTGTCTGCTTGGCAACAGTAGGACTAGACAGATTCAAGAAAGCACCAGTTCGGTCTACATGTATGTGACTCAGATGTTCTAAAAGAACGTATACAACAACAAAAAAAGAAAAAGCTAGCAATTTTATTTCAAATAGCATAAAATTCTGGCATTGGCATTGCAATGGGTGCCTTCGAGTCCTTGTTGACTCCAGGCACCCCAGCAGCTCCTGGGTTTTCTTGGCAGTATGACTGGAAGTCGATTGCTGGGCCTTTCTTCTGCGACATAGAGGGTTAAGTGACTTGCCCAAAGCCACAAGGAGTGCTAGTGGGAATCAAATCCTGGTCTTTTGTTACTAAGCCAGTGCTCTAACCATTAGGCGCCTACTCCACTCCAGCTTCAACATTACAAAACCTAAAATACAAACTCCCTCTTTCTCCAGGAACAAGCAGGAAGTCAGTCCTCACATATGGGTGACATTGGCACCAACTGAGCCCATGCGGAGCATTTCACCATCTTTCAAAGAAAGCCTTTGGGAATGCCACCACGCATGCAGGGTCCCCTTCCTGCCCAAGGATGCCATCTTGAGCAGTCTCCCTTTTTCCACGGAGCCCTTTGGACACATGTCCCTGTACCTCGGACAAAGTCTCATAATTATCTCTCTAATTCTGTTTATCCAGTTCTCTTCCCGCTGTCCTCGGTGCCCTTGCTTCAGCAGTGGGCCCCAGGACTTTGCTGTTTTTCATTTTTTTTTCTTTATGAGTTTCTCTAGTGTGTTTCGTGCCCTTTTCAACCGCTGGCCGAGCCAAAGATCTTCGACCTTGCGGGGCTACTTTTTGCCCCAATGGCCTCTGGTTTCAAAAAGTGTGACAGATGCTCCAAAAACATGTCACTCATGGACACCCATGACTGTTGTCTTAGATGCCTAGGAGCTGACCATAACCCAGAGCTCTGCTCCCTTTGTAAAAAGATGTCCTCCAAGGCCATACAGAGCCGTAAGCAGAAGCTGGATGATATTTTCCACAAGATGGCCCTGGTAGCTTCCTGCTACACTGACTTTCACCCTCTGGGGTCCCCTGCGACCCTGGCATCACTCTGAGCAAGGGTCCTCTGAAAGGGAGAGGAGGAAGAAGGCAGCTCGAGGAACCTGTCAGGGGCTCCAGACGAGCGTGAGCGTTCTCGCGCTCGGTCCCTCAGCTCTCCTCAGCAGTCGCAAGAGTCGGAGAAGGAGCGGCCACAAAAGGTACCTTGTATGGATATGGAGGCCTTTGGCGATGGCGCCCGGTCTCCCAAGGGTCATCCCGGCGAGGACCCCCTCTCCTCTTCGACTCCTGACCCGGTCACCCTGGTTTTGGCATCACAGGGCCCCACTCCCGAGTGGGAGGCCTGAGTGCTGGCACTGGAGAGCAGCGTTTCTGCCTTCCTTGCTGCCCAGGAGGTGCTGGTGCCAGGCTCTTCTGGCACGCACCCTGAGACCTTGAGGGCAATGCCGCTGATGGCTCCCCAGACCACCATGACAACCCTTGAGAGCCAGGGGCCTCCTGAGGGATCCCGACAGAGGTCTCGCTCTCCATCTCAATCTTCAGTGCGAGATCTTCTCAAGCCAGCGCCTCTGGCTCCAGGCGGGCTTCGGCCTCTAGAGCCCAGTGCTCAGCACAGGCTCTGCTTGAGCAGCCTAGCTCAGAGTCTTTCTTGGAAATTTCAGGCTGGGAGTCTGATGGGGACACTACCCTTGAATCCCGGGCTCATTGGGACCTCCCCTCAGATCCTTCTCCATCTGTTCAGAAGCAGCGGTCTCCTCCCAAAGACACCTCCTTTCTGGAGTTTGTGCAGGACATGCCTCGAGCCCTAGATCTCTCCATGCAGTCTGAGGAGGAGCCCTGTGCAGAGGAGCTCGATATTTTACATTACGAGGCTCAGCCGAGGGAATCCCTCACGGTCCTGGTTCCGCACATCCTAACTCGTCGGCTCCTCTGCATGTAGGAGACACCTGTATCTATTCCCATTGTCAGTAAGTGCCTGGACACCATGTACAGGGTCCAGCGAGGGCCCGGCTTCTGAAAGGCCCAGCTTCCTCATACCTCGATGGTGGTGGAGTCTGCCATGTGGAAGCAGAAGAGCCCAAAAACTCACTGTTTAGTCCTGCCGGGTAGAGAATCCATGCCCTCGGGTGTAAGGCCTACCAAGGCTCCATGCTGGCATGCCGCATCCAGGCTTACCAGTTATACATAGGCATGTTCCTTCGTGACCTCACAAAGGAGCTCAGAAATTTCCATGCAAGCCCCAATGGCAATTACCTCTGCCATTTTCAGTCTCTCCTAAAGTCAGTGGGGGACTGTTCAAAGAAACTTTCTCATGCTGCATACGACAGCTTTGAGTCCTCCGCTCGGGTAGTGGCTGCTGGTATCGGGGCCAGACAGCAAGCCTGGCTGCAGTCTTCGGACCTCGAACAATGAGTCCAAGGAAAACTGCTCGATGTACCGTGCCTGGGTGAGCAATTGTTTGGCAAACCGATGGAGGACAAAGCAGCAGAGATTGAGACTGAGTATGTCACTCACCCGTCTCTCCCGAAAGACTTCCTCTCTCCCGCAGAAGCAACAGGGCAAGAAGCCTTTCTTCTAGAGGAGGGGTCTTCCCTACCGGGGCTACCCACCTTACCGTCTGGCACCAGCTTCACCCCAAGGCAGACAGAGCAAGAGCGGCCAGCATGGCCCACATAAGCCAAAGGAACCCAAAAGTCAGACCCTGGCAATGGCCCAGTTGGCCCCAGGATTTTGACTCCAGATGCATAGCCCTTTGCCCCCCATTGCCTCAGCTATCAGTGGGAGGGCGCCTGGTTCACTTTGCTCCCCGATGGGAGTCTGTCACCTCAGACACCTGGGTTGTCTAGGTCATCCAAGAGGGTTACCTCCTTCACATGGACCAGCTTCCTCCACTCTTCTGCCCCTCAGAATCCACTCAGCTCCCCATGCAGCAGGTCGTCTTGGCACAGGAGCTTGCAAACCTCCTCAAGGAATGAGCAGTAGAAGTAGTCCCACCGTATCTGAGGTTACAGGCTCTATTCCTGTTACTTCCTTGTGCCAAAGCAGATGGGCGGTTTCCAACCCATCCTCAATTTAAGAAATCTCAACAAATACCTGGTGCAGGAGAATTTCAAAATGTTCTCCCTTGGCACCTTGCTGCCCTTCCTCAGGTAGGGTGACTGGCGATGCTCCTTGGACCTTTGGGATGCATACGCTCACATTCTCGTCCACCCCAAACACAGGAATAGAACTACTACCTCAGCCCACCTTCAATTTCAGGGCACCTTCATCTACCCTTATCTAGATGACTCGCTCATTACAGGAGAGAGACGGCCAATGAGGTGCAGCGGGCCACAGTCTGCAACATCCACCTCCTCGAGCACCTCTGCTTCCTGGTCAGTTACCCGAAGTCTCATCTCACTCCAGGCCAATCGCTGGAGTTCATTGGCGTGTGCCTCGACACTCAGCAAGCGACAGCCTTCCTTCCCCAGGACAGGGCAGACCGCCTCATCATTCTGGCATCTGCGGTTCAGCAGCAGAACACAGTAGCGGCCCGAGCAATGCTCCATCTCCTTGGCCATATGGCTTTGGTGGTTCACATCATCCCCGATGCCTGACTGCACATGCAGGTAGCGCAGTGGTGCCTTCGAGTTCAGTGGGCTCATGCAATGGGTAATCTCAGACACCGTCTCCATCACTCCCCAGCAGTCCCTAGACTGGTGGTGGGACACCCAGAAGCTGCTTTGAGGCATGCTGTTCCAGCCCCTGTAGCACGACGTGGTTTTGACCATTGGTGCCTCCTTCATGGGCTGGGGAGCATATTGTGTCGAACTCTGCAGGCAGGAGACTTGGTTCCTAGAGGAGTCTCGATAGCCGATCAACCTTCTCGAACTCCGGGTGGTGGTTCTCGCCCTCTGGGCACTCAGACATAGCATTCACCACTGGGTGGTGCTTGTCCAGATGGACAACTGGATGGCAATGTTCTATATGAACAAGAAGGGTGGCACCAGCTCTTACAGCTTCCGTCTGGAGGCGATAGCCCTGTGTTCCTTTGCGATTTGCAACGGCATAGTCCTATGGGCCACCTATTTCCTAGGCCAGGACAACATTCTGGCAGATAGACTGTGCTGGATCCTTCAGCCACATGAGTGGTGCCTCTGCTGGTGTTGGGGGACTCTGGTCCTAGACCTCTTTGCCAGCCTGATGAATTCGCAGCTCCTGTGGTTCTGTGGCCCAGTTTCCCACCCGAATAGGGAAGCCTCTGATGCCTTCCTGCCGTCGTGGATGCATGGCCTCCTGTATGTGTTTCCTTCCCACTCCACTCATAGCACAAACTCTTCTCAAGATACAGCAAGACAGAGCCTTGGTGACTTTCGTGGCCCCGCAGTGGTCTCGGCAGCCCTGGTTCCCACTGCTGCTTCGCCTCTCATCAGAGCCTCTGCTTCCCCTTGGCAGCACACCGGGCTTGTTGACACAGGAGGAGGGTCTGCGACTTCACCCGAACTCGAGGTCCTTATCCCTCATGGTTTGGCGGCTGAGCGGGTCTCTCTAGCTCCTCTTCATCTCCCAATGGAGATAGAGGACATATTGCAGGCTTTGCACAAGGACTCTAAGAGGGCTTATGCCTTTAAATGGTGTTGATTCTTGTTGTGGTGCTTGGAGGTACAGGCTGACCCGTTCTCTTATCCCACCCACTCAGTCCTGCAGTACCGATTCCATCTCACAGGTGGGCCTGAAGTCCAACTCGGTCAGGGTCCACCTGAGCGTGATCTTGGCCAACCTCCACCCAATTGGGGGTAGACACCTCTTGGGTCATCCACTGGTTTCCTCCTTCATGGGTGGTCTGCTTTGCCGGAGGAGGCCAGATGAGGGGCTTGGAATGGAGTGGGATCGCAATGTTGTCCTCACGTGGCTACCCCAGCCGCTCTTTGAGCTGATGGCATCCTGCTGCTTCGGCACCTTTCCTGGAAGGTAGTTTTTCTGGTAGCCTTCACTTCAGCCTAGACGGTCAGTGAGCTTCAGGCCCTGATGGCCGACACACCCTACATGAGATTCTATGGGTACTGGGTGGTTCTCTAAACGCATCCCGAGTTTCTTCCAAAGGTCATCTCAGATTTCCACCTCAACCAGGAGATAGTGCTGCTGCCCTTCTTTCCGATGCCCCATGCCAACTGGGAGGTCCTCCATACCCTTGTCTGTAGGAGGGCTCTCTCTTTCTACCTGCAGCATACACAGGCTCACCGCATGTCCGAGTAGCTCTGAATCTCCTACGATCCTGCCCACTTGGGGCTCGTGATCATCAAGCGGACCCTTCCCATCTGGGTAGCGGACTGCATCGCCTTCACCCACTCTCAGGCTGGGCTACCACTGGACTGCTAAGTCATGGCGCACGGTGTTTGTGTGATGGTGGCATCAGTGGCCCACCTGCACTCTGTGCCATTGACTGACATCTGCTGAGCTGCAACCTGGTCCCTGGCTAACACCTTCTCAATGCATTACTGCCTGGAGAGGGAGTCCCCATCAGGACTGTGCCTTTGGCCAGGCCATACTCTGCAAGTTGTTTGGGGTTTAGGGAAGTCTGGACTTTCTTCTGTGGCTACCGGGCATGTGGTCTTCCAGGGACCTGGGGTCCTCAGGCTGTCTTCGGTTACCAGCGTCTGCTCACGGCTTGCTGTGGCATTTTTCTAGAGGTCCTCAGTAGCCTGTAGCTGGGGATTCCCATATATGAGGACTGGCTTCCTGCTTGTTCCTGGAGAAAGTGTAATTACTCACCTGAGGGAGGAGTGGCTCAGTGGTTGGGACAGGTTACCTCAGGCCGGAGGGTCGGGGGTTCAATTCCTGCATGGGGACAAGTAACCTCAGGCCGGAGGGAGTGAGGTCTCTAGTCCCATGGCTGCTCCTTGTGGCCTTGGGCAAGCCACTTAACCCTCCATTGCCTCAGGTACACTTAGATTGTGAGCCCTTCGGGGACAAGGGAATAAAAAAAGTACCTGTTAGTATATACATGTAAACCGCTCTGATGTGTAAGTAAAGGGCGGTATATCAAATTGCCTAAACCATAAACCTGTAACAGGTGTTCTCCAAGGACAGCAGAAATCAGTCCTCACAATCCTCCCACCTCCCCTTGGAGTTCCCCACTCTTCTTGGTATTTTTTATCTTTGCCTGAGCTATGTCATCTGACTGATCAAGATGGCACCCTCGGACGGAAAGGGGACCACACATGTGTGGTGGCATTCCCAAAGGCTTTCTTTAAAAGCTGGGGAAATGCTCTGCATGGGCTCTGTCGGTGCCAACGTCACCCATATGTAAGGACTGATTCCTGCTGTCCCTGGAGAACCTCTGTTACAGGTGAGTAACTATGCTTTCTTTTACAACTGAGCTACACAGAAAGATCTACGTCAGCCCATATCTGCATTAATAATGGCATGTCCTGTTTTTGGCAAAAGTTCCTCCTTTCTTTTCTTGGCATAAAGTCAACATATCTGTGTTTTCCCTGGCCAGCTCACTGTGCACTGCCTTGGAATATATCCAGGCCTCTAAGCAAATGTGCTTGATATCTGCACACCCAGCTCTGGAGGACTGGAGTCTTGTTCTATTGTCTACTTCCAATTGTGAGGATATGCAGAGTCAATGTCTTGGACTTATAGTACTGTCAGATAGCTCTGGAAGCCCTTCTGCCTCTCATCAGCAATCTCTTCAAAGAGTCAGGAAATTATTTTTGCAAGTAAGAGGAGAATCTGTTAATCATACATATATATTAAGTTATTATATGCCATCATGTTTTTAGGGGAAATGCAAAAGAAATAAAAATGCAAAAAAGTCTTGCATGAGTAGCACAATCTAAGAAAAAACTTAAGCATATATGAGAAAATATCAAGCAATAGAGTTTGATAGACCGACCAGACCTAGATGGACAGAACAGGCAGCTTGGGCAATTATCTTGCAATAATGCCCTCTGCCAAGGATGCAACCCTAATAAGCAATGCAAGATGAGAGTCACCCTCTCTTGGTTCTTTCCCTGTTGCCTCCCACTATCTTGTGACATTTTAGGACCCCTTTTCTAAAGGACACAAGGGCGTTGCATCTAATGCACTGAAGCTATGGCATGCTAGGTGCAACACCACTGCATTAACGGTCGAGGGTGATGAAAGCATTTCCCTGGCAGTTAACACAGAGCACTTTCCCTAATGTGGGCTACATTAGCTCGGGTTCACTTAATTTTGCCTATTGAGGTGGCATTAGGTGAATCAATGCTAATGCAATTAGTGTGTGGTGTGAACCTAGCGCTTACTGTTCTGAGTTCACCATGCCCACTTGCAGCCCTAACATGGGAATCATCCCACGCTAACTGACATGGCTCCACCCTAGCTAGCAATGTCTGTCCCTGCACTCCTTCAGCACACTGCCAGCTTGCACCTGTTAGTAAAATATCCCCTTTGTTTCTACGGCCCCCCAACTGACTGATCCTAAACTTACTTTGATTTTGATCAATTTAAGCTGTTCTCACATAAGGGTATGGGGCTAGTGCTTGGAAGGAACCTAGGGTGACAAGATAAAGTGGTTTGTTGCTTTTCAGTTTAATTTAATAAATTTCAATTTAAATAGCATTTTGGTCCTGTGGCTGACGCCTCCTCTTTTGGGCTTTCAGTCCAGTTGGAACTGGCCTTCAATGGACAATGGCACCAGTAGTCTTCTTTCCTAATTCCCTGGGTATTTTTCTCCCTATCATATAAGGGGTGTTATGCATTTCAGGTTTTGCTGAATTTCACCAATACTGTGCAACTGGTGGTATATCAATAATTAATAAACCATAAACCAAGTTTTATTCAGTTTTTCCTGATTTTATACCTGTTTTTCTATTCACTCAATATAAGTTTACATAGTATTTAATTTTGTGAAGTGTTGTCATGATAAGAGATTTGTTTTATTACAGCAGTAAAGTTGCAGCAATTCTTCTCGGTAAAACTCATGCCAGACAGACACACAAGGGAGCCCTTCGGATTAAACTATATTAGTATTGCACATAGAGCCATGTTTACTAAAGGTTAACATGCATTAAAAATTCTACCATCACCCTTGTATGGGCTGTGGCAGCACTTAAGGTACTTTCTTTCATTAATCTTTAGTGCCCCTTAGTGCATTTCTTTTGTGTTTTTATACTTCATTCTCCAGGATCAAGCAGAAGTCAGTCCTCACATATGGGTGACATTGGCACAGACAGAGCACTTGCGGAAGCATCTCCCTAGTTTTCAAAGAAAGCCTTTGGTAGATGCCACCATGTATGCATGGTCCCCTTCCCGCCCAAAGGTGCTATCTTGCTCAGTCTCCTTTTTTTCTGCAGAGCCCAACAGATGTCTGTCTTTTTTCCCCCAGAAAAAAGTAGATTAATTTGTGTGAAAAAAACTCTTTCTCTGGTTGTGACTAGTCCCTTTCCCACCGCTGAGCTCATGTGCCCCAGCATTACATCTCGGAAGTTTCTAGGGGTGTGTGTTTTTTTTTTTGCTGCGCCCCAGCTGCGATTCATACCTTTTCCCATCCGCAGGCCATTTCGAGGGTCTTTGACCTCACCAGGGTACTTTTCCCCCCAATGGCCAGTGTGATCTGTGTGCAAAAAACATGTCACTCACAGATAGGGGCCTACCATGACCCAGAGGTCTGTGCCCTCTGTAAAAAGATGTCCACAAAAGCCATCCAGCATCGTCAGCAGAAGCAGGATGATATCTTTCACAGGTCAAACTCTACCTTGGTAGCTTCACACTCCAAGGTCCCGCATGGGTCCTCAGAGTCGCATAATGCCTCCACAGCACCCAACTGGGACCACGGACACTCTGAAAAAGGCTCCCCGGAGCAGGAACACAAAAAAGAAATTCTCAAGGACCTCATCCTGGGACTCTTGACAAACTGGGCAAGTCCAGTGCCAGGTCCCACAGCTCGCAGAGAGAACCCGAGGAGTCTGAGCGGGAGCAGCCAGCAAATATTCCCCAAATGGATGCAGAAGCTTCCAGTGACAGGCCGCAGATCACCAAGGCCTGTCTCATCGAGGACTCCCTCTCCTCACTGATGCCAGACTGGGTGACCCCTAGTGTCCGTGTCAAAGGCTGCACCTCCTGAGTGGGAAACCAGGATGATGGCACTTAAATTTCAATTTCACTGACACATGGTACCACCGTTGTCTGCCGAGACCGCAAGTACCTTGTTATCAAGGACTCCACCCCCACCCCCCCACCTTGCCAAGCTAAACCTCATGAGCCCAAAGCCTTGAGTCGATCATCAGCAAGAATCTCTGTCTCGCTCCTCTCCCTCCTCCTCAGGAGTGAGATCCTCCCCTGCACCCCAGGCCCGGTCAGCCTCTGAGTCCTTCACTGACTACAAGTCCAAGGACTAGGCATCCTCAGAGACACGGAAGCACCACAACCTCCCATCAGACCCATCTCCCCCGACATTGCAGCATCTGTCCACAACTGAGGACACTTTGTTCCTCGAGTTTGTTCAGGATATATCAAAGGCTTTGTTCTTTCAACACAGATCAGAGGAAGACCCTCGCACAAGGAACTTGAAATTCTCCAATATGAGGCCATACCCAAGGAGGCCCTGATGATTCCTGTCATTGCCATCCTCGGGTGGCTCCTCCTTCGCATGTTGGAGACACTGGCGTCAGTATCCATAGTCAGCCAATGCTTGGACACCATGTACAGAGTCCGAGGCCTCGGCTTCTGAAAGTTGCAACTGCCGCGCACCTCCATGGTGGTGAAATCAACAATGCGCCAGCAGAAAAGCAAGAAGACACACTCCTCCATGCCCCCAGGCAGGGAGTCCCACAGCCTTGGCTGCAATTGCTACCAGGGCTCACTCTTGGCCTGCCGAATCCAAGCCTACCAGCTGTATATTGGCATGTTTCTTCAGGACCTGGCAAAGAAACATGCAGGTTTCTCAGTAGGCCTCAGAGGGGATCACCTCTAGTGGTTCCAAACCATCATGAAGTGCATCGGGGAGGCCTCAAAGTACATGTCTTGAGCTGCCTATGACTGCTTTGAGTCAAATGCGAGGGTAGCTGCCGTGGATATCAGCGTTCGATGCCAAGCCTGGCTCCAGGCATTGGATCTCGAGCAGTGGGTTCAAGAAAAGCTCCTTGACGTCCCCTGCCTTAGTGAAAAAACGTATTCGGCAAACCAATGGAGGAAAAGGCAGCAGAGATCGAGACAGAGTACCTCACAAGGACTCGGCTCTCCAGGAAGTCCTCCACCCTTCCTAAGAAAAACCCACTGGGGAAGAGACCCCCATTCCAGAGAAAGGGCCAACCTTACTGGGGCTACCCCCACAACAGGATCACCAGAGCAAGGGAGCGGGCCAAGGCCCGTGCAAGCCTAAGGGCTCCAAACCCCAAACCCTGGCTCCTGCCCAGCCAGGGATGGGGTTTTGACTCCCTAAGCATAGCCTCTCCAATCTTGGGGGAGCAGCTACCAACAGGGGGGTGTCTGATAGCAGGCCACCATTGGGCAAAGTATATCACCACCAACTCCTGGGCACTCCAAATAGTCACAGTAGGCTATGTCCTTCACCTGGACCAGAGGCTGACCCCTTTTTTTCCCCCAGACGAGACCTACAGGGATATAGTCCTGAAGTCCCACCTCCAGTCTGGCAGCATCCCTGTTGCCATGGAGAGAGGTCACGTGACAGGATAGCATCACCCTGGTGTGGCAGGAAGTGATCCTGTAACTAGGACCTGTCCTCCAGGTGATGTAAAACCCTCTCGCACCGAGGAAGCTTCTCCAGGGCCATGTGCCCATGAGGGAAGGGTTAGGACAGCCGTTATAGTTGGTGATTCGATCATTAGGCATGTAGATAGCTGGGTGGCTGGTGGACACGAGGATCGCCTGGTAACATGCCTGCCTGGTGCGAAGGTAGCGGACCTCACGCGCCACCTAGATAAGGTCTTAGATAGTGCTGGGGAGGAGTCTGCTGTCTTGGTACATGTTGGTACCAATGACATAGGAAAATGTGGTAGGGAGGTTCTGGAGGCTAAATTTAGGCTTTTAGGTAGGAAGTTGAAATCCAGAACTTCCAGGGTAGCATTCTCCGAAATGCTTCCTGTTCCACGCGCAGGACCCAAAAGGCAGACAGAGCTCCGGAGTCTCAATGCGTGGATGAGACAATGGTGCAGAGATGAGGGGTTTGGATTTGTTAGGAACTGGGGAACATTCTGGGGAAAGGAGGGGCTCTTCCGAAGGGATGGGCTTCACCTTAACCGGGATGGAACCAGGCTGCTGGCATTAACCTTTAAAAAGGAGATAGAGCAGCTTTTAAACTAGATATTAGGGGAAAGCCGACAGTCGCCCAAGAGCAGATGGTTCGGAAGAATGTATCTTTGAAGGATACTACCAAAAGCAGAGAGGTTCCACAAAAGAGTAAAGTAGCCCAAATGCCCTCAAGTATGGAGCAGACAGAGCTTAAAGATCCCAAATTACTCATGTCTAACAGACAAATTAATATGGATAAAATACATTCTCTAAAATGCTTGTATGCAAATGCTAGAAGTCTAAAAAATAAGATGGGACAGTTAGAATATATAGCACTAAATGAAAGGTTAGATATGATTGGAATATCAGAGACATGGTGGAAGGACGACAACCAGTGGGACACTGTGATACCTGGGTACAAACTATATCGTAATGATAGAGCTGATCAAATTGGTGGAGGGGTTGCTCTCTTTGTTAGAGAGGGCATTGAGTCAGAAAGGATTAAAGTTTTGCAGGAAACAAACTCTGCTGTAGAATCTATATGGATTGAAATTCCATGTAAAAGGGGGAAGGCAATGGCAGTGGGGGTGTACTATCGAGCGCCTGGCCAGAATGACCAAATGGATGATGAAATGCTCAAAGAAATCAAGGAAGCTAACAAAAGTTACAGCACAGTAATAATAATGGGTGATTTCAACTACCCCGGTATCGACTGGGTCAGTGTCACGTCAGGACATGCTAGGGAGATAAAGTTCCTAGATGAAATAAATGACTGTTTCTTGGAGCAGCTGGTTCATGAACCGACCAGAGGGGAAGCCATATTAGACCTAATCCTTAGTGGAACACCAGATCTAGTGCAAGAGATAAGGTTGTTGGGGCCACTTGGCAATAGTGATCATAGCATGATCGCCTTTGATTTAATTAGTGGAGGAGGGATAGTAAGGAAATCCACAGTACTACCTTTTAACTTTCGAAAGGGAGACTATGATAAAATGAGGAAAACAGTCAAGAAAAAACTAAAAGGAGCAGTTGCAAAGGTTAAAGACGTACATCAGGCTTGGCTGTTGTTGAAAAATACTATCTTGGAAGCCCAGACCAGCTGTATTCCACGCTTTAAGAAAAGTGGAAAGAAGTCCAAAAAACTGCCAGTATGGTTTAAAGTTGAGGTCAGAGAGGCTGTTGCCAAAAAAGCATCTTTCAGGAAATGGAAAAAAGAGCCAAACGACGAAACCTGGAAACATCACAAGCACTGGCAAGTCAAATGCAAGGCATTGATAAGGCAGGCAAAGGGAGAATTTGAGAAGAAGCTTGCTGCAGAAACAAAAACGCGAACTAAAGACCTTTTCAAGTACATTCGTAGCAAAAAACCTGTGAGAGAGTCAGTTGGTCCATTAGATGATAAAGGGATTAAAGGAGCACTAAGAGGCGACAAGGCGATAGCGGAGAGACTGAACGAATTCTTTGCTTCAGTCTTTACTGAGGAAGATGTAGGGATGTTACCCATGACTGAAGTGGTATTTAAAGGTGCAGAAGAATTGAAGGAAATACCGATACATCGAGAAGATGTTTTACAACTATTAGATAAGCTGAAGAGTAGCAAATCACCTGCGCCGGATGGTACTATTGTGGATCAGGAATTGGTTAAAAGATAGAAAGCAGAGGGTAGGGCTAACTGTAAAATAGTTATCTCCAAGTTATAATGCCCTGTTCAATGTAATTTCAGTTTGTTCAATGTAAACCGCACTGATGCAGAATAGTGCGGTATATAAGAGAATGTAAATAAAATAAATAAAAATAATAAAATGGCCAATTTTCTCAATGGAGAAAGGTGAATAGTGGTGTACCCCAGGGATCTGTGCTGGGTCCGCTGCTTTTTGACATATTCATAAATGACCTGGAAAGTGGAATAACGAGTGAGATTAACAAATTTGCAGATGACACAAAACTATTTAAAGTTGTTAATACCCAAGAGGATTGTGGAAAATTGCAAGAGGATCTTGATAAATTGGAAGACTGGGCATCAAAATGGCAGATGAAATTTAATGTGGACAAGTGCAAGGTTATGCACCTAGGGAAGAACAACCCAAACTGTGGTTACACGATGCAAGGTTCCACATTAGGAACCACCACCCAGGAAAAAGATTTAGGCGTCAATGTGGATACCATGTTAAAACCCTCGGCCCAGTGTGCAGCGGCGGCCAAGAGAGCAAATAGAATGCTAGGTATGATAAGGAAAGGAATGGAAAATAAATCAAAGGATATTATAATGCCTCTATATCGTTCCATGGTGAGACCGCACCTTGAATATTGTGTGCAATTCTGGTCGCCGTATCTTAAAAAGGATATAGAGTTATTAGAAAAGGTTCAGAGAAGAGCCACCAAAATGGTAAAGGGGATGGAAGGATACTCCTATGAAGAAAGGCTAAAAAGGTTAGGGCTCTTTAACCTGGAAAAGAGACGGCTGAGGGGAGATATGATAGAAGTCTATAAATTAATGAGCGGAGTGGAACGGGTAAACGTAGATAGATTGTTTTTACCTTATCAGAATATAGAAAGACTAGGGGACATGCAATGAAGCTACAGGGTAAACTATTTAAGACTAATAAAAGAAAATATTTTTTCACTCAACGTGTAATCAAACTCTGGAATTTGTTACCGGAGGATGTAGTAAAGGCTGTTAGTGTAGCTGGGTTTAAAAAAGGTTTGGACAAGTTCCTGGAGGAAAGGTCCATAAGCCATTATTAAGAAGGGACCCAGGATATCAATGCTTGAACCAATACAAGCATTGTGGAACCTGTGTCCCTTGGGGAAACTGCTAGGTACTTATGACCTAGATTGGCCACTGTTGGAAACAGAATACTGGGCTTGATGGACCTTGGTCTGACCCAGTATGGCATATCTTATGTTCTTATATGTTCTCTCGGACTCCCCATCACCAGGCCCTGCTACTACAGGAACTCGTAGGCCTCCTCATGAACAGAGCCATGAAACCAGTACTCCATTACCTCAAGGGAAAGGGGTTCTACTCCCAATACTTTCTGGCCCCAAAAAGAACAGGGGACCTAAGGCCTATCCTAGACTTGCAAAACCTGAACAAATTCCTGGTGCGAGAGAAGTTCAAGATGCTCGCCCTTGGAACATTGCTGCCATATCTCCAGCAGGGAAGCTGGCTATGCTCCTTGGACCTAACGGATGCTTATACCCATATCCTCATTCATTCCAGCCACAGGAGTACCTAAGATTCATGGTCAGAAGCAACCACTGCCAGTACAGAGTACTACCCTTCGGTCTAGCCTCCACACCAAGAGTCTTCATTAAATGCCTAGCAATGGCAGTTGCCTTTCTCCATCTCTAAGGGGCCTTTGTCTTCCTGTATCTGAACAACAGGCTCATATAGGGAGATATGGCCACTGAGGTACAACAGACCACAGCCCGCACCATCAATGTCCTACAGTACCTGGGGTTCATAAAAAACCACCCCAAGTCTCACCTCACTCTGACACAAGGCCTGGAGTTCATAGGGGCTCGACTGGACACTCTTCAAGTCAAGGCCTTTCTCCCCTTGGACAGAGAAGGTTGCCTCGTGGCTCTGGCCACCGAGGTGCAACACTGCCACACAGTGTCGGCACGGTCCATGCTCTGCCTGCTGGGCAACATGGCATCCATAGTCCATGTTGTTCCAAATGCCTGCCTTCACATGCAGGCAGCCCCGTGGTGCCTCCACTCCCAGTGGACACAAGCCACAGGCCGGCTCCGGGACCGACTTTTAGTGACCCGCAAGCTGACTGAGTCACTCGACTGGTGGCAGGCCACACAGCACCTGTAGGATGGCATGCCCTTTCAGCCCCAGAGGGTCTACCACAAATGCCTCCTTACTGGGCTGGGGTGCCCATTGCTAGGAACTCCACACACAGGGCAACTGGTCCCTAGTACAGGGCCAGCAGCAGATCAATCTGCTGGGGCTCAGGGCCATTTTTCTGGCTATCAGGGCCTTTCACCACTGCCTGCAGCACCAGTTGGTGCTGGTCCAAATGGACAACCAGGTCGCAATGGTCTATCTGAATAAGCAAGGGGGCACAGGGTCTTACCACATCTGCTAGGAGGCTGTAGCCCTCTGCTCGTATGCGATCAGCCAAGGAATGCTCCTCAGAGCGGTGTACCTCTCGGGCCAGGGCAGTGCCCTAGTGGACAGGCTGAGCAGGCTCCTCTAGCCGCACAAATGGTGACTAGACCCCAGGGTGACACAGTGGCTCTTCTGACTCTGGGGCCCCTTTCCAAGTCTGGACCTCTTTACCAGCCTGACCAGTGTTCAGCTGCCCTGCTTCTGCTGTTGCCAGCCGCACCCATTCTGGGGAGCAGTGGATGCCTTCCTCATCACGTGGTTAGAGGGCCTTCTGTATGCCTTCCCTCCCATGCCACTAATTGTCCTGCAGGACAAGGCTTCTCTGATCCTGGTGTCCCTGCGGTAGCCCAGGCAGCCTTGGTTCCCTCTGCTGCTCTGCCTCTCAATGGAGCCCCCGGTCCCTCTGGGAAACACCATGGGGTTACTTACTCAGGAGGAGTGCTCCCTTCTCCACTCCAACCTGGGTCCCTGACATTAACAGCATGGCTGATGAATGGGTAACCTTGGCCCCCTTCAACCTCCCAAGGGAGAGATGGGGGGGGGGGGGGAGGAGGTCCTCCTGGCCTCTTGTAAGAACTCCACAAGATGGGTCTACAAGTGGCGCAGATTCTCAGTGTGGTGCACAAGCCACTGGATTGACCCATTCTCTTGCCATGTGCAGATGGTGCTGCAGTACTTGCTTCATCTCTGACAAGCTGGACTGAAGTCCAACTCTGGCAGGGTGCACCTCAGTGTGCTCTCGGCCTATCACCATTCTATTGAGAGTAAACACCTCTCTGCTCAACCCCTCATTACTCGATTCATGCAGAGCCTCCTGCTCTCTAAGCCTCCCATCTGCTCACCCCTGGTGGAATGGGACCTCAATGAGGTCTTGACATGGCTCACCAAGCCGTCATTTGAGCCTCTGGCTACCTGCCATATGTGTTACCTCTCATGGAAGGTTGTCTTCCTGGTGGTACTCACCTCTGCGTGCAGAGTCAGCGAGCTTTAGGCCTTGGTGGCTGAGCCACCCTACACCAGATTATACAAGAACAGGGTCATACTTTGCACCCATTCTAAATTCCTTCTGAAGGTGGTGTCTGCATTCCACCTCAATCCAGAGGTGGTGCTCCCCACCTTCTTCCCACAGCCCCACGTCGATAAAGCAGTGGCCATTCTACATACTCTTGGATTGTAAAAAGGCCTTGTTCTTCTACCTGCATCGTACCCAGGGCTACCGCAAAGCCTCACAGCGTTTTGTTTCCTACAATCCCAGCTGCCTGGTGGAAGCTGTTACCAAGTGGACCCTGTCCATTTGGGTAGCGGACTACATCGTCTTCACCCACGAGCAGACGGGGCTTTCTTTGGAGTGCCGGTTCACAGCACACAGCATCAGGGCAATGGTGACCTCTGTTGCAAGCTCTGCCGGGCTGCCATCTGGTCCTCAGTCTGCACCTTTGCAGCTCACTAATGCCTGGAGAGGGAGTCCTGATGGGACAGCGCCTTCGACCAGACCATACTCCGTCATCTCTTCGGGGTCTAGGCAACTCTTACCCTTGCTGTGTTCAGGTTACTGAGTGATGATTCTCCCTGGACTCTGGAGTCCTTAGAGTCTCTCCTCAGACTCGCTTGCAGCTGCTCACGGCTTGGCTGTGTTTTTCTACAGGTTCCTGGTAGCTTGTAGTTAGGGAGTCCCATATGTGAGGGCTACCTTCCTGCTTTTCCTGGAGAAAGCATAGTTACTCACCTGTAACAGGTGTTTTTCAGGGACAGCAGGAATCTGTCCTTACAACCCTCCCTCCTCCCTATGGAGTTGCTGTATTTTTCCATCCTGTTTTTTGGCTCTAGCTATGTCATCTGACAGCAAAATGGCACCCTTGGGCGGGGAGGGGGCTATGCATGCATGGTGACATCTCCCAAAGGCTTTCTTTGAAAGCTGGGGAGATGTTTCCGCAAGGGCTCTGTCAGCACAGACATCACCCATATGTGAGGACTGTTTCCTGCTGTCCCTGGAGAACACCTGTTACAGGCGAGTATGCTTTCTCTGCTTCTCCATTACTGGTTTTCTCACAATGTGCATAAACTACATATATGTATTCAAATGTATTATTTTTTCCAGCTTAAGCTGATTTTCCTCTTAAATAAAAAAAAAACAAAAAAACGTGGAGTATGGTATGTAAGCCTCCACCCATTGCACCCGGGGTAGTTCTATGTTTATTACCTTCCTTAGCCCAGCCTTTGCAGTGACCATCTCCAGAACCAGATATGTGCACACTCTATATCCAGTCATAGGCATCCACTGAGCAATAATGGGGATTCCTTTCCTCCTCACCCACAGCATCATTCCCAGCCAGATAGCTCAGGACCAGGAAATGAACCTAGATCTGCCACATGGCAGTGCTATGAGGATGGGGACAGCTGAGTTCCAAATTTTACAGGTACACAAATAGGGCACCATGGCAGGCCTAACATTAAGCAAAACTAGGCAGTTACCTAGGGAAGCCAGGACTGCTTTTACCTATGGGCAAAAGGGGCAGGGGTCAATTGAATGAGCACACTATTGGTGAGTAAATTAAATGGAAATGCTGCTAAAACTGAGGATAATGAGGATCTCTGGGGAACAAGCAGGAAGCCAGTCCTCAAATATGGATGACATCTCTGCCAACAGAGCCCGCCTGGTAGCTTCTCCCCTGCTTTCAAAGAAAGCCTTTGGGAATGCACCACGCATCTCTTCTCACTCAAGGGTGCCATCTTGCCTCAGTCTCCTTTTTACGTGGAGCCTACTGGACATGAGCCTGTTTTCCCCAGAAAAAGTGTTTGTTTTTTTCTGTTGACTTTTTCTTTTTCTCTGGTCTCGTACTTATTCCCTTTCCTGCCCCCGAGTTCACTTCTCTCTGTATCATCTTTAGGGTCTGGTTTTTGGGGGGGGGGGGGAGGGTTTGAGTTTCTCTACTGGCTTTGTGCCTTTCTCCTTGGCTGGGCCTGAGGCTTTTGAGCTTGTAGGGGCCATCTTCCCCACTATAGCCTCTGCCAGTGGTTTTAAACATTGTGACTGATGCACCCATACCAGATCGTGCACTGATCCCCATGACTGCTACCTCCGCTGTCTTGGGCCAGACCATGACCCCCTGGACTGTGGTCTCTGCAAGAAGATGACCACCAAGGCCATGAAGAGCCATCAGCAGCAGGAGTCATCCTTTCATAAGACGGACTCTGCACCAGGGTCTCGGGTGACACCGCACTCCAGGAACCCATCCAGAACCCCGGGGAGACCATGCTGCCTTGGAGCCTCAGGATGACGGCGAGTCCTCCAGACAGAACATGCTGAAGGAAGAGCCCAAGAAGAGCTGGAAACCCTCAAAGACCATGTTGGCTGACGAGTCTTGGAAAGTGGGCAGTCCCATGGGCCCCAGACCCACTGCCCCCATCGCAAGTCTGAAGGGAAGGAGCAGGAGCAGTCGACTAAAATTCCCATCAGGGTATCGTCAGCATCCGTAGACCAGCCTTGGACCCCTGAGGCCATCCTGGTTGGGCACTCCCCCTCAATGGAGCTGGCACCAGGCCCAAGTCTCTTGGTGCCCGAAATGAAGACTGTGGAGCCATCTGGTCTTGAGATTAGGATGGCAGCTTTGTAGCATAGTTTGTCTGCCTTCATGGCCCAGCAGTGGGCTCTGATGCCCAGTTCTTCCAGGTCATCACTCCCAACTACCGGACCCTCGACCTTGAGGACTTCCCCAGATGTCGAGCCAATTCTCAAGAGCCACCAGCCTCAAGATGATCCTCAACATTGGTCCCGGTCCTTGGGACAGAGGTCCTCCCCGATGAGTGCCCATGGCTTTGACCATAGGGCCTCCAGAGGGCAGGGACTGTTGGGTTTGGAGCCTGACCCTGGAGCCCGGACCGCCCTCAACACCTCCACAGACTACAAATCTGACTGGGAGACACAGGACGAAGAATGCCCAAACACCCTTCATCAATGGGATGTGTCTTCCTACCCTGCGCTGGTCCCTGCCCAAGAATACGGCTTTCCTCGACTTCATGCAGGACATGCCCAAGGCACTAGCCTTCGACACAGAGTCAGAGGAGAATCCTCAGTTGGAGAAACTCAAGATCATCCAGTATGAGACCCCTCCAAAGGAGGCACTCACAATGCCCATCCCCCTGATCTTGGAACAACTGCTCCTCTACATGTTGGAGACCCCTGCATTTGTGCCCTTAGTGAGCAGATGGCTGGACTCAATGTACCAGGTCCACCGGAGCCCTGGCTTCCAAAAAGCACAGCGGTCACAATTCCATGGTGGTGGAATCGGCCATGTGTTGGCTCAACAGCCAAAAGACACACTCCT
Source organism: Ichthyophis bannanicus (assembly GCA_033557465.1). Taxonomy (NCBI): domain Eukaryota; kingdom Metazoa; phylum Chordata; class Amphibia; order Gymnophiona; family Ichthyophiidae; genus Ichthyophis; species Ichthyophis bannanicus. Next base: position 279,979,009 of record CM066041.1, read on the forward strand.
CTGTGCCACTGGGTTGAGAGGCTCACACCTTGGATGCCCTGGGCAGGAAGTGCCAGCAGGGTTCTATGCTCATTTGACTGAATCCAGGCATACCAGCTATACATGGGCATGTACCTGAAGGACCTGGCGAAGGAACTCGCCAAGTTCTCGGCTGGTCTCTTCAAGGAATCCCTCCAGCATTCCAGACCCTGGCCTGGGGTTTCAGAGAGTGCTCCAAGTTTATGACTTGGGCAGCCTATGACTGCTTTGAGTTGGCGGCTAGAGTAGCTACAGTGGGCAATGGTGCCCAATGCCAGGCCTAAGTACAGTCCTCCGACCTGGAGCAATGGGTTCAGGATAAGCTGGTCGATGTCCCTTGCTGGGGTGAGAATCTCTTTAGCAAACCCATGACTGATAGGAACTCAGACTCCAACTCTGCAGCCTTATTGATGACCAAGCTCTCCAAGAAGATCATTGACCCTTCAGATAAAGTCTTTCTACCCGAAAAGAGGAAGGCTTATGGAAACTACCCGCAGTAGCAGGCCTTCCCAGCTCCCCAACAGGCAGCAGGCCAAAGGACAAGGGCATGGCCTCATAAGCCTAAGGCTTCCAAACCCCACGAACCGGCTCCAGCCCAGCCTGGCAGGAGTTTTTGACTCCTTGCGCATAGCTTCTCTTCCCCCAGGAGGCCCAACCCAGCAGCCCACAGGGGGGTGTCTGGTTCTTTATGTCCACTGGTGGTCATCCATCACCACAGATTCCTGGGCACTGCAAGTGGTGAGGGAGGGTTATCTCCTCCACCTGGCACAAACACCCCCTCCATTCTTTCTGGGAGAGTCCTCCAGGACTCCCCTCCACCAGACCTTGCTACTGCAGGAGCCCACAGGCCTTTTTGAGGACAGGGCAATGGAAGCAGTGCCTGAACACCTCAGGGGCCAAGGGGTCTACTCCCGGTATTTCCTCATACCCAAGAGGGACCGGAGACCTCCAGCCAATTCTGTACCTGCAGTATCTAAACAGGTTCCTGGTGAAGTAGTTCAAAATGCTCTCCCTTGGAACACTGCTGCTATACCTCCAGCTGGGAGACTCCCTATGCTCCTTGGACATTAGGGATGCATACACACACATCTTCATCCATGCCAACCACGAGCAATATCTTGGGTTTGTGGTGGGAGGCAACCATCACCCATACACGGTGCTACCCTTTGGAATGGCCTCAGCACCAAGGATATTCACTAAGTGCCTGACCATAGGGGGCCTTTGTTTTCCCCTACATGGATGACTGGCTCATAAGAGGCTGCACAGCCACCAAAGTGATCCAAAGTGGAACATGCAACGGCGCACACCATACTCATCCTGTAGAACTTTGGGTGGTTATCACTAACCCCAAGTTCCATCTTCTCCTGACAGTGTCTGTAGTTTATAGGGGCAAGGCTGGACACCTTACAGGCCAGAGACTTCCTCCCTTGAGAGAGGACTGATAACCTCAGGGTGCTGGCTGCTGCCATGCAGTGCCGACACTCTGTGTCTGCCTGCCTTCTGCTCTGCATGTTGGGTCACATGTGTCCACAGTTCAAGTACTCCGGATGCCCACCTTCACGTGAGGGTGGCCCAATGGGGCCTCCACTCTCAGTGGACTCAGACTACGGTCCAGCTGCAGGACAGGGTGGTGGTGGCCCACCAGCTGGACAACTCTCGCGCCTGGTGACAAGCCCCCCAGCACCTTCAGGCCGGAATGCCCTTTCACGCCCTGCTGCCCAGAGGGTCCTCATCATGGACACCTTCCTCTTAGGCTGGGGACCCCAATGTGAAAACCTTTGCACTCAGCAGTTGGTCAGAGATGAACAGTCTGCAGCAGATCAACCTCTTGGAGCTTTGGCCCATTTTCCTGGCCTTCCGAGCCTTCTGTCATCACCTGCAACACCAATCATAGCTGGTCCAGATGGACAATCAAGTGGCAATTTTCTACAACAAGCAGGGGAGCATGGGGTCGTACACTCTCTGCCAAGAGGCAGTAGCTCTCTACTCAAATGCGAACCACCACGGGATGCTCTTGCAGGTAGTGTATCTACCGGGCCAGGACCACATCCTGGCAGAAAGGCTAAGCAGGGTCCTCCAGCAGCACGAGAGTGGCTAGACACCAGAGTGGCCTATTGGATCTTTCTCTGTTAGAAATCTGCCATGCTGCAACCTCATCCTCAGTCCATACCTTTGCAATTCATTGCTGCCTGGAGAGGGAGTCCCATAGGGACAGTGCCTTTGGCCAGGCAGTATTGAGTCATCTATTCGGGCAATTCCTACCCTCTGCCCCTTTTGTGTTCAAGCTTCCGGAGTGCTGGTTTCTTGCTGGGCTGCTCGGGAGTCTGTCTTCTCAGGATTTATTGCTGCTGCTGCTGCTCACAATTCACTTTTTTCTGGTCACCCATGGATTTACAGGTGTCTCGGTAGCCTGGAGCCAGGGAGTCCCATATGTTAGGACTAACTTCCTGCTTGTTCCCAGGTGTTCTCCGGAGACTGCAAGAATCAGTCCACACACCCCTCCCTCATTTTTGCCTTTGAGCTATGTCATCATACTGAGGCAAGATGACACCCTTGGGTGGGAAGGGGACCATGCATGCATGGTGTCTCTCCCAAACACTTTCTTTGAAAGCTGTGGAAAAGCTACTGCATGGGCTCCATTGGTGCCAATGTCACTCATCTGTGAGGGCTGGTTCCTGTTGTCCTGGAGCATACCTGTTATGCTTTTCAGGAGTCTAATGGATGGTCGGATCTGAGACAGCATGGGCTTACTGGAGGCAGGTCTTGTCAGACAAATCTGATTGATTCCTTTGATTACGTAACCAGAGTTGGACTGAGGGAGAATCCTAGATGATGTGAACAGATTTCAGTAAAGCCTTTGATATCATTCTGCACAGGTGACTTCTTATAAATAAATTGACCAGCCTACTACTACTGAAGGTTTGTATAGCTCTACAAGACATATGCTGCACTGGACAGACACATGTAAAAGAAAGTATGCTCAGATGAGCAGGGACTATCTAGTCAAGATGGTCAATACAGTAGCTGTAGACATAGAATACATCGAGGGGGAAAGGTAAGGAAACACAAAGGAGATTAGGCAAATCAAGATCTGAAAGTGGCAGCAAAGAAGTATGTTTTCAGCCTGGATTTGAAAAGGGCCAGAACTAAAGCCTGATGTACAAATTTAGAGAGTTTGTTCCAGGCATAAAGAGCAGGAAGATGAAAGGAGCGAAGTCTAGTGTTAACAATAGAAGAGGATGACACAGATAGAAGTGATGTGTCAGAGGAGCGGAGTTCCAGAGGAGGGGTGTAGAGAGAGATGAGGGGAAAGGTAGTGAGGAACTGCAGAGTGAATGCACTTATATAGGTCAGCAGGAGAAGTTTGAACTGGATATGGAAAAGGAGAAGGAGCCAATGAAGTGACTTTAAATAGGTGTTAAAGTCTGGCAACAGATCAAAAGGCCAGTATGAAAGACTCCCACTTTCAAGCAAGGGCTCTGTTAATCACCCAGGAAATTGGTCACAGCTTATGTCAGAAGCACAGACAAATAGTTCAACCATAGTTCTGTGCTTCTCAGTCTTGAAGGACTACAAAAGGGGACTGGTACTTCTGGAGAGAGATCTGCAATTGTAAGTATTTACTTCTGAGAATTTTTCTAAATCTTGGGGAAAAAGTAATTCTGTAGATTAAAGCTGATTAATCTGTGAACCCAGTGTATTTGTTAAATTAGTCAGGGTGTAGTAGCAGCAGCAGCAGCAGCAGCAGCAGCAAAGAGCTTTCAGTTTAAATTTCAAACACAGAAGAGAGCTTTCTGGTTAAATTTAGAACCCAAGACTCCCTCTATCCAAGCAATGGCTGTGGGACTCCCCCTAGAGATTGGTCACAGATTACCTTAAAAGCACAGGACAGGGTACTGTGTAGCAGCCAGCTTTTAATAAGTCTTCATTCCCTCCCTCCCACCCCTGTGATAATCGTAGCTTTATAGGTGCTTAAACCTCTTAAAGGGAAGGATGTGCCATATTCATTCTCAGGTGCAGCTGTTTATCCTCATCAGGCATACATTAAGGACCTTAGATTAATTAAATTTCAGGTGAACAAAGTACATTAAACGTTCTAGGTATAGGTTTATTAGTATAAGTATCCCCAGCAACCCTTAGTAAGTAAAGAACTTAAAAATCTAAACACAACCTTAAAACAGAGACGCAGACAGCAGCCCAGCAGAGAGTAGGGGGCTTGCCAGTCTTTTGCATTGAGTATCACATGTATGATTTTCTCCCAGTTGGTGAGGGGTCTTACGTGTGCACAAGGTGCAAGTAACTCTTAGCTCTCAGGGAATGAGTCCAATCTCTGGAGGCAAAAGTAGCAGACTTGGAAGACATACAGGTACATAGACGAGACCTACAGGAATTTAGTCTTGAAGTCCCACCTCAAGTCTGGCAGCATCCCCTGTTGCCATGGAGGAGAGAGGTCACGTGACAGGACAACATCACCCTGGAGTGGCAGGAATTGATCCTATAACAAGGACCTGTCCTCCAGGTGATGTAAAACCCTCTTGCACCGAGGAAGTTTCTCCAAGGCCAAGTGCCCATGAGGGAAGGGTTAGGACAGCAGTTATAGTTGGTGATTCGATCATTAGGCATGTAGATAGCTGGGGGCTGGTGGACATGAGGATCACTTGGTAACATGTCTGCCTTGTGCGAAGGTAGCAGACCTCACGCGCCACCTAGACAAGGTCTTAGATAGTGCTGGGGAGGAGTCTGCTGTCTTGGTACATGTTGGAACCAATGACATAGGAAAATTATAACGGAATTTGGTAGGGAGGTTCTGGAGGCTAAATTTAGGCTTTTAGGTAGGAAGTTGAAATCCAGAACTTCCAGGGCAGCTTTCTCTGAAATGCTTCCCGTTCCACGCGCAGGAACCAAAAGGCTGGCAGAGCTCTGGAGTCTCAATGCATGGATGAGACAATGGTGCAAGGATGAGTGGTTTGGATTTATTTATTTATTTTATTTTTATTTACATTCTCTTATATACCGTGCTATTCTGCATCAGTACGGTTTACATTGAACAAACTGAAATTACATTGAACAGGGCATTATAACTTGGAGATAACCCTCCATAGCCCATGTTCCCTGTAAAATAGTTAAGTGGCTTGCCCAAGACCACAAGGAGCACCTGTGGGACTAGAAACCCCAGTCCTTACGGCCCAAGGTTGCTGTCCTCTAGTGGGATTTGAACCTCCGACCTTCCAGCCTGAAGTACCTTGCCCCAACCACTAGGCCACTCCTCCACTCCATTTGTTAGGAACTGGGGAACATTTTGGGGAAAGGAGGGGTTCTTCTGAAGCGATGGGCTTCATCTTAACCGGGATGGAACCAGGCTGCTGGCATTAACCTTTAAAAAGGGGAGAGAGCAGCTTTTAAACTAGATAATAGGGGAGAGCGGACAGTCACCCAAGAGTGCATGGTTCGGAACAATGTATCCTTGAAGGATACTACCAAAAAAATGAAGTTAGGGCACATCAGCAGAGAGGTTCCATTAAAGACAAAGGTAGCCCAAATGCCCTTGAGTACAGAACTTAAAGATTCCAAAGTACCCCTGCCTACTGATAACCAGATGAATATGAATAAAATACAGTCTCTAAAATGCTTGTATGCAAATGCTAGAAGTCTAAAAAATAAGATGGGAGAGTTAGAATATATAGCATTAAATGAGAAGTTAGATATGATTGGTATCTCAGAGACATGGTGGAAGGGGACAACCAGTGGGACACTGTGATATCTGGATACAAACTATATCATAATGATAGAGTTGATCAAATTGGTGGAGGGGTTGTGCTCTATGTTAGAGAGGGCATTGAGTCACAAAGGATTAAAGTTTTGCAGGAAACAAAATTCGCTGTAGAATCTCTATGGATTGAAATTCCATGTAAAAAGGGGAAGGCGTTGGCAGTGGGGGGTGTACTATCAACTGCCTGGCCAGAATGAACAAATGGATGATGAAATGCTTAAAGAAATCAGGGAAGCTAACAAAAGTTACACCACGGTAATAAGGGGTGATTTCAATTACCCCGGTATTGACTGGGTCAGTGTCATGGCAGGACATGCTAGGGAGATAAAGTTTCTAGATGAAATAAATGACTGCTTCTTGGAGCAGCTGGTTCATGAACTGACCAGAGGGGAAGCCATTTTGGACTTAGCCCTTAGTGGAATACCAGATCTGGTGCAAGAGATAAGGGTGATGGGGCCACCTGGCAATAGTAATTATAGCATGATTGCGTTTGATTTAATTAATGGAGGAGGGATGGTAAATAAATCCACTTTACTACCTTTTAACTTTTGAAAGGGAGACTATGATAAAAAGAGAAAAATAACTAAGAAAAAACTAAAAGGAGCAGTTGCAAAGGTTAAAGACTTACATCAAGCTTGGGTGTTGTTGAAAAATACTTTCTTGGAAGCCCAGACCAGTTGTATGCCACGCTTTAAGAAAAGTGGAAGGAAGTCCAAAAAACTGCCAGCATGGTTTAAAGGTGAGGTCAGAGAGGCTGTTGCCAAAAAAAGCATCTTTCAGGAAATGGAAAAAAGAGCCAAATGATGAAAACTGGAAACAGCACAAACACTGGCAAGTTAAATGCAAGGCATTGATAAGGCAGGCAAAGAGAGAATTTGAGAAGAAACTTGCTGTGGAAGCAAAAACACATAATAAAGACTTTTTCAAGTACATTTGTAGCAAAAAACCTGTGAGAGAGTCAGTTGGACCATTAGATGATAGAGGGGTAAAAGGGGCAGTAAGAGGGGACAAGGCTATAGCAGAGAGACTGAATGAATTCTTTGCTTCAGTCTTTACTGAGGAAGATGGGATGTTACCAATCATGGAAGTGGTATTTAAAGGTGATAGTGCGGAAGAATTGAAAGAAATATCGCTACACCGGGAAGATGTATTACAATTATTAGATAAACTGAAGAGTAGCAAATCACCTGGACTGGATGGTTTGCATCCAAGGGTGTTGAAAACTGAAATATGAGATTGCAGACCTGCTATTAGTAATTTGTGAACTATCATTAAAATCATCTCTCATATCTGAAGACTGGAGGATCGCCAATGTAACACCAATTTTTAAAAAGGGTTCCAGGGGTGATCCAGGAAACTACAGACCGGTGAGCCGGACATCAGTACCGCATGTAGATAGTCATGGCTTAATGGGAGACAGCCAACATGGCTTTAGACAAAGAAGATCTTGTCTTACTAATCTGTTATGTTTTTTTGAAGGTGTGAACAAACAGGTAGAAAAAGGTGAGTCGTTTGATATAGGAGATTGTTTACAAAGCCACGGTAGTGGCTTCTGCCCGATATCGGAGCTGCAGCCCCATTGAATTCATTATTAGAAAAGGTACAGAGAAGAGCCACCAATATGGTAAAAGGGGATGGAAGGATACTCCTATAAAGAGAGACTAAAAAAGTTAGGGCTCTTCAACCTGGAAAAGAGACGGCTAAGGGAAGATATGATAAAGTCTATAAATTAATGAATGGAGTGGAACAGGTAAACGTAGATCGATTGTTTACATCATCATAATATAAAAGGACTAGGGGACATGCAATGAAGCTACAGGGTAAGAATTTAAGACAAATAAGAGAAAATATTTTTTCACTCGACGTGTAATCAAACTCTGGAATTTGTTACCGGAGGATGTAGTAAGAGCTGTTAGGGTAGCTGGCTTTAAAAAAGGTTTGGACAAGTTCCTGGAGGAAAGGTCCATAAACCATTATTAAAGAGGACCCGGGATATCACTGCTTGATTCAATACAAGCATTGAGGAACCTGTGTCTTTTGGGGAAACTGCTAGGTACTTATGACCTAGATTGGCCAATGTTGGAAACAGGATACTGGGCTTGATGGACCTTGGGTTGACCCACTATGGCATATCTTATGTTCTTATGGTAATATGAGCATGTTGAGGCTGATGGAAGATTAGCCATATAGTAGTGTTGAACAGATCGAAGGGGAGAGAGATGATTCAGAGGCAGGCCAGCATGGAGTAAGTTACAGTAGTCAAGAAAGGAGTTGACTAAAGAGTGGATAATTGAATCAGTAGTGTGTTTAGAAAGGAATGGGCAAATGTTGGTGATGATGTAGAGCAGGCATGTCCAAACAGGTAGATTGCTGAGGGGTCAGAGGTAGATCACTAGACCCACTTGGCTGCATCTCTCCAGCAGCTCGCTCCGTCGCTAGGAGAGAGCTCGTGCCAGCAGGTCATCTGCCGAGGGCTTGCCGCCGCTGCTGATCCTTTGCCTGTCTTTTTTCCCAGCCTGCGGGAATCATGCCTGCGGGTGTATTCGGGGCACTTGTTTTCCTGCCAATAGTTTGTGGGTACCCCAGGGGGCCGCTGCCCATGCCCCGCGATGAGTTGCCACAGGCCTGGCGTCATACCTGGTCTCCTGCCTCTCAGAATCACCCATTCCTGCCCCCGCCCCAACACCCCTTAGAAGTATGTTGTATACCGGGCGATATCCATTCACCCAGGCTTTACCTGAATACACTTACCATATTAGTTGTGTCATGTGCTGGTCCGTTGGTTGCTTTATCGTTCGCTTTCATTAAACGTTTTCGGGCAGACACAACAAAGTGTCAAGAATTTGGTGATTTTAGCGGGCTTTTCCAATTTTGTTCTAACTTGCCTATGCCTTGCCTTCGAATTGGTTCAAACCACTGTGACTTTTGCTTGCCTCTGCAATTTTATTTTGCCTAGCCTTTGCGTTGATTCTACACTGTGTGCAGAATTTATTAAATCACGTGTGGTGGTATTTGAATTTGTTTGGCGGTATTTTATTTTATCTGGTTTGCTGGACAGGTGTTTAAGTTTTTTTGTGATTGTTTGGTGGTATTTGATTAATGGTGCCAGTATGATGAATTCTTATTTTTACTTTTAGAACTGCAGGTGTGGTTTTGGCATCTCCAGTCTTTGTATTGCACATCATCCAGAGGTCTTCAGTTCCTGTTGATCTTTAATACTTTGGGACAGTGACAGTTTTGGACCAGATTCAGCCAGTGTTTATACTAACTTAGCAGATTTAGCCTTCTTACATTCAGCCACCTCAGTATAATGAAGATGAGTGTTCCAAAGAAGAGCAAAACCTACCACTTTCATGATGAATGGGAAATGGACTACTTCTTCATCATGGCGAAAGACAAGTGTTGTTGTCTACTTTGTAACACCCCAGTATCCTTGCCCAAAAAGGGTAATCTGGAACGTCATTATAAGGCTCTACATAGCAATAAGTTTGCGATCAGGTTGAAGGATGCTATGGTTGCATTGACCAAATGTGACCTTGGCTTCGCCATCAACTGTTGCTGAGTAGCCAATTTCGATTTAAGTTCTTTGAGCTTCAGTTTACGAATTTTACTTTGGGTGGAAAATCAGCATCAAAGAAATGCAAACCTTTCACTGAAGGGGAATTTGTAAAAGATTGTTTTCTTGAAGCAGCTGAAAATCTTTTTGAAGGATTTAAAAATAAGAAAGAGATCATAGCTGCTATTCAAGGTGTACAATTGTCAAGGAACACCGTCGTGCGGCGAATAGAAAAGATGTGTGGAGACACAACTAAACAATTGTTGGAGGATGTTTCAAATTGTGTTGCTTTCTCACTCCAACTGGATGAATCTACAGACATAAGAGACATAGCCCAGTTATTAGTCTTTATCCAGATGGTTTTTGAAGACTTCATTGTTAAAGAAGAACTACTTGGAATGATTTCTTTAAAAGGGGAAACTACCGGTCAGGAAATATTCAGTTCTTTCCATTCTTTTGTGACAAAGTGTAATCTTCCATTGCATAGACTTGTTTCCATCACTACTGATGGAGCAAGAGCAATGACAGGTGAGGTTAACGGTTTCATAGCCCTCTGTAGACAGCATGACGACTTCCCAGATTTCCTTTCTTACCACTGCATCATTCACCAGCAAGATTTGGCAAGCAAGAGACTCAATACAAAGACTGTCATGGACATCACTTTGAAAATTGTAAATTCAGTTCGTGGAAGATCACTTCAAAGACAGCTTTTCAATCTTACTCTTGATGAAGGGGCAGCGGAAATCATTTTGCACACAGATGTAAGGTGGCTAAGTAGGCACAAATTTCTGCAAAGATTTCGTGATTTGCTGAATGAAATAAGAGTTTTTTGAAGGAGAGGGGAGATGACCAAGCAGAGTTGGAAGATGAGGAGTGGTTATGTGATCTGGCATTTCTCGCTGACTTTACAGGCAAACTAAGTGATATGAACCTTGAACTACAAAGTAAAAACAAATGCATTGGCGAGATGAGTACAGTTTCATCCTACAAGAGCAAATTTGAGCTAATGATGACTGACCTTGCAAACAACACTGTTGATCATTTTCCTAATACGCAGGACCATCTGGGACAATATCCAAATTTTGTTTTTCAGAATGAGAAGTGTGACAGAAATCTGTTCTGTTATCCAGGAATTTGAAAATAGATTCTGTACTTCCAAAAAATTGAAACAGTTGTGGAGTACCTGTCATACCCATTCAAAGTAGATGTGGACATTAAAGCAACTGCAGCTGCTATCAGTAAAAATTACTCATTGAGCAAGCCATATCTTGAAAGCGAAATATTAACCCTTAAATATGATGGTTTTCTCAAGACCCGTGCTGAGCAAGAATTGTTTTGGAAGCTAGTGCCTAGAGACAATTTTCCCAACTTGAGAAGATGCAGTAAAGCTGTACACTCCTGTTTTGGTTCAATTTATTTGTGTGAATCTGCGTTTTCCCATCTGAAAATGACAGAGTACACATTTTTCCAACATGACAGATGAACATGTCCAGGATTCCCTGAGACTGGCCCTCACACAATATTCACCCAACTTCAAAAAGCTGGTGGATGAAATTCAGGCTCCGATGTCTCACTAATGAGCAAGAGCGAAATATTAAAGATTGTGCAAGATCAGCCTGGATCAATACTCAACCTAAATTTAACACAAATTACTCAATAAAAGCTAAAGAAAGTTATTAAGACAGTTAAAGTTATTACTCAATAAAACTTTAAGAAAAAATGTACTTTCCATTTCCCCTCGCAGTTCTTACTGGATCTTCATCTCTGTTTTGTTTTTTGCTTAATTTCCTTAACAGCTGATCACATCCAAGTAAATGACAGAAGGTTCATTAAAAATGTGTGTGTGGGGGGGGGGGGAATCCTCCAACTTTATTGGGTTAAAATTTAATTTGAAACTAATTTTAAACTTAATTTTCATGGTGGTAGATCGCTGGCACTTTTGGCCGGAAAAAGTAGATCATGACCTGTTAGAAGTTGGACATGCCTGATGTAGAGAAAGAAACAGCAGGTTTTAGCTATCAGTTGAATGTGGGTGGAGAAGGAAAGAGGAGCCAAAGATATCCGCAAGGCTGTGAGCTGAGGAAATGGGGTGGAGCAGAGAGTTAACCACAGAGACTGAGAAAGGAGGAAAGGGTTTAGGGGGGGGGGGGGAAATAAGAATCTCAGTTTTGGCCATGTTCAATTTTAAGCAGCGGTGATACATCCAAGTAGCAATGTCAGAAAAGCAGTCAGCGATCCAGGCCTGGATTGCCAGAGAGATTTCAGGTGTAGAGAGGTAGATTTGGGAGTCATCAGTTTAAAGATGGTACTGTAAGCCATGGAAAGAGATGGTGTACACCAAGGGACTGGGTATAAAGAGAGAAAAGGACTGGACCCAACAGAGTGGGATAGCAGTACAGGAGGATCCACCAGAACAAACATTGAAGGAGCGATAAGAAGAGAACCAGGATCACACAGAGCCCTTAAACCAGGTGAGGACAAGGTATCAAGGAGAAGGTTATGGGCAACAGTGTCAAAAGCAGCAGAAAGGTCAAGAAAGTTAAGGATTGAGTAAAGGCCCTTGGATTTTGCCAGGAGCAGGTCTCTGGAGACTTTGGCAAGAACTGTTTCAGTAGACTGTAAAGGATGGAAGCCAGATTGTAGAGGATCCAGAAGGGCTTGAGAGGAGAGAAAGTCAAGGCAACAGCGGTGAACTGTACATTCAAGTAGTTTAGAAACAAAGAGGAGGAGGGGTCAGAGGCAGAGAGAGAGACACACACAGAGCTGAAAACATAGAGGGAGAGCTGAACAAGATCACAAACAAAAATACTGAGAAGTAAGGCACTATAACAATGATAAGATAAGTAAATAAATAATATATACAGGCAGACAGACCTTACAAGCAAGTGGTTAAAGTCAGACCCTAGCAGCCTGGCCTGTAATAAACTTGTACATTGCAGGAAGGCAAATGGCTGGTGAACACACCTGGGAAAGGGGGTTAACAATGCTTCATTGAAGGGGGGAGGGGTTATACTTTCAGCACACAGTAATAGGAGAGAGGTAGGGAAGGGGAGATCTTAAACTAGGAGAAAGCTGCAGAGAGCAGAGGTAGAGTGGATAAGGCAATTGAAATTAATACTTGATCTCCAAAAAGCGACCAGACAGAGAGGGAGCAGGCACGTTATAATTGAACACTGGTCAACATTGAAATCGTTACTGACTTTAAAAGGCCCTAATCTGCAGTATCTTGGTGAGCTGAACACGAATATAACATTTAAAAAATTTGATTGGCTCTTGTTTTGAAGATATTGCATGTAGTTCATTTTTGACGTTACAACGTGTAAATTTATCCAGTAGGACATCAACAACATCCCAAATAAGCCTTGAATGATGCAATATTGCATCACATTGCATAATACCAGCATGCACACATCATCCAGAGTTGATTGCATCATTTTCTGATGCAATGCAATACTGCTGCCAGACGGCTGCTGAAGCCATCTGACGTCAGCAGTGTACTATACGCAGTCGGAAAGGAAAGTAATCTGGTATTCTGTTCCGATACTGAAAGCCTCATGAATGCCTTAAAAATCACTCATGACCCACAAGACTGGAGACTATTTATAGACTCTTCGAAACTGAGTCTGAAGGCTGTGCTTTTGAACAATGGAAACCGTCTTCCATCTATTCCAATAGCGCATGCCGTCTACATGAAAGAGACATACGATAACTTAAAGCATCTACTGACTTCCATTAACTATAACAAGTACAGCTGGCACCTCTGTGGTGACTTGAAGGTAGTTGCCCTTTTAATGGGACTGCAGCAGGGATATATACATGTGTTTCTTATGTGAGTGGGATAGCCGAGCAAGGGATTGGCACTACTTGTGGAAGGAATGGAATCGCAGACAAAATGTAACAGTTGGAGAGAAGAATATCCAGCACCCAGCTCTGGTTGAGGCTCACAAAATCCTGCTACCACCCCTTCACATCAAACTAGGTTTGATGAAAAACTTGTGAAAGCCATGGACCGCACTTTGCCAGCTTTCCGATACCTGCATGAAAAATTCCCTCGACTCAGCGAAGCAAAGATTAAAGAGGGAGTTTTTGTGGGTCCTCAGATTCGAGAGCTCTTCAAAGATGACCGGTTCAACAACTTGCTGCAGGGTGATGCGAAACAGGCATGGAATGCTTTTCGCCTAGTGTCAACAAACTTTCTCGGGAATGTTAGGGCAGAAAACTACAAGGAACTAGTAGAAGACATGCTGATGCAGTATCAGAAACTTGGCTGCAATATGTCTCTAAAGATCCATTTCCTTGATTCCCATCTCGATTTCTTTCCTGACAACTGTGGTATGGTTAGTGATGAACAGGGCGAACGTTTTCACCAGGGTATCGCAATGATGGAACAAAGATACCAGGGAAAATGGTCCACTACAATGCTGGCTGACTACTGCTGGACACTCCCCAGAGAAGCTCCCAACAGCTGTACAAGAGACAGGTGAAAAAATCTAAGTAGTAGTCTATGACTTGGTTTTTTACAGGTATTAACCAAAGGCCTATTATATTTACTATTGACATGCATTTCGTGATGTAAACAAATTCTTGTAGATTACAAAAAACTAGCGCCAACTTTGCAATTTCACTGTCATATTCGTGTTCAGCATATAAAAATTGATAAGAAATGACTATTTTTATTTCAGTAACATGACTTTTGTAAAAAGTTGTTGACCAGTGTTATGAGGATGATGAAAGAGAGAGATGAACAAGATCACAAACAAAATTACTGAAAAGTAAGGCACTCTAACAATGATAAGTTAATGAATAAATATGTACAGGCAGGCAGAGGTTACAAGCAAGTGGTTAAAGTCAGACCCTAGCAGCAAATATTTATATTGCACTACAAAGTACATGTAGCCCTGTACATATAGATGTAATACCCAGTCCCTGCTCATCAAAGCTTACAATCTAACCAAGATGAAAAAACATAGCAGAAGTGGGGACCAAAGTATGGCAAAATACAAGAGAATGAGCAGCATCAGGGTCTAAAAGCAGCTTCAAAGAGGTGGGTCTTCAGCCTGGAGTTGAAAAAACAACAACAACAACAGAGAAGGACCCGACGCACTGATGGACCCTAAAGGTAGTGACTGGGTTAGAAATTGAGTGGGAGGCAACAAAGGATATAGGTAAATAGAGCTCACTCTGAGGAGGAGGAGGAGGTAAGCAGTGGTGTGCCACAGGGATCTGTCCTTGGTATGATTCTTTATAACATTTTTGTTAGTGATATAGCATGAAGGGCTGTCAGGTAAAGTTTGCCTCTTTGTGGATGATACCAAAATCTACAATAGAATAGACACCCAGGAAAAGGGTAAATAATGTGAGGAGGGATCTAGCTAAGCTTTAAGAATGGTCAAGAATTTGGCAGCTGGGACTTAATGCTAAATAAAATGCGGGGTCATGCATTTGGGCTGCAGAAATCCTTGGGAACAATATAGAATAGGGGGTGAATTACTTTTGTCCACTAAAGAAGAGCGGGACCTAGACGTTATAGAGATCTATAAATTAATGAACGGAGTGGAACGGGTCAATGTAGATTGATTGTTTACATCATCAGAATATAGAAAGATTAGGGGACATGCAATGAAGCTACAGAGTAACTTATTAAAAACTAATAAAAGAAAATATTTTTTCACTCAATGTGTAATCAAACTCTGGCATTTGTTACCAGAGGATGTAGTAAAAGCTGTTAGTGTAGACGGGTTTATAAAGGTTTGGATAAGTTCTGGAGGAAAGTTCCATAAACCATTATTAAGAAGGGACCCAGGATATTACTGCTTGACACAATACTAGCATTGTGGAACCTGTGTCTTTTGGAGAAACTTAGGACCTAGATTGGCCGCTGTTGGAAACTGGATACTGGGCTTGCTGGACCTTGGTCTGACCCAGTATGGCATATCTTATGTTCTTATGATTGTGTCTGATGATCTTAAAGTGGCTAAAGCAGTAGAAAAGGCAACGGTGAAAGCCAGAAGGATGTTTGGGTGCATACGGAGAGGAATGGCCAGCAGAAGAAAGGGGGTGATAGTGCCTCTGTACAAGTTCTTGGTGAGAGCTAATTTGGAGTATTGTGTGCAATGCTGGAGACCGCACCTTCTCAAGGATATAAACAGGATGGAGTCTGTGCAGAGGCTGGCTACCAAAATAGTCAATGGGCTTTGTTATAAACTATATGGGGACAGACTTTAAAGATCTCAATATGTATATTTTAGGAGAAAAGTGGGATAGAGGAGATCTGATAGACATTTAAATATGCATAAAAGCAGAGCAGGAGAGCCTCTTTCAATTGAAAGTGAACTCTGTAACAAGGGGGACATAGGGCAGAAAGAGTGTTAGATGTGTGGAATTAATTTAAATTTAATAATCATGCTTATATTTATTTAATAGGGTTTTTTTTAAACTGCTCTCAGTCATAGTGGCTTACATTATTACTTAAGCTTGGTAATGTACATTAAACAGGGACATTGATAAAAACTTGGATTTTTTTGAGGCAATGGAGGGTCAAGCAACTTGCCCAAGGCCACAGAATCTTGGTCCCCAAGCCAGCACTCCAACCATTAGACGGCTATTCCACTCTTGCTTTCACAATCTACAGCCATACAAAGCAGAGTACAAAACTGAAATACAGACAACCCAGTGGAGGTAGTAGAGATGAGGACATTTTCTGCCATCATGTTTCTGTTTCACACAGAGCCCTGTCCTGATAACTATTAACCTAAATCTCAAGCAAAGAACAGCCCTTTGCATCTGTTGTAGTCTTCTTCCTCTCATGCAGCCGTACAGAACAAAACTGGAGCTGGGGAAACTAGAGTGAGCAGAGCACAATGCAGATGTCCGAAGAGCTCATCTGTTCTCTAACCTAGACCACCGCCCCGCTCTCCACCCTTGTGTGTGGTCTTTTGTGTTCCTCTACAAAGGTATCTGGCAATGAAAGTAGCTTGTGTCTTTGTTACTAAAGTGAGGACAGAATTAGAATTATGGGGAATATTATAGGGAAACATCCTCATTCAAGTTAGCCAGATATTTTAGGGGCTACTTTCAATCAATACAATATGGTTTTCTTTCAGTTTATAAATGTGTATGCATTGATTTTTTTTTTTTTTTTTTTTTTTTTTTTGCAGTCTACCCAGAACAATCAGATGAGACATTTCATCAGACACTGATGTAATTTCTGAACTATTTGTAAGAACATAAGAACATAAGAAATGCCATACTGGGTCAGACCGAGGTCCATCAAGCCCAGTATCCTGTTTCAAACAGTGGCCAATCTAGGTCATATGTACCTAGCAGTTTCCCCAAAAGACACAGGTTCTGCAGTGCTTGTACTAGGTCAAGCATTGATATCCTGGGTCCCTTTTTAATAGTGGTTTATGGACCTTTCCTCCAGGAACTTGTCCAAACCTTTTTTAAACCCAGCTATACTAACAGCCCTTACTACATCCTCCGGTAACAGATTCCAGAGTTTGATTACACGTTGAGTGAAGAAATATTTTCTCTTATTTGTCTTAAATAGTTTACCCTGTAGCTTCATTACATGTCCCCTAGTCCTTCTATATTCTGATAGCGTAAACAATTGATCCACGTTTATCCGTTCCACTCCATTCATTAATTTATAGACCTCTATCATATCTCCCCTCAGCCGTCTCTTTTCCAGGTTAAAGAGCCCTAACCTTTTTAGCCTCTCTTCATAGGAGTAGGCTTCCATCCCCTTCACCAATTTGGTGGCTCTTCTCTGTACTTTTTCTAATAACTCTATGTCCTTTTTAAGATACGGTGACCAGAATTGCACACAATATTCAAGGTGCGGTCGTACCATGGAGCGATACAGAGGCATTATAATATCCTTTGTTTTATTCTCCATCCCTTTCCTTATGATACCTAGCATTCTATTTGCTTTCTTGGCCGCCGCTGCACACTGGGCGGAGGGTTTTTAAACATGTTATCCATGATGACTCCTAAATCTTTTTCCTGGGTGGTGGTTTCTAATGTGGAGCCTTGCATCGTGTAACTATAGTGTGGGTTGTTCTTTCCTAGGTGCATAACTTTGCACTTGTCCACATTAAATTTCATCTGCCATTTGGATGCCCAGTCTTCCAATTTATCCAGATCCTCCTGCAGTTTTCCACAATCCTCTTGGGTTTTAACAACTTTAAACAGTTTTGTGTCATCTGCAAATTTGATAACCTCACTAGTTTCCTTTTTCCAGGTCATTTATGAATATGTCAAAAAGTAGGGGACCCAGTACAGATCCCTGGGGTACTCCACTATTCACCTTTTTCCATTGGGAATATTGGCCATTTAGCCCTACCCTCTGCTTTCTATCTTTTAACCAGTTCCCGATCCACAATAGTACACTGCCTCCTATCCCATGACTTTTTAGCTTTGCCAAAAGTCTCTGATGGGGGACCTTGTCAAAAGCTTTCTGAAAGTCCAGATACACTATATCAACCGACTCACCTTTGTCTACCTGTTTATGCACACCTTCAAAAAAACAGATCAGATTAGTAAGACAAGATCTTCCTTGTCTAAAGCCATGTTGGCTGTCTCCCATTAGGCCATGGCTATCTACATGCTGTGTAATTTTGTGTATTATACATCTGTACAAGGTTTAATATTTAAAAGCATAGGGATAGGCATTGGGAAGGCTAACACATAAAAGTTATGCACATACGATGGCTGAACATATCCATACTTATGAATTTAGAATGAGTGGCTGAATATTCAAGCATAAATTTGGATAACTTAACATTAAACATTTTCAGAAGAAATATAGAAGCTCACTTTTCAAAGTGATTTACTCAAGTCAACTGGACTGTCTACCAATTGTCCTCAGGAGGGCAAAAGGTTCAGACCCATGCCTCTTGATCACATTATAATAGGAGTTTGCAGTGGCGTTCTCCAAGTCGAGGGTGTATATAGTAGTCATGCAGAATGGCATTTTCAAGTCTGTGCATGTTAACTCCTCCCCCCTTACACATTTATAGCATTCCTCTGTCTGCAAAATTAGCAGATGCAACGTGCACAAGTACCCACAGAAACAACAATTTTGAAAAGAAAAACTATACCCCCCACACACAGTTTTCTTTGGAAATTACATACCTGCTTTGTTGGGGGAAGGGGGAGACCACATAGACTGTTGAAATGCTTCCTATAATATACACATACTGTACATGATCTATAAAAAAGGACTCCTAAGATGCAGTACTTATAAGGGCTTATATCTCAGCTGCAGGATCTCATCTGATATTATTTAATATTTTACAAAGAGCTAGTTGTTTTATCAACTCTGAAAATATTTCTTTGCTGTCTTTTGGCTTTGAACTTTTTAGGCTGCAAGGAACATAAAAGTTTATCCACCAAGTCTCTGCTGTTTCTGTGGCATGCAATTATAGGCAAACCTCACTACTGTGTGGGATACCAGAGTAGTTTTCAGTAACAGACTTTGGACTACAGTCATGTCCTGGGTTCCAATCACTCCCTTTAATATTGCGGCTCAACTCTAGCATATCTTCTCCCACCCCATGCCTTCAAATACAAGAAATTTCCATCCTTTGTCCCTCTCCATCTTCCAAAATATGTGAGAATTGGTATGAACCATTTCTATAGGCAACAAGAGAGACAGAAGAATCTCTCCACAGCTACGAATAAATAAAACGAATATAAAATTCAAATCTATACATTAGTAGTACATAAACAATTGCGAAGAGAGACTCTACATGGCTATGTTTTGGCAACAACTCGCATCATGGGTCATATAAAGTATATTACTGTGGTACCCAACAATCTGTGCTAGAAAGAATGGCACTCCATAAGGCAAGCCCAAAAATGTGTACTCATATACTCTGAAACAGCTTAGGTGTAGTCACAGAATCCCACCAATATAAAGGGAATAGACATTTAATTTAATGTAGTTTTTTATATTCTGCTTCAACTCTACTGAGAGTAGAACTCAGAGTGGAAACTCTTTTCTATAAACTTCTGGTTCCTCCATTTTTTTCACTTATCCTCACTCAGAACACATACTAATTGAAAGAGGGCAAGTAGTATAATAGAATAATGCTCACCATGTCTAGGTGAGTCCCATCCACCGTTCAAGCTGTACTCGCTGGGTAACTTAAAAAGTCAGGTTTTTGCTAGGCACTGAAGAATGCAATGGTTATGTCTACTTGCTGAAGGTGCACTGTCGTTCAAGAAAGTATGCAAAGCCGAGAAGAAGAACCTCATCATTGATGAAGGCCTACAGGGGGATCAGTTTCAAAACTCCACTCCCCTGTATTGTAAATAGCACCATCAGGATGAAGCAGGTTTCAAATGAACTGAAAACACAGGTGTTAGAGAGACAGCTAACTAGCGGCCATCAAATTATTATTAACATTTTATGTCTTCATTTTACTAAACTAAAGACCAGGGGAGGCATTTTCAAAGATATTTACATGGGTAATTGCCCATATTACCCATGTAAATGTCTTATTTGGGATTTTCCAAAGGCACCTACATGGGTGGTGCCTTTGGAAAATCGCAGATAAGTCCCTAATGCTCCCAGATGCTATGCGGTTAGCATCGGGATGTGTTGGGGGTGTTCTGTGGTGGACTGGGGGCGGAGGAAAGGGCTAAAGGGGTAGCAGCAATTTTTGATGCTACCTGCTTAGCCCCTCTGAGCCTTAAAGATAGGCCTCGGTGGCTGTTGGTGCATCCAGCCAAACCTAGATTTCCACTTCTGTCGCCATGGAAGTGAAAATCCAGGTTAAGGGGGTCAGCAAGCAGGCTAAGCGTCCACATGGTGCATAGCCTGCCTAAATGAAAATTGGATCCTGCAACTGGATCCTTTAGTCTGGTGCATAAATCTTTGTCTACTGTATGTAAACCTGTAACCAGAAAGGCCATCTGTTTTTCCTGTGCATTCTTCTGTAAGCCGGTAGAATAAAACCTTAAAAGTCCTTTCTATTGGATTTCTAGAAGACAATGTACATTTATTTTCCAGAGCAAGTGATTGTTCAGAACAAGTTCCTTCAAAGATCTCAAAACAGCAGATGTGGCTCTTTTTGTATAAGCAAGCATCAACTTTCCTGCAAGACCAATGGCTTCATCCCCTACTTGGCACTTGTGTTTAATTGCAAGAATTTATGAATTACCACACTCTAATATTTACCTCAAAATTGTGATATTATATTGTTTCAATATCATTAAACAATTGATTATTATGTTTTTCTATAATAAATAAGCAACAAGGTCTCAGACTTTCATAGGTGCTTCAGTTCAGACTTTAACATGTCCGATATTCTTGCACCCTTTAACATCAATGACCTTTTCTTATGTCGCTTAATCTGTTTAACTAAATCAAATGGTTTGCTTAAATTGAAATTTAAAGCAGTGCTTAACTTTAACATGTTGTCCCCAATGCATACTTCAGCACCTTATCTGCGTTTCACTATGGTGAAGTTTCTTCAAGGGGTTCCTTTTGAAAGCACTGGTGACAAAATAAGTAGAAATCTAACTGATGAGTCAAAATCTCATCCTTTCTTACTTAAAATCTTCAACTGAAATTTGTGTAATAGAACATAAATCGCTATAATTGCAAGAAAGCAAATAGATGGTGCTTTACTCAGCAATTTTGGTAAGATCTACAAACAGTTTTGCATGGCCTCCTAATCTTTGGATAGTTAAGGATCTGATGCTGGAGGATCCCATGTCTATGTCCATAAATTTCAAAATGATAATAGAAGGGAGGGCATTCCACCCAGATTCATCATGGAAAAACCCACACAAAAAACATTAAGCACTGTTGGCATGGGATGCAACCCAGTGTATGCACATAGCTTGCACCATGTCTATAAACCAGGCCGATGGACTTCACAGAGAGAATGTCTAGGATTCAAATGGGCAGCACAACAAAATTCAAACAGGAAACTGGTGTGAAGTGCTGTGTATCTCTGAGGGGGAGGGAACACTTTTTCTCCCCGAGTCTTGCTGAGTACCTTCACATGGTGACCACATTGTAGAAGTTGATACCAAATCTCAGCAAAGCAACACTACAATAAAAGTATGATAGGAAAGAAAAAGGAAGGTACATATTGGTTACACGTTACTCAGGATAAAAAGACGCCCACCTGTAGCTTATGCACTAGGACTAACAATGGTTTTAGCAGTAGCGTAAAACCTTCAAGAGAAGATAACATCACTGATAAAAGCCTTGGGCCATGGAGAGCTTGTTCATGGCCCCACTGCAGCAGGAGATAAACCACAGCAACTAATGAAAAAGCTACGAGGACTGAAAACTGTTAGCTGAACGCCTGAGGAAAAACAATAATGTACCAAGGAAGGCGGCATAGCAAATTCTAATAAACACAAACCTACCACTATTAAAATGGCACAAATCCTGTATGTGATTATAGAGGATATACAAAGAGAACTCATCAAAAAATGGAACAAAGAGGAAATACTGGAAAAGGCAATTGATGCAAATATAAGATCTCTGGACAGATCAAAGGAAAGCATCAGAGTCAATGTGCTAAAACAGCTGGGTAGTGCCACAGCGAGAGAAGTAAGAGAAAGTGATAATGAGTTCAGAAAGGAGCACAAAAAGAGAGATACCACAACAAGCAGAGCACATAGACGGGGTAACCAAGAAGGTATCTGAAGAAGATGAATGCATTGAACAGGAGGATATCCACTGCTTGCCCCTATACAAGCATTGTGGAACCTGTGTCCTTTGGGGAAACTGCTAGGTACTTGTGACCTGGATTGGCCACTGTTGGAAACAGGATACTGGGCTGGATGGACCTTGGTCTGACCCAGTATGGCATATCTTATGTTCTTATGAGGGACAGCCGGGCATGAGGCAGAATGAGGAGGAATTGCAGAATAGCCCAGTAAGTGGAGGGTGATTGTAAAGGACTCGAAGAATGTGGAACAAGCCAGGAGACAGAAAGAGAAGTAGAGGCAGAAGAGCGATTAAGAGATTGAAGAGTAGGCAGTGGACCTCCTGGCCTGTATGGAGGTTGATAGGCATGCAGGGGCTCAAGAGAGAGATCGATTGACCATCACAACTTACATAGGCAAAAAAAATGATAAGTAAAATTAATAAGACCATAATTTGCATTAAGAAACCATCAAAGAATACTAGAAATCAATCTTATCCAATACTGAGCAGCAAAAATTATTACTGAGACAATTCTACCAAATAGGGACACAGGGCCAGAAGAAAAGGAGAAATATAACAACTCCTTGGAAAAAAATGTCGTGAAGGAAAAATAAAATCATTGCATGCAGAGGTGTCCCTAATAGATTGGTGATCTCATCTCTTTCAGATACCCAAGATGAGAAACATCCAAAACATCAAAATGAAACATGCTGCATTAACAGAAGATGACCTTAAATTTCTCCTTGTCCTAGAGCTGCTTTACACTGTCTGAATCAACATGTCGTGTATTCAATGCAATAGCTGTGGTGACTTCATTCTAAGAAGAATCATTTGAAGCCTAAGAGCTTGCCCTATATGTCTGAAGTTATCTGCTCTGCATAAAGAATTGATTCTATTAAAGGAAGAATTAGCTGCAATTAAACACACCTCCTCCAGGGTACGCATTGGAAAAAAAATCCACCACTGCTCCCACAAAGAATCAAACAGCTGAGGAATAAATGGATAACAGTGGGCTCTGGTAGGTTGCAACCTGTAACAGAGACACCCTCTCCATCAAGAGATATAACTACATAATGCCTTCTCTGCCTTGGAAAATGAGAGTGCCCAATTAGTGAAAACTGAAGTGTCCCTAAATGAGGAGGTTAATACCCAATCTACTGATAATGCACCAAACAAAGAAAAAAAATCATAAAACAGGATACTTCTACTACTTGGAGATTCCATCATCAGAAGCACCAACTTAGGAACACAGTTCAAAGGAGAGAAGATGGTCAAATGCCTTCCAGGCTCTTCAGCCAGCAGGAATACAAAACAAATTGCTGTCATAGTTAGTATAGAAAGTGAGCACTCCAAAATTGATATTATCATCAACTTGGATGCAAATGACCTGGCTAGAAACAGTACCTCTACGGTTCAAAGGGACTTCCAGATTCTGGGAGAGAGAAACTCAAACCCATTGTTAACACTATAGCATTCTCAGTTGTTCTAGCTGTTCTTGGTAAGGGGGCAGAAAGGCTTCATTGCAAATTAACTTTAATACATGGCTCCAAACTTGGTGCAAACAAGAAGGATTTAGATATATTGGCGATTTGGGAAATAGATGGACCAACAAGAGGCTATACTGTGTGGATGGACTACATCTCTCTGTTGCAGGAAAAAGGATCCTAAGTGAAAATTTCAGGCATTACGTAGACAGGCATTTAAACTAGGGAAAGGGGGTGACGGATGGAGAACAACAAGTTCAGGATGTCACTCCCAACAAAAACATACACCATTGGAAACAGACACACTATTAACCCATACACCAATGGCAAGCGGGAAGAGGCATGCAGAACAAAATCCATGCAAAATACTGGCAAGCCAGTCAACAAATGTTGGAAAGCAATGAGCACAAATGCTCGAAGCCTAGCCAACAAAGTTCCTGACCTGGAAGCCCTAATGGTGGAAATGGACTTTGACATTGTAGCCATTATAGAAACATGCTTTAATGAGCTTCAGGAATGGGATATGGCCATAGCTGGATATGATTTATTTAGAAGAGAGATAGAGAAGGCAGAAAAGGATGAGGAGTAGCCCTATATGTCAAAAGCAATATTAAAGCTGCTGAAATGCAGAGGATGTGGGGAAAAGAAGAAGCGCTGTGGATTGTGTTGGAAAGAGGAGATGGCACTGTCATCCATACTGGTGTAGTCTACAGGCCTCCAACTCAAACCAAAGAAATGGATAGAGATTTGATTATTGATATTGCAAAGGTAGCCACGAAGGGGGAAATGATCATATTGAGTGGCTTTAATCTACCCAATGTGGATTGGAGTATTCCTTCTGCAAATCTAGAAACAAATAAAAAAAAATGTGGATTCCTTCCAAGGCCAAAAATAGAGAAATCACTCCAATATCAACAAACGTGTCTTCTACTGCGAAAAATAGTGTAGTTTTCTTTAAACAAGTAAATCAGGTCTCAGCATATCAAGGCACAGGTGAATGAACAACCATTTTGCAGGCCGTCTACACCAAACACAAGCCCAGTAACATCAATGACCTGATGAGTGGCAACTGGTGTACTCCACACCTCGTATTATACGAATAAAAGATAACAGCACTTAGCTTTAGGAATCAGGCAGGAGAATCACAAAAACGCCAGCTGCATCCCCGACGTTATCACATCAAGAGCTCTTCAAACGTTTCGCGGGACTACCCGCTGCTTCAGGGGAATCTGCCAGCTGAACTTCAACTACGCTGGACAAACTAAACACTCATGAGTGTTTAGTTTGTCCGGCGTAGTTGAAGTTCAGCTGGCAGATTCCCCTGAAGCAGCGGGTAGTCCCGCGAAACGTTTGAAGAGCTCTTGATGTGATAACGTCGGGGATGCAGCTGGCGTTTTTGTGATTCTCCTGCCTGATTCCTAAAGCTAAGTGCTGTTATCTTTTATTCGTATAATACGAGGTGTGGAGTACGCCAGTTGCCACTCATCAGGTCATTGATGTTACTGGGCTTGTGTTTGGTGTAGACGGCCTGCAAAATGGTTGTTCATTCACCTGTGCCTTGATATGCTGAGACCTGATTTACTTGTTTAAAGAAAACTACACTATTTTTCGCAGTAGAAGACACGTTTGTTGATATTGGAGTGATTTCTCTATTTTTGGCATTTTTCACTCCGTGAATCTTGACCGACTACGTTTTGGATTCCTTCCAAGGTGCACTGCTAGGATAAATGGTGATGGAACCAACCAGAGAAAGTTCAATGCTGCATTTAGCATTCACCAATGGAGATAGCATGTTGAATGTATGGGTGGATGGTCATTTGAACAGCAGTGATCATCACATGGTGTGGTATGAGATAACATCCAAGGCAGAGTCCAATCACAGCAAACTCGAAGTCCTAGACTTCAAAAACACTGACTTCAGTAAAACAGCCAAGTACCTGAAGGAGGAGTTGGCAGGGTGGGAGGAGGTAACAGAAGTGGAATTGCGGTGGGCTAAACTAAAGGAGGCAATAAAAAGGGCAACAGATACATATGTAAGGAAAGTAAATGAAAACAAGAGGAAAAGGATCTATTTAGTTCTCCAAAGAAATAGCTACACAAATAAAGACAAAACCCACAGCTTTCACAAAATTACGAAGTTCGCAAACAGAGGAACACAGAACAGAATACAGGATAAAACTAAAAGAGAAATAAGGATAGCAAAATCAAAGGCAGAAGAAAAGAAGGCTAAAGATCTGACGCATGGTGACAAAACGTTTATCAGGTATATTCAGGAGAAGAGGAAGATCAGAGGTGGAATCGCAAGACTCAAAAGTGCCAAGAATGGATTCGTGGAAAATGATATTGGAAAAGCAAATATGCTAAACAAATACTTCTATTTTTACTAAAGAAAATCCTGGAGAAGGACCACCTGTGATTGGCAAATATACAAATGGGAAAGGAGTAGATACCACACCATTCACAAAAGATGATGTGTTTGAACAGCTTGCAGAACTGAAAGTGAACAAGGCCATGGGACCGGATGGGATACACCCCATGATACTTAAAGAGCTCAGAGAGGTTCTTACAGGGCCTTTAAAGGATGTTTTTAATAGATCCTTGGAGACAGGAGAATTTCCACAGGACTGGAGAAGGGCTGATGTGGTACCTCTCCACCAAAGTAGCAACAGGGAAGAAGTGACAAACTACAGGCCAGTAAGCCTTACCTTGGTGGCAGGAAAAGTAAAGGAGGTGCTCCTGAAAGAGAGAATAGTGGACTTTCTCGAAAACAATAAGTTGCATGATCCAAGGCAACATGGTTTTACCAAAGGACGAACATGCCAAACAAATAATAAGAACATAAGAAATGCCATAATGGGTCAGACCAAAGTCCATCAAGCCCAGTATCCTGTTTCCAACAGTGGCCAATCTAGGTCATACGTACCTAACATTTCCCCAAAAGACACAGGTTCCGCAATGCTTGTACTGGGTCAAGCAGTGATATCTTGGGTCCCTTCTTAATAATGGTTTATGGACCTTTCCTCCAGGAATTTGTCCAAACATTTTTTAAACCCAGCTACACTAACATTAAATCAGATTCAGTTCTTTGACCTGGTGACCAGAGAACTAGATCAAGGGCATGCAATGGATGTGATCTACCTACATTTCAGCAAAACCTTTGATACTGTTCTTCAGAGGAGGCTTATCAATAAACTGATCAGCCTGGGGATGGGTTTCAGGAATTGATTGACTGACAGATAACAGAAGGTGGTGGTAAACAGAACTCACTCGGATGAAAGGAAGGTGATTAGTGGCGTGCCCCAGGGATCGGTCCTGGGACTGGTACTGTTCAATGTATTTGTGAGCAATATTGCTGAAGGACTGAATGGACAAAAGTCTGCCTTTTTTGCAGATGACACAAAAATTTGCAACAGAGTCAACATTTCTGAAGGAGTGGACAACATGAGGAAAGATTAAAAAGCACTGGAAGAATAGTCCAATGCTTGACAGTTACGAATTAATATGAAGAAGTGCAGTGTCATGGACTTGGGATGCTGGAATCCAATGGAACTGTATGCAATAGGGGGTGAGAGGTTGGCATGCACAGAACAGAAGAAGGACCTTGCAGTGATTGTTTCTGAGGATCTCAAGGTGGTGAAACAGTGTGAAAAGGTGGTGGCCAAAGCCAGAAGGATGCTGGGTTGCATACAGAGAAGATTTACCAGCAGAATTGAGGAGGTACTGATGCCACTGTACAAGTCACTGGTGAGGCCTCACTTGGAATATTGTGTTCAGTTTTGCAGACCATCTCTCACAAAGAATATAAAAAGACTGGAAATGGTTCAGAGAAAGGCAACCAAGATGATTTGGAGCCTACGCCAGAAGACGTATGAGAAGAGACTTGAAGATTTAAATATGTATATGCTAGAGGAGAGGAGGGGCAGGGGAGATATGATTCAGAGCTTTAAATACTTAAAGAGTAATAATGAACAAATCTTTTTCAAGGACGGTGAAGCTGTAAAACTAGAGGGCATAACATGAAAATGCAAGGGATAAACTGAAAGGCAATGTCAGGAAATACTTTTTCACTGAAAGGGTGGTGGATGCTTGGAATGCCCTCCCGATGGAAGTGGTGGGGACAAATATAGTGACTGAATTCAAAATGGCATGGGACAGACACAGTGGATCCCTTTACAGCAACAGGATAAAATCAAAATCAACTTAACTATCTCTTAAATCTCAACAAATAGGAGTGACTTGCATGGAGCGGTGGGTAGACCCCTAAAAAAAAGGCATGGGGAGGGGTGACCTACATGGAGTGGCAGGTGCATCTACTCTTGCCTCGTTGCTGGACAGATTAGATGGACCATGCTGGTTGGTCTTTATCTGCTGTCATATGCTATGTTACTATATGCGCCAATAAACTGAAAATAACTGCAGAAACTCAAAAACTGTAGCGATATGAAGAAAATAGAAAAAAAAAAAAGATATTACAATTAACAAGATCCTACCTCCACCACCTCCCATTAGTTCCCTCTCGTTTACTGCCCAAATGGAGTGGGGTTTCTATGGGAGCAGGGCCAGTGCAGCAAATACTCCTGAACAGTGCCTAGGGCAGGCCCCGACTTCCAACAGATGGAGACAAAATATATGACCATACTCATTCCAATCAAAGCATACACACCCGCAAACATCCAACTGAAAGAATGTAAAGAGCGAGGTGGCAGACCACACTGTGATAGTACAAATAAAGACTTTATTGGAGTGTCAATAAGTCCCACCCTACATGTCCATGTTTTGGTAAAAAGCCTTCATCAAGGGCGTAGGTCCTCAATTAAAATCATAAAACATATGTCAATATCAAAAAGTGAAAGACGTACATACAGACTTCTATAAATGTATACTTGACAGTGAGAGAATATCAAAGGAGAAGGGTAAACACATGCACAGAAAATGCATTAATCAAACAAAAGAGATGATATAAAAACAAATAATTCTGAAGGTCGTAAAAGCTAATTACTGGAACGCTATAATAAGGTGTCTTTTAAAAAGGCAACTATGTATATATGAGGAGTAACAGCATGCATAATCACAGGCATGTCCAGATATGAACACAACACCAGTACTCCATCAGGTGCACTGGCTACCCATAACAGCACGGCCAAAATTCAAGGCAACACTAATCATCTTCAAGACCATACACCACTGCTCAGCAGAAATTCTACAGACCACAATAACCAAAGACACAAGCAGCAGACCCAGGCGAACCCAAGGCAGCAACAGACTCCTCACCCCAGCAGGATACCACAAAATGAAGTAATCAACTTCCAGAAGAGCCTTCTCACTCTCGGCACCAGACCTATGGAACTCGCTCCCTGAGAAACTAAGAGCACAAAAGGACCTCAAGGACATCCGCAAATCACTACGGTGACATTACTTAAACCATGCAACAGACACCTCAATTCCCCCCACATGTCACTATAATTGTAATTAAGCAAGGAACTGATACCCATAGCATTGTAAATAGTGCACGCTGTAAATAACACCACAAGAATAAACGTCCAGACACACTCACACGCATACACTACTCACTGCATGTGCACACTATACACTGTATCTTATTGATTGTTTTCTATTCAGACCACCTTGATTGCAGGATAAGGCGATATAGAAATATGTTTAAATAAAATAAATAAATAAATAAATCCCTCAAAACACACCTGTTCATGGCCTCATATGAACAAGTACCTTAACTCCCAATCCACGCAGCCTTGCTGACACAGCCACCATACCCCAACATCTCAGACCTGGGACTCAACCCCCAGAAATATATGTATGTCTTGTCACAAATGTTTAATATAGACCCTTGTCGTATCCCTAACCACTTTGATTGAAGGATAAGGTGGTAAACAAAACTGGCTAAATAAACAAACAAACAAACATAGATAAGAGGGAAGGATAAAAGCTTACAAATAAAACACAAGGGTTAAACCAAAAGGATAATAATGCTGCAATAAAACCATAAAAGCTAATTATAAAATTGATGTGATTTAATACAGCACTCAAAAAATAGAGCACTAAACATCAGAAATTGCATAAAAGGAAGAGAGATATGAGGATGGGGGAAGAGGGGAGTGGGGAGTGGGAAGGAGGCGGAAAGAAGGAGGGAAGGGAGGAAGGGAAAGAAGGAGAGGAACCACAAAGCCGAAAACATTGTAATTAAAAGAAATAATATTTGAGCCATAGTGTAACAAGAACCTTACTAGCTTAAGGATAAGAGATACTCAATGACGGATACAAAGACTCACAGGCAGCTACTACAAATGGTACAATAAAAGCAGACTTGAGCACCTGGGTGAACAGAGGGGGTCACTTGAAAAAGAGGAGGTACTACAGTATAACAGTAGAAAGGCTAAATCATATATACAGGCATTATACCACTGGTGTGAAAATGTCCCTTAAAACATACAATGAGGTGGACGCCAGACGCCATTTCCTGCCCTACAGCTGTTATTCTTTACCTGATTGGTTCCTGGACCTGTGTGATTGAGCACATCAGAGCTGATATCGTTGAGGGGCTATAAGACCTCTGCCCCTCTGCAGGACATGGCCATGGCACATGCTCCAAAGAGGCGTGTCCAAAGGGGAGGGCACTGCCCCTTTGGAACCCTTCGGAGCATGTAAGGAGCCCAAGGGGAGTCCGTAACCTTGTATGGGGAAGCGGAAAATTTACTATGGCTGAAAAATGCTATCTCCGTTATGAATTTCGGATCTGTGCTATTCAAGTTCTGCTCTTCTCTTCTCTTGCAGATTGCTTATTGATGCAATTTCAGTTAGAATCTATAGAAAATGTTTCTTGTTCTAGGTATTTATGATTTTTGAAATTTTCCACACTCACTTCCTCTTGCCATCGATACTGTTTCTTAAATATATGAAAGAGATCCTAAAGTATCCAGATGTGGATGATGTGCAGTTCTCTAAAATATATTCAGCCCGATTCCCTTAGGGCCACAACCGAGCAGTCTGGATGGGCCTGTTAGGACCCGATTGTGCACCTCAGGAGCTAGATTTTCCCGCTGGTGCAGGATCGGGTCCTGAGATGACCCGGCATGCCCTTGAACACCCACAAAAATGTTCTTCCCATCTGCCCCCCTGACACCCACAGCGCCGACCTCTGTTGCCCTGCTGCCTGAGCCATATGAAAAACCATGTTAATAACCATATTAGAAAAATTGTTAAAACCATACTGATGAATGTGGGGCTGGCATAACCTACAAAACGACCCCAAAGTAGATCAAGTAATAAGAAGGGGGAGGAACCATATGACTATCAATACTCCATATAAAAACTGGAATTGTATAAATGTAATAAATAGAATAAATAATAAAAAGATTTAAAAAATTAAGTAAACACTAAAAAAGTAAACAAAATTACATAAAAGGGGTGACCATGTCACAGTATAAAAAGAAAGATATAAAAAGGTAAAAAATTATAAATTAAAAAGATAACGTTAAAAAAAGTTAAAAAGTAAACTAGAAGAATAAAAGCATAAAAGGACAAGTATGGAATAAATCCAGAAGGCACACTATCACAGGAAAACTGAGAGGTCAAAATCCTGGCTAAGACCCATGGTGTGTAAAGACTTCATCCAAATGATGTATTTCTTTTCTAACCAGAGTAGAGTGTTGTCCAGATCTCCACCCCTCCAGTTGCATTGGACAACCTTCAGGACCAAGAATTTCAAATCCGAAGGTTTGTGGTTTTCTTCTCGCCAATGTTGGACTAATGGTTTAAAATCCAAACCCTTTCTTAAACAGCTCCTGTGTTCAATAATTCTGGTGCAAACATTACTGTTTGTTTTTCCAATGTAAATCAAATGACATGGGCAGAAGATGGCAAAAATAACAATCAGTATCACAATTAGAAAAACTGGTCAAAAAATATTTCTTCTGTGATGGGGTTGACAGAAGAAATCGGTGACCAATACATGGTCACACATGGAGCAGTGTCTGCATTTAAAATGTCCAATGACCTTTGGTGTGAGGTGACATGAGATGAAACCAACAAATTGGCTAAATTAGCATTCTCTCCATGCGCTATAGTGACAGATTGCATGGAAAAAACAGGAACAGCCTGCAAAATGTGCCACTATTCCTTGATTATTTTGGAGAGGTCTCTGGACAGCTTGGAGAAAAGACGTGGACAGATAATGCGGTTATTGCGCCTCTCAGTCACCTTGGTAAGTAGCAATAAGAGACTGCCCTAATATATGCTCTCTGCATGCACTTCCTAGGGTATCCCCTGTCTGTAAATCTATAACTCATAGCTTTACATTTTCTCTTTTTGCATACTGCTGAAATAGTGTAGAATGGCACATCAAGGGTTTAACGTAACACTGAGAGAAATAGTTTTGTGGATTACTGCCCAATGTCTCCTGGTTCCCCTTACATTTAATTTCGATCTCTGTATCAACATATATTCCCATTGGAAGGTAACAGTCTTTATATACTATTTTTTCTTTACTTTCTTTTTTTATATATCCTTTTATATGCATACGCCCCTTTTATACATGATTTTATGTATGTTCCTTGCGATTCACCTGGGCATGATAACGGTCATAAGGGCCTCCAATCACAGCTCTATGGTAACTACATAACAGGATTTTGGCGGGACCCTGAAACTTCAAATGGCTGTCTGTTTCGGAGTCTGTCTCATTTGTAGTGTCAGCTGTAAGTCTGTTCTGCTTTACCGCGCTGCTGTAACCAAGATTTGCCACGTTGTATGAAGCGAATGCACTTTCTTCAATGTTTCATTATGCCAAGTCCATCCGCGTGTGC
Source organism: Ichthyophis bannanicus (assembly GCA_033557465.1). Lineage (NCBI taxonomy): Eukaryota > Metazoa > Chordata > Amphibia > Gymnophiona > Ichthyophiidae > Ichthyophis > Ichthyophis bannanicus. The sequence continues at coordinate 280,011,329 of CM066041.1, forward strand.
GTCCCCTGCCCGCCTTGTCATTGTATGTTTTAAAGGACATTTTCACACCAGTGGCATAACAGCGGTGCCTGTATGCACGATTTAGCCCTTCGACGGTTAGTTTGGAGTTCTGAGACAGTTGCCCCCTTTGTATCCCTTATTTTTAACATTAGAACTGTGACACAATGCTTCTGTTTATTTAGAACCCTCCCTTCTGTCATTTCCTTTCTACTGTAGTACTTCCTCGTTTTCCAGTGACGCTCTGCACGCTCCTTTATTTTTCCTTGAGAGCACAGTTTATGGATACTAGCCACTGTTTAGCTAATTTATCTCTGTTCACCCAGGTGCTCAATTCTGCTTTTATTGCGTCATTTGTAGTATATGCCTGCGAGTCTTTTACCACGTACGCATTCAATTCATCATTGAGTGTCTTTTACCCTCGAGCACATATGCTTCTTGTTACACTATAACTCAAACATTATTTCTTTTTATTACAATGTTTACAGCATTGTGGTTTCTGCCTTTCGCTCCTCCCCCTTCTCCCCTCCCTCATGCCTCTCATGTATTTTTGTTCCTTTATGCAATGGTCTCTCCATTTTTTGAGCACTGTATTTTATCACATCAGTTTTATAATTAGTTTTTATGTCTTCATTGCAACATCATTATCTTTTTTGGTTTTATCCTTGTGTTTTATTTGCAAGCTTTTATCCTTCCTTCTTATCTATGTTACTCCTGATATACATAGCTACCTTTAAAAGGCACCTTATTATAGCGTTTCAGTAATTGTTTTTTATGACCTATAATTGTTTGCTTTTATATCATCTCTATTGTTTGATTAATGCATTTTATGTGCATGTGTTTACCCTTCCTCTCACCATCAATTATACTTTTATAGAAGTCTCCATGTTTTTCACTTTTTGATAGTGATATACATTTTATGGTCTGTGCTAAGCAAGGAGAGCTTGCTGGATGCATGTAGCTATATTTTGCTTTCACTGGGGAAAGGGAGGTTGGGCCTGGTTAAGGTGAGTGAATACAGGGTGAAGGAGGAGTTCTGAGGGTCCATGTACCTTGATGTATTGTGCAACTTGGTTATGTATATTTTTACCTTTTCTTTTTTTAAATGGTAAGTCACTCTAGGCTCTTAATTAGCTGTGAGCTGGATCAAGAATCAATGGATAATTAATTAATTGTATCAACAAATGTGCTAAAATACTATTTCATCCAGAGATCTCAGTATTATCCTCTGCATAATATTGAGGTTTATGGACGGGGACCTAAGCAAAAGGGTAAAGCGAGGGGATACCCCTCAGAGTCCCCGCTACCTGTTAAAGGTCCAATGGACCGTTTTGTGGAGGTTTTCATAGCTATGAAACAGGGGATTAGGTCGGGCTTACCTGCAGCTGGGAAGGAGGAACTCCTTCAGTCTTCCGACATGGACATCTTGTCTTCCCCTGAGGTGCAGAGAACACCGCCAGGCCTGGGAATGCCCCCTCCTGAACCGGCAGGTTTGGAGGCCATCTCCTCACAAGTTGGTGAAGATGTGGCCTATGTCCATGGGGTTCCTGTGGTATTTTGAGTTGGGATTGTCTCCAGTGTTGCCAGAGATGCCGCAGTGAAGGTGGCGGGAACATCTCCGGTTAGTGGAACTGGCATTGGTGAAAACTCATTTGGTTCTCCCCCGGTTGTTTCCTCAATTCCCTTCTTGTTTCTCTGCTGTGATCCAAGACATTTACACTTTAAACAATTTGGGAGGCCATTGCTATATTTGCTGATACAGTGTCTCAACAGGCGGCTTGCCTTTCATTCAGAATTCAACAGAATTCAACAGAACTCAGACTTGATAACTACTACTGTGAGTACACTGGACACTGTTAAAACAAAGGTTAAAGAACATGAATGCCAACTGACCGGATCTTCTAATGTGAATTCAGCTCTCATGAAAGATAATAATATCTCATTGAGATTGAAGTTGGAGGTGTTAGAAAATTCTGCTCAGGCAGTGAATCTATGGGTATTAAATTTTCCTAGTGCCAAGCGGATTTCGGCTCTAGATATGTTTAAGAAATGCATGATTGACGTTTCAAAGGTTCCACAAGACTTGTTGCCACCTCTAATTAAGATTTACTATCTTCCATTGGAGAAAAAGGAGTCATCCGATATGGGAAAAGATTTAAATATGGATGTTGTATTAAATGTTTCTGAGATATTGGAAGACTCAGGGCGGGAGAAGTATAAACCTGCTACGCTTTTGGTTTCATGTGCATTAGTTGCTGATAAAGAATGGATCCTAAAGAGTTTTTATACCCCCTTTTGTGGGTTTACAATCTCCATGTTTCCGGATGTCGCGAAGGAGACTCTGAGGAGGAGAAAGCAATTTTTGCTACTAAAAGCTGGGGTGTTGCAGCTGGGGAGTACTTTCCATTTATGATATCCTTGTAAAAGCTTGGTGGAATATAACTCTGTAAGATAAATGATTTGGTAACCTCAATAATGCTAGATTAGTGGTGACATCTCAACCTGTTAGGTCACGTTCAGTGACGTAAATTGTACCATGTATAGCCATTACTCCTACTACCAATCATCATTTGTATAGCACTACAAGGCATATACAGCACTGTATGGAGACATGTAAAAGAGCTTACATTCTAATCAAGAGAGACATCACAAGTGGGGAATGGCTATATTAGCGCTCAGTGGCTACCTTGCTAATTGTTTGTTTCCTTGTTACTTTTGGGTTTCCTCCTATGTCGAAGTGTTAATATGCATACTCCCCCCATCAGTGTGGACTACATGAGAACTCTTCTTTTTTCCTTTGACTTTATACTTTTTCCTATGAATGTATTTGACAGATTTTCTTTTCTGTACAAGACAGTGTCTTGGTGTAAACATAGAAACATAGAAACATGATGACAGAAAAAGACCACATGGCCTATCTAGTCTGTCCTTCCATATCAACAACTACAGCAGTTCACTTTTTACCTTTAGAGATCCTCTGTGTTGGTCCCATGCTTTTTTGAATTCAGTTACTGTCCTCATCTCTACCACCTCCACTGGGAGACCATTCCACGGATCCACTACTCTTTCCATAAATAGATTCAGGAGTGATATGCGGAAATATTTATCTCCCTTCACCCTCATCCCATGTCCCCTCGTAGCAGAACTCGCTTTCAATTGAAAGAGGCTCTCTCCCTGAACATTTATGCCACGGACGTATTTAAACATCTCAATCATATCACCTCTATCCCGCCTTTCCTCTAAGGTGTACATATTAAGATCCTTGTCTGTCCTCATATGCTTTATAATGAAGCCCACTAATCATTTTAGTAGCCACCCTCTGCACCGACTCCATCCTGTTCACATCCTTTTGAAGATGCGGTCTCCAGAATTGCACACTATACTCCAAATGAGGTCGCACCAAAGACTTATACAGAGGCATTATCACCTCCTTTTTTCTGCTAGCCATTCCTCTCCGTATGCACCCAAGCATCCTTCTAGCTTTTGCCGTCGCCTTTTCTACCTGTTTAGCTACTTTAAGATCATCAGACACAACCACGTCTAGGTCCCGCTCTTCTTTAGTGGACAAAAGTACTTCACCTCCTATACTGTATTGCTCCCTTGGATTGCTGCAGCCCAAATGCATGACCTTACATTTTTTAACATTAAATCCCAGCTGCCAAATTCTAGACCATTCTTCAAGCTTAGCTAGATCCCTCCTCATGTTATCTACACCTTCCTGGGTGTCTACTCTATTGCAGATTTTGGTATCATCCGACAGCCCTTCCACTATATCACTAACAAAGATGTTAAAAAGAATCGGACCAAGGACAGATCCCTGGGGCACACCACTGGTAACATCCTTCTCCTCAGAGTGAACTCAGTTTACTTGTACTCTTTGTCGCCTCCCACCCAACCAATTTCTAACTCAAGCAGTAACTTTAGGGTCCATCCCTAGGTTGCTCAGTTTGTTTATAAGTCTCCTGTGAGGAACAGTGTCAAAGGCTTTACTGAAATCTAAATACACCACATCTAGAGCTCTCCCTCGGTCCAACTCTCTGGTCACCCAGTCAAAGAAATCAATCAGATTTGTCTGACAAGACCTGCCTCTGGTGAATCCATGCTGCCTCGGATCCTGTAATCCGCTGGACTCCAGGAACCTCACTATTTTCTCTTTCAGCAGCGTTTCCAATAATTTACTCACCACCGAAGTTAAACTAACCGGCCTGTAGTTTTCAACCACATCCTTACTTCTGCTTTTGTGTAAAGGCACCACATGAGCCTCTCTCCAGTCCTTTGGCACCACTCCCGACTCCAATGAGGCATTGAAAAGGTCAGTCAGTGGAGTTGCTAGAACATCCCCAAGTTCCCTCAGTATTCTAGGGTGTATCCCATCTGGTCCCATCGCTTTGTCTACTTTAAGTTGAGCTAGTTTCTCACGAACACAGTCTTCTGAAAATTGTTCAAGATGTCCCTCGCTTCTGTTCCTATTTGTGGGAGTTTTCTGAGGTCCTGCTCCTGGTTCTTCATCTGTGAACACAGAACAAAAATATTTGTTAAGCAATTCCGCTTTATCCTTATCCGCTTCTACATATTCCTCCCCTGCACCCTTGAGTCTGACAATACCACTTTTGCCCTTCCTCTTCTCACTAATATATCTGAAAAATGTCTTATCCCCCCATTTTATTGCATTGGCTATTTCCTCCTCCTTTTGAATCTTTGCTTTCTTGACTACTTTGCTAGCTTCTCTAAGTTTTTCCAAATACAGATGCCTGTCTTCCTCTCTCTGTGATCTCTTGTATTTCATGAAGGCCTCCCTCTTTTTCTTCACTTTTTCAGCTACTTCCTTCGAAAACAATAGCGGTCTCCTTTTCCTTTTGCCTTTATTTACCATTTTAACAAAAAGGTTGGTTGCCCTTAAAATACCCCCTTTCAGTTTTGCCCACTGTTTTTCTACATCCCCCAGCTGTTCCCATCCCACTAACGACTCCCTGAGGTATTGGCCCATCTTCGCAAAGTTAGTCTTCCTAAAGTCTAAGATCCTCACCTTGGAATGGATTCTAACAGCCCTAGTCCTAATACTGAACCACACCATCTGGTGATCAATGGATGCAAAATGATCTCCCACTACAACATCAGAAACACTTTCACCATTGGTAAGCACCAAGTCCAGTATGGCCTCTTCACGTGTGGGGTCTTTTACCAATTGCATGAATAGTTCTCCCTGTAGAGAATCCAGGATCTCCTTACTTCTAGATGATACTGCAGCAGGAATGTGCCAATCAACATCTGGCATATTGAAAGCTCCTATCAGTAGCACTTCCCCTTTCCTAGCAATGCTGCGTATGTCTTCAATTAACTCTCTGTCCACCTCTTCCTCTTGTGAGGGAGGTCTGTATATCACACCAATGCAAATACATTTCTCTTTCCCTCTTTCTAGTTTAACCCACAATGCCTCCTCTCTCCCTTTTAAGCTCTGTAATTCCAAAGCTTTAATAGTAGTTCTTACATATAGTGCCACTCCTCCTCCCCTTCTTCCTACCCTGTCCTTTCTGAATAAAGTATAGGTAGGTATAGTTACATCCCAATCATGGTTTTCTGTGAACCATGTTTCTGTAACTGCCTCTAAATCCAAGTCAGGTACTCCCAGCAAAGCTTCATCATCAGGGATCTTATTTCCCATGCTACGGGCATTTATACACACTGCTTTCCATATGTTACCCCTGTTACCCATTTCCATAAAGGTATTTAATGTATCACCTACCTGGGGGCTTTCACTTACCTGGGGGCTTTCTTCACCCATCCCCAATGAATCTAGTTTAAAGCCCTCTTCAGTATATTAGCCAGTCTACTACCGAAGATGCGTTGACCTTTCTTGGACAGATGGATGCCATCTCTGCTCTGCAACCCTTGGAACAGCATCCCATGGTCTAGGAAACCAAAACGCTCTCGATGACACCATCCACGCAGCCATGCGTTCATCTCCAGGATGCGAGCCTCTCTGCCTTGGCCTTTACCCTCAACAGGGAGGATTGAAGAGAACACCACCTGTGCACCTAACTGCTTCACCCTCTGTCCCAGAGCCATGAAGTCACTTTTGATGCGTTCTGAGGTATACCTGGCAGTGTCATTTGTTCCAACATGGATTAGCAACATTGGGTAATAGTCAGTGGGCTTGATGAGTCTCGGCAAACTCTCCGTAACATCTTGGATTTTGGCACCAGGCAGACAGCATACCTTTCTGGACATCAAGTCTGGTCGGCAGATGGATGCCTCAGTACCCCTCAGAAGAGAGTCTCCAACCACCACTACCCTTCGTTTCCTTCTGGTCACTGATTCTGCAACTTTGGGGTACTTGAACTCTGGTTCTTCCCTTTCCAGGGATGCTTTCACCTCCTCCACTTTCAGGGCTGCATAATGGTTCTTCAATTCAAGGGCTGGAGAAGTTGGATTGGTGATTTTGCAGGCCCTGGTGACTTGTGTCCAACCATCGACATTCTGTTGGCACCCATCTTCTCCTCTGCTGGAGAGCTTGGTTGCTGCAAGAAGCATCACATCAATGTACTTCTCACTGTCTTGAATGCTCCTCAGCCTCGCCACCTCCTCTCTGAGTTCCTCCACTTGTTTCCTCAGAGCTTCAGCATGCAGGCACCCTGCACATGGAACTGGTCCTTCAACTGGCATTAGGACCTCTGTCTGGACCGAGGCAGAAGCTGTAACGGGGGCAACAGCTTTAGCAATACGATTTTTACCAGCCATTGTTCTGTTCGTGGAGCTTAGGTATCTGTTAAAGCAAAAGAGAGAGATCTACCAAGTACCAGCCGGTTTCCCAGCTGTCCTTTCAGAGAAAAAGCAGTTAAATCTCTTTAATTATATTCAGAATGTGCTGGATTTAGATATAGGCAACTGGGAAATAGATGGAACAAGAAGGATTTAGATATATAGGCAACTGGGAAATAGATGGAACAAGAGGCTACACTGTGTTGATGGACAACATCTCTCTGTCGCAGATAAAAGGATCCTAAGTGAAAAATTCAGGGAATACATAGCCTGGCATTTAAATTAGCGAAAGGAGGTGACAGATGGAAAAGAACAAGTTCAAGACATCACTCCCAGCAAAAACATAACATTGGAAGCCATCACACTATTAACCCACTTATCAATGGCAAGTGGGAAAAGGGTGTGTAGAACAAAATCCATGCAAACTCCAGGCAAGCCAGTCAACAAATGCTGGAAAGCAATGAGCACAAATACTCAAAGTCTAGCCAACAAAGTTTCTGACCTGGAAGCTCGAATGGTGGAAATGGACTTGGACATTGTTACCATTACAGAAACATGGTTTAACGAGTCACACGAATGGGACATAGCCATAGCTGGGTATACATTTATTTAGAAGAGAAAGAGGTTAGAAAAGGAGAATGTGTAGCTCTATATGTCAAAAGCAACACTAAAGCTACTGAAATGCAGGGGGCATGGGGAAAAGAAGAAGCGCTCTGAATTGTGTTGGAAAGAGGAGATGGCACTGTCATCCATACTGGTGTAATCTACAGGCCTCCAATTCAAATCAAAGAAATGGATAGAGACTTTATTATTGATATTGCAAAGATAGCCATGAAGGATGAAGTGATCATATTGGGCGACTTTCATCTACCCGATGTGGATTGGCGTATTCCTTCTGCAAATCTGGAAAGAAGTAAAAAGGCTGTGGATGCCTTCCAAAAAGCATTGCTGAAACAAATGGCGATGACCAGGAAAAATTTGATGCTGGATTTAGTACTCACCAATGGAGATAGTATGTTGAATGACCAGGTGTGTGCCCACGTGAACAGCAGCAATCATCACACGGTATGGTTTGAGATAAAAGCCAAGGCAGAGTCCAGTCACAGCAAGCTCAAAGTCCTAGACTTCAAAAACACTGACTTCAGTAAAATGGCCAAGTACCTGAACGAGCAGTTGGCAGGGTGGGAGGGATAAGGAAAATGGGATTGCAGTGGGCTAAACTAAAAGAGGCAATAAAAGGTGCAACAGATACATATGCAAGGAAAGTAAATAAAAGCAAGAGGAAAAGGAAACCTATTTGGTTTTCCAAAAAAGTGGCTGCACAAATAAAGACAAAAACCACAGTTTTCACAAAATTACAAAGTTCACAAACAGAGAAACACAGAACAGAATACAGGATAAAACTAAAAGGGAAAGAGTAGTTACTCACCTGTAACAGGTGTTCTCCAGGAGCAGCAGGAATCAGTCCTCACATATGGGTGACGTCGGCGCCGATGGAACCCCCGTGCGGAGCATTTCCCCAGCTTTCAAAGAAAGCCTTTGGGAATGCAGTGCGCATGCGCAGTCCCCTTCCCGCCCAAGGGTGCCATCTTGCTCAGTCTGATGACATAGCTATAAGACAGCAAAAAACAAAATAAATCATATGACTGCAACTCCAAGGGGAGGAGGGAGGGTTGTGAGGACTGATTCCTGCTGCTCCTGGAGAACACCTGTTACAGGTGAGTAACTACTCTTTCTCCAGGACCAAGCAGGAAGTCAGTCCTCACATATGGGACTCCCCAGCTTAAGGCTACCGGAGACCCAAAGCTGAAAAAATGAGCTCCCTCTAGAGCCTCAGCATGTGAGAAAAGAATCTTCTCTGAGAACACCCCCGAACAGTAGCCCAACACCAGGGCCGGAGGGTAGGAGTTGCCTAAACCGCAAAGAGATTATGGAGAACCACCTGTCCGAAAGCACTGTCCCTGCGGGACTCCCTCTCGAGGCAGTAGTGGGCCGCAAAAGTCTGGCTTGAAGACCAAGTAGTGGCCCGGCAGATGTCTGCCAATGGAACAGAGCGGAGATGAGCCACTGACGCAGCCTTCGCCCTGACACGGTGAGCCGTAACTCGACCCTGCAAGGAGAGGCCGGCTGCCCTGTAAGCCCAGGCAATAGTCTGCTACCCAAATGGACAGGGTATGCTTGGAGACAGGCAACCCCAACTTATTGGGGTCAAAAGAGACGAAGAGCAGAACAGCCCTCCGGTGCTCCCGCGTACGGTCAAGGTAGAAGGACAACGCCTTCCTACAGTCCAGGGTATGCAAGACCATCTCAGCCCGGCTGGCATGCGGCCTGGGAAAGAAAGTTGGAAGAACCACCTCCTAATTGAGGTGGAAGGAGGAGACAACCTTTGGAAGGAACTTAGGGTGAGTCCGTAAGACTACTCTGTTCCTATAGAACCTAGTATATGGTGCATCTGATACTAGGGCCTGAAGTTCACTCACTCGCCTTGCGGAGGTAAGAGCTACCAGAAACAACGCTTTCCAGGAGAGAAAGCACAAAGGACAAGTAGCCATAGGCTCAAAAGTTGGGCAAGTAAGCTGTTGCAAGACCACTTTTAAATCCCACACAGGGGCAGGACGACGGATTGGAGACTTAAGCAAAAGCAGGCCTCCGAGGAAGCGAGCCATCAAAGGGTGGCTGGAGAGAGATTGACCCTTCACCGGAGAGTGGTGCGCTGAAAGAGCACTAAGATGAACTCTAACAGAGTTGGACTTAAGGCCGAGGTTGGAGAGGTGAAGCAAATATTGCAGTACCACTGGTACCAGACATGAGAAAGGATTCTCATTATGTTGAGCATACCAGGCAGAGAATCTACGCCACTTGAGGGCATAAGATTTCCAGGTGGACTGCCTCCTAGAGGCTAAGACCATGTCCTCCACTTCCCTAGGTAGCAGTAAGGGTGCTAGAACTATCCTTTCAGCAGTCAGGCCATCAGATTGAGGGACTGGAGGTTGGGGTGTAAGAGAGATCCCTGCTCCTGAGACAGGAGATCTGGTTGCATCCCCAGAGGAAGAGGAGTGTCCACCGCTAGTTGCAAAAGAAGTGGGAACCACGGTTGCCTGGGCCATCTGGGGGCCACCAGAATTACCGAGGCTCTGTCCCGGAGCACTTTGAACAGTGTCTGGGGCACTAGAGGCGTGGGAGGAAAGGCATAAAGGAGGCCTGTAGACCACAGAATGAGAAACGCATCCGCTGCTACTCTTAGAGGATGCGGTTGTCTGGAACAGAACCTGGGCAGCTGATGGTTCAGAGGACTGACAAAGAGATCTATGGTTGGAAGACCCCATCTTAGGAAGATCTGTTGAACCACCAGTGGATTCAACCGCCATTCGTGTGGCTGCAGGATCCTGCTCAATCTGTCTGCCAGGTAATTCTCCTGTCCAGGGAGATAGACTGCTTTGAGAAGTATGCCATGATTGACTGCCCAGGAGCACAGGTTCTGCCTTCCTGACATAGAGGTCAGGACCCTGTGCCCCCCTGTTTGTTCACATAAAACATAGCAACTTGGTTGTCCATCTGAACTAAGACAGACTGGTGAGAGATGACATGAGAGAAAGTCCTCAGGGCTAAGTGGCTAGCTCTCAGTTCCAAGAGATTGATCTGCTGTGCAGCCTCCCAAGGAGACCACAAGCCTTGAGTACAGGCTCCCTGGCAATGTGCACCCCAACCTTGAAGAGAAGCATCGGTTGTCAGCACCTGAGAGTGTGGAGGTGCCTGAAAAGGCACTTCTTGCACTAGATTTGGAAGATGAAGCCACCACTGTAGAGAAGACTCTAGGAGCTTGGATACCCTCACTCTGACCTTCAGGTGTCCTGTGGCTTGGTGCCACTGAGTTCTGAGACCCTACTGAGCCGGCCTCATCTGTAGGCAGGCATTTAGAGTTACATGGACCGTGGAAGCCATGTGGCCTAAGAGCCTCAGGAATTGTCTGGCGGAGACCAGAGAATTGCTGTGAAACTGACTGGCCAGATCCATCAACCTGTGAGCCCTGTCCACGGGTAAAAAGGCTTTTGCCTGAAGGGTGTCCAGTCTTGCTCCTATGAACTCCATGTTCTGCGAAGGGCGCAAAGTGGACTTTGCGAAGTTTATAACAAACCCCAGATGCTGAAGTAGAGCGACAGTGCGAAGGGTGGCTTGATTGGCTTCCTGTGGGGACTGGCCCCTTATGAGCCAGTCATTCAGGTATGGAAAGACAGAGTCCTTGCACCCTGAGGTAGGCCGCTGCCGCCGCCACCACCGCTAGGCACTTGGTGAATACCATGGGGGCGGAGGTGAGGCCAAAAGGCAGTACCTTGTACTGATAATGTTGCCCTCCCACTAGAAATCTGAGATATTGTCTGTGGTCTGGATGATTGAGGATGTGAGTATAAGCATCCTTTAGGTCTAAGGAGAATAGCCAATCTCCCTGCTGGAGGTAGGACAGCAGGATTCCGAGGGTAAGCACCTTGAACTTTTCCCTCTCCAGGAACTTGTTGAGATTCCGCAAGTCTAGGATGGGTCTGAGGCCTCCTGTTCTTTTTGGTACTAGAAAGTACCTGGAATAGAAGCCTTGACCCCTCAAGTGGTGGGGCACCGGTTCCACTGCCTGTTCCTTTACAAGACTTGCTAACTCCTGCAGGAGTAGGAAGTCTTGGAGGCTCCCCTGGAAAGTAGGAGGGGGGTACCTGGTGGAAGTGGAGGAGATAGCCCTTTTGGACTATGCTTAGTACCCAAGTATCCCTGGTTACGGCTAGCCACCTGTGGGCATACAGGGCCAGCCAGCCTCCTGTGCTGATAGGGGCCAGCTGAAGAGGAGAGGCTATGCCACTAGAGTCAAAACCCCGCTCCCTGCTGTGCAGGAGCCGGAGCTGGTGGCTTGGGGGTTTTCTGCCTACGGGGCCCATGTCCCTGCCCCTTGGCCTGCTGACCCTGTTGGGGAGCTACAGAGGCCTGAAAATGAGGGTATGTTTTATAGGCAGATGACTTCCTCGGGTAAAAGGTCTTTTTTCCCGAGCCCTTCTTCTTCTGAAAAAGGGGCAGAGGTTTTCCTGGACAGCCTTGTCCGGGTAAGAGTCTCGGTCTCGAGTTCTGCAGCCTTTTCAGCCATGGGCTTGCCAAAGAGGTTTTCACCTCGGCAGGGGACATCGACCAACTTGTCCTGCACCCATGGCTCGAGGTCCGATGACTGTAGCCAGGTCTGACGGCGTGCACCGATGCCGGCCGCGTCTACCCAGGCCGAAGCCTCAAAGCCATCATAGGCTGCTCAAGAGATAAACTTCGAGCACTCTTGGATACCCGATGACAGGGCCGTGAACCTCTGCAAAGGTTCCTCGGAGAGACCGGCAGAAAACCCGGCAATCTCCTTTGCCAGGTCTCGAAGGTACATGCCCATGTACAGCTGGTAGGTCTGGACATGGCAAGCAAGCATAGAGCCCTGGAAGCACTTCTTACTGAGGGCACCCAGGTTCCGGGCCTCCCGGCTGGGAGGCACCGAGTAGTGCATCTTCTGACTCTTCAGACAATGCATGGCCGATTCCACAACCATGGAGTGGTGCAGTAGTTGTGCCTTTTGGAACCCGGGGCTCTTGCGGACTCGATAGATGGAATCGACCCGCTTGCTCAAAACCGGCGTCGAGGCCGGTGCCTCCCATATGTGGAAGAGCAACCGTTCCAGCATCGGAGGAACCAGTACAGTAAAGGCCTCCTTGGGAGGAGAGTCATACTGCAGGGCCTCAAGCTCCTCAGCTCGAGGCTCCTCCTCGGGATCCACGGGGAATGCCAAGGCCTTGGCCATATCCCGCACGAAGTCCGAGAACCGGGTATCCTCCAGGAGGGGGACCTTCTCCGAGGTTCGGACTCCAGCGAGTCCGATGGGACACACGAGTCCGAAAGGTGTCCAGTGACTCCTCGTCCTCCGTTTCCCAGCTGGACCCCTCGGAGGAGGAATCAAGCGGCTCTGGTCGGGCAGGCACCGATGCCATCCGCCCCGACGCCGAGGGCACCGGCGTCGACGACCTCGGTCCCGAACTGGAGGCTGAGGGAGACCTTGGCCGAGGATCGACTCGAGAGTGCATGGACTCGAGGATCGGCTCGGCCTCCGGGGTCGACTTGGATGTCGATGTCCCGGTGGTCGGGGCAGATGCACCGGTGAGACTGGCGATCAGTGCCCGCTGCTGTTCCATGAAGGCAGCCAAGCTGCACTCCAAGGCCGTCAACCTGAGTCCGAGCTCAGGAAACTCAGCAGCCCCCGACTCGGGCCCCGATGGTGTCGGGCCTGATGTCGGCTCCCCTGGAGGGGAGTCCACGAGGACTACAGTACTCACGTGACCTGGGGACTCCATCTCTACACGAGGCTGTTTGGCAGGCCTCTCCAACTCCGAAGACCCGGGACGGTACTCGGGGCTATGCGACTTGGCCCTTGAGGAGTCAAGTGCGTCCACCGACGCTGCCCTCGTGGGTTTCTTCTTCCTGCAATGCTCCCACGAGGGAGACCCCCTCTCAGAGGAGCCTCGGCGATGCTCGGGACTGGAGTCCCGAGACGTCGAGGCCTCTGACGAAGTCCGGGCCCGTCCGAATGCGGAGTCAGAGAAGATTCTTTCCTTTTGGTGCTGCCGACTCAACACCTTCGAGGACATTTTTCCACACGGGCCACAGATCATCGTGTCATGATCGGGTCTGAGGCAACGGAGGCAGCAGTCATGTGTGTCGGTGAGAGACATAAGTTTCTTACACCGATCACACTTTTTAAACCCGCTGGCAGCCATCGGGGGAAAAAGGGCCCCTGCGAGGTCAAAAGACAGGGCTGCCAGTGAAAAATAGAAAAATGGCGCGTACGCTAGTCACTAAGGACAAAAAATGAAAAAAGAAGTCTGGGCACGATACCGACATATCGGGCCCAGGCAGGAAAGGGAAACCGGCGTTGAACCAAAGAAAACTGGTCCACGCAGTATAAAATCAACTTTTTCCTTGGGTGAAAATGAAATACGTCCGTTAGGCTCTGCGGAAAAAAGAAGACTGAGCAAGATGGCACCCATGGGCGGGAAGGGGACAGCGCATGCGCGCTGCATTCCCAAAGGCTTTCTTTGAAAGCTGGGGAAATGCTCTGCACGGGGGCTCTGTCGGCACCGACGTCACCCATATATGAGGACTGACTTCCTGCTTGGTCCTGGAGGAATAAGGATAGCAAAATCAAAGGCAGAAGAAAAGAAGGCTAAAGATCTGACGCATGGAGACAAAACGTTTTTCAGGTATATTCAGGAGAAGAGGAAGATCAGAGGTGGAATCGCAAGACTCAAAAGTGCCAAGAATGGATTCATGGAAAATGATATTGGAAAAGCAAATATGCTAAACAAATACTTCTGTTTTTACTAAAGAAAATCCTGGAGGAGGACTACTTGTGATTGACAGATAAATAAATGGAAATAGAGTAGATACTACACCATTCACAGAAGACGATGTGTTTGAGCAGCTTGCTAAACTGAAAGTGGCCAAGGCCATGGGACCGGATGGGATACATTCCAGGATACTGAAAGAGCTCAGAGAGGTTCTTGCAGGGCCGTTAAAAGGAGTTTTTTAATAGATCCTTGGAGATAGGAGAAGTTCCACAGGACTGAAGAAGGGCTGATGTGGTACCTCATCACAAACGTGGTAATAGGGAAGAAGTGACAAACTACAGGCCAGAAAGCCTTACCTCGGTGGTGGGAAAAGTAATGGAAGTGCTCCTGAAAGAGCGAATAGTGGACTCTCTCGAAACCAATAGATTGCATGATCCGAGGCAACATGGTTTTACCAAAGGACGATCATGCCAAACAAATTTGATTGAGTTCTTTGACTGGGTGACTAGAGAACTAGATCAAATGCATGCAATATTCTACCTAGATTTCAGCAAAGCCTTTGATCCTGTTCCTCATAGAAGGTTTATCAATATACTGAACAGCCTGGGGATAGGTCCCATGGTGGGTGAACTGGATCAGAAATTGGTAGACTGACAGATGACAGAAGGTGATGCTAAACAGAACTCACTGGGATGAAAGGAAAGTGATTAGTGGCATGACCCAGGGATTGGTCCTGAGTCTGGTACTGTTCAATGTATTTGTGAGTGATATTGCTGAAGGACTGAATGGGAAAGTTTGCCTTTTTTCAGATGTCAGGAAAATTTGCAACAGAGTGACTCTCCTGAGAGAATGGATAACATTAGAAAGATCTACAAAAGCTGGAAGAATGGTCTAATGTTTGGCAGTTGAGATTTAATGTGAAGAAGTGCAGTGTCATGCACTTGGGATGCAGAAATCCAAAAGAATTGTATGCGATAGGGGGCAAGAGGTTGGTATGCATGGACCAGAAGGACCTTGGAGTGATTGTTTCCGAGGATCTCAAGGTGGCGAAACAGTGCGACAAGGTGGTGGCCAAAGCCAGAAGGATACTGGGTTGCATACAGAGAGGAATTACCAGCAAAAAGGTGGAGGTACTAATGCCACGCTACAGGTTGCTGGAAAGGCCTCATGTGGAGTATTGTGTTCAGTTTTGGAGACCATATCTTACAAAGGATTAAAAAAAAAAAAAAGGACTTGAAACGGTTTAGAAGGCGGCGACCAAAATGATTTTGAGCCTGTGCCAGAAGACGTATGAGAAGAGACTTGAAGACCTAAATATGTACTTGCTAGAGGAGAGGAGGGACAGGGGAGATATGACTCAGACCTTTAAACTTAAGGAGTATTAATGAACAAACCTTTTTCAACGACAGGGAAGCTGTAAAACTAGAGGGCATAACATGAAGCTGCAAGGAGGTAAACTGAAAGGCAATGTCAGGAAATACTTTTTCACCAAAAGGGTGGTGGATGCTTGGAATACCCTGCTGATGGAAGTAGTGGGGGCAAGTACAGTGACAGAATTTAAAATGGAATGGGACAGACACATTGGATCCCTTTATAGCAACACAATAAAATAAAAAAATGTAACTATCTCAAGAAATAGAGGTGACCTGCACAGAGCAGTGAGCACACCCCTAAACAAAGACATGAGGATGGGTGACCTGCATGGAGTGGCAGGTGCACCTACTCTTGCCACCTTGCTGGGCAGACTAGATTGATCATACTGGTCTTTATCTGCTATGTTACTTGTTTTGTTTTAGGCTGTCTCCTGGTGACCCAACTGCCTCTAAGTTGTTTTGGTAATGTATCACCAGAAGTAGATTGCCAGCCTTTTCTTCCAAGGCAATGGAGGGTAAAGTGACTTGCCCAAAGTCACCAGGAGTGCAAGTGGGAATTGAACCCTTGAACCTCTGGGTATTAGGTAGTTGCTCTAACCACTAGGCTACTCCTCCACGTTTATTCAAAGTTAACAAATATAAAATAAAATAAATAAAAAACATTTGATGTTTATGCAGAAATAGCTTTCCAGTATATGCTCATAACACTGTTTGTTCCAGCACGCCTCCTCAAATCCTGCCATTTTTATTTGTTTTTAGAGTTCCCCCACCGCAAAGTAAAAAAAAAATAAAAATGGGGGGGCCTGTACCTTTAAGGTAAAGGAAAGAAACCAGCATAAATTCCTCAATAGTATTGACCAGAGACCTATGAGCTAACCTTTTACACCTCCTCACACGTTGCATTAAAACCCTAGCATTGAGCTTAGCCTTCTGTGCACTTTTTTTTGCATTTGTGCTGAATAGTTAATTGCATTTAAATGTGCTGTGCACTGATGCCTGCTTGAGACTTTGCGTACAGTTAGTTCATGTGTAACACTTATTTTTGCATTGGTAGAGCACAAAATTGTGCGCTAAAGTCAAACTAATTTATGTGCAAAGCCTAGCAGTTTATTGCATCATCTGCAGAGTAGGGAAGGTATCGGTATATGTCCCTTGTCTAGAATGGATGAAAGCAGTTCTACCTCTGCCAAAATGCAGATAACATTAGCAAGCTCACGAAAGAAAGAAAACCCCCCCCACACACAAGGGCATAAATAGTGCAGAGCTCAAGAGACATGCAAGACTACAGCCAGGTCAGGTTGTCATAATGTCTAGGATGAATACTCATAGGATCTGCTGCTACCATTAGGCTACCTAGAGTGCCAGCCTTTCAGGGGCGCCCACTGCTGCCCCTGCCATCCCTCTTAGGACATGCAGTGGCAGCAATGACTGTGAACAGCCCCATGGCACTTACCTTGAAACTTAAGCGGTGCAGGGCTATTTGCTTTTGTCTCCTCAGACCACCCGATGCCGACTTCCTGTTTGCAAAGGAAAACAGCAGACATCACAGGGGACAGAAGCAAAGAGCCTCATGGTGCCGAAGTTTTGAGGTAAGCAGCGCAGGGCTGTTTATGGCCCTTACTGCTGCTGCAAGTCCCAGAGAGGGGCAGCAGTATGCGCCAGAGTGGGGAGGGGGCAATAGGCTCATCTAGGGCACCTCATCTCCATGTTCATGGACAATTTTTACACATTGACGTTATCTTGAAAACCATACTTATTGGCATCCCTCATGGACTGGATTTTAAAGCTCCTAATTTATGCACTGAACTACTGTTATTGTTAAGTGCCACTGAGTCATTGTCAACTCATGGAGATCCTGTGGATAGTTGTCCTAAACTATGTTCGATCATCAGTCATGGGCTAATGGGTCGATAGAGAGGCAATCATAGGTGCTTTTATTGTATCAATCCATCGCAATGCCGGTCTTCCTCTTTTGCATCAACCTTCAATCCTACCAAGCATTATGTTTTTCTCTAATGATCTTACCCTTTGCATGGCTGTGCCCAAAGTCTGAAAGTCAGTCGTGTACTTTGAGCTTCTAAGGAAAACTTAGGCTTTATCTCCTCCAGTAACGATTGACTTGTTCTTCGGGCAGTCCATCATATTTGCATTGTTCTTCGTCAATGCCATAATCTGAAAGCATCGATTTTCTTCTGCTTCACTGTTCGACATTTGCATGCACATGATGTTATTGAAAATATTTTGGAGGAATCCTGGCCTCCAGATGGTGCAGTTTCCCCATACAGACCAGAAGATAAAACCAAGCCTGTGAAAAAGGGAGCCTGCAGTGTTTGGAAAACTTGTGCACTTCCTCATCTCTGGATAATTCTTAACCTGGTTAAAGAACGAGTATCACAGCACAGCATCGAGTTACTAGAATCCTAGAAACCAAACACAAGTTGGTCATCTGAACCCTATGAGCACAGGGGCAAAATTGCTTTCTTAAAATTCTCATTGCAATTACGAGGTTCAGAATCCTGTTGGTTTAATAGGGGAAAGGCTAATCTCAGCACACTAAGAAAGAACAGATGCTGGTGTGCTCCTGGAGTCATCCAACCTCACTGCTCAGCTAAGCTAGAGGCATTTTAGGGGAAGAGTTCTGTATTACAATAGGGGAGTATAGATAGAAATTTGATTGCATTTTAGTAGATTTTAATGCTGATGCAAATCACTTAGAGGGTATTGTTACAGAAAATTAGTAAGTCCTAGTAAATAAAATAAGTGCTGCATTTCATGCTGGTTGTTTTCTGTTTGGTTGCTGTTCATATTGATCTTTTCCCCAAGGGAAAGATCCTGTCTCAAGGTGTATCAGGATGAAAAATCTATTGAATCCTGTGGCATCTTGTTTTCAAGTATATTGAAACAAACTCATTCTTCTAGAGCAGGGGTTTCTCAGCCCAGCCCTCGGGTAATACCTAGCCAGTCAGGGTTTCAGGATAAGCACAATGAATATGCATGAGAGAGATTTGCATGCGATGGAGGCAGAATATGAACATCTCTCTTCATTGTGGTTATGCTGAAAACCTGACTGTCTAGTTGTGTCCCGAGGATTGGGCTGAGAACCCCTGTGTTAGGCAGTAGACTCCGAAAAGAGACGTAGAAAAGGCAGAGGGTATGGCTATGATAATATGCATCTTTTATTCCCCAAGCACTACAACATTATCAGAAATTGAAAATATATTAGGATAAGAAGAAAAAACCCAAGGAAAACAAACTAGGAATCATACCAAAAGACAAAGTTGCTATTTTAAAGAATCTGGTCAGTACTTGAGCTTTATCCTTCATAGCTCTACTAAAGCTGGAGTTGCCAAGTTATCCAGTTTCAGGAGTGAAATTTTTTGCCAGTTCTGGTTTTAAAATTTGCTTTGTAATTCCCGATTTTACCCACTGGGCTCAGTGCTGCAGGTCCCATACTGCATCAGGATGAGATTGTCAGAAATCCAGGACTGGCTTAAAATCTCACTCATGGAGCTGGGTAACTTGACAACTCTGTAAAATACATTTAAGGTACATTTGGGCCTGGCTGATCCAGGATGTGTCCAAAGTCACAGTCCTACCTACAGCACACACATTTAGAGTGTTTTACGTGCCAGCTCTCTGTTGTGTATACAGGCCACGGCACATGTTATCCTTCACCAACAGTGACTTGAGCCCTTTTGCCTTCAGAATCAGAAGTTAATCACAGCCACTCACGTTCCCCTTCTCAGATTCCAGTTTGACTCTTTCTGCCCATCTCTAGAACTGCTAGAATGTGCTGAGGATTGCCGTCTCCAAGAAGGATGCTGGAAATCAATTGAAAAATAGTTGGTTCTTGGGTGGAATGGAATATATCAGTGTGTTATCACCCTGCCCTTCACCCATCCATCCCATGAAAGCAACAATATCATTTCCAAGCAGACTATCCACAGAATGCTGCATTTCCCCTGTACAGTGCAAAATATAAGATGGAATGGAGGAGTAGCCTAATGGTTAAAGCACTGGCTTGGCAACCACGAGACCAGGGTTCAATTCCCACTAGCACTCCTTATGGCCTTGGACAAGTCACTTAATCCTCCATTGCCTCAGAAAAATCCAAGTTATCAATGTCCCTGTTAAATGCACATTACCAAGTTTAAATTAGAATGTAAACAGCTTTGACTGAAATGATAAAGCAGTATAAAAAAAACATTAAATAAAATAAAGATGTAAATTCTTAACACTGACATTCAAATCATCAAATTGAAAATAACGTTTTCTACCCCTTCTGTCCCCATTGCTGGAATTGGGGACAGGAGGCTGCCAAACAGGTAGGAATCACAGATATGGCTCTAAAATCGGGGACAATCCTCGAATGTCATGGACATCTGGCAGCCTTATCTTTCAGCATGTCATACATACTTCACTATGTCTTTAGAAAGAAAATTTTATTGTCACAGAGAGATGATTCATGCCTTTGTATACAGGAAGACTTACAAAGTGGATTCAACTGGCTCCCTCTTGAACCTTGTGAGCATAGTACCAATTGTCAAGGCTCCAGCCCTGAATAGTACATGACTGAAAATAGACCAAGATAGGACCAGCTGAACCAGTGGGCAGCTAGAGTGGCAACTTCTGAGGCGAGGCAACAATCAGCTGCAGTCAGGAAAAACAACTCAAAGAAGCATCAGTGCGCACTTTAATACTTTTCGGCATTTTTACAGGATCAGTTTAGAAGCAGTAGCTATTGAAGTGATTATTATGACTGTTGACTTTAATTAGCAAAATCTCTGGTGGAGGAAGGGAACCTGAAGGGCCTAAAGCTAATTGAAGCATCCGAAATGGAACATTCACCTGGGGTGACCTACCTTACTGCTGGGGCTGGGGGCAGGGTATTGGATGCTCTAGGACAGGTGAACCTTCAGCCATATGGCCCCTCCCCCTCCAACATTTTGATAATTAAACTCAACATTCATGATCATCAGAACACCCTTACCACAAAAATCCTTTAAAAAGACATAATTGGATAGCCATGGGCATATTTTGGGGAGAGACGTGGAGCACTGACCCCTAAATGAACTTCCCTATAAGCTGGTGAGACTGGGACAGCAGTTCCAGGTAGGAATGCTTTCTACCTCCCTCCCATTACCTGTTAGTGCCAGGCTGCACAGTAGAAACATGCAATGTTTGAACCAGGCGGGACTCTGCAGATACAGAACCCAGTGCTTCAGACATCATGCATGTCAACCATACTGCCTGTGTGGTTCATACTATGCAGGGCTCCATAGATACAGATCATCATGGGTCAGACCTCTCCTGGATTCGGATTTTCTCCCCTCCCTTCTCCGGCAGTATGTAATCTCACGATTAGATTATTGCAATGCTATATTCACAGATTTTTCTCAGTCTAAACTTAAATGTTTACAATCAATACAGAACTCCGCAATTCAAATTCTGACCCACGCTAGAAAGACAGACCACTTTAACCCCCCCTTCTAGAAAATCATCACTGGTTACTGTCACTTTCCACATCCAGTATAAGCTCTTTACTTTAGCACATAAAGTACTCCACACCAGCGCTCCAGCCTAACCTGCTTCTTTCTTGACGGTTTACACTCCTGCCCGTGTACTCTGATCCTGTCACGATAACCATCTGCACATTTCCCCCTCTGTTCTGCACAACGCTGGAATCCACTAGGAACTCTTTCTTTTTCTGTGTACACACTCTCTGGAATTCTCTACCAAACCATATCCATCTCGAGCCTTCATTCTGCTCCTTCAAGACACAAGTTGAAACTTCTCTATTCCAGCAGGCCTTTGGGGCCTGAATTGGCCGGCCTTACTTGTCTGCATGTTCCGATTCCTCTCTTTCTCTTTCCATTGTTTTTTTATTATTTGGCGTTCCTTTCTTTGTTTCTTAAAAAGTGTTTTTTTTTTCATTAAACTATTGTTACGCTTTGCCTTTATAAGAAGAGTGGTAAATGACAGGCTAATAAACAAATGTTTCAAGCACTAACCCCTTTGCCTCCCTTTCTCTCACTCTCTAGTCCTTTGTCTCCTATTCTAAACTCTGAACTACTTACTGGCCATCCCCTCACACCTCTCTCTAGCACTCCCACCGCCCCTTCTCTCTCTTTCCTTCCCCAGTCTCCAATATGCCCTCTGTCTTTGGTGCACTTCCTAGTTCCCAGTTTCCATCCTCTGACCTTGCTCTCTGCTCTCATCTACCCTCAACTGCCTTTAATCCCCCTCAAGAATCCCAGCTACATCCATCACTTATTTCTTCCCTTGCATCCAGGCCATTCTTCTATCTCTCCTATTGCCCCTCTTCCAACATCCTTTTATCCCCGTTTGTACTCTCACTCACCCCTTTAAGAGACCCGTCCTTTTCCTCTATCCTATCTTTCCACAGTAACCCCGTTCTTTTCACTACCTCTCATCCACTTGGTTCTCACATAACCTCCTCTATTTAAACCCAAATAAGTCTGCAGCAATCTGGTTCTCTTTCAGTCTTTCCCCTCCAGCCCTGGCCCCTCCCTTCCCGGCACTGCTATCCCTCTGGTTGATACAATCCATTACTTAGGTGTCGCTTTAGATTCCTCTCTATCATTCCAAGCTCATCTTTCCTTCTTAGTTGGTTGGTCCTTTTTTTGTATCATGCCAGATTTGGGCTATCTGTCATTTTCTTTCTTACTCTTCCCTTACCACTCTCCTCCTCTCCCTCATCTCCAGGTTGGACTACTGTAACGTCGTTTTTCTTGGTCTCCCCCAATAATCAACTGTGTCAACTACAACTCATACAAAATACAACTGTCTGCATTCTCGCTCACGCCTCCAGATATAGCCATGTTTCTCCGCTTTTAATCCAGTATCACTGGTTTCTCATAGAACACTGTTTGCAATATAAGCTTCTCACCTCGGTTCATCGTGCACTCCATAGAAACTTTGCTGCTACCTCTCTGATCTTCTCCTCCTTCGTTATCCATACCACAGCCTCCGCAGCATTCATGCTAATCATCTTCACCTCCCTGCAACAACTCAGGCTTGACTCGAAACTACTCACGCCTCAGCTTTTTACTTTCCTGCACCTGCCTTCTAGAACTCTCTTCCTCCTGCCCTTCGACTGGAACTTTCATACCCCAAATTCAAATCCCTCTTGAAAACCCACCTCTTCAATAGAACTCACAATTCACCTTCCTCCTAACCCTGTCCTTAACCTTCTTTCCTTCTTTCCTCCTCCACAAAGTATGAATGTTCTTAAATATTTCTTTCCTGTTTTTAATGCCATTCTTTTCATTCCTATTTTTATCTTGCTCTATTGCTCTCATGAAGAGTGGTTATCAAAGCCAATAAACAAACATTATGAAGGTTATAAAAGCTAATTACTGGAACGCTATAATACGGTGTTTTTAAAAAGGCAACTGTGTATATAACAGGAGTAACAGATAAGAGGGAAGGATAAAAGCTTACAAATAAAACACAAGGGTAAAACCAAAAGGATGATAATGTTGCAATAAAAATATAAAAAACAATTATAAAATCGATGTGATTTAATACAGTGCTCAAAAACTGGAGCACTAAATATCAGAAATTGCATAAAAGGAATTTGTTACTGGAGGATGTAGTAAAAAGCTGTTAGTGTAGCTGGTATATAAAAAAAGGTTTGGACAAATTCCTGGAGGAAAGGTCCATAAACCATTATTAAAAGGGACCCAGGATATCACTGCTTGATCCATTGCAAGCATTGTGGAACCTGTATCTTTTGGAGATATTGCTAGATACTTGTGACCTAGATTAGTCACTGTTGGAAACAGGATACTGGACTTGATGGACCTTGGTCTGACTCAGTATGGCATATCTTATGTACTCTCTCCAGTTCACCAAGTCATTCACACCATGACTTAGTCTCTTCTCATTCTTTATCCCCTTTTTCTTATCCCTATCTCACACCCTCAGAGTCCCAACCCAACTAACATACCCCCACTCATACCTATCAATTGCCAAGTCCTTACCATTCCCTCCTCTCTCCCACTCAATCACTATTTACTTATTCTTCCCCGAGTTCCATTCTTCTGCTCTGTTTCCCCTGTCCAGGCCCAAGTACCATCTTTCTGTTTGTCTCACCCAGAACCCCAAGTCCTAGCCATTCTCTGCTCTCCAAAACCTTTATTTTTCCTTCTCCCCCAGTCTCTCTTCCTTGGCCCAGCAGTGTAGATATAAGCTGGTGGGACTGGGACGGCAGTTCCATCCTGGGATGGGTATCTTCCTGTGGTCTGCAGTCTCTGCAAGCAGATTACTCCCAAGGCCCTCAAGAGCCATCAGCAGCAATGTGAGTCCAGCTTTCAAAAGACCGACTCAGCCCTGGAGTTCTCCGCAAGACCTCACTCCAAGACCTCCTCAGGCCCTCACGGGGACAGAGCAGCCTCGGAGCCCCGAGGCCACGGAAACTACAGTCGGAGCTCCATCAACAAGGGCCACTCGAAGAGCCAGAAGCCCTCGAAGTGCAGAAAAGTGGGTAAATCCCATGGGCCCAGGACCCAGAGTCTGACACGAGGCCAAAGGTGGCAGCCGGGATAAGCCTTCCAAGTATCCTGATGGGAGCCATCGACAGAGGGATCAGTCTCAGACCCTCGAGGCCACCCTCGTCAAGGACTCTCCCTTCACAGAGCTGGCACAGTGCCTGAAGTCCTCTGTGTCCATCCCAAAGGATACGGAGCCATCTAGTCTCAAGGCCAGGATGGAGGGACCTTGGCACGCAGTTTGTTTGCTTGTCTTGGCCCAGCAGCGGACTCTGATGCCCAGTTCCTCTGGGTCATCACCCTGACTATGGGGCCCTCCATGTCAAGGGACTCCATGGAAGTAGAGCAGATCCTCAAGTGCCACCAGCTTCGAGAGACGCCTCGGCATCAGTCCTGATCCTTGGCACTGCAGTCTTCCCTGCTGAGTGCCCTTAGCTCTGAGTGGAGGGCTGCCAGGATGCCAGGGCCCAACCCAGAGGACCCTCAACTCCTCCACCACCTCTGAGTCAGACTGGGAGACCGAGGACAAGGGAATCCTCAGACACCCGCTATCACTGGGATGTGCTCTTGGACCAGTCTCCCCTGGAGACATGGCGCAGATCTCCACCCAAGGACATGACCTTCCTCGACTTTGTGAGGGATATGGTGAAGACCCTCGCCTTTGCCCCCGAGACAGAGGAGGACCCTCGCAAGAAGGAAGGACCTCTAGATCCTCCAGTACAAAGCTCCCCTGAAGGAGGCACTTACGGTGCCAGTTCCCCCCCATCCTGGAAAGGCTGCTTCTCCACATGCTTCTCCTATGTTTGTACTCCTTTGTCTATACTGTGCCTATACTACTGTCCTGACTGTCTGCTGCTCCTATCTCCTCAGGTAATGCTACCCACTGCATTCTCCTGTTCCCTCCCAGGAAGTGACGCAGACGTATGCATCAAGGTACCTCCCCCTCAGGCTGTTGCATAAATTCAAGGCACTGGCAGCGTGCGCCATGGGCATGCACCGAAGGAGCACATCCAAGGAGCAGGATATGCTCTTTGGACGAGCTCCCTGGGGCAACTCTGGAGGCAGAGAGGAAAATTACCAGGACGCTTCCTTTAATGTCAGGTGCTATTGGGCTAGCCTCTCCATATCTTTTCTGGCTTTCACAATTTTCATTACTCTTAGTTTGCCGTCTGTTTGCACTATAGCCACAATCCCTGTACACTGGGCTTGGCATGCACCACACCTCTCACCGTCAGATAAGCTACTTCTTCTTGGGTCTTATCAAATTTGATCTCCTGTCTGGATAGGAGGGTGGGTAATCAGCCAGCACCTATGCCACCCTGTAACTCTACCTCTTTCCAATTTGGCCTTGTGAATTGCAGCTCTCTCTGCAACAAAACTCTTGATCCATGACCTCATCATATGGGACAACCTGGATCTTTTGTTTCTTTCTGAAACCTGGTTAAAGGAAGGGGAGGATCCCCTGTTGAATCACTGTCTCCCCCCAAATTCTTTAGCCCTCCCACTTCCTTGAGCGAGACGAAACGGAGGGGGTGGGGGGGGGGGGTGGCTGTAGTCTATCGTTCTTTCTTTCCAGTCTCTCAGCTGCGACTTCCTATTCTTCGATACCCTGAGGCCCTTTTACTCTGCCTCCATTCCTCTCCCCCACTTCATTGTCTTTTAATCTACTCCCCTCCTGCGCTTCAGTCTCGGTTATGGGATGGTTACTGATGCTGTCATCCAGTTCTCCCAAATACTTGTTTTGGGGGATTTTAATATACACTTTCACTCACCCTCTTCTCCTCGTGATTGTGCCTCTGTAACCCTGGTTAGAGATTTAGCACTCGTCCAACATGTTGTTCCAGTAACACATGTGGCCGGTCACACCCTGGATTTAGTTCTTTCCTCCTCTCCATCCACATTCCAGCTCTCCAACTTTGTGGTGACTCCACTTCCTTGGACTGATCATGCCTTTATCCGTTTTCATGTACATTTATCCTCCTTGCCCTCTTTATGCACTTTGTGCAATTCCTCACCCCAAGAGGCATGTCGTTGGGCCTGCCGCATTTCACCTCAGATGCTAGAATAATTCCCTGCTGCAGACCAAATTTTTCTTTCTGACCTTTCTCAATTACCAACTGAACAACTGGTCTCATTATGGACCTCCTCACTCACAGATGCTTTAAACCAAATTGCTCCTTTGCAGCTACGACCTGTCATGCATTCTACTCTTTCGTCGCAACCTTGGTTTCACCCAGGGCTCCAACTTCTGCATGCTCCATTGCAACACTCTGAGCCTATTTGGCATAAGCTTCACACATCTGCAACCCTACAGCACTTCAAGTCTTCATATCAGGTTTTCTGCTCACAAGTCCATCAGGCTAAGAGTGACCACCTTTCTGACATTATCTTCTCAGCTCCTAACTCCTCCTGCTGCCTTTATTCAGTACTAAAATCACTGTCCGCTCTGCAACACAGTCATCACCGTCTCACTCCTCTGAAGTCCCATCAACCTCCCAGCTGGCCATCTCCTTTGACATCAAGATCCAGTCTCTCCACTCTTCTTTTAATCCTTGCCTGTCTCCTATGCAGTCTTCCCCCCTTCCGCCTTCTACAGCCCCCTCCCTTTCTCTCGTTCATTCCTGGTCTACGTTTCGCCCAGTCACCTCTGTGGAACTCTCCAAATTGATCTGCACTTCACACAAAACCTTTTGTGCATTAGATCCTATCCCCTCAGTCTGGATTTCAGAACCCTCATTGGCACTTCTTCCCCTCGTCCTTACTATCCTCAACAACAGCCTGTCGTCTGGTATTCTCCCCGCTACCTGGAAGTATGCGATAAGTTGTCCCCTCTTAAAAAAAATCCTCCCTTGACCCTCTTGATCCATCATCGTCCTGTTTCTAATCTGCCATTTCTTGCTAAAATTTTGGAAAAAGCCGTTTTCTCCCAGTTATCTCATCATGACTCAATACATCTGCTTCATTCTTGTCAATCTGGTTTCTGTCCAGGGCATAGCATTGAAACTATTCTGCTTTCTTTCCTTAACAACCTCCATACAGCTCACAAACATGATGACATTACTCTGGCAGTCTCCCTCGATCTATCAGCAGCTTTTGATCTTGCCGGCCACTCTCTTCTTCTTTCATGACTATAGGATTCTGGGCTTCATGGGATGATCTACTGGTGGTTTCACTCCTATCTTTCCTCACGTTTCTCAGTGTATTTCAACTCAGCCTCCTCTGACCCCGCCCCCTGCGTTGTGGTGCTCTTCAGGGCTCTGTTTTGGCCCCCCTCCTTTTTTAACATCTTTCTAGCACCCCTCGCCCTCCTTATACAACAGTTTGGGTTATCTGCATATTATTATGCGGATGACATTCTGCTTCATCATACTACTCCACATCAGCCAGATCTTTCCATACTCAATGATTGTCTGCAGCACATTTCTAACTGGCTTTCCTCCAACTATCTCCATCTTAACCTGTCTAAAACACTTGTGATACGGTTCACTTTCGGTAGCCCATGTCCCACAGTCACCCCGACCCTCGCTGATACTGCCATCCCTTTAGTCTCCTCCTTCCATTATCTTGGCCTGACCCTTGATTCTGCGCTTATGTTTCAAGAACATGTCTCATTCCTTTCCCGCTGTTCCTTTTAATACCTCCGTCAGATATGTGACATCCGTCCTTTCCTCTTCCCGCAAGCTCTAACTATTCTCCTCTTGTCTTTGGTAATGTCTCATTTGGATTTTTGTAACCTGGCTTTCACTAGTATCACTAAGACTATAAAAATATATTTTAAACTTAAAATTCTTAAGCAACTACGCCCACTGGTATACACACAAGATTTCATCAGCATAATACAGGCCATCATAACTCCTCATTTTGATTTTGCTAACCTCACCCTACTAGGTACAACAAGACTAAATATTAAAGGAATTCAACTAGCACAAAACGCAGCTGCCAGAACCATAATGAAAGCACACCCATTCCAACATATAACACCCATACTTGCATATCTACACTGGTTACCAATTCATAGTAGAATAATCCACAAAACTATAATAACTACCTTTAAAGCACTAAATGATATGGCCCCATCTACACTCAACAAAATTATCAAAAAAGAACCTCCTAAACCCACCCACAGAAAAGGCCACTCAAACAAGCTAACAACCCCAAACGACTTTACAAAAGCCAAAAGGTTAACCAATAATAGAGCCTTCTCGCACGCAGCCCCCACACTCTGGAACTCCCTCCCAGATGATCTAAGATCATTAAATGACATTAAAGAGATCCAAAAAAACCTGAAAACACACCTATTCACCACACACTATGGCCCTATAGACAATTCTTCCCACCTATTAGATAACGGCTAATAATGTAACCCCGTTCACACAACCAACAGGTTTATACCAGGACATTACAATTATGAAAATATAACCCCCTCTTAATCACTAACACCTATGAAACCTCAATTGTACATAGTTATTATTGTATATAGTTATCATACTGTTGTTGTTGTTGCTATTGTTATCGTTACTATTATACAGTTATCATGTCATT
The DNA here is from genome assembly GCA_033557465.1 of Ichthyophis bannanicus. Lineage (NCBI taxonomy): Eukaryota > Metazoa > Chordata > Amphibia > Gymnophiona > Ichthyophiidae > Ichthyophis > Ichthyophis bannanicus. The sequence continues at coordinate 280,039,865 of CM066041.1, forward strand.
ACTTTTATTGTTCCCTGTAATTCGATGTTCCATGTAAAACAGACCCGATCTGTACAGTTCTTGTTCTCTGTAAACCGCAACTGATCTATGGAAGGTGCGGTATATAAATGATTGTTTAAATAAATAAATAAAAATAAGACACAACTTCGTCGTTTACTACTGATAGAAAATACAGCTGCTCGGATCATCACCTACTCCTCCTGCCGAGACCATATCACACCTATTCTCGTTAAACAACATTGGCTTCCTATAGCCTACCATTTTCAATACAAAATCCTAACGTTAACTCTTCATATCATATATACCAGTACCCCACAATATCTAGCTGACTTATTGCAATTTCACACCCCCTCTCGCAGCCTTCGTTCTACTCACATTAACCATCTGGTGCTTCCATCTCCCTCCTGTGCCCCCCTTCAGTCCACCCAACACTCTGCTTTCTTTTTTCTGGGACCCTCCCTGTGGAATTCTCTTCCTTCTGTACTACGGCAGGAGCCAGTTTTTGTGAAATTCAAGTCTCTTTTAAAAAGTAATCTATTCCAGTCTGCTTTTGATTTGCCATCCACCATCACCTAAACTCTCTTACCCAGATCTTCTATGGTGTCTTCCTGCAATCTCCTACTTCTCTGAATCTCCTTTTCCTTTTCTTTTCTACTCTCCTTTTTCCTTTTTTTTTTCCTCTTTCCTGTCATTTAATGGAGTTCTTTTCTCTGTCCCTGGCCTAAGGCCGTTGTTTTTACTATTGGTTGTGAACCACCCTGGTTTAATAAGGTGCGGTATATCAAGTATTTTAATAAACATAAATAAACATAGACCACCTCCTCGGTGCCCAGAGTGAGCAGGTGGCTGGACTTGATGTACGGGGTCTGCCAGAGCCCTGGCTTCCAGAAGACCCAACTGCCTCAAACTCCATGGTGGTGGAGTTGGTCATGCGTTGGCTCAAAATCCCGAAGACACTCCTCGGTGCCCGTGGGTAGGTAGACCCGTGCCATGGAAGCCATAGGCAGAAAGTGCTTCCAGGGCTCGATGCTTGTCAGCCAGATCCAGATCTACCAGCTGTACATGGGCATGTACTTGCAGGACCTGGCGAAGGAACTTGCCGGGTTCTCGGCTGGTCTCTCAGAAGAACCCCACCAGCAATTCCAGACTCTGGCCTAGGAAGTAAGAAAGTATTCCAAATTTAACACTCCAGCAGCCTATGACCGCTTTGAGTCGGTGGCTAGAGTAGCTGCAATGGGTATTAATGTCTGATGCCATGCCTGGCTATAGTCGTCCAACCTGGAGCAATGGGTATAGAATAAGCTGGTCAATATCCCCTGCGAGGGAGAGAACATCTTTGGCAAACCCATGATGGATAAGGCCGCCGAGTTGGAGCCCGAGTTCCTGGCTAGGACCAGGCTCTCCAAGAAATCAGGCTTTGGGCAGAAAGTCCTCATTCCTGAAGAGGAAGGCGTATGGAAACTACCCCAAGTACCCAGCCTTCCCAGCTTCCCAACAGGGCCAGCAGGCCAAGGGACAGCAGCATGGCTCCTAGTGCAACCTGGAGGGAGCTTTTGACTCCTTTGGCATAGCATCTCTTCCTCCAGGAAGCACAGCCCTGCAGCATCCAGGGGGACATCTGGTGCTCTATGCCTACAGGTGACCCTCCATCACCACCAATGCATGGGCCCTTCAAGGGGTCAGGGAGGGGTACCCTCTTCCACCTCCAGCAGATGCCCCTACCATTCTTCCTGGGAGAGTCCCCCAGGATTCCTCTTTACTGGACCCTGCTCCAGCAGGAATTCACAGGCCTCCTAGCAAGCAAAGCAGTGGATCTCATCCCCGCTTTACTGGACCCTGCTCCAGCAGGAATTCACAGGCCTCCTAGCAAGCAAAGCAGTGGATCTCATCCCCGCCTACCTCAGGGGCAAGGGGGGTTCTACTTCCATTACTTCTTGTTTCCAAAAAGGACTGGAGGGTTTTGTCCCATCCTAGAGCTGTGGGACCTCAACAGGTTCCAGTTGAGGGAGAAGTTCAAGATGCTCTCCCCCTTGGAACATTGCTGCCATACCTCCCACAGGGAGGCTGGCTATACTCCTTGAACTTACATCCTCATCCACCCTCTCCACAGGCAGCATCTTTGCTTCATGGTGGGGGGAGGTGAATATCACTTCAGAGTGCTACCCTTCAGGCTGGCCACTACCCCTCAGGTATTCACCAAGTGCCTGGCGGTAGTCACAGCCCATCTCAGGCTCCAGGGGGTCTTTGTCTTCCCCTACCTGAATGACTGGTTGGTAAAGGGCAGCATTGCCGCTGAAGTACAACAGGTGACGGGATGCACTATCCTTGTCCTAGAGCACTTGGGATTTATCATCAACTACCTAAAGTCTCATTTCCAGCCAACTCAAAATCTGGAGTTCATAGGGGCACAGCTGGACACCGTCCAGGCCAAGGCTTTTCTTCCAAGGGACAGGGCTCTGCACCTCCAAGCACTCACAGGGAGCACCCAGTGCCATCACTTTGCATCAACCTGTCTCATGTTCCACCTACTGAGGCACATGGCATCAACAGTGCATGTCACCTTGGATGTCCAATTGTGGATGCAGATGGCCCAGTGGGCCCTCTGCTTTCAGTAGTCCCAGGCCATGGGGTGCCAGCGAGACAGGGTGACCATCACCCATCTCCTGGCTGACTCTCAACTGGTGGCAGCAGCTCTAGCACCTACTGGCAGGGATGCCTTTCCAGATCCCTACACCATAGACGGTCCTCATGACTGAAGCCTCCAAACTGGGCTGGGGATGCATTGCAGAGACAGCTGCATTCAGGGCAGTTGGTCTCTGGAGGACAGTCTCCAGCAAATCAACCTCCTGGAGCTCTGTACTGTGCTGCAGGACCAAGTGGTACTGGTCCAGACCAACAATCAGGTGGTGATTTACATCAACAAGCATGGGGGCACAGAGTCATCCCTGCTTTGCCAGAAAGCAGTGAGTATCTACTACTCTTATGCCAGCAGCAACGGGATGTTCCTGTGGGAATATACCTCCCAGGCCAGGACAATGATCTAGCGGACCGGTTCAGCCGGGTCTTCCAGCCACATGAGTGGAGCCGACCGGCTATTCCAACACTGGGGGCTCCCATGGATGGATCTCTTTGCCAGCCTGGCCAATGCCCAGATGCCCTGCTTCTGTTCACAGTAGCTGCACCCTGCTAGGGTGGCGGCGGATGCATTCTTGATCTCATAGGTGGAAGGCCTCCTCTATGCCTTCCCACCCACACTCCTGATCACCAAGACCCTCTTCAAGGTCCAACAAAACAGGGCCACAGTGATCCTGATAGCTCTATGGTGGGCCAGGCAGCCACGGTTTCCCCTGTTTCTCCACCTGTCCAAGGTGTCCCCAGTTCCCTGTAGTGCAATCCAGGCCTACTTCAGAGAAAGAAGGCCCTATTCTGCACCCCAACTTGGGGTCCTTGACACTCAGGGCCTGGCTCTTGAATTGATAGCCATGGCTCCCTTCAGTCTCTCTACCCAGTGTTCCTCAAAAAACCCCATATAAAAATTAGCTATAGATGGGGCACATGTTGCGCCCATAGCCACCCCTACATTCTGTTGATACAGTATACCTTGAAATTCAAAATAATTATGACTAATAGCTAATTCTGCTAATTTTAGAAGAAAATCCTTCTTCAACGTGGTCATATCGGTACGTTGTCTAAGTACCTTATCTACCACTACTAGAGCCGCCCCCTGTGGTATATTGGTGTACAGGGAGACGACATCTAATGACACTAGCTGAACATTGGGCTGAGCTGCAACTAAATGTTGATCTTCTAGGATATTCAAAAAATGGGTGGTATCTCTCAAGAAAGAGGGTATTGAGGGTAAAAGAGGACGCAAATATGAATCCAAAAAAACTGATAAGGGCTCCAGAATGCTACCAAGGGTGCCCCCAGAAAGGCTGACAGGCACCCTGCCCACCAGGGGGAGGGGGAGGAGTAGTCTGCTGGTTGTCAAAAGGAAGACCCGTTTTTCTTAGCCTGGGAGGTTGTCTGCTTCTTCTCCTTGTGTTACCTGTGGTTCTGGCAATGGTGTGAAGGTCCTTGGTAAGCATTGTGCTTATATCTTGGGCCCTGCCACTTATGGCTGGAAGCATACCTTTTTGTGGGGTAGTAAGGCTTTCGGTGATAGTTGCTCTTTTGGGAGTGGGTGTTGCGTTTGAGCCTGTCCTCTGCCAATGTCTGTAATGTTGTACAGTGTTCCTTCATTTTGTTTACGGTATCCGTTACTTTGTCGCCAAAGAGGGATTCCTCCACGCAGGGCGCATCTGCAATCCAGTCGTGCATGTCATCACGTAGGCCAGATGCCCAGAGCCATGCCCATCACCTGGCCGATATTGTTGTCCCGACCTTTTTGATAGCTGTGTCAAAGGCGTCAAAAGTGGTGCTTGCTAAGTGTTTGTTGCTCTTGGCAAGATCCATTAGCGTGGCTGAGGCAGCTGCCTGTGCCTCTTTTTCTAGGGATGCAATGGAGTTTCTTAGGCTCGCCAAGAGCATGTCCTGGAAGAGGATGTGTTGAAACTGATGCGCAGCAATCCTGGTGCTAAGCATCGCTCCCTGGAAGACTCTCTTTCTAACATCATCCAGGAGTTTGTGGTCCCTCCCCGGCAGGTTGTAGTCATGTGTGCGTGAGGATCTCACCCTCTTTAGGGTCGAAGATACGATGATGGATTGGTGGGGTAGTTGAGACTTGATGAACCCTGGTGCGGGTTGGACCTGATACATGGCCTCCAGTTTTCTTGAGTAGGGGCAACCTGATGTAGGTGTCTGCCACAGTATCAATTGGTTGTCCTTCAGTTTATGATGGATGGGTAAGGCAAAGGCGGGCTTTGGTGCATTACTTGAGAACCTCCAGCTCTGGTTCCCCTGATATGTCTGGCGGTGTTGCCACCTTCCTCAGAAATTTGGGGTAAGTGAGGCCCTCCGGGGGCTGTAGGCAGGGCTGGCTCTCAGTGTCCATAACTGATGGACTTTCCTCCAAGGGGGCTTACTCCATGGAAATTGAACCCAGGGGGCCACCTCGCTGTCCTCTTCTTCTCCACTCTCCTCCATCTGAGGGTGTGGGGATAATGGGATGGGGGAGACCAAGTGAGGCTTGGTGCGCTATGGTCTTGAGGGTGTGGGTTTGGCAGCACTTGGAGTACCAAGTCGGAGCAGTCTGACAGGGCCAGGGGAGTCTGTGGCAATGCTGTCTGCTCCACTAACAGGGTAAGGAGCTGTAGAATGGCTGCGGTGTTGTCAGTGCTCTGTGGCATCACCTGAGTTTGCTGGGGGGGGGGGGGGTTGAGCTGAATGTGGAAGAGGCCGACCCTCCCCTGTGCGTAGGCCACTCTGATCTGCTGTTCTGGCTGCTCCCATCGTTGCAAGTGGCATTCAGAGCATCTGCTGCGGCTCCTCTGCCTTTTGGCATGGCTGCTCCTGTGCCTCCTGTGGTGACCACTGCTGTCTGCACTGCTTCTGGCACTGCTGGATTGATCACAGCTCCAGTATCTCCTTGACTGCCTCCTCCATTGATCTCTGCTCTGGCTCTCATTGCTGGCTTTGCTGCAGCTGCTGCTGCTGGGATGATCGCAGCTGTGTCTGTTCCCATTTTGCTGGGGTCCCCCCTCACTCTTGCTGCTCCATCCGCATCAAGTTGAGGCCTCCCCGTTGGCACCATGCCATCTGCCATTTCAGCGCAGCTCCCTCTTTGCACTCTGATGAATGGGGGCGGTGCTTTCGAGGGCTGTCCTGTCGCCGGCAAGGTGACGTTGGTGGCTTCTTTGGTTGCCCTGGGAATGGATGCTCTGACCTATGGCAGGATAGAGGGCAGAGCCTGTTGCGGCCAAGTGGCCAGCACCATGATGGTGACCTTCTGAACCATGCTGTTTTCTGCTGGAGGGCATGGGATCACGATGCTTCATGCCGGAGGCCGCAGAGGCTCCGGGAGAGACAGCCAAGGCTCATGAAGGTTATGGAGCAGTCGTGGGGGCAGCATAGTCCTCTTTTTTCTCAGTGAAGACATAGCTGCGGAGGTCCTACTGGGCACATCCCGTGCTGACAGCAAGGCTTTTTCCAAAGCTGGACCTTCTGGAATTGGCGAGGTGAGTGCTGGCTCCTTGGACATCTGGTTGTTCCCCTCTTTCGGCTTGGTGGTGGCCAGATAATCTTTCAACACATAGCATCTGGATTTCCTGGCCCTGGGGGACATTTTGGAGCAATGGAGGCAGTCTTCTATGGTGGCTAGCTTCCAAGCATCGGACACACTGGTCATATGTGTCCATGCTATTCATTTTCCTGCTGCAGAGAGGGCATTTTTTTGAAGTCTGGCTTAGGCATACTCACCGATGACTTCTGTCTTCTAGTTTAATCTGGAGAGCTGTGCAATCCATCTTGCCGGCAAGGTGGAAGACAGACTGGCTGGGCTAGGGGTGGGCCGGTGAGGTGGGCTACCTGCACATGCTCAGAAATGTTCACCTTTCTGAGTTCTGGGGAGCACTTTTGTCTATGGCGCCGCCTGGAGGACATCACCAGGTGTGGCTGATGCATCCTGTTTGTCCATGGAGAATCTGGTTTAAACCCCCGGGGCCTGGCCACACCCTCCCCAGGCATTCTCCGGTCTATTCTCTTAAAGGGGCAGGGGTTTAAACTCTTACCAGAGCAATACCTCATTGGTTCTAAGCTTGGCTGGGGAGCTTCCCTGAGGAGGATAGGGAGTTTCCCACACACTCCATCACAGCGGGTTACAACAATTATCAATAAATACTCCAACCACAGTATAATCCTTTTCAGCAAAATTGCACAATTTTAAGTTCACAAGTTTTTATTGAATTGTAATACAACAAATAAGCAAAACAAAACAAAAGCATACAAAGCAACAAGAAAAACACATTACATCTTGAAGAGCTTCTGACGCCAAGGAACCAAATCAGACACAGGGCACCAAATTATTATTAGTACAATTGAGAAAGGCCAGTGTACAGAATAGCCTCAAACTAAGATATCCTGAGTCTGAAGAAACCTCATGAGGGAATCCCACATTTTAATTACAGAAACTAAATTGCTTGTCTTAATCGCCAGACACTTTTCATATCTGTGCACCAAACATACAGAATGCCACCCAAAATGAAATGAGATAAGAGCAGCATTTTTCTCAATTGGATAAGATGACTTGGAGGCCAATAACAATCAACAAATCAAATAATTTCCATTTGGGGTAGGCAAAACATCAGTAAATTGTATGGACGGAAAGAAAATTTGATCTATAAAAAGGGGGGGGGGGGAGAAAAATGCAAGATTTTCTGCAATTTCTCCCATAAATTGTGCAGTTTCTACCTAACAAAAATCTTGAATGATTGAGAGCCTGTCAAAACCTCCTATAATATGGAAGCCTCCTAATCTCCATTGATCGACCATTCCATCCTATGCAGCGACATAAGCAAATAGTCTGTCCAACATCCACTAAAACTTACAGTTTTTCACTGATGGAATTGCTGGAGAGGAACTCCTAATTAGCCAAGACGTTCGAGGAGAAATATTAAAAAGATACAGTATCAACTATGTATGCAGGCATGTAAAATCTTAAAAACAAAACAAAAGCAATTAAAGCGTAATCCTGGCTGTTATTGGTAGCCAATGTAATTGCATAAGATAAAGTGTAACCCTATCATGCTTTTTACTTTTAAAATAAGCTTGGCTGGCATATTCTGCAGCACTTGCAGTCACATTAGCTATTTCTTAGCAATACCTAAATATACGACGATGCAATAATGTAATTGTGACAAAGGCATGCACTCAAAAGTATCTGGCAATGGAACATGAGTGTGCTATTATTCCCTCCACAGAGGTCCCACCAGCTCCACACCCTCTGGTCTTCAGATATTCAGTTATGATCCATGCAAAAGTTGGCAATGCTACTATACCTGGGCATTCTTCACAAGCTGGGGTTCCCCCGCCCCATGCTATTGCTCTCTCGAGCTGTCTATGTCAAGCTGTGCAGTATGGAGATGGGTGCAGGAGGTAGGGCAGGGAACTATGGTGTGGCATATGAGGCTGTGAAGAATGCCCATCAGATGTGTAGATGTGTGTGGCCATGAATTTGAGAAAGGGACGGCTGACGAGTACGGTTCAGTCCTGTTACACATAAACCAAACCGCCACCTTGAGTGATTTGCATTGGGTGTGTACCTGTTTGCTGAAATATTTTTTCTGTGCTGATATTATATACACAGGAGAGTGTTTTACCTGCAACCATTTTACCTGCAATTACAATTAACGAGCAGCAGCACCACCGTGTCCCCCAAAGCTACCAGCTTAATGCATGGGAACCTTTAACATGCGGCACATCTCTCCCTGCCTCTGCGATCCTTCCCGAATGCAGGCCCATCGCAGCTTAAAAAGCAGATGCTGCTTTTTCCACTCCTGCAAACCACTGACCCTGAGCCAGAATTTTAAGGATTTACAGAAGGAGATGTCCTCTTAACGAGCAACCAGACTGAATGTTTCAGCTAATTACAAATTTTAGTTTATCTGTGGACACATCACTTGGAGAGATAAATGGATGGCTGTTTTTAGAAGAAGTAGGATCTATTACAGAGGAGTTGATGCCAAAAGAAATAGTTGTGGATTGCAAGGGAGGATCACAAGGTGATAGAGATGAAGAATTCCATTTGAAACAAGATGACAATGGCGGTGACAATGACAAAGCCTAAATTTCCCACACAGATGTACTAAATAGTATTGAAATGTTAGCATGACCTTCGGAAGAGCAAGATGCAGACTATTTAAATATTTTACACCTTTGCGGCATAATTGATTTTGTGAGAAAAAAAGAAAGCATTAGGCAGGAAAACAGCAGACAATTATGTCATATTGTACAAAACCACAATTTGATGCAGATCTATGATGATTACTGTACGTAATCCAGTATTCACAATGTTCCCACTGTGTTTCATTTTTATTTCAAACACCAAAGTATGATTTATTTCAAACAATATAATTGTGTGTTTTGGTGTCCAAAGAATTCAGGAAGAAAAGCCTGGCAATCTACTTCTGGTTCCATCTTTATCTTTATTACTCAAGTTTATTGACCGCTCAGGGCAATAGCATCAAAGCAGTTTACATAGTTACAGCACTGCAATGCGGAAAAGGAAAGGAAAGGAACGCCATTAGATGACAGGACAGCAGGAGAAAGGAAGGAGAGAGGGAGCAGGCAAGAGATCAGGAGGGAACAAAAGACAGGAGTAGGGAGTGGTAACAGGAGGGGGGAGGGCGGAACATACCTAGGAGGGTGTGGAGCTCAGGAGACTAAAGGCCATCTGAAAGAGATGGGTTTTTAGAGCAGTGTTGACATTGGTGAAGGATAATTCAGCACGGAGAGAGACGGGGAGAGAATTCCATAATGCAGGGCCCAAGCAGAAAAAACTGATGTCCGGGTGCGCTCCGGGTGGGCAATGGAAACAAAGAGAAGTACTAACCAATGATTGTGAATAGGGCGTAAGAGACGATGGGGCGTATGGAAGTGAAGCAAACTGGCATGCTGGGGGATGCCTGTATGGCTAGTTCTATGAACAAAAGTGAGGATTTTGTACTGTATTCTAAAATGGACAGGGAGCCAGTGGAAACGGATCAATATTGGGGTGATCTCCCCTTCTACTTAGCGCCCTCTCTCTCTCACTCTCTTTGCTGTCCTATCCAACAATGGCGTTCTTTTCCCTTTCAACTTTCTGCAATCCTTTGTATTGTACACCGCTTGTATGCTTTGGCCATAGCAATCTATCATAAGATGAATAAAGAAAAAGATGTGGTCAAATCTGGAGGTGTGTGTGAGGAGACGTGCAGCCGTGTTTTGTACCAGTTGAAGCCTCTGTAAATGATATTGAGAGGAATACCTGCCAAGGCTACATTACAATAATCTAGACTTGAGGTTATCATGGATAGCAGGAGCACAGTCAGTGAAGGAGTGGAAAGAAAGGGGCAGACTGCACGAATTTGGTGTAAGGCATAAAATGCTCAGCAGATAAGAATGGAGATGTCTTCTGCAAAAGAGATGGAGGAGTCAAGTGTGACAACCAAATACTGAAAAGAAGAGGCAAGAGGAACAGGGATAACTGTGATTATGGGAGCCAAGAAAGGAGTAGGAAAACCATGTGGCAGTAGACTTAGACGGATTGAAATGTAAAAATGTAGAGGTTAACCAGAAATGAATTGGGGCCAGACAGGAATTTAGAGAGGCTAAATCAGGAAGAGCAGAATCAGTATGGTGGAGAAGGATAATTTCATTGGTGTAATAATACGCCTGGATAGCAGACTGTTGGATTATGAAGAACTCCTTAAAACTCCCAAAGGCCCTTACAAGCTGCTCTTCTTCCACAGCCAATAGAGCCTTTACCCTCTGTGCCCCTAGGTGCTGGAATACACTACCTCCTGGCATACGGGCCATTGACAGCTTAACACAATTCAGGAAAGCCCTCAAATTCCACCTCTTTAACAAACATCTTATTGAGCCATTTACACCCATCGACTTCAGTGATTCCTCCCAGCTAGTCAGTTCCATGGTATCTCAATAACAGAAATAGGACGAATCGCTTTGTTTATTGAACATATTATTAGCACCTGTTCCTAATAACTTGTAGCCATGCTGTAGTATTATATCTGTAAATAGACTGTAAATAGTTTCCCCTGTTATCCAAGTTCCTTCCCTTGTTATCTGTAAACTCATGCATGTTATTGTACTGAGACTTTTTGTTCTATGTGAACCGCGCTGATGCCGAATAGTGCGGTATATAAGAGAATGTAAATAAAATAAATAAATAAATAAAATAAGAGAGGGGCCAGTTAAATATGAAACAGAAGGGGGAAAGAGGACAGAGCCCTGTGGAATACCACAAGATATTGAGATGGGGGGAGGGGGGAGGAAGAGTTGGAGAGAACAGTGAAAGAATGAGCAGTTAGAAAAGAAAGGAACCACTTCAGGACAGTACCACGTAACCCAAGGTCATGAAGACGTGTGAGAAGAGAATGGTCGTCTACCAGATTGAAAGTGGAAGAGAGATCAAGTGAAACAGTCAGAATGAAATCACCATGTTCATGTGGCACATGTAGATCATTTAGAGAAGAAAGTAAAATAGACTCGGTGCTGTGACCTTCATGGAAGCTAGACTGGCAAGGGTGCAAAGCATTAGTGGAGGAAAGATGGGTAGAAAGTTGAGTAAAAACCAGTTTCTCAAGTATTTTAGATAGAAATGGGAGGTTGGAAATGGGACGCCAGTGAGCCAGGAGGCAAGGATCTAGGGAGGGCTTCTTGAGGATAGGGCAGACAATAGTGTGCTTCCAAGGAGCCAGAAAAAATACCCATAGAGAGACTATTGTTGAGAAGAGACAAAATAGGAAGGAGCGCGAGAGAAGGCTCAAGGAGCCATTTGGACAGGAGTGGATCTAAGGAGCAAGTGGTTTTCCAGGAGGAGGAAAGTATCTTGGACAATTCTATGGACGAGATCAGTCAGAAAGCAGACCAGGCGTGGGACAGTGGGGGAACCAGGGGGTCAAGATGGGGAAGGAGACAGTAGTGAGCCTGGGGAGAGAGGAGGCGGGCAGAAGGGGAAGGTTGCACAAAGGGAGAGAACCTTATTGGAAAAAAGAGTCAGCCAAAAGGGCCATGCAGGGGCTGGTACCAGAGAGGAGTGTGAGTGGGGGGCTGCAATGGCATGGAAGGTAGAGTATAGCTGTCGAAAGGAACTGGAGGAAGCAAGGCTCCAATTAGAATAGTAGTCCAGTTTAGTGGTATGGATCAAAGAATGATATTCACTGTGGCACAGATGGAAAATACAGGGAGAGTCTGCAGAGGGCTGGGTGCGTCAGCAGCACTCCGCACAGCAAAGGTAGATGCGATGCAGGTAGATGCATGAATGGAACCAGGGATGACAAATGGGAGCAGGAGACATGAAGATGGGGGCACAAAGGGGATAATTTCTCAAGGGCATCGGAGAGAGAAGCAGACCTGGGAATCTGGAGGCAGGGAAGGAAAGTCAGGGGGTAGCAGCTGATCTGAAGATGGGAATTGCTGAAGGGTGAGTGGAGTAATATGGTTGGGAAGGAGAGGGTGGAGGGCGGGATGTACAGGACAAGTGAAACATGAAAAAGACACAGAAGTGATCCGACCATGGGAGGGGAAGGGTGTAAACCTGTGAAGGGAGAAAAGGTGAGGTGGAAGAAGTAACCAGAAGGTCCAGAGTGGATCCCGTGGCACGAGTGAGGAAAAACCAGCAGATGGGAAAAACATCCACAGGGTTACCAGGAGTCAGTATCAACTCAACGGCACACAACCACCACAGCTGACATTTTCATATAGTCAAATTTATGCACGATTCACTTAACACATAATCCTGAGTATTTGTCCGTGCATTAACCGGACCAGCTGTATTGCAACATGCTACTAAATGGCTCCTGCCTATGGGACAGCTCGTTGGCAGTGCCCCGAGTCTCCTGCAATTCCCTTGCTTGTTTCTTCTGGTGGCAGCAGCTGAGCCAGGGGAAAGGGGGTCTGATTTGGGTCCAGGAGATGGTGTGTTCTTACCCTGGCGATTCCGCTCTCTTGGGATGATTGAATGGGAGATGGAAGGAAGGGAACTGTGGCATCTTTCGCCTTTGATGCCTGGGGCAGACTATTGTTCTGAAAAGTACAGCTGGGGTCCCATGTGGCTTGTAACAGCAGTTGAGCTCTGGGTGGCAGAGGAAGATGCAGCCCAATGTGTTACTGCTCTCCTTCTGTCACAGGATCAGTGTGGTCAGGAGGATGGGGAAGGTAGTCAGTAAAACTGGAGGTGGTAGCATGCGATAAGGTGAGCTGGGGGATTAAGGGGTGTATGAAAGAGGAGCTGAGGGATGGTAAATGGGTTGTTGTGTAGTAATGTAAGAAGGGACAGAAAACAAATGAGAATCAAGGTTTGATTTATTTGATTGCCTATCAAATAATACTTATGCAGTTTACAATATTAAAATAAAATACAGATATAATAAAATTATAAAAGAAAAAGCAAAACAAAAAAATTAAGCAAAATAAAACATCAGCAAGATAAAGAAAGGAAGAATCAGGTTAGGAAGAAGAATAGAGGAGATGTAGGGATGGACAGGTCGATGCAGACTAACCCCACCTCTGCAGTGCATTCTGGGATGCGCAGAGTAGGGTCATGTGCTGCCATTTTGAAAGATGGCAGCACAAGGCAGGAGTAAGTGGTCATGGCTCCTACATCCCATCACATTAAAAAGGTGTTTGGGGTGGGTGCCATGCAGGAGAAGCTATTGTTTCTTGTGCAGGGGGAGGGCTAGCGGCATCATGGCAAGATGTTTTTGAAGGGGATTGGAGATCAGGGGCAGGGGGTGGCCAACCTCTGCTGAATATGTCCTTCCATATGTTTAAATATTAAAAACTGATTTGTATGTATGTGTTCGCCATTCTAATTGTAGGTGAAAGTAGGTGCTGATGGCTCTGAGTCCATAGGATCTATTGGTTTGCTTTGACTGCTGTTGCTCTTTGCTGCCCCACAGAAACTGCTGCCCTAGGTAGCTGCCTAGTTTTGCCTAATGGGTGGACCAGTCCTGCCTCCTTCAATACAGTGGACCTCACTTCATCTCTGCTTTCACACCAATAAGAATTTCCTGAATTCCAATACTCACCCCCTCTCTGTGAAGAAATAATACATTATTCTTCAATTATTTTGTTTTTATTGTATATGACTTAACATCCAAGAGACCTCAAGGTGAACCTCAAAGCACTAACTCATCTTCCAAAAGGTACGCAGTAGCTCCTCTTAGTTATTACAGAATCTGAACATGCAGACGGAAGCATGTAGACCATTACCTCTCCAACAGTACCCCCTCCCCCATCAGCACTGACAATAGAAAGCTGAGCTGGAAGTTTTAGCCCATAGCCGTCTCCCAAAATCAAACAAACCTTCTATCAGAGGCCGTGTGCGGAGACTTATTTGCATAATTATTTGCATAATGTTAACGTGCACCAATTTTTAGAAAACATGCCTCTTAATGAGTGTCTGGATAAAGAAAGACTACCCAGATTTCTACATTACTATACTCCAGTGGCAACTGCCAGGCACATTAGGAAGTACTATAATACTGACCATTTAGAACCCATAGCAAACCCGCCGTCAGGGCCGGCCCGTCCATTGAGCGAGAATGTTTTTTGCACAGGGCCCCGCGTTTCAGGGGGCCCTGCGCAAAAAACATTCTGATCCAAAAGTAAAATAAAAAAAAGCTGTCTGCTGCCGCTTCCGGGGCCGCCGTGGCAGAATAGAGTGTGCCGCGGGGACCCCCCTGTGCCCGGCAGAGCCTGCCCTCCCCTGTATCAGCTCTCTCTTTCCAGCGGCACATTCTCTATTCTACAAACCTGCTTTAAAAAAAACGAAAACTTTAGAAAATTTTTTAAGAGCAATCTGGTGAATGCATAAAGCACGACATTTTTGATAATCCTAGTGAATGTTATATGGTCGTTGATGCGAGAAGGTACTCTGCTTATGACTGAATACTAGTGTGAGTCTGAGACCATAATTCACCTGGTAGGTCAATTCATCGGGTATATCCATTTGGTTTGTGATGATTTTGATCATTAGTGCAGTTCATCAGTAGATTCTTAAATACCCATTGAGGGTCTTCTATTTTTGATATTTATTGCCAGTTTAGGTTAACCAATTAGCAACTGAATGTCACCATTAACCAGCTAACCTAAAGTCACCATCTGTACTCTGCCCTAAGAGTGCCCCAGTGGTAGCCAGCTAGTGTCTGGGCATTTAAACCTAATAAAAGAGGATTTTCAGCAACACTAAACCGTTTAGTGCCACTTAATATCCCCAATTCTGATTTGATCAGATAGAAGTCTGCTAACCAGTCAAATTGTTTTGAAAATGCTTCCCCCCACTACCATAAGAACATAAAATAAGAAGATATGCCATACTGGGTCAGACCAAGGTCCATCAAGCCCAGTATCCTGTTTCCAATAGTGGCCAATCTAGGTCACAAGTACCTAGCAGTTTGCCCAAAAGGCACAGGTTCCTCAATGCTTGTATTGGGGCAAGCAGTGGATATTCTGGGTCCACTTTAATAATGGTTTATGGACCTTTCCTCCAGGAACTTGTCCAACCCTTTTTTAAACCCAGCTATACTAACAGCTTTTACTACACCTCCGGCAACGAATTCCAGAGTTTGATTATTTGAGTGAAAACATTTTCTCTTATTAGTCTTATATGGGTTACACTATAGCTTCACTGCACGTCCCCTAGTCTTTCTACTTTTTGATGGTGTAAACAATCGATCTATGTTTACCTGTTCCACTCCATTCATTAATTTATAGACCTTTATCATATTTTCCCTCAGCCGTCTCTTTTCCAGGTTGAAGACCTCTAACCTTTTTAGCCTCTCTTCATAGGGGTATCCTTCCATCCCCTTTACCATTTTGGTGGCTCTTTTCTGTACCTTTGTAATTCTGCTATATCCTTTTTAAGATACGCTGATCAAAATTACACACAATATTCAACGTGCAGTCGCACATGGAGCAATACAGAGGCATAATAATATCCTTTGTTTTATTTTCCATTCCTTTCCTTATGATACCTAGCATTCTGTTTGTTCTCTTGTTCACCATTGCACACTGGGCGGAGGGTTTCAACATGTTATCCAAGATGGCACCTAAATCTTTTTCCTGGTTGGTAGTTCCTAATATGGAACCTTGCATCCTTGCATTTCCTAGGCATATAAATTTGCACATGTCCACATTAAAATGTTCTATATAAAGAAAAGTTTAACTTTTTCCTTAATGTCCAGAGTGCTCTGATGTCTTCTGGGAGGAAGTTCCATAAGGCTGGGGTGGAAAGTGAAAATGCTCTCTTAGCTATGATCTGCTTGGACTTTGAGTAAGTGGAGTGTGAGAATCATGTTCCTAGTGTTGTTCCTTTTTGGTCGGCTGTCTGGGTCTCTTGTAATTAGTTCTTGTAGGATGTCTACAGAGTTATCCTGTAGGATTTTGAAGATGCCGAGCGTCATCTTTAACCTGGTGCGAGAGTGCATTGGGAGCCAGTGTAGTTGGTTCAGTATGGGAGTAGCATGGTCGTGTTTTGTTGAACCATGATGATGTGAGTTGCCATGTTCTGTCTCATCTGAAGTGGTTGGATGGTTTGCTTTGGAGGCCTTAGTACAGTGAATTGAAGAAGTCCTGAATTGGTGTAACGATGGCTTGGAATATCGTGCAGAAGTTGTTCTGGCTGAGAAGTGTTTTCAGTTTCCATATAATCTTCATTTTATGGTAGGCATCATTTGTAGTTTTATTTATATGGGACTGTAGGTTCAGGTTCTGATCCAGAAGGACTCCTAAGTATCTGAGTTCATTTTTCATGGTAATTCTCTTGAGAAGCTCAATCGAGTGTGGGGAGTGAATGATGCATTTCTTATTTATTTATTTATTTAGCTGTATTTATATACCGCCTTTCACCGGGTCAAAGCGGTGTCTTTTTGTATTTTATGTTAAGGCTGTGGTTGCTGAGCCAACTGATCATTTCCTCAAGGCATTTGGTTATGTTTGTGGAATCTGGTTTGTTTAGGAAAATGATTTTTATTATTTCCAACTGAACACCAGTAACCATATCACAACAACTGCACACCATACCTACAACATGATACACAACTACAGCAGGTACAGAAAAATACAAAATACATCTCAAACTCAATACTCATTACTCATTAATCATCACTCAATAATCGTTAATCATTAATCAGCAAGTTTACATATAAATGCATAGCGAAACCTGGATACCCGTACCAGCCCCCCAAAACTCCTACCACCCTCTGAACTCTCCACCTAAAACCTAAATAACCAGTGCAGTAGTGCTAAAAACTACATCCCTCCCCCCTCTCCCGTAGCCCGATAGCCCTAACCGCCCCCACCCTTAGGTAGATGTGCAAGCACTCAGATGTGTGCATGGAAGTACAAAATCCCAACATACCTCCCATAAATGAGAATAGCCCTTCACCCCACACGAAATCATTCAACCCCCTCCCAAATGACTTCCAGTTCTTCCACCTTCCGCCCTCCCAAAAGAGTAGCCGTCATCCGCTCCATACCCTGTAGCTCCAGCATACCCTGAACCCACCGACTAGCCGATGGGGGTCTGATATCCATCCAAGTCCTTAAAATACATTGCTTTGCTACTAAGAAACCTCACTCATACAAGGCCCTACAGCCATTATCCACAGGGGAAACTCCTAAATAGACCCCAAAAAGACACCACTCTACCGAGGGCCGACCCCCCCCCATACCCTCCAACCCCCCAGCTTAGCAATCACTGCATCCCAAAAACTACGGATTTTGCTACATTGCCAAAAGCGATGCAACAACGTCCCTCTCTCCAGCAAACATAACCCACAAACATCCGTCGAAGCCAATCCCATCTTAGCTGCCTGTACGTTGGAGACAAACTCTCCATAAAAATCTATACTGGATCTCCTGCAGCCATATAGACTCCGAACTCCGTTTAATCTGAGAGAACGCCTTCCAAAGTAGCTCCACTGTTATCTGCGGCAGACCATCGCGGGCCCATCTTTGGCTTAACCCCTCAAGCCTTCCCAACTCCCCCTCTGGCCAGAGCGTTTGCCTAATACCCCTCAGCGACATATTCTCCCCTAATGAGTCCAGAACCTCCCACAGACCCCCCCTCCCCAACTGCAAGCCCATTCCTCTCTGCAGCCCACAAACATAATGACGGGACTGCAGATAAAAATAAAAGGTTCGCTGGTCTAAATTATATCTCTGAGTTAAGGACTGAAAATAATCCAATTCCCCACCACCTACCATCCGCAATTGCCCTAGGTAAGCTAACCCTACTCTCGCCCACGCCCTACCCACAGACCCTTGTCTGCCTGGTTCAAACTCCGGATTCCCCCCCAAAGGCAGACAATCCGTGCACTTCCAACTCACACCCCGCACTTGACATAACACCCTCCATGCCTGCCTAAGTGCTGCCAAATACACGGACTGACGCCCAGCTCTGGACAAACCCCACTTATCAGTATGTAACATAAACACCCTGTGAAATGGCTCCGCCATCAAATCGAACAATTCCAACGGGAGGAGATTTCCCCCAGCCGTGACCAAATCCATGAGAGGCCGGAGCAGGCAGATCAAATTATACTGCCGCAGAGAAGGCAAATCAAGACCTCCTTCCCCCCCAGGCTTCATAAGAGCCGCTAGCGCTATCCGAGACTGCCGACCTCTCCAAAGAAATTTGGCTATTTGCCTCTGTAAAAGCTCCACATCACAACGTACCAACCAAATAGGAAGGTGACATAGTAGATACAACCACCTCGGCCATTCCACCATTTTTACCAGGGCCACTCTTCCCATAAGTGTTAACGGGAGGTCCCTCCACTTCAAAAGTCGTGCAGTTGTTTTATCAATCATTGGTCTCACATTCACCTCATACAAATTCTCTATACGGTCTGGAATAAAAACACCCAGATAACGAATCTGACCACTCGCCCAAATCAACGGGAAAGTCCCTAACCAGTGGCTCCATGCCCTCCCCCCACATCCAAGGCTGAAGATTTGTCTGGGTTAATATGCAAGCCCGAAAATTACCCAAACTCCTCCATGAGTCGCAAAGCTCGCACCAACGATCTCTGAGGGTCACAGAGACACAACAACATGTCATCCGCAAAGGCGCTTAGCTTGACACCCCCACCCCTCCAGTCAATCCCCTGCACTTGCGGGTCGTTAAGAATAGTCAACAATAAAGGTTCCAGTTGTAAAACAAAGAGTAGGGGGGGGACAGCGGGCAACCCTGCCGCGTTCCCCACTGCAACACAAAGGGCTGAGAATACCGCCCGCCACTGCAGACACACGCCATCGGATTCACATATAAGGCTTTAACCCAATCAAAGAAAGCTCCCTCAAACCCAAAACGCGCCAGGACCTCAAACATATAGGGCCACGAGACCCGATCAAAAGCCTTTTCCGCATCCAGACTTACCAGTACCAACGGAGCCCCGAGGTCAACACAGTGCTCCATACCCAGTAAAACTCTAGTGAATTTTGCGAAAGCGTCATGACCCTTGACAAACTCCAACTGATGAGAACCTACCAACTGAGGCAAAATGTTCTGCAACTGATCGGTTTGTTTATATCAATTGAGGTATATAATCATTATGTTGGCAGTGTATAGACGGTATTGAATTTTGTGCTTTTTAATGACATTGCAGATAGGCTGTTTGTGCAGGTTGAAAAGCAGTGAAGACATGACCCCTGTGGTATGCCCTGGTGTATCCTGAATAGGGTAGATTTGTTTGATCCACATTTGACTTGCAGTTGTCTGTTGGTTAGGTATGATGGGAACCACTTGATAGTAATCTTGTGGAGGTCAATTTCCTGTAGTTGTTGCAGGAGTATGCTATGGGATAGTGTCAAACTGACAATATGCCTAAGGAGATGAGTAGGAAACCTCTTTTTGTGTTATCGATGCCTTTGATAATGCCGTCAAAGAGCGACATTAGTAAGGTTTCAACATTATGGTTGGGCTTGACTCCATGTTGGTGGGGATCTAATGGTGCAGGTAGGTTTATGTGGTCTTGCAGCTGTAATTGTAGCATTTTTTTCTATAATTTTAGCCATAAATGGTAAGCTTGAGACTGGTCGATATGTGGTGGGGTCATGTCTGTCAAGTGAGGCATTTTTGAGGATCGGTCTTATGGTTGCTTGTTTGAGAACTGTTGGCATGCAGCTTTGGGTAAGGGATGTTAGTGTTACAGTGGTGTGCAAAATTCTGGAATCACTTGTGAGTTTTGCGTTTTTTGTACTTTCTAACAGTTTTTTTTTAATTTTGTTGTTAGCCCAGCATATTCATCTTTCTACCACGTTAAAAGGGATACATTTGGCTATTAGAGTTGACCTTTTTACATTCCTTGCTTCCAATTTAAATACTTTATAGACACTGGGAGATAGCTACTGCGATTTTTGTGGATCCTGCGTCAAAACTGGATCGAGATTATCTAATATGCACACTTTATTTCTGACCAATCAGGAGGCTGGTTTCACTAACCAGTCACAATGCAGATATCTAGCCAACAGTGCAGCTATAAAAACGTGCGGAATTTTTGAATTTCATACGCTTTCTGGATTGACCATGAAGATGACTCTGACCCTGACGTTGGAGGAGCGTGTTCGTGTGTCCTTTATGAGCGAGGAAGGATTTTCAAGATGTCAGCCAGGAAAGTTGGCTGCAGTCAGACTGCTGTTGTTAAGATTGTACAGAAGAAGAAAGAAATGGGTTCAGTGGTGGACAAGCCTCGTTCAGGTTGTCCACATGCATCAACATCACGCCAGGACCACGCACTATGACGCATTTCACTGACTAATCGCAAGTTGACCTCTCCTCAGCTACTTCGAGAGTGGTCCGACAAGAGTGAGGTCAGTGTCAGCTCATCAACAGTTCATCGCCGGTGCCTGCAGTTTGGTCTCCGGAGCTGCAAAGCACAGAATAAGCGCAACCGGATCGTGTGGGCGAGAAAGCACTCAACCTGGTCGACTGAAATGTGGGAAAAGGAGCTATTCAGCGATGAAAGCACTTTCTGCCTGTTTGGTAACCAGGCCCACACCTATGTGAGGAGATTTTCTGGAGAGGAATTCAAGCCTGAGTGTCTCAACCTCACTGTGAAGCATCCTTTGAAGGTCATGGTCTGGGGCTGCATGGCTGCCAGCGGCGTTGGATGTCTTCACATCATCAATGGAATGGTCAACGGGGCCAAGTACATCACAATACTGAAAAAGTGCATGGTGCCATCAGCACACCAGCTGTTTTCTGGCCAGTTCCTGTTCCAAGATGACAATGCTCCCTGCCATCGCTCCAGACAGGTGATCAGCTGGAAGCAGCGGAACATCAAGTCAATGGACTGGCCTGTCCAGTCTCCAGATCTGAATCCATTCGAGAACCTGTGGCACAAGGTGGCCTTGGAAATATCCAAGAGGCATCCAACATCAAAGCGTGAGCTGATTGAGTCACTCATTGCAGCTTGGAACCATGTTGTCACCAACGATCACCTTGTCAGACTGGTTCATTCAATGCTGACCAGGTGCACTCAGGTGATCAAGAACAAAGGGTGGCCCATCAAATGCTGAGCCATCACTGACACTTAAAAACGGCCTTTTTCAAGGCCACATACATTAATTTGAAGGAAATCTGGCATGCGTCCATAATATATTAAAGCATACTTACAATAATATATCATTGGCCAACGATGTACATTATGCAATTTTCATAGAAAATCTATCAACAGGACAACTATGGGGAACAAACTCAGAAAGTAAGGGCCAAACCAATACTAGAAGTTGGCCCTAATGGCCAAATCTATCACTTATCATGAGATACACAGAAAAAGCCAGAGAGGAAAAAGAAATTACGATATAAGGTCACGAAGTTGAAAGAACGTCAAATTTACAAGTGATTCCAGACTTTTGCACACCATGCCCAGTTACATGGATCAAATTCATCAAGGAAGAGAGGTTGTTGTGTTCAGGGCAGATATTATCTGGTCCATTTGTTCAGTAGATAGAATAGTAAGTTTGTTCCATGTTCCAGCAGAGGTTGTACATTCTTTGTTGTCTGTCTTCAGTCTGTCTGTCTTGGTGGAAGTTATGTTTTGTCATTAGATATGTATAGTGGACAAGAATGACGAGCACTGGTCAACATTGAAATCATTACTGACTTTAAAAGGCCCTAATCTGTAGTATCTTAGTGAGCTGAACACGAATATAACATTAAAAAAATGTTATTGGCTCTCATTTTGAAGATATTGCATGTAGTTCATTTTTGACGTTTCACCGTGTAAATTTATCCAGTAGGACATCAACAACATTCCAAATAAGCCTTGAATGATGTAATATTGCATCACATTGCATAATACCAGCATGCACACATCATCCAGAGGAAAGGAATGGAAAATAAAACAAAAGATATTATACAGCCTCTATACCGTTCCATGGTGAGACCGCACCTTAAATATTGTGCGCAATTCTGGTCGCTGTATCTTAAAAAGGATATAGCGTTATTAGAAAAGGTACAGAGAAGAGCCACCAAAATGGTAAAGGGGATGGAAGGATACTCCTATGAAGAGAGGCTAAAAGGTTAGGGCTCTTTAACCTGGAAAAGAGACGGCTGAGGGGAGATATGATAGAAGTCTATAAATTAATGAATGGAGTGGAACGGGTAAACGTAGATAGATTGCTTATGTCATCAGAATATAGAAAGACTAGGGGACATGCAATGAAGCTACAGGGTAACCTATTTAAGACTAATAAGAGAAAATATTTTTTCACTCAACGTGTAATCATATTCTGGAATTTGTTACCAGAGGATGTAGTAAAAGCTGTTAGTGTAGCTGGGTTTAAAAGGGGTTTGGACAAGTTCCTGGAGGAAAGGTCCATAAACCATTATTAAAAGGTAACCGGGATATCACTGCTTGACCCAATACAAGCATTGAGGAACCTGTGTCTTTTGGGGAAACTGCTAGGTACTTATGACCTAGACTGGCCACTGTTGGAAACAAGATACTGGGCTTGATGGACCTTTGTCTGACCCAGTATGGCACATCATATGATCTTATGATTGGGAGTTCTGGATAATGCACAGAGTCCTGAGAAATATCAGAAAGCTTTATAAGCATAGAGTATTTTTCTTTTTTAGATATTCTACAGTAGTGGGGGTGGAGGATTTCTAATGAGCTAAACCAGTACCTTAAATGTTAAGAGGGTAATTTTATAACCCCGCACCTCACATTAAGCCTCCAGAACATGCCTATCCTGAACCTATTTTATAAAGAAAAGTGGGTGCCTAATTTTCTTATAAAATAGGGGTGTTAAGTGGTGCAGAACTATAGACATGAGTACTTAATGCCTGCTCAGGGCAAGTGTAAATGTCCATGCCTAGATCTTTCAATGGCACACATAAGTGATAGTATTTTATAACTTGCATGTCTAAATTCAGGCTCCCCCATGTGCACACCTACACTGAAAGTATGTGCGATTGCACTTACAGTACATGCTTACTGAATAGCGACTGCCTAAAGGGCATGCCTCAGTGCTCCTATATGGGAGTAAGACCATTTAAAATAGGGGTTTATGCGCATAAATGATGCATATTTTTAGGCAGCTCCCTTTATAAAACTGGCCCCTCAATGGGCTCATAGAATTAAGTCGAGCATAAATGTATGTGCAGTGCAAGCCAGTGTGCACTTCTTATAGCAAGCATTTGCAGGGGTGGAATTTGGGAACTCCTCTCCTCTGGTAGATCCCTTTTATCTGTGCCCTTCTCTGCCACTGCCAACTCCAGACTTTCTTCATTCCACCTTGCTGCTCCATATTCCTGAAACAAACTATCTGAGTGTGTGTGTGTCGGGCTCCTTCTCTAGACCTATTCAAATCCAGGCTATAAACCCAAATCTTTGAATCTGCTTTTGGACTCTGGAGCTCTTCATTCTCTTGTCCACTACTTAATCTGATATTTCACTGGTCAACACATTTTTACAAAAGTCATGTTACTGAAATAAAAATAGTCATTTCTTATCAATTTTTATATGCTGAACACAAATATGACAGTGAAATTGCAAAGTTGGCGCTAGTTTTTTATATTCTACAAGAATTTGTTTACATCACGAAATGCATGTCAATAGTAAATATAATAGGCCTTTGGTTAATACCTGTAAAAAAACAAGTCATAGACTACTACTTAGATTTTTTCGCCTGTCTCTTGTACAGCTGTTGGGAGCTTCTCTGGGGCGCGTCCAGCAGTAGTCAGCCAGCATTGTAGTGGACCATTTTCCCTGGTATCTTTGCTCCATCATTGCGATATCCTGGTGAAAACGTTCGCCCTGTTCATCACTAACCATACCACAGTTGTCAGGAAAGAAATCGAGATGGGAATCGAGGAAATGGATCTTTAGAGACATATTGCAGCCAAGTTTCTGATACTGCATCAGCATGTCTTCTACTAGTTCCTTGTAGTTTTCTGCCCTAACATTCCCGAGAAAGTTTGTTGACACTAGGCAAAAAGCATTCCATGCTTGTTTCGCATCACCCTGCAGCAAGTTGTTGAACCGGTCATCTTTGAAGAGCTCTCGAATCTGAGGACACACAAAAACTCCCTCTTTAATCTTTGCTTTGCTGAGTCAAAGGAATTTTTCATGCAGGTATCAGAAAGCTGGCGAAGTGTGGTCCATGGCTTTCACAAAGTTTTTCATCAAACCTAGTTTGGTGTGAAGGGATGGTAGCAGGATTTTGTGAGCCTCAACCATAGCTGGGTGCTGGATATTCTTCTCTCCAACTGTTACATTTTGTCTGCGGTTCCATTCTTTCCACAAGTAGAGCCAATCCCTTGCTCAGCTATCCCACTCACATAAGAAATACATGTATTTTATATATCCCTGCTGCAGTCCCATTAAAAGGGCAACTAACTTCAAGTCACCACAGAGGTGCCAGCTGTACTTGTTATAGTTAATGGAAGTCAGTAGATGCTTTAAGTTATCGTATGTCTCTTTCATGTGGACGTCATGTGCTACTGGAATAGATGGAAGACGGTTTCCAGTGTTCAAAAGCACAGCCTTCAGACTCAGTTTCGAAGAGCCTATAAATAGTCTCCAGTCTTGTGGGTCATGAGTGATTTTTAAGACATTCATGAGGCTTTCAATATCAGAACAGAATACCAGATTACTTTCCTTTCTGAAGAAAGGCTCCAATTGCTGGTGGCGCTTTCGATATGAAGTAATGTTTACATCTTCTAGAAGATTCCATTGTTGGAGTCTTGATCCTAGCAATTCTGCCTTGTTTTTGGATAATTCCAAATCACGAACCAGGTCATTTAGTTCTTCCTGTGTTATTCTGTGTGGAGTTGATATGCATCCCAGTGAAAATCTGGGTCACTGCATGCTGACGGACCAGGAGACAAACAGTTCGGCTTACCCTTGTCCTCATCAGATGAATCAAGAGAATATTCTGATGGAGGTTCTGGAATAGGAAGTCCCTCACCATGTGGAACTGGTCTCAATGCAGACAGAATGTTTGGGTAGACTATGCTCGACTTCTTTTGCTTCGTTATTCCGCTGGAAAGAGGAGGAACCAAGCAGAAGTAACAGTCATTTATGGTGATCATTGCTATTTTAACTTCCTCTTCAGTTCCAAAGCAGAGTCCCCTGTTTCACAGAGGCACTATGAAATAGCCTCACAGCACCACCAGTCCTGCCTGAGGACATATCCTTCCAGACGTTTATCTGGCACATGGCCAAGGCTCTCTTGGACTCGGTAGACACTGAGATGGAACCAAGAGCTGAGGAGCTAGAGATACTGCAGTATCTATTGACTCCTAGGGAGGCTGCCACTCTTCCAGTCCATCATATTCTGCAGGACCTCATGTTTAGGATGTGGAAGATCCCTCTGTCGGTTCCCTCAGTCAGTAAAAGGCTAGACACCATGAACAGGATTCCCGATTCCCCGGGATTCCAAAAACTTCAACTTCCTCACTATTCTATGGTGGTCAAGTCATACATGTGCTGGATCAAGAGTACTAAGAACCACTCTTTGGTTCCTCCCGGAACTGCATACCCTCGATGCCTTTAACTGCTGATGCTTCCAGGCATTGACGTTGGTTTGCCACATTAATTCTTAAATGCTTTTTATGGGTATGTTCCTTAGGAACACTATTAAGGAACTTGAGTTCTCTGCTATAATTCCTTCAGAGAAGCTGGATGCTTACTGGACCGTAGTCAAGCATGCACAAAACTGTTCCAAATTAACCACCAGAGCAGCTTTTGACTCTCGAGTCTACCAGTAGAGCTGCAGCAGTGGGTACTGGGGCCAGAAGGCTGGCTTGGTTGCAGTCTTCAGACCTCGAACAGTGAGCCCTGGACTCTACAGATAGTACTCAGGGGCTACCTGCTATATTTTACCCAATTACCTCTTCCTTTCTTTCCAGGGGAGTAGCCTCTTGAGCCTCTCCATCAGTCTCCTTTACAGCAGGAAAATTGCCACTCTTCTAAGGGATGGTGCGATAGAACTTGTTCCCTGCACACAACCTTTTATAGCACTGCGTATGCCTTGTAGCACTATATAAATGATTAATAGTAAGTAGTAGTAGTAATAATAGTAGTTGAGTCCTCACGAAATGTCTGGTGGTAGTTGAAGCCTATCACATCAATATATCCTGGTTCAGATGGAGAACCAGGTTGCTATGTTTTATGACTGGGAGCTCTTAAAAGGGTTTTTGTATATTTTTAAAGCAAGGTTACTTTCTTTTTGGTGCTTTAGTGGAACATTCCTTGAGCGGAGTAGGTTATTGAACTCTGGTAACCTCCTCAGCTTTGGAAACTGCTAACACCTAATCAGGTGTTAGTTCCCTCCCTACCCGCCCCAACTCCCACCCACCCCTAGTGAGCAGTCTTGCTTTATAGAAAACCTCCCCATTTAACAAAGCACAGAGAATTGGACCAGCACATTTTGAATATAATTAAAGAGATTTAACTGCTTTTTCTCTGAAAGGACAGCTGGGAAACCGGCTGGTACTTGGTAGATCTCTCTCTTTTGCTTTAACAGATACCTAAGCTCCACAAACAGAACGATGGCTGGGAAAAATCATATCGCTAAATCTGTTGCCTCCATTACAGCTTTTGCCTCGGTCCAGACAGAGGTCCTAATGCCAGTTGAAGGACCGGTTCCATGTGCAGGGTGCCTGCAAGCTGAAGCTCTGAGGAAACAAGTGGAGGAACTCAGAGAGGAGGTGGCGAGGCTGAGGAGCATTCAAGACAGTGAGAAGTACATTGATGAGATCCTTCTTGCAGCAACCAAGCTCTCCAGCAGAGGAGAAGATGGGTGCCAACAGAATGTCGATGGTTGGACACAAGTCACCAGGGCCTGCAAAATCACCAATCCAACTTCTCCAGCCCTTGAATTGAAGAACCATTATGCAGCCCTGGAAGTGGAGGAGGTGAAAGCATCCCTGGAAAGGGAAGAACCAGAGCTCAAGTACCCCAAAGTTGCAGAATCAGTGACCACAAGAAAACGAAGGGTAGTGGTGGTTGGAGACTCTCTTCTGAGGGGTACTGAGGCATCCATCTGCCGACCAGACTTGATGTCCAGAGAGGTATGCTGTCTGCCTGGTGCCAAAATCCAAGATGTAATGGAGAGTTTGCAGAGACTCATCAAGCCCACTGACTATTACCCAATGTTGCTAATCCATGTTGCAACAAATGATACTGCCAGGTATACCTCGGAAGGTATCAAAAGTGACTTCATGGCTCTGGGACAGAGGGTGAAGCAGTTAGGTGCACAGGTGGTGTTCTCATCAATCCTCCCTGTTGAGGGTAAAGGCCAAGGCAGCGAGGCTCGCATCCTGGAGATGAATGCATGGCTGTGTGGATGGTGTCATTGAGAGCATTTTGGTTTCCTAGACCATGGGATGCTGTTCCAAGGGTTGCAGAGCAGAGATGGCATCCATCTGTCCAAGAAAAGTCAATGCATCTTCGGTAATAGACTGGCTAATCTACTGAAGAGGGCTTTAAACTAGATTTGTTGGGGATGAGTGAGGAAAGCCCCCAAGTAGGTGAAAGCCCCCAGGTAGGTGATACATTAAATACCTTTATGGAAATGGGTAACAGGGGTAACATATGGAAAGCAGTGTGTATAAATGCCTGTAGCTTGGGAAATAAGACCGCTGATGTTGAAGCTTTGGTGGGAGTTGCTGACTTGGATTTAGTCTTACAAGAAGAAAATTATGCACTTAGCTTTCAATGAAGACGAGAGCACCAGAATAATGGCGATAGCTAAGTGCATAATTTTATCTTTGAAAACAGGACTGAGAGGTCCAATGTGGCAAACTAAGTTTACATGAAACACTATGGAGAGAGGGAGGTGTGCAATTTAAAAAGAAAAAAAGAGAAAATTGGACATTCGGCCATTGATGCAAACGGGCATTGATAGACGCTGTGTTTTACAGTGTCGTTCATTGAATAGTCCACAGGCTTTTCCAGCGGGCTTAACAGAGTCACGAGGGAGAAGCTCTCCCTTCGCGGCTCTGAAAGCCGAAGTGGAGAAGAACTGACTGAAGCAGGCAGGCAGGCAAGCAGAAAGGGATCTGCCGGGCAGGGGGGGGGGCCCGCGGGACATTCGATATTGGTGCTACCGCTGCGGCAGCGGCAGCAGCCAGCTTTTTTTTAAAGTTTTAATTTTCCCGGGGGGGGGGGGGGAGTAGGACTTGATGTGGGCTGGGCTGGGCTGGGGGGAGTAGGACTTGAGGTGGGCTGATGTGGTTAGGACTGTGATGTGCTGTGGGCTGATGGGGGGGGGGTTAGGACTGGAAATGGGCTGATGGGGGGGTTAGGATTTGAGGTGGGCTGATGGGGTTAGGACTGGTAATGTGCTGTGGGCTGATGGGGGGGTAAGGACTGGTAATGGGCTATGGGGGGGCTAGGACTGGTAATGGGCTATGGGGGGTTAGGACTTGAGGTGGGCTGATGGGGTTAGGACTGGTAATGTGCTATGGGCTGATGGGGGGGTTAGGACTGGTAATGTGCTGTGGACTGATGGGGGGGGGGTTAGGACTGGAAATGGGCTGATGGGGTTAGGACTGGTAATGTGCTGTGGGCTGATGGGGGGGTTAGGACTGGTAATGGGCTATGGGGGGCTAGCACTGGAAATGGGCTGATGGGGGGGTTAGGACTTGAGGTGGGCTGATGGGGTTAGGACTGGTAATGTGCTATGGGCTGATGGGGGGTTAGGGCTGGTAATGGGTTTGGGGGGTTGCTAGGACTGGAAATGGGCTGAGTGGAAGGGGAGGTTTGAACTGCAAATAGCTGATGGGGAGGGGCCTTGGAATGGAAATGGGTTGAGTGGAAAGGGGACTTGATCTGCAAATAGCTGATGGGGAGGGGGCTTGGAATGGAAATGGGCTGTGAGAGGAGGGAGCTAGGATTGGAAATGTGCTGAGTGGGGGGGGGGGAGCTAGGACAGGAAATGGGCTGATGGAGGGGCTAGGATAGGACTGAAAATGGGCTGTTGGTGGGAGCTAAGATTGGAAATGGGCTGTGGTGGGGGGGCTTGCATTGAAATGGACTCATGGAGGGGCTAGAACTGGAAGTAGGCTCATAGGTGGCTTGGATTGAAATGGGCTGAGTGGAGGGGAGCTAGGATTTGACATCGGCTGATGATGGGGCTAGAAAAGGACTAGAAATGGGCTGATGGGGGGCTGGGATTGGAAATGAGCTGATGGAGGGACTCAGATAGGACTGGAAATGGATAGGGGAGCTAGGACTGGAAATGGGCTGATGGGGGGCTAGGACTGGAAATGGGCTGATGCGGGGACTAGAAGGGAGCGGATGCTGGGTGGGGCTGGAACTAGAAGGGAGCTGATTTTGGGGGAGGATTAGAATGGGATGGGGCTGGGAGAGTGAAATGGAACGGGGAAAAATATTTTGTGTGGGAGGGAAGAAAAATCTACAATTGGCCGGGTATTAGGAGAGTATGTGGGGATTGAGGATGGAGGGGTAAAATTTGAGTGGATGAAATAGGAATGAGGAAAGAGCAAAAGGAGAAAGATTAGTATGTTAAAGCAGATGTAGAGAGAGAATGGAAAAAAAACTAGAAGAAAGGACAGATGGACAGCAGATGATGGAGAGTTAACAGACACGAAGAAACCAGAAAAAAGTGTCTGGAGCAATTGCAACTGAAAAAAAAAATGCACAAAAGGTAGAAAAATCTCTCTTTATTTTGAATTTATTAACTGGAATATGTCAGCTCTGGGAAATGTGCATCATTAACGTCTATGCTTTGTTTAGTACAAGAGGAAATTAATTTATAGTTGTATTTCTACAGTGTTGCTGTACATTCTAAGTTGGCTTTTGGGTTTCCCATTTTAATTATTATCTTCCTGTTTCTAAATTGTGATTTCTTGTTTGGTGATGGTCTATATTCTGCATGTGTAACTGAGCTGAGGTATTCTGTTTATGTAATTCCTATTTGACATTGCTAATTGTTCTCTTTCCCCAGTAGGTCATGTATTGTTGTTCTCTGAAATGTATTGGTTTAATATTTGCAGTGTTGCCTTTTGATAGGTAGGGTCTGGTGCTTTGTGAGTCCTGGTAGTGCTGTTATGATACGGCGGGTTTGCTATGGGTTCTAAATGACCAACAGACTTAGAGAAACATTCACACATACATATTTTTATTGGAACTCACACCTTGAAGGACAATCCTTCTCGTGGTGTGCTGTTCCCTTTTATTCTTTATATAGGGACGCAACCCTAGCATGCGTTCAAAGGGGATATCTACCCCTCAACATCAACCAGTTAACATTCTTTCATTCAGGAAAAACCCTCTTAGAAGTCACTTATCTGAACGGAGACTTTCCACAGTTCATAGGCAACTCGGCGTCTTCCCCAGCTCATAGATAGACTCAACATCCACTCCTGATGGTAAATGGAGAAGTCCCTTTATCAGCCGCCGATACCGGGTAGAACCCAACACCTCCAAATCAATGTAACCAACAGGGAAGGTCATCCGTTATGACTTCTGAGACTTATTCAAGTAGCAACCATACGAGAGTCTCCCCTCATTTTCTGTCATTTTCAGACTCTCGTATGGTTGCTACTTGAATAGAGTCTATCTATGAGCTGGGGAAGACGCCGAGTTGCCTATGAACTGTGGAAAGTCTCCGTTCAGATAAGTGGCTTCTAAGAGGGTTTTTCCGGAATGAAAGAATGTTAACTGGTTGATGTTGAGGGATAGATATCCCCTTTGAACGCATGTTAGGGTTGCGTCCCTAGATAAAGAATAAAAGGGAACAGCACGCCACGAGAAGGATGGTCCTTCAAGGTGTGAGTTCCAACAGAAATATGTATGTGTGAATGTTTCTCTAATCTGTTGGTTATATATGTGGGAGACATACGAGATTCAGGATTTAGAATGGGTTCTAAATGGGCAGTGTTTGTAGTAGTTCCTAATGTGCCTGACGGTTGGCACTGGATTATAGTAATGTAGAAATCTTTTAGTCTTTCTTTATCCATACACTCATTAAGAGGCATGTTTACTAAAAGTTAGTGTATGGTAACATTATGCAAATATTTATGCAAATGAGGCCCCTTATGCAAATGAGGCCCCGCACAGAGTCTCTGCACATGGCCCCGCACCCCCCTTGGGCCGCCCCTGACTGTCTGCAGCTAGTATGTGTCTTACTGGAACACCTTGCAGGGTGCAGCGGCTGGAGGCTTGCTGCTGGAGAATGTCAGATAATGGTGGGGGGCAGCTGAGCATTTCCAGGCCTGCCGTCTGTCTGCTATTGCGTTATGGATGTGTACCTCTCTGTCTGTTCCCCAGCAAGACTGGGGTTGCTGGTCCCCTCTACTGCTGCCATTGCAGGGAGGTAGACTGTGGATCTATTGGTGGGTGATCCATACACCCCTCCCCCCCCCCTTCACCTACAGCAGGTAACGATGGCACCAACACAGGATATGCACTATTCTGGGTGCAGCATCGCCCATAGGGACTAGACATGACCGAGACATACAGCAGGACACAGATGTCTCCTAGGTGTGTCTAACTGAACTACCTATCACACACTGATGGGGACCTGCAGCATGGCGTATTTCAGCCATGAAAGGTGCTGTGGAACTGGTGCTGGGTGCCCCACCTCAACCTCAGGGTGGGCACTGTACCCGCATAATGTGACTGTCTGTGGCAGTGCCACACACGGTCTGTTCCCCCTACAAGGCTGAGGTGCTGTGGGGGTGCATACCCGATCTTGTGCCCATCTCTTGACTGCTGATTTGCATGTGCAGTGCATCATGGGTACGGGTGAGTCCTGCAGCCAGCCAGGGCTTTGTTCACATCCTTATAAGGTGTCCTATAGGGGACATTATAGGGTGCCTTGGCGGACAGTACACTTTTTTTTTTTTTAACATCTTTATTTAGGGTTCAGCACCATATAACAGGCAATACAATGTCAAACAACAAAGCCCATGGCAGGGTACACTCTTATCCCCGCCATTGGACACATCACCAAATGGCCCGCAACAAACACTGGGCGCTTAAGCAAATAAAGAACCTAACATTTTACAATTTTGTTTAAATAAACCAGATACCCCCCCACATCCGCCCCCCTCCAACCCCTCCCATCCCCCCTAAACCCCCTGCCACATCCAGGGATTCGACAAAGTCAAAGGAGCTAGCTACCGCGAATATCACGCTCCATCTCAATTGGCCCGGGGTAATACCCCCCTTTTCTAATGTCCCATCTGCAAAATAGCATTCCGGCAATAGGGTCCCAGCTGCTGAATGTAGGGGTCCCATGTAAGCATGAACGTGGTCCATCGCCGGACATGACTCCTAGCCCGCCAACATTCCGCCAGCATCAGCTGATGAAAACTATTGCGCCACTCCAGGAAAGACGGCGGGTCATGGTCTCGCCAATGATGTAAGATGGGGCCTTTCCCCACCAGGCACGCCTTCCGAATCAAAAGGCGGGCTCCCTTCCCCCCAGGGATAGCTGAGGGCAAATAGTCCACTACCACCAAAGACCCTGGCCATGGGAAACGTTGTTGCAACAATTTCACTAAATAATGGTGTATACCCTTCCAATATGGGTGGATTTTCTTACACACCCACCACATATGGGCTAAGTCCGCCAGAGGCTCGGAACATCTAGGGCATGAC
The DNA here is from genome assembly GCA_033557465.1 of Ichthyophis bannanicus. Classification (NCBI taxonomy): domain Eukaryota; kingdom Metazoa; phylum Chordata; class Amphibia; order Gymnophiona; family Ichthyophiidae; genus Ichthyophis; species Ichthyophis bannanicus. The sequence goes on from CM066041.1 coordinate 280,072,612, forward strand.
CCATCTGTGGTAATATGACTCCTCAGAGCTCGGCGAGGTGAAAAATGCACCCTGGTTACTGCTTTAAACTGGATTTCCCGCCACCGGGCTCCCTCAGCCAGCGTAGCAATCCGTCCCAGGGCCTCCGAAAGGGATCCCGAGGGAATCTCCGACCCCATCTCCCTCGCCCAAGCCCTCTCCAAATGACCATAACTCGGTACAGCCCGGAAACCCTCTAACCGCTTCTTAAATCCAGCGATCGAAGGTGGAAGGTCCTCCCCGAGACCAAAAAATTCAATAAGCTGTGTCGAACGCTCCTCCGCCAGCTCCTCCCTAGGTAAAGAAGCCACATAGTGGGAAAGCTGCAAATATGTAAAATACTGAGACGGCTGTAAGTCATATTCGGTACTTAACTCCATGAACGGCTTACAGGCCCCCGTCAATCCGACCGCATGGCCCAAAAGCCGTAGCCCCTTCTCGCGCCAAGTACGGAAGCCGCCTGTCTCCGAACCGGGCGAAAACTGAGCGTTCCCCCAGATGGGCAACCAGCTAGAAACCCGCCAGTTCCGTTTCCAGTACCCATTTAGTTGCTGCCACGTGCGTCGAGCCGCCATCATCAGTAAACTCCGCTTCACACCGACGGGTAGGTGGACTAAGTCCGCATGCAAGACCCCTAGCAAAGACAGGGGGGCCACCGCCGCTGCCTCTATATGTCGTGGTGTATAGACACTGGTCTCACCTAGCCAATCCCCAAGATGGCGGGCCTGGCAAGCCAAAGCATATAGCCATAAATCGGGGAGGCCAATACCTCCGGAACGCCATGATCCTATCATGCGTGCCATCGAAATCCGAGGTCGGGCTCCCCGCCAAAGGAAACGCTGTATCTCCGATTCTAATCTACGCAGGTCCCGCTTCCACAGCCAAACTGGGAGAGTCTGCAACCAGTATAAAATTCGGGGCAGAATAACCATCTGCACTGCAGCGACTCTTCCCAACAAGGACAGCGGGAGGGGCTGCCAAGCTCGCAACTGAGTAGACATATTCGCCAAAATGCGTTCAAAATTACAGAAGTATAAGTCCTGAGGCAACCGTGTCAAGACAATCCCGAGGTACTTAAAGCTGCGATCCGCCCATTTCAGTGGAAACTCCCCAGGCCAGCGCCCACGCAATTGACCCAAAACGTCCAGGGCCTCGGATTTCTCCTCATTAATACGCAACCCCGTAAAACTACCGAAAAGCCGAAACTCACACATTAAGCTCACCAGAGATTCGTGGGGCGTAGTCATGTGCACCAGCATGTCATCTGCAAAGGCAGATATTTTGAATTCACAACCACCAACCACCACCCCACGTATCGCCCCAGCCCCTTCCACACTGCGAATAAGAGGATCTAAAGCTAGTACAAATAACAGGGGGGACAGCGGGCACCCCTGTCGTGTACCCCGGTGAAGTGGGAATGCATCTGACAAAGATCCATTACACGCCACACGCGCAGTGGGCTGCTCGTAGAGACTATGCACCATCCCACAGAAGGAATCACCCAACCCATAGCGCGGCAATAACGAAAATAGGTATTGCCAGTTAACTCTGTCGAACGCCTTTTCAGCGTCGAAGCTCACCAAAAGTGAGGGCAAACCATGCGAGTGCACCCACTCCAAGGATGTTATGATTTTCCGCAGGTTGCGGACTGCGTATCGGCCCTTAACAAACCCCACCTGGGAGTCATGCACTAAGTCACCAAGTACCGTTGACAACCGGTCGGCTAGTATTTTTGCCAACAATTTCATATCATAGTTCAATAAAGAGATAGGCCGATATGAAGATGCTTGTAAATGATCTTTACCGGGTTTTGGAATCAAAGTAATATAGGCCTGGTTTTCCCCCCAACGCCGCCCCGCACCGGCCACGCGTTGCCTATATGTCGCTGCCAATGCCGGGCCAACCCCCTCCGACAGTATCTTATAAAATTCGGCACCAAAACCGTCCGGGCCGGGCGCCTTATAACAAGGCGCATTGAGAATCACTTTCTGGATTTCCTGTATAGTAATTGGTTGATCCAAGAAAGCCCGCTGTTGTACCGAGACCTGCGGCAGGCGTACCCTCTGAAGATAATCGGCCATAGAGACAGGGTCATGCTCCTCTGCCTGGTATAACTGTTGGAAAAAATCTTTGAAAATACCACTAATCCCGCTTTTGCTACTGCATAGTTTTCCCTGTCCATCGCGTAGGGCAGCAACCAACCTCGTACCCCGGTGTCCCTGTAAGCACCTCCCCAGCAGTTTTCCAGACTTATTCCCAAAGCAGTATAGCTTATACTTATAATATAACAAAGACTTCTTAGCACGCTGATGCAGCAGAGTATTAAGCGCTACCTGAAGCTCCCACCAGCTTTTTTTATTTTGAGCTGTGGGAGAACGCCCGGCAAGGCGTCTCGCACGAGCAACCTGTTGTTCAAGACGTACAATCTGCGCATTTACCATGCGGCGCCTCCGGGCAACATAACCGATAATATCTCCTCGGAGGACCACCTTAGCCGTCTCCCACACCAACTCAGGGTCGTCACAATGACCTCGATGGTTCTCCTCAAACTCTCGCCATCTATCCCACAAGAATTGCCTGAATTGGGCATCCTGGTACAGGTCAAGGGGGAATCGCCACATGCGAGCAGAACCCTGCCCTCCGCCCCCCTGCCAATCGATCCAAACCATGGCATGATCTGAAATCTCTAGCGGACCGATCTGCGCGTCCACTACGTTTGCAAACTGAGCCACTGAGAATAAGACATAGTCAATGCGAGCACTAGTGCCCCGTGCTCGGGACACATGAGTAAAATCTTTTTCAGTGGGGTGGAGTAACCGCCACGGATCTACCAAATGGAGTCTTGAACGAAGCCTCTGCAATATCTTAGCAGATACTTTTCTCTCCCGGGTACCCGACTCCCGCGAGGTATCTAGGTCAGCGTCTAGGACGCCGTTGAGATCTCCGCCCAAAAGTAGGGGGGCATCGGGCAGCTGCTCGACTGTTGCTGCTATGCGATCAAAAAATTCAGGATCTGATATATTAGGACCATAGACATCGCCCAGAATGACTTCTCTATCCTCCAACATGCAATGTAAAAATAGAAAGCGCCCGTGAGCATCCGTGACCTGTTTTAGCAAAGTGAACCGCACTCGCTTATGGATTAGGATAGCAACTCCCCCCTTTTTTCCCACAGCGGGGGTCCCCCATACCTGGCCCACCCAGTCCCCGGGCGAGCTTGGCATGTTCTTCCGCCGTTTGGTGAGTTTCCTGGAGTAGCGCAATATCACATCGCTGCCTAGCTAGGGCTTTAAGGATTTTATATCTCTTAATAGGCGTCCCTAGACCACAAACATTCCATGAGATAATCCTCAACATGTACACGTCTGTTTCCGGTTACTATGCCAGTTGTGAATCACATGTGTGTTCAGAAAGGGGCCCCCCCAGCCTAGGGTCCCTCCCCAGTATATTCTACGATGCCGTAGCGCTCCGTCGATATAGGAAAAATACTTGGCCCGCACCCTGGATGTGGCATAGCCGCCCCCCCCTCCCTCCCCGCACTCCTCCCCCCATCCCACCCCACCGCCCCCCCGCCCCGCCTAGAACCCCAAGGCCCTACCCCTACCTGTAACACCACCCTATCGTCTACACCGACTAACCCCTCCATGACCTCCGGTACCTGTAGAGCTCCCTCCCCCTCCCCCCCGGGGGTGGGGCCAGCCCTGTCTAACCAACATCCCCCCGCTGGAACCCCACTGATTACCCCCTGCATAGCTCAGAGACTACCCGATTCCAGGGTCGGCTCAAACATCCAAGCCCCGACGGATCATCTCGGGAGATAAAACTTTTTCACCAAGTGCCAGCCCTGGAGAACCCCCCCCCCTTCACCCCCCCCCCCCCGTCGCCCAACCACCCGACTAAGGCCTACACTGGGTATAACGCAACCGCAGTACCTATCTCCCCCTGCCCCGATCCCTCAAAAGGCACCCCCATGATGGTACCCTAGATACAAAAGAAAGGCTTGTAGCAGTTCAACTTTCAGTGGGGGTCCACCCTGCGGCCTGGCAAACTGTAAAGTTATTCCCCGCGCTGCGAACAGCACTCATAGGAAACAACTGTTAGCGGCGAGGCGACCCCCCAGGGCTAGCAGGAGAAACTGTCAACTTCCCCAGCACTGGGCTGACCCAGCATTGCCAGGAGAAAGCATATGCTCCAAAGGCCGCATCCCTAACAAGGCTGAACAACCCCTTAGGGCCCGTGCCGGGGTAGAAAGGCATCGGGGAGGAAGAAAAAATAAATAAGGAAATAAACTAGCAGAGGCAGCTGAGACAACAGAAGGGGGGAATAAGAGGAAAAAAGAAAAAAGGGGGGGAAAAGCACGAAGGGGAACACAACCGCATCCCCCAGATTGTGGATGTCTAACAAACAGTCCTGGCTTCCCCCATGTAAGCCGATGCAACGGCTAAAGCCCCTGTGGGCTCCGTCCAACACGTTGTCAAAGGCTGCAGGTACTTAGCTCTTGAGTCTCTGCAACAATCAGTGCAGTCCGTTGTAATAAATCATCGCTGCTTCCGGAGTTGCAAAAGTCCGCTTTCCACCTTCAGCCTCCACGCGAAGAATAGCCGGGTAGCCCATTGTAAAGCGCAGGCCACGTGCAACAAGCCTGCCACAGACATCTTTGAAGGCCCGTCTCCGCTGCGAGACCCCAGCAGAGTAATCCTGGAAAATCAGTAAGCCGGTGGTATCGCTTCCTGCCCGGCGCTGCTGTCTCCACGCTCTCAGGACTCCTTCCTTCTGTGAAGCATTTAGGAATCGGGCTATCACTGCTCGGGGCCGATTGTCACCAGCTTTATAAGGCCCCAGCCTGTGCGCCCTTTCTAGGACTATAGCGCCCATCCCTGCTTCCAAAGGTAGGTTTTCTGGCAGCCACGTCTCCAAATACTGCCTGAGGTCACTCTCCTTCACGGTCTCAGCAATTCCAATGAAGCGGAGGTTATTGCGCCGGCTTCTGTTTTCTAAATCCTCCATCTTCTCTTCCTGTCGCGTTAGAGCCTGCTCGAGTTGTTGGATACGGGCCGCATCTTGTGCACAAGAGTCCTCGAGCGTACCCACTCGCTGCTCCACTAATTCCACACGAGCATTGAAGGCAGTAACAGCTTGACCCACCGCGTCAAGTTGTGTGGCTAATCCGCTCAGACGCCCCTCTAGGGCTGCCACCACCGCCGCTGTAAGCTCCGCCACCATCGGCGCCGCCAGAGACCCCGGCCCTTCAGTAGCTCCGTCAGCCATCTTGTGCTCGCTGAGTCGTGGGCGCTCCCGACGCGTTGTTTTCGCCGCCATACCCTCGTAAACTGCCGGGGACCTTTGGGTGTCGGATTTTCGGGCTAAGAGCAGTCCCCCCCGTATTCAAGGTGAAATTCACAGCATTTGTCGCAGGTATGGACCGGGGGGGAGGGCACGAGCTCTGGAGCTATGCAAGAAGCGTCTTGCCTAGCCCACCATGTCCCCGGAAGTCCGGACAGTACACTTTTATAATGTGCCCTATGGAGGGCGTTATGGGGTGCCTTATGTGGCACCTTAGGTTATGCCACCGTGAGGGTGTGTTTGCTGGCAGCACTAATTAAAATACATGTCACATGCCTCAACAATTGCTACTTAAATGTAAAGGGTGCTGCCTCAGCCAGCCTTATACATTAGGCCCACTGGGGAATCGAACCCATGACCCCTGTACCATCAGTCAGTGTTGTAACCATTGTGCTACAGCTCTGTTACTGTGCTTGTATGCCTGCACGCTGCCTTAAGATTAACGCGCGGTAACGTGCCCTGTAGCGCTCGTTCATTTATGGCGCCTTGTAACGCGCATTCTCGGCGCGTTCTCGGAAACGATGTACCGCCCATGTCCTTATTTGGGGGTTCTGTCTCTAACGCGGCTCCTAACGCGAATCGCACTAACGCAGTTTAGTAAACATACCCCAAAGAGTCTAAAAGAGTAATAAGGATAGCAAAATCAAAGGCAGAGGAAAGGATGGCTAAAGATGTTAAGGGTAGCAACAAAACTTTCTTCAGGTATATTCGAGAAAGGAAGAAGATCAGAGTTGGAATTGCAGGACCCAGAAGTGCTGGGAAAGGACTCGTGGAAAGTGACACTGAAAAAGCGGAATTGCTAAACAAATACTTCTGCTCTGTTTTTACTAAAGAAGATCCTGAAGATGGACCAGCTGTGACTCCCAAATATAAAAATGGGAATGAAGTAGGTACCACACCATTCACAGAAGACGAGGTGTTAGAACAACTTGCTAAACTGAAAGTGGACAAAGCCATGGGACCGGATGGGATACATCCTAGGATATTGAAAGAGATCAGAGTGGTTCTTGCAGGACCATTAAAGGATGTCTTCAGCAGATCCTTGGAAACAGGAGAGGTACCTCAGGACTGGAGAATGGCTGATGTCGTACCTCTACACAAAAGTGGTGACAGGGAAGAAGTGTCAAACTACAGGCCCGTGAGCCTTACCTCAGTGGCGGGAAAAGTAATGGAGGCGCTCCTGAAAGAGCGAATAGTGAACTTTCTCAAAACCAACAGGATGCAAGATCCGAGGCAACATGGTTTTACCGAAGGACGGTCTTGCCAAACAAATCTGATTGAATTCTTTGACTGGGTGACCAAGGAACTAGATCGGGGCATGCGATGGATGTCATCTACCTGGATTTCAGCAAAGCCTTTGATACTGTTCCTCATAGGAGGCTTGTCAGTAGCTTGGGGATGGGTCCCAAGATGGTAAACTGGATTAGAAATTGGTTGACTGACAGACGACAGAAGGTGATTGTACATGGAGCTCACTCTGATGAGAGGAAGGTAATTAGCGGGATGCCCCAGGGTTCAGTCCTGGGTCTGGCACTGTTCAATGTATTTGTGAGTGATATTGCTGAAGGACTGAATGGAAAAGTCTGTCTTTTTGCAGACGACACAAAAATTTGCAACGGAGTGGACTCCCCCGAGGGAGTGGTTAACATGAGGAAAGATCTACAAAAGCTGGAAGACTGGTCTAATGCTTGGCAACTACGATTTAATGCGAAAAGGTGCAGTGTCGTGCACTTGGGTAGCAGAAATCCAAGGGAAATGTACGCGATAGGGGGCGAGAGGTTGGTATGCACAGTTCAGGAGAACGACCTCGGTGTGATTATCTCTGATGATCTCAAGGTGGCAAAACAGTGCGACAAGGTGGTGGCAAAAGCCAGGAGGATGTTGGGCTGCATACAGAGAGGGATTACCAGCAGAAAGGAAGAGGTACTGTCACCACCAGGTGGGCAGGCTGCCGCCTAGGGTTGCAGATCTGTGTCTGATGGTGATTAAGTAGTTGTGAACACGAATGGTTTAAGGTAAAAGGATTTATTTCCCCTCCCGGGGTCGGATTCTTCAGGTAATATAACACAATACTCAAAACAAATAAGCCATACTTTCTGGCAAAACACAAAGGAAATTATAACAGCTTTTTCTTGCTTCTTAAAGTAAAGAGTAAACGTTAAACAGGCAAAACTCAGCACATAGCTTCTCCTAGGACAAGCAGGATGAGTCAGCCACACTTGGTGGTGACGTCATCCGACGGCGCCGAGACGGAAGTACTCTCCAAAGCTCAGAAGGGCTTTTCACCCTTCTGAGCATGGGCCAACTGGCCCCACCCCCCTTGCCCGCCCCTAGCTATCCAGTTTCAGTTCTTCCGCCTTGCCAGCAAGACGGACCTTTCTACTCTCCACCAAATCTAAACATTAAGAAATTCTAATTCTTCTTACTCTATGGATATAGTCAGTTATACAAGGCTTCATTTTCAGAATTGTTCCAGCGGAGCTGGATTCCTGCCTCAACAGCTTCCCACGGGCCATGTGCTCTTGGTCAGCACAGTCTGCCTAGCAACAGAGGTCTCCCTGCCGATCTACTTACCATCGGAAAGGATAAGGCTGGTAAGGAAGCTGGTAACTCCAGGCAGCAGTAGCCACGCCGAACAGGCCTCCGTTCCAGGCTAGCATTCTACTGGCAGAAGACCCCAGGGTGAATAATACTTGCAGAAGGTAGCCCTCACAGCAGCCCGGGACGTGCCTAAGGCCTCCGTCCCCGGCCAGCCTCCTGGGTCCCTCCGGTTTTGTTGCAAAGGTTTGCTGCTCTCTCCTCAGCGCTCTGAGTGTGCCCTCGGCCTCCACTCACAGACACCGCTGCTCTCCCCAGGGTTGGGATCGACGATACTGCTGCGGCCTCTGCTACCACCCCGGCGGCTCTGAGCACGCCCTCCGGGCCTCTGCTCACAGCCCCGCGGCCCTGGACACTCCGGGTGATCTGCTTGCCTGCTTCCTACCGGCCTCGTGGCTCCCATGGTGGCGGCCATCTTGCCGAGGTCGTCACAGCTCTAGCGGAAGGAGGAGCCTCTCATTCTGGAGACGCTCCCACCGTTCGGCGCCATGGCCAATCTGACTGGCGCCAATGGATGGCGCCGCAAACAGCTACCCCAGTCCTGTGCTGCTGCCTCCGCGCCGAGGTCACAGCGCCATTGGCTGGAAGTGCCCAGCCCCACAGCGCCATTGGCTGGAAGTGCCCAGCTCCACAGCGCCATTGGCTGGAACAACCCCCACAACTCCATTGGCTCGACCGCGCCAATGGATGCAGCCACAGCAGTCGGCTCTCCGGGACCAAAGCTCCCGATGCAGGTTCTGCGCCGGAATAGCTGTGTTCCAGTCCTGATGCCTCTCCTCGAGGCTTCATATGAGAGCACCCTGCTATCTGGAAACAGCGCCTCTCGACTGAACGTCCGGCAGCAGCGAGCCTGACTTGCTCCCCACTCCGATCATCACGCGGTGACAAGGATCTGTCCTGCTCCCCATTGAATTTGCCTCAGATCGACAGGGACAGACTGCTCCTTGAGCCGAGTGCCTCCCCTTGTTGTCAACCTTAATAGGTTTTGCATAGCGTTCAGCAGCAGGACTACACACGGACTCCATTGGCGCTCCACGGCCCCACATGGACTCCATTGTGCTCCTCTATACAGACCGACCTCAACGCTCATCTAGGCCGAGGAAGTGGAGATTAATGAAGGCCACGGCTTCAGTGCAGCAGCCTCCTGCACCATCCCGAAGTGGGTTCAGTGCCCCTGCACCATCCCATTCAGGGTAATCTCCTCATGCCGGACCACACTCCAGGCCCAATTTGCGTGCTTAGTTCCCTGCACTGATTCATGCATCAGGGCCTCCCCTCCTCAGCTACACTACGGCGTCAGAGTGCCCAGCCACCTCCTCAAATGTCGAGGCCTACTTGCAGAGCACGGCAATTCGTCTGCTGATAAGTTCTCCCTCCAATCTTGGCAAAGAGACCTGAACCCTGCTGCCCGCTCGGTTAAGCCACCTCGGCAGAGTCCAGGGCCTTCAGGACATGCAGCCATTGCAGCGATGGCGACAGTGCTGTGTGCTCCTCCTCCAGGTCAACGATAGTATCATGACCCGGGTATAGCATGACATTACAAGGAATTGTCCAGTTTCATACGAGGAAGGAAAATGTCCCATATGGCGCTGGTTTTCACCAAGACCAGCATACCACTGACTGACTCCCTGGCTGTGGAACTCCCATCAGCATCTAGAAAAGATGGCAGCATTGCAGGGCTGAATAGCTACTTGCAACGCTACGACGGCTTCTCATATGGCACTACCGAGCTTGCCTAATGTTTACTGCTCGACCTCTCTACCACGAGGCCAAGGTTGATTCCCTCTAGCAACCTATGACATCAACACAGCTGAGTAAGTCAAGGCAAGAGTGGGCAGCTCCAGCCTTCAGACCCACAACAGCCCTCAAAGGGAGGCTCGGGTAGCCCAGGACCAGATCAAGCACAGGACCAGATCTAGGATGGCCAGGACCAGATCCAGATCCAGGCTTACAACACCTGCACCTGTCCAAAAAAAACCAAACAAACAAACATGCCAACACAGTGGCACACAGACTGTGTTCAGATGCACAGGTGCCAGGTTCAGGCCTCAGCTGTGGCTACAGCCAACCAGTGCTACAGTGCAGTACGCACAGACAATGTGCTCAGGAGCAGGTGGTCACATGTTCAAGTCCCAGCTGTGGTTTCTGCCAAGGCAGTCCCCATATAGAAAGAACACACCTGGAAATCCTAAGACCTGAGTGCGGTGTCCACGCACTGGAGTTCACATGCAATTATTCTGGGGCCACTTAGGTCAAGGACTCCAGACAGTGCGCAGGGATGAAGAGGCTCCCTCCTCCACATCACTCTCTTGGGTAGGGCACCAGTAGAGCTCCACTTGGTATCTGGCGCATCCAAATAACTACAATCCCGTCTCTAATGGAACAATGGAGACCGATCCAGCCATGATCAAACCTCACATCTCAAGTTTCAAATCGGAAGACCAATCTGTATAAGCACCGACTTCAAGGCATATATATATATATATTTGGTCACCCACCGTTTGGTCGTCGGAAGACCAATCTGTATAAGGGCAACAAGCGGACTTGGCAACTACATACAGATGTCACACTGCAGTAGTTAGACCCAAACAACTGCCTGCCTCATTTAAATCACTGCGAGGACATGGGGGGGTTCCCTCCCATGTGTCCTATGTCGCCTTCTGGCTTACCATGGCCTTCTAGCTTTTAATGACCTATCTCTGGCTTACTATGGCCTTCTGGCTTATAATGGCCTATCTCCCCGACCGGCATTGACTCACTCAACTGGACTCGCTGATTATGGACTCGCCCGCCCCCTTCCTTCCTACAAAGGGGGTATTGCTTACGGCATCCTTCCTATCTCCCTAGTGGCGATGCCCTAGGACAGCACCTGCCATGGAATTGATCTCTAGCATTCCTGTTGTCCTGCTTTGCCCATACCTATACCTCTGTTGGGCTATCTGGGAGGGCTCGGAGAGCTTCACCTTTCTGAGCTCTAAAGAGCACTCTCACAATGTGTTGCTGCCCATACCAATATCACTCTGAATGGAGCTTACAGTTCTCTACGGCACGTAGTATAGTGGTTAAACCAGTGCCTAGGGCCGTAAGGATCAAAGGTCAATCCGGCTCAAGTGCAGCCTCTAGCACTCCCTCACAACATGCGCTAATGCCTGTGAAATATCAAGGTTCAGGGACGTAAAAAAAAACAAAACAAAACAAAAAAAAAACCCCACTTTCAATCTGCTAGCGCCTCTTAGGGCTGGACATCTCACCCTATCGCCAGCACTCGCACTAAGAAGCCATCCCTATGACCAGTGCTCCTAACTTTGACAACAAGGACCAACTGACAACAAGGACCATTGACAAAGGCCTCAACCCTTGACATGGTAATGCTTCAGCCCCAGCACCCAGGGCAACATCAGGATCTCTGGACTGTCACGGCAGCAACTAGATCCCGTCCACGAAACCCCAGGTTCCTCATCCCTCGGCCAGGGGTCGTCTCCTGTCAGTTTACAACAACTGATCCCTCCCACGTGACTCTGTCACCCCTGCTATAGAGCGCATTCGAGCGCCAAGGAGTGAGCCATGCCAGCTCAGGTAAACTGCTTAGAACTCCGCCCAGAGAAGCTTACCAAGCTACTTGCCCTCTATCAGCTCAACATCGTCCTCAATCAACTCAGGTGTGAACCATGCCAGCTCATGTATGCTGCTGAAACGAAGTGGTTGTTAGGGGTGAGTGGCATTGCCGATGTCGCCTCTTGAGATCCCCTGTACGGCTCATCAGCGGCACACAGGTCCGTGGCTGCAGCTACTGTATTGATCCACCTCATTGTGGGCCTCCTTTCTCCACAAACAGGTGGCCCATCCTCTAGTTATTGCCTCCTCCTTCTGCTGGCAATTCCCCTGTATGCAACCTAGCATCCTCATGGCTTGGCCACCGCCTTGCCACTGTTCCCCACTTCATATCCTCAGGTACAATGACTCTGATGGCCTTCTCCCGGTCCGTTCAAACGAACCTATTGCCCTGTCTAACGTTCCCCCTTGGATTCTAGTCCCAGGTGCATGTCACGGCACTTCTTCACGTTATCCTCAGTTGCCAAATCGGACCAGTCTTCCAGCTTGCTAATCTTCCTCATGTCTTCCCATCAGGGAATACGTACTAGACTGTATCAGGGCCCGGTGCATCTACTAAAACAAGGTATCACACCAGTCTCTAGAGACCCTGTGCCAGTCAGAGCTCCGACAAACTGCTCGACCCTTCTGCACAGGACTCCCATCACCAAGGAAGCTGCTTACGGCGGCACCCTCTGCCTAGACCGATAGGAGCCCCGGACGGCATGGGAATGACGCGTCGTCTACGGATGCGCCCTGCTTGTGACTGCAGCCACTGGTGCCAACCAAGAACCAGCAGAACTGTAGCACAATGGTTAATATGCTGACTGATTGTGCCAAGCAGAGCTGTGGCACAATGGTTAATATGCTGACTGATGATGCAGGGGTCATGAGCTCAATCCCCCAGTGGGCTTAGTGAGTAAGATGGCCTGAGTCCAACCCCCCAGGGGGCTTAGTGAGTAAGCCTGCCTGAGGCATTACCCCTTATTCGCGAGCACGCCGGTAACGATGTACACTCTACGTGATTGCCTAATTTGCAGCATCGCTGCGCTCGGTATTCCGTTCCAGCAGCAACAAATGCAGGTCAGGTACAACCCTGACCAATACATAAATAGGTAGTGGTAACAACAAGAGATGCCTCTATTATCAGCGAGGTATTCACGCTCCATTCCCACAGTTGCACTGTTCTCGCAGTGCCCGACTGCATGCTGGCTTACAGTACCCTATAACTGCACTCCCCTCGATGCTGCCACTGCACATGTGTTCGACGTACATGACCGCACGTGCCTGCATGCCCTGCGGCAACTCGCGGTCCCACACGACTGCAAGTTAGCCCGCCTGTGTTCGGTGTGCATGACCGCTACGGGCCTACATGCCCCTGGGGCAACTCGCGGCACCACATGTCTGCAAGCCAGCCTGTAGGCTTCTCTAGCCAGCCTGCAATAGTGCTCGGCCTTCCCCCTTCCTCCACAGCGTATGGTTGCTTGGGAGTCACCAAGTGTGGCTGACTCATTCTGCTTGTCCTAGGAGAAAACGGAGTTACTTACCTGTAACATGAGTTCTCCGTGGACAGCAGGATAAGTCAGCCACACATACCCGCCCGCCTCCCCTGGGAAGGGGTCGACCTCCATCCTAGTGCCCGCCTCCTAGCGGCAAAGGCTCAGCTAGTGACGTACTGGATAGCTAGGGGCGGGCAAGGGGGGTGGGGCCAGTTGGCCCATGCTCAGAAGGGTGAAAAGCCCTTCTGAGCTTTGGAGAGTACTTCCGTCTCGGCGCCGTTGGATGACGTCACCACCAAGTGTGGCTGACTTATCCTGCTGTCCACGGAGAACTCATGTTACAGGTAAGTAACTCCGTTTTTCATATGTGCAAAACAGCACTCTTCACTGATAGTGTTTTCCCTCCACACTATACAGCCTTTTGACTAGCGAAAAGACGTCACTTTATCAGAGAAAATCAATGTGCAGTCCATTGGGTCACTATCAAATGAACATTCACTGACTGTATCAATGACCATAGGCTCCTGCATACATTCAGAATTGTCTGAGTTCTTCTTGCCACAATACTTCTGCAAGTTCCCCTGTAACGTGCCGTCACAGAGTCTCTCTGCACAACTCCCTCTAGGGCTGGAATAACAGCTACCGTATTCTTCGGTGTTTTGGAGAGAGGGAAGCCACCATTCAGGGTTCTTAGAGTTTAATTCCTTCTGGCTGGTTCTACCCTTGGAACATTTATAAGCTCTGGCTTCAGGCTTTGCAAAAGAATATTCTTCTCCCCTATTAACACCAGGTTTAAGCCTGCGGGGTTTTCTCTGAGGCTTAGGAACTGCTACTATATCTTCCTCAGACATGCACACATCTTCAGGGAAATACCTTTCTCTCTCTGGGGGTGTTAACTGCTCTCTCTTCAGCTCGGTGCTCAAATCCCTTGGCTGGGTGTTACTGCCCTGCCCCCACCTAGGATTTATCACACGAGGCTTCTCAGCGTTAACCCTGTAGGTATTTCTTTTATCAGCAAACTTTAACTTTCTATCAGAGACATTCTCCAGGCTACAGCTCTCAAATACATACTGTTTGTCTTTAGGCTTCCAATCACTCCAGTTGGAACGTTGCCTCTGAGCTCCAAACAGCTTGCAATCAGCAGAACACTTGCAACTGTTCTCTGACCTCACTGGCTGCTTTCTCCTGCAGTGCTCTGGGTAGTTTCTGTGGTGAACCCTTCCTGGTTCTGGCTCTGACTCACGTCCTGGGTCAGAGTCTGAAACTCCTCCTCCTTCCTCTAGACCAGCTGGTTCACTTAGTTCAGCTAGTCCTCCTCGTTCTACCCGGTGTCCTCGTTCTACCCGGTCTATCCGGTCTAACTCTGTATTTCCTGCATAGCTCTTATAGTGTCTATAAGCTCTTCCCTTTTCCAGGTGCACGCTATTAGGAATTGGGGAATGTTTCTCAGCTGGGCTTATTTGCAAACCCCATGGCTGGGTTTGTTTATGTCGCCCCTGACAACTGCTGCTCACATGGCCTGCCTGTCAGCTTCAAGACTAGAATTCAGTGAATCCTGTGTTTTTAAGGTAGGAAATGGAGCTTCTTCATCACAGTACTTATGCCACTGTATAAGTCACTGGTGAGGCCTCACTTGGAATACTGTGTTCAGTTTTGGAGACCATATCTTGCAAAAGATGTAAAAAGACTGGAAACTGTTCAGAGGAAAGCGACCAAAATGATTTGGAGCCTGCGTCAGAAGCCTTATGAGAAGAGACTTGAAGACCTAAATATGTACACTTTGGAGGAGAGGAGGGACAGGGGAGATATGATTCAGACCTTTAAATACTTAAAGAGAAATGATGAACAAACAAACCTCTTCCAAAGGCGGGGAAGCTGTAAAACTAAAGGGCATAACATGAAGCTGCAAGGTGGTAAATTGAAAGGCAATATCAGGAAATATTTTTTCACTGAAAGGGTGGTGGATGCTTGGAATGCCCTCCCGAAGGAAGTGGTGGGGGTAAACATGGTGACGGAATTCAAAACAGCATGGGACAAACACAGTGGATCCCTTTACAGCAATAGGATAAAAACAAAATAAACGGTACCATCTAACTTCTGAACCATATAATGTCTCAACAAATAGGGGTGTCCTACATGGAGTTGTGGATTTACCCCTAAACAAAGACATGGGGAGGGGTGGCCTGCACAGAGTGACAGGTGCACCTACTCTTGCCATCTTGCTGGGCAGACTAGATGGACCATGCTGGTCTTTATCTGCCGTCATTTACTATGTTACTGTGTTACTATGTTACTACATCCCAATGTTCACATGCTCCACCTGACAGCTTGGTTGCTGAGAGGGTAGTCCTTTCTGAACTCAATTTGCTGGACACTGTTAAAAATATCCTCCTGGCATCCTGGAAGGATGCCAAGCACCACATCTATGCCTTTGTGGCACCAGTTTGCAGTTTGGTGTGCTCAGCACACTCTCAATCCCTTCAGTTGTCTGGTGGAGTCTCTCCACCTCTCTTCTATGAGTCTCAAAACTAATTCCATTTGTGTCCACCTTAGTGCCATTTTGACTTCTCATCAGGAGATTGATGGAAAACCAGTTTCCACACATCCATTGGTAGCCCGCTTCATGCAGGGTCTCCTCTTGACTAAGCCACTGTTCCGGCCCCTGCCTGTTGCCTGGGACCTTAATGCAATTCTCGCTCAACTTCTCAAGCCTCCTTTTGAGCCTCTCGGCACCACTTCCCTCAAGTTTCTTACTTGGAAGGCCACCTTCCTAGTTGCACTCACCTCGACTCACTGGGTCAGCGAGCTACAGTCCTTAGTGGCGTATACTATTTATACATATTTTCACCACGACAGGGTGGTCCTGATAACGCATCTGCATTTCCTTCCAAAAGGTTGTCTTCTCCTTTCCACCTCAACCAGTTGGTCATTCTTCTAACCTTTTTTCCCAGGTCACATGCATCTCAGGCTGAGGCTGCGCTTCATACCCTAAAATTGTAAATGAGCTTTAGGATATTACCTTGACAGAACTATGGTACACTGAAAATCCTCACAATTATTCATTTCTTTTGACCCTAATTGTCTTGGTCTTCCCGTAACCAAACACACTCTTTTTGGATAGTAGACTGCACATCCTTTGCATACGCTCAAGCAGGTCTGACATTGGAGGGTCATGTTACCTCTCACAATGTCCAGGCTATGGCTACATCTGTAGCCCACTTACACTCTGTCTCCATATCGGAGATCTGCCGTGCTGCCTCATGGTCCTCAATTCACATCTTTGCAGCCCATTACTGCTTTGACAAGGACTCTCATAAGGATTGTGACTTTGACCAAGCCATACTTCTGTACCTCTTTGGGACTTAAGTACATCTCCTTCCCCCTGACCCTCTGTCTATCTAGGCTACCACCACAGTCTCCTCAAATGGGGTGTGCTGGGGATGCTGAGTCTGTTAGATCCCCTGGACTCCATGTTGGTCTCCAGTGGGGTTCCCCCCCCCCCCATTTTACAATGGGCACTACTCACTGTTTTCTGGTAGGCTGGAGTTGGGGATTCCCACCATATGTGAAGATTGCATTCCTGTTTTTTTTTTCCTGGAAATAGCATAGCTACTCACCTGTAGCAGGTGATCTCCGGGAACAGCAGGGATCAGTCTCACAACCTCCCCTCCTCCCCTAGGAATTGTAGGTTTATCTTTATCTAAGTTATGAACCTTACTGAAGGGAATCTCTGGGAAGGTGGGAAGGCATCCACGCATGCATGGACGGATGCTCTCAAAGGCTTCCTATCGAAAGCTAGGGAGTGTTCTCGTGCAGCTCCGTTTGATGACATCACCCATATTTGAAGACTGATACCTGCTGTTCCCAGAGATCACCTGCTACAGGTGAGTAACTACACTTTAGTGGCACTGGCCTTCCACTATCTCCCATCACAGCTGGGGGAGGGGGGGAGGTGTGTTGCCATATTCAAAACACACATTGATTTACGTTTTCATATTTTTTGTCCAAATATCCAGTTTCTACTGAAAACGTACACCCTTTAAAAGCTGAGCCTGACCTTCAAATGTTATCTCATTTTAGAGATTAGAATCATTTTGAATTTAGGATGGTTCCTTTATTTTTACAAGAAGTTAAAATTTTTTGATCCTTGACTTTGATGCTTTGCAGCCATTAGTTTTATTTACAAAGATGTACTTACTGTATATAACATATGAGAAAAGAATCTAAACTGATACTTGAGAAGTCTATGCATTTTCTTTTAGCATTTCAAACAAAATGTTTCTGGATTTATAGTTTTGAAAGACTCTACAGGGCAATTTTAGTTTAACGGTGACTTAAAAACCTTTGTTTTTCATTTAAAAAATAACCACATAGAGTTACATATTCCATGCATAGCCGGTGCAATGATGTCAGCTTGAAAAACAAATTTCCTGGTAGGTTCTGGATGGCATATCAAATAAGAGGGGAATTCAAAAGGTCCAGACAGATAACATAGGTTATGCCAAAGGATCGTTGGGTTCATCCTTCAACTTTCAGTGGAGATTCCAAAGGACTTCTTTGCACCTTATTCAGTTCCCACTCAGAAAACTGGGGCTCTTTATAGCCCCAGAAAGGACATCTATGGTTCAGCATCTAAATCCAAAGTCATCCAGGTATTAGTGCTCCAGGGGGCTGGAGCCATAAACTCCAGGTGCTTTCCTTGTAGAATGCAGCTATTCCCTAGAGGCGTCCATCCTGGAGAGCTGGCAATTTACCTGGACTGCGGCCAGACATTTATTTATGTATTAACATTTCTTATATAACGCACTATTTGCCATCAGCGCGGTTTACATAGAACATAAACATCCGACAATATACATATGTCTGGTCATTACATTTAACAGGAAATGGAACTTGGAGAACAAGGTAAACTATATACATAAGAAGTTGAATGAGAACGGATACTGTTTGGTGACTAACTTTGTATTAAATGCCATAACTTTGTATTAAATGCCATCCTCATCCATTTTTCACCATAATAGAAATCTGAAATGGAAGAAGTACATCTATAGATACCACAGTGGTACAGGGGGTGCAAGTTTAAAATTCCACGACCGGTCAAAAATTTCTGCTTAGAAACTGGGTTGTCTATTTTCAAAAGCCCTTCTCTGGACAACCACAGAGGCTATGAGGCCTATTTACAAGAGGACATCTAGTCCCCTGTACGGCTAGGCAGAATCGGCCATGCAAAGATAGACCCGATTTCTGATCCCGTGGCCTCCCATGGGATCAGAATCGGATCTAGCGCCTGGACAATGCAGGCCTGGACCCGATTTTTCTCAGCTGTACATCCCGGTGACTACCCGGCTATCTCAGCCGGGCATGTGAATAGAGCCACAGTGCCATGGCACCATGGCTCCATTCACGAGCCACGATTGCTGGCTGCCCTGGAGCGATTCCCGTACCCCATAGCCCGACCCACAATCTGGCCTTCCAAGGCCTTGGTCAGGCTGCAGGGGGAACCCCTAAGCCCCCTCACTTGCCTGCCCGTGTCCCGTGCCATGGTCCCCCATCTAACCTGAAGGCCCTGGACATATAGGGTTGACCTCTGAATTGGCCCCATACATCCAGGGTCAAGGGCCACCCATGTCATGCCCTCGCTCCACCTCTGGAGTGCCCCCTCTCGTCACTGTCTAGGCCTTCCTGTAAAAACCTGCCATTTGTACAGGGAGGTTAATGATGGGGATGGCAGAGGGATTTATTGCATGGATGGACATCACAACAGGATATCCATCCCCTGCTATTCGCAGGACAGAATGACCCACTATCTCTAAAAGGGCACAGATAGTAACTCTGAACCTCTCCACAGATCGCCTTAGCGCTATCTGGTTAATGTAGGGGCGGTCCATGGGTGGAGCGAGGGTGAAGCAGCCAAGATCTGGATAATCCTGAAACTTAAACAGATAGTGGCGATTTTCAGCCTCTATCCGGGGGAACGTGAGCCACAGAAAAAGCTGGATAACTTATGCCAATAATGATGATTTTCAGTAACTATCCAATACTGACATCCAATATCCAGCAGATATTTAAATGCCATGACTGACCACTGTGGGGGGGGGGGGTTGTTTTGTTTTTTTAAATATCCAGGACTTGGCAAGAATAATTTTGTGCTAGCAGTGATAAAATGGTTGACAATATTCACATCTTTGCCAGTTTTTAAATATGAAAGCAAGATGGGATAAATATTGTATTTCTAAATAAATACCTAGCTATCTTAAGTGACTGGTGTCATTCAAAATAGTTTACAAAATCAAATAAAGGACAGGTGGAAAAACAGAAATTCAGTAAAAACATTGAAGCAAAGATGGCCCCAATAACTATCCTTTAGCATATTCAATTAATCTGAAACTAAAGCTACGTCGTCAGCAATACCCAGATAAGGCTTATTCTTCTATGACTTGTTGCGTGCAGTTGATGCCCCAGCAGCCAGGGGTTTAGGGAGTGAAGCTAGCTCATGTCTAAACACACTGTCCAGTCAAGGCTTCTTTCATCTGCTTGGAGAATAAGTCACCTTGACTTTCGAGCATAACAGGGTTCCATAACTTCCAGTTCAACAAAGGCAGGAGCTATTAAGAGAGACTGGGGGTGTACAGAGAAAGGTCTCCACCCCATAATGCCAGGAGGTCCTATTGATAGGCAGGTTGGAGTCGGTGCAGAGGGTGGCTACTAAAATGGTTAGTAGTCTTCATTGTGAAGCATATGAGGACAGACTTAAAGATCTTAATATGTATACTTTAGAAGAAAGGCGGGACAGGGGCAATATGATAGAGATTTAAATACCTCTGTAGCATAAATACACAGGAGAGCCTTTGTCAATTAAAGGCATGCTCCGCTACAAGGGGATGAGAGTGAAAGGGGATAAACGCAGGAGTAATATGCAGAAATATTTCTTTACGGAGAGAGGTAAATGTGTGGAATAGTCTCCCAGTGGAGGTGGTGGACACGGAGGACAGTATCTGAATTAAAAAAAGCATGGGACAAACAGGATCTCTAAAGGAAAAAAAGGGGACTGTTGTAGTGGTTGATATGGAAGGGCAGACTAGACAGAAACATAAGGGCAGAAAAAGGCCACATGGCCTATGTTTCTATGATCAGGATTGAGGAACATGAGGAGGGGAGGGGAAGGAGAAGGAGATTTATTGAAATGCAATCTTTCATTATCAAGAGGTGACAGTTAAACTAGAAGAGAGCCCATTGCATCAGCTGCCTCTCCAATTTTCCAGAGCAAACTACAATCAATCACTTTCAAAAGTCTGGAAGGTGCTCCGTTCTATTCAGGACCTCACAATATTTTTTTAAGCAAACAAAACATATAAGGTATTATCTAATGGGGGGGGAGGGGAATCTCTCTCCTTTTTTTTTATTTTTTTTATTTTTATTTACTTTTTACTTTTCATCATACAAACTTGTCAAGCAAGTATACAGGCAACATTAGATATAAAAAGCAAGAAATAATCTAAACAAGAAACATAAACACATCCTTACAGCCCACAAATTGGGGAGTTATACCAAAGAATTCATTTTTTTTTCCAAAAGAAACACCGAGAACATCTCTCAACACATGCCAAAATATAATTCCCGCCCTATATCACTCATCAATCCCCCAGACCCTCCCTATCTAACAAAAAGGTCTCCAATTGTAAAGAATCAAGAAAAGTATACGTGACCCCTTTCAGTGTTACCACACACTTACAGGGGAACCTGAGAAAATAAGATGCACCCGGCGCTAACACCCCGGGCTTAAGGGACAAAAAAAGCCCGCCTACGCACCTGGGTTGCCCTGGATACTTCTTGAAACAATTGTACTTTCGCACCACAAAATTCCACATCTTTATGTTTAAAGTAACTTTTAAAGACTAAAGCTTTATCAATTTCAGAAACAAATGAAAGCACCAAAGTGGCCCTAGTTGCAATGGTGTCATGAGAGTCTTCCAGGAAATGAGTAAGATTAACCAAAGACTGAGGTTGTAATACATCATATTCTCCCGGAGTCTCACATGCAACCAAACATGAAGAAATATAAAAAATTTTTGAAAAGGAAATTGTTTCTGAATTTGATAATTCCAACTGTGACAAAGTTGGAGGCGGTTGAGGAACGGCTGGATTCCTTGTTAACCCAGGTTCAGAGATGCGATACCAGATATGCTTCCCTTCAAACAACGAGTGTCTCCACAGTTAAAGATAGTTTAATTATACATCGTAGATTAGAATACTTGGAAAACGCTCATAGGATGAAAAATATTCGTTTGTTAAATTTTCCTGTTACACATTTGTTATCTCCAGAAATATTACTTCGTAAATATTTGGAAGAAGTGTTGGAATTCTCTCTCTCCTTTTTGAAGCACAGAGAAAGCTTGGGGGGTGGGACTGGCACTTGGACAAAGATCCAAGAAAAGGAGTAGTACCTGTCCTTTTATACGTTCAGTGCCCCTCTGCTTCAATAGGCTAGTAAGGTCAAGCACTAGACAGGTCTTTGTTGGTTTCCTAGGAGACCAAGTACATTCAATTTGTGGAGGCTGCCAGAGATTATGAGTTTTTGCTAGCACTGATACATATCTAATATAAATGAATGAATTGCTCCACTCTAACTTATTGCTAGATATAAAATATTTGTAGGAATGTTCCTCATTCAACTTTTAATGCCCAATTTGTAGTCTCAGATTCACACGGCACTGATTATCATGAGATTCAATGAAAATCAACGTGCCTAAAAACATCAATGACTACTGGGCTTTTTTTCTTTTTTTGTATAATGCTGATACAACCCTTCTGTGCTTATCTTCCCTTATGAAAAAATATATATATATGTTTATTAAAAAATGTTTTCAAAATGCCATTTCTCTTTGTTGGTTACAACTATGTTGTTTTTTTGTAGATAAATATATATATATTCATATTGATAAACTTATCTTTTTTGTGTTGGTTCGTCTTGTGCTTGAGAATACTAATTCTTCTCTTGGCGATAAGCACTAATTTGTCTGTACTCAACGCTCCATTTGGCGCCTGTGCGTTTCACTCCCTGATTAGGAGTTTCATCAGGAGATCTATATATGAGCAAAAATAGCATTATAGATAACGGGACCAAAATCCATTTAAATTAGCTAGTTGTGTTACAATGCCTAATACGAACGTGCTGACCTTAAAACTTTTAAAACGTGGGCAGCAGTTAACAAAGAGGTGGTACAAACATAAAGAAACAGGTTTGAACAGTTAACTAGCTTTTTAACTATAGTTCTGTGATATAGGTTTTAAAAGTTTTAAGGTCAGCACGTTCGTATTAGGCATTGTAACACAACTAGCTAATTTAAATGGATTTTGGTCCCGTTATCTATAATGCTATTTTTGCTCATATATAGATCTCCTGATGAAACTCCTAATCAGGGAGTGAAACGCACAGGCGCCAAATGGAGCGTTGAGTACAGACAAATTAGTGCTTATCGCCAAGAGAAGAATTAGTATTCTCAAGCACAAGACGAACCAACACAAAAAAGATAAGTTTATCAATATGAATATATATATATTTATCTACAAAAAAACAACATAGTTGTAACCAACAAAGAGAAATGGTATTTTGAAAACATTTTTTAATAAACATATATATATATTTTTTCATAAGGGAAGATAAGCACAGAAGGGTTGTATCAGCATTATACAAAAAAAGAAAAAAAGCCCAGTAGTCATTGATGTTTTTAGGCACGTTGATTTTCATTGAATCTCATGATAATCAGTGCCGTGTGAATCTGAGACTACAAATTGGGCATTAAAAGTTGAATGAGGAACATTCCTACAAATATTTTATATCTAGCAATAAGTTAGAGTGGAGCAATTCATTCATTTATATTAGATATATATAGCTCCGAAAAGACCACATATAATTTTTTGTAGCACTGATACATAGTCAAGAGGTCAAGGAGGAAATCTTCGGTTTTTACAGGTAAGTGGTCATCTTATTTGCCTTTCCCAAGCTCGTCTTGAGTTGTGTTTAGAACGGCATCCTTTGTCCATTAAGCATCTCAGAAAATACCAACTTGGGGGGGCGGGGAGAAGAGGGAGTTTTCTAAAACCTTACTCATCAATGCTGCCTGCCATTTTGTGGCTATAAGAAAAACATGTAGAGACTTACATTTGGTTTCAATTCAAAAAATGTTATGCACACAAAGAACATATGCGAAATGACAGAATTAGTGCACATAATGTTCCTTTAGACAATATGATAAATTTTTCAAAAAAGATCTGAAAAGTGACCCAAAAAAAATCCAGAAATGAACATCTTTTCTTTGCAAACCTGACCATTCCGAGTGAAATCAGACGGGCACTGGAGACTTCTCATGAAGAAAAAGCAACTCTAGTATTTGCTCTCTATGCATTTATCTGGAGAAAGGTAGATGACAGGAGGCTATAAAACCCTAAGGGTGTGCACTGATCAATGCAATTTCGGGGGCTAGTTACCTAGGTGCACCAATGTTAAGGAATGTTATCCATTAACATGAGTTATTTTGAGGTAGAAATCCAGGCAGGGCTGAGAGCTGGAAGGGTTAAGTGAAAAGGACACACCCCTCTTGGTGAAGTCATACCCTGGTACATGCATGTCCCGTCCCTTATTCCTTTGTCCTGCTGCTCTCTGCTTGCTAGAGATAAGAGTACAGTAGACTTTCTCCAATTGGGACTATACTGTAATAAAGTGACCAATCATGAAGAAATGCTGTAATAATCTGATGTCTATATAATCTCTCTGAGCCCTTTAGTGGGGGCCCAGAATTTGGAAAAAGTATTTTCTCTGGATCTGTGCACATTAAACCGTTGTTTCCTTTTAAGAATCCTTGGGTGTTTCTTTCTTCACTGTTTATCTGCTACAATTTTAGGGAAGGTCCCATGCTCAAATCGAATTGAGCGGCCAAGCTCAGTACCTTGTTTCCCTCTGATGCAGCTTCGGTGGCATCGACATCTTCCAGGGCTTCTTCTTCCTCCCATGGATCTCAGGTAACCAAACATACGAGTAAGTCCAGCCGGTCCTCGAAGAGTAGATCTCCCTCTAAGTATCGAGATGCCTCCAGGCTTGCTCTCGAGGATCCCGCACCGACAAAATTACCCCGGCGGGAAGCTCCGGCTTCCAAAGCTTTATCTATGGGGTCACAGGTTGACATCGATGGCGCAGCCTCGACCGACCACCTGTTGCCATGTTCTGGGGTACCGGTGGTTTCCACTGGCACCAACATCCAGACATTGGTTGCGTCGATGGATCAGAATATTCTGACCATGCAGCATGCCATTATGGCATTCATACAAGCTGCGACGCCTCCGGTACCGCAACAAACTCCGTTGTCGGTACCGGTGCCGGTACCAATTGCATCGACATCGGCTTTGGTGTCGACTGCAGCGGTACCCTGTTCTGTTATGCCCATCGGTACCGAATTGGTACCGATCACTCCCAATGTTGATACCACTCGGTATGCGTATCGGGCTCTGCAGGAGCATCCAGACAGGCGATACTTCGATTCCTCCGAAGACTCTGATGAATCAGAGGCTTCTGTCGAAGCATCGGTACTCCTTCCTCAGGAGCCCTCTTCTCCAAAAAGAAGAATGTCTCCTCCAGAAGACTTGTCTTTTCAAGACTTCATTAGGGAAGTGGCCAGGGGCCTCTCCATATCAGTGGCCCCTGAATCAGAGCCTAGAACCAAGAAATTGGATATTTTACAATATCCTAAGGCTCCTAAAGAGGCAGCTACTTTTCCAATTCATGAGATCCTTTATGATCACATGTTGGGCATATGGGAGACACCTCTCTCTATCTCCCCTCATTCTCGTAGGTTGGACACCAGGTACCTTGTTCCTCCTTGTCCTGGCTTTCATAAGACTCAGCTTCCTCACCACTCTATTGTGGTGGAGTCTGCTATGAAGAAGATAAAGAGTGCAAAAAGACTCATCTAATCCTCCAGGAAGAGAATGCAGAACCTTGGATGCTTTTGGCCGGAGAATTTTCGAGGCCAATATGCTTGCTGCCAGAATCAACTCCTATAGTCTCTATATGGGGATGTTTCTAAAGGAAGTTACAGATCATCTGCTAAATTTATCTCCTTTTATCTCAGAAGATAAAAGGGAGGAGTTTCTCACCTGACTTAAACATGCCCAGGATATTTCCAAATTTTCCAACCGTGCAGCCTTTGACTCTTTTGAGTGTGCCAGCAGAGCCTCGGCTATTGCCATAGGTGCACGCAGAGTTGCTTGGTTACAAGCTTCTGATTTGGAACCCTGGGTCCAGGATGGATTAGGAAATCTTCCTTGTACAGGTGAAAACCTTTTTGGCAAGGATTGGCAAGCAAAGGCCACTCAGATGGATGCTGAGAATTCTGCCTTAGATAGACTTTCAAAGCCTACTTCTGCTCCTGTTAGAAAAAGGTTGTTCAAAAAGGCTTTCTTTCCCAAAAAGGGGAAATATTATCCTGTTTATGGTCAGCAGGCATCTTCTGCATGTCATTTTGCTGCAAAGCATCAGCAACAACCTAAACAAGCCAAGCCTAAGGCTGCAAGGACTGCTACAGCCCAACAGCCTCAGTCTCCTCAGGGCCTTTGACTTACATCTAGAGAACTTAGCCTTTCTGGCTCTTGAAGAACCAGAGCCTCTCACCATTCCAGGAAGGTTAACCCACTTTGCTCACAGATGGGAACAAGTCACGGCAGAGCAATGGACCCTCTCCATCATAAGGGAGGGGTACAAGCTTCATTTCTTAAACCTTCCTCCTCACACCATGGTGAGACAGTTCAATTCTCCAACATCTCTCCTCGACCTTCTGGGTCAGGAGATTGCTACCCTTCTTGCCCAAAGGGCAATAGAAGAAGTACCCCTTCTTCAACAGGGCTCAGGGTTCTACTCCCCCTATTTTCTTATCCCAAAGAAAGCAGGGGGCTACAGACCCATATTAGATCTCAGAGAATTGAACAAGTTTCTATGCAAGGAGAAATTCAAGATGATTTCTCTCGGTGCTCTCCTTCCATACCTTCAGAGTCAGGATTGGCTTTGTTCTCTAGATCTCAGGGATGCGTACACCCATATCCTCATCCATCCAACACACAGAAGGTTCCTTCGGTTCCTTTATCAAGGAAAGCACTACCAATACAGAGTGCTTCCTTTCGGTCTGGCTTCTGCTCCAAGAGTGCTCACAAAATGCATGGTAGTAGTAGCTGCATTTCTACGCACTCTAGGAATATTTGTATTCCCATATCTGGACGACTGGCTCATCCGAGCTCCGTCCCAGTCAGAGGCCCAGACTTCCCTAGCCTGCACAAGGCGTGTTCTTCAGTATCTGGGACTTGTAATAAACATCCCAAAATCCCATCTCAGCTCTACTCAGCCTTTAGAGTTCATAGGGGTCTTGCTGGATACCACAACTGCAAGGGCCTATCTTCCCCAGGCCCGCTGCCTACGCTTGGTGCAGTTAGCCTCACAAATTCAGTTAAAGTCCCATTTAACTGCTCGAGAAATGTTACAACTGTTAGGCCACATGGCATCCACCGTGCATGTGGTTCCTTATGCTCGCCTTCACATGAGTGCAGCTCAGTGGACTCTGGACCCAGGCATCAGGGTGCCTGTCAGACAAAATAGCAACCTCCAGTCGCCTCTTCTGGTCTCTCCAGTGGTGGAAGTCCACTCAAAATCTGTTGCTGGGGTCCCCCTTTCAACAGTCGCTACCCCAAGCAACCCTTACAACAGATGCCTCTCCAAGGGGTTGGGGAGCTCATCTACAAGATCTCTCCACCCAGGGCATCTGGTCTCCACAAGAGACGACATCTCTACATATCAACCTCTTGGAGCTCAGAGCAATTCTTCTAGCTCTCAGAGTCTTCCACACCCTGCTCAGCTACAAGACAGTCCTCATCCACACGGACAACCAAGTAGCCATGTTCTACGTGAACAAGCAGGGCGGGACTGGCTCTCTGTCGCTTTGCAACGAAGCTTTGAGATTGTGGGCCTTCGCCAGAGAGCATCAAATTCATCTCGTGGCAGTGTATCTTCCAGGGGTTCAAGACTCTTGGGCAGACAGACTCAGTTGAGTTCTGCTTCCACATGAATGGTCCCTCCATGGGGACCAGATAGCCAGGATCTTCCGAATTTGGGGAACCCCGGACATAGACCTCTTTGCAAGTCTGTGGAATGCCAAACTTCCCCGGTTCTGTTCCAGGATTCCGTGTCAGGGAGTTCAGGCCAAGGATGCCTTCCTCCTCCATTGGGGGCAAGACTTCCTCTATGCCTTTCCACCCATTCCCCTAATTCCCAAGACACTGTTCAAACATCAGAGAGACAAGGGGTCTATGATCCTCATAGCACCACATTGGCCACGCCAGGTGTGGTACCCTCTACTTCTGCATTTCTCTCAAGCTCCCTCCCTGGGCTTGGGATCTGCTCCAGACCTCCTGTCCCAGGAGGGAACGTTGTGGCACCCAAATCCCCAGTCTCTTCATCTCAGAGCCTGGTTGCTGAAGGCCTAGACCTTCAAGATTTGCATCTTTCTCAGCAGGTGAAGGATATCCTTCATGCTTCCAGAAAGCCTTCCACTAGACGTTCCTATGCTTTTAAATGGAAAGGGTTTACCATTTGGTGTGCAGAGAAGGGTCTTAACCCTCTTGCAATACCTCTGAATTCTTTACTAGAGTATTTGCTGCATTTATCCCATGCAGGCCTTAAAACGAATTCAGTAAGAGTCCATTTGAGTGCTATTGCAGCATCCCTTAAGCCTCTCAATGTTCAGCCTATTTCCTCTCATCCTCTTATTGCAAGATTCATGAGAGGCCTTCTTTTAACTAAACCTCCCATTAGACCACCTCCAGTGGCATGGGACTTAAATTTGGTTCTTGGCCAGCTTATGAAGCCATCCTTTGAACCCTTAGCCACTACCTCCTTGAAATTTCTTTCCTGGAAGGTTACTTTTCTGATTGCAGTCACCTCAGCTCACCGCATCAGTGAGCTGCAGGCCTTGGTGGCTAATCCTCCTTATACAAGGTTCCATCATGACAAGGTAGTCCTCAGCAATGTTCCCTCTAATTTTCTGTAGGCTGTGTGCACATAAAATATCAGCTGTGTGCAGCTTTTGAAGGAAGGTTAAATTTTTGTGTGCCACATAATGACACTCGGAGTTATATACTTTAAGATTTGACTGCACGTCAGAATACAGTATGTACACCACATTGATTTTAATCAAATTAAATGAAAATAGACGATTACTAAATGAAGCGGGAAATTTCTAGTAATTACAATCATAACTTTTAAATTTTAAGACGTCTGTGTTGTTTTCTATCAGAATCAGAGCCATAATTTTTGTGCGCTCTGTTGTAAAGTATGTGCGCTCGCTCGGCGAGGTGTGTGCGTGCGCACACGCGCACAGCTTAGAGGGAACAGTGGTCCTCAGGACTAATCCACACTTTATGCCTAAAGTGGTCTCACCTTTTCATCTGAACCAAGAGGTGTATTTACCTGTCTTTTTTCCAGGACCTCATGCATCAAGTGCAGAGAGGAATCTCCATACCCTGGATTGTAAGAGAGCGCTCGCTTTTTACTTACAAAGGACACAGCAACATAGAAAGTCCTCTCAACTCTTTGTTGCTTTTGATCCCTCTCATTTGGGACTTCCAGTCTCTAAGAGAACTCTGTCCAATTGGATTGCTCAGTGTATTTCTTTCGCCTACCAGAGTAAGAACCTTTTTCTGGAGGACAATGTCACAGCTCACAATGTGAGAGCCATGGCAGCCTCTATGGCTCATCTGAACTCTGTGTCCATCGACCAAATCTGTCGAGCGGCCACCTGGGCCTCAGTTCATACCTTTACAGCCCATTACTGCTTGGACAAGGACTCCCGCCGGGTTGCCTTGTTTGGTCAGGCTGTTCTCAAACACCTGTTCCATACCTAATCAACTCCTACCCCACATCCCTGGTTGGATGCCCGAGATCCATGGGGGCAGGTAGAGCCCTTTTCAGGGACTCACAACCTTGGAGATCTCCCTGGCAT
Source organism: Ichthyophis bannanicus (assembly GCA_033557465.1). NCBI lineage: Eukaryota > Metazoa > Chordata > Amphibia > Gymnophiona > Ichthyophiidae > Ichthyophis > Ichthyophis bannanicus. The sequence continues at coordinate 280,101,698 of CM066041.1, forward strand.
CTCTAGCTGGGGGAGTCTCCATATGTGAAGACTCATTCCTGCTTGTTCCTGGAGATAGCACAGTTACTTACCTGTAACAGGTGATCTCTGGGAACAGCAGGAATAAGTCTTCACAACCCACCCACCTCCCCTAGGAGTTGTATCTGTCTGTCTATCTATCTTTCCTTTCCTCTCTCTCTCTTTGTCTCAGCTTAAAACTCGAACTGGAGAGAGGCGGTTGGGAAAGGCGGGAAGGTAGCATGCAGGTGCTGTGGGATGCTCCCAAAAGCTTTCTTTCTGGACGCTGGGGAGCGTTCCCGCGCAGGCTCCGTCGGTACCGATGATACCCATATGTGAAGACTTTTTCGTGCTGTTCCCAGAGATCACCTGTTACAGGTAAGTAACTCTGCTTTCTCTGTCTCATCTGCTGGCAGGGGGACACAACCCCCTAGTCTGGACTGGTCTAGCAGGATTCCAGGAAAGGAAATTCTCGGTAAGTAAAATTTCTCCTGCTGCCCCATCACCTTAAGTTATAAATTTAGATTGTAAGCCCTCTGGGAACAGGAAAATACGTATTGTGCCTGAATGTAAATTGTTTCGAACTACTGAAAAAAGGCATCTGCTAAATCCATATCCCTAATATTACTCTCCTCTTTCTACTAGTAATCTCTCTATGCACCTCTCGTATACTATTAGCTTTTTCAGTGCTGTAGTAAGAATGTTACTTTGGCAGTATTAAAAGGAAGCAACTAGCATCTCCTCTTTTGGATTTTGCAGTGTGGGCAGGAAATCCTGATACTTTTTTGGTAACATTAGATGTGGTTTCATTGTATACCAGTATTCCTCAAACGGCAGCATACAATGTAGTTGAACAATCACTACATCAGCGGGGTGATTTAACAGAGGCTATGATTTCTATATTATTGAGATTATCTCGCTTGGTGATCTTTCAAAATATCTTTCAATTTCAGGAAGTCATTTATCAACAAATCGCAGGGGTTGCTATGGGCGCCACCTGCGCACCGTCTATTGCAAATCTATACATGGCAGTATTCGAGAAGAGCTGGTTGGAGTGCTCTTCCTATAATGCCAATATCATCATTTGGAGGCGATTTATAGACGATGTTTTTTTACTCTGGCGGGGAACAGAAGAGGCACTTTTGTCTTTTTTTGATTGGTTAAACTCTCGGGACCCACATATAAAGTTTACCGTTGAGTATAATAAGGATACCATTAATTTTCTAGATGTGAAAATTATCCGGGGCATCACAACCTGGAATACATCTATTTTCCAAAAACCTACTGATCGTAACACTTTCTTACATTTCACCACTGCTCATCCGCGATCATTAAAGGAGGGATTGCCTTTTTCTCAGTTTCTCCAATACCGAAGAAATTGTTCAGAGATTTCTGATTTTCGAAATAAATCAAAACAATTGATGAAGAGTTTTTTGTCTAGAGGGTATCCAGAACCAGTGATACGGAAGGCTTACACTAGAGCCCTCTATAATGATCGTCGGCTTTTGTTATCAGCCTCAGGACAAGTACAGCATTTGAAATATGGGTTTGATGAGGAAACGATCAATTTCATTACCCGTTTTTCACCATTGAGTCCATCAATTCAAAAAATAGTCCGTACCCATAGTAAAATTTTAAGTACAACTCCAGGACTGAAAGATAAAAAAATCCGGTGCGTCTGGAGTAGGGGACAGAATTTTAAAGAGCAGTTGAGCCCCTCAAAACTTCGTCCGGTAGATAGCACTCAGGAAAATATTACAACATTGGGGCATAAAAGATGTGGCTCCTGTAGTATCTGTGTAGTGACTCTTGAAGCGAGTGCCTTTGAATATCATGGAGTAGTGTATCAGCTGATGAAAGCTACCACATGTCAATCAGTTTTTGTTATCTATGGCATTCGTTGCCCTTGCCAGCTGCTGTACATAGGTAAGACCATTAGACCTCTGAGGCTACGACTAGTAGAACATCGCAGTCGGTTAAATAGAGTGGAGTGGAGGAGTGGCCTAGTGGTTGGGGCAAGGTACTTCAGGCCGGAAGGTCGGGGGTTCAAATCCCACTAGAGGACAGCAACCTTGGGCCGGAAGGACTGGGGTTTCTAGTCCCACAGGTGCTCCTTGTGGTCTTGGGCAAGCCACTTAACCCTCCATAGCCCATGTTCCCTGTAAAATAGTTCTCTGTGTGCTGTGCTTTCCTGTCTAATCAATGTGTTTACCTCAAAAAATTTCCTGTCATGATTTGACAATTTCCAATCTGTAATCAAAACCGCTGCTGATCGCTGGAAGTAGCGGTATACAAATGTATACTAAATAAATAAATAAAAATAACAAAGTCCTAGAGGCACCATTAGTGCAACATTGTCTCAAGGAAAACCATAGCTTTGAACAGCTACGTTGCTTCGCTATAGATCAAATCTTAGCACCAAGAGGAGGGAAGTCTAAAGAACAAACTTTGTTAAAGGAGGAGCAGCGCTGGATTTTTACATTAAATACTGTAAAGCTGTATGGTTTGAATGCATCAATAGAGTGGTTTCATTGTGTTTAACATTTGTTTTCATGATTTTATCACTAATGAAGGGCATCCCTATCAAGGGGGAGGAGTTAGGTTGTGGGGTTTAAAAAGCCTGTTGGAACACTTTACACCGCATGCGCGGCGTCTTTTCACAGTTTACGAAGAGGAAGGAGAAAGATTTTACCTCTCGTTTTGTTAAGAGCCAATGTGGTTCTCAAGGTAAACATTCATTGAGAAATTCAGAGAGTCTTCACCAGGGACATTTTAATTAATAATATTTAATGGAATTTGAAAACATTCATATGATGTTTATATTTTATAGGTCAGCTAATAGCGAATGTGTGCATTCCCCTGAAGAAACTTGTATTGTGAAACGCTTGGGTACCTTAGAGTAACGGCGTTGGGATTTTTGTCACAGCTGCCAAGGAAGGCAGCCTTATCAGTATCCAAGTAATCTACGAGTTGGATTTGGCAAGGACGTAAACTTAAGCGGAGAGAAGATAAGTGCTTATATGATTGTGAAAGTTATGGTTTTTGCCACTTACCCGCAGACAAAGATTTAGTCTGGTGAATTTTTTGAAGAGACTGTAAGGCAACCTTCTGTATGTGATATTAAGAACACAATATGTTTTTTAATTTTAAGAAATAGTATCAAAAAAGAAACAGTATCAAAAAAGAAGAAAAGAATAAAAAAGTACAAAGAAATTTATTAAGTTATTATGACAACTGATGACTATAAAGAATAAAAGAGGAAAACGGTACAAAATGAGGGTCGTTGATGTGAACAGCAGCTAAATTTTGACATTGAATATTCAAGTCTGACAAATTGCTGCGAAGTTTTATACTGAGACCCAAGTACCGAATAAAGTTTTCAGTTAGATTCCACGAGTTGTAGTTTGAGCACATAATCACTTTGTGTCCTTCAGTAATGATCGGCTCACTAAATTAGACCATACTGAATAGTTGGTGTTCTCGGAGAAAGCATAGTTTCTCCAGGGACAGCAGGAATCAGTCCTCACAACCCTCCCGGCTCCCCTTGGAATTGCTCCTTTACCATCTTTTATTTTTGCCATCTTTTAGCTATGTCATCTGACTGAGCAAGATGGCACCCTTGGGCTGGAATGGGACCACGCATGCGTGGTAGCAGCTCTGAAAAACTTTCTTTGAAAGCTGGGGAGATGCTTCTGCGAGGGCTCCATCGGTGCCAACATCACCCATATCTGATTCCTGCTGTCCCTGGAGAACACCTGTTACAGGTGAGTAACTACGCTTGCAGAGAAGTCGCCCCATTCCTTAGCCCCTACTTCTAAAGGTTCACTAAATAAATTTTCACTTTTGAAAGTGACATAAAATTGCCTCAAAAAAGGTCATTTGCAACTGTTCTTAGGTTTCTGCTAAGACATATCCCATTGTGCTATTTTCTCCAGGTTCGTGCCTATGGCTTTATAACCGATCGTTACAACGAATATTCAGATAATTATTATGACAAAGAGAAGAAAGAAGTATTCCTTTACGTAAACCATGACTTCCTGCTGGAACGTGATCTGTGGAAGAAACTTCACGAGGAACAGATAATCCACCTCTACCAAAGAGATTAACTACGGCAAGATGGGAAAGAGAAATGCCCCGGATTGCAGGGTTTTACAAAAAGACATGCCTTGTGCAGTGCTGGGTTCTGCACTTTTTGTTTTGCTCCCCAGCTGCAGTCTAAAGTTGCAGGTGGGGGTCTTTTGTTTCTCTGCAGAAGTTAAACTACTCAGATGGCTAGCATTCAAGAATCTATGTGTGGAAAGCTGAACAGACTCTCCATGAGCCCTATTTATTTCCATTTGTAACATTGTAACAAGTATCTATAGGCACAGATCGATCAGTCTCCATGCAAATACCTGAGCATGCCAGGAGAGGTATAGCACTGTTGAAACTCAGCGTTAAAAACCATCATTTTGCCTTTCATGGCGACTACGCTTACTTAAACTTCATAGCTATGAGCAAAAAGGTAAAAGAAAAAAAAGCTTCACCACCTTGCCTAGGATTCAGGGTGCTGTTTTTTGCTGTATGACAACCTGTATTGCTAGGAATAGAGTTCACTTGGCCATCAAAATACTCTTAAATGTCAAGAGGTTTGCCTCCTATGTCATGCACGCTACAGTTCTAGAGTCAACCTGAACCTTTTCTGACTAGTCAGTCCACATTGTCTTTCTGTACTGTAAATCCAGGTCCCCATTCTCCTACATCAGACAGGATCAGCCCACACACAGTTATCACATAACCATAAATGTATCTCCTGAGAAACATGTTTTGTGAACTTCACTATAAAAAATTAATATTGGAAATTAAGGTATTTGATAGTTAAAAAGTAAAATTTGATTTTTATTGTGGGAACGAAGATTTTTTATTTTTGTTGTTGTCATTGTTTTCATCATAAAAGTCAAAGTAGTATATAATCCTGCATTTATAGAAGACCCTAAACCAAGGAGCTTTACAAATAAAATTGTTATATACATGAACAAGTCTCAGATTTTAAAGAATTATTATCTAAATAGATGCTTGAGGCATCAGGAGATGAGTGACATGCTCAAGGTCACGAGAAGTTCAATGGGTGAAGCAGGATTTGAACTCTGATCAGCTGGCTTCCCTCCCATTACTCTGATTACAAAGTTACAGCCTCTGTCGTACATAGGTGGGTGCTCATTGCACAAAGGCTTGCAGACCATATGAAAACAAAAATGTGAAACTTTATTATTCTCTGCTTTCAGTCCTCCCCTCTTCCCAGTTCTACCCTGCCACCCTTCTCTTCCACACCTCCTGCCCCTCCCTTCCTCTTATTGCTATTCATTTCACCTGTCTGTCTTCCTTTTCAGGAAAGAGAAATAAACGGCCCGGGTTGAAAATTCTTACATAGCATTGGAAACATCTGAGATTGCAATATACACCTTTTCATATATTTGAGTAAGACAGGTGCAGTGTAAATGATGCCAGTTTTCTAGAAGAGGTACTCACCAGCTGCTGTGAGGAAAAAGGATATTTCAAAAGGCTTCAGGTTGGAGACCTAGCTGAAAACCACCTGCTGCGAGGTCTTTCCTTACAATTTATGCCTTTTTGAAATGCCAAATAAGGTTTAAGTGGATTAAAGCAGCTGACTGTCTCTTAGTCACAGGAGCACAGTTCCTATACTAAAAGGTGAACAAACACTCAGGTCTTCTACTGCCTAAAATAAAAGTCCCATAATCACAAAAGAACAATTCCTGATACATGGGGAGGGAGGTGGGGGAAGATGTGGATTCACCAGCCCTTGTTTCTCCAAGCTGCCTCTCCCTCCTTCCAGCCTGTCAGAGACAAAAATCGTGAATCACTTCATAAGCAGCCAATGAATCAGCGATTTGCGGAAGAGCAAGAACCATTGATGGACTAGGAATCTGCAGCGCCTTTTCCAGTCCATGCTAAAGGCTCACCTCATTGAGGCTGCTTTTGGATCCTGCTCCGCTTAGTCTCCTATCTATCTCCATACCTTTCCCTAGTTGTCTTCACCTGCAGTATTGTCTGTCTTAATTAGACTGTAAGCTCTGATGAGCAGGGAGCGTCTTTTATATGTTTCTGTATAGTGCTGCACTATGTAACGTAGCACTATATAAATGTTTAATAGTAGTAGTGGTAGGTAGTAGTTTAAAGTGACAGGGAAATAAAAAAAATGGCATGTGCAGGGTAACTGTATAAATTCGTTAACGTCTTTTTATGCTTGTATTTCATGCCTATTTTATAAAAGGCAAGTACAACATACTAGCATAAATGGCTGAAACTGCAGGTTAATTTAGGGTACAACCACTTCTACTGGTCCTAGGCTTGGTGTACTGTAAACGCCCTCACCTATATTTGTAAGCAACATGCATACAGCCATAGTATTTTATAATTTATGCATTTAAGTTTGTGTTTCACCCAAGCTCCACCCCAGTGACATTATGTGTAATTGGATGTGTGCACATACGTACAGAATCACGACTGCATCATTTATGTACACGCATGACGATATACTCGTGACTAAAATACCTAGATCCATGCCCAGTCTTTATGTGTAAATCTAGGGGGCTTTTTATAAAAATTACCCCTAGGTATTTTTCTTTCCGAAAGAGAAAGCTCTCTCATAGCAAAATGTTTTGTGTCATTTTAGCGCATGAAAAAAAGCAGAAAATAAAGCAAAAAAGAAAAATGTGCATTTGTTTCCATATCATGGGCATAACAGTCAATTTCTCAGGTCCCAAGAATCATGTCTTACGTGACGTGGAAATATTGGCTGTTCTTGGCCTGGACTATAATATTACTTTTAACAAGTTTCAGTACAAGAACGTATGTTAACATAACTACCATACTGGGTCAGACCAAAGGTTCCTTGAGCCCAGTCTCCCATTTCCCCTGACGGCCAATTCAGATCACGCGTATCTGACCGGATCCCAGTGAGCATATAGATTCCAGTCTGCTTACCTCCAGGGATGATCTGTGGCTTTCCTTACGTCTACCTGGTTAAGAACAGCTTATGGACTTTGGAACTTGTCCAAACCTTTAAGTCTAGCTCCACTAACTGCTTTACCACAATCTCGGGCAAATTCCAGAGCTTATGTGTGGCGTGCTATTTGTTTTATAATTTCCTATGTAGTAACTTATGGCATATCCCCATGTCATTTTTTTTTAATGATAAAGTATACAACAGGTTTATTTACATTTCTAGACCACATTTTCACAAAGCTCTCAGACATGAACAATGTAAATGCCCAGCTAAAAGTACAGTAAGCTGAAGAAATAATACAAAACCCTAAAGGCATAAGAAAAACCCCACATTTTTAACGCCCATTTGCCATCCTAAAGGATATATGTTTATAAAACGCCATCAAATCTTATGCCTCCCGCATATGTGAAAAATGCAGCGTGGAAGCCGCAAAATCTGAGCAGCATCTGGAGGAGGAATGACCAACACTAGCCCTGCAGATACCACGCTGGACTAGCACTTAGCGCAGTGACCTGCAATTCCTGCATTGGCAGGAAACACAGGTACTCTTGTGCTGCCTGCCGGTGCAGGGATTGTAGGAGCAAGTGGCACCTGTGCGACGCCGCCCCCCCCCCCGACACTCCTTACTTGTAGATGTGTGCCGGTGCCTCAGATCTGCTGATATGGGGCACTGCCTCCGGCACCAATACCAATCCTCCTCTGTCCCCCCTTCAGCATCCCTCCCTCTTACCCCCGCCCCGCCAGACAGCAGCCAAGCCCGTACTGAGATCTTCTTGCTAGGGGGAACACTGCATGTCTGGGGCCATTTTAGATAGCGATGGTGATGGGGGCAAGAGCAGGGAGGATTGTTTCTGCCCCTGCAACCCTAGACCCACCAGGGGTATTGAAGGTAAGGGCTGGGGGGATGGAGGGTAGTCTGACTGGCTAGCCAGCATTCTTTTGTCATAGAAAAGGGGGTTGTGGGTATCCTGGTGGTGGGACAAAAAGGGAGGTGCCTCGAGGACCCCCCCCCCCTCCCAGATGGCAGCACTATGGAGTTGGCTGCTGCCCGGGGAGGGACTGAAGGGGAGATGCAGGAGGATCAGTGCCGGTGCCGGTGCCCTGGATCAGCAGATTCAAGGCACTAGCAGCCATTTACAAGTGGAAGGGGGACAGAAGGGTCATAGGACTAAACGGCATTATCTGAAGCTGTGGTTGGGATGAACTGGACAGCCATCAGTGAACATTTAGAGACAGCCATCATGTGAACAATCACCACATTCCCCCCTCCCCCTGTGATCCCACTTCCCCCCTCCTCTACTGAGCAGAATGCAGATATCACAGAAAAATGCCTACAATATCTACATTTCGACTGCGTTAGCCGTCATCACAACATGCGAGAACAATTAGTGCCACAGTGACACCTAACACACCTTAGTAAATAGCCCCCTAAGCATTATGGTCCTCTCAGGCTAATCTTTTGACTACTCCCCATCCATCACACTTTTAATTTGAAACCCCTTTATCAGCCTTTATGTTTCTGGCACCCTTTTTTTTGAAGGCTCTCCCCTTAGACCTCTGCCTAGAACATTCCATTGCCAAATTTAAGGTAAGCCTTAAGACGGCTTCTCCATCAGGCTTTTGGGACCATAGAATAAAGCAAGGGAGGGTTCTATATGTCCCTTTTCTCCCTTACCCCATCTTCTCTTTTTTTCTCTTATACTGGTTGAAACTGCACACCACCTTGATGTCCCATGGTGCAAAGGCAGTTAAGCAAATTCTCTATTTAAACATTAAAGTGGTTAGTTTAGAAGCTTTATCCATGATGTAAACATGTATGAACAGCCATATAACATGTAAGTCATGTGCATGTGTTAATAGCCATTTTAGAATGTGTCCAATTTACACATGGATGACCATATCACATAGAAAGTGGACAGGAGCACAGGGTCAGCATGGCCCAGTGTGCTGTGCAAGCCATGCACCCACATAGGGTGGCAGAGTGATTGACAGGGTCCAGCTGTGTGGTAGGCAAGCAGCAGTGGACAGCAGGAGACGACTTACAGGCGGTAAAAATCAGCATGGACACCAGATGCATGCATGCAGCCCCGGCACTCCCCTTGGCACACCCATACACAAACCCACCTAACCTTTGATGTCACCTGACCCTTCCTATGAGAAACACAGACCACCACCCTATATGCCTGATTCTGGAAACAGGGGGACCTGGAGTGCACCAGAATGCACCATTATGTTACCCTGTTAATAGACACTTTTCCACTTGTTACTTTTCAAACTGGCAATGGTAAAAGGTAAGTTAAGGGGGGAGAGGGAGCAGGGGAAGGGGGACGGAAGCTGCAATGGGGAAAAGGAGGCAAGTTTGAAAAAGTTCTGGGGGTGCTGATCTGGTGGAAAATCACCTCTGACAGCATCCAAGCTTTGGCTGCATTGTGCAACAGACCATGGCAGAGCTCAAAGGGAGCTCATTTCAGAGATGATAATGAACCAGATGAAGACTGTTTGTTTGCTTGGCCTGCCTACCAAGAGGTAAAGTCTTAGCGTTATAAGCATCAGCTAATTCTGGTGATGGGGGAAAAGCTCTGAGAAATGCAATAAACTTTGAATAGGCAGAAGCCTTTTGGATATAACTTCTGTACTTGTTGATGATGGGAGAATCTGGGCGTGCAGAGTAAAAGTACAATGTCAGCATTTAAAGGCAAGCTGCACAGAGGACAATCATCTGAAATCTACTTTTATCATAGGGGGTGGGGACTGGGGAGATTCCGTTACTGCCACCCATGCAGTCCAGTAAGAGAGATGGTGTGGAGGTGCTGAGCTGTGAGGGATGGATAGAGAGGGAGAAGCTAGACTAAGCAGTAGACAGAGAGGGTGAAGGGTGGAAAGAGATGCTGGGCTCTGAGGGGTCCAATACAAAGAAAATCCCCTTCGGCATCTAAGTGTGTGGGGAGTTCCAAGAAGGACTTTATGACCAACAATGTGGTCTACATTCCGTGGGGCTTCTGCCAGATAAGGTTCTAAAAACTCCAAGAAACTTAAGCGAATAAAATGGACATGGTAGTCATTCAAGAGTGACTAGTCCAGAGGTTCCCAACTCCAGTCCTGGAGGGCCAAACACCATTCAGGATTTCAGGCTGTCCCTAATAAATATGCATGAGATGCATTTGCATGCACTGCCCCCATTGTATTCAAATGTATCTCATGCATATTCATTAGGGACAGCCTGAAAACCTGAATGGTGTTTAGCCCTCCAGGACTGGAGTTGGGAACCTCTGGACTAGTTCCTCTGCTATTTGTCCGCCAAAAATAAGTTTGGGTGTGTTCTGCACTGTGGGGCGATCTTTGGGCTCTGAGGGGTGATAGAAGGTGAAATTTGATCAAATAAAGAGGGAGTAAAGAAAGACGTGGAAGGAGCTAAAAGGGAAAGATCAATATATCAGCGACAGATCGGGAAAGGAAGATGACAGGAAGAGCAAGGAGAAATAGCAAATGGACGGCACACACTGAAAAGAGGGTTGAGAGAAGACAGTGCTCATCAAAAGTGGTATTGGGGCTATTGTGACTGAAAAAATAAAATGCCCAGACAAAGGTAGGAAAAAAAGTATTTTATTTTGAATTTATTAACTGTAATATGTTAGTTTTGGGAAATGTTGATGCTGAAGGCTGTGTTTTGTTCAGTACATGAGGAAATGTGCTTCTATCTTTATTTCTCCAGTGTTGCCATAAATGACGAGCTTGACTTCTTGGGGTTCCCAGTTCCATTATTGTCTCAATTTCTAATTTGTGGTCCTTTATTTTGAATTTGGTGAGAGTCTGTGTGATTTGTATGCATAACTGAGGTATGGTATGCTGTTAGCATGTAGTTTCTGTGTAGAGATCTGTAGCAGTCCCACTGGTTTCATTTTCCCAGTAGGGAAGGCATTGGTATTCTCTAAGCTATATTGGTTTAATATTTGTAGTACTGCCTTTTCATGGGTAGGACAAGTGCTGTGATAGTCTTGCTGTTATGTTATGGCAGGTTTGCTATGCACGTTGGTCTTTTGGCAGGGTTTTTATAGTACTTCCTCATGTATATGGTAGTTGGCGCTGGAGGGAAGTCATGTAGAAATCTGGCAATTTCTAACCCCACTGCACATGTAGATGTTCAGACATTCAGGGCCGGATTTACCTATACGCCATGTACGCCATGGCGTAGGGCCCACAGCTGGCAGGGGCCCACAAAAAAAGAACAAGTTAATTTTTTTTAAAATAAAATTAAAAAAAAAACCTGCTGGCTGCCGCCGCAGGGCCCCCTCTGCTGCCGCGGCAGCACCGACTGACCCACGGGGGCCCCCTCTACAAGCTGAATCCGTCGGTTCGTTCCTTCCTCCCTCCCTCCATGCAGGCTGTGAGAGACGCGAAAGGAGAGTGTCTCCTCGCGTCTCTGTTAAGCCCGCAGGGGCTGATGGGAAAGTTCCCATCAGCCCCTGCGGGCTTAACAGAGACACAAGGGAGACACTCTGCCTTCGCGCCTCTCACAGCATGCACGGAGGGAGGGAGGAACGAACCGAAGGATTCAGCTTGTAGAGGGGGGGCCCCCGCGGGTCAGTCAGTGCTGCCGCGGCAGCAGAGGGGGCCCCGCGGCGGCAGCCAGCAGGTTTTTTTTTTAAATTAAATTTTACTTTAGGCCGACGGGGGTGGGGGGGGGGTAGGACTGGTAATGGGCTATTGGGGGGGGGCTGGGACTGGAAATGGGCTGGGGGGCTTAAGGCTAGAGGTGGGTTGATAGGGTTAGGACTGGTAATGGACTGTGGGCTGTTGGGGGGGGCTTAGAACTGGCAATGGGCTTTGGGGGGGGGGGGTTAAGAATGGTAATGGGCTGTGGGCTGATGGGGGCTGTCTGTTAATGGGCTATGGGGGGCCTAGGACTGGAAAGGGGCTGGGGGGGTTAAGACTGGAGGTGGGCTGATGTGGTTAGGACTGGTCATGCGCAGTTGCAGGGGTAAAGAACTGTAAATGGGCTTTGCGGGGGTTAAGACTGGTAATGGACTTTGGGGGGGGGGTAAGACTGGTAATGGGCTTTGGGGGGGGGTTAAGACTGGTAATGGGCTGTGGGCTGATGGGGGCTGTCTGGTAATGGGCTATGGGGGACTAGGACTGGAAATGGGCTGGGGGGGTTAAAACTGGAGGTGGGCTGATGGGGTTAGGACTGGTAATGGGCTGTGGGCTGATGGGGGGTTAGGACTGGCAATGGGCTATGGGGGGCTGACTGGAAATGGGTTGATGGGGTTAGGACTGGAAGTGGGCTGATGGGGGGTTAGGACTGGTAATGGGTTGTAGGGGGGGCTTAAACTGAAAATGGGTTGATGGGGGTTAGGACTGTAAGTGGGTTGATGGGGGGCTAGGACTGGTATTGGGTTGGGGGGTTGCTAGGACTGGAAATGGGCTGATGGGTGGCTAGGACTGGAAATGGGCTGATGCAGGGACTAGAAGGGAATGGATGCTGGGTGAGGCTGGAACTAGAAGGGAGCTGATGTTGGGGGAGGATTAGAATGGGATGGGGCTGGAAGAGTAAAACGGAGAAGGGAAAAATATTTTGTGTGGGAGGGATAAAAAATCTACAATTGGCCGGGTATTGGGAGAGTAAGTGGGGATTGAGGATGGAGGGGTAAAATTTGAGTGGATGAAATAGGAATGAGGAAAGAGCAAAAGGAGAAAGATTAGTATGTTAAAGCAGATGTAGAGAGAGAATGGAAAAAAAATCTAGAAGAGAGAAGAAAGGACAAATGGACAGCAGACGATGGAGAGTTAGCAGAAGACACGAAGAAACCAGAAGAAAGTGGCTGGAGCAATTGCAGCTGAAAAAAATGCACAAAAGGTAGAAAAAATATCTCTTTATTTTGAATTTATTAATTGGAATATGTCAGCTCTGGTAAATGTGCATCATTAACGTCTGCGCTTTGTTTAGTACAAGAGCAAATTAATGTATAGTTTTATTTCTACAGTGTTGTACTTTCCAAGTTTGGGATTCCCAGTTTAATTATTGTCTTCCTGTTTCTAAATTGTGATTACTTGTTTGATGGTCTATGTTCTGCATGTGTAACTGAGCTGAGGTGTTCTGTTTATATAATTCCTATTTGACATTGCCACTTGTTCTCTTTCCCCAGTAGGTCATGTATTGTTGTTCTCTGAAATGTATTGGTTTAATATTTGCAGTGTTGCCTTTTGATTGGTAGAGTATGGTGCTTTGTGAGTCCTGGTAGTGCTGTTAGGATACGGCGGGTTTGCTATTGGTTCTAAATGGGCAGTGTTTGTAGTAGTTCCTAATGTGTCTGGCAGTTGGCACTGGATTATAGTAATGTAGAAATCTTTTAGTCTTTCTTTATCCATACACTCATTAAGAGGCACGTTTACTAAAAGTTAGTATATGGTAACATTATGCAAATATTTATGCAAATGAGGCCCCTTATGCAAATGAGGCCCCGCACCCCCCTTGGGCCGCCCCTGCTGGGGGCCCACAATTTTTGTTGGTGTAGGGCATCACTCAAGGTAAATCCGGCCCTGCAGACACTCATACACTTAGTTATTGTTGGGACAAAAATGACAGAGGCAGGTGGCACCTTATAGGCTGACAAATTTATCGAAGCATGAGGCGTCACCTGCCTCTGTCATTTTTGCTACTCCAGACTAACACAGCAGGCCCTCGGGAAATTTCCATCATGTTGGGACAAAAGAGAGGCTTGTGAAGGGCTCCACTGGAATCCACTGGGGTAGTCAGGGGAGGGGAAACAGCACAGTAATCACATGCACAGAGCAACAAAAAAGGTAGCCACCGGTTGGTAGGACAACCATCTACACGTATATTCCCCATTTCACAAAGGAAATGCATATGTAAGTCACAAATTGTCCAGATGGACATGGAGGTAACAGATAAGAGTCCTCTGCAGGTGCATGTACACATCCAGGATTGCAAAATGGCAACATGTTAGATTAGCGATGTATCAAATGTTCCCAAATACATGTGCATGTTGTGACATGGCTGCACTTCCACATATAAAAGATGCCGAGCTTCCCCCATTGATGATCACGCAGCCTACAATCAACACCTCTCATCTCACCGTGAGACAATCACAACCACAAGGAAGCAATACCACACTGATATGCTCAAAAGATCTTTAAACAAACCTCGCGACCTCTTCAACCTGGTCAAATCACTATCAAAGGAACCATCTTCAGAAGAGAAGATATCCACCCACAGGAATTTGCTGATTACTTACAATCAAAACTTCTACAAACAGAAGAACTCTCAAAAACCACTGTACACAAAACAACCTGCATAACACCCCTATCTGCACTTACCACACCCTCTGCTAAACACATTGAAGACACAATCGCCTCACTCAACACCACGACTGCACAAACCGACCCGTGCCCAGCCTTCTGGATAAAGGATCTCCGAAGCTCATTTAGCCCTTTCATTGCAAGAATCATTGACCTCTCCTTTACATCTGGCTCCTTCCCATCTGCATTAAAGCTCACATCCATTAGACCTCTGCTAAAAAACGCGAAACTAGACCCTAAACGGCCCGAGTCCTACAGGCCAATAGCCAGCATCCCCCTTCTAGCAAAGATCTTTGAGAAAGAGGCACAAAGGCAAATCCAAGACCATATAGATTCCGCAGCCCCCCTGGACCATTCCCAACACGGCTTCAGAGAATTCCATGGTGTTGAGACACTACTTACTACTCTATTCAATGATGTTCTCACCACCATTGACAACCTACAGCAAGGCGTCGTACTAATCTTCTTGGATATAGCAGCAGCATTCGATTCAGTAAACCATGAGATCCTCCTCGGTCGACTAAAAGAAAAAGGCATCTGCAACTCAGCACTCGAATGGTGCAAATCATACCTCGACACCAGAATGCAATATGTGAAATCCGCAACAGGAGAATCCAAACTCTTCCATCAAAAACAAGGCGTTCCACAAGGGTCCTCTCTCTCTTCCCTCATGTTCAACATCTATATGCAGCCGATCTGCAATATCATCAGATCATTCAATGTGAGATGCATGGTATATGCAGATGATATCCTACTCTACATGCCATTTTCCACAAAGCAAATGGATTTACTGCCTATAACGAATTGCTTCAATGCAGTCTCTGAATGGCTCCTGTCACAGAACCTCCGCATTCAGCACAAGAAAACTGAGGTTCTCTTTATCTCCAGAGACCCCAACTTCACCCCACCACCATATATAAACGTCAAGGGAGCTGAACTATACACCAAGGAAGCAATAAAATACCTCGGAGTAACACTTGACCATCGGCTCAACATGATACCACACATAAATAATATCGTAAAAGCTGTGTATTTCAAGATACGCACTCTCAAGCACCTACGTTCCCTTCTTGACCCAGAGGACTTCAGAACCATTTACCAAGCACTAATCCTACCTCATTTTGACTTCGCCAACTCAATTCTTCAAGGACTCCCACAATCCACCTTGAGCCCATTGCAGCTCGCTATGAATGCTGCAGCAAGGGTTCTTCAAGGAGCATCCAAGAGTGAACATATCACACCTATCCTCAAACAGCTCCATTGGCTCCCCATACATGGAAGGCTGATGTTCAAAACCCTCATTCTTACATTCAAGGCCACCAAGGGTATATCTTCCAACTCACTCTCCGAGCTCATCCAATCTGTACCACCAAACAGAATTAGAAGACAGGCAGCATTAAGCTCCTTAGCATTACCAAAGGCCATAACAACATGCAATCTATCAACAGCGAACAGAGCTTTCTTGTTTTGCGCACCAAAGTGCTGGAACTCCCTCCCTTCTGACATCCGTACCATAACCGACTTAACCCAGTTTAGGAAGGCCCTTAAATTCATCCTATTCACCAAATACTACCCCATATGAAGTTAACATATTAGTCCCACTACATATCCAACCACTTGTTCCTTTTCTTTTCTTCCTCGCCCCAGCACCCTTGCTAAGTCATGTACATAGTTCGAGTATGTTATCTAGTTAACAGATTGCATATTCCATGTAAATAGCTCTCCCATGTTGCTCCAAGTTTATACTCCTGTTATATGTAATACCGAACAGCCTGTTGTTCTGTTTTGTTTATGTTCTCTGTGAACCGCGCTGATGTCAAAGAGTGCGGTATATAAGAAATTAAAATAAATAAAATAAATAAATATAAAGGTAGTGGGTGTTCCGGTCTTAAGGTAGCATTTCAGGTTATCGCGCGATAGAGGGAGCCGTGGCACATTAACGCGCGTTAGCATTAATTAGGCACGCTGACCTGGAAACACAGCAACAGAGGTGTAGCACAATGGTTACTACATTGACTGATAAAACAGCAGTCATGACTTCAATCCCCCAGTGGGCTTAATGAGTAAGGCTGTCTGAGGCATTATCCTTTACTTTAAATCAGTGCTGTCTGAGGCATTTTCTTTTTTAATTTAAATTAGTGCTGCCAGCAAACACACCCTCACAGTGCCGTAACCTAAGGTGCCACATAAGGCACCCTATAAGGCACTCCAGAGGGCACATTATAAAGTGCACTGTCTGCCAAGGCACCTTATAATGTTCCCTATAGGGTGCCTTATAAGGTGCTTTATAAGGCGCCTTATGAGGCACCTTAAGGTTACAGCACTGTGAGGGTGTTTTTGCTGGCAGCACTAATTTAAATTATAAAAGGAAATGCCTCAGACAGCCCTATCAAATAACACCACTGTGGGATCAAACCCATGACCTCTGCCTCCACAGTCAGTGAAGTAACCAGTGGGCTACATCTCTATAGCTACTAACAAATCCCTGGCCGGCTACAGAAGGACTGCGCGCCACCACACAAACTGTCTGCTGTGGTTACCAGGATAGGGTTAACCCACCCATACCCATGATGCACTGCACATGCAGTGATGATCACAAGATGGGGTATGCACCCCCACAGCACCTCGGCCTGGTAGGGGGACCTGACCGTGTGTGTTACTGGCACAGAGTAGCTACAGACCATGACATTGTGTGGGTACTGTGCTCACCCTGAGGGCGAGGTGGGGCGCCCAGCACCAGGTCCACAGCACCTGGCTTAGCTGAGATAGGCTATGCTGCAGGTTGCCATCAGTGCCAGTGTGTGATAGGTAGTCCATGCAGATACACCTAGGATTCACCTGTGTCCATCCGTATTTCCCAGTCACGTCTAGCCCTTGTGGACTATGATGCACCCAGAATAGTGCATATCCTGTGTGGGTGCCATGGTCACATGATTTAAGTGAAGAGGGGGGGTGTTTGGACCCATAGGTGGAATATGTAGCACCACCCAACCCGCGCTCAGGGTGGGGGACAGGATCTCCCACCAACAGATCCACATTCTACATCCCTGCAATGGTGGCAGTAGAGGGGACCATCAACCCCAGTCCTGCTGGGGAACAGGCACCCTACAGGGCAGTCAATGCAGATCTGTATGCATCCATAAGGCAATGGCAGACAGACAGTAGGCTTGGAAATGCTCAGGTGCCCCCCACCACTATCTGACATTCTCCAGCAGCAAGCACAGTGAGTCTCCAGCCGCTGCACCCTGCAAGGTGTTCCAGCCATACACACATACTAACTGTAGACAGTCTGCTAGCTAGTCCATAGTGCATGTTCCTGGAGGAGATGCATGCACCCAAAACTGGGATGTGAGTGCACATACACCAAGCAGATAAGTCAGTGATTAGACCCCAGAAAAGAGAATCCATAAATATCACTTGAGAAAAATACTATATAGCACTATGGGGGAACCTAGCCATGCTGTGGTCACTGCTCAGTAAGGGTGAGAGTGACCTCCCAGCAGGACATGCTGTGGTCACCCTGTCCATGCAGGTGGTGGCCAGGCACTACAATGTCCCAGCCATTGCCCTATGCCTTGTGCAGATGCATCCTGCCCAGGCCACCCTGTTTGGGCCATACCTACAGTACCTTGCTCCTCATTACGCACATTGGAAGGCTAACAATGGAAACAGTGCAAGCAGTGTGGGCTCAGTAAGGTGTAGGCAGCCACAACACACTGGATAGACACACACACACACACTCCCACACCTATGCCAGCATTGTGCAAATATAGAGACTTTTGGCAGCCCTGGCCACCACACCAGTCCTGGGCACAGTGCAGGCATGGCTATGGTACACAATACTGTTGGGGTCACTCCCCAGGGTGGTAAACAGTGTCAGAAACCAAAACTGAAACACACTCCACAGATATCAGAAAGGTTGCTATGATGCAGCTCTATCAGCAATTTGTGATTAACTTAGGAATTGCTATCTGCCATTAATCATAGCAACCAAAGTTTAGGGTGGCATTGCTAAGGTATGCAAGTGCTAGTATTGGGAGATGCTGATGCACGCAGGGCCCAACAGCCTGACTCTCCATGAGGCTTTGGATAGTGGAGCCTGTGGGTGTGGGTGTTCATGCCCCTGTTGGCCGCTGCTCTAGGGCAGAGGTTCCCAACTCCGGTCCAGGTGGGCCAAACACTGTTCAGGTTTTCATGCTGTCCCTAATGAATATGCATGAGATAAATCTGCATACAATGGGGGCACCACATACTAATGCAGCACAGGCATATTTATTAGGGACAGCATGAAACCTGAATGGTGTTTGGCCCGCCAAGATTGCAGTTGGGAAACTCTGCTCTAGGGATTGCACATGTTTATGGTGTCTGTGCTCTGTAGAGTAAAATATAGGCGTTTCAGGCATGTTTATTTTATCTGCAATAAAGGTTCCGTCTTTATTACCACTGGGTAAAATATGGGGAAAGGGTTGGCAGGAGCCACAGCTGGGATGTGAACTTGTGACCTTCTGCTCCTGAACACAATGGCTGTTTGTACTGACCACACTGTTGCCACAGGGACAGTTAATTCCCTGGGGATACCATGACTGTTAGTCAGACAGACCCTGTCTGTTGCATTGCACGGCACCCACCTAAACGGGGCTAGGCCATGGTCTGCTGTGGGCAGATGCCACTGCCCCCTCTGCCACCAGCACCCCTCTGCCAACATGCTGCCATGCCATTATGCCGGTGGTGCTCAGTCCCAGGCCATCCAGTATGCCAGTAGGCAGCTGCCTATGGTGTGGGTTCTCGGGTAGGGGTGCCTACATGGACATGCCCACTTCCCCCCACACCGCCTGCCAATGTTATGTGCCCTTGGGGGTACCTGCTGGGTAATCTCCCCTGTGACACTGTGGGACACACACTCGTGCCCATGTTGGACCCTCGTCAGTTGCTGTCTTGCTGCTTTACAGTTTCAGCATTCCTATGTGCCACCTGGGCATCTGCCTAGCCCAAACTGTGCCCCAGCTGGACCACAGCATGTGTCACCTGCAGCCCCCTGTATCCCATTTACAGCGTCAGTACAGTTGCCGTTTCCTACGTTCCCACTCTGCTGTTGCTGCACATGTGCACGCCATAACAAACCTGCCCAATCTAAACGACAGAAACCCTGATCAGCACTATTTCAATGTGGGATCATTCACTTTGTAGGGGGACAGAGCATAGACCCTTCCAAACATGATATCTTAATTTATACGCTTTGTCAGTAGTGTTGCTTTATGTTTATCATTAATATCACTATTGGCAAGCTTAGTTATTGGGATTTCAGATGTGGTTCTGGTCCTTTTATATGTTTATTTGCCTCTTTGTTCCCTGCACATGTATCACAACTATCACTTTCTGGGTTTCCCTGCCTTTGCTGCACATTGCTGACTGAAATCATTTCTCTTTCCTGCAAATGTGCCTTAATGCAAGGGATTCACTGGCGTTAGTGTTCAGACCTGGATTTCACAGCATTAGTGTGCCTGGAGCCTCGCCCCGCCCACTCTCCGCCCTTTGACCCCTTCTCTCCACCCTCTGGGAAGCCTTACTCCACCCTTCAGACCCGGATTTCACAGCGTTAGTGTGCCTTAACGCCGCCGCTGCGTTATCATGTGATAAGTTACATTATCGCGTGATAACGTCACTTATCGCGCGATAATACCACCATTGCGACGTTAAGATGGATTAGTAAACATACCCCATAGTGTAGCTGGAGTTAGGCATCTTCTTATGAGAATTTTGTATTCTCTCTTTTACTAGCAAAGGGGCATCTGTAGGTAGGTAACTTTGCGGATTCCCTCTCCATTTTCCCCTCATCTAGCAGTCTGTTAAGCCAAATTACTTGTCCTTTTAGTAATGTGGGGGATAGGAAGGGGGGAGGGGCTTGTCCGCAGAGCATTTCACCAGTATGTTGTGTGGTCTGGGCTATAGTGCTTTGTACATTGAGGATTTTACAAGTCTACTTTGATCAGCTCTTTTTTTGTTGTTTTTGATTGGAAAATATTGACAAAAAACTCTATTCATGGTGAAATTAGCTCTGATATTTGCGGTAAATTGAATATTCAGACGCTGCCCTGTTATCCCTAAGTGGCAAAAGTTAAGCACCTTAAAGGTTGGCCTAGCTTTCGCCGTAGAAGCTAACCAGGTTGTGTCTGAACATCTCTGCTGCCCAGTTAATTCAATGCTAGTGGCCCCCCCCCCTTGTTTTTTTAAGTAATTGTTTATGTTTTTTTAAACAATTCTTAATAATGAAGTAAGGGCGGGGGTGGGGGGGAGTAATTAAAAAACAGCCTCAGTACCAATTGCGATTTCATGATTTATAATGAACACTTTCTTGCTTTACAAGTTCATGGATTTAGTTACTTTTGTAAACTATATATATTTTTAAAAAGTGTAATCAAAATGATCACCAAGCTAGATCCAGCTCATTGAAAAAAAACCTTCCAAAAGCGGTTTGGAGTGGGACATTGGAGGGAGACAGTTTTAATTGTTGATTTTCCAGTTACACAAAGAGAACATTAAAACGAAGACCACTTTTTGTCCTTCCCTCTCCCTGTATGTTAAGTGTGTGATTATTATTTTTAACAGAATTCAGTGGTTTTGTATTCTGCAATTACAGATGGAGAAATCTGGAAGAGCCTATGACAACAGGAGACTGTAACTGGGAAAGAGGATCTAAAAAGGAATTTTCTAACACAATATTCTTTTGACCAATTTCTTTTGCTAATGATAATGGGCATGTCCTATTTCGTTTTCAAAGTGAAACAAATTTTTTCAAAATTGTATTTGTATCCTTTAATTTCATTTGAAAAAATTGCCAGACCTCTTCCCTCCTCCCAAATCACACCATGGCACCAGTTTTTCCAAAGGTACCACCCTCCCTGGGCTTGCTGCCACCCCTGCCAGCCCCTCCAGCAAACACACCCACACTTTGCCTCATCTGTGATCTGGAAAACGTCAGGAGTAATTTCCATCACATTTACCTCACAGCGGCCATAATACAAAATGGCTCCGGCTGACCCAAGGCCACAACCTTTTAGGGCAGGATTACAAAATGGTGTTGGCATCTACTACCATTTAATAGTGTAACACCAGCAGCGCAGGAGCATCTGGGGATTGTGTGTCATTTTGTAGGCTCAAGGATGGGGCGCTCAGGGGTTGGAGGTTTCTTGAAATTCTGATGGTGTGCTATTTTTTTGCTTTCTTTTATTTCATTCCATTTTTATTGTGCACTATTGTAAAAGGAGTATGCACTGAAAAGAAGAAAAAAAAAAGAAAAGAAAAAACCTGAAAGAAAAACTCCATCAACTATATAAAAAAAAGCATCCTCCGCATCCTAACTGATTTGATGGACAGGGTTAGCACCAAAGGGCAGCTGTACACTTTTTACAAACGCTGCAAACATGCTGGGCCAGATATTGAGCAATGTGCATTTTCGAAGGGCTATGCGCCTTGTTGGTGCATAGCCCTCCCCACCGCCCTCTAACCCGGATAATCAATGCTGCGGCGAATGCATTGAATATCTGGGGATCTCCACACACGCTGGAAGCTGCCAAAGCTAACTGGGCAGTGGCGATATTGCACGCTGTCCGATTAGCTCCTGCGCCTTATAGATAGATGAGGGTTTTCCTCGCCTATCTTTTAGGCGCAGGTCGCTAACCGGGCAGCATGCAATATCGCCGCTGCCCGGTTAGTGACAGGCTTCGGACTGTCCCCAAAACGCCCCGATGCTAACTGGATAACATCGGGGCATGTAGGAGAGTTAGAAAGGGATATTCAACGGCAATATCCATGTAAATGCTGTTAACTATCCCCATTTAAGCCATTTACATACTTTACTGGGCTCTAAACCATGTAAATGCCTTTCAAAAATTGGGCCCACTGTATTTTGTTCCTAAATGAAGAGTCTGAATATTTATGCAGTTGGTCAGTGGGTTCAAGCTCATAAATCATACTGAGAGTAAAGGGAGTCATTACTGTCTATATCCAGATCTGAGGAGGGACGTATAGAAGAGGCAGGAAAGTCAATAGATACACTATTCTGGGACCAATAGAAACTGAAGACCTTCCAGCATTGGAGTTTCCCTAGAGAGGTTCTAACAGTGGTTCTCAACCCAGTCCTCAGGGCACACCTAGGTCAGTCAGGTTTTCAGGATTCCCACAGTGAAAATTCATGAGATTAGATTTGCATATACTGCCTTCATTGTAGGCAATTTTAATTTCATGCATATTCATTGTGGGAATCCTGAAAACCTGACTAGCCTAGATGCACCCCGAAGACTAGGTTGAGAACCACTATTCAATAATGATAAACGTGTGTTGTATTTTATGGATTGATGCGCTTTTATCAAAGAGAATTAAATCTGTGCTAATTATTGTTAATGCAACGTGCAAACTTTTAAAAATAAAAAGGGAGTTACCTCATTTGCTTGCTACACCTCTGACTGTATCAATTAAACATGCACCTGTACAATAGTTCTCACCAGTGCACTGCTAAAAAGGATACCAGTGGAAGAGTAGCCTAGTGGTTAGGGCAGCAGCCTGGTGACCAAAGAGACCCAGCTTCAAATTCTACTGGTACTACTTGTGGCCTTGGGCAAGTCAGTCACTTAACCCTTTGTTGTCTCTGGTACAGAAGTAGATCATAAGCCCTCTGGGGAAAGGAAGATACCATCAGGCACAGGCCCCGAACTACTAGAAAGGCATGAACTAAATACTAAAGGGGCATATTCAGTGGCTCATCACTGCTGCTGAATCTAAACCCAGATGTTTAATGCCAGGGCCACATCTGGGCTGCAGTACATTGGGAAAGGCCATGGCCCCGCCAATATTTCACTCAACACAGTATCAGCAAACCTAGAGCTTGGGGGGGCAGTTCTGGAGATTGGTCTGTCAAACCAAAGAAGCCAACCAAAAAGCTGTTCCGCTACCCCCGGCCCCGGCATTGAATATTCAGGTTAGTTGGATTGCTGCAAAATAGCCAGGAGGTGGTGATATTGAGCTGCTACCTGGGTACCTCCTGTGGCAAAGGTTAGAGCAGCCTTTACTGCACCTGACCTTTACTGCATGTCAGTAACTAGGCACTAGCTCCATGTCACCACTGCTCGGTTATCGATGGGTGCCAGCCCGGCACACCCCAAAGCAATTCAGTGGCTCGGCACCCACTGAATATCCCACTGAGCGGCATTTCAGATCTGCAAACCACGTAAATGTCTCTGAATATCTCCCCCCAAAATTAACAAATGTATTTATTCATTCATTCTTATATCAGTGCGGTTTAGAGAGAACAGAACTTCAAGATTACATGGAACAGATTTATATTATAATATGTACAGAAACTAGGGGTAACAGTACAATTATATACAAGATAATGAGGTTGCTTGTAGCCGACTACGGATCAGAGTTTATCACCAATAGGTCGATAGGATAATCAGAATGTGTATACTGTATATTGGAGGGAGGAATAGCCTAGTGGTTCGAGCAGTGGCCTGAGACCAGGGCTCAAACCTCACTGGTACTCCTTGTGTCCTTGGGCAAGTCACTTTGCCTCAGGTGCAAACCAGATTGTAAACTCTCTGGGGACAGAGAAATACCCACTGTACCCGATTGCAACTTGAACTATTACTGGAAAAGTGCGAGCTAAATGCTACTAAGAGAACTTAAAACTGTGCATTTTGATAAGGGTCCACATATACTTTTCACCGGTGCTTAAAAGCAACAGCATGCACACACCACCGCTTAAGGAAGAAGGGGTATGCAGATATTTGCCGCTAGTTTTCCCCTGAAGTAAGGGGCAGGTTTGAAAATGTGTTTCTGCCCCCCACCCCCATACATTCTTTCTGAAAATTGTTTGCCCAATCTACCTGAGTAAATGGCTTTGAAATCTGTTCCCCTCATGTGGATATTAGCCCAAACATGTCCATAGCAGAAGTGTGCAAAGGCAGCTGAGTTTCAGTCCCCGGGTTATATAGATTTTAGGAAGCGATCAAGAAATCTTATGAAGGTTTCCAGCTCTAGATGAAAGACGGCATTTTCTAGCTATGTAACCTCTAAGTACGTGCTCATTAATGGTATGTGTCAACTGGGGGAAGGGTGTATAGAAGAATTTTGAAGAGGACAATGAATCACTGCTGCTTGACAGACAGAAATGTCCTCCAGTAAAGTCCTGGAGGCACTCAGACCGTGAAGAGTTTAATCTGTTTGCCTAAGACGTGGGTGGGGCTCAATCTCCTCAGAACTCTCACTGAGCATATTTAATTATTTTGTGTTTGAACTGAACCATTACAAACCACCCGTAAAAAGAATGTTGTTGAAGACCATGCACGGAATGATTTTGCACAGGATACATACATTGTACTATCCGACTTTTTTTTAAAGTTCAGGGTGAAGAAGCCATTGAGAACCTGCCTTGATTGGCATGCAGAGCTTGAATCGTGTTCCCAGAAGTAGGATCTTAAGGATTCCAGTTCCATTTCTGTGGAAAGAACTTTGGCAACATCCATTTCAAGCCCCCTGGGAGTTTCCTATGAAGCACAGGACAGAATTTGGACCCCGAGCCTAGCGCTGCAGTTCCATAGATACGCATCAGTTATTTTCTGCATGCCAGCTGTAAAGGCCTCTTTGTGCCATCCCCTTCCCCCCACGCACCCTCTAAGTTTGGCAGAGTTACTTCAGGTTGCTAGGTGACCCTTGCTGTGATGGCTTTGTCAAGTGATTGAAAGGAATCTTTTATTTCCTTAAGGAAAAAAATGGGAGCAGCGTCTCTCCCCCTTAATCTCTCCTCCCCTCTGGGCCCATATTCCCTTTGTGTTTGCACTGGACGGTGTTAAATCTTGAAAACAAAGACAAAACCCATTAATAACTGGACTATTACAATTAAAAGTGAGTCTCTGCCATTGATTATTATGGTGTGTGTGTATGTATACACACACACACACACAATGAATTATCACAATGGATCCAACACAACTTTCCTTTTTAACACTAGGGCTCTGTTCTAAGGCTTAGTCCCACTCATTCGTGCTTTCGATGGAGAAGAACGTCCTTCCCCTTCAATATGTAGATCATATATTTCAGACTAGCACACTGCCCAGGCTCATTGCAACTAAGTTTTGTAACTCCAGCAGTTGCTGCTGTGGACCTGGAAATGTATGAGCAGCAGAGTTCAGCCAAACCCCAATGACCCCTGATGGGCATCAGCACAAACAAGCAAAGCCACATATGGAATCTAGTCACACACCTCTCTGAATAGAAATAGTTTTATTAAAAGGCACAAGCGTTGCAGTGTTCTCTTAAATGCATTATCAATGCAACGTGTGGCTTCAAACCAGTGCCAGCTCCTGGGTTTTCTTGGCAGGAGCAGATTGCCAGGCAATGGAGGGCTAAGTGACTTGCCCAAGGCTTGCTAGTGGGTAGTGGGAATTGAACTCTGGTCTCTTGGATACCAAGCCAGTGCTCTAACCATTAGGCTACTCCTCCACTCCACTAGCAAGTCATGTGGTTTTTTTCTCCTCACTCAGTGCCAGAATCATGGTCTTAGGAGCAATGCCTGCATCTCATACCAATGTTTAGAGCAACACAAACCAACCCATGGACACCAATGAATAGCAAAAGATCCCCTGATTCACTAGCAGGGGGTTAGTAGAATGCCACAAAGACCATTTGATTGATCAATGAAAAAAACTGCCTGGAAGCATGTTGGAACATTCTCACCGATCGTAAAAGGAAGAGGTCGTTGGCAAGCCTTGGTAGCAGACAGCACAGGTGGGTTCCGTGCAGTGCCCCCCAGGGCTCTGCCAGTGTTCCTGTTCTTACTCAAAATGCTGGATAGAAGCAATTTCCCTGCAGCTCACTCAGAGCCTCCAGCACCCCCCACTGATCTAGCCCCAGCTTCCCACACAGCTCCCTCAATACAGATCAGCTCCACCCTGCCCTTTCAGGTTCCAGTTTAACCTTTGCTATAATAAGATCATTGTATGTTCCCCTGTATAGGTTAAGGGGGTTCTTTTAAGAGTTTTATTCATGTTTTGCAATATATGTACCACAACATAAATGTACAAACTACATCCGTGTGCAAAGAGCCATTTTAGAAGGGTCCATATTTGCACGTATCCGCCCTGATCATGTCCTAATTACACAAGGGTGTGTTGGAAGCATGCTGGGGCTGTGATCTGGGCGGGACAAAAGGTTACAGATGTATCCCCACTTCATATAGGGCATGCAAACTTAAGGCTGAAATTGTCCACATCCAGATTAACCCCTGCTCCCTGCCACAGATCGGTTTCGGAAAAAGAGCTCACCTCGGTTAGCTCTTTACTGGAGAGGTTAAGGGTATAATCCCTCAATATTTATTCCCCCCCCCCACCCCCTGCCACATGTTAATGAAGTAAACATTGAGTCCTCTGTAATCAATTCTGAGCAGTTGTATATCTAGTTTTCTAAAATGGTCGAGATGCACATCATATATGTTTGCACCTACAGGTGTATGCTGTTAAATGCCAACATTTTACATGTAAATTGCCGGGGTTCCCTCATAGATTTTTCTCATGTGGATGCCTGTGAAATGGCACCCCCTGCTGCACATGGATGCTCATCTCTATGCATGCCTGCACTTCTTTCTATGATTAAAATGCATATCCATGGTGAGGGTTGGAGTTACGTCAACTCCACATTGACCTTACATGTGCACACCTCTCCTATTCTCTAAACTGGACAATAATTGACAGGTGTTTTCACTTGGAAGTCACTGCAGCCATATAAACAGCTTTTGTAAAATGTACCTTTATGCATACATTTCTACCTTAAAAATTAGAAATGAAAAAGCCCTACTTCTGCCCCAGTGCCAACTGGGAAGGGAGGGGAAAGAGAAAGGGGGCTGGGAATGCAATGGAGGCAGCAGGGGATTTCCCAGCCATCATGCAATGGTGACACCAAGTGGCCAGACGAGAATGCTTTAAGAAAAGTGGAAGGAAGTCCAAAACACTGGCAGCATGGTTTAAAGGTAAAGTCAGAGAGGCTGTTGTAACCAAAAAAAGCATCGTTCAGGAAATGGAAAAAGGAGCCAAATGATGAAACAGGAAACATAAGCATTGGGCAAGTTAGATGTAAGGCATTGATAAGGCAGACAAAGAGAATTTGAAAAAATGCTTGCTGTGGAAGCAAAAATGCATAATAAAAACTTTTTCAAGTACATTCATAGCAAAAAAAACCTGTGAGAGAGTCAGTTGGACCATTAGATGGTAGAGGGGTAAAAGGGGCACTAAGAGGGGACAAAGCTATAGCAGAGAGACCGAACAAATTTTTGCTTTGGTCTTTACTAAAGATGATGTAGGGAAGTTACCCATGACTGAAATGGATTTAAAGGTGATGCATCAGAAGAATTGAAAGAAATTTTGATAAACCGGGAAGATGTATTACAATTATCTGATAAACTAGAAGAGCATTAAATCACCTGGACCAGATGGTATACATCTGAGGGTGTTGTAAGAACTGAAATATGAGATTGCAGACCTACTATTAGTAATCTGTGAACTATCATTAAAATCATCTGAAAGACCTCAAGATTGGCATTACATTGGCCATTTGCCAATTTTTAAAAAGGGTTCCAGGGTGATCAGGAAACTACAGACTAGTGAGCCTGATGCCAGTACCGGGCAAAATGGTAGAAACTATTATAAATAACAAAATTACTGAACATGTACATAGTCATGCTTTAATGAGAGAAAGTCAACATTGCCTTAGCCAAGGAAGGTCTTGTCTTACTAATTTGTTATATTTTTTTGAAGGTGTGAATAAACAGGCAGACAAAAGTTGAGCCAGTTGATATAGTGCATCTGAATTTTGAGATAGCCTTTGATATGGTCCCTCCTGGCGAAATTAAAAAGTCATGGGAAAGGAGGCAGTGTACTATTATGGATCAGGAACTGGTTAAAAAATAGAAAGCGGAAGGGTTAAATGGCCAATTTTCCCCAATAGAGAAAAGGTGAATAATAGAGCACACAGGGCTCTGTGCTGGGTCTGCTGATTTTTAACATATCCATGAATGACCTGGAAATGGGAATACTGAGCGAGGTAATCAAAATTGCAGATGACACAAAATTATTCAAAGTTGTTAAAACCCTAGAGGATTCTGAAAAATTTGAAGAGGACCTTGAAAAACTGGATGTTCAAATGGCAGATGAAATTTAATGTGAACAAGTACAAAGTTATACACTTAGGAAACAAACCAAACTATGGTTACACGATGCAAGGTTCCACATTAGGAACCACCACCCAGGAAAAAGATTTAGATGTCATCATGGATAACACTTTGAAACCATCTGCCCAGTGTGCAGCAGCAGCCAAGATGGCAAATAGAATGCTAGGAATCATAAGGAAAGGAATGGAGAGTAAAACAAAGGATATTATAATGCCTCTGTATCATTCCATGGTGCGACTGCACCTTGAATATTGTGTGCAATTCTGGTTGCCATATCTTAAAAGGATATAGCGGAATTAGAAAAAGGTACAGAGAAAAGCCACCAAAATGGTAAAGGGGATGGAAGGATACCCTTATGAGGAGAGGCTTAGAAGGTTAGGGCTCTTGAACCTGGAAATGAGACAACTGAGGGGAGATATGTTAGAGGTCTATAAATTAATGAATAGAGTGGAAAGGACAAACACGGATCAATTGTTTATGCCATCAAAAAGTAGAAAGACTAGGGGACACTCAATGAAGTTACAGTGTAACCCATTTAAGACTAATACAAAAAAAATATTTTTTCACTCATTACATAATGAAACTCTGGAATTCATTACTAGAGGATGTATTAAAAGCTATTAGTGTAGCTGGGTTTAAAAAAAGATTTGGAAAAGTTCCTGGAGGAAAGGTTCATATACCATTATTAAAGAGGACGCAGGAAATCCATTGCTTGCCCCAATACAAACATTGTGGAACCTGTATGTCTTTTTGGGAAACTGCTAGATACTTGTGACCTGGACTGACTATTGTTGGAAACAGGATGCTGGGCTTGATTGACCTTGGTCTGACCAGAGATGTCTCTCTCCATACAAAAGATTAGACTTGTCCAGGCCATGGTGTTTTCAATAACGTTATATGGATATGAAAGATGGACAGTGAAAAAGATAGATAGGAAGAAAATTGATGCCTTTGAATTATGGTGCTGGTGATGAATACTGTGTATACCATGGAATGTCCGAAGAACAAACCAGTCAGTACTAGAGGTGATGAAACCTAAGCTTTCCTTAGAAGCTCAGATGACAAGATTTCAACTTTTGTACTTTGGACACATCATACGAAGACAGAGATCATTGTAGAAAAACATAATGCTTGGCAAGATAGAAGGTCACTGTAAAACAGGAAGGCCGGCAATGAGATGGATCAATACAACATCAGCTATAGATACCACTCTATCAAAAATGAGCCGCTTGGCTGAAGACCAAAGTTTAGGTCAGCTATCCAGAGGGTCGCCAGGAGTCTACACAGATTCGACGACATTTAACAACAACTGCCTCTATAAATTGCTATTTCTGTCCCCAAAATGTAACATTTTAAAAAGCTGCTCTGTGACTAAAATTGTCTGTTTTCTTGCTTTTTTCTCATTCTATTATATGTTATGACCCTAAACGCAGTTTTTATCAGGGATTCCAAATGCCTGGGGGTAACTGCACAGCATGGCAATTACAGCCCTACAAATTTCCATCATTGCTCCAAAAAGCATGGGAGACTGGTGCTGCAGTGGGTTTCAGTCACACTTGGTTCAGATATGAGAAAAGAGAGTTGAGGGGTCAGGCAAAAGACATGGGTGGAATGGAAGCTGGTATTGTGCATACACACTGCAAAAAGTAACCCATCTACTAAGAGGGCAAATCATTAGTAGGCAGACATGATGGACCACTTTGGTGTTTATTTATTTATATTATTTCTATACCGTGCTCTTTAAAATCAGCACGGTTTACATGTAACAACAAATTGTACAAAGCAGCGGAGCATGCGGTGTACATAACAGAGAACAGGTCTATACAACTTGGGTTTAACAGGGGTAACTATATACAACTATGTACAACTGAGCTGTTCGTCGACAGGTGTGCCACAGGTACTGCCATCATTTATATTATGTTATCCTCAGACTAAAACACACACACTCATGTACACACAAAAGAACAGTGTCTTCCCTCTCCTTCTTATAAATCAATGCCCAAGTGAGGTAGACTCTACAGCAGCAGAGGGTCACGAAAAGGTGAAGCTTTCACAATGTCCCTAATGACTAGGCATGAGAGAGAGATTTCCATACAATAGAGGTAGATTCACATGCAAATCTAACTCATGTCTATTCGTTTGTGATCTCCTTAAAGCCTGACTGGTTTGTGGACCTTGAGCATCCTCTCTCCGAGATCTGATCCAATATAAGCCACATAGGAAGGCTTTGCTATGGCCACCGGAAATGGACCGAGACCACCAACTCATTTCAGATAGGTCACTTTTCTCAAAGGTCCCTATGCAGATGGATCACATTTGAACCAGTGATTTAAGGCAAAGGGCTTTTTCAATCTCAAAATTAACTTTTTTGAGGCATGAAAAAGCCAGTTAGTGGTTTGAAAAAATTGTACCAAGTGTGCCGGTACCATATCAGTCACTGATAAACATGACGGGTGTCTAAAATGTTTGGGCCCTGAACATCAACTCAATTCTTCTCCTATGTGCCAGCAAATGAGAAAGAGGCCTAACGAACAGAGCCAGACAGTAAGGATCATTGTTTGCCTCAGACTATTTCAATGGCTTTCACTTCATCGAGGGCATCAACTTTCTCTCATGGCTCTTTGACTTACTTTTATGTTTGGACTTTGAAGAAACCTAAGTCTCTGGCCACTCCAAGCCCTTGACATAAAAGACTGATACAGAGACCAGAGCAAAGTCCCAGCATAAGCATCACGACTCCCTTAGAGGTGCTTCTGATGCAGACCAGCCAGCCAAACAGCCCCAGTGGGAGGATCTGTCCTCCACAGCACAAGTGGGGCTCCAGAATGCTCCCAAGGCATCGACCTCTGGAGAGCTACCGGTTCCAAGTTCTGAAACGGTGGATCGGAGCCCTGTAGGTGATTCCACCCAGACAGACTTTGGCCATCTCCCTAGACCAGCACGTGCAGGCTCTCAAGAGGAGTTTGGCAGCACTCCTGGCAGCCTCAGTACTGATAACATTGAGAGCTCCAGGAATGCAGACTTTGGCACAGAGCCTACAGCCAGGTGTATCAGCCCCGATGCCAGCCCTTGAGCCAGCATCGTCAAAACCCTTGAGGTTGATACCTTCATTGGAACTGATCATTACCCCTGGTATCCAACAGACTCAATCTGCCATGGCTCTCGGTTCTGATACCTCTAAGTTTCAGTATCGACATCAACCTTCAATGTCCATGAAGCATCGAGGTCGAACCAAAGACCACCGATACTTCGACTTATTACTGGACTCTGATTCCAGTTCTTCAGAATCTGAAAGGGGATCACTCGATTCCCAAGAACTTACAGACATCCCTTCGGTCCCTTTGCCACCTCAGGAACGGCATCTGTCCCCACCAAAAGATATGTCCTTTCAGGACTTCATAAAGGACATGGCAGCAGGGCTCGCCATCACAGTGGCCTCAGAAAAGGAATAGACAGCAGAAATTGCATGTACTCCAATACCCTCCCACACCCAAGGAGGTGGCTACGTTTCCGGTGCATTGCATCCTGCAGAATCTTATGCTCTGCATGTGGGAGGCCCGCTCATGGTTCTGCCTGTCAGCAAGAGACTCTATACCATGTACCAAGTACCAGAGTACGCAGGCTTCCAAAAACCTCAGCTCCCCCAAATCTCAATGGTGGTAGAATTGGCGATGCGCTGAATAAAAAACTAAGAACCATTCATCCATGCTGCCTGGCAGAGACTCGAGGACATTCTATGCCTTTGGGAGTTGATGCTTCCAAGCATGCATGTTGGCCTCCAGAATTGACTCTTACATGTAGTACATGGGCATGTTTTTGAAGGATGTCACCAGAAATCTGGAAACTTTAACACTCCCCCCCCCCCCCCACTTCCTGAGGATAGGAGGAGTGCATTTCAGACACTCAAGCAAGGCCAAAATACTTCTAAATTTCTTACCAGGGCCTCTTTTGATGCCTTCAAATCAACAAGCAGAGCTTCAGAATTCTACACTGTGGCTCTTAGAATGGCCTGGTTATAGGCATCAGATCTCAAGCAATGGAGAAAACCTCTTTGGCAAGGAGGGGAAAGCAGGGGAGACTGAAACAGATAATCTCACCCTAAAACACCTTTCCAGAAAAACAGCTGACCCATCCAAGAAGGAGGCTCCTCCCGAGAAATCTTTTTATTCTAAAAGAAGAGATAATATCCTCCTTACCTGCCTTCTGCTGCCTATCAACAGAGAACCACTTTGACATGTTGAAAAATAGGGAGGAGTGGCCTAGTGGTTGGGGAAAGTTACCTCAGGCTGGAAGGACATGGGTTCAAATCCCACTAGAGAACAGCAACCTTGGGCTTGAAGGACTGGGGTTTCTAGTCCCACAGGTGCTCCTTGTGGTCTTGGGCAAGCCACTTAACCTTCCATTGCCCATGTTCCCTGTAAGAATTAGTGTCTGTGTCTCATATCCCCTTGTGTTAAATGTATCCCCCAATTGTGCTGTGACCACTTTGATTGAAGGATAAGGTGGTATACAAAACTGTCTAAATAAATAAATCTTGGAAGCCCAGACCAGCTGTATTCCATACTTTAAGAAAAGTGGAAGGAAGTCCAAAAAACTGCCAGCATGGTTTAAAGGTGAGGTCAGAGAGGCTGTTGTTGCCAAAAAAGCATCTTTCAGGAAATGGAAAAAAGAGCCAAATGACAAAACCTGGAAACAGCACATGCACTGGCAAGTTAAATGCAAGGCATTGATAAGGCAATCAAAGGGAGAATTTGAGAAGAAGCTTTCTGTGGAAGCAAAATCACGTAATAGAGACCATTTCAAGTACATTCGTAGCAAAAAACCTGTGAGAGAGTCATTGGTCCATTAGATGATAGAGGGGTTAAAGGGGCACTAAGAGGCAACAAGGTGATAGCGGAGAGACTGAATGAATTCTTTACTGAGGAAGATGTAGGGCTATTACCGATGACTGAAGTGGTATTTAAAGGTGCAGAAGAATTAAAGGAAATATCGATACATCGGGAAGATGCATTACAACTATTAGATAAACTGAAGAGTAGCAAATCACCTGGGCCGGATGATATACATCCAAGTGTGTTGAAAGAACTGAAATATGAGATTGCAGACCTGCTATTAGTAATCTGTGAACTATCATTAACATCATCTGTAATACCTGAAGATTGGAGGATGGCCAATGTAGCGCCAATTTTTAAAAGGGATCCAGGGGTGATCCGTGAAACTACAGACTGGTGAGCCTGACATCAGTACCAGGAAAAATGGTAGAAACCCATCATAAAGAACAAAATTGCTGAACATGTAGTCATGGCTTAATGGGAGACAGCCAACATGGCTTTAGACAAGGAATATCTTCTCTTACTAATCTGTTATGGTTTTTTTGAAGGTGTAAATAAACAGGTAGACAAAGGTGAGTCGGTTGAAATAGTGTATTTGGACTTTCAGAAAGACTTTGACAAGGTCCCTCATCAGAGACTTTTGGCAAAACTAAAGAGTCATGGGATAGGAGGCAGTGTACTATTGTGGATCAGGAACTGGTTAAAAGATAGAAAGCAGAGGGTAGGGTTAAATGGCCAATTTTCCCAATGGAGAAAGGTGAATAGTGGGGTACCCCAGGGATTTGTGCTGGGTCTGCTGCTTTTTGACATATTCATAAATGACCTGGAAAAGGGAACAACAAGTGAAGTTATCAAATTTGCAGGTGACACAAAACTATTTAAAGTTGTTAAAACCCAAGAGGATTGTGGAAAATTGCAAGAGGATCTTGATAAATTGGAAGACTGGGCATCAAAATGGCAGATGAAATTTAATGTGGACAAGTGCAAAGTTATGCACCTAGGGAAGAACAACCCAACCTATGGTTACACGATGCAAGGTTCCACATTAGGAACCACCACCCAGGAAAATGATCTAGGCAACATTGTGGATAACATGTTAAAACCCTCAGCCCAGTGTGCAGCGGCGGCCAAGAGAATACTAGGTATCATAAGGAAAGGAATAGAAAATAAAACAAAGGATATTATAATGCCTCTGTATCGTTCCATGGTGAGACCGCACCTTGAATATTGTGTGCAATTCTGGTCACCGTATCTTAAAAAGGATATAGTGTTATTAGAAAAGGTTCAGAGAAGAGCCACCAAAATGGTAAAGTGGATGGAAGGATACCCCTATGAAGATAGGTTAAAAGGGTTCGAACTCTTTAACCTGGAAAGGAGACGGCCGAGGAGAGATCTGATATAAGTCTATAAATTAATGAACGGAGTGGAACGGGTAAACGTAGATCGATTGTTTATGTTATCAGAATATAGAAAGACTAGGGGACATGCAATGAAGCTACAGGGTAAACTCTTTAAGACTAATAAAAGAAAATATTTTTTCACTCAACGTGTAATCAAACTCTGGAATTTGTTACTGGAGGATGTAGTAAAGGCTGTTAGTGTATCTGGGTGTAAAAAAGATTTGGACAAGTTCCTGGAGGAAAGGTCCATAAACCATTATTAAGAAAGGATCCTGGATATCAATGCTTGACCTAATACAAGCATTGTGGAACTTGTGTCTTTTAGGGAAACTGCTAGGTATGTATGACCTAGATTGGCCACTGTTGGAAACAGGATACTGGGCTTGATGGACCTTGGTCTGACCCAGTATGGCACATCTTAGGTTCTTAAAGAGCATTGATGACAGGGCTGAACTTTGTGGTATTCCCAGCGTGACGGGGAACTGCAGTGATTTCTTTTGGGTGCATTTGACTTGTTGCGTTCAATCTTCCAAGTAGGTAGTAAACCACTTCAGAGTATTCTTGCATACTCCTATCTGCTGCAGGCGTTGCAATAACCTGGCGTTGGACACGGTGTCAAAGGCTGCCGAGATGTTCATGAACACTAGCAGGAACCCATTCTTTATGTTATCTATGCCTCTTAGGAGATTGTCAAAGAAGGAAGTGAGTAGCGTTTCCACACCGTGCTGGGGTTTAAAGCCATCCTGAGGATGTCCAGTGGAGCATTCTTGTCAATGTAGTCCTGAAGTTGCCTTTGCACTGTCTTTTCAAGGATTTTCGCAAGGAATGGTAGGCTGGAGATGGGACGGTATGATTTTGGTTCAGAGGAGCTTATGGTGTTGCTTTTAAGTATCGGTCTTATCTTGGCTTGCTTCAGGGATTGCGGCACGTATCCTTGTTGGAGTGAATACTTAACACTTATAGCAGGAAGAACACTTTTCCTTCCAACGGAGGATCCAAGTAATGGTCCCATTGTTTAAAAGGTACCATCGTGGAAGCTGAGATCAGATGTATTCCATGCTTTAAAAGAGGTGGAAGGAAGGTCAAATGACTGCCAGGATGGTTTAGAACAATGGTTCTCAACCCAGTCCTCTGGGACCCCCAGGGCCAGTCAGATTTTCAGGATATCCACAATGAATATGCATGAAATAGATATGCATATAAATGAAAGCAGTGCATGTAAATCTATCTCATGCATATTTATTGTGGATATCCTGAAACTTTACTGGCCTGGGGGACCCAGAGGAACGGGAGGAGAACCACTGGTTTAGAGGTTAGGCAAGAGGCTGTTGCAGCCAAAAAAAAAAAAAAACCACGCATCTTTCAAAAAATGGAAAAAAGGATCTGAATGAAGAATACAGGAAAGAGCATCAGCACTGACAAGTTAGATGCAAAGCACTGATAAAGCAGGAAAAGAGAATTATAAAGAAATTTGCCACTGAAGCAAAAAAAGCTTTCAGGTACATTTGATGTAAAAAGCCTGCAAGGGAGTCAGTTGGACTATTAGATGATAGAGAAGTAAAAATGGCACCAAAGGGATGACAAGGTCATAGCAAAGACACTACAGTAAATGAATTATTTGTTTCAGTCTTTACTGAAGACGTTATAAAGGAAATATGCATGCCAGAAATTATATTGAAAAAGGTAATGAATGGGAGGAAAAAAAATATTGGTGAACCTGGAAATTATAATAGGGCAATTTGACAAATTAAAGAGCAGCAATTTATCTGGACTGGATGGTATATGACCCAGGATGCTGAAAAGTAAAAAGTGAAATTGAAGACCTACTATTAGTAATTTGTAAACTATTGTTAAGTCATCTAGGGCAGTGCGCCTCGCCTTTTAATTTTACGGCACACTTTTTGGAGTTTGTTCAATCCTTGCGGCACACCAAACCCAATTTTGTGTGATCCTCACTCAGTCCCTTACACTAGCAGAAGGGGAAAAATATTTTTTATCCTGTGTGGGTCTCATTCTGCTGGATTCAGTCTGATGCATGAATATCAGCAAAGACACACACAGAAAAGAAGCGCCGTCCTTTTCCTATCAAGGGAGGCATAGTGGGGAGTAAGACTGCCCGATTTCCTGTGCTAGTATTAAGCAGACAGTCAGTTTAGGAAGTAGATGACTTCTCTGGGGTACTGTCCAATAGAAATGGGGCAACACTCTCATGAACTTATCAGTCATGCCAAGGCACATCTAGGACTTTCCAAAGGCACAGTAGTGTGCCATGGTGCATGGGTTGAGAAGTTCTGATCTAGGGTACCTGAAGATTGGAGAATGGCCAATGTAACACCAATTATTAAAAGGGGTTCCAGGGATGAGCCAGGAAACTACAGACTGGTGAGCCTGACTTCAGTGCTAGGTAAAATAGTAGAAACCATTATAAAGAATACAATTACGGGCCATATAAATAGGCATGGTTTAACGGGACAAAGCCAACATGGATTTAGCAAAGGGAAGTCTAGGCTCACCAGTCTGCCACATTTTTTGGAAGGTGAGCCAATGCCTATTTGTGACCTGGAGCAGGTATAGAGATAGACGTGTCTGCTGGCAGTCATAAAGACGGGTACCATTCTAAAGTCAAAATGTGCATGTGGATCTTTTATGGACTGCCCCGGTCATGTGTAAATTTGGACCTTTCTAAAATGGCTCTTGGGATATAGATGCAATTGGCACATCTGAATGAGCATTTTCAGACATGCAAATCAGGCATAGAGCTTCTAAAATGCCCCCCTCCACAATGACCCCCATTGGGAAGGAATAGAACAAAAAACTATAGCTACATAATGCAAGGTTCTACATTAAGAGCCACCGTCCAGGAAAAGGATGTAGGTGTCATCAGGGATAATTTGATTGAAATCCTCTGCTTTATGCTCAATCAAGAAAGGTCATAGAATGCTGGGAATGCTAAGGAATCATAATTCCCCTCTATCACTCCATGGTGCAACCACACCTTGAATGTTGCATGCAGTTCTGGTCACCGCATCTAAAAGATATAGAGCAGAATTGGAAAAAGGTACAAAGAAGGACAATCAAAATGATAAAGGAGATGGAAGGATACCTCTATCGGGAAAGGCTTAAAAAGTTAGGGCTCTCCAGCTTGGAGAAGAGACAGTTCAGGGAGATGGGATAGAGGTCTATTAAATAATCAATGGAGTGGAATGGGTTGTTTACATCTTCAAAAACGATAAAGACTAAGGGACACAGTGCATTTTAAGACCAATTGGCGCCAAATATCCTTTTCACTCAGCACATAATTAAGCTCTGGAATTTGTTGCAAGAAGATATAGTAAAAAGTGTTAGGGGTATGTTTACTAAACAGTCTTAATGTTACCGGCATTAGTTGCAGTCTTGCTGTGACGAATGCCATATAAGGTAGTGGGCGTTCCAGTCTTAAGCTAGTATTTTGGGTTATAGTGCGATAAAGTCCGTTATCGTGCGATAGAGGGAGCCGTGGCATGTTAACATGTGTTAGCCTTAATTAGGCACGCTGATCTACAAACACAGCAACAGAAGTGTAGCACAATCGTTAATACATTGACTGCTGATCCAGTGGTCATGAGTTTGATCCCCCAGTGGGCTCAGTTAAAAGACCATCTGAAGCAATTCCTTTTCCTGCTTGTAACAGTCAGACACATCCCAATAATTTGCACTGCCAGCCAAAAAAGCCTCACCCCGGTGCCGCAACCTAATTCACCTTTTAGGGCACACCATAAGGCACATCATAAAGTACCACGTCATCCAAGGCAGGTCATAATGTGCCCCAGAGGACAGCAGGAAAGGTTGGCACCCCCAAGGCAGCATATAAGGTGCCCCATAAGCTGGCCAAACCTAAGGTGCCACAAAAGATGCCCCAGGGATGCCAAGGTGACACAGGAGATGGTGCCCAGGGGCACAAAGGTGCCCCAAAGTCACAAGCATGAAATGTATGGCTCAAACACAGATGTAACCATAACACTGCACAGAGCACCAAGGAAAGGCAATGAACAAGTGATGGAAGGAAGTAGATGACGGAGCTCATGGACCAGAGCTCATGGACCAGCCAAATCTGCGTGTAGCCCATGTGGCAGCAGGTAAAGTGGACAAACATATTGGGGGCAGATGTACCGATGTACAGGGTAATGGTAATGTACAGTGCAACAATGACAGTGTGTGGCAGAGGATGGGGATACGTGTCCACCAGAGGAGGAAGAGGTGGCAGGATAAGTGCAATGACAGGAGGACAGAGGAGAGCAGTGCCATGCAGAGCAGACACAGGAGAGGCAAGCATGAAGAGCCACAATGCAGAAAAGTGTGCCAGTGCAGGACATGGGGTAGCAGTGTGCACATTAGCGCAGGACGCCACACAGCTGGCACACACACATAGACGGACAGAAGGATGGATGACAACAGTGATGAGGGTATACTGTGGCGGCAGCACAGATCTGCACAGATATGACTGTTACACGAATGAAAAGTAGTTGTGCAGGACAGCCATAAAAAAGGGGAACAGAGAAGAAATCAAACCCATGACCTCTGCTACTGAAGTCATTGCATTAACCATTGTGCTATATCACTATGGGAATTATTATACCAATGGCTGGCTACAGAAAGAGTGCACGTCACCATAAAACTGTCTGCTGTGGCTACCAGGATAGGATAGAACCAACAGTACCCATAATGCAATTCACATGCAGAACAGCAGTCTACATCTGCTCACCAGATGGGGTATGCACCTCTACAGCACGTCAGCTTGGTAGGAGGGAATGACTGTGCGTATTACTGGCATGTCAGCTTAGTAGGGGGGAATGACTGTGCGTGTTACTGGCACAGAGTACCCACAGGCCATGCCAATGTGTGTGTTCTGTGCTCACCCTGAGGGTGAGGTGGAGTGGCCAACACCAGGTCCACAATAACGGGGTTGGTTGAGGTGGGCTATGCTGCAGGCCTCCATCAGTGCCAGTGTGTTACAGGTATTGGTTGCAGACACCTTTAGGAGGTCTCTGTGTCCATTTGTAATTGCCAGCCATGTCTGGCCCTTGTGGACCATGATGCACACAACATAGTGCATATCCACTGTGCTTGCTATGGTCACCTGTTTAGGGAGCAGGGGTGTGTCAGGGCTCACAGGGTGACAATGTACTTAGCAAACCACCCTCTCTGGGTCAGGGTGGGGGATATGATCTGCCCCCCCAACAGACCCGCACTCTCACCCTTTGCAAGGGGGGCAGTGGAGGTACATAAGGACAGGCTGTGGGACCAGCAACCCCAGTCTTGGTGGCGAATGGACAGCTGCTGAAGATCGGCACTTGGGACAGGGCCACTGGCAGATAGGTAGTGGACCCAGTCAGCTCAGCTGCCCCCCACTATGATCTGACATTCGCCACCAGAGGACAGTCAGTGTGCACCTGCTGCACCCTGCAAGGTGGTGCAGCCATATGGATGCTAACTGCAGACAGTCTGCTAGCTAGTACATAGTGCATGTTCCTGGAGGAACTGTGTGCACCCAAAACTGGGATGTCAGCACACACACCACACAGGTATATCAGTGATTGGACCCCAGATAAGAGAACCCAAAGATATCACTTGAGAGAAATACTATATAACACTATGGGGGAACCTAGCTATGCCATGGTCACTGCTCAGTCAGTGTGAGATAGTGACCTCCCAGCAGGACATGCTGTGGCCACCCTGTCCATGTAGGTGGTGGCCGGGCACTACAATGTCCCAGCCATTGCCCTATGCAGATGCATTCTGCCCAGGCCACCCTGTCCGGGCCATACCCACAGTACCTTGCTCCTCATTATGCACATTGGCAGGCTAACACTGGAAACAGTGCAAGCAGTGTGGGTTCAGTAAGGTGTAGGCAGCCACAACACACTGGATAGACAGACACACACTCCCACATCTATGCCAGCATTGTGCAAATATAGAGGCTTTTGGCAGCCCTGGCCACCACACCAGTCCTGGGTACAGTGCAGTCATGGCTATGGTACGCAATACTGTTGGGGTCACTCCCCAGGGTGGTAAACACTGTCAGAAACCAAAACTGAAACACACTCCACAGATATCAGAAAGGTTGCTATGATGCAGCTCTATCAGCAATTTGTGATTAACTTAGGAATTGTTATCTGACATTAATCATAGCAACCTTTTGATATATGTGTAACGTATCCCCAAGTTTAGGACGGCATTGCTAAGGTATGCAAGTGCTAGTATTGGGAGATGCTGCTGCATGCAGGACCCAACAGCCTGACTCTCCATGAGGCTTTGGATAGTGGAGCCTGTGGATGTGGGTGTTTATGCCCCTGTTGGCCGCTGCTCTAGGGCAGAGGTTCCCAAATCCGGTCCTGGTGGGCCAAACACTGTTCAGGTTTTCATGCTGTCCCTAATGAATATGCATGAGATGTATTTGCATACCATGGGGGCGGCGCATACAAATGCAGCACAGGCATATTTATTAGGGACAGCATGAAACCTGAATGGTGTTTTGCCCTCCAGGATTGCAGTTGGGAAACTCTGCTCTAGGTATTGCACATGTTTATGGTGTCTGTGTGGTAAAATATAGGCATTTCAGGCATGTTTATTTTATCTGCAATAAAGGTTACCACGGTTTAGTACTTGGTAAAGTATGGGGACAGGGTTGGCAGGAGCCATAGCAGGGACTTGAACTTGTGACCTTCTGCTCATGAACACACTGGCTGTGTGTACTGCACCACACTGTTGCCACAGGGACAGTTCATTCCCTGGGGATACCATGACTGTTCAGACAGACAGACCCTGTCTGTTGCATTGCACGGCACCCATCTAAACAGGGCTAGGCCATGGTCTGCTGTGGGCAGATGCCACTGCCCCCTCCGCCACCATGCTGCCATGCCATTATGCCGGTGGTGCTGGTGGTGCACAGTCCCAGGCCATCCACTATGCCAATAGGCAGCTGCCTATGGTGTGGGTTCTCGGGTAGGGGTGCCTACATGGACATGCGTGCTTCCCCCCCCTGCACCGCCTGCCAATTTTATGTGCCCTTGGGGGTACCTGTTGGGTAATCTCCCCTGTGACACTGTGGGACACACACTCGTGCCTATGTTGGACCCTCGTCAGT
The DNA here is from genome assembly GCA_033557465.1 of Ichthyophis bannanicus. Lineage (NCBI taxonomy): Eukaryota > Metazoa > Chordata > Amphibia > Gymnophiona > Ichthyophiidae > Ichthyophis > Ichthyophis bannanicus. The sequence continues at coordinate 280,143,588 of CM066041.1, forward strand.
TGCTGTCTTGCTGCTTTACAGTTTCAGCATTCCTATATGACACCTAGGTATCTGCCTAGCCCGCACTGTGCCCCAGCTGGACCACAGCATGTGCTGCCTGCAGCCCTCTATATCCCATTTACAGCATCAGTACAGTTGCCCTTGCCTATGTGCCCACTCTGCTGTTGCTGCACATGTGCACGCCATAACAAACCTGCCCAATATAAATGACAAAAACCCTGATCAGCGCTATTTCAATGTGGGATCATTCACTTTGTAGGGGGGGGGGGGGGGGACAGAGAATAGACCCTTCGAAACATATCTTATTTTTGGGGTTTTGTCAGTGGTGTTGCTTTATGTTTATCATTAATATCACTTTTGGCCAGCTTGGTTATTGGGATTTCAAATGTGGTTCTGGTCCTTTTATATGTTTATTTGCCTTTTTGGTTCCTGCACATGTATCACAACTATCACTTTTATGGGTTTCCCTGCCTTTGCTGCACATTGCTGACTGAAATGGTTTCTCTTTCCTGCAAATTGCCTTAACGCGAGGATTTCACTGGCGTTAGTGTTCAGACCCGGATTTCACAGCATTAGTGTGCCTGGAGCCTCTCCCCACCCATTGACCCCTTCTCTCCGCCCTCTGGGAAGCCTTACTCCACCTTTCAGACCCGGATTTCACAGCGTTAGTGTGCCTTAATGCTGCCGCCACGTTGTCACCCAATAACGTCACTTATCACGCGATAATACCACTGCTGCAATGTTAAGACGGTTTAGTAAACATACCCCTTAGTGTAGCTGCGTTTAAAAGAGGTTTGGATGAGTTTCTGGAGGAAAATTCTATAAACCATTATAAAAGTGGATTGGGAGAAATCCACTGCTTATCTCTGGGATAAGCAGCATGAAAAATCAGTCTACCTTTTGGATTCTGCAAGGTACTTGTGACCATGGTCATTGCTGGAAAGAGGATACCGGGCATTTAACAGAAATAGCAGTATCTGCTATCCGGATAAGTACCACTGGCAAGGCTATCCCATGAATAGCAGTATCTGCTATCCGGCTAGTGCTTCTGAATATCTTACAGACTACCTCAGCACTATCAGCATAGCGCCAGGGTGGTCCATTGGCAGAGCAGTGAATTACATGCATAGCAGCAATATTCAGACTCTTTCCAGATACAGTAGAAGACTGAGCGAGTATCATTGCTATCTGGATGGTATCATCAGTCACTGCGTTATCAGGATATTCCATGCCAGCCAACATTCAAAAGGCAGTAGCTGAATATTGACCCCTTAACATACAAAAGGTACAGGGGAGATGAGGGAAGGGATATGTAGAAAGGAGTTAGTGAGGACAAAACTGGCAAGCTGACAGACATTCAAGCACTGATGCTTTCTCCTTGGCGAGTCCTTCCTTTTTCCTTTACAAAGCAAAGTATTTCAAGTGGAAGCCCTCAAGTCAATGTTCTAAGGAGATCTTAGAAATATAATGGCAGAAAAAGATCATATGGCCTATCTAGTCTGCCCTTCAATATCTTCATTAGCTTCTGCTTTTATCCCAGGCTCAATTTGTATTTTTGGTGCTTCTAGGTGCTGGGTGGTTCCCTCCAAGGACGTGGAAATACACTTTTAGCCCCTCCTCTCCTAAGGAAGCACTAGAGTGAAAGGAGCACCTACTGTTCCATAGAGTGGCCCCCTACTTCAAGCATTACTAACATGAGCAGCAATACCCATTGGAAATCTCCTTCCCCCTTAAAGCACAGGGATGGCCTGCCAGCAATCCTACAATGTTCTGAATGTTGCCAACCCAATGGAATGTTGCTACTTGTACTGAGCAGCACTTTAAGAAAGAAAGCGTTGCCAGGATGGAGGTGGTGGCAGCACTTATTTCAGCCTGGTACCCCTTAGGCGATTGTCTATTCCGCCTAGTGGGCAAGCCATGCTTGTTTTTATGACTTGAGTTTGTAGAGAGGTGTGTTCAGTTGAAATGACATTTCCCATGTTCTTTTTAAGCCAAACCCGCAGGGGAAAAAAAAGAAAATGTACAGGCTTTTTCCAGTCTCTTCAATAGTGTGCTCTATTGCTCAATAGGGCACAATAGCTATGAAATTGACCTCTTCCCCCATGAAAAAAGTAGTCAAAAAACAAACCTGAATAAAAATGAAAACATACTGTAAGTGGCATGGGAAACTAAACAAAATGAAAATCTCTGGCCTGAATACCCCTGTGTGTTTGTCTAAGGCTGCGTCACTCAATTTGTAATTTCCATGAATATTTCCCCAAGGCAATACTTCTAATGAATGTTTAACCATAGCACTTTCAAAGTGCCACAAAAGCAAGTAATAAAGTTCAGTCATCCCCTCAACTGCTTCCATTCTACCTCACTACCTTTTCCCTTTGCCTAATCACTAGTCCAAGTCTGTCCTTCCAAATTACCACTAACCAACCTCTCTCCTGTCTTCTTTACCCAACCCATGGCTCCTCTCTACCACAAACCATTTTGAGATCATCCATCATCATCTCCAAGACCTTTCTTCCCTTTTTGGTGGCTATCGGTGTCTCCTCCTCCCTCCCAAGCTGCATACTGTTTCCTAGAGTACAGGACTTCAAGAGGATCACTAAGCAATGGCCTGGGAGAGAGGGATAAAAGGTACTGAAGCTCCCCAAGCAGAAATGAGACCTTGGGGTGGTGACCATGCCCAGTGATCTCTAGATAATAGAACCATGTGAAAAGACAGTGACGAGAGACAAAAGAATACTAGGAAGCATTGGGAGCGGGATTATCTAGCAGAAGGAAAATGAAGTGATGAGAATCTATGTACCTTTTTGGGAACCTGAAAGGAATTTGCTATTGGAAACAGGATACTGGACTTGATTGACCTTGGTCTGACCCAATATGGTCTCTCTTATGTTTTTATGATTGAATGTACTGCAACAATTCAAAATATCATTCAGAAATGCTTTGTATTTACATCTGTCCTGTCTCATCATCAAATTTAATGTTAAGGTTACTGATCTTTTAGTGCTTTGTCATCCTCTTAGGACAACAATATAGCTTCAATCATCCTATAAGGATGTTTATGTTTTCGAGCTTATTGATTATTGTAAATCATTTTGGTTTCTATTCTTTTTTAATAGTGCTATATGAAATACCAATGAAATAAAAAAAAAAGAAAATGTATTGTACATTTAAATCCTTTATTAAGGAATCACACAGGTAATACAAAAATCACATTACAAAGCAATGCATCAATAACCTTGCAATCAAAACACAGCCCACAAAATGGAGTGCAAGCAATTAACAAAACTGAAATGCTGATTGGAACCCCAAAATCTATCAATCCCTTATTTCTTAAAAAAAAAGCAAGAAACGTTAAAGGAAAAAAAACGTGAAAATCTCCTCATCCCTGACCCTGCAAAAAACCCTCTAACTGAGAGGAATCAAAGAAAACATAGGTTTTACCCTGAAATACAATAACACATTTACAAGGATATTTAAGCAAGAAGGAGGCCCCAAGTGCCATAACACAAGGTCGAAGCTCAAGAAAGGCCTTCCTTCTCTTCTGTGAACTACGAGATACAAGTTTTCCCCGATGTATCGAGTAACCAAAATACTTTTCATGTCTATGAGAAAAATAAGAATGAAGAATTAAATCTTTATCCTTTTCAAGTGAAAAAGAGACTAATAAAGTAAGCCGAGTAGGAATCTTATCCAAAGAGGTCTCTAAAAAAGCCGACAAATCCAAACTCGGCACAGACAATTGATCCATTTCCCCCATAACTACACCATCTTTCTCATTTAAGTTGATCAGAGACCTGAGCCTCCCTAACACCCATTGGAAGATAATAAATTTTTGATAAAACTATAGAGTCTGGGTCAGGAATTTTCAAGACATCTTTCAAGTATTTAGTAAACAATATAGCAGGAGAAAGATGGTGAGTACGGGGGAAATTCAGCAAACAAGGATTTTTCATCCAAAAAGCATTTCAAAATATTCATTTTGACGATGTAATGGAAGGGACTCTTGAACAGAAGAAGCAGCAAACTCCTTGCAAAGACGTGATTTCAGAATCCGTCTTAGATTTATGAATCTCTAGAGAAGCTAATCTATCCCCATGTCTGGCCAAAGAGTCTACAGTTTCTTTAGTAAGCTTAGAAAGCTTCACTAGTGACAGACCCAAGGCATACCACAAGGCTCTGCCCTATCCTCACTCTTGTTCAACCTATATATACGACCTATTTGTGAAATCCTACAGGACCACAAGATCAGTTACCATATCTATGCTGACGACTTGATGCTCTACACTCATCTCGACATAAACAACCCCAACCTCAACCAACTTGAAAAATGCCTAAGCGAACTACAAAGTTGGCTGCAACGGAATAATATGTCAATAAACCATAAAAAAACTGTGCATTTCCAGAAAACCTGACTTTAACCCACCATCAACAGTTACCATGAACAATAATGTCTATACCACAAAGTCTGAAATAAAATACCTAGGTGTAATGCTGGACAGCAACCTAAATATGGAAAAGCACCTCCGTATTACCAATCGGGCCATCTTCCACAAATTAAGAGTTCTGCAACCGCTACGGAATATTATCGATCACTCGGACTTCAGGACAGTGGCACAAGCCCTCATCATTCCCCACCTGGACTACTGCAACGCTATATTACAAGGTCTGCCTAAAAAAACCCTTAACATACTTCAACTAGCACAAAACGTGGCAGCCAGAATCATCATGAAAAAAGGACTAACTGAACACATCACTCCAGTCCTAATTGAGCTTCATTGGCTCCCCATCACGGCCCGCATCCAATATAAGCTCTTAGTAACCACATTCAAGCTCGTTCATAACGTAGCACCCTCATACCTCAACACCTTAATCTCCGCCCAGCCAACCATCAGAAGCAGAAGAACAGCAAATACCAACACCCTACATGTCCGAATAGCATGAGAAATTGCAACGCAAACACCACCAAAAGAGCGTTCTCCTTTACTGCTCCAGCACTCTGGAACCAACTGCCCTATGAACTGAGAGCAAACAAGGACCTGAAGGATTTCAGGAAAAAAACTTAAGACACACCTCTTTCAGACCCACTACAACCTAACCTAATCAGAGTGTCATATACTACTAGAGCAACATGCCCACTTAAACTAATCATACCAGCAAGAAATGTGTTCTGTAATTACGTAAAGTATGTATATATGTAAAGCCGCTTCTTATGCAATCAAATGTATATATGTAAGATTTCTCTCAAACAAATCAAATGTAAACTTATAACCGTTTGCTATGCTTATTACCCATCCCTGCAATCATACTGTATGTTCTAATTCTGGCCTGTACAGCCTCTCCCTTATGTATAGAAAACCGCTGCTGATCGCTGGAAGTAGCGGGATACAAGTGTATGCTAAATAAATAAATAAAATAAATAACTCAGTTCTAGAAACAATTTGCCAAATATCTTGAAGCGTTACATCTTTCGGTGGTTTAGGAGCCTCAGGAGTTGTAGAAAATTCAAAAGGGAGAGGCAATTCAACATTCCGGGTATTTAACCTCAAAAAAGAATCAGAAAGGAGATCCGATACAGGGAGGGCTCCACCCATATTAATAGGTATGGAGTCCTTACCCTCTAAGCCAACCTTTTTGTTGGGTGGAGATAAAACCCGTCGCGTATTAGGAGACATACCAGGAGACACAGTACTTACAGAAGCAGAGGAGTTCTCTGATGAGTCGACAATAGGAGGAGGTGGACTTTAACAAACTGTCCATGGGACCAACCACCTTAGCAGACTTGGCAGTAGACGATAAAGGTAACAGAGGTCTCTTCTTGCGTTTCCCCATTAATATTAGTAGTCGACCTGGATTATGTACTCCTTCATGCTCCGAAGGGGCGTGCCTGCCCCTTTGGACACGCCCCTTCGGAACATGCGCTCGCGGTGCGTGTCCCACGGTGGAGGGCTCAGGTGATAGAGCCTGCTCTGGTCACGTGGTCCCCAGTGCTCACTGACACGGAACAGCGGCTCCAATCAAACACCAGGTAGATGGTAGCAGGAAAGAATCACACACTCCACAATACATTTTCTTCTCTTAGATCTGTGGCTCTCAAGTCTGTCCTGGAAAACCCCCTGCCAGTTGGGTTTTCACAGGCTATCCCCAATGAATATGCATGAGAGAGATTTGCATGCCGCATAGGAGTGCAGGCAAATTCTCTTATGTATTCATTGTAGAAAGCCTGAAGACCCAACTGGTTGGGGGTTCTCCAGGACAGGCTTGGCAGCCATAATCTTTCGTTTGGATTCAGGACAGGCCATAGCTCAAAAACAGTCTTGGCAAGAGTTTGCAATGATTAGGGTTCCCGCTAGTGTAAGTAGATCTATGCACCACTTTGTCGCTTTGTTGCACGTGGGGCTGTCTCATTCACGAAGCAAATAGGCAGTTGCCTAGGGCAGCAAAGATCAGCAGCAGTCAAAGCAAAATAATTGATCCCGACAGTCACAAAACACCTCAAAGCCATCAGCTTCTTCTTTTGCTCACAAGGAGATTGGGCACACACATACATACAGAAAAGAGAAAAAAGTTTAATATTTAAAAAGTGTGGGGCCCAATATTCGAAAGGCATTTACACAGTTTACAGCCCAGTAAACTGTATAAATGCACTAAACTCAGAATAGTCAACAGCACTTAAATGGTTAGTACCATCAACTATCCCCTTCAAAGCCTGCTACATGCCTTGATGCTCTGCGGTTAGCATTGGGGCAGAGTGGAGGCAGAGACTGCCGCTAAACGGGTTGCAGCAGTATTTCACTGCTACCCGGTTAACGATCTGCAGCTAAAACTAAGGACAGCTTTTGACTCGTCTAGTTTTAGCTGTGGATGCTAACTGGCTAGCGGTGCAATATGACCACTACCCAGTTAGCCTCAGAGGCCCTGGGGCATGTGTGGCAATGCCAAATATGAAATGCTGTAATCGTGGCATTGAATATCCGGTGTTAAGGGTCAGCAGGCAGAACCATGCACCATAGTGACGCATAGTCTACCCAGATGAATATCAGGGCCATTACGTCCAGTTATGCATTTATTCGAATTAATGTGGGAGGGCTGGAGTTGTGCCCAATACCCTTGCACTGGCCCCGATTGAAAAAAGTACAAACACTGAGGGATACTTAAAGATGGCATAAACCATGACATCTTGCGTAAGTACTTGACTAAAGGAAGAGGGATTAGCAGGACTATCCTTGCCTGGTTTAATCCATGCTCAAAGGGAAGGTCGCAGCAAGTAATCATGGGAGATTTCCAATTGCCCGACATCCAAGAGCTGTGAAGTGCTATGTGGACAATTATAGCCCTGCTACTTTGATTTTTTTCAACCTAACAGAAGAATTATGCAAAAGGGGTCAAAGGTTAGGGCTCCTCAGCCTGGAAAAGAGACGGCTGAGGGGAGATATGATAGAAGTCTATAAATTAATGAACGGAGTGGAACGGGTAAACGTAGATCGATTGTTTACGTTATCAGAATATAGAAAGACTAGGGGACATGCAATGAAGCTACAGGGTAACCTATTTAAGACTAATAGGAGAAAATATTTTTTCACTCAACGTGCAATCAAACTCATGAATTTGTTACTGGAGGATGTAGTAAAAGCTGTTAGTGTAGTTGGGTTTAAAAAAGGTTTGGACAAGTTCCTGGAGGAAAGGTCCATAAACCATTATTAAAAGGGACCCAGGATATCACTGCTTGACCCGATACAAGCATTGAGGAACCTGTGTCTTTTGGGGAAACTGCTAGGTACTTATGACCTGGATTGGCCACTGTTGGAAACAGGATACTGGGCTTGATGGACCTTGGTCTGACCCAGTATGGCATATCTTATGTTCTTATGTCAAGAATGTTTGTCTCTCTGGGGATAAAATAACTCTAAAATTTAACAGAATGGAATAAAACTTGGCAATGGGGGAGGGGGGAGGGAGGGGAACCAGTAAAAATCAGACCAGGAGTTCCAGAGAAATAAGCCCCTTCCCTTTTAAAAACAGCCCAAATAATTTCCATGAGAAGCGCCGCACAGAAACGTATATACAGTGAAACACAGCAGTAAGGGAATTGTTCCTTTCAAACTGCCAACTCCCCCAAAGCCCCCAAAACACTATGGGCCTGATTCTGTAAAGCAACTATTTGGGCTGTACATCCCGGTGGAATGTGCAGCCCCACTAGCAGTCCTGCCCGAATTCTGGCAGCCCCTCTCCCTGCACAAACAGAGCCACTGCACAGGGAGAGCATGATGGGACGATGGGGGAGTGGGGGGGAGGGGAGGGCTGGAGCATGGGCAGGCCAGGCACCCGGATGTACAGGACCGATTCAGGTCACAGCCCTGAACGTCCAGGGAGCACAGCTTATTCCACCTTGGAGGTGGAATAAGCTCTGGGCGCTCCGGACAGGCAGCCTCCCCCCCCCCCTTCCAATGCAATGGAACCACTGACTGTACTGCCCCGGCAGACCCACTGGGGTGAGGTGGCAGAAAAGCCAGTCGGGGGGGGGGGGCACTGGGCTGTTGGCACACCAGTGGGAGCGCGGGGGGGGGGGGAGGGGAGCCTGGCCTTGCTGCCTCCAAGATGTCCCTGTGGCAGCTGCAGGGGCATGCTGGGCCGTCCTTTTGCCTGATCCTGAATTCTGCAGGAGTGTCTAGCTCCCATGGTGCAGAATCGAATACAATGGAGCCCATCCTGTTCAGGGATGTCTGGACGGCCCGGACATACCCCTTCCTGGACCAGGCTCTATATTTAACATCTATCTTCAGCCTATCTGCTCCATATTCAAGAAATTCCAAGTATATTATCATATATACACGGATGATATTATGATATACTTCCCGCTCAACACAACTAATCCTGTAACCCAACAAACCACAAACTGCCTCACTGAAGCAGCAGAATGGCTCTCTTCCCAAAACCTTAAAATAAACTGCAACAAAACGGAAGCACTATACATAACCAGAAACCAAAATTTCACCCCCTCCCCCCCGAGCATATCACCTGCCAAGACCTAAATATAGCAGTAAAGAACGAAGTGAAATACCTCAGAGTCATACTAGACAGTTCACTTAGCACGACATCCCACATAAAAACAAAACAAAAAAAGATCTATTACAACCTTAAAATGCTCAAACTGCTCCGTCCACTCCTACATGCTCACGACTTCAAATCAGTCATTAACACCCTCATCACCCCCCCACTTTGACTTTTGTAATTCTATACTGCATGGTATACCCAAACATTCCATAAGACAGACAACTGCAGATTGCCCAACATGTGTCAGCAAGAATTACATCCAAAATGAGTCTGGCTGAACACATCACACGAGTGCTCTGTAACCTCCACTGGCTCCCAAACCAGAGCCGCATTCAATACAAAATTCTTGTAACTACATTCAAAATCATCAAAGATATTGCCCCATCCTACCTCACTACCCTCATCACCAAGGATAACAAGACCTAAAACCAGCGGGAGTGCAACAAAATCAACCCCACCCAAATTTAGAAAATCCAATAAGTTAAACAACAACAGAGCCTTTTCACATTTCTCCCCGGTAACCTGGAACAATCTCCAAGACAGAATAAGATCAGTAGGTGACCTCACCACCTTCCGCAAAACAATCAAAACCCACTTGTTCACCAAACACTAACTCTGCACTCAACAAAACAGACACTGATCCAACCTAAATAATCTAGAACCATCATACCCTCCAGGAAACCCTGCCCATTAAGCCCACCAAACAATGTAAATACAAATAGTTACTAATTATGTTACCATGTTACATTAATCATACTATTGTTCACAATGTTACTCTGTTTACTGTATATAGTTAATTCGTTCCATGTAATGAATATGTACCGCTCTGTACAATTTAATATAAACCACATTTAACTTTGGAAAATGCGGTATAAAAATGTTAAATAAATGTATTTTTTCCCATTTCCTCTTTCTTTCTGTCCATCCCATTCCTTCTTCCTCCATGTCCCCGCCCCCCTTAGCATAAACAACATTCAAAATCTCATCTAGCTGCTGTTCTGTAGGTGTTTGTTCTCCAAGGACAAGCAGGATGAGTCAGCCACACCTGGTGATGTCATCCGACGGCGCCGAGACAGAAGTACTCTCCATAGCTCAGAAGGGCTTTTCGCCCTTCTGAGCATGGGCCAACTGGCCCTGCCCCCCGGCCGCCCCTAGCTAGCCAGTTTCAGTTCTTCCGCCTTGCCAGCAAGACGGTTCTTCTACTCTCCAACTGAAAATTACACTATAGAAACTTTAAAACAACATCACTTCTCACCTTGCTTAGGTATGTTTATAAACCGCATTAATGCTTGTTTTGGATCTGTTTCTCACTTCCCTAGGAGCCTCACGGACAGCTGCCCTTCGTGGCCGCGAACAGGAGATCAGATCTAGTGCTGCTCATCCTGATTATTAGATACCTCATCCCATTCCTTTTTCCTCCATGTCGTCATGCCCCCCCCACCCCCCTTAGCATAAACAACATTCAAAATCTCATCTAGCTGCTGTTCTGTAGGTGTTTGTTCCATGTACTACCTTCCCTCAGCTGCAACAGCTCTTGAGCGGTATTTGCAGTCTCCAGCTTCTGATGAACTCTGCCCTTGGCCACTCACCTTAGGTGATGATACAATGTAGAAATTAGCGGAAAAAGGAACACCACTGAGAAATTGTACCATATATGTTTGCAACACAGTCCACTCCCGTTCCCTGTCCCCCATGATAACAAGAACCACTCTTGTTGAGGACAAACCACCTTCCTCCAGAGGGCCTCTATACCATGCCTAAAGCCTTGCTCAAGACTTCTAAAGCATCCTTTAGGGAGGAGTAGCCTAGTGGTTGGGGCAAGGTACTTCAGGCCGGAAGGTCGGGGGTTCAAATCCGACTAGAGGACAGCAACCTTGGGCCGGAAGGACTGGGGTTTCTAGTCCCACAGATGCTCCTTGTGGTCTTGGGCAAGCCACTTAACCCTCCATAGCCCATGTTCCCTGTAAGTATTAGTGTATGTGTTTCATATCCCCGCGTGTTAAATGTATCCCCCCAATTGTGTCATGACCGCTTTGATTGAAGGATAAGGCGGTATACAAAACTGTCTAAATAAATAAATAAATAAATCCTAAACATAAGGTTACCAGAGGTCCCCAGTTTTTAGAGATTATTCCCAACTCCCAGTTATTTGGCAGCCTCCTGTCTCCAATTCCAGCAATGGGGACAGAAGGGGTAGAAAAGAAAATTTTACATTAGTAATTTGAATGTGTTATATTTTAGAATTGGCATCCATCTTTATATTTTGCATAGCACTGGGATAATGCATCACTCTTTCTATTTTCTGTTTATGCGTTCGCTTAGAAATGATATCGTTGCCGTCATGGGATGGATATGGAGAAGGGGACAGGGTATTGATTCCTCTTCCCTCCTCCATGCCTTGTTGCTGAAACAGGAACTAAGATGCCTCCCCCCTCCCCCCAATCCCAGATGTGTCCCGGATCTGCCTGAAAAAACGATCCGGTAATCTTACTCAGACAGATACTTCCTACAGAGTTGGATACATTCAAATAGCCATGAATCTAAGGGACAGCCCCACTGAGAGATACTTCATGATGGCCTGTGGTCTGAGAAGGCAGCAGAGCCCCTGTAGAGTCTGAAAAGCAGGATCCATGGAGATGAGGGTGGCGGGGAGGGAGACGGGTGAAGGAGCCAAACCTTAAATTAAGAATGCATTGCAAAAGTGTTTCTTAAAGAAAGACAGTTCAGCTCCCGACTTTGTTATGTTTGCTGAGTGACCGATTACTAAGCAGCTGGCTACAAAGAAATTCTTTGCCAGACCTTGGAGGCGGGGCTGTAGTGCAATGCAGTAGGGTTCATGCTGGGCGCTGCTAGTTTAATCCCTTTAGTGCATTTTCCCATTCAAGCTTCACTCTGTATAGAAGGAAACGGTCCTTCAGATCCTTTCCAAGGCGTCCAACTTCTACGCTAACCTTATTAAAGAAGCTGCTACTCCCACAAAAGCCGCACTGGACCAGATAAAGTAAAAGAATTTGCAGATTCTGGCCAAAGTTCAATAGGGAAAGTGCCAAAGGACTTCTGCAGCGGCTTTAGGTACAAGTAAAATTTGTATGGAAATTGGAAAATAAGGTGCAGACATCTTCAGTCTTTTTTTTCTGGGGACACCTCCCTTCTCCCAAACACAGTTAAAAGTACTTTTAACTGGATTGAAGTAAAATTGTTTGTTTATTTCATTTGATATACCGCCCTTCATTATCAAACATACAAAGCGGTTTACAAATCTAAAAATGACACAGTCTGAAGAACGAACGAACTCCAAAACTCAGAAGAAAGTAAAGTCACAGACTAATTATACATGACAACACATATATAGAGAAAAGGACAATGTCACAAGCCACCTTACATAGCCTTGGCACAATGGAATACTTTAGTCTGCTCCTGTCCCAAATACTTGGTCAAATAAGAGTGATTTAAATGTATATCGTCTATCTGAAAATCACTCTGCCCATCAGGTACATCAAACTACAACTTTTAAATATAATCATTTCTGTCTTCAGAAATTACAATAAATGCAGTCAATATTCTAGATATGAACATGCAATCTTCATCCTGAAATTGCTGGCAAAACAGCCTTCACACTGGACAACAAATTTGTTCAAAGGTTTTGCTTCCTGAAAAAGTTTTGGCGATTACAATAGACAGCTTCAAGCTGAACACAAATATCATTTCAGATTGACTGCATTAAATTTTTACTGAATTTAGCATGTTTAAACGCACAATGATGCTTGACGTATTGCACTCATTTACCTGAGCTAAAAAATGTTTTGCTCCTGATTTTCATTTGTATTCAGCATCCAGCATTGATGGGTTCCAGTTGCCTTGATACCGCTTTTCCATTGTCGCAATGTCCCGGTGAAACCTTTCACCATGTTCGTCGCTGACTGCACCAAGATTAGCAGGGAAGAAGTCCAAGTGTGAATGCAGAAAATGAATCTTCAGCGACATGTTGCACTTCATGGTTTTGTACGCTTGAAGCATGTAGTCAACCTGATGGATGGACAGTAGTTTGGTGCCCTGTAATTGCCAAGGAAATTCTCAACATCCCTGAATGTCTTCCATGCGATTTTCTCAGCCTCCACTAGCAAATCTTTGAACCGCTTGTCATTGATGTGTGACTTGTGGACCCACAAAATTACCTTCCTTGATCTTTGCATCAGTTCTTCTTGAAAACATCTGTCTCAAATATCAAAATTCTTCACCTTCCTTGTTCATCACTTTGATTAAGTTTTTCATCAATCCGAGTTCTATATGAAGAGGGGGCAAAAATATCTTACTTGTGTTAATAAGTGGTTCATGTGCCACATTTTTTCTGTCCTGGAATCAAACACTTATGAAGTACAGAGTCCCATTCGCAAATGAAACAGTTCTTGGTGTACCCGAGCTACATTCCTAGTACAGTGCCACTACTTTTAGATCATCACAGATGTTCCAGTTGTAGTTGTTATTCTGTATATATTTCAACAACAGTTCCATATTTTCGTAGGTTTCTTTCATGTGTGCTGCATAGTCAATAGGTATTGAAGGGTGGACATTGCCATTGTGTAACAAGACAGCTTTCAGGCTTAACAGTGATGAACCGATAAAAAGGCGCCATTGTTGTGGGTCATGCTCACAACCCAAAGCCATGAACAATCAATCAATGTCAGTGCAGAAACAGAGGTTGTCAACCTGCACAAAGAAATTTTTGATATCTTCTCTGCGGGTCTGAAAGACAGAAATGTTCATATTTGGCGACAGCAAACCCCATCCTTGCAATCTTGAACCAAGTAGTTCAGCTTTTGTTTTTGACAAACTTAAATCCCTCACCGGGTCATTCAATTCTGGACTGTTATCAGATGAGGAACACCGGATATAAACAATTCATAATCTGGATCGATATTATTTTCCACATCAGGCCCGTGTATTGTGGCATCTTCGCCTGCCTCATCTAGACTCCATGTCTCTGGTGGCTTCGGTACTGGCAGACTGTCGTTATGCGGCACTGGTCTCATGGCTAAAGGCAGACTGGGATACTCAATATATTTTTCTTATTTTTAGCAGAGAAGCCGGATATATTGGTCAGACAGAAGTAACAGTCCATCACGTGATCCTTCTGTTCTTGACATTTCATCAGGGCTATGAATGGCATTGACCTCAGAGTACCTTTGAGCCAAGCTCTGAGATGGACAGAACATGTTGCACGGCAAATGTGAAGAGTCCAGGATTTGTCTTGATCTCCAACTTTACAACCGAAGTAGAGTTCATATGCTTTCTTAATAAGTGAAGTCATGCTGTGTCTTTAAGTGTATACTCACCACAAATGTAACAGAATGTATCACGACTGTTGAGACATTGACATTTCTGCTGAAACAAATCATCAAAATTTAGACAAAAAGCTTACAAGTAAATGCTATTGTTGCATACACAAACTGATATCAACTTCATGCATAGCATCTGTGTATGAAAGCTGCTTCTATAGCCTGCTCTGCCAGCATCCATCCTAACTGCATGCCCATGCATTCCTGAGCAGTAACATTTCCATTGCATGTTGTGAGCCTTCACCGACTGCATAACCAGGCATGCCTGGACTAAACAAAACAGTTTACTTTCTAGGCAACAGATGAGCAGACTCAAAATATGTGAGGAAATCACTAAAAAAGGCCATTGCAAAAAAAAAAAAAAAAAAATAGTGCATGATAGAAAAAGTAAGATGATTTTTGTGATCAGCAACCCAAAATCCATAAGATGCACTCAAAAAAGGTGTTCATGGAGCAAAGTCTTCATTGTTCTGTCATGCTTCTATACGGGGCTGTACCAAGGGGTGTTCAAGCAGCCACACAGAGCATGAGTACAGAAGGGGCGCTATTGTCATCACTGGGTTTCCAGGACGCCTAACAAAAGCGAGTTCCTGCACACAGCTGGGTGAGGGGGGAGGAAGGGGAGATGTACCAGGCTCACCAGTGGCATAGGGCGCATGGATAGTTTGGTACAGTGAAATGGAATCCACTGTGTATCACGTGCAGCAAAAACCTTTGCGTGCACTAGGTAAAGTTTTAGGTAAGCATTGCGAATATCACCAGTAATCACAGAGGAAAGTATTTCAGTAAACATGGTGATAAATTTGTTTGGAAATATTGCAGTAAATATCACAAGCAATGCATGGAACGTGTAGTAAAGAGCATAGAAAATGTTTTCGAATCATTGCAGTACATGATACTGCAGAGATCTCAGAAAGTGTTTCAGTACTAACTGTACTAAACATTTTTCGACAGTTTTCTAGTAAAGTATGTAGCAAGAACTAGAGGAAATACCAATAACAGCTAGATTTTCTAAACTATACCTCTGCATTGATGCACACTAACGTGTTAATGTGCTATTTATCACAGGTTCCCTTTTGTTCAATTGGACTAATTACTAAAAAGGTTGTTTGCTAACATGGTAGCACACTTTAGTAAAATCTTGTCTTATACCTTACACAGCATTCACATTACCTCTTAAGTTAAGTCTTTTGCAATATTAATATTGCATGCACCTCTCACATATCACAATATGCATGCACAACACTGTCTTACATGAGCACCAGTCATCTGCTTGATGTATTCATAGCATAGTGGCTCTAAGGCTGAAGGGAAATCCATTAAAAAAAAAACCCCACCCATATATTTTCATACAGCAATTTTGCATTAGGAAGTATGAATCACTGACAAGAGTTATAGCAATACATAGCTGTAGCACATACAATTGGTCTGATCCAGAAAGGCCAAAGTCCATCAAGCCCAGTATCCCGTTTCCAACCATGGCCAATCCAGGTCACAAATACCTGGCAGGATCCCAAAAGACAGACAGATTCCATGTTGCTTATCCCAGGGATAAGCAGTGGATTGCCCCAAGTCCACTTTAATGTTTTTAGGGACTTTCTCCTGGAACTTAACCCAGCTACACTAACAGTTATCAAATCCTTCAGCAACACTAATTCCACTCTATCTTTTTTGAGATGTGGTGACCAGAATTGCACACAATACTCAATATGGAGCGATAAAGAGGCACTGCCATGATATTTTCCATTTTATTCCCCAGTCCTTTCTTTCTCGTTCTTAGCATTCCATTGGCTTTCTTAGATAGCAATGTGTTATCCACAGTGACACCAAGATCCTTTTCCTGGGTGCTGGTTCCGAATATGGAACCTTGCATCGTGTAACCGTAGTTTGGGTTGTTCTTCCCTACGTGCATAGCTTTGTACTCGTCCACATTAAATTTCATCTGCTATTTGGATGCCCAGTCTTCCCAGTTTCCTCAAGGTTCTCTTGCAATTTCTCACAATTGTCTTGTGATTTTAAAACTTGGAATACATTTTGTGTCATCTGCAAATCTGATCACCCCACTCATTCCCATTTGCAGCCCATTCATAAATATACTAAAAAGCAGCAGACCCAGTACAGGTCCCTGGGGCCATCCACTATTCACCTTTGTCGACTAAGTAAAAATGTCCATTTATTTTTATTTTTTAACCAGTTCCAATCCCCAATAAGACATTGCCTCTTATCACATGACTTTTTAAAATTTCCTCAAGAACTTGTCAATAAGGACTTTGTCAAATGCTTTCTAAAAATCCAGGCACTAATCAACTGGCCCTCCTTTATCTACATGTTTATTCAACACCTTAAAAAAAAAAAAGTAGCAGATTGGTAAGGCAAGACTTCCCTTGCCTAAATCCATGTTGGCTTTATCCCAGTAAACCATGATTGCTTCTAGAAGAGGACACAATTCCTATTGCTAAGATCTCAGGTTTTGCACTTAGGTACAACTTGTCGTTTGAGATACCCCCGTAAAGGTTTGGGTATCAACACAATAGGCATATTTATTATGATTCTGCTCATTTGACAGCATTTATTTCTGATAAAATGGTGGTTACGCCATCTATTTCTCATAATTAGTAGGTTAGTGTGTCTTGTTTAGAGACATAGACTGTGGCAGCATTTGCCCTAATCCATTTAAATTCTCTATGTAATAAAATAAATTTAAAAAGGGGGGGGGGCCCAAAAAAGGTTGTTGTTTGTTTGTTTGTTTTAACTTTAACTCTGTGGATGTAACATGTTCATATTATTGTGGATTAATTGCCACTGATATTATCTTTCTTGCTTAGATGCTATGCTTCTTTTTCCACTTTTTCTAGGATGGCTTAATTTCTGTTATGAAATTATGTTGTCGATTTAATGGAAAATTTATAAATAATTTAAAAAAATAAAATAAGCCATGGCTGTCTATATGTATTGTAATTTGGTTCTTTATGATTGTTTCTACTGTTAAGCCCAGGACTAACATCAGGCTCACTGGTTGGTAGTTTCCCAGATCACCTCGGAACCTTTTTTTTTTTTAAATTGATGTTATGCTGGCCACCCTCCAATCTTCAGAAACCATAGATGACTTTAATGATACTTTACAAAATTGCTAAACATAGTTCTGTTCCATTTTCCAGTTCTTTCACAGCCTGGACTGTATACCATCTGGTCCAGGTGATTTGTTCCTCTTTAGTTTGCCAAATTGCCTTATTACAACATCTTAAAGATTAACTGATATTTGCTTCAATTCCTCTGAATCATCACCTTTAAATATATGACATGGGTACTCCCCTACACCTCCTTCAGTAATGACCAAAGCAAAAAAAGTTCATTTAGGGGCATGTTTACTAAAGATTAATGTGCATCAAGTGCTGCAATAGCCCATTGAAATGAATGAGTAGTGGCAGCACTTAAAGCACATTAATCTTTAGTAAACATGCCCCCTTAGTCTTTCCACTATGGTTTTGTCCTCCTTTGGTGCCTTTTTACCCTCTATCATCTAGTGGTCCAGCTGACTCCCTCACAAGCTTCCAATGTACGTGAAAGTTTTATTATGCATTTTTGCTTCAATGGCAAGCTTCTTTTCAAATTCTCTCTTTGCCTGCCTTATGAATGTTTTGCATCTAACATGCTAGCGCTGATGCTGTTTTATTCATCTGGATCCTTTTTCCATTTTATGAAAGCTGTTTTAACATAGTAACATAGTAGCATAGTAAATGACGGCAGATAAAGACCAGCATGGTCCATCCAGTCTGCCCAGCAATACGGCAAGAGTAGGTGCACCTGTCGCTCTGTGCAGGCCACCCCTCCCCATGTCTCTGTCTAGGGGTGGACCCATCACTCCATGTAGGATACCCCTATTTGTTGAGGAGTTAGATGGTTCAATTTATTTTGTTTTTATCCTGTTTCTGTAAAGGGATCCACTGTGCTTGTCCCATGCTGTTTTGAATTCTGTCACTGAGTTTGCCCCCACCACTTCCATCGGGAGATCATTCCAAGCATCCACCACCCTTTCAGTGAAAAAATATTTCCTGACATTGCCTTTCAATTTTCCACCTTGCAGCTTCATGTTATGCCCTCTAGTTTTGCAGTTTCCCCGTCTTTGGAAGAGGTTTGTTTGTTCATTGTTCCTCTTTAAGTATTTAAAGGTCTGAATCATATCTCCCCTATCCCTCCTCTCTTCCAAAGTGTACATATTTAGGTCTTCAAGTCTCTTCTCATAAGGTTTCTTACGCAGGCTCCAAATCATTTTGGTCGCCTTCCTCTGAATAGTTTCCAGTCTTTTTACATCTTTTGCAAGATATGGTCTCCAAAACTGAACACAGTATTCCAAGTGAGGCCTCACCAGCGACCTGTACAGTGGCATAAGTACCTACTCCTTTCTGTTTTGTTTTATTTTATTTTAAGCTATGAACAGCCTCTCTTGCCTCATCTTTTAACCATGCTGGTCTTCCTTCTATTTTTTTTGTTTTAAGTTCTATTATCCATAAACAATGGAAGGATTACAACAATCAACTTTTCCAGTTTTTATAATTTTAAAGTCCCACAGAGATTCATTTCATCCCGATAACCATAGTAGACATGGCCCCAAACCTCTTAACCTATTCCTTCCACCTTTTTTAAAGGGTGAAATGCATCTGATCTGGGCTTCCAATATGCTATTTTTAAGCCATGTCCAGGCCTGATATAGACTCTTAACTCACGGCTTCTCCTTTTAGCTTTTTTTTCTAAGCATTGTATTCCCTTTCAAAGGCTAAATGCCAGCACAGTATTTAGCAGGTTTTTTTATACCGCTTTATCATATTTAAGTCAGCACGATTTACATTGTAACCTAAACTTGATAATGTACATTAAACAGGGACATTGATAACTTTGATTCTTCTGGGGCAATGGAGGGTTAAGTGACTTGCCCAAGGCCACAAGGGGTGATAGTGGGAAATGAACCCTAGTCTCTGGGTTCCTGTGCTCTAATCATTAGGCTACTCCCCCACTCCATTTCCTTGCTATCCTCTCTCCATTTATTAAATACAATTTACATTCTTCACACAATACACAAAATTTAAAGTTCAATCATATTTTATCATACACCAATTTTTCTATGCCATGTGTTCAGAAGTAACACACAAAATATGACATATTGTATATCTAAATGTGCAGGAAAATGAAAACTTCATACATAAAATGGTCAAGAGATTTGCATAGCTGGGTGGCTTCCTGACTAGAATGTTTGTAATATCAGAGTCTTAATCAGTGCTTTTCAACGCACATGCTTGGGCGGTATATCAAGTGACAAATAAAGATAAAGATATACTTAGTGCTTGTGTGCCCGCCATCACGTCAGTGCTGACTCCTGGTGACCCAGCCCCTGGGCGACCAGCAGTAGATTACCAGACCTTTCTTCCATGCAGCAAGTCTACAGCGTCTGGTATTCCAAGGTGGGCTCCTGCCCAAGCATTAGTCAGCCTCATTCAGGGTGGTGTAGAGATAATACGTAGGGGAGGTAGTTTTATGAAAACAGCACATGCTAGTTTATAGTTCACACCTTTTTTTCCAGGAATAAGTCAAGATGAGGTTACCTACAGTCCTTGACTATATTTCCCTATCCCTGGAGGGCTTAAAATGTAAGTTGTACCAGAGGGAATGGAGGGTTTATGCCAGGAGGATTGGAGCCCTGGCTTCCCTGGTTCTAGCCTAGTGCTGTACCCATTAGGCTACACTTCCACCCCTGCTTCAGAGTTGGTGTACAGTAAATGCGTGTCGCAGCCTTAGCTAGCAGAAAAAAGGAGGTGATAATGCCTCTGTATAAGTCTTTGGTGCGACCTCATTTGGAGTATGGTGTGCAATTCTGGAGACTGCACCTTCAAAAGGATGTGAACAGGATGGAGTCAGTGCAGAGGGTGGCTACCAAAATGATTAGTGGACTTCATCATAAAGCATATGAGGACAGACTTAAGGATCTTAATATGTACACCTTAGAGGAAAGGCGGGATAGAGGTGATATGATTGAGATGTTTAAATACCTCCGTGGCATAAATGTTCAGGGAGAGAGCCTCTTTCAATTGAAAGCAAGTTCTGCTACGAGGGGACATGGGATGAGGGTGAAGGGAGATAGATTCAGGAGTGATATGCGGAAATATTTCTTTACGGAAAGAGTAGTGGATCCATGGAATAGTCTCCCAGTGGAGGTGGTAGAGATGAGGACAGTAACTGAATTCAAAAAAGCATGGGACAAACACAGAGGATCTCTAAAGGTAAAAAGGGGACTGTTGTTGTTAAGGAAGGACAGACTAGATAGACCACGTGGTCTTTTTCTGTCATCATGTTTCTATGTTTCTAGCAGGCCACAGGAAATGGAAATAGATGCCTATTTTACAAGGATATGCAGGCATCCTATTATAAAATCAGGCCCATATAGCAGAAGGCTTTAGTATAATAAAAAAACAATTGTAACACCCCTTTTCTGAAGAAAGCAAACATTTCATTTGAACAAAAGGACAGAGAATTCTGCTAGTACAAAAAAAAGAAATTACTTACTGACAACAGGCTGTAAACAAAGGCGGCCCAACCGCCAGGCAAACTAGGCTGTTGTCTAAGGTGACAACTTCTGTGGGGAGGGGGGCAGCAAAGATTAAGGCATTCAAAGTTAAGCAATAGATTTTTGGAGGGGTGTGTAAAGCTTAAGGTTCACCTAGGGCACCAACACCTGGAACCAACGCTGGGGCCGACCCTGGCTTTAAAGGTTCATAAGCGCCCGTGTGCCTTTAAACCATTGTTTCCCTAAAGGGTCCTGTACAGAAGATCATGTTTACTAAGCGCCATGCTGCTAACATAGTGTCGGCCATGTTACCAGCACAGGGGTCAGCAGTAACTGCAGGGGGCGTTTGCTTCAACCCAGCATCATGCCTAGCCCTGTGCGCGTGGTGCAGCTGCACAGGGCACAAAAGGATTAGGGGCACATGTCAGGCTTCCAACCACAGCCTGCCCTGCCACTGCTACCACTTTGTTTTCTCCGAGGCGGCGGCAGCGGCAGCAGTGAGTCAGACTCGCGTTTGTAGGCAGGTCGGGTCCCTCCTTCCATTCTCTGATGTAGGGACCAGGCCAGCCATGCAAACACCGAGTTGCAAAGGCCCACATTTGAATGGCTGGCCTGCCCTCCCTCCTCTGATGTCGGGGGGGGGGGAGGGGGGGAGGGAAACCAGATGTGGAAATAGCACTGGTGCAATTATGGCTTGGTACGACCCTGCTTCAATCCTCTTGCAGCTAGCATGGACTCAGGCCATGGCACCATGCACTAACATCACCCAAGAGGCTGAAGGTTCTGTAGTCCTTAAATTTATGCTCAAAATTTTATTCAAACTCCTAAATTTAGGAGCCTAAAAAGAGTGGCAACGGGGTGGATTTAGGGTGGAAGCAAACAGGTTAGGAGCTTAGCCCCGTTTTTCAGCACTAAACACTGAAATTAGGCTGGCAAGATGGCGGCGTGTACTTAGACCCTCCCCATTCAGGGCCAGTGCAAGGATATTAGACGCCTTCGACAAACCTTCAGCCTTGCACCTCCTCACGCTTAGCTTTAAGACCCCTAGCCCCCTCTCCCCCAAGATTTTCATAATTACATTCAAAGTGTATCAACACCATCCCTTACAGAAATTCCTATTTTAAAAAAACAACTAAACACGCACACTTTTGGACATTAAAATATTAAACTTTGTTTTTTCAAATATATACATAAAGTATAATAAGAGAAAATTTCCAAAAGCCACTATTTACCAATTCTTTCAGCAGGTAAACTTAAGCACTGATGAGTCTGAGTTTGTGTGACTGTTAGGCAGGGCCGGCGTTACTATTAGGTGAACTAGGCAGTCACTTACAGTAAGCGACAACGGTCGGGGACACCCCTCTCAGAGATATGCAACAGCGATACATTTCATAAAGCATCATAGTCCCAGAGTTAGCTTTTGTTATGCCATTTACAGTTCCATCTACCTCAGGTTCCACTTCCTTTAAATAGGAAGGAAGTGGAGTTGGAGAGAGGCAGAAGCGCAAACGGCACCGTGGCACCAAAACAGAAGGCAATGCCGGTGCCCTGGTGCCTTTCTAAATGTATTGCTGTCACTGCATATTGTGGAGAGGGATGGGCCATAGCAGCAATGGGTGTGGAGCAATGTTCCCTCTAATTTGCTGTAGGCTGTGTGCAGCTTTTGAAGGAAGGTTCAATTTTTGTGCGCCACATAACGACACTCGGAGTTATATACTTTAAAATTTGACTACACGTCAGAATACAGTATGTACACCACATTGATTTCAATCAAATTAAATGAAAATAGACGATTACTAAATGAAGCAGGAAATTTCTAGTAATTAATCATAACTTTTACATTTTAAGACGTCTGTGTTGTTTTCTATCAGAATCAGAGCCATAATTTTTGTGCGCTCTGTTGTAAAGTATGTGCGCTCGCTTGGCGAGGTGTGTGCGCGCGCACACGTGCACAGCTTAGAGGGAACAGTGCTGTGGAGGGGGGACAGGGCCAGCAGTGGGAACGAGGTTCACCTGGGATGTCTCGTACCCTTGCACCGGCCCTGCTGTTAGGAACAGTTGTTTTGCTTTCACTGTAGCTGCTCTTTGTTGCCCCCAGAAGTTGCAGCCCTAGGCAGCTGCCTAGTTTGCTTAGTGGTTGGGCCAGCCCCAATCGCCACTTGTAGCTGTTCCTAGGGGCATAGTTTGAGCAGAGCCACAACGTATTTGTGAATTTTATAAAATACGGAGTAGACCTGTAAAATACACCTGCTTCAGAACAGATGTAAATGTACCCCAGCCTCAGCAGTCCACAGGACATGGATCTAAGTGCCTATTTCACAAGGACATGCGGGCATCCTATTATAAAATCAGGCCCATATAGCAGGAGGCTTTAATACTATTTTTTTTCCAGTTATACAACCCCTTTTCTGAAGAAAATAAACGTCACTTCAACAAAAAGGCAGAGACTATAGCTACTACAAAATAAGAAATTACTTAGACCATAAATATTTAAAACCAAAATGCTGAGCCACTTGACTGCAAAGATTTCCTTAGATCATGGATTTCTACATAAACCGTGACCCTCAACTTCTGAGCAATTCGCTCTTCAGTGTCTTTCAAATTTCAACATTTTTCTTCTCAAAGATGTGTATTATTCCCTTATTGATGCCTCTGGAATGGAACCAAGTGCTTATGAACAGATCTAAAGTGCTGGGATGGAATGAGATAGGGATTTTGGATTCAGCTCTCACATTTTTCAGTAGTGGTTTAAGGCGATTTACATTCAGGTATTGTAAGTATTTTCCTGTTCCCAGAAACTTTACAGTCTAAGGGGTGGCCATGATCCAGCCTGGTTTTGAGGATGCCCCTAATAAATATTCATGAGGTATATTTGCATCCACTGCTTTCCACTGTATGCAAATATATATACACACTGTAACATAATCTACCAACCCAATCCATGTATCCTCTGCAACTACTCCAAAACACCACAGCCCGCGTCGTAACTGGGACAACAAGAACCAGCCACAGAACCCCAACATTGAAACAACTCCACTGGCTCCCCATAATCACCAGAACCAAATACAAAGCCATACTCACTATTTTCAAAATCCTACACCAACTATCAAACCCTTATCAGCAAAGACCCTGAAAATAAAACAAAAAACAATAAAAACCTATTAATAATACCTAAGAATAGAACCAAAGCAAAACAGACAACCTGTCACAGAGCCTTCTCAATATATGCTCCAACCCTCTGGAACGCACTCCCGGAAAGAATGAGAACCACCACTGACTTATGGGATTTTCGGAAAGCCTTAAAAACATACCTCTTCTCAGAGTACTATGGACCAGAAGCAGAACCACCATGTGAAAACGTAGCCACTACAATAAAATCTGAACCCATCCACACCAACCAGTAACTACAACCTATCTCAAACACCCAACCATACAATAACATCCCCACAACAAGAAATCATGTAAATAATACTGTCAATACCCCTGTTCTCCAAGTTTAATGACATTGTTCTATGTAATGTTTTTTTGTTGGTTGTTCAATGTAAACCGCTTTGAATACAAGAAAAGTGGTATAGAAAAACTGTTAAATAAATATTCATTAGAGACATCCTGAAAACCAGGCTGGATCATAGTGCACTAGGGCCGGAGTTAGCCACCCCTGGAGTTTTTACCTGGGCAATGGAGGGTTGACTTGCCCTAAACCAGGAGTGGCCAACTCCTGTCCTGGTGCACCATAATCTAGCCTGGTTTTCATTATGTCCGTAAAGACTATTCATGGCATATATTTGCCTATAATGGGAGGCAGTGGATGCAAATATACCTCATGAATATTCATTAGGACATCCTGAAAACCAGGACCGGAGATGGCCACCCCTACCCTAAACAGAAGGAACAGAGGCGGGATTTTGAACCCCGAGTTGGGCATCTCTCATCCCTAGGGTTGCCAACTGGCTCCAGATGCGCCCGACAGGCTTCATCCAGTCCTAGGTTTACCCCATTGCATGCAGGGACATGTAGTCTTGCTTTTATTATAGGGTGCAATGGAAAAATTAGAACTACATGACCCTGCATGCAGTGGAGTAAACCTAGGACTGGATCAAGCCTGTCGGGCGCATCTGGAGCCAGTTGGCAACCCTACTCATCCCACTGCTCTAAACATTAGGCTTCGACCTTGAACTTTGGGCATTAAGGGCAGTGGGGGGTTAAAACATTACAGTGAACCCGAGAGGAGAAGGGAAGGATCCTGTAATATTAGACCCCAAACGAAACGGTTAGAGACCATCGACCGAGGCAACGTTAAAATATCCGCTTTTAAGCAGAAACGTGCAGACTGTGCAGTTAATGAGCTAACTTAAGAGTCCCTGAAACAAAGTTCAAAGTCTGAGGTGCGTGTGCAAGTCCAGCCTCTTCCACAAGCAGCTTGGAGCCGGTGGGAGGGTTTCGGGGCGTCGTCAGCGGTGCACTACACACCGTGGGCGATGAAGTGGGGAAGGAGCGAAGTGGCGGCCTCCGGCCAGGCTGTGGGGGGACGGATCTGACCCGGGCCGGGAGCATGGGGGCCCCCAGGTGGAAGCGCCTCTGCATTGGCTTGGCGGCGGCGGTGGCGACAGTCTCCGCTGTGCTCTACGGGCACTTTTACATCACCTCGGACGCTCCCGGCGGGAGCCCCAGAATCAGAGCCAGGTAAGGGGGGAGGGGGGTACTCAATTACAGAAACCCCCCACTCAAGTGAAGGGGGGGGGGGGGCGATGCTCATTCTTTCTCCTATAAGGGGGGGGGGGGGGGATCAAGAGAAAGTTCCCTGAACTGCTGCAATAAAAGTGAAAGTTGCAGGCGTAGGGTCGGGCATTGCATCTCCCACCCCCTCCCCTCCTACCAGGCCCGTGCAAAGCTGCTCTCTGCGCGCACTGCAGCTCGCCCGAGGCGCCCCACACCGCGCGTTTCCCATCCGATGCAGCTTCTGCGCACTCCAGCTCCTTTTCTAAATGGATATGGTAAAGGCACGCGGTGTCTTCTCCCTTCTAGCAGGAAAAAAGCAAACTTAGCTTCCGCCGGATTTCCCTACTTCACAGCACAATTTCACACCTCTTGCAAGTCAAATGATGAAAGAAATTCAGACAAAAACGGAAATGTTAACAGGGAGAAAGTTAGCGGCTTTTTGGGCAGGGCTTTCCCACTGCTCCTCTTACCTGTTGGCTGGGCTGGGACCAAGGAACAAAAACCGGGAAGGGCGCCCCTAAAGGTCACCTTTAGTTTTAGGCAGAGGTAGGACAGTTTGCGCGTCCTAAGCCCACTGCTCTCACTTTACAGCCGTCTGTCCTCCAAGCCAAGTTCTTCCCCGTTCAGATCCCACAGTGAGCAGACCACAAGGTATCTGACATATCCCGAACCTCAGATGTAATTCCAAAAGTAGGAACAAGACAAGATAAGGTTGTTCTGGGCTGTACGAGCGGTGCAGCCGCATAGGATGCAAGTAGAGAAGGGGCTCCGATCTGCCCACTGGGGCTTCCAGGAAACTCAAAAAAAGAACAAGTTCCGGGAGAGAGAGAGGTAGGGTCTGCATTCCTGAATCACACAGGGGCATTTCTAGCTTGCTACGGCCCTGGTTCTGGGTAGGGATCGATATACAAGTGGCTGCACTCTATGGCTGGAAGCTGGATTATAGTCTTTAGCCTGTCTAGTTTGCTCTGTCCAGACTGCTAACCTTGCTCCTTTTCTGCCATTTTCTTAAAATCATTGATTGACCATAGGAAATCCTAGTGGCTTCTTGGCAAGATACTTGCTTTGTAACCAGGTGGTCACTGCTTTGAGACCAACCTCTGACAATGACCATGGTGTGATGAAAGACACTATAGCAGCAGGATGGGCAATTATCAGGGGAGAGCTCAATGACAGAAAGAATCTCTTAAAAATATGATCTAAAATGTGCTCTTTGGAACTTTTTTCCCACTACTGCTACAGTCAGGGCCGGCACTACTATTATGCAAACTAGGAAGTTGCCTACAGCTTTTGACCTCCAGGGCCTGCAGCAATGGCTCAAAACCCATGACGCAGAACTTACCTAAAAAGCTTTGGCATAGTCATGGTTTTCATCTCCTTCTACCCCCCCCCCCCCAAACTGAATGTCTGACAGAAGCAGCCAGTAAGATGCAGCTCCGAAGCCTTCTGCTAAGAGCTGCAGGCCCAGAGAGGAGCAACATTAGCAGCGATGGGGCCCATCGAGGACACCTCCATTCCTCATACCAGCCCTGGCCACAGTTTGTGATCCGGTGCACTTTTGCTTCCAGATAATACCTGATGACACCAATGGCTATCATTACGTTTTGTAGGGAAAAAGATCTCATGGAGTAGGCTTAACCCCACTGATACCAGCCTAAGGCAGTCATTTCTGATGGAGGTTCTAGTCTCCAGTTAACAC
Source organism: Ichthyophis bannanicus (assembly GCA_033557465.1). NCBI lineage: Eukaryota > Metazoa > Chordata > Amphibia > Gymnophiona > Ichthyophiidae > Ichthyophis > Ichthyophis bannanicus. The sequence continues at coordinate 280,170,949 of CM066041.1, forward strand.
CAATGCAGGACAGTCTAACTGGCAGAGAGAGAGAATTTTAATACATAGGGTTGTTGTTTTTTTTTGAAGTGCAGCAACAAAAAAGGATGATTATTGTATAAACCTCATGAGGATCTTAGAATTTTGCGTTCCTTGTACCAGAATAAGGGTTAGCGTCAGACTGTAAAAATACTTTTATTTGCTGAGCTGCTGTTACTGCCAGTTTTAGAAACATGCACGGAGGGATAGGGGTACGGCTTGCAGCATATTAACATAAGATATGCTGTACTGGGTCAGACTAAAGTTCATCAAGCCCAGTATCCTGTTTCCAACAGTGGCCAATGCAAGCCACAAGTACCTGGCAGGTTCCCAACAAGATGCCCAGGTCCCACAATGCTTGCCCTGGGGTAAGCTGTGGATGTCCCTGGTCCTCAGGCTCCATGCCTCTTTGTACAGCAGGAAATAAAGACTACCATGAATAAGGGTAATGCCAGAAGGGAAGGGTGTGACTAATTGAAGTCATACAGTTGCCATTAACAACTATCTGAGCAAAAGCACACTAGGGCAGTTAAAGCAACAAATATACCTAGTTGACAAAAGGTGTGCATGAACAGATTATGCTCAGATATTAGAAATGGGTAAGGCCCAATCGATCTCCCTGTACAGCAGGATGGGGGAAGCTCTAGTTATGGGAGCAGGTGGTGGTGTAAGAGGCTTACAGGGGGGACGTTTGCATTGCCATCTCTTGCTACCTTCGAGGCAATAGGAGTTACTGTCTATGAGGGAGAAGTGACTGGGAGGCTGTGGTTCTCTATGTTCTAGGAGGAAAAGGGTCCACTGCTTGCTCTTCTTTCAGCCGAGAGCGTGTATTACTCTCACTCACACAGAAGAGTTGCCAGGGGGAAGGCATTTGCTTGCAATGATCTGGAAGGTGCTTATCCCTAGTGCCTGGGATGAGAGGCACCAATCAACTATTGATCGTACTTTCCAAAAGGGAAATAAGGACTTGGCCAAGTTCCAGCTTAGAATTTTAGGGAGAAAAAAGTCTCACTGCAAGCAAGTCCTCCCAAGTCACTGAAGGAGCTTGAAAATCTGTCTTTGTGTGCTTGAAACACTAAAACCAGTCTTCTCTTTGTCTTCAGTAGAAAGAGCCTTTTCGACTTGGAACAGTTTCAATGTGTTGGCTCTTCTGTGGGAGATTCCCTTTTGTCATGCAGTTATGCTGCCCCGAATGGAAAAATCCTAATCCTAAATCGGTTGTAAGAGGGTTACTGCTGTGCATTAGTCAAAAGGGTGGCTGTTGCCCATTTCAGAGAAGGAGTGGCAAACTTGGCACAAAAGGAGTGATCTGAAGGAAAACAAACACAAATGAGTAAGATCAGGTAGAAAGCAAGTGAAAAGATGGAAAAGTGATTTACCGGGGAACAGTGGTACACTGGCGGCTGCTGTAAGAAGCAAGTACTATTACTGCTATCGGAGGGCAGCTTTCCTCCCACTGCTGCTTGGATCTTTGCTCTCCAACTCTGATAAATTTAAGTTCTTGACATCCTTAATTTAGGAAAAGACTGTTCAGGGCCAGCCTACCACTAGGCAGATGAGGCACTTGCCTAGGGCAGCACACTTCAGGGGGAGGGAAGAGCAACGCAGCCCTGGCATCCCAACCCTTTATAGCCATGGTAGCAGCAATGGGCCTATCAGCAGCTACGTACTCGAGGCCTGCTACTTCCTACCCCCTTTGACATTCCTGGTGGAGGGGTGGGATGCATACGTCTCGAGTGTGCATGTGGGGCGCAGGGGCCCCAAGGCTACCCTGGGCTTCCATTTCTATGCAGGCTCAGAGCTGCTAGGCAGGGAAAAAGAGAAGGGGAGATGCTGGACTAGTGGGGGTGTTGGGAACTGTGGGACCTCTGGCTGAAGATTTTCTGATGGTGCCAGATACATTTGGCCCAGGCCTGGCTGCTCTCAATAGAAGAGGCCAAAGGGAATAGAGGAAACATATTGATAAAATAAATAAAGCCTTTTAAATGCTCATCAGCTGCTGTTTGAACTTTGTATTGTTCTTGCAACAAGGGATATGGCCGCACGTGACATCTGCTTGACCATCATGCTTGTGTTTCACCGATTGGCCCTCAGCCCATCCCCTTGCTGAAGCCAGCCTTGTGCTCCCCCTTCAATTTTCAGTGTATTCTAGATACAAAAACTGTTTTGTCATAACAAGTCTCACAAGACCTTGCTAAAAATAGAAGGCTCTGGTTAGGTCTTCCCTTTTAGTTACAGTGCTGTTTTTGTAATTTATTTATGTGTTTTTATACCACTTAATCAGTAAATCAAAGCAGTTTACAAAGAACAAGAAAAAACCTTTAACATAGTTCATATAACTGGACGTCAATTACAATTAACCAAGGCAAACAAGTGTCATTGAACAAACCGGGTGTGCAATCTAAGTAACAAAGTAAAAGCGGTAAATAAGCACAAATAAATAAATAAAAGAAACTAGTATCTACCATATTTATATTGTTTGCTAAAGTCATACAGGATGGTCTAATACCCATCTTTTTGCAATGTAACTGTATTATTTCAAGTAGTGGGAGACTATTAAGTAAGCATGATACAGAGCTGGTGGAAAGATTTTGTTAGCATCAAAACTAGGCGGGGTTTCATAACTAAGTTTATGGAGTCAGTGAAGTTAAATTGTATGTTGGGTTGTAGTTAAGTTGGACTGGTATTCTGTAAGTCATTTTTTGTTACAAAGTGCTCTATAAATAAGACAGTCTGGAGCTGCTTTCTGAATGTCAGCAGGTCCGCTATGCTTCTTAAGTTATCTGGTAGTGAGTTCCAGAGTGTTGGTGAGTATAGGGAGAATGCTCTCCGGCATATTTTATATTTATATTTATATTTATACATACATTTATATACCGCATCTTCCAAAGTTCAGTTGCGGCATGTAGATTAATTACTTTTTCTATAATCTGTGGGTATTACTAAGTTATTCTGTGTGCATCCTCTTCCTGTTCTGCTTATCGGGATTGCTTGTACGAGCGATCTAGTTGTGTCATGCATACGTTGTGTAATATCTTGAAGGTGATTTTTAGAACTTTATATTTGATTCTGCTTGCTATTGGCAGTCAATGTAGCAGGTATAGATTTGGTGCAATCCTTTCTGATTTTGGTGCTTTATGAATAGTCGTGCCACAGTGTTCTGTGCTATTTGTAGTTTGTTAGGGGCTTGTTTTTGATAGACCATATAGGATGCTGTTACAAAAGTCAATATGCAGGAAAATCATAGCTTGAAGAGCTGTGCGGAAGTCCTGTGGAGATAATGCTGACAGGTTCTAGTTTTGTTGTAAATGGCTTTAGTGGTATTGGCAATATGGGTGGTTAGACTTAGATTCTGGTCCAGTGTTATTCTCAGGTACTTTGCATCTTTCTTGAGTGTCAAAGTTGCTTCGCTGACATTGTTACATTACATTATATATATTATTATATATTATATATATTACATTGTTACAATAATGTAATATATGTAATAATGTATACTAACGCATAAGTTCTGAATCAATTGTATTAATATTTGATTTGTTATAATGTAAAATTTGTAAAAATTTAAAATCTATTGTAAAATCTATAGTATTGATATTTGACTTGTTATAATGTAAAATGTTCCTAGTTCTTAAAGTTCAATGTACCTGTTCTGTTTGTTATAATGTAAACCGCTGCTGATCCTTGGAAGCAGCGGTATATAAAAGTTGTTTAAATAAATAAATAAATAAATTGTTAATAGTGGGGTAAATGGCTTCTCTTTGGTGATAAACTACGAGATGGAAGTGCTGTTTATTGTCAAGTTTAGGGATTTAAGCCATTGGGTACCTTTGTTGAAAAAGGTGATTATTTGCTGGAGTTGGGATATGAAATGTCTTAGGAAAGGTATAACATGACATCATCGGAGTAAATGTGGTAGCGCACTTTGTGTCTATGGATGATGTTGAAGATTTCAATGTATACATACCGCCATAATAAGACAGGATTCCTCTCGTTTGTAAAGCAAAGACACGTCGGCGCCAATTTTTACCTGTTGTATGTGATATGATAGGATTTAAGCCAGAGTAATGCTGTTCCATCAATTCCGATCTGTTGAAGCCTTTCTATTAGGAGGCAGTGGCAGATGCAATATCTAAGACGATAAGTATAAATGCTTGTCTCGGCTTCTCTATTTCCTTTATTACTTTGTTTAACAGAAATGTAAGGAATGTTTCCACTCCACAGCATGGTCTAAAGTCATGTTGGTGCGGATCCAGTGGGGCATTCTTGTCTTATGTGGTCCTGAAGCTGTCTTTGGATTACCTTTTCAATTATCTTTCCTATAAAAGGCAGCATTGGTATTGGTCTGTAGGAGCTTGGGTTGTCTTTGTCCAGTGTAGCATGTTTTATTATTGGGCATATTGATGCTATATTTAGGTCCCTAGGCACGTAGCCTCCTTAGCTAAAGTTGAATCATTTTTAGTAGTGTGGGTGCCATTTCCGATCGTGTCATTTTGACCCAGCTGAAAGGACTTGGGTCTAGCAGCGGGGTAGTGATATCGATGTTAGAGCAACTAGAAGATATAATGTCCATGTTGACATGATGTGGATGTAATATTGCTGCTGCTACAAGTTGGGACGGGTAATATAGTTGCTGGTATTGATACTTTACCCTTGTAGTAATTGTCTAGAGATTGTAGATTGATGTTTTGAACTCCTTCTGAGTTGAGCACCTTAATTAGGAATTTGGCAATTTCAAGACATTCTCTAAGGCAGTTTAGTGATTTCATAATGATTTTTATGTGGTAATCTGTCTTGCTTTGGTTGATGTTGCTCCGATATTCTCATAGTTTGATCATGAATAGTTGTTGATCATGGGGCAACTTTGTCTCCACTTCTGTTTTATCCTTCTTAGCTGTCTCCTCATTTCATCTTAGCTCCTGTGTGTACCAGCTTGCATCGTGTTTATGACTTCTAGGAGGGGGGGGGGGGGTCTTTGTATGGTGGCTGCTGCTCTGTTTTTTTTTTCTTTATTCCAGTTGCCGAGGATATCATCAGTCAGTTAAGTCTGAGTTGAGTTGTAATAAGGAGTCATTTAGGAAAGTTTCTTTGTTAAATTGATTGAAACGGCATGCTGGTGTAGGAGTTAGTATCTTCCTGTTCTTGTCCTGGTGATAAGGAATGTGAAAGTTTATTGCATAATGGTCTGACCATGGGATAGGCTGTATTTGTAGAGTAGGTAGTGTGGCAATGTTGATTATTTCATTGGGTATGAATATAAGGTCAAGAATGTTACCTTGTTATGAGTGAGTTTGTCCACTATCTGTTGAAAGTCAAGATCCTGCATTGCACTAAGAAATGAGTGTGCATGCCCAATGGGAGATGATGTACGGTTAAAGCCACTTAGCAGAATTAGATGTTTGTTTAGTGATTTGTCAGAGCATACTAATTTAAGAATAGCCATTAGGTCGAGTGGATCTGATGTGGGTGACCTGTATAATAGGCAAAACAAAATGTTTCTGTTTTCTATCTTAAGAATGGCCATACCTTCAACACTGTCACTTGATGTGAGTGGAAGTTTTATATCTTATTTTGCTAGGATAAGAACACCACCTCTAGGTTTGCTTACTCTTAAGCAATTAAAGATGACAAAATATGGTATATTGAGTTGATTGAAGAGCACCAGATCAGTGTTTGAAAGTCATGATTCCATAATAAACATAATTTCTAGATTGCTAGAACTGGAATCTTGTTCCTTACAAAACATGCATTAATCATGGCACATTTTAGGGTTTTAGTGTGTGGATTTGGATCTGTAGTCCCGCATTATGGCAGTGTGTAAGATGGTATATGTATTAGTCTATCATTATTATGACCATATCTAGTGTATAATTTATTGCAAGCTATATTTGTTCTGCTACGATTGTGGCTCTGTATGACTGGGATATGTTGTGGATTTATTGTGAGTGAGGAGGAATGCATTGTTATTAGTAAGATTATAAGTAATGCAGAACGACGACAAGCGTTTCATCTCCATTGCATACTGCTAACTGCTATACTGACACAGATTGTGGTTTTAGTGGGAATCATATGAGATTGCCTATCTTACTGTGTGTCGTTTAGTTAGTAGCTTGGTTGTTATATCTGGCAGATATCCGGCTCCCCTACATTTATCTGCTAAATTCCCCCCATAAGGGCCACAGCTAAGGGCCCTTTGGCTTGATACACTTACGGCGTCTGCTCAATAAGTAGGTGGCCGATGACACTGCAGCTCTTAGGAGGTGGTAACCTCCACGCCACAGGGCATCCCCCAGTGCTTTCCTGCTGTGGGGTTGCCCGACTTGTTTAAGTGATTAGGAAGGGTGCAGGAACACGTTAAGCTGGGTTGTTGCTGCTCATTTTGGTGGTGGGGAGCTGATCAGCAATCTGTGCTGGTCTTCTGATCTATGGGGGTAACCCGGTGGGCGAGCAGTCGTTTAACTAGCTATGAGACTAATGGAAGTTTTTGAAATTTGTTATTTTTCTGACCGTATCATGGAAATGTTTTAAAATTTAAAGCAAAATATAATTTTAGGACTTTTCCCATCTGAAGAAGGGACATATGTTTCATAAAAAAGTTCATATACACAATCATTTCTGGCAAAGAGCAAATAAAATGCTAGGTATCATAAGGAAAGGAATGAAAAATAAAAAAAGGATATTATAATGCCTCTATATCGTTCCATGGTGAGACCGCACCTTGAGTATTGTGTACAGTTCTTGTCGCCGTATCTTAAAAAGGATATAGCATTATTAGAAAAGGTGCAGAGAAGAGCCACCAAAATGGTAAAGGGGATGGAAGGATACTCCTATGAAGAGAGGCTAAGAAGGTTGGGGCTCTTCAACCTGGAAAAGAGATGGCTGAGGGGAGATATGATAGAGGTCTATAAATTAATGAATGGAGTGAAACAGGTAAACACAGACCGCTTGTTTACGTCGTCAGAATATAAAAAGACTAGGGGACATGCAATGAAGCTACAGGGTAACCTATTTAAGGCTAATAAAAGAAAATATTTTTTTCACTCAAAACGTGTAATCAAACTCTGGAATTTGTTACCGGAGGATGTAGTAAAAGCTGCTAGTGTAGCTGGGTTTAAAAAAGGTTTGGACGAGTTCCTGGAGAAAAGGTCCATAAACCATTATTAAAAGGGACCCAGGATATCACTGCTTGGACAAGCATTGTGGAACCTGTGTCTTTTGGGGAGAGTGCCAGGTACGTATGACCTAGATTGGCCACTATTGGAAACAGGATACTGGGCTTGATGGACCTTGGTCTGATCCAGTATGGCATATCTCAAGTTCTTATGTTCTCATAATTTGCAAAGAGCCTAGTTTTATATAGGACTAATCCAGCTCAGCAGAACTCTTAAGTATGATTGGGTAAAAGACTGAAAGCAAGATGAGCTTTAGTGCTGTGGTAGCACCATTCCATGACTGAAGGCAGCGCCCTCCTTTCCTTAGTCAGCGTCAGGAATGGTCCCTCCCCCTCATCCTCCAATCAATAGGGTCCCTTCAACAGTACAACCACAACACCAGCAACCAGACAGGCCACAGACCACTGAAGATGTCCCCAACTGTAAAGTCCATCAGATTTGCCCATTTTCCTTTCTTATTCATGGTCACTGGCTTCACCCTTTGCTTCTGTTCAGAACATGCATTCCATAGCCTGTTCCTTTGTCTAAACCATGGGTTACATAACCAATTCCCCTCCCCTGGGATTGTGACAACAAACACAGCTCCATGCAAACAGTGTTCCACCTATATGCCTTCAGTACTTATCTGCTCATTGCAATAGGAGGTAAAACAAATCATCACAGCCAATGCATTTACACAAAGCACAATCCATTCTCCCCCCCCCCCCCAAACCCTTTCCCTTTTAAAAGAAAGTTCCCGTGTCTTAAAAATCTGTAAGTCATAAAAATAATGTCTCATGATCCATTCACCAGCAATAATGTCAGATTCAGAATGGTGCTGGTTGTTTTAAATCTGAAATAATCAGCAAAACACTTTGTAGATAAAGCAGATGAAATGCTGGAAACCACTTCGAATGAAGGACATTTGGCTATAAAGCCGCACGCTGGGAACATCCAGAAGTATTTTACTAACCGAACATGCTCTGCATGTAAAGATGGGCTCTAGTGCGGTTTCCACTGCAGTCAGTCAGCTTCCATTAAACCAACCTCTTGGTATCTTTCAAAGGGGCAAATACTTCCCCCCTGCCTTTCTCCTTTTATTCTCTCTGCCCTGCCTCCTCTGTTGCTGCTGGGGGGAGGGGAGGGGGAGGGAAGAACACTGCAGATGTACCGTTTAGTCCAATAAAAAAAACTTTAAACATCTAGAAGAAGTTTCACTTCAAACGGAAAGGAGCCTGCTTTCTAGGACATGGGTACACCTGCACATCCATGGTCCATAGTACATGATCCTAACACATGCCCCTAATGCAACCAGACTGATGTCCTGGAAAACAAAAGTCAAATTTTGAGATATCACCTTACGTTAACACCCCAAGGCAGGTACATGAAGAATACAGAATAAAAAAACAACAACAACAAATATAGACACAGACCTTTATAAGCCTTTTCTTCCTTCAAACAGGCCAGCCCAGGCTCAGCAGTCAACCATTATGCACTCTGCACTGTACAGAACGCCCTCGGTTTGTTCCAATAAAAATAAACTGTCAGAGCAGAAATGTCCTTCAACCCAGCATATTGTCATCAATAGTGGTCAGTTTTAGAAGTACCTAGAAAATCTGACTTGAGTTCTGCTCCCAAGGTCAGCTGGAGTTCGAGATGCCCTAGAGGGGTGTCAGGTTGCCATTTGCACTTTGTAATGTCATAGTCTGGCATTATACCCTCTCACATGGCACCCATGTCAACATGGAGCTTGCCGGAACAATGACCACATTTCCTACAGTGGTGTTTGAGCCAGTTGGGATGTACACAAACCTACAAGCAAGAAGAAAGAGACCCTAACTCCACTTCTGCTCTACCCAAACTATGCCCAGGGACACCGATGCATGGTGCACGCTAAAGTACACAATCTTTCAGCACATGTTCTTTTTATGCACATAGATAGCTGTGTAATTTTAAAAGGCCGTTTCCACATGTAAAAAAAAAAACAGACTTTAGGTCCAGAAAAACCTTCAACTTTATAGATCATGGGGTAATTTTGAAAAGTTTAATATTTAAAGTATGCTATCCAGGATAATTACCGCGTTTAATTATCAAAGATCTCAGTGGGAGAGGAGCAGCAAGGCTAAAGGCCCTTCTAGGAGTCCCAATATCCCTGCACCAGCCCTGGTCACAACCTTGAACAGAAGGCATGCACAAAGCAGCTGTTTCAAGCCATATTAGACAGACATTTTTGGTCCTTTACTGTTATGTGAACTTTCTGAATTGGGTCTGCGCTGTGGGGGTTTCCCCACTCAGTCTTCACAGATAGCATGTAAAGAACCAATGTCATTGATTTTCTGAACTCCCCAGTGGTAGGTCTTCTGTTATCTAAGCAGCTGAGGACTTGTGGCAGGATCAAGGTGAATCATTGCCTAATCTGGGGTCCCATTGTTCACACACCTGGCATTGATGTTCCAGAGAATCTGTGGTTGCTTCTAAATCTTTCCAGATTCAGCAGAGTCTCTGAGCCATTTAACATCAGTGAATCTTGTGACTCACCCATAGCTCAAGACATAATCTACACTAAGTCCCTTTAACCTCTGATAAGACTATATTGTGCTGTCCACTGCTGACTAAATAAGGATGGTGAAGTTAATCAGATAGTTATTTGCACAATAGCCAGATAGTTATTTGCACAATAGCCAGATAGTTATTTGCACAATGGACAAAAGGTCCCAAGGACCATGGATACCAGCCACTTGTCTGTGCAAGGCACAATCAGAGAACGCTAATGGAGTCAAAGCCGAGATGTTCAGGATGGGAGTCTAACATTAGGGTAACTGGTGACCTATAACCAGTAAAGGTGATAGAGCATAGGGGAAGGGATTTGGATTTTGGGCATGCTTTTTCTCAGGAGCAGCTCAAGGCAAATTGCCCAAGATCACAAGGAATGACAATGGGATTTGAAGCCTGGCTTCCCTGGGTCTTGGCAGGCTACTCTTCAATTCCAAGGTAGTGTCTAGGAGCCTTCAAGGCAGGGCTGGTGCTACCATTAGGCAAACTAGGTGGTAGCCTACAGAGTAAATAGGGAGGGCAGCCGATTGCTGCTACTTCCACCCTTGTTCAGGACCTACAGCACCATAGCTGCTACTGAAAACTCCGCAGCTGTGGTGCCGTTTGTGCCTTGGCCCCCTCCGATGCAGATTTCCCGCTTGCATGAAGGTGAAGTGGCTGGATCAGCCACTTCTGCCCCCATGCAAAAGGAAGTGGAATTGAGCACAGTGGCGGAGGTTTCGGCAAGCACTGCAGTGACATTTTAAAGGAATTTCCACCGCTGCAGGTCTCAGAGAGGGGTGGAACTGGCAGCAGGGGGGGGGGGGGGCAACACCTCATGCATATTCACTGTAGATATTCCAAAAGCCTGACTGGCTTTTGTAGTACTCAAGAATCAAAGTTATCTACATCAATAGACAACCATCCCCTCCCCTCCCCCCCCCCCCAGATAGTGGCAACTCACTCACATAAGTACTCTAGGCTAAGACCATCTATGCCCTCCAACAACTTGCATTCGTGTCCCTCCCCCTCCCCCCCGAGCAGCAATGTCTCATTCTTCTTCTCCACCTCATTTTGTGCCACCTTCTCAAAGTTTTATTCCGTTCCCTTTTAGCATTTATCTCCTCCGCTTTCCCATAAATCATTCCCAGTGCTATGACATGTACTCTCGCTCTTCCCTCCTTCTCCAGTCTGACTCGGTCGGTGGAGTCTCACAGCTGCTCTTGCACCTCCTACATGATCCTCTCAGTGCTTCCTATCAAAGAGACCAGAAGAAAAGGAGGAAGAGGAGGGGGGGGGGGGGCGGGGGACCTGAGAAGCTGTGTGCTTTCTCCCAGCCTGGAGGAGAGGGCATAAGCAATAAAGACCGAACCATTTTCTCTAGTAGGTCCCTGCTGGGCAGCAATTTAGCCTGTGCCAGTAGGAGTACAAGAGATGATCTGCTCAAGCAGGAAGACCTGGGAGGTCTGCTTCTGGTTACTCTCTAGCCCAGACAGAGGGGAATAGCATGCCTGATTTTGCATGAGCACCCATGACTGGGACTTGAGCCCCATAAGATTTTGTCAGTCTTATATATACACTGCCTTTTCTCTATAGGCTCCAAAGCATTTCACAACAAAATTAAAAATGTGAACGATAGCATCAGAAAATACCAAACCAAGCTTTGTTTAAAAAGGCTAGCAACTCCGACAGAATTTTCAGGCCCAGGAGCAACATTCCACATGGTATGCACAAAACTACCCACTGGAAAACATTGTATCCTGCCCTCTCCCCCACCCCCCTCCCTCCCCAGAAGAAGCTCCTTGACGTATAATTACAAGAAAAATACTATCTTCTACTTGTAGCAGAGCCTGCCAAGATGATCTTAAGCATCGTCCAGGGCATCATTTTTAATTCAGTACGAGAGAGAAACAGGACGTTTGTGATGGATACATTTATGTAACAAGAACAGAACGTCAAGGGTAATACAGTGCTTGATAGGAAGCCGGTGTAAAAGATTCGAGTAATGGAATAATATCATCAATAGACTTGGTTCCAGCGATAAGATTAGCTGCTGCATTTTGTACAATATTTTAGCAACTGGTATTTTGGAAGATAAAGTTGCAATAATCTAGACGCGTGGCAATTAAAAGCATAAGCTATTGTAAAACAATTCTCTCTCAGATATGGACACAACTATTTTGTATTCCAAAGTTGAAAAATAAGCATCTCTTTACTGCACTACTAATCTTATGCAAGGTGATATGCTGATCAAACCAAATTCCAGGAGTTTTACCAAGTCACTTGGGAGCAGATGCTCACACCCTTGGGTAGCTAAACTGCATTCATGGCCTTCTGACCCCATAGCATTTCCATCTTAGGGCTATTTGGTTTCAGCTTATTTAAGAGTAGACAATGCTCTGAACATGAGCACTCAATTGCATTTCTGATGACTTTTTTCTTGCTTATCTCCTGTGCACAATAAAGCTACAGGATATGTCCTCCGCATACTTGCTATAGTTAATATCAGATTTCTCAAATCAAATGCATCGGTGGTTGCACACCTGCAATAAATTAGTGCTCTGGAGTATCTGTGTCTGCAATGTTTGCGGAGATAATTCCTTTTCCCCAGCTTACACATTGGGTTCTATCCTTCATAAAGGAGACAAACCAATTTAAAGGTCAAATAGTCAGGATAACAGTACACTGTGGTCTACGGTGTTGAAGGCAGCTGAAACATCAAATTCAAAAATAACACAGCCCACCCCTGTCTCCAAGTTTTTACAGTTAAATAAAAAGAAGCAAAAGGAAAATAAGGTGATGCCTTTTTATTGGACTAACTTAATGCAAAACTAGTTGTTGGTTAAAACCTCCTTCGAGCCAGGTTAGTATGAGCAACAGATGACAAATGCCATAATATGCAAGTGAATCACAAAAGCATTTCATAAACCGTCTCAGGGGAAGTAGGAGAGATAGATGGTAATGACATACCATCCAAAGCTGGAAAAAATGAGAAAAATCATTAAACACGCAGCCACTGCTAAGAGAGGAGATTCCCCGCTCCAGTGTTGGCCATCTGACTTAATCTGAAGCAACAAATTAGTGAGAAGCAGGCTGCCAGTAGAAGTCCTAAGAGAAGAGACTGGCACATTCCTGCAATATGCCAAGCTGCAAATTGTGACAGCACATGTTGCAGGGCCCCCCCCCCCCCCATTACCTACATGGGCAAAACATTCAACATAAAGGGATCCTATTCATGCTCTTCCTCTGATGTGCTATATTATTCAGTGCGGAAGATATTGAAAAGGATGCTACATTGGAGAAACCGGCCAAATGTTAAAAGACACACAGACATAAGATCAGGGACAGTCCCAGAGTTGGTTCAAGTATTGGCGCCCTAGGCAAAGCTTAAGCCTTATGTCCCGGTGGCTGTCAGACTCTATTGTTTAGCTTTGAATGCCCTGCTCTTTGCCGCTCCTGAGAAGCTGTCGCCCTAGGAAACTGCCTAGTTTGCTTAATGGTTGGGCCGGTCCTGCTTAAGATCAGACCGATGTGTCACCTCTGTTTTTGGGGAGCCTGTCTCAGGGTCAGAACACAACATGGTGGGAATCCAAAGAGGGAGAAGGTTCAAATCTGTCCCGTCCAAGAACGTAAAACTTTCAAAATTAAGAGAAGTCACTTTCAATTGGTACAGGCAGAGTTTAATATATGGGTTTTCTGTCACATTTATAAACTATAATATTTTTAGCCCAGTCACCCATCATCCTATCCTTCTCCCGAGACCGGCGATGGAATGTTTTTGTGGTTCACTTATACAGTATATTACGATATAGTCATCTGTTGCTCACACTGTCCTGACCTGAAGGTTTTAATCTTTGAAAGCTAGTCCAAAAGTGTATTAAGATGATTTTTTTTTGGACCAACTTATTTTCCCTTTTTTGTTTCTTTTTTTATTTAACTACCATAAAGTGGACTAACATGGCAACCGCACTACTTTATCCACATTTCAGCTAACTTTGCTCCCCCGCTCCTTGGTTTTCCCGTTGTCCATTTTTGCTGCGGGGATGTCCCTTTTTTTTTGTTAGCTTGCAACTAAGATCCTAACTTCCCTGCACTTGAAAGAGTAAAGTAGTGTGGTTGTCATGTTAGCCCACTTTAATGGTTGAAAATAAAACAAAAAAATGAAAATAAGGTGATCTATTTTTGGTCTAGCTCAGGGGTTCTCAAGCCAGCCAGGTTTTCATGATAAATCAGTGAATATGCAAGAAATAAGACTTGTATGCAAATCTCTCATCTCATGCGTATTCATGTGGTTATCCTGAAAACCCAGCTGGCTAGGTATGTCCTGAGAATGGATCAAGCATCACTGGCTAGCTTTTGAAGATTATAAATTAGTGTAATAAAAAAAAATTATCACCTTATTACATTTTGTTTCTTTTTATTTTCAACCTTGAAAGAGTAAAATATTACATTGCCTAATCCATATTTCCTCCCGAGATAAGCGACTCACTGTCTCAATTCCAGGCAACTCCTTACGTTTCTCTTGGATGGGACGAATAAATTCAGTCAGAGGGGACTGCAAGCAGAGCAGGTTTTTAGGGTGTCCCTAATTAATATACATTAGAAATATACATGCATACGAACTCCATTGTATGCAAATCTTTGTCATGCATATTAATTACGGTCTGAGATATCCTGAAAATCTGGCCTGTGTGCGGCCTTCAGACTGTTGCAGCCTGGATCTAGGTGTTAATCCTTCCAAACCTGTGAGCAAAACAAAATTATGCCCAAAAGATCAATGATGCAGGGCAGTTAGAATAATTTTAGCAAGGCATCCTGAATGACCCTACATAAAGATTTCCAGGTACACCTTCATGAAGATAATTTGTAGCTTCCAGCAGGTGCAGATAAACTTCAGACAACTGCACGTACCTTCTTCCTTGTCTAGCATTGTTCCTCCTTTGCTATTTTCATGCCCCCTTATCTTTAGAGCAGGAGACTGGAACACTGGCATTAATTGAGAAACAAATTCCCTAGATCATAAGATAGGTGGGAGTTACTAGCTCACACCTATCTTATAATTGAATGCTTGGTCAGCACATAACTCATTTATTTGCTAGTGACGCTTTACCAGCTTTTAGACAGTAAGGGCCTTTTGCCTTTCATCTCAAGACTTCCATGTCTGGTTGGGAAGGTCCGTTGTAACCCCATGGTTCATTCTATTTATAGGAAATTTATAGAATTCACACAATTGTTAAAGAAGCGTTCTATTGACAGTAAGAGGTGCACAAGAGTTACTTTGCTAAAGCTTTTTATCTGTTCCAACTGCTCCCTTCCCTACTATTTGTGAATAAGTGTGGGCATCAAGACAAGCCTTCAGGAGCAGCCCCTTATTTAAGATGGAAATGCAAATGGAGAGGGCCAGGATAATATGACTAATGACCTCTGCTCAAGGTCGGTGGAAAAAGGCACTGGACATCTTAGGCGAATCATCGTTGTGCTCATCCTGCTGCCTTTACTTACTTGCCAATCTTCCTCTTCATTGCTAAGGTTGGCATCACAAACACTATCAGAATGCATGGTCATGAAGCCTACCTGTCTTGGTGTCAATCTTGTGACACACAAGCTCAGCATCTTAGTGCTGGCTCCGACCACACATTTTGGACATGTTCACAGTGCTGGTCATAAGGAAGAGGAGGAAAAATAATGAAAACTACAGAACAGGCACCTTCCACTCCACCAATTCAATTCTCATTTTGGGTGGTGGGGCATGGGAATTCCTGACTAGTGACACTGGCATTGTGCCACACCCCAAATTCTAGCATCCTAGATGATTGCCTGTGTTTACCGAGTGTAGGCTCTTGCCTCCAGAATGGATTGCATCCCCCGGAAAACTAATCTCCTCTTCCCCATAACAGAATGGTCAGGAACTGGGGGAGAGGGGAAGGGGGCAGCTTTCCCCTACAGCTCTTCAAAAGGCTTTTGGAATCTGCACTTTTGAACAACATTTTTCAGCTAACCATTAGGACTGATGCAGTCATGAAAGTGACACATTAAGCTACTAGCTGGCTGGTATGGGAACATTTCTTGCACTGTAAAGAAAAGGGAAGGGCAGATTGTGGAATGGGATTAAGAACACATATGAATCCAGAGAAAAAGCATCTCCAGTACAGCAGGCACTGATGAATCAAAGATGTGCAATTCCTTTAGACCTTCATCAGCACAGAGCAAGCTTCAAGATTAGGCGGTATATTAACCGCCCAAATAAAATCCTAAAAGGGCTTGGGTGATCATTAGGTGATCACCTAGAACGCCAGTGGTCAGAGGGCGCCCATTAATGTTGCCCCTCTCCAGGACGGGCAGCAGCAGCAGCAATACTGTTAAAAAGGCATCACAGCACCAGAGCTACCTTCTCTTCCAGGCCACAGAGCTGTTTGTGATTCTGCCCCCTCTGACTCTACATCTTTTAACAGGAAGTGGAATTGGAGTATGAACAGCACCGCAGCTCAGGAGAAACAGTGACTCCAGCGCCGTGCTGCCTTTTAACAGTATCGCTGCCACTGCAGATCCTAAAGAAGGGCACCAATGGGCGCAGGGACTGGAGCAGGCGTGGTGCTAGGAATGAGAGTCACCTAAGGCACCTCAGATCCTTGCACAATCCCCGAGTGGAGGCTCTCTCGGTTGAGCTGCAAACGTTCTGGGGGTTAGGGTCTGAAGCCAAAAGGACTGGGTAACCGTACACTCCTCCTTTCTCTGGACTAGGATATATTTTAATGCCAGGATCTTATAGCAATATCTAGGACTCCTGTAGCAACGCTGAGCAGTGCACAATAAGCTCTTTGATGCAAGCCTGTCCTCTAATCACTGAACATCTCTTATTCCGGGGGGGGGGGGGGGGGGGGGATTAAGCTGGTATGTGTTTTGCTGCAGTAAACCTAACTGTCTAGCCCAGAGAAAGCAGAGAAATGCTGGTAGCCAGTGGGTCTCCAAGAGAGAATGTTTGCCTCCCTTCCTGCATTGCTAAAGCAGAATACAATTCTCAAGCTGCAGTTCAGTGGAGGACCTGAAAGGTCAGGAATCTCCCAAAGCGGGCGTAGCTCTAACACGGTATGAGAAACACCTTGAAACAATGGGAGACATCCACTGCTTTTCCCTGGGATAAGCAGCATGGATTGTGTCTAGCTTCTAGGATCCTGCCAAGCACTCGTGACCTGCATTGGCCACTGTTGGAAACAGAATACTAGGCTTGACGGACGCAGTATGGTAAATCTTATATACTAATGAAAATCACTTTGAAAAGACAAACTAACTTCCCTGAAATTTTGGAGTGCGACAACCAAATGCCAAAGAAGTTACCTCTAGAGCCTGTCGGGGGACTATTCATGGGGTGCAGTTGGGGCAGCTACAGACAACGATGAAAGACCAGGAAGAAAAAGTCATGAGCATTTTCTTAGCCTCAAGGTTGCTTAATGTATCTACACAAAATCAGTAGAAGGCCAACACAGATTAAACAAAATTGAACTGCATGGAACCAGGGAAGAACTACATCATTCTCTCAGAGTTGGAAAGGTCCATGGCATAACTGAAGCGGGATAGAGAGAGAAAGAAAATCCCCTAGCATGCTGCCAGTTAACAACAAGACAGACAAAGGAACTGCCAGGAAGGGATGGAAAATAGGCCCAACATACTATGTTTAAAGGCAAGGTATGCATCTATATTTCATTATAACAGGGGTTCTCAACCCAGTCCTCGGGACACACCTAGCCTGTCAGGTTTTGCAGATAGCAACAGTGACCATGTATGAGAGAGATTTGGATTCAAAAGAAGTACTACATGCAAATCTCTCTCATGCATATTTATCGTGGCTATCATAGGTGTGTCCCAAGGCTGGGCTGAGAATCCCTGCTTTCTAAAAATAGTCTCTCTGAAAAACGGAGTTACTTACCTGTAACATGAGTTCTCCGTGGACAGCAGGATAAGTCAGCCACACCTGGTGACGTCATCCGACGGCGCCGAGACGGAAGTACTCTCCATAGCTCAGAAGGGCTTTCGCCCTTCTGAGCATGGGCCAACTGGCCCTGCCCCCCGGCCCGCCCCTAGCTAGCCAGTTCGTCACTAGCTGAGCCTTAGCCGCTAGGAGGCGGGTACTGGTCATAGGCCGAGCCCCTTCCAAGGGGAGGTGGGCGGGTATGTGTGGCTGACTTATCCTGCTGTCCACGGAGAACTCATGTTACAGGTAAGTAACTCCGTTTTCTCCTAGGACAAGCAGGATGAGTCAGCCACACCTGGTGCCTCCCAAGCTGGCATGTGTTGTGGTGGAAGGGGGGAGGCCGAGATCAGGTACAGGAGACTTTTTATCAGGGCCCTGCTTTTAAGGTGCGCCCTGGGTAAGGTGTACCTCGGTTAAGATGTACCTTGGAAAACTGGTGGCAGTGACAACGTGCAATGTATGGTGTGCCACCGCACACTGAGGAATTTGCAGAATGTAGCGCTCTGTGCGGCCCCGTTGTGCAGACATGCCGTTCCACGCGGCCGCTATTGTGAGAGTAAAAGGTCTCAATGGATAGTGGCAGAATAGTGGTCTCAGAGGGCAGCATAGCTGATGCACAGCAGAGGAAGTCCAGAGGGTGGCCAGAGACGACGCAACCGCGGAGGGAGTCCCCTTTCCCGCTCGGCAGTAGCGTAGAGTTAAATGCTGTGTTGAAAAACATTGCAAGAGTGGTGCAAGATCGGTGCAATATCTACAGTGGACCAGCAATAATATTGACAGTGCTACAAGAAGGATGCAATTGGAGTGTTAATATCGCAAGGACCTGGGCCATTTCATGGCTTGGTCAGATGTGTCCATGAGACCTCTAGAATATAAGGATAAGTGATGTCATACTGGGACAGACCGTGGTCCATCAGGCCCAGTATCCTGGTTCCAACAGTGGCAAATCTAGGTCATATGCACCTGGCAGTATCCCCGAGAGACACAGGTTCCACCAGCTTGAATTGGTTGAACATTGATACAATAAGGTTTATGGACCTTTAATTCAGCTACACTACCGCTCTTAGTATATCTTCCGGTAACAAATCACAGAGTTTGGTTACACGTAGAATGTCTGATTCTGTTGCATGTGTTGTGTCGCATGTAGTGTGAGCGGGTGTCCCTGCCCCATAAGGGGCCACCACGGGTTGACGATGGAACCTTTGGCAGGCAGGCGATGGATGCTTCGGCAGCACTAGAGCACAGAGCTGCCGGCTTGACTTGCGGCTCTGTCTGCGCCCATGGCTGGACCGACGGGAGCATGCCTGTGGTCAGAAGAATCATGGATGATGGTGGAGCATGCCTGTGGTCGCAAGAATCAGGGATGACGGCGGAGCATGCCTGCGGTCACAAGAGTCATGGAAGACGGAGAGTCATGGATGAGATCTCCAGCTGATGCGCGTGGTCCCCCAAATCATTATTAAACTGTTTGGCTGGAGTGATGGACGAGTTGGCCGGATGTCCAGGCTAAGGGAGGCACTGAGGACGGGTACGGACTGATGCTGGGGCGGGAATGCCTCAGCCAGCCTTCTTCATTGGGCGCATGGCTCCTGCATCGTCGGTCAGTGTCTAAGCCATTGTACTACAGCTATATTCCTGAAGCTGTCGAGGATCAGGCTCGAGTTATGTGTTGTAGAGCCAGCTGATTGGCAAACACTGGTGAGTGATGAGGGAGCCTCGAGTTGCACACTGGGCTTGGACATTTCACCTGTTCAGCCCTGTGGGGTATGTGAAACAAACGTGTCTTGCACCATCCGTAGAGATGGGTAGAGAGCTCATCCCTGGACTTGTTCAAGTCGCGAGAGTGCCTGAAGGCATGCAGCTGGCCCCGAGTGATGAACCCTGCTCGAGAGACATGGGCAGGAACTGTGAGTACAAGGGGGCCCTTAGCCTTGGGTGCAAAGAGGTCATATGAGCAGGGCTCTGGGCACTGGACCAGCGGTGTAGGCTTTGTTACGTGTGGACCTGGCTACACACTTCGGAAGATATGACCTCCTGTCTATATCCTTGGGATGTGAGCAGGTAGGGAGATAGGCCTTATATGCACTGTATAGAGATGGTGTGATAGTTGAATAATCTCTGTAGAATATGTTCTGAGTGGGAGCTGTCCGGGGAGTGGGGGGAGCCCCTCTCTCACCTACCACCGAATGGGCTGATCCAAGGGGTCAGTGGGTCCTTCTCATGCATCAGTGGGACTTCTCGTGTTGGTAGCCTGTGGGCTGGTGACATGTTCCTAGTGGACTATTCCCAATCCTGTAGTTGATTCTCTGTTGTGGGAACAGAGTCTCTGCAGACCAGGGAAGCTGGAAACAAGCTAATATCGTGACTGACAGCCCTTGGCAAGCAGTAAGGTACAAAGGCATTGATTACCGAGTTCGACAATGTTACCAAGGTAAGATGGCAGAGAGAGCTTAAGGCCTGTATGTTAGGATGGGTGCGGCCCGAGCTGAACATACGACGTCCGGCTATACCATACTCTCTGGCAACCCGAGGCCTAAGGCTTGAGGACCTGATGGGGTGCCAACATATGAGAGGATCCTGGACCAAACACAGGCAGGTTGGCATGGTACCGTGTTACTAGAAGAAGGGCCAATATATGGCACTGGATGGTTCAATCATTGGGATTGGAGAGAACTTCTTCTATGTTTGTACAATCCAATCCAGGTTAGCAGGAGCCTGGGAGAATGTAGCCTGCAGTGCCAGGATCCCCAATGGGAGACAGAGGTGTAGGTCTGAAACGGAGTCCTGCATTGAGACATGGCGGTGACTAGTGTCTAGCGAGCAGCAGTGGGATTAGGACTGGCTTTAGTTGCTTACCAGCGCTTTAACCTTAGGTATTTGAACGGTACTTAGGGTCTTGATTGGGCACTGCCCTAGACGAGGTACTGATGGATCATTGGTCTGATGTCGCATAGGGTAATGCAGCATGGCTTATCATTACTTGACCCTGATTGGCTCTTGAGGACCGAGAGGATTGAGGAGCTATCCAGAGAGGCATGGCGTGGGCTTACCAGGTATGGACTCTGTTTATCCCCTTGTGAAAGGGGGTTGTATCGTAGTGGCAATATAAGCAATACAACCGCTGAGCCCTAAAGCATATTGTTAATCCTGGGACTGCTGCCATGGCTACATGGTCTCCGTACCCTCGAGACCTTGAACTTCGTGGCCAGTGCTATGGCATTGTGCCTAGAGGTAGTAGACCTGGAAAGAGGTAGTAGACCCGGAATATGCTGTTCTGCTTTGCAGAGGGCCCTCCGAGAGAACTGTGCCTAGCGGCGGGTGAACCATCCTGGAGTCCCTGTATGGGTGGCATCTGCGCCCTCATGGAGTCCATGGTCCGGAGTGGACTGTGCCCTCCCTACCGGTTCAAGGTCTGGTGGCCACACTGGCACCGAAGGGATGTCGGGAGCAGCTAGCTGCCATGGTGCAGAGATCCATGCATGGCTGTTGTACGCAAAGTAGGCTGCCACTTTTCTGCCTCCTGTTGGTGGTAGAAGCTTGATTAGGCTGAACGAATGGATTCCCAGTGCCACGGTAGGGCGTCCCTAAATGGGTCTTATGAAGCCTGTGAGTGTAAGGTATGGATAAGGGGACTGGGTTGGCAGGAGCCCCAGCTGTGCATTGAACCTGTGACCTTCTGTCTCTAAACACACTGGTTGTGTGCACTGTACCACCGTGTTGCCACTGAAGAATAGAGTGGACGTTGAAGGGCAATAGAGAACTGACTTCCACTTTGGTTTGTAAGGTGCATCTCTCTTGAAAACAAACCGGTTCAGGTATGAATGAAATCATGTGTGCATTGCACCACTGTGTTGCCACTAGCGTCGTAGCCATGTGGTTATTAGCCTCGAATGGCCTACGCAAGCTGTGCTTGTCGCCTGCCAGAGGTTGCTGTTATAGGCGACCGCTTGTCAGGGCTAGGTAGAGGGCATGGAGGGCTAGGCCCATGTACCGCTATTAAGGATGGAGTGCACTTTGCCGGATGGCATGATTCCTGGGATCAGATAGCTGCAGGCGAGCTGGCTATCTTCTCCGAAGATTGAGAAGGAACCCCTTGTTCCTTCTCAGCATCCCCTGTACAGTACTTTTCATAGATGGCAGTGGTCGCTGTGGTCTGAGTTGTGGCTGCCGGTCATACAAAGGACCTGTCTTCCATGAGGGGGCCCCCATATGGCCCCGGTGGGCCCTGTAGCAATAGGAAGACTGGCTATGGGGACTGGGTTGGCAGGAGCCCCAGCTGGGATTTGAACCTGTGACCCTCTGGTCTTACAGGCACTGGATGTGTCTGTTGCACCACACTGTGGCCACTGTCTTTGCCAGAGAGGAAGCGATGGATAGCCTGGTGTGCTTAAACCTGCCTTTTGCACACTGTGACCCTGGGTTTAGTGTCACAGAGGTGCTCGAGAGGGGACGATGGCAGGCTTGAGTGCTTTAGAGAGGCACTGTGGTCAGTGTTGCAGACTTGAGGTCTGTTGGGCATTGCAGTGGGCTGCCCCTCCCCTTGTCTCTGCGGCGATCCGCGGCCAGGAGGGGGTGCAACGGTTCGGGTTGAAGAGACACACTTGTCACCTGGTGTAATGGAGAAGGAGAGAAGGATCTGGAGCCTTCTGCATCCTCAAGACAGAAGAGGTTCAGGCGAAGGGTTCTAGTGCCCGCGGTTCTCCGCGCCGAAGTTCCTCTGTTCAGAGATCACAACGGGATGGGAGGAGGGCAGTTAGAAGCGGACTCCCGGCGCAGAAGGCGCAGTTTCCCTTGGGTAACTTGACAGCTATTTGCCTGGTAGGGTTGTCAAGGTTTAAAAGTGCGTTTGCCTGAAATGCTTCACTTTCACCCTTGGATCGGGCCGGGGAACGCATCCGCGCCGAACAAATCACCGGCGCCGATGGAGGAGCGCCTGTTGGATCTGCGCCGGCAATCAGGGATTCCCCTTGGAATGGCGCCGACGCTGAAGGAGCCATAGGGTTGGAGTCCTCGGCGCAGAAGCCAAGCGTGCTGTGTGAGCAGTTCCTCCTCCCTTGGTGGTTGCGTCGGCACTGACCAATGGCGCCATAGGGGGAGGAGCCTGGCCCGTGAGGTCATAGAGAAGATGGCCGCCGCCATGGGAGCCTCGTGGCAGGCCAGATCGGGGCGCAGCAAGGCATCTCCCGGAAGATGTAGGATCGGAGGAGAGCGAAGCGTAGGGAGCAGGAGCCACCGGAGTTCTTGAGAGATGCCTGTCCCTCCCATCTCAGCCGAAGGGATGCAGAGGAGCACCGCGGGGGACCCAGAGTAGGGCTGTCCATCGGGTGAGAGCAGCTGGGGATGGAGGCCTCAGAGGCACATCCCGGCTGCAGGGAGAGAAGCGGCGACAATGACTTCCCGCACTAGAAGTGCTCAGATGCAGGTCTGGAGCAAGGAGGCATTCAAGAGGGCTAGCCGTGGACGGGTGCCAGGCACCTCCTGGGCTGCCGCGCTGGCCGTGCTTCCTGACAAAAAGCACTGGCGACAAAAGCATTGGCTGTGTCCGTTGACCACCGTCTTAGCTCAAGCCCCAGGGGAGTACAGGAGGATTGAACCCTGCCCCTTCGGTTCCTAGCCATTGCTGTAACCCTTAGGTTGCTCCTCTGCTCCGGTTAGCAGCGTGAGATTCTGGCTGGCTGAAGAGCTCTGCAGAGAAGGAGAAGAGAGATAAGGTAATTTTTAATCTACAATACAAACGGTGTAGAAGAGAATATTCTCCGGATGATTTTAAAGTTGGTTTGATCGTTTTGTGGTGGAGAGTAACAAAATCCGTCTTGCTGGCAAGGCGGAAGAACTGAAACTGGCTAGCTAGGGGCGGGCCGGGGGGCAGGGCCAGTTGGCCCATGCTCAGAAGGGCGAAAGCCCTTCTGAGCTATGGAGAGTACTTCCGTCTCGGCGCCGTCGGATGACGTCACCAGGTGTGGCTGACTCATCCTGCTTGTCCTAGGAGAAGCAGCAGCACAAAGTTACTGTTGCCCTGATAGGAATCAGCACACGTGCAGGTCTTTTGTAAAAATAATATATGCCAAAAATCCCTCCTCGCCTATTCTCTAACGTGCTCAGCTGATTGCAAGAAACCAATTGATTTGATCAAATTCAATTAATAAAGGAGACAAAGACCTCGCTGTGCAAGGGATCACTCCTGCAATATAGGGGACACAGGTATAACAACATTCCTTATATAAAAACTTTAAAGATTTTCCGATAAGTGTTGAGTACATGACTCAAAGGGGTGCCTCAGAGTAGTATGAATTTTGATAGACATTTTATTGATTTCTTTATTTTATTTAGCAGGTCTTATATACCGTCTTTCCAAAGGTCAAGGCGCTTTACATGGAAGTGAACTCATTATAGAGAGCTTACATGGAACATTATAACTTAATATAGAATAGCTATGTACAATGAGTTAAAATAGCTCTAAGGTGACACTAAAAACTCATTGTGGGGCAGAAGCGAGGGAGAAAAAAAAACTAGGGGGGGGGGGGGGGATAAGGGAATGTGGGCAGAGAAGGTCAGATCAGGTGGAGTAAGATGCCAGGCATTAGGAAAGTTGGGCGCGTCTGAAGGGGTGAAAGGAGGTCTAGGTCACGTTATAGCTGCAAAGTGCCCATTAAACATGAAGGTTTTTAAGGACTTGTGGAAGGCTCCATGGGAGTGAGTTCCAGATGCTGGGTGCGTACAGAGAAAAGGAGAGGGCACAAGTTGTTTGAGATCTTGTGGTTAACTCTCGGGGAAGGGCAAGCATGGTTTTTCCAGAGCTGCTTCTGGGGGGATTTTCAAGAGGTCTTTGCATTTACTGAGGAACTTTGTGCAAATACTGTGAATTTTTTTAAGAAACTATAAAAGCATTGATTGAGGACATACCGAATTGATTAGAAAATAAGACGTGAAATAAAATGAAAACATAATAAAGTTTATATAGATGTATTGTTTTTAGACCTGTGATGTGGTGATAACTGTGCCCCTATACTGTAGAGGGAGCGGTCTTGTACATAACTGAGGGAAAGACTGCAAATGGAGGTCTTTTTCTCTTTCTTTTAATTGAATTTGAGCAAATCCTTGCAATCAACTGAGAAAATATGAGAGTAGAAAAATCAGACTTTTTTTTGTATATATCAATGGTTCCCAAACTTGGGGTCAGGAGGGACCCCAAGTAGGGACACATTATCAGTGGATGTGGGTCACAGAAGCAATGCCATTTCCTCTCATTTCTGGGCCCTGACAAATAGTAGTAGTCACTAGTCCGTATGTGGTCCGAGCTACTGAATAGTTGTTGCCCTAGCTGTTAGACTGGCATCTGTAAGCGTGCACACTGACGCAAGGGATCCTGTACCGATTGCTGCTGCTGCCTTCCTGTTTCAGATGAGGATGAGGAGGCTGGAGACCTGCTATTTTGATTTCATAATCATGGGGGGGGGGGGGGGGGGATCATGCAGAATAAGAGTTTGAAAAGCGCTGGTATATATTGAACTGGGGAGTGGAGAGACACTTTTTTGAATTTTTATTTTATATAAAAACATTCATGGGTGCTGATCCCACCTTGCTCCATCCATTCTCCACCCCAGGGAACATCTACACACGCTTTCCCAATGCCTGCTTTTATTAAACGTTGCCCTGGCATATACACGCTTAAGTGCCTATTTGTGTGTGTAAAACTCCGCACTACACACTCTCAAGTTAGAGACAATAACTGTAGAATAAGAGTTATCTTTCAATGCATTAAAACGTGTGTCTGTAGCAATAGTTTCCCTCCTTATTTCTAAGGAGACGTATTCTAGCGCTTTATATAGCGCGCAAGAGCTTGGATGCGCTATGCAAAAGCACTTTCGTCTGCCTACTTGAGATGTAGTAGTAATTTATCTCCGGGAGAACCTGTATCTCCGTCGGCACGTTTCACATGCCCATCTCTGCTAATGAAACGTCAACCTAAGGCTTTGGGGAGAAGTCTGCCAATTCTTTAGGCTTTTACCGATCGCTCCGAGAATTAAAGGAGACCTTGCAAAAGCCTTTCAGCTAGTTACCGAGGCATGCTGCCACTGGCATCAGTGACCAGCAGCAATCCTGGAGAAATTCCCAAAATGTCAATACAAATGGTGACACAGACCAACACTCATTAGCTTCACGTGCTGCTAGAGGCATTGTAGCGCCAGATATTTAAAAATGGTAGTTTTATTTAAAAAAAAAATCCCATTTCTCTGAGAAAAATCCATCCAACGTTGCGTTATAAGAACCACAATTTTTGCAAGATGAATACAGCATTCACCTGGTTTTTTTTTTAATCTAATGAATTAATTTTCCTTTTGGCTTTAAGCTAAATAGAACCTACACACAACTATTAGAATGCATTCAAATGAACAATACAACTCTAGTGCTACTGATTTGGGTTTCAAACCATTGCGCTTCGGGATTACATTTTGCAAACTAAGAGCCAGACCCACATTAAAGCGGCTTATCCTCGAGGGAAAATCCTAAATCCAAGCAAAGTTAGCAGTCCAACTATTTATTTGTTCCTTTAATCTGCCTTTCTGGTGCTAAAAACAGTAAAAGACGTTAAGCTTTTCACAGTGACCTGGAAATAAATACGTTTTATTGCCGGTATGCAGCACTAGCCCATGTAGCGCTAGGATTTCCGAGGGATTCCAGGACAGCCAAGGGCCATCACATATATACAAATTCACGTACTTGTACTGTTCTCACTTTTCTGATTTCATAACCTCCCACCTAGAAGAGTTCCCCTAAAATCCAGCCCTAATAAAACCAATGCTACTTACAAAGTCTAAAGCATGCAGTTAATTCGCTGGGCAACCGGCAGCTCTCCTGGGATTCACACTCAAACTTACCGAGCCACTTAACGAGTCATTATTGTGGTAATTAAGTCAAAAGCAGCTTCTGGGAGGCTTCTCTGAACGCCCTTTGATGAGCAATTATCAGAAATTAAGCGCTGCCTCCTATCAATGCAAGCTTGCTTAAAGACAACTCTCAATTAGACCAGGTAACACCTAGCTCCAGGGCCCAAGGAACAGGTGAATCGGTTTGGCTTTCACTCCCTCTCCCCCGTTTCAAAACACATTCTGGAAGTGTTGAGTGCAAAAACCTAAAACTGTCTCGGCTAAACACTAGAGTAAGAGATAGTCAGGAGAAGTGTGATTGTCAATCCATGTTCAGTAGCCAGACTCCCCTTGTGGAGACCCAGCAGCCTGCCCATCCCTGTCTTAGTTTTACTGATTGTCTCTCTCTCTTGCAGCTTGTCCCAGCAGATTGTGGATCAGCTGAGCCTTCAGGGTTTAGCTCCCGAGGTGGACAGAGCAGCTAGCCCTGTCGGGGAAAGGATTGCAAGCAGGTGAGCCTGTTTTAGGTTGGAGAAGGAAAGTGCCTGCTGAAATGTAGCTAGTGTCTTACTGGAAAGTGTTTCATCTCAAGGTTACTTGACAAAGGGATCACTAAGTAATGCCAAAGCCCAGATGCCCCCACGCCTGCATCTTGGGAGGAGGAAGACCCCAAAGCTGGACCTGAATCTTTTAAGTATCCAACAACAACTCTAGTGGCCAGCTTGGCCCTGTTGCATGATGAGATTACAGATTTCTAGTCATGCTTATTTTTGAATTATTTGAATATTTAGCTCACACCTTCCCACTTGTTTTCAGGGCACATTACATTAAAGCACAGTTGGTGCATCCTGTCCCTAGAGGACTTGCTGTTTTACTAAAGTGCGCTAAGCTTGCATTTTGGCACACAGTAACCATGTGCTCAGACCCACAGCAACTGTTACCATGGGGCAGAGTTGTCAAGTTACCCAATTCCATGAGTGAGACTTTTTGCCAGTTCTGGTTTTAGATTTGCATTGCAGGGCAGCATGGTATTTGTAGTTCCCGATTTTACTCATTGGAATCAGTGCTGTAGATCCCATAATGCATCAGGATGAGCTTGTCAGAAAGCCAGGACTGGCTTAAAATCTCACTCATGGAACTGGGTAACTTGGCAATTCTGGTGGGGGCATGACAGTTACCATAGATTGCACGTGGGGGAGGGGAATGGATGGGCTAGGGATAGGAAAATGAACAGGGAGAGCACACTGCAGTTAGGACAGGGAACATGTGTGTTAACTAGCAATATTGCGATTAGTGTGAGTTTACAATGCAATGCCAATGGATAGCGTTGGGTGCACCGTGGTAATTGCACCACATATTAAGGTATGCATCTCCATGGAGGCTTTGCATTTAACACACCTTAATTTTATCGCTAAACATAAGTTAAGTGCAAAAACCTAACACCACTTAAGTAAAAGGGCTCCTAAGTTTGTACCTGAGGCAGTGAATGGTTATGTGTCTTGCACAAGGAGTATCAGTGGGCTCCAAGGCTGATGCTGCTCTCACCTCTAGGCTCCTCCCGAGCTCATCCCAAAAAGAGCCTAATCTTTGCCCTACAGAGGGTATTTGGAAGTAAAGTAGAAAGCCAGGAGTAGATCTCTAGCTGATGATGACATGGAGTTAGGTTGGTAACAGTGCTGGCTTCTTTTTGAATTTTTTTTTTTTTTACTGGATCCCATTTATTCTATAGTTCTTTGCCTCATTCTTTAATTTTCTTTTTCTATT
Source organism: Ichthyophis bannanicus (assembly GCA_033557465.1). Lineage (NCBI taxonomy): Eukaryota > Metazoa > Chordata > Amphibia > Gymnophiona > Ichthyophiidae > Ichthyophis > Ichthyophis bannanicus. Next base: position 280,199,250 of record CM066041.1, read on the forward strand.
TGCTTGATTATAATCTTGGGCCTTCTCATTTATATCATTCTAGCTGGATTATTAGTTCACTGCGTCTCTTTCTATTGCACTCTCTGCTTTTTGGCTTCTTCTCCTGCGCTATTCTGGTTTCTCTCTAATTTTAATGTCTCCCACTGCTGGGTCTTTCTTTCTTACTTTGATTAAGTGTACATCTTCTCATTGGTAGTTCAATGGGGCCGCAGCTAGGGTTGCCAACTGGCTCCAGATGCGCCCGACAAGCTTGATCCAGTCCTGGGTCTACCCCATTGCATGCAGGGACATGTAGTTCTGATTTCTCCATTGCACGCCATAAGAAAAACAAGACTACATGTCCCTGCATGCAATGGGGTAAACCCAGGACTGGATCAAGCCTGTCGGGCGCATCTGGAGCCAGTTGGTAACCCTACGCAGCTCCGATACCACACGGCAGCCACAACCACTGCTTAGTAAACATACCCCTAAGTGTTGGATTTACTAAAATGTGCTAGTGTGCATTAATGTGTCATTTATGAGGCCCCATTCTATAAAATGGGAGCTTATCCACAAACGTGGTACCACACTTTAGTAAAGCTGGCCCTATGCTTCTACCTGACAGTGGGGGATGAATTAACTTGCCCACGGCTAGAAAAGGCATCAGTGGAATTTGAATCCTCCTTCCCGCTTTCTGATGGATTGTATTTCCATCTCCATATTCCCAGCAGCCATATGCATGCCTGCTGCTGTCAGCCGTGCTTGCCGTCTCTTCCACAGCTGTTCATGCTCCTGTGCCTGGGGGAATGTGATTTTCCTACATGCACAGATATGCAGGTCAGGCTTTCATAATGAGGTAAAAATCATCCTGTCAGACATTCAAGCACTGAAAACTAAGATCACTTATTTTATTTGTTTTAAGATACTGCTTTAAGAGCCTTGCTTTAAGGACATCCTCCTATGCAAGGGACAATTGCCCATTTTGCTCACAGGAAAAAGTAGCCACAATGGCATTTCAGTGCCCATGGGTTGGTCTCAGAAAATACTGCACTGTGCAGAGACTGTCCTCAAGCACTGGGAAGACCAAAAGGTGTTGCATGGTCTGCCTGGCACTATCATCACAGGTCTTAGATTTGGTAGACTATCTCCATTTTGCCATGTTGGCTCTTGACCTGCTGACTTGGGTACAGAGATGATTTGTACCTTTCAGGTGGTCCATTCTTCTGTTTCTGCAAGAAGCTGCTCAGTTGCTCAAATACCCATGAGCATCTCAGAAGCAAGATCTCCAGGTTTATGTAGCTATGCTTCAATGATAGTTGCACACTGACCCGTTCTTCTAATCTTGGTGTTCCAATGCAGATGTGGTCTATTGGATCTGCAATATTACAAACCCAGGAAAGCAGAGTTAAAATGGCCATCTCTGAAATGGTCAGGGCTTAGTGATTTTTTTCCTTGAAATATCTTTGCTCTGCTTATTGTGATCCTTTGCCAATAATTACTGCCCATGTGCGAATCTCTAATTAAAAGCAGGCTTATTTTCCATTTTGTAAGCTTCAATGCAGTCCAGGCTCTAGGTATGCACTGCCAGGCTGCCTGTCCTAAAAGTGTCTGCAGCTGTTGCTGATCCACTAAAAAAATTAAAAAGCATGTCATGATCCTGTGTGTTTGATGATAAAAATAGAAAAAGTTGCCTTCAAGAGTAGGATCAGATGACCTGAAGTCCTTGTGGCCTAGAGTTATGTATCTGCCCAATTAAGTTTCATGGTAACTTGAGCTTTGCAGTAATCAAATAACTCTCGGCCATTGGCCTTTGGAGCTGTTTCAGCCCCAAGAGGACGCATGCACTTGAGGGACTGATAAGTCAGGAGCAGGGTTCATCCAACCACTATGGGAACCTAGGCAGTCACCTGGGGTGCCAGAATTTGAGGAGTAGCTATATAGCCAGCAGAGTTGGCCAGGCAAAGCAGCATGGCTGGCGGGATTCCCACGACCTGCCAGGCAGTCAGCAAGGACTGGAGATGCCCTCGGCGCCTCCCCCCCCCCCGCGCCACTCCTCTCCAGGGCTTATCTGCCCATGCTGGTGTCGCATTGAGGTGTCCTCTGCTTTTGTTTCTTCTGCGTCTGTCCCTCCATTTTATGCATGGGCAGGTAAGTGGTTCGGGGTCCACTGCTACCACTACAGGTCCCAGAGAGGCAATGGGCATCCCCTGGAGGGCTGGCACTCTAGCCGACTACCTAGTTTGCCTAATAGCAGCACCAGCCCTGCCAGTCAGCTGGGTGGGGTAGCTCCCCATTGCTCTGCTTACGGCTGGCACTATGAGCATGTTCAAAATGTATTGTCGCAGGACCAGAGCTTTATGATGCTGATCTATTGCATCAAGAGAGCAGCAGAAGTGCTGGCGGCATGTTTTGAACTTGCTTGCTGTGCTGGCTTTAAGGAAGTAAATTGATATTGGCACAGAGTGAGCTCAAGGCTGATTTAGAAGGCCAGGTTTCAACAGGCTTTGCTTTTCCTTTTGTTTTCTTTCTTTCTTTTTTTATTTTGCAAACTATAGGCAGAAGGCCCCAAAAGATGTCACTGAACAAGCACAGATCCACTCCAGCCAAGAAAAGGTAAGTAAACAACCCACATATCTGTTTTCCTTTGAATCATCCTGCTGGGAGAACTCTGCATGGGGACCATGAGTCAGCATCACTAGTAGTGTGAGATGGAGGATGGAAGTTCCCTCACTGGCCCAGGCAGCTGGACGAGGCAGCAACAGGATCAAATTTAAGATTTTGGTGCCCACAGGCAAGCCTGGAAGGTGAGGGCAGGGGATCTCCCTGGAGAAAGGAAAACTGGGGTGAGATTGCAGGGTCATGTTAGTGCCTGTTTGAGGGCACCGGGATACATGGCACTTTCAACATCTGCTACCCTAGCCAGTTGCTTATGTTTCCTGTGCCTACATCCAGGCCCAGCAGCATTGCCTTGTGGGCCACAAGGAGGGAAGGTAGAGTTAGCCTGCATGCTGGAGGGAGAGTGTTGCCAAGGCAGCAATGTCCATATGGGCCGGCAAAGCAAGCAGGTTGCAGTAGCAACGTCACTCTGAGTGGCTGATGTGGGGGAAGCTGTAGGGGTGGAGCCTGGAAGTGAAAGACGGGGCTAGAGAGAAAACTAAAAAAAAAGCTGGGCTAGAGAAGTCAAACACGGGTTTGGGTGCTTTAAACTTGGAGGGGGTGGATAGGGGAAAAAATGGAAGGGGAATTTGCACCTTAGAAGGAGAGAGATGAGATGAGGAAGGAGACCTTAGGGGAATGGGAATTGGGAATCAACTGTGAGGGTAATGAGAGGGGACAACAAGCCTGGGGAAAGGATCAAGATTAGGGGGAGAGAGATGTTATGGCAGACTGGAAGAGGGAAAAAAACCATCTGGGAGACTGGAAGGAGGAGGGATAGAACATAGAATGGGGGAATTTTGCACAACAACATTACAAATAATGCATTTTTGTGTAATAAAGCACTTTTGTATTTATCTTGTGTCTTTTTTCCAGTAGTAGTTCAAGGCAAATTATATTCAGGTACAGTAGGTATTTTCCTGCCTCCCTCCCCCTGAGGTTTTACAATCTGTTTTGTACCTGAGGCAATGGAGGATTAAATGGCCACAAGCAACAGCAATGTGGTTTGAACCCAGAGAATGAGAGTTTATTAGACTGAAGAGAGATGTACCAGCTTGTCTTATAACATCTTGACAAGCTGAACGAATCCTTGCTTTACCACCACTGCATGATCCGAGGCCTTGTAGACCTGCAATTGGGCAAACCCAGAACTGTCTTCGAACTGTCTCAGCCCGTCCTAGTATCCTGGGACCTGTTAGTAATCCACTGTAGAAATTAAAATGTAAACCTGATGTGAATAAACCTCTGGTTCTTCTCTTTCCAGTCTGGTTTGCCCTGCCAAAGCTCTCTGAAATCTAAAGTGAAAGCCGACCCATTGTATGGGAAGCTCTTCAGATTCAGTGTACCAGTGCTGATGTGGAACAGTCACTTCACTCCTACGACGTGGAACAGTTTACGAGGGCGGAAGGTTCCTTATGGCTGGCACAGCCTCCCCATTTCAGGTAGACGAACTTTGGTGGCAACACATTGCATCTAGAAGCTGCAGATAAAATAGGCGACAGCAGTGGTTCCAAATTTGTGGACCCCTGGGGGTCTGTGAGACCGTCAGAGTACAGTAGTCCCCACGACAAAGAAAAGGGAAAAATAGAGAGAGGCTGGTAGGAAGAGAGACTGGAGGAAACTGGCTGGGGGGAGAGAGAGGGAAGGGAGATATAAGAGGGCTAGTGGGGTGGGCCTAGCACTGAGGTGGAGGGGTCTGGGAACAGTGATGGGGATGAACTGTGATGTCCCTAAATGTTTTGGAACTGAATAAGGGATCCATACAACCAAAAAAGTTGGGAACCTCTGAGCAGGAGACATCTTCCAAAGTTTTGCATTTTTTTCTTGTAGTTTATTTTCCTTTTGTCATTCAACAGGACCCCATTTGATCAGTATTTTTCATCCCAGCATCTTGCTTTTACAGGGGACGCTTTAGGATTCCCATTGCAAATCATTTTGAGCTCTTACTTTGAACTGTATTATGCACCACTGGAAAAATGGGCTTTATCTTTAATTATTGTTTTCTAAAACTTGCAGAAGCAGAGCTAGGAGCTCATTGTCTGTTCAAGTCTGACTAATTAAACACTTAGAAATGTTGGCAGGGTATAGCATTTCCTGTAACAACTCCTTCCCCCAACCACCCCTGGTGAGTGAAAATATACCTCATTTCTTGATGTTTCGATACTGAGCTCTGCAAAAACAGTTCAGCACTATCCAATAATAGCTGTTCTATTCATTTACCACTGCAATTTTGCCTCCTCCCATCTGTTTTGTAAAGTTGCCGTCTTTTTTTTCTGTAAGCTGCCTGGCTGCTCCAGCCACAGCAGATCTTTCATCTGCCCAAATTCTTTAGAAATCAGGATGGCTGCTGGTGGACGAGGAGGGATGAACTATGATCAGTAGCTTATGACATTTCCTGATTAAAGGTCCCAGAGTCTGCATGGTTATTTTTCCTTTTAATGAAAGGACCTGAAACAACGGCTTCCATTGTACTCCTTTAGTTTGTCATGTCTTTAAAAAAATCTTTTTGGTCTCGGGCTTTGCAATTGTAATAAACTGATCAGCAGTGGGAACAGATAGACTTGTGGCGTTCTATAGCAGTTAATGCCCGGGAGAATGATTATAAAATCTTGTATGGGCGGTACATGACCCCGGCGTGGCTTTCCCAAGCATTTCCTGCCTTATCTGGGTTGTGCTGGTGCTGCTGCGGTAGCCGCGGGACCCTTGCACATATCTGGTGGAGTTGCCCTAAAATCCAGGGCTATTGGAAGGGTGTTCAATACCAGGTGTGACGTCTGTTAGGTTTGGCCATTCCTTGGGATCCAGGTTTCTTTTTGTTTAACGGGACAGTGCCTGGAGCTAGGACACCGCAGATAATGCTAGTGAAATGCTGTATGACTGCAGCAAAGTTGAATCTGGCCTTGGCCTAGAAGCAGGCTGCAGCCCCCTCCTTGGCTCAGTGGCTAGTGCACATGTGGGACCTTTATAATATGGAACGGGTGACATGTACGCGTAAGTTGGGGTGGGTGCATTTTGATAATATCTGGGAACCTTTTGTGCGGTTGTATGGCCTTAGTAAGTCAACGGAATGTTGATTGTGTGATTGGGTGTTTGACCTCCAGCCTGGTGGGGGGGGGGGGGGTTGGAGGGATTAAAAGGGGAATGTTTTGTACCTTTGCTGTTGTTGGTTGGGGAGAGGGGTTCTGTCTTGATATAATTGTTTTAAAAAAGGGGATATCTGTAATACACAGGGTACTCTGGAGTGTACTATATGCTGCTTGTCCTTTTGACTCGGTGGAATGCCTTGTATGTTGTCTTAATAAAACCTCGTGTTTACAAAAAAAACAAATATTTTTCTCCCTTGCCCATGTTGCCCACGCTCGATGCTTTGACAAAGCTGGTCTGTCCCAAATGACGGGGATAGAGCGCAGTCATTCTTTCACTTGGTAGGTTATGGGTGACTTGGAGAGCGGACATGAGAGAAGGTGGGACAGTGCCGGCTGAAAGAAGCCATCATTCAGATGGGAATGATAAGTTGGAATGGGAGAACAAGGAAAGGTCTTGACAGAACCAAGCAATTTAGAAACATAGGCCATGTGATCTTTTTCTGCCGTTGTGTTTCTATTTAGTCTGTCCTTCCATATCACCCACTACAACAGTCCCCTTTTTTCCTTTAGAGAGCCTCTGTGTTTGTCCAATGCTTTTTTGAATTTTTGAATACTGTCCTCATCTCTACCACCTCCACTGGGAGACTATTCCACGGAGACTATTCCACGGATCCACCACTCTTTCTGTAAATAAATATTTCTGCATATTTCTCCTGAGTCTATCCCCTTTCACCTTCATAGCAGAGCTTGCTTTCAATCAAAAGAGGCTCTCCTCTTGTGCATTTATGCCATGGAGGTATTTAAACATCTCAATCATATCACCTCTATCCTGCCTTTCCTCTAAGGTGTACATATTAAGATCCTTCAGTCTGTCCTCATATGCTTTATAATGAAGACCACTAATCATTTTAGTAGCCACCCTCTGCACCGACTCCATCCTGTTCACATCCTTTTGAAGGTGCGGTCTCCAGAATTGCACACTATACTCCAAATGAGGTCACACCAAAGACTTATACAGAGGCACTATCACCTCCTTTCTTCTGCTGACCATTCCTCTCCCTATGCGCTCAAGCATCCTTCTAGCTTTCACCATTGCCTTTTCTACCTGTTTAGCTACTTGAGATCATCACACAATCGCGCCTAGGTCCTGTTCTTCTTTCATGGACAGAGGTACTTCACCCTGTATACTGTACTGCTCCCTTGGATTGTTGCAGCGCAAATGCATAACCCTACATTTTTTAGCATTAAATCCCAGCTGCCAAATCCTAGACCATTCTTCAAGCTTAGCTAGATCCCTCCTCATGTTATCTACACCTTCCTGAGTGTCTACTCTATTGCAGATTTTGGTATCATTCACAAAGAGGCAAACCTTACCCGACAGCCCTTCCACTATATCACTAACAAAGATGTTAAAAAGAATCGGACCAAGGACAGATCCCTGGGGCACACCATTGGTAACCTCCTTCTCCTCAGAGTGAGCTCCATTTACCTGTACCCTTTGCCGCCTCCCACCCAACCAATTTCTAACCCAAGCAGTAACTTTAGGGTCCATCCCTAGGGTGCTCAGTTTGTTTATAAGTCTGATGGAACAGTGTCAAAGGCTTTACTGAAATCTAAATACACCACATCTAGGGCTCTCCCTCTGTCCAACCCCATCATCATCCAGTCAAAGAAATCAATCAGATTTTTCTGACAAGACCTGCCCCTGGTGAATCCATGCTGCCTTGGATCTTGCAATCCGTTGGACTCCAGAAACCTCACTATTTTCTCTTTCAGCAACATTTCCAATAATTTATTTGCCACCGAGGTTAAACTAACTAGCCTGTAGTTTTCAACCATTCCGCTTTTGTGTAAAGGGACCACATGTGCCTCTCTCCTCTCCTCTGGCACCATCCCTGACTCCAAAGAGGCATTGAGAAGGTCAGTCAGTGGAGCTGCTAGAACATCCCCTTCAGTATTCTTGGATGTATCCCATCTGATCCAATCACTTTGTCCGCTTTTAGTTTAGCTAGTTCCTCACAAACACAGTTCTCTGAAAATCGTTTGAGATCCCCATCGCTTTTGTTCCTGTTTCTGGGTGTTGTATGAGGTCCTGCTCCCGGCCCTTCCTCTGTGAACACAGAACAGAAATATTTGTTAAGCAATTCCGCTTTATCTTCATCAGCTTCTACATATTCCTCCCCTTCCCCTTGAGTCTGACAATACCAGTTTTGCCCTTCCTCCTCCCACAAACATATCTGAAAAATGTCTTATCCCCCCATTTTATTGCTTTGGCTATTTCTTCTTCTTTTTGTACCTTTGCTTTCCTGACTGCTTTGCCAGCCTCTCTAAGATTTTTCCAGATATATATGCCTGTCTTCCTCTCTCTGTGATCTCTTGCATTTCATGAAGGCCTTCCTTTTTTTCCCCTTCACTTTTTCAGCTACCTTTTTTGAGAAACATAGAGGCCTCCTTTTCCTTTTATTTAGAAACATAGACCATGTGGTCTTTTTCTGTCATCATTTTTCTATGTTTCTATCTAGTCTGTACTTCCATATCAACAACCACAACAGCCCCCTTTTTTACTTTAGAGATCCTCTGTGTTTGTCCCATGCTTTTTTTTTTAAATTCAGATACCATCCTCATCTCTACCACCTCCACTAGGAGACTATTCCATCGATCCACCACTCTTTCTGTAAAGAAATATTTCCGCATATCACTCCTGAATCTATCCCCTTTCACCCTCAACCCATGTCCCCTCGTAGCAGAACTTGCTCTCAATCGAAAAAGCCTCTCCCCCTGTGCATTTATGCCACGGAGGTATTTAAATGTCTCAATCATATCACATCTATCCCACCTTTCCTCTAAGGTGTACATATTAAGATCCTTAAGTCTTGTCTTCATATGCTTTTATAATGAAGACCACTAACCATTTTAGTAGCCACCCTCTGTACCGACTCCATCTTGTTTATATCCTTTTGAAGGTGCGGTCTCCAGAATTGCACACAATACTCCAAATGAGGTCACACCAAAGACTTATACAGAGGCATTATCACCTCCTTTTTTCTGCTAGCCATTCCTCTACGTATGGACCCAAGCACCCCTCTAGCTTTTGCTGTCGCCTTTTCTACCTGTTTAGCTACTTTAAGATCATCAGACACAACCACGCCTAGGTCCCGCTCTTCTTTAGTGGACAAAAGTACTTCACCCCATATACTATATTGTTCCCTTGGATTGCTGCAGCCCAAATGCATGACCTTACATTTTTTAACATTAAATCCCAGCTGCCAAATTCTAGACCATTCTTCACAATAACATCAGAAACACTTTCCCCATTAGTAAGCACCAAGTCCAGTATGGCCCCTTCATGTGTGGTTTCTGTTACCAGTTGCCGGAATACTACGTCCTGTAAAGAATCCAGGATCTCCTTGCTTCTAGTCGACACTGCAGCAAGGATGCACCAATCAACATCCGCCATATTGAAATACCTTATCAGTAGCAGTTCCCCTTTCCTGGCAATGCTGCGTATGTCTTCTATTAAATCCCCATCCACGTCTTCTCCCTGTGATGGAGGTCTGTATTTCTTGCCAATGCAAATAGATTTCTCTTTCCCTCTTTCTAGTTTAACCCACACTGCCTCCTCTCTCCCTTTTAAGCCCTCTATTTCCATAGCTTTAATATGATTTTTTACTTATAGTGCTACTCCTTCTCCCCTTCTTCCTACCCTTACCGTTTACCAAGGAAAGAACACAAGAAGTGTACACTCCTGATCTCTATCACTAACCAGTGAATAAATGCTGAGTTGGGCAATCCATGCTATCTTCCCTAGAGTTCTCCAAAAATGTAAACTGCTCTCCAATAGCTGTTGTACTGTCTTTCTCTTCTTCTCTGGCCTTCCCTTCTGTCTTCTCTGAAGACAAATAAAATTCCATCTGAAAATATGATTCTGATTGCGGGACTTTACTATAGTATTTTCTAAACATAACCTCAGGTGACTTTATAGGTGACCTTGAAGTTCAACATTCTAAGATTACTTCTATTACTACTATTAATCATTTATATAGTGCTACAAGGCATACACAGCGCTGTACAAACATATTTTATTTTATTTTTATTAAATTATTTAGCTAGGCTTATATACCGCTTTTTCACCAGGTCAAAGTGGTTTACATTGAACAAAGAATCGAATTACATAAAGCATAACAGTGAACTATGTACATTTAGTAGAGGTTAACTATATACAAGTAACAGTTCTTATGTAATTAACACATTTACAGGAGGAGTTAGGCGGTGGGGCCATAGGGCCCGATTTTCATTTAGGCAGGCTATGTGCTGTGTCAGTGCATAGCCTGCCTGCTGACCCCCTTAGCCCAGATTTTCACTTCCGTGGTGACGGAAGTGAAAATACAGGTTTGGCTGGATGTGCTGGCAGCCGCCGAGGCTAAGCAGGTAGCAGCGATTTTTAAATGCTACCTGCTTAGCCCCTGTGCCTGAAAGATAGGCGAGGAAAAACCTTGCCTGTCATTCAGGCATAAAGGGCTAAGCAGGTAGCATCAAAAATCACTGCTATTCGCTTAGCCCTTTCCTCTGCCCCCACTCCACCCCAAACATGCCCCATTGCTAACCACATAGCATCTGGGTGTATTAGGGACTTATTTGGGATTTTCCAAAGGCACTACCCGTGTAGGTGCCTTTGGAAAATCCTGGATAAGGCATTTACACGGGCAACTAGGGCAGTTACCCATGTAAATGCCTTCGAAAATGCTTCCCATAGTGTTCAGAAAATAGGAGGGTCTTCAGGCGCTTTCTGAATGAGTGTATATCGGTGATATTTCTTGTAGTGTCTGGGAGAGCATTCCAGAGGGATGGTGTGTAGAATGCAAAAGCTCTGCAGCAGGTTTGCTGATTAGTCTTTGTCCTGGAGTAGGGTATAGCAAGTTTGTTGGTTGTAGAGGATCTTCAAGGTCTATTTGGATTGAGAGCTTGTAAGAGGGATTGGAGGTGGGTGACTGGGTGGCAATGCAGTGCTTTGTGAGTTATCAGTAAGGTTTTGTATTTGTTTCTACTGGGGAGTGGTAGCCAATGGAGCTATCTGAGGATGGGGATGATGTTGTCAAGTTTGGAAGCTCCCTGGATTGTGCAAGCAGCGGTGTGGAGGGCAGTTTGCAATGGAAGGAGAGTGGATTGTGTGAGACCTTGATAGATAATGTTGCAATAGTCGACATGTGGGAGAATGAGAGCTTGGAGTGCTGAGTGGAAGTCTGTTGGTTCGAGGAGGGGGTGGAGGCATTGTAGGGTTTGGTTTTTGAATTAAATTGTCTTCTTTCTTTCTTTTTTATACCGTGCTATTTAGAATCAGTGCGGTTTACATGTATACTAACAGGTACTTTTTATTCCCTTAACCCTCCATTGCCTCAGGTACACTTAGATTGTGAGCCCTTCGGGGACAAGTGGCTTGCCCAAGGCCACAAGGAGTGGCCATGGGACTAGAGACCCAAGTCCCTCCGGCCTGAAGTTGCTTGTCCCCATGTGGGAAATGAACCCCCGGCCTTCCGGCTTGAGGTAACCTGTCCCAACCACTGAGTCACTCCTCGCTCAGGCAGTCTTGGCTGCTGTTGTTATTTCTCCCAGGACAAGCAGGATGAGTCAGCCACAAGTGGTGGTGATGTCATCTAACGGCGCCATAGACGGAAGTACTCTCAGTAGCCCAGAAGGCTTTTAGCCCTCTGGGCATGACTAGTGGCTCCACCTCCAGATCCGCCCCTAGATAGCCAGTCTTTGTCTTCCGCCTTGCCAGCAAGACATTTTTTTTATTTTACTCTCTCTCTCTCTCTCTCTCTCTCTCAATGAAGAAACCAGGATTCAAAAAGTACCCAAGGTGCTCCCGGAAGATGAGCAACTCCGACGCCCATCTTTTGTGCCTCAGATGCCTCAGTAAAGAGCACCACGTGGAAGATTGCCCCCAGTGCACCCGCATGTCTCCCCGGGCTCTCAAATCCCGCCGGCATGCGCTATCTGATTACCTGTCTCCTACGGCCCTCTGTGTCTGCTGCCGTGAAAATAACATCTTCAATCAACTCGGCTCCCGGACCTGCGGTTAATCCAGTTATGGCCGGAGACCTGCCTAACTTGGCCTCTGTCTCCCGCCGCGATGCAGGGAACCCTTCAGCCACGTGTTCTTCTCCTCTGGTGGCTTCCCCCGTCGCCATTTCTGCTGTGGCCGCTTCCTCCTCCACTCCCGCTGTACTTCCAGGGCTGGCCCCACCTACTTCCTGCCAGCTGACTGTGGCTTCGTCTGACCTGCACAGAGGAATCAGCTCCCCCGAACAGCGCAGAGATCTTGATGGACGCAGGGATGAAAGCTGGCGCAAGGGCTCCAAATGTCGGTGCCAAGGCTCACCTGCTTGGCGCAGAGCCTCAAAGAGCCGACGCCATGATCCCTGCAGAAGCCGGAGCAGGAACCGAAGCTGGCACAGGAGCCAGGAGCGCTGACATGGAAGCCGCGACCGCAGAGACAAACGGCGCAGCACCTCCCCCTGCTGAAGTCGTGGCAGGGACAAAAGAAGCAGGCACGAAAGCAGGCATGGCAGCAGATCGCAGCATAAGGACCCTGCAAGCAGGCATGGCAGCAGATCGTGGCATGAGGACTCTGCAAGATCAAGGTATTCTTCTAGTTACTCTGCCCACAGCCTCGAAGGGGATGATTCACTACCCTCCTCCCCCTCCTCTCCTCTTGGGGAAAGCTTACATTTTCAAGAGGACAGTGAGCAGGCTACACCCGCCCCATCTAAACCTCCAGATACTGCACAACTTCTCTCGGACATGCTACAGCAGTGGGCTTCCACCCTCTCCTCTCTAGCCTCTAATCAACCGCTACAGCCCCCAATCCCAGCCTCCGAGGCTGCACCTCTCCTAATGGCGACTCCGGCCTCTGAGTCTACTCCACTCTCTCAGACTGCAGCCCCCACGCGGCCAGGGAAAGATGGTGCAGAGGAACCTTCTCAAGCTGATACATTGTCCCACAGGGACTCCCTCTCCACCCCGGCCTCGGACAACCCCTTGGGCCTCCCCAATCCACCAGAAGACTTGACCTACCCCAGATTTGTGCGCAAGGTTGTCTCAGCTCTCTCCATCACCTCCGTCGACACCCAGGACCAACGCGACGAAGTTCAAAGCGCCCTCAAGTTCGTGGACACCCCCAAAACAGTCACCGCTCTGCCCGTTCACCAGCTCCTCTGGGACAATCTATCAAAGATGTGGCAGACTCCAGCATCCAACCTTACCTGCCCGTGCAGAATGGACACCAAGTATGCAATCCAACCCTTACCAGGGTTTGATAAACAGCAGCTTCCACATCAATCAATCGTTGTAGATTCTGCCCTCAAGCGATCTAAGTCTACTCGTAATACCACCAATGCACCCCGGGGGAAGGACAACAAACTCCTAGATGATGTTGCCAAGTGGGTCTACCAAGGCGCCATGCTGAATGCCAGGGTGGCGGCGCACCAATTTCAGCATGCCATCTACCAGGACCTGCTGGTAAACAACTTAAAAACCGCCACCGCTCAACTCGTGGAAAACTCACCTGCCATTTCCACGGCTCTGGCAGAGCTAGACGACTGTACAAAACACCAGGGCCGGGCTGCCTACGATGCCTTCGAGACAGCCGCCAGAATTGCTGGAACTGCCATCTCCGCACGACGATTGGCCTGGCTTCGAGCTTCAGGCCTACAGACTGATTCTCATGACAAGATTGCAGATGCCCCCTGCATGGGGGACTCACTCTTCGGTGACAAGGTCAAGGACACTGTCAATGACATGCGTGAGCACTGTACCACTCTACAGACCCTTGAAGAAGGTATAGAACGTCCTCATTCTTACCGCAAGGGGAACTCGCACAATTTGTCAGCCCCCAAACGCTTCAATTCGTACCGCAAGTGGCAACAACCTCGGTACAAACAGCAATCCTATCAAGCCCCTTATAGGCAGAAGCCGCGTCAGCGGGAACGCACGCAGAAGAAGAGCGCATCTGCACCTGCGAAAAACAATCCCAGCTTTTGACTCACTGCCCTGCCCACACCTGCCAACGGGAGGGCGTTTATCTGCTTTCCTACGTTCCTGGGAGAACATCCAACGGACCAGTGGGTGCTCACCATCATCAAGCAGGGTTATCGCATCCGATTCTCCAACTCAAATTCAGCATTCACCGCCCTCAAGCGCTGTCCCACCACAACATCTTGCTCCCATGACTGCAGAGGTTGTATCCCTCCTAGCAGCCAGAGCCATCGAACCTGTTCCGCCCGACGAGATCAACACGGGGTTCTACTCCAGGTATTTCCTCGTCCCCAAGAAATCGGGGGGTGTCTGACCCATCCTCGACCTACGGAAACTCAACAAGTTCATTGTCAAGGAGAAATTCAGGATGCACTCCCTGACCTCCATCCTTCCCCTCCTCCAGCCCAAAGAATGGCTAGCCTCACTGGACCTCCAAGACGCCTACATGCACATACCCATCCACCCTCAACACAGGAAATTCCTGCACTTCCAGATTGTGGGGAACCACTACCAGTACAGAGACCTCCCCTTCTGGCTCTCACCTGCATCCAGAGTCTTCACCAAGTTCGTGGCAGTTCCGGCGGCACACCTTTGCAAACTCGGGATATGTGTCTTCCCCTAACTGGACAATTGGCTGTTTTCCGCAATCTCCCCCTCAGAACTCCGGGCGGCAGTCAAGAGAGCCACCCGCCTCCTCTCCTCCTTGGGCTTTCTAGTCAACCTCCAGAAGTCTCATCTGACCCCAGTCCAGCGGCTGGAGTTCATCGGAGCTTACATAGACACCACGCGGGCCAAGGCCTTCCATCCGCCAAGCAGGATTCTGGCCATCACCACTCTTGCCCTCAAAATACTCAGCTCCACGCATTCATCTGCAAGAATTTTCCTACGTCTCCTAGGCCACATGGCTGCTACCACCCATGTCCTCCTCCTCGTGAGACTTTACATGCGAGTCCTTCAATGGTATCTTCGCTCTCACTTGTGCCAACACTTGCAACCACCGTCCACCCCAATCCCTATCGACGCAGCGGTGGCCAAAGCGATACGCTGGTGGACCCGCTCATCGAACCTCGCACAAGGCAGGCATCTTCAACCACCTGCTCACCAGGTCACCGTGACAACGGATGCATCACCTCTAGGGTGGGGAGCCCACTGTCTCGGGACCCGCACTCAAGGCCCTTGGTCTGCATCGGAGAAGGCCCTGCACATCAATGTCCTCGGCTCAGAGCTGTCCGCCATGCACTGCAGGCCTTCCGGGAGCTTGTAGCAGGCAAGACGGTCAGAATACAGACCGACAACCAAGTGACCATGTTCTACATAAACAAACAAGGGGGGACCGGGTCGCATCCCCTATGCAGAGAGGCCCTCCGCACCTGGCACCTAGCCCTCTCTTACCGATGCAGCCTCCAAGCCTGATATTTGCCAGGAGAGGAAAACGCAATAGCAGACCGCCTCAGCAGGCAGCTAAATCCCCACGAGTGGGCTCTCCACGAGGAAGTGGCAGCGTCCCTCTTCATGAAATGGGGCCGCCCGCAAGTCAACCTCTTCACGTCACAGGAGAACACCAAATGCCGTCTATTTTGCTCGAAGAGACCTTCGCCCAACAGAATAGCAGCAGATGCCTTCGATGTGACCTGGGGGCAGTGGTTCCTGATCTACGCCTTTCCCCCCACTCCGCTAATTGTGCGGACCTTACAGCGCCTGATCAGGGACAGCACATTAGCCATCCTTGTGGTCCCATACTGGCCCAGGCAGGTCTGGCTCCCCCACCTACACCGCCTGGCCCTGGAACCCCCGGTCTGCTTGCCTCTCAGGCCCAACTTGCTCTCCCAGGACAACGGCACGATCCTCCACCCCAATCTGAAGATGCTATCACAAACGGCATGGAAGCTGAAAGGATAACTCTCGCACCCCTCAACCTTTCAGCCGAGGTCCAACAAGTCATACTTGCAGCGCGACGTCCATCCACCAGGAAATCCTACAGCCTCAAATGGCACCGCTTCAGCATTTGGTGCGAGTCTCTACATCTAGACCCGTTCTCATGCCCGGTGCCGCAACTGCTCCAATACCTTGTCTCTCTCTCGGCACTTGGCCTAAAGACGCAATCCATCCAGGTACACCTGTCTGCCATAGCGGCTTTCCACCAACGTATTGGGGACATATCTGTAGCGACTCTACCACTGGTGATCCGCTTCATGATGGGCCTATCCAACCTCCATCCCCCTGTCCGGGAGCCTGTACCGCCATGGGACCTGAATGCCATCCTCAACCAGCTCACAGGGGAGCCTTTTGAACCACTGCAATCTGCGGAACTGAAATTTGTCTCTTGGAAAACATACTTCCTTATCGCCATCACTTCTGCCAGACATATCAGCAAATTGCACGCCCTTGTGACTTATCCGCCATATTCCATACTACATCACGACCGTGCTCTCCTTCGGACACACCCTAGGTTTGTCCCCAAAGTGGTGACGGCTTTTCACATCAACCAGACCATTGAACTTCCATGCTTCCAGCCTGAGCCGCACTCCAACCCGGAGCAATGACGGCTGCACACCCTGGACTGTGTTAGGGCCCTACTTTGCTACCTGCATAGGACCTCCTCCCTACGTAAAGGCTCTCAACTCTTTGTCTCTTATGATCCTAACAAACCAGGTCACCCCGTGTCCAAGCGAACTCTTTCAATCTGGATCTCCTCCTGCATCTCCCTGTGCCTCTCACGAGCAGGATCACAACCATCCACAGGAATCAGGGCGCACCACCTGCGGGCTTTGGCTGCCACCATAGCCAATCTGCGCTCCATTCCCATGCCTGACATCTGCAGAGCAGCCACTTGGTCTTCCATACAGACCTTCCAGAAGTACTACTGCTTGGATCAAACAAGCCACGAAGGCTCCGCTTTTGGTCTTGCAGTGTTATCCGTGGCCGCTAACCCGGCCCCAGACACAGAAGCGACACTGGGTGACTTGTAATGACACTAGGCCTATTATCACAGGCCCGTAAGAACCCTGAAGGCCTCACAGCCTGTAATGCTTATTGTCCATCGTTGCGTGCTAGGTTGCACAAATTATTGTTTACATGCTAAGTTGCACAATTTTTATTCTTCTTATGCTAAGTTGCACATTCCATTGTTCATATGCCAATTGCACCTTTGAATTGCACTTTGCACCCTGTTGCACACGCGTTGTTGCTGTTATCTTTCACTCTGCTAGCCCATTCCGGGACACACTACCTGCACATTAAACATGTTTTGCACATTGATTCTGCCTCAGTCGTATTACCGGTCCTTCCACCCCCCTCCCCCCTGCCGCTGCAGGTGTAGTTGGGGAGGCACCACTTGTGGCTGACTCATCCTGCTTGTCCTGGGAGAAAATGGAGTTACTTACCTGTAACAGGAGTTCTCCAGGGACAGCCGGATAAGTCAGCCACACCTTCCCACCCTCCTCCCCGGCAGGGGGGGGGGGACTCTCCGTCCCTAGCTCATGGCATCGCCTCAGCTGGGAAAATCTGGCTAGCTAGGGGGCGGATCTGGAGGTGGAGCCACTAGTCATGCCCAGAGGTCTAAAAGCCTTCTGGGCTACTGAGAGTACTTCCGTCTATGGTGCCGTCGGAAGACGTCACTGTCAGCATACATTTCATGCAGCTGTGGACACTGGTGAATTCAGTCTCCAAAGTTAAACTCTGACCCCCTGGTGATGTCAGTCTCTAGGACCTGTCTGCAGCCCCTCCTTGCTAAATCAAGAATAGCAGACCTTAAAGGGAGTGGCTAGCAGACCTCAAGGGGAAGTGCTGGAAAGGATTCAGTTCACTATAAAAGACAGAAACACTTCCTGTCTCTCTCTCTCCTTCATCGGACAGGTTTGGACACTCACTTCTCCTTCATATTCTTCTTACCATGAGGCTCTGACCCACATGTTTGGGCCTACCATGAGGCTCTGACCCACATGTTCTCTCTCTCTCTCTCTCATACTTCACACATGCACATGCACACACAGATTCATTGATGCACACTGAAACAGCTCTGTAACAATCACTATATACCTCTGTTAAATACCTATGTATTAAGCCTATTTCTACATAAAAACCTTTCTCCAAGCCACACCTGTTTGGTTGTCTTATTACAAACCCTCCTGCGTCTGTGAAGTGAAATGAACCCAGGACCAAGCGGAGACTAGACCAGAAGATTACATATGGGGGCTCGTCCGGGATTTCACAGCAGATCTCCAGTTGGGTAAGTAATAACTTTGTATAATACATTAAGTAGATTTCAGACAGAGTGAGACAGAATCGAAAGTCCGTGTGACCATTTACAATTTTGTTTTGTGGGTTAGACAAGGTGAGATTTTTATTGTCAAAAGGCTCTGTAATAATCTAGAATTTTAAGGAAATCACACAGAGTGGCTTGCAATTGTCTTATTTTGATGTATAGGCTTGCTAAAGATTTTTCTATAGTATTTGAGCTGCTAAGAAAAGACAGAGAGATAGTCCAGATTGAATACAATATACATCTTTCCTGATAAAGCTATTACCTCCTGTCCCTTTTAACTTTTATTTCTCTGTCTCCTGTCAGTAACTATCTTAGTGAGAGCAGGCTTAAAGCTGGCTGCAATTGATAAACTCCTAACACCCTTCTTACTATAACTTCACCCTAAACTTCCACCCTGTTAAAAGGTGAGAAGCACTTTTTATTCAGGTATAATTTTAAGGTGTGGTCTTTATGCCAGTACTCTTTACTGAACACCCATAAAATGTATACCATTCCAACTATAATTCTAAGTCTCACTTCTTCATAAAAGTGAGCATTCCTCTTTCTAAGGTTACACATTTGAGATAGTCCAACTACAGCCTTTCTGCAGTATCAAATATGGAAGCCTTTGATTTTAAAGATCTTAAAGAAAGTTTAATTTCATATTGTAAGAGGAAAGGGGGCCCATTTGAAGGGGAAATCCCTGAGTCATCATGGTATAATATTCAAAGACAAATGTTAAACCATGATCAAGAATTCAAAAAGAAAACAAATAAAAGAAAATGCCTTTTTATCCAAGGCGTGTGCAGGGGACTCATTAGCATGAGACAAGAAAAATCTGAACTGACTTCTCAGTGTACCCAATTGACCAAAGACCTTGAGGAGGCACAAATTTGCATCTCTATACAAAGAACTCAAGTGATACAAGCCACAAATTCTTTTATAACTGTTAGTGAGCAATTAGAAGCACTTAAACTTGAATTGAGGCACGTTTAAAGATCAATTGGACTCTGCAAGAAAGCCAACACCCACCCCTCCCTCAGCCCCCTATGCCTATGACACACCTTATCAGCAACAAAAGAATACAGAAGTATGCATAGTTGGAGTTAGGAATGGGAAGAACACAGATGAATCACAGCAGGAAAATCATGATAGTTTATCTCAGCCAGATCCCAGCAATAATCAGGATCTCTATCAGGAGGATAATTCAGATGACTTAGACATGGCACCCAGTACTGAACTCAAAGCACCAGTTAAAGTAATGTTGCATGAAAATTTAAAAGATAGAGATATAGAAAAAATAGTTGAGAAAATTGGCCCTATGCCTCTTAATGTAAATCAGTGGGTTAAATGGGCGATTGATATTCTGATTCACTGGGGTCTAGGGAAATACAGAAGAAAATAATCAGACTTTGATAGACTTATGCATTTGGCTCTGGGGCCACACTATTATAGAGTTGGCTCTCTCACTCACCCATACCAATTGGTTAAAAGGGGTACTGAGAAACTATTTCACTGTTCCCCAATGCAAGTATTTAAAATTATTTCACCTTTACCAAATGATACACTGAAACAGTTTGCATATAGAGCCTGGATTTTAAAAGCAGTTCTTAATGAGCAGGAGTCCTGGCCCAAGGCAGAAGATTATGGGGAGAGCATGCATGAGGAATTTTTATTAGAATTGCTATCCCCTGAGATTACAAAACACCTTCTGTTATTTTCTGAAGACCCTGAAGCAATCCCTTTTGATACTTTAATGCTCAGAATTGGGTCTGTTTGGAAGACCCAGTCCTCGCAGGTCATTACAGTATCAGAAGCACGGAAGTGGCAAGCCGAAGAATCCTCTCAGTACACAAGAAACATAGACAGAGGACACACACCTTGGAGAGCACATGGCAGAGGTACTTTTAGAAACTCCTCAGGTTACATTCCTTTTCAGGAGCTCAAAGCACAGGGAGATGAGTTAGAAATGGAGAAAACTAAATGGCAACAAGACAAACATATACTGCAGATAGAAATAGATAAATTAAAACAGGATTTACAAACAGCTCAGGACAAACACAAGGCTAGTGCATAGGGGTGTCCTGACCTCTTGAGTTCAGATATCAAAATGTCTCAAGCCTTCATAGCCCAGCCTGCCTCCTTTATCTCCGCAGAGGACTCAATTCCAGAGCCTCTGTATGATGAAATGGACACAGGCCCAGGACACAATTTAAGGCTTGTAACACCCTTGATACTGGACTCTTGTGCACGCCCCAGTGTTATCAGTAGAGTAGGGGGTCAGGATAAATTAGCTTTGATTGACACAGGGGCTGGAATTAGTTTTACTAACAGAGCTTCTCCCACTGCAGATCAGAAAAATATGGAAATTTATGAAATTCAAGGAATTAATGACACAGCTTCCAAATGTGTGGCTATCCCAGTTAAATGGGGTATCCCTGTGCACAGTGAACAAAACAAGGAAATGTTAGAAACCACTGCCTCCACTATAGTGAACACACCAAAAGAAATAATTGGAATTGATGTTCTCAACCAGTTAAATTTGGTGGTGGATATGGCTAATCTTAAATTGTGGCAGTATTCAGGAACTTGAAGTGCTTCTAAAACTGTAGTGCATGAAGTCATTCCCATGCAGTTAGCAACTCAGTGCACTAAGGCAGCTCAGCAGCATGATCTGTGTGTAATTCCCTCAGAAGTGGCTGATATTCCAGTCTGGGCTCAAGACAAGATAGATTGTGGGAAAATGCACACAGAAATATTGTTGGAAGGTGAGGATCCTCCACCACAGAAGCAATACCCAGTACCTCATCAGGCTATAGAACCAGTGACTAAAATTGTGAAGATACTGGAGGAGAGGGATCTGATTAGGCCTATTTCTTCCACATGCAATTCACCAGCCTGGCCGAAACAGTGTGCATGGACTGTGCTCCCACAGGGATATAAGGATTCCCCATCAATATTTCATGAATACATGAAGGAAGCCCTGTCACTAGTGTCTTGCAGAGATGAGACCTAGACCAAACCTCCCCTTTGGAACTGCACAGTGGGAAGGACCGTACTTAGTTACTGATACCTTAGGCCCAAGCCTATACCAGATCCTAATGCCTGACAACCAGCAGTACTGGAAACACATCACCCAGTTAAAACCATATGGGTAAAATGTGTTTTATCAGTCTTTGTTTTCAGATACAACCTGAAGACAGCACGGACAGCTGCTTTCTGAACAAAAGTCGCTTGAGGACGGTAACTATTTACTCCTGCTGTATAGTTGACATGTGTTTAATAGTTATGTAAATAAGTAGTAAAAAATTTTTTTTTGTGTGTGTGTGTTGTTACATAGTATAAGTTGGGAGCATTAGTTTACTCCCTAGTAGAGTGAAACAAGTTTGCTTTTATTATGTCTCGGTTTCCTGTTGTTCTTGTATCTGCTCTCTTCTACTCAAGTCTCATTACAGGAACTATCATCCGAATATGCACGAGTGGCTGGACTAACTCCACAGGTGGGGTATATCGCTATCAAGAAATACCCCCACCGTTCCTGGAAGGAAAGGATCTGGTCATCCTGAGTTTCTGTTCTGTACAGGACAAGCCAGTGTTCTATTCATTAAACATCACTCAAGTACAGTGGGAGCCACCAGTTTCCACTTCTCTAGAAAGGACACAAGAATTGAGGGCACGCCCAGAAAGTTACTTTCTAGGTCCTCCTGCTTTGATTTTGTACAATAGTTCCTGTCAGGACAAAGGTACCTGGAAAATAACTTATACATGAGTTGTGAGTGATCAACAGCACATCACTGAGACTTCATTCCTTTTGGATGTATCTTGTTTACCTACCACCCCTCATCCCAACCCTCCCACCACTTCTGCTCCTCCTGTACTCTACCTTTCTGATATCCACCCATTTCAGGAAGGACATCCCTTTCAGATTAAATATGATGCACCACACAATGTTTTATATAATGTGGAATACCATTTTCTTACTTGGCATCTATTTCCCAAATTGTTTCTAGTTACTCACAAATATCCAAATTGCTCTCAGTTTGTTGCCAACCACATACAAATGCTCAATACTTGGTTTGATATGCAGTCAGTAACACCCAGAGCCAAGCAATTTCGACACAAGCGTGAATTAATTGATACAATTTTAGGTGGCACAGGGACTGCACTGGGTGCCCTTAATATAATTGATATAGAGGTGCTCCGTAATAAAATGGGATCCACTGCTCAGCATGCTGCTGATGGTTTTACCTCACAACATATTATTAATGAAGCTTCCTCTAAACTGTCCAATGTAGTTGTAGATACCTTTGCTCTTATATCTCCCATTATAGAACAGAAAATTGTTACCTTAGCACATGCAGAATATAGATTGGGAAAGAATATTTCCTGGGCTCTTGCCTGTGATCAAGTACAGATCGAGCTTATTACTATACTAAAGGAAATTCTGATCACTGCTAAGTTAGGACACTGGCCACCATCTCTCATTCATATGGCTAGTACCAAAATACCGGAATTTGCTATAGCTCACCTTGATTGGTGGACAGTTAGTGTTCCCATTTGTTCACCACAAGGCTGCTCTATCTGTACTTTGATCCCATGGTCAGGACAACACAGTTATTTATCCTATGGTTAATATTGGGGTGCAGTTTGATAATATGCTTATGTATCCTGTGGACCATCTCACATGGGTGCAGCCACTGGACGACACCTGGACTTCATTCAAGCTGATGGACCCCAGTTTGTGTGAGCAGACTACATTTCAGTTCAAGTGTCAGCCTCACCAGTTTAAAGAGGCTGACACCTCCTGCTGGAACAATTCCTCCTCTTGCTCCCTGACTGTTAAGCTCTCATATTCCCTGACTACCTCACATAGTTTGTTTTACCTTGGAGCTGGACACTTTTGTTTTCATCTCTTCTTTCCCTAGAATGTTTCTTTTTCGATTGCTCCCAGAATGCATGACATTCGCCTTCCCAAGAACACTTTTTTGTACAGTTCAAACTATTTACCAAACAATACCTGGTGCAGTCATACACCACTGGTCTCCCTCACCATTAATGGGACAACTTATTCCACACCGCTGGTTACCAATGACTCTATGGACATTCCAGACTTTATCTCATATGCTGTGCATCCATTACCACTTGGCATGGGAGAAGAGACACTACATAAACTGCTCAACTTTACAGAACTCCATGCCTATATGGATCACCTTAAAACAACATCCACTGAAGTGAATCACACCATCGCTTATGAGAATGGACACATTCAACAAATTGTTGGACACTTGCGACAAGATGCTCATATGTCTGTATGGGAATTGTTATTTGGTTACTCACCTACTGCTGATCATGTCTTTAATGTTTTTATTCACCCTATTATTATTTTAACTGCTGTACAAATATTTCTATGCATTATCGTAATTTTCCTGTGCTGTAAGATGAAAAAAATGTACATTTCCTTGCAGCACATGTCATACAGAACAACAACATTTTAAGGTAGTTACACTGAACTTCTCCAGCATCCACCCCTACATCCAGGCTAATTTGGCATTTCCTATTACACTGAATACCAGAGTCAGCTGCAGTCTAGTATTGCTTCCTATCCTCACTTATAGCATCCTGGTACCTTTTGGTTTTAGCCTCCTTAAAAATTCCTGCAGACCTTATGCACTGTTCACTCTCTCTAAGACGGGCACGTAAGTGGCATATTGGGTTTCCCCCCCCCCCCAGTAGTGGCTGCTCTACCTAAGACACGAGGTTTGGACTCATAAGGAGACTTGTTTATCTCTAGAACACTAGAGACAGTACTGTGCAGGACAGGGGACCTGCTAGACATAGCAAGGTATTTAATACAGGAGGTATTAGACAAGCTGCCTACTCTCAGGTAATGGCAGCTGGAACAGGTACCACAGGTTTGCTTCCACCATTTCCAGGCACAGATAAATAAAAAAGGTGTGGGAGATGTCAGCATACATTTCATGCAGCTGTGGACTCTGGTGAATTCAGTCTCCAAAGTTAAACTCTGACCCCCTGGTGATGTCAGTCTCTAGGACTTGTGTGCAGCCCCTCCTTGCTAAATCAAGAATAGCAGACCTTAAAGGGAGTGGCTAGCAGACCTCAAGGGGAAGTGCTGGAAAGGATTCAGTTCACTAGAAAAGACAGAAACACTTCCTGTCTCTCTCTCTCCTTCATCGGACAGGTTTGGACATTCACTCCTTCTTCATATTCTTCTTACCATGAGGCTCTGACCCACATGTTCTCTCTCTCTCTCTCTCTCATACTTCACACATGCACATGCACATGCACATGCACATGCACATGCACATGCACACACAGATTCATTGATGCACACTGAAACAGCTCTGTAACAATCACTATATACCTCTGTTAAATACATATGTATTAAGCCTATTTCTACATAAAAACCTTTCTCCAAGCCACACCTGTTTGGTTGTCTTATTACAAGCCTTCCTGCATCTGTGAAGTGAAATGAAGCCAGGACCAAGCGGAGACTAGACCAGAAGATTACATATTCAGAAGATTACAGTCACCACCACTTGTGGCTGACTTATCCTGCTGTCCCTGGAGAACTCCTGTTACAGGTAAGTAACTCCATTTTCTGTCTTGAAGGAAAGGTGTTGATTAAGGATGATGCTTGCTCATAGAGCTTACAATCTAATTAAGACAGATAGAACAATACAGGAGAAACATGGGAGTTCAAATAGGGAAGGAGACAAGAAGAACAAAAGATTAGGAGTCAAATGTGACCTCCAAAAAGGTAAGCCTTTAGCATGGATTTTAAGAGGGGGGAGAGAAGAGACTTGATGTAAATATAGAGGAAGTTTGTTCCCTGCATAAGGAGCAGTAAGGTGAAAAGATTAAAGTCTGGAGTTTGCAGAAGAAGAAAAGAGCATACAGAGAAGCCAGAGCAGGAGTGGAGTTCACGAGCAGAGGTGCAGGGAGAGAGAAGAGAGGAAAGGTAATGAGGGGCAATAGAGTGAATGCAGTTATATGTTAGAAGGAGAAGTTTGAATTGGATACAGAAATGAAAGGGAGCCAGTGAAGTGATTTCAGAAGAGGGCTTATATGAGTGTATTGGAGTTGGTGGAAGATTAGCCGCACAGCTGAGTTCTGGATAGATTGAAAAGGAGAGAGATGACACTGAGGGAGACCAGCAAGGAGGAGATTGCAATAGTCAAGAAGGGAGGTGACCAAAGAGTGGACAAGAGTCTTAGTAGTGTGTTCAGAGAGGAAGGGATGAATTTTGCTAATGTTGTAATGAAAGAAATAACAGATTTTAGCTAAATGTTGAATATATGTGGAGAAGGAAAGAGAGGAGTCAAAGATGACCCCAAGTCTGCAGGCCAAGGAAACAGGAAGAAGAGTATTGTCAACAGTGATTGAGAAAGGAAGAAAGGGGTGGGGGAGGGTTTAGGGGGAAAATAAGAAGTTCAGTTTTAGCCATATTCAATTTTAGGTGGCGTTGAGACATCCAGGCGGCAATGTCAGATAAACAAGTAGAGATACAAGTTTGGAGCGAAGGAAAGATTTATTTATTTATTTATTTAGTATTTCTTTTATACCGCGCTATTGACAACAGTGCGGTGTACATCAAAACATAACATATGCATTTCAGGGTCGCTGAGATGCATTTACATTTGAACAGGGATTGGAACTTGGATAACAGGGTAGATTAACAAAAGTTATACAATATAGTATCTACATTATATACATAGTGAGAGTAATTCCTTATCGGGACTAAGATGTCCGATGTAGATAGACTTGAGAGTCATCAGCATAATAATGGCACTGAAAGTCATGGGAAGAGATGAGGGCATCAAGGGACAGGTATAGAGAGAAAAGGAGAGGGCCCAGAACAGACCCTTGAGGTACACGGATGGCAGTAGAGGAGGAACCTCCAGAGCAAACACTGAAAGAGCGACTGGAGAAAGAAGAGAATCCAAGAGAGGATAGAGTGTCAAGGAGGAGGAGTTGTCAACAGTATCAAAAGCAGCATAAAGATCAAGAAAATGAGAACTGAGTAAAGGCCTTTGGACTTAGCGAGGAACAGATCACTGGAGACTTTGGCAAGAGCCGTTTCAGTAGAATGAAATGGATGAAAACCAGACTGAAGTGGCTCAAGGAGGGCTTGAGAGGAGAGAAATTCAAGACAGTGGCGGAGAACTGCACATTCAAAAATTTTGGAAATGAATGGGAGAAGGGAGATGGGTCGATAATTAGAAGGACAGGTAGGGGCAAGCGAGGGTTTTTTGAGGAGAGGAGTGATTACAGCATGCTTGAAGATTGCAGTGGAAAGTGAAAGGTTGAGAATATGTGAGATGAAAGGGATGAGAGGAGGAGATGGGGTTGAGGAGATGGGTGGTGATAGGATCAGAGGAAAAGGTAGTGAGTTTAGAATAGGAAAGAAGAAGAGAGGTTTCCTCAGAGATTTTAGAAAAGGATGAAAGGGTGATAGAGGTTGAGGGGAAAAGTTGGTAATGGAGAGGGAGAAGAGGAGGTCAAGAAGATTCCATCACACACAAACCCACTCACATACACACACAAACACACGCACACTTATACACACACACACTCACACATACATACACACACACACACACCTGAATAGCGAATCATGTATTCTTGTAAATAATTTCTATAAATAGCAATGTCAGCTCGCTGACATTCCCCTGTAAATTCAGCAGTATACAAAAGTATACACCCTGTAAATAGTTCTGACAATTTACTGTTCTGTTATATGTAAAAAGTTAAGAAGTTCTTGTTCTATGTAATGTTATGCAAATGTATGCAATTGTTCCATGTAAACCGCCCCTGATCTCTGGAAGGGGCGGTATAGAAGAAATAGATAAATAAAATAAAATAAAAATAAATTACTGGGGAATTGAAGAGTAATCTTATGCCTTTGTCATGGAAATTGATTGGAGGTGGAGGTGTCTTAAAGAGAATTGAGAGTAGAAAAAAGATAGCGAAGGTTAGAGGCAAGACGGTTGGTCAGATGGAGAAAATAGTTTTACTTAGCGAGTGTAATGACGGACTGGAAAGAAGAAAGCATGAATTTGAAGTTAAGAAAGTCAGAGAGAGTGGGATTCAGGCAGGCACAGGGATGTAGGTAGCGGGTAGTTGAAGACAACCAGGGCTGAGGTGAGGTGCACCTCACAGGATGTGGAATGGGCAGAGTAAGGGTATCCAGATTAGAGGAGAAAGCAGTACTATAGGAAGCTATGGCTTCATCAACAGACTTAGAAGACAACATGGAAGAGATGAGACAGTAGTGGACAGAGTCAGTGGATTGATAGCATGAAGATTCCTAAAAAGATAAGTGGAGATTTGGTGAGATTGAGGGGGAAAGTAATGAAGAGTGAAACTTAAAAGGTGATGGTCAGATAAGGGAAGAGCGGAGGTATGGAAATTAGAAGGTAGAGTAGAAAATGAGGTCAAGGCATTGACCAAGCTCATGAGTGGGGGCAGAAGAGCAAAGCTAGAGGTTGAAAGATGAGGTAAGGGAAAGGAGCTTGGATGCATAGGTGTCAGAAGGGTTATCAATATGAAAATTAAAGTCACCAAGAATAAGGGAGGGGGAAGAAGAATCCAGCGATCTGAAGAGGTAGGGGATTAAAAAAACAGATGGAATGGACTTCAAAGAGTGGAGGATATGATGAGGGAGGAAATGCCATTTTGAATTCTGTCATTGTATTTGCTCCCACCATCTCCATTGGGGGAGGGGGTATTCCATGCACTCACCACCCTTTCAGTGAAAAAGTATTTCCTGATGCTGCTTGCAAATTTACAGTCTTGCAACGTCATCGTATGCCTTCTAGCTTTACAGCTTCCCCTTCTTTGAAAAGGGTTTATTTATTCATTGATACTCTTTAAGTATTTGAAAGTCTGTATCATATCTCCCCTGATCCTCCTCTCCTCTAGCGTATACATACTTAGGTCTTCTTCAATTCTCTTCTCATATATGTTCTGGTGCAGGCACTAAATCATTTTGGTTGTCTTCCTCTGAACTCCTTCAAGTCCTTTTTATGTCTTTTGTGAAATATGGTCTTCAAAACAGAACACAATTCTCCAAGTGAGACCTCACCAACGACTTGTACAGGGGCATTAATACCTCCTCCTTTCTGCTAGTTATTCCTCTCTATATGCACTCCATCATCCTTCTGGCTTTGGCAAATGCCTTGTTGCATTGTTTTGCTACCTTGAGATCCTCGGAGACTAGCACTCTGAGGTTCTTTTCCTGGTCCGTGCACACCAACCTCTCATAGCTTATTGCATAAGAACATAAGATATGCCATACTGGGTCAGACCAACCATCGAACCCAGTATCCTGTTTCCAACAGTGGTCAATCTAGGTCACAAGTATCAAGCCGTTTCCCCAGAAGACACAAGTTCCACAATGCTTGTATTGGGACAAGCAGTGGATTTCCTGGGTCTCCTTTAATGGTTTATGGGCCTTTCCTCCAGGAACTTATACAAACCTTTTTTAAACCCAGCTACACTAGCAGCTTTTACTACATCTTCTGGTAACAAATTTCAGAATTTGATTACATGTTGAGTGAAAAAATATTCTCTTATTAGTCTTATATGGGTTAGAAAGTAGCTTAATTGAATGTCCCCTAGTTTTCCTACATTTTGATGGCGTAAACAATCAATCTACATTTACCTATTCCACTCCATTCACTAATTTATAGACCTCTATCATATCTCCCCTCAGCCATCTCTCTTCCATGATGAAGAGCCCTCACCTTTTTAGCCTCTCCTCATAGGGGTTTCCTTCCATCCCCTTTACCATTTTGGTGTCTATTCTCTGTACCTTTTCTAATTCTGCTATATCCATTTTAAGATACAGTGACCAAAATTTGCACTCAATATTTGAGATGCGGTCGCTCCATGTAATGGTACAGAGGCATTATAATATTCTTGGTTTTATTCTTCATTCTTTTCCTTATGATTCCTAGTATTCCATTTGCTTTCTTAGCTACCACTGCATACTGGGCAGAGGGTTTCAAAGTGTTATATCCAAGATGACGCCTACATTTTTTTTTCCTGGATATCCCATGATTTTTTAATTTCGCCAAGAGTCTCTCATGAGGGACCTTGTCAAAAGCTTTCTGAAAATCCAGATACACTACATTGACTCAACATAAGAACATAAGATATGCCATACTGGGTCAGACCAAGGTCCATCAAGCCCAGTATCCTGTTTCCAACAGTGGCCAGTCTAGGTCATACGTACCTAGCAGTTTCCCCAAAAGACACAGGTTCCGCAATGCTTGTACTGGGTCAAGC
Organism: Ichthyophis bannanicus; assembly: GCA_033557465.1. Classification (NCBI taxonomy): domain Eukaryota; kingdom Metazoa; phylum Chordata; class Amphibia; order Gymnophiona; family Ichthyophiidae; genus Ichthyophis; species Ichthyophis bannanicus. Next base: position 280,228,557 of record CM066041.1, read on the forward strand.
ATTGATATCCTGGGTCCCTTCTTAATAATGGTTTAAGGACCTTTCCTCCAGAAATTTGTCCAAACCTTTTTTAAACCCAGCTACACTAACAGCCTTTACTACATCCTCCGGTAACAAATTCCAGAGTTTGATTACACGTTGAGTGAAAAAATATTTTCTTTTATTAGTCTTAAATAGTTTACCCTGCAGCTTCATTGCATGTCCCCTAGTCTTTCTATATTCTGATAACGTAAACAATCGATCTACGTTTACCCGTTCCACTCCGTTCATTAATTTATAGACTTCTATCATATCTCCCCTCAGCCGTCTCCTTTCCAGGTTAAAGAGCCCTAACCTTTTTAGCCTTTCTTCATAGGAGTATCCTTCCATCCCCTTTACCATTTTGGTGGCTCTTCTCTGAACCTTTTCTAATAACTCTATATCCTTTTTAAGATACGGCGACCAGAATTGCACACAATATTCAAGGTGCGGTCTTACCATGGAACGATATAGAGGCATTATAATATATTTTGTTTTATTTTCCATTCCTTTCCTTATGATACCTAGCATTCTATTTGCTCTCTTTGCTGCCGCTGCACACTGGGCTGAGGGTTTTAACATGTTATCCACAATGACGCCTAAATCTTTTTCCTGGGTGGTGGTTCCTAATGTGGAACCTTGCATTGTGTAACCATAGTTTGGGTTGTTCTTCCCTAGGTGCATAACTTTGCACTTGTCCACATTAAATTTCATCTGCCATTTTGATGCCCAGTCTTCTAATTTATCAAGATCCTCTTGCAATTTTCCACAATCCTCTTGGGTTTTAACAACTTTAAATAGTTTTGTGTCATCTGCAAATTTGATAACCTCACTCGTTATTCCACTTTCCAGGTCATTTATGAATATGTCAAAAAACAGCGGACCCAGCACAGATCCCTGGGGTAGACCACTATTCACCTTTCTCCATTGGGAAAATTGGCCATTTAGCCCAACCCTCTGCTTTCTATCTTTTAACCAGTTCTTGATCCACAGTAGTACACTGCCTCCTATCCCATGACTCTTTAGTTTTGCCAAAAGTCTCTGATGAGGGACCTTGTCAAAGGCTTTCTGAAAGTCCAGATACACTATATCAACCGACTCACCTTTGTCCATCTGTTTATTCACACTTTCAAAAAAACATAACAGATTAGTAAGACAAGATCTTCCTTGTCTAAAGCCATGTCGGCTGTCTCCCATTAGGCCATGACTATCTAATGCTGAGTAATTTTATTCTTTATGATGGTTTCTACCATTTTTCCCGGTACTGACATGAGGCTCACCGGTCTCTAGTTTCCCAGATCACCCCTGGAACCCTTTTTAAAAATTGGTGTTACCTGAAGATTGGAGGATCGCCAATGTATTAGAGATGATTTTAATGATAGTTCACAGATTACTAATAGCAGGTCTGCAATCTCATATTTGAGTTCTTTCAACACCCTTGGATGTATACCATCCGGCCCAGGTGATTTGCTACTCTTCAGTTTATCTAATAGTTGTAATACATCTTCCCAATGTATCGCTATTTCCTTCAATTCTTCTGCAACTTTAAATACCACTTCAGTCATGGGTAGCATCCCTACATCTTCCTCAGTAAAGACCGAAGCAAAGAATTCATTCAGTCTCTCCGCTATTGCCTTGTCGCCTCTTAGTGCCCCTTTAACTCCTTTATCATCTAATGGATCAACTGACTCTCTCACAGGTTTATTGCTATGAATGTACTTGAAAAAATCTTTATTTCACGTTTTTGCTTCCACAGCAAGCTTCTTCTCAAATTCTCCCTTTGCCTGCTTTATCAATGCCTTGCATTTGACTTGCCAGTGCTTGTGCTGTTTCCAGGTTTCGTTGTTTGGCTCTTTTTTCCATTTCCTGAAAGATACTTTTTTGGCAACAACAGCCTCTCTGACCTCACCTTTAAACTATGCTGGCAGTTTTTTGGACTTCCTTCCACTTTTCTTAAAGCGTGGAATACAGCTGGTCTGGGCTGCCAAGATAGTATTTTAAACAACACCCAAGCTTGATGTAAGTCTTTAACCTTTGCAACTGCTCCTTTTAGTTTTTTCTTAACTATTTTCCTCATTTTACGAGTATCATAGTCTCCCTTTCGAAAGTTAAAAGGTAGTACTGTGGATTTCCGTACTATCCCTCCTCCACTAATTAAATCAAAGGCGATCATGCTATGATCACTATTGCCAAGTGGCCCCAACACCCTTATCTCTTGCACTAGATCTGGTGTTCCACTAAGGACTAGGTCTAATATGGCTTCCCCTCTGGTCGGTTCATGAACCAGCTGCTCCAAGAAGCAGTCATTTATGTCATCTAGGAACTTTATCTCCCTAGCATGTCCTGCCGTGACACTGACCCAGTCGATACCAGGGTAATTGAAATCACCCATTATTATTACTGCGCTGTAACTTTTGTTAGCTTCCTTGATTTATTTGAGCATTTCATCATCCATTTGTTCATTCTGGCCCGGTGGTCGATAGTACACCCCCACTGCCATCGCCTTCCCCTTTTTACATGGAATTTCAATCCATAGAGATTCTACAGCAAATTTTGTTTCCTTTTGTCCTACCCTTTGTCTACCTGCTTATTTACACATTAAAAAAAATATAACAGATTAGTAAGACAAGACCTTCCATGTTGGCTGTCTCCCATTAAACCATGACTATTTGTTTTTAATAATTGTATCTACCATTTTTCCCAGTACTGACATCAGGTTCACTGGTCTATAGTTTCCTGGACCACTCCTAGAATCCTTTTTAAAAATTGGCATTACATTGGCTATCCTCTAATCTTCAGGTATACTGATGATTTTAATGATAGTTCACAGATTAGTAAAAGTAGTTCTGCAATCTCATATTTCAGTTCTTTCAACACCCTTGGATGTATATCATCTGGACCAGGTGGTTTGCTACTCTTCAGTTTATCAAATAGTTGTAGTACATCTTCCCGGTTTATCGATATTTCATTCAATTCTGCTGCATCAGCTTTAAATACCTTTTCAGGCATGGATAATTTCCTTACATCTTCTTTAGTAAAGACCGAAGCAAAGAATTCATCAATTTTTTATTTATTTATTTTATTTATTTAATACACACTTATATACCGCTGCTTCCAGCGATCAGCAGCGGTTTGATTCTTCTTTTGGGGGGCGTCAAATCAGGACTGGGAGGGTACAGTAAATACATAGATCTGATGGGAGGTCACAGCACACAGGGTTAGTGTCTTGGGGGAAGAATTATACATATTTACATTTATACATACATATTTACACATTTCTGGCTGGCAATTGTACATTTACACCTTTTTGGATTACACATTTTTACATATTTACATATTTGGATTACACATTTTGGACTACACATTTTTACATATTCATAGTCATGGCTGATTGTAGTAGCATTTGAAAAGGTGGGTTTTTATCTCTTTCCTGAAGATTGTAATGTCCGTGATTAAACGCAGCTCAGAAGGGAGTTGATTCCATATAGTTGGTGCAGAGAATGAAAAGGCTCTGCGAGATGTACTTGTTTTCACAGTTCTGATGGTGGTGGGGACCTGTAGGGTGCCCAAGTTGGTAGCTCTTCTGTCCCTATTTGCAGGTTGTGTGCTGATAAGTGAGGCCAGGAAAGAGGGGGCTATGTTGTTGATAAGTTTGAATGTGGTTACTAGCATCTTGTACTGTATCCTAGCTGCAATTGGAAGCCAATGTAGGTCGATTAATATTGGGGTGATGTGTTCTGAAATGCTTGTACCCATTATGATCCTGGCAGTAACGTGTTGGGCCATCTGAAGGATATTTAGTGATTTCTTGGGCAGACCTTGTAAGATGGCATTACAGTAGTCCAGGTGTGGCATAATGAGTGCTTGAGCCACGGACCGGAAGTCACTTGGTGCTATTATCTTCCTTAGAGGTTGTATCACTCTAAGTTTATGGAAGATGGCTTTGTTTGTTTTACGTAGGTGAGCCTCCATTTTTAGATTGCAGTCGAGTGTGACTCCTAGATATTTGATTTCAGCCTTTGCTTTGTACGTGTTATTGCACAGGGTGATTGTATCAGGGGGCTTGAAGTTCGGTTTGCTGGATATATACATGACCTCCGTTTTTTTGTGGTTAATCGTCATGTTATTTTTCTGTAGCCATAGCAACATTTCATCCAGGCAGCCTTCGAGCTGTGTATAATTGGGGTCGGTGGTGTCCAGTTGTGTGTAGAGCATAATATCATCCGCATAGATGTGGGAGTTGATGCTATGTCTTTCAAAAATGCCGCAGAGGGGTTGCATGTAATCAATCTCACCATTATGGCCTTGTCCTCTCTTAGTGCCCCCTTTACCCCTCTGTCATCCAATGGTCCAACTGACTCTCACTGTTTTTTGCTACGATTGTATTTGAAAACATTTTTATTATGTGTTTTTGCTTCCACAACAAGCTGCTTTTTTTTCAAATTCTCTCTTTGCCTGCCTTATCAATGCCTTGCACCTAACTTGCCAGTGCTTATGTTGTTTCCAGTTTTCATCATTTGGCTCCGTTTTCCATTTCCTGAAAGATGCTTTTTTTGTTTTACTAAAACAGCCTCTCTCTGATCTCGCCCTTAAACTATGCTGGCAGGTTTTTGGACTTCCTTCCACTTTCCTTAAAGCATGGAATACAGCTTGTATGGGCTTCCAAGACCGTATTTTTAAACAACACCCATGCTTTGATGTAAATCTTTAACCTTTGCAGCTGTTCCTTTCAGTTTTTTCTTAACTGTTTTCCTCATTTTATCATAGCCTCCCTTTTGTTAGTTAAAAGGTAGTACTGTGGGTTTCTTTGCCATTCTTCCTCCATTTATGAAATCAAACACAATCATGCTATAATCACTATTGCCAAGTGCTTTGGATTTCTGCATCCCAAGTGCATGACTGCACATCTTCACATTAAATCGTTACCTCTTCCAACTAGCCTATAACCATCCACCCTAGATCAGCCGCACACTGTGTGCCATCCTCATACAAATAAACTCCTAATGATGCCAACTTAATCCTGTGTTAATATAAATATGCTCCAGCAATGTAAATATGTTTCTAGTTATAATTCATGCAATGTAAATATGTTCATAGTTATACCAACTTGTTGCAAATTGTCATATGTAACCTGTATGATATCATCTAGCTATCATGTTATATGGAAACCATGTAATCTAGTTGTTATGTTATATGTAAACCTTGCTCAAATGTTATTTGTAAAACATGTTCATATGTTTCATGTAAACCGCACTGATCTGTAATAGCGCGGTATATAAAAACAAATAAATAAAATAAATAAACTGCCAAGCATTAGACCATTCTTCTTGTGTTTTTAGATCTTTCCTCATGTTGTCCATTCCCTCAGAAGTGTCCACTCTGTTGCAAATTCTTCTGTCATCTGCAAAAACACAGACTCTTCCATTCAGTCCTTCTGCAATATCACTCACAAATACATTGAACAGTATCTGTCCTAGGACTTATCCCTGGAGCACACCGCTAATCACCTTCCTTTCATTCAAGTGGGTTCCGTTTACCATCACCTTCTGTCGTCTGTCAGTCAACCAATTTCTGATCCAATTCACCCCCTTGGGCCCCATCCCAGGCTTTGCCGAAATCTAGGTATATCACATCCATCGCATGCCCTTGATCTAGTTCTCTAGTTACCCAGTCAATCAGATTTGTTTGGCATGGCCTTTCCCTGGTGAAACCATGTTGCCTCAGATCATGCAATCCATTGGTTTCCAGAAAGTCCACTATTCGTTCTCCTATAGTTTGTCACCTCTTCCCTATTACCACGTTTGTGAAGAGATACCACATCAGCCCTTCTTCAGTCCTGCGGAATCTCTCACGTCTCCAAGGATCTATCAAAAACATCCTTTAACGGCCCTTTCAGAACCTCTCTGAGCTCTTTCAGTATCCTGGGATGTATCCCATCTGGTCCCATGGCCTTGTCCACTTTCAGTTTTGCAAGCTGTTCAAACACATCATCTTCTGTTAATGGTGTCTTATCTACTTCATTCCCATTTGTATATTTTTCAATCACAGGTGGTCCTTCTCCAGGATTTTCTTCCGTGAATACAGAATTATTTATTTAGCATTTTCGCTTTTTCAGTGTCACTTTTCATGAATCCATTCTTGGCACTTTTGAGTCCTGCAATTCCACCTCTGACCTTCCTCTTTTCCCAAAAAGATTTTGTCACCATGCTTCACATCTTTAGCCTTCTTTTCTTCTGCCTTTGCTTTCTCTATCCTTATTTCTCTCTTTGTCTCTTTTAGCTTTCCTTTATTCTTTTCTGTGTTCCTCTTTTTGAGATCTTCTGAATTTTGTGAAAGCTGTGTTCTTTGCCTTTATTTACGCAGCCACTTCTTTCCTTTTCCTCTTGATTTTAGTTACTTTGTTTACATATATATCTGTTGTCCCTTCTGTTGCCTCTTTTAGTTTGCAGGGGTCTCCAATTCCTGTCCTGAAGGGCTGCAAACCAGTCAGGTTTTCAGGATGTCCCTAATGAATATGCATGCAATATATTTGCATGCATTGCCCCCATTGCATTCAAATTTATCTCATGCATATTCATTAGGGACATCCTGAAAACCTGACTGGTTTGCAGCCCTCCAGGACTGGAATTGGAGACCCCTGGTTTATCCCACTGTAATTCCACTTCCCTTATCTCCTCCCACCCCGCCAACCTCTCCTTCAGGTATTTCCCATTTTACTAAAATCAGCGTTTTTGAAGTCAAGGACTTTAAGTTTGCTGTAATTGACTGTGCCTTGGCTTTTATGTCAAACCGGACTGTGTGATGATCACTGCTGCTCAAATGGTCCACCCATCAGGACATTTGACATGCCATCTCCATTGGTGAGTACTAAATCCAGCATCAAACCTTTCCTGATTGGTTTCATCACCAGTTGTCTGAACAGTGCTTCTTAGAAGGTGTCCACAAACCTTTTACTTCTGTCCAGATTTGCACCTGTCACCCAATATGACCTCTTCCCCCTTCATAGCTATCTTTGCAATATTAGTGGTCAAGGGCTGGATATTCGAAAGGCATTTACATGGTTTACAGCCCAGTAAACTGTGTAAATGCCTTAAACGGGGATATTCAATGGCCCTTACATGGTTAGTGCCATTGAATATGCCCGCCTAACTCTCCTATATGCCCCGATGCTATCTGGTTAGCAACAGGGCGTGTTGGGGGCGTTCCAAGGCAGAACAGAGGCAGCGACAATTGCTAACTGGGCAGCAATGATATCGCATGCTACCCAGTTAGCGATCTGCGCCTTAAAGCTAGGCAAGGAAAACACTCACCTCTCTTTAAGGCACAGGAGCTAACTGGGTAGCATGCAATATCGTTGCTGCCTGGTTAGCTTTTGCAGCTTCCGGTTTTTGCGGCGATCCCCAGATATTCAGTGCCGTGGCCACATATGACCCTGGCATTGAATATCTGGCATTAAGGGTCGGCGGGCAGAGCCTGCCCAATTCAATATCAGGCCCCAAGTCTCTCTCCATTTCCTCAGTTTGGGTTGGAGGCCTGTAGACCACACCAGTGTGGATGATGGTGCCATCTCCTCTTTCTAACACAATCCACAGCGCTTCTTCTTTTCCCCCATCCCCTGCATTTCAGCGGCTTTAATATTGCTTTTCTGCCTTCTCTATCTTTTCTATATAAATTAGCCAGTCATGGCTATATCCCATTCATGTGACTCATTAAACCATGTTTCTGTAATGGCCACAATATCCAAGTCTATTTCTATCATCAGGGCTTCCAGATCAGGAACTTTGTTGGCTAGACTTTGAGCATTCGTGTTTATTGCCTTACAGCTATAGTTGGTTTGCTTGCTTGTATTTTTGTTAGATTTTGTTCCAGACTCATCTTCCCTCTTGTCATGGATGTGTTGATTAATATGATGATTATCCATATTATTATATTCTTGCTGGGAGTGATGTCTACAGTTGCTCCAAGATCTTTATCCTCAGTGATAGCTCCTAAAATAAAACCCAGCATTCTGTACCTATAGTTAGGATTATTTTTCCTTATGCGAGTCTCATTATATTTAGCCAAACTGCCAGCTGCTCATTCTTCATTCAAACTTTATTTATGGGATACATTTTGTCTGGGCTTCCAAGATTGATTGTTTAAAAATATCATCAGTATACCTAATGCAGATCTTTAACTGTGTAACATAGTTTGTTCTCCTAACTATTGTCATTTTATGCATGTCCCTTTTTAACATTAATGCTACTGCAGTAGTTTTATTATTCTCCCTTCAGTGGTTAATTCAAATTTACTTACATAATGACCACTGCTGACAAGTGGCAATAACTCCACCGGTCCTTGTATCAGATCTTGCTTAAAATAGAACAAAAAATATAAGAGAGATGAAATAGTCTTGTTACTACAGTAGGTATTATGATGTGAATTTTCCCCCTCTTTCTTTCTAGTCCTCTCCTCCACCTTAAAGCTGATGAATGATTCTGCCAACAGCTGGTTGTTTGATGCCAGGCCTATGGAAAGCTGCATCCGCTGTGCCGTGGTTGGGAATGGAGGCATCCTGAATGGATCCCGACAAGGGAAAGTTATCGATGATCATGACTTCGTTTTCAGGTAGGAATAGACATGTATGATCAGTTCTCAGTTGTTTTGCCTGGATTATCCCAAGCACTTGCTGAAGGCCCATGGTCATCTCAGCATCCTCTAATCTTTTCATGCTGCTGTAGATTGAATGGAGCAGTGATTCAAGGTTTTGAGGAAGATGTTGGAACCAAGACATCCTTCTATGGTTTCACAGTCAACACGATGAAAAATTCTCTGATTGCGTATGGAATGTATGGCTTCACCAAGATACCACAGAGCAAGGTGAGAGAAGAAGGGTGAAATGCTGTTAGAATGGTTGGTCTCTGCAGGAATAGGGGGCAGAGTAAGGATGACCTTTTGCCTTGAAGATGAACGGTAGCTCTGTCATAGAAAGAAGTAGAGAGAAATTTACATAACTATAACATGATTACAAGGCAGCCTGGACCTCAGTTTAATTAACAACGGTTGAAATTACCACCTCTATTATTCTGGCTATGGGAGTAAGAAAAAGAAATTGCAGATCTAATGGAAGAGAAGCAGATGTATTGAACGTTTCGTTTTCACTCTTTTCCATCTAAGCATAAGTCCTGTCTCTAAGAATATGAATACACCTCCTCCTTGTATACTTTTGTGTAGTTCAATGTACAGATTTCTTTTAACTGCATTTCCACAAACTAGTCTCTTAAACTGGTATTTTTGTATCCTGCCCCATCTCATTAACTTGGAGGGCTTGTTAAGCTTTTTGTGTCTGATTGCAGGATCTTCGTTATATCTTCATCCCTTCAGACCGGCGAGATTACGTCATGCTGAAGTCTGCCATTCTGGGCGTACCAGTGCTGGAAGGCGATGACAAAGGCGATGAGTGAGTACAGTGATCTTGCAGACGCCGTGCTGGAAAGGGGCAAGGGAATTCACAGGCCCAAGGGAAATTGCCTAAAACTTTAATGTGAACATTCCTGTGATTTCCATTAGACAAGGTGACTTTTTAAAATTCATGTTTTCAATGTCATTGCGGAGAAGAATGTCCGCATCAACATGCATGAAAACGATGTAAACTTTTTTTTAGGATGATTTTATTTTTTTTTTTACATATTGTAAAGTAATGGAAAGTGGTAAAGTGGGATGTCTTCCTTTTTTTTTTTTTTAAATTTGAATTTGGGTCTGATGGGAATCCCATGAATATGGCCCCTCCCAGACTTCACATTTTATACCTGTCCCCACTTGATGACTGACACTTTCATAGCTATGCTGGGCATCTGCATAGAAAGTGTACTAGGTCCCATCAGTGCCTGATGGACCTCACCCAGCCCTACAAATGGCCATCCCAGGCCCATAGACTGAGTGAAAGAAACAACAGACACACAGCCTTCACGCTGCTTTTGCATCAATTTATCTCTTTTTTGGAAATATTCAAGGTAGCATTGATGCAGCTCGTCGTCCAAGTCTGGTCCGTTTTTGATCCAAACCCTCTGAAGTTCCTTGTTCGCTTATTTTGTATTTGTGTATTTCTGCTTTGACAACTTATTTTGTACTTTTTTAAAAAAATAGAAACATATTTGAAACACAGCTTATCCAGAACTAGCAATCAAGATAATGTAACATGTAATGTTTATTTTCATAGATATGTGTACTTTGGGTAAGAACATAAGATATTCCATACTGGGTCAGACCAAGGGTCCATCAAGCCCAGTATCCTGTTCCAACAGTGGCCAATCCAGATCACAAGTACCTGTCAGGTTCCCAAAAGGTACACAGATTCCATGCTTCTTGTCCATGGGGTAAGCAGTGGATTTCCCTGGTCCTCTGTAATAATGGTTTATGGACTTTTCCTCCAGAAACTCGTCCATACCTCTTTTAAATCCAGCCACACTAACAACTTTTGCTACATCCTCTGGTAATGAATTCCAGAGTTTGATTATGTGTTGAGTGAAAAAATATTTTCTCCGATTAGTCTTAAATGTGCTACATTGTAGCTTCATTGTGTGTCACCTAGTCTTTCTACTCTCCTGTAGCAGGTGTTCTTTTGTGGACAGCAGGAATAAGTCCTCACATATGGGTGATATCACCAATGGAGCCCCGCACAGTAACACTCCCCATCTTCTATTGGAAGCTTTTGGGAGGCTCCACCATTCCTGCATACCTATCTGCTGTGGCACCATCTTCTCCAGTATGATAACAAAGCTGTAGAAGAAGACAACTCTTCAGGGAGGTGGGAGGGTTATGTGGACTTAAGGTTGTCTGTGGACAACAGGAATTTCTCCGTGGACAAGCAAGAATGAAGTCCTCACGTATGGGACTCCCAAGCTACAGGCTTACCAAAAACCAAAGAGGCCAAGAAGCCCAACAGGGGCAACTGAAAGAAAAACTGGAGAATCAACTATGTACAGCATTGGTAGTCCCCAAGGGAGAACTCATTTGATTCAGCTTCTTCACCATGCAGTTTCATGCATGAGTATTCATGCACTATGGTTTACTCTTGGAAGCCTGGATGGGCCAAACAGGTGCCGGAGTACAGATTGGCTGAAGTTGATGTCGCATCAAGAATCCACATTCAGACAGTAGTGAGATGTGAATGTGTGGACAGAAGACCACATTGCAGCCCTGCAACTCTTCCATGGAGACCGAGCACAAGTTGGCCACTGACATAGCCAGGTATTGACATTGAGCTGTGACATGATAATCAAGGCTCAGGTCAGCCTGGGCATAAACGAAAGAGATGCAGTCTGCCAGCCAAGTTGAAAGAACGCATTTGGAAACAGCAGCTCTTAGCTTGCTAGGGTTAAAAGAGACAAACAGCCGGATGGGCTTTTGGTGGACCTTTACTCTAGGTAGAAGGTCAAGGTTCATTTTCAGTCTAACATGAGGCCTCGGAAAGAAAGTCAGCACAATGACTGACCGATTAAGATGGAAAGCCGATACCACCTTTGGGAGGAATTGAGGATGAGTGCACAAGACCATTCATGGAACCTGGTGTACAGTGAATGAGCCACTAGAGTCACTAACGTGGCATACCGAGATAACTGCCACTAGGAATAAGACCTTTCAGGTCAAGACCTTCAAAGGGCAGGAGTTGAGTGGCTCAAAAGGAGACATGAGCTGCACCAGAACCACGTTGAGGTCCCAGGCCACCGCTGGAGGCTTGAAGGAAGGTCTTGAGAGGAGCAAGCCTTGCATGAAATGAACCACCAAAGGCTGAGTCAATATGGACTTTCCCTCTAAACCAAGATGGTAGGCCCCAATCGCGCTGAGGAGGACACTGACAGACTTGAGACCTGACGCCAAGAGGTATAGGAAGTACTCAAGAAGCCTGTCGATAGAACAAGTAAAGGGATTCAGCACCTGTGCTCTGCACCAGGAAGCAAATCCCTTCCATTTGAAAACATAAGACCTTCTTGTTGAGGCCCTCCTAGATGCCAACAGAACCTCTGTTACGCCATCAGGCAGGTTAAGCTGCGACAGGACTAGCTTCATACCATCCATTTAATGAGGGACAAGGACCTGACTATGGGGTGCAGCATTCTCCTGCCCTCCTGCGAGATAAGGTCCGGGGAAGAGCCCAACCACAGAGATTCCCATTGGGAAAGTTGAAGCAGAAGGGGAAACCATAGCTGCCTGGGTTAATATGGCACAATGAATATCATTGACCTCCTGTCTGTCTGGAGCTTCAGTGGGGTCTTTGCTATGAGAGGTACGGGAGGAAATGCATATAACATGCCCGCCCCCCAGTGCAGGAGGAAAACATCCACAACCTGTGCAAGGCAACCTTGGAGCAGAACTGATCCACTTGGGCATTGTGCTGAGTGGCAAACAGATCTATTAAGGGGGTACCCCACTTCTGAAAGATCTGGGCCACAACAGCACTGTCCAGAGTCTACTCATGTGGCTGGAGGAGATGGCTTACCTGGTCTGCCAGAATATTCTGCTCCCCTGACAGATACATGGCCCTTAACTCCATACCATAGTAGCATACATAGTAACATAGTAAATGATAGCAGATAAAGACCAGTATGGTCCATCTAGTCTGGCCAGCATTCAAGTATTCTCCAACCCCTCACATACCCCTCCCCCAACACTCACCCTTGGAGATCTCACTCTCACTATAAAAAACCAAGTGAAATATCTTGGAATCATCCTCGATCAGAACCTCTCCTTTATTGAGCACATAAAGAAAACTACCAATACAATTTACGCGAAGTTGTGCACCCTCCAGAACCTCAAGCCCCTCTTAAGCCCCAACTCCTTCCGTACTGTCTGTCAGGCCCTCACAACCCCTTCACTTGACTATTGTAACCTTATCTATCATAGCCTCTCTAAGACCACCATCCAACCTCTCCAACTTGCCCAGAATACACTAGCACGATTAATAACTAACAACCCTAGACGATCCCATATTACACCTGTCCTCTATGACTTACACTGGCTCCCAATCCAACTCCGATCCAAATTTAAAGTGCTCACCCTCATTCATAAGATTATCTCAAAAGAATCAGCTCCATGCCTTTCCCCACTCCTTGCCTTCCCTAACAACACAAGAACACGCCGCTCCTCCACCAAAAACCTTCTAACCATTCCTACATCTAAATTACACTTTAAACAATCTACCAACAACAGGGCCTTCTCTCTCTATGCCCCATCCCTATGGAATACCCTTCCCCATGACCTACGTAACTGTGTGAGCCACGCAGAATTCCGAAAGAGATTAAAAACCCACCTCTTCCTCGAACACTTTTCCCTACCACCCTAGTTCCTCCCCCCCCTACTCCTACCCTCCTCACTAGTCCCTCCAATTGATATCCTAGTGACCCACAGTTACTTCTTATGTAAACAAATGATCCATATTATTGTAAATAATTTATTGTAAATAGTTTATTAGCTCATTAGTTCCTTAGTTCTTATGTTACCTATGTAGCCTGTTACCTTATTCTATGTAAACAGTTGTACAATACTGTCAGTTACGTTCCATGTAAACCGTCTTGAATTGTAGAAAGACGGTATATAAAAACTGTTAAATAAATAAATACATAAATAAAGTGGCAAGAGTAGGTGCACCTGTTGCTCCACGCAGGTCACTCCTATTTGTTGAGATATAAAAAATAGTTACATTTATTTTGATTTTATCCTGTTGCTATAAAGGGATCCATTGTCTGTCCCATGCCATTTTGAATTTTTCACTGTATTTACCACCACCACTTCCATTGGGAGGGCATTCCAAACATCCACCGCCCTTTCAGTGAAAAAGTATGTCCTGACGTTGCCTTTCAGTTTACCCTCCTTGCAGCTTCATGTTATGCCATCTAGTTTTACAGCATCCCCGTCATTGAAAAAGGTTGGTTTGTTCATTAATATCCTTTAAGTATTTAAAGGTCTGTATCATCTCCTCTTGCATATACATATTTAGGTCTTAAAGCTTCTTCTCATATGTCTTCTGGCACAGGTTCCAAATCATTTGTTCGCTTTCCTCTGAACTATTTCTAGTCTTTCTCTACCCTTTCTGAAATATGGTTTCCAAAACTGAACACAATGCTCCAAGTGAGGCCTCACCAGCGACTTATACAGTGGCATTAATACCTCCTCCTCTCTGCATGCAACCCAGCATCCTTCTGGCTTTGGCCACCACCTTGTCACACTATATCGCCACCTTGAGTTCCTCAGAAACAGTTACTCTGAGGTCCTTCTCCTGGTCCATGCATCTATCTCTCACCCCCTTTCGCATACAATTCCCTTGGATTTCTGCATCCAAATGCATGACATTGCACTTCATAATAAATCGTAACTGCCAAGCATTAGACCATTCTTTCAGCTTTTGTAGATCTTTCCTTATGTTATCTACTCACTCAAGGGAGTCTACTCTGTTGCAAATTTTCGTGTCATCTGCAAATATGCAGACTTTTCCATTCAGTTCTTCAGCAATATCACTCACAAATACATTGAACAGTACCAGTCCCAGGACTGATCCCTGAGGCACGCCATTATTCGCCTTCCTTTCATCCGAGTGGGTTCCGTTTTATCATCAACTTCTATTGTCTGTCAGTCAACCAATTTCTGATCCAGTTCACCCCCTTGGGATCCATACCCAGGCCTTTCAGTTTATTGATAAGCCTCCTATGAGAAACAGTACCTAGGAGGGCATGCTGAAATCTAGGTAGACCATCGCATGCCCTTGATCTAGTTTTCTAGTCACCCGGTCAAAGAGCTCAATCAAATTTGTTTGGCATATTCGTGCTTTGGTAGAACTATGTTGCCTCGGATCATGCAACCTATTGGCTTCAACAAAGTCCAATATTCTCTCTTTCAGGAGTGCCTCCCTTACTTTTCTTGCCATCGAGGTAAGGCTTACTGGCCTGTAGTTTGTCACTTCTTCCCTATTGCCACTTTGGTGAAGAGGTACCACATTAGCCCTTCTCCAGTCCTGTGGAACTTCTCCTGTCTCCAAGAATCTATTAAAAACATCCTTTAAAGGCCCTGTAAGAACCTCTCTGAGCTCTTTCAGTATCCTGGGATGTATTCCATCAGGTCCCATGGCCTTGTCCACTTTCAGTTTTGCAAACTATTCAAACACATCATTCTGTGAATGGTGTAGTATCTACTCTATTTCCATTTGTATTTTTGTCAATCACATGTGGTCCTTCTCCAGGATTTTCTTTAGTAAAAACAGAAGAGAAGTATTTGTTTAGCATTTTCGCTTTTTTAGTGTCACTTTCCATGAATCTGTCCTCGGCACTTTTTGAGTCCTGCAATTCCAGCTCTGATCTTCCTCTTTTCTCCCAAATATACCTGAAAAATGTTTTGTCACCACGCTTCACATCTTTAGCCATCTTTTCTTCTGCCTTTGTTTTTGCTATCCTTATTTCTTTTTTTGTCTCTTTTAGCTTTATCCTGTATTCTTTTCTGTGTTTCTCTGTTTGCGAACTGCTGAATTTTGTGAAAGCTGTGTTTTTTGCCTTTATTTGTGGAGCCACTTCTTTAGAGAACCATATAGGTTTCCTTTTCCTCTTGGTTTTATTTACTTCCCTTACATATGTATCTGTTGCTCCTTTTATTGCTCTTTTAGTTTAGCCCATTGCAATTCCACTTCCCTTATTTCCTCTCCCACCCTGCCAACTCCTCCTTCAGGCACTTGGCCATTTTACTGAAGTCAGTGTTTTTGAAGTCTAGGACGTTGAGCTTGCTGTGATTGGACTCTGCCTTAGCTTTTATCGCAAAGCACACCGTGTGATGATCACTGCTGCTCACATGGGCACCCACCTGGACATTCAACATTCTATCTCCATTGGTGAGTACTAAATACAGCATTGAACTTTCCCTGGTCAGTTCTGTCACTGTTTTGTCTAAGCATGCTTCTTGGAAGGCATCCACAATCTTTTTACTACTTTCCAGATTTGCTGAAGGAATACTCCAATCTATATTGGGTAGATTGAAGTCACCCAGTATGGGGGGGAGGAGCTACATTTGGCATCTTACCTGAGGTGGTTGAGAGTTCAGAGCGGCATTCTTCTTTTCTGTTCCATTCTCTTCCCAGCATTGTAATGCCAGATAAGAGGAAAGGGAAGCCCAAGCGAGGTCCTGACGCAGTGGGTAATCCTGTGAAAGGGCAGACTTTGTTGAACGACTGCAAGGGCTTTCTATGCTTGGATCCGGCAGAAGCTTTGACTGGCTCAGTGCAGCAGATAGTGGAAAAGAGCGCCAAAGGGGTTTCATTAAACCCTGAGGAGAGAGCAGTCCCCCTGCGTGCCGAAGTGAATTCCTCGGTGGCGTTGCTGCTGTTAAGCAGAGTGCCGATGAGCGCCTTGTAAGCAGCGAGCATTCAGGACTGCCATCATTGACCTCCTCGCCACTAGACCAGACTGTGGGGCAAGGGATGGGACCCTCCAGGGGAGATGAGGGTGTGGAGATATCTGCTCAGGCATCCTTGGAGACTCTGTGGCATGCCCTGAGAAGCCTGGTATCCTCCATAACTGCATCAATGGCGGCCTTAAAGACTGAGGTTGTTAAGTGCCGTCGAGTCGGAGTCGACTCATGGCGACCCTCTGGATAGCTATCCTAAATTGTGTTCGATCTTCAGTCAGGCGGCTCATTGTTGACAGACTGGTACCCGCAGCTGCTGTTATTGTATTGATCCATCTCATTGCTGGCCTTCCTCTTTTGCGTTGACCTTCTATCTTGCCAAGCATGATGTCTTTCTCTAATGATCTCTCTCTCCGCATGATGTGTCCAAAGTATGAAAGTCGAAGTCTTGTCATCTGAGCTTCTAAAGAAAGCTTAGGTTTGATCTCCTCTAGTACAGACTGGTTTGTTCTTCGGGCAGTCCATGGTATACACAGTATTCGCCGCCAGCACCATAATTCAAAGGCATCAATTGTCTTCCTGTCTATCTTTTTCACTGTCCAGCTTTCACATCCATATGATGTTATTGAAAATACCATGGCTTGAACAAGTCGAATCTTTGTATGGAGAGAGACATCTCTGCTCTTGAGAATCTTATCTAGGTCTTTCATAGCCATTCTGCCAAGAGCAATGCGTCGTCTGATTTCTTGACTGCTTGTTGCTTCTTTATTGATAGTTGATCCAAGTAGGTTAAAGTTATTCACGGTTTCAATTTCTTCTCCTTCGACGATGAACCCGTTGATTATGCCAGTTGTCATGATCTTTGTCTTCTTTACATTAAGGTGCAGGCCCATTTTGAGACTATGTTCTTTGATTGTGAAAAGCAAATGTTTCAGATCATCTTCACTTTCCGCCAGTAATGTGGTATCATCAGCATAGCGAAGGTTGTTGATGAGTCTTCCACCAATCTTCACACCTTTGTTGTCTTCATACAATCCTGCTTCTCTGATGATCTGTTCTGCATATAAATTAAACAGGTAGGGGGAAAGTATGCAGCCTTGTCTTACACCTTTGCTTATTTTAAACCATTCTGTTTCTCCTTGTTCCGTTCAAACTGTTGCTTCTTGATCAATGTACAGATTGTGGAAGAGAACGATCAGGTGTTCTGGTATACCCATGCTTCTTAATGTGGCCCAGAGTTTCTCATGGTTTACACAGTCAAAAGCTTTGCTATAGTCGATAAAGCACAAATAGATAGCCTTTTGGTATTCTTTAGTCTTTTCAAGGATCCATCTCACATCCGCAATGATGTCTCTCGTTCCTCGCCCTTTTCTGAACCCTGCTTGTACTTCAGGTAGTTCTTGTTCCAGGTATGATTGTAGTCTCTTTTGAATAATCTTCAGCAGAATTTTGCTGGCATGTGGGATCAGAGCGATTGTGCGATAATTTCCACAGTCAGTTGGATCACCTTTCTTTAGTACTGGTATAAACACAGATCTTTTCCAGTCAGTTGGCCATGATGTCTTCCATATTTCTTGGCAGAGCCTTGTAAGTACGGTAACAGCTGCATCAGATTGCTGTAATACTTCTATGGGAATGCAATCAATGCCTGGTGCTTTGATAAGGCTTTCAATGCTGCTTCAACTTCTTCTTTCATCACCAATGGTTCCAGATCATAAGGTACAGGTTGAAATGGCTGTTGGTCCACTTGATCTTTATCATATAAAAACTCTGTATATTCCTTCCATCTTTTCTTGATCTTCTCAGCATCATTCAACATAGATCCTTGAGCATCTTGTAACATTCCAATTCGAGGCTGGAACTTTTTCTTTAACTCTCGTAGCTTTAGGAAAGCTGATCTTGTTCTTCCTCTAATAGTTTCTGCTTCTATTTCCTTGCATGCGTCATTGTAGTACTTTTCCTTGTCCTGTCTTGCTGCACGTTGGAAATCTCTGTTGAGTTCTGTGATTGTCTTTCTTTCTCCTCTGGCTTTAGCTTCTTTGCGTTTCTGGGCAATTTTCAGAGTTTCTTCCGTCGTCCATTTTGGCCGTTTTTTCTTTTTTACCTTTTGTAGAGACTTCTCGCTTTCTTCCAACACAACCTTCTTGATGTCATTCCATAACTCTTCTGGAACTCTATCATTTGTATCTAAAGCAGCAAATCGATTTTGCAGGCAGTCTTTAAATTCCAGTGGTATATTCTCAAGGTCATATTTTTGCTGCATTCATGAGTGGTTTGCTCTTTTTCAGCTTTAGCTTGAGTTTGCATACTAGTAGTTGATGATCTGTACCACAGTTAGCTCCAGGTTTTGTCTTTGTTGATGTTATAGAGCTTTTCCATTGTTGACTTCCACAGATGTAGTCAATTTGATTTTTATACAATCCATTGGGTGAAGTCCATGTGTACAGTCGCCGCTTGTGTTGCTGGAAGAAGGTGTTCGAGATGAATAGATCGTTGGTCTTGCAGAATTCTATCAGTCTTTCTCCAGCTTCATTTCTGTTGCCAAGTCCATATTTTCCAACTACTTTGTCTTCTTCTTTGTTGCCAACCTTTGCGTTCCAATCACCCATGACTATCAGGATATCCTGTTTGCATGTTATGTCAATTTCAGCTTGTACTTGTTCATAGAACTCTTCAATTTCATTCTCTTCTGCAGCTGTTGTTGGGGTATATACTTGAATTATAGTTGTGTTGATAGGCATTCCTCGTAGATGAATAGAGATTAAGCGTAGACCATGTGATCATCTGATGCAAAGTGCCCGATGCCAGTCCATTTCAGTTCGCTGACACCCAACAGATCAAGTTGTACACGTTCCATTTCATTCTTGACCACCTCTAACTTCCCTTGGTTCATGCTTCATACGTTCCATGTTCCAATGTGTAAGACATCTTTACAGCTTCTGACTCTCATTTCATGCGCAGTTACATCAGCAGTCAGACGTCCCGAGGGCTTTGATCCAACCACATCATAAATGCTGGCTTTACTCTGAAAAGTCTTCAGCTCTTCCCCAGTAGCTAGTTGAGTGCCTTCCAACCTGGGGGTCTCATCTTCCAGCACTACAGTACAATTTGTTTTGTTGTAACTATCCATTGGGTTTTCATGGCAAGATACAGAAGTAGATTGCCGGGCCTTTCTTCCGCGCAGTTTAAGTTTGGTGTTGTTGCCGTTGTCACAGAAATGTGATCCTCCGCCGTCAACACTATCCCATTCTGCTGCTGCCCAGATGGGTGGTTTGTCTTGGTCTGGCATCTCAGCTGAGACCTGTCCATCTTGGGAGACCCTTGCCAGTAGTTAAACTACCGATAGTTTAGCTCTCAGCATCACTGATGCACACAAGCCCTCACAGCACGACAAGCTGCAAAACAAGTGAGGGAAACCAGACTGAGGTACAAACTGTTATTATAGAGTTTCCTGCTCAGGTTCAGCATTTGACCCAGGTGGGAGAAAAGGTGGAGGAGTTGGAGCAGTGGACTGTGGGGCAACAAGAACTGTTGATGGCCCACATTAAAGAGAAGGAAGTTCTGAACCAGAGGATTGATTTGCTCAAAATCAATCAAGGAAGAACAATCTGTTTCCTTAACTTCCCTGTGTCCACTGATTGCCCCAGGAACATGGCTAAAAATTATATGAGGGAGGTTTTGAAGTTTCCAGCTGATAATCTTCCACCCTTGGATATATCTCTCTTCCACGGGCTGGGAAGCCTTTTCCTATGGTCAACTTAATCTAACCTCATTCATTCCTGGAATCCTCCTTAGAAGTAGTCACTGATACCACCACTTTGTTGGCTACATTTGCATTTGAATCTGACAGAGACTCTGTTCTAAAATTATATTTTTGTAATATGAATGTCAGCTTTCTGGGATCATGTGTGCTTATATTTCCTGATTTTTCACGATCTACCCAAGCCCGTAGGAGGACCTTTTTGGCTTTAAGATCAATGGTGGAAACACTGGGGGGCTTGGGTATTCTTTGAAATTTCCTTGTAAATATGTAGTAACTTTTGGGGGAAAAGCCTTTTGTGTTTTTTGATTCTAGTATGCTTTCAGAGTTTGTTACAGCTCATGAGAGTTCTTTGAGCTTGGTAGGGTTACCACAGTAATGCGCGTTTCAGCTGTTTTTGCTGGGGCCAGGCCCCTTGGGGTTTGGAGCAGTTTTCCTATTTTTTTCCTAAGTTTGGTAAGGCCTCCTCCCTTTTATGGTGGTCTATCATGTTATTATGAATTTGTGAGATTTGAATATTTCTGTATTGTGTTTTCTTTCTTATTTCCTGTTATGTATCGGAGTGATATGTATATTTAAAATGTTGATAAATAATAAAATTTAAAAAAAGTCACCCAATATGATCACTTCCCCCTTCATAGCTACCTTTGCAAAATCAATAATCAAGTTTCTATCCATTTCTTTGGTTTAAGTTGGAAGCCTATAGATTACATCGGTATAGATGATAGTGCCATCTCCTCTTTCCAACACAATCCACAGCGCTTCTTCTTTTCCCCATGTCCCCTGCATTTCAGCAACGTTAATATTGCTTTTGACATATAGGGCTACTCTTCCTCCTTTTCTGCCTTCTCTGTCTCTTCTAACTAAATTATAGCCAGCTATGGCTATATCCCATTCATAGGACTTGTTAAACCATGTTTCTGTAATGGCCACAATGTCCAAGTCCATTTCCACCATTAGGGTTTCCATGTCAGGAACTTTGTTGGCTAGACTTCGAATATGATGGCACTGTTGGCAAACTTCCACAACCGGATCACCTCCCAGCACAAGAGGTATGACCCTCTGCTCCCTTGCTTATTTTCATAGTACATCATGACCTGATTGTTTTGATTCAGACAGACAGTATGATTCGCCAGCAATCCCAGAAAGCCCTGAGGGCATTTGCTATGGCCCGTAGCTCAAAGGAATTGATCTGTTGAAGGCCCTCCTGTGTGAACCAGACACCTTGAGTGTGGATGCCATCTAGATGTGCTCCCCAACCCAGCTTGGCTATGTCCATAGTCAGGGTCTTCTGTGGTGACGCCTTCTGAAAAGGGAGGCCCGCTGAGCAGATTCTGCAAGGGGTACGGTGGCCATCACCCAGTCCCAGAAGCGTCTGGTGGTCTGCTTCCACGGAGTACTCTGTGTCCCCTGAGCTTATCTCATCGACAGATGAGCCAGAGGAGTGACATGCACTATAGAGCCCATGTGGCCAAGCACAATCAGCATCCTTTGAGCCGTAGTCTGCTGACTCCGCTGAGTATTGCGGACCAAGGTCGTCAATCTCTGGAATCGGTTCAGCGGGAGAAAGGCCTTTGCCTGAGTCATAACAAGGAGAGCTTCTATGAACTCCAATCATTAGATGGGATGAAGGTGAGACTTTGGGTAATTGACAATGAACCCCAAAAGCTCTAGCACCCAGATGGTCAACTGTGTTGAGTACCGGACTCCGTTCATAATGGTGCTTTTTATGAGCCAGTTGTCCCAATAAGGAAAGTCTAAAACACCTGGTGTTCTGAGATAGGCTCCTACCACTGCGAGGCACTTTGTGAAGACTTGAGGTGCTGAGGCCAGTCCAAAGGATAACACCCAGTACTGAAAATGCTGTCCTCCCAGGACGAATCTGAGATAGTGCCAGTAGGTGGGATGAATCGGTATGTGAGTATATGCATCCTTTAGATCCAGGAAGCATAGCTAATCATCTTTCTGAAGAAAAAGGAGCAGGGTCCCTAGAGCGACCATCTTGAACTTTTTTCACAACAGGAAGATGTTTAGATCTCTGAGGTCCAAGATGGGCCAGAACCCTCCCTCTGTCTTCTTGTGGACCAGAAGTTACCTAGAGTAAAATTTCCTTCCGACCTGCTCTTGAGGCATGGCCTCGATGGCGAGATCAGCCAAAAGGATGGAGATCTCCCCTTGAAGGAGGTTTTGAGGCAGAGGGTCAAGGGGGAACACTCTCAGGGGAGCAATGAGGTGCCAGTTCAGCGAAGTGCAACATGTAGCCACCTTGAACTATCTGTAGCACTTACACATCCGAAGTGATGACGGGCTGCCTGTTGCCAAAGAGTGAGCCATACCCCCCACTGGAGGGTTCCTCCTCTGCAGTCAGTTGATTAGCTATACTCTGAAGGAACCAGTCAAAACCCCGCCACAGCTTGGGTTACGGGTCAGGCGGAGCCTTTTGGGGCTTCTCCCGATGTTGCAGGTGAGGAGACTGAGATTTTTGCTGGGAGCCTTGAGGACCAGGAGGACAGTAACTGCATTTATGCTGGTAGTAGGCCGCCTTCTGGTCTCCCTCTGGTACTTCCTGTGAAAGGGATTGGATGTGAATCACGAGAGCCTAGTGATGCCAGCTTTCTTGCACCAACAGCTCCAGGTTAGAAGACTGAAGCCAGGCGAGCTGGCTGGCTCCAATACCCACAGCCACAGCTCTAGAGACTATCTCCAGGTGTGTATCACTCTGATCAGGCACATTGAGCAGTCTTTGCCATGACCCACCAGGGTGCAATAATACTCCAGTTTCTCAAGAGGATGGAACGCACACAAGTTGGCGAGATCACATCTGATGTCCTTCAGGAACATGCTCATGTAGAGCTAGTAAGAGGGTACTCTAGCCACAAGCATGGAGCTCTGGAAGCATCTCCTACCAAAGGAGTCCAATGTCTGAGCCTCCCTACCTGTGGCATTGAGGAATGAGTCTTGGTGCTCTTAATCCTTTAAAGGGTGGACTCCACCAACATGGAGTGGTGTGGAAGCTGATGCTTCTCGAAGCCTGAGGCCTTCTGAACCTGGTTCATCGAGCCCAACCTCCTTCTAATTGAGGGCACAGTGAGGGGGTTCTCCTACATCATCATTTGCAGTCTTTGTAGGATATGGTGCACCATCACTGTCACCACTTCCTTTGAAGCCAAGGAGTATTGGAGGATTTCCAACTCCTCTGCCTCTAATAAAAATGGGATGACTTTGGCCATATGCTTCATGAAGTCCTGGAAGGACATGTCCTCTGGAGGAGAATTCCACTGTTCATGTGGAGGGGTGAGGTCTGATGGAAGCTCAAGGGACCTGGTCTCTGACAGATTCTTAGATTCCACATTGTAACCCAGCCATCAGAGTCAGACTCGGAGAGGAAGTTGAAATACCTCTGAGATTCTGTCTGAAGCTCCCTCTAGCTTAAAGGGAAGTAAGGGCATAGACAGGACTGGTGATGCATTGAGTGCTTTTGGGGCATCGGAGCCTGATACACTCGAGAGATGATCCTGCAGGGAACAGACATTAGCTCTCTTTGATGCCCCGACGTTGATGCCTCCGCAGGCAGAGCATGTATTTTGATTGGCTGCACCACAATCGATGACTATGCCCTGAGCACTGAAGGACCATTCAGCTGTTGTGATGCGGGCCTCAAGTTTTTTATTATGTAGTTTTGCTTCATGGCAAGCTTCTTTTCAAATTTTCTCTTTGTCTGTCTTATCAATGTCTTGTATTTATGTTGTTTCCTGTTTTTGACATTTGGCTCTTTTTTTCCCATTTTCTTCAAGATTCTCTCTTGGCTATAATAGTCTCTCTGACCTCACCTTTAAGCCATGTTGGCTGTCATTTGGCCTTCCTTCCACTTTTTTTGAGCATGGAATACATCTGATCTGGGCTTCCAAGATAGTATTTTTAAATAACTCCCAGGCCTGATGTAAACTCTTAATCTTTGCAGTTGCTCCTTTTTAATTTTTCTTAACCATTTTCCTCATTTTATTATAACCTCCTTTTTGAAAGCTAAATGCTAGCACAATCAATGTCCTTGCTGTCCTCTGTCCATTTATTAAATCAAATGTGATCATGTTATGATCACTATTGCCAAGTGGCCCCAAAACAGTTCCCTCTCACACTAGCTCCTGCATTCCATTGAGGACTAGGTCTAAAATAGTATCCTCACATGTCAGTTCCTGAACCACCTGTTCCATGAAGCAGTCATTTACTTCATCTAGAACTTTATCTCCCTAGCCTAGCATATCCTGATATGACATTGACCCAGTCAATATTGGCGTAATTGAAATCTCCCATTATTACTGTGTTGTAAACTTTGCTAGCTTCCTTAATTTCTGTTAGCCTTTCATCATCTGTCTGTTCATTCTGTCCAGGCAGACAGTAAAACACCCGCACTGCTTTTCTCTCTCCCCTTTTATATCCATAGAGTCATTTACCACACTGTTTCTCTGAGAACCATAATACAAAAGAATATAAGGCAATATTTTTTTTATTGAACTTAGTACATTTTGATTAACTTTCAGTGGTTAAAGCCTACTGTCCTGATCTGACAATGGCTTTAATCTTCAAAGGTTAGTAGAAGAAAATGTATATTAAGAAGATTAAAACCGTTAGGTCAGGACAGTACGCTTTAACCACTGAAAGTTATTCAAAATGTATTAAATTAATAAAACAAAAAAAAAATATTGGACTAACTATTAAAGTGGACTACGACGGCGATCAAACAGAAGTACAAGATTTATATGCCTCTGTTCCCATCTTGTTGTTCTCCTGAACCCACACAGCGTGTCTGTAGAATTTGTTTTGTTTTTGGGTTTTTAAATAAGTATTTCACCATTTCTGTTGACCTTTCTGCTGTAGGCCATCAAAGTACTTTGGGTCCCAGGCATCAGCGAAGAAATTCAAGTTACTGCACCCTGATTTCCTGAAATATGTTCGGGACAGGTAAGGAAGCCTGCTTCTCCCGTTGAGAATTTCACCATTCTAGAGTTCCACGTCTCTTCCTTGGAAAGTGGTGCCGAAAAAAAAAAAAAGGATAATTCTTTCAATGGGCTAACTTATTGAATTTCTTAACTAGTTTATGGAAGCTAAAACTCCCTTAAATGAGGACAGAATGAGCAGAAGATGGTAATAACTAGAACATAAAAGTGAATCGTGAAAAATATCCCAGAGCTTAGTCTGAAGGGGAAAAGTAGGTGGGGTGGCAGGAGAAATGTAAGTCGTGATCAGAAGGTGATAAGTAGTAGAATTTTATGGCTCTTAATATGTTAAGGAGCTCAAATCATCTGATCATTTTAATTCAAAAGTCCCATGTTTGTAGGCTGTGGTAAAGTTCCTTTTGATTATCCTGATTATGAAGTCTTTGATGTTGTGCTCTGGTCCTGAAAACAGCTCTCCCACAGAGGTGTCGCCTTAGTCTGCTTTGTGCCTTCAAGTCAATGCTGATTCCTAGTGACCTAGCAGCCTCTAGGTTTTCTTGGGAAGGCATGACAGGAAGTAGATTACCCTCCATTGCCTTGGAAGAAAAGGCCTAGCAAAGTGTCTTGCCCAAGCCACAAGGGGTGCCAGTGGGAGCTGAACCCTGATCTCTTAGGTACGAGGCTGTTGCTTTAACCAAAAGGCTATTCCTTTTCGCATCTGAAAGCATTTCATCCCCCTTGTCACCTGAGAGTTTTTCTTTCCATGATGAAACTGTCACTTGTAGGATGGGTGCACTATGAAGGTACAGTGTAGTGAATCTTTCTCCTAATTCTTTTAATGTACTGTAAATGAACCTTGCCTAGAAATTTTTTTAGTTTTACCTTGAGATTGGATTATTTCCAATGTCTGTTTGTAATATGCTTAGAACGTTAGATAAATAGTAGGTATTGTCAGTTTGTTATGTTACTTTTTATTATTATGTACGTAATTTGTAACCTGCCTTGAGCAATTTGAAAGGACAGGATAAATATTGACTAAATAAAATCAGTTAGTCTTATTTCTAAAATTTAAATTTATCTGTCTGAGATGTTACTAACTTACCAGCTTTGTCCTACTCTGTGAGATACCTTTCATCAAACAATTTAATAAGAAGCTCCTGGGAGCCCTCAGAAGTTGCTTCCAGTGTGTCATTGGGCCTCATATCCTCTATTAAATGAATGATTGATTCTTTTTGTGCCTATTAATTTGGGGTTAGCTTCCCAAACAGATGATCATACTTCCAAATGCAGGGGCAGTGAAACCTCTATTTGGTTGGAGGGGCCAACCAAACCAATCTCCAGTCCCACCCCAAGCTCTCTAGCCATTGATGCTGCATTGGGTAAAATTCTGGTGGTGCCATAGCCCCTGTTGCCCACTCCATTCTGCTGCCTGTATGCAAATGTGATCTGATGAGGGTCTTATATACTCGAAGGATGGTGTCCCTTTGACCTTGGTTTTTAGCCCTGTTCAATGCTTGCCAAAAGGCACTTGGCTTTCATTGCTCTGCTTAGCCTTCTGTACTGGATATTTTTCCCATTCTATCAGCAATTACTAGATGGCTATCCAGCTAATTCTACCCATTTCAAATTACATTGCACCTACCTATTATGCCCCAAAAGTCTCGGTGTGCATCTGTCCATAGCAAAGCACATCTGCACTCTCTCTTGCCCAAATGATCTCTCGCCCTCCATGAAACTGATGAGTCCAGTCTCAATATAGATGTATTGGGATTGTTGCTCTTACATTTTCCTCCAGATCCTTGGTAAAGATATGGAATAAGAGGTCCAAGCACAGACCCTTTCTGGGACCTTGTTCCAATCAGAATACAGTAACAATGACCTACTTGCAATTCCTCGACCGCAAGTATCTTACCTGCTCCTAAAAGAATTTCTATTTCTCCACCTCTGTAATTTGAAAATCCACCTTCATGGGATACCATATGAAAATGCTGAGAAAAAAATCCAAATACACTTTACTCAGTGTCCCTTACTGCTAACAATCGCACTTTCCCATAGCAACATTGACTAGTATAGTGAAGGACAGAAGACAAATGAAAATGATTTTCCATTTGGGTAAAAGCCCGCCACCCCTCTCTGGGGCCTGTAGTGGTGGCAATGGCTCCCCAACCTGCAACAGTGTTTACCATTACACTCTGCTGCTGCGTTGCGATTGTACATCATACTATTAAATATTAAACTTTGGTGTTTGTGTGTGTATATAGATACATAAAAATACACAAATAATGAGGCAAACTTCCAAAAGTCATTTACAGAGGTAAAATGATATTTGAAAATTGCCTTGTGACTAAAAGTATGCATTGATGGTTTTGACTGTCAGGAACTATTGAATTACATTGATTCCTATTGCTCTTTGCCACCCTCGCGTCTACCACCCTAAGCGGCTGCCTAGTCTTGCTTGATCGTTAAGCTGGCCCCGCGCATGTTCTTGGCCGTTGCTTTGTGTTGTAATGTAGTCATAACCTTTTCTATGTACTAAGCCTGCTCTGTCATGCAAGCATGCCTCCACATTTCTTTCTCCAGCATGTACGCCCATTTTATCCCCCTTCTATCTGTATTCACAGATTTTTGAGGTCTGACATACTCAAGTCCAAGTATGGCTATCTGTATATGCCCAGCACTGGTGCTTTGATGCTACTAACAGCCCTTCATACCTGCGACCAGGTGAGAGTCTGTAATGAATGGTGGCAAGCGACTGTGCTCGCCTAGGTTTCTCATGGCATAAGGGGAAAAGCCATTATGACTGGCACTACAGGATAAAAATGAGCAACAGGGCAGTAAAAAGCACCATGTGGCCCTCGTATATCCCAGCCACAGAATGTCTCCCAGGGGCCTATACTGCTCATGCTGGAACGGAGAGGGGTAGGTTTCTGTTGCCGCATGATAAAAACTCAGGATGACATTTTCATATATTCCTCCAGCACTAACACAGTGAGACATGCACTAGGCCAGTTTTCCAACACATGACCCTGCTTAGCCTTCTGCAAGCCGGTGTCTCTCTGGGAACTTTATTTCACACCAAAGACGTGGACAGCCTGTGGTGTGGCTGGCATTATCAGTGCTAAATGCATCACCCAACCCACTTGCTCCAGTGCCTTGAACTAGGGGGCAGAACCTTCATGTAAATTCAGTCATGGTCTATTTTGAAAGCGAATAAAGTTTGCTCACTTACACGATGACGATATCGAAGCTCCTTGTTGGGGGGCATTGAGTGGTCATCTCTGTAGTGCATGACTGTCTTTGGTTAGTGCCATTCCTGCCTTATTGTATGTAATTGTACTACCCTACACAAATTGTTTTATTTGCTAAAAATGTTTCTTTCTGTTATCACTGGCTTGTACACTGCCTTGTCATCTTCGCAAAAAGCAATATGTCAAGTAAACAAACTAAAATAAAATGTTTTAAAATTCATTGCAAGTGCCCTAGATATAGTTATAGGTAAACTCTCACAAAAGCAGCCTAATTTGCCATTGCATAACTGAAATATTTATAACTCTTGCCTCTGTTTTGTCTTACTATTTAACTATAATCTACTTCAGGATGAATAGGTGAAGCAGAATATCAAATTTGACATTACGTAAAGTAAAATAAATGTGCATGTGACAACCTCCTGTAAAAGTATGCACAGGATTAATCAACCAGACCTTTCTGAAAGTATAGTGATAGATAAGATCCTTCATGATCAATTTATCTCCCATCTGTTTTTATTCCCCTTAGGTCAGCGCCTATGGATTTATTACAGACAACTACCAAAACTTTTCAGACCATTACTATGAGCGTGTGAAAAAGCCTCTTCTGTTTTATGCCAACCATGATATGCTACTGGAGGCCAGGCTGTGGAAAGGCCTTCACCAGCACGGCCTTCTGAAACTATACCAGCGGTGAGGGCGGGGGGCAAGCACAAGAGAAACTTCTTCTTGCTTCCTAGGGCCTGGTTCTCCTCTCTGACCAGGAGGCAGGAAGGTGCCAGGCGAAAGCATGGACCCTGGAGGTGAATTGAAAAGGACACTACCACCATGGGGGCTTCCAGAACCTGTCTGGCTACAAGGCTCTGGCCCTGACTTTCACTTCTTCCAAATTTCTTTTGGATTCTGGGAGTGCAGACATTTGAAGGACCATGAATGCTGGCCTTTCAGTCATTCCTGCAACTATTTTGTTCCTACTTAAGCACTGGCTTGCTGTGTCAGCCACGGCGATGTTCCCTGCCTGTCTGTCTACTGAATGTTCCTCATTAACTACCTGCTACTAAAAGAGAGAGAATGTATGATTTGCTTTCTAAACCAATGTTTGATCAATGTCATCTCATTTTAATACCTCCACTCTGTAACAAGTCTGCATTTTCCATCTGTTGTTCCGAGCAAAGTATCCAACTGACCCCATTTCTGCAGATTTCAGGCAGCCCTAGCTGTCCAGTATGGTTCCTAGTGCATGCTGGCACCTGCGATGCCGCTCTGCAATGGAAACATGTAGACCATTACTGATTGTTTTTTTGCGCGTCTACCTCTGCAGTGTCCACATTTCCCTCCTGAGTCACTTGGCAGCTGTTAGAAAGAGGTCTGCTGTTGCATTTCCGCACTCTGTTCACTATCTCTAGCCTTTAATGTTTCTTGCATTTCTCGTCATACCTAAAATGCAGTCATTATTGATAACAGGACTCTCGCAGAAGAGCTGGTCATGTAAACTGTTGCTACTACAGTTGAACAGTAAGTGGGGATGTAAATATTTCAACTTATCTGGCAGATTTTCTCTAATAAATGTTTACACTGAGTTAAATCATCTCATAGTAAAGGGAGTGGTGTCTCTGTGTGGTATATTATTTCAGCAAAAATATACAAGTGGCCATCTTTGCCTGGATAATTTCCACTAGGGATCCTAACTGTATTCAGCTGGAGAGATATCGGACATCCCAGTGCAGAGGGGAGTTAAGAAGAAGCCAGTTTTCAAACCAGATAAACATGGTCATTGTGTGCCAAGATGGAGGTATGTAACTAGAAACAGTCTCACCCTTTTCCTTTTTTTTTTGGTCAAGTGAAGTACATTCTGTCTCTATTTACCTAGTTAGTTATTAGCCCCCCCTCCTACATTTGTGGATGACAATGGAGAGATTGGAGTGCCTGTCCGATTTCCTTGAATTTTTTCTCTCTCATGTAAAGTATTTTTTTCTTGAATGAATAACTGTACATATTGCCAAAAACAAACAATCTCACCACTTTGTTTCAGAACAGGAAACCAGCAGCATACCTACACTGTCTTTTATTTAAGTCACCAAAATGGTAAAGGGATTGGAAGGATACTCCTATGAAGAAAGGCTAAAAAGGTTAGGGCTCTTTAACCTGGAAAAGAGACGGCTGAGGGGGAGATATGATAGAAGTCTATAAATTAATGAACGGAGTGGAATGGGTAAATGTAGATCGATTGTTTACGTTATCAGAATGTAGAAAGACTAGGGGACATGCAATGAAGCTACAGGGTAAACTATTTAAGACAAATAAGAGAAAATATTTTTTCCCTCAATGTGTAATCAAACTCTGGAATTTGTTACCGAAGGATGTAGTAAAGGCTGTTAGTGTAGCTGGGTTTAAAAAAAGGTTTGGACAAGTTCCTGGAGGAAAGGTCTATAAACCATTATTAAAAAGGGACCCAGGATATCAATGCTTGACCCAGTACAAGCTTGAGGAACCTGTCTTTTGGGGAAACTGCTAGGTACGTATGACCTAGATTGGCCACTGTTGGAAACAGGATACTGGGCTTGATGGACCTTGGTCTGACCCAGTATGGCATATCTTATGTTCTTATTTTAAAAAAAAAAAGTTTCTGCATGGTTTCCAAACATCCCATGGTTATATTAACAATTGTTGCTCCTTAAAGAGATTACAGCAATTTGAAAACAGTGTAGTGTTTGAACAACCACAACTAAAATAAAGCGAGCACTGTCGGCACGCCTCCCTGATGGCCAGTGGATGCCAGGGCAGGTGGGACATAAAAATTTTAATATTAAGATAGGAGAGTCTTTTAAGGGCCAAAAGGCACTTGGTCCTTGTAGTTTTTAGCTCCAATCTTTAAAGAAACCATTAAAGCAGAGTGGTGGGAAAAAGGCGGCTTTTATTCCCTTTACACAGTGGTTCCAATTGTTGGGTTACAACTCAAAGTAAATGTCCTTAATTCAGGTAAGAAAGAAAACTCAGATTTAAAGCAAAACTGTTGAACTTCACAGGAATAGCAGTGCTTAGTCAATTAAAGAATGCTCGGTTAGCAATTCAAGCAACTCACAAGTCTGGCAAAGACTCTATGCTACTAGATACACAGAAAGTACAATCCATTTCCTGGTCTGATAATTCTCCTGCCAGTTCCACTTGCATTGGCTCATAATCAGTTATGTCTGTCTCTGTATCCCTAGTTTCTTGGGAAACACCTCCAGGGGTTTTGTATATCTCTTGCAGTACTTGCCAATGTCCTTGGCCTAGCCTAGGGCGTCGGCCACGTGCTGTATTAGGATTAAATGTGTTCTCTCTTCTTAGAGGTTTTATAGCAGCTTTACCATAGTCTTTAACATTTATAGCTTTCTTCATAGGCATATATTTATCATACCTTGTATTGCAGCAACAAGCAGGTAAATGGCTTTCTTCACTTGCTTGCCTCTCACAGTCAGCAGCTTGATGAAATCCTTTTCTTTGAAAGTTTGGTTTACCTTGCAGCCTTTAAACCCATCCTCCTGGTAAGTGCCTGCTTCTGCATAAGCCCAGCTCCTGGCTTTCCTGCTCAGCGTGGTTTAGCTTCCCCAGCTGATTCTCCTTTGGCTTCTGCTTGCAACTAGTGCAGGGCTTTTGCCTCCTCGGGCAAACATCTCTCTCTCTAGCTTGAGCTGGTCCCTCCTTAGGTCCTTCCTCAGCTCCTGGTGAGTCACCTCTCACTCCTGGTGATCCTCTCGCTCCGGAGGAATCAGGCTTCCACTTCAACCTCTCCCTCTCTCTCCTCCAGTCTTCCACTCTCCCTTTATAAAGCACTCCTGCCTTTGAGGATTGGGAGCTGGTTGTCAGTTCCTCGTGACCAGCTGGGCGTGGCCCTTCAGTCTCTCTGAATGCTCCCCTCTAGCTGGTTCCTGCAAATATTGCAACTTGTGCACATCTTTTTTCCTCTGAAAAACAGCTTCTTTTTTCTCCTCTGGGCTTTCATCAGCCCTCGCTGCATTACAGCACCTAGGAACAACCTGCCCTTGTACACTTGACCGAGTCAAATATTCAATAGAGCACCAAAGTTACATTAATTGCAAGGTTTGTCTAAGTAGCAGATTCCAATTAGCAGCAAAAAGGTACTGTAACAAAGCAAAGCCTCTCCTGGGGATTAATGCACTTCCAGTACATGACAGACTGGAGAGATCCATTTCTTCCTTGGCAAGGAAGGCAACTCAACAGCTTTACAGCCCCACTCCACTAGCAGATTTTACTTAAATGGCTACCACCACCATTAGGACGACTGTTATCAATCAATATTGTTCATCCATCATGGTATCCAGAATATTTCAAACAGCACAAATTCAGAAGGCTGCTACTGATTTTTAGTGTAATAGCCAAATGGGAATATCTCCATGTTAATTACATAGGTCCAGTACTGAACTAGGCCCACTTCAAAAACTCTTCGGAAAAGAGCTTTCTCCAACTCTCACTTCTTTTCCAGCCATTCAAGACCAACCTCTTGCCTCGCCTACCATTGGCAAATGCGTGGAAGTTTAAGGGTGCTCTAGATTAGGCCACAGAGAAACTGCTACAGGTGCTGCGTCTAGGATGTGCAGTTTTCATTCTTTTGCGCACCAAGGGCAATGAAAGCCCAGTGCAGATAGACTGGTTGCCGCAGCGACAGGTCTTAACAGTTGAAAGGTAAGTTCATGCGTTGTATCCTTGCACATATTAGATTTCCAATGCTGATTAAATGATGTGCAAACTGATCTGGATCAAAGTAAACATAATAGTTGAGAAGTAAAACAACTTGCACAGGTCTGCTGCAGTACTGGTAGCAGACGTGCCCTGTCTTATGAAAACATGACATTTTCCATTAGTAAATGCAGAAGGTAAAAATTGGCACTGTTCTCTTTAGCAAACAGACTACTGGAGAGGATACTATAGTTTCTGTTCTGCATGTGGCTGTGGCAGCCATAAGGTTTAGCTGTGGGTAACCCTTCACCCAAAGTATGAGGTTCTTACATAAGTGATCAGCTTGCTATGAGAAGACATAAAGATTTCAGTAGGAACCCTTCCCCCACTCCAGGTCTGAGCACAATACCCCCTTGCCCAGAAATCAGCAGACCAGAGCATACCGGTTTGGACAGGTCACCCAGGCACCTTCTCCAGGGGCTGCTGATTGGTGGACAGAAAATACCTGAGACGAATGAGATTGTAGAATGAGTTTAAAATTGTACTGTATATAAGACAATGTAGGATGTCCTTCGGAGCTCAGATTTTTGTTGGAGGGTACCAGCTCTCTGTCTGAGCCTGTGTGCACATTAAAAAGATCCTGTTTGCATTCCAGCCTGTCTGTATGTTTCCTTCTGTGGGTGAGAGAGAGAATGAGAGCATTTTCAGCTGCTTGGCTGCAACATTTTGGCACCCCAGGTGGGACCCTATTAAATTAAAACAAAAAGCCTCTCTCATCACACCCACGGTGGGAAGACTTCTGCTCTTGCAGCATCAGGCCTCTGCCAGTCAGGGACCGGCCCCTCCAGGTGATTAACGGTCCTTGGCGCCCCGGGCCCCTTTGTGCTCCGGAAGGACACCTTGACTTGTCTGGTCAGTCGGTCCCTGCGACTGACCCCCCGATTGAAAAACCGGCTGGATGGACTGGCATCCAAACTCTCTCTGATCAGAGGTCTGGTGAGTACTACCGCCTTACTGTTTTGGGTAGTTCTGTATTTCTGTATCTGGAAATTCTGGTAAAATCTGGTAAATCTGGTAAATTCTGTGAACCTGTAGCGGCCTGATCTCCCGCAATGAGCAGTCCGAGTAAGGGTCCCAGAGGCCCTGAAACCATTGCTCGTCCAGTCTGTGTTGGGTACTGTTTTGGGTAGTTCTGTATCTGGAAATTCTGGTGAAATCTGGTAATCTGGTAAAATCTGGTAAAGGAATAGGGGGGGGGGGGCGCTTGCGAGCGCCAGTAAATGACTGCAGTATAAATTCAACTCTGCCACCTCGGGTCCCTTAAAAGCATTTAAAGCGCTGCCAAAGCTATTAAAATGCCTAAAATATTAGCACTTAAGGGGGTTAAGTATGCTCTCCAAGCTGCTTATTAAAAAAATTGCACTGACCGCAATCCTCCGATGATCGTGGCGATTTTGAGCCTACACACGCTGTCTGGAAGGAAGCTGTAGTAGCAGAAGTTGGCGATTGGGTTGGAACTGCAGCAGTACAGAAAACGCAGAGCCCGTCTCTTCTCTTCTAATATAAATTGTTACCGGGCCACTCCCTGTTCCTGAGGTGTCCTGACCTATGATCCTCTGCTTCTGGTTAGATCTTTAAATCTAATGCTGTTAGACCCGATGCTTACCTCTTGTTTTTTCAAGTCCAGAATCGGCTAAAAATCGTTGTTGGGCAGTGCCATTAGAGGAGAGTGATCGTTTTTTCCCCTTCATCTATGAGTGCTGAGTGAGCCGGTGTGGAACGCACGAGGAGGTAGCAGCCATTTTGTGAGCACCACGTGTAAGAATTTCTCTACACTGACATACTAAAAAAGAAGAAACGGCACTTAAAGTAATCCTGGAGCTCCATCTAGTGGACATTTAAAATAGCTAGCTGTATTTCTCATACTACTATTATTGTCATGGTTAAAGTGATCCTGGAGCTCCATCTAGTGGACATTAGAAAAATAGCTAGCTATATTTCTCATATTACTATTATCCTCATGGTAAAAGTTAAATCCTATGCTACAGCTAGAGAGAGTGTGTGTAATGTGTATTTGTAACGGCTGCTACTGAGGAAAGAGAGTGTATGAGTATTCACTGCTGAGATGTCTCTGTTTTCTGTTTTCCCTCTTTCTTTTTCCCTTTGTGGTCCTGTGTGTTTTGTGCAACCAAACTCTGCCTGTTACCTGGATTAAATTGTATATTGTATTCGCAGAAGTGAGATTAGAAAATTTACACTGAACATTGCATTCTTTGAATTGAGATTAGAAGATTTATATTGATATATTGCATTTTCCTGAATTGAGATTAGATTAGAAGATCTATATTGATATATTGCATTTCCTGAATTGAGATTAGATTAGAAGATCCATATTGTACACTGCAATTCCAGAATTGAGAATAGATCAGAAGATCCACATTGTATACTGCATTTAGTCATTGAACTAGAATTAGAGCATGGGGTCCACTGATCTGCCCACTGTGGTTTTAGTCCATCAAATTGTAGCAAAAGAGCACCCAGATCAGTTTCCCTATATTGATTCATGGCTGGCCATATGCCAGCTCAGGCCAAAATGGCTCCAGTGCTGCCACGAGGATCAGTGTAGAATAATGGTGGTGGCCATCGGTCGCCAAAAGGGATGGACGCCCACCCCTATCTACCAGGGGAGGGACTCTCCAGATATTCCTCCATGCCCCCTCCCTCTGCTTCAACCCCTTGTCCCATCTGCACCACTGCAGGATCCGCCCATAGCTGAAGGGTCAGGAAGACCTTCTCTTGGGGTGGGTGATGCCAGATTTAGGGAGAGGATTCTGCGGATTCCAGCCCCTCATCTTCAGATTCCCCTCCCACATCCTCCACCCCTCCCACTCCTGGTACCACCTCCAGTGCCACCATCTCCTCCCCTGAGAGCACACAGGCTGAGCTTGGATCGTCCACCCTGGTGGCCCACCGCCTGCGGTCGCATGATCTCCAAATGCCACTACGACAAGTACAGGGGCTCCCGTACCTTGATGCTGCTGGGCCTATGGCAGTGGGACCATCCAGCCTGATTTATGTCCCTTTCTCCACCACGGACTTGTTGAATTGGAAAACCCACTATGCCTCCTACACGGGAGCAAGACCAGCATGATGCTTTCCTGCCTCCACCGGGACCAGCCATCGAAGGCCTTGCAACTATGGAACATTATGACTCAGATGGCTACTAGGCCAGACCAGGCTCCAAGTTTCTGTTGGGTCCCCAGGAGCCTATGGTCAACATGAATTTTAGGGGACCGGAAAATGCAGTTCATGGTCGATACCGGAGCAACTTTTTCTGCAAAACCGCACATGCCAGTTGGGGGGACGGACCATCACTCACCAGTTCCTGTATATGCCTGAATGTCCTATACCCCTGCTGGGTTGGGATGTTCTGGCAAAACCCCAGGCCCAAATCTCATTCTGGCCTGATGGCCAGGCTGAGCTCGAAATACCCAGCCTGGGCCCAGCAGTTTTGGTACTGTCCGTCCCCCGAGAAGAAGAATGGCGGTTATATGAGAACAGGCCCAAATCTGATGTGGCTACCCTGGATACGTGGGTGCCCCCTGGAGTATGGGCTGAAGGAAACACCCCCGGAATGGCCATCAACATCCCTCCTGTATGCATTGAAATGAAGCCAGGAGCTTCCCCAGTACATGTGCGACAATACCCGCTGCTGCGGGCAGCTGTGGAAGGAATTCATCATCATCTGGTGCAGCTACTACAGCATGGTATCCTGCAGCCCTGCCAATCGGCATGGAACACTCCTTTGCTGCCAGTCCGAAAACCTGGAACCACTGACTACCGACCTGTTCAGGATCTCCGTCGTGTCAATGAGGCCACTGTGACTCTGCATCCAGTAGTACCAAACCCTTATACACTGTTGGGCCTCATCCCGGTGACTGCTTCTCATTTCTCAGTACTGGACCTAAAAGATGCCTTCTTTTGTATACGCCTGGCTACTGCGAGCCAGCACCTGTTTGCCTTCGAGAAAGAGGACCCTGCTACTGGCAGAAAGTCCCAAGTTACCTGGACTCGCTTACCACAGGGATTCAAGAACTCCCCTACCATTTTCAGTACAGCATTGGCCCAAGATCTCACTAGTTTCCCCCCGGGGGAGCCCGGCAGACGAGTACTTCTGCAGTACGTCGATGACCTGCTAATCGCTGCTGACTCTGAGGCTGAATGCATACTGGCAACTATAGAGCTTCTCCAACTTTTGTACAATACGGGTTACCGAGCTTCAAGAAAAAGGCTCAGTTATGCCAGTTGGAAGTGAAGTATCTGGGATTCCATCTGTCGAAAGGAAGCCGATGGTTGGGGAGCGAGAGGAAGGAAGCAGTGTGCTGGATCCCAGTGCCAACAACCCGCAAGCAAGTACGCGCTTTTCTCGGGGCCGCTGGGTACTGTCGTATCTGGATTCCAAACTTCGCAAAGATTGCAAAGCCCCTCTACAAAGGGCCCAGAGAAGAGCCCCCTTGAATGGGGTCGTGACCAACAGGAGGCCTTCGAACATTTGAAAAGGGCATTACTGTCATCACCAGCCCTAGGCCTTCCGGATGTTACCAAGCCTTTCACCCTCTATGTACACGAAGCAGCAGGAACAGCTTTGGGGGTCTTGACCCAACAACTGGGGTCTTGGCCGTGACCAGTCGCCTACCTGTCTAAACTGATGGATCCAGTGGCCAAGGGATGGCCACCTTGCCTGAGAGCAATAGCAGCAACAGCCTTGTTGGTGGAGGAGTCTGATAAACTGTCCATGGGCCAAGGCCTTCTAGTCACCGTCCCAAATTCAGTCCAAACATTGCTAGAGCACAAAGGAAGTCACTGGTTCACCTGCTCCCGGATGTTGAAATACCAGAGCATGTTATGGGGAAATCCCAGAGTGCAGATAACTACCAGCCAAGCCTTAAACCCTGCTACATTCCTGCCTGTTGGCCCGAGGCCACCTGATCATGACTGCCTGGAAGTGATGGATACAATCTTCTCCAGTCGCCCTGATCTGACAGATGTGCCGTTAAGCAATCCGGATGAGACCTACTTCGTAGATGGAAGCAGTCTGGTGTTGGAGGGCCGCAGGTGTGCAGGGTACGCGGTGGTGACGATGGAAGAGATAGTCGAAGCTCAGCCTTTGCCCCCTGGAACTTCCGCACAGAAGGCGGAAATCATTGCCCTTGCCCGTGCCTTATCCCTTGGGACTAACCGTCATGTGAATATATACACAGACTCCCGGTATGCCTTTGCCACTTTCCATGCCCACGGGGCCCTGTACAAGGAAAGAGGGTTAGTCACTGCAGCTGGCTCTGAGATAAAGAACGGCCCCCAGGTATTGGCCCTGTTAGAAGCAGTCTGGCGTCCAAAAGCAGTAGCCATTATGCACTGCAGAGGCCACCAGAAAGGGAACAGTGAGATAGCCAAGGGAAATAGACGGGCTGATGTAGAAGCCCGGCGGGTCGCAACCACATCCTTGTCCCAGTCCTTCCCAGAGGGCTCCCAGGATCTACAAGCCCCCCTGTTTCCGGTCCCACTAAGCCAATGGGCCAAGAGGTACACTACACGAGAACTAGATTTCTTCTGTCAGGAGGAGGGTGGGGTGTTACACACAGATGGTTGGATAAGGTTACCTAGAACAGGGACAGCTCCAGTGATAGTCATCCCAGACAGCCTTGCCCCAGTATTCCTATCATCCTTTCATCAGGCCACTCATATGGGCAAGACAGCAATAGAAACTACCCTCCGCCCATATTTCTTCATTTCCTGCTTATCCTCATTGGCAGCTGCAATTGTTAGACAATGCACCACATGTGCTAAAAACAATGCCCGTCAAGGTCAAGCCAAACCCAGGGGTCCAGTCTTATGGGGTCACCCCTATGGGAAACATCCAGGTTGACTTTTCAGAAATGCCCCGAGCAAATGGGTACCGGTATCTGCTAGTATTAGTCTGTACTTTCACGGGGTGGGTGGAGGCCTTCCTAGTCCGCACAGAAAAAGCCAGAGAAGTAACAAAGGTGCTGCTGCATCAAATCATTCCCTGTTTTTGGCTTCCAGTAGTAGTGGGATCGGATAATGGACCTGCATTTGTGGCCCAAGTGGTACAGCAGGTAGCCAAGGCCTTGCAGATCGACTGGAAGCTACACACAGCTTACCATCCGCAGAGCTCGGGGAAAATAGAACGCAAGGCTGCTACCACTGTCATGGCCCTGACCCAAATACACCCCTCTGCGACTTGCCTCCAGTAATACTGCCCTCTACCGCCCCTAGCGGTTGAGGTCTCACTTAAAAAGGGGGGAGTGAGGCAGCCATAAGGTTTAGCTGTGGGTAACCCTTCCCCCAAAGCATGAGGTTCTTACATAAGTGATCAGCTTGCTAAGAGAAGACATAAAGATTTCAGTAGGCACCCTTCCCCCACTCCAGGTCTGAGCACAATACCCCCTTGCCCAGAAATCAGCAGACCAGAGCATACCGGTTTGGACAGGTCACCCAGGCACCTTCCCCAGGGGCTGCTGATTGGTGGATAGAAAATACCTGAGACAAATGAGATTGTAGAATGAATTTAAAATTGTACTGTATATAAGACAATGTAGGACGTCCTTCGGAGCTCAGATTTTTGTTGGAGGGTACCGGCTCTCTGTCTGAGCCTGTGTGCACATTAAAAAGATCCTGTTTGCATTCCAGCCTGTCTGTGT
Organism: Ichthyophis bannanicus; assembly: GCA_033557465.1. NCBI lineage: Eukaryota > Metazoa > Chordata > Amphibia > Gymnophiona > Ichthyophiidae > Ichthyophis > Ichthyophis bannanicus. The sequence goes on from CM066041.1 coordinate 280,268,278, forward strand.
GTTTCCTTCTGTGGGTGAGAGAGAGAATGAGAGCATTTTCAGCTGCTTGGCTGCAACACTGCTACATGATCAAAAAATGAATATACATTATGTGGCCTTGATGAGATCAATGCAAACTACTCATAAAGAGTTCCCCATATCAGAATGATATAGGAAGCAAAAACACGCTGCTACACTAAAATCTAGGCATAGATCTTTTAATGGTTTGAAACAAACAAGTCTCTTACAGGAATGTTATGTCTCAATCATTAGCTGGTAACGCCGAGGCCTGTGCTTCAATGGCTATTATTTGGAAAACTGTGTAAAGTAGGAATTCACGGTAGAAATAGACCCTATTTCTCCTCGCAATTCTATGTTTTCTTGTACTAAAACACTGCTTGACAAAGTCCTAAGCCGGTCATCTTATATCAGTGTTTCTGAAGCAGTTTAGTAAAAGTATTGCTTGTTTATAGTTATTAGATTTGCCATACTGGGTCAGACCCATGGTCCATCCAGAAAAGTATCCTGTGTCCAACAGTGGCCAAGCCAAGTCATGGGTACCCGTAAAGATAGATTTCATGTTGCTTAGCCTAGGGATAAGCAGTGGATTTTCCCCAGTCCTCTTTAATAATAGTTTATGGACTTTTCCTCCAAGGAACTTAGCCAAACCTCTTTTAAACCCAGCTCCACCTCCTGTTTTCGCTATATCCTCTGGCAATGAGTGCTAGAGCTTAACTCGGTGTTGGGTGGAAAAAAAATATTTTCTGCAACTAGTCTTAAATGTGCTACATTGCAGCTTCAGTGTACACCTCTCTACTTTTTGAAGGAGTAAACTACTGATCTATGTTTACCTGTTCCACTCTGTTTATTATTTTATAGACCTCTATCATATGTCCCCCTCAGTCACCTCCTTTGCAAGATGAAGAGCCATAACCTTTAAAGTCTTCCCTTGTAAGGGAAGCCTCCCTTTTCAAGATATGTGCAATTCTGGTTGCCAAGGTGCAGTAATACCATGGAGCAATAAGAGGCATTATTATAGCCTTTGTTTTAGTCTCTGTTCCTTTCCTTATGACTCCTAGCATTCTTAGCTTTCTTGGCTGCCACTACACACTGAGCAGAGATTTCAACGTGTTATCTGCAATGACATTTAGGGGTATGTTTATTAAAGGGCGCTATTTGCGCTGCTGTCACATCGCACAATAAGGCGCCTTATCACGCAATAATGACGCTTTACCAGGCAATAAGGCGCCTTATCGCACGTTAAAACACGCAGTGGCGCAAACGAGCGCTGAAGGCAGAGAAAGGCTCCCCAGGGGCGGAGAGAAAGGGTCAATGGGCGGAGAGTGGGAGGGGAGAGGCTCCCCGCACACTAACGCTGTGAAATCCGAGGCTGAAAACGAATGCCAGTGAAACCCTGGCGTTAGAGCTGATTTAAAGGGAAAAGAAACAATTTCCGTCAGCAATGTACACAAAACCAGGGAAGCCTTAAAAAAGTGATGTGTGATACATGTGCACGGAACAAAAGGGCAAATAAACAATGAAAATGAACAGAAGAAAATGTAAAAAAAAATTACCAAGCTGGGCAATAGTGATATCAATGGGAACATAAAAAAACACTCCCAAGAAAGCTCCAAAAAATGATATGAATTTTGGAAGAGTCTATGCCCTGTCCCCATACAAGGTGAATGAGCCCACAGTGAAATTGCGCTGAGCAGGGTTTTCCTCTCCATCGGACAGGTTTCCTATGGCATGCACATGTTCCACAACAGGAGGGCGGGCGTGTCGGAACGGGCAACTGGACAGATGCTGGAAAAGGGGTCACAGAGGGCTGCAGGCGCCACATGCTGTGGTGCAGCTTGGCCAGTGTGGACTAGGGTGATGCCTAGCTGGCCCATAGGAATGCTGAAACAGTAGAGCAGCCAGACAACAACTGCTGAGGGCCCTACATGGGCATGAGTGTGCTTCCCATGGTGTCACAGGGGATAGTACTCAGCAGGTACCCCCAATGGCACGGAACATTGGCAGGCAGTGCTGGGGGGAAGCATGGACAGCTATGCAGACACCCCTACCCCAGAACCCGCACCATAGGCAGCCGCCTACCTACACACTGGATGGCCTGAGACACTGCACCACCAGCAGAAGGGCATGTCAGCATGGTGGCAGAGGGGTACTGGTGGTGGAGGGGGCAGTGGCAGCTGCCCAGAGCAGACCATGGCCTAGCCCTGTTTAGGTGGGTGCCGTGCGCTGCAACAGACAGGCTCTGTCTGACAAACAGTCATGGTATCTCCAGGGAATGCACAGTCTCTGTGGCAACACAGTGGTGCAGTGAACACAGCCAGTGTGTTCAGAAATAGAAGGTCACAGGTTCAACTCCCAACTGTGGTTCCTGCCAACCCAGTCCCCATATTTTACCCACTACTAAAACGTGCTAATACAGACAGAACCTTTATTGCAGATAACGTAAACATGCCCAAAACACCTACATTTTACCCTACAGAGCACAGACACCATAAACATGCGCATTACCTAGAGCAGAGTCTCCCAAATGCAGTCCTGGAGGGCCAAACACCATTCAGGTTCCATGCTGCCTCTAATAAACACGGCTGTGCTACATGTCTCTGCGCTGCCCCCATGGTATGCAGATGTATCTTATGCATATTCATTAGGGACAGCATGAAAACCTGAACAGTGTTTGGCCCACCATGACCGGAGTTGGGAACCTCTGCCCTAGAGCAGAGGCCAACAGGGGCAAACACACCCTCACCCACAGGCTCCATTATCCAAAGCCTCCTGGAGAGGCAGGATGTTGGGCCCTGCGTGCATCTCCCAATACTAGCACTTGCATACCTTAGCAATGCCACCCTAAACCTGGGAATACGGTACACACCTATCAAACGGTTGCTATGATTACTGGCAGATAGCAATCCTAAGTTAAGCACAATTTGCTGATTAAGCTGCATCATAGCAACCTTTCTGCTGTCTGTGGAGTGTGCTACAGGTCTTGTGTCTGACAGTGTTTACCACCCTGGGGAGTGACACCAACAGTACTGCGTACCATAGCCATGCCTGCACTGTGCCCAGGACTGGAGCGGTGGCCAGGGCTGCCAAACACCTCTATTGTTGTACAATGCTGGTATAGGTGTGGGAGTGTGTGTTTGTTTATCCAGTGTGTGGTGTCTGCCAACATTCCTCAGCCCACTGTTGCCAGTGTAAGCCTGCCAATGTGCATAATGAGGAGCAAGGTACCATGGGTATAGCCCAGACAGGGTGGCCTGGCCAGGATGCATCTGCACAGGGCATAGGGCAATGGCTGGGACATTGTAGTGCCCGACAACCACCTGCACGGACAGGGTGGCTACAGCATGTCCTGCTGGGAGGTCACTCTCACCCTGACTGAGCAGTGACCACGGCATGGCTAGGCTCCCCCATACTGCTATATAGCATTTCTCTCTTGTGATATTTATGGGTTCCCTTTTGGGGCCCAGTCACTGACTTATCTGCTTGGTGTGTATGCTGACATCCCAGTTCTGGGTACATGCATCTCCTCCAGGAACACGCACTATGGACTAGCTAGCAGACGGTCTGCAGTTAGTATGTGTCTGGCTGGAACACCTTGCAGGGTGCAGCAGCTGGAGGCTTGCTGCTGGAGAATATCAGATAGTGGTGGGGGGCAGCTGAGCATTTCCAGGCCTACTGTCTGTCTGCCTTGCCTTATGGATGTGTACAGCTCTGCATTGACTGCACTGTAGGGTGTCTGTTCCCCAGCAGGACTGGGGTTGATGGTCCCCTCTACTGCCACTATTGCAGGGAGGTAGAATGTGGATATGTTGTTGAGAGATCCTGTTTCCCACCCTGAGTCACAGAGGGTGGATTGGGTGGTGGTATATAATCCACCTATGGGTCCAAACACCCCCCCCCCCTTCACCTACATCATGTGACCATGGCACCAACACAGGATATGCTCTATTCTGGGTGCATCATAGCCCATAAGGGCTAAACATGCTTGAGAAATACAGATGGACACAGATGTATCCTAGGTGTGTCTGCAGGAACTACCTAATCACACACACTAGCACTGATGGGGACCTGCAGCATGGCGTACTTCAGTCATGAAAGGTGCTGTGGACCTGGTGCTGGGCGCCCCACCTCACCCTCAGGGTGAGCACAGTACCCACACAATGTGACGGTCTGTAGCTACTCTGTGCCAGTAACACACATGGTCAGTACCCCCTACCAGGCCAAGGTGCTGTGGGGTGCACACGGTCAGTTCCCCCTACCAGGCCAAGGTGCTGTGGGAGTGCATACCCCATCTTGTGATCATCTGTAGACTGCTGATTTGCATGTGCAGTGCATCATGGGTACGGGTGGGTTAACCCGATCCTGGTAAGCACAGCAGACAGTTTGTGTGGTGACCTGCAGTCCTTCTGTAGCCAGCCAGGGGTTTGGTAGTAGCTGTAGCCCACTGGTTACTTCACTGCCTGCAGAGCCAGAGGTCATGGGTTTGATCCTACAGTGGGGTTATTTGATAGGGCTGTCTGAGGCATTTTCTTTTTTAATTTAAATTAGTGCTGCCAGCAAAACCACCCTCACAGTGCTGTAGCCTTAAGGTGCCTCATAAGGCGCCCTCTAAAGCGCACTATAAAGCACCGTCTAAGGAACATTGTAAGGTGCCTTGGCGGACAGTGCACTTTATAATGTGCCTTATAGGGCGCCTTATGCGGCACCTTAGGTTACGGCACTGTGAGGGTGTGTTTGCTGGCAGCACTAATTTAAATTTAAAAAAAAAAAAAGCCTCAGACTACCCTATCAAATAACCCCACTGTGGGATCAAACCCATGACCTCTGGCTCCACAGGCAGTGAAGTTACCAACTACTAACAAACCCCTGGCTGGCTACAGAAGGGCTGCAGGTCACCACACAAACTGATTTAAAGTAAAGGGTAATGCCTCAGACAGCCTTACTCATCGGGCCCACTGGGGGATCGAACTCATGACCCCTGTTTCATCAGTCAATGTATTAACCATTGTGCTACACCTCTGTTGCTGTGTTTGTAGCTCAGCGCACCTAATTAAGGCTAATGCGCATTAACGTGCCATGGCTCCCTTTATCGCATGAAAACGTACCTTATCGCACGATAACCCTAAATGCTACCTTAAGACAGGAACGCCCACTACCTTATATGGCATCCTGCACACTAACACCAGCTGCACATTAAGACTGCTTAGTAAACATACCCCTTAGAGCCTTTTCCTATGTTGTAGTTTTGTAGTGTGGAACCTTGCAGCATGTAGCTGTAGGTTAGCATTTTCTTCCCAAATGCATGACTATGCACTTGTCCACATTAAGTTTAATTTTCCATTTATAAAAGCACAAATACAACCAGATTAGAAAACAGCCCTTTCAGTTTCCCTTACTGCTACTTGCATCTACTTAGGACACAGAAATTTGATATAATTGGTACCAGGTTTCTGCAGCTCGACTGGGCAAACATATGCAAGTCATGCGAACACAGCCAAACTTGAAATTCATTTGAGGTTCTTTACCACATCATCCCATCACTCTGCATCTGCCCTATAAAGGGAGGGCTATGCTTTGCACATATCACCTCAGCTTTTCCCTCCAACACAGGACAGTGCCTTGCGTATGAGCTAATCATCCACAAAGCTTGGAGCAGATAACAACAGCACATTTAAATCCATGGGAATGAATCAATTAGTTATTCTGTGCAAAAGACCAGAAAACTGTAGCACTGAGCACAGGTATAAAAAGGATGCTTGCTATGTTGCTGTCAGTACTAGTGAGGAATTTATGCCGGTTGCTTTTTCTTATCTCATCTCTAAGGAACAGGATCCACAACGTTTTTGTGGAATTTTGCAGAAGGTGAAGGTTCAAAACAAAACAAAAAAAGGCTGGGAGGAGGAAAAGATAAGAGGGGGTACTGGAATGTTATTTCATGCATATAGATCTCATTCTGTGCACAAGAACAGATATGTTTTTTCAGGAGTCAATGCAGAAAACCTTGCTACTGCAAGTATCCAACATGCTCTCTTCTTACAGCACTGGAAAGCAAAACTTTTGTATCAGTCTTGTGTTGGGAAACCAGTGCACAGATCTAACATAGTTTTCTGCATTCATTTTTGTCAGTCCTGCAACCAGCTTAGTCTTAGATGGACAAGAATCGTTTTACAATTCAAAAGTTAAAGTGCTTTGCTGCCACCTATTGGCCAATCTGCATATTATAATTTGGTGCCTTGCTCAGGGGGGGGGGGGGGGGGGGGGAGTCCTAAGAGAAAGGTTGAAATCAGTCCACTGTACAACTTTTAAGATAACACTTTCTAGCAGACCAGACAGGACTTAAGATATGAGCTATCACATTTATAAGCCTAATCACCTCATCCATCTCTCCCACACCCCCTCTTCTCCTAAGCCCATCTACAGCGTGCTTGTATAGTTCACATATTACAGTATCATCAGCCATTGCTCATATTGTCCTGCCTTGATCTGAATAAAAGTAGTTTTAAACTTCAAAAGATAGTCCAATAAAAAGGTATTTTTTAAATGTAACTACCATTAAAGTTGACTAATACACAAGCAAGCAGGATGGTTGCCGTCAGTTTCTGTGATTGTATGGCTACAGCACCTGGCCCTTGCCCCAGTCAGCTGTTTCATGTTGGTAGTCTGACCGGATTTCCCACAAACCCAATCATGGGGATAAAGTCAGAAACACAGTTTTTCAGCAGCTCTAGCAGGGCAGAAGAATCAAGTGAGAGTGGGTGAAGGTTGGATGTGAGAGGGAGTCATGGCAAAAAGATTAGGTGAAGGCTTGGAGGGAGAGGGAGAAGAGGTTATTGCAGAGAAGACTGCATATAGGCAAGGCTATTAAGAGACTTATTTTGGATCGCAGCTATAAAGGGTCATGGGGAGAGGAGACGTTATTGGCACTAGACAGTGGAACATTGAAGATCAGCTCCTAAAAAAAAGAAACTGCCATACACCTTCAGGGGAGACATATGCTGTAGCCTTAAGACCCCATAGCTGGCTCCTATATGCCAAGAAAATATGTTAAGAGCTGGATTTTATCAGCTTGGTGGAATAAACTGTCAAGTTGAGAGGGGAGCAGGATTATGTATACTCGCATGTCAGGAAATTAGTGAAAGCTTTGTTAGGGAAGTTTGATTTTAAATCATAAGAAACAGAGGAAGAGTATACTGGTTTGATGGAGAGAATGAGATAATATTAGAGAACATCTTATGTTAAAAATAATTTAGTTCAAAGATAATTGAAGCAATGGGGGACAGGTCTACATCAATTAGTTTTGAGGATGGGTCATAGAGAGAAATGTTACATTAAGAGGGGTAATAATAATTTTTTTTTATTGGTTATTAGTATTTAGCTCATGCCCATGTAGCTTATTTATTTATTTGGACAGTTTTCTATACTGCCCTTTCCAGAGAGCAGGGGTGGTTTACTTGGAACAACAAGTTACATAGAACAGAATTGAACTATACATATTGAATCTTGCTAAATTGTAGACCTTGTAACAAATGAAACATTGTTGCAGTTTCTTTGAGTGTTATATAGTTTACTAGCAGGATAGGTATCGCTGCTGTTGTCAATTGTAAGTTATGCTTTTGCAGAGAGTATGCCTGATTAGGGGGTAGGGTGGGGTGACTAGGTGCTGTTGGTGTTCAATGAAGGGTCTTTAATTCCTTCGTATGTCTTTGAGTGATTGTAGTGAGTCTGGTAGCAAGTTCCAAAGTACTGGGGCTGTGTAGATGAATGATCTGTTGCTTGTTATTTGGTTTTGTGGATAGATGTAGGAATATTGAGGAGGTTCGACTTACTTTTCCTTCTGCTTCTGGTGTCAGATTGAACATTTATAAGGGATGTCAGACAGGCAGGTGCAATGTTGTTGAGCAGCTTGAATGTTGTAATTATCATTTTGTATGACTTGCTATTGGGAGCCAATGGGGATAACAGACTATATCACACCAATCTTGCATAAAGTGTGCCTTGGTTATGATTCTCCGAAACAATCCCCAGTGAATCACTCTTTTTTTTTCTTTTGTCGGATCACACGGAGGGAGGATAGGAATGGCATCCTAACCCCACCAGACGGGTGAAATCCATTTTATTCATTTAAAAGTTCTTTGATCAAGCAATTTAAATATTGGAAAAGCACCAACTTATCTCAAATGGTGAAGAAGAAAATCCAAACTCAGTCTGTGTAGCACACAGAAGCACGACGTGCACGTTTCGGGACCCCAGTCCCTGTATCAAGTGCTCAGATGAAAAGCATTCGTCTTCCAACAATAAGTGAGTGAATGGCGTTCATCCACTTTCAACTACCGGTCATACGCCGGCATCCAATCACTGAAAAGGACCAGTTATCCTACGATTGGCCAGCAAGAAACAGTCCATCAGCGAGGATAACCACTCACAAGGGAGGGGCAGTCCGATATCAAATCCCCTCACCAGTTGAATGAAGTTTCTCCATGAGGTGATGACCAATCTGCTGAGGAAAAACTCTGTCCCACTTGACAAAGAACCATCAATCGTAAAGGGGATATCCCACTGCAAGGGGAAACCCCTTACCCGATTGGCTCCCCTTACAATAAGCTTAACCACTCAATTTCACAGTTTAGACCCATAGGATGTATTGGCCCCAGCTCATAAATCCATCGTTGCTCACACCACTGCAGGCGAGCCGCCCAATCACCCCCTCTGGGATCATTAGGAATGTGGTCAATAACCGTCCAACATAGATCCCCAAACGAATGACCATGCTCTAAGCAATGTTTTACTATCAGGGCAGAAATGATCTTCTGGCGAATCCGGGAGGCATGCTCCGCCAGTCGAACCTTGATGGAACGTGTCATGTGATCCACATAAACCAAGGAACAGTTGCACTGGATCAAATAAACAACAAAAGTGGAGGTTCAGGTGGTCAACCATTTCCGCTGATAAGAGTGGTCGGTCTTAGGATGTATCCAGAGAACCCCAGAAAGGGTATTGGAACAAAAACTACAACTTCCACAAGGGGAATGACCCCTATATTCTCCCGGGCTCTTGGGTCTATCCAATAGAGTGGTAGATTTTACTAACATATCACGAAGACTTGAAGCTTTAGTAAAAGCAGGCATAAACGGATGGGCCAAACAGGAGTGTACTGAAAGAATCGACCAATGTTTGTGAAGAATCCTCATGACAGCATTGCTCCAAACCATGTAGGGAAAACCCCCCACTATCCGTCTGTCAGCAGAAGTGTCAGAAATGTCGGAACCAGACGGGGTAGGAAGCAGTAGCCAATCACGATGTGTATATCAGGCCCGTCTATAAGCTTGATCCACAACACGAAGGGGATACCCCCTAACTGTCAAATGTTCCCTTAAATCCCGAGCATGGTGTTTGAAATCAGAAAGAGAAGAACATAGGCGTCTTTCAGTACACTCCTGTTTGGCCCATCCAACTGAGCCCTTGTGGAAACATCTCCCCAGCTTTTCAAGAAAGCCTTTGGGAAATGCCACAATGCCAATTAGTGGAGGAGGGATAGTAAGGAAATCCACAGTACTACCTTTTAACTTTCGAAAGGGAGACTATGATAAAATGAGGAAAACAGTTAAGAAAAAACTAAAAGGAGCAGTTGCAAAGGTTAAAGACGTACATCAAGCTTGGGTGTGGTTGAAAAATACTATCTTGGAAGCCCAGACCAGCTGTATTTCACGCTTTAAGAAAAGTGGAAGGAAGTCCAAAAAACTGCCAGCATGGTTTAAAGGTGAGGTCAGAGAGGCTGTTGTTGCCAAAAAAGCATCTTTCAGGAAATGGAAAAAAGAGCCAAACGACGAAACCTGGAAACAGCACAAGCACTGGCAAGTCAAATGCAAGGCATTGATAAGGCAGGCAAAGAGAGAATTTGAGAAGAAGCTTGCTGCGGAAGCAAAAACGCGAAATAAAGACCTTTTCAAGTACATTCGTAGCAAAAAACCTGTGAGAGAGTCAGTTGGTCCATTAGATGATAAAGGGGTTAAAGGAGCACTAAGAGGCGACAAGGCGATAGCGGAGAGACTGAATGAATTCTTGCTTCGGTCTTTACTGAGGAAGATGTAGGGATGTTACCCATGACTGAAGTGGTATTTAAAGGTGCAGAAGAATTGAAGGAAATATCAATACATCGGGAAGATGTCTTACAACTATTAGATAAACTGAAGAGTAGCAAATCACCTGGGCCGGATGGTATACATCCAAGGGTGTTGAAAGAACTGAAATATGAGATTGCAGACCTGCTATCAGTAATCTGTGAACTATCATTAAAATCATCTCTAATACCTGGAGATTGGAGGATTGCCTATGTAACACCAATTTTTAAAAAGGGTTCCAGGGGTGATCCAGGAAACTACAGACCGGTGAGCCTGACGTCAGTACTGGGAAAAATGGTAGAAATCATCATAAAGAATAAAATTACTCAGCATGTAGATAGTCACAACCTAATGGGAGACAGCCAACATGGCTTTAGACAAGGAAGATCTTGTCTTACTAATCTGTTATGTTTTTTTGAAGGAGTGAATAAACAGGTGGACAAAGGTGAGTTGGTTGATATTGTGTATCTGGACTTTCAGAAAGCCTTTGACAAGGTCCCTCATCAGAGACTTTTGGCAAAACTAAAGAGTCATGGGATAGGAGGCAGTGTATTATTGTGGATCAGGAACTGGTTAAAAGATAGAAAGCAGAGGGTAGGGCTAAATGGCCAATTTTCCCAATGGAGAAAGGTGAATAGTGGTGTACCCCAGGGATCTGTGCTGGGTCCGCTGCTTTTTGACATATTCATAAATGACCTGGAAGGTGGAATAACGAGTGAGGTTATCAAATTTGCAGATGACACAAAACTATTTAAAGTTGTTTAAACCCAAGAGGATTGTGAAAAATTGCATGAGGATCTTGATAAATTGGAAGACTGGGCATCAAAATGGCAGATGAAATTTAATGTGGACAAGTGCAAGGTTATGCACCTAGGGAAGAACAACCCAAACTATGGTTACACGATGCAAGGTTCCACCACCCAGGAAAAAGATTTAGGCGTCATTGTGGATACCATGTTAAAACCCTCGGCCCAGTGTGCAGCGGCGGCCAAGAGAGCAAATAGAATGCTAGGTATGTTAAAGGAAAGGAATGGAAAAAAAACAAAAGATATTATAATGCCTCTATATCGTTCCATGGTGAGACCGCACCTTGAATATTGTGTGCAATTCTGGTCGCCGTATCTTAAAAAGGATATAGCGATTTTAGAAAAGGTTCAGAGAAGAGCCACCAAAATTTGTAAAGGGGATGGAAGGATACTCCTATGAAGAAAGGCTAAAAAGGTTAGGGCTCTTTAACCTGGAAAAGAGATGGCTGAGGGGAGATATGATAGAAGTCTATAAATTAATGAACGGAGTGGAACGGGTAAACGTAGATCGATTGTTTACGTAATCAGAACATAGTAAGACTAGGGGACATGCAATGAAGCTACAGGGTAAACTATTTAAGACTAATAAAAGAAAATATTTTTTCACTCAACGTGTAATCAAACTCTGGAATTTGTTACCGGAGGATGTAGTAAAGGCTGTTAGTGTAGCTGGGTTTAAAAAAGGTTTGGACAAGTTCCTTGAGGAAAGGTCCATAAACCATTATTAAGAAGTGACCGAAGATATCAATGCTTGACCCAGTACAAGCATTGTGGAACTTGTGTCTCTTGGGGAAACTGCTAGGTACATATGACCTAGATTGGCCACTGTTGGAAACAGAATACTGGGCTTGATGGACCTTGGTCTGACCCAGTATGGCATATCTTATGTTCTTATGTAGCATGAAAAAAGAAGGGTCAGAGGGTAAAGGTTGCTTATATCACCCAAAGGATTAGAGCCCAGCCTAGCTGAAGGCACTACACATTGCAGCTTGGAGAGGGAGTCCCACAGTAATGGACTGAAGACCAGGTGTCATCCTGGCAGAATATCTAACATTAGGACTAAGCATAGATTTACCAGAGAAGCCACCATGGCCCCTGATACTGTGCCATGACCCAGCCCACCAGCACAAGCCCAGACTACTCATAAGCAAGGGCGATACAGTCCACCACCCAGGAGGACAGTGTTCACTTGGTCACCACTGCCCCCTAGCCAACTGGGGTCATAAGAAATAAAAAGCTGAGCAGTTTTACAGTAGCCCTGCAAATATAAAATGTAAGACAAAGACCTCTTACAGTCCAAGATATGACAGACTGTCTGCACCCTGCTGGCATGAGGCCATGGGAAGAAGATAAGTAGCACCACCTCCTAGTTGGAGGGGAAAGGACGATACCACCTTTCGAAGGAATTTGTGGTGTGTGTGTAGTACAGCCATGTTCCTGTAGAATCTGGTATATGGCGCCTCTGCCACTACATAAGAACATAAGATATGCCATACTGGGTCAGACCAAGGTCCATCAAGCCCAGTATCCTTTTTCCAACAGTGGCCTATCTAGGTCATGCATACCTAGCAGTTTCCCCAAAAGACACAGGTTCCACAATGCTTGTACTGGGTCAAGCATTGATATCCCGTGTCCCTTCTTAATAATGGTTTATGAACCTTTCCTCCAGGAACTTGTCCAAACCTTTTTCTAACCCAGCTACACTAAACAGCCTTTACTGATAACAAACAGTCAATCTGCGTTTACCCATTCCACTCCGTTCATTAATTTATAGACTTCTATCATATCTCCCCTCGGCCGTCTCATTTCCAGGTTAAAGAGCCCTAACCTTTATAGCCTTTCTTCATAGGAGTATCCTTCCATCCCCTTTACCATTTTGGTGGCTCTTCTCTGAACCTTTTCTAATGACGCTATATCCTTTTTAAGATACAGCGACCAGAATTGCACACAATATTCAAGGTGCGGTCTCACCATGGAACAATATAGAGGCATTATAATATCTTTTGTTTTATTTTCCATTCCTTTCCTTAGCATTCTATTTGTTCTCTTGGCCACCGCTGCACACTGGGCCGAGGGTTTTAACATGTTATCCACGATGATGCCTAAATCTTTTTCCTGGGTGGTGGTTCCTAACGTGGAACCTTGCTTCGTATAACCATAGTTTGGGTTGTTCTTCCCTAGGTGCATAACTTTGCACTTGTCCACATTAAATTTCATCTGCCATTTTGATGCCCAGTCTTCCAATTTATCAAGATCCTCTTGCAATTTTCCACAATCCTCTTGGGTTTTAACAACTAGTTTTGTGTCATCTGCAAATTTGATAACCTCACTCCTTATTCCCTTTTCCAGGTCATTTATGAATGTCAAAAAGCAGCACAGATCCGTGGGGTACACCACTATTCACCTTTCTCCATTGGGAAAATTGGCCATTTAGCCCGACCCACTGCTTTCTATCTTTTAACCAGTTCCTGATCCACAATAGTACACTGCCTCGTATTCCATGACTCTTTAGTTTTGCTAAAATACTCTGATGAGGGACCTTGTCAAAGGCTTTCTGAAAGTCCAGATACACTATATCAACTGACTCACCTTTGTCCACCTGTTTATTCACACCTTCAAACAAACATAACAGATTAGTAAGACAATATCTTCCTTGTCTAAAGCCATGGTGACTGTTTCCCATTAGGCCATGACTATCTACATGCTGAGTAATTTTGTTCTTTATGATGGTTTCTACCATTTTTCCCAGTACTGACGTCAGGCTCACCGGTCTGTAGTTCCCGGTTCACCACCTTTCTAAAAATTGGCAATCCTCCAATCTTCAGGTATTACAGATGATTTTAATGAAAATTCACAGATTACTAATAGCAGGTCTGCAATCTCATATTTCAGTTCTTTCAACACCCTTGGATGTATGCCATCTGGCCCAGGTGATTTGCTACTCTTCAGTTTAATAGTTGTAATACATCTTCCCCATGTATCGATATTTCCTTCAATTCTTCCGCACCTTTAAATACCATTTCAGTCATGGGTAACATCCCTACCTCTTCCTCAGTAAAGACTGAAGCAAAGAATTCATTCAGTCTCTCCGCTATCGCCTTGTCGCTTCTTAGTGCTCCTTTAACCCCTCTATCATCTAAAGGACCAACGTACTCTCACACAGGATTTTTTGCTATGAATGTACTTGAAAAAGTCTTTATTTCGCGTTTTTGCTTCTGCAGCAAGCTTCTTCTCAAATTCTCCCTTTGCCTGCCTTATCAAGGCCTTGCATTTGACTTGCCAGTGCTTGTGCTGTTTCCAGGTTTCATCGTTTGGCTCTTTTTTCCATTTCCTGAAAGATGCTTTTTTTGGCAATAGCCTTTCTGACCTCACCTTTAAACCATGCTGGCAGTTTTTTAGACTTCCTTCCACTTTTCTTAAAGCATGGAATACAGCTAGTCTGGGCTTCCAAGATAGTGGTTTATAACAACACCCAAGCTTGATGTAAGTCTTTAACCTTTGCAACTGCTCCTTTTAGTTTTTTCTTAACTATTTTCCTCATTTTATCATAGTCTCCCTTTCGAAAGTTAAAAGGTAGTACTGTGGATATCCTTACTATCCCTCCTCCACTAATTAAATCAAACGTGATCATGCTATGATCACTATTGCCAAAAGGCCCCAACACCCTTATCTCTTGCACAAGATCTGGTGTTCCACTAAGGACTAGGTCTAATATGGCTTCCCCTCTGGTCGGTTCATGAACCAGCTGCTCCAAGAAGCAGTCATTTATTTCATCTAAGAACTTTATCTCCCTAGCATGTCCTGCTGTGACACTGAGCCAGTCGATACTGGGGTAATTGAAATCACCTATTATTACTGCGCTGTAACTTTTGTTAGTTTCCTTGATTTCTTTGAGCATTTCATCATCCATTTGTTCATTCTGGCCAGGCGGTCGATAGTACACCCCCACTGCCATCACCTTCCCCTTCCCCTTCCCCTTTTTACATGGAATTTCAATAGATAGAGATTCTACAGCAAATTTTGTTTCCTGCAAAACTTTAATCCTTTCTGACTCAAAGCCCTCTCTAACATAGAGAGCAACCACTCCACCAATTTGATCAGCTCTCTCATTACAATATAGTTTGTACCCAGGTATCACAGTATTCCACTGGTTGTCCTCCTTCCACCCTGTCTTTGATATTCCAATCATAACTAACCTCTCATTTAGTGCTATATATTCTAACTCTCCCATCTTATTTTTTAGACTTCAAGCATTTTAGAGACTGTATTTTATTCATATTAATCTGGCTATTGGTAGACATGGGTAATTTGGGATCTTTAAGCTGTGTCTGCTCCATACTCGAGGGCATTTGGGCTACTTTACTCTTTTTTGGAACCTCTCTGCTTTTGGTAGTATCCTTCAAGGATACATTCTTCTGAATCATGTGCTCTTGGGCGACTGTCGGCTTTCCCCTATTATCTAGTTTAAAAGATGCTCTATCTCCTTTTTATAGGTTAATGCCAGCAGCGTGGTTCCATCCCGGTTAAGGTGAAGCCCATCCCTTCGGAAGAGCCCCTCCTTTCCCCAGAATGTTCCCCAGTTCCTAACAAATCCAATACCCTCATCTCTGCACCATTGTCTCATTCACGCATTGAGACGCCAGAGCTCTGCCTGCCTTTTGGGTCCTGCGCGTGGAACAGGAAGCATTTCGGAGAACGCTACCCTGGAAGTTCTGGATTTCAACTTCCTACCTGAAGGCCTAAATTTAGCCTCCAGAACCTCCCTACCACATTTTCCTATGTCATTGGTTCTGACCTGTACCAAGACAGCAGACTCCTCCCCAGCACTATCTAAGACTTTATCTAGGTGGCATGTGAGGTCCGCTACCTTCACACCAGGCAGGCATGTTACCAGGCGATCCTCACATCCACCAGCCACCTACGTGCCTAATGATCGAATCACCAACTATAACGGCTGTCCTAACCCTTCCCTCATGGGCACATGGCCCTGGAGAAACTTCCTCCGTGCGAGAGGGTTTTACATCACCTGGAGGACAGGTCCTAGTTACAGGATCACTTCCTGTCACACCAGGGTGATGCTCTCCTGTCACTTGACCTCTCTCCTCCATGGCAACAGGGATGCTGCCCGACTGGAGGTCTCGTCTATGTTTTCCAAGTCTGCTACAGAATGAGAAATGCTTCTGCTACCATGTGAGATGGATGGGGCTGACAGAAGCAGGGCAACTGGTGGTTATGCAGGCTAGCAAAAGAGGTCCACTTATGGGGTCCCCCAGTATTAGAAGAGCCAAGTGGCTACTCTAGGGTCCAGCTACCACTCCTGTAGTTGGAGGACACTGCTGTTTTTCTGCCAGGGTATTATACTTGCCTGGTAGGTATACAGTCCGTAGGAGTAGTCCATGACAAATTGCATAGGAGCAGCGTGTCATCGCTTCATGGCAGAGGGCGCAAGAGCTCATGTCTGCCTGCTTGTTGACGTAGAACATTGCCACTTGATTGTCTGTTTGGATCAGCACAGACTGGTGCCTCAGGCAGTAGCAGAAAGCATGAAAATATATATTAGAACATAAGAAATGCCATACTGGGTCAGACCAAGGTCCATCAAGCCCAGTATCCTGTTCCCAACAGTGGCCAATCTAGGTCATACATACCTAGCAGTTTCCCCAAAAGACACAGGTTCCACAATGCTTGTACTGGGTCAAGCAGTGATATCCCGTGTCCCTTCTTAATAATGGTTTATGAACCTTTCCTCCAGGAACTTGTCCAAACCTTTTTTTAAACCCAGCTACACTAACAGCCTTTACTACATCCGCCAGTAACAAATGCCAGAGTTTGATTACACGTGGAGTGAAAAAATATTTTCTTTTATTAGTCTTAAATAGTTTACCCTGTAGCTTCGTTGCATGTCCCCTAGTCTTTCTATATTCTGATAACAAACAATCAATCTACATTTACCCATTCCACTCCGTTCATTAATTTATAGACTTCTATCATATCTCCCCTCAGCCGTCTCTTTTCCAGGTTAAAGAGCCCTAACCTTTTTATCCTTTCCTCATAGGAGTATCCTTCCATCCCCTTCACCATATTGGTAGCTCTTCCCTGAACCTTTTCTAATAATGCTATTGCCCAAAGCTCCAGGAGGTTGATTTGCTGGTTGTCCTTAGCTTGTGACCAGCTGCCCTGAGTGCAAAGTTCTTCACAGTGGGCACCCCATCTCAGCAGGGGGGGGGGCATCCAAATGAGCGAACCGTTCATAGACTTGGAATTTGGAAGGGCAAACTACTTGAAGGTGTTGCGGATTTTGCCATCAAGTCAGATTCTGCAAACTGGTGAGTCACAGAGTGCCTTAGAGTCAGTCTGTGTCCACTGGTCTCAAAGGCACCACTGAGTGATCCTTATGTGCAGATGGGCATCTGGGGTACCATGGAGGTCATGTGCCCAAGTAGGCACAGTGAGAACAGATACCAAGGGGCAGTGTTGTATATCTGCAGCTAGGATGCTGACACAGTTGGCCTGGTCCAGGGGGAGGAAGGTCTTTGCCTGAATAGTGTCCAGCTTTGCCCTTTTGAACTCAACATGGTGTTGGAAGGAGATGGGTCTTGGGGTGGTTTAACATGAACTCCAGATGTTGTAGGAAGTGTATGGTGCATGCTGTAGCTTGATGCACCTCTGTGGCTATGCCTCCTTTTATGAGCTAGTTGTCCAGGTAGGGGAAGACAAATACCATTACTGCCAGACATTTGGTGAAGACCCTGGGGCAAACGCCACACCAACAAGTACCACCTTGTATGGGTGGTGACCTCCCTCCACCATGAAGGAGAGGTGGTGCCTGTGGCTGGGGTGAACAAGGATGGGTGTATAGCCAATTTCCCTGTTGGAGGTAAGGCAACAACATTCCAAGGGAGAAAATCTTGAACTTCTCCCTTACCAGGAACTTCTTCAGGTTCTGCAGGTACAGTATGGGCCTTAGGCCCCCCTGTCTTTCTTGGCATGAGAAAATACCCTTTGCACCTGAGATGCTGGGGTACTGGTTCTACTGCCTTGTCCTTAAGAAGACCTGTGAGTTCCTGCAGTAGAAGGTCCTGATGAAGGGGGGCGGGGGGCTTTCCCAGAAAGTAAGGAGGTGTCTGTGCCAGGTGGAGAAGGTAGCCCTCCTTGACCACCTGAAGTGCCCAGCAATCAGTGATGGCTAGTCACCTGTGGGCATAGTAGATCAGAAGTCCCCCTGTGGGCTGCTGTCCTTGGGGTGGAGAGGCTATGCCCAAGGAGTCAAAACCCACCCCCAGGCTGGGCCAGAGCCAGCACCTGGGGCTTGGGAGCCTTCTGCTTACAAGGGCCTTGTCCATGTCCCTTGGCCTGCTAACCCTGCTCGGGAGGCACCTGAGCCCTTTTGTGAGTATATAGCCCCATCTAGAGGCTGTTACCTGTACAGCAATACTATTGTTATATTTTTTCTTTTGGCAGAACACATTGGGACTGTGCAGAAAGTTGGCAATTCTATTTTCTTGGCTTTCCACGGAGGAGATTTTTCATAAGCTGAGTTCTCCACTCTGCCTGGTGCGTTCAGTTTTTTGGGATCTACCGCTGAACTTTCGCAACAGAGCTCTAAGAACATTCTGAACATCCTATACTGTTGTACAGTTTAGCATGGCAGCCAAGAATACTTACGCTACTGCGCTGTCCAAATTTTCTAGGAAAACTGATCAGTCCACTTCCAATCTCACGTCTGGGGTTACTGGATCTTCTACTGTGTCCTCTGAACCTGCTGCTACTCAGTCTATGGGTGCTCAACCAGTTTCTAAGGCGGATTTGCTAGAAATCATACAAGAACTGCGTTCCTTCCGTCTTGAATTCTCTAAAGCTATTTCAGATCTTCGTTCTGATTTTAAATCTCTAGATGATCGTGTCACTCAAACGGAACTGCAGATTGGAGAACAAATGGATTCCACGGTGGAGCTTCAATCTAAGAGTTATAAGTTGGAGCAATTCACAGCGGATATGAAGGAGCGGCAGGATGATCTTGAAAATAGACAGCGGAGAAACAACATCAGAATTTGGGGGGTACCAGAGTCTTCCACTTCTGCTGGTAGCCTAGTTTCATTAGTTCAAGAGATATACGCTTTTTGTGTGCCAGTGAGTGAGACTCCAGTGCAAATAGAAAGAGTGCATAGGAGTGGTAGTGGGAAGGCTGGAGGAGATATTAGAACATGTCCCATCATAGCTTGTTTCAAATACTCTGCAGATAAAGCTGAGCTAATGAGAGTGCTTCGTGGAAAATGGTCTTTTTTCTTTAGGGACTGGGAGCTTCAAATTTACCAGGATCTATCAGCCTATACACTGGAAAGACGTCGGAGTTTGTCAGACGGCTGCCTGGGTGCGAATCTTCACAGTCTTGGCAAGTGCATATATCTATATGATTTGCAAGGTATTGTGGGCAATGTAGTTCATTCACACCAGACACAGCTGCTGACAATAATTTAGTTGTGCTCTTGGGTAAAGCCAATAAGATATTTATTTATGGGGTTATTTCTCCCAACACAGATATGCTTGGTAGCACATAAATTAGGTTACTTGCTTTCAGTGTTAACTTGGAAAAACAAAGTCAAAATCAGGAAAACAACAAATGAAAAGCCACAAAGCAAGAAACAAACTGTTCTTTTCAGGTTAACTTCTGATTACTTCCCACATAGATACAGAAGTGATTCTCTCCTAGCTCACAAGCAATTAGGTAAGGCTTAATTGCTAGCAGTTACCAGCTGAAACCCCTTAGCTGGCTTGCCTTCCACTGTGTGGGTCAAATCCTGCTTCAGGAGCTTTTCTGAGTAGATTAAAGAACAAATTTGTATTTCTTTGTGATGGTTGCTGTACTTTATAACAGAAAGTTACCAACAGAGTTTAGATAGAGAGCAGTCCATATAAACAGGATCCTCATCTGCTATTATTCCCCCTTGTTCAACAAGCATGGGTTCAATATCATGGATTGGCACAGATGAATCTCTCAATGGAGCATTTTCAGGAGAATACTTGTTTCCCTGCTGTCTTTCAAGGTTATAGCTAGGGCATAGATCAGTGTTCATACCTGAGCTTCCATTGCTGCTAGGGTTCCTCTCTATATAGCCTGGCCAGTATGTAGTCCACTGGATCTCTCTTCACATACCTTCTGGCACGGGTCCTAGGGTCCCTTCCACGTGCAGCCGTCTCCCTCACAGGTACCCTCTGGAGATTCCTAGCTCTGCAGCACCATTCCTCTGGCTTTCCCCAGTCCAATGGTGTATGCTGGCCCTTGGAATACCTCCCAGTATACGTACTGCTTTGGACTCTTCTAGACCTCTCAAAGACTTTTCTCCTCTTTCTTCCAGAGGGTTTCTTTCCCTCTCTGTCCGTCCGGTTTGGCTTCTGCTTCTGATGATCCTTCAGATGAAACTGATGATCAAACTCAAGCTGATTCTCAGGATACTGAGGACAATTCTCTGGATATCCAAGGTGATCATGAAGATGGTCATCTGTAGAATAAACTCTACTCTTATTCTGCTTAGATGAGTGCTCCTCCCTAACACAGCACAGCTGTGCTGAATCAGGCCCTGCCCTTTGAGATGAGTGCTTAGGGATTACCTCATAGCCCTCCTGATTGAACAGCCTCCTAATGGCTGTTGGAAAGCTGGTGCATTCTGGGACTGGTAGTCTTTTATGGTAAAATTCTGTTTTCTTATTTCTACCAGAACTGACAGGTTGCTTGTTCAGAGTCACTTCACCTTTTCTATAGCTCCTTCCTGAGCTATGATAAGCTTCCTTATCACATACCCCCCTGCTTAAGTTATTACGGACTGGTTTAACTGGTGAAACTTCTTTCCTACAGTCCGTAATACCTACGAGAGTGTTATCATTTTGAAGCTCACTTACTTCCTGACTGGCTTCAGGGACATTATTATTTACAGGCCTCTCCTTCCAAGACTTAAGTACATTAATATGGTAGGTCTGCCTACGCCCTCTTGCATTTTCTACCACATAAGATACTGGGCTCACTTGTTTAACAACCTTCCATGGCCCTTTCCACTGTACTTCAAATTTTGGAGCTGTACCTGCTACTTGAACCAAAACCTTTTCACCAATGCTTAATTGGCGGCTTTTGGCCTTCCTATCATACCACCCTTTCTGGCGCACTTGACTGTCCTGCAGGTTCCTCTCAGCAACCTGCGACGTCCTTTTCAAACGTGCTCTCAAGTCACGTAGAAACAGTGGCACCTCCTGACTTCCTGGTTCAGGATCAATCCATTGTTCCCTCAAAATATCTAACAAACCCCGTGGAGCCCTACCATACATCAATTCATATGGAGTTACACCTAGGGACACCTGAATTCTTTCCCTGCAGGCATATAAGGCAAAGGGCAATAACATATCCCATTCTTTTACCTCTCCTGCTAACCCCCTTCTCAACATTTGTTTGAGAGTTTGGTTGAATCTCTCCACCAAACCGTTTGATTGTGGATGGTAGGCTGAGGTTTTCACGTGATGAATGCCAAAGGCATCCCAGACCTGGGCCAAATATTTGGATACAAAATTGGACCCTCGGTCAGTCAACACCTCTCTTGGGAATCCCACTTCACAAAACAATTTTACTAGCTCTAAAGCTATTGTTTTTGCAGAAACATTCCTCAATGGTATGGCCCAGGGAAACCTTGTTGCCTGATCTATCATAACTAGGATGTATTGGAAACCTCGGGGCGTTTTGACTAATGGGCCTACAATATCCATGGCAATGCGACCAATTGGGTCTGTGATAATTGGCATGGGAATCAATGGCACCACCGGTGGGTGAGCCGCTGTAACTCGCTGACACGCTGGACATGCAGCACAAAACTGGGCAGTTTCTTTGAAAATACCTGGCCAGTAAACACGCATAAGTATTTGATCCAGCGTTCCTTGCATCCCTTTATGACCTCCCACTGGATGATCATGTGCTAGTCTAAGTACTAGCCCTTTGAAAGTTGTGGGTACCACCAATTGTTTACGTATGGTCCCATTCCTGGGGTCCTGACTCTCTCTATATAATATATCATTATCTAGTCTGAATCTGGGCAATTCCTCCCTGACCTCCTGAGCATACTTAAAAGCTCGGGTGAGAGCTTGATCAGCTCGCTGCTCTTGTGGAAAGTTAGGAAACTTTGACACTAACTCAGCTGGCACCCAGGGTAAACTTTGACCAGCTAATATCTCAGCCCTACCCTTTGCTCTGCAAAGTCTCTCACGCCGCTTTTGTGCTTTCAACTTTCTTACTTTACCAGATGATGGGGTTATTAAATCATCATGAGAGGGTAAGTCTCCTAATAACTCTGCCTGCTCCCCTTCCTCCTTCTGCTGGCTCTTTATCTTAGCCTGCGAGCGGGTGGATACAAGGCCCCTCTTATTACCCATAGTTTGGCCTTCTGGAAGCTGAACCATCTTTTTAGCTTGGGACTGAGGACTTCCAAAGAAAGGCCCGGGAGCTATTTCCATTATTAAACCTTCTCCCTCCTTCTTTCCTAGCCCTTCCACTAGACCCTGCTTAAATCTTGGCCAGTCCTTTCCTAGAACCAAATCAAAGGGTAGCCTAGGCACCACTGCTACCAGGACTTCCTCTTGTTCCCCCAGGCACTTAACCTTTAGCCTATAGGTGGGATGTGATGTTGCAGCACCATGAATGCATCCGATGTGAACTTGGCTTTCAGGGGTTCTAGGCACAAATCCTTCTTGGGCCTCTATTCTCTTCCAAAGCCTTTCTGACATCATACTCTGGTCTGCCCCAGAGTCTAACAAAGCATTTATGGTAATTCCTTGCACATCAACCGTCAAAAGAAATCCTTCTTTGGGCTGTTTTAAATCCAGACCCATTAAGCTAGTGTGTGACTGGCATCCCTTCTCTAAATGTCCCCAGCTTCCATACTTGAAACATTTCTTTTCACTCCCCTGTGTCATCTGGTTTGGCACAGTACATTTATTTTCAGAAATATTTTTAACTATTTTCTTTTCTGATACAGCACAACTTGCCTCAGCACCTATCTTCAGAGGGCCACCCATTCTATGGCAAGCCTGCGTGGCTCCCAAGAATCTCTCTGCTAGCATGGTTGCCTCTCCAAGATTTTGGCAATTTTGCTGTATAAGGAAAGTGTGCAGATCTTTAGACACCGCAGACATGAATTGTTCAAGCATTATAATATCTAATAACATTTCTACTGTCTTTTGCTCAGGCTCCAACCATTTTACAGCTAAACCTCTGATTCTCTGACTCAGAGCCCTGGGTGTTTCACCCACTCTCAATGTAACAGCTCTAAACATTCGCCTATACTCTGAAATAGACAACCCTAGGCGATCTCTAATAGCAGCCTTTACATCCTTATAATTCAAAGCCTGGGCTGCTGGCATTGCTCTGTAAGCTGCAAGCGCCTCTCCAGTTAATGAGGTGGCCAGCCTTACTGCCCACTGGGTCTCTGGCCATGCTAATGCCTGTGCCACTCTTTCAAAAGACTCTAGAAAATCATCAACATTATCATCTGGAGTTAGCTTCCCAAAACTAAATGCCCCAATCCCTTGATTGAGTCCCACACTGTCCACATGTAGTGTACCAGTATTTACTGCTGGTCTTACATCTGTTCCACTTTGGTTCTGCAGCTGAACTAGGGCTTGCACCAGATCAAGCACTGGCTTCTGCTGGTCCATTATGGCTTTCATAGCAGTGTCCTGAGCCTGCTGTGCTAGCTCCTGTTGCCTGCTAAACTGTGCTGCCATCCAGCTAGCTATCTCCCTCGGATCCATCTTGATCCCTGCAAGAAACAAAGAAAAAAACAAACCAAAGTGCACCACCTCCCAAACAGGTGTGTTTTTTTCTACTTTTTTTTTTTTTCAATTACCCCTGTGCTTACTCCCATCCACCACTAGACATGCCCAGGTACTTATTACCTTGTCTCAGTGATGAATCCAGCTCTGCACAGGGTCTTTTCCTCCTGGGACATCCACTTCTCCTCCAAAGTGCAGTTGAGGGAAAATCTTTTTTTCCAGCTTTAAACTTGAACTTTTAGTTGTAATCCTCAGCAAGTAAATCCCCTATGTGCAAAAGCAATCCGAAAAACTACGCCATTTGTCAGACGGCTGCCTGGGTGCGAATCTTCACAGTCTTGGCAAGTGCATATATCTATATGATTTGCAAGGTATTGTGGGCAATGTAGTTCATTCACACCAGACACAGCTGCTGACAATAATTTAGTTGTGCTCTTGGGTAAAGCCAATAAGATATTTATTTATGGGGTTATTTCTCCCAACACAGATATGCTTGGTAGCACATAAATTAGGTTACTTGCTTTCAGTGTTAACTTGGAAAAACAAAGTCAAAATCAGGAAAACAACAAATGAAAAGCCACAAAGCAAGAAACAAACTGTTCTTTTCAGGTTAACTTCTGATTACTTCCCACATAGATACAGAAGTGATTCTCTCCTAGCTCACAAGCAATTAGGTAAGGCTTAATTGCTAGCAGTTACCAGCTGAAACCCCTTAGCTGGCTTGCCTTCCACTGTGTGGGTCAAATCCTGCTTCAGGAGCTTTTCTGAGTAGATTAAAGAACAAATTTGTATTTCTTTGTGATGGTTGCTGTACTTTATAACAGAAAGCTACCAACGGAGTTTAGATAGAGAGCAGTCCATATAAACAGGATCCTCATCTGCTATTATTCCCCCTTGTTCAACAAGCATGGGTTCAATATCATGGATTGGCACAGATGAATCTCTCAATGGAGCATTTTCAGGAGAATACTTGTTTCCCTGCTGTCTTTCAAGGTTATAGCTAGGGCATAGATCAGTGTTCATACCTGAGCTTCCATTGCTGCTAGAGTTCCTCTCTATATAGCCTGGCCAGTATGTAGTCCAGTTCTTATGTCCAGCCTTCCAATCCAGATCCCTGGACACTGGATCTCTCTTCACATACCTTCTGGCACGGGTCCTAGGGTCCCTTCCACGTGCAGCCGTCTCCCTCACAGGTACCCTCTGGAGATTCCTAGCTATGCAGCACCATTCCTGTAAGAGTTTCAAGTAACAAACATGATACATTTCATGAGTAATGTTCGCAATAGAATGGCCAGGCTTACATTTACCTTTACTTAATGTAGATAAATATTTTTCAGTCTCTTTCTGAATTTTGCCCAATTGCTTATTTATGAACATTGCATATATCCTGGTGGGTATCATAATAAAGATATGGGGGTGGGAGGGAAGTGGGTTTGTTGTCAATGAGCAACAAAATGACTAAATTAATCAGCTCCCCGGTAAACGTCTTTGATAAATCTGAAACCCATGCTGGCTATGACTTACTACAGAAACTC
Source organism: Ichthyophis bannanicus (assembly GCA_033557465.1). Lineage (NCBI taxonomy): Eukaryota > Metazoa > Chordata > Amphibia > Gymnophiona > Ichthyophiidae > Ichthyophis > Ichthyophis bannanicus. The sequence continues at coordinate 280,293,541 of CM066041.1, forward strand.
CACTTTCTCATTTAATAATGTTTTATGGTTTTGTTTTCAAGAAACCTGGTGCAGAGGACTTAGGGCATGAGCTGAAAGAGAAACCACAGAAAGAAGAACTTTAAATTTCTGAAGGTTGCGATTTGATTCCAGATAACAAAGTCTCAGTTCTTTCATTACAGCCTGTTGATAATATAACATGAAATGAAAGGTCCTTCTCTATGGAACTCTCTTCTCTCTCTCTGTCAGGAATCTTCCTTCCCTAAGCTCAAAAAGGGTCTCAAAATGGATGCGTCCAAATCTCCTTTCCCCAAGCTTCTATCAGCTAAGCCCTCCCTTCAGGCTTTTTACTCCCCTCCTCTCCCCCCACTCCCCTCCCCTCCCCTCCCCTCCCCCCCCCCCCGCTCCCCTCCCCCCCTTCTTCTGGGCTTCACATGCTCTTTATTCTCGCCCCATACAGTCTCCTGAAGGGTTGTACTCTCCGCTATTCTTCTCTTCCTTTTCCCGCTGTTCTCTTCATTCTCAAGATGATATTTTGCATTATTGTAATCCGCCCTGATGACTGTCCAGGAAGTCTTTGGAATGCCACTCAGCTATATTCGGTCCTTCAAACTCTCTCTAACATTTGGTCCTCCCCCCACCTTCTCTGCTTGCCGCCTCCTTTGTTTCAAAGGTTCAGGATCTTCACGCCACTCTTCCTATCTGTCCCCCCCCCCCAACTTGCATCACCTCCCCCTTCTATTTCCCTTTCACATGTTTAGACATCTTTTCGTCCACTCACCACTGCAGAACTGTCTGTCCATCGTGGAAAGCAAACTGCTCTTTGGACACAGTACCCTCCTCCTGGTTCTTAGAACCTTCCCTCACCTTTCTGCCCTTCCTACTCGAAATGTTAAACACTAGCCTCTCCTCTGGCACCTTTCCTGCTCCACGGAAACATGTCCTACTCCGTCCACTTCTATAAAAAAAATAATAATAACTCTCTATCCTCTTGACACAGCCCACTATTGCCCAGTCTCCAACCTTCCTTTTATCTCTAAAATCCTTGAAAAAGCAGTCTTCTCTCAGCTTGTCCACCACCTTGACTCCATTCATTTTCTCATCCCTGGCAGTCCGGTTTGTCCAAGTCACAGTGTTGAGACATTCATCCTCTCTTTCCTGAATGAAATTCACATAGTGCACGATCATGGTGATCTTTCCTTGGCAGTATCCCTGGATCTCTCTGCAGTTTTTGACCTTGTCAATCACTCTGTTCTTCTCTCTCGCCTCCGGGATGTGTGCCTCAGGGGCTGTGTCTTCTCTCTCACCTCCGGGATGTGTGCCTCAGGGGCTGTGTCTTCTCTCTCGCCTCCGGGATATGTGCCTCAGGGGCTGTGTCTTCTCTCTCGCCTCCGCGATGTGTGCCTCAGGGGCTGTGTATTTCGCTGGTTTCACTTCTTTCTTTTTTGACGTTCTTTCTCGGTTTTCTCAGGTGATACCTCCTTTGACCCTGTCTCTCTCCCCTGTGGTGTTCCACAGGGCTCAGTTTTTGCCCCTCTTCTATTTAACATCTTTCTGGCACCACTCACCTTATTTATCCAACAGCTAGAGATTTTGGCATACTATGACACTGATGATGATGTTCTCCTATATCACACCAGTCCCCTTCAACCGGATCTCTCCCCCATTAATGCCTGTCTGTCTGAGATTTCCTCCTGGCTCTCCCAGAACAGTCTCCATCTCAATGTGTCTAAAACCACTACTATGTCATTTTCCTTGGTTCCCTCTCCCGCAGTGGCCCCAGTTCTTTCTGGTTCATCTCTTCCTTTGATTTCCTCTTTCCGCTACCTCGGAGTGATTCTTGACTCTGCCTTAACCTTTCGTGACCACATCTCATTGCTCACATGGCATTCCTTCTATCTTTGACAGATCTGCACCATCCACTCCTTCCTTTCCACTACTGCTCTGACCACTCTTTTGCTGTCCCTTGTCATGTCTCACCTCAACTTCTGCAACCTTGCCCTCGCCAGTGTTCCTCAATCCCAATTACACCGCCTACAAATGATACAAAATAGTGCTGCTAGACTCCTTTTTCATGCCATTTGACGCAATCACATCGGTCCGCTACTTATTCAGCTATACTGGCTTCCTATTGACTATTGCATCCGTTACAAGGTTCTCATGCTAGTCCACCACACTATCTACACTCAGACACCACAGTATCTAGCTGACCTGTTAGTTTCATACTCCAACCCGTAGCCTCCACTCAGCTCACGTCAACTGGTTATATCTCCCATCTCCATCACGTGCACACCTACACTCCACCCGCCACTGCTTTTTTCTTTCTGGGTCCCTCCCTTTGGTTTTCCCTTCCCAGCATTCTCCGTCTGGAAACAGTTTTTCCCAGATTCAAGTTACTACTGAAAACTCACCTCTTCTGTTCCGCTTTTGATCTTTCCCCTACCTTCCTTTGAGGACCTCTCTCCCCCCTAAGAATCCCTGTCCATTTTATAAATGTCCTTTGTCTCTGTGTCTCTTTCCTATCTTATATTGTAGTTCCTTTTTCCAATTCAGCTTTAGCCACTTCCTGTAATTTGTACATTGTACACCGCCCTGGTGTTATGAAGGTGCGATCTATCAAATAACTGAATAAACATAAACACAATAAATAAAATCACAAAATATTGTTTTATTAGAGCCTTTCGGAATGCAACTTGTTTTATCTTGTTGCAACCAGATTTCCTGAAATGATCAAAGTGCAATAAGGCATTTGCTGTCTTGCTTGTAGTACACGGACACCACTCAATGTACCTCTGTTTCATCCCAGAAAACATGGTCTTTCCTAGAATTTATTTATTTATTTTATTTAACAGGTTTATACTGCTCATTAAGTCAAAGTGATTTACATTAAAACTCAACTGTTACATTACAACAAAGGAATCAAACTCTGAGAACTTTAACAAGGGTATGAAACTCAGGGTTTAGCAAGGAACATTGGATATGGTCCATGAAGTTTCTGGGTTAAGTGATATTTCCACAGTCGTCAATGAATAGGAAGGTTTTGAGTTTCCTATGGAAGTCCTTTGTGTCTGCAGTTGACCTCGGGTCCTCTGGTAACATATTCCATATTGTTGGCGCTGCTATGGAAAATGTCCTGGTGCAGGTGGCCTGTTTACTTCTTGCCTTGTTTTTTGGGAGTATTAAGTGGTTTATGGTATTGGACCTTCTAGATCTGTTTCCTTGGTCTCGTGTTATGAGTGATTGGAAGGTGTCAGCTGTTGTACGGTGAATGATTTTGAGAGAATGATCTTGTATTTTATACGGGCATGTATCGGGAGCCAGTGGAGCTGTTTCAGGATGGGAGTGATAACTTTTTATATTATAGAGACAGAAAGATGAGATTTATATTTTCAGGAATCCTCAGGCCTATTTGAAAACACAAAAAGTAATCTATTTAGGATGCAAATCAAATGAAGATTAAGCAAATATTCTTAAAAGATGACAGAAACAAGGCTTCATTTTCCTGAAAGTTACTTACCAATGGACTAGAGACAGTATAAACAGTGGTGCAACTGGATATTTTGCACTTGAGGTTTGGCATTCTTGTCTGTTGACCCCCTCTGTCCCACCCTATAGTGGACTTCAATGTTTTTAGCTCCCTTCTTCCCCTCCCCCCTTCCCTCCCCCCCGCCCACCTTGCCAACATGGGCCTACATGTTTCTCTCTAGATGTTCCTGTTGCCTCCACTCACCTTGTAGCTCTTTAACTGGAATAAGCTCTTTGAGTTGGTCCAGTAGGAGTGGGTGACTGCAGGACACATGCTTACAGGTTCTGTCTTTCCCTCATGCATGTGCTTCCTGATTGCAAAGGCCTGTGCATGAAGAGTGATTGGATCCGTGATCACATACTGGCTCAGGCCCGCATTCACTAACAGCTCTCACTGCTTCTGCTGAACTTAGGACCAACCAGACCACTCTTCTTTTTGTCTTTAAAAATGATGAAGTGATGGGAGGCTGCAAGGTCAAGGAGAGCAATGGTGCTCTGTGTCCTGGACAGCTGATCTGCTGGCCCCATCTTTAATTATGTCACTGAATATAAACATAACATATATGTGAGACAGAAGAAGGCACATGGCAATGGGTAATACTCCGAAACGGTGGGAAGACTTAGGATTTGCTCAATTCCATCCTGTGGTATGTATTTTTTTGTGCCCATTGTCTATTTGTAGGGGCAAATGCTTGCACTTTATGTTCAGCGCTAACCTTTAAAAACGGAAAAGAAACCAAGCTGGGCACGTTAAAAAAACAAACAAAACAAAACAAAACCCATAGGGAGGAGTGGCCTAGTGGTTGGGGCAAGTTACCTCAGGCCGGAAGGTCGGGGGTTCAAATCCCACTAGAGGACAGCAACCTTGGGCCGGAAGGACTGGGGTTTCTAGTCCCACAGGTGCTCCTTGTGGTCTTGGGCAAGCCACTTAACCCTCCATAGCCCATGTTCCCTGTAAGTATTAGCGTATGTGTCTCATATCCCCTTGTGTTAAATGTGTCCCCCAATTGTGTTGTGACCACTCTGATTTATTTATTTATTTAACTGCATTTATATCCCGTTTTTCACCGGGTCAAAGCGGTGTAACATATAACATAGGGGGGGGGCAATTTTTTCAGGGAGGGGCCATCACCAAGGGGCAACAATTAATGATTTAAGTAGACATGGACATGTATACGGTCATGTAGATAGGGTGGTATTTCTGTTCAGAGATGTTCACGGAATAGGATTGTCTTGAGCTGTTTCTTGAATGATGTGATGTCAGCGTTGTTCCTGATGTGGTTTGGTAGAGAGTTCCAGAGGGATGGAGCATAAAGTTCGAAGGCTCTGTTGCAGGTCCGTTGTGTGGATTTGGTTCTTTTGTGGGGGACGACGATAGAGTTATTGGAGGAGTGTCTGGTTGATCTGTTGTGGGATGGGCGAGGCAGTAGGGAGTGGAGTGAGGTGTTCCGTGTTTGGTGGATAGTTTTGTGGATGAGTAGGATAGCTTTGTACTTGATTCTTGCTTGTATTGGAAGGAAGTGGAGGTCTCTTAGGATTGGGGTGATGTGATCCCGTTTTTGCATTCTGAATAATCCTTGCTGTAGTATTTAAGGCAGTTCGGAGGGGGTTGGTGTGTGAGGCAGGAAGTCCATGATAGATTATGTTGCAGAAATCCAGATGAGGGAGTGTCACAGCTTGCATTACTGTCCTGAAGTCATGAGGTTCTAGGAGGGGTCGGAGGCGTTGAACAGTTTTGGCTTTGTGGAATATCGTCCCAGCGGTTTTGTTGATTTGTTGTTTAAAGGTGAGAGCTTGGTCAATGATGACGCCTAGATATCTTATGTGGGGCTGGATTTGGATTTGCGTGGTTCCCATGTTGAGGTGGGTAGGTGGTTTGAAGTCGGGTTCTTTTGTCACTATAAGGGCTTCGGTTTTCTTTATGTTGATGGATAGATTGTTCTCCTGTAGCCAGTTGGCCACGTCGTTGAAGCAGGCTGATAGCTGATCGTTTTTTGGGTTGCTGGTTGTAATCGGTGCATACAGCATTATGTCGTCTGCGTAGATGTGGAAGTTAATGTTGTGGGTGCGTATGATTGAGCATAGCGGACGGAGATATATGTTGAACAACATGGCTGATAGGGTGGATCCTTGGGGTACTCCTTGAAGTTGTTGGTAGGGGGGCGAGGTTGTGGAGCGGGTGCGGATCCGTTGCTGTCTGTTGGTTAAATAGGATCTGAACCATTGGAGTACAGTGTCTTTGATTCCAATTGATTGTAGTCTGCGTATGAGGATTTCGTGGGAGATTGTGTCAAAGGCCGCTGATATATCCAGGAAGATCAGGATGTATCCTGATTGTTTCTCTTGGGTTCCAATGATGAGAGTGTTCATTAGAATGGTCATGAGGGTCTCGACTCCATGTAGTGGTCGGAAACCGTGTTGCTGCGGGTCAAGTATGTCGTTGGTGTCCAGATGATCTTGAAGCTGGCGTTGGACTATCTTTTCTATTATCTTGGTGGCGAGGGGGAGGCTTGCAACAGGTCTGTAGGAGGTGGGGTCCAGGGGGTCCAGGTTGTTCTTCTTTATGGTTGGTCGAATGATTGATGTTTTGAGGGCATCTGGTATGTATCCTTGTTTAAAGGATTCATTTATGATGTGGGTTAATGGGGCACTCAGGTCTTCCTTGGTTTTCTTTATCCATTCCGTAGGGCAGGGGTCTAGCAGGGAGGTAGTGGTGTTCAGACAGGAGATGGTGGAAGATATCTCTTCTTTTGATGTTTTATTGAATGTATTCCAGTCTACGTTTATGGTGGTGCTGGGATATGTCCTTGTGGTTGTAGCGCAGAGGTAAGGTTGTTGAGGTTGCTGAAATTGTTTGTATTGTCGGGCCAGGAGATCCGAGGGGATATCTGGGAGTTGATCGGAGTTGGTCGGTGCCTTCGTCAGTTTTTTGGCAATTTGGAAGAGTTCTCGAGGTTTGTTTACAGCTGTCGTGATGATTTTGGTGTGGTAGTTTCTCTTCGCATTGTCGGTCTCCGAGTGGTAGGTAGTGAGTTCGTAGAGGTATTGCTTTTTGTCTACTTCAGTTTTGGTTTTCCTCCATTTTCTTTCTGCTCTTCTGAGTTTTGTTTTTAGTTTCCGGAGGTCAGGGGTGAACCAGCGGGCCTTTGAGGAGATGGGTTTGTTGCTGGTTTTGTTTAGAGTTGCACTGGATGCTGAGGATATTGTGGTGTTCCAGTTGTTTATGAGGTCGTCAAGGTTGTTGGAATTCGTAAGTAGGTTAGGTAGGGTTAGTGTCAGGAAGTCTTCTTTGTTGAATGCGTTGAATCTCCGTGTGTGTTGAGTGTTTCCGGTGTTTGTGTTTGGTTGATATGCGTGGGAGAGGTGGATGATGTAGTGGTCTGACCATGGGACTGGTGAGATTGTTGGACTGCTGCATGAGGAGGATGTTTGGGAGTTCAGAAATATGAGGTCCAGTGTGTTTCCTTTTTCGTGCGTTGGTTCCTTTATGATTTGTGTCAGGTTCATTGCTGTCATGGCGTTGAGGAATGTTTCTGTTTGTGTGTCTTGGAGGGATGGGAGATTGAAGTCTCCCAATATAATTGGTTCTTTTGATGGATCAATGCTCTCGGAGATGAGGTGTAGTATCTTTGGTAGGTCAGAGTTTGCAGCGGGTGTTCTGTAGACCAGGCATATCGTGAGGTGTTTGTTAGTGAGGGTGAGGATGTCTGCTTCATTGGAGGTTTCAGAGGCGTGGGTCCGTAGGTGGAGGGTGTCCTTTGCAATGATGGCTACGCCTCCGCCTTTTGCGTGTGTTCGGGAACAGTGATGAAAGCTGTATCCGGTTGGTGTCAGTTGGTTCATTATTACCGTGTCGGTTTCTGTTAGCCAGGTTTCTGTTATACATAGGATGTCAATCTTCTCAGATATGATCAGGTCTTGGAGCATGTGGTATTTGTTCCTGGCAGAGCGTGCGTTTATGAGTGAGATGGAGAGGTGCAGGCGGCTGGTGTGATTGGTGGTTTGGGTTGGAGTGTGGTATGTGTGTGTTTGGTTGTGTGTGTTGCCGCAGATGTTTGTGGGTTGAGGTGCTGTGGTTCCTGTGTATGGGAGGTCAATGGGTGCGGTTGGGTGTGGGTATGGCGTCTGTGCAGAGGAGGTTGTGCAGGGTAGTGTGTCTGCGTAGAGAGGATTGCTGAGTGTGCTTGGGTGGGGGTATAGTGTTAGGATAGGAGTGAGGAAGTAGATGGGGGTTAGGAAGGGCGGCATGGTGTATCAGAGTACCTGGGCTTTTGAAGCGGTGTGGTCTCTTTCCTATAGATTTGCTGGAGCTTTGGATCTTCCGGTGTTTGTCCTGTTGAGCTGTTTGCCACTGTGGTTTTTTCAGAAATGGTTGTCGGGTGTGTTGAGGCTGGTAACAGGAGCCGGCGTGCTCACCTGCGTTCCACCTGCGTGATTGAAGGATAAGGTGGTATACAAATCTATCTAAATAAAAATAAATAGTGTTCATCTAGCTCCAGTGTTTCAGCCCCCAGCAGGATCTTCAACAGGGATTGTTTGGTTTGTTTCCCATGTGCTGGTTTGGAACGATGAGGGTCTGTTCTCAAAGGGCACCTAGATGTTCGATGCTGTGTCCAAAGCCTTGATGCCTGCTTTTTCCGATTTTCAGTGGCATTATACATAGAGTATGATGTCAATATCCGCTCTACTTGTGTGTTCTGTGGGGAATTCCGGGGAGCCATTTTGCCAGAGCACATAGCTTAGATTTCTAGGTGCCAGTTATCGGTACATACACATTTCGACTATGTGTTTAGTTTAGATGCCAAAGCAGAGGCGGACCACCAAGGACCAGGCCTACACACAAGTATAAAAATAATATGTTTATTGAGGGACCCAACTAAAAGATTTGGCCTGAGGCCTTCTTCAGGGGTCTAAAACAAAAAACAGACATCCAAATTAAAATGTACATGCATTATTGAAATTTTTCAAGAACACTGTTTGTCCTAATTCATTTTATATGAACACCCAATTTGATTTTGTTTTTCAAAAAAATCTTTTTATGTGTTGAGTATATAAAAAATTTTTTGTGTTGAGTATAACATATGTTTTATGCCTCTTTTACACTGGTGGTGCTCTCTTGTGGTAATGTATATATTTTTTATGATGTGTGATCATATTTATTTTTTTATGATATGTGACCATATTTATTTTTTATGTAGTTTTATATTTTTATGCATTATCAAAATCTTCTCAAGAACACTGTTTGTCCTAATTCATATTTATTTTTGATCTTTTATATTTATTGTTTATGTAGTTTTACATTTCCATGCATTATTGAAATCTTCTCAAGTACACTGTTTGTCCTAATTGATTTTATGTGAACACCTAATTTTCCTTTTCAAAAAAACTTTATATGTGTTGAGTATAAAAGATTTTTTGATACGTTGAGAGTAACATATGTTCTATGAAAGTACATTTTAATTTGGATGTCTGTTTTTTGTTTTAGACCCCTGAAGAAGGCCTCAGGCCGAAACGTTTTAATTGGGTCCCTCAATAAACATATTATTTTTATACTTGTGTGTAGGCCTGGTCCTTGGTGGTCCGCCTCTGCTTTGGCCTTGGTTTTGCGGATACCCTCTTCTCCTTTAGTTTAGATGCCACAAAACCAGCTCTAACCTGAAGCAACTAACCAAACACAAAGTCTAAATGTATAGATGTGTGTTTTTGGTGCACATATGCATATATTATGGTCTTCCTTGCTGAATAAGAGGTATTTAGATTCAGTGACACTAAGCAAATGAATGTCGGCATAAATTGAAATGTCTAGATGTGACGCTTCAATCTATGCGGAAGATGTCCTGATGAAAATGGGGCCAAGGTGTGTTTTTTGTCAGTAGCTGAATTTATTTGCCACTCAGTGCAGGGAAAAATGATTTCTCTATTTTCAAAAGGGCCTGAAGACAGGCGTAGCCAACTTTTGTCAAAACAAAGAAATATGACATACAAGGAAACTATCACTGGGACAGTCCCTCTGGAGGGAAGCCAGATTTATTTACATACATTTATTTACATTTATTTATTTACATACATTTATTTACATTTATTTATATACCATTTGATAGGAATATTTAGTCAGAATTTTGGATCCCGAGAGTTTTGGTCTTGACCTGGAAAGGGTTAATTCACTGATTCAGCATAAAGAATTCAATGAACAGTGTTAGCCCAAGATCTTTCTCTCTTGTTCTGTAGGAAATCGGCAGCAGCTGGGAGGGGGGAAGCGGCGGAAGCAGCTGAGGCCGGGGTTTCTCCCTTGGGGCAGCAGAAACCCTTGGGTCTGCTCTGAGGATGGGACCTATATTCTGGAAAGTGCTGCCTGAAGCAGTATTAATATGTTCTGACATATACCAGGAAGGATATCTTGGAGGAAACATTTCAGAGGGAGCAGCAGAGTCCCCTGATCTCAACCACAGTTCTGTCAGACAAAACACATCCACCAGCTCTGCAAGAATGAAGTCAAAAATTGTAGCAGTGTTAGAGCAAAAATAACCTGAGCATTTGTTAACAAAAATTTCCACTCCCCATATCTCTTAATTGTATTTAAAATATGTACACATTGGAAAGCTGGAAGCAAGCTTATATCCTGGCCCTAAACCTTTGAGACATGAAGGTAGATGCATTTCTCCCCTCGCCATCACCACAGAGATCAATTGCATCCCATTGTACGTTTTTCCACACCACTCAATGAAAACAAATAATATGAAAGCCGACTATACCACCTGCACAACTCTTCCCCTAAATCTCTGCATAACGCACCAATATGCCCTAGATCCTGAAATCACTACAATTTTTCACTTGGAGGTTCATGCAAAGGAGGAGTGGTTACCCCCAAAAACTAGCCAAGAAATTTATTAAGAGCATATGCTAACACATGTTGTTTGTTGCAGGGTGTGCGGTAAATAACACTTATTAATGGTGTTCATATACATAGAGGCCAATTCCATAATATGCACTTCTGAGCTACGGGCACATCCAAATTCAAAACGGTCCCGATTTCACCCTGATTCTGCAGTTGTGGGTGTGATGCGCCCATCGTTCCAGAATCAGGAACATGGATGTTTCTGGCGCAGCACGAGCAAACTATTCTGGAGAAGCATGGGCCCTGCTGTTATGACGAGACACGGTTATATGTAGCAAACTGTTTGGACATGCCTGCACTCACAATATTCTGAAAAGATGGACGTTTCCGATCCTGCCTGTCTCTGCCATATACCCAGGGATGTCTCCAATGGCCACGCCTCCTCTGTTAAAACATGTATCTCCTAAGTTGCTGCTCTCATAGGCAGTGGGGGGCTGATGCACATAAGTACTGATGATGCATAAATGTTGATACATACAAGACTAGATATACTAATCTACTGCATGCCCAGAACAGTACAAGGTGTAACCTCAGTGCACTCAAAGATATAACAGCAAGTAGAAGGTGATATGTTTGTCATGGCATACCTTGCACCAAAATATACATGGCAGTAGAAGAAATCCATAGCTATTCTTTCCTTGGTCATCTCTAAAAACAGTCTTTACAATGCTAAGTATGCACCCTTACCAACCTCACACAAAATGGTGCTTTTGGGCATGTTTCAGTGCTGTTTGCCCTGTTGAATGCTTTTATTCTGAGGATCTCTTGTTATTGAAAGGGATATGTTTTGACATTTAGCTATGGTGATCTTTTTGTGATTTTTTTTCCTGCCCTATCACACTGGCACTAGTGATGCTGTGGTCATCCATACAGTCCAGGTATTGGCCAAGTATTCATGTCCCCCATGAATTGCAGATGAGCACAGCAGATCAGCCCGGGAAACCCTCACACCACACAGTCGCACCCTCACTTTAAGTCATGAAAAAACTAAATCTGCCAACAAGATGCCCTGAAGCTATAAACAGCAGCTGGTATAACACAGTAGCATGGAGTCCTAGGACTAAAAATATGATCTCTGTTTCTCACCCAACCAAGAATCCTTTCCATACTCGCTCACATAGTATTCCTACGTCAAAAGTCCCATTTTTTCAGGACACAGAAATTGTTAGGAGCCTCTAGATTAGCTCCTTTAGCACAAAGAGCAAATATCAGCATGGCCAAAATAATCACTATTGCTTTTTTAAATATTTCGACTATTTATTTATTTGCCACTCAGTGCAGGGAAAAATGGTTTCTCTTTCTATTTTCAAAAGGGCCTGAAGATAGGCGTAGCCAACTTTTGTCAAAACAAAAAATAAGGGGGCAGTTTGTCTCCACTTTAAGATAAGCACAATCTCTCTATTTTTGATAATATGCCATTAAGGAAAATCCATTAAGGAACCCTAAAATAAATACTGGTCATTGATGCAATATACTGGCATTAGTTCACTAACGCTCTTGTGGTGTAGGAACCTTGCCATAACAGTCTGAGACCAGGGGTTCATTTACGCATCTATTCTACTCTTACATACTCATTTATACATTGATTGATGATTTTACAGAAAAATAGAAAATATATAAAAAATATTTGTTGATAGAAAGAAGGCTGAGCATTGGATAGAGCCTTAAGGTATAAGGTGAGGGTGTTTAGCAATTTTTATTTTTTGGAAAACAAAAAATATGACATACAAGGAAACTATCAATGGGACAGTCCCTGTGGAGGGAAACCAGATTTATTTATAGTATAAGAAGCATTTATATCATTCCTTGATCTTAACCCTTTGAAGGCCTACTTTAAATTTTTAATCCACATTCTGCAGCCGGGTTAATTTTTGCATATTTCAGGAAAATTGCACCCGTCTTATTCAATATGTTCTAATAGTGATTTTCCTTCTGCTATGGTCATGTATTATATACCATTTGATAGGAATATTTAGTCAGAATTTTGGATCCCGAGAGTTTTGGGCTCGGCCTGGAAAGGGTTAATTCACTGATTCAGCATAAAGAATTCAATGAACAGTGTTAGCCCAAGATCTTTATCTCTTGTTCTGTAGGAAATATTTGTACTGGGGTGGACCTGAGCTTCTGTTTCACAGTTTCATGAATTCGCAACTGCAGTGTACAGGTACCTGCCTTGAAAGACTGGTTTTTGCCTTCATGAACTACTGACAATACTCCTGTAGCCAGTGGTCTCTGCATGGGTTCTAATCCCTGCCATGGTTGCTGGGTTCTTAGAAATGTCTTGGTTGACAAGATGGTGTAGATGGTCTCCTGAGGTGAAACATTCACTGGTCAGGAATGATTGAAGCCCCTCTATGCCTGGCATCTTCTGGATTTTGAACTAAGTGGCTTGGCAGGACAACATAGTTAGCTCATTATTACTGAGGGGTCAGTATTGAAAGACCCTTCTAAAATTTGTAGCATCTGCTAACTGGATAAGTGTTGGTGAGAGGGCTATTCACTGGCTCTGTCCAGAATGTCCCACTGAATATTCCTTCTGTCCACCTGTGGACTCTCTGAATAATGCTGTGGTTGATCTGGGACAGAGCATGGCCCATGCTGAATGTTATCCAGCGAGTGGTGATGTTCCACACTGCTATCTGGATAACAATTCACATAACTTAGTACAGCAAAAAAGCTCACTTTTGCAGATGACATTTTCTCACTAGTCATAGGGTCCATCTTATGTTGCTTTAGTCCAGAGTTCACAGCAAATTGCTGATCAGATTTACTGGATATAGAGCTCACCATGATAATCAATAAATTAGCTCTCCACTGGGGCTGAGTTCCGATTAAAGAAAGAAAACTGTTCAGATGGGTAATGAAAACAAATAAGGGCAGCAGGAGCTCCTCAGTTAAGCAACCGTCTTATCAAAGCTCAGAACCACATCCCCAGCTCTTAAATTTTTAAGCTGTCTCCAAGATTACAAGAAAATTTGTCAAGGCCTGATGTAAGGAACATGTACAACAGTACCAAAGGTCGTCTTTTTTTTTTAATTAAGATTACTGCACAAGCTAAAAATGTTTTAAGATCCCTTGCAGTTTCAGACTGTGCTTCAGACATAAATCCTGAACAATTTAGATTACTGTAGTTTTTTTCATCTCAGTCTGCACAAAAAACCTTGAAGGCTGTACAGAAAATACGGTTGTGAGGCTTATTTTGGGATGTCCTTTTAGAGAACACAATGCCGTATCTAGAGCAGTTTCTCTGGCTTTCTGTAACACAAAATGTGCAGTTTAAGTTAGGTTGTTTGGTATTTCAGCTGCTGAATGATGGAAACCTGGATATCTTAAGCTGATATTGTCTATTATATTTTTAATCTGTGATCAAACATTACTAAAATGTTGATAATACCCTCAGTTAAAAAGGTTGGGTTGCACAGAATTGTGTCCTCTCCCTTCAAGAGGATGGGCAGGGCCACCAAGTCTGCTAAGTGGCTGCCTAGAGCGGCTGGCCCTGGTGGGCGGCAGTGGTACACATGGGTGGCTGCGCTGCCTCCCCCCTCCCCGCTGCCTCTGATTCTTTTGGGGGGGGGACAGGAGTGGCAGTATTTCCAAAAGTGGCACCAAAAAGCCACTGTTTTTGGAAACGCTGCCGCTGCCCGCCTCCCCCTCCTGAGATGGAATCGGCGGCAGCTGGGAGGGGGGAAGCGGCGGAAGCAGCTGAGGCCGGGGTTTCTCCCTTGGGGCAGCAGAAACCCTTCGGTCGGCTCTGAGGATGGGACCTATATTCTGGAAAGTGCTGCCTGAAGCAGTATTAATATGTTCTGACATATACCAGGAAGCATATCTTGGAGGAAACATTTCAGAGGGAGCAGCAGAGTCCCCTGATCTCAACCACAATTCTGTCAGACAAAACACATCCACCAGCTCTGCAAGAATGAAGTCAAAAATTGTAGCAGTGTTACGGCAAATAACCTGAGCATTTGTTAGCAAAAATTTCCACTCCCCATATCTCTTAATTGTATTTAAAATATGTACACATTGGGAAGCTTGAAGCAAGCTTATATCCTGGCTCTAAACCTTTGAGACATGAAGGTAGATGCATTTCTCCCCTCGCCATCACCACAGAGATCAAATGCATCCCATTGTACGTTTTTCCACACCACTCAATGAAAACAAATAATATGAAAGCCGACTATACCACCTGCACAACTCTTCCCCTAAATCTCTGCATAATGCACCAATATGCCCTAGATCCCTGAAATCACTGCAATTTTTCACTTGCAGGTTCAAGCAAAGAAGTGCCCCCCCCCCCTTTGGTTATGCCATTTTGGCAGTGAATCCCTCGGTAGTGCACCCACCACCTTGCCTCTTCACTCATGGAGTCCTGAAGTGATGCTGTTGGGGTGGGAATATGGAAGACAGCACCCAGCACCCCTCTGCAATGTCTCTAAAAGCCGGCAGTAGCTGGGTAAGTTGATGCCAGTGGAGGAACAGGGAGGAGGGCTGCCAAGCAGTCTGGAGGAAAGGCTAATTTTCAAGTTTACAACAGGAGAAACAAATGATGAGGTTACATGAGCCCGTAGTTATTGGCGCTCATAATATATTGTACTGTATGTAAAACATGCTCTGAACACACATTTATCAAAATATTCTGATCAGTCCTCCCCAAGGAAACGCTGGTACCAGCACAGCACAGAGAAAACCCCAGCTGCACCCTTAAATCTCACTGACCTTCCCAAACAAAACTTCATGACATTTGGCTGATTTCTGGTAAACCTCTACTGAGATGCCACGAACAGGAAGAATCACATTTGAAAGGTGCTTTGTCAGACAAGCCTCCGGCAGCAGATGTAAGAGATTATGTGTTGAAAGGAGAATTGCATGCAACTCTGGTGTCCTCTGTAATCTTGCATGCATTGGGATGGCCTAAGCTCCATCTGAAGGAAGAAGAAATCTGATTTGAACTCAGGTACTGCCAGCTGGAGAATATGAAACAGTTGTTTTCAATAATTCTGCTGTGCACTGTGAATTTCCCTCTTTGTTGGATTAATCAGTTAAGGAAATAGTCTTCCTAAATCCTCCTCATTCATCTCAGTAAATTGTTTCAAAGAAAAGATAGGCCTGTATATTTTCTAGAATTGAAAATCTCTTGCTTATTCTGCTCTGACTTGCAGAAGGAGTGGTTACCCCCAAAAGCTAGCCAGGAAATTTATTAAGAGCATATGCTAACACATGTTGTTTGTTGCAGGGTGTGCGGTAAATAACACTTATTAATGGTGTTCATACACATAGAGGCCAATTCCATAATATGCATCTCTGAGCTACGGGCACATCCAAATTCAAAATGGTCCCGATTTCACCCTGATTCTGCAGTTGTGGGTGTGATGCGCCCATCGTTCCAGAATCAGGAACATGGATGTTTCTGGCGCAGCACGAGCAAACTATTCTGGAGAAGCATGGGCCCTGCTGTTATGACGAGACACGGTTATATGTAGCAAACTGTTTGGACATGCCTGCACTCACAATATTCTGAAAAGATGGACGTTTCCGATCCTGCCTGTCTCTGCCATATACCCAGGGATGTCTCCAATGGCCACGCCTCCTCTGTTAAAACATGTATCTCCTAAGTTGCTGCTCTCATAGGCAGTGGGGGGCTGATGCACATAAGTACTGATGATGCATAAATGTTGATACATACAAGACTAGATATACTAATCTACTGCATGCCCAGAACAGTACAAGGTGTAACCTCAGTGCACTCAAAGATATAACAGCAAGTAGAAGGTGATATGTTTGTCATGGCATACCTTGCACCAAAATATACATGGCAGTAGAAGAAATCCATAGCTATTCTTTCCTTGGTCATCTCTAAAAACAGTCTTTACAATGCTAAGTATGCACCCTTACCAACCTCACACAAAATGGTGCTTTTGGGCATGTTTCAGTGCCGTTTGCCCTGTTGAATGCTTTTATTCTGAGGATCTCTTGTTATTGAAAGGGATATGTTTTGACATTTAGCTATGGTGATCTTTTTGTGATTTTTTTTCCTGCCCTATCACACTGGCACTAGTGATGCTGTGGTCATCCATACAGTCCAGGTATTGGCCAGGTATTCATATCCCCCCTGAATTGCAGATGAGCGCACCAGATCCGCCCGGGAAACCCTCACACCACACAGTCGCACCCTCACTTTAAGTCATGAAAAACCTAAATCTGCCAACAAGATGCCCTGAAGCTATAAACAGCAGCTGGTATAACACAGTAGCATGGAGTCCTAGGACTAAAAATATGATCTCTGTTTCTCACCCAAACAAGAATCCTTTCCATACTCACTCACATACTATTCCTACGTCAAAGGTCCCATTTTTTCAGGACACAGAAATTGTTAGGATCCCCTAGATTAGCTCCTTTAGCACAAACAGCAAATATTAGCATGGCCAAAATATCACTATTGCTTTTTTTAATATTTCTGTTAGGGTAGTTGCTACTGCCTCTTTAGCTTACAAGATTCCCACACCTCTGATTTCTGTTCTTTATAAATGCATCTTGTGATGTTTTCCCATACGGCAGTCCACCATTTCAGAACAGACTAGTCACCACCTTTATACAGCACAGCAGAATATTTTCTGAGTACTGACCTTATTCCATATCTCCAGCAGGTATAATGGTCACATCTGCAGGGACCTCCCAAAATGTGCACAAGCCTTTCCTGAATAAGCTTTATACGTCTCCGCAGCAAACCATGCCTCTGTTCTGCCCCTCCTGGACACGTTCTGAAATCACCTTGTTAGCGAGATAAATGTCTGCTGGCGCTATATGCTGAAATATGCTTGAAGATGTTTTCGGGAGATAAATGTCCCTGGTGCACATACAAAGCCTTATTTGCTTTCTGGAAATACCTCCATTGTTAATAAATGAGCCTGTAAATTAGTCCAATAAAACGGTATCAGCTTATATTTTTGGTATTTTGTTTTAATTTATTAACCTTTATTTCTGTGCAGTCAAGTAGACTAATACGTCAGCACACTACTTTATTCAAAGGAAGGAAAGTGATTTAACAGACTTTGTTACTAATCTGCAGTAGCTACAAGGATAGCCTTTTGTATTCTGTTTATTTTCATGATTAGGAAACTCTTTTAGATAATTTTAAGAATTCACTGGCTTAAGTTTTGTCTTGTAAGCCCAGAACACATCACAATTAATAGCTGGATTTCTGCATAGGTACACTAGGCCTGTGCCCAGGCCATAACATTTCTGAAGATGGCATACAAGGCCAATGATAGTTAATTATATTTAACTCACACTATTCCAGTAATAGATCAATGCAAGTTACATTCAGATACATTATAGGTTCCATTCTAGTTTTCATATTTTGCTTGTATTTCCCTTTATTCCACCTATACTCTTCCGTTGTCTTCTTCCCCTTCTGTTGTCACACACGCCTCTTGTTTTTCTTCTGCATAATTTCCTTATTTTTCAACTCTTTCCTTCATCTCTTCCTCTACCCTTCCCTGCTCGCTTCTCCACAACACCCTCTCCTTCCTTCCTTCTCTCCACTCCTGCCTCTTCCCACTCATCTCTCCTCCCCATCTTTCCATCACTACTACTTCCTCCTCTCTCATCTTTCCCCCTTCCTCACTCTCCTCCTCCTCTTGCTTTATCCATCTCTTCCCTCCACCATCTCTCCCTCCTTTATCTCCCTTCACCATCTATTTCCATTCCCCTCCTGACACCCTCCTCTCAAATCTCTCCCATCTCTTACCTTATTAATCCCCCCTCCTCACACATACTCTAACCACTGGGCTTCTCCTCCACCCGAACACACTATTAAGACCCTTATCCATTCTCTTGTCACCTCTCGTCTAGACTATTGCAACAACCTCCTCATCACTGATCTTCCTCTGAATCATTTCTCCCTACTTCAATCTGTTCAAAACTCAGCTGCACGGCTAATCTTCCACCAGTGTTGCTATGCTCATGTCGCCCCTCTTCTCAAGTCATTTCATTGGCTCCTATTCATTTCTGCATCAAGTTCAAACATTGACTCCTGGCCTGTAAGTGCCTTCATTTTGCTGCTCTTCGCTGCCTTTCCTCTCTTCTCTCTCCCTATACCCGTCCTTGGGAACTCTGCTCTTCTGGCAGATCCCTTCTATCTGTGCCCTTCTCTTCTACTGATAACTCCAGACTTCGATCTTTCTATCTTGCTGCTGTTTATGCCTGGATCAAGCTACCTGAATTGATACGTCAGGCTCCATCTGTGGCCTTGTTCAATCAAAGCTAAAAACTCACTACTTTGTGACTGCTTTTGGATCCTGATCCCTCTAATATCCTGTTCACATCCTGTGTATTTCCTTCCCCTTCCCCTAGATATATTCTAGTCCCCTCTTGTTGTGTTGTCTGTCTTGACTAGACTGGAAGCTCTTATAAGCAGGGACTGTCTCTTATATGTCTCTGAAAGAACCAACAAAGGAGTGGGCAGAGTTCACACAACAATTTTATTAATCTTTAAAATCAGTGGCCTAATCAGTGGGTTTAGGCCACTGATTTTAAAGATTAATAAAATTGTTGTGTGAACTCTCACTCCTTTGTTGGTTCTTTCTCGGCTCGTTTGTGCGGCATTGTTGCTGTTTTTGCTTGGTGGACTCTTATATGTCTCTGTACAGCACTGTGTATGGATTGTAGCGCTATGTAAATAAGTAGTAATAGTAGTAGTAGTATCCCCCTATGTCTTTCCTCATACCTCCTCTCCCCAGTATTCGCCCAACTATTTCCTTCTGCAATATTCCTTTATGCTGCCTTTCCTCCTCCTTGCCTCCAGCACTGTTCCCTCTGCTCCTCCACCTCTACCTTCTGCTGTCTGTGCCCTTGCTTTGCAACCCCTACCATGTCTGTCCTTCTCTACCTTCAGCATCAATCCCTGTCTCCTACTGCCACCTATCAGCATCTGCCCCTTCTCCCAATCCCAGTATCAGACCCTTCTCCCAACTCGAGCTCCAGACCTACCATCTGCCCCTTCTCCCACCCCACCATCTGCCAGAGTCCACCCTCTTCTTCCATCCCCCATCTTCAACCAGCTTTTCTCATCCTCGACATCGGATTCCTCTTCCAGCCCATCGCCTTCCATTACCAGTCTTCCACCGTTCTTTGTATATTAGCATCTGTTATCCATCATTGACCTTATAAAGTTTCATATGAACGAGCAAATCCTCTAACCTCATCCTTCATGTCTTCTACCTGTTACTTGAGCTTATGGGATGACCTGAACACAGTACTCGAGATTCAGCCTCACTAATGCCCTATACTCTTTTGCTACTGCTGATATCTCCACTTATGTGACTGCAAAGAAGGGCAAGGAACCAAATGGTTCTGAGTGTGCTTATCAAGCATCCTAGTATGAATATATTTTCGTGTGCTGCTCTGTTTGTTATAAAACATATATTACTTTGGCTCTGTTGTTTCCATATGTTTAGAAATAAGGTACATCCACTCGCAGAGAGCAGAAGCCCGAACAGCAATGAAAACTTGACCGATGTGGTCACCTGCCCATATTGAATTAGATTAAGTTCATTTTATACCTTTAAGGTTGAATAATCAGCACATCTCCTCTGACACCTGTAATGTTGCTATTACCCACAGCTTGAGCTTGTGGATATAAGCAGCCTGATTCCTTATTCAGTTAGTAAAATGGTGCTTGGGGGAAACACTGCCTTCTGGGAGTTGAAGTTTTTTCACTATTTGAAATAAGGCGAGTTGTGGAGCTCGAGTGTTCAGGCAAATAACAGGATTTTAATTCCCCTTCCCAAACGGTTTTACAAATGGAAAATAAAGAACAAAGGCCATACAACTTCTGGCTTGAAATAATATAAGAATGTACTCAAACAGCTTCTTATATCAGCATCACTATAATCCAACATAAAGAGCACTTCTGTTCCAAAACCTTTGGTGCTGTTTCCTTTGGCTGCTACCGGCAGCTCCCTCTCTCTGCACAGCTTAAACTTATTATACAGGTTTTATCTTCTCAGATACAGACATTGTACAGTCCATTGACTCAATAGGCAGATATTCTACAGATGGCTCAGTTTCCATCGGTTCATACTGACTCTCAGTTGGAAATGTCTGCAATTGCTTACAAGGTGTTTCCAAGCACACACCTGTTCCTTCAGCAATAGACTTTTCCCCGTAGCCTTCTGCTACACACGGCTTGTAATTGCCACAGTGTTCACCACATGGAAAGCCCCACCCTTCTGGGTTAATAGCAGAGCACTTCTTAAAAACAGCTTTACTTTTATACCAGTCACTCAGCCTACCTCTTGGCTTCCTTATGAGAGATTCCTTCTGCTTTCCAGGATCAGCTACAGCTGTAAGCCCTGGAGTCTCTACGTGCACACAAGTCTGCCTTCTTGGTACATTCCCCTTATGGCTGCCTTTTACCCACGGCAACAAACCTGGGCTGTTTGTACCTTGCTCCTTTGCACGGACTCTCTGCTCATCTCCTGTGCTGACTTCCCCTTCTGAGTTAAAGGTCAGAGAATCCTCTGTTACCATGAATTCCTCTGTGTCTTCACTCCCAAGCAAATCCTCTGTTTCTCGTGACTGCTTTCCTCGTGGCTGTGCTCTCAGCTGGCCTTCCAACTCTGCTTCCAAGTGTGCTTCCAGATCTGCCTGCTCCCTTCCTAATGAGCTTCTCTTAAATCTCTGGTTTTCTGGGTTTAACCTGACCACTCCTTTCAACAGGTGTCCAGCCTTAGCTCGTGATTGCTGAGCTGAACTGCAGCAGGGGTGTGTTTTCCTCTCCACTAATCTGCTTTGTCTGTGGTTTCCCTGGAAACCAGGAACCATGTGCACTTGTTTACTTTCCTTAACTGAAGCTGAATCCTGCACTTTATCACTCTCTAAGGGATCTGAGGGACCTTCTACACCACACCCCGCAGGACGTACAGGGCTGTGAGCTGAATCAGCTCTTTACGTCCTGCCACCTGGGCCCGCCCCTGCTCTGCCCAGACTCTGCCCCCTCCCACACCCTGCCAGTTCTCCCCATCCCGCTGCTCTAGCCATGTGGGGAGAGCCAGAGGGGGAATAGGGGCAGGACGGCTTGCGGGGCTGTGTGTCCCACCGGACCCATCTCAGAATTGGGCCCTTTATCAATGAACTTACAATATAATATTTTATATTGACCACAGAAAACGTCTGGCTCAGTAATTTTTGTAGGTCTGATTCACTGAGTTGTCTTATATTTTGCTTTATAATAATTGCATAAATGCTCAAAGTCCTCTTGGTTGTTGTTACACAAGTATATATAACTTTATTCCAAAGGTTTTATTTCTTTATATTTTAAATTGACCTTTCTTGACCATGTGATAGGAGTTTTTCCGCAGTTATGGAGGATCTGAATCTATGTCAATATGTAGATCAGGCCACCTACAATTTGGGCCATACATTAAATATTGTGCTCAAGGAATCTGATTCAGCCATTGAAGTGTTTGATGCCTGTATTGAACCAGCCCCTCGGACAGATCATGGACTCGGGATCTTGCAACAGCATTAGATAGAGTTGCCCTTCTTAACAGGTGCCGGCCTGAGGCATGTGCAGGAATGTTGTCTGCACATGGTCCTGTGCCACACCAACTGCACTGGAAACCCCTCCCCCCCCTCCAGATTCCAGACACCACTGCTGCTACATGATCGATTCAGCAGTAGCAGTGCTGTGGCATCCTGGGCCGCTCATGGGGCTCGGAGCAAACATTTCGGTGGGGGTTCCCCCTTTGTCCACATGTTGCTCTTATCCACTGCTGTTGTCCCACTCTGGGACATGCAGTGACCACAATACATAAAAAAGGTACCACGGCACCGGAGTTACCTTCTTTTCCAGCGCCGCAGTGCCATTCGCGCTTCCACTTCTGCCCCCCTCTGATTCACTGGAGGGGGCCAGAAGTAGAAGTACAAACGACACCATGGCACCAGATAAAAAGGTAACTCGGGTATCCTGATGCCTTTTTTATGTATTGTGGCCACTGTATGTCCCGGAGAGGGGCAGCAGCGGTGAATAAGAGCTGCACATGGACAAAGGGGGTGCACAGATGAGGGGAGGTCACGAATGAGGGGGCCCCCCACTGGAAATGTTTGCTCCGAGCCCCATGAGGGGTTGAAGTGGTCTGGATCGCCACAGCACTACAGCTGCTGTAAGAGTCATGTATCAGCAGTAGGGTCTGGAATCCGGAGGGGGGGGGGGGGAGGTTCAGTACAGTTGGCGTGGACAGAAAGAATGGAGGAAACTGAGAATGAGAGGAGATATTAGACATGGGGGAGGTCATAGAGATAGGAAGAGAGAGCGAGGGGGATGCTTGACACAGGGGAAGGGGTAGTAGGGAGATGGGGGGTTATAGGCAGATGAACATGAGAGAGAAAGATGCTAGACACAGGGCAAGTGGGGATAAGGAGATGGAGAGGAGATTCTTGATATATGGGGTCATAGGTTGGAAGGGAAATGTTGGACATTGGGAGAGGGGAGAGGATGGAGAGATTCTGGACACAAGAGGTACAAAGAGCTACAGAGGGGAAAAACTATACTTGACAAGCAGTAAGGGAGATGGAGTACAAATGCCAGACATGAGAGGAAATAGGAAGAAGGACAGGAATGCTGGACACAGAGAAACAGAAGAGAGATCTTGGATATGGTGGGGGATAGGTGGAAGAGAGAGGTGGAAATGCTGGATAGAGAGAGAGAGAGTGAGGTGCAGATACTGGATGGGGCAATCTGGATAGTGGGGAAAAAAGATAGAGGGAGATGCTGGATACAGCAGGTAGGAGAGAGAGAATCAGTGATAGACAAGGGAATAAGAGGCTGGGGTAAGAAAGAGAGAGTGGGAATGGGAGGTTTGGAGTTAAGGATGAGAAGTAGTAGATTGAGGACAAGATGATAAGGAGGAGAGAAATTAGAATCCATAGAGAGATTTAAAAAAATAAATAGAAGAAAGTTGAAAAGTAAAAGATCAATGTAAGAGATGAATGTACAGGAGAGAAGTGCAGATGGACTCAAGTTCCTGGAAAGAGTTAAGAAAAGATGCAGAAAAGCAGAAACCAGAGACTGGAACCAGTGCAGTTAGAAAAATAAAATGGCCGGATAACTAAGGTAGAAAAAAGTATTTAATTTTCAGTTTAATGATTCAAATATATTGTGGGTGGAGTGGGAGGGGTGGGCTGATATTCAAAAGCATTTACACAGTTTGCAGACCTGCAAATTATTTAAATGCTGCTAAACAGGATATTCAGTGTGTTAGCACCGCTGGATATCCGTGAATGCTGCCGCTACACACCCTGATACTAAGCGGTTGGCATTGGGATGTGTTATGGCAACACCTGCAGATATCCAGCAGCAGTAACCATGTTCCAGGGTGGAGTGCAGGCAGCAGCCATCGCTAACCAGGCAGCATGGATATGGGGCGGCTGCCCAGTTAGCAACAAGTGAACATAAGAACATAAGAACATAAGATATGCCATACTGGGTCAGACCAAGGTCCATCAAGCCCAGTATTCTGTTTCCAACAGTGGCCAATCTAGGTCATATGTACCTAGCAGTTTCCCCAAGAGACACAAGTTCCACAATGCTTGTACTGGGTCAAGCATTGATATCTTTGGTCACTTCTTAATAATGGTTTATGGACCTTTCCTTCAGGAACTTGTCCAAACCTTTTTTAAAGTGGGTAAAGGAAGACGCAGCAAATGCTGGATGAGCTTTGCCCATGGAAGCTAAGCTGGCAGCGGCTCAATATCTCCACTGCCTGGTTAGCTTCTGGGTTCTACGATGACCTGGCTATTCAATGCTGGTGGCCGGATATGGCTCGGCAATTGAAAATCTGGGGTTAGAATTCAGAAGTAAAGGTTATGCGCTTTACAAGCACTCGCCACTGAACATCTCCTTCATTGGCTTTTGTAATTAACATGTTGAAGAAAATCCCATGATCTGGCCACAAAACCACTGCTCTTTCAGTCTCTGATCCCTCAAGCAGTGAGAAATAAGCAGAGAGTAACACAGAACACAATCACACACACAAAGTGCTACTTTCTTTGAGCTCAGAGGGAAAACAACAGACTGTCTATGGATGCAGCACAGTTCCATGTCTGTTGGATTCAAATTCTTCCTCCGAAAAACTCTTTTTATTAAAGAAAAAAGGGAAGTAACAGTCATTAATCATAACACAAGGTGTCGCTAGAGTTCTTTCTACAGAGTAAGAGCTGATTACATTGTATTAGATAAAATTTACTTGATTATGACAGAATTATTTATAATTGCAAAGTTGCAAAAATTATGCTGTGCCAGCAGGGACCTATAGTTGACTGTACAATGAACTATGGTGTGCAGTTCATAGCCTATGTTTACTCTTTATGCTTGCGTTAACAATGTTCCCAAACTATTTTAAAGACAGTTACACAGAGCTCATGATCATGATATCCTATTCTATTTAAAAGGCAGTAGGTAAAAGGACAAAATACTGAACACATTTTTAGAGATCTGCATCAAGAAATTCATCTATCTTTAATTACATATTGGGGATTCTGGTATCCCCTTTATCTGTCTATTTCTACACATGTCTTTCTTTATATATGTCTTTTTATGTCTTTGGTGTTGCACTACATGCAAAGTGTGGCTTCTTGGGATTTCAGTTTAATTTTTGTCAACAGATTTCTGGTTTTAGTTTATGGTCCCTTATTTTGTACTTGATGAGGGTCTATCTATGCTCTAAGTATGTGACTGAAGCCAGGTATGCTGTTAGTATTTATTTATTTACATTCTCTTATATACCGTGCTATTCTGCATCAGTGTGGTTTAAATTGAACAAACTGAAATTACATTGAACAGGGCATTATAACTTGGAGATAACTATTTTACAGGGAACATGGGCTATGGAGGGTTAAGTGGCTTGCCCAAGACCACAAGGAGCACCTGTGGGACTAGAAACCCCAGTCCTTCCGGCCCAAGGTTGCTGTCCTCTAGTGGGATTTGAACCCACGACCTTCCGGCCTGAAGTACCTTCCCCCAACCACTAGGCCACTCCTCCACTCCATGTATGGAGTATGGAGTTTCTATGTAGGAATCTGGCTTGTTCAGTTTTCCCAGTAGGTATGTGGATGTTCTAGGCTCCACTGCAATATTTACAGTGCCGTCCTTTCTGGGCACGCTCCTTGTTGTGTGAGTTTTGGAAATTAGTGCTGGTATGGAAAGATAGATTTGTTCTATGGGTCCTGTTCTTGGTGTGTAGTCAACTGTAGTTGGTAGTGCAATCTGAAATCTTGTTAGTTCAGATTCAAGGAAATCTCAACTTTTAAGGGAACATGTCAGTTTCATTTTGTTGAGTAGCCTGATAGCTTCACTGCTGCTGATTTCTGGACTGTTCCACTAATATGGTCCAATTTAGCCTGAGCACTATGATTTTGAATTCCTGGTTATCAGGATTAGTTTTTCTTATTTTAAATCATCCCTTCTCACCAATACACTGGCCATAGCACTGACCAAATAAATATGGTATGCAGACATTTATAATGGTTTGCTTTTTTAAGGGTCTGAAAGTTGTTTTAAGCTAATTTTGATTCATAATTATTATGTTTTATTGTAATGTCTGTTTTAGTATATTGTGTATGTATGTTTGGAAGCTGTCTAGGATTTTAGCTAGGTGGCATATAAATTTTAATATAAATTATATTTATGCAAAAGAGGCCCAATGGATGTGTAAATATTTATGTAAATGAGGCCCCACAATGAGTCTCTGCACATGGCCCTGCATCACCCTTGGTCTGCCCCTGCTTCTTAAGTCTTGCACAATCTCTTGTAAGTCACATCAACTGTGGTACCATGCAGGCTTATATGTATTGAAATGGCAACTGTGACATTCAGATCAATGTTGGAGGAGGGATAAGACTCTGCAAACCTTGTTGTGGTTTAAGGAATGTTATCAAACATACCATGCCTAAATTATGGCGGCTAAAAGGTATTATTTAAAATTGTGCAGTCTTTGAATTGGCCCAAACAGATGTTTGCTGTTGTGTGCCATTTATTGTCATTGAAATCACAGCACTTGCAGCAACAGTGGGCAGGCCCATCACTGGAAGAGCTGGCTTGATATCTTATTAAGAAGACTGAGGATATTTATCAAAGTTTTCCACTGTATCGTGCAGCTGTGACCAACCGTTCTACTCTCTGTCTGTGATGGATGTTGAAAGGTCAACTCCCATTGAGTGTAGTTCATCTTCTTTAGTACCAATATCTGCTTCTATGTTGTCTAGAATCATTTTGGGGGTTAACAAAGCCACTTATATATTGGACCCATCATCGCCTAAACGGATAGCTGAGCCTTCTTTGGCTTTGATTCCAGTAGTATTGTCGACTGTTAATCATAGCTTGGATTCAGGAGAGGTTCCAAGTGACTGGAAGAAAGCAATAGTCTGTCCTTTGCTTAAACATCCAAAGCTAGATATTGCTGAACCTTCTAATTATCAGCCTGTTTTGCATCTAGTGTTTATTTCTAAGTTTACCGAGGAGTTGTGTTTACTCAACTTTTAGACCATGTTTAGAAACTGAGTTTTCTGTCGTCGAGGCAGTTGGACTTCACACGTGACCATAGTACTGAGACTGTTTTAACTTAACTATTTAGTGAAGTTTATCATGATTTGGACCAGGGTAAAATCACAATAGCCTTGTCTTTAGACTTGTTTTTGGCTTTTGATACAGTTGATCACCAGATTGTCTTGCTTCGGTATTACTGATACATTGCATGCCTGGTTTACGTCTTTTTTGTCAAATCGGTCTTTCTCGGTACAGACATGGTCTCGGTTCTCTGCATTGTCTCCCATTCGATGCGGGGTACCTCAAGGTTCAGTTTTATTGCTTCTACTGTTTAATATCTTTTTGGTGCTATAGACTTGTCTAAGTCAAAAGATTGGAATTAGTGCATATTATTATGCTGATGATATTTTGCTGCTTGCTTATACAGATGTAATGTCACCTGAGGTATTGGATTTGAACTGTTTGCAAAAGGTTGCTTTTTGGCTGGATCATAATCATTTTAAACGTAATGTGGCCAAGACAGCAGTGGTCTGGTTTACAGGAGGGTCCAGACCTCCGAGTTTGGCACCTTTACTGTTTAATGTACCTAAACAGTTGCAGCCTTACCTGAGATATCTAGAGGTGTATTTAGATGGGGATCGTAGTCTGGAAAAGCAAATTAATAGTGATTGTAAGCAGAGCCGCCCTTGCCAAACCATGTTGCTGCCCCCCTCAGCTGCCACTGATTCTATCGTGGGGGAGGGGGCGGCAGCAGTAGCAGTGGCAGAAAGCCTCCGCCTTCTGAAATAGTGCTATTGCCACCCCCCCATAATGAAATCAGTGGCAGCAGGGGGGTGGGCACAGCCCATCGTGTGTGTTGCTGCCATCCACCCAGGCCAGTCGCCTAGCTAGCCTAGTGGATGGGTCGGCCCTGTTTGTAAGAGCTCTTTTTTTGCCCTTCGGCAACTTCAAGCTTTGCATCCTTTTATGGATGTTGCTGCACTTAGAACTATTGCTCTCAGTTATATCATATTGGACTATTGTAATGTTATTTATGCAGGTCTTTCGGTCATGGCCCTTACTGAACTGCAGAATGTGGCAGTTCGGATTTTGAGTTGTACCTCCAAGTTCAACCAAGTAACGCCATTGCTTTAGCAGCAGCTTGGCTGCCTGTGGTATATCACATTTAATACTGTATAAGGTTGTAATATTCACAAACCAAGGCTCTCTATCTTGGTTCCCCTCCGTATCTTGTTTCTCAGGTAACAGTTCATACCTTGGCTGAATGCTTCGTTCCATTCATGAGAAAAAACAACATATTTCTTCTGCAGCCCAGGCAAGATGGAAAAGGACCCATTGATCCGCTTTCTTTTTCCTATCTCGTTTCTGTAATGTGCTACCAGGGCTGCTGTGGCTCAAGGCTTCTTATAAGACCTTTAAGGCTCAGTTGAAAACCCAATTGTTTGGTACTGCTTTTGGGTTATAATTGGTTGTACTGGGTCAGTCTCTGGAGCTTTCGTGCTTGAGCTTAGTCTTAGATGGAAGGCAGCTTTTGATGGTCTCTTCTGTGCATCTCTTTTTATCGTTTATTTGTGTAATCTTTCCTGTTTTATTGTAGCTCTTTTTCTTTTGAAATTTTATTTGTACACCACCTTGCTGTGCTTACAAAAGGCAGTATATTAAATATAATATACTTTCTTAGCTAAGATACTTGAAAAGACAACCCAAAGACAGATTCAACAGCATATAGATACAACCTCCCCATTGGACCCATGTCAACACGGATTTAGAGAGGCACATGGAGTAGAAACCCTACTAACATCATTAATAAACACAATCACTAATGGGTTAGACAATATCAAAAATGCCTTTGCATTGATCTTTCTTGATATCGCCGCAGCGTTCGACTCCGTAGATCACGAACAACTCTTGATGAGACTACACGCAAAGGGCATCCATGACTGTGCCTGGGATTGGTGTAAGTCTTATCTCCAAGGAAGATGGCAGCAAGTTCGGATTGGCAACAAGACATCAGAACCCTTCCAGCAAAAACAGGGAGTACCGCAAGGATCCTCATTATCTGCACTACTGTTCAATATCTATATGCAGCCAATCTCCGACATAACACGTGCCTTCGGTGTATCATGCCTCATGTATGCTGATGATGTGCTCTTATTTACACCTATTTCAGTCACATGTCCAGATTTCTCAAGACTAATCAAATGCTTTGACGCAATAACGGATTGGTTTCTCAACCAGAACCTACGAATAAACTTTAAAAAAACAGAAGTGCTAATTATTACATGAAACAAAGATATTTCTCCACCAGCAACACTAAAAGTCAGAGATGGAGAACTTCCGGTGAAATCCAACATTCGCTATCTAGGGGTGATATTAGACCAATACTTGGACTTTAAAGATCACATCAAACGCACAGTAAAATCTATTTACTTTAAGATCAAAACCCTCCGCCACCTCAGACCAATGATGGAAACTAACAACTTCCAAACGGTTTTCCAAGCCCTAGTGACACCTCACTTTGATTATGCGAATGTAATACTACAAGGCCTCCCAAAAAACACACTCAATCCACTACAGATGGCCATGAATGCAGCTGCACGTGTCCTGTGCGGAGCATCCAGGAAGGATCACATTTCACCTATATTTATTTTATTTATTTTATTTTATTTTATTTAAAGTCTCTTTTATACCGTGCTATTCAGCATCAGTGCGGTTTACAATAAACAACGAACATACACATTTCCAATAGTACTTTGTGTTTACATATGAACAGGAAATTCAACTTGGCTAACAGGGTAACTATATACAATAACAATATATACAATTTACAGGCTGGTCATGTGTTCGTATGGTTTCAGACAGAGGAGATTTGTGTGGTTTCGGTAATTGGTACTGAGCTTTCATTGGTTTCCGGGTAATGTAGGAGGAAGAGGTAGTGTTTCACAGCCTTCCTGAATTGGAATATGTCTGGGATTGTTCGGATGTTGTGAGGGAGGTTATTCCATATCACTGGTGCATAAAGTTTGAAGGCCCTGCTGGATGTTGACTTGGTGCATTGAGTTATTGATCTTGGGACTATCAAGGTGTTTTGTGCTGCTGACCTTCTGTCTCTATTGAGGGGCGTCATCTGGATTATCTCTGTTAGTGATGTTGACGAGAGACCTTTGGTGGCTTTGAAGGTGAGTAGCAAGGTCTTGAATGTAATTCTACCTTGAACCGGCAGCCAGTGGAGTTGTTTCATAATGGGTGTGACGTGATCTTTCCTGGATGCTCCGTGTAGTACTCTTGCTGCGGTGTTCATTGCCATTTGCAGTGGGTTCAGAGTGGTTTGGGGGAGTCCTTGCAGTATTGCATTCGCATAATCGAAATGCGGAATGATTAGTGCCTGATAGATGGTCCTGAAATCATCAGGCTCCAGCAGAGATCGCAGGTATCTAAGGGATCTAATTTTGTGGTATACTGCCCTTACAGTGTTACTTATATGGGCCTGCATATTTAGGTTCTGGTCTAGTGTGACGCCAAGGTATCTGATCGCGGATTTGATCTGGAGGTCCGCGTCCTTCACTTTTAGTACTGTAGGCGCAGTGAAGTTACGATTCCTTGTAATGAACATCACCTCCGTCTTCTTGTGTTGAATCCGGAGGTTTTGGGATTGTAGCCAGTTGGATATTTCATTTATGCAGCATGTTATTGGTAAGAGGTCGGGGTTTTCTGTTGCAAAAGGCATGTATAATAGCACATCATCTGCGTATATCATGCAGTTCACGTTGAAAGACCGGATCAGGTTGCAGAGAGATTGCATGTATATATTGAACAGCAAGGCGGAGAGGGAGGATCCTTGTGGGACACCTTGGCTTTGGTGGAATGGTTCTGATGATGTGTCTTTGGATCGAACCTGCTGCCATCTGTCCGAGAGGTAGGACCTGCACCACTCGAGTGCTTTACCGGAGATTCCTTTTTCCTTGAGGCGTTCTAGGAGGCGTTCATGGCTCACGGAATCAAACGCTGCCGCTATGTCAAGGAAGACAAGGACAAAGCCTTGGCGGGTATTGTCGATGCCTGATATTATGCTGCTGAAGAGTGTGGTAAGAAGGGTCTCCACCCCGTGGGCTTCTCTAAATCCGTGTTGGCATGGATCCAGTGGTGCATTGGAGTCAATGTGATCTTGTATTTGTCTCTGAACTTCCTTTTCCATTATTTTTGCTAGCATTGGTATGCTTGCTATGGGTCTGTAGGATTCCGGTTTCTGTTGGTCGAGTTTGTTGTTTTTTAGTAGAGGTCTTATTGATGTGTGTTTGAGGGTGCGTGGGAAATCACCTGTTGTGAACGATTGTTGCATGAGTCTGGATATGATGGGACTGAGGTCAGCTCGTAGTTCTTTGACCCAGAATGCTGGGCATGGATCAGATTGTGCTGTAGTCGTGTTGATAGTTGCTATGGTGTTTTCGATGCATTGTTTGGATGGAGTCGTGAAGGTAGTGAGTGGTGTTTGATTGTAAGGCTGAAGGATAGTGCTGGACGCAGAGTTGTTGTTTATCTGACATAGTTTGGTTTGTAGATAATCCGCATATGTTTGAGGATGGATTCCATTTGCTTGTTCTGATGCAGGTTCTGTTGTAAGTCGCTTAACGAGGGCAAACAGGTCACGAGGTTTGTTGAGGGATCTCTTTAAAGTGTCAGCGTGGTAACGTTTCATGGCTTCAGTTACTGCGGTACGGTGCGCTGTGAGTTGTAGGTTGTATGCACTTTGGTCTACTTCTGAGCGTGAGCGGCGCCATCGTCTCTCAAGTTTTCTTAGTGTTGCGAGTGAGGCTTTCAACTCAGTAGAGTACCATGTTGCTGTGTGTCGTTTCCCTTGAGGTCTGTTTATTGCTGGGCGAACAGCTATTGAGCTGAGTATCTCATTCCAGTTGGAGACTAGCTCGTCTGGGTTGTGTGCTGTTGAGGTTATTAGTGGGATTGCTGATTCCAGGATTAGTTCTTTGTTGAATGGTTGGAATCTTCTCGGTGGATTGTTGGACTGACCAACTGTTGAGTTATCTTTCTTTTGGCCTTGGCTTGGTTGAGGAATTTGGAATAGGATTAATGAGTGATCAGACCATGGGACAGCAGTGATTGATAGTTCAGGGATGGTTGTTCCTCTGATGGTTGGGTCCGTGGTGAATATTAGATCGAGCATGCCTCCTTTTATGTGGGTAGGTTCCTTGATTAATTGGCTATATCCTAGATCTTTCAGGGCTTCGAGAAATGCCCTTGAGTGAGAGTCTTGCAGGGAGGGGAGGTTGAAATCTCCTAGTACCCCGCTTGTTGTATGCGGGCTCTGGGAGTTTGCGGCCGTGTCGATTATCGTTGTTAGTGCATCTGGATCGGATGATGGAGCTCTGTAAAGTAGATTGATGGAGGAACACTTATTCGCTATCGAGATTGTGTCTAGGAGCGGCGAGCTGGTTGCATCTTTTATGTTGAAATGAAGGTCAGATCTGGTGATGGCGAGGACGCCGCCTCCCCTTTTGCCTGATCTGTGACATGTGTGGACAGAGAAGTTAGCGGGCAGGAGCTGGTTGAGTATCACGTTGTCATCACAGGAAAGCCATGTCTCGGTGATCAGTAGCAGGTCAAGGTTGTGTAGTGTTAACGTATCTGAGATAATTGGCCATTTTTTATGTACAGATCGGGCATTTACAAGGGCACATTTCAAGAGTCGAGGGAGTCCCTGTTTCTTCTTTTTGCTATGCTGTACTGATACATGCAGGAGGTGGTGGTGGTGTGTTTGAGTGGTTTCTCTTGATTCATAGAATGGGGCATCTGGCCACCTCTTTCTATAACTGTGGATAGTTGGTATGTGATTGTTGTTAGTGTATAGACCAGTGACATTGCTTAATCCTGTAGCAAGGAGGTAGAGGGCAATTGAGATGATGCAGGATAGGGCCATTTTGTGATCTATGTTGAGGTGTGGATATGGGCTGGGATGTTGGTTGGTGGTGGCGGATCAGGTATGCTGCCTGGTTGTGATAGTTTTGCTCTAGCTTTGGATCAGTTGTATGGGGGCTGTGTTTTGTAGTGGGGCTCCCAATTTATCGGGGGTTACTGGAGCTTACATATTGCATTTTACACATAAGACAAAGATTCTTCAGGATTTTAAGTTGTGTCTATACAGTCTGTTAGTGTTGGTTACAGTGGTTATTAGATAGAGGTTATTAACATTAGAGATCTGCAGATTACACAGGAATTAGATAACTGCAGAATAACAGATAACTGTTAATATTAGCTAACTGCAGGTTACACAGGTATATTGAGTCAAAGCTAACTGGGACTGGCTGGTTCATATATTATACAACATATCTTTGAGGTAATTGTAAATAGAAGGTTAAGCTGATAAAATCTGATCATACAACAGTAAGACTAGTAGCAGGTTACGCAAGTATCACTTATTTGAGCAAACTAGGGCTAGTGGGTTAAACAGTTATGCTACATACATCATAGATCAAGTGTAGATAATACGTTAATCTGGTAGTATCAGGACATATGTATGAGCAATATTTCTTAGAGTTTACAGTAAAGTTCGCATATGAACTACTTTGCTTGGGTTATCATGTACATCTAATTCTAGGATGGCTACCGTGTAGGGTAGGTGCTATGCTGAGAGTGCAGAGACTTTACTTGCGTTTTCGCGGTTTGATGTTCTGGTAGTAGGGAGACTTGTTTTCTTCGGGTGAGAGAGTTCTGGTTTCGGGTGAGGGTTCCGATTTCGCTGGTGTAGTTGCTGAAGTGCCACTGCCAGTTAGATTCTCAACATTGATTGGAGTTGGTTGATGCAGTACAAGGCGCAACCCTACAGCCTTGCTCGTTCGGTCCACGCCTAAGGGCCACGCCAAAGGGCCCTCTGGCGAGGCCCTCAGGCGCGGGCCCGCCAGGCGCGGGCACGCCTGCCGGCGCTTCTTTAAATCGTTGGCTGCTCAGCCCCGATTAAAAGAACTTCACTGGCTCCCAATAAAATCCAGAATCCTTTATAAGACCCTCCTCATTACCTTCAAGGCATTCAATAAAATATCACCCTCCTCAATTGTCGAGCTGCTTATCCACACCCCCAACAACAGACCCAGAAGAGCTCTCACGGAAAACACTCTAGTAATACCAAGCGAATCCATAAAATGTAACCAATCAACCATCAACAGAGCATTCGCATACCATGCCCCCAGGTATTGGAACGAACTCCCTTCCAACTTAAGGGCAATCAAAGACCTCATGCAATTTAGAAAGGCCCTTAAGCATCACCTGTTCCTCTTACACTTTACAAAGGCAAATGACCCCCTCCCCTAAAAAAAACCACCTAGCTAAACCACCTATGATCAAAGCCATACAAGAACTACAATTAGTCCGTAATCCAGGATAATATTACTGCACTTTAACTATCCTCACCAGCAGAATATTAAATGCTGCTACCTGACCCTAATCGTAATACTTGTTCTGATTCAAACTGATATTCTTAAGATAAATCCTTATATGTATATAGTTTCTCAGTCATTCCATGTCATAATCCATTTTGTGTATACTATATATAATATGTACATAGTTTCCCCAGTTGATTCCATGTTATATCCCTGTTTTATGTAAACGGAGGACAATGTATGTCCAAGTGTTCAATGTTCAATGTAAACCGCACTAATGAGAAATAGCGCGGTATATAAGAAGTGTTAAATAAAAATAAATAAATAAATAATAAACCATAAACCAAAGGAAATGCAAGGCAGAGCTAGCACAGGTGTCAGCGTATAAACCTGGGCTAATAAAGTTTGTTTGAAGACCTCTAAAGTCCCATTGTACCACATCTGATTGTGTCCCTTTGTACATGCTACTGAAGTACTCAGCAGAATTCAAGAAAAACCTGAAAAAGAATACAAGTTAGACATTTCCTTCTCCAAACAATAGATCTGGGAACTCCCCCATCAGGCTGCTTTATAAGAGGCGTGCTTGGTACCAGCAGCGCTATACCAGGCTGTCCCATGTAAGTAGAGCTGTGCTTCTTTTAAATTCCAGTCTTCATAACACAAATATTAAATAGCGCATGCTTGTTTTGCTATTGCTGAGAAAAGAGTGAGCATGAGAGTGTTGAGAAAAGATACATTGCTTTAGCCTGCTGTTAATTTAGAAAGAGAAATGGTCCCATATGATTAGAAGTCTTCTGATCAGTATTTTGAGCTTTTGCCGTGGGTACACAGCTGAGCGGAGACTTTGGAGTGATTGCTGTTAAACACATTACCTAAGCAACTTTAGTGTCTTTGCCATTTCAGGACCAAGAAAAGTCAGTAACGCTTGTGTTGATAACGGCGTGCGAACATGCAGCTGCTTCTCTGTTTTACCATGCTACTGGTGCCCTCTACGTGGGCTTCGTCAACAACAACCAGAATCATATGGGGTAGGTGAAATGGACTCCATCAAGGCACCATTCTGTCTATTTATATGGGATACGCATGCAGTGCCCTCTTCCGAATAATTCGGACTTTCCTTTCTTTGGCATGTTTAATTATGCAGTCCTTTTCTTCCTTGGCTTGCTTTTTGGGTTGGGTGAAAGTATTTTACAGAAGCTTCTCAGTAAAGATTGGCTGTCTTTCCAGACAGTGAGATGATCAAGTAAAAAATCGAATTGAACGATTATGTCGCTTAGAGCAAGCAAAGCATTTTGATCATGGCCCAATGAAAGAGAAATAGTTCTAGATGTCAAACACATAAGTGAACTGTGCAACTCTTACACACTTCTTAGAAGGAAAGCTCTTGGACGTTTTTCTCTGGATAGATTTCTGACTACTTACTCCTTCAGGCGGTTGGAAGTCTTATTCAGATTTTGAATATTCAGCAGCATCACTCTCCAGTTACTGGTGATATTTGGTCGCTAACTGCAGAGTGCTACCGATTAATGTTAGGACAGCCGTTCACCAGCCCAAAATTTAAATAGTTAAGCTATCAAGTTAGTGATTGAATAACACCACTAACCGGATAGCTACTGCCCCCCGATCCACTCACAGACTGCCCCAGTTTTAACCAGATGTTTTTACTGCAGTGCGTGAGGACATTCAATGGTATGAACTGGTACATGCTGCTCAATAATGGGCTGACCACATTTTAGCTGGTTAGCAGGTCTGCTAACCAACTATAAAATGCTTTGACTATGACCCCCCAAAGTTTGTTTCACTGAGCTGGTGCTAGTAATGAGAGAGCATGGAAACAAGACTGCATGTCAATTATGTGGAGCACCTTGACAGTGAGTGAAAAGAATGAGAGGGCCAATAACAGAAAAGACAGAGCTGTAGATCATGAATATATTTATTTGTGACTCGGGAGTTTAATGACATGCAGGGTCATTCCGAGGCGCGAATAGCATCCATCCCCGCTATTTGGCCCCACTTCCGATCCTGACTAACTTCCCCACACGTTGTACATGGAAGTTAGATGGGGGGGCAGGAAAGGGGCATTGCCGGGAAGGAGTTAGGGCAAGCAGTGGGCAGTAGATGGCCTGGATGTACAGGGCCGATTCCAATGTTGAACCCTGTATGTCTGGGGCCGGCGGCCTGAATAGGGAACTTATTCCACCTCTGAGGTAGAATACGTTCCTCTAGTCAGGTGGATCGGGAAGGCCTGGGGCTCAGAAAAGGCGGGAGGAGGCAGAGGAAATTCCCTGCAGCCCGACCCTGGCCTTGGGAAGCCAGATCGGGGGTCGGGCTGTGGGGAATGGTCCAGCAGCTGGGGATCACGGCTCTTGAATGGAGTCGCGGTGTTATGGCAACCAAACGCCATGGCACCGTGGCTCCATTCAAGAACCCTGACTGAGTTAGCTGGGGAAGGCCTGTATGTGCAGGCTGACCAGAATCGGGGTCCCAGCTCACTCTGTGTGTCCGGTTCCGACCAGCCGCACAGAGGGGTGGCATGTCCAACTCTGAATTGGGCCCATGGTGTTTAACAAGAAGCTAGTGCAGAGCATATGGAGTAAGATGAGGTCAAACAGGAGGAAATTATCCATCATTTCTTATCCTCCAAACTCCTGTGACCATATTTTCACCCAGTTCTTCAGTCCCATCTTCTCTGCAATCATCTCTTCCATCTGTTACATCCATGCTTGGCCACTTTCCACTGCTGTGATCACACCAGTTCTCTATAAACCTTCACTGAACACACCTTGCTCTTCCAACTATCATCCCATGTCCTTCCCTCCATATCCAGGCTGCCCAAACTTGTCATTTACATCCACTGCTGTCATTTTCTTCCATCTCACAGCCTTCTGGATCCAGTCCAATCTCTATATTTCATGCAGACCGTCCTTCTCAGAATGTCCAGTGACCTTTTCATGGCCAAAGTCAAGGTTTTTACTTGATTCTCATCTTTCTTGGCCTATCTGCTGCATTTGACACCAGTGATCAACATCTACTACTCAATATTATTGTTTATTGTTTATAATCACTTGATATACCGCCTCCCATTACATCGAGGCGGTTTACAATAAAACTATAAAATATATAAAATGATTAAAAAGAAAAGGAAAATAACAATACTTTAAAAAATACTCTGTTTCTT
The DNA here is from genome assembly GCA_033557465.1 of Ichthyophis bannanicus. NCBI lineage: Eukaryota > Metazoa > Chordata > Amphibia > Gymnophiona > Ichthyophiidae > Ichthyophis > Ichthyophis bannanicus. Next base: position 280,331,049 of record CM066041.1, read on the forward strand.
AAAAAGGATAGGGGAAAAAGAAGGCCAGGATAGAGAATATTCCCTCATATCTTAGATTTCAGGACTGTGATTATGATCTATCTTGTTTACCTCTTTCCTCTTTCGCCACACTTTTAGATTATTTTCTCGTCTATCCTCCTCCACTGCTGTACCATCAGTTAATGTACCTTAGAGTTTCGTTCTAGTCCCTTTTCTGTTTCCTTTCTACACTTGCTCCCTTTACGCTCTGATTTTCCATGGCTCTCAGTACCATTTTATAATGATGAGACCCAGATCTACCCCTGTACCAGAAAGTTTACAAAAGATCAAGTATCAAATCTTGGCTTACTTATCCAACATTGTTGCAAGGATTTTCCATGATAACCATAAGTTACCATGCCGAGGCAGAACTTCTTATCTTTCCTTTGAAGCACACTTCTCCCTTCTCTATCTGTGGATAACACTATTATCCCTCCAGTTTCCTCAGCCTGCAATCTTGGGTCATGCTTGACCTCTCTCTTCTATACATATCCGAAACAGTAGCATGACTAAGATATATCCCTTCTTTTCTCAGCTTAGAATAAAAATCCTAATCTACTTTCTTATCTCTCACTTAAACTGCGGCAAGCTAGAATTCACAGGTCTCCTTCTGAACCATTTATCTCCACTATCGTCTCTTCAGAATTAAGGTTCCCCTTATGCTTCCACATGTAGTTCTTCTATTCATTTTTAACTACTTTCACTATGTAGCTCCTCATTAACTTTCTATTTTCCCCAACATTCATCCTTGCAACCTCCGTCCATTGGGCAAAGTGCTCTTATGTTTATCACATCATTTGATATACTGCCATTCAAAAACTATTGCAGCAGTTTACAACAATGAAATCAATCAAAATTAAAAGTAAGTGCAAAGAAGAATATCTATTCTAACTGCAGTGTTCGTTGTGCACCCACTCAGTCTCCCCCAAATGCCTGTGAGAAAAAATAAGCTTTGAAACTTAACTTAAGCTTCTCAAAACTTGATTCAAAATGTAAATATTTGGGTATTGAGTTCCAACATGAAGGCACCAAAATAAAAAAAAGCTGTATTTCTAGTGATTTCCCTGTGTGCCAGCTTCAGACTGTGCTTTCCATCTTGCTGTGTGTCCTGCCTTCTTTCTGCCATATTCAAGTCCTGCTTAAGTCCATTTTTTAAATCTTAAAGGCTGATCATAGCCTTATTGATTCAACTTTATTTACCATAATAAATACATTTCCTGAAGCCTTTTATTTGCCCTGTATGTGTGTGCATCTTGTTTAGATTGTAAGCTCCATGCAACAGGAATCCTCTCTTATGTATGTCTTTACTGTGTATGTGCTGTAAGACTATAGGAATGACAGGTGTTAGTGGCATGGAAGGCAATAGAACTCGTATAGAAACAGGAACTATGATGGCAGATAAGGACAGTAAAACCCCAATTACCCTTCTCAATTTGCTTCCTCTTAGAATGTCTGAGGTCCCCGCTGATCTCTCACTTTCCCCTCCCTTCTCTGCAGCTCAGGAACCTCTGGGCTTATTTCCTGCTCCTTGAATTATTCTATCAGGGTTCCTCCACTGTGGAATTTGTCGTTCTTGAAAACTAGACCATGCTTCAGTTTGACTGTGTCTGGTATTTGGGCTGAAATGGAGGAGAGTGAGAGAGAGTACACTGAGAGGTGATCCATTGCCCCCAAGGCCTCAGGATGCAGCCAAAGACGCATCATCCACTTAAAATAAACGTCATTGCGCTCTAGATGTTCCCATTTCCAGTAATGCCTCTTTTTCCATATTTGGGTTCACACTCTCTTGGACATGGTCTACCCATGCTAACTCTCACACAATATGAACATGATCCACAAGCACTGAGGTGCAAATGGCCCAATGATTTTAGAAAAGTCGCTGCTCACCTGTTATGTCTGAATGATGCATAATTTTCGAAAAGGTGTGTTGTGGGTGGGCTTGAGAAGTACACATGTATTTCCTGATTTGCAAAGAAATGCAAGCATTGTTTTAACAGTCTAGATCAGACATGGGCAAACTACGGCCCGCGGACCTTTTAATCCGGCCCGCGGAGCTCATAGCGGTCAGAGGAGAATGGAGAGCTGAGAGGGACGAGTGTGAGGTAAGAGCTTCTAACGGTGGAAGGGGGAAAGAGACTGCGGTGGGAGCGTGGCCACCTTGATCTCACGTTAAGGGGACGATGCCTCCTTCCTTAGCGCAGGGAAAGCGCGAGCCGCCACTCTCGCGCATCTGTCTATTGTCTGCCACACTGGCTCTGTCCCTCCTTCGCCGGCGGAGCACGATTCGCGCAGAGCCCTTTTATTGATGCCCGAAGGGTATGTACTGTGACGCCGCGCCCCGGCCGCACAGCACCCCCTGGTGGCGGCGTAGTAGTTCCACCGGAGGGCTGGAGCCGGGGGGGGGGGGGTCACTAAGATGATGGTAATCAGGGTTGGCCAGGTGCGAGGGTCGTGGGTCAGAGCCTTGTGTCAGCCTCGTTACCAACTCCTGAAGAGATTCAGACTTGCACAAAGTGGTGGGAAAAAAAAACAGGCTTTATTTTCCCCTTTAAGCACTAAGGGTTCAAAAACAAAGGATATACACTCCGGTACGTGGCAAAAATAAGTCTTTACAGCAGATTTTTAAAGGTGAGAAATAAAGTAACCAAACACTGTTAACTTCACAGTATTCAAATATGTAACAGCAAAAATGCTTCCTTCGCTCAATGACTCTGGAAGGCCTCTATTTCGCTTCCAGCACAGTATGTGCATTCCATGGGACTATCACTGTCTTCATACACAGATTCCACTTGCATGGCCTCCTCTGACTGCTCTGAGGTATCAGGGCAAGTGTCCTTCATGGGATTTAGCCTTACTGTTTCCCACGGCTTAGCAGTCTGTCTAGGCCCACGATTCAGCTTAGTGGCATACCAGAAAGGCATTGCTTGCTCAAGAGGTTTAAAAACATTATCTCTATGTTTTCCTCTAACAGTCCTTTTGTTGCACAAACTATCCTTTAGCTTTTGCTTCTGCTCTTGTCTTCTATATGGAGAATCTCCTTCCCAGGATTCTTCTCTTAGCTTAAGTTCAGGTATACAATGACAAAGGTTAAAAGTTTTACCTTTTGCTTTGTGTTTGATTCTCCGGGGTGAGGCTGGAGGTGTACCGTGACTGCTGCCTTCAGTATCGGTGCTCTCTGGAATATACCTCCTGCTTTCCCAGTCTTTCCTTCTCTGGCCCTTAAGGCCTGTTCTCTTGTGGGCTTCTGGGCCCGGTCTGGCTTGGCTTCGGCCTTCTCGGCCTGTCCTCTCTCTCTCAGGACTGGTTCTCCTCTCCCAGCCTGTCCTTTTTCTCTCAGCTGATGAGGCTTTGGCAGCTGAGCTCCTTACAGGCAAGTCCCTTGACTCTTGCTTGCCTCTTGCTTGCCTCCAGGCTCTTGCTTGTCTCCAAACTCTGGCTTCCTTCCAGACTCTTGCTTCCCTCCAAACTCTGGCTTGCCTCCAAACTCTGGCTTGCTCCCAAACTCTGGCTTGCCTGCTCTTAAATGTGAGCTTTTGGAATAAGAGTCCTGCCCACTAGGGCGTGGTTCTGAGGTCTCTGTCCTAGCTCTCCTGCTCCCTCTAGGTAAGTTCTCTGGAAATTGCAGGCAATTTCTTTTTCTTTCAGAGTTTAAAACTTTTTTTCTCTCCAGCAGAGGGCCCGCTGCATCACATATCCCCCTTCTCAAAATTTTACATGCTGGGACAGCCTCTTCTCCACAGCATGTAATACTGGATTCTGCTCTGATCAGCGGTCTTTTACCACAGTGATATGAAGTCTTTGTAGAAGTTAGAAACGCAGCGCGCTCATACCACAGTCGGAGAAGGTTAGCATGATACACCTGCTCTCGTCCGCTCGTCTCTCGAACGACGTATGAAGTGGCCCCTACCGGGCGGATGACCGTAGAGGGCCCTTTCCAGCAAGACTCAAACTTAGGTGTGGCTCCAGGCACTAATATCATCACCTTGTCCCCGTTTTTTAAATGTCTGGGCTTCACTCGCCTGTCATAGTAGAATTTTTGTTTCCTCTGGCTTTTCTCCAGTTCCTCAGTGGCGAACCTGGAAGTTCGCTCGAGTCGGGTCCTCAAGTTCTGTAGGAATAAGGGTATTCCCATTTTGACCTCCTTCGGCTCAGACCACTGCTCTCTAAGCACATCGAGAATGCCTCTGGGTGTTCGGCCGTACATAAGTTCGTACGGGGACGTCCCTAATGAGGTCTGCTTTCTCTCTCTGCAGGCGTAAAGCACGAAAGGTAGCATCGTGTCCCATTCACTCATCTGTCCATCCAGAGCACGCCTGAGCATCTGCTTTATGCTCTGGTTTAACCGCTCTACCAGGCCGTTGCACTGTGGGTGGTAAGCGGTTGTCTGCACGTGGCGGATGCCAAAAGCGTCCCATACTTGGTTCAAGTATTTCGACCGGAAATTGCTTCCTTGATCCGTCAACACTTCTTGTGGGAATCCCACTTCGCAGAATAGTTTTATCAATTCGATGGCCACAGATTTGGCCGAAATATTCCTCAAGGGAACGGCCCAAGGGAATCTGGTGGCTTGATCAATAATCACTAGTATATATTGAAACCCCCGTGGCGTCTTAATGAGGGGTCCTACCAGGTCCACAGCAAGTCTACGGACGGGGTCTGTGATTATAGGCATCGAAACTAATGGCACTCCAGTTGGTTTCTGCGTCGTGACTCTTTGGCATGAGGCACAAGACTCACAGAAACGTGTCGTCTCTCGGAACACCCCTGGCCAGTAAAATCTAGTCAAAATCTGATCCAGGGTGCCCTGCGTACCCTTATGACCCCCAACGGGGTGGTCATGCGCCAGACGTAAAACTGAAGCCTTAAAATTACTCGGGACCACCAGTTGTTTTCTTATTAGACCAGTTCGCAGGTCCTTACTTTCACGATAGAGGATCTCCTCCTCTAGGAGAAATCTTGGGTATGTCTCTCTTTTCTCTTTAGCCTGCTCAAAGGCGTGAGTGAGCGCTGAATCCGCTCTCTGTTCCATTTTAAATGATGGGAACCTTTCCATCACCTCGGCCGGAATCCATGGCATCCCTTTTCCTGCTTCCAGCTCCGCTCTTGCTTTAGAGCGGTGTTGCCTCTCTCTTCTTCGCTCTGCCTTTGGCTTCCTTTCGTGGCTTGAGGGGTCCCCTATTAGTCCGTCATGGGAAGGGAGCTCGCCTAGGGAAATATCCTTGGAGCAGGAAGGCTGCTCACCATCTTGCGTATGCAACCTTGTAGAGACTAGAGCCTTCACCAAAGGACCATCTTGGCGGGTCTGACTCTGTCGTAGGGATGAGCATTCATCAGGTTTTGGCTGGATGCAGGTGGAATCTGATTTTGCCACTGGCAATAAACCTTTCTTTAGGATCCTCTTAAACTGTGGCCAGTCACGTCCCAGAACCAATTCCTTTGGTAGCCTAGGTACCACGGCAATTGGCATTTCCCTTACAATGCCCACGTATTTTACCTGTAATCTGTACACAGGATATCTAGTGGTTGCACCATGCACACATTTAATTTTTACTTGTCCTATTGGAGATTCTGGAACCGGTAGACCCTGAGCTTGGATAAGCGACCATAATTTTTTAGAGACCATGGTCTGATCGGCTCCAATATCCAACAATGCTTTCACCTTTATGCCCTGTATCTTTACATCCAGGACCAACCCTTCACGTATTGCACTGGGGGACTCTCCCACCAAAGCAGTTCGTGAAAAACATTCATACTGGAGGTGTCCTCTCTTACCACATTTAAAACATTCTTTTACATTCCCCCTTGCCTGGGGTTTCACACTTTTCCCACCAGCAAATGGAGGACGAGAAGGGTTCTCCAGCTTTTTTACCTCAGCTCCTATCGCTATCTTGGAGCTCACCCTAGGTTGGGCAACTTTTTCAGCTTCTAAATACCTTTCAGTGAGGGTTATAGCATCAGACGTAGTGCAGCAATTTTGCAGTATTAAAAAGTTCTGCACTCGATTAGGCAGAGCAGCCATATACTGTTCAAGGATTATAACATCCATTAGGGTGTCTATATCTCTCCTCTCAGGCTGTAGCCATTTCTGAGCTAAACTACGAACACGATGACCTAGGGCCTTAGGTGTTTCATTATCTCTTAAACAAGTAGCCCTAAACATTTTGTTATATGTAAAAGATGAGAGGCCTAGACGATCTCTTATAGCTAACACTACATCCTCATATGAACCTGCTAAGCTTGGAGGCATTGCCCTATAGGCGGCTAGCGCCTCGCCCGTAAGGGACGCAGCTAGGCGAATTGCCCACTGTTCGCTCGGCCATTTAGCCGAAGTAGCTATTCGAGCAAAGGTATCTAGGAAATCATCTATATCATCGTTTGCACACAATTTTCCCATCACCAAGTCATTACATGCCCATTGTCCATGGTCCATGTTCAAGGGTCCAGCTGTTGCCTGACTCTCAGCTTTGCTCCTTGCCAGTGCTTCTTGCTGCTGTGCAAGTCACTTATCCATGGTCTCTATGACCGGCTGCTGCTGCTTCTGCATTGCTTGTAGTGCCTGCATTTGGCTTAACTGCGCCAACTCCGCTTGTTTGTTAAACTGTTGTGCCATCCACGCACATAGCTCCTTGGGTTCCATGATCCCTGAAACACAATAAACAGAAGAGAAAGGAAACCCAAGTGCGGCACTTCCCTCAAAAAAAAAATGCTACTTTTTTTTTTTTTCACTTAACCTCGCTTAACCTCTATTCAGCATACTTCCCCAGTATCCAACACAAACAGGTTTAATTACTTATTACCTGGTTTAAGTGTTGAGTCAGCTTAGAGGAAGGTACGCTGCTGTCCACGACCTTGCTGCTTCTCCCGGACGGTCTTAGGATGGTCAGCTCACAGGACTTTCCTTCGAATCCGATCCGCACTTTCCAGCAACTCCGTTCCAGGTTTTCGCGAGTCCAATCCAGCAAAATTGTCGGTTCCGTTCCGGATTTTCCACGTCCTTTTTTTTTTTTTTTTTTCTTTTTTCCTCAGAAAAATAAAATTCGCCTTTCCAATTTTACTGCTGTGGGTTAACTTGGCACGTCCGTTGCGTTGGCGTATATCCTGCCAACTACGCCACTTGTGACGCCGCGCCCCGGCCACACAGCACCCCCTGGTGGCGGCGTAGTAGTTCCACCGGAGGGCTGGAGCCGGGGGAGGTCACTAAGATGATGGTAATCAGGGTTGGCCAGGTGCGAGGGTCGTGGGTCAGAGCCTTGTGTCAGCCTCGTTACCAACTCCTGAAGAGATTCAGACTTGCACAAAGTGGTGGGGAAAAAAAACAGGCTTTATTTTCCCCTTTAAGCACTAAGGGTTCAAAAACAAAGGATATACACTCCTGTACGTGGCAAAAATAAGTCTTTACAGCAGATTTTTAAAGGTGAGAAATAAAGTAACCAAACACTGTTAACTTCACAGTATTCAAATATGCAACAGCAAAAATGCTTCCTTCGCTCAATGACTCTGGAAGGCCTCTATTTCGCTTCCAGCACAGTATGTGCATTCCATGGGACTATCACTGTCTTCATACATAGATTCCACTTGCATGGCCTCCTCTGACTGCTCTGAGGTATCAGGGCAAGTGTCCTTCATGGGATTTAGCCTTACTGTTTCCCACGGCTTAGCAGTCTGTCTAGGCCCACGATTCAGCTTAGTGGCATACCAGAAAGGCATTGCTTGCTCAAGAGGTTTAAAAACATTATCTCTATGTTTTCCTCTAACAGTCCTTTTGTTGCACAAACTATCCTTTAGCTTTTGCTTCTGCTCTTGTCTTCTATATGGAGAATCTCCTTCCCAGGATTCTTCTCTTAGCTTAAGTTCAGGTATACAATGACAAAGGTTAAAAGTTTTACCTTTTGCTTTGTGTTTGATTCTCCGGGGTGAGGCTGGAGGTGTACCATGACTGCTGCCTTCAGTATCGGTGCTCTCTGGAATATACCTCCTGTTTTCCCAGTCTTTCCTTCTCTGGCCCTTAAGGCCTGTTCTCTTGTGGGCTTCTGGGCCCGGTCTGGCTTGGCTTCGGCCTTCTCGGCCTGTCCTCTCTCTCTCAGGACTGGTTCTCCTCTCCCAGCCTGTCCTTTTTCTCTCAGCTGATGAGGCTTTGGCAGCTGAGCTCCTTACAGGCAAGTCCCTTGACTCTTGCTTGCCTCCAGACTCTTGCTTGTCTCCAAACTCTGGCTTCCTACCAGATTCTTGCTTCCCTCCAAACTCTGGCTTGCCTCCAAACTCTGGCTTGCTCCCAAACTCTGGCTTGCCTGCTCTTAAATGTGAGCTTTTGGAATAAGAGTCCTGCCCACTAGGGCGTGGTTCTGAGGTCTCTGTCCTAGCTCTCCTGCTCCCTCTAGGTAAGTTCTCTGGAAATTGCAGGCAATTTCTTTTTCTTTCAGAGTTTAAAACTTTTTTTCTCTCCAGCAGAGGGCCCGCTGCATCACAGTACGTATACAGTGCTATCTGTCTATCTATCTTGCCATTGGCTTGCAGCACAGCACGGGCGTCTTGTTCATGCATTCATCTTTCTTCTGCAGCGGTATTTGAATTTTAGAGTCTGAGTGAGGTCCAAGTAAGCGGCTGGAATCGTTTCCGCTCTCTTTCTTGCGTCTTATTATCCCCGCTCTTGGAAGCGGTGGGCAAATCACACTGGCTAAAAGAGGAATTCGAAGGGGCAACAGACTGTTCAGTGGCTAAGAAGTTGTAAAGTAGAGAGCAGCGCACGCTATGTGTCTTGGTTTTGTCTATTAAATTACTTTTTTTAAAGAGAGTATCAGAGCTACTGGTTACCCAGTCCCAGGTGGGAGACTTTTTAGCCAGTCCTGGTTTTGAACTTACATTTCAAATGCAATGTATGGTTATTTGTAGTTTATTTTTATATCCATTGAAATTGATGCTGCAGGTACCAAAATGCATTAGAAATCTAGGACTGGCTTAAAAATGTCTGTCTTGGAACTGGCAACTCTGGAATATAGCTGCTTTTGTATTTTCATTTTGAGTGGAACCACCGCAGAGGCAATGGCTCAGGGTATAAAATATGTTTTTAAATACTGACTTGAGACCTATTTTTCATGACAGTTACTGAGACTTGTAGATAGGGTTGCCAACTGGCTCCAGATGCGCCCGACAGGCTTGATCCAGTCCTGGGTTTACTCCATTGCATGCAGGGACACGTAGTTCTGATTTCCCCATGGCACTCCATAAGAAAAGCAAGACTACAAGTCCCTGCATGCAATGGGGTAAACCCAGGACTGGATCAAGCCTGTCGGGCGCATCTGGAGCCAGTTGGCAACCCTACTTGTAGATAATATTCTAAGTATTTTGTAATTATTTCCTCAGAGCAGACAAATGCTGTCTAGAAAACACCCTTATGAGAGGCTAATTTTTCTGCTAAGTGGATGTGGTTTGTCTGCAAGAATTGCCCAAATTAGATCAGATGGGAGGTCCATCATCCTGTCTCAGATAGTGGCAAGCAATGGGGTGTTTAAGAAACAGCAGATATGTAGAACCGTCCGTCCACTGTTGTCCTGCATTTGATAAAGGTTAAAAACAAGAATCGGATCACAAGGCATGGAGCAGGCCAAGGTGATGCCATTGTGGTTGAGGAGTGTTCCTCAGAACCATTAATGACCTTATGTGAGAATCCTAAGAGGAAGGTTCAAGACAATCCAGGAACATAAAACTTCTGAAATTAAGGTAAAACACTTCCAAATGGACCAGAAAAGATTTAACAAAGATCCGGGCATTCTATCATATTATAAACCATGCGGTTTTACAGCTTTCTCACTGTTTGATCACCCATCTACTCTTGGTCCGGCCCCCGGGTCCAATATATGAACCCATTGCGGCCCTCGAGTCAAAAGGTTTGCCCACCCCTGGTCTAGATATTGGCATCTACACCTGTTCCAAGACGTGGGCAATTGTGTTAATCTCTCTGGCTTTAAAAGAAACATCTCAAAAATCCTAACATTTGTATTTTGTAGCTTGGCTCCTTAATTGGATTCCCTTAGATGGAAAGGTTTGTAAAATTTGGCGTTTATATATGGAAGTGGTGGTATTTACCTGCATAGACTGTAAACTCACTCCGTATGCATCTAAGTGCACCACTTACAACGTTCAACGTCCCAGACTGCTCCACTCTTGTGTTAAGTGTTTCTTTGTAAAACAGCCACATGCGTGTGTGTTTCCCACATCCTGGAAGTGTTTTACAAAAGGCTGTGTATTCAGCGAGCCTTGTGAAATACTTTCAAGACTGTGAACATCCTGACTCGGACGTCCCTTTTTCTGCTAGAGGATCTAAGCAACATCAAGCTTCACACTTTCCTTCCTTGACCAAAACATGCTCCCCGGAGCATGTTCGGCTGAAGAATTCATATTGTGGACACTGTTCCCTTTAAGCTGTGCATGTGTGCGTGCGCACACACCTCGCCGAGCGAGCGCACATACTTTATAACAGAGCGCACAAAAATTACGGTTCTGATTCTGATAGAAAACAACACAGACGTCTTAAAATTTAAAAGTTGTTGTGTATTTACGGTTTTCACAAGTTCTACAATATTTTCTAGTGCAATCAATGTGGTGTACATACTGTATTCTGACGTGTAGTCAAATTTTAAAGTATATAACTCCGAGTGTCGTTATATGGCGCACAAAAATTTAACCTTCCTTCAAAAGTTGCACAGCTGATATTTTATGCGCACACAGCCTGCAGAAAATTAGAGGGAACATTGATTTGTGGAACAGTGCTTTCAGCCATATTATGGGAAAATATCTTTCAGACAACCAGTTTACAGCCACATATGCTAATTACATGCATAAGTGACTTTGGAAATTGTGCTGTTTAGAAATGTTTGAACTTTGGTATACAGTAGGGCTCCCTAAACCTATCCTGGTGACTCTACAGCCAGTCAGTTTTCAGGATATTCACAGTGAATATGCATTAAATAAACTGGCACTGAGTTTCTCCTAGATGCAGTTCTCTCTCATCAGGGCCAGCGCTACTACTAGGCAAACTAGGTGGTCGCCTAGAGCACTGGCCTCCAGGGATGCCTGCTGCTGCCCATTGACACTACTGCTGCTCCTCTCCAGAGCCAGCGGCGATGGCAATGGCTCCCAGACCATGACGCAGCACTTACCTACCATTTCCGGAGCTGCGTCACTGTTTCTCTCTTGCAGTGTCTGCTGCTTCTGCCCCCTCTGATGCAGTTTATGCACAAGTGGAAGTCAGCATCAGAGGAGGGGCGGAAGCTGCAGATAGTGCAAGAGAGAAACTGCGATGCAGACCCGGGAGATGGTAGGTAAGTGCTATGTCATGGTTTTGGAGCCTTTGCTGCTGCTGACCTCAGAGAGGGGCGTCAACAGTAGCAATGAGCTTGGGGTAGGTCAATGGGGGGAGGGGGGAGGCCCTGCCTAGGGTTCCTTCAATCCTTGTACTGTCCCTGTCTGTCATACATGTTCAATCTGGGTATCCTGGTAAACCTGGCAGATCTGGGAAGCTCAATACCATAGTACAACTTTTCCCATTTTGGATACTCACCATTCCCAGGCAGACATATGCTAAAATCAGGCAAATTGATTGATAGCAAAATATGCACTAAATAAAACATTTTTACTTGAATGGTTTGTTTCTAAAGACAACAATTTGATGTGCACCAATGCCTTCTAAGCTTGCTAGGGTTTGGAACTCATGTTAGTTGGGATTTTATTTTGTAAAAATGTTTGACTCCTATGTACCACTCAGCAAGCTATACAGTAGTCAAAGATTAGTTATATTAATATGAATCAATGCTTAATTACCCGTCTGTTTTAGATAATAGATGGTTTCTGAGTTGCCAAGTCAACCCTGGACAGATTTTAGACATGTTTTCAACAATTTCTTATTTTCATTCGTATTTACGTCAGATCCAGAGCAACAAAACACACAAGTTTCCAGTTGAGATCCCACGCATTCTTATTTTATTTTATCCTTGCATTTCTTTCTCTAGATTCTCCGTTGAGTTACAATGCATCACTGGCTCCAGTTAATCGTTCATGTGTGACACTTACAGGTACTGGATCATATCTTTTTCTTCTGTTCAACACCGTTCCGAGTGTTGGACTTAGTGGGTCAGGCTGAACAGTTGTACATTTGAGGTTGCAAAAATTAAAGTGTAGCAGAAACCTATAGGACTTTTATATGCCTTACAGATGTTGGGCTTGCCCTGCTAACATTTATCATAAAGAAAACAAAGCAAACGAGAACTGGAAGGAATCCCTGATCTTTGTTTTTCAGAGGAAGACCATGTCCATTCTGCTCATAAACGTCAGGCTTACTGACCTTAATATCAGTGTGTTGATAGCTTTAATTGTATCTTTATGGTATTCTGCCATTTTGCTCTTTTCTGATTTAGCAGAGATGCTGTATGTGACTTTTTGGTTGCTCCTTTTCTAGTGCCATTTTATTTTTATAAATGACATCATGTAACATTTGAAAAAAAGGAAACCACTCAAATATCAAACTGTAGACAAAGGAAACATTGCTATTTATACTGAGATGTCCTGAAATTGATGGACTGCTGCTAAGCTGCTTATTTTTGTCTGTAGAGTCTTCATCCTTGACTTACTTGGTGGATACGACTGGCTCTATGTCTGATGACCTTCATCAGCTGAAGCTAGTCAATGGGTGGCTTCTGGATCGAGTCTCGGCACGGTTTCCTTGTGGTATCAGGCAATATACCATTGTGGAGTTCAATGATCCATGTACGAGATACTGTGTATTTTAAAAGATTTATTTTATCTAATTTGTTCTTCACATCTACATTATATTTGTTTTTCCCTCTCCATATCCTTGACCTTTGCCATCTATGCTAAGTAGAGGTGCCAAACCATCCTTTAGACCAGTGCTTCTCAACCCTCTTCTAGAGGCACACCTAGACAATTGAGTATTCAGGATTACCACAAGGAATGCTCATGCAATGCATTTGCATATAGCGGAGACCCATTATATGCAAATCTGTCTCATGCATATTCATTGTTGTGATCCTTAAAATCTGACTGCCAATGTGTGTGTCCCCAGGAGAGGGATGAGAAGCACTGCTTTAGAAGGAGGAGAGTTGCTCTCCATAGAGCAGTCCCCTTTACCCGTCCTTGTCAATTTCCTTTAGAGCCTTCAAATATTGATTGTATGTGTTCACCCCTGGAGACCTGGATTCAGATTGTAATGTTATGTTAATATCTGGATGCTGAATATGGTTTTATGGTTTTAGGCACTTGATATACCACCCTTTTCTGTGTGTTTCAGAGCGGTTTACATATATATTCTAACAGGCACTTGTCGTTGTTTTAAAAATCTTAAAATGATATATTAATATCATCATGCAATTGGTGCTTGTGAGAGCAAAGTGACTTACAATCATCTGGCAGTAGAGAGTACAGAAATTGCTACAACATACTTACAAATACCCCTCTCCCCTCCCATGCAGCCATACATGAAGATGGAACATCCTAAGCTGCTTGAAACATGAGTGCAGAAAGATATGGGGGCATGTTTACTAAAACCCCGCTAATGTGCGGGCCGCGCTAGTGTGTTGGTGCCATATAAGGAGTGGGCGTTTCTTGCTGAAGAAGAAAATCTGGAATTTACATATGCGCTAAGGTGCGCGGTGCCCTTGTGCGCCCCGCACATTAGCGCATCAGATAGCTGCGCGGGAGGCATATGTGGCGCGCTGATGTGCAAACAGAAGAACAGAGCCACAGCACAATGGTTAAGGCACTTACCAATGGTGCAGGGATCAGGGGTTCAACCCCCCACAGTGCTCAATGAAGACAGCTGGCTGAGGCATTAATTTATGAGGCATTTAAATAATGGGTGGCATAAGGCAGCGCGCTGATGGGCATAAGGCTGTGCGCTAATTTTTTGGAGGCATTTTAATACTGGGCGGCATAAGTGGCGCTGATGTGCACACAGAAAAGCAGAGCCACAGCACAATGGTTAAGACACTGACCAATGGTGCAGGGATCAGGGGTTCAATCCCCCACAGTGCTCAATGAAGACGGCTGGCTGAGGCATTTAAATAATGGGTGGCATAAGGTGGCGCGCTGTGGGCTAATGTTTTTGGAGGAATTTTAATACTGGGCGGCATAAGTGGCGCGCTGATATGCACATAGTAAAGCAGAGCCACAGCACAATGGTTAAGACACTGACCAATGGTGCAGGGATCAGGGGTTCAATCCCCCACAGTGCTCAATGAACAAGTCTGGCTGAGGCATTACATATTATGGGGAAGATTGCTTTAGGAGGCATTTTATTTTTATTTTAATTAGCATTACTAGCAAACGCACTCTCAAATCGTGTTAACATAAGGCACCCTATAAGGCACATTTTAAAGTGCACTGTCCGCCAAGGCACCCTAGAATGTTGCTTATAGGGTGCTTTAGAGGGTGCCGTATGAGGTACCGCAAGGTCAGAGTACTGTTTTTGATGGCAGCACTGTGCAGTTTAAGGAATGAAAAGCATAAGTAGGTGCGCTGACATGCAAGGAGGAGCAGCAGTGGAGAACAATGGTTAAGGCACTGACTGCTGATACAGGGGTCATGAGTTTGCTCCCCAGGGTGCCTAATACATAAGGCTGGCTGTGGCATCAGCTTTGCAATGTACATATTTTTTCCTGCAGCACCTTATGTTTATTTTATTAATTGCTGCCAGCAAACATGCCCTCATGTGCCGTAAGTGAAGGTGCCGTATAAGGCACCCTATAAGGCACTCCATAGGGCACATTATAAAGTGCACTGTCTGCCACGGCACCCTAAAATGTCCCCTATAGGGCACCCTATAAGTTGCATCACAGGAAAATGTATAGTGCACCTTATATGGACGGAAACCATAAGGTGCCCTATATGGCACCCTATAAAGCGCCCTCATAGGCAACTTATGGGTACAGTACGCTGTGGGTGTTTTTGCTGGCATCAAAATATGTACATAAAAAACAGACAATGCTATGGACAACCCTATCAAATAACCCCACTGTGGGTTTGAACCCATGACCTCTGGCTTCACAGGCAGGGAAGTAACCATTGGGCTCTATAGCTGCTAGCTAGCCCCTGGCTGGCTGCAGAGAGCCTGCACGTCACCACACAGACAGTCTGCTGTGGTCACCAGGATAGGGTTAGCCCACCCGTACCCATGATGCACTGCACATGCAAATCAGCTGTCCACAGATGAACACAAGATGGGGAATGCACCCCCACAGCACCTCGGCCTGGTAGGGGGTACTGACCGGGTGTTTTACTGGCACAGAGTAGCTACACACCGTCACATTGTGCGGGTACTGTGCTCACCCTGAGTGTGCGATGAGGCGCCCAGGACCAGATCCACAACACCTTGCATGACTGAATGAGGCCATGTTGGAGGTCCAAAGCAGTGTTAATGTGTAAGATAGGTAGTTTCTGCAGAAACACCTTGGATATCTCTGTCTGTTTCAGTCAGGTGTAGCCCCTATGGACCCCTAGGTGGCCCATGTACCACCACCCCCCTCCCCCAGGGTGGCAAACAGGGTCTCCTATCAATAGATCCACATTCTACCTCCCTGCAAAGGTGGCAGTAGAGGGGACCATCAACCCCAGTCCTACTGAGGAACAGACCCCCCCACAGGGCAGTCAATGCAGCTCTATACACAGCCATAACACAATAGCAGACAGACATTAGGCCAGGATATGGTAAGCTGCACCCCACCACTATCTGATATTCTCCTGCAGCAAGCCATCAGCCACTGCACCCTGCAAGCTGCTCCATCAAGACACATACCAGCTGCAAACAGTCTGCTAGTTAGTCCATAGTGCATGTTTCCAGTGGAGATGCATGCACCCAGAACTGGGATGTCAGCATACACAGCAAGCAGATAAATCAGTGACTGGGCCCCAAAAGGAAACCCATATCTATCACATGAGAGAAATACTATATAGCACTATGAGGGTGCCTAGCCATGCTGTGGTCACTGCACAGTCAGGGTGAGAGTGATCTCTCAGCAGGACATACTGAGGTCACCCTGTCTGTGTAGGTGGTGGCCGGGCACTAAAATGTCCCAGTCAGTGCCCTATGCCCTGTGCAGATGCACCCTGGCCAGGCCACCCTGTCTGGCCTATACCCATGGTACCTTGCTCCTCATTATGCACATTGGCAGCCCAATACTGGCAACGTTGCTGGCAGTGTGGGCTGTGGAAGGTGTTTGCAGCCACCACACACTGGATAGACAGACAGCCACCCCCACACCTATGCCAGCATTGTGCTACTATAGAGGAGTTCAGCAGCCATACCCACCAAACCAGTCCTGGGCACAGTACAGGCATGCATGGATATGGTACGCAATACTGTTGGGGGTCACTCCCCAGGGTGGTAAACACTGTCAGAGACCAGACCTGCAGCACACACCGCAGACATCAGAATGATTGTTATGGTGGAGCTCAATGAGCAAAATGTGCTTAACGTAGGAATTGATATCTGCCAGTTATCATAGGAAACGTTGGATAGCTGTGTACCATATACCCAGGTGTAGGGTGGCATTGCTAAGGTTTGCAACTGCTAGTATTGGGAGATACAGGCAGGGCCCAATGTCCTGCCTCTCCAGGAGGCATTGGCCAATGGGGCCTGTGGGTGTGTGTGTGGGTGTGTCTGGCCCTGTTGGCTGCTGCTTTACGGCAGAGTTTCCCAACTCCAGTCCTGGTGTTCCAAACACTGTTCGGGTTTTCATGCTGTCCCTCATAAATATGCATGAGCTACATCTGCATACCATGGGGGTGGTGCATAGATATGCAGCACAGGCATCTTTATTAGAGGCAGCATGGAACCTGAATGGTGTGGGGCCCTCCAGGACTGCATTTGGGAGACTCTGCTCTAGGTAATGCGCCTGTTTATGGTGTCTGTGTTTGGTGTGGTAAAATATATGCGTATTAACCATGCGTATGTTCTCAGCAGTAAAGGTTTGTCCTTACTATCACGGTTTAGATGTGGGAAAAATATGTGGACTGGACTGGCAGTAGCCCCAGCTGGGCTTTGAACCTGTGACCTTCTGTTTTTGCACACACTGTCTGTGTGCACTGCACCACCATGTTGCCACAGATATGCTGCATTCCCTGGGGAGTCCATGACTGTACATTCAACAGAGCCTGTCTGTTGCGGTGGACGGTGCCAGCCTGCACAGGCCTAGGACACTGTCTGCTGTGGCTTGCAGCCACTGCCCCCTCCACCACCTGTACCCTTCCGCCAACATGCAGACATGTCCTTATCTTGGAAAAAGCATATGTAATGCCCATTGTTGTGGCTTGTGTGCGGTGTAGGGTAAAATATGGGTGTTTGAACCATGCTTATGTTCTCTGCAATAAAGGAGTGTCTTTACTATCACTGTTTAGTGGTGGGTAAAACTATGGGGACTGGGTTGGTAGGAGCCCCAGCTGGGATTTGAACCTGTGACCTGCTGGTCCTACAGGCACTGGCTGTGTCTGCTGCACCACACTGTGGCCACAGAGACAGTGCAGTCCCTGGAGATAGGAAACCTGGCTGGACGAGTCAGAAACCCTGCTCTGCACAATTTTACTGTGGGCTCATTTACTTTGTATGGAGACAAAAGTGCAAATAAACCTCAAAAATGACCTCGGAAAAAGGGGCAAAAACCCATAACTAAGCTGGGCAACAATGATATCAATGGGCAACATTAAAAAACACTCCCAGGAAAGCTCCAAGCTTTCCTGGGAGTGTTTTTTATTGTTGCCCATTGCTATCACTGTTGCCCAGCTGAATTATAATATTTAACATTTTTCTTGTGGTCATTTTGAAGGTTTATTTGAAATTTTGTTCTGTGCACATGTATCACACTGCTCACGTTTTGTGGGTTTCCCCGGTTTTGCTGTACATTGCTGACGGAAATGGTTTCTCTTCCCTTTAAATTTGCTCTAACGTGAGGTTTTCACTCGCGGTATTTTTTAGATGGAATTTCAGCCCCGCTCCTGTGCCGGGAGCCTCTCCCCTCCCAATCTCCACCCATTGACCCCGTCCCCCCGCCCCTCGGGAGCCTTCCTCCGCCCTCGGATTGCCTTTCCACGCCTCTATCGCACTTCAGCGCGCCGCGCACATGAGCTGGCCCGTTAGTGCAGCGTGCACGTGTGCAGGGCACAAAAATGCACTATTAGCATGCGCTAAGGTACCTTAGTGCATGCTCAAGTGCGCCCCGCACAATTGCGCGGTTTAGTAAACATACCCCATGATCTTAGCTG
Organism: Ichthyophis bannanicus; assembly: GCA_033557465.1. Classification (NCBI taxonomy): domain Eukaryota; kingdom Metazoa; phylum Chordata; class Amphibia; order Gymnophiona; family Ichthyophiidae; genus Ichthyophis; species Ichthyophis bannanicus. The sequence goes on from CM066041.1 coordinate 280,349,331, forward strand.
ACTATGGAATAGCACCAAGGATGATTCCTGCCATATGACTATATAAGGCTGGGGAGTTAGTTGTGTCCAATGTAAAAATTGTGAATTTAGCAATGAAACTTTTGGAGCATTTTCATTCTGAATGTCAGCACCCGAAAAGGTGAATAAAGTCACCACAGAGCCCTGCGTTATTCATTTATTTAACAGGTTTCTTATACTGCTTTATAATTTTAGTCAAGATGATTTACATTGTACCTTAAACTGGGTAGTACACATTAAACAGGGACATTGATAACTTGGATTTTTCTGAGGCAATGGAGGGTTAAGTGACTTGCTAAAGGCCACAAGGAGTGCTAGTAGGAATTGAACCATGATCTTTTGGTGCCCAAGCCAGTGCTCTAACCACTAGGCTAATTTTCCACTCTGCTCAAGAACACTGATAGCCCCTATCAGTCCCTCCCCCTCTGTCATGCACTTCCTGCTGCCATGGGGGCAGGACTGGCAAGGGCTTTGAGCGTGCTTGAATGTGAGGCTCTGTGGGGGCCTTATTTATCTTTTTGGTGTTCACATTCAGAAATAGCAGAAAGAAGGAAGCTGCTCTTGGAAGATTTGTGGTTAGGATGGGGGCGGCTGCAGCAGAGGCAGCTAAGACGGCTGCCTTCCTTAAAATTGTGCCACCCTAGGCTTACTTAGTGGAAGGGCCAGCCCTGCAGTTAATGCATTGATGTATACGCCAACATGTGGTACAATCAATGCAGATGCACCTAATGAAACCCATAAAGGTATTGACAGATGCACCCACACTAATTGCCAGATTGCCATTGGGCATGTGATAACTGCCCTCTTGCTAGTGGCAATGAGCCTTCCACCCCCACACCCTGCCCCAACCCGCTCACTCACCACCCTAGCGCACCATGGCTGATTAACATACGAGGCGTGACAAAAAAGAAGCAAGACTGTTCCATAAATGTTTTATTACAAAATCTATAGGTAAATTATGCATTGTCCCCTTCAAAGTAATCCCCCCCCCCAGAGTTAATGCGCTTCTGCCACATATGGAAGCACTTGGTAAAGTCCTCCTCCTTGAGGTCCCTCAGCTCCCTCATCACAGTGGCCTTGATCTCTTCTACAGAGGCGAAATGAGTTCCTTTGAACACAGTCTTCAGCCTGGGGAAGAGCCAGAAGTCGCATGGTGCGAGATCTGGGGAATAAGGAGGGTGGTCGAGAGCTGTGATCTGTTTTGGCCAAGAACTGCCTCACACTGAGCGCGGTATGTGCGGGTGCATTGTCGTGATGGAGCAGCCACAACTTGTCTCTCCACAGAGCCCGCTTGCTGCGCTGAACCCAGTCATGGAGGTGATTGAGGACCTGCTGGTAGAAGTGCTGGCTGACTGTCTGACCCTCAGGCACAAACTCATGATGGACCACTCCCTTCTGGTCGAAGAATGCGATCAGCATGACCTTGATCTTTGATTTGGACATGTGTGCCTTCTTGGATCTTGGTGACAGTCGAGTCTTCCACTGTAGACTCTGTCTCTTGCTTTCAGGGTCGTACTGGAAGACCCAAGTCTTGTCTCGGCCAACGAACTCTGGATCTTCTCCGATCTTCTCTAGCAAGTCTCGACAAACATTGACCTGGTGCTCCTTCTGAGCATCCGATAAAAGCTTGGGCACCATCTTGGCGCACATGTTCTGCATCCCCAGGTTCTGCACCAAGATGTTCCGCACTGACTCCCTGTTCAGGCTGAGCTCCTCAGCTATCATCCACATCATCAATCTGCGATCACTCCACACCAGCTGGTTCACTCTGTCAATGTTCTCAGCCGTCTTTGTTGTGTAAGGCCGTCCTGACTTGGGGTCATCCTCCACCTCCTCGCAGCCAGTCTTGAAGTGTTTGTGCCACTCGAAGACTCGCAGCCTTGACGTTGCATCTTGTTCATAAGCCTTTTGGAGAAGTTGGAGACACTCAGTTGGGCTCTTCTTCAACTTAACCAGAAATGTCAAATTGCTGCTTTGCTCCATATTTCTACCACCTCCAGTTGCGTGACAAAGCGATGGAGCAGTGTGCTACAAAAAAACCTGAAAAAGAAAAACAGAGAGAGAGAGAAATGAAAAATATTATAGCAGAATAGTGGCGAGATGTTGCACAACACAGTGACATAAGCGGTTAGCCAATTGGCATTGAGTCATGGGCGTGGTTGCCACAGTCTCGTTTCTTTTTTGTCACACACCATATATCTTAATGATCGTTTGCTGTCATACCTACATATTAGGTGTCACCATGGACAGCAAGAATGTGCCAAAACGCACTTTACTCACCTAGCAGGCTTCAGTAAAAGAGCCTCTTACGTTTGCAAGACACTGATAAATTTGTCATTCAATAGTAACAGAATCTTACAATAGTGTGTCCAAAGAGAAACTTGTAGTGTACTCCAACAGCTTATACACAAAGAAGGGAGAGGAAAAGATTCCAGTACTAGGGGCCCCGAGGGAAGCTATCAGACTGTGCTATTAATTCATCTGTATTATTCTGAATGATGCGTGACTTCTGTCTCATGGACCAGCTATACAAATCTATTTCATCAAATTTTAAATTCAAGAAAGTATCAGTGCCTATTTGATATAGATATGATTTTAGTGTAAGATGGATAAAAGTTTGAATCAAGGTCTGATTAAGAATGATAGCAAGAACTTGAATTTACAAAGATTCTTTCATCACAGCAGCTTTTCCCTTAGCATTTAAGAACTTTGCATATCACCTCCTCTGAGGTGGAAGATCTAATTATCAATGCTTGGTGCCCGATCCACATTATAGCTACCAAAAGAAAGAGTAGAGAAAAGTCCTAATTATTCAGAGCCTTCATTTTGTGTATTTATGGCCATTTATTGAAAAAGAAAATCCTCCAGGTTTTCGGAGTTCCACTATTGAGTACTATTTTTCCCAGATGTTTGCAGAACAGAAGCGTTAAGGGGGTAAGTTTATATGGGGGCACCTACTAGGGTGGCATTTTAGTCATTTCTGCCCATACATGCATACATGCGTAATGGTCTCTTATAACATACTGACCGGAGCAAACGTGCACCCTTTGACAGGACGATGTGGCACTTAGCCAGTAGGTGATCAAGGGGGTGAGATTTGGGTGGTGGGTGGGTGGAACACACAAGCAGATGCATAGATTAGAAAACACCTTAGCGTACAGATGTTCATGCTGCAGTATGTTTAAGCATTGATACCTCCTTGAGAGCAGGTGTGATTGTGCCCACACTGTACGCAGATTTTCTGCCGCTTGCACTCATATTTTCTAAAGAAAGATAGGTGCCTACTTATGTTGATAAAATAGGACTATGTAGCAGGGCCACCTCAGAGTTGCTTCATGGTATTGGTGCTCTAGGTAAACCCTAAGCCTTACACCCTCCTAGCTGTCAAAATCTGTTCATTAGCTTCAACGGCCCTGTCTTTCCCACTCTCCAGATGTTGCTCCACTAAGTGACCGCCTAGTAGTAGGGCCGGGCTTGCTAAGTAGGTACCTAAAAACCCTCTTAAACTAGGTGCCCCATTATAAATCACCCTCCGCGTGTTTATGAGAATAAGACATGCTGAGGGCAACTTTATAACTGGGGGTCTAAGGTGGCCAAACAGTGCCTTTTTTATGCCTATCTTATTAAGAAAAGTAGATGTCAGGTCCCTGGAACTGATATAAATGTTCTAAGATTTTATAATTTACATTTATATTTGAGAACTCCATCCACGGTCCGCTGAAACGCTCTTGCACACACCCACAGTAAAAGTACATGCCATTGGATCTATGCGTGCACTTATAAAAGACTAAAATACCAAGATTTAGACGTGTTCTTGCTACCTTAATCTAGGCGGCAGCCCCTTATGAACTTCCTCTCTGGTGTCTGGGCCCTCGGCATCTTGTTAATATTATGTCATAATGCTCTGAATAAGCTGCGAATAGCGACATGCTGGTAGTAGACAGCTTGAGAGATTTTCATCTAAAACCTAGAGTGCAACACGATCCCAGGTTGACAGCAACCGCAACAGAGGCCTTTAACACAGGTTTAATTAAAGTTGTCATTGTCTAGCTTTCCTAGGTTTTTGTCTCATCCCTTCATAAGGACAGAAAAACTGTGCATGACTCTGGCTTTTAACTGTAGTATTTATCTATTAGTATAAAAAGATTTATGTACCCCGATGCCTGTAAAGTGATTTACAAGAGCTGTTAACTGAAGAGCTGTAAAATATTTATCATATGTTCTACCCAAGTTTTAAATCTGAATTTTGACAAACATTATTTAAAAATAAAATAAAATCCAAATCCTTGTAGGTAGGTATTTTGATTCCCAGGGATGGGAATGTAGAGATTTCACTCATAGACAAAGAAGGAGTAGAAGGAAAGGACAGAATTAGTATTAAAAACACTGAAAACATGACAACACATGGAAGACTGATCCACAGCTGACAGAAACAGACATCAATGCATAAAATTACTACTAGCTTTGAAGTCAAGGAGTGTCTGTAAAATCCATTACTGCCACTGTAACCCTTTGTAACTTGCTCTCGACAGCGGTGGGACCCAGTTACAGCACAACATCAAGGAAACAATTTGGTGATTTCTTCAATAATCTTATAGCCAACGGAGGGGACGACTGCCCTGAATATGCAATTCGAGGCCTTCAGCTGGCCTTGGAGACCTCCCCACCTCGCTCTTTTATACTTGTTCTGACAGATGCTTCTGCTAAAGACTACAATGAAGCCATCACAGTCGACTACGTCTATTCACTAATAAAAACCAAACAGTCGCAGGTATGGATTTGTGTTATAGATACTTTAGTTCAAATATATTTATTAAGAAAAATTTACCACTTGTTGCAAGACCAATAGTAACAACCTAACGTGCAAGGACATCTCGGTCCCTTTTCTAGTGAGACTATATCAGAGAAGAATAAGCATCCAGCCTTCTCCACCAATTTAGCCTCCTACTTGCAGGAGCCCACTTCACCAAGCCTATCCATTCATATTTGCTATAAAGACCTAAGTATTCCACCAATGTATAAGTTACAGAAGAAACATGTTTCCAATTATGAGTGATAAGCAGTAAGGCAATGGTTAACATAAAATCAAATATCATTGCATATCATTTAGGCGTTCTTCCAGGCCACAGATTTGCTCCGTCAATTGAAATATCTGCGAGATCCTCAGCTATACCTGCTGCCAAAAAGCTTGCAAGTCTCACAAAAATATAACATGTGGGAAAGGGTTCTTAAGTACTCCTTACAACTCCAACATTTCCCATCCTCTCCTCCCCTCCCCCACTAACTTATATTTCTTCAGAGGAGATCAATAAGTTCTATGCATGAGAAAATAACCTGTTTAGGGACAAAGGCAGACAAAGATGTATGCCACTTAACCCCCAAGAACCTAGCCCATTCCTGGAAGATAACCAAACTCCTAATTCCTGTTTCCACACCCTTTCAGGCCCAAGGCAGGGTATCAATATTCCTGCCTTCAAAAACTTACAGACTTGAACTGGCCCTGGGGCACGGATGCGATACCCTATCCGACAAGAACGCAAGAGCCAGTCCTCTATGTTGAAGGGAATGTTGCAGCTGCACATTGAAAGGTCTGTGGCCCTGGTGGCCCAAATTCCTCCTGCAGAACTGCAAAGGATTTGACCCAACCCTATACCGACCCTTGATTTGGATCCAGACCCCACAGACCTGTTGGCTCTTCCAATTAAGATGTTTATTCACTGCAATAGTCTTGTTAAGCCATAAAGGCCATTACAGGGAGCTCTTATCATCCTCCTCTAAACACCGGACCTATATGCAATATACCCGGTTAATAGCAACTAGAACAGAGTAGTCCCATGGAACCACAGAAGAGTAACATCCATAGAGAAATGAATACAGAGGCTACACCATACACTTCCACTAGAAGCCACCAACATGGTCTGTGTTAAAGATTCTTTATAACTTTTCTCACATGATGAGGACTTGCTTTTCATCTTTTCTAGGTATACTTTCTGATCACTGGCCTGTGCTCGGGCTTCAATGATCCACAGTTCCTGATTTACAGAGATATTGCGGCTAGGAGCTTCGGGCATGTTTTCCAAGTCAGCCTTTCCGATTTGGGAAAGGTAAGTAAGCCTCCCTGACAGAGCCTCTTCAAACCTTTCTCTACACAATGCACATCCACTGAACTGGGATTCGAAAATATTTGTCTTTGCGCCCAACTCCTCTGTTGAACAAATGACTGAATTTGGGAGATGAACTTACTATGAAAGTAAAGTTTAAGAAGATACTTTTTGATGTTTAATAATAGCAGTTTAGCCAGAAATCAGAAGTCATTGTTTCCTGTGCAGAGCTTTAAACTGCTGGAACCTTTCCTGAAAGCTTGTAAAACATATTTACTTGTGATTTCATAATGGGTTTTTGCATTGTCAGGTAGATATCAAACTGCCCACAAGAAACAAACAAAGAAAAAGTACACGGGCTTTTATTATTTGATTATTGTCCAAAGAAAGAAGGAGGTAACTTCCACGGAACTGAACAAGAACACTAGAAGAAGGGGGTGGAAGACAACCATGCAGTACCGTATCTAGCCCTGTGCGATCAGAGCAGCCGCATAGGGCGCAAAAGGATTAGGGGCACATGTCGGGCTGCTGGCCCTGCCCCGCCCCTCCGCGTTGCTCTGCTGCTGCCACCACTTTTTTGTTTTCTCAGAGGCGGTGGTAACAGCATTGAGGCAGACCTGCATTTATAGGCAGGTCAGGTCCGTCCTTCTCTTCTCTGATGTAGGTTGTGTCAGAGAAGGGAAGGAAGGATCCAACCTGCCTGCAAACACGGGTCTGCCTCACTGCTGCTGCCGCCACTGCCTCTGAGAAAACAAAAAAGTGGCGGCAGTGGCAGGCAACGTGGGGGGAGGTGGGGTGGCAGTCAAGAGCAGGCAGCCGGCTGGAGGGCCAGAACTGGAAATATCACAGGGCTCAATTATGGCTTGGTACGGCCCTGCAACCATGCATATAAAAACGTTATACTGAGGCCCAAGAAGAACACACAAACAAGGGGAGAAAGGCAACCATGTATATAAAAACTTTATTCTGAAATAAGGTTTTTATATGTATAGTTGCCTTCGGCTCCTTGTTTATGTTTTGATTTTTGACCATGAAAGGTACCTGCAGACATTAGCATCTGCTTTTCTCTGTGGTACCATTTCAAATGAAAATTGCTTGGGAAGATTTAATTATTCAAAACTGTGTAAGGCATTTTCCGCCCTCCCCCCTTACATATCCCCACCTTGGGAATTCCTTCTATACCATGCTAGTTAAAGTTCCTTCCTTATTGACATATTCTGACTCTTTTTACACCAGGAAAAGGTGAACAATAATAATCAAAAAGCCCATTTCCGGCAATTTACTTGCGAAAAAGGCTTTTATTATCGCCCTATGAATGCTCCTTGAAGGGTGTCCACAAAACTGTAGCTCAGCCAGAAATACCAGCACTAATCTGTCACTTGAGAAGGACATTTATAGAATTATCAGTGCATCTTGAGCTCTCCTTGTGTCGTCGATTCTGTGATATTTACTGTAGTGGTGTGCAGAAGATTAGGCAGATGAGTAGACCTCCAGAGGACGGGGTCATGAATCCATTCCTTTCCACCTATGATGTACAAGCTATTCTTTACTACTTATTATGGATCTGCTATAGCCAGGATGCTGCACTCCCATTTTACAAAAAACAATTGCCAAGAAGATAAATTTTCAGTTTTAAGATTTAAGCTAAGAACCTAGCCAATCAATTTGACCAGTATTGACATTCAAATTTGTTCAAGTATTTAATCATCTCAGAGTAAATCTATAATTTGGTTCTTAACATTGTGATTGCTTATCATGAAAAATAGGAGCTTAACTGTTGCATTGTATTATGAGATTAATGTGAAATATCTTATTTTAAGGTATTTAATTACTTGGATTTCACACTTTCGAGACCTATTAACAGTTCAGCACATTTGTTCTCCGGAGATTTTAACAACAGTGGAAATCATTCTGAATCCTTTGAAGTTGCACAAAAATACAGCACATTAATTGTGACCACTGATGGGTTGCTTTCTAACATACAAATTGTGGGACCTGATGGTAGGTATGAATTAGTCTGGTCTGGTTTCTGTGTCAGTGTAACCGGTATTTCCTGCTTCTGAATATTAATAAAAAGGAATATTATGGGTCTAATATAAACAACATAAAATTTAGGGGGGGGGGATCAAAATTTAACTGCGGCAGTTGATGTTTTTTTTTTTTAATGCTGGTCACCATAGTTAAATATAATCTGAATAGAAACATACAGGGTGGCCCAAAAAAAGTGAGAACATCTTGTAGCATATGTTATTTAAAAATTCAAAAAGACAGATGTAAACGATTGAGAAATTTAAAAAAAAAAGATGGCGACCGGAAATTGTCGAAATAAAGACGTTATATAGCTAAAAAAGGTAAATAAGTAAACTATTTAAGCTTTTAATTTACGAGATGTTCTCACTTTTTTTGGGCCACCCTGTAGAAACATAGAAACATAGAAAAATGACGACAGAAAAAGAACACATGGCCTATCTAGTCTGCCCTTCCATATCAACAACTACAACAGTCCCCTTTTTTCCTTTAGAGATCATCTGCGTTTGTCCCATGCTTTTTTAAATTCAGATATTGTCCTCATCTCTGCCATCTCCACTGGGAGACTATTCCACGGATCCACCACTCTTTCCGTAAAGAAATATTTCCGCATATCACTGCTGAATCTATCCTCTTTCACCCTCATCCCATGTCCCCTCATAGCAGAACTTGCTTTCAGTCGAAAGAGGCTCTCCCCCTGTGCATTTATGCCACGGAGGTATTTATGTTTAAATTTGTTTATTGAACACAGCTCACGCAACAGTAACAAACCATAACAGCACAGTACAATAACAGATCAGCTAGAAACCACAGCCGTGTGCAAATTTTAAACAATATTTTACCCCCCCCCCCACCCCCCACCTCCTGGTTCCATCTACAGCCATTCCACTAAGGGAACGACAGCGTACACTGAATAACACCACCGACCACAGTGCCACCCACTTCCCCATGTAGTACTATACACAGAGAATATCAATATAAATTATACTACAGTACACCCCTAAAGGCAACACTACAGTCCACCAGAGTGCTGCCACAATCGTACACTGCCTCCTAAACCCAATAACCCCACCTATCAACTAGCCATCAAAGCAATCTCAAAGCCCCCTGCTCCAGCTCCCCCTCCAAGTTCCTATGATGCAGGGACTCATCCCAACATACAACTTCAACACTCCCCCCTCCCTCTCACAACCGCCACTCACACTCCGAAGGGGCCTAACTCCCTCCCTCCCCCCCCCAACCCCACCCCACCCATGCAAGACCCCACTCCGAATCTTCACCCAAGCACATTAAGGATTCGGCTCCTCTCTCACAGAGACAATGTATGTAAGTAGGGACCCCATTCCCCCAAAAATTTATCAGTGGCTACTTCCCCATGTTTAGCCCCTTGCTGCTCAAGCAGTAACAACCGATACACCTCCCTCCTCCACTGACCCACGGTCGGGCCACTGGGCAGTAGCCAATTCAGCAAAATCACTCTCCGCGCTACTAGCAGAACCTTACCTAACCAACGTCTCTGGCCTCCCCCCAAACCCTCCACCCACCTGGTCATGCCTAACACCAACATTTTGGGGTCCCGTTTAAGTGGACAGCCCAAAACCCCGTAAGACAGCCCACAAGATCCTTCCAGAATCTAACCACCACCGAGCATTGCCACCACATGTGCCCCAGGTCCGCCCGATCTATCCCACACCGGGGGCAGCTCGCGGTAGCACCGCAGCCGGCCCTAAACGCTCGACAAGGAGCAAAGTGGCAGCGTCGCAAGATACGATATTGCAGATCCCTAAAGTCTGCAGTCTTAATCCTCCTGGGGATATCTGCTAGCAAATGCACCATATCTACCCCTCTGATCTCCACCCCCAGATCATGTGCCCATGCTGCTGCCAAGACGTTCTCATCAGGAAACCCTTTTAGGCGAAGATATTCCTTATGCAGTATTGCCACCCGCGCCCGCTGCACTCTCCCCGCATACAGCAGTTCCTCAAATTTAGAACAAATATCTGTATGCAAGTTCTCCCCATCCAAACTCCGAATATAACTACGCAGTTGTAAATAAGAGAACCAATCTCGAGGTACCAGACCATATCTACTTTGGAGATCTTTAAATTCTAGGGCCTGCCCCCTTTCATCTACTACCTGCTCCAAGGCCACAATCCCTTTAGCCTCCCATCCTCGAAATGCCCCCCCTTGCAGCCCCGGACCAAAGGCCCCGTTCCCATATAAAGGTAAAAAGGGGGTTGTCCCAGGGTTCCAGGAATACGTCTTACATAACAGGCGCCAGACCCGTCGCATGACCTTAAAGATAGGGTGCCCCCCCACCAGGTGAGGCAAATCTGCAGCTGCCGCATGCAATATGAATCGCAGGGCCAGTGGCTTCGCTACTTCCTCTTCATACTCCAAGGGCATATAATCCGCCGAGGTCCCCAGCCAGTCCCGCAAGTTCCTCATCAGGCAGGCGATATTATAACTCCACAGATCAGGGGCTCCCATACCTCCACCCCCCAGGATCTCTGCAACGTCTTAAGACTTAGCCGAGGTCTCTTCCCCCTCCAATAAAATAGAGTTAAACATTTCTCCACTTTCGCTATCTCCTTCTTCGTCAGCAGGATAGGCAAACTCTGCAACATGTACAACCATTTGGGAAAAAGAGTCATCTTAAATAAAGCTATCTTGGCTCCCAAAGAAAGCGGTAGATCCCGCCAACCATTCAAGCGCTTTGCGGTCTGTGACAACAATGTAGCCAGATTAACCGTCTGCAGATGGGCTATATCGGCTGTTAAATATATCCCCAAATAATGAAGTTTCGTCCCCGCCCACTTCAGCAGGAAGGCTTCCCAGTCCCCATGCAACGTCTGCTGTAGATCCAAGGCCTCAGACTTTTCCAAATTTAATTTCAAACCCGAAAATTCCCCAAAATCTGCAACCAGTCTCAACAAAATGGGTAGGGTCTGCCTAGGGGCCCCCAAGTACACTAGGAGGTCATCGGCAAAAGCAGAAATCCGGAATTCTTCCTTCCCCACCCTGGCCCCCACCAACCCCCTATGTGTCCTTATTCTCTCTAAGAGAGGTTCCAGGGTTAAAACGAACAAGAGCGGGGACAAGGGGCAACCCTGTCGTGTCCCCCTTCGAATCGGAAAGTCCTGGGAAATAGAACCATTTAACAAAATCTGCCCTCGGGGATCCGAATACAAAAGCTTAACCGTATCCAAAAAGAAACCCCCTATCCCCATGACCTCTAACAAATGATACATATATTGCCAATCAACACGATCAAACGCTTTCTCGGCATCAAAGCTTATTAACAAAGCTTGCTCCCCTGCCGCAGCAGTCATATATAACGACAAAACTATCTTACGCAAGTTTTTGGTGACGTGCCTACCTTTCACAAAACCCACCTGATCCTCCTTGACTAGTTGGGGGATATATTCAGCTAGCCTATTAGCCATAATTTTAGCCAAAAGTTTGATATCCACATTCAGAAGCGAAATAGGCCTATACGACTCGGGCAATAACCCATCTCTACCTGGTTTAGGAATCAGGGTAAGCACTGCGCTATTTTTCTCATACGGAAATGCCTGGCGCTCGATCAAGGCAGAATAATACATTCGTAAAGGCCCAACCACCCTATCTACCATTAACTTATAAAATTCACCCCTAAACCCGTCAGGTCCCGGAGCCCGACAAGTACGCAAAAGCTTTATGGCCCCCCGGATTTCCGCTTCAGTGAGCGGGGCATTAAGAGTTGCACACTCCTCTAGGGATAGACTAGGCAAGTCTACCGCAGTAAGAAATTTCTCTACCTGTGCCAAATCCCCAGTACCAGCTCCATAAAGCGTCCGGTAGTACTCACGAAACTGGTCCTCCATATAAGCTTGCCCCGTCCTTATCTCACCCCGTGCATCCCGCAGGGCCCCTACGTGTGTCTGCCCCCGAATGGTCTTCACCAACCTGGCCAGCAGTCCCCCCGCCCTACTACCATATTTGTAAAACTTATATCGATAATACAGCAAAGATTGTGTCGCCCGTTCGTGCAACATCGCATTCACCTCCTGTTGTAATCTACTAAATTCCAACTTCTTCCCCTGCGTTGGCTGCTGCGCTAACCTTCTCCTTGCCTGACACAGCTGTTTTTCCAAAAAAATTAAACGAGAGGCATAAGCTTTCCTTTTACGGGCTCCGAATTCAATAATTCTCCCTCTCAAAACCGCCTTTGCGGTCTCCCAAAAAAGAATTGGGTTAGCACTATGTTTCCCGTTAAATTCAACAAATTCGTCCCACTGCGAGTGTAAGAAGGCCTCAAACTGACCACCCTGGGTATAGCCAAGTGGATAGCGCCACAGAGACCCAACTCTCTTTAACCCCCACCTGACATCCACATGGTCCGACACCTCCACTGGACCAATCTCTATTCTAGTTACTTTAGTAAATAATTCTTGAGACCCCAGAAAATAATCTAACCGTGACCCCGTATCATGCGCTCTAGAGACATGGGTATAGTCCCTATCCAGGGGGTGTAACACTCTCCAATAATCAAGCAGATTAAATTCTTCACAAACCCCCCATATCCACTGAGATTTCCTGTCCTTGGTCAGCCCTCGGGTTCCGGACCTGTCTATCATCTCATCTAAAACACAATTGAAATCCCCTCCCATTATGAAGGGAGTTGAGCCGAGTTCACTCAAATATTTATTCAATCTAGCATAGAAGCGAGTGTCATATATATTTGGGCCATAAATATTCACCAAACCCAATTTAACTCCATTGATGGTCCCCACTACAATAATAAACCTCCCTCCCGGGTCACAAATGCTATGTTCCACCTCCAGGCCCATCCCCCTCCTAATCAAAATCGCTACTCCCGCTTTCTTCCCTCCCGAGGAAGCCCCGTAAACCTTCCCAACCTATCCCCTTTCGAGCTTGGCATGCTGCAGGGCACTCTGATGTGTTTCCTGCAAGAATGCCAAATCTGCCTTTTGATCTCTAAGTACACGTAGGATCTTATAACGTTTCACCGGAGACCCTATACCACACACATTCCAAGTAATCAACCGTAAACCCTCACCCATGGTCATCCACACTCACACGAGTCATACACAAAGGCAATACTAAACTCGGAACCGAAGGGAACTCCCCCAGCCTAGAGTTGCCCCCATCGCCCCCTCCTCTACACACATGTCTCAGTTGTCTCCCACCACACCAGCTCCAAATCCCATCTCCAACCACCTGGAACAAGAAAGGGTCTTGCATGCTTCCCCAGTTCCCCTCCCCTCCCCCAAAGCTCTTCCTACATAATCCCGAATACCCACTGCATCCCCAACCCCAAACCCCTCCCCCTCCCTCTCCATCCCACCAACCCCCCCCCCCCCCCCAGAATCCACCTTTCTCTCTCCTTATGGAGTACTCGCCTGACCACTGTGATGCATTGGCCTCCCCCCCAGACAACAAACTTCCATTCATCCTCCCCTCAGGAGCCAGCCACATTCAGTCCATTCAACACAAATGTTAGTCGCCCCCCTCCCTGAAAGCATGCAAACTCCCAGCTTTTCAAAAATAGCCACCAGTGCATAATAACATAACAGCAATATTGAAAAGAGAACATAGTCCAGTCCAGTTGCGCCTCAGCAATCACCACCAGGTGCCTGTTGACTCAGCATCGCCTCTCCCGCCTCTGGCACGATCTCAGTCAAAAACTTAGTGGCTGAAGCGGGTGTGTCAAACATCCTCTGCCGGGTTCTGTATTCCACCCGCAAACGTGCCGGGTAGAGTAGGGCAAAACGCACCCCCCTCTTAGCCAACTCAGCACATGGTCCAGCAAACTCTTTGCGCTTTTTGCTTCACTGCTGCAGAGTAGTCCTGAAAAACCAAAACTTTTGCGGGTCCTGGTCCCCGTGCCCGAGAGTGTCTCGCCGCTCGGATTACATCTTCCTTCTGGGCATAATTTAAGAAGCGCGCAATAACCACGCGTGGCCGGTCTCCTGGGCCTCTCTGCCCCCCCCCCCCAGCCGATGCGCTCGCTCAATTTTTACAGAACCCAGGGCGGCAGTCAGCTCCAAGTTTGTCGCCAACCAAGTTTCTAAGTAGCCGCGCAGCTCTCCATCCACAATGGCTTCAGTTATCCCCACAAATCTCAAGTTCTTCCGACGGCCTCAATTCTCGAGATCATCAAGTTTTTCCTCGTGGCGCTTGAGTAACTCTTCCAGGCATTGCACGCGCTGGGCCTGCGTCGATTGCACCTCCTCCACCTCCGCTATCCTCTGCTCCGCTTCCCCCATGCGCGTGCCAAAGTCCACGATCAAGTGATTTACCTGGGCTAATTGCTCTGCCAAGCCATTAAAGTGACTTTCCAATGCCGCCACGACCGCGTTGGTAACCTCCTCCATGAGGTCCAGGTCCCGCTCAGCCTTCGGGCTAGATGCTGCTTTAGCCGCCATCTTGTCCTCCGCCACCCGCACTCGGTCTTTCCTCGGTGCCTTCGCCGCCATGCACCCTCTGCGTCTTTCACCGTGGCCTGAGGACACCAACACCTTTCCGCCACTCCTGGCACCGCTCAATAAAGATTACCGGGGGGTAACGTTATCATTAAACAGCTTCTTTGGGGGGGAGCCCTCAGAGCCGTGCAGAAACGATCCTGCCTTGCTCACTGCATCACGTGATCACCACGGAGGTATTTAAATGTCTCACTCATGTCACCTGTGAGGTCTGCCTGGTTTTATTTTATACATGACAATTGATATTGTACGTAATTAACAGTGGCAGTAACAATGGATACATATGCCTATGGAGATACATGGGGACCCTTTCACTAAAGGCTGCTATGATATTGTACCTAACATGCCAATAATGCTCCACACCATAGTGTCTTAAGTGCAACAACACCGCATTAACTGTAAGTGCTGGGAAAGTAATTTTCCAGCAGTTAATGCAGTGTACCCTACCCTAATGCAGCCTAAAATGAGCACGGGTGCACTTACCTCCACCTGGGGGTGAGTGCACTTGCGCTAATCGCATGACCGCAAGTTGCTAACCCTACCCACTCTCCTCCAACCCACTGACTTAGCACCCCAACATGCGAAGCACAGTTGGCGCATAGATTGGGCTGCACTGTGTTGAACCCCCATGAATAGTTACTATGGGTCAGAGCATGCAGTTGGTGCGTACCTTAATGCATGCTAACTGCTTAGCAGCCTTTAGTAAAAGGCCCCCATGGTGTATTACCATCACTTTTCACATTGACAGGGGCACCCTGGAGTGGCCCTGTTCCTTAGATTGTATTATTCATGATGCTGCAAACAGGACCCATAAGACATTTCCGGAATTTCATAGGATAATTAATTCTCACTATGCTTTGCAACTACACTATCTTACTAGGGAGGAGTGGCCTAGTGGTTGCGGCAAGGTACTTCAGGCCAGAAGGTCGGGGGTTCAAATCCCACTAGAGGACAGCAACCTTAGGCCAGAAGGACTGGGGTTTCTAGTCCCTCAGGTGCTCCTTGTGGTCTTGGGCAAGCCACTTAACCCTCCATAGCCCATGTTCCCTGTAAAATAGTTATCTCCAAGTTATAATGCCCTGTTCAATGTAATTTCAGTTTGTTCAACATAAACCACCTTGTTATCATGAAAGGCAGTATATAAGAAATAATAAATAAATATTCTAGGATGGGCTATGCAACTATTAGTTGTTGTGGTCTTTGTCTATATAACAGTATCCAAAGAGAACATTAGAAAGAATAATGCTATTATTACTGGAAGCCTACTACTACCTCTTATCATTTGCGTACAGTAGCACTATGCAGCGCTGTGCAGACACACTAAAATAAAAGTTGCCAATGTGCTAAACTCTTCAGAAGACAGAAATCAGGTTATACAGTATCTTTTTTGTTTTGCCAGGCATAGAAGCACAAGTTAAAAAGACTTTGTCAGAAACGTGGGGGTCTATGTCTCTGGTGAAAAACCCTGGTGGAGGGATCTGGATCTTATACATACAAGCTGGAGGCCCACATTCCATTCGAGTTGAAGGCTTTATAGGTACAGTAAACAGTATGATTATTTATTGTTATGTGTTATTTCAAAAGTCTTACAGCAAATATCTTGATGCATAAATGTATTAACTTGGGCCCTCCTCTTTTCCCTAGTTTACTCCTGTGTTTCTGAATATAATAATACATTATTGTTAAAGGTTTAATCTGTTCTTTTTTGTATCCCTTTTTGTGGATTTATTGTTTGGATATTGATCCTATTTTACTTTGTTTGTATTTTATTGTTTTTATGTTCAGTGGCCAGTTGCCATTTAAGTGGTCTCTGAAAACCACCAAGTTGTCAGTTTCTCTGTTTGAACTGGCAGTAAAACATACATAAATAAATTACATAGTGCTGAAGTGTTTTCTGTATGCAGTATTCTCACTTTGTAGTATGCGAGAAAAGGCAAGTTATCAAATTGAAATAAATAAGTAAACAATAATAGCAGACTAGCTCATTTCTTTTTTTTTTCCTTTGCAGCGGCTAATACATCATGTAAGTTGCCTCTCTCGTTCTTGATTTATTTTTAATAGAAATATCCATTGGCATTTATCTTTGTCTAGAACAAAATCAGTTTGTAGTCTAGTATAGTGGTCAGAGATTTTTTTCTAATGCAGAAATCTACAATTAGGGGTATGTTTACTAATCAGCGGTAGTGGTTTCCGTGTGTTATCGGAGCCGCAGCCCCATTGAATTCAATGGGGCTGCGGCTCTGATATTGCATGGAAACTACTACCACTGATTAGTAAACAAACCCCTTAGAGTGTTTGCAAAGTCAGAAATGGGATCACATAGTCTTTTGCTTGAGCCGCAAAAGTTAAAAACTGTGAGTTCTTTTTAGAAGGCTTGTGTGATATTTACCTTGCGCATGTAAATAGCGATTTTTAGAATGGTAATATTTACACTGAGTTCTGCAGCACGCCCATTTCAGAAGGGGACGTGTCGTGGGTCCAGTTTGGGTGGACCAGCAAAGCATACTTGCATTCCCAATTTTAGAATAGAAATACAGACATACTTTATATAATGTAGATGTCTGCATTACACCCATTCTGAGGTATGTGTGAGGGTTAGCTAACTGCCCCTTTGGACCTGAGGTTTGTTCCAGTGACCGAGGGAGCAGTTGTGCTTACTTTTCTGGCACTTAAAACCATCTCAAACATTCTAAAGAGAGGGTTTTTTTTTTTTGCTGGGCTCATAATTGGCTCTTCTTGGACTCTCAGCTTTATAAAATCTGCCACTTACACTTGTAAGAGCTGAAAAATTACCAGCTAAGTGCTGTCATAGACATACCAATACATAGATGCAATACCCATGCCCCCATGTGACTGAGGGGAGCAGATCCAGTGGCTGCCGATGGAATAGTTAATCGCACCGCTTGTGCCCACCGGAATGGGAACTGCTGGCTTTGGTCAACGACTGTACAGATCAAATCTGGCCCTGCTGGATACTATATCTACAAGTTAAATGGAGTGGTGATTCTCTTTTTTTAAACAGTGTTTCTAAAATGGCCGCTCCCATTATATGTGCTGTCAAATAAATATGCATTTCTAGTGACCTTGTATTTTACTAAAGACTCCATGTACAATATCTTCCAAATTGTAAATGTCTTGACTTGAATACCCTTTTACTACCTAGGCCACCTATGCAAAACAGGCTTCATGTCCATCACCATGTCTGTCAGAACCCATAGCTCAGCAAATGGAATTTGAGCCTACGGTCCTTAAATCTTTCCTTTCTGCGGTAGAACTTTATTATTTTATTATACACTTATGGATGCTTTGGAGCTACTTATAAAATAGTGTCTGGGAAAGAGCATTCATCTGCATGTAGCCCCCAGTGATCTTATTTGTAAGGATGTTGTGCATTGTGTAAGTCAAGTATATTGTTCTTC
Source organism: Ichthyophis bannanicus (assembly GCA_033557465.1). Lineage (NCBI taxonomy): Eukaryota > Metazoa > Chordata > Amphibia > Gymnophiona > Ichthyophiidae > Ichthyophis > Ichthyophis bannanicus. The sequence goes on from CM066041.1 coordinate 280,367,385, forward strand.
AAACATTTTCTTGCTTATGTGGCGCTAATGGTTTCAATCAACCATGTTCCATGCATTAGGGGGGGGGGGTTCCTTAATTTAAGAAGCTGTGTGCAATGCATTGACTCTTCATGTTTGTATTTAACCAGCCACTGCCAACTGCTCAGAGTGCCATCCGAATGCAACGTGTGAACAAGAGCTTGGCATCCAAGACTGCTCGTGCAAGGATGGGTTCATCGGTAATGGTTTCACTTGCTCTGATATTGATGAATGTACCTATCCCTGGTCCAACAACTGTTCTTTGGGCTACTGTGTAAATACTTTTGGCTCATATAATTGTCAGTGCCCCAGTGGGTACACATTGGTCTCCAGACACGAATGTATAGATATCGATGAGTGTTCGCGTCCGGACTTAAACCAATGTCACCCACAAGCACTTTGTAGAAATTACAATGGCTATTATACTTGCACATGTCCTGATGGCTATTATGGAGATGGCTATCACTGTGAAATAAATGAATGTGAAGCAGAGTCCTGTGCTGCTGGACAGGAATGCATTAAATCCTTTGGTTCACATTTCTGTTCTGACCCATGCTTCAACTACACTATTCTTAATGAATCCTGGAGAAGCAGCTCTTCCTATATAACCGATTCAAATTGTGACTACACAAAGAAAGGATGGTACAGGTTCACCGGCAGTGGTGGAACACGCATGCCAGAATCCTGTGTACCAATATATAGATGCAATACCTATGCCCCCATGTGGCTGAGGGGAGCACATCCAGTGGCTGCCGATGGAATAGTTAATCGCACTGCCTGTGCCCACTGGTATGAGAACTGCTGCCTTTGGTCAACGACTGTACAGATCAAATCTTGCCCTGATGGATACTATGTCTACAAGTTAAATGGAACACCAACCTGCTCTCTGAGCTACTGCACAGGTAAATCATTAGGATTAATTTTTGGGACAGATTTGGAGCAGAAAAAGTAACTGCAGCTTGCGAAATGCTGAATGCAATTTTTTATTCCGTTACACAGATCCCAGCTATAGCAACGATTCATGCTCCTGCACCACAGATGAGGAATGCGACCTGGCAAATGGCAGGTGTTACTGCAAAAATGATAACAGCAGCTATGGTACGTATTATGTTAACAAACTCATCATGTCCTGGTGTACCATGTAAGCCTCAAAAGCAGAAGATTTTCAGGCTCAGGCATAAATCATCATGTACTGTCCAAGCTTCTGCTGCTGTCCTCCCTTTCTTCCATCTCGCCCTGGCTTGTGTCTGGTGGTCATGTTCCCGAGCAGTCCCTTTCCAAAACTGATTAGCATTTCTGGGAAGTCAGAAAGGTTATTCCTGAAGCAAAAGGTGAGGACTAATATTTGGGCAAATGGCCAGCTTGTTGGAATTGTTTTAAAACTGAAGTTATAGGAAAAGCTCCATGACTCGGGCTTAGTGATGCGGGAGACTCATACCCGAGGGGTTGACATGGTTTGAGTGAGTGATGAGTTAGTGTTCTTGGGCCCCAGGTAAAAGAGAGGTGACTATCATTGCAGAGGTTATCCCTGCTATACCAAGATGCATGCAGGGCTACTCAACTGCCTTATGTGTAGTCTCCCCACCCCAGTGCTCCGGACTTACCAATACTGACCTAGCCTGCCCCAATGTGGGGGTGGCCACAAGAGCTGCACAGTCAGCCAGGCAAGGGACGCAGATAGTGTGACAGGGTGGGGAGAAGGATGGGATAATGGCAACTCATGCTCTGGACACCATCTTGACTGGCGATGGTCCTGGCTGCATTCATCCATGGAGGAGATCTCTATATCAAATACCAGCCATTAAGAATCATCAACCTGAATCAATCGTCCTGCTGAATAAGGTAGAAAATGGAAATACACATAAATGTTATTCTCTTTAATATTATTTTATTGTTTTATCACAGTCAACATGCTACCAAACATCAGACAATTTCATTGGAAAAGCCAGAATCAGTCAAATTGACCACTTTAGCTTTTTTTGATGAAGAAAATTACTTGGACCTCAAACAACTGTAGGATATCTTCAATGTTAACTATTTACTGTGTTTAGTTTACTTAGATTTTTCTATTATTTGAACACCAGGTGACACCTGGATGTCATATTTGGAAAAAAACAGGGAGTGCTGTACGATCAATAAACTAAAAACATCACTTGAGGAGAATAACATTGTTTCTGATCCTATTTTAGATGTGGACACTCTGCACCCAGCCCTGAAGTGTGGCACTAATGAAATGAAAGTTTCATTTCGTACTTGCCAATTGGAAAGACTGGCACTGAATCCCAAGAGCCTTCGTCTCAGAGATGGTTCCTGTGTTGGTTTTGAGGAAAGAAATTACACAAATTTGGTGTCTCTGGTGACCTCTATTCAGGCCGGACAATGTAGCACAGAGTCAGTTGTAAGTAGTGCTCCGAAGCTTTCCAGCATGGTTATTCGGTTGCTCATAAGTTTGTATCTATTCCCACAAGCCTGCACTTAGTTTAGGACCTTGTTAGAGAATGTTTGCTGGAGACTACTGCAGATCCCAGCTGGAGACAGTTATGGGTTAGCTGATCTTTGCCACAGCTGTGTAGAAAGTTACCTTCCAGCATTCTCAATCATTAGCAAAACCTGGCAAATCCAAGGCACAATACAAAAGTCTGCTTTCTACATAAACTTTAAAAAAACAACCACCCTGCAAAATCTGTTATAAACTGTATTAGTAAGAAGGTTCTCTGTAGGCCTTGGGCGATCACAGCACGGCTGTTCACAGGATGGTAAAGAAAAAGAATGGACTATAGATCAGAGGTTCTCAGCCCAGTTCTCAGGACACACCTAACCAGTTGGGTTTTCAGGATAGCCCCAATGAATATACATGAGAGGGATTTGCATGCCATGCCTGCATTGTATGCAAATCTCTCTCATGCATATTCAAATCTTTAGAAAAATGCTGATCGACTATTTCAATCATCTCTCCCATAATGAGTTTGCTGCTAACATTCACACTCAGCTAATTTAATGCGACAAGATCTGTTACTCTGAAAACCATACCGATAGTGATAATAATTTCCCTCTCCTGGTGCAAGTTTCCTCAAATGGATTAGTTTACGCATACCATGACAGTAATGAACCTCACTCCCACGCTAGGCCATAGGGTTTGCTTTAATACTTGCATTGTACAAAGACAGCCTCCTTCCAGGGCCAGTCCAAGGGTTTCTACTGCCCTAGACAGAAGCCTTGGCAGTGCTGCCACCTCCTCTTCCGAACCACCGATTCCGTCAGCAGGGAATGGTGGTGGGTGTGGGGGGGGGGGATGGCTCGGCTTGTTGGGGTGGCCATGGCAGCAGCCTGTGGCAGGCCATTTGCTTCGGCACACATGGTCTGCAGCTTCTGATACCCCTCCAACAGAAGCAGCAGGCCATGTGTGCTGAAGCACATGGCCTGCTATGGGCCCCGTGTCCTGCCCCTCACAGAGATCTTCTGCCCTAGGTGGCTGCCTAGCCTGCCTAGTGACTGGGCCAGCTCTGCTTCCTTCTGGGTTTTATAGAATATAATATATATAGGCAATATATCAAGTTCTAGCTAATCTACCAATTATACCTTTCTGTATCTTTCCGCCACAGTTTCTTGGTTTCTGATTGAAATACTTGGTTTTTGAGGATCTCCTGTGTCTCCATCCATAGTAGAGAACAGTCGCTTGGTACCAACACTTTATTAGTAACGCCATTCTTGTGTTTTTCTCTTTTAACACTATATTTGTTTTTCTTGTATTGGTTGGATTTGGAATGTCCCAGGTGAGCCCAGACTCTTCATTCTCCTTGATGAGTGTGGGGGGAGAGGGGGTGTCTGGACTAGTTGCAGCTAGAATGATAGCCTGGCTGCTCCCACAGAGGATTGGAGAGTTAATCAATGTCTGAAGATGATTGAAAACCAAAGGCATGGGGGGTGCGAGTAGTATCCTGCACTGCACCTCCCCAGCAACCCTATTGGGCAGACCTGGTGGACCATGTCAGTCTTTACTTTCTGTCATCCACCATGTTACTGTGTTGCTATATGTTAAATAAAATCCCTAAAAGGTCTAACTGTCTCTTGATCTCCCAGCTTTTTCAATCACTCTCGCCAGCAATAGCAAATGGTGCTGGAGGACCAAAGACAGAGCTTTTGTTAAAGTGTGCCTTACAAAATGGCCTAGACCAACTCCTAGGCCAGCTGGCATCATTTTCTACAGGATAATTTAGCAAAGGCGCTGGCTTTGTGCTCTGGCATCATTGGTAGGCGAGGATATATAAGAGATTCCTTCTGCCCTGTTGAAGATATTAGTAACAGCGCCAATGGGATAGGAGGGTCCAGAAGGTGTGTTTTTTTGGGGGGAGGGGTAATTTATAGTTGGGGATCAGCCAAAATTTTAAAATGACATGAATTAAAACAAATTAAACTCAATTTGTTTTTCTTTTATTTCCTTTTAAAAATAAAAATAAATGAAAACATCTCCCTAGCAGCAGGCAAAACAAGGGGGTATTCTTTGAAGCTAAGGGCAATCATAAGAACATAAGATAAGCCATACTGGGTCAGACCAAGGTCCATCAAGCCCAGTATTCTGTTTCCAACAGTGGCCAATCTAGGTCATATGTACCTAGCAGTTTCCCCAAGAGACACAAGTTCCACAATGCTTGTACTGGGTCAAGCATTGATATCTTCGGTCACTTCTTAATAATGGTTTATGGACCTTTCCTCCAGGAACTTGTCCAAACCTTTTTTAAACCCAGCTACACTAACAGCCTTTACTACATCCTCCGGTAACAAATTCCAGAGTTTGATTACACGTTGAGTGAAAAAATATTTTATTTTATTAGTCTTAAATAGTTTACCCTGTAGCTTCATTGCATGTCCCCTAGTCTTTCTATATTCTGATAACGTAAACAATCGATCTACGTTTACCCGTTCCACTCCGTTCATTAATTTATAGACTTCTATCATATCTCCCCTCAGCCGTCTCTTTTCCAGGTTAAAGAGCGCTAACCTTTTTAGCCTTTCCTCATAGGAGTATCCTTCCATCCCCTTTACCATTTTGGTGGCTCTTCTCTGAACCTTTTCTAAAATCGCTATATCCTTTTTAAGATACGGCGACCAGAATTGCACACAATATTCAAGGTGTGGTCTCACCATGGAACGATATAGAGGCATTATAATATCTTTTGTTTTATTTTCCATTCCTTTCCTTATCATACCTAGCATTCTATTTGCTCTCTTGGCCGCAGCTGCACACTGGGCCGAGGGATTTAACGTGGTATCCGCAATGACGCCTAAATCTTTTTCCTGGGTGGTGGTTCCTAATGTGGAACCTTGCATCGTGTAACCATAGTTTGGGTTGTTCTTCCCTAGGTGCATAACCTTGCACTTGTCCACATTAAATTTCATCTGCCATTTTGATGCCCAGTCTTCCAATTTATCAAGATCCTCTTGCAATTTTTCACAATCCTCTTGGTTTTAACAACTTTAAATAGTTTTGTGTGTCATCTGCAAATTTGATAACCTCACTCGTTATTCCACTTTCCAGGTCATTTATGAATATGTCAAAAAGCAGCGGACCCAGCACAGATCCCTGGGGTATACCACTATTCACGTTTCTCCATTGGGAAAATTGGCCATTTAGCCCTACCCTCTGCTTTCTATCTTTTAACCAGTTCCTGATCCACAATAGTACACTGCCTCCTATCCCATGACTCTTTAGTTTTGCCAAACGTCTCTGATGAGGGACCTTGTCAAAGGCTTTCTGAAAGTCCAGATACACAATATCAACCGACTCACCTTTGTCCACCTGTTTATTCACTCCTTCAAAAAAACATAACAGATTAGTAAGACAAGATCTTCCTTGTCTAAAGCCATGTTGGCTGTCTCCAATTAGGTCGTGACTATCTACATGCTGAGTAATTTTATTCTTTATGATGGTTTCTACCATTTTTCCCGGTACTGACGTCAGGCTCACCGGTCTGTAGTTTCCCGGATCACCCCTGGAACCCTTTTTAAAAATTGGCGTTACATTGGCGATCCTCCAATCTTCAGGTATTAGGGATGATTTTAATGATAGTTCACAGATTACTGATAGCAGGTCTGCAATCTCATATTTCAGTTCTTTCAACACCCTTGGATGTATACCATCCAGCCCAGGTGATTTGCTACTCTTCAGTTTATCTAATAGTTGTAAGACATCTTCCCGATGTATCGATATTTCCTTCAATTCTTCTGCACCTTTAAATACCACTTCAGTCATGGGTAACATCCCTACATCTTCCTCAGTAAAGACCGAAGAAAAGAATACATTCAGTCTCTCCGCTATCGCCTTGTCGCCTCTTAGTGCTCCTTTAACCCCTTTATCATCTAATGGACCAACTGACTCTCTCACAGGCTTTTTGCTATGAATGTACTTGAAAAGGTCTTTATTTCGCGTTTTTGCTTCCGCAGCAAGCTTCTTCTCAAATTCTCTCTTTGCCTGCCTTATCAATGCCTTGCATTTGACTTGCCAGTGCTTGTGCTGTTTCCAGGTTTCGTCGTTTGGCTCTTTTTTCCATTTCCTGAAAGATGCTTTTTTGGCAACAACAGCCTCTCTGACCTCACCTTTAAACCATGCTGGCAGTTTTTTGGACTTCCTTCCACTTTTCTTAAAGCATGGAATACAGCTGGTCTGGGCTTCCAAGATAGTATTTTTCAACCACACCCAAGCTTGATGTACGTCTTTAACCTTTGCAACTGCTCCTTTTAGTTTTTTCTTAACTGTTTTCCTCATTTTATCATAGTCTCCCTTTCGAAAGTTAAAGGGTAGTACTGTGGATTTCCTTATTATCCCTCCTCCACTAATTAAATCAAAGGCGATCATGCTATGATCACTATTGCCAAGTGGCCCCAACACCCTTATCTCTTGCACTAGATCTGGTGTTCCACTAAGGACTAGGTCTAATATGGCTTCCCCTCTGGTCGGTTCATGAACCAGCTGCTCCAAGAAGCAGTCATTTATTTCATCTAGGAACTTTATCTCCCTAGCATGTCCTGACGTGACACTGACCCAGTTGATACTGGGGTAATTGAAATCACCCATTATTATTACTGCACTGTAACTTTTGTTAGCTTCCTTGATTTCTTTGAGCATTTCATCATCCATTTGGTCATTCTGGCCAGGTGCTCGATAGTACACCCCTACTGCCATTGCCTTCCCCCTTTTATATGGAATTTCAATCCATACAGATTCTACAGCAGATTTTGTTTCCTGCAAAACTTTAATCCTTTCTGAGTCAATGCCCTCTCTAACATAGAGCGCAACCCCTCCACCAATTTGATCAGCTCTATCATTACGATATAGTTTGTACCCAGGTATCACAGTGTCCCACTGGTTGTCCTCCTTCCACCATGTCTCTGATATTCCAATCATATCTAACTTTTCATTTAGTGCTATATATGCTAACTCTCCCATCTTATTCTTTAGACTTCTAGCATTTGCATACAAGCATTTTAGAGAATGTATTTTATTCATGTTAATTTGGTTATTGTTAGACATGGTTAAATTGGGATCTTTAAGCTCTGTCTGCTCCATACTTGAGGGCATTTGGGCTACTTTACTCTTTTGTGGAACCTCTCTGCTTTTGGTAGTATTCTTCAAGGATACATTCTTCCGAACCATCCGCTCTTGGGCGACTGTCGGCTTTCCCCTAATATCTAGTTTAAAAGCTGCTCTATCTCCTTTTTAAAGGTTAATGCCAGCAGCCTGGTTCCATCCCGGTTAAGGTGAAGCCCATCCCTTCGGAAGAGCCCCTCCTTTCCCCAGAATGTTCCCCAGTTCCTAACAAATCCAAAACCCTCATCTCTGCACCATTGTCTCATCCACGCATTGAGACTCCGGAGCTCTGCCTGCCTTTTGGGTCCTGCGCGTGGAACAGGAAGCATTTCAGAGAATGCTACCCTGGAAGTTCTGGATTTCAACCTCCTACCTAAAAGCCTAAATTTTGCCTCCAGAACCTCCCTACCACATTTTCCTACGTCATTGGTACCGACATGTACCAAGACAGCAGACTCTTCCCCAGCACTATCTAAGACCTTATCTAGGTGGCGCGTGAGGTCCGCTACCTTCGCACCAGGTTGTTCCACCTTCAGGAAAAATGTGCAGCCTATATTCTAAGTGACAGCTGCTATTAAAAAAAATCTGGATTTACTCAATGCAAAGATGGATTGATGGGGGGGGGGGGGTGGAATCTTTCAAGATGGCCACTGAGAGTTCTCGCTGAACGAATGCCTAAACAAAAGGGGAAGTTGAGGGCCTTCCCCTCAGTGCCCCAACTACCATCTGCTGGTCCTATGGATCTATTTGTGTCACTTACCCCAGGCCAGAGAAGGGAGGTTCGAGCCGGCTTGGCGGCACTGGGTGAGGAGTCCTTAGCGCCGCCGTCGGATGTTGAGACATCTCTCTCCCCTGTGCAGAGGACGCCGCTGGAACACCCCGCTGCAGCAAGCCCTGCCTCTGCTGCTTTGATGCCGATACCTCCCAAGGTGGGGGCTGAGGGTGTCATTCGAGGGGAGCCTGCCAATGGTATAGTCTTGCTGACCCCTGATGGTTTCAGGGAGGCGTCTGGCGTATCAGCAACGGCGGAACTTCTAGATTTACTATTACTGGCAGAACGGTGTCCTCCACAGCTTGCTACCTCTCCATTGCCTGCTTTGACTCTTCCTTTGCATAGACCAAAGGTCTTCATGCTGGAATCAATTTGGGACACCATAGCTATTCTCTCCAGAGCTGTCCACTCCCAGTCTACGGCTTTTGCAATGCATATCCTTGAAAATGAATTGCACATTCAGGAGAATGTCAGTAAGATCGAGACAGTTGTGTCTGTGTGTGAGTCTTTGAAAACGTCGGTAAATTTTTTATTTATTTATTTAACAGTTATTTATATACCGCTCTTTCCCTAGTATCAAGTGCGGTTTACATGGAACAGTAGGTTAATTGGTATGTAATATACCAAGTCAGTTTACATAGAACAGATAATTATAATTTACAAGGAATGTTGTAACATTAAAGGTATAACATATTAGAACATATATACATTGTTAGTTTAAATCTATAATCATCATGTGAATGAGAGTGTGGTATGGTTAATAGTGTATTAGTGATATTTATTTTGAAAATAGAGTATGTAATAATAATGTATAAATGTTAGCCTGTATCTATTTGAGTATTCTGTTCTGAGGGTGTATTGTAGTGTAATATGAATAAGTGAGTTTTTAATTTTTTTCTAAATTCCTTTATATCAGATAGCAGGCGAATGTTGTCAGGTAGATTGTTCCAAAGAATTGGAGCAGAGTGTGAGAAAGCTCTCTTATTTGTTTGTTTTCTGGCTTTTGTGAAATCTTTTGGTATTGTTAAGGTATTTAAGTTTCTGCTTCTTTGGGATCGTTTATCGATGTCTATATTAATCAGTGTATTGAGTGCCGATGGTGCAAGATTATTTATAAGTTTAAATGTAGTGACAAGAATTTTATATTTGATTCGGGAGTAAATAGGTAGCCAATGAAGTTCAGCCAAAATTGGTGTAACATGTTCAAGTGGGCTTATATTCATAATCATCCTGGCAGCTATGTTCTGAATTATTTGTATCTTTTTAATATTTTGTTTTGAAATGCCATTAAGTATTGTGTTTGCATAATCAAAATGTGGGGTGATGATAGCATGAATTATATTAATAAAGTCTTGTAGATGAATCAATGGTCTTAATTGTTTTAGTGTTTTGAGTTTGTAATGTATTTTTTTAGTTAGATATTTTATATGTGAATCCATATTTAAATTATTGTCAAGTATTACACCTAAATATTTTATTTCTTTTTTTGTATTTATTTCATGAGTATCTAGTGTGATCGTGTTTGGGGGTATGTATGTTTGATTTTTAGTGATGAATAATATATCAGTTTTAGTAAAGTTGATAAGTAGATTTTGTTCTTTGAGCCATTCAGTTAGTTCATTGAAACATTCTGTTATTTTTTGAAGAGGTGGGTGTGGGATTTCAAATGGGAGGTAGAACATTATATCATTATATATAAATGATCATTGAACCCAGTTAAAGGTTTTTTCAAATTTGTCTTCTGCTTTGTCTAAAGATAATGGGATTCTTTGATACAAGTTAGAAGTACTGGAAAATGCTGCTAGGGCTGAGAACTTGCGGATCCTAAATTTTCCACAAACTCAGGGGGTAACAGCACTCAATATGTTTAAAAAGTATTTGCTAGAGATCTTGAAGGTCCCTGTGGATTTGTTTCCGCCACTGACTAAGGTATATTATCTTTCTCGTGGGGAAAAAAGCAATCTCCAGGAACAAGCAGGAATGTAGTCTTCACATATGGGTATCGTCGGTACCGACGAAGCCTGCACGGGAGCGTCCCATAGTGCCTGCGTGCTGCCTTCCCGCCTTTCCAACTGTCCCTCTCCAGTTCTTTGTTTTCTGCGGCGCCGACAGGTTGCATACCCTGTCACTGCAGAAAATTTAGTCTTTAATCTTTGTTTTTGTGGTCGCGTCTGCCTTCCCTCAACGCTATACCAGTACCGCCGGTTCTTTCTTCTTCTAAAAAACAAACAAACAAACAAACAAACCTACAATTTCTGAAGTGGTTTACTTCAAAAACTTTTTTTCCTTGGTGCTAGGCACCATTTTGGGCACTAGGCCCAATTTTTCCTTAAAAATAGAAAAACCTGCTTCAGGTTTTAAGAAATGTTCTAAATGTGGCGGTACCATTTCCATCACTGACACCTATGATTGGTGTCTCAAATGTTTAGGTCCTGACCACTCTATTTCAGAGTGCCTCTCCTGTGGAATGATGTCAAAAAGGGGCCGGCAGAACCGAGCTGCTAAACTTAAGCACCTTTTTTCCCTTCAGACGTTGCATCTGTTGCATCGACGTCCTCCACTGCTTCATCTTCCTCCCATGGATCTCAGGTAACTTAACATAAATCTAGCCGGTCCTCAAAGGGTAGATCTCCTTCTATGTATCGAGATGCCCCTGGCGTTGCCCTTGAGGAATTTTCACTGGCAAAACTGCCCCGGCGGGAGGCTTCGGCTTTGGCTTCCAAAGCATTAACGGGGCTCCAGGATGTTCTCGAGGCCTCAACCTCGGCAGAACTACTGGCGCCATGCTCTGGGGTCCCAGCCGCTTCTACCGGTACCGACACCCAAGCATCAGCAGCATTGATAGACCAGAGATTTCTTGCTATCGAACACAGTCTAGCGGCTCTTCTCACGGCTTCGGTACCGTTGAAACCGCTTCAAACACCTCAACCGATACCGGTACTGACACCAGTACCAGTACCGACTGCATCGACATTGGCGGGTATGTCACCCGTACCGAGTCATGCCTCTCTCTCCGGCATCGACAGATCGATACCTGAACAACCTGATACCGACTTTGATCGATACCGGTACTGTGCTTTGCACGATCACCGGGATCGGAGATATTTTGAATCCTCGGATGAGACTGAAGACTCCGAAGACTCTGCCGATACCAGAGTACTTCTCCCCGGGGATTCCTCTTCTCCTCAGCGCAGAATGTCTCCGCCAGAGGATATGTCCTTTCAGGACTTTATCCGTGATGTGGCCCAAGGCCTTTCCATCACAGTAGCTCCTGAAAAAGAGCCTAGGGCTAAGGAGTTGGAAATCCTCCAATACCCTATGGCTCCCAAAGAGGCAGCTACTCTGCCTATTCATGAGATCTTACATGATCTTATGCTAAGGATGTGGGAAACACCTTTAACTATATCTCCTCATTCTCGAAGACTCGATACCATGTATCGAGTTCCACCTTGTCTTGGCTTTCAAAAAACTCAATTACCACACCATTCAATGGTGGTGGAATCAGCCATGAGAAGGATGAAAAGTGCAAAGAGACATGCATCCAATCCTCCAGGTCGTGAATGCAGGACTCTCGATGCCTTTGGGCATCGATGCTTCCAAGCTTCCATACTCTCAGCTAGGATCAGTTCCTATATCTTGTATATGGGAATGTTCCTTAAAGAGGTCACAGGAGACTTGGAGCTTATGAACCCCCTTCTTCCTGATAACAAAAGACAAGGAGAGGCCATGCCAATAAATTAAAGTGTCCAAAAGACTTCACCAAAGCTAAAAAGATAACTAATAAAAAAGCATTCTCCCACGCAGCCCCATCACTCTGGAATTCACTCCCGGAAGAAATAAGAAAACTTACTGACCTAAAAGAACTCAGGAAAAGACTAAAAAACCCACATGTTCAGAATACACTTTGACTCAATGGAAAACACTCCTCCACTCATTGAAAATGGATAAATGTTTCTCTAAAGGAACAATAATAAATTAAAACAACAAAATTATCCAACAAAATTATCTTGGAGTAACACTCTACCACATCCTGCATTCTTTGCATATAATCAGACCTAAAATAAGTTATTTTAACTTTCAATTAAGACTATCACTATCAATAAGACATCTAAAGAACCACTCTTTCTTCAAACCTTACCCTATATATAATAGGAAATTAAACATGTAATACTAATTTAAATCAATGGAGAATCAAACCTTTGCTTATAGTTATTTGATCTGTACATAGTTGATATATCACAAGTAGAATTGTTAATGTATAACCAAAGTTTATGTTTATGTTTACCTTGTTTAAAAGGTTTATTGTAATGTATACCACAGTTTCCTATGTTCCATGTAAAAAACAGAATGTTTTACCCTGTTTAAAATTGTTCTATTGTAAACCGCACCTGATCTTTTCTGGAAGGTAGCGGTATATAAGCTCTTGTTAAATAAATAAATAAAATAAGTCTATCTTGCTCTTGTCAAACATGCTCAGGATGTTTCCAAGTTTGTTAATTGTGCAGCCTTTGACTGTTTTGAGTGCATAAGCAAAACCTCTGCTATTGCCATTGGTGCACGTCGGATCGCCTGGCTTCAGGCATATGACTTGGAAATTTGGATACAGGATAAATTAGGAAACATTCCTTGCACAGGAGAGAATCTCTTTGGCAAGAATTGTCAGGAGAAGGCTAATGAAATAGATGCTGACAATATCCCACTGGATAGGTTGTCCAAATCTACAGCCGATCCTGCAAAGAAAAGATCCTCTAAGAAACCATTTTTCAATAAGAAAAAGAAGTTTTATCCTTCCTATACCTAACAGGGACACTGTCCAGGTCAGACTGCCCAAAAGGGACAGCAGCAACAACCTAGACAACAAAAGAAGCCAAAAGCTGCAAACCCTCAGCCAGCTCAGCAGTCTCAGCTGCCTCAGGAGCTTTGACTCCTTTCTAGAAAACTTTGTCTTCCTGCCCCGAAGGGTCCAGAACCCTCAATCATCCCAGGCAGGTTATTTCATTTTGCCCACAGATGGCACCAAATAACAGCAGAAAACTGGACTCTGTCCATTATACGAGAGGGGTACAAGCTTCATTTTTACATCCTGCCCCCTCCTACAATTATAAGGCAGTTCAATTCTCAGACCTCTCTCGACAATCTCTTAGGTCAAGAAGTCACAATGCTCCTTACTCAAGGAGCAATAAAGGAAGTACCCATTCCCCATCAGGGTACAGGGTTCTACTCCCCCTATTTCCTTATTCAAAAGAAAACAGGAGGACACAGACCCATTTTAGACCTCAGAGAATTGAACAAATTTTTGTTCCGAGAGAAGTTCAACATGGTCTCTCTAGGAACTCTGCTGCCATACCTTCAAAGTCAGGATTGGCTTTGTTCTCTAGATCTCAGGGATGCGTATACTCATATTCTCATCCATCCAAATCACAGGAGATTCCTCCGATTCCTGTTTCAAGGAAAACACTACCAATATAAGGTTCTTCCCTTTGGCCTGGCATCTGCACCAAAAGTGTTCACAAAATGCATGGCTGCGGTAGCAGCATTTCTCCGCACTCTGGGAATATTCGTCTTCCCTTACTTAGACGACTGGCTCATTCGAGCCCCTACAGTGCCAGAAGCCAACTCTGCTCTATTTCGCACAATGCGAATCCTTCAGTATTTGGGACTGATCATAAACCTCCCAAAATCCAATCTTGCTCCCAATCAGTCCCTAGAGTTCATAGGAGCTCATCTGGATACTAGACAGACAAGGGCTTCCCTTCCGCAGCCCTGCTATCTTCGCATACTACAACTAGCTTCCAAAGCAGTGCTCAAACCTTGTCTCACTGTTCGGGAAATGCTACAATTGCTAGGCCACATGGCATCCACCATGCATGTGGTTCCTTATGCTCACCTCCATATGCAAGCAGCCCAGTGGACTTTATCCACTCAGTGGACACAGGCCTCAGGTTGCCTGTCGGACAAAATCACAAACTCAGACCGCCTTATTTCGTCCCTCCAATGGTGGCAATCACCCAGAAACCTTCTGGTGGGCTCTCCTTTCCAGCAACCCCTATCCCAAGTTACCCTAACAACAGATGCTTCACAGGTGGGATGGGGAGCACACCTGCACGATCTCTCTACCCAGGGTACCTGGACTCCACAGGAGGCCCGTCTTCACATCAATCTCCTGGAGCTCAGAGCAATCTTCCTTGCTCTTCGAGTATTTCATGCACAGCTCAGCTACAAGACAGTCCTAGTTCAAACGGACAATCGGGTAGCCATGTTCTATGTGAACAAGCAGGGCGGAACAGGCTCTCTGTCGCTATGCAACGAAGCTTTGCGACTATGGACCCTCGCCAGAGAGCATCAAATTCACCTCCTTGCGGTGTATCTTCCAGGCATTCAAAATTCTTGGTCAGACAAACTCAGTCGAGTTCTGCTTCCACACGAATGGTCTCTCCATGCAGACCAGGTTGCTCAAATATTTCAGATTTGGGGAACCCCGGACATAGACCTCTTTGCAAGTCCGCTGAATGCCAAACGTCCCTGGTTCTGTTCCAGAATTCCGGCTCGAGGTTGTCAGGCAAGGGACGCCTTCCTCCTTCACTGGGGTCAGGACTTCCTATATGCCTTCCCACCCATTCCCCTCATCCTCAAAACCCTACTCAAGCTTCAGAGAGACAGAGGTCATATGATCCTCATAGCTCCACGTTGGCCACGGCAAAGTGGTACCCTCTGCTCCTACATCTCTCTCAAGCTCTGCCTCTGGAGTTGGGATCCGCTCCAGATATTTTCTCCCAAGAGGACGGGATGTTGTGGCATCCCAATCCCCAGTCTCTACATCTCCGGGCCTGGTTGCTGAAAGCCTAGAGCTTCAGGATCTTAACCTTTCCCAACAGGTAAAGGATATCCTTCGTGCTTCTAGGAAACCCTCCACAAGACGCTTCTTTGCCTATAAGTGGAAAAGGTTTACCATATGGTGCTCGCAGAAGGGTCTTAACCCTCTTGCAATACCTCTGGAATCAATACTGGAGTATCTCCTTCATTTGTCAAATGTGGGTCTCAAGACAAATTCAGTAAGAGTCCACCTTAGTGCTATTGCAGCTTCTTACAAGCCTCTAAGTGAACAATCTATTTCCTCTCATCTTCTCATAGCGAGATTTATGAGAGGCCTTCTTTTAACAAAGCCTCCCATTAAGCTACCACCGATGGCATGGGACTTAAATCTGGTGCTCAGGCAGCTCATGAAACCACCCTTTGAACCATTAGCCACTACATCTTTGAAATTCCTTTCCTGGAAAGTCATCTTCCTCATTGCAATCACATCAGCACGTCGCATCAGTGAATTGCAAGTGTTAGTGGCTGATCCTCCTTATACAAGGTTCCACCATGATAAGGTAGTTCTTAGGACTCATCCACACTTTATGCCAAAGGTGGTTTTGCTTTTCCATTTAAACCAAACGATTTACATTCCTGTATTCTTTCTGAGGCCTCATGCCTCCAGTGCAGAAAGGAACCTTCATACCTTGGACTGTAAAAGAGCTTTGGCCTTTTACTTGCAAAGGACACAGTAACATAGAAAATCTTCTCAACTCTTTGCTGCTTTTGATCCTAGTCATTTGGGACTTCCAGTTTCCAAAAGAACACTGTCCAACTGGATCGCACAGTGCATATACTTTGCCTATGAGAGTAGGAACCTTCCTCTTGAAGGCCATGTCACCGCTCACAATGTGAAAGCCATGACAGCCTCAATGGCTCATCTTCACTCTGTGTCTATCGATGACATCTGTTGAGCAGCTATTTGGGCTTCGGTACATACCTTCACAGCCCACTACTGCTTAGACAAGGACTCCTGCCTTGTTTGGCCAAGCTGTTCAACACCTTTTTCAGACTTAATCAACTCCTACCCACCATCCCTGATAGGATGCCAGAGATCCATGGGGGGAAGTGGGGCCCTTTAACAAGGGCTGACAACTTCCTGGGGCCATCTCCCTGGCATCTGCAGCTAGGGAGTCCCCATATGTGAAGACTACATTCCTGCTTGTTCCTGGAGATAGTGTAGTTACTCACCTGTAACAGGTGATCTCCGGGAACAGCAGGAATTTAGCCTTCACAACCCAACCACCTCCCCTAGGAATTGTATCTCTCTCTCTCTCTCTCCCTCTGTTGTCTCAGCTATAAACTCAACTGGAAAGGGACTGTTGGAAAGGCGGGAAGGCAGCACGCAGGCGCTGTGGGATGCTCCCAAAAGCTTTCCTATTGGACGCTGGGGAGCGTTCCCGCACAGGCGCCGACGGTACCGACAATACCCATATGTGAAGACTAAATTCCTGCTGTTCCCGGAGATCACCTGTTACAGGTGAGTAACTACACTTTCTGTGGTTTGTCATGAGGCTGATGCCAATGAAGTTGCAAAGTTGAAAAGAAACCCTGTTTCTCACAGAGATCTAGATGTGCAGTTACCTCAAAGCACAGTTAGAGGGAGCAGGAGTGATCATCAGAAGCTAATGAGGCTAGGACAGTGATGGCTAACCTTTTTGAGCCCGAGTGCCCAAACTGCCGCACAAAACCAAAGAATTTCCTCAAAGTGCCAGCACGTCATTTGCATAAGTGGTCTTATTTGCATAAATATTTGCATAATGTTACCATACACTAACTTTTAGTAAACATGTCTCTTAATGAGTGTATGGATAAAGAAAGACTAAAAGATTTCTACATTACTATAATCCAGTGCCAACCGCCAGGCACATTAGGAACTACTACAAACGCTGCCCATTTAGAACCCATAGCAAACCCGCCGTATCCTGACAGCATTACCAGGACTCACAAAGCACCATACCCTACCTATCAAAAGGCAACACTGCAAATATTAAACCAATACATTTCAGAGAATACTGGGGAAAGAGAACAAGTGGCAACGTCAAATAGGAATTTCCTCTTGTACCAAAGCGCAGATGTTAATGATGCACATTTCCCAGAGCTGACATATTCCAGTTAATAAATTCAAAATAAAGAGATATCTTTCTACCTTTTGTGCTTTTTCTTTTTCAGTTGCAATTGGTCCAGCCACTTTCTTCTGGTTTCTTCATGTTTTCTGCTAACTCTCCATTGTCTGCTGTCCATTTGTCCTTTCTTCTCTCTTCTAGTTTTTTTTCCATTCTCTCTCTCTCTACATCTGCTTTAACATACTAATCTTTCTCCTTTTGCTCTTTCCTCATTCCTATTTCATCCACACAAATTTTACCCCTCCATCCTCAATCCCCAATTACTCTCCCAATACCTGGCCAATTGTAGATTTTCGTCCCTCCTACACAAAATATTTTTCCCCTCTCCATTTTACTCTCCCAGCCCCATCCCATTCTAATCCTCCCCCAACATCAGCTCCCTTCTAGTTCCAGTTTCACCCAGCATCCATTCCCTTCTAGTCCCTGCATCAGCCCATTTCCAGTCCTAGCCCCCCATCAGCCCATTTCCAGTCCTAGCTCCCCCATCCATTTCCAGTCCAAGTCCCTTCATCAGCTCATTTTCAATCCTAGCCCCCCCATCAGCCCATTTCTAGTCATTTCCTAGCCCCACCATCAGCCCATGTCAAATCATAGCTCCCCTCCACTCAGCCCAATTCCAGTCCAAGCCCCCCCATGAGCCTACTTCCAGTTCTAGCCCCTCCATGAGTCCATTTCAATTCAAGCCCCCACCACAGCCCATTTCCAATCTTAGCTCCCCCAACAGCCCATTTCCAGTCCTATCCTAGCTGTTCCATCAGCCCATTTTCAGTCCTAGCTCCCTTCCCTCACAGCCCATTTCCATTCCAAGCCCCCTCCCCATCAGCTATTTGCAGTTCAAGCCTCCCCTTCCACTCAGCCCATTTCCAGTCCTAGCAACACCCCAACCCATTACCAGTCCTAGCCCCCCGTCAATCAACTTCCAGTCCTAACCCCCATCACCCCATTTTCAGTTTAAGCCCCCCCATAACCCATTACCAGTCCTAACCCCCCCCCCATCAGCCCATTTCCAGTCAGCCCCCCATAGCCCATTGACAGTCCTAACCCCCCCCCCCCATCAGCCTTTGGTTTTCATTTCAATTTATTGGCAATTTATAATGTTTTAATGATTTCATTCAATTTAATGAATTTAGGAAGAATTTGATTCAGTTACACAATATATTTTAAATGTATTATTCACATAACATGTCAAATGTATCCTGAGTAAAAAAAAGATAAACTTCTTAAAACTGTTAACTGTGTCAGGACTCGGTGTGTATTCCCAAAGAATCTATACATGTTTTTTTGTAAAATTTACTATCAAATTTGAAAATAGTTAAATCATTACATTTCTAATAATATGATGTAAAGAAAACAAAAGAGCTTTCAATTAAACCAACCGTTTTTATTGGGAATTCCAGATTGGAATACAACAGGACCATGTAAAGTCCCTTTTTTAAATAACATCTTTAAATAATATTTAAATAACTTAGAAAGTGTCTTAACTGCAAACTGAAAACACTGCTTCATGTAAACATATGCATTGGGCATGCTCTGAAAAAAATTAATGTGATGTTTGTTGTTGCATGCATGCTGATAACTTGTCAATCCTTGGCTCATAATGCGTTAATTTCAGAGCAACACATGCAGCACTCATGTCATCCGTTAATCTGTTTCTAGCATCAGATTTTATATGATTCAAAGCCGAAAACAGCTGCTCACAAGCATAGGATGACCCAAACAAAGTAAGAAGAGCAATCCCAAGGGCTTTCATGGACTTAAAATTGTCTGGCAGAGAATTCCACGCTTTTAGGATTTCATTTTCAGAACTGCTAGGAGTGATTTCATTTGTCACCCTTTCACACTCAATACGTTCAAGAGCCGCACGCAGGTCATTGAATTTACTTTTCCAGATAGAGCTTTCTTGAAATTCCAGTAGCTCCATTTCCAAGTTTTGAATATCCAACCACTGTAAGCAGGAAAGATCAAGATCTTCAAATGTGGACTTTTCTGGGGAAGTAATAAATGAAAGGGTTGTCTCCATCTTACGGAACTGAGAAAATCTTTTACTAAAATTCTCCTTTGCTTCGGCTACAATGGTGGAATATGCTTTGTGGATTTCCTGGTGTTTTTTATGACTGTCCACAAATGTTGTAGAATTATCCAAATGTATTTTTAGGTTGGGAAAATATTTCAGCTGTCCACTGTCAAGGTCTTTTTCAAAAACATGTAATTTTCTCTCAAAAGCTTTGATGTCACTAAACATGCTTTCTGTTGTTTTTCCCATGCCTTGTAATTTTTTGTTTAGTACATTAAAGTGGTTAGTAAAATCTGTAAAGAACATGAGGTTGGTAAGCCAGGCCATGTTGGTGAGTTGAGGATAGTCTTCCCCCTTTTCGTTCATAAATAGCCTAACTTCTTCCAAGCAGGCCACAAATCTCTCTAACACTCGTCCTCGGCTCAGCCACCGGACATTATTGTACATCAGTAAAGTGTTATATTGTGCCTGAACCTCATCAAGAAGGGCTTGAAATTGTCGAAAATTAAGAGCACGCGCCATGATGAAGTTTACCATTTTTGTTACATCTTTGAGGACATCGTCAAGTTTTTTGCTGCTTTCTTTGGCACAGAGAGCCTCTTGATGTATTATGCAGTGAAATTGAATCAGTGGATGTTTTGCTTCCTTAGCAAAGAAATGAATGAATCCTGATGTTGTCCCCACCATGCTAGGTGCTCCATCGCTAGTAACTGAAACCACTTTTTCTGGACTTATGTCTAGTGATGAAAAAGCCTCCATCACAGCATTGTGGATATCTATCCCTTGTGTTCTTCCAGGCAAAGACAGCAGTTTTACCAGCTCTTCTCTCATGATGTCACCAGTAGCATAACGCAAAATGAGCGCTAGTCTTGCATGGTTAGTAATATCTGTACTTTCATCCAAGCACATGGAGTAGAAGGGTGCTTTTTGTAAGTCGCAAGTAAGCTGTTGACTAACATCAGCAGCCATTCGCAGAACCCTATCTTTTGCAGTATTTCTGCTTAGCGGCATCTCAGAGATGCGCTGCACAATTTTATCCTTGTTTTGGAAATCATGGAAGAGTGAATTACTCCCAGCCAAAATTGCCTTTTTGATAAAATCTCCATCAGAGAGGGGCTTACCATGTTTTGCCATGCACAGTGAAATTTGAAAGCTGGCAACTGTAAGATGATTAGTTTTTGAAAGATAGTTGCTAAAACTAAGAGACTGGGACTGATATTTCTTTAATTTTCCTACAAGGAACTCTTTTCTTTGAGCTAAACCAAGTTCAGCAACACTGTTATGGTTGGTCTCAAAGTGACGTTTGACACTTGATGTGCGACACACAACACTTTCATTACACATAATACACAATGCTTTCCCACTGCGTTCAATCACTCCATATGTCTCTGTCCAGGTGTCTTGGAATGATCTTCCATTATCTGTTTTTGCTTTTTTTGCTGCACTCATTTTCTTTGTTCAAGACTTCAAGTCTACAAAAAGATAAAATTTGTATAATAAAAAAAAAGTAATGAAGTGCTGTATACAAATCCGTTCCCATATTAAAAAATATGTGATTGGGGAATTTTATTAATTGTAGACATCTGTTTTGGTCAAAAAATATACCAGTTTAGTTGTTAACATTTGATGTAATTTTTTTTTTAAACTAATGGGTGACACAAATGAAACCCAATTAAAAAGCCATTCTGTCATTATACAATAGTGCTGGGGTGCAATGATTCACTAGTTTTCTCGATGCAACGATTTTTCCTCCTGCCGATCCATATGCATCAATCTTGAAGTATGATTTGAGATACAGTAATAGCAGTTAATCAAATTGAATCATTGTGATTTAATAACCATGAATAACTGCACTGAGGTTAATCCTTGTAAAACATTTGCCATACTGACAAATTTGCCATCAAGTCCAGTACTGTTTCCAACCAGGGCCAATTCAGGTCACAAGTACCTGGCATATCACAAACCAGCTTCCATGCTCCTTATCTTAAGAATAAGCAGTGTATTTCCCCAAGTACGATTTAATAATGGTTTATGAATGTTTTCTCCAGATCTTGTCCAAACCTTTTTTTTTTTTTAAAGTGAGCTACAGCTTTCACTACATCCTCCAGCAACAAATTCCAGAGCTTAGTTTCTTCACTGCATACCTAATCTTTGTACTTTTTGAAGTATTAAATAACCAATTCACATTTATTCGTTTAACTCCACTTATTTTATAGATCTGTCATATCTCCCCCAAGTTGAAGAGTCCCAACCTTTTTAAACCTTTTATTCCAGTCCCTTTATTATGGTTGTTCTTCTCGTATTTTTCCTAATCCCTTTTTTGGTATTACGGCATTCTCAGTTTTATTCTCCATTCCTTTCTTCATAAATTCCTAGCATTCTATTAGCTTTCTTGGCCATCGCCGCACACTGAGCAGAGGATTTCAACATATTATCCATGATAACATCTACATCCTTTTCCTGGGCAATGTCTCCTAATGTAGAACCTTGTGCCAACTCTGCACTTGTCCACCCTAAATTTCCCCGCCCATTTGTATGCCCAGTCTCTCGGTCCTCCTGTTCTCATAAAGAATGAACCAGAATATCAGACATATACCAAATAAATGTCAGTGTGTTAAATTAAACATATTTTAGTAATTCAAAAAGAATCAGTAAAACAACACAACTTACAAGAAGAAATAAGAAGGGGGCAAATACTACTTTTCTTTTCAGGTAAACCTTACATGGATGAACTCCCAGGACCCTCCAAAATTCTCTCTCACAATAATATACTTGAACATTTAAGGAACAACGTGTTATCAAATGAACATTGTATATTAAACAGTGTGCAAATAAAGCAAATCGAGAATCCCTCCTGCTCGTGGGCAAATTCATCTTCTTACCAGGCGCTGACTTGCCCCTCTTTAGTAACATAAAGTAACAGCTTTTGTCACCTTGCAGGATCTTTTCATTATAAAACTGGCAGCTGATAAAAACCGCCGAGGGGAGACAAGGAGAAACGTCATGCACGTGGGGCTGCCTAAAGGAAACGAGAGCATTAGGCCTGAACCCATGCTGCTGACATGACAGAGTCTATTGTGGTCTATTATCTTGTGAGTGATATTACTGTTAAGCTAATATAAAGGATTACCACTCATAAAAACCTATTAAACCTCCAGACTCTCCAGGTATCACCTTATATAGATCTATATCAGAGTGGGAACTTCGTTTAAATATTTTCTTGGTAATCCTTTATATTAGCAGAGTCAATGCAAAGCAGCCGCCGGTCTCTCCCCAACTAGTAAGTCAGAGATGGTAGTTTCAAGAGACAGTGCCATACCTGTGCTGTAGCAAGGCCGGCTCTCCCCCTGCTCCTGCCGTGGTGGCTGCGGGCTCGGACTGTGGTGGCGCGCCCTCACACTCCTGCTGAGGCTCGCGGGAACTCTTACGAAACACGCTGTTCGCTCGCTCTCTCTCCAGCCGGAAGTGCGCTGATCCACCACCGCCACTGCGGTCTCCCTTTCTCTGCCGCCGCCGCCGCTGCTTCTTCAGCCCCACGTTTAGAGCCAGCTTCACCCGGACCTTCCCGCGTGCCAGCTGCAAGGCCTTCGCGTGCCACAGCTGGCACGCGTGCCATAGGTTCGCCATCGCTGGGCTAGGAGATCTAACCAGTTGCACCTGGGAATGAGCCCGGGAGATTCAAAGAGAAGATCCCTTTATAAGCAGAAGTTTAATTCTAGCAAAGCAGAGTGGGAGAGAAAAAGCCAAGCAGTAAGGAGCACGGCTGCAGAAAGGGAAGCAGCAGAACAAGGAACAGAAGGACTTGGAGAAGGAACAAGGAGCACAGCTAAGGAAAGAAGGAGAGACCTGAAGGAAGGAGTCCTCCTTCAGCAAGCCCAAGGGAACGGAATTCACAGAGGTGGAGTTCAGAGGGGCCAAGCTACCAGAGCAGCTGTTCAGAGGGAGTCTGCTGGGGAAAGCAGTCAGGCTGGTGAGTGTGCCACTCCCTGCTCAAGCAACGTTCCTGAGTCCAAAGCTGAGAGACATATCCAGAGAACCAGAGAACCAGGTTTGGAGGAAGACCTGCAGTCACTGGAACCTGCTAGACAAGTTTTACCAGCTACTCGAGGAAAAGGAGTTTCTAGCAAAGCTACTTTACCACTGAAGCATAGAGCTGAATCCATACCAGGTTTTGCTAAGCTGCCAGGAAGCACAGCACTGCCCAGAAGCTACCGGCAGAAAAACTGTTGCAAAAGAGACGTTCTTGGGAGAGAAGGCTCCAGGGAGTTCAGCTATAGAAACCCAAGGTATGAAAGCTTTATTCCTGCTAAAGAATGCTTAACTCCTAGAAGCACTGCTAAAGCAAATACTCACTTTGTAAGAAGAAGAAAGAAACCAGAGTGGTTTCAAGAATTACCATGAGAACTTAAAACCCAGTCTTATTGGAGACGGGTCAGTGGAGACAGTCCATGTAAAACTGTAACAGCCAGGGACAGTATTTACTCCACGGGGGAAAGTAGTGAGGCAGAATCTATGGACTTAGAAGATATAAATGCTATTCCCATGCCTCAGGAAGAAGATATGGATTGTGTATGGCTACTAGCCTAGAGTCTATAGTCACCGTGAAAATAAGAAGAAAACTTGTTTAATTGTTTTGTTTGGAATGAACTGAATTCCTCCATTTTTCTTGGCACTAATTGTGAAGCTACTAACAGTTAGTCCACCTGTTTATTACTGGAACCTTTTCAAACAAAGGACATTCTTTGATTTCCACTGTCTTAATTGAACCCTTGCACAAAGGGGAAATAAAAGCCTTGTTTCCCTACACTCTTGGCTAAATTATTATGTGCACACAAGGAGCTGAAAATAGATAAGACCAAACTCCATTTTTGGCCTTACATTACACCACGCTCCTTGAAAATAAATATATTGTGGAGCATGCCCTTACCGCCCTTGGCCACTAGGGGCTGCCACCATGACAGGTTCCACATGATGAGACTAATGTGGATTTTGACGGCCTGAATGTCTCAAATCTTTTGGAAGATACTGGTGGAGGAATTTGTGTACCAGCTACTCTGATAGTTCAATGTGCCCTAGTCTCGGACAAGGAATGGCTCCTGAAGATGTTTTTCAAGAAGCGGTTGGAGACTTTTTTTGGTCTATCCATTTCTATCTTTCCCGATCTCACTCGGGAAACTCAGAAGCAGTGGAAACAGTTTTTGTTATTGAAAGCTGGAGTGTTGCAACTTGGAGGGTCTTTCTTATGTTTTCGGTGTAGATGCTTGGCTATATATAAATCTATTAGATATTTTATCACTAATCCTCTTGATCTTGCTACCTTTATTAATGGCAGGATATCTACAAATGATGTGCTAGAATAGTGTATAGTCTCTGCTTATTTTGATGTTGATTTGGGGTGTCTCTCTGCCTCTTGTTATTCCTGTTGATCTTTATATTTTTGTGTAGACCAGGTAAAACTCCTGCCCTGGTTTATTATTTTCCTTTCTCCCCCCTCCACATATGTGAGCAATATGGGAATTACTGGATATGTTTCTATTGATTGTATCTTGTTTAACTTTTTTTTTGTATGTATTACTCTTATTTTCTTGCAAGATTGTATTAATCTTTCCTTGCTGGTTTATTTAAAATTCTATAAATAAATATATAATTTAAAAAAAGATGGATTAAAATGCTTTTTTTTCTTTTCCACAGAAAAATGAATCACATGTCACATATGCTAATACTGTTTATATGTCACCAAGTCTGGATGCCATTATTATCAGAGATAAGGAAGTCAAAATCAACTTCTTTTGCACTTATCCCCTGGATATGAAACTCAGTCTTGAGACTGCCCTGAGACCGGTGATGAGGTAAGTACTTAGACAGGATGGTGCTATCCAGGAAGCAGGGAGGAAAGCCCAGTTGTCTTGCTGAAAATTGCTAACCAATACTTCCCAAGCCATTCTACAATTTACTTAGCTTTGAATCTGAAAGTAATATCAGCACTTTAGTGCTACTCTCACACCCACTCAACGTTACCTGCCCAATTACTTGGAAGGTGCCACCAAGGACTGTTCACCTGCACATATAATCCTGTCCTGGAAACCTACCAACCAATTGTATTTTTGCTTGTCTCTGGCCAAATACCCTGCCTCTCAGGCTATCTCCTGATGGCGTCTAGGGACTAGCAGCAAAGATGCTTCCTCTGTGTGCAAGTCATGCAAGGGCAATAACTGCTGCTGGAGTAATTTTGTGGAGCTCCCTGCCAGTCGAATTAAGATAGGAAGGGTGTCTTTTGGGTTTTCAGAAAAGGTTAAAGGCTTTTGAATCAGCATACAAAAAGACTTATACTTCTAGCAGCAGACACAAAATGTATAAACTGAATTTTCAGGGACAGCCCAGGGATCAGAAGCCTCATTAGTGATTTGGATGCCTGGAATCGGCCATTCAGATGTCTCATTCACTTCAATGATCGCAAGAGGCATTTTAGGATGTGCTGAGGATGCACACGTCTAGCACGATCATGTCTAAATTGCTCAGGGGTGTGCTGGAGGCAGGTTTGGGGCATTCTAAAAATGATATACATATGCAGTTGATTTTAGAATGTTGTTGCACGTTTAAAACTGCCAACGGATATGTTCCATGTCTATTACCCCCCCAGGCATGAGTAGACATCTAAAAAGTGCTTATTTCAGCTAAGTAACAGTTCAGAGAAGAGGAAAATGACCTCTCATTCACTCAATATGTTTTAGTAACTCAAAAACATTTAGTAGGTAAATATTGAGGCCTTCTTGTCTACCCCTACACCATACACATCTCTGTTTCCAAAATGGCAGGCCAGGGTCGGTATATAGTGACATATACATGATTGGGCGCTGTTTGAAAAAGGATACTGGATTTGATGGATTCTTGCTCTGACCCAGTATGGCATATCTTATATTTTATATTCTTATGTTCTTAGTCATACAGTATTGCAGACATAAAACTTTATTCATTTTGGTCACAGTGCTGGGGATAGAGATTTCAGTAACAATGACTCTCTGTCCGCCGTACACATCCCGGGGTAGTTTGCTAAATAGAACAGCAGAATTGGTATTTCCATAAGCACATCCCTAAAACTGCTTAATGTGAGCCATAAAGCACATAAAAACACTAAAGTCAACACTTTATCCTCTACAAGGGGGGGGGGGGGGGGTTACCACTGTACAGGCATCTTATCAGAGACTATAACAAGTGCAAATAACCAGGCCATAGGTTCACACAAAGTTCATTCAGCGTGTCTCAGATTAGGGCATTTTGCCTTCAGTCAGCCATAGACCCCTGCCCAGTTTACATATTCATATATCTACAATCAGTTGCACGCACATAGATTTACAATGGCCACCATATGCTATACCGTGAACTCTTCTTCTCTTCCCTAACAGCACGTTCTGAAATACCAGTGTTGGTACGTCTACATGGCCAGCACCGTGCCAGGTCTCGCATGTCCACATTGCTAAAATTGGCTGTTTACCTGCCTGTATCTTATTCAGCATGTCCCCGACTTTCTTTGTTTTGCGACAGATGCATTTATCTTTTTGGGGTGTCTATTTTACTAAGTACTTACATGTGTCCACCTTCACTGCTGTCTCTCCCACAGACTTTTAGATGTTTTGAGATAAACGTCTCAGATTTCATCTCAACAGCCTTTCTGAAATGTTTTGGGGGCAGGGTAGTATTTGGGAGTTGGTATAGTGTGCAGGATAATGAGCCAGTTGTGAGGGAGGGGGGTAGTTTTGGGGTTGAGGCAGTTTGGGGGGGGGGGGGGGGGGGTTGGGAGAGGCAGTTTAAAAAAAGAGGAATTCCTTAACTGCTATGTTTCACTGTATGTAACTTTCTGTACACAGATGCAGGACCTCCTTCTTCCATAAAAGTGCACTGGGACATTTTTCTGAGGAGGGCTTATTTCTATGGAGGTCATAGTCTGATTTGGCCTATTTTTGATGTGGCTTTTTACCAGGTTTTCAAACTTGCCAAGTTTCATCCCATTTCATTACATTTTCGAAGGGTTATTTTGTCCCCAGACAGACAGATAAACAGACATTCTCAACCCCTTATTTATGATCCCTTCCGACTTTCATTGGGTTTGACAGAATAAAAAGATAAAACTAGGAGTAGAGAAGTCCCACAGAAATCATTGAGCAGATGGAAAGGCTCCTTAATGAAGAGGGACTTGACAGATCGGGGCACTTTAGCTTAGAGATGATTGAGTGGAGGCACATAAAATCATGAGTGGTATGCAACACGTTGCAAGGGAATGGTGACTCTTTCCAATACTATTGGGACTGGGGGACTCCATGAAACTAACTAGTAGGAGAGCTAAACCATATTCTAGAAAGTCAACGTGTAATTAAATGATGGCCTTTCTTGCTAGAGAACGTAGTCAAGGCAAGTAATTTAGTTGTGTTTAAAACAGATTTGGATAAGTTTCTACAGTATAGTCCGTTAACTATTATTTAGCTGGATAACCTTTAAGGGCCCGATATTCAGCGGCAGCAGCTAGTGCGAGTACAGACGTTAACGGGGTAGTGATGATATTCAGCCGCTGTCCAGTTAGCTTTGGCAACAAATTTTAGGACAGTTTTGTCTGGCTTATCTTTCACCACTGAGGGATAACTGGGAAGCGGCTGAATATCGCTGCTGACCAGTTATCCACGGATACCACCCCTAGAATGCCATGATGCTGTGTATCATCAGGGTGCATAGTGGCGGTATCTGGGAATATTCAACGGTACTAACTGTATTAATGCTGCTGATATCCTGCTTAGAGGCAGTTACACGGTTTACTGGTCTGTAAACCGTGTAACTGCTTTGGAATACTGGGCCCTAAGTATCTCTATCTGCTGTTTATGGGAGTGAGAAACATGGCCTGAACTTTCCTTTTTGAATCTGAGAGATACTTTCATATGACTCAGACTGGTTAGCCTTGCAGACAGGTTTGAAGGTCTACTGGTCTAACTCAGCTTGGCACATCTTATGTTCTGTACAGAACCAGGGGAGGGGCCAATTCCGTTGACCAGGCAGATATCGCCACCCTCCTTCTCTGTGCAACAGGGGAACAAACCTTGCAAACTTGCACATATACAGGGAGGGCCTACCACCTCCTCCCAATAAACTACACCTCATGCAGATTATATTTGTACCTGGCACAAAATTCTCAGATTTTTCTTACAAAAAAATATTTTCTTTCTTTGTTATATCACAGAAGCAAGCATACAGGAAGTGTAACAAAACTAGCTAACTACAGAGTAACTTGGAGAATTCCCTCACCCTCTTCTTACAAGTTTACAGCTATAAAGTAATTAAGAGAGTTCCTGTCCATCAACAGATCCTAGCACAGTGAGAGAGAAGGATATATGGTTCCTACCTACACTCAAAGATAAACTAAGGAAAACCTTTCACACAGACAAGAATAAAAATCATACCCACTCACTCATTAGCAGACATGCAGTGGAAATTTACAAACCACCTTCTTCAGAAAATGGGGTGTAAATTCCCAGTCTTTAAAAGTTCTGTCCTCTTATATAGTTTTTCTTTTCCAATTAGTCCCTTTAATTAGTCCCTTTGCTTTCAATTCCATGCATCTGGTTTCTCTTTCATTCCTTCCTTTGTCCTGTCATATCTGCAGTCCCATTCCTGCTGACCTATTGACCCTTATGGCCATGTGCCTAGGCCTTTGTCAGATTTATTCCCTGTTATCTGACCCTTTTCCCATTTATTCACCTTTCTACCTGGTTTGTCTTTCCATCCCTTATTTTCAAGAAATATAGAAAATATATAGCTTATTAGTTCTCTGATCTTCTGACAGTTTCCACACTAGGCCTCAATAGGCCCCATGCCAAACTGGCATAACCATGCTAATGATGCCTTCTCTCTCCTGTGCTCTGCAGATAAGTGTGTTTTTTCTCACATTTCTTCCATCTGATGTCACCTAATACCTCTAGCACCCCACGACACACATGCAGTTCAAATGCCAGCAATTTGGACACATTTTAGATGTTCTTTGTGTTAACCCCTTCCCTTCTGGCTCTCTCAGTTCTTTTATTCTTATTGTAGTGTCTATTAGGGGTGTGCAGGCAACAATATTTCATTTCATTTTGCTTCTTGTTCTTCCCTTATTGGACTGTCACCTGCTAGGCTTCACTCTTCATCACTCACTACCTCAACCTTGCTCTGTCTCCTCAACCTCTTCATGCTATTGATCCTTTGGCTCTCTCCTTCACTGTCTCATCACCTCTTTCCTCTACTATGTCATCTGAATCTGTTGATGAGGCAGTAGCTTCCTATAACACTGCACTCTCCTCTGCTCTGCATGCTCTTGCTCTGCCCATGCCATGTCCTATGAGGCATACTGTACCTCAAACCTGTCTGTCTTCCAGTACCCACTATCTACGTTCCTATCCCTGTTCAGCTGAGCACGCTTGGCTCAAATCCTGCACCCTTGGGGACTTTCTACACTTCGAATTCATGCTTCTCTTTCAGTCAGCCATAGCACTCGCCAAACAAGACTATTATGTCCATCTAACTCTCTTGCCTCTGAGCCTCGCCGTCTCTTTACATCTCTCAACTCTCGCCTCAAGGTGCCTCTGCCTCCGAACCCCTCCTTCCCTTTCTGCCCAAATCCTGGTTGACTATTTCCATGACAAAATCCACAAGATCACACTCCAATTCCCCACAATGTCAGCTACTTCCCCTCCTCCCCCTCTTCACTCCCAACTGCCCACACCCCCTAACTCTGCAACCCTCTCTTCTTTTTCTATGATCTCTGAGGAGGAAACCACATACCTGCTTTTCTCTTCCAAACTCACTACCTGCTCCTCTAATCATATTCCACCCATCTCCTAAGCTCCATCTCTTCCACTGTTGTCCCTTCGATCTCTCATATTCTCAACCTATCGCTCTCCACTGCAACTGTCCCTGCAGCCTTCAAGCATGCTGTGGTCACATCTGTCCTCATGAAACCCTCACTAGACCCTATCTGTCCTTCTATCGACCCATCTCACTCCTCCCCTTCATTTCTAAACTACTTGACCGTGCATTTCACCACTGTTGCCTCAACTTTCTCTCCTCTCCTCTCAAGCCCTCCTGGATCCTTTACAATCTGGCTTTCATCCTTTACAGTTTACTGAAATGGCTCTTTCCAAAGTCTCCAGTGACCTGTTCCTGGCTAACTCCAAGGGTCTTTTTACTTGATGCTCATCCTTCTTGACCTTTCTGCTGATTTTGACACTGTTGACCACAACCTTCTTCTCAATACCTTGTCCTTGCTTGGTTTTAAGTTCTCTGTGCTATCGTGGTTCTCTTCTTATCTCTCCTATCACTCTTTCAGTGTTTATTCTGGTGGATCCTCCTCTACTGCTATCTCAATCTCAGTTGGTGTACCCCAAGGATCTGTCTTGGGTCCACTGTATACCCAGTCTCTTGGTGCACTTATCTCTTCCCATGGCTTTCAGAACCATCTTTACAATGATGACTCCCAGATCTACCTCTCTAACCTGAAATCTCTCCGGCAATCCAGGCCAGGATCTCTGCTTGACTTTCTGACATTGTTCCTTGGATGTCTCACTGTCACTTGAAATTGAACATGGCCAAAACTGAGCTTCTTATTTTAGCCTCTAAACCCTCCTCTCACCTTTCTCCTTTCACAATTTCTGTGGATATTCTCTCTGTCTCCTCAGCTCGTAATCTTTGGGTCATCTTTGACTCCTTTCTTTCCTTCTCCACACACATCCAACTGACAGCTAAAACCTGCTGTTTCTTTCTCTACATTAATAAAATTTGCCCAATCATTTCTGAACACACTACTAAGACATTTATCCACTCCTTAGTCA
Organism: Ichthyophis bannanicus; assembly: GCA_033557465.1. Classification (NCBI taxonomy): domain Eukaryota; kingdom Metazoa; phylum Chordata; class Amphibia; order Gymnophiona; family Ichthyophiidae; genus Ichthyophis; species Ichthyophis bannanicus. The sequence continues at coordinate 280,398,604 of CM066041.1, forward strand.
CCTCCCATGTAGACTATTGTAACCTACTCCTTGCTGGTCTACCTCTGAATCATATGTCTGCACTTCAATCTGTTCAACACTCTGCTGTGCGGCTAATCTTCCGCCAGCCTGGTCATGCTCATATTACCTCTCTTCTCAAGTCACTTCGTTGGCTCCCTATCCATTTCTGTATCCAGTTCAAACTTCTCCTGCTGACCTATAAGGGCATTCACTCTGCAGCTCCTCACTACCTTTCTTTTATCTCTCCCTACACCCCTCCTTGGGAACTCCGCTCTTCTGGCAAATTGCTTCTATATGCGCCCTTCTCTTCTACTGCCAACTCCAGACTTCGCTCCTTTCACCTTGCTGCACCTTATGCCTAGAACAAACTACCTGATTTTGTATGTCAGGCACCTTCTCTGACCCTTTTCAAATCCATGCTGAAAACTTACCTCTTTGCTTCAGCTTTCAGATCTTTGTTCACCTGATCTCCTTTGTGTTTCCTTACCATGCCCCTAGATATATCCCATGTCTATAGCTACTGTGTTCTCTCTTGAGTAGATTTTAAGCTCTGATGAGCAGAGACCATCTTTTACATGTGTCTGTGCAGCGCTGTATTCATCTTGTAGCACTATACAAATATTCAGTAGTAGGAGTAGGTTCTTTCATTTTAATAAATTTTCAGTTGGTTTCATTTTGTTTTTATAAATTTTCATTTCAGGTTAATTTTGCTAATTAGAGAGGCAGCTGTGGCTGCTGTCCAAACAGAAAACATAGCTGAAACATTGCTAAAGGTTTCAGGCAAATAAGAAACTCAACTGGATTTTTTTCTCTATTAAAGGCTGTTCTCCTGATCTTTGGGTTAGAAGACAGGCAACTTGCAGAAGAGCTATCACATCTCTACAGAGGCTGGGTCTAGCCAGCCTGCTCTTAATTCTGCTGATGATCTTCCTTCCTGTTTCTTGATTGGAGCTGTATGGAATATACAAACTAGATTTTTTGCTGTGTAAATCGATTGACTCCTGTTGTAGAGATTTATTCCAAAGATTTTATTTTTGCAATGTTCTTGTGCCAGAAATTCTGTGAAACCATCTATAAGTGCACTGTCAAGAGACATTTACTGAGATCCTGGTTAGTGAGGATGAATGAGGATCTGGATTAGACAAGGTTTCACAGAATATCTGAATGAAATCACTAATTGGTCAACTAGGATCTGGGTTAATGTCTCTATAGTATAATAGTAACTCGGAATTTCACAGAATTCAATAAGGAAAATATTTTACGTTTCCCAGAACTTACAGGGCTAGGGACAAGGCACAAGAAAGGTCTTTGGAGAAGGTCTGCAGATTAGGGATCAATAGATTCACAAGGCAAAAGATACAGGAATTAATAATATCAGAAGTACAAGATACAGTGAAGAACAGGTTAGCTAGAGTCAGCTTCCATAGGTGACACAACAGCTCTTCTTGGAAGAACAATACCTACCAACCCAAGGGGCAGTGGGCTGAGGCCAGCCCATGACATCTGTTAACAAAATTGAAAACCCCCCAACAATTTGAGCTTTTTATTTGCTTGGAAAGCTCTCGTAACCTTTGAACCATTTTTTTCTTGTTTGAACAGCAGCCACTGCCAACTCTTAATTAACAAAATTGTCCTGAAATGAAAATTTATAAAAACTAAGCAAAATGAAAAACCTTCAAATGATACTGGAAACTAGCATATGCCTAACATGTTATAATGTATGTATCAGCACATAAATACCGTATTACAATGTATACAACACACATTTATCAATATTATGTCTGCTTTGTATAGTGTTAAGTTATGATAAAGACATCTGATAAAATCATGTTATCATTGAAACACACTTTCAGATAGTACCAATGAAAGCAAGACACTTAAATGAACAGCAAATAAATATAAGCTTTTGTTTTTCTTACAGTGCAGTTAATATATCTGTTGGAGGCACTGGACAATTTACGGCAAGAATGGCTGTCTATAAAGATCAGAATTATATTTCCCCATACGAGGGATCTGAAGCTGTACTGTCGGCAAAAACCATTTTGTATGTTGGCGCAGTCCTGGAAGGGGGCGACACCTCTCAGTTTGTCTTGTTACTGAAGAACTGCTATGCAACCCCAACAAGAAATTCTACCGATCCAGTGAAGTATTTTATTATTAAAGACAGGTATGGCGAACTTGCAAAAGCCGTACATCACATTAATAAATGGAATGAAATGCAAATTTCACTTAATTGATGTATAACCGGGTAAGGCGGACGTGTAGCTCCTGCCCCGTCCCCATACCCCCACCATCCCTTCACCCTCCCCCCCCCCCCGAAATAACCACAACAATCACACTCAATATGGCATTCCACTGGTCGCAGCTTTATTAACCATAACATTATCAAAACAAACTAACAACAACTATAACTTCCACCTTCAGGTTCTGGCAGCGGGATGAACCCTCACCAGCCATGTTATTAGCAAAGTGAGTTCCCTCCCGCCTCCGCTGGGCACCGTCCACCAGCAATTCCATCCCCCTTACTCCAGCTTCACCATATTATTAGCAAAAGACCTGAGGGGTCCACCGGGTCGGGGGTACCCCACCCCCGCCCTGTGCATTTCCAAGCCTCCGGACCCCGGACACCTCCGGGATCGCGCCCCCCCCCTTTCCAGCTGCAACCCCCCGTTCCGCAAACTGCCCATCACAGGGATGGGAGGGTGGGGACTCCAGTCTTGTTCACTCGCTCCGATGGACTGGAGCCTTGCCGGCACGCTCCCCTTTGCCAGCCCTCCCCCACCCCTCCCCCCTGCATCCATTGGCTCCCGCGCCTGTCCGAAACCCGCGGGAGCCAATGGAATTTACAAATGCGCCGCGGTCTCGGGCCCCCCCCCCCCGCCCTGCTCACCACCGCGGCTGGGGCTACGCACCATGTCGCCCACCCGGTTATCGGCAGCCTGCAGGTACGTGGCCCCGCGGCCTTATCAATAGAATGTTGCAAATATACAAACGGTTCATAGGTAGATACAAGGCTGACTGGTCTGGTTGGATGGATATCCCTGAGACTGAAGAGTTGGGGGGAGAGACTGCCTCTCCCCCACACCCTGAGGCCCAGAGGTTGAACAGTAGGAGTTGGGGGACTGCCGTTCTACCATTCCACCATGCTCCTGACCTGCAGAGCACACTTCTGCAATAGCCCAACACACAGCTGTCCCTCAGGTGCTCAAGCGCAGTTCTGTAGCAGTGATAGAGGGAAAACAGGAAAAGATGATGTGAGGTGGGAAATACGAGTGATGAGGTCAATGAGCTGATGTAAGGCTCTGCATAAAACAGGGCTTGAATCAAGTCAGTCCAATTCCTCACCCAGGGACAGCCCTGGCTCATTTAAAGCATAATAATAGCCCATAGTTTTCTTCAGAAGAGTAAATAACCTTCATAATCATTAAATACAGTAGATAGCAGCAGTGAGAATGTAAAGTACTGACTGTATTCTGCATTCCCCATTTTCAGTGTCCTCAGTGTTTGCACATTTTCCTTTTCACAGCTGTCCGAACAAACAGGACCCAACCATAACAGTGACAATGAACGGCATATCAGATGAAGCTCGATTTTCCGTCCAGCTATTTAAATTTGTTGGGGATTATAACTTGGTTTACCTGCACTGTGAGCTCCGTCTCTGTGATACAAAGGTGGCCTCTTGTGCACCTGTAAGTATGCTCCCAACATTCCAAAACGGTGCAGATTAATGGAGCCAGAGTATCATTGTTCAGATGGAAGAGAGCGAACTATAATCTGACATCTGTATTTTGCAGACTTGCTCTGGATTGCGGTCGCGTAGTTCTGATGATGCAGGTGGCTATGTGATTGTGGTGGGACCTCTAGTCCGTGAAGGTAAAAATGCATTTTGAATTTTTTTTAGGAATAATAGAGTTCACTGAAAGACAAAATCATGCTTAAGAGGTTAGAAGCTAACTGCTAAATCTGTATTACATTTATTTTAGCTTTCTATAAGGTTTAATTTCTTTGCTTTAAACATTACAGGACATGACAAACAAGTGCAAAATAGGCAGACGGAACTTAATTGAAGTGTAGGGATGTACTTTTGTATTTCATTTTTAAAAGAAATGAAAGAAAAACACATGAAGTTTTGTTCAGTTCTCCCAAGCCTTTCTCCAGAATCTCAGCCTATTTATGCTATCTTCATGCTGCAGGAATAATCCCTCTTGCTTTCACAGTTAAGTAGTAGACAATGGTACTGGCTGACCCAAGGACAGACACCATTTTTGTTGTATGGCAGATTTTCAGAATTGTGCTTTTCTTAGAGACGCTGATGCTATTGGCTACTACTGGGGCAAGAGGCTGAGGAGAGGTTTGGGGGCTGAGAGGATGGGAAGCTGGACCTGACTTCTTAAAGTTTTCACTTTTTTTATTTTTTATTTTTTTAAACTTTTATATTAGTTTTTCCACATTTCATATAAAACACTAAATGAAATTTAAAATCAAGAAACAAACAAAAGTTATATGCTCACGTCTAGTAAAGATCCAGTCTTAAGAACATAAGATATGTCATACTGGGTAAGACCAAGGTCCATCAAGTCCAGTATCCTGTTTCCAACAGTGGCCAATCCAGGTCACAGGTACCTAGCAGTTTCCCAAAAAGACACATAGGGTCCACAATGCTTGTATTAGGGCAAGCAGTGGATTTCCTGGGTCCTCTTTAATAATGGTGTATGGACCTTTCCTCCAGGAGCTTGTCCAAACCTTTTTTAAACCCAGCTATACTAACAGCTTTTACTATGTCCTCCAGTAACAAATTGCAGAGTTTGATAACGCGTTGAATGAGAAAATATTTCCCTTATTAGTCTTAAATGGATTACACTGTAGCTTCATTGCATGCCCCCTAGTCTTTCGACTTTTTGGTGGCATAAACAATCAATCTGTTTACCCATTCCACTCCCTTCATTAATTTATAGACCTCTATCATATCTCCCCTCAGCCGTCTCTTTTCCAGGTTGAAGAGCCCTAACTTTTTTAAAGCTCTCCTTATAGGGGTATCCTTCCATCCCCTTTTCCATTTTGGTGTCTCTTCTCTGTATCTTTTCCTATTCAGTTATATTCTTTTTAGGATACGGTGACCAGAATTGTACACAACATTCAATGTTGGGTCGCACCATGGAACGATAGAGGCATTTATCATATCCTTTGTTTTATTCTCCATTCCTTTCCTTATGATTCCTAGCATTCTATTTGCCTTCTTGGCCACTGCTGCACTCTGGACAGAGGGTTTCAACATGTTATCCACGATGATGCCTGCATCTTTTTCCTGGGTGGTGGTTCCTAATGTGGAACCTTGCATCATGTAAACATAATTTGGGAGGTTCTTTCCTAGGTGTATAACTTTGCACTTATCCACATCAAATTTAATCTGTCATTTAAATGTCCAGTCTTCCAATTCATCAAGGTCCTCTTGGAATTTTTCACAATCATCTTGGGTTTTAACAACTTTGAATAATTTTGTGTCATCTGCAAATTTGTTTACCTCACTCATTATTCCCATTTCAAGGACATTTAGGAATATGTTAAAAAGCAGCAAACCCAACAGAGATCCCTGGGGTACTCCATTATTCACCTTTCTCCTTTGGGAAAATTGGCCATTTAGCTCTACTCTCTGCTTTCTATCTTTTAACCAGTTCCTAATCCATAATAGTACACTGCCTCCTATCCCATGACTTTTTAATTTCTTCAAGAATCTCTCATGAGGGACCTTGTCAAAGGCTTTCTGAAAATCCAGATACTTTATATTGATTGTCTCACCTTTGTCTACCTGTTTATTCACACCTTAATCCATTTACATGTTCAGTAATTTTGTTTTTTATAATGGTTACTACCATTTTGCTTGGTACTGACATCAAACTCACCGGTCTGTAGTTTCCCGGATCCCCCCAGAACCTTTTTTAAAAATTGGCTTTACATTGGCTATTCGCCAATCTTAGGGGTATGTTTACTAAACAGTGCTACGTGACATTATCATGCAATAATGGCGCATTACCTTGCGAGAACGTCACGTATCGCACGATAATGTCTCCCGCGGCGTTAAGGTGCGCAGAGGGTAAAGTAAGGCTTCCCAGAGGGTGGAGTAAGGCTCCCCAGGGGCGGAGATAAGGGGTCAATGGGCAGAGAGTGGGCGGGGAGAGGCTCCATGTACACTAATGTCATGAAATGAAGGTCTGGAAATGAGCGCCAGTGAAAACCTTGCGCTGGAGGCACATTTGCAGGGGAGAGACCATTTCAGTCAGCAATGTGCAGCAAAGGCAGGGAAACAAAAAAAAATTGATAGTAGTGATACATGTGCAGCAACATCACAGTGCCCAAGTATGAGAGGGCACTATGGTGAGACTGCAAATGGGGTTCAGGGGGCTGCAGGCATGACATGCAGTGGGGAGGCTGGGGCACAGGGTGGACTAGGCAGATGCCTAGGTGACACATAGGAATGTAGAAGCGGAAAACCAGCAAGACAGCAACTGACCAAGGGCAAACATGTCCACGAGTGTGTGTCCCACAGTGTCCCAGGGGACAATACCCAGCAGTACCCCAAAGGGCACATAACATTGGAAGGCGGTGCCGGGGGGAAGCGTGGATGTCTATGCAGGCACCCCTAAACCCATATCACGCACCATAGGCAGCCGCCTACCGGCACACTGGATGGCCTGGGACTGTGCACCACCAGCACCACTGGCACAAGGGCATGTCAGCATGGTGGCAGAGGGGTGCTGGTGGCAGAGGGGGCAGTGGCATCTGCCCACAGTAGACCACAGCCAAGCCCCGTTTAGGTGGGTGCCGTGCACTGCAACAGACAAGGTCTGTCTGACGAACAGTCATGGTATCCCCAGGGAATGATCTGCCTCTGTGGCAACAGTTTGGTGCAGTACACACAGCCAGTGTGTTCAAGGGCAAAAGGTCACACGTTCAAGTCCCAGCTGTGGCTCCTGCAAACCATGTGCCTATATTTTACCCAGTACTAAACCGTGGTAATAAAGACGGAACCTTTATTGCAGATAAAATAAACATGCCATAAACGCCTATATTTTACCCTACAGAGCACAGACACCATAAACATGTGCAATCCCTAGAGCAGTATTTCCCAACTGCAGTCCCGGAGGGCCAAACGCCATTCAGGTTTCATGCTGTCCCTAATAAATATGCCTGTGCTGCATTTGTATGCACGTCCCCCATTGTATGCAAATGTATCTCATGCATATTCATTAGGGACAGCATGAAAACCTGAACTGTGTTTGGTCCACCAGGACCAGAGTTGGGAACCGCTGCCCTTGAGCAGCGGCCAACAGGGGCACAAACACCCAAACCCACAGGCTCCACTATCCAAAGCCTCATGGAGAGTCAGGCTGTTGGGCCCTGCGCAGAGCAGCATCTCCCAATACTAGCACCTGCATACCTTATCATTGCTGTCTTAAACTTGGGAACACGTTCTACATATATCAAAAGGCTGCTATGATTAATGTCAGATAACAAATCCTAATTTGTTGACAGAGATTCATCATAGCAACCCTGCTGATATCTGTGGATTGTGTTTCAGTTTTTGTTTCTGACAGTGTTTACCACCCCAGGGAGTGACCCCAACAGTATTGCGTACCATAGCAATGCCTGCACTGTGCCCAGGACTGGTGTGGTGGCCAAGGCTGCCAAAAACCTCTATATTTGCACAATGCTGGCATAGGTGTGGGAGCGTGTGTATGTCTATCCAGTGTTTTGTGGCTGCCTACACCTTACTGAACCCACACTGCTTGCAATGTTTCCAGTGTTAGCCTGACAATGTGCATAATGAGGAGCAAGGTACTGTGGCTATGCCCCGGACAGGGCGGCCTGGGCAGGATGCATCTGCACAGGGCATAGGGCAATGGCTGGGACATTGTAGTGCTCGACCACCACCTGCACGGACAGGGTGGCCACAGCACATCATGCTGGGGGGGGGGGGGTCACTCTCACCCTGACTGAGCAGTGACCATGGCATGGCTAGGTTCCCCCATAGTGCTATACAGTATTTTTCTTAAGTGATATCTATGGGTTCCCTTTTCTGGGGCCCAATCACTGACATACCTGCTTGGTGTGTGTGTGCTCACATCCCATTTTTGGGTGCACACAGTTCCTCCAGGAACATGCACTATGTACTAGCTAGCAGACTGTCTGCAGTTAGCATGTGTATGACTGGAACACCTTGCAGGGTACAGTGGGTGGAGACTGACTGTGCCCTCTGCTGGTGAATGTCAGATAGTGGTGGGGGGCAGCTGAGCATTTCCAGGCCTACTGCCTGTCTGCCATTGCCTTGGGTGATGCGTATCTGCATTGACTGCCCTGTAGGGTGCCTATTCCCCAGCAGGACTGGGGTTGATGGTCCCCTCTACTGCCACCATTGCAGAGATGTAGAATGTGGATCTGTTGGTGGGAGATCCTGTCCCCCACCCTGACCCACAGGGGCGGGTTGGGTGGTGCGACATAATCCACTTTTGGGTTCAACCACCACCCTTCTCTTATAACATGTGACCATGGCAACCACACAGGATATGCACTATTCTGGGTGCATCATAGTCCACAAGGGCTAGACGTGACTGGGAAATATAGATGGACACAAGTGTATTCTAGGTGTGTCTGCAAGGACTACCTATCACACACGCATTGATGGGGACCTGCAGCACAACCTATCTCAGCCAAGCCAGGTGCTGCGGACCTGGTGCTGGGCACCCCACCTCACCCTCAGGGTGAGCACAGGAACCGCACAATGTCATGGTCTGTAGCTACTCTGTGCCTGTAACACACACGATCAGTTCCCCCTACCAGGCCGGGGTGCTATAGAGGTGCATACCCCATCTTGTGAGCAGATGTAGGCTGCTGATCCGCATGAGCAGTGCATCATGGGTACGGGTGGGTTAACACTATCCTGGTAACCACAGCAGACAGTTTGTGTGGTGACCTGCAGTCTTTCTGTAGCCAGCCAGCAGTGTGTTAGATGCTATAGAGATGTAGCCCGCTGGTTACTTCAATGACTGCGAAGGCAGAGGTCATGGATTTGATCTCACAGTGGTGTTATTTAATGAGGCTGTCTGAGGCTTTTCCTTTTAATTTAAATCAGTGCTGCCAGCAAAAACACCCTCACAGTGCCATAGCCTAAGGTGCCTCATAAGGTGCCCTATAGAGTGCCCTATAAAGGTGCCTTGGCGGACAGTTCACTTTATAATGTGCCCTATGGAGTGCCTTATAGGGCGCCTTATGCTGCAGCTTAGGTTACGGCACTGTGAGGGTGTTTTTGCTGGCAGCACTGATTTAAATTAAAAAAGGAAATGCCTCAGACAGCCTTCTTACATAACACCACTGCGGGATCGAACCCATGACCTCTGCCTCCACAGTCATTGCTGTAATCAGTGGGCTACATCTTTACAGCTTCTAACACTGCGCTGGCATGAACTTAGGGTTAACGCACATTAACATGCCATGGCGCCCACTATCGCATGATACCATTTCCTTACAAACTTACCTCCGGACCGCCCACTACCTTATATGGCATTCTGCATATTAACGCTGCAACTAGCACCGGTAACATTAAGATGGTTTAGTAAACATACCCCTTAAGGTATTACAGATAATTTTAATGATAGTTCACAGATTACTAATAGTAGGTCTGCAATATCATATTTCAGTTCTTTCAACACCCTCAGATGTACCATCTGGTCCAGGTAATTTGCTACTCTTTAGATTATCAAATAGTTGTAGTACTTCTTCCTTGTTTATCGATATTTCTTTAATTTCTTCCGATGCATTACCTTTAAAAACCATTTCAGTCATGGGTAACTTCCCACATCTTCTTTAGTAAAGACCGAAGCAAAGGATTCATTCAGTTTCTTTGCTATGGCCTTGTCCCCTCTTAGTACCCCCTTTACTCCTCTATCATCTAATGGTCCAACTGACTTTCTTATAGGTTTTTTGATGCACAAGTACTTGAAAACAGTTTTATTATGCAATTTTGTTTCCACGACAATCTTTTTTTCAAATTCTCTCTTTGTCTGCTTTATCAATGTCTTACATCTAACTTGCCAGTGCTTATGATGTTTCACATTTTTGTCATTTGGCTCCTTTTTCCATTTCCTGAAAGATGTTTTTTTTGGCTACAACAGCCTCTAAACCACAATGGTAGTTGTTTGGACTGCTTTCCACTCTTATTAAAGCATGGAATAAAACTAGTCTGGGCTTCCAAGATAGTATTTTTAAACAATGCCCATCCTTGATGTAAATCTTTAACCTTTGCAGCTGCTCCTTTTAGTTTTTTCTTAACTATTTTTCTCATTTTCTCAGTCTCCCTTTCGAAAGTTAAAAGGTAGTACTATGGATTTCCTTGCGGTCCTTCCTCTATTTATTAAATCAAATGTGATCATGCTATGATCACTATTGCCAACTGGCCCCAAAACCCTTATCTCTTGCACCATATCTTGTATTCCACTAAGGACTAGGTCCAAAATGGCTTCCCCTCTTATTGATACATTAACCCAAATTGTTTGTCATCTAGGGGTGAATAGAGATCAATTTGATCTTGCAATTGAATGCAAGCATATTTTCCTATAATTTTAGCGAGGAAAGGCAGACTGGAGATACATCAGTAGGAAGATGGGCATGATTTGTCCAGTGCTTTGTTTTTTAAGATTGGCTGAATGTTAACCTTTTTAAGCTCTAGAGACTTGTAGCCTTGGGATAGTGATTTATTTACAATTGCTTGTATAATAGGGGCAATTTCTGCAATAGAATCCTTGATCCATGTAACAGGGCATGGATCTGCTTTAGATGTTGTGGTGTTCATAGATGCAATTATCCTCTTAAGGGATTCAGGGTAAATTGAATGGAACTTTTTCCATAGTTCTATAGGCTGTGATGAGTTGTGACCAGTTGTACTAGTAGTGTGTGTTTGGGAGTTTAATTTGGACATGTAAAAATCAGCAAGTGTTTGAGGTGCTATTTCTGTAGATGTAGATGAATGGCTACGGTGAGCTGTAAGGGACTTAACTATAGCAAATAGGTCTTCTGGTTTATTAATTAATCTCATGAGGAGTTTTGTATGAAAGTCCTTTTTAGTTGAATTAATATGGTGCCGATATTTGGTGAGCATGATCATGTATTTGTTCCTGTTTACAGTTGTCTTATTGGCACACCAGGAACGTTCTAGCTTTCTAAGCTCTCTTTTTATAATTTTAAGCTCATGAGTGTACCATTGTTTAGAAGGGGGTTTTGACATGCTTTTAGAATTAAGTGGTTTGGTAGTTATGTCAGTAATTGAGGTGTTTCAATTGTTTATAATTGCGTCAAGATCATTTGAATTGAGGTTAACAGACTTTTGAAGCACTTCAATGAAGATGTCTTTATCAAATTGCTTGTATTTAGAATAGGATTTAGGGTGATATCTTTCAGTATGGGTTTGTAGTTGTTTAATCTCAAGGGTGAATTCAATGAGGTGGTGATCAGATCATGGAACTGGGGTTATCCGAGATGGGGAATCGTGAGGTAGCTGAATTTCTTGAGGAATAAATATAATATCAAGTATGTTACCTTTCTTGTGTGTGGGATTAGTAATAATTTGTTTATAACTTTATTCTTCCATTGCACTGATGAAGGAGGCCGAGTGCAAATTTTGTAATGAAGGGAGATTAAAATCCCCTAAGAGCACGGAATTTTAAAATGGTGTGATGTTAACAATTTCTTCAATGATGTTTGTAAGGCCTTCAGGGTCAGCAGTTGGTGGTCAGTATAGAAGGCAGAAAGCTGTTGTCTTGGTAATGATTATTAGAAGGTCAGCACCGATGTGGAGGCAGAGCCGTGTAATTATGGACTTAAAGAGTCTTTAATTAAAATTAGAATGCCTCCACCCCATTGAACTGTTCTGGGGGGTCTAAAATATTTTATAGTTGGGTGGGCATAGTTGGTTTAGTATAACATTATCAAGATCACAGAGCCAGGTTTCAGTTATAAATATTATATCAGGGTTGATAGCATTTGCATAATAAAAAATGATAAGGCTCTTATTTTTTATTGACCTTGCATTTATATATGAGCATTGAAGCAGGGAGGTTTTTTGAGGGGCCTTCCAAGTTCCGTTGGTGTTTGTGTGATGGATTAATGTATATAAGTCTTCGGATGCTGGTGTTTGATGGTCTATGATACGGTCTATGTGAATAAAGTTGTGAACGTACAATAGGGATTATTTCTGGTTGTGTGAGTGAGAAGAATTGCGCATTGCCTTTTATTGTTAGGCATGAAAGAATGATTAAACCAAGTATTATTGGAGCCAATAGTTGAGAATGCATTTTGGAAGTTAATAAGCAGAAAATAACTAGGATTGTAATGTCAGTTAGTGGTGAGAATCAAATTGAATAGTCATTTTTAGAGGAAACGTAATGGGGCAGAGGTGAAGGCTAAATAGAGGGAGAGATTCTGACAATGAGAAGAGTTGGTAATTCACAATGTCACAGTATTGAATAGATGCTAAGTAACAAAGTAGCAGTGAAGAAAGATGCTCAGATGCAATGTTTTAGTACAGAACATATAGTGAATTACAAAGTATCAAGTAACTTAACTATGGACAACAGAGAGTAGCTTATATCCCTTCAGGTTTTTGGCTGGAGACTTTAACTGCATGCATGACCCTTCGGTGCCAGCTGGAAATCCTTATGCAATGACATGGAAGCACTCAGCATATAAAAGGCAAAAAGAGCATCTGATAGAAAATCGCATGAGACTATTAGAAAACTAGAGTGAGGAGCGAGATGAGAATTTTACCATAGCGGAGCTACTTGGAGATAAGAGTGGAGATATGTTCTTTGGTAGTGTGACAGCTTCCTTGATGATTTTGTGCTGCCGCTACCACAAAGACCCCACCTAAGGGCCATGCCAAAGGGCCCTCTTGTGAGGCCCTCAGGTGCGGGCGTGCCTAAAGCGCGCTTCAAGTTAAAGGCACTCCCTGATGACCAGAGCTGCAGTGGGAGGTGGAGTTAGGGAACTCGTGCTGCACAGAGAGGTCACTGGAGGAGAGGAAGCAGAGGGGTCTTAACATTTCAGCTCTTCTCACCTTTGTGCTGAATCAGGCAGCCTATTGGAGTTGGGCTGAGAAGGCAGATCATGCTTCCTCTCCCTTGGGACTCTGCTTCTGCTGTTTCTTCTGGTGCCCCGGTGCCGGATGGAAAGATATAGGGGTATGTTTACTAAACTGCGGTAATCATGAATAATGCGCGTTATGATGCGCTAACGATCGTAATGCTCCGCGGCGCGGTAAAACACCGCAGAAGGTGGAGAGAGGGCGGAGAGAAGGGGTCAGTGGGCGGAGAGTGGGCAGGGAGAGGCTCCCCTCACACTAACGCTGATTTTCAGAGCTGAATTCCAACGCGAATGAAAACCTGCCATTAAATGCACATTACAGGGGAGAGAAACCATTTCAGTGTCAGCAATGTACAGCCCAGGCAGTGATAAGTGTGATACATGTGCACAGAAGAAAAGGGCACAGAAACACTGAAAATGACCCCAACAAACTGGAAAAAATCAATAACCAAGCTGGCCAATAGTGGTATCAATGAGAAACATCAACCCCTCCCCCCCCCCCCAAGTAAGCTCCATAGAACAGATATAAATAGTGGAAGGGTCTATACGCCGTCCCCATACAAGGTGAATGAGCCCACAGTGAAATAGCGCTGCTCAGGGTTTTCCCCACCATCGGAAGGTGCACATGTCCCGCAACATCAGGACGGGCATGTCGGAATGGCAACTGGACAGATGCCGGAGAAGGGGATACAGAGGGCCGCAGGCGGCACATGCTGTGGTGGAGCTGGGCCACAGTGTGGACTAGGGTGATGCCTAGGTGGCCCATACGAATGCTGAAACAGCGGAGCAGCCAGACAGCAACTGCTGAAGGTCCAACATGGGCACGAGTGTGTTTCCCAAAGTGTCACAGGGGATAGTACCCAACAGCTACCCCCAAGGGCACGGAACATTGGCAGGCGGGGCTGGGGGGAGCGTGGACATCTATGCAGGCACCCCTACCCCAGAACCCGTACCATAGGCAGCCGCCTACCTGCACACTGGATGGCCTGAGACTGCGCACCACCAGCTCCACCAGCAGAAGGGCATGTCAGCATGGTGGCTGAGGGATACTGGTGGTGGAGGGGGCAGTGGCAGCTGCCCAGAGCAGACCGTGGCCTAGCCCTGTGTAGGTGGGTGCCATGCACTGCAACAGACAGGCCCTGTCTGACCAACAGTCATGGTATCACCAGGGAATGCACCATCTTTGTGATAACATGGTGGTGCAGTGCACAAAACCAGTGTATTCAGAAGCAGAAGGTCACAGGTTCAAGTCCCAGCTGTGGTTTCTGCCAACCCAGTCCTCATATTTTACCCACTACTATAACGTGCTAATACAGACAGAACCTTTCTTGCAGATGAGGTAAACATGCCCAAAACACCTACATTTTACCCTACAGAGCACAGACACCATAAACATGCACATTACCTAGAGCAGAGCCTCCCAAATGCAGTCCTGGAGGGCCAAACACCATTCAGGTTCCAAGCTGCCTCTGATAAAGATGCCTGTGCTGCATTTCTATGCGCCACCCCCATGGTATGCAGATGTATCTCATGCATATTCATGAGGGATAGCATGAAAACCCGAACAGTGTTTTGCACCGCAGGACTGGAGTTGGGAACCTCTGCCGTAAAGCAGCAGCAACAGGGGCAGACACACCCACACCCACAGGCCCCATTATCCAAAGCCTCCAGGAGAGGCAGGACTTTGGGCTCTGCGTGCATCTCCCAATACTAGCACTTTCATACCTTAGTAATGCCACCCTAAACCTGGGAATATGGTACACAGCTATCAAACGGTTGCTATGATTACTGGCAGATAGCAATTCCTAGGTTAAGTACAATTTTCGGAGTGAGCTGCATCATAGCAACCTTTCTGATGTCTGTGGAGTGTGCTACAGGTCTTGTGTCTGACAGTGTTTACCAATCTGGGGAGTGACTCCTACAGTATTGCGTACCATAGCCATGCCTGCACTGTGCCCAGGACTGGTGTGGTGGCCTGGGCTGCCCAATACCTCTATAGCTGCACAATGCTGGCAAAGGTGTGGGGAGTGTGTGTCTGTCTATCCAGCGTGTGGTGGCTGCCAACACCCTCCACAGCCCACACTGCTAGCACTGTTGCCAGTATTGGCCTGCCAATGTGCATAATGAGGAGCAAGGTACTGTGGGAATAGCCTGGATAGGGTGGCCTGGTCTGGCCGCATCTGCACAGGGCATAGGGCAATGGCTCGGACATTATAGTGTCCGGTACCACCTGGACAGACAGGGTGGCCATAGCATGTCCTGCTGGGAGGTCACTCTCACCCTGACTGAGCAGTGACCATGGCATGGCTAGGTTCCCCCATAGTGCTATATAGTATTTCTCTCAGGTGATATTTATGGGTTTTCTTTTGGAGCCCAATCACTGACCTATCTGCTTGGTGTGTATGCTGATATCCCTGTTCTGGGTACATGCATCTCCTCCAGGACCATGCACTATGGACTAGCTGGCGGACTGTCTGCAGCTAGTATGTGTCTTGCTGGAACACTTTGCAGGGTACAGCGGCTGTAGGCTTGCTGCTGGAGAATGTCAGATAATGGTGGGGGGCAGCTGAGCATTTCCAGACCTGCCGTCTGTCTGCTATTGCGTTATGGATGTGTACTGCCTGCCCTGTATTGCCTGCCCTGCATTGCCTGCCCTGTATTGCCTGCATTGCCTGCCCTGTAGGGTGTTTGATCCCTAGCAGGACTGGGGTGATGGTCCCCTCTACTGCCACCATTGCAGGGGGGTAGAAAGTGGATCTGTTGGCGGGAGATCCTCTCCCCCACCCTGAGCCCCAGAGGGTGTGTTGGGTGGTGGTATGTAATCTCCCTGTGGGTCCCAACACCCCCCTTCACTTACATCATGTGACCATGGCACCCACACAGGGTATGCACTTTTCTGGGTGCATCATAGTCCACAAGGGCTAGATGTGACATACAGATGAACACAGGCATATCCTAGGGGTGTTTGCAAGCACTACCTATCACAGATAGGCTATGCTGCAGGTCCCCATCAGTGCCAATCTCAGCACAGCCAGGTGCTGTGCGAATGATGCTGGGCACCATACCTCTTCCTCAGGATGAGCACAGGACCCGCACACTGTGGCGGTCTGTAGCTACTCTATGCCACTAACACACACCGTCGTGACCCCCTACCATGCTGTGGGGTGCATACCCCATCTTGTGATCATCTGTAGACTGCTGATTTACATGTGCTGTGCATCCTGGGTACAGATGGGTTGACCCTATCCTGGTAACCACAGCAGAATGTGGGTGTGGTGCCGTGCAGTCCTCCTGTAGCCAGCCAAGTGTTTATTAGCAGCTCTAGCCCACTGGTTACTTCACTGCCCATGGAGCCAGAGGTCATGGGTTCAAAACCCACAGTGGGGTTCATCGATAGGGCTGTCTTAGGCATGGTCTATTTTTTATTGTATATTAGTGCTGCCAGCAGAACCACCCTCAGGGCACTGTCACCTTAGGGTGGCTCATAAGGTGCCCTATAGGGCGCCTTATACGGTGCCTTATATGGTGTCCTATAGGGGACATTTTAGGGTGCCTTGGCAGACAGCGCACTTTATATTGTGCCCTATGGAGTGCCTTCTAGGGTGCCTTATGTGGCACCTTAGGTTACGCCACTGTGAGGGTGTGTTTGCTGGCAGCACTATTAAAGTACAACTAAACTTCCTCACAGCCCAATACTTAACCCTTTACAGGCCAAGCCCAACACTTTCGGGATCCAAACTTCTGCCTATATATTCCTATCAAATGGTATATAATACATGACCATGGCAGAGGGAACGTCACAATTGGAACATATTGAATAAGACGGGTACAATTTTCCTGACATATGCAAACGTTAACCCGGCTGCAGAATGTGGATTAAAATATTATAGTAGGCCTTCAAAGGGTTACACATGACGCCTCAGCCAGCCTTATTCATTAGGCACACTGGGGAATCAAACCCATGACCCTTGTACCATCAGTCTGTGTAGTAACCATTGTGCTACAGGTCTGTTTCTGTATTTGGGTGTCAGCACGCCTTCTTAAGCTTAACGCGCAGTAACGCGCCCTGTAATGATCGTTGCTGCGCGGTGCCTTATAACGCGCGTTATCGGTAACGATGTACCACCCATGTCCTTTTTTGGCATTTCTTCCACTAACGCGGCTCCTAACGCGAATCACACTAACACAGTTTAGTAAACATACCCCATAGTGTATCTGGATTTTCAGAAAGCCTTTGACAAGATGCCTCATGAGAGACTCTTGGCAAAATTAAAAATCATTGGATAGAGGGTAGTGTACTATCAGGAACTGGTTAAAAGATGGAAAGCAGATAGGGCTAAATGGCCAATTTTCTCAGTGGATCTGTGCTGGGCCCGCTACTTTTTAATATATTCATAAATGACCAGGAAATGGGAATAATGAGTGAGGTGATCAAATTTGCAGATGACACAAAATTATTCAAGTTGTTAAAAAACAAGAGGATTGTGAAAAATTACAAGAGGACCTTGATAAATTGGAATACGGGACATCCAAGTGGCAGATGAAATTTAATGTGGACAAATGCAAATTTATGCACTTAGGGAAGAACAAACCAAAGCCAAACCCAAACCCAAATTATGGTTACACGCTCCAAGGTTCCACATTAGGAACCACAACCCAGGAAAAGGATTTAGGCATCGTCATGGATAATACATTGAAACCTTCTGCCCAGTGTGCAGTAGCAGCCAAGAAAGTATATAGAATGCTAGAACTTATAAGGAAAGGAATGAAGAGTAAAACCAAGGATATCATAATGCCTCTGTATCATTCCATGGTGCGACTGCATCTTGAATATTGTGTGCAGTTCTGGTCTCTATATCTTAAAAAGGATATAGCAGAATTGGAAAAGGTACAGAGAAGAGCCACCAAATGGTAAAGGGGATGGAAGGATACCTTTATGAGGAAAGGCTTCAGCTTGGAGAAAAGATGACTGAGGGAAGATATGATGGAGGTCTATAAATTAATGAATGACGTGGAAAGAGTAAATGTAGATTGGTTGTTTACTCCATCAATGCTCTTATCCAAATTAATTGAAAAGATGGTCCAACACTAGCTACAAGACCACATTGATGCTACCTTCCCACTCGACCCGCAACAACATTGTTTCCGAGAGCGTCACTTTATTAACATCCCTTCTGTACACTGTACTCAAATGAATTGAAGACATCAGGAAAGGCTTCATCCTGATTTTCATAGACATAACATCTGCCTTTGATTCTATAATTCATTCCACACTGCTGGCTAGACTAAGTGAAGTAGGAGTAAGTGACACACCGCTTGCTTGGTTTCATTCATACTTATCTGATAGAAGATCTCAAGATAAAATCCAATACGTCTAGACCTTTCCCACTCTCGGCTCTCCTCTTCAACCTGTACATACAGCCAGTATGCAAAATATTACAGCAACATAACATCCACTGCCACCTATACGCAGACGATTTAATGATATACTCCACCCTAGATATAAAGAATCCAGACTACTCTGCAATCTCAGCCTGTATGACAGCAGCCACCAAATTGTTATCACAATGAAATCAGAGGCCCTCATAATCATAAGACACACCACATTTGACCCACCCGACACCTTACCAATAGGAAACGGATCAATCCCAGTAAAGAGCGAGGTAAAATACTTAGGAATATACCTTGATCAGAGACTCGATTTCCAATCCCACATCAGCAAAACAACCACAAAAGTATATTACAAAATGAAGTTTCTGCAAAACGTCTGATCTTTACTGGAGCACAACCACTTCCAATCTGTATGTCGGGCACTAATTACACCGTACCTCAACTATTGCAATCTAATCCTACACTGTTTACCCAAATGCTCAATCCATGCCTTACAACAGGCACAAAACACAGCAACATGACTAATCACCAGAACTAATAAACACGCCCACATCACCCCCATACTCGAATCTCTCCATTGGCTCCTCATAAGTTCACGTATAAAATATAAGGCAATAATGATGGCATCCAAAATTCTGCACAATCAATATGCTAGCTGATTAGAAAACTTAATCAGAAGAGTCCCAGACAACAGATAAAGGAGGACACAGCACCAAAACTCCTTTGCAACCTCGATGATACCTAGGGCACCTCTCAGAATGCACTACCTAGTGTTCGAACTCTACTTACCATCCCTATGGAACTCCCTTCCACACCAGCTCAGAGCAGCCAATGATATTGCAGACTTCAGGAAATAACTTGAAAACACATCTGTTTACTGAGCAATACCATACTACTCAAGTAATTGCACCGGCTATTGCAGCATAAAGACAATTGGTACAATCCTAAGCCTCTGTTTGAGCTTACGCTCCCGTGTAAATAGTTAAAATGTTATCTATCTGTATACACTGTTGATAATGGACATTGTAAATAGTTCTGAGGAAAAGTTCCATGTAAGCAAAGTTCTGTTCTCTGTAAACCGCCTTGAGAATCTGAAAGGCAGTATATAAAAAATGTTAAATAAATAAATAGGAAGACTAGGAGACATGCAATTTAAGCTACAATGTAACCCATTTAAGACTAATAAGAGAAAATATTTTTTCACTCAACGAGTTTGTACCCAAGGATGTGATAAAAGTTGTTAGTGTAGCTGGGTTTAAAAAAGGTTTTGGCAAGTTCCTGGAGGAAAAGTCCATAAACCATTAATAAAGAGGGAAATCCACTGCTTACCTCTGGATAAGGAACGTGGAATCTGTGCACCTTTTTGGGAAACTGACAGGTACTTGTGACCTGTATTGGCCACTGTTGGAAAAAGAATACTGGGCTTGATGGACCTTGGTCTGACCCAGTGTAGCATTTCTTATATTCTTACAGCATGTTCTTATGAGTACCCCAGGGATCTGTGCTGGGCCCGCTGCTTTTTAACATTTATAAATCACCTGGAAATGGGAATTATGAGTGAGGCGATCACATTTGCAGATGACACCAAATTATTCAAAATTGTTTAAACACAAGAAGAGTGTAAAAAATTGCAACAGGACCTTGATAAATTGGGAGACTGGGTGTTCAAATGGCAATGAATGTATGCTTTTGAGTCAATGCTGACTCCTACTGACCCAACAGCTCCTGGGTTTTCTTGTCAGTGTGAACGGAATTAGATTGCTAGGCCGTTCTGAGGCAATAGAAGGTTAAGTGACTTGTCCAAGGAGTACTAATGGGAATCAAACGCTGGTCACTTGGTTACCAAGCCAGTGCTCTAACCATTAGGCTACTCCTCCACTCCACATTAAATGGCAGGTGACATTTAATGTTTGTTTGTTTTATTAAAACTTGATATACTTAATGTCGATAAGTGCAAAGTTATGCATCTAGAGAAGAACAACCCAAGCTATGGTTACACGATGCAATGTTCCATATTAGGAACCACCACCTAGGAAAATGATTTAGGCGTCATCATGGATAATTCTGTACATTGAAACCCTCTGCCCTGTAGGCAGCGGCAGTTAAGAAAGCAAATAGAATGCTAGGAATCATAAAGAAAGGAATGGAGAATAAAACCAAGGATATTATAATGCCTCTGTATCGCTCATGGTGCAACCACACCTTGACTATTGTGTGCAATTCTGGTCACCACATCTTAAAAAGGATATAGCGGAATTAGAAAAGGTACAGAAAAGAGTGACAAAAGTAATAAGGAGGATGTAAGGAACCCCTTTGTGGAGAGGCTTAAAAGTTTAGGGCTCTTCAACCTGGAAAAGAGACAGCTGAGGCAACATACAGTATGATAGAGGTCTATAAAATAATAAATGGAGTAGAACAGGTAAATGTAGATCAGTAATTTACTCCTTCAAAAAGTAGAAAGCGATTCTTCATGGTCTGAAAGCTTCTGTACCACTTCACCAGAAAAACGCTCTACTTGGGAGAAGGAAGCGCGAAAGGAAACTTCCATATGCGCTATCAACTCCCAAATATCTTTTAAGGAAACTTCCGCAGGTACAGTCACATCCACTGCCCCCGGAAGAGAATTTAACCGGAGTAGGTATCTTAATTTCCTGTTCTCTAAATGCCGCAAAGATGAGGACTTCTGAACAAAAGGAGGATTTTAATAAGTCACTGTCTAAATTGGAGGGTCGCTTTACTGTGTTAGAGGCTGCTGCCTCTTCTTCTATAAAAGATAATGTTTTAGTTCACCATCAGTTGGAGGCTTTAGAGAACAGTAATCATTTAAAAAATTTACGTTTTCTAAACTTTCCTCGTACTCACTATCTTGCTCCATTGATTTTGTTACAAAAATACTTTAAAGAAGTCCTGTTAATTGATGATGTGGATTCTATCAAGTTTTCTTCTATATATTATATTCCTATGTTTTCTGCAGTAAAGGCTTCTCCTCCTGATGATTTACGGGAAGGGAACCCCAATGGTGTAGAGTCCTTGGATGTGTCTCAATTTTTGGAATCTTCTAATGATTTAATTTCCCAGCGAGCTACCTTGATTGTTTCTTTTATTTCAATTCAGGATAAAAATATGATTTTAAGTTTATATTTTAAAAAGAAGAATCAGGTTTTCTGTGGGGCCCCAATACAAATTTTTCCTGATGTGTGTAGGAGCACCCAGGCTCGACGGAAAGCGTTTTTGGCATTAAAAGAACGGACTTTAGCCATTGGGGCTTCTTTCTTTCTGAAATACCCTTGTAAATGTATTGTGGTTCTGGAGGGTATTAAATTTGTTTTTCTTGATGTCGGCCAATTCGAGGCATTTCTGACTAGTAAAGAATCCTCATGAATTATTACTTTTCTTTCTTTCCATGTAAATTGGGCTTTGTAAATTTGATCCTGTTGCTTTTTGGTTTCTTTTTCTTTTTTCTTTGGTCAGGCAAATGTCTCCTAGATGTGGACTTGATTTGTATTCCTGCTTTATTTTCAATAAAGATTTGTTTAAAAAAAAAAGTAGAAAGACTAGGGGACACACAATGATGCTACATTGTAGCACATTTAAGACTAATCAGAGAAAATATTTTTTTACTCAACGCCTAATCAAACTCTGGAATTAGTTTCCAGAGGATATAGTAAAAGCTGTTAGTGTAGCTGAATATAAAAGAGGGTTGGACAAGCTCCTGGAGGAAAAGTCAATAAACCATTATTAAAGAGGACCGGGGAAATCCACTGCTTACCCATTGGACAAGCAGCATGGAATCTACAGTATATATCTTCTGGGAACTTGACAGATACTTGTGACTTGGATTGGCCACTGCTGGAAACAGGATACTGGGCTTGATGGACCCTTGGTCTGAGCCAGTATGGCATATGAACTTATTTACAGTGTGAATCAACCTCCTGTTGATTCACATTGTAAATAAGTTCAACTGTATTCAGTTCTACTAATCCCTATCCCTCCTATTATCTGGCTAGTTATATTTAACCACTGTTATTATCCATCCTTACACTTGTTCCTCTGTTTGTTCTGTGTAACTTAAGCTCAGTTGTGTTTGATGTAAACCATCTTGATATCCTTGAAAAGCAGTATAAAAGAAATGCTAAATAAATAAATATCTTATGTTCTTATCTAACTATTTTGGATAAAAAAAACCAGAACTTAATTCCTAAAATAGTCACTGAAACCTCTCCAAAACATTTTATTGATGACTTTTATCATAAACACTTCTGGTGTAATTTGATTTGTATTATGGAAAATCTCTGCTTCTTCATTATTAGAAGATCATATGCCTTCATTTTGTGAGCAATATAAATATACAAAGCGCACACATTTTAAATAAAGTATATGAAACTTTCATAAAGTGATATTAATCTTGTTTGTGCTTGTGTTCCAGGTGCCTCATCCTTGCCTGTACAATCTAGTAGCATTGGTGAGTTCCTGTTCATCTATCATAGGAGGGAAGAAAATAGACTTGGAGTGGGTTTAAGGTATCATAAGTGGGAAGTTTCAGAAAATGCCTACAAAAGCTGAGTACTCTCTCTCACCTTTTCCTTGCTAACCCTAATTAAGCAAATCACAGTAGATAAAGACCAAAATGGTGCATCCAGTATGCCCAAAAGTGATTTGTCTACTTTGGGTAGATGTAAATTCCCTTAGATTACCCAATATCCTGTACCCCTTTCCCTGTGTCCCTCATTTAACCAATTATACACCTTAGGGGCCTTTTTACTAAAGGGTGATGTGGTGTTGCACCGAATGCACCCATAATGTGCAAATCCATGGTGCATTAGAGCGTTAACTACCAGGAACATGGAAGGTATATTCCCAGCAGTTACCACCCTGCCACGGCATGACAACAGTGCGGATGCTATGGAAGTGGTGGGGAGTATACCCGCGCTACTAGCCCACCATATAGGCAGCTTAGGTGCACTGCCTGTGTGGTGCTTACCCTGCCCATTCTCTGGCCCTAGCTCTCCCACTTACAACCCTAATGAACCATGGACAGTTAGTGCTAAAATCTGATGGTGCTAATTGTCATGCCCCTGCACTAGCTGTCAACATGTGTTAGCACGTGCTAGACCTACGCTGACAGCTAGTGACTTTTAGTAAAAAAATAAATCCTTTAGAGATGCAAACGTAGATCGATTGTTTACGTTATCAAAATATAGAAAGACTAGAGGACATGCAATGAAGCTACAGGGTAAACTATTTAAGACTAATAAAAGAAAATATTTTTTCACTCAACGTGTAATCAAACTCTGGAATTTGTTACCGGAGGATGTAGTAAAGGCTGTTAGTGTAGCTGGGTTTAAAAAAGGTTTGGACAAGTTCCTGGAGGAAAGGTCCATAAACCATTATTAAAAAGGGACCCAGGATATCACTGCTTGACCCGGTACAAGCATTGCGGAACCTGTGTCTTTTGGGGAAACTGCTAGGTACGTATGACCTAGACTGGCCACTGCTGGAAACAGGATACTGTGCTTGATGGACCTTGGTCTGACCCAGTATTGGCATATCTTATGTTCAAACTACCAATCTATGCAGGGAATAGTTGTCTACCATTTCAAATAGTACTAAGATGAGAGGGCATATCATGAAAATAATATGTAGCACATTTAAAAGGAAATATTTTCATTCTGAGCAGTATTTAGCGGGGATGTACGTCCCTGCTAAATGCCTGGGCCTGATGCCGGATCCAGAGCTCCCTGCGTGTACGGAGAAGATGTGCGGGGAGAACTGGATAGGGCAGGAGAGGGAGGGCCGGAGCGAGGGTGGAGCAGAGGCGGGACCCTGACCCCGGACACACAGGACTGATCCTAGTCAAGGCCCTGTATGTCTGGGGAGGCAGAGTTGGCCGGGGAACTTATTCCACCTCAGAGGTGGAATAAGTCTCCCTGGGGTTGGCAATCGGCACAGGAGGACCTCCCCCAATGAGGTGAGGTGCACATGGAGGATCCCCGCAGCCCAATCTTGGTCTTGGCAGGCCCAAATGGGGGTCTGGCAGTGGGGAACAGGTATTTTAAAATGCTTGTGGTAGATCAGGGCTCCTACATGGCCTTCCAGTGACATGGCGATGGGCCACAGCACTGGGCTCCATGCAGGAGCATAGGGCAGCCTAGGCAGAGGGTTTGTTAGGCATGCATCGGCACAGAATTGGGGCACAGATGGCACATCCAGGCCCTCTGCACCCGATTCTGCTCTTGCGGGATGTATAGCTCCTGCAGGTTTAGAATTGGGGGCAGATCTGACCCGTCCAGATTTTAGATGTCCAGATGGGCCCATCATGCCCCATTCGGAATTGGCCTCTATGTGTACAAATATGCTGTGGAATTTGTTTCTGGAAGAGATGGTCAAGGCAATTAGCATAGCTGGATTTGAAAAAGGTTTAGGCAAATTCCTAGATGAAAACTCCATAAACTATTATTGGCGATGTAGGCTTCTCCGAGTATAAGAAATAAGGAAAAGGATCTACTACTTGGGATCCTGCTGAGCTTCTTCAAACTTAGCTCTGACCCAGTATGGCAGATCGTACGTTCTTATATACTGAGCATGGTCACATGGAAGGTGAGAATAGGGAGATGTAGGAAGGGATGCTGGACAAGAGCTAGAACGATCTTAGGCTTCCACAATTGATTTCTCTGCATGTTGTGATACCAATGTAAGAAGAAAGGAGTCGTGTAATCTTGAAAGCTCATGTTAACCAGGGATGACTCTGAGAAATTTACTGCCTTAGGGGAGAGGAAAGCTGGTGTCCCTCCCCACAAGATACTCAAAATGGGGGGAAGAGGTCTCCTCATAGCACCTGTCAGGGAGCAGGGGGTCCCCTCACTCAGAACACTGGCCAAGTGGTTGCCCCCCCAAAAAAGCAAGCCACATATTCCCAAGTTATATAATATATAATAAAAATAAATTTTGCGATGGTGTTTATAAGCAGAAAATTGTAGCAGTTTCATTATGTAGCCTAGACTCTAATATTAAACATGCTGACTCCAGACACTGCACACTGGAGCAGCACATTGTTAAATGTGAACATGTATTCTGCTGAAAAGAAGGGAGAAGAAAGGTGCTCGCCCACCCAGGAATAAAAAGAAAAGGCAGGAATCATGATGCATTGCTCTGTCTTCTCTAACTTTGTTTCATCTACCATCTGTCCTCAGTCTCTCTCTTTTTGCTGCATCTACCTATCTCTTTCGACCCTCCATAAAGCCCTCTCATTCCTCCCGAGCCTATTGCGAAGCCTTTCACTAATACTCCCCCCTTTATCTCTTCCACTCCCAAATCCAGTATCTCTCCCTCTCTCTCTGTTTATCGTGCCAGACATCCCCATCTCCCATCTCCCATACCTAGCACCTGCTCTCTGCCCCTCCATCTCAGAATCTCCCCCCCCCCCCCCAGCATGATCTAATAAAAGGAATCGCAAACTGCAAAGGATCCAGCTCTCTAAGAAACCAATTAGAAAATAACTAGGATATGATTGTCCTGCTTTGGACGTTTGCGACTAAACTACTAAACTTTATGAGCAGTCGTTTTTTGGTCATCGAAGCTAATGTTTTTCATAAGTCTCAAACTTTCTAAATATAAAAGAAGTCAGAAATTTGGGAGTCAAAGTTTGATTCTGAGAAAAGAGAAAGTACATTTCCTGTTTGGCCATTTTGAATAAAGGAAGGTTCCAGAAACTGTAAAGGTCTAAATGCCAGAAGAACACAAAAAAAGATGATACCAATGCTCCCTGTGGGATTTCCTGGTGTTACCCCCAGTTTTTCTTTATATTTCAGGCATATCTGCTTCCTGGACCCTCCTTACACCTGCCATTATCACTCTGGCCCATCGGTTAATTCTCTAATCTGGCCATGACTTTGCTGAAGAAGAGATCCTCCAAATAAAAATGTCCACTTAGTAGTATGATTATACATGTACAGGTACATACAGATATAGATCTTTCAGGGCTGCATATATGTCATGCTTCATTTTGCTGTAGGATCAATATTAAGGTAGATCACCCCCTCCCCCCCTGACAAGAACTTGTGAATATCAGCATTTTATATTATTTAGCCCAAGTTTTCACACTAATAAGCTCATTGGCCTTTTTATCTCTTGCATGTAACTACTTACTGATCTGTTATCACTGATTCATCTTGAACGTGCTAATAATAATGCTACTGTTTTATATTACTCAGATTTGGGGGAAAAATGGTGTTCACAAAGTACAAGAAGAATTTGATAAACGTTATTAGAGACAAAATGATTGCGATTTTGGGATGCTTTAATGTCTAGCTACTCCCCTCGCTCTCCAGAGACTGCAGAATCCTGGCACTGTTGCAACTGTTACCGATCCATTGGCACATGTACATTTCTTACACATTTATAGCCTGCAAATTGCAGATTCTTTTAGACTGGTTACAAAGTAACATAGGTAGTAAGATGAGACATATGAACATATAACAATAAAAGCCAGATTGTTGGCCACAGAATTAAGATAGCACTCAGTCAAAAAGAACCCAAGGAAAAGAAATATGCTTTAATTTCTTATGGGACTTCCTAAAATCAGTCTCTCTTCACAGTTTCAAAGGTAAGGTTCAGCAAGGGATTAAGAATGTGAATGAGTAGAAACTCTTTGAGCGGCTGACGCAAAAGGCAAGATAGCCACATGTGCTCAGCTAGAATGAAGTGCACAGGTGGGCACATAGTTCCTAATAAGGGCTGCTAAACCTTGGCACATGTTGTCATGCATACATTTAAAAACCAAACATAGCCCTTTAAAAATGATATGTGATTTAACCGGTAACCAGTGCAGCTGCGCAAGTTTTGGAGTAATACGCTCAGTCTTTCTTAATCCAAATATTACACGTATGGCAAAAGTCTGTATCCAGGGTTGGCCCAACCATTGGGCAAACTAGGTGGTTGCCTAGGGCTGCAAATTCTGGGAAGCAGCAAAGAGCAGGGCATTCTGATACCTGGGGGGGGGGGGGAGTGGAGGGTGGGGTGGGGGCATAAAGCTGAAGGTTTGTCTAGTATGCCAACTCCTTGAAACAACTCTGGAGCCATCCCTGTCTATATTATCTGTAATAATGGCAGCAAAGAACCCAGAAGGCCTATGACGCTACTGAAGTCCAAGCATCTAAACATCTATACAGAAGTCATCATGTACAATTCTCAATCTGAAGTAAGCAGAATGAGATACTTTTATAACTTGAGAGCGCATAAATACATTTTCATTAAGTATGACCCCAAATATCGTACTTCAGATCGAATGGATGCCCTACACGCATCAAGTACTATGGACAAAACCAACTCTTGTTCCATTCTCGTGCAATAAGCGTAGCCTCGCTTTTTCGGTCATTTATGTGGAAACCATTTTTGAAAAATTATTAAGAAAAGAGATGTTAAATCATTAATAGGAAATGGTACATACAATAAAATATTGTCAGCCGACATCTTAAATGTGGTGTTCCTTTCACGTAGCAATGCACGGAAGGGTATCAGATAGATATTAAATAATGCAGTAGAAAGCACTGAACCCTGTGGCACATCACAATTCAGAGGGAACCAAGCAGAATGACTACCACCAAATTTGGTTGTTGCAGCCTATTGGTCAGATATGAGCAAAATCAAGTCAACATGGTACCACCAACTCCTAGAGCAGACAGTCTGGCAATGAAAACATCATGAAGCATGGAATGAGATGCTGAAGTAGTTCAAGAAACAGCAAAAAATATGCCTTCCAGGCCCATCCAAACCTCTCACTAGGGAATCCATTAAAGCAGCAATTAAGGTCACTGTACTGTGATTCTTCCTGAATCCATGCTGAGAGAGATCTAAGATTTCATTCAAAGTTAAATTATCACCCAACTATATACAGATTTTACTTAAAATGGGAATATTTGAAATTCGGCTATAACTGGTGAGATTAGACTTTTTCAATATTCAGGCGATTAGGTAATTTGTTCTGCCGGAGAGAGGTCTGCACAAGTCCCATGAAATGTTAAGAATATCAGATCTTATCACCTTACCTAAAGAGCCAGAAATGACATCAAGGGGATACAACGTGGGGCGAAATCTACCCTATTAATGAAAATCAGTCTGCACTTCAGCAAACAGACTCCAGTGTCTCTTGCTAAACACCAATGTGGAACCACGAACGCTAACATTTCCCAGAGGCTGAATGAAGTCTCTCCGCTTCTCAAATAATTTCTAAAATTATTAGCCGATGACAGTTGCTCATTATCAACTCCAATATCATCATTCAGTAAAACATAAGAACATAAGATATGCCATACTGGGTCAGACCAAGGTCCATCAAGCCCAGTATGCTATTTCTAACAGTGGCCAATCTAGGCCACAAGTACCTAGCAGTTTCCCCAAAAGACACAGGTTCCACAATGCTTGTATTGGGTCAAGCAGTGATATCCTGGGTTTATGGACCTTTCCTCCAGGAACTTGTCCAAACCTTTTTTAAACCCAGCTATGCCAACAGCTTTTACTACATCCTCCGGTAACAAATTCCAGAGTTTGATTACACGTTGAGTGAAAAAATATTTTCTCTTATTAGTCTTAAATAGCTTCATTGCATGTCCCCTAGTCTTCCTATATTCTGATGATGTAAACAATCGATCTACATTTACCCATTCTACTCCATTCATTAATTTATAGACCTCTATCATATCTCCCCTCAGGTGTCTCTTTTCCAGGTTGAAGAGCCCTAACCTTTTTAGCCTCTCTTCATAGGGGTATCCTTCCATCCCCTTTACCATTTTGGTGGCTCTTCTCTGTACCTTTTCTAATAACGCTATATCCTTTTTTAAATTTTTTATTATTATTTATTACATTTTCAATTACAATCCAAGATGTGATTGTACAGAAAAGTAACTTTTAAGAACATAAGAAATGCCATACTGGGTCAGACCAAGGTCCATCAAGCCCAGTATCCTGTTTCCAACAGTGGCCAGTCTAGGTCATACATACCTAGCAGTTTCCCCAAAAGACACAGGTTCCGCAATGCTTGTACTGGGTCAAGCAATGATATCCTCGGTCCCTTCTTAATAATGGTTTATGGACCTTTCCTCCAGGAACTTGTCCAAACCTTTTTTAAACCCAGCTACACTAACAGCGACAGAAAAAGACAACCATCATCTGCTAGATATAGAGCAACACTGAAGGGGTAAAACGGAAGCCGTAAAACTAGAGGGCATAACATGAAGCTGCAAGAGGGTAAACTGAGAGGCAATGTCAGGAAATACTTTTTCACTGAAAGGTTGGTGGACGCTTGGAATGCCCTCCGATGGAAGTGGTGGGCAAATAAAGTGACAGAATTCAAAATGGCATGGGACAGACACTGTGAATCACTTTATAGCAACAGGATAAAATTAAAATAAACAAAACTCTTATATTTCAACAAATAGGTGTGACCTACACGGAGCGGTTGGTATACCCCTAAACAAAGGCATGTGGAGGGATGACCTGCACGGAGCGGCAGATGCACCTGGCTCTTGCCACCTTGCTGGGCAGACTAGATGGATCATACTGGTCTTTATCCGCCCTCATATACTATGTTACTATGACCCCTAGGGGAGTCTCTATATGTGCCAGGGTTGACTCTTTCAAGCTTCTGGTACTTTCTCTGTCTCCAACATCTGGTGGCTGGGGGACTTAACCCACTTGTCTGGACTGGTCTAGCAGGATGAATTGGAAATGCTCTATGGTTGACTCACATGAGAGTAAAAGCAAATCTAAGAAGCCAGCTTTTAAGAAGTGCCTGCAGTGTTCTAAGAATTTGGCCAACTCAGACACTCAGCATGGCTGTCTCTGATGGCTGGGGTCTAGTCACAAGAGGTGGGAGCGTAAGATGGCCCCAAGGGCCTATTGCAGCCACAGACACATCCTAGAGGATGCGACTTCTTAACCTACCATACCATGTACTCATGGTTTGCAAGGGTTCCTAATCTGCACCCTGAGTTTGGGAGTCACCTATGTGTCGCTGCCTTATCCTGCTTGTCCATAGAGAGAGAGGTTGCTTACCTGGAATAGGGGTTCGCCAGAGACAGCATGATAAGCCAGCTACACAATCCACTCACAGTTAGAAGCCTGCCGTGGGCCCTTGATCCCTAGACCTTCAAACTCCGCCACCAGCCAGGAGAGAAGCAGCCGGGAGGGTGGAGGGGAGGGGGGGAAAGAGGGACTCCATCTGTTGTGCCTTAAAGGGCCTGCACTATTACTGCAGAAGTGGATTCTTCAAGGTATTAGTTTATTTTAGTTTTTTGTTTAAAATAAAATAAATGACAGGATGAAAGAAATAAGAAAAATAGAAACAGGCCAGGTACCTCCCTCAGAGGACTCTCGGTGCAACCAAACTTTTGTCAGAAAAGAAACACAACTACAAAACCAAATTCTATCAATAAATCCCAGACAAAAGAGACAGTCCACATCAAGAGGAAAGCCAGATTACAAAGGACAAAATAACATCATAGCACCAAGGAGACAATAACCCATCAAAAAACCCATATACAATAGCAAGCATGTAAAGATTACACACTTATACACACTGCATTCTCCTTCCCAGAAAGAAAAACGTCTAATTGAGCAGGATTCAGGAAAACAAACTTATCAGCTTGATATTGTACAATACATTTACACAGATATTTCAAGAAAAAAGTAGCACCCAGGGCCAAAGTTCTTGGTTTCAATCTCAGGAAATCTTTTCTATGCTTTTGAGTAGACCTACTAACATCAGGAAAAATATGAATGGGAAACCCACAAAAATCCACACTCTTTTTAGAAAAATACAATTTCATTTTCAAATTTTTGTCAAAAAGTGAAAGAAAAAAGGCAATTAATGTGGCCCGTTGTGGAATAATATCAGCTGATGATTCCAAAAAAGCCGAAACATCTAAAGTCTCTAACTGAGCCCCTTGAATAGAATCGTCTAGAGAAGAAACAGCTTGAGCATCAGCCACCTGACCCTCTAACTTATTAACAGCCAACTTACACCTAGAAATACTACCCTCCTGTTTGGTGAACTTAGCCACCACATCATTAGAAAACTGTGAGATCTGGGCAAGGGCAACCGCACTGAAACCTCCATATGGGTGACCACCTCCCAGATATCACGCAATGACATATTGTCTGGAGCAGCCAAAGCCACCCAAGAGCCTGAAAAGACAACAGAGCAGGCATACATCAACGACCTTAACAAAGGAATTGACAATGCAGAAAATGGATTCGCTCTTATATTCCTAGACATCTCAGCTGCCTTTGACTCCGTCAATCATAACCAGCTACTCACCCGCATCCACGACAAGGGTATTCATGGCCTCGCCTGGGAGTGGTGTAAATCTTATCTATCTGATTGCTGGCAACAAGTCCGGGTCGGCTCTCACACCTCAGCACCTTTTCACCAACAACAAGGTGTTCCACAGGGCTCATCCCTATCCGCTCTACTTTTCAATATCTACATGCAGCCGATATGCAATCTCATCCGGTCTTTCAATATCTCTATACTAATCTATGCTGATGATGTGCTACTATTCACTCCATTCAAAGTCAAACACCCAGATTTATCCAACCTTGTCAACTGCTTCAACACAATTACAGACTGGCTATTCTCCCAAAACCTGTACATAAATTTCAAGAAAACTGAAGTTCTATTTATATCAAGGAACAAGAATTTCTCCCCTCCACCCATCCTAAGAGTAAGAGATGCAGATCTTCCAATTCGAAGTACCATACGATATCTCGGAATCACACTGGACCAGCACCTCGACTTTAAGGAACACATAAAAGTTATAACCAGAGCCATCTACAACAAAATCAGAACACTGCGACACCTCAAACCCATGCTACCCCCTAAGGACTTCCGCACCATCTTCCAGGCCCTCATACTACCACACTTCGACTATGCAAACGTAGTTCTATATGGTCTACCAAAGAACACCCTCAACCCCCTTCAACTAGCTATGAACGCCGCTGCCTGCGTCCTCTGTGGTCTATCCAGATCAGACCATATCACGCCAATACTTAAAGATCTCCACTGGTTACCGATATACTGCAGGCTAACATACAAGATCCTGCTGATTACATTTAAGATTAACAACAACATAGCCCCCAATTCTCTCAAGAACCTTATTACACCAACTCCACAAATCAGATCTAGAAGGACAGCAACAGCCAACACATTGATCCTCCCTAAAGACTCCATAAAGTGCACCCAAACAACCAGGAGAAGAGCTTTTGCATACTACGCACCCAAATGCTGGAATGACCTCCCACCAGAAATAAGATCAATCAAAGACCTCCTACAGTTTCGGAAGGCAAGAAAGCACCATCTCTTTCTGCTACATTTTACTCAATCAGCTACCCCTCCCCACAGAAATCTCCCCCCATCCCCCACAAACACCTCACTCACAACATAACACTCATGCTTTAAGCAATCACACTCATGCATGAAGACACTTCACGTCTATTCACACCATGTCATATTTATTACTCCATGTCAACTTGTATATAATTACCATGTATTCTCTATCTACTCCGACCAAACTCAGTGTGTATATAGTTACTCTGTATTTGTATCGTTTAAAGATATCGCAACATGTAAATAGTTTCCCTATTTGGTCCAAGTTCTAACTCCTGTTATAATGTAAACTCAAACAGTCTTGACTGCACTGAGCTCTTGTTGTTGAATGTAAACCGCACTGATAACAAATAGCGCGGTATATAAGAATTGTTAAATAAAATAAATAAATAAAATAATTACATCTAAAGTGTCCAACCGAGAAGAGTTTTGTTGAATAGAATGAGACGCGGGCCCAACCAAGCCTTCCTGGCACGAGGGAACTGCAGATTTTTAAGTACCTTGCAAGCTGGACGGAGTAAAACCCACCAATAGAGTAGACTTGTCTGAGTTAGTACTCACGTTTCTAGAAGAAATAATTGAGTCCCCCACCGAAAAATTAGAGGAAATTGCCTGAAAATGATGATCCATGGGCCCAAGTATTTTCACGGTCTTAGCCGCAGCTGCAGGCAAAGAACACTTCTTATGTTTTCCTATAAAACACACACATACTCCTTCCAGACTCCAAAGGGGCTCCAAAGGGGCAGGACCTACCCCTATGGTCATGCCCCTTCGGACATGTGCCCACGGACATGCTCCCGCGGCCGCATACCATGAAGCAGCAAGTTCTTATAAAGGCAGTAGGATGGACGTCACAGGAAGCTGCTCCTCCTCCTCCATCTATCGGCTCTTCTGGCGTCTCCCAAATGCACAACAGGCAAGCAAACAGGAAATGGCAATCCCCAACGCTATATCTTTTTTAAGATACGGTGACCAGAATTGCACACAATATTCAAGGTGCGGTCACACAATGGAACGATATAGAGGCATTATAATATCCTTTGTTTTATTCTCCATTCCTTTCCTTATGATACCTAGCATCTATTTGCTCTCTTGGTCGCCGCTGCACACTGGGCCGAGGGTTTTAACTTGTTATCCACGATGACGCCTAAATCTTTTTCCTGGGTGGTGGTTCCTAATGTGGAACCTTGCATCGTGTAACCATAGTTTGGGTTGTTCTTTCCTAGGTGCACAACTTTGCACTTATCCATATTAAATTTAATCTGTTAAAATCCTCCGCCCTGTGTGCAGCAGTGGCCAAGGGAGCAAATAGAATGCTCGGTATCATAAGGAAAGGAATGGAGAATAAAACAAAGGATATTAGAACATCGAGGATTTCTTCCCATTTTCATTTGTGCAGTTCAGCGCGTGCAAGCCTGCGCAGAGCTAGTAGCTGACCTTTGGGGAATGGCACATTCCTTTCAGTGTAACACATTCAGTACTGAGGGTCCCTTTTGCTAAAGTGTGCCAAGCAGTTAATGCACAGTCTCGTACAGGGTAGCTCTGAGCAAGACCCTTATGTAACTGTTACAGTGGCGACTGCATCTGATTCATGCACTAAATAGCACTGGTTCTGAAGGGGCAGGGTAGGGGCGGAGAGCGCATTGTAGCACATTGTAGTTAACATGGGGGGGCATATTGTACACGGTTAATGTTGCTGTAAATGCAGATTCACATATCATCACCTCAAGAGGTGGCGTTAAGTGCACCCGCAGTGATAGTACTTTGTGTTGGGTACTCATCCACGCATTAGAAACACGACGGCACAAGAAGACCACATGATCTGCATAGTCTGCCTTTCCATATCAACTACAATAGTCCCATTTTTCCTTTAGAGATCCTCTGTGTTTTTGCCGTGCTTTTTTGAATTCAGATACTGTCCTCATCTCTACCACCTCCACTGGGAGACTATTCCACACATCTACCACTCTTGTGCATTTGTGCCACAGAGGTATTTAACATCTCTATCATATCTCCTCTATACCGCCTTTCCTCTAAAGTATACATATTAAGATCTTTAAGTCTGTCCTCACATGCTTTATTGCAAAGACCACTAACCATTTTAGTAGTCATCCTCTGTACTGACTCCAACCTGCTTTTATATCCTTTTGAAGGTGCGGCCTCCAGAATTGCACACAATACACCAAATGAGGTCGTACCAGAGACTTATACAGAGACATTATCACCTCCTTTTTTCTGCTGGCCAATCCACTCCCTATACACCCAAGCATCCTTCTGGCTTTCGCTGTCGCCTTTTCTACTTGTTTAGCTACTTTAAGATTGTCAGATGCAATCACATCCAGATTCTACTCTTCTTTTGTGGACAGAAATACTTCACCCCTTATACTGTACTGCTCCCTTGATTTTTGCAGCCCAAATGCATGATCCTGCAGTTTTTAGCATTAAATCTCAGCTGCCAAATTCTAGACTATTCTTCAAGCTTAGCTAGATCCCTCCTCATGTTATCTACTCCTTCCTGGGTGTCTACTCTATTGCAGATTTTGGTATCATCCGCAAATAGGCAAACATTACCCAACAATCCTTCCGCTATATCACTACAAAGCTATTAAAGCTAAGATTTCTAACTTTACTATTTGGTTGTTTTTTTATATAAATGTTCCTTGCCTATTACCTGTTTTATTCTTTTATAATACTAAACCTGTTTTATTCTCTTATAATACAACTTAGGCACTGTGGTGTGTAGGGTAACTGTGTCAAGGGAGGAGGACAAACACAAAAGAACAAAAAAAAAAATACCCAATAACGTTGCTCTTCCTATCTTTTCTGTCTCTATCACATTTCTTTTTTTTTATTATTGTATATTTAAGCAATTTTACATATACAACCAAGAAAGTTAACAAAAACATCCTTGTATAGAAAAATGGCTCAACATTATGGCAAAACAAAGCAAGCAAATAAACAAATAAATAAATAACCCTGTCTGCCCACTAGCAAAGGTAAAGGAGGAGTGATTCAGTACTAAATAAATCATCAAAAAGTTGCATAAGAAAAAGGAGCTAGATAAATCTTAGGTATACAAACAAATCATGGCTCAACAGGCCTGGAGTCTACAGAGGATTCTATACACCTCGCATTCACAAAGGCTAACAGCTGGGAAGGCTCATAGAAAATATAAGAAACAGCTTGGTATTTCACCAGGCATTTACATAGATGTTTAAGAAAAGCCCTCCCAGCTGTAATATCCCAGGGTGCAGCAAAGGTAAATCCTTGCAGCAACGCTGGGTAACTTTAACCAGATCTGGGAAAATATTAATCTTTAACCCACGAAACAACATATTCCTTTTATGGAAAAAGAGTCTTAAAAGCCACTCCTTATCCGACAAAAGGACAAATGTCACCAATAATGTACGAAGAACTACAGGTTCCTCCTGTGAGGATTCTAACAAATCAGTTATATTCAATATGTCAGAGTGTTGAACCTCCATTTCCACCGAGGGAGATGTTTTACTTACCTAGGGGGAAGGACAATATCTTCACAACTGGTGGAAGTGATTCTCGAGGGTCTGCAAGGACATTCACCAAGTATTCATTAAACATATCTCTTGCCGACACTGCAGATACATAGGGAAAATTAAATAACTGAAGATAATTTACTCTAGAAATATTCTCCAAATGCTTCAACTTAAGAGTTCCCCAACGAAAAGTTCTTAACAAATTGTTCCGGCTGGGCCTCATACGACACCAGCTTAGATCGAACTTCTAGTACCTCAGACTTAACTGTCTCAACAGAACTAAACAACTGTTCAATCTTAGTAGAGTTTTTTTTTAAGTGCAAGAGAGGATACTTGTGGCAATAAAGCTTCCCCAAGTGAGACGATCACCAACCAAATGGATTCCAGGGTGAGGTTTGTAAGCCTCGCGATTATGAAAGCTGCCTCATCTCCAGATTGGCCGACCAATGCCTCTGCTTCTTCTGGCATAGTGTCTCCTTGCAGCTCCATAACTCGACCTTCCGATCAGGCTCCACCTGATCGTGCTGCAGCACAAGAGTGTTGAAGTTGTTCTGGGGTAGGCTTACTCATAAGAACATAAGAACATAAGATATGCCATACTGGGTCAGACCAAGGTCCATCAAGCACCCCATCCATTCCCGTACTCACCACCCCATCCATTCCCGTACCTGGCCCTTGTTGCTCCAAAGTCCCCAACTCTTCCGGGGGAGGCAGCAACAACAGGCATTCACCGAGAGATTGTTGGTAACACGCTGCTTTCAGTGTGGGCCATGCATCCCATAAGAAACATGGCAGCCGCCAACAAATCTAGCTCACACCATCTTGGCTGAGCTCCTCCTCCTCATTCCTGTATCACATTTCTATCTGTTCACAGCCACCTTGATCTACAGTCTAGTGGCAAACAACCTAAATTTTGGTTATAAGTTTAAGAATATTTAGCTTGCTTACATTCCTTACACAATCTTTTTAAATCAGAAATCTGAGTGTGCCCTCAGTTCATATAAGGTCTACTGGCCAGGGACACTTAAATTCCCATCCACCATACCCATCACTCCACCCACCCTGGGATTGCATTACCTATATAGTGGTCATATAGATTGACATCTATCCTCTAATTAGGTGTAACACCCACCTTTTCTCCTAGTCCTAGAACTGCTTTATAACTGTCTTAATCAGCATGTCGTGTATTCAATGCAATAGCTGTGGTGCCTTCATTCTAAGAAGAATCATTTGGAGCCTATGAGCTTGCCCTATATTTCTCAAGGTATCTACTATGCATAAAGAATTGTTTCTATATGAATTAGCTGCAATCAAACACCTTCTCTAGGGTTCAAGTTGAAAAAAATCCACTCCCACAAAGAATCAAATAGCCCAGGAACAAATGGATCACAGTGGGCTCTAGTAGATTGTGACCTGTAACATGGAGACACCCTCTTCATCAAGAGATATCCCTGCATAATGCCTTCTCTGCCTTGGAAAATGAGAGTGCCCAATTAGTGGAAACTGAAGTGCCCTTAAATGAGAAGGTTAATGGCCAATCTATTGATAATGCACCAATTACGAAGAAAAAAAAACACAAAACAGGAAACTACTACTACTTGGAATTCCATCATCAGAGGCACCAACTTGGGAACACAGTTCAAAGGGCAGAAAATGGTCAAATGCTTCCCAGGCTCTTCAGCCAGCAAGAATATAAAGCAAATTGCTGGCATAGTTAGTGCAGAAAGTGAGCACTCCAAAACTGATGTCATCATCCATTTGGGTACAAATGACCTGGCTAGAAACAGTGCTTCTACAGTTCAAAGGAACTTCCAGATTCTGGGAGAGCAACTCAAACCCACTGTTAACACTATAGCATTCTCAGAAGTTTTACCTGTTCTTGGTAAGGAGGCAGAAAGGCTGCATAGCATAATCGACTTTAATACATTGCTCCAAACCTGGGGCAAACAACAAGGATTTAGATATATAGGTGACTAGGGAATGATTCTTCTTAAAATGAAGGCACCACAGCTATTGCAATGAATACACAACATGCTGATTAAGATGATTATAAGAAGGATTTAGATATATAGGCGATTGGGGAAACAGATGGAACAAGAGGCTATACTGTGTTGATGGACTACATCTCTCTGTTACAGGGAAAAGGATCCTAAGTGAACAATTCAGGCATTATGTGGACAGGCATTTAAACTAGGGAAAGAGGGTGACTGATGGAGAAGAACAAGTTCAGGACGTCACTCCCAGCAAAAACATCATAACTTTGGAAACAGCCACACTCTTAACCCATACATCAATGGCAAGTGGGAAGAGGTGTGTAGAACAAAATTGATGCAAAATACAGGCAAGCCAGTCAACAAATGCTGGAAAGCAATGAGAACATATGCTTAAAGCCCAGCCAACAAAGTTCCTGATCTGGAAGCCCTAATGGTAGAAATGGACTTGGACATTGTGGCCATTACAGAAATATGGTTTAATGAGTCACATGAATGGGATATAGCCAGAGCTGGCTATAATTTATTTAGAAAGAGAAGGCAGAAAAGGAGAAGGAGTAGTCCTATATGCCCAAAAGCAATATTAAAGCTGCTCAAATGCAGGGGACGTGGGTAAAAGAATAAGTGCTATGGATTGTGTTGGAAAGAGGAGATGGCACTATCATCCACACTGGTTTAGTCTACAGGCCTCCAACTTAAACCAAAGAAATGGATAGAGACTTGATTATTGATATTGCAAAGGTAGTCATGAAGGGGGACGTGATCATACTGGGTGACTTTAATCTACCCGATGTGGATTGGAGTATTCCTTCTGCAAATCTGGAAAGAAGTAAAAAAACTTGTGGATGCCTTTCAAGATGCATTGCTTAGACAAATGGTGATGGAACCAACCAGCGAAAGTTCAATGCTGGATTTAGTATTCACCAATGTAGATAGCGTGTCAAATGTTCTGGTGGATGTCCATGCAAGCAGCAGTGATCATCACACACAGTGTGGTTTGAGATAAAAACCAAGGCAGAGTCCAATCTCATAGCCCTAGACTTCAAAAACACTGACTTCAGTAAAATGGCTAAGTGACTGAAGGAAGAGTTGACATGGTGGGAGGAGGTAAGGGAAGTGGAATTACAGTGGGCTAAACTAAAAGAGGCAATAAAAGGAAAGTAAATAAAAACAAGAGGAAAACGAAACCTATTTGGGTCTCCAAAGAAGTGGCTGCACAAACAAAGGCAAAAAAACCACAGTTTTCACAAAATCCAGAAGTTCGCAAACAGAGGAACACAGAACAGAATACAGGATAAATCTAAAAGAGACACAAAGAAAAATAAGGACAGCAAAATCAAAGGCAGAAGAAAAGATGGCTAAAGATCT
The DNA here is from genome assembly GCA_033557465.1 of Ichthyophis bannanicus. Lineage (NCBI taxonomy): Eukaryota > Metazoa > Chordata > Amphibia > Gymnophiona > Ichthyophiidae > Ichthyophis > Ichthyophis bannanicus. The sequence continues at coordinate 280,438,374 of CM066041.1, forward strand.
AAAACATGATGATAAAATGTTTTTCAGGTATAGTCAGGAGAAGAGGAAGATCAGAGGTGGAACACTCAAAAGTGCTGAGAATGGATTAATGGAAAGTGACATTGAAAAAGTGAAAATGCTAAACAAATACTTCTGTTCTGTTTTTACTAAAGAAAATCCTGGAGAAAGACCACCTGTGATTGACAAATATACAAATAGGAATGGAGTAGGTACTACGCCATTCACAGAAGATGTGTTTGAACAGCTTGCAAAACTGAAAGTGGACAAGGCCATGGGACCTGATGGGATACATTCCAGAATATTGAAAGAGCTTAGAGAGGTTCTTACAGGGCCTTTAAATGATGTTTTAATTCAATCCTTTGAGACGGGAGAAGTTCCACAGGACTGGAGAAAGGTTGATGTGGTATCTCTTCACAAAAGTGGTAATAGGGAAGAAGTGACAAGCTAGAGGCCAGTAAGCCTTACCTCAGTGGTGAGAAAAGTACTGGAGGTGTTCCTGAAAGAGAGAATAGTGGACTTTCTCGAAATCAATAGGCTGCATGATCTGAGGCAACATGATTTTACCAAAGAATGATCATGTCAAACAAATCTGATTGAATTCTTTGACTGGGGGACCAGAGAACTAGATAAAGAGCAAGCAATGGATGTGATCTACCTAGATTTCAGCAAAGTCTTTGATACTGTTCCTCATAGGAGACTTATCAATAAACTGAACAGCCTGGCGATGGGTCCCAAAGTGTTGAACTGGATCAGAAATTTGTTGACTGACAGATGACAGAAGGTGATGGTAAATGGAACTCACTCGGATGAAAGGAAGGTGATTAGTTGCATGCCCCAGGGATTGGTCCTGGGACCAGTACTGTTCAATGTATTTTGTGAGTGATATTGCTGAAGGACTGAACGGAAAAGTCTTTTTGCAGATGACACGAAAACCTGCAACAGAGTGGACTCCCCTGAGGGAGTGGGTAACATGAGGAAAGATCTACAAAAGCTGAAGAATGGTCTAATGCTTGACAGTTAAGATTTACAGTAAGGTGAAGAAGTGCAGTATCATGCACCTGGGATGCAGAAATCTAAGAGAATTGTATGCAATAGGGGTGAGAGGTTGGTTTGCATGGACCAGGAGAAGGACCTCAGTGTGATTGTTTCTGAAGATCTCAAGGTGGCAAAACAGTGTGATAAGGTGATGCAAAAGCCAGAAGGATGCTGGGTTGCATACAGAAAGGAATTACCAGCAGAAAGGAAGAGGTACTAATGCCACTGTACAAGTCATTGGTGAGGTCTCACTTGGAATATTGTGTTCAGTATGGAGACCATATCTCGCAAAGGATATAAAAACTGTTCAGAGGAAGATGACCAAAATGATTTGGAGCCTGTGCCAGAAAATGTATGAGAAGAGACTTGAAGACCTTAATATGTATACGCTAGAGGAGAGGAGGGCCAGGGGAGATATGATACAGTATTAATGAACAAATCTTTTTCAAAGATGGGGAAGCTGTAAAACTAGAGGGCATGACATGAAGCTGCAAGGGGGTAAACTGAAAGGCAACGTCAGGAAATACTTTTTCACTGAAAGGGTGATGGATGCTTGGAATGCCCTCCCAAAGGAAGTGGTGGCGGCAAATACAGTGACAGAATTCAAAATGACATGGGATGACACTGTGGATCCTTTATAACAACAGGATAAAATCAAAATAAACTTAACTATCTCTTATATCTCAACAAATAAGGGTGACCTGCACAGAGCGGCAGATGCATCTTCTCTTGCCACCTTGCTGGACAGACTAGATGAACCATAATGGTATTTATTTGCCATCATATACTATGTTACCTGTGGCACACCACTGGTAACCACCGTCTCCTCAGAGTGAGCTCCATTTACCTGTACCCTTTGCTGCCTCCCACTCAACCAATTTCTAACCCAACCAGTAAATTTAGGGTCCATCCCTAGGGTGCTCAGTTTGTTTATGAGTCGCCTGTGCAGAAAGGTGCCAAAGGCTTTACTGAAATCTAAGCACACCACATCTAGGGCTCTCCCTTGGTCCAACTCCCTGATCACCCAGACAAAGAAATCAGTTAGATTTGTCTGGGAAGACCTGCCTCTGGTAAACCCATGCTGCCTCGGATCCTGCAATCCATTGGACTCCTGAAACCTCACTATTCTCACTTTTAGCAGCATTTTCAATAATTTACTCACTACAGAGATTAGACTAATTGGCCTGTCATTTTCAACCTCATCCTTACTTCCACTTTTGTGTAAAGGGACCACATGAGCCTCTCTCCAGTCCTCTGGGAGCACTCCTGACTCCAAAGAAGCATTGAAAAGTTCAGTCAGTGGAGCCTCTAGAACGTCGCTAAGTTCCTTCAGTATTTTCAGATGTATCCCATCTGGTCCCATCATTTTATCTACCTTTAGTTTAACTAGTTCCTCACAAACACAGTCTTCTGAAAATCGCTCAAGCTCCCCTTCACTTCTGTTCCTATTTGTGAGTGCTTTCTGAGGTCCTACTCCTGGCCCTTCATCTGTGAACACAGAACAGAAATATTTGTTAAGCAATTCCACTTTATCCTCATCATCCTCTAAATATTCCTCCCATTCACCCTTGAGTCTGACAATACCACTTTTTCCCTTCCTCCTCTCATTAACATATCTGAAAAATGTCTTATTCCCCACAATTTATTGCACTGGCTATTTCTTCTTCTTTTTGTATCTTTGCTTTCCTGACTATTTTGCTAGCTGCTCTAAGTTTTCCAATATAGATGCTTGTCTTCCTCTCTCTGCGATCTCTTGTATTTCATGAAGGCCTCCCTCTTTTCCTTCACCTTTTCTGCTACTTCTTTTGAGAACCATAGTGGCCTTCTTTTCCTTTTACATTTATTTAGCTTTCTAAGTAAAAGGTTTGTTGCCCTTAAATATCCCTTTTCAGTTTTGCCTGATGTTTTTCTACATCTCCAAGCTGTTCCCATCCTGCTAACGACTCCTTGAGGTATTGTCCCATCTTAGCAAAATTAGTTTTCCTATAGTCTAAAGTTGCTTTTTAATGGATTTTATCAGCCCTAGTCCTAATACTGAATCACACTATCTGGTGATCACTGGATGCGAGCTGATCTCCCACTATAACATCAGAAACATTTTCACCATTGGTAAGCACTAAGTCCAGTATGGCCCCTTCACGTGTGGGGTCTGTTACCAGTTGCCTGAATAGTTCTCCCTGTAGAGAATCCAGGATCTCCTTACTTCTAGATGACACTGCAGCAAGGATGTGCCAATCAACATCCGGCATATTGAAATCACCTATCAGTAGACTTCTTCTTCCATAGCAATGGTGCGTATGTCTTCTATTAAATCTCCATCCACTTCTTCTCCATGTGTGTGTGTGTGTGTGTGTGTGTGTGTGTGTGGAGGGGGGGGGGGGGATCTGTATATCAGTCCATTGCAAATGGATTTCCCTTTTTCCCTATCCCTCTTTCTAGTTTAACCCACAGTGCCTCCTCTCTCCCTTTTAAGCCTTGTAATTCTATAGCTTTAATATTATTTTTTACATATAGTGCCACTGCTCCTCCCCTTCTTCCTACCCTGTCCTTCCTGAATGAAGCATAGCCTGGTATAATTACATCCCAGTCATAGTTGTCTATGAACCATGTCTCTATAACCACCACTAAATCCATTAAAGCCTCAATATCTGGGATCTTATTTCCCATGCATTTATACACACTGCTTTTCCGATGTTGCCCTTTTTACCCATTTCTACAGAGTATTTAAAATTTCACTTACCTGAGGGTTTTCACTTACCTGGGAGCTTTCTTCATCCATCCCCAGTGAATCTAGTTTAAAGCCCTCTTCAGTAGGTTAGCCAGTCTATTGCTGAAGATACTTTGACCCTTCTTGGACAGATGGATGCCATCTCTACTCTGCAACATCATCCCATGGTCCAAGAAATCAAAACACTCTCTCTAACACCATCCAGGGAGCCATGTATTCATCTCCAGGATGCGAGCTTCTCTGTCTCGGCCTTTATCCTCAACAGGGAGGTTTAACGAGTACACTACCGGCACACCTAACTGTTTCATTCTCTGTCCCAGAGCCATGAAGTCACTTTTGATATGCTCAGAGGGATATCCAGCATCCAGGTATTTTGGCCCTCTCCCCCCCCCCCCCCCCTCCTCGTGCACTCAAATTTTCACTCTTCCACCCTCTTGCAGTCTTCCCTCCCTTCCACACACTCCCCTCTAGCCCCCCTCCCTCCACCACTGACCTTCCTCCTCCTCATCACCTACTATGGGCACCCTCACCTTCCCCCTGTACTCTAGCTCCCTGCCTTCCACTTCCCTTCCTTTGAACTTAATAAAAAACGGCCACACTCGTGGCCTAGAGCACTCCTGTGCTGGTGAGGGATGGGGTCTTGCTGACGGGGTCAAACCTTTTTGACTGCAGTCATGACCTTGTGTACTCTTGTACCACTGGAGGATAGAGGTCCTACCATCACTAACGGGCAGGTTTGGCTGCAATCACGGCCTCAAGCAATCCTTTATTGGCAAGCGATGGAGTCCCTGCCAGCAGGAAGCGCCATTCTTTGCAACAGCATGCAGACTTCCTCTACTGGAGACATAGGTTTGTATTTGCAGGCACAAGCCTATGTGTAAGGGCAGACAGACACACAATTAGGCAGACAGATGGATGAGGCCTCCACAATAGACACTATTGCATTGGTGAAATGTGCCGGAAAACACAAAACAAAAAGTAAAAAATGATGGATCCACTCTGCCTGTTTAATTTTGTTTGTTTTTGTTTTGTTTCCTTTTCCCTTGGAAAATTAGTTATAAAGTAGTTTAATTTTGGCTCAGAACATTCCCTTTGTGGAAATCCTCAAGATGCCTACTTTCATCTTGCTCTTCACTGGCAACTCATAATCTAAGGAACTCATCACCCCTCACTTACTAAAGTGCAGTAAGATTTTGCTGTTACTGCACGTTAATTGCAAATCCTCAGTGCTAACTCTTGGGGGGCATCGCCTTTATCATGTGTTAACTGCATTGTCGAAAATGAATACAGGAAGCTACACATGTAGGCACATTTTAGATAGTACATAGAGATCAGAACTGAGACGTCGAGGTCGGGACATAATTCTGAAATTATTTTAGAAACGGCTCTGCTAAAAGTGGAGCGTTTTCTAAAATACATAGAAGGAAGTGCGGGACCACAAGTGGATCGACATCCATGTGCAGCAAGAGGAACTATTTTACAAATTTACAAGTGATTAAAAATCAGCGGAGGAAACCTAGCCGCTCGCATGCGTAAGCATTTCACAACTTTCATGTGCAAATGTCAGCACTTACATGCGCATGTGAGCCGTTTTGCAAACTTAGACATGTCGCAGCTGCTAGTTAACTAGAAACGACGCCAGCTTGAACTCATTTCAATTTCCAGGTTCTTGATTCAAGGATAAAGCGGGATATAAATACTTTTAAATAAATAGTTGTGTTTAGCTGTAGAGGACCATTTCTGTTTCTTTATCAAGGATAAAGAGGGATATAAATACTTTTAAATAAAATAAATAAATTTCAATTTGCAGGGGGGAAATAAACTAGGGAGGACTAAGAAGGTTAAGGGCTGGTCAAAATGCACATATTCTAAAAAAAAATCTACATGTGCCAGGGAGTAGGTGTAAATCTTGGCATAGAAAATGTGGAGCTTACATGTTTATTCCTGATATGAAATGAGGAGTATGCGTGTGGACTTTTATCCCACCCAGGCTACAGCCTCTTGAAATTTCCAGGTACTGAGGACATCCATATGTAACGTGGACCCTTTCCAAAATGGCCTTTTATAGGCGGCTGCATTTCACATGCGTATATCACGAATAGGGCTTCTAAAAGAACCCCTGGTGCGGGTGACATGAATTGTGCCATGTTATCGCTGCCTTAGCAGTTAGTGCGAGATAATTACCTCTGCGTTAACTGTATGGTGCAGGCTCTGTCCATTACACACCTTCTTTATCACGACCGTCGGAGCATGGCAACTGCCTGTGCTAACTCATAGCACGCACTAACGGCTAACATAAGCTAATAAGTAGGCTCTTTAAGAGAAAAGAAGAGCAATGCCAACTGTTGGCGATGAGTGCAAACATTGAAGGCAGTCTCAAATCAGACTTTTTAATTTTCCTCTGATTTACTTGTTTAATATGTTTGATTATTTTAACAAAAATGACACGCACAAAAAAAAGGATCTTTAAACAAACCAACACATAATTTGCTAATTCAGAATCACTATTTTTTTCAGACATCAGAACATAAAGCCAAACAAAGGCTCTAAACAGATTCTGTAACACTAATCCTGTCACCACCACCGAGGGCAGCGTACCGCCAAGTTTACAGTAACATCGCTCTTCGCCATCATAGGTCAAAAAACTCCAGTGGCCAATCCAAACACAAAAACAGATACTGAGCGGCTAATATCAACATGAAAGCCCACAAATATGCAAACAATATGTAGGCTTTACTCCACAAAAACAAGTACTTAACTGCTGGCATCCCCGTAAAGCCTAGAAACATTCTAAACAGTATGTAGGCAAACTCCACTCCGACGCCAGGCATTTAGCTACTGCTGCTTCAGGGAGAAAGCCTCTTTCTTCAAACAAGACTAGATAACAGCACCAAGTATCCCTAAAATTTAAAAACCAGCATTACTCATACAAAAAGAGGTTCAAGTAACATGTTACAAGCTTGAAGCTGGCTCAGTGGCAATACTGGAAACACACGGAGCAAGAGGTAGTGATGACACAGACGCTTTTATTGGAATCCCCAACGAGTTTCGGCAAGTTGCCTTCCTCAGGGGGTGAGAATAACTTACAAACATAAAATAAAACACAGTATATTAAAAACAATAATGCAAAATTTGTCAAAGAGACATAAAAATAGTGATAATAATAATGATATCAATTATAATAATAATATAAATGATAAAAACAACAACTAAAATAAAGCTAACCGGGCATGGTGGGAAATGAGATGATAATAATGATAATGACATATCTCAAAACTTATAATGCTCAAGATAAATGGATACACAAATAAATACTTAAAAGATAATAAAATTATACATAGTTAAAAAAATAGAATAAAATGATAAATAATTAGAAGCATATGTACAAATGTGTTAATAAGTAATTATAATGCAACTATAATGTGATCGCTGATAAACGAATGTAGACCTGGGGTAATAAAACATATGAATAAGAACATGTCTTACATATGTGCAGAATGATGAACGTTGTGTAAAAACATCTTGAAACAGTATTATATACATCGCAGGGCAAAAGCAAAAAGTAAAAAAATAAAAAAATTATAAAAAATTATAAAACCTATAATTGATTAGGTAAACCATATAATCTAATTTATATAAAACCATTAAAAGGAAAGATAGGTAAAGTGAACTAGAAATTATGATCACACTCGCTCAACACATACGAGACTGCAAGTGTTCAACTGGTGAGATTGAGACAGGCTGATGGCCAGAGCCTCAAAATAAATAAATAAATACTTAAAAAGTTGTATGCAATTAAAAAATGTATATATCTGATAAAATAATAAATAATTAGAAACAATACGCGCAAATTGATAAATAAGCAATTGTGATTGCATTATAATATAAATGCTAACCGTCAGGTGCAAACATGGGATAATTGAATGATAAATAATTAGAAACAATATGCGGAAATTTATAAATAAGCAATTATGATTGCATTATAATATGAATACTAACCATCAAATGCAAACATGAGATAATTAAAACATACTAAAAACATGTATTACATGTATATGGAGTGATGTACGTTATGCAAAAACATCTTAAAAACAGTTTGTAAACAACGCAGGGTAAAAGCAAAAAAATAAAACCTGTAATCGATTGGGTAAGCCATAAAATCTAATCCATTTGAAACCATTTAAAAAAAACTGGGTTAAGTGAATCGAAAAATATATAATCGTACTCACTCAACGCGCACAAGACTACAAGTCATCAAACGGTGTGGTCAAGAGGGGCTGTTGGCCAAAGCCTCAGCTGTGGAATTTCTGATGAAAGTGCAATAAACGAAACAATAGATGAGGAGAGAACAAATCTCAATGCAGACTAGAGTAACCTTAGAGAGTAAACTGAGTGGCAGGAGCACTGAGTGTGAAATATAATAGAAAGTAACTACTACCAGGATGTGTAGGTCACGATAAAGTTAAAACCAATGTGTGTGCTATGAAATATACAAATAATATGCTGAAAACATAGACCATAGTACACTAAAAAAAGGTGTAAAAAATGAGTAAAATTAAATCTTTAAATACATGCTACATGGGTAAAGCCAACCTCTCAAATTGATAACTCATAACAATAAATTAAGACGCTACTCACAACCCCGAGTTGGATCTTTTGTATAGTAGTCACGATCCTATATACAGGATTCAACGATGATATGCTGGTATAGTGGAGAAACAATGTCGCTAACAAGGAGAGATATCAATAATAAAAGACAATGCAAAAGGTAAACTCTCCTGGTTTATAAGAAAGGACCGTATTAAAAAAAGAGTCTACAGTAAACACTTCAGTGCAAAGGACCTACAAAGAAAAGGACAACATCCCCAATGTTAAAAAATGGTTTACTGTAGACTCTTTTTTTTAATACGGTCCTTTCTTATAAACCAGGAGATTTTTCGATTCACTTAACCCAGTTTTTTTAAATGGATTCAAATGGATTAGATTTTATGGCTTACCCAATCAATTACAGGTTTTATTTTTTTGCTTTTACCCTGCGTTGTTTACAAACTGTTTTTAAGATGTTTTTGCATAACGTACATCACTCCACCATGCCCGGTTAGCTTTATTTTAGTTGTTGTTTTTATCATTCATATTATTATAATTGATATCATTATTATTATCACTATTTTTATCTCTTTGACAAATTTCGCATTATTGTTTTTAATATACTGTGTTTTATTTTATGTTTGTAAGTTATTCTCATCCCCTGAGGAAGGCAACTTGCCGAAACGCGTTGGGGATTCCAATAAAAGCGTCTGTGTCATCACTACCTCTTGCTCCGTGTGTTTCCTGCTTAGCCCTGCAAGAGCTGTTGCTCTCTTTGTGCCTGTCAGTGGCAATACTGTACACTGCCATGCAACAGAACATAGGTCATTTCCCAGGACAGTTCTTCTGCTCATAAGATAACTATTACTCCCTCCCAGTTATTGCACATGGGTGACATCTAGTGGCCTATGATTGCAGGGTTCTGTAGAAGCAATGGAGCACAATTCCATAATGTGCATGTCCGGCCTGCGGACATGTCTAAATGAAAAACAGGCCCTATTTGACCCTAATTCTGCGTGCGCGGGTCTGGATGTGTCTGCGAGTCTGGAATCAGGGACAGAGACATGTTCAGCATGGCACGCCCAAACCCCGGGACACAGGTATACATAGCAAGTGGCGTGAACATTCCTGCCCTTGGCAAATTCCAAAAAGATGTATGGCTCCACTTCTGCCCTTCTCTATGTGGCCATGCCTCAGTTAAAATGTGTAACCACGAAGCTGCTCATCACACTGACAGTGTGGTGCCCATGCCAACTTCCCTGGAAATGGATGATATAAGTTAGTTCTTTGCATGACCAGGACATCTCAAAGTGATCACTATGCACTCAGATGTTACAAAGGTAAGTAGAAAGTGATATGAGTGTCCTGACATACCTTGCAACACAACATGCATGGCAGTGGGTGAACATTTAGTTGTGCTTGCATTGGTCATCTCTGACAACAGTCTGAATAATTCTATGTATGGACCAAAAGAAAACAGAAATGGTCCTCTACAGCTAAACGTCAGAGCACAGTTCCAGCCTGTGGAACATGACATTAAATAGGGACCCTCAGATTGAGTGCACGCACCAGCACAAACAGCATCACTAGATGCCCAAGGGCACCAGCATCTGCCTATACAAACGTGCACATTTGTGAGACTGCAGATGATGCTGTGTGCCCTGTTGCATGAACTTATTCAGAGGGACCCTTATCACTGGCAGGGATGTGCTTTGACATTTAGCTGTAGAGATCCTGTTCTGCTGTATCCTGGCTGATCACACTGGCACCTGGTCATGCTGTGGGCAGCCCTATGGACAAGGCTCTGGCCAGGCACTGATGTTTCCCCAAAATTGCAGTTGTGCACACTGAGACCCCCTATGCATCCCTCTAAATACACACACATACACAGATGTGGAGTGGAGGAGTGGAGTGGAGGAGTGGCCTAGTGGTTGGGGCAAGGTACTTCAGGCCGGAAGGTCGGGGGTTCATAATCCCACTGTGACTAGAGGACAGCAACCTTGGGCCGGAAGGACTGGGGTTTCTAGTCCCACAGGTGCTCTTTGTGGTCTTGGGCAAGCCACTTAACCCTCCATAGCCCATGTTCCCTGTAAAATAGTTATCTCCAAGTTATAATGCCCTGTTCAATGTAATTTCAGTTTGTTCAATGTAAACCGCACTGATGCAGAATAGCACGGTATATAAGAGAATATAAATAAATAAAAATAAAAATAAAGACACTCTCAGTTGCAATCACACAAAACATACACCTGCAGTATAGATGCCCTGCACCTCTAGAAAACAGCTGGTATAACATGATGGCATAGGGTCCCAAGCAGGGCCAGTGCTAGGGTTTCTGTTGCCTCCCTGCAACCTATAAATTGGCGCCCCTCCCTCATTATTATTAATGTTGGCTACTCCCCACCTTCTTTTTCCCCAAAGTCCTTTGTGAACTCTTTTCACGTGATGCTAGTTTTTCTCCTTTGAATCCAATGTTGTAAGAAAGATTATAGTGAAAGGGCAAATGCATAGCCAGAATAAAAATAACTACTTAGCAGTAAATATTTAGCATCAAACAAACAGGCTGTGATAGTCCAAAAGAATTCTGATTCTGGTCATCTCACTAACAACAAACATCCTCCAGTACCAGGCATATTGTGAACTAATATAAAACCCTACAAAAGAAACTGAAGATCTACAAGGCCAAATCTACCATAATCATGTCATACCAGCATAAACTTCCAAAACTCACACAACAAGGGGGATACCCAGAAAAAAGCAACACTATAAATACTGCAACAGGCCCTAGAACATCCATGCACCTATTTGAAAAGCTGAACAAGTCAAATTACTACAGTATAGATCCCTGTATACATACTCCATGTTAACAGAACACCTGGCCCCGGTCACACACTCAGAACACAGACCCTCACCAAATATAGAATAAGTGACTACAACCTAAAATAAAAATATGCAGACAAAAATTAAACTGAAACCTCAAGGAGCCAGACTCCATATGCAGTGCAACACCAGATAAATAAGAGATGCAGTTCCCCCATATTGTGTAAAATAAAAAGATAGTACAAAGTCTAGTTATTAAATTGAAAATAAAATTATTTTTTCTACCTTTGTTGTCTGACCATTTTATTCTGTGATCATGCTGGTCCCACTCTAAGGCTTCTTCTTTCTTCTGTCTTCAATAGCTCTTTTTCTATGGTCTGTAGTCTGTCTGCCATTTCTTGTCTCTCCTTTTGTTTTCTTCACTTCCTTCCATCTTGGATATTGATTTTTTTCCTTTCAGCTTTCTTCCATTTATTTCTCTCTCTCTCTGTCCACCCAGATTTCTCTATTCTTTACTACCCAGTTCTTTTTTAGCCATTTACCTACTGCTTTTCAACCTTCCCCCATCTTCCCATTCCACATCTCTTTTTCCCTGGTCCATTATTTCCCAGTCTTTTGCTCACTCTCTCTCCCCCTCCATGTCTATCATCTCTCATTCCCCATCTAGTATCTCTCTCTTTCCCTCCATCCAGTAGGCTGAGGCAGAGGCACGCTGTCTGGCCTGCCTGGTTCACCGTCCCAGGCCTGTGGCAGTGTGGCCTCCCTGCCTTTGCTCTGTTGAATCAGTTGACATTCAGCAGCAGTGTTTCTTCTCCTCCCCAACCCACACAATATCTGTCCCCTCTCCTTTTTCACTCCCCCAGCTTCTGCCTCTTTTTCCCAACTGACCCAGCATATACCAGCATCGGTTCTTTTCCAATTCCAGCTCCTTTCCAGTTCCCCCCTGCAAAAGCCCATTTTCTGTCCAGCCTCAGCATCAACCCCCTTCCAGTCCCAATAGCTCCCTCAGTATCAGCCTTTTTCCAGTTCCAGTAACCCTCCCCAGTTTCAGCCCCCTTTCCAGTCCTCCCCTTCCGGTACCTTCCAGTGTCAACCCTCTTGCATTCCCAGCACCATCACTGGTGTCCATTCTCTTCCAGTCCCCCTCCTTCCCCACTGTCCAGCCCCTTCTAGTCCAAATTCCATCCCAGGTATCAGATCACTTCCAGTCTCTGTGCCCTATCCCATGTCAATTCCCTTCCAGTCACTCTCCCCTCTGTCCATCCCCATTCTTGTCCCAGTGCACTCTCCCTTCCAATCCCCACATTACCCAGCCACCTTCCAGTCCCATTCCTAGGTGTCAGCTCCCTTCCTCCCATTTCAACTCCCTTCCAGTTCCCACCTTCCCCTCTTTTCAGCTCACTTCCAGCCCCCATCTTCCCCCCATGTCAGCTCCCTTCCAGCCCTTCCTTCTCTCCTGTATCTGCTACACCCCCTAGCGATGCCCCCTCCCCCCCCCCAATCACTGATTCGTCACTTGAGAGATGAAAGCAGCTGCAGGAACAATTCTCTGCTTCCGTGACTCTGCTGTTTTATAACTGCCAGACCGTAATATTTCTAAAGACAGTAATAAGCATTTCCTGCTTCTTATGAGAAACAGGAAATGCTTGTTACCACTGGAAATGCCACAGTTGAGCTGTTTGTAAACTAGCAGAGCTGTGGAAACAAAGAACTTCCTGTGGCTGCTTTCATCTCTCAAGTGACGAATCAGTGAGGGAGGGCAGGTGGCTAGTGACTGAACCCCCTGCCTTTGGCACCCCCCCTGCAGCGCTTACCCGGCTTACCGGGTAGCGCTGGCCCCGGTCCCAGGACCAGGGCCGGATTTAGCTATACGCCATGTACGCCATGGCGTAGGGCCCCCACCTGCAAAGGGCCCACAAAAATTGAACTAGTTAGGCTTTTTTTTTTAAATAAAATAAAAAAAAACCTGCTGGCTGCCGCCGCGGGGCCCCCTCTGCTGCCGCGGCAGCATGGACTGACCCGCGGGGGCCCCCTCTGTAAGCTCGGTCCCTCCCTCCGTGTCTCCCTCCGTGCAGGCTGTGAGAGACGCGAAGGCAGACTGTCTCCTTCGCGTCTCTGTTAAGCCCGCAGGGGCTGATGGGAAATTTCCCATCAGCCCCTGCGGGCTTAACAGAGACGGGAAGGCAGAAGGAGACAGTCTGCCTTCGCGTCTCTCACAGCCTGCACGGAGGGAGACACGGAGGCACGGAGGGAGGGACCGAGCTTACAGAGGGGGCCCCCGTGGGTCAGTCCATGCTGCCGCGGCAGCAGAGGGGGCCCCGCGGCGGCAGCCAGCAGGTTTTTTTTTTTAAATTAAATTTTACTTTAGGCCGGGGGAGGGGGAGGGGGTAGGACTGGTAATTGGGGGGGCTGGGACTGGGGCTGGAAATGGGTTGGGACTGGGACTGGAAATGGGCTGGGACTGGGACGGTAAATGTGTTGGGGGGATTAAGGCTGGAGGTGGGCTGATGAGGTTAGGACTGGTAATGGGCTGTGGGCTGTTGGGGGGGGTAGAACTGGTAATGGGCTTTGGGGGGGTTAAGACTGGTAATGGGCTGTGGGCTGATGGGGGCTGTCTGGTAATGGGCTATGGGGGGGGGCTAGGACTGGAAATGGGCTGGGGGGGGTTAAGACTGGAGGTGGGCTGATGGGGTTAGGACTGGTAATGGGCTGTTGGGGGGGGGTTTAATAAATGTAAATGGTTTTTGGGGGGTTAATACTGGTAATGGGCTGTGGGCTGATGGGGGCTGTCTGGTAATGGGCTATGGGGGGGCTAGGACTGGAAATGGGCTGGGGGGTTAAGACTGGAGGTGGGCTGATGGGGTTAGGACTGATAATGGGCTGTTGCGGGGGTTTAGAAC